>OY728155.1:1907487110-1917143419 GCA_963277665.1 Viscum album
ATTTTTTATTACATGTTTTTTAAACAAAATATACATAACAACTGTAGACACACACACACATACAAAACCGTACACATTTTTAAAACATGTATATATGTGTATTCACATGTTAATATATATATATATATATTTATATATATTGCACAATTTCTTAATCAAACATATATACATTGAAAATATTTTTACATGTTTTTAAACAAATATACATATCAAACACACACACACACACTATATATATATATATATATATGAAAAAACTTACAAGTTTCCTTTAAAATGTTTTTATATGTATATTTTCATGTTAATATATATATATATATATTACATGATTTCTTAATCAAATATACACACATCAAATATATTTTAAATTTTTTTATAAAAAATATACATATCAAATCCAGACACACACACACACACACAAATATATATATATATAATCATGATCATTTTTTAGAGGAAATTTTGTGATAAATATCACTATCCATCACAAAAGGTCAAGGTAGGATTACTATTAAAAGAATGGTATGCATTAAAAACTAGGTTATTTGTGGTTGGATTTCTTTTTTCCATCATAAATAATAATTATTTATGATGGAAAACCTTTTATTTCCCAAATAACTACTTATATGAGACCATTTATGATGGGTCCCTTCCCTGTTTCAAATAACATGTTTAAACTACCCATTTTTCAATTGGTGAATTTTTTTAATTAAAATTTCATTTTAATGGAAAAAACACGGTTTTTTTCACCATGTGCCTAATTAATACATGGTTAATTACATAACATCATAAATGAATCAAATATAACTTTCCTAATGTATCAGGATAAACATATTATAAGGGTCAAAATTCATGTAGTCTTACCCTTTGTTTGTTTTTTAATCATATGGTGTTTGGAGAAGGATTAGTGGGGTGGTAGACGTGTTTGGATTTTAAAGTTGGTATTAGGGTGAATTTACATTATAAAGGAGGGACTTACAGAGTAAATTAGTTTTACAGGATAAATGGTATTTTTCAGTTTGTGAAGGGAGATTCATAGAGTGGAAATGTATTATTTAGAATTAAAATTTATGTAATGAGTATGGTGAGCCTTTTACTTTGTGATTTTTTCCCAAGAAACACATTTTTTAAAATATAAAATTTACTATCTGAATTAATTATGAGTTGAGTGGTTAAGGGGATTTTTTTTCAATTGAACTTAAAACACGAGCCATTTAGGATGTAAATGAACCATTCCCATCACAATCCCACACCTAGAAATATGATTTAAAACCAACAGTTACCTTCACTTGACTCACAACCTACATCCCCTTATCCCAATATATAGGTTACCTAAAACATTATTATTATGGTATTTTGGAGCCCTATGAAGGATATTGATCCCAGACTTCCATCTTCGACCCTTTATGATTCATGGTATGTTGTACCGCTTCTCTTGTAATTCTTTAGTCTGGTTCCTCCCACATTTCTTATCATATGATGGTGGTTTTATCTCCATGTTCTAATTGGGTTTTTATTGTGTGAAAAATTGTGAAATGAAGTCCTTATAGGGTTGTGGTCTTCGTGTGGGAGAGGTGATATGGATATGTAACTTTTGGTCCATTCTCATGTGAAGAACCATGACACTTTGGATGAATGAGTTTCATTTCTTCTCTAATTTATTTTTGTGAAATCGTAATGTTATCATGGTTTATTACATTGGATGGAAATATAATTAACATAATAATTATTGAACCATATTAATAAATAATTGGATAGTTACCACATGTTGATATTTGATATTGTGATAACGAACTTCCTTTTGATTTACTAGATAGTGTGCTATCTATAATTTTCTTATGTAGTATATTGTTATGCATAGTTTAACATGTTGGTTTCATTGGAAAATTGTAAATAACATAAAGTCTAAATTAATTGATTAATTGGACAAATAATTAAAGAGTCATGTTTGTAATCTAGTGTTCCTTGTAATTTGATGGTAATAAAACTGATGCAATGCGCATGTTTGATTGAATATGACATTCCATGTGTTAATGTAACTGATAAAGAATGTGAGGCATGATAATATTTATTGGGAATGATAAAATAAAAATGTTTGTTAAATGATAATGAAACTCCACTAAGTTGTTGAAAATGGAATAGATTCTAAGAGCATGTTAAACTTTTGATAGCTAT
The DNA here is from genome assembly GCA_963277665.1 of Viscum album. NCBI lineage: Eukaryota > Viridiplantae > Streptophyta > Magnoliopsida > Santalales > Viscaceae > Viscum > Viscum album. Next base: position 1,907,489,286 of record OY728155.1, read on the forward strand.
TTATAACTAAAGACTTAGGTTTCCCGTATTTGGAACCATTTAATAATGAATTAGTAGATTCAAGATAGAATAAAAAATGATAGTATATTAAAGATAAATATTTTTGGCCACACATATTCATTTTCTTATAAAGGTTGAATGCCATACGATGAGATCCATGAGAGCTCATTTGTATGTGAAGTTAGAATGCCTTGTTCTTAGGGCCTATATTACCCTGTTGTTCATGATTGTTTTTTTACTACCTTGTTATATGCACTGGATGAAATCTTTTCAATTTGATGCATAATGATCTTGGGATATATGATGTGATATGGGGTTGGGATTCCCAGATGATGTTGTAGTAGTTGACACCTATGATGGTGAGATGCATTGAGATAAGCTTGTGGGTGTTGGGGATGACAGCAAAGATGATGGAGTTGTTTGAAGCTAGGTTTACCAATTTATGTGATAAAGCTGAATTCTTTATTGAAATGAATCTATTTAATGGGATATAGTTTAGTTTCTTGTCTTATCTACATTCATTTACCCACTACTTTAGGCAACTGTATGTGCTTGGTGGCATTTCTTAATGGTATATTAGGATGTTTTCCAAGAGTACTTGGAATTAACACTGCAAAAAATAGTTTTTTAGTGGTAGTTATTTATTGGGGGTTTTGCACAACCCCATATAAATTAAATTTCTGTATATGTTAGAGGAGGTTATGCACAACCCTCACTAATCATCGAATTTAGATGGGGTCCATAACCCCCTCTAAAATATTTATCATTATTTTTTTAATATTTGGTTAGATTTTGGAGGAGGTTAAGCTAAAACCGCCGCTAATTTAAGAATAAATGGATATCTATATTTGATTTTATTTTAGAGGATCTCTATATATATAATATTTGGTTGGATTTTAGAGGTGTTGTAAATATATTATATGAAGTTTTTTTCAGAAAATAGAAGGGGTTTTGAACCACCTCTAATCTAATAGATTTGAGGGTCTAATATAAGAGAATAGAAGGGGTTGTGAACCCACACTATTTTCTTAAAAATAATTTCATAATATATATATATACAATTAAAACACATTATATAAATGTATTTAACTATTTTATATGAACATATTATACAAATATATTTATATAAATAATTTATATGATTGTATTTAATTATATTCACATGTTTACATAAATATAATTTTATAATATGTACATTAATATATATTTATGTTTATATAATTTTATTACATAAAATATTAATTATAATATAAAATCATAAATATATTATATAAATATATACATATATAATTTTTTTTAAAAAAATCATACAAAACCCTAGTAGTTTTTATAATTTATATATTAATAATAATAAATTATAAAGATATATATTTTCCCACATATGCATATAATTAGTGGGGGTTGTGAACCCCATCTAATTTAAGAATTTTTTGCGGGTTCATAACCACTTATAATTTTTAAGAATAGTGGTGGTTTTAACCACCTCTAATATTTTTTAGTTTTTTAAAATATATCAAAGTATATAATTTTTATGTATGTGTCTTATAAATAAATTATATAAATGTATTTAAGTACATTATTTACATAATATATAAATTAATTAAACAAATACATTAAATAACCATAAATACATATAAAAACATAAAATTAAATATATAAAAATAGTTATAAATATATAACAAAATAAAATAAAATATAAAATAATATTATGTATATATTATATTAGATATATCCTATTATTAAATATAAATATTCATTATATATATATAAATAAATTTATATTAACATACACATATAAGTATTCAAATTAATATATTTAATATATACGTTTCATAATTTATCTATACGAATATAAATATAAATATATGTATAGATATATGCGTATATGTATAATTTATTTACATATGTAAAATATATTTTTATATAAATATTTGTAAAAGTTTATCCATATATAAACATTGTTTTATATTGTATGCATATATATAGTATTAATATTAAACACACACACACACACATATATATTTGTATACAAATAATTTTTTTTATAAAATGTAAAATATATTGTATTCATATAAAAATGTAATATATATATATATTAATATTTTTTTAACTTTGTATGTATAAATAATATATATATATATATATATAATATTTGGGTAGTATATAGTTATATTAATATGTAAAACATATGTGTATGAAAAAAATTATAAATATTTACAAATAAATATATAAATACACATTTTTATTTGGAGCGTGTGTGATATAAATGTATTTATAAATATATGCAAACATAATTTTAAATAGATATATGTAAAAATATAATTTATAGCGGTGTGAATAACACACATATATATACTTATATATTACACATATATATTTATTTTTATATTAATATAAATATATGTATTTAAATATATATGCAAATAAAATATTTTCTCATAAACATATAAATTTCATATGAATAAAATAATGAGTATAATATTAAGAGTTCCCAAATTGGTGTAGTGGTTTACATGTTGGGTTTCTTACTTTTGATTAGCTGTTTAAATCATGTTAGATTATTATTTTACCTAGGTGCCTGGTTTGGGGAGTTGCGGGGGACTGCACACATACAAGGTGAATTATCTCCTTTGATTCTATCTTTTATAGGATTCACTAGTGATGTGCAGAGATCTTTACATGTCTTCATTTATACAGGTTGAAGTATCCTGTTTCTTTAATTTACTGGAGGGAATTTTCGTCACATAGAAAATGAGGCGTGCGTGCGAAATGAGGAATTGAACAACATGAATGCCGTATTTTCATTCGGTTTCATTAAGCATTCTATAAAGGATTGCGAGAAAGGCGTGAGGGATTGAAACATTTGTAGTGGGTTATACTGGGATTGTGTGATGCTTTGGAATTTTCAGTGGGTTTCATCGTAGTCTGTTTCATTGTAGTGGGTTTCATCACAACATAGTTTATAATTTTCATTCATTGGGTTTCATGGGGTGATCTTTGAATGACTACAGGTAGTCTGAGGGATTTTGGAAATTTTTGTGGAGTTTTCCATGATTGCGAGACTATAAGACATTATCAGTGGGTTTCGTTGTAGTGCGAATCATCAGAGTTGTGAAATAATTTGGATTTTTTATAGTTCTGTTTATAATGGACACTAATGAAGATATTACAGAGTATATTTGTATTATTGTTACATTTTTTTGGTAAATATGGAATCAGTTTATATCCATGATTGTATACTGAATCATGTGAAGGTATTAGAGATTATATTTGTGGTTTTTTACTATTAATTTTGTGGTATATCTGTCCTAGACCATTTTTTAAAGTTTACAGTGGATGTTTTATTGAAATAAATATATAGGTTTGTTGCACTGTGGAAGTTCCACTAGTTCATTGTAGTGGATATTTTGAATTTCCCTTGGAAGTTCCCTTGGAACTTCCCCTGAAATTTCCCCTAGAACTTCCCCTACATTCTCCACTGGATCTTCCACTGGAACTTCCACGGGAGCTTACACTGGAGGTTCCATTGGAACATGCACCGGAACTTATAGTGTAAAATAAATTCAATTTCAAATTGTTTATACAATTTCAAATACTAACTTAAATAATTTTTATAATAATTTTGTGACAATTTAAATTCATTTTTTATAATTATATTTAACAAAAATGTATTTATAAAAAGTTCCATTGGAAGTTCTACTTGTATTATTTTCCCAATCATGTATTTTTAATTTTTAATTTTATTCAAATATTTTATACATTTTTAAATGTTAAATTAAATTATCTTTATATAAATTAAGTATTTCAAAATAATATATTTTTTAATTTTTATTTTATATTCCTTAGGTTTAGAAATATAATTTTTTTGTTGTGTGGAAGTTCAACTAGAAGTTCAACTATAACATGTAGTGGAAAATAAATTCAATTTCAAATTTTTTACTAAATTTAAAATTCTAAATTAAATAATTTTTATAATCATTTTGTAACAATTTAAATTCATATTTTAATAATTATATTTAACAATAATATATTTATTAAAAGTTCCACTGGAATGTCCACTAGAACTTCCACATGACCCTCTACGAGAACCTCCACTAGAACCTCCCCTGAAACCTCCATTGGATCTTCTAGTGAAAAATATATTTACTATATCTTATAATTTTTTTATTTATAATTTCAAAAATATTATTTTATTATATATATATGTAAATAATTATTTTTCTAATTATATAATATTTAGTTACATTTTTATTCATATATTTTATACAATTTCAAATGGATTAAATCCTTCTATAAAATTAATGTACTTTTAGTGAACTTAATTTTTCTTTTTGTAGGTTGTTCCAATGATAATTATGTTGATCTTGTAGAAACATCTATTAAAACTATTTTTAGGGATGACGTTCAAGTCACATGATGAAGCATAATGTATTTATTTCATGTATGGGGGTGTAAATGGGTTCAGTGTATGATGAAAATACTATAATAAAAGGATAAAGGATAAATCAATTATCACATAAAGTCATTATTCATGTAGAAAATAAGGTTATAGGAAGGTTTATAAACATGATAGCATGTTGAAATTTTTTCAGGATGAGACATGTACTTGTTGCCATTCTAGAATAGGGGTCATTTTATTGTCTTTTTGGGAAATAGGCTTGTACCATATTTGTTGAAGAACATATTCATACCCTGTATAGCCCTGAATAAATTCATATGATGAGGTCACAAATAAAAATAATAGAAGACAAAGCATCTAAGTTAGACGTGAATGCTTCAATAGGTATTAAACCAAATGGTTCATTATCCTTGGAGACAACTATTACAGGGGGTTAAGATGTTATTGGGTATTCATGTGTTGATCATTTGAAACTTTTAAGGTCTAAATGGGAAAGGGAATTTCTTCATAGTGATACATGTTTCATGTTAGAGTACCTGAAAAAAATGTTTGAAAAATCCACAATTTTTTAAACTATGTAGTTTTACATGAATGTAAAAATAGATAATATTTTCTAGGATTATCCAAAAATGAAGACAAATTACAAGTCATTTAGATATGTTGTCATTTTTTACACCAATTTCAACACTAATGAAGAGTACACTTCATTAGGTGTCTTTGTGGTGGTTCAATTGTTATCGAGAAATTGCTGATTTTGGGGTAGCTTTGTTATTTTATGAAACTGTGACTTATTTTTTATTGGTTGTTTATATTTCATTACAGTTGAATCACATAATGCAAACTCAAACTATATTTAATGATCAGGATATGGAAATGGGAAAATCCATTTCTGAAGATTTAGTGGGAACTTGACATTGCCTTTGTTCGTGGAATTTGATGCAAAACAACATTAATCATTTAGGTAATTTGAAGAAAGATGAATCTAGTTTTATAACTAAATTTAAGAATTGTATATTTCAATTCCATGATGGAAATCACTTTGATTAGGACCGGGCTTCCCTTAGAGAAGAATATGGGGATGGAAAATTGAAGTGGTTAGATGATGTATTCATATTGCAAGAAAAGTAGGTTCATGTATTTTTGGAAGATAATTTATCATTAGGTATTCATAGCACTGAATTAGGTGAAAATTTTAATGGATTTATTAAATATTATGTTCATCTCAAGTTAAGTGTTGTGGATTTCTTTATATAGTTTGAGTGATTGTGGAAAACAATCTGTATCACGAAACAAAGGCATAATTTGAGATGTGGGAGAAGTTGCCTCATAATCTTTACTCTTACCATGAATTGATGTGCCATGTTTCTACTAGAGATACACCCAATTTATTTTATTTTATTAAATATGAATATAAAATGATTGGTTCTTGTTTTTAGATATCATGTATTGAAATATGATTTTAATTTAGTTTTTTTATTGTAATTGTTGGCTATTAATATTTGTTTCTTGTGTCATATGAGGCTTCCAATGAAGTTGTTGAATGTTCTTATTGAATAATTGAGTCTTTTAGGTATCATTGTTGTTTTGTTTTAAAAATTTATCATTGTATTTATGTGATATCAATTCCAAAAAAATATATTTTTGGGAGGTGGACTCGATTGTCTAGAAATATTGAAACGTTCAAATATGTTTCTATTAAATTAAATAATGATAGAAAATCAGTCATGTAAAAATTTTATAATGATTTAGAATGAAATATGAGATAGATGTGGGTTATGAAATTGAATTCTCTAATTTATATAATTTTTAAAAAGAGTTAACTACCTTAAATACATCATCATATAGAGTTAATGTTAATGACAATTCAGAAACAATTTTCATAAATGCTTCTTTTAAAAAGGTACCAAACATGAAAGGGGGTGATAGTATCAAAATCATTTTAGAAAATGACTACAAAAGGGGAAAAAGTTGAGTAATAAAATTTCTACCACTATGATGATGGTATGATTTCATTTTACAATGCATTTCATTTTTAATATAAGCCTTCTATTGAAAATATGGTATCTGAAGTCATTTTTATTTACACGTAGGGAATTGTAGAAAAAACAAGATCATATTTTGGTGTTGCATCTACATAATGGTTTTAAATGTAATTTTTTATCTATATTATTTTCTATAACTGATTTAATAGTGTTGTTTTTCTATTGCAAGAAGACCTATCAACCAATTTGAAAATTCATATTTATAGGTAGACTCACATAGCATTGGAATAGGTCGAGAATTATAGACAACATTGGATCAAAGTTTTTGTTTTTGGGTTGAATTGTGACCATGTAAAAACTATTTTAAATTTAAATGATTGAATTGAATCATTTAAAGGATGCAAGATTTAATATTCTAGTTTTGTTTGTAATGGATTGGGATTGGGATTCAATTTCAATAAATTGTAAACATGCTTTATGCATTTGTGTTTTATGCAATAATGAGAGTAACAATAGTGAAGATCATATTTTATGTACTTAAAATATGAACATAAAAATTCTTTAAACTACCAATTTCAACTAACAAAACCAAATATAACATCGAAACCAAATAATTCCCCTCATAAGCAAATAATTACCCTCATAAGCACTTAATATTCCCATTAAAATTATAAATACCAAATCAGACCGGATTTTAATTACCAAAACCAAATAAGACCAGATTTAATTTACCAATTTAAATTATGAAAACGAAATATAACCCATTGAAATTAGAAACACCAAAATATTACCCATTGCATTCACCATCACCAAATATAACAAAAAACCCAAATAATCCCTCTCATAAGTAAATAATCCCCCATCATAAGCACATAATATTCACATTGTAATTACCAAAACCAAATTATCCTCGATTGAAATTACCAATTTTAATTAAAAAATATATATAACCCATTATAATTACCAAAATAAAATATAACCAATTGAAATTACCAAAACCATATAATTCCTCTAAGAAGAAAAAAATATTCCCTTCAAAATTATATAAAATAACTATAGTACCTATATAAAAAAATATAAGATAAATATTTGTATCTAAATATCAATATTGTAATTGGTAAATCATCAATGTAATAACATTGAAGTAGTAAAAGAGAAATATACTATCCAATAGTATTATAGTGATGAAATATCCATCAACCAGCAACCTAAACAATTATGAAAAGACAATAAAAAATAATGAAATGTTAATACCATTAAAAACCACCATTAGAATCTATATACAACCTAAAATTAGAAGCTCTATGATCATTATTCTATGGAAGATTGAAAACTTGTCATTTAAATAAAAACCACAGTGAAACAATTCCATTCCATATACAACAATCTGAATCTATGATAAAACTAAAAGAACCATTACTAAACATCCATTTTACCATAATATTTATAACCTCAACAAAACCATATCAATCATTAGATAAGAGATTATTTATACAAGTAGTCAATAACAAACTTATATCATCACATGACTGAATTCCAAAGTTATTTCCATAACCAACCAAACTAAGAAACATGCATCAAACTGGGATGTATAAATGTTTAAAAACATGACAATATTCAAAGGATGTTTCCAATAATATCCATAATATTGGTCTGTATAAATTTTTAAAATCCTGACAACATTCAAAGGTAGCTTCCAGTAACAGCCATTAAACTAGGATATATACATTTTTAAGAATCTCAGAACCATTTAAATTACACTTTGATGTCAAAACCATTTAACCGGGATATTTACCTATTTATTTTAATGTAAATGACATTGTTTCCAAGAGAAAAATACTAATTCTAATTTTTTTCTATCCATCTGTATGCAGTGTATTTAAGGATTCAAGGTGCCATATAAATCCAGAGGCCATCTACTTCATCTTGTTCTAGATTATTGTTATAGGCTTGATCAGTTTATAACTTCTATATTAGATAAAAAATCATTATTCCATAGTCCAAGGTTACATCCTCATGTTTAGGAGCATATCTGACTACAAATGGTTGTGTGGGAGCAGTCTTGTCCAAGTATTCATGGTTCCATTTTATGAGGATTTCAATAATAAATGATTTCTACAAGTTGTAAAAATTCTATTCAGTCAGTTGGTTTATATTAAAATGGATTTTATGTATAAGATGATAAAATTTAAAATTTTTAATGAAACATTATGGTAATAATCATCTTCGGAACTACCCATCCAAGGCTTCATGGAGTTATATTGGCTGAAATATTTTCTCTCAAGATCAAAAAACAATAAATGTCATATGTAGATTTTCTATGTTGACGGGGAAGGAAAAAATACATTTAAATGAATTTCTTCGTTTATTGATTTCTTTACTAGCATATCCATAAAATTTTTATTTTTCCTAGATATTATTCCCTATAAAATTGAAAAAAGTGAGAAAAAATATTAATTAATATATTTAAAACTTTAATAATGTAGATAATATTACACTCACCATGGGAACACTTGTAATCATCGTTGAGTTATATTGGAATATTCCATATATCTTACGCATTTCACACTTATTTTTTATAATATTAGTACTAGAATAATGACCTGATATCAATACAAAGAATATAGGATTTCACAAAAATTATATATTAGTTTACAATAATCTTGGTTAACTTAAATACTCACCCTACTACTTTTCATAGCTTTTTCTGAAAATAGAGAAAATATCATCAATTAAAACTATATATAAATTATTCTCAGATTCCCAGAAATATTCACATGATAAAAATAATAATAATTTATAAAAAAATGTATTGTTCAGGGTAATTTAATAAAGATATTTTAAATTTAGAGAAGTCATTCCTTTTATCCCTAATAACATACTAGACTGGGTAAAACTGTAGAATCTTCTGAACCTGCTTGTAGTATTTGTTTAGAGTAATCTATTTTTCCTAAACCATATAGGTAAAAATTAAATCCCAGTAATACCCCTTTTATGTTTTTTTCTTTGAAACACTAGCTATGTCAATGCTTTTTTCCAACTGATATGGATCTTCTAATGGTTTTGTTTGAGCATCCGCTTCTTTTCTTTCTGTATTTTGGGTTTCACAAAAATATGATGAATATGATTTATTTTTTTTCATTCTCTTGTCTTTATATATCTCATCAATTATCGGGTTTTACAATTTTATATTTCTAGATTTTCTATTTAGCCGCTGTGAGGTAGAGGTGTGGTTTTTTCAATAGATTCTTATATATGATCTTCAGCTTCTCGAATCCCAGCATCATAGGTACCTTGTTTTTGGTTTTCATTCATTATATAAGGGGTTATTTCCAGAAATACTACTGGGGTACATTCTAGGAAAGGTGTGATTTTTTCAAAAGGTTATTCTACACGTCCTTCCTCCTGAATCCCAACATCATTTTTACCCACTGTTCGGTCTTCCTCATTTATAGAATGGGTTATTGATTCCCAAAAAATGATAGCTTCTCTTATGCTTGTCTCTTTTTTGGGCATTTTAACTTACCAACATCTTTAGTTTTTTTAAAAGCTTTCACATGATTCCTAACAGTTTCTTTAATTTTCTATTGTTTTCTTTTCAAGGATGAATATTCTTTTTCCTGAAATCTTATTTTACCATCCTTGTTATCCAACTTTTCCTATTGGGAAAAAGAAGCTTCCTTACTCATAGTTGAAAACTAAATAAATTATTTTTAATTTTTGTATCTGTAATTTTTTTCTTTTTGACATACCCATCGGTTTATAAAACCATCAAATTTAGACTATAATTGGTAGACTTAAATCACTAGGTACAAGTTGATGAATATTTATTTTATTTATTGCAGTATCAAAATATGAGAGACTCCATTTTTTTAATAGTGGAATGGAAGCAAGTTCATTTCCTATAACTATTCATCTTTCCTCAAAATACTAATTCTACAATAATAACAACCCTATTAAGAATAAATTTTACATAGAATTGAAAATAAATATAAATCCATACCAATAATGTGATAATCACCCACATAATCTCTGAACACTTCTTGTGAAATTCTTTAATACATATCATTAACTTTTGGTGGATTTCATGGGGCCATTGTAGTGTTCTCATGTCTTTCACAGTATCCAAAATATTGATAAAAACCCAAATCAAGTAAGTCCCTATAGTATGTAAAAACACAGTATCTCATGTGTATAAACATATAAGTGCTTCTTTGTCAACATGAAACACTTTTTAATTTCCCTTTAAAGCTTCCAAATGAGAAGATTTGATTTCCATTTATGTAAAAAACATCACAACTATTTGAAATATCCTTATAAATAATGATTCATTAGATGGATTGAAAGAGTAGGAGTCCCCCGTTTATATTTCACCTTTTGTGATTCCAAATATCCTCTTGACAACAACTTCAGAGAAATGTATTCACACTAAAATAAATCAAATATCATTTTGTTGATTGAACACAATTATCCAATATATAAAAAATAGAAACACCTTATTTATTATAATCTGATGTTGATATAGTATTGGATAGAAACTCTTAAAAAAATTCCAAAAAGAAGTATTCTAAAAATAATTTGTATAATATTATTTTAGTTTTGGTTTGATTTTGTGTATAACTATTTGTAAAGTTGTAAAATTGGACCTAAAACGCACAACTAAAAATTGAAATTACGACCCTTCCTTGGGAATCAAAAAACATACAATAGGACTAGAAAGAATAAAATAATTCCATACTGAATCCTATAAAATTACACTATAATATAAAAAATAAGGGAATTATTTTGGGCACCCCAAAACTATAGTATATTAGGTAGAGTAAGACAGTAACTTCTAGTGTGATTTCTAGTAGAAGTTCTAGTGGAAGTTCCACTTTGAATGGTAGTAAATTCACTTCCAAATCCTATATAAATTTCACTAATATTTTTTGGGTATTCCACAAATTACACTCAAACTTCCGGTGAAATATCCACTAGAAGTTACACTGAAATTTCCACTCATAAATAGCACAATTTTTTTTAATTATGGTAGCTTTACACTTAAATTTGGTTGAATATGGTTTAATGGATGTTACATCTTGTGGAAGTTATAGTTGAAAATCTGGTGAAATTTTCGGTGTTATATAATGACACAAAATTCACTTCTGAATCCTATAAAATTTCATTATAAATATTTTTTTTGGGATTAAACAAATTAAACTATAGGTTTTGAAGGTAGAATATTAATAAGAGTTCCATTGGATCTTGCACTAGATCTTCCACTAGAAGTTCCACTAGAAGTTCAACTAAGAAATAACACCAAATTTTCTCACTTAAGGTAGCTTCACATTGTAATTAGGTAGAATAGGTTCTAGTGGAAGTTACCTCTAGTTGATGTTCTAGTGGAACCAATAGTGAAAGTTATAGTGCTACAGAATGGAACAAAATTCACTTCTTAATCCTTTAAAACTTAACTAAAAATATTTTTTTGAGGGATCCCATAAATTACACTATAGGTTTGGAAGTTTTAATATGACTACAAGTTCCACTAAAAGTTCCAATGAGAAATAACACCATGTTTTTATGTAAGGTAGCTTTGCAATTTAATTAGGTAGAATAGTTTCCAGTGGAAGATCCTATGGAACCTCCAATTGAATTCTAGTTCTATATAAGGAAATAAAATTCACTTCTGAATCCTATAAATTTTCACTACAAATATTTTTTTGGGATTCCAAATATTACACTATATATTTGGAATGAAAGGTATAATATGACTTCAATTTCCATTAGAAGTTCAATTAGAAGTTCTAATAAAAGTTACACTAGAAAAAATACCATTATTTTTTACATAAGGTAGCCTAGAAATGTAATTAGGTATAAGAGGTTCCACTGGATGTTACCTCTAGTGGATGTTCCTGCAGAACCTCCAGTGGAAGTTCTAGTGCTATAGAACGACACAAAATTCACTTCTAAATCCTGTAAAATTTCAATACAAATATTTTTTGGGGATTCCACAAATTACACTATAGGTTTGGATCATATAATATGATTGAAAGTATCATTGTAACTTCCATTATAAGTTACATTGGGAAATTACACTATGAATTTTTGTAGCTCTTCAATGTAATTAGGTATAATATGTTCTAGTGAAAGTTACCTCTAGTGGAAGTTATAATGGAACCTCTAGTGGAAGTTCCTGTGGAACCTCCAGTGGATGTTCCAGTGCTACCGAATGACACAAAATTCACTTCTAAATCCAATGAAATTTCACTACAAATTATTTTTGGGGATCACAAAAATTACACTATAGGTTTTGAAGGTATAATATGACTGAATGTTCCACTATAATATCCAAAAAATCTTTCACTAGAAGATCCATATGGAAATGACACGACAATTTTTTTACTTAAAGTATATTTTCTCTATAATTAAGTATAATAGGTTCAAGTGGAAGTTCCCTCCAATGGATGTTCCTGTGGAACCTCCTGTGGAACCTCATATGGATGCTCTATTGGAACCTCTTCTATAAGTTCTAGTGATATATAATGAAACAAAAATCACTTATGAATCCTGTAAAATTTCACTACAAATTTTTTGGGGGTTTATACAAATTACTCTATAGGTTTGAACTATGACTAGAAGTTCCAATGGATGTTCCTATATTAAATAAAAACAAAAAAATTTCAGTTAAGGTATATTTTCACTATAATTAGGTAGAATAGGTTCTAGTGGTAGTTCCAGTGGAACCTCTTGTCGAACATCCATTGAAAATAAACCTGAAATTCACTATTTAATCCTATAAAAATTTCACTATAATTTTTTTTGGAATTCCACAAATTACACTATAGGTTTGGAATATGAATGGAAGTTCCACTAGAACTACCAGTAGAATCTTGAATAGAACTTCTAGTGGAAAATAACAAAACAAATTTTTTCCATTGGTAGATTGGCATTATAATTAGGAAGAATAGTTTCCAGTGGAAGTTATATCGAAAATAATAGTGGAACCTCCAATGGAACTATAGTAGAGGTTCTAGTGGAACCGCTAGTTGATGTTCCATGGGAAGCTATAGTGTAACTTGCGGTGGATATTTTAGTGGAACCTCCAATGGAAGTTATGGTGGAACCTCCATTAAGGAACAATAGAACAACCCCCTCAAACATGAAAATTTTTTTGTACAATATGTAAACTTTCAGTTTTCCTACTAAAAAAATTTAGTGGAACCTTCAGTGGAACTCCAGTGGAACATTCATGAATACAGTTGAAAAATAGTTTCTTTTTCCTCTATTCAAAGGTTTTCATTGAATTTAAAATAGAAGAATTATATTTTTTTGAATTTGAAAATGATAGATATACAACATATAAAGAAAACATCCCATAAGAAAAATGTATTAAAAATGGAATCATAATAACAGAACATTTGGATTCACTAAAATGGAATAAGGATTTTACATTACATATTTCATTAATTATAAATAAGATACAACACCTTCTTCATCCATTTCTGCCTATTTATTTACAAAGAAAGAGTGTCGAGGAATGAGATGAAACACTATCAGAGTCTGTTAGTTATCAATGATGAACAATTATGAATTTGCATTAGACAATACATTGGGACAATGCAATACTGAATTTGTGGATTCATCATTGTCACCATAGTCACTGGATTCCCTAAAATTGTTGGTAGATTTAGCTAGATCCGTCATTTTCTCCATAGTGAAAAATTTATGGGTTTCTCCACTGTCTCTGCATCTGAATTTGATCCATCTCCCAGATTTTATTTTCCCCACAAAAGGTAAAATACATATATGATTTGAAATGCGAGTAATTCCCTAAAAAATTATCTGATGACTAAAAATATAATATGACATGTGTCCTCATCATAGGGTTGTACTAGACTATCCAGTTGAGGGTAAAACTAGAGACAATGCAAGTCCTGTGTATAGGAGGAGTAGTTAAGGGAGGGGGGAATGAGTGGTTAATTTGTACAGGAGGGGAGGGGATGACTGGAGAGATGTGTTTAAAAAATAAAATAGAATCACATGGGGGCACTGGAGAGTGGGGGAATGGGTGGGGGATAGGGGCATATGAGAGAGAGACAAGAATGGGTGGGGAATAGTGGGGAGGAGGGGCACACATGAGAAAAAAACATTTCATAAAAAAAGAGAAATATTATTGGTGGTTTCAAATGCCCCTAAAATTGTGTCCCCTATTCAATTAGGGGCGATTAGAACCAAACCTAATACATCTATCACTACGAAATTTAGGATGAAATTAGAGGGGTTCTAAACCCCATTTAATGTAACTACTGGTAATTTAGATCCCATTTTACCTGGGACTCAACAAAACCATCTCTAACAATACATGGTTCATACATTAGTGAATGTTTAACATAAAAAATAGAAATATTAGGGGTGGATTCATGCACCTCTAAAATTATGTTCTCTACTCAATCATGGGAGATAGTAATCACCCCTAATACACCTATCACTTGAAACATTAGGCTGAAATTTTAGAGGATTAAACCCCTCTAATTTAATTACGCCTAATTTATCTCCCTTTTAACATAAGGTTCACCAAAAATATCTATAAAAATATATTGTACCTAAATTAGTAGCAGTTTATTATAACTAATGATAATATATTTATAGGGGGTTATAAAGCCATATAAACTAAAAAATAACCCCCTCTAAAAAATGCTATTTTTTGTAGTGTATGTAATGATGTTAATAATGTTTAATAACTATTTAGCCCATTGGATTTTTGTTGATGAAATGAAATTGATATGTCACTATTGAGAAAACATGGACTTAATTTAGATTATTCCTAGAGGGAATGGACATAGATTGATGGATAATAATGATTAATGTGGAATAATATTGATGGTCAATTAATGGATAATGAATTAATTATTTAATTTAAATATTAAAAAGGAAATAATTAAATTATTATATATCTTTCTAATGTTTGTGTACTTATAGGACATGTAGTCCCTAGTAGTGTTAGCCGGGTGTCTAAGAGATGATAACTACAGTTGAGCTTAGGACTAGTTTATGCCCATAGTGTGGTTGTGAGATTTATTATATTCAGTATATTCTATGATTTTATACACTACCCTACCCCTATTGGTTAGGTTAACTAACACCTAGTGGACCGTGGGAGGGTATTTTCCCTAACACACCCGTGGGAGGATGTATGGATAACTACTCCCTTTCCCCCCACTCTATTATCTTGGTAGTATTATGTGACGGAATGCATGATAGTTAGTTTCCCCATATATGTGTATAGGGGGATGTGATGGATTGTGGTTATTTCACTCAAATGTATCTCTAGATATAGTATCAAAATGATTATTATAGATATAACATGTATAAGTTGTAATGGATTGATGTGCCTTAATTGGTGTATGGGACCTGATGGATTGTGGTATAATACCTGATGTATGATACACATCATACGGACTATGGTGGATCCTAGAAACTACTTGGTTACTATATGATAGTGCGGATGGGATGATGCGATGATACGATGCATGAGGTGAAGGTTGTGATACTTAGCCAAGGTGTCTGTGGGTTGGCTTATTTCATAATGATATGGCTTAGGACATATCACATTAGGGAAGAGTGTCATGTTAGTGGGGAAGTGATAAAAGGGAACCATTTATGGATAATTAATATGTTATTATTTCTATTTTTCATTACCTGGTGATATATAGGAATGATGAGTATAGGAACTTAGTATACCTTTTTAGGTAATGAGTTAGTTTAACTTTTTGTTCATTGTGTTTTAGCATTCTTTCCTTACCTTTTTCAGGCAAGTATTTGGGGAGGATCCAACTAAGTATAATGTTAAGATCACCTCATGTATATATATATTTTTTTGGTTTCTAGAAGCGGGTTAGAGATCGGGATAGATATTACTAGCTCATAGTTTCGAATGTTCTATTTTAGATTCATGATTTCAATTGCCTTTACCTTTTTAGTACATGTTGTTTCCATTTTAGTTGTTTTAGTACACTATGAAACTTCATGCATCCACTTGAAATTCCATTAATATATATATGTATGAGAAGTTATTGATTGGTGTATCTATATTACCTCTCTCTTTTTCATGTTCTCTGATATCATTTCCAGCCTAGGAGGGGTACTCTCTAGGGAAAGGGGGACATAACAGAGTGTTATCAAAGGTTCAAATTGATGGATATGTTAGAATTTGGAGTTAAGAACATGTGATATTTATTGGGTTGGTAGGGAAAAAACATCAAATAATTTTAGTAGGTGATTTAAACACAAGGGACTAGTTGAGGGATAGGTATTTAGGCCCCTGATAATCTGATGGATGGACCATTATGTTTATTGATCATATTAAACAAAGTGATATGGGTTTTAGGGTAGATACTTAGTAATGGATTATGCAACATTACTCTTTGAGATTGTGTTTGAAATGGGTAGACCCTGAGATAAGATATAAATGAAATGAAATGATAAATTAATTAATTTTATGTAATCTATACTTTTAGTTTAGGAGCTCTAACTATTTTTTATTTTTGATGGCATGACTATAGGTTTACATCCTCATCAGGCCCACACTAAAGATGTTTAGCAGGAAGTTCTAGAAGATGGCCATAAAGTAGTGGTTTGATATGATGACACTTGGAGGAGAGAACTCTAAGAGTTTTAGTGTTAGATTTTATATAATTATGAGGGCTCCATTTAATACCATGTTATAGAAGAATTGTTTGGTGAGGTTGTTATATTCTTTATTTTTATATGTTATTAGAAGGATCACTATTTTCTTGAATTTGATGATACTACGTGGGCATTGAAGAAATAGTGTTTATTATTTCATGGATATTAAGAGGATTAATCAGTATAATAGGAGAAGTTATGAGACTAGTTACATGCAGAGTTTATTTATTTTACCATGAAGGTGAGCAATCTATAGGAACTTATTACCCTTAGAAATGGGTGTTTTAGGGTTTGGGACTTTGGAATCCATTTCAGGACCCTTCTATGATATGATTTAAACCTATTTCTAGTCAAGGAGTCTTGGGTGAGGCATTACATAGAGGCTTTGTTTCTAGAGATCTAGCACCAAGTTACTCCATTCATGTTTTCAACATATCTTGAGATTCTTGTAAGAGAAGGGGTAATTGAGACGAAGTTATCTTGAATTTGATAATCACGGTAGGAGAGTTATCATGATTATTCATTATTTAGAGTTATGGTATGAGGTTCCTATTTGACTGGATAAAAGAGTTTTCAATCCGTTAGGGGAAGGTCCCAACCATCATCATATCATTTCTCAGGGTGTTCAAGCTCCTAGACCCATTTTAAGGGATCTAATGTGTGATTTTATTATAGGGTATGAGGTTATCAGTGGAGAGAGTGCCTGACTATTCTGAGTTTTCAGTGTGTTCCAAGAGATTAACTTCCAGTTCCTCCATTGAGGCAGTTTCATCTGAGGTAGCAGCATGAGGGTGTTCAAGTTTGGGATCAGCAGAGAGGATACATAGTAGGTAGAGGACAACCCTATGATGTCTCCCTTACTTAATGAGTATAGCACAAACATGGAGGTGGTATTCATCAGGTTACGAGAGGATGTGTATCAGGATGGTTCCAACTTCATGATTTAGAGTTTCAAACATTGGGTGAGGATACATTGTTTCAGGTACTATTTACTTATTTTCTACATGGTTGCATGGTTTGTTTGATTCAGGAGTAAAAAACTCCTTCATTTCACCTACCCTTGTTCATGCTTTAGGACTTGAGGTATAGAGGCATCCAATTCCTTTAGCAGTGAATACTCTCATTGGTGGTCGAGCTTAGTTGTATGAAGTGTGTAGAGACTGTGAGCTAGTGTTGGGGCAGTACTGATCTTAGGATTACTTCCTATATTTACGGATATAGTCATATGGAATCATCCTTAGCATGGATTGGCTATAATTTAGAGAAGGTATCGTGGAATTATTCAGGTTGCAGGTTGGTCTCTATGATTTTGTGGGAGATCCATCAATGTTCTTTGGTGAGTGAGACACTCATATGAGTGAGAGGTGTGTTCTATCTTTGTCTTATTTGATGGTAAGAGAAATTCTATGCTAATAGGAGGTTCAAAAGTTGTTGTTTTCTATGGTTGTGGAAGTTTTCCCTGATGTATTTCCTATGGAGGCTGTAGCATTACCCCTTGATGAGAGATCAACTTTGGGATGGAGATATAATGATATGTTTCTCCTATATCGATGAATCTATATAGGATGGTGCCTTATGAGTTGTGAGATATTCATTTATATATTGATGATCTATTTCATATGGGTTTTATTTAAATGAGTGTTTCATCTTGGGGTGCACCAGTTTATTTTGTGAAGAAATTTGACGGAATTTTATGTATTTGTATCAATTATCAATTCTTGATCAAGATGATTGTGAAGATAAGGTATCCAATTTCATAGATTTATGATTTATTTGATCAGTTGATGGGATAAAGATGGTTTTAAAATATTGATTTGTGGTTATGACATTATTAGATGTCAATGAAGAAAGATGATATTTCAAATCCTGTTTTCCATTCTCTTCATGGGCATTATGATTTGTTCGTGCCACCATTCAGTGTGATGAATTCTCTAGTTGTGTTCTTGGGTATGATTAATGTAGTGTTCCAAGAGTTCTTTTATGAGTTCATGGTGGTTTTTATCGATGAAATCATTGTGTACTCTGCATTTGAGGTTGAGAATGTAGAGCATCTATGAGATATTTTGGGAGTTATTCATCATGGGAAGTTGTTTAGGATGTTTTATCAATGTTATTTCTAGGCTTCTTATGTTCATTTATTAGAGAATTGTTTATCCTATAGTGAGTTGATATGGACCCTTAAAACATAATGTTGGTTGTTACATGGGTATACCCCAAGAAAATATCATATGTTTAGAGATTCCTTATTCATGGAGGATATTATAAGAGGTTCATAGACAATATCTATTAGGTTATGACTCCTCCAATTTCCTTGAATTGAATGTATCAATAATTCTTGGGTATTGAATTTTTTTAAGCATCTTTTGAGTATCTGAAATAGAATTTGTTCAGTTCTTGAGTCCCTTATTCTCCAGTAGAGGATGTTCAGCTTGAGGTTTTCTATGATGCTTTATGTCTTGGTTTTGGATATGTTATGATGTAGCAGATATTAGTTTTTTCTTTTGAGTCTCATCATTTATGTCTCTATTAGTGTAATTATACCACCCATGATCTCGAGTTGGATGAAATTTTGTTTTCCTTGATGCTGTGGTGAAATTACCTCATAGATGAGCATTTTTGGGTTTTACTACTCACAAGATAATGAGGTATTTATTCTCCTATACTGAATTGATTTTTCATTATTGATAGTGGATCTAATTCTTAGAGGATCATGAATTAATGAATTCATATACACAATGAAAGGGAAATGTTGTAGCCAATATGTTGATTAATAAGTCACATAATAATGACTTGCATGAATTAGATAATTCTTGGAGAGTTGTAGAAGAGCTCTCAATGATTCATCTAGATATGGGAGATGTTGGAGGTATAGGTTGTCTTTTTCACATGTCATTTTACCCATATTTGTTTTAATAGGTGGAGGATTCCCAGTTAGGGGATTATAAGGTGCAGGTCTAGAGTGAATGAGTTTTTTTAGTGATTCCCCTATTGGTTGGTCATAATATGGACAACACTGGGTGTTACTCCAAGAGAGGATTTTCATCCCTTTGGTGATGCATGATATGGTTCTTCATGAGTTCCATGGCTCACCCTTAGTGGTAAATCCAAGTGAGAAAAAGATATACTAATATTTGATAGGTTAGATTTGTTGTCCTAGGTTTAAACTGGGAGTTCCTGAGTTTGTGTCTCAATGTTTGGTCATCTAGAATATGAATATCAAGTACTATGTTCCTGATGGTTTACTCCATCCATTATATAATACTTAGTATAAGTGGGAGGAAATCTCGATGAATTTTGTTACCACTTTAAATTGATCTCAGGGAGGCTTTGATACTATAGGGGTGATAGTGGATCAATTGAAAAAATCATCCAACTTTAAAATGATCTAGGAGTCAAGATAATTGTAAGGTTTTTTGAGGTGGTATATGAAGGAGGTGGCGATACTCCACAGAGTCCTAAGGATGATCATCTTTGATTGAGATCTTTATTTTACCTTCAGTGGGTAGAGAGGCCTTTGGCATGCTTCTGACTCATAATTGTTACCTGACACTAATTTTAATCCATAGACAGATGGTTTAAAAAAGTGGACTATCCATACTCTTGTAGTCATGTTGTTTTATTTTGTTCGGGATTTTGGAGGTTCGTAGATGAGACACTTTCCTTTAGTTGAACGTTAATAAAATAATAGTTTTCACTCCACTATTGGTATGGAACCATTTGATGTTTTTTATGTCAAATGTTTCCATTCTCCATTGTGCTAGAATAGTGTTAGAGAGTCATTAATTCTTGGTCTAGATCTAGTATATAACACTATATAGATGGCTTAGGTATTTAATGAAAGGAATAAAGCTATTCGTGATCATTATAAATCCTTCGATGATCATAAGAGTAGACCAATGGAGTTTAACATTAAAGATAATATATTCTTTAAAGGGACTCCTTGAAATGGGAAGTTATGTTTTGTTCATTGGAGTATGCTTTGTCCTTATTTTGTTTTACCTTCAAGGTGTTATAACATGATGGGGCCATGGTGTATTAGATAGAACATCCCCTAAAGATGAGTTGGATACATTATTTTTATGTGTAACAGCTCCACCATTAGATTCATGATGAGTCTCAAGACATTTATTGGGGTGAGATCGATGTTTAAGAATACATTTCCTTCAATGAGTGGATTATAGAGATCCAAGATCACCAAGAGAAGTTGTTTCACATGAATTCTAATCCCTTCGTTCCTATATTACAGTGGAATGGTGTCATGTATGAGTGTACATGGGAACACAAGTCATTAGTATGCACTAAATACCCTAAGAAATATTATGTTTATAACTTCTCTTATTGTAATTATAGTTGGGGTTTTTGAACCTTTTATATCTTTGAGATAGTTTCCTCTTATTTATTGTTGTCGATTTATTCTTGATTAATAGGTATCTCTCCCTAGGAGAGTTTTTAGGAGCCGGTAGTTTTTGTTGCATAGAATTGTGTTTTTTTGTTTGAGTGAGGTAGTAGAGATCCTATAGTTGTGATATTCATGAGAGGTATCTCTCAAGGTGGGTGTTTAGATGACCCCTTTCATTTTATTTCTAGGTTTTTTTGGATTCTAGAGGATTATAATTGTTTGAGAGGTATATAATGTATGGGATGAATCCATGTAGTCCAACCCATTGCATGATGTCAAGTCTCGAGATACTCAGAAAAGGATTATTGGGGTTTACGAGGTTTTTATCTTCTAAAAGATAAAAAGTAGGGACAATTTAAGGTTTAAAGGAGGTATTTATGGTGTAAATTAGTTTTACTTCCTAAAATGAGGTTTTTGGACTATGCTGGGTGATTCACAGAGTGAAAATTTAAACTATGTAATTTAAATTTACATCATAAGTCTGCTGAGTCATACACCCAATTATTTTATACCAATAAAATCACATAATAAATATGGAATTTATAGCGTGAATTAATTATGAGCCAAATGGATGAGGTGATGTGATTTTCAATAGAACATAAAATGGGATCCATTTAAATGTAAATGACCTATTCATTTCATAAAACTACACTAGGAAATGAGGTATGAATCTTATATCACCCTCCACTTGACTAAAACCCTATGGCCTATTTTCCAGATCTTCAAACATCCAACAATGTTCTTATTTGGATTTTTTGGTGGCCTTCAAAGGGGATTGATCCCAACCTTCCATCTTCAATATATAGAAATCTAAGGTATGTTATACATGTTTTCTTTTGGATATTTGGTTTGGTTCCTCCCGTGTTTCATTCCATGTGATGATGGTTTCCTCTCCATGTTCCAATGGTGCAATTTTATTATTGGAATGGTTATAGAACAACGTAATTGGAGGGTTGCAGTCTTACTATAGGAGAGGTGACCTAGATCTATGACATTGGTCTTATCTCATGTGAAGACCATTGATTATTTTGAGGTAGATTATTTATTTCTTCTCAAATTTATTTACATGAAATCATAAAGTTATCATGGTTTATCCATTTTAATGGAAATTTAACTAACCTAATAATTATTAAACCAAATAAATAAATTAATGGATAGTGATTGTATGTAGATGTTTGATACTGTGATGAAAGTTTACCACTAGACTTTCTAGATTGTGTGTTGTCTATTATATAATTTTAAAAAATGTTTTTATTCTTTTTTTAGTATGTTTCTTTCATTGAAAATTGGTAAATAACATAAAGATAGAATTAATTTATTGATTGGATAATGAATTAAAGATTCATGTTTGTAATATGATGTTCTTTTTAATTTGATTATAATAAAATTGACGGAATTCAAAATTTTAATTGAATATGATATTCCATTTTTAATGGAATTGATAGACTCTGAATCAGGAAAATGATTATTTGTAATGATACACTAAAAAATCTATGTTATATGAGAATGATACTTCTCTAAGTTGTTCAAAATGGAATTCATTCTAAGATAATATTAAAATTTTGATAGTGTTTTAAATATAATTACTTAGGTTTCCTATAGTTGGAACCTGTGAATAAAGAATTAGTTAGTTCAAGACAGAATACGAAAATTTTTTGAGGATAAATATCTGTGTTCATGAGTTCCTGTTTTCTTATAAAGCATGAATGCCTTGTGATAGGAGCTGTGAGAGATCATTTGTATGTGAAGGTAAAATTCCTTGTTTTTTGGGCCTAGATTTCCATGATTATTTTCTTGCTTCCTTGTGATGTTCTCAAGATGTGATATTTTCCATGTGATGTGTTGTGATCAGGGGGTGGTTAATGTTATATAGGGAAGGGAGGCCTGGATGATGTTGTAGGAGTTGATGCATGTGACCGAGATATGCATCAAGATATTCATGTGGGTATCGAGGATGTAACCAAAGATTATATAATGTGTTTAAGATGGGATTACACATTGAATTGATAATGGTGGATTCATTATTATAATGAAATTTTTTAATGACCAATGGTTGGGTTTATTATTTTGTCTGTATACTTTTCCTCACTTCTTGAAGTATCTGGATATTCTTGGTTTCATTTATTAATAGTATACTATGATATTTTCATAGTGTACTGGGAATTGTAGAATCATGTTAATAATGTATAATAAATGTTTATCCCAAGGATTCGTTGTTGTTGGAATTAAAATGAGATGCGACTCTTGAGAAACCACACATTCTTTCTGGATTTTTCCTATAATTCATGGAATTGGATTGATGGATAATAATGCTTAATATGGAACAATGTTGATGGTTAATTAATGTATAATGAATTAATTAACAAAATAAAATGGTAAAAAAGAAATAATTAATTTAATATATCTCTCTAAAAAGATTATGTGCTTATAGGATATCTCTTCATAGTAGTGGTAGCCGGGTGTCGAAGAGACAATAACTGTAGTTGAAATTATGACTAGGTTATTGCCATATTGTGGTTGTGAGATATATTATATCATGTATATTCTATGATTTCATAAACCACCCCACCCATGTTGTCTAGGGAAACTAATATCTAGTGGACTTTGGGAGGGTGTCTTCTCCATCATCCTAGTGGGAGGATGGATAGCTTACTACCCCTTGAGCTCGCTCTCTTCCCATGGTAGTATTATGTGCTGATATAATTTATGGTTAGTTTTCATATATATTTTTGTAGAGGGATGTGATGGTTTGTATTTATTTCACACACATGTATATCCAAATATAGTACCCAAGTATTATTACAGGTATGACATGTGTAGGTTGTGATGTATTGTGGAACCTTGCTCGATGTATGACCTATGATGTCTTAAGGTATATCCAAATTGATGAAATGCACTTGTTTAAATTAATATTATTTTCCATGTATTATTATAGTTATGACTTGTCTCTTTTAAATAAAAACATTCTATTTTAGTCCTAACTATCACAAAATGTGTCAAATTGATGCGAGATAAATTTTTTTATGTCATAAATGAATTATTAATCTTTTCGTTAATATATAAATATATTCTGAGGGTTTATTTTATTTTATTTGACTATATGAATTTATTTCGAACTTAAATTCCATTTTTGTATATAAACACACATTTCCAGTCACAAATTCCACACATTAGGTTGGATTATGTTCAATTAATTCTTACATGTCACAAACAAATCATGAATCATTTTCCTAATACATTAAAAAAATACAAGAATATTTTTTTGGTTTTGAGTATTTGACATTCATTTTGACCTAAAATGATATTTTTATACTGAAAACATGTACTTTAATCCATACATGACACAAAATGATTCATATTATTATGAGGTTTATTTTTACACATAAAAAATGAACCATAGACTATTTTCCTAAATTATCTATACAATATGAGTGTATTTTATGAATCTTGAGTATATAACATGTGTTTTGAACTGAAATATTTCTTTTTAGTAGTAAAAATTAATTTTATATCAATTTAACCACATAGTGTGTTATATTGATGTGTGGTTGGTTTCTAAATCCAACAAATGGATAATAGATTTTTTTCTAAATAATAAAAAAAATATGTGTGTTTTTTTAGTTTTGAGTATTGAATGAATTTTTTGAACTAAAATGTCACTTTTAAACTAAAAGCTTGCACTTTTAATTAATTAGGGCACACCATATGTAATTTTTATATAAGTTTCATTACTACACATCAAATATTAATTATCTATTTTCATGCATAATTATTAAGAATATATGAGTGAATTTTCTTGGTTTTAAGTATGCAATGTTAATTTTACATAAGATGTCCTTTAAAATACACATATATTCCTAAAAAAGAAATTTACAATTAAGCTTAATCTATTAACTGATTAATACCTATAAATTCACCTAACATGTCTAAAACATATTTATCATTTCTCTATCATCTTCTTATCAATCATTTCCAATCTAGTTTTCTATAAAAAATCATTTCTAGTCTTATCAATCACAGTACGCTAACATATCCATCTTGTAATTTTCATTTTTTATACCCTTGTTTTTTCATTCATGGTTTACTTTCAAATATTAATTATAAATACTATATATAATATGTGGTCTAATATGATTTTTATAAATGTTAACCTTCAATTTCAAAGGAATTTTTCAATCACAAAGCACCGAATAAGTATTTATCTATTTTATCTATTCCGTTTGAATTATATGAGATACATTCACATTAATTTCTCCACAAAATTGTATAAATGATCCTAAATATTTAAAATGAATGGGTTTTTAAATGAAATGGGATCCCAATATCAAATTCATAATGTTACTACATAGTTGTTTTAAAAAATGACACTCTATAGAACCTTTCTAATTCCTACCATGATGGAATTGTGTTGATTATAAAGTCTCTCTATAATTATATAATTTAAAATGATAACATAATTAACTAAATAATAAATAGATTAAACAAGTATTTAGGATCTATATGGAATAAAACAAATTAAAAATGTGATTGGAAATCACCTATTCATAACGTCTGAAAACATTCTAGAACCATGTAATTTATCATTTCTAAAAAAATATGAATCCTCTATTGAATATATAAAATATAGAATTTCCTAGTAGTTTGAAAAAAAATTGTTAAAAAATTAATCAAAAAATATTTTAAACTAAATAATAATTAAATTTGGAAACACCACTTTGTGGATACTACTTTATTGATGAAATATGATATTGTTCATAAATTTACAAAGGTAAAAACTATAATCAATGTCATTACTTTTTTTAGAAACATTATAAGCATTGAAAAAAAATATTTTCTTATACTTGTTTTTATAATAAAATATTATTATATATACCCTAATACTTATCTAGTTACATAAATCCATAGTATTTGTTATTAATTATCTACCTTCATACGATGGTTTTGATGATAAACTACCTTGACCTAGGATTTTGGATCCTTTAAAATATATACTATGTTCTATAACATGGCCCACATGATAAACCCAACTAAAAAATCCACAAAAAAATAATAGAAAAGTACTAATAAATCTATAATAAATACAAATATGGTAGACCATTAAATCTTCTTTGAACTTATAATTCTATTTCAAATATTTTTTTTAAAATAAACTAAAATGTTACATTAATAAAACAAATGTTTTTAGTATTTTACTACAATTACATGTTTAGATGGTCAAGTTAGGTTTTGTATTTCCTTTAAAGACTAATAAAATTTGTTTTTTATAATAAATTTATTTTTGACATAAAAATCAGAATATAAGATAATTATATCTTATATAAAAATTTAATGTCTGAAATACTTTACTTTCCTAAAAACTGTTTTTGTAAAATTTTGTGTGTTTATTTTAAAATTAACATTTCAAAACTTTATAAAATTTATGTATTAAAATTATTTTTAAATTAATATCATAAGGTGAATATTAGATGAAATTATCAAATATAATTTTTTTTCATTAATTTTTATTACTAAGGTTAAAAATTATTTACCAAGGTAAGAGTTAATTTGTGTGAAAGGTTAAAAGTAAAAAAAGCCTAAATCACTATTAAATTGTCTCAAAATGAATATATTCAAGGTTTTTACACCTTATATTATCAAAAAACCCCTCTTTTAGAACTTTTTAGTCATTTTTCCTTGGATAGTGTCAATATATTATTGAAAAATGATGAGTATTTCCAAAATTTCGATTTCTCATCTTATAAAAGGGTACCACTTATACCCTTAATATATGAAAATATCCTTAAATTTAATCCTTTAAAATATGAAGGATTACTATATATAGAAACATATATCACTAATATAATCCTGTATTCACTCACTGTTATCATAATCCCTTCAATATCAATGAAACATCCAACGAATGATCATGTCTCCAATGTAAGTATTATTTGATCCTTAAGGTATTATTAATAATATTACTCAACTAAATATCCTATAACCATAATATTATGATTAATTAAGTATAATTAACATAATAATTTGTTCTTATATTAATAATATTATGTTTATTTATTCATTTTTATCTAATTAGTAAAATAAAATAACATTGTTTGTGCATTTCACGAACTACCACATCCATGAAGCGACATCACTTGTTTTTTCATTAATGAAATTCGTGTATGGTATTAATTTTAGTAATAAATAATTAAATTTTATTCATTAAATGTTATATTTAATTCAATACTCTCCCTTTTACGGGGGTTTTGATTGATTTTTTACCCATATCATAAGGGTTTCATCTTAAAATTTCTTTCTTTGAGACACATTTTCTTTTATGCACCTAATTGAATTTATGTGTTGTATATACCACTTATTTTAGATATTATATCATGAGTTAACTTTTATTAATTATAAAATGAGTTCAATTTTAAACTATCTCTTTCATTAGGATTTTATTTAAATGCTCATTAAGTTATAAGAGGCTTTCACGACTCAAATCTCTTAATTTGTTCATAATCACTCTTATTTGACCATTATATTTCAATATTGATATATTATAACCTATAATGATGTTATTTTTTATTTTAAACATATTTTCTAGGGAAATAATATTTCACACCGAAGTATTATTCCTTTATTATTCTATGGGTTGGTGAAAATATATATTTTTTTAGAATAATTCACATTCCTTTTAATAAAATTTTCATCCATATCTATGTTTTTATTTCACATAATTTTTATCCTTTTACTATAGTATACTCAAACTATTTTTATCTCAAATTATTTCCTTTCACACCTTTAAAAAATTTAAATAAATTTCCTCATCCATTTAATCATATGGGGTTTCAACAAGTTTATTTCAAAATGGTCAAAGTATTTTTCCATTATTTCCAAATAAAACTTTTTTTCATCCAATAATCCTTTTTTTGATAACTATTATTTATTTTTCTAATTTAAATTAATAATTATAATATTTTAGAAAATAAAATGTTCCAAGTTATTTTTACTTCTTTTATATAAAACATTATGTTTTTTCAATTTTCCACTATTAAAGATTTTTTTTGAAATTAAGATTTCTCAAAGTATTTTCATTTTCTTTTATTGAAAACGTATTTCCCTTTCGAGTCTCAATTATTAAATTTTATTTTAAAAGTAAATCTTTTTTCATGGAATATTCACTTCTCTTTTATTAATCCTATAATAATTTCAAAGGAAATTTTATTTTTAACTATTTATATTAATTTCGTAAGAAGTCTTATCTTTCCCCTCAAAAGTTTTTTAAGTAATTTATACTTAAATAATTTAAATTTTTTTTTTGATTTTTTTTATTTTCACTTCTATTAATCATATAAATTTTATTTTTTATGAGACGATGTTTTTATCACACAATATTTGTTATTATATTATGATTTAATTTTGAAAATTATAGCTTTGATATCCTATGATTTCTTTTGTTCACATTATGTGATTATTTTTGGTTATCATGTTTTCAGTTTCAAATGATTTAATTCATTATGTTATTTTACACAATTTGGATGTTTTATGAAACCAATTTTATTTCAATGGATTGTTTATAAAAATTTAATTATTTATATTTTAATTTTTAAGAAACCAAATTTTTTTCCATAGGCTCATTAAGATATCTTTATGATTGATTTTTTATGGCACACATATGTATGGATGATGATGATTGGGTGTATATATCACTGTCCAATGCATTGGTTTATATTTATGTCTCTTGATCTCAAAAGAGAGAAAAAAAGATTTCTCCCAAGAAAAAAGGAACACGAGAGGATTTCTCCTAATCCAAATGGTACATGGGATCTTTTTTCCAAGACAATGAGGCACACTGGAGGAATTATCCAATGCTAATGGGTATATAGGAGGAATTATCCCAAATAAGAAAGTACCCAGGAGGACTTATACCAAGCCAAAGGGTACATTATATGAGTTATCCCAAGAAAATGAGGCACATGAGAGGGTTTATCCCAAGATAAAGGGAACACATGAGGTTTTATCCCTAAGACAAAGAGGTACATTGGAGGATTTATCCCATGCCAAAGTGAATACAAGAGGATTTATCCATATGAAAATGAGGCACACTGAAGGATTTATCCAAAGACAAGGGGTACATGGGAGGACTTATATCAAGAAAAAGGTGTACATGAGAGGATTTATCCTAATCCCAATGGTATATGATAGGATTATACCAAACCTAAAAATGTACACAAATTTTTTAATAACTTTCATTTTCTTATAGTTAGACCAAATTAAAATGTTTTTCATTAAATTAAGTTAAATTTTTTTATGATGCATTTCATTTCAATGAAATTACATGTTTTTATGATTGTGAATTATTTTTATATTATTCCTCCCTTTTATGTCATGCTCACTGGTTATACCATTATTAACGTGTGTTTGTGCCATGTCATATCTTTTATGATTCCTTAATGATGTTTTTATGATCTTATGTTACAATAACATGTTTTATGATAATCTTATATGGTATTTTAATATTTTATTATGACATTTATGTCTTCCTCATAATATTATACATGTTTATGATCTATTAATCTGATAATTTTTCTACTAGTAAGCATCTTGGATCACCCATTTCTTATGTTTTAAATCCCCAGGATATGAAGATGATTATTTAATTTGAGATATCTAGAAAAGGGTCCATATGAGAATAATTATAGAGAAATTTCCAATAGTGTAGTAAAATAAGATGAACATATAGGTAATATCCAAGACACTAAAACCATCAGTCATGGATTTTTATTAATATTTGTACAATGTACTAATTAAATCATGGTATCAATGTATTATTTATGTATGTTTAGACTGGGTTTATATAGTTGGTATGAAAGTAAAGATTTAGTTATTTTTTGATATTAGTTTCGTTACTTTTTCATATTTGTTTAGTGAAATTTACAGAAAACCCTTGAAAATTGCCTAAGGTTTGAGACTTAATTTATGATGATATCTGAAAATATTGGTAAATTATTCAATAGATGGTTTTCATAAGAAATAAATCCCTATTTTGATACTACAAGTGGATGCAGAATCTAAAACATATGTACCTAGGGGTTATACCCTTAAATAGGTCATGTTTGGTATTAACTTAGTCACCACCTAGTGCTTGATAAAGAGACATAAATATATAATTGTTTTGACACTCCTAGGGGATGTGGTTTGGATAATCACATTATTTTTACAAGTAAATAAGAAGGGTTTATTAGGTAATGTAATTAGGATACAAAGAATGGGAGAACCCAACCTAAAGAAACCAAGATTGTAAAAAGATTTATTTAGGTTGAAGTAATGAATATTTTAATGGTTTCAAAGAGTAACACATTTCTAGGATGAGTATTTAATAATCACCTTATGATGTAAATATTGATCACTAATTAGAAATGGATGGAGAAACGATAAACTGTGTTAATAATGGGTGTGATACAAAATTTAGTAATGAATAACCAAGTGGGATAGAGGGTGGATATTAAAACCATATAGGTATGACCACTGAACTATCTTGAGTAATGAAAAATTATTCATGTCTTTCCAAACATTAAAACACACTAAAGAAATGAATTATGGAGTTTTATAGAGGACCATTTATCAAAGATGAAGACGGAAATGAGATTCAACTTATTACGTGTCAAAAACCTTTGAAGAATCTCCCCAAGGAATGTATGAGAGGAATAAAAAATTGTTTCTAGTGTGGAAGGATTTTCTATCAAGATAATTTTTTATGATATGTGATTAATAATATACTCATTGAAATAGAGGCAAATAATGTATAATGCCTCAAATTTTTGGATATTGGTAATTATGAAAAATGATTCCCTAACACAACAACTAATTTCACACCCAACCTTGAGATGTGAATGATTTCAATTATTTATAGAATTTTTCTTTTTCTCGGGCCAGTCTAAGTTAAATTTTAAAATTTAAAGAGAGAAGGGGTCTTGTTCATGGGTTGAATATGATTAGAAGTAACCACATGGAAACCATGTGTGAGGGACAATCATCCAGATAGTTCTGTTTGTAATGGTTGGATCATGGTTTTTCCAAGCATGTCGCTCTATTAGGGGTAACCATATGGTGTCACATACTTTTCAAGTAGGGAGAGTATAGTTGGAACACGGTTTGGAAAACCATGTGCATACAGTGCAGGACACCCAGTGTTTATAAATTTTGGGGTTTTTATTATTTTATTATTTTTATATTTTTCATTAATTTTCTCCTCTAAATTTTCTTTCTTCCTCACTTCCTTTCGAATTGTGTGATATCCCAAACACCCTCCTCCATGGTGACGTACGATCCACCTATCCCAACTCCATATTTTCCAATGATTCCACTAAGATTTATTCTGATTTTTTGGGTGAATTGTCGAGGTAATCACCCTTCCAATCATTCTCATTATTTGGAGAATTTTTTCTCCTCCACACTACCCTGATAACTCAACCAACCCTAGGGATTTGGGTGGGCTAGTTTTTGATGCTTATCTTTTCAATAGGCTGCGTGATGGGTCTCTCGAGGCTTCTTCTTGTGTGTTTCGTCTTCCGTCACCAATAAAGATGCAGTTTGGGTTATTTTGTTTTTCCTAAAACCGTTTTCAAGTAGTTTTCCCTCTAGTATTCATTAGTAATCAATTTATTATCTGGGATTTTTTTTCTCTGTGTATTTAGTAATTTTCTTTAGTGTTTTGGACCTCACTATGGTGGTTTCGGGTTGCTGTTATCAATGGATACTTGTTTACGTATGAATAGGTAGGTATATATATATATATCTCTCTATGTGTGTGTTTATATTATCCCTTTATTTATATTCACTCATGGAAGGATGGATGTATATAATGGGGCTACATGTGCTTACATATATATATATATATATGGAAATGCATACCCGTGTAAGTGTACAAGGGTATATGAACATATAAGAATATGTGTGGGGATCCCCTTGTATATATTTAGCAATGAAAATATTTATATAGGTTCTAGGTGTCCTTTCATATAAGTGAAGGTGTATAGGTTTGCAATTAGTGAAGAGAATATTTGAGTTTTCATCCTCAAAAGTAGGGCACCTTGTGTTTGAGGTAGGTTCCCTATGCATATGACTTTAATTTGAATTTATTAATTAATTTAGTATTTTAAAAAGTGTATTAAATATTAAATAGTATGCATATTCTATAAAAAGTGATGGTGATGTTTGGTGTTGGGATTTCCTTTATTTTTTTACATTCCCCTTCAAGTTTTTACATTTTTATTCTTCGTTAAAATATGATTCCAAACTTGTTTTAGAATGATCGACATTTTAACTACTTAAAATTGGTTTCGAAAATGGTTTTGGGTGTATTATGGGTATTTATATATATTTTTGGAGGGTTTACATTGTTTTTAAGGTTAACATGAATTAAAATGGGGTTGTGTGTGATTTTAAATATGATAGATTTCTTGTGTTTGAATGTTTTCAAAAGTGAATGAGTTTTTCTGTGAATTCAAGGTTAAATGGATATTTTAATTTCTTAAATTTTTTTTTCATTTTAATAATGATTTAAATCTTGTTTTTTAATGTGTGTTTATGTGGTTGTTCAAGTGGCCTTTTAAATGTTTTTTTAATTAAAAGTGTTGGGTGATTATGTTTTCTAAAATGAATGTATTTCCTTTTGAAGTAATGAGACTTTTTTTGGCACTATGTGAATGATTTTTTGGAAGTGGAAACCCACTATTGAGTCACACCCACACCCTATTTTAGAAATCTGATGTAGGTATTAATGTGGGATTTGGGACATGTGTTTAGTTATGAGGATTTTTTATTGTTGTGTGACCAAGAAAAAAGGGGTTCACTTAAGGAGAGAGATAAGCGGCGAGAAGTTGGATGGTTTGGGTAAAGAGTGTGATATGATTGTGTATGTTATCTTGATAAAAACTCACCACCATTTGAAATTGAGAACATGGGAAACCTGGGTACCAAGGTGGGAAGACTAGGTCTTGTATTTTAGGAAGATCAAGATGGACAAGGCACCGTTTCCCCCTTGCTGGATTGACTCTACAACTCCAACTAAACATATGATGATGATTAGAGAACACTAGACCTTAGGATGAATTCCCCCTAGTGGATCATGCATGTGGATGTTGTGAGTTTTGGTATATGATTGGAGACCACTAGACCTTGGGATTCATTCCCCTTTTGGGGATCTTTAAAGAGTATATAGTGGGTTTTGGTTGGTTGTGCTTATCACTAAGGTACATAGATCCTAATT
Organism: Viscum album; assembly: GCA_963277665.1. Classification (NCBI taxonomy): domain Eukaryota; kingdom Viridiplantae; phylum Streptophyta; class Magnoliopsida; order Santalales; family Viscaceae; genus Viscum; species Viscum album. The sequence continues at coordinate 1,907,522,981 of OY728155.1, forward strand.
ATACACTAACCTAGTTTCTTAGTGTTTTCCAATGGTGCTTATGTTTTGATTTCCATTTCAGATTCTTCCTGCTTGTGTACTTCTTTATGAAAAAGAAATATTTATCCCAAACTAATTTCCTTTCATTTTTAAATTTATATGAATTCTTGGAAACAATTTTTTAAATGCAGTGGGAATGAAATAGTTTTAATGAAAATGGAAAGTTGTTACTCGAATTTGAAAAGAATTGAAAACATTATTTTTATTATGTCTTATTTTCAGACAGTCATGTATTTTTTTTCTTTTTAATAGAATTCATAGGTAATAGTTTATTCGGGCACACCTACTGAGTTTTTATACTCACACTTAGAGATAATTTTTTTAACTTATGCTGTTGCTTTCTATACTGGTTCACTCTTAGAGAAAGTGTGATCCTACAGTTGGAGGTGACCCTTGAGGTAACATAGAGGTACGTGTAGTAATTTTTTTCTTTCCAATGTTTGTGTTTATTTATATTATTCAAATTACTTTTTTATTTATCTTTTTTCATGGGATAAATCACTCCTAACCATGTGTTCCTGATTCATGACAACAGTTTCTAGCCTAAGAGGATCAAGAACGCCTCTTAATCCTTATCATGGGATAGGTTGGGTAATAGGTTTATGGTTGAACTAGGGTGGTTTATAAAAAATGGTATTAGAGAAGAATATTGTTTATTTTGGGCATTAGGTAGATTGAAGATAGGATTGTCAAGGCTCATGTGGTATGTCATGTATCGATTCCTGATCACCACTACTCATGATGTGACATGAGTCACCCTGTGTAGTTGTGTATCAAATCATTATTCTTTGTTTGAGTTATACTGTTATAAACTATTCATATTGATGAGAATGTGTGTGTTTGGGGATGAAATAGGTAGTGATATGGTGTTTTACAATTATCTTACATGGTGAATAGAACCATGTGATGCTCACATGCACGATTTAATATGCTTCAAGTGGTTGGTGCGTTCTCAATGCATAGTCTGCTAAACCATGTGCCTGAGGTATGCATGACCACTAGTTAATTTTTTTTTATTTTTTTATTGGTGATGTTTTGGTCTGATCAGGGTTAGTGTCAGTGTATTTTTAAAGGAAAATGATTTTTGAAAAGGTTTTTTAGAGAGAAAAAATGTATTTAAAAAGAAAAATGTTTTAATAATTTTGAAAAGTTTTAAATGATGGGGAGGAAAAGTGTATTGATAATTTGGTAAATGAATGATTTTTATGATAAAATGATATGTGTTACCATTGGTGTTCCTTATGAGCGTTCACATATGTTTGGGTGTGAATGTAAAATGCATGTTGGTATGTGTGTGTGGATGATATAAGTGGAAGTGGGGATGAGAACATTTGTGATGGTTCATAGGATACCATGGGTGAGTATTTACGATCAAAGATTTAAATTAGTTTTACAAAGTTATTTTTTTCAAAGGGAAATGTTTTATATTAAAACAGTGTTTATTTCTAAAGGGAATTGTTGTTTAAAGGGATAAATGAGGTGTCATTTTGAATTTATAAGTGAATATGTTGAAATAATTTTGTAAACAGAAAATGATTTTTTCTTCAAAAGGGGGAAATTTAATTTGGAAATGGGTGAATATGGAAATGGGTGAATGTGGAAATGGTGGTTTTTTAAAGATATTTATTCACTTATTTTGTGAGGGTTTTATGGGTTTTTTTAGTCGAGGTTTGATTTTTATTTAATTTGGTTTTATGATATTTTGGTTTATGAGTTTAGAATTTGAATTAAAATGTTAATTGGACAAGTTATAGTTTGATGTTGATCAGGTTGTGTGCCTTATGTTGTTGATACTATACCTCCTTGAAAAATCTAGAAGGTTTGTAAGGATTCTCATCTAGTCATCATCCATTCCCAGACTTCGATTGGAGTGGTGGAGTTGGGAACTTCTCAGTCAGTGCCCATTGTCTATAGTCATCAGTGTCTGTTGGCGGTTGTTGAGTGGATTGGGAAAATTGAGTGTCTTCAAGTTTTTTGGAACTCTAGTTTCCGTGAGTATGTGGTTTGTCTTGGGAATGTTTGTAGGAATGGGGATGGAGTAGTGGGAGGTGATCATTCCATACTTGTTGTGAGTTGGAATGACTCAGGTGATCTTTAAGACCACTTTAATCTAGTGGTTTGTTATTGAGGAAGTGAGGGAGAAGAAAGTGATAGAGTTCATGGATGTTTGACAAGGTCAATTGATAATTAAGGGGAATGTTGACCATTTTAATGAACTAGTTTTCTTTCCTTTAGATACAGTGGTTATAGATCAGTTAAAATATCTCCCTTTAATTTGAGATATCCATCCATGGTTTAAGGACTGGTTTTATTTGGTTCTTGTGGAGCTTACCCATTTGGCGAGGAGTGTGAACTAGAGGAACCTATTCCAAGAAAGTGTCCTTGTTAATTTTTATATTTCATTCATTATACCACTCACTCATTTTTTTGGTATGGTCGATTTTGGTATTCTAAGACATATTTCCAGAAACCTCCAAATTATTATCATTGGTTTGGCCATGGATAACTTCTATAATTAGTGGATCCAGAAGAGGATGTATGATTTTAAGGTTATCAGCTCTTGACTATGATACATCAGATGATTCAAGACATTAGGGATCCCACCGTAGGTCCCGGAGTGAATTTCATCATACAATCAAGAATCACCGGGGGTATGGGGAGCCTTGGTTCATCTCATCTCCTCAATTGGGGTGTAGGAAATTTATATATTCCTATTGTAGTTTTATGTATCATTGTAATTTTCTCCTTATTGTAAAAATAATTGTAGTTCTTTCTTATTCTCTTGGACATCTATGTATTAGTCTTGGTTTTGGCTTATGATCACCTTGGAGATGATCCTGTATTGTGAAAATGATGATTTTTTATTTGGTAACATTCATGGGTTGAGTTTATTTTATTGAGTTTCCCTTGTGTTAAGGGTTTATGGATTGGTTGTGGACCTTCCAATTTGGTACATGTTGGGTTTCCTATGTCGTTCTGTGTCAGTTAGTCTAAGATTTTTAAATGATGGGGACACCAACAACAGATCATGCTTTGGTTGCTTCTAGAGATGGTTGGTGCTAGCTGGTTTCTTGTGGTAGGGACATCCACCATGGATCTCCTTGATTTTTCCTTAAATATTACCTGGTGTTACATGGGATATTGAAAGAGTCACCTTGAGGTCGGTGGATTCATTCAATTTTGTTCCGTTTTGATTTCAAGTTTGGATCTTCAGGTGGTTGGGTGAATTTATGGGGGTATAATGTGTTTTCCATTGGGAGAATTGTCACACCCCAAACATGATATATGAATGATTTTAATTATTTATAGCCCTTTTTTGTTTTTGGGATATTCTGGATTAAATTTTAATTTTTGATGAGAGAAGGGGAACCTATGTGCAGGTTGTGCAAGGTTAGGAGTAACCATGAGACAACCATACATGGGGGTCTGTCATTAGGAAAATTCCATTTGAAAAAAATAGAGAACATTATTTCCTACCATGTGAATTTCTTAGGGTTAATTGTCTGTCTCCACGTGATTGTCCAGTAGGGACAACATAGTTGGCGCACAGTTTGGAAAACTATGCACAGACTGTGCAGAAGGCCCATTTTTTAGAAATTTGTGGGGTTTTCGTTTTGTTTTAATTTTTTGTCACCTTATTTATTTTACCCTATACCTTTTAATTCCTCCTACCTCCTTTGTGCATAATGTGATATCCCCGACCAACCCCTCTTCTATGGTCGTGCCTAAGCCTCCCCTCTTGGCTCCCTCTTTTCTGGTGATTCCCCCTTGATTTCTTCTGGTTTTGTGGTAAGATCATCGAGGTAAGCTCCCAATTGTCTCCTTATCCTAATTTTCAGATTTTTTTCTCCTCTACATCTTCCTGATCACTCGTCTGAACCCTATGGTTTTGGGTGGGTTAGTTTTTTTGACTCTTTTCTCAATAAGGCATGTAATGGGTATCCCGAGGCTTCTTCTTGCATGTTTCACTGTCCAATGATAAAGGAAAATAATTTTGGGTCATTTAGGTCCACCCACCATCAATTTAGGGTAGTTTTTCCTCATTTATTCAATATTTTTTATTTTTATAATTGGGTATTTTGTAGTTTTTGTGTTTATGGTAATTGTTTTAGTGTGTTAGACCTCGCAACAACGGTTTTGGTTTACCTTTTTCAAAATATAATTGTATAAATATGAACATGTAGAAATATACATGGGCAACTTAACCCTTTATATATTTTCACCCATGGAAGGATGAATATATATAATGGGTCTAGCTGATATTACATATATATATGAAAATTCATGCGCATGTAAGTGAAAAGGGGTATATGCATGTATATGTACTGGTTTAAGGTTCCACTTTTACATATTAGGCTATGAAAATATGTAAATTGGGGCTAGGTTTCCTTATATATATGTGAAGGTGAATATGTGTGCGAGAGGTGAAGGGAAGACTTGAGTTGCCAGCATCAAAAGTTGTACACCTTGAGTTTGAGGTAGGTTACCTACGCCTAGGACATTAATTAAAATTCTAAAATTTCATCAGTGATTTAAAACGTGTTTTTAATATTAAATAGTATTTATCTTCTTTGAAAACTATTGGTGATGCTTCGTGTTGGATTTTCCATTATTTCTCACATTCACCTTTATGTTTTGACATGTGAATTCTTTCATAAAATATAATTCCAAGCATGTTTTAGAAAGCTCAAACTTTTAAATTCTTTAAAGTGGTTTCCAAAATGGTTCTGGGTGTGTGATTGGCATTTAAAAATATATTTGGTGTGTGTACATAGTTGTGAAAGTGTACTTGAATGAAAATGGGTTTGTGTCTGATTTTTAAAAGGGAAAATTTCTTATTTTGGTATGTTTGGAAAAGTTCATGAGATTTTGTGTGAATTCAAGGTCAAATGGTGATTTTCCTTCCTTAAATTAGTTAATTCAATTTAATAATTACTTCTATCTTGCATTTAAATGTATGGGGCATTGGTTGTTCAAGTAGTCTTTTAATTTTTTTTAGAATTAAAAGTTTTCAGTGGTTAGGTTTTCAAAAATGGATGTATTTCTTTGTAAAGTAATGAGGCCCATTTTTAACTTTTAGAAATATTTGTGGAAGTAGAAAACCCCTCTTGAGTTAAACCTCAACCTTATTTTAGAAATGTGATGAAAGTGTTAATGTATGTTTTGTGACCTAGGCCGGCGACTGAGGCTTGTGCATTATTCTGTGACTTAGAAAAAGGGGTGTGATCAAGGATAGAGATTGGTGGTGAGAAGATAGACGGGTTTTGGGTAAAATAATGTGATATGTGTGTATATTGTATCTTGATAAAAACTCACCACCATTCTAAATTGATCACATGGGACATCTGGAAACCTAGGTTGGAAGAAGGAGTCTAGTATACTAGGTGGATCGGTTGGGCTAAGGCCCAATCCCCCTAGATAGATTGATTCTATAACAATAACTAAACATATAGTGATGATTGGATACCACTAGAACTTGGGATGCATCCCTATTTAGTGTCTCAGGCATGAGGATATGCTAGGATTTTTCATATGATCAGAGACCACTAGAATTTGGGAGGCATTCCTTTCTAGTGGATCGTGCTTGAAGATGCTATGGGTTTTGGTTAGTTGTGATTATCATTGAGGAATGAGGTACTAGGACTTTACTAACCTTTCTAATTAGGGTTTTCCCATGGCTCTTGTGAGGTGATTTCCATTTTAGTATATTATTTCTTATTTCCTCATTTATAAAGACCATGTTTTAACCTAAATTTTTTTATATTAATTTTTAAATGTCATGAATGATTTAAAACTATTATGGAAATGTGGTGGAGAATAAATGGTTTTCGTGAAAATGGAAACCTATTACTTGAATTTGAAAAGAATGTAAAACATTATTTTTATTAAGTATTATTTCCAAAATGGCATGTCATTGTTTTATTTTAAAGGGAAGGTAAGGGAAAATTTTACTTGAGAACACATACTGAGTTTTAATACTCGCTACTATGGATTGTTTTTGTTTTTAGCTTCAGGTCCAACTTCTTGATCCAGTTCCCTCATGGAGAAAGTGTAATAACATGGTTTGAGGTGACCCATGAGGTCACATGGATGTACATGTAGTAGTTTTTTTTCTTTACTTTGTTTGTGTTAATTTTTATTCTTAAGTTAATACTTGCTTATTTATATTTTTTTCATGGGTTAAATCATTCCCAACTACATATTCTTGATTCCCAACACTAGTTTCCAGCTTGGGAGAATTGAGAACACCTCTCATGCCTTGTTGCGGGCTGGCTCGAGTTACCGGTTCAGGGTTGACTCAAGTAAGTTCATGAATGAAAATGAGGATAACAAACATGCGAAACCTCCTAAACTAACGAAATAAAAAAATCCTATGTTATCCTTACTATTGAAAGTAGGTCATGAAAAATAAGGGTAAATTGTATACTCCACCTCCACTCTAGATTTGTCAATATCTAATTAGAATCTTGTTTTATCCACCGTAATAGGATTAGAATATTTTTTAAGATCATCAAATAAAATACCAAAATATTGTATATTTTGTTATATTATTATATCCTGATATGATATTATCGGAATATTATCCATTGGAATCATATTAATACTTTTTATGGTAATTTAATGTGATTTTGTGCATTGAATAACTCTCTTTACATGGGTTCCACATCAATTGTGAGAATAAGGAATGCATAATTCATATTTTAGATAAACATATAATCATTTATCATTGTAATGATAATGATGATACCTCTTGGAAAACCAATTACATTAAATTAGTTATGATACATACTCATGAAAGATGTTTAGATCATATGTTTAGAAATAAATTCAATATTTGGATATGACTCCTAGGAAGGAATATTTGAGTTTTTTTTATCCCATATGAATATGTAAGGTTGATACCAATTTCAAAATTAAATATTGATTCAAATAAATCTTAGGGATACTCTTAAATATCTTTGATAGTAAGTGATAATTAAAATCATGGGGACCTAATTTATTTGAGGGGGGGGGGCGATGTAACCACGTGAGATTTGAGATCCTTTAAAATACATACTATGTTCTATAAATTGTGTCGCATGATACACACAATGTTTATAAACCAAAAAAATAATAAAATGAAATTAATAATAAATATATATAAAAAAATAATATGTTTTACCATGAATTATTGTTTTAACCTATAATTCTATGTCCATTATTTTTGTAAAACTAAATTAAAATGTTAGAAAAAAACATTTTTTTTGCCTTTTTATCTAATTAAGACATTATATGGTGAAATTTAGATATTTATTTGTTTTGGAGCCTCCAAAATTTTATTTTTTTATAATAAATCAATTTATGTTTTTGAAATCATTATGCAAGATAATTTTATCTCAAATATAAATTTTAATCTTAAAAATGTTATTTTTCTTTTTTTACGCACTTGAGTGTGTTTATTTTAAAATTAACATTAAAACTTATTCACTAAAATGATTTTAACATTTGAAATAATAAGTTTTTAATTTAGTTAAGAATATCCAATATTAATTTTTCTTCATTAATTTTAATTACTAAGGTTAAAAGTTAAGTAGAAAGGTAAAATTTAATGTGTGTAAAAGGTTATAAATTAATAAAAAATTCATTAAGTAACTATTAACTCAACTAAAAATTAACGTATGAGATAATTTTATACCTTAAAATGTCCCACACTTCCTATATTTTCAATATTGAGTTATTGAACCTTTAATTGTGTTAGGGCATTATTGAGAAATGATGAGTGTTTCCAAAAGTGCCTCGTTTCTCCACTTATTAAAGGATACCAATTCCACTATTAAAAGATGAAATTACCCTTTATTTTAATCCTGTAAAATAATTCTTTATACTGTACCTATATCCATATCTAAAAAGTATAACCCCTATTGAATTATAGTTATCCTGATCCCTTCAATTTCAGGGGAACTTTCAAGGAAATATGAAGTCTCCAATGTAAATATTATTTCCATTATAAGTTATTATTATTAATATTACACATAAAATTATCTTATATCTATAATAATATTATTAATTAATTATAATTATTATAATTATTTTCTTTTATAATAATTTTATAACCTTTAGTTATTAATTTCCATCCACTTTGAAAAAGAAAAGAACTTCGTCATTACTTTTCAAGGACTACCGCCTCCATAAAGTGACGTCATTTTTTTCATTACCACAATTCATGGATGGTATTAATGGTGTTAATGATGAATAAATATTATATATATAATTTAATTATGATTTTATTAATTTCCATTCAATATCAACCTTCACCTCCTCTCAAGTGTTGAGAAACGGGAACAATGCACACGCAAACGTGAGGACTCCAGCCTCCACGATGAAACATTTTTTTATTTTCCTTAAGATTTTAATATATTATATAAACGTGTTAAAATATATTTCAACATAAAAAATACATAATAATTAATTCATTATACTTCTTTTATAATGATATTATTTCTAAATAAGTACCTCATTAACCTTACTCACCACTCGAGTTAAAGTGTGTTCATGTTTGGGTTGCTTTAACCACCTACATGAACAATGATTTAAAATATGATTAGGGATGAATATGGAAACATGAAATATAAGTTAATTATAATATATTAAGAAAATAATTATTATTTTATGGTTCTAAAAAATATTATATTAAGTATTTAACTTATTATAAATTTAACATTTTTACTCGCTAATATTACCAAAATAAGCCAACACTGGTTCTATTTTCATGAAAAATGGAGGAAATATATAATAAATAAATATTATATGATAATAAATGGTTTGTATTAAATTAATTATAGAATAAAAAGGATCCTAATATTTTATAAAATAAACTTAGTTTGGTTATTCAAGAAGTTATGTGCATGCACATAATGAATCTTAAATAAGGTAAGGGATTTCATCTAAATTACCCTTTATGGAGACACAATTAATATTTGTAAATAAATTATTATTCAAGGGGATTTTACTAACTAATTTATATAAAATATAATTAATTATATTTTATTCATGTTATTCTATGTTTAATTCCATGGTCTACCTTTTATGGGGTTTTTAATTGATGTTTTACCCAGGTCGTAAGAGTTTGATCTCAAAATTTTCTTCTCTTAGAATTAGTTTATTTTAGAAACCTAAATATATATATATATGGTGTATATAATATCCAAGTACAATGTATTTAAATTTCTATATTTCATGAGGAATTTATTTAAATTCTACTCAATTTTTATGAGGTTTTTGTGACTAAAATCGTTCACTACACCAAGATCACTCTTCTTTGACAATTGTCTTTAAATATTAATATATTTTGACCCATGATGATGTTATGTAATATTTTCACCTTATTTTATGGGTAAATAATTTTTCACACCAAATTATTATTCCTGGATGATTCTATCATTTTATGAAAATATATTTTTATTAAGAATAATTTCCATTCATTTTAATGTATCTTTCATTAATATCAAGGTTTTTACTTCCAAAAAATGTTCTCCTTTACTTAGTGGAAAATAAAATTGTTTTTATAAAAAACTATCCTATTTCATCCCATTAAACATTTTTTAAAAAATATTTTAACATCCTTTTAATTATTTGGGTCTTCAATATGTTTATTTCAAAATTTTGAAAATATATTTCCACCCTTTATGAATAAAAAGTGTTATCATCCACTCCAAATTTACATTTCATAAGTTTTATATATTTTTATAGGTTCCATTATTAAATATTATTTTTATGAACAAAAGTTTTCAATGTATTTACACTTATTTATTGAAAAATTTATGTTTTTATATTTCCATTATAAAACAATATTTTTAAAGACATTTTTTTTGAAGTATTTTAATTTACATTTCTTGAAAAATGTAAGTGATTTTCATGTATTCATTATTAACTATTATTTTAAAAATTAAACATTTTTCAAATTAATTTCACTTATCTTTTTTGAAAATATTATTCATTTTCAAGGATCCTTTTTAGAACTCTTTATATTACATTTTTAAAAAGTACTTTATTTCCCTTCAGAAAAATATTTTTACAAAGTAATTTGTAATTTAATGTTTTAAAATGTTTTTTTCACTTCTATTTACCCTCCAATATTTATATTTTGTGATGTGATATTTTTATCAACATCTATATGTAATTGTGATATGATTTATTTTCAAAAAAATTGAATTTTGATATCATATGATTTTTTTAGTTCATGTTATATCATTATTTTGGGTGATCAAGTTTTTGATTTCAAACAATTAAATTAATGAAGTTATTTAGTACCATTTTGATGTTTTATAAAAAAATTATTTCCATGAGTTATTCATAAAACTAAATGATTTTTATTTCTATTTTTAAAAAAGATATTATTTTTTCAAGGGTTTATTAATATATGTTTATGATTTCCTTTTTATGGAATATATATGTATAAATGGCGATGGTAAGGGTCTAATATATCCCTCCAATGCATTGATTTATATTTAGGTACCCTAAGATAGAAAGGGTATATATGAGGATTTATCCCAAGCCCAATGGTACAAAGGGGTATTTATCTAATGCCAAAGGGTACATAAGATGATTTATCCCAATCAAATGAGGTACATTATAGGATTGATCCCAAGGAAAAAGGTATATGAGAGGATTTATCCCAAACCAAAATGTGCATGAGAGGATTTATCCCAAGCCAAAGGATACATGTGATGACTTATCCCAAACCAATGAGGTACACATGATGATTTATCCCAAGACAAATGGTACACAGTAGGATTTATCCCCAAGCCAATGAGGTACATAATAGGATTTATCAAAATACAAAGGATACATGGGAGGATTTATCCCCAAGTCAATGAGCTACACATGGGAATTTATCTAAAGATGAAGGGTACACATGAGGACTTATCCCTAAGACAAAGGGGGTATACAGAAGTTTTTATACCAAGATTAAGGGTAAAGGGAAGGATTATCCCAACCCTAAAAAGTTATATAGATTTTTTTGTTATAATTTTACTATACTTATGCTTGTGCCATATTTCCAAGTTGAGCCTAAAATTTTGTTAAATTTTCTTAATCCAATCCATATCCATGAAATTCTATGTTTTATGATTATTCATTATTTTTAAATTATTCAACATTTTTATGTTATGGTAACATGTTATATGATTATTGATATGTATTTTATCAATTTAATATCTTTTATGCTTCTTTATTGATTTTTTTATGATATTTTGTCAATCTAACATGTTTTATGATTATCAAATATGGTCTTTTGATTTTTTATGATGACATTTATGTCTTCCTCTTGTTCCCCTCCATGTTTATGATCTATTACTCTATGATAAGTTTTCCTTTACTGATAATTTAATCCCACCCCTTCCTTATTTATACAATCCCTAGGTTATGAAAATGATTATTTTATGTGTGATATCTATAAAAGGTTATAGAATAACATATTTATAGAGATATAATTATTTTAGTAAAATAATATATTTATGTAGCTAATCTCTAAGACACAAAACATATCGTTCCCTGAGTTGTGTGTCTCTTTTTGAGAATTAATAATTAAATCATGGTATTAATTTGTTGTTTATGAATATTTATCTTAGGTATATATGGTTGTAATCAAAAGAAATTTTTAATTTTGTTTGGATATTAATTTAGTTACTTTTGAAGTTTAGTTTATAATAATTTATAAAAATACCTAAGAAAATGTCAAAGGTATGAGTCTCAATACATGATTATATTCTAAAATATTTTTAATGTCTTTATTAGATTATTTTATATCAAAATACATCCTTGTATGGATACTATAATTGGACACATGATCTTTCAAATATATACCTTGAGCCAATAAATCTAAATAGGGATGTTGAGTATCAACTCAATCACAACATGGTGTACAACAAGTAGGCCTAACTACAGACCTAGTGGGACACTCCTGGGGGATATAATTTGGTCAATCACATTATTTAAAAAATCCATTAAGAAGGATTTATTTTGTTAATAAATTAGGATATGAAGTATGGGATGAGTCAATATAAAGAAACCTTTATTGAACATAGAGTTATTTAGGTTAAACTAAAGGATAGTGTGATGGTTTTAGAGATTAACACAATTTTGATGGTGATTTTCATAATTAACATATGATATAAATATTGATCACTCATGATTAACTCTTTTGGATTTAGAAAAGTAAAGATAAAGGAGAAACCAAGTTAATAATGGACATGATATAAAATATATTAACGAGAAACCAATTGTGATAAAATCTGTCATTGAAAACCATATGGTTATGATCTCCCAACTATCCTAAGATATCACTAATTAATTGAGTATTTATAAATATCAATACTCAGAAAATAGGATAAGGATTAAGTTTAATAGATGTTCATATGTCAATTATTAGTAAGTAAAATAGATTTAACATCCACTATGTTAATAACATGGGATGAAGAACCCAAGGGAATGTATCTAGGGAAAAATGAAGTGTTTCAAGAGAGTAAGAATTGGACATAGAGCTCATGTTTTTTGAGATAAGATGAATAATATGATTAATGAAATAGTGGTGAATAATATCCAATGACTCAAAATATTAGAGTTTCGGAATTATACAAAAATAATTCCCAAACCCAACAATGAACAAGGATAAAAAAAAGAACAACTTCTTAAACAAATGAAACCATGGAAATCATTTGATATCCCTACTACTAAAAGTTGGTTAACAAAATTAATGTTAAATGAACACTCATCCTATACTATAGATTTGTGGATATCCAATTAGAATTTATTTCTACCATACCTAGTGATAATAGGATGTTTTATAAGAGAATAAAATCACCACCCTACGGATTTGATATTATATTCTACCATTTATGTATCCTGGAATGATTTTTTTGGTGACATTATTAATGTGAATGTTATTAATTATTTCTTTAGTAAAATTTAATATGATTTTGGGCATTTAATAACCCTCTTTACATGGATTTGACATCAATAGTGAGAATAAGGAACTCAATTCATATTTAAATAAAACTTATGATCATGTATATTTACAATGATGACTACGAGCCCTATATAAAAAATATTTCCATTATAGGAAATACGATACCTAATCATGAAGGATGTTTAAGTAAAATGGTTATAACGAAACACAATATTTGTATACATCTCTTTGGAAGGAATAAATGAGTTTCACAATCTCACTTGAATTTGAAAGGTTTGTAATAGATTGGAAATGAACTATCAATTCATATAAATATTATGAATTCACCTTAGAATCTTTAATAGTAAGTGATAATTAATATTGTTAGGATGAAATTTATTTAAGGTCTATAATGTAACAACCTAATATTTTGGATCCATTAAAATACAAACTATGTTTAATAACTTGTGTAGTACTCTACACCCAATGTAAAAAATATAATTAGAGATAACTATTAATAAATATATAATATATAATAATATGGTATACCATTAAATATTGTTTAAACATACAATTAGTTATCAAATATGTTTTTAAAACTATATTAAAATGTTTCCTTGATGAAAAAAACCTTTCAGCATTTTCCTCTAATAAATTATTTAGACAGTGAAATTCAGTTTTTTATTTCCTTGAAAGCCTCCTAAATTTTTTGATATTTATAATAAATAAATTTATTTCAATAAAATTAGAGTCCAATAAAACTTTATCCTATATATAAACATAAATATTAAAAATATAGTATTTATAAAAAATGTTTATAAACAATTAATTGTGTTTTTTAACATTAAATTTTCACACTATTATAGATATTATGAGATGAAATTATTTTCAAATTTTAAATCAAAAGGGTAAAATTTGGTTAAAGGATCCAATATTAATTTTTTTCATTAATGTTAATTAATAAGGTAAATGTTTTTATCAGGTTAAAGGTTAATTTAGTTAAAAGGTTAAAAGTAAAAAAGAAAGCCATAAATAACTCATACCCTATATCAAAAATGAATGTATGTGATTTTTCTGACCATATATTTTCCCACATTCCATATTTTTCCACTTTTGAGTCATTTACCCTTGAATAGTGTCATGGCATTATTGAAAAATGATGACTATTTCCAAAAGTGCCCCTTTTCCACTATTTTAAAAAGGCACCAAATTGAACCTTAAAAGTTGAACTTCACTTTAAATTTAATCCTTAAAAATCTTCCATTTTATTTTACATAGAACCATTTACCAAAAAGATAATCCCTTAGTCACTCATAGATATCATATTCTCTTCAATTTCAAGGGAACTTCCAAAGGAAAGGTCAAGTCTCCAACATAAGTATTTTTTCCTTCTTAAGTGTTTCTTCTTAGTATCACTCATACTAATATCTTATAACTATAATGAAAAAATGAATTAATTATAATTATTATATTGAGTAATTATTATATTAATTTCACAACCCTTATTTATTCATATCCTTTCACTTATAAGAACAAAAGAACAATGTTCGTGTGTTGCGCGGACCATCTCCCCCACGAAGCAACACCGTTTGTTTGTTTAATTACTATACTTTATGAATGATTTTAGTGGAAATAATGATGAATAAATATGATATATATTATTTAATTATGATTCATAAATTTTAATTTAATATACACCTTTACCCCCTCTAAATAATTTAGAAACATGAACACTAAACATGCATATTTGATAACTCCGACCTCTATGTTGAAATATTATTCATTTTTTATCTAGTTTTTGATAGATTATCTAAAAAAAATTTAAAAAGGGTTTCTTTAATAAAAAATAAATAAAAATATTATTATAATTATGTCATAATGATATAATTTCAAAATAAATACCTCGTTAACTATACATTCTAATTAAATTAAATTGTGTTCATGTTTGGGTTGATTTAACAACATACATAAACATTAATTATTTTATATTATTATAGATGGCTGTGGAAATAAGAACAATAATTTTGTTATCATATATTAATAAAATGATAATTATTATATAGTTTTGGAAATATTATATTATATTTTTAACTTATTATTAATTTAAAATATTTGGTCACTAAGATTTCCAAAATAAGCTGACACCGATTCAATTTTCATGCAAATAATTAGAACTATATAATAAAGATATAAATTATGATAATAAATGGTACATATTAAATTAAATATAGAAGTATAATTTTCCTAATAATTTATCTAACAAAATCAATTTTTTTATTTAGGATTTTAATTGCGTGTGTAGAGAAAATCTGGAACAAGGTAAGGGATTTTTCCTGTAATACCCTTCATTGATACACAGTTTGTATTTATGTACCAGTTATTATTTAAGTGGTGTATATTAAATAATTTATATAAAATTTGATGAATTATATTATTATTCATGGTATTTTAATTTTAATTCCATAATTTCTCTTTTGTGGGGGTTTTTATTGAATTTTTACCCAAGTTGTAAGGGTCTCACCTCAAAATTTTCCTTCTTTGAGACACATTTTCTTTTATTCTCCTAATTATATTTATTTGTTTTAGATAATTCTTATTTTGTATATTATATCACTAATTAACTTTTATTATTGATAAAATAAGTATAGTTTTAATCTTCCAATTTAATTAGGATTTGATTTAAAAGCCCCTCAAGGTGTAAGAGGTATTTATGACTCAAATATCTTACTTGGGATATGATCCCTCATCAATGATTATTATGTTTCATAATTAATCTATTATAAACAATGATGTTTTTATGTTTTATTTTTACCTTCTTTTTTGAGGAAATAGTACTTCACACCAATTTATTATTCCTTGATTATTCTATAGTTTCGTGAAAATTAATTTTTGTTAATAATAATTCCAATTTATTTTATTTTATTTCTCATCCATATCCATGTTTTTACTTCCCACTAACATTATCCTTTCCCTATTGTATATTTAAATTGTTTTTATCTCTAATGATCCATTTATATCCCTTTAAACATTCAAAATATTGGTTTAATCATCCTTTTAATGATGTGGGGTTTCAAGAATTTTATCTCAAAATCATTAAAAGGGTTTTCAATCCATTCCAAAAAAAAGATTTATCATACTATCCTATTTTATTTTGATAAATTTTATATCTATTTTTAGGATAAATTCTTAAATATTATTTTAAAAAACAAATGTTTTCAATATATTTTTACTTTTTTACTGAAAGACTTAATTTTTTCAAGTTTCCATTGTTAAATATATTTTAAAATAAGGTTTTCAATGTATTTTCACCTAATTTTTTTTAAAAAGTTTATTTCATTTTAAAGCTTCAATTATATTGATTTCTTAAATGTAAATTTTTTTAAAAGTAATTTTACATTAATTTTTTTAAACCTTTATATATTTTTAAGGTTGTTTTATTTTGATCTCTTTATATTATAGTTTCCAAAACTCTGCTTTTTAACATTAAAATTTGTTTTTCAAAGTAATTTATACTTCAGTGATTTATTTATTTTTTATTTTTTTCACTTATATATACCCCAAAGTTAATATTTAATGAAGTGATGTTTTGATAAGACATTATATGTTATTATGATATGATTTATTTTAGAAAATGAGAGTTTCGATATCTTAATATTTCTTTAGTTTATGTTTTCTGATTATTTTGGTTGATCAAGTTTTCTATTTTTAATGATTAAATTCATGATATTATTTTATACCATTTGGATGTTTTATGAAACCCATTTTATTTATGTTGGTTATTCATGAAATGTAAATTTTTTAAACCTGGATGTTGAAAAAACCCATTATGTTCCATGGTTCATTAAGATATGTTTGTAATAGATTTTTTATGGAACACGTATGTATGAATGATGATGGATTGGGTCGTATATCACCCTATAATAATTTTTTTTATTTTTTTGTATCACGAGCTCAAAAGTGTATAGGGTAGATTTTTTCCAAGCCAAAAGGTATCTGAGATGATTTATCCCAAGCTAAATGTTACACAAGAGGATTTATCCATAGATAATGATGTACACAAGAGTATTTATACCAAGATAAAGGGTACACTGGAAGATTTATCCCATTCCAAAAGGTACATATGAGAATTTATCTAAGGAAAAATGGTACATAAGAGGATTTATCCCTAGAAAATGTGGTACAATTGATGAATTATCCCAAGCCAAAGTGTACAAAGGAGAATTTATCCTCAAGTAAATGAGTTTTAAAGGAGGATTTTCCCCTGAAAAAGGGTACATATAAGGAGTTATCTTCAATCTATTGAGGTATAAAGAATGATTCATCCCAATAAAAAAGGTAAAAAGTAGGATGTATCCTCATGACACCGGGTTACATGGTATTTTTTATCGTAAACCAGTGGGTATACAATAGGATAATCCCAATCCCAAGAAGTTACACCACATTTGTTTATTATAATTTTCAAATGATTATAGTTGTTCCACATTTCCACATTGTTCATCAAATTATGCTAAATACTCATGATGCATTTCATTTCCAAAAAATACCACGTT
Organism: Viscum album; assembly: GCA_963277665.1. Taxonomy (NCBI): domain Eukaryota; kingdom Viridiplantae; phylum Streptophyta; class Magnoliopsida; order Santalales; family Viscaceae; genus Viscum; species Viscum album. Next base: position 1,907,540,495 of record OY728155.1, read on the forward strand.
TCATTGATTATTCGTTATTTTTAAATTATTTTTCTCCTTTATGTAAGAACCATATGTTATATTATTATTGAGACATATTTGATCAATGTCATATATTTTATGCATCCATAATGATGTTTTTATTATCTTTCTTCACTCTAACATGTTTTTTTATTATCAAATAATGTATTTTGTTGTTTTATTATGAAATTTATGTCTTCATCATATTCTCATACATGTTTAGGATATATTACTCTATTATAATATTTTCCTTTACTAATTGTTTGATCTGACCCATTTATTATGTTTATAATAACTGGGTTATGAAGATTTATATTCATGTGAGATATCTAGAAAAGGTTCTAGAGTATAATAATTATAGAGAAATATTCACAGGTGTAATAAAATAAGATGTTTATGTAGCTAGTCTCTAAGACACTAATCATACTAGTCGTCAAGTTGGGTGACTATTTCTGAGATGTACTAATTAAATCATTATATCAATGTGTCATTTATATATGTTTATTCATAGTTATATATATAAATAAACACCAGAATATCATATAAATCTATTTTTAAAAAATAATACAAAAAAATATAATATAATTTTTTATTTAATTTTTTTAATGTAGTTCATTATAAATTAATAAGAGACATCATGTTTGTATAATGTTTAGAATGTATATTCTTTGATTAAAAAATACCTAACTTCAAGTATCCAAATTGAATTGAAATTAGTATCCAGTGATTCATAAAAGAATAAAAAAGGATTAAGTAATGAGAAAAATAAAAATATATTTTATATAATTAGAATATAGAGTTTTATCCCCTCATTATAGGTATTAAGAAGATCATGCGGCCTATTGTTTTCTTTTAAACATTGAAGCTACCTAGTGTGATGAAACTAAAATTTAAACTTTATCCATTTTTGTTTATTGTATATAAGTGAAATGAGGATTAATGGGTCTAAATTTTTAGTCACAAGTTTCTCAATTTACATAGTAGAGAAACATATTCCTTTAAAAAATATAAATAGTATATAACATTAATTAACTTTGTAAAGACCTGGAAATTCCATATATATATTTTAAATTATTTGGGATTATTAAGAGTCTGAGAAAATTGAAAACACTTGATTTTGTGGCCATGTGTACCCAGAATAGAAATTCTTATTTTTTTAAGGTACATTCAGTAAACACATGGGTGACATTTTCTATCTTTTGAACTGGTTCATGGATTAAAAATCTGATGTCACCATTGAATCCATAGTGTCGGGATTCTCTTAGAGGAGTCTTAACTTCGACTGTAGTAGGTCGGGAGAAAAATATAGTTTTACGTACTTTTTAAATAATATTAAAATAACTTAAAAATTTTATTTTATTTTTCTATCAACTATTGAGTGGTGGTGGTGGGACCACTGGGTTATCAAGCCATTTAATGGATAGACTCTTCTATTTTATAACCACACCAATGAGAGTTAAGAGGTTCATTAATTAAAACTCATTAATGAACCTCATTAATTCTTACAACGAGTTAATCTCATTTACCCTCTATATAAATGAAGCTAGGGATTGGGTTTTTGACACTGAAGTGAGGAACCTCTCATGAAGTACCACAGAAACTTCCACCAACAAAGAACATAGGCTTAGATGACAGCGTTGGAGGAATCGATCTGAGATCAATGAATTTCGAAAGCTTTATCAAATATGGATTCTTCTTCCAAAACCGTGAAGTCTCCTCAGAATCTGAGGTAGGGATTTTTGTTTAAATTAAAGTGAATTTATTTCAAAATATCATTCTTTAAAAACATGATGAATTTGGATTAACCATAAATGATTTAATCTGTGATTCGTAGGAAAATATGGTTGGTTTATGCAGGAATTATTTGAACGATGTTTAATCACTATTTCATGTGATGTATTATTTACTCCCTCTTGATATGGTGATAACACAGAGGGCGCGGGTGAAATGAAAATGGTTCGGACCCTCCGCTGCTTCGGTTTTTGGCATGTTCTTTGGGTGTAGATTTCCAACTCGGCAGAATCTTGACTCCGGGAGCCATGTAGCGACAGAAGCATCCCAAGAGGCCCGTAGGCGCATTCAGAAGGAAAAAAGGACCACCATATCAAACTCGGTGGCCCATGGAATCCCCGCTGACACGGCACCGGTGACCAGTGCCGGTGGTGACTGGAGGCCCCATGATGGATGGATGGGGCGGTTGGCGTCAACCGACCACGATGATAGTAGGGTGTCCTGCCATTGCATGCTGCAAAAGGAGGACACGACTTCAATGCCACGTTGAATGGGATACACACCCCACGGGTCCCACTAACATGGGGCGTGGAGCCACATAGTGCCTCCATTTCATACCGAATGGATAGAATGTCCGTTCATGAGGTGGAAAGTCCCCCGCACGGGCCACCCAACTTGGGGCCAACCCCAGCCAGCGGGCCCCTCCCAGCCAAGGTGGGTTGTGCCGAGGCCACAACCTAGCTTGCCAAGCCCCCTTGGGTCGTCCCAATCGTGACAAGACGGTTCGGGTTGACCCGAACCAAGTTGGGATGGCCCAGGTGTGGGCGTGTGTGGTCGATCTGACCAGGTCAGACCGAACCGAGAGCCCTTTTCGGCTAAGATATGCCTAAAAGGTCGTATCTCACAAACCAGATGTTGGTTTGATGAACCATCTATGGAGATGGATTACATGGAATGAGACGATCCTTTTTAGATACTCTGCATGGGTTTTTGAGAATTTTGGAGTATGGCCGGGGTGGATCGAACCTGAATCCAACCGTGCCCTCAGTACTAAAACACATATAACTCACAGATCGGGCATCCAATTGACGTGCCTTCTATCGTGTTATGACCCTTAAGACAGGGAAATACTTGGGGTTACTCCTTTGTATAACGTTGTTCTAGTTGAGGCTTGACCGATATCTTGAGGAGAAGATACTACAGAACTCAAGCACACTGGGTGTAGGGAATCCTATGGTTGGCTGTCAACTGAAGATCGACCATGTGTGGATTATCATCATAATGACCCTGTGTGGATCAAAATCATGATGACCATGTGTGTATTAGAATCATAGATACCCTGTGTGGATCAACATCATAGCGACCCTGTGTGGATCAGCATCATAGTGACCCTGTGTGGATCAGCATCCTTGTGACCCTGTGTGGATCAACAGTGCGCGACCTGACGAGGACCAGCCTTAGAGTGGACCATCATGGATCAGGGGAATATGACCCTATGTAGATCGAAAATGGAACATCTCTTTCGTGGTTTAGTTTTGTAAACTTTCTAATGGAATAAAATGATATAGCTTAAGAATAATCAACATTATTCCTGAACACCGAGTTGTATACCTGGTTTGAGTTGAGTCTTTTACATTGTGATTTATGATTGAGATCAGGCTTGTGGTTTTCCTTTGTGGAATTATGAGAGACCTTCGGGGGTCTTGGGGCCCATACTTGGTATTGTTACACTCACCCCGGCACGGGCTTCACCCGTAACTTATGGTGTCTTGTGCAGATGATTATCACCTTGTTTGAGACTTTGGATAGCTCAGACCAGACATTACATAGTGGTGACTGGTTTATGTGAGGGCTGTGGAGATGATATATAACTACCTTTTAGGTAGGATCCATGTTGGACAATCTAAGGAGCTGTTTTCCGTTATATTTGTATGTTTTCATTTGGGCTTGTATTCCATCCCATTACCATTCAGCACACACTTTTTTTACTATTGTTTCACTATTTGGTTTTCATATTTTCAGGTTCTTAGTCTATGTGTTCATAGGTTTAATGTAAATTCCTTCCCACTTTTAGAGATATGACTTTCTGGTGCTAGTCTCTAACCCATGACCTATGGAAGATGTGATTGGGGTAGTCATGGAACAGGCCCCGGGGGACAGGTCATGACAAAGTAGTATCATAGGAGTCAGTTCTACCAAAGAAATAAGACTCTTATCTTTACAATAGAGAAATATTATTAAGTGTTTTGAGTGTGGTTTTCATTTTGTGTAGTCTAGTGTTGGTGTGGCAGCCGATGCATCCGTACATCAGGACCCTAGATTATGATTTCTGACTCAGTGCACAAAAACACCGGTAGCGTGTGTTTTGGAAATGTTATACTTTTGATCTCTTGTGAGTGAGCTCACAAGGTATAAATTATTGACGGTGGAACACTTGTTTATTTTTTGGATGCCTCCACATAGACAGCCATCCAAGATTCCAGAGAGAGTTCACGATGATGGACCACCTAGTGATGAGGATTCGGTGCAGGGCCCTATTACTGCGATAGCACCTTCGGGTGGTACACCCGCAACACCACCACTTGTTGGGAAGTAGTTGCACCAGCCCTACTGGTGGATAGTGCACACCTACTGAGTGCACTAAACGACTTCCAAAGGAAGAGGCCTTTGAGGTTTCAAGGCGAGACAGATTCCTAGGTAGCTGAGTTCTGGCTAGAGGCGGTAGCATGAGTTTCTTGCTTGGTTAAGACACCAGCAGAGAATATGGTGATCCTAGATGATTGAATCTTCTTGGTCATAGTATGTAGATGGTGGATAATGATGCACCAGTTATATGACGAGGCAACCCTCACCTGTATAGACTTCGAGAGACTCTTTATGGTGGAGATTATTTCAGTGACACTATGCTCTATGCGTATTCAGGAGCTCCTACGCTTACAATAGTGCAGTCTAACAGTAGATCAGTAATCAGGGAGATTTAAAGACCTCTCATGCTACTCCACCGACATGGTATGAGACCCATTATTTAGGGCTCAGACCATTGAGTAGGGTCTCTAGCGGGATATTATAGCGTCGATGATATCTCTCAATATCCTGACATAGGCTGGAGTGCTCAAGAGAGCTTTATTGGTGGAGAGCTTCCTAGCTGAGCAGGCACTGATGGTGAGAGCCACCATAGGGAGAAAAGTAGCCGAGTAATTTGTAGTAAGAAGTAGGAATATTACACAGAGGTCCCAGAGGTCAATACCTTCCACAGGACATCCCCAAGATGTAAGGTCGGAGGTGCAAAACTCACATGGTAGAGAAATATAGCATTAGAGCAGACAGGGTTTCACCTGCGGTGGGCAGGGCCACATGGCTCACAACTACCCAACCCGTCATACTGATGATTAGAAGACGGTTGAGAGACCACCAAGGAAGAGAGAGATATTTGAGAAAGGATGTCCATAGGGCAGCAGACGTGGCTGGGGAGCAGGCCGTGCAGCAGGTGGTGGGCAGTGATTTGAGGTTCTACCACCACCAACTCTAGGTGGTCCACCCCGACCTCAGGGAGTACGTAGACAAGGATGAACATAACTTCAACCAGCTAAGTCCTACAACCAAAGTGCTTCAGAGATGATTCTAGGTATGATATGAGTGTATTACACCCTATATTCAATACTTTTAGTCAGAGGTTCCAATCACTGTTTCATTTCCACGACTCTCGTTCGGAGCTTGGTGATTCCGGTAGATCCATTGGATCGATCCTTACGATTGGAGACTCCTATGGGAGAGGATTCGATGATCACACACTGGTTCCGGCAATGTTATATTACTCTAAGAGGCGAGATCATTGGCTGGGATATCCTAGTAGTAGCGTTGAGGCCTTACGATCTCATCTTGGGTATGGACTAGTTATCCACAGTCCATGCTCATATTGACTGTCTTTGGCGCAAAGTGTGGAGTTTCCACAAGTATGGAACCAGGTTTTCCTTCACCAGTGAGAAGGGATATTTCGCAGCTTAGGATGGACTTTCTCAGAGGAGGATGTTATGTGATCACTCATCAGTTGGCTATATTTACTCACAGAACATTTTACGTGAGGAGTCCAAGTTATCCTGTAGTGGTTGACCAATATGCTGATGTCTTTCTTGATGATGTTTTAGGACTAACTTCTCATATTGAGGTAGAATTAAACATCGACCTATACCCCAAGATGACCCTAATATCTACACCAGAATATTGGATGGCTCCCGTGGAGCTTTGTGAGTTCTAGGTACAGTTGGAGGACTTGCAGAGCAAGGGGTTCGTAAGGCCCATGGTTTCTCTATGGGCATCCTCGATTTTGTTCATCAAGAATGAAGATGGGAGTTTGAGGCTTTGTATGGACTATCGTTTCCTGAACATAGTGACCATGAGGAACAAGTGTCCACTTCCTAGGATTGATGATTTCTTCGACCAGCAGAAGGGAGCTCGATGGTTTTCAATGATAGACCTCGGATCAGGCTATCATCAACTCAAGGTATGAGATGAGGACATACTGAAGACATCCTTCAGATGCTGGTATGGCCACTATGAGTTCTTGGAGATTCCTTTTGGTGTGACCAATTCCCCATTAGTGTTCATAGGACTCATGAATAGGATCTTCCAGCCTAACCTTGATCACTTCGTGGTAGTCTTCATTGATGTCATCTTGATATACTTGGAGGAGGAGGAGGAGTACACAATGCACCTTCAAATAGTTCTGGATACACTCCGAGAGAACTGGGTTTATGTAAACCCCTCGATGTTCCATTTCTGGATACAAAATGACCACTTCCTGGGGCAGATTATCTCAGAGGATGGAGTTTTCATAGATCCGGTGAAGATATAGGCGGTGTATGCTTGGGAGCCACCCAGGATTGTGACCGAGTTGCGAAGTTTCCTGGGATTGGATGGGTACTACCGGATATTCATACCCTACCTTTCAAGAGTTGTGACACCCTTGAAATATTTGAAAAATAAGGGACAACCCTTCTTGTGGATGGAGAGATTCCAACCATGTTTTCAAGAGCAGAGGCAAGGACTGATGAGTGCCCCACATCTTGAGGATACCAGAAGAGGGCGTTGGGTTTGTAGTCTACTGCGATGCATCAGGAACTAGACTAGGATCTGTTTTGAATAATGAGTGAGTGGTGATTTCCTACAGCTCATGGTAGTTGAGATATAATGAGAAGAACTATACTAGACATGACCTAGAGTTAGGAGTAGTGGTCATTGCGCTGAAGATGTGGAGACACTACATGATGTGTGAACAATTTACTATTTACTATGACTAAAAGTATATCAGGTATATCTTCTCATATGAGGACATAAACCTGAGACATCTACGATGGATAGAGTTCCTCTAGGACTCTGAGTTTGAGATAGTCTACACTCATAGGAAGAGGAACGTAGTGTTAGACGCACTTAGCAGGTGGTCTGGTTTACAATTGCTGAGTGAGGCGATAAAGAAGCTAACCGCGATGAAAATATCCTTCCTAGATAGAGATGGAGTAGCATACCTCTAGTCTATGACTGTTACCCCCCCCCCCCTCTCCTTCTGTGAGTCAGGGAGGCACAACCTGGGGACATAGACTACGAGGCCTGACGTGTTCATATATCCTCAAGACAGGCTCCAGAGAGATTTTTTGAAGTTGGGGTGCACGTCATCATCTTTAGAAGACGCACTATGGTACCAGTGACTCTATGGGAGGAGATGTTGAAGGAGTTCCATATATCTCCTTTGGCGGTACATCATGGTGTGGATAAGGTATACTGGGACATCTAGTGTCAGTACTGGAAGTCAGAGATGATCAAATCGGGGGAAAAGTTCTTCTCACGATGCCTCACTTGTTAGCAAGTGAAGGTCGTGCATCAGGTACCAGCAGGTTTATCTTAGCTGCTTGAGGTACTAGAGTGGAAGTGGGATGGTATCTATGTGGACTTCATGGAAGTGGTACCATGTACGTCTAGGGTCCAGGATTCCATCTGAGTGATCATTGACTGACTCACAAGGTCGGCCAACTTCCTACCCATCCGAGAGAAGGGATTAATATAGATATTGGGATGTCTCTATGTATAGGAGATTGTAAGAATTTACAAGGTTCCATCGATGATCATATAAGATTTTACACTTGTTTTACATCCCACATGTGGAAGGGATTACTGGAGGCATTCAGGAATCAACTACATTTGATAACTACCTTTTATCCTCAGACATACGGTGAGATGAATTATACCATATAGACAGTCTAGGATATTCCTTATGCTGGTGTCCTTTATTTTGTACGTAGTTGGGAGGATCACCTGCCATATGTGGATTTGGATTATAACAAATGTTATCTCTCCACCATTAGCATGGACCAATTTGAGTCCCTATATGAGAAACCATGTAGATCACCTCTATACTGGAAAGACCCATAAGAATTTAGTACTTATGGGTCCAGAGTTGGTACATTCTACAACGGAGAAGGTGCAGATCATCTAGGAGAGTATGAAGACTGTATGAAGCTGACAAAAGTATTACGCTAATAGGAAATGGAGACCCTTGGAGTTTAAGGAGGGAGACCATGTCTTTTTATGGGTCTCACCTTGATGAGGTTTGTAGAGATTTGGATGGGGTGACAAGCTATCTCTAAGGTTCGTTGGACCATTCAAGATCCTAAACAAAGAAGGAGAGGTGGTGTAACGTGTCGCTCTTCCCGTAATGATGCACTACATGCATAATTCTTTCCATATGTCGCAGTTTAGGAGGTACGTGCATGATCCATCACAAGTTATCAATTGGGGAGTGCTGGACATCGATGCTGGGGAGATGTTTGCGGAGTTCTCGATGGAGATAGAGGATCAACCGGAGTAGGTTATTCATGGGGGGTCGATTCAACTATTACGAGTTCTTTGGAAGCACAGGAGTCTCCAGAAGATCACATGGGAGTGGGGGGCTCATATTCGTGCTCAATACCCCCTTTTGTTCCCCTAGTTTCGTTGTATCATTTGGGGAAACGAATCCCTAATGTGGGGAGAATGTAAAGACTCGAAAATTCCATATAAATTTTTTAAAATTATTTGGGATTATTATGAGTCTATGAAAATTTACAGTGCTTGATTCTGAGGCCCGGTGTTCCCAGAACAAAATTTTGAATTTTTTTAAGGTATGTTCAGTAAACGTGTGGGTGGAGTTTTATATCTTTTGAACTAGTTCACGGATTAAAAATACAAAGGAACTATTGAATTTTAATCATCAGTATTTGCTTAAGGGAGGAATAAATTCAACTGCAGTAGGTCGGGAGAAAAATATAGTTTTACAGACTCTTTAAAGAATAATAAAACAACATAAAAAATATTATTTTATTTTCCTATCAACTGTTGAGCGGTGGCAGCAGGATCACTTGGATGTCAATCCATTTAAGGGCTTGACTCTTCTGTTTTGTAACCACACTATTGATAGTTAAGAGGTTCATTAATTGAAACACATTAATGAGCCTCATTAATTCTTATGATGAATTAATCTCCCTTTCCCTCTATTTAAATGAATCTTGGGCTTGGTATTTCGACACAGAAGTGAGGAACCTCTGATGAAGTACCACAACATATTCCAACAATGAAGAACAGAGTCTTGGACAGAAACATTGGAGGAATCTATATGAGATCGAAGAATGATGACATCTTTATCAAATGTGGATTCTTCGTCCACAACTGTGACATCTCCTCCAAATCCGAGGTAGGGGATTTTGTTTAAATACTATTAAATTTATTTCAAAATATTGTTCTTGAGAAACACGACGCACGCGGATTAACCATATATGAGTTAATCATCAATTCATAAGAAACTAAAGGTGGTTAATGCAAGAATTAATTGAATGGAGTTTAATAATTATTTTATGTGATGTATTATTTACTCCCTATTGATATGATGCTAACACGGAGGGTGCGAGCGAAACGAAGAAGGCCCAGACCCTTCGTCGCTTTCGTTTTTGATGCATTCTTTGGGGCGAATTTCCAACTTGATGGAATCTTGAATCCGGGAGGCACACAACAATGGAAGCCTCTCGAGAGGCCCGTAGGTTCATTCAAATGGGAAAACAAACCACTGGAGCTCACCCGGTGGAATGTGGAATCCCCACTGGCGCGACGGCGATGGCCAACTGTCGACGACCACAAAAGAGAGGCAGTGCCCAGAGGCGTTGTGGTGGATAGACGTGGTGACTGTCATCGGCCAACTACAGTGGTCACAGGCTGCGTGCTATCCCACACCGCAGATGTAGATCACAGCTTCAAAGCCACGGCGAAGGGGACCCACACCCTGCAGGTCCTACTTACATGGGGCGGCACCATTTGGCACCTCTGTTTCTTACCGAATGAACAAAATGTCTATTTGGGAAGTGGATAGTGCCCACCTGGGCCACCCAACTAGGGGTCACACCAGCTAGTGGGTCAGGCCGCCTGGTGGGCCGGGCTGATCCACAGCCCAGTGGGCTGAGCCCACCATGACCCAGCCCACATAGGCCGGTGCATCCAGTGCGGTCCAGGCTGGGACGGACCCAGGTCAGACTCGAACCAGGTCGGGGTGAATCAAACTGGGTCAGGGAAAACATATCCAGGTCAGGTCAGCCTAGGTCAGGGCGGGTCAGGTCGGTCCAACAGGGTCGGATCGGACCCAGATCCCTTTTCGAACCCAATACGCTTAAAAGGCCATATCTCACAAAACAGATGTCTGTTTGACGAACCGTCTATGGAAATGGAATCCTTGGAATGTGATGGTCCTTTTGAGATAATCCACATTAGTTTTGAAAAAATTTGGAGTATGACTAGGTTTAATCGAACCCATATCCAACCGGGCCCTTAGTACTAAAACACTCATAACTCACATACCAGATGTCCGATTGACGCGCCGTCTATCGCGTTAGGACCCTTATGACATAGAGGTCCTTGGGGTTACTTATTTTATCAATGTTTTGGAAGTTTATTCACGAATAATATATTGAGGTGTAGATACTACAGAAATTAAGCACATTGGGTACGGGGAATCCTCTGGCTAGCTGTCAAATAGACAGCAACCCTGTGTGGATCAACATCATAGAGACCCAGTGTGGATTAGCATCATAGAGACCCTGTGTTGATCAGCATCATAGAGACCTTGTGTGGATCATCCTCATAGAGAACCTCTGTGGATCAACATCATAGTGACCCTGTGTGTATAATCATCATAGCGACCCTGTGTGCATCAACATTATAGAGACCCTGTGTGAATTAACATTATAGAGACCCTGTGTGGATCATCATCCTAGAGACCCAGGATCACCTAGAGGTTGATCAATAGCAACCCTAATGCGATTTTTTTTAATAAAGATTTCTTTTGATGCTTAAAAGAATAAATTTTAATCATATTACCTCCTCAATTTGGACCTCTATTAGACAAACATTCAATAAAATCATGGATAAATCTAGATGGATGGTTAATGTGAATTATAATATAAACTTATAGATGGTTAATTAGGCTGGTGCTCCTCTCATCTATTGGATATCTTCTGATTCCCCTCCTGAGAATATCAACTCCACTATAGGGGAATTTCTTCAATCCCACAGACATGATCTACCTGACAACATTGCTCAAATTATTGAAAACTATCCCTTTTCTAATGTTGATGACTTCCTCATCTGGGAACCTACTCATAATGGAATTCTTGACTCAAATTTTTTTTATAGACATAATTTTTCAAGACATGATTCCATCTTTTATTGGTTTAATTACATTAACAAACCGTGGATTAAACCAATAAGACTCACTCTTATTTGGAATATTGCTCATAATAGAATTCCCACTGAGGGCTGTCTTCAATCTTTTCGGTTTCAAATATACTTCAAATATAATTTATAAAGTCAACATAGTGAATATGTTGATCATTTTTTTCCTGTGCTACTTCCTCTGCTTTGTGGAACTACATTTTTGATATTTTTAATTACAGATGGATGATTTTTGATACTATTAATTTTCATCTACAGAGATGTGTGGATCATTATTTCTCACCACAAATTAAAAACATTTTTCTTAATGCTGTTGCAGAACTTTTTCATGTTATATGGTATGACAGAAATAATATCATTTTCCAAAAATTATCATTAAACATAAATGCAAGCAAAGATCAGATTCTCATTGAGATTCAAGAAGTAGCCTCAATTCAAAAAGCACATTGTAACAACATGGTTGGTGACTTTTAAATTCTTCGCAAACGTTGGATTGATGGAATTTAAAGTCCACCTAAGTGAGATCTTGATGTTTTCTGACAAACCCCGATGCCAGGATGGATTAAAGTTAATGTTGATGGTGCCTCAAAGGGAAATCCTAGTCCAGCGGGCTGCGGTGGTATTTTTATATACTATCATGGGCAATGTCATGGTAGCCTATTTAGTAGCTGTCGCACTGATTCGTCACTTGAAGTGAAGATGATGGGTGTCATCAATGCTGTCACTTTTTCCCCTCAAAAAGGTTGGATGAACATCTAGTTAGAAAGTGACTCAACCAACATTGTTAAAGCATTATGGAATGGGGTGACTCATCTTACCTGTCCTTTCACCACTCGATGGATGAAATGTCTGGATTTTCTCTTGGGGATCAACTTCATTGCTACACATGTTTTCCGTGAAGCCAATGCGGTTGCAAATTCTCTTGCTAATAAAGGTGCCAACCAGGTTCTGATGTGGTTGGATGAATTACCTCCTGATCTGCCTCATTTTTATTGAAATGATTGTAAAAAACTCCCATCTTTTCATCTCTTGTAACCCACTTTTTATTTATGAGATAATTAGTGCTTTAGTCGTTTGGCCAAGGCACTACCTTCAAAAAAAATTATATCGACCCTGTGTGAATCAACATTATAACGACCCTGTGTGGATCAGCATCCTAGAGACCATGTGTGTATCTGAAGTGCGCGACCTGAAGAGGACAAACCTTAGAGAGGCCCATCATGGATCAATGACATACGACCCTGTGTGGATCGACAATGTAACAAATACTTTGTGGTTCAGCTGTGGAAACTTTATAACTGAATAAAATGATATTTCTTAAGACTTACCATATTTATTTCTGGACTCTAAGTTGTATACCTAGTTTGAGTTGAGTCTTTTTATTTGTGCTTTGTGAATAAGATATTTCTTTGTGGTTTTCCTTTGTGAAATTATGAGAGGCCTTCAGGGGTCTCAGGGTCCCTACTAGCTATTGTTATAATCACCCCTGCACAGGCTTCGCTTGCAGATTGTTGTGTCTTGTGCAAATGATGAGGCTCTTGGATGAGACTTTGGAGAGCCCAGACCAGGCGGTACACATAGGTGACTAATTCATGTAGAGAGTTACAATAACAATTTGTACGTACCTTTCAGGTAGGATCCATGGTGGACGATCTCAGGAGTTGTTTTCTATTTTAGTTGTATCATTCCTATTGGGCTTTTATTCCAGACCCTTTAATTTGAGTACACATTTTTAATACTATAATTTTACAACATGATTTTTATCTTGTAGTGTTATGGGTCTTTGTGTTCACAGGTTTAAAGACAATGCATTACCACTTTCAGGGATATGTCTTTCCAGTGATAGATGCCAACCCCTGGCCTATGGAAGGCAAGCTTGAGGTAGTCATAGCACGGGCCTCGGGGGATGGGTCATGAAGAACTTAGGAGACCAATTATTAGAAAAAATATTTTGTAAATTTGTTGCATATAGAAATTCAAAGTTGAGTCTCCCAACCATTAAATATTTAGAATTTAATTTACATTATCAAGACCAATATTGTATATAGTATACTCTCCCTAAATTTGTTCTAAAAATTTAATGCATGCCATATCATGATCATTGAACATTGTATCTGTATGATCCTGTAATTTTATTAAATCTGGTAATGTAATTGTTGGGGGTAAAGATACTATCAAAATTTACTTTGGATCTATTGGTTGATCATATATATTTTCTTGACTTGGCATTCTAGTTACCCTTATGATTATCCACCTATTATAATAAACCTTAGTTTGGACCTTTTTCATTAATTGTTTAAGGTTACTAATATAAATTAAATTTGAAAGTAAATACCTTGTTATAATCATGTATAATTATATGATTAATGGTAATACATTAAAAGTTCCAATAATAATTTTGATAGAGGTAAATCTAGATCATTAAGAGGAACATGTTTCCTAACACAAGACTCATAAGTAATGTGAATCTGTACTATGTCATGATCTTTTGTAATATGTTTATTATATAGAATATCTTCTTTGATATTTTACACTATGCCCCTCATGACTAGGAGATTGTTGGGTGTTGATAGATATAAATCAAAATAAATTTCACAATGTAGAATTATTGTTCAAGAATGGTATTATTATATTTATTTTTAATATATACTGGAAATTATTATGAAAAAATTGATTACATCAGGTAATTTAGGTCATTGATGGGAATTAAAGCCTAAAAGGTGGGGGGGGGGTGGCTCTTGGTGTTTTGGTTATAATTGTGTAAATTATTTTCATTGATCTCATTGAAGAAACTAGTCCATCACATTATCTTACCAACTATATTTATCTTGTAGTGTATCCTTCCATGCATGATTAGTTTTCTCATTCTCTCATCAAAATCCTCACGTTTCATTACTTCCTCAATGAATGTTTAAGGATACACTATAAAACCTTCAAATTTAATGAATCCATACTTCTTGGGATTCATTAAATCAATTGAAATTAGTTTCTCATATGGTAAAGTGGATGATGATTCCTATGTCTAAATTGGATAAATATTTTTGAAAATAAGTGGTCATTGTTATTTAATACATTTAAAAGTTGAAAAAAATTCCATTATTTCATCTTTAATGATGATTCTATTAATTTTTTTGTGTTTTAATATACTATTTATCCATTTTTATTTACATTATACTCCTTCCATATCACATGATGGGGGATGAAAGTGGAATAAGATTATGATTCATCAATTTGCATTAAATAAAGGATCATAATTAGATTCTAGTTTCATATCACATAAAATTAATACCACAGATTTAAAATACATAAATTTTATTTATAAAGTGAATTATAAAGTATCCTTTATTTATAGTCGTGGTATGCTAGTTTCGATATATACCATTTATTTCTATACTTCATTTTTGTTTAATAAATTAACAATTCGAAATCAATGTGATTAATAAATTTAATGTAAAATAAAATATTACTAATTAAAATGTACATGAAATGATTCCTCTTATAGGTAGAAATTTTTTTATCCCATATTACTTTTTTTATGATGTGTGTGTATATAGATGGTATGTGAGCGATTAATTTCCCCTCAAAATATCTAATATGATGCTTCATAGGTAGTGTTTTAAATTCCCTATCAGCTTTTCTAGATACCATTAATATGAATTTTATCTTAAAATCATGTAATATAAATGTAAATTATAAGGGATAATGAGGAAAAAATAAAAATTTAATTGTTTTATTTATTTAAAATAGAAAAAATTATATAATAGTGTTATCCTAATATATTTCCAAATTGTTTCCTTCAATGGAGGCACAACACCTTGAAATGTATCCACATCAATCAACACATTTATTTGAGCAGTGAACCAAATATAAATAATGAAAGTATAATTTTTTTTGGTCTCTAGGTTTGCCATATATATTTCATCCTTACTTGAATTTTATAACTTTTCTTCTCACATTAATAATTTTTGTTAATACTATCATGCTACACCATGCCTATTTTTTCAACCATATTTTTTTCACATTTCAAAATTTCATCAATTATAACGTCAAAAAATAGTTATTCCATAGGATTAGTAGCATCAGAATTTGGAGAATCCATTATATACAAAATAAGTTAAAAATTTACTTTTGATTATATAATATTAAGAGGGAACACATTTTCTATTAA
This sequence comes from Viscum album, assembly GCA_963277665.1. NCBI lineage: Eukaryota > Viridiplantae > Streptophyta > Magnoliopsida > Santalales > Viscaceae > Viscum > Viscum album. The sequence continues at coordinate 1,907,556,138 of OY728155.1, forward strand.
AAAATTGACATATTCATTGAACTCGCTTTGTATTCATTAAAAGTTAAAGGGATTTGGATCCCTTATTGAGTATCAAAATCCCATCCTTGTGGTATACTCTTACATATGCGACACCATATATATTAGGACCAATATGAAATGATTTTGAGAACCTAATAAAAGGGACATACTCAATGAAATCTTCATTTAATCCCATAATCGTTTTAGTCTGCAATTGAATAATTTCCCTATTTCTGTTTGCAGGATCTCAGATAAAAAATAATTATACTTCTTAAAATAAAAATATGAACGGTTCATCCATGTAACCTTCATTAAAAAAATTCAATTTCATGAATACTAATTAAATAATTTTATTTTCACTCCTTTTATCAACCCATTTTCATAAAAAAACCATCATATGGAATGCTGTAAAATCAAACTCCCATATTAATTTGGTGATGTTAAAATTTTAAATATTTAATTAATTTTTATTTATTTCCTTGGGATAAAATATATTTATTGGTTACACCAAATGATTAATTCCACTATTTTTTCACCATATTATGTTCAACCTATTCCTTTTAAGAAAAAATATAACCATTAATTACATTACCATTATAATATAATACATGTACATTTCCTCCTATATCTATCCATCAACATTTTTCTAATATTTAATTCATATGTTTACATAAATACTTAAAATAGTCTCAAAAATATCCTATAAACTATTAGTTATGTGTATTTGATACTAGCTTTCACCCCTTGATAGAGTCTGGGGCCTAAGAATTTATTTTTCGATCTCAACATGTGGCCCAACCTCTATACTATTATGTAAAATTTAAATGTGAGATTTATACCACTAAATATTGATAATTATTCTAGAATCTACTTTGGAAATTCAATCACACATAAGGTACCCACTATGAAATGATTTTGGAAGACCAATTCTCTCCATATCGGACACATAGTCATTATAAAATTCAATAGCATCCCTAAAAAGTATCTCTATGAAATAAAACCTTCTAGAAAGTTTTTTTATTAAAAATTTTCAAAATATTCATATAGTATTCATTAGGGTACATAATAGGGATAAGGGAATTTTTTTTAGATCACTGATAGTTCATACTACTGGTTCTACATCATAGTAGAACTTCATGAACCAAAACAAGAGTAGGTTCCAATTGAATTTTCCCCACTACTATAAATATTGAAACCAGGAAGGAATCACACCCCAACCACAATATTTATCCATTACCATCATGGATTCCACTGGTACTGATCATATCATAATCCTACTTATTTTAATAACAAATGAAAATGAAACATGATAAATACACATGAAACCATAGAGTACAAACACATTACACACAAGGATTACATGCTTTATATTTTCATCCTACATGCATGGGAGAATGAAAATGCCAGATATTTCATTCTATAAGAAGTAAGATTAAGTTACAAGGATAAATAATCTATTAATAATACTACTTAGACTTCTAGAATAATCCTTACAAATGTCATATGTAAATTGTTGAAAATTTTGATGCTCCTATCTCCGGTCTTCTAATTTTGACACATCAACCTCTGACAATAGGATGTTCCCAGGTTTGCTCCCCCTAGATCCCCATTATATTTTTTACGATTTTTCAGATCATATCGGTGTCTTAATTTTAATATGTGGACTAATAAACATCTTAAAGAGGGACCAACTTGTTATCGAGTCATCACCACAATCCGATTGATATAGAAATACCCCTGTTGAACTATGTTACTCTCGATTTCCAGTGGCATTCGTTGCATCGACTATTGACTCGAAATGAATAGTGAAATATATCTCCCACTCCAAATTGATGCCTTGAAGAATATTTCCTTCAGGGGAAAATCTTCCACATCCCACCATAAGTAACTTTACCTAATTTATGAGCTCCAGAACTTGCTTCACTAGTCCTCCAGACTCCCATTTGACTTCTGATATATTACCCTACCATTCACCGCACTACATATTTTGAATCCATGAGAGACTCCCCAAGTACATTATTTGGATGCTCCTCCTCAAAATTCATGAACTCATCCTCTATTATGATTCATACACTAAACTCATCAGTCCATCTACTTATGATGAACATATAATTACGTCACACCATTCAACATGGTTATGCTAACCTAAAATATTGAGACTCATATTAAAATATTGTTTTAATAATATATATGAATCTGGTGAACTAAATTTATCTTCATAAAAATAAAATTCTATGGATCAACTTTACTTTCTTCTTAAAGGATTTCCCAACTATTACTTTTGATGAATAAACATTCAGATCCATAACACTTGGAAAAGAAAATAGTTCTAACAATAAAATTAACAATATCCCACATTATAATTGATTTTGTAGGTTGAGTAAAAACAATATCCCAATAAAATACCATTATTATTTTGACACCATAGTTTCATTAGTAAGATTTAATTTAATATTGTTCTACAACAACTACATTGTTCTCCATGCCATGATTCCTTCTAATCATCCATGGTCCCACTAAATAAAATCTACCTTCGACCTCTAGAACTATGATGTTTCATTCTGATTCATGTACAAAACTCATGTAAAATAATCTATATAATTATCCCTAAGAACAAAATAACTAAATTTTTATCCTCTTACATAATTGAATTTCCCATCAATAAGTTTTACCATGTACTAGGTCCATGAACATTCTCTTATGCATGTATGCTTTTGACACTTTGACCATGTCCCTATAACCCATGAGTATCCAGTACACTAATCTCTAGCAACATATTTATAACTAACCTTCCTTTTAATACCTCTAAGAAGTATGATTTCATCAGCTTGAAGAACTCTCACTTAACTTCTAGTAAGTGAAACTTATGCCTTCTTGGAACTTTTCTCACACTACTTCTACCTAATCTTGACTCTTCAAGAGTCCACATATCCTTCTATAGAGATCCTTCTACCACTGTGAGGATATTTCATCGATAATTTTCAAATATTCAAAGCCCTTAAAAAGAAATATGCTCTCATACATGGGGTTATCCTATCTATGGATTTATACTGACCTAGGTCCACTTTTTCATAGACTTACAATTAATATAAAAACGTCAAATTTTCAGGATTCTAATGTATCCTACAGAATTTCACCCACCAAAATTAAACTATTTCCCTTCACTCTCATCCGTTAGACCAGCTTATAGTATATCCACATCATGGTTATTCTATTTTACTAAAATTTAATTTGAATTAACATGGATTTCCATGAGAGAAAACATCATAATTTAAACTCTAGCTATTTATATAGAACATTACACTCAATTCCACGAAGATCCAACAATACAACAAATGACTTAGAAATTTCAATCTTTACTCTTATATAACTATAGAGGACTTATAAAAACCATGAATCAGATTCCAAATTCAAATAATTTTATCCAAAACATCATAATACTCCTTATATTTTTCTCCTTTTATAGATTTGAACCCTATATACACTTTTCATAAACAAGAAGGTCCCCATTACAAATACCACTATACTCTTCCACTATCCTCATTCTATTATTTTAATAATATTTTATTGAGCATGTGGAAAATTTTACACCACACATTATTCTATATAGGATCATGTGAACACTTGAAAATTTAATGTCACCCCCTTTAGCTTCATATTGTTGAACCACTAGATTTTGAGCTTTTGGGAAATAAACAATTCGATTGTATGCTGATTGTAATCAATTAAAATTTTTTTTTCCTCCAATAGATCATTTTGGTAACATGAATAATGTCTAATAAAATCATCTAGAACAATCCATGTTCTTACTATTGTGTCCTAACATTTCTCTTTCCTGCCTTCGTATGAGTTATCCATTAAATGAAATATAAAAACCTCATAGAAGTTGCATCTTTAACTTTCTAAAATATATATAACCTCCCATATTGGAATATAAAATCATTATTATCCTATATAATAACTTCTAATAGAAATTTGAGATCCCAATAAATCTGAAAAACCTAAGGGATAATCATCTCCCATATAAATTTCTTACAGTCTCCCACTACGTTCTAAATATTACGCAATGAATGGAACCTGTCTCATGGCCCCTACAAACAGTTTAACTTTCAATATTCTAAGAACCATTCTATTACTTCCAACATCTTCTGGTGACATTATATTGGTAAATTGATTTAAAACCCAATCATGAGTAAACCCAATAGGATTCTATCAAGATATTAATTTCAAAAAAAAAAATAGAACATGACAAAAGACACTTATCAATCAAGGAAAATTTCATTACCAAAAATCCCTCTAGCACTGCTAATATTCTCTTGTTACTTCCATATGAATCCATGAAGGTTTCTATATTGAAATATTTGATACCATGGACTTCCAAAAACACACTGAAATAAAAATATTATACCACCTTCCGGAGATGAATGAACCCTTTTAGATCAATGATAGTTTGTACTAGTAGTTATGGAAAATATTGAAACTTTAACCATTGGAATAAGAGTAGAATATGATTGAATCATACCCTATAATTTCAAAGACTATATCTGTGATTTACTTTCACCACAACCCCATAATTTATCCATTATCACCTTTAAATCCTCTGGTACCAGTCCTCTCATGATCCTCCTTACTATAATAACACAAGTAAAAATGAACACAACAAAACACCTGGAAGAGAAAAGTAGAAACATTGTGAACACAATGATTATGTGTATTTAAATTTTTCCTATGTGCATTGTAGAATGATAAAATCATCCATTTCCTTCCATAAAAAATATTTCTAAGTTACATGGATAAATAAACTACTAAAAAACCTACTTATACCAATAGGGGGAGTCTAACCAGTTCCTTCTGATGATCTTTTCAACTTTTGGTACTCATTCCTTTGGTCTTCTGGCTTTGTAACCTTAGCCTCCTACACCAAGATGTGCCCAGGTTTTCTCATTATGGATCCACCACATCCTTTTTTAGGATTTATTATATCATTTATGTGTTGTAATTTTCATACATAGACAAATATATTTATTATAGAGGTCCTCGATTTGTTATTCAGTCAGCGTCACCATGTGATGGGTGTGGGCATCCCACTATTGGATGGTGAAACTCCTAATTTCCAGAAGTAATCTTTGCATAAACTAATACCACTTGATGAATAGTTAAATACATCTTCCACTACACACTAATTACATGATAAATATTTCTTTTGTATGGAAGGTTTCTACATTCTTTCGTTAGTGACTTCACATGAGTGATAAACCCTATAATTCCTTCATTGGTCCTCCAAAATTTTATTGGGATACCAGTAACATCCCCTACCATTAAAGTCACTATATCATATAAATAAATGAGAAAATAATTAGGTACATGCATCATTTCATATTATTCAACATTCCCATACATGTCCTCCACTATGCTTTATCCACTAAACTCATCCATCCAGCTGTTGCTGCCAAACTACTGATGATATCACACCATTCAACTGCTTACACTGACCAAAAAATTCAACAGACATTACTATTATAGTGAACTAACTTAAGCTTCCTAAAAATGGACATCCATGGTGTTTTTGTACTATATTCATCCTGGTTCCCCAAGTGTTACTTCTAGTAAATGAACATACAGAGCTCTAACACTTGATTAAGGAAATGGTTCTCATACCAAACCTAATAATACATCCATCTTTAATATAAAAAACCACATAGTCTTATCCCTAGAACTAATTTAACCATAAAGGTAACCATTATATCAAATAATTAAAATGGGTAGAACATCTCTAATTTAAATATTATAGATGAAATTTCCTTTTCCATAATTGGAAACTTTTTCGGGTCTATAACTTTACTAAATATATATTTTAAAAATAAGTAAATCCTTGTTATCTTTTCTTTTATATTTTTGGAAGAATTCATTGAAAATCCATAAACATCAAATGTTCTATCAAAACCTGACAATAATGTGATTTTAGGCCATTTAACTTCAAACTAGTCAAAAAAATTATATTCTTGATATTTGTTGAATTCCCCATTAGAACCATTATAAAATTAAGTTAAAAACCCAAAATATAACTTCATTGGATAGAATTTCTAATTTATAAGGAATAAGAGTTTATCTTTCACCCTTCACAGGAACTAAAACTTTCCATATCCTTTTTTCAATCATGTCTAACCTAGCCTTAATGCTATATATTTTTTAATTTCAATTAGTAACATTCCAATTAAAATATCATAATTTTTTCTATGAGCATTATATCATGAAAATGATTGATGAAGAAACAATTATATTATGTTAAGTAAAAAAAATGCTTTCTTTTTACAACATCTTCTTGTAAGATTTTTTAAAAAGGGATTTAAATGAATTGTGAAAATATCCTTTATTTTTAATTTTTTTTGATCATCTATTAATGGAGATGGTGGTAAAACTTCTTTTGAACTCCCATTGATGTCATAGAAAACAACATTTAAGGAATGTTTCAACCTAATGGAATGTATGTATTCTTAACAAAAGGAACACCCTAAAACTCCATTAATTAATTATCATTAAAAAGTTCCATAATTATAAAATTCATTTATTGTCCTAAAAACATGGATCTCAATGTGAACTCATCAATTATATGATAATTATATAACATACCACTTATATGCCACATATATTTTATATCTTCGATAAATGGATCCAAATAAAAATAAATATCATTATCATGTTGTTTTGTTTCTAATATAAATAGAGAAAACATAATATTAATTCATATAATAAAACATTAAAATTACTTGAATAACCTTTCTTATATCCAATCAAACAACACTTAGTGAATTTTTATGTGATCCATGGTTCTTAAGAAACAATATATAGTCATTTGGATAAGATTTTATTCTTTCAAAGATCATAAAATTGAATATATAATTCATTTAGATTCATATGTTTGATAAGAAAACTAATTATTTTCTATTAAAATATAATTTAAGAGAGAAAATAGGTCTATAAATATGGGTTCACTTGATTCATTTACAATATTCAAATTATATAGTTTCAGTACAGCTGCAAATTTTATATATTTATTACAACCCAGATACAATGGATTCTTTTCACAACCCATTAACTTATCAAAAATCTTTCAACAACCATGAATTTTATCTTGAACTATTGTTTCCATTTCCTCAATATAATCTCTATAATAAATTATAATAGAAATCATATCAGATGATCCATAAATGTATCGTGGTCAGAATAACTTACTATATTGAGTTATTCACTTTGTTTAGTTGAATATTTCTTAATATGATATATTCTATGAAAATTGAGTGTTCTTACAACACATATTGAAATATTAATATTGAACAAAAAACAATGTAAACACTAACAAATGATTCGATAAAGGTTATTTTCATAACTTGTTGAAAAATTAATAACTATTTAACCCTAACTATGATTCCTAGATTCATTAAGATCACTAAGAGGGGGAGGGGGAGAATAAATAATCACAAATAAAATATTTTTAGTGTTGAGGGTCAATTCATTTGAAATATTTAATAGAGGAGGTAGTGAGGTTAGGTATCTAAGAAATCTTTAACACTAATAATGATTTGTGTGACATCCATGGTTATTTAGAAAAAAAGTTATTGGGTTTTATTAGTACTAGAGAAAACACTGATAAAAGTAACTTTACTAGTGCTGAAAATAGTGTGTTGATAAAGATTTATTTTTTCACCACTAAAGTTAACACTGTAAAAGACATATGTTTATCAGTCCTAAAAACATTTTTATAATGCTACCTTTATTATCCCAAATAGATAGGCATGAACAAAGATACATTTATTAGTTTTAATTTTAGCACTGGTAAAGGAATGGTTTATCGATGCCAACTTTAGCGTTGATGAATACTAGTGAATATAAAAAATTAGAAATTAAATTTAAAAAATATAATAAATTTCTATTTATATGAAAATAAATATTAAAAGAGTAAAATTAATGTATAATAAAAATGAATAAATGAGAAGGATGAATAAATTAAATAAATTATTAAAAACTAATAAATGATATTAATTATGTTAAATGTATTATTAAATATATAAAAAAATATGGAAAATCTATTAAAATTGTAATAAATATATAAATATTATGATAAATATATTAAATGTTTTAATAACTATATTAATTATATGTTATTATAATAAATATATTAATATTTTAATATATGTAATAATATTATAATAAATCTTATATTTTCTGAGATATAAAGGCCTTGAATATTTTTTATTTAGACTATCCATTTTAAAACCAGGATGAATGGTAACCACTACATAGCCTGAAGTCCCAGGATACATGTCCCGAATGACCAATGGGACATATTCATTTTACAAATTGGAAGTCAAAACCCCACCAACACCCCTCCTTGTTGTTTATGCCTTGCTCACCATTGATGATGGAATTGCACTTGTCCTTGCGCTACAAAAAGGTGCATGAGGCTTAAGCCCAATCATTGTTTCCTTATCCATCCTTGTCTATTTTAATGAATCATTGGTGCAGTGATATATTGCCACTACAGTAGCACAATAATTCGGTCACTCTAGGATTTTATCTAAGGTTTTTGATGTAGGATTACAAGGGTTTTAAAATTAGGTGCACCCCAACTGCATAATAAATGTTATATTATGAAATATACTAATATTATAATTAATTTAACGAATAAATGTATTTATATTATGATAAAATAAAAAATAAAAAAATTACTTTGTAATAAAAAACAAATAAAATACAAAAATACTAAAAATTATTAAATAATACTAGATATGTTTATTGTAGTAATAAATGTATAAATATTATAATAAATTTAGAAATATATTAGGTATATAGGATTAAAAATTACTAATATACAAACTCAAGCATCGTAGTGGGTCAAGATTTATCCCTTCTAATAATGATTTACATACACTCAAAAGATCTATCATATTACATATAACAGGTCTGGGGGCCAAAATGAAATACCCTTGAGACCACTAAAGGAGATGGATGAGAGGCCTATATGAGTAGTCATATATCACATGATGCTCAATAAAAGCATTAATATTATAACATATTAAAATTTTCAAAATTCCTTTATAATTAAAATGAATAAATATTAAAAATGAATAAATTATAAACATATTAAAAATATATAATTAATATTTTTTTATTTAAAATCTATTAATAAATTAATAAATATTATGATAAATTTATTAATATGTTAGCTATAGAAGACTAAAACTCATATATACACACACTAAGGTACCCCAATGGGTCAAGGATAATCCTTCCCCACAAGCATTAGTAGACACCCAAATAACCTATTTAATTACATATAAGTGGTATGAAGGTCTATGATCTTGATGGAAAAAGGCCCAACTATAATGGACTACTGACCCTTAAAGGAGATGACCTAGAGGCCTGGGTGAGTAGCCATGTGCCAGGTCGTGATCTCTGTCTTCCCACCACACCCCCTCGCCAACACCTGTTGTGTCATGATGCACATCACTTGCATCATGGAAAATAACCCCTTCACTCCTTGTTTGGATAGAGGGAGATATGATATTCTTTAACACACCCATATCCCTTTTGATCCACATGGGGGCCTAATTGCAGAAGGCCTTACACTATGGACCAAAATCCCAGATCATCTGAATAGTATAATTTCTACAGTACTACAATAGTACCTTCACTTCTACGGTGTTATAGTATTTCTACAGTACCTTGGTAATTCATTCCCAAATATCTTTCCCCTAGATTTTTAATGTGGCTCCATAGGGGGTTACCACTTGGGTGAATCCCTTACTCCATAATAAATGTTCTATTAATAAATGTTTTAAAACTATAATAAATTTTAAGAATAAATGTATTAATTTTATAATAAATTACAAATTAGAAAATTACTTTATAATAAAATTGAATAATATTAAAATCAAATAAATTAATCAAATATTAAAAAAATTAATAAATAATTTTAATTATACTGCTTTTATTAATAAATGTATTAATAGAATGATAAATGTATTAATAGTATTATTAATTTAATAAAACACATTTTAATACTATTATAAATTTATTACGTTAACGGTGTTAATATTTTGATAAATGAATTTTTAATAATACAATAATGGTATTAATGTTATGATATTATAATAAATGTTTGAATATTACAAATTTTTTATTAATAAATATATAAATACTATAATAATTTCTATGAATATATTTATTAATATTATGGTAAATAAATAATTACAAAATTACTTTATTATAATAATGAATGAATATTAATATTCAATAAATTACATTTTTAAAAAAATTAATAAATAATATTAACTGAATTAAATGTATCAATAAATGTATAAATATTATGATAAATGTATTAATATATTAGGAATAGGGGATTACAAACAAAAAATTCACAAACTCAGGCACCCGAATTGTTCAAGGATCATCCTTCCTCATACAGATTTATTAACATCCAAAAGACCTATTTCATTACATATATGAGGCATGAATGCACAAGATCTTGGTGGCCTGAAGTCCCAACTGAAATGTACCTTCAATCTCTATAATATATGACTTATAATCCCATATTAGTAGTGTAACACCCCATGCTTGTATGGTATTCTTCTCTTTGAATAATACAATAGCGTGTGTTGTACGCAACTTTGAGTTCTAACACACCACAACCAATAAAACTAGCCGTTATGAATAGTAATACCCACTTTTTGAAATTTTATAAATTTTATCTTTCGAAATTGACTTCATTTTTTGTATTTGGAATATCTAAATTAGCTTAGGGTGATTTTTTTTATTTTTCTGAAAACATTCAATTTTTAATGAATAGCGAAAAACACTAAGTCATAGTTTAGAACAAAATTTTTATTTAAATACTTATTTATATTATTTAAATTTATTTTAGTTCAAAATAGATACATAATACCAATATAAGTTCAATAGAATTATTTTTGAGTCAATTTATAATAATCTTAGATATATAAAAATTTTATTGAACTTTTTACCGTCTTTTACCCACCTCCTAGAAGCATTTGCAAATTTACATAAAACTAAATTTTACTGCTTCTATGAGTTGAATTTCAAAAATCTGAGAAACAAAGTTGATATCAGTAAGTAAATTGTGGTTCAATAAGATGAAAATATTTTTTGGTGAATAGTAACTTTTTAATTTTATTTACAACAGTTAAAAGTAAATAAGGAAATTAAGGGTAAAAATGATATTATTATTACCGTAACACATGTCCTAATTCTATTAGATAAGTATAAATCGACCAAAAACAACCTTTGGAATAAAATATGAACCTATTTGGTCCCCTAGGATTAGATTAGGACATTTATTATTATTTTATTTAAAGAAGAGTTAAAAGAGTTAAACTCAATGTTTAACAACTAAACCATTTTTAATATAGGGTTACACACAATATAAATTAGACTATAAATATTCACTAGAAATATAAAAATATTTCCTACATAATGGTATTTTATTTATAATTTAAGAGATTAAATATTTAAATTTATTTATGACACAATGATGATGCAGTAATTACTGTATTAATGAAAGACTTAAATAATTGATATTATAAATATCCAAATAAATATAATTTTAGACTTTTAATGAATTATGATAATTTTCTAGATTAATATAAAATTTTAGAGTTGATTAAATTTATTTAGTTCGAAGTAATAATGTTTTTAGGACTTTAACAAAAATCAATTATTAAATAATGTCAAAACTGACATAAATGAGTTTTTAAAACAAATAAAATATTATTGGTTGATATAATAATACTAAAATTATAAGGTTTACCTAAAAGACTTATATAATGAATGTTGTATCATTAAGGAACCACTTTTTGTTCTCTTGGAAGTTTATAGAAATTTTATTAACCATATAATATAAAAATACAAAGAGACATGTTAAAAGTCAAACTAATTAACTAAGAGTTAAATCTAAAAGATAAGGTGAATATAGTGACCCAAACCTATCTAAAACCTATTTTTGAGAGCTTTTCAAACCATACCCACCTTATCCTTTGAATAATTTATTTTTGAGCAATTAGAAAGCGAAAATTATTTTTTTATAAAATAATATTTCTAGATTTTCCTAAGGTGCCCCTCAACCCTCTTATAAAAGGTCACTTTCCCTTCTCTCTAATTGACACCTTCAAAGACATTTTTCTCCACAAAAATATACCCAAATACCCTCTAAACTGTTATCCATTCATCCTAGAGGCCTTACTTTTGTCAGAAATACATCTTAATGAGCCCTTTTGATCAAATCAAAAGGAAGAACCTGGAGAAGAGGTAAATATCTCACCACCTCTTTCTTGTTTTTTTCTTCTTCCACTTCTTTATTCCTTGTTGTTTCCATTATAAAATAATAACTCCCATATCTTCTATATAATTTAATGTTATTATAAATATGGTAAAACCATATTAATTATTCTATGAATCCTTTGAATGAAATGTCACGATACGTGCGTACGTACGGCTTACCGTCTCCACATCGTGGTGTAGTTGTTACTCAATACATTACTATTCAGATGTAATAATGATGTATAAATGATTTAAATAATAAATATAACATGATAATGATTCTATATATATGATATAATTTAAAATTATATATGATTCTAATATCAAACGAATGATATTGTCGCTCGTGCGTACGTACAGATTACCGTCTCCATGAACACGATGAGATTCATTCCCCATCATATCCATTGAAGAATATTTTTCATTAGATGATTAAAAATAATGTTTAAATACTTAAAATAATTATGAATATTAATAATATACATACTATCCATAACAAACATTACTTACATAACAAATAATATAAAGCAAAACGAATCAGTTAACACCCAAAACGACGATAATTCTAAAATATTATTAAAAAATCAATATTAAAAGATCATATATTATATCATATTAATGTATATGATTCTCAAATAATTAAAGAAAAATTATTTCACCATTATAAATGAGGTTAAATTACCCTTGACCAATAAAAATTACAAGGTATAGGTTAATTTCACAATCTCTTTATTAGCCAAGGTTATTTTTCTGTAAGTATCTACTAGGACCTCTTTATCATCCACATCCATGTTTCTTAAAAATGACTTCCAAAAAATTATTACTATTTACTAGACTATGGGTAAAATTCATATATACCCTTGTTTGACAATTTATAAAATGTTTTGAAAGGAATCCTTCCGTCATTTCCCAAACAAGGAACCTTATGACATTTTCGACAAAATTAAGGTAAGAATGTTTTTTTAACTTATACAGCGGGTGTGTCTATTTTCCATTGTTATAACATCGTTGAAGCATTACTTAGAAGCTTATAATAATATTGTAAAAATATATGCTTTATTTTTAATTATGTGACTCTCAAATGATTTCAAAATAGAAAGATATATTTCTCTAAAAAAGGTTTTGATTTCATATATGTCAACATCCTTTGATGGATTTTAAGGTTATTTGATGTTGATTTTTTATGATACAAAACATCCATATTCTAGTGAATGTTTTGTGATATGTCTGACTGTGGATGTTTTTTTAGACCATTCATTGTTTATCGATAAAGTATTGACATTTCGTATGCAATTTTTAATACGAATGTTTATGTTCTGTTTAAACCTTTTCATACGAGGAATGCATTGGACATAGTAAGTGACGAGTGGTGCCTGTTATAGCTTCTCGATGCATCGGAAGGTCTAATGAGACAAAATAGTGTCTTGGAACAAGTCCTTGACAAAATATTATTTGTAGTCTTGGCACAAGGCCTTGACAATGTGGTTATGAAGTCTGGAATTATGCATCTCATCATTATAAGTGATGCTATTGATATTTCATGTGATTATTCAACTAATAGAATATCCATGTGAGTAAGTAAATGGAATTATTTTGATTTATATTTTCCATATTATTATGAAGTTTATGTTGAAAAGGCTTTTGTTTAAGTTTTATACATTGCCTTAAATGTTAATGCTTATTTATGAAAGTTTCCTCTATATTGTTATCCTTAGTGATCATCTGAGCTCACTCCTTTCTATGTTTTATTTTTTCTATTGTGGGAAGAAGTATATTATTACTAACCTATAGGGATAGTCTATGGGATCTTAGTGTTTTATATGGAAACAATGTTGTTGTAGTTTTCCATTTTATGATGTAATTTAAACCTTACGAATGTATCTAGTAATTCCAAAGCGACTGAACTAATCGGTCTTTCAAGACAAGATATTTTGTGATCATGCCAATGATACGTAATAATGCACCAACTCTGGCCTTCTGGGGTCAGGGTGTTACAGTTGGTATCATATGAATTTTAGTACAAACCTTGGGAACTAGATTTAGATAAACTCGGATTAGAGCACATAGCCCTAAGATAGACATTGAGAATTAATATAGAATAAATTTCTAGAATTTTGGTATTATAGTGATGTTGTGAGTTTTCCAAGAAATACATACCTGTTTGGATATGGGTAGGTAGATATGGCTCTAGAATATATGTAACTAGGGGTAAAACCCAAAAACATCGCTTTGAGCTAGACTCGAACATGAACTAGTGCACGACAACAAGCCTTGCTGCACTCTTGGTAATGACACTCCTGGGGGATATGCTTAGGATAATTCTAATTTTCTTTACAAACCATTATGAATGGATTATGATTATACACGTACTCAAATAAAACATTTGTATGATTATGGATTATATCCCTAAACTGTTCAATTTATGTTAAGTGTTTTACAAGTTTGGATTTATGTATTGCGATTCATAAACTAATCTAGTGTGTGCCATTGTTTAGAAATGGAACCTAATGGATGGAATGGAAACTGTATCAATGAACGCACTCCATGTAGTGATTTACTTCCTACTCAATATTATTATAGTGGAGTAGGTGATGCAACTAGTGCTGATTAGCTAATCACCATACTGGGAAAACTCATTCAGGTTATGAATAATAACTTTACCCGTATAGAGCACCCTAATCCGAAGCGCGGAGGTTAAATGTTAGATCTATTAATGAGGAAACAACCACCAACATTAAATGGGGGTGTAAATCCACTAGTATCTAAGAAATGGATAAATTCCTTAGAGAAAATATTCCATGCCTTGGGGAGTAACGAAAGAGAAAAAGTTTTCATGGCAGTTTACCGCCTCACTGGAGATGCTGATTAATGGTGGTCATTGATTAAAAACAAAAAGGAAGATGACGAAGTATCAAATATGGAATGGAGGGAGTTTAAAGAAATTTTATTAGAAAAATAATTTCTTCATGACCATCGAGCAGATATGGAAATACAATTTCTGAGACTAAGGTAAAAAGTGTATGAGAATGTCACAAAAGTATGAAGCTAACTTTACAGGGTTAGAGGGTCATGCTGCAGACTATATACATAACCCAAGAAGTAATATTGATAATTTTTTGATGGGTTAAATCCATTTCTCCATCAAGCATTAGTCTCACAATCCTTCTTGTCGTACGAAGATATTGTCTCATGTGCTATCAAGATAGAAAACGAATTCTCTAAGTCTTACAACTTTAAATCAAAGAATGAGAAGAAGAGATATACTGAACACTCTAGAAATAGAAATAATGGGAAGAAGGGAAAAGTTGAATATCTATACTCAAGTAAATGTGGGAAGTAACACCCTGGTACTTGTCTAAAGGGAATTAGAGTCTGTTACAAGTGTGGTGAAAAAGGCCACCAAGCTCGTGATTGAATGAGGAATAAAGATGCTGTTAATGTTGAATGCTATGATTGTATAGAAAGGGGACATTATGAAAATGAATGTCTTAAGCGTCAGGGGAACTTACCTCATAAGAGGAAAAGGGATCAAGGCCGTGCTTATACTATCACTACAGCTGAGTTTGAAGCTCCGAAAAACATGGCGTTAGGTAATATAATGGTTTTCTAAAGTTTAGAAAATGTTTTATTTGATTCTAGATCGTCACATTGTTTCATATCTTCTCAGTTTTCTAAGAAAATTAGATATTTATAATTTTATTTAACAAGGGAGTTGTCAGTCAAAACTCATAAGGGAAGTATCATTGTAACAATTTTTTCTGAGTCAGTCCCCATTAGGGCATATAAATGTTCTTTATATTATGATCTCATCATCACACCCATGATTGAATTTGATATAATCCTCTGTATGGATTGGCTTTTGGAACATGATGCGAAAATTTATTGTAAGAAGAAGGAGGTTACAATTTTTGATGATGATAAGGAGTACCTTATCTTTAGAGCCGAAATGTCACCACCAAATTCTTATCTAGATCCACCCCCAGTAGCTCAACTAAATTTAATTATTGGGGAGGAAGAGAATGAAATAACTATGGGTGAGGAAAGGAATGTTCAAATAGAGGATGTACCTATTATGAAAGAATATGTTGATGTGTTTCCATAAGATTTACCTGGACATCCTCCAGAATGAGAAATTGAGTTTTCCATTGATTTAATTCTTGGATCAAGGACCATATCAAATACCCGTCATAGAATGGCCACTATAGAATTATTGGAACTGAATAAACAACTAGATGAATTGAGTATTAAGGGATTTATTCTACCTAGTGTTTCTCCTTGGGGAGCCCCAGTCCTTTTTGTTAAAAAGAAATATGGATCTATGAGTTTGTGCATTGACTACAGGGAGATCAATGCTGTAACAATAAAGAACAAGTATCACCTACATCGAATTGATGATTTATTTGACCAGCTTCATGGAGCTAAATACTTTTCAAATATTGACCTTCGATCTAGATATCATCAACTGTGTGTAAAGAAAGAAGAAATTCTGAAAATAACATTCCGAACTAGTTACGGCCTTTATGAGTTTACAGTAATGCCTTTTGGATTGACTAATGAACCCTATGTCTTCATGGATCTAATGAATAGAGTTTTCAATGAAAATATTGATGAATTTGTAGTGGTATTTATTGATGATATCTTGGTATACTCCAAAATCTACGAAGATCATGAAAATCACTTGCGCAATATTCTAAAGACTCTAAGAAAACATGAATTATATGGGAAGTTTAGCAATTTTGAATTCTAAATTCAGGAGATTTCTTTTCTTGGACATATTTTCTCTAATTATGTAATCTTTTTTGACCCTTATAAGACAAGAGAAATCCATGAATGACCAGAACCGACGAGTATAACTGAGGTATGCAATTTTATTAGTTTAGCAGGTTATTATCGACATTTCATCCAGAATTTTGCCCGATTAGAAAAACCATTAACCAAGATCACACATAAAGGGGTTATATTTTTTTTCGAAAAAAGAGTGTGAAGATTTTTTTGAAGAAATAAAGATAAGATTATCCAATGATCCTATTTTGACACTACCATCGGGGAATGATGGGTTTGTTATTTATAGTGATGCTTTAAAGAAAGGACCTGTTGTCCTTATGCAGAATGAAAGAGTTATTGACTATGCATCATGATAGCTAAAAAATCATGAACAAAAGTATACCACTAATGATATTTAGTTAGAATCTATAATCTTTGCTTTGAAGATTTGGAGACACTGTCTCTATGGTGAAAAATGTTTGATATATACTGATCACAAGAGTTTGAAGTATATTTTCTCACATAAAGAACTCAACATGAGGCAAAAGAGATGGCTTGAACTACTCAAGGATTATGATTGCACCATAAACTACCACCCAGGGAAGGAAAATAAGGTGGCAGATGCTTTGAGCAAAAAGGATCATGGAGTTCTGAACAAGATGAGCGTTGAAAAGGATCCTATATATAAGTATCTAGTAAAGTTGGAAATAGGGATAACCATGGAAGGTGAAACATCAATAATTTTTCAAATGGTTTCAAACGATCATTACTATATAGGATAAAGAGTTCTCATACCAATGATGAAGAGTTTCAAAAGAAGATTAAAGCTGTGAATGATGGGAGATTGAGTGAATTTGTGTATGAAGATGGAATTTTGAAATTTGGGAAGAGACTTTGTGTTCCCAATATACCTTATCTAAAAAGAGAATTTCTGGATGATGCTCATAGTTCCAATTTCTCTATACACCATGGTATCACAATGTTGTATAGATATTTGATGGAACATTTTTGGTGGGACATCATGATGAGGGAGATTGCTATTTTTGGGTCAAGATGTATCATTTTTTAACAAGTGAAAGCTAGAAGGCAACATCCTGGAGGGTTCAAGAAACCTCTTCCCATAACTGAGTGGAAATGGGAGAATATTACGATGGAATTTGTCATGGGACTTCCAAAGACTCCTAGAAGGAATGATGCAATATGGGTCATTATTGATCGTCTTACCAAGTTAGCACATTTTCATGATATAAGAGAAGATTTACCACCTGAACATCTAGAAAGACTAAATATTAATGAAGTTGTCAGACTTCATGGAGTACCTTTATCGATTATTTCTTGATCATGATCCACGTTTTACATCATGATTCTAGAAAAGTCTTTAGAAATCCCTGGATACTGATCTTCGTTTAAGCACTGCCTACCACCCCCAAACTGATAGAAAATCAGAAAAAATTATTCAAAACTTAGAAGACAAGTTGATATCATGATAACATGTATTTCAAGGTATGTGGGACCAATATTTACCTCTGGAAGAATTTTACTATAACTATAGCTTCCATTAAAGTATTCAGATGGAACTATATGAAGCATTATACGGAATGAAATGTCGCACACCAAACTGTTGGGATGATGTTGGTGAAAGGAAACCCATAGGCCCAAAACATGTGGTGGAAATGATGGAAAAGGTGAAGGTAAAACAAAACCACATCAAAGAAGCTCAAAGTAGTCAAAAGAGTTATGCCGATAAGTGAAGGAAGGATTTGGAATTTCAGGTAAGAGATCATGTTTTATTGAAGGTATCTCCATGGAAGGGTGTTATAAATTTCGTTAAGAAGGGTAAATAGAGACCCAGGTACATAGGACCTTTGGAAATTCTTGAACGAATTGGGGATGTAGCTTACTGTTTGGAAATGCCGCCAAGTCTCTCCAAAGATTACATTGTATTCCACATTTCACTATTGAGAAAATACATGCCTGACCCAACGCATGTACTCACCTATGTGGAATTAGAACTAGAACCCAATCTATCTTATTTCGAAGAGCCAATCAAGGTTCTTGATACCTGAGAACAAGTCATGAGATACAAGACAACTCATTTGGTAAAATTTCTATGGAAAAACCATAAGATGGAAGATGCAACATGGAAATTCGAGGAACATATGATGTAGAACCACCTGATTCTTTTTACGCATTAATAATTTACAAATTTCGAGGACGAAATTATTTGAAGGAGGGGAGAATGTGACACCCCATTCTTTTACGAGACACTTCTCTTTGAATAATACAATAGCATGTGTTTTACAAAACTTCGAGTTCTAACACACCAAAACCAATCAAACTAACTATTATGAATACTAATAACCACTTTTTCAAATTTAATAAATTTTATCTTTAAAAATGGCCTTCATTTTTGGATTCTGAATATCGAAATTAGATTAGGGTGAATTTTTTGAATGTTTTGAAAACTATCAATTTCTGATGAATTGTGAAAAACACTGAGTTATAGTTTAAAACTTAATTTTTATTTAATTAATTATTTATTTTATATAAATTTATTTTAGGTCAAAATAAATACATAATACCTTTATATGTTCAATGTAATTCATTGGAGTCGGTTTATATAAATTTTAGATATATAAAAATTTTATTGAACTTTTTTCTGTCTTTTACCCACCTCCTCGGAGCATTTTCAAATTTACATAAAACATAATTTTACCGCTTCTGTGAGTTGAATTTCACAAATTTGAGACACACGATTGATATCAATAAGTAAAAAGTGGTTCAATAAGATGAAAATAATTTTTAGTGAATAGTAACTTTTTACTTTTATTTACCACACTTAAAAGTAAATAGGGTAATTAAGGGTAAAAATGATATTATTATTACCCTAACACATGTCCTAATTATATTTGATAAGTATAATTCGACCAAAACAAACCTTGGTAATAACAAATTAACCTCTTTTATCCACTTGGATTAGATTATGACATTTATTATTATTTTATTTAAAGAAGAGTTAAAAGAGTTAAATTCAATGTTTAATAACTAAACCATTTTTAATATAGGGTTACAAACAATATAAATTCGACTATAAATTTTCATTAGAAAGATAAAATGATTTCTTACATAATGGTATTTTATTTATAATTTTAGACCTTAAATAATTAAATTTATTTATGACACAATGATGATGCAGTAATTACATAATTAATGAAAGATTAAAATGATTGATATTATAAATATCCAAATAAATCTAATTTGAGGCTATTAATGAATTAAACTAATTTTCTAGGTTAATATGACATGTTAGAATTTATTAAATGTATTTAGTTCTAAGTAATAAAGTTGTTAGTACTTTAAAAAAAATCAATTATTATATAATGCCAAAATTGACATAAATTATTTTTTAAAAGAAATACAATATTATTTGTTGATATAATAATCTTAAAAATTTAAGGATATTCCAAAAGACTTATATAATGATAATTGATTCATTAATGAAACACTTGGGGTTCTTGTGGATGTTTATAGTATGTTTATCAACCATATAATATAAAAATACAAAGAGACATGGTAAATGAAAAACTATTTAACTAAGAGTTAAATCTTAATGATAAGGTTAATATAGTGACCCAATCCTGTCTAAAACCTATTGGAAGATTATATAAATCCATAATAAGGATATATTTTGATCAACTCAAAAGGAAGAACCTGAAGAAGAGGTAAATATCTCACCACCTCTTTCATGTTTTTTTCTTCTTCCATTTGTTTGTTCCTTGTTGTTTCTATTCTAAAATAATAATTCCAGTATCTTCAATATATTGTGATGTTATTATAAATATGGTACAACCATATTCATTATTCGATCCATATTTTGAATGAAATGTCACCATACATGCGTACGTACGGCTTACCGTCTCGACGTCGTGGTGTAGTTGTTACTCAATACATTTCTATTCAGATGGGGTATAATAATGATGTATATATGATGTAAATAATAAATAAAACAAGATTATTATTATGTATATATGATATAACATCCAATTATATATGATTTTACTATCAAAAGAATGATATTGTTGCTCGTGCGTATGTACGGATTACGGTCTCCATGAACATGATGAGATTCATTCCCCATCGTATCCTTTCAAGACTAATTTTTATTAGATGATTAAAAATAATTTTTAAAGACTTAATATAATTATAAATATTAATAAGATACATCCTATCCATAAAAAAATTACTTATTTAACAAATCATATAAAGGAAAATGAATCAATTAACACCCGAAATAACGATAATACAAAAATCTTATTAACAAAGAAATATTAAAAGTTCATATATGATATCATATTAATGTATATGATTCTTGTATAATTTAAAAACAATTATTTCACTATTATATAGGAGGTTAACCTTCCCTCAACGAACAAAAATTATAAGGTACGGGTTAATTTAACAATCTCTTTATTATCAGAGGTTTTTTTACGAAAGTATCTTCTAGGACCTCTTTATCATCCACATCCTTGTTTCATAAAAATGTATTCCAAAACATTTTTTATATTTACTAAAATATGGGTTAATGTCATTTATACCCTTGTTTTACTTTTTATAAAAAAAATTTAAGGGAATATTTTCGTCATTTTCCAAACAAGGTACCTTATGACCTTTTTGACAAAATTAAGGTAAGAATGTTTTTTTAACTTATACGGCGACTGCACCTATTTTCCACTATTATAACATTATTGTAGCTTCCCTTACAATCTTATAAGAATATTTTAAAAATATATGTTTTCATTATAATTATGTTACTCTTAAATGACTTCAAAATAGAAAGGGATATTTCTCTAAAAATGGTATTGATTTCATCTATGTCAACAACCTTTGATGGATTTTAAGCTTATTTGAAGCTGATTTATTATGATACAAAACTTCGATATTGTATTAATGTTTTTGTGATATGTTTGACTGTGGATGTGTTATTTTTATACCATTCATGGTTTATGGATAAAGTATTGAAATTTCGTATGCTAGTTTTAATATGAATGTATATGTTATGTTTAAACATTTTCATATGAGGAATGCATGGGACTTAGTAAGTGACGGATGGAGCCCGCAATAGCTCCTCGATGCATTGGTATGTCTCATGAGAGAAACTAGTGTCTTGGCTCAAGGCCTTAACGAAATATTATTTCTAGTCTTGGCACATGGCCTTGACAATGTGGTTATGAAGTCTGGAAATATGCATTCCATCATTATGAAAGTGGCTATTGATATTGCATGTGATTATTCGACTAGTAGAATATCCATGTTAGTATGTAAATGGAATTATTTTGATTCATATTAGCCATATTATGATGAATTTTATGTTGAAAAGGCTCTTGTTTTAGTTTTACACATTTCCTTAAATGTTTATACTTATTTATGAAAGTTTCCGCTATATTTTTATCCTTACTGAGCATCTGAGTTCACCCCTTTCTATGTTTTTATTTTTTACAGGATGCGAAGAAGTATATTATGACTAACCTATAGGGATAGTCTATGGGATCTCAGTGTTGTCTATGGAAACAGTGTTATTGTATTTTTCTTTTTTATGATGTAATGTAAACCTTATGAATATATCTAGTACTTCCAAGGATACTAAACTAATCGGTCTTTTGAGACATGATATTTTGTGGTCATTCCAATGATATGTAATAATGCACTAACTCTGGGATTTTGGGGTTAGAGTGTTACAGTTGGTATCATAGGAATTTTAGTACAAACTGTGGAAACTAGATTTAGTTAAACTCTGATTAGAGCACATATCCCTAAGATAGACTTTGATTATTAGTATAGTGAAATTTCCTAGAATTATGGTATTGTAGAGATTTTGTGAGTTTTCCAAGAAATAAATCCTTGTTCGGATATGACCAGGTAGAGCCGGCTATGACACAGATGTACCTAGGGATAAAACCCAAAAGCACCGCTTTGAGCTAGACTCGAACGGGAACTGGTACACGATAATGGGCCTTGCTACACTCATGGTTACGACACTCCTGGGTGATATGCTATGGATAATTATCATTTTATTTACAAACCATTATTATGGGATTTTGATTATATACTTCCTCAAAGAATTTTTTTTTGATTATGGATTATATCCATAAACTGTTCAATTTATGTTAAGTGTTTTACAAGTTTTGATTTATGTATTGTGATTCATAAACTAATCTAGTGTATTCCATTGTTTAGAAATAGAGCCTAGTGAAGGGAATGTAAACTATATCAATGCACTCACTCCATGTAGTGATTTTCCTCCTTCTCAAGATTATTATAGAGGATATGATGATGCAACTAGTGTTGATCAGCTAATCACCATACTAGAACAACTTACTCAAGTTATGAATAATAACTTTATCTGTATGGACCACCTTGATCCGCAGTGTGGAGGATCAATGTTTGATCTCTTCACGAGGAAACAACTGCCAACATTCAATGGGGGTATAAATGCACTAGTAGATTATCAATGGATAAATTCCTTAGAGAAAATATTCCACACCTTGGGGAGTAGCGAAAGGGAAAAAGTTGTCATGGTAGTTTGCCACCTCACTGGAGATGCTGATCAATGGTGGTCATTGATTAAAAACAAAAAGGAAGATGATGAAGTATCAAATATGGAATCAATAGAGTTTAAAGATTTTTTTAGAAAAATACTTTCCTCAGACCATCGATCAGATATGGAAAGACAATTTCTGAATCTGAGGAAAAAGGAGGATGAAAATGTCACAAATTTTGAAGCTAACTTTACATGGATAACGAGTCATGCTGCAGATTATATATGTAACCCAAGGAGTAACATTGATCATTTATTTGATGGTTTAAAACCATTTCTCCATCGAGCATTAGTCTCACAATCCTTCTCATCGTACGAAGATATTTTCTCATGTGATATCAATACAGAAAAATTATTCTCCAAGTCTTATTACATTAAATTTAGCAAGAGAGGAAGAGATCTGTTGAACACTCTAGAAATTTAAATAAGAGGAAGAAGGGAAAAGTTTAATATCCATCCTAGAGTAAATGTGGGAAGAAACACCCTGGTACTTGTCTAAAGTAAATGGGAGTTTGTTATTAGTGTGGTGAAAAAGGTCACCAAGCTCATGATTGCAAAGGGAAGAAAGAGTCTGTTAATGATGAATGCTACAATTATAGAGAAAGGAGACATTATGAAAATGAATGTCCTAAGTGTCAGGGGAACACTCCTCAGAAGAGGAAAAGAGATCAAGGCCAAGCTTATGTTATTACTACTGCTAAGGTTTAATCTTCGAAAGACATGGTGGCATGTAATTTAATGGTTTTCTCAATTTTAGAAAATGCTTTATTTGATTCTGGATCATCACATTGTTTCCTATCTTCCCAGTTTTCTATGAAAATTAGATATTTCCAATTTGATTTAACAAGGGAGTTGTCAGTCAAAACTCTTAAGAGAAGTATCATTACAACAATGTTTTGTGAATCAGTCCCCATTAGGGAATATGAATGTTCTTTATCTGCTGATATCATTATCATACCCATGATTTAATTTTATATAATCCTCGGTATGGATTGGATATTAGGCCATGATGTGAAAATTTATTGTAAGAAGAATGAGGTTACAATTTTTGATGATGATAAGGAGTACCTTATATTTAGAGAAGAAATGTCACCACCTAATTCTTATTTAGATCCACCCACAGTAGCTCAACTAAATTCAATTATTGGGGAGGAAGAGAATGAAATAACTATTGGTGAGGAAAGTAATGTTCAAATGGAGGATATACCTATAATGAAAGAATATGTTGATGTTTTTCCATAAGATTTTCCACAACATCCTCTAGAATGAGAAATTGAGTTTTCCATTGATTTAATTCCTGGATCAAGGACTATATCGAAGACCCCTTATAGAATGGAAACTATAGAATTAGTGAAACTAATGAAAAAACTATATGAATTGAGTAATAAAAGATTTATTCTCCCTAGTGTTTCTCCATCAGAAGCCCCTGTCTGTTTTGTTAAAAATAAAGATGGATCTATGAGGTTGTGCATTGAATATAACGAGATCAATGCTATAACAATAAAGAACAAGTATAACCTACCTCACATTGATGATTTATTTGACCAAATTCATGGAGCTCAAAACTTTTCAAATATTGACCTTTGATCCGGATATCATCCGTTTTGTGTGAAGAAGGAAGACATTTCGAAAATATCTTTTTGAACCAGGTATGGGCATTATGAGTAAACTGTAATGCCTTTTGGATTGACTAATGCACCCTACATCTTCATAGATCTAATGAATAGAGTATTCAAGGAATATCTTTATGAACTTGTAGTGGTATTTATTGATGATATCCTGGTATACTCCAAAAGCTACAAAGATCATGAAAATCACTTGTGCATTATTCTAAAGACTCTTAGAAGACATGAATTATATGGGAAGTTTAGCAAGTGTGAATTCTGGATTCAAGAAATTTCTTTTCTTGGCCATATTGTCTCTAAGGATGGAATCTCCATTGCTACTTATAAGAAAAAAGAAATCCATGAATGGCCAACACTGATGAGTATAACTGAGGTACGTAGTTTTATTGGTTTAGTAGGTTATTATCAGCGTTTTGTCCAGAATTTTGGCCGATTGACTAATCCATTAACCATGCTCACACGTAAAGGGGTTATATTTTTTTTTGGGAAAAAGAGTGTGAAGAATGTTTTGAAGAACTGAAGAGAAGATTATTCAATGCTTCTATTTTGACTCTACTATTGGCGAATGATGTATTTTTTATTTAGAGTGATGCTTCAAAGAAAGGACTTGGTTGCCCTTATACAGAATGATAGAGTTATTGCCTATACATCATGACAGCTAAAAATTCATGAAAAAAACCATCCCACACATGATCTTGAGTTAGTAGCTATAATCTTTTCTTTGAAGATTTGGAGACACTATCTCTATGGTGAAAAATTTGAGATATATACCGATCATGAGAGTTTGAAGTATATTTTATCACAGAAAGAACTCAAAATGAGGAAAAGGAGATGGCATTAACTACTCAATGATTATGATTGCACTATACACTACCACCATGGGAAGGAAAAAAGGGGCAGATTCCTTGAGCAGAAATGATCATGGAGTTTTGAATAAGATGAGAGTTGAAATGGATCCTATATAAAAGGATATAGTAAATTTGGACATGGGCATAACCATGGAAGGTGAAACATCAATAATTTTTCAAATTTTTTCCCAACCATCTTTACTAGAAAAGATAAAGAGTTCTTAGACCGATGATTAAGATTTTCAATATAAGATTAAATCTATGAATGATGGGAGATTGAGTGACTTTGTGTATGAAGATGGAATTTTGAAATTTGGGAAGAGACTTCGTGTTTCCGATATACATGATCTAAAAAGGGAATTGTTGGATGATGCTCATAGTTCCAATTTCTCTATACAACCTGGTAGCACTAATATGTACATAGATTTGAAGAAAAATTTCGATGGGACAATATGAAGAGGGAGATTTCTGATTTTGTGTCCTGATGTATGGTTTTTCAATAAGTGAATGTTGGAAGGCAACAGCCTGGAAGAGTCATGTAACTTCTTCCCATACCTGAGTGGAAATGGGATAATATTACGATGGAATTTGTCATGGGACTACCAAAAACTCTTAAAAGGAACGATGCAATATGGGTCATTGTTAATCATCTTACCAAGTCAACACATTTTCTTGCTATAAGAGAAGATTTACCACTTGAACGTCTAGAAAGATTATAGATTAATGAAGCTGTGAGACTTCATGGAGTACCCATATCGATTATTTCTGATTGTGATCCACATTTTACATCAAGATTCTGGGAATGTCTTCAGAAATCCCGGGATACTCAACTTCGTTTGAGCATTTACTACCACCACAAAACTGATGGAAAATTAGAACAGACTATTCAAACCTTAGAAGACATATTGAGATCATGCTCACATTACTTTTAAGGTATGTGGGATCAATATTTACCTCCGGTAGAATTTTCCTATAATGATATCTTCCATTCAAGTATTCAGATGACACCATAAGAAGAGTTTTACGAAAAGAGATGTCGCACACCAACCTGTTGGGATGTTGTTGGTGAAAGAAAAATCGTAGGCCCAAAACTTGTGGAGGAAACGATGGAAAAGGTGATGGTAATACAAAACCACATCAAAGAAGATCAACGTAGATAGAAGAGCTATGTCGATAATCAGAGGAAGGATTTGGAATTTCAGTTAAAAGATCATGTTTTCTTGAAGGTATCTCCATGGAAGGCTGTTATTTGTTTCATTAAGAATGGTAAATTGAGTCCCAGGTAAATCGGACCTTTCGAAATTCTAGAACGAATTTGGGATGTAGCTTACTATTTGGAAATGCCACCAAGTCTCTCTAAAGATCACGACGTATTCCACATATCACTGTTGAGAAAATACATGCTTAACCCAAAGCATGTACTCACCTATGAGGAATTAGAACTGGAACCTGATCCGTCTTATTGCGAAGAGCCTGTCAATGTTCTTGATACAAGAGAACAAGTTCTGAGAAACCGGACGACTCGTCTTGTAAAGTTCTATGGAGAATCCATAAGATGGAAGAGGAAACGTGGGAACCCAAGGAACATATGATGAAGAACCAACCAAGTCTTTTTATGCAGTAATATTCTAGAGATTTTGAGGATGAAATTATTTGGAGGAGGGGAGAATGTAACACCCCAAGCTTTTACGATACACTTCTCTTTAAATAATGCAATAGCGTGTGTTGTACGCAACTTTAAGTTCTAACACACCAAAACAATCAAACTAGCAGTTATGAATAGTAATGCCCACATTTTGAAATTTTATAAATTTTATCATTCAAAATAGACTTAATTTTGGTATTCAGAGTATCAAAATTAGCTTAGGGTGAGTTTTTGGTATTTTTCTGAAAATATTAAATTTTTGATGAATAGTGAAAAACACTGAGTTATAGGTTAAAACTGAATTTTTATATAAATAATTTTCTATTTTATTTAAATCTATTTTAGGTCAAAATAGATACATAATACCTATATATGTTTAATGTAATTCATTGGAGTCAGTTTATAATAATTTTAGATATATAAAAATTTTATTGATGTTTTTACTATCTTTTACCCATCTCATAGGAGCATTTAAAAATTTACATAAAACAAAATTTTACCACTTCTATGAGTTGAATTTCAAAAATCTTAGAGACATGGATGATATCAGTAAGTAAAATTTGGTTCAATAAGATGAAAATAATTTTTGGTGAATAGTAACTTTTTTCTTTTATTTACCACAGTTAAAAGTAAATAGGGAATTAATGGTAAAAACGATATTATTATTACCTTAAAACATTTCCTAATTCTATTAGATAAGTATAATTAAACCAAAAACAACCTTATTAATAAAATATAATCCTTTTTGGTCCACGTGGGTAAGATTAGGACATTTATTGTTATTTTACTTAAAGAAGAGTTAAAAGAGTTAAATTAAATGTTTAATAACTAAACAATTTTTAATAGAGGGTTGAAAATAATATAAATTAGACTATAAATATTCATTATAAATCTAAAAATATTACCTACATAATGGTATATTATTTAAAATTTTAGACATTAATTAATTTAGTTTATTTATGACACAATGATGATGCAGTAATTACCGTATTAATGGAAGATTAAAATAATTGATATTATAAATATACAAATAAATCTAATTTGAGACTTTTAATGAATTACACTAATTTAATAGGTTAATATGAAATTTTAGGGTTGAATAAATGTATTTATTTAGAAGTACTAAAGTTGTTAGGACTTTAAAAAAAATCAATTATTAAATAATGTCAAAATTGACATAAATGAGTTTTTAAAACAAATACAATATTATTGGTTGATATAATAATCTTAAAAATCTAAGGTTCGGCCAAAAGACATATATAATGATAATTTTATCATTAAATAACCACTTGGTGTTCTATTTAAAGTTTATAGTGTGTTTATTAACCATATAATATAAAAATACAAAGAGACATGTCAATTGTAAAACTATTTAACTAAAGGTTAAATCTAAAAGATAAGGTTAATATAGTGACCCAAACCTGTCTAAAACCTATTGGTTGAGAGGTTTTAGAACCATAACCACCTTATCCTTTGAATAATTTATTTTTGAGCCATTATAAATCGAAAATTATTTTATTATAAAATAACATTTCTAGCTTTTCCTATGGTGCCCCTCACCCCTCTTATAAAAGGGCACTTCCCATTCTCTCTAATTCACACCTTCAAAGCCATTTTTTCAACCAAACCATGCCCAAATACCCTATAAACTGTCCTAAATTAATCCTAGAGGCCTAAATTTTTTCATAAAGCCAACCTAATGAGCCCTTTAGATCAAATCAAAAGGAAGAACCCGAAAAAGAGGTAAATATCTCACCACCTCTTTCATGTTTTTTCTTCTTCCACTTCTTCTTTCCTTTTTGTTTCCATTCTAAAATAATAAATCCAGTATATTATATATACTATGATATTATTATAAATATGGTATAACCATATTCATTATTCTATCCATCCTTTTATTGGAATGTCACCATATGTGCGTACTTACGGCTTACCGTCTCCACGTCGTGGTGTAGTTGTTACTCAATACATTACTATTAAGATGGGTATAATAATGATGTATAAATGATATAAATAATAAATATAACATGATAATGATTATTTATATATGATATAACATCCAATTATATATAACTTCAATAACAAAAGAATGATATTGTCGCTCGTGCGTACGTACGGATTACCGTCTCCATGAACACGATGAGATTTATTCCCCATCGTATCGATTGATGACTAATTTTCATTAGATGATTAAAAATAATGTTTAAAGACTTAATATAATTCTAAATAAGAGTAATATACATACTATCAGTAACAAACATTAATTACATAACAAATCATATAAAATAAAATGAATCTGTTAACATCTGAAACGATGATAATACTAAAATATTATTAACAAAGCAATATTAAAAGATCATATATGATATCATAATAATGTATATGATTATTGAATAATTTAATAACAATTATTTCACCATTATACAAGAGGTTAACCTACCCTTTACCAAGGAAAATTTCATGGTAAATGTTAATTTCCCAATCTCTTTATTATCCATGGTTGTTTTTACTTAAGTATCTACTAGGACCTCTTTATCATCCACATCCACATTTCTTAAAAATGACTTCCAAAACATTTTTATGATTTACTAGACTATGGGTTAAAGTCATTTATAACCTTGTTTGACAATTTATAATTTTTTTTGAAAGGAATCCTTCCATCATTTTCCAAACAAGGTACCTTATGACCTTTTCGACAAAATTAGCGTAAGAATGCTTTTTAACTTATACGGCCGGTGGGGCAATTTTCCACTGTTATAACATCGTTGAAGATTTCCTTACTAGATTATAATAATATTTTCGAAATATACGTTTTATTTATAATTATGTGACTCTTAAATGATTTCAAAATAGAAAGATATATTTCTCTAAAAAAGGTTTTGATTTCATATATGTCAACATCCTTTGATGAATTTAATCTTATTTGAAGTTGATTTTTTATGATACAAAACTTATATATTTCATTAAATGTTTTGTGATATGTTTGAAAATGGATGTTTTTTATGCCATTCATGGTTTATAGATAAAGTATTAACATTTCCTATGCTAGTTTTAATATAAATGTTTATGTTATGTTTTAACCTTTTCAAATGATGAATGCATTGGAAATAGTAAGTGATGGGTGGAGCCCGCTATAGCTCCTAGATGAATTGGTAGTTCTAATGAGACAAAATAGTTTCTTGTAACAAGGCTTTGAAAAAATCATATTTGTATTCTTGGCACAAGGCCTTGACAATGTGGTTATGAAGTCTAGAATTAAGCATTACATCATTATAAATGTGGCTATTGATATTGCATGTGATTATTCGACTAGTAGAATATCCATGTGACTAAGTAAATGGAATTATTTTGATTTATATTTTCCATATTATGATGAAGTTTATATTGAAAAGTATTTTGTTTTAGTTTTATACATTGCTATAAATATTTATGATTATTTATGAAAGTTTCTGCTATATTGTTATCCTTACTGAGCATCTGAGCTCACCCCTTTCTTTGATTTATTTTTCCTAGGATGGGAAGAAGTATGTTATGACTGACCTGTAGGGATAGTCTATGGGATCTCAGTGTTGTCTATGGAAACAATGTTGTTGTAGTTTCCCATTTTATGATGTAATTTAAACCTTACGAATGTATCTAGTACTTCCAATGATACTAAACTAATCGGCCTTTTGATACAAGATATTTTGTGATCATGTCAACGATACGTAATAATGCATCAACTCTGGGCTTCTGGGGTTGGGGAGTTACAACTATCTATTCATCACATCATGACCCCTCTCTTCCCGTTATGTTTCCCCCTTTGGAGTACCCATTTCATCATATTCCATATCACTTGTGTCAATTTATAGCACCCCTACTTCCCATGATTGAGTAGAGGGATGAATGACACAAGAAAATTCATCCATCCATATTTGGAGTTACCCACCAAATGACACAAGTAAGTCACAATTCCATTATTCCTGTCAAGTTGTGTCATTTTGTCTGCTTAGTCATTAACAGTCACACACCATGCCACCCCTACAAATGACTATTGCATTATGCTACATTTCACCATTCCATGGAAGAGAACTTATTTTTCCCACATTATAAATTCATATGGGTTGGAGATGGTTGAATGGAGCCAACGTAGTCATAACTCTTTTGAGCCGCCCACCTAGGAATGTTGTTTGTCTCCATGATGCACCACCCACCCGTTGTTTCATTCTGTTCATCTAGTCACAATGTGAAAATTTTCTAGCAGATGTTATCAAATATAATACCCTATTATTTGATGAACCGAGAGCCTAACAGCCCAAATTCCCAATATATTCCATTAAATATTAAATTGGTTAAAAAATACTACTGTTAGAGAACCCCATTATAGTTGTAACTCTCAGTGTCTGGATAGGTCATGAAATTTATGGGGAATTCAATTTTTTTAGTGGATGGTTTCTGTTGAGATATAGGAATTGGAGAGAGATTATATGATTTTGAACATCTATAAAATGTTTTATTGTAAGTGGTTTAAGTTTATGTGGATTCTTAGGGTGTTCGAGAGAGCATAAAATTCGAGCTCGGTCGGTTGGGTTGTAGGAGGGGGCTACTATAGATCATTCGTGTTATTAAGCCAGGATTCAAAACATGAAGATTCATGGGAAGAGGGATGGGGGACCCCCAATATAGTGGATCATAGTGTTCACTATTGGTTAATTACTTGAATGTGGTTTCTCCTATTTCTTAAATTAGAATGGGACTCAACCCTTTTCTTTTTTTTCGACGGATATGCACGTGAGGGTAAAAACAGCCCCCACCATCACATGATCCCCATTATGAGGGGATGCATTTGATGCTAATTTTGTGTTGAATATGGGTAATTTTATAACTCTTTATCTCTATAACCTTCCTTTTATTCATACTCTATTTATTTAGCTCGATTTTTCATTAGGGTTCTTGATGATTTTCATTAGAGCATAGTGGAAATCATCCCAATTGATGGCATTTTTTATCAACTTGCATAGAGGGAATCCTTGGATGATGTCTTCATGTTTTCTCGTACAATTTCTATTGAGGCATTTCACCATTTAATTTTTTCAAGGGGTTTTCCCCTAATTTAATTTATTTAATCATTGGAACATTCTTATGAATCAGGGATTTTATGCGGTTTAGGTTTGGGTGTGTGTGTCAAGAGTGAACCACACTTCATTGTTGATGGTTTCAACATGTTTCGAAGACCAGTGGAAATTTAGGAATTTAAATCTATTTTAATTATATCAAATTAAATTTTTTAGTTTATTATAATCATTATAATAAATTGTTTTAGATTTTATGGAGTGATTTGGGGCGTTATGTGGATAGGATATGGTTTGAAAATCTTGAGAGAGAGTTTTTTGTGTTGTGATTAAAGGAAGTAAATCTATTATTGAGGTATGTAGTCCCTTGTACATACCTCTATGTTATTTTACTTTTTTCTTATATATGAAAATAGATATGTGAGATATCTCCACTAATGGGGAGATACCCCATTTAAAATTCAATAAATTTTCTAATTGAAAATAAAACTCCAAAGGACTAAATAATGTTAAAAGGGATATTATGGACCTTTCCGAAACAAACTGATTTCTTCATATGTCAATGACTAAGTCCTAGATGATACATGTATTTTATGTGACTCTAATAAGAAATGTTTTTTTAAATGATATTTTCTCCTGAGAAAATGTGTATTATATTATATTATACACAAAAACCATATCAACTTAATACTGAAAAATATATTAGTAAGATGAGAGACCAATTAAAATGAAAAACATCACAGATGGACAAAATATATAAAATGGAAAATTAAAAATGGCAAAATATGGATCTCTCTAATCCATTAGAATCATCTCCCCCACAACCAACACTTTAGTAATGAAACAAAATATTATTAAACGAGTCAAAATGATAAAAAATAAAAATATATAACCATGTTGGGAATTGTAGTGAATGTTTAATGAAATAACGAAGTTTTATTTATAGAGTATAAAGGGAAATGTGACCATCATTATTTTATAACTTTTAGAACATGGAAAAAATATAACTATTGGTTAATTTGACTATTAGGAACTACACCCATTGGTAAAAAATATAACATTATCATTAGTGTTTATTTATTGTAATGAAAAAGTATAATTAACTAATGAAGGAGAAGTGATGGCCTCAACAGGTAGAGTCTTGTCTTATGAAGCCCATTTGACTGGGATTGTGAGGGATGAATCGTCACTAGGGTTCTCCATTGACCATGACCATGTCTAACTTCAAAAAGTGAATCTATGATGAAATCACCTATGGGATAAATTCAATTTAGTGTAAATTACCACTCGTTTAATGTTAGTCAATCTTCCCCATGAATATATTTCTATTGAACACCTTACCCTCAGGTCATAAACATGTATTATAAGGGGTTACATGTCAAGTAATTAGTTATATAAGTTGTATTTCCTTTTTATAAAGAAAACTTTTATTCTATAATTCCATTTTATGTATATTTTTATTAATAAAATATAAGTTTTGTTGAGACGAATTTGATAAACCGATTTTTAGACACAAATTGTAATTTTTAGAAAATATATAAATTTTTATAATAAAATAAGGAATTCTGAATAATATTTATTTTAATTAAATATAATTTTGAAAACTATCTTATTTAAATATAAATGATAAAATAATTTTATTATGGCATTGAAAATTTTTTAGTGTTAGAAATTGGACAATACTTTATATCCTTATTTTTTTAATAAATAAGAATTTTTATACTAAAAAATTAAACTTATCATATTTAAAGAATTATTTTTTTAGATAAACATAATTTTTTAATAATAACTTGGAAATAGGATAGGGTGAATTTATGATAATTTTCTCTGATAAATTATTTTTTGGGGAATTCTAAAAACACAGTTTCGGTTTTTTAGTTTGTTTAATGACTTCATATTTATGTCATAATGATGTAATAACTAATTAAAAAAATATCAAACCTAAAATATCTTATTTTATTAATATCATGTATTTTAATATATTTTAATTAATTTCAAAACCTATAAATGAACTTCCAAATTCTTAAAATGAATCTTTGACTTTAAAACATTACTTTGTGGAAAATCTAGTTTTCCATCCCAAAAGAACCAATAAAAAGTTAGGACAAATTATTATGGGTTAAGATAACATAAAATTCCTCCCAAATTTCCAAAACCATTTTTATGCGAATGGTTTCACATTATCACAACCTATTTTCTTCCTGCCCTATATTTGGAAATTATTAAACAATCCCTCCACTTTTTCTATAAATACCCACACATTTCACCATTTAACTTTACTCTCAATCCATCATCCATGAATTTATTGTGGTTTTTACTCCCAAGGGATACCCCAAGGTTTCCTCAAGCCCCTATGTTTACAATATTCATGATTTAGGATTAAATATTCAAGGTAAGGGAATTATCCTTCTTTTCTCTTCAATTAAAGAACCACTTTTTTATATGTCTTCTAAATGATATGATTACTTTATTTTATTACCCTTTTGATCATACAATTACATAAAGATTATTTTGTATCAATTGGATATCCTTTCCCTATATAATTTTTAACATTTTCTAAAACCATGTTTTATATCTCTCATGCTACTGAGTTTACTTGATAAATTTCATTATCTATTTAAGAAATTCCCTTTTGTTTTATTTTTTTAAAAAAACCTTTTTTTCAATTTTATTCAACTAAATGTAAAATGTTTTATTTTATTTTTGTATTTACACATAATAAACCCACATTCAATTTTCCTTGGCTAAAAATTATGTGATGGTCATGTCTTTAAGAACTTTTCAAATTCCACGATTTTGATATGAAACCCATTATTTATTCTCCATGGTTTGTTAATGAAATATATAATTATGATCTATGTGGATATATTTAATTAATATATATTAATATTTCACCCTCATAGTTCTCAAAGTAATTTGGTAATGAAATTAAACTTTATATAAGACTTATTTTATGATAACTTGGTGAATAACCTTAGTAATATTCATTTTTGAAACCTTTGTGAAAAACCTTGGTGATATGGTTATGAATGTCTCATTTAAATGTTATAGCCATACTTTTTTTATCTTTCTTGTAATTTTTATTATTATATGAATCATGTTCTCTTACTGATTCCATAATGATATTCCTCATGTTCTTATTGATATCCCTCTTGATCACATGGAAACAGTTTCCCTTTATATTCATCATGACCGCCCTTTTCCTTTGATGTATGTACCTAGGTTATGAGATGCAGTAAATGCATCTTAGGATGAACCCATGAATAATAATATCAAGTTTATTACGAGAATTTATTATTTTTTCATCTATTATGTACCTTGTTTCCATGAAACTAATCATTAAAACATCCTCTTTTGTACCATGTAAATAAAAGTTTTGTAATTAAAAGGAACAATGTCATAGTTGGGATCAAAGGATATTTTAGTTGTTTGTGGGAATTAAAAATATAAATCCTTAGTACGCACCCTATAGAAAAGTATAAATATATAAAAACATCATGGTATTTTAGTTTAGTATTACGTAAGTGGTTTCTGAGCAATGAAATCCATAGATGGATATGAATAAGATTATGTGGCTCTGACACATATGTATATGGGGGTAACACCTGAAAATATTGCATTGAGAAAGACTCGATTAGGAATTAGTGCATTATAATGGGTGCTACTACACTACTATTTTGAAACTCCATCGGGATATGTCTGTTTAATCACAAGACTTCTTATGAACCATTATAAAAGATATAAAGAAAATATAATTTAATTTAAATAATAAAATATTAAATCATGATGTTATATATCATAAAATAAATTTTTAATTATAATATTCTCAAAATAAACATGTTTCTAAATAAGGGATTATGAATATAAAAATGTTAGGAAATATGAGGATCCATGTAAATGATGATCATAACATATGATTCACCGAAGAAACTCTAGTGGAAGAGAGAATGAAAAATTTCATGAGAATGATGAATCAATTATCTCAAGTTATGAATAAAATCTTGAATCATGTTGAGAAGCAAGATTCATCACAAAGGGAATAACTTTCCGTTTAGTCCTACTTTTTTCAATGACCACCTTCTTTTATTAGATATATTTACCCCTTGATTTATGAAAAAATAATAATATATATATAAAATATATTTTATGTAATCCACCCTTCAATGTAATAGAAAGTCACCATAGTAGAATAATACTTAGAAGGAGAAGCTAATTAGTGGTGGAAACTGATTAGAAACATGAAGATAATAGGGGAGATTGACTCTATGGAGTGAGAAGAGTTTATGGGAATACTTTTTAAAAATTAGTTGCAAATAAAAATGGTGACGGAATTTATTGATTTGAAGCAAAAGAAAAATTATTTAGTTGGATGCTACGAGATATAATTTACAATATTTTCTCGATACACCTCTAGTTTTTTATAGAGATGAATAGAAAATTTGATATATTATTCGATGGAATAAGGCCCCATTTGTAGATTAAATTTGAAAATAAAGACTATGAAATCTACCAAGATATAGTGTAGAGTTCTATAAAGGTTGAATTGGCGTTTTGAGAAATGAATTAGTCGCATCATTCAAATGAAAAGAAGAGAGTTATGGATCCAAAATCAAGGAAGAACATTGATTTGGGAAGAGTAAGAAATCAAGTGAAACATCCCACATGAAACAAGTTTGGTAATAATAATTTTGGGAACTAATTACTCAGGAGTATAAAATGTTACATGTGTGGAAGAGATGACCATATAGATTATAACTATATGGTGAGGTTAAGCCTCAACTTCTCAACACTAAAAAAAATGCAAATATGGTTCCGACCCAACTTGATGTTCAATGATAAAAGTATGTAAAGCTTTGGAAATTTACCAATCACTATACAAATTAGAAGATAATATAGGTAAATTACCGTCAACCTCATCATAGAATAAGGGATAAGTTTAGGGAATTTTTTTTACCATGACAGCTAAATTAGAGGCTCTAAATGATGTGGTTGAAGGTAGTATCATTTTTCTCTAAAAACTAGAAATTACATTGATTCTGATTCTATTCCGACCTTTATTTCCTCCATGTTTTCAATGAATATTGAATCAATCCCTGAGATGATATAATTAGAGTTATCAATCAAGACTCCAAGAGGGATGAGATTTTCCTCAACAGTGTGTAGAAACTATTGTATTGAATTTTTCAAGAAAAATCTCATTTAAAATATAGTAGTCATTACCATGGTGGAGTTTGACACTACACTATAGATGGATTAGCTCTCAAAATATAATGATAATATTAAATGAAGAAGCAAGTAAATATCTGTATTCTTAAATGGAAATACTACTGTCATTTTCAAAGTAGATATATCTTGAACAAATGTTTTTCTAGAAGAACCTCTCATAGCCTTCTTTATAGAGAAGATTTGTGAAAATGGATACAAAAATGAAAGTATAAAGATAGAGAATTTCCAAATCGTTCAGGAATACATTGTAATATTTACTAACAAATTTCTTGGAACTCATCTAGAAAGAGAGGTAGAGTTCTCCATTAAAATATTACCTGGATGCATGCTAATATCAAATTCCCCTTACATAATGGAAAATGTAGGGCTTGCGGAATTAAAGAAAAAACATCAATATATTTTAGATTAGTGGTTTATCCAACCAAGTGTGTCTCATTCGGGAGCACCTATTCTCTTTGTGAAGATTAAGGATGGATCAATGCAACTATTCATTTATTATGTGTAACAACCCAAGATTTTATAAGATATATTCTTTTTAATCTATTTCATATCTTCTACTTTATGCTACACCATGATTATGTTGCGCTATACGTGACACCGTATTAGCTTGCAGTATATGCTACACTAATCTTGGATCGTGTTACACACAATTTCAAGTTTGTTTGATAGTAGTTACTCTACACAACATTGAGTATATATTTATATATTCAATGTATTAATGAAATATTGTTTGATTTTTTTATACGCAACAACAACAGAGTCGTGAACTAAACTCAACCCTGAGGTAGCTTGCATTACACGCAATCATGACCTTCCTCGATATCGTGTGTTGTACGCAATATCGGGTTTACTAAACAACGATATATTGTTATAATATTATTATGAACCAGCTGTTATAAATAGTATTAACTATCTTTTTAATTTTATAAAATTATTATTCATCTTACACATTTTATAGAACATGGTATAAGAACAAAATAAAGTTATCAGGTAAAATAAGTATTTTTAAAAAAATGAAGTTTTGCCGCCATTTGATAGCGCACTGAATTTAAATCTAGTTTTTTACATGATTATAAGTTAAATTCGACAAAATAAAATTCTTCTTGGAATCAAGAGATAAAAATTTACTTTGGATAAAATTTTCATATTATTCTGGTAAATTTCATATTTTGATGAATAGTAAAAACACGCTATATTTTAATTAAAAACAATTTTTCCATCACAATCATTTATATGGTAAAATTATAATATTGAATGGTTTTAAAGTATAAATAGAATATATTTTTACCATTTAATATAATTTATGTCATTAACATAAATTTTACATTGAATTCATGGGTAAAAACATATCAATCTTTTGCAATGTTATAACTTTTAAAACATGTTTTCTTAACAACGGGATTAGTTTTAAATTAATTTCTTCAACTTTTGTGTATTGAATTTAGAAAAATGGATTCCATATTTGGATTCAGTGGGTCTAAATTGTGTTAATAAGCTACTTTTTATTTTTGGGCATTATGAATAGTAACTACGACAAATTTTATTTACCTTAGTAAAATGTAAATCGGGTAATTAAGGGTAAATATAATATTATAAAATTACCCTAACACTTGTCTTAATATAACTAGATGCTTATATTTCTTCCTAAGGAATATTTGGGTCGAAATGGAATCCATTGGAACCCACTTGTAGGTGATTAAGACCTTTAGTTTATTTTATTTAAAGGAAAGTGAAATATGTCTCACTCAACTTTAATAATTAAAGTATTTTTAATATAAATTTATACAAAATATAAATTCGTTTATAAATCTCATTTGAATGATAAAATGTTTTTCTTTATCATGATAATTTATTTTTAATTTTTAAGAGTTATTTATTTACCTTATTATCTTATACATTAATGATGCAGAAATTATTTATTTAGTGAAAAATCAACAATTTAGTTTTTATTGTGATAGTAATACATATCAAAAGGCCCAAAAATCTGCACAAAACTTATTATTAATGTATATATAAACCCTAATCATCCACGAGACACATTTTTGACCATTTGGATCCTTATTCAGGTGATTATGACAGTTATAATATTTTATTTTAAATGATTCTAAAGTTGCCACTTTCATAATTGAGTAAAGATAACAATTTACATGTTGTTATTTTAAGATGATAAATTAGAGTAAAATTATTATTATAAAAGCATTTATATTTATATTCATCAAAGGATTTTATTTTTAATTTTTATTTTAGAAATAAGTATATTAAATAATAATTATACAAAAATGTTGTACTAATTATTTTATTAAGAAATATACCAAATAAATGGTTTTAAAAATATTAAAATAAATATTATATGAACTTTTTAATGTGCTACACGAATTTTCTAGACAAATTTGACATGTTAGGAATCTATTAAATATTTTAGTTCGAATATATCATCTGTGTAGATTTTATTTAAATTAAAATAAACAAATTGTGTCAAAATTGACACTATTGTTATTTTATAAAAATAACATATTAATAAATTGGTTAAAAATCACAAAAATATTTAAAAATTATAAATTTAAATTTATATAGTCTAAAATGGCATAAATTATCAAATTTTGGAAAGTTAACAACACATAAGTGATTATTTATAACCATTTATAATTTATAATTTTATTACCACAAATAAACTTAAATTGATTAAATAAGGATAAATCAAAATGATAAGGATTAAAATAATATAAAAACATGTCTAAATTTGATTGTATGATGCTATTACAACCCTCTCTCATCTAATCTTCGAATTGATTCATTTTTTTGGAGGTTTTTATGTGGGGTTTGAATTTATATGAAACTAATATTTTTGAGGATTCCAAAGGTTCCCCTCTCCTCCCTTATAAAAAGGCACCTACCTCCTCTCCTCCTTACACCACTTTGAGCCATCAAGATCGACCAAACTCTTCCCATTTCACTTCCCCACTTCCTTATAAACCTACTAGAGGTACTGGTATTCTCAAAAGACCAACTCTAGTGCCCTAAGATAAAGTTTAAAGGAGGCACTTCGAGAAAGAGGTAATACCTTCTACAGTTTTCTTCAAGTTCCATTCTTCTTATAATACCTCTTCTTTAGTTGTTTCATTATGAAGTAATAACATCAGTATTTATAATATACTAATATTCTATTATAAATATGAAACAACCCTCTTTCAACTTCTATCCATCCTACGGAAAACAAAATCACCGCGCGTGCGTACGTACGGAATACCGTCTCCACACCGTGGTGTAATCTGTTTTTCCACCAACACCTTACATGGATGGGTATAATGGTGTAAATAATAACTATATATGGTTATTATAACATCATACTGATTCTTATATATTATACCATCCACTCCAACTCTATTCAATAATTATGGGAATGATATCATCGCTCGTGCGTACGTACGGACTACCGTCTCCACGACGCGATGAGATTCATTCTCCATGTTAACCATACATGAATGATCATAAAGTTTATATAATGAATAATAATGAAATATATGAAATAATAATTCTACTGTATTTATTTATGTATATATTGATGTCATCTATTTAGTTTCATTCAATTCAATAAAGAAACGAAAACCGCGTTCATGCGTACGTACGGCCTACCGTCTCCATGAACGATGTATTTCATTACTTTTATAGATCTACAATATATATCTATAAAATGAATATATATTATATATAAATCATGTTTTAAATTATGGAATTATGTAAATCAGGATATAAGTAATAATATCATGAACGACAAGTCGAAACACATACGATAAATGAAATGATTTTACCCAAAACGCTGCTTTAACATGGAATTTACAAAAGAATGGGTAATGTAAAGTCATAAGTGAAACATATATGATATCATAACAATGAATATGACTATGTAATAAGTCAATGAAATTATTTAAATCATTATACATGTGGTTCAGATCCATATAAATCATATCGGACCTAAGGTAAGGGATAATTTTGCAAATCTCATTTTTATCTGAGATTGCTTATACGTATGTATTTACTGGGGTTATTGTTATCATCCAAGTCCATGTTTTCTAAAAGTGTTTTTATGTATATTTAATTTCCTTTTTTACCCATTTTTTCTTTTACTACATGGTATGTAAGGAATCTTTCTTTTGATTACGTTACAAGGTACTTTTTGACTTTTCCGGCAAAAGTATGAGAAGAATGTTTTTTTAACTTATACAGCACGAACAGATTTTTACAGTTTTATAAAGCCTTATTTTCATGAATATTCCTATAAAATATTTCTTGATTATTTTCAACAAAATCATTTTCTTTTAAAATTGCATGACATTTTGTGGAAAGTGAATGATTTTGAAGAAGAAAGGATATTTCCCTTAAGAATTCATTTCAAGTGTTTTATCAAAACTATTTTTCATCTAAGATGACATTATTTCATATGTGTATGTTTCAAGTATCATGTCTATATGATTTAAATGGTTTCACTTTTATTATTATGAAATGATATCTATTTCTTTTATATGGATTATGTGATGATGGGATGATGTTTATGAAACCCATTTTATTTATTGGGTTATTATGAATGATGTATGTTTATTTTGTGGAACAAGTAAGACTGATTTCATTATTAGTTGGGTGGGACCTATATCTCCCTCCAATGCATTGGGTAAAGATTTATATCTCATGATATAGACATTGCTGGAATGGTATGTTAATCCAGTTCAGTGTTACAGGACTGAAATGAGGAGTGAACTCGATTCAGAAAGGGACTTTTTCCACTAAGATGGTCTTGACAGCAATGCCTTGGATACTATGGAAATCATAACTTGTGATGAATAGTTTCCACAACTACATGTTTTAATTCTATTATATTTTATCATGGTTGATGTTCCATTATGATATATGCCTTATGTACTTCCACGATTTATGTCTTTGCTCAAGATTTTGATGTTTAAATTTCATGTTCAAGTTTTTGCTTTCAAATGTTTATGGATTGTTTTATGTTCTCTATGTTTTCCATTCCTGAGCATTTAAGCTCACCCTTTTTATGTTTAATTATTCCTAGGAAATAAAGAAAGATTTTAGGTAGGGAAACAAAAAGGGGAATATCGTTATGGGAGTTGTTGAATATCTTCCCACACGATTAGATGTTTATATTCCATATTTCCAAAGACACTAAACTATTAAGATCCTTGTGTGTCTGTTTTTGTTATGTTTTAAGTATTACGCAAAAGTAATGTAATGTCCATGTACGTTGAGATTCAGGTCTCTACAGTTGGTATTAGAGGAAAGGTTTAGTCAACCTTTGGAAACAAGGATGCGAAAACATTAGTGAGATCCCTAGAGATATTTCTAAGGTATGTCTAGGGATGTCCTTAAGGATAAGTATACGTATAGGATATAGTCCTAGAACTATGGTAAAGATCTTAGAATTTAACCTAAGATTTTAGAGATTGAGGGTACTCCACCTTTACTATGTTGTTTTCCATAGCATGATTTTTTCCTCTCACACTATTATTTTTGGGTTTTAGAAAACGGTTGGAAAATGAAAGATTCACAATAATGGAGGATATGACTGACAATGGAATGCTATTCTTCATGAGAAACCAAATGAAACGGGATTTGGAAGTCCAAACATCGTTATTATGCCTAATAAGAAATCTCATAATATGATCAATAATCTCAACTTTGGTAAGTTTCCCGACTTAGATAATAAGAGAAAGACGGAGTTTCATGATGATCATAGAGGAAAGAAAGTTCAATTTCCCTCATGTAAATCATGTGGGAAGAGGCATCAGGGAGATTGTTTCAAAGGATCTGGAAGATTCTTTGGGTGCATAAAAGAAGGACACAAATCCAGTAAGTGAAAAGGAAAATGTTAAGTTTATACCATGGAGAATGATAATGGTATTTCTACGACATCAACAACGATTAGATGTTTTAAATGTCGAATGTATGGGCATTATGCAAACCAATGCCCTAAGGGAAAATCTCATGAATAGAATCAGCATGGTCATATGAGTAGTATTTATGTGGATGGTGATGAAGAGACTACAAAAGAAATATGAGATGAAAGAAGTGTTGAAGCTCAGTCAGTTGTTTAAGAAGGTAGTGGAATGATTGTATGTTTATCAAGAGTTATGTTGTATAGTTAATGGCCCCATGGAATAAAGAATCATCTAAGGATTGTTACACTATTGTTTTTTCTAAAGTATTTGAGAGTATATGTTGAAGTGTACCAGTAACCATGGAAGGTTATTCAGATATTTTTTGAAAGTAGATGATATGTGCATAATGAAGGGATAAGAAGATAATGAGATGTTTGATTGTATTCATGAGCTCATGACTGATATAAGGACTATGTGATATTATGGTTTTATTATATATATATTTTTGGGATTTTGGTATGTGGAAAGAGTTACCTTTTGACAGTATTCATGTTTTCACTAAGGTTCTATGATAATTTATGTTTCAAGAGAATAT
Source organism: Viscum album (assembly GCA_963277665.1). NCBI lineage: Eukaryota > Viridiplantae > Streptophyta > Magnoliopsida > Santalales > Viscaceae > Viscum > Viscum album. The sequence goes on from OY728155.1 coordinate 1,907,600,708, forward strand.
ATGACTAAGGTATTTATGTGTTTGGAATACAACCAACAAGATATATCTTATGATATATGTGGGATAAATGCTTGTATTCACATTCATGGTAGATAACCTTTCTAGTAATTGTTTTTTTATACAATGAGATTGGACCGAAATATTTTAGATAAGGCTAAATACTGGAATTGATTATGTTTTACATAATTTATTATTGTTTAAGGATATAACTTTTTTTGATATTATTGATGGGATGTTATAGTAATGTAGTTTTAGAAAAAGGACAACCTGCAGGATGGGTGACAACCCATCGCGTCGGAAAAGGCTGTGGGAATTGAACCCACAACTGAAGTGCGCTGGCCTTTATCGCATACCAATGGCCTACAAGAAGTCCCTAGTTAGTAGACACTAGTTTTATTTTATTAAGCGGCATGATAGATAAAGTATAAGTTCATTTTTGTAATCCTATACGATTAACCTCACCATAGATGGTCTTATGTATATTTTATAAGTTTTGCTAACCTTTTGTTTGAAACAGATGGAGTGACCCATCATTCTATCACATGATTTGTTAACACTTCACGAATAACAAATTCGACTTCATTTCTTTAAGAGATAAAGTGGAAATTGTTCAAAGCATGAACAACAGTGAGATTGTACCAAATTCAAGTAATTATTTATTCTAATTCAAAATTTTCAACTTTTGGGAAATGATATTGAAAACAAAATTTTTTTTCCTGGTGCTCTTATATCTGATGAATCATATGGTACCTTAAATCATAACAAACTTATGGCTTTGTGATTGATGGCTTTTTCATAGACATGTTATCTACCACTCTCCATCAGAACATGATGGTTAGATTTTTCTTCCATATCCATATTTTAACCTATGTTCTCCTATATAGAAACCCAGTGATTAGTTACTTTGGGTAATCTTTATGTTTCATACTTTAGTTTTTAAAATTAAGTTTTAGTATTCCTTTTTATGATGTGGGTTTCTATGAATAGTAAACGATTTATAACCCCAAAAAATTTCGAGGGAGAAATTCATTTTAAGAGGGGTAGAATGTAAAAACATGAGATTTTATAAGATATATTCTTTTTAATCCCTTTCAAATCTTCTACTGTATGCTACACCAATATTATCTTGCGCTATACACGACACCGTATTAGTTTGCAGTATATGCAACACTAATCTTGGATCGTGTTACACAAAATTTCAAGTTTGTTTGATAGTAGTTATTCTACGCAACATTGAGTATATATATATATTCAATGTATTAATGAAATATTGTTTGATTTTTTTATACGCAACAACAAAGGAGTCGTGCACTAAACGCAACCCTGACTTGGCTTGCATTACACGCAATCGCGACCTTCCTCGATAGCGTGTGTTGTACGCAATACCGGGTTTTACTAAACAATGATATATTGTTATAATATTATTATGAAATAGCAGTTATAAATAATATTAACTATATTTTTAATTTTATAACATTTTATTCATATTACACATTTTCTAAAACATGTTATAAGAACAAAATAATTTTTTTGGGTAAAATAAGTATTTTTCAAAAAAATACAGTTTTTTCGCCTTTTGATGGCACACCCACTTTAAATATAGTTTTTGAAATGTTTATAAGATCAATTTTACAAAACAAAATTCTTCTTTGGAATTAAGAAATAAAAATTTACTTTGGATAAATTTTTCATATTATTCTGGTAACTTTCATATTTTGATGAACAACAAAAACACGCTATATTTTAATTAAAAACAACTTTTTTCATCGCAATAATTTATATGGTTAAATTATATTATTGAATGGTTTTAAAGTACAAATAGAATATGTTTTTACCATTTAATATAATTTATTTCATTAAAATTAATTTTACATTGAATTCATACGTAAAAACATTTCAATCTTTTGCAATGTTATAACTTTTAAAACACGTTTTCTTAACAACGGGATTAATTTTAAATTAATTTCTGAAAATTTTGTGTGTTGAATTTAGGAAAATGGATTCCATATTTTGAATTAGTGGGTCCAAATTGTGTTAATAAGCTACTTTTTATTTTTGGGCATTATGAATAGTAACTACGGTAAATTTTATTTACCATAGTAAAAGGTAAATTGAGAAATTAAGGGTAACTATAATATTATAAAATTACCCTAACACTTGTATTAATATAATTGGATGATTTTATTTTGTCCTAAGGAATATTTGTGTCGAAATGGAATCCATTGGAACCCACTTGGAGGTGATTAAGACCTTTAGTTTATTTTGTTTAAAGGAAAGTGAAATATGTCTCACTCAACTTTAATAATTAAAGTATTTTTAATATAAATTTATACAGAATGTAAATTCAGTTATAAATACTCATTTGAAAGATAAATTTTTTTTACTTATCATGATAATTTATTTGTAATTTTTAAGAGCTATTTAATTACCTTATTATATTATACATTAATGATGCAGAAATTATTTATTTAGTGAAAAATCAATAATATAGTTTTTATTGAAATAGTAATACATATCAAAAGGCCCGAAAATCTGCAAAAAACTTATTATTAGTGTATATATAAACCCTAATCATCCACTGGCCGAATTTTTGACCATTTTTATCCTTATTAAGGCGATTATGACACTTATAATATTTTATTTTAAATGATTCCAAAGTTTCCACTTTCATAAGTTAGTAAAGATAACAATTTACATGTTGTTATTTTAAGATGATAAATTCGAGTAAAATTATTATTATAAAATATTTGATATTTATCTTCATCAAAGGATTTTATTTTTAGTTATTATGCGACAAATATGTATATTAAATAATTATACAAAAATGTTGTACTAATTATTTTACTAAGAGATATACCAAATAAATGATTTTAAAAATATTAAAATAAATATTATATGAACTGTTTAATGTGCTCCACGAATTTTCTAGAAACATTTGACATGTTAGGAATCTATTAAATATTTTAGTTCAAATATATCCTCTGTGTAGATTTTATTTAAATTCAAATAAATGAATAGTGTCAAAATTGACACTATTGTTATTTCATAAAAATAACATATTTTTAAATTGTTTAAAAATCACAAATATATTTAAAAATTATAAATTGAAATTTATATAGTCTAAAATGGCATAAAGTATCTAATTATGGAAAATTAACAACACGTAAGTGATTATTTATAACAATTTAAAATTTAGAATTTTATTACCACAAATAAACTTAAATAGATTAAATAAGGATAAATCAAAATGATAAGGATTAAAATATGATCAAAACATGTATAAATTTGATTTGTTTATGAGATTACAAACCTATCTCATATAATCTTATAATTGATTCATTTTTGGTTGTTTTTATGTGGGTTTTGAATTTATATTAAACTAATATTTTTGAGGATTCCAAAGGTGCCCCTCTCCTCCCTTATAAAAGGGCACCTCCTCCCTCTCCTCCTTACACCACTTTTAGCCTTAAATCTCGGCCAAAACCGTCCCATTTCACTTTCCCGCTTCCTTAGAAACCTACTAGAGGTAATATTCTTTTCAAAAGACCAACTCTAGTGCCCTAAGAGAAAGTTTAAAGGAGGCACTTCGAGAAAGAGGTAATACCTTCTACCATTTTCTTCAAGTTCCAATCTTCTTCTACTCCCTCTTCTTTAGTTGTTTCCTTATAAAGTAATAACATCAGTATCACTCATATACGGATATGTAATTATAAATATTAAACAACCCTATTTAACCTTCTATCAATCCGATGGAAAACAAAATCACCGCGCATGCGTACCTACGAAATACCGTCTTCACGCCGTGGTGTAATATGTTTTTGCACCAACACCTTATATGGATGTGTATAATGGTGTAATGAATAACTATATATGGTTATTATAACATAATACTGATTCTGATATATTATACCATCCACTCCAATTCTATTCAATAATTATGAGAATGATATTATCGCTCATGCGTACGTACGGACTACCGTCTCCACGACGCGATGAGATTCATTCTCCATGTTAACCATAAATGAATGATCATAAAGTTTATATAATGAATAATAATGAAATATATGAAATAATAATGCGACTGGATTTATGTATATATATATTTATGTCATATATTTAGTTTCATTCAATTCAATAAGGAAACGAAAACATCTTTCATGCGTACGTACGACCTACCGTCTCCATGAATGGTGTATTTCATTCCTTTTATCGATCTAGAATATATATGTATATAATTAATATATATTATATATAAATCATGTTTTACATTATGGAATTATGTAAATCAGGATATAGGTAATAATATCAAGAACTACAAGTCGAAACACATACGATAAATGAAATGATTTTACCCAAAACGCTGCTTTAACATGGAATTTACAAAAGAACGGGTAATATAAAGTCATAAGTGAAACATATATGATATCATAACAATGAATATGATTATTTAATAAGTCAATGACATTATTTAAATCATTATATAGGAGGTTTAGATCCATACGAAGCATATCAGGCCTAAGGTAAGGGATAATTTTGCAAATCTCATTTTTATCCGAGATTGCTTATACGTAAGTATTTACTGGGGTTATTGTTATCATCCATGTATATGTTTTATAAAAGTGTTTTTATATATGTTTAATGTCCTTTTTCCCATTTTTTACTTTTACTTCATGGTATGTAAGGAATATTTCTTTTATTTACGTTACGAGGTTTTTTTTGACTTTTCCGGCAAAAGTACAAGAAGAATGTTTTTTTAACTTATACGGTACGAACTGATTTTTACGGTTTTATAAAGCCTTATTTTCCTGAAGCTTCCTCCAAAATATTTCATGACTATTTTCAACAAAATCATTTTCTTTTAAAATTGCATGACATTTTGTGGAATGAGAATGATTTTGAAGAATAAAGGATATTTTACTCAAGAATTCATTTCAAGTGTTTTATCAAAACCATTTTTCATCTAAGATGACATTATTTCATATGTGTATATTTCAAGTATCTTGTCTCTGTGATATAAATGGTTTCAATTTTCTTATTATGAAATGATATCCATTTCTTTTATATGGATTATGTAATGATGGGATGATGTTTATGAAACCCATTTTATTTATTGGGTAATTATGAATGATGTATGTTTATTTTGTGGCACAAGTATGAATTATTTCATTATGAGATGGGTGGGACCTATATCTCCCTCCAATGTATTGGGTAACGATTTATATCTCATGAGATGGACATGGATGGAATGGTAAGTTAATCCGGTTCATTGTTACAGGACTGAAAGGAGGAGTGAACTCGATTCAGAAAGGGACTTTTTCCACTAAGATGGTCTTGGCAGCAATGCCTTGGCTACTATGGAAATCATAACATGTGCTGAATGGTTTCTACAATTACATGTTTTATTTATATTATATTTTATCATGGTTGATGTTCCATTATGATATATTCTTTACATACTTCCACAATTTGTGTCTTTGCTCAAGATTTTGATGTTTAAATTTCATGTTCACGTTTTTGCTTTCAAATGTTTATGGATTGTTTTATGTTCTCTATGTTTTCCCTCACTGAGAATTTGATCTCACCCTTTTTATGTTTTATTTTCCCTAAGAAATAAATAAAGGTTTTAGGTAAGAAAACAAAAAGGGGAAGATCGTTATGGGAAATTTTGAAGATCTTTCAACATGATTAGAAGTTTATATTCCAAGTTTCAAAGACACTAAACTATTATGATCCTTGTGTGTCTGTTTTTTGTTATTTATTAAGTATTCCGAAAAAGTAATGTAATGTCCATGTATGTCAAGCTTCTGGTCTCTACATTATAGAGAACATAATAGGGTCACATTGAAGAACAAGTACCCTCTCCCAAGGGATAGTGATTTATTTGACCTACTTTGTGGGGCTCACTTCTTTCAAATATTGATATTTGATCTGTTTATCAGTAATTGGGGTTGAAGAAAGAATAAATTCAAACGAATTTATTCTAATAAATATATGGGAATTATGTGTTTTTTGTTAGGAACGCTATATTGACTAATTCAATATCTATATTTATGGATTATATGAATACAATCTTTTAGGAATACTTTGATAATTTTGTGGTAGTTTTTATTGATGACATTATGAGATATTCCAAAAGTCTCAAGGAGAATGAGGATAATATAAGTTTTATATTTAAAACTTTGAGGAAGGTGAGGGTATTTGGAAAATTCAAAAAATGTGAATTCTAGAAAAAGGTTGTATTCTTAAGGCACATTGTAACCAAGGATGGGATCTTGGTTAACCCTGCAAAGAAAAAGGCTATATAATAGTGGTATCATTCAATAAAAGTAACTAAAATTCATTGTTTACATATTTAATTAGGATATTATAGGAGGTTTGTGATTTTTTCCCAAACTTTCTAATCCACTATCCATGTTAACATCTAAAAGGTGATATCTTCATCTGGATAGAGGAGTGTGAAGAATGTTTCCATGAATTGAAGAAGATAGTGGTTATTGCAGCTCTGTTAACTCTACCCTCTATCAGATAAGGATTCATTGTTTATAGTGATGCATATGTAAATGGTCTTGGATTAATCCTCATGAAAAATGAAATCTTTATTGCTTATACATCTCTATATTTAAATCCTCGTGAATAGAATTATCATACACATGACCTGAAGAAAGATGTGGTTTGTTCTCTCAATATATGAAGGAATAATATTTTTGAGGATAAATGTGATATATAATCAAACCTCCAACATTTGAATTATATATTCACATATATAGAATTGAAAATTAAACAAATTATACTATTGTAACTTTTTAAATAATATGACTCTTTAATTAATTATCACTCCGAAAGAGTAAACAAAGTCATAGGTGCTTGACGTAGGAAATACCCTGTTGTGATCGTATGATGAGGATTCAAGGAGATCCATGGATCAGGGACCTAGTAAGGTTAGACATGGGAATCATGAAGGATGAGACATCATAAAACCATATAAAATTATTTATTCACCATAATTAAAAGATAAGATCAATAAATATCAAAGATAAGATTCATTATTACTAAAGAATATAGAGGACGTGAAGAAGGGGGAGTTTATTGAGTTCAAAATTGATCTAGAAGTTGTACTAACATTTTATACAATGCTGTGTATTCCATCTATTCTAGAGATATATGCGGATATGATGGATAAATCTCATATCTCTACATCATATGTATATCCTGGAAGCACTAAAAGGTATAGGGAACTTTATGATCATTATTTGTTGGATAATATGAAAAGGGAGATTTCAAAATACACTAGAAAGTGAATGGTGTATCAACAAGTGATGGGAGATAGAAAACTTACTAAATGGGTATGGTAACCACTACCCATACCAAAATGTAAGTGGGATAATATCACTTTGGTCTTTTTCACTAGGCTCCCAAAGATATCCAAAGGAAACAATCTGATATGGGTAATAGTGGATCAACTCACCAAGACTGCCAATTTCATCACTATTCGGGAAGATTTCTCTCTTGAATAGCTTGATAAGATATATGTAAATTAATTAGTGAGTATTTATGGGGTTTTACTTTCAATCATTTATGATTGAGATCCAAGGGTCACATATAAATTTTGTAGATGTCTTTAATATGATCTAAATATTGAATTGTATTTCATTTTGTCCTATTACCCCCAAAGTGATGGAAAATCTAGAAGGACTATTAATAAACATGAGGACATGCTGAGAACATGCTCAATAGAATTATAAGGTTTATGTTATCAATACCTCATTCTATTTGAGTTATTATACAACAACAACTTCCACTTGAATATTCAAATAGAACCACATAAATCTCTATATGGGATCCATTATAGAACTAATACATGTTGGGATAAAGTAAGTAGGAGAAAGATACTTGGGAGGAATCTTATGTAAGAGGTGAATAAAATGTTCATTCAATACAACAAAAGATGAAAGATTCCCAGAGTCTTCCAAAGAGCTATACTGACAACTGTCAAAGGGACATGGATTTTGATGTCGGTGAAAATGTTTTCCTTCAAATATCACCATGGAATAGATTCATTCGATTTGGTAAGAAAAGGAAACTTATCACTTGGTACATTGGCCCCTATGAAATCCCTGATCACATATGAGTAGTGTCCTATCAGCTCGAATATTCACCAAATATAGCTTAAATTCATGATGTGTTACATGTATATCCTTGGAGGAAGTACTTACCTAATCCCTTACATGTACTAAATCCAAAGGCAATTTAACTGGAACCTAACCTCTCTTATGAGGAGAAACCAGTGGAGATATTGGACCATAGTGACAAGATTCTATGAAACAAGACAACCACCATTACCAAAGTGTTGTGCATGAACAAAAAGTTTGAAAAGGTGACATGGGAACCATAGGAAACAATGAAGCAGAAGTACCCTAACCTTTTATCAACCGTGAATATGAGTGGAAATTTGAGGGATGATTTTTTTAAAGGGAGAATATTATAATGACCCATGTTTTTTTAAATGATATTTGTTTCTTGAGAAAATGAGTGATGTCTTATTTTATAAACAACAAAACCATATCTCTTTAATATCGATCAATAAATTATTCATCTATGAAACCAAATAAAATTCCAAAAATTATAGAAATAAAACAAAATATTAGTAAACCAATCAAAATCTTTGAAAATGAAAATATTAAACATTGGCAAGAATTTTAGAGAATATTCAATAAAATAATGAAGATGTATTTGTAGAGTATAACGGGAAATTAACCATTAGGATTTGACTACATTAAGATGGTTGAGAAATATGAATATTGGTCAATATAACTATTGGATAGTTTGAACATTAAAAAATATACCGTTTGGTAATAATTATGAAAATATAATTAGTGTTTATAAGTAATAATGGCAAAGAACAATTAATTATAAGAGGAGATCTGATGACATAAAATAGTAGAGTCATGTCATATGAATCCCATTTGTCTGATCTTGGAATGGAGGTTTCATTTATAGGGTTCTTCCAAGACCAAGATCAATCCAAGCTTCAACAAGTGAAGATAGAATGAAATTTCATATATGAGAAGTTCAGGTTAGTGGAATTTACTAGTTAGTCGATGTTTACAGAGCCACCCCATGAATTTATAACCATCACACACATTACCCTTTGGTCATATGGGGGTGTTATAAAGTGTTATGTGTCTATGAATTAGTTACTTAATGTGTGATTAATTTTTATAAATAAAATTTTTATTCTATTTGTTTGATTTTAAGAATAGTTTTTCTTAATATAATATATGTTTATTTGAGATGAATGTGATAAATTGATGTTTCCGACCAAAATTTTAATTTTCATAAATGATATAAAATTTTGTAATAAAATAATTGATTTATGATTAAAATTAATTTTATTGAAATAGTCTATTAAAAACACACATATTTAAATATAAATGATAAAATAATTTTATTATGTCCTAGGAAATTTTTAAGTGTCAGAAATTTGACTCTCCCTTGCAACACTATTTTTTAATAAATGATATTTTTTATTTAAATATTAAAATTTTCGTATTTAGAAAATTAATTTGAAAATATGAATATAATTTTTTAAATCATCATATTGAACATAGGTTAGGGTGAATTTATGATAATTCTCTAAAATAATTTATTTTTCCGCAAATAGTAAAAATATAGTTTGAGTGTTTCAGTATGTTTAATTACTTTATAACTATATCATAATGATGAAATAATTAATTAACCACAATACAAGACCTAAAATATTTTCTTATATTAATAACAATTATTTTAATAGATTTTAATCTGTTTTCAAACCTGTAAACAACTTTCCAAATTCTAAAGTTGAAACTTTGACTTTAAAAACATTACATTATTAAATTTACTTTTCTAAGGGAAAATATGTAATAAAATTAATTATTGATTATTTAGGGTTAAAATAACATAACTTGTTCCTAAATTTCCCAAACCATGGTGAAAACCATGGTCATTCCAATGGTTTTTCATTTTCTACAACCAATATTTCCAAATCAAATATTTGGAAATTATTAAAACAAATCATCCACTTTTTCTATAAATATCCACACATTTCTGAATTTCCATTCACTCCAAATACATCCTCCATGACGTTTTGGTTGTTTTTCTCCCAAGGGGACCACTATGTGTCCTCAATCCACTATGTTTCAATTCCTCATGATTTATTAGTAACTCATCAAGGTAAGGGAATTATCCTTTATTTATCTTCAATTCGAGAACTACTTTTTTATATATATTATAAATTTTATGGTTAATCTATTTTATTACCCTTTTGACTATACCCATATTTAAAAATTATTTTTTATCAGTGGGATACCCTTATTTCCTCTAATTTTACACTTTTATAGAAGCAAATTTTATATCTATCATGCTGCCGTATTTACTTCTCAAATTTATCTCTACTTAAGAAATTATCTTTTTATGTTCTTTTTGTGAATACCCAAACCACTTTATTTTCCTGGGTTATTCACTTAGATTTCTAAGTATTTATTTTACTTTGGGATTGATATATATTAAACCCACATTCCCTTTTTGGGGGCTAAAAATGACGTGATCATCTTGTCTTTAATAACTTTTTAAAATTCCATTATTTTGATAAGAAACCCATTCTTTATTCTTGATGAGTTAATAATGAATTTTTTTTGTTATGAATTATGTGGATAAAATTAATTAATACATATAATAGATTTACGCAAATTATTCTCCAATGCACTGGGTAAATAATTTAATCTATGGAGATTACATGTTTTACGTTACCTTGGTGAATAACCTTAGTAATTTTAATTTATAACACCTTGGTGAAAATCCTTATTGATATGCTTATGAATGTCTCGTTTAACAATTTTAGTGAAATTTTCATGTTACGATTCATGTCCTTTTTATTTTGATATTACTCATGTTCTCTTGTCAATACCATAATTCTATTACTCATGTTTTATTGATATTCTTCATGATCACATGTAAATTGTTTCCCATATTGGGGCTCATCCTCACCCCTTTCCTTTGATGTATGTCCCTAGGTTATGTGATGTTGTAAATGTAAATTAGGATGAACCCATGAATAATAATTTAAAACATATTAGAATAATGTTTTATGTTTTCTTTTATTATGTATCTTATTTACAAGAAATAAAATTTTAATTGATCAATTGTTTGTACAACACAATGAAAAATTTTGTAATAAAAAGGTGGAATTCCATAGTGACAATTTAACCGTAAGTGGTGTAATATAAATTTACTTTTTAATGTTTTGGACCTAGAATAAGAGTCTTTATTGACTTATAATTAAATTTGATAATTTAACTATGTGTATTAGCTCTAGTAGGCCATGTGTGAATCTTGAGATACCATAGGGTTGTTGGGATAATTGAGATGATCATGGGCTGAGAGATCACCACACCATAGACATGTTTATACCGAGGTGGGTATACCTTGGGTGGATTGATGGATACATGGGGTGTGTGAGGATATACCTATGACTTGGGGTGCAGGATAGGCTTTGTGCCTTCATTTGATACCTATGATAGTGTAGATTTTCTTATGCAGTAGTGAGGCCTTGTTTTGATTATGGTGATATTTAGGGATGTTATTCCCTATAATATATGGGCATTATCCTGGGAGATAAAAATGTAAAATCAGAACCCATATGGTGTTCCCTAATATAAATGTATCCTAGTGGACCCGAGTTGGTGCCTTAGTGATATATTGACCCCTTAGAAGGTGTGTGTGTGGGAATGAGTAGTGATTATCATAGGTGTCACCTTAGAACCTAGATCGATGATGTAATCCTAATTAGGGTTCAATGATTATTTATCAACTAGGATTAACTCATATAGATCAGTTTAGAACATGATGATTATGGAATGCTCATGATCACATCTTGTGATTTAGTGGTGTTTATTTATAACTATTAATCTCCTAGGATTTTCTATTCGGGATTGGCTTGGAGCTATATGATTATGAAATTATCATTATTAACTCATGGGGTTCAACATTTTTACCAGACGACTATAGAATTCATAGGGTTACCTTATGTGGTTCAACGATATGTTAGGATGATTATTATATCACCAAATATTACCTACTTGGGAGTATCGATGATGCATGATGACTATTTTTCCACTAAGACCACATAATTTTGATAAAACTATATCCTACTACTATGTTATATCTTGCATGTGATCCTTAGATATGAATGTTATTCTTAATTCTATATGGATTCCTTTGGTTACTTAAAAGGGTTTGGAATTTTCATCTACTACTATACGTCAGTTGGGTCTTATATTGGTTAGAATGATTATCTAACATGCTTAGAGACACTATGGAACTGACTAAAGTAGGTTTGGTTCTTTTTCGTGTTTTATGGTATAACATAAGGATTAACATTTGTTATTTTATTTATTCCTTTGTAGTTATTTTACTTTTATTCTAATAATACCATATTTTTACACTTTATTTACCAGTTATGTATGAGTCCATGTTGGTGGAGGCTAACTTAGTTATACCCACACTATAATTGAGCGACCATAACACTTGGTTTCCATATCAAACTTCACTGATTGCAAATATAGTTTTGGAAGATACCCGAAGTAGTATGATCAGGTGAGATTTATTGAACTAGATCAGATATTAGAATAAGGTGAGGCTTAAGGATATAATATAGCATTCTATTCATTTATTTAATTATTGTATCCACTTTCTATTTGTGTTTGTCCCATTATGTGGCATGTGAGTTTGTATGAATATATGCTTCCACATTCATTTTATATTGATTATTGTTGTATTATTGATTATGTGTACTCTAAGGGTTTATTATTATTATTATTATTATTATCATTTTTTATTGTTATTGTTTCTTAGTTTATTTATATGTTATTATGCACTCTTATATGGTTTTATAGTCTCCCCATGACACTAACATAGACCCGCACTGATATTTGAAAGCCTCTGGAATATGAGGAGGCATGCCTAAGTCCCAATGACGAGTCCCCTAGTTCAGGCATGGCTCATTAACCACAAATATAGGGAAGGACATTAAAAGAATATTTTCAATTCTACAGTACTGCAATAATGCTATAGTGCCTTGGTAATTCACTCCCATATGTATTTGAACTCGGGTTCCATATAAGATTACAGGGTGACTTACCACTCAGGTAATCACCCAACTCTAATGGTAAATGTATTACTATATAAAATAATATTTTCATAAAATTATTATTAATATATAATAAAATCATTAATAAATTTATTCTTATTATGATATTATAATAATAAGATAAGATCAATCCATGATCAAATATATTATCTATTTATTAAAGGAAAATAAAAAATAAAAAATGAAGAGTATGGGTTCATACAAATAGACCTACACTCATCCAAATAAAAAGGGAAAAATGAATATTCAATAGTCATGGTAAAATAGTTTATTTTAATAATCATACAAATATTATTTCTCCCAATATGACTATGATTTGTTACTAATTGTCCTATTAAACTCATTGTCAATTCACTATTACTCAAAAGTAATCTTAGATTTTGAGGCTTTGGATGATGATTTGTTAGACACGTTCCATTTAAGACTAGAATAGTCCTTACGTGACCTCATTTTTAGTGGAAAAAAGTGAAACCTCATTTATCATCCATTTTTTTCTTACATTTAGATATAAAATAATTAAATAAAAAATTTCCATCACTACCAGTATCAATGAGGACACAGTTTTCTTTCCCCTAAGTAGTCAAACCAATATGATGATCCCTAACGTCCTTACTCTATTGAGGGTATGTTAAATGAGTTTAGTTTGATAATGATATCATCCTTATCAATTTAAGTGAACTAAAAACATAGAAAAATATCTTAAATAATCAAACACATATGTTTATCCTAAAAAAACAAAGCATAAAATGACATACCAGTAATTCCCAAACTTCAACATATTCCATATTCTTCTTCAATGGATTGTGGTTGATGAAGATCAAAAAATGGATCAAAATATTCTTTATATGGAATCCCAAACTACCAATGTTGTTTCATAACCATTACTGAGTGATGAATGGGTTTTGGGAATTGAAGAGAGCCTATTCTATCCTAAAATCATCATAGGAACCACACACACATCTAATGTGAGGATCACATCCTCTTATATATAACCCCATCCTCAATGTTTTTCAATGAATGAATAGAACCATCCATATGTGATATAAAGGGTTCCACTATATAGAATCTATCCATTTCATTCAATTTGTGTTCATTCTTTGATCAATTCAATGAATAAATGTTTCTTTTTTTAAATAAACCAAATATTTTGTTTATTATAGAAGAGAAACTGAGTGGAGAAGGATATGAATATCACATGCATCAAATTCATGCTAAAAAATTGAGTGTTTATAAACCATGAAATCACATTTACCACAATGGTGTAGTGGTTCCTTTTTTTAATGCACATCCTACAATCTCCCACCTTCACTAAAATCACATAAGGACATTATGAAAAAATTAACAAATTTTTGTGAATCTATCTAATATATTTTAGATATAGGTTCATCATGATTTCTCTTTATTTTCGGAATAAACACTCCGTATAAAACATAATCCTTATCCAAGGGCCTAACTATGTTTCCTTGTGGGACTTTTTAGTTTTGAAAAAATGAAATCGTAATGTCATAGATGTAAGAAAAAAATTTCCTTGTATGATCCTGTCCTTTTCAAAGTCCATTTATTTTTAAGATTTTGATTAAAAAACATTGAGTTTTGTTAAATTTCTTTAATATATGAATTTCATCCTTATTCATGGATTAATTAATTATCTTAGAGGTGTTTAAAATCTCGAATAAGAAATTATAGTGAATTATGGTAGAGGCTAATCATGGTTTGTAAGATTAGAGAGATAACAGAACCACTTGCTAGCCATATGACTGATTAGTATCTTAAAAGGGATCATGAGCCTAAATGACAAGCTGGTGTAAACCATTTTCTAGATATTGGGATTTGGGAATAAAATGTCTTCAAAAAGAGACCCACTATCCTCCTAATGGGAACCCACTGGCTAGCTGGTGGGGTTCCTAGCCATGCTGGCTTGTTGGAGGACACTACTGGTTACCCTGTGGTGTTAGACTAGGTTGCATGAGTAAATATTGGGACATTTTTTATGCCATAAACCCATTTTACCACTTATTTACCTATAATCCAACCCAAATACAGGTGTTTTAAGGTTCTATAAGACTCTCATGGAACATCCAATGCCTCTCTTTGGTTCTTTGATCTGGTGATCCCAAATCAACATGTCTTCACTATCTTTGTAAATTTCCTCTTATTTCCTCCTCAGATCCTATTATTACAACCTTGAAAATATGGGTCAGCCATTTTACATAGGATATCATTGTGTTACATGTTTATACGATGCTCAAACATGGATATATTCTTAATTTTCTATGCAGTTTGGTTGTCTACAAAAGCTTCTTAATATCTATTTCATCTTTCTAGTATGAAAAATAAGTGTGATCACACTAGAACATCATGTGAATGATCTAAAAATATGTTTGTCCTAATTTTTTTATGAAATCTATATTTTTAGACCATCCATGGATCTCATTGGGTATGCAGGTGTTGATTTCTTAACTTTAAGCCCACCGAGTGGTGTGCCAACCTTTGAACTTAGGTTAGAACTTGGTTTGTTTGAACCTAGAACCCTATGATGAATTGAAATTTGATATAGAATTGGATTAATATTTTTAATTTTATTAACACGTGTTTTTTTGTGATTGGATTTAAATAGAATCTCCTGACATGAAATGGGTTAACTTACATGTAATTAGATTTAGCACGATGATGAAATATGTCTATCTGGGAATTAAAACAATAAATAGGATAAAATGATAAGTGAAATGGAATAGTTATAAGTATCATTATAATTTGTAAAATGAATTTATGGAATGTAAGTTTTGATAATTTTTATTTAGGTAAATTAAACAATATGGAATTTTTAGTGAATTGAAATGAATTAAATCTTGTTGCATTTGTTGTGAATTTTAAAATCACCCTTATAAGAGGAATTCATGTAAGGTATGATGTCCTGTCAACACATAAATAGCCCTAGCATGGGAATTCAAATTTGGTTTTATGATGTTGTTTCTGATGGTACATTATTACACCTTAAGATGGTGTAACCATCTTTAGAATAATAATCCTTATAGATCCTATTATGCTATGGATATGTTTTTACATGGTATAGTCTTGTGATGAAGAAACACGTAAGAATTTATAGAATGGGAATTTGTATAGATCAATGTATTTATTGGTTAAATGACGAACTAGGGTGAGATGGTTTATTACTTGAAATGATAAGTTTGATTCATCCTCAGTATGAGAATATGACAGCATTATAAGTGATTCTTCCTCGGAAATATAATCCACCAAACACATGGGTGATCGGTCTTAAGCATGAGGATCCACTATTTGAAAGAGTTATTAAGAATTTTACCACAACATGTTTAGCAGATCGTGTGTTTCAACATGGAGCTCTATTTTTTGTAGGTTTATATGATTTTTAATATTAATTTATGAATTAATTCCCATGTTTATCATAATATTCAAGAACTATTTATTTAGAATGGATTATTTGTAAAAAGTGGGTGTCATCATACTAATTTATACTCACACCCTATCTGAGCACTATTTTTACCCAAGAAAAATTCATGTATGTTTTTATGGACAAGGGGAATGGTAATTGTTCTTGATTTATTTATTGATGGATGTTATTGGATCATAGAGATGATATCGAGCATGTGGTCTAGGATCAGGGCCCTAGATCCTTTTATTATGACTCTCTTAAGTATTTTACTTGTGTGACTTCAAAAGTACATTTAGATTGGAATAAAATATGGATTGACATGTTTTATTAATATTATCTCGAATAGTGGCTATTCATATATATTTGGATTGAGTTGGTTTTGTCTACTTATCTGTTGGTTGATTATAGTGTCGGTTAAGGTTTTTTTCCAAATATTGTAACTTTGTTCTTGAGGGTTTAGTAACCAGACTATATTCCTTACACCATCAATTCTAGTATATATCCTATGGAATATGGGGAGGAATTATTGAGGTATTGTAATGAACTAAATAATCCTCTTTATGGGGAATCAGTCTTGGGATGCTAGAAAGTAGTATTAAAGTTTAGATTTTTTTTGAGTTACTATTTTTGGACGGTAGATAGAAGACTAGTATGTGTAGTGGTTTGGTAATAAAATCATGCATGGGAGTATATAACCCATGTGTGAGGTAAAACCCAAGTTACCTAGGATGGGAATGTTTTTAATGAGGTTTACCTTTTATATTTGTGATGGTATTTTACCTTTGGTGATTTAGTTGTTGTGTGATGTTACTATTTGAATATATTTTAGTTATGGGTCGATACAATATGAGGTGAGTATGAATGCATCTTGGTTGCAATGTAAGGAAATATATTTACCTGAGTTATTCATTACAATGATATTTTTATTGCATATGAAGTATATTACTATTTGAATTATGAAAATTAATCCCATGAAATATCTAAGAAAAGGAATAAATTGTAAAATTATGTCATGTAAGTTAACTTATTAATCCATGTTGTGAAGTAACATTGTTTCAATGGTTCTCTATTGTTATATTGACCTTTTGAGTTCAGTTTCGTTGTGTATACTATGATTTGAAGAGTGTGTTTAATTTTTTTAGAGAAAATGGATATGTTTTTTATTCGAGTTGAAAATCATAAGAGTCAAAATTAGCACACCCCTTATAATATTGGGTAGAAACCTCCCATAGCATTGGGAAAATAGAGTGACAATATCCATTATGGCAGTTTCATGTGGGTCATGTGATCCATGGATTGGGAGACTACTTACACCATGCAATTGACGTTTGATTTAAACAAAGATTTATAACTATAGAAACCACCAATGTTTAGTTGGGATGGAGGCCCCCAGGTAACTGAGTTCTATATTGCTTTTTCTAGAAAATCTACAACATCCTAGAAACACCCATGGATAGGATTGTAAAGAATTATTTTTATATTCATGGAGGACCATCTTGGTGTTGGTGGTGTGTCATTGAACAAGTCAAACAGTAAGAGGAGATGACATAAATGGAGTTAAAGTTGAAGTTACTAAACCATGAATATCTATAGATATTTTTGGATTAGGGGGGTTGAGAGTTCAGGAACCTGACACAAGGGAGAATTTCAGTGATGGGATAAAATAGACATTTCAATGATATATAGTGTTTTTCTATATATTTTGAAGAAGATGATATAGAATGGGAGAGGCGATTTCAACATGGTATTTTTTTATTAGATCAAGTCAAAATGGAATGTCTTTCACCTGAGAAACATCACAAGAATAATGAATTAGGTTGTTTTCATGTTAAGGAACCAGAAGGAGGCCCTATGTAGTGGTAAAGTAGTCATAGTAGGATGATCAAAGATCTATTCTTCACAAAAAAAGAATAATTTATATGATAGTTACTGATAGGGTATTAGTGAGTCTAACAACTATGGTAATTGACAACCACCTCAAGACTGTGGTTAGGGGAATTGTTTTTAGTGTGGCGTGGTTTCCCATAAAAACTCCTATTCTCATTTCCCTAGAGTGGAGTTACATGATTGGGGTATTATGGGACATATAATGTGGTTATGTAGGAACACCCAACAATTGAGTGGTGGAAGAGGATTGGGACCAACAATAGAATCTAGGATGAACTCAAAAACCCCTCATAAGATAGGTAGATATAGTTCCACCCTACACTGTGTCCAGGGTAGGAGATGTGGAACCTCAACATAGGAACAATAGTATCATCCAAATAGAGAATCATATGGGAGGAATAGTAGAGCCTAAGCTAGAGGGTTAAGTCCTATTCATGATATAAAATATACTACTACCATCATAGATGCAGGACCTTCCACAATAAAAGGTCCAATTCTTGTTTCATCTACCTTGGATTACATATTTTTTATATAGGAGAATCTCATTCCATACTATATGGTAAAAATGTAATTTGTGTTTGGAATTCCACAGCCTGAGATGAACGTACATGTCAACTGATATGGCTCACCACAAGGCCTCAATCAAGCCTTCATGAATGCTATAGGTTTCTGACTAACAAAGAGAGTTTAATAGATACTTTAGAGACACTATACCCTCTGGTCAGAGTAAAATAAAAGATGAAATAATCAAAACATCAATAGCTATAAAGATCACAGTAAACATATTAAATAACTGAAATAGAAGCATTCTATAGTAAATGAAATGAAACATATAGTAATGCAGACTTAAAACACACTAGATATATAGAATCCATAGGGCCAACCACATATATAGTATAATAAACTGAAAATAAATACATTAGTATCTAATAAAAACTATGAGAAAAACCACATACCAATTCTCCACGATACTCGAGCTATATGATCTTTATCCTGAGACTCTAGATGAGTAGATCAACTCAATTAAGTAACACCAAGCCATAACCCCATCAACATGTATCATGTTCTCCAACATGAAAGAAGTTATTAGACCTCCATGCAAACCAAGTTTCATGTACATGGGGTTATAAATAATTTTCAGTAGGCCACCCCCAATGGTGAACCTATAATATATTTTCAAAATATGTGCATCCACACATGATATGACCATACTAAATGAAAATGATAATATTTGGCACAAAAAAATTCAAAAAATGGGGGAATAATAAAATTAACAAAAAATATCTAACTGCAGTTTCTATCGTAAAACCCAAGGTGAATCTACCCATTCTCTATCCCATTATAAAGGATTTACAACATGTATTTCACCATTCCACATGATATCTGGAACATACACTGGATCTAAAGAGGATCACCATGATGTTTAAACAAAAAGGATTGATTTTTGGAACCTGGGAATAACCATAAGTCTCCACAAAAAAGCACTTCTACTCGGATCTAGGACTCAAATAGCATGATCTGAAACTGTGAAAGAAATATATAGGTTGCCACCACTAGAGAACTTTTATTTCGAAAAGTCTTGTGGCACGAGTTAGGACCCAATATAGACCCAAACAATATCATCCCATGGGAACCATATACAATCCTAAGAGTGTAAGAAAAACCCCAAAATTGGTAGTGTAAAAATTGTTTTGGTGAACATAACACACTTCATGAGTGCCTTGGAACCTCACAATCATGAATCCCCTCTAGACAAGGTTCACACTCAACTAGAGGGGGGGTGCACTCATCCATAGTTTCCATTATCTCCCTAATACCATCTATCCCCAACTAGTCAATAGAAGAGGGAACTGGATCATAACTTAGGGCTGATTCATAATCCATGATATTCTAAATGCCTCCTCCCCAATTTAAATTCCTATGAAGAAACATCCTAAAAAATCATGAGAAAAAGCCAACAGAACATGGGACACTCCAACTCTTGAACCCATTATCCAAAAATATGAACACGTAGTGTTGATAAACTAATAGTCAAAAAATAATAGAGCCTCTATTGGTCCCTTTAATATCATTAACCAAAAAAATAAACAATAGGCTCCCAATGGTATACCTCATGTCCAAACCAAAACTCAGGGCTCTGATGGTCCCCTATGTCATAATATAAAGTGATGCCCAGCTAGGAACTCTTCTAATGTAACCTTTCTCTTGGGATGCACCCATAAAAAGAACCTCAAATGGGAAAAATTCCAAATAAAAATAAAGAAACCAAAAAAGGTGTTCCTGAAGATCATTAAAAAGAAGAAGGCATGCCCAGAGTGAAAAAATAACAAACAGACCTCAGTAGCCTCTAAATGATCCTCATTCAAAAATGCACCAAAATCGAATTGAAAAGAAAAGAAATCCTACAAGTACATATAAATAGTCCTTATGATCAACTCAAGAGAAGGACCCTATAAGGGCTCCTCCGCATAAGAAAAATCCTTAAGAAAGTACCCCACAAAATACTATAACCATCCTTACTGGAAGACAACCAAATAATGAGAATGAACTCACCTATAATTGAATCCAATGAAGAACTATGACACTCGGGCATTATCATCTGCTAACTATGAAATAGATTGATCAATTGATTAGAAAATATCCCATAAGGGCACCCTCAAGAGTTCCGTAGACTCATCTCAGAACTACAACAAAACCATACCAAATCTATTATCGCACAACATAAACCCATACCAAAGGCTCTAACTAATCCAATCATCAAACCAAAGAGAAAAACATAAACTGCTCTAACCTCAAGAAAACAGTCTGAATAACTAGGGATAAACTAATATCTCCTCAGACATACCACATGATACTATATTATAGGATCGTTTTGAATGAAACATGAATTGATTAATTCTCTAAATCCAAAATATCATCCAGATGGCCTATAAACACCAAAAGGATTCCACCAATTGATATATGTGGAAAATTTTTAGAATGGACTAATCACAATTCTAATTCTGAATATAGGGTGAAAATAGGAAAAATGCACATAGGAAGGAAGAGTTACTGATGTTTAACCCCATAGGTCATCCTTAGAAATGTTCTATAGGACACTTGATGTTTTCTTTCTCAATGTACATAGCATCTACACCCTATAAACAACATGTGTATCTTATACATGGCATGTAGCACCACATGGGTTACCTGCCCATGTATCTCTACCCACTCAGCATATACAATAATCTATAAAATAGTGTTTACAACCTTTTACATGTTGTGTAACCCACACATGGTGCCTAGCCATGAACCTGGCCCGGTACCTTGACATGGGGTCAGGACCAGTATAGTGTATGGCCACTGGTCTTGTACATTTCTTGGGCTTTAGAAGTGTTCCCCACATGACGTTGTTCCCACAAAACAACCTGAGTCACCACTACACATTGTTTACCCATGTTACTTGTAATTTCATCCCAAAAAATCATTTTCCAAAATACAAATAACACATGGAATGTTTTCTCTAAACTACATTTTGTTTAAACAATATTTACTAAATAAAAAACCCACAAAATTACAGAAAACCTCGGATTCTTCCCGATTAAGATTAGAACATCCCTTAGGGGGTCCCTAAAAACCCAAAAAGTCTCTAAAACTATTAAACCCTAACTTATTTGAATTTTTAGTGAAGAAAATAAAACAAGCTTATCTCTTAGTGGACACTATTGAAGCTTCACACTTGATCCACACCACGCACCCACTAAGCCTCGATAGACCTCCGTAGTGTCTCCCTCGGCGGTCTCTCCTCTATACACACCATCTTATATACCTATTACTATCTTTTACATGTGATGGAAAATACCTCAATGGAATTTAGGGGAAGTCAAAGGGAAAATAGAGAAAATAAAATGGGGAAAAATAAAGAAAACAGAATATGAAAAAAAATGAAAAGGGGCTCGGGCTCAGCCCTAGTTCCCATAATGGGTTTATGGCTATCCTAGGAAAAAGAACATATTTCTAAATCAACACAGAGATATAATATAAATATGAAACACTTTTTAATGATATCACTAAATAAACATGCACAAATAAATAAATATTTATTTAATTAAATATTATATTTTTTTTTGAAAATATGTACAACTCAGATTTCCACCAAAATCCTATCCTTGGGTAGACACCATATTATGAAACCAAATTTTTTTTATAAAATTTACCGAAGATCATATTATAGGAAAAATTATTTTTTCCCTTGAAATATATATGGGAACGAAAAGTTCAAATCTCCCATGATTTCCACAACTCATGATGTCATGAGGCATTTGGGTTGGGTTTGGATATGGAGAGATCATATGGGGTTATGACAACAAACACACCATTAGGGGTGTGATAATAGTGTATCATATGCTGCAAGGCATTTTATTTTGAAATTGGTGGTTAACATTTTCATTAGGAACTGTTTTAGTTAGAAATGGGAGGGTTCAAATTGATTTTGGGTATGGATTGACTAGTTCTATACTAAGGTCATATCAACTATTATCAAAGGAGTGTGAACTTTATATAACCATTAGGGGGGAATATATATTCACCCAAGTGAATTTGATCTTCAAGATAGTTTTTCATGTTCAACTTAGTATGGTTTGGATTGTCTCTTAATCTCATATAGAAATCCATGTTCTGGATGATGGTGGGATTTAGTAATGTACATTTCCTCCAATAGTGGACCAGTTTAAGGATGTATTTCATGAAGAGTTGTATGTTTTACCACTTGAGTGGAAGATTGAGTTCACTATTTAGTTGGTTTTGGAATTTAAAATGGTCTTTATCTAAAAATATAGGATTATAATGGTGGATATTTTATATTTGAATGTGTTGTTGGATGATATGTAAGTTAAGGGATTCATTCAGCCAAGTACTTCACCATGAATTTATTTGTTTCTTTTAACCAAGAGGGAAGAAAAAAAATCTATTATTAGGAATGGATTATCAGAGACTAAATTTTATGATGGTCAAGAACCAATTTCCTCTTTTTTTCATTAGATATCTCCTAAATAAACTGAGAGGTATATTGATTTTATCCATCACTGACTTGAGGTCAAGGTACAATTAGTTGAGGATGAGATTTTTAGAAATGTTGGACATCTAATTTTATTCCAACATATATCATATAATTTATTTTTTGATGTTATCAAAACCATTCTTATATTTAGAGTGATTTTATTTTAATTTGATTCATTAGGTTTTATCATTATTTATGTTATTATTATTTTATTTTGTAATTCTATATGTTTTGATAAAATTTTCGAAAGAATGGAAGGTGAGTTATATGAGGTAATCAGCAACAAGGATATTTCGATGCATCAAGAAATATGCTATTTCAATCAAATAGATGAAGAAAATACCTACATAAATTGACTATATAACATAATTATCTATGTGAAAATCACATACATTGATGAATCTCCTACATGATTTAATGGGTACACATCAATTAAATAACTATGTAAATCTTATACGTGGAGTAATCAACTACATGATTTTGATATGTGATAAAACTGGATATGTGGTTTCAAATAGATAAATTATCCCTTGAATAACATAAAATTTTGGATACATAATAAATAAATCTATTTTAATAATTCATCTATGTGAATAATTCTTACATAATTTTGATATGTGAGGAATTCAATTAAGTGACGAATTACTATGTGGATCATTTTGGCTATGTGAATTAAAATCTATGGAATTAGACTATGTATCCAAATTTGGTTGTGTGGGTATAAAAAATATATATTTATTACTACTAGATGAACATTAGTGGAATTTAATTCGTCTATAGATGCATTAAATACTAGATTTCCTCTTTCTGGTAAAATCAATTATAAATTTTTTTTCCAGCACTGAGTGGAAAAAATATTTGAATATTAAAATATTGTGTAGTCTTAATTCATAAGTATTTTTCATGAAAAAGTAGATTTTCAATTTAATTCAAAAGATTGATTTTAAGGGATATTATGTAGTGTAATAGTAATAAAAGTTTTAAAAGATTACTCTAATAAGATATAATATAAAAGGGTGAAGAAAAAAACTAACACCATTTTCACTCTCTCTCAAAGATACGTATCTTGCTGATCTGTACTATGAAAAATAAGAAGAAGATTAAATTTATACAATTATTACTAAGATATCAAAAATTATATATTTTGGAAGTGTCTCAATGTGATTCATTTCATTCTTATTTTCTCTCATGGAGAAATGTTCTCTTTTTTAGGTTTCATCATGAAACTGTAAACATCATCTATAATATTTCATTATTTTTTACTTCTATTGGAAGTGAACACTCTTTGTATTGAGTGTCAAAGTGAGGGGTATTATAAATCCTTATCGTATTCTTGTAAAAAATCATATTGTGGTAATATGTTCAAATTATTTCAATTAGTCATTCAGTCCCTAGTAAAAGGACATGCAATCCCTCATAAATGGACTCCTAGTCATGAAAATCAAAAATATATTGGGGTTGAGAATTAGTGGAGTGGACTGGGGTATTTATGTTCCCAAACCATATATGAATCTATTGTGTTTTATTTTTTTATTTTTTATCTTTTTTCCACTTCTTACATATGTTATGAAAAGATCAAATGATATCATACAATAAAGGGGGTAGATTTTAAAGTGAATAAAATATCATAAAATCAATTCACCTCTACTTGAGTCTTAGTGTAGACGGAATCCGACCAATAATTGGTATCAAAGGAATTTAATTTTGAGTTCTCAATTATCAGTGGTTTAAGTCTTAACATTATCTTTCAAATGGATACTATGTTTGAAAACTGTGAATGTTTGACTATGGTGGGAGCTCCATACATTAATGGTGAAAACAATGGTTACCATAAGATAAATATGATAACATATTTGAAGAACATTGTTCTAAATGTTTATTTTAAAGATGTGAATCTATACGAAGTTCCCATGATTGACCCAAAAACATTTGATTCTAGCACTGAATCTAGTTATCAGTTACTATTTGAAATAATGAATCCTATCGTATGTGGACTAGGTTATGATGAGTTTATTAGAGTTTTTCAATGTGTAATAGATTATGAGATGTGGTTAACCATTTCATTGGGTTTTGAAAGAATTGATAATGTGTGATATCTTTGATATACTAATTCCAATATTATGTTCGATAATTTTCTAATGATATAAGGATAAAGCATCCCTCAACAAAATTAATAACTTACTATGGTTTTAAATAATGTTACTTCTTTTGGAAAACCTATTCTCAAACCAGATCAAGCTCTAAATTTAAGTACCCTACTCTAAACATATCATAATCTTTAGTTTTAAGTAAAGAAATAATTTTATTATGTTAGAGGATCTTTACTATTTAGATATTTAGGGAATTATGTCATCATCCTTACATAAATAATTACTAAATCAAAAAGTGTACACTTCCACTTAGTATCCATTTTTATCACAAAACAAAACCTTTATTATATAACATGTTTTTTTATGAAATATATTCACAATTTTTACCTCTATATAATCCTTGTATCTTTTCATCCTTAAAAACCTATGAAAACCATTTTAAAATGTGGGATTAGCATGAATATATCACTAAGGGATATATAAATTGAATGAAGGAAACTTGTTAGTACATAAATACTGATACAATTTTTTTTTGTTTCAAAATAAAACATTTGGATCAATATAAACATTTAATTATCCAATAAAAAAAACATCTTCCCAAATATTTTCATAATTTTTTTATAACAAATATTAAGGTAAAAATAAAATTGAAAATGTTCCTTTAAAATCAAGAAAAACATATGAAAACCTTTTCAAAAAAGGTTACACATTTCACCAATATGAAGTATCATATACTTTCCTATAATTATAACCTCGTAAGTAATCTCATGAGAACATAACATAAATAAATTGGTATTATAAGATCACAGAAACAAGGTAAATGCAACATCATCAAAAAAAATGACATAAGAATGAGTAAAGACTAACTTATAAGACAATAATAAATCATGGGCAGAGTCCCACAATGGATTAGATTTACTCTCTAATCCCATACATAATTTCTCATGAGGTAAAATATTTATGAATGAATTTGAGTGTTATCTGGGTGAACCTATCATAACATGTTCATTACTATGTGTAAGACAAAACAGAAATCAATAAAAATTAATAAACACAATATTTACCCTTGGAAGAAAATTTTCATAATATTGCCTCATATCATAATCAAAAGAGATTTTATTAAAGAAGGCATTTGAGAAATGATCATAATGCATCTATTACCCCATCAATGGAAGGGATAATAATATTAAAATATATGTGAGAGACATATATATATAATTTAGAATCATAACATAAAATTAGAGATATAGAGAATGCGAGTTAGATATATAATGGTCATAACCCAATGAAAAGAGTGGTTTTGAGAGATCCCACAAAAAAAACATTTCTAGATGTCAAAATATCCATTCCATTTAAAACCATTTTTTAAAATACATAGAACTAAGGGAAATGGTGGTTTTGTATTGAATAAAATATGGAATATTATATAGTAATCCAAACATAATATAATAGTTAAAACAGTGGAAAAAACCATTGACACTATATATGTTAAAATAGAATATTCTTTTTTTCTTTTGTAAAGAAAGTCAAAACTTCCCGTATAAAATATATGAAAATATTCAGTTTGAATTTTTTTTTGTAAAGTTAAAAGTGGAAGAAATGTTACTTTATAATTCATTTATTTACATATTAATACATTAATAAAATAATTTTATGAATATGGATGTTAGAGAAAAATATTTATAAAATATTTTAAAAAAATTAAAATAATGTTTTAAAGTAAATTTTCCCTTACGTAAAACCATAAAAGATTAATTTTAAAAATTTTGTACAGAGATTTAAATAATTTAAAAAAATTACCTTCATCATACATTTAATCATAAATAAAAAGTTTCTTGATAACTTTAGAAGAGTTGGAAGAGAAACTTTAAAAGATGGCTTTTTAAAAAGAATGTCCCTTAATTACCTTGAGTATTAATCATCACGTACATTTTTTTTATTCCCGAATAATAATTTTTTAATTATTTAATTTATTAAAAAAAATTTCTTTTTTATTACTTATTTTAATTTATTTTTTTTACCATTTTATATTCAATTTATTATTTATTTAAGTTAATGTTAGTTTTTTTGATGATATTCGACTCATATATCCAAAATGACTTTGGTAGGTTGGATATGGTTAGTTTGGTAATTATTTAATAATCTCTATAAAAATAATAATGAAAAAATTATAATTTTTATACATGAATTATACATTTAAATTCAACCAATAAATATGGTTATGAATAATAAATTAAGTTATAATCATTGAGATGGTAGGTTGTACGTATGCATGAGTAACATTTTCTTTTTTCAACAATTATGACAGAAAGAAGGTAAGTGTTATTTTATATTTCCAAAATTATTATTATGTCATAAATATAATAACATTTTTTAATCACAATTATATATATTATCCATGTGATTTGGTTATGAAAAACAAATCAAATCACTTTCTGGAGGTGGTAATCCACACATACACACGAATGACGTTATCATTTTTCAATGGATGGAAAGGTAAGAAAATAGATGATATAAAATCATTAAATGAAATTAATTATGTTATTAATATCATATATATACATTAAATCCATCGCTATATTTACTTCTGAGAGGATGTGGTGGAATACAAATTATATCGGTTCCTAAGGTAGTAGTCTGCCGTACACACAAACGATGGTTTCATTTCCCATTTGATTGAAGAAGGAGGTGGATATAAGTTATGAAATTAAAATAATAAAATCTCAGTATACGAGAGTTATTGATGTTAATATATCAGCATGTATTAAGAATATTTTAAGGAGGTTTAAGACTAAATAAAACTAAACATTCAGTTAGAATCTATGCCACTTCATTAGACAATATCCATTGCTTTTCACCTTAACCCCCTATGGTTTGTATTATAAATAAAAAATACCTATATAATGAGATTATATATTCTTGGAAGGTATTTAGGAATGTATTTTATAAACCAAAAGGATTTTTAAGTGTGAATAAATAAGGATAGGAGGATCCATTTTTGTAAGAAATCGGGGGGGGGGGGGGCACTCATGGAATTACATAAAGTATTAAATTAATATAAATAATTATAATGGTTAATTTAATCAAAATTTTAAAATTTTAATTTAAGATGATTATGGTTAAAAATAATATCATCCAATAATATTTATACAAGTTTATATTAGGTTTATACCCTTATTTATTTATTTTATACTTCCATAACCCTTTTTGACTATTACCATGATAACAATGATTTTTACACATTAGGGGTCAATATAGTTACTATAAAAGGAAGTTTCGACCATAAATAGTCTATGGTCGATAATTTAAAAAATATAAAAATTAGTTGGATGATGATAATATTTTTATGATTTTTATATCATTTTAATAAATATTATTTATTGTAAAATATCATTAATATCAATTTTGGAAAAATTCATTCAATTTGAATTTGAAAACAAAATAACACAAAAATTATTTGAATCTAGTCCTTTTACAAATATATAATATTTTAAGGTAATTATTTCCTTAGTGAAAATTAGAAATAAATTTACATGATAAAAAAACCCTTTATCTTTAAAATTTATATTTCTAACCATACATAAGTTTTTTTTACCCATTTCACACAATATTAATGTTATTAAAAGTAAGAAAGTGACATATTTGTATTATCTTTTACATAAATATTATAAAGGAAAAAATTAAGGAAATATGGAATAAAGATGCCATATATTTTGAATTTAAATTTCATAATTACACTCATCTAATTGGTTAATGGAATGTGTTAGGGTAAATATTTAGCCATTTTCATATTATTATTAAACTAAATTACCAGATTTACCTGTACTATTGTAAAAATTATATACTATGGTTACTATTTATAATAAAAAAATAAAAAGGATTTATTTAGAAAAATTACATCCCAATTCAAAATATATAATCCATTTTTGAGGATTCAATTCACATAAGTGGTAGAATTTAATTAAAAATTAAACCCACAAATTATGATAAAAAACATTTTCTTAGAAAATGCCTTTTTAATGTAAAAATTTTTTATATCAAATTGAAGTATAAAATTCATTAAGAATACCATAATTGGATTTTATAATCCTAAATAACTAATTAAATTTTAAAAATAATCCAAAATAGTATTTTACTTTGCAAATAATTTAAAATAAAATAATGTTAAAAATAAAAGTTAGTGTTGTTCACTATTCATTGAAAAATAAAACCTTTTAGAAAAATATCAAAATATCACCATAAGATAATTTTGACATGATCATTTAAAAAATTATATAATTATTATCAAATAAAATATCTATAATATTCATAAATAATTATAATATTTTCTCACAAAAAGAAATAAAAATTGTTTTTGGAATAAACATACTTTTGGAGATACAAAATTACGTTACTAAAAATCAAGATGTTATTTAATAATAAGTTATCAATAAATTTATGTTGAGTATGAAATATATATATATTCCATAAATTATTTAATCTTATTCATACCCAATAATTTAACTAATAGGTTATAATGTAAATATTTAAAAAATAATATTTCACAGTTCGTTCAGGCTCGATGTTGCGTTCATATACAATATCGGCCATAATTTCCTTATTTTAAAATATTGGGATGTTTCATTATCCCCTATATAATAAATTATACCCTAATAATTTTAACTTGATCTTTTTAATCAAATTATTTACATTTAAAAAAATGTTTTTTAAAACCCCACATCATAAAAAGGGTTAATAAAACATCCTATCGAAAAAGGAAAAGAGAAATAATAAGTTCATATAGAATAACACATCTTATGTTATAAAATATGAGAGAATTATTGGAGAGTGAAAATACACACATGGAGTGAAAATTTATGCCCGAATAATGATGGAGAGTGATAGGGAACATTGATAAAAAATGAATGACTATGAAAAAAACTTATTGCCCCAAAACCATTAACAACATATGTGTGAAAAGACCATTAAATTCATCAAAAATAAAGTTAATAGGCTAAATATATTATTTCAAGAACTTTTTTGTATATTTTAAGAAGTTTTTTTATCTTATAAACTATGAATATAAAGAAATATATTTATCTGACAAGTAAAATTTCATCCTTTAATCAATTTCAACTATAGTTGTATATTTTTTTCCAAATGATGTGAATTAATGATTAATTTTTAATTATGGAATCACTAAAATCAAATTATAATTGATTAAATAATTTATCAAAAGTATAAAAATCCATTCCTCTTATCCTCATAAATTAACGAAAAATTAAATAGTTAGTATCAGGTAAGGTAATTCACAAAATGACTAAACCTTCATACGAATTAATACAAGATTAATATCTAAAGACAAAATAATAAAACTAAAAGTTCATCTTAGATCTTTTGATAAATGAAGAACCATAAAATTATTCAAAATAGTCCTTTCTATGTTTTATAAAAAAAAATTAGATGTATTTGATCATAAATTATTTGACGATCAATTTAATATTATCCTCTAATTAGAATTATTCACTCATTAATCTGTATACCCAGAATGTATACACCTTAATTAAATAATCTTCAAGATATGTTAATAATTTCTATAAATAACTTGAATCATCATAAATATTCACTAAAATAATATATTCTTGAAAAATAAAATTCATTTTTTATTCATCAAGTAAAATACCAAAATAATATGTTTCTCTTAATCATATAACGCTCCCCAAAATTATAATGATCTTATACCAAAATAACATCAATCACTAATCAAAAATTCAATTTTAATACCATTGTTATATATAAATAAAAAATATATTCCCAAATTGTAATAACCCATAATTAACTCAATTTTAATTATGAAATAAACCCTATGTGTTTTCAATACCTTTAAACTTATGTCCACAAAATGTAAATGAAATCTTCATCAATTAACTTTTTCACGAAAACCCATACTAAATACCATGGTTAAATTAACATAAATTTATATCAAAATAATATTAATAAAATTAGAAATCCAACACTTAAAACCTACAAACTGGTGTCTAAGACTTTAAACTTTTTATCAATCATAATTTTATATACCCACGATGATATACATAACTCTTAAGTTAACGACACATGAAAAACCTAATATCCAAAGTTATGTAATCCTTCCCTATAATACCAACTAGAGGGACTCAGCCTTAAAATTTACATAATATTAATTTTTAAGTCAAGAAATTTTTTATTATATCTGAGGATATTTGTGGATTAGTGTTTTAAATAATTATTCCATCACCATAATATAATTAAATATTACATTAAATGTTGAAACTTTCCCTCAGTACAGATTTTCCCCCAACAAAACTTTTATAATATAACAGGCTTTAGTTTCATGAAATTTCTTCACAACTTCCATCTTGACCTCATCCTTGTCCCTAATCATACAAAAACCCCTATTAAAAACATATCTAAATATTCAATGAGAACAAAAAGATTATCAAGTGACATAAAAATAAAGAAAAAAACGTTTTAGTTCATGAATACTTATACAAGATTTTTCTTTTTCAAAATTCAACTTTGAACTCAAAATAATCATATTATTACAAATAAATAAACACTTTTAACAACATATTTTTATAAAGAATAAAATAATATACAATAAATGAAAAAATAAAACTCATAAATGTTCCTTTTCAATTATGAAAAAATTATGATTTTTTTTAAAAAAAGTTATACATTTCACCCTTATGAAGTAGCATATATTTTTATTTAAACGTAATCTCACAGTTAATAAAATAAGATAATAACATAAGGAACATGGTATTATAAGACAATTGAAACATTTGAAATGTGTATGAATCATAAATCATTAAATAAGCATAACTCAAGGCTAACATACAAGAAAAAATCTATTGGTGGACTTATCACATAGTCAATTAGGTTTACCCTTGAATCATATACATAACATATTATGAGACAAATGCTTTACCCAATGAATTTTAGTTTTATCTAGTCACCCCTATTATAAGATTTTAATTATTATGTGTTCCAAAAGAGGTGATAAATTATAAGGAATAAATATAATAATTACCTATGGAACGAAATGGGTTGTATAATCTTTCTATATATCATAATCAAATGATATTTCTTAAAGAAGACATTTGAGAAATGATCCTAAAGAATGCATTACCCAATAAAAGGAAGTAATAAAATGCTATTCACATATATAAGTAACATATATTCAGAATTTATAATTATTTAATTACATAACAGAGATAGATAAAGTGAGTTAGAGAGAAAATGGGCATAACTCAATAAAATGGTGGTTTAGGGAGATCACAGAATTTTTTTTTCTCCAAATATCAAAATATATATTCCATTTAAACCATTTTTAAAAATAATTATAAAAAATGGAAAGGGGGTATTTTATTGTATACAAAATGGAATCTTAAGGGAATTAAAATAGTTACTAATATTTACGATAGTGTGAATAACTATTGACACCATATATGTTAAAATAGAAAATTGTTTTTGTATTTTGTAAAGAAATTCAAAACGTCCATATAAAACATGTAAAATAATTCGTTTTAAAAAACATTAAAATAAATCAAAAATGCACATAAAATTTACTTTATACGTAATTTATATCCATATAAATACTTCAATAAAATAATTTTAGGAAAATGGATTTGGGAGAGGAAGAATTAGAAAACAAATCTTTATATCATTACAGATGTTTGTTTTAATGTAAAAAAATTCATTATTTAAAAATAAAAAGTTTAATTTTAATGAAATTTTAAATATAATAAATTATTGTTAAAAATGAACTTTCAAATCCATTAAATAATTGAAAATATTTGGAGGGAAAACATTAAAAGATTATATTTTAAAATAAAGTACTTTACATCAAATCTAACTTGCCACGTACATTATTTGTCTTCTTGGATGATAAGATTGTTTAAATTTATCACTTTATTAAGAAAAAATTTAAAGTTTATTATTCACTTTATTTCATTTATTACCATTTCATATTGAATTACTTAATCATTTAATTTCATGTCATATAATTTGATGATATTCGGCCCATAAGTCCAAAAATGAATTTGGTAGGATAAATGTGGTCAATGAGGTAATTATTCTAAAATATCCAAAATAAAAGTCATTAAATAATTATAATTTTTATACCTAAATTATACATTTAAAACAAACCATTAAATATTTTTATGAAAAAATAATTAAATTACAATCATAAAGATGGTATGTCGTACGTACACATGAGCAACGTCGCCATTTTTCAATGATTGTGATGGAAAGAAGGTAAGTGATATTTTATCATTTCATAATGATGATTATATAATAAATATCATATAATTTCATAAAATACACACACACACACACATAAACAGATATATATATATATATATCAACTGTGTGATGTGTTTATGAAAAATTAATCACGTCTCTTCGAGGAGGTGATAATCCACATATACGCACGGACGACATTATCATTTTTAAATGGATGGAAATATAAGAATACAGATGATATAATATCTTAAATTAATATTATTTTTTTCAATAATATTATATATATATAATTAATCAATCATTTTAAATATCTGTTAGAGGCATGATGGATGCCAAATTACATCGACTAGTGAGGCGACAATCCGCCTTACACATGAATGATGTTTTTCATTTCCTAATTCATGGAATAAGGAGATTAATATTGGTTATTAAATTAAAATAAAAATCCTATTTTTATATGGTAAATACTTATGTAATTATATACTCATGATTGAAAAATATTCGAAGGATGTGGGAGAATAAATAAAACAAAAACATTCGATTAAAATCTATTATTTTTCTTTAGAAAATCTTCTTTATTTTTAACTAAATCCCTCTAAGGTTGTTATTATTCCTAAAAAAGTCATTAATAATGAGGTAATGGATTATATGAAGGTATATGTGTTGTTATTTTATGAACAAAAAGTATTTTTACCTGTTAATTAAATAGAATAATATTAATTCTTTTATAAGAGAGGGGAGGGGTACTCTTGGAATTTCATAAAGTATTATACAAACATAAATTAAATTTCATAGAAAATGAATAAAAATGATATAATTATATTAAAGGATGAGTATGGGTCAAAATAATATCACAAAATAAATTTTTTGCATGTTTTTATTTGGTTTTTACCCTTATTTGTTGATTTTAACCTGCGTTAACCCTTTTGGACAATTATTGTGATAATGAAGTTTTTTGATCGTTTGGGGTCAATATAGTTACTAAAAAATTATTCATGACCTTAAACAGACAATGATTGATATTATAAACTACATACCAATAATTTGTACAATGATAAAATTTTTATGGATTTGAAATCATTTAATAAAATATTATTTTTTATAAAACATCATTAACACTAATTTTAGAACTATTCAACTAATTTGACTTTGAAATCAATATGAAATAAATATAATTTCTATATAATTCGTTAAAAAATAACTAATATGTCATATTAATCTAACTTTTTTATCAAAATAATTCAATCAATTTATAATACTTTTAATATTTTTAAAATCATTTATTTTATTTTTCTTTTGATTGAATAAATACATTGGCAGCGTTGCATAAGAATTGAAGGTAATTATTTCATTACTAAAAATTATAAAAAAGTTACCACGAAAAAAAATCATTTTACTTTTAAATGAGTATCTATAATTGAACATAATGTTTTTTTAAACTTTTTATAAAATATTATATATTTTAAAAAGATGAAATTGACATTTTTGTCTTTATGTTTTACATAAGTATTATAAAAGTCAAAATCAAATAAATATGCTGCATAATTGACATATATTTGAGGATTAGATAGAAACAGATGAACTAAACTCATCCAATATGATAAATACAAGTGTTAGAGTCAATATTTAGTGCTCATAATATTATTTTTAACATTAGTTACCCAATTATCCCTTACCATCGTGATAAATATTTACTATGCATACTATTAATTATGAAAAAAATAAAAGGGATCTATTTAAAAAATTTAGGCATGATAATTAAAAAAATATAATTCATGTTTCTTTATTGAATTCATAAAATTTCAATAATTTTATTTGAAATTAAACCCGCAAAACTCGACGTAAAATAATTTTTAGAAAAATGCATTTTTTAGTCTAAAATGTCTTTATACAAAATTCAAATATCAAATTCATCCCAAATTCTATAATTGGATTATATTTAATGAAAGGGATGTAATTAAATTTTAAAATTGATCCAGAATATTATTTTACTTTTTAAATAATTTAAAAGAAAATATATTTTTCAATAAAATTCAGTATTTTCCACTATACAATGAAAAATCAAAGTGTTTAAAAAAATATCACAATTTAATGATAATATCATTTTGATATTCTTATTTTAAATTTTATTCCAATTTTATCAAATAAAATTTATTAAAGTTAATGAAATTAATTATAATATTTTCTTGGAAAAAATAAATAAAAACCATTTTTGATGAATAAAAATAATTTACTAAAAATAGAGTGATCATTTAATAAGAAGTTATCAAAAAATTTAAAATGATTACGAAATTTATATATATATATCATAAATCAGTTAATCATAAAAATTCTTGCCAATTTAACGACTTGGTTTTAATGGTGATATTTAAATAATAATATTTCATGGTTCATTTAGGATTGGTGTGTTATGTTATATACTATATCCAAAATAATTTTCTTCTTTTATAATATTTTGGCGTTACACTAAAAATATTAAAAATTAAATCACCCATATGGAGTGGTATTTGAGTTTCCAATTGGAAATCTATAACTATCAATTATGTCTAAATAAAAGATCCTTTTTTTGAACTTATGATGTGTGAAGTAGTAATAGAAGTCGACTCAATTGAGAATAAGCTTGATAAAAAGGTAAATACTTCATTGAAGGGTTCTACTTATATATATATAGAAAGAAGAAAAAAGTATAAATATTTATAAATCATATGGAGAAGAATATACATCAAGTAATTCATGATCAAATGATGATATTTCTCAGTTCACCAGAAAGTTCAAAAGGTTTTCTAATAATAAAAGATTTTTCAAAAACCCCTTCGATATGTATGAGAAGCATGCGGAAAACTCTAATGAATTTAGATGATTTGAGTGTAAGAAACTTGGACAGATCAAGCTAGACTACCATTAATTGTAAAATAAAAAGAAGTCTGAGAAATTGTATTTCAATAAGTTTGTCTATAATAAGAAATCTAATAAATACATGAAATCCATATAGATTACTTATGAGGAATCCAGTAGTAAATCAAACTAAGATTTAAAAGCATTAATATATAATCAAACTTATAATATGCGATTTATGTCACACATAGATGAGGTACATTATTTTTATTCCTATGAGAATGAGGCTGACTCTGAAAATGAAAATTGATCTTGTGAATTATTAAATGAATATAATACCATTATTGAAACAAAATAAAAAATCTTAAAAAATAAAAAATAATCCCTCATGAATGCTTAAAATGAATTTTAATGAAGATGAGGATATAAATAATAATGATTTATATCTGAAAGTCAAATTGTAAAACTATACTACATATTTTATTAAATATCAAAATAAGATTTAAAGCTTACATAAGGAAGTTAAAAACCTTAAATATAGTTCAAATGTTTTCAAAAAAGGTGAAAACTGTATAAACTAAACTATTTTAAATAATAAACTCAATAAAAAAAATTTAAATAAGAATTCAGGGTGAAAAACAAAATCTTTATAAAAGTTATTTTATTCCTAGTTTTAAGAATAAAAACATCAATAACGTTATTTCATTGATTTTGGAGAATCATGGTACAGTTATAATAATTATATTTTAAGAAAAAAATAATTTTTTTATTAAATAATTGATTTATTTAAAAAAGGTTTTCCAAATCTTGTGCCAGAACTTTGGGATAGTGAAAACAGATTTGGGTTCCTAAATTGTTAAATGTTAACAATGATGGACCTAAGAGAATACAAATATCAAATATATTTATTATTTTATTTGTTTTCGTATGGAAAAATTTCCATGATTATCACGGAGAAATGGTATATTGAAAATGAATGCTCAAGGAACATGAGTATAGATTTTCATAACTTCCACTCCTTATCAAAAATGGTTGGAGGCTATGTCACAATTAGTGAAAATGAAAAGGGAATTATTATGGGAGTTGGATTAGTTGGAAATAAAAGAACATATCACATCATTAAAGTAATTTATATGTAAGTATTGAATAATAATTTTATATTCATTTCCCAAATTTGTGATAAAGGTTATTATGTTGACTTCTTAAATAACACCTATTATTTTTTAAAATACAAAACCCTTAAATTTAAGGAACCTAAAATTTATAATTTCCATACACTATATCTAAATTATTTTTGTAGATATAATGTAAAATATTTAAACAATGCAACAAATGAAACTTGGATTTGGAATAGAAGAGTTGGATATTTTAATGTTTATTTTTATGAACATCATCTAAGATAAATTTAGTTTCAGATTTACCTCAACTTAAATTGAAAAAAGAGAAAATATGTGGTGAATTCCAAATAGAAAATAAATGAAAGTCATATTTTAAATATATTAATGTCAGTTTTATGTCTAAGCCTATATAAATTATTAATATGGATTTATTTGGGACATCTTGAATAACAAGTCTCAGCGGAAAATATTTTTTTTATGTGTCAGTTGATTTTTTTTACAAATATACTTTGGTTTTCTTTTTGATTGTTAAAAATGAAGATTGTTATATATTTACCAATTTTTTTAAAAAAATAATAAATGGGAATGATGTAAAAATTATTTATTTAAGATGCATCTACGAAGAAGAATTTGAAAACCATGAGTTCAATTCCTATTATTCCAAACATGGTATCAAACATACTATTTCGTTCCCTGGGAAACCTCAATAGAATGGTGTCACTAAAAAGAGTAATAGGACCTTGTAGAATATTTATAGGACTATGTTTTGTTAATATAACCAACCCAATCATTTTTTGAATGAATCTTTTAATAAAACATGTTATTTCATAAATAATGTTCTAATTTGGATCACTTTAAAGAAAAAACTTATGATCATTGGAGTAATTGAAATTAGTATTTGGATACTTAAATTTTTTTAGATTTAATGTTTATATTTTGAAAACCAAGGGTTGTCTGGGTAAATTGTATCCAAAGGACAATTAAAGAATCTTTCAAGAATATTCTACCACTTCTAGGGCCTATAGATTTTTGTATAGAAGGTCGAATATTGTAGAAGAATAAACTCGTGTGACTTTTTTTAAAATTAATCTATTTATTCATAAAATTAATCAAGTTGATGAAGTACGTGATTATTTTGAATCCATGAGATGTGAACATATTTTTGACAATATAATGGATTATTTGGAGCTTGATTTTAGTAAACCAAATCCTGAAAGTATGGATACTAGCGAGGTAGAAATTATACTACCTAGATAGCCTAGAACCTTGAAAACCCACCCCTTAGAAACTGTTATAGGATACTTATATGATGATATTATGACTAGAATATGTGTAGGAAACAATGTTTATTTTTTCCCTTTTAATCTCAATTGTAACCTGAAATCTTAGAAGAATCCCAATCCAATAAGAGATGGGTTTTACCTATACTTGAATAGTTAAACAAGTTAAATAGTAATAAGGTATTAAATTTAGGTGATAAACCTATTGAATATCCTACTATATGGAGAAAATGGGGTTTTACAAATAAATATTATGATCATGCTGTGATCACTATAAATAAGGATAATTTAGTTTCTAAATGGTATAAACAAGAGGAATGTATAGATTATGAAGATACCATTGAACCCGTAGCTATATTCGAATCCATTTAGATTAGCCTTTCATATAAATCACACATGGATTTAAAATTATATCATATAGATGTAAAATATTCTTTTTTAAATGGTTATCTAGTAGAGGAATTTTATGCTGAACAACCTCCCAGTTTTGAAAATCCAAATTTCTCAAATTCAATTTTTAAACATACCAAAGCTCAATATAGACTTAAACACGCACCTAAAGCATTGAATGAATGTAGAGTTATTTTATTTTATCAAATGGATTTCAAGAAGGTGTTTTAAATACCACACTTTTCAAGAAAAATTCATCGTCAGATATTTTTTAGTTCAAATATATGTTGATGATGTGATTTTTGGTTCTATAAACAAGAAAATATTTAATGTTTTTTCAAAAAATCATGCAAATTTTTTTGAATTGTGCATGATAGGTGAGTGAAAATATTTTATTGGTTTTCTAATTAAAAAAATGTTTTGGGAATATAGTGAATTAAATTAAATACATACCTTACTTACTTAAGTGGTTTAAACTCTAAAATAGTAAATTAATGAAATTTATATGACTTTTAATGAAAATATTCATTTGGATTAGGTTTGGAAACTATTTGACAATAATATATATAGTGGAATAAATGGGATTCTACTATATTAAATTTCAATCAGACCAATCATTATGTTTTTATTAGGATTATGGTATTTATTCAAATAAATTTATTAGATATCACATTTAAAATATGAGAAAATAATTTTAAGGTATATAAATGGAACAATTTATTCTTCCTTACTTTAAAAAAAATCTTATTTTAATTTTACGTCTTATTTTTATATCAAAATTGGTAGTTATAAAC
The DNA here is from genome assembly GCA_963277665.1 of Viscum album. Classification (NCBI taxonomy): domain Eukaryota; kingdom Viridiplantae; phylum Streptophyta; class Magnoliopsida; order Santalales; family Viscaceae; genus Viscum; species Viscum album. The sequence continues at coordinate 1,907,640,997 of OY728155.1, forward strand.
TTAATATGAGGTTTACTTCTCTAAAAATCCATTATATAGGTAAATCCACTATATCCTGGTGTAGTAAGAAACATTACTCATTTATAATATCTACTACTATAGAGTACATTTCTGCAGGTAGTATTTGGGGATAGGTGTTATGGATGAAACACACATGGTTAGATTTTAGATTCAATTTTAATCAAATCTCAATTAAATGTGATAACACTAGTGCTATCACTATTTCAATGAATCCAATAAACCATTCAAGAAAAATGAATATATAACTGTGGAATGATTTTTTAAGATATCACACTAAAAAATGTAATATCACACTTGAATTTATATCTATTGATAATAAATTAGAATATATATTTACTAATACCCTTTCATGAGAAAATTTTTATTTTATTAAGTGGGAATTAGGGTAATTTCAAATTAAAATATTTTAATTTATTTTATTCTTTAATATTTTAACTATGTTTAACATTATATATCAAATGTTAATTTATTTATATTTAAATTCATTGTGGATATTAAATGAATTTATTATAATTTTTTGTTTAATTGAACCTAATTATATTTTAGTAAGTAAATTGAATTTATTTTTGAAATATAAATATTTTATTTTCCAATTTTATTTTATTTTATTTATTTTTAAAAGTTTTATAGACCCATAAACCTAAAAAATCAATGCATCACTTCTCTAAATCAGATATATGGCCTAATCCCAAATCATGTGTCTCCTTCATTTCCATTCTTCAACATCCTTTCCAACAAAATATTAATCATCACCCTAAAACAATCTTATCCTCAAAATTATCATTTTCTAATAGGTAATTCAACGTAAGGAGATGATGTTTGTTCTAGTTTTATTAAGAAAGAAATGGCCGGTGGTGGATTCTGTAGAGTTCTTGTGGGAAAATCAATTCATATGGATTGGTTAAAAAGAATATAGCTTTGTCTGAAAAAATTTTTTCAATAAAAATAATGGGAATTCATTTTGATGAGAAGAAATTGGATTTTTTGTTTCAGGCGGAGGTTGAAAATTTTATGTGAAATGTAGAGTTTTAGTTTGTAAAAATAGCGGATGTCCTTATATCGAATGTAAATGGGAAGGACCTTCTTGTTTTGTCTTTGTAAATGGAAGATGCATTTCACTCTCCTCATGAGGGTGATTAAAACTTCAGCCAAACTATTTTAGGTACAATCTCTATAGGATATAATGATGTTTTCAAGTTTTTATTTGGAACCTTTGCTTTTGAGTAGAAATTTTTAAGATACCTAAAAGATGAAAATAATTTCTATTGAAAGTTTATCCAGACTAGAATCTATAAAAGAGACTATAAGATGAATAAAGTGTTTTTAGGATATTTACCTCTTATATATCTTGATAAATAATATTAATATGAATTTGGTTTAGTGCATGATGCATTTCATGCACCACTACTTCATGTGTTTCTATATCAGCTACTCCTCCCAATGCACCAATGCTTGAATCTCCATCTAGTTATCTAAATGATATAGGGCTTATATTTATAGAATATTTAGACAATATATATGACATGAATTTTATTTATAATTAACAATGATTGGATTTTATGTTTTAGTTGATAGAATTATGAATAAGTTGTATTCAGAGACTCTAGTTTCTCCATCTACTTTTGATCCTTCAACTATAGTTAGTTATCCTCACAGTTTATCTGTTGGGTAGATAGAATAATTCAAAGGGATGCTAAAAACTAGTCTCAATACACTTTCCCAATTGTAAAAAACATGCCTCCACAACTATTCTCAATTTCTATAAAGCATATGTCATAAGGATAATTAATATGTGTCCTAATGCCCAATTTTCTCTAAGATAGAGATGATATCTCGAACTATCACTATTAGATACATTAGGGGTTCCAGGTGGAGGTTTAATGATATTTTTGACCAATCCAGGAATTACCAGAATGAGCATTATAAGGATATAGCCATAGTAGCTATTGAGTCTGCTGAGAAAGGATACACTTCTATAGAGCCTTTCATGAAGTTGTCGTTTTCCAGTGTTGGCTCTTATGGCTTCAAAATATCTTCTGGGAATCATAAGAAGATTTTTTGGAAACCTTCCTATAAACCTAGATCTAGATCAGGTTTTTGGACATTGGCATCTTTTATTGAATTTGGGTGAGTTGTTCTACCATCAGTTTTTGACCCTCTAATTACCTCATCATCCTATCCAAATTTCAAGAAACCTCTACCCCAACATCCATTTTGTTTGAACCCATATGCAATCAATTTTATTTGGATAATGTCCCATATATTTAATTTCATGGGTTTTTAGAGTTTTTAATTTGTACATTTATTCCTTATTATGAAATTTTTATTGATCTATTTAATGTGTTTTAAAGAAATAATTTTCAGTTAATATATTTTATTTTTTTTGGTTCTTAAGAGACTGTTTAAATTAAATGTGTTTCAAAGTGATTGTTTACATTTAATATTATTTATAATATTTTTGGTTTTTAATATATGTTTATCATTTAATTTATTTTAAACTGACTATATTTAATGAATTTTTCATCTTTGTGAATGTTTTACTTATTGATTTTTTTTTGAAATTCAGTATTAATAGAATTCACGTTTTGTTTCAGAATTATATTTAATATTTTCACAACTCTAAGTGATATATTAAATGTTTTTACCCTCTCCTTACCCTTCCTTTTTAAGGAAAACAAATGTGTAGAAGTCTTCTATATGGGTGTAATTATGAATAAGTGGGAGAAAAAAATATAGACACAACATTTTAAATGAAACCACCTCAAAATTAATATACATTACATAGATTATATAAAAATATACTTAAATATTTTCAAATTTAATTTTTATTTTTTAATTTGTTTTATAATCATAAAAAGGAGGGGATTGTTGGGATACTAATTTTTTTGCAACATATCCCATGTAATTTATGTTTTTATTATCTAAAAACCCAGCATATGTTTATAATTAAATTTTTAATTGTTTTTATTATATATTATTTTTATTGAATCTATTATACTATTATTCTACAATTATGTATGTTTAGATTTAATTTTCCCAAGTATTGAAAATTGGTGATGTGAGAAATCAAATGCATGGATATTTATATATATCGAGCAATTGGATACATCAATCATATACGTGAAGGAAATTCCTAGATAAATTAGAAAAAACCAAGAATTGTCTCTGGGAAAGAAACCTATATGGATAAATCACATACATGAGAAAATAGATACATCTATGAAACAACTATGTGAATCATCTACATGGAGTAATAAATGTTGTGATTTAGAAACATGGTAAAACCAGCTATGTTATTTCAAAGGGCTACATGATTCATTCAGCTATGTTAGATTTAGATATGCAATCAAGATATCTACATGAATAATTCAGTTACATAAAGAATTCCTAGAAAATTTATCAATGTGTGTGATTAGGTTATGTAAAGAAAAAACATGGATTAATACAGTTACATGAATTGAAATCTATGGAATTAGATACGTGATGATCCGAAGTTGAGTTCATAGTTCCATAACCCACATATTTCTAACTATTGGAGTAATTTTAGTGGAATTTAATGATTCAAAAGATAAATTAAATATTTTATTACCAATTTTTGGGAAAATTGAATATAAAAAGGTTTCAAGTAACAATAGGATGAAATTATACATGAATAAGTTATTTTTCAGCCCTGATTCTGAGTTATTTTTCAAAGGCATCTAGAATTTAATTACATGACTAGATTTTATGGGATATTATATATTTAAATATTAAGATATATTTTATAAGAGTATTCAAATAGAAAATAATATGTAATTTATAATAACAACACTTGCACCATTATCACTCTCTCTTGAACCTCTCTGTGTTTCTACTATGTACTAAGAAAAAGATAAAGATGGTTCAAGATCAATAGTTTCACTTCAATGATAAATCATGATGTATTTTTCATGAATATCCTAGAGATAAATTTCTTTATTATTTTATATCCTGGAGAACTCTTCTCTTCTTTCAATTTCATCTTTTAACTATGAGCTTCATCTCTAATCTTTCATTATTATTTCCTTTTGTTTGATGTGAACACTCTTGGATCTGAGTGTTGAAGGATATTATATTGTAGATCCTTATAGGATATTGGTTAAATATCATGGTTTAATACCCTATTCCAACTAATTTAACCTAGTTATTATATACCTTGGAAAAAGACTATAATTCCTCGGTAAAAGGACTTGTAATAGTGAAAATCACAAGGCTCTAGGATTTGAGTGAAATATGGGATTTCTATTCCACAAACCCACATAAACTGACTATATTAGATATTTTTCTTTATTATATTATTTCCCATACTTGTATATGTTAATAAAATATTATAATCTACCATATCTTAATGATTATGGTTTTTAAATTGAAGAAAACTCTATGAACTCAATTCTATCACCCCGTGAGTCTTTGTGCATCTGGTCTCTAAGAAACATGACATAACCTTAAATACTTTCATTATGAGTGGGTGTATCTTGTGTGATTTAATGTTGAAATTTTTTGGTTTTATGAAAAAAATAGTGGTATTCATGGCCTCAATGAACCAGATCATCCATCCATTTTTGGGTCAGTTTATGTTGGTTTTCATTTGTGAGATCATGGTGTAATCCCAGTCTATAGGAGATAATTTACAATATGCTGGAATCTTCTTGAGTACACTGATATTGCCTGAAATTTATGAAATTCTATATAAAATTCACTTATAAATCCAAAACATGAAATTATTATTCCATGTTATCTTGGAAATTGGAGTGTTAGGGGACCCAGAGAATACATCATATATGGTATCATAGGGGAAAGACAAGAAAATGATATAGATTTAGAAATTTTTGGATTTAGTAGTATATTAAAATCATTTTATCAAGGAATTATTCCAAATAGCCACACCAATGATATGTCTACCCATGAAAGGGGAAAATTGTTTTACGTCAGATGCTTGAGAGCAGGATATCCAAGAGTTGAAGAACATGTTTACCTAAACATTGATGCTGAACTTACCTAAGTATAGTAAGGAATATACTATGTACTATGTAATATTCAGAGTGATAATCAGATTATTTCTAATGTTGATGGATCGAGTTGTTTCTTAAGGGTCTAGAAATTTTTCACCGCATGAGAGGAAAATACCTATTCATGATATGGAGTTAGCTTTAGTGGTATACATCTAGACAAGCTGGTGTCACTATCTCTTTGAAGAGTGGTTTTTAGTATATAAAATCCATAACAGACTCAATTATATATATTTAATTATAGTACTAGAATCTTTAATAGAGGAGTATGTTTGATATATATATATTCTTTCGACATCAAGTTGGAATACAATCCCAGCAATAGAAATTTTTTTGTTGATGCCATGAGTTAGAAGACACAATCAGAGGTAGTATAGGATTATTGTGATGTTTTTTCTTGATGTAACTCTTTTTAGATATTCAATTGGATTTATATGACTCTTAGGGGAGATGTACACTAACTTCAACAATAGTGAATCTCATCCTCTTAGACCATAATACGAGAGTGCATTTATATGATTTATAGTGGTTAGCTCCGATGAAAAAAATTATATGGTAGGGATCCTTCATCTGGATGGAATATTAAAATAGAGAATTTTATTCTAATCCAAATTGGTTTATGGGTTTCTACAATCTTTCACGGGGATATAAATAGGGATTCCCATGATCATATATGAGAGGTAAATCCCTATCAAAAAAATATGTATCATGGTCTCTATAGGAAGTACTAGTAGATAGTGATGAAGAATAAGGTTATGGTATTTTTGGCACGATGTTTCACTTTTAATCAGGTTAATTTCATGCATTAGAGGCCCTTTGGGTTGATGAATCCTTTCCCATTCAAAAATGGATGTGGGATGATGTCATCATAGAATTCATGACATGATTACACATGAAACCTATGAAAAATGATGTATTATGTGTGATGTTGGATCAAATGATAATTTTTTTCCATTTATTTAATATTGGTGATTCCATTCCAATTAATTATTTGGGTATTCTCTACATGTGGGAGACCGTTTGATTTTACGGTGTTACGAGGAGTATTGTTTCCAACAGAGATCCCAATTTGTTGTCATGTTTATGGAGGGGAATTCATAATGAATAAGGATAAAAAGTGATTTTGAAAATAAAATATCACCCTTATACTGATAGAAAATCAAAATAAATGATTGAGATTATAGATTAGATTTTGTGAGCCTATGTTTTATATTTTCATGGTTTTGGGAGTAGTATCTAGAACATGTGGAGTACACTTATAATAACACATTTCAGGCATTGATCCAAATGTCTCCTTTCATGGATTTATATGGAAGGATATTACATTCAAATATACTCTAGTTATATATAGGAGAGTTAACTCTAGTTAAATATAGTCTAATATAAGATACATCCATGTATGCATAGTTGTTCAAAAAAATTATTGGTGAACACATCAAGTTGGAAGTAATGTAAGTTAGGCATTGTAGATGACCACTTAAGGTGGAGGTTATTCATCATGTTTTTCTTTAGGTATCACCTAGGATTGGATAATTATGTGTGTAGAAGTTAGGAAATCTATATCCCAGGCTCATTAGTTTGTTTGAGACAATAAAGAAAATCACTCCACTGGCATACCGATTGGCTCTTACAAAGTGTTACAATGTCAAGCATGATGTGTTTCATGTGTCACGACTTTAGATATATCACTCTAACCCTCACTATGTGATATATTTTGATGATGTTGAAGTTGATTTTGATGTTTGTTTGGGGATAATCTAATCTATATCATGGAAAATAGAGTAAATAATCTCTAAGGGAAGATCGTTACTCTTGTGTGAGTGTAATTGGATCATGGGAATCTTCAAGAGGATACCTATGTGTGGGAGTATTATAGGTAGTCGTAGTGGCTTGAGTTTTTCACTTATACCCTAAAATTAATTTAGGGGGGCTAGCTCATGGAAGAGATATTATATTGTGGGGAGGTTTTGAGATCCCATATTTTTCTTGGTATGTTTCTTTTAAATTTTTCCCTTGAACTTGTTTGAGTTTTGTTAAACTGCTTCAAGCCTTGGATTTTGTGATATATTCATGGATTAATTAATTGTTTCATAGGTGTTTTGGGGATTATATTTTGTAGAATATATAAGTATGGACGTGACTAGTGGAGGTTTGTATGTCTGGAGAAAGTGTAGAACCACTGGGTAGAAGGTGGGATGCCTAATAAACTAGAATGGCCATAGGAGCCCCACCAGCTTAGCACTGAGATACACCGGCCAGATAGTGGGATTTTGGTAGTTGGTTTTTCTTATATGAGACCCACCAACAACCTAGTGGTAATTAATTAGCTAGCTTATGGGGTTCCTATCCAGGAAATCTTTCAAGAGGACACCACCAACTCACCGATAATTCCCCCCACTAATAAGTGTGGTAGGGAAGTGCAACTTAAGCAAGGGGATGAGATGTATTTTTACACCCGGAAACTCATTTAATCACCTATTAACGTCTAATATGAATCTATTATGGGAGTTTCATAATTTTAATGTTCTCTAAGTCTCCCAAGGATCCTCCAACACCTCTCTTTGGTTTTCTAATCCGTTCTTCAATCTGATGATCCAAAATCAATAATTCTCACTTTTAGTTGATGATTTCATGTTTCATACATTGATCATATTATTACATACTTGAAAATAGGTTTCAAACATTTTCAATAATATATTTTTATCTTACAATTTGATCATATTATTGAACATATATATCTGATTCTTCATTGGTTGAGGTGGGTGGCCTATAACAAATCCCTAAAAACGATTTCTTTATTATAGTATGCTAAATAAGTGTGATCATGTTGGAATTTCATGAACATGAACTAAATTAATGGTTAACACATTTTTATTAGATTAAATCCATATTCTTAGACCTTCTACAATTCCCTTTTGGTCTGTTGGTGTTGAGACCGAGACTTACAACCACCTGATAGGTGTTCCAACCTTTGACCTTAGGTTGGTACTTAATTTGGTTGAACCTATTTCCCTATTATGAGTTAAAATTTGATTGAGAATTGGATTAATATTTTTAATTTTCATAATTGGTGAATTTTAGTGATTATATTGGAATAAAATCACAGAGCATAAAATTCCTTAATTGGAATGTATTTGTCTTTGGCGTGATAATATTTCTTCCCTTTGAATGGTCTTTCACCTTGGGAAAAAATAAGTAGCACTATCATATGTATTTAAATAGAGACTGATATGATATGGTTACCTTTTCCCTTAGTTTATTATTTTTCCCTTGGAACATGTAAGTGGATATAGTGTTGGAATTCATATAGAGTGCAATATTTCGTGGTTACTTGATGCCCAAGGGTGATATAGTAGATTATTTGACATAATATGGGTGATTCATCCTTAGAAGGAGAATCCACCAGTGGTATGGATGATTAATATTAGGAAATGGAATATTCAAATGAAACGGGAATGTCACAAGCTGCCCCACTGATGTACGACCCATCACTACCCCAAAACACACCTCCAATAGGCCATGGGTTGGAGACCAATGCCAAGTAGGAATATCCCACAGATGGGTGTCATTGGCCTAAATTACCTACACACACATACATCTCCAAGCCCACACAATACATAAATGTAAATCAACTGAAAAAATGAATGCATACATCTATGATCCCACAACAGAGTATGAAAATATAGTACTAAAAACAAAATAGAGGCCCAAAAAAAATCCCAACCAATCTGTAAAGACTCTAACCATATCCAAGGGTGGTGAATAAGTCAAAAGTATGATCCTGGTAAACACCTTGGTATTTTGGGATCCATCTTCGCTTCACCCACTCCCTATCCACAGAGGACATCGTTGAAAGGGTCATTGTCTGCATAAGACATGACACATGCAAGAAAATCCCGTGTATGGGGATATTATAGGAAAACTTAGCAGGAAAATCCAAAAACACTAAACATGAAACACAAAGTATATTCTAGTAAATAAAATATATAACAATAAATATATGATAGAAAAAACTCATATATACTTAGGAAAGAGACCATGCTAAAATGTGGTCATAACTAACTACCAGACATATGATTTTGCTCAAAACAACACTCATTCTGGGAGAACTCACTCTATAAGCCATGCTATCATTAGAGATTCTCTATGATGTGGTATAGCCTTTTGGGCCCCGCCCAAAGAAAACACACTAGACTAAGAGGAAATTGATACCCATATATGGGGTCACACCTAGAACCACTGGGGGACACCCTGAACTCAATCTAGATCAACCCGCTACATAGGGGACCACACATCAATGATTCCACAAACCCTAAAAATGAGTCCTTCTAGATAGAGGATCAATGATTTTCTTAGAGAAGTTATTCTAATCCCAAAAACTAAAACTAAGGAACTATGGATGATAAAGGATCGCACACCAGTCACATAGAGGGACACCACAATTCTATATGAGACTCTACCTCTAGAGGGGATCACAATTCATTGCCTTCGATGTAACTCAATACATTAACCTCGAGGGAAAGGACCAAGGGAACACACTCAACCTATAGTAGTCCAAACTGAGAAAATAAAGAGCCAAAATAAATCTTTAAGGGAGTACATGGCATGTACCAAGGGGTACACGATGTGTCCAGCTATCCAATGTTCTACCTGTGTAGAAGAGACTCAAAGGACATGTAGTCACCATATAAAAGTCATGTTTAATGAAACACATGGTGTGAAAAGACACATGGTATTCTAAACATGTTTCCAGGCTGTGTTATTGTACCAAATCCTTGTCTGTGTGTTGGTCCACATATGCCAAGTCGTGTCTATGTTGGAGTACACGACGTGTCCTTGACTGTTTACTCCAACTCATGTCTGTGTACTCTTTAGAGTACACATTGAGTAAACCAAGTATTTTCACATAATCTAAAATAGTGTTTATACACTGTTTGATCCATATCCTCATCCTAAACCCCTAGATACCACTAATGGGGTCCCATGGGCCATGGAATCATGGATTACATGCCATTTTCCACAGGATTTTCCAGAAATCACATATTCTTCATCCACACGCCTGAGCCCAACCTATGTTCTCTAATATATTGATATGTATTCCATGAAACTCCATTTACAATTTCATTTATCCATTCCATCACCACATCAATGTGTTACATCATTAGATATACTCATAAAATAGATCAAATTGCCTTTATTTTTTTCTAGATGAAGAACGCTTAAGAATGAGAAATATAGAATCATCAATCATCAAAATAGATCTATTTCTATATTCATACCTATTTCGTCTTATAAAAATCCTAGATCTATGATGTTCTATCATTGTTCCATGCAACAGGTAAACAACAATCAATTGATCAGGAATAGATGAACCCTATGAAATATGAAAAAACACCCATGGTGAATCATGGAACTGGGGGAGAGAAGTAAAAGAAAAAATGAGAGGAACAAACATTGATCGATATATGTGTTTATCTTGGTTAGTTTCCATTAGAACTATACTAGAATCCATAAAAAACTAAATCAAAATATATTATCCTTCTGAATCACTGCAAAATAATCCCATTGTACAAGGCAACATTCCCATAAATCAATTCGTTCATCAATTGAATTTCCTTCATTGTATAATTTAATAATGGGGAATAAATCCACACACAACTCACACCCTACCTCAATTTAGTTCAATTTATGATGAATAATTATGTATTGTCATTGTCATTGGCACAACCCATTGAATTAGTTGTGTGTTGATCATCAATCCACAATCTCGTCATCGTTCCCTTGAGAGGATTCTCTAGAGGATCTCTACAAAACATCTATAATGATTCTAGGATTTTTTTTGGAAAACCCTATAATTATAACATAAGGATATACTTAAATATCTACCCAAATTCTATATCATAAATTAAATTTATTAAATAATTTTATTTTTTATGCCCGTGACAACTTTTCTAAAAACCACCCATTCCAACAAATGTTATGTCGTGCATTGGTTAAAACTGCCATTATGAACTCAAAAATGCCCTCATATTTCTAATATAGACACTTGTTTAGTTGTAATTTTAATTTTTAAGAAAACCAAATACATGTTCTATTAAATATATTTAATATATTTCAAAAATTTATTCTGGACAAACCCAGCCTCAGAATCACACGACATCTCAGACATAAAATCCATGACATTAAATTATCCCCACCATAGGGATTTTTATCCAAAAAAGAGAAAAACTACTCAATGAGATGGGGGTACTAGGATCACATCTGGGTCTCCCACTCTTAGGTTCACTCCTAATGATTTTCATGATTCCATATAACTTTCACAAGGAAAATAAAATGGCCATGGAGTATCTTCTCTTACTAATCCTTTACCTCCACTGGGTATTATGTAATGGTAGCTTCATCCTCGATTTCCAACTCATGTAAGTCGATAACCTATGATGAGTTGTGAATGTACCTCCTCATCTAAAACACATTTAAGATATCATACCCAACTTAAATATGGTGATAGATCTATGTGGAACACCACCTATCCAAATCTACACAGAATCTAAAAATGACCAATGAACCTCAGATATAGTTTGTCTCATGGGCTAAATATTTATAATCCACTTCATGGTGAAACCCATAAAAACACACGGTATCCTTCCTTAAACTCTAAAGGCCTCTATATCCTATATTCATAATACTTATGATGGCTCTCAAAAATCGTATTCCAGTATTGGATGATATAAACCTTCTCTATTATATATTGCTCCAATTCTGGAGTCATCAGTACTGACTCTCCTAGGTCAGTCTAGCAAAATTGGTGACAAACAGGGTCACCCGTAAAAATCCTCAAATGGTGCCATAAAATTGGTGGAATGGTATTTGTTTTTATATGAAAACTATATATGGGTAGGTAGTCCTCCCAACTCTAACCATAGTCTATCATGCATACTCGTAACATTTCCTCTGAGACCTAATTGGTCTACTCCATCTGGCCATCAGTTTATGGGTGGAACACTATGCTCCAGCGTAACTGGGTCCTAAAAAACTCTTGAAATCCCCTAGATAATTGGTATTTAATGAGATAATAGTGATTAGAAACAATGACCATGGGAACTCCATAGAGTATGTATGTCTCCTGAATAGAAATATGTCCCAATGATCTCTATGGTACTCTTCTCTCAAATCAAAAAGAAGTGGTCTGACTGGGTGAATCGGTATATGATCGCCCAAATAACATCTTATCCCCTGGATATACATATTAATCCTATAATGATGTCCATGAATATCCCATCCAACATCCACTCTAGAACCTAAAGGTGGTTGGTTAAATCCAATGGAATTTGGTGCTCAACCTTCACTTGTTAAACATTAAGGTATCGAGAGACAAACTATGTAAATCCTTTATTCATTACTAACCATAAAAACTAATATCATAGGTATTGGTACATATTTCCTACACCTAGATGTACCCCCAAAGGATATTTGTGAATCTCTCCCTCAACCTCCTCCCGCAATATCACTGGTACTATCGTGCTCCCTTTGAAATGGATTGTGTGATCCCTACCTTTGGAAAATCCATTGAGATCATTTCTTGTAAATATTTGAGTATGTAAGGTCTCACTGTTTGTATCTCCATGTTGAGAATCCCTGAAATGCAGTATAAGTTATGGGGAAAGAAACATGGGATGAATATATAAAGAAGAATCTCTACCCAAAAAGGATAACTACAATAAGGCTAACTACTCTAAAGCCTTAGCCAACAACTGAGAGAATTATGTACTACTAAGTGCATCCGCCTCCACGTTCCCCTTCCTAGGATTATAGAGATTCTCATAGTCATGGTCATGATATAACTCTATCCATCAACTCTATCTCTTGTTATGATCCTTTTGAGATAAGATATAATTGAGACTCCTATGTTTAGAGTATATGATAAACTGCTTGCTCATCAGGAAGTCCCTCTACATCATTAACGCGAAAACTACTGTTGTTATCTCAAGGTTGTGGGTCATGCATTTCTACTCATGTGGTCTCAACTTTTGTGAACCATAGGTAATAATAATTTTCCTCTTCATCAGAACACAATGAATTCTAATCCATGATTCATCATAGAATACTACATACTCGACCCCCTCCTCTGGTAAGCTTATAATGGGAGTGCTCAGCTCCTAAAAGCACTTCTAGCACTTTTTCTTCCACAAAAAAGCCTATAATTTCATGGGAAAATTTTTAAGGGTGTTTCCACTATAGAGAATTCGGGTACAAAAATCTAATAGTGCCTTACAAATACAAAAAATCTTTGCACCTTGGTAACACTATTGAGTGGTCGCATGTAAGACCTACCTCAACCTTCATTTTATCCACCACAACACTAGCCTTTGGATGATGTGCCCTAGAAAGTAGGACTCTCAAATATTGAAATGAAACTCTTAGAGATTCCTGAAAAAATGATTCTCTTGGAGTGTGTTAAGGACCATCCTCAATTGTCTTGTGTGCTACTCTTCATATGTTGAATAAACTAGGATGTAATTGATGAATAACACAACAAACCGATCCAAGAATGTTTGAAGGATCCAATTTATGAGTCCCATGATCATTTATAGGGTGTTCTTCATGCCAAACAGAATCACCAACAACTCGTAGTTACCATAACGACATCATAAGAACATATTAGGTATATCCTCATCCTGTAATCGAATTTGTTGATAGCCTAACCTAAGATAAATCTTTGAGAACCACCATTTCCCTATAAAATGATTCAATAGTTCATATATTATCATTAATGGCTTCTTCTTTTTTATCATGATCACCTTGTTCAACATTCATCAATCCACACATAACATCATGCTTCCATCCTACTAGGAAAACAACATTGGGGTTTCCGAGGGGGAAATAGTAGGTATTATAAAGGCCATATCCTTCATGTCGTCCAACTAAATACTCATCTTATGAAGCTCTATGGGAGCCATTAGATGTACTGGTGATGATATCAGTTCCATCTCTAGATGCATGTTTATGTTGAAATGTACCTCTCAATGGGGAGGTAAACGTGGTACGTCCTTAAGAAAGACACTCTTATATTCCACCACCAATATATGAAATAGATAGCCCAAAGAATCCACTACCCCTAGAGTCATTTTTTCCAACTAGTGAGTAATCAGCTATACTCTACTATGCCAGATCTCATCCTCCTCCTCCAAGGTTTCATTTTCACCTAGAAAGAAAAAACACATTTTGTTACTACTGAAACACCATATTCTTCTCCTAAAAATTTCACTCTTGGCATAAAAATATAGATATCTAGTCCATACCAAAGATGAAATCATATGGCCTCGTTACTATATTAATGTGATCCCCTATAAAACCCTTGTCTTTAAGTGTCAGGCCCCATTGTTGGAACATGTGCACAATTTTTGAGTCATTTACCGTCAGAGTCTCCAACCGTAAGGGTTAAGTCAAAAGATCAACTGGAATATATAAGATTCAAATCAGAGAAGTGGACAGTAAGGAATGGATAGTACCCGTGTCTATCAATATTAAAACTAAAGTATATAATACACAAATCGTACCTCTAATCATCACTGGATTCTCAGGGTCATAGGCCTCCATAGCTTGTAGCTCATATCGTCCCTACCCACCAGCTCCTTGAGTCTGGCCTTGACCACCTGGATGTGGTGATGGTAATAGGTCAAACCTCCAACCATATCCTACTACACTGCCAGTACCTTTCCCATGTCCTCCACCCTATGGACCACCCTTATCCTTCCGTTGTCTCTACCTCGACAGTCCCTCAACTATATCTGGATCAGCTATTCAATGGTATGGGAAATCACATGCTAGATGTCCTCAACCATCATATGAGAGACAATGCCTGTTGATCGGCTGATTTGAGCTATTCTAAGAGTCTTACACAACTGACCATGAGTCATGGGATTGCCTCATGAAGCATCTAACATGATTGGATCCTTGTGACTACCTTTGGCTACCTACTTACATTGTCTTAGCTACCAGGTTCCCACTACTAGCTCCCAGTAATGATTTTTTCTCTTCTAGAAAAAATTATTCCAATAAGGCTCACTCAAGCACTCCATCGTAGGTGGAAATTCTAAGAGATACTACTCACGCCGTGATTTCCCAACACAAGCCCTGCTTAATGGTCCAATACCGGACGATCTGGTCCCAAAAATATCAAAATAGAAATCTGAGTGATCATTAAACCTCTCAGAATACTCCACCACATTCATACTGCCCTAATAGAGATGTATATGCTCATGTATGCATACTAATCACAATGCGATTGAATTGAAATCCTCTCAGAAGATACACTCAAAGTCTATCCAAAAGAGAGCTATATAATCATTTGATTGAGTCCCCAAGCTCTACCATCTCACTGTAGAGGCCTACAGGAGACCCCTTTCAAGGACTTCCAACTAATTGGAAGGTGTTCTCACAAGGTGGAAAATAAGAGTGACTACCTATAGCTCTTCCTCAGCCACATAGGGTTCTGGATAACCCTAAATCCTGGTAGGTCACCACATCTAAAACTCGTGAAACACACTCAACCTATGTGCATCCTTAGATGGCTGTGATGGTGTTAGATTCTACTCAATGTGTTGTCAAATATATGGTAAACTACCTAGAGGTCTTATCTCTAGTACAAGACCTTGTACCAATGCATCCTGACAAGTAACATTATCCACATGATGACATGGTGGAATCCTAGATGGGTCTCTATGTGGAGGTGTCATAAAATAAAACAATATGTACCATGGATAAATAGTATGTCTTGGGAGCTAAATCAAGAAGAAAATTGAAAAAAACCATACCTATATGATGAATTTACCAAAATTTTACCCTACAACCAAATGTTTAAACATACCAATTCGAAAGTTAGGTGATCAGAGTCCTAGTGTTTTGATATGTCAGTTCCCATACTAATATTGGAATCCCTATCCTGAAAGATAAACTTCAAAAAATATAAACTATTTACCGAAACAAATCTCACAAACTTAGGTCCTAAAGTTGAACTAACCTCCTGTGATACCACTCGATCATAACCCGACCCCACGAGGTACGACCCGTGACTACCCCAAGCTTGCCTCCAATAGAACAGGGGATGGAAACCAACAACGAGTAGGCATATCCCACAAATGGGAGGCATTTTCCTTAAGCACCTATCCAAAAAAACACATATCCAAGGACACACAATTTTAAAATGTAAAACAACTGAGACAATTCATGCATGAATCTAAGATCCCATAACATAGTATGAGAGTAGACAAGTAAAAATAGAAAATGGGAAATAAACAAGCCTAACCAAAACTGTAAAGAGTCCAACCTTATCTTTTTGGAAATGACTAAGTCAAAAGAACACTCCTTGTAAAAAAATATGTCTATCAAGATGAAGATACACTCCACCCACTCCCTTTTCTTCCAAGACACCATCAAAAGGGTTTTTGTATACACAATACAAGACACATGAAAAAAAAATTCATGTATGGGTGAGTATAACAATACTCAATAAGACACCACAAAAACAAAAAAAATAAAGCACCAAGTATAGATATATCAATAAAATGTATTAAAATAAATATATGACAGAGAAAACAAATATATACTCAGGAAAGAGACCAAACAATAAGCCATTCAAAACCAACTATATGCCACATGATTCTTCTCGAAGCAATGCTCGTTTAGGAAGAAATTACTTTGTGAGCCATGAAATCATCAGAGACTCTCTACAAAGAGGCCTAGCTTATTAGGCCTGAAAAAATAGATTGAAGTGGTCTAAGAAGACTTTGATACACATATAGTTGGTCACACCCAGATCTGCTAGAATACACCACACACCCAATCTAGATCAACCCAATATGTAGGGGATTATACATCAATGATTCCACCAACCTTACCAATGTAGCCTGCTAGAAGGAGGATGAATTATCTACTCAGGGAGGCCATTTTAATTACAAAATACCCAACTAGTGAACTATGGATGATATAGGATCACACTCTAGTATCACTGAGGGACACCACAACTATATTTGAGGCTCAGACTCTAGAGGGGATCACAATCTCGTGTCGTGGATGTACTTCCACACTGTACCCTCGAGGGAAAGGGCCAAAGGGAATTTTATCAACCTATACTGGTCCAAAGTATGAAAAAATAGCCACAAGCACTCTTTAAGGGAGAAAACATCATGTACCAAGTGGTACACAACATGTCAAGCTATCCAATGTTTTCCAATGTGGAATAGCTTAACATGATATGTAGTATCCATATGCATGATGTAAAGAATAATATAAATGGTGTGTAGAGATGCACAATATCCTAAACATTTATCTTGTACATGTTAGTATACCAGTCCATTTATACCACGCCAAATCCATGTGGGAGTACATGACATTACCATAAACTTGTAATCCAACCCATGTTCATATACTCTCTAGAGTTCACACTCAGTTAACTTGGGAGGGTCACACACCGTGTAACAGTGGTCACACACTTTGTAATAGGGGCCACACATTGTGTAATAGTGTTGACACACAGTGTGATCCTTATCTTCATCATGAAACCCTAGATGCCACTGAAGGTGGCTCACACACTATGTAATCTTGGATTACACACCATGTTTTATGGGAGTTTCAAAATATCCCATATTCTTCCTCCAACCACCTTGACTGATACTCCAGTATCTGATCCATCGACTACCACACTAAAAAATTCTATATTCAACCTTATTTACCCATTCCATCACTGCATCAAGACATTCTGTCATCAGATCTACTCACAAGATGAATCAATTTTTCATTCTTCATTTTTCACTGAAGAAAGACAAATAATGTGAAATTAAGAATCATACATTGTCCAAATCATTCTATTTTCATAATCTCACCTTTTTTCGTGATGTTCCAATCCATGATCTACAATATCAGATCATTTTTCCATGAAACGAGTGCGCAATGATCGATTGGTCAAAAATTGTTCAACGTTGGGCCAAATGGGGAACACCCTGGGTGAATCATGAAACTGGGGGATAAAAGCCCAAGAAAAAACAATAGGATCAAACCTCTATTGATGTTCATGTATATCTTGATTTTTTGTCATTATAATGACAATCAAATCCGTCAATAATTAAATCACAAGAATTTGTCTCACTAAATCCCTAGAAAATAATACTATCCCACAAAGCGATCGATCCGAAAATAAATCCATTTGTCGATTGATTTTCATTCATACCAAAAAATAAAAACTGAGAATCAATAAAAAACAAAAAATCCCTACCTTGATTATGTTTGATAAATCATGATAAAATATGTGTCATTGAAATCGTTGGAATGATCTATCGAATCAGTTGCACATTGATCATCAATCCCTGATCTCATTGGTGTTTTCCTGAGAAGATTCTACAGAATCCCTCTCTAATCACTCTCGAGAGGTTCCAAGGTTATGAAACTAACCATGGAATTCTGATATAGGGATCAATTTAAAGATCCACCAAAACACTGCATCGTAAATTGTTTTTATGAATTTGTTTTATTTATTTTACGGCCGCATTAACTTTTCTTCAAATGACATGTGCCGACTAACTTTGGGTCATGCCTAGGGTAAAAATGATATTTTTGAAATCAATGATGCCTTTATATTTTGGATATGTGCACCTCTTTAGGAGTTATTACTCTTTTTTAGGAAAACAACATATGCGAATTATTAAATATATTTAATATAATTCATAGATTTATTTTGGGCACACCGGGCCTCAGAAGAAAATGTAGTCTCAATACCTGGACTCGAGAAAAAAATGTATAATGTTAAAAAATAATACATGATAAATAAAAGAGGTTACAAGGTGATCCATCCTGAGTAGCATGATCCACCATTTAACAAGGATATTCGACATCCTGCATATTCATGTTTGCTTGTCCCAGAGTGTCAACCAAGATTTTAAGGGTCATAAAGTATATTAAATGTTATGTATTAATTTATTAATTAATGCCTCTGTTTATTGTAATATTAAATGAACTATTTATTTATATTATGTTTTATAGAAACCATGGGTGTTGACCTACTGAGTGTTGTCACACCCTATTCGGGCACCGTTTGGTACCCAAGAATTATTCATGGATATAGGTATAGATAAGGGAAATGGACCATGTACTTGATTTATTTCTTTATAAATGATATTGGAGCTTCGATACAGGACCAGTCATGGGGTTCAAGACTGAGGTTTTAGAGTAATTTTTTATGACTATATTTATTCTTTAAATTTTGTGACTTCAACATGACATTTATATTATCATAGAATATTTTATTCCGTGGTTTATTGATATTATTTCTATATTTTTGGTTATTTATCTATGTATGGTTTGATTTTCTTATGTATAATCATCTTACGGTTGATTTTATTGTTTAATAAATCTTATTTCTAATGATATTGAAAATCTATTTCAAATGTTATAGTCTCCCCACTATATTATTTACAATCTCTATACTAGTCATTAACGACTAGTGTATGGGGAGGTACACTTGAGTTATTGTAATGACCCGAATCTTTTACGTTAGGGATTAATGGGTTGGGGATGTTAAATGCCTCTATAAAAGCATTAGTGCTACTCAAGTTATTAAGGGGTCTAGTGTGATCTGCATCAAAATACTCATATCTTTATATGAGCATAGACACAAAAATATGTATCATATACCAAATAGGTATACATATACAATAATGTTTTTCCATTACATCATCTTATCAGTGGACATATAATATTTCAATCTAGTATAACCAACTCATCTATTCTTGATTCATTGAAAAAGACTAACCATGTTGATGAATACATCACATGGCATTATTAATAAAAATGCAAACATCTCATTTATCTCATGTATGAAGCATGAAACATCATATGTGACTCAAATAATCATGGAAATTAATTTACTCAGTCTAAATCAATTAATCCATAAATTGATAAACTTTTTATATATGTGAAAAAAATGAAATCTTGGTTCCACTCTAACGATGACATGATCCACAACATACCCACCACACTGTGAATAGATAAGTTCATATTTTGACTTTCTTAAGTAGGATATAAATGTATTTAGATTCTTAGGATAGATATCTCATTTCTATTAGGTAATAAGGATTGATAATACAAACACACCCCTATGTATATCAATGATTTTTTGAAACTCCATGAGATATGATATGAAGGGTTAATCTATGTAACATCTCTACTAATTAACTCATGAATCCATTATTCATACCTCAAATTCATATCTTTTTAATGAATAAAAAAATATATTTATTAGAAACGTATTATATCATCACAACCCATAATACATAATAATGATCATTGGTTTGGGATAACACTAATTTATTCTTTGAGTGGTGAATACCATTCAATAAATCACATAAAATAAATTAAAACACACATTAATAAGTGATAATTTAAAACATTATTTATTATAATAACATGATACATTTTATAACCATTATAACCAACCTCTCACATGTTTTTCACCCATAGATTCTACAAGACCCTCATATTGTATCATTGGTAATGGTTTCATAAACAGATATACTTGATTCTAATCTATGAGCACCCAACTAATCTTTCTATCACCGCTTTCAATGTTATCCCTAATGAAATTAAATTTGAGAAGGATGTGTTTTTCCTTTGGTGATATTTTGATATCTTATCATAAGAAAAAACACTATTTTCCAAATATATATCAATTAATCCCATAATTTTAGAAACCACTCCAAGTCTGGTAATGAAATTATTGATCTAAACAACATCCCTGGAAATAACTTATAAACTGATTAACTCTTCTTCTATTGTGAAGTCTGTTATGTGATATTGTTTGTATATTTTATTATTTGAAACTCATATGTTTAGAAAAAACATGAATCCAAATTGAGATCTCATACTATATTTATTAGATTTTAAACCATCACATTTGTTATGCATTGCAAAAAATCCATCATTTCCTTTAAAGATCACGAATATATCCTTTCTCATTCTAAAGTACATTAGAATTTTATTTATAAAAATACATTAAATCTCCCAATTATTGGATTGGTATCTACTTGTTATATTACTATAACAAGAGACGTCAGGTTGAGTACATAACATGGAATACATGATAATACTTATAGAGAATGTTTAAGGAATTATAACCATCCTTTCTAACTCATTAGAAGGATCATGAATCTTATCAATATTCATGTGATCAAACACTAGTAAATACCCATCAAGTTATCCATGCTAAAACCCTATTTTAATATATTGATTTATGTGTTTTGAATTAGTATTATAAAGATCATAAATTTATCTCTATATATTTATATGTTGAGTATGTAGGAAATATCACCAATATATTTCATTTAGAAAAATTTACATGGCCACATCTTCACATGATTATGTTCCGAGACATAATTGTTTTATAATAAGTACTTCATATACATATAATATCATAAATAATGTGACACTCCCACTAACCCACATATATACACATGAATAATCCACATTTTCTATGAAACAAAACTTTTTGATTTCTCTAAAAAATAGATATTCCAACTCCCAGAAATTGATTCAATCCATAAATAGACTATTTCATCTTATAAACCTTAACAAAATCATTTGGAATTTCAAAAGATCTGGAATGTATTATATACATGTTCTCAACTAAATTATGGTCACGGAAATTAGTTTTGACATCCATCTGATATAACTTTTAATCATATAGAGATTTTATTTCTAGAAAAATCCCAATAAAAGTTAGCATTACCATATCTAAAAATATCACATTGTAGTCAATACCAAGAATTTTGTATAAACTTTTTCCACAAGGATTACTTTATAGGAAGATAGTATACCATCCATATCTATCTTTATGTAGAAAAAAAATTACACCATGAGGGTCATACCCCTTTAGGCGTATCAATCAAGTTAAAAATATTATTACTGTATATGGAGTCCATTTTATATTCCATATATTTTAATCATTGAGCATATTAATAAATCATAATGGATTTATATTAATTTTTAGATTCATTACTTATGAAAAACACCAAACCATTGTTTGTTATATAAAATTAATATCTCACTATCCTTTGATGAATCATACTAATCCTTCAATTCTTTTATGTAACATAAGTCAAATTTTTTAACAAAAATATTTACAAAAACTATTAAAATTCTATATTATGAACACTTCGTAATTTTTTGTCTTGATATTCTCCTTTTTCAACATTCCACCCACTGACTTCTTAATTTATATATTCCTTCATGATAAATGTAGAATATTGGGCCACAAAAATGTAGTGATCAATAGGATTGTCAAAACAATATCCCTTAGTTTCATTGGGAAAACCAAAAATAGGCACTTATCCAAAGTTAATCATTATATAATGGATGAACAACCCCAAATATTCCTAAAAGACATATTGGGGTGTTTCCTAGTCCATATCTCATGTGATTTATTTATTAATGATTTGGATGGAAAATGATTTTCAATAATGTAGACACCTTGAGAGAATAAATCCATAATGAAATAGTAGGATCAAATAGACTCACCATTGACTGAACCATGTCTAATAAGGTGTTATTAATCTTTTAAGAAATACAATTCCATCCTGGTGTTCTACGAGGAGTGAGTTTCTAAAAAAATGCACAATCTATAAGATGATCTATAAATTCTTAGTGTTGGTCAGAGTGAGTATCTCTAGAGGGGGTTAATTTAGTATCCAATATGAAATTTCTGTTCAAATAAGGTTTAAATAAACTCTCCAAATAATTTAAATAACCTAATTAATCAATATAGTAGATCGATATATGTTCTGATATTTTAGGATATTTCATGAACATTAATTAAGTCTCAATTAAAAAAAATCGATATAACTTTAAATAAGAAAATAAATTTAATTAATCAAAAAAAAAATATAAACACTAATTAATATTAACTATAAAATTAGGTGTTTTTTTATTGTTTAAAACTAATTCATTTTAAATCATAGAAAATAAGGAAAACACACATAGTGTAATAAGTGAAAGAGGTTTAGTCTAAAGCAGATGCCTAATACTATCCACTTGGAATTCACCTTATTCTAAGTATAATATATAAAAAAAATATTTTATTGACAACATGGGTCATGTATAAACAACAAAAAAACTATTTTCCATAATATTTAGGGGCCACTTCTTCAACAATTGTGGGAAAATAATAAACATAGGTCACACAAGGACCTCTCCCAGAATATGTGGGAAATAACTACAACGGGAGTTGAAGATGATATCTTGTATCTCCTAGTTGTAGCATAAGAGTCTATATTTGTGTTATGTATATAGAGTAATCACACACTTCTCATACTGTGATGAAAACAAACAGAGATATAAAGTAAAAATATAAAGAAAAGAACAATTTTATCCGTCTGATATGATTGGAATCTTTGAGACTCCTCTAATGTAGTTTGAAGTGATGCTCGAGTCATTTCTCAAGCAAATTACATAAAATAGAGAATCCTAAGATATATTTTATGTGATTTTAATATGGTAACTATATCTTCAATGTGATTCAATCTTCAAACATTTATTACAATTAAGGATAATTCTTCCAACGTACACTTCAAACCACTCTCCTTGGTTCTTTATCTACTATTATTTCTCATCTCTATCTCATATATCCTCTTATAATGCACAAGAGAGTCTGATTCCTGATATATCAAAGGAATATGATCAGAATCATCTGGATCCAATAATCCACATACTAGACAACTTACACAATCTTAAATACATTACTATAATAGTTTTAGCAATATCAATA
This sequence comes from Viscum album, assembly GCA_963277665.1. NCBI lineage: Eukaryota > Viridiplantae > Streptophyta > Magnoliopsida > Santalales > Viscaceae > Viscum > Viscum album. The sequence continues at coordinate 1,907,664,853 of OY728155.1, forward strand.
AAATAACGCATAGATTTAAAATTGATAATATAGATATTATAAGTATATAATTCAAATTGATTATAAATAGTGATACAAACTCTTTTAAATGATGAGACAAATCTGGTTGTGACTTGAGCTGGCGGTGAGTCAGGCTAATGGTAGGTCTTGGTCAATAGTGACATGTCTCAACAGTGAGTCTTCTATGGTGGTAGGTCATCTCAACACTATGAAAAATTTTGAGGTGACTATGTTCTGATGGTGGTTCATCCTTTAGTGGTGGTTCCTTTCCATAATTAGAAAAATATTCATCATTATGGAGACTCATCTCTGACAGTGGGCCATTCCCATACTTAGCCAAAATTTTATCATGATGGTGAGTCATCTCTGATGGTGGATCATTGCTGGAATTGACTCATCCTCAATGGTGATTCATGTCTAGAGATGGGTCTTTTACAGACATAACCTAAATTTCCACAGACTTCAGTATATTATAAAATGCTACCATAAAGTATAAAACACATTCATATTATAAGAAACATGATTATGTGATCATTAAAATAAATGTTCCAACAGTAGATTGTGTATTCCCCACCCTGATCTTATTAAAGAGTCATAATAATCTTTCCCAGTTGATTTTATACATTGTTTTTGAAAATCTTTTATGTTTTAAAAAGTTTCATATTTTTGTTTCATTAGAAACACAAATCCATACTGACTAATGTCATTAGTAAATGTAATAAATTACTTAAAACTAAATCTATATTATGTACTAATTTTCCCCATACATCACTATGTATAAGATCTAATAATCCACTATCCATCTAACCTTTTTCTCAAAAAGTTTTCTTTGCAATTTTTTCCAATAAAAAATATTTTCATGTATTAAATTATTCATAATCAAATGATTCCAATAATCCATCCCTATGGATTCTTTGATTTTGTTTCTCATTTATATATCATAGGTGATAATACCAAAGGTAGGTGTGATTAGAATCAACTATGAAATTATTATTCTTAATTTTATAAATAATATTATCCATATTTAGAATATATAAAACATTTATAACATTATTGAAGCCATTTTTTACATTTCTATATATAGAACAAAACCTGTCCATAATATAAAATCGAAAATACCATTTTTACAAGAAAGATACATAAAAACATTTCTATTTATGGAAGGAACCTACCAATAGTTCATTAATTCTAGGTCTAATACATTGTTTATACTTATGTTAAAACTGATGAATTATTATGCATAAACTCTTGCTCCATTACCACCCTGAAGATCTAATTCTCACTTTATGAATTCCCTCTTATCAATCAGTTTTTATTTTCTTGCATAAATGTGTGATGCACACTTGATATCGAATAACCATATATTAGAGTTTTTGGAATTAATTTCTATAAAATTCACATTCAAGGAATATAAATGTTTATCCTTGAGAACAATTCTAAATCCAAGCTAACTATATTATAATATTTTATAGGTTATAGTTATTAATGATCTCAAAATGATTAACATGAAGTATTCCATAATCTACCTCAAGGGAATATAAATGATTGAGTATCATGTTGTATATATTTTCATTAAGGAAAATAAACGATATATCTCCTATTATAATATATGACCTCAAAAATAATTTCCTTTTAATGATAAAATATATATATTTCATTAAGAGATGAGTACAATTTGGCATTCCTATCACTAATTAATTATTTGGAAAAGAAAACATCCTAATACTAACATTTATGATGCTTGGTTAAATCAGTGGATCACCACTAATATTGATCAATAATATATATATATATAATCAACTATATTCATGTAGTATCCCTACTAAGGATTCCTACCTAGGTGTTACCTGAAGAAAACACGGAGAATAGATAAAAACAACTTATAAGCATCCTTCTTTGGTAGAACCTTCCCAATGATGATATATTATTATCCATTACATTCTTTCCTTATACAAGATAAATGGGGGGCTCCCTTATTTGGTAAAACCTACATAGTTGAATGATCAAGATATTGATGAGTGTCCCTTTGGAAGGAGTCTCACGCATAGTATTTGAGGGGTTTTATTTTAAGATCTCATGAGTTTGATATAAAACATATGAATTTTAAATTCATACCAATTTTATCATATTTAAGATTTAGCTTCTCATGTATTATTTATTTTATGTATGCATTATTATAATGATTTGGTTTTGGAATCCCTACTCCAAAAACCAAATTAATTTGTTCTCACCACATTAATGTGCAACTCTTTACACAGCCCAAAATGCATGTTAACCAAAAATATAAGCCCAAACTTATGATTACATATCTAAATATATTATATTATTAAGGTACATTAAATTTTCATGAAAATTTATAGAGTTATATGAGATTGATAATCTCTACATGTGTTATCCTAGAGCGACATGTACCAACCCATTAAAATTTCTAGAGAAGGCCTAAGACTCAAGGCTTGTAGGTGGTCTGACCCAATGTCCCTATACCTAATAAGACTTTAACCAAGGGAGACTTCAATTAATTATAACTCTAAGAGTGGATAAAAACAAATTATTCCCAATAATTAAATTTTTTCTAATAACTTTAATTACGAGATGAGGTCAATCTAGATTGAAACTAAATTTTATTATTTCACACTTAGCATATTCTACATGGATCTATCCTAAAAGAAATATATAAATCTTTCATACAAAATATTCAAATTTCATAAATGATTTACTAAATATGAATAATAAATTAATTACCAAATATATAAATATTTTATTTATTTTACAAAACATAATACCTTTATGAAATATTCAGAAAAATGAGTTAATGGTAAATATTTTGTAAATTAGATAAAAAAGGAATAAAACCACTTTAATAATATGAACTATTTAAATATAAAATATTTAAATTCAAAATAAATAAGAAATATTACATATAATAGAAAATTTAAAATTATTATTTTATACTTTCAGTAAATAAATAATCAAAAAAATATATAAGGAGGTTTCAATAATATCTTTCAACAAGTCATTTCTTTTGATTTTGATAATTATAAATTAATTAATCATAAATATAATCACATTTAAATTATATCATTATAATATATTACAATTTATAAATTATTTCTTAAGATTTATAAATAATCATTTAATTTCTTGATCGTAAGATATTCTCCATAACTTGTAAAAGGTATTTTCAATATAAACATTAAATATTTATGAATATTCTAATTTTTTTAAAAAAATTAATTAATTATAAAAAATTTATTATTAATTAATTTAAAAAACTTTTACAAATTAAAATATACAAAAATTACCATTTATATGTATTTATAAACATTTTATAAATCAATTTTATCAAAATGTTAGAAACTATGTTTTAATCATTTTATGCATCACTATGAATTGAAAAACACCATGGTTCCCAAGCTCTAGCCCCATTGAATAGAAACTTCATGAGGAACAAAACACATTACACCATGGGAAATCCAAGTCATGATGTCACCCATAGTTTCTAGATAAAATCAGCAAAGAACCATCATGTGAAGCTCTTCACCAAGGTGATGGAAGTCTGAACATTTTGAAGTCGCCAAAGCTACACCATGGGAATTGGCATTCCATGGTGACTGTGTTGTTTTTAAAAACATGTATTAAACCAATTTAATACATTAAGAAACATTTTATGATACCAATGATGGGTTTCATGGATCATCATATGACCCTTAGAAACATAAGTTAACCAAAAACATGATCTCCAAGAATCAAATGAATAATTGTATCTGAAAAATGAAGCATAAAAAAACATACATGTATTTAGAAAATATTATAATATTCCATTTTATTTATCAATGGAGTGTTCTTTATAAACAAAACTTGGAGAACTAGATGAATGTATCCTTCCTCCTAGGGGTAACACTGACCAATGGATCGAAGAATGCTTTTTTAGGACTCCTGAACGCCCGAAGAGGTGATGGAACATTTTCCAAGTGATGAATAGGTTTTGGGGATTGAATTGAATATTTAATATCATTAAGTCATAGAAAAACCACACATGAACCACATAAGAGGATCACATACTCTTATATATACATCCTCGATGATGTTTATCGAATGAATTGAATTGGACATATGTGATAGCTAAAGTTCCATTACATAACATCTATCTATTTGTATCCATTAGTGTTCATTAATTCAAAAAGTTAATTAAATAATCTGTCTCTTTGGTTCATAAAGGGTGAGGAATCGAGTGGATAAGGATATAGAGATAACATGAATCACATGAAAACAAAAAAATGTATAGTTGGTGACCAAGACATCATATGCACTAACATGATGTAGTGGTGACTATTTTAATGCACATCCAACACTACCATAGCATACATATTAGGGATAACCACCCACTACATTCCAACAACATTAATAATAGAGTGGTAAACACTTAGGTGTTATACATGTCAATGAAAATTTAATAGATATCATATGTAGAGTGCAGTGTGGAATGCTGCACAAAAATATACTCATCAATAATAATTATAGTTATTCTTGATTGTTTAGATCCCTTATAACTTGGATCATTCATAATAATAGGATGTCTTGAAGATCTAACCATAAATTTTCTTTTCACCACACCATCTAACATTGTAGAATGATCAATATATACCCCATCATTCAATTCCTAAGTTCCAAGATCCTTCATTGATTTTACCAAACCTATATTGGAATTAGTTTATATAGGTAAAATATATTATTAAACATAGTCAAAATTATTCTCACATCCCAACTATAATATCCAGATATTTTAAAAGTAAAGAGTGTTTGACAGCGTACAATGTATGCAACTACAAGCTTAAAGAAACAAAAAAATATTATTATGTGACTATTATATCCTAGCAATTAAATTGGTGGGTATGAATTTGAATATTTTATCTATGAAATATATAATGGTTTTAGTCATTGAACATGTATTAATTAATATTTTATAAATATGCACTCATTTTTCAGAAATTCACTTAATTATTCATAAATACATTATATTTTAAAATATTTTAATTATTTTTATGAAAAAATTATATAATTAACTTATGAAAATTCATTTGATAAAATTTAATTCACTTTAAAAATAATCATGTAAAAATTATGTTCAGATTAATTTTTATGAATTTTCTCAAACGATTGATTTTTTAATAAGTAGTGAATAATGCAGATTTTTATTGAAAACTCTGTCTTTATTTTAAAGTATTTATAATGTTTAAATATAATTCATATTAGAATTAAAATTTAATTAGTTACTATTTATTTAAAATAGGTAAATTAATTTTTTTAAATAGAATTTATAATTTAATTTAGTATAAAAACATTTTATATTTTAAAATGGACATTTTTCTGAAAAAAGTATTTTTTATTATGTTTTTTAGATTTATTTTTAAATAAAATTATGAAAATTCTGTATTTTTATTTTTATAAAATGGATTCTATATTTTTAATAACTAGTTCCAAATTTATCAAAAAAATCCATTTTATTTTTTTTTCAATATGAATAGTAACATTCTTAGTTTTTTTAATATGATAAAGGGTAAATAAGGTAGTTAAAGTTAAAAATAAAATGATAAGGATACTAAAATGACCCTAAAACTTTTATAAATTGTATTTTTTGAGTTAATTTCATACATATGAATCCAATATTCTTTTATATGTAATTTTATGTCTATTTGGATGATATTACGACATATATTGTAATTTATTTCAAGAAAAGTAAAACAAAATCTCAAACACTTATTTTTAAAAACTATAATATTTTTAATTTGAGGTTATCAAGAGTATATGTTTGATTATAAATATTGTTTTTAAATATAAATGATTTATCATCACCATGGTACTTTATTTATAATTTTTAGTGAAAAAATAATTACCTTAAATGGCTCCACAACATTGATGTAGTAATAATTTAATTAATGGAAAAATCAAATAAATGATCTTAAAAATATTAAAAGAAAAATAATTTTTAATAATTAATCTAATACAAGAATTTTAATTATTACTATGAAATTTTAGAGATAAAATAATATATATTTTTTAAATTATAAGTGCAATTGGTATTGTTAAAGTCGAAGTAATTAATAATTCTAAAAATATACATTATTGATATTTTCTAATAAATAATATTTTATTAAATGATATAAAATTAATAAAAATATTTTATTCAACCATGTTATCAGTATATGATTTATAATTTCAACCATATTCCATTTTTGGAACTTATTTTGATTAATCGTTACTATTTTAACCCTCAAATACTAAGAATGCTTGTTGTCACTTTAATTTTTAAAAGGGTTAACGAGGGGTTAAAACAAAATGATAAGGTTAGAAATGTGATATAATTTTTAAAAAAAATATTTTATTAGTGTATTTATACCCATAGTCATCCTATATTCAAAATATATTATTTTTTTCCATTTTTAATTGAATATTAATTTAAAATAATTTATTATTTTGAGAAATTCCAATAGTTCCCCTCCTCTCTCTTAAAAATGGAAACCTATTCATTTCAATAATTAACACTTAAAAACCCATTTGGTTTTGAAAAATAAAATAAAATACCTTAATATAATTCATAAAGTCATTATATAGTTATTTGTTTTATAATAATACATATATTTTAGTTCTTAAGGTGTTAAGAAAGGGAGGTTTTCCAAAGAACATGTATCGTTTTTAATCAAGAATTTCAGTTTTATTTAATATTCCACTACCTTAAAATATACTTAAAACATGATAAAATAATAAAAACAGTATCCAAAATATATTTATATGTTATTATATTAATTTAATAATCTATACCCATCTCCTCATTCGTTAAATGTGAAACAAAACCATCATTCGTTTGTGTTGTGGACTACCGCCTCGCGAACCAATATAATTTTTTTTTTCATAAAAATATATCATGATGAGTTATAATTGAGGAATTAATGTTTACATATATTATTGATGAAATATTTATAATTCTAAAAATATGATATATTATTTTACTTCCTATAATTCTATGTGTTTAAAAATTATAATGTCATTCATGCGTACATTTGGACTACCACCTTTACGAAGTGATGTGATTTATTTTTTATCATGAAATATCATGGATGATATATATAAGTATATTTAAAGAATTATAATTTTAAATATTATATTATTATCAATATATAAATATAAAATAATATTTACCTTCTTTTAATATTGATCATTGAAAAATTGAAACATTACTCAAGAGTATGTAAACCCTACCATCTCAATGATGGTAGTGTAGAAAATTTTTCATAACCATATTTAATTGGTGGATTTAAGATTAAAATTTATGTATAAAAATTATAATTATTTCATCATTATTATTCTTTAGGATATAATAATTACCTATTTGACCATATTCATCTTACCAAAGTAATTTTGGACTTATTAACCAAATACCGCTGAAACGTCCGATGTGAACATAAGTAATTAAGTAATTTTATGACATGGTAAAAAGTGAGATAATGGTTGTAATAAAAATTAAAAAACTTATCAAGAAATTAAATAATTAACATAAATTTATTCTTCAAGATGGTGAATAATTGACATGTTGAGTCAGACTCAATGTAATAGATTTTCATCTCACTTTTGTTTCTGTAGGAAAAAAGACATATTCACCACTTGTTTCCTTTGTGTGGTGTATATACTAACCAAAAATTAATTTTTTTATATATATTATGAATTTTACGGGTATTTACATATCTAAATATGTTTAATTCTTTAATGGGCCTCATAATTCCAAAGTTACCAATGTAGCAAGGGTTTTAATTCATAATCTCATCAATATTTAAGATTGTTTATTTTTAAGACACCACTAAGGAATATTTCTCTTCCATGTTATAGATTTCATAAAATGTGTTAAAAATGGTTTTTAGTATTCTTCTAAGAACACTTAAAATCACTTTTACCCATGTTTTAATTTTTAATAAACGGTTTGAATGTTATCCTTTTTTTTTGTTTTCCAAATGAAGTATTTTGTGATTTTTCAAAAAAAATATGGATGGAATATTTAATAACTTATAAAACATGAGTTAATTTTCCTCTATCATGAATAAATTATTATTTGAATATTACTTTATAAGTATACAAGTTTATTTTAAAATAAAATGATTTTATATATAAGTACATAGTTTTTTAAAAAATAAGTAATTTTAAAATGGACTTTTTTTCCTCTTTATTTTTTTCAATTAGTCATTGAAAATAAATTTCCCTATAAAATGAAATAATTTTATGTTACATATAATTTACTAGAGATGTTATCAAAGGATACCATTATTATTTTTCCACTTTAGGTTTTATGTTTATGATGAAATATTTATGAAAACTATTATATTCTCGTGGGTTATAGTATGATGAAATGTTTATAAAACTCATTTCTTTTCATGGGTTATAATATGATGAAGGATTTATGATCTTGTGGAACACATATGTTTGAGTTTCATTATGTGATGTGTGGGACTTATATCTCCCTCCAATTCATTAGGTAAATATTGATATCTCATGAGATAAAAAAGTCTGTAATGGGGATTGATCCTAGTTCAGTATGGGATATTGTCCACTATGATAGTCTTGGGAGTGAACCATGACTACCATGATGGTTCGGAGACTGAACTCATTATACTATGATAGTCTTGGAAAAAATCCTATAATACAAAGCAAATAATTTTATATTCTTGTGTAAATATAACATTTACAAGACTTATTATAGTGATATGATCTCATGAATCATGTTATTTTATTATTTTATGATTCATATCCTATTAACGTCCATGACTTATTCCATTAATAATTATTTTGATCTATTATATACAGGGTATAATTTTCAAATATAATGTTCATGTTATTAATCCATTATTCTCATTTTATTGTTATGTAATCATTGATATATCCATTTGTTACCTATATTGAGCCTATAATATCACCGTTTTCTTATGTTCCCTTTCCTTAGGTTATGAATTACGGTTTTAAGTACGTTTTACCAAAAAAGGGTTCTAGAAATGAACATATTTGGGGGATGATATATATTTTTTGAAGAAGTTATTTTTTCCCAATTTATATAAGACTTTTTCTTCATTCTCTAAAACTATAAACCTAAAAGGAAATTCATTATATAAGTGATCAAATATTTCCTTTTATTTTGTATGTTTTGGAATGTAAAAACTTGGTTGTGTTTAATGGTATTGATGAAATAATTGTAAATATTATGTTTTCAGCACTAGATCTAGGAGCGTGATCTATTACCTATTACAGTTGGTATGAAATGTCAGTTTAGATAACAATGGAGATTTATATATCTTCATGAGAAGGTATATTAATAGTCATTAATACCATCACAGGTGTATAAATTTGAGGTTGGTAATAGTTTAAGATTCTGAGACACCAATTATTAGTATTTAAGTGATGGGAGTTTTACGGAGGATAATGATATTTTGGTATAGGTATATGCAAACCAAACTTACAACATGAAGTATTATTTGAGGGAAAATTCCATTAATTTGGGTCAAAATATGTTTAAAGGTATATATAGCCTTTATGTATTATAAGATCTATAATTTTGAGGTAATTTTGGGTTATTATATTTTCTAGAATGTTCATCATATGTTTGCAAATGCTATTGAAGTTATATTAATATATTTCTAGTAAAATGAAAACTTAAATTTTTTATGAAAACCCATCGCATCCGACAAGGCTATGAGGTTTGAACCAAAAATCGAATGGTGATAAGGGTGCATCACCTACCACTAGCCGACACAATGTTCTGGTTAGTTAGAAACTGTTTTTATTTATTTAAACTATTTGAAAAATAATAGTTATGTTAACTTTGGGAAAATATTTTTCATCATATAGGATTCCATGGGATTTGAAATTGATTTTGAGTTATGTGATTAATGTAATTTCAGAAGATGTTCACCGTTTTGGGGAGCCGATTTGATTAAGGAAAGAAAACCATTTTGGAATTTTATATGAGGAGTAAATTTTGAATTGTATTTTGGAGGCATATATGATTTTATTGTGCAGTTATGGTGATTAAGGCTATTTATGTAAATGGTAATCATATCTTAAAGAATATGTGTTTAGGGAATGTACATTTTTAAATATAAATACTAAATTTATCTTGGAAGATGATATCATCAAATCCTTCTCGATTTCAATTTTAGTATGAAATATTTTGTATAATTTTAATGATATATATTTACTGAATTATCTAAGTTGAACTGTGGGTATTACTATTGATTTTTTGATATTAAAGTTGTTTTCCTCAAATGATTTATTTTTTTGAATAATATTATCATGTGCTATCTATTTTGGTTTATTAATTCTTAAATTGAGGTGAAATAATTTTGTCCATTCATGGATTATGAAATCCATTATAAGTTGATTTTAGTGCTTCAGACATGAAAAATTATTCTTATATAACAATTATATGGATATAAATATGAGACTGTGGTAGAAATTAATAAAAGGATGAAATTATACTTTTCAATTAACTATATTTCCTCATTTTATTAGATTACATAGTAAATTAATTCCTCAACCATAGTAAAATGGATCTTGAAAAAAACGTTATCTTTTTACGTTTCTTACTAAGAAATCATTGTCCTTTTATCCCAAAATAGAATCAGAGTTTTTTGATAGTTAATTTTCTCAATATCATGATCACTATCACTCTATATTAGTACTTGGGAGTTATTTCTCTCTTATATATCCTTGTTTTCACTTCCCACAAAGTTTATCATATATGGAAACCTAGTATTTGTTATTCTACAAGACCGATATACTTCCATTTCTCTATTTTCAAGTGGAAGTTTTATTAACACTTTTTACGAAGTGGGATTTAGACAATGGTATTTTAAAATTTTAAACCTTGTTTTTCGAGACAAAGTTCAGATTATGAGGATAAAATTTATGAAAGGATGGATGTCATATCTTGATATTTTTAAAATAAATACTCTGTTTGATAGTGTACAAGTTACAAAACACTGAGCATTAATGATCAATGTAATATTACTATGTGACAGCTATATCTTAGTTAATAAATTGGTGGGTATGAATATAAATAACTTTTTTATGAAATATATAATATTTCTACGGATTTATAATCTATTAATTAATTATTTATAAATAATACATCTATTTTTAGTAAACTCATTTATTTTTTTCACAAATATGTTTTCTTTAAAATTTATTTTTAATGATTTTTTGAGAAAATAATATAATGAATTTATGGAAATTTATATGATAAAATAACATTCTTTTTCAAAATAATCATTTAAAAAAATCTGAAAATTAATTTTTGAAAATATTTTCAAATTATTGATTTAATAATGAATTGTGAAAGATAATAATTTTTTTAAAAAACTATTTTTGTATTTTAAAGTACCTAAAAAAAAATATATTTTTTTAGAATTAAAATTTAACTATTTAATTTTTATTTACAATAAATTAATTATATTTTAAATGTATTTTAAAATTGATTATAGCATTATTTTTTTTATATTTTAAAAGAGGAATTCTTTCTGAAAAACTATTCTTTATTGCGTTTTTTCATTTTAATTTTAAATTAAATTATTACAGTTATGATTTTTTAATTTTTAAAATTTAATTCCATATTTAGATTTAGGTTTTCTAAATTTAGTAAATAGGTCCCTTTTTTCAATATGAATAGTAGCATTAATAATTTGTGTTACCACAATAAAGGGTAAATTAGGTAATTTAAGTAAAAAATAAAATGATAAGGATAATAAATTGATATGAAAACTTGCCTAAATTTTTATTAGTTTAATTCCTCCATAATCATCCAATATTCGGTTATATATAATTTTATGGTCATTTTAATGAGATAGTTACATTATAGTATTTTATTTTAAGAAATGTCAAACACGTCAAACTCTTGTTTCTAATAATTGTAATAATTTAAATATCGTGTTATCTAGAGGATATGGTAAAATATAAATAGTTATATTTAAATTTAATTTTTTTATCCCCCATGTTAATATATTTTTAATTTTTAGTGAAGAAATAATTACCTTAAATGATTTCACAATGTTGATGCAGTAATAATGTAATTAATAGTGAAACCAAATAAATGATTTAGAAAATATTAAAAGTATTATAATTTGAGATAATTAAATTAATACAAAATAATTGTATATGTAAATGGAATGTTAGGGATAAAAAAAATATTTTTTATTTATAAGTGTTATCGTGAGACTGTTAATTTCAATGTAATGAGTAGTTCTGAAAATTTACATTTTTGATATTTTATAATAAATAATAATTTATTAAATGACAAAAACATAGAAAAAATATTATATAAATGTAGGTGATAATTATATGGTTTATAATGTCAACTATTGTCCATTTATGATCCTTTTATCCATTTAGAGTTATTATATTTACTCCCAAATAGTAAAAATCTTTGTTGTCAAAATAAGTTTTAAAATGGTTATACTAGGGATAAAACCAAATACTTTGGGTATAAATGTGACCTAAAATTTTTTAAAAAATATTTACTGATATTATTTATACCAAAAATAATCCCATATTCTAAATAATTTTTTTGGAGACATTTTTAATTTAATATTAATTTATATTAATTTAATAATTTGAGAAATTACAAGAGTGTTCCCCCCTCTCTAATAAAAGGGAACCTATTATTAAAATTACATCAAAAATAAAAACACATATGGTTCATCCAATCCCTAAAAAATACCATCTTATATTCTAGTACATTATTCTATAGGTCTTTGTTTTTTCAATGTTAAAACATTGAGGTCTTAAGGTGTTCAGAAAAAACGTTTTTCCAAAAAAGAGGTATCGTTTTTAATCAAGCATTTATGTTTTATTTATTCTCACACCTATTTTAAATATTATTCATCCATGATAAAATAATAATTAATGTATCCTAAATATACTGATATGTTATTATGTTAGTGGAATAAACTATATCCATATATTCTTCCATAAATTGAGAATGAAAATATAATTTGTGTGTACGATAAGCTACAACCTCACTAACCGATATAATTCATTTTCCATCACCATCTATCATGAATAGTTATAAAAAAGTAATTAATGTTTATATATGATATTCATGATAAATTTATAATTCTAAAAATATAATATATCATTTTACTTACTATGATTCCATGAAATGATATGTGATAATTTCATTTGTGTGTACGTGTGGACTACCCCCTCTACGAAGTGAACACATTTTTTTTCCGTCACCACATCTCATGGAAGATATATATAAGTATATTTAAAGAATTAATGTGATATATATGATATTATTATAAATTAAAAAAGATAAAATAATACTAACCATATTTTTATAATGATTGTTGAAAAATGGAAATGTTACTCATACATTAGTACCACCAGCAATCTTTATGATTGTATCATAGTTCATTTTTCATAACTATATTTAAAGGTTATATTTAAAACTATAATTTATATATAAAAATAATAAATTTTTAATGATTATTATTATGCATAATATGATTTATAAATGATCACTTTGACCTTATTTATCCCACCGAATTCATTTAACTTATGTACCATATATCAATAAAACATGTGATGTGAACATAATTAATTAATTAATTATAACATGATAATAAGTGAGATAAAAAGAAGAAAAAAATTAAAAAATTTCTAGAGATGTTAAATAATTAATCTATATTTATTATTTAGGAATACAAATAACATATGTGACAATTCATACTCAAGGTAATAGATTTTGATCTCACTTTTATTTTTAGGCAGCACAGGCCATATTCACCACTTGTTTCCTTCATTTAGTGTATATAATACCCATGAATAAATTTTACGGTAAATATTATTAATGTTATGGTGATTTACATATTCATGTATGTCTATTTTTTATGGGGCTTACAATTCAAAAATTTCCAAATCATTAAGGGGTTTATTTCACAATCTCGTCAATATTCATAATTATTTATGTTTAAGTCACAATTGGGAAATATTTATATTCCATGTCCATGTTTTCTTAAAAAAATTTATAAATGTTTTTAATATTATCCAAAAACTGTTTAAAATAATTTTTAACTATTCTTTTCTTTTTACAAAATGTTTTTAAAGGAATCTTTTTATCATTTTCTAAATAATGTTCTTTTTGACTTTTCTGAAGAAAAAAATTGAAGGAATATTTATTTTACTTAAATAGAATAAGATTATTTTTATTAAATATTGAATAAGTTATCATTTAAAGATTACATTAAAATTTTATATGTTTCTGTTCAAGGAAATATTTTTCATATATAAGTGCAATTTTTTTATAAATAGAAGTGATTTTAAAATGGAAATGTTATTTTCCTCAAGAATTATTCGAAGTGATATTTAAAAATGTTTTTTCTATAAAACCTGCCAACCTTTTAGGTTAATTATACTTTAATAAGGGAATTATCCAATGATACCATTCTTATTATTTATCTTCATGGTTTTTGTTTATAGAGAAATATTTATTAAACCCATTTTTTTCCCATGGGTGATGCTATAATGAAATGTTTATGAAAAAAATTTATTTTCATGGGTTCTGATATGTTGAATAATTTATTATCTTATGGAAGAAAAATGTATGAAATTTATTATGTTATGGGTTGGATATATATATCCATATAATTAATTGTGTTAATATTGATATCCCATAATGTAAACAAGATAAGAATAGTGAGTGAACCCAGTAATGTAAGAGACATTTTCCACTATGATAGTCTTGGGAGTCAACCATCACTGCTATGATGGTTTGGGGAGTGAACCCATTAAATTATGATAATATTAGAAATCATCCTTTACTACTATGGAAATGATTTTATATACTTATTTTTATGCCACAATTTCATGACTTCTCCAAATGATATGCTCTGATGGATCATGTTCTTTGATTCCTTTATGGTAAATATCTTATAAAATAAAAATATTTATTATGTGACTCAAGAGTTTGATATATGATATACATGGTATAATTATAAAATGTTAATTTTATTTTATTATTACATTATACTCATGTTATGGTTTCATAATCATACATGTCTCCCTTAGTTACCTTTACATAGCATTTAAGATCTCTATTTTCATAAATTTCATTTCCCCAGGTTATGAAGAAAAGTTTTAAGTAGGGATTGTCTCTGAAATATCCTATATGTGAATAAAATTTTGTGGATGATATATATTTTTATGTACTATTTTATTTTTTCATGATACGTAAGAGTTTATCCAAATTCTCTAAAACTCTAAACTTAATAATTCATTCAATATGAAAGTGATCCAATATTTCCTTTGATTTTAAATGTTTTTGATGGTTGAAATTGAGCCATGTTAATTTGTATCAATGATATAAATATAAAGATAATGTTTTTAGCACTAGATTTTTGAGTGCATGTTCTGGCCAGTGACACCAACTCATATATTTATTCTCATTTAAGTGACCATTATCTTGGTTAACCCATAAAAAATTGTGCTCCTCCCTTGTCTATAAGATGTATCAATTTCACCTCTTCTTTTGTCACTCTGAAATTTCATAAAATACTTATGAATTTGAACCTTAGAATAATAAAACAAACATAAATTATCCCTAAATTATTTCTCTTTGAGGTGTCTAATAAATTTGAAAGCCACACAAAACAATTGAAATGTTTTATATTTAACCTGTAAATAGATTTCATCCTCCGAAGCGGTAAGAAAAATCTGATCAATTAAAGTTTAATTGAGTTCAAATTTAACATGAATTCAAACATTATAACAAAATCTATCCATTTTTTGGATCTTATAATCTTAATAAGGATACCCTCATATGATGAAACGTCCATCGATATAATAGGGTTCCATAGAATCCAATTAAAACCCATTATTCTGATCCATACATGCACATTCATATTTCATAGTGAGATATTATTAAAGAAAAATTATTCCTCCTATATTTTAATCATAAGAACTTCAAGAAGATGGAACCAAACCACTGTTCTCAATTCTTTAACTCTTTTAATGGGAAGAAAATATTTTAATTGGATTATATCTATAGTATGAGAATCCAAAAACTATATATAACCCCACAACTATATCATAAACATTCAAAGGATTGAAAACCATTGAAAAAAATTGATGATAAAGAGTTGAATATCAACAAAGACTAAGTCTTTAAATGATATCTTCCTCATTATCATTGAAATGAGCAACCGTACCTTTACGGATGATTCTTTTAGGAGAATTATTTCAAAGATGAAAATGCCTTTTATTCATTTTCTCATTGTAAAAAAACCCATCCCAAATGGACAACTTTTTGTTATTTCATTTAATTGAGGCCTCCTTAGGTCTGAATATATTAATATTATAGTAAATTTTATAATAAATATATTACATCACGATGAAGAGGATGGAGCTTCTACCCTCGAGCGGTCCTGGACGAAACCCTAGCTCTTGCATGGGTACCCAAGATGCCAGATCCTTTGCAGATGTCGTCACCAGACGTTCTCCTCCCAAAGAATAAAAGACCTCTGAATATGTCTCTCTAAAATCATATAGACATCGAGGTTTATCAGCGATTTCATTCACACTGTAATAGGTAAATCTTCTCTAGGTGGACCTCCGATTTTCTTTAGTAGGTAAATTCAAAAAACGTCGGCCTTCTTTGAATTATCTTCACAAAACCATGGAAACCATTGGATTTAAACATTTTCATATCAAACTCTTGAATTCTTTGCATTTTATTTTTAGTTTTACACTGGATAATGATTACTATAGATTTTGGACCCGTGGTTCGTTGTCCTTTGGGGGTTCTATCATGAAAGTATTCAAATGGTCACCGGATTACGATTATAATGTTGAACCCCCTATTGCGCCTATTTGGCTTGCTTTCCTGGGTATGCCTTTACATATCTTCAAGCATAATGCCATAAGCTCTATTGCGTAGATATTCGGCCAGCCTCTCAAAATTGATAATGCTACACTTAATCTTTCATGCCGCTCAGTTGCTAGGATTTTCATAGAAATTGACATTTCTCAGGATATGCCTTAGAGATTTTGGATTCAGAATGTGAAGAATAGTTTTTTACAGGATGTGATATTTGAGAACACCCCAGACTTTTGAATGAAATATTTTAGAATTGGACATACTATAAAAGGATGTGGGATTACCCCTCGTCCCCTGCCACATTTCAAACCAATTTGGGTTGAAAAGACTACTCCCGAAGGGATGACCGCTGATCAGATTGACATTCCCAAGAATTGTAGTAGCACCTTGATCCCCATGGATGATCTAAACCATCAATCATCCAATCCCCATGAAAATTATATCCCTCATAATTCCATGATGGAGGTATCCATTCTTGAGGTACATGAGACTAAGGAAGAGGGTATTGAGACTAATGAGGCTGCACAACTTGAAGCTGATGAGTCTTTTCAAGAAGATGCTGATAAGATATCCCAAGTGAAGGAAGACTTTAATTTGGAAGATCGAAAAGTAAAAAAGGCTATTGTTGTCTGAGATGCCATCATCCACCTGAATCCTAGGAAAACTCGAAAACATAGAGAAAATGTCAATAGTGAGAGGACTATTATCACTAGATCATTATCTTCCAAGATTATTGGAAATGGGGTCCCTCCACAACCTATCCCTATTGAACCCTTACATGAATCCTCACAATCCTTTAATTGTTCATACTTAGAAGCTTTCTCAAGTGAGGATGAGTAAAATTATCCTGCTTTTAGGGATACCTATCAATATGAGGGGAAATTGGATTTATCAAAAGAACTTGACTCCTAATTTATAAGAAATTACACGACTGCCTTCCGAAAATATAAAAATTATGAAATGACTATAGATTCTGATCTGTATATTAGAAAAGGATGTTTATCAAAGTGGCTAAGGAATTTAAGAAAGACCCAAACTTTGATTTTAAGGACATACCTTGGCAATGACTTCTATATGATGGTTCATTGGAGTTTTTTTAGTTTGCTGTTCAGTGTGGGATTTTTATTTTCTTTTTTCTGTCGATTAGAAACTGTCTTCCATGTGGATTCTTCTGACCTACTTCTCTAGAAACCTGATTACCCTTGTACCTCTCATTCAGAATCTTGAACTTTATCTTCAGTCTCCTTCTCTTTTCTTATTCTGTATTTGAAAATGTGACTTTAGGGCTTGTGAACTCCTTTACATGGTTTTTTATGCCTCTGGTTTGGTTCCTAGAATCCGTCCAGTTTTTTGGAATGTTGTTACGACAAATGGATGAAGGTAAATGAGTGTATTAATGCAGCTGTTTTCATTTTCTGGTCCCTACTGGCTTTAGAGGATTTTTCTACATCGGTTATGGTTTTTTATGCTGGTTATGAGACTGTTTAGTAGAATGGATTTGTGGATTTCAGTGGAGATTATTTTGTGATATATGATGCTCATCTTGACACATTTTTCCTGACCTTGGTTTACAGTTTGGACCCTCTTTAAAATTAAGTTGATTCTATTTTTGTTCACTTTTTTGTTGGCTTTAGTGTTCTTTTGATCTGGTTATTTTTCTCTGTTTTGCTGGCTTGCTGACTTGTGAGGAGGCCAGATGCATGGATACCTCTCTAAATTTTCTCTCCATCCTCATTAAGTTCCATAATTGTTGAGGATGAAGGTTAGATTTGATCTTGGCTTGCTACATATTTCTGCTGGTTTGTCTTGACTTCTTTATTTGTTGTCTCTTTTATTCCCTATTGGTGTAATCCATTTACACCTCAAGTATGTAATGCTACTCTTATTTTTAATAAATTCCTTTGGGAGCATGAATTGGGAAACCAATTCAAGCCACCATCTTCTTTAAAAAAATTATAATAAAGGTATTAATATAATTATAAATGAATTATTAATATTATAATTGATTTATTAATATTATAGTAAATGTTTTATTATTAAATGTATTAGTAAATTTATATATATTATAATATATATTATGAATAAATTTTTTAATATTATAATAAAGGTTTTAATTATATGAATAATAATAGATGTATTAAAATTATGAATAATAAATGTATTAATATTACGAATAATAAATAATTTGAATAATAAATAATGGATGTATAAAAATTATTGATAATAAAGATATTAATAAATATATAATTATAATGAGGAATAAATTTATAGATGTGTAACATATAATTTTTTCAGTAGGTAGGGGGAAGCCCCCCATTTTTTATTATACTTGGAAATACATCTTTTTATTGGGCAGAGGGAACCTATGACATGGCCTTTTAAGGCGTAAGGGAATTAAAGCCCAATGCAATGTCTATAGACTCATTACATAATCCAAAAGACTCATGAATCTTAATAATAAGAAAAACTAAACCTATTAGATCATAGAAACACGCCTGAAGGCCCATTGATCGAAATCCCAAAATGTTGTTGACACCTGAGCCTATGCCTTTTCCACCTGTTTTAACTCATTTTTGTCCCCTCCACTCTACATTAAAACATATCATCCATCATGCTGCTCCATCACCAAAGAACCATTCTACGTTATATGATACCAATGAAGTTACCCTCGCCTCCACCACCTTACGCTTCCAAATTCACCACCTTATTCCACTCCAATGCAAACAACTCTGATGACCTATGTGGGCACTATTGGAGGCCAATGATGTCAACCACACCTTCTTCTTCATCACTATAACACCCTGCATTTTAAACCGGATGAATAATTACAATGGAATTTGATTTTTTATTCATTTACTAGACGTAAAATTTTTAAAACGAGCATCAGAACATATTTTTATGAGAGTCAGAACATTGCGGTGTGTTTTCTTAAAGAAATTAGATTAAATTAAATTAATAATGAAGATAAATTAATTTGCTTTAATAATAATGAGATTATTATTATTGTTGTTGTTAGTATTATTATGTTTACTATTTTTTAGGTTTGAGGAAACCCAAATGGGTCCCCCACCCTTCTTACTCATGCGAGCCCCCTCTCATGCTCGAGCAAAGCTCCCTAGGCACAACCCATTATCCATGACCCCCCTCTCTGCAGCCTGCACTCCCTTCATCGATCCACACTTATTTCATCACATTTATATTTCAATTAATCAAGGTAAGGTCTATTCTTTCCCCTCCTTCCTTTTCCAGCAGAGTTTTGGTCTACCTATCACAATATTTCATATGACTAATACCTTAGTTCAAGGGTTAATCTAGTTTTTTACTTTATTTCGATTCTAGGGCATGTAGAAAGTTTCTAAGGACCTCTTCTTGTATATTATGGCATTCACCGCTGAAGGCTAAGATTATTAGTTCATTCAATCTCTTCTTCATCTCTTTGAGGAGATGTGTTTACCAACTTCCTTATCATGACCTTTTTAATTTAGGGTATTTAAGAGTTTTTAAGTCCCTGGAAAAAAAATTTAGGTGCATTGAAACTTACTATTGTGTTTTTGAGTTCTTGATATTTTTTATAGTGTATTGGGTCACCCTTTATGTGGGTTCAAGTTTCCATGGTTAAAGGAGACTCACTACGTATGCATTGATATGCATATTTATATACAAGTTCCCTTGTTATATGTATATTCATCCATGGAAGTGAATATACATATATGGGTCTAGGTGTGCTAATTTATAATATGAAAATTCATAAACATGTGAGTAGTGATGGTTGTATGCATATAAGTATATATGTAAGGATCCCTATGAACATATTCATGGCCATGTGAATATGTGCAAATGGGATAGGTGTCCCTATATATATTTAAAGTTGCATATTCTATAAGGTGGTAGAAACAACTTTGAGTTGTCAAAGATAAAAGTGTAAAGTACTAAAGTGTTCTTTTTGGTCTAATTATTGAGTTAGGATCCCTTTCCATTTCATTTTCAATTTTAGAAAGCATTAACTAATTTATTTCACATTCTTCAAACTATTATTTTATGATTTTACATGCATGTTAGTTTTTCTAAAATGTATTCCATTGGTGAATTGGAAGAAATTATTAAATAACAGAAATGATTTTTTTGATAAATAAGGTCATGATTTTATAAAAAAATCCTCCAATTATGGTGTTTTTTCTTTAATATAAAAATTAGTTATATCTATTAATATCATGATTAGTTTTTGTTTTTTTTTCATATAACTCTTGTTGGTGATTTTTTATGTAATTTTTTCTTTTCCCCATTTTAATAATAAAAATATTAATTTTTGTTCATTATCTATTTAAATGACATTACCTGAGTAGGTGTAGGTCTTATTGTGATGAAACTTTCTATTTGACCCTTTGAGTCTATAAATGAATTTTCAATTTTCAAGAAAAGTGAATAAATTTGTTATGGTAAATGTTTTTTATAAGATTTATTGATCAGGATAATAGTATTCCTCTTAATGAATTGACCATGACACTTTCCAATGGACATATGGAGCCTTATGAATTGGTTACCATGTTTTAATAAAATGTGATACCATAATGGCTTGGATTGACTAAGGACCTCCATGAGATGTCCTTTCCTCATGTGTTGAATCACACCTATATATTTCTATTCCTTCATTAAAATCTAATTGAAAAGCATAAGAGTTTATTTCTTATGTCTTAAATAATGAATATGAACATGATTTCTTTTCATATTGTATCAAATGTTTCTTTAAATTGTTAAGCATGGACTATTTGATCACATTATAGCTTGAGCCAGTATAATTTCTTGATGACATGAGGATTTTATAAATTATTATGCCCTTATTTTAGTATTTTGAGTTGAACTCCATTCATGGAGAAGCTTTCTAGCTTGAATTATTTAAATTTCATTGATGACATGTGATTAAAGGAATGATTATTCCATGTTCTTATGGATATATTTAATTAGTTATATTCTACACTTTATGGATTATGCCTCTTTACCATGAATTACTCTCAAGGATTCTTTCTTGGTCTTATTCTTTTTTTCCATCATGTATTGGCCTATTTGAAATACCATTAAATCTTGTAGAATAAGTTGGTTATTTAAACGGAATGAAACTATAAATGATTTTCCTTTTGATATATTCGTTTCTTTTGATGTACTAGGATACTCAGCTTGCTTGATATGGGCCAGTAGAGAACATGAGTTCTGTATTAAGGACTCATTGATGGACTCGATGTGCCCAATGGGTTACATCCCGAAGCAGCAGGGGTGAGGCTTTGGATTTCCAATAAAGGTCTTCCCAGGATGTTTCTTGTACTCTTAATTGATATTGGTTCCCTAGGGTTGAAACTATGGATGAACCATTTGAAAATATGTATACACGATGCCTTGAGAGATACACAGTCCCCTACATGAGATACCTAGGATGGACTCAAAGATTACCATGCCTCGCAATGATAATTGGGACTTTGTAAGGGTCACCTCGGATGCGCTCGGTGGTATTTGATTATCAGATGTTTCCATCGCAATACTGAGGATTCTTTATAGACCGCCTTGGATGTGCACTAGACTCCCCACCAGGATTTTGTGGATTGTTCGGATTTCTTTTCTATTTGACTGATGAATCATATGAGATGCATCCTTTATTATTATTATGTATTTTTCTGGTACTTGAGTTGTTTCCCTTAATTTACTAGTAAAGTTATGGGATGACATTTGATTTAGATCCCAAGTAATTGTACAATCTTGGGGTATTACTTCCATGGTTTTCCATGTTACTATTGGACCTTGTATATATATACTCATCCATGAAAAACTATTCTCTTTAGACAACCGAATTAGACTGAAGTAGGTATTATGATATGAGTGTCAGTTTAGGAACCCAAACCAAGTTTCTATTGTTTAATTTTTCATCATTCTGCATTTATTATATATGGTTCACTTGTTAATTTATATTACATTGCCTGGACTAGGCTAGACATCGGTGGTGCCGACTTACTATGATTTATGCCTCAAACCCTGCTCAGGATACCAATGCATTGGGTTACACAAGTAGTCCTACATGCTTGTATTTAGTTGGATTCATTTCTTATGATATGATGTTGTGGTTGTATGTCTGAGTTAGGAGTAGAGGATTGATATGATAATTGAGATGCTTAAAGATCTAGTCCTTAAGAATATTTCTTATATTAAAATGTCTTGATAATTGTATTTCTTTCTACTTTCACTTGTAGCATCATCTTTCATACAGAAAATGTTGAAAATTTTCATTGACCATATTTTATATCCTGTTGTTATTATATTATTCTACCACTGTTATTTCCATTCATTTATTACCTCTTCCACTACTATTTATCAATTTATTATTATTTTTATACCATTTTGAGACTTTGACAAACGAGGGAATAGTCTCTATATGTACATTCCATATGCCATCATTACTAGTCACGAGCCTCTAGCATTTTGGGAGATGCTCTTGAGGTAATGTGAACCGTCATTCTGTCTACTTATTTAGTGGTAAGTCTAGTTGGAACATTGCAGAGTGGAAAATGATCCTTATGATCCTTTTTCTTACTATTTTGTGATGGTAGATAGTAGAGAAGGAATGTGTTAGAACATAGTTAATAGTTATTCCCGGAAAATATCACCCCACATACGTGAAATGAACAAATGGTCCGGGTTGGGAATTAATGTTCATACTGTTTTTTATTACTGTTGATGAGATTTCACATTGAGTGAATGGTTTATTTTTTTGATTCTTATCGATTTCTGAGATTATGTAAATTTTCCCTTAGCCTAGTAAGTCAAAATGAAGCATTACATTCATCATTTTAGGCACATAGATATTCACATTTAATGAATATTCCATGCCATGTAGTTTTATATCTAGGATTCTTGATGATTTGGATTATGTTCCCTGAGTGATATGCCATGTTTTAATTTTCATTACCATGCTTTATTACATATCATTCTTAGGTGTTATTACGAAATTATTCTATTACCATATCACGTCTCTTCTTTTTTAGATTCTTGTGAGGATATGGTAGTTTTGTTTTGATGGAATTTATTTCAAGGGATAAATGGATTGGTTGCGATTGTAAATGGAAGCCAAATTTCAGTTATAAGTTGTATGGGAACCTTATAATTAAAAATGGGTAACTTGTGTACTCAAGACTTTATATATGATCCAGTCACAATATGATATTTTAAGGTGAAAAACCCAATTTAGTTGAAATGTTTAAAGTGGATTGGTTATGATTAATCGGATCCAATTTTCAAATTATAATGTGTATGAGAACTTCATAAATTGTAAAATGGCATCCCATATCACCAAACAATTAAAATTTACCATGTTATATTTTGAAATGGTCAGAGTGTAAGACCTGTTTAATTTTAATTTAAAATAAATTAGTTAACATTCCAAATGCATAACTAGGCCCAAATAGGTCAGTTGTAGGAATGTTTCTTATGGGATGACCTATTTGGGTGTTTATTATCCCAACAATTAGTCAATTACAATTGTATTGATTTTTGAAGAACTTAGGTTGTCTTAATGGAACCCTTTTAGGTCACATTATCTGTTAAAAAGAATTTATATGATAAATCTCTTAATAAAGATGAGATGTTAATAAATGATAAATGCGTAAAAAGGATTTTTTATAACATTTTATTATTTTTTATTTGAGCTATAAGCTAAATCAATCCACCAAGTAATTTTCTATTAAAATGGTAACTTGATGTTTAGTTTTAAAAGACTTAAATGTTTAAAATTTTAAATGTGACTAAATGTAAAATGATTGGAAAGGGAACCCAAGAAGGTGTAATAATTTGTAAACCCTTGTGTAAGGGTATTTTATGTTTCTCCATGAGTTTCCATGGAAAGGAACCATATTTGTCTTAGATAGACTATCTTCTCTTTAACAATGGCCTGAATGATCAGCTCCTGAGCCTAGTTACATTCATTGGTGGGACCCTATTATGGTTTGATGCTTTCTCATTTCATAAAGGGATGTAACTTGTAAGGTATAACCCTTAGAGAATAAATTCCTTGAAAAATATAGTGAGTTCCTTGATGTTTGGTTCCATTCGGGTGTCGTTTCCCTTAGTAAGAATTTTATCTTCTCAATGAAACCCTTCTTTGGATTGGTGATCATGGTATATTTGACCCTTTTTATGATCACAATCATCAATAATTTCTCAGTTTTAGTTGGTTAAATATTCCTAGGGAATGGTCAGAATCTTTTAAGGTATCATTACCTTTTATTCTCCTTCGAGGATGGGAGACGTGGAATTGAATCATCCAGGTTAATGGTCATATGGGGAAATATGACTTCAGGTTACATATTTTATACAGAACACCTGATACTGGAATTCATATAGAAGATAGCTTATGGATAGTATTAAGGGTGTCTTCTCTTACATATAAAG
This sequence comes from Viscum album, assembly GCA_963277665.1. NCBI lineage: Eukaryota > Viridiplantae > Streptophyta > Magnoliopsida > Santalales > Viscaceae > Viscum > Viscum album. Next base: position 1,907,690,189 of record OY728155.1, read on the forward strand.
CCTCACGGTAGTTTGAATTTGTGTTCCTACTGTGTGATTAATGTTGTAACGAACCAGTTGAGTTTAGTGAGATTTTTGTGCCTTGTGCTCATAAGTATGTACTCAGGTCATCTTTATAGAAGGGTGACTAGGGTTTTAAAGGTAATCATGTTTTTCCAAATGAGTGAGATGACTTCTTTGAGGCTCAGGTGTTTGACATGTTCATTTTTTTTGGTTTTATACCATTTTCTCTAACATATGTGATCATGGATTGGAGGATCATCATGTGTGCATATAAATTCAATCAAACCTAGTGTGTTTTTGAGAATTGGGTCTCTCTCTTTCTCTTCTTTCGATGGCTAGTACACTCCTAGGTGGGGGTATCATGTAAAATATGACAAATATTCCCTTACTAGTAGAAGGAGAACAATCAAGGTGGACTGTTAGAAATGATCAGTCTTTCTTAATTTTCATTGAGGCTTGTGGGTTATGAGTCATTTGGGTGCCTTATTAGAAGAAATAAATTGAGGTGGTTGGTGGAGTGTGCAACCCTTGGGAATAACCATTAGTGATGGTGGACTTCATTAATAAACTTTGACTGATCATGTGGATTCTCAGGAGCTGAAGGCATCATGGTTAGTTAGTAATGAAGTGTCAGAAAGTAAAGGTGATATTCTTTATAGAGTACTCAACCTGTAATGGTTTTACCATTCTTTTCCTGAGTTTAAATATGATGGTTAAGAATCCTAACAAGCACTATGTTTAAATATGGCAAAATATTCTCGAGTCTTTTTATTAAATCTTATAATACTTTTACTGTACTCTGCTTAGCGACGAGCATGTCCCCTATCATGAAGTCATCTTTAATACACTAAGAGAGTATTGGTCTTTCATCATGATAAATCATTAAAGTCATTGGGCTTGTTGGGTGATATATTTTAGTGTTTCATGCTTGACATGTGGTTCCTATCGAGGCTTGGTTTTTTTAAAGTGATACATAGATTCTAGTGTAGGAATGTCTGGGTTGAACTCTTGGACACCAGCTAATTCCTTTTACATGAACCATAAGTGGAAGCAGCTCTGGGCTCAGTCAAGATATAACTTAGACGTCCTAGTCTTGTACTAATGTCTCTATCATAATCATGTAGTATGTAATACTTTGGTTAGTTCCTTGACTCCAGTTATTTGAATATGAGGTTACCCCAGACCTATAGTCGGACTTAGAGAAGATGTTTAATGGTTAATGGTTGCAATGGTCTAGATCGGGGTTACACCCTTGTCCATACTGAGGCAAGACAATTTTAAAATGGTCAGGTGATGTTTTGAATAGGAAAAGTCACTAGAATTAAATGATAGATTTTAGTGGAACCATTTTTTGTAAATGAAAAATTCCTTGGGAGGAGGCATTTTAGTTTTGTTGTAATACGTCATCATTATATGCTAAAAATATTGGATTTGGTCAAACATATGTGGATAGAACAATTTTTCCCTTGTTTAATTAATATAGTTGGTGGGGAATCATTTTAAAGCATATCTCCAGGTTATGGAGAGTATGGATTAAGAGATGTCTTTGTCTTCCAAGGAGTGTGAACATGACTAGTTTCTGTTAGGTTAATCTACATTCGACCATTCCTTTTCAATGAAATCATTCTAAGAGTGTCGTTAATATTATCATAGGTGTTTTTTGTAATTAAATTCTAACGTTAGAGCTCCCATGGCTTGGAATTGGCCCTTTGAGATGTTAAATACCTAAGCTGGGGGCACATTCGACATGATATTTAAAGGGATGATGACCTGATCATGTCTCTAACTAAATGGGATCATTTGAACACTATTTCAGTGGTTCAAATGGATAATCAAGCATCAAATCAGAGCTTGATAGCTTACATTCCATTTTCTTAAGTAACGCTAGAAGGTGAACTAGGTGTTTGGAAACTCAACATGACCAATTGAATGAAGCTTTGTGAACCTTTCAGTTCGGGTGTTGTTTTCATTTTTCATGAAGTCTTATCAGGGATGATATGTTCTAAGGTAGGGAGGTTGTAACATCCCATTTTTTTAAATAGATAAAAAATTCTAGGGGAATTTTATTTTTTCGCATACTGGATGATCCATTTTTAAAACCAAGCATTATAACATATTTTTCCAAGAGTCAAAACACTACGGTGTGTTTTTTAGAGAAATTAAATTCAATAAATTTAAAAATGAAAATAAATTAATTAACTTAATTATAATAATAATAATATTATTATTATTATTATGATGATTATTATTATTATTGTTATTGTTGTTGTTTTTTAGTTTTGAGGAAGACCCAATGGGGGTCCCCCCATTTCTTACTCAAACGATCCCCCTCTAATTCTTGTGTGATACCCCTTTGTCTAAGCCACAATATGAAACCCCCCTCTCTACAACACCCTCTCCCTTCATTAATTCACCTAGATTTCTTCACGTTTATCCTTTGATTAATTAAGGAATGGTTTCTGATTCCCCCTCATTTCCATTACAGCTGATTTTTGGACTACTTTTTACCCTATTTCATTCGGTAGAAACCCCAGGTTTAGAGTTAATTTGGTTTTTGTGTTTCTTTAGATTCAATGGCATTAAAAATGCTTCTCATAACCTCTTTTTTATATTTCAAAATCCCCCACTAACGGAGAAGAATATTAGTTCATTTTTGCCGATTTTCGTCACTTTTATGTGAGTTTTTTCCGTGATGGCTTATCAGAGAAACTTTTATTTAGGGTATTTACGTTTTTTTGAGTCCTTGGTAATTTTTTAGGCGCATTTAACATTCATTTAGTTTTGTTTAGTTGTTAATATTTGTTGTAGTGTCTTGGGTCACACTTGATGTGGGATCGAGTTTCCATTTTTAAAGGCGACCCACCACATATGTATCGATATGAATATTTATATGTATGTTACCACATTATATGTATATTCTTCCATGATGGTGAATCTATGTATATGGATCTAGGTGTGATCACATATAATATGAAAATTCAAACACATGTGATTGGAGACATATGTATGCATATAAGAATAGATGTAAGGATCCCCTTGCACATATTCATTGCCATGTGAATCTATACATAGGGTCTAGGTTTCCATATATATATATATATGGTAATGTGCATATGATAGAAGGGGGTAACAACAACTTCTAGTTGTCAGTGATAAAAGTTGAAATTACTAGAGTGTTCATCTTGGTATACTTCATGAAGTAGGATCCCTTTACCTTCCATTTTTAATTTGAAAAATAATTAGCTAATTAATTTCACATTCATAACACCTTTATTTAATGATTTCCCATGTATGGTATTTTTTCTAAATTTTTTTCCAAAATTGAATTTGAATAAATTATTAAATAAGAGAAATGATTTTTTTGATAAATAATGTCATGATTTTATAATAAAACCCCTCCAACAGAGGAAGACTATCCTTAAGATAAAAATTATTGATAAATATTAATATCCTGCTTACTTTTGGATTGAGTTTTTTCATATGTCTATTGATGGTTCTTGTTTTGTGGAAGGTTATATTTTTTCGAATTAAAATGATTTAATTTTAAATTTTCATGTTTAGTTAGTTTAAATGACATTTTCTGGGTATGCATGTGCCTTGTTAACATGAAACATTCCTTTAGTCCCATTGATTCATATAAATGAATTTTTGATATTTAGGGGAAGTGAATAAATTATTTATATTAAATGGGTTTTATAGGATGGATTGATCTAGATAATACCACTTGTCTTAATGAATTGACCATGGAACTTTCCAACAGACATATGGAGCCTTATGATTTGGTTACCATGTTTTAAAGAAATGTGATACCATAATGGACTAGCTTGTCAAGTTACCTAAATAAGAGAACCTAAACTCATGTGTTGAATCACACCTACATATGACCAGTCCTTTGTTAATGTGTAATTGATAATCATAATAGGTTATTCTTTATGTCTTAAATTATGAATATGAACATTCTTTATTTCCATGTTGTATGAAATGTTTCTTTAAATAGTTAATCCTTTCTTGTTTGATCACTTTATACTTTGGTACACTATAAATTCTTGATGACATGTAGATTTTATAAATTCTTATGACCAAGTTTTTGTGGGTTTAGATGAACACCATGCTTGGACAAGATTGTTAGCATGAATTATTTAATTATCATTGATGAAATGTGATTAAATTCATGATTAAGCAATGTGGTTAGGGTTTTATTTCAATGGTTATATGCTACGATTGGTAGTTTATTCCACTTGACCATGTATTTATCTTAATGCTTATTTCATGGTCGTAGGACATTTATCGTTGTTTATGGGAATATTTGAAATACCCAGATATCTTGTAATATGAGTTGGTTATTTTAATTGCCTTAAATTATAAATGATTTTCCTTGTGATATATTACTTTCTAATGATGTTATTGGCTACTCGATTCTATTGATATGGGATGGTAGAGAACATGGGTTTTGTATATGTACTCATGGATAGACTCGATGTGCTCAAGGGGTTATGACCTGATAGGCCAGGGGTAATTTGTTGGATTCTCAGGAAAGGGATTCACAGGCGGTTTCTTATATTACTGATTGATACAAGTTCCCTAGGGGAGAATTTATAGAAAACCCATTTGGAAAGATGGATACACCATGTCTTGGGTGACACTCAGTCCCCTACACGAGATACCAAGGATAGATGCAAAGTTTACCATGTCTTATAGTGATACTTGGGATAACATAAGGGTCACATTGGATGAGCTCGGTGGTATTGGATTATAAAATGTTTCCATTGTAATACTTGTGCTTCAATATAGACCGCCTAATACGGGCACATGACTCCACCCCCATATGTGAAGGATTGTTCAGATTGCATGTTTGTTTGACCTTCGAATCATATGAGATGCATCCTTTATTATTATTTTGAATTGTTCTTGTACTTGAAATATTACCCTTACATTACTAGCACATTTTGGTGATGACATGGGATTTAGACCCCAATATAGAGAAAAAACATGGGGTATTCCTTCCTTGGTTTTCTGTGTTACTATTTTCCCTTGTATATATATTCTTCCTTGAACAAATATAGTTTTTAAACATCAGGATTAGGCCAAAACAGGTGGCTTGTGGAAGGTGTACATTTAGGAGCCTGGACCAAGTATCTATTGTCTAATTTATCATCATTCTGGGATTATTATGTATAGCACACTTCTTAATTTATATTGCATATTATGGACTGGGCTAGACATCGGTGGTGCTGGACTATGGAGATTTATGACTCGCACCCTGATCAGGCTTCCAATGTACTATTGTACTCGAGAAGTCCAACATTATTTTAGGTCTTCGGATTCATTGTTTGTGTTCTGCTTCATTGCTTGTACGTGGGAGTTAGGAACATAGGATAGATTTGATGATCAGGGTGCTCATACAACAACTTGTTGGGTAGTATTTCTTTTAATAAAGTGTATTCCTATTTGTATTTCTTGCTGCTTTCACTTGTACCATCATGTGTCATACATAAATTGTTGTAAATTATCACTTTCTATATTTTATATTCAATTGTTACTATATTATTATTCTAGTGCTATTGTCTTTCATTTATTATCGCTTCCACTACTATTTGTTATTTATTTATTATTATACCATTTTGTGAATTTGATCGATGAGGTAATAGTCTCCCCAAGGACACTCTCTAGGCCCTCACTACTAGTTTACAACCTCTAGAATTTGGAGAGATGAGTTTGAGGTCATGTGACCCACCATTCTAGCTATTGATTTGGTGGTAAGTCGGATCGGGATGTTACAATCATAGATATCACCATTGCTCAACATCCATCGTGTGGCCCCAAATCCATGCAGAAAGAACCTGTAACAACCCAAGATTTTATGATAATTATTATTTTTAATTTCATTTGTGTCTTTTTTTGTATGCTACACCAATATTATCTTGTGCTATATGCAACACCGTATTAGTTTGCAGTATACACAACACTATTCTTGGATTGTGTTACACACAATTTTATGTTTGTTTGATAGTAGTCATTCTACGCAACATTGAGTGTATATATATCTATATTCAAAGTATAAATGAAATATGGTTGGATTATGTTATAAGAAACAATGAAGGAGTCTTGCACAACACGCAACCCTAACTTGGCTTTCATTACACGCAATCACGACCTTCCTCGATAGCGTGCGTTGTACGCAGTACTAGGTTTCACTAAACAACGAAATATGGTTATAATATTATTATGAACTAGCCGTTATGAATAGTATCAACTACATTTTAAATTTTATAACATTATTATTCATCTTACACATTTTCTAGAACATGGTATGAGAACAAAATTATTTTTTTGAGTAAAATAAATACTTTTCAAATAATGCAGTTTTGTCGCCTTTTTATGGCACACCCACTTTAAATCTAGTTTTTGACATGTTTATAGCATCAATTTGACAAAATAAAATTCTTCCTTGGAATCAAGATATAAATATTTAATTTCGATAAAATTTTCATATTATTCTGATAACTTTCATATTTTATTGAATAGTAAAAACACGCTATATTTTAATTAAAAACAACTTTTGTCATCGCAATAGTTTATATTGTTAGATTATATTTTTAATTGGTTTTAAAGTTTAATTAGAATATATTTTTACCATTTAATCCAATTTTTGTCAATGGAATTAATTTCACTTTGAAATTGGACATAAACAAGTGTCGATCTTTTGATAGTTATTGTTTCTTAAAAACACGCTATTTATTTTGATAACGAGAATTAATTTTAAAATTAATTAATTCCACTTCTATTTTTTTAATTTGAAAAAATAGACATCATTTTTGAATTCAGAATATCAAATATTTCTTAGGCTGAATTTTTGGTATTTTTCTCAAAAACTTCAATTTTGATGAATAGTGAAACCACTTAGTGGTAGTTAAAAAAACCGACTCTTTCATTTAAATGAAAATTTACAACTTCTGTGAATTGAATTTCAAAAATATAAAATACATAGTTTTTATAAATAAGTAAAATTTTGTTCAATAAGTTGGAAATAATTTTTAGTGAATAGTAACATCTGACTTTTATTTACAACGGTTAATGGTAAATAGGGTAATTCCAAGTTAAAAGAATATTATAATAATTTAAAATTACATTAACACTTGTCCTAACCTTATTGGATGATTATTGTCCTACCATGTGAATTCATGGGTCGATTTTGGGACCACATTGAGCCACTTGGGTCGATTTTGGGACCCCATTGATTTTTTATAATTTCTAGACATCAAATAAATTAAATTATTTATGACACAATAATGATGCAATATTTACCTCTTTAATAAATTATTTAGGTAAATAAGATTATAATGATTAAAATATTATCCAAAACATGTCCAATTCTGATTGTATGATTTCTTTTCGACCATGATTCATCTTATCATAATCATTAATGATTTTTGGATCTTTTGAAACTGATGGTAAGTTTATAATAAAATAATATTTTCACACTTTCCAAAAGAGCCCCTCCCCCCTCTTATAAAAAGGATACCATTTCTATAAAATTAGTCACACATCTCTAGACATTTGGCTCATCCAAACGCTGCCAAATTAATCTCCCTACATCCCTCTCCTCCCCTTAGAAGCCTTACCTTAGTCAGAAGGCACTTCAAGAAGTCCATTTGGTTCAAACCGAAGGAAGTTACCCAAATTAAAGGTAACAGTTTCTCTTAAATTGTTTTCTTTTATTCTACTTCCCCATCCCCTAAAATATTTTTAATCCTTTATTTTGTAAAAACACCAGTGTCCTCAATATACTAGGATGTTTTTATGTGAATTATTATAACTACACTTACACACACCTCCATCTAATGGATGAAGAACAAAATGTTTCTGTTGATGACAAACTAACGCCTCATGAAATGATGATTGTTAGATTTTAATTACCGCCTATCATGGTGGCCATTATGATGGCACTATATTTATACATGATATATATTATTTTTATTATTTCCTTATTCTTCTTTACATTCCAATTATATCAATCCTTTATGGTTTCCATAGTGGGTAAATATGATAATCTCATACGAGGATGTACGGACTACCGCCCCCTCAAAGTGATTTGATTCATTAATGCCTTATGTGGGATGTCTAAAGGATGGAATTAATGATATTATATATGATATTATACTGGAATTATAATATACCTATTTATAATTAGGTTTTAAGTTCATTAAAATAAGAAATAGAAATGAAAGTAGCATTTATGCGTACGTACGGATTACCGTCTCCATGAACGGTGCATTTCATTTCTTACCTTCATATGTTATGTACTATTATTAATACATGTAAATGTTGGATATATATTATATATATGATATATAAATCATTAATATCATTCTGGATATAATGAAACTTTTACCACATGAGGAACAAGTAATTATAAGAAGTCCATTTTTGACTTAAGTACCAAATATCGACAAAATGAACGTTATTAACTTAAATGGTTACATAATGTTTATAACATGGTAATAAGTGATATAAAAGGAATAATAAACTTGAATAAGGTTATTAATCAAGTATAAATTAACTTTGGTTTATTATTCAGGATATTAAAGAACGATCTAGTCAAGTCGGACACGAGGTAAGGGAACTTCTTAACCCAATTTTCGTTCTTTGGGTTGATATTGTCTTTCTTGTTTATATCATTTTTTGATTATGTGAGAAATTAATTTTTATATATTATCATTTATTTATACTTTCTTTATGCGAATTTATAGTGAATACACATAAGTGATCTATTTTATTTACAAAAAGATCATTCTAAGGGATAACTTTTCCAATCTCGTTTTTAACCGAGATTGTTTATTCATAAGTATTTTCTGGGTTTATAGTTATCATCCATGTCCCTATTTTTCTAAAAATGGTTTCATGTATGTTTAATGTCCTTTTTACTAATTTTTTACTTTTACCACATGTTATGAAAGGAATATTTCTTTTTTTACCATACGAGGAACTTTTTGAATTTTCCAACAAAAGTACGAGGAGAATGTTTTTTTAACTTATATGACATGAACTGATTTTTATGGTTTCATAATGAATAATTTTAATGAAAATTCCACTAAAATATTTCATGATCATTTTCAACAAAATCCTCATTTTTAAAATTGAATGGCATTTTGGGAAAAGAAAATTATTTTGATGAAGAAATGATATTTTCCTCAATAATTCATTTTAAGTGTTTTATCAAAACTATTTTCCATCTAAGATGGAATTATTAAGTATGTTTATGTTTCAAGTATCATGTATCTATTATTTAAATGGTTTGATTTTTCTTATGATGAAATGATATACATTTCTTTTATATAGAATATGTTATGATGGGATGATGTTTAAGAAACTAATTTTTTTCGTTGGGTTATTATGAAAGATGCATGTTTATTTTGTGGCACAGGAAAGAATGATTTCATTATGAGATGGGTGGGACCTATATCTCCCTACAATGCATTGGGTAATGATTTATATCTCATGATATATACATGGCTGGAACGGAAAGTTAATCTGGTTCAGTGATACATGACTGGAATGAGGAGTGAACTCGATTCAGTAAGGGACTTTGTTCACTAAGATGGTCATGGAAGCAATGCCTTGGCTACTATGGAAATCATAACCTGTGCTTAATGGTTTCCACAATTACATATTTTATTTCCATGCTATTTTATCATGATTTATGTTATTTTATGATCTATGCCTTACGTACTTCCAAGATTTATTTCACAACTCAATATTTTTATGTTTAAACATTATTTTCATGATTTGAAGTTCAAATGTGTATAGTTTGTTTTATTTTCTCCATGTTTACCCTTAATGATCATTTGATCTCACCCTTTATATGTTTTATTTTCCCTAATATATAAAGAAATGTTTTAGGTATGAAAAAAGGGAGATATTTATGGGAGATTTTGAAGATCTTTCACCAATATTAGAAGTCTATTTTCCAAGTTTCCAAAAAACTAAACTATTAAGGTCCATTGGTGTCTCTTTTTGTTATGTATTAATTATTCCACAAAAGTAATGTAATTTCTATGTACGTCAAGCTTTGGGTCTCTATAGTTGTTATCAGAGGAAATGTTTAGTTAACCTTTGGAAACTAGGATATGAAAACTTTAGTGGTATTCCTAGAAATATTTCTAAGGCATGTCTAAGGATTTCCCTAAGGTTAGGTATAAGTATAGGTTATAGTCCTAGAATTATGTTCACAAACATAGAATTAAACCTAAGATGTTAGATATTGAAATTACTCCCCATTGATTATGTTGTTTTTCTTGTACATGTTTTTCCTCTCATACTATTATTTTTGGGTTTTAAGAAATGGCAGGAAATAGGAGGATTCATGTTAATGGAGAATATGATGGACAATGGAATGATATTATTCATGAGAAACCAAATGAAACGGGATTTGGAGGTCCAAACTTCATTCTTATGCTTAATCAGCAATATCATAATATGATCAATAATCTCAACTTTGGTAAGTATCCTGACTCAGCTAATAGAAGAATGATGGAGTTTCATGATGATCATAGAGGAAAAAAAGTTAAATTTCCCCCTTGTAAAGCATGTGGGAAGAGGAATCATGGAGAAGGTTTCAATGGAACTGGAAGATGTTTTGGGTGTGGAAAAGAAGGAAACAAAGCCAGTAATTGCAAAGGAAAAGGTTTAGTTAACACCATGGACAAGGATAATGGTATTGCTAAGACATCAACAATGGTTAAATGTTTTAAATGTGGAATTTATGGGCATTATGCAAACCAATGCCCTAAGGGAAAGTCTAATGAAGAGAATCATCATGGTCGTATGGGTAGTATTTATATTGATGATGATGAAGCGACTACAAATGATATGTGAGATGAATGAATTGTTGAAGCTCAGTCAATGTTTTAAGAAGTTAGTGGAATTATTTATGTTTATCAATAGTTATGTTGTATAGGTAATGGTACTATGGAATAAAGACACATCTAAGGATTGTTACACTATTGTTTTTCCTAAAGTATTTTAAAGTATATGTTGAATGGTACAGATAGCCATGAAAGTTTATTCAGATATTTTTGGAAAGTAGATTATATGCGCATAATGAAGGGTTAAAGAGATAATGAGATGTTTGAAAGTATTAATGAGCTCATGACTGATATAAGGATAATGTGATATCATGGTTTGAGTATATAGAAATTTTGGGATTTTGGTATGTGGAAAGAGTTAACTTTTGACAGCATTCATGTTTTCACAAGGGTTCTATGGTAATTCATGTTTCAAGTGAATACATGATTAAGGTATTCACATGTTTATAATGTGAGCAACAAGATATATCTTATGATATATGGGGGATAAATGATGGTATTCTTGTGCTTGTTATGTGACCTTTCCAGTAATCATTTTCTTTATACTATGAGATTGGACAGACCTATTTTGGATAAGTCTAAAGATTTGAATGGATTATGTAGGACATCAGATAGTATTGCTTAAGGCTATAATATTTTGTTCTTATTTCTGAAATGTTATGATAGTATAGTTTTAGTAAAAGGAAAACCTGCAGGACAGGAAACAACCCGTCGCGTCAAACAAGGTTACGGGAATCGAACCCACAACCGAAGTGCGACCGACCTTTATTGTTGGCCTTCAAAAAGTCCCTGGTTAGTAGAAACTAGTATTATTTTATTAAGCGCTAGGATAAATGAAGTATAAGTCCATTTTAGCAATCATATACAATTAATCTCAACATAGATGGACTTATGTATATTTAATAAATTGTGCTAAACTTTTTGCGATAGGAACAGATGGAATGACCTACCATTCTATCACATAATCTGCTAACAATTCATGAATGACAAATTCAACATAATTTCTTTAAGAGATGAAGTTTAAATTGTTCAAGGCTCGAACAACGGTGAGATTATACCAAAATAAAGTAAGTATTTCTTTTAAATCAACATTAGGGAAATGATCTTTAGAACTAAAAATGTTGTCCTAGTACCCTCATACATGATGAATTAGATGGTACCTTAAATCGTCACAAATTTATGGCTTTTTGATTGATGGATTTTTCATAGCCATGTTCTCTACCACTCTCCATCAGAACATGATGGTTATATTTCTCTTCCATATCCATATTTTCACCTATGTTCTACTATATGTAAACCCAGTAATGAGTTAATTTGGGTAACCGTTATGTTTCATACATCACTTTTTTAAAAATTATGTTTTAGTGTTCCTTTTTATGATGTGTGTTTCTATGAAATAAAATTTCATGTAGTAAACCATTTATAAGCCCGACAAATTTCGAGGGCGAAATTCATTTTAAGGGGGGTAGAATGTAACAACCCGAGATTTTATGAGAATTATTCTTTTTAATTTCATTGATGTCTTGTGTTGTATGCTACACCAATATTATCTTGTGCTATACGCAATACCGTATTAGCTTGCAGTATACACAACTCTATTTTTGGATTGTGTTACACTCAATTTCAAGTTCGTTTGATAATAGTCATTCTACGCAACATTGAGTGTATATATATATATCTATATTCAATGTATAAATGAAATACGGTAGTATTATATTATATGAAACAATGAAGGAGTCTTTCACAACACGCATCCCTAACTTGGCATGCATTAAATGCAATCACGACCTTCCTCGATACTGTGTGTTGTACGCAGTACTAGGTTTCACTAAACAACGATATATGCTTATAATATTATTATGAACTAGCCGTTATGAATAGTATCAACTACATTTTAAATTTTAAAACATTATTATTCATCTTACAGATTTTCTAGAACATTGTATGAGAACAAAATAAAATTTTCAGGTAAAATAAGTATTTTTCAAAAAATGTAGTTTTGAAGCCTTTTGATGGCGCACCCACTTTAAATCTAGTTTTTGACATGTTTATATGTTAAATTTGACAAAATAAAATTCTTCCTTGGAATCAGGATAAAAAAAATTATTTGGATAAAATTTTCATATTATTCTGATAACCTTAAAATTTTAATGAACAATAAAAACACGCTATATTTTAATTAAAAAAACATTTTTCATCACAATAATTTATATGTTTATATTATCGTTTAATTTGTTTTAAAGTGTAATTATAATATATTTTTACCATTTAATACAATGTCTATCATTGGAATTAATTTCACTTTGAAATTGGATATAAACAAGTGTCGATCTTTTGATAGTTATTGTTTCTTAAAAACAAGCTATTTGTTTTGATAACAGGGATTAATTTTAAAATTAATTAATTCCACTTATATGTTTTGAATTTGGAAAAATAGACATCATTTTTTAATTCATAATATCAAATATATCTTAGGCTGAATTTTTGGTATTTTTATGAAAAACTTCAATTTTTGGTGAATAGTGAAAACCCTTAGTGGTTGTTAAAAAAATGACTTTTTCATTTAAATGAAATTTTACCACTTTTGTGAAATGAATTTCAAAAATCTGACATACATGGTTGTTATTAAGACGTAAAATTTGGTTCAATAAGATGAAAATAATTTTTGATGAATAGTAACTTTTGACTTTTATTTACCGCGTTTAAAGGTAAATAGGGTAATTCAAGGTTAAAAGAATATTATAATAAATAAAATTACCTTAAAAATTGTCCTAAACTTTTTGTATGAGTAGTGGATAACCATGGGAATCCTTGGGTCGATTTTGGGACCCCATTGAGCCACATGGTAGTGATAATGACAATTTGAATTAATTAATTTAATGTAAAGAAAAAATTGACATTAACAAAAATCTTTTAGTCATTATTTTTTATAAGGGGTTATATGAATTATCTTTTCTACTATAAATATTCATTGTAAATCTAAAAATATTTCCTACATGCTGGTAATTTTTTTATAATTTTTATACATCAAATAAATTAAATTATTTATGACATAATAATGACGTCGTATTTACCTCATTGATAAATTTTTTAAATAAATAAGATTATAATGATTAAAATATTATCCAAAACATTTCCAATTCTGATTGGATGATATTATTTCTACCACAAGTCATCATATAATCTTCTTGAATGATTTTTGGACCTTTGGAAACCGAATATAAGTTTATAATAAAATAATATTTTCAAACTTTCCAAAAGAGCCCCTCCTCCCCTTATAAAAGGAGGCCATTTCTATCCAATTCCTCACACCACTAAAGCCATTTGGCTCGTCCAATATCTACCCAATTAAGCTCCCTACATCCCTATAATCCTCTTAGAAGAATTACATTAGGTAGAAGGCACTTCAAGAAGTCCTTTTGGTTCAAACCAAAGGAAGTTACCCAAATTAAAGGTAACTGTTTCTCTTAAATTGTTTTATTTTATTCTACTTCTCCAACCCCTAAAATAATTTTAATAATTTATTTTGTAACATAACTAGTATCCTCAATATTCTAGGATGTTGTTATGTAATTTATTTGAACTACACTTACACACACCTCCATCTAATGGATGAAGAACATAATGTTTCTGTGGATGGCAAACTAATGCCTCACGAAATGGTGATTGTTTGATTTTACCCTACCGCCTCTCATTGTGGCCATTATGATGGAACTGTATTTATAAATGATATATATCATATTTATGATTTCCTTTTTTTTCCATCCCAATTATATCAATCCTTTATGGTTTCCATAGTGGGTAAATACGATAATCTCATTTGAGGAAGTGTGTACTATCGTCCCCTCAAAGTGATGTGATTCGTTAATGCAATATGTTAGATGTATAAAGGATGGAGTTAATGATATTATATATGATAATATACTGGAATTATAATATAACTATGTATAATTATTTTTTAATTCCATTAAAATTATATATATAAAAAGAAAGTAGCTTTCATGTGTACGTACGACTTACCGTCTCCATGAATGGTGCATTTCATTTCTTACCTCCATAAGTTATGTACTATTATAAATACATGTATATGATGGATATATATGATATATATGATATATAAATCATGAATATCATTCTGTATATAATGAAGCTTTGACCACATGAACAACCTGTAATAATAAGACGTCCATTTTTGACTCAAGTACCAAATATCGACAAAACAAATGTTATTAACTTAAATGGTTACATAATGTTTATAACATGGTAATACGTGATATAAAAGAAATAATAAACTTGAAAAATGTTATCAAGAAATTATAAATTAACTTTGGTTTATTATTCATGAGATTAATGAATGATCGTGTCAATTCGTACTCGAGGAAAGGGAACTTCTTAACCCAATTTTTGTTCATTGGGTTGATCTTCTCTTTCTTGTTTATATCGTTCTTTGATTATGTGAGAAATGAATTTTTATATCTTATCATGTACTTATAATTTCTTTATGTGACCATATAGTGAATACACATAAGTGATCTATTTTATTTACAAAATGATCTTTGTAAGTGATAACTTTTCCAATCTCATTTTTAACCGAGATTGTTTATTCGTAAGTATTTACTAGGATTATATTTATCATTCATGTCCCTATTTTTCAAAAAATGGTTTCATGTATGTTTGAAGTCCTTTTTAAATTTTTTTGACTTTTACCACATTTTATTGAAGGAATATTTTTTTTAACCATACGAGGAACTTTTTGACTTTTCCGACAAAAGTACGAGGAGAATGTTTATTTTGAACTTATACGACATGAACAGATTTTTACGGTTTCATAACGCCTACTTTTCATGAAGATTCCTCTATAAGATTTCATGATAATTTTCAACAAAATCCGTTTTTTTTAAATTTAATGGAATTTTGTGAAAATAAAATGATTTTGAAGAAGAAATGATATTTTCCTTAAGAATTCATTTCAAGTGTTTTATCAAAACTATTTTCCATCTAAGATGACATTATTAAGTATATTTATGTATCAAGTATAATCTATCTATTATTTACGTGGTTTGATTTTTCTTATGATGAAATGATATCCAATTCTTTTATATAGAATATGTTCTGACGGGATGCTCTTTATGAAACCCATTTTGTTTGTTTGGTTATTATGAATGATATATGTTTATTTTGTGGCACACAAAAGACTGATTTCATTATGAGATGGGTGGGACCTATATTTTCCTCCAATGAATTGGGTAATGATTAATATCAAATGAGATAGACATGTATGGGGCGGAAAGTTAATCCGGTTCAGTGATACAGGACTAGAAAGAGTAGTGAACTCGATTCAGTAAGGGACTTTTTCCACTAAGATTCTTTTGGCAGCAATGCCTTGGCTACTATGGAAATCAAAACATGTGCTTAATGGTTGCCAAAATCAACTATTTTACTTCCATGCAATTTTATCACGATCAATGTTCTTTTATGATCTATGCCTTACGTACTACCAAGATTTATTTCACAACTCACGATTTTTATGTTTAAACTTTATGTTCATGTTTTGCAGTTCAAATGTATATAGTTTGTTTTATTTTCTCCATGATCACCCTTACTGAGAATTTGAGCCCATCCTTTATATTTTTTCTTTTCCCTAGGATATAAAGAAATGTTTTAGGTAAGAAAAAAAGGGAGATATTTATGGGAAATTTTGATGAACTTTCACCAAGATTATAAGATTATGTTCCAAGTTTCCAAAGACACTAAACTATTATGGTCCTTTGGTGTCTGATGATCATATAAGAAATAAAGTTAAATTTCCCCCTTGTAAATCATTTGGGAAGAGGAATCATGGAGAATTTTTCAATGGAAATTGAAGATGTTTTGGGTGTGGAAAAGAATGACACCAAGCTAGTAATTGCTAAAGAAAAGGTTTAGTTAACACCATGGACAAAGATAATGGTATTGCTAAGACACCAATAGTGGTAAAATGTTTTAAATGTGGAATTTATGGGAATTATGAAAACCAATTCCCTAAGGGAAAGTCTCATGAATAAAATCATCATGGTCGTATGGGTAGTATTTATATTGATGATGATGAAGAGACTACAAATGATATGTGAGATGAAAGAATTGTCGAAGATCAGTCAATGTTTTAAGATGGTAGTGGAATTATTTATGTTTATCAAGAGTTATGTTGTATAGGTAATGGTACTATGGAATAAAGTCACATCTAAGTATTGTTACAGTATTGATTTTCCTAAATTATTTCAAAGTATATGATGAATGGTATCGGTAACCATGAAGGGTTATTCAGATATTTTTGGAAAGTAGATGGTATACACATAATGAAGGGATAAGAAGATAATGAGATGTTTGAAAGTATTAATGAGATCATTACTGATATAAGGACAATGTGATATCATGGATTGAGTATATAGAAATGTTGTGGATTTTGGTATGTGGAAAGAGATAACTTTTGACAGAATTCATGTTTTCACTAAGGCTCTATGGTAATTCATGATTCAAGCGAATACATGATTAAGGTATTCCCATATTTAGAATGTGACCAAAAAGATATATCTTATGATATATGGGGCACAAATGATGGTATTCAGGTGCTTGTTATGTGACCTTTCCTGCAATCATTGTCTTTATACTTTGAGATTGGACATACATATTTTGGATAAGTCTAAAGATTGGAATGGATTATGTCAGACATAAGATAGTATTGCTTAAGGATATAACTTTTTGTTTTTAGTTCTGAAATGTTATGATAGTATAGTTTTAGAAAAAGGACAACCTACAGGACGGGTGACAACCTGTCGCGTCCAAGAGGGTTGCGGGAATCGAACCCACAACCGAAGTGCGATCGGCCTTTATCACTGGCCTACAAGAAGTCCCTTGTTATTAGAAACTAGTTTTATTTTAGTAAGCGCTATGATAGATGAAGTATAAGTCCATTTTAGCAACCATATACGATTAATCTCAGCATAGATAGACTTATGTATATTTAATAAATTGTGCTAAAGTTTTTGTGAAAGAAACATATAAAATGGCCAATCATTCTATCTCATGATCTGCTAACACTTCACGAATGAAAAATTCATCTTCATTTTTTTAAGAGATGAAGTGGAAATTATTCAAGGCACGAACAACGGTGAGATTATACCAAAATCAAGTAAGTATTTTTTTAATTCAATATTAGGGAAATGATCTTGAGAACTAAAAATGTTGTCCTAGTACCCTCTTACCTTATGAATTAGACGACACCTTAAATCATCACAAATTTATGGCTTTGTGATTGATGGATTTTTCATAGCCATGTTCTCTACCACTCTCCATCAGAACTTGATGGTCAGATTTCTTTTCCATATCCATATTTTCACCTATGTTCTCCAATAAGGAAACCCAGTAATGAGTTAATTTGGTTAAAAGTTATGTTTCATACTTCACTTTTTTTTAAATTAAGTTTTAGTGTTCCTATTTACGATGTGGGTTTCTATGAAAGAAATTTTCAAGTAGTAAACCATTTATAACCACGAAAAATTTCTAGGGAAAAATTCATTTTAAGGGGGGTAGAATGTAACAACCCGAGATTTTATGAGAATTATTCTTTTTAATTTCATTGATGTATTGTGTTGTACACTACACCAATATTATCTTACGCTATATGCAACACCGTATTAGCTGGCACTATACGTAACACTATTCGGGGATTTTGTTACACACAATTTCAAGTTCTTTTGATAGTAGTCATTCTACGCAACATTGAGTGTATATATATATATATATATTCAATGTATAAATGAAATATGGTTGGATTATGTTATACAAAACAATGAAGGAGACTTTTACAACATGCAACCGTGACTTGGCTTGCATTACACGCAATCATAACCTTCCTCGATAGCGTGTATTGTACGCAGTACCAAGTTTCAGTAAACAACAATATATGGTTATAATATTATTATGAACTAGCCGTTATGAATAGTATCAACTAAATTTTGAATTGTATAACATTATTATTCATATTAAAAAAATTTAGAACATGGTATGAGAACAAAATTATTTTTTTGAGTAAAATAAATATTTTTCAAAAAATGCAGTTTTGCCGCCTTTTGATGGAGCACCCACATTAAATATATTTTTTGACATTTTTATAAGTTCAATTTGACAAAATAAAATTCTTCCTTGGAATCATCATCTAAAAATTTAAACTGGATAAATTTTTCATATTATTCTGATAACTTTCATATTTTAATGAATAGTAAAAACACGCTAAATTTTAATTAAAATCAACTTTTTTCATCACAATAATTTATATGGTCAGATTATCTTTTTAATTGGTTTTAAAGTGTAATTATAATATATTTTTATCATTTAATCTAATTTTTGTTATTGGAATTAATTTAACTTTGAAATTGGACATAAACAAGTGTCGATCTTTTGATAGTTATTGTTTCTTAAAAACACGCTATTTGTTTTTATAACGAGAATTAACATTAAAACTAATTAATTCCACTTATATTTTTTCAATTTGGAAAAATAGAATTAATTTCTAAATTCATAATTTCAAATATATCTTAGGCTGAATTTTTGGTATTTTTCTGAAAAACATCAATTTTTTATGAATATTGAAACCACCTAGTGGTAGTTAAAAAAAACTGACTCTTAAATTTAAATGAAAATTTACCACTTTAGAGAATTGATTTTTAAAAATCAGACATACATGTTTGTTATAAAAAGTAATTTTTGGTTCAATAAGATGAAAATAAGTTTTGGTGAATAGTAACTTTTGACTTTTATTTACCACGGTTAAAGGTAAATAGGGTAATTCAAGGTTAAAAGAATATTATAATAATTCAAAATTATCTTAACACCTTTCCTAACCATATTTTATGATTATTTGACGAATATGGGAATCCTTGGGTTGTTTTTGGGACCCTGTTGAGCCACTTGGTAGTGATAACATCAATTTGGATTAATTAATTTAATGTAAAGACAAAATTGATATTGACAAAAATCTTTTAGTAATTAATTTTTATAAGGGGTTAGATAAATTATCTTTTAAAATATAAATATTAATTGGAAATATAAAAATATTTCCTAGATGGTGGTATTTTTTTAATAATTTTTAGACATCACATAAATTAAATTATTTATGACACAATAATGATGCAGTTTTTACCTCATTAATAAATTATTTAAATAAATAAGATTATATTGAATAAAATATTATCCAAAACATGTAAAATTATGATAGGATGATTTTATTTCGACAATGAGTCATCTTATCATCATCATTAATGATATTTTGACCTTTTTAAACCGAGGATAAGTTTATAATAAAATAATATTTTCACACTTTCCGAAAGAGCCCCTCCTCCCCCTTATAAAAGGATACCATTTCTATCCAATTCCTCACATCTCTCAAGACATTTAGCTCGTCCAAACTCTGCTCAATTAATCTCCCTAAATCCCTCTCCTCCCCTTATAATCCTTACCTTAGGCAGAAGGCACTTCAAGAAGTCCGTTTTGTTAAAACCAAAGGATGTTACACAAATTAAAGGTAACCGTTTCTCTTAAATTTTTTTCTTTTATTCTACTTCTCCAACCCCTAAACTCTTTTTAATTATTTATTTTGTAACAACACCAGTATCCTCAATATACTAGGATGTTGTTATGTGAATTATTCTAACTACACTTACACACACATCCATCTTATGGATGAAGAACATAATGTTTCTGTGGATGGTAAAGTAACGCCTGACGAAACGATGATTGTTCAATTTTCTCCTACCACATCTCATGGTGACCATTATGATGGAACTGAATTTATACATGATATATATTATTTTTATGATTTCCTTATGCTTCTTTAAATCCCAATTATATCAAGTCTGTATGGTTTCCATTGTGGGTAAATACGACAATCTCATTTGAGGAAGTGCGGACTACTACCCCCTCAAAGTGATGTGATTCATTAATGCCTTATGTGGGATGTATAAAGGATGGAGTTGATGGTATTATATATGATATTATACTGGAATTATAATATACCTATGTATAATTATGTTTTAATTCCATTAAAATAAGATATATAAATGAAAGTAGCGTTCATGCGTACGTACGGCTTACCGTCTCCATGAATGGTGCATTTCATTTCTTACCTCCATATATTATGTACATTTATAAATACATGTATATGCTGGATATATATGATATATATGATATATAAATCATGAATATAATTCTAGATATAATGAACCTTTGACCACATGAACAACATGTAATTATAAGAAGTCCATTTTGACTCAAGTACCAAATATCGACAAAACGAATGTTATTAACTTAAATGGTTACATAATGTTTATAACATGGTAATAAGTGATATAAAAGGAATAATAAACTTGAAAAAGGTTCTTAAGTAAGTCGAAATTAACATTGGTTTATTATTCAGGTGATTAAAGAATGATCGAGTCATGTCGGACACAAGGTAAGGGAATTTCTTAACCCAATTTCTGTTCTTTGGGTTGATCTTCTCTTTCTTGTTTATAGAGTTCATTGATTATGTGAGAAATGAATTTTTATATCTTATCATGTATTTATACTTTCTTTATGTGACCTTATAGTTAATTCACATAACTGATCTATTTTATTTTCAAAAATATCTTTGTAAGGGATAACATTTCCAATATTTTTTTAACCGAGATTGTTTATTCGTAAGTATTTACTGGGGTTATATTTATCATCCATTTCCCTGTTTTTCTAAAAATGGTTTCATGTATTTTTAAAGTCATTTTTAACAATATTTTACTTTTACCACATGTTACAAAATAAATATTTATTTTTTTACCAAACGAGGAACTTTTTGACTTTTCCTAAAAAAGTACGATGATAATTTTTTTTAACTTATACGACATGAATGATTTTTTACGGATTCATAAAGCCTAATTTTCATGAATCTTACTCTACATGATTTCATGATCATTTTCAAAAAAATCATTTTTTTTAAATTGAATGGAATTTTGTGAAAAGAAAATGATTTTGAAGAATAAAAGATATTTTCCTCAAGAATTCATTTCAAGTGTTTTATCAAATTTATTTTCCATCTAAGATGAAATTATTATGTATGTTTATGTTTCAAGTATAATGTATCTATTATTTATATGGTTTGATTTTTCTTATGATGAAATGATATCCAATTATTTTATATGGAATATGTGATGATGGGATGATGTTTGTGAAACCCATTTTGTTCGTTGGCTTATTATGAATGATGTATGTTTATTTTGTGGTACACGAAAGAATGATTTATTTATGAGATTGGTGGGACCCATATCTCCCTCCAATGCATTGGGTAAGGATTTATATCTCATGATATAGACATGGCTAGAACGACATGTTAAACCGGTTCAGTGATACAGGACTGGAACGAGGAGTGAACTTGATTTGGTAAGTGACTTTGTCCACTAAGATGGTCTTGGAAACATTGCCTTGGATACTATGGAAATCATAACATGTGATTAATGGTTGCCACAATTAAATGTTTTATTTACATGCTATTTTATCATGATTGATGTTCTTTTATGATCTATTCCTTACGTATTGCCATGATTTATTTCACAACTCAATATTTCGATGTTTAAACTTTATGTTCATGTTTTTAAGTTCAAATGTATATAGTTGGTTTTATTCTCTCCATTCTCACCCTTACTGAGAATTTGAGATCACCCTTTATATGTTTTATTTTTCCCAAGATATAAATAAATGTTTTCAGTAAGAAAAAAGGAGATCTTTATGGGAGATTTTGAAGATATTTCACCAAGATTAGAATATTATGTTCCAAGATTCCGAAGACACTAAACTATTACAATCCTTTGGTGTCAGTTTTTGTTTTTTATTAAGTATTCCGCAAAAGTAATGTAATTTCAATGTAAGTCAAGCATTGGGTCTCTATAGTTTGTATTATAGGAAATGTTTAGTTAACCTTTGGAAACTAGGATGAAAAAACTTTAGTGATCATCCAAGTGATATTTCTAAGGTATGTCTGGTGATGTCCTTAAGGTTATGTATATGTATAGGTTATATTCCAGGAATTACGATCATGATCATAGAATTAAACCTAATATTTTAGAGATTGAAATTACTCCCCCTTGATTATGTTGTTTTTCTAGTACGAGTTTTCTTCTTCATACTATTATTTTTTGGTTTTAAGAAATGGAAAGAAACTAGAGGATTCATGTTATTGGAGAATATGATGGAAAATGGAATGATATTCTTCATGAGAAACCAAAATAAACGGAATTTGGATGTCCAGACATCGTTATTATGCCTAATCAGCAATATCATAATATGATCAATAATCTCAACTTTGGTAAGTTTCCTGACTCAGCTAAAAATATAAAGATGGTGTTTCATGATGATCATAGAGGAAAGAAAGTTCAATTTCCCTTAGTAAATCATGTGGGAAGAGGCATCATGGATAATGTTTGAATGGAACTGGAAGATGTTTTGGGTGTGGAAAAGAAGGACACAAAGCCAATAATTGCAAAGGAAAAGGTTTAGTTAACACCATGGACAAGGATGATGGTATTTCTAAGACATCAACAATGGTTAAATGTTTTAAATGTGGAATTTACGGGCATTATGCAAACAAATTCCTTAAGGGAAAGTCTCATGAAGAGAATCATCATGTTTATATATGTAGTATTTATATTGATGATGATGAAGAGACTACAAATGATATGTGAGATGAAAGAAATCTTGACGCTCATTCAATGTTTTAAAAAGATAGTGGAATTATTTATGTTTATCAAGAGTTATGTTGTATAGGTAATGGTACTAAGGAATAAAGACACATCTAAGGATTGTGACACTATTGTTTTTCCTAAAGTATTTGAAACTGTATGTTGAATGGTATGAGTAACCATGAAAGGTTATTCAGATATTTTTTGGAAAGTAGATGATATGCGCATAATTAAGGGATAAGGAGATAATGAGAATTTTGAAAGTATTAATGAGATCATGACTGATATAAGGACTATCTGATATCATGGGTTGAGTATATAGAAATTTTGGGATTTTGGTATGTGGAAAGAGTTAACTTTTGACAGCATTCATGTGTTCACTAAGGTTCTATGGTAATTCTTGTTTCAAGTGAATACATGATTAAGATATTCACATTTTTAAAATGTGACCAACAAGATATATCTTATGATATATGGGGGATAAATGATGGTATTCATGTGCTTGTTATGTAACCTTTCCAGAAATTATTTTCTTTATACTAAGAGATTAGACAGACGTATTTTGGATAAGTCTAAAGATTGGAATGGATTATTTCGGACATCAGATAGTATTGCTTAAGGCTATAATTTTTTTTATTTCTGAAATGTAATGATAGTATAGTTTTAGAAAAATGAAAACCTGCAGGATGAACGAAAACCCATCGTGTCAGACAAGGTTGTGGGAATCGAACCCACAACCGAAGTGCGACCGTCCATTATCACTGGACTACAGGAAGTCCCTGTTCAGTAGAAACTAGTTTTATTTTATTAAGCGCTATTATAAATGAAGTATAAGTCCATTTTAGCAACCATATACAATTAATCTCAGCATAGATGGACTTATGTATATTCAATAAATTGTGCTAAACATTTTGCGATAGAAACAGATGGAATGACCCCTCATTCTATCACATGATCTTCTAACACTTCACGAATGAAAAATTCAAATTCATTTCTTTAACAGATGAAGTGTAAATTATTCAAGGCACGAACAATGGTGAGATTAAACCAAAACCAAGTAAGTATTTCTTTTAATTCAATATTAGGGAAATCATCTTGAGAACTAAAAACATTGTCCTAGTATCCTCATACCTGATGAATTAGAGGGAACATTAAATCATCACAAATTTATGGCTTTGTGATTGATGTCTTTTTCATATCCATTTCTCTTCCACTCTCCATCAAAACATGATGGTTATATTTCTCTTCCATATCCATATTTTCACCTATGTTCTTCTATATGGACACCCAGGAATGAGTTAATTTGGGTAACTGTTATGTTTCATACTTCACTTTTTTTTAAAATTAAGTTTTAGTATTCCTTTTTACGAAGTGGGTTTCTATGAAAGAATCATTCAAGTAGTAAACAATTTATAACCCCGACAAATTTCGAGGGTGAAATTCCTTTTAAGGGGGGTAGAATGTAAAAACCCGAGATTTTATGCGAATTATTATTTTTAATTTCATTAATGTCTTGTGTTGTATGCTACAACAATATTATCTTTTGCTACATTCAACACCATATTATCTTGAAGTATACACAACACTATTCTTGGATTGTGTTACACACAATTTCATGTTCATTTGATAGTAGTCATTCTATGCAACATTGAGTGTATATATATATATCTATATTCTATGTATAAATAAAATTTGGTTGGATTATGTTATACGAAACAGCGAAGGAGCCTTTCACAACATGGAACCCTGACTTGGCTTTCATTTTATGCAATCGCGACCATCTTCGATTATATGTGTTGTACGCAGTACCGGGTTTCACTAAACAACGATATATGGTTATAATATTATTATGAACTAGGATTTATGAATAGTATCAACTACATTTTGAATATCATAACATTATTATTAATCTTACACATTTTCAAGAACATGGTATGAGAACAAAATAACTTTTTCGAGTAAAATAAGTACTTTTCAAAAAATGCAGTTTTGCCGCATTTTGATGGCGCACCCACATTAAATCTAGTTTTTGACATGTTTATAAGTTCAATTTGAAATAATAAAATTCTTCCTTGAAATCAGGAAATAAAAATTTAATTGCGATAAATTTTTCATATAATTATGATAACTTTCATATTTTAATGAATAGTAAAAACACTCCATATTTTAATTAAAAACAACTTTTTTCAACGCAATAATTTATATCATTAGATTATCTTTTTAATTGGTTTTAAAGTGTAATTAGAATATATTTTTATAGTTTAATCCAATTTTTGTCATTTAAATTAATTTCACTTTGAAATTGGACATAAACAAGTGTCGATCTTTTGATAGTTATTGTTTCTTAAAAACACACTATTTGTTTTGATAATGGGAATTTATTTTAAAATTAATTAATTCCACTTATATGTTTTTAATTTGGAAAAATAGACATAATTTTTGAATTTATAATATCAAATATATCATAGGCATAATTTTTGGTATTTTTCTGAAAAACATCAATTTTTGATGAATAATGAAACTACTTAGTGGTAGTTAAAAAAACGGACTCTTTCAGGTAAATGAAATTTTACCACTTCTATGAATTGAATTTCAAAAATCCGACATACATGGCTTTTATAAAGAAGTAAAATTTGGTTCAAGAAGATGAAAATAATTTTTGGTGAATAGTAACTTTTGACTTTTATTTACAACGGTTAAAGGTAAATAGGGTAATTCATGGTTAAAAGAATATTATAAAAATTCAAAATTACCATAACACTTGTCCTAAACTTATTTTATGAGTATTGGACTACCATTTGCATCCTTGGGTCGATTTTGGGACCCCTTTGAGCCACTTGGTAGCGATAATGACAATTTGGATTAATTAATTTAATGTCAAGACAAAATTGACATTAACAAAAATCTTTTAGTAATTAATTTTTTTAAGGAGTTATATAATATTTATTTTTGACTATAAATATTCATTGGAAAGATAAAAATATTTCTTTCATGGAGGTTTTTGTTTTATTATTTTTAGATATCAAATAAGTTAAATTATTTTTGACACAATAATGATGCAGTATTTACCTCATTAATAAATTATATAAATAAATAAGATTATAATGATTAAAATATTATCCAAAACATGTCCAATTATGATTGGATGGTTTTCTATCGACCATGAGTCATATTATAATCATCTTTAATTATTTTTGGACCTTTTGAAACCAAAGATAACTTTATAATAAAATAATATTTTCACTCTTTCCAAAAGAGCACCTCCTCCGGCTTATAAAAGGAGACAATTTCTATCCAATTTATCACACCTATAAAGCCATTTGGATCATCCAAACTCTACCAAATTAATCACATTACATCCTCTCCTCCCTTTAGAATCCTTAACTTAGGCAGAAGGCACTTCAAGAAGTCTTTTCGGTTCAAACTAAAGGAAGTTACCCAAATTAAAGGTAACAATTTCTCTTAAATTGTTTTCTTTTATTCTACTTCTCCAACCCCTAAACTCTTTTTAATCATTTCATTTGTAAAAACACCATTATACTCAATATAATAGGATGTTTTTATGTGAAGGATTCGAACTACACTTACACACACCTCCATTCAATGGAAGAAGAAAATAATGTTTATGTGGATGACAAACTAACGCCTCACGAAACGATGATTGTACGATTTTCTCCTACCGCCTCTCATGGTGGCCATTATGATGGAAATGTATTTATAAATGATATATATTTTGTTTATGATTTCTTTATTCTTCTTTACATCCCAATTATATCAAGACTTTATGGTTTACATATTGGGTAAATACGATAATCTCATTTGAGGAAGTGCGGACTTCCACCCCCTTAAAGTGATGTGATTCGTTAATGCCTTATGTGGGATTTATAAAGGATGGATTTAATGATATTATATATGATATTATACTTTAATTATAATATGATTATGTATAATTATGTTTTAATTCCATTAAAATTAGAAATATAAATGAAAGTAGAGTTCATACGTACGTACAGATTACCGTCTCCATGAACGGTGCATTTCATTTCTTACCTCCATATGTTATATACTATTATAAATACATGTATATGATGGATATATATGATATATATGACATATAAATCATGAATACATTTCTGGATATAATTAACCTTTGACCACATGAACAACATGTAATTATAAGAAGTCCATTTTTGACTCAAGTACCAAATATCGACAAAACGAACGTTATTAACTTAAATGGTTACATAATGTTTATAACATGGTAATAAGTGATATAAAAAGAATATTAAACTAGAAAAAGTTTCTTAGGAAATTAGAAATAATATTTGGTTTATTATTCAGGAAATTAAAGAACGATCGAGTCAAGTCGGACATGAGGTAAGGGAACTTCTTAACCCAATTTCTGTTCTTTGGGTTGATCTTCTCTTTCTTGTTTATATCATTATTTGATTATGTGATAAATGAATTTTTATATCTTATCATTTATTTATACTTTATTTACGTGACATTATAGTGAATACATATAAGTGATCTATTTTATTTACAAAATTATCTTTTTTGGGGATAACTTTTCCAATCTTGTTTTTAACCGAGATTGTTTATTCGTAAGTATTTACTAGGGTTATATTTATCATTCATGTCCCTGTTTTTCTAAAAATGGTTTCACATATTTTTGAAGTCCTTTTTACCAATTTTTGAATTTTTCCACATATTATGAAACAAATATTTCTTTTTTACCATACGAGGAAATTTTTGACTTTTTTGGAAAAAGTACGAGGTGAATGTTTTTTTTAACTTATACGACATGAATAGATTTTTAGGGTTTCATAACGCCTAATTTTCATGAATCTTCCTCTACAAGATTTCATGATAATTTTTAGAAAAATCCTTTTTTTAAAAATTGAATGTAATTTTCTGAAATGAAAATAATTTTGAAGAAGAAAGGATATTTTCCTCAAGAATTCATTTCAAGTGTTTTATCAAAACTATTTTCCATCTAAGATGAAATTATTATGTATGTTTATGTTTCAAGTATAATGTATCTATTATTTACATGGTTTGATTTTTATTATGATGAAATGATATCCATTTCTTTTATATGGAATATGTTATGATGGGATGATGTTTATGAAACCCATTTTGTTCGATGGGTTATTATGAATGATGTATGTTTATTTTGCGGCACACGAAAGAATGATTTTATTATGAGATGGGTGGGAACTATATCTCCCTCTAATGAATTGAGTAAAGATTTATATCTCATGATATAGACATGGCTGGAACGAAAAGATAATCTGGTTCAGTGATACAGACTCAAACGAGGAGTGAACTCGATTCAGTAAGGGACTTTATCCACTAAGATGGTCTTGGAAGCAATTCCTTAGCTACTATGGAAATCATAACATGTGCTTAATGGTTTCCACAATTACATGTTTTATTTCCATGCTGTTTTATCATGTTTGATGTTCTTTTATGATATATTCCTCACGTACTACCAAGATTTATTTCACAACTCAATATTTTCATGTTTAAACATTATGTTCATGTTTTGAAGTTCAAATGTATAAAGTTTGTTTTATTTCCTCCATGCTTAACCTTAATGAGAATTTGAGATCACCCATTATTTGATTCCTTTTCCCCAGGATATAAAGAAATGTTTTAGGTAAGAAAAAAGGGAGATCTTTATGGGAGATTTTGATGATCTTTCACCAAGATTAGAAGATTATGTTCCAACTTTCCAAAGACACTAAACTATTAGGGTCCTTCGGTGTCTGTTTTTTTGTATTAAGTATTTTGAAAAAGTAATGTAATGTCTATGTACGTCAAGATTTGGGTCTCTACAATTGGTATCCGAGGAAATATTTAGTTAACCTTTGGAAACTAGGATGCGAAAACTTTTGTGATATTCCTAGATATATACCTAAGGTATGTCTAGGGATGTTCATAAGGCTAAGTATAAGTATAGGTTATAGTCCTAGAATTAAGGTCACGGTCATAGAATTAAACATAAGATGTTAGAGATTGAAATTACTCCCCCTTTATTATGTTGTTTTTCTAGTATGAGTTTTTCCTCTCATACTATTATTTTTGGGTTTTATGAAATGGCAGGAAACAGGAGGATTCATGTTAATGGAAAATATGATGGACAATGGAATGATATTCTTCCTGACCAACCAAATGAAACGAGATTTGGATGTCCAAATATCGTTATTATGCCGAATCAGCAATATCAAAATATGATCAATAATATAAACTTTGGTATGTTTTCGGACTCAGCTAATAAGAGAAAGATGGAAAAGGACACAAATCCAGTAATTGCAAAGGAAAATGTTTAGTTAACACCATGGAAAAGGATAATGGTATTGATAAGACATAAACAATGGTTAAATGTTATAAATGTGGAATTTACAGGCATTTTTCAAACCAATTCCCTAAGGGAAAGTCTAATTAAGAGAATCATCATGGTCGTATGGGTAGTATTTATATTGATGATGACGAAGAGACTACAAATGATATGTGAGATTAAAGAATTGTTGAAGCTCAGTCAATGTATTAAGATGGTAGTGGAATTATTTATGTTTATCAAGAGTTCCATTGTATAGGTAATGGTATTATGGAATAAAGACACATCTAAGGATTGTTACACTACTGTTTTTCCTAAAGTATTTGAAAGTATATGTTGAATGGTACTGGGAACCATGAAAGGTTATTCAGATATTTTTGGAAAGTAGATGATATGTTCATAATGAAGGGATAAGAAGATAATGAGATGTTTGAATGTATTAATGAGCTCATGACTGATATAAGTACAATTTGATATCATGGTTTGAGTATATAGAAATTTTGGGATTCTGGTATGAGGAAAGAGTTAACTTTTGATAGCATTCAGGTTTTCACTGAGGTTCTATGGTAATTCATGTTTCAAGCGAATACATGATTAAGGTATTCACATGTTTAGAATGCTACCAACAAGATATATCTTATGATATATGGGGGATAAATGATGGTATTCGTGTGCTTGTTATGTGACCTTTCCAGTAATCATTTTCTTTATACTATGAGATTGGACAGACGTATTTTGGATAAGTCTAAAGATTGGAATGGTTTATTTCAGACATAACATAGTATTGCTTAAGGCTATAATTTGTTTTTTATTTATGTAATGTTATGATAGTATAGTTTTAGAAAAAGAACAACCTGCAGGACAGGTGACAACCCATCGTGTCAGACAAGGTTGCGGGAATCGAACCCACAACCGAAGTGCGACCGAACTTTATCACGAGCCTACAGGAAGTACCTGGTTAGTAAAAACTAGTTTTATTTTATTAAGTGCTATGATAGATGAAGTATAAGTCCATTTTAGAAACCATATATGATTAATCATAGCATAGATGGACTTATGTATATTTAATAAATTGTGTTAAACTTTTTGCGATAGAAATAGATGTAATGACCTATCATTCTATCACATGATCTGCTAACACTTCCTCAATGAAAAATTCAACTTCATTTTTTTAAGAGATGAAGTGGAAATTATTCAAGGAACAAACCACGGTGAGATTATACCAAAATCAAGTAAGTATTTAATTTAATTCAACATTAGGGAAATGATCTTGAGAACCAAAAACGTTGTCCTAGTTCCCTCATACCTGATGAATTAGATGGTACCTTAAATCATCACAAATTAATGTCTTTGTGATTGATGGCTTTTTTATAGCCATGTTCTCTACCACTCTCGATCAGAACTTGATGGCTAGACTTCTCTTCCATATCCATATTTTCACCTATGTTCTCCAATATGGAAACCCAGTAATGAGTTAATTCGGGTAAATGTTATGTTTCATACTTCAATTTGATTAAAATTATGTTTTAATGTTTCTTTTTATGATGTGGGTTTCTTTGAAAAAAACATTCAAGTAGTAAACCATTTATAACCCCGACAAATTTCGAGGAATAAATTCATTTTAAGGGGTGTATAATGTAATAACCTGAGATTTTATGAGAATTATTCTTTTTAATTTCATTCATGTATTGTGTTGTACGCTAAACCAAGATTATCTTGTGCTATACGCAACACCGTATTAGCTTGCAGTATACGCAACACTATTCTTGGATTGTGTTACACACAATTTCATGTTTGTTTGATAGTAGTCATTCTACGCAACATCGAGTGTATATATATATACCTATATTCAATGTATAAATGAAATATATTTGGATTCTATTATATGAAACAACAAAGTAGTCTTGCACAACACGCAACCCTGACTTGGCTTGCATTACACGCAATCACGACCTTCCTCGACAGCGTTTGTTGTACGCAGTACCACATTTCACTAAACAATGATATATAGTTATAATATTATTATGAACTAGCTGTTATGAATAGTATCAACTAAAATTTGAATTTTATAACATTATTATTCATCTTACACATTTTCTAGAATATGGTATGAGACCAAAATAAATTTTTCGGGTAAAATACGTATTTTTCAAAAAATGCAGTTTTGCCGCCTTTTATTGGAGCACCCACTTTAAATCTTGTTTTTGACATGTTAATAAGTTAAATTTTAGAAAATAAAATTCTTCCTTAAAATCAGGATATAAAAATTTAATTTGGATAAATTTTTCTTGTTATTCTGAAAACTTTCATATTTTAATGAATAGTAAAAACACGCTATATTTAAATTAAAAACAAATTTTTTCATCACAATAATTTATATGGTTAGATTATCTTTTTAATTGGTTTTAAAGTGTAATTAGAATATATTTTAACCATTTAATCCAATGTTTTTCATTGTAATTAATTTCACTTTGAAATTGGATATAAACATGTGTCGATCTTTTGATAGTTATTGTTTCTTAAAAACACGCTATTTGTTTTGATAACAGGAATTAATTTTAAAATTAACTAATTCCACTTCTAGGTTTTTAATTTTTCAAAATAGAAATAATTTTTTAATTCAGAATATCAAATATATCTTAGGCTGAATTTTTGGTATTTTTCTGAAAAACATCAATTTTTTATGAATAGTGGAACCACTTCGTGGTAGTTAAAAAAACTGTCTCATTCATTTAAATGAAATTTTACCACTTCTGTGAATTGAATTTAAAAAATCCAACATACATGGTTGTTATCAAGAAGTAAAATTTTGTTCAATAAGATGAAAATAATTTTTGGTGAATAGTAACTTTTGACTTTTATTTACCGTGATTAAAGGTAAATAGTGTAATTCAGGGTTAAAAGAATATTATAATAATTCAAATTACCTTAACACTAGTCCTAAACTTATTGGATGAGTATTTTCCGACCATGGGAATCCTTGGGTTGATTTTGGGACCCCATTGAGCCACTTGGTAGGGATAATGACAATTTAGATTGATTAATTTAATGTAAAGACAAAATTGACATTAACAAAAACCTTTTAGTAATTAATTTTTAAAGGGGTTATATAAATTTTCATTTCGACTATAATTATTAATTGGGAATATAAATATATTTCCGACATAATGGTATTTTTTTATCATTTTTAGACATTAAATAAATTAAATTATTTATGACACAATAATGATGTAGTATTTACCTCATTAATAAATTATTTAAATAAATAAGATTATAATGATTAAAATATTATCCAAAACATGTCCAATTCTGATTGGAAAATTTAATTTCAACCATTAGTCATCTTATCATCGTATTTTATTATTTCTGGACCTTTTTAAACCGAAGATAAGTTGATAATAAAATAATATTTTCACACTTTCCAAAAGAGCCCCTCCTCACCCTTATAAATGGAGACCATTTCTATCCAATTTCTCACACCTCTAATGCAATTTGGCTCATCCAACCTCATTCTAATTAAGCTCCCTACATCCCTCTCCTCCCCTTAGAATCCTTACATTAGGCAGAAGGAACTTCAAGAAGTCCTTTTGGTTCAAACCAAAGGAATTTACTCAAATTAAAGGTAATAGTTTCTCTTAAATTTTTTTGTTTTATTCTACTTCTCCAAACCCTAAAATCATTCTAATCCTTTCTTTTGTAAAAAAACCAATATCCCCAATATACTATAATGTTTTTATGTGAAGGATTCAAACTACACTTACACACTTATCCATCTAATGGATGAAGAACATAATGTTTCTGTGGATGGCAAACTAACGCCTCACGAAACGTTGATTGTTTGATTTTCTCCTACCACCTCTGATGGTGGCCATTATGATGGCACTGTATTTATACATGATATATATTATTTTTATGATTTCTCTATTCTTATTTACATCCCAATTATATCAATCCTTTATGGTTTCCATAGTGGGTAAATATGATACTCTCAGTTGAGGAAGTGCGGACTACAGCCCCCTCAAAGTGATGTGATTCGTTAATGCCTTATGTGGGATGTATAAAGGATGGAGTTAATGATATTATATATGATATTATACTTCAATTATAATATAACTATGTATAATTATGTTTTAATTCCATTAAAATAAGAAATATAAATGAAAGTACCGTTCATGCGTACGTACGACGTACAGTCTCCATGAACGGTGCATTTCATTTCTTACCTCCATATGTTATGTACTATTATAAATACATGTATATTCGGGATATATAGGATATATATGATATATAAATCATGAATATAATTCTTGGATATAATGAACCTTTGACCACATGAACAACATGTAATTATAAGAAGTCCATTTTGGACTCAAGTACCATATATCGACGAAACGAACGTTATTAACTTAAATTGTTACATAATGTTTATAACATGGTAATAAGTGATATAAAAGGAATAATAAACTTTAAAAAGGTTCTTAAGAAAGTATAAATAATCTTTGGTTTATTATTCAGGATATTAAATAATGATCGAGTCATGTCGGACACAAGGTAAGGAAACTTCTTAATCCAATTTCCGTTCTTTGGGTTGATCTTCTCTTTCTAGTTTATATCGTTCATTGGTTATGTGAGAAATTAATTTTTATATTATATTATGTATTTATACTCTCTTTACATGAAATTATAGTGAATACACATAAGTGATCTATTTTATTTACAAAAATATCTTTGTTAGGGATAACTTTTCCAATCTTGTTTTTAACCGAGATTGTTTATTCGTACGTATTTACTAGGGTTATATTTATCATCCATGTCCCTTTTTTTCTAAAAATGTTTTCATATATTTTTGAAGTAGTTTTTACCAATTTTTGACTTTTTCCACATATTATGAAACAAATCTTTCTTTTTTTACCATACGAGGAACTTTTTGACTTTTCTGGAAAAAGTACGAGGAGAATGTTTTTTTAACTTATAGGACATGAACAGATTTTTATGGTTTCAGAGTGCCTAATTTTCATGAATCATCCTCTACAAGATTTCATAATCATTTTCAGAAAAATCCTTTTTTATAAAATTTAATGGCATCTTCAGAAATGAAAATGATTTTGAAGAAGAAAGGATATTTTCCTAAATAATTCATTTCAAGTGTTTTATCAAAACTATTTTCCATATAAGATGACATTATTAAGTATGTTTATGTTTCAAGTATAATGTATCTATTATTTTCATGGTTTGATTTTTCTTATGATGAAATGATATCCATTTCTTGTATATGGAATATGTTATGATGGGATGATGTTTATGAAATCCATTTTGTTCGATGGGTTATTATGAATGGTGTATGTTTATTTTGTGGCACACGAAGGAATGATTTCATTATAAGATGGGTGGGACCTATATCTCCCTTCAATGAATTGAGTAAATATTTATATCTCATGATATAGACATGGCTAGAATGGCAAGTTAATCTAGTTCAGTGATACAGACTGGAACGAGGAGTGAACTCGATTCAGTAAGGGACTTTATCCACTAAGATGGTCTTGGAAGCAATTCCTTGGATACTATGGAAATCATAACATGTGCTTAATGGTTTCCACAATTACGTGTTTTATTTCAATGCTATTTTATCATGTTTGATGTTATTTTATGATATATGCCTCATATACTACCAAGATTTATTTCTCAACTGAATATTTTGATGTTTAAACTTTATGTTCATGTTTTGACGTTCAAATGTATATAGTTTGTTTTATTTCCTCCATGATTACCCTTACTAAGAATTTGAGCTCCCCCTTTATATGTTTTCTTTTCCCCAGGATATAAATAAATTCTTTAGGTAAGAAAAAAAAGGGAGACCATTATGAGATATTTTGAAGATCTTTCGCCAAGATTAGAAGATTATGTTCCATGTTTTCAAAGACACTAAACTATTAGGGTCCTTTGGTGTCTTTTTTTGTTATGTATTAAGTATTCTGCAAAAGTAATGTAATTTCTATGTACGTCATGCTTTGGGTCTCTACAGTTGGTATCAGAGGAAATGTTTAGTTAACCTTTGGAAACTAGGATGCGAAAACATTAGTGATATTCCTAGAGATATTTCGAAGGTATGTCTAGGGATGTTCTTAAGGCTAAGTATAAGTATAGGTTATAGTCCTAGAATTAAGGTCACAATCCTAGAATTAAACCTAAGATGTTAGAGATTGAAATTAATCCCCCTTGATTATTTTGTTTTTCTATTATGAGTTTTTCCTCTCATACTGTTTTTTTTGGGTTTTAAGAAGTGGCAGGAAACAGTAGGATTCATGTTAATGGAGATTATGATGGACAATGGAATGATATTCTTCATGAGAAACCAAATGAAATGGGATTTGGATGTCCAAACATTTTTGTTATGCCTAATCAGCAATATCACAATATGATCCATAATCTCAACTTTGGTAAGTTTCCGGGCTCAGCTAATAAGAGAAAGATGGAGTTTCATGATGATCATAGAGGAAAGAATGCTTAATTTCCCCTTGTAAATCATGTGGGAAAAGGCATCATGGAGAATGTTTCAATGGAACTGGAAGATGTTTTGTGTGTTGAAAAGGACACAAAGCCAGTAATTGCAAAGGAAAATATTTATTTTACACCATGGACAAGGATAATGGTATTGATAAGACATCAACAATGGCTAAATGTTTTAAATGTGGAATTTATGGGCATTTTGAAAACCAATGCCCTAAGGGAAAGTCTCATGAAGAGAATCGTCATGGTTGTATGGGTAGAATTTATATTGATGATAATGAAGAGACTAAAAATGATATGTGATATGAAATAATTTTTGAAGCTCATCCAATGTTTTAAGAAGGTAGTGG
Organism: Viscum album; assembly: GCA_963277665.1. Taxonomy (NCBI): domain Eukaryota; kingdom Viridiplantae; phylum Streptophyta; class Magnoliopsida; order Santalales; family Viscaceae; genus Viscum; species Viscum album. The sequence continues at coordinate 1,907,726,997 of OY728155.1, forward strand.
AATTATTTATGTTTATCAACAGTTCTATTGTATAGGTAATGGTACTATGGAGTAAATACACATCTAAGGATTGTTAAACTAATGTTTTTCCAAAATTATTTGAAAGTATATGTTGAATGGTACCGGTAACCATGAATGGTTATTCAGATATTTTTTGGAAAGTAGATGAAATGTTCATAACGAAGGGATAAGAAGATAATGAGATGTTTGAAAGTATAAATGAGCTCATGACTGATACAAGGACAATGTGATATAATTGTTTGAGTATATAGAAATTTTGGGATTTTGTTATGTGGAAAGAGTTAAATTTTAATAGCATTCAGGTTTTCACTGAGGTTCTATGGTAATTCATGTTTCATGAAAATACACGATTAAGGTATTCAAATGTTTAGAATGCGGCAAACAAGATATATCTTATGATATATGGTGGATAAATGACGGTATTCATGTGCTTGTTATGTGACCTTTCCAGTAATCATTTTCTTTATACTACGAGATTGGAAAGACGTATTTTCGATAAGTCTAAATATTGGAATGGATTATGTCAGACATAACATAGTATTGCTTAAGGATATAAATTTTTGTTTTTATTTCTGAAATGTTATGATAGTACAGTTTTAGAAAAAGGACAACCTGCAGGACGGGCGACAACCCATCGCGTCAGAAAAGGTTTCGGGAATCAAACCCACAACCGAAGTGCGACCGACCTTTATCACCGGCCTCCAGGAAGTATCTGGTTAGTAAAAACTAGTTTTATTTTATTAAGCTCTATGATAGATGAAGTATAAGTCCATTTTAGCAACCCTATATGATTAATCTCATCATATATGGACTTATGTATATTTAATAAATTGTGCTAAACTTTTTGTGATAGAAATAGATGTAATGACCTATCATTCTATCTCATGATCTGTTAACACTTCCCGAATGAAAAATTCAACTTCATTTCTTTAAGAGATGAAGAGGAAATTATTCAAGGCATGGAAAATGGTGAGATAATACCCAAATCAAGAAAGTATTTCATTTAATTCAACATTATGGAAATGATCTTGAGAACTAAAAACGTTGTCCTAGTACCCTCATACCTGATGAATTAGATGGTACCTTAAATCATCACAAATTTATGGCTTTGTGATTGATGTATTTTTCATAGCCTTGTTCTCAACCACTCTCGTTCATAACTTGATGGTTAGACTTCTCTTACATATCCATATTTTCACCTATGTTCTCCAATATGGTAACCCGGTAATGAGTTAATTTGGGTAACCGTTATGTTTCATAGTTCACTTTTTTTAAAATTATGTGTTGGTGTTCTTTTTACGATGTGGGTTTCTATGAAAAAACATTCAAGTAGTAAACCATTTATAACCCTGAAAAATTTCGCGGAATAAATTCATTGTAAGTGGAGTAGAATGTAATAAACCGAGATTTTATGAGAATTATTATTTTTAATTTCATTGATGTATTGCGTTGTACGCTACACCACAATTATATTGTGTTATACGCAACACCGTATTAGCTTCCAGTATATGCAAAACTATTCTTGGATTGTGTTACACACAATTGCATGTTCGTTTGATAGTAGTCATTCTACAAAATATTGAGTGTATATATATATACCTATATTCAATGTATAAATGAAATATGGTTTGATTCTATTATATGAAACAACAAAAGAGGCTTGCACAACACGCAACCCTGACTTGGCTTGCATTACACGCAATCACGACCTTCCTCGATAGCGTTTGTTGTACGCAGTACCACGTTTCACTAAACAACAATATATGATTATAATATTATTATGAATTAGCCATTATGAATAGTATCAACTACATTTTGAATTTTATAACATTATTATTCATCTTAAAAATTTTCTAGAACATGGTATGAGAACAAAATATTTTTTTTGGGTAAAATAAGTATGTTTCAAAAAATGCAGTTCTGCCGCCTTTTGATGGTGCACCCACTTTAAATATTATTTTTGACATGTTTATAAGTTAAATTTTAGAAAATAAAATTTTTCCTTAAAATCAGGATATAAAAATTTAACTTGGATAAATTTTTCTTATTATTATGATAACTTTCATATTTTAATGAATAGTAAAAACACGCTATATTTAAATTAAAAACAACTTTTTTCATCACAATAATTTATATGGTTAGATTATATTTTTAATTGGTTTTAAAGTGTAATTAGAATATAGTTTTACCATTTAATCCAATTTTTTCATTGGAATTAATTTCACTTTGAAATTGGACATAAACATGTGTCGATCTTTTGATAGTTATTGTTTCTTAAAAACACGCTATTTGTTTTGATAACTGGAATTAATTTTAAAATTAATTAATGCCACTTCTATGTTTTGAATTTGGAAAAATGGAAATCATTTTTTAATTCAGATTATAAAATATATCTTCGGCTGAATTTTTGGTATTTTTCCGAAAAACATCAATTTTTGATGAATAGTGGAACCACTTAGTGGTAGTTAAAAAAACCGACACTTTCATTTAAATGAAATTTTACCACTTTTGTGGATTTAATTTCAAAAATCCAACATACATTGTTGTTATCAAGAAGTAAAATTTGGTTCAATAAGATGAAAATAATTTTTGGTGAATAGTAACTGTTGACTTTTATTTACCGTGATTAAAGGTAAATAGGGTAATTTAGGGTTAAAAGAATATTATAATAATTCAAATTACCTTAAAACATGTTCTAAACTTTTTTTATGAGTAGTGTACGACCATGGGCATCCTTGGGTCGATTTTGGGACCCCATTGATCCACTTGGTAGTGATAATTACAAGTTGGATTGATTAGTTTAATGTAAAGACAAAATTTACATTAACAAAAATCTTTTAGTAATTAATTTTTAAAGGGGTTATATAAATTTTATTTTCAACTATAATTATTAATTGGAAATCTAAACATATTTCCTACATGGTGGAATTTTTTTTATATAATTTTTAGACATTAAATAAATTAAATTATTTATGACACAATAATGATGCAACATTTACCTCAGTAATAAATTATTTAAATAAATATGACTATAATGATTAAAATATTATCCAAAACATGTCCAATTCTGATTGGATAAATTTATTTCGACCATTATTCATCTTATCATCATCTTTAATGATTTTAGAACCTTTTGAAATAGAAGATCAGTTTATAATAAAATAATATTTTCACACTTTCCAAAATAGCCCCTCCTCCCCCTTATAAAAAAAGATCATTTATATCCAATTTCTCACACCTCTCAAGAAATTTGGCTTCTCCAACATCTATCCAATTAAGCTCCATGCATCCCTATCCTCCCCTTAGAAGCCTTACCTTAGGCAGAAGGCACTTCATGAAGTCTTTTTGGTTCAAACCAAAAGAATTTACTCAAATTAAAGGTAACCGTTTTTTTAAATTGTTTTCTTTTATTCTATTTCTACAACCCCTAAACTCTTTATAATCATTTATTTTGTAACAAAACCATTATCTTCAATATAATATAATTTTTTTATGTGACTTATTCAAACTACACTTACACACTTCTCCATCTAATGGATGAAGAACATAATGTTTATGTGGATGGAAAACTAACGCCTCACGAAACGATGATTGTTTGATTTTCACCTACCACCTCTCATGGTGGCCATTATGATGGAACTTTATTTATACATGATATATATTATGTTTATGATTTCTCTATGATTCTTTACATCCCAATTATATCAATCCTTTATGGTTTCCATAGTGGGTAAATATGATAATCTCATTTGAGGAAGTGCGGACTACCGCCCCCTCAAAGTTATGTGATTCGTTAATGCCTTATGTGGGATGTATAAAGGATGGAGTTAATGATATTAAATATGATATTATAATGGAATTATAATATACCTATGTATAATTATGTTTTAATTCTATTAAAATAAGAAATATAAATGAAAGCAGCGTTCATGAGTACGTACGACTTACAGTCTCCATGAACGGTGCATTTCATTTCTTACCTCCATATGTTATGTACTATTATAAATACATATATATTCTCGATATATATGATATATATGATATATAAATCATGAATATCCTTCTGGATATAATGAACCTTTGACCACATGAACAATATGTAATTATAAGAAGTCCATTTTGGACTCATGTACCAAATATCGACGAAACGAACGTTATTAACTTAAATGGTTACATAATGTTTATAACATGGTAATAAATGATATAAAAGGAATAATAAACTTGAAAAAGGTTCTTAAGAAATTAGAAATTATCTTTGGTTTATTATTCAGGAGATTAAAGAATGATCGAGTCAAGTCAGACACGAGGTAAGGGAAGTTCTTATCCCAATTTACGTTCATTGGGTTGATCTTCTCTTTCTTGTTTATATCGTTCTTTGATTATGTGGGAAATGAATTTTTGTATCTTATCATGTATTTATACTTTCTTTACGTGACATTACAGTGAATACACATAAGGGAGCTATTTTATTTACAAAAATATCTTTGTTAGGGATAACTTTTCCAATCTTGGTTTTAACCGAGATTGTTTATTCGTAAGTATTTACTAGGGTTATATTTATCATCCATGTCCCTGTTTTTCTAAAAATTGTTTCATATATTTTTGAAGTCCTTTTTACCAATTTTTGACTTTTTCCACATATTATGAAACAAATATTTCTTTTTTTACCATACGAAGAACTTTTTGAGTTTTCTGGAAAAAGTACGAGGAGAATGTTTTTTTAACTTATAGGACATGAACAAATTTTTATTATTTCATAACGCCTAATTTTTATGAAGCTTCCTCTACAATAATTCATGATAATTTTCAGAAAAATCCTTTTTTTAAAAATTGAATGGCATTTTTTGAAATGAAAATGATTTTGAAGAAGAAAAAATATTTTCCTCAAGAATTCATTTCAAGTGTTTTATCAAAACTATTTTCCATCTAAGATGACATTATTAAGTATGTTTATGTTTCAAGTGTAATGTATCTATTATTTGAATGGTTTTATTTTTCTTATGATGAAATGATATCCATTTATTTTATATGGAATATGTTATAATGGGATGATGTTTATGAAACCCATTTTGTTCGATGGGTTATTATGAATGATGTATGTTTATTTTGTGGCACATGAAAGAATGATTTTACTATGAGATGGGTGTGACCTATATCTCCATCCAATGAATTGAGTAAATATTTATATCTCTTGATATAGACATGTCTAGAATGGCAGGTTAATCCGATTCAGTGATACGGACTAGAATGAGGAGTGAACTGGGTTCAGTAAGGGACATTATCCACTAATATGGTCTTGGAAGCAATGCCTTGGCTACTATGGAAATCATAACATGTGATTAATGGAATCCACAATTACCTATTTTATTTCCATTCTTTTTTATCATGTTTTACGTTCTTTTATGATCTATGCCTCATGTACTTCCATGATATATTTCACAATATAAGATTTTGATGTTTAAACTTTATGTTCGTGTTTTCAAGTTAAAATGTATATAGTTTGTTTTATTTCCTCCATGCTTACCGTTACTGAGAATTTGAGCTCACCCTTTATATGTTTTCTTTTCCCTAGGATATAAAGAAATGTTTTAGGTAAGAAAAAAAGGGATATCATTATAGGATATTTTGAAGACCTTTCACCAAGATTAGAAGATTACGTTCCAAGTTTCCAATGACACTAAACTATTAGGGTTTTTTGGTGTCTGTTTTTTTTTGTATTAAGTATTATGAAAAAGTAATGTAATGTCTATGTACGTCATGATTTGGGTCTCTATAGTTGGTATCAGAGGAAATGTTTAGTTAACCTTTGGAAACTAGGATGAGAAAACTTTAGTGATATTCCTAGAGATATTTCTAAGGTATGTATTGGGATGTTCCTAAGGATAAGTATAAGTATAGGTTATAATCCTAGAATTAAGGTCACGATCATAGAATTCAACCTAAGATGTTAGAGATTGAAATTACTCCCCCTTGATTATGTTGTTTTTCTAGTATGAGTTTTTCCTCTCATACTATTATTTTTGGGTTTTAAGAAATGGCAAGAAATATGAGGATTCATGTTAATGGAGAATATGATGGACAATGGAATGATATTCTTCATGAGAAACCAAATGAAACGGGATTTGGATGTCCACAAATCATTATTATTCCTAATCTACAATATCTCAATATGATCAATAATATCAACTTTGGTAAGTTTACGGACTCAGCTAATAAGAGAAAGATGGAGTTTCATGATGATCGTAGAGGAAAGAAAGTTCAATTTCCCCCTTGTAAATCATGTAGGAAAAGGCATCATGGAGAATGTTTCAAAGGAACTGGAAGATGTTTTGGGTGTGGAAAAGGACACAAATCCACTAATTTCAAAGGAAAATGTTTAGTTAACACCATGGACAAGGATAATGGTATTGATAAGACATCAAAAATGGTTAAATGTTTTAAATGTGGAATTTACGGGCATTATGCAAACCAATGACCTAAGGGATAGTCTCATGAAGAGATTCATCATGGCCGTATGGGTAGTATTTATATTGATGATGATGAAGAGACTAGAAATGATATGTGAGATGAAAGAATTGTTGAAGCTCAGTCAATTTTTTAAGAAGGTATTGGAATTATTTATGTTTATCAAGAGTTATATTGTATAGGTAATGATACTATGGAATAAAGAAACATCTAAGGATTGTTACACTACTGTTTTTCCTAAAGTATTTGAAAGTATATGTTGAATAGTACCGATAACCATGAAATGTTATTCAGATATTTTTGTAAAGTAGATGATATGTTCATAATGAAGGGATAGAAAGATAATGAGATGTCTGAAAGTATTAATGAGCTCATGACTGATATAAGGACAATGTGATATCATGGTTTGAGTATATAGAAATTTTGGGATTTTGGTATGTGGAAAGAGTTAAATTTTGATAGAATTCATGTTTTCACTGAGGTTCTATGGTAATTCATTTTTCAAGTGAATACATGATTAAGGTATTCACATGTTTAGAATGCGACCAACAGGATATATCTTATGATATATGGGGGATAAATGATGGTATTTATGTGCTTGTTATGTGACCTTTCCAGTAATAATTTTTTTTATACTATGAGATTGGACAGACATATTTTGGATAAGTCTAATGATTGGAATGGATTATGTCAGACATAACATAGTATTTCTTAAGGCTATAAATTTTTGTTTTTATTTCTGAAATGTTATGATAGTATAGTTTTACAAAAAAGGACAACCTGAAGGACGGGCGACAACCCATCGCGTCAGAAAAGGTTACGGGAATCGAACCCACAACCGAAGTGCGACCGACCTTTATCACTGGCCTACAGGAAGTACCTGGTTAGTAAAAACTAGTTTTATTTTATTAAGCACTATGATAGATGAATTATAAGTCCATTTTAGCAACCATATATGATTAATATCAGCATAGATGGACTTATGTATATTTAATAAATTGTGATAAACCTTTTGCGAAAGAAATAGATGTAATTACCTATCATTCTATCACATGATCTGCTAACACTTCCCGAATGAAAAATTAAACTTCATTTCTTTTAGAGATAAAGTGGAAATTATTCAAGGCATGAACAACGGTGAGATTATACCAAATTCAAGTAAGTATTTCATTTTATTCAACATTAGGGAAATGATCTTGAGAACTAAAAACGTTGTCATAGTACCCTCATACCTGATGAATTATATGGTACATTAAATAGTCACAAATTTATGGCTTATTGATTGATGTTTTTTTCGTAGCCATGTTCTCTACCACTCTCCATCAGAACATGATGGTTAGACTTCTCTTCCATATCCATATTTTCACTTATGTTCTCCAATATGGAAACCCAGTAATGAGATAATTTGGGTAAACGTTATGTTTCATACTTCACTTTTTTTAAAATTATGTTTTAGTGTTTCTTTTTACGATGTGGGTTTCTATGAAAAAAACATTCAAGTAGTAAACCATTTATAACCCCGAAAAAGTTCGAGGAATAAATTCATTTTAAGGGGAGTAGAATGTAATAACCCGAGATTTTATGAGAATTATTATTTTTAATTTCATTGAGGTATTTTTTTTACGCTACACCAGGATTATCTTGTGCTATACGCAACATCGTATTAGCTTGCAGTATACGCAACACTATTCTTGGATTGTGTTACCCACAATTTCATGTTCGTTTGATAGTAGCCATTCTACGCAACATTGAGTGTATATATATATATATACCTATATTCAATGTATAAATGAAATATTATTGGATTCTATTATATGAAACAACGAAGGAGTCTTGCACAACACGCAACCCTGACTTGGCTTGCATTACACGCAATCGCGACCTACCTCGACAGCGTTTGTTGTACGCAGTACCACATTTCACTAAACAATGATATATGGTTATAATATTATTATGAACTAGCCGTTATGAATAGTATCAACTACATTTTGAATTTTATAACATTATTATTCATCTTACACATTTTCTAGAACATGGTATGAAAACAAAATAAATTTTTCGGGTAAAATAAGTATTTTTAAAAAAATGTAGTTTTACCGCCTTTTGATGGAGCACCCACTTTAAATATTGTTTTTGACATGTTTATAGGTTAAATTTTAGAAAATAAAATTCTTCCTTAAATTCAGCATATAAAAATTTAATTGGGATAAATTTTTCTTATTATTCTGATAACTTTCATATTTTAATGAATAGTAAAAAAATGCTATATTTAAATTAAAACCCACTTTTTTCATCACAATAATATATATGGTTAGATTATCTTTGTAATTGGTTTTAAAGTGTAATTAGAATATATTTTTACCATTTAATCCAATGTTTTTCATTTGAATTAATTTCACTTTGAAATTGGACATAAACATGTGTCGATCTTTTGATAGTTATTGTTTCTTAAAAACACACTATTTGTTTTGATAACGGGAATTAATTTGAAAATTAATTAATTCCACTTATATATTTTGAATTTGAAAAAATAGACATCATTTTTTAATTCATAATATCAAATATATCTTAGGCTGAATTTTTGGTATTTTTCTGAAAAACATAAATTTTTGATGAATAGTGGAACCACTTAGTGGTAGTTAAAAAAACTGACTCTTTCATTTAAATGAAATTTTACCACCTCTTTGAATTTAAATTCAAAAATCCAACATACATGGTTTTTATAAAGAAGTAAAATTTGGATCAATAAGATAAAAATAAATTTTGGTGAATAGTAAATTTTGAGTTTTATTTACCGCGATTAGAGGTAAATAGGGTAATTCAGGGTTAAAAGAATATTATAATAATTCAAATTACCTTAACACTTGTCCTAAACTTATTTTATGAGTGGTGTCCGACCATGGGCATACTTGGGTCGATTTTGGGACCCCATTGAGCCACTTGGTAGTGATAATGACAATTTGGATTGATTAATTTAATGTAAAGTCAAAATTGACATTAACAAAAATCTTTTAGTAATTAATTTTTAAAGGTGTTATATAAATTTTCTTTTCGAAAATAAATATTAATTGGAAATATAAAAATATTTCCTACATGGTGGTATTTTTTTTATAATTTTCATACTTTAGATAAATTAAATTATTTGTTACACAATAATGATGCAGTATTTACCTCATTAATAAATTGTTTAAATAAATAAGATTATAATGATTAAAATATTATCCAAAACATGTCCAATTATAATTGGATAATTTTATTTCTACCATTAGTCATCTTATCATCATCTTTAATGATTTTTGGACCTTTTGAAACTGAGGATAAGTTTATAATAAAATAATATTTTCACACTTTCCAAAAGAGCCCCTCCTCTCCCTTATAAAAGGAGACCATTTCTATCCAATTTCTCACACATCTAAAGCAATTTGGATCACCAAACTCTGTACAATTAAGCTCCCTACATCCCTCTACTCCCCTTAGAAGACTTACATTAGGTAGAAGGCACTTCAAGAAGACTTTTTGGTTCAAACCAAAGGAATTTACTCAAATTAAAGGTAACAGTTTCTCTTAAATCATTTTCTTTTATTCTACTTATCCAACCACTAAACTCTTTCTAATAATTTATTTTGTAACAAAAACAGTATCATAAATATACTATAATTTTTTTATGTGATGTATTCAAACTACACTTACACACTTCTCCATCTAATGGATGAAGAACATAATGTTTTTGTGGATGGTAAACTAACGCCTCACGAAACAATGATTGTTCGATTTTCTCCTACCACCTCTCATGGTGGTCATTATGATAGAACTGTATTTGTACATGATATATATTATTTTTATGATTTCTTTATGCTTCTTCAAATCCCAATTATATCAATACTTTATGGTTTCCATAGTGGGTAAATATGATAATCTCATTTGAGGAAATGCGGACTAGTGCCCCCTCAAAGTGATGTGATTCGTTAATGCCTTATGTGGGATGTATAAAGGATGGATTTAATGATATTATATATGATATTATACTTTAATTATAATATAAATATTAATATTTATGTTTTAATTCCATTAAAATAAGAAATATTAATGAAAGTAGCGTTCATGCGTACGTATGACTTATAGTCTCCATGAACGGTGCATTTCATTTCTTATCTCCATATGTTATGTACTATTATAAATACATGTATATTCTGGATATATATGATATATATGATATATAAATCATAAATATAATTCTGGATATAATGAACCTTTGACCACATGAACAACATGTAATTATAAGAAGTCCATTTTGGACTCAAGTACCAAATATCGACGAAAAGAACGCTATTAACTTAATTGGTTACATAATGTTTATAAAATGTTAATAAGTGATATAAAAGGAATAATAAACTTGCAAATTTTTATTAATCAAGTAGAAATTAAATTTGGTTTATTATTCAGGAGATTAAAGAATGATCGAGTCATGTTAGACACGAGGTAAGGGAACTTCTTAACCCAATTTCTGTTCTTTGGGTTGATCTTCTCTTTCTTGTTTATATCGTTCTTTGATGATGTGAGAAATGAATTTTTATATATTATCATGTATTTATACTTTCTTGATGTGACCTTATAGTGAATACACATAAGTGATCTATTTTATTTACAAAAAGATCTTTGTAAGGGATAACTTTTCCAATCTCGTTTTTAACCGAGATTGTTTATTCGTAAGTATTTACTGGGGTTATATTTATCATTCATGACCATGTTTTTCTAAAAATGGTTTAATATATGTATAAAGTAATTTTTACCAATTTTTTACTTTTACCACATGTTATTAAAGGAATAATTCTTTTGTTTACCATACGAGGAACTTTTTGACTTTTCCGACAAAGGTACGAGGAGAATGTTTTTATAACTTATTCGACATGAATGGATTTTTACGGTTTCATAACGCCTAATGTTCATGAAGCATCCTCAAAAGATTTCATGATGATTTAAAAAAATCCTTTATTTTAAACTTAATTGAATTTTGTGAAAAGAAAATGATTTTGAAGAAGAATGGATATTTTCCTCACGAATTCATTTCAAGTGTTTTATAAAAACTATTTTCCATCTAAGATGAAATTATTAAGTATGTTTATGTTTCAAGTATAATGTATCTATTATTTAAAAGGTTTGATTTTTCTTATGATGAAATGATATCCATTTCTTTTATATGGAATATGTTGTGATGGGATAATGTTTATGAAACCCATTTTGTTCATTGGGTTATTATGAATCACGTATGTTTATTTTCTGACACATGAAAGAATGATTTCATTATGAGATGGGGTGTAACTATATCTCCCTCCAATGAATTAGGTAAATAATTGTATCACATGAGATAGAAATGGTTTTAATGACAAGTTAATCTGGTTCTGTGATACAGGACTAGAATGAAGAGTGAACTCGATTCAGTAAGGGATTTTGTCCACTAAGATAGTCTTGGAAGCAATGCCTTGGCTACTATGGAAATCATAACATGTGATTAATGGTTTCCACAATTACATGTTTTATTTCCATGCTATTTTATCATGATTGATGTTTTTTATAATCTATTCTTTACGTACTGCCAATATTTATTTCACAACTCAAGATTTTGATGTTTAAACTTTATGTTAATGTTTTGAAGTTCAAATGCATATAGTTTGTTATATTTTCTCCATGATTAACCTTAATGAGAATTTTAGCTCACCCTTTATATGTTTTATTTTCCCCAGGATATAATGAAATGTATTAGGTAAGAAAAAAAGGAGATCTTTATGGGAGATTTTGAAGATCTTTCACCAAGAATAGAAGATTATGTTCCATGTTTCCAAAGAAACTAAACTATTATGGTCCTTTAGTGTCTGTTTTTGTTATGTATTAAGTATTCTGGAAAAGTAATGTAATTTCTATGTATGTCAAGTTTTGGGTCTCTATAGAACCAGAAACATAAATCCCATAAATTGGTGGCTACCTAGGATTTAACCCCATATCTGATGGAGTCTAATTGGGTTTCCAAACCATTTGGACAATACACCTACTGCATAATATATGCTCTAATATTATTAATATTATGCATATTAAATGTATTTGTATTTCAAGTAATAAATTTAATATTATTATTATTATGAGTAATAAATGTATTAATGATATATGTAAAAGTATAATATTTTGAATAATAATTGTATTAATATTCTATATAAAGCACACACACACACACACTCACACACACACACAGACATACAAACCTACATAAACATATACATACAAAAACATGCACATACACATACACACACACACACACACATGTATACATACGTATACATACTGATATATACAAATTGACATATATACAAAAATAAATCCTCATACATACATATACAAATCACATACATATATACAAAAACATACACAAAAATACATATGCATACATATACATACACAAGTGAATACAAACATACAAACATATATAGATGCATGCGCACACACATATTAATATAGATGTAAAATCATGTTTTATATACATACATTTACTAACCCTTCCATTATTTTTCACATTTTTTACTTTATCACACAATAAGATCTTGAGGCCATTTCAAGGATTCATGTCTAATCAATAATGATTATATTAATATATATAGAAGCTCACGTACACACTTAAATAAATCTATATTCATTTATATATTTATATAATTATTTAATTAAAATATTAATATATTATATTACTATATACATTTTAATGTATTTAAATAAACTATTAAATTCTTTTATGGATTCATATAAATTGGATAATTATATATATATATATATATATATTATAATAATAATAATATATATTTTTAAGTGGATTTATATTTTCAAATAAGCAATATATATATATATATATTTATCTTTTCATACATTTATATTTTTATATTTTATGATATATATATACAAGAATAGACATATATTTATAAAAATATGTATTATGAATAAATATATATAACAAATTTAAATATGAATTATATTTAATTTATTTATATATTAAATTATATAGCTCATATCACAATATTTTATAATATTAATATATACATGTAATTATAATAATTTATATAATTTTTAATATGTATAAAATTATAAAAAAAGTATAAATGATGATAGATATATAAAAACCGTATTCACATAAATATATATTTATTATTATGTAATTAGTACTTACAAATATAAAGATATGCGCATAAAAAATATATTATGCAGGAAATCCTTTATCAACCCCCTTTTAGCATTGTTAATGGATACATTTTTTTCAGCACTAAAACATCACTCATAAATGTTAAAAGACACTAATAAAGGTTTTCCTTTTATAAAAAATTTTGTAGGGATGATGAAGGTTTTCCATTTTTCAAATCTAATAAAGGTCACCACTTAATAGTATAGAGACTTTAGAAATGAACAAGGGTTGTAAAAAACTAAAAAAATTGAAATGTAATTTAGAATTTCAATATATATTAACATAATAAATAATTTAGTTAATAATTTATTTATTAACCTAAAATGTTATATCATTGAATCATTCATTGAATTATAATTTCATTATATTATAACTAAAATTAAATTAAATTGAAAATAAAATTTATAATATTAAAAAACCAAGAAAAACTTATAATCTAATCTAACTATATTATTTAATGTAAATTTTAGTATAATAAAAAACAATATCTGTTCATTTTTTATACATATTTGTTTTTCGGATTATTTTTTACTCTAAACTATTATTTTCACTTGTTCCTAGCACACCACATGTAAAATTAACATGTCATCCCTTTATGCACGTAAAAAAAAATTCAATGATTTTTTCCTATGATGTCTTGTTAATACATGTATATTTTTTTATAATTACATGCAATTTTTAGAGTTTTGAAACATTAAAAATTTGTTTTAATGAATTTCAAGTAATGAACAACTTATAATGATGTGACATCGGTTACTATATTTAAAAAATTAATCATCAATTGTTTTACTAATATTTCATGCCAATTTGAGTTCATTTTTTTTATTTAGGCCCTTGGTATCATCTTTTAAAGGAGTTTAATATCTTTAGAAATAACTTTTCACTCATTTTGAGGAAATTGTTTGTCATATTGATGTGTTGTCTAATCATATAAATAAAAAAATAATTAAAAGATAATTTTTAGAATATTTAATATAAATTCATGGATGTTTTATAGGTTTATAGCACTAAAAATACATTTTAGTACTTTTGAGTTAATTTCAACTTGAATTGATGTGGCGATAGTTCATACATTTGGGGAATTATTTTTCATTAATTATTTTAATATTTCACACCAATATGAGATCATTTTATTAGTTTGGACCCTCAAATTATCATTTTTAAATACTACACACTATTAAATAATACAAATTATATAGCTCTAAAACAAAAGTGCTGAAATTGGAGGTATATTTATTAGTTCTATCTAAAATAATTGACAATGGTATCCTTTATCTACGCTAAAAAATTCATAAATGAGCCCCATTTTTTAATTCATTAAGGTGTATCCTTTATCAGTGCTAAAGAACCTCTTTAGACCTGAATAGGGGATATTCATATATTTTTTTATATATTATAAAAATCATATTTTAATATATAAATATATTTATATAGATATATATATATATATAATATTGTTTATTAAATATGATTTATATAATACGTAATTTGTATTTTCACATAATACATAACAGATTTAGTGAAAATGGTTTATAAAAAAAGTAAAAAAATAATATTAATTGAAAAAATCACTTATTTGTGTGGAGTAATATAAATTTGATATTTCATATAATCATCATGGGAAGAGGGCAGTTCTGGGGATCAAAGTCGCCAGCTGAACTTGATCAGACACAAGGCTTTAAGGACACTAATGGATTTCAAGGTAAACAGACCCCCTTCATAATTTTTTAGGACCATCAAATATTGATTCTGTCTATGGTGTTGATTTGTTACATAGAAATAAAAAAATCATTATGGTATGGAATTAAATATTCAAATGTGGTTTATTATAGGATGATTAATGTTGGAGAATCCAATAAATATGTTCTCTATTAGGGTTTATAGGATGAGAATGTTGTGGTGGGATCCTATGATGATCAATCAATCTATTATTTTATAGCATAGGTTGTAGTAGACATTGAGATTTGGTAGGAATAGATATTTGTAAAATCTAAAACAAAAGGAAAAAAATTATGGTTATATCTTCATTGAATCCAAAGAAGACCCCCATCCATCAATAGTGTTCAGCTGTTGGAAAGATTCTGGAGGATTTTAGGGTGGATCTTAATCTACATATTGATAAGGTTTAGATGACCCCTAGAAAAGATGTTTCTAGTGTTCTTATGGAGTGAGGAGAATTAACCTCTGTAAATAAGCTTTTGAGGACTCTATAGAAATAAAAATAAGGTAATTTATATGTGCTTTCATGAATATCACCATAATGGTCACAATGATTCTCATAGGATATCTTGGTGAAGTGAGAAATGGTTTTGTTTTCGACATATCTAGAAAGGAAGGAAATAGATATTCCTCGAGGAGGATGTTATATAAGTCATTTGAGTTTAATGCATATGATAATAGTGATGAGTATGGAAAAAGGAGTGGTGTTCATGCTAAAAAAACTACATCTGTAATGACATAATTTTATGATGAAAATCCGGATGATGTAGGTGGATTGTAGAAGAGAGTTACGATATGGAGAAGGGTACGACTACATCTTGGTCGAGGTGGGAAAATTCCTCAACATATCATGAGAACATTTTCTCAAGATACCTCATTTTTTGTCAATTTATGATTATTTTGGTTGTGAGCTACTTCTGTTATGTTTCCAATCCTCTTGTTTCTTTTTTTTCACTTATTTTAATAATAAGAGACTCGGTGCTTCAACTCTTTTTATAACTAACTAACTAAATATATATATAAATATATTGAAATAATTACATATTTTATTATATATATATAATAAATATTACAATATATGAAAAGAAAAGTCATCTAGGGAAGTGGTAATGTGTAATTATTGATTGTCTATATACGTATATGTAATTTTATACATTGAAAAAAAATATAATAAAATATATTTACATCCATAAATATAGACACATATACCTATAAAAATATATATATGTATTGATAGGGAGAACCACACATACAAAAATAAAAACACACACACATAAAATTATTTACAATAAATATGAATTCTATAAATACATTATAAAATGGTAATATGTAAATACAAAATTATGTATAAATGTATAAATATATAACAAAATATATAATATCTAAATATATAAATATATGAACATATTTTTTAAATTTATTTTAAAATAATTATATTATTATATTATTATATTTAATCATTTGATAAAATATATAGATATATAAACGTAAAAATATATAAATAAATAGATATATCATTTAGTTTTTGATAAAAAATATGAAGTAGTTGTAATAGGGTTCATCCTGTAGGAAAGAGATAACATGTTCAAATCATTTTGGATGAAAGGTTCTGTGAGGTCTGAGAATTAAGGGGGAAATGATTAAGGGGGTGGATTTTAAAAAATATTTTGACTTTGATCAGTAATTAAAAGTGATGATAAAGGATTCATTTATCAATAATAAAAACATGATCATAAAAGGTTTCCTTTATCTATGATTTTTTATCACTAATAAATAAAACTTTTATCATTTATTTTTTAGAAATGATAAAAGTGATGTGATTTTAATGATTCATACAATTTTAGCTACTTGATGTATGTCTAATCATTCATATACCCCAATTTAAGGTATTTTATAAAGAATTTGATGAGTTTATATGAAAAAATACATGAAACAAAAACATCGATGTGGGATTTTCAAGGCCATGTGTTTTTAGTAACAGTATTTTTTCCTAAATAAACCACACATTCCATATAAATAATTATATTTAGTTTCCAACCCTAGATAATATAAAAAGGTATCAAACTTTATGTGGTGAATACTCTCTATGAAAACTAATTAAAACTGGACCATGCACCCCATCCTAGACTACTGAGTTAATAAATAACTGGGAATGAAACTATTCCACCAAAGTACAACCCATAAAAATAAAATCCTCATCTCTTATAGTAATGTAAGTTACTATAACCACATGGGAACCCTTGAAGTGAGATTTCATAGACCTTTCAATTTCATTTGATCATGTTTCTTTCATATATTTTGTTGATGAATTTTAATTTAACTCGTAATTTCTTGTGTCAAATATTATTTATTATACTGATCATGGATTTTCTAATTCACTATGTATGAAATATAACATATTGGGTACCTTTTTAATTTATGATATTAGAACCCGAACCCTTGTAAAAATTTCATACTCCAAACTCATTTATAGTTTATTTATTCTAAGCACACTACACATTAATCATATTACATTATATTTTGAAGTATCTGTTTAACTACTCTAACTCGTTTAAATACCTAATTATAAATTCTAAATTATTTTTTTATAAATTTAATATAAATTAATCTATAAATAAAATATCACATTTATAATTTTATTATCATTAAAAATATAAAATTAATAAATTAATAATAATTATATTTTTTGGATTTGAGTCCATAGTAGTGTAAAATCAATTATTGAATTTGAGAATAATATGAAGAAATTATTTTTAGCACATTATCCATCTTAAAATATAATTAATTATTATATTTACATAACTTAATTATATTATGATTACATAACAAAAATGCTAATGGTTGTATCAGCCCCACATTTTATAAATGTTAATTTTTATTTTAATAGACATGTGTGCCATATTTTGGGATATAATATAAAGGAAACACATGAAACCAATAATAAAAAAATAGTTCTTTATTTCATTAATTGAGAACATTGAACTTACATAATAAATAAATCCTTGAAAATAGAAAAAATATCTATGGGAAAATAAATATAAAAAAATATCCTTTTAAGAATAGGAAAATCTGGAATATCTTGATCTCCTAAAATCAGCACAACTATGAAAATTTTTTTCAAAAAGAGATAATTCCTTAGTAGCATAATAATTTTTTTGATTAAAGAATATATAACCATGAGATTAATTGAGGTGAATTATTAATAAAGTAATTAAGAGGAATTTATATGAGGTAATACGACCATCAAAATAGTAAAATGGTTTTTAGGAATTTTAGAAAATCCATATTTTTAGGTTAGTAATTAGAGTTACCTGATATATAAAAATATTTTAAAAAATGAATTTCATTTCTGGAATCGTCATGTAAAAATTTATAAAGGGTTAATTTTTAGTAATTTTATGGAAAACATCAATTGCTTGGTAAATAATAAAAAAATGTAGTTTTTACATAGCATGTATTTTTTTAATTATATCATTCTTGATTAAATAGTGATCTAATAAATTATATAATTTTATTATCAACTATAAACAATTTTGAAAAGTTAAATAAATCATGAAATTAAACTTCCATAACTAAAATTTATTTTACATTGCCTAAAAATATAAAGAATTCCATTTGAAACCAATTTTTTATTTTTACACATTTCTTTTTAGTAAATTAATAAATCTAGTGTTGGAATGGTTTAAATGCACTAAAATTAATATATTTTATTTATATATGATTTATAATATCAAAAAAATCCTTATTAATGGTTTACCTTTAAGATTATATTTTATTCAATATTTTAACACAACAATACCCCTCTTCCTCAAGTATAAACACCCCTCCCTCTCCACTTGGAAAATCACTTACCTTCCACATATAAAATAAACCACTCCCCATATTCCCTATATTAAAACCCTTATAATATTTATGTACATTATAGAGTCAATGAAATCTATTGGAAACCAATTATAATTGTTGTATCCATGTGATGTGTGTTAGATTCGTTGTCAACCCTATCATTCCCTACCCTGGTGTGCCAGTTTATTGGATACAATGTTTCCATTAGCATTGTCTGATGAAACATATTGGGTTTTCTATTCACTATTTCAATAGTTTCTTGTGATGGAGATGTTCCATATAAAGGTCATGAATAAATAGTTTCATGTGGAGATGGTGTACCCTATATAGCGAAAGTGGAAGATTGTGTGATGGAATGTGAGAGCCCAAAATGTCGACCAGGACAACACCGAGAGACAGGTTGAAGCTATAACATAAATATGATCACCTAAACTGGGATCCATCTTGGAAACTTGATGGACATGTTCTAGGATTATGAATACCTTGACGTCATCATAAATAAGTGGTTTTGGAAGTGCTTGAGTGCGTATATGAATTTATCATAATAAAATAGTAAAAAAGAAATAAGACCTTCATAAATGAAAAGTTGTGTGAACATGGTGATTTCAATACATATAATATAAGTATGGAAAAGTAAATGTTCTCATGGAAGTGAAGTTTCAGAAATATTCATTAAAATGTTGTTTCGAGAGTGCCTCATCAAAATATAAAAAAGGCATGGAATTAATAATAAATTGATTATTTCAGGAATTATTGTTTGTTTCATAAAATAATATTTTGGATAAGGTGATAAGTTTTGTGAATTAATGAATTAGACAATGAACTAAAAAGTATTCCCACCGAAAATAGTGATTAGATGGAGAGTAAAAATGGAGTGAACATTGGTTAGTAGTAATGTGACCCAAAATTTAGTAAGGGAAGTGACCCTAATCATAACAATGAAATATTATAAATCCACCACTAAAACTTTATTGAGGTATTTCAACCCATAAACACAATTTTGGTGTGTACTACATGGACATATTCCATTGTGGGTGAACCTAGTTAAAGTTTTATGTAGTGTGTGATTTAATTTATCAAATATTCTATAAGATTATAATATGTGTTATGGATTATTCCTTCCTGAACCATTAATTTTCCATGTTGGGTGTTGTAGGTTTTTCAGAGGAGGCTCAGTGAGAGTTATGTGGATTTGGAGATGCCTCAATACAGTAGCAATAATTCATGTCATGAATGTGGGATTTATTTCATTGTGTTTTATTTCTTGTGTAACTGGCGAGTTTACAAATTTTTTTGGTAGAGGAGTAGTCCCTAAAATGGATTCAGGTCATGAAAATAGAATTTATGATGTATGTTTATTTAGGCCGAGACACCATGTTTTTAGTAGAAACCAAAGATATGAGGAACCCATGGAATTCCTATCATTAAAGTGGTGACTTTTTGGTTGGTTATAACCCATTTCCCCCAAATTCCCCCATATGAATTTCATTGCCACTCATTTGTGGGAGAACCCTAGTCGCCTTTAAAGGATCACCCGTCCCATATTTCCTCATCTTGATTTGTGGGTTATGATAGTTTTCCATTCGTTAATTATCATTGATTTATCTCCCTGTCACTTCCTTTTTCACCATGTTCTTATTATAGTAATTTTCTATAGTGTTGTTAGTTTTGGATCGATATCTCTTTTGGGTGATGGTTTGATGATCCCTTGATGGGTTTTGGGTTGATGTGTGGTTTACTTGTGCAATTTTGGTTTGTGGGTAATTTTTTCCTTACCCTAATGTGCACAACAGATCATAAAAGTTTCTTTAAGGATGAGGATTCTTGTTCTCAACCTTTCTATGTTTTATGTGTTGGGATTTATTGATTTTTCTTTTAATTTTGTTGATTGAAAGGGTCAGCGTAATATAGATGATAAATTAACAAAAAAAATAAATATAGTGATTGGGGTAATTACATAATTTTAATAATTTAATGATATCATTGATGATTTTATTCATGCTTATTGAAAATATTGAATGTCATGGCTATTGGGATCCTTACTTGTGTAGTGGATGATAAGTTGTTGGACCCTTATTGTGTTACAATTTTACAATACCCTAAATAAAATTATAGAGAAAATATGTATGGATAATAAATTTGTTGCCCATGGAAATTCTTGTTTATGTGATAATTCCCATGATAAATATAGATGAAATGTGATTAAATACCTAGAATAAATTATGGAGTCCATTATGTGTTTTTATTGTGCGTAGTTTATTTTTTGTGTTACCTTTAATATTGTGAGATTTGTTACAGTTATGGATAAAACTGGATGGGATATGAGTGTGATGCGATGTGGTGTGTGGTGGTTGGTTATCAGGTATGTGATGTTCATAGTTGTGTGGTTGTCATGCATGATGGGTGTGGTGCATGGTGGTTTTGGTGCGCAATGGTTATGGTGAATGATTCTTGTGGTGCATGATGGTTTTAGAGCATGATGGTTACAGTGGATGGTGGTTGTGATGTGTGGTGGTTGAGGTATGTGGTGTTGTAGTGATAGTTGACATGAGTTGGGCTAGTTGTGGAGTGGTTTGGTTGTGTTAGTTTCCTAGTTATCAATACAATAAATTATGATATAGAATGAAACAAATAAATGAATGGGTTGACAAATGAATAACAATGGGATAGAAATCATTTTGTGGTAAATGTCTTAAATTAATTGAATAATTGAATGGGTTACATCATTGTGAAATTAAATGGCTCGTAAATGGGAGTCTTTGGAAAAAATTTTAATCCAGAAATAGATAAATCTTTAATGAAAATTTCAATGTCTGGTTTGTATATTTGTTTATGGAATGTTCATATATTTTTGGGAGAAGTTTTGGTAGTTAACATGTGGTACAATGGTGGTGTGATGGTCTGCGCTAGTGCAGTTGATGTGAACACATAGGATGGGTATTTTGTGCTATCCATTTATCTTTTATTTTATGTTATTTCTATAAACGCCCAATCCCATGTTTGATAACCTTTCCAAAACTTAGAGTTTCTTGTATATCGGTGTTTTACCCAACATCTAGGATGGTGGTGATATAGACGGTTTGTTGCCCCATCTTCCATGTTATTCATTCAATAACAGTGATGATATGTGCTGGTGTTGGAAACTACATAGTAGTGTTGGCCCATGTGTTTTTAGGTGATATGTGATGTGATGCGATGAGGTATTGATGTTATATGATATGTTGTGGGGGTCATGCATGGTATGAGGAGGGAATGAGGTTGATGTCCTTTATGTTTATGATACCCTAATTCCTTGGTTATGTGATGTAATGTGATGTGTTGGCCTAGGTGTATTAGAAATTTTTTTTGATATGATGGATTAGTTGTATTTATGAGATATGTGTTGTGGCATCGAGTTATTCTAGAAAAAAATTCTAGACCTTTTAATGGTGGGGTTTGTAGGGTTACAAACCTAACCACATTAGAGATATCCAGTTTTATGATGTGATATATTTGGAGGGGATGAGAGAACAGTACATTCGACATTGGATAATGAGAGTGGAATATTAGTGGTTAATCGATAATGGGTCTCCTTGTTATTATTGGTTACTATGTTACTATATTAAATTCATGATTTCATGAGTGATCCGTGTTGAGGCTGGGATTGGTTAGTTGACATGTATAGGTTCTTGTTGGCTATGTTTTTTGTTTAGTAGCACATTAGCATTCTCTTTTCACATGTTTTCTTGAGACCTTAGGTATGATCTTATTGACTATACATATTATGATCTCAGTACGTATATAAACTACCTATCAGGTTTCTAAGAGGGCTTTGGGTACTGATCTATACATTAACATCCTGGGTTGGATATAATGTTGAGTCACTATTATATGGATTGTCTTTTTGGTATTTACATAGAGACATTTTCTTATATATATTGAAATTATTATTTCATTGTGGGATGGTTTTAGTTTTAACTTAATAATATATAATAGTTGTTATTTTTTTCTTTTTATTTTATATGTCAATACTATATTTTATAGAGGGAATGTCCTTCCATATATGATATTTTTATGCCCTCACTGCTTGTCCCCAACATAGGTCCGACTGGAGGTGGGACTTGGGGGGGGGGGTCATTATCCATTATCATTCATTAAAAACCTAGGAGGGTAACCATTAAAGAGATATGGTCATGAATGAGTGGAATAAATTTTTTTGGTTAAGATAAAGAGTGGAGTTTGGAGTTTGACACAATGCAGATTTCTAGGGTTGGTAGGGAAACGAAGCCAGATGACCTTGGTGCTTCACATGGGTCAGGGAGACTAGCTAGGAAACATGAATTTAGGGGCCCCATTACCTAATGCAACAAATTTGATATAATTTAATGGAAAATTAAGGTGGGCCTATTTTTTGGAAGATATATCAGAGAGTTGCATTCTTTATGACTGCTTGTGTTCATGTATAAAATGGATGTTTGTGGGAAATTAAAATGAATAAATTAAATAATTTTTAATAAACATCCATGATTCCATGTTTAGGATGTTATCCTTTCATTTTAGGAATATATCCTAGTCATCACCCATGAGTATATCGAGTAGTGTAGGATTAATAAGTAGATCTCTTTGATCATCGAAGGATCGACCTGATAGAGAAGGATATGACATGGAATAGGGACTTATATACCTTTCAGTAGCAGAGATTGGGAAAGTATGATGTGAGTGTCTATGATCTAGATACAAAGAAATAAGTAGAGGATCTCTATAATTATTTTATTCTTATTCGATCATAGGTTTAACTATAGTTCCATTGGAAGTTAGTTAGATGCGGGGAGCTTTTTGTTAGTGGTGGAGTTTATTTCTAAGTGTCCATAAAGATGAAGATGTATTTTGTCCCAAAATTTCTAAGGAGTTATGTTTAGAATTCTTATCATTTATGATGAGGGAAATAAATAGGTAGTTGATTCTCTCCCTTTAATAGGGGTTCCTGAGTTTGGGGATTTGAGGATCAGGTTAAAGGACCTTATGAAATTTTCTCCATATGTTTTTTCGAGATGTGGAGTCCAGTGCATGGAATCTAGAGGAAGATTTTCACACTACAACTAGATATGAGACTACCTAATTTATGATCTCTGCATATCTGGTGGAGCAAAAAAATGAATAGGCTATGGGGGAGATTCATTATTTGGGATTTTATCCTTAAGAGAGTGACAATATAGGCATATCGAAGGGAAAAGTTTTAGATACGGGTTTGAGGGTGTTCGAGAAGTCAGGGTTTCGGCTAGTGGAGACCTGACTGTGGTCGATATTTTCCCATCCTTTCAATGAATGTGGTTTTGAATAACATTATAGAGGATTTCAATTTTCATTCTTTGTATTCTAGTTATATGGTCACCTTTAGGGTTGTGTTTTATTTCTCTGGGAGTCCAATATTAGAAGGGTGTTCATGCCCCATTTCGGTGGAAATAGTTTCCTTTGAGGTCCTTTCACAAGTGGGGGCCACCAACACTTGTTCAGAATCTGAGAGTATGAGATTTTGGTAGAGGGTGTCTTCATTAAGGTCCCCATATATTGGTACCTAGGTTAAATCACAATCATGGTGGATGAGAGTAGAGAGGTAGAGGAGTTGGGTGTGTTCTAATGAACACATTAGAGGAAGTAGTGTGGGTAGAGCCAGGATTTGTTTGAGGTAGGATTAGTTTGTCATATACTCTTTTCCTTTTTTGATTTTAGATCCCCAAACTATTTTGTTTCTACAAATTAAGTATGTTAATTGAGGATTGATTTTGAGAGTCTTGAAGTAACCCTAGTGTTTTATATGGTGAGTTTAGGATGGTTTTTTGGACGTGTAATGGGGATGTAGACTTGTGGTGGGGTAGCACCAGTTAATGGGATATTTGGTCTTGCTATAGATATATACATAAAACGTTATCCTTGACATGTAATGATGATATTACATGAAATAAATCATTTAATTATTTGTGTGTATAGTTTTATTTTTTGATGTGGAGGTCCAGTGATTGATGTTCATTGGTGAGTGAATTTATAGGATGGGTGGTAGGAAAGTGGAGCCTGTTTTGTTTCAGTTTATGGAGATTTCAGTAGAATCTTAAGTAGAGGATATTCCCATGGTTTTGTAGGAGTTCCTGGATGTTTTCCAGGATGAGGTTATAGCACTTACCATCGATGTGATGTTCAGTTTTGGACAGAGTTTCATCCAGGTGAATCTTTGATTTCGACGACTCCCTATCAAATTACACCTAATGATTTATGTGGGTTGATGTTTTTGGTGGATGATATGACATAGAGGGGTTTCATCAAATCTATTGTGTATTTTTTGGGGTGAACCAATGTTTTTTTATAATAATGAGGTTGTTAGTTTACATCTCTATATATATTAATATAGAATGAATCAGGTAACAGTCAAGAACCATTACTCACTTTTCTAGATAGACAATCTATATGACCAATTGAGAGGGGATAGTAATATTTTTAATACCAATTTATGATCTTGTTATCATCAATTGAGGCTGAAATCGGATGATATTATGAAGAAAGACTTTAGGGTTAGGTATGGGAACTTCCTGTATGTGGTCTTTCCATTCAGTTTCACGAATTCACTAGTGGTGTTCATGGGGATCGAAAAATATAAGTTCCACGAGTTCCAAGAATAGTTCATCATCATGTTCAATAATTATATCTTGATCTAATAGAAGTCGATGGAGGATAATTTTGAGAAACTCAGAGTTACAGTTTAGGTTCTTCAACACCACTAACTCGATGGAAAGATGTTCAAGTTCATGTTCTAGACACCAAAGGTTTATTCCTTGGGCATGTGGAGTCATAGTAGGGTATCAACATGAAACTGTCAAAGGTCAAATTTTTTGTTTCTTTGAAAGAAACCAAGAATGTAGCAGATATTTGTAGTTTCATTGGTATCACAATCTATTATCTGAGGATTATGTCCAATTTATATCAGGCTTTGAACACTCAGATATATTTGAAGAGGAAAGAAAAAGATTTTTTATTGACTGATCAGTGGAAAGTAGCATTCAGTCACCTAAAAGGGAATCTATTCAATTCTCTAGTACTTCAGTTTCTTGATGAGGGTGTGATGTTTGAGGTTTTATATGTTTCCTCCCATATAGGATTTGGATACATCATAATGTAGTTGGGGTAAGTGATCTCCTATGGTTTAAGGAATTTATTCACCCTTGAGTATAACTATTCCACCCTTGATCCGTAGTTGGTGGCAGTTTCATTTTTATTGGGGATATAGCAGCATTACCTCATCAGTGAGGGCTTTGTGGTTTTTCAGAGACCATAAGAGCATGTAATATGTATTTTATCAGTGATATTTTAATATATTCTCACAAAGGTGAATGAAAATTCATTAGTATTATGATTTTGTGTTATGTTACTCCCTAATAAACGGTAATATTATTGTCAATGCAATGATTTGGAAGTCTCGAGAAGATGTGGGTCAAGATTCTGCAAATGTTTGGAAAGGGTTGTAGGAAATTGAAATCATGAATATTGATGTTTGAGATAGAATTATACAATTTATTTCTTTATTATATGAATATGAATTAAAACTTGATATAGTAGGTGATGGAGTCTTAGGTTGGAGACTTAGAGGTATAAGTGATGTGTGACTATGTTGGCCATGTTGATGCACCAGAGGGATGGTTAGTGGTTGAAAAAAACCAAATTGTGTTTTAAGGGGATTTGAATGTTCCATTGGAAGTTCATAAGTATGTTTTCTGTATGATCCTAGAATAAGCTTTAGTGGTACATATTGATGTTAGAAATATATATCATGGTTTGAGGATCCATCATTGGTGGTTTGGAATGAAACAACTAGTAGTAGAGTTTGTGGTAAAGTGTTTAGTTTTTCCGTATCTGAAAGAAAATAACCATGTTCTTATATGTTTATAATAGTCCGTAGAAGTTCCAAAACATTAATAATAAGAAATATTTATTGTCTGTATCACTTCGATACCTCAGGCCTAGGGAGGTTTGGATGTCATTTGGGAGATAGTGGGCTGATTGATAAATTCAGCTCATTTTCTATTATTCTGTGAGTTAGGTGTCATGGATGTCTTAGAGAGGTGGTATGTGGACGATGTGGTTAGGATTCATGGGTTACAAAGTACCATCATATATAATATATAACCACATTTTACCTCATGGGTGTAGAGGTTATTTTCATTTGATTTTGACTCCCAGTTGTGCCTTATCATTTCATTCCACCTTCAGTAAGATGAGTAGATGTTATAGACCATCTAGACATTGAATGAAATTTTGTGAGGTTTTATCTTGGAATTTAGAGGATTTTTGAGTATGACACATACCTGTGGTAGTTTTCATAAAATAATATCTATCCTGTATCTGTTGGCATGACTCAACATAAATCATTGTACGGGAGATTATTTCATTCTCTATTGTGTTGGACAGAGGTCGGGGAGTCAGTAGTTCTTGGTCCTGATGCAATTTCAAGAACAAATGAAAAGATCTAGTTTATTAGAGTGGATAAGGGCTGTTTAGGAACACCATAAGGCCTATGTTAATTGTATGTTGAGGCCCTTGGAGTTTGAGGTTAGAAACCATGTGTTCTTTAGGGGTTTCTTTAACATGAGAGTGAAGGTTTGGCAGGAATCATGAAATTTTGACCATAGTTCTTTAGGACCTTTGAGGTTTTGGGGTGATTTTGCATTATTGTTTGTCGGTTTAAAATTACACCTTGGCTGTTTAGGATCTATGATGTATTCCATGTATCTCAACTCTGTCATTATCTACAAGATGACTCCCATATCATTGGTTGGGGAATGTTATATATTGAGGATGATATGATTTTCATGGAGTAGTTAGTAGAGATCCTAGATCATTTAGAGGAGGTTATTAATGGGCGAACCAACTGCTTAGTCCATGTTTCATGGTGGAATGGTTTCTGAGAGAACACTTATTGGGAGAAAGAGATACATATGCATTTTCAATAACCAATGTTGTTTTTACCTCAATTTTTTAATTTTTTATTTGATGATTTAATGTTTGGATCTTAATATTTTATGAGGTGTTATATTTACTAATTAATGTGATTTATGATAATTATTCATTCATATTAACAAGGTAAAATATGATTCCTTATCATGGCATTTTTATGTTTAAAATTGTTTGAGTGATTCATGCCTCCCAAAGTGCATAATATCTTCATAAGGGAGATGAAATTCCTTGATTTGTGTACTCATGGTGATGTTTTGTGTTGGTTGTGGTGAATTCTAGCTTATAATTTTTGGAGGTTGTTATGGTTGTTAAAATTTTTGTGTGGAACAGAGGTGATATGTGGTTGTGGGGCTGTTTTGGTAGATATTTTGATTTGGTGTGTTTGTTGGGTGGTAGTTGGAGAGGCCTAATGATGGCCCTAAGAGGTATTTCAGGGGCTATTTGTTCATAAACTTTAATTTATTTTGGTTTTTTATTTTCAAGGATGGTAATCATTTGAGAGGTGTATAATTTAATGGTATATTCCTTCCTACCCCATTACTTTTCCATGTTTGGGTGTTGGAGGTGCTTTAGAGGAGGACAAATGAGAGTTACATGGAGTTTTAAGATTCAAATATTTAGTCGTAGAAATTCATGATGTGAAAGTGGGATTTACATCATCAATTATTGGATTATTCTTTTTATATCTACTGAGTTAATGACATTTGGTTGGTGGAGAAGTATTTTTTTGAAATGGATTCATGTTGTGAAACTAAATATTTTGACATAAGTTTATTCAGACCAAGGTTCCATATTTTTTAGTTGAAGCTAGAGATATGGAGGCCCTGTATAATTCATAAATTAAATATGGAATTAATGTCATGAAATGGGAGGTTTTTTGGGTTGTTTATAACCCTTGTATATCCAAATTCCATCATATATATTTTTCTTCTTCTCATATTTGTGTAAACCCTAGGAAAATGTAATAGATATTTCATCTAATCTTCCTAATCCTCAATTCTTGGGTTTCATTGTTTGTTCATTGGTGATTGAAGGTGAGTTCTCTCCCTATTTATTCCATGTTTCTCTACATTCATCTTTTAAGTATTCTCTACGGTGTTGTTGGTTTTGTATTAGGATGTGTTTTGGGTGACGATTTGAGGACCCCATTATGTAGTTTAGCTATATCTATGGTTTCCTTATGAAGTTGTGGTTTTCTCGTCGTTTATTCATCCACTTATGGTTCATAGTTGACCAAAAAAAAGTTCTTTGAGGTATGATATATTTTTTATCTCCATTTTTTGGTGTTATGTGTAGGGATGACAAGATTTTTATATCCATTGGGTGTATTTTAAGGGTTGCTGTAATAAATATAATAAATTTTCATAAATTAAAACTGATGGGATAGGGGAAAATCACATTCTATTACTACTTTGATGATATTATTGATGATTCTATGCATTCTTGTTTCTAATACTGAAAATCACTATTGTTAGGATCATTTCTTGGGTAGTAGATAATATTTTGTGAGACCTTTTCTATGTTTCTATTTTATCAAAACCTGAAAAATGATAAAGAATGTATGTATGGATAATAAATTAGTTTCCCATGAAAATCTAATTTGATTTATAACACTAATTCTATATAAATAAGTAATGAGATTAAATAAAATGAATATATTTTTGAGTCCATGATATGTTGCTATTGTGAGGGGTTCTTTGTTTTGTTTACTTGTGTGTTATGGGATATTTTTCTATGATAGTGGTGAATGGAAGGGTTATGAGTGTGATTTAATGTGGTATATGGTGATTGGTTTTCATATATGTGATGTGGGAAGCTGCGTGGTTGTAGTTCATGATGGTTGTGATGTGTGATGGTTGTAGTGTAGAATTGTTTGATTATATAATGGTTTTGGTGCGTGGTAGTTGTGATGTGTGGTGGTTGAGGCTTGTGGTTTAGTGGAAACGATTAATTTGATTTGGTCTATTTTTGGTGCGGTGTGGTTGTGTGAGTTTCTTGATTAATAATGGAATAAATCATGATGTTGAATAAAATGAATAAATTAATGGGTTGATAAATGAATAATAATTGGCTAGATATCATTATATGGAAAATGAATGAAATGAAATAATTAAATTAATGAGATGTTTCAAAGTGATATGAAAAGGATCTCAAATGGGAGTTTGTAGAAACTTGTTAAACATATAAATAATGAAATCTATAATAAAATTTGGAATTTGTGGATTCTATATTTGTTTCATGGTGTGTTGTATATAGTGGTTGTAGTGATTGTGATGATTTATGTGTGGTGAAGTGGTGGTGTGTAGTAGTGAAGTTAATGCGAACCCATAGGCTAGCTATTGGGTAGTATCTATATGTCATGTATGTTATGTTATTTATATATATTTCCCACCTAAGTTTGATAAACTTACCAATGATCCGAGTTTATGGGTTTTTTGGTGTTTTTTAAAACATCCAGGATGGAGGCGAAACAGATGAATGAATAAACCCTC
Organism: Viscum album; assembly: GCA_963277665.1. Taxonomy (NCBI): domain Eukaryota; kingdom Viridiplantae; phylum Streptophyta; class Magnoliopsida; order Santalales; family Viscaceae; genus Viscum; species Viscum album. The sequence goes on from OY728155.1 coordinate 1,907,757,732, forward strand.
TTCCCCAAACTTTTTTAAAGAGCACTAATGATATGAGTTGGTGTTTGGGATTAACCAATATTGTAGGCACAAGTGTTTTTGGGTAATATGTGATGTGATGAGCTAGTGATGTGATGTGATATGTTGTGGGGGCGATGCATGGCAGGAGGAGGGAGTGATCTTGATTCCCTTAATGTTCATGATACCCTATTATCCTAGTTATGTGATGATATGGGATGTGTTAACCCAGGTGTCTCTTGGTAAGATATTATGTTATGTCCTATGTGTCTTTGGGCGAGACTTGGTGTGGTAATGATTCATTCTAGAAGAGGATACTAAACCTTGTGGGGGTGGGGTTAGTAGGAATGCATCCCAACCCATATTAGAGATGGTTAGTTATATGATGTGATGAGTATGGAAGGGATTCCGGAACATGATGTTTGAAATTACGGATCAAAAGAGTAAAATAAGTGGGATGATTTAGTGGGGTTCCTTGTTATTCTTGACAACCATGTTTTTATATTAGATGCATTATTGGGAAAGTGATCCATGGTGAGGTTTGTATTAGTTAGTTGACTTGTTTAGGTGCCTGTTGTTTCATCTGTTTGTTCACTGGTTGAATATCATTCTATTTTTTATATGTGAAATTGATACCTTGGGTATGATACTACTGATTATACATGTTATGGACATCCTATGTATGTAAACTATTTTTTAGGTCTCTAGGAAGACCTTGGGGATTGAGTTGGTCATTGAGTTAGAGTTGTTGTTGAGTCGCTTCTATAGGAATTTTCTTTTTTGAATTTACTTAGAGACTTGTGTATATATCATTTCACATGATTCATTCATTGTTGGATGGTTTCAGGATTACTTTCATATTATATGTTGGATTTTATTTGTGGTTTCTTATCCTATTTTCTGATCCTATATTTTAAATAGGTCAATGCCTTCAATATGTGAGATTTTTATTCCATCAGTGCTTGTTGTCAAACCCATGGCCAACTAGATGCAAAATTTGAGGTATCATTATCTCCCTTCCATTAATACTAAAATATTACGGTTACCTTTTGAGGTATGGGGTCCTAAGAACATGTTCATTATTATTGTGAAATATTCGATCTTATCTTAAAAAGGTTATCATAAGTACACTATTCAATTAGATTATAACTTAAAAGGATAACATAGGAGTAACCAAACTAAGAAGTTAGTTCAAGATCAGTTAAGATAATAAGAGAATCATGGGTATTACGGGGAAGGTGAAAGGGTTTTAAACCATGATTCACCACCCTCTCAATGTATATCTCACTAAATTCCCATGTGGGACCAACAATTTGTATCAAAAGGATTGTTTTTCTTGTTGGATTTTCATTGATCTAGATTGATCTCATTGGTTTTTGGAGTTAAAATATATTCTTCCCATACATCAATGAGAAAGATAAATAATATAATGAATAAATAAAACACCAATTAATTATATATAATGAAATAGTATTTTGAGAAGTGTGTGTTCAAGATAAAAGATCCTATAATCCAAAAAACAGATGTTTTGAATGAATATGATTATTTATCTACTTGTTCATATAATAATACTAGATAACTTTATGAGGAGCTTGAAATTTACAGTAATGTTAAAACTACTGATGATGATGAGATATCAAGATATCCAAAGGTGAAATATTTTCATAAATTGTGGGTTCTCGATTAGGTATTGAAGGAAAAAAGTATGGAGATGAGAAAGAAGATTCAATCTCAAGGGATCCATATTGGGGCACTATTAAATGAGGTTGACAAATTGAAAATCATCAATGAAAGACTAATTGAGTGGCCAAAAATACGAGGGTAAAAAATTATTCTTCGGAAAATTAATTAAAGTATTTTTCTTCCAAAGTAAAATAATATAATGATGGTTCCAATGAGATGATTCTTGACTCAATGTAAATTCAAAATATGAGGCACAAGAAGAGCTAGAAGTGATGATCATGTGGCTAATACCTATATGGAGGCTGATCTGGATTCTAGGGAAGGTATTTTTTTGGGTGAGGCAATTAAAATAGACACTAATAAAAATATATTTAAGATAACTTATGTCCCTAAGGATAAGGTTCTACTACCTTATTTTCAATAAGGAATAGGGGTATGAAGGGCCGAGTGTGTTGCATTCCTTAGACCCAAATAATATTATCTCAAAGGCCCCATCCTACATAGAGGTTGTGTGCATTTGGGACATTTCAAATCTAGAGGTGGGTTGAAAATTTGAAATTCCTTCTAATCATATGATTTGAGGAAAATAGATGCATGTCACCTAAAAGGTTAATGATAGAAGAGTAAAGTCACCAAGCAGACTGATCCCTATCAAGGAACCCCATGGGTAATTTTGGGCAACCAATCCAATGTTTTGGATTTCCAAGAAATGGTTCTCATTCAATATGAGGTATAATGAGGTGATCAAAGTGATAGTAAACTCTCAGCACACAGTTTGGAGGGAATATAGGGGAAAGGCCTCCACAACCCATGAAGTAAGAAAGGGAGAAAGGGAAATTGAGACTCAAGTAGATGAATTGTGGTTAAGGGGAAAAATAAAAATGATGAAATGAATATTCAAAGTCACCCAAACTAATAGAAAAAATATCTTCCAATAATAGTGTAATAAAGTAAATCCATACCCTTTAGAAGGGTAAAACTGAATATCAGAAACCAGACCAAGATAAAATGAAGGATAAGTTGAAAGGGACCAAAGATGAGGGTGAGGAAAATGGAGAAGGTAAACACCTAACTCTTGCTTTACATTCCAATGAATAATTGACTTAGAGTCAATATATATCAAGGCCACAATGGAAGAGAAGTAAATAACATTAGAAAGACTCCCATGGGTAGAATTTAATGAGGAAAAATAGTCTTAGATTTTTAAACAAGATAAAATAAAAGAACATGGTTTCAATGATTGGAAAAACAATGTAGATGATTAAATTAACACATGGAACAATATGGCTAGGAACATTGAAGATCTATTCTAAGATGACCCAAACTTGAAGTTGCACACTCTTTTATTGATGTTTTACAAGGTAAGAAACTATATTAACTTTAGCCTCATTTTTAATGATTTTTTTCATATCTTACTATGTTTAACTAACTTTGTGAAACTATTTTGTGTTTTCATTGTTTTTAAAAAGTGTTTTTTGTAATAAAAATTTATATTTAGTAGTTAGGGACAAGAAGGAATAATTGGTTGCACACATGGAATAGTTAGTTAAGTAGAACTGATGGATAGGGAAAGTTATGGTAGCCTCAAATTAAGACATTATAACGATCGGTGAAATAATGAAGAGTCAAAATTAATTAATCAAAAAACATGAACATGATGTCGAAAAGAAAATGGCCATACAGATGGAGTTGAATGGTAGAATTATCCATCTCAAATCACAACTAGATGAGATGATAGAATCTAAAAAGAAGTAATATTAGGTCTTAAGGAGATGACGACCCAAATAGTGGAGATGGATGGGAAGATCAAAGAGATAAAATCAAGGATAATAACCTAAAATGATAAAAAAAACATACCTCCCATGTGAGTATTAATAACTACATTCTACAATTGTGGGACTCCATAGTTAGCCTGTAAGTGGAAGAATATTCTAAAACCTAAATGATGCGACTCTTGGAGGAAGGTGTCCACTAAGTTCTACTACTATAGAATCATGGTACATACCATAAGTGACTTCTTAGAATTTCAAAGTCTTAATGTAATAAGGAAATATAATACAATAACATCTCAATTGATGTTAGTCTATATAAGGTATAGTTTTCTACTACGGTGCTTTATTTTTTCTAACTAGGGTCAGATGGATTGGAATTTCACCAAAAGGGAACTAAAAGTGTTATAAGGAAATATTTAATTCCTATGATTAATAGGAGGAATATTTGAAATGAAAAAAGTGTATTAAGTTGGAAAATAATTTTACTTTTCAAGGGTAAAATAATGGATCTCAACAAAAGGTGAATCTGACACCAATATCAATTTACTCATGGAAGTGCTCCTGGACGGGATGAATTATGAAATGATCATATAGTAGTTATAATACGAGGAATACATTTATGTATTTTTGAATAAATAGGTATATAATTTTTTGATATCATGTGGTAATTTTGCAAAGTAAAATAAGGAAAATGAAGAAAAACTTGCACAAAGATAAAGGTGTAAAAAAATGGTGATTTCAAGCCCACTGAAGTAAAGATAATAAAGGAAAGGTTTTCATGAAAGTGAAAATGTTTCACAAAATTAATCAATTTTTTTTGATATTTTATAAAATTTAGTGAAAAATATGTTTCAAGGATTCCAACAAAAAATAATGAAAAGGAATTGAATTTCCCAAAGATTGGTTGTTTCCAGAAATAATGGTTTCTTCATGAAAGAATGTTTTGAAAAGGTGGTAAGTTTCAAAAAATGATAAATTTTATGTGAAGGAACCTTGTTTTTTAGAATCCTATGAAAATGGAAGATATGATTATAATATTCATGAAGAATGGGAGTTTCATGAACAGAATTAAGAGTATCATGAAAGGTGGCGGTGAGGAGGAATGTTTCATGATGGAGTGGAAATTTATATAAATAGTATGGTAACCACTTTATTTCAATAATCCTAACTTGTTGAAAATTCAAGGAATCTGATCTACTGAAATCTTTTCATGATGGATTAATTTTTGTAAAACATTAATAATAATATTAGTTTTGTGAAGAAATAACTTGTGTAAATCTGATCGATGGGGTTTAATGAAGGTTTAATAAGCTTCATAAAAGCTTGTGAGTTTCATGACGCAGTTAATGTTTCATGAAAGGTTAGAGTTTTATGAAAAATAAAAATTATCAATGAATTTGTGGAGTTTCAAAATTTAATTAATGTTTCATGAATGTGGAGAGTATTGTGAAACTGATTATTGGGTATTCAAATCTGGAGAACAATATAGAAAGTGATTTTCACTCATTATAGACCATGACAAAGAAATTTGGTATTCCTTAGAGACTAGTTAAATAGGGAATGTTAATATTATTTAATCATTATATTTAAAAATATATTTTAAAATATAAATATGAATATTAATGGTCACTAATCAGTGTAACATTATCCAGAGAATGATGTCATGCATTGGCCAATAATTCAAAAATCATTACATCCTGAAGTAGCAATCAGAGGGAGAGGGAAAAGGCAGTAAACCTTGGGGGATAATGGGAAGATCATAAATATTATAAGGGGAGTTACCCTAAGAATAAAAGTTACCAAGCCTAAGTACACCATTAAATGTTTATTAGTGGATTTTAGCACATTGACACAACATCGATGTGTGTTCCTTGGATGTTTCCAAGTGCGGGTGAACCATGTAAAATTATTGTGCACTGTATGATTTATTTTATTATATATTATATAAGATGAAAAAAAGTAAATTTTTATTGAGATATCATCAATCATATATAAATAATTCTAAGATAATAACAATAGTTAATCAGATTATCACTTAATTGGTGAACACAAGAGTGGCCCTATGAACAAGTGGGATCAAGATTAGTTAGGAAAGTGTGAGTTATATGGGTATATAGGTAACCAATAATGATCTTCATATCCTAATTCACCCCTAAAGGAATGGCTCACTAAAGTCTCCAATTTTCCCAAAAAACTCCAAGATTTCAAGGATTTAAGGTTCGTAACAATGGAACAACCCCTAGGAGTAGGTAATATTTTTTTTATCTTTTCCTTTTATTTTACAATTCTATTCCTCAACCAATCTATTATATTCTAAACCAAACCCCCAAAAAATTAATTAAATATAATTTTATAATTATATTAATTTTATTAAAATACTATAATGATATATATATATATATATACATTATACCACTCTCACATCGATTTTTGAAAATTTTCTACTAAAGGTTGGTTTACTATCAATGAAGATGTTTCCAATTATCTACTTATCAATAACATTATTTTTGGTTAAATTAATTATTTAAAATATATAAATGTATACATATATAAAATTTTAAGACTTTTGAGTAAATTTACTAATGTATAAAAAATAATAAAAAATCATGAAATATAATAAATATGATATCTTTTAAGGAAAACATAATATTAAAAAAATTTATATTTAACAAATAATTTTTTTAAAAAAATAAATGTCCATAGTTGGTCATGTAGAAAAAAAAAATTTCAATACTCAATTATTATTTTAATAAATATAATTTTATTATAAAGGAGGCACAATGCTGACAAAATAAATTAGCATCTAAGGTAAGGGGACTGTTGAACATGATACATTCCATTGGGGTTTTTTCTCTCATTCTCTATACTTTTGTTATAATTATTATAAATCCATTTATATTATCCTTATAATTAACTTTTCGATTATTTTAATATATATTTATTCTTCTACCTAATTGGGATGATTTCTAAGCCTCTTATAATTATTTATTAAAAAGATTATTTTCTGAAAACATCTTATTGATTCGTCCTAAATTGTTTATTATTTTCTCTATGAACTGTAATCTGATATAAAAACATTTAATGTCAAAAGATATATTTTAACCTTATTCTTTTGATAATCTAAATGGTTATTCACTAATTGTTTTATAATTCCCTTACGTGACATGTTATTTTATATGGGTTTATTTCTGGTCTACTATTGTTATATGATTCATTTCTATATGGTGTGCATCATTATGAGAATATCATGACGTGAAAGATGAGAATTAAACTATATATACCTTCAATGCATCGTGTTATGTAATATATATCTTGAGATTATTTTTATATCCAAGAAAATGTAACTACCTTTCTTTAGATTTTTTAAGTAATGATTTGTTCACATATATTCTGAATAAAAGTGATTCAAAATTAGATCAAGACATGTGTGTGGAATTTAAAAACTATGATGTGATGTTTATTTATTATTAATTGACACATAATGTTCCTTATTTAAATGATTCATTCATGATTATGACAATGTGCCTTTTATTATGTTAGGATTATGGGGATTATTCTCACTCATGTTCTATATTGATTCATTTCTCAAGTCTCTTCCAAGGTTTTGTCCCCTTAATGGGATTTTATCTTAACTATTCCTTTATATATATAGTTTTTTGATTATATATACAAAAGGTAACATGATACAATGAATGAAATTTAAATATTGTAAACATTTTATTTTGTTCAAGTGATATATCAACATAATTTCCCCATGATATTTAAACTTTAGATTCTAGATCATAACATTGTGATTTTGTTTATATTAAAAACATATGTAATAAGAAATATGAAAAAGTTGGTGGCTATAGTTGGTATCAAAAAAAATATTTAGTTAATTTATGAATTAGGACTAGAAATTTTTTGTGAAAACCCTATGTATGAGTCTAAATATTGAAAAAAGTCCAATTTTTTTAATAAAGTATAGAGTGTTTGGTTTCTTAGAAATGAAATTCCTATTTTTATACAAAAAATTGGATGTAGACTCTAAAAAATATGAACTTATGGGTAATAACTGCAAAATGGTTGGTTGAGTATTAACTATTTCTTCACTCGGTGCACAACAAGTGGGCCAAACTATATTCCTATTTTGAAATTATTGTGGATATTCTTAGGATAAAAAAATTCCATATACAAAACATTAAGAATGATATATAGAGAAATTATTTATTTATTTTAAATTTAAAAAATATTAAATTATATAATTTTATAAGGATCATTAGGGGAGTAAAAAATGAAATATAACATAGGATAAACATTAAAATCCCATAAGAGATAAGTTTAGAAATGATTTTCACATGAGAATAAATTATTTATTTATGAATTATTGAATTTTTTATAACATTTACTATTTTATAAATGGTGGTAAATTGGAGAAACCAAACTATAGACCCATGTGATGGACAATTCAATGATTTTTTGAATGATATTCAAAACACAATTGCATGTTGAGTTCAAAACATCATGGAAGAACTTATTTAGTTCTCATAGGCTATGAATAATAACCTAAAACATGTGGAACACCCACCTTACCCAAGGAAAAATTTGATTTAGAGTACTTCATGTGAAAATGAACATTGACATTTATAAGATATTCTAATCGATTTTTCATGGAACAGTTGGTCAACTCCATGGAAAATAAATTTTTCCTTCTTTGTTGTTTTGAAAAGGAAAAACATACTCTGGTAATATATTATTTTGATGGTGAATCTGATTAATGGTGGACATTTATAAAGAATATGAATATGAAATATGAAATAGAAGAAATGGAGTAGGAATACTATAAAAATACACTTCATAATAATTGTTTCCATAGAACTATTCAAAAAAACACTGAAAAAGAATTTCTAAATCATTAGAAAAAGTTTGTGAATATGTCACTACATTTTAATAAAAGTTGACAAGGATTAAAATTAATTCCTTAGGTTTTGTTATAAATAATGATAGTAATATTAGTATAATCTTTTTTGATTTAAATAAACATCTCTAAATAGATTTTTACGTCAAAAAATTTGGGAGTTATGAAGAAGTAGTTTTTTGTTCTAGAAATGTAGAGATGGTGTTTGGAGAATGGTCATATAGACATGGAGATAAAAAAAATAAAGGATAGAGTTTCATGATGGGGGATCAAATGATAATGGAGGAAACAATATCCAACCACCCAAATGTGAAATATGTGGAAAGAAACTCCGTAAAATTTTTCTCAAAGTAATAAGAAATTTTTTTAAGTGTTTTATTGAATGAAATCAAACTTATGAATATTATTGAGACATGAATAATTCATCCATGAAGACGGAGGAAAGGAAGCCACTGCCTAATGGACAACCCATGGTTTAATTCTTCAATTGTATGGAGAAGGGGTATTATGAAAGCCAGTTTACCATAGAGTATTTGAGGGTAATCAGTGATACTAACCACCAAATCCATGGGAGCAATGGAAATATTATTCCATCTGCACTATTGAGGTGGATCAAGAAACTGATGTCATGGAAGGCATAATTCATATTCACATAATAATAGAAAATTTTGTTTTTAATTCTGGTTTTTTGAATTATATAATATCCTCTAATTTTTCAAGAATTATTGAGTCACATCCTCGATAACTTAAAGTAGAGATATCTTTGAAAACGCATAGTAGCGTGATCATGTCAACCCATGTGTTAGACTACTCTTCCGTTAGTGTATGAAAGAAGAATCTTCCATTGAATCTCACAATTATTCAATTTTTGTAATTTTATTCTAATTAGTAATGGATTGTAAGTCATTATATTGAGTGAATATCAACTATCGGGAAAAGAAAATATATTTATATACCCCAGTTTATCCCATTATCTTGTAAAAATGAAAGGGATATCATGAGGTGCCTTTCAAAAAACCATTAAAGATATGGGTGTTGATACCCAATGAAGGATAATATATCTCCAAACTGGTCATGTCAAGGGAAATCATAAACCTATATGAAATTTACCTAATAATGGAATATGAAAATACATTCCTTGAAGAGTTACCAGGACATCTGTGAAGGCCCGCCTTCACCAAGATGAGGGAAGGGACAACAGATTGCTAGACCCTTCCATATTCAAGTTGAAGGAGATATAATGACCCCTGAGTCTTGCCTTCAATAGGTCCCGGAGTGGCGAATAGCACCAAGGGTATAGAATCACACACAAGATGGAAGGAATTACCGTTTTTCTTTAATAGGATCTGGAGATACGATAGTAAATCTCAACAGCACCAAAAATGGGGGGTAAAAGTAAAGCCAAAGAAAAACATTCCCATATACATGTTACAAAAGTAAATTCCACAAAATACAAGGAGATTACAAAGGTAAAGTACCAAAGAAAGAAAAACAGCAACTGAAACTGTCCCAACGTCCAAGCTAGTATGACCCTACACAATCCTTGAAGTCCTCCTGGAAACATGATAGTAGTTTTATATACGTAGGGTGAGCATAAAAGTATACTCAGTAAGTAAAACCAAAGACTCTCCTGCACAAGTGGGGAGGAATTCTAATCCCTCGTGAGAAAAGAGATAACCAAAGCACCTAGCAAGGAAAATTATCCACCCAAGCCTCACCAAGGGACACTCCCCAAATAACACAAGTCATGTAATGTATAGTAATAGCACATTGTTATTTGGGTACCCCGTGCCACTTTCCCACTGGTTATTGAAGAGAACCTACGCATCAAACCTCTCCCTCCATTATCACTACAGTATGACTACCACTCCCCACCTCCACACACCTGGGCCATCACTAACACACATCCCGCCCGCAAAGACCTAGGCCACAACAACCACTCGTAACCACTCCCGCAAACACCTGGGCCAGAACAACTAGTCCCACACCCACAGACATCTCGGCCTCATCCCGAAGAATCTTGGGAAACAGCCTACCCGCACAAACCTGGGCCAACCACCACAACTAACCTGCCCAAATAATCTTGGGCTATAATGGACCTCAGGTCATCACAACCTGCTTGATGATTCTTTGGATTTTTGGGAAAGGGATCAGAAAATGAGCTAATAACTAGCCACTCATCGGAGTGTTGGGAAAAACACCCTCCCCCATTAAATGGGGGTGTTCATCACTAAGTGCTAAACTTGGGTGGGGCGCGAATAAGAAACATAAGAACATAAATTATATGTATAGGTAACAATAAATCATCCCAACCTAGGGCTTCCAAATCGAACCTAGGCACAAACACCCTTGTTACTATACATTCATAAAAGAAAAGCACAACACTCACAACCAAGTCACAACTCAATCCCAAAACCAATTCCACATTTATCTCATTCTTGATTTAATGTTCAAGTGATCCCATATAGGTGAACTCTTCACTACTGGGAAACTAACCGGAATAACCAAAATCCAAAGAATGAGAAACTGCCAAACAAAAATTTAAGCATTCACACCCGGTTCTCTTGTGAAGTCACAAAAACAAAGGGATCAGTGAGATCCCTCAAAGTACTGGAACCAAAAAAATCCTTGAGATACATCCCCACACAGCTTTAGATTCACAACCAACAACCGTGCCACAACAGAGGATCACATCCCCATCCACAAAACCCCATAACCATCAAGGAGAACAACAACCCTTCTACCAAACAGATTAAGCAAACTTCCAGGTTCAAGCACATCATTCATTTGGTTCTTCTTTCTCCTAGTTAACTGGGTTGACCACACAAGGATTGATGTTCACTGGGCATCCATTTAACCAACCAAGTTTAGGTGATTAACCAATTTCCATTTTATAGTCATTCAATCATCACAGGAGACAAGGGTTCATTAGAGAGCAAGTAAAGGGCACCAACGACCATGACATTCAGTGAGCATAAGCCCATACAGTTCACAACATATAGTAATTATAAAAGAGTACATCATAATTTTCAAACTCACCCCATCATTCTTTAATAGTCTGTTTATTATCTTTGTTATGGTTTGGTTTCATCAATTCCCATATAATCAATAGTGTACCCACCCCGCATGATACACAGTAAGAAGAGACGAATTAAAATCCCTACTTGGTTAAACAAGGATCGATGTTCTTCTCCACGTGCCAAGATCTGGGGATGCGCAACTTGTTGGGGAGGCACATCAGGGACTCCAAGGGTGAGTAGAAAGGATCCGGCATAGGCGCAACACTTTCCTCAGGAAGGGGAACTCCAAACGCACTTGGAAGAAAATGATACCATCCAATAGGAAGAAGAAGAAGGATTTCTCGTGCGATATAAGTATGAGATGTCGTTGTTACGAGATATGGGAATTTGAGTGGATTTAAAGTCGGATCATGGTTTCCCATGCGGTTGGGAAGTTACGCATGATAGAATTAATTGTCATGTAACAATTCTCCTTGGAGGGTGGTCATAACGGGTATGCATTAAATAGTTTTCTTTAACCATAAAGAATCGCGTTATAGGGGAAGATCAGGAAGGTACGGGGGAGGGCGTGACACTGAGGAAAACCCACACGTTTAGGTAAGTTAAGGGTTACCCGACTCTTGGAGAATTTTAGATCTTATTTATGGGATTTAAATGGATTTGAAAGGGGGGAATTAATCATCTTTACGTCAAAAGATATGTTGCAGGAGTGGAAAGTCCAGAACTAGAAAAGAACAAAAACTGCTCGGTGAGGACACGATGCCACTGTCACAGTGCCACCATCACGGTGGCACCCACATGGCACCACCCTCACGGTGGCACCCTCATGGTGCCACTGTCACCAATGCCACCGTCACGGTGCCATCGTGACTGGTGTGCGACCGTCAAGGTGCCACCGTCACCAGTGGCACTGTCACGGTGTCACCATGACCGGTGTGCGACTGTCACGGTGCCACCTTAACTGGTGCCCCCGTGACTGGTGCCACCTTAACCGGTGCCCCCGTGACTGGTGCCACCATTTCGGTGGATCCATGTTTCAGCAAAGTAATGGACCAGGTGGGTCTTGTCTATTATATCATATACCTCTCAAAATATTCTCTCCCTCGAGAATCAAAACCAGACACGAAGAAAAGAGGGGGTCTTGAACAACCACTTCAAAAGATACCTCTCAGGAGTGAACATCATCGACATCTAGGAACACCTCTCCCTCAAGTAACCAGGCAACATTTGAGGTTCAAACTCTCCAGTCATATGGGTTAGGGAGTTTCTTACTCCATGTTAGGATACTATATGCTTTGAGTGGAAATGACTCCACAGCATGAGTTTAATCGCATCAACCTTAATGTGTCTTGATTTCGGGATCTTGTACTCCCCTCCCCATAGTCAGGAATCTTCACACACATCCACGGAATGAGGAAAACTACACGTTCCATAGTTAACAAGGTAGAGCATCCCATAAAAAAAGTACAAAAAAACAAAACAAAATTTTTAAAACAGCTCTGGGTACTGGGTGTGTATATGCATCTCATGTTCCCAAGTACTTTCCTCGAGCCCGCCATGCTTCCACAACACACGAACTAAAGGAATGGCCTGTCCACGGAGAACCTTCTCCTCATGATACTCGATCCTCACTGGTCTTTCCACAAAAGTCACGTCATCCTCGATATCCATCTTTCCCCAGTCGAGGATGTGTGAATAATAATATAGATATCGTCGGAGCTAAGACAAATGGAAGACACCGTACAGTATCAGTAGAGGCGGTGGTAGAGCTAGCTGATAAGCCACTTCATTGACCTGGCGCAACACTTCGAACGGTCCGACGAACCTTGGAGAAAGATTACTCCCCCTACCTAACCTCTGTTGCCCACGCCGAGTGGAGAACTTCAAGAACACATGGTCCCCAACCTCGAACTCCAAGGGTCTCATCCTATTATCGACATATGACTTTGGCCGGTCCAAAGCCACCTTCATCCTCTCCCGTATAAGCAGAACCTTCTCTATCATGGTCTACACCACCTTCGAGCCAAGAACACCTACCAACCCGACCTCTGTCCAGCACACGGGTGAGTGACAAGGCCTCTCGTACTAAGCTTCAAACAGAGCCATGCCAATGGTTGATTGACAACTATTTTTGTAGGAACACTCCCCCAGAGGTAAGTGTCATTCCCATGATCCCCCAGAGTCCATAATACATGCTCGTAGCATATTCTACAATGTATGGATGGTGCACTCTGTCTGTCCATCAGTCTGGGGGTGGAAAGTAGTACTAAGACGTAGCTGGGTGCCAGAAGCATGCTGCAATCCTCTCTAGACTCGTGAGGTAAACCGTGCATCCCTATCCGAGACTATGGATCTCAGGACTCCATGAAACCTCACCACCTCATCCACGTACCTCCGTGCTAGGGAATCCACCATCCTGACTCCTTGATTGTCAGGAAGTGGGCCAATTTTGTTAGTCGGTCCACCACTACCCAGATAGCATTGCAACCCCCATGGACACTGAGTAGTCCCATGATGAAATCCATCGAGATGTCTCCCACTTCCACTTAAGGAAATCTAAAGGTTATAACAGACCGCATGGAACACGGTGTCCAGCCTTCACCTGCTGACACACTAGGCACCTGCCTATGAACTCTGCCACCGCCCACTTTTCCCCGGGCCACCAAAACTATCCTCTCAAGCCCTGGTACATTTTGGAATCTCCCGAGTGTACTGTTAGGGGTGAGTTGTGGAACTCACCAATAAATATCTCACGCATCGCCTCTTTAACAAACAACTTCCCTTGGAAAAGCATCCAATTCTGACCATACTCTGTCCAACCTTCTAGAGCATTGCCTTGGTTAACCAGGTCAGGCATCACTTCACTTTCTGAGTATCCCTAATGAAACTCATCTACCTATCGCAACCGAGAAGACTGCACTGCCATATGATATAGGAAACCTATACCACCATGCCTCATCGCATCCAGGTGCAGGGTAACCAACTCCTCCATCGCCATCCAAGCATTTTCCGACTCTCAACCCGCATCCTTTTGTGACTTCCTGCATAAGGCATCGACCACCACATTCCCTTTTCCTGGGGTATAGGAAATATCTAAGTCATAGTCCTAAAGTAACTCCATCCACCTTCACTACCATAAGTTCAGTCCCCGCTGGGAGAAGATATACTTCAAGCTTTTGTGTTCTGTGAAGACCACAAAGCACTCACCGATGAGGTAATGCCGCCACATCTTTAGTGCGAACATGACCGCTGATAGATCCAGATTGTGGGTGGAATAATTACGCTCATGGGAATGTAACTGTCTAGACCCATAAGTGATCTCCCCTTGTCGTTTCATTAGTACACACATGAGGCCTTGTCCTAAAGCATCACATAACACCTCATACACCGCCCATTCTTCTGGAAACCCCAGCACTGGGGCACTTTCCAACTTCTCCTTCAGATAGCTGAAGGCTACATCGCACTACCCATTCCACATGAAATTATGGTCCTTCTAGGTCAAGGCTATCAAAGGTGATGCAACTCGGGAGAAGTTGGGCACGAACCTCCAATAGTAGCCTTCTAGTCCAAGGAAACTACGAACTTCTTCTATGTTCTTGGGCACTGCCCAAGAAACAACCTCCTTGAACTTTGATGGGTCTACCGCTATTACCTACTCGGACACCACGTGCCCCAGGAAGTGCACTTCTCGCATCCAGAACATACACTTGGACAACGTCTCATAGATTTGGCGCTGTCAAAAGACCTCTAAAATCATTCTCAGGTGCCTAGTGTGATCCTCCTCTGATCTTGAGTAGATTAGGATGTTGTCAA
This sequence comes from Viscum album, assembly GCA_963277665.1. NCBI lineage: Eukaryota > Viridiplantae > Streptophyta > Magnoliopsida > Santalales > Viscaceae > Viscum > Viscum album. The sequence continues at coordinate 1,907,772,914 of OY728155.1, forward strand.
TAAACACGACTACGAACCGATCCAGGTATTCCTGGAAGATGGAGTTCAAGAGTTCCATGAACACAACTGGTGCATTTGTAATGCCGAACGACATGACTACAAACTCAAAGTGTACATACCTACATCTAAAGGCAATATTTGAGATGTCTCCCTCCTTCACCCTCAACTAGTGATAGCCAGACTGCATATCAATCTTAGAGAACCAACATGCTCCCCTCAACTGGTCAAAGAGATCATCTATCATAGGTAGGAGGTATCAGTTCTTGACCGTTACCTGGTTCAGTCTCCTGTTGTCTATGCACAGCCTCAGAACACCAGATGCCTTCTTTGAAAACAAGACAAGAGAACCCCATGGTGATTCACTTGGTCGAAAAAAACCCTTTTTCATCAGATAGTAAATCTGAATCTGCAACTCCCACAACTCAGAAGGTGCAATCTGGTAGGTATCCATCAAAATCGGGCGCGCTCCAAGTTGCAAGTCTACCCAAACTCAACATGACGTCAATGGGGTATAGTCGACACCTCTTCAGGGAAGACATACATAAACTCACTAACGATCCCTAGGACTTCCACCATTTCTGTATCCGCCAACTCCACTGACAGTTCAGCTAACAAGTAATGGAGGGGCTCCACTCACCGGTTACATTCCTGGTAACCCTGCTCACCGATGAAAGTTACACGTTGGCCACCCAAATCTGAAAACATGATCCTTCCTCAAAAGTAGTCAATGATGGAAAATATAGAGAACAAACAGTCAATGTAAAGGATGACATCATATGGTTTTATTTGCAATAGCAGAAGATCCCAGATAGACTGATGTGGCCCTATAATTAGTCTACACCCATGGCAAACATAAAACAAGTAGGCCTGACCCCCCGACTGGCGTGCTCAGCCCCAAGGGCACTGGAAGTCTCTCAGCGTCTAAACCCAGAGAACGGGCTAGACAGGGTGTAAAAAAGGAGTGAGAAACTTTTATATCAAACAAGGAATAGGAATGAGTACTAAACAAGCTGATCATACCTCGAACGACTTCCGACCCTACTGGATTCCCTACCTCCGCAGCGTGTAACTGCCCACGCCCAGCTCCCATGCCCCTCGACTGTCGGCCGCCTCCCCAACCGAGCCCTGGTCGAGGTCCCTGAGTAGAACCTTGATATTGGCCTCCTCCAGCGACGTCTACCATTGAAGGAGCGGGAGCTCGCTATCCCTGCTGCTGCTGCTGAAAGGGCCTGGCTGGAAACTACTACGGTTGGGGCGGCTGCTGCACTGGCCCTGTAACATCCCAAGTAAGTAATGAATAATAGATATTTTTATCCATGTCTATTAATGATTAAGATAGTGTTTTAGAGGCTTAAAATGAAAATAAATACAATCTTATGCATGGAATAAACTAATATTCTTAAAAGATTGTTTTACTGCCTTTTGATGGAAAACCATTTTTGAATCTATATTTTGACAATTTTATAAACTATGTTTGTCAAAATAAACCTATCCTTTATGATTGGGACATCAAAATTTACCTTGTGTGAATTTTTGGTATTTTTCTGACAATATTCATTTTTTAATGAATAGTGAAAATACTGCATTTTACATCAAAACTGCTTTTTAATCTAATTTATTAATATGATTAGATTATGTTTTGAATTGCTTTTGAAGTTAAATTAGAATATATTTTTACCATTTTATCCAATGGTGGTCATTGGAATCAATTTCACTTTGAAATTAGACTTAAACTGGTGTCAATCTTTTGATACTTATTGTTTTGTAAAAACACGTTATTTGCTCTGGCAGCGGGAATTAATTATTGAATTAATTAATGTGACTTATATGATTTGAATTTTGTAAAATAGACTTCATTTTTGAATTCGGAATATCAAATATAGCATAGGGTGAATTTTTGGTAATTTTCTGAAAAACTTCAATTTTTGATGAATAGTGAAACCACTAAGTGATAATCAAGCAAACTGATTTTTCAGTTAAATGAAAGTTTACCACTAATGTGTATTGAATTTTGAAAACCCAACATACATGGTTGTCATTAGTATGTAAAATGTGGTTCAATGAGATTATAATAATTTTTTGGTGAATAGTAACTTATTAAGTTCTTAATCACGATTAGTGGTAATTGAGGTAGTTTAAGGTATAAATAATACTTTAATAAAATGAAATGACCTAGACACATGTCCCAACATCATTGGTTGTGTCATGGCCGACCATGACATGCCATGGGTCAACTTGGGGACCCCATGGATCCAATTTTGTTGGTAAATGACATAAATTACTTTTTATTTAATGTTAAAGGGAAAATGACACAAACATAATATGTTTTACGAAAACAATTTTTAAGTGGGGTTATGCAAGTCCAAATTTTGATTATAAATAGTCATTAGAAAGCTAAAAAGATTTCCTATATCATAGTATTTTTTTATATAATTTTTAGACATTAAATAAATTTAATTATATATGACATAATAATGATACAACGATGACATCATTATTTGACGATTTAAATAAAATGGAAAGACAATGTAAAATCTATAAACTACACATGGCCAAAACCAATTGGATGAGTGGATTTCGAACCCTTATCACCTTATCCACGAATTATATCATTGTGGGACCTTTTAAAACCGAAACACATTTTCAAATAAAGTAATGTTTCTTTACTTTCCAAAAGTGCCCCTCCTCTCCTCTTATAAAAGGCCCCCACCTCTACCTCATTTCACACACTCTTCAAGCCTTTGGCTCGGAAAACCCCTGCCCATTTTCTCTCTCCACATCCCTCTCCCCATCCTAGAGGATTAAAGTTGGGATTAATCCTTTCAAAGGAAGCCTTGAGGCTAAAATCAAAAGGAGTTACACTTTTTAAGGTAATTCATTCTCTCATGTTCATTTGTTTTATTTTGATTCTCCAACCCACTAAACTCTTTTTATTTACTTCTTTTGTAACAAAAACAGTATCTTCAATATACTAGGATGTTTTTATATGATTTATTTGAGCTACACTCTCACACAACTACATCAAATGGTTAAAGAACATACGGTTTCCGTGGATGGCGAAATTCTGCCTCCCGAAACGATGATTGTTCAACACTCATTTAACACCTTCAAAGGTGGCCATTATGATGTCACTATTTTTATATATGATATATAATATGTTTATGTTTTCCTTAAGCTTCTGTTTTTTTTCATTTTGGGCATAACTTTATGGTTTCCATTATGGGTAAACACGATATCTTCATTTTAGGAAGTGCGGACTACCGCCCCCAAAAAGTGATTTGATTCGTTAATACCATATGTGGGATGTGTAAAGGATAAAGTTAATGATATTATATATGTTATTATACTGGAATTATAATATACTCTTATATCATTATGATTCCATTCCAGAAAATATGAAATAGAAATGGAAGTAGCGTTCATGCGTAAGTACGGCTTACCGTCTCCATGAACGGTGCATTTCATTTCTTACCTCTAAATTATGTAATATTATAAATGCATGTATGTACTGGATATATATGACATATATGATATCTACATCATGAATACCATTCTGGATATAATGAACCTTTGACCAAATTAACAACATGTAAGTGTAAGAAGTCTATTTTTGACTTAAGAACCAAATACCGACAAAATGAACATTATTAACTTAACTGATTACATGATGTTCATAACATGGTATAAAAGGAATAATGAACTTGAAAAAGATTCATAATCAAGTAGAGATTAAATCAATTTTATTATTCAGGAGATTAAAGAACGGTCGAGTCAAGTCGGATACGAGGTATGGGACTTCGTCTCAATCTCCTTTCGTTGAGGCATATTTTATTTTATACACAACTTTCTTTTATACGGTGTATAAACCCCTTTGACTTTTACGCTTATTCAAAAGGAATCTTTTTTATACGAAGTATTTAATAAACGACAAAAGGGAATGTTTTTGTTGTACGTATGCGGCGACAACCACTTCTCCGCCATCGTAACCGTTATTTGAGTTCCGGCTTCCTCTACAAGCCATACCTTATTTTTTTAAAAGAAAAATAAATACCATGTTTTACTTTGGTATTGAAAATGGTTTTCATAATGTTTTTATTATATCAATGTGTTTTATTGATATCTCGTGATTGAAATGTGGAAATGTTATGTTTCCTTTATGCATGTTTTATGTGATATGATTATGTTATGGTTCTTGGGCATTATTATGAAGACGGGTGGTTCCGTGATAAACTAAGGGTGGGTGAGCCCGTTATAGCTCTCCAATGCATTGGGTAACGCGAAGGAGTGAAACGTTAAGGTTTCTCCGAAGATATTTTAGGGAATATACTGTGATGGGTATTCCAAACGTAACCAAGAGGGTTACTCCCTACGTAAGAATGTTATGAATGCCTCAAGTTACCTTTATGTCTTATGATTTCTATGATTTATTCGTGATTTTATGAGGTATGTTAAAGTGCCAATGTTTTATGGGTAAAGTATGATTTCATTCTTATGTATATATGAACTCATGTTTCCTTTCCATGTTTTTTTATAACCCATACTGAGTTTTTATGCTCATCCCTTGTTTTTGAAATGTTTTTCACAGGTCAAGGGAAAGGTACATGATAAGATGATAGAGTCAAGGATGTGTCAAGAAATAATCCATGTTTTATTTTAAATGTGTTTCCATTGATGGGAATGAAGAATACTATCTTTATGTAACCATTTTGTTTATATGTGGAATGTAATGCAAGTTTTATGATCTATTCTCTAAAACACTAAACCCGAAAAGATCCTCAATGTGTAATCTTGTAATAACTCAAGTTTAAGTAAGGTTTAAGGCTGGGGCCTTATAGTTGGTATCAGAGGTCGGTTTAGATAAATTTAGGAGTTAGAATTCTATTAAATGATTATCCAAAAATATTTTTGTTTCGAAATGATATAGCATTTAAAGATTACCATGTTTCTTCATCTAAGACATGTTTGTTCAGAATGGTTTTCAGCAGAGGAAACAGGGAAGCAGTGCTAGGAAGGCATACAGAAGGAAATAACCTTCCGAATCAGCATCCAGAAATGGTCGGAATTGGAACTGAACAGTTTGTTGCAGTAAGGGCGCAGTTGACTCAAGCGATAAATGGCGGTGGTATCCATGCACGAGATCAGCCAGATCAACCGCAGAGGAACATGTAAGTGGTGGAACATTTCATGAGGCAACATCCCCCATCATTCAGAGGATCATCTGACCCTGTGCTAGCTGAAGGGTGGATTAAAGCACTGGAGAAGATTTTTGATGTCATGCGGTGTTCAGACAATCAAAAGGTTAGTCTTGCTATTTACCATTTGGAGGGTGAAGCAGATCAGTGGTGGTCTATGGTTAAAAATATCAGGGACGCCGATGAGATTGATGCTCTTGACTGGGATGAATTCAAAGGTATGTTTCTTGAGAAGTATTTTCCTAAGGCTGTTCGACTTAGGATGGAAAAGCAATTCTTGGAATTGAGGCAAGAGGAAGACTCAGTGGCTGCCTATGAAGAAAGGTTCACTCGATTGGCAAGGTATGCTCCAAATTTTATCCGGGACCTTGATAGTAAAATCAATCGTTTTTACTCAGGATTAAAGCCAAAGTATCGAAGGGCATTAGCTTCTCGTGAGTTTAGAAGTTATGAAAAGCTTGTTCAATGTGATGAGAAGGTGGAAATGGAGTTCGCCGATGACCAAGTTTTCTATAACAACCAGCAGAAGAAGAGACCGAGGTGGCAGGAGAAAGGTAAGAATTCTTCAAAAAAGTCTGATGGTAAGAGAACTAAGTTTCCAGTTTGTGATAAATGTGGCAAAAGGCATGCTGGGGAATGTCTTCTGAATTCTGGAAAGTGCTACCGATGTGGTAAGATGGGACATAAGGCTCGTGATTGCACTGAAAAGGATCAAGGTGAAGGTAAGAACAAATTTGACTTACAATTAGTGAAATGTTATAAGTGCAATGAGATGGGTCACTATGCAAACGAGTGTCCGACAAGGAGCTTGAGTGATGGGAAGTAGTTAGACTACAAGCAGAAAGGGGTGGTGAAATCCTTTGCAACTACTTCAGCAGATGTCGGTCCATAAAATGAAGTTGTATCAGGTACTTTGTTTGTTTTTTCAGATTATGCGAGTGTGTTGTTTGATTCGGGGTCTACACATTCTTTCATCTCTGAAACCTATTCTAGTAAAATGGGAATACCATCTCAAGAAATGACTCCTGAACTTTTGGTAAAAAAACCTGGGGGAAGTGTCGAGGAAAAAAGAATTTATAAGAATCTTCCTATCCTTATCTGTGGAAAGAACCTACTTGAAAACCTTATTGTTCTACCTCTAGTAGAGTTTAATGTTATCCTGGGTATGGATTGGCTCTCTATTTACCATGCTAAGATTGACTGTAGAGATAAAGAAGTTTCTTTTCAGAAAGACTTTCAGTTTGTTTACAAGAATGAACCTTTACTTTTGATAACATATCAAGAGGCCGAGAAACTTGTAAAAGATGGAAATGAATGTTACCTTGCACACATCGTTGAAAATAAAGGAACTGTTCAGATTAATGATGTGCCAGTGGTAAATGAGTATCCTGATGTTTTTCCTGATGAGTTGCCTGGAATAATACCAGATCGGGAAGTTGAGTTTACCGTTCACTTAGTTCCTGATGCTAAGCCAATTTCAAAACCCCCTTATCGAATGGCACAAATTGAACTTTTAGAGTTGAAGGAGCAATTGCAAGATTTATTAGAGAAAGGTTTCATTAGACCTAGCACATCACCATGGGGTGCTCCTGTTTTATTTGTTAAAAAGAAAGATGGTTCTAGGATACATTGCATTGATTATAGAGCCTTGAATAATATCACTGTTAAGAACAAATATCCTTTGCCTCATATCGATGATTTGTTTGATCAGCTCCAGGGAGCTCAGTTTTTTTCAAAGATTGACTTGAGATTGGGGTACCATCAGCTGAAGGTCAAGGAGGCAGATATTCCGAAGACCGCGTTCCGTACGAGATATGGCCATTATGAATTTGTAGTAATGCCTTTTGGGCTAACCAATGCACCTGCTGTATTCATGGACTTAATGAATAGAATTTTCCATGAGTTCTTGGATAAGTTTGTGGTGGTTTTCATTGATGATATTTTTGTGTTTTCTAAAAGTAAAGAGGATCATGAAAAACATTTAAGTGTTATCTTGCAAACCTTAAAAGAAAAGAAACTGTATGGAAAATTCAGAAAGTGTGAGTTTTGGTTGCAACAAATTTCTTTCCTTGGTCACATTGTTTCTAAAGATGGAATAACTGTTGATCCTGCAAAAAAAAAAAGTCGTAGAAGAATGGCCAAGACCCACAAATGTAACCGAAATTCGTAGCTTCCTTGGTTTGGCGGGCTATTACTGAAGGTTTGTTAGAAATTTTTCACGGTTATCTAGTCCAATGACTAAGCTAACTCGGAAGGGTGTTAAGTTTATCTGGACAAAAGAATGTGATGATTGTTTTCAGGAATTGAAAAGAAGATTGGTGAATGCTCCAGTTTTGGCACTACCTTCCAGGAATGGTGAGTTTGTTATATACAGTGATGCTTCATTGAAAGGACTTGGTTGGGTCCTAGTGTAGAATGATCAGGTAATTGCTTATGCTTCACAACAGTTGAAAACTCATGAGGTAAATTACCCTACACATGATTTGGAACTAGCTGCTGTTGTTTTTTCTTTAAAAATGTGGAGGCATCATTTGTATGGAGTAAAGTGTGAAATATATACCGATCACAAAAGTTTAAAGTATATATTCACTCAGAAAGAGTTAAACATGAGACAAAGGAGATGGCTGGAATTAATCAAGGATTATGATTGTACAATTCATTACCATCCGGGAAAAGAAAATAAAGTGGCTGATGCTTTGAGTCAAAAAAGTAATGCTTCATTAACAATGTTGCATTTGGAACGTGATCCTTTGGTTAAGGATTTGATGAACTTTGGCATAGAAGTTGTTGGTGCAGGAAGTCCTTCTGTTTTGTTTCAGGTAACAATGAGATCTTCTCTATCAGATAGAATCAAGCAAGCATAGAAGCAAGACAGTGAGTTGCAGAAAAAGGTAGAGCTGGTTCAGAAAGGTAAGTTGCCGGAATTCAACATTGATAGTGATTGTGTTTTGAGATTTGGGAAGAGATTGTGTGTGCCTTGTGATTCACAATTGAAGAGAGAGTTGTTATGTGAAGCTCATAGTTCTCCGTTTTCAGTTCATCCGGGCAGTACTTAGATGTATAGAGATCTGCGGGAGTATTACTGGTGGGATGGAATGAAAAGAGATATTGCTGATTTTACTGTGAAGTGTTTGACATGTCAACAGGTTAAAGCAGAGCGACAGTTACCGAAAGGGATGCTTCAGCCTTTACCAGTGCCAGAGTGGAAATGGGAGAATATATCCATGGACTTTGTTGTTGGATTACCGAAGACATCTCGAGGTAATAATGCAATCTGGGTTATTATTGATCGCTAGACAAAATCTGCTCATTTCCTTGCTATACGAGATACTTTCTCTCTTGATCAACATTCCCGTTTGTATCTTAAAGAGATAGTCAGGTTACATGGAGTTCCTCTCTCCATTGTATCGGATCGTGATCCCAGGTTTACTTCTAACTTTTGGAAAGGCCTTCAGAAGTCGTTGGGTACTGAATTAAATTTTAGTACAACTTTTCATCCTCAATCAGATGGGAAGTCAGAACGAACAATTCAGACATTGGAGGATTTGCTACGAGCTTGTTCTATGGATTATCAGGGAAGTTGGGACCAACATCTTTCTTTGGTTGAATTTTCATATAATAACAGTTTCCATTCTAGTATACAGATGGCACCATTTCAGGCATTATATGGGAAGCGGTGTCGAACTCCAGCTTTCTGGTATGAAGTGGGTGAAAGAAAGTTGATGGGACCAGAATTGGTAGAAGAGATGGCAGAAAAAGTTCATCTGATTCAGAAACACATGATAACAGCTCAGAGCAGGCAGAAGAGTTATGCAGATAACCGGAGGAAGGATCTATCTTTCGAGGTAGGTGATCATGTTTTTCTCAAGGTTTCTCCTTGGAAAATTGTGATGAGATTTGGTAAGAAAGGAAAGTTGAGTCCAAGGTTCATTGGACCATATGAAATTCTGGAAAGAGTTGGATCAGTTGCATACCGAGTGGCTTTACCTCCGAGTTTATCTCAGGTACACAATGTTTTTCACATTTCGATGTTGAGAAAGTATATGCCAGATCCATCTCATGTTTTGAGCCCAGAGGTAGTTCAGCTGGAAGACAACCTATCTTATGAGGAACAACCGGTCCATATTCTTGACCACATGGAGAAAGTGTTACGGAATAAGGTGATTCACCAGGTAAAGGTTTTGTGGAAAAACCACATGATTGAAGAGGCAACATGGGAATCCGAAAATGCAATGAGGGATAAGTACCCTCATTTATTTGATAAGTAAATAAATTGCGGGGACACAATTTTCTAAAGGGGGGAAGGATGTAACATCCCAAGTAATTAATGAATAATAGATATTTTTATCCATGTCTATTAATGGTTAAGATAGTGTTTTAGAGGCTTAAAATGAAAATAAATACAATCTTATGCATGGAATAAACAAATATTCTTAAAAGATTGTTTTACTGCCTTTTGATGGCAAACCATTTTTGAATCTATATTTTGACAATTTTATAAACTATGTTTGTCAAAATAAACCTATACTTTATGATTGGGACATCAAAATTTACCTTGTGTGAATTTTTGGTATTTTTCTAACAATATTCATTTTTTAATGAATAGTGAAAAATACTGCATTTTACATCAAAAATGCTTTTTAATCTAATTTATTTATATGATTAGATTATGTTTTGAATTGCTTTTGAAGTGAAATTAGAATATATTTTTACCATTTTATCCAATGGTGGTCATTGGAATCAATTTCACTTTGAAATTAGACTTAAACTGGTGTCAATCTTTTGATACTTATTGTTTTGTAAAAACACGCTATTTGCTCTGGCAGCGGGAATTAATTATTGAATTAATTAATGTGACTTATATGATTTGAATTTTGTAAAATAGACTTCATTTTTTAATTCGGAATATCAAATATAGCTTAGGGTGAATTTTTGGTAATTTTCTGAAAAACATCAATTTTTGATGAATAGTGAAACCACTAAGTGATAATCAAGCAAACAGATTTTTCAGTTAAATGAAAGTTTACCACTAATGTGTATTGAATTTTTAAAATCCGACATACATGGTTGTCATTAGTATGTAAAATTTGGTTCAATGAGATTATAATAATTTTTTGGTGAATAGTAACTTATTAAGTTCTTAATCACGATTAGTGGTAATTAGGGTAGTTTAAGGTATAAATAATAATTTAATAAAATGAAATGACCTCGACACATGTCCCAAAATCATTGGTTGTGTCATGGCCGACCATGACATGCCATGGGTCAACTTGGGGACCCCATGGATCCACTTTTGTTGGGAAATGACATAAATTACTTTTTATTTAATGTTAAAGGGAAAATGACACAAACATAATATGTTTTGCGAAAATAATTTTTATGTGGGTTTATACAAGTCCAAATTTTTATTATAAATAGTCATTGGAAAGATAAAAAGATTTAATATATCATAGTATTTTTTTTATAATTTTTAGACATTAAATAAATTTAAATATATATGACATAATAATGATGCAGTGATGACATCATTATTTGACGATTTAAATAAAATGGAAAGACAATGTAAACTCTATGAACTACACATGGCATAAACCAATTGGATGAGTGGATTTCGAACCATTATCACCTTATCCACGAATTATATCAATGTGGGACCTTTTAAAACCGAAACACATTTTCAAATAAAGTAATGTTTCTTTACTTTCCAAAAGTGCCCCTCCTCTCCTCTTATAAAAGGCCCCCACCTATACCTCATTTCACACACTCTTCAAGCCTTTGGCTCGGACAAACCCTGCCCATTTTCTCTCTCCACATCCATCTCCTCATCCTAGAGGATTCCCTTTGGGCAGAATCTTTTCAAAGGAAGCCTTTAGGCTCAAATCACAAGGAGTTACACTTTTTAAGGTAATTCGTTCTCTCATGTTCATTTGTTTTATTTTGATTCTCCAAACCCCTAAACTCTTTTTATTTACTTCTTTTGTAACAACACCAGTATCTTAAATATACTAGGATGTTGTTATATGATTTATTTGAGCTACACTCTCACAAAACTACATCAAATGGTTAAAGAACATACGGTTTCCGTGGATGGAGAAATTCTACCTCCCGAAACGATGATTGTTCAACACTCATTTAACACCTTCAAAGGTGGCCATTATGAGGTCACTATTTTTATATATGATATATAATATGTTTATGTTTTCCTTAATCTTCTGTTTTTTTCATTTTGGGCATAACTTTATGGTTTCCATTATGGGTAAACACGATATCTTCATTTTAGGTAGTGCGGACTACCGCCCCCTAAAAGTGATTTGATTCGTTAATACCATATGTGGGATGTTTAAAGGATAAAGATAATGATATTATATATGTTATTATACTGGAATTCTAATATACTCTTATATCATTATGATTCCATTCTAGAAAATATGAAATAGAAATGGAAGTAGCGTTCATGCGTACGTACGGCTTACCGTCTCCATGAACGGTGCATTTCATTTCTTACCTCTAAATTATGTAATATTATAAATGCATGTATGTACTGGATATATATGACATATATGATATCTACATCATGAATACCATTCTGGATATAATGAACCTTTGACCAAATTAACAACATGTAAGTGTAAGAAGTCTATTTTTGACTTAAGAACCAAATACCGACAAAATGAACATTATTAACTTAACTGATTACATGATGTTCATAACATGGTATAAAAGGAATAATGAACTTGAAAAAGATTCATAATCAAGTAGAGATTAACTCAAGTTTATTATTCAGGAGATTAAAGAACGGTCGAGTCAAGTCGGATACGAGGTATGGGACTTCGTCTCAATCTCCTTTCGTTGAGGCATATTTTATTTTATACACAACTTTCTTTTATACGGTGTATAAACCCCTTTGAATTTTACATTTATTCAAAAGGAATATTTTTTATATGAAGCGTTTACTAAACGACAAAAGGGAATGTTTTTGTCGTACGTATGCGGCGACAACGACTTCTCCGCCGTCGTAACCGTTATTTGAGTTTCGGCTTCCTCTACAAGCCATACCTTCTTTTTTTAAAAGAAAAATAAATTCCATGTTTTACTTTGGTATTGAAAATGGTTTTCATAATGTTTTTATTATATCAATGTGTTTTATTGATATCTCATGATTGAAATGTGGAAATGTTATGTTTCCTTTATGCATGTTTTATGTGATATGATTATGTTATGGTTCTTGGGAATTATTATGAAGACGGGTGGTTCCGTGATAAACTAAGGGCGGGTGAGCCCGTTATAGCTCTCCAATGCATTGGGTAACGCGAAGGAGTGAAACGTTAAGGTTTCTCCGAAGAGATTTTAGGGAATATACTGTGATGGGTATTCCAAACGTAACCAAGAGGTTTACTCCCTACGTAAGAATGTTATGAATGCCTCAAGTTACCTTTATGTCTTATGATTTCTATGATTTATTCGTGATTTTATGAGGTATGTTAAAGTGCCAATGTTTTATGGGTAAAGTATGATTTCATTCTTATGTATATATGAACTCATGTTTCCTTTCCATGTTTTTTTTATAACCCATACTGAGTTTTTATGCTCATCCCAAGTTTTTAAAATGTTTTTCACAGGTCAAGGGAAAGGTACATGATAAGATGATAGAGTCAAGGATGTGTCAAGAAATAATCCATGTTTTATTTTAAATGTGTTTCCATTGATTGGAATGAAGAATACTATCTTTATGTAACCATTTTGTTTATATGTGGAATGTAATGCAAGTTTTATGATCTAATTCTCTAAAACTCTAAACCCGAAAAGATCCTCAATGTGTAATCTTGTAATAACTCAAGTTTAAGTAAGGTTTAAGGCTGGGGCCTTATAGGCCCACCCCCACTGTACTATACTCTGTCCGAGCACTAATTCCAAAGGTTCTCATGGCTGCCACAGATGAAGCATCTCGGTCCTGGGACCGAAAGGAAAGGTCGAGGACCGGGAGATCAGAACTAGAACTGGTGGGGCCTGCTCCCTACTGGTCAAAACCTAGAGGGACCATATGCTAGAGGCTTGCTGCTAACAGCCTTAACATTTAAAGAGGCCAACTGGATTCCCTCTCACAATACACCTCCCAAAGTGTGCATCGTCTCCACCACTTTAGTCTTTTTCTGGAGTTCCAACTATGCCATTAGGGTGAAGGGAGTAACAGCATACTAGAGAGAAGGTCGAAGTGCTTCCTCCAAACGTCTCACCCGAGACTCATCATCTGGAAAGAGGTCTGGGGAAAAGTGGAGGAGATCCTTAAACTTGATCCCCAACTCTCTCACTGATATACTCCCCTGCTAGAGGGAGAGTAGCTCCTTCCTCTTCTCAGCCTTTATCTTGGAAGAGAGGAATTCTTCCCAGAACTCCTTCTTGAAGTCAACCCATGTGACTTCAGCCTCCCTCCTCTCCCCAAGGTAAAGCGTCCACCACTGACGCGCTGCTCCACGCATCTAGCTTACATCCAGAGGAACACAGTACTTCGTCGGAGCCTGGATCAAGCTGAAAGTTTTCACCATCTCCTCTAGCCATCTCTCTTTCTCCACGTCAGAGATGCTGCCCTTGTACTTCCTAAGGGTCAGCCGCTGAAAGACATGAAGTGTCTTCTGCCACTAATCATCCTCTTCCTCTTGGTCAACACTCTGTCAATCAGCCAAGTCAACCTCCTAGGCCTCTATCTCCCGCACTACTCTTGGTCATCTCCAAGGTGCCATAACTGTAAGGTAAACAAGGAATTCCTAAGCCCGAGTGGTGTAGAATATTGTTCTTAAATTTTCATAGACTTATTATTCATTTTAAATCCCCAAAATACCCATGAAACAGAAGAACACAAGTCATTATGATGCATGTACCTTCACTAGGGTCTCTACCCTGCAATCAGTGCTGCCTCACTTGACTATTCGGTAGGCCCAGATTCATAGGATCAGATCACAGGGGGCCCTAAAATCCCATGTCCTAGCCAGTCTTCCCTAGACTATTTCACGCACCAAGATCAACCAAAACTGTTGCACTACCATCCCATGCAATCCTCATTGTGCCTAACTCCGAACTCCATCCTATATCTCAACCTCTTCCTCTGACACCATTCTGTCATGACCCACCTTCAACAAGATGAGAGAAGAGACATCAGATTGCCAGACCCTTCCTTCTTCAAGTTGATGTAGAGATAATGACCCCTGAAACCCACCTTCAATAGGTCTCGGAGTGGCAAATAGAACCAAGGGTACAGAATCACACAAAAGATGGAAGGAATTACACTTTTTCTTTAATAGGATCGGGAGATATGATAGTAAATCCCAACAACACCAAAACTGGGGGGTAAAAGTAAATCCAAAGAAAACCATACCCATATGCATGTTACAAAAGTGAATGCCACAAAGTACAAGGAGACTAAAAAGGTAAAGTACCAATGAAAGAAAAACAGAATCTGAAACTATTCCAACGTCTGAGCTAGTACGGCCCTGCACGATCTCTGAAGTCCTCCTGGAAACCTAAATTTAGTTTTATATACGTAGGGTGAGCATGCAAATAAACTCAGCAGGGAAAACCAAAGACTCTCGTACACAAGTGGGGAGGCATTCTAATACCCTATGAGAAAAGAGATAACCAAAGAACCTAACAAGGAAAACTATCCACCAAAGCCTCACCAGGGCACACTCCCCAAATAACGCAAGTAATGTAATATATAGTAATAGAACATCGATATTTGGGTACCCTGCGCCACTTTCCCACTGGATATTGAAGACATCCTACGCATCAAACCTCTCCCGCCATTCTCACTACAGTACCACTGCCACTCTATGCCCGCACACACCTAGGACATCACTACCACACATCCCGCCCACAAACACCTCAGCCACAACAACCACCCATAACCATGCTCGCAAACACTTGGACCAGAAAAACTACTGCCATGCTCTCAGATACCTAGGCCTCATCTCGAAGACTCTTGGGAAACAACCTTCCCGCACACACCTGGGCCAACCACCACAACTACCCTGCCTGAAGAATCATGGGCTATAATGGACCTCAGGCCATCAGAGCCCGCCCGAAGAGTCTTGGGCTATTTGTGAATGGGACAAAAAAAGGAGCTAATAACTATCCACTCATATGAGTGTTGGAAAAAACACCCTCCCCATGAAATGGGGGTGTTCAGCACTAAGTGTTCAACTTGGGTGGGGAACGAATAATAAACATAAGAACTAAAATTATATGTATAGGTAACAAGCACTCGTCCCAACCTTGGGTTTCCAAATCTAACCTAGGCACAAACACCCTTGTAACTATTCATTAATAAAATAAAGGCACAACACTCACGACCAAGTCACAACTCATTCCCAAAACCAATTACCCATTTAAAACATTCTTGCTTTCATATTCAGGTGATCCCATTTAGGTTAACAATACACATCTAGGAATATAACTCACATAACCACAAGCCAGATAAAGAGAAACAACCAAACAACAATTTAAGAATTCACACCTGGTTCTCTTGTGAAGTCACAACAACAAAGGGATCAGTGAGATCCCTCAAAGTACTATAACGAAACCAAGACTCGAGATACAGCCCCACAAAGCTTCATATTCACAAACAACAACCGTGCCACAATAGAGGATCCCATACCCATCCACAGCACCCTATAAGCATCAAGAAAAACAACACAACTACTACCAAATAGTGTAGGGAAACTTCTAGGTTCAATCACATCATTAATTATGTTCTTATTTTTGTTGGTTAACCAGGGTGACCACACAAGGATTAATGTTCATTGGGAATCCATTTAACCAAAAGAGTTTAGGCAACTAACCAATTTCCATGCTATTGTTATTTAATCATCACAGAAGACAAGGGTACATTAGTGCGCAAGTAAATACCACCATACACCATGATTTTGAGTGAGCATAAGACCATAAAGTTCACAACATATAGAAATTATAAAAGAGTAGAACATAATTTTCAAACACACCCCATCATTATTTAACAATATTTTTATTATCGTTGTTATGGTTTGGTTTCATCCATTCCCACAGAAACAGTAGCATACCCACCCTGCATGATACACAGTAAGGAGACATGAAGGAAAATCCCTACTTGGTTGATCAAGGATAGAAGTTCTTATCCACGCTCCATGAACTGGGGATTCATGACTTGCAGGGGAGGAATGTCGGTGACTCCAAGGGTGAGCAGAAAGGATCCGACACAGGCGCACCACTTGCCTCAGGAAGGGGAACTTCAAACGAACTAGGAAGAAAAGGAGACCAGCCAAGTGGAAGAAGAAAAGGAATTGTCGTGCGATATAAGGATGAGATCCCGTTGTTATGAGATTTAGGAATTTGAATGGATTTAAAGTCGGATCATGGTTCCCCATGCAGTTGGTAAGTTATGCACGATGGATTTAAGGGTCATTTAACAATTCTCCTCATAGGGTGGTCATAACGGCTATGCGTTAAACAATTTTCTTTAACCATAAGGAAATACATAACAAAGGCGGATCTGGAAGGTACAGGGAAGGGCGTGAAACCGAAGAAAACCCACATGTTTTTGTTAGTTAAGGGTTTCCTAGATCATGGGGGATTTTAGATATTATTTATGGTCTTTAAATGGCTTTGAAAGGGGGTCATTAAATCATCTTTAAAAAAAGGTATGTTGCGGGAGTGGAATGTTGGGAACTGGAAAAGAACAAAGATCGCTTGGTGAGGACACGATGCCACCGTCACGGTGTCATCATCACGGTGTCACCCTTACGGTGCCACTGTCATGGTGTCACCTGGATTGTGCCACCCTCACTGGTTCCACCATGACCGGTGCCACCCTGACCGGTGTGCGACTGTCATGGTGCCACCATCACCGGTGCCACCGTGAGTGGTGCCACCATCTTGGTGACACCATGACCAGTGCAACCGTCAAGGTGCCACTATGACCAGTGTGTGACCTTCATAGTTCCACATTAACCGGTGACCTTGTGACCGGTGCCACCATTTCGGTGGAGCTGTGTTTTGGCAATGTAATGGACCAGGTTGGTCCGGGCTATTACAACATCCCCTAGAGCATGAGGTAGTGTTTTCAATAGAACTCATACTTAGGGATCACTATTTCTCCAAGAACCAGTATATAAATACAGTAATAGATTTTAGGATTTAAATAAGTGGGTAAAATAGAATTTTGGAAAAGGATTCATATTCCATAGTTCACACAATTGGTAACACCAATTAGCATTTTCCAAAAGAATGGAAAATCAATGTGTGAGATCATTGATTACCCGGAGCTCAATATGATCATCATTAAGAACAAATACCCCCTACATAGGATTGATGGATTGCTTGATCAAATTTGAGGATCTTAGTACTTCTCAAAGGTGGATATTCAATCAGAATATCATCAGTTATAGATAAAGAGAGAATATATTCAAAAGGTATCTTTTTGAAAAATATATATACACTATAAGTTTATTTTGATATCATTTGGAATTAATAATTAGCCTAAACTAATCATTGAAATAGTTAATAGAGTCTTTAAAAACCACATTAGGAAATTTATTGTAGTTTTTATTGATGAAATTTTCATACAATCCATGATAAATGAGGAAAATGTTTAGTATTTTTTATTAATGAAATTTAGTGGGTATTAAAAATGTTTTATGAGAAAATTATTGTAAATTTTTATCCTAATAATAAAGCTATCACATAAAGGGTAAAGTGTGTCTAGATAAATGAATGTGAGGAAATATATATAGAGCTCAAGAAGAGGATAATTACTACACGTGTGCATACACTATCCTCAAGTGGATAGGGGTTTGTGATATACTGTGATTAGTCAAATAAAGCCTTAGTTTTTGTACTTAGGGAAAATACTAAATTTATAGGACACACCTCATGATATTTTGTGATCCATCAGTAAAACTACCCAATTCATGATATAGAGTTAAGACCAATGATAGTTTCATTGAATATTTAGAGACATAAACTATATGTAGATATGTTTTTCATATATATATATATATCATAAGAGTCTAAAATTTATATTTTTTTAAATATCTCAATGTACACCAATGAATATATTTTGAGTTAATTAAGTATTATGATTAATCAATTAACTACCATACTATAAAGGATAATAATATAGATTATGCAATTAAAAGAAAATAACATACTAATTTATTAATTATATAGATTGGGAAAGTGAAAACTTCATTGATATTCAAAGAATGAATCTAGAAATCAAAATGTCAGGGAAAAAATACAACCTTTACCAAAAAAAGTCTAAAAAATCTATCCAAGAGAAGATCAATGATTAAAAATGGTATGATTTTGATCTTTAAAAGAATATAATAGTAGTAATGGAAGAGAAGCCTAATGAATTCATCATAAAAAAATAGTGTTATTTGGATTTTAAATATACCCTATGTTCCATTATCACAAGAAATAAAGAAATAAATATTGGATAATGTACACAGTTCACCATTTACAATCCATCTTGGTAGTACCAAGATGTTCCATAATCTTGGAGATCACTTTATATGGTACAACATGAATAATGAGATTGCAAAGTATACATAAATTTTTTTGGTATGCCAACAATTTAAATAATTTTGAAAAAGGTTCAAAGGGATGATGTAATAACTACCTATACCAATAGATAAATGGGAAAATATCACTATATATGTTTTCTCATTTCTCTTGATGACATCGAAAGTAAACAATGTGACATTAGTTTTAGTAGATTTAATCACCAAGACCAACCACTTCCTCATTATTCAGAAATATTTTTTATTTTAATAATTTGAAAAGATATACATGAAAAGTGGTGAGTCATCATGAGAAAACAATTTCAATCATTTTTTACCCTGATATATGGTTAATCTCTAAATTTTATTAAAATATTCATCATGATCTGAAAATTGAATTAAAATTATATATAAATTTTCACCCTCAAACTGATGGCTAGTCAAAAAGCAAAATGCAAATGCTTGAGGAAAAACCGAGAGCTTACTCAATGTAATTTAAAGGAGGAGTAGATTGATATATTACATAGGTTGAGTTCTCAT
This sequence comes from Viscum album, assembly GCA_963277665.1. Lineage (NCBI taxonomy): Eukaryota > Viridiplantae > Streptophyta > Magnoliopsida > Santalales > Viscaceae > Viscum > Viscum album. The sequence continues at coordinate 1,907,792,175 of OY728155.1, forward strand.
ACAACATCAACTTCCACTCGAGTATTCAAATAAATCCATATAAAGATATATATGGGAAGCGATATAGAAATCCTATATATTATGAAAATGTCGATGTATAGAAACCTCATGGATGTGATATTGTATAGTAAATGATAGAGAAGTTTATATCCTTTTATAAACACGTTATCCCTTTTTATATTTGACAAAAGATTTATACAAAAAAAATGAATGGTATTTGATGTTTTAATATGGAGACATAGTTTTATTTTGAATATCAAATTTGAATAGATTCATGTGGTTTGGATAAAAGGAAAACCTTTCCTTTTGGAACATTTTTTCCTTTGTGATCCTTGATCACATAATAGTTATGGATTTTTCGCTACCACCTCCACCAAATATGGAACATATTCATGATGTGTTTTACACATCTCTCTTGAGGAAGTATATACCAGATCCATCACATGTAGAGAATATAGAGGTGATACAACTAGGGTATATCCTATACTATGTGGAGAAACTGATGAAGATCATGGACCATAGAGAAAAAGTTATACACAACAATACAACTCTACATGGTAAAGTTATTTGGAAGTATCAAAAATAAAGAGAGGAAACATGGTAACCTAATAATGAAATAAAAAAAGCACCCTAATTTATTCTCAGTCAAGGATATGAGTTGGAATTTCAGGGAGTCAATTTTTAAAGTGAGAAGAATGTATCAACCAAGAATTTTTTAAGGGAAATTTTCTTCTGAATACACATGTGTGTAATATTTAGGAATATAGTATAGTATAAACACATAGATCATATAGTGAAAACTAAAAACCATCAATTTCATTAATTTACAACATATAAGTTTTAGAATAAGTATATCTATGAATATTTAAAACATTATTAAGGAGAAAATAAAAATAAAATAAAAATAAAATTATAAGAATAAAATTTTTTGGATCATCTTGATACCCTAGAATCTTCATAACCAAGAAAAAATTTCAAAAAGGGAGAAAAAACAATTGTATTCCATTAAATATTTTATAAATTAAGAATATGGAATATTGATAGGAATTTAGGTGATTGATGAATTATGTAATTATTAGGTTTTTATACGAGGTAATATTTCAATTGGAATAGTAACCTAACAGTTAGGAATAATATCCCAACTGTTAGGAATAACAACCTACCCATTGGAAAAGTAACATGACCTCAAAATAGTAAAATGACACATAAATAATATTTTACATGATTAATTTAAAAAAATTAAAAAATTATAACACTATAAAATAGATATCATGAATAAAAACACATTGAAGTGGCCAGTGTAAATTTGATAAGGTATATTCCATAAAAACAATATTCTTATATTAATAATTAAAATTATATAATATAAAGAAATATTGATAAAAATGAATAATCTTTTTGAAATCATCATGTAAAAATTAATTATGAGTTAATTATTTTTAATTTTTTGAAAAACATATATTTTTAGGCGAATAGTAAAAAATATAGTTTTTACATAACCAATATGAAATAATTAAAACATTAAGGATGTAAAAATTACCTAATCCATTATATAATTTATTTATCTATCAAAAAATGTTTAATATATAATATAATTCATGAAATTCAAATTATAAACCAAAAAAATATTTTCCAAAGCCTAAAAATTTAATGTATTCCATGAAAAAAATTAGGTTTTTTACTTTCCTCTTATATAAATTAATATATTCAGTTTCAAGATGGTTTAAAATCATAAAATCATTTTATTTTATTCATATATAATTTATAATGTAAAAAATGTCACTATATATATTTTTACTTCAAAATTTTATTTTATGTATTATTCTAACACAAAAATACTCCTCTCCTAAAATATAAATACCCCTCCCCCTCTCCATAGAAAACCACTTCCCTTAAATTTATTAAATACAAAAATATTCTAAAATTTCCCCTATTAATACCTGTAGAATCCTTAGAGACATTTAATTTGTAGAGATACAACATTTCTAGGAGTTAATTTTCATATAAATGGAACAAAACCAAGAGAGAGGTATGATTCCTACATATTTTACTTTTATCTTATTATTCTCTCACTCAACCATTCTTATATTTTCTAACCCAATCATCCTAAATTTAATAAAATTTAATATTAGGATTATTTTACTTATATTAACCTATTATATGGTTTTTATATATTTTATACATCCCTCACCTCCTCTTTTTCCAATGTTCTATTAATAGTTGGTTAACCACCAAAAAGGTTTCTTCCAATTCTCTACTTATCACAACATTTATGGATATTTATAATAAATTATTTAAAATATATGTGTGTATAATTATATTTATTTTTAATCCTATATAGTAAATTTTAATAATATATAAGTACAATTAAAAAAATATCGAAATAGAATCAAGACAAAATATAATAAGGAAAACATAATATCAACAAATTTCACCTTTAACAAAGAATATTTAAAAATAAAATTCCATGATTATAATTGATATAATAAAACTTAAATAAATATAATATTATTTAAGTAAATATATATATGTAAAAATCACACACACAAATATATTAATAATCACATATTCATTTAATTAAAATTATTATTTCATTTGTTTATCAATTCTAGAAAGTAACACAAATTAAAAAGCCATTTTTATGAGCGCTGAAACTAATAATCATAGAAGAGGGTTTTGTTAGTTCTTATTTTTAGAACTGATAAAAGACTTACCCTTTTTATTATCATTTGTTTTATCATTTCCTTAAGAGTTATAATAGGTGATACTTTTTATATCTAATAAAAGGAGGTTTCTTAGTAGTGATTATGAATCATTTCTCTATTATTGGTTTACATTTGGACTATAGGGTTTCATATTCTTTAATTTAATTGAAGAAAATTTTCCCTAAAACTATATTATATCATTATTTATGATATGGTTTGTTGCAAATTATTAATTACATATGAAAAAAGGATTAGTTTATACCTTTGGTCATTTCATATTTTGTGATATATATATCAAATAAAGGATGATTTTCTAATCAATATTACATGGAATTGGTGAAATTTAGTTCCTTGAGTCATATGACTTAGTTCATTTGGAATATTCATGATTCACTTGAGGTAGTGGAACTTATGAAGTTAACATTTGATTCTCCCAAACATATTACCTATCATTGATTTAATGATGTGCATAAGAGATTTTATTCATTGGATGAATGCATGAATGATTGAATCATTACTCATATGTTTCGTAACACATGATTAAATTATTTGATAACTATAAAATTTCATGAGGTATTATAAAGGATGATTTTATATGATTTTTGTGTGTGTGGAACTCCTCAAATACAACAATGGCCAATACTCCCCCTCTCAAATATCGCTTCTTCCATCCTCATTAGCGAATTAATATACTATCATAGAACAGAGGATATAAATGTCATATCCAAAAAAATTGAGTGATTTGGTTCATCCTATGGGTAAACAATGGGAGAAGAGTCTAAATTTCATTCAATTTTAACCTCATCAAGGATATATCTAATACAAAAATTACTATGAACACAGATGAAAGGTATTTTTTTGAATTTACTGTTTATTTCTTTTCAGTTTCAATGACATGGGGATAATTTGATTTTTGGTTTGTAATAATTTACACTATATTCATCAATGGTCATTAAATACTTAGAAACCCAAAATAAGTATCATTGATATACCCTTATTTTTAATTCCGGAAATTATTTTGAATATGATGGATTCTAAAATTCTATTGCATTTTTTATTTAATATCATTAAATGAAACTAAAAAATTGAGATGTGGTTTGTCTTCTGATATGTGATATCATAAGATGTGATATTACCATGTTATATTATTTTTGATGACATAAAAAACAATTCAATTTTAATCCCCTAGGTTTTCTGAATTATAGGATACAATATTTGATATTGTATCTTATGATGGTGTTGTTCCATAGGTGAAAAACGAATATTCAAATAATTATTTGGATTTATCCTATATCTTAAAATATAAAAATCTAGGAAATAAGGGGGATTCTAACACCATGAATTATCAATCGAAACCCATGATTAATAATCTATATAATAAACTAGCCTAAACTACCACCAAACCGATACCTTAACCAATGTGCCATAGGACCCAAAGGGAATTGTCAATACCCATGGTTTTGATACAAGAATAAAGGGTATAAATATGCACATGTGGGAGTGATTTAACCCTTGAATAAATAAATTATACTATAGTGAAAACTATTCATAATTTAATATGACCTATCCAAGTGTTGTAAATACCTGAAACCATAATATGAAGATACAAATATGAAACATTACAACTATGGAACAATGAAATAAAAAACCATATAAATATATAAAAATAGATATACAGGATAAAATAGTATGAATGTAAATAAAACAAAAATATAAAATAGAATATAATAGGCCAAACTGGTTAATACAACATCCCAAAAATAAAATGGAACCTAAAAAACTCTCAAGAAACATCCATGTGACCCACAGTCACTCAAAATATCTCAACACATCGAACCAAAAACCCATAAAACATCCAAAAAATAAGATAAAAAACTAGGCACCAGAGAGTAAATATAAGTTCAATATATATGCACACAGACAACAATGTAGATATAAGGTGTGAATAAAACATTCCTAGTAAGATTTAAATAAATATTCTATAAATTTCCTTTCATAATTAATTTAATAAACCTCTATTTTAATAAAATTTCAGAAATAGTAATTTCACATGAAAAAGCATAAGAATAAAAATATCTTGCTCTACCTTTTTCTTTCCAAAGCTAGGGTAGAAACCCTTTAAATAACTATGACAATCCTCTATTCTGAATTCAAAACATTACACCCAGATAAGTAAATTAAAATACCCCTTTTATGATTTATTTCAAAACCATGGAAATATGAATTTTAATCTCACAAAAAACAACCATTTCGTTATTTTTCCAAAAAAACGTTTATCAAGTTCCATTTTAAAAAACACAACTTTACTTTTTAAAATATACACATGCCAAACCATTTGAAAATTATTTTGTGAATAAACCAAATCCATATCCAATATAAGGAATAATCATAATGACACTAATATACCATATGAAAAAAATAAACCAACTTCAAACCAAGGCATGGTGTAGTGAAACCAATTCAGAAGAAAGAGGGTACAAAATATTAATGTGTTTCATGATCCACTAACTTATCCTCAAAATGATCTAATTTTAGTAAAATGTTAGTATTATATAATATGAGTGATACTAGACCTATTTATCATATCAGTATCTCAAGGGGATCCCTATGTGAAACCAAAACATCCCTCATAGCACAATTTTTCTTTATTGAGTATAAATAAACCCCTATGATGCCATAATATTCTTAGGGAACAAGAAAGTATATGAACACTACTCCAACATGACACATATATATACCTTTTAATAAGTTACCGAGGATTGAAATGATACTAACAAAAGGATAGTGCATAAAACAGATTAATGAATATATTATTGTATAATTAATCATTTAAATAAAAATAAATAAACCTTTTATCACCCCCAACATACTGCCTAAAATATTACCTTTCACATACATAGAATGGCCTCACTAATAAAAATCCTCCCAGGGACATAACCCATAATGATCATAACAAAAATATAGGTGCTCAACAATGAGAGAAATCTGCTTTTCATATCAACTCTTTCTACAAGGTTCCTAATTGGAATTTTAAATCACATAAGGGATTCCATTCCAATTTATCCACATTTATAACCATTCCATGAAAACAATTTTTTAATCAACAACTTCTATGAAAAACACTTTTATTCACCCATTCCCCCTTTAAAATTACATTAAAACATGTAACGTCTCAAAAATCATTAAATATGAGCCAAAATACCTTTTCCTAAGAATTTTTTTAAACCACCAAACAATTCCTTTAAAATTAAAATTGGTGTCAAAAACCCATTCAAAACACTTCAGTTCTATTCAAATAACTAATTAGTGGTTTTCAAAAAACACTTTTCATGTTAAATCCCCATGCAATGTATGAAAAACATTTAAAAACTCACATGGGTAATTTATATAGATATAATTTAGAGAGAAAATAATTTTAAATATTCAATAATACCATAATATATAATGTATTGGAACAATATTAAATCACATACCTTGATCAAAAAAGAAACAAGTTAAAAATTTCATTTTAAATGGAGAGGATATAACAATGAAAGAAGACACTCTCTAAACACCCAAACATCTAAAACCCATTACTAAAAACAAACTAGACAAAAAATTCAATCCAATCATTTATTAGGTTTTGTGGGAGATAAATAAATTTTGGTAAAGAAAGAATATATGATTGGAGAAGAAGAAAGTGGGAAAATACCTTGGAAATCCAACTGAATATGAAGGGGGGATCCAAAATCCAAGGGATAAGTTGACGGAAGTGGGATTATCTATACGGGATCTCCTAAGGTCAAGAAACCTAAGATATAGTGGGAAAAGGGGTATAAACCCCTTAATAATAAAATATGGAAATTGGTAAAAATAAAAAAAATAAACACTTTGATAGGTTTTTCTATAGCAAGGTTCTGTCTACCATGACATGAAATTCCATTCTATGCATCCACCATGGTGAAAAACCCTATAATTGTGACATTTTGAACCAATATAAGAACCCTCTATGTTGAGGCTCCTAACCTATGAAATGGAGGACCTTCATGAAGCATACCCCCTAAACCTTAATCCCTTATCCACTAATATATACCTTTATATGATGTGGTGTAGAGACCTGTCATTGGGAAAAACCACAGGTCTTGAGCCATGGGGAACCATACAGAAATAGTTACCATACATGATGTAATGTTCTCATCTAGATGATTTCCATGGTTTTGCCCATGAATTTTAGTGTCATTATCCTTCGACCAAAAATATTCACAAAGAAAAGGAACATGGTTTTGACGTATGCCTGCCATTGGGAATGAAAAAATAAATTAATTACATATGATAAATGTAACATTAATGTTAAACTAGATTTTTATCTATGACTATAGTGACAAAAAATAGCTTTTTCTTTTTAATTATCAATACAGGCTGTTGTTTTTTTTGTGATTTTTTAAAATAAATCAAATAACATAGTAGAATATTGAAAATAATATTATGAGGATGTAATAAATTTGATTTCACTTTTTAGAGTGAATGGGTTTTATTATCCTTATTTCACTGTCTACAAAAAACTAAAATTTAATACACAAGTGAATATACATGGACCTTCACATGTGAAATAAAGTTTACCTATAATTTTCATGAGTCTAGATTTATAAAACAACACTTGTTATTCATTATATAAGTCATTTTGTTGAATAAACATTTTATAAAACACCCTAAATATTTGATTGAAAATATTTTAGATCTCAAAATATTTTCTAATAATTTATTCCAACTCATGTAGATATATTTTTATCTCTTTTACAACTTTTTCTAGGTCCATATTAACTTCCTTAATATCCCTATAAGACATGTGTTCTAATTATCTAATGAGATGGTAGATTTTACCATAGATCAGTCAGTATAGGATCATTATTTTTGGTTTCTGTTAGGCTATCCTATAAACCCATAATGTGTATCTCGATCTTGGGGTCCAGTATTTATGAATTCCAAATCAATAAAACATGTTCGTCCTGAAAAATCATATACAATTTTTGAATCATTTGTTTTAGTGGACTTCCATTATACCCACTTGAGACGCAATCTAATACAACAAAGATATAATAATTTTCAAATGGAATTAAAAAAATTCTTATAAAATATATTCCCAAAACATCAAAAATTTTCACAAAATATAATGGGGTTTTTGAGGAATTTTGTTCCTTTCTGAAATATTTGTAGATAAATAATAATTTTTAAATTATTTAAAACATTCATGTGAACCTATAAATACGGATGCCCAATAAATTATAAATTCCAAAACCTTACTTGTTTTCCTTTAAGGTCCAAAATGTATTCAATAAGATAATGGGTGACAAAACTCAAAAGCATATTCAATTTTACTTCTATGAATCCATATTCTTATTAATTGATCATTATAAATTTTCCAATGAAATAGATCATCCCAAATGGGAAATAAGAATTCTAGTTTTATTATACAATTTTAGTGGATATTTAACTATGTTGGGGATTGACATATTACTAAATAATTTACCATATCAGTATGTCATGGCACTTCACCTTTAATCAAATAGATCTACTCCCTTGTGATGAGGTCTGGTACTGGTTAATAGCTTGGAATATCTACTTTGGATGTGTTAGGCATCCTACTATTGTGATAAAACTATAGGTTCTTAGATAAGTTTTTTCATTTGATTTTTAAGATGAACTACTATGTCAATAAAATCCATCTTAGAAGGATAAGATTAAAAATTACGTTCATAATCAAATATTTAAGTTCTGTATTGTTATAAAAACATTAAAACGAAAAAATATATGTTAAGAATAAGTCCCAAGAAAATAAAATGTCCAAAAATTATTTTACTATGGTTTTTTATATTATTTACACAACATATAAGGTTCCTAAGGAATATAAAATATATTTTGATCTACCATAAATTATATGAGAAAGGACTACTCTAAATTCCTAGTTATAATCATCACAATGTAACTTGAATGGTTATTATAAAATCATTAGATACAATACTAGTGGGTTTTTTAATATCCTCTTGATGTATAAAATTAATATTCTAAAGAAATTATTAAAATAAAAAATATATTCTTTAAAAAGTAATCAAGATAGAGGGAAAGAAATCTTATAAAAATAGTTTATAAAACTCCCCAAAAATTATGCATGTCCTAATAAAGATCTAATATGTTTCAGAAAAAATTGTATGGAAGGACATTTATCTATTTAATTTTTAATTTACCCACTTAAATTTTGAATTTATATGACCTTGAAAAATTCCTCTCTCTACCATGAAATTACACTATTCAAAATTAAAAACAATACTCTTTTCAATATATTCTTTGAATTTTTTTAGGATTTTTCAAAACATTTTAAAAAATATATCTAAAAACTATGAAATCACCCATGAATAACTCTAAGAAATACTTAATGGGAATAGAAAATATACTTACCATACACATATGAAATGTACATGGAGAATTATATAACCAAATGGTGTCTATCTATATGTGTAGGTGTTATAGGGACATGTAAAGGGTGTCTTATCTTGGCCCAATGGAGTAATTGACACTCTAAAATAACATGAAAATCCATCCCAAAAGAAATAATGAGTTATTCCTACTAATTTATCCAATATCTAGTCAACGAAGGTGATATGGAAGTATTATTTTCATGTGATATAATTTTACTTGATAAATTATTTTTATACTCTCCAATTGTTATGAATTCTTATAAGGATCAATTTATCCTTGTACATCCTTATAATGGTTAGACAATTTTTTTTGGGAACTAAATGGATGGGGGAGATCCATTGTGAATTTTAAATAGTTCCCTGTTTTTACATAAACTTTTCATGGGGTGTTTGAAAAAATATTTATTTTATTCCATTTATAGTATAGTGTCTCTCTAGGTTGTCTCACTTAAGGATCATTAATATGCAGTCACACACTACTTCTAATCACTTATTATATTTTTGGGTTTTTTATTTTTTATAAAATATAATAAAAAAAGATGGTTTGAGAACTAAAAATTGATACTAAAAAATTAATATTAAATTAAAAATAAATACCTTATGATTGTAGTTATAAATAAAGGAAATAATCTACAGAGAATTATTCTGATCGGACCTTCATTTTCTCATTGACGAACATATATCTTCTTAATGAACACATTTCTCTATATATCTAAATATTCTCTATTATCCTAGTAAAATATATATGATTCAGTCAAATATAACCAAGTACATTTCACATCCACCTCCACCATCGAAGAGAAAATAGGCTACTACTAAGATAATTTCAGCGGTACCCCACAAAAAATTAACCTTGGGAGAACCTAAATAAGTAAAGAAACATTAATAAAGTGTATGAAAAGAATCATGTTCAACATTGGATTCATCCCCAAGTGGTTCCTTTGGTTATTTAACCAAGAAAATTATTATAGGATATCATAATCAAGGAATAAAAGGTAGAGAAAATGCGAGAGAAAAATGAACAAAAGAGATGATATTTTTATTAGAATACGAATGTGAAATACAACATGAATGAAAATTATTATACACAAAAATAATTATAACATTCTTGATAATACCTAATCAATATAACTCCATCTCTATAGGTTAATAAGAAATATTTATATACAATAGGGAGGAAAAACCTACAAAATTTGTAAAAATGGAATGTTAAAATCAAGTAAAAAATCTATTTTTATGACACCTCATGTACCTTTCAGACAACTAAATTCAATATGGATCCCAAAAAATGGAATCTTTAGTTTCAATTCCTATAAATTTCAACCAATTTTCTACCAAATCCAAGTACATATGAAAATGTTATATCCCGTCCAATGAATTAACATCCAAAATGATGAAGCCAATCCATTATTGACATCAGGGCACATTATCTCCCTAAAAATATGTGATCAACATAATGTTATTCAAATAAAATATATATCCCAATATTTTAAAAATTATATAAAAACATTTAAAATTAAAATTATAAATATAAAATATTTTAATAAAAAAAACTAAATTATTGTTGGATGGGAAAAACTATAATTTCTATGATGTTTCAAAATTCCTGCTCAAATTAAAAATTATAATAAAATCATTACTTAAAAATTGTATACTCGTAAATTAATTTCAAATATTAAATGAACACAAAAAAACAAATGGTTAATCCATTTTTACAATTCATCAAAAATTATTCTTTAAATAAAAAAACATAACAATAACCCTTAAATTAGAAAAGTTGTGAGATTTAATACATCAAAATTCAATGTAATTTTTTTTAAAATATTAGATATATCAACTCCCACAAATATAAAAATTTCAATTATTGGAATCTACTAAATTTCACTAGTCAAGAAGTTTATTCTACCTAGGTTAAAACACACAAACTAGAAGATATAAAATCAAAGATATATTCCTTATTTAAAGTATCATTCCTCCTCATTAATCCATATCCACAACCCCACATCAAGTCAAGATAAAATTATCATTACCAAATTTTAAATAACATATAATTTATTGGAATTAATTTTTTAAAATGTGGTAATATCATAGATTTCCATTTTTTATGTTTCTTATGCTATAGTGTCATTTCCAATGTCCTTGATACAAAAAAAAATATGTTCTTATAAGTCAATTTACCCCTTATTTATATGGTGTTTAATATTCCACTCACCAAAATAAATTCTTTTTTGATAATTAGGAACTTCATTTCTTAATGTAAATTTTTCCCTTTTCCCTTTTTTTCCAGTTCCTAATATCTAATAAATTTAAGTGGGATCCAAATTTTCTTTTTTACTTCAGTTTCAATGGACTTATACAAATATATTTATGTTTTTCCACCGAAGGTTTCATTTTTCACAATGGACATGTTACTCATGTTATAGTTCAATGTTTTAGATTCCACATTTTATAATTCTAATTTCATATAATTATTTTCAACTAAAAATAAATTTCTCAATTTTAAAACAAAAATTTCACTAAAAGTAGTAGCATAATATAATTAGAGATCATACAAATTATACAAATTTAAAATTAGTGAACTTCTCAAATATGTCATGTATGTTTTCACATGGAAGGATGAAATTTAAATAAAAAATTTCCATACCTAAAAAAACACCAAAAATACGAAAAAATAAACAAAAAATAAACAAAACATGAAAAGATAAATGCATTGGTACCACTCCCCAACACATAAACTAGTACTAACCTATTTTTAATTCAAAAATAATTTGATTATCCTTACATGAAAAATGGCATTCGGAAGTAAAAGAATTATTATAAATTATAAATAAATTCAAAATTATTAGAAGAGCAACCTTGTGTTAGTCTTCTAATTTCTACCCATTGAAAACATACTGGGAAATTTAAAAAAATAAAACATAATACTATTTATTGTGGATAGAATATAATATAAAAATAACGAGAAAAGGGAAATAAAGAAGTTTAATTATGTTATTGACCCCACCAAGTGGGTACTAGGGTTTTACTATATATATCAACGAAGTTCCAATTATTATCCATAGTCACATGGTGGATTTAGTTTCTTTGTAAAAACCCACTATATATATTTTTGTTCAATTTGATTTAGTCCATATAATTTGGAGAGCTTACCATTGATTGAACTCATCGGTTCCATCCTCATGAAAATTAAGTAAAATTTTCTTAGTGGGGGTAGGATTAAAAATGGGTCCTCATCCTTTTAAATTTCCCCTTCTATATCCTCGTTTTATTCTATAAGGGATTTCCCAAAAATGGATTGTATCAATAGAATTATTTAATGGAATGTAAAATAATATTTAGTTTTTGTATAAAATTTAAATATTGAAAATTTATATAAGAATATTTCCATTATAAGTAAAAATATGGTAACTTGAGTTATTTAAGAAAAGTCATTAAGAAATCCACTTATACCCCCTCTAATAAATGTTAAACCTTTTTTGGGAGCACCATGAGTTTCTCATGGGGTAATTTATCATCATAATCTTCTCTCTATGGAAAACAATACTTTTTTAGAATCTATAAAGTTTAATCAAGGGGAGCTAATACTCAATCTAGTATCAATAGATACTAATAAAAACGAGTTCAAGAATTAATTGAATCCTTGATTTGTTTTGGATTTCATGTTTCTTTTTTCATAATGATTCTTTGAGTTAATTTATAGTGGATAGAATTCGGTAGTTAGGCTCCTCTATATATCACAAAAATTCTATCACATGGGTGTTCTCTTATTATATGGATAGAGAGTGGTAGAGTTGTGATTATTCTATTTCATATTGATTTAGGAGGTCATGGTATAGGTTACCTTCCAAAAAGTTACTCTAGGATTCCTCAAAAAATTATTGAACCTACTTTTGTGCATCAACTATCTAGTTTTATTCAGAAATATACTATGTCAATTATTTAGTATGAAATGATGATATAAATTATTTATGTTTCTCTATATCACACATATAAGGTTACCTAATGAAGAAAATTTGTGGGAAGTCTTGTTAACCACTATTTATGGTTCATGTTCAGGTTTCTCAATTTGGTTCTCCTGAAATTCTTGAATGTATTCACCAATCCATTCGGTTTCACTCTCCAGTTTTTGTATGTACTCTCTAATTCATTACACGAAATAATTTATTTAACATTTAATTAATTATTTATATTATTATTTTTATGCATGAGTATATTTAACCAATTAAGTATAATAAAAATTTTAATATATCATTTAAAAATTATTTTTTAGTTTTAAAATTAATGAAATCTAATAATTTTTTTATTAATGTGAATAGAAGTAGTGAGTGTAAACCACTTAACTCCCCAGAAAATGATGTTATGTTTTGATTCATGCCTGTCATGGGGCATGAAGAAATCAATTAAAAACCTCTATTAAATTCAATATTAGTGGTAAATTATTGTTTTATGCAAGAGATGAGTGAAAAATAAAGTATTTATCATATTTAAATTTGAAATTAAAGTTGTTTTTGATTTATTTTTTTAAAAACAATGAAATAAATGAAGTGGAAGACTGAAAATAATATAATTATATGGTAATAGAATTAGGTTTGGATTTACAATTATAATTCTATCCTTATATTTGAATATTATTATATACTCATTATCTAATGAATAACAGTTTTTGGGAGCACTCAACCACTCACCCTTGGTTGAATGGTAATTGTGAGAGTAAACTATTATTTTATTCTCTTTCTATACCCCCTCCCTAGTTATGAATGTGATATAGAAAATAACCCCTATCAAACTTAGGAAATAACCAACTAGGTCTTGTGATTACCAATAAATTATAGACCAAAGAATATTTTTTCCTCACAATCTAGAAACTACCATGAACTTCACCACTTAGCATAGACTATTACCCCATATGTAATATCAAATTTAGTTTAGGGAGATGATTATCATCATCCAGGAATATATATATGACTTTATTCTAAATTAAAACTACTTCTAAATTCCAACATCAATTTAAAAATATATTTTTTATTCAATGAATATTATAAATGTAATGTCTCATATTTTTTGTTTATTATTTTTTCATATTATATGGATTATTTTCAAGACCAGGTGCTGAGACGACATGTGATTCCAAGGACCAGTGTTCCCAATATAATTTTTTGAAATATATTACATATATTAATTATAAAGAACACATAGTTTTCCTAAAAAAGTGTATTACCTCTTAAATGGGTTCCTGAATCAAAAATATGAGGGCATCATTGAGTTCAGAATGAGTGGTTTACCCTAGGTGTTACATAACATTTGTTGGTTCGAGTTGTTTGTAGAAAAGTTATCTTGGGCGTGGGAATAAATAAAATAATTAAATAAATTATTTAATTTCAGTTTTTATTGACACATTGATTAAAAAAAATTTAACTAATTTTTATGTTAGAATTCTAGGGTTATTCGGATAACCCTAGAGACCTTGGAGAGTCTATTGGATAATTCTCTTAGGAAAATGATGACGAGATCGTGTATCAACAAACCTTAAATTCAAAGGATATCACTAAAGACAACGACACAACCTTATTATTCATCAATTATCAATCAAAACTGATGTAGGGAATGTGTTTTGATTTTATTGTTCCCCAATACTCATTTCTACGATGAACATGAATCAATCAATGAATTTATTAATATTTTTTACCATCATCTTTTGGGATGGGATTTATTTGTGGGTTTTTAGATAGAAAGTAATCTTTTTGATTTTATTATTTCGATTGTTGTTATAATAGAGATTGATCAAGATTGACATGAACATAGATCATGGTTCATTCTTTTAATCAATTCTTGTTTTTATCTCCCTCATTTCATCGTTCCTCACGGGTGTTCTTCATTTATGTCGTGACTCGATATATCCTGATTAATCAATAATTTCAAAACCTTTTATTTGAAAAACGATATGAAATTGTAGATTTGGGATTAGAACAACATAACAAAGGTGCGATGATGAAGAAATAGCGATTCAAGTGATGGTGGATAACTGATTATTCATTCATCAATATATTTTAGTGCGTAATTAAGAATGATGCTTAGATATATTTCTTGAGATGATATGATGGCCGGAACGCATTTTCCAATGACAAGAAGTTTCAGACAAGATGGATCCATGATTTTCGGTGACATTAGAGAATAATTTAAAGGGGGGTGAGATGGAGGAATAATAAGGGTTTCTAAAAAACCTATTACAAAAGACATTTAATCATGGATTACACAGCGTGTGGTTCATAGTTTAATACTGATCATGTACTTAGAAAAGTACACATACATAGGGTGGAGTACATAGGTTCCCTAGAGGCCACGTCCTCCCCCACATGGACATGTACGGGACTAGGTACAAGGGATAATCCATGTACTGGAACATAGGCAGACGTGCATGAACTAGACCTATGTACTGGAACATGGGTAGAGTACACATGATGCCACACAAACATGACTTGATGACATAAACTGTTTACATGGGTTGGACCAGGGGTCAAGGGATATGACATGTGACCACTAATACACGTCGTGTACTCTTTTTTATATGGCATGGATCTATTTTCCTCTATATCAAGGAAAATTTTCATGTGGCTTTGTTCCCCTTATCCATTACCTAGTGGTTGTAATGGAATCGTATCATACTCTTAGGACTACAATCCCTTCAGTAGAAATTTTTGGATAGAGTCGTTGGAATCCCTTTGAGAGTCCCGGAGTGAGATCATCAATTCATCTTCATCCATAGGTGGAGTTCTATGTATCTTCATGAACAAAACTACATGGGCATTGTTCCTCTACTT
This sequence comes from Viscum album, assembly GCA_963277665.1. NCBI lineage: Eukaryota > Viridiplantae > Streptophyta > Magnoliopsida > Santalales > Viscaceae > Viscum > Viscum album. The sequence continues at coordinate 1,907,808,150 of OY728155.1, forward strand.
AGAAGGTTGATCCAAATTTAGTTGTTATTATCATCCCATGGCCTTGGCATGGATCCTCATCTATGTATCATATTCTCTTTGAACTATTAATGTATCCTTTCTCATAATGAGACCCAATGAGAACCACTTATCATATGGATGTTATATGTGCTATCAAACTCCAAAGTGTGTTCTCCAAAATGAGTGCTTTGTGGAATCATTGATATGGAATTCTATACTTGTATAATATGGTTTTGACTAAACCTTAGATCATGTTTTTTAGTATATCTAGATATTCTAGTTATATGTGATGCATACATATAACCATATCTAAATTACTATATTTACTTTTCTTCATGATATTTTGTGTTGTGATTTACTAATAAGTATTGTTACACTCACCCCTAAATATGAATTTCCAACAAAATTCATGTCTTATATAGACGATTGACCTTTTGACAGTCTTATCTCGACTAATATGAGATAGCGCTTAGAGAGGCTGGACATAATGAGGTGTGTTCATATAGATTTCTAACAACAGTCCCATTACATACTTTTAGGATGGAATTATAATTTTATACTATTTTTGGTGGGATTGTATTTGGTATTGTTTACATTCTTTTACTTCTTATCGTACTCTCATTACAGTATTAGATGTATGAATTCATGTTTTTTTAGTTTTTTTACATTTTATCATTATATAGGATTTTAAATGTATGTGTGTGTACATATACTTAGGACAAGGGATCCCATGTCAGTGATATGGATTATCAGTTCTAGTCATCAACCCTTGACCTATTAGATATAGTCTTGGGGAATCCCGATATGGGCCCCTTTGGGATGGGTCGTGAAAGATTTGTATCAGAGGATTTGGTTCTACTATAGTACTGGGTGACTGTGATATTGGTTTGGTCCTATAGTGTTAATGGTTTTGAGTTCAACTTTTAGGCTAAGGACTCCAGTGTTGGTGTAGTAGCTGATATATCCATTCACTAGGACTCTGATTATCTAATTTTTGACTCGGTACGTGAGAACTCTATCTGTAGGGAAAACTATTGTACAAGCATCATATAGTAATGAGTAGTGGTTTCTCTATCCTTGTTGAGTTATCTATTCAGATATACTCATTTACCGTGGTACATCTTGTTTGTTTCAGGTTCCCTTCACCTCATAATACACATAAGATTCATCCAGATGATGATGAGGATCATACCCTCAGTGATGAGGCATCAATACAAGGACCATGTCATGAGATTTTACTTACAGGTGGTGTATCATTCATACCTCCACCTGTAGAGAAGCACGTGGTACGTGCTTACCAGCGGATGAGGTGTGTAGGCTAAGCATGATTCATGAGTTTCATCAGTAGATACCCCTTAGGTTCTAAGGTGAGATCTACCCATAGGATTTTGGGGACCATATTGGGGTGATGACATGATTTTGGGATATAGTAAGGAAACTAGTAGATTAGACAGTGGTCTTGGAAGTGATCATTCATCCTGGATAAGAAGGGAGATTGTGGGGGTTAGTTAAATAGTCTTTTTATGAGGTGACTCTTTAATGAACACAGTTCATGAACCTTTTCATTGAGATGTTATCACCAGCTACACTAAGTTTTTTACATATCTAGGAGATTCTGGATCTCCAGCAGGGCAACATGACATTAGTAAAGTATTCATTGAGGTTTACCATCCTCTCTATGTACATGATGGATACAGTTTGAGGTTAGTTCATTAGGGCCCATACCTTTGAGATAGGTCTTCATAGAGACATAAAATACAATGTTACAACTCTCTTAATTCATACCTATATAGGGTTCTAGAGTGATCATTTTTGGTTGATAGTTTCTTGGCTAAGTAGATATAGCTAGTGGTTTTCAGTGGTCGAAAAGAAGGCGCAGAGACCTCAGCAGTAGATAGATGACATCAGTGTCATGGAACTGTATATGTGGGACAATTTACGTGGAGGTCCCAGGGTAGAGGAAATGCATTTTAGGGCTCCTAGGGTGGGTCCAGCAAACCCATAGAGAGGAGGTGATACTCATGTGATGACAAAGGATATCTCACCCAATATTGTCTAAACTGCCGAACAGCTAACAGAGAAACCAAAGATGGTCCACTTAGGAGAAGACAATGGTAGGAGCATGAATTTTTTTATTATAGAGGGTGTGTTCAAGGAGTAGGAAGATAATCAAGAGGTGGTCAATGTTTTTACTTTTAATCCCCACCCCCAGGTGGTCCATGCTAGGCTCAAGGAGCTAGAGGATAGGGTTGAGGATAGCTATATCCAGCTGAATCCTATGAACCATAGGCTCTAGGAATGATTTGATGTATGATCTATGAATTTTTTTACTTTATTTGAAGTACTGATAGAAATAGGTTCTAGTAATTCCTTTCATTCCACATACCTTATACGAGACTTAGATATTTTAGTTGAACTATTGGCATGACCCTTATACATGGAGACTCCTACTGGATAAGACTCAGTGACCATGTAATTTTTTCCAACAGTGTGAACTTACTATTAGAGGTGATAGTTTTTTTAATCTCTTGGAAGTATCATGGAGGCCTTACAACAACATTCATGGTTTGGATTGATTATCCATAGTTTTTCCTCAAATTTCTTATTTTCGGAAAAGGTTCCAGTGTCTCTATTGTGAGAAAACCACATTCTACTTTCTTTATGAAAAAGTAAACCAAGGCAGTTTAGGTTGGACTCATGCATAGGAGTGTGTAGCTGGTTACTCGTTAGTTGGCTAGCATAACCCTTGGTGTAGTTGATGTTGTGATTTCCCAATTTCTTGTAGTGGTCGAGGATTACAAGGTCGTCATCCTAGAGGATGTTCCCAATTTACCTCCCAACCATGTGATATAATTCTACATTGATCTACACCCCATGATGGAACTGATATCTACAATAGTATATCAGATGGTTCCCATAGATATTAATGAGATGAGGGTGCAATTATAAGACTTACAGACTAAGGGATTTGTTGGACCTAGTGTTTCACCCTGTATATCCCTATTTCTATTTTCCAAGAATACAAATGGGGGTTTTAGGTTGTGCGTGGACTACCAGTGGCTGATCCAGAAGGTCATGGAGAACAAGTATCAACTCACGAGGATCTATAAACACTTTTATAAGTTGAGAGGGTCATGGTGGTTCTTAATGGTTTATCTCTGGTTAGGTTATCACCAGTTATGATAATGAGATGATGATATACTGAAAATGACATTCAGATATTTATCTAGTCACTATGAGTACTTGGTGATTCACTTTTAGCATGAATAATTACCTATAAGTGTTCATGGGACTCATGAACTAGATCTTTCATCCTTACTTATACCGCTTTGGGTAGTCTTCATCGATGATATCCTCATGTACTCAGTGTCGGAGGGGTAGCACATGAGATAATTGAGGACGGTTCTAGACGTACTCCAAGAGAAGCATCATTAAAAATATCTCTCGAAGTTCCAATTCTACATTCAGGTACTCCACTTTTTTAGGACATGTTATCTCAGTGGATGGAGTGGTATTAGAGTCATCCAGTTTCAAGTCATTGTGTACTTGGTAGAGACCAAAAATTGTGATAGAGGTGTAGTGTTTTCATTGGTTGGAAGACTATTACCAGAGATACATACCTGATTTCAATTGGATATCAGCATGCATGATAACTTTTATTTGAAATGGACAGCCTTTCCTATAGACAAAGTGTTTATAGTGGTATATTCCATATTTGAGTTTGAGTTTGATTATCAATCCCATTTTAAGATTTTTGATTGAGGGTTTCGAGTATATAGTGTTCTACGATGCACCACATACCAATCTTGGTTGTTTTCTGATGTATAGGAAAGCAGCGATTTCCTATTATTCACACAAGTTAATAGCACATGGGAATCACTATGTGAACCATGATCTTGAGCTGCCAGTGGTAGTCTTCTCTTTGAAGATGTGGTGATACTACCTGATGGGTGACCAGTTTATCATATACTCTGATCACAAGAGTCTCAAGTATATCTTATCTCAAAATTGTATCAATAGGAGACATAGGTTATGGTTGGAGTTCCTCTAGGACTATGACATAGAAATTGTCTATACTTGGGGGAAGGGTAACATGGTAGCAGATGCTCCCACCATGTGATCGTTTTTGAAGTTACTGAACGTGGTGAGAGAGAATTTTTCCACATTATAGTCATCCTTTGTGGATGTAGATGGAGTAGATTACCTCCAGTTGATGGTTGTTACCCCTTCACTCTTGTAGAGAGTCTGAGAGGCACAGTTTGGGGATACTGACTATGAGACCCTACATACTCATATATCAATAGGGAATTCTCCTGGTTGATTTTCTAAAGGTGGAGAGTACTTTATTCTTTCATGAGGAATCATGATTGTTCAAGTGACGTTGTTGGAGGAGGTTATGATAGGGTTTCATATGTCTTCTTTGGCGGAAGATCGAGGTGTTTCAAAGATGTACCAAGAACGCCGAAGTCTATTTTGGGGGTCTAGTGATTAGAAATGGAGTTTTAGAGTTTTTACCTCAATGCATAATTTTCCAGTAAGGGAAGTGTGAGCACTAAGTTTTAGTTGATTTGGCTCAACCCCTTGAGTTGCCATATTAGAAGTGGTATTTGATATCTATGGAATTCATGATGAGCTTAAACCATATGTCTAGGAGACATGATTCCATCAGTGTGATCATAGACTGACTCACCAAGTCAGCTAAATTACTAGATATATGAGAGAAGAGTTTCGTAGAGACCTTGGAATGACTCTAAATAAAATAGATGTCCCAATTTGATATAGTTTCATTGATGATTGTTTCGGATCGTGATGTAGGCTTCACATCTTGGTTGAGAAAGGAACTATAGGAGGCGTTGGGAACCCATTTATACTTGATCACATCATTTAACCCATAAACTGATATCCATACTAAGTGGACTAATCAAAGTTATAGAGGATATGTTGTGATTTTTCATGTTGTGTTTCGTCTATAGTTGGGAGGATCACCTACCACTTTTGGAGTTTTCATACAACAACAACTACCATTCCCCCTATAGGATGGCACCATTAGAGTCTTTTTACGGGATACCCTATTGGTCACCAAATTGTCGAACTAACCCTGGAGAGTCAATATTCATGGTTCAAGATTTTGTGTGAGATACAATAGAGAAGGTGCAGATTATCTATTAACAGATGAAGGGTATACGTATCTATCATAATTCTGATGGAAATAGGTAAAAAAGGTCTTTAGAGATCAAAAAAGGAGACACTGTTTTCCTACGGGTATCACTTCTACATGGATTATGGATATTTGGTCAGGGAATAAAGTTATAAATGAGGTTCATTTTCCCTGTCCAAATATTTCATATATTTGGTGAGGTGGCGTACTACTTATCTCTACCTCCGTAGTGAGACCAGTTACATGAATTCTTGCACCCATCATAGCAAAAGAGGTACGTGAATGTACCATCACACACTATCTATTTTGGTGAGATAGGCGTCAAGTATGTAGTTAAATTTGTTGAGTACATGGTGGGGATTGATGATCGATAGGAGAGGATCCTTTTTGGGTGATTGATTCCTTTAGTGAATGTCCGGTGGAAGTACAAGAATATTTTGAAGAGCACATGGGAGTATGAGGTTCAGATTCATGCTCAGTACCCACATATTTTTGAGTAGTCCTTGTTTTTGATTTTTAAGGTTGTAAATACCCAATTTGGTGAGAATTTAATGTCTCATATTTTCTATGTCTTATTTTTTAGATATTATATAGATTACTTTTGAGACTAGGTGCTAACACGATATTCAATTCTAAATCCCAGTGCGTCCAAAATAAATGTTTGAAATATATTAAATATATTAATTAAAGAATGCACACATTTCTCCAGAAAAAGTGGAATAAATCCTAAATGAGTGATCAGATCAGTAATCTGAGGGCACCATTGAGTTCAAAACAATAGGATTTCCCTTCGGGCGACTAAACATTATTCAGTGTGAGTCGTTTGTGAAACATTCATCATTGTTTCGGGAATGAATAAAATAATTTAATAAACTATTTTATTTCATTTTTTGTTAACGTAGTGATGAAAAATAATTAAATAGATTGTTATGATAGAATTCTAGGGTTAGCCATATAACAGATGAGACCTTGGAGAAACTGTTGGAGAATTATCTCAAGTGGACAAAAATGAGATCATCGATCGACGAAAAAGAACCTCATATTCAAATGATATTTACATAAACAATGGATAAACATCATTCTTCATCAACAATTGATCAATAAAAAGGTAGGGTGTCTCTTTAATTTGATTGTTACCCATTCTTGATTTCTAAAGTGAATGTAAATTAATCAACGAACAGATTCATCTGTCGTTCGATCATCTTCTGGGATTGGATTTATTTGTGGGGTTTTTGTGGAAGAATAATCTTTGTGATTTAATTATTTTGATTTGATTTATAAGGGAAACAGATCAAGATTGTCACAAACATCAATCGAGGATCATTGCACTACATTTTTCTTGTACTTTTCTCCCCTTGTTTATCATTCGTCACACATGCTCTTCATTTGGACCATGAATCAACAAATCCAAATCAATCGATTGTTGTGCAGCCATTTCATGGAAAACAATGCAAAATTGTAGATCTGGGATCATAATGACACAAAAAAGGTGGGACGATGGATATGGAGAGATTTAGACGATGGGGGACACCAGATATTGCATTCTTTGGCGTCCAACAAAGAATGATTCTTAGATATATTTTTCAAGTAGATCTGATGGATGGAATATATAGTCAGATTATGGAGAGGCTGGACTGAGATGGATCCCTTGTTTTATGTGATATTGGATTTATATTTCAAATAAATGGTAGTGTGAGAATTAGAGGGAGAAATGAGAAGTGTTTCTTTAAATACCTGATACGCACTGTGTGTAATCATGAATTACACATTGTGTGGTTCCTCCTGAGATAATTTCCATTTACTTTTGAAATTAAACATACATAGGGTGGAGTACATAGGTTTTCTACACATTGTGTCCTCCCCCAGATTAACACAACCTATACTAGGTACACAGACGAAGCTGTGTACTGGTACACAATCAGTTTTATATGGGATAGAGCCATTTACTAGCACATGATTAGCATACAGAGGATTCCAACCCAACATGAACTACTACATGAACATGTCTTGATGACCCAAGGAATATACATGGAGAGGACCATGGGTAAATTTACGCCAAATGGGATTTGTACTACATGCTATGTACTTTTTATAAATGGATTGTATCTCTTATCCTCCATATCTTGGAAGTGTTTTGTTATGTTTTATTCCCCTTATCTATTCCCTATATGTTCTTATAGAATCGTCTCCTATTACTAAGACTATGATTACTTTATATGGAAATTCTATATCGAGTCATTAGAATCCCTACAAGATGCCGAGAGTGAGATCCCTTATTTATCTTCGTGCCCTATGTGGGGTTCCTGGTATCTTCGTGACCAACACTACACTGGTGTTGATCCTAAACTTAAACGGTTAATCCAAATTGAGCTATTGGCATCAAACCATGACCTTTGAAGTGATCCACATATGTGTATCTTATTCTCTTCGGACTATCAATGTGCTAATTCTCATGATGAGACCTGAAAATATGTACATATGAGATGGATGTCATCAGTGCTATCGAACTCAAAAGTCTGTTCTCTTGGATGAGAGATTTGTAGAATATTTGAGCTTGAATCCTAGGATAATATACTATGGTTGTGAATATCCACTAGACTATAAATCTTTGTTGATTATATCTTGATATTCTTATTATATGTGATGTAGACATAAACTTGTGTAAGGATAACTATTTTTCCTTTTTGTATGTGTTTTGGTTTTGGGGTGTCCTCCTGAGTATTTCTGCACTCACCCTTCATGGGCTTTGCCTACACATGTTGGGTCTTGTGCATACGACCAATATTTTGATAGTTCCCTAGGTCTACTAGGACCAGATGGTTCTTAGTGAGACCAGATACACTGAGGTATATTCCTATAGATTTATGTTAGTAGTCCCGATACATAATTTCAGGTTGGACTTGTGTTTTCAAACTCTTAAAGGTCAGATTATAGTTTTACCTTTTACTTTATTTTACTTCTTATCGATCTCTAGTTATAGGTTTAAATGTATGCATTCATGGTTGTTCATTTGTGTTTTATTTCATCATTTTATAAGCTTAGAGATATGTACGTGTGTACAAGTACTTAGACTAAGGCCTCCTATTCTAGTGATATTCCTTATCAGTGCTAGTCGCTAGCCCCTGGCCTATTGGAGGTAGGATTGGGGAGTTGTATAAAGGGACCCTTTGAGATGGGTCGTGATAATAAAATCAAGAATTAGAAATGAATGACTTCTATCTACCAATCACGTAACAATTACCCCTACATTTCAATAGAAATAGATAAGAATTAGGAAGGATAATCCTTTAAAAACACTAAAAGGAAACTGATAAAAAAATGAAACAAAAGTATAAAATCATCAAATAAAAACTTGTGATCCCCTTCTTCTTCATTGGTGATCTCCTCTTATTTTTTTGATGCATTAGAATATTTTATTTCTACTTTTTAAAACCTCACGTGGCCTTTTCTTCATTAAATTTATAAAATTCTCGTATTTCACAATGTATCAAATCTATATTAATATTTAAACTTCTATGAAATCAATAGACTTCTCTATTGTGTGTTGACTAAACAATTTACATGTTTAGACCCATGTGGAGGCCTAAAATTGTTCACAATCATAATGAAATGGTTCGTCAAATATTTAGTCTGCTGTTTGGATGAGTTCCCACAAAACCTGCATGTGACATTCAGTTTTATATCCAGCAGATCCCTTTAAAAATGGTTATGTCTTGAACTAACAATGAGGTTCATCTTAGATAGATTGACCATGAGGTTTGAGTGATTTTTCAATATAAAAGTGAATTATTAGAGGATTTAGAATATGATTAATCAAATGGTTGTGTGGTAAATCAGATGGGTGGACGGTTGATTGGTTAAACACACAATTACTTTCAGAATTTAATGAATTTTGAGGTATAATTAATCAAATTTTCATGTGTCCGATCCAAAAATGGTCATTATGATATCTTCTTAAGGATGATGGATCAAAAACACATAACAAATTTTATCTCATGATAGGTTTACAATGTGGTTTGTTGAGTACTTAGATAATTCCCTTCCATGTTCTATTGTGAGACAGTTCTTATAGTTGGTGGATCGATCACATGACTTCCTCATATTTGATTATCTATAGAAACTCTAGAACTACTAAAAAAGCATAAATTCGATAATATTTATTTATAATATACTAAAAAATCTAAAATATTTTTTAAAACACCCATTATTAAGTTTATTATTTATTAAAATAATTTCAAAGATCAAATATAATAATTAAAAATCAATATTGGTTACATTTTCACACTAAAGCCCAAAAATATTTCTATATACTAAATAAGTTACAATTTCCCAATAATTCATAAAATGTTCAGATTAAAATCATGAAAATAGTAAATAAATTTTACTAGTGTATAGTAATTGTTAGGCTTTAGTGTGGCCTCCCCTGGTTAAAATATAACTTTCTATACTCCTTGTCTATAACTCCTCAACACTTTTTGAAACTCCCAAAAAGCCACGAGAAAACATTTAAAACAAACAAATAACTGAATATTAAAAAAAATTAAATACCAAAGTGACATTGGGGTATCATAATACTGTAATTCACTATTTATGATATCATATATATTTTAAAATATGATATCCTTAAAAATTGTTTTTTTTCTAAATGTCAATTTAAAATTGATTAAAAATTTCAAAAATCAAATTAAATGGTTTTGGGATATTTATTTAATTTATAAATTATTATAAAATTAATTATTTATATATATTAGTGAATGATATTTACAAACTATAAAAACACACATGCCTTGACACCCTAGTGGGTCAAGCCTCATCCCTCCCTATAAGGTATGAAAATCACCCTCTGCCCCTATTTTATTACTTATTATGGCCATAAGGGCCATGTTTTTAATGGCCCAATGTAATATCTAAATAAGGGACAAATACCCTAAATTAAGAAGACCTAGTGGCCAGAATGGGTAATTTATAAAGTGTTTATAAATTAAAAAATAAGGCTAAATATAAAAGTGACTATATTGAATATTATAAATTTCTCATAAAAATTAATTTTAGTTAATTAAAATATTTTTTTTGGAGATTCTATTTATACTATATGAAAATGAGTTTTGAAATCTAATTATATCAAAGGATAAAATGGTATTAAATATATGATATTTAGATTTTTAATATTTTTAATATAATATAATTTTTTATATAAAATGTTTATAGTTAATAAAATATTGTATATTTAAAGTAAATTCCATATGATGAATAATAAGAATGAGTTTATAATCGAAATAAGTGTTTACATTTATTTCAATTATTAATTATCCATGATTCATGGTTAAATTATAATGTGTATACAATGTCTCTATTAATGAATAGTTTATAAATGTTTATCTCATGTTTTAATTTGTGAATTAATAATTTATTTAGTTTACTCCTGGATTTGTTTATAAATATAATTTATATTATATGAATTTTTTATAAATTATTTTAAAGAGTTAATGTCCTTCTATGAATTTTCATTCTTAAATATATAGAGTTACACGTCTGGTCTGATAATTGATTTAGTTTTCTTCTACATTGACTTTGGATTGTATTTATTTATGAAATCAAATTAGTAAGTTATAAATATTTTATACATATTAGGTGTTAAAATTATAATGACATTGACATGTCTCTTTAGTAAAATATATCTAGGTAAATTGGATTTGGTTCTAACTACTCACTAGAATAGAGATTTATGTCTTTGTTAGAAAAGTGGTGGTCAACTATCTTGGCTCTAGGATTACTCTTTTGGGGAGTATTGGTTTCATTAGATTCTAAAATTTGAATGAATTTTTTTATACAATATAAATTATACGAAATTGAATTTATATAAATATTATCAACTTTTAGTTTAGGCTAGTAACACAATCTATGAGTTGTTTGAAGAGTAACATATCAATATGTTTTGATCATATTGATTTACAGGAAGGAATATGTTTTCATACTAAATGATTGGAAGCATGAAAACATATAAATTTTATACATGAGATAATATTGTGATATTAAATCCTTTTTTTAAATATTAAAATCATTATATTACTTTTAAACTAAAATCTATTAAGAGATAAATAATCTAACCATGCATGTTCTATTAAAGCAGGGTTCTCAGAGATTATCCTATTGAAGTGGGTAACATATATGAAACTACCATTTACTTTGGGTTACCCTTATATTATTGGTTATTGAATATTAATAAATATATTTTCACATCATGATTAATATTCTGTGTGAGATAACATGTGATAATGTACTTAATGTACTTTTCACATGGAAATTACATAGATGTTCTCCACTATGACAATATTCAAGAAGTGTTATGATATATTCCTAAATATATGTTCTACAGTTGGATGATATCATCTAATAGGACAAAAATGTTAAAGTCTATCATGAATAATAGGATTATATGTTTTTGTGACTTCTTCTCATGAAGTACTCCATTGTTAATATCCAAGAGAGGTGATTATGAGAACATACCTACCCATTAGAATTCCACTTGTAATATGTGTCATTGGATATTACTATCCATGACCATGTGTATTGTTCCTTATATTTGTGATTATTATAAACACATATATTGATTCTAATAATTTGATGTATCAAAGAAAAATATAATTTCATATATTCATTAAGAAGTAGGATATGTTGGGTGTTTCATTTTTATGTAACGTTAATTAATACATCATGAATGGATTTTCCCTTCATATTTTAATTGAAGTTGATATAACAACCCTTTTATGGAATTGGAACTGCATATTTATGTCCAGGACCTTGGTGGTTTTATCGACGAGTTGATTTCCAGAAAGATGAGGAGAGATATATCAACAGTATAGGTTGATGACATAAGTAATGCTACCGGAATGATGAGAAGTCGAGAAAAAGGTATTATACTAAATAATGACCATTAATATGAAGGTTATGACATTTATTCCATTTTCTAGGGGTTCCTTGATGTGTTACCCCGCTAATCTTGGACTATAGTCAAGTTCCACCTAATTCCATTGAGAAAGGGTCCAAGAGGTTCACACACTATGTTCATCCCTAAAATCATATAAATTATATAAGTTTTTTATATTAGAATAGATATTATTACCAACTTATGATAATAATATTATTTAGGTTGGATTGATCATAAATATTTTGTCACTAATTATTAGAGAGAATATATGTGTGTGATGAATATCATATAAATAATTATTCTTAAGTTTGGTAAATATTATATTTAGTTTTTTATAAAAAAAATAAGGAATTTATATTTATTTATTTAAATAAATAGTAATTATTCAAGACTTGTTAAATACTATGGAGTAATTAAAAACTGAGTCATGGGTTTGAGTGGAATTGATATATTAGATATGATTTAAATATAAATTAATTTACTAATTTTAGAAATGATATATATATTATCATTAAGTGTTCCATGCATCATGTAAATAACAATAATATTTATATTATTATTAGTTCATTGGTTTCTTATGAATTAATTTATTAATTATGGCCTTCTGTGAAATTAATCATTATATTAACCTAAAATTATTTATACATGGTTATATTAATTTTTAACCCTATATATTTTGGTGAAAACAAATATCCTGATAATTATGTTATGCTTGAAGAATAATTTCACTAGAATGATTGCATGAATATAGAATCTAATGAATTTGAATAATCATTCTCCCTATCAAGCTCTAAGATTACCTTAATAATCCTTTAGGTTTGGACGAAGTTCCGGTTGTGATGAATAGTAGATGATGAAATTGATTAAGAGTAGAAATTCTAGCACTTGGTGACACTACGATGATTTTACAAGTTTTGAAGCATGTGTGGATCATCACTAGAGGGATTCCATAATAAATCCTTCACATAATGACAACACAAAAAGAATGATTATCATATTCATCAATGAAAAAATTGCTTCATATGTGGTAATTATTTTCTTTAAAAATAAATTTTATATTATATTTGAAAGATCTTATATTATTATTTATGATATTAATTTGTTAATTTTATTTAGGTTAATTCAAGAAACATGATTATTTTTTGTTCTGTTTTTATAGATTATCATTAACATTCTATGAAAAACTATAGTCAGGTCAAGGCCTGATCGACTTCTTCTATAACCAGAACCTTCAATTGATATTAAAGAGTTTACATATTAATTTATTATTATTTATTAACAATTAACAAAATAAACATATAAATGTTATTTTTTCATTTCTTATGTATTCATTCTTTAATAAGAATATTTACGTTACCCCTTCATTCACCTTCATAAGATTAAGAAAAATCATGATTAGGAGAACAAAATTAGAAGAACACAATGCAGAGGTGTTGAAGATTATGTACAGAGAACATAGTTACATGGAATAGAAATGAAACCTACAAATTTTGTACCCTAGTTCAATTCCTTAGGAGGAGATATGATGTAAACAATAATTTTTGTGGGAAAAATTTTTACAATGAGTTGTTACAAACCATGTATTGATTAACCATATTGAACACAAATTTAGGGATTAGACAACATTTATATGGAATACATGCCATGTATTTCTACATGGTTCTCCCTATTAAAATCATAGAAAATGTGTGAGAAAATTACATGACATTTAATTTATACACACTGTGTAAGGACTTAAAGATGAACAACATCACTACTTATGATTACATGACATGTTTCTTGAATGAAAAAATATATAACGGAAATTACCATGTGTATTAGACATTGAGTCACTAGTAATGTTTTATTTGGACCATGAAATATTGGTTAACAAGATGAGTAGAAGTATTTACACATGTAATTCGTACCTATTCACATGGAGAAAATGACGATCTAGGTTGTACACAGTGCATTTTAATTATGCAGGCTGAAATTAATTATGAAACTAAAATAGTACTACATGGAGTGTAGATAGTGTGTACATCCTATGAGAGGGTTTTAGATAATATTTAATTATTTGTTAATTTATATGTAAATTCAGAATGACATAATATGCATGGTAGTCCCACACATCTTGTAATTTATAGTCATTAGAGGTGGTACAAGCTATGAAATATAACCTATTTTCTTTTTCATAATTTCTAAGCTAACTAATTATATTGATGCATGAAAATATAAACCATGTAAATAAATGAAAGATTATGTATTCTACATACCATGTGGATGAACAATACTTAACCAGGACCAAATAATAAGATAGAAAGTTATGATGCGTGCCTCCACGTACACAATATATACTTATTAATCTAGATAATATTTTTATTTAAAATTATAGTGTATGGATGAATTATAGGTTTTTGTGTGATCTTATCAACCATCCTGTAATTTTTAAACATAACTACTACAATACAACATTTCCTTAAGTTGTATCCCAACGAAATTTCCCTTTAAGGTTTCTTCTATAGCAATTTTTTTTTAATTTTAATGTTATTTTTTTCAGAAGATTTATATTACTATAAAATAAGTTATTATAAATGTTCAAACATAAATAAATTAAAATATAAAGAGGTGTAGTTAAAAAGAATAAAAATAGAAACGGTTTGGGATAATAGTGGGAAATGAGAAACAGAGAATTAAATAGAATAGGGAGAAGCTGTGAAAAATTAGTAGATCTATTAGTTTTAACTTACTTCATAATTTTTTAATAATAGATTCCAAAAAATGTGTCCTTAAACACCTATAATAAAATATTGAATCACACATATCATCCAGTTTATTTAATTGAAGTCCACTATAAAGATCTCATCAGAAGATATCATTTCTATAAGATCGAGTCAATGCATTGTAATGATAACCATGTAAAAAAACACTATTTAATCCCCCAATACACTCAATACTTGATTGAGGGTTGTAAAATTTAAGTAGAGAGAATCAAATTCAATCTTATACCTCACATTGAAAAACAAGACACATTCAGTGATTCTCACACTATAATTTGTAATGCCCCGATCATACAGTGGATGGAAAAGAAAAAAATGAACATACACGTGAATTAAACTTAAATAAGAAATTACATATCAATGTTTAATTATTTGGAGATAATTTTATTTTCAAAATAAAATTAATAAAAATTGAGAAAGATGTAATTATTGAAATATACTAGATAAGGACAGAATAGAACTTTGATAAACATGATTACAGAGCATGAAATACCTTTGAACTTCATCAGTATAAGTGGTTGGAAAAAATCTCTAGAAAATCAACTGGTATGGGATCTCATTGTTCCACTACATAAACTATCATCACGATTTTCTGTCTCTTTACAAATATTTCACAAATTATTTTTCAAATAATATGGTACACTGCCTCATTTATGTAAGAGCTCTATATTTATGTCACCAATAGTTAAATTTACTTAACTTTGTCATATTATTTTATTTAAATGTATATAGGCTAGATAATCCATGTGTCATCAATTATTAGAGCCATCTACTAGTTCCCTATAGCCTTAGAAAGTTCCTTCAACTATATCTTTCACTTGAACCACCAATTAAATGCTTTCGTTTTTGAATAATTTTTTCCTTAGAATTAAAATTCCACTAGCTTGGAAACATTTATTCTTCTCCAACATATTTTTTAAATGATATTAAATATACCACGTATATGGATTATTCCTAATTATCAAGAACTACCAATAATTCAGTATCTTTAGCTTTATCAAACCAGGTCTCATATGTTACTATCATAGGCATAGAAAATAACTAGAAGCTCAATATGATCTTGATAGACTTGTAAGACATCACCATAGTCACAACAGATGAAGGAATGAATAAGACTACATCCTTTAAACTCGATTCCCTCATGGTCTAACTTTTCAGACTCATTAGGAAATTCCTACAACCACATGGTGTTCATTCATATTTGTTTCTATAGCCAATGTATTGGGAAGCTCTATAACCCCATCATTCATCTTCATTTATACCTACATAAGTAATATTAATCAGAAATCTATGAATCAAAAAAAAAATTAATCCAACAACAACCACAGTCTTCATCAACATGAATGAAGATCATCCTCAGGAAAATCACCTATAGTTTTCAAAGCTTGGTCACAACTTCAAGTACTCTTCCACAACATCAATGGTTCTATATATGAATCTAGTTTCATATCACATAGTTTCATCTTAGTTGAAATTCATTGATTGAAATTTAAAGAATAATCATTGGTTATAGTCTCATATTTTCTCAATTTAGTGAGATTGAGTCAGTATTGATCATTAATATTCAATAGGAATCTTTGATAAAATTCTATTTTTTGATATATAATTCGATCCAAACAAGAATTTATCAAAAACACCACTCTAATCATAGCATATTATCTTCTCCATCAATGAAAAATCACAAAGGTCTCAGGTTCTATCGAGCTTCATTTCTATGATGATTTGGTCAGTTGATGTTCTTCAATTAAATACAATGGTTCTTAATCTTTAAGATAAAAATAAATTTAGGTTGATCTCATTAGTATGATGGTTATATAAATCATTGGGGTCGACCATCTTATTTTATCATTTTAATAGACATTTGTGTACATTCTCCAAGAGTGATCTGCTTTATTTTATTCAATATAGATGATGATTCCAATCAGAATACTCAACATTATCATTAATCTTCATTAATGGAAGATTTTAGGCGGGCCACTCAAAATTATAGGCGATATTATTAGGAGTCTTATCTTAGCAGACTCGGTTCTCTCTAGAATCAACCAACCCAAGTAGTACCCATCGTTAAAGAAGACATGCCATGTTGGTGATGGAGATGAGTTTTTAAATGGTAGATGATCTACCCAAACAACTATTGATGAATTTGATTTCTTTTATCCATAAACAAGATCAAATACTATGAATTTTAATTTTGTGTGATTCTTGGAAGATTCATTTATAGGGGAAATAGAGCGTTGTCCCCCTTTCTCCCATCGACATGGGAAATTTTTTGAACCACATAAATTTATGTTCCCTTCAATTTTTTCATCTCTTTTTTAATTTCATTCATCATTAGGGTGTTCTGTTTCCCTAAAAATGTGTTGTAAAAATCACCAGCGTCAAAATAGAGATGACGCGAAGATGTTTTCCCATGGATGGAAAATTAATTTTGCTCATATTTTTTTTGAATATAGGTTTGTGAAGAGATCATAAAGATGATTCTAATGGTGAAAATTATGGTTAAAATAAAGTTAATACAAATTTCTTAGAGGTGGTAAATATTATTTACAACTATTTTGACCATTTTGGATGCATTTTAATAGTTATATTTTTTATATTCTCAATGTATCAATAGAATAAAATACTAGAAATATGATTAAACTAACCTATTTTAATTATTCCATCTTAAAACCCAATGTGAAGAATCATTTGAATATTATGGGTTTTTAGAAACCAATAGTGGAGACCGCTAATCCGGTTGCAGTGAAAGGGGCTGAATCATCATGAAGTTATCAATCTAGTTGTAAGACATAAAACAGTTCCACACCAGTTGATGTAGAGTTAGTCATTCTCAATATGAAGTTTGATTCCCACATCAGGAAGGGGATCAATAATAATATCTTCTATAATTTATCCAAAAAATGTGATACTTATACTATATGGTGAAAATTAGAAAACATGTATGTAATGAAAACTGCACAAAACAAAGTAAACCTAAATGCTAACTTGGAATCCTGAACTACAATGATCGGACCAATATATCAGAGCACATTAGTCAGAGAAAATGTATTGGTGATATATTTAATTCCATAAAAAAATGTTAGTAATGGGTTGTAGTGATTATTGATGTAAATTTAACTATATAATACATGGGACACAAAAGTTCAATTGGTTAGTAATTAAACTCCAAATAAAACCCACAACGTGGAAATTAAAAAAGATAGAATGTTGAATAAAGAGTCTTGAAAAAAGGATGAGGGTTGTACACCTTAATAAAAGTATCTTCTTACTAAAATACAAAGTAAAGTTAAATAGAAGGGAAGAAGAAGAGGTAGATAAAACCATGAACAATTTTTTCAAAGGAGGACTCAATCAAAATCCCGATCGAGATATGACATCAAATGACACCAATATAGAAATCCCATAAAATTCATTCGGTAGTGTAGGAGGATGAATTTTGAGTAGAGGAATCATAAAGGTAAGATGAAAATTAATGATTATTTAGTTTTCAATGAAGATATTTTTATTTTTAAAGAAGATAATCAGGCCAGTATTACAAGACAATACTCGACATGTGTTGTTGATTTGGGTCCCCCCCAACATGTTAGCACCATTAGGACTTTTTTCTGATCTTACACTTTATTGAGTTACAGAAATGTGATGATGATAAATAAAAAATCAATTTTATTGGTAATATTTTTCTAGAGACTAATATTGGATACATGTTACTTTCGATAGATATGAGGCATGTTCTGGATATTTTCATGAATCTATGATCCCATTGGATGATTGAAAATGATGTATATTTTAGATTATTTAGTGACTAGAAATGTAATATTACCAAGGGAAAGATGGTAATTTTCAATGAAAATAAAGATACATCCCTTTATGCCATAGATTCCAGAATGTGTAGAGGTGAAGTAAAACAAACTAAAAAAAAGATTCCTCTAGAATATTTTCATAAGAGACTTGGTCACAAAAGTGATAGAGGAATAAAAATGATCTTTGTGAGTGATATATTGTGATGAATAAAAGGTACATATTTTGATGCTTGTGTTGATTGCATCATGTGAAAACAACATTGAGTATTATTTAATTTTTATTTACTATCCAAAAAATCAAATGTTTTAGATTTTATTCACATCGATAAATAAATTATGGGTATTAAGTCGATGGGATTTTTATTTATTTTATCTTCATAGATAATAATTCTAGAAATGTTTGGGCATTTTCATTGAAAAATATAGATCAAGTGACAGAAGATTTCAAGTAGTTTCATGTGAAGGTTTAATGAGAAATATGAATATGGTTAAAGTGTGTGTGAGTATAAAATATAGGAGAGTATTGTGGTCCATTTGCAGATTAATTTAGGATTTTTGAAATTAATATGTAAAAATAAGTACCAATGGTTCCTCAGAATAATGGTGTTTTTGAGAGTATAAACAAGAGAATTTGGGAAAAATTAAGTTTTATTATCTAAACTGAATAGCTACCAAAACATTTTTGGGGCGTGCGAATAAGGACCACCAATTATCATGTAAACCTTTATCCATTAGTTACATAGAACTATGATGTACAAAAAGGTTTTGGAATGGTAATTTTGTTTTATCTAAACCCATTAGAGTATTTGGTTGTAGTGTTTTTTTTCACATTAAAAAATATGATCGAGAGAAACTAGATGGAAATAGAATGTGTTGTGAATTTTTTGGATACACTCATGAGGAGTGTGAATACTAAATTTGGGATCCTTTCAGTATAAGTATTATCAAAAAAGGATACATGTAGTTTCTTGAGGATAAAATGATTGAATATTTTGTGAATCTAGAAAATGAAGATAAGTTTTAGTTTGTGGAAATTGAAGTTAATATGGAACTAGTATCACCAGGATTTGTTCTAGATAGTGCAAGAGAGAGTCATGATAACGATGATACATTAATACAAAGTAATATAAATCAATCTACTAATACTACTCCTTCATATGATATTCCATATTAGATTCCTACCAAATCATAGTTGACGATATCTACTATAGAATGAAAATAGTCATAGATACTCATCACATAAGTATGTTATGCTCGCTGATGGTAAAGGGCCAGACAATTATGATAATCTAATCAGGAGTCAAATTAAGAGGGAATGGAAAAAAGTCCATACAAGAGGATATGGTATCCTTGCACAAGAACAATACATTTTATTTAGTGGGGTAACTAGATGGAAATAAGTAACTCATGAACAAGTTGGTGTACATAATAAAAGGAGAATATGGATGCTCACAACGGTGGTAAAAATCTTGAATGGTTCTGAAGGGATTAAGTTAGAAGAAATGTATCAAAATTGATGAAATTTTTTATTCTATAGTTAAAATGTCTTATATTGGATTTATTTCTGGTATTATATGCAAGTATATACTTTATGGTTCAACAATTGCATGCAAAGACAATGTTTATATGTGGTGATCTTGACGAAGAGACTTATATGATGTATACAGAGGGATATTAGTTAAAAGGTAATGAAAAGAATGTATGAAAACTAAAAAGGCAATATGGTTTGAAAATTGCACTAAGGAAATGGTATAACAAATCTTACTTGTTCATGGAATTAAATGAGTAATAGGGGAGGAATTTTGATCTATATATTTTCATAAAATAGTTTTCTGACTGTGATTTTATTATCTTATTACTTTATGTTAATGGTATGTTGATTATTGGTAAAGATATCACCATGATTCATAATTTGAATAAGTATTTGAACAAATATTTTTAAATGAAGGACAAAGGACAATATAATTTTATTATTGGTGTGTATATTACTTATGATCATAGGAATAAAAATATTTGGTTCTCTCAAGAGTGGTACTTTGATAAGGTTCTTGAAAGATTAAACATGATAAAATAGAAACAGGTTATCACTCAACATGAGATTCATTTTAGGCTCACAACAAGTCAAAGTACTTCAAATAAAGTGGAGAGGGATGAAATGGAAAAAAATTATGTATCAGTCATCATTTTGCAGTCTTATGTACTATATGGTGTGGGAAAGACTAGATATTGATCATGATATTTTCATTGTTATTCGATTCTTATCAAATACATGAAAAGATCATTGGGAAGAGAAAAAATGTATTTTGAGGTATCTATGAGATAAATCTAGTCATTTTGTATGTTTTCAAAGTGATAAACGTTTTTTGGAAGGACATACAGATGCAGATATGGTTGGATATGTAGACACATTGATATCTGTATCTAGATACCTAATATCATTTGAAGGAGGAGAAGTCTCTTTGAAGTAATAAAATTAAAAGTGATTTACCATGTATTGCAAAAAATAGTATATTATAGTCTCTAAATTATGCAAGGATATGATGGGGATGAAGAAGTTTTTATAGGAACTGGGAAAGAGCCATGATAATTACATATTGTATTGCAATAGAAAAAGAAATTTTCATCTTAGAAAGAACCTAAAATATCATTCCATACCCAAACTCATCACCATAAAATATAATTGGATCTGAAATATGTTGGAAGAAATATTGTTGAACATTTATAAAATCCATAAAAATGATAATGGTGAACACATGTTGATGATGGTATTACTAAAAGATTAGATGAATACCTACAAGGAGATTGCAGGTCTAGCTTCTACGCCTAATTGGTTGTAAGGAAGAGATTTGTAGTGGGCACTCCCAATTTTGGTAGAGATTTTAAGCAGTCTTCTGTTAACATTATATGTTTTATCTAGCAGCAATGAAACCAAGATACACCTACCATTGTCGTAGCCAACGTGGAAATCTATTGATAGAGATGATTTTTTCAACGGTAAATGATCTACCAAAATAACCATTCATGAGATTAATTTCTTTCATCAATAAAACATGATTAAATACCATGAATTGTAACTATGTGTGATCTAAAAAATATTCCAATGAACAATAAATAAATAATTGACCCCATTTCTCATATGAATATAGGAAAAAATTTTAACAACATAAATTTGTGTGTCATTCCATTTTTTCTTCTATTTTTGTGTTTAATTACTTTGTTGGGAATTTTAATACCCTAAAATATTTGGTAAATGTAGCTTCTATTGGACATGTGATTCTTCTCATCATTTTCATCAATGATGATGGTATCTTGACTACTAGTTTATGTCAAGCTACCATTTTATGTTTTGTTTTTATCATTATAGTTGGCCTTGATGGATTTAGAAACATAGAGGAGGAGAAATCATATTTTTGGATTGATTTCGCTATGTGGATCTTCTTCCCTTTTGGATAAATTCAATAAATTTAATTTAAAAAATGAATTGATTAATTAAATAATATAATAAATAAATGATAAAAGTTATAATATAGTTATATTGTAATGTAATGTTACTAATTTTCAAATTATTTATTGAAAAGTGATTAGATGTTAAACTTCAATTAATTAATTAATATTTTATTACCAAAAGGTGATAGAAATTAAATACACAATACACACAAATAAATAATAGTAAAAACTAATCCAAGAACTAATATTAAAAAATATGTTAAAAATTTAAACAAGTTTAAATAAGTTAACAAAAAATTTAAAAAAAGTAAATTTTTGAATTAATAATATACTTTTAATGATTGAAACATAACTAAATTAATTAAAATATGAGGAAAAATAATAGAATTAAAAACAACATAAAATTCCCCCACACTAATACTATCTTTCTCCGCAAGAAAACAATGATAAGAGATTATTGTAATGAAATATATATTATGTTTGAAATAATGGATGAAAAGAAGGCTTTAAAAAATATTATCCCCTTATATTTTCATCAATAATTGAATATATTTACCCTTTATTATTATAAATAAAATTACATCATGTTTTATAAAGATGATTAACCTTAAGATATTGAAAATAGATTAAACCCACTTCAAATTGCATTCAACTTAATTTCTTAACTTCTCTTCACATCCAAGGGAAAAGACTCACAAAATTAGTAATCAGAATAATTTAAACACTCTACTTAGATGAGTAATAATAATAATTAACATAGAATAATAAATAACACATCGAAAAGATTAAATATTAAAATAATCATTTTATCCTTGATTATGATTATCATTTAATAATTCATTAAAATGCATATTTTATATGTTTGAATAAAAATAAATGATTTTATGGGTAGTGATAATTTTATATGATTCATACAATCTTTAACCAATTCTAACCACTTTTCAATTAGTAAATTTAAATGAAAAAGGATTTTCATAACCAAATCCATGGGGAATTTGATAATTAGCAACCTAAAATTATCTGTACAATATTCTCATTTTAGAAAAAATTTAAACCACTAAAAATGATTATTTGGAATCTAAAAAATAGAAAAATTTGAGAAAACATAGGGGGTTTTGATATAAACCACATTATAGTATAGTTTAACACGTTGAATGACCCTCTCCCCACACTAAAACATGACATTGTCAGTAATTTTGAATCTATGGTTACGAAACATGTATATTATATTTTAATGTTCCAAATAGATTTTACAAATTGGATGAATAATATCATATTCATAGGTTCACAATAAATTTGAATGTATTTGTTCCACACAACAAAAATAATATCAACCCAAAATATTCCTAAATTTTACTACTAGTAACGACTTTAACATTTCAGTTCAAGATAAATATCTTTATTCTAGTGAATGTTGAATGAATTGTTCTAATTCATTACCAACCAGAAAAAAAATATCCAGCATAACATGAAACTAATATAAAATCAAAATAACCCATTTAATAGCTGTATAAACAATGTCTCGACACTGATCCAACCACATAAAAATATATCATTTTAACTTTTTTATGTATAATTTAAATAAAAAAAGCAACATCGAAAATCCAGTTTTATGTTCATGAAATTGAGAAGAATTAAAAATAACAGATTACCTGAATTAGAAGATGTATTATCAATTCCATTCACTTAAAATATCCACCTTTTTAAATTTAAAAAAGTACCTCTAGTTGATAATGTTCATGATCAGAAAGTTGAAATCATATTAACATTAAATTTATGAAATTTCAACTCAAGTAAAATGTAATCACAATTTAGAATGTATGAGGGATGATTCAATATTATTCATTTTGTGTATTCTCTAAATCATTGAAAAGGTAATGTATCTTCTCTATAAAGTGGAGAGGAGTTTTAAATTGATTCCTCATGGTGAAAATTATAAAATTATCCTCTCATGAAGCCAAAATTATTCCCAGCAAATAAATACTAGGAAAAAAAATAAAAACCTAATTCTACAAAAGATTAATTGATTCCCCAACACAAATTGAAAAAAGGGAAAAATTACCAAGATTATTTTTTGATATTCAACCTATAAAAAAGGAACTCATCCTTAAGAGGTTCTTTATTTCCTTCTAAAAATATTTTAAAAGGATATTCTTTTAAAGTGAATGAAACATATTTCCTAGGATCAAGAATCTATAGAGCATGAAAATGGAAAATGTGAGTTATAATAAAAGGTCCATACCATTTAAAATCAAATTAAACTTGTAAAATATTTTGACTTTATTTGTACAAAAACACATTATCATCAGTAGGGAATTATTTGTTTATAACTAATTGTTCATGAACAACATTATTTTCCTTAAAAATTGTTTCATTTTTATAGTTAATTTTCCTTATTTCTTTCAACTCTTAAAAAAATATTCTTCTCTTTACGGTCTTCAAACAGATTCTAATTAGAGTATTTGAAATCCCAAAAATAATTATACTACAATTCCATGGGAAAAAATATCTTCCAAAAACATCCATATAATATTAAATCCCTATTGAATACATGGAGGAAGTTATATACAACCATATATAATACACAAGTAATAATATCCAAACATTCCTATTTGGGTTAACTAATTTCTAAATAATATTTTTAATTTCTATACTTGAAACTTTATCCATTATATTCATTTGAGGATGATAGGGTGTAGAAACTTTGTGAATAACCCTATACCTTTTCAAAACAAATTCTAATGTTGTATTTTAGAAATGGGTTCCTTAGATTATGAGAAAAATCCTTTCCATCCTAAATATACAAAATAGATTTCTATTCAAAAATTGGGGCACAACTCTAGTAATATCTATTCTAGTGGTGACTTCTTTAATCTACATGGAAACATAGTCCAACACCATAAGGATATATGAATATCCAAAGGAATTAGGAGAAGTTCCTACATAATCCATACCCCAAACATCAAAGAAATAAAAAATGATATTTTGGAATCACATTTATTTTATAAATGTTACCTTGGAATTGAAAATATTTAAATATCTTAAAAAAGTCATGATAACCTTTCAAAATGGTGGGCCAAAATAGACTTGAAACTAACACTTTCATAGCAGTCCCTTGTGGTGCAATGTGACCACCATAGCTAAAACATTGGGAAATTTATGAAAGTGAATAAATATTATAATTTTGGAAACATAGAATAAAAATTTAATTACATCCCATATTCCACAAGTAAGGATCAACACAAACATATTTCTGTGACATAAAATCCAATTTGAAACTTGATTATCAGAAATAATGTGAGGAATAATTTCTGTAGCTAAATAATTTATAATGTTTCAAAACCATTGTATCTTATCAATAGTAGTAAAATGAAGTCTCTCACCATGGAAAACTACCTAATGGGATTAATAGATAAATTATCATAACATGATTCAGCATGTATCCTACTAAAATTACCATCCATAGGGTTGGCCACCTTGGGCCCCACTACCACGTTGGGAACTGGACTAAGCCCAAGGGATGGCCACCTTGGGCCTCGCTGGGGACGTGTGGTGCACAGGTGGGTAGGCCAGCCCAATACCTCGTTACCCGACAACACGTTTAGTCCGCGGGGCATGGGTGAGTTGGTTCAAAGGTGGTGGCGTCCTGACCCCGAGGTTCCGATTTCGAGTCCTCACAAGGAAATGTGCACTATATGCCAGCGATCCTCTCATGGGCCCCTCTACCCCATTGATAACTGGACTAAGCCCAAGGGTTGACCACCTTGGTCCTCATTGGGGACGTGTGGTGCATAGGTGGGTAGGCCAGCCCAATACCTTGTTACCCAACAACACGTTTTCCCGTGGGGCACGAGTGAGTTTGTTAAAAGGCGGTGGCGTCCGGACCCTGAGGTTGCGGGTTCCAGTCCTCGCAAGGAAATGTGCACCATATGCTAGCGATCCTCTTGTGGGCCCCTCTACCCCATTGGGAACTGGCCTAAGCCCAAGGGCTGGCCACCTTGGGCCTCGTTGGGGATGTGCGGCACACAAGTGGGCAGGCCATCCCAATACCTCGTTACCCAACAACACGTTTTTCCCACGGGGCATGGGTGAGTTGGTACAAAGGTGGTGGCATCCTGACCTCGAGGTTCTGACTTCGAGTCTTCGTAGGGCAACACAGACTATATGCCAGCAATCCTCTCGTGGGCCCCTCTACCCCATTGGGAACTTGCATAAGCCCAAGGGTTGTCCACCTTGGGCCTCACTGGGGATGTGCAGCGCAAAGGTTGGAAGGTTAGCCCAATACCTCATTACCCAACAACAGTTTTGCCTACGGGGCATAGGTGAGTTGGTTAAAAGGCGTTGGCATCCTGAACCTGAGGTTCCAGGTTCGATTCCTCACAACGCAATGTGCACTATATGCCAGAGATCCCCTCATGGGCCCCATTACCCCGTTGGATACTGGCCTAAGCCCAACGGTTGGCCACCTTGGGACTTGCTGGCGACGTGCGGCGTGCAGGTGGGCAGGCCAGCCCAGTACCTCGTTACCCAAAAACACATTTTGGAATTGTAATAGAAGCTGATACATATCATATAAAATGTTTTTGATCTAGAATTGGAGGTGGAGATGGCGAAGCCCTAGGCAGAGATGGCCGCTCCGACCCCTCCCCTCCTAGAGGGGGAGGAACCTTCACTGCCACTCACTGGAGCTCGCCCAATGCCCTTCGTCCCCTTTTCGAATCCGGATGTATTTATTTATTTTCCCCATATTTCTCTAAGCCCGAAATTTGTTGAATGCTTTGAAGGTCTCCCACAATTTTCGATTTAAAGTTCGTAATTCCTTGAGGCGTCCTCTATTCTTCATTTAACCTTAATCGCAAAATTTAAGCATCATCGTCCGTCGGTTTATTTCTTCGATCGTTGGATTTTTGAATCATGGGGTCTAAAAGAGTGACCGATATTTGGGTTGCTAGACTCCAACCACATCATGATCTGATTTTCTTCTGAAGAAGACATGATTCTTGCCTGGTCGAGCGCTCCTCAGACCTCTGATGGTTTACGATTTCTTCTCTTTAAATGGGAATATGATTTTTATATACAACTAGATTAATCAAAAATTGCGGGTTGGGTATGGTTTTTGGAGCTTCCTATACCGTTTCAAAACACTTTGATTATTCATATTCTAGGGAACATGGTAGGATGGTATCTCTGTTCAGAAAGTAGGACCAGGGCAGTGTGCCATCCGATCTTGCCGAGGGATTGCATCGAAGTCGATGTATCAAAAGTGCTTGTTGAATTCTTCTAGAT
This sequence comes from Viscum album, assembly GCA_963277665.1. Taxonomy (NCBI): domain Eukaryota; kingdom Viridiplantae; phylum Streptophyta; class Magnoliopsida; order Santalales; family Viscaceae; genus Viscum; species Viscum album. The sequence continues at coordinate 1,907,835,528 of OY728155.1, forward strand.
TGCCTTGGGTGAGGTGTTTCGTCACATGAAGCATGTGTTGTTTGAGTCACGGTATGTGTTCTGTTCATCGTGCAAGAAACTGGGGCACAATTTAGACGTTTGTAGGCACAGGGGTTTGAGAAACTTGGGCGTGGGGAGTGTTCAGACGAATCGGGCCTCAGTTGGTCCCACTGTTGGGAGTATCAAGTTACCGAAGGTTAATTTAAAGGATGGGATTAGGGGAGTTGAAAGTGCTGTGACTGATGGTCCTGTAGATGTAGCGGTTAGGAAAAAGTAGGCAAGGGTGTTGCCTCCTGAATCGAGTGTCACTGAAGTCTTCAATAGGTTGAGACAAGACATGGAAAGCCCTCCAAGAGCTACTGAGGTCGCAGGGGTTACACAGAATGGGGGTGCTCTAGAAGTTAATAGGAATGATGGATTGTCAGACCAAAATTCATTGGCAGTGAGTGATGGGGTTAATGTTGGTCTGGTCAAGTATTTTTCTGCAAATCATCAAGAGGTAGAGGACTATTTGCATATGAGTAAGGAATTGTGGGATCAGTAGGCTGGAAGTAATAACCATGATATTGGGGAGCATCCTCCATGCTTGGTCTAGGAGAACACCAATCAGGTTGGGGATGGTGGGATGCAGAATGATGATAAATGTGGCTCTAGTTTTAGAGGTTAGTAGGCTATTATAAGTAGGGTTGAGGAGGTGAAACCTTTGGTAGTGGAGAAAACAGGTCTTACAGGGCATGATGGCACTGCTGTGGGGGCTTCGGAAGGATGTGATAATAAAAGTGTCCATAATAAGGATGATGGAGGGGTTCCAATTACAGTTCCTACAAGAAACTATTTTTAGGGTTTGGAACAAGAGGATGCAGAGGTGACTAACCCAGGAAATACTGGTGCTAATGCAGAGATTGGATCTTAGGAGGCTACCGCTGCAAATGAAGAAATAAGGATGGTGTTGTATGATGATCATGAAATAGTTTAATAGCCACAATGCTTAGCATTAATTGATTCCAATGCTCAGTTTTAGCAGAATCAGTCAGCACCTTATCAAAAAAAAATCCCTCAGAAATGGGGGTGATTTTCGAGAGTGGTAAAGAAAATAATGGTGGATTTCCAAGGCCCTCGTATAGGAACATTTTCCAGGGGGAAGGTGAAGATATTTGAGAACAAGGAGGCGAGGATTGCCTCACCACAAAGGTGGCCGAGGAAAGATTACTCCATGTTTCCAAAGCCGATGTCCACTAGGTCATCTATAATAAAGGGAGGCGGTGAAGGTCTAAATAAAGGTATTTAATCTCCTAATGCAATTATTTCTTTGGAGCGGTTGAATTTGAGGAGGAATTATTCCAAAATCCCGATGCATTATGAATTTTTGGAATGGGAATCAGCCACTGTGGAGGAATATTTCTATCATGGGTGTGGTGAAAGGTATGGTTCTAATGGTTTCTAGTTGATGTTTTTGGGCTTCTGTTCTTGTTTACTAAACTTTTATTTTATTTTAATAAATGGTCGGAGGTTAGCCTCCGACAGAATTTCTAGTTATTGGTTGGGTTACTAGATTAAATTTAAGTTCTTTAAATGCTTCCCGACACATCCAATCATAGAGAAAAGGAATTCATTTTTAAATAATTCTTGACAAAGTCAAAAAAATTGGATAAAGTCTTATTAACCTCACATAAAATCTAACATGCATAAGAAAATATCTAATATCTTTAACAATCGTAGGAAAAGGAAATGAATAAATAATGTCACCCTTTAACATATCAACAAAAATTCTATTCCTAAACAATTCATGACCAATAAGGATTCCACTATCGAACATGAAATAAAATTTCTCAAAGATTAGAACAAGGTTCCTCTCAATGCACAATCTAAGCACATCCCCTATAGTTATAAAACCTATATTAATAGGGGGAATATACACTATTATTTTCCATGAACACATCCAAAATTTCCTCAATAAAGTTAGAAAAAATTCTAAGAATGAATCGTTGAAATTTAGTAAGATAATGACATCGTTAAAATGGAATTCAATAATAAGAAAAGGGTACTAAACGGGAATGTGAAAATTTATATATCCAGGGTTTTAAGGGATAAATGAATTGGGACCCAGAAAAATCTAGGAATAAATTATAGGATAGTCCAACTATCCTTTAAATGATTTTTTCAATAAAATTTTAGGTACATTGGCCCTTAATTTAGAGTAATTTTATCCTTCTATAATCAATACATACCCTCCAATTTTTGGGAATCCTTGAATGCACTAATACTTCAAATTAATTCTTAACAATTATAAAACCTCCCTTGTTTGTACAAACCTTGACCACACTTACACATATATAATTATATACGGGGGAAATTATACAAACATCCAACAAGGGAGTCACCTCCTTCCTAACCACTTCTATAAGAATATGATTTAATATCCTTCAAAACTATCTAAAATTTTTGGAATTAGCCTCTAGTAGAATATTATGCATAGACATTTAAGTAATAATTTCTAGTAAATCACCAAAATAATAGCCTATATTATTCCTATTATTCCTAAGGACCTTTAAATGTTTTATGTATTTCTTATTGGATATCCCATGTGTAATTATAATATGGATTTTTGTTTTTTTTCAATGTAGTAATATTTTAATCTTTTAGGAACAGTTTTAAGTTAATGTGTTGGTGGTTTTTATACTTTTGAAAAAATATTTTCATTGTGTTAATTGAATTGAATTTTTTTTCTTCATCATATCCAAAAATTGAATAATTAAAAATTAATTGACCAAAACTAGAATAATTTTTATTAAGCGAAAATATTTCTTCCTCAAAATAAATTTTAGATTCAAGATCACATAGATGAGGTGAATCTAAAATGACATTTTGAGAACAATTTTTGTCCAAAATAGTGTATTTACAAGAACAATTATAATAAAAAAACAATTATCCATAGTTCTGTCATTTTCAAGTGTATTTAAATCAATTTTATCCATTTAAGTTTCAATTTCATATGGAAATTTATAAAATATAGAAACATTAAATGTTCCATGTAACTCTAAAAACCCATCATTTTTTTCATTATAATTTCATAAAGAACAACATTATTTTTATATTTATAAATTCTGAAATAGTATGTAATTTTTCTAAAAAAAATCTATTTCAAATTCATCACAATAATAAATAATTTATTTTCTAGTTCTAGAAAACTCATTTTTAGGAAAGAGTTCATTTTCCAAATAATCTAGAGGTTGGTTATATTGTAAAATAACTAGGAAATAATTCCAGGGAGAACTAATAATTCATACTAACATGTTGTGTATAATGGCATTCCACAAGCTGTCTCATTAATTCAAATATATGAATGTTAAATATATCACTTCCAAACACTGAGGAAAGAGTCCCTTTATGAACATTAAGAATTACCATAGACGTTTTGAAAAATGGTATTCCCAGAATTAAGGGTGTATGTGAACTAAATCTATCATTCTCCATATCTAAAACAAAAAAAAATTGGGGAATTTTTTTTACACTTACCAACATTTCTTTAATGACCTCAGCTAGCTTAGCTAAACTTATATTAACCTGGTGGATGAAAATATGAGATTATTTAATCACGGAATAGGGAAAATTTTTTTTGGAGGATCTTAAATATATCATAGAAAGTTCTAAATTTTGATTAACAATTACCCATGGGATGGTAAATGTTCCTAGATCCTTGAATTTATCAAGGAGGTAATGTTAGATAATGGAAGAAACATTTCCTCCCAAATTTTAATTCTCACCTCCCTTGAAATTTCTTTTGTTAGTACACATATCATTAATAAGTTCCAAAAAATAAGGGTTTCACTTCAAAGGATCTATGAAAGGGGTGTTAACATGAATTTTTATAAATAATTCAATCCTATATGTGTCCATTTCATTTTCAACATTATTTTTAATAAGAGGGTAACCCAAAGAATAAGGTAATGGTTCCTTATAAATTTTTATATCATCTTAAACTTTGTTATACCCTTTATATGATCCTACTAGGTTTCTAAAATCCCTATATGTTATTTTATGATAGATTTCTTCCATTATATTTGTTTCTTATTATTCTAATTATTTTTGGCAAGTAGGTTCTTATAAATATTTATTAGGTTATAAAATAAGTTTAGTGAGAGTTTCTTACACTTCATCAAGTGTTTTTTAATTAGTTTTAAAAGTAAAACTGTCTTTATCATGTTCTTATTTATTATTTTCATCTTGTGGGTACTGAATTTTAGTTTTGATTCTCAAAACTATTGTACTAATATTCTCACTTCCTTATAGGTTAACTTTATATTCTAATGTAAAATTACAACTTATTTTATTTTTCAATATACAATTCTTAGATTCTATATAAACTATTTGAGTTACCATATATTATAGAAACATATGTTATTATTAAGACATATATTATTGGTTTTTAACCATATATTTAATATGTGAATAATTACATTAATTATTGTTATGTTTATGATTTTATTGAATATGAAGTTTTCTAAAATTAAGAGCATTTTGGTTTCCATACTTATTCTGATGATACCTAGGATTCTAATCAAAAAAATTTGGTTTGAAATTCTTATTTTGTTGATAATTAGGCGAAAAAATTATTGTTATGTCTTTTTTTATAACAATCGTTGAAATTTTGGTTTGATTAAAAAGGATTTGATTGAGAATTATGGTTTAGGAATTGAAAATATGGATTTTTATAGAAGGGTTTTATAATTAATATTCCATTACAAGTTTCAAAAGTTTCTTGCAACTGAGGACACTGATCCTTGAAATGATCAGTAGTATAAAAAATCACGTATTGCAAATGGATAGGATAATATGGTTCTAGTTATGATTATGAAGTGTCCATGTTAGTCAATATATTTATCATCACACTAGAAAGATTACTCAACTGAATCTCTATTAGACTATTATCTTAATTTGAACTAGATACTTACGTATCTAGTTTAACATGGATGAATTCTCGTATACAAAATTGATATAAATTTTATTCCATGTTTGAATTCAGGTTTCTAGCATCAACATGAGACTTATCCACTACTGATCATATATCAATATCATCTATCATGGTCTTATCCATCAAAACTAAGCCCTCATAAAAATATTGGATAAGGTAATAGTAGAAAATCTGGTGGCAAGGGAAATTGGAACAATGTTCTTAGACCACCCCAATACTCATGTTAAGTATCCACTTGAAACAACCTAATGCTACAAATATATTTTATTAGTGAGTTAGTCCTAGAATCTGGGAATATTTATTTCTAGAAAGATCTTATGCTGGTGACAACTCCCTTTTGAGGTATATTGTTATTATTTAAACCACTCCTTATCCACCCAATCAGAAGAAAATGGTAAGAACTTTATCATGATCTAATTCTCACTCACCTTTTGAGGTTTCATTGAAATTCAAAACATGTAAAATTCTTATGGATGTTTTTTAGGATCATCACAAGGAATGACATGGAATTTGGTAGATGATATATCAGGCCTAAAAAATCATAAAACCAAGAGAAATATCATGATATATGATGAAGTTTCCTTAGTTATCATATTCTAGAGAAGAAAGATCCTTGAGAGTCAATTTGTCTGAATTTTTTATATGTTTGAAATCTATTCATTTTCTATAAATATTTGACTTCGTTGTTTTTGGTGTTTCTTAATCCTTTTTTAGGTTTTCAAATTAAATACCTTATTTTTTAATTTTTTGGTTTTTATTTTTCTTAGATCGTAAGATATTTTTATTTCTTAATTATCAATGTTATTTTTTGACATAAATTACAATATTTGATTCATTGATTGATTTTTTAACAAATATTTATAGTTTTTAAGGAAATTGTGATTTTTTTCGTTTTAAATTAAAATTACATTCATTAAAATCTAATTCAGTAACGAAGCCAATTAAATTAGAGTTTATTTTTCATAATTATCAACTTCTTTTAAAGTTTTTTACCTTACCACTGCAATAAAAATGTACCCTAGGTTCTCTCCCAGTGAGAAATCCCTTCATGAGTTTTTCTGTCATGATTTATTTGTTGTAGTTTTAATGATTTTATTTTTTTTAGATTTAAATTACTTTAAAATTAGATATTCTATGTTTATAAAATATAATGAAATAGAAAAAAATGAACATGTGCAGAAAAAACGAGATGAAATGAAATAGTGTATTAAAATAGTGGGAAACAAGCAGTAGAAAATTATCAAAAATGGAGAGTAATGGAAAAAAATAGACTATATCTTGGTCTTGTTCTTCTTCATTATTTTCGAAAAAGAACCTAAAAAATAACTATCTTTAATCATATATAAAAATCTCAAATCGTGCATCTCATCTGGTTTATTAAATTTATGTCTAATACTATAATTTTAGAAGAAGATATAGTTTCCATAAGAGCCTGTCAATGCATGAAATCAATTCCATGCAAAAATACATTAATGACTCCCCATATGATTTTCATCATCAATCGAGGATTGAAAAATTTAAATAGATATAATAAACATCAAACTCCTACCTGTATTGAACTAAAAAACCATTTAAAGAACATCACACTCCAATCAGTAATGCACTAATCTCATTATAGAAAGATAATATTCAAATGAACTGACAGAAGAATCAAAATTCAATTAGCAATAAAATTTAAAAGTTAAATTGTCAAGGGAGAAGTATACTTTCCAAATAAATGTAATGAAAAATTAAACATATTCCACCATGTAAATCTGTAGTATTTAACCATAATAGAACATATCTGAACATAATTGTGGATAAAGAATGATATTATAACTTCATTAGAATCAATAGAAATTAAATATCTCCAAAAATACTTTTGGTATGTTATCCCATCACTTTTCTCTATAAATTATTATTGTGATTTGTCATACACATCCAAATATTTCACTAATTATTTTTCCATTGATATGTATGGCCACCCTATTTATGTCACTACTCTATTTTTGTGCCACTTAAAATTACTTTTCTTTCACATTATCCTACTATTTTATTTAAAAATCATTAGGATCTAGAATTAGTCTTCCATAATTTATCTGAGCCTTCTTCCAAAACTTGTAGCATTACCAAGCCCATTCAATTAACATCTCCACTTGAATTGGAAATTAAATTCTCTAAATTTTGACAAAATTATTTCTAATCATTAATATTACCTTACCATGTTTGCAGTTATCCAAATAAAATGTTGGAAAATATTAAATACAAAAAATTCCTAAGATATTTATCAAGATCGGTAACTACAAGTAATTCTGTTGATTTTGATTCATCAAACTATGTCCTAGAAACTACTATCACAGGTTTGGAAATTACATAATAGATAGATTTGTGATTGAATGATTTTCAAGACATTTCCAAATTTGAAAATGTATTTATTAACAAGCCTATATAATTTTAACATTGTTCACTCATGGTAAATTTCATCCTACTCATAAGACCATTATATTGAGCACAAGGTTTGGATTCATCTTCATTTCCATCATTTAAATAATGGGAGGGTTAAAACTCCCTTCATTCATCATATTTCATACCTTCAAAGGTAATATACACCAATAATTGTTGGATCATCAAATTTGATTAAATCCAATAAAAACCAGAAGATTCATCATAACTCTTGAAGATATTCTTAAAGGCTAGCACATATAAGTTTCAAATCGTGATTGTGGAAATGGGTTTGATTCCTCAACATCGATGGGTCCATATCTGAATATATTTTCATCTCACTCATTACGAGAGCGATCAATCTTGATCAATTGAAATTAGAATAAGAATCATCATTTCTAGTCGCAATTGATCTCAATTTAGAAACTTCAATTTATTATTAATCACCATGCTTCAAATAAATGTTTTTTTGAATTTGATTCATCCCCTTCACCATCGAACTAACCACAGATTTCTCAGAACCATTTATTTGACCTAAAAATATCATCTTAATCATTAACAAGAGTTCTTACCATTATTAGAATAAATGAAGCTTCATTTCCTTGAACATCCAATCGGCCTCTGTTCTTTTATTAAAGAGTGCAGTTCATCATCATAATGATCAAAATAGATTTAGGTTGCTTTAATTGGCCTGGTGCTCAAATTCGTAATTGAGCTCGGTTATCTTATTAATTCATTCTCAATATAATCTCTAATTTTTTGTTCATTAGTGCTTGGGTTCAGTTACATCAACACTAATGATGATTAAAATAATAATATTTACAATCAACATTATGCTTTTTGGATGGTGAATCTGGTAACAATGACTTTGACCAGACTGGCAGTTTAGCTCATAAGATTCATCAAAAGTGATGTAATCTCCGCTTTTGGTTATATTCAACCTCTCATATTTAGTTCAATGGTCATCTTGATACTCAACCTCAATATATTTCGATAAGTGGGTATTCATTCCTTCTAGATATCTGATTTAATAATATTTCCCTTTAGTATCATTAAATTATAATATGTGGAAAGATATTGGAACCAAATACCTTGTTATTATAAATCTTAGGGATTATTCATATAACCATTATGATAAAATGAAATGATTAATTAATTAGATAATTAATTGAAATAATTTTATTATTTCATCATAATAAATAACAAAAGTGAAATGAATTCTTGTTAGTTTTATAAATTAATTGCCATTTCATTCATGGATTATGATGATTTTAGATTATCCTAGGTACATATTGGATTTATTTTGATTTAATTATTATTTAATGATATTCTATAATAATTAATCAATTAAAATGATGGAATGTGTTTTAGCCCATAATTTTCATTATGTATATGCATGTGTATCCAAATAATATTTTTTATAACCATGACTCAATCTGTTAGTTCCCCTAGTCGATGTGTGAGAAAAAAAAATATGAAAAGAAGGATCTATTAGGAAATTTGATGAGTTTATTTGTCATAACTGAGGTAAATCCAACTAAGGAGATACACAAGATGATATTTGGATTAATTAAACACAATACAAAACCTAATTGAATATTTTATTACTGTAATTTCAGGGTTTTGTTCTTATTTACTCAATAAATGGACCATTATAAAATTTCATGACCATATAGTTTAATTTATTTTACTTACATTAGTGGGTTGATTAATTATTTATTTTTACTAGATTATTAATATTATCATATAAAATAAATTCATAAACAAGTATTAAAGATGGAATAAAATAAATGGATTGTGAATTAATATTTTATTAGACATAGTTGATCACTTACATAAAATCTAAATAATATTAATAAGAATTTAAGAGATAAAACAAGAAATACTTATATATAAAGATAAAAATCATTCATGGAAAATTTTTAGGTCATTTATTGCATTCCATTACATAATTAATAATGAAACTATAGTATTAAGTGTTTGTTCAATCCCTTTTATGGGTACTTATTATTATTAGAGATTTCTTATTTTGGGTTTGGGTTGACTTAACCATGCTGATATTAAGAGAACTAAACATTTCTGTACATGGTGAAAATTAGAGGTAAGAGTTAATGAAATATTAGTGTATGATTTTAGGATTGGGAATTCTACTTAATGGATCAAAGAGTTTCAATTTAATGAATATTGAAAGTCACAACCACCAAAATACCTTCATGTAATTGAATAGATCCTTTCATGGGTAATCAGATGGGAAATATGGGTCCCTCCTGCTATAATAAACATACTGTATGATATTCCAAATATATTGGAGAGGTTATTTTGAATTTTTTAAAATAGTGGGAGAATAATAAATATAATAAAATCATTACATCTCACATATTTTGGTAATCAATGAAAGTCATACAAATGTAATTTTTTATCATAGAAAATTATAAGAAGGTTGACATTTACATTATCATTTCTATCTATAATTGAGAAGGATAAACTTCTCCCCAGTACTGGTATAGTGACGTACACATTATACTATTCTATGAGTAGAACTTATAGGTGTTCGAGTCCCATATTCCTATGGCTCTTGTTCAAAAGGAAAGTGAGGAAGTGTTATATCTCTAGATCAAACAAATGGATGGTGTTCAAGATGTCCATTGTTTGATGATATTATCTATGATTAGTGATAACCATATGATTTATAAGGAAATGGATTCATACACTTTGTTATCTCATCTGTAATATCTCAATTTAGAGAAAGAAATACAGGGGATATGAAATCTCCAAGATATTTTTAACATTCATGTTTGGAGTGGAGGCACCATGTGGATGTTATGTAGTCAAGATGATTAGCTATGATGATTTCCTATATATCCAGGGATTTAATATTATAGATTATTTTGACATATATATTATTCATTCCTCACCTCCTCATAGCTTCTTTAGTTTTATTGTTTATTATAAATTGAATAACATTTAATATTGTATTGTTGAACTCCTCACCCTAATTCACCAAGTAGATGACTGTCAGATGCCCACTAAAATATAAATACATAAGATGCATGCGAATTGAATACATGTATTTGAAATTTGTAGTGTATATATATAGTTCACACATAATACATTAAATTGATGCTTGTATGCCTTCTAGAATATTATGCATGTGTAATACATTCATCTGATTCATATAGAATACTTGAATGTGATGCATGTATACAATTGGATTGTTACAAATAGTATGCATGCATTTGATGCATGTAGAATACATGCATGTGATGCATATATACATGTTGACTGTTTCATATAGAATGCATGAATATGATGCATGTGTACTCATGTAAATACCTTCCCACATGACTTAGGTGTCTTTAATGTGGTTTCCACTATTATATTTCATTAAAATATTTTCATTATAATAATTAAATATTCTTAATGAAATCATCAATCAGTTATAAATCTAGGATCGATTTGAAGAAACTTGGATATGGTTGATAAATACTTCATTCCTGAATAAGAGTTACATATCACCTATATAATGAGAAGTGGTTCAATTTTTTGGGTGTGTAAATCCAATTCATTTAATTCATGTAGAATCTCTCTTTATTCCCAAAACTCATAAATCTCTTCCAAAGAAGTCACTAAAACCCTTTTGAGAGTTCCGATCTCTCGATGTTGTAAACTGAGATCTATTAACTGGTGTATCTCCCTCATAGGGTGGAGATATTTGTCTATGTCTCTATTGATTATCATTAATCATTCTCCACACACCAAGGAAAGAGGGTTCCATAACTGTGAACCTGTTATATTATATTTGAATGTATTTTTCATTATTCTTGAATGTTTCTATTAATGTGGATCAATCAAACAATTTTTGGGTTGTCTTCTAATGCTGAGGATCATGTGATAGTCCTTCTATACCTTTCAAAGGAATAAATGAAATTATCTTCAATGAATCAACATTTATATTTTATTGGTTTATAAATATCATGAAATATGCATCATTACTGGTTCTGTTTTGAACAATATTTATTTATACTACACAATAATTATTTTTATTTTACTTCATAAAATATAATTTTATTAAAATACTAACATGATTATAATTTCTTATAAAGTGTTATCAAAAAACAATTATTATATCAAGGATCTGAAAAAACATTTCATCATTTTTGGATTTTCAAGAAGGTTATTTGATATTCAATGTACTATACGATGTGAAATTGATATTAGATTGTTTAGAAATATGATATCAAGCATTGTAAAATGATATAAAATGTAGTTTTAAAACATTAAAGGTATAACATAAAAATGTTGGATGTGTCATGTAGCTTGGGTTCATGAGTGATCGAGCCTTCCATAATGATGACTTTCATGATTTCTTTCAGACAGATGCAATGAACGGAGCATGAAAATATTGAGCATGAAATTTAGATTTACAAAGAGGATTATGAGAAGTAGATAAAGGGTTAATGACACAGAACACACACAGAAAGGATGAAAAATTCTCATATCGAATGATTCCCACAACATAATTTTCAATAGATGAGAACAACTTAATAAAACAAGAAGCTATAATGCATACGTAGATAAAATAAACATAGAGCCAATGCTCTCCAGTAATATTTCAAGCCTTATCCCATATTTGAGGCTAATAATCATTATATATTTATTCTGACACATGTTTATTCATGTTTACGCCGACCCATGTAGTCTCATACACCATCTTTCACATGCTCGGATGACCGTTCCCCAAGTATGGCCAACTATACCTATGATATATGACCTTCTCATGTGAGGTATCCTTGTGTGCATAGAAATTATTTGGAGTAACCATATAATAAAATTAAATAAAGTATATTTTGAATATAAAAACACACATACATAGATATATAACGGTTTTGTTTTTTGTACACACACATATATATATATAATGATTTCAATTTATAATTCAATTATAAATAAATTTTAGGCTTTATATGATTTTTTACCATCCTAAGATAAATATGAATTTTTTATATTCTTAATAATAAATAATTGTTTTTTATTTCAATTGAGAATTAAATTAACTATTAATAAATAATTACAAGATATATTTTAATATTTATAATATTCATAAAAGTAGTTTTAAAAAATCATTAACTATAAAAGGTGTATGGTTATTTATTTAAATGTATTTGAGAAATTTGATAAAAATATTCCATTAATATCAGTGATATAATATTAAAAATATATTTTTAAAATATATTTCAATTTATTAAATGTTTATTAATTATACTAAAATGTATTTTATAAATATTTTAATTTATGTAGTGTTTATAATGTAATTAATTATAAATGGTTTATAATTAATTAGTTAAATTTTAATGTAAAAATTATTTATAAAAATAGTTTAAAATATTAAAAAATTTATGTTTTGAAGATACCCTTTGATTATTTTATGAAACATATTTTGATAATGAAATTAAGAGTTCGATTATAAATCATAAGGGTAATTTATAAAGAGTTTATAAATTACATAATAAGGTTAAAATAAAAACACTTCATATTTTATTATGAATTTTTTACGAATATTTTTTTCAAATAATTAAATTACAAGGACTTATTAAAAATATTATTTAGACCATATAAAAAATGATCTGATAATTGATTTTATCAAATGTTTAAATAATGTGATGTATACGATATTTATATTGTATAAAATGTATAGATAATATAAATTTAATTATAAAATTTTTATACTTCATGAAATAACATATATAGATTATATATAATTAACAATATAAAATATTTCTTATTTAAAATGGATTTAAGTTGCTTATATCTAAGATTAAGGAATATCCAATGTGATAAGCATAATTTTTAAAGGCACATAGTAAGCTTTTATTTGGGAAATTTTTTTTAAATTATTCTTGTGTTTAAATTTATAAAATGTTCATTTATTTTATACTCATCAATTTAATTATTCATTTATATAAAAAAGATTAAATTGGGAATATTTTTTATGTTTTATTTATGTGATAAATTTTTTCTAGGGGATAGATCTTTGCATTACATGATAGGTACAATTTCATATGATTTACTTTTCATCTACCTTCACCTTAGTTCCTAATTGGAGTTATGAATTTGATAATAGTTATTGAATATAGTTTCCAAGTTTTCACAGTTAGATATAACCTGAATTGGATTTTATCTGGATTAAAATCTCCCTAGGTAGAGGGCCTTGGGGTTAGACTACCCCCCAAACTGGAGGCTTACTCCTTATTCTAGAAAGGTGATAGTTTAGCAATCTATTTCTATGGGCTTAATAATGTGGAGTTTACCAATCACATATAAATGTATACCTCTACATGAAAAGTTCATATACCTTTTTAAAATTATTCATTTAGATGTGTATGAATACACTAGGATTCAATTTTTTCGTAAATAATCAAAACTTGTGGGTTTTGTAAAAGTTACAAATTAATGTGGTTTTCACACATTACATTGGTGGATAGATTACAAATCCCATTAAACTAAATTATTAGAATCATCCATACACAATGGAATATAGCTTGAAAAAATAAATATTACATAGTATGTAATAGTTATAATCATAATTTTTATATGATGTATATAAGTTGGCGAGATTTTGAAATAAAAAACCTTATATACTAAGTGTGAAATTCCTTCCAAAGTGAAACTTATATTGAATTAAATGAACTAATCATGTTTGTTATTCCATAGATGGGTTCCAATAGATTCTCATGTGTATAGAAAAAGAAGTGTCATGTGACACTAGAACATCCTTGAGCGGGTCATGCCATAGCCGGGTTCCCTTGTATTGTCATTGTTTTCATATTAATAGTGTTTTAGGATACACTATCCTAGAGCCCCTAATATGATTAATTTACTTGATAAATAGAGGTCAGTATATACTTATGAAAAATTTGGGTAATGTATTAGCAACTCAATTATGAAAGGGTCACAACTATTATTATTGGGATGATTCCCTTCCTAAATAACATGGTGGTGAGAGAAAAAAAAATCAGAGTCATTACTTTGTGAAATGTAAACTTGGTGCACTAAATTAATATGATTTATGAGGATATCAATTTTAGTGGGGGTAATTTCAGTAATAGTCCTTGATTAAAATATATAAATCATGTTATTGATCTCATAATTTTTTTGGTATAGATAATGGAATCATCATCACCCAATTTGACTCTGAGATCTATTCTGGACAAAGAAATACTTAATAATATATCTTTCTTGATTGGTTCTAGAAATTGATAAATTTTACCAATTATGAGGAAACATTATATATATTGGAACAACCACATTAAAAGAAACCAAAATGTGAATTTGTTATTCAGAAGGAGGTAGAAGTTTATTTCAGGCATATAAAGGACCCACTATATGTTTCAAAAAATATGGTTTCTACTATAAAATCTATGTTATGATAGAAAAATGAGACCATGGGTACCTATAATAGAATGAAAATGCAAATATGCTCCATTAAGAATAATATTGACTGAATGTTATGGAGCGTCGAAGGCTCTTTTTGGATGTAACGTGTTGAAGGAGCATTAGTCTCAACCATTGTACTCAATATGATAGGTTATGTCAAGGATTTGGGTATACATCTTAAACTTGAAATTATTATATATTTCATTTTGAAGTCATTGCAAAAAATTTCAAATAGTATTTAGTTTACTATAACATGAATGAATTCTGTAAACCCTTACCCAATCACCTCAATATGTTGAGGGTAATAAATAAATACATGGTAGGTCCTCGATCTTGTGAGATTATATTGATGAAGAAGAAGGAGGGAAATTTTTTTAGATAGAAATAAATAAAAAGGGGTTCTAAAGAGTTTATATTGCCAATTAAATCAAAGAAGAAAAAAAAATATAATATTATCAATGTGAATGCTCTAGCCATTGGAGTAGAAATTATCCATAGTACCTGACTGACTAATTTTTTTATAATAAAAAAACTTTTATGGAAAAGTGAGAAACCCCATATCCAAATTATAAACTCTTGAAACCATAAAACCCAGAACCAAACTAAAGGGGCCTCCCCTCCCTATCTAATACAATGATATGAAAACCTTCACCATCACCTGACCACTTAGCAAGTTGTCTTGTGAACGAATGAACAAGCTCATAACTAATGGCAAAGATATACCCTCTCAATAAAACAATTCCAAATGGTATGCACTGGTGATGGGTTAAGCTCTAGTCCTCATCTGGAGTATAACCCTATATAATTCTAGATTAGAACCCCCAAGATACCATCAAAATCAAACAAAATATGCTCCAAAATCCAATACAACCCGATCAAACATACTTCCCAACCACTAAATAAATTCCACCCATTTACGAAGAATAATTAAAAAATAATTTTAGATTACCATAAACCAATTCCCTAATCAAATTCCAAGAGATATAAGTTATCAAGACGCTTGGGACAGTTGACATCAGATTTTCATGATCAGAATCCAGTTGATCCTAGGTATGTATGTACTCTTCAAGGATGATCTTCCTTTTATTGAATTCCACTATAATAATTAGGTCATGTTTATCAACCCAGGAGTAGTTTTCCTTATTTATTGAAACCATTAAAAACCTCCCCTTCATCTTATCTTCCTTCTCATCAAATGAATTAATAAAAAAACTTATTCGACCACCACTTCATTAAAGCTTAGAAATAATTCCAGGGTCTGATTACCGAAGACCTCTAATTTTGTTTTTGTGGAATTTAGCTTTCTTGTGGATCAAGTCTCCAACGGAGGGGGTAATGAGGAGAAATCCTTACTAAATTTCCTCCTTATATTACTCCTATTACTCTTCGAGCTGGAATCATCACCAACCAATAGAATTGGGTCAGTTCCATTGGTTTATAATGCATCTTCCCCATCTACATCGATTAGAATACTAAGATCAGAACAAAAACTAGATTTTTCAAGACCTTCAAAAATGTTGCACAACTTAATTGGATTATGGTTCCTTGAAATATCACCCCCAGACACCCATCTCTAGCATTACTATCCAGTTCCTACCTTCCCTTACCTGAATTATCCCTACCTGACCTCAATACCTCCACATATAAATCAACTTCAACTTTTACGTCTCTACTTTCCCTCTATTCCATAGAAGTTTAATCATTAAGTAATATAAAAAGAGGTTGTAGTATTAAAAAAATGAATGAAAATGAACTCTTAAAGCTTGGATGAATTTTTTTGGTAAATTTGTGTATATCATTTTAGATATGTTGAATAGAGCATGTTAACAATTATTTATTAAATAAATGAGATAGTGTTTTTGATACACATGTGTTTCATCTAAATTATATAACATTCTTGAAAAATATTTAAGATGAAAAATGAAATATCACATATCAAATCATATATAATATCAAATAATAGAGTATTTCATAAATATTTACACTACAAGGAAATTATATTTTTTTCTAATGGAATGTATTTTGTGCCTCTAATCATGATTTTTTGAAAATAATAATTCCCAAGTAGCTAATGAGAGAATTTTTTCACTTTGAGAAGTTCAAAGTTAATAAATAAATGATTATACCAGTGTATTATTAATGTAATTATTCACCTCATATTCTAAACATTTTAGGATTTATAGCGATAAATAAAAATGTAAATAGTTATATTTTGTTATCGCATCAATGTAAATGTCACTTTATCCTAATGAAATTTAGGATGTTCTATCGAGTGAATAGTCACATTTAATTCATGGAAAAAGGTTTCATTTAGTAAAGTTACATGTCTGATGATTCTTCTCTATTTAATTTTTTTAAATAGATAATAAATGTATACATCATATCATTTTATGATGTGAATTAAAAGAGATTTAATATGTTCAAAGAGTTGAACATTAGAAATATGATTATTGAACCTCACAATTATTCAAATTGGATAATTCCGTAGATTTTACTCACTAAAAGAGTTTATTGGGAGATATCCATTAGGTGTTAATATATAAATATGACGGTAATCTTATAGTGATTTAATTTATTAACAAAAACCATTACAATGACAACAAAATAAGTGTCATCAATAATATAGAGAAGTTATACATGTGATAAATTGGTTGAAATGTTCATAAAAACCATATGTTTTTATAATAATGAAAATCTATGGTTGATCCACAAGTTGATAATAATGAAACTATTTATTAAAAGAAAGTATTAAATGTATTAGAAGCTTTAAGGTGGAATGTATCCATGAATTATATGATGGATTCCATGTATCATAACTCAATATGATCTCTGGTTGATCCACAAGTTTATGTAAATCCTTTTAGTTGAAAATGGGAATTCAAGAAAAAATTCAACATGGTATGTAAAATTAGTACCTATAAGGTATGACTCATGGATAAAAGGTTTAACAAATTTTAAGGAAATGAAAATTATGAAACATTTTCTATAGTTATGATATCGAAATACATAAAAAATTTATTTTCCAAAGTAGTTAACCCTAACTATGAGTTTGGAAGATGGATATCAAGGAAGAATTTCTTAATGAGAATCTTATTCTATATATATATATTACCAGACCACAAAATTTTGTGATATAATATGATACCAACATGGTTTGTAAGTTATAAAGACCCATTTTTTGGTATAAGTCATAATCCTAGTTGTTGAAAATTCACATTGATAAATCCCTAATTTAATTTTGTTTCATAAAGAAATAATATGAATTTTTTATATAAAAGTAGTTTTTTGAGAGTTCATTCATTTTCCAAGTAGTATATATCAATGAAACATTACTTATTAGAAACGAGATACTAGTCATGCAGTCAGTTATGACATTTTTGAACTCATGTTTCTCCCTGAATTATATATGTGAAGCAGTGTGCATTATTGGGATAAAGATCCTATGTGATTGGTACAAGAGGGTTCTTATACTATATAGTGGTATATATATTTACTATATTTTGAATAAATTTAGTGTGGAACAATCCAATACAGAATTTGTTTTAGTGTCATATGGTATACCTCTCTAGAAAAATGTTTCCTAAAAAAGGAAGGGGATTCAGATTATGGAATTATATCCATGCTCATCTCTAATAAGATCCATTATGTATTTTAATATATGTAATAGGATTGATGTTTTTTACATCTTGATAATGGTATCCAGATATCATGAAAGTCTATAAGATCTCCATTGTATGTCAGTCAAGACTATCCATATATATTTGAGGCATACTAATAATATATTTCCAGTTTATGGAGGAGATTAGGAACTAGTCATATATGGTTATATATATAAATATTTATTAGTTATAGAACATATAGATACAAAAAATAAAAATTAAGATATTTTTTTCTCAATGAAGGAGTTTTTAGATAGAAGAGCTTAAACTATCCAATTGTCATTGATTCAACAAAAAACTGTAGTTATATTATAGCTTCTGATGAAGGTAAAGAAGCAATGTGGATATGAAACATCATATATGAGATTTATGTAGTTTGTAGAAATAATGACCTTATCACATTATATTGTGATACACTACAATAATGGTTTTATCCATATAGGTGAAGTCACATCAACATACAATGAATATACATTAGAAGTATGAACCCATTGATGGATTTTTCTCAAAGGGGTGAGGTTACAGTTAAAAGAGTTTCTATAGAGGGATATTTATTGGAAACTCTGACTAAATTTTTATTTTAAAAGAATCATGAGCATCATGTGATATCTATTAGACTGAATTTTTTCGGTATTTATATATTTTATATGTGAGATTACATTGGACTTGGTTCCCTAGAACCACTTTCATTATTCTTTTGATAACTTTTATATTCATGGTTACTAAATATTAATAAATGTCTTATCATATCTTTATTGTTCTTCTATGTGACATCATATGTGCAGAATTCATTTGAGTACTTGTCACATGGAAATGAAATAATAGGTCCTTACTATCATGATATCTTTAATGTTCTATAATATTATTCTTAAATATATAGTTTATGAATGTATCGCTACTAGAAATGAGACCAATAGAAATCTCTGTTGTCCATTACTATTGGTCTTGAGAGACCACATAGAGACTGCTAATGGCTGTCACATTAGGCCCGTCACTATAAGAAAACAACAACTACCATTGGTGGGCACAATAGGTGACATAAGGCTCGGCTGATTAATTGTCTCTGTTGGGCCTAGCTATAATGACCACAATGGCGGTCACTATAGATAAAGTAAAAAAAGGCCTATAGTGACTTCCATTGGCGATCGCTGGGTATTTGAAAAAAATGGACTCATTAGTAACTTCCAATGGTGGTCTCTAACCAAGATTTTTTTAAAAAAAAATTAAAGGGCTGCTTCTCAAACATATGAAAATAGCATAAACAATGGGAAAATCGGAAAAAAAATCAATTCGAAATAGCAGAAATACCAGGATCCTCAAAATTAATAAATGAAAGACATAATATTTCATATCCAGTTATATAAATTTCTCCAATCCATTCCAATCTTTTATTTCAATAAACCTACAATAAGATATAAAAAAGTAAATTCAAATTGGGAATATTTATTCAGCTAAAATATATATATATATATAATCAAATTGGGTCATTAGGCCGTTAGGGAATTTGAGAATTTGGCCAATTGGCTAGTCTCTATTTATCTAATTGGACATTTAGCCAATTCGAAATTAGTCTAATACTCTAATATTCCAGTTGGCCATTTGGTCATTAATCCCATAGGAAAATATTCCATTAGGCTAATAGCCTAATAGGTCATTAGTCCAATATGACATTAGGTAATTTGGATTAGTAGTCCATTAGCTCCTTGGGCCGTTGGGCTGTTGTTAGGTCATTGGGATATTGTTAGGCTGTTGGGACATTGTTAGGCCACTGTTAAGCCATTGATAGGCCGTTGATCGGTTGTTAGTCTGTTGGGCTGTTGTTCTTCTGTTTGGAAATTGTTCAGCCGTTGGGCCATTTTTGGGCCGTTGGGATGTTTTTGAGCCATTGGGATGTTGTGGGGTTGTTGGGATTTCAGGCTATTAGGCCATTTGGGAGTTAGGGCATTAGGGAGTTTGGGTGTGATGGTGTTTGGTCAATTGGGAATTTGGAAATTTCTCTAATTGGCCAAGTATCCATTTATCAAATTCTCCATAAGGCCAATAGTCTAACATGGGATTAGGCTATTTGGTCATTAGGAAAATAGGCTCATATGTCATTAGGACAATAGTACATTAGTCCATTTTACTAGTTTTCCATTCGGTCATTATACCGTTAGGGCTTTGGGGCATTAGGCCATTATGGTGTTAGGCCATTTAGAAAATTTCCCAAGTCTCCATTTATCCAATTGGCCATTAAGAAAATTTGAAATTAGTTCAATTTTGAAATTAGGCTATTGGACCCAGTACTCTACTTTAGTAGGGACCTACTTCGTTTCTCATATGCGATGTGGTGGTTTGAAAAGATGATTGGACAACCATTCGGCTATGTTCACTAGACATTGAACTGTACAGAGTAAATTTCAGTACTGAATATCCCCCCTATACAGCCCCTCATAATCCCTACATCCCTCACACCCCCCCGGACATCCCCCCCCCCAAAACTCCCTCATACAGACCCTTCCCCCACACTCACCCTGGATAGCCCCTCACGTGCCCCCCCCCCCGAAACAGCCACCCTCCCAAACTCCCCTGAGACAACCTCCTCCCCCCTAACATCCCCTCACGTGCCCCCCATTCAGCCACCCCCTCCCTTAAAACACCTCCGGGACATCCCCCCACCCCCAGATAGCCCCCACTCCCCCCAGACAATCCCCACCCTAAATAGCCCCCCTTCCACAAAATACATAGCCCCCCATCCCCCACCTCTGGACATCCCCCCAACTCCGAAAATCCCCCCTGAACAGCACCCCACTCACCCCAGACAGCCCCCACTCACCCCAAACACCCCCTCTCACCATGGACAACCCCCCTCCCCCCTCAAAAAATCCTCCTCTCGGAGACCCCCCCACTCACCACAGACACCCCGCACCTGCACTCAGCCCGGACAGTCCCACCTCCATCCCCCCCAAAAAAACTCTCCCCAGACAGCCCCCCACTCACTCTAGAAAACCCCTCACGTGCCCCCACCCCATAAAACACCCATGTGATAGCCCCCTCACCCTTGGAAAACCCCAACTCCCCTCGGAAAGCCCCCACCCCATCCCCCAACCTATAGATACCCCCCCTAACAGCACCCCCACTCACCCCGGACACCCCCCCACTTTCCCCAGACACCACCACCTCAGACAACCACCCCCCCACTCCTCCCTCGAACACCCCCTCCCTGAACATCCCCCCAAGACAGCACCCCACTCCCCCCCACACTCACCTAGGATAGCCCCTCATGTGCCCCTCAGACACCCCCCCCCCACCCCCAAAAAAAACTTCCTCGGGACAACCCCCACTCCCCTCGGATAGCCCCCCCCCCCAATAAAACTCCCCCAAGACAACCCCCACCCTTAGATAGCCCCCAATCCCTCCCGGTCATCCGTCCACCCCACTCACCCTAGAAATCCCCCACCCCTAGATATCCCCCCCAGACAACACCCCCCCAGCAGAAGAACATCGACCAAGAAAAAAATCCATAATAGGATGGACCTGGAAACACATCACATGCCACCACTAAAACAACTAGAAATCATAAAAGGGAACTAGACCTTCCGAGTTTTACCATATATAATGAATGTTTCCACAAACACAATAAAAAACCACCATAAATACATTTATTCAAAACTGATATGGGGTCTAGCGTAACATGATAGGTAGTAAGTAAAGTGGAGGGAGAACATGCCAACCAGAAATCATTATAAATAGAAGTAAATAAAAATTGTGGAGTTTTTTAAAAAATAATTTTTTCTAATCTCAAAGAATTCTCCATTTAAAGTCTAAATCAATATATAACATTAATTCAATAATAAATATTAAAGAAACACACCTCGTGAATATGATGTATCATGTGTGTTCATCCCTGCTACCTCCTTCCGGTGTGCCACGGGCCTAAAAAATTAAAATTATTAATATTTTAATAAAAAAAATAATTGAAAGAAAATAAATAAATTAAGTATAAACCTTTTTCATATGATCCCCTCCACCATCACCCAGATGCACATAATCTTGCAGTGTTCTATCCTCAATGATCGATTATGCATTTACCTACACAGAAGCGTGCAACCGTGCCTCGAAATCTAACAACTGAAGTGTCATCTGAGCAACAACAGGACTAAAAACCTCAGCACATGATACTACATAATGATTAATCCCCATTCCATTGGTCAATATATATCCATTCCCATCACGACTAACAATGCGATGGAGTATCTCATCCCTTCGCATGGGAAGCTGTCGCTCATCCTCTGGCAGCTGTTCTAACTCAGCTTTAAATTGATCATGTGGAATATTTAAATATATATATATATATGTTTATATACAGATTCATGTAAGTATTTTTAATGAGTATAATCATTTACTATAGTAGATGCAGCCTCTGGATCATTTTAATCATCAGTCCTCATCCTCGCCAACATTTTATCAGTCAGTGCACCTTGATCCCATAACTTCATACCACTAAAATATAAAAATATAACACAAAAAAATATTAAATAATAAATTAAAAAATTAATAATAAATACATCATGTAAGATCCAAGACATGTGATGAGTCCCAAGTTTGTGAGGTGGTCCCTAAAATACTCGATTCTCGGAATGACGTGGTGACACCTCCTACATTCAGTTAATTAAAATTTAAAACAAATAAAATTCCACACATTCCTAAAAACATACATACCAAAATAAATATAATAACTACAATGGCCTTAGTAGACCAATATGCAACTAATTCATGCCCCTCAAATTGGATAACACCTCTCGGAACTTTTTTCAGAATGTCTGGGGAACCCACGTTTAGTACACTGTGCTCTCTCTTGATTTTTCCTATAAATTATTTCCACATCTTACGACATGTTTCTATACACACCAGCCAAAAATCATCAGGGATAACTTTAAAATTATTCTATTTAAGAAAAAAAATACACATGTTAATATTTTTTTAAGATAGAAAAGTAACTAAAATGGTCTTCTTACCTGAACTTCTCTTCAAAGCTGATATAATGTATCCTGAGGGATCAAAGCCCAATCATGTGTGGTCAATGGAAATTGATGTGGGTCGTGTATGATAGACCCATATAATGGACAAATGTAGGTTCATTTTATCCAATAGTATTAAATATATCCTCAAATAAAACATCAATGGTCGTGTCAGAATTCCATGATGAAATTCCATGACCAAGGCCTCTCTTGCGAGAGGAAAAAGCGGTTGAGTTAGATCCCATTGAAAAAAAATTTATACATAATTTGATAGATGTGAATATATATATATATATATATATATATATTAAATAAAAAATAAACACATTTACATTCAAACATACATTGACTCTGAGACGATGATGGCTTAGATGGATGATGTGGATGTGCTTCTTATTCCCCTAACATGTCTGCAGTCGTAGAAAAAATTAGTAAGGGGACCGTCCAAAGTGTCAAAAAGATAAATTGGATTGTTTTAAAAAAAATCAAACTTGTATAGTTTTTAATAAAACAAAAAGGGATAAAATTTTAAAAACTCATATACTTAATAGAATAGAAATAAAATTATGTCTAAAAAAGGTTTGTATTTAGAGGGTTCTATTTACATGATTTGATTTGGGGGTGGGATGTCTTGGAGGGGGTTGGTAGTGGGGATGGTCTAGGGGTGTGGTGCGGTTGTCCAAGGGCTGTCCGGGGGGGGAGTTATGGGGGTGGGATATCCGGGAGGGGGTTTGGGAGTGGGAGGGGGTGGGGGTGGTGGGGCTATATGGGAGGGAGTGTGGTGGGGCTGTCAAAGGGATGGGGGGGGGGTTATGCTCAGGAGTTTTGGGGGTGTTCTGTCCAAGAGGGGGGGGGGGGGTCCAGAGGGGGCTATCCAGGTGGAGGGGCTGTTTAGGTAGGGGTGGTGCTGTCCGGGGGGAGTGGGGTGAGGGGGGTTGTCCAAGGGGGGGCTATCCCGGTGGAGGGGTTGTGTAGGTAGGGGTGGGGATGTCCAAGGGTAGTGGGGTGGGGCAGGGGATATCAGAGGGGAGTGGGGTGGGGATGTCTGGAGGGAGTGGGGTGGGCTGGGTGTTGGGAGGGGGTGAAGGGGGCAGGGGGAGTAGGGGAGTGGGGTGGGGCTATCTAGGGGGGAGTGGAGGGGGGAGGAGGGATTGGAGGGGCTGGGCAGGTAGGGTTGGGTATGTTCTGTGGGAGTGGGGTGGGTGTGAGCTGGCTGGTGTAGGGTAGGGGTAGGGGAGGGCTGGTGTAGTGCAGGGTGGAGGGGGCTATCCCAAGGGGGGGATGTCTGGGAGGGGGGCTGTCCAGGAGGGGGCTGTTTGGGGGATTGGGGTGGGGCTATCCATGGGGGGGGATGTCCGGGGAGTTTTGGTGGGTGGGCTGTCTTGGGGGGGGGGGGGGGTTGTCCATGGGGTGTTGTCTAGGGGTGCTATCCAAGTAGAGGGGTTGTGTAGGTGGGGTGGGGCTGACTGGGGGGAGTGGGGTGGGGCTATCCAGGGGGATATTATATCTATATAAACACATATGTGTGTGAAATATGAATATTTCAAGATCAAAGTAGAATCATCATCCCATAAAAAATATCAGACTAATTAAAAATTAAAACAAGTATTGAAGGGATATAGAAAGGGAGAGGGGGACCTTAAAATCAAATCCAAAAGGTCAAAAAACATTTCAATACTTTGAAAATACAATATTTTTTACTTTACCAATATCTAGGTTGAAATAACCTTATTTAAGAAAGGATTTTACTCAAATTAATTATTCTTTTCAATTTGATCTAGAAAAAAATTTATAAAACCAAAGAAATATAGTTTATCCAACGAATGATAGAGAGGGAACCAGATACTAGAATCTTGGTTTACACATTCCCGCAAGGGAACCAATAAAAATGATCGAACATATGGTTAATTTTGACAAATAATAAAAAAATTCTTATGTACCAAATTAGTTTTTGGTTGTTTTAAACAATTAACAAAATGATTTTAACTAAATAGAGGGAAAAAATTATACCTTTCATTAAACATGAAACTCAACTGTTTCTCCATGAACATTAGCTTTAACCCAATAAATATCTTCTTCACATTGAACTAGAGTATGTTGATCAAGCTATTGGGAAACAAAGGGAATAGTCTTAGGTTCATCTTATTCAAATAAAAAAACTCCTCGCTGGGAAATTTTCACAACAACATGGAAGCTATGATTCGAAGGCAAAGTAACGAAGCATACTTGTTCCTCTTGTGATTTCAAAATGAATGTTTCATTATCAAATCATTCATTTCTATATAACATATAGTTAAAATTCACCAATGTAAACTGATATTGATCGACTTTACTTCCACGCACTAGATCAACTCAATTACAATTGAACAATATGTACTTAGACCTGTGTGCATTTACAACTTCAATGGTGTCTTTCAACTGATGATAGTAATAACTAGAATAAATGAATGGACAACTGATGCCACTAGTCTGTGTTGCTCGTTTGTCATCAACATCTTTAATCCAAAATCGAAAATCGTTAGCATATATAGTTTTATAATGAAGAGCTGTTATAGTTGGACCCTCAGCTAGTTGGATAAATTCTTCAGTTAGCATGGGGTCACCTAAGTCACTCAAGTTATGATCCAACATAATTCACAGAAATCAATAATTATTTCTGCAGAACTAAATTAGTTTAATACTTACTCATAATGAAAATCAATTTATACGTATAAAATCCTTGATCAAATCATGAAATGATGCATAATGAGATTATTGAATTTTATTCTCAATCGCACGAGAAATATCTTCTTTTATCTCATTAATGTGCTTCTTTTAAATGATAACACTATGTTTAAATGACCAACATATTAAAACAAAACATGTAAAAGATAAACAATAAAGTGATAAGACACTTACTTCATTAATGGTGCTACTAATGGAGTATTGAAAAAGATGTATCTATGTGCTTGTATCCACTCAATGTTGTCCATATCAAATATGGTTTCTTCTCCAACTGGACCATCATGAATACAAGATGGAATATATAATTTTGTTTCAACATCCATAAGATATTCAACATAATAAGTAGTAAACTCATCCATAAAATAACCATTGTCTATTGATGCCTTAGGATGAGCTCTGTTGTGTACAAATTGTTTAAATGTATTCAAATACTGCTCTATAAGATACATCCACCTGAATTGCACTGGACCAACTTCCATTACATCATCAGTTAGGTTCACTATCATGTGAACCATAACATCAAAAAATGAGGGGGAAAAAGTTTCTCAAAGTGACAAAAAATATGTACAATTTAGTCCTGCAAACTTTTTAAGTCACTCATTCATTGATTTCATAAACAAATATGTCTAAAAAATTACTAATCTCAATCAACGTTTGAAAAAAATTGGGGGATAAACAATCAAAAATTACGATTGGAATAAACTACTGATGTAGTATGTGATTTTCATGACTTTTCAATCCTTGCAATGTCCTGATCGTATGATTCACAGACATTGAAATATTATAAGAGTAACCATCAGACACCTTGAGTATCTTAAAAATGGAAGGAAATGTCTCTTTCCCTTTTTTAGTCATTGTATACTGTGCAGCAGGCATATATTCCTTGTTTCCCTCAGCTAACTGTAAATGAAACTTCTTTCTTAAAACCATTTCTTCCACATCACGTCATGGATTAACATGGTCCTTTGATTTTCCATTGACACCGAAAATGGTCCATAATATTTTACCACAAACATTTTTTTCAATGTGCATCTCATCCGTATTATCCCTTAGGATGTTATTTTTCCAATATATGAGATTGTAAAAAATACTTTTCCTTTTCCATTGGTGACTGCACTGTCTACCCGCCCCACAAATATTAGGTAATGGATGAGCCACCAAATCCTGGAATTCATATAGCATGCAGATGTTTTCTTCCTCAATCTACGATAACATTTCGACTCATGTCATGCTATTTGGTGCTGGGATAAACTCCCTAGAACCATCAAATGTCACTTTGTCCTTTATAAACATGTGTTGAGGGGGGAGAAAACGTATGTGACCCATGTATGCCCATTTTTTGAATGTTTAATCCATTCATATTTTTTACTTTTATTGTAACAAGGGAATGAAAACTCCCCTTTCGTACTCCATCCAGATAAATTTTCATAAGCTTGGAAGACATTGATTGTCCATAATAAAGAAGCTTGTAGATTAAACATTTCCTTAATTTCACAGTCATATGTCATCACACCATCACCCCAGAATTCATTCAACTTATCAATCAATGAATGAAGGAAAACATCAATCTTATTCCCCTAACATCTAGGTCCATTAATAAGAGTGGAACGTAATATAAATTGTAGCTTCATACAAATCCACAAAGGAAGATTATATGGAACCGATACCATGGTCCATGTGCTATGAGTTTCACCAACCATAGACTTTAATAGAGTGTAACCATCTTCTTCCAACCCCAATCTAACATTACGAACATCATTAGAAATGTCGGGGTGTCTTTTATAGAAATCCTTCCATGCACGAGAGTCTGTCGGGTGGGTTAACATATCACTTTCATGATTTCTTTCTTCATGCCATCTCATTAAATTAGAAACTATAGATGACATAAAAAATATTTTCAACCTCATATTTAGGGGAAAGTAATGCATTTGTTTTATAAAAATCGGTTTTCCCTGTTTCATAGTCTAATTTTAATGAGTCTGATTTCCCCTATTCTCTTTCCACCTCGAAGCACCACGGACCGTACAAATATCCAGATGGTCAATTTCTTTTCTAAAAAAACATCCAATTGTTTGAACATGAATCTATGGTCTCATATGTAAAACCTAAGTTATCTGTCAAAATACGATCATGGTAATACAAGTTAGGAATATTAGCGTCGATAGGAAGAACCTTTTTCCATAACACCAACATCATGTCGAACGATGTGTCTGACCACTGATTCAAAGACTTCAAATGAAATAACTCCACGATAAACGAAAATTTATTTTATGCAGCACATCCATGATATAATTCTAGTTTTTCATCATCAAGTACTTTATAAAACCTCCTCAAAAAACGATTTTCACCAGAGCGCAAATTTATCTCACATGTATCAGCATTATGGATGTTAATGCCTTTAGGAGCCAACCCAAGTACCATTTCAGTAAGAATTTCATGCATTGGATCATTCATCCACACATCAATGTCCATATAAAATGCATCTGTATTTTTATTAAGAATATATTATTCCACAAGACAAGTCTAGCTCTTATATTTTTTCAGAAATCCGTTCAAGAATAAGTTCTCCCTCATGGTATCTCGTGTGAATTGATATCTTTTTTCACATTTTCTACATGGAAGAATAATAAATTCACATTGAAATCCTCTATTGGACTCAATAAACTATATAATTCCATCGAAATATTCTCTAGACATTCGATTTTCAAGATCAATCCAACTCTTATCCATAATAATATCTGTATAACAATCATTTACACAAGACAACATATTACATGAATTTTTATATCAAATGTATTTAAAATAAAGAATTTCAAATTGCATATGGGCCATTGATAAAATAAACAATTTATTTCTCTGAATAATAAAAAAGAGAATAGATAATGGAATGGAAGTGAAATCCCATGTCATCGCCACCATGTTGGTATGGTAAATGTAATGATGACTCTATATTATTGAAACTATATTAAGAATTAATTTGGTCTATAATTATATAGGGTAAATTTTTTTCAATAAAGTAATATTATAACATGCATGTATATGTGGTACAAGAGAAAATTCATGAAATACCAATATTGAACTATCGACCTTAGTGACTATTTTAATTTAAACCAATAAATTAACAAATACAATTTGTGATGAAAGTGACCCATATCAATTAGTGATGAAAAATATTCTCAAACTCATAGAAACTGTATCTTTTTACAAATAATTTCTCACTACCTATTGGATTCAAACTGCCATTGTTCCATTAGATGCAGTAAAGATTAATAGTCAAATATAGCAGTCAATCTCTAATTTATGGAAAACTAACTAATCTATATTAAGGATAACATAAAATATATACAATTCCAGAACAAAAAAATACCAATATATCTTCACTTCTGTTATCAATAGAGAATATCTGGGAAAATGAATGTGACTCCCCATGCTAGATCACAGGGTCCAATACAGTGTTCCTCATGGAGTCAATAAGGAATCCTTTTATACAATATTTTTGTTATTAGAAGTAAGGGTCTGAATTTCATCAGTGTAGAAAATATACCCTTGGTATCAATAAATAAAAGGATAAAAATAACATAATAGAGTCAATAAACTATGAAAAATCCAAATCCATGGTAGGTATCTCAAGTAATATAGTTAAAACCCAATTAACCCCAAAGTGTTAGGTCAATTAAAGTGTGGGAAATAAAAAGATTTTGAAAAACTATTGATACATTACTCTAAATTCCATCTCAATTCTACCTCTAAAATATACACATAAGTCACATTGGAACATGGATTAATATCATATAAAGGAACATCATATAATATTAATAATAACCTATATTGTCGAAACACATGTTTTTAAACTCAAACATGGGTCTCATGGGCTATGCAAGCACACACATGTGGTAAAACCTCAAACATTTTCTCATGGGACACACACACACACACTGAGAGACATGTGATAAACTCAAGAATGGTATAAATCAAATTAAAAAAAACTTATAATATCAATCCAATCAACATATACATGGAATTTGTATTGTATGTAACATCCAACATCTAGTAAAGTGTGAAGTCTTCTCATTCACACACTTTCAACACACATTGTTTCATAATTCTTCATGCACAAAAACCCATAAACACATGAAATTCCATTTTTAAACTTTTTATCCACACACAATATTCATATAATCTTCATGAATATCAAATTTATGCTGTAATTTTCACACAATTAAAACCTTAAAATGTAAATTAGGGAAAACCTTATAGCATCACAAATTCAGAACAGAGGGGAGCCAAAGGTGGTGTTTCCAGTGAGAGGAGGGGAAGTGGAGGGGATCTGGAGTCAGAGGCTGTGTGGAGAGGGATGGGATGGGAACCAAAAATGGTAGGGAGTCGGAGGAGGAGGTGGTGAGGCGACACTGGTGCAGTGAGGGAGGGGATAGGTGGTGCGTTGAGGGAGGGGATGGGAGACAACGCCGGCTGAAACCAGAGATGGAGCTGGTGCGGTGTCGGCAGTGCGGTGTCGTCGGTGAAGTGAGGGAGGGGAGGTGGTGAGGGGGAGCCAGATCTGGGGCGGAAATGGAGGGGACATGCAGCTACATGGATTCGGGGGGTCGGGGGTAGGGTTTGGTTTCAAGATCGTGGTGTATTTTTTTTAGAATTATTGTGACCGCCATTGGCGGTCTCCCTTGTCAGGGGTCTCCAAAACCCCTTTTTCTAGAAGTGGATGATATTTCCCAATGAGAAATAGATGATATATCCTTTAAATGGTATGGGGATCTTTAAACATTGAAACTCATTCTAATGAAGTTAACCCTTGGTAATCTCTAGTATGGGAGGTTATGTGAACTGACCTTCCCATAATAATTTCATGTGTTATATGTGTCATTATATATTCCTATATGTGACCATGTTTAATGGTCTTTATAATTGAGATTATTATTAATGAAATCATGATTCATGTGCTTTGATGTATTGTTCAAAACCATGATTTCATATATTCATTGGGATGTTGGATATGTTTTTTGTTTCACGAGTGACGCGACATTAATTAACAAGTCCAAAAATGATGTTTCCCTGTCATAGTATAATGGATGTTGATATCTCATCCCTTATAAAGAGTTAGAACTTCATGATTAATTCCATGGCCATGATGTTTTATTAATGAGTTTATTTTTAGAATGTTAAAGAAATATGTATCAAGAATATGGGTTTATGACATAGGTATTGACACCTATTTGATGGGATATAAACAAAAATGGATTCTATTAAATAGTACGTGTTTTTAGGAAGGTTTTTTGTTGTTATTGTGACATCAAATCATTTATCTATGGGTTTCTTAACATTTTTCTAGATACTAATCTTGGACATAGGAATGTTCGACCTAATGAACCAGAGAAAAGGGAATAGAGGGTCATACGATAATTATATCCAAAATCGTAGTTATGTTCTACATTAATTTAGTGTTAGAATATATTGTATTCTCGTGTTCTGAGAATAATATCATTTAGGTTATATTGATCGGGAATATTTAGTCACATGTTATTTGGGGAATATAAATGTGAGTTGAATATTCGATAAATATTTATTCATAAGTATGGTTATATTAATATTTATTTATTTGTTGATAATGGATTTTGTGATGTTTATTTTTTAAAAAAAATAACTATTACTTGAGATTCAATAAATATTGAGGAGGAATTAAAGTCTGAGTTATGATTCCAAATGAAAATTATATATTAAATACCATTTAAATAAATATTAATTAATTAATTTATGAAATGATATTAATATTATCTACAGGTTTATTGTTTATTATGTAAATAAGAATATTATATATATTATTATTAGTTTTTGGGAGACCTATATATTAAGAGATTAATAAAGGGTCTGTATACTACTGTTCCTTCATTTAACTTGGAATTATTTATAACTAGTTATACAATTTTATAGCCCTATAAATTATTGTTAATAAAAAACCTATCTGGATAAATCTCTCAAGATCATAGAATAATTACTTTATAATTTTATCTATAACAAAGTGCCTAAATAATTTCAATAATACTTCTCCCTATCATGTACCAAGAGAAACTGGATAATCCTTTATTCTTGGAAGAAGTCCATGTTTTCTATCAATGGTGGATGATGATAGTATTTAAGAATTTTCTTTGTAACACTAGAAGATTTTATGATGATGACCTAAGGTTTTGGAGCACATGTGGATGAACACTATAATAAATATATATTGGATCCTCAATATATGAAAAATCTGAAAATATTGATCATCATATTCATTAATGAAAAAATTACAAAATATTAAAATCTTATTTATAAAAATTAATTATAAATTATATGTGAAATATATTACCTTCTTCATCTCGGTACTCCTTCGGTGATTTTTAACTAGTTAATTCAAAATACCTAGTGATTTTTGGTTTTGTTCTTGTAGGTTATCCATAGAAAATGATGAAAAAACACCACCAGACAA
Source organism: Viscum album (assembly GCA_963277665.1). Classification (NCBI taxonomy): domain Eukaryota; kingdom Viridiplantae; phylum Streptophyta; class Magnoliopsida; order Santalales; family Viscaceae; genus Viscum; species Viscum album. Next base: position 1,907,868,216 of record OY728155.1, read on the forward strand.
AGACCCAACAAGCTTTAGTTACACTTAGAACCTTCATAACTTGTTTAATGTATTGTTGAAACTGATAGTCCTAAGAGTTAGATAACTAAATCCTATTATGATATTTGAGTTACACGTAGTTTGGAAACCTTAAGGGTCAGAATACTAAAGGAATAATGTTGAGTTTTTTTGTATTTTATAGAACATGAAAAGAGTTTCTACTCAACCATTTTGGAGTCAAATATTACATGATTGACCTAACGGACTATATAAAAAAGTTAAAAATAAATCCAAACCATAATCAGGGATTTGTAAAATATGGATTGTGGGACACTAATGGATATGATCAATTTAAAACGGGTCATTTTAGAGGTATAATATTTAATAAAATTCTATAAAAAATTTATGTAAAATGTGATACTCATATGATAAAATATTCTATTGTAGATATAATGGTATCATCATCATATTCCATCTTAACATTGAGATATCTCTTGGATAATGCAAAGCATAATGGTTGTTATTTCATTGACTAGTACCAAAACATTGTTAGGTCCCAAAAGGGATATTGTAGATGGTCTTCAAGGGGGTAAATAGACAAGATTATAAAATTTAATCAAATAATTTAATAAAAAGTTTAATTATTAATGTAAATTATTAGAGTTAATTACTATTGGAAAAGGTAAACAACACAGGGATGTTTTTCATAATAGTTTAGTACATATTGGGTATTCTATACTCTTATACCTCTATTCTCAATAAGATATATAAGTGGAATAATGTGATTTTTAGGGGGAATGATAACCCAATTACACAATATTTTACTGATGTAGGTAAAATCATTACACTTACATTAGTATGGGGAGTCAAAACCCTTACATCATTACATCATACAGTAAGAGCCACAACCCAAATAGTCCTAAATTTATAATCTGGGAGTCACAATCTGAAAAAGAGAAAAGAAATTATTTTTAATGAAAAATCATAATCACAAAATAGAGAGTGAATGAGAGAGATGAGAAATAATGTTATGGACCCAGAATCTAGATGAAGTAGAAGTTAAATAATGAATGCGTAGGTACTAGTTCTTGAGAACTGTAATGGAACATCTTATTAAGGCAATAGAAGTCGAAGAAAAATAAATTTCTCCCATGAGAGATTCTATAGGTGTTTAAATATAGTGTCACACAAGATTTTGGTTTGTTTTGAAGGTTTAAAAATTCACAGTTTTTTCTCATGGAAAAAAGAGTATCAAAGAAGTAATCTGATGTATCCCTTTAAGGGTCATATAAATTTTAAATAAGATTTATGAAATAAAACTTACAAAAAAATATCTGCATAATGAAATGTAATTGAAAATCGTTGAATTATTCAGGATATATAGAGAATTATTATGCAAAATAATTTTAACAAATAAATTGTTGAATAAACAAAAATACATACCTATTCAAAATTATTTATATTTCCTGATAAATGATAATAATAATTCAAATTTAATCCCATAAAAATCATAAGACTACTTGAAAAAAATATTAAATATATTTTAAATTAATGCAGCGTGTAAATAAAAAATAATTATACTCTCTAGAATACTATAAAACATGCTTGAATATATTAAATGAAATTAAATAATAATTATGAAAATATATTTTCAAATAAATTATCTTAAAATATTAAAACATGCATATTCGAGAATACAAGATAAAAATGTCATGTAACCAAAATGAATAATTTTTTTTAACATTTTAAAACTTATTTAAATATTATAATAACAGTTTTATTGGTTTAAATATAAACATTATATGTTTTATAAATTAGTAAAATACTTAAAAAAATTATAATATGCATGAGATTTATTAAAATATAAATAGTGGTGAAAAATAGAGTATGAAGAAACCTTCAATAGTGGTAGAAAAAAATACCTGGAAGTGGAAAGTATGAATGAAAAATAATCCACCATGAAAAAATTATCCACTGTTGAAAAATGATCCACCTTTGAAAAATGAAACATCATTGAAAAGAGAGTCACTACTGGGAATAAAAATAATCCACTGTTTGGTATTTGAAAATGACCCACCATTGGAAAACAAAAAAGATAATCCACTATTGGAATAAAATATTACCCACCATTTGAATTAAAATTTACCTACCATTTGGAAAATAACATTAACCACCATTCGAATTTAGTTGAGTCACCATTAAAAATTGAGAATGAGTCACGAGTGAAAGATAACCGACAATAACTAACTGTTGAAAAAACAGACTGAGTGACCACTATAAATATGAAGAATAATCAAAATGGAAAAGATGTATATGAGCTACCATTACAAAATAAATGTTTTCCAAGATTGATTTTTGATGTTATTGGATGATAAAACTCATTGTTGGGTATAATACTAAGTTACCCACTATTGAAAATAAAAACACCCATTTACTATTAAGAGTGGGATACTATTGAAGGATACCACATTAAAGGATTCAAGAGGATAGATTCTGAGCTCCAAGCTAAAGGGGAGGATTCTTTATTGATTAACCATGGTGGAACGAGGCCATAGGAGGAAGATGATAAATAAAAATTCATTATTTTATGTTAAAACTAAACACATAAGATTCAGATAATTTTTAAGCCATCTATATAACTGAAATTTTTGTGTTCCTAAAATTATTAATTAAATTTAATTTCATCATATTTATAACGAATCAATAGTCTATTAATTCTGATAATTATAGAAGTAGATATATTCAGAACAATGTGAAAACTTGATTTGAATACTATAGAATCCATTTAAATATTTGTCCATTTTTAAGAAATGTAAATGAAAATTTTAGAGTTTCATATAGTTTAATTAAATTGATAAAAACATTTATATTTATAACCAATAAAACTTTAAATGGTAACTTTTAGATTTTAATGATCTATCAATGAAGCAAAAAATATTTTCAATTAGGGAAAATTCAAAATTGCAGACATATTGATGGATCTTTGGATAAATGACACAACCATTAAATAATAAATTTAAACCTTTGTATGTTATAATGAAATAAATATAAATGTATTTTATTTGAAATTGAATAAATTACAAAATAATTTTATCATAAGAGAAAAGATATAAATAAAATATATTAGTAAAATATAAAGTATTATATACAGAAAATAGTACACGATAACAAAAACATGTATCACGTTCGGATTTTAATTAGAACATTCTAGAGAAATAATTATTCATCATTTTAGATTAATAAAAGTTATATTAACTTGTTATACTTCATATGAAATTATAATTTTGAAAAACTGATGAATAAAAATAATTTTAAAATTAAAATATAGAGAGGTTATAAAAAATCACATAAAATAATAAAAGAGATTATTTTATTTTTAAAAAATTAATATATAATCAAGAAAAACATGAATACATTCATTCACATTCACAAAAAGCCCTCATTTATTGAAAATAAAATCTAAACAATTAAAATTAGTTTTCTCCACAATTTTATAAATATACAAAAATATAGAATAAAAACTCCCCCAAAATCAATGCAATAATAAAATAATTAAACTTCCTACATTAAAAGGTCAAATTTAATTTTTTTCAAACTGATAAGAGTCTAAAGTCTTAAAAATTTTGTTTACATGATAATTTCTGTTATGGATACGTTCTTAAAAAATATCAAACATATTCACATGATCTCTAAAAATTTTAAATCTATAATCAATTGGATGTGTTCTAGAATGTTGTAAAGGAATTTTCGAAATAGAAACTTCATATGTATTATAAAAATAAATGGCCATCTTATAAAGACCAATACCAAAAAATATTTTTTATTAATCCATAAACATTGATCTCAACTACTACCATAAAAGAAATACTCATCTTCTGTAGTAGATAGAGAAATAAATAGTTTCTTCTTAGAAGAACTAGAAATTGAGTTTTTTCTAGAAAATGATACATACCCAATGAGATTTTTTTTTCAAATATATGGCCTCAAAAGTAAGAGTTAGAATAAGATATTAAATCCAGATTTTTATATTTTGGATAAAATAAACTATAATAAACAGTCCCTTTAACATATATAATTATTCATTTTACATCTTGAATATTAATTTCATTAGGATCAACTTGGAATCTAGCACATAAAAAAACACTAATCATTATATCAATTCTTGATATAGTTAAATAGAGCAAGTAAATTATCATTAATTTATAAAAATTAATATCAATAGATTTTCCACATGTGTGAACATATAATTTAAAATTATTACCCATAGGAGTCTTCTTAAATTTGGATAAATCAAGAGAAAATATTTTAACAAACTGTTTACATAGATTAATTATGAAAAATTACATATTTTATTTGAGAAATTTAACTACTAAGAAATATCTTTATTTATTATATTAAACTCTTATAAAATTATAAATACATCAAAATAAAAAAGTAATTTCATATAAGTTCACTATATGAACCAAAACTATATCACCAACATAAAATTGTACATCAAATATATCATTAGAAATTCTTTTAATAAAAAATGTACGAGCAAAATTGCCTTTCGTAAAACCTTTATTTAATAAAAAAATCTTTTCATACCAAGAAATATGTGTTTTTTTGGGGCCATACTGAGATATATATAATCTAAAAAATTATTGATAAATTTTTCATTTTCAAAACTAGGGGTGGAGAAACCTAAAATTCCTCAGTTATAAAACTATTTATGAAAGCACTTTTTACATCCATTTGATATAATTTAAATCCATGAAAATAATAAAAAAACCTATAAAATTATTATATCATATGTCTTGGAAATAGGTGAAAATGAATCATCAGTGTCTATAATTTATTTTTGAGAGTATCCTTGAGAAACATGTCTCTACTAGTTTTTGAAAAACTGTCCAGATTCATCAATAGTTTTTCAAAAGAACCACTTAGTTCCAATTACCTAGTTATCCTCATGAAATTATACTACAGACCAAAAATTATTTCTAAAAAACTGATTAATGTCTTCTTTCCGAGAAACAATATAGATATAATCATTTAAATCACCATTAATATTGTTAAAAAAAATCAAAAATAAAAGTAGAATTAACACAAAATTTTAAAACATCATTTCGTGTTTTAACACCTGAATCAACATTTCCAATTACATTTTCAACATGATGATATTTATTAATATTATATGATGTTGTATTAGTTTGAGAAGGAGTATTGTCTCCCAAAATTTTTTTATCCTTGCCATAAATTTTTTCTTCACTAAAATTAAAATATCAACACTATTCATCAAAATCATTAGAATTTGAATTTAATTTAAAATTATTTTCATCAAACATAACATGTAAAAATTGTTCAATAAAAATAATTATATTATTATAAATTCTATAATATTTAAATTATTATAATATCAAAGAAAAATACTAGAATCACTTTTAGCATCAAATTTGTCTAAATTATCATTTGAATTTACAATTAAATCTTTACATCCAAAATCTCTAAAATACCCAAATTTAGTATTATTATTATTGAAAAATTCACAAGGATTTTTTTAGAATAGTATAATGAGAACTCTATTAGAAATACTAAAAAAAATAAAAAAATCCCTCATCCCAAAAATATCAATGTAAATTATATTCACTAAATATATTTTTGAAAAATTTTCAATAAGAGTTTCTATTTTTCTTATTACAACACCATTTTTCTATTGTGTTCTAGGAGTAGATAAATTATGAAAATAGAAATTATTTTTAAAAAAAAATTCAACATCTAAATTATTAAATTCACCACCATTTTCACTACTAATATAAATAATCAGACATACTTTTTCATTTTGAACTAAATTAAAAAAATTAGTAAATCTAATTAATGTGTCATTTTTATGAGCATGAAAGTATACCCATATAAATCTACTATAATAATCAATAATAACTGAAGTATATTTTTTCCAACAATACTATAAATTTGAGTATAGAAAAATAAATCATGATATAGTTATTATAAATGTATATTAGCACTTATTTTATTGATGGTTCTAAAAGAAATTTTATGTTATTTACTCTTCCTGAAAGACTCACAAAACCGAGGCTATTATTTCTTTAATGAAGGAAATTATAACACATTTTCATGTTTTGAGTGGTTAGGTAATAGTATGAAATGAACATGATCTAAATTTTTATGTCAAATGATGCTATCATTATTGAGATAATTCAAACACTTAACATTTTGAAGATTTAGTTTGGTGAAATCAAGAGCATATATCATTTCTTTTCTATTAGAATAAATTAATAACGAATCATCCTAAAAAAAAATTATAATTTTGACATTTTACTTCCATTACATCATCACATAATATAGATATATGAATTAAGTTATTTTTTAATCCTTTAATATATAAAACATTATAATTAAAAGTAAAATAGGAAATACCAAATTCACCAAAGACATTTTACTTTTCCATTATAATTGTCTCCAAAACAAAAATTTCCTCCATAAAATGTATATTTTAAGTGGTCAAAAATGATTATTATATAGTCATAAGATTAGATAATACCATTTCCATATACCATATATAATTATTGATATATCCAAGGAATTTTTCTATAAAAATAATTTCAATGACAATTTTGGAATCCAGACTTCTTCTAATACAACAAGATCAGTAACACAATTTTTGGGTACTAATATAGAATTTTGAAAAGTATTGTATATTAATATATATAATAAGTATTTAGAAATTATAATTTCTTAATTTCCTAATATTTTTTAAATCTAAGAGAAAAATCATTTTCATAGAAACCTTTCATGTCACATTTAAAACAAGTAAAAGTAGAATTACACCCATTTTTACTATTTAACAAAATGAGTTTTAAACATTTGAGGTAATATAATACCATAGATAGAACCATATTTATTTTTTCATTATTAATTAAAGACATCATTTTTTTCATGAACTTGAATAGAAGCAGATAAACCTTGATTAAGACTCTTAACTTCATTTTTCATATTTTCATTCAAATCATGAGTAGATTTCAATGTTTCATAAAAATTCCAATGAGATGTATAAGAAGTATTCCTTAAATATTCATTTTCATATTATTTTTTCCCATAATTTGGATTCTCATTATTTTAAAAAATATTATTATAAAAATTCGAGACTATTAATATATCCTTTCTCAATCATTCAATTTATTTATTTAATTAAGATACATTCCAGTTTTCTAAATTATAGTCAATATCATAACATCCATAAATAAATCCAAATAAAAATACTTATATAGTGATTATATGAATCATTAATTAGTATTTTCTTTTTCAAATCCATATTGTTCACAATAATCATAATCTTCTGTATAGCAACCACTTGTAGTTAGTTTTTTCTATCCTTGTTTTTTTGTTTGTATTTACTCTTTATTTTAGGATAGTCAGGCTTAATATTCCCTTTCATCTTGCACTCATAACAAGTTACATTTTAGTATTTTAAATTCATATTAACTTTCTTATCTCCCTTGTGTTTTTATTTTTGAGGATTATTTTAAACTAGATCTTAAATCCTTTCTTCTTCAATCTTTTTATAAACCCTAGTCACAATAAATTACATATATTATTTTTCACTATATTGTAGATCAGAAACATAAGATTAAGTAGAAATAATATTCACATATTTAAAAGATACAAATTTTCTTTTTTTTTTGTCTCCTCTTCAGCTATGTTATTCAGTTCCACTTCACACTGAAGATATCATTCAATTTATTTGGTAATTCTAATGTGACTCCCTAAAAAAGTATTGGGTTTTCCAAATCTTCTCTAAATGAGTTTATTCCATTCACTGTTCTTGTGAATCAATGGGACATTTGGTTTACAATTTTATATTCACCCATATTGAAGTCCTAGTAATCATCATGAATAATTCCAACCTAGGATTAGATTAATTTTTTAGACCCAAGGTGAGAGACTTGTAGAATCTTATAAATCTCATGAGCTATCATAAAAGAAGATACATAACTGAAAAACACTTCTGTTTATACCACCACATAAATTTGTTACAACTTTGTAATTTAAAACATTTCTATGGGAATAATTTTGAGTAAGTGTATTTGGGTCATCTTCAGGTTGATTTTACTATTTTCACATGATAGAATAGTGTTAAAAGATCATATTTTTGAGGCATTACTATATTATGTATCTCCAATGTCCATAATCACTTCCATCAAAGTTTGGTGGCTTCTGATGAATACATGAATCATTTGGGAATAATCATTTCATATTATAAGATCATTATCCGTAGTCAATGAGGTATAATAATAGGTTACCAAAAATTAAATAAAAGTAAACTACATAGTGGGATTAGCTAATTCCAAAAGGAATAACCTTTGATAAAAATTTAAATGTATCAAAAAGATAATAACATAAAGAATCAATTATAATTTTTATTGGGATCTAATACCAATTTTTAAGTCCCAATAGGGATATGAAAAATGGTCTAGATGTGGGGGTGGAGAGGTTAATCAAATATATTAAAATTTTGAATCCAATAAATTGATTAATTATTTTGATTATTAATGTTATTTATTAGAGTAAATTAGGAGTAGAAAAATTAAATAACATAAGGCTGTTTTTTATAGTTGTTGGGTCCAATATTTTCTTACTCTACTTTTATATATCTCTTCTCAAAAATAGATACATGGGAACTAATATGATTTTTAGGGGGAATCACAAACCAATTACAAAATCATTTTTAGTTGAGGGATAACCAGGATCTGACTTCTGTATGGGGAGTCACAACCCTTACAACCTAACTTTAGATAATAAGAATCACAACCCAAATAGTCCCGACATCAGAATCTTTTAGTCACAACCAATTGAATAGAAGAAGAAATTATTTTCAATATAGAATAATAAATAGAAAATAGCGAGTGCATGAAAGAGATATGAAATATTGTTAATGAATTAGAAACTCAATGAAGGAGAAGAGAAACAATGAATGAATAGGTATTGGTTCTAGAGAAATGGATTGGAACATCTCTTTAAAGTAGTTTAAGTCCAAGAATAAGACATTCAACCTTTGAGGTATGTTCTATATATTTAAATAGAGTGTCATATAAGACATTATTTTGTTCAGTAGGTATAAAATTTCCTAGCATTGTTTCATGGTAAAATAGAGTATCAAATAAGTAATATTATAAATCCCTTAAAGTGTCATGAAAAATTTAAATAAAATTTAAAAAATAAAACTAACAAAACAATCTCCAAGTAAAGAAATTCTATTTCAAAAATTGTGGAATTTTTAAAGAGAGACAGAGAATTATTGTAGAGAATAATCATATCAAATAAATGTTTTAATTAAAAAATAAAGCCCATTTAAAACTGATTTGAATTGCCTGATAAATGATAATTATAAGTCAAATATAATCCCATAAAACTCAAAAGATTATTTCAATAAAATATTAAATATATTTTAATTTAATTCATTTTGAATATAAAAAATAATTATATTTCCTTATAAACAATAAAATGTGTTTGAATATATTCAGTGTCGTTATATAATAATTTAAAAATAATTATTCAAATAAATTAACTCAAAATATTAAAATATAAATATTCTTGAATAAATGTCACAAAAGTCATGTAAGATTAATGAATAAATAAGATAACATTTTAAAACTCATTAATATGTTATTACACAACTTAATTCTGCTAACATATAAATATATGAGTTTCTTAAATCAATAAAACACTTAAAAGTATTATAATATGAATGTAATTAATCAACATATAAAAATTGATAAATAATTGAGCATGAAGACAAATTCACTCTGGGTTGAAGAAATTCTCCATGGTGGAAAGTATCTTTAGAAAATGATCCATCGTTGAAAAAATGATCCACTGTTGAAAAAGGACCCAGTTTTAAAAAATGACCCACCATTGAAAAATGAGTAACCATTAGGAATAAAAAATAAGGCACTATTGGGTATTTTAAAATAATTAACCATTGGAAAAAAAATTATGAGCCACTTTTTTAATACATTTTATGCACCATTAGAATTAAATTTTACCTACTTTTGTAGAACAATTTTTCCCAGAGTTGGATTCTAGGTGAGTCACTGTTGCAGATAGAGAATGACTCACCACTATAAAATGACTCATGGTTGAAAAAAATCTATCTATTAACCATTTCAGAGATGAAAATGTCTCACCTATTAAAATATGAAGATGAGACACCATTGGAAAGTAGTTTCCATCTAGGATAGATAAGAGCTATTGTTGGAGAAGAAAACCCACCATTGGGTATAAATCCAAGTGACCCACCATTGTAAAGAGAAAGATCCATATACTATTAAGAGTGGGTTATAATTGAAGTATCAATCATATAAGGAGGTAGATGATGGTTTTAGGGATCTTGTTTTAAGAAGAAGAATATTGAGTAATCAGCCAAGGAGGAAAGAGGCTGGAGGAGGAAGATGTTGAATAGTGATTCATCATTTGTTGTTCAAAATGAACATATTTTTTTCAAAATTTTAATCCATATAAATGATTGAATTAATTTGTAGTCCAAAATACTTAATTGTATAAAATTTTAATATGTTTCTAAATAAACAATAATCACTTATTTTTTATAAGTATTGAAGGAGATATCCTTAAAATATTATGGAAACTCTATTAGAATTATGCAAAAACAATTTCAATACTTCAATTTTTTAAAGGTATATATAATGATTTTTTTTATTTCAATGTAGTTGAATAAAACGAATAAAATTATTATATTTATAACTGAACATTATTTGAGTTATTCTTATTTTAAATGAATGAAATATAAAAGAAAAGAAAATGATTTTCAATTCTGGAAATTCAGAATTTCCTGTTACCAGATCATCAGAAAAATGGTGCATCCCTTAAATAATAAATTATGACCTTTATTTATTCTAATTTTGTATGACAATAAACTGAAAAAGTTCCAAAATGATCTAATCACTATATCGCAAGTTATAAATAAAATACAGAAAAAACAATAAATTGGTCTATACTGAAATTATTACATGAGTCCAAAAACATGTATCATATTTTAATTTAATGGATAACATGATAGAGAAATAATTATACTAAATTTTATTTTAATAAAATTTGGAATAACTTTTTATATTTCCTATGAAACTAGTATTTAATAAAACCTATCAATACAAAATCAGGTTAAAATAAAAATACAGAGAGTTTATAAATTTTGTTTTCACATAACATGATAAATGGGTTTTCTATATTTAAAAACATAAAATAAAAACTAATAATAAATTAAAATACATACATGAACATGAAAAAACAAACATGGGAAAAATAATCAAGTAAAAAATGAACTTTCTCTCTGTTAGGGAATTTTTTTCCTAAGGAACTGATTGGTGAAGCCATTAAACAAATATAAATATATACTTATGATAATTATATAATGGATTTACTATAATACTCTACTGCCATTCGTATTACTATAGACCCCATGTTGCAAAAGAACTTGAATACATGGATACATACAAGATGATAGACAACCAAAAAATGATTTATCAAGATCAAGAAATACATGAGAGGTATAAGGTTTTAGAAACACTATTTCGATGTAATATGTTAAAAGGAACTTCAGTATCTACACAAGTACACAATATTATTTGGTATAAAAATGGATTAGAGAGTCTAGATTCATCTCTTAGGCTTGATATGGTTTGAAATTAATTCTAAATTTACTATTAAAACATTTTTGAGAGTTCTTTATAAACTATAAATGAATGAGTTTGAACAATGTTTTCCAAAACTGATTTATATATTGAGGATCATTGGGAAAGTTATTTCAATAAAACTCTTAAGCATCATAAAATTAGTGCATAAGTATTAGGGTAAATGTTTTGGATGGAAATATAATAAGGTAAGTCTTATAGAGTCTAATACATGTACTAAACTTATTAAATAAATGGAAGGGATGGGCTTTCATCGTGGATAATATGGTCATTAGAAAAGGAAATTTCTAGAGTAATGTTTCTGAGGTGAGTCAAAAGCTATGGTCCAGTGCATGTTTTTTGTTATTTAATCAAATCGAGTGGAAAAATCATAAATAATTTTATTAATGAAACCTTATAAACTCATATAGATTATATTTAAATTTTAATTTATAATTAATTTAAAACTATAACTACCTTGAATGTGATATTTCCTCTTTCATTTTGATGTTGTTCTTGTATTATCACCATTGCAGTGGAGGATCTGAGTGAGGATTGCTTTAGTTATTTCCAAAAATGATCTTTAAATATCTAATAAATGTTATTGGTATTTAAAGTACATGTTCCAAGGAACCTAGAGATTTATTTTATTCACCATTGACCACAATAAATAATTCTCTTTTTCACTTGTTATTTTTTAGGTGAATGGGGGAGAATTTTTTCTTAGTTGGAGTTGGTATTGTAGAACCAACATCATGGAACTTGATTAAATGACTTCCATTATTAAATAACATTTCTTATCACAACATTATTATTTTATTTTCTTGAAATATTCATGTGTTAATGTTTAATGAAAATTTTTCTCACTAGAAGGATATATATGTTCTCTACTATGATGATAACCTAGAGGATCCATGGATATATTATTGAATATAGTTATATGGTTTGATGATATTTTTTATGGGACACAAATGATACAGAATATTTGGGGTAAGGGGTCATAAAACATTAATACACCTTATCATGGAGATTTCCCATGGTAATCTACAAAATAGAAGGTTATAAGAACATTCCTGGCAATAGGAAATCCACATTTTCAGGTTTCATTGGATGTACCAATATGCAGACATATGCATTGATCTTTAGAATTTAAGATTATCATTAATGGATATCAAGAATCAAATGATTTAATATTTCAATGAAAACTGTAACAACATATTTTCATAGTGAGATTGGATATGTTGGGTGTGTCACGAGTGATATTGCATTAATGAATAATATGAGAAAGGATTTAACCCTTTTATCCCTTGATATAAGATGATATATCAGGACCATTGATGGTAATGGAACATCCTATATAAATCCATGTCTATGGTGTTTGGGGGAATGTTCAATTAAATAATGTCAAAGAAAGAGACATTGAGAATATAGGTTGATGGGACCCACATGCAACAATCGTGATATGAGATATTGAGATAAAATGATAATATTACTTGGTAAGTTTACATAGGTGGTTGAATATAATTATTCCATTAAATTCGTTCTTTATGGATTCCCTAACATGATTCCAGATTATAACCATAGATTTTAGGAAATTATACCTAATGCCACTAAGAAAGAGGCCTAGAGGGACACACACTAATGGTATTAGAAATCCTAGTTAAATTCTAGTAACAAATTTAACAAGTCGGAATAAATATTATTTATTTAGGGTTGTTTAATCACCACAATCACATGTTATTTGAAAGAATAAGTACTTTAAATAGTAATAATAAATATATTTTTTTAAGGTTGGGTGAATATTCTGTGTATTATATTTATCAGATAATGATTTAGTGAGATGAATTTATTAAATAAATTTTAATTATTAAAGTATCAGTAAATGTCAAAAATGGAAATCAGAATGATCATAACATTTTGATTGGAAATAGTGAAAATGATATTTATTTATTATCTTAAAGTGTTTCACATGTCCAGAGATTAATAATAATAATAATAATAATAATAATAATAATAATATTAATATTAATATTAATATTAATGGACATGGGGTCAACTGATAATATTAATGTTATAAGGGGACTTGTGTGTGATTTTCTAACCCTAAACCATCCGTAATAAAGTTTGAATTATAAAACTATCAATAATTACCTTTGGTTTCTACAATGGATATAGATATACTCTCTCAAGCCCTAAAAGAGATCAATATATTTAATAGTTCTCTTCTATCATCCTCTCTCAATCCATCAAGATAAAACAAAAAATTTATTCCTCCTTCAAGAAAATTATAACATGATGAACAATGAACTATAACTACTAAATTAAGACTTATTTGCAATGAGCACCTGTCGTAAGTGGGGATTTTCTTAGACATGTGTTGAAAATTACTCTTTTCATGTTGTTCCATCACAAAACAACATTTTTTTGTGACAGGGGGTTCCCCAACATGAAAAACCTTTAACACACACACAGATATATATATATATATATATATATATTCTAAGAGAGACATATCCAATATCAAATAATATTTGTCATTGGAAAATTATCCCATAAAAAATAATTTTAAAAAATATTTGTGATGGGATTAGTTTCTGAACACAAATAGTTAAAAAAAATATAAAATAATAATCCAAAAAATGAAAAAAAACACCACAATACTATAAAAACAAAAAATAATAAAATAATATAAATAACACATTATATAAAACAATAAATTTCTAAATTAATAAAAAAAAATCTAAAAAAAATCATTCAAATGTTTAACATAATAAATACATCTAGAAAGTACATAAATCACAAGTGGGGCAAGGTCATCTATAGGAGGTGGTAGAGGGAACTCCATATCTATACCCAATTCTAAATACCACATGTACTCCATCATCTATTGATGCGGATGCTCTTGTGCTCGACACATCTCCTCAGGATACTTCTCATGCTACCAAAGAAACTATTCCTTCACTCTATTAAGGGTATCTATAACCTCATTCAGATCTCATAACTTCTACTTATACTATGCAGTCGATGATGAATACTCTTTAACAGCTACCCTTGAGATGGATGAGGACGTCACAATAGTACCATAATAATTTGAAGGCATCAATTGAGAGTTGATACCAACAAATCGATCATTCCAAAAGGTAAACTAAATCTCTTGTATCCCTATTGAGTCATCAAACCCCACTGAATTTGTAGCCTGAACCTCAATCTTGGACTGACTCTAATCATGTGTGTGATAATTCATAGCCACATAAAACTCATTCAAATTAAATTTCATATTAAAATTCTTATTTCTTAGCTAATTTTAAAACTAAAAGAAAAAATTCTATGCACAATCTGGACCTATCGACAAACAGTAATATCTCTATTGACTGGGTATGTGTACATCATCATGTAAACATCAAAAATTATAATATCATGATTCTAAAAAAACAATATGTAAAATTAAATTAAAAATTTACATTTAATGTTATATAAATTGTTAAAAAAAATTACTTAGATGACGTCTTCAATGAATATTTAATGCCCGACTACTAGATCTCTGTGTGACATCCTATCTCCCCTAGTTCCACTGACCTAATGATGATATCCCCTAAAAAATATCCCCAAAAAAATGTGAGAACAATCCATCGTACACATCATAGGAATAAAATCAGGTCAATGGTTGTAGTAAGACTGATAAAAAACTGTGACTCCAACTTTATTCCTGGATCTCTTCATCAAACTATATAAAACTGATGACATTTTTCATACATGCAGGCCTCCCCATCTTCCTAGATAGAGATCCTTTTTCTATCATTGATTTGATACCATAAAACCTACAAATAATTGATAATAAAAAGAAAATAATTTATGAAATTTCAAAATAATTATTATATAATTTCATACCATCCAATGGTCAAACATGCTCTTCCAAACATAAATGGGAATATAATCCCACATCACACACGCTTTGGGAAACTAATTCCACCGAATATCACTCACTTTCCCATAAACTATTTATGATAAACTATGGGAGAATAAAAAAATTATAAAACAATTAGTAAATAAATAAATTAATGGTAATAAATGATAATAGTGACTAACTAAATTATGAAACTGAACATACCCTTGCATGCATGGATACGAATTTTGATGTGGATGCAACTTGGGAATAAGGTTTCGGGTCATCAATCTCACATGACGACAACCCATTTGAGTGGATGCACCACCTGCAACTATAGTGTCTAATGACATATCATTAGGATCATCACCAAGTAGTACAACCTCCTATAGGTTATAGAAGATTTCATCAATAGTCTCGTCATCCATCTGAAAAATGAAAAAAAGTTGTTAGTAAACAATTGAAAAATTATATATATATAATAATGAATAAGTTATTGTGTAAATATTAATATTCATACTCATATTCATATACACCATTTTTAATATATTCATCTTCCTCCTCAGTATCATTATTTTCCATATAACCTATATCTACATCATCACATTTCAATTCAAACTCATTTGTTACATCATCACCATCGACCCATATCTATGGGGTGTCAACATTGATATTTGTGTATCCTTAGTGAAAATATATATTTAGAGCTTTTTATTGGAAAATTTCAATTCCATTTACATCAATAGAACCATATTTAATTTGCATAAAATTATTTTCATAGAATTTCACTTTTATAATACACCACCAATAAATTAACTCACTTGAATAAGGACAATAATTTTTATAATATATTCTATGTTAATTATGATCCAATAAAATTGTTCATTTTCTACAAGAAGGATTTTATATTTAACGTTTATTATTCCATGGTGAGGATGAACACATAACCCACTATCAGTATCAAACCAATGACATTTAATCATCATTACATAATTCTTTCTCAAATAACACAGTTTAATTATTAAATCTATAATTCCATAAAATTCAACATCACATTATCTATGATGTTATCCTCTCAAAAATACAGTTTTATTTATCATTATTTATTCACCATATTCACATTTATGAAATCAAAAACGATACACCACATATGCATTATAAGATTTATCCTTTTTTGGTGGTGGGTTAATCAATACACACAATAGATTATCAATTTTATCAGCATGTTTCAATACCTAAATAATTGAAAAAATTAACAATATAAAAAATTATAATTTGATTTCATGTGTTAAATAATAAAAATTCATTTCAACAGTAATTGAAACCAGTAAGAAAAATTGTATTGTTGATGTTCTTCAAGAGTAGTTAGTGTAATTTGGGGAAACTATTTCTTGATATGATCATCAAATAATCTATAAATAAAATCATAAAAAAAATTTAGACAAATAACTATTATGTGGTAGTAGTATTCACTATAAAAATCATTTCATTTCTTCATAGTTGAGAAGAACATATGTATGTCACCAGTGATGTTCACCATATGAAAACCATCATTCATAAACTCCTCCAAATCCACGATTATGTTGATTAAAAAAATGATAATTAAATTTTTAGTGAATTGTTTATATTTCCCTCATTACGTCCCATTCAGTTCTATTTTGAAACATATCCAGGTTGGAAATAATGGCATCTGAAAAAAGAAATTTCCCAACATAAATATGATTCTTCGATTAACTCTTCAACTAATGCTTTTTTACATACATTTTTCATTAGTTTTTCATGCATCTATTTTACGGGTACATCCATCAAAACTGTATCGACCCTCCATGTTTTTCTCCATGAAGAAAATGTAATATCGAATGTTCCATTGAATCAATGAAATATGGAAGAATTGTTTTTATAGCATAAATAACATTAAAAAAATGTTCTTAAGGTGCACTAATTTCATCATAGCCTTATATCACCACATATACGTGTTATAAAAATATGATATTTTGGTTAATGCATCCCAAATAAATGAATTCAAAAAACTAGTTAATCTAATTAGTAGATGTATTTCCAATATAACATGAAAATCATGAATTTTTAATCTAGTAATATGGTTGTTTTTTACACTTCTATCCAAATTATAAAGATAACTATCTAGTAGAATCATATCCATAATCCATTGAAAATATAATATATAGTTGTATTTTGAAATTTTATAGTCAACTTTTGGCTATATTGACCATTTTGATCAGTTATTTTAAAACTCATGTTATGGTTGCCTGAAAATTTTGGTAAGATCTATTCATGCATTTAAATTATTTTTGGTCTTATTGAGTGTGTACGAAACTATATAAAATATACCATCAAAGTGTTTATTCGCAATATTCTTCACATCTATCTTATGATGGATCAAAAAATGGGTGCAATATAGAAGATCCCAAAAATTAATTCATTTAATACAATTGTGATCTTTCCCAAGGTCATCTATTTTGTTTTTCTATAGTCATTCCAAATGTAATGAGAGGTAAGGAAGAGAAAATAGATTTTAAATTAATACATGGGAACATTTATGATGGTCCATCACTTTAAATTATACATTTTATAAAATTATTTATATTCCTTCGAAAAGGAAGATTGATAAAAAGAAATATACAATGACCATAAGAAACAAGGTTTTCTCCCATTTGTATGAATAAACGATTTGTTTTTACTCATATAGTGAGAATATGATTTTGGACCATATTAACAATAGCCAGACAATATTCCATTTGTTGGGAAGTCTCTAATTTCCCAAATTTATACAACTTTCCTTGTATAATTTTAATTCACAGTAACATCAAATGAACTAACACCATTACTCCCCAATAAATTTAACTCATCCATCAATATATTCAAATAAAAATAAATATTCTCTTTTGGATATCCTAGAAATAATAATGTTAAAGGATATATGGTTCATTCATCATCAACCAAGGAGGTATGTTTTAATGAGATATAAAAACAGGACAACAAGTATATTGACTATCATACAAACCAAATGGAAAAAAACGTTGGTAGAAAGACCCAATCTTATGATACAAGCTTCTAAAAAAATGATGGATGTACCTCGTAAAAATTATTCCACGAATCCACAATATATGGATAATTTATGCTTTTAATAGTTGAAATAATGTATTTGTTCCATGAACTCAATGGAGTTGTGTTCCGAGACATTAAAAAATGCTATAATATAGGTGTTCTCTGAAAATTCCTCAACTATTTAGTAGAAATCAATGTAGTCTTCCCTATTTGATCATCTTTTTACCTTGATTATCCACATGTAGGAAAACTAACTAATGTCCAATTTTCACTATATGATTAGATGAAATCATTTGAACAAGTCTAAATGTTCTAATAACCATGACCCATATTACAAACCATCCTCTTCCTCTCATATAAATGTATAAGCAACACATTTTCTTCACGTAAAATCATTTTAACTAAAGAGAATATCTAATCAAAATAGCTATTTGGAATTCTATTATTTTATTGAATAGCCATATATTTTTAGCCGCTTTTAATTTTATTATATTACAACTAGGATATTATGAATCCTTAATAGAATTATATAACTCATAAAATTGAGATGGTTGAAACTCACAAATGACATCTATATAATCTAGAGTTTTAGTTTGTTGAAAATATGGACCAGAAACATCATGTACTAAATTTTGAAACCATTATGGATCTAGAACCAAATTATTAATATCTTCTCGAGAAATGTGTTCTCCATGTTGATACCAAAAAATATATTTTTTTTTGAAAACCAAAATTCAATAGATGACCCCAAACATTGTCAAATGTGTTAAGACACCCATGATCACATTTATTACATGAAATTAATTGTACATTCTAAAATAAATCTGGTTATGATGATGAAAATGATAAAAAAACATTAACACCCTCAATATATATAGGATTTATAACTGAACCATTTGGATTCCTATGATGATTTATCTAATCACAATCATGTGATAAAGATTTTTGTCGACTTCCTTGTTCTATATTTATGTAAAAAATAGTAAAAACTATTTATGAATAATATTTTATATGAAAAAGGATAACCCGAAATTGAGTAAAAATAAAATTTATAATTCGCTTGTAAATATATATTATCCAATTTATATATTTACTACTAATTTTTACCAATTAGTGTTTAGTTTTTACTAAGTACCATCAATTACTACTAATTTTTACTAACTACCACTAATTATTACAAATATTTTGTAATTACCTACAATTTTTAGTAATTACATCTAATTTTTTGTAATTACCACTAATTAATTATAATTATTACTAATTACCACTAATTGTTACTAATTATCACTAATTATTACTAATTTCCTAAAATTATTACTAAATACTACTAATCATTACAAATTAATGAGAATTTATACTAATTGCCAATAATTATTACTAATTGCTGTTAATTATTTTCAATTACCACTAATTATTACTACCTACCACTAATTTTTACTAATTGCTGCTTATTTTTACTAAGTGTATCTATTTTTTCCATGTTCCACTTATTTTTACTAAGTGTCATTAATTTAAATGAACATCTATTTTTCGAAAGTGCTGCTTAATTTTACTAACGATTACAAATGTTTTCTATGTACCACTAATTATTAGTAATTGCTTCTTATTTTTATTAATTACTGATAATTTTTAGTAATTACCACTAATTTTTAGTAATTAACACTATTATTTACTAATTGCCTCTAATTATTACTAAGTACTTCTTAATTAGAGATAATTATTACTAAGTATTGATAAAGAAGATTAATTTTCACTATGTTCTGCTAATTACCGTTAATTTTTATAAATTATTTATATTTTTTCTAATTTCTGCTAAATTTTACTAATTACCTTTAGTTATAGATAATTTTAAATAACTTATACTAATTATTACTAAATTCCAATAATTATTACTATTTTATGTTATTTGTTTATTAATTATCACTAATTTTTACTAATAATTGATACTTTTTAGTAATTATTACTACTTTTTAATAATTATAGATGATTTCTTATAATTACCACTCGTTTCTAATAATTACCGCTCATTTATAATAATTTCAACTAGTTTCTAATATTTAATGCTCATTAATAATAGTTATAAATGATTTTTATTGATTATCGCTAATTTTTAGTCATTACCAGAAATTTTTACAAATTGTTTTAAAATTGTTAATAATTAATTTTATTTATAAAAAATTAGTGTTAATTACTTCAAATTTATAATTAATAATTACTATTGATTAATAAAAACTTCTCTAAAATATTATTATTAATTACTAGGATCTATAAATTATTACTAAGTTCTATAATTTTGGCTCGCTACTACTAATTTTTACATATTCATTCTTGTTACTACTAATTATTTCTAATTACCAGTTTTTATACCAAATATCGCTAATTTATAGTAATTACCACTTATTTCTATTAATTTACACTGATTTCTGGTAATTATTGTTAATTATTGGTAATTAAAACCATGTAAAAATAATTAAAACTAATTAATGCTAATTTGAACATATTATTTCTAATTAAAAATATTTCTTATAACTAAAACTAAATACTTCTAATTAAAACATAATTACTACTACTTAAAAATAATTAGTGAAAAATAAAATTATGTAAATATAATTAAAAAAATTACATCAAATTAATAACATTTATTACTAATATTAAATAAAATAAAATAATTAGAAATTATATACATTAAATAATTAAGATAAAAATAACATTTTTTCAAATAAAAACGGTGAAAATAGATTCCTTGAAAAATTTAAAACATTTAAAAATTGAAGGGGAAGAAGAGGAAAGTAGAGGAAGAGGAGAGAGTTCAAATGGGGATAGAATGTAAAACATTTGGGTTTGCGTGTATATAATTTAGATAATTAGCGACATGAGTATTTGAGATGGGTCCCATAGAAATTAGTACCCACCATAAATTACTTTGTTAGTGGTTAAAAAGTTATTTTTTATGGTTACTATAAAAAATACTCTCATGTAGATAGATTATATTCAATGAGAATTAATTCCAGACCCAAAGAAATAGAAATGACATAATGTATCTACGATGGGACCCATTACAAACACTCTTCAGATGAAAGGTTATTTGTGAGGGAATTAATTCTCATCACAAATAACAGTAATTAATGAAGGTATTTTTTATAGGAGTATATTCTCATCACAAATACCATTCCTAGGAATTGGCATGCAACTGCAGCAAAGTTATTTGTGATGAAAATATTATCCAGTCAAAAAGAATTTTTTTTAGTATGGACTATATGCAACGGGATTCATTTCCCGTAACAAATAGTCTATAGGAAACACCCCTTTTCCCATAGTGAATGAAAGCGATCAAGATCATCCATGCTAGCACTTTATAATTCTATGATAACATTTATAGATTATAGGGCACGTGAGCATTATCTCTAGAGGTATACTACATTTGGATCCTATAGTGAAATGATGGGATGATGAGATATAGTCAACCATACCATAAATAAAGTGATAATTACAAGTTAAAGTAATTCAATATTCCCTTATAAATTAATTATAAATTACATGTGAAGATCCTTCTCTTATAGTTACAATATCTTTCTCAAGTCATAATCTACTATTATTGTTGTAAATGACGGTTAAATGATGGGCACTAATGATTTCATGTAAATTAATACAAAAAGTTAAGATAGTCATTCCATCCTAGTAACTTTCTCTATTCTAGGTACCTACACTCTCTATTGATTTAGAAAATTTATAGAGTTTCTTTATTGTGTATAATAACTCATATCCTCTAAAATTATATATGTTTAATTGTATACTTAAGGTTATTACTCTAAAATTGAACAATAACACTTTATCAAATATCAATTCTAATTTATTCTCCATGTAAAATAATAATAATAATAACAATAATAATAATAACAATAATAATAATAATAATTTTTATTATTATTATAAATATAATTATTTTAGACACATTTCTAAATTTAAATATCTTCTCCCATATAAATAAAGAAGTATTTATTTAAATGAGATTAATTAAAATATATCATTTCCCTCGAGCCCTTCACTCAACTTATCAATCCATGGAATTTACTGAACCTTGATGAATAAAATATTTATTCAAAGAAATAGTACTCATTTAATTAAAAATAAATATAATATTTCAAAAACACATGAATACATATTTATCTAAATATTTATGTAGCTAAATTAATATTTATATTAGTTGAACCACTAAACTAGTGAATAAATAAATATTAATTTATTACCATATCACTACTATAAATTTAAGAGATAGCCACACTTATATAGCCACAGTTTTAAAAATCCTTGGCTATAGGTTAAGATAATGCCATGAGTCATAAAATACTCACAACAATATCCCTCTTTATCCCTATGTTATCATGATCTCCACCCTCTTTCTCCCTCTCCACTGAAGATCCCCGCCCTCTTTCTCCCTATGTGCTCGCGATCTCCACCCCCTTTTTTCCTTACCTACTCGTGATCCCCCCTCCCATTCTGCTATACTCACCACGACCCTCCTCACCTAGCTCTACCACCCAATATACCGCCATTCTACTCCTCTGACACTTCAAGCAACCTTGGGATGCTCCTACTCTGACGATGTGGTCACCCCACCTCCCCATTAGTGTTTCTCTTCCTCTTTTGATGTGTATTCGCTGAAACCAGCCGCCTCCCCACCGGCGCGGCTCTGATGCGGCCTCCCCACCTCCCACCGATGTAGTTCTGACACTATAGTGTGTGTTTGACTGAACCCTAAGGTACTCATATAGTCCGATTTCTGTCGGTTATCCTTGCATCTTGGGTTTCTTCCATATTGTGGGCTTCCATGGACCTGATTGTGGTTGGATTAGGTCTCACTTTGATAAGGGGTCAATGGATTCTAAACACCATTTTATGATTTTGAGAACACCTTATATTTCTTATTATCATGGGTATTCAGATTACTTACTTGGTTCTATTCAACTAGTATTTAATGGTTTCATCCCCTTTTCACATCATCATTATGGGCGTTTCCATTCTATTTCATTTTCTTTTCAAACCTTTTGATTATTGTGTTTTATTACACCATTATTATTTCATTACTGTTATTATTGTATGTGTTTCATTGATATATTATTATATTTCTCATAAATAAATTTTATTTATACTGTTCCATATCTTTTTTAATGATGTTGTGTGACTATGAAATATTCTATTAGGACTTGTTGGATTAATGTTATGATTCTGTTGATTTCAATGAGATTTTTTTGTTAAATATTATTTCAAAAGATTTTTTATAAAGGGTCAAAAGTGTTTTGATATAAACATGAAAACCAAAGGCCTATTTGTAAAATTTTACAAGATATTTTTCATTTAATTAGATATACCCTTAGATTAATCCCCGATGATATTATCTACTATAAGATCATATATATTTTATGAATTCAATGAAATTTTGATTTTATTTTATGTGAAAGATAAAATGTGTTTTTCAAAAAAATGGTTTATGGGGAAGGGGTAATATATTTATATTTTTATTCCTTACAATAAATACTTTATATATGTGGTATATGTGTTATAAAATTATTCCCCACCTCTAATAGATAAACTTTTGGAATCATTAGGTATCTAAGTGGGATATTGAGAAATTGTTTCTATGCTAGTCATGTTTATATACTTATTAAGATTAATTAATTCATGGAGTGAATCATTCCAGAGAGAATTCTAGTAGGTAAGTCTAGTAGGAGAAATCCACTAACGTTATATATTAAGATGTTCTTCGATAGTCTGAAAGGTTATACATTTTGAATACACCATTGATAGTCTAACTATGGTCTACAAAGGTCTATATGATTTATGAAATACATTACCAAGACTTTTCCTTAAAATAACTCTCTAATAATTATTTTATTATATTTTCATCATCTACTTACAATGATAACACTAATTTAATTTTTCTCTTTTTATGGTGAAACTTCAATATATTCAATATCCTAGTATGGTTTTCAAACAATTACCAATATTTTATAGTAACTTTTTGGTACATAACTAAGTTGGTTTTTAGCTTTTTATATTAATTTTCCATATTTTTTCATACAACTATTTTTTTACTAGATTACATGAAATTATTTCTTATGATATTTAAAGCTAGTATTGAAATGAAATTTTAGAAGGTTATTTTATTACAATGGTTTTCTTCCATCAAAGTGAGTTTTTGAAAAAAAATCAAATGAAGTGATTTATGTATGTAGACAACATGATTTAGAAAGAATGATTTATAACATGACCATGTGTTGTGTTTTAAAATTAAATAATTAATTTATTTATTTTATTTATAATTATAAATTATAAAATATCATGAAAAAGAAAAAGAAAATACTTTTCTATGTAATCCAACTAGGAAACTTTTCTCATAGCCTACATATACAACTCATTGTTGCTAGACTCCAGAGATTTTGAAGGTACAGGTTGAAGATTCTAATAAGATTTTTTATTTTGAATCATTTTCTTAGGTCACTCTTGGATTAGACCACGTTGGTTGTGTTCAATAAATAATCGGTTTCATGAGTATATTTTTGGTTTAGTATTATAGGTTTTATTATTTCATTTTATTACTATTTATGTTCTTTCCAATTAATCTTGAATAGTATTTTGGGATCAGTATTTATGCTTTTTGTATCACTATTTTGTTATATTGAGAGTAATATGGTAATATACTATATATATTAATCATGGAATTCCAACCGCCACATGTAAATCTCTCGTATATCCACATAATATTTCTCATATGTGCCACTCTAGAAATATTCTACATCTCACATCTGAGTGGTATCTCAACTATCCAACACCTTCCTCTATCGCTACTGATTTCGCTTCAGCTAAGGTTAATGCGGGTTATGACCAAGAATACCCTCAAACTCATGTCTCCATCAACCCTCCTCTTTCATTCAACCCACATTCCATAGATCTCTGTCTCCAATGTTCTCTTTCTCACCATTTCAACTCTATTGTTGGTGTTTTTTGTAATCCTGATCATGATCTGGATTCAACTCTTTGTGACCTAGGGTTCCCATAAACTCCAGACACCAGTTTCATTCTCCTCCCAAAATTCATGTATTCCATCATCGTCATTTTTCGTCTGTCACGTTATCCTGATTTCACAATACCTCTCAATCCTCTTCATTATTTGGCTCACATTTTTCTCCACTCTTTCTCCGGCTTGAAAATCCCTTTCGACTCGACCCTGCTATGTTAGGCTATTCCTCTAAAATACTCCTATTCTTCCTTAGATTTAGAGTAAATAACTTCATATATACTTCAATCTTCTATCAGTCCTTCCCTTAACCCCCCTACAAGTTTCATGTTTTGATGGTTATTTAAGGAATTTGTAGGTTGTAATTTCAGATGTCATTGTTCTCTTCTCCACATGCTTCCTTCCTATCCTATTCCCTCCGACACTGTCTTTTCACTTCATGTATGACCACAACTACCTACTGGAAAATCTAAATCCTTGAAATTTCATTATTGGTTTCATTTCAGTTCTATAACAGTTTGGGTTCATTTACTATTGTATGAATTTTCATTTAGCACTTGAATAAAATATAATTATTATTATGGTTTGTTGTATGATTTTCCATGCAAATAGTTTCGATTTTAGTTTGGTTTATCATGTCCATATCAAATTATAGAATTTGTTGCCAGAATTTAAATTTCATGTATTGAAAAAATAAACCACGACTATGGTCTACTGTTGTAATTTCCTTGAAATTTATTAAGAATTCATTTCGGTTTTTCATGTTGATATCCAAATGAAGATTATGTTTTATGATTTTTCATTTCCGAGATGACAAAAATAAACCTCTATTGTGGTCTATTATAGACTATTAGGTTTTTTTTTGTAATTTATGTTTCATAGACATTACTATCCACTTTCCATTATATGGCCACATTGAACACAATGAAAATAAGATATAAAGTATAAAAATTCAAAGATGAATTGCTTGTCAAACTCTAGAGATGAAATGTTGCAACAGAGGATTCTTATGAAGGAACAACAGGTAGTTTTTGAGTTCTTTATTAAGTACACATTAAAATATTTTAGTAATAATCCTATGTTTAGTAGTTTCATTCATTACACTTTCCACATGATCATTTCCAAAATGTATTGGAATATATTAACTGTCATCTACCAACCAGTATGGTAATCCATCCATTGAACCTGTATGAATAGCTGACATCCCACATGGAGTCACACAAATTCCATTATCATCTCTATGTATAAATGGTTAGTTCCGTTTTCATTAACAAGTAGCATTTGCAGGATGTTTCAGAATCCATTTATAACTAAGAAAACATAGTCATACAAAACTAAATTTATGAAAGATCCTGAACAGTTGTCTTCTCAGTCAAATACAAACATGTATTCCCCATCAAACTGTATAGAACCAAGGGTACAATGCATAATTTTGATGAAGGATGAACATAATTTTGGTGTGTTTTCTAATATTTTCACATTAAATTGTTCAAGTTTTTTTTTTCATTTTTTATTGTGTTTATTCATTGAAATTTGCATAATATCAGTGGTGACATCTACTGGAAATTCATCAGTGGAATTTGGTAGTCTGATTGAAACTAAAAACACTGAACCTCTACCAAAAAATAGTATCTCAAATGGAGTCACACACTTGCCATTATCATATCTATGTATAAATGGTTAGTTCAATTTAAATTTACATGTTGAAACCATTGAACTAAAATCTATATTTCACATTAATATGGATTATTATTAATTAGATGCTTCTTTGTCTATAGTGCCAGAACCATCTGCACCTCGGTCAACCTTTTGGGCTGGATCTAACAAACGAAAATAATAATCGGGTCTCTTGACACATTCTCCTATACCATTCTATAAGTATCATAACTATTATATTTCATTCACATATTGTAGATCATACAACATCTGTATACCCCAAATAAAATTTCGTTCATTACTTTGAATAGATTTATTGACTGAAGAAAATAATGTATCAGATTCGTTACATGTTACCGTGACGTAGTAAGAACAAATAGATGATTCTTAACTCATGTTGTTGATGGGAAGTACAATACGTTGTCGTGTGAAGGTATATTATACACTATAACTTGAAATATACACACATATATATAAGTGTACATTCTATAGAGTATTGAGTTTCTTTCTATAACTACTTTAATTTTTTGGACAATAGTCATTTCTTTGGGAATCAATGACAATGAATACTTCTAAGGGACATGCAAACATAAATGAGATCGAAAAATATAGAGGTAATTTGATGTAAAAGTTTCCCTTAAAAGAATATTAAGTTATTTATTATTTAAACCAGTCCAATATTACGTACCTCTTGCAGCTACAAGAGAGTCATTAGAATGAGACACTTCTAAAAATACTAGTTTTTGTACTAAATAAACATGAATTAGTGGTTCTTTAAGAAAAAATCATCCTCTCTGCTATTGATTTCAGTTTTTTAATAACATATTCTAAATTACTTTTCTGTTCATTCAGGTTATTATGATATTGGGGAGCCTTATATCATCTTTCAATATTTTCACTCTTATTTTTGGTTTTATGAGAGAAATTAGAGATTCAAAAATAGACAAAAACCAATGTTTTTCTCTATGCTTCTCGATGGGAAATGATTCTTTGGACTTACTATCGTCATGTCCTAAATACAATGGATGTTGTTGTTCAATCAAAATTCTTCTTAAGCGCGATTATTCCAAGAACACATTCATATTTAAAACTTGATGTTCACATTCATGTTAATGGGTGGGAAGGTAAGTAGGTTGTTCAATAATGATCGATCTATATGTATATTTAGATTACATGGATAAAATAGCATTACATAGGTAGTTTATGTACTCCTGATGGACATCTACCAAGGTTCGCACAACTGTATGTGTATGATACTGCACATGAATGTTAGAATAGAATTCATGGAATGAGGTATCATTTATATTCATTTATTTCTACTATGTTAACAAATCATTCACCATTTTATATGAACACAAAAAATTCCTCTAACTTTGACTCAAGAATTAATAAGTGCAAGGGATGTTCTTAACAGTCAAAATGTTCCAACATTAAAGCTACATCATCCTAAAAGATTACAGACAAATTATGCAATATATAACCTACCAATAACTTTTGAAATTTAAATAATGATTGTTGGGAATATTGAGGATCTTAACCAAGAACGACATATCAACATTCAAACCAAAAAAGGTTATTTACAACAAATTGATGAGCTTCACCCACTGTATCTTCCATTGAAGTTTCCTTTGACATTAACAGGTTTCCAGGATGGATATTGCGACAATGTGTTCAATCGCACTACTCAATTCACAACAAGCACTACACTCTGGAAGGTAGCAATGAGAGAGTGCTACTCATTCAACTTGTAGTTCCATGATAATGACACATCAATTATACTATATTCTATAAGACTACTAAAATAGTTTATTGATGATTCTTATATGATGATTGAGTCTCAAATACTATCATTAATTCTCTTGAATTAGATGAAAGAAAGGGTTAAACTTTATAATGGGTTACAAGAGGCATTTCTTCGAGGTGACCGTGAAGGTCCATCCATCAGTAAGTGTGTCATATAACCTTATACTTTCATGGGAAGTTCGAGGTATATGATATAGAATTAATAAGATGCAATGTTGATATATAACTGGGAAGGGTATCCAGATCTATTTTTAACCTTTACATGTAACCCGATGTGGACTGAAATAACTCGATTTCTTATAAATCATAATCTCCGTCCACCAGTCATCCCAAAAATATTATCTCGAGTTTTCAATATTAAGGTTTATCATCTAATGAAAGATTTAAGAAATGGTTGTTTCTTTGGAAATTCCCTGGTAGGTAACTGTCTTTGTACTTACAATCCAGCATGTTCAATTATTTATTATATATTAATTCATCATGTATTAACCTTTTAAAACTCTTTTCTTCCCAAAAATTTGTTCAGACCGTTGAGTTTAAAAAATGTCGTTGGCCT
The DNA here is from genome assembly GCA_963277665.1 of Viscum album. Lineage (NCBI taxonomy): Eukaryota > Viridiplantae > Streptophyta > Magnoliopsida > Santalales > Viscaceae > Viscum > Viscum album. Next base: position 1,907,897,855 of record OY728155.1, read on the forward strand.
CATGTGCAAATCCTACTATTTATCTGTCATGAAAACAAAGTTCCCTTCTATTCATGATTAAATATTTTCTGTTTTATTTGAATTTTTTCTTATTGTTTTCTCAGTACATGTGAATACATCAACATGAATTGAAAATGAATGCAGGTTCTTTGTCATAAAATTGAATAGTGAACCTTCCTTTTGTCCAACATATGACTGTAAGTAATTTGTTTTCACTTATGAATACATTGTGTCTTTTTTTTATGCATTAAAAACATAGGAAAATAAATGGTTATAAGTTTCCAACATTTTTTTATTGCTGAAGGTGACGAGGATGTGCTTTAATGTTTTTCTTCAGGAAAATAGGGTGACACAGAGGGAAATGTTGTAGAATTTTCTTTGTATCTCACCATTGTATTTTTCAACTCAATTGTAGGTGAATAGAAAAATCCAAGGCCAGACTCCTCAATTTCTATTGACAATATTATAAATATTCATTTCTTCCAAGAATTTATAAATTGGATTCCCATTCAATGTTAGTTGTGAAAATTTCATTTTTATAAAAAAATTGAACTTATGTTAGGAATTTAATGAAATTTCAGAAAACAAGAAATTAGGTTGTTGCATTCTTTAATAATTTTTTAATTTTGTATTATACTATGTCCCCCCATGAGAATATATCAAACTAACACATCCATTTTGATTGGCTCCAAAACTGAATCAAGCTGTTTGTTGCAGGTACTATATTTCTATATATGAGCCAAGAAGTAGAAGATATAAAAGTGGCCTTTATTTAATGAAATTATAGGGTATGATTCTTGATTTCCCATCCTGTTTTTTGCAATTTATGTATTTTATTCCCAACCAGGGCATTAACAAGGATGTTGTGGATTGCTCTACATGTGATTCCTCTAGGTATTCAATTTTTGGTGACTTGAATATAGTAAAGATTGTGATAATGAAATTTGATTCATGGTGTATAATCATCAGGGGAAATTTAACTTATTTATTGAAATGTTCCATGCACAATATGATTATTAATTTTCCTAATCCCACCTGATCTGTTAATTTTATAATTTTCATTACGTTCAGCAAGTGATATTCCAAAGGCTGAAAGAGGACTAGGAATTCAATCAAATACCAAGCATTATTATCACAACCGACGGCTTCCAAGACATTGCTTCAATGTCTTTATTACAGAACATTGTTTTCATGTTTATATCATGATAATATATTATAATTTTTTTTTATAATTTAGTAATTTACATGGTATGGTTCTATAATTTATCAAAAGTTTATATATCCTATGCTAAATTGTAACTATCAAAAACACTGAGATAAGTGTTAATAATCAACTTATTCTAGGAAAATAATTGTAGTTTAGTTTTTTATTATATTCACCATAACACAATTGTAAATCAAAAAGAGAATATGTGTTAAATAATCATAGGGCATGTAATTTCTTTTAATTGATGGAAATTCTACCACCTTTCATCCCTGATTACGTTAAAGCTCTTTAAACAGATTTGAAAGGATTATGGTCAATTTTACCAGTTGAACTGATACATAAGGGATGAATTTATCATTTTTGTCAATCTATTGGATTAAAATAATTTTATATATTCTCTACTTCTAAATTATTTTTCCTGAACTCATCAGTAAAATATTCATTGAATCATAATAACCTCAAGCACGTGCTACTGTACAAGATCATTATAGATGAAAAATAATCAATCCCATGCATTGATGTTCCAGAATAAATTATGTTTTGAAAAACATACTTTATGACAACACCCAGGATCGGGTCAAAAAAATAACTTAAGGGCACAAAACTGGTATTTTTCCTATTATAATTTGTTTTGTATTACCATGACTTGTCAATATGTATTTTCTTCTATTTTTTGGGTATCCTATTTACTGTAATGTCCTTTTCTAATAGGATGGATTACCTTACCAAGATCGGATCTCCAACCGAAAGAGTTAAGGTCATGATACACTAAACTCATTTTTTTCAGAATGATTGGAATATCATTGTTCGAGGTGATGGATGATTGACAATTTAGATTAAAAATGATTGACAATTTCTATTTAGATAGATTGGGAATTTCTATAATTTGGGATGTCTGAATAGAACTGAGAAATGTATGTTTCCCTATGGTGGTCACAAGGGTTCCAGATTATATAGTTATGGTAATGTTGAAACATGTATGTTCACCATTATGGATTTACATGGGTTCCAAATCTGTTTCAAGATGTTCCCTTTGGTGGTTACAAGGTTTCCAGATTTGATAGTTAGGTTGCTAAAGAATGACTGTTTTTTGATATATTATGATATGTATTAGAGTGAGTTTCCAATCATTTTTTTCTAATTTTTTTTTATCTATGTTACTCGAATGGAATTTTATTTTACCTCCTATAAAACTTCTCATTTCCCTTTCCCTCCTCTCCCTTTTGATGCATCTCTTTTGTATTATATTTCTTGTGTTATCTTTATATGAAGTTATATTTTTATCTAATTTTTCTAGTCTACATGAAATCCCATATAATCCCGAATTACCTTGAATTTCATTGAAAAAAAACTACTGGAGCATGTATTTTATTTCTTGTATTTATGGTTACAATTATATTTTACTGATTAGGAACAAATTTCTTTAGAGGTTAGAGAGGTTAAACTCATATTATGCATATTTTTCATTATGATTTGGTTCCTACTAATGATCAAGTATACAATTTCCTCCAATCTTCCTGTTTTTGATGCCACCAGAATTTTTTGACCATTTTTCCTTCATTGTTAATTTTATGATAAGGTATGGATTTTTATTTTTTTCCTCTTCTTATAGGAACCTATGTTGGGGGCTGACAATAATACCTTCATGACTGATGTTTCCAATTTTTCACAGAGTCAGTAAATTAATAACCTTATCATGGTTACTGTACAAGTGCGATTTTTCTATATTTGGAAGTCTCTGATGTAAATATTCTTGTATGATTAGTATATGAACTTTTTGGGAATTCATGGACTTATTTGTAGTTTTTCTTTCCAGATTTGGTAGTTGTTCATACCTACTGATCTCTACAATATTTTAGTTGTTCATACCTACTCGTTTCTACTAAAATGATGATGTATCCTAATTTTAGAGGAGTGGATCTATTTTTTATTGATAGATTTTTTATGTGGCTTGATTCACTTACTTATATTCCACTACCATGTTCATAAGGAAATTCTTCCTTCGTACCGCCTCATGATATGGAATTAAAATCAATGCAACACTTTCTATCATAAACAATATTACTGGCACAAGAAAATATGATATTTTATTATCTATTAGAAACATTCTAATTTATTCATATTCATTTAGAAAAATCATGTTGTTGATAAGTATAGAACATATGGTCATTGGAATGTGTTTTTTTTTTCACTTCAATATTTATCATGCATTATGTAAGGGAATGTTTCCTCTCATTATAGAACCATGATTTACAAGCAGTGATGGTGGAAATGATATAGTTTGGAAATTTTTTGTTTTTGGAAAAATAATGAATTACATTATGTGTTTAAATATTATATATGAAGTTATTATGTATTCAAATTTTACTTTTTATAGAAATGTGATGATAATTCCCATGATACATCAAGATTCAATCAATATTTATCTAATTGTTTTATTCAATTTCTTGTATTCTGGTCTACTAGAGTGGTTGAAGGCTACTTGTTGAAGCCACCTAGAATGGGTGAATTACTCCACTCAGGAAATTGATACCTTTCTTCCCATATTCTTACCTAGGAAAGGTATCTATTCAATTTATATTTTAAAAACAACAAACTAGGACCCTTGAAATTTAGTGATGAAACAACCAAATTCAATTTGTCTTCATCTATTTTTTTAATTCAATTTCATGTTGTCAAGTATTAGGAAGTGGTTCTCGACTCTCTGCCTTTTTCTATTTATTTTATTCAATTGTATTTTCTATTTCATCTTTTTCTGTGATCTCTATGTCCCTCATTCCATATTGTTCCATATACATGATGAATAATTTCACTCCATTTTATTTTTTCCCGAAAAACCCACTCATTCAATTTATTAGAATTTATTTATTTTTACATTTCTCATTTTTATTATTATATCAACTATTTCATATTTGATTTATCTTTTACTTTTTATTTCAGTACCCTAATTACAATTATTATGATCGAAATTGAAAATGAATTCAAATATTCTTCCTCAAAATTTAAAAAATAATATACTTTTACCCTATCCTTTTTCTTTGTCAACTATTTGAATAGTGTATTCATAGTCAATTCACTCATACTAAATTATCATAGAAAATTAATGTCTAATTAAAATTTATTCAACATTACTATTTCTTCTCAAAATTAATAGATAATAATTTCTTATTAAAAGAAAAACCAAAAATTGAATATGTCATGAAATAGCACAGACGAGTACTAGATTATTTAAAATTTCTGTTTGTTTGGTTTCATTTTGATTTAAAACTATTTATTTCCACTTTCATGGTAGTATAATTTTTAGACATGACATATTTAATTCCTAATAATTTGCTACTAATTCTATATTTATATTTATTATTATGAAACCAATTCCAATACTGTGTTAAAATATTTTAAATTTTCTATGGTTTATTGTTATTTTAGAAGAGTTGATATACTCCAACCCATGGTGTATGAATTCAATGACATTGGATTTAATTTGAAAAAAACTTTATTAATTATCATGTTATTTATTATTGGGATGTACATATCAATTTGAATATTATTTATTCATTGTTTGTTATGGATTCATGTATCATTTATCTTGTATAATTGAAACAAAAAACACATATATAAAATATGTCGTATATCTCACTTCTTTTCCCATTATTCTCTTATATGTAGTTTCTTATTTTGATTCTAGTTCTATCCACCACCATCGAAGGTAGTGAGTTCAACATTGGATTCAGGAAAGGTTTCTTTCATTTTTATTATTTGGCCCAATATTAATTAAGGATTTTTTGATTTTTGGGTTCTTGATATTTTTATGGCATTCTGTGATACTTCCCTTTTCGCATTGAGATTATTATAGAAATAAAAATTTGTAACTATAACTTTTTTATCTACATAAATAATCACTAAATCCAACAAGTTATTATTATTAATCTAATTTAACCTAAATTCCATTAATGTTTTCTAATCTATATAAATTGTTGTATACATAAACTGAAGTTCCCAATGTTTTCTATTGTTAATAGTTTTTGTTAAAATGTTTCAATATGTTTTTCATGGAGAAGATGGGTGATATATTGTTATTTAACCCAAAGAGGATGAAGGTACGACACATACATTGTGTTAAAGATGAATGAATAGTTGGGTTTTAAATATTATATATGGTTATTTAAAAGGTTAAAATTGGTTAAAATAATTGAGATTGGTTAGTTGGTACAGTGGAGAATCCATCAATGGTGTATTGAGCATAAAGGATACTAGAATCAGTAATCAAAACACCCTTGTATAATGTTTGTTGATGGATGAAGTTATGGCTTCCATGAGAATGTAGTGTTCCACTTGAAAAAAAATGATATTATAATATGTTTTAATGTTCAATATAGTCAATATGGATGATTTTTAAATTATTTTAATAATCCCCACAACTATTTAAAGTTGGTATGGGTTTATTTTTAGAGTTTGAAATGGCTTAAGGTTTCATTGGAGAATTCCTAAATTAATTTTTAGAATTATGGAATATATAGTTTAAGGAGAAAAATGGATAGGTATCATATCATAGAAAATTTCATAAGATGTATGGTCTTTTATAAGATACAAGCCTATTTATGATTTTTTAATTTTATAATATAGTTTTAAAATTATATGAAATGTGCTTTTTGTAAGATATAAGAACATCATAAGACACCATGAGTGTGTAAGATGCTGAGTTTAGAATATTTCATGTCCTTATAAGCTAAAATTGGATTTTTTACGATAGGTGATTTGGATAAGATAAATGTAAAATGTGTAATAAACAAGAAAATTGTAAGATATTATTTCATTCACAATATATTGAGAAATGTTTGAGATACCAAAGAAAAGTAGTATGTTTCAGCACAGTTTGTATATAAGACTCTCATTTCTAGTTGATGTGATGGTGATTCATTCAGTTCTGGTTAGTATTGGCGGTTGTGTCTGGTGTTATTCTTCTCCTCTAACCTTCCAAGATAACCCACCATGACCAACCCCATTTTTTTAGGCATGATGTGGATTTCAGGGAATCTTGTAAGGGTGTTTGAGGGGGACTAGTTTCTGTATAAGTTTTAATTCTTTAGTGTGGTTGGGTTCTTCATCACCTCTATTGGGTTATTTAATTTCACTTTTGTTGGTTTTAGGGGATGATTTCTTCCTTCATGTTTTCTACCATATATAGGATTGGTGCAGTGTTTGAGTATAAAATATTTAGTATGGTTAACATTTTTTACCCTTTGGTGACATGATTCTGTAGTAGGGAGGCTATTGTATTCTCATGTGTATTTGATCTATATTTGTGTGGAGTTTATTTTGGTTGTTAGTGGTGATGTCATTTAGTTTTTTTTATTTGTTTTATTATGTTTTTAAGTTGGAAAATTATTTAAAATGATGTTTTAGAGTTATAAGATGATGGTGATGTTAGAGTTTTTCATCTAATTGTGTAGGATCCTGGAAGTCTGTTGATCTTATTCCATCCCACGTGACATTATTAGAATTTAACAATGAACAAGATAACTCTTGGTCAGATATGTTGGTGATTCAAGATCATTGGGTTCTATCATGATTAAATGGATAGTGATGGGTATTATTATTGGGGATTTCTTCTCTATGTATATTTTCTTTATTAGTCTTTGGGTGGCCTAATTTCTCAGTAGGGATGAATTATCTAGATTAATTAAGTGGATGTATTTCTTGTGGTGTTTCCAAAAGTGAATAATATTGTTTTCTAGACACTACAAGAACCTGGATTTGGGTGACTTGTTCTATCTTTAACATTATGAATTGAAATAGATTCTGTATATTTAGTTTTTCATGAAGCATCGTATATATGGTTAGAAATAAATATGCAAAATGAATCCTTTTTTCAAGTAGATAGGAGTATCCAATTTCTTAGTGTCCCTATTCTTGATCTTCTTCATTTGATTTTTAGAGAAATGAAATTCTAAGGCTCTATTTAACCAAACACTTAGTTTTTGGTCTATGGTTTATTATAGATGATGGGGGGGATCCAAGGGTTCTGTTGGGGTTGTTCAAGGGTGTGTAGAGAATGGCATGGGTGTGGGGGTGGGGGTGGAGGGTGTTTTTAGGGGTTGTAGTGGGGGTGAAGGGTGTGTGCATAGTGCAGTGTTAGAGGGAGTGTGTGGGAGGGAGGATAAAGTGTGAATTAGAGGGGGTGGGTGGGTGGAGGGGGTGTGTTGGGGTTGTGATAGGGTGTGAAGGTGGTGTGTGCAAGGGGTTTGTGTTGGGTATGTGAAGGGGGTGGAGGGAGTGTGTACATGGGTTGTGTAGGGGGTAGGGGACATGGGGCATGGGTTGTGTATAGGGGTGGAGGGAGTTTGTGCAGGGGCATGGAGTGTGAAAGTTGTGGAGGGAGTTTGTGCAGGGGATATGAAGTGTGTAGTGGTGTGGGAGGGGTGTGCATGGTTTGTGATGGGTGTGTGCAAGGTTTACTAGGGAAGAATATGGGTTCACCATGCCATGTTTTCCATAAAAGTTTTTCTAAAAAAGTTGTTTGATTACTTATGTAACATTGTTTTTTTAACAAGAAAGTGTGATTTTGTAAATTAAATGTTTTGGGAAGTTTTTTTCTTTTATGAATGGGTGCTTTTTCAATTTTCACCTTCATGTACCTGGGCTCATTTATTTGGTTTGGGTAATATAAATTTCTTGGATTCATGTTTCTTATTTCTAGAGTATAATTTCTTGAAAGGTTATTAGGATGATCCTTATAGTAAATTCTATTATTTATAGAGTTAGTTCCTTTTAGCATTTGGAATTTCTCGAGCCTTAAATAGAGTGGAAGATGTTAGTGTTATATCACATCATATATTATAATTCTTGAATTTTATGTTGATTTATTTTATTTTAAGGGTACTCCAGTGATACAAATCAGGTTGAGTGACAACACACTATCATTACACAAAGGTGTGAATGTGCATGCTAGTCTTTTATGGGGAATAACCAATGAATTTATGTGAAAAAATGACTTTTTATGAAGGACTACCCAGAAAATAGGAAGGCTGAGCATTTGAAAATGGAATTCATAATAGTTTGGGGGCCCCATATAGAAATTACCAAGATGATGAGGGAAATGGAAAAAATGATTTTTCATTACATTATGAATTCAAGAAGGGTTTTTTAACTCATATGATGAGAAAATTTTAACAAAAAGACTTTATTAATGATCATGTTATTTAGTATTGGGATTTACATATCAACCTCATTATTATTTTTCTATTGTTGGTTATGGATTCATGTATCATTTTTCATGTATATTTGAAACAATGATCATATATATATACGAATTCTTTATATTTTATTTCATTTCCCACTATTTCTTTACAGGTTGTTTCTTATGATGTGGCTAGTTCTATCAACCACCATCAAAGACATTGAGTTAAAAATTGGATTTTTGTATGATTTATTCATTTTTTATTCCTTACCCCAATTATAATTTGGGATTTTGTTATTTTTGGGTTCCTTATATTTTTTTAGTTTGTTTTGGATCTCGTTGAGTTGGATTTGAGTCACCTTTGATGAAGGATTAGATGTGTATACATAGGTAGGTATATAAATACATATGTTCAACCTTTATATATACTCACTCATGGTATTATAAATATATATATATATTGGGGATAGGTGTGCTTATATGTAGATATTAAAAATGCATACATGTGTAAGTGTAAAGGGGTATATGGAAGTATAAAAATATATTTAAGGATCCCGTTGTGCATATTGGGCCATGAAAATATGTACATAGGTCATAGGTGTCCATATATATGTGTTCATAAAGATTCATATGCGTTCAAGTGAAAAAAAGAATATTCGAGTTGTTATCGTCAAAAGAAGCACGCCTTGAGGTTGACGTAGGTTCCCTATTCCCAACCATTTAATTTGAATTCTATAATTGTATGACTGTTTTAAAAACCCAATTCAATAATTACTTGATTGTTTTAAAAACTAGTTTTCTAATAATCATTATATTTTTCAAGGTATAATTTAAGAATAATATAAAGCATTTATGTATATTGGGTAATAAAATGAAACTATGATGACATTTTATTAGATGATTTGAATCAACATATACCTTTTAAAATAGAATGATTAGCACCATAACAAAAAGGATAGAAGTTTATTTTTACTGATCAATGTGATAAATGATACATATATCCCATCATATATCATGTTGAAGTTACTTTATCCCATATTGGTAGAAAATAAAAAAAATACATGTAATGAAAGATGACTTTTTTAAAATACCTTACCCTTTGATAAATCCATTCCAAAATTAACCTAACAAGGACCTTCTATTTTAGTTCTAGGTCCTTTAAAAAAAATATTCATGATTGTATGGGATTGAAGTGGATTGAATATAACATAAAATGGAATAAATAACTCATCATTATCAATCTTAGGAATAAACATGAATCTCCCATCATGTGGTTAGTATAAAATTTTAGCCAACTCTACAGTATGAAATGAAATTTCCTTCACTTTATAGATGACAATGTCCTCATTTTGAGAAAACATGAAGTGATTATTATTATAAAAAATCTAAAAATTATATGAATTGAGATACTACACTTAGTGACTGAAATGCAAATGGTTGGGATATTCCATTTGGAAACTCGAAATTCCTAGAGTCATGACACTATTCGTGGTAGAATAAAATTAAACAGATCAAGGTATAATTTTTAGATGTCCAAAATTCGTTAATCAAGGATATTCCTCTTAGAATCTCAAATTCCATAAGCTAAGATACTTATTTTTTAATCCATAAAATATTCATTTGAGAATCTCCACCAAGAAAATTCTCATTGGGTATTTGGAACTTATTTCTTAACATTATTATCAAATTGAATGGTATATTCTACAAGGACGTAAAGTACAAATTGTGGGAAATTATATGTGACCTATTTAATTTACATAAAAGAAATGTCAATTTATGATTTCCATGTGTATTGGATTACTAGTTTATTTAATATCCTCTCATATAGTCTTAAACTAGGAAAAAGCATCATATTTTCTCTTGTCTAGCCTAATGTTTAGAACAAGACTCTAATCTAAGGACTAAACATCGCTTGGTTCATTATCTCATTGGATAAAAAATTATATCTTTATCTACATTCCCTAATCGTACTATGAATACAAAATTTATTACATTACCCATACCATCTACGAATTTTGTCCTAACACTTTTGGATGGGTTCTCTACTATTATCCCAGTGTTATAATGTTGAATGACTTTATTAAATAATTTTTCTTGGAAAAAAACAACTTATGTTGACTATTACTCTTAGTGATATAGGAACATAGAGTCATGATACATCATTTGGTGACAAAAACACCAAGTTTATTTTTTATGTTTTCAATATAAACACATAGAGATGGGATTATTATCTTGGTAACCATGATCAGTGTAGTGAGATCAACTTTTCAGTTAAACATACTTTTGATGAGACAACCCCAAGAACCTACATGAATAATCATGGAATATAAAACAATGATTTATATTACTTTAACATCACATTCCATCCATTCTTAACGAATCTAATTTTATGTTTATGGAATTTATTGGGAGCCAAAACTTTTATTCCATGAATTTTTCTAAGATGACCAAACTATGTGCCTAGAATAGATGAAATGAAATGATTTGAATATTAAGGTGTTTCACACTCAATAAATAAGAAAAAATTGGGATCTCCATGTGCTATAAAATTTATTATAAATCAAGGGGTGGAGACCGTTCCAAATTGTTTCCCAATCAAGTGACGTGGTGGTGAGAACCTCCCACTATGATTAGACTATGAATTTCATCCATTTATGGAGAAAATGTTTATCCAGTAATGAGATCAATATAGAAACCTCAAAAATAATGTTTTGTATGTTTTATTTAATAAATTCTCATTCAAGAAGTAGTAGATTCAAAATTAACATATCTATATAAATTTATTTTCATTTGATATTGGAATGATTTTTTACGAAATACCAGTTAGTTCATTCCAAGAAGTGTTCCCACCCACCTTGTTTAGAAGCATAACCCCCCTTTTCCCAACTCCCATGATGTTAATTTTATCACTAATTCTCTTACACCATGCTATATAACCCTTTACATGTTTCAAGATAAAACCATACTGAGCCTAATATGATTCCCTTTGATAAACCTATAAATTTACATCACATATCCAGAAATGAACAAACCCATAAATGGGTGTTTTTAGTTTTCAAGAGTGGTTATAGGTAATGGATGCATGCCTGTGATGATTTTTTCCAGTATAAAGAACCCTTGGATACCAATTTTCTAGAGTAATGAAATAGAGTGTTCCTTTAAGATAACCTTAGCACATACTGAAATATCTTATATGCCCAAATATTCTACTAATTTATATAGGTTTCATCTAAATAAAAACCGAAGGCTATGTTTTATAGAAATTCCTATTTTAGAACTATGGCTATTTTGGAACAAACCCCCTTATGGAAACTTTACCATCCATAATGGGATGATATAGGTGAATAAATATTCACCCAACATCCATTAATTCTGATTCCTTCCAAGGAACTTCTATATACATCAATTTAGAGTCCCATCTACAAACTCTTTATTTGGATGAAATTCATGGGTACTGGTCACCAAAAAACATCAGTGCATGGGTTCCCAAAATCCAATGATTTAACTAATTGGGAATATATCATCATAGTGACACTAATCCTAGTTATCCTTCATGGGTTTCCATTCACACATGTGACCGACCTGAGCATTTAGTCGTGTAGATATCAATAATTAGGGTGTCATCCACCTGAGAACCAGTTCACCCATGTCAAAAAACTAGGTTATCATTTACCACGATCACCTATTTGAGTTGTGTTAGGAATATGGGGAGAAATTAAATTTTTAAATTTCAATGTGGAGATACATTTGGGGGTTAGAGGGTGCCTAAGATATCTTATGTTATTTAAGACTATTTTGGGTCCACTTATCTAGGATCATGCATGTTTTATTTTTATGAATATATTGTTAAAGGATTTTAGGTATTTATGTATAGTTTTCCATAGGTAAAAAGTATCAGGAAACTTTATGTTTGTGGTTTGTAGGAAACTATAGGGTTTGTAGGTGTAGGAAACTGCTTTTAGGTTTGTGGTTCATTAGGTTTATTTTAAGAACCTACATCCTATAGCCACAGTTTTAAACCATGTATATAGATATAGTTTAATAGTTTTAATCAATGGATGAAGGTCTAGAGCCACAATTTTTAACTGTGGATGTATCTTTATAAAGAATAATCTATATCCATAGTTTATAATCATGGCTATAGTCGTGGCCCTATAGCCGTGCCAATAGGATCCATCATTTTAGTACCTATAAATTTACTAATAAACCATGTCTATAGTATAAATTTATAGTAGTTTATGAATAATAAAAAAGAGATAAAATTTAACTAAAATATTATAAACATTAATATATGGCGATTGAATTTGAGATAAAACTCAACTCACATTTTCTAAACTCAAATATCTAGTGATTTAATTTATATTATCAACTGAACTCCAATAATTATTGTACCACAAGATGATAATTTTTTTCCTAATATTAAATTCAATAGAATAAGATTCTTGATAAGCTTAGTGTATGACCATATAAGCCTCATTAGCACCAGAATTATAAGAAATTTCATAATGATTAAGGCCAACATCTCGAAACATTTAAAGAACCCTCAATGAAAGAAGTTAATATCTCAAAGAAAACAACCTTCCTATGAACTCTACTATATAATATAATAATTTTTTCTTGACATTTAATCATGTAGGATGCATACAAGTTTGGCCATCCTAAAAAACAAGATTTATCTTTCATTTAATCTTTGAATTGAACTCATTGATGAACATATATAGCCATGGATTTAATAAGGTTGTTCTATTTCAATCAAATGACCTGTGACATTATATCCCATTAACTTGGTTGACAAAATCCTTTATTTACATAGTTAATTAATTTTATATCACTTATGACACACCCATAATATGGTACCTTGATACCAGCAGAATTCTTCAAGGTTTCCATCCATATATTAAATTATATAATTCATGATAAGAGATGATCAATATCTCATTTCTGAGGACCGACATACACATTCACATATAATAATATCCAATGACCAAAAATGTTCATAATTATTATTGGCGGGAAAGTCCTCTTAAGCATCCTTCACATACATTACCTTGTGCGAACTTCATAAGAAGAAGTCTCAATGTATTTTGAGCCTCCAACAAATAATTGTTAAACATTATCCCAGTCTTGATTTAAAGCTATTATCTAGAGCATATGAAAAATGATTAAAATATTTTTATAGCATTTATAGGTTCTCATTATTGTGGGGGAGTTTCTATTACCATTTTATGTGACAAATACGCTAAATACATTACCACATTAATTTTTCATAGAATAATAGTCATTATGTGATACAATATTTATTATTAATCTGGTAATTGAAAGTATAATGTTTACTGAATCCAAGGAACCGTCTTCAAGACAATGTAGCTGAAGATTTATCAGAAACTCCATAGAGAGTCTATGTTAAAAATTGTGTTATGGGATTCAATTCCTTTTTTATGAATAGTATGTTACCCTAACTGTGAATTACCAAAGTGTTGTAAATATACAACACAAAAGGAAATTTGATTTATTTTAAGATGGTATAGTTCTGACATACAACAATAATGATTCAAATAATATACGATGCTGAATTATTTTCCATTGCCCAATTCAACAATCACAAATAAATTTTTTGTGTCGGGTTTTCACGATGGATGAGGTAGTTTGTCACAAAAAAATTCCCTCATGAATGCCTGGTTATCGGAAAAATTTATTTACAATATAATGGGAATTTTTTCGCAAATAGTTCAATCCATATACAGACTGATATATTCATCGCAAATAACATGTTTTATTAGCTGGTATTTGGTATGGATCTGTCGTAAATAGCTATCCAGATAAGGGGTATTTATGATGGATCCACCATTAATAATTTTGAGATGACCAGGAAAATATATTTTTGGAATTGTCATTTTTTGACAGATAATTTATCACTGAAAATTCATGTTGCCAATAATTAAATTTTTACAAATAATTGTACTATGTTGTCCAAACGACAAATATTTTGTGATTGAAATTTCATCACTAAATGTCTCTCAGAAAAATGTAAATTATAAATATGCGCAACCCCGTACCCCCATACAAAATCTCCTCAAAAGCCTTTCGTTTCTATCAAAAATTTCTATGATTTCAAATATAACCTTCAACTCAGTATATTGTGGACCTGATCTTGAAATCATTCGAAAAAGTACAAATTTCAAGATATTATTTTAAACATTATTTTTTATTATATATATATATATATTCTTTGTAACATCCCAAGTAATTAATGAATAATAGATATTTTTATCTATGTCTATTAGTGAATTAGATAGTGTTTTAGAGGCTTAAAATGAAAAGAAATCCAATCTTAAGCATGGAATACACTAATATTTTTAAAATATTGTTTTACTGCCTTTTGATGGAAAACCATTTTTAAATCTATCTTTTGAAAGTTTTATAAGCTATGTTTGTCAAAATAAACATATTATTTATGATTGGGACATCAAAATTTACTTTGTGTGAATTTTTGGTATTTTTACGATAAAGTTCATTTTTTAATGAATAGTGAAGAATGTTGTATTTTAACTCAAAAACTCTTTTTAATCTAATTTATTTATATGATTAGATTATCTTTTGAATTGGTTTTGAAGTGAAATTAGAATATATTTTTACCATTTAATCCAATGGTGGTCATTGGAATCAATTTCACTTTGAAATTGGACTTAAACTGCTGTCAATCTTTTGATACTTATTGTTTCATAAAAACACGCTATTTGTCATAACAGCGGGAATTAATTATTAAATTAATTAATGTAACTTATAGGATTTGAATTTTTTAAAATATACATCATTTTAGAATTAATAATATCAAATATATCTTAGGGTGATGTTTTGGTATTTTTCTGAAAAACTTCAATTTTTGATTAATAGTGAAACCACTAAGTGGTAGTTAAAGAAACTGATTTTTCGTTTAAATGAAACTTTACCACTTCTGTGATTTGATTTTCAAAAATCTAACATAAATGGATGTCATTATGTAGTAAAATGTGGTTCAATGAGATTAAAATAATTTTTTAGTGAATAGTAACTTTTATGTTTTTAATCGTGATTAGAGGTAATTAGTGCAATTTAAGGAAAAATGATATTATAATAAAATGAAAATACCTAGACACATGTCCTACCCTTATTGGATGTGTCATGGCCGACCAAGACAATCCATGGGTCAACTTGGGGACCCCATAGAGCCACTTTTGAAGGAAAATTACATTAATATCTTTTAATTTAATGTTAAAGTAAAAATGTCACAAACATGAGTTATTTTACTAAAACAATTTTTAAATGGGGTTATAAAAGTCAGATTTTTTACTATAAATATTCATTAGAAATATACAAAGATTTCCTACATGATTAAAGTTTTTTTTATAATTTTTTTACATTATATAAAATAAATTATTTATGACATCATGATGATGCAGCGATTACCACATTAATAAAGGATTTAAATAAAATGAAAAGATAATGTAAAATCTATGACCTACACATGTCCAAAACCTATTGGATGTGTGGATTTCTAACCCTTATCACCTGACCCTCTAATTATATCAATGTGGGACCTTTTTAATCCTAAAAGAATTTTAAAATAATGTAACATTTCCTTACTTTCCAAGAGTGCCCCTCCTCACCTCTTATAAAAGGCCCCCACCTCTACCACCTTACCCACACTTCCAAAGCCTTTGGCTCGGAAAAACCCTTCCCATTTTGTCTCTCCACTTCCATCTCTTACTCCTTGAAGCCTCACTTTGGCCAGAAGTCTTCACAAGGAAGCCTTTGAGCTCAAACCAAAGGGAGTTACCCGATTTTAAGGTAATGTCTTCACTTGAGTCCTTTTGTTTTATTTTGTTTCTCCAAGCCCCTAAACTCTTTTTATTCATTTATTTTGTAACATATTCAGTATATTAAATATACTAGGATGTTTTTATAAGAATTATGGGAGCTAAACTTACACACACCTACATCTAATGGTTAAAGAACATACTGTTTCTGTGGATGGAGAATTTCTGCCTCATGAAACGATGATTGTTCAATATCCTTCTAACACCTTAAAAGGTGTCCATTAAGATGTCACTATATTTATATATGATATATGATATGTTTATTCTTTCTTTAATCTTCTGTATTTTTCATTTATGGCATACCTTTATGTCTTCCATTATGGTTATACGCGATATATTCATTTTAGGAAGTGCGGACTACCGCCCCCTCAAAGTGATTTGATTCATTAATACCATATGTGGTACTTATAAAGGATATATTTAATGATATTATATATATGATACCATACTGGAATTAAAATACTATTATGTATCATTATGTTTTAATTCCATTGTATATGAAATAGAAATGGAAGTAGTGTTCATGCGTACGTACGGCTTACCGTCTCCATTAACGGTGCATTTCATTTCTCACCTCTAAATGTTATGTAATATTATAAATAAATGAATATACTGGATATATATGATATATATTATATCTACATCATGAATACAATTCTGGATATAATGGATATTTTACCACATGAACAACTTGTAATTATAAATAGTTTATTTTTGACTCAAGTACCAATGATCATTAAAACGACCGTTATTAACTTAAATAATTACATAGTGTTCATGAAATGGAAATAAGTGACATAAAAGGAATAATTAACTTGAAAAAGGTTCTTAAACAAGTATAAATTAACTCAGGTTTATTATTCAGGAGATTAAAGAACGACCGAGTCAAGTTGGACCCAAGGTATGGGACTTCATCTCAATCTCCTTTCATTGAGGAATATTTTGTTTTATACACAAACTTCATTTATACAGTGTATAAACCCCTTTGACATTTACGTTTATTAAAAAGGAATATTTTTTATACAAACCATTTACTAAACGAAAAAGGGGAATGTTTTTGTCGTATGTATGCGACGACAACGACTTCTCCGCCGCCGTGACCATTATTTGAGTTTCGGCTTCCTCTACAACCCATACCTTTTTTTAAAAGAAAAATAAATACCATGTTTTACTTTTATTTTATTTTGGTATTGAAAATGGTTTTCATAATGTTTTTATATCAATGTGTTGTATTGATATCTGGTGATTTAAAGGTGGAAATGTAATGTTTCCTTTATGCATGTTTTATGTGATACGATTATGTTGAGGTTCTTGGAAATTATTATGAAGACGGTTGGTTCCATGATAAACTAAGGGAAGGTGAGCCCGATATATATCTCCAATGCATTGGGTAACGTGAAGGAATGAAATATTCAGGTTTCTCCAAATGGACTTAGGGAATATAATGTGATGGGTATTCCAAACGTAACCAAGAGGGTTACTCCCTACGTAAGAATGTTATGAATGCCTCAAGTTACCTTTATGTCTTATGATTTCTATGATTTATTCATGATTTTATGAGGTATGTTAAAGTTCATATGTTTTATGGGTAAAGTATGATTTCATTCTTATGTATATATGTACTCATGTTTCCTTTCCATACTTTTTATAACCCTTACTGAGCTTTTTATGCTCATCCAATGTTTTTGAAATGTTTTTCACAGGTTAAGGGAAAGGTACATGATATGATGATAGTGTCAAGGAAGTTTCAAGAAAGAATCCATGGTTTATTTTAAATATGTTTCCGTTGATGGGAAAAATTAATACTATCTTTTATGTAACCACTTTGTTTAAATGTGGAATGTAATGCATGTTTTATGATCTAATTCTCTAAAACTCTAAACCTAAAAAGATCCTCAATGTGTAATCTTAAAATAACTCAAGATTAAGTAAGGTTTAAGGTCGGGCCCTTATAGTTGGTATCAGAGGTTGCTTTAGACAACTTTAGGAGTTAGAAATGTGTAAAATTATAAATTAATTTATGGTATGACTGAAATGATATAGTATTTAATGATTACCATGTTGCTTCGCCTAAGATATTTCTGTGTTCAGAATGGTTTTCCACAGAGGAAACAAAGCGGCTATGTTGGGACGACATCAGGAGGAATACAACCTTCCAAATCAATAACCTGAGATCGTCGGAATTGGAACTGAACAGTTTTTTGCAGTGATGGCACAGTTGACTCAGGCTATAAATGGTGGTGGTATCCATGCATGAGATCAGCCAGATCAACCGCAAAGGAGCATGTCAGTGGTGGAACATTTCATGAGGAAACATCCCCCATCATTCATAGGATCATATGACCCTGTGATAGATAAAGGGTGGATTAAAGTGATGGAGAAGATTTTTGATGTCATGGGGTGTCAGAACATCAAAAGGTTAGTTTTGTTGTTTACTGTTTTGAAGGAGAAGCTGATCAGTGGTGGTCGATGGTGAAAAATATCAGGGATAGTGATGAGATTGATGATATTTTGGTTTTTTAAAAAAGTAAAGAGGAACATGAAAGTCATTTAAGGATTATCTTGCAAACCATAAAAGAAAAGAAACTGTATGGAAAATTCAGCAAGTGTGAGTTTTGTTTACAACACATTTCTTTCCTTGGTCACATTGTTTCTAAAGATGAGATAATTGTTGATCCTGAAAAAACAAATGTTGTTGAAGAATGGTCAAGGCCCAAAAATGTAACAGAGATTCGTAGTTTCCTTGGTTTGGAAGGCTATTACGGAAGGCTTGTTAGAAAATTTTCACGGTTATCTAGTCCAATGACTAAGATAACTCGGAAGGGTGTTAAGTTTATCTGGACAAAAGAATGTGATGATTGTTTTCAGGAACTGAAAAGAAGATTGGTGAATGCTCTAATTTTTTCACTACCTTCCAGGAATGGTGAGTTTGTTATATAAAGTGTTTCTTCATTGAAGGGAATTGGTTGTTTCCTTATGAAGAATGATCAGGTAATTGCATATGCTTCACGTCAGTTGAAACCTCATGAGGTAAATTAACCTACACATGACTTGGAATTAGTTGCTGTTGTTTTTTCTCTAAAAATTTGGAGGCATAATTTTTATGGAGTAAAGTGTGAAATATATACCGATCACAAAAGTTTAAAGTATATATTCACTCAGAAAAAATTGAGCATGAGACAGATGAGATGGATGGAATTAATCAAGGATTATAATTGTACAATTCATTACCATCTAGGAAAAGAAAATAAAGTGGCTGATGCTTTGAGTTGAAAAAGTAATTCTTCATTAACCATGCTACGTTTGGAATGAGATCCTTTGGTTTTCGATTTTATAAACTTTGGAATAGAAGTTGTTGGTGCAGGAATTTCTTATGTTTTGTTGCAGGTATCAGTGAGATCATCCCTATCAGACAGAATTAAGCAAGCACAGAGGGAAGATAGTGAGTTGCAGAAAAATGTAGAGCTGGTTTAGAAGGGTAATTTTCATGAATTCAACATTGATAATGATTGTGTTTTGTGGTTTGTGAAGAGATTATATGTGCCTAGTGATTCACAATTTAAGAGAGAGTTGTTATGTGGAGATCATAGTTCTCTATTTTCAGTTCATCCTGGCAGTACTAAGATGTACAGAGATCTGCGGGAGTATTACTCGTGGGATGGAATGAAAAGAGATATTACTGATTTTACTGTGAAGTGTTTGACTTGTCAGCAGGTTAAGGCAGAGCGGCAGTTCCCGAAAGGGATGCTTCAGCCTTTACCAGTGCTAGAGTGGAAATGGGAAAACATATCCACAGACTTTGTTGTGGGATTACCGAGGACATATCGAGGTAATAATGCAATCTGGGTTATTGTTGATCGCTTGACTAAAACAGCTCATTTCCATGCTATACGAGATACTTTTTCCCAAGATCAACTTTCATGTTTGTATCTTAAAGAGATAGTCAGGTTACATGGAGTTCCCCTCTCCATTGTATCTGACCGTGATCCCAAGTTCACTTCTAACTTTTGGAAAGGCCTTCAGAAGTCATTGGGTACTGAATTAAATTTTAGTATAGCTTTTCATCCTGAATCAGATGGGCAGTCAGAACGAACAATTCAGACATTGGAGGATATTCTACGTTCTTGCTCTATGGATTATCAGGGAAGTTGGGACCAACATCTTTCTTTGGTTGAATTTTCATATAATAACAGTTTTAATTCCAGTATACAAATGGAACCCTTTGAGGCATTATATGGGAAGTGGTGTCGAACTCCATCTTTTTGGGATGATGTGGGTGAAAGAAAGCTGATGGGACCAGGATTGGTAGAAGAGTTGGCAGAAAAAGTTCAGCTGATACAGAAACACATGAGAACAGCTCAGAGTAGGTAGAAGAGTTATGCACACAACAAGAGGAAGGATATATCTTTTGAGATAGGTGATCATGTTTTTCTCAAAGTCTCACCATGGAAAAGTGTGATGTGATTTGGTAAGAAAGGAAAGATGAGTCCAAGGTTCATTGGACCATATGAAATTTTGGATAGGGTTAGATTAGTTCCATACCGGGTGGCTTTACTTCCGAGTTTATCTCAGGTACACAATGTTTTTCATGTTTCGATGCGGAGAAAGTACATTCCAGATCCATCTCATATTTTGAGTCCAGAGGTAGTTCAGCTGGAAGAGAACCTATCTTATGAGGAACAACCGGTCCAGATTCTTGACCACAGGGAGCAAGTGTTACGGAATAAGGTTATTAATCAGGTAAAGGTTTTGTGGAAAGATCACATGATGGAAGAGGCAACATGTGAATCTGAAAATGCAATGAGGGCTAAGTACCCCCATTTATTCGATAAGTAAATAAATTGCGGGGACGCAATTTTCTAAAGGGGGGAAGGATGTAACATCCCAAGTAAGTAATGAATAATAGATATTTTATCTATGTCTATTAGTGAATTAGATAGTTTTTTAGAGGCTTAAAATGAAAATAAATCCAATCTTAAGCATGGAATACACTAATATTTTTAAAAGATTGTTTTACTGCCTTTTAATGGAAAACCATTTTTAAATCTATATTTTGAAAATTTTATAAGCTCTTTTTGTCAAAATAATTTTATTATTTATGATTGGTACATCAAAATTTACTTTGTGTTATTTTTTGGTATTTTTCCGATAAAGTTCATTTCTTAATGAATAGTGAAAAATGTTGTATTTTAATTCAATACCTCTTTTTAATCTAATTTATCTATATGATTAGATTTTCTTTTGAATTGGTTTTGAAATGAAATTAGAATATATTTTTACCATTTAATCCAATGGTTGTCATTGGAATCAATTTCACTTTGATATTGGACTTAAACTGGTGTCAATCTTTTGATACTTATTGTTTCATAAAAACACGCTATTTGTCATGACAGCAGGAATTAATTATTAAATTAATTAATGTAACTTATATGATTTGAATTTTGTAAAATAGACATCATTTTTGAATTCAGAATATCAATTATAGCTTAGGGTGAAGTTTTGGTATTTTTCTGAAAAACTTCAATTTTTTATGAATAGTGAAACCACTAAGTGGTAGTTAAAGAAACTGATTTTTCATTTAAATGAAAATTTACCACTTCTGTGATTTGATTTTCAAAAATCCGACATACATGGTTGTCATTAAGAAGTAAAATGTGGTTCAATGAGATTAAAATAATTTTTTGGTGAATAGTAACTTTTAAGTTTTTAATCGTGATTAGAGGTAATTAGTGCAATTTAATGAAAAAATGATATTATAATAAAATGAAAATACCTAGACACATGTCCTACCCTTATTGGATGTGTCATGGCCGACCAAGAAAAGCCATGTGTCAACTTGGGGACCCCATAGAGACACTTTGGAAGGAAAATGACATTAATATCTTTTAATTTAATGTTAAATTAAAAATGTCACAAACATGAGTTATTTTACTAAAACAATTTTTAAATGGGGTTATAAAAGTCAGAGTTTTGACTATAAATGTTCATTAGAAATCTAAAAGTATTTCCTACATCATTATATATTTTTTATAATTTTTAGACATTAAATAAATTAAATTATTTATGACATCATGATGATGCAGCGATTACCTCATTAATAAAGGATTTAAATAAAATGAAAAGATGTTGTAAAATCTATGAACTAAACATGTCAAAAAACTATTGGATGGGTGTATTTAGAACCCTTATCACCTTAACCTCTAATTACATCAATTTGGGAGCTTTTGAATCTGAAACGCATTTTCAAATAAAGTAAC
This sequence comes from Viscum album, assembly GCA_963277665.1. Lineage (NCBI taxonomy): Eukaryota > Viridiplantae > Streptophyta > Magnoliopsida > Santalales > Viscaceae > Viscum > Viscum album. The sequence continues at coordinate 1,907,920,352 of OY728155.1, forward strand.
ATTTCCTTATATTCCAAGAGTGCCCCTCCTCTCCTCTTATAAAAGGCCCCCACCTCTACCACCTTACCCAGAGTTGCAAAGCCTTTGGCTCGACCAACCTCGGCCCATTTTGTCTCTCCACTTCCCTATCTTACTCCTTGAAGCCTCACTTTGGGCAGAAGTCTTCCCAAGGAAGCCTTTGAGCTCAAACCAAAGAGAGTTACCCGATTTTAAGGTAATGTCTTCACTTGAGTCTTTTTGTTTTATTTTGCTTCTCCAGCCCCCTAAACTCTTTTTATTCATTTATTTTTTAACAACTCCAGTATCTTCAATATAATAGGATGTTTTTATAAGAAGTATTAGAGCTAAAATTACACACACCTACATCTAATGGTTAAAGAACATACTGTTTCTGTGGATGGAGAATTTCTGCCTCATGAAATGATGATTGTTCAATATCCTTCTAACACCTTCAAAGGTGTCCATTAAGATGTCACTATATTTATATATGATATATAATATGTTTATTTTGTCCTTAATCTTATGTATTTTTCATTTATGGCATACCTTTATGGCTCCCATTATGGGTATACGTGATATCTTCATTTTAGGAAGTGCGGACTACTTCCCCCTCAAAGTGATTTGATTCGTTAATACCATATGTAGTACGTATAAAGGATATATTTGATGATATTATATATATGATACCATACTGGAATTAAAATACTATTATGTATCATTATGTTTTAATTCCATTAAATATGAAATAGAAATGGAAGTAGCGTTCATGTGTACGTACGACTTACCGTCTCCATGAACTGTGCATTTCATTTCTCACCTCTAAATGTTATGTAATATTATAAATACATGAATATACTGGATATATATGATATATATGATATATACATAATGAATACAATTCTGGATATAATGCATATTTTACCACATGAACAACTTGTAATTATAAAGAGTTTATTTTTGACTCAAGTACCAATGATCATTAAAACGACCGTTATTAACTTAAATAATTACATAGTGTTCATGACATAGAAATAAGTGATATAAAAGGAATAATGAACTTGAAGAAGGTTCTTAAACAAGTATAAATTAACTCAAGTTTATTATTCAGGATATTAAAGAACGACCGAGTCAAGTCGGACCCGAGGTATGGGACTTCATCTCAATCTCCTTTCATTGAGGCATATTTTGTTTTATACACCACCTTCTTTTATATGGTGTATAACACCTTTGACTTTATATTTATTCAAAAGGAATATTTTTTATATGAAGCGTTTACTAAATGTAAAAAGTGAATGTTTTTGTCATACGTATGCGGCGACAACGACTTCTCTTCCGCCGTGACCGTTATTTGAGTTTCGGATTCCTCTACAAGCCATACCTTTTTTTAAAAGAAAAATAAATACCAGGTTTTACTTTTATTTTATTTTGGTATTGAAAATGGTTTTCATAATGTTTTTATATGAATGTCTTGTATTGATATCTTTTGATTGAAAGGTGAAAATGTTATGTTTCCTTTATGCATGTTTTATCTGATAGGATTATGTTGAGGTTCTTGGGCATTATTATGAATATGGGTGGTTCCGTGATAAACTAAGGGAGGGTGAGCCCGATATAGCTCTCCAATGCATTGGGTAACGTGAAGGAGTGAAACCTTAATGTTTCTCCGAAGAGATTTATGGAATGTACTGTGATGGGTATTCCAAACGTAACCAAGAGGGTTACTCCCTACGTAAGAATGTTATGAGTGCCTCATGTTACCTTTATGTCTTATGATTTCTATGATTTATTCATGATTTTTTGAGGTATGTTAAAGTGCATATGTTTTATGGGTAAAGTATGATTTCATTCTTATGTATATATGTACTCATGTTTCCTTTCCATACTTTTTATAACACTTACTGAGATTTTTATACTCATCCCATGTTTTTGAAATGTTTTTCACAGGTCAAGGGAAAGTTACATGATATGATGATAGTGTCAAAGAAGTGTCAAGAAAGAATCCATGTTTTATTTTAAATATGTTTCCGTTGACTGGAAAAATGAATACTATCTTTTATGTAACCACTTTGGTTAAATGTGGAATGTAATGCATGTTTTATGATCTAATTCTCTAAAACTCTAAACCTGAAAAGATCCTCAAGTTGTAATCTTGAAATAACTCAAGATTAAGTAAGTTTTATGGCCGAGGCCTTATATTCTTATTTGAAATAGTTTCTTAGTTATTTTAATTTATTAAATTGGCATTACATTTAAAAAAATTTATTATAGTTTACAATAGATTTCCATAATTTTGTATTACATTCTATAAAATAATATTAAATTGGTATAAATTAATAAAATATATTATTAGTTCGTATAAATTAATAAATATTATAATAAATTGATTTAAATTAATAAAAATTAGTATATATTTATGTAACTTAAAAAACAGCATAAATTATTATATATTAATAAAAATTATTATATTATTATAACAATTATTTTATAAATTGATATAATTAATTATCAATTAATATATTTTTTATAAATTAGTTGATGTTCCTAAAAAATTAGTACATATTAATATAAATGACTACAAAGTGATATAATTTATTATACATTATTGTAAATTAGTATAAATTATTGAGAATTAGTATAAATTAATTGAAATTAGTTTGAATTAATAACTAAAAAATATATATTAGGGTAAATTGATAAAAATAAATAAAAACTAATAAAATTATAATATATTCATATAAATTAGTATAAATTAGTATAAATTTGTATAAATAAATATAAATTATTATTAATTTGTATAAATTTTTATAAATATGTATAAATTAACATTCATTACAATATATTTACATAATGTAGTTTAAATTACTATAGATTCATATTAATTAATATATATTGTTATAAATTAAAATAAATTATTTTAATTTTACAGTTTTTATAAAAAGTCATAAAAATTAGTATTAATTAGTATCATATAGAGTAATTTAATAAAAATTATTATGCATTAGTATTAGTTATAATAGATCGATAAAAAATATAAATTATTAACAACAATAATTATTATATATTCATATAAAATAGAAAAAATTGTTGAAATTTATTATTATTGATATAAATTATTATTAATTCATTCCAAGCAGTTTAAATTAATATATTTTAAGATACATTACAATAAATTGATTAAATTACATATAAATTACAATAAATTCATATAAATTATTATAAATAACTATAAATATGAATTATTTTAAATTCATAAAAAATAATATAAATTCTTAAGAAATTCTATAAATTTATATAAGTTTATATAATTTACTATAAATTGTTATACATTCATATAAATGAGTATAAATTAATAAAAATTATTATTCATTAGTTTATATTAGTATAAATATTAAAAATTACTATAACTAATTATAAATTTATAGAAATTGATATAATTTACTATATTTTAATATTTGTTACTATAAATTAGTATAGTTTAATATATATTAATATAAAATACTATAAATTAGTATTGATTTCTCCCAAATTATTTGAAATTAGTGTAAATTTCTCTAAATTGATTTAATTCAGAAAAATTTAACATAAATTGGAATAATATAAAATAATTTATAGAATTTAATATTTTTTTAAAATTGTATAAATTAATATATGTTATTATAATTTAATAAAAATTATTATATATTTTTTAAAATTTTAAAAAATATTATAAAATAATTCAAATTAGTAAAAGTTTGTATAATTTCATACAATTAAACATAAAATGTTATATATTACTTTAAATTTTTATAAATTAGAGTAAATTAATTTAAATTACTATAACTTAGTATTAATTCCTTGAAAAATTCATATAAATTATCATAATTTACTATAAATAGATGCGATTTAGTATAAATTAATATAAACTACTATAAATTACTAAAAATTTATTTATATTAAAACATTAGTTTAAATTAATATTTATTAATATAAATTGATATATATTAGTATAAATTAGTAAATATTGATATAAATTTCTATAATATAATAAAAATTATTATACATTTGTATAAATTATTATAAATTAATATATGTTACAATAAATTAGTATTAATTCATCACAAATTAGTATAAATTCGTATAATTTACTGTAATTTGAAATAACTTTTTATAAATTAGTGTATATTACTATAAATTATTATAAATTAATGAAATTTGTTATAAATTAGTATAAATTGTTATATATTACAATATATTAATATTTATTCCTCGTAAATCAGTATAAATTAGTATAATTTACTATTAATTGATATAATTTTCCACTTACTAATATTAATTATAATAAGTTAGTATCAATTCATCGCAAATTAGTTTTAATTCCTATGACTTTATATAAATTGGTTTAATTTAGTATAAATAAATTAAATTATTATAAATTCAGAAAAATGATTTTAAATTATTATAAATTAGTATAATCTAACTCTATATAAATTAGTATCAATCGATAAAAATTATTATTATTATAAAAATAAATTAATAAAAATCGATATTATTTTTTGTGAACTATTATAAATTCATGTGAAACTAAAAAAATATTGCCTTGATGTGTTGTGTATGTGTTCCTTTGTGAATGACATCAGCCTCCCGCACACTGAAGGGAGTAAAATCCCACCCCCATAACTCATATTTGAAAATTCATAAACTTCAAATAATATTTAAAATATATTATTTTACAAAGAATATTATACAAATAAAAAATAACTAGTCCTTTAGGGAACATAGGTTGCAAAATATATTTTCTATCATAAACTAATTACTATTATTTTTTAGAAACCCATGGATCTTGGAAATAAACATCATTTTTTCTATGAGTTCATTGTTATATAAATCATTATAGAAATCCAATTGATTTTGTTATAAATCTATTCTACATCAAGATTGTTGAGTAAATTATATCATTAACATGGTGAAATTTAGAAATTTTTCAGAAGGAACAATTTTGTGCTTGTGTAAGAATTGTCATCATAAAAGATATGAAACATTTGATAATATTGGGGTTTATATTTTACATTATGTTTTTTGTAAGGATTATGTCTCTTTGTATCAATATGGTGAAGGAAATTTAAAAGGAAATATATATTTTTTTGTTCCAAAATCATCACAGTTTCAAAATTTATACATGATATGGTTGTTCATATATTAAATAAATTGAAGCATAGAATAAAGATTCTAATCTCAAATTGGAACCATCTAGAATATATGATTTGTTCAAATCTACTGAGGATGATTTATATCCCATATTCACAAAGATATAATTTGAATTTTTTATAAAAATTATGGTAATTAAATATGTTATTTGAAAATCAAAAGGTTGTTTTGATCTAATATTTTATTTTGTTAAATCAATATTATATGACATGAATACATTACCTATAAATTTATATGAAATCAAAAAATAGTCATAATTTGGGTCTTAGTTATAAAAATATCTATGAATTTTCAAATTACCACATCTGATATTATAGTGAATATGTGAAATTTTTTTATTACATTAATGATGTAACATATATTTAGGTCTAGAAATAGATTTTCATTGGTATTATAACATAGAAACATTGTTTATATTGAATTATCCATGTGATGGTGATTCTTGGAAATACTTTGATCAAGTGAATACTTATTTTGATTCATAACATTGTGACATAAAGTTGCATATTTCTACTAATGATTTCTATCCATTTGGGATCATGAAATTCAATATTAGTATAAAGATAATTTTCATAATTTCATACCACATACCTACTTAGACGCTAATGAATGAAACATATACTTACACACATATATATATATATATATATATATTAAAAATTTCAAGACATCCAAAAAAGAATATCATTGTTTATTTTAAGACACTGATTGATGAGTTTATTTTATTATGGAATGATGATGTAACTATATATGATGTAGCTACATATCATAATTTTATACTAAAGTGTAATTTTATATGTATAATTAATGAATTTATGGTGCATGTTATGTTATCTAGATGGATTATACATTGTCCAAAGTCTTGTCCATAATGTATGTATGAAAATTAAATATTTACAATTATCTATGGAATAAATACTTTTGTTTTGGACTATAATAAGTGATTTCATCCTACATATCATCCATTCCAATAGAATATAAATAATTTTGAAAAATATAGAATTGAAAGAGATGAACATCCTACCATTATCTTAGGTATTCGGGTAAAATTTATTGCCTCTTCCTTAACTCCTATTACATTTAGACTAAATGTAAATCAACAAAAAATAGGTGGCTTTGTGAAATATCCCAATAGGATTAATTAAATTATTTTTGGGGATCTTCCATATTATTTTGATTTGTTGGTTATTTAAATGTTATAGTGATGAATATTGAGAATAATTATTTTAATAAAATATTTTATACCATTTTAGGCACACCTAACAAGGCTAAACATACTTAGAGGGAAAAACTATATATTTCCTTCAATTGGATGTGTTCTAAATGTGAGAAACATGAAAATTGAATATCATAAAAAATAATGAAGTAAAAAAAACTTATGAACTTTCAAAAGAAACATAGTTAATATTTTTTTCAATGGATTAAATACATATAGTTACCAGATGGTATGCTTTTAATTTGTCTCATTGTGTAAAAAATGGTCATATTATTGGGTTAGAAGTCATTAATTTATGCCATTATGAAACTATTACTGTATATTTGGATTGGTGGGAAGAATTATTCTTCAATATGGGATGTGTTTACAGAAATATTATATTTCATTTAAGTCATTTTTTAATCAAAAATATTCTATAATGCACTATGTTTGAAATTAAAATATGTTGTTCTAATTTAATATAAACTGAAAAAAATTCATTCGACCCTATTTTACTCAATAGAACATTAACTATTTCATTTTCTCTAGGAAGTTTAATGTGAAGGGCCAATAAAAATTCTATTAATGTTCCCATTCAAGAGGTGTATGAAAAAATATGTACAATAAAATATGTAATAAGGCAATAATTCATGGTTAAATTACTGAAGCATACTTTCATGAGGAAATTTCAAATTTTTGATCTTATTATTTTAAATATAAATATCATCTAAAAGAAAATATAATAATTCTTAATGAGGAAAATATTGATGATTTAATAGAAAATTTATTTTTAGTATTTAATCATCTTGATCTTGGATTTGGTGGTCAGTATGAATGATATGTTTCAAATTAAGAACTACACAATGATAATACAAACATTTTTATCAATTGTGAATAAATGGCATGATTTGTGCAGTATGTACTACTTTTACTTATATATTTTTTAATATTTGTTAAAATTAAATTTATATTAATTTTTTTACATGATATAATGATAATATAAAAACAATTCACATAAATTATCCTAGTTTCCTTTGAAGAGCTCCAACACCATTGTTTTCCTACTATTTTTTATTGAAGGTAAGTTAAATTGTTTATGATAAAACATATAAAATAAATTTTTTTATATTATAGTTTTTTATTTATTATTTTTATTTATCAAGGTATCAAAACATTGAAAAATATTTGATATTAAATAATAGGAACTAATAAATCTACCATCCATATTGGTCAAATCATATGATTCTTATAGGGTTAATGGATTTCAATTTTACACACGCAAATATAGAGAATCCAAAAATCAATGAAAATGGTGTTTGTTTAAATGGTTATTATCACAATGAAAGTGAATTTGAACATTATACCATAGTAGTTGGAATAATTAAGTTAGGATACATAGGGAACAATTACCTAACAATGTTTTAATTTCATTGGTTTAATATTGATCTTGGGTTACATATTTATACATAATGTAGAATAAATGATTTTAAATATAAAATTCCTCTTATAGTAAATTAACCATTATTGCTGGAAATATAAGAACATAAAATTTAATATGAAAATTAATATGTTTCTTCAAGATATTTAAATGAGTAGTAGAGTGTAATAAAAATGAGATCTCTCCATTTTATGGAAGATGAAATTGGTATAGTTGAAGTTAAAAATACTGAAATGTTTCAAGAAACATCAATGAATGTATATTCTAATTGAAGAGTTAGAAGGATGAAACCCAAAATTTAGTGTTGAGGGTGTTGATAATGTTGATGATGTAAACAATGAATTTGATATTATAAGAGATTATGGAAGTGAATCTTATATGGCAATTGGTGATGTAGAAGTGTAAGATGAGTACAATGACACTGATGAAACAAAAAATAGAGATGATGAAGAAGAATGATGCATTTTTTATAGAGAACAAAACAAGGCATAAATATAAACCTATTTATACTAGTAGAGATGATATAATTTCTTGGATAAATATATAAGTACATATTCATTGAAAATTTTAAAAAAGTATAAAATATTCCATAAATTATTTTATAAAAATAATAAATCCAAAATAATTATATTTTTGTCTCAATAAAGTAAAAATTAATTCATAATGTTCATCAATAATTTGAAATATAGTCCACAATTATTATCTTTACATCAAACCAAATCCTTAAATTGAGCTATAATTTTATGGGAAAAATTAATGATATAGGAGAAAAATATTTTAGAAGATTTTTATTTGCGAATGAGTAATTTTCTATTCATTATATTCATTCACATTTATAACTTTATGAAATTTAAATTTTCATATAAATAAAAAACCCTTTTTATAATTTTAGTCATATATTTGTCCAGGAATGTCTAATAGATGATATTTTCAGTTAGTGGATATTCAAGATATTTATTAATTGATTTTATTAAGAACCAATTCCTAGATAAGGCATTATCATGGGTCTAATGGGGTGATCAACTTTCTGATGAATTTATATGAAAACTATTACAACCTATTAACTATAACTATGTGGTCATCATAACTATCATGACCCATCCCAGTGGGGCCCTCATCGTGAATCCCCATGCCCGCCTCCAATAGGCCAGGGGCTGGTGACTAGCACCGAGTAGGCATATCACTAACATGGGAGGCATTGCCTAAGTACCTATACACACTCACACATCTCCAAGCCCACGAATACAGAAATGTAATAACCACTATGGAACAAAATGAAAGCATATAACTAATCCCAACCAACAGAGTACAGTGGAAAGTAAAGTACTGAAAGTTAACTAGGCCAGAATACAAGCCCACCATAACAAGAGTCTGAAAACTACAAAGTCCATCTTGTAAACACAAATAGGTACTGAGACTGCCACTCGTAGCCTTAGGAACACCTCATCCTGTAGGGAACTCAGAATGCTCCGTCCTATCCTGGTTTTCCCTCGACTTTTTCAAAAGGATTCTCATCTGCACAAGACACGTCATGTGTGGGAAAAGCCCGCACATGGGTGAGTATCACAATACTCAATAGAGGACCCCGAAACCCCAAAGCAATACAAAAAGGAAAAAACAATAAACTCTACATAGAATATGTATACTGAACATAAAATTGGAGAACAAAATCTAGATATATTCAACTCCCAAACCCGTAGTCAAGGGAAAAGTCAAGAAATAGTATACCCCCACTAGGGATTCAGCTCAAAGAATACACAAAGCACTCGTACGGGAGAAATCACTCCACAAGTATAATATTTCTGATGACTTTCATTTGAGAAGTATTGTTCATCGGGAAAGGTCACAAGAGATAGATGCACTCATTCTGGGAGAACACAGTCCTGAGTGGGGAAAAAGATCATGACACATAGTTGAGGATCACTGCCAGGTCCTTGGAGGATATCATGACTCATCCGGATTCTCATGCTAGGTAGAGGATTGGCGCCCTATGGAAGTAGTCAAGTCAAAACCTGACTCTACCTAGGGTCAAGAATGGATTGAGGATCTTGTTTCGTGCCTCTCAAAGGGATACCTGACTCTATCTCGGAAATTCCTACTAAAGGGATCATAATCTTGTAGTATAAAATGATACCTGACCTTTAGGGGAATGAGAAAAAAGGGTCAATAACTCAAAAAAACATATCTAAGATACGGTGGACAAGAAGATCAAGCCATGTACTGAAAAGTACATGGTGTGGAGAAATGTCACACATCGTGTCTTCTAACCCCAGGTATTACCGGTGTACTATGGCCCGTGTCGCAAGGATGGTCGTGTGGAAAATTCAGTACATGGAATGTAGTAAAAAACAAATGTCATGTCTGAGTAGTAGGGGTCGACTCCATGTACGCGGTCATGTGCCCGTACACGACTTTATCTTGTGTGTTCCATCTGGGTAACCGGTACACGGGGAAACCCATGTAGCCAGCCTAGTCTGGTCATGTGGTGGAGTACACGGTCTTGTACTCCACCCCATGTCTATGTATCACCTAAGATACACATTGAGTCCCATGTAATGACACACATATCCTATTCTTCAGGGAACATGTTGTGTGATCGCTTCATCCATCGCAGAACCCTAGTCACCGCTGATCATGTACCACACGGTGTGTTCTTCGATAATACATGTTGCATTCTTCTGAAATTTCTAGAAAACATAGTTCATCATCTAGTGCCCTAGGTATTTCTCTATTATTAGATCTGACCATACGATCACCATGAAACATCAGAGTTTTGGTCACTCGGACACCATTTAGCTGATTTCGTTGGTTTTGGTCCTCTGATCGGCTCTGAAAATGCGTATTGATCCACTCGCGTGAAGAATGATTGAAGAACTGTATCTTTTGATCCAATCAGATTTGTCGTCCGCCATCATCATCACACCTCCACTAGGTCATTGCGAAGTCAGACCTTCAATTTGGGATAATTGTGTCACAAAAAATATGCGCAACGATCTATTGTTTTTTCCCAAGAAAAACGTGATGAAAGAGGAAGAAAAATTCAATAAAAAAATGTGGAATGAACCGCTGTCGTCATTCGTCATGACGTTGTTCTACTCCCATTATAAGGATTAAACAGGGTGAATCAAACGATAAACAAAAAACTATCATATCAATTTCCCGATTCAATCCCTGAAAGAAACAGAAATTAATAACCCTCCTGCAAGAACGCATGATCCGCGGATCAACCTATTCGTGGGTTGACCCGCGTTCATCGTTTAATCCAAGAATGGGGAAGAATTAAATCAAAATAACAAACCCCTACTTCGAGTAGGGATCGATTTATGAAGATGGGATTGTGCTGTCATCGTCGTCAGGATCCTTCAACTCGTTTGGTGCAGTGATTCACAATTTTGATTCACAGTCATTCATCTTCGAGAGTTCTCTCCAACGTTCCAGGAATTCACCAGAGTTTCTCTCAACCTTCTTCCCTCGACCAACATTTTATTAGCCCATTAAAAGGAGAGAACACATTTCTAGGCCCTATTTCACTGTGGCATTAATGAGTCAACAATGATGTTTCTGAGTCATTATGGCACGATATTAGTTATCGAAATAGTTTCTTCATGGTTATGTGGTGGCAGATGTTTCTAAATAAAAAAATAAACCTTTTGAATTATATTATTTTATTTGATTGTATTAAAAACGTCCAAAAATTAACTTTTTCCCTCAACTCGCGCTGATTGAGGTTAGGCGTATTCTTAGGTAAAGTCATCGTCCAAGACGTAATGGTTCCCATAGATTTTTATTCAAGGAATCCATTTGTAAACTGCCACAACCACACACTCATTCCAACTTACATAGTTTAAAAAGTTCAAACCACAATTTCGGACTCATCGACCCTCGGAATAACATGTTGTCTCTACACTTGGTCTCATAATAATTCTATTTAATATTTAAACATTATACATGGAATATCCGAGGCATTACATTCTACCCACCTTGGGGCTTTGCATCCCTGAAAATTAAAAACAAAGGAAACTCAAAAAGATGTGGGTACTAGGCACGGATCGGAGCCTCCCACTCCCACGTGCACTCCTGAATATTTCTGTGCTACCACAAAATGTGCACCATGGAAATTGATCACCCATGAAGGATTTTATCCTACCAATCCTCGATCTCCATCAAGTACTTAGCAAAGGTAACTTGATCCTTTATGTCCAGCTCACCCCAGTCAATGATGTGCACTGGGTCAAGCACATACCTCCTCAGCTATGACATGTGGAAGACATCATGTACCAAGTGAAATTTTGGTGGTAGATCTCGGTGGTACGCCAACTCTCCAACTTTGTGTAGTATCTGGAAAGGACCGATGAACCTTTGAGATATATTGCCACCCCGACCAATTCTCTGTAACCCTCATCGACATGAGACCCGAAGAAAGACGTTGTCTCCCTCCTCAAACTCCATAGGTCTCCATCATCTGTCAGAATAATACTTCTATCGGCTCTGTGCATTCTTCATCCACTCCCAGATGATCTACACCATCGTGGTGGTAGCTCGCACCAACGCTGGACCCATGAGTATTGACTCTCTGGGGTCGGTCCAGCAATGTGGTGACCTGCATGGTCTCCCATACAAGACTTCAAAAGGAGCCATACAAATGGTGAAGTGGTAGCTATTGTTGTACGAAAATTCCACCAGTGGTAGGTGTTCCTCCCAACTATGACCAATTTCAAAGATACAGGCCCACAACATATCCTACAGAAACTGAATGGTCCACTTCGTCTAACCATTGGTCTTGGGATGAAACATCGTTCTCAAGTGTAGCTGAGTCCCAAAATCCTCCTGAAATACCTTCCACAACCGAGATGTGAAGTGGGCATCTCGGTCCAAGATCATTGTCGAAGGGACGCCATGAAGCTGAACTATCTCTTGCACGTAGAGGAGTCTCAAGCTCTCCTCGAAACTCTGATCCCTGATAGCTAGGAAATGGGATGACTTGGCGAGTCTATAAATGATCACCTAGATGGAATCATGACCCATGGACGTCCATGGTAAGCCCGACACGATTTCAATTGATATTCCATCCCACTTCCACTCTGGAACTTCCAGGGGTGAGCTATTCCTATTGGAACCTAGTGCTCAGCCTTCACCTGTTGGCATGTAAGGCATCGAGAAACGAACTCTGCTACTGCCTTCTTCAAGCCTGACCACCAGAACTGTTGTCGGAGATCCTGGTACATCTTTTCCACTCTAAGATGTACCACTAAGGGGTATGTATGAAACTCTTTCAGGACCTCCTCCTGTGATGCCACTTGTACAACCGTGTGTCCCCTGAAAAGAATTACATTCTCCCTACCTTGAGAATATTTATTAGGAGAATTTCTTATAGAGAGATGAGCACATAAAGCCTCACAGTTGACATCCCCAAGCTATGCCTCCCCAACTCACTATAAGAGTTTAGGGTGACAACCATATACTATAAGTAAGTCACATCCTCATTGTCTACGAAAGATTACTACATTGTGGCTAACTGTTTTGTCGCCTCGCTCAACAGTTGTGAGATCAACCTTCTTCTAAGAGCATCCACCACCTTGTTCCCCTTCCCAAGAGTATAGAAGATCTCAAATTCATAGTCCTGGTGGAACTCTAGCCAATGCCTCTGCCTCAGATTCAGATCCTTCTGTGAGAATATATACTTGAGGATCTTGTGGTCAGAGTAGAAGATAAACTACTCGCCCATAAGGTAGTGTCGCCACATATTCAACCTGAATACTACAGCTAACAACTCTGGATCAGGGGTCACATAGTTCTACTCATGTTCCCTATGTTGGTGAGAACCATAAGAAATCACTTCCTGTCTCTGTATCAGGACACAGCTAAGCCTGGTCCCTGATGCGTTGTGGAAATCTACTTACTCGACACCCTCCTCTGGTATTCTCATGATTATGGTGCTCTTCAAACTATGTCTCAACTACTTGAATGTTTGATGGAACTTCTCCATCCATATGAAGTGTTTCCCCTTCCTAGTCAAGGATATCATCAATGTTGATATCTGGGAGAAATTAGGAATGAGTCTTTAGTAATATCTTTCCAACCCAAGAAATCTCTACACCTCCATCACGCTCCGAGGTGGCTCCCATGCTAGCACTGTCTTCACCTTGGCTGGGTCCATACCTATACCATCTATTAAGATGACATGTCCCAGAAATTGGACTTCCTGACTCCAGAACTAGAACTTTGAGAGCTTCCCATAAAGCTAGTGATCTAGGAGTACATCTAGAGCCATCCCCAGGTGTCTCGTGTGCTCTTCCTTTGACTCCGAGTACACAAGGATGTTGCCAATGAAGACCACTATGAACCGGTCCTAGTACGGGTGGAAGATATGGTTCATCAGTCCCATGAACACTACAGGGGAGTTTTTCATGCTAAAGGACATCTCCATGTACTCATAGTGACCATAGTGGCATCAAAATGTCATCTTCGGTATATCCTCTTCTCGTACTCATAACTAGTGATAACCTGACTGAAGGTAAACATTTGAGAACCACTGTGCCCCTCTTAGCTAATCGAAGATGTCATCTATTCTTGGCAGTGGATACTTATTCTTCACTGTTACCTTATTTAGGCACCGGTAATCCATGAACAACCGCAAAATTCCATCTGCCTTCTTGTCAAACAAGACGGGGGCCACCTAGGGTTAAACGTTTTGTCTCATGGAACTCTTTCTCTGCAAATCCTCTAACTGCACCCTCATCTCGCAATGCATTGTGGGAGCCATCCGATATGTTGGTGAGGAAATCATTTCCATCCTGGGGTTTAAGTCGATACAGAAGTCAATTTCATGATGGGGAGGTAGTCCTAGAACATCTTTTGTAAAGACATCCTCATACTCTGCCACTACTTCTAGGAACTGGGAGAACATAATATCTACTTCTCAGAGGGAAATTCTAGCAAACTCATGAGTGATCAGCTACACCCTCCTATGCATGAGCCTATTTTGTGTTTCCTGGGTCTCCTTTTATCCGACAAAATAAAACCTCGTCCCCGCACTGCATACACACTACACCCTTCGTCTAAAACAATCAATCTGGGAATGGACCAAAGATAATCAATCCAGACTGAGAATGGTGTTGTAAAACCTCGACGCTACCACCAAGAGGTGCCAACTGAAACTCTCATCTCCAAGGGTAAGATCACACTTTCTGCAATGGTGTGTGATCATCGAGTCTCCTTCAGTAGGTGTCTCCAATTGTAAGGATTGTGTCAATGACTCTAATGTAATCTTAAGGTTCTGTACCAGACATGTGGTGATGAGGAAATGAATAGCACCTATGTCTATAAGTATGGATTCTAAGATAGAGAAGAGACAGGTCATACCTCAGATCATCCCTGGAGTCCCTAGGTCGTACGCCTCAACAGCATGTAGTTGTCCCCACCCCTATCCCCCAGCTCCTAGAGCCTAGTGAGGACCTCTTGGGGTTGTGGTGGAAGTAAATCGAAGCATCTGCCACCAACTTTATCCCTCCCTAATCCTCTTCCACGTCTTCCACATGGCTGGTCTACCTGCTCCACTCTCTACCTCTTCCTCAGTGGTCCATCCGAAGCCTCCCTATTAGTAGCTCTATGGGTCGGACAATCTCTAGTGAGATGTCCCCTACCACCGCAAGAAAATCACCACCACTCCCTAGGCAGATTGGATCTATCATGAGATCCCTGGACTACCGATCGGCTGTCCTGGGTCCTCCTCTGACGTCTCCCACTTCCCGATCCTTGAGCCTGATGTCAGCTCCCTGCTGCCGAGGTCTTCATGCCTTTATACCTACTACTGATTGTTGTCGTCTTTCTCTGCTCCGCTAATAAGATCTTGATCACCAAGTCCCACTCATCCACTCCATCATAAGTCGGAATGCATAGAGTCATGAAACTAGCTCGGATGTCCCGTCGTAGACCTCATTCAAAGGTACAAGATCGGAAGTACTGATCCATGACCATATCCATCGAGTACGGGGTGAGGTTGTTGAACCTCGATGAATAGTCAGGTACTGTAAAACTGCCCTATTGGAGGTGAAGAAGCTCCTCGATGCACGCTGCACTCATCTTAACTAGAGATAAATCCTCCCTAAAGAGTCTCTCAAACTCTGTCCATGAAGGAATCTCCACTTCATGAGTCTATGTGGTTAGACTCCACCATCGTCCCACCAAACCCTGAGGAAGGTTCACTCCTCAGATCACCATCTGGTTCACCGGTGTCATTACATGATGGAAAACTATGTTCACTGTCTCAAGCCATTCCTCAGTCGTTTGAGGGTCGGGCATGCCTCGAAACCTGAGGGGCCTCTATCTCTGGAATTCATGGAGTACGCCCAGCCTGCGCCCTGTGTTGGTCGGTACAGCAGGTACCATGGACTTCTCCACTGGTAGTGGTATAACATGTGCACCACCTGGTGGAAACTCTTAAGGAACTGGTACCTATATCAAGGCCTCATCACTGAGGGGGGAATCCTCATGATCGTTCTGTTGAATCGTAGTGGCTATGTGTTGTAGAGGCATCCTGTAAGGAAACAAGATGTACCATGGTTAACGAGTATATTTGGACAGCTATCACAAAGGACAGATAAAAAATAACCCATTCCTATATGATGCATGTACTGTTCTTTTAATTCCATGTTACTAGTTTTTTCATGTACTGATTCGAAAAATAAGTTTATCAGAGTCCTGGTGAATGGATACGTCGTCTCCCCGCACAATCACTTGAGTCTCTGGCCTAAAATCTGAACTCGAAACACTTAACCCTATTTCCCCAAACCAATCTCACAGACTGTTGGTCCTAAGGTAGAATCGACCACCTTTGATAACTCTCTGTCAAGACCCATCCTAATGGGACCCATGCTGAGACTCCACAAGCCCGCCTCCAAAAGGACAGGGGCTGGTGACTAGCACTGAGTATGAAAATCACTAACATGGGAGGAATTGCCTATGTACCTGTAGACACACACACATCTCCAATCCCACAAATAGTGAAATGTAAAAACCATTAGGGAACAAAATGCATGAATACACCTAAACCCAACCAATAGAGTACAACAGAATGTAATGTACTGAAAGTAAACTGGGCTGGAATACAAGCCCACCAAAAAAAGAGTATGTAAACTACAAAGTCCAACCTATAAATACAAAGAGGTACTGGGATTGCTTCTCATAGCCGTAGGAACACCTCGGCCTATAGGGAACTCAGAAATCTCGGTCCTATCCTCGTCCACCCAAGACTCTTTCACAAGGCTGCTCATCTACACAAGACACGACATGTGTGGGCAAAGCCCATGAAAGGGTGAGTATAAAAATACTTTGAAGAGGATCCCAAAAACCACAAAGCAATACAAATCAGAAAGGCATAGTTAGCTATACACAGTATATGTCTACTGAACATATAAAATGAGAACACAGTCCAGATATACTAGAATACCAAACCCATAGTCTAGGGACAAGTAACATAATAGTATACACCACTAGGGATTCAGTTCGAAAATTCAACGAAGCACCCATCCAGGAGAACATAATCCATGAGACTGATAGCTCTTATGACGTCCATCTAAGATGTTTTGTCTCTCAGGAAGGGTCACGGGAGATAGATGCACTCATTTCGGGAGAACACGCTTCTAAGTGAGAAAAAGATCATGATACACACATGAGTATCACTGTCAGGGCCTTGGCGGATACCGCGACTCATCCGGATTCACCTGCTAGGTATGGGATCAGCACCCTGTGGAAGTGGTCACATCGATACCTGAATCTATCTAGGGTCAAGAATTGATAAGGGATCTCACTCTGGGCCTCTTGGAGGGATACCTGACTCTATCTCGGAAATTCCTACTGAAGGGATCATACTCATGTAGTAGGAAATGATACCTGACCTTCAGGGGACTGAGAAAAAAGGGACACTAACCCAAACGAAACATGTCCATGATACGGTGGACAAAAAGATCAAGCCATGTACTGAAAAGTAAATGGTGTATATAAATGTCACACGCCATATCTTCTAACCCTAGGTAATTCTACTGTACTATGACCCATGTCGCAAGGCTGGTCGTGTAGAAAAGTCAATACACGATGTGTAGTAAAGAACATATGCAGTGTCCGAGTAGCTGGGGTCAGCTCCGTTTATATATCCATGAGCTCGTACATAGATTTATCCCATGCGTTCCATCCATCTAACTGGTACACGAGGTAACCCATGTAGCCGTCCTAGTCTGGACGTATAGTGGAGTATACGACCATGTACACTACACCATGTTTGTGTATCACCCGACATATTTGTTGAGTCCTGCGTAAGGACCCACATGCTGTGTTCTTCAGCGAACACACTATTTCATCACTTAGTGCATTGTGGAACCATAGCCACTGCTGAGCCTGTACAACACGACGTGTTCTTTGGTAATACATGCCGTGTTTTTTTGGAAATTTCCAAAATAACATAGTTCTTCACCCAGTACTCCGAGGAATGCTCCGTTCTTTGATTTGACCATCCGATATCCATGAAAATTGAGGATTTGTGTTGCCCGGACACCACGTAGCCTATTACTCTAGTTTTAGTCCTCTAATCAGCTTCGGAAATGCGTATTGATCCACCCACATGAAGAATGATCAAATAATGGAAATCCCGATCCAATCTGATTCATTGTCTTCTATCGTAGTAGCCCCTCCTCTAAGTCATTTCAATATCGGACCTTCAATTTCGGATCATTGGATTGAAAAACAGATACGCAACGATTTTTTGTTTGTTTCCCCACGATGAACATGGAGAAATAGGAAAAAAATTCAATAAACCAAAATTGAGGAACAAACCTCCATAGTCTTTCATCATGGAGTTGTTCTTCTACCGTTAGAAGGATTAAATAGAGAGAATCAGTCAATAAAAAAACAACTATCATATCAATTTACTGATTCAAACACCAAAATAAATGGTAATTAATAACACTACCGCAAGAATGAACGATCCACAGATCAACTTATTCATGGGTTGACCCACGTTCATCATTTAATCCAAGAACATGGAAAAATTAAATCAAAATAACAAACCCCTTACTCAAAGATGCATTGATTGCTGATGAAGGGATTGAGTTGTCCTCATTATTGAGATCCTTAAAATATGTTGGGGTACCAATTCACACATTTGATTAACATTTGTTCATCGTCGAGAGTTCTCTCCCATGATACAATAATTCACAAGAGTTTCTCTCAACCTTCTACCCTTGACCAACATTTGGTTAACCCATTAAATGGAGTGAATGCATATCTGGGCCTTGTTGCACTGTGACATTAATGAGTCAGAATTTCTATTTCTGAGTCATTTTGGTGTGGTATTAATTATTGAAATTATTGCCTCATCATTATGATGCAGTGGATGATTCCAAATAAAATAAAATAAACCTTTCTAATTACATTATTTTACTTGATTTTACCAAAAATGTCTGAAAATTAACTTTTCCCATCGACTCACACCGGTCAAGGTTTGGCCTATTCTTAGGTAATGTTATCATCCCGGAAATAACAGTGCCATCAGATTTTTATTCCGAGCATCCATTTGTAAACTTCCACAACCGCACACACCTGAAATCAAACTTAGATTAAAAAGTTCAAGCCATCATTCCGGGCTCATCGGGCCTCAGAATGACGTGTCATCTTCATTCTTGGTCTTGTAATAATTAAATATAATATTTAAAAATAATACACGGAAACTTCGAGACATTATAATAACATTGAAAATTGTTTGAACATCGACACTATGTGAGGAGAATTGAAATGAAATAAAACCTACCAAACAAGCTAGAATAGCTTCAATACTATTTTTTTAATAACATAAACCACCCCTTCACTCTCCATATTCATTATTTTCTCCATTTCTTATATAATATAATATTTTAAGTTTGTTTTCATTTCATTTTTATATAATTACTATTTTATATTATATGAAATATTTTTATGATCCAACTTGTATAATTTTTTTTATCTTTTTCTTTAAACACGTTAAATTCTATTGGAATCCATTCCTTCATTCATGTTTCATTCAATCATAACTATGTGTTCCCTTTTCCTCATTTGTTTGTGTTAATTGTTTATATAGCACTCTAAACATGACCCATTATTTATCTTTTTTGATTTACATAATCATTATAACCACTAAAAACAAAATTAATTATAATTTTATTGTCTGAGTAAATATCTATTTAGAGTGAGACATAATTTCAGATTAAGTGATTGAGAGTTTTATTATTTCATATTCATAATTTAACATTTATAAAATCAAATTATATATAAAATGAGATAAATTTAGGCTTTATTTTATGAAATAACTAGTGTTTCAATATTAATAAAATTTTGTTTATGTAAGGTTTAATAATCTATAAACCTTATTTTATTTTGTGATTCCAATAATCCATGGAATCAACATCTTAAAAAAATATGTCCTTAACACATGAAATATATTGTTTAATTAAAATAGTGGTAACATAATTGATATTAAATAAGTAAAAACTCTGAAAAACCCATCCAAAATTATGAATAACCCCTATGGGGGATTTAATTAGCTGTTAAGGTGATTAATAATCTAGTTTATGGAGAATATTATGATGAGTTAAATGAAAAATAAAAAATATGGTGAAATTGTGACACCAACATGTCACAATTGTTTAATATTTTATACTATTTTACATATGTTAGTAAAATTTAATTTTTGTGGACAGTTTTACTTGAATTTTTGAAATTAAAGATTTGTTTTCTCTGTGCACAATTTTCATGCACAGTTTAGTGGAAACTATATATTTACCATTAAAAAGTTATTTTTTCATTTTATTTTACTCTTACAAGGTTTTGGGTGCATAGGTAGAACATGGTGGTTTGAGCTAAAATATGTGAATTCTAGTTCAATCAATGTGAGGAATTTTGGATTGGGGGTATCAGTATACAACCTTTTCATAATGAGGATAAACCATGTGAGGTAGCCACACATTATGTTGTATTCTGGATAGTGTCGTTTTCATGTTTAGTACATGGTTTGGGAAACCATGCAGTCTGTATAATTTCATTAAATATTAAAATAACATTTATATCCACACTTGGTTTTTAGGGTTTATCCCCTCTTTTACCCTCACATTTATCATATTAACTAGGTTAATGATGGGAGATTACCTCCCCAACATCTTTTCCTTCTTATTAAAATGTTGAGCCTCCTTCATGTCAATTTTAAGTGTTATCTCTATAGTAATCCCTCATTTAGTTTTGTTCCCCTACATTCCTCTCTTATTATTCCTCTTCTACTTTGCCTATCCTATCATGAAAATCCCTAGGGATGATGAATCAAGTATATAAATATTGGTTAAGTTCTAATTAAATTATTTAGTCACTAGGGATTACATTGGGTGTTTTCTTGAATTATTAATCATTTTCTTCCATATGTGACACATTTTGGAATGGTTTTTGAATGATTCCTCATAACCCAAGGTAGGATTTTTTTGTTTCTTTAAAATTATATTTTATTGGACAATATAATTTTCTTAATTCCCTATTTTGTTAAATTTAATTTATATGTGTTCGTAGAAGAGTTTTTTATCAATATTTTAAAATGTTTTTTCACATATAATAAATTCATTAAATAATTTTATTAGAATTATAGAAAAAATTAATTACAATTGTATTTAAATTCCTTAAAGGATTTTTATGAAAGTGAAAATGTAATGTTTTAAGGTGTTGACCTTATCTAGGTCATTAATTGGGTGATTTTTTGTTTTAAATAGATATACTTTACATAGAAACCTATTTTCAATGTGATTTGAAATTATAGTTTTAATAGAGTGCTTTGAAGTATCTTTAAATGTTGTTAAACATTATTTACACTCTAAGAATATCTTTAGGTCTCATTTGGAACTTTATGTTTTTTCATTTAATATTTGAGACCCTAGAAGAGTCTCCTTATGTTTGATGTCTTGATTTGTATTGATATCCATTGGGGGAATATTTCCTAGTTTCCACATATTTATTCTTATTCATAGTTGTATATTGGGTTTGTCAATTATGGGGGTTTTAGTGGTGAGATGAGTTTTATTAAAAATGATTTATTTTGAGAAGTGATGGTTGTTTTTATTTTTATTTTCTCAAATCCTCTTCATCATATCTCAGAAACATTGATAGATAATTTAACATCTATATGTGTTCTATTCTAGTGTAGTAGTTCTCACTAGCTAGTTCCTTGAATGAGTTGTTCCCTCGAATTATATTTTTTGTTCAAAATAACCTGATAGGGTATCAAAGAGTGATGTTTTGATTTCACTTTGGGGTCCTATGATAGTGCTCTTCTAATGACACCAGTTCAAGATTCATTATAGTTAGACCCTTATAATTTTCCAAAAATTCTAGATCATCTTTAGGATGACATAGGGGATCCAACAATACACTCTGATTATAGCCCAAACATGTTTATTATTTATTATAACTATTATTATTTTGGATAATTTGATGTGTTTCACTAATTGGTTGGTTCCATGTATGTTTATTCTTTTTTTAGTTTTTATTTTGGTTTACTTTCAAATAAATTATTCTAATTGATCTAGAAAGTATGTTTTAAACTAAAAGTGAAGTGTTTTTATAAAAAATAGGTTGAATAATGTTTTAATTATAATTCATAGAATCTCTCTTGATTATTCCAAGAATTGGGATTCTATAAAAGGAAAACATTGAATGATATTTTATTTTACTCTTTTGCGTGGGAATGATATATTTTATATTTAAATTTAAAACTAGAATTGACTAAAAATTCCTTTAAAAGGAAATTACAAAAAAACATCTATGAAATCTCACTAGGAATATTTGTCTCACACCATGTATAAAAAATCAGTGTATATATCTCCTTGGTTTTATCTTATGTGACCTAGTCTAGTCATAGTAGGAGTTATGATTGGGTTGGACCATTTATGGTTGGTTTGAGACATGGTGAGTGTCCATGGGTCATGAGAAGGTGGTTCATTGTTGTTCGGATTTTTTAGTTTTATTTTATAATTTTATTGTATCATCCATATAATCCCAAAACTTTATTTTGGTTTATTTTATATATGGTTGACTTCTTGAGATTTAGTTTGTGCATATATGTTTTCTATGTGTTATTATTATTTTCAATAACTATGAGTTATTATAATTTATTATTTAACTTATATTTCATATATGGACATTGCTGGTGTACAATATATTAATGGGTAATTATGGATTCTTAGGAAGAATCATAAGTGGTTAATCTGATTTATAGGATGAAATTTTTCCAAAGGTTTTCTTCTTGATTCCATGGTGCTAATTCAATATTATGGGAATCAAAAATGACCTTAGGGCCAGGTGGAAAGACGATTATGGTGATATGTTGGGTGAGATCGAGAAATATTTTAAAAAAATTTCATTAGAGCCAAGGTTTATAAATTTCTAGATTTTATAGGATCACACCTGTCATTTAGGGTATGTAATAGTATAAAAGAGAATGTGATTGTCGACAAAAATTAAGAGGTAAGTGTAATGGGAGTGTCATAAGTTCTTTCTCACCCCAAACCTTATTTAAACATGGGTATTTTTTATTTTAATCTTTAATTGGAAGCTATTTTTATTATAATTTATGGGTTTTTATATGATATTGTAATATTTTGATCCCCATTTAGTGTATTGATGATTTTGGGGATCGTTTTAATATCTATGGGTAAAAGTGGGATGATAACTAGAGTTTAATTGATAGATTTCATTATCTAGATACTTTTATGTATCCTAGGAATATGGGTTTACAGCCATTATATTGGATGTTAGATGGTGGTAACATATTTTATATCCTATGATGAAAACTATAAGCAATTTTGACTACTTCCAAGAATTATGGTTTTGGTTCTATTTCTTTATTAACATAATATGATCATTCTTATTCCTAGTGCGAGGATAATTAGGGATTGTTTATAGTGCGTTTATGTTATTGGATGGTGTTATTTATTTATTATTCATTCTTTATGTTTTCCCTCTTTCATTAAAAATTTATAATATATTGAGTGATTTTATTTCAAAACCATTTTAGTATGTGAAAACAATTTATTGTGTGAATTTTGAATAATTTATTTTTGAATGGGAAAAGATATTTTATAGAGTGATTTTATTTTAAAACCAATTTGGTAACTGCATAATTTTTTTGAGGATTATGAAATGTTTTAAACATGGTTCCTCTTCCCATTTCATTCCTATTTTTATGTTTTGGTTTTTAGGTGAAAATAATAGTTTTGTTTAAATATAAAATTTTATAAAATTGTTTATTTTTTGATCAAATTAATAAATCAATTATAATTGATTAAAACAATTTGAAATTAAATTAAATTATTATTTTTATATAGTTTAATTTTTTAACTAATGTGTATGATTTTGTGAAAAAAAGTGAACTGTTTTAAAATTTAATGATTTCTTTGAAATATTTTTTTTAATTCTATAATTAATATGAAGAGTTTCAAAAATGTGGTTGAGGTTTTTTTCTAAGTGTGTGAATCTTTTGAAGATAAACTTTTAAATACATGATGAAAAATGCTTTAATGTAAATAAATGTTTTTGAGTGATATATTTTTATAAGTCTTAATTATTAAGTGTGGCCTGGGACTTTCAATTTTCATTGAGAGACATAAATGGGGTAGATTCGTGTTTTCGTTAATCTTATTATTCTACCTAAATAGTTATACAGATGAGGTGGAATATTATATTTCTAGGATATACCTTAGGGAAAATCCTCTCACCATTTGGAAGTGCCTCTTGATGTTGTTGTATTTTTCTAGACTCTGAATGGAGTGGTGAAGCCAGAATCCTTCTTGCATTAAGACTTATTAAATCATTTTCCATCTTTACACATGGTGGTTAGAGTCATTTTGTGGTTGTTAAGTGGCTAGAATATCTATAATGATCCAATAACAAAGAAATTTTAGAGTGGTTTGAATTAATTATTTATTTTAGGTTGTGTGATTATTGATCTTAGAATATTTTATGGTTCTTGATGTGTTTCCCGTTGGATGATTTTCGTGGATCTTTTGTAGTAATTAAATTCTAAGGTGTTTTGGTTTTCTATTTGTGTTAATGACTTGGTGTTTGGTTCAAGTTTCTTAAGGATTTCATGTGACACTTCCTCTAGTTGGGTATTGATGGCTTGGACACAGGTGAGTCATGGGTGTGTGGATCAGGTGACTAGGTTGAGCGTGTCACCATTTTAGATTATGTATTTATAAGTGTTAGTTTAGATACTATATGGATTTAAATGATATGGTGAATGGAGTATGAGGTCCTAGTCCATCCCTACCATTTTATTTTATGAATCGAGGTTTGAACCGTTGTTATTTAATAGTTGTGGTATTTCTAAATTAGGATTTTTCACCCTTTTGAGTTATATGGGGTGTTATTAATTTTGGTAATTCTATTTTCATTTTAGTTTTTATAATTTCCTTGGATTATGATTTAGTTTTTGTTTCAATCCAGTTACCCAGAAGAAAATTATATTTGAGTGTTTCTGGTGTCTTTTTTAGGAAGGCTTTTATGAGTCATAATTGTTTGTGTAAGGATCTCTTTTTTTGTTCTCATGATATGATGTGTATTATTTCAACCATATTATATAAATTATAAATGATTGGAGACCTATAGGTGGCCTCTATCTTCTGAGATCTTGTGACTAATGGTGATGAGTTATTTAACACTTGGTGATTTTTGTGGATGTTGAAGATTATGTTTCATTTTTTTTTTGAGGAATTGATCATATGGGGAATTTTCATATCAGTACGTTATTTAGAGATTTACGTTTCTATCCAAAATCTTTTTTAGGTGTTGATAATTTTTGGTTTTCTTAATGATACTTTCATCGATAAATGTTTAGGGGTAGAAAGCAATGTGGTGGGGTGAATTATGACACCCACATGTCACAAATGAATATTATTTTATAGTATTTTATATTATTTTGGGGAAATTTAAATTTCTAGAGAGTTTCATTTGAATTTTTTAAAATTTTAATTCTTTCCCGCTCTTCATGGTTTAGGGTTTCAATGGTATCCCACATTTTGGGTCAATCTATGTGAATTGTAGTGGAATACATGCAAGGAATTTATGGTTAGGTGTGTCAGTTAACGATTTTCCACATTTAGGGAAAACCATGTGAGGTAAACATGTGTAATTATATAGGTTTGTAGTTCCATATATATGGTTGGAACATGGTTTTTCAAACCATGTGACCAAACCATTTGATCTGGACATATTTCATTGAATGTTGAAATTGTCTATCTAAACCCACTAGTTTTTCATGTGGTCTCCCCTCGATTACTCTCCCCTTATTCATCTAACCTAGGTACATTATGGTAGATTCCATAATTTTAGATTATTTATTTTTTAGCTTCCAATAATTGATTTCAAGTTTTTTATCCATGGTAATCCCTCCTTTGGTTTTGTTCATCCTTCTTCTCGTATTCTTCCATTTCTTGTCAGCTTCATCTCCTTCAATGAACCGTAGGTCCAATCGGATAAGGATAATGGTTATTGGTGGGTTTTAATTAATTATTTTTGACATTATGCCTTACATAAGTTGTTTTATTTCTTGTTTTAGTGTTTATCACCATACCTATAATGTTCTGGAATGGTTTTAGAATGAATCAACTTATCCCAAAATAAGTGTTTTTTATGTTTCCTTAAAATTACTTTTCATTTAATGATTGGTTATTTTGAATTATCTATTTAGTTAGATTAAATTTATATTTGATCGATGGAGTAATTTAAAAAACTATTAATAAATTCCATGTCCCATGGAATAAATGTGTTAAATTATTTTATTTTTATTTTGAATATATATTTTTTAATCCATGGGTCTTGAAACTCCCATGACACTTATTTTTAAGGTGAAAAACTATTTTTTAATTTTTTGAACTATTTTTGGATCATGAATTGGATAAAATAATGTATTAATAGAAATTATTGATTTATGAAATGCGTTTCAATGTGATTTGAAAATGTTTATTAAAAGGGCTATTTGAAATTGATTTTAAAAAAATGGGTAAAATGTAAGCGCACTCCAAGAATATTTTCAAGTCATGTTTAGTATATTTATGTGCTTTACTAAAATATTTGAGACCCTATACCAAGCCCTGTGAACTTTATTAACTATAATAGATTGTGTCACATTTGGGGAATTCTTATTTTTGTTCCTTATTGATATATATGCATGGATGGGGACAGAGGATGATTCTTGTCAGAGTGTTGGAGGTGTCATGATATTTATTAAAAAAATATTATTTTATTAAATGATGGTCGTTAAGATTATTATTTCCCAAATATTATTTTTCTTGACAAGGGATCCTGTGTATCTAATATTAGGCATTTCCATGTGTTACACTAGTGTGGTGGAACTCACTAGCTAGTCCACAGAGAGTTTTTAACCCCCTTAGGGGATTTCTTTCTTCATAGTAACCAGAAGGGGTATTGAATAAATATTATCTAGTTTTACTAGGGGGACTATAAATAGTTTTTTAAATGATATTTGGTCCAACATCATTTGTTATATCCTAAGGACTTACACATGATGATAGATCATTTTTAGGATAACTTAGCAAATTCACTTATATTGTATCCCCAACCAATTTACTTTTTATTGGAACCATTATTTTGTTGGATCTTATGGTGAATTTAATTGATGATATAGTCTTGTATATTTTCTATTTGTTTTAGTTTTGATTCTATTTCACTATCAAAATAATTTTCAAATTTATTCGAAATGTAATATTTATGTTGAAATTAAATAGATTTAATAAAAATGAGGTTTAAAAGTGTTGGATTAAAACATATGGATCCAACCATTTTTATTTTAGTAAGGGGATATTTTTTAGAAAATAATTATTGTGTGATATTTTTTTTCACTTTGGTGTGTGTGAAAATCCAATTTTGTATTTATTTTTCAAACTAACATAAATAAAATGATATTTTGAAAGAAAGTGGAATTTTTTTTGTAAAATCTTAATGGGATCATTTTTCTTATACCTTTAATACACCACAAATGTATATAGCTCCTATGTTTTGTTGTAGGTGCCCTTTTTTTCTATTTTGGGTGTTATGGTATGGTTAGACTGTTGATAGTTGGTCTGGGACATGGAAAGTGATCAGGGTTCACTACAAGCTAGTTCTTTATATTTTGGGTTTTTTAGATTTATTTTTGGATATTTTTGTATAGAAATTATAAACCAATACTATACGTTTAATTTATGTTATATGTGGATTCCAAATTTAAATTCAGTTTATGCTTGAATTATATTCATTTCTTGTGCATGTTGTCTTTACCATGTGTTACATTGATTTATTATTTCATTCATTTGGTATTTGGTTATTTTTATGGTGTGGATATCTAATATATAAATTGGTAATGATATATTCTTGGATGAAATAATGGGTGGTTAATATGGTTTAGTGGGTGTAATCATTCCCAATATTTTATTCTTGATACCAAGTAACTAGTTTCCAGCCATTGGGGAATGGGAACGCCCATTGAGATTTGTGGAGAGCTGTTTCAGGTGAATTTTTAGGTCAGTATGGGCCAGTTCACTATAGGAAAACTCATATTGGTTCATGAAAAATTAATGCACATAAATGTAGAAAAGAAAACAGAGACTTATGATTGAATAAAAAAGGGAAAGTGGGAAGGGACTCTAAAATAATTGAAATCATTTTAAGAAAATAATGATATATATATAAATGGTGGATTTGGTAATTATTTCATAGATTAAAAAAATTCATTACAATGAAATTAAATGAAAACAATCTTTAAATATTATAAGTGAAAAAAAACAAACAAGAAGATGAATAGGAATAATATTGGAGTGGTTTATCTTGTTATAATTGGATTATATAAGGTCCCCCTTTCCCTTTAACATTATTTTGTTCATGAAATTTCCCATCCTTGAGTGTTTTTATAACAAACCCTTTTATGGTGATGATGAGAAAGTATTTATAGGAAAAAGGGTATATTTTTTCCCTCTAAATATATTTAGAATGTTAGATACCCCATTTAAGACATGAAGTAGACTTATCTTGAAATTGGGTCTTATGAATATTATTTTATATATATCTTGAATATAAAACCAAAAAAGGTTTTCAAAATTGGACATTTCAAGGAAATATATGGTTGAAATATAATCAAAGTTTATGTTATGATGGAGGATTTAGATTTTTTACATGGTCTAAATTTAAATTAATTTATGTCATTTAAAATAGATTTATCTTGAATCAAAATATTCTATGAATTGTCTCCCATATATCATGAATTTGTTCTATAAAATTTAATCTCTATTTAATGATTTTATTGGTATAAAATCCATGAAGTTTTGGCTATCCTAAAAATCTATATTGAATTTTTGGGATTATTTTATTCTTATGTTGGGATATGAATATAATGATTAGGGAATTCAAATTTTTATCTATGTAGGAACATATTGTTTTTTTTACTTGTGGTAATGATTCAATGAATTTTTAGTTCTATATTGATAGTTGAAATTTAATCATCTCTCATAGTCTAATTCACTTGACAAATTCATTAGGCCTTTTTTGTGGTCAGATGAACCTCCAAATAGCCAAACTATACCGTTAGACTATTTAATGATTTATATATTATTGAATCAAGAATAATAAAATTTAGACATCAAAAGAATTTCATCATTATTGTAAGGAACTGTAATTTCAATGTAACTTTTTTTAATTAAATGGGAATTTTACGAGTCTGTGAAAATTGACGGTGCATGATTCTAAGGCCCGGTGTGCCTGGAATCAATTTATGATGATTTTTGCAGGTATGTTCAGTAAACGTACGAGCTGGTTTTTATAACTTTTCAACCGGTGCTCAGAATTGAAATCTGAGTACATCATTGAACTCACATCGCCAGAATTCGCTTAAAGAGACTCTCACCTCGACGATAGTTAGTCAAGGGTGAAATTTAGTTTTTGGTTTTTTTCATGGAAATAATTAAATAAAATAAACACATGTTTTATTTTATTTTTATTTTTTTGTAACCACCCATGTGGGAGTTGAAGTGTGTGGACCACCTGACCTTAACCTCCCGTGAGAGGTTATGGTGGTGGGGTCCACCCAAACCTAACCTCCCACTAGAGGTTATAGTGGTGGGGACCACTTGGGACTAAACCCCCCCCCATTTAATTGAGAGGAAACCTCTCAACCCCCTCTTTAATGTGGAGGAGCCTCATGGGATTCCACCACATTGATTCTTCCAACACAACAATTAAATGTGCCAACTCCTCTGACATTTAATTATTCCAACATAACCATTTTGAAATTTGGGTCAACAATTAAATAATAGATAACTTAATCTATTATCTTGGATTGACATTTCCTTTTTTGTGTAACATGGGAGAAATATTGGGAGGGGAGAGAGCATGGGAGAAATTATGTTCTCCAATGAAGAACGCTCTCCAGATGAATAACACTCCACCAACGAAGAATAAACTCGACCTTGACTTTCTTCCTCGTAACCTCCTTCGATGCAGGACGTGTTCGTCTACAATGAAATGACGTCCACTTTCTAGCACCAACATCAATGACCAAAAAAAGGTAGTGTTTTATCCTTAATTTTTTTAATACTCCTCATGTACACCCCACTTTTCCTTTGCGGGGTCGGGAATAGAAATTAATGAGGGATTCTGGGAATTGAAGATATCTCCCATGATCATTCTTTATTTATGTTCTTGATGAACCATTTTCTACCACCCTAAATGCGGAGGGGGAAGGCCAAACTAACATGGCCCGACCACCTCCGTCATTCTTATTTATGATGTTCTTCAGAATGGAGACAAGGTGAAGAGACAATGAAGGAGACAAAGGAAACAACTTCACCACCCACGGCCACCGTGATCCGCGCCGCCCCCACGACACCCTGACCGAACCGGCTCCGCCACCCCAAGCTGAACTCTGCCACCCGCCAGCTTCTGAACCAACCCTGCGGTCTCTGCCATTCTGGTCGGGCCACCCCGGGCCGGGCCCAGCTGCCCAAAATGCACCATCCACCAGTCGAACCAGCCCTAGCCACCCCGGCCCCATAGCGCCCTTACGAGCCACCCCAGCTGAGCCGGCCTCTGGCGCCCCTCGCGGCACCCCGGACAATCCAGCCTCCCGCACCCCTCACAGAGCCCTGGCAGAGCTGGCCTATCGCTCCCCTCGTGGCGTCCCAGCTAAGCTGGCCTCCTGCGCCCCTCCTGGCGCCTTGGCCGAACCGGTCCGCACCATCGCGACGTTCTCCTGGCCAAGTCGCCCACACGGCACCCTCTAGGCCTAATATCCCTCATGCTAACCCGCAACCATTCTGTGCCATCGCGGCCGGTCCGCGACCTCATGGACCCTCGCCGCCCCTCACGGCATGCTGGGCGGGGCCCAGCGGCCCGGGCCTAACCCAACGGGCCGTTCAGACCCGAACTGGGTCAGTCCGACCGGGTCAGACTGGTCCTGAGCCCACTAAGTCCCTTTACTTTATTTTCTCCATATCATTAGTACTAGAGGTCCATTTTATGAACCGTCAGTGACCCTGGTAATCTTGGAGCATTAAGGTCCCTTTGAGTATACCCCCCTAGAGTTTTGGGGTATAGTTGAGACATTATCAGGTTGGATCGTGCACGAATCCAACTGGGGCCCCATGACTAAAAGGATAACAACTTACAGACTGGGCATCGGATTGATGTGACGTCTGTTGTGATGAGACCCCTATGATGTGGTGGAGCTTTGAGATACTTTTTCATGGGACTTCGTGACAGTTGAGGTATCAACCAGTAGCTCGTAGAGCCAATCCTTCCAGGGACGAGCAAGTAGAGTGTGAAGACCTAGTAGGTGGATGAGACTTGATGACTGTTGAATGTTTGACTTGGAGTTACTCAAATGACCTCGTGTGGAGTTCCTGGTTGTGGTGGCCGACTCACGGTGGAGCAGATCTCTTGGTCACGCAGAAGACCCATGGTACTCGATAGGAGGAGTACCTCTCCAAGCTATGAGGGGGAGCGCCTGGGTGAGGCGGTAGACCCATGGTGGGGAGCGCCTCTGTGTGATATAGAAGACCGATGATACTCGACAGGAGGACTACCTCTGTAGTCCAAGGTTAGTGGGAAGCACCTCTGGGTGACGCGACAGGCCCACTATACTCGAATTAGCAGGAGTTCTCTGGCAGCTGAGGATTCGATAATGTGAATAAAATCATGGTTGAGTTGAGTCAGTACTTTTGTGTTTTCCTCAGGATTGAGAGAGATTACTTAATAACTTAGGTATATGTATTGGAATATACCTATGTAGGGTTATCTGATAATTTATTTCTTTGTGGTTTATCCTTGTTTGAGTTTGTGAGACCATGAGGGTCTCAGTGTCCCTACTGAGTATCGTTATACTCACCCTTGCATAGGCTATGCCTGCACCTTATTGTGTTGGATACAGAAGAAAAACAGTGTTGATCGAGGCTGAGAGTATTAGGACTGGACAGTACCCGGAGGTGGATCTTATAACTAGTCGGTGCCCGAATGAGATGGAAGAACGTGGAGTGCTGAGGAGGAGGTGATCTGTACCTACCCTTCAGGTAGGACCCTCATAGGATGACCCAATGGCTGTTTTTTCCTTTCTTTAGTTGTACTTGTACTTATAGTTCCTTATACTTTATAGTTGGGCTTGTATTTCTGTCCCCTTTTACTTTTCAACACTCTTTTGTTATACAGTTTACTTTGTATTTTGTATCCAGCTGTGTGCTCTGTTGTGTGTGTTTATTGGTTATAAAGGAAATGCCTTCTCAGTTTTAGTGAATTACACCTTTGGTTCTAGTCGCGAACCCCTGTCCTATGGAAGGCGGGCTTGGGGTAGTCACGACATGGGCCCTGAGGGATGGGTTGTGAAAAATTGGTATTAGAGGAGTCAGTTCTACCATAGAACATAAGACTCTGATCTTTCTTTTCTATGAATCAATAATATTAATGGTAGTGAGTGTGGTTCTCAGTTCAGGGAGTTCTGTGTGGGTGTGGCAGCCGACGTATCCATTCACCAGGACGCTGACTTCTCATTTCCAACTTAGTGCATGAAAACACTGATTTTGTGTGTCTTTTCAAAAAAAAATTTAAAGTCCACTTAACCAGGCCAGCTCACTAGGTATAACTTTTAACCATAGCGCACCTGTTTTTTTTTTCAGGATGCCTCCACACAGACAACTGGCTAGATTTATGAGAGTTGTACACACATATAGTACATCGAGTGATGAGGCCTCGGTGCAGGGCCCTTTTCCAGCAGAAGCACTAGCGGTACCTTTCCCCCATTGGGCCACTGATTCCACCAACCCTAGTAGCAGATGGTGCACGTTGATTGAGCATGTTGCATGAGTTTCGACGCCATAGGCCACCCCAGTTCAGGGGAGATATGGACCCACATGCAGCTAGGGATTGGCTGGAGGCTATGGTGAGAGTTTTCCGACTAGTAGGGACACCAACAGACCTCTTATTGATTCATTCTTCCAGCCTTCTACAGGCAGCATTAGGAAGATAGTGGAGCTTGATTCTCTAGGTCCACGACGAGATGACGCTTCTCTGAGCAGACTTTGAGAGCCTGTTTCAGGAAGATTTTTCCCCAATGACTTTTCATGCAGTGTGCATCCATAAGCTACTTCATCTGCAATAGGTCAGCATGACTGTATCCCAGTACTTTGTGAGGCTCACAGACCTCTCACGCTACTCACCCGATATGGTGCATGACCCTTTATTCAGGGCCCAAACCATTGATCAGGGGATCATACAGGAGATTAGAGCTCCAATGATCTCACTCAGCATCCCGATGTAGGCGGGGGTGTTAGAGAGAGCCCTCATAGTGGAGTGTTTCCTTACTGAGCAGTCCACATTAGTGAGGTCCACCACTAGTCGACACGTAGAAGTGTCTTCTACATTTGGCAGCAGACAGATGTCATAGAGGTCCAAGAGGACCCGACCTACAGGTGGACGACCTCATGTCTCAGGATCGGTTGTGTGGGGCACCGTAGACGGAGCTAGACATGCCAGGAGCTGGTATTGTTATGCTTGCGGCAGGCAGGGTCACATGGATCATGATTGTCCAACCCGCCGTTCAGATGATCAGTAGATGGTCAAAGGACCGCCCAGGCAGAGACAGAGATTCGATCAGGGGGGGGGATGGTTCACAGGGAGCAGGTGGACAGGGGATATCTCAGCTCCATACAGCTGATGCATATGATCATGGCGCTCTAGAGATGATTTGACGTACAATCTATGTCTACTCCACCTTAGCTAGAGTCCTTATAGACACAGGTTCCTATCACTCTTTCATTTCCACTTCTGTTGTTCAGATGTCGGAGATTCCGACAGAGCCATTGGATCGATACATACGGATAAAGACTCCTATAGAAGTGTATTCGATGATTACGCACTGGTTCTGGCAGTGTGAGATTACTCTAGGAGGCGAGAGCTTCAGATTAGATCTCATAGAAGTAGCGTCGAGGCCTTATGAAGTCATCTTGGGTATCAACTCGTTATCTACAGTCCATGATCAGATTGACTATATTAGTTGCAAAGTGCGGTGTGTCTACCTAGATGGGACCAGTTCTACCTTCACCGGTGAGAAGGGAGCCTTTGCAGCACGTGATGGATTTACTCAGAGGAAAGTTCAGTCGATCACTCATCAGATGTCTAGCCTTACCCTCGGAGAAGTTGATGTGGTGAGTTCGAGCTATCTTGTAGTGGTGGACTAGTATGCATATGTCTTCCCAGATTATGTTCTTGGTCTACCCCCTAGCAGATAGGTAGAATTTTACATTGAATTGTACCCCGGGAGAACACCGATATCTACACCAGCATATCGGATGGCTCCCACGGAGCTTTGCGAGCTGTGGGTACTACTAGAGGACTTGTAGGGGAAGGGATTTATCTGGCCCATTGTAGCTCCTTGGGCAGCCCCGATTCTGCTCGCCAAGAAGGAGGATGGGAGATTGAGGCATTCTGTTGACTATTGGTGCCTGAACCAGGTGACCGTGAATAACATGTACCCACTCCCGAGGATTGATGACCTCTTTGATCAGTTGAAGGGAGAATGATTGTTCTCGAAGATAGAGCTCAAATCAAGTAATCACCTGCTCAGAGTTCGAGACATGGATGTGCAGAAGATAGATTTCAGATGTCGTTATGGCCCCTACGATTTCTTGGTTATGCCTTTCGGTTTAACCAACACTCCAGCATTGTTCCTGTGACTCATGAACAGGATCTTCCAGCTATACCTTGATCGCTTTGTCATAGTCTTCATCGACGACATACTGATCTACTCGGCTACTGAGGAGGAGCATGTCTATCATTTGCAGGTAGTACTGGAAACACTCCGAGAGCACCAGCTTTATAGTTATCTCTCAAAGTGACTGTTATGGATTCAAGAGGTTTACTTTCTGGGACATATCATCTCAGAGGATAGAGTTACAGTGGATCCAATGACGATTGGGGCAGTAATTTCTTGGGAGCCACCCATGAGTGTGATGGAGGTACTAAGTTTCATGGGTTTGGCTGTTTATTACCAAAAGTTTGTACAAAACTTCTCTAGAGTTTTAGAACCACTATCAGCCTTGGAAAATAAAGGGAAACCATTTCTATGGTCGGAGAGATGCCAACAGAGCTTTCAGAAGCTGAGGTAGAGGCTGGAAAGTGCCCCCATCATGAGGCTTCCATAGGAAGGCGTAGGGTTCATAGTCTACTGCGACACATCCGGGACTGGGATTGGATGTGTCCTGATGCAGAAGCAAGAAGTGATCAAATATCTTTCACGACAAGTGAGACAACATTAGCATAACTATTCTACCCATGACCTGGAGTTATTAACAGTGGTCTTCACCTTGAAGATGTGGTGACACTATCTTATGGGCGAGCATTTTACCGTGTACTCTGATCAAAAGAGTCTCAGGTATATCCTCTCTCAGAAGGACCTAAACCTGAGATAGTGACGTTGGCTTGAGTTCCTCCAGGACTATGACTCCGAGATAGTGTATACTCCTGGGAAGGGGAATGTGGTTGTAGATGCACTCAGAAGGAGATCTGGTATACAGCTGTTAGGTGAGTCGACGGAGCAGCTGGCTGCTTTACAGATATCCTTTGTGGATAGAGATGAAGCAGCCTTCCTCCAGTCTCTTACAGTCACCCCCCCACATCTTCAGCATGTCAGGGAGGCACAACATGGGGACACTGACTACGAGACATGACGTGCTCATAAATATACAAGGCATGAACCTGATATATTTTCTGATGGTGGGGAGCACGACATCCTCTTTAGAGGATATAATATGGTACCATTGTCACTTAAGGAGGAAGTTTTACGGAGTTCTGCACATCCCCACTAGCGGTACATCCAGGAGTGGCAAAGATGTACCAGGATCTCCCAAAACAGCACTGGTGGTCAGGAATGAAGAAGGTTATAGTAGAGTTGGTCTCTCGGTGCCTCACTTGTCATCAAGTGAAGGTGGAGCATTAGGTACCAGCAGGCTTGGTTAAGCCTTTAGAGGTCCTAGAGTGGAAGTGGGAAATGATATCCATTTACATTGTGACTAGACATCCAAGTACATCTAAGGGACATGACTCGATTTGAGTGATCATTGACCGACTCCCCAAGTCAGCCCACTTCCTACCGATTAGAGAGAAGGGTTCAGTAGACAGCATGGGATGCCTCTATGTGCAGGAGATTGTTCGGCTACCTGAAGTACCCCTGATGACTGTCTCCATTCGTGATACACATTTTACTTCTCATCTATAGAAGTTTTTTATGGAGGCTTTAAGAACGCAGCTTCGTTTGAGCACCTCATTCCATCCTCAGATGGATTTCCAGAATGAGTGCACCATTTAGACCCTGGAGGACATGCTACGTTCTTGTTTCATCAACTTCAGTCGTAGCTGGAAGGATCTCATGACTTTGGTAGAGTTTATGTAAAAAAACAGCTATCACTTCACCATTGTGATGACACCTTTTGAGGTGTTGTATGGGAGACCCTGCAAATCACCCTTGTGCTGGACTGACCCAGGGGATTCAACACTAGTGGGATCAGAGATGGTATGCACAACTATAGAGAAGGTTTAGATCATCCATAAGTAGATGAACACTGCACAAAGTAGGCATAAGTCTTATGCTAACAAGAGATAGAGAACATGGGATTTCGAGTATGGTGACTGTGTCTTTCTATGGGTCTAACCATGATGAGGTCTATGGAGATTTGGCTGAGGCATCATGTTATCTCCGATATTGATTGGACCTTTTCAGGTTCTTAGAAGATTTAGCGAGGTGGCTTACCGCTTAGCTCTTCCACCTCAGTTGCACCGGGTGCACGACGTCTTCCACATATCCCAACTGAGGAGATACGTACATGACCCTTCTCACATCATCGACCATGGCGAGTTGGACATCGACGATGGGGTGAATTTTATAGATGTTCTAGTAGATATTGGGGATCGATAAGAGTGGGTCCTTCGTGGACGGTCGATACCTATGGTGCATGTTCACTAGCAGCAAAGGAACCTCTTGGAGAGCACATGGGAGCTGGAGGCTCAAAAGCGTGCTTAGTATCCCAACATGTTCCCTTAGTATGAGTTGTGGCTTACAAACCCAGCCACCCCTGCCCCATGATACCCTTCTGAGCTGCCCCAGCCAAGCTGGCCTCTTGCGCCCCTCGTGGCGCCTCGAATGAGCCAGCCTCTTGAGCCCCTCGTGGTGCCCCAGTTGAGTCGGCCTCCCGCGTCCCTTGTCGTTCCCCGATCGTGCATTCCTCTCATGCTGGTCACAACACCCCGGTAGAACTGGCCCGCGCCCTCCCGGCACCCTCTGGGCCGAGTCTCCCACGTGGTGCCCTCTAGGCTGAACCACCCTCAGGCTGACCCACGGCTGGTTCGTGCCCTAGTGGTCGATCCATGCCCTCACAGCCCTCCATGGACCCTCTATGTCAGCTGGGCTGGGCCCAATGGGTCCGGCCGAACCCAAAGGTCTGCCACACCCAACGAACAGGGCTGACCCGAATTGGGTCGGGCCGGGTCGGATCGGACCCGGGCCCACTAAGACCCTTTACTTTCTTTTGGACATATCATTGGAACCAGAAATCCATTTAACAAACCTTCATTGGCCCTAGTAATCTTGGATCATGACAGTTCCTTTGAGTATACACCACTGGAGTTTCGGGTATAGTTGAGATACGGTCAAGTTGGATCATGCAAGAATCCAACCGGGCACCCAGGACTAAATGGCTAATAACTCACATACCTGGAATCTGATTGACATGTCATCTATTGTGTTGAGACCCCTATGATGTGGCGGACCTTTGAGATACATCTTCGTGGGACTTCGTGATAGTTGGAGTATCGACCAGTAGCTCGTGGAGCGGTTCTTTCCAGTGACTGGAGAGCAGTGTGAGCAGACCTAGGAGCTAGATGAGACCAGATGAATGTTGACCTTTTCACTAGGAGTGACTTGACTGGCCCAGAGGTGAGAACCTGGTTGTGTTAGTAGACCCAATGTATAGGAGTGTGCTTGGTGATGCGGCAGACCCATGGTACTTTACAGGAGGAATACCTCTACAGGGTATGAGGGGGAGCGCTTGGGTGTGGTAGAAGACCCACGGTGGGTAGCACCTCTATGTGACATAGCAGACCCATGGTACTCAATAGAAGGAGTACTTCAGTAGTCCATGGTTAGTGTTAAGCGCCTCTGTGTGACGCGGCAGGCCCACTGTACCCGATTGAGCAGGAGTTCTCTAGCAGCCAAGGTTTTGATAATATGAATAAAATCCCGGTTGATTTGAGTCTGTACTTTTGTGTTTTCCTCATGATTGAGATAGATTATCTAATAACATAGGTATATATTTGGCCATATACCTAAGTAGGGTTATCTGATAATTTCATTTGTTTTTGGTTTATCCTTGTTGGATTTTGTGAGACCTTGAGGGTCTCAGGGTCCCTACTATGTATCATTATACTCACCACTACACGGGCTATGCCCACACATTGTTTCATTGGATGAAAAAGTCATACATCGCTGACTGGGGTTGAGAGTACCAAGACTGGACAGTACCCAGAGGTGGACCTTATGAAGAGTTGGTACGCGGAGGAGACTGACGAAAGTGGAGAGCTGAGGAGGAGGAAATCTGTACCTACACTTCAAGTATGACTCTACGAGGATGACCCAATGGTTTTTTTTTCCTTTTTTCAGTTGTACTTGTACTTCTAGTTCCTTTTACCTTATAGTTGGACTTGTATTTCCAGCCCCTTTTACTTTTCTGGACTTTTTTTATACAGTTTACTTAGTGTTTTGTATCCACCTGTGTGCTCTTTTGTGTGCGTTTACAGGTTATAAAGGAAATGTCTTTCCAGTTTTTGGGAATTATGCCTTTGGTTGTAGTCACCATCCCCTGGACTATAGAAGCTGGGCTTGGGGTAGTGACGACACGGGCCTCAAGATTCATCTGGCCCAGTGTTTCTACTTGGGCAGCCCTGATTCTATTCGGAAAAAAGGCGGATGGGAGCTTGAGGCTTTGTGTTGACTATTAGCGCCTGAACCAGGTGACTGTGAAGATCAAGTACTCACTCCCGAGGATTGATGACCTCTTTGATTAGTTGAAGGGTGCTTGGTGGTTCTTGAAAATTGACCCCAGATCGGGCTATCAGCAGCTCAGAGTTCGAGACGAGGATGTACAGAAGACATCTTTTAGATGTCGGTACATCCACTACATGTTCTTGGTAATGCCTTTCAGTGTAACCAACACTCTAGCTCTGTTCATGGGACTCATGAACAGGATCTTCCAGCCATAACGTGATCACTTTGTCGTAGTCTTCATTGACGACATACAGATCTACTCGACTACAGAGGAGGAGCATGCCTGTCATTTGCAGGTAGTTCTGGACACACTCTAAGAGTACGATCTTTATGGTAATCTCTCGATGTTCCAGTTATGGATCTGAGAGGTTCACTTTCTGGGACATGTCTTATCAGAGGTTGGAGTGGTATTGGATATAGTGACGATTGAGGAAGTACTTTCTTGGGATCCACCCAGGTGTGTGACGGAGGTATGAAGTTTCCTAGGTATGGCTGGTTATTAAAAAAGGTTTGTACTGGACATCTCCAGAGTTGCATCACCACTATCGGCCTTGCTAAAGAAGGGACAACACTTTGTGTGGTCGGAAAGATTCTATCAGAGCTTTCAGAAGATGAGGAAGAGGCTAAATAGTCCCCACATCTTAAGGATTCCAGATGATGGTGTTGGGTATGTAGTCTACTACGATGCATCAGGGGCCGGGCTCAGATGTGTCCTGATGCAGAAGCAAGCACTGATCGCATATGGATCACAATAGATGATAAATCATGAAATGAACTACAATACCCATGAATTGGAGTAAGCAGCAGTGGTATTCTCCTTGAATATGTGGAGACACTATCTGATGTGTGAGAATTTTACCATGTACTCTGATCACAAGAGTCTTAGGTATATCTTATCTTAGAAGGACATGAACCTGAGACAGTGATATTGTCTTGAGTTCCTCTAGGACTATGACATTGAGAAAGTCTATACTCCTTAGAAGGGGAAAGTTGTTGCAGATGCATTGAGAAGGAGATCTTGTATACAGCTAATAGGAGAGGCGACGGAGCAGCTGTCTGCTTTATAGATATCCTTGGTGGATAGAGATGGAACAACCTTCCTTCAGTATCTTACAGTCACTCCCCCACTTCTTCAGCGAGTCAGGGAGGTACAACATGGGGGTGCTGACTGCGAGACACGGCGTGCTAAAATATCCACAGGGAAGACACTTGATAGATTTTATGAAGGTGGGAAGCACGAAATCCTCTTCGGAGGACATACTATATTACCGGAGTCACTTGAGGAGGAAGTGTTGAGAGAGTTCCACACATCCCCTATAAGGGTACATCTAAGAGTGGCGAAGATGTACTAGGATCTCCAACGACAGCATTGGTGGCTGGGAATAAAGAAGATAGTTGTCGAGTTTGTCTCTTGGTGCCTCACTTGTCAGCAAGTGAAGGTAGAGCATTAGGTACGAGCAGGCTTGGTTCAGCCTTTAGAGGTCCCAGAGTGGAAGTGGAATGGGATATCCATGGACTTCGTGGTAGGACATCGATGTACATCCTAGGGAAATGACTCTATTTTGGTGATCGTTGAACGACTCATCAAGTCGGCCTAATTCCTACCAATCAGAGAGCAGGGTTTAGTAGAGAGCTTGGGACGCCTCTATATGCAGGAGATTGTGTGGATTCATGGAGTAACAATGATGATTGTCTCCGATCATGATACAAGTTTTACTTCCCGGCTATAGAAGCGGTTGTAGGAGGATTTCAGAAAGAAGCTTCATTTGAGCACTGCCTTCCATCCTCAGACAGATGGTCAGGCTGAGTGGACCATTCAGACCCTCAAATACATGCTTCTTGCATGTGTCCTCA
Source organism: Viscum album (assembly GCA_963277665.1). Lineage (NCBI taxonomy): Eukaryota > Viridiplantae > Streptophyta > Magnoliopsida > Santalales > Viscaceae > Viscum > Viscum album. Next base: position 1,907,961,653 of record OY728155.1, read on the forward strand.
ACTTCGGTCGTAGCTGAGAGGATCACTTTCCTTTGGTGGAGTTTGCGTACAACAACAACTATCACTCCACCATTGGGATGTATCCTTTTGAGGCGTTGTACGGGCGGCCCTGTAGATCACCCTTATGTTGGGCAGACCTAGGGGAGTCAGCACTAGTGGGAACAGAGATGGTACAGGCTACCACAAAAAAGGTCCAGATCATCCAGGAGTGGATGAAGACTACATAAAGTAGGCAGAAGTCGTATGTTGAAAGGTGACAGAGACCTATGGTGTTTGAGGATCGAGACCACGTCTTTCTACGTGTCTCATCCCGATGAGGTCTATGAAGATTTTTCCAAGGCGGAATGCTATCTCAGATATTCATCGGACCTTTTTATTTCCTCAGCTGTGTTGGTGAGGTGGCTTACTTCTTAGCTCTTCCACCTCAGTTGCACCAGGTGCATGAAATCTTCCACGTATCCCAGTTGAGGAGATACGTGCACAACCCTTCTCACATCATCGACCATGGAGAGCTGGACATCGATGATGGGGAGACTATTAGGGAGGTTCTAGTAGAGATTGAGGATCGACAGGAGCAGGTCATTCATAGATGGTCGATACCTCTGGTGCATATTCACTGGCATCACGGGAACCTCCAGGAGAGCACATGAGAGCAGGAGGCTCAGATGTGTGCTCAGTATACCAACTTGTTCTCTGAGCATGAGTTGTGAATTATGGGGACGTAGAGCCCCGAGGTGGGGAGAATGTAAAACCATAAATTTCCATGTAATTTATTTGTTAATTAAATGTGAATTTTATGAGTCCATGAAAATTGATGGCGCGTGATTCTGATGACACCATTGAACTCGCAGCACTGGTATTCACTTATGGAGACTCTCACCTCGATGACAGTAGATCGATGGTGAAAGTTAGTTTTTGGGTTTTTAGTGGAAATAACAAAATAAAATAAACACACGTTTTATTTTATTTTTATTTTGGTGTGACCACCCATGTGGGAGTTGAATTGTGGGGACCACCCGAACTTAACATCCTATGAGAGGATATGGTGGTGGGTCCCACCCAATCCTAACCTCCCATGAGATGTTATGGTGGTGGGGACCACCCGGGACTAAACCCCTCATTTAATTGAGAGGAAACCACTCAACCCCCTCTTTAATTGGAGGAGCCTCTTGGGCTTCCTCCACATTGATTCTGCCAACTCACCAATTAAATGTTCCATCTCCTCTAACCTTTAATTATTCAAACTTAACCATTTTAAAATTTGTGTCAACAATTAAATAATACATAACTTAATATATTATCTTGGCTTGGCATTTTCTTTTTGGTGAAACCTGGGAGAAATATTGGGAGAGGAGATAGCATGGGAGAAATAAAGTTTTCAAATGATGAACGCACTCCCGATGAAGAATGCTCCACCAATGAAGAACGACCTCGACTTCGACTTTCTTCCTCGGACCCTCCTTCAATATAGGATGTGTTCGTCGACAATGAAATGACGCCCACCTTCTCACGCGAACTTCAATGAACAATGAACAAGGTAGAGGTTTATTATTTATTTTTTTAATACTCCCCATGTTCTCCCCTATTTTTCCATTGCGGGATTTGGAAAAGACATTAATGAGGGATTATGTGGACTAAATATATCTTCCATGCTTGTTCTTTGTTTATGTTCTTGATGAACCATTTGGGACCACCCTAAACGTGGATGGTGTAGGCCAAACTAACATGGCCAGACACCCTCCATCGTTTTTCTTTATGATGATCTTCGGAATGGTAACGAGGTGATGAGATGAAAAATGCGACGTAGGAAATAGCACCGCCACCCACGACCACTACAACCCTTGCCACGCCTTCGGCGCCACTGCCGAACCGGTTTCGCTGGCCTGGGCCAAACCGCGCCACACGCCAGCTTCCGAATCACCCCTGCGGTCTCCACCCTTCTGGATGCGCTGCCCCGAGCCGGGATGAGCCACCTGGGCCACGCCATCCTCCGACCTAACCGGCCCCGCGACGCCCTTTTGAGCCACTTCGGCTATGCCGGCCTCTCACTCCCCTTGCAGCGCCCCGACCGAGCTGGCCACCCGTACCCCCTACAATGCCCCGGCTGAGCCGACCTCACACACCCCTCGCGGAACCCCGGCCACGCTGGCCCCCCGCGCCCCTCACTGCACCCCGGCCGAACCAGCATGTGCCATCGCGGCTCCCTCCAGGTTGAGTGGCCCACGCGGCACCCACCAGGTCGAACCGCCCTCACGCTGACCCGGGGCTGGTATGTGCCCTCGCGGATGGTCCACGCCCTCATAGCCCTCTGTGGTACCTCGCGGTCGGCTGGGCAGGGCCCATCATGCTGGACTGAACCCAACGGGCAGTTCGACACAATGGGTTGGGCCGACCCGAACCGGGTTGGCCCAGGCTTGGTCGGTTTGACTGAGTCGGACCGGACCCGAGCCCACTACGACCCTTTACTTTCTTTTGGCCATATCATTGGAATCAAACATACGTTTGACGAACCGTCAGCGGACCTGGTAATCTTGGTGCACGACGGTCCCATTGAGTAGACCCCATTTGATTTTGTGGTATAGTTGAAATATGGTTAGGTTGGATTGTGCACGAATCCAAAAGGGCCCCCTGGACTAAAAGGCTAACAACTCACAGACTAGGCATCTGATTGATGCAATGTATGTTGCGTTGAGACCCTTATAAAATGGAGGACCTTTGAGATACTTATTTCTGGGTCTTTGTGATAGTTGAAGTATCGAATAGTAGCTTGTGGAGCGGATCCTTCTAGTGAAGATCGAGCAGAGTACGGCGACATAATAGCTGGCTAAGACCTAACGACTGCTGACCATTTGGCTCAGAGCGATTTGACTGGCCCAATGGGGAGTGCCTAGTTGTGGAGGGAGACCAACGGTGGAGTAGCGAGCTTGGTGATGTGACAGACCCACAATACTCGATAGGAGGAGTACCTTTGCACGCTATGAGAGGGAGTGCCTTGGTGTGGCGGTAGGCCCACCTTGGAGAGCGCCTCTGTGTGACGCAGTAGACCCATGGTAATCGACAGGAGGAGTACCTCAACAGTCCAAGGTTAGTGGGAAGCACCTCTGTGTGACGCGGCAGGCCGACTATACTCGATTGAACATGAGTTCTCCAGCAGACATAGTTTTGATAATGTGAATAAAATCCTGGTTAAGTTGAGTTAGTGCATTTTTGTTTTCCTGATGATTGAGATGGATTACATAATAACTTAGGTATATGTATGGGCATATACCTAATTAGGGTTATCTAAAAATTTATTTCTATGTGGTTTATACTTATTTTATTTTGTGAGAACTTGAGGGTCTTGGGGTCCCAACTGAGTGTCGTTATACTCACCCCTACACGAGCTATGCCCGAACCTTGCTGTTTTGGATGGAGATGATAGACAGGGATGATTGAGGCTAAGAGTATTTTGACTAGATGGTACCTGGAGGTGGATCTTACGACGAGTCAGTACCTGGAGGAGATGGACGGATGTGGAGTGCTGAGGAGGAGGCGATCTGTACCTACCCTTTAGTTAGAACCCTCAGAGGATGACCCATCACCTTTTTTTTCCTTTCTTCAGTTGTACTTGTACTTCCAACACCTTGTACTTTACAGTTGGGCTTGTATTTATGGCCCATTTTACTTTTTATCACTCTTTTGTTATACAGTTTACCTTGTGTTTTGTATCCAACTGTGTGCTCTGTTGTGTGGGTTTACAAGTTATAAAGCTAATGCCTTCCCAATTTTAAGGAATTATGCCTTTGGTTCTAGTCGCCATCCCCTGGCCTATGGAAGGTAGGATTGGGGTAGTCATAGAACGGGGCCCGGGGGACGGGTCATGACAATTACAATGAATTTTATAAACAAAATAATAATGTACATTCTTATTGGATGAATTTTAATAATGTTCAACATATATTTTTATGATCAGAACACAAACACTAGTTCGTAATTTTTCATTTTTAAATGTGAAATGAATGATGAGATAATTTAAATATAATTAATTTATAAACATAATATTAACTCCCCCACACTTTTTATAGTTTATTTACAAATTCATAAACAACACAAACATGCATTTAAATAATTTTTAGTCACCAATAAATTTTAAAATTTTATTTTCTCTAATCTTGGGGGTATAGACTAGTATAGTAATTTAGAATAAGTTTTAGAAAAATTTATTACCATTATATTTTTTTGAAAAAAATCATTTCTAGGATTGATATTTCAATATGAAAATGTGTCCATATAAAAATCACTCCTCAAATTTATCAATTATGTTATCTCAATTATTAAAAAATGTTAAAATACATGAGTTTTTATGACCTCTTATCTTCTATTCCCATCCGACAGTGTAAAAAAATATTTATTTTATGCGGTTTTTTGTGGAAGGGGATGATAGAAAAGTATATATAGATACGAAATGAGGGGTAAAACCCTCAAAATGGAAAATTAAATTCACAATTATGAAATGAGACATGGAAGGTCATGAGATTTTTTAACAAGGATAAAAATATTATAATTAAAGAAAAAATAATGAGAAAAATAGAAGATTTTGAAAATAAAAAATAAATATAAAACTCCGCACTTGTCAAAAAGGCCATAGAAATCCTTATGTAATCATTTTTTAATTTTTAATATGTAAATTTTCTAGTTTTTTTGTTTTTATTCCATTTTTTCATTTTTTTACTTTTTGAATAATTTTCAATAAAACTTACAAAAAATAGTAATGAATTTATTTACTTCCTAACTTTCATCAATTGACCACCTATGACTCATATATAAAAGAGTGATTTTCCTCAGTCATATTAATAAATATTGAAAATAAATGACTTTAATCCTTAAATAAAATCCATTCCCCCTCCATTTCTATAAATTTAAAAACAATCAATGAAAATACATGTATGTGTTGGGTGTACAAGATCATTGGCATGTATCATGGCTATAAAAAATAGGTTTCCATAGGCTTAAAGGTGTTTTAAAAAGGGTTATCAAAATCTGGGTAATGGGAGGCTGTTTGGATATAATGATCTTCATATGGTTAAAACTTCCATCATCATATTAATGAAAAAAGTATAAAATTCATTAATAAGGTTAAAAAAATCAAGACTCACAATTATGGGTGATAACACATAAGAAGAAAATATAGTCTTAAGTGACCTTGGAATTAATGTTTTTGTTATTCCTATAGGTAGAGGAAATAATTTTCTAATAAAAAATCATTCAAAAATCATTTTTCCTTATAATAAATAGTTTATATAAGTTTTGTATGAAAATAAATAACTTTTGAGATTAAAAAAGGTCTCTTTTATCCATTAAAATGCTTAGATAAAATTTAAAATTTTAATGGTTAGTAGTTTTTTAGTTTATCTATTTTGAAAAAAAAAACTCATAAAAATGATAAAATAACAATGAAATGGTGGATAAATAATGATATACAAATTGAGAGAGAAATTTTGAAATAGAGAAGATAAATAATGATATAATGAGGTTGAGATAGTGGGAAATATAGAGAGGGAGAGTGAAAGAATATATATTTAATGTGAAATTAGTTATTCTTTCTTTGGACTGCGGTGTCTCCCTCTCCATATAGTTGTGGGTCATTTCTTATAGAAGTGAGTATAATATATTTCAAGGTTGTTATTGATACAGGTTCCCCTTATTGGTATATCATTACGCTCTTTACATTTTCCCTGAACATCATTGAGGTAGAAATGTCATGAACCTCCATTGCCTCAAAAGGATAGACATTGGTAAAAATAGGAAGTAATTCCCTATGGGAATTAAGATTATTGGAGTGATGTTATAAGAAATAATTTAAGATAATTATATTATCATGTCCATTAAATTACTTTATCATGGTGTAATTTCTTTTTTTCCTTAAAAAGTTTCTAATTTTAATAGGAGTTATTTCAAAGTTCTATTATTTAATTTAATTATTATAATCTATTTAGACTTGAATTTTCGAAAAAACAAATTTCAGGTTCAACTACATAAAACTATTTATTCTAAATTTAAATTAGTAAATAAATTGTGTTAAAAATATATCATAAATTGAGTCACCCTAATGGGTGTTTAATAAGAACTTATATAAGACCTGAGAGCTACACAAGGTTTTCAGGTGAATTTTTTAATTTGGTGTTAACATTCCTACCAACTACACTTTTAACTTCTCTATTTTAAATTTCATCCAATCCAATAGTTTTGGGGTGATAATAAATTTATTACAAACTAAATCATGTTTTCTCAAGAGATATAATGTGGTATGATTAAAAAAAATATGTTCCTAAGTCACTCACTAAGAAATAGGGGGTTCCAAGTCTATGGAATAATGACTATTTTTAGGAACCCATTCATAGTATCTGAATAATCCATTATAGTGGGTTTAACCTCAACTAACTAAGAAACATTAAAATATAAAAAAGATATATTTGAAACCATTATATTTAAGGAAGGGACCTATGAAATTGATGCCACAAACATCGAATATTTTAAAAAAGATTAATATTTTTGGAGGAAACACATTTACTTTAGACACTATTCTAATTTCTTGGAATGTAGGACATAATTGATAGAACTGATATGGTTCTATGAAATTGTTTTCTCGAAGAATATATATATCAATATATGAACCTTTTGTGGGTCCTTCTAGTATAAAGTTTCCATGTCCATGAAGGGAGTAGTATAATCCCAATACTGATTAATGTTTATCTTCATCATCACATCACCTACTTACAATTTTATCCCTAATTATCCAAATTTATTTATCTTCTCAAAAATAATTTCTAATTCACCTTTTAATTTTTCCTTTTTTATGGAAATGTTAAGGAAAAAATCGATTACAAAAACCCAAAATGGGGGTATATCATGACAACATTAGAGTGAGAGATGAAATGTGTTTAGTTGGGAAATAATGTTAAAACATAATAGAATGAGAATTATTATAAATTCAATTTTTGTGATCATCGATAGGATTATCTTTTATAGGTTTCTCCCAAATCTCATTGTCAAATTTTGGAAGCAATAGAATCCATATTATTACAATTATTTTAAAATTTCTTTTTTAATGTTGGAACATTAAGGATGAATAGTTGATGAATATGGTGATTTTGAAACCACAAAGAGAGGGATTGAATTTCTCTAAATTAATAACAACAACTAAGTGTTATTTTATAAGGATAGTGTAATGATATTGAGTTTCATACAATGTTTTTAATGAATAATATATGACAGATTGAATAAAATATTTTCATTGACCAAAAAAACCCATATGGATCTTTCAGATGCATCAAACATTTGTTCAATATCGATTAAGCATCCATGATATGGAATTGTTGTGGATGATATGATTGAGTTGTTTAGTTCAATGAAGGATATATCACAAGCCTCATTGAAACTAAATATAATATATTTTTAGATTAATTGAGTGAGAGAGAGTTTAAAATAATTGATGAATCTCAAAATAGGTATTATCTAAGAAATAATGATATATCATACACCCAAGATGCTTTATAAAGTGATTTTATTACAAAAATCCTAAATGGATGAACTCTTATACCCTCATTAAAGACTATGTGTCTTAGAATAGTTACACTAGTAACTATAATGTTATTTATTCACATTTTAAACCAAGGATACAATATTAATATTTGTAGGACCAAATAGAGTGAATTCTTGAATGATTATAATTAATACCTATAAATGGAAAAGTAATCCATGAAATCCTCCTAGAAAATTATCAATTACTGTATAAAGCATGGTCATTACGAACTTCTAATATAATACAGGCAAACAGTAAAGGATAAAAGAAATTATTTTATATTTTAATGTTCCTAAGGGGAATGTGAACATTGTTTTTTCTTAGTCCTAATGTATGATTGGTGTTTTGAAATAACCTTTATATGAAGTTTCTTGTGTGTAGGGGAAGTGGGTGGGTCCTTTATGATCAATGTTATTTCATTATATTCCTTATATTTCTCAAAATAACATAATTAAAAACAACCCCATAATCCTTCACATTTGATCTTTCATATAAAATTTAAAATTTATATATTTTTAGATAAAAAATTAAAATTATTGTAACTCTTACTTCATTAATGATATGGATGAACACTCCTATTGTACTACTATTTCGATGAAGGATTCAATAGTAAAATCCCTTTACCAATGATCCACCCAATCTCCATGATCTTCAGAACATCATCATAAAATCTGTAGTTTCTAACATAAATTATTGTTACTTATTTAATAATTAATTATTGATCTCAATAATAATTTATTCATGTCTGGAAGGATTTATTTTTTTCTCTATGTACTTGAGGGGGAGGAGGAGGAGTTAAGATCTCCATTCTGAAAAGATTTCTTAATAATTTTCTCTCTAACTATTAATATAATTATCTCTAGATAATTTTGTTAACAACAATTTTATAACCAAGGAAATTGTAATGGCCCAGGTTTTTGGGGTCCATTACTTTGTGAAAATCTCGTTATGGGTTTTCGGGTCGGGGAATCACGGTGGTGTAGGCCTACCGGTAGCTGCGGCCTACCGGTCGCTGCAGCCTACCGGTAGCTCAGCTACCGGTAGCTGTCACCCACCGGTAGCTCTCAGATACCGGTGGCTCTGGCCTACCCCGCGGGTTATTTCCAGTAGCGCTCATTTTTGCGCAAATAGGGTTTTAACCCCTATTTTGACCTGTTTGAACGTGTTTTAAAGACCCGTAACGCACATAAGAGTTTTAATTAAATACTTAATCAATTAATGAGTTTGTTTAAACCAACCTAACTCATTTAATGATGAGTGGGGCCGCGTGATCAGCCCACGACCCCCACGCCTTACGTGGTTTTGTGTTCTCACCTCAACCATCCGTGGCTCTTATAAACTAAGGGTTAAGCCGTGGTTCCTCCTTTCCTCGATCGTGGCTTTTCACAAATAGCTTCTGGTGCATTGGGCACGCCGCATCATTATCTGTAATGTTCTGCGCCCAACCTAAACGTCGATCATCTATCAACAAGAAAGGAATTTCTCCTTCTCCTCTCTCTTTTGTGTATCATGCGGGGTGGGCATGCTTATGTTCTGTAGAATTGGAAGAACCAGACTTAAATGAAGATAATGAACTGGATTTTATAAAGAAAGGGGTGGGGGCTGTGAACGTTTATGTTGTTTATATTATGACCATCTTGTTGAGTTATGCTAGCTTATGCCTTCTGGAAATCGAGGTCGTTGGTGGTCATTGTTTGTGCACTAATGAACCCCTGCTGATGTTTTAAATGGCTTGTTGTGGTTGTAAACTCCTACTGTGAAAAGTAAATTGGTTAATCACGTATATTCGGCCAAATAAAATGAGGCACCAGGATCAATCCTTCTGTGATAACCCCCAGTTAAAACACACGAAAATTGAAATCATGGAGTTTGTTAAGTCGTTTAAATCGGAAAATACCGGCATGACCATGACTTGTGTTGATGGTGGTAGTTGGTTGTTTTCTTTTCGGGCCGATTGCTAGAAATGTGGGAGTGGATTGGATCCCTTGTCATTATACTCTTGGTGGTTGTGTGAATTTGGGTATGGGATCCCCTGTTGGTATGGATTCGGTGGTTGTGAGTTTTAAGACCGAGTGGGTACTCGTTTATATCCCGAATGGGGGTGGGATCCTCTGTTGTTGAGAACCCGGTGTGGGCGTTACGGTTGATGCTTGACCGTTTACATTCCTGGACTTGTGCCTATGCCTACTAGTTGCCCAATAGTGCTTGAACTTAATTAAACATTATTACTGAACATGAAACAAGAATGGGACAAATGGGTTTTGTTGGCGAGAGTCATGACTTGTGACTTGGACGCAGTGGTGTTGTGTTCTGTAGGCTGGTTAGGAAAACCTAAGCTTTGAGTGAGTGTTTTTTTAACTATATCTATACTTGTAGCTTTGTTTTTCTTATTCGTTCCCCACCCAAGTTGAGCACTTATTGCTGAACACCCCCATTTCAGGGGGGAGGGTGTTTTTTCCAACACTATTCTTAGTGTCTGGTTATTATCTCCTTTTCTACTCCCTTTCTCGGATAGCCCAATTATCTTCGGGCAGGCTGTGATGGCCTGAGGTCCTTTATTAGCCCAAGAACCTTCGGGCGGGTCAGTGTGACGGTTGGCCAGGTGTGTGCGGTAGGTGGTTTCCCAAGAATCTTCGGGATGAGGCCCAGGTGTATTCGGGCATGGCAGTGGATCTTCTGGCACATGTGCCTTCGGGTGTGGTGGTGGTTGTTATGGCCTAGGTGTTTGCAGGTGTGGTTACGTGTGACAGTTGAGGCCTAGGTGTGTGCGGGAGGGATTTCGGCAGTGGGACTGCGTGTGGTTGTGGCCTAGGTGTGTGCGGGCGGGTGTCGTAGTGGGACTGCGGTGACAGAATGGCGGGATTGATCTGATGCATAGGATGTCTCAATAACCAGTGGTAAAGTGGTGTGGGGTACCCAAACATCGATGTGCTCTGATTATATATATATTACTTGACTTGCGTTATTTGGGGAGTGTGCCTTGGTGAGGCATGGGATGGATAGTTTACCATGGTAGGTGTTAGGTTTACTCCTTATTCTCATGGAACTTTAGCATGTTCCCCCACTTATGCATGAGGGTCTTTGGTTTTCCCTACTGAGTGTACTTGTATGCTCACCCTACGTATATAAAACTGCTTTCAAGTTTCTAGGAGGACTTCGGGGATCACGCAGGACCATACTAGCTCGGAACTTTGGGGAAGTTGCAGTTGTTTCTTTTCCTCATTGGTACTTGCCTTTGTAGTCACCTTTTGTACTTTGTGGCTTTACTTTTGGAACATGCATGTGGGAATGGTTTATTTTTGGCTTTACTTTTCTTTTACCTTGGTGTTGTTGAGTTTCATCATCTCATCCCTCAATCTTATAAAACAAAAAGGGGTAATGCCTTCCATTTGTGAGAAATTTCTATACCCTTGGTTCTAGTCGCCAATCCGGGACCTATTGAAGGCAGGTCTCGAGGGTCATTATCTCTCCATCAACATAAAGAAGGAAGGGCCTGGAAATCTGCTGACCCTTCCCTCCTTTTGGTGTAGGTGGGTCGTTACAGATTGGTATCAGAGGTGATGGTTGAGAGATAGGATGGAGTCGGGAGTTAGGCACGGTGAGGATTGCATGGGATGGTAAGGCAACAGTGTTGGGTGACCTTGGCACATGAATTAGGCCATGGTAGACCTGCTAGGACATAAGATTTTAGGGCCCCCTGTGATCCTATGCAAGGACTATGGACCTACCAAACGACCAAGTGAGGCCACACTGATTGTAGGGTAGAGACCCTAGGAAAGGTAAATGCATCATAATGACTTGTGTTCTTGTGTTTTTGGGATGTCTTGGGAATTAAGAATAAATTAAAATTTTAAGAAGTTTTAAGAACGATATTCTGCACTACTTGGGCTTAGGAATTCCTTGTTTACCTTGCAGCTATGGCACCTGGAAGGTGACCACATGTGGTACAGGCGATCGAGGCCCCGGAGACTACTTTGGCTGATCGGCAGAGAGTAGATCGAGAGGAAGAGGACGACCAGTGGCAGAAGAATCTTCGGGCCTTCCAGCGACAGGCCCTCGAGAAGTATGAGGGAAGCACCTCTGACATGAAGACGAAAGGCTGGCTAGAGGAGCTAGTTATAGCTTTCGGCCTGATTCGGGCCCCAGTCGAGTACTGGGTTCCTCTGGCCGTTAGCCAGATGCGGGGTGCAGCACGTCAATGTTGGACGCTGTACCTGGGGGAGAGGAGAGAGCCTGAGGTGGCTTGGGCGGATTTCGAGAGGGAGTTCCGGGCGGAATTCCTCTCCTCGAAGATGAAGGCAGAAAAGAGACAGGAGATACTCTCCCTCCAGTAGGGGATTATGTCCGTGAGGGAGCTAGGGATCAAGTTCAAGGACCTCCTACATTTTGCTCCGGACCTCTTTCCCGACGAGGAGTCTTGGGAAAGACGTTTAGAGGAGGCGCTCCGACCCTCCCTCCAGTATGTTGTTACCCCCTTTACCCTGCCGACGTACTTGGAGGTCTAGAAGAAGGCCGAAGTGGTGGAGAGGATGCATGCTCTAGGAGGAGTGTCACAAGAGCGGATCCAGCTGGGACCATCGAAGGGAAAGGCCGTCAGCACCAGGCCTCCAGTGTCCGGACCCTCTAGGTTCCGACCAGCAGGGAGCAGACCGCAGCAGTTTCAGTTTCGATCCCCCAGCCCTCGCCCTTTCCCTTTATGATCGGGACCGCGGTGCTTCTTCTGTGGGAGCCCCAGACATCTCCGGAGTTAGTTACCAGACCGGGTGCAGTACGGTAGTGGCAGACACCTCCCGCACCCGCCCCAGCAGAATCTTTCAGCTTGACCTTTCCAACATCAGTAGGGACAGCGAGATCCCACTCCTCTGAGGGTAGACGTAGGAGGGGGAGGCCGACCTCAGGGCGCACCTCAGGGACCTCGACCGGGGCGTGGTTGGGGAGGTGTCCAACAGCCGAGGGGTAGGGGATCTAGGCGTGGAAAGTTACATGCCGCAGAGGCAGCAGTTCTAGCAGGGCCAGAGGTTGTTCGAGGTATGATCAGTTAGTTTAGCACTCTTGCTTATGCCTTGTTCGATACTGGAGATTCACAGTCTTTTGTTGCACCATGTCTAGCCCGTGCCTTGGGTTTAGATTCGGAGAGACTTCCAGAGCCCCTGGTGTTGAGCGCACTAGTCGGAGGTCAGACCGACTTGTTGTTTGTTTGTCGGGGATGTAGACTGATGATAGGGCCACATCAGTCAGTTAGGGATCTTCTCCTACTATAGATACAGCCATACGATGTCATCCTAGGCATCGAATGGCTATTTTCTATGTGTGACATCATAGACTGTTTACGAAGAAGGTTTGTGTTCTCAGACTGGGGTGGCCGGCGTGTTACCTTCACCGGCGAGCGGGGCGGTCAGAAGGGCAACAGACGAGAGGAACCCCTCCTCTCCTTGTTGACCGAGCTGACAGTGGAATCCCTAGATGCTGAAATGTTGTAAGTGCCAGAGATCGTCCGTGAGTTTATGGACTTCTTCCCTGAGGAGGTGACGACTCTACCCCCTCGTTGTGATATCGAGTTTGGGATAGACATGCAGCCCGACGCTCGTCCGATCTCGATGGCTCTTTACTGGATGGAACCTTCAGAGCTACAGGAGTTGCGGATCCAGATTGACGATCTGATGAAGAGGGGTTATGTTTTCCCAAGTGCGTCACCATGGGGCGCTCCAGTCTTGTTTGCAAAGAAGGAAGATGGTGGTTTCAGGTTGTGCATCGACTATAGGAGGTTGTACCTGGTGACGATCAATAATGTCTACCTTCTTCCGAGGATAGATGATCTCTTCGACCAGCTAAAAGGGGAAGGGTGGTTCTCAAAGATCGACCTGCGGTCTGGGTATCACCAGCTAAGAGTGAAGGAGTGCGAAATCCCGAAGACGGCATTCAGATGCAGGTATGGACACTTCGATTTCGTAGTCATGCCCTTCGGCGTTACGAACTCCCCAGCTGTGTTCATGGGGCTTATGAACTTCATCTTCCGGGAGTACATGTATCGGTTTGTGGTCGTATTCATCGATGACATCCTGGTCTACTAAAGATCATAGGAGGACCATGCGGAGTACCTGAGGACGGTTTTGGAGGTCCTCCGACATCATCAGCTCTATGGGAAGTTGTCGAAATGCATGTTCTGGACACGGGAAGTGCACTTCCTCGGGCACATGGTGTCCGAGCAGGGGGTAGCGGTAGACCCATCAAAAGTTAAGGCGGTTTTTTCTTGGGCAACACCCAAGAATGTGGTAGAGGTCCGTAGTTTCCTTGGGCTGGCATGTTACTATCAGAGGTTCATACCCAAATTCTCCCGAGTTGTGGCCCCTTTGACAGCCCTGACCAAGAAAGACCAGGTTTTCGTGTGGAGCGAGCAGTGTGAGTCAGCCTTCAGCTGTCTAAAAGAGAAGTTGGTTAATGCCCCATTGCTGAGATTTCCAGAAGAAGGGGTGGCCTATGAGGTGTTCTGTGATGCTTCAAGACAGGGCCTGGGATGCGTGTTGATGCAGTGACATGGAGTGATCTCTTATGGGTCCAGGTAGCTATGCCCCCATGAGCGTAATTGCGCCACCCATGATATAGATCTTACAGCGGTCGTTTTTACGCTAAAGTTATGGTGACACTACCTCACCGGGGAACGCTTTGTGGTCTTCACGGATCACAAAAGCATGAGGTATATCTTCTCCCAGCGGGACTTAAACTTGCGACAGCGGAGATGGGTGGAGTTCCTCCAGGATTACGACTTCAGATCTCTTATACTGAGGTCAAGGGAAATGTGGTGGCCGATGCCTTGAGCAGGAGGACGTAGAAGGATGCGGTCCTATAGTCGGCGGACGCCTGGAAGGCAATGGAGGAGTTGGCTGCCTTACACCTGGATGCGAAGATGGATAGTGGCAGAGGCTTCCTTTATCAGATGATAGTGCAGTCATCTCTGTTTCGACAAGTGGAGGAGTCTCAGTGGGGAAACCCGGAGTGCGAAGTGATGTGTGACCGGGTTGACCAGGGCAATGCTCCGGAAGGATGGAATGAGGATGGTCAGAACCAGATGCTTTTCCAGAAAAGGTTGTTTGTTCCAGGAGTGATGCGCGGAAAGGTTCTCAGTGAGTTCCACAACTCACCCATGGCGGTACACCCAGGAGTTTCCAAGATGTACCAGGGACTGAAGAGGCAGTTCTTGTGGCTCGGAGTTAAGCGAGTGGTGGCAGAGTTTGTGTCCAAGTGCTTAGTGTGTCAGTAAGTGAAGGCTGAACACCGAGTTCCAGGCGGCCTACTGCAGCCCCTAGATGTCCCCGAGTGGAAGTGGGATGTCATATCGATGGATTTCGTCACAGGACTACCCAAGGTCGAAGGGGGATATGATGCCATCTGGGTGGTAGTGGACAGGTTGATGAAATCAGCTGACTTTCTGGCAATCAGGGAGTCAAGTACTGTGGATGCTTTGGCACGAAAGTACGTGGATGAGGTGGTGCGGTTGCATGGAGTTCCGAGGTCTATAGTCTTGGATAGGGATGCACGGTTTACCTCGCGAGTCTGGAGAGGATTGCAGCATGCGTTTGGCACCCAGTTACGCCTTAGCACTGCTTTCCATCCCCAGACAGATGGACAAACAGAGCGCACCATCCAGACCTTGGAGGATATGCTACGAGCATGTGTTCTGGACTCAGGAGGATCATGGGTGTGACACTTGCCCCTGGTAGAGTTTGCCTACAATAATAGGTATCACTCTACCATGGGTATGGCCCCGTTTTAAGCCTTGTATGGGAGTCCATTCCGTTCACCTATGTGTTGGGCCGAAGTAGGAGAGGCAGGCATCCTTGGTCCGGAGGTGGTGCAGAACACAACAGAGAAGGTTCATCTCTTACGAGAAAGGATGAAGGTAGCCCAGGACCGACAGAAGTCGTATGCTGATACAAGGAGGAGTCCCTTGGGGTTTGAGGTTGGGGACCACCTTTTCTTGAAGGTCTCCCCTCGGCGTGGGCAGCGGAGGTTCGGCAAGGGGAGTAATCTTTTCCCCAGGTTCATCGGACCCTTCGAAGTGTTGCGGCGGGTCGGCGAGGTGTCTTACCAGCTAGCGTTGCCACCGCTGCTACTGAGGATACATGGTGACTTCCATGTGTCCCAGCTCCGTCGGTATCTGCACGACGATTCACACGTCCTTGATTGGGGTGAGATGGACATCGAGGACAACGTGACCTTTGTGGAGAGACCAGTGATGATTGAGGATCGCAAGGAGAAGGTACTTCGTGGGTGAAACATCCCCTTGGTTCGTGTGTTGTGGAGACATGGTGGGCTTGAGGAGAGTACATGGGTGAGGGAAGCACAGATGCGTACCCAGTACCCAGAGTTGTTTTGAGTTTGTTCCATGTTGTACCTATTGTGGTAGAGTGTTTTGTATTTTGGCTATGAAATGTACTGGTTTTCTTTCCTCTATTTGTGTGTGAAAATCCCTGGATATGGGGAGGAGAGAACCCGACCACTAATCAAGACGCATTAAGGTGGATGCGATCAAACCCGTGCGGGCGAGTCAGTGCCGCCCAAAGCGGATAATATCTTGACATGGGGGAGGAGACTCCCCAACCCACATGTCCGGGTAGTTTGGCATAGTATGTTGCTTGGTTCTTGGCGGGGAATTGTTTTAGTTAGCATGGGTTCTCTCCTAAGAGGTATCTTTCGAGGTGGTTGTTCACACCCTCTCTTCCCTTCTAGTTTTCTTTTGATTCTAGGGGATGAGAATTGTTTAAGAGGTATCTGATGTAATGGCCCGAGTTTTGGGGTCCATTACTTTGTGAAAATCTCGTTTTGGGTTTTCGGGTCTGGGAATCACGGTGGTGTAGGCCTACCGGTAGCCTTAGCCTACCGGTAGCTCGGCCTACCGGTAGCTGCAGCCTACCTATAGCTCGGCCTACCGGTCGCTGCAGCCTACCGGTAGCTGCGGCCTACCGGTCACTGCAGCCTGCCGGTAGCTCAGCTACTGGTAGCTGTCACCCACCGGTAGCTCTCAGCTACCGGTGGCTCTGGGCTACCCCACGAGTTATTTCCAGTAGCCCTCTTTTTTGGGCAAATAGGGTTTTAAACCTTATTTTGACCTGTTTGAACGTGTTTTAAAGACCCGTAATGCGCATAAGAGTTTTAATTAAATAATGAATCAATTAATGAGTTGGTTTAAACCACCCGAACCCCTTTAATGACGAGTGGGGATGTGTGATCAACCCACGACCCCCACGCCTTACGCGGTTTCAGGTTCTCACCTCAACCGTCTGCGGCTCTTATAAACTAAGGGTTAAGTTGTGGCTTCTCCTTTCCTCGATCGTGGATTTTCACAAACAGCTTCTGGTGCATCGGGCGGGCCGCATTGTTATCCGTAAAGTTCCGCGCTTGGCCTAAACGTCGATCATCTATCAACAAGTAGGGAATTTCTCCTTCGCCTCACTCTTTTGTGTATCATGCGGGGTTGGTGTGCTTCTGTTCTGTAGAATTGAACAAACCAGACCTAAATGAAGATACTGAACTGGATTTTATAAAGAATGGGGGGGCTATGATGGTTGATGTTGTTTATATTATGACCATCTTATTGAGTCATGCTGTCTTATGCCTTCTGAAAATCGAGGTCGTTGGTGGTCGTTTTTTGTGCACTAATGAACCCCTGCTGATGTTTTAAATGGATTGTTGTGGTTGTAAACTCTTTCTGTGAAAAGTAAATTGGTTAATCACGTATATTCGGCCAAATAAATTGAGGAACCAGAATCAATACTTCTGTGATAACCCCCGGTTAAAACACACGAAAATTGAAATCATGGAGTGTGTTAAGTCGTTTAAATCTAAAAATATCGGCATGACCCTGAATTGTGTTGATGGTGGTAGTTGGTTGTTTTCTTTTCAGGCCGATTGCTGGAAACGTGGGAGGGGATGGAATCCCTTTTCTTTATACTCTTGGTGGTTTTTTGAATTTGGGGATGGGATCCCCTATTAGTATGGATTCGGTGGTCGTGAGTTTTAAGACCGGGTGGGTACTCGTTTACATCCCGAATTGGGGTGGGATCCTCTGTTGTTGAGAACCCGGTGTGGGCGTTACGGTTGATGCTTGAATGTTTACTTTCCTGGACTTGTGCCTATGCCTACTATTTGCCCAGTAGTTCTTGAACTTAATTAAACATTATTACTGAATATGAAACAAGAATGGGAAATATGGGTTTTGTTGGAGAGAGTCGTGACTTGTGACTTGGACGCAGTGGTGTTGTGTTCTGTAGGCTGGTTAGGAAAACCTAAGCTTTGGGTGAGTTTTTTTACCTATATCTATACTTGTAGCTTTGTGTTTCTTATTCTCACCCCACCCATGTTGAGAACTTAGTTCCAAACACCCCCATTTCATGGGGGATGGTGTTTTTTTCCAACACTATTATTAGTGGCTGGTTATTAGCTCCTTTTCTGCTCCCTTTCCCGAATAGCACAAGTATCTTTGGGCAGGCAGTGATGGCTTGAGGTACATTATTAGCCCAAGAACCTTCGGGTGGGGCACTGTGATGGTTGGCCAGGTGTGTACGACATGTGGTTTCCTAAGCATCTTCAGGATGAGGCCCAGTTGTCTTCGGGCGTGGCAGTAGATCCTCTGGCCCAGGTGTCTTCGGGCGTGGTGGTGGTTGTTATAGCCTAGGTGTTTGTAGGTGTGGTTACGTGTGACAGTTTTGGCCCAGGTGTGTGCGGGCAGGATTTCGGCAGTGGGACTTCGTGTGGTTGTGGCCCAGGAGTGTGCGGGCGGGTGTGGCAGTGGGACTATGGTGACAGAATGGAGGGATTGTTCTGATGCGTAGGATGTCTCAATAACCAGTGGGAAAGTGGTGTGGGGTACCCAAACATAGATGTGCTCTGATTATATATATATTACTTAACATGCATTATTTGGGGAGTGTGCCTTGTTGAGGCCTGGGGTGGATAGTTTACCTTGATAGGTGTTAGGTTTACTCCTTCTTCTCACGGGACTTTAGCACATTCCCCCACTTGTGCACGAGAGTTTTGGTTTTCCCTACTGAGTGTGCTTTTATTCTCACCCTATCTATATAAAACTGCATTCAGGTTTCCAGGAGGACTTCAAGGATCAGGCAGGACCATACTAGCTCGGACCTTTAGGGCAGTTGCAGGTGTTGCTTTTCCTCTTTGGTACTTGCCTTTGTAGTCACCTTTTGTACTTTGTGGCTTTACTTTTGGAACATGCATGTGGGAATGGTTTATTTTTGGCTTTACTTTTCTTTTACCTTGGTGTTGTTGAGTTTCATCATCTCATCTCTCGATCTTATAAAACAAAAAGGGGCAATTCCTTCCATTTGTGGGAAATTTCTATACCCTTGGTGCTAGTCACCACTCTGGGACCTATTGAAGGCGGGTCTCAGGGGTCATTATCTCTCCTTCAACATAAAGAAGGAAGGGTCTGGCAATCTTCTGACCCTTCCCTCCTTTTGGTTAAGGCGGGTCGTGACAGGAATGATATAGCTTGGTTTGTGTATCTAGGTTAAGGGTTGGTAATTACACATAATCCCTTATGTAATCTCTTATTCCTTATAAAACCCTATGTCAAATAATAAAAATATTATTATTATAATTTTATTGAAATTCACAATACTCACATATAAAATAAACATCACTTCTTAAAGAGTTAATAAATATGTATTTAAATGATATTTAATATATCATTATCAATGCACCGTTAAATATGTTCTTCAGTGAGTCTCCCTAAAATAACATTAACTCGTTCGGTGTTAAAAACATATTATTTACAAACTATCTTTGATATCAAGTGAGACAACCCAAGATAAAATTTTATATATTTCACTTTAATTAAAAAATACATATCCTAATAATATGAAAATCACAAAACCAAAAGATTTATTGTCACTGAAAACTAGATATATAAAATTATATTTCACATAATTATGAAAAATATTCTTTATTATCAACATAATTGAACTCCATACAAGTGTATCATATTTTATTTCCATATTTATAACAGTGGGAAAAGAAAAACAATAAGAAAGGGATGATCACAAATTCAAAGTAATGGGAAAAATTATAAACACGTCATCAAGGGTTATATCATAAGGATGTGTGAAAATATGAGGTTGTGAGAAGTATCTAATTTAAAAGAAAATGGAAAAATAATAGTTTACTATATGGAATAATATAAGGACATTTAATCTCATGTTATCAAACAAATTATATGGAATAAGATTGTGTAATTATCAATTGATAATTATGATCCATAGAGAAAAAAAGGAGGAATATAATATAGAAATGTGGGATAAAGATAAGCATATATAATTATAAAATAATGGAGCCAACATCACTACCCATTTACCATAACTTATTAGAGCATGCATCACTATATGATTCCAATAACATAGTAGATATGGCATGACAACCTATTTCATATAGTGGAGTCATCATCATGACTTATATCTCTTAACTATCTCATGAGATTTAGGACCTTTAGCAATGAATTGGAGAGCGATATAGGACCCCACATGTCACATAACAATAATTCATAAGAATTACACATGAAATAAATTAGAATATAATGTAAAATAGATGGAAGTAAAAGTATTTTTGTAACATTTTCAAATGGTATCACATAAAATGTCACCAAGAATTAGATTGCTTGATACTGAAAATTCATTCACCCAAAAGTAGTATTTTATAATGTCATTTAGAGGGATATTAATAAAATATTACTCCACAAGAGATAGATCTTATAGAATAATAGTAAAATAGAAGAAAAATAATAATATATAATTTCATAAAAGAGTTTAAACTTTTACATAAAACACTGAGTAACAAACCACTTTGAAATTTAATTTTTGAGATGCTATCAATAATACATTTTCAAAAATTATTTATAAATAAATACGAATAATGGAACATTGAAACAAAAAAATGTTATGTACAAATAGAAGGTGGAATATAGAATAAATAAACATGAAAATAAATATATTTTTAATATAAAAAGAACTTTATTTTGTAGGACCCCGGGACACCCTGAGAGGGGAGGGGTGAATCAGGGTGTCAACTTTTTCTTTTAAAAACAAGGATATTGTTCCCACGTTGGTATGAACTAGTTAAACCTGTATGATGGATATGATCAGCAATGAAACATTCACATGCAAAGAGATGACACACCATTTTTTACATGGTTTACCACTAAGGGCTACGTCCAAGGAGTATACGCAGACAAGTTTCCAGTCGTACCAAATTCCACTAAACTTTACTAGCTATAGATTACCAAGGTTCGGGCCCAGTCACTCTGTCCCTGTATCATTGCCTTTTACAAAAGTTCAGGGATAACTCATTGCGTCCCTCAGGTCACTCCAATAGACTCCCACTGGCTCACTACCTTTGGTGAAGTCCCACACAGTTTATAGATGTTAAGGTTTCTTCAATAGATAGACATGAAGTACTTTGTCTCCTGTTCGGTATGAGACTTTTGTTGCATCAGGGTTCAGAGTTGATGCTCTTTTTAGTTCAATCCTTCGTCTATAGTACAATGACTAATACACTAGATCCTCTTGTCTTTGTTTTCCAGAATCACGAACACTTATGTGATTTCTTAATAAATGAAGCTCAGCTTACTTGGCATTATCAAAATCAGTTCTCCATGTATGCATGAGATACAACATGTATCATTTAAATTTCCTCTTTAATCTCACTTTTATCCGAATGTATCGGGCAATCATCCAAATTTCGTGCAGCTCCAAAAAGTCCAACAAGCTTCAAATACATCTGGAATGCTTCCCAAATCCCAACGCGCAAGTTTCAAGATGACGCATATGTCTCGGCGCGCAAGTCCAAACCGGTGCGCAAGTTCACCTAAACCACTTGTGGGATACTCACTTCTTCAACTTCAAACTTGCTCGACTCACCTCCATTAATGCCCAAACCGATTTTGGCATGCAAAAATGAACTGTCGCGCTTCTTCAAAACCTGGTGTGCAAGTGTCACCAAACTACTTGCGCGACACTTACTTCTTCAACGCTGAACTTGGGTGACTCTCTTCCTTCCTCACCCAGACCACCTTGGGTGCGCAACAAACAATTGGAGCGCAACATATAAATGTGCGACCACACACCACTTGTGCGACCACCACACCTACACAACGGGAGATCGGATTTTCTCTAAGTTTTGAGCTCTTTCAGAATGAGGTGGGGTCGACCTGTATTTATAGGCATTTGGACACCATGTGCGACGGCGCACAAGTATCCTTTCAGTGTGTAAGTCTCAGCGTACAAGTCTCTACCCCTGCATGTCACTTGTGTTCTCTACTTCCAGACATGGGAGTCCTTCTCCCTTTGCCATATTTTTATGTTCTGATCTTGAAAAACAACAGGCACACAAGTTCCCAAGACTCCATGTAATCGACATGCAAGTACCTTTTGTCGTGCTAGTCACTTGCGCGACCAAAACCAAAACTTGTGCAAACCTTATCCCTTTGCCATATTTTGATGTTTTGATATTGAAAAAAATATGACGCGCAAGTTTCCTCTCCTTCAATTCAACGGAGCGTAATTCCTTTTTCCAAAACGACGCCACCTTGTATCTGCTCTTTTTTTGCACCGCCTCCAGATCATCCATTACATTGTCGACATTCTTGAATCAAACATGTATTGTTAACAACAGCCCTTGAACTCGATATGGCACCATAAAATCCCCTTTGTCAACAAATTTGTATGTCATTGTTTTCTTGGTCAACAAGCACAATCACCTCAAAAAAGGTTTTTTTCTGTGATTTTCCTTCTTCAAAAACTCTTATTCTTCCATCACAAACTCCACTATCGTGATATATATCCTTTGATGGAATAGATTTATCGTCATCATATTTTTATACAATGTGACGTGCATGGCCATCTCAGAATTGCAATCCCTTGAACATTGTCTTCTTCAACCGTCATTTTCTACGTCATTCAAATCATATGATTCTATTCTTCAAGAAGTATCTTGCATGGTTCATATGCAATGATGAATAATTTCCTGGTCTTCATAAAATACCCATTCTAATTTAGTCATCCTCAGATGGATTATACCTCACCATTCTTCACTATTGTAAACAATGTGTCACCTTTGACACATGTTCTTTGAACTTATGACCAGTACAATAATCATCTGAATTTCCATTCCTCCATTTCATTGGAGTACTTCTTTATCTCCTTCATTTTGATCTTCATTGACAACTGTTGACAACAAATACCACCTTATACACAAAGTGGTCCCAAAATATTTAAACTGACACAATTTAAAAGAGTAGTTAATAATTTTTTTCTAATAAGATAAAGAGTAATATAAAAGTTACATGAGATAATAAATTTTTATATTTCAAAATAATAAACCAAAAATTTTACATAAAGAATTAATATATACACGGCGGAGAGACTATCATTATATAGGATAAGAGTTATTCTTATCAATATAATATTTTTATAAATAATGTAATAAATTAAAAAATATTTTATTATGTAAGAATTCAAATTCTTGAAAGAAAAGGAGAAATAATAATATTAAATAATGAAATGAAAAAATATTAAAAAAATAAAATATCATAGTTAAGGGAAGAAAACAATGAGTTAATGAAAATTATATTTTGATGAAAAATTAATTAAAGATTAGGTATCTTTTGGAGAAAATTTCATTGATGGAGATAAAATGAAATAGAATTATAATCCAATTTTATTTTCGGAAATATATGATAAAATACATCCTTACCATTACTATTTACTTCCACGAATGCTCTTTATCCACAAAAATAATTAAAATAACATTTTTAATAATTTATTTTCGAACCATAATAATATTTATTACATTTTAATTTATTTATTTATAATCTTTCATTATAAATATAATATTTGGTTATTTTTTATTTTCAACCTTGAATGCTTGTGATTTTGAATGTTTCGAAAACACATTATAACATCGATGTTGATCAAAATTATTTGATAAAAAGTTAAATATTACTTGATTATTTAAGGTTCTAGAATATATGTTCCATAATGATATATAGAGTTTTAATTTAATTCCATTGTAGTTTCAGTTTTAATTCATGAATTGGAAACTAATAACGATCTTGTTTCAGTAAATTTTTAACGAAAAGGGTTATATATTAATAATTGCTTATATATTAATATAGTGACTAATATATTGTAATATAATCTTAATCATGTCCTAATTATCATTTTTGTTTATTAAATACATTCTTATAACTATCTATGTAAGTCATTGATGAAAAATGAAATATATCATTCATGGAGGCGGTAGTCTGCACATTACACGAGCCACATTTTAATTTTCCATTTAATATGATAGAGATAGATAATTGTTATTCTAGTAATATAATAAAATATAAATATATTATTTACAATTATTTAAATATATTACTATTTTTAGAATATTTTTTGAAAATAAATATACAAAATAAATGTTTATCCTAGAGATAATACTCATGTTAAGAAGTTGAATCTTCTATAGAAATAATTATTTGAAATGGAAGACTTGGGACACTTTATTATAACTGGGGTATTAAAAATTTGGAAGATGGGTCTTTTAAGGGTAAAATGAGTCTAGTTTTAAGATAAATTTAAACTATAAGTGGGACATGATGTTTGTATAAGTGAGATCCTTTTATAAGTGAAAAAGAGGGACTCATCCTTGGGAACTATTTTCAATTAATAGGTAACGTAATAAATTTAGAGTCAGGTAAGTTTGTAGAGAAAATTTGTTGAGACATGTGAGTTTGAATTTACCAATGAAAATAATTACATCTAGAAATTTCAAGGACCAATTTAATTTAGAAAAATTCAAGAAACATTAAGTTACCCGTGTTTATCCTTTTTAACATTGATTAAATTTTTACGATTATATATATTTATTAGTCAAAATATAAGATGGACCACTTACCAAATCATTGAAATTGGATTCTAAATATTAACTCCATTTAATCCAATTCTATTTATATTAATAAAAAAATAACTTCAAAATTAAAACATAAAATATATAACTATATTAATAAAAATTGACTTTTTAAATAATATTTTCACTTACTCATATCTCCTATGATTTACTATTTAATTAAGTGTAATTATTATAAAGAATATATTTTATCAAAATCACCATTTAACCATAATATATTGAATTTATTAAATTGGAATTTTTATCAAATAAAAAGTTTCTCTTTTATTACAAAATTTATAATGGTAAAATGATTTTGTTAATTATTTAGTTACTTAATTAATTTCTATTAATTGTTTTTTATTAAAAAGAACCATTAGTTTTCAATAAAATTAGAAAATATAAATGTAAAAAAGGCATATGATAAATATATAATTTATTACATTGATATACATGTGTTTATATAATTTTGAATTCTACATAAAAACCCTCAATATCATCACATAATACATATATATAAGATAAGTAGAATAAGTAGTCATAAATAACAATTCAGGTAGCATGGATCTCATAGTGATTTCTATGAGCTTTGATTTCTCCCAAAAACAATTTCTCTCCAATTACATTTGTTGGAGTTAAAATTGGGCATAGTTTAGGGAAAACTAAAAAAATATAACTCTATTCATATTTTGGAAAAATAAGCTTCAAATGGAAGTATTATAGAACTTGGGACTATTTCTTTCACATATGTATTGATTTCATAATATGATTACTTATATTTTTTATCATGTGATTCAATAGCTATGTTACAACTATAACACCATAGAATTTGAAATTATATATTCCTATAAGAAGTAATATGTTTGATAACATGTGATACACACAACATCAATTCATAATAAACTACAAAAATACATAAAAATTAAAATTTAGCTGCAGAATTGGAAGGTAAAAATAGTGGCAATTGTATTATGAAATATATGTAGAAATAAAAATAATGTTCATTATTAATACAAAGCCATTGATAAAATTCAATATGATTGATTTATGAATTTAATTTTAAAAAAATAAATATATAATTGAAAAAAATATATTTCTTTTATGAAAAACATATTAACACATAATTTGATTAATAATTGATAGGAAGTAAGAATAATAATTGTTAATATATTAAAATATTATTTTCCTATGAATTTTTTTCAAATATATATCTATGTTTTTTTTAAATGTTGTCTTAAATAAATTTAGAATTTGGATTTGAAAAAATGAATGTAATTTATTAATAAAAAATATTAACTTAATATTTATTTAGATACTTTTTGATATCAGTTTATTTTTTAAGTGAATAGTGAAACAAATACCATTTTTACTAATATTGCAATGTTTATTTCTTTATTATGATGTTATTATTACTTATAAAAATTGGAACAAAAATATATATTTAAGGATTAAAGTGATTAATTTAAAATAATATATTGATTTTTTTAGATCCATGTATTATGTTTTAGAAACATAAGTAGTATTCTACTCTAAAAATTGTTTTTATTTTTTTATAAATAAAATTGGTTTTTATGATTTTCATAAATTAAATAATAAAAATGGGTTTCATGTGTTAGATCAACATGTTCATATTATCTAATAAATTAATTTTCATTTCTAGGCATAAAATTATGTTTACTATGATTAAAGATAATGACCACAATATTTGTGAAAGACTAATTTTTAAATAATGTTTTTATTAATGTTGTTTAATTTTATCTAATGAATTAAATTAATCAATATTATGTAAATAATTTTATAGGTATTTACACATGTAAACACATATATTATAACTTATTTAACTATTAATTAATGCAATATAAGATTAAGAAAACATAATAGTAAAATTAAATTTTATTTAAAATAGTTTTTCAACATATTAAATGTTTTAATTTAGAAGTTTATTTTAACTTATTTGATAATTGAATTTGATTATATAGAGATTAAATTTATCTTCTAAAAAATATAATATAGTATGACGGGTTATCTAATATTTTTAGTAAAACATAACATACATAGTTAAAATATAATTACGAAGATCAAAAACAGAAATGGTAAATGTAAATATCAACGGGTAAAAGACTTGAATCAAGTTTATAAAAAGTGTGAAAAGGATTGGTAGAGGTTTTATCGGACTTATATCACCCAAAAATTCATTATATATCAATTTTTTGTTCATTGACTCTTTAATAGTGCCATTTCCTCCTTGGATTGAGTAATGCAAATCTGGCTTCTAAGAGTGCTAGTTAAAGGGTTTGATTAGTGCTTAAAAAGTAATGATATTGCGAGTTATGATAAAAAATTACTTTTAATAGCACTGATTGTTTTTTATAGTTTTCTTATTTTCAATTTAAATTTAAAATTTATTTTAATTATTTTAATTATCTTAATAATTTCTTAATATTTTTTTTACATCAAATTTTTATTAAATGACTTTTACACAATAATAATTAGAAAATTATTAATTAAAAATATTTTTTATTTATTTTATAATCCATTTTCACTAAATATATTATATATTAAATTGAAATTCCTATTTAGCCTTATCTAAAACAGAACAATTTATATTATATTAATACCAATATAAATATATAAATATATAAATATATTTTTAATGATTTTTTTGGAAACATACCCTTTATCAACACTAGTAAAAATGTACAGATAAAGGGGGAGGTATTTATCGGTGCTTATAAAAAAGTTCTGATAAATACCAACCCTTTATCATTGTTTTTTTACAAGAATTTATAAAGGTATCACTTTATAAGCACTTTTTTACGAGCACTGATAATGTGGAACCCTTTATCTAATTTTTTTAATAATGATGATAGGGGAATTTAGCCAGGATTTTTTCAAAGTGTTGATAAAGGTCCACCTTTAACTACATGTTTTTAAATACCCCCTTTAACAACACTTTTTCAAGCGCTGAAAAAATGGTCTATTTAATGGTCAATTTTCTAGCACAGGATAAACCTAGTTTCGTAGTTGTTAATATAATGAGTACTTCCAAAATTTATTTTCTCTTCATTTATGAATGGGGGTCAATTAAACAACATCATAATAAAACTATACCTTATAATTTAATTCTTAAACTCTTAAATTTTCCTCCTACTATTATCCTATACCATGTTCATAATCATATGATCTTAATTATTTATCCAAAGTAGTCAATTTCCATGTATATTTTCAAGATAAATGTCAATTTCTCAACATGATTATTTCTTACCCCTAAACCTTTTCTTCATAATATTCATATTCCAAAAAAATTTATATATTATAATATTATTAAATCATTAATATTGTATAAAGAATTTTATTATGATATGGTAACAATCATTTTCCCCTTCCCCCTTTTTCCTTATGAAAAATAAAAATTTTATTTGTGTAGTTGTACGGACTACTGCCTCCATGAAGTAACATATCTCATTTTTATATAATTTCAATATTTTTTTAAAATATCATAGATATAATTATTTTTAAAAATAAATAAAAAAATAATATCATTATTCTTTAGTAAAAATGTTATTATTCCAAAAGAAATAGATTTTATAACCATACTCATCCATTAATTATTGTATGTTTATGTTTCGTTCTGTATAACCACCTACATTATAAGTTATATGAAATAATATAATGCTTGAAATTTTTAATGTAATTATAGACAATATATAATACAAATAACTTAATAGTTATTTTATTTTGGTTCTATATTCATAACAGTAATGGAAAATTCATTAATAAATATACCAATTCCCATTCATTACAAATCTATAAAAAATGGTCATTATCAATTTCATCTTTACGAATCATACAAAAACCCATAAAATGAATTTATAATATTTTAATAATTATAAATATTATATTAAAATAAATTTCATGATATGGGAATGATGAAAAATTAAAGATGAATGAATTACAACATCGTTATTATGAAACTTTTTTAAAAGGATAATGATTGCTCACATTCGATTTTGAAAATAGATAAAAATTCACTAATATATTTACAAAGAATAATTAAAATTCAGATTTATAAAAGGATATAGTCATGAATAAGGTTCTAAAATAGGTTATTTAGTTTTTTATGTATAGGTGATTAATGTGCTTTAGTTATAGTCATAAATTTAGCTAATGAGTTCCTTCACTAAAATTTATGTTCTTGAGACATATTTCATATTTTATGGAATGATATCATTGATATTATGTGATTACTACATAATGGTTGTATTTTATCAATATCATTTAATTTATAGGGTTTTTTTATACATATCATGTTATTTATTTAAATGTACTTAGATTCTAAGGATACGACTGTTGTAAGTGTTATTTTCATCAATTTTCAATTAAATGAGACATGTTTGATATTATGAATCATAATATATTTTATATAGTGTATTAAAATCCATAATTTACCTCAATTGTATTGAATAATTTTTATCTTAGGGGAATTGTATTTCCATTTAATGGTAACCCTCTTATAATCCTTTGATTCTTATGTTACCATTATTGTTAGTGTTTTCCATCTCAAATTCCACCCTTTGAGATAGGTTTTGTAATATTCACATAAATTCATTTAAAATATTTCTATACTACCTAGTTTCATATTATACCATGAATTATCTTTCATTAATTAAATTTAATGTTTAATTTTAGTCTTTCTAAAATAGATGTTTTATGATTAAACTGCTACCTAATCGGTAATTATTTCTCCCCCAACCCCAATTCCAAAATATAGATTAACTTTGTAAAACAATACAATTGGGGAATTATATTGCTATTTATTTCTAAAAAACATTTTGTTTCCTCTCCTCTAATTATTGTTTTGGGTTTTACATGTCTTATTACTATTTCAATTGACCCCTTGACTCATTATTTATCCATTCAAAGGAAACTAAACTTATTTATTCTATTTAATTAGTAATCCTCTATAAATATGATTGTATCCCTTGTATGATTTAAGGAATGTCCCTATATATATATATTTTAATAATTGATTAAGGTAATTTAAAAATTCTTTGCAATTCTTTACAAATATTAGAATCTAATATCTATAATGGAAATTATAAATCACTACATTTGTATTCGCTAATCCTCCTCCTATATAAGAATGATTTTTCTTATGATAACATCTCTCTATTAATAAAATATTACTCATTACATTTTTAAGGATAATTTAGCTAGATACTCTTTCATTTACTAATTTGGTATAATTATTGACTTTACTATATACCATTACTCTCTACGGTGCTAGGATTTGTATTCTTACATAGAAATATATTATAGTTATAAATTTAAGATATATTGACATTTAGTATACTTGGTATTCTAATACGAATATTTATTAATTACTCAAGAAGGTTGACTATATATTATTTAACCATCCACCTTCTTTCCTTGGATGATATATGTTAATTTAATGACCAAAAAAGTATTGAAACTCTGTATGTTTGAACTTCATTGTGTGTATTTATTAATTAGTAATTGAAGATGATTTTGAATTGAATTAGTATTCATATAATTCACATGATTTATTAATTTGATGTAAAAAATTTATTTGTAGAGAAAAGTATAATATATCCCCGCGATGCATTTTTTTATTTCATGAGAAAAATGGTTTGGGTATTTGGTGAATTTCTACCCAATGTAATATTTATATCTTATGTATAACATTAAAAAGAAGATTAATTCCTTGGTTTCACCATTATAACAACGAATAATGTCATGGATATGTCCTTAATAGTAAATATCAAGATATCAAACATTAGTAATTCCATTAATGTGAATTCAATTACTGTAATCTATGTGATTATTTATATTGTTATGTCATCTATGGATTTGTTACAAATTCATGTTATTATTCATATGGAGTTATTTCATTATCATTTATTTCATTACATATTATAATTTTCTTATTTATTATATGATAATTTCTAGTATAATTTTTCCTTTACTGATTATTTCAGATCACCCTTATTATGTATCCATTTCTCATGGTTATTAATAAAATCATTACACTTGATATGTCTAGAAGAAAAAAACATGTATAGTGAATTCTTGATTTTTTTTAATACTTATTATGGATTAATTAGTTTCTAATGTTGGGGTTAAAATATCTATTATTTGATAAAAAATTGGGTTTATTAGTTAGTGTTTTGTCTTAATTATCTGAATAAAAAACCATAAAGTTTGTGTGATTATATCTAATGAAATATTTTATTTATTCCATGTAATTATGGGATGGTCATGTTCATTATGTCATAGTTAGAAACAAGGAAGGTTTTATATAACTTCATAGGTTAAGATGTTAGTTAAAGATAATTTAAGGGAAGATAAGTTATATTTTATCTCAATTTCAATAGTATAGATAATTATTTAGGTTTATTGAGGTAATATTGAATATTTTTTGTATCGGTATAAGAGAAATTTAGTGAATTCCCTAAGGATAAGAATGAAGCATAAAGTATAGGTATAGGAAAAAATCCTAGAGGTTTGTTAAATATGTGATTATGTGGTTGTTCTAGAAATATCATCCCTCTCTGGATATTTCCAAGTGGTAACAGTTGTTGAATAGATACAGCTAAGGGTAATCACCATAAAAAAATTATAGTCATGTATCAACTAAATGTTCACACTAGTACACAACTAGTGTGTCAAAGATTGAAAACTTACCTAGACAGTACATGAGGATATGACTAGGTCAATCAATCACTTTATATACTATTATGAAGGATAAATAATGTTATGGAATATGATAGAAACCAATCAAAAGAAACCTAGACTTAACTGAGAGTGATTTAAGTTGAATTGAAATCTAATATAATAATTTCAAAGAGTAACACATTTTCAATTTGAATTTTTCATATAATTATCTTATAATAATTGTCGTTTGGTACTAATTATTCATCAGTCATGATTATCTCGTTTTGGTTTTAGTAATGGTTGGATGTCAAGGGAAAAAAGTAAACAATGGATACTATTGGTGAAGTGAAGACTGTCTTATTGGGAAACCTAATGAGAAAAAGGTTAGTTTGATAAATCATACTGTTATTCATAATCAACTATTAGAAATTATGATTAATAATTTTAACTTAATTGAGTTTCCAAAAATATAAAATAATATATGGATATAGTCTCATTGAATTTTAGGTGTCAATGATGAGTAAGTATATAATATTAAATTTCAATAATGTTAATAATGTAGGAAGAAACACCCAAGGGAATGCTTTAATGGAACTAGAAGGTGCTTTATATATGGAAAATGAGGGAATAGAGAAATAATTTTCAAAGTAATGATGAAGAAATCAGTTATCATAATAAAGAGAAAAGATGTGTTTCCTAGTTGAACCTAAAATATCAAGGTAGATACCTCAATTAAAATTATATCTTTAATCATGTAAATATTTTAGATACCCTTATAATTTTTTACTATTTTGTGACAATTATAATTAAGAGGAAACACTTTTATTAGGGGGAGGTGAATGTAACACCCTATGATTTTTAATTATATATTACATTAAGACCTAATATGTTTTATAGAAAGTGATAAATGAATCAAAAAACTATAATGAACCAAAAACAATATATATCTGTTTAAATGTATCCATATAATTGGAAGATAAAAATAGAGGCAACTAAATTATTAAATATATGAAGAAATAAAAATAAATTTAATTATTGATATAAAATAATTGATAAAAATTATTTTTTTCTGATTTATACATTAAAATGTAATCATTTTGAAAATTGGTAATTTATGTGCTTAATTTTATGATACTAAATATATTATATATAAAATATAATACATATATGAATAATATTTTGATACAAAATAGGATTAGTAATTGATAAGAAATAAGAATAAAAATAGTTAAAGGTTTAAAAAGATATTTTTCTATGAAAATGGTTTTTATTATATATATATATATATTTAATATTTAATTTAAAAAATTTGATAATTTTAATTTGAATAAATTAAAATCATTTTTGGATTTAAAATAATAATATAATTTTAATATAAATTTTGATTCATTTTTAAAATATTTTCTTTTTAGTAGAATAGTGAAAGAAATATTTTTTTTACTCGCACTATAATGTTTATAAATTTATCGTGAAACAAGTATCACAAAAAATAGTAAAAATATGTTTTAAAGTAAATTGAGTATTTGAAAATACTATTTTTAAATTATAAGTCCCACGTTTAACAATTTCTAAATGTAAGAAATAATTTATAGTTAAAATTTTTTTAATGAATTTATATAATTTATTTTTCATCACTTATAAAAATTAAATATCACAAAATCGCTATCAAAATTTCGATAAATATTTTTATATCATATAATAATGTCAATTTCATTTTTAGGAACAAAATTATTATTAATATTAAAGTTAATGACCTTGATAATGGTGAGAGGGTTATTTTCAAAGTATTTTTTATTAATGTTATGTAATTTATATCATATAAATTATATATTTTAATTTTTGATAAGGAAATTAATATTATTTTTTCACATGGAAATAAGATATATTATCAGTTTTTTAAATGTTAGTCAATAAAATATAAGATTAAGATCACTTAGTGGTAAAGTTGAAATTTCTCTAAAAATATATTTCTATATATCAAATGTTATAATTGTATTTTTTTTATTTTTACATATTTATAAATTAAATTAGATTATATAGAGGTTAATTTTTTTCAAAATCAGAAATTTTTTTGAAGATGAGGTTTCATATATTTTTTTAAAATAAAAATTACGTAGTTAAAATCTAGTTACCAAGATAAATACCAAAATCAAAATATTTAAAATTCCAGTGGTGAAAGACATTAAATATGGTTAAAAAATATGTTAAAATGAGTTTCATAGGATGTATAAACCTTATCTCAACACACAATTAACTATTTTCTACCTTCCTATCCATTGACCCCTTAATAGTATCATTCATTCATTAAAATGTGATCGGTAATTCCATAATTACCCTTCTCTTCATTTATGGAAGGGTATATCTTACACCACTTCATACTATATATACCCCCTTATACATTAATCCAATAGCTTTTCCATAATTATCCTCCTATAAGGATCTCTTAGTTTCAAAATCATTTGATCTTAATTTGTTACCTTAAGGCCTATATTTCAAAGGATATTTCCAAGAGAAATCCCATGTTCTCAATATAAGTATTTCTTACTCCTTTGTATTCTCTTCTAAATCTAACCCTTAAAATATTTTTATATGTACAATAAAATAATTAAATAATTATATTTTTTAAATAATTTTAGTATTCTAATGTTAACATCATTAACCACCTTTTCCATATTTCATTGAGAAAAAGTAATCATTATTTGTGTGTTTGTGTGTCCAATTGACTCCATAAAGTAACACATCTAATTTTTAATCTTGTTTATTTATTAATTATTAAAATATATTAAAAAATAATTAAAAACCTTAAATATAGTAAAATAATTTCTTTATTATTATTTAATTGTGATATTATACCACCAGAAATTACTTCCATAATGATACTCATCTATTAATTATGGCATGTTTCTTTTTGGGTTAGTCTAACCACCTACTTGAACAGTGCTATAAAATAATATAATGGTTAACTATGATAACTTAATTACTAATAATATATGAAATATATAATTAATGAATTATTTTATTTTGTTTCATTAGTTGTATAATTAATAGTAAACTCTTTTTTAATAGACCAACCCTTTCTCATTAAATATATAAGAAACATGCTTAGTATCAATTTCATATTTATGGATTGTAAACAAAACATAAAATATATTGAAATTAAAATATTATATAATATTATAAATTATATATTCCATTACCTTTTATGATCTTTTAATTAATAAAATTTAGATAAGAGTGAATAACAACACTGTTATTATGAAAATAGTTCAAAATAATCATGATTACTCAAACCTTATATTGAAAATAGATAATAACTATATAATATACATGTAGAAAATAATTATAAACTAAGCCAATAAAATTTAAAAAATATAAGTATATCTTTTATATTGCTTATTAGGATATTTTTTAAATATATTTAATCACTTTTGGTGAAGTTATGAATTAAGCAAAGGGGATATTTTCCTCAAATTTAATTTCTTGAGACATGTTTTATATTTCCCAACATAATATATATGACATTGTGTGATTAATTAATATTGGATTTATTATAATAGATTCATTTAATTAATGGTATTTGAATATCCATATCATGTTCTTTCTTTAAATGTTTCTTGGTTAATAGGAGATCAAGGATTAAGAGTTATTTTCCTCTTTTTTAAATTCTTGAGACATGTTTGATATTTCACACCATAATTTATTTAATGAAGTGTATTAAATACCAAAATTTTATTGAATTAAAATTAATAAAAATACATTTAATGATATTATATTTTCTATTTCATGGTAACCCTCTTATGATCTCTTTATTATTAAGTTACCATTACTGTAAGATTTCTCCACCTAAAATTCATTTCCTTGAGATATGTTTTATAATATGAACTTAATTTCATTTAAATAGAGTGTATACTTCTAATTTGATATATAATATAATTAATCATATTTAATTTATAATATTTTATGATTTGTTTTATTCTTTCACACTTATATTTTTTCTGATTTAAATGGTGTTTAATCTTTAATTGTTTCTTCCACAATTTCAATTTTAAAATCCGGATTATTATTAGAAGATAATCCATCTATGGAATTCAATTAATATTTATTTATAAAACCCCATAATTCTATTCTCCTCTGACTGTTTATGGGTTTTACATGACATCTCACTATGTATTTCCCCCATTGACTCATTAATTACCTATTTTAAAGAAACTAACAAAACCTATTATTTTTTGTTTGGAATCATCCTATGCAATGATTGTATTCATTGGATTATTTTATAAATGTTATTATATATACCTTAATAATTTATTAAATACATTTCCTAATATTTCATCATTCTTTATAAATATTTGAGTAAAATATCTATAAGATAAATGATCCATAACTACCCTTGTATTTCCAAATCATCCTATGTTGTAGGTTTGTTGTTTCCTCCATTGCACTTACTCTATGAATACCCTTTTTTGTTACATTTTTTAAGGGATTTCACCTAGAAACCCATGAAATGATTTATTTTGAAAAATTAATGATATAAAAACATAAAATTACCCTATATGGTGTTAGTGTGAGGATTCTTACATAAAAATATATTCCACATATTGATTAGAGAAATATTAACAATCATTATACATGTTATTTTTATACATATATTTATTTACCACTTAAGAAAGATTATTATGTATATTTTATGTATACACATTCTTTCTGTGGATATATTATATTTATTTATAAACTAAAAATGTATTAACAAACCATATGTTTGTATCTCATTTCGTATTTTTATTGATTACTAAGGAAAGTTGATTAATAATTTTATTGATATTATTATAATTCACATGGTGAATTCATTGGACTTAAAGAAGTAATGAGTGGGGGTGAGAATAATATAGAACCTCAATGAAATAGTTAGTTTAATGATACAAATGTCTTGGTCATCTAGTGAATTCCTACATAATATATACTTTATATAATGGTTTCGACCATGACAACAAGAATGATATCTTGGTTTCTACATTAATGGAATGAATAATTTATTTCTTTAGGCCTTGATGGTAAAGATCATGCTGTTAGAAATTATACATTACAAAACTATGAATTTGGTTTTTTTTATATATGTGATTATTTATATTTTTATTTTTTCCGTGTATTTTTTTTCAATCTCATGTGATCAATTATATTGAATTATTTGATTATAATTTATTTATTTTAACATTATTACTTCATTTTGTATTCTATTATAGATTCTATTGTATACCTTCAAATAATGGGTTTTTGATCTTACATGTATCATATTTCTATTTCCCCATGATATGAAAAAAATGATAACACATGATATCTCTAATGAAAAATAGAATGTCCGGAGAATAATTGTGAGATTCTGAAGGCTTGTTATAGTTTTTTTAATTCCTAATGTAGTGAGAAAATTTTCATTTAGTTGATAAAACATAGAATTTACTGGTAAATATTTTTTTCCTATTTTTATAAACCTATAAATATAAATGGTTGTGGGGTTGTATGTAATGAAATATTCATCATACTTCAAAGTTACATCTGATCTGTCAAAATAATGATCATATATTAATTATAACATGGTTCATTTTTCATTCAGGGATGTTTGTAAAAAATGATCTCATAACTTTATTGTATTTTAATATTACGGGTATTACATTATACCCCCAGAAAAGAATTTCCCCATCAAAATGTTATTACTTGGATGAAAAAAATGACAATACTTTTGTCTCATTATATCTTCATATTACCATATATGTTCATTAAACTTACGGTTTGACCATTGATCTTTTACTAGATGGGTGATATTGTTTCAATTACTTCTATCTATTTGATCTAGGATCTCTAAAAGTTGTTATTCATAAGAGACATCATGTTCCAATATCACCACTTCTAAGGTCAATACCTATGATGGATATATAATTTCTAAGTGATAATCAATATTCCAGATATGATCAACAATCATGAAGAGAAATATGTATCTAGGAATTAACATCCATTTCATTCAAAATCACATAACTAGATTCCATGGATATATCCAAAGAAATATATTTTCAATAATTTCAAAATATATATCTTTTCGATGGTTATCAGAATAGTTCTTCTACAAGCTTTGGGTTTCTCTCATATGTCACTAAATAGTTTGAACCATATCCATTTTTTATTTGAATTTTTTGGGTCTTAATAGCTTCCTTTCTTAGATAGAATCCTAAAATGTTGGAGTTCTATATCTATTCCTATATAGAGCCTTATATGGTGGATTTTAGATGCTAGAGTGGAAACTATTATTTTCCAAAAACTTGACCAAAAGAAAATGTTAATTTCAAATTCCAATTAAATTTATTGACAAATATGTCAATATATCCTCCAGTATCTGAGTGGTCCATTTAGATTGACCATCAGTTTGAATAAGATAAGGCCGGATAAATATTATCTTTATATCTACTACATGTTAACAACACTTGTAATATTTTTATGTGACCCATGGAACTTAATATGATACAATTGAAATTGGTATTCCATGTTAAATTACAACTTCCTTTATTTATAACATATAAAGCTGATTGAGTGAGTAGTTTTCTTGAATAAATATGAATTTCGTAGACTTTTTTTGTCTATAGACAATAAATCAGATGGAATTGAAACATTTAATATACTAGAGATGAAATATATGGTGATGTTCTTCCATTTATATACTATTGTAGGTATTGGTTACATCAAACATTTATATTTTTGACTTTCCAATATTTACTTGTTGGAATAAAAACCATTGAGATACATACTATAAAATTTTCCTCTTCATATTTCCCCACATGAAGTACTTCCAAAAAGATCTATTAAAATGTTGATTTGTAGGATAAATAGAGATGGATGACCTACGTGAATCATAAAAAATATCCTTATATAACTATGGTATAGATGTGAAATATATAAAGATTCAGGATATTATAAATCCATGTCTATCAAGATTTATCTATGAGATATTTTCTTTCTTATTCTATAGCTCCATATCATCTTTCTGATCTTACATGATCCCTATATAGATATATTGTTGAAAAATAAATTTGAAAATGTTAGACTGCATCCCTTAATTTATTATCTCTATATCAATACATTTAATATCCATAAATATTGGGTCCCTTTCAAAGAATGGTCCTTTTTTCTTAGGTCATCTTCCAAATTGTATTTGTTCTCAAAGGGATAATGTATTGAGAAATTGTACTATTTTATATGTTATAGAAATCTTCTTTGAAAATTTTATAGACCCTTTTGTTTGATTATATTATTTAAGATTTTGTGGTTAATATTAATGTCACACTTATCACCATAGTGTTAATGCTACCAAACCTTCAATACAAATATTAATTCCACCATCTCTAGATCAAGATTTGGGTAAATTTTATCATGATTTATTTATTGAAAATATGAATAAAATGTTTCATATTTTTTCGTAAGGATTCCTTCAAAACTATATAATAAAGAATAATTGTATATTAAAAAACCTTATCCACTATAGGGTAATTTAAGTACATGTTTAGTGGAAAATATCTTTATAATATACTTGAATCATTCCTCACATTATTTTATATAGAGTAAATACAATCCTTTTCTTATTAACCTGGTTATGGGATTTCCAAATCATGAAGAAATTATCCCAAAACACAAGTAATATTCAACAAATATATGAAAACTATAGATTTAAATCATTGTGTTTGTTATCATACATTCATAAATCACCTTTTTATTTGATGAATCCACAGATATACCCTCTATTAATATATTAATGAATGAAAATAATAATTGTAAAATAATTCATCCAACGATCCGGAGTGGATAAGAAGTATACCATTCACCACTTCACTATCATAATCTACTTTATGGGTAGTTATTATATAATTATTTCCATGTTCCCCTGGACTTGAAGGATTCCAGTTTCTATTTTACTATTTATCCTTGGGATCGAAGAACTAATTTTCATAATTCAAAAACTCCCAAAATGTAATGCATTGAATTGTGAGAAGTGCATTTGTTAGAACGTTTTTCTACACTATTATATTAACTCCACTTTTATCATTTTTATAGATTTTTTTTCATGATGGATGATCTTATAACATGTAAAACACCATCATAACCCTTTAAGGACATTTTTTAGATGCTTCCTTATACATTTCTTTCATATAGGTAGTTTTAATTTATTTCATATATGCTATTTCTCATATGAGTTTTCATGAAACTTTATATTAAGTTTATTGTCATCGGAATAGTGAGTGTCCTAGAACACAATTTCCACTATAAGATCACAAATAACAAGTACTTCATACCATCTAAAGTCTATTATAGATAAATATTTTCAAATACACAGTTTTAAGAAACTAAATAAATTTTTTATCTTGCTTTAATGGCAAGTAAATAACATGAGGTGAATATAGTGAGTGTTTTGAATTTTTCTTCATAAGTATCCATTGATTACTCCTTCTTTTTTTCAAATATACTAATTATATATTAATTTTTTATTCATGATTTTAGGGAAAATAATTAGTAAAAAATATTTTCGTGAACTCATCCTATTCCATTAAATTATCTTCTTTATTCTATGTTATATTCTTAATGATTTTGTACCATTATTTAGACTCAAATTAAAAATAAAAAACCCCAAAAATAACATTCTCATGGTTTTAGAATTGAATGGTAGATAATATACTATCTATATCATTGATTAATTACTCAATAATTAGTCCGTTGAAACATCCACTAAAATAATGTGGATGATTCTGTAAGATGGAATTGATAACATGTTACACATTTTACCTTGTGTTTTTTAGATAAAAAACATTTTTGTTTTTATTAAATTCATGATATATTTGATTGATGATTGCTATTATATTTTTTTCTCCAAACACAATCTCATTAGA
The DNA here is from genome assembly GCA_963277665.1 of Viscum album. Classification (NCBI taxonomy): domain Eukaryota; kingdom Viridiplantae; phylum Streptophyta; class Magnoliopsida; order Santalales; family Viscaceae; genus Viscum; species Viscum album. Next base: position 1,908,001,748 of record OY728155.1, read on the forward strand.
TTACTCATTGGGACAATATTCTCATTTTTCGGTCACACCGATTTTAAACCCAATTTAAATGGGATCCAAACTTTATATTAAATAAAGTAAATTTTAGGTATGATGATACATAAATAAATATATAAAAATAACCATAATATTAGAATATTTATCCCATAAATCTAATGCATGGAATAACATATTATTCTAAATGTTCTAGTCTTGTTTATCTACATCCATATTCTTATTATGTTTTCTAACCTAAAAATTTATATATTTCATAATAAATTTCATGTAAATCCGTTATAGTGGCTCATAAATAGAATATGAATCAACTATAACATATCCTATTTGATTTTAAGACTTTTTGTGCAACTATATCCACATATTTTTCACTGAGTGATGACTGATTTAATAGCCAAAAAACCTTTTTGAGAATTATTATCACACGGTGCATACCATACACAATATTTGGATGGTGATAACGATAGGTGTACTATAGTAGTGTGAACATCGATATAATAATGAAAAATCATGTGACTGGTGACACCAAAATTTTACTACAGGTTCATGGACTTATTTCCACAGTTACTGTACCACATTGGACTTACTTTAGAAATTTATATTTATAGAAAAATAATTTACTATAACACTACAATGATTTATAATATAATATCAAGATAAGGATTATATTCCATGAGAACTAACTAAAAATTCTCTCAAAATTTTTTTTTGTAACAAACTGCGATTTTAAAAGAATAACATTATGTCCGAAAGTGTATACGATATACAACACTCTAACTAAATGACCCACAAAATATATTATTAAAATAAGAACATTATAATATAGATATTTAATTGGTGGTTATGATATTTATAAAGGTCCTAATAAATAAAAATTTATACATAATAATTACTAAAATTTTAGAAAAGTTAATTTATTCATCAAAAAAATGTTTCCATCAAAAATGATTTTTGTTGCTCTTTGTGAGAAAGTAATATAATTATTTTTTCTACATTTAGAAAATATATTTAATAAAATTAAAATTAGTTTTAAAATAATAATATTAAAAATATATGAGAGTGAAATCATTTTATTTTTCTAAAAAAGGATTTCTAATGAATAGTTAAAATACCATTTTTTTAAATTGTAATTTCATTTCAGTAAATTAAGTAATTTAAATATAACATTAATCGTTTAATTTTATTTTACTTTAAGATAATTATTATTTAGTTATATTTAATATAAATAATTATATTTTAATCATGCTTATATCATATTTTGGTATAATTTTTTTTTTCTTAAAACAAATTTGTTTGAAAACAGTTTTTAAGTACATAATTTATATGAAATTTAATTAATTAAAATAACATTTAATTATAAATTATTTAAATTTAATTATTTGATTATATATATAATAATATGAATTTAATTCCAACTCATGATGAGTACTAGTTATATAGTTAATATAATATATTTTAATTATTGAAAAATGCATTTCTTGAAAAACAGGTTTTGGACACTATTTGCGGTTCCATATTTAAATTAAAATTTACACTCCTATGAATTGAATTTGGTATAATGGATTAAATATTTTTAATAATAATAAATAATATTAGGTAATGAGGGAAGTTTTATTTCCAAAATGATTATTAATAAATATACAATTTATTTTATACGATGCATGTTAATACGTCATTTATGCATTCCATGCACTTTTTCTAAAATTTAATTTCCACACTCTTGAAACAATTATTTTTTAAATTATAAATTATATTTATATTTATTGATTATAAATTATCTCATATTTATCCTTTTATTTTTGTATAAAATGATTAATTACAAAGGTGAAAAAAACTAGTTACATTGGTGAAAAATAAAATGGTTAAAGTAAGTAAACATAGACGATAAGGAATAAAATGTTTAAATGTTAATTTTTTTGTAGTGATTGTTTTTATAAACATTAACATACATTAACTCCATTATTTATTAATTTTTTAGTATTTTGTGCTTATAATGTCTTCCCATTATTGAATAGTTATGGATATTTACAAAAATACAACTCCTCAATTATATAGGGGAACTCACTCCCCTAACTTTTTCACACCTCTAAATACATTTTAATTGATAAAAAAACTAAAAATGTATTTATAAAATGTCTTTATCAACATTTTATAGTTTCTTTTCTACCAAAAATACAAATACTAGGGTCCTTAATAAGATATCCAAAGGAGGTTCTTCAAAGAAACAACAATTGTCTAGGCCAAGCTCTTTCTGTTTACTTCTTCTTTCACCACTATAAATTAAGTGTTAATGATTACATTATATAATGGCCAGTATATACCATATAATAATTTTCTATTTCGTTTGTGTAATAATTTTTACCCATCTCCACCTCTATTAAATGGGAAACAAATCCATCACATGTGTGTACGGTGGACTACTACTTCACGAACTGATGTAATTGTTTTCGATCACTAGCTCAAATGGGTAGTCTTAATGATGGAAATATGAATATATATGATAAATATGACTAGATATTAATTCATTAAAACTAATATATCAGCCAATTCTTTACCCTTTCACATATTACATTAATTATATCATTTCTTGTGCGTACTTACAACCTACCATCTCCATGAAGGATGTCATTTATTTTCCATGTATAAATTTTGAGATTTATTTTAAAAATATATAAAAACAATAAATTTCATATTAATAACATTAATATAATTTTTTAAATTATGGATCTATATTATATTTACGATAATTTGAGCTTCCATAACAAAACATGCAAGAGAAAATGAAGTAGTTAACACCCAAATCAATGGTAGTAATAAAATATTATTACCAAACGGGTGAAAGGATGTTGTAATAAGATCATATATGCTATTATAAATATTAATATGGTTCTTTTATAAATTAATAACATTATTAAAACCATTATATATGTGGTTAAATAATTTTTCAGTAAATAGAAGCATAATGAAATGGAAATAGTTGCAATTTTCCTTCTTTGAGACATATTTTATTTTTATGCGCGTAATTTATTTTTTTTATGGTGGATAATATTTCCATTTTACAAGTTATGTCACTCATACTTCACACTTCATGTTATTTTATGTTTCAATTATAATTTTTTCATCTATGTGGATTTTATGTGAATGTTATCCAGTGGTAAAGAATTTTTATCACTCGATTTATTTTCATTTGGTTATATAAAATTTTCATTGTATTTTATATTCTTTGATTATTTTAGTAATATATTATAATTAGATTTTTTTAATTTAATTTTTTTATGGATTCTCATTTAATACACATAACAAATTCATTGATCTGTTCCCCCTTAAATTCTATGATCATTGTAAGATATTCCGTCTCAATTTCGACTCCACTGATACATATTTGGTAATATGCACCCATTAATTTTTATGATTTGTATCTTCTACCACATTGATATTTTATATCATTAATATATTTATATTCATTTTTTTAATGTCTAATTTTATTTAATTTATTTCATAGGAGTTACGATACAAAATTTTCCAAAGTGGTAATGGTTTATGCTTCAATATCATTTTAATCATAGAAGTTTATGTTTGAATTTCAATTAAAGAAATTTGTTTAATAATTTTATAATAATTCCTTTTTAATTTTTTACCATCTATTTATTCATGTTGTTTTGATGTTATAATAAACTATCCCATTCGTTGGTACTAAAAATGATTTAGAAATGTTTTTATTAAAATCCATCTTTCTTTATCTCTTCGGTTAAAAATCCTTTTTGTTCAAAATCCAACATTAAAAAATATTATCTAGAATGATTTTAAAATTATCCTATGAATTTTTTAATAAATTTTCACCCATGACTGGATTTTAAAAAAAAATTAAAAGTAAAATTCCTCTCATTTTATAAAGGAGGTAATTTTTAACTATTTCTATAAAAATGTGAATGAGATATTTATTTCATCATACACAGTTTGATAATATTGTTCCATTAATCATTAAAACACTCTTCATTGAGGATTCCTCCATATGTTTCAATGATTGTTTTCAAATAATTTTTTCCCTAATATTCTATATTTTTTATTTTTTAAAAGTTACATTCAAAGTTAAAAGGATAATATCCTTAGGATTGATTCAATAATATTTTGTGGAATTTGTATTAATAAATGAGAAAAGTCATTATTTTATTTTTTATACAATTGGGATATGTTACAGTGATACAATAATTATTATTTCTATTGTTTTTGTATGATTATTTTGACTTGGGATAATATTTACAATCGATTAATTAATTAATTATTATAGTCATTAACTTTCACTTGATACATTCAATATCATGTGATAATTGGGCATTACATTTACCTTATATATCCATATTATTAATCATTTATATGATTATTGATTAAACTATATATCATTTATAACTATGGTTCTTTAAAATGAAAGTTATTTTATTATTTAGGGAATTATTGAGAATTTATATTCTTTAATCAATTAGGACATTTATGGATAAGGAATATTATTTATGGATTAAATCTGCTATTTAATATAAGATGAATACATTTGAGATGTAGAAAATGGCGGTGTATTGAATTATATAGCACCTAGATGCATTGATAGTCTCATGCAGATAATTAGTAAGCTAGCGTTAAATGGGTTTTTTGGCATATACCTACCCATCGATTAATCTATCTTAGAAGAAAGCGTTGACCGTATAGATATATTGATGTTTTAGATCACATTGTTTAATATAAAGAATTTAAATTACTGATAATTTAATAATTATTATCCATGATATTATAGAATTGATAATTTCCATGGATGCATTTTGTGCTCAAATTATTGATGATATGACTTTTGTTTTCATTTACTTTCCCTTCCATATTGATTATGAATTATTAATTAATGATAGATTCCATTGAACCTAATCATTACTAAGAATTTGATATCACCTTTATTTTTCCCTTTCCTAGGATATGAAGAAGAAATATTTTAATGAGTTCAAGGATACATAATATGTAGTTTTTGTATTTTTTTAATTTATGTTCTAAAATTAAATTGGAGACTCAAGTATGTATAATGGTTTCTAAAACTAATAAACCATATGGTCATTTGGTATATGATTACTTGTATCTAGAACCAATTTAATAAATTTACCACCATATCTAGGATATTTGGGCCAGGTTAATTAAAGTAGGTATTAGAGAAAGTTCAGTGGAAACCTTTGAAACTTGATTTAGGACAACACAGATTCATGGATATATCCATATGATATAATATGAGTATAAATATAATTATAGGATTTCCACATAATGTTTTTTTAAGGTATATATTATATGTTTTTCTTAGAAATACTTCCCTATATTGATACTACAAGTGGGTGTGGGTCTGGAACATTTTTACCTGGTGGTAATAGCTCTGAAAATAGTGCATTGGGATTTGACTCCATCATCACTTGGTGAACAACAACGGTCCCTACTGAACACCTTCTTTTAAACTCCTAGTGGATATAATTATTTAAATTCTCATTTTCCTTATAAACCCTCAGAAAATATTTAAATAGATGATGAAAATTAATGTCTTTATTTGAACCTAAATTGTCATAAATTGAAAGAAAGGTATCAAGAATAAGACATCCTATAAATGATTTTTCATAACCATGATTTTAGTTTCTCACACAATGATTTTGATTTTAGTAAATGGATGAAACCATGTGAAATAAAGTAAACACTAAATGCGATGGGAATTTTTCAAGATTTAGGCTATTGTTGGACACATTTATAACAACAACCCCGGTGATTTAGTATTTATTTTAGTTAAAATTTTATTTAAGGATGAATGCATTTATAATTTATGGACATATTTTTAATATTATTGAAAACCTTTTTGGTTAATATAATAGTTTATTTTAAGGTAATAAAAATATATTATGATCATTTTATTTTTTTGGAAAAAATAAGTTATATTTAAAAACATAGTGGCTAGAAATTGATTTGGTGATTATCATTTTTTATGATTTTCATATAATTTTTAGAACATTATAAGTTTTCTATTAAATGTTGTTTTAGAAAAAAGGATATTCCACATATTTAGTGACAAAAAACCTCATCTAGAAAGACCATGGGGATAAAACCCAGAACCCCAAGGTAAAAAGGGTGAGATTGCAACAACTATCCTACATGATTTTTTGGTTAATATATAATTTTTTTACTTAAATGATTTGATGGATAAATATTTGGTTTAAAATTGATTGTTATTGTTAAGGTTTATATATTAATTTATTATATTATATAATATGTGATAACCACATTAATTTTTATAAATATTTTTGAGAGAAATGAAAATACATGTCACTCATATATAGATCCTATGATATGTTAAAATTTAATTTTAATGGTTCATGGATAAATACATCAAGTTTAATATTCATTTAATTGAGCAAGAGATGTAGTATAAATCGATCAAATCACTAAAAAGGAGGAAATTTTACTTATTATATAGAATGATATCAAATTATTATGTTTCCTTAAGTTCTTAGTGAAGATGAAAATTGAATTCCTCAACATAAGTAAAATAATCTTGAAAAAAATGTTATCCAATTATATTCATTTCTAATGATTTTTTTTCTTTTCACCCATCAAAGATTTATAATTTTTTATTTTTTAACATTCTCATGATCCTTTACTCTCTTCTGATAAATTATCTATATCACTATACATCATTATTTTGAAATTATTATCTCAATCCATTTCCATATCTTCACTTCATATTAATTTTTTCCTACTTGGACACATAGTTATGTGTTATTCTATATTACTTTCATATTTCACTTTCCCAATTTTAAGGAGAAGTTTTACTAATCCTTTTTATGACATGGTGTTTTCACAATAGAATTTTCAAATAGAAAAACCTAGATTTACCCTCACATGTTTCAATTGTGAAGATATAATTTATTGAAGGTGGGGTGATTATAGCACCCTGAGGTTTTAAAATAAGAACGTTATGTTCGATAGTGTATATGAAAGGCATCACCAGTCCTAAATGACACTTGAAATATATTATTTAAATATTAATTTTATAACATATTTATTTAATATGAATGCATAAATATTATTAAAATAATTATAAAACAAATATAAATGTCTTAATAAATAGAACATCAAAAATATGTTTTCCTCAAAAATCATGTTTACTGCACTTTGTCACAAAATCATATAATTAATTTTTGAAAATTTTAGAAAAAGAATATAATAAAATAAAAAAAAATTTAAATCATAATATTAAAATTCTATTTGGGTGGTTTTTTTTAAAATTGTCAAAAATGAGTGATTTTTCGGTGAATAGTGGAAAATACCACCATTTATAAAACTTCCATTTATTTTAAATAAATTGAATAATTTCAATATCCTATTATGATTTTAATTTTATTTATAATTAAAAAAATTATTTATAATTTAAATTTTATTGAAATAATTATATTTTAATCATTTTTATAATGCATTTTGGTATAAGTTTATTTTTAGGCTAAAATACAGTTTTCTAAAAAAATATTTTAAGTACCTAATGTTTATTCGATTTAATTAATTAGAATAACATTTAATGACGATTTATTAAAATGAAATTTATAGAATATATATCTAAATATATGATGTTAAATCCATATTTTGATGATTCCTAGTCATATAGTTAATGTAAAATCATCTTATTCAGGAAAAATGAATTTCATGGAAAACCATTTCTCGACACAATTTTTGGGTTCATCATAAAATTAAAATTTTCCACTAATATGAACTGAATTTGGTAAAATGGATACAATATCTTTAATGATAATAATTAATATTATTTATTATGGTAAAATTAATTTTTTTTCATAATGATTTATAAGGGTAGTAAAATTTATTTACAGTGATTATGGTTAAAACGGGGTTTTGAGCGTTACATGCATTTTATTAAAATTAATTTTCCACACATGAATTTTTTTTCGATAAATTTTATTTAATATTAAGAATAATTTATTCCAAATTATATAATAAGAATTATTTTTATTTTATTCTTAATGGATAAATTACCTAGGTTAAAAAACTAATTACCATAGTGAAAAATAAGATGATAAAAGTAAGTAAACATAGAAGATAATGAATAGCATCTTCAAACATGTTAATATTTTAATGAGGGATGTTTGCATCGAACTTAAATTCCATCAAATCCATTATTTATCAATGTTTTATGAAATTAGTGTGAGATTGACAACCCATTATTGATTAATTTTGGGTATTTATAAAAATTCCACTCTTCCTTAATTATAATAGGGCACTAACGCCCCTTATTCCTCTACACATCTCTGGCCATTTAGATTGACCAAAACATTAAACAATATATCCGCAAAATCATTATAGACATTAAATAGATTTTTCATCCAAAAATACTATTTCCGGGGTCCTTAATAATATATCCAATGGAGGTTCTTCTAAGCGAAGGTAATTATCATAACCAGGCCCTTTCTTATTTTACTTATTATTTCATCACATTGAAGTATGTGTAAATAATTACAATATAATTAAAAAAATATCCAATATAATTTTATTTTATCATATTCAAGTAATAATATTTATTCATCTTCTCATACTTCAAATTGGAAATAAATTCATCGCTTGTGTGTACGGCAGACCACCTCCTCACGAACTGATGTAATCTTTTTCCATTGTAGACTTATATAGAGAGTTATAATTATGGAAGTAATGAATAAATATTATTCATATGAAATTAGATTATTTAATTAAAAATAATAGTTCATCCAATTAATTACCCTTTCACCGATTACTGGAATGTTAATTTCACTCATGTGTATATACAAAATACCGTCTCCAAGAGGAGATGTGATTTGTTTTACATTTTTGTATTTTATGAATTTTTTTATAAATGTATAAAATGAAAAAATATAATTTATATAACATTAATATAATTATATAAATTATATATCTATATTTGATTCTGAAGAACCATAATATCCTTTTCAAAACATGAATGAGAAAATAAGGCAGTTAACATCCAAAATAATGGAAATAATGAAATATTATTAACAAGTGGGTAATAAGATGATATAATAATATCATATATATGGTGTTATAAATATAAATATAGACATTTTAATAATTTCTAACAATATTAAAACCATTTTATATGAGGTTAAATCATTTTCAACTAAAGGGTAGCATGAGGTAAGTGACTTCGTCTCAATTTTCCATCATTGAGGTGTATTTTATTATTATTCACCTAATTTATTTTTTATGGTTTAAAAACTGGCCATTTTAAATGTTCTATCATTAATTCTTAATACTTCCTGGTATTTAATGTTTTAATTTGAATTATTTAATCCAAGGGAATTTTACTTGACTGTTACCCAGTGGTAAGGAATATCACAAATCAATTTATTTTCATTGGGTTATGTCAATTCCTAATTATACATGATATTCTATGATTATTTTTGTAATGTATTTAGATTATTTTATTTCATATTTTCATTTATTTCATTGGTATTTTCTTTTTATACCCATAATAAATTAATAGATAATTTCTTACATGAATGGTAAGATCATTGTGATGGATTTTATCTCAATTTCCACTATATTGACACACATTTGGTATTATACCCCTAATTATTTTTATGAGGTGTATCTACATAAAATTTAATATGTAATATTATGAATATATTTATAGTATTTTTATTTAATGTTTCATATTAATTGATTAATATCATGGGGGTTATGATTCAGTAGTTACCAAAGTGGTAAGTGTTTATGCTTCAATCTTATTTTAATCAGGATATTTTATGCTTGAATTTACATTGAAAGAAATTATTTGATAATTTTATAAGAAATAAATTTTAATTTCTTATAAAATGGTTATTCATTATGTTTTATTGTAATAATACAAATTTACTCTCTTCTTTACATAAAATTATTCAGAAATGTTTTCAATCAAATTGGACGGTATTTCTCCCTTCGATCGAAAATCCTTTTTCTTCCAAATACATGTTTATAAAAAAATATAGAATTATTCAAATATTATTATATTATAATTTCATTTCATTTTTACACATGATTATAATTTTATAAAAATTTTAAAAATTAATATTCACTCAATTTCCCAAATAAATTATTTTTTTAATTTTTCTTTAAAAAATGTGAAAGGAATATTTGTTTAAATGTACTCAGAATGAATGGAAATTTTCAATAATTATAACCACTTGTTGATTTAATTCTTCCTCCACATTTTTATATGATTAATTCCAAACAATTTTTCCCTAATGTTATATAGATATATAGTTTTTAAAAATTAGTTTCCTAGATAAAAGTGTTGCTTACTCCAAAAAAAATCAATAATATTTTTCTGGTATTTCAATTTATCAATGAAAAAATTCATTTATTTTAATTAAAATACACTTAATATATTTTGTAACCATTCTATATGGATTCTTTCTCCATATGTTTTATTATCAATTTGACCAGGTAAAGTATTGACATTTACATTCTTGATAAATTTTTGTAGTCATCAAATTTAACACTTCATTATGATTATTGAAAATTACATTTCCCTTAAATATCCATATTCTTTATCATGGATTTTTTTATTTATTAAACCATGTATTATTTATACCTATGGTTCTTTACCATTAACTTCATTTACTTAACTTGGTAATTATTAAAAATCCTTATTCATTACAGAATACAAACATTTTTTTCATTAGGAATATTATTCTTGAATTAAATTTATTATTTTATATATAAGGAATGTGTTGGACATGAAGTGATAATTAGGTATAAGAATTATTTATCCCAAAAGGAATTGATAGTTTCACGAGTTGAATCAATAATATAGCATTAAATGGTTTTTTGGTGTATAACTACCCATCGATTAAACTATCTTGGTTAAAGGTCTTGACTACATAGATATCATGATGTCTGATATCAGGATGTCAAATATTAAAAATTTTATTCATTGATAATTCAGCTATTATTATCCACGATAATATAACATTGATTTTATCCATGTATCTATTTTATATTAAAGTTATCGATTAAATAGAATGTGTTTTCAATTATTTATATTACCATATATATTATTCCTTATTGATTCATGATGGATTACACTGTATATAACCATTACTGATCATTAAAAATCACCATTATTTTGTGTTCCTTCCCCATGATATTAATAATGAATCATTGAATGAGTTCAAGGACGAAAAATATTAACTTTCACTATGTTGTAATTTATGTTTTCAAAGGAAATTTGAGACTCAAGTATGTATCTAGTTTACCAAGATTACAGAATCATTATTTCATTTTGTATGAAATCAATTTTATCTAGAACCAATTTAATAAGGTAACAACCATCTCTGGGATATTTGGGTCATGTTATTTAAAATATTCATGATAAACCTCTATATAGATGAATAGATTTTTTCCAAATCATATATATCTCTATTTATTATTATATTCTTATTTTTATTTTGTTTGTCTAAATTTTATTAATATTTTGGAAAATCATTTGTAGTGATAGATCCTATAATTTTAAAATATTAAAATCCAAAAAATAAAATTAAACAAAAATAACAATTGTACAATGATTTGGTACTTACTAGGATTCCACCAAACTAAACTCCAAAGCCTAGTGAAAAAAAATAATTCATTAAAAATTGTTTTTCACACCAAATGAGAAGAATTAGTATAATATTGATATTTTTTCCAATTAATTAATCTTTACATCTCATAATAATATCATAATCACAAAACACAGATGATTAGAGTCATTGGAGATTAGATATATAAATCCTTATGTGAAATAATTATGAATATTCCTAAATACATTCACTATACATGACCTACTTTTAAATTTCTCATATATTATACTCATATATATAACTTTTGAAATTGAAAACATAAAAAATGAATGTGTTAAATGATCAGTAAAAAAGAAAAGTTATTAATTAATCTTCAAGGGTTGGATCATAATCATATGATAAAATATGATCAAGAGAGAAATATATAGTTAAAAATATAGAAGAATAAAATTTAGTCATATATAAAAATATAAATACATGTAATCTAAAATTAACAAACATATACTGTATTATAAGATAACAAAATTATGAAATGGAAATCAGGATACATGAAAATAATACATAATCATATAACATTGAAAAGTGAAATAATAAAATCATAATAAATAATTATATAATTGATAATACATCACTTATTTTTCAAATAAAATTATGGGAAAACACCACTACTTGATCACCATTACATAGTATAACACACATCACTACCTAATTATCATAGTGGAGTGAGAAACAAAAATTTTTCCAGTAATGATCTTATGGGATTTAAAACCTTATCCATTGAATTATAGGGTGATATAGGACCCAAAATATTATATAATAATCATACATATGTTTAACACACAAAATCAATCAGTATATCATGAAAAACCTACTGAAAATAAAATGGGTTTCATAACATTTTCATTTAGTATCTCTTAAAATTAAATAAAGAATTAAATTAGTTGAGACAAAAAATTAAATCAACCTAAATGATTATTTCATAATGAATTAATATGGTGATTCATAAAACAAATCTATATATGGAAGAGATCCAAAATGATAATAAAAATCTAGAAATGAAATCATAAATTTATATTTCATAAAACATTTTAAACCTTTTGGAAAAAAAATTAAGTTATTATTAACGTTCAAAAATTAATTATTTAGAAGGTGATAAGACGAAAATTTTAAAATTTATTTAAAAATAAATCCCAATAATGAAATATTGAAAAATAATAAATTTTATCTCAATACATATGGAGTGGAATATAAAATTATGATCATGAAAAAGAAATGTCATTTTAATATTTCAAAATATATTTATTGAAACTGACACCATTTAAAAGAGTAATATATCATCATTGTGAAAATATTTAAAGAAAAATATAAATTTATCATGAGATAATAAATGTTTCAGTTCCGAAACAAATGAAAGAAAACATACAAGGAAGATAAAATATTGACCTGGAGGAGAAACCATCATAAAAGCGGAAAAGATTTATTTTTATCAAAAATATTTTTTATAAATAATGGAATCCATAAAATAAGAATATGATTGTTTTTTGAATGAAAATTTCATAGATAAAAATGGTTGGTACCAAAACAAATTACAAAATATAAACAATATATAATCTCAAAGTCAAGGGATAAGAACAACAACTCAACGAAAAGGAGGTTGAGTCAACAAAATAATTATGGATTTAGTAAATTTTTAATCAAAAGAAATTTAAATATATAACATGAAATTGATCTATAAACCACATGAATTTTACGGAAATCTATGATAAAATAAATCAATATGGAAGTATATATAACACAAAAAATAAAATAAATTTTTAAAATGGAATAATCCTGAAAGAAAAAAAATTGAGATGATAAAACCCTAGCATTTACTATCAAATTTTATAGAAGCTCTACAAAAAATTGTACCAAAACATAACTATTTAAAAAAAATATTTTATAAAAATATTTATATATAATAAATTCTCTAAGATTTAATAATTATATTTCATTATACATTTATTATTTTTCCATTTTTAGTATTCTCTATTAGGTGTTAGTGATTTTGATTATTTCACGCACACTTTGTAATTATGATGTCAATCACCATGATTTAATACCAAGTTAAAAATTATTATATTATTTAGTAAACTAGTATTGATATTATATAATTATTTATAATGTTATCATTCATTAAAAATGAGTTTTAGTTATGATTCGTGAAGATGAAATTGGTGAAGAACTTATTTCAGTAATTCCTTAACAAAAAACATTATATATTAATAATGGTTTAGATATTAATATATTGAATAATTTATCATTTTAGAATATTAATATTTATATAGATATTATTTTTATTCAATAAATATATTCTTATAACCATCCATGTATGTCAGTGGTGAAAAATGAAATACATATTTTATGGAGGAGGTAGTCCAGACATAATATGAGAGACATTTTAATTTCCCATTAGATACAATAATGATAGATATAGTTATTACATTAATATAATTTAAATTTTCTATACCAATGAAACTTATTTAATCTTATTAGTATGTTTATATTAGGTTTTGAAAAAAAAATAGAGAATAAAATGTTATGGATTTGATTATACTCATGTTGAAGACTTGAATATTCTCCTGAAATATTTCTCAGAAATAGGGGACTTGAGAAAAGGACTCATAAAATAGAGTTGGTAAACATAGAATAGGGGTATAAGAGTGGTAAAATTTTAATATTTTTATGATAATTTATAAGGAAAAAATTGTCATGAAGTGGTGGAAGTGAGATCCTTTTATATGTGTAAAAGAGAGACTTTTCTTGGGAAACAAATGTTTAGTAAGTGGTAATGATGGAAACACATGTGAGTTAGGTTAATTAGGTTGGTAAATATTTGTGAGATATGTATTTTTATATTTTACTAATCTAATTCTTATTTTCCCATCGATTAATAATAAAAAATTTGTTAGTTAAAATAGAAAATATACTATATTGAGATATTTTTTAAAATGTAATATTATTAGTTTTATAAAATAAATATCTTATTTAATTGGAAAATTAATTTTATTGAAATATATTTTTTAGAATAAAATGATTTTATTAGTGGTTTATCATCACTAATTGAATATTATAAAAGAATATATATTAGAAATAGTTTTTTTTCTTTAACAGTATAAATGAAATATTTATAAAAATGCAATGATATATATATATAATATTTTTAAATACATATTTATATCATTTGGACTTCTAAATACAAAAACCCACAATATCTCCACATTGGAGATAAGGAAATGATAAGAAAAAGTGGTAGTTACAGGAGAAAAATTATTTGTCATGGATCTAAAATTAATTTCTACCAAGATGAATTTCTTCTATAAATTATTTAACTCAAGCTAATTTTTTTTTGATTTATAATTGGGAATGGTATAGGTAAAACCCTATTGAAGCTAACTCCCTTCCATGCTTGGGAAAATGAGCTTCATATTGAAGCTACTTCTACTTGAAACCATTTATTCAAATTTTTGTTTAGATTTTATAATATGGGTATATTTTTTATACTGATTCATTCAATGGTGGTGTTACCACTGTCATATTTATATTATAACATGGTTCACTTTTCATTCAATGATTCATGAAAAATAAGAGATCATAATATTAAATAATTATAATTTCTTTGGTGTTATTGTCAATCATTCTATAAATTTATTGAACCTTAAATAATGACAATTTATTTAAATAAATAAATATCATTACTTTATTTTTTGATAAAAAAATAAATATTATATTTACTAAAAAAATTATTAAATATTAAACACTCACACACACACATGTGTGTGTGTATATATATATATATATTCTGAATAACTAGTTACTAAATACTAATGTAAAATATAATTTAAATAATACTATTTATGAAACATGATAATAATATCTTTATTATATTAAATTCTAATAAAATTTAAATGATTTTCTGGATAAACTTACTATGTGACTCACTAAGCCTATTTCTTATTGTCATTAGGTTAATCTTTCTTAGAGTCCATGATTATCATCTTGAAACATGTGAATTAACTAAAATGGAAATAATTTAAATGTTTTAATGATAATAACCTCCTATTATTATTCACTATGTCATATAATCCCTTTATTTTGATATTTTATTAATCCGATTTCATTACTAGTGTCATTAACCTACATACTTGATATATATATATATTTATATATTTATTTAATATTTTAAAAATGAATTCCTTAATTACAAATTTTAATGGACAAGGACTTAATTATGATGATTTATTCCAATCAAGGGACTAATACATCTACTTCTATTAGCTTAGAAGTGAAACATCCTTTCATTACTTATTCATTAATTCCATATCAATAATGACACACTCGACATATCCCACATCACCATGGGAATATGTCATCACATTATTCAACAATACAAAAAAGTACATTACTCCTAGTATTCACTAATAAAAATCTTAAGTATATTGACCAATGATCACATCCAAATATAGTAATATCCAATGACACATACAACAAAATGAATCTCTATAGGTGGGTGTCTTTTCATAACCTCCTCTCTTGGAGATTACAAAGGGATAAATTGATGAGAGGAAGTCTCATTGTCCTGTAACCCTTTTGACCATCGTATCATATATCATTTAGGTCTTGTTAGATGAATTCATCTATCCATAAAACTAATAGTTAGGAATAATTTCATCAAACTTCAACATTATCATCAAATCTAGGAACTATAATAAAATTTCAAAGAGAAAAAAATTTATGGAGATAATGAC
Source organism: Viscum album (assembly GCA_963277665.1). Classification (NCBI taxonomy): domain Eukaryota; kingdom Viridiplantae; phylum Streptophyta; class Magnoliopsida; order Santalales; family Viscaceae; genus Viscum; species Viscum album. Next base: position 1,908,018,141 of record OY728155.1, read on the forward strand.
ATTGATGTTAAATATAATAAAAAAATCATGTGATAACATATTTAATGATATTCAAGGATATCAATATACTAGAAATCCAAACTATCAAGTAGTTTATTATAGGGAAACAAAGCCAACAGACTTTAACATTCACTATATCAAACTCCTCACTAACTAGTTAACCTCATATAATAAAAATATTCTAATAATTATAAATATAGTTGTAGATCCCATTTCATTTTATTATGGCTAATATACATCACCATCATGGAAAATGTCTCAAGAGGCGATATCACAAAGTATATATTTCTTTTTTTCCATTATCATCCATAAATTGTTGGACAATGTCGTCGGTGAAAGGTCATTATAATGTGATTACACTTTACCATCATGTTAGAACCTCAAAATTTTAAACTAAAACATTTATTAAATTAATTCTTAAGATGTATTAGTATTCACAACATACTTTATCTATATAAGAATGATGACCAATAGATGTTATAAGTATTTATTTTTTAGATCACCTTTGCCTAAATGGGATACTATATAAAACTAATCTAAAGGAAGAATATTTTTTATCCCCTTGAAAATTAGTACTTAAATTTATATATTTAACTATATTTCATCCAATTTAACTTTCTCAAGTACTATCATATAGTTATAACAACCATCCTTTACAGTTCTCTTAGTTATGTTTGATATTTTCCTTTTATTATTTATACATAACAAACATAAATCCTCAGAAAAACCCTGAAATGTGATTTATATTCCTATCACATAATATTGTGAAACTATATTTATGACAATAATATTCTCCTACACCCACAAATGTTTATTGGAATGTTTTCCTTTTCTATGTAGTATATAGAAAAATCATTTTTTGAAATGTTCCAACTAGTACATTTAACTAAATTTTAAATATATATATTATGACTAGATTTATCAACCCCATATATCTATATAAATAGATATTATATCTATTAAATGGTGTTTCTGACTTAATTAATTCTTATAGAAATCATATGTCTTATCCATTAGTAGGAATTACCATTCATTTTCTATAGGTTACAAATTTTTTTCGTAGAGAAATTTTATACTCCCACTAATTACTTACATAAAATTGGATCATTAATCACATCAAATTAGTATTCTGAGATTATTATTCCTAATTCTATCCATATAATTATTTGTGAAATAGAACTCCCATTATAATGTGTAACAAATTAAAATTTTAAAACGTTCCTTAAACTAACTAATAACATAACTAGTGTAAGAGGGAGTCAATCCTATAGAAAAAATGGGTTATAAATGGGTTTATTATTTTGATCAATTATCTAGGTGTCACACATGTGCGTGGAAAATGGAAAATAAAAAAAATCCAATATTGGTTCTATAAGTGGTGAGGTTCTAAGGATGGTTTGAAATGCAATGTAGACTCCAATTTTAGTGGGGTTTTGGGATCATAATCACTCTAATGGTGTCAATTCAAGAATTTTTATTAGGATATTCAAGGTAATAAATAGTTATTTGGTCTAAAACTCATACATTTATGCTATTTTAATCAATTTCATGGTCTGATAATCAATTTATCATGTATTTTTTGAAGGACATTACCTAAATACAAAGTATAATAGATTTAATTGACATGGAATCCACTTGTCCCAATTTTATTGGTGTTTTCACACACACAACTCCTTGGTATAATAAATTAACACAATAAATGAAGGTAATTTCATTTATAAGATAATAAAAACTCAATCCATATATAATAACTCAAAAAGTGATAAAAATCATGTTTAATAAAACAAAATTCATAAAAAATATACAATAAATAATTCCTAAAATAGATATTTTGGTATTTGGAAATTAAATAAATCAAAATAGAGAACCAACCCCCCCCCCCGGTTTTATGAAGATATGGATGTATTACATGGTCTAGGATGATCCTCACATGAAATGCACTCTAATTCACCATATAATCCTTCATCATATGATCCTATAATGTTTGAGTTGACTTGGAAACCTTGTTATGTAAAAAACCAAACCCTTGTTACCTATATTCTGTTTTTACATTATTACATTAGAATAAGATACAAGGAATTTCATTTTGAGTGACCGATCGGTTTAGTTTTCTTAAGAAACATGATACAAACAGGCTTCCTAAATTACTTTGTAAATAAATTTTTAAAATGTCGTGAAAGTAAATCTTATGCATCATTTAACTCATCCAAGGTTCACATATTCATATCCTAGGAAATAGAAAAATAATAAGGTTGAGTTAAATTTATCAATTAAGTCTATGCAAAATGAAATAATTCATGAGTAAATAAGGTAATAATTATTTAAAGGTTAAAAATACATAGAATTTAATCAATAAATTGAGTGTTAAATTAATCCATGGATAATAATAAAAAAATTATCAATAAAAAAATTTCTAATATTTTAAATAATTATATCATACATCATGACATATTTACCTATGACTCATTGAAACAAAGATAGTTTAATCATTGGGTAGACATACACTAAAAACCAATTTAATAAGGCTAGTGAATTAGTTTGTTTTATGAGACTTGTCGATGAATTTAGGGGTTATCTATAACTAGGACCCACACATCATTACATGTCCAATTAATTCATAATAATTTGAATGAAAAATTTAATTTATAAAAAAATATTCCTTATTAATAAATATATTTTTTGAGTAATGGATACATAATATCATGATTTCCTAGTCAATCAAATAACTTTAATAGTATAACGCCTTTTATATAATTGGTATACAGTTTAGAAAATAAGCAAATACATGATACAAAAAATATTGATATTTTTTGAGTAATTTAATTTTAAATGAAATATAATCATTTGAATGTGAATTCTTCAAGATAATTTTAATTAATACAATATTAATAAGTGCTAAAATATTACCATAAATACATCAGAAATATAGTTTTTGTAATAAATTCATGTATTTAGAGAATAAAATAAAATAAATCTAAAATTTTAAAATATATTTTCATTAAAGAGACTTATTTTTAAAACCATTTAAAACATATAAAATAATATAAATAGAATAAAATGGTTATGGGTGTGGGAACATCTGTTAACACTTTATATGTTAGAAAGAAACATTCCTTTGTAATTTTTCTAAAAATTGTTAAAAATTGACCTTTTAGAAAAAAAATTTAAATATACATTTAAATAATTTAAATTTTTTTTGGATAACTTATAATTTCCATAATTATTCACTTGATTTACCAAAATTGAATTTTTTAAAACAATTTTTTATAAATATGGACATAGAAGAAAAATATTCCTGACCATAAGAAATAAGGTTGTATTTTATTTTAAGAATTTAATTTTCTGATTCAAGTTCACAATAGAGGTAAAAATCGAAGAAAACATAAAAATTTATTAAATTAATATAGGGTAATAAAATATGTAGATTTTAGGAAGGATAAATTATAATATTACATTAATGAAAAGTATAAGAAATCCCATAAAAAAATTAGATCAGAAAATAGATTCTTACTACTTTGGTAACATTTAAATTGTAAGCCATTACAACAGTAAATATAAAATGAATCTCTAATAATCATTAATAAATATATATTCATGTTTAATAAATCAATGGGAAAGTATATACACCACATAAAAGTAAATTAGTGCATAATACCAAACATGACTCAAGGGAGAGAATATTGAGATGAAATCCCTTAACTCATACTTCCCAGTGTTAAAAATGATTTAAAACCCTTTATAATGGTTTTTAGAATGTTATTAATTTATATTATGACCATATTAATATTTATAATATCATATATGATCCTATTATAACATATTATTACCTATTCGGTAACAATATTTCATTATTATCATTGTTTCAAGTGTTTACTGCCTCATTTTAACATGCATGTTTTTTCATGGAAGTTCTAGTTCATCTGCATAGGATATAGATTCATTATATCCATAATGATATTAATTATATAAAATATATTATTTATGTATTATATACATTTTTAAATCATTCATCAAACTTAGACATGTAAAATGAATCTTGTCGCTTCATGGAAATGGTAGGTCGTACATATACATGAACGATGTTATCATTTTCTTAATGGGAGAACGGGTAAGGGATTAGATGATATATTAAATTTAAAAAATAAATATTATTTAATGATAAATATATATATTTATTATTTCCATAATTATGAATATCTTTATGATATTGTAATGGAAAATAAATTAAATCAGTTCACGAGGTAGTAGTCTATCATACATAGAATCAATAGTTTTATTTCTCATTTAATTGAGAAGGAGATGTGTAAATATCATTCCATAATCATAATAAAATATCATTGTATGGGAGAAAATGGTTTTATTATTTTTTAATTATTATGTCATAATTAATGGTGGTAAAAGAAATAGTAAGAACAAAGACCTTGGTCAAGATGATTACCTTCTCTTCAATAGATCTCCTTTGTATCACTTTATATGGTCCTTATTATCAATATCATAGGATTACTAAAACCTATAAAATGTGGATTTAGATATTTTGAAGATATTTTTTAAGGGTTTTACTGATCTAAATGACTCAAAAGGTTTGAATAAGGGAAAAGAGTAAGTACCCTTTTATAATAGGGGTGATTGACACACATATAATGTTTTAATATATTAAAATATTAGTAGGTAACTTTCATAGAAAAATGGATCCAAAATGACTTATATTAAAACTTTATAAAGTTAATATATAAATCCAACCAAGAAACTTTTATTGAGAGTATTCTTATGTCCTTTTAACCCTTATAATATTAGATTAACAACCAGTAAACCTATTGAAACCTTAACATTGGTAAATAATTTGAACTATTTTTACTATTAATTGTGAAAAACATATTAAGATAAAATTATTAAATAATTTTCATTATTCTTATTCCATAAATGGAATCAATTTTATAAAATTAAACTCATAAAAGTGTAAGAATCTAATTTGAAAATAAACCTACAAACATGATGAATATTTTTTAAAGAAATGATTTTTTCAAGCATAAAATGATCTTACATTAAATCTATGATAAGTAATAATTGCTATATATATTTAAATTAATATAGTTATTTATCTAATATATACATTTTATTTAATTCATTCATTATTAGAGTTCACATTAATTAATTAAATAGGAAAAATCCTGTGAATTTAACAAGAGTTTTATGAAAATTACACCTCAGACCTCTAAATGACCTTATATTTATAAAATACAATTATAAATAAAAGGAAAAATAGATAATTATTGAATTTTTAATTATTCATAAAATTTTATTTCAATGAGAAATTTTCAAAAATTTATTCTATGATTATTTTGACCTAGTAATTTAAAAATAAATATTAATCCTATAAAATTATAGTTTTGTTCCATGAAATATTAAAATTTGAATTGTATTATAATATTATTAAAATCAAATATTCATTTACTATAATTGGATATCATATGTTACATTCTAATCTCCTAAAAAATTTCACCCATCAAATATACATGGATATTACTTTCTAGAAAATTATGGTGTTTCATGTTTACAACATCCTTAGGTTCCAATAACATTTCATCCATTTTATGATTCCTCTAAAGATTCTTTACCAGTTGAGTCATTTGATTCCTCAACACTTGTTCTCTAGTTCCAAGAACCTATATAAGATCTTCATAATTATATTGACTAGATTCTAATTATATTTATTTAGAGGTGATCATGAGCATTTGTTCTATCATATACTTCCTTAACAATGAGGTATGAAACACATCATATACTTTATAGAATCTTGGAAGAATTATAAAATAGTGAACCATAGCTCAAATTATTTCCATAATTTCAAAAGGTTCAATATACCCGTGTTCATTTTTCCTTTCTTTCCAGACCTTATAACACCCTTTAATGGAGATACTTTCATGTAAACATGATCTCTAACTTGAATTTCAAAATAATTCCTTCAGTTATTAGTATTCCTCTTTTACATCCTTTGAGATTATTTAAAATTGATTTTTATTGTATTTACCTTCCCCATTGAATCCTCATTAGTTTTTTGGCCTAATGGTTTCCTTTCACCAAATTTATATCTATAAATTTGAGTATGAAATCTATTTCCATATAATATTTCAAATGAAAACATTTGAATACTTGAATGGAAGCAATTTTCATAAGAGAAATCCACCAAAAGGTAAATACTGATCCCAAATTCATTAAAAGTTAAATAATCATGACCTAAAAATTTCTCTTGATGCTTTAAAATTACTTTTAGATTGTCCATATGTTTGAGGATGATAGGTGGTGCTCAAATTAAGATCAGTATCAAGATATATTTAAATAATGTTATAGAATTTTCATGTAAATTAGGGATCACGATTAGACAAAATTGAAGTAGGCACATCATATATTCTTATAAATTAATTTATATATTTTCTTACTGAGTGGTGGAGAGGTAAATCTTCTCTTATAGCGAGGAAATGTGTAAATTTGGTATGGTTATCAATAATATATTTTATTGAATCTTTATTTCTAGGAGTATTTGGTAATCTTATGACAGAGTCCATATTAATATCATCCCATTTATACATAGAAATAGGTAGAGGTTGCATGAATTGCAATGTCTTGGAATTTCTATGTAATTGTTTTAAATTATATGGAATTATTTTGAGACCACATGATATAAATATACGAGATTCTGAGGCCCAGTGATCTCGAGGCATAAATATGGACATTTTTTAAGGTACATTCAGTAAACGTACGATCCAGTTTTTCTAACTTTTGAACAGGTGCTCAGATCAATAATATGGGGGCACCATTGAAATCTGAATGCCAATATTCTCTTAGAAAAGAATGAAACTTCAGTCAGAAAGGGCTAAATGGAAAATATAATTTTCTGAAATTTTGAGAAAAATAATAAAATAACTTAAAAAGATATTTTATTTATTTACTCACCAATGAGAGACGAAACAGAGATGTGGTTGTGCAGTGACGAGGTAGTGACGAGATGCATTAATGGAGCTCATTAATGGGCTGTTAAAACACAGTGTAATGAATCATTAATTATGCGTAATAGAGACAATGTTTCATAAAAGAATTATCATAACTACACGATGTTGCAACATAATAGAAATGTTGTGACATGTTCCATGTTTAATAGTTTGAAGCATTAGTGGAACGAGGATTAAACTGTGATGATTATATGATGAACCTCTAACGGATTTTTCTTCCCCAATAAATAATGACGATCGTCGATGGGATGTCATTGACTTCAACGTACCTCAAAGGACGAAGAATGCCATCGACCTCTTAGACCCTTGTGGAGAAAGTGCTACTGCAAAAAATGTCAATGAGGTGGGGGTTTTATTTTGAGTTTTATGAATTCCCCATTCTTTTTCTAAACGAATAATGTAGATTAACCCATGAACATATTAATCTGCAGATCATATGTTCTTATGGTAGGTTTTATTCTGCGGATTTCTATTCAGGTTTAATATTATTGTTGGTAGAATTGTAATCCTCAAACATTCCCCTTTTTAAACCTCTATCATGGAGGGCGTTTACCGACAGGAACAAGGCATGGGTCCCTCTGCATGTGCATTCACCATGGTATTATCCTCAAATAGTTGACTAGTAGAATAATGGTGGAAATATAGGGATGGCGGCATCCTTAGAGGCTCATAGGCGTAGGCGGATCAAGAAACAAACCACCAGAGAACCTTTTGTGTCCTGTAGAGGGATCCAACGGTGCGCCAGCACCGGTGGTGGCCCACGACGGTGGTAGTGGGCAGAGGGAGGTGGTGCGCCCATCGGTGCATTGTAGTAGTAGCAGGCTGCGTCCAGTTGGTCGTAGTGGCGTGCTAACGTAGCGCCAACCGGTGCTATGTGGAGGAGCCACCCATGAATAGGCCACTTGGGAAACTAGTGAAACGCAACATCCATCCACCTGTAGGAATTTCGAATAGCCATATTGGCCAGCTGTGTTGGCACCAGGCCACATTTGTTTGACCACGGCAGAGAAGGGGCCACTTGGCGACTCGCGAGGTAGAAGGAGGTCCGATGTGGTATCTGGTCGCGTCCCGACCAAGCCGATGAAATGGGCAAGGAATGGGAAACCCCCTTGGTCCAAACCCGCACCAGTGGGCTGAACTCATGCAACCAGGTCAGACCCGCTCTACCGAGCCAGACAAGGCCCATGCCCGACCAGACCCACCCAGCCCCCATTTCATTGAAATGTTAATAAATCGCAACCCAGGTGTCCAATTGATGTGCCATTTATGGCACAATAACCCTTGTAATGAGGTGTTCCTTATGATATACATCAAGATATTTCTGGTGGGGATTGTTATATGGATGGTTTGGATCAGACTCAAATCCAACCGTTCCCTTTTTACTAAAATGCCCATATCTAACAGATTAAGTGTCTGTTCGATGCGTCGTCTGTTGGTTTGGAACCCTTATGATGAGATGGTACATTGTTTTATCATACGATAGAATTCATAGAGGTTGAGGTATAATCAATGGCTCATTCAGTAGCTGTATGGATCCTTAGTGTCCCAGAAGACGAGTAGCAGTCGTGTGGATCCTTAGTGGCCCGATATATGGGAAGCAGCCAGGTGGATCCTTAGTGGCCTGGCAGATGAGTAGCAGCTGTGTGGATCCTTAGTGACCAAGTAGACGAAAATCGATTCATCAGGGATGAGTCCCTCAACAATATGTAATGTTCATCACAATAGCCAATCAACCTTCTTCTTGTGCTTTACATTATACCTAGTGTGACCTGTTTATACATTGTGGTCTTAATTTTTTGTCTTGCTTCGTTGACTTACATGGTCTCTTTGCTTTGTCATTTCATTGTGGTATTTCTCCTTAGTGGACTACGGTCCCCTTCAAAGTAATGCATTAGTCACCCCGGCATGGGATTTTCCCGCATGTGTTGTGTATTTTGCTGAAGACGAACGTTTTGATGGTGGACTTGTCGGCCTAGATCTTGGTGGGGCCTAGTGAGATCCGCCAGATAGGGAATACTCCCACACATTCCAGAATCTACCCACCTCTTACCATCAGGGGGGTTCTCAGCAGCTATCTTGTTCATAGTTTTTACTTGTACTCTTCAGTTTTCAATTTTCTTTTGTTGGGTTTGTATTTTGGACCACTTATTTTCATTTGTACTTGTACTCAACACATGTTTCAGTGTACATGTTTTCCCCAATCAGTTTTTAGTATGTGGTTGGTAATATGTGTGCATACAGGTACATAGGAAAATTCCTCACACATTCAGGTTGACTCCCTCAATGCTAGTTTCCAACCATTGTATTTAGGGAGGCGGGCTTGGGGTATGTCACGACACGGGCCCTGGGGGACGGGTCATGATATAAATCCTCTAGGATGTTATTCATCAGCCATCACTTGTATATAAACTAAGCATTATAATACATAATCATCAATTTATTACTTCATATTATCCCTTAAAAAATGTTCCTTCAAATGCCTATATGTTTTGGTGCTACCATGGTGTATATATAAATTCATGATTGGAGAAACATATAATAATTACATTGTTATCTTGATTATATATGGGACTCATAGCCTCATTAAAAATTTCATCATTCTATCTTCCTAAATAAATTCTTACAATTTCTAATCATTCATTGATTTAATTTTCTTTTGAAAATTCTCATCATCATGATGGATTTTTTTATATTTTCATATTAATATTTTTTAAAATCATTCGAAAATGGAGTGATGCTTCCCCATCCTTAATAATTTCCATATCTATATTCTCCAAATCCATGAACATAGGATCCCTACAAATCCTCATTTTTTTCAGGACTCCACGATCATTCCTTCTCACTACATCTACTCCCTTATTTTCCATCCCAAGTTGGAATTGTATTGGGAAACCATAATCTTTGAGTAGACCAAGACATATCTATTTCCCCATATTAATATATTTCTATGAAAAATGTATTTAATTCTCATTTGATATATATATATCTTAGATATTTCTATATATATATAATTTATCCATATCTTTTGTAAAAATATTATAGCTACCGACTCAAGATCGAGGGTTGGATTGTTTAATTCATGAGACATTAACTACCTTGATTAATAGGAAATAAATTTATCATTTTATATAATGACACATCCGAGAACCTTATTCAATGAATAACTATATATAAAAAAACCATCATTTACTAATTGTAGATTCAAAATGAAACCCATGACCAATCTATTCTTCAGTTATTCAAAACATTAATCACATTTATTTTTTTAAATGATCTCAATTATATTACTTGTACGATTGGTTAATGGGTTATCCAATCAAGAAAACATTTGAAAAAATAACTGACTATGTATTTTAAAACCAATGAAACTATATACATCAGTTATGTTCATTGGTGTAGCCCATTCCTTGAATATAATTTTCTTCACATGATCAACTATGATTCCATCTTTGCAGACAATATGGACAAGGAAAGAAAAATTCAAAATTCAAAATTCAATCTTTAAAAATTTCCCATATAAATTTTTTCTTCTAAGAGTATCAACAATGATCCTAAATTGATTCTCTTAGTTCTCATTGATTTTGGAATGCACCTAGATATCATTAATAAATCTCCCAAAATAATTATCAAGATATTTTATAAATACAATGTCCATTAGATCCATAAATAAAGAACGTACATTAGTTCATCCAAATAGAATTACTTTAAACTAGTAATTTCCATACCTTGTAGAAAAGGATTCCTTTAGAATACCTTATTTCTTTAATCGTAGTTGATGATACCCAGAATGTTCGTGAATTATTGAAAAATATTGAGCTTCATGAAGTTTATCGAACAAGTCACCAATGTGGAGAAGATAATAGTTTTTCTTTATAGTAATAGAATTTATTTCCATATAATCTATTGAAAAACATAAAGTTCTGGTTTTATTCTTAATGAAAAGAACAAAGCCTCCATAAGGTAAAACAGTACTGTATATAAAACCTGTTTCGTATAGCTCAGAGAGTTTTTTTATTCAACTACGCTAATTCCAAAGTGTTTATTATATATGGAGTATTTGATATAGTTATTTCACTAAGGATTGAATCAATTGAAAAATAAATCTTACATTCTGGTGGATATCTAGGTAATTACTTAGAAAATACATAAATGTATTCTAGTACAGTAGGCACATATTCAATTTGAATATTACATAACCCACCCATAGATCATGTATAATATTCGTCTGTATGAATTTCATTTAGAAGAGATACTGGAGGTGTATCCAGACATTACTCAGATGATTAAGTCTCCCCTATAAAGATAATAAATACCATTTCTTCATCATAGATCATAATTTCATTCTCTTGGTAATAAATTTTTTCATTATATTTTAGAACACAATCCGAACTAATGATTATATAAGAATTAACCACAGGTAAAATAATCAAGTTACTAAATAGGACATGTTTATGTTTCATAATTGGAACTAACAAAAAATTCATTGGTATGATATGATTTCTACTATTATTATTGACTGAAATATATCTTCTTAAGGTTGTAGGGTAATGTCTAATTTTCCTAGAAAACATATAAGTTATAATTTCTTTTGAATATCTAGAATCAAATAAATAATTAGATAGATTGGTGGGTATGATTGAAGTGCCTTTCACAATATATTCAAAAACGTCAACCTCGTTTGTTGTGATCACATAAGCTTGACATTCGCTCTTTATCCTCTCCTGTAGTAAGTTACCTTAATTCTTGGGATATTAGTTTGAAGAATGCCGAATTTATTTTAATTTTGAGAACTGGATAGTAGTGGTCTCTTTATTTACCTTATATTAATTATCCATATGAACCCAATCTCTACACTTATAACTAACTCCTATAACTTTCATGAATTTTATGGAATGTTTCATTACATAATTTTGTTTCATTCTCTTCCTCTTTCATGTGTTGTATTTTTTGTGTTCAATTAAACTATTATTTTCTTTATTTTCCTTGGATTTTTATTATTGATATTATTTTTCTCTATTTTGATGTAACATAATACTATTTTATTATATGAGGGAAAAGTTTCAGAAAACAATTCCCTTTGGAGTCCTTGCATAATCATTTCAATGAAATGGTCAATATTTTTTTATCTATTGTGCATATAATATCTAATATACATATCTTGTCTTGTAATGGTATCTCCATACACTATAACGCATTCCTACTCATTTTACATTAAGAGGATGAACATTCTCTATATTTTATTCCATTTCTCATGAGGGAACTATTTTTTTCGAGAATGTTACTTTAAAATCTAACCATATTATATAGTCTATTTATTTTTCCTTAATATTACTCTAGATAAATAATCAGCATTGATAATCATCATGTTTAAGAAAATATACTTTTAGTATTACCTTTTCCCTTTCATCACATCCCAAGGCCATAAATATCATTTCAAGGGACATAATAAATTGCTTAGTAAAAAATATATTAGTTGTTACATTAAAATATATAGGCTTATGTCACATTAAATGATCTTATATAGCTATATCATTCGACGTAACATCATATATCACATTATGTTCAATGTAATTTGTTATAAATTGTGTCATTTTTTCAAAAATGGCCACAGTCTACTCAGATCCAATACAAATTTTATTAGTTCTCTTAATAAGGAAATGATTACATTAGATAGGAGAATTTAAAGCATTATTTAAACAAGAACACATTTATAAAAAATGGGATATAATTAATTAGATCAAAGCATTTTGAATTATAAATAATAATTTAAAATTATAAATATAGTATAACACATAACAAAAATTAAAAATTTATTCTTTGTTACTCTTAGAATAAAAAAAATTATTTATTTGGGAATACCATTAAATCATAAAAATATTTTCAAAACATTAATTTTTTTTGTAAATAAAGTATGAATTTATTCAATAGTATCACATGTGGTGTCAAACTATGTGCACAGTAAGGGATCATTCACCATACAATGGAATAATGGCCAATATATACTCGGCCAAATCTTTTCATATTTGTTACTCCTAGATGAATTTTTTTCCAAAAATAGTTCCACTTATAGTCTATAGAAAAGAATTTATCACTGAAAAAATCACATAATATTGACCTTACTAAAACATTTATGATATTTTAATATAATTAGATATATCCTCAAATTATATCATAATGTTATGTTCTTGATCTATATTTTCCAAGGTTTCTACTAAACTTACTATGATACCAACTATACTAACCCCATATCTAGTGACCTAAAGTCAGTGTATGCTTTATTAAATTGGAATAATATATAAGTAATCTCATCTCAATAGACTGATCAGTTTAGTATTCTTAAAAACCAAATAAAAAAATTTATCGCATATTATATTGGAAATAATATATAAAAACCTAGCTAAAGTAAATATTGTGGATCCTTGAGCCCATTTAAATATTCATTCTTAATATCCTAGGGAGATGAGACAAAATAAGAGTAAGGTAAAATAATCTATAAGAGTTACATAAAATATAATATATCATGAGTAAATAAATCATAATCAATAAGTAATGGTAGATAACTAAAAACTCATAACATTTAATCAATAACAAGACCACGAAATACATCCATGTATAATATCAATGCAATAATCTCATGTATAACAAAAATTTAATTCTCAATAAAAAATGAATAATGTGTGACATCATAATCTGATATATAGTGATATATTTATTAATATATCCTTCACCAAGACAATTTAAACATTGGGTAGGTATACCAAAAAATCCCATTTAATAAGTTTAGTTAGCTGCTTTTCCTCACGAGACCTATAAAAGAATCAAGGGGATATCTATAACCAATAACCACATGTCAATCCATGTACAATTAATTCCTAATATATTAAGTGATCAATATAATTCATACATAATATTCCTTGTCAAAAAATATCAACATTTGGTAATGGATATAGAATATTATGATTTCTCAGTCAATCAAATAAATTTTATAGTAAAACACTATACATAGAAATGTTTTTTATTTTATTCAATGATAATATCAATTATAAAAAGAATATCGATATTTAAGAGAAATATAATACCTAATAAAATATGCTCATAGAAAATTGAATGTTTCTAGAGAAAGTTAATAAACACAAAATTAACAATAAATAAACGATAACCATAAATTCATCATAAATATATGCTTTGTAATAAATTCATATATTTTGAATAAATTATTAAATTGTATTTGAAAGATTAAAATATGTTTTTATTAAAAAGTTTTATTTTTAAAATCCTATAAAACTCATATAAGAATTAAAATATCATAAAATCGTTATAGTAGTTTGAAATTTCATTAATTTCATATACATTAAAAAGAAAAATTCCTCTTAACTAATTCTAAGGAAATTCAAAAATAACCCTTTTAAAAAACATTATAAATACTGATTTTATAAAATTTTAAAAATTAAAGGATAACATAAAATGTACAAAATAAATCTTTTGATAAAATAAAAAGGACATTTGTAAAATAAATTTTAAAATTTTGGACATAGAATAAAAATATACTCGATCAAAATGAAAATAAGATTATATTTTTATTAAATATTCCATTATAGTAATCAATTTCCAAAAAGAGGAAAAGTATTATGAAAATATAGAAAAGCTATATATATTTAAATTGTTTGAAAATATATTCATTTTATGAAGTATATAATATATTACTCATTCAACAAAAAATATAAGAACTACTAGAGAAATGAGAATGTAAAATTATTTATTACCTCTATTTTCATTTTTAAACTGTAACCCCATGAAAGAGTGAACTTAAATTGAATCATTACTAATAATGAATGAATATATATTCATGTAAAATATATAAAATGTGTATTATATACACCACAATAAAGTAAATATGTGCATAATTCCAAATAAATCTCATTGGAGTGGAAATTGAGATGAAATCCCTCACCTCATGGTGTCCCTTAGTTTAATGTGATTTACACTCATATATACTAGTTTAAAACTTGTTATTAATTTATTCAAGAACTATATTCATATTTATAATTTCATATATGATCCTCTTATAACATCTTATTGCCTATTTTTTAAAATTGTATTAATTTCATTTCATGGAAACATGGATCTGAAATAACTAATATTCGAATGTGATATTGGTGAGATCAAATTAAAACCAACCAATGATGAATAATAAAGTTCCTAGTCATTATAACCTTTAGTTTTTTTGTATTAACCTTATGGAAATCCTATTTTAACCATAATTATGGAAACATATTTTTTCAATTTTTACTGTCAACTATGACAAAGAGATAAGTCGAATATATTACCTCATATTAATTCGGATTGTTAAAAATATTAAAAACAATTTATCAAAATAAATTTAAATAATTGGAGGAATTTAATTTAAAAATAAACCTTTAAAATGTGACAAAAAAAGTTTTTTAACAAAATAATTTTCCAAGCATATGATTTTCTTACTTTAGTTGTATGACTTGTAATCATAATTATATAGATTTAAATTAATATATTTAGACATATATTCTAAAAATTTCAATTAAACGATACATTATTAGAGGTTATTTTAATTAATTAAAAAAGAAAACATTATGCACTTAAATATAATTTTATGAAAATACCCCCTTTTACCTCTAAATGACCTGATATTTATCTATAACAAACTTATAATAAATACATGGTTAATTATTCATATTAATAAACATTATTTTAAATAAAATCATTAATAACTAAATCCTACATTTTCAATACTTCAAGAAATATTATTTATATGGGAAATTTTTAAAAATTCATTCTAGGATTATTTTCACCTACTATGTTCAAAATTGATATTCCACCTATAAAATTATAGGTTTTCGCAGCCATGAAATATTGAAAATAAAGGTTCATTACAGATTTATTAAAATTATTTGTTTACTTACTATAATTTAATCTTGATTGTTACACCCCAGGCCTCTTTTGATTCCAATTTCACCCCCGTTGAGTTATAAGTAGAATACCACCTCAAATCAAGATAAAGTGAAGTAAAATTAGTGGTTTGGCTGTAGGTAAGGGGTGAACATTTAATGGGAACATTTTTAAACCATGAAATTTCCATTTTATCTCCTATAAAATATATTTTTATTTACCCATTGTTTCAACAAGATTTTGGTAAACCATACTTAATGTGTGCAATCCCTTCTACCTCAAATTTATCCTCCTGCATGATTTACTGGGAATATTGAACAATTTGAAAACTATGAAACTGGAAAAATTGGATTATTTTTCTCCAAAATTCCTCCAAATCATTATTTATATCTTATAAACATTCATGTATTCCATTTATACCAAGATGATACATTTAAACATTATAAAACATAAACTAGGTAATAAATGAACTATTTTTACATGAAAAAATGAGTAATTTGATCATTAAATTGGTATATCATGAGAATTTAATATCATATTTTCATTCTATTATTTTAAAAAATCTTTTTGTTTTTCCACATATTCATTTTACACAAGTTTTTCATAATTAAATTGACTATGAAATCCAAATGATCAAAATAACTATCATAGAAAATTGATACAACTACTAGAGTTCAAATTGATTTTTCTTGATGATTGGTGAGAAGGTATGGTGATAGACCTTATATATATTTCATAAACCTTTAGATAAAAATATATTCCTTGTTGGTATAATTTTGACCAACCGTGTCTATTTTATCTTCAATACTCACTAATCACTTTACCTCAACTAGAGAAATTAAAAATACATTGGTTTTTGATACAAGGAAAATATATTAAATTGAAATGATATTTCTAATCCTACCATATTTGAAAAAACTAATTTTTATATGATTAATATATTCATAATGAATAATATATCACCCTCCATTTTTAATATAAAATCATATCATGGATTATTTACTTTACTACAGTGTACGTGTGTCTAGAATAGTTCTGCTCACCAAAACTAGTGGAGTCTAATGTTCATATATGAAGACTTTTACCACCAGTGTACAAACATAATTTAATTCTATCTTCAACCAGATATCTTAATATATTTTATTACCTATATAAATATATTTATTTTGGATTAATAAATTTCAATATTAGGAATTTTATTGTCCATAATTAGTATATAATAATTAATAGAGAAACACATTTTCTTTTCTTTAATGTACATTAGATTCATAGATCAACTTTAATAGACAGTTTACATCAGACAATAGAGGATGTAACTAAATGTATTCTCATTATATTATGACATAAATGACATAAAATTTCTAATAGAATTTTCATACTGTTTGATGTTTCGTTATTATTTATAAAACATTTCTTGGAAGAAATTGCTGAATAATTGAAATACATATACGAGTCTGTATTGATAATTCTTTTAATACTAGAAAAACTTTGATGTATATATGGTCATTTGAGTTTAGTAATACCTTAAATCCACAAATAAATTATCGATGAATTACTTAATTAAGATATTATATAAAAAATCTACTTTTATAATCCAATATCCTTTACTATGTGTATTAATTTCTCACTCATCATTCTTATAATTTCATAAACCAATCTCTAGAAGTATATGTTGTTACCTATTGATTCTCCTTATAAAAGTACATGATGCCTTGCCAAAAACAACTCAATATGTTTTGTTTCAAAAATTTATTTCTAAAGGTTTATTTTTATAAAACATAACAAGTTAGGGTGTCATTTCGCCTAGTGTTTTAACTCTAAAGAGACTAAAATCTCTTCTCAATATATAGTTATCAACTACTTTATGTTTTACATTAATGTTAAATATATTTCCTCAAATTGATATAATTTTTATATTTATATTAAATGTTTTTTATGGTTGTATATCTATGATCCAATAATTTTTGAACTATTTCTTAAGTATTAAATATTATAAAACCACTCATTTTAATATACTTAATGTCTCAATGTTTCTAGAAATGTAACACTAAAAAAATGTTTTGGTAACAATGAATGTGAAATTATAATTTGAATTGAATAAATCTATTGGTAAATTATGATGTCATGTGTTTTTTCTTATTAATCTAGGAATAAATTTTCTTTAGATTTTTAGAGAATTCACCATACTTATTGTAATGTTATTATATTTTCTTGGTTCCTATATATGAATACTCATTTGTGAAAATCATATTTTGTCATATATACACAATAAGTTTAACTGAAATGTTATAATGATGAATATACCTAAAGTATAATCTTTTACATTATCCATATTTAATTAAATATTTCCCCACTTATAATGTGATTTCCTTCTATATGTGAAGATTATATCCTTTTCCTCATTACCCTATATATAAATATTTTTCCTCTTTGAAAAATGTTGCAAAGATATCATCAAACTCAAACTAGTCACAGGATTCTCATTCTGGTCTCTCATTACGTTCATTATAAGTAGTGATGAACCATTTTCCAACCACACTTATCTTATTAGAGATTAAAATTTAAATGAATATTATGGTGATTATATATATTATTCATTATATATATATATATATATCAATATGAATAACCTAAGTCATATGGATGATAATATGATATTAATGGGAAATATATTATCTAAATAGATTCCTAAAATTGCTATGTGATCAATTTTATTCAATTTTTTGAAGGTTATAAAACTATCTAGGAAACCCACATCCATTGTTCACTAGTATATTACCGTGAAAATCTCATTTATGTTAAGCCTCTCTTTCTCCTTATCAAGTTATAGGAGGTGAGATATTATAGAATGTCTATCTTTGTATTCATATTTCTTCTTAAGAACAATGAATATAACTTATATAATGATACAATGTACAATAAATTTCACATACATGACATATTTTAATGGTATTTTCCATTTATTTTTCATTAATGCTTTGTTTTGGGGGTTTTCCAAGCTTTAATGGTGGAATGTGTGAGTTTTCGTGAATTGGGCCAAACCCTGAGCCCAATTCCAGATTTAAAAATAAATTTTGATTATTTTATAAATTTTTCATTTTTTAGTATTTTGAACCCATTTCAATTCCAAAATGTCCTACCCTAAGCTATTAATACCACCATTTAAATTTGGAATGTGTGAGTTTTCGTGAATTGGGCCTACCTCTTTAGAGGCCTTGTTCATCACGATTTAGTGTAGAAATTCATAGGATGTCTCAAATCATCTAGATTTGAGAAGGTAAGTTCTTTCCTTCATAACTCTCTCAATTCAAACTGTTTTTCCTCCATTATAGTTCCTAAATGACCTCCTCATCCATTTACAAACCACCCCTAAACATTGGATATTTTAAATTTCATCTTGTAGTGTATTTGGGGAGATTCCTTCAAGATTGCTCAAGTAAGTTAGTTAATTTCATTCCTCTTTCAAATTTATTAGGATTTCATTCAATTAGATTAGGGATTCTCCCCTTTTTCATGAAGTAACAAATGAAAAGGGGGTAGGGTTTCGAACCTAGGGTATAACTGTGGGTTTTCTTGGTCAATTCTTGTGGTTTTAGGTTTGTTCTAAGTCCATCATTTTGCGGTGGTGGTGCGACTTTACTTTCGCACGGTGATTTAAGGGTTTTCCTTAATTTTTTAGGTGATTACAATGTTTATGCAATAATTGTGATTAGAATGATTCATTTACGATATTTTCATGCCTATTTCATTTGATTAATACTGCAAAAATGTGTTTTTGTGGTGTTTATATTACAAGTGAAATTTTAATGCCAATTTCATGTGAAATTGTGGTGTTTTTCATATAAATCTTTTTTGGTTCATTAAGCGCTACCCTATAATTATTTAGTTGATTTTACTGAACTTTATTAGGTCTGAAAATAATGCTTTCAATGTTCTTCTCATTTCTTTATTTCTATGAAATTGGTTTTGGGTCACGTGTGTTAAGAAAATGATTTGTTTAGTAGCAATTTGGTGTTGTATTAGTTTCTTTGCATGGTTACTCTATGTGATGCTTATTGGGGGTTTTTATAACTCATGTATAGGGTTTAAAGAATATTTTAAGGTGATGTGAATTATTTCTCGTTTAATGTGAGTATGAACATGGTGTTAAGGTGGGGTTATCAAGAGTTTTGGGTACAAAACAAGGAAAGATTTGGAGAAGTTGTTTTTATTGAAACTCAATGTGTTTTGTTGTGTGTTCAAAATGGTAAAAAATGTTTAAAGATACTATACCATTTGTATTTGACCTATAGTGTTTCTTTACATGAAAATGGATATGTGTTTAATGTTGAAATTGTTTGAGCACAAAGGCGAAGCCCGGGTACCTAGGTGGGGTAGATGAGCACTAGTACGGCTAGCAGACTGGATGGGTTTTGTCCCTATTTCACCTAGAATTTGGATAACATCAACTCTAAATAAGATATGTAGATTTCTATTGGGGACCACTTGGTTATGGGTATGTTCTCTACTAGTGTCCCATACACAATAATGGATTTTACTATTGTTACTTTACACTGTGGTATGGGGTACATGGGGCCCGAGACTATCTAGTGCCTATGGGTGTTCTTGATTTTTTTTTCATTTTGATTGTCATATATTCCATTGTATTGGGGTGTTTTTGGAATTACCTTATACTATCTTAAGTTTTTATTTAATTGTGTGAACATTCTGAAAATTTTAGCTAGAAAACTGTTTCAAATTAAAGTTTCATTTCTTGGAATTTATCACTGCTTTTCTTTGCATATGAAAAATTCTTTAGTTTAAAAATTGTATTGAATTATTGTTGGAATAATTAGTTGTTATACTATTGGGATTAGGATCAAACCCTACTTACACCCCTTTGGTGTAAGTAGACTTGGTTATTCTTGACTCAGGTAAAAGAATGGCATTGAGTGATGGCAGTCTGTAGTGTTAGTCCCCATCTTTGGGGTGGAGTTTTAGAGATGAATTGGGGGTGATGACCCCTTGTAGTTTGGAGTCCATGTGGATGTTTTTCAGCTGTTTCTTTGTGTCTTTGAACCTTTTGTATTACATTTGAACTTATGTATTTAGTTCTGGATTTATGTATAAACCTTGTTGGTATAAATTTTTCTGATTCATTTCATCAAATGTTTTTGACGTTTTATGTATACATATTTGGGTAAATCATTACAAAACCAAGATAAATGATACCCAAGAACTTGTTCTAGCCCGTGGGGATCGAGAACACCCTTTAGGCCATATCACGGGTCAATTTTGGTGCTGGTATTGGTGGATACCAGATTCAGTTCTTGACTAAATGATATTAGAGGAGTTAATGTTTTTCGGTTATATTGATATATTGGGATGAGTCAGGATAGATAAGATCTAGGACTATCGGGGATTAGGGTTTAGGTTGTGAGTAGGGTTCTGGGCCCGCACCTCTCATGGAAGATCGTGAGTCACCAGGGGACGTTGTAATTTATGGATTGACTTCACTTCCTAGTGAGACGTGTGTGCTGCAGACCACATGTGGACATCGGGAAGATGTAGAGTAGTTGTTTATTTTATTACTGGAATGTGTCTAGATTGTTTATATTTTATGTATTTGATTAAAATTTCAGAAGTGTGGTATTTATTGTTGTTTTGTGACTATTTCTTTTTGTAGCAACATGCCTCCCCCAAAAGCTCCCAAGAACCCATGAGAGGATGCAGGAGAGAGTTCTCCCACACCGATGGATGAGAGGATAGTTGAGGTCGTGGTCCAAGCTATCGAAGCTTTGGGGCAGGGACGGACTCCTGCCACTATTCTTGCTAGGGCAGAAGAGATGGGTCCTAGAAAAGATAAATCCTAGGAGTTTCTGAAGAACATGCCGCATACCTTTCGAGGCAGCTTAGAACCCTTGGTAGCAGAGAAATTTCTTGAGAATATAGAGTGTATGTTTGAGTTCATGGAAACACCCGAGGAGATTAGGGTGAAGTGTGCCTCCTTTATGTTGGATGTTCTCAGCTGTAAGTGGTGCGAGTCAGTGCTTTTTATTGGGAAGAATGAGCAGATTTGCTGGGAAGATTTTAATACCATCATAAATGAACAGTATTTCCTTGAGGTCTTGTCTTATGCTAGGACCAGAGATCTCATGGACCTTGTTCAAGGGAATCTATCTATGATGGAGTATGCCAACATTTTCGCCGAGTTGGTTCGGTATTCTCTAGAAATCGTCTCCAATGAGCTGCTGAAGGCCTTGAGGTTTGAGAAAGGCTTGCGACCAGAGATATTCTCCCAGGTGTTCTTGTTTAAGATGAGGACCTATGATGTGGTCATTGATTGGGTGTGCATGGTGATGATTAATAGGAAAGGAAAGTCTTGTTTCTCTGGTTCAGTATGTGCAGTGGGTAGTGGAAGCTTCACAGAGAAGAAAATGAATCTAGAGGTTCATGTGAAGAAAAGATGTGAAAGTTCTGGCCACTCTTTAAGGCAGTTTTCGTTTATGGATTTTGATGTGAGATCGGTCATGTGCCACCGGTGTGGGAAGCCCGAGAACATCTCACTAGAATGTCCACTTCCTCTAAATACTTGTTACTAGTGTGGAGTTATGGATAATTTTCAGTGCTTCTGTCGTGTGGCACGTCCACTCTTGAGTGGGGTAGGGTCAGTGGCTTTTTAAGGAGTGCCAGCACAGTCCGAGCCATCAAGGACTAGGGGATCTTGATTTTGTGGACATGGTGTTAGGGCTGGGTCATCATCTGGGTATATCTAGTTTAGATAACACCCATAGACTAGCAGTCATCCTTAGGTAGAGACCGGGCAACTCGATGTAGTGGATCAGGCACTAGTAGGATCAGAGGTGGGTCATCGATAGTTGGAGGTACCGTTCTGATCACATCTTCTATAGATGCTACTTTTTTTTATACCGACACCTCTATTTCAATTATTTCATCCCGTTTTGTGGACATTATGAATTTTACAAATAACTTGATGTCTTTTGCGATGGAGTTTGTGAAACCATTGGGAAATAAAAGGGAGCAGGGCCTCAGGTGCCCCTTGTGTGTGCTTTCCGTGTCTGGGGTTGAGATGGATTGGGCCCTCCTGGTTCTAGATATGGAACTATTTGACATAGTACATGGCATGGATTGGATATTACACTTCCAGACACACATTTATAGCTACACGCAGCGAGTGAGTTTCATGCCACCAGATAGGAGTCCTTAGGTTTTTCGGCAAGAATGGGATCCTCGATCGGGTCATGCAGGACCTCCACTCCCAGAGTTGGGATGTCTTATCTTCCAGTTTTCATCACTCGTGCTAGAGGACACTATTATTTCCCCTTAGGGATCACTACATCATTTAGTGAATGAGTTTCCGGAGGTATTCTCGGATGATTTCTCAGGTTTTCCCCTGAAGTGGGATGTGGAGTTTTCAATTGTTCTAGCACCGAGAACACAACCGATATCTCTTCCCTCTTATCGCATGTCCCCCACCGAGCCTAGGGAATTACAGATACAGCTAGACGACTAAGAATCTATAGGATTCATTCGCCCGAGCGTCTCTCCTTTGGTCACTCCTATGTTGTTCGCAAAAATGGATGACGGATCCCTCCGGTTGTGCATTAACTACCAGAAGCTGAATAAGGTTACAATAAAGAATTAATATCCTTTTCCTAGAATAGATGATTTTTTTTGATCAGTTGAAGGGGGAAAAGTGGTTCTCAAAATAGAATTTATTTTGGCCCATCACCAGCTTAGGGTGAAGGACCAATATATCCATAATATAGCCTTCTGAAGCAAGTATGAATACTTTGAGTATTTGGTGATTCCATTCAGATTGACCAATGCTCCAACAGTATTTATGGAACTCATGAACAGGGTGTTCCATCAGTATCCTGATTCCTTCGTTGTGGTGTTCGTGGATGACATTCTAGTATACTCTGGCTCTAAGGAGGAACATGAACATCACTTGAGGATCATCTTGGGCACATTGCAGGATCACCGCCTCTAGTATTAGTTGTCAAAGTGAACTTTTTGGATCAAGGAAGTGATATTTATTGGGTATTTTATCTCTTAGAAGGGGGTTTCAGTGGACCCTGAGAAGATCAGTGCAGTTATTTCATGGGAGTATCTGAAGAATGTGTTCAAGATCAGGATTTTCCTTGTCCTATGTGGTTATTACAAGAGAATAGTTTGGGATTTTTCTCAGCTTGCTTCACCGATGACCACGCTCACCCAGAAAGGGGTAAAATTTTTATGGGGTCCATAATGCCAGGCATCGTTTGAGGAGCTGAAGAGGAGGTTGACTACCACCCCCTTGCTCATTTTTCCAGAGGCTGGAAAGGGATATGTGGTCATTTGTGAAGCTTTAGGTATGGGTCTTGGGTGTGTGATTATACAGGATGATCATGTGGTGGTGTATGGCTCTCGCCAACTCTAACCACATGAAAGAACTACCAGACCCATGACTTATAGTTGGTAGTGGTGATGCATTCTTTGAAGACTTGTTGTCACTACCTCTTTGGGGAGAAGTTTTTTTTACTATGATCACAAAATCTTGGCATATATCTTCTCAGAGAAGGACCTGAACTTGAGGCAGCGTCATTGGATCGAGTACTTATAGGGGTTTGACTTTGACATTGTCTATACCTCAGGAAAGGGTAATTTGGTGGCTGATGATTTAAGTACAAGATTTCCAGTGCATGATTTGAGGAAGTCCCGTGATGAGTGGACATTGATGGGGATCTTTTCTCATATGCATGTGGAGACCAGGGAACACAGTGGAGGTGCATTCTTGGTGATCGTTCGGTTGTCTACTTATCTTTTTGAGTTGATTCAATAGGAACAACCCAGTGATGAGATTTTTCAGTGGTCGAAGAATTTTTTTCAGGGTGGGGAGACATCCTTTGATTGGTCGTCATCTCCCGAGGGAATCTTGTGCTTCAAGGGTCATTCAATAGTGTCGTTATCTCTGCAGAAGGTGGTGATGGAGGACATCCACCAGTCTCAGTGGGCTGTCCATTCGGGTGCCACCAAGATGTATCATGATGTTTGTTGGCAGTTCTGGTGGCCTAGTATTAGATGAGACAAAGCATACATTGTGTCCATATGCTACACATGCCAGCAGGTTAAAGCAGAGCATCAAAGGCCCTTCAGTTTGTCCAACCATTACCCATTCCTACCTGGAAGTGGGACGAGGTCACCATTGACTTCATTGTTGGCTTACCTTGTACACCTCGGGGTAATAATTCCATTTGGGTGTTGATTGATCATCTGACCAAATCATCCCACTTCATTCTGATCATAGATACAGCTAAAGTGGATGAGTTGGGCCATTTGTATCTTCAGGAGGTGGGGAGGCTATATGGAGTTTCATCAGGAGTTGTCTTAGATAGAGACCCCCATTTCACTTATCGGTTCTGGGAGGGCTTTAGAAGGATTTGGGGTCTCATATTAAGATGGTCATGTCATACCATCCTTAGACAGATGGTCAGATAGAGAAGGTGAATCAGATTTTGGAGGACATGCTCCGTGCATGTGTCCTAGACTTTGGAGGTTCCTGGGAGAGCCATTTGGGGCTGGTATAGTTGTCTTATAATAACAGTTACCAATACTCTATTTTAATGGATCATTTTGAGGTTCTCTATGGTTGGCCTTGTCGGTCCCCCTATATTGGGCTGACATATGTGAGACTTAACTGTTGGGGTCGAGCCTTATGCAAGAGACTTCTGAGAAAGTCAAATTGATCAGGCAATGCTTCTTAACAGCTTAGAGTCCTCATAAATCTTATTCATAATGGAGGCGTCGAGACCTAGAGTTTTCTGTGGGTGACAGGGTATTCTTGAAAGTTTTCCCTCATTTGGGCCATCATCGATGGGGGATTCAAGGGAAGCTGACACAGCGATATGTTGTCCCTTTCAAGATCACCAAGCATATTGGAAAGGTGGTATATAGGTTGGCCTTACCTTCTCATTTGACGACCATCCATGATGTCTTCCATTTCTCCCAGTTCAATAAATACAACCCAGATCCGTACCATGTGCTGAGTTGGGAAGAACTATAGATAGATCCTGACTTATCAGTTTTTGAGCGGCCAGTGAAAATAGAGGACTCCCAAGAGAAGGTAATTAGAGGGAAGTCTATTTCTCTAGACCAGGTTCATTGGCAGCATAGAAATGATACACATGAGACATGGGAGAGAATGTCATGGGTTGAAGAAGAGTATCCTTTCCTGTTTTTCAATAAAGCTTCAGGTTGACTTTCTGGGACAAAACGTTTTCATGGTGGGGAGAGTTTTCACATACATGACATATTTTAATGGTGTTTTTCATTTATTTTTCATTCATTCTTTGATTTGGGGGTTTCCCAAGTTTTTTGGAGGAATGAGCGAGTTTTCGTGAATTAGTCCAAACCATGAGCACAATTCCAGATTAAATAATAAATATTGATTCTTTTATAATTTTTTCTTTTAAAATATTTTTCACCCATTAAAATTCGTAAATGTCCCCCCCTAACCGATTAAAACTACAATTTAAATTTGGAACCTTTAGTAATCCATAATAATGGTTTATTTGGTGTTTTTATTTAAGGAATTGGGCCAACCCGAAGGCCCATTTCTATTTTTAGAAACAATATATGTTTAATTAATAACATATTCAATTTTATTGATTTATTAGTGATTCCAAGTCTCATCCAATACCATTGAACCCAGCCACGATCTCAGCCTCTTTCCCCCTCTTTTGAGCCCTTGTTCATCGCGATTTAATGCAGAACTTCATAGGTTGTATCAAATAATTCATATTTGAGGAGGTTAGTTATTCCCTTCATAACTCTCTCAATTATTACTCTTTTTCCTCCATTATAGTTCCTAAATAACTTCCTCATCCTTGTCCAAACCACCCCCGAACTGTGGCTATTTTTAATTTTAGTTCCTGGTGTATTTTGGGTGAATCCTTCTAGATCCCTCAAGTAAGTTAGTCCTTTCCATTCCTCTTTAAAATTGATTATGGTTTCATTCAATTTGATTAGGGATTTTTCCATTTTTCATGAATTAAAAAATGAATAGGGGTAGGGTTTTGAACCTAGGGTTTAAAAACGGGTTTTTCTTGGTCAATTATTGTACTTTTAGGTTTTTTCTATGTCCCTCTTGGTGCGGTGGTGGTACGACTTGATTTTCGCATGGTGATTCACGGGTTTTCATTACATTGGTAGATGATTCCAATGTTTATGAAATATATGTGATTAGCATGATGTATTTATGATATTTTCATGCCTATTTCATTTGATTAATTCTACAAAAATGAGTTTAAGTGGTGTTTGTATTTCAAGTGAAATTTTAATGCCAATTACATGTGAAATTTGGGGTTTTTTCAAATAAGTCTTTTTTTTGTTCATTAAGCGATGCACTATAATTATTTAGATGATTTTATAGAACTATATTAGGGCTAAAAATAATTTTTTTGAATGTTCTTCTCCATTGGTTGATACAGAGAAATTTGTTTTGGGTCACATTAGTCATGAAAATGATTTTTGAGTAACAATTTGGTGTTGAATTAGGTTTTTACATGACTAATCTATGTGATGATTATTGGAGGTTGATTTATAACACATGTAATGGGTTTAAAAAATTTTAAGGTGATGTGGATTCTATTTTGGTTAATGTGAGTATGCACATGGTGTTAATGTGGGGTTTTCAAAGAGATTTGGGTACAAAACAAAGAAAGATTTGGAGAAGTTGTTTTTATTGAAACCCAAAGTGTTTTGTTGGTGTTATAAATAGTATAAAATGTGTGTAGCTATTGTACTAGGTTTATGTGACTAGTAGAGCGTTTTACATTAAAATGGATATGTTTTTAATGTTAATTTTTTTTGCACAAAGTGGAAGCCCAGGTACCTAGGTGGGGCGGATGTGTACTAGTACGACTAGTGGACCGGATGGGTATTGTCCCTGTTTCACCTAGAATTTATATAAATAAAACTCTAACTAAAATATGTGGATGATTATTGGGGTCCAATTGTTTATGGGTATGTTCTCTACTACTGGATCATGCAAGATAACATATTTTACTATGGTTACTTTACACCGAGGTATGAGGTACATGGGGCCCGAGACTATCTAGTGCCTAGGGGTGTACCCAATTTTTTTCTCATTGTGTTTGTGGTATTTTCCCTTGTATTGGGGTGTTTTTGGAATTACATTAAAGTTTCTACCATTTCTATTTAAATGTGTGAATATTCTGAAAATTTTATCTTGAAAACTATTTTCAATCAAAAGTTTCATTTCTAGGAATTTATCACTGCTTTTCTTTGCGTATTAAAACTGCATGCTTTTTCACATTATATTGCATGCTCTTTGGACTCATTGGGTGGTGTACTATTTGGATTAGACTCACCCAATACATAAAACCCTTGGGTGTAAGTATACTTGGTTATTTTTCACTCAGGTAAAATAAAGGGTTTGGGTGATGGCGGTCCGGGGTGTTAGTCCCCATCCTTGGGGCAGAGTTTTGGAGACAGTTTGGGGGTGATGACCCCTTGTTGTGTGAAGTCCATGGAGATATTTTTATGTTGTTTCTCTGTGTCTTTGTACCTTTTGTATTGAATTTTAACTTATGTATTCATTTCAGGATTTTTTTATAAACCTAGTCGGTATAAAATTTTCAGATTTATTTTTTCAAATGTTTTTGATGTTTTATGTATACATATTTGGGTAAATCCTTCCAAAACCAAGATAAATGATACCCGAGAACTTCTGCCAGCCTATGGGGATAGGGAATGACCTTCGGTCCTTGTCATGGTTGGGGTTTGGTGCCGGTTTTGGTGGCGACCAGATTCGGTTTGTGACAATAGAAGAATTACCTACATATCTCTAGTATCCATTTCACCCTTGCTCGCTCGCTGAGGTGGCCGATCAGGAATTGGTGACCCCATCATGTAATAAAAACCTTCTACTAATAGTGTAGTGTAAAAAATTTTGTATAATTATAGGATGTTATGATAGTAAGGATGTTTTATTTTTCTATAAACTTTCACAGTTTTCAATGGTTTCTCATTATTATTTCCAAAAAAATGTATATTATGACTACATTATCTTGATTACCAAAATACATTTGTTAATATACATTATTTAATAGTATAAAAATATTTTATCACATCCCAATAGACAATACCGTTGGATTTAGAATATCCTAGTTCATGTATATTCAAGTGGAAATGACCTATATATACCTTCTCATGACATAGACATGGTCCTACCAAGTTCTTCGAAATTATTTAGGTTGACATGTCTTACCAATTTTATTAATTAAAAAATTCATAATCTATTGAGTGGAATCCTCAATATTAGAATCATGGAATCTTATTTTTTGTAACACTTTCTAATAAGTTACACCATATTTATCAGTGGTTACTTCTCTAGATTTTGGATTTTTTAGTCAACCCGACCCCTTTTTTATAATTCCGTCATAAATTAAAGTTTCTTGTGATGGAAAAAACACTTCAATCTATTGTTCTATCCTATGAAGGGTAATGTAAGGTGATATATTACTTAATATGTTATTTAATGGTGTTTTATCATTATGAGTAAATATTATTTATATTATCCTTCCATATTCTTATTAATATTTCAGGGATTTTATTTATGTTATTTACCATTCCTCGATAAAATAATTTTCACATAATCCATTTATTTTATTCCATCAAGAATATTTATGAATTTACTTATTTTATGTGATCATTATACACATTTAATAAAAATAAATGATAAAAACTTGACTATACAGACATAAAATAAATTAATTTACTATGATCATGAGATTTTTAATGGATGGTTTATCGATCATATGATAAACTAATCCTTGAACCAAGGAAAATAACTCATAGAAACAAAACTAGTTTAAGTTAGAATATATTACATACACTCTTATGTATAACCTCGGATGTTTTCTCATTGGATCTAATTTTGTACCTCCTCCATGCCCTTATGATCTCCATTCTTTACATATTTTTACTCTCATATAGGTTGGGGGAACCATTATAATGGTTATGAGGTTACATAAAGGAAACCATGGACACAAATTCACATACAAGATAAAGATGAGGGGATGAAACACATTCAATTATTTTAATTTAATGATAATTAGTTCAAAAACCCCATGAAATAATAATTAAATTAAAATAAATAAAACAAATTCATAGATCAGTCAAGCTCCTTCTCAGCTATGCATGCAATAAATACAGATTTTAAACTATTTAGAAATATTTTCAACTCATTCTTTTATTTTGATAAAATGAATTGAATTTTTAATTAATTAATTAAATATTTTATCTAAATGTCCATCAAAAAAATCATGAATATACCCATCCTATTTAATTTTAAATAAATTAATTTTACTTAAAATTAATTAATTATATGATGTGCACTGTGAAGGAAGACGATGTGTACCCGGATGGTCAACAACACTGCCTATACTAGAGAAACAAGGCATGTTCCCTTCCAATAGTATGTGCCATATTACATGGTCCTTTTCTT
Source organism: Viscum album (assembly GCA_963277665.1). Taxonomy (NCBI): domain Eukaryota; kingdom Viridiplantae; phylum Streptophyta; class Magnoliopsida; order Santalales; family Viscaceae; genus Viscum; species Viscum album. Next base: position 1,908,048,582 of record OY728155.1, read on the forward strand.
GTATGTATACGTACATGGAATTTAGTGTATATAATGTTTCATTATATTACATTTATTTTAGATCTATATCTAAAATGGATTAGTCACATCTATATTTATGAAACATCAAACACCTTAATATATGTTCTGTCTACTTATTTTAATGCATGTGTAATGTATGAAGCATGTATGATGACCATGCATGGTTTTTGGTACCAAAATTTACATAGAAACTAGTTATTCATTTAGTATTATAGAAAACATGACCAAAAAACACGAAATCTAGCTACAAACAAATATTTTTATTTAATGTCACATTTAATTTTCATTCAGTGTAATTAATTTATGCAGTGTACAACCAAGCCTGACATATAGTACATTTAAATTATTACAGGTTACATGATTTTTATTTCATAATACACACCATGTACCCCATTCCATGTCTATATTTTATACATTATTAGGGACTTAAAATATATTCCTTGAAAAAAAATTTTAGTTACAGGATTCGTATTCCAGATACACATTGTGTGTAAGATCACACATTCTGATGGGTAAAAATTTAGAAGGGATTTAAATTTTCATTACTGAATGGGTTGGTTTATAAATCAAGACTCATAATGGAGTTATAAGAGATTTAATGTATCAAAAGGGTTTTTTAGATGAGTAATGATGCTCGAGAGGTATTTTGGGTGTTTGGATGAGCTTTTGAGGCTTTAGGTTGGGTTTTGGGAAGTGTCACAATGATATTATTAGGTTCATAGTTTGGTCTGCATAGTTTAAGAGAAACTATGTGACACCTCAATGCTCATGTAAAGTCCCAGAAATTTCCATGTATTGTTTTTAATTATGTGGGAATTTTATGAGTCCGCAGAAGTTGACGGTGCATGATTCGGAGGCTCGGTGTGCCCGAAATAAATTTCTGAACTTTTTTCGGGTACGTTCTGTAAACAAGTGAGCGAGTTTTTATGACTTTTGAACCAGTGCTCGGAATTTAAATCCAAGTACACTATTGAACTCACATCATCGATATTTACTTAAGGAGACTTTCACCTCTACCGCAGTAGGATGAGGTTGAATGTTAGTTTTCATGTTTTTTGTGGAAATAAAAATAAAATAAAGAACAAATTAAAAATTATTTAAATCCTACAAATTGAATGTTTAGTGGTGGGGACCACCCAAACTAGGAAACCCTTGTTTTGAATTATTGATGGTGGGGACCACCAGACTCTTTAACTCCATCTTTAATAAGTGAGTTGACCTTTTGTTTCCTCTAAATTAATTATACCAACATCATCAAAATTAATGGACAACTCTAATTTAATTATTAAAAACATAATTTAATAAGTTGGATATTCTTCTTTTTGGTGGAATTCAGGAAATTGTTGTAAAATGGTGTTCATGGAGGAACCCATTGAAGAAGATCAGTTCTCACTAAATAGGAACCAAAGAATGGAGGATCGTCAAAGAATTGGCGTCACTGGAGGAGGATTTCTTCGGGATCGGCAAACAGAAATCTGTCTTCAACTACGGATGATCTCCAATGGAACCTTTAAGGTAGGGGTGAGATTTTGATTTACCTTAGTTTATTTTCTTTTATGTTGAACCAATTCTCATGAACTGCTTTCTACCACTCTAAAGTGGACGATGATGGCCAAACGAACATGGTTCAACCTATCCACAGCCTTTGTGGTTTTGATATGATCTTCATGATGGAGAAGGATGATGACTGGTGCCAGCGATTGGCATCGGTGGGACTCGGGAGTGACGGCCAGCAGCACAGCTGGTCGCCAAGACGGTAGTAGTGCAACTAGGTCGGTGGAGAAGAGCCATGGCACGTCGACCGTGGCAGATCAAGCGTGGAGTCTGGTGGTGGCCGACCACGTGAAGGGGAGTCGGTAGTATGCGTCCGCGCCACCCGGCATTCAAGAGTCGTGACCTTGTGCCGCGGTGGAGAAGGGAGGGTGGCTGACTCACTGCTGGTCGTCAGTGAAGGCGTAGCGCGTGGCCGCACTACATGGAGGAGAGTGGTTGGCCGACCGTCCAGCCGCGTGCCGAGCAGACCCGCGAGACACCATCGCGGGTCGTGCCGGTCCCAGTGGGCCGAGCCGGGTCGGACTGGACCCGAACCAACTTCGACCCTTTTTGTTCTTCAAGCCATGTCTTGATCTACAGGTGTCCTTTTGATGAACTGTCTATGGCTCTGAGATCTTTGAATCGAGGTTTTCTATTTGGTATACCCGCTTGAGTTTTGGATAAAGTTGGTGTATAGCCGAGTTGGATCGAAGATGAATCCAACCAAGCCCTCATGACTAAAAGGCCAATAACATAAAGACCGGGCATCCGATTGATGCACCATCTGTTGTGTTGAAACACCTTTTATGTGGAGGTCCATTGGGATACTTCTCCAAGGGATTTTTTTTGAATTTGGAGTATTCGACATGTGGCTTGAGGAGCGGACCCTAACAGAATCAAGAGAGCTTAGTGCAGGAAACCTGTAGCTGGATGTAACATGAGAAAGGGATCCTATGTGGGTTTGTGCTTTGGGATCCTATCTGGATCTGTACTTGGGATCCTTTATGGGTCTGTGCTTTGGGATGCTTCGTGAGTCTGTGTTCGAGAGTCTCCCTTGGATCTGCTCTAGGAATCCATGTGAGACTACTCTAGGATCCTATGGGGTCTGTTGTACTAGGATCCTTCATGGGTCTGATGATTTAAGATCCTTGGTGGGTCTTCCTCTTAACAGAGTATGATGATTCTGTAGTTATATCTAATCATCTTTTCTATCATACATATGTTACACCAGGTGTGAGCTGAGTATTTACCTTTGTGGTAATCTTTTGTGTGGCATACGTTTGTTATACTTACCTTCGTGGTGATACCTTTGTGAAAATTTTATGTGTGGCGTATGTAACACCCCAAACATCCATGATACGCTTCTCTTTGAATAATACAGTAGTGTGTGTTGTACGCAACGTTGAGTTCTAACACACCCCACAACCAATCAAACTAGTCATTATGAATAGTAATACCCAATTTTTGAAATTTTATAAATTTTATCCTTCAAAATAGACTTTATTTTTGGATTCGAATATTGAAATTAGCTTAGAGTGAATTTTTTGTATTTTTTTGAAAACATTCAATTTTTTATGAATACTGAAAAAAACACTGAGTTATAGTTTGAAACCAAATTTTTATTTAAATAATTACTTATTTTATTTAAATTTAATTAAGGCCAGAATAGATACATAATACCTATATAAGTTCAATGTAATTCATTGGAGTTAGTTTAGAATAATTTTAGATATATAAAAATATTATTGAACTTTTCACCGTCTTTTACCCACCTCCTAGGAGAATTTGGAAATTCACATAAAACTTAATTTTACCGCTTCTGTGGGTGGAATTTAAAAAATCCAAGAGACACGGTTAATATCAAGTAGTAAAATGTAATTCAATAAGATAAAAATATTTTTTGCTGAATAGTAACTTTTTACTTTTATTTACCACGGTTAAAAGTATATAGGGTAATTAATGGTAAAATTGATATTAATATTACCCTAACACATGTCCTAATTCTATTGGACAAGTTTATCTGGACCAAAACCAGCCTTAGGAATAAAATATTATCATTTAGGTCCACTTGGATTAGATTAGGACATTTATTATTATTTAATTCAAAGAAGAGTTAAAAGAGTTAAAATCAAAGTTTAATAACTAAAACACTTTTAATATAGGGTTATACATAATATATGTACCACCCCAAGCTTCCACGGTATGCTTCTCTTTGAATAATAAAGTAGCATGTGTTGTACGCAACATCGAGTTCTAACACACACCACAACCAATTAAACTAGCAGTTATGAATAGTCATACCCACTTTTTGAAATTTTATAAATTTCAAATCTCAAAATTGACTTCATTTTTGGATTCGGAATATCTAAATTATCCTAGGGTAAAATTTTGGATGTTTTTGGATAACAATTATATTTTGATGAATATTGAAAATTACTAAATTTTAATTAAAAACAACTTTTTTAATCAAAATAATTAATAGTGATAAATAATGAATTTTAGTAGTTTAAAAGTATATTTAGAACATATTTTTACCATTTAATAAAATGTTGGTCATGGAAATAATTTCACAATTATACCGGACATGAACAAGTGTCAATCTTTTGATAGTTATTATCTCTTAAAAACACGTTTTTTGTTTTAAAAACAGGAATTAATTTTAAATTAATTTCTACCACTTCTGTGTTTTGAATTTGGAAAAATGGATTTAATATTTGGAATAATTATGTCCAAATTGTGTAAAGAGGTAACTTTTATTATTAGACATTTTGAATAATTACTTCGGTAAATATTTTATTTACCATGGTTAAAGGGTAAATCCAGTAAATAAGGGTAAAAAATAATATTATAATAAAAATAAATTACCCTAAAACATGTCCAAAACTTATTCTTTGAAACATGTCCTACCATGGGAATATTTGGGTCGATTTTGGGACCCCATGGAGCCACTTGTAAGTGAAAATGACACTTTATATTAATTAAGTTTAAATAAATACAAAAATGACATAAACATATATCTTTTAGAAAAAAAAATTTACATAAGGTTATATATGTTGTATTTTGGACTATTAATATTAATTAGAAAGATAAAACGATTTCCTACATAATGGTATTTTATTTATAATTTTTATACATTTAATAATTAATATTATTTATAACACAATAATGATGCAGTACTTTCCTTATTAATGAAATAATCAAATAATTGGTATTATAAATGTTAAAATTAATATAATTTGAATGTTTTGATGACATCCATGAATTTTAATGCTTAATATGACATTATAGGATTGGTTAAATGAATTGTTTTTGAACTAATAAAGTTGTTAAGACTTTAAAAAAATATTGAATAGTGTCAAAATTGACATAAAAGAGTTTTTAAAACAAATATTATATTATTAATTTATATTCAATTCCTAAAAACCTAAAGTTCGGCCAAAAGACTTATATCATGATAGGTGTATCATTAATGGACCACTTGGGGTCACTTGGAGGTATATATAATGTTTATTAACTATATAATATAAAAATACAAAGTGACATGGTAAGTGTCAATCTAATTAACTAAGAGTTAAAACTAAAACATATGGTTAATATAATGACCCAAACCTGTCTAAATTTGATTGGTTGAGTAGTTTTAGACCCATCCCCACATTAAACTTTAAATAATACACTTTTTATCAATTATAAACCGAATATGAATTTATTATAAAATAATATTTCTAGCTTTTGCAAAGGTGCCCCTAGCCCCTCTTATAAAAGGGAACTCCCCCTTCTCACTAATTCACACATTCAAAGCCTTTTGGATCGGCCAACCCCTGCCAGAATACTCTCCCAACATCCCGTACTTCAACCTAGAGGCCTTAGTTTGATTAGAAAGCCAACTTAAGGATCCCTTTTGATCAAATCAAAAGGAAGAACCCGAAAAAGAGGTAATGTCTTCCCCATCCTTTTTCAAGTTCATTCTTCTTCAACTTCTTCTTTCTTTGTTATTCCCATTATAAAATAATAACTCATGTATATCCTATATACTGAGATATTATTATATATATGTTACAACCATATTCAGTATTTTATCTATCATTTGAATGACATGTCACCGTACGTGCGTACGTACGGCTTACCGTCTCCACGTCGTGGGGTAATTGTTATTCAATATATTATTATTTGGATGGGTATAATAATGATGTGTAATTCATGTAAATAATAAATATAACATGCTAATTATTCTTTATATATGATATACCATCCAATTAAATATTATTTTAATTTCAAAAAAATGATATTGTCGCTCGTGCGTACGTACGGACTACCGTCTCCACGAACGCGATGAGATTCATTCCCCATCATATCCAATCAAGACTAATTATCATTTAATGATTTAAAATAATGTTTAAGGACATGATATCATTCTGGATATGAATAAGAAACAACCTATCCATAACAAAAACATCTTACATAACAAAACATATAAAAGAAAACGAGTAAGTTAACACCCAAAACAACGATAATACTAAGATATTATTAACAAATCAAAGTTAAAGGATCATATATGATATCATAGTAATGTGTATGATTCTTTTATAATTTAATAACAATTAATTCACCATTATACAGGATTTTATCCTACCCTCAAACAATGAAAATTACAAGGTAAGGGTCATTTCACAATCTCTTCATTATTCGAGGTTGTTTATACGTGATTATCTACTGAGACCTCTTTATCATCCACATCCATGTTTCTTAAAAATGTATTTCAAAATATTCTTACCATTTTACAGAATAGGGGTTAAATTCATTTATACCCTTGTTTTACGTTTTATAAGAAGTATATAAAGGAATCTTTACGTCATTTTCCAAGAAAGGTCCTTTTAACCTTTTCGAAAAAATTATGGTAAGAATGTCTTTTTTTTAACTTATACGGAGAGTGCGGCTATTTTTCACCATTGTAAAATATTCAAAGCTTACCTTACAAAATTATAAGAATATTTTTGAAAGTAATTGTGTTATTTTATAATTATGTGACCTTTAAATGATTTCGAAATGAATATTTTAAGAATTTGTGAAAGGTACTCTTTATCAAGATCAGAATTTTAAGTGTTTTAAAGATCTATATTTCTAAATATTTTTAATTAATGTCCATGTTTTCAAAATGTTTTTAAGGATTTAATTATATAAACATGAATGTTTTGAAATGATATTCCTTTTCAAAAGTTTCAAAGTGGTATGGGACACTTTTATTCAAAAATCTATTTTAAATTACTTCCTTTATAAATGTGTGAATTTTAAATGATTTAAAAAATATATATTTCCCTCAAATAGATTTTATTTCATCTTTTTCAACATCCTTCAATGGATTTTAAGCTTATTTCACGTTGATTTGTTATGATAAAAAACTTCTATATTGTATTGAAGGTTTTGTGATATGTTTGACTGCGGATGTGTTATTTTTATACCATTAATGGTTTATGGAGAAAGTATTGACATTTAGTATGCTAGTTTTAATATGAATGTTTATGATATGTTTAAACCTATTCATATGAGGAATTCATTGGAATTAGTAAGTGATGGGTGGAGCCCTCTATAGCTCCTCGATGCATCGGTAGGCCTCATGAGACAAACTAGTGTCTTGGCACAAGGCCTTGACAAAATCTTATTTATAATCTTGGCACGAGGACTTGGCTACGTGGTTATGATAGTCTTGAATTATACATTCCATCATTATAAAAGTGGTTATTGATATTGCATGTGATTATTCAACTCGTAGAATATCCATGTGAATAAGTAAATGGAATTATTTCATTTTATCTTTTCCATATTATGCTGAAGTTCAAGTTTAAAAGGCTTTTGTTTTAGCTATACATTGCCTTAAATGTTTATGCTTATTTATGAATGTTTCCACTATATTGTTATCATTACTGAGCATCTGAGCTCACCCCTTTAAATGTTTTATTTTTTCCAGGATAAGAAGAAGTAATTTATGAATGTCTTGGAGGGATAATATGAGGGGATATGAAGACAAGATGTTGTTGTAGTAGTTTTCACTTTATGATGTAATGTAAACTTTATAAATGTATCTAGTTATTCCAAGGCTACTAAACTAATCGGTCTATAAAGACATGATCTTTCTTGTGATCATGCCAATGTTATGTACTAATGCACCGACTCTGGGCAACTGGGTTCGGGGCGTTATAGTTGATATCAGAGGAAGTTTAGTACAAACCTTGGAAGCTAGATTTAGATAAACTCTGATTAGAGCACGTAGACATAAGATGGACTTTGAGGATTAGTATAGAAGAACTTCCTATAATTTTGGTATTGTAGAGAATTTGTGAGTTTTTCCAGAAATACATCCCTGTCTGGATACGATCAGGTAGAGGAGGCTCTGGCACAGATGTACCTAGAGGTAAAACCTGAAAACACCGCTTTGAGCTAGACTCAAACGGGAACTGGTGCACGACAACGGGCCTTGCTGCACTCTTGATTACAACACTCCCGGGGGATATGCTTAGGATAACTCTCATTTTATTTAAAAATCATTATGAAGGGTTTATGAGTATATAAATCCTCAAAGAAAACATTTTTAGGATTATGGATTATATCCATAAATAGATAAATATATGTTAAGTGTTTTATAAGCATAAAATTATGTATTTTGATTCATAAACTGATCTAGTTTATTCCATTATTTAGAAATGGTTCTTAGTGGAAGAAATGGAAACTGTATCAATGCATGCACTCCATGTAGGGATTTCCCTCCTACTCAAGATTATTATAGTGGAGCTGGTGATGCAACTGGTGCTGATCAACTAATCCCCATACTGGGATAACTCACTCAGGTTATGAATAATAACCTTACCCGTATGGAGAACCCTGATCCCCAATGTGGAGGATCAATGTTAGATCGCTTCATGAGGCAGAAACCACCAACGTTCAATGGGATTACAAATCCCTTAGTAGGTGAGAAATGGATAAATTCCATTGAGAAAATATTCCATGACTTGGGGAAGAGTGAAAGGAAAAAAATTTCATGGCAGTTTCTCGCCTAACTGGAGATGGTGATCAATGGTGGTCGTTGATAAAAAACATGAAGGAAGATGATGAATTATCAAATATGAAATGGAGGGAGTTCAAAGATCTGTTTTTAGAAAAATACTTTCCTCATGACCATCGAGGAGATATGGAAAGGCAATTTCTGAGTCTGAGGAAAAAGGAGGATGAGAATGTCACAATGTATGTGGCTAACTTTACAAGGTTAGAAAGGTATGCTGGAGATTATATATGTAACCCAAGAAGTAAGATTGATCATTTCATTGATTGGTTAAAACCATTTCTCTGTCGAGCATTAGTCCCACAATCCTTCTCGTCATACGAAGACATTGTCTCATGTGCTATCAAGATAGAAAATGAATTCTCTATGTCTTATGACTTTAAAGCAAAGAAAGAGAAGAAGAGATCTTTTGATCAATATGGGAATGGAAATAAGCAGATGAAGGGAATGGTTGAATATCCATCCTATTGTAAATGTGGGAAGAAACACCCCTGTACTTGCTTAAAGGAATGAGGGTCTGTTACAAGTGTGGTGAAAAGGCCACCAAGCTAGCAATTGCAAGGGGAAGAAAGAAGATACCGATATCCAATGCTACAATTGCAGGGAGATGGGACATTATGCAAATGAATTTCCTAAGTATCAGGGGAACTTACCTCAGAAAAGGCCAATAGATCAAGGATAATCTTATGCTATCACTACTGCTGAGGTAGAAGCTCCGAAAGACGTGGTGGCAGGTAATTTAATGGTTTCCTCAAGTTTAAAAAATGCATTATTTGATTCTGGATCATCGCATTGTTTCATATCTTCCCAGTTTTCTAAGAAAATTAGATATTTCCAATTTGATTTAACAAGGGAGTTTTCAGTTAAAACTCTTAAGGGAAGTATCATTGCAACAAAGTTTTGTGAATGAGTCCCCATTAGAGCACATAAATGTTCTTTATCCGCTGATCTCATCGTCATACCAATGATTTAGTTTGATATAATCCTCAGTATGGATTGGCTTTCGGACTATGATGTGAACATTTATTGTAAGAAGAGGGAGGTTATGATTTTTGATGATGATGATAAGGAACACCTTATTTTAGAGAAGAATCGTCACCACCTAATTCTTATCTAGATCCACCCCATTAGCTCAATTAAATTAAATTATTGGGGAGGAAGAGAATGAAATGATTGTGGGTGAGGAAATGAATGTTCAAATAGAGGATGTACCTATTGTGAAAGAATATGTAGATGTGTTTCTAGAAGATTTACCTGGACATCCTCCAGAACGAGAAGTTGAGTTTTCCATTGATTTAATTCCTGGATCAAGGCCTATATTGAAGACCCCTTATAGAATGGCTACTGTGGAATTAGTTGAACTAAAGAAACTACTAGAGAAATTTAGTAATAAGTGATTTATCTTCCCTAGTGTTTCTCCATAGGGAGCCCCTGTTCTTTTTGTTAAAAACAAAGATGGATTTATGAGGTTATGTATCAACTACAGGGAGATTAATTCTATAACAATAAAGAACAAGTATCCCCTACCTCGTATTGATTATTTATTTGACCAACTACATAGACTCAATACTTTTCAAAGATTGACCTTCGGTCTGGATACCATTAGTTGTGCGTGAAGAAGGAAGACTGTAACACCCCGATATTTTATGAAAAATATTCTTTTTAATTTCATTAATGTCTTGTGTTGTATGCTACACCAATAGGATCTTGCACAACACACATCCCTGACTTGGCTTGCATTACACATATCACAACCTTCCACGATAGCGTGTGTTGTACGCAATACTGAGTTTAGCTAAACAACGATATGTTATATGAACTACCCATTATGAATAGTATCAACTACATTTTGAATTTTATAACATTATTATTCATCTTACACATTTTCTAGAACATGGTATGAAAAAAAAATCAATTTTTCGAGTAAAATAAGTAATTTTAAAAAAAATGTTGTTTTGCCGCCTTTTGATGGTGCACCCAATTTAAATATTGTTTTTGACTTGTCTATAAGTTCAATTTGACAAAATAAAATTCTTCTTTGGAATCAGGATATAAAAATTTACTTTGGAAAAAAATTTCATATTATTCTGATAACTTTCATATTTTAATGAATAGTAAAAACATGCTATATTTTAATTAAAAACAACATTTTTCATCGCAATAATTAATATGGTTAGATTGTCTTTTTAATTGGGTTTAAAGTGTAATTATAATATATTTTTACCATTTAATCCAATTTTGTTCATTGGAATTAATTTAACTTTAAAATTGGATATAAACAAGTATCAATCTTTTGGTTGTTTTTGTTTCTTAAAAACATGCTATTTGTTTTGATAACGGGAATTAAATTTAAAATTAATTAATTCCACTTATATGTTATGAATTTGGAAAAATAGAAATAAATTTTTAATTTGGAATATCAAATAATTCTTAGGATGAGTTTTTGGTATTTTTCTGAAAAACTTCAAATTTCGAGGAATAGTGAAATCACTTAGTGGTAGTTAAAAAAACCGACTTTTTTAATTGAAATAAAAATTTACCACTTCTGTGAATTGAATTTCAAAAATCCCAAAGAAACGGTTAACATCAAGGACTAAAATTTGGTTCAATGAGATGAAAATAATTTTTGGTGAATAGTAACATTCTACTTTTATTTACCACGGTTAAAAGTAATTAGGATAATTAAGGGTAAAATGATATTATTATTACCCTAAAACATGTCCTAATTCTATTTGATAAGTTTAATTAGACCAAAAACAACATTAGGAATAAAATATGAACATTTAGGCCCACTTGGATTAGATTAGGACATTTATTATTAATTTATTTAAAGAAGGGTTAAAATAGTTAAAATCAAAGTTCAATAAGTAAATCATTTTTAATAAAGGGTTATACATAAGATAAATTCGACTATAAATATTAATTAGAAAGATACAAATATTTCCTACATAATGGAATTTTATTTTTAATTTTTAGACATTAAATAATTTAATTTATTTATGACACAATGATGATGCAGTAATTATCTTATTAATGAAATATTGACATAATTGATGTTATAAATATCCAAACAAATGTAATTTGAGACTTTTTATGAATTATAATAATTTACTATGTTAATATGACATTTTAGTATTGATATAATTAACTTCTTTAGAACTAATCATTCTGTTATTATTTTCACAAAAATCAATTAACAAATAGTGTCAAAATTGACATAAAATAGTTTTTAAAACAAATATTATATTATTAATTGTTATTATATTCCAAAAAATCTAATGTTCGGCCAAGATACTTATATCATGATAGGTGTATCATTAATGGTCCACTTGGGGGTATCTTGAATGTATATGGTAAGTTTATAAACTATATAACATAAAAATACAAAGTGACATGGTAAATGTCAATCTAATTAACTAAGAGTTAAAACTAAGAGATAAAGTTAATATAATAACCTAAACTTGTCTAAATTCTATTGTATGAGAGGATTTAGACCCATACCCACCTTATCTTCAAAAAAAATCAATTTGGAGCTATTAATAACCGAATATGACTTTATTATAAAATAATAGTTTTAGCTTTTCCAAAGGTGCCCCTCTCCTCCCTTATAAAAGGGCACATCCTCCCTCTCTTCCTCACACCACTATGAGCCTTCATGCTCTGAAAACCCCTACAAAATTTTCTTATAAACATCCATAGAAACATCCTAGAGGTTTTGGTCTTCTTCAAAGACCAATTTTAATTCCCTAAGAGGAGGTCTCAAAGAGGCGCTGCAAAGAAGAGGTAATGTCCGTTACCGATTCTTTAAACTCTATTTCTTCTTCCACTTATTCTTCTTTAGTTGTTTCATTATGAAGTAATAAAATCAGTATAACCCATATACTTATATGTTATTATAATTATGAAACAACCCTATTTCACCATCTATCCATCCTACGGAAAACGAAATCACCACGCGTGCGTATGTACGGAATACCGTCTCCACGCCGTGGTGAAATCTGTTTTTCCACCAACACCTTACATGGATGGGTATAATAGTATAAAGAATAACTATATATGGTTATTATAACATAATACTAATTATGATATATTATACCATCCCCTCCAATTCTATTCAATAATTATGGGAATGATATCATCGCTCATGCGTACGTATGGACTACCGTCTCCACGACGCGATGAGATTCATTCTCCATGTTAACCATACATGAATGATCATAAAGTTTATATAATGAATAATAATAAAATATATGAAATAATAATGATACTGGATTTATGTATATATATATGTATGTCATCTATTTAGTTTGGTTCAATTCAATAAGGAAACGAAAACAGCATTCATGCGTACGTACGGTCTACCGTCTCCATGAACGGTGTATTTCATTACTTTTATCGATCTATAATATATATATATATATATGATGAATATATATTATATATAAATCATGTTTTACATTCCGGAATTATGTAAATCAGGATATAAGTAATAATATCAAGAACAACAAGTCGAAACACATACGATAAATGAAATGATTTTACCGAAAACGCTGCTTTAACATGGAATTTACAAAAAAACGGGTAATATAAAGTAAAAAGTGAAACATATATGATATCATAACAATGAATATGATTCTGTAATAAGTCAATGACATTATTTAAATCATTATACAGGAGGTTCAAATACGTATAAAGCATATCAGACCTAAGGTAAGGGATAATTTTTCAAATCTCATTTTTATCTGAGATTGCTTATTCGTATGTATTTACTGGGGTTATTGCTATCATTCATGTCCATGTTTTATAAAAATGTATTCATGTATATTTAAATTCCTTTTTACCCATTTTGACTTTTACCCCTTGGTATGGAAGGAATCATCTTTTATTTACCCTACAGGGTACTTTTTTGACTTTTCCGACAAAAGTATGAGAAGAATGTTTTTTAACGTATACGACATGAAAGGATTTTTACGGTTTTATAAAGCCATATTTTCATGAATCTTCCTCAAAAATATTTCATGACTATTTTCAAAAAAAATACTTTTCTTTTAAAATTTCATGACATTTTGTGAAAAGAAAATGATTTTGAAGAAGAAAGGATATTTTCCTCAAGAATTCATTTCAAGTGTTTTATCAAAACCATTTTTCATCTAAGATGAAATTATTTCATATGTGTATGTTTCAAGTATAATGTCTCTATGATTTACATGGTTTCACTTTCCTTATAATGAAATGATATACATTTATTTTATATGGATTATGTAATCATGGGATGATGTTTATGAAACCCATTTTATTTATTGGGTTCTTATTAATGATGTATGTTTATTTTGTGGAACAAGTAAGAATGATTTCATTATGAGATGGGTGGGAACTATATCTCCCTCCAATGAATTGGGTAAAGATTTATATCTCATGAGATAGACATGGCTGGAACGACAAGTTAAACCGGTTTAGTAATACAGGACTGGAACGAGGAGTGAACTTGATTCAGAAAGAGACTTTATCCACAACAATGGTCTTGGAAGAAATGCCTTGGCTACTATGGAAATCATATCATGTCATTAATGGTTTTCGATAATTATATGTTTAATTACCATGCCATTTTATCATGATTAATGTTTCTTTATGAACTATGCCTTACGTACTTCCATGATTTATGTCATTGCTCAAGATTCTGATGTTTAAATATTATGTTCATGCTTTGAAGTTAAAATGTATATGATTTGTTTTATTTTATCCATGCTTACCCTTACTGAGCATTTGACCTCAACCTTTATATGTTTTCTTTTCCCAAGGATTTAAAGAAAGGTTTTAGGTAAGAAAACAAAAAGGGGAAGAGCTTATGGGAGATGTTGAATATCTTTCACCACGATTAGAAGATTATATTCCGAGTTTCCAAAGACACTAAACTATTACGATCCTTGTGTGTTTGTTTTTGTTATGAATTAAGTATTACTCTAAAGTAATGTATTGTCCATGTACATCAAGCTTCGGGTCTCTACAAAGACGTTCTGAAGACAGCATTTCGAACCAGGTACGGGCATTACGAGTTTATGGTAATGACTTTTGGGATGAATAATGCGCCCTCTATATTCATAGATCAAATGAATAGACTTTTCAAGGAATATCTAGATAAATTTGTGGTGGTATTTATTGATGATAGCTTGTTATACTCCAAAAGCTACGAATATCATGAAAATCATTTGTGTATTATACTGAAGACTCTTAGAAGACATGAATTATATGGGAAGTTTAGCAAATGTGAATACTGGCTTCAGAAGATTTTTTTCTTGGCCATATTGTCTCTAAAGATGGAATCTTTGTTGATCCTTATAAGACCAAGGAAATCCAAGAATGGCCTGCACCGACGAGTATAACTGAGGTACACATTTTTATTGGTTTCGCTGGTTATTATCGAAGTTTCGTCCAGAATTTTCCCTGATTGGCTAACTCATTAACAAAGCTCACACATAAGGGGGTTAACTTTGTTTGGACAAAAGAGTGTGAAGAATGTTTCGAATAATTGAAGAGAATATTAGTCAATGATCCTATATTGACTCTACCATCGGGCAATAATGGGTTCGTTATTTATAGTGATGCATCAAAGAAAGTACTTGGTTTTGTCCTTATGCAGAATGATAGGGTTATTGCCTATGCATCACGACAGTTTAAAATTCATGAGAAAAACTATCCTACTCATGATCTTGAGTTAGCAGTTGTGATCTTTTCTTTGAAGATATGGAGGCACTACCTCTATGGTTAAAATGTGAGATTTATACTGATCACAAGAGTTTGAAGTATATTTTCTCACAAAAAGAAATCAACATTTGGAAAAGGAGATGGCTTGAACTACTCAAGGATTATGATTTCATGATACACTACCACCTAGGGAAGGAAAATAAGGTAGTAGATGCTTTGATCAGAAAAGATCATGGAGTTTTGAACATGATGAGAATTGAAAGGGATCCTATTTTCATGGATCTAGTGAAGATGGTTATGGGAATTACCATGGAAGGTGAAACATCAATACTTTTTCAAATGGTTGCCAAACCATATTTACTAGAATGGATAAAGAGTTCTCAGACCGGTGATGAAGAGTTTCAAAAGAAGATTAAAGCTATGAATGATGGGAGGTTGAATGACTTTGTGTATGAAGATGGAATTTTGAAATTTGGGAAGAGACATTGTGTTCCCAATATACCTGATCTAAAAAGGGAATTTCTAGACGTTTCTCATTGTTCCAATTTCTCTATACACCATGGGAGAACCAAAATGTATAGAGATTTGAAGGAACATTTTTGGTGGGACAACATGAAGAGGGATATTGCTGATTTTGTGTCAAGAGGTATAGTTTTTCAACAATTGAAAGTTGGAAGGCAACATCCTAGAGGAGTCATGCAACCTCTTCCCATACCGGAGTGGAAATGGGACAATATTATGATGGACTTTGTTATGGGGCTACCAAAGACTCCAAGATGGAACGATTCAATATGGGTTATTATTGATCATCTTACCAAGTCAGCACATTTTCTTGCAATAAGAGAAGATATACCACTGGAACGTCTAGCAAGACTATATATTAATGAAGTTGTGAGACTTCATGGGGTACCCCTATCGATTGTTTCGGATCATGATCCCCATTTTACTTCAAGATTCTGGAAGAGTCTTTAGAAGGCCTTGGATACTGAACTTCGTTTGAGAACTTCCTAACACCCTCAAATATATGGACAATCAGAACAGACTATTAAAACTTTAGAAGACATGTTGAGATCCTTATCTCTTGACTTTCAAGGTATGTGGGATCAATATTTACCTCTGGTAGAATTTTCTTATAACAATAGCTTCCATTAAAGTATTCTGATGGCACCATATGAAGCGTTGTATGGAAAGAGATGTCACAAACCAACCTGTTGGGATGATATTGGTGAAAGAAAAATTTTAGGTCCATAACTGGTGGAGGAAATGATGGAAAAGGTAAAGGTAATCCAAAACCACACCAAAGTAGCTCAAAGTATGAAGAACAGCTATGCCGATAATCGAAAGAAGGATTTTCAATTTCAGGTAGAAGATCATGTTTTCTTGAAGGTATCTCCATGGAAGGGAGTTATACATTTCAATAAGAAGGGTAAATTTATTCCTAGGTACATCAGACCTTTCGAAATTCAAGAACAAATTGGGGCTGTAGCTTACCTTTTGGCAATGCCGCCAAGTCTCTCCAAAGTTCACGATGTGTTCCACATTTCACTGTTGAGGAAATACATGCCTAACCCAATGCATGTACTCACCTATGATAAATTAGAACTGGAACCCGATCTGTCTTATTGCAAAGAGCCCATCAAGATTCTTGATACGAGAGAACAATTACTGAGAAACCAGATGACTCATCTGGTAAAAGTTTTGTGGAGAAATCATAAGATGGAAGAGGCAACGTGGGAACCCGATAAACTTATGAAGAACCACCCTAGTATTTTTATGCAGTAATATTCTAGAAATTTGTAGGATGAAATTATTTGAGGAAGGGGAGAATGTAACACCCCAAGCTTCCATAGTACGTTTCTCTTTGAATAATACAGTAGCGTGTGTTGTACGCAACTTTGAGTTCTAACACACAGCACAACCAATCAAACTAGCTGTTATGAATAGTAATACCCACTTTTTGAAATTTTATAAATTTCATCTCCCAAAATTGACATCATTTTTGGATTCAGAATATCGAAATTAGCCTAGGTTGAAATTTTGGAACTTTTCGGATAACATTTATATTTTGATGAATAGAGAAAATTACTAAATTTTAATTAAAAACAACTTTTTTAATCGAAATAATTAATAGTGATAAATTATGAATTTGAGTGGTCATAAATTATATTTAGAATATATTTTTAACCTTTAATACAATGTTTGTCATTGGACATAATTTCACAATTATACCGGACATGAACAAGTGTCAATCTTTTGATAGTTATTATCTCTTAAAAACACGCTTTTTGTTTTAACAACTAGGATTAATGTTAAATTAATTTCTACCACTTCTGTGTTTTGAATTTGGAATAATTGATTCCATATTTTGAATCAGTATTTCCAAATTGTGTAAATAGGTAACTTTTATTTTTAGACATTTTGAATAATTACTTCGGTAAATATTTTATTTACCATGGTTAAAGGGTAAATCCCGTAAATAAGGGTAAAAAAATAATATTATAATAATAATAAATTATCCTAAAATGTGTCCTAACCTTTTTGGTTGATACATTTCCGACCATGGTCATCTTTGGGTCGATTTTAGGACCCCATTGAGCCACTTGTAAGTGATAGTGGCACTTTATATTAATTAAGTTAAAATAAATACAAAAATGACATAAGCATATATCTTTTAGAAAAACAATTTTTACATAGGGTTATATATTTTGGATTTTGGAATATAAATATTTATTAGAAAAATAAAACTATTTCCTACATAATTGTGTTTTATTTATAATTTTTAGACATTTAATATTTAATATTATTTATGACACAATAGTGATGCAGTATTTTCCTTATTAATGAAAGAATCAAATAATTGGTATTATAAATGTTAAAATTAAAATAATTTTAATGTGTTGATGACATTTATGAATTTTATTGATTAATATGACATTATAATATTTCTTGAATGAATTTTTTTCTAATTAATAAATTTTTTAAGACTTTAACAAAAATTAATTATTGAATAGTGTCAAAATTGACATAAAAGAGTATTTAAAAAATATATTATATTATCAATAAATATTAAATTCGTAAAAATATAAGGTTCAGCCAAGAGACATATATCATGATATGTTTTTCATTAATGGACCACTTGGGGGTCTCTTGGAGGTATATAGTATGTTTATTTACTATATAATATAAAAATACAAAGTGAAATGGCAAGTGTCAAACCAATTAACTAAGAGTTAAAACTAAAACATAAGGTTAATATAATGACCCAAACCTGTCTAAATTCTATTGTCTGAGTGGTTTTAGACCAATCCCCAGATTTACCTTTAAATAATCTACTTTTTAGCCATTAGAAACCGAATATGAATTTATTATATAATAATATTTCTAGATTTTCCAAAGGTGCCCCTCACACCTCTTATAAAAGAGCACTCCACCTTCTCACTAATTCACACATTAAAAGCCTTTGGGATCGGCAAACCCCTGTCCAAATACTCTCTCAACTTCCCTCAATTCAACTTAGATGCCTTATTTTAATCAGAAATCCAACCTATAGAGCCCTTTTTGATAAAATCAAAAGGAAGAACTCGAAGAAGAGGTAATGTTTTTACCACCCTTTTTCAAGTTCATTTCTTCTTCAACTTCTTGTTTCTTTGTTATTACCATTCTAAAATAATAACTCCAGTATATCCAATATACTGAGATATTATTATAAATATGTTATAACTATATTCATTATTATATCCATCCTTTGAATGAAATGTCACCATACATGCGTACGTACGGCTTACTATCTCCACGTCGTGGTGTAATTGTTATTCAATATATTATTTTTTGGATGGGTATAATAATGATGTTTAATTAATGTAAATAATAAATATAACATGGTAATGATTCTGTATATGTGATATACCATCCAATTATATATTATTTTAATTTCAAAAGAATGATATTGTCGCTCGTGTATACGTATGGACTACCGTCTCCATGAATGTGATGAGATTCATTCCCCATCATATCCATTCAAGAATAATTATCATTTAATGATTAAAAATAATGTTTAAAGACTTGATATAATTCTGGATATGAATAATATACAACCTATACATAACAAACATGGATTATGTAACAAAACAAATAAAATAAAATGAGTAAGTTAACACCTAAAAAACGATAATACTAAGATATTATTAACAAATCAATGTTAAAGGATCATATATGATATCATATTAATGTATATGATTCTTGTATAATTTAATAACAATTATTTCACCATTATATAGGAGGTTAACCTACCCTCAACCCAGGAAAAGTATAAGGTAAGGTTTATTTCACAATATCTTCCTTATCCGAGGTTGTTTATATGTGATTATCTACTAAGACCTCTTTATCATCCACATCCATGTTTCTTAAAAATGTATTTCAAAACATTCTTACCATTTTACAGAATATGGGTTAAATTCATTTATACCCTTGTTTTACTTTTTATAAGAAGTTTATAAAGGATCATTTGTGTCATTTTCTAAGCAAGGTCCTTTTAACCTTTTCGACAAAATTAAGGTAAGAATGTCTTTTTTTTAACTAATACGGCGGGTGCGGCTATTTTTCACTGTTGTAAAATCTTTGAAGCTTCCCTTAAAAGATGATAATAATATTTTGAAAGTAAATGTTTTATTTTATAATTATATGACCTTTAAATGATTTCAAAATGAATATTTTAAGAATTCAAAGGTACCCTTATCAAGATTAGAATTTTAAAAGTTTTAAATATTTATCTTTAGAAATATTTTTAATTAATGTCCATGTTTTCAAAATGTTTTTAAGGACTTCATATCATTCTGTATCCACGAACGCGATTAGATTAATTCCCCATCATATCCGTGAAAATATAATTCTCATTTGATGATTAAAAATAATGTTTAAGGACTTCATATCATTCTGTATATGAATAACATACAAACTATCCATAACAAACATGACTTATGTAACAAAACATATAAAAGAAAAAAAAGTAAGTTAACACCTGAAACAACGATAATACTAAGATATTATTAACAAAGCAATGTTAAAAGATCATATATGATATCATATTAATGTATATGATTCTTGTATAATTTAATAACCATTATTTCACAATTATACAGGTGGTTAACCTAACCTCAACCAAGGAAAAGTACAAGTTAAGGGTTTATTTCACAATCTATTCATTATATGAGGTTGTTTATACGTAATTATCTACTAGGACCTCTTTATCATCCACATACATGTTTCTTAAAAATGTATTTCAAATAATTTTTAATATTTTATAGACTATGGGTAAAAGTCATTTTTACCCTTGTTTGACTTTTTATAATAAGTTTATAATGGAATCTTTCCGTCGTTTTCCAAACAAGGTCCTTTTTAACCTTTTCGATACAATTAAGGTAAGAATGTCTTTTTTATCTTATACGTCATGTGTGGATATTTTCTATCATTATAAAATTGTCAAAGCTTCCTATACAAGCTTATAAAAATATTTTCAAAGTAAATGTTTTATTTTATAATTATGTGACTTTTAAATGATTTCAAAAAAAGGAGATATTTCTCTCAAATAGTTTTGATTTCATCTATGTCAACATCCTTTGTTGGATTTTAAGCTTATTTGAGTTGATTTATTATGATACAAAACTTCCATATTGTATTGAAGGTTTTGTGATATGTTTGACTCTGGATGTGTTATTTTTATACCATTAATGGTTTATGGAGAAAGTATTGACATTTCATATTCTATTTTTAATACAAATGTTTATGTTATGTTTAAACATATTCACATGAGGAATGAATTGGACTTAAAAAGTGATGGGTGGGGATTTCTATAGCTCCTCGATGCATCGGTAGGTCTCATGAGACAAAGTAGTGTCTTCGAACAAGGCCTTGACAAAATCTTATTTGTAGTCTTGGCACAAGGCCTTGACTATATGGTTATGATAGTCTGGAATTATGCATTCCATAATTATGAAAGTGGTTATTGATATTGCATGTTATTATTCAACTAGTAGAATACCCATGTGAATAAGTAAATGGAATTATTTCATTTTATTTCTGTCATATTATTCTAAAGTTCAAGTTTAAAAGACTTTTTTTTTAGTTATACATTGCCGTAAATTATTATGCCTATTTATGAAAGTTTTCCTAATATTGTTATCCTTACTGGGAATCTGAGCTCACCCCTTTCTATGTTTTATTTTTTCCAGGATGTGAAGAAGTATTTTATTAATGATATTTAGGGATAGTATGTGGGGATATGAGTGTGGACTATGGAGACTATGTTGTTGTAGTTTTCATTTTATGATGTAATGTAAACTTTATGAATGTATCTAGTCATTCCAAGGATACTAAACTAATCAGTCTTTTGAGAATTGAGATTTTGTGATAATGCCAATGTTATGTAATAATGCACCGTCTCTGGGTAACTAGGGTCAGGGCATTACAGTTGGTGTCAGAGTAAGTTTAGTACAAACCTTGTATGTTAGATTTAGATAAACTATGAATAGAGCACATAGACCTAAGATAGACTTTGAGGTTTAGTATAGAATAACATCCTAGAATTTTGGTATTGTAGAGATTTTGTGAGTTTTCCAAGCAATACATCCCCGTTTAGATATGAGCAGGTAGAGGCGGCTCTAGCACAGATGTACCTAGGGGTAAAACCAAAAAGCACTGCTCTGAGCAAGACTCGAACGGGAATTGGTGCACAACAATGGGACTTGCTGCACTCTTGGTTAGGACACTCCTGGGGGATATGTTTAGGATAATTCTCATTTTCATTAAAAACCATTATGAACGGTTTATGAGTATATACTTCCTCAAATAATTTTTTTATGATTATGAATTATATCTATTAACTGTTCAATTTATGTTAAGTGTTTTACAAGTTTAGATTTATGTATTGCGATTCATAAACTAATCTAGTGTATTCCATTATTTAGAAATGTCGACTAGTTGATGAAATGGAAACTGTATTAATGAATGCACTCCATGTAGGGATTTTCCACCTGTTCAAGATAATTATAGTGGATCTAGTGATGCAACTGGTGCTGATCAGCTAATCACCATACTGGGAAAACTCACTCATGTTATGAATAATATCCTTACCCGTATGGAGCACCCTAATCCGCAGCGTGGAGGATCAATGTTAGATATCTTCGTTAGGAAAAAAACACCAACATTAAATGGGAGTAAAAATACCTTAGTATCTGAGAAATGGATAAATTCCTTAGAGGAAATATTCCATGCCTTGGGGAGTAGTGAATGGGAAAAATTTATCATGGTAGTTTACCGCCTCACCGGAGATGCTGATCAATGGTGGTCATTGATTCAAAACATGAAGGAAGATGATGAAGTATCAAATATGTAATGGAGGGATTTCAAAGAGCTGTTCTTAGAAAAATAATTTCCTCGTGACCATCGAGTAGATATGGAAATGCAATTTCTGAGTTTGAGGAAAAAGGAGGATGAGAATGTCGCAAAGTATAAGGCTAACTTTACAAGGTTAGCGAGGTATCCTAAAGATTATATATGTAACCCAAGAAGTAAGATAGATCATTTCTTGGATGGGTTAAAACCATTTCTTCCTCGAGAATTAGTGTCACAATATTTCTCGTCGTACGAATATATTGTCTCATGTGCTATCAAGATAGAAAAAGAATTCTCTAAGTCTTACGACTTTAAAGCAAAGTAAGAGAAGAAGAGATCTGTTGATCACTCTATAAATGGAAATAAGGGGAAGAAGGGAAAAGTTGATTATCCATCTTACCGTAAATGTGGGAAGAAACACCCTGGTACATTCCTGAAAGGAATGAGAGTCTGTTACAAGTGTGGTGAAAAAGGCCACCAAGCTCGTGATTACAAGGGGAAGAAATAAGATACCGATGTTCAATGCTATAACTGTATGGAGATGGGACATTATGCAAATGAATGTCCTAAGAATCAGGGGAACTTAACACATAAAATGCCAAGGGATAAAGTCCAAGCTTATGTTATCACTACTGCTGAGGTTGAAGCTCCAAAAGAAGTGGTGGCAGTTAATTTAATGTTTTCCTCAAGTTTAGAAAATGCTTTATTTGATTCTGGATCATCGCATTGTTTCATATCTTCCCAGTTTGTAAATAAAATTAGAAATTTCCAATTTGAACTAATAAGGGAGTTGTCAGTTAAAACTCATAAGGAAAGTATCATTGCTACAAAGTTCTATGGATCTGTCCCCATTAGGGTATTTAAATGTTCATTATCTGCTGATATCATCGTCATACACATGATTGAATTTGATATAATCCTCATTATGGATTGTATTTCGGACCATGATGCAAATATTTATTGTAAGAAGGAGGTTACAATTTTTGATGATGTTGGTAAAGAACACCTTATCTTTAGAGGAGAATCGTCACCACCTAATTCTTATCTAGATCCACCCCTAGTAGCTCAACTAAATTCAATTATCAGGGAGGAAGAAAATTAAATAACTGTGGGTAAGGAAAGGAATGCTCAAATAGAGGATGTACCTATTGTGAAAGAATATGTAGATGTGTTTTCAGATGATTTACTTGAGCATCCTCCATAACGAGAAATTGAGTT
Source organism: Viscum album (assembly GCA_963277665.1). NCBI lineage: Eukaryota > Viridiplantae > Streptophyta > Magnoliopsida > Santalales > Viscaceae > Viscum > Viscum album. Next base: position 1,908,072,496 of record OY728155.1, read on the forward strand.
TTCCATTGATTTAATTCCTGGTTCAACGCCCATATCGAAGACCCCTTATAGAGTGGCCACTATGGAATTAGTTGAACTAAAGAAACAACTAGAGGAATCGAGTAATAAGGGATTTATTCTCCTTAGTGTTTCTCCATGGGGAGCCCATGTCCTTTTTGTTAAGAAGAAAGATGGATCTATGAGGATATGTATCGACTAGAGGGAAATCAATGATATAACAATAAAGAACAAGTATCCCCTACCTCGCATTGATGATTTATTTGACCAAATTAATGGAGCTAAATACTTTTCAAAGATTGAAATTCGATCTGGATAGCATAATTTGTGTTTGAATAAGGAAGACATTCTGAAAACAACATTTTGAATGAGGTATAGGCATTACGAGTTTACAGTAGTGCCTTTTGGCCTGACTAATGCACCCACTATTTTCATTGATCTAATGAATAGTGTTTTCAAGGAATATCTTGATGAATTTTTAGTGGTATTTATTAATGATATATTTTCATATTCCAAAATCTAATAAGACCATGAAAATCACTCACGTATTATCCTGAAGACTCCTAGAAGACATGAATTATATGGGAAGTTTAGCAAGTGTGAATTCTGGCTTCAGGATAACTCTTTTTTGGCCATATTGTCCCTAAAAAAGGAGTCTTTGTTAATCCTTCCAAGACCAGAGAAATCCAAGAATGGCCACCACCAACGAGTATAACCGACATACGCAATTTTATTGGTTTAGCAGGTTATTATCGACGTTTCATCCAGAATTTCACCCGATTGGATATCCCATTAACAAAACCCACATGTAAATGGGATAAATTTGTTTGAAAAAAAGAGTGTGAAGAATGTTTTGAAGAATTGAAGAGATGTTTAGGCAATGCTCCTATTTTGACTCTACCATCGGGGAATGACGAGTTCGTTATTTATAGTGATGCATCGAAGAAATGACTTGGTATTGTCCTTATGCAGAATGATAGAGTTTTTGCCTATGCATCACGATAGCTAAAAATTAATGAGAAAAACTATCCTACTCATGATCTTGAGTTAGAAGATGTAATATTTTCTTTGAAGATTTGGAGATACTATCTCTATGGTAAAAAATGTGAGATTTATACTGATTACAAGAGTTTGATGTATATTTTTCATAGAAAGAACTGAAGATGTCTTGAACTACTCAAGGATTATGATTGCACGATACACTACCACCTGGGGAAGGAAAATAAGGTGGCAGATGCTTTGAGTAGAAAGGACCATGGATTTTTGAACAAGATGAGAGTTGAAAATGATCCTATATACATGGATCTAGTAAATATGGATATGGTAATCACCATGGAAGGTGAAACCACAATACTTTTTCAAACGGTTTCCAGACCATCTTTACTAGAAAAGATAAAATAGTTCTCGGACCAATGATGAAGAGTTTAAAAAGAGGATTAAAGCTATGAATGATTGGAGATTGGGTGACTTTGTGTATGAAGATGGAATTTTGAAATTTGGGAAGAGACTTTGTGTCCCCAATATACATGATCTAAAAAGGAAATTGTTGGACGATGCTCATAGATCTAATTTCTTTATACACCCTAGGAGCAACAAAATGTGTATAGATTTAAAGGAACATTTTTGGTGGGACAAAATGAAGAGGGAGATTGCTGATTTTGTGTCAAGATGTATGGTTTGTCAATAAGTGAAAGCAGGAAGGAAACAGCCTGGAGGAGTCATGCAACAACTTCCCATACCTGAGTGGAAATGGGATAATACCATGATGGACTTTATCATGGGACTACAAAAGACTCCTAGATGGAACGATGCAATATGGGTCATTGTCGATCGTCTTACCAAGTCAGCACATTTTCTTGCTATAAGGAAAGATTTACCTCTTGAACGTCTAGAAAGACTATATATTAATGAAGTTGTGAGGCTTAATGGAGTACCCCTATCAATTGTTTTGGATCGTGATCCCTGTTTTACATCATGATTCTGGAAGACTCTTCAGAAGGCCTTTGATACTGAACTTCGTTTGAGCACTGCCTACCACCCTCAACCAGATGGACAATTATAATGGACTATTCAAACCTTAGAATACATTTTGAGATCTTGTTCACTTAACTTTCAGGGTACGTGGGATCAATATTTACCTCTGCTAGAATTTTACTATAACAATAGCTTCCATTCAAGTATTCAGATGGCACCATATGAAGCATTATACGGAAAGAGATGTCACACACCAACCTGTTGGGATGATGTTGGGGAAAGAAGACTTTTAGGCCCAGAACTGGTGGAGAAAATGATGGAAAAGGTAAAGGTAATCCAAAACCACATCAAAGAAGCTTAAAGTAGGCATAAGAGCTATGCTGACAATCGAAGGAAGGATTTGGAATTTCAGGTAGGAGATCATGTTTTATTGAAGGTATCTACATAGAAGGGAGTTATACATTTTGGTATGAAAGGTAAATTGAGTCCCAGGTACATAGGAACTTTCGAAATTCTAGAACGAATTGGGGATGTATCTTACTGTTTGGAAATACCACCAAGTCTCTTCAAAGTTCATGATGTGTTCCACGTATCCCTATTGAGAAAATACATGCCTGACCTAATGCATGTACTCACTAATGAGAAATTAGAACTAGAACCCGATCTGTCTTATTGTGAATAACCCGTCAGGATTCTTGATACAAGAGAACAAGTACTGAGAAACCGGATGACACCTCTAGTAAAAGTTCTATGGAGAAACCATAAAATGGAAGAGGCTATGTGGGAACCCAAGGAACTTAAAATGAAGAATCACCCGAGTATTTTCATGTTGTAGTATTCTAGAAATTTTGAGGACGGAATTATTTGAAGGAGGGGAGAATGCAACACCCCAAGCTTCCACGGTACACTTCTCTTTGAATAATACAGTAGCGTGCGTTGTATGCAACTTCGAGTTCTAACACACACCACAACCAATCAAACTAGCCATTATGAATAGTAATACCAACTTTTTGAAATTTTATAAATTTTATCTTTCAAAATGGACATCATTTTTTAGATTCAGAATATCGAAATTATCTTAGGGTGAATTTTTGGTATTTTTCTGAAAACAATAATTTTTTGATGAAAAGTTAAAAAAACACTGAGTTATAGTTTAAAACCGAATTTTTATTTAAATAATTATTTTTTTATTTAAATTTAACTAAGGTAAAAATAGATACATAATACCTATATAAGTTCAATTTAATTTATTGGAGTTAGTTTAGAATAATTTTAGATATATAAAAATTTTATTGAAATTTTCACCGTTTTTTACCCACCTCCAAGGAAAATATGGAAAATCACATAAAACATAGTTTTACCGCTTCGGTGAGTGGAATTTAGAAAATCAAAGAGACATAGTTAATATAAAAGAGTAAAATGTGGTTCAATATGATAAAAATAATTTTTTGGGAATAGTAACTTTTTACTTTTATTTACCACGGTTAAAAGTAAATAGGTAATTAAGGGTAAACATGATATTAATATTAGTGTAAAACATGTCCTAATTCTATTAGACAAGTGTATCTAGACTAAAAAACCTTAGGAATAAAATATTATCATTCAGGTCCACTTGGATTAGATTAGGACATTTATTATTATTTAATTCAAAGAAGAGTTAAAAGAGTTAAAATCAAATTTTAACAACTAAAACATTTTTAATATAGGGTTATACATAATATAAATTCAATTATAAATATTCATTAGAAAGATAAAAATATTTCCAACATAATTGTATTTTATTTATAATATTTATTCATTAAATAATTTAATTTATTTACGACACAATAGTGAAGCAGTAATTACCTAATTAATGAAATATTAAAATAATTGATATTATAAATATCAAAATAAATGTAATCTGAGAATTTTTATGAATTCCACTAATTTTATAGGTTAATATGACATATTATTATTGGTTATATAAATTTTATACGAAGTAATAATTCTGTTATGAAATTACCAAAAACAAAATATCCAATATTGTTAAAATTGTCATAAAGGAGTTTTTAAAACAAATTTTATATTATTATTTGATATTCTATTACTAAAAATATAATTCTCTAGAAAATGACTTATATAATGATAGTTGTATCATTAATGGACCACTTGGGTGTCGTTTGGAGGTATATAGTAAGTTTATTAACTGTATAATATAAAAATACAAAGAGACATGGTAAATGTCATACTATTTAACTAAGAGTTAAATATAAATGATAAGGTTAATATAGTGACAAAAACCTGTATAAAATATATTTTTTGAAAGGATATCTACCCATACCCACCTTAAACTTTAAATATTACACTTTGGATCCATTATAAAATGAATATGAATTATTATAAAATAATATTTCTAGTGTTTCCAAAGGTTCCCCTCACCCCTCTTATAAAAGGGAACATCCCCTTCCATCTAATTCACACCTTCAGAGCATTTTGGATCATCCAAGCCCTACCCAAATATTCTATAAACTTCCCCCACTTCGACATAGAGTCCTTATTTTGATCAAAAAGTCATCCTAAGGATCCCTTTTGATCAAATCAAAAGGAATAACCAGAAGAAGAGGCAATGTTTTCACCAACCTCTTTCAAGTTCATTTCTAATTCAAATTCTTCTTTCTTTGTTATTTCCATTCTAAAATAATAACTCCAGTATCTTCTATATACTGTGATGTTATTATAACAATGGTATAACCATATTCCGTATTCTATCCATCCTTTGAATGACATGTCACCATACGTGCGTACGTACGGTTTACCGTCTCCACGTCGTGGTGTAATTGTTCTTCAAAACATTATTATTTGGATGGGTATGATAATGATATGTAGTTGATGTAAATAAGAAATATAAAATGATAATGATTTTTTATATATGATATACCATACAATTATATAATATTTTAATATCAAAATAATGATATTGTCCCTCGTGCGTACATACGGACTACCGTCTCCACGAACGCGATGAGATTCATTCCCCATCGTATCCATGCAAGTCTAATTCTCATTCGATGATTAAAAATAATGTTTAAGGACTTGATATCATTCTGTATATGAATAAGATACAACCTATCCATAACAAACATGACTTATGTAACATAACATATAAAATAAAACGAGTAAGTTAACACCTGAAACGACGATAATACTAAGATATTATTAACAAAAAAATGTTAAAAGATCATATATGATATCATATTAATGTATATGATTCTTTTATAATTTAATAAAAATTATTTCACCATTATATAAGAGGCTAACCTACACTTAACCAATGAAAAATACAAGGGTTTATTTCACAATCTCTTCATTATCTGATGTTTTTTATACGTAATTATCTACTAGGACCTCTTTATCATCCACATCCATGTTTCTTAAAAATGAATTTCAAATCATTTTTACTATTTTACAGACTATGGTTTAAAGTAATTTATACTCTTTTTTTACTTCTTATAAGACGATTATAAAGGAATCTTTTCATCATTTTCCAAACAAGGACTTTTTATCCTTTTCGACAGAATTAAGGTAAGAATGTCTTTTTAATCTTATACGACATGTGTGGCTATTTTCTGCCATTATAAAATTGTTGAAGCTTCCCTTACAAGATTATAAGAATATTTTCAAAGTAAATGTTTTATTTTATAATTATGTGACTTTTAAATGATTTCAAACAAGGAGATATTTCTATCAAATAGTTTTGATTTCATCTATGTCAACATCCTTTGTTGGATTTTAAGATTATTTGAAGTTGATTTATTATGATACAAAACATACATATTTTATTGAAGGTTTTGTGATATGTTTGACTGTGGATGCGTTATTTTTATACCATTCTTGGATTATGAATAATTTATTGAAAATTCGTATGCTAGTTTTAATATGAATTTTTATGTTATGTTTAAACCTGTTCATATCAGGAATGCATTGGACTTAATAAGTGATGGGTGGAGCCTGTTATAGCTCCTCGATGCATCGGTAGGTCTCATGAGACAAATTAGTGTCTTGACACAAGATCTTGAGAAAATCTTATTTTTAGTCTTGGCACAAGGCCTTGACTATGTGGTTATGATAGTCTGGCATTATGAATTCCGTCATTATGAAAGTGGTTATTGATATTGCGTGCGATTATTAGACTAGTAGAATATCCATGTGAATAAGTAAATGGAATTATTTCATTTTATTTCTTCCATATTATGATGAAGTTCAAGTTTAAAAGGCTTTTGTTTTAGTTATACATTGCCTTAAATGTTTATGAATATTTATGAATTCTTTCACTATATTGTTATCCTTACTGGGCATCTGAGCTCACCCCTTTCTATGTTTTATTTTTCCCAGGATGTGAAGAAGTATTTTATGAATGACCTATAGGGATAGTATGAGGGGATATGATTGTGGACTATAGAGACTAGGTTGTTGTAGTTTTCATTTTATGATGTAATGTAAACTTTATGAATGTATCAAGTGATTTCATGGCTACTAAACTAATCGGTCTTTTGAGAATTGTTCTTTTGTGATCATGCTAATGTTATGTAATAATGAACCGACTCTGGGTAATTATGGTAGAAGCGTTACAACGTACCTTTGTGGTACTTACCTTCATGGTGATACCTTTTGGTATTATTTTATGTGGCGTACCTTTTTAGTACTTACCTTTGTGGTATTGTTTCCTTCGTGGAATAGTTGTACTTGGCTAAGGATTCAGGCCTTGATTTTTTCTCATGAATGAGATAGGTATACTTTATAACTTATGTATAGGTATATAGATATACCTAAGAAGGGTTTTTATATGTTTTCTTGCTTTGTGGTTTATCCTATGTGGATTTTGAGATGCCTTTTAGGGTCTAGGGGTCCCTACTGAGTATCGTTATACTCACACCTGGATGGGTTACGCCCGCACCTTGTTGTATTTTGTGTAGAAAATGGACAACGCTGTCTGAGGACAAGGGTACCAGGACTGGAGGTAGCTCGGAGGTGGAACATAGATAAGGAATACCGTAGAGATGACTCTTTCAGATCTGTAACTACCCTTCAGTTCAGATTTGTGGTTGGTGTTCACAGGAGCTATTCAGTTTACTTGTACTTTCCAGTTTTCTTGTACTTTCCAATTGGGCTTGTATTCTGCCCCTTTTTACTTACTATACACACTCTTTTTACTATTCAGTTTACTCATGTTCGTATCTTAATGTGTTCTTGGTTGTGTGATTTTACAAGTTATTAAGGAAATGTTTTCCCAGTTTTAGGGAATACGCCTTTCAGTTCTAGTCTCCAGCCCCTGACCTATGGAAGGCGGGCTTGGGGTAGTCACGGCACGGGCCTCGGAGGATGGGTCATGACAAATTGGTATAAGAGGAGTCAGTTATACTATATAACATTAGACTCCAATCTTTTAATGGCAATATGGGTATGTTTTTTGAGTGGTTATTAGTTTATGGAATCCAGTGTTGGTGCGGCGGCTGATGTATCCATACACCAGGACCCTAACTTCAGATTTCTATCTAAGTGTATGAAAAGACTGATTGCGTGTGTGTTTTTAAAAGTTTTCATTTTGATCTCTTTAAGACACCTCACCAAGTATAACTTATTGACCGTGGAACACCTGTTGTTTTCCAGGATTCCTCCACATAGACATCCAGATAGGGTTTCGGGTATAGTACATGATGATAGTCCACCGAGCGAAGAGGCCTCAGTACAGGGCCCTCTTTCAGTAGTGTCTCTAGGGGAGGCACTAGTGGTACCATTAACTATTGGGCCACTGATTCCACCAATACTAATAGTAGAGGGTGCACGCCGCTTGAGCGCATTGCACAAGTTCCAGTGCTAGAGGCCACCCAGGTTCAGGGGTGAGACGGACCGACATGCGGTTGAGGATTGGTTGGAGGCCATGGTAAGAGTCTTATGACTAGTAGGGACACCAGTTGATCTCATAGTGATCCTTGACTCCAGTATTCTACAGGAAGTATTAGGAAGATGGTGGAGCTTGATGCTACGGGTTCATGACGAGGTGACTCTTCTCTGGGCAGAATTTGAGTTCCTGTTTCGGGCAGAGTCTGTTACAGCGACCCTTCATACAGTGCGCATTCCAGAGCTTCTTCATCTGTAGCAGGGCAGCATGACTGTGGCTCAGTACTCAGTGAGGTTCACCGATCTCTCACGCTACTCCACTGATATGGTGCAGGACCCATTCTTCAGGGCACAGAGCTTTGAGCATGGTCTCGAGAGGGAGATCAGGACTTCAATGATTTCTCTCAGCATCCCGACGCAGGCGGGGGGTGTTAGAGAGATCCCACTAAATAGAGAGTTTCCTTGATGAGCACTTGCCAGTAGTGATAAACACCACTGGGCATCACGTAGCCGAGTATTCTGTAGCTGGAAGTAGAGAGATCTCACAGAGGTTCAAGAGGACCAAACCTATAGGTGCACGAATGCGAGATTAAGGGTCGGTTGTGTGGTTCATTAGATATAGAGCCAATCATGTGAGGAGAAAGCAATGTTACACATGCAGTGGGTAGGGTCACATGGCTCTTTACTGTCTGAACCGCCATACGGAGGATCAGAATATGGTCTACGGACCACCCAGTCAGAGATAAGGGTTCAACCCGAGAAGGTCTGCATGGAGCAGAAGAATGTGGTAGTGGAGATGGCCATGCACATGGCGGTGGGTGAAGAAATGAGATGTTACTTCCACCACCAATAGGTGGTCCACCGTGACCACGGGGAGCATGTGGATAGGGGTGAGCTCAGCTCCAGGCAGTTAAGGCCTATGACAATGGAACTCTGGAGATGATACGAGGTACGATCTATGTCTACTCCACCATAGCTGCAATACTTATAGACATAGGTTCCAGTCATTATTTTATTTCCACAACCCTCGTTCAGAGCTTGAAGATTCCAACGGAGCCTTTGGATCGATCCTTGTAGCTAGAGACTCCTACGAGAGAGGATTTGATGATTATACAGTTATGCCGATAGTGTGAGCTTACTTTTGGATGTGAGAGCTTCTACTAGGATCTCCTAGTAGCGGTGTGGATGACTTATGACTTCATCTTGGGTATAGACTGGTTATCTACACTCTATGCTCAGATTTATTGTATTAGGAGAAATGTGTTGTGTGTCCACACAGATGGGACTAGGTTTACCTTCACTGGTGAGAAATAATCCTTTGCAGCACAAAATGGACTTACCTGGGGGAGAGTTCACCCGATCACTCGTCAATTGGATAGCCTTACCCTCAGAGCAGAAGATGTGGAGAGTCTGGGCTATCCTGTAGTGGTGGACCAGTACACAGATGTCTTCCCTGAGAATGTTATAGGGTTACCTCCCCACAGTGAGGTAGAATTTTACATTGACTTGTACCCCGGGACGACACTGATATCTACACCAGCATATCAGATGGCTCCCGTGGAGCTTTGTGAGATGCGGGTGTAGCTGGAGGACTTACAGGGGAAAGGGTTCATCTGGACTAGTGTTTCTCCTTGGGGAGACCCAATTTTGTTCACCAAGAAGGTGAATGGGAGCTTGAGACTTTTTGTTGACTATAGGCGCCTGAACCAGGTGACTATGAAGAACAAGTACCCACTTGTTAGGATTGACAACCTCTTTGATCAGCTGAAGGGATCACATTGGTTCTCAAAGATAGACCTCAGATCCAACTATCACTAGCTTAGATTATGAGATGAGGATGTTCAGAAGATGGATTTCAGATGTTGGTATGGCCACTACAAGTTTTTTGTTAGGCCATTCAGTGTGACAAATTCTTCAGCAGTGTTCATGGGACTCAAGAATTGGATTTTTCATCCCGAACTTGATTGATTTTTTGTGTTCTTCATTGATAACATCCTAATCTACTCGGATATTGAGGAGGAGCATGCCTATCATTTGTAGATAGTTCTGCAAACACACTGAGAGCACAAGATTTATGGTAAGCTCTTGAAGTTACAGTTCTATATCCAATAGGTTCACTTTATAGGACATGTCATCTCGGAAGCTAGAGTTGTAGTGGATCCAGTGAAGATTGAGGTGGTACTTTCTTGGGATACATCGAGGAGTGTGATATAGGTACATATTTTCCTAGGTTTGTCCAGATAATACCAGAGGATTGTTCCAGATTTCTCCATAGTTACAGCACCTTTATCAGTGTTAACGAAGAAGGGGAAACCCTTCGTATTGTCGTAGAGAAGACATCGGAGTTTTTTAGGAGCTGAGGTAGAGACTAACTATTTCCCCCATCTTGTGGCTTCTAGATGAGTACATGGGGTACGTAGTCTATGACGATGCATCAGGGACCGGAATCAGATGTTTCCTGATGCAGGAGTAAGTATTTATCACTTATGGTTCTTGAAAACTGAGATAGCATGATAAGAACTACGCTACCAATGACTTGGAGTTAATAGAATTGGTCTTCTCCTTGAAGATGTGGTGACATTACTTGATGGGAAAACGTTTTACAGTCTACTCTAATCACAATAGTCTCAGGTATATCTTCTCTCAGAAGGACCTGAACCTGAGACAACGACTTTGGCTTGAGTTACTCCAGGACTATGACTTCGAGAGAGTCTATACTCCTTGGAAGGGGAACATTTTAGCTGATTCACTCAGTAGAATATCTAGTATACAGCTTCTAGGTGAGGCGATAGGGAAGATGGACACATTACAGATATCCTTAATGGAACGTGATGAGGTAGCTTTTCTTCAGTCTCTTATAGTCACTCCCACACTTCTGCAATGAGTCAGGGTGGAGCAGTATGGGGACACTGACTGTGAGGCTCGACATGTTCAGATATCCTCAGGGCAGGCACCTGATAGATTTTCTGAAGGTGGGGAGCACTTCATCCTCTTCCGAGGATGTACCACGGTACCAGTCTCACTTAGGGGGGAAGTGTTGAGGGATTTCCACACATCCCCTCTAGTGGTACATCCAGGAGTAGCGAAGATGTACCAGGATCTCCGATGATAGCACTGGTGGTTGGAAATAAAGAAAACAGTAGTAGAGTGTGTCTCTCACTGCCTCACTTTTCAACAAGTGGAGGAGGAGCATCAGGTAGTAGCAGGCTTAGTTCATCCTTTAAAGGTATTATATTGGAAGTGGGATGGGATATCTATGGACATCATGACAGGACTTCCACGTACATCAAGGGGTCATGACTCTATTTGGATGATCATCAACCGACTCACTATGTCGGCCCACTTCCTACTGATTAGAGAGAAGGGTCCAATAGAGATCTTGGGACACCTCTATATACAGAGGATTGTATGGATACATGGAGTACCCTCGATGATTGTCTCTGATCGTGATTCATGTTTCACTCCCTGGTTATGGAAGGGGTTGGAGGAGGCTTTTGGGATACAGCTTAATTTGAGCACTGCCTTCCATCCTGAGACGGATGGCCGACTGAATGGACCATTCAGACCCTCGAGGACATAGAGTGTTCTTTCATCCCTGACTTCAGTCCCAACTGGGAGGATCACATTCCCTTCGTGCAGTTTTCATACAATAATAGTTATCACTCAACCATTGGGATGGCACCTTTCATGGATTTGTACGGCCGACCTTTCAAGTCACCTTTGTGCTGGACTGACCTAGGGGAGTCGGCACTCATGGGAGTAGATATGGTACGGGCTACCTTGGAGAAGGTTCAAATCATCCATAAGTGGATGAAGACTACACAGAGTAGGCATAAGTCTTATGGAAATAGGATACGGAGACCTCTCGAGTTTGAGGATGGTGACCACGTCTTTCTACGGGTCTCACCCCGACGAGGTCTGCGGAGATTTGGTTGAGGCGAAAAGTTATCTTAGAGGTTCAACAGACCCTTTTAGGTCCTCGGTAGAGTTGGTGAGGTGGATTACCACCTAACACTCACCCCTTAGTTTCATCGAGTGCACGGTGTTTTCCATGTATCCCTATTGAAGAGATACATGCACGACCATCTCACGTCATCGACCACGACAAGCTAGACATCGATGATGGGGTGACATTTTCGAAAGTTCTAGTGAGGATTGAGGATCGAAAAGAGAAAGGCCTTCATGGGTGATCGATACCTTTGGTGCACAAGCCTTGGAAGCACATGAACCTTTAGGAGAGCACGTGGGAGTAGGAGGCTCAGATTCATGATCAGTACCCCCACTTGTTTTCCTAGTTTTTTTGTGATGTGGCTTTCGAGGACATAAAGCCCTGAGGTGGGGAGAATGTAAAGACCCAAAAATTTCAATTTAATTCTTTATTTATATAAGAATTTTATGAGTCCAAAATATTGATGGCGCGTGATTCTGAGGCTCAATGTGCTGGAAATGAATTTTGGAACTTTTTTCCCGTACATTAAGTAAGCATTGGAGCGGGTTTTTGTAATGTTTGAGCTGGTGCTCGAAATTGAAATATCAAGACACCGTTGAACTCACAACGTCGATATTCACTTAAGGATACTTTCATCTCGACCGCAGTAGGACGAGGGTGAATGTTATTTTTCATGTTTTTCATGGAAATAAAAATAAAATAAAGGACAAATTTTATTTTATTTATATCCTCCCAATTGAATGTTTAATAATGGGGACCACCCAAACTAGGAAACCCCCATTTTTAATTCTTAATGGTGTATACCACCCAACTCTTGAATTCCATTTTTAATGAGATAAGAGAACTTTGGTTTCTTCTATATTAATTATGCCATCCTCATCATAATTAATGGCCATCTCAAATTCAATTATTAAAATATTAATTTAATAAGTTGGCTATTATCCTTTTTGGTGGAACATGGGAAATGAATGGAAAAGGGTGTTCTTGGAGGTACCAATTGAGGAAGATCCATTCTCTCCAAGGAGGAACCGAAGAACGGAGGATCATCAAACAAGCGACGTTGTTGGAGGAGGCTTACTTCAGGATTGAAAAATTTCAATTCGTCTTCAACTGTAGATGATCCCCAATGGAACCTTCGAGGTAGCGCTGTGTGATTTTGATTTACCTATGTTAATTTTCTTTTATATTGAATCTCTCCCCATGAGATAATTGCTACCGCTCTAATGCAGAGGGTGCGGGCAAAATGAACATGGCCCGACCTCTCCGCAACCTTTGTGGTATTGATTTTATCTTCGCGATAGATAAGGACGGTGACAAGTGGGTGATTGGAAATGGTGGGACTCAGGAGCGGGGGCGCAACCGTACAGCCAGAGAAGAGCAGCGGCCCATCGGCCATGACGTAGCAAGGGCAGCGGCGGGTGGTGGCCGGTCATGCGAAGGCAAGGCAGCGGCACACTTCTGCACCACCCGAGGTGTAAGAGTCACAGCCTCATTCCGTGGCGGTGAAGGGAGGGCGGTCGACTCACTGCAGGACACCGGTGAAGGCGCGACGCATGACCGCGCTGCCCGGAGGAGAGCGGCTAGCTGATCGGCTAGCCGTGTGCCGAGCGGACCCATGGGCTGCACCGCGGGCCACCTAGTGGGCCACACTTGTGGGCCAGGCCGGAGCCAGGGCCAGACCCGGGTCGGGTCGAGTCAGTCCGACTGGGTCGGACCATACCCAGACCCATTTGTTTGGCCATATATTTAGCTATGAGCATCTGTTTGATGAACCGTCTTTAGAAATGGGATCCTTGGATCGACATGGTCATTTTTTATACCCCAATTGAGTTTTGGCTAAATTTGGTTTATATCCAGGTTGGATCGAGCACGAATCTAACCTGGCCCTTTGGACTAAAAGGCCAATAAAATAGGGACTGGGCATCTGATTGGCATACCATCTATTGCGTTGAGACCCCTTTTACGTAGAGGTCCATTGGGATAATTCTCCATGGGACATTATGGTAGTTGGAGTATTCAACCTATGGCTTGAGGAGAGAAACCTCCAGGAATGAAACGAGCTTAGTGCGGGAACCCTGTAACTGGATGTAACATGAGAAATGGATCCTATGTGGGTATGTGCTTTGGGATCCTATGTGGTTCTATACTTGGGATCCGGTGTGGTTATATGCTTTTGGATCTTTTGTGGGGCCGTGTTTGAGAGTCTCCCTTGGATCTGCTCTAGGAATCCAAGTGAGACTACTCTAGGATCCTATGTGGGTCTGCCGTACTAGGATCCTATGTGGGTCTGATGATTTAAGATCCTTTGTGGGTCTGCCTATTAACAGAGTAAGATGATTTAGTAGTTATATCTAATCATCTTCACTACCGTACCTATGTTATACCTGGTGTGAGCTGATTCTTTACCCTTTTGGTAATCTTCTGTATGGTGTTCCTTTTTGGTACATACCTTCATGGTGATAACATTGTGGTAATCTTCTATGTGGCATACCTTGGTGGTACTTACCTTCGTGGTGATACCTTTGTGGTAATATTATGTGTGGCGTACCTTTGTGGTACTTACCTTCATGGTGATACCTTTGTGGTAATCTTCTGTGTGGTGTACCTTTGTGGTGGTTACCGTCATGGTGATACCTTGGTGGAATTCTTCTGTGTGGAGTACCATTGTGGTACTTACCTTAGTGTTATTATTTCCTCCCTGTAATAATTGTATTGGGTTGTAGATTTGGGCCTTGATTTTTCCTCATGAATGAGATGGGTATACTTGATAACTTAGGTATATGTATGGGAATATACCTAAGTAGGGTTTCCAGATGTTTTCATGATTTTTTGTTTATCCTTTGTGTATTTTGAAAGACCTTTCAGGGTCTTGGGGTCCCTACTGAGTATTGTTATACTCACCCCTGCACAGTCTATGCTCGCACCTTATTGTGTTTGGTGCAGACAACAGACATCGTTGACTGAGGACGAGGGTACTAGGAATGGAGGTAGCTCAGAGGTGGACTTTAGACAAGGCATACCTCATAGAATACCCTTATAGAGCTATACCTACCCTTCAGGTAGTATCTGTGGTGGGTGTTCACATGAGCTATTCAGTTTACTTGTAATTTCTAGTTTTCGTGTAATTTCCAGTTGGGCTTGTATTCTGTCCCCTTTTTACATACTGTACACACAATTTTTACTATTTAGTTTACTCGTGTTTATATCTTTTTCTGTGCTTTGTTGTGTGAGTTTACATTTTATTATGGAGATGCCTTCCCGGTTTTATGGAATACGCCTTTTGGTGCTAGTCGCCATCCCTGGCCTATGGAAGGCGGGCTTGGGCTAGTCACGGAACGGTCCTCGGGGGATGGGTGATGACAGTTCAACAGGTTTCCAATTAATTTTGAACTATGCATAGCTGATTTGCATAGTTTGATCATGGTTTGGGGTAAATATTTTGAGGTAAAGGAGAAACAGTGCACAGTTTGGAAGGGTATGAAGTTTGGGGAATAGGATATGCATGGTTTTAGAATAATTGTGTGATTTTAGGAAGATGAGAGATAATGATGACAACATTGTGGGAATGTAGTTTTTCAAATCATGTGACATAACTGTGTGGGGTCTAGGTATTGGATAGTAGGTGTCGAACAATTGGAACATAGTTTCAAAAATCATATAGCCAAACCGTTCTACAACTCCGATCTCTTTAAAAAGGGTACAATTAACAAAATTTCCCATTGTGTTTTTTATCTCTGCACTTTCCTTTCACATCTATTGGATGCACACTAACTAGGGGTCCCAAAACCATTCCTCCCCCCCCCCTCTTTCTATTTTGGGGGTGTTTTCATGGTGCTTATTCATCATTTTATGTTAATAATGAAAGTCTACTAGCTTTCCTTGCTTCTTCCACTACATCCTATATAATTTTAGGGATCTATAGTTTCTTAATTGTCCAAAATTCCACCAGATCATATAGTAATCATCAATTTCTCAGGGATATTTTGGTTATATTTGGAAGAATATTTCCCATTATGGATTCTACATGTCGTTGTGTGGTGTTTTTTAAGGTTTCTTTTCATGGTTAATTTTATTAGGTATTCTAAATGAATTAATTTAACTATGTGTAGAAATTTTATCTTCTCTTAGAGATTTTTTGTGATTGGTTTATGATACATTTTTGAATCTTTTGTTGAGGTTTCTTTGAGTTTTCATAAGATTTAATTGACTTTGTGATTTTTCTAGCATTATACCACATTAGGTTTCAATTGATTAAGTAATTATAATTTTTATAATTAATTAATTGTTGTTTCTTTGTGTGAGACTGGGAATTGGTGCTGGTGAAGAGATTATTTGGGTAATGAGTGATTTAAAAAATGATTGAAAGTTCCTTGATAAGGTCATCATGCTTTACAGTTGTTTTGGAGGAATCATTTATGATGTAGGTGGTTAAGTAGTTTTACCAACAGTATTGATAATTTTCATACTTGTGTGTGAAATATATTCCTTAAATCCCCTTCATGATATTCTTTCTTCCTTGATTTAAGAATCTGGTTTTGGTTTTAAATTGATAACTTAGTCTCCCTGTGGGTCCCATTGGATCCATTGGATGTTGTGAGACCATTCCTATGACCACCCATGGGTGTGCCCGCTATGAAAAATGGACTGTTTTTGTGTTGAGTTTTCATAAAATCTTATGAGTCCTCTTCGAAATGTTTAAATGGTCTGTTTTGGATTTTGATTTTTTTTCATTCCTGCACTTAAAAAAACTATGTCTTAAAATGTAAGTTGTTCCAAAATGGGTGTGTGTTGAGCTCTTTGGTAAAATTGCCTTGACGAATCCTTAAAAATGGTTTTCTGGGAACACGAAGGTCTTGGACTGTGTATTGATATTCAAATAGAATGACCCAGATTTAATGGGTGGATTTTACATATTTAACAGGGATGTGGTTCTTTTTATAATGATATCTGAAAAGGGGTTAGGTTTTATTTTATCCATTTTTTGATTGAATGTTCCATTGTGAATATGATAAATGATGAGATTAAGAAATAGAATTGAAATGGTTAAAAATGGGTTTGGTTAATGGTTAAATGGTTTGAAAAATGTTTAACAAATCTGTATTTTGGTAAAGGATGAAATATCTTAACTTTGAATTTGGGTTTTCATGATGAATGTGATAGAACACCAAATGTTTAATGAAATAGTAATTATCGATAATGAAATTATTTGGATGGTCAGACATGTCATGTTGAATCCTAGTTGGATACGTGGATCGATGCTCCTTTTTTGTCAACTTGCTACTAATGGTTTTGGGATTATAGACTAATGCTCTACTACTTGATTATATGTGGGAAAGACTAATTCTCAAGGCACCCTGGTGCATTGCAGTTTTCAAATGATGGAATGAATATCTTGACATCAAGGGTATCAACATGGATTTCCTTATCAAGGTTGGTATTGTTAGACATTGAGTTTTGATGGATAATTATATACATTGATTGATTCTCCTTATTTGGAGACATGCGACCTAGTCGTTGTGAAGGATGGACATGGTTTAATAGATCCCGATTGGATACTTAGAATGAGGATCCTTTTATCCAACCTATGACCCATGTGATTTATGGATCAAATAACTAGATTGGGATGATGTAGGTTCGATGGAATTGGGTAATACATGGAAATTAGAGTGTAAGTTGATAATTTTAATATTATTAAATAATGAAATTTTTTTACCTTATTGTATACATTTTTTCCTTCTCCTCCATTCACTGTTGTACTGATTAGTATTTTCTTTAGAAACCATTGGTGGTAGCGTAACATGTTTTAATCACACCCTTCTTAGGCCACCACTGATCTTTGGTACCCAATTAGATCTCACATGTTTATTATGGTCCCAAGTTTGCGTTGAGGAGTATTTTGAGTATTTTTTTAGTTTAGTATGTTTGCTCGAGTTGTATTTGGTGACTGGATGGTTTGCCTTTGTGATTCCTTGGATCATTTTACAGTTTATTTTATTTTTATATATTATATAACCACCCACATGGTTAGTTGGTTTTATATATATTATATTTCCATTCGGGTTTTTTCATGTTCTATTTCATTATGGCATGTTTCAGTTTCAGTTTATTTTTTCATTCCAATTACTCTGATGTGCATGATATATAGTGATATAATTATAGTTGTGCACTCTCATATTGGGGTACAGTCTCCTAAATGTACCATCTTAGACCCCTAATTATAGTTGGAATCCTTTGGTGTACGAGGAGGCTTGATTGAGATTTTGTAATAGTCCAGCTCCAGGAACCGGTTTAGTGGCTCCCAAGATTACATTTTAAATTGTGGTATCAAAGGTGTTTAATTTTATATTATTTTACTAGTTGTGATATTGTAGATAGGAGATATAGGAATGTGTCGTAGCCTATGATGGATATCAGGATGCTGTGTCATTAACACCTATTTCTGTAGGAATTCCATGTTACTAGGGGCCTGGATTTTGTTTCTGGTTTATGATATTATGATTTTATATGTTTTTCATTGTGATTTATGTACATGTTGTTTTTATTTGATGATTTATGTTGGATTTATAATTCTTATCCTATTTTAAATAATCTTACAGATTGTTTTTTAATAATTTCATATAGAAGAATTATGTTTATCATGTATCATGTTAGGAACATTGGATCCACCTATTATAGGTATACTAATGTTTTATTTTATGTATATCAATTTTAGCAAGTTTTTTGGATGTATGGTGAGGCACACTTCAATGATTACACAAGTTTGGTACCTATGAACTACTGTTACTACAACCCTAATGGGTCAGTATGGTATTAGTAATGATTTATTTGACCCCCTTGTTGGTGTTTTTGTTCAAGGTTTTTAGTATGGAAGAGTCCTCTAGGGAGTGGTTTGATGTGTATATTTTCAAAGAGGATGATGGCCCTAGTTGTGTGTAGTTGGATGGTATCTAACACCTTTATGATTTGATACCCTTGAGAAGGTTTTTATCTTCTTCTTAATGTTGTGTGACAATGAGAAATTAGTATTTTTTATTCCCCTTGAGTTGTGGCCTTCTGGGAGATGGTGTAGACTCTAGGTGGTTGTAAATAGTAACATTTTTTATGTGACTCAACTTTTGGGAGTTGGTACCATATGTCTTCCAAGGGTAACACATGAGAGTGGTCGACTGGGTTTTGTGTTCTCTTGGCTGTGTGAAATAATGATGAATATTTTAGATTTTTTTGACAATAGTGCATAAAGAGTGAAACCTATTCTGAGTTTTATGAACCATGGATGCATTTGGTTTTGGGAAAGAGAACTTGAGTGCTAGTGTTTTAGAATTGTGGTTGGTTTCCAAAGGTGAATACTTGTTTGCATTCCTCACCTAAGTGATGGATGTACATGAAAGATGTTACTGGTAGTTATGAGTTGTATTAGGAGAAGAATAAGAACTTGATGGAATTTGGTTTCATGTGTTTGAGTTTTCTTAGAGCGATGACTATGCATGCAAGTTTTTCTTGGTATGGGGAAAATGGAGACACCTGGTTTTATTGATAATAAAACGAAGTTGGGGTGTTAATGTGTTAGTGGAACATGTGGTTTCTGGAGGTAGTATTGATTCAGTTCTGGACCTGGTTAGCTATGGATTCATATCTAGTAATGTGGAGAGCTCATATATTATTTTAGTGGAACTTTGAAATATTCTCTAGTATTGATTGGTCAAGAATGTTGATTTGTATTGTGAGTTGAATTTGGTTTTGGGAAGCACCTAGGGCACTATTCCTTGGGTGATATGGGCATGTGGGGAAGGCATGGCTTGTTAAAATGTATTGTGAGATTATTTTTTACAGGTCATAGCTCTCTATGGTTATAAGCAGGTTCTGTAGTGGGGTTATACAAGAGTGTGTGTGATGGATAAGAGTTAATTGTATATTAGGTTCATGAGAATACATAGATAAGATATGTAATTTATTTTTTGGATCATACATCACAAGGGAATATTCCCTATGATTTAGGGTTAATTAGGCATCCACAAGTTAGTTTAGAGACAATGTTGGTGTAATGATATGATTACATGAAGGGAGGTCACTGGCCTTTTGATGGGTTTGACATGTAACTAATAATTGAGGTGACATCAGAAATGGATCTGTAGTGGTGGTATTCCTCAATAACATATTAGAATACTCTTAGTCCAGAGATGAACATTCCCAATATATTAACATTATCCTGGGTACACTGGGAGGGAAATGGCTATATGCCTAGATATCCTAATGTCTTTTGGTTGGATATGGGGCCTCCGCGAGGTCACAATCATGGTGTGGTGGGTGCGGAGCCATATAATGGGATGTTTAATATAAAACTTTTATCGGAGAGGTCCTCAATATCGACCATATATTGATGAATTCCATGGGTTATGCTCTTGGGTTCTGGGAATGTGTAACAGTTGATGTTTGTTTTTTAAGATCTAGACAACCACATCCATGTTTTGTAATTTTTCTTCTTATTGTAGCATGGTATATGTTTTTTCGATTTCTTTATTAAGGTGATAACAAAAATCTTATGGTGGAGAGTAGTGTGTCGGTAATAGAGGTATAAACTTCATTCTAGAAGGGTCACAAGTGTGTAGAACTAGTTGTTCATCTGTCATGGTGGAAATACTATACTATTGAAGAACCATTAAGTTGTGTGTATTAATTTCATAGGGATTGATAATGGGGATTCAATTGTGGTAAATAGATGATTTGATCACAGGATTTGGGATCCATGAAGTGTCAAAAAGTAATTTTAGGTACTTGTATTAGAGGTGATGTTGTGTACGATAGAACATGACTATAGTTTTGAGATAGTAGAGGATCTCACTGTGGAATCTCACTGGGGTTCAGGTTTAGACCCCAGTGGGAATGCTTGGATGGTCGTGGAATTCCTATAGATGTGAAGTCATTGTGATGAAGTGAGATATAAATGACCTAGTATATAAAGATTGAAACTTTGAGGATGTGTCATATGAGGATTGATTGACTCGGGTTATCACAAAATGTGGGTTTAGGAGGTTGAAAGATACTTATGGTGTCTCATTTTTTGAAATTATGGGTGCATTTAGGTTTTGAGTTGGGAAATAGAGGAGGATCATTTATGTTCATATTTCATGAATGTACAATAGATATTCACCCACTTTAGTTGGTTTCCAATGATAAGGATGAGTTTCAATGATGAAAGTAATTCTTTTGCGTGATGTGAAATGGTGATTTGAAAACCATGTCAAAATCATTGCAGGAACAAAATTTCTGGTTCAAATTTGTATTACTAATGTAAAGTGTGTTTAGCATTTGAAGATAATGGTTATAAGATGAATCTTATAGTAGGGATAAGAATAGATTTATGACTGGTTGGGAGATATTGTAATCAATGTTTATGTAATATGGCATAGTTAAGTTCCATCATGGGTTTTTAGTATTGGAAACAATTTATAGATTGGAATTTTGTCTAGTTGAGGGCCTTTAGCTGGAAGTTATGTATTGGTATTGATTCAAGAAATCAAAAGCTAAATGAGACTATTAGATAACAATTATTGATCAAAATAGGTTAGGAAATGTATATGGATGAGCAATGAGGCTTCTCGAGGATGATAAATATTATGGTGGAGAGTTTCTAATATCCCACAATTAGATAGGTCAAAAAATCATAAGTAATATGATTTTTCATTATGGAATGGGCCTATTTTTTATTCAAGTCTCATAATGGAGTTACAAGATTTGTAATGTCACAAATGGGGTCCTATAATTGAGTAATGATGCTAGAGAGGTATCAAAAGTGTTTGTATGATATTTGGAGGCTTCAGGTTTAGTTTTGTGACGTTTTAACATGTTTTATCTAGGTGAATGATTTGGTGTGCAAGATTTAGGGGAAATCGTGTGACGCATTGATGCTAAGGAGGTTTCCAGCTCATTTTGAACTGTGCATGGTTGAGTTTCACAATTTCATCATGGTTTAAGGAAAACCGGGCTAGGAAAATGGTGAAACTATGTGAGGTTAAGAAGGGTATGAGGTGTGGCACACTTGCTAAGCATTGTTCCAAAAAACCATTTGATTTTTTTATGAAGAGTTGAAGTGATGATAGAATGGTTGGTGAATGATTAATCAAATCGTCAGTCCTAACTATGTTGGGAAGGGGTGTTATATAGTTTAGGGAACATAGTTGGTGCACATCTTGGAAAATTGTGTTGCTAAACCATGAATCATCCTAAACCTCAATGAAAATGGGGGAAATGACCAAAATTCACACTTATATTTTTATCCACTCTACCCCATTTTATCCTCTGTATTTCCCCGACCCCAGTTACCCATAGTCGGTGTATTATTACATAACATTGGCATGATTACAAGGAAATCGTGTCTCGAAAGACCGACCAGTTTAGTATTATTGGAAACAAGATTCATACATATGATCCACTTTACAACTTTAAGAGAAATACAACAATAATATATTTCATTAGAAGCATCCAAGCCTCTTAGATTATGTCTGCAGGTCACTCATAACTATCTTTTTCATATCCTAGGAAAATGAAACATAAGAAATGGGTGAGCTCAGATGCTCAGTCAGGATAACAATATAGCAAAAACATTCATAAATAAGCATAAACATTTAAGGCAATGTATAACTAAAACAAAAGACTTTTAAACTTGAACATCAGCATAATATGGAAAATATAAAATTAAATAATTCCATTTACTTATTCACATGGATATTCTACTAGTCGAATAATCACATGCAATATCAATAACCACTTTCATAATGATGGAATGCATAATGTCAGACTATCGTAACCACATAGCCAAGGCCTCGTGCCTAGACTACAAATAAGATTTTGTCAAGGCCTCGTACCAAGACACTATTTTGTCGCATGAGACCTACCGATGCATCAAGGATCTATAGTGGGATCCACCTGTCACTTATTAAGTCCAATGCATTCCTCATATGAATATGTTTCAACATAACATAAACATTTGTATTAAAACTAGCATATGAAATGTCAATAATTTCACCATAAACCATGAATGGTATAAAAGTAACACATCCACAATCAAACATATAACAAAACCTTTAATACAATATGGAAGTTTTGTATCATAATAAATCAACTTCAAATAAGCTTAAAATCCATCAAAGGATGTTGACATCGATGAAATCAAAACTATTTGAGAGAAATATCTATTTTTTTGAAATCATTTAAAAGGAACATAATTATAAAATAAAACATTTACTTTTAAAATATCCTTATATTATTGTAAGGGAATCTTCTAAAATTTTATAATGGTGGAAAATAGCTGCACCCGCCATATAATTTTAAAAAATACATTCTTACCTTGATTCTGTCGAAAAGGTTAAAAAGGACCTTTTTTGGAAAATGAAGAAATGATTACTTTATTAAACTCTTATAAAAAGTCAAAAAAGGGTATAAATGACTTTAACCCATATTCTGTAAAATAGAAAGAATTTTTTGAAATATATTTTTAAGAAACATGGATGTGGATGATAAAGAGGTCCCAGTAGATAATTACGTATAAACAACCTTGGATAATGAAGAGATTGTGAAATAACCCTTACCTTGTACTTTTCCTTAGTCGATGGTATGTTAACCTCCTGTATAATAGTTAAAAAATTGTTATTAAATTATTCAAGAACCATATACATAATTATGATATCGTATATGATCTTCTAATAATGCTTGGTTAATAATACTTTAGTATTATCGTCGGTTCAGCTGTTAACTTACTCATTTTCTTTTATATGTTTTGTTACATAAGTCATGTTTGTTATGGATAGGTTGTATATTATTCATATCTAGAATGATATAAAGTTCTTAAAAATTACTTTTAATCTTAAAATGAGAATTAGTCTTGAATGGATACGATGGGGAATGAATCTCATCACGTTCATGGAGACGGTAGTCCGTACGTACGCACGAGCGACAATATAATTCTTTTGATATTAAAATAATATATAATTGGATGGTATATAATATAAATATAATTATTATAATGTTATATTAATTATTTATATGAATTACACATCATTATTATACCCATCCAAATAATAATATATTGAATAACAATTACACCACGACTTGGAGACGGTAAGCCGTATATTCGCACATAAGGTGACAAGTCATTCAAAGGATAGATATAATGCTGACTATGGTTGTACCATAATTATAATAATATCACAGTATATAGGATATACTGGAGTTATTATTTTAGAATGGTAATAACAAAGAAAGAAGAAGTTTAAGAAGAAATGAACTTGAAAAAGGGTGGTGAAAACATTACCTCTTCTTTGGGTTCATCCTTTTGATTTGATCAAAAGGGCTCCTTAGTTTGTCTTTATGATATAATAAGGCCTCTAGGATGAAGTTAAGGAGGTTTAAAGAGTATTTGGTCAGGGTTTGGCCGAACCAAAGGTCTATGAAGGTGTGAATAATTGGTTAGAAGTGGTGTCCTTTTATATGGGGGAGGAGGGGCTCTTTAAGAAAAACTTAAAGTATTAATTTATAATAAATTAATATTCAGTTTATAATGTATCAAAGGTGGGTTATCCAAAGTATAAGGTGTGTACTGGTCAAAATACTTTCAACCAATATATTTGAGATAGGTTTGGGTAATTATATTAACCTTATCTTTTAGTTTTAACTCCTAGTTAATTAGATTGACATTAACCATGTCACTTTATATTTTTATATTATATAGTTAATAAACATACAATATACATCCAAGAGACCCCCAAGTGGTCCATTAAGGATAAACCTATCATGATATAAGTCTTGTATCTGAACCATAGATTTTTAGGATTGAATATAAATTAATAATATAATATTTGTTTCAAAAAATCTTTTATGTCAATTTTGACACTATTGGGTATTTTGTTTTTGATAAATTCATAACAGCATTATTACATCAAAAAAAATTTATATAAACAATCCTAATATGTCAAAGTATTCTAGAAAATTATTGTAATTTATAAAAAAGTATCAAATTACATTTATTTGGGTATTTATAATATCAATTATATTAATCTTTCATTCATACGGTAATTACTGTATCATCATTGTGTCATAAATAAATTATATTATTTAATGTCTAGAAATTATAAATAAAATACCATTATGTAGGAAATCTTGTTATATTTCTAATGAATATTTATAGTCTAAAATATAGCATATATAACCATATGTAAAAATTGTTTTTCTAAAAGATATATGCTTATGTCATTTTTGTATTTACTTTAACATAAATAATATAAAGTGTCCCTATCACCTACAAGTGGCTCCATGGGGTCCCAAAATAGACCCAAAGATTCCCATGGTCGTACATGTATCCACTAATAAGGTTAGGACACATTTTAGGGTAATTTATTATTATCATAATATTATTTTTTACCCTTATTTACCGGATTTACCCTTTAACCATGGTAAATAAAATATTTACCGAAGTAATTATTCAAAATGTCTAAAAATGAAAGTTACCAATTTAAACAATTTGGAAATCCTGATTCCAAATATGGAATCCATTTTTCCATATTCAAAACACAGAAGTGTCAGAAATTAATTTAAAATTAATTCGCGCTGTCAAAACAAAAAACGTGTTTTTAAGAAATAATAACTATCAAAAGATTGATACTTGCTTATGTTCGGTTTAATTGTGAAATTATGTCCAATGGCCAAAATTTTATTAAATGGTAAAAATATATTCCAAATATACTTTAAATCCACTAAAATTTATAATTTATCACTATTAATTATTTCGTTTAAAAAAGTTGTTTTAATAAAAATTTAGTAATTTTCACTATTCATCAAAATATATAAGTTATTCGAAAAGTACCAAAATTTCATCCTAGGATAATTTTGATATTTAGAATCCAAAAATTAAGTCCATTTTGAACGATAAAATGTATAAAATTTCAAAAAGTGGGTATTACTATTCATAACGGCTACTTTGATTGATCGCAGTGTGTTAGAATCTCGAAGTTGCGTACAATGCAGGCTATTGCATTACTCAAAGGGAAAAGTATCGTGGATGCTTGGGGTGTTACATTCTCTCCTCCTTCAAATAAATTCATCCTAGAAATTTCTATAAAATTACTGTATAAAAAGACTCGGGTGTTTCTTCATCATAAGTTCCTCGGGTTCCGACGTTACCTCTTCCATCTTGTGGTTTCTCCATAAAACTTTTACCAGATGAGTCGTCCGGTTTCTCTACATTTGTTCTCTCGTATCAAGAATCCTGATGGGATCTTTTCAATAAGATATATCGGGTTCCAGTTCTAATTCCTCATAGGTGAGTACATGCATTGGGTCAGGCATGTATTTTCTCAACAGTGATACGTGGAACACATCGTGTACTTTGGAGAGACTTGGCGGCATTGTCAATCGGTAAGCTACAACCCCAATTCGTTCTAGAATTTAGAATGGCCCGATGTACCTGTGACTCAATTTACCTTTCTTACCGAAATGTATAACTCCTTTCCATGGAGATACTTTAAAGAAAACATGATCTCCTACATGAAATTTGAAATACTTCCTTCGGTTATCGACATAGATCTTCTGCCTACTTTGAGCTGCTTTGATGTGGTTTTGGATTACCTTTACCTTTTCCATCATTTCCTCCACTAGTTCTGGGCCAACAGGATTTCTTTTACCAACATCATCCCAACAGGTTGGTGTGCAACATCTCTTTCTATACAACGCTTCATATGGCGCCATCCAAATACTTGAATGGAAGCTATTGTTATAGGAAAAATCTACTAGAGGTAAATATTGATTCCACATACCCTGAAAGTCAAGTGAGAATGATCTCAACATGTATTCTGAGGTTTGAATAGTCCGTTCTGATTGTCCATCTGTTTGAGGGTTGTAAGTATTGCTCAAACAAAGTTCAGTATCCAAGGCCTTCTGAAGACTTTTCCAGAATCTTGATTTAAAACGGGGATCACGATCTGAGACAATCGATAGGGGAACTCCATGAAGTCTCACAACTTCATTAATATATAGTCTTTATAGACTTTCAAGTGGTAGATCTTCTCTTATATCATGATAATGTGCTGACTCGGTAAGACGATCAACAATGACCCATATTTCATTGTTCCTTCTAGGAGTCTTTGGTAGCCCCATAACGAAGTCCATCGTAATATTATCCCATTTCCACTCAGGTATGGGAAGAGGTTGCATGACTCCTCTAGTTTTTTTCCTTCCAGCATTCACTTGTTGAAAAACCATACATCTTGACACAAAATCAGTAATCTCCCTCTTCATGTTGTCCCACCAAAAATGTTCCTTTAAATCTCTATACATTTTGGTACTCCCAATGTGTATAGAAAAATTGGAACTATGATCATCGTCCAACAATTCCCTTTTTAGATCAGGTATATTTGGAACACAAAGTCTCTTCCCAAAATTCAAAATTCCATCTTCATACATGAATTCATTCAATCTCCCATCATTCATAGATTTAATCTTCTTTTGAAACTCTTCATCACCAGTCTGAGAACTCTTTATCCTTTCTAGTAAAGATGGTTTGGCAACCATTTGAAAAAGTATTGATGTTTCACCTTCCATGGTGATTCCCATATCCATCTTTACTAGATCCATGTATATAGGATCCTTTTCTACTCTCATACTGTTCAAAATTCCATGATCCTTTATACTCAATGAATCTTCCACCTTATTTGCCATACCCGAGTGGCAGTGTATCGTGAAATCACAATCCTTGAGTAGTTCAAACCATCTCCTTTGCCTCATGTTGATCTCTTTCTGTGAGAAAATATATTTCAAACTCCTGTGATCAGTATAAATCTCACATTTTTCACCATAGAGTTAGTTTCTCCAAATCTTCAAAGAAAATATTACAGTAGCTAACTCAAGATAATGAGTTGGATAGTTTTTCTCATGAATTTTCAATTGTCGTGATGCATAGGCAATAACTCTATCATTCTACATAAGGACACAACCAAGACCATTCTTCGATGCATAACTATAAATAACAAACCCGCCATTCCCCGATGGTATAGTCAATATAGGAGAATTGAATAATATTCTCTTCATAACTTCAAAACATTCTTCACACTCTTATGTCCAGAAAAATTTAACCCATTTACGTATGAGCTTTGTTAATGGGTTAGCCAACCAGGAAATGTTCTGGATGAAACATTGATAAAAACCTGCTAAACCAATAAAACTGTGTATCTCGGTTATACTCGTTGGTTTTGGCCATTCTTGGATTGCCTTGGTCATAGAAGGATCAATAGAGATTCCATCCTTAGAGACAATATGGCCAAGAAAAGAAATATCCTGAATCCAGAATTCACACTTGCTAAACTTCCCATATAATTCATGTCTTCTCAGAGTCTTCAATATAATGCACAAGTGATTTTCATGATCTTTGTAGCTTTTGGAGTATACCAAGATATCACCAATAAATACTACTACAAAGTCATCAATATATTCCTTGAAAACTCTATTCATTATATCAATGAATATAGATGGTGGATTAGTCATCCCCAAAGGCATTACTGTAAACTCTTAATGCCCGTAATTTGTTGAAAATGTTGTCTTTGGAATGTCTTCCTTCTTCAAACACAACTGATGATATCCAGATCGAAGGTCAATCTTTGAAAAGTATTGAGCTCCATGCAGTTGGTCAAATAAATCATCAATGCGAGGTAGGGGATACTTGTTCTATATTGTTATAGCATTGATCTCACTGTAGTCAATGCACAACCTCATATATCCATCTTTCTTCATAACAAAAAGGATAGGGGATCCCCATGGAGAAACACTAGGGAAAATAAATCCCTTATTACTCAACTCCTCCAGTTGTTTCTTTAGTTCAACTAATTCTACAGTGGCCATTCAATAAGGAGTTTTCGATATGGGCCTTGAACCAGGAATTAAATCAATGAAAAACTCAATTTCTCATTCTGGAGGATGTCCAGGTAAATCTTTCGGAAACACATCAATATATTCTCTCACAATAGTTACATCCTCTATTTGAACATTCCTTTCCTCACCCATAGTTATTTCCTTCTCTTCCTCCCCAATAATTGAATTTAGTTGAGCTTCTGGGGGTGGATCAAGATAAGAATTAGGTGGAGATGATTCTTCTCTAAAGATAAGGTGTTTCTTAACATCATCATCAAGAAAGATGACCTCTTTCTTCTTACAATAAATCTTCGCAGCATGGTCCGAAAGCCAATCCATACCGAGGATTATATCAAATCCAATCATAGGTATAATGATGAGATCAGCGGATAAAGAACATTTATGTGCTCGAATAGGGACTGATTCACAAAACTTTGATGCAATGATACTTCCCTTAGGAGTTTTAACTGACAACTCCCTTGTTAAATCAAATTGGAAATATCTAATTTTCTTAGAAAACTGGGAAGATATGAAACAATGCGATAATCCAAAATCAAATAATGCATTTGCTAAACTTGAGGAAACCATTAAATTACCTGGAACCACGTCTTTTAGGGATTCAACCTCAGCAGTAGTGATTGCATAAGCTTGGCCTTAATCCCTTGGGATTTTCATATGGTAAGTTTCCTTGATGCTTAGGAAATTCATTTGCATAATGTCTCATCTCCCTGCAATTGTAACATTGAACATTAGTAGAGTCTTTCTTTCCTTTACAATCACCAACTAGATGGCCTTTATGTCCACATTTGTATCATAATCATTATCCTTTTAGACAAGAACCAAGGTTCTTCCTTCCCCAATTATCACAGGGTGGAAATTCAATTCTACCCTTCTTCCTTGTTTCCTTATTTCCTTTCCCAGAGTGTTTAGCATATCTCTTCTTCTCTTACTTTGATTTAAAGGCATAAGACTTAGAGATTTCATTTTCGGTCTTGATAGCACACGAGACAATATCTTCATATAATGAGACGGTTTTTTAGACTAATTCTTGATGGTTAAATGGTTTTAACCCATCTAAGAAATGAACAATCTTACTCCTTGGGTTACATATATAATCCGCAGCATGCCTCGCTAACCTTGTAAAGTTATCCTCATACTTTGCGACATTCTCATCCTCTTTCTGCCTCAGACTCAGAAATTGCCTTTCCATATCTTCTCAATGGTCTCAAGGAAAGTATTTTTATAAGAATAGCTCTTTGAACTACCTCCATTCCATATCTGATACTTCATCCTCTTCCTTCGTGTTTTGTATCAATGACCACCATTGATCAGCATCTCCAGTGAGGCGATAAACTGCCACGAAAACCTTTTCCCTTTCACTACTCCCCAAGGCATTGAATATTTTCTCTATGGAATTTATCCATTACAAACCTACTCTGGGATTTGTACTCTCATTTAATGCCAGTGGTTGTTTTCTCATGAAGTGATCTAACATTGATCCTCCACACCATGGATCTGGATACTCCATACGGGTAAGGTTATTATTCATAACCTGGGTGATTTTTCCTAGTATGGTGATAAGTTGATCAGCACCAGTTTCATCACTAGCTTCACTATAATTATCTTTTGTAGGAGTTCAATCCCTACATGGAGTGTGTGCGTTGATACGGTTTCCATTCCTTCCATTAGGCTCCATTTCTAAACAATGGCATAAACTAGATTAGTTTATGAATTGAAATATATAATTCCAAACTTCTAAAACACTTAACATAAATTCAACAGTTTATGGATATAATCCATAATCATAAAAAAGTTTTCTTTCAGAAGTATATACTCATAACCATTCATAATGGTTGGTAAAGAAAATGAGAATTATCTAAAGCATATCCCCTGGGAGTGTCGTAACCAAGAGTGCAGTAAGGCCCGTTGTCATGCACCAGTTCCTGTTCGAGTCAAGCTCAAAGAGGTGTTTTCGGGTTTTACCCCTAGGTACATCTGTGCCAAAGTCACCTCTACCTGCTCGTATCCAGACAGGGATGTATTTCTCGGAAAACTCACAAAATCTCTACAATACCAAAATTCTAGGAAGTTATTCTATACTAATCCTCAATGTCTATCTTTGGGCTATGTTCTCTAATCAGAGTTTATCTAAATCTAGTTTCCAAGGTTTGTAATAAACTTCCTCTGATGCCAACTATAATGCCCTGAACCCTGTTACCCAGAGTCGGTGCATTATTACATAACATTGACATGATTACAATAAAATCATGTCTCGAAAGACCGATCAGTTTAGTATTATTGGAAACAAGATTCATACATATGATCCACTTTACAGCTTGAATAGAAATACAAAAATAATATATTTCATAAGAATCATCCATGCCTCCTAGATTATGCATGTAGGTCACTCATAACTAACTTCTTTGTATACTATGAAAATGAAACATAATGAAGGGGTGAGCTCAGATGCTTAGTAAGGATAACAATATAGGAGAAACATTTATAAATAAGCATAAACATTTAATGCAATGTATAACTAAAAAAAGCCTTTTAAACTTGAACTTAAAAATAATATGGCAACGATAAAATGACATAATTCCATTTACTTATTCACATGGATATTCTACTAGTCGAATAATCACATGAAATATCAATAACCACTTTCATAATGATGGAATGCATAATGCCAGACTATCCTAACCACGTAGCCAAGGCCTCGTGCCAAGACTACAAATAAGATTTTGTCAAGGCCTCATGCCAAGACACTAGTTTGTCTCATTATACCTACTGATGCATCGAGGATCTATAAAAGTCTCCACCCATCACTTATTAAGTCTAATGCATTCCTCATATGAACAGGTTTCAAAATAACATAAACATTCGTATTAAAACTAGCATATGAAATGTCAATACTTTCACCATAAACCATGAATGGTATAAAAATAACACATCCACATTCAAAAATATCAGAAAACCTTCAATACAATATGGATGTTTTGTATCATAATAAATCAACTTCAAATAAGATTAAAATCCATCAAAGGATGTTTACATAGATGAAATCAAAACTATTTGAGAGAAATATCTAGTTTTTGAAATCAATTAAAAGTCACATAATTATAAAATAAAACATTTACTTTGAAAATATCCTTATAATCTTGTATGGGAATATTCGAAGATTTTATAATGGAATAAAATAGCCACACCCACCGTATAAGTTAAAAAAAGGCATTCTTACCTTAATTCTGTCAAAAAGGTTAAAAAGGACCTTGTTTGGAAAATGATGGAAAGATTCATTTATTAACCTCTTATAAAAAGTCCAACAATGGTATAAATGACTTTAACCCATATTCTGTAAAATAGAAAGAATGTTTTGAAATACATTTTTAATAAACATGGATGTGGATGATAAATAGTTCCCAGTAGAAAATTATGTATAAACAACCTCGGATAATGAAGAGATTGTGAAATAACCCTTACCTTGTACTTTTCCTTTGTTGATGTTATGTTAACCTCCTTTATAATAGTTAAAACATTGTTATTAAATTATACAAGAACCATATACATAATTATGATATCATATATGATCTTCTAGTAATTCTTTGTTAATAATACTTTAGTATTATCATCATTTTGGGTGTTAACTTACTCGTTTTCATTTATTTATTTTGTTACATAAGTCATGTTTGTTATGGATAGGTTGTATCTTATTCATATCCATAATGATATAAAATTATTAAACATTACATTTAATCATAAAATTAGAATTAGTCTTGAATGGATACGATGTGGAATGAATATCATCGCGTTCATGGAGACAGTAGTCCGTATATACACACAGGCGACAATATAATTCTTTTGATATTAAAATAATATATAATTGGATGGTATATCATATATACAGAATCATTGTCATTTTATATTTATTATTTACATGAATTACACATCATTATTATACCCATCCAAATAATAATATATTGAATAACAATTACACCACGACGTGGAGACGGTAAGCCGTATGTATGCACGTATGGTGACATGTCATTCAAAGGATGAATAGAATAATGAATATGGTTATACCATATTTATAATAATATCATAGTATATAGGAGATACTTGATTTATTATTTTGTAATGTTAATAACAAAGAAATAAGAAGTTGAAGAAGACATGAACTTGAAAAAGGGTGGTGAAAACATTACCTCTTCTTCAGGTTCGTCCTTTTGATTTGATCAAAAGGGATCCTTAGGTTGTCTTTCTGATCAAACTAAGGAATCTAGGTTTAAGTGAGGGAAGTTTAAAGAGTATTTTGGTAGGGTTTGGCCGAACCTAAAGGCTTTTATGGTGTGAAGAATTGGTTAGAAGTGGTGTCTTTTTATAAGGGGGAGGAGGGGCTCTTTAGGAAAAACTTAAAGAATTAATTTATAATAAATTCATATTATGTTTCTAATGGCTCCAAAGTGGATTATTCAAAGTCTATAGTGGGTATGGGTTTATATACATACAAAAAATAGATTTTAGACAGGTTTGGGTCAATATATTAACATTATCTTTTAGTTTTAACTCTTAGTTAATTTGATTGACATTAACCATGTCACTTTGTATTTTTATATTATGTAGTTAATAAACATACAATATACATTCTAGATACCCCCAAGTGGTCCATGAATGATACATATATAATGATATATGTCTCATGGCCGAACCTCAAATTTTTAGGAATTAAATAAAAATTAATAATATAATATCTGTTTTAAAAACTCTTTTATGTCAATTTTGAAACTATTGGGTATTTTGTTTTTGATAAATTCATAACAGCATTATTACTTAAAAAAATTTATATAAACAATTATAATATGTCATATAAACATATAAAATTATTGGAATTTATAAGAAGTCTCAAATTCCATTTATTTGGGTATTTATAATATCAATTATCTTAATCTTTCATTAATACGGTAATTACTGCATCATCATTATTTCATAAATAAATTATATTATTTAATATATAAAAATTATAAATAAAATACCATTATGTAGGAAATATTTTTATATTTATAATGAATATTTATAGTAAAAAATATAGAATATATAACCCTATGTAAAATTTTTTTTTCTAAAAGATATATGCTTATGTCATTTTTGTATTTACTTTAACTTAATTAATATAAAGTGTCTCTATAACCTACAAGTCGCTCCATGGGGTCCCAAAATAGACCCAAAGATGCCCATGGTCGGAAATGTATCCACCAATAAGGTTAGGACATTTTTAGGGTAATTTATTATTATTATTATCATATTATTTTTTACCCTTATTTACCGGATTTACCCTTTAACCGTGGTAAATAAAATATTTACCGAAGTAATTATTCAAAATGTATAAAAATGAAAGATACCTATTTACACAATTTGGACATCCTGATTCCAAATATGGAATCCATTTTTTCAAATTCAAAACACAGAAGTGGAAGAAATTAATTTAAAATTAATTCCTGCTGTCAAAAGAAAAAGCGTGTTTTTAAGAAATAATAACTATCAAAAGATTGATATTTGCTTATGTCTGGTTTAATTGTGAAGTTATGTCCAATGGCCAACATTGTATTAAATGGTAAACCAATATTCTAAATATACTTTAGAACTACTCTAATTTATAATTTATCACAATTAATTATTTCTATTAAAAATGTTGTTTTTAATAAAAATTTTGTAATTTTCACTATTCATCAAAATATAAAAGTTATCAGAAAAGTACCAAAATTTCATCCTAGGATAATTTTGATATTTAGAATCCAATAATTATGTCCATTATGAACGATAAAATGTATAAAATTTCAAAAATTGGGTATTAATATTCATAACGGCTACTTTGATTGATCGCGGTGTGTAGAATCTCGATGTTGCGTACAATGCAAGCTATTGCATTACTCAAAGGGAAACATACCGTGGATTCTTCAGGTGTTACATACTCCCTTTGATTTCTATAGACCAGGGTGGTCCCAAACCCCTTACCCATCCACCCTCCTTTGATTTTTGGGGTGTTTTCCATGGGGTTTCTTCAATATTTTTAATTAATATCCAACATCCATTTGATTTACTATTATATGAATATCCATCCTCTCTAATTTTGGGTATCTATAATTTAGGTTTTTTTATGATTCCATCAGAGAAATGTGAAATCATCCGTTTCTTAAGGGGGTTTAGGACAACTTGGGTAGAGGAGATCCCAATATGGATTCCAAATTTTTTTCCATATTACTTTGTTAAGGTATATGATCATGGTGAATTTTCATTGGTTTTACCAAATTAATTAATTTAATTAAGCATTTAAATGAAATCACCTCTTAAATATTTTCATGGATTGGTGACATGAGTATGTTATTGACCTTATATTAATGTTTCTAGTAGTTTTGATAAGAGTTTATTTACCCAATGAGTTTTTCACATTATTCCTCATTTGTGTTCAAATAATTAATTAATTATATTATTTATAATTAATTAATTTTTGTTTTTTGTGCGAGAATAGAAACTGGGTTGTGGTGCAAGCTCAGTTATGATTCAATGGTTTAGATAATGATTGGATTGTCTTTGACAAGGCTGTTGTGCTTCAGAAATGTTTTTTAAAGCTTCATTGATGAGGTAGGGGGTCT
This sequence comes from Viscum album, assembly GCA_963277665.1. Classification (NCBI taxonomy): domain Eukaryota; kingdom Viridiplantae; phylum Streptophyta; class Magnoliopsida; order Santalales; family Viscaceae; genus Viscum; species Viscum album. The sequence continues at coordinate 1,908,107,830 of OY728155.1, forward strand.
AAGAGATTTACCCGTAGTTCGGATAATTTCCATACATGAGTTTTTCATATATCACTTAGATACCATTTTTGATATAATTTCTTACATGATTTAAAAAATTGGTTTGGGTATTAAATTGATACCTTGGACCCTCCATAGGTCCTGTTAGATCCCTTTGATATTGTGAGACCGGACCTACGACCACCCTTGGGGTGTATCTACCTTAAAAAATGGAATTTTTTTGTGTTTATTTTTTTTATAAAACTATGAGGACTTTTTCAAAAGGTTAAATGATTTTTTATATATTTTGATTCGGTTGTGATTTCCATCATGGGAAAATCATGTTTTAAAATGGTAATTGTTTAGAAATGTGTGTACAGTGAACTCTTTTGAAAAATATGTATTGATGAATCTTTAAATGGGTTTCATGGAACATGATGTTCCAAGGACTTTTTTATTTTAAAGAGGAATACATGTGTTTTAAGTGGCATCTTCCATGTGTTTTATAAGGATTTTGTTCTTGTGGTTTATGAATTGTGGCAAAGGGTTGGGTTTTATTTTATCAATGTGTTGATATAAAGGTTCTTTGGGGTCATGATAAATGTTTTTATTAAGAAATGGAATAGAAATGGTTTAAAAGGGGATTGATTTATGTTTAAATAGTTTTAATAACAATTAATGAATATGTAATTGGTTAAATGATGAAGTAGTTTAATTTTGAATTTGGTTTTATATGTTGAAATTAATAGACCGTGTAAATATTTAATTAAATTGTAATGATAAATAATAACCTGATTGGGGATAGTAAGACTTGTCATACTAAATTATGGTTGGATACTTGGGATGATTCTCTATGTTTTCTAACCTATGACAGTTGGTTTGGGGATGATGGAGTGAAACCCCACTCCTGAGTTTTGGGTGGACCATACTGATTCTCTAGGAACCCTAGTGCACTTTAGTTTTAAATGTATGGATTGATGATCCTGACTCCAATGTTATGGTAATTGTATTGCATATCAATTTCATGAAGTTTGGGTGTGGGGTTTTGAGTCCTGGTTGGATACTTGGAAGTATTATCCTTATTATTTGACTTGTGAGATAGTGGTTGAGATGGTCAGACATGGTGTACTGGATCCTTATTTGATACTTGGACTATGTATCCTTTTTTCCAACATGTGACCCATCTGATATATTGCAAAAAAAACTAGCTTGGCCTGAGGAAGGTTGGATGGAATCAGGTACTAGATGGATCCATTGGTGAAAGTTGTTAATTTAAATATTGTTAAATAATATAGCCTATTTTATTTACCTTCTTTTCTATAATTATTCCTTCACCTACATGAATTTTTGTACGAGATAGAATTTTTTTAGACACCATTTGTGGTGGATAACCTAGTTTTACTCACATCCTAATAGGCCACCATTTCACTTCGGTACCTGAGATTCTCTCACATGTATAATGCAATCACATGTTTGGGTTGAGTCCCGTGTTGAGTATTGTTTCTTTGAGCCGGACTTCTTGAGTTTTATCGGGTGATTATATGGGTTTTGATTAGTGATATTGCAGATCCATTTTTTAGTTTGTTTGATTTTTGTATGTTATATAACTGGCTCTGTGGGAAGATGGATTTATATTTATGACATGGTCGTTTGAGATATTATTTCATTTCATTTTATTATAGCGTGTTTCAATTTTAGTGTATATAATATTTATGATTACTTTAATATTTATTATATTTTGTTATTTACTGCTTTTTTCACACTAGGGGGTATAGTTTCCTCACAATACTATCATAGACCACCCCTACTTGTAGTCAGAGGCTTCTATAATATTAGGAGATGCACTTGAAGTCATTTTGTGGTCCATCTCGGGGTACTGAGTTAGTGGAACCAAGGATGGGACATTCCATCATGTAATCTCATCCTCTTATGTAGCTCAGTTATAATTCCTTACAAACTGTGTCATAAGTATATTTCACAAACATTGACCACACAACCTCAACAAATTCCATTGGTTTCACCCTGTGTGATTACACAGTATACAGACCAACTACATGTTATGTGACACTTTAAACCATATTTAAACTATCCAAAAAATATTTTATATGTAATGAAACCATAAAATCTTTACTCTCAAAAAAATTTTGTATTATATTTCAATGTCTTAGTGTGCTGAACCTAGATAAACTTTATGGACTTTTGAGTTGTATGTCATGTAATCTATATTTTCTGATCTGAATCACCAACACATCGATATGAGATCTACAAATATTTTTCCATATGATCTTAACTTGTTTTTGAACATATGAAGGTGAAATAACAAGATATAATGACTTTTGTGTTAAATAATGAACAAAATTGAAATTAAAAATAACAAAAATTGTATAAATCGATCAATTGTTAATAAATAATTAAAAAATTAACAAGCTACCACACTTATACCACATGATGGTTTTGAGGAATAATGAAAGTAGTTGTTTCTATTCCAAACAGTGGGTTATCATGAATTTCACTATAATTATTCTTATAATTTGTTGAATAGAAACCCCAGAATCCTCAATATAGGATATTTCATATATAGTTTATAATTAATTTATATATCGATAAAGAATTTTATCACTTGAAATTATTTCTTCATTGAAGATCTAAATGACCAATAATGTCATAGAATCATTGTGATGAAGGATTCAATGGTTTAATACCTTTAGTGTTGATCAAAACATGATTCATGAACATTATAAAATCACAATATAATCTTTGAGTTCCATCATTGATGATTTTTAATGATTTCATTATTCAATTTAGATCAAAAAAAATTCCTTTAAGGCATAAAGGATTTATTTTGGTTACCCTATGGATTTTATATGGAATATTAGGATCGAATATCTACATTATTAAGTGAATTAGTGATAGATTTCTCTCTATGGACTGAGATTATTCACATTAGAAAATGTTTTTTACAATGATAACCAAACATTAGAAATGACATTTCCAGGTTTATATAGAAAGGTTAGGGATTACTAATTTCACATTGGACCTTAACAAATATCATAATCCTTATTAAAACATAGAATAAACAATAATTATAATAATAACAAGAATAATTCATTGAAGTTCACAAAAGTCATTAGAAAAAAAGTCAGTTATTACAAAAAATAAATAAATATTAAAATATATTTAATATATCAATCCCACTAGAACTTTAACATAGATAATAAATACTCTTATTTATTAATAAAACCATTAATAATGACCATTTATTTAAATAATATGTATATCATTGCATTATCCAATAGGTAAATAGATAAATAATATATTCACATCACATTCAAATAAATAGTTGTTAAATATTCAATTCATATATATATATTCTCTCAAATAATTAGTGACTAAATATTCATGATCAAACTAACATGAATAATATTATTCTTTAACCCTAATAAAAAATATATATTCTAATATTATATTCAAATATAATTTAACTATGGTTTTGGATACACTTAGTGAGTTCCCCTCGAAGCCTCTTTATCAGTGACATTGAACATAGCATGCCTAAAGTCAATTATTTTCATATATAAAGACTTCAAGGAACCCAAATAGAATGAATTTAAATGTATCAAAAAAAATAACCTCCCAATAATGGTCACTATTTATTATATTTCCATTTTTTTATATCTCATCAAATATATTGCATTACTTGTGTCATTGAACTATATGCTTGATATATCTTCCATTGACTATCTGTAACTAAAATTAATGATTGAAAAATGCCAAGTCCGTGGAAATAACCAAATAGTTCCATTTATATAAAATATAATGGGATATCTACCACCATTAACTATAATGGTATACATCCTTTCTTAACATTTCCATTGATAGAATATCACTTTTAAGGAACCCAACACATCCCGCATCATTGTGAGCATATGTCATCAATGTTTTCTAAAATACATAAAATAAAATAACTCATGATATACATTAATAATATCATCATTTATATGGACCAATAAAAATTTCCATAGATATAAATGTCCAATGACACATAAAACATGTTGAATTACTGGGAGTGATTCTATTATCAAAAACTCCTATCTTCGATATCACTGAGAATGAACTTTAGTAGAAGATGTATTAATATCTTATAATCACCCTAACCCTGATAGTCTATATCATATGTGTCCATTATAATGATTTCATCTTAGCATAGAACATATATTTAAGAATACCATCATAGATATTCAAGGTTCTTATCAAGGTTAGGAACTGATATAACCATTTAATTTTATAAGTACCCCAAATAGATTATCAAATTTATATTACATATGGGAAAAATCATAATGTGATAAGATATTTATTAATATAAATGATCACGAATATACCTATAATTTATAGTAAAAAATAGTTATATAAAGGTAAATAACTCAAATTGGTCATAAAAAAGAGATAATATAAATTTTCAACCAATCATTAAAGCATTTGGTCAGGGAAGGGAAGTGTTTAGTGGTATTTTCATATTTTATCATTCAGTTTGTTAAAATCAATATAGACCCACCACTTGTTTTTAACTCATGTTAGAGACAATTCCCTATTCTCATATGTGAAAACAGTTATTAAACACATTTAAGGTAATACTTGAATTTGACTAACCCTCTCACTCTATGAAATGGGTTAGATAATAAAATCATTGGTAATTTTGGATATATAATCCCTTAGATCCTAAATTATTAGTGGATTTAGTATTATTTAATATTTCTCGGGATTTTTTGATTCCTCTAAATGTATATGATTCTTTTAGAGAGATATATTATGATTTGGTATATCATCTATGGTGTAAAATAAATCATTTTCCATCCAAAATGTAAATTATCTTTGATTACTCAACTTTTGTATGTAAACCAAAGGTAATGACATAATAAAAGTGATCATGGAATATTAATGCATACTTTCGATGTGTAGGAATTTGTTTTAGATTGGTTTGTTATTTTTTATGGGCCATGAAGCTTGAAAATAGAATAAGGGATTCTATTTGGTCTTAATTCATTTTCATCACTACATTCATATGTATGGAGGTATATATATGAGGTGCTATCATAATTTAGTGAATGTTATTGTTTATAGACCTTATTGGGCATTGGTAATGGGAGGTCAATTTTAGACTCACCATTGGTAACTTTATTAATGAGGATGAAGATTTCATAGTCTCTACTCTCATTTTTATTGGAAAAGTAAGATATATCGTGGTTCATTCCACTATTAGAATAGTTGTTAAGATATTGGATGGAGAAGGTATATAGATTCTTTCAATGGTATCACAAGTATTTGAAAATATTGAACATGGAAAGTTGATCACCGAGTTTAATAGATATATTCTAGTATTCACATCAAATTTTATTTTATATACAATGAGGAATGTTATTCCTAGAATAAGATTAGGATAGAAAAAAGATGTATCATCTTATATGTTAAGGATATATAAATGAGAAGGGACGATTAGTTCATTGAATTAAATAAGAGTATCTTTAATTATTTTTTCTTGGTATTTAGTTCTTTTATTAACCGTGGGATAAATAAACATGTATCTTTCTAGGGGAAAACAATAATGGATATGTTTTACATGTAAATAAAATTGGTTAATTCTTTGAGTTCAATGGATTCATCATTGATGTTTGATATTTTTATTTTGCATGTAACTGTTAAAGTGAGGATTTTGGGTATATATTAGGTGTGTTTCCGTCTTAATAGAGTTTTGGGAAAATTTAATTCAACGTGAGTTTAGTGGAACTCAAGCTGGTTACTGATGAAATATTAATTTCATGGTATATTTTATCCAATGTCCATTTACAATGAACTTCCTTGAGGAATAAATTTCTTCAACATTCACCACATCAAAAGGATAAAATTTAGTAAAAAATGGTCATCCCATCAAAATTTAATTTTGTGTTGGTGATATTGAAATAGATCATTGAAAATATTTACCTTTTTACCTTCTTGAAAATTCATTTTAGAGGATATTTTGGTCATGGATTACTGTAAAAAAAAATTATATAGTTTGGAATTCTCATAGGAATCAATTCAATGTTCCTCCAATTCATTTAACTATATAAATATCTATTCACTGTATTTTTTACAATAAAAAATACACGTTTTAATAGACTAAAATGATTTATATTGAATTTTAAATTGTAAACAAAATTCCTTTGCAAAAACTATCCCAAATAGATATATTCCAATGGGTATTGTATATCCATTTCTATTACACCTAAGATCCTCACTATGTTTTTTAGAATAATATTTTCATATGGTAAAAAAATCCACTCAAAAATTATTTTAATTGTGGTATTTGAAATCTTAAAATATTAGGATTGGTAAGAAGTTGATGTTTTTCATGTGACCCAATCTTTTTTGAAGAGAGATTCCATAGTATGATTGAAAAAATGGGTTACTAAGTACCTTACCATGGATTTTAGGTTTCAAAATCTATATACTAATTAGGTATTTAGGAACATATTCATAGTATGTTAACCATTATTATTTGTGGGTTTGGAATCAAAAAACAAATAAACATATTAAACTACAAAAAAATGTGTTTGAATCAATTAAGAGGGAAGATGTCCATGAAATAAATTCCATAGAAATAAAATATTTTATATAAGTTTCACGGTTTGAGGGAATATTATGTATTTTAGAAAATTTGAGAAATTTTGGGCATTTGGGACATGATTGAAACAATCCCTTTTTAGTCCTTTAAAGATTATGTGAAATAATAAACCAGAGTCAAGGTACCTTAAAGGTTCCTTTGCAGTCTTATGTGGCCGACCACCTATTGAAAGTGAGTATTAGAATTATAGAATTAAGGAATGCTCATCTTCATTAATACATATCCAAATTACAATTTCATTAATAGTTTTTGAATTTTATTATCTTCTAAAAAATAGAATTTTGATTGACTTTTTAATTTTTATTTTTTTATTTTGATAAAATATATTCAGAAACCACTAGGAAATAAATTCACAATGGTGGCATACTATATTAACACTGGAGTGAGAGGTTATAAGTATTATGTTGGGTATTCTGGATAAAAAATTAAATTATGATAAGCCTTATAAATTATAATCATGTGATTAGTAAACGAAATTTCTTTTCCAGGTATATACCTAATCTCATGATAATATTATTAAATAATTATAATCTATATTATTATCATCAATTTGGAATCATTTTTTATGTTATAACATTAAAGATGAATTGTTTTTTAGGATGATTATTTGAGAACCTAGGAGATTGGTCAAAAATTACCCCAATGTAAAAACCATAGAAAATAGTTATTTTTTCATTATAGTACAATGAAATTGAACTTTATACAATTTTTTCAGGAATAATAGATGTCACATAGAATCTAGACTTCTAATTGACTAATTACTGATCCTATGGATTTATCAAATCCTTCAAACATCACTTCAGAAGGAAATGACTAGTCAGAACATTCAATGACGGGGGAAGAAGTGAGTGAATTTTTATGCCCAATAATGTAACTCTTGTTATCCTCATAAAAATTGAATAGAATATAATTTTAGAGAAACCAAGTGACAGTAAGTGAAATAATATAAAAATTATAAATGAATCACTGATAGAATCTATCATGTTCAAAAAATAATCTGATGAATTGGTTAAAGTTTGTTTTGGATGTTATTGTATAACCTTAATTGTGGGATGATCAACATGAATTCCCTTATAATATATTATGAGACCTACAAAATTCCAATTATTAACCATGAATTTACTTATCAAATATTCCTACATAATTTTATAGTTGAAAAACTTTTTAGGGGAAAAGATAGTGAATGAAAGTAAGATTCGAATTAATCACCGTAAATGGTAAATTCATTCCTTTAAACCTCAGTAAGATTATTAATAAATTTAAAAAATATTCTCAACATGCACCTCAGTAATGTTAAATTATTACTTAAAAGGATAAAATGAATTCAACTATATATATATTTGTTGTAAAGGGGTAAGTGAATACAATTTTTTCTTGGTTTTAAGGTTAAAATGGGATTTCTAAATAGTTAGTTTCACAATCAATAAATAGATAATGTGACTTTAACACAAATTTTATAGAATTTTGTCTAGGTAGGGAAGAAGGTATTGGTATTTTCTTATTTTTTTCATTCAAAGTTTCATAATCAATTCACACATACAACGTTTTTCTTGAGAATTAGGACTGATTCTCCTTGATAATTGGTTACTTTTTAGGCACTAAATAAAATAAAATAACCCACTCCCTATCATAAAAATATAATATAATCTCATATTTTAGAATACTAGTAATATCATCTATTATAACCGCATGTACGAGTGGATTTAGTCATCTTTGATATTTCTTAATATGTTTGTATGTTTCGTCAATATTTATGTGATGCATTTGGATATGAGTATTTATAATACGTATTCAATCTAGGGACTAACCTAAATAAATTTTTCCCTCTATGTCCTAGATGATCCCTGATTCCTCACCTTGGAATCATAAATACATAACATGATATGGAATGAGTGATCATGAAAGAGGAATGAAAAAATCACGTGTAAAAACGAAATTTTATATTGGTTTCTTCATTTATTTAAGGGATTGGTAGATTGAGAATAGAACAAGGGATTTGGTTGGATTTAATTAATTTTATTCAATACCATCCTATTTAAAGAAGAAAAGATCATATGTGATATTGTAATTATGCAACTTCTCGTGTTTATCTATCTCAATGAAGAATAAAAATAGAAGGTTAATTTCATCCTCACCACTGATCACTTTGTTATCATGGAATGAAATTTCACAATATCTACTCTCACTAGAACTAGAAAAGTATGAACCCTCAAGGTTTATTGAGTTATCATAAGAGTTTTCAAAATCATGGATAGAGAAAGTAGAATGATTCATTATAGTGATCACAAGGATTGAAAATTTTTGAACTTGGAAATGTGGTTAACAAATCTATTGGATAAGTTTCTAATATGAAAAAAAATTTGTTCTAAAGGTTATGAGGAATGGTCTTCCAAGGATAATAGGTTATTTTTAATTAGATGTTTCAGCTTCCATAATAAAGACATAAAAATAATAAGGGAATATAATATCATTAAATAAAAAATGAACATACTCAAATATTACTTCATGAAAAGAAATGATTTGACTAACCAACTGGCTAAATATAATTTTAGGTTTCAATATAACTAAACCAAAATTGAATATAATGGAATTAGGCTGGAATGTGACTGATGATCCTTTGAAAAGGAGTACATCCTCAAATTTTGAGCTTCATAACTAACATAGAGTTGTGAATTTATAGATACTATGCAATTCATGGTAATGTCTTATTGTGAATAAATTTTTTTAATGGTTCTAAATTTCATTTTATGTGTGAATAATTCCGTAGGTAAATTTTCATACATAATAACTTTATGTATGGAATCTGAGATAGGGATGTTGACATTAAATATTTTTAAAATTTCTAGAATTTCAAAAATGGGTTCAAAGGGTTTATTAGGCTTGGATAAGGATTAGTGAAATAGAGTGGAATTGATCAGGATAATAGGAGAAACTGATGCAGTTGTATCTTTTACTTTTCCTATTTTTTACATTACATGTTCAATATCTAGAGTAGTTTTTATGGAATTCCACCTTTTTATTACATAATGTATCATCACCATGTATAAATTGAAGATCTTATAAGGTTTAGTTACTTGAATATAAAGTAAAATACATGAAAACATAAATCATTTTCTAATCATTTTGAAAGTATTATACATAGTTTAATCCTATGTAAATTTTATAAATATCATATATAGGGGACATACATCAATGTAAAGGGGTGAGAAAGATGCACAGTAAGGGAAATAGTTTACATTTGAACATGAGGAATATAATTATTTCATGATAATGAGGAAGAAAACATGAGTCGTATAATAAAAAACAATAATCATAACAAAATAATTTGACTCAAACAATAAAATAAGACATTCCAAGGCATATCAGAATTGTTTTTCACTAAGGTGTCATAAATATTTATATATTTATTAACCAATTTATCATAAAAATTTTCATCTCTAGAGATTTAATTATTTTCCCAATGCATTGGAGGGATATCAAGGAACACACCTCATATGTATTAATTAATGGTATCCAAATATATCAAAATAAAAATCCTCATAAATAACCTATTAAGAATAAAATAAATAGATTTCATATAAAAACATAGTGTTTCAAAAGTTCTTAATGAAATTATCATTATGTCATTTTTAACCCACAAAAAAGAAATGTGAGTTTCATGTATGATAATAAAAGAATAAAATAAATACTTAAAAATATTGGAGAATAACTCTAACTAATAAATATATTATTCTATTTATAGAAAGAATAAAAAAGAAGATTTCTTGAGGAGAAGGGAGAAATTTTGAGATGTAAATTCCATAGCATAACAGGTATAAATCATGGTTTTATAAATGGGTAAAATGAGAGGGGAAAAGTTACTGAAAAAGATAAAAAAAATATTGGAACTAAGGTTGTTAATAAAATGGTAATAAAATAGATTAATCATAAAAATTATAAGACATATACAAAAATTGGTTCCAGAAGGGAAGAGAAAAGAAGGAAAATTCCCTTACATTGAAGAGTAAGCCACAAATCTTGAGGAATGGAACCATGGGGGATTGAGGACCCCATAGGGGGTACTTATTAGGATATAAAACTATGATAAATTTGTGGAGGATATATTTTGATTGAATTTAAATAGATAAATGAGTGGGTATTTATATAAAAAGTGGAGGATTTGTTAACTAATTTTTAAATATAGGTTGTGAAAATAAAAGATGTGGAAAATGAAAAACCATGGGCTAGCCCATGATTTTTTCCAATGGTATTGGAAATTTGGGACATATGTTATGTTATTTTAACCCATAAGAATGTATCATCATATTATATTACATCCTTTAGCATGGAAATTTATTGATCCCTGTCATTATATTATATTACATCCTTTAGCATGGAAATTTAATGTTTCCACAAAATAATGTTTTTAAAGACAATACTTCTATTTTAGACTTTGGAAAGTAAATTATAGGTTTGGAAATTGATTTGAATCTATTAAAATAGATTATATTAGTAAAATAACATATTTTAGTTCGTGGATTTTGGTTAATTAATAATTACATCATTATGAAATCATTATGAAGTCATTAAACATACCTCAAACCTCAAACTTTATTTTTACTATTCGTGAAAAAATAAATAATTTTAGAAAGTTCTCATAAATTCATCATAAATTAAATTTTATGTGTTCATTTCAAAAATTATTTTTATATTATATTTATAATTATATAATTTTGATAATTTTAAATTATATATATATAATTCGTTATTTATTAAAATAAATATATGGTTGACAATGCATTGTCAAATTTCCAACAGTTATAAATTTTCAAGGATAGAATAAAATTATTTTATCATTGATATTTAAATAAGATTGTTTTTAATATAAAAATTCAATACAATAAATATTATTTATAATAAATTGTTTTATTATAATAAATTATATCATTTTTGAAAAGTACAATTTATGTATGAAAAATCTATTTACAAATTTCTATCTCAATTAAACCTATATTTTAGTAGGAAAAACTATTATTAAAATGGAATTTATGGAATTAAAAATTTATTTATACAAATTAATTTCACTTTAATAAACTAAGGATAGGACATGTAACCCCTTATAGAACCCGCATGTGACATAATGTTTTGGTGTGCAATGGTCATATATTCAAGGGGCGACTCTACTAACGTCACATGAGTTGTAATTCCCACTAACTTGAAGTTCTTTCATAGGTGATTTAACTAAAACATAACTTCTTGAATCTCGAATTGGGCGTGGTTATGGGAGAACCGTTGTGATGCTACCTCCCTCCTAATTTCTGAAAAATTGGCTTCAAATAGTATGACTCTACTAGTTAAGGCCATCACTTCTCCTTTCTAAATTAATTCATTTCCAATTGTAAACACTAATTACATTGTTAAAATTATTTTCAAGAGTTAAGTTTCCAATGTTAATATTGACCAAAGATCAAATTTGACCATCAATTATATAATGGTTGAATCTTGATGGTCACATTTCCATTTATACTTTATAAATAACACTTCATTATTAAATAGATGTATTTTTATTGTGTTTAATATATTATAAGACATATTTTCTCTAGAAAAAAATATCATTTAAAAAGTCTGGGTTGTTACATTCTTCCCCATTATGAAACATGAAACTTGAAATTTCAACTTGTTCCCTCAGTTGATAAATGGTGTCGATACATATGCCTCATTGTTTATTATGGTTTTCACATCACTTAATTTTATTTATGGTTCCCCCACAAAACATTGATGAGGTGGGTAGTATTGTTGCATTTAAACTTGTCTATATGGTCTAAGATCTCCACTGGCTGCTCCTTATAAGATATGACATGTTCCAGTTGTACCACCACCAAATTCAGTACTTGTGAGTGATCAATAATGTATTTCTTCAATAAATATATGCGTATTACATCATGAACAAGTGCTAGATTTTGTTGAAGTGAAATCTGATATGCCACTAATCCCTTGTGATCAATGATTTCATATGGATAATGTACCTGTGGATATGATTACCTTTCTCCACAAACTACATAAGTATATTCCATGGTGAAATTAAAATGAAACATTTTATTCAAAAATCAAACTCCAAGTACCTTATATGGTTACTAGTTTAGATATTCTTCCAACTCTGAGCAGCAATTATATTTTTTTGATAGAATGAACCTTTTCTGTCATATCTTTCACAAGACTAAGACCAAGAAGATTTCTCTCACCAACCCCATCCAAAAATGTAAGATTTATACATCACTTCCCATATAGATCATTATTGGGTTTTATTTTAATACTCAAGTGGAAGAATTTTTTTCATGAGAACTCATCTAATGAGTGATGTTGATCCCACTCACCTTTAAATTATATTGAGCATGTTCACATAATGTCATTGAGTATCTGAATAGTCCTTTAATATTTACCATCAATTTGGGGGGATAGTCCTTAATTAAAATCAATTTATCCTTCGTATCTTATTGAATATTTATCTAGAATTTATATGTGAACCTCAGATCATGATCAGAAATGATAGAAAGTTTCACCTCATGCAGCCTCACCAATTACTTTACATATATCTTGAAAAAGTGGTTAAGAGGGAAATCTATCCATATATTGATAAAATGGGAAGTCTTGGAGAGTATGTCCACTATAACCCATATCAAATTTTTTCCATTTTATTTTCTCAATATATTAGTGAACAATTCTATAGTGATATTTTTTCACTTCCATGTTGGTATGGGTAGGGGTTTCAATACCCCTTTAGGATGTTTTTACTCTACCTTCACATGTTAACACACTAGGAACATTGTAGTGTAATCAATAATCTCCATTTTCAGGTAATCTCACCTATAATGATCACGAAGGTCCCTATACATTTTATTGCTTCTAGGATGTATAGATAAGGTATATCTATGAGATTCTTTCATCAACTCAATCTTTATTTCTAGAATGTATGGGACACATCGCCTTGTATAATATTTCGGTACACCTTCTTGATCAATATTAATCTCAGGAAACATCCTATTCTTCACAGCCTATATATTATTTTGAAACAAAGCTTATTAGTTTTGTGATTTCCTAATATAATATAGTAATGATGTTTTATAAATCATCTGAGATAGGATTGATTGTGTCCCTTCCCTCATAATGACCATTTCTATCCTTACTAGGCCCTTGATTAATGGATCTCCTTGAATCCTCATCATTTCTAGAATAATAAGATATTTCATACTTAATTCATCAACAATATTGTTTCATCTTCTTGGGTGATAATGAATTGAACAGTCATAGTTTTTAAGAAGTTATAACCATCTACTCTTTCTCATCATTAATTACATTTGTGTTAAAATATACTTCAAAAATTTGTGGTAAGTATATATGACATTTCTACTTATAAATATTGTTACTCCATATCATCATAGAAAAAATAACTCAAGAATGATCCATGTCAAGTGTATCATAATTATGCTCATGATGGTTCAATGGTTGAGATGCATAAGGATTAACCTTCTCATTTTTCATGAGGATTCACCCAATCCCTTTCAGATATGCATTTCTAAAAATAATGAATCCTTCTTCGATAGAGCATAGAGTTTACCTAGTAGGGGTAAAAAAATATCTTCTTTAGTTCTTGGAATCCTTTTTACACTATATCTAGATGAACATACCCCCTTTTCAAGTTAACATGGATAATAGATTATAAATCCATGAAATTTTTTCCAAAACCCTCCTGTAATATTAGCATAATTCTAGGAAAATACAAATCTTAGTTACTATTGTAATATGAGGCCAATCCTTGAAAACATTTATTCCAGTATGACCATATAATATTCCATCATTGGTAAAAAAATTCCCATGAAATAAACTTGTTGAATCCAAAAATAACATTTTATGAATTTTCCAAATATTATTTATTTCCTTAGATTTTTCAATATAACCCTTAAATAATCCTTATGCTCTTCTCAAATTTTTGAATATATCAGGATATCATCAATAAAAACTACCAAAAATTTATCAAGGTAGTCTTTGAATAAACTATACATAAAATCTATAAGTATAGTAGGAGCATTAGTTGAGTCAAAGGGAATAACAACAAACTCTTAATTCCCATGTCTTGATCTGATAGTAGTATTTGGAACATCATCATTCTTCACCATAAATTTATGATCACTATATTGTTGATAAATATTGGATAAGAATTGTTCCCCATAAATATGGTCAAATAAATCATCAATCAATGTAATAGGGTACTTGTTCATCACTTTTGTTGGTCGGAGTAGAGTACTCATGAGGGGAATGAATTGAGTATCTATAAAAATTTCTATTTGAAAAAGGTTTTTAAAATGTTGCCAGATAAAAATAAATATAACTGAGTTAATCAATGTAATACAGTTATGAAAGTCTGTCTGTTTAAATAACTTATCAGAAGATTGATTTATTCTCAATAATCGTAATATCAATTATTAATATTACTTTTGAAGTTATTCTAATAAGTCAAAATAATTTTAACTTATTTCCAAGATTAACTATCAAGGTAAATCTAGTGATTTCTGAATTATAGAGTAAAATAGGGAAAACTAAATTAAACAACACAAAGAATATAAAACAAGTGGTTTAGTCTCAAGCCAAGACCTAATCCACTCTACTTTGTGATAACCTCACACCAAGTAGTTTATATTAATAATCTTGATCCACACTCGGGATTGGGGTAAAAAATAGTACACAGGACTATCCAGGCCACACAACCTCTTCCACAGTTCTTTGTGGGTATAAACTAATAGGTCACACATGGACCTCTTACACACTTATTTCGAGGGAGTAAACAAGTGTAAAAAGATATGAGATGAAGGATATTTTGTATCCTCTAGTTTAATATAGGAGGCAATGTTTTTTTAAAGAAAGAAACACACACTCCTCAAAAGCAAAAAGAAATACACAATAGAGAAAACATAATGAAATAATGTTAGATGTGCTCTGAGTTTTATTCTATGAAACTCTATAATTCTAGGATGAAGCATATTCAAGAATCGATTCCCCTTGTGAGAAATAGAGAATCACAAGTCTAGTGCTCTGGTTTCCAGTTAGATTTAGATTTGTTTCTT
The DNA here is from genome assembly GCA_963277665.1 of Viscum album. Classification (NCBI taxonomy): domain Eukaryota; kingdom Viridiplantae; phylum Streptophyta; class Magnoliopsida; order Santalales; family Viscaceae; genus Viscum; species Viscum album. The sequence continues at coordinate 1,908,123,565 of OY728155.1, forward strand.
CCTGGAGTTGGTATTGCAAAGATGTACTTGACTCTATTCTATCGTATTCTAGCCCTTGTATTTTTTAATGATTTATGTTTTCTTAAGATGTATCATATTGTATGTGTCGGTTTTTTTCTCAAGAATGCTCGTGCGTCTGCTGCTCTGACACCATGATTGTTTCATGAACAGACTTTTACTTTTATTCTCAGAGTTCAATTGTTGATGCCAACATGATGCATGTATTATGCACCTCATACCTCATACTATCAGGTGACATGTTTACAAAGAAATATTAATTATGTCAGCGAATTTAAAAGACTCTAATATGATTATTAGAAATTAAATTTAAAAAAGACAAAATAGATTAAATAATGGTGTCATAGTCTGTCTGGAAATGGTGTCACGTGGAAACAGTTTCACCATGAAAAAATGTCTCCTTATTTTCCCTTGAGCAGTGAGATAGTTATGATGGCATGGTTGTATAGAGATCATGAACTGGTAGCATAAATGTAGTGTTAGGATCATGGTGTCTGATCTTTTTCCAAATTTCAAACTGTGTCTTATAAAGGAACCAGTGTCACAGACATCAACAGATATGAAACTGGTTATGGTGTCTGGTTCACTGTGTCTAGTCACAATGTATGGGTCTTAGTTTCGGGGTAATGGTGTCTGGTGATGATGTCTAGGTCACAGTGTCTAGTCACGGTGTTTGGGTCCTTTTACAAAAACATAGAACCGGTGGAAGACTCACGGTTTCTCAGACATAGAAAAATATCTATATATAGACTTGAGCAATGATATTAATAGAATGAATTAGAATTAACCATTCATCAAATACATCATTATAGAAAAATAGTAAACATAGTTTAAAATAATCAAACTTAATTTATAGCAACTAAGATCTTGGATAGGTTTATTTAAAGAATATAGAAACCAACCATCTGTACACATGATTTGAGACAGATTAAACATGATTAACAATATGTATAGACTGTATAAGATTTATGGTCTTTAAAACTTTTTTAATAAATGAGGATTACAAAAATCTCTTTCTTTTTTTATGATCACAAATCAAGAGGGTGATATATATTTTCTTAGTGGATATGTCTCTCCCTTAGTATGAATTTTGAGTGCATATCTCTCCCCCTATTGGGATTATCAAAAGGAGTACAAAAGTAAATAAGGGAATATAAAATAAAAGTAAAAAGTGCATTCGATGCAGAAAGATGTGTCATTACAAACAGTAGACAAAAAATACAAAAATATTACTATCAAAAAATAGTTTTCACTTTTCTTTAGTACTGGATCTCCTCTCTTTTACCTTGGTAGCAGCATCATGAGAATCCATAGGAGCAGAGTTAGAAGTTGAAGAAGGGAGTGAACCAACTAACAGAGAAGGTAGATGAAGTCCTTCAAAAATATAAGGGGCCAAAGTAGTTGTAGTGGAAGAGCAAGGAATTTGTTGGTCAAGGATAATAGCTCTGATCTATCTCGGTTCCCGAGAGATAGACATATAAGTAGAGGCCAGGGCAGTGGATGAGAAGGTAGGTGAACCGGGTCATAATGGTGCAGCTGTAGGTGCCACAATAGTAGTTCTCTACACATAAATATAGGGCCTCAATAGCTTGATGAAGTTATAAATATTCTCACCACTATACTGCATTTCTTTCTCAAAGTCATACTAGTTCTCCCTGAATTTGTCAAACAAATAAGTGAAAACCTTCTTGTTTTTAACATGAGTTTTGAAATCTCAAGTGATAGGATGGATTTTTAGATACTCTACAAGTTATATGAAATGGTTTTTCATATCATTCTTAGTGAAAATCATATTGATGTAGAAATACACCTTCTTAGTAATTTCATATTGATCATCCTTTATAATCTTGGAATGAATTCTTACAACATCGAGAACTCCGTCATTATTCTTGATAACCACAAACAGAGACTCTTTGTCAAAACCGCTGAGCACTATTTGAAGTTATTCAATAACAACTATTCTGTGCAGATCAATATCCTATGAGGGTTAAGATTACTCTCTATAGGAACTAGAAGCTATAACAGCTGATGTAAGATACTTAAATTGATTCATATATTTCTTGAGACAACCCTTATACTCATTAGTCAACTTGTTAAGACCAATAACTAGCTTACACATTTCTTGAAATATTTTCTTGTTTCTTTCAGCAACCTTGTCAGCTATGGAAGTATAGTTAGGTTGAATCAGGGTGGAAACTTTATATGGAATCTGACTACCAACATCCCCAACAGGATGAGTAATAGATTCTCGTCTCAATTTCAGCACTCTATACGTATCTTTAAACATACCTTTAATAGACTTTACTTCATCACTTAGTTGTTTGTTCTAAACTCTAAAATCTTCAATTTCATGAAGATTTTTTTGATTAATCCTATAAATGATCTTCTATTACAACACAGAATCATCTATTTTACTCAATTTAGTCACAGGAGAAGGTTGAGTGTTCATGAGATTTTCAACTCCAGCAAATAAATTAGCTCCAAAGGCTTTCAAATCATCATTACTCACTAAGGTAGAAGGTTCTTGTGAATGTTTGGGAATATGAGATGAGTAATGATTAGGTTCAATTGTAGAGACAAGATTAGAAACTGATTTGAATTGAAATATAGTTGAATGGTCTCTAAAAATTTAATTGATACATCTTGGGAATCATTCACATAAAAATTTCTAGGGAATTTATACCATGTATCCACAATTCCTTGATCAACCAGATTAGGCACTTCAACACTTTCCAGATTTAGGTGATGCTCCCCCTTAACAAGTGAATCTATTATAGGACTAAGATATTTATATCCTTTATCTATTTACAAAATTTCAACACCAATATCTTAACCCATTTCTTTTCTAGCTAATTTAATGGCTTGGTCTATTATGTCATCAATAGATGAGATAATATCATGAACTATTTTTTCCTCTAGGTTTTCCTTAGAAGTAGCTTTTTTCTCAAGAGAATGATCTTCTTCTAGATGTTCTTTTAGAATAGCCTTTTTCCTTTCAACATTAAAATATTCTTATTTATAAGCAGGTTCTTCTTCTAGATCAAAAAATCATTTAGGAACAAGTACTTACTTCTCAATTAAGACATGAGGAACATGTTTACTACCTTCCTTATCTAGGAAAATTTCCCCTATAGGTTAAACAACCTCTTCTTCTTCTTCTTCAAAAATAGAGGTTGAAATTTCATCTGGTTATAGACCAGGATCATAAATGTCCTTAGGTCGTGAAGAATTCTCAACTGGGTTGAACTTTTCATAGACCCTCTCATTATCCTCTACCCATACTTTTATCCACATATTCTAACTTATTTTAATTCCCTTGACTATAACATATGAGAAACAAAATTCATAGTACTTAATGACATCTTTATCTGGTCCAACCAACACTTTAGAAAGAAGCATGGCATTGATTAGCCTTGAGTAGAATAGGGAGGTTGACTTTTAGGTTGTCTTTATCAATTCACAGATATGTAGTATAACATAATTACATAGGTTAATCTTGTTTCCATTCTTCATAATATATATAAAGAATACATCTTGATAATTGAGTGTAGAAAAATGACCTTTTCTAAGATGGATCTGATTCTAAAAAAACTTAAACAAAAGTCTGGTTTCACCATCTAGATCAGTAGCTATAGCTCTTCTCTTTGTTTCATTTCCACTCAAGATTCTCAAAGCCTCTTCTAAAAAATGATCTCACTTGGAGGAGGAGGACCTCTCTGATAGTCCTCAAAAATTCCCTCATGAGGTTTCCTTAGGCAAGAAACCCATAACATCGAAGAAAAGGTACATCTTTGTCCATTGATTCAGCTTATAACAACAAAACCATCTTTTGTATCAAAAGAGAATTGGACAAACTGATAAAACTGAGCGACTAACTTTGGGTAAATAAGTATTTCCTCTTTTTTGAACCAATCCATCCATAATTTCTGTTTTATTACTTTCAATACTAATGACTTACTCTATAGAATCCACTTATGGAAGATTTCCTTTTCAGGTACCACTATTCTATTCACCAGGTTCAGATTCAAAGGAACTTCGAGCACTATCTTCGGTGCTATTTTCATATTCTTCTTTGATTTGTGCTTATAAGGAGTTGATGAGGATGGAATTTTAATTCTAGTCATTCAACGACAGTTCGAGAGAGAGAGAGAGAGAGAAAGGTTGAAGGAGGGGTAACGGTTTGAGAGAAGAAATCTTTGGTAAATAAAGGAGTGAAACATCATTCGTTTTTATCATTTAGGGATATCAAGAATTGCAAATTAATAGAGAGAGAAACTAAATAAAATAAAATAATTAAGTATAGCGATATGAGTAATAATATGTTAATAAAATGATAAAGTGTATTTATAGTGAGACTGGAACCGACTTTCACGGTAAGACTGTAATAGGTTTTCATGGTGAGACTGTAAAAGGTATTCATAGTGAGACCCTTACTATGTGACTTCAAAACATTGGGACCGAATTGTTTGAAATAGTGCTATGTAAGTAATCAAGAGATAGTAATTGTGAGACTGTAAACATGAAACAACATCTTTTAGGATAGTAAACCTATAGAACTATTAGAGTTATATAGTAATCTAAAGATAGTGACTTGTGAAACCGTAATGTGTCAAACAGTAAGTTTTGAAATTGTACACTTACTACTTAAGATTTATCATTCCCAGTACATGTATGATGTAATATAATCTTTCATAATTTAATGGTTTTGTGAGTATATCATCAAGATGATATTCAGTTATAATGAATTCCAAAGTGATATCACCTTTTTGATAATTGTATCTGAAAACATGATGTCTTACATCAATATGTTTTGTTCTAGTGTGTGAAACAACAGTTTTTGAGATGATAATTTCACTTGTATTGTCACAATTTATGGGTACATGCCTGAATTGATATCCATAATCAAGTGATGTGTCTTTCATCCGCAAAATTGGTGCATAGAAACTACCAACAACTATGTACTTACCTTCGACAGTAGATAATGCAACCAAGTTTCTTTTATTACTGCACCATGATACTAGTGACTTTCCCAAAAAGTGACATGTTCCAGAGGTTCTTTTTCTATCTAACATGCAACCACCTATATCTGCATCAGAATAGGTATTTAACTCAAATTATTTTCCTCTAGATAGAATATTCCTAAATTGGGTGTATACATGAGGTATTTTAAAATTCTATTAACAATATTTACATGTGATTCCTTAGAGTTTTCTTGAAAACCAGCACACATACAAACACTAAACATAATGTTAGGTCGGCCAGCAGTTATGTAGAGAAGGTTACAAATCATTCCTTTATAAGTGGTTTGATCAATGGATTTCCTATCTTCATCAAGATCCAAATTACATGTAGTAGTCATTGGAGTGTCACTATTTTTAGTGTTCTCCAATCCAAAACGTTTTAGAAGATCTATAGTATGTTTTATTTGATTTATGATAATACCATCATTATTTTGATAGATCTGAAATCCATGAATGAATTTTAGTTCACCCATTAAACTCATTTCAAATTCGTTTTTCATCATTTTAGAAAATTTAATACATTATGTATTTTTTCAAGATCCAAATATAATATCATCTACATAATTTTAATCAACTAAAACATCATTGGAAAAAAAATTTATAAAAAGGGTAGGATTAGCTATTCCTTTTTTAAAACCTTTGGAAATAAGAAATATACTTAATCTATTATACCAAGCTCTTGGAGCTTGTTTTTAACCATATAACGATTTATATAATTTAAAAACATGATATGGAATATGAGGATTCGTAAAACCATGGGGTTTCTCCAAAAATAAATCTTCGGCTATATATACATTTAGGAATGAACTTTTAACATCCATTTTATATAGTTTGAAATTCACATGTGCAGCATAAGCAAGAATAATTCTGAAGGCTTTAAGTATAGCTACTGGTGTGAAAGTTTCATCATAAGAAATTCCTTCTTCTTAACTATAGCCTTGTGCAACCAATCTATCCTTGTTTCTAACTACGTTACCAGCTTCATATACCTTATTTATAAAAAACCACTTAGTGCCTATGGTAAATGTGTCTTTGGGCCTGTCAATAGGTTTCCAAACATTGTTCCATTCAAGCTGATTAAGTTCTTCTTGCATAGCCATCACCAAAATTTCATCATTGATAGCATAATTAATGTTTTTATGTTCATGTTGTGAAAAAGAGACTTGATTTTCAAATTGATTTCTAAGAGAAGCACTAGTTTGAGTTCCTTTATCTAAATCTCCTACAACTCCATCTAAAGTATAGTTCTTAAGAGTTCTAACAGCTCTAGAAAAAAGAAGTCCTATTGATTTCAGGTTCTTCAACAGGTTTGGGTTCATTATGACCTAAATCTGAAGAATTTATAGAAATGGAATTTTTCGCAGATTCCTTTACAGGATGGTTAGAGAATTTTAATTGATTTCCATATTTGACACATCGTCCTCTAGGTTCCCTACAGTGGGCTTAGGATCATGTGGATCTGTTTCATCAAATTTGACATGGACAGATTCTTCCACGCATTTAGTTCTTTTATTAAACACTTTATAGGCTTTACTAGAGATTTAATATTCTACAAATATTCCTTCATCACTCTTGGATGAAATTTTTTCAATATTGTCCTTAGTATTAAGGATATAGAATTTGTAACAAAAGATTTGAAGTAGCATACATTGGGGTTTCTACTGTTCCATAACTCATATGGAGTTCTTTCATGAATGGGTCTAATCAACACTCTATTAATAATATAGAATGTTGTATTTACATCTTCTTACAAAAAAGAAATGGGTAAGTCATATTAACACATAATGGTTATAAAAATCTTTTGCAAGGTTCTATTTCTTCTTTCTACAACTCCATCCCTTTGAGTTGTTCTAGTGGTAGAGAAATTATGTCTATATCCATTTTGTGAACAAAGGGATTAAAAATCTGGATTTTAAAACTCACGTCCATAATCACTTCTTATGGATTTGATTCTATGTACACTATGATTTTCTACAGTCTTAGCATATTTGATTAAATGAGAGTTGTCTTCACTTTTTTGAGCCAAAAAAGTACATGTATATCTATAAAATTCATCTATAAGAACATAAACATAGTGCTTCCCATTTAAACTAGAAACTCTAGATGGTCCAGAAAAATCCATGTGAACCAGTTCGATAGTTTTAGAAGTTGACAATTATTTTATTGGTTTGAAAGAAATTTTGTTGTTCTTTCCCTTTTGACAAGGATTACACACTTTAGTATTTTTAAACTCAAGTTTGGGTAGGACATTAACTAATCTTTTTCTTGTTAGTTTTATAAGGGAGTGAATATTACAGTTTCCTATCCTTCTATGCTAAAGCCAAGATTCTTTGTGAAATACACTTAAACATTAAGCATTTTATGAAAATAAAGACTCTAATTTAACATAGTATACATTTTCATTTCTCAACACAAAAAAAAAACTAATTAATTCTTAGAATTAAAAAAATTGACTAGTTCATTTTTAAATTTAACATGAAAACCATCATTACATAGTTGTGAAATACTAAGCAGATTATTTTTCAAACTATCAACAAGATTTACTTTGGAAATTAAAATTGACTTATAGTTACCTATTTTTCCAAGGCCAATGATTTTTCCATTGGCATTGTCACCAATGGTGACATGTCCACCATGAATTTTTTTATGTTCTTGAAGAATGAATAGTCCCCTATCATGTGTCTAAAAAACCCACTTTCCAATTACCATAATCTTTTATAGGATCTCTTTATGAAACATTCCTACAATGTAGCCAAATAAAAACATACTTTGGTACCCATATTTTTTGGCTCCAGTAATATTAGTGACTAGTGATTTAGGAACCCATATTTTCCTCATAGGTTTCCAATGAGAATTATGTAATGTACATGAAAAACAAACTCTATTTGTTCTAGAAAATATTGAGACATTAGAGAGTGCATCATAATTTGAATAATAGAATGTTTTCCAGAACTAGAAGTAATGTTGTATGTTCTATATTTAGAAACAAAATTAGTTCTTCCAAAGTTTCTTTTACCTTGTTGATAGCCAATACCTGTAGTTTATTTAGGAGAAATATTTTTACCTAGAATTTGTACCAAATTCTCTTTACAATTAGAAATCCTTTCAGGTTCCTTTTTCAATTTCTCATTGGATTGCTTTAGTTCATTGTTATCTTTGAGTAGTTGAACATTTTTATCTCTTTCTATAAAAAGTTTATATTCTACAGTTGAGGTAAAGGTTATTGTTTCTTCAAACATTTTTATTTACCTTTTAGTTCATTACATGTCCCTTCCATCATATTATTGTACTCAAACATTTCTTTATTAGACATATTCTCATAATAAAATTCATCTCTAGAATAATTTAAATTGTGTACATAATATTACAGTGTTACCTCAGATGTGTTTTTCATAAAACACAATTGGATTTGTTGGCATGTTCATAATGTGATGATTTTGAGTCACTTGCACTATCCTCAGAAGCAATCCATTTTGAATTCATTGCCTTTTTATAGTTTCTATCTCTGTCCTCATATTTTTGTTTGTACTTGATCTTGGGACATTCAAGATTTACATGTCCCTTTCACTTATATTCTTAGCATACTATCTCATCAGACTTGTCACTTCTTTTCCAATCTTTCATCCAGGTTCCTTTTTGATCATATCTTCCTTTACAGTTAGGCTTTCTGAAATATTTATTATTCTTGTTAAATAACTTAAACCTTCTTCCTAATTGAGCCATATCCTCATCATTTTCAAGTGATGATTGTTCACTTCTAGAATATTCTATAGAGACTTCCGATTTCCCTTTTTCTTTGTGTTTAGAGGTGGTGGTATCAAATGAAACAGATTTTATTTTGGGTTCATCCTCCTCTTCCTTGATGAATTTCATCTCTTCTTCATACATAATTTGTTTCCCAATGAGTTATTTTATATGTAACTTTCTGATGTTGCATGATTATCTAATAGAGATACAGGTTCCTCTCCATCTATCTGGTAGGCATCTATTAATCCTCATGATTTTTTCTTTGGCAGTAACTTCTCTTCCAAGAGAAATAAATGTTTTGATAATTTAATTGAACCTGTGAAACATATCAAAAATAATCTCATCGGGTTTCATTTAAAAGTTATCATCTTTAATCGTATAAGTATAAAGTCACATTCTATTCACACTAGAGGATCCTTCATGTGAAACAAAAAAGTATCCCAAATTTCCTGAGCAGTTTTACATGCAGAAGTTCAGTTAGATTTATCATCTCTTAAAGAGCAATATAAAGCATTAATTGTATAGAATGTTTTATTTTAGTCAATCTTGGTTGGGTCATCCCATGCGATTCTATCAGTAGAAAGAATATTATAATCATCTATAATTGAAGGCCAAATTTCAAAACCCATAGTTTCGTAATGTATTTTAATTTTGGTTTTCCATTGGTCATAATTAGTTAGATTAAATAATGGTGGTATGTTTTTTGAAGAGCCTTCTAGTCTATTATCCATAATAAAGAAATAATTTGAAAGAGTTAGAAATTTATAATTAACAGAAATTTACATATCATTAAAGTACAACTAAAAGCTCAGTTGCATAGGTTCAAAAATAGAGGCTTAATCTGATTTAAAAACCCCTATGATACAAAATGTTGGTCTGAGTAGAGTACTAAAGAGGGGGTGAATTGAGTATCTATAAAAATTTGTGTTTGAAAAGTTTTCTTAAAAGGGTCCCCCGATGAAAACTAATATTTCCTTATTAATCAAAGTAATATGGTTATGAAATTTTATCTATTTAAATAAATTCTCATAAGATTGATTAATTATCAGTAATATTAATATTGGTTATTAAAATTAATTTTGAAGCTATTTTAATAAGGAAAAACAATTATAACCTCTTTCCAAGATTAACTATCAATGTAAATCTAGTGATTTCTGAATTATATAATAAAAAAAAGTAAACTAAATTAAACAACACAATGTATATAAAACAAGTGGTTCAATATCAATACAAGACCTAATCCACTCCACTTGGTGATCGCTTGCCACCAAATAGTTTATATTAATAAAAAATGATCCACACCCTTGACTGGGGTAAACAAAAGTATAGGGGACTGTCCAGGACATATGACCTCTTCCACAGTTCATCGTGGGTATAAACTAAAAGCTCACACAGGGTCCTCTTCCACACTTATCTATGGGAGTAAAGTAGTGTAAAATGATATGATAGGAAGGATATCTTTTATACTCTAGTTCAATATAGAAGAAAGTGTGTGTTTTTAATACAGAAATGTATAGTGCTTTGAAGCTAAAAGAAATAAAAAAAATTAGAAAAGAAAATGAAATTTGGTTAGAAGTGCTCTGAGTGTTATTCTATGCCACTCTAGACTTCTAGGATGAAAAAGATTCCAAAATTGAGTGCTCTTGTGTGAAAAATATTATCATAACTATGGTGCTCTAGTTTCTAGTTAGATCTGGCTCATGTTCTTTGTGGAGTTGGAATTGTGAAGATGTTCTTGACTCTGATCTATGGTATTCCAGCCATTGTATTTTTGAATGCTTCATGTGTTCATCAGATTTATCATGTTTCATGTGTCGGTTCTTTTCTCAAAAATTCTCATGTGTCTGTTTCTCTAACACCCCACTTTATTCACAGCCACACATTTCATTTTATTCATGGAGTGCATGTGTTGAAGCTGAAAGGATGCATGTATTCTGGACCATGTTCCTCGTACTGTCAGGTGACATGTCTACAAATAAATATTAATTATGCCAATGATTCTAAAAGACTCGAATATGACTACTGGAAATTAAATTGAAAAATGAAAAAACAGATTTTAGAACGGTGTCACAGTATGTCTGGAAATGGTGTCACTTGGAAATAGTGTCACCATGAAACAATGTCTCCATATTTTCCTTTGAGAAGTGAGACAATTATGATGGAGAGTTTATATAGAGATCAAGAACTTGTAGCACATATGTGATGTTAGGATCACAGTGTCTGATCTTTTTCCAAACAAATAATGGTGTCTTAGCAAGGAATCGGTGTCACAGACTTCAACAGATCTGAAACTTGTTATGCTGTCTGGTTCACGGTGTCTGGTCATGGTGTCTGGGTCACGGTGTCTATGTCATGGTGTTTGGTCACGGTGTTTGGGTCACAGTTTCTGGTCACGGAGTCTCGGTCATTTTCTACAAAAACATAACTAGTGGCAGACTCACAGTTTCTCAGACATAGCAAAATATCTAAATATAAACTTGAGTAGTGATATTCACAGAATGAATTAGACTTAATCATTCATCAATGAAATCTTTAAATACCAAGGGTAAATATAGTTTACAATAATGAAAATTAATTTATAGTAATTAAGATCTTGTATAGGCTTATTTAAATCATAAAGAAACCAACCATCTTTACACATGATTTGATATAGATTAAACATGATTTACTAGCTTTATAAAATGTATAAGATTTGTGATCATTAAAACATAATTAACACATGAGGAGTCCAAAAAATATTATCCCGTTATTTTATCATTAATAAATATATAGCCTCATTGATCCAAATTTATTATACATAATGAGAACATGTTATCCCCAAGGAGACACACTGGGTTAGATAAACCCCTTATCCAAAATATTTGGATGTTGTTTCTTTAATTCATCCAGTTCTACAATTCCCATTCAATATGGGGTCTTTGATATCATCTGGGATCCAGTTATGTGTTTAATGGATAAATCCACCAATATTTTCAGGGATGGTCCTTGTAAGTCCTTATGAAAAATATCAATGTTTTACTAAACTATGGGGACATTTTCTATTTTTATACATTCAATTTTTTCCTCCTCTTCACCAATAATATACATAAATAAGGCTATTGCAGGTGCTTCAAGAAAAATATCAGGCCAAGATATCTCTCTTATAAAAATAAATATATTTTTTACATTCAAGATTACTGAGATTAACATACTTATGTAGTCGATATTAGCACTATACTTTCACAATCATTCCATCCCTAGTAGAGTTTCTTATTCCACCATGTGAATTACTACTAGATTTTTTATGAGATTTTTCTACAAAATTTCCATATATTATGTTGATGCTTGCATAATTCCTCCTATTATCTTCAATGATAACTCTACTTCTAGTAGTTCTATGATTAATTCTATAATCATTTCAAGCGTTGATGAAATAATGGAAATCATAGGAACAAAATCAATTAGTGTACTTTCTATTATTGATAGAACAACAAGAGTACCTTCCACCACTTCATTCAGTGCTTTTTCATGAACCAACCTTAGTTGAAATGTAACTGGTCACCTAACTCATCCTAATACAAGGCCTGAGAGGTGTTCATGATCCATCCAGGATGGAAACTAGCATTAGGGAATCAATAGATAGAATAAGGGAAGGATTTTACACAATATAAAAAAAGAAACAAAGGAAACAAATATAGAAGGCCCAAATAAATACAATTACAAAATTTAACATCATTTATACAAAAATAAAAAAATGGAAAATAACTCAAAAAGAACCTAATGACCAAAACATCTTCATGTGACCCCGAGGGTCACTCTCTAATTCCAAATCCAACCATCACCCACAGTGATCAAAACCAAGTTGAAACATGCACCAAAGGATAAAAAAATAACTATAGGTGTATTAAAACTTGGTAGGAATTTATGAAAAAATATATTCCCAATTCATCTACATTGAAATAAAAGAAACATTAATTTCAAGTTTAAAATATAATAAACCAAACTACATTTTCCACACATTTACACATTAAAATATAAAATAGTCCATTTCCATTTTCTCATTTAAATCTAGTTTCTTTTCTTGGATGATTCTATTCACATTTTAGAGGAAAGGATAATGTTTTTACTAAGTGGAGGGAAGGTAAGTGTAAAAATTTCCAAAAATTTTCCATAACAATTTGAAAACTACGACATTTGTATTAATTAAAAAGTTAACCATACAAGGAAAAAACCAATGATCAAAAATTAAAGGAAATGGACAAATAATATGTGAGAGGTACCAAAGAATGAAGCATCTCAATGATATGATATAGAAAACTATGTTTATGAGTTACATGGGAGAACCTAGGATCTCGAGGGAATAATCTAGAACATGATTACATCTAACTCATCCTGAAGGCATGCCTCACCCGATGAAATCAACTTTCCCACACTCTCTATTTCACCATGTCTGGTCTGACCGAGGGGAACTATCCCAAACTGAAGAAAGGACCATTTTAAGGGACACCAGCTAGAGTGGAATCCTGTGCAAGTGTAGCTGTTATTAAAAAAAATCTACAATATATTCAAGGGTCCCATTTCAATACTAAAGTGGAGGTGATCCAACCAATTATAACAGACATCCAATCACATGAACATACATTATACACAAGGATCTATCACCACAAAACCACCCTCAAGTCACCCCATGGATAAAATTGCTTTTCCTTTAATCCACTTAATCTCAAGTGATTCCTACTCGGTGGACCTCTGAAATAATTAAACATAACCATGAAAAGATGAAGATCCAAGTAGAGATATAAGAGTAAAAACTTACAAAAAAATGATTTCCGGCCTCACACAACCTTCGAGAAATCGCACAATTACAAAATGAAACAAACACATTTCTTTCACATTGAAAACCCATTTTGGAATAACCCAACACATAACACTTTCAAGTCTAACACCATTTATAAATCAATTTTAGAAATAAAAAACACCATTTTAGATGCCAAATATACATTTACAAAGCCAAACTATTCTGTAAAAATCACAACCCACTTGCAAAGGCCAATAGAGAAATTTATCAAACACTGGGTGTTCATATCTCAACGAATCTAAAGGATATACTTTAAAAAAATTATTAAAAACACTAAATTTAACTTCAAAAAATTATTTTAAAAATCCCACATCACTATTTAATATTCCAGGATGGTGTGAAAAACAAGACAACAATGTTTTTTAAATTTTAAAGACAATTGAAAAATAAAACCACCCTCAAAATTAAATCTCTTCAACAAATCCCACCTGAAATTACCATGAAAGGGTTATAAGAATCATGAATGAAAAAGACTAACCTGATCTAAACAAAAATTCTATTTAAAACCTAAATAAACATGAACCCTATATCTACAAGACCATGGAAGAAGAATAATTCAAGAAAAAATGGAAGGTGGATGAGGAATAAGAGAGGAGAATATTACATTGAAGATTCACCCCCCAAAACATGAATAGATCAACTTTGAATCATTATATAAGTGGTTGGTAGGCATGAGGAAGAGGGGAGGATCCTCCTAATGACATATAAACTAAATTGGGGAAGAATAGTGTAATTTGAGTTTTAATCCCAAAAGGGGTAGAATAAGAATTTCAAAAACTTTAATGGCATTGACAGGTTAAACTTTTTGCGCACATGGTTTACCAAAATATGCAGAAACCATGCATCTCTCACTATCCAAGATAAACAAGCCACATAGTTAGACTGTATGGTCTACCACACTTTGTGAAAACCATTCGATCACCACTATCCAAGATAGATATTGAATGCATGGTTTCCTGAGATAGACAACACGGTTTCCCCAAACCGTGTGCCAACTATGCACCAATTTTTCTTAAGCACAAAATATCAATTTTCTCCAAAAATAATGGGGAAACTAATGAATAATCACAAGGTAATGAATACCTAAAAATAAAATCATGAATGTGAAAAGCTTTAGCCCTATCTACTGTGATTGAAAAATCCCAGTGTTGCTCCCTTGGCCTACACTGAGGATGATTGTGATTTCCCTCCATTATCATTAGATTGGGATAGTGATAAGAAAAGAACCCATGGTTTCTATATGTGAAGAATTAGACTTCAGGTTGTTCATGCACCATATTCCCTTTGTATTTAGTTTTTTAGTAGTCCAGGATTCCCCTCACTATGGTCGTTCCAAGCTACATGGCCATCTCTTTCACACTTATAACATTTTCCACTCATGAGAATGTTGTTTCCAAAAAACAATTTCCACATATTTTGTATGTGGGAAGTTTAACATTCATTGATCCTCTTCCATTATCGATGTTCCTCCACATGTTTGGCTCGAATGATCTCTTCATTCCATTCAATTTATATTACCATTGCATCTCTCCGAACAATAATTCAATCATTATAGCACTCTACACTATCACCTCATATATTTTATAGTATTGATTGGTTATATTTTTTGTATATGTAGTCTTAGTCTATTGAAGAATATATCAACCTTTCCATAAGAATCCATATAAAAGATAGATGTAATTTCCCAAACCCATGATGTATATTTGTTGATAATATTGTTGTTTTTTATAAAAACAAATGTTATTAATTTAAATACATTCAGTAATACAAGAACACATGAGAACCCATTTTATTAATTAATCAATAATACATACATAATTATAAGGATAAAGACCATAATTACTCCAAAAAACTCATTGAAAGCCATAGAAGCACCACCAAAATGCCTCTAATGAGCATAAAAAAATAGATTCTGTAGCCATCATCCCTTGTATCTATCATAATATGAAAATTAATAGTGATTTGAATAATTGAAGTGCTAAAAATAATAGTACTATACAAAACCATTTTTGAAACAAGAAAGAAATAT
Source organism: Viscum album (assembly GCA_963277665.1). Lineage (NCBI taxonomy): Eukaryota > Viridiplantae > Streptophyta > Magnoliopsida > Santalales > Viscaceae > Viscum > Viscum album. Next base: position 1,908,139,217 of record OY728155.1, read on the forward strand.
GATTAGTTTGTTGTGTTTTGTAATACCTTTGACATGTATTTCTAAAATTTATTTACACGGTAAAAAAATAGATGTTTGAATTTTTAGTGACCATTGATTTTTTTATAATCAATGGGTTTTCTTTTCCCGTTGGATGTTTTAAAATTTTAAAATTAATTTTAAGTTAAATTTTCAAATAATAAAATTAATGAAATTTATTTAAAATGTTTTTTAGAGTAATACATTTTATGGTTTTAAATTAATAATTTAATAAAAAAATAGTATTTAAATATTTACAATTAAAATTAAAATAATTGTCTTTAAATTGTTCAATTAATCTTCATAAGGTCAACAAAATTTATGATTTTGGTTATGTTTAGGATATTTTTATATAAATGTTTTTTCTAAGTTACCACCACAAAAAAAAAGACAATGCTTTAATGCCATGACCTTATGGTTTAGTGGTCACAACATAGACCCACTTGAGTAGAATGACATTTCATCCCAGGTATAGGTCGGTGAAGATTCAAACCATGTATTGGTGGACCGAGTCCCAGCCCTCAAATAAGTTGGGCCAAGGCCTAGGTGAGATCCTGTGTATTAGGATCCATATGTGCGTGACTATATTTTTTAAGAAAGGAAACCACGTAAAACCTTATAAGGTTGTCCTAGAAGCCACGTGATTTTGATGTGAGATGCATTTTTTAATAGTGGGATCTAATTAGAGCCATTAATCTCAGACAAAGCTAATCCTGACCATCCCCTCCAATCCTGATTGATCTCTCCTTTATTACTCCTGTGGGTTTAATCTCAGCTATATGATCAATCATAGATGATATCAATTGTCACTTAATACTTTGGTTATATTCTATACTAGACACCAGGTCACGACACACCAGTAGGTCGACGACCACCCGAATCATCACCTATATTGAAGTCCCCTTCACCATAGCCTCATTTTGGTTTCATCTTCAATAAAACCGAAATTGATGGAGGTTTAAAAATTAAACCAAAATCTTAAACCCGGTTCTATTTCCACATATTCCTTCGGAATCCTTCAATAAATATATAAATATATATATATATATATATATATCCAAACAACATGATTTCTTAAGTTTTTTGTATCAATTATTTTTTTCCTAATTCGTGTTCGGATTCGAATTCATAATTATCTAATGGCAGCATGAGATATAATATATATATATATATATATATTCACACCTAAAAGTACTTGATTCTTATCCTCCAAAGTCCAATATTTTGTTTTGCTCGAACTCTGAAATCCACAACCCCTAATTTGATCCAAAAAAGGAATGGTTTGTTTGTTTTATGATCTATTTCCCCCAAAACATGTGTATATAAGTATATATAAAAAAATATACATATAAAGTTCTTTATTTTAATAAATTTTGATAAAATTCATGTATATGGGATTCAATATTAATCCCGCATTCTTATGGATTAATGTAAGAGTTTATTTTTATAATCAAGTTATCCTAACTTCAAAAAGATCTATATATATGTGTATATATATGTATATGTATACATAAATGATTAATTATTTGAAAAATATTTAATTTGAGGTTATTTTTTTATATTATATTTCTAAGCCTATGGTTTGTAGGGTTTTGATTTTATTATCGATCAATTAATGTTGTTCACAAAGATATACATATATATATGTGTGTGTATATCAATTTATTTATAAAGAGTGATTAATATTATGTTTTCGAATCTATATAAAAAAATTAGAAAATTTTTAATAGTATATTATTTCATGGTTTATATTTATGTGTTAAATGAAAATAGTAATCATTTTATGTGATAATCATAAACAAGTTATTATTTCATATGTGAAATTGTATCTCCACCCCATGGTATGTCATTAATAATTAGGTATGGCCATTATCTAACTTATAAGTGGCATTGCATTTATTTTTTATCAAGTGTGAAAATATTTTATTATGCATTTTATTTATAACATTAAAATAATTATATCAATTCTGGAGCATGGTATTCCCTGAAAAATGTTTTTTGAAACTCTTGAGATTATGTTTATGAAATTTTATAATAATGGTTATTTTCTATAAGAGAAAAATATTCTATGTATTTAGTTTTTAAAGGTTTTGGGTTATTATTGAGGAAGGAAGGTCCATTAATAGAGTTTTCAAAAAATTATAACTATTATAATGAATGTTATCTTATGGGGAGTGATACCATAAATCTTATGGAATATTTTTACCATATGAGTTATGACTAGTGTCCTTACAAATTTCTTATGGTCTTTTATGTATGAGAAATGAACCTCCCAAAATTGATTACATTCAATGGAGAAATCCCAATGATCTTTTCAATTTTAATTATTTTCATAAAATAATGTTTTTCTAAATGTATTTATTAGATTAAAATGTTATGAAAATCTACTTTTAAGTAAATATTTTTATTTCAATAAATTATTTAAAATAATTTATTAGTTATTTTAAAACCCCTTACCAGGCATACAATTTTCTCACACTATGATTATAAAAATTATTTTTATAGGTTTATTTAAATTAATAGTGATCTAATTTTCTTGAGGAGGAAGCATACTTAATATTATTTTTATTTTGTTCATATTTGATGAAATATAATATTTGTATCTAATTATCTAGAACAAAGACAGGAAAATTTCCTTGATTGTGTAATGTGTTGTGTAATTATTCACTTTCTTTTTATAACAAAATTACAGAGCATGTTTTAACACCAAATCCGAAAGCACGGGTTTGGCTCGTTACAATTGGTATTAGTGGAACTATCAAGATAATTTTGGATAATTAGAAAAAACTAATAATTGAATTATTCTTTCTTAAGTATAATTAATTCCTTAAAATATTTAGATGGATGGAAGAAGATCAAAAAATAATATTTTGTCCCTACCTGATGTGTTAATCAAAAATATAATTTTAAAATCATGTCTGGATGTGTTTGATCCCATATCAAAAACTTATATATCCTTTAAACATTTTTACCTAGTATTAAATACTCCAAATATCTTGTTATTCTTTCATGGATTGGCCTTTGAAAATTTATTTATCGTGCATGCACAAATTTTATTCTATGAATGTAAAGGAAAATATTTTTAGGGTCTATTAAAATGCTTTACCGTATCTAGAAGTCTTCTATCTTTATGAAATTTCTGGGAAGCTGCAGAAGGGGGTAACCTCCACCAAGATTATCTATGTCAAGTCTGGGACTTTTGGTTTTATAGGAGTCTTTGTGATTTAAAAATTAAGAAAACGATGTAGATCAATTGGTTTCTAGAAATAGAGTCCATTATAATGTCTCATGGATTTTCACCTATCACTCTAGACATTAGTTTGACCATGGGTGCTTGAGTTTTGTTTTAGAAAAATAAATTGAATAACTAAAAACTAACTTTGTTATCAATTTGATTGGAAGAAACCATCTATTTCAATAGAACTTCCAATGATGGAGGATTTGCTGAAGGTATAAATAGATTGTTTATAATTAAATTTTTATAATTAATAATAATTAATTTGTTAATGTTGGAACATGAGTGTTGAATACTAAAAGTGGTTGAGAGTACAAGGTAATTGTGAGGGAACAATTCAGTTAGGGGGGGAATTAAATTCCCCAAACCCATGATGTGTTGATGTTGATAACATTATTGTTTTCATAAAAATAAATGTAATTAATTTAAATGAATTCCAGAAAATGAGAACACATGAGAAATTTTTTTATTAATTAATCAGTAATACATAAATCATTAAAATTCCAAAGACCTCAACTACTCTCAAAAACTCAATGCAAGTCATAGAAGCACCACCAAAATGCTTCCCAGCAGCACAATAAAACTAATTATGTAGCCTTCATACCTTGGATCTACCATAACAAGAAACAAAATTGTGATAAGAATAGTATAAATACTAAGAATAAGAGGAATGTAAAAACCCAATTTTTTATGTAAGAAAGAACAATGATTTAGTTTTGTTTTGCATTGGAATTCTTTAGATATGTATTTATAAAAGTTATATAAACTTTTTAAAAGAATAGTCATTGTAATTTTTTGTTACCATTGTTGTTTTTATACCATTAAGGTTCTATTTTACTGTTAGATTTTAAAAAAATTTAAAATGAATTTAAATTAAAAAATTTTAATAATAAAATTATTTAATTTTAATTAATTTTTTAGAGATATAATTTTGAGCTTTTAAATTAAGAATTCAATAAAATAGAATAGTACTTAATTATTTTCAAAATAAATTAACATAATGTAATTTTTAAATACTGCAATTATTCTACATAAGGTTATAAAAAATGGATGATTTTTTTATGTTTATGAAATTATTTTTTTTTAAAAAAAAAAATAAGTTCCCACCACAACTGAGAGAGTCCATTAGGGACCATCCCTTAAGTCCTAGTGGGCACAACACACTACCACTCGAGCAGCATGATAGGTCATCCCGTCTATAGGTTTCCCTAGCATCAGACAATGTATAGGTTGACCGAGTCTCAGTCCGAGTATAAGTTGGGATAAGGCTCTGACGGGATCCCATGTATAAGAAACCTTGTGTGTGTACTTATTTATTTGTAAAAAATTAACCACATCCACCATTATAAGTAAGTCTTAGAAACTAATTTTTTTTTGTGGAATGAGTTTTTAAATGTGAGATATAATCAAAGCTATCCATCTCTGACCGAGCTATTCCTAACCCTCATGTCCAATGTCAAGAGATCTCTCCTTTCTTACTCATGCATCTTTAATCCTAGCCCTGTGATCAGACATTGAGAATCTCAACCTCCCCTTCATTATTTAGTTGTATTCTCTAATAGACACCAGGGCGTGCCTCACCCGCAAGCCGACCACCGCCAGACTCAACCCCTTTGTTGAATTCCCATTCACCATGGCCCCATTTCAATTTCATCCTCCACAAAAATGACATTGAAGGTGGTTTAAAAATTAATCAAAAATCTTTTACCTAATTCCCTTTCCATTGATTCCTTTGGTTTCCATCTATAATATATATATATATATATATATCCAAACAACTTGGTTCCTTAAGATTTTTGTATCAATTATTTTTACTTTAGTCATGTTCATATTCTTCTGCATCTTTGTTTAATTTCAACATGAGATAATATATATATATATATATATAACTATTTGCACAACCAAGAATACATAATTCTCATCCTCCCTAGTCATCCATTTTGTTCTACTCCAATTCCAGAAGCCTTAACCCCTCGTTTGATCCAGAAATAAGTGTTAAATTTCATTTATTTTCTATTTTCACCAAAACATATGAACATAAGTATTTATAAAAAAAATTACATATTTATTTTTTTATATTAAGAAATATTGATAAAAATATATTTTTATGAATTGAATTTTATAGGATTCCATAAAAATCCTTCATTCTTATTGATTTATATAAGAGTTTATTTTTCTAATCAAATTATCTTCACTTTACAAAGATTTAGATATATATGTCTATATATATATGTATATATATACATATATGATTATCTATTTTCAAACTATATAAGATGAGGTTTTTTGAATTAAATTTTATTTCTGAGAATATGTTTTGTAAGGTTTTGACTTTATTATTGATAAATTTCTATGGTTCACAAATATATACATATATATATATATCAAATTATTTATAAAGAGGGGTGACTATTTTGTTTCTAAATATATATACAAATGATAGAAATGTTTTCTTAATCAATCAATTTATGGTTCCTTTTTATGTGTTAAATGAAAATAGCTATCATTTTATGTGTTATTCTTAAACAAGTTATTATTTCATGTTTGAAATTGTTTATACACCCCCTGGCATATCATGCATAATTAGGTATGTCCATTATCTAACTTATTAGTTGAATTCCATGAATTTTTAATCAAGTGCTCATATAATTTATAATGCATTTTATTTATAACTTTAAAATAATTATAGAAATTTTTCATCATGGGATCCTCCTAAAAATGGATTTAGAAACTCTCAAGATTATTTTTATGAAATGTTATAAGAAATTTTAATTTTTAAAAAACAACATAATTATATGTATGTAGTTTTGAAAGGTTTTGGGTTATGATTTAGAAATTTAGGTCCATTAAAAGTGTTTTTTAAAAATTGGAAGTAGTATAATGAATCTCATTTTATGGAGAGTGAACTAATAAATCGAAATGGCACTTTGTTCCACATGAATTATGACTAGCGGCCTTAATGTTTTAATATGGTCTTCAAAGTATCATAAATGATGAACCGAAAAATTATTACATTTAATGGAGAATCTCAATGATCATTTCATTTATAATTATATGTATAAATTAATAGTTTTCTAAATTTATTTATATGATTCTAATGTTATGAAAACCCACTTTTAAGTACGTATTTTTATTTCAAGGAAGTGTTTTAAAAGAATTTATTAATTGTTTTAAAACCCCTTTTCTGGTCATACTAAATTCTCACTCCCTATTTTTTTAAATAATTTCTATAGTTTTAGTTGAATTACTTGTAATTTAATCTACTTGGGGAGGCAGTGCACTAAAGAATCTTTTAATTTTGTTCCAATTTAATGAAATGTAATATATTTATCTAATTCTCCATAAACTAGTTCAAAAAAGTCATAGATTATGTAATGTGTTTTGTAATTATTCATTTTATTTTTAAATAAAAAAAATACAAAACATGTTTTGGAAAATAATATGGAAGAACTGGTTTAGGTCGTTACACTAGTAATTTATTGATAAAATATTTTAATGTTTAAATAATTTCTTCCCACCAATTCATATTCCATCTTCTTTAGTTCTAGGAACTGATTCTCCATTTTTTAACATCAATTGTAGGAGTTTTTTATATAAAAAGGATCACTTGAATTCTTACCACTCCATAGAATAAATCTCCATTCTTGGATTCATGTTTCTAATCATTGTCCCCCACTAATGAGATTCTTCATATAATAGGTACACAACCAGGGTGACATTATCTTATTATGATCAACCGAGTATAGAAAAGAATTTTTTTATAGATATTATCCACTATTCAGCAATCAATGGGTCGATAGATCCACTGAAAGAGGGGGGTCAATGACACATAAAGGAATCAACATGATGTTGTTCCCTTCATGTTTAATCTATTATGTTAGCTTGATTGAAGTTATTATTCATAACTTGAGTCAGTTCACTCAGCATTCTCATGAGGATTTCAATTATAGATTACATAGAAGTGTTGTCAGCGCATTGTCCATTATAATCATCATTTATGTGGTTCCTAAAATATCCCACAATTTTCATAAATAATAAAAAAAGAGTTAAATGTTTTTATCTTTAGAATATTAAATTCCTAAAATAAATTAATCCTTAAAAAATTGTTCTTAAATATGTTATTCATTAATAAAAATTTCATTTTATACATATCCTTGAAAATGGTTCATAATTGAAAATATTGTGACTAACCAATTATATCCCTCAAGAGTGTCAACTCAGGAGTGATGAATGGCCCATTTTTGTTCACCAGTTCCCATTCAAGTCTATCACAAAGTGGTGTTTTTGTGTGGTACCCCTACATAAATCTGTTCCAGATCCTATCCACTTGTTCATAGTTAGACAAAGATTTATTTTCGTGGAAACCACTCACTTAATAATTAACCAAAATAGAATTATGTTTTCTTATATTTAAAAATTATCCAAAAGGTTCTATATAAATTTTTCAAATGATAATTTTCATATATAAATAATCCTTCTTTTGATACCAACTATGAAATCCCGCCTTTTTGATACCTAACTTCTCATTACAATGTACAAACAAAGTATCTTTTAAAGTTTGGTTTCCTGAAAATAAGGTAAAATACATTAAAATGTAAAATATTATTTTAATACTCTTAAAAGGAGTCTTCACTGGTTCATCATAATTACATTTACTATATCTCATATTTTGGGTACATACATAAAATTAAATGTGTGATACAGAGTCCTAGTAAGGGAAACAATTTAAATGTGAACATGAGGAATATCATTAAGAAATGATCCCAAGTGACGTAACATGAGGAATAAAATAATAAAAATAACAGAAATCATAAAATGGAAATGTGGATAAAATATTTAAATGATACATTCATAAACATATCACCATGTTTTGTCACTAAGGTGTAATAAAATTTACCAAGGTTATTCACCTTGGTATCGTAAAACATATCATCTTTAGAGATTATATTCTCTAACCAATGAATTGGAGTGATATCAGGGCACACTGTTAATATGTATTAATTAATATTAAACATATATATCATAATCAAATATTTCATAAATATTCAATGGAGAATAAATGAAATAGTTTTCATATAAAAAACATAGTGTTTCAAATGTCCTTAAAGACGTGATCATTATGTAATTTTTAACCCAGAGAAATGATATTTTGTTTTCATTTATTTTATTACAAGAATAAAATATAAAAAATTCACATATTTTTGAATAAACCTAGAATATAAAGAGGATTTTTTATTCATGTAAATAAAATAAAATATAATTTTTTATGGGGGAGAGAGAAATTTGGAGAAGTAAATTCGGAAGCATAACATGTATAAAATGTGGTTTTAGAAATGGTTAAAATGAGAGGAGAAAAGGGTATCCAATTTATAAAATGTAACATGAAAGTAATTTTATGAATTAAAGTGTAATAAAATATATTAATCATTATATTTAGAAGAAATATACTAAAATAGGTTCACGAATTAAAGATAAAATATGGGTAATTCTATTACCTTGAATAGTTACTTCTAAATATCAAGGAATGGATACTTTGGGGATTGAGTAAACCTTGGGGGAATAAATTGGTGATAGAACTACAATATATTCATGGATTATGGATTGGGACTGAAATTAAATGGATAAATGGTTTGGTATTTATAAAAAAGGGGAGTATTTTCTTATTAATTTCCAAAATATATGCCTTAGAAGACTAGGTTGTGTAAAACAAAAAACTATGGGCATAACCATGGTTTTTTTCCAATGGTATTAGACATTTGGGACATGTTTTATGATATTTTAACAAAAAATAATATATAATAATATGGTATTACTTCTTTTGGTATGGAAAAGTAATTTTTCCACAATGTAATGTTTTTAAAGATTTTTTTTTATTTTAGACTTTGAAAAGTAAATTATTGATTTGGAAAATTATTAAAAAATATATAAATACATGATATTAATAAAATTGCATATTTTAGTTCAAATATTGTTTATTATTAATTATTACATCATTATGATACAATTATAAACTAATTAAACATACTGAAAACCTAAAACTATATTTTTACTATTTAGGAAAAAATAATGTATTTAATAAAATTCTCATTAATTTACCCTAACATAATTTCTATGAGTTAATTTAAAAATTTATTTTTATTTTATCATAATAATTATCCATGTATGATAATTTTAACCTTTAAATATAAAAAATTCCTTATTTATTAAAATAAATAACTGGTTGATAAATTATAGTGAGATTTTGGACACTAAAACATTTCATGGACATAATAAAATTATTTGATAATTTATATTTAAAAAATATTTCTTAGAATAAAATTTAATTAAAATATATATTATTCATAATAACATAGATTATAATAAAAATCATATGTTTTATAATAAGTATAACTTGTGTAGGAAAATCAATTAATCAATTTCCATCTCAATAAAACAGGTATTGTATTAATAAAAACTATTCTTAAAATAGATTTTATAGATTTCATATTTTATGTATAAATTGGAATTAAACTTTTAGTAACTATGTATGGGAAAAATAACTCATTATAACTCGAGCGTATAACATAAGGTTAATGTGTTCGATGATGATAGATTAATGGGGTGTCTAGGCTGACATCCCTCAAGTGGTAATTTTCACTAACTTGAATTTGTCCCATAGGAAATTTTGTTCAAACATCACTTGTTGAAGCATGTCTTAGGATTGATCAAGGGAGAACCTCAGTGATGTTACCTCCCTCCCAAGTTCTAACAAATTTGCTTCATACGACATGCCTCTACTTCATGAGTCCATCACTTCTCATTTCTACATTAATTATCCATTCTAATTTCAACTTATAAAAAACAATTATAATGTCAAAATTATTATCAAGAGAATATTTCCCAACATTCATATCGACCAATGCACATATATTACAAGTAGTCCTATAAGGGTAAAATCCTGATGGACACATTTCCCTTTATACTCTATAAATACTACTTCATCATTAAACAGATATAGTTTTGTTGTGTTTAATATAATATAAAGCACATTTTTCTGGAAATAAATATAATTTAAAAATTCTAGGTTGATATAGTTTTAATTTGCTCACCATGATTCATGTATAAATTCTTTATCGATATGAGTGAAATTTTACCTACACTACCCTTAGTCTGGGTAGTGGCTGATTTAAAATGTGGGAGGTATTTGTTTACTATTTTTGGAATTTCAAAAAACGATGAGGTGAATTGGAATGAACAAACCCTTGATAAAGGGATAGGAGGAATTACTATAATATTATTAAAATAGTATGATCCATTCCTTCACTTTTCCTCTACATTTTCTACATTCAATATCAATTATAATTGTGTATGTTTTTACATAAACATGTTTGATCTATTCTCATATAGTTTAGAACGTATAAGGAGGATATATGGGATTGACATTCTCCATATCCCATGGCCACTAATTATCTTAGAAAATGGGATTATATGATTATAAATACTTTTATATGGTGAAAATGGTAGAAACATGTATGGATATAGATATGGTTGATGGATATCATGCCAGATCCCATTGTATCATGAGAAGAACTAATTATTTCATTAATGCCTCTCTTTTATAATATTTATGAATTCAGAAATTCATTTTTTATCAACGTTATCAAGGCTATCAGGGTTACACTTTGTGGTTAATTAAATGGGGATTGAGTTTTACAAAAACTAAGGGATATTTTTTAAAAGTGTTATAGAGTTTATCCAAAGTTGTTTTGGATGATTTTTCACAATGTATTGCATAATATGTGACACACAGTGAAGTTGATGATAGATTTCCAAAAAAATGTAATATGTACAAAATGTGTATTGGATCTGGTTTAAAAATTTATCATATATGATATTATATATGGTGGAATGACAGAAAAGTATTTCAAGTATTAGTTAAGTTGGGAGATTTAATTGAATGTGAAAAAAAACATATGATATTATGTGGTATGATATAGTAATTCCTAGATCATGAAATACATATGGAAAAGGATAATTTTATGACTTACTTGATATTGAATTATATAATATGTGGACATAGTATAATGGTTTTTTGTCCAAGGCTTATTATATGACATATGTGAATCATAGTTCCATGAATTTTATAACATGGTTTATTTGAAACTATTATTATTTACAAAAGTTAGGTTAATGGTATGGAGTTGACATTTGAAAATATTTTACCTATAATATTTCATTAACTAAATGAAACTCATGGAAAAATGCATTCATGTGATAAATACACATATGATCAGTTCATTACTAATGAATTTTGAAATAATAGTGTAAATTTTTACATAACATGGGAATATATCAAGGGCTATATAAAAGATTTCTTACCCTAATTCATATCTATGGAACTCCTTAAGCTAGACTCCTTTTGACTCTCCATCCATCTCACTGCTCTATTCTTCTATCTTCCTTAGCTACTAGAGAAACTAATATATCTTGAGGGATATGGAAGACCTTACAAAGCCATTTGGGTGATTTGGTACATCATAAGGATTCATTAGGATTAAAAGGTTATGAGAGATATTAATTGTGATTCTATTGGGAATAAATTAATAGAAAAAACAATAATTAGATTTGGTTCATGGTACACTTTCTTAATTTCTTTATTTTTTCGGTTCTAGTTTCAAATTCATGGTGATCATTGGGATTTTGGTTTATAATCCTTTTTTTGAATTAAATAACCATCAATAATCTTTAGAAACCTAACTTCCATGTGGTTGGTATTATCCATTGATTCTCCCTTATATATTTCTTACTTATTTATTCCTTGAATCTTGTCTCGTTTGGAAGACGGTTGTTTTTATGTCTTAATTACAATGATATTTCCACCCTAAAAATCCTATCACATGATTTTATCTAGCGTTGCAATTTTCTCATTGGTTTTTTATTTTTATTCTTTATTCCAATTTAGGAAATCGGGGCCTAAATCGTCTTATGGTGTTTATTTTATGTGCCTTTTGGCCCTTGGTTTTTTTGTTTTATCTTTTAGTGTGATTTTGTCTTAGAGATTCAAACAATGGAGTGTTTCTTATCATCCACTTCTCTTGGAGGGCCCCTTTGGTTCTTTGTGGGCCCTATTGATTCTCCATTCCTGTTTCACTTACTTATTCGATATGTATGTTTTTTTCATTTAGTTTTAAAGATTTGGTGCTTTTCGAGTTTCCTTAAAGGTTTAGTTCCCATCCCTATATTAATACAGCTCATATAAATTTTCATTTCAAGGTCCTTGAATAATTTTCTTTTACTGTATCTCATAGGGTAATTTTTTATAATAAAAATAATTTAAAATTTTCTGAAAAAAGTGATCGAGGAAACTATTTCCCAATCTATGGGTGATTTGCAGGTGAAGGGTAAGAACTATTTTGGACAACACCTAATTTTCACCTCTTTTAGAAAAGGTTATAAGTTTATATCTCATATAATTTGTTCCCTAAAAAATATATGAAGAATGTGATTTTCAAGATTGGACATTCATCATATTTTTTTAAGGAGATATCTCAAGCATCACCTTCTTTTAAACACCTCTATAGAGGGATCTATTTAAGATAAAACCAATACTTCTTCTATTTTTGAAATTATATATATATAACAATAATTAAAATAGTACTAATTTTTTATATGGATTTAGTTTCAATAAAGTAGTCTATAAATAATATACCCCTTAAACCGCCATCCAACCCTCCCTTTTATAAGGGAGTCTTCTTTTCTATCCATTCAAGGTATTTAATGTGGGATTCAGGTTTTCCCATCCCAGCACATCAAAATATAAATATAATAATATTATTAATAATATAAAATGAATACAAAAAATGTAATAAAAAACTGATAACAATTAAAAATTAATATATAATTATAGATAATTAATTATCATTAATCATAATAATGTAATTAATAATTAAATAATAATGTGATAATAATTTACAATTAACTAAATCAATTATTAAATTATTAATTAATTAATAATTAAAAACAAATAATTAATTGCTAATTCATTTAAACATATAATTAATAATTATTAATAATATAATTTAAAAGTTATTATTTATAATTACACATATCAATAAAATAATTGGTAATTGATCATATAATTAACTAATTTACTAGAGGTTATAAGAAAATGAAATAACTCACACACCCCCCATGTGAGTAAGGATATGAAAAACCCCCTTCCAATGTTTGACACAATTTATAATTGTCTCATTAAAATTTTATATCCCAAAGGTCACAGATTTGATGACCCAAAATCCACTTCATAATGGCTTAGAAACCCTTGTGACGTACTTTTCATATTTTCTGAACTATACTAAACCATCTCCCCACCACTTAATCAAATTTTACTGCCTATAAGGATTCAATTAAGGTAATGGGAAGTGGTTCATAGGATTTTAAAACATTTTTGAACCCTTAAAAATGGATCTTTTAAAGAATGTGTAATTGTTTGATTCTAGGTTGATTCAAAACATGATTTTCTAGGCCCATGCAGTTTTCGGTTATGCTATTGTGACGGATTTAGGCCCAACTATGCTTAATTTGGATTTTATGGCTTCAATAATATCATCTATCAGCCTTGATTAAGGTTATTTTCATTATTTTTCACATGCATTGAACAATAGAAACATTGATTGAGTTATAAATGATTCTAATATACTGAATCAAATGGTAATGAAGAAATGTGACATTATTTATAATAAAAAATTCTATATAATCATTATAGATATGATAAAACAATCTAAGGATTCCATTTTCCATCATTTATCTCTTAATGTTAAAGAGAACATATTGAATATATTTGTCCTTGGGAATAAACTTATTTATTCCGTGGGATTTTATGGATATATAAATACATAAATAGGTAGGAAATTGTTCGACATTAAATTAAGATCTTAAAATACTAATTCTAAATCCAGGGGATTCAGTTTTATCAATTTAATGTCTGATATTCATAGAATTCTAGATTGGGATCCACTATTTAATCCATCAAATGTGATTAAATTGTTCACCAAAATTTGGATAAAAATCATGTAACTTAGTTAGTTTTTACAGAACACCTAAATCCTATGATATTTTCCCATAAATGTTGGGTTTCCTATCAAGATAGATAGGGAAGATGAAAGGACAATTTGTGATCATTTTCCCATTTTGATAGTGTTAGTGGACCATAGCTCCCCTCTTATTATAATAGTTTTTGAGATGTTGATGAATATATATTTGAATTGATTACTGATTATAAAAAGGAGCCTGATTATTATATGGGATATAATAATATAGTGAAGACTTATGAAAAATTCCTTATAAAATTGGTTTGTGACTCTTATGAGATATTGGGTATTTCTAAAGATAATTATAGAAATGGTAAGGATTAGTGGTCCTATAAATCTAGAATGGTATATTACCATATGGACATGAGATTAATATATCATGTAGGAGTCACACATAGATTATCTATATCTCAAGAATAAACTCATAATTTGGTATTCCCTTACTAAATCCGGAAGGATTTGATCTTTTAGATCACATAGTAAACAATGTTGAAAATTTAATGAATATGAATGGGGGGAAATGTGTTAACTCTTAATAAAACTAATTATAATTGTATCATTAATGATTTGAATCATTTTTAAATCCTTTTTGAAATTTTATTGATGATTACAATGTCACTATTTAGTATTTATCTTCTTAGAGTGAAGATGAGTTTGATGTAGAAAACCTCCATAAATAAATTCAATTAAATGCATATATAAAAAAATCTCATGAAACCTATGTACCTGAGCTACCGTATTCAACATAAGGCTTGTAAATAGAAGGGGGGTAGGGAAATTTAGTTCACTGATCATTGAAAATTACAATCATGAAGAAGGAACATCCCTCTTTGATTAAAGGAAAAAATATAAGGTACTAGTATAATTTGAGACCTCTTTCCATGATGGGATTTCGGAATTGGAGAAGTTACTTATTGGAAAAAGTTATAATGGACAAGAGGTAGAAACCCCAACTCAATATCTGCATTAGGATGGGATTCATAAGGTAGTTTCTATGAGTAATGAAGTTGTCATCTCTATAAATATGGGGAAAAAATTCTTCTCATATGAATCACCAAGGGATAGGAAGTGTTGATCCTAAGTACCATAATACTCTTCTTATTTTAGACAATAAAAGGGTCAATAGTATTGTTAATTCCACTAATGATGACGCAACCTTAAATAGAGTAGTCAAATCAACCAAAGAACAATTTTGTTGAATAAGGGTGCTATAGTGGACTCTATAAAGGGTCTAATTTTGGGATCTACTGCTAAAAATGATCAAATTTAATAATTAGTAACCATTATTAGAAGTTAAACTACTAAGAAAAAGGTTCGTGATATGGATTCAGTTGACAAGGATGATCTTATAAATACTAGTTCCAATGAGGCACATGATTTTTTGTCTGATGATTTTACTGTTCAAGAGATTTCCATTGAAAGAAGTTGTGATATAAACAATACTAATGGTGTTTGGAATAAAGAATATATTGGGAAATCTATAACCAGGAAAAAATAATTTTTTATGATTGAACATTTAAATGAATCAAGAAACATGGAATGAATATTTTAGGAATGTGGTATATTTTTTTAAAAGAAACTATATATGGTGGAGGGTAATAATTATCAGGGATAGAATTATCAATTACCCAATGAGAGTAATTATAATGATTTTGATGCATCAAAAATGTAGTTTTGTCATATTAAAGTAATTTTTGAAAACTAGAAAGTGGATATGGGGGGATATGCCTCTTCATCCGTCTATAAAAAGATGCTCCATTCAAGGAATAAGCATGATAAAAAATTTTAGAGTAAAATGGAATCTCTTATTTTTTTTAAGCTCCATCATTGTTCCAATTTAATTCCTTCAGTATTTCATCTATTATTAATTCAAATTTTATATGTTGGGATGGAGTTTTCAATGGTTTTATTGGGGCCGTTCACATGGTATTCCTGGATTTCCTTTAACTATGATTATATTTTTTCTGAAAATGCTGTTTTTTCTTACTATACACCAATTGAATTTAGAATATTGACTAAGGGAGATCCAATGGATGGGGGTGACTCTGGATATGGCTATTTATCTAGTCCTTGATTTTGTTTTTCCTCCTCTATGTTGATGGCACAGTTCCACCTATGCCTCCAGTTGTTCCACTATCCATTAAGAGAACCACCAAGGTTTTCTCCTCCATCCATGCAACTTTCATCCCACATCTCTCACACTATCACCTAATGATTATATGGAATTCCATAATTATTATATGGGTGACATGATTTAGGGTGATCAATCCAATTTGGATAAAGGATTTTTTATTGAGTTTTCCAAGTGAATTATTTTTGAGTTAACTTCTATGATCATATGGATTTTCATAGAGAAGAAGAAGGGGAACTAAGGTATTACATCCACCCACACTCCCTACTGTCAAGTTCATGCCACCTCCTAGAACCGGAGTACCGATCCATTGGAGATTCATGGGAGATCAACTTGATCTTGGGTCTAGGGTGACTATACACCAAAGGAGGATCAAGACCCTGGCTTGTTTTCATCGTAATCGGGTTTTAGATTTAAATTCTTAGATTTGTAGAGAATTATTCCTTTTTTCCATGTTTGTAACTATATCCTTTTTGTTTGTGTGTGTGTCTATCCATATGTGGATGATGTTGACTCTATGTGATGGTATTTTTCACCGCCACCAATTCAACAAGGCTAGCCTCCTTGGATAGTTTCTCTAGTCATCTTCATTATTCTTTGAGTTTTTATTTCTTCAGTTTCATTTTTCATAGTAATAAAAGTCTTACTTAGGTGGTGTTCTCCCTGTACTTTTAAGATTAAACTAATCTAAAGCACATTTTATCTGATGTCCTTTCATTATTTTTCTTTCTTATTTTGATTTTTCATTAGCTCATTTAAATAAGAAATATTTTTCATTTTCATATATCAAGCATTCTAATTTTATCATATCAAACTTTTTAACTTTTAATATGTTTCAATGGGTCCTAGATACTCTAAGTTTAAATGGATTAACCCCAACTACTGGTATCAGAGACTACTAAAACATTAATAATGGGACCTAAAAATAAATTTGATATAGATTTTTTTAATCTATAGTATATTAAAATGACTTCCCTCCTATATCATAATGATTTAATTGATTCTATCTTAGAAACTAAAAATACATTAAATATCATTTCCCTGGATGGGCAGAGTAATATCACTTTTGTTGATGTCCCTAAGGAAACCCTTATTAAATCCCACAGAATAATTGTTTTACCTTTAGAAGATAAACTTATTAGATAGGCTTCATATTAGTCTTCTACTGCTGGTATTTGGTCTAGACAAAAATCCATCTATATGACTATGTCTCTTGTTGGTAAAGTTTTAAAAAAATGAGATTATATACTTTCAAAATGAATCTTGGAACTATATTTAGGATATACATTGACAAATTTAATAAAATCTTATTATATATATACAACATAGTCATTATATTATATTATTAATATCCTGAAAAATTACTATTAAACTTATTTTATGATACATTAAATTCTGTTAAATATTCTATGATGTATGGAAAAGGAAATCATACTCTCTAAGAAGTTAAATCTACTTTACCCTCCAATGAAATTCAGAGGAAGGGTAGTGTTAAGAATGAGGAAGAGGTTTTGAACATTAGGGATAGAAGTAAATAAATTTTTAGAAGTGAGTATAGGGGTATGAGGAGACAAATGGTTCAGTCGTAGAAGAAACTATTTAAGTCAATAAATAAATTAATCAAATGTTTTCAAGGAAAAAAACCTGGTCCTAATAAAAAATATTACTATAATGATAATCGTAATAACTATTCCTTACTAGTTAAGAAGGATTTTTACACTGATGATGTGTTAACTATTTATGATAATTCCATATCTTATGAATAGATCATTGATTTGCAGTGTTCATTCTACTTGTGTCCAAGGGGGGAATTATTCATTGAGTAGAGATAAATTAAATCTTGAGAGGTGTTTATAGGGAATAAAAGGAATTGTATTATTATGGTAATATTATTGGTTTCATTAGAGCTTCATGATAGTGCTGTTAAAACTCTAGATGAGTTTAGGTGGGTAACCAAATTTAAAGAAACCTCGTTTTAATATGAATCCTTGATAAGAAGTACTAAAACATTAGGTCTGACATTGGGAGTCTAAGGATTTCTTGACAACCCCCCATAGTTATGGAAGGAGAAATTTATATAGGAATTTATGTGTAATATTGTAAGGTTAATTGAAGTTAGTTAAACACCTCTCGTGATTCATAATTATATAGAACTACACTTTGGAATATAATTATTGGGAATGTTCATCATAAAGATATTAAAAAACATAGAAAATAGGGCCTTTTGTGTAATTTCACTCCTAACAGTATTCATTTCTATGAATATTGTGTATATGGAAAATCCAGGTGTGTTAGCTTTAGTAGGTCAATGTATAAGGGTAATAAACCCCATTTGTGTTTCCACTATAATCTTTGGGATTGTTCTACAGTTTCCTCCCATGGTGGAGGTTTGTAATTCATGTCTTTTATTGAAGACTAATATAGGAAAGTGTAGTTTTATATACTCAAACAGAAGTCAGATACTTTTCATAATTTTAATAATTAGAAACGTAGGGTAGAATGTGAATCTGGAGAGAAACTCAAAGCCTTATGAATTTTTTATAGTATATAATATATGCCCATTTAATTCATCTAATTATGTGAATTATAGGGAAGCAAAATATATTAGAATGTTGTGGAAGCATCCCAAAGAAATGGTTTAGTATAAAGGATGAACAGAAGTATTCTTAAGAGTTTTGGATACATGGTGTCCCACTCAAAACTCCCCAGGTCCTTCTAGGCAGATTCTTCCTCAAAATTATTCTATTTAATAAATTGATCCCCATCTTCTGCTAATTATTTTATGACACCATAAAAACACTGTAAATCCTAACCCCTAATCTATTCACTCCTTAGGATTTTTGGATCCATTAATGATTCACATACCAGTAAATATAAGTAAAATCCTAGGGTTCTAAAGGTTATATTCTAGGGTTATCCAAAGGGTGTTAAGGGGTATCATCTGTAGGTAGATAAACCAGGTTATCAAAAGAGCATAGTTAGTCAAGATATAGTGTTTCATGAGTCTTGTCTCTCCCTTGGTAAAGTAACCAAATATATGGAGTCTTATGATAAAAATGAATAATCCTACAGAGACATAGAACACATAGGGTTTCAAGTTCCACTAGAATACAGAGACCAATCCCCATCCCAATCCCAATCTGGGAATGGTTCTGCTCCCCCCATTACTCAAACTCATGGTGAATCTTATTCTTATTCAGATTATAATCAAAAAATAGAGGAACCATATAATCTAATAAATTATCCACTCATTTCAGATAGAGTGATAATATTAATTAGGTATCCAAACCACATAAAAAAAGGATGAGATTTATTCCTATGAATTCATTGTTTCTCACTATTTTTTATTGATGAACCTCAATCTTAAATGCACACTATTAAGTTCAAAGAATCCACTAAGTGGGTAGGTGATATATAAAAAGATAAGAGTTCAATTCTTAAGAATAAAACTTGGGTTGTTGTTTCCAAACCTAATATCAAGAAGGATATGGGTTCTAAGTGGATGTACAAGAAGAAGGAAAACAATATTGGGAAACTTCACCTTCGGGTGATCTGGGGAATTTTCATCACAATGCCTCTAGGTCATAGGATCCCCCCAGGTGGAGTATGCGTGGTAGCAGTGTTATGAGTCTTAAGATGGGGACTCCATTTATGGTGCAATAATAGTGTGTTCGATCACTAGTAGTGGTGAACCATTTCAAGAGTGAGAAACAAGTTTATGCATAAAACAATGGGATTGTGGATACTATAATCTATATTAGGGTTAGAGGCTAGGTTTCTATGTGGAGCTATTATATTTGAGGCCATGTGATAATGGGCCATTAGACCAAGTATTTCAATTCCTTTTATTCATTTAGGTCTTCGGTTCATATATATGGGTTCCCTAACAACCTAATTAAAAATATGGATTATTGGGAAATTAAATAAAATATAGAATTGGAGGGTGTAGAGAAATAATATATTATTTTATTAAATTATCTTTTCTTCAATTTTTTGTAAATTATTTATGATTTCAGTTTTCAGTATTTGAATATTGTATGTGTTAGATAAAATTTTGATTGTATTTGTGTTTTATATTCTATAACATTTAAATATCACATACATGTAACATTATTATATTTTAATAAGATGACATTAAATGCTTTAAAAAATATCATATAAATACAACTGAAATTTTTCTAACACATAGGTTACAAACGTAAAAAAATTAAAATATCAAGAATATATTCAATATAAAATATATAAAATAATTTAAATGATACAAAATATTATTTTTTCGGGACATAAAATTTATATATAGTTGGATTACTAATTACATAATTTTAAATTATTACATACATTATTATTTATTATTAGTTATATTACTAACAATAGTTATCTATAGATCAATAAATATTAATTAACTTATATGAAAATATTAATAACATTAGTATCAATTATATTATTAATTAATTACTAACTATATTATAATTAATAATTTAATAATTATAAATTGTATTATAATATTTTATTAATTACATAATTTTATTATTAGTTATATTATATTAATTAAATAATTGGTTTTTAATCATATAAGAATGGTTCAAATCCTCACAGCTTCTCTTAGGGGTATTTCTAGACCATTTATGATGATTCAAGGAAGGGGTGCAGACCTAGGTGGATGCTGGTACAATGAAAAATGTAATTAAAGAGCCATTTGACTATGATGAAGGGGCCTTTAAGAATTAAAAATTTTAATTTGTCAACTATGGAGTGGGTCAACCATTAGATGGGGTGTGATCTATCCTTTCATGCACATAGATGTGTTTTTTGTTTTGTTTCATGTAACCTCTAAGATCATTAATTAATTAATTAGTAATTTTTTATTATATTTGTAAAAATTATTGATTCCAATACTATGTTTTAGTTAATTATTAATTAATTATTTTACTAAGATTTAGTAACAAGTATTTAATTATTATTTTTTATCAATAAAATTATTAAATATTAATAATTATTAATTATCTTATTGAATGTTAATGAAATTGTTAATAAATATTAATTATATTATTTATTAGTTATAATAACTCCTTTTTATTTATATTATAAATAAATCATAATTATGAATCATTTTTTGTGATTATTTTATCAAAGACAGTATGCACCATGGGTTTGGAAATTCAGGCCTATAGCCCTAGAAATATTTTATGAAAAGAAACACATAGACATGAATAGATACGAAGAGCTACATAAAACATATTCCCAAAAATATACCAACCAACAATTGCTACTTTCTCGAACAATGCATGAAGCAAAAGATGTTTATCTTCATATTCTATCACCATAACCTCTTGGGTGATGGTCCCTTCTCCTGGACTTGGGATGTATCCATTTTTTTTGTCAAAAAATTGAGGTTCCACATTGTCATCCAGTAAGATGGGAAATTAGAGGCCAAAGATTCATGTCTTCCACATGGACAAGTGCCCTCTATCAACACCTTTAGTTCAGGGATAATTTGTCTTACCACTTGCCTTTCTTATGGCCTGATAATTTTGGTGCTTAAAGTTTTTCCATTGGCCTGTGTGACATTTGAATTAGTTATTAATTAGTTATTTTTAATAACGAACTGTATTATAATTTATTTACTAATTTAATCATTCATAATTAATTATTACATTATTATTTAATTTGTAATTACATATTTATAATTAATTAAAATAAATCATATATATATATATTTTTATATTTTATAGTATTATTTATTAATATTTAAAAAGGAATTATTATATATTGTTATTATTATTTTAATAATAATGTTATAATTTTATTTTAATGTGTCGGAGAGGGATAACCCAAATTCCTCATTGAAAACCACAAAGTGATGATAAGAATGATTGATTGTAGAAGGGAGGGATCGGTGGGAGTCTCTAGCTTGGTTGTCTCATGGGGTGTCTTCCTAGGTTACCAAGGATTAAAAAAATATTTTTTCTAAATATCCTTTTTGGTTGCCTCAAGTTTTCTATTATCTTCAATAGAGATGGTTATTTCATGTTCCCATTGGAAAAATTTGTGGCTAAACACATGTCAGACAAAAATACTTTAAGGTTTATGGGGAAAATTTTAGAAACACGATGTAGAGTTGTCCATATTTGAGGTGGAGTAAAGATTACTGATTTTTTGAATGCTTTATTATCACTAATAAATGAATAATCCTTGATGGTTGGCCATTTTCATTTGATAACTACCTAGTCGTTATATGTGACCACATTAGGGGATTCAGTCACTCTAGCATGGATTTCTCAAGATCACCATTTTGGATTCTTTCAAGTGGAACCACCTCATATGATGAACCACATAGGTGTTAAAGGGAATTAGAAATTTAATTGGAGATTTCACTTATTTAGATACTTCATATCCAAATATTTGGGGTCTCACTATTAGAATTTATATTTTGGTTAATGGTTACCAGATTCCCTCTCATTAAACTTTTCTAAAGATTTTAGACTCTTATATCTTTGTGTCTTTAGAATATGATAGGCTCCTAAACTTTTTTATTTTATTTGGGGAACCAAGGTAATTTAGAAAATAATTGTGAAACTAACAGTGTTAACTATGAAATTAGGATAATTTTTTAATATGGATGATGGATTTGTACAAAATGCACTAGACTTACTTTCATTTAGTGTCAAAAAACAAAAGGATAGGGAGAACCTATCAAGAGAACAAGACTCTTTTTTATTTAAAATATGAATGAAATGATAATTGGTCTCTCTGGGACATCCTTAATGGATTTTTGTATAACTATTTTGAAAAAAAAATCCTCTATTAGTTATAGTTTTTAAAAAAAAAATTAAGCCACAAAGGTATCAACCGCCTGAACCCTTTTCAAAATTATCTGAAAGGCATTAAAAATGTAATTATCTTTTTGTAGATCGATGAAATAAAAATGGAAACAAAGATATTAATACCCAAAATTTATTTTGTTATATATTAGGGGAATGGTTTTTCGGGAGTAAATTAATTTCACCTAAACAAGGAAAAACATGTTTTGTGTGGTAATTCACTTTTCTCTGCCCCTATAAAAGCTACCTCTACTCCCTTCACTTGATTTTTGTGTCCTTATCTATAAACATCACTTCCCTCTATATCATTGTTTTTTCTGGGTTTCGAATCTCTTAAGTGAAATATTTTTAGAGTTCTTAAAGGAATTCCTTATTTGTGAATCGTCATTTAATGTTATTTTTCTAATTTATGTTAAAGGTACTTGTTAATTTTTTTGTTTGATTTATAGTTAGTTTTAATTATTTTATTTTATTAGTTGATTAGTATGTTAATAATAATATATAAATATTAGTAAATATTAGTATTAAAATTATTATTATTTAATTAATAATTATTAATTATTAATTTTTAATTAGTCTTGGTTATGGAATTTGTATTATTTAGTGTGGATTGGTTGTTTTTAAATGTTAGATACATAATTATTATCTAATTGATAATTAGTTAATTAATCACTTTGATATTAAAAATGATTAATAAATAACTATTAATTATGTATGAATTAACTAATTAATAACTGTTACATATCAAATATTTAACTAATGATTAACTATTTCTAAAACAATGATTTTGTTTTCATTAAATAAGGATTAACTTATAAATAAATGTTGATTAGATAATAAAAAACATAAGATTAACATAATATTAACTCAGCGTCAAATAATGATTAACTAACGATGAACTAATGATAAACTAATGATTAAATAATTATTAGTTAATGATTAAAAATTAACAAAATAATAATTAATGAGTGATTAAACAACTATTAAAAATGATTAAGGCATGATTAACATATGGAAATAATTTAATAACTAATGATTAGGTATTAATTAATTAATAGTTAACCAATGAATAAAAAATGATTAACTAATGAATAAGTAATGATTAACTAATGATTAACCAATAAGTTTATAATAATTAACTATTAATTAACTATAAAATAACTAATTATTTACTATTAATTAATGAGTGATAAACTATTGATTAATGAGTGATTAAATAATTCTTAATCAATGAATAATGAATGATTAGTTAGCATTTAACAATATTTAAATAATGAATAACTATTTATTAACTAATAAATAATTAATGATTAAATATAAATTAACTAGAAACTAACTAGAAAGTAACTTTCAATGAAAAATTGATTAAGAAATGATTAAGAAATTATTAATGAATGAGTAACTTGGGATTGTGTAATGATTAACTTAAGATTATGTAATACTTGACTAATAATTAGTCAATGATTAATTAATGATTAATTAAGGATTAACTAATTATTAACTACTGATAAAAAAATTATTAATTAATAATTACCTTATAATTAATTAATGATTACCTATTCATTAAATATTTTTAACTATTAATTAAATATTAATTACAAATTAATTAACTAGAAACATACTACTTAATAACTATTAACTGATGAATAATTAACAAATGATTAATTAGTGATTATATAATGATTAATTATAAAATAAGGAATGATTAACATTGGATTAAAAAATTATTAACCAATGATGATTAATTATTAAATAAGTATTAGATGGGGATTAAATAATGATTAGCTATTGATTAACTTGAGATTAATACATGACTAACTTAGGATCAATATGGGATAATTGCACGATAGTGGCATAACTGCATGCTTGACTTTTTACTCCCAAGCGATATACATTGGATAATTCATGCATTTAGGAATATTAAAATTTGGAATACAAAATGTTAGTGTCATAATTGAGTATATAGGAAAACATTCTAAAATTTAAAAAATTAATGAATATTTGGTTACCTAATAAATGAAATCACAGCCATGATATTTCAGGTAGATGTGGGTATAGAATAGTTTTACTTATGGGTAATAACCCCAAAAGGCCACATTAGGCATTGAATCGATCATCACCTAGTGCATGACAAAGAGGCCATGATTCACACCTAGTTTGACAACCTAAGGGATATGCTTAATACGGTTCACATACTCTTTATAAACTACTAAAAATACATATATGATTTTTAAAATTAGCACTTTTGCACATTCACTACTACAAATTTGGGTTTATCTAGAAATAGGATTTATCAGTGCAAGTTAAAAGAGCTTATAAAGGGGGTCTTGATTAGGTATAAATAAAATCACTAATAAAGGGGGTCTTTATCAAAGTTAAAAAAAGCACTAATAATGTTAAATCTTCATCAAGACTAAAAAAAGCACTGATATAGGGGTTATTAGTGCTTATAAAAAAATTGATGATAAATGGACCCCTTTATTAGAACTAGTAAAAAAACACGTATAATATGTATATTTCATAAAATAAAATATATTTTCATAAAAATAATATATAAATATATAAATATTTATATTGATATAAATATAATATATATATATATATTTAAATATGATTTATATAAGTCTAAATATCTATTTATAAGAAATATATAATATATTTAGTGAAAATGGATTATAAAATAATTAAAATATATTATTAACTAAAAATTTACTAATTATTATTTAGTAATGGACATTTTATAACAATTATATGACAAAAAAATTAAATGAATTAATGAACATTATAAGATAATTTGAAAACATGACTTGAACATCCAGCATCCATAACTTTTGAACTGAGTGTCTGTATGGGATCTAACACATATAAAATTGAATCCCAGAAAGATATATATATACCATCTTGATCATGATAGACCCAATGCACTATTTTTTGAGCTCAAAAAGTCCCAAAAGGAGTCCAAAATTGAGGTTTTAGATGGGATACCCTATTTTTTCATATTAACTAGTATTTAATCATTATTTAAGAGATTCTACTAATCCATTTTCATTAGGGATCGAATTTATTCATTGGAATTACATTCATATAGATAACATGTTTAGAAAATTTTATCCTTTTTTAAAATGCGGTTTTTTTTCATAAATAGATATATCCATATTTTATTATATTTACTTAAAATAAATAAATTGTATAAATACATATTTACATAAAAAAATTTATTTTTAAATATATAAACCACATGGAAATAAATATTTATTATTCATTTAAATTGAAATAAATAATTATACATTTTATTTACCTTATAAAAATGCATTAATATTTATATATACCTATATAATAAAATGATTGTATATAAACATGAGTTTTTCAATAAAAATATATTTATGTGTATATTTTAATATATGTAAATAAATAAATAAATATTTATTTATTTATTTGTGTATGTGAGAAATATAAAATTGTACCTCTATGTGTAAATATGTATGTATGTCTTTGTGTATCAATATTTTCTGTATAAATCATATATATATATATTTATTTATTTATATAAATATAAAATTGCCATTAAATATATTATATAAATGAATTTTTAGTAAAACAATATGAATATATATATATATATATAATTTTTATATATATATATATGTGTGTGTGTGTGTGTATTTGTAAACACGTATATATTTATATTTGTATTATAATATATCTAAATGAATATTTATATATAATATATTTTAAAAAATTTAAGTACATATGTATCATACACACATGCACACTCACAC
Organism: Viscum album; assembly: GCA_963277665.1. Classification (NCBI taxonomy): domain Eukaryota; kingdom Viridiplantae; phylum Streptophyta; class Magnoliopsida; order Santalales; family Viscaceae; genus Viscum; species Viscum album. The sequence goes on from OY728155.1 coordinate 1,908,166,270, forward strand.
AAAAATATACTTTATAAATGTATTTAGAAATATATATATATATATATATATATATATGAATATTAAATATGAATATAAATAAATGTAAATTAATATAAATATCATAATATATAATAAAATAATGTAGGGTAGTGGTAAAGAGGATCACTTGGAATATGAAGGTTATGGGATCAAATCTAGGAACATGCCGAATGGTGAGTGACTATCTAATGCTATGAAATTGGGGTTACAGTTGCTAAAGAATGGGGTGGATGTTGGGAGGTTAGTTGGAGCACTGAGAAATAAGGGTTCTCGAGCACTAAGAAGGGGTAGTCGGTTATTTTTAAATGTTGATAAAACCTATTAATTAATTTTTTATAAGTTTTTTCTGTATAAGTGATTAGTGTCATCAATGAGGATACAAGAAAACATTTTAAAAAAATTAATGTAAAGGTTTTGTGGTTATCTAGGCAATAAAATCCATTTCTAGATACTTGATGTGGATATGGATCTGACATAGTTATACCTAGGTGATAATAACCTAAAAATGGTGGTGCATTGGACATTAACTTGATCTTTACATATTGTATGAAAAATAGGCCTTTATGCACACCTGATTTGACACTTCTAGGGGATATACTTTAGAAGATTCACATTCTCATTATAAACTACTATAGATAATTTTAGGAAAATTATAATTTGGACTATAGAACGTTAGTTTCGTCATTGGGGATATAAGAAAACATTTTTATAATTTTGTTAAATCATATATTTTGTGGTAAAATATGCATGATTATTTCTCATTATCAATATTATTTACAATATAAAAATATAGATCTAAAATACTATTTTACATAGAAAATTTTGTTCTAGTTTATCTACTGCTACGAGAGAATTTATTCAAACCAATTAAGGATATTCATATAACACACAACCAATAATAATGGTTTAGAAATCTGATTGTGTTAATCTAAGATAAATTTGTTGAAATAATTCATCGTTAGTAAAATTTGAGACCTAATCCGAAGATCCAATATATTTACAATATAGATTTTTAATTCCTAGATAGGTTATGAAATCTGTCTTTTTCATTGGCTGGTGATACAAACAGGGTCCAAGAAAATAATTTATTTAACCAAGAATATTATAATACAATTATGGAGTTTTATGTGGAGGTTTATTCTATCTAGCATCAACATGTAGTGATACAATGGCATGGGCATACCAGAGTCATCTAATAAGGTCCATCCCAAGAATATGTGACTTTACCCTATCATGTAGAGAATGATGAACAAAATTTTCACCTAGATATACTATAAGTAAATTTTTTATGATAATGATGTTTCTAATGATGGAATAGATGGAGAAAACAATGATGATGAGTAGGAATATGTATAAGTTATATAGGAATATTCTAGAAATGCAGTAGTCATACATCTGCCTCGGTACGTAAAAAAATCATCTACCACTATTCAAATCTTGGCCAAATGGTATATTATAATAACTAAAACTATGTTTTCTAGATTTGTAAAATATATATTTGATGAAATAGAAAAAATTTTATACCAAGTAATAGATTTTCAAAGAAAATATTCCCTGAAAAATATAATGAAAATATTTGCTATTCAGAGATAATGTAAATATTTATTCCATGAGTCAAAACAAGAAAAAATAAATTATACGAAGTGATAAATATGTTAATGATTCTAGATATTTCATGATGGTGATTATTGACATTGATCTAAAGGGTGGAGAATTTCTATAATTGATACATCTCATACCTGCATATAGATAAACCTAACACAAGTTCATATATAATTGGATGGTGAATATTTTTCATCCATTATTTTCAAGATGATATGTAGCTACCAAAATTTCCCTTGTTTAGGAGAGGATATAATAAAATTTTGATTATTTGATTTACTATGGAAATCCATTCATGGGGAAATAGAAGGAAATTTTGAAGGTTTACAGTGATTGAGATGGCTCTTATCGGACGATTCTACACATTCTATCCATAGTGATACAAAAAAAACAACTTGTCTTCTACCACAATATGAATGAACATGTGTCTTCCATTGGGCGCATGTACTATAGCAGTACTTTAGCCTAAAGTAGCAGCGGTGACTGTAGCAATGGTGGGCCCTATAGTGGCAGCAGGACATTGTAGCTGCGGAAGGGCGTTGTAGTAGCGACGGGTACTATGCGGTACTATAGCCGGGAGTACTGTAGCAGTACTATTCACAGCATGGGCCTTGGGCCAAAATATTAGGCCTCCGGGCCATGTAATGGGATAAATGCCCACTGAGCCTTCAGTCTATGTAATGGGTCTTCCTCTAACTAGTAAAAAGAGGTATTTGTTTTGATTTAATAATTAATGAGGCTTTGGACCCAACATTTAGAAAAAGAATATTAATGATTTTGGATACCTAATAAGTTTTCTGCATATGCTTTCCTCTTGTATTTGATATTATACAGAAGGAAAATAATGAATCAAAAAGTTGGTTTTTATCATTTATTAACATCCATTTCACCTATATTCATGGTGTATGTTTGATATTTGATCGTCATTAAGTGATCAATGAGGCAATCAATGGAGATCCTATTATGTGAAGACCCCTAAATGCACATCAATAATACTACATCAGAAACATTTCAAACAACCTATGAAATAATTATCATGATAAATATTTGAAGAAGGATATAAGGTAGATTGGTATATAATCACCTTGTTTTTTTTTCTATGTCAATATAATGATAACATTAATTTATGCCTCATATAGCATATGAGCCAGATCAATGAAGGTTTGAGAAGTGACTGGAAAGAATTTGTAGGTCTAGTCAAGGAGTGTATGATTACATGATATAAATTAAAAAAGATAAATATACATTGTCATGTGATATGGGGAAGAGGTATGATCACATGAACATAAAAATTGTGGAGTGCATCAATGGAATCTTTAAGGGGATTCACAAGTTAACTATAACTATCCTAGTTTTGGATACATTTTATCACTATGAACATTTCTTCATAGAATGATTAAAATCGATTGATGATGGGATTAAATAGGGGTTGTGGTACATTTTATCATTGTGTTAGTTGATTCAAGTCATTGTCAATATCAAAACATCCAGGAATTGTGGTTTCCATGTTCACACACCATTGTGAGATTTCCCTCTATGAGTTTCTCATGCGAACCATATGTTGATCTAGTGTACTGAATTGTAATGATTTCTAATAACAATGGTACACCATGGATGCCTATTGTGGTGTTTCAATATCTCCCAATTCCCAACGAACATGTAATATTTATACCAAACATCAATAGGTTGTGACCACAGGCAATGTAGATGGCCAGTATAATTCGGAATGAGATGGACTAACCTAAAAAATAAGGGAAACATTTGAGATACAACATATGTCATAGGGAAGTTTATAATAGGAAATGATTCCAAAATATTTCTGGAATAATTTCTCACAATTATCCATGATGATGTGTAGCCTCCAATTTGAACTATTCATATATTAAGTTTCATGGTTTTAATACAGACTACTTCATTTTGTAGAAATCTATGAAATTTTTGAATACTTTTATTATCAAATAATACACAATTCATAAATTGTACAACCATTTACATATATCAAACACATTTATAAATATAATTTCTAATATAATGATTTTGTATTTATATTAAAGATATAATCATATATCAATATAAGATATTTTATTTTCTCACCTTATTTTAACCATGTAAGTACACCTTAATCAATGATCACATCAACCAATACGATTTTGGTATGTTTTAGGGCCCCCACTATTTTAGCAATGCCATTTCACTTGGGCAGGTTGTTTCTGAGGAAACTCAAGCTAATCATGAATTTCATTTAAATCATTTCAATAAATAAGACATTATATCTAAAAAATAATCTCACAATACATGAATCAAATGGTTTAGTTTCATTAAAGATTAACTACATAAAACATATTATTATACATTATTACATCAATATATCCCACAAAAATCTCTATATAAAACATTCTTCTACTTATAATCTTGCATATAATTTATAAGGTATGTGGGAAATGAAAATGAGTGAGATAAAAATACATGTATGGGAAAAGATAAAAATCAGTCATAAAGGGTTATATACTATGTATGGGAGATCACATGAACATGGGATAAATATTTGATTAAATGTATTAATAAATCAAAAGAGATGACCATAATGGAATGCGATCAAAGATTCATAAAAGGAATAACATGGAATTATATGATATTTACCATGGATCAAAAACATGTGAAAATATCATAACCTATGGAAAAATAATATTAAAACATGGTATAACATGGAAATAGGGAATAAGATAAAGAATAAGAAATAAATACATTATTGTTAAACCAAATCATGTTTGTGTGTTATGTTGTGAAAAAACTGAATCATGCCTATGCATTATGATGTGAGAAAACCCAATCATACACATGAATTATCTTGTAAATACACCCAAGCATGAACACACATTATCATAAACTCATGATATATAAAATTTAACTAGTGCATTTGAGGGTTATATAAGGACCCTCCCATCACATAATCATAAACCATAATTATGTATTTTATATGAAAAAATGGGCATAAATCATTCCTTCACAGCATAGTTAACTCATAGAGAATAAATGGGTTTCATGAAAATTTAATTAAAATGTAATTATAATACATTTAAAGAAACAATTCGGATGGATTCATTCAATATTATCCCCAGGGAAATGTGAAAATAATCAAAGGATGTTTAATAAAATGAAAATAAATTTTTAATATAATTAAAAATATTCATTGAGAACCATGAAGAAATTCACTTTTTCTTTAGGTAAGAATAAATTCATAAAAATGGGAATATATATGTTATATCATACACTCTACCAATAATAACTTTATTCCTTCCATATTTTTATATTTACATTTTTCAATTGATATTTATTTCATTTTTATATGTAGATATGGAGGATTATACTTTACTCACTGAATAATATAGGCATGTTTCACATGACGTGCTACAGTCCATGAGGTTCTGTGGATTATAGTGCGTAGAGCACACCATTATCATCACATTCCAACTCTCTCTACTATTATATCATTCCTATACCATGTTGGATTTTATATAATCGCATTATCTAACAATAATTTCACTGATCATCACCTTCATACTTCCCTCATTGAGATATAGTTACTTAAGACTCACACACCCTACCAGCCCAATGGAGGGATGAACATTACCTTTGATGATGTTGTAGTTATAGTATTTCATCCTATCTAGGGTGTTGTTGTTATAGGACCCACTCTTGGAGACTATCAATTATTTCATCATCTCAATGTTGTGTGGTATCGAACTACTATTGATTTTTGTTCTCTTTTTATGAGCTACCTAGATAGACACTTTTCACATTTACCCTTTGATGTTGAGGAGTGGACTTCCATGCATTATGCCAGTGCATATATCTTGTGGATTATTGGAAGGAAATTTAGTGTTGATCACTCTGGTATGTGTTTGAACATGATGTATTTGAGGATACTCTAGGACCGTGATCATGTTGGGAGATATATATGGTATTCTATTTACATAGAATACACATACGATGCATTATACGTGGCATGAAAAAAATATCACAGTGATCTAGGGAGATATTTCATCCCCATTCGAATGTGGGAATGTGATCACATCCATTTTCTAACCCCAATTTTTATCTGTCTATAGCTTCAAATTCATGTGTTTCATGACACTATGTATAGATTTTTATTTGATCACTTTATTTTATTATTCTCTCATGCTAATATGTGTCATTATACTCTATCTATTATTATTATCACTTTCAATGTTGTATGTTATAGGTGGAGTCAAGAAAACCTGTTCATCTAGATTCAAAGGCATAATTTTGGTGCATGAAGCCTCACGTTGGATGTTATACTACACACCTATGTAAGTTTTTATATTCTTCTACTGAATAATCAATTTCAAAATATTGTTATTTTTTCAAAATATTAACTAAATATTTTCATAAATTTCACTTGTAATTTTAGATTTCATGTCTTCCATACTGAGATCTATTATATTAGCTTCCCACATACTGCACTAATGGGATTATTGATACCACATTAGTTGTTCCTCTCATTAACTTTCATATTATTGAGTGTCACACGCATTAAATATCCATATGCCAATTTGGATTTTTTTAGCGTATTCCATTTTAACCAAAATAGTCTACAATGGTTCATTACCTAATGTTGATGGGGTGGTTGGAGGTCGAATCATTCCAATGAGATGAATAGTATATCAGCCTCTAAGACAGACATGTGTTGTTTTGTATTGAGGTTATGACTATGATTAAATTCCATCCATCACAGTAGTTGCATTATGATTAATGGTATAGATTGAACTATATACTGTATCTTACACCACATGATGAAGGACTTCTGGATCTTGTAAGTCAATAAATTTACATTAGTTAATTTTTTTACATTTTTTATTAAGTTCTCATATAATTATTTCATATTCGACTTAAAAATATTATCCACATGTTTATTCTAGAGGAGAGAAATCCATTAATCCAGGTATTATACCATGCTGTGATGTAGGAGATCATGCTAGTCTATGATGTTCTACACCATAACATCTTTGATATTCCAAAATAACGAGATAATTTTATTTCCCAAGTATTATAGATTCATTTTTATGAACCAACTCCCAAAAATAATAATGTTGATGTGACACAATGGTGACAATATAGACCACGTTAAGTTGCATGTGACGCATCACATGTTCTATAGGAAGAGGTTGCACCTCTAGCAGTCCTGCCTCGGCAAATTATTGATGTGAACCACTAAGAATGAGATATATTTATTTTATCATTACATCCCTAGTTTTATCAAATTATTTCTAAAATGATATCAAATCAGGATCCAATTCTAATCCTCCATCTTTTATGATAGGCCCTTTACAGACTGTATGGTTCCCCAGGGAGATGGAAGGACCTTACACTTACGTAGTTGGAGAAGGATCTATTGTACATAATTACATATTGATTACACCTCCTTCTGATGATTAATTTCTATATCATCATACATTTGTGGTTCCTACATCTAAGGAAGATCCTTTAGCTCATCACAGTCCATCCAATCAGGGAGGTCTGCGATCTCAATATACGCGTCAAATTTTCAAATCAGACTATAGGATGAGACCTCATCATACACATTGATTATACTGATTGATTTCCATGTTATCTATTGACTAAAATAATTATAAATAAACATTATTTGATGTTTAGCCTATGTTTTAATTTTCATTTATATTTTACATGTGGTTTCAAATTTATAATCATTCAAATTTTACTACTTCAAACATTGGAAACCTTATTAAATTTTAAGTTGTTAACTATAAAATCCAATGAAAAAAAAATTATAAAAAAGATGCAAATTAAAACATAAAACATAGCATTAACATATATAAAATAGTTAAAAATAAAAATAATTTCATCAATATAATAAATTATAATTATTTTCCATGACACAAACATTATTGATTAAAAAACTATCTACACATTAAAAAATACATGCACATAAAATATAGTATAACTAAAATCATTATAAAATTTATAAAAATGACTCCAAATATAAAAAATAATTGAAAAAAAATATAATGTCAAAGAACTATAAATTAAACTATAATTTTTTAAAACAACTATATTTTGTGATATTAAAATTACTTCTCATTAATTATTATTTTTGAATTTATTTTTTATTTTCATTTATTTATATATATTTTTATAGTTTTATTGAAAATTAATTTAGATTTAATTTAAGCATTATAATTTATAGTCATTCAACATCACCTACTTGAAACATTATAATGTCTTAGGACGGTGACATTGAAAGCATACAAATTATACATAATAAATAAAATCTAAATGCAATTTGATAAACTGAATAAACAAACAATAAATAATTAAAATTTTAATAAATGTCATAAATATAAAAAAAAATATAATTTACATTTCATTAACAATATTTCTTGAAAAAAATAATATTTAATCTTAAAAAAATAATCGCCATAATTTTTAGCTATTATATTATTAAATACAGTATTATGATGTATTATTAATTACTAGTGTTTCCTCCTGTGCTATCACACGGGATTAATTTTTTCTTTATAAATTTTTTTCTAAGAATGAATTAGAAAATTAAAAGGATAAATAGTAAACATGGAATAAACAACAAGATAGAAATAATGAATAGTAAACATGGAATTAAAATATGAGATGAGTTAGTGAAAAATCAATAGTGAGTATATCTATTTATTTACAAAGTTAAGAAAAATATGAAACCATTTAGTAGAATTTATAAAAGGATATTAAAATTATTTCCTTTAATGAAACATAAAAAGAATGAATTATGGAAATGTATTTCAAAAGTATGTACAAAATATGTTTGTGGAATTAACCATAAATAATTCAAATAAAATTTCATTTGAATGTGAAAAACTTATACCTGAATTGAAATCTCCCTGGTGATGTAATAATAAGAACTAACAAATGGCCTCCAAAAACATGCATTTTGTTTTCAATTTTTCTTCTAAATAGAATTATATAATAGGAATGCCGAAGGAATATGTCTTTCAAAACCCTGTCTCTACAACACCAATATCCCTTGTCTCAATCGAAAACAAAACTAATATAAAAAAAATTGTTACTAAAAAATTAATTTTTCATATAAATGGAAAAATTCACAAGTAAAGATGCAATGAATTAAATCATTAGATATACAGTTACAGTAATTCAAATATTGATTTATTAATGGAGAAAATTGAAATGAAAAGAAATATTTTTATAATTATGCAACATTATAATTTTTTTATTTTAATGATTTATTTTATATCACAATATTTTTATATCTTTATAAAGTGATGACATTGTAATGTTATAAATATATTCCATTATTGACCAGACCTGGTTGAATGAACAAAAAAAATAACTCTAATTGTAAAATAATCAATCGAAAATATACTTAGGGAGTAATTTTTATATTATAATTTAAAAATTCAAATCCCATTTCAATATCTAAAGGAATTATACGGTATTTTTTTATGCTGTTAAACTTGTTACATTATTATATTTCATTTATAATTGAATCTCAATTAGGGAATGACATATTAATTCTAAAATATGAAATTTATGACTAAATGATTTTTCTAAGTGGAAAATTTTCATCTTCTATAATGAAATAATTACTTTTTAGAGTTGTTAAATCGTTGGTTAACCGCATAAACTTTTCATAGGAATCATTTTCATGTTCAACATACTGGATTCATACTATCTTGGGAAAATCCTCAAAATCCATAAATAAACTACAAAGTGATTACAAAAAATTATTTTAATTAGAAAAATCGTTAAACAATAGGAAAATATATAGTGATTACACAATAAATAAATTGTAAAGGAAAATTATATAACTTCAATAAACATTCTTCTATTAGAAGCATATATATTTCATTATGTTTGGAATAAAAATAACGAATGATTATGAAATAGTGGTTCTGGGATTAAGCAATAATAAATAAATAATAAAGGAAAGAGAATAAAATGAATATTATAAACAACATAATCGAATGTAATATATAGATTTATTAGAAAAAATAATAATTAATATATATATGGAAATATAGATATACATTCATGGAATGATTTTTTTAATTAATCCATATACATGAGAGGTATTGTATTAATAAATACCAAATGTAAATTTTACATTTAAATACTTGTATAAATTAATTTATATACATGAGAAATGTTGTACTGATAAATTTGAAAATTAAATTATACCGTGATTATTTAATGGATAAAATTTATTAAGAGGATTTATAGCTAGTTGGTTCATAAAAATATTGAAATTCATGATCATAAATTTTTAAATATTTAAGAGATGTTTTGTTCTTTTTACAAAATATATCTTTTTCTATAGGTATGTAACAAATAATTTCTTAATGTTTGGTTATAATGAGAAATATCATATGATATAGGTGTTACACTAGTGGAAGCAGCTAAAGTTAGTTCCTCATTCCACAAAAGATACAGTGAAATGTGTATATGGAGGTATGCTCTATAATATGTATAATGGATGATGGGTTTTATATACATTTCATTAAATTAGATGTGATGATTAAGATATAGTGGTAAATAAACTACACTGACCATAATAAATACCTAAAAATTTCAATTAATGTATAAAGTAATATATTCATGTATATTTTAGTGGGATTAAATAGTAGATGAGATAGCTAACAGATGAAGGAAATTCCCATTTATTCTTGTATGCTTCAGTATGTGAGATAGATAATTAATCAATGAAGTTTAAAAAATTAAAGTATATCATTTATTATCTACCTCATCTAGAAATAAAATGGGTCATTCTTTGATTGTAATTAATAAATAACAATAACACCTAGTTTTACAAAAATATTTTTCACAACATTAGAAAGAATGTTAAATGGATAGTGTATAATAGTATATAGTCTTAAATAACCATGTATAATAATAGACCATATAACATAGTAAAATTAGAGAATGATAATATAATGAAATGAAAAAATATCTCATACTCAAAAATTAAATTATTAATAATATAATTTTAAATTAAATATTATTTTCATTAGTGATATGAAAATTTCAATTATTAATCATAATGGTATTAATAAAAAATTACTATAAAATTGGTAATTATTTATAATAATGATAATAGTCATATTTACTTGTATATATGTTCTTATAAAAATTTAAATTGTACACATACATATATATATATATAATTTATTAAATTATTATTTTTTCCTTATAAAATATTTTTTTCAAAGAATAATTCATTTGCCCAAAGTTTCTAGAAAAGGAATTATGGGCCTTCATGCCTATGGTCTGGGTAAAAAAGTGCAAAGGAATGATGGTCTTATACGCCTTTCTCAATTGTTTTTTTAAAAAATAAACGAGGTTTATTTCCATTTTTTTTAAAAAAATATTATATAACCCTCAAACACCCCCAAAATATCTACAATCCCAGGAAGAAAATGAAGTATTATTAAATAGTAATTATTCGGTGGAAATAAAGGTTGTGAAAAATTAAACTTATACTGAGGCACATATGATAATGAATATATTTATGTTGTGAATTCTTATAATGGGGTTGTCTCCAAGGATGTATTGGTTAATGAGAGACTAGATATTAGGTAACCTGAAATTATTATAGGGTATAATAATGTGGATTTCCATTCTATATTTTTTCCCCAATAATAATTCTAGGGTAGGAATTCTGGTGGGGTTATATTATGAATTGTTGAAGGCACATGAAATATTGACTGAGACTATCGAAGAAGAAATATTTTAAGGGTTCATTCCAAAGGAACCTCTGAAGGGGCCTTCCAGATAGGATCCTAAAGATATGGAACATGATTTTAATCCCCTCGATGGGAGCAAACATACATCAAAATATGACCAATTTTAAATTTCCCAAAATGGATATCTATAGTAGCAAATAGGTCCATAAGGGTTTTATTTTGAGGGTATATATGATTTTAAAGAAACAAAAAAGAATTGCAATTGATTTCCTATAGTTTTCTAGAGAGGTTGGGGCTAGTGTGAACTTGACCCTCCTCAAAAAATTATGCTCTTATTTTTAAACTATTAGGTAATTGGAAACCACCGAATAGTATATATGCTCTATCTATAACACATAAAATATCACCCTGATTTTGTTTTTTGTTCCAAATAAAGTTGAAAACTAAGTACGTAGATGATATTGTGAATAAATTTGTACTTTTAGTGTTAGTCCTATATAGCGGAGAAGAAGGGATATATTTTTATACCTTCTAGGAAATTATCATCTTAACTGTTACATGTTTAGTTATTATTTCTATCATAGAGCTCTATCTATTTTACCAATATATTCCCCCACCATGGTCTTTCGTAGGTTTCTATGGCTGTCCTGACCAGAGTAAAAAAGTTAAGACATGGGGTATTCTTAAATTAAATCATAATAACATCATCGAGTCTATTTTAATTGGTGGTAACTTTAGTGAAATTCTCTTCATCTACGAAAAAAAAATTGCTAGAGGATATGATGCAATGGTTTCATTTTTAGATAACTTTAATGCTACTAAATGACATGATCTTGTGTACTCGTATGATCCATTCATATATTATAGAGAATGATATTGTATGAAAATAAATTTATAGTAAATGTATAGATAGGTGGGATTTAATGAGTGGATAAATATTTTTTGATTCTATTATATCACTCATTTAACTATATTTTCCTTCTAGAATGGCCTTATATTACTCATTATAAATAACCAAATTAAGGAGAATAAAATTAGAAATGATTTCTGCTATGAGAATATGTGCCACCTAGAATAAGTTTGTGATGATTTTATCAATTGTACTTGAATATATTGGAACTAGAACATGAAAAAAATAATTATTTTTCATTCAATCGTCAATGGTATAATTTTTACATTTTTTGGGAGATCAATCAAAAACTAATTTTAGAGGATAAATATATTTAGTAATTCAATTACCCTCCACATAGTGACTATGTCCACAAAATGATATCCAACTATGAAAATTATTTTAGATCCATTCTTTTGTAAAAGGAATTTTATGGATTTATATCGACTTGGGAGTCCCATATCAAAGAAGGTGATTATAACAGAACATTATTACATTAATGTGATTCTTTAAGGAATGTGAATAATTTTATTTCAGGACTAGAGAGCCTATATAGAATTGTCACTATCATGGGAATGAGATCCATCATATCAACATAAACATCTATGGTCATTTCTATATATCTAGAATCCTAGAAATTCCATCTGATTTGTTATAATGAAAATCTCATGTTGTTTCAGATAATATGAAATAACATCTATAAAGAGATATTTCTGAGGATGACATCTATCGAGCCCTTCAAACGATCCATTATGTGAAGTCACCTTGGTTGGATGGTTTTAGTAATGACCTAAACTTTTATTAATGTAAATTCCTCTTGATCTAATTAAATGTCTCGTTATGTTACATGGTTATATAAAATATTCACTTCCTTGGTCTTCTTTATTTGGATTTCAAAATATAGTTATGAATTTTTACCATCTCTAATATAGATGTTGAATAGTGATCACATGATTAATATAAATATAGGGATTTAACAAATCCAATTTACTTAAAAAAAAGGAAGTGATGGCCTCATCTAGTATAATTTCCCCATACGAATCCCATTTTTTGGATCTCAGAAAGGAGGTGGAATCATTGGGATTCTCTCTTAACCAAGCCCAAGCCGAGCATCAACACGTTAAGCTCGAACGGAACCGCATATGGGAGAAGTGGAAGTTAATAGAGATTACCACTCGAGCGATGTTATTCGAGCCACCCCAAGAGTCTGTCGCCATTGAAAACCTTACCATTAGGTGATATGCGATTGTTATAAGGGGTTATTAATGATACCCTAATTCTATGATTATGTACACTATTTTTTATAGAGAATATACATTCATTTTATTATTGTTACTTTGTAAATTGTTTTTAAAGTGTAAATAGTATGTTTAGTTAATATTAAACTAATAAATATATTTTGATGAATTAATGGATTTATTAATATTTTAATAAAATATTATTATCATTATTAAATTACCTTTTATTAATATAAATTAACGTATAATTTTTGGAATGCAATTGTAATTTTTATTAAGGTTGAAAAACAATTTATGCCAAAACCCATGATTTTTCGGTAAATGCCGTATTTTATATTAAAAGAAGAAATTCACATATTTAGAAAATTATTTAGATAAAATGAATATTATTTTTTGAATTAGGACATCGAAATTATCCAATGGTGAATTTTTCATAATTTTGTGAGACAGTCAAATTTTAGGGTAAAGTTAAATATTGTTTAATTATGTAATGTATCTTATGACATCATACTGACCCAATAGTGATGTAATAAAATACTATAAACACTATTTTCAGATTATATATGTTTTATCATTAAAATAATTTGATTTCAGGTTTATTTGATTTATTTTACCATGCATTAGTGGACCCTCCAAGAATTATAAAATATTTTATCTTTTTAAATTTATTTCCTTGAATGTGTGACTCGCCTCCATATAAGAAACGCTGATATTTTAATAATTTCGGCCATTATATATATAAATTATTGTCTTACACTCCACTTTGGAGAAAAACATTGGCAAAAATCATGTGCGGGTTTGTGGTTTTGATTAGTTTAATGTGTGGTGTCCCAAATCTAAATAATAAAGAATCCACTCTCCTTTCCTATATAAAACCTTCCAATATCCCACTTCCTATTCACTCTATGCTTTTTCAGTTCATCAAAAATCATTCCTCCTAGCTCTATAATCCTCTCAAGGTTCCCAAGGATCCAAATTAACCTTTCTCAAGCCTCTCATAATCCTTTGTGATCACACATCCAAGTAACAAATTCCTTCCTATCTCATTTTATCCATGTTTCTTGATATTATTATTCCCTTTTGTATTCAATTTTAAATGTTGGTCTATGGTTACTCACCTACTCTATACATCCATGTTTATGTTTTAATGATGATATACCCCTTTTCACTATCATTAATGCCTCCCATGTACACCTATTACCATGCCGAAATTCCATAAAGAATTTCTCTCTCCTCATTTAGATTCAAGAAATTATTTAGTTTTATGAATAAAAATTATATTACACATATTGGGACATGTATCTATATGACCCCCTTACTTTACATTACATTTACATATGATGAGGCACTATTTTCTCTCTCATCAACCATTTTTATGAATTCTTATGTCATGTTGTTATGCTGCCGAAATTTCATCGCCCTTTTCTAAGCCAAAGTCATTGTGTAGTGAATACCATGCCCATTTCTCTATCAAGGGTATTCGCCTTTATAAAAAATTACTTATCGATAATATCATTTCAATTATGAATTCCACATTCTATTATCATGGAATAAATGTTGATTAATCCATATTTTATGATCCATGTGGCACACTTATGCATGAAATGAAATGATTAATAAGGGTCCGCCCTGATAGTGCTCCAATGCATTGGGTAAAGATTAGTATCATGATACGTCAAGTGAAATGAGGATTTACTCAGGATAATTCAAGTGCAATGAGTATTTACTCATTCAAATTCAATTGCAATGAGGGTTTACTCATGCCCCATGTGAAATAAGCCTTGCCATATGCTAATTCCATGTTGAGTGTTGATGCCACATTTACATGTTATGATAATCATGCTACATCATTACTTTATGTTAATGATTCTTTTATGCTCCATTGATATGCCTATTTACTGACATGTATTGTATTCTTCACGTTATTCCTTGTTTTCTCCCTTACTGAGCTTTATAGCTCACCCTTTTCACATGTATATCCTCAGGTTATCCCATGTAATGCTAAGTACAAGGGAAAGTGATGGTGATTTAAATGAATTTATCAATAAAGATGATGTGTTTAATGTTCTAAGTCATTATGTAATGTTCCTAATCCCCAAATACACTAGACCTCATGATCTTCAATCATGTATCATGTGATTATTTTATGTAATAAATCATGTTTAAGTGTGTAACAAAAAGCAGGGTTGTTACAGTTGGTATCAGATGATAAGTTTAGTTATTTTTTAGATATATGATTATAAAAACCTATTAAAAGCCTCACGGATAAGACTAAGTATAATGAAAAAGACCCTAAGTTTATGTGAGTATTGATTAGGTGGTCTATCAAGAAAATACACCCATGTCTAGATACGAGTAGGTAGAGGCGGATTTGGAATAGATGTACCTAGTAGTGAAAACTCCGACAAGGCATTTAAGGATTTACCCAAGGTATCTTGGTACATTACAACAGGCCTCTCTTCACTATTGGTTACGACACTCCTAGTGGATATGCATTGGTAAATTCACAAGCTTAGTATGAACCATTATTATGAGAATTAAAAAAAAATTCCCCGAAGAGTATATGTTATAAAGTAGATAATTGATAATATAGATTGAAGCCTATAGATTCATAAGTTAAGGAAATAAAATAAATTTGGAAGTCATCTATTTTTTCCTTGGATTCCCCATTAGGTGTTACCCCTAACTTTCCTTTTATTCCATCCAATTTCTAGTAATAGGATGACTCAGGCTAACAAACTATGCGAAGACCAATGTGATGACTATTCTAATGAGATGCCCAATATGATGGGAGTTGGAATCTTAAGCATTGTCATGATAATTTCATAGTTAACTCATGCATTGAATAGAATCATGGGTGAAGAGGAACATTCATCACCCCCACGTAATAAATAACAAGTCTCTATTGAGATATTTATGGGAAAAAAGCCTCTTAATTTTAATGGATCATCTAATCCCTCAATCACCAAACAATGGATCAAATCCATTGAAATGATCTTCTCCATCCTTTAATGTTACAAAAAGGAGAAGGTTCTCCAAGATTCATATCATATGGAGGTTGAATCCTATCAATGGTGGGAATTGATCAAAAATACGAAGACTGAGGAGGAGATAGAGGCATTGGAATGGAAGGATTTCCAGAAAATGTTTTTCGATAAAAAATTCCCTCACACTCTCCGGCATAAGATAGAAAGGGACTTCCTTGCCCTCAAGAAAAAAATATGAATAATCCATCAGAGTTTATGAGGAAAACTTCTCAAGGATTGAACGATATTCCTTCGGCTTTGTTGTTACCCACAAATGCAAGGTTGACCGCTTCTTTGGTGGGATGAAACCTAGCAGGCAGAAAGCCTTGGTAATCTTTGAATTTTAAAGCTATGAGGAAATTCTCCAATGTGACCTAAGGTCGAAATGGAGATTCAAGAATCTCATAGATATCATGGGGATATTAATAATAAGGTGGAATTCAATTATGGTTGTTTGATGGATGAATCTAATTGTGATAAGAAAATCCAGTACCCAACTTACCAAATGTGGGGAAAGAAGTACCATGGAAATTGCCTGAAGGGGACGATGAAATGCTTTATTTGTGGAAGATAAGGGAACCTATCCATTTACTTTCGACAACAGAAACCTGCGGCTGTAACAGAGGAGATGAACTCTCCATTAAATTGTCAGTGTATTTATCATTTCTTCAACTACAAAGAATCGGGTAACCCTACAAATCAATGAAAAAAGACAAGGGATTTTAGAGGAAACCAACAACCTCCAAGGCAGGAAGGGTGAGATTTTTCCATCACTATCAATGAAGCGAACCTCGACAATGATGTGGTGACAGGTAGGCTAGTTATTCATTAAATAATAGAGAACATGCTTTTTTTATTCTAGTTATATGCATTGTTTTATATATCAAAAGTTTATTAGAACAATCCCAACACCACAAAAAATCATGGAAGTAAAGATGTTGGTGAGTGTGGAAAATGGGGAAATCATTGCATCCTATGAATATAAATCCTCCCTTTTCTAATTCATGGATTGAACTTTCTGGCGTACCTCTTCATACTCCCTCTAGTGGAATTTTATGAAATTCTCATCATGGATTGGATTTACTTATATAGAAGCAACATAAATTTCCGTGAGAGGGAAGTCACTCTCAATATAGAGAATTGACCCACACCAAATATTTTTATGATTTTATTAAAAAAAAGATAGTGCTGAAACGCCTAAAAGAGAAATTACGGAGGTCTGAAGAAATGAAGTCCAAGAGAATCATCCCTAACAATATGCATTCCTCCAGGGGGGAAAAGATCTATGATGAGAAAAAATAAGAAACTGGTCATGCTGAGACGAAATAGAATTGAGGAATTCTGCCACCACATTCCCCTCTCTCCAGGTATGAAGAATAGAAGTATGATCATCCAGTATATTCTCACAGCATCTAATAAAGTAGATAATGGACCATGGGATTGGAACCTTAACTGAAAGAGAATTAAGGAGGGTCATCGAATCAGTCTCAATATCTGTGAGGCATAATCTCCTATGCTTGAAAAACATGGGTCCATAAAGCATGGCAAGAGCCTCCACTTGGAGAGAGTCACTCGGGCCCAAAAAGACTGAGAAGGCAGCAAACACAGATCCAGAATTGTCTCTAATAACTCCACCCCCTCACATCATTCCCATGAAGCATGAACCATCAGTATTAAATTTAAGCTCCAAGACATGAGCTTTCCATAAAACCCAATCACCCCAGACGGGTGAGTCCAAACAGAACACATAGTGCTGGGGAATAAGAGAAGAAATAGATGGGGAAGCCTCAAGACTTTTGTCTAACCTGTAAAAATCAAGAATGAGGTTTCAGAATTTAAAGATGATACCGAAATGAAAAGCCACCATTTTATAGTGATGCATATCATTTTGAGAAGCTCAAAGAAACCAACATCCTACAATGAAGATAGTTTCCCTTGCCCATCGTTCCACACATGGTCTATCTAGTGTCGAAAACCACTACTGAAGGAAGGAATTAGTATAGTAAATCCGATCAGACCAACCTGTAAATATAATGAAGGAACTCCAGATCATTTTATCCCAATAGCTATTAATGAAAATGTGGAAATCAGATTCATATTGTGGCTCTTTACAGTAGAAGCACTTTGAGGCCAAAGAAACACCCCTTCGCTGTACATTTTCATCCGAGGGCAGTGCACCATGTTAGACACACCAGGTAAGGAAAAATAATTTGGAAGGATGCCTTTTGCACCATATAAGATCACCCCAGCAGTCATGTTGGGAAGTATTAGATTGAATTCAGAGAAAATATCTGATAGAGAATATACCTTACGTCGATCCTATGAAAACAAACTTATCAGGTTCATTAGAAAGCATGATATTCTCATAGAAATTTTTTGAGCAGCATCCAGAGTGGTCCAAGTAAGGAGAGTAAAACCGAAAGCCTCCCTAAAAGATATGGATGGAGAAGGATAGTTAGGAAAACCAAAAATTGACCCTGACCAGTTTTGAAACCAAAAGATGACATCCGCTTTGCCAATAGTCCACCAAGAATGTTGCTGGAGAAGAGGAAAAAAAGTCATAATTAACATGAAGATTCTGGAATGTTTACATCCAGTGTAACTCCCATCCCAACCATAAGTAGTTTTCATATTCTTTCCCTATAGATATCTCCCCTCAAGAACCTCCCAGGCCAGCTTGGCATGAAGTCCACTCATATAGCCAGAAACAATTCTTAGGTTCAAACCCCCCTCATCGATTAGCTTGACCAGCTTACTCCAAGAATCCCAGTGACATTTTTCTGGAGATTCCCACCCCATAAGAAGGCCAAAATGGTAGACTCGATATTGGAAATCACTATCTTCAGCACCTTGAGGGTAGAAAGGATGTGCATGGGTATGGAATATAGGACTGAATTTATCAGCGTAATTCTACCTCCAAATGAAATAAGCATGTTCCTCCAATTAAGAATGTGCCCTATGATTTTATCCATAACAATATCGAAGTGTCTAATTATGAGGGCATCAGGTGACACTGGAGCACCCAAGTAATTCATTGGAACTGAGCCTTTTTTCATATCTAGGCTGGACTTTAGAATTCTAGAGTGACTCTCCAAACACTTTATCGGAACAAAGAAAAGACACTTCTCACGATTAATAACTTTACCACTCCACCCGCAATAGAGCTCCAGAGCCTCATTAACCCCCTAAATCGATTTTCTACTACCATTAACAAATAGGATGGTATCGTTGGAAAATATCAAGTGATATATACTCTCAAAAGAGGATTTTTGGTGACAGGGAAGCATTTTTCTTACAACGATATTGTGGCTAAGAGAACGACTGAAAGAATCTTGGGAAATGATAAATAGAGTGGGAGATAAGGGGTCCCTCTATCTCAATCCTCTGACCGCCTTGAAGAACCCAAATTGGTTACCCATAAATGAGGAGTTTATCCATGGAGAACTGATGTAATGAAAAAGAAGATTAACAACCCAAGAATAAAACCCCATCCTTAAAGGACCTATATTAGAAAACTTTATTCAATCCTATCATATGCTTTTCTCATGTCAAGTTGAATGACCACATTGATGCCTAGAATTTTCAGATTGATGCTGTTGATAATTTCCTAGGCCTGGAAAATAGCCCCTTGAATGGATATACCTTTCACAAAACCATGTTGTTCTAGGGATACCCAACTTGAGATTAAAGGGGATAATCTTAAATTCAAAATGGCATTCAAGACCTTATAAGGAACATTTCAAAGGATAATGGGTCTATACTGATCTAACGAAGTAGGGGTTTTGACCTTTGGAACAAGAACCACTTTAGTTGCACACGCCACATGGGGAAGATTACCTCCATGGAACAAATCATTCACAACAATAAATAATCTTGCTTTAATAGTATCCCATGCATCACGGTAGAAGGATGATGGAAAAGAATCCGAGCATGGGGCACTGACCATGTTAATAGTCTAAACAACCACTTTAATTTATTCCTTTTTAGGGGGAGTTTGAAGTAAAAAATTAACTACCTCTCACACCGAGCAAGGAATAGAATCAAACAGGGCTGATGTACCATTCAGGTGACCATCAACCATAAGAGGGTTCAGATTAGCCAGCAAGGATCTAAAGTGGATGTTAGCCAAGCTACCTAAAACATCTCTATCATTGGAGATGAAGCCATCCTCCAAAGGGACATTAGGACTTGAAAATCTGTGTTTTTTCTTTAATGAAAGCATGAAAATAGGATGTGTTACAGTCACCTTCAGAAAGCCAATTGATATGGGACTACTCTCTTGAAACGTGTTCCTGTTTCATCAGCAAATCCGATATCATGTCTTTTTTAACCCTAAGCTTAGAAAAAACAGAATCATCCCAAGCTAGTTCCATTACTGATTCGAGAAGATTAATTTCTATACCTATATTCTCTAGCTTAGCATCTGAAGAGGGAAGGGAATTGACCCAATACTGAAAACGATTGTTCATTTTTCTTATGTTGTTGTGAAGAGATACCCTGGGATTGGTGTTTCCAGGCAGATCCCACATATTGTGAACAAGGTATTGAAATGCATCGTCCTCCACCCAGGAAGCCAAGAAGTGGAAGAGATGGCTACTGCTATCACAGGCTGCCAGAGAGAGTCTGAGGGGTGAGTGGTATGAGAGACCACATACCAGGTGACGAACATTGAAATCAGGGAAGGCTAAGAGAGATGAATCGTTAACTAAGTAGTGGTCCAGCTGACACCAGGAACGTCTATTTCCTCATTGGTTATTGCACCAGGTAAAAGGATCACCAGAGAAGCCTGATTCTATATAATTTCATGGAAGAATATGAATCTTATTTATCACCATCATCTCAAGAATGGATATTACTGTTCTATGAGAACACGTATCTGGCATAGATTACTGAGTCTTAGGAGGGAACCATCCTTAAATACATGCCTATTGTGAGGGAATTAATTGAAGTGTTTCCTGAGGAATTGTCTGGGGTTCCTCCTAGAAGAGATTTTGAATTCTCAATTGATCTTATACCAGGGGAATTTCCAATATCGAAGACTCCATACAGAATGGTTGTTGAGGAGCTTGAGGATCTGAAGAAACAACTATAAGATAATCTAGATAAATGGTTTATAAGCCTAAGTGCTTCACCTTGGGGTACAATGGCCCTCTTCATCAAGATAAAGGATGGGTCAATGTGCCTTTGCATTGATTTTTGTGATCTAAACAAAATCAAGATAAATAACAAGTATCATCTTCCATGAATTGACGAATTTTTCGATCATCTATGTGGAGCACAATACTTCTCCAACGTGGATTTGCGGTTGGGATATTAACAATTAAGTGTGAAGAAGGAAGATATCCACAACACTGCTTTTCATATAATATACAGGCACTATGAATTCATAATAATGCCTTTTAGACTCACTAATTCTACAAAAATCATTATGGAATTTATGAATAGAGTCTTTAGATATTACCTTGACAAATTTGTGGTAGTATTTATAAATGATATTCTAATATACTCCAAAACCAAGGAGTATCATGAGGAGAATCTAAGAACTCTACTGTAGACCTTTCGAAAGGAGAATATCTATGAAAAGTACAAAATGTGTGAGTTCTGGTTGAAGGGGGTATTGTTCTTGGCTCATATAATCACAAGTAGTGGGATATCTATAGATCCCTCTAAAACTACTACAATTAAGGGATGGATGAGTCCAACATCGGTAACAGATATCCATATCTTCTTGGGGTTAGCTGATATTATTGCCAATTTTTGAGAAATTTCTCACGATTGTACTACCCTCTTACCAAGATAACTCAGAATGAAGTATGGTTTTCTTGGAGTGATGAATGCAAAACGAGTTTGAAGGAGTTGGAAAGGAGGCTTATCACTGTGACTCTGCTCACTTTACCCACAAGTGGAGAACTTGTTTTGACATATTTAGTGTTGATTAGAAGAAGTTCATGGGTTTTCTGTTGATTCATAATGATAAATTGATAGCCCAATCTTCAAGGAAGCTAAAAATACATGAGAAAAACTATCTCACGCATGATTTGGAGTTGGAAGCTATGATCATTGCATTGAAAATATGGTGGAATTATCTCTATGGGGTGAAGTGTTAGATATATTATGATCATAAGAGACTCAAATATATATTCACACAAAAATAGAATAATATGTGCCAATGAAGATAGATAGATCTCATCAAGGATTATAACCACTCAATTCACTACCATCCTGGAAAAGCAAACAAGCTGGAAGATGCTCTAAGTAGAAAGGATCCTATATCATTATCAATGTTGAGAATTAAAAAGGATCAAATCTTCTTAGATTTGCAGAGGATGTAAATGGGAATCATTAAGGGATGAATATCTAAATCCTTTCTCAAATTATTGCTCAACCGCCCCTCATGGATAAATTAAAGGATTCTCAAAGAAAGGATGTGGAAATTTATAAAATGGTGGAAGCAATCGGAAATGGGAAATCCTCAGAGTTCGTGGTTGAAAAGGATGGAATTGTGATATTTATGTAACAATTATGTGTTCCATCCAATCCAGAGAAAAATACGGAGCTTCTAAATCACTCACATATCTCAACCCTCTCTATTCACCCGGGGAGCACAAAGATGTATCGAGATCTATGAGAAAACATTTGGTGGGACAATATAAAAAGGGAGATTTCTGAATATACAACAAAGTGCCTGGTATGTCAGTAAGTGAAGATTGAGAGGCAAAAGTCTAAGGGGACGATGCAAACACTAGCCATACCAACATGGAATTGGGACAACATTACCATGGACTTTGTTACTGGACTTCCAAGTACATCGAGAAGAAAAAATTATATATGGGTTTTTGTGGATCATCTTTCGAAGACATCTCACTTTATCATGATTCAAGAGGAATTAATATTAGATTAACTTGCAACGATTTACATCAAAGAAGTGGTAAGTCTACATGGAGTACCACTATCTACTGTATCCGATCATGATATGAGATTCACCTCAAATTCTGGAAAATACTCCAACATGCTCTAAGAACATAACTGAACTTCAGTACGGCCTATCATCCTCAAACTGAGGGTCAATCTGAGTGAACTATTCAGACCATGTAAGATCTGTTAAGATTATGTTCAATGGACTTCAAAGGAGGATTGGACCAACATCTTCCACTCATTTAATTCTCCTACAAATACAGTTTCCACTCGGTCACCCAAATGGCACCATATGATGCCCTTTATGGGAAAAGGTTCTGAACACCGGTTTGTTGGGATGAAGTCAGTGTGTGTAAGCCTCTAGGACATGAAATGATCTATGAAATGGAAGAGAAGGTAAAAACCATTTATCATAATATCAAAGTAGCCCAAAGTTGATAGAAGAATTTTGAAGATAATCATTGACGAGACCATGAGTTCAAGGTTGGAGGCATGGTATTTCTATGCATATATTTTTAGAAGAAGGTGATTAGGTTTGGAAATAAAGGGAAGTTAATTCATAGGTACATCGTCCCCTTTCAGATTCTTGATTCTGTCGGGGTTGTGATCTATCGACTAGCACTTCCACCTACCATGGCCAAAGTATATGATTTCTTTAATGTATCCCTCTTAAGGAAGTACATACCAGACCCTTCACCTGTACTCTCTTCAGAGGCAGTACAGTTAGAGGATGATCTTTCTTATGAGGAGCAACTAGTAAAAATCATAGATCATAGAGACAAAATTCTATGATATAAGACAATACCCCTCATTAAGGTGTTGTGGCGAAACAATAAGTTTGAAGAAGCAACGTGAGAATCATAGGAATTTATGTAGAAGACTTACCCACATTTATTTTATTTTGGGAAAAGGAAATTTTGAGAGATAAATTTCATAAGGGGGGAATATTGTAATGAACCAAACTATTATTAATGGAAATTCCTGTTGATCTAATTAAATGTCTCATTATGTAAAATGGTTATATAAAATATGAAGTTCCTTGGTTTTGGGTTTTAGGATTTAAAAATATGGTTACAAATTGTTACCATTGCTAATATAGCCATTTAATAGTGATCACTTGATTAGTATAAATATAGAGCTTTAATAAATTCAATTTACTCAGACATAGTAAGTGATGACATCATCCAGTAGACATTCCCTGGACAAAGCCCATTTTTTAGAGCTCCGAAAGGAGGTATCACCATTATGGTTCTCTCTTCACCAAGCCTATGCCTGGAATAAACACATTAAGCTCAATTGGAACTGCCTATGGGAGAAGTGTAAGTTGATAGATATTACCACCCGAGCGATGTTATCTGAACCACCTAAAGTGTCTCTCACCATCGCACACCTTACCCTTCAGTCTTATGTGGGTGTTATAAGGGGTTATGTAATGAGACATAGTACTATGATTATGTACACTGTTTTTTTATAGAGAATATATATTCATTTTATTATTGTTAATTTGTAAATAGTTTTGAAAGTGAAAATAGTCTTTTTAGTTAATATTCAAGTAAGAAATATATTTTGATGAATTAATGGATTTTGAATATTTTAATAATATATTATTATTATTAAATAAATTTTTATTAAAAATAAATTATAGTATAATTTTATTAATGAAATTGTAAATATTATTAACGATAGAAAGTTGTTTTTGTCAAAACCCTTGATTTTTCGATTAATGCCGGTTTTTATTTTAAAAGTTAAAATTAAAATATTAAGAAAACTATTAATATAAAATGAATATATTTTTTTAATGAGGAAATCAAAATTATACAATGGTAAATTTTTCATAATTTTCTAAGACAGACGAATTTTTGGGTAAAAAATAAATACCGTTTAATTATATAATGCATTTTATGACATCATAGTGACCTAATCGTGATGTAATAAAATACTATAAACACTATGTTCTTCCATTAAATGTATCACCATTAATATAATGTTATTTTAGGTTTATTTGATATATTTTACAAAGCTTTAGTGGACCCTCCAATACTTATAAAACATTTTATCTTTTTAAATTGATTTCTTTGAGAGTGTGACTCACCTCCACATAAGAAACCCAATTATTTTAAGATGTTGGGAAATTTTTCTTATAAAATATTTTCCCCCTACACATTGGAAAAACTATGGTCTGGTTTGTGGATTTTATTAGTTTAATTTGTGGGGTCCCAAACCTAAATAATAAAAAATTCCCTCTCATTCCATATATAAACCCACCCAAGATCCCTCTTAATCTTTACTCAATTCCTTTGATGTTCATCCAACCTCTACCCTCCTTTCTATATAATCCTCCCAAGGTTCCCCAATCTCCCAATAAGCCTCTCTCAAGCCTCTCCCAAGACTTTGGGATCACACTTCCAAGTAAGGGATTCCTTCATTTCTCATTTTATGAAAGTTTCTTAATATTGGTATTCCCTTTTGTTTTGAATTCTAAATTTTGGGGTATAGTTTCGCACCTCCACCATACATCCCTATTTATGTTTTAATGATGAAATACCGATTTTCTCTCTCATTAGTTCCTCACATGTACACCTGTTACCATGCCGAAATTCGTTAAGAAATTTCTCTCTCCTCATTTACATTCAAGCTATTCATTTGTATTATGAATCCAAGTTCCATTACATATGTTGGGAAATGTATCTATAAGATCTCCTTACATTCCATTGAATGTAAATATGATGAGACACATATTTCTCTCTCGTCAACCTTTTTTATGAAGTCTTATTTCATGCCATTATGCTTCCGAAATTGAACTTCCTTTTTCTAAGCCAATGTCATTATGTAGTGAATATCATGCCCATTTCTCTATCAAGGGTACTCACCTTTATGAACATTTACTTATTGATTATAGAGTTTCATGAATTAATTCCACATTCCTTTATTGTGTAATTAATTATGATTAATCCATGTTTTATGATCCATGTGGCACACTTATGCATGAAATGAAATAATTAAGAAGGGTGTGCCCTGATATCTCACCAATGCATTGGGTGAAGATTAGAATCATGATACGTCAAGTGAAATCATGATGTACTCATTCTAATTCAATTGAAATGAGGATTTACTCATGAAAATTAAATTTCAATGAGGGTTTACAAATTCTCCATGTGCAATGAGCCTTGTCTCATGCTAATTCCATGTTTAGTGTTGTTGCCATACTTCCATGTTATGATAATCATGATACATTATTCATTATGTTATTGTATCTTTTATTATCCATTGATATGCCTATTTCCAAAAATTTATTGTATTCTTCACTTTATTACTAGTTTACTCCATTAATAGTCTTTATAGGTCACCCTTTTACATGTACCTCCTCAGGTTATCTCATGGAATGCTAAGTACGAGAGAATATCATGGTTATTTAAAGGTTTTTTTCAATAAATATGTTGTGTGTTTTATGTTTTAAGATGTCATGTAATCTTTCTAAGCCCCAATGACACTAGACCTCTAGATCATACATTTTGTACCAAGTTAAGAGTTTATGTAATAAATCATGTTTATGTGTGTAATAAAAAAGTAGGGTTGTCATAGTTTTCATGATCTATTTTCAAGTGCTTTTTGAATATCATTAAAACTAAAATCATTTTTCTGATGAGGTATTTATTTTCAAGTCACACATAGTTATTCTGTCTTAAGAAAATAATGATTACTCTTTTTCAAAATATTCAAAATCCCTTAAAAATTACTGAATTACGGCCTATAATCCTATTAAATTTTACCAACATAAACTTCTTGAATATCTTGGTTATGTGAATATGTGGCCTCCTCCATTGTACAATGATGGAGAAAAAAATTTCATTTGTTCCTAAGAGTTTGATCACTAATAGTAATGATATTGGATATGATTTTTTTCATTTAATAAAAATATTATCTTCTTATGGAAGAGGTGTCTGAGTAATGAATCTTGATATATCCAAGGTTTAAGATATGGTTCAATAGCCTTTGCTTAGTATTATTCTTACTAAAATGGGTTTATTAATAAAATTGGTTAATATTGTCTTATAAGTAATGGAATAAACATCAATTAGAATCCAAATTAATGGATTACTTTTAGATAGATTTAAACATTCTTGTTGGATATTGCATAGAGATCCTATTTTATCTTATCTCTTTATCATTATAGCCAATTTTTTCCTAAATATCTTATTGGTATCAATGGAAAAAGGGACCATTGATGGAGATATTGTGTTTCTTAAAATACATCCTATTTCCCGCTTATTTTTTTCAAATGGAATCATTATCTTGACGTTATATATCACAAAGAATATCTTAATATGATGAATGATATCCACATATATTATAAATATTCCCAATAGTGGGTTAACATTTCTAAATCTGAAGTATCCTTCAGTAAGAAAGATGATCCAACTAGAAATAATGAATTTTATTTGATGTATCATGTGAAACTTCTCAAAAAACAACAAAAATACATTAGGTTACCAATAGTTATGCGGAAGTCATATAAGAAATTATTTTCCTCTATTGTGGATAAAATTTAAAAGAAAACCCATATGTAGTTTTGTTGAATGTTTTTAGAATAGTTTTATGAGGTCCTTCGTAAGGGTGTCTCTCAATTCAGCCCTTCATATGCCTTGTATTTATTTAAATTACTAGAAACTCTTGATAATCATTTTCAATCTAACTTTACCATGTTCCGGTGGTGGCTGTATAAATGAAATAATAATATCTATTGGGTGGATTATGGGAAGCTCTACATCCTAAAGGAATATAGTTTATGAGGATTTATTCACATAAAATGACCCAATTATAGAATTTATACAATTTAGGTATGGAGGTTGGTTAAATCCTAATATTAAATTTATATAATAGTTTATTATACTAAATAATTTCCAAATATTTATTTCATGCATTAATTTTAAGGTACCCAACCAGTGTTTCTCTAGGGTAGTATCTTAGGATCCAGACCCCCTTCTTGAAAACGATTGTGTTGGAGTATTATGAATGGAGATGATGTTAAGGTCAGGGATGACCCATTTATGGTTTAAAAATATAATATAAAATCCTTATCTCAAATTTTCATGGGTCATGACCATTCTAGAGTGTAGGCTCTCATGAATGACATGTTATATAGATTGGGCTTCAATGAGATATTTAATTACATTAATTGTAACATCATTGTGAGTTCCACCCTTAATTTTTACCTAGGATGTCATAAACTTTTCCTGACATGGGATTATTTGAGAAATTATTATGTTTTCTATAGGTATAATATATTTTTTAGGATCTAAGCATGATAATTTAAAACTATTTTCTAAAATTATATTTGGTAGATTATAGCCCCACATTATGTAAATTCTTTTGTTCGTAGTTCTGTCATGGTGTCCTTCCAGCATAATAATTTCTTACAACTCATAAATTTCACCATGATATTAGCAGATCCATGTGTCTGAATGGGTTATAGTTTCTCATGCACCATTTTTATCCTATTCAAAGGTAAACGGTGTTTGGATTTCATGTAGGGATACTTTCCTTTATTTTCTTAACCACCCTACCAATCTTTATCAAAATTCAAAAATATGGATCAAATATAATGAATTTATTACAACTTTTTAATATTTTTGAACACTTGGATGATTTCTACAAGGTGTAATAATTGGTACTTTCAACACTCTTCCACCCATGATTATATCTCGTGTTATAACGCATTAAAATGGACAGTTTTGTTGGAATCTCAGAAACCTATTTTTTGAGTTCAGTGAAAATTTACGAGTTTCATGTTGGGTACTCGTCCCATATGGTTTTATCAAGATCAAAATGGACACTAAATATTCCATTAAAAAAAATTGGTAATTTGAATGGCAATTCAAAAAGTGCATAATTTGATTCCAGCTTCCCGTTTCAAGGATTTTAATATGAATTTTGAACCTCTAGTAGTAAAACTATTATTTACTCTATAAGGATTATTGTTATTTAAATTTCTGTAGATTTAAAAATATCACCCTTAAATGATAATTCCATATAGTTATCAACTCTATTATTAATAGTGGTTATGACCTATAATCTTATAGACTTATCATCCGGAGAAACTAGTCCCTTATAGAAAATTTATCTTGTTATAGATTTAATCTTATTGATAGGGAAATTAATGTTTTCTCCCATCAATTATCTAGTTTTGGAAATGAATTTATAGAATATATATAGTTAGGGTAATTTCACATATATCTTTTTATATTTTATTTGAATGACAATTAATGAATCTATTATTGGTTTTCTTTCAAAAAAATAAAAAATTAAAAAAAAAGTAAAAATAATATTTTTTAAATAAGAATAATGATGACATGCCCATCTTAAAAACTATATTGTTCAAAAAAATGCTAAAATGTTATTATCATAAAAAATAATTCTATTTTGGGAATTAATATTTGGAATTAATTTTCATTTTCATTATAACTAGAAATTATCTTGTGTCTTATGTGGAAGTGATCCATACCCATTATTTGGGGAGTTCACCTTGAAAAGAAAAAGTGTGGCTCATGATTAGTGGGTGGATTCACCCTTATGTTGGATTTTTTGGTGGTGGTGTTCCATTATTGACAATTATCTATGATGGTTTTAGGGATTCATCTTGTGTGTGGGTTCTAACTATTGATGTTATCTATAAGGGGGTGTAGTGGTTCCTTTCGATGGGATGGTTGGTGGTTTAGGATCAGTTTCATTCTCTATTATTCGGGGTTCATAACATGTAGATATAACTATTCAGTGAGCGGGTTAGGGAGGTGTGAAGTGTCCCTAATGATGGATATGGGATGAGGTTCCGATTTTTGAGATTCCTAATTTTGGGAAGAAAGATTCTTGAAATTTTGTAAGGGAATATCTAATAAAAATAGAAGAAAAAATCAAATAAAAATAAATAAAATTATCCCATAGATTTTTTTAATCTTGAATATTATATTTTTAAACCAGACCATGATAAACCTACATTTCCTACTATAAAACATCCTAGTGACAAACTTCATCCTCTAAATAATTCCATTGATTTGATGATCTGTTGTGACTATACTTCACCCTTCATAAATATTTATCTAAACATACATTGTCTCCAAAACCATATCCACATCCATTTAACCAGTTAACATTTTATTATCAAAATCACTTCAGTATGAGTTTGGATTACAATTTCAATTTCTCATTGTGTTCCACATGATACCAAAAACATTGTAGCTACCTTCCTCATCTTGAAGAACTACATCATAGAGAAATACCAACATTATTTACAAATAATATCCCAATGAGTAGAATTCATTGCACACATATATTCTATCCCACATTAAAGGAATTTTTATCATACCTTTAAAATACATATAATATTTAAGATCTAATATCTTAAACTTAAAAAATCATATATCTTGAATGTGAGGGTTTTAAATAAATATTATATAATCCAAATAGAAATATAATAATATATATCCCGAAAATCAATGCATAAAAAATTTAACCTTATCGATTTGGAAAAAAATAAATCCAATAAACGTTTAACTGGGCTGAAAAATATCAATTCTTCCATTTCGACCATCATTGAAGGAGATAATTTCTAAAAAAAACTACTGAAAAGTAATTTAGTTTTTATCACAAATACCATCATCCTCTATTGAAAATATGATGACACCCATGTGTAACTCTAATAGAAACCTGAAATCAATCCCTGTTAAATAAATCTAATTTACAAATTCTTTATCATGCCTGAATCTTCACTAAACAATGAAATAATACTAGAAACAATAAAGTCAAGCTACCCTATAAAAGTGGAACTCTAAAATCCCTAAAGTTGTTAGCACATAACCTTGATATTTAATTTTCAATTCCTTCACAAGTGGTATTCTTTGAAGAAAATAATTAGGTATAAGACCTCAGAAAATACTCTCAACCTAATACATCATGAAAAACTTATTCTTCCTTTCAAAATATTCCATTGATCATTATGAAATTTACATCGCTAATTCCTATTACAAATTGGAAGCTCGAACCATCATCACAGATACTACTATTGGGGATATTCCCAATCATTGTAATAAAATTGCTGGTAAAATATTTGAAAGAATCCCCAATTAAAATAGAAGAAAAATTTAAAAGTAGAATGATGGAAATATACTCAAAATGACTTTTATTTTTGAAACAAGCCTATTTGAAAAACACACGTTGTTACACCTTCGTTGCCTCTCTAAAAAATGTATCAGTGACAAACATCACTTTTCTTTGGAAAAACCAATGACTAGAAGATCCACTATGAAAAATGTCATCATACATGGTTAAATAAACACCTAAAACCATCATTATCAATAAAACATGTAGATATAAACTTATAGTATATACCAAGAAAATGACACACATCCCTAAAAAAATCATAAAATGAATTTATAATGATACAAATATCCCAAAAAATGACACTCATAGAATCTCTATTTCACTTTTTCAATATACCAAAGTATCCTTATTTATATAAATAAAATAATTCTCCCAATAGTGTAATATGTTCTGAAGGTGTTGAACCAGTCACTCATTCATTGTACAAATCTGATCAGCGATTCTAAACACCTACTAGATGTAAATCACCTTCACCCATTATAATACATACACTATTATCCTCAAAATGGGTGACATAACTCTTATTTTATTCGTTAAGAATAATTTCACTAACTTTATAGAATATCTACAGATCACGCCCTCTTCTTTAAATAACTAGCCATTTCCTTTTTCCTCTGATTGAGATCTCTAATGAAAACATCAATTTTTCCTAGATAGAATACCACTAATATATGAATATTCTCAATGATTGGTCTTTTTTAGAGTCTCACCCTTGAAATATGATAAAATCATATCATATAACTTCATAGTGTCCTTACCAAACAATAATTTGGTGATGAGAATACCTTATTAATCTTGAAACAAACCAAATAGAAGAAAAATTATTATATTTTTATTCAACTACAAATAGTATTTCTTTGCCTTTATTATCAATCTTAACCACCACTAAAGAAAACATCATAAAAATATTAGTGAACTCATCCAAATGGTTACCTAAATAACCATTCTCAAGAATTTGAAAACAATACAATCATTTTTAAGATATAATTTATTTTTAAGGGATTTTTATTTATACCTAATTTCAAATATTTCCCAAATCTCCGTCGGATTGGTCTAACTCACCACCTCCCATAGAGTATTATCATCCAACTATATCTGAATTTTAATTCTTTCTAGCTCATCTATATCCTCCAAATAATCATAAATACACTCCCATGGCCTCTTTGATTTTTTCTTCAATAACTTCACTACCTTTTCATGATTCAACATATTTTTAACAATTGATTAAATAGAGTAAAATCATTTTCCCATTAAAAGTCAATGTGGATAGTCATCCTTTCATGTTAATAACCCATATTTATGACCCTATATTTTTATGTTAAGAATTTGTCTCATCCATTATTTTCTTCTGTATTATTGCCTCTCTTTTCTTAGGATATATTGAGTGGTCCCATGAAATTATTCTTTTTGTTTACCATTTTTTGTTTTCATTTGTAATAACATTTTGGTAGCCCCTTTCTATTATTTTATTCGATATGTCAGCATCATAGTATAACCTTTATAAAATATAAAAAAATAGAGGTTTGGGTGAAGAAATCCACAACATAATATAGAATAACAATTTGTTACTACATTTAACAAATTATTAAAGGTGATTTTCAATAATCACTAAAATATGGGACACTAATTTATTATATTAATTGATGTTTTAAAAAATCTCAAATATAAATATTTTTTCAAATGAAAAACCATGTTTTGGGAGATAATGATTCTAATAACAATAATATCATTTTTAAATGATTCGATTAATTTTATAATATAGTAAATAATTATTTAATTAATTAATTATTTTTTATTTTAGCATCAATTTAATGCTCCCTTATAAATATATTTTTTAAACAAAAAAAACCATATTCAATAATAATAGAAGTAGCTTCATAAAAAAATAGCAAAAACAACATAATAATAATAATAATAATAATAATAATAACCATCTTCATCATCAATGAAAAAAATAATATTAGAAGAAAAATAAGAAACTGATGGTCAATAATCTATTAATTGAAATTAATAAAATTAATAAAAATAATAATAATGATAATTACAATTTGTATTTATTAATTTGTTGTTTTAGTGGTAGTGTAAAACCTACTATAATATATATTTATTATAGAACTAAGTATTTTTTTTGTGTGCATAGTATTTTCATTGTATTTCTCCACTTTCCCCAAGAGTTTTATAAATTATTAAGTCAATTTTTATATTCTCTTATTTTAAATATATAATAGAAAAAACTTAATAAATTATTTATTTTGGAGGAATCCTAAAATACAAACATATATATGTATCTATGTATGAATATATATATATATATATATATGTATATGTATGTATGTATTTATGTATGTATGTATGCATGCTTGTATGCTTGCATGCATGCATGCATGTATGCATGTATGCATGTATGTATGTATGCATGCATGTATGTATGTATGTATGTATGTATGTATGTATGTATGTATGTATGTATGTATGTATGTATGTATGTATGTATGTATGTATGTATGTATGTATGTATGTATGTATGTATGTATGTATGTATGTATGTATGTATGTATGTATGTATGTATGTATGTATGTATGTATGTATGTATGTATGTATGTATGTATGTATGTATGTATGTATGTATGTATGTATGTATGTATGTATGTATGTATGTATGTATGTATGTATGTATGTATGTATGTATATATGTATGTATGTATGTATGTATGTATGTATGTATGTATGTATGTATGTATGTATGTATGTATGTATGTATGTATGTATGTATGTATGTATGTATGTATTTATGTATGTATGTATGTATGTATGTATGTATGTATGTATGTATGTATGTATGTATGTATTTATGTATGTATGTATGTATGTATGTATGTATGTATGTATGTATGTATGTATGTATGTATGTATGTATGTATGTATGTATGTATGTATGTATGTATGTATGTATGTATGTATGTATGTATATTAAACAACAACATTTAGTGGATTTCAATCTATAATGAGGGTTGGCAACCTACTCCCATAAATCCCCCTATCCATTGATGGATACCTATAATGGAGCAGTGCATGCCTATTTGATACATTATAGAGATAAGAGATGACTGAGAATTTATAATAAAATTATCTCTCACTTTTAATTTCATTTATTTCTTAAATACATAAAAAAATTAATTTCATTTTACATTTTCATATGACATTATCAGCATAAATGCTTGAAACAGGGATAAATATATGTTTTAATGTAAGACTTGTTTTCACTGGTTGGTTGGATGGTTATGATTATTTATACGATATTATTTATTTACTACCATATTAGATGGTTTTATGTAATTTATTTAATTATCAACATATACATATGTCACTACCTACCCAAAAAAAATTATTTATTTATTCTAAACTACCTAATTGGATGGTCTAATTAGTAAATTAGACTATATGATAATGTTTCAGAATATGTTATGTGGTGTATTGATTTATTTATTTTAAACTCATGTGGGAATGATTTATTAATTATATGAGTTGGGATATAAAAAAATTACCGGTAATAAATAATATTACTTTTAAAATCCTTATTTTTCTGTGTTATCTCCTACTTAATAAATTTATTCATCTATTATAATTATAGAAATATATTCCATTATAAATAATTCACTATAAAAAATCGTTTTTATTTTTTATTTTTTATTTAATTATTTTAAGAAAAATATGACCTTTGGTTGTTTTATTATTCAAAATGACAATGCAGTGTTTTTTATTCCATATTTATTATCCTGTAAAATCTCACAAAATTAAAATTTAGAATTATTTTTATTACTGGAATTAATTACATGTCATGGAAAATGGATATTAAAATTCATCTCCAATCATTATTTCACATAGAAACAAAGAAATAAATAAAATTCCTAACCCTTCGAAATAAGAAAAAGATTACGATCTTCCTCAAAATACATCTATACGAGGGACTAAAAAGTGAATATCTTATGAAAATATATCCATGAAAGCATAATAATAGGTTGGTAGAGATATATAATCATCAAATAGAGGTAATACATCTTATGACTAATGATGGATGGTATATTTTATACATCCAGGATTAGAAATGGGTTAGTGATTAAAATTATTCCATGTATTGAATTTCATCACTAATTAAGTATTATGGTACTCAGTACAAATATTTTGATATTCTATAAAATAAATATATTATATTATATTCATCAAACAAAACACTAGAACATAAATATTACTTGTGAAGGTATAAAAAATATATTGATATCATGTCATTATAATTGTTAAGAGTAGAGAATAATTTGAATTTGATTAAAATAGCCATTATCATCCTAATAGTTTTGTACTATTATATCCTAATGAAAATAATTCATTCCATGGGAATAATCATATAAGATAATGAATATAATGATTTTTTACAGTAATTCTAGTTTTAGTTGTGGCATGAATGCGGTTTTGTATGTGACAATGTGAAAAAAAATGAATAATGAATAAAATAAATACCTTCTCAAGTACTCTAAGGAGTCACAATTATTCCAACTATAGGTGTGTTTCAATGGGACCTTAGTCGTGAGTATGTGGAAACTCAAAGAATCTCTGTAATCTATATAAAGTTACTATTGAAGAAAATAACATTGAATCTATTCTCACCGAGACATCCTATAATGGGAAATAAAATGAGGATCATTTTAGTTAATATCACAATCCACAAAATTATTATTTCACTTATATTAATGTGGGTTATTTTACTTATGAATTTAATGAGATGATTAATTGAAACAATCTATAAAATTTCTAATAAGTCTGATATAAAAAATGGTGTTTATTATATATGATTTTTTTTTGATGTTGTAATATTTAAATTTTATAAAGTTTCTTTATATTTATATTATTTTATATTATTTGAATTTTTAAAATAGATTTTGTAAACAGAATAAATATATTCCCACCAAATTGTGGAAGAATTCACATAATTGTTATAAATAAAAAAATTTATTTTCTAATATTAAACAAATAACTCTCATTGTGGTTACTATATCAGGTCCTTTAGATCTGATAAATGGGGTTGGTGAAGAATTTTTTTCTTTACCTAATGGGGAAAATTCTTCATAATATATTCTTTTTATTCCCCAATGTCTGAAAGAAACTTATTAAGATTCATTGATATATACTAACATGTGTATGATACCAAAACAATATCTAATAGAAATGAAAAGTACATGTTCATTAATGTTACTAAATTGGGATAGAATTATAGATTATAAAAAATAATCGAAATTATCATATGGATTAAACTATACAAATATAAAAGTAATCCAAATGCATGTGTTAGTAAATATTAGACCAAAAATCATTAATTTTAGGCATATATAATTAGGTATTATTGCTTTTATAATGATAGAAAAATTAATTTAAAATGTTCATGGACATTTAATGAATGTTCCGAATATCTAGCCACTAAAAAAAGTTCCTTGTGAGGGATATTCTCTTTAAAAAAGAAATGTTATGAAATCATAATATAAAAGTAATGATGACATACTGACCAATCTTGAATGACTTGAAGTGGATTTATGTGATCCAATTCATATATCCTATGTGAATTTAAATATTTTATGTAATTAATTGAAAAATCTATAAATATGATAACCTATATGTTTATCTCAACATGAAATGTATCATTTTCATGATTTCTTACTCAAATAATTAAATTTAGTGCACAATTCAAAAATTATTTCATCAAGAATGTAAATCTTGATGATGGTAAAAAAATTACATCTCCAAATTCACCTGATTAATATATGTAAATGGGTATTATTGTAGATAATCAAGTTACTCATTTGTATACACTGTAAGAACCCGGTTTTTATTCTTGAGGTACGAGTTTCTTCTTTTCCTTATTTCTTTTAGTGTTTTCTAGAAAACCAGGGAAATGTGGGAAAAATCCCAAATTTGTGGGTACACACCATGTACTTTTATATACACGTCATGCACTTTGGTCGTGTGGGATGAGAATATAGGGCGTGTAGGCTTGGGTTTAAAAACAAATTACATGTCATGTACTTCTATATACACGCCTTATACGGTGGATGTGTGGGATGAAAATACATGGAATGTAGAATTGTCGGCAATTAAGGGTGTAAAATCTAACTACACACCATGTACTTAGTAATACACACCATGTTATCAGTTGACAGATGAACAGTGTGGTTGTAGAAAGTAGCGGCTAGAGGAATAGTTAGAAAGGAAAGTACATGCCCTGTACTTGGATGTACACACCGTGTAGTCATATTTTTTATTTAGAAAAAAGCAGTATCCACCTCATTCAGTATAGGAGGATGAGAACTCAGTTGGAGTACCAGGAGAGGAGGTCGAGGGTTGGAGGAGCTCCCGATCGCACACCGAGACTCTGATTCTTCTGTCGTCAATCCCATTTGAACTGGTAAGGTATTCCCTCTTCTTGAATCATTCCCTCCAATGTTTTCTCTAAGGGAAGTTATTTAGGTTTTAATGAGTATTTTTTTATATCATATTTACTTTAGTATTGGTTGTTTCGGGAGGTGCCTTTCATGTATATAAAAGGAGATCGAGGTAGGAGGTCATGTGTTTAATTACAACTGTTGAGTTGTTTTTGTGTACCATTGTGCCATGCGCCCATGTTCGTGGTGTCTTATGGATGAGACATTAACTATATAGATACCTAGAATTACATAGGTAATCTAACAAATAAGTATAAACTACTATTTGGGATCGTTACTTTGATCCAGGGCCGCCCCGAGGGTGTGTTTCCCTTATTTAGTCGTTTGTCCAAGATACATGTGGGTAAGCTGTGATTATAGCTTTTTTGAGTTTTCATGAGATGGAACACATATAAATTGCTTTCTTATGCATTGGGCTTGTCCCAATTACTTGTTTATCCTGAGGGAAAGGTTTTGTTTATCCTGAGGGCAATGTTTTGTTCATCCTGAAGGCATTATTCTATTTGTCCTGAGGGCAGCATTTCTTATGCCAAAGGGAAGTACCTTCCATGCCTATGGGAAATATATTCCATGACTGAGAGAAATATAAGTCATTCCTGAGAGAAATCACCTGAGGGTTTCATTTCTGTTTTCCCGAGGGTAAGGATTCATATATCTGAGGAAAATGTTTATTTTGAATATTCAGTGTGGTGATTTTTCTTATGATTGTGCCTGGAAAGCAAAATCATAGTCTTGGAATCGTTTACAAATTATTAAAAATGCAATGTAAATATTATGGATAGTTACTTCTGATTACTTCCTAGTTTAATGCATTTCATTATTGCACACTATTGTTGCACATTTTCACTGACAGTTGGGCACGAGCCTTTGGTGATTGCTAGTGGGATTTATTTTCCACACCCTATTTGGGTCATGTCTTGGGCCCAAACAGATTATATTTCTATAGGTTTTGATAAGATCAAGAGTCCCTACACATGTACATGATTGTTAAAGAAGAGTAGGAGAGCCTGGGACCGAGCTTAGGCTTGCGATGTTGCTGCATTCCTATTGCACCACATTGGTTTTGTTTTGCTGTACTTTGTACCTTGTGTTGTATTGTATCTGATTAAAGTGTATCCTGTTTTGACTGCTTTCGTTGAATTAGTGACATGCTGCATCAATACATATATTATTTCTAGTTATCTCTTACTTCAGTTGTCCATTTATGGTTTATATTGTCTACTGTTTCCACTTTCATATGTTTATATTTTGTTGCACTATGCTACACTTTGAAAAAATAGGGCATAGTTTCCCCACCATTAGTCTTTGGTCCTCGCTGCAAGTTGTTATCCTTCGGATTTTGGGGAAATTCACTTGAGGTCATGTGACCAACCGGGTTCGGGGAACCCATTGTGCGGCACCCGGATCTGGGAAGTTACAATGTGGTATTAGAGGTGTTCCTTTTTTCTAAGTTATTTTATTCATTAGCGAAAACGGAAAGAGATGGATCATTAAGGTATTCGGTAATAAACTGTGCATGGGAGTAGCTACCCCGTGTATAGGTAAAGTCTGGATTTCCTTGAATTAAATTGCAATTCTCTAGTTATGATTATTACACTAGATTTTATTTTCACCATTGGGTGATGGACCTGTGGTGTGCTGTTTATATTTTTTTTATTTGGTTCTATTCAGTTACAACTCGATGAGATGAGGGTATTCCATCCGATGCATCATTTAGGCACATGTAATAATTACATGTCATGCATAGTTTCCATGCCATATAGGTGCATTAGATATTTCCTGTTGTTGTGATAGATTTTGTGCTAGAAAATGCATGTTGTTGTGATAGTCGCCTTGACAAAAAAAATGTCTACTATTGATAGGGTATTGTTTGTATGAGGTAGGGTTTGAGTGAATTCCAAAATCTAGATCATGGGGTGTTATGGGCCCTAATTGACTGCAATTTGGTGGATCATTGAATTTTTCACATTCTTTATAACATATATAAGATTCCAAACTTTGATTCGCGGGGAGTATGGGCCCTCACGGATCAAAATTTGGAACTTTGGTGTTCATTTCAGTGTTTTTCTAGGATCCTGAGTTGTTTTCGAGGCTTAATGTCTAGAAAAACCTAGAATACATGCCGTGTGGTTTTAAATACATGCCCTGTGCTCTTCAATTCAGGAAGAAACAATTTTTTTAAGTACACGTCGTGTAGCCATTATACAAATCATGTAGTCTCTAACTATGTAATAGGTTGTGTAGGAAGAGAAACGGGATAGGGAAGTCCCTATGGGAACACTTCATGTACTAGGTTGTATATGTCGTGTAGGGTTGACCATGTGTCCACCCGTGTAACTAAAATCACGGATGGAGATACCTTACGTGATACACGCCATGTCACTTATAAACACACCATGGAGTGTAATCTTGGAATGTGGCCCTGTAACTAACAACACGGGTCAGTGTTACTTTTCTAGTACACATCATGTACCAGTAGGAAATGTCGTGTACTCTTGACTGGTGAGAGACGATGTGGTTTTGGTCATGTGGTTGGGGATATAGGGTGGTGTACACATTGTGTGCAGGTGTAACACGTCGTGTACCTAGGGTTGAGACACGTCGAGGACGGCATCAGAACATGACCTTGTACGGGCTTAAGTGTACACGGCATGTATATGTTATACACTCCATGTAGTCTCTTTTTTCTAGTCCTAGTAATTTTATTTCCTCTTTTTTGTGGGCACACTAAAAACGACAAAAAAACCTCGACAGTAATTAAAGTAAGGTTTGTGTTTGACCTTGTAGATTCATGCTACTGAGACGACCATGGGTTGTTCACCAAGAAATTGGCGATGATATACTCTAGAGATGGTAGGCTATAGGCTACTGGTGGATTCTCCAGCATTTCCAGATGCGGCTCCAGCCGTTATACAGGATGCAGGTTTGGATACACGGTTCCGTTAAGGCTTCATGCGGTTCATGCAGACCTTCCAGGGAGCACCACAGGTGGCCACATCAATGGTAGAGCTGACACGTATATTCTAACAGCAGTATCCACCTACATTTTTAGGGGATAGAAGACCATAGGAAACAGATTCATGGTTGGATTCTATGCAGACGATCTTCGAGCTTCTAGAGACTCCTCCTAGGAGGAGGGTCAAGCTCCCTACTTACATGTAGCATGATTCTGTAAAGAGAAGGTGGGAGGTAACCACCCAAACTGAGCATCCCCAAGACATGGAGTGGGATGATTTTCAGGAATTATTCTATAACTTTTCCTTCCAAGATATGCTAAGGGAAGATCGTGCTCTATATTTCATGAATCTGTAGTAGGGAGCCATATCAGTGATGGATTTTTCTGCATGATTCACCAAGCTACAGCATTTTGCACATGTTCTGGTGTGTGATGAGATGTTGTGGGATAGACACTTTGAGGATGGTATTTGATTTGACATCCGAGCGTTGGTGAATTTTTGCATGTTTCCTACAGTGCATGATATCGTTAACTAGGCATTGATTACAGAGCGGAACCTGTGGGAAGCTATTGGTGAAGACCAGTGCAGTTCGGCACAAGTTTCTGGAACTATTTCTACTCGTAAGAGGAAGAGGCAGATGGATTTATCTCCCAGTGGCAGTACTAGCCATAATAATTCTTCTGGTGGCCAGATAATGTGCTACCAGTGTGGTAATGATAGTCACAAGAGACCTCAGTGTCCACATGACCTAGTGAAATGCCGATCATGTAGCAAGATGGGTCATCTTCAGCATTTCTATAGGGAGTTTTCACCAGTGACTAGTGAGAGGGGTTCTGTTCAGACATCGCGTGCAGGAGTAGGGCCAGTAGCTTCTTACCAGTCAAGGAATTCGAATATGTTAGGACATTCAGGCCAATGTGGTGGTCGTGGTCATGGTATCCAGACACTAGGATCTCAGAGACAGCTGGGCAGGTCAGCTCAGGGTAGCCAGGCTGTGTCACAGGGCCACGTCACTGGGAAGACATATGCAATGCAATAGACCCAACAGAAGCAGCATCCTGGACCTTCCACTATCAGAGGTACTATTCTAGTTTCTTATGTTTTATATTCAGTACTTTCGATACTGGTGCTACACATAGAATTATTTTTGTTCCCATTGTGGAGATAATTGGACTCTGTGTTTCTTCTTCTTCTAATATCACGATGCTAGACACTCTATTGGGAATTAAAAAGGTATGTGTGTGTCAGTGTAAGGAGTTCCCCCAAGAGGTTGGTGGGTGTCACTTCATATGGGACCTCTATGTCATTGAGATGACATCGTATGATGTCATTCTCAGGATGGATGGGTTAGTACCCTTCTGAGACTTTATTGATTTCTATCATCATAGGGTAAGTTTCGCATCAATAGAGGGCAGAGAGTTTCTATACAAGGGTGAATGGGATGTCCAAGTGAGCCGAGATGGACCTGAGTATCGTGGGAAAGGTGGAGTGACATCCCATATTGCGAGTTTATATCTGGATGACCAGGAAACTTGTCAGAAGGATTTCCCTCTAGTGTTTAATCATTTCAGGGATGTCTTCCTAGAAGACTTTTCACATCTACCAATGGAGTATGAGGTATATTTCTCTATTGAACTTATACTAGGAGTGGCCCTAGTGTCCCTTCCTCCTAATAGGATGGCTACACCAGAATTGAAAGAGATGAAGAGGTAGTTAGATGAGTTACAAGACAAGGGTTTTATCCAACCCAGTACTTCTCCATGGGTTTCACATGTCCTTTTCTCTAAGAAAGCAGATGGTACCCTCAGACTCTACGTGGATTAGTGGAAACTGGACTAGTTAACGGTTAAGAACCAAAATCCCTTACCAATGACTAATGACATTTTTGATCAACTTCGAGGAGCACGAGTGTTATCAAAGATTTAATCGAGACTATCATATCATCAGTTGCACTTTAGACCATTGGACATACCGCTTACAACATTTCATAGGAGATATGGCCTATACAAGTACTTGGTCATGCCATTCAGACACAGGAACGCGCCAACAGTTTTCATGGATCTGATTAATCTTGTGTTCCACCCATATCTGGATTCTTTTGTGGTAGTCTTCATGGATGATATTTTGGTGTACTCTCACACTCGACACAACCATGCCACCCATCTTGAGATCGTACTGAGTACACTGAGAGAGCATTAGTTATATGTTAAGCTCTCAAAGTGACACTTTTGAATGGACCAGATTCACTTCTTGGGTCATATTATCTCAGAGTCAGGAGTTTTCGTAGGCTCAAATAAATTGAGAGCAGTAGTTTCCTAGGAGCATCCAAATAACGTGTTTGAAATACGGAGTTTCTTGGGGCTGGCTGGTTACAACATGCACTTTATACTGGACTTCTCCTGCTTAGTAGCACCGTTGATGGGTTTGACTAAGAAGGGTATGAAGTTAATTTGGTTAGAAGCTTGTGTGACCACCTTTCAAGAGCTGAACGGAAGGTTAACATCAACACCAGTCCTGATACTTCTAGAGAAAGGGAAGATCTATACATTTTACTATGATGCATCAGGTATTGTGCAGGGAGGAGTGCTGATGCAGCGCGATCAAGTAGTTGCATATGGGTCTTTGTAGTTGAGTCCATGTGAGAGAAATTACCCAATGCATGATCTTGAGTTGGCTACAGTTTTTTATGTGTTATGATGTTGGAGACATTATCTATTAGGAGAACACATTATAGTGTTTACGGAACACAAATGTCTTAAATACATCATTACCCAGTGTGAGAATTTGAGACAGCGAAGGTGGGTTGAATACCTTCAGTCTTTTCACA
Organism: Viscum album; assembly: GCA_963277665.1. Lineage (NCBI taxonomy): Eukaryota > Viridiplantae > Streptophyta > Magnoliopsida > Santalales > Viscaceae > Viscum > Viscum album. The sequence continues at coordinate 1,908,210,116 of OY728155.1, forward strand.
TTGATCATGCCTATACACCTGGTAAGGGTAATGTAGTAGCTGATGCACTGAGTAGGAGGACTCATATAAAGGCAATGATGGATGCCAGTGGTGAGTGGTAGCTTATGGATTTGTTCTCTAAGATGAATTTGGAGGTTCGCGATAGTCAAGGTAGAACCTATCTTTTATCCTTAGCTATGACTTCTATCCTCCCGGATAGAGTGATGATGAGAAAAATATTAGATTCAGAATGCCTAGTTCTATGGGAGTCGGTGGAAAGTGAGGACCCTCCTTCTAGTTGGACGATAGACGATGATGAGGTGTTGCGTATCCATGAATGACTGTGCATTCCAACAGATATATGCAAGAAGTTGACGCAGTAATTTCATGCTTCAACTTGGGCAGTGCATCTTGGGGTTTCCAAAATGTACCGTGACTTGAGATGTCAATATTGGTGACTAGTTATGAAAAGGGAGGTAGCTATTTTTGTTATGAGATGTTCCACCTATCAGCAGGTGAAGGCGGAGCATCAGAGGCCAGCTAGATTGTTACAAAAGTTAACCATTCCGGAGTGTAAAGGGGATGGTGTCGCGATGGACTTCGTGATTAGGTTTTCATGGTCACCTCAAAGCAATGATTCTATATGGGTTTTTGTGGACAGGATTACGAAGGAAACTCACTTTTTGCTGATCAAGGAGACCTTCGGTGTTGACGAGCTCGGGAAGTTGTGTCTCCGAGAGGTAGTATGTCTTCATGGGGTCCCTCATTCTATCATTTCAGATAGGGATTCCCATTTATGTCTCCTTTCTGGTAATGTTTTCAGAGGTCACTCGGTACATAGGTGCTTCTGAACAAAACATACATCCCTCATACCGATGGCCAATCAAAGCATACAATACAGGTGCTATAGGACATGTTGCGTGCATGCATCCTAGACTTTGGGGGCTCTTGGGAGAAGCACATACCCCTGGTAGAGTTTTCCTGCGATAATAGTTTTCAGGAAACTATTGAGATGGCACCTTATGAGGATTTAATTGGTAGGCCATGCCGATCACACTTGTGCAGGATAGAGGCAGGTGTGGCAGCTTTACTGGGACCATGTCTCGTGTAGGAGACATTAGAGTAGGTCCATTTGATTCAGAAGCAGATAGCTACTGTACAGTCTCATAAAAAATCTTATGTTGATCGTCACAGATAACCCGTATAGTTCGTGGTCGGGGGATCAGGTTTTCATTCCTATTTCACTAAGGTTGGGACACAGGCGGATCAAAAGACATGGTAAACATTCACCGAGGTATATAGGGTTGTTTGATATTCTAGAGAGATTCAGGCCGGTTGACTATCGGTTGCAGTTACCATAGAGGTATCGGGCCATGCACGACGTCTTCCACGTATCTCAGTCACACAATTATATCTCAGACCCCTCTTACGTTTTTCATTCCAAGGAGGTTAAACTTCAAGTTGATGCATCTTTTGAGGAGCAGATGATTCATATTATTGATAGGAGCACGAAGCTTTTCCGAGGCCGATCAGTTCCTCTCGTGCGGGTGTTATGGAAGCATGGCCAAGTGCAGGATGAAACCTAGGATTAAGAGACCAACGTATGTGCTCAGTGGCAAGAATTATTCTCTACTATATCTTCACCACCCTTGGAAGGGAAATTTTGGGATGAATTGCTTTAAGGGTGGAAGTTTGTAAGAAACATGTGCTTATTCATGAGGTACGAGTTACTTCATTTCCTTTTTTCCTTTAGTGCTTTTGAGAAAATAAGAGAAATGTGGGAAAATCCCAAATTTATGGGTACATGCCATGTACTTTTATATACACATCGTGTACTTTGGTTGTGTGGGATGAGAATACAGGGCATATAGGCTTGGGTGAAAAAACTAAGTACATGTCTTGTACTTCTATATACACGCCTTGTACCGTGGCTGTGTGTGATGAAAATACATGGCGTGGAATATTTTCAATGATTAAACATGAAAAAACACACTACACGTTGTGAACGTAGTAATACACACCAGGTAATCCTTCAGAAAATGAACAATGAGGTGGTAGAAAGTAGCCACGAGAGGAACAGTTAAGAAGGAAAGTACAAATCGTGTACTTGGAAGTACACGCCATGTAGTCATGTTTTTTTCATTAAAAATTGACAGTATCCTCCTCATTCAGTAGAGGAGGTAGAGAACTCACCTGTAGCACCGGGAGGGGAGGCCAAGTCTTGGAGGAGCTCCCGATCACACACCGGGACTCTGATTCTTCCACCGTCGATCTCATTTGAACTACACGGGTAAGGTCTTCCCTCTTCGGGAATCGTTCCATCTAATTATTTCCCTATGATATGTTATTTAGGTTTGAATGGGTATTTTTTCATCTCATATTTACTTTTCTGTAGGTTCTTTTGGGGGGGGGCGCCTTTCAAATATATAGATCAGAGGAGATTGAGGTTGGTAGTCTTGTGTTTAATTACAACTGCCGGGTTGTTTTTGTGTACCATTGTGCCACGAGCCCATGTTATGGGTGTCTTATGGATGAGACTTTAACTATTTAGATAACTATAATTGCATAGTTAATCTAAAAAATAAATATAAATTGTTGTTTGGGATCGTTGCTTTGATCCATGGACACCTCGAGGGTGAGTTTCCCTTGTTTAGCCGTTTGGCCAGGATACCCATCGGTATGCCATGATTATAACATGTTTGAGTTTTCTTGAGAGGGAACATATATAAATTTATTGCTTATGCATTGGGCTCGGCCCGGTTACTTGTTTAGCTTGATGGAATGGTTTTGTTTAGCCTGAGGGTAGTGTTTTGTTTAGCCTGAGGGAATTGTTTTATTCAGCCCGAGGGCAGCATTTCTTATGCCTGAGGGCAGCAACTTCCATGCCTGAGGGAGAGATCTTCCATACCTGAGGGAAATATTCTATATGTTTGAGGGAAATCACTTGAGGGTTCTTTTTTTGCCTAAGGGTAAGGATTCATATTTCTGGGGACAATGTTTACTTTGAATATTCACTGTGGTGATTTTCTTATGATTTTGCCTTCCAAGCTAAATCACGAGCTTGGAATCATTTTCAAATTATTAAAATGGAAATGTAACTATTAGGGATAGTGACTTTTTAGTACTTCCTAGTTTACTGCATTTCATTATCGCACACTATTTTTGCATATTTTAATTGACAGTTGGGTATGGGCCTTTGGTGGTTGCCTACTTGGATTTATTTTTTACAACCTGTTTGGTTTATGTATTGGGCCCAAAAAGATTATATTTCTATAGGTGTCGATAAGGGAAAGAGTGCCTAGATAGGTATATGATTGTTGTAGAGGAGTAGGAGAGCAAGGGATCGATCTTAGGCTTGTGATGCTGTTGTGTTCCTGTTGCACCGCTTTGGTTTTGTTTTGATGTACTTTGTACCTTGTGTTGTATTGTATCTGATTTCATTGTATCCTATTTTGGCTGATTTCTTAGAATTAGTGAAATGTTTCATCATTACATATATTACTTCTAGTAATCTCTTACTTCATTTGTCAATTTTTTGGTTTATATTGTCTACTGTTTCCACTTTCGTATGTTTATATTTCCTTCTGCTTCGCTACACTTTGACAACTGAGGGCATAGTTTCCCCACTACTAGTCCTTGGCCCTCGCCACTAGTCGGTAGCCTCTGGCATTTTGGGAAATGTGCTTGAGGTAATGGGAATAACCAGGTTCGGGGCACCCGTCGTGTGTCACCCGGATCCAGGACATTACATACACAAAATGATTTAGTAGGATCACTAATAAAATGACTTCAACTTATTACATGTCCATTGATAATGAGAATGATGTTATGTAGCTTGATATAGGGTCCTTCAATATTTCATGATTTAACATTAATTGGCATTATACCAAGAGAATATCATCAATAATCTCTTCCAAAACATGAATTTTTCTATGATAATCACATATCCTACTAATGGGTTTTTTATTATATGTACTAATTTATCCCCCATAATGTAAAAAAATGGGACCACAATGTAGGAAGAGAATAATTGTTGGATTTAAATCGCCATCCATCATCACGTATCTTGAACCTCAAATTAGTGATGTATTTAAGATAAATTTTTATGCTTAAACTTCATTGAATAATTATTACTAGCATTACAGGGGCAAAAGAAACAAAGTGATGATATTTATTGCAATATAAAAATTATATCTTTTCTCAATTCCCCCACTCAACTGTGTGAGTTAAAACTTATTTTTCATTATATTTAAAAGAATTGAAAAATTTATTTCCAAATTAATTGAATAATATAAATTTCCTGAAAAGAAAAAATTAGTTTTAATTGAACAATATATAATTGATTTCCTAGAGACAAAATTAATTAATGATGTTATGAAAATGTAAAAACAAAAATAAAGTATGGTATGCCAGTTTTATGTAAGGATATAAATACATGAAAAAGGAACGAAACATGTATAATTTAAAACAAAATTATGGTGATTTTTATTATAGTATAAACATTTAAATTAAGTTTTCTTGAAGAAAAATATTATAGTGACCATAAAGATAATTCACATGTTATAGAAAACCTTGATTCATTTTGAAATAATAAAATCAATTTTAATTGTCCAATTATGGGTGATATGTGGAATCAAATTAAAGTTGGAAATATTGATGAATAATTTTCAATTTATAAATTACATGAAATCAATAATGAAGATATAAAAACATGTTATGTTATTGAATTCCAAATATCACCAGATTAGAATTAATATAAAGACCATATGAATGATGAATTAAATTAAACTAATAGTTGATGTGTGTTTAGACATATCATCATCATAACTGAATCTATGAATCCTATTGGATATAAATGGGGTTTTTATGTAAAATAAATGAGAAAAATAATATATTAGGATAAAAAAGAAATCATTTTCTAAGAGACCCATAATTGATGATAAGGATACATATTCTCCTATAATGAATTCAAATACTTTTTATTATCTAATCATCATTGCAATATCTATAAAGGCTAATATAAATCTTATCGAAATTGTTAATTATTATTTATAGAGTTCACATAATAATAGTATATATATATATATATGGAAATACTTTAAGGATTCAAACATAATTGAAGATCTGAAATCAAAACCACATAATACAATTTTCAGTTAAATTATAGAAATCCATGTTTATATTAAAGTAATTTGTTTTATGTGGTGTAAATGATTGAGTGAATATTTTTTCAATAAAGGGTGTATAAATGAATATTATAAAATAAAATTAAAACTATTTTCCATTATATTTGTTGAATGATTGATATATATTTATTTAATTATAAATAATTATGGGAAAAGATGGTATGTTTTCTATGTATTCTACTAATAATATCCTTATAATACATGATCAAAAACTAGTTATCTATTCAAAATCATAGAAACTTACATACATTAAAGATTAAAAAAATAAAAAACTTGTTACAACATAACCAAATCATGAAAAATTCATAGCATTTCACAATACATGATGAGAATGTGTTTTGTTATGGTTAATGATTCAACATATTCATGAAGAAAGTGGATTTCCTTTAGATAGTAGCTTGAGAAAATTATTCAAATATAATTTTGTGTTATTCAGAAATTAATGTGAGGATTAAAAAAATCACAAAAACATATACCACTAAATTTAAAATCATTAAAAAATAGCTAATTAATAAATGAGATATCAATATATAATATATTTAGTCTAAAAACAATGTTACATGTTTATTTAAAAAGGCAGTACTGAATGAAATTTTTAGAAACATTTATCATGGTGTTGGGATTCTTATATTTCAATTTTATTTATTTATTTAATGTTACATTGATGGGGTCAACATGTCTATTATATTTTCTTTAATTTGGGTTTTTATCCCACTAGGGTTTTCTAAAACAAGTTTTTAATGAGGTAACATTAAAATACACATGACATTATAAGGTTTGGGCATTCTTAGTGGGAGAGTTAAACAACCAAATTAACTGAATTCAAAAGTTAAATAGGGGTGGGATACCCATGTTGACCAATTCCACCATCCCTCACTACATTACATATAAAAGTGTGGTATAATTCACTTTTATACTTGAGATATATGATAAATGGTGGTGGAATTCATAATTATATTTTGTCACTATATAATTATTTTTGTTTGATACGTAAATTCTTTCATTTCAAATTTTATTTTCAAAATAATATATATATTTGTTATGATAATAATAATAAAAATATTAATATTAATAATAGTTAATATATATTTTTTTATAATGTCACACCTTGGCCATATCAACATGAGAAATTTTGTAATTTATTAGATTTTAACATTTTCTGCCTATTTTTATTGGACTTATAGGAGTTTTGGGTGGTTCATGGGAATCTTAGTTTTGGAATATATTATTTTGTGTCACTATGAGAAATGTTTCAATTCTTGAATATTCTTGAAGGGTGAGAGTTGCATTGTAACCTAGGGTAATCATGTTGTGACTGACCTCTGGTTTTCTTGGGGATTTTGGTTGGATTTCTAATGTACCATGATGGGAGTTTCAAGATGCATATGAGGATTTATTTATAAGAGCTTCACCTTGGGGGTCTGGATTTTGTGGAGTCCTCATGCCGTAGAGTTATTTCCACTACAGGACTAACTTTGGGAACTTATCCACTCATCCCTATCTAGTTTGGGGGAAGTGTGTCATTACATTACTAGGTTAAGTCATAAGACCACTTATTTCTTAGCAAGGAAAGTCATTCCATGATAGGAGTTTCACTCCATGGCCTGTGTATGCCAAATTTTTAATTTTTTAAAATTACCTTCATTACCACATTGATTTAGTTTCCCTTTTGGTTCTCTCTTACCCTCATTCATTCAACTAGTATGTGAGGGTAGCTTCATATGACTACCCTTAGTTATCTACTTTGATTTTGGATTCCATTATTTGATTCGTGGTGGTTCTTATGAGGTATGTTATATGACCCCAAGTAAAACAAACATACATAAAACATCAATTTAGATGAAAACATAATATATGACATGATAAATCTTGCCATTTAATCAAAAGTATTTAGGTTCTTTTGAGAATATATACATTATAAACTATTTTAATTAAAGATATCCAACATCACTAATAAATTTAATCTTTTTTAGAACACAAATTATAATAATCCTACTTAAAATTATTCTTCATAACCAAGGAAATGGAAGAATAGAAAATGCTGATCATAGATACTCAATCAGGGTAATCATGATAAATATAAATTTAGGATCATATGTATTAATAACATAAATGTGATATAGTTATCATAAATTATGAAATTCATATCCAATTGGTTATAGATCATAAATTATGGGTCTTAGAATAATAATTTTTCATAAGTCATAGGAATGCATTATCCTCGCTAATCGATTAGGATCCATGAAAGAATATCATGAACATTAAAAACATTAAATAGGAGTGTGCAATAACTATAATAATATAAAATCAATTTTTTAGTCATGTATTTTTTCCAAGACCATCATAACATAGTGGAAAATTTCCCATTGTGTATTTTTGTCACTCCTTGTTCCATTTTTATTCATGGTGGACAAAGTCCCATATTAGATTAGGTTTACCCTCCATTACATTTCATATTATCTAATGATATATCATAATTTACCAAGTTAATTGAGAGTCTATATAATTATATTCCAACCCCTAATATAATGAAACCCATATATGTGTGTTCTATAAGATCATACAAACATTCATCGTTCCATCATAAAATAATTTACCAAGGGAAAGAAATGTTTTTCATGAAAATATCCTTCAAAAAATCATAATAAGAAATATAGACAAACAAAGTTAATAGTATCATAAGATCATTTCCAAGTGAAGAATAATATTCTATAAATTATATTTAAATAGATGAGAAATTCTTTTATAAAATAATTTAATATGTTCATTTAAAAACAAAAGGAATCACCATTTTTTTATGTAACATTAAAGAAAACTAAAAATCCCTAGACAAATATGAAAAATATTTTCATTTTAAAACAATGTAAAATTGTAAAGGAATATTTATTATAAATAATTATTATAATGCTGGAATATCTATTCATGTAGTAAATGTTAAAAAATATTCTTTTCCTACATCTGAAAAAAGTCAAATATATATCATATGGAAAATATTGTAATAATTCCTTTTGTTAAACTTTTTAATGAAGGTAAACATAGTTGGAAGTGGATTAAAATAATAATTGGTTAATATATTATAAAATCAATGAAAAATCTATATAATATGGATATGGAGGAAAATATTCTGAACCAAATAGTTTAAGTAATGTAGGTTTTTCTCAATAACATTTATTTATATTTTTGAGTACCAAAGAGTGGAGAAATTGAATGAAAAATTAAAAACCCTATAAAAACATGAGTAAAGTAAAATATATTTGGTTTAATAGATTATGATCATATATTTACCCCAATGTATATTTAAGTAAAAACTATCTCGATTAAAGTGATATTTCAACATAAACCCTTACCTCAAGTCTGAAGTTTCTTCACACACACTTTAACACCATGTATAGAAAATCTATATTTATTATAAATATATATTATAAAAATATTCATACTTATATGATAATATATAATTCATTCATAAATTATTAACACATAGTTATTAATTATTATCCAATAACCATAATATTATGGGTGTTAAATGTTTAGTTTTTCATGTATTATTATAGTATTTGTGATTCTGGTCCTTGAAACATGTCCATGATTTCATTATTTACATTGTTTTAATAATTTAATAAATATAATATTTTTTCATTATATAATATTTTATATTAATCCATTTATGTTAGTGATGTTAATTGTATTACATCACTTTGTGGAGGTGGTAGTCCGCACATATACATGTGTGATGTTTTCATTTATCAATAGATATAAATTAAGGAATGTAAATAATCATGTATCATTATAGATTCATAATAACATCATAAATATCATATATATTAATTAAATAAATCAACATATCCATCCATGTTAGGTGGTGATGAAAATTTAAACACTTCAATTTGTGGAGATGGTAGTCTATAGTTATGCGTGAGTAAAAAATTTATTTTACATTAGATGAAAAAAGGATATTTTTTTTGTAAAATTCTCCTGAAAAAATTTCAATGTAATATAGATACTTCTTTAATTATATTAATATGGATATATTATACTTGGATGAAGTTTGAGAATAAATAATTGAATATAAGGTATGAAATAACATATACTTATTCCTTGGATAATCTCTTTTTAAAAACACCTTAAGGATTCTTGGATGGTTATATTTTGGAGACCATAACCACAAGGTCATGTATAAAGATGTTGGGAAGTAATTTGGGATGATATTGATTGATATAAGGGCCTCATTTGGTGTGCATATGTGAGAATATGAGGTTTCCCTTTATATGTGATGGGATTTACACCCTTGAAATTATTTAATGTTTTCAAATAATATAAAGTCATTTTATTAGAATATTAGAACCAAATGTAAAAAAATTAAATGATAAGGAAGGTTAGGTTATAAATAATATTGATAAATAAAATTTATAAAGTTTTTAAAGATATTTTTATCCTTATTTCTTAGTTTAACCCCTCATTAACCACTTTTAACCCTTATCATGGTGGAAATATTTTTATTGTGCCCACTATTCATTATGGATAAAAACAAATTGGCCTTATAAAAACTTGAATATGATCATTTAAAAAATTTAATCATTTATTAGAGATTCAATTCCTATAATTCAATTAAATTAATTCTAATATTATTAAACTAAATATACCAAAACTATTTTTAAAAAATAATATTTTAAGTGTACAAAATAATTTATATTTATTTATAACAAATATACTTGGATAGTGGTGCTTCAAATGAATTTATTGGATTATTATTAAATAAATTAATATTATTGGAAATTATAACCAAGAAATAACTCAATGGAATCATTGAAACACCTCAGTAAAGGTAATAAATCAAAATTAATTTTTCATTAGAATGAAATATAGCTTATATTCCAAAAAAGTCAAGCATGGGTTTCCAACTTCAACATAATAGTTAAAATGATTTATTTTAATACATAGAAATATCAATTTTCGAGAAAAAATTTTAATATGTTTTTAATTCATGATTTTATCATAATTATTTCATCAATATTATGATATTCATAAAAAAATAATTTTTCACTATTCACAAAAAAATCATTCCTTTTTGAAAATTTATAAAAATTAAACCTGAGATAATTTTGAAATTAATATTCAAAAATTAATTAAATTTTCCATATTCAAATCCTAAAATTTATGAATTTTTCTTTCAAATGAAACTTAAATGATATTGAATAAAAACAAAAGGTAAAAACAATTTTGTTATGATATGCATCATTAAGGTAGTACTTATTATGATGGATTTTAGTAATTATGTTTCTTTTAATTATGTCAAAATATATTTTAGTTTTTATTATGTAAAAGAATTTTTAATTTTAGTCTGGTGTTGTATGATTCATAAAAAATAAAACAAATAGAATTTATTTAAGAGAAATATATTCAAAAAATTTAGGGTGTTTTAGTAAAGCCCAATTTATCATCAATTTCCCTATTTTACTTTTATCAATCCTTGTTTTTATATCTTATAGCCTTATTGGTAAAACCCTATATGGAGGGTTTGACATTATGCATTATAATTCATTGTGTTATGGTATTCAAGGTTATCGTGGATATTTCTCATCCATATTCCAGGGTTTCATGTCATACAAGATTGATGTGAACTAAGCCTTTTCTTGTCTTTTTTTTCTAGAAATTAAATGAAATAATTGGATTTATATAATCAATTTACATTAAAATTCTATATTTTTTGTGAACCATAGTGTTTTAGTATGTGAATATTAATGTCTTAATAATTTATTGTTTTATTTTCAAAATGTTTCCCATTGATTTTAATTTACATATGTATATCTTAAAATAATAAGAATACATAACATTTATTAAAATTTTATAGTGTATTTCACTAAGAATTTGTGTATTTATTTGATTATTTGGATTTATGAATGCTCTTGTGTGAGTTGTTTTTTTAATTTGAGATTATTCTTGCTAAAAGTTTCATTGTTTATGGTATTTTGGTATGATTGTTTTATTATTTAATATGTTATTCACATGTGGTTCGTGGTTATATGTTTTAGTACATAGTTATTATTATATTCGTTTACCTAGAAACAATTATATTTTAATTTTAATTAACTAAATATTAATTGTTTTTAATATTTATAGAAATATAATCACAGCATGATTATTATTCTTCATAACATAGAATATGATTATTTCTTTAGAATACTTCTCACATGGATGATATATAAAAATTCCCCATTATGATGAGATCCTTGAATTGAAGTGAAAATATTATTAAATATATGTTTCTTATCTAAATTATATAATTTGATAAGACATATATGATACTGGCTGTTAGGGGTAGGGGGATCATAAGGCATTGAGACTTTATCTCATGATGTTCACCCTTATTAAACTCTAAGAGAGGATATGTCAATAACAACCCCACTTATAGGAATTCCACCTGTTTTATATTTTATTCTAAAATATTATATATGAGTGATTATAGTGGTCTTTATACTTGAGATTATTTTAAATTAATATCATGAGTCGTGTACTTTGATGGATTGTCAGAAACCAAGATGAAATTTTTTTTATGGAAAAGTAGGTTAAGTTGGGTGTGTGTTGAGTGATATTAAATTAGTGAATAAGTGAAGAAGTCATTATTCACTTATTTTTTATAGAAGTTTATGCATCATCCATTTAATGGTATTAAAGTTTCATGATTAAGTACATATCTGTGGTTGTTTTATTGTCATGTTTATTTCTATAAGTTAAATGAAATATATATCATGAATATAGGTTCTTAACATGAGTATGAAGCCTAATTTATGAGATATTGAGATAAAGAGATTATATAACATAGTGAACATTTATAGGAATTCATTTTCATTATTTTTTCATTAACTCTTCGCTCTATGGGTTCCTTGATGTGGTGTTAAATGATTTTTTACATTTGGTTAGTTCAACAAATATCCACTAAGAAAAGGGCCTAGATAGTCACCCACTGAGTATATCCAAAATTTCTATTTAATTATATATTAATATTATAATATAATAGATTTTCTTCTCGATTTTATATAATAATATTATTTGGGTGTTGTTGATTTAAAATATTCAGTCACCGGTTATCCAAAAGAGTAAATGAGTTTAATTTTAAATAAATATTTATTCATGAGTTAATTGAATATAATATTTATTTATTTGTCTATAAATAATGCAATGATATTTATTTATTTAAATTAATAGTCATTATTCATGTTTCAATAAATAATAAGGTCGAATTATAGACCATGTTAATAATCATGAAATAAATTATATATTAGATATCATTTAAATAATTGTTAATGTATTTATTTTAGAAATTTTATTTATATTATCCAAATGTGTTTATGATTTCTAGGAAGTAATAATATTATTTTTATTACTATTTGACATGGGTTTCACTGAGAATCAAGACATTAGTGAATGGACTATATGAAATTACCAATTCTTAAGTGAGCTTTATATACCCTATTATGATATTTTCTATGGTTAAAATTGATTATGATGTTTTTATTCATAAAAAAACCTCTCCATAGAGTTCTATAAATCATAGAGAAGAGTTCTCTATAATGTTCTCCTGATTTGAGTAATTTGACCCTCCTCATCCCTCTCAGGTCCATGAGAGAACTAAATAATGCTTCAATCCTCAAAGGAGTTGGTGTGATCAATGAATAAATATGAAAGTGTTAGAATCATCCATTCTAGAATCATGAATTTTTTATGAAAACATTTGGAGTTTCATTGATCATAGGTGGATCACCATTATAGTGATTCTTACCTAGATCATATGATTCAATTATGATACAATAATAAAATTCAATCAATTCAATAATGAAAAAAAATAATCATAAGATGAGGTAATTATTTTTATATATAAATTAATTATAAATTCTTTATGAATGATCAAGTTTCTTTCCCTAAAGTTTCATTAATTAGGTGTCTTCATGTTTATTAATTAGACACATATATTGTTTTCCATGTTCTTATAGATTATATGTTTAACTTGATAAAAAAATAACATTTTTAATGTGCCTGACTACCTTCTCGCACTCCAAGAAACTTTATGTGGTATTAGAGAGGTCCCATATTACTTAGAAATTATATATTAATAATTCATAGAAATGTACATTTTTTAATTATTTTTCATTTATATTTTATTCAATATGTATTCCAAAATTTATTGTATTATATTTATTAACCATTATACGATCCAGAATAGTTTAAGAAGCACTGAATAAAATTTAAAGATACCAGCCAATGGTTTTAGATATTCTTACTAAAGAACAAGATTTACAAAAAATATAACTGAAAAATACACTATATGTTATAATGTTTAATGAATTAAGACCATGATTTTGAGAACATTACATGAAGTTATAACTCACATCACATGTGTACTGGACAGATGGAATATGGTTTTAGAGATGACATGGCATGTAATTAGAATACACAATGTGTTGTCCTAAATAATTCACACTGGAAAAAATTGTAGAAATCATGTGGTCAATGTACTTGGTGTTTAATTAATACATGATACATAAGTATTTAAAGCCAATAAATATTGACATCTATTCTTACATGATTTGTAGATGGAACACATCATTCATATCATAGATATGTTCATGAGGAATACACATTGAATTCCTCAGTGTGTATCATAAATGGATATACAATGCAATACATATTATGTGTGGTGAATTACACATCATGAATATTATACCCATGTAATCATAGTAAACAATGATTGATACAACCCATTGTGTGTGTTAATTATAAATATTGGAAATTAATTGATCCATTGAACTAAACTACTTGTTGTCTTACCAGCATAGACATAGTAAAATATAGTTTTAGAGAATATTAAATGAGTAATTAACTACCACATTTATCTCAGTTTACACACCATTTATAGTCTTCATAAGTTCTATGTACTCTAATGGAATTTAAGGCAATAAATTCCCTAAATCTTAATGAATTTTGTGCATAAAAATGCAATGATGACTACATGGACTGACACAAGGAACTTCACTCCATGTAAAAATATGGAATAATGTGTATTCTACTTGCAATTTATGCTACATCCTATGTGAGTGCATAGTGCATGAATAAGATCAAACAAAACTATGGGAAGTTCATATTGTTACATGATGTGTTACCTCTTGTACATATCATGTACTTTGTTAATTTAAATAAAAAAAATTTTAAAAAATAGTGGATGGATACATTCATGACTGTTTGGATGGATTCTATTAAGATAAAATATAATTAAATTGTTATATGATAATTAAATCATGTTATTTTATCCAACATGAAACAATCAACTCCTTACACCGATATATCCAAATCCACAAACACAAAATCATGGGAATTTATAAATAAGATATGATATTCTCCATGATTTACTTGTCTTTAATGAATATATTATCACCGCTTTAGTTCTAACAAAAAATATTGTCCTATGGAGCCTCCTTGGGACATTGCATAATATTCGTTTCCCAATTTTTCCTCACTCAACATTGAAGATAAAATTATCACTTATGAGAATAATTTTCCTAATGTCCAAAATTACTAATCCATTATTAATGATAAAAATAGATATCAAGATATAAGGAGGATTTGGTAAATCTTTTAAGAAATAAATGAATGAATTCAATATCCTTTTATTATTCTGGGATAGTTCAATGATCTTTTTTCCCTCTAGTGAAAATATTTGTGTAGTGTAGTCCATCATTTCTACAAGAGAGTTAAAAACATGTATTGAAGGGAATGATATTCTTGAAATCAAATTAGTTGCTTCTAAATAATCCTTGTATAGGAGGAACATCAATATGAACTATTTCCTTAAAGCTGGATAGATCATTCTCTAATGACATGTACCTTGTTAAATGGGAATATATATTAATCACCAACCTTCCCAAGTTTAACTATGACCAACACCCTATTATGATCATCCTTATTTCGAATATCTCCAAGTCCATTCCTTTTAGGTTTAAAAATATATGGTCCTCTGACCATGTTTTTGGTAAGATCATTCCTAAAATCATGAACTCTACTTATTGTATAACTAATACTTTATCATGTTCCATGAAGATGAATCTTATAAAACATAATCTGAAGGGTGGGTTCATGGATACCTCTAGTATGATTGATATGGAAATTTTATCTCTTTAGTATAGCCTTAATTAGATGTAGGATTACTCTAGTAATAGTGATTTTGTCTTGGACTATCCTTGAGAAATTTGACTCACATTCATGCTAAATGCACTACTCTCCATGATGAAAAAAAATCAAAAATAGATAGTCATTGTTAATTTTTTCTGGGATAGATATATGAATTATAAATTATATAATTCCCCAAAAAGGTATTGGAATACTTTTAGACCTCCCTCTATCCTCAAATATTGTGATTTTGTCCTTGATAAAGAAGATTTACTTTTAGAACATTTTTACTTTTATTATTCCAACCTCTTCAATGGACCTAATTTGAATAAATAATTAACTTCTATAATTAGTCTTTCTCTAGTTACCATTGAAGATAATATCCTTATTACTAGTATTCCTCTTGAGTTTGAATTCAAGCATGTAGTCTTAGGCATCAATCCAGATAGTTCTCTCAACCCCGATGGATTTACCAATTGTTTCTTTTATAAATATTGGGTTTTGATACACTCAATTGTATGCAGGTTGGCCACATATAGTTTCTCCAATGTATCACTTCCCCATGGAATCATTTCTCAATTTATTACATTGATTACTAACATAGAAAATTATTTTATGATCCATCTATTTAGTCTCTGTTACCTTTTTAACACCATCTATAAAATCATTACCAATATTCTTCCTGGTAATCATCCCATTGTTTCTAATAAGATTATCTCTTGGATCCAGTTTGGTTTTTTCAAGGGTGTAATAATTCATGATTGCATTAGCATTACATATGAATGTTTCAGTATAATAATTAAATATAATAGATATGGTGGAACATATCTGAAACATGATATTAAGAAGTCCACTGACACTTTGGTTTGTAACTTCATCTAAATTAGTCACAGAACATTGGATTTCATTACATTTTTTTCAACTAGGGTAAATATCTTTTTTTATCTTCTCACATTTAGCTGCTCTTTAATTTCTCTCCCAAGGGTTACTTCAAATATTCATGGGGTTTAATCTAGGAGATCTTATTCCTTCCATTATTTTTTCCATTACATATTATTACTTTGGAAGGATCATCAATTACATGGTAGACCAATGAAAACATAAAATCATTTAAGCCTCCAGAAGATTGATTATCCCATCTCACATTATCAATGAAAACGAAATCATCCTCCTATTATAATGAGGAAAAATAAATAGTAAAATTATTAAATATGCCCTCATGCACTATAAAAATATTTTAGCTCAATCCATCAATTGGGAAAATACTATTAAATATTTTGGGAAGTGTTTACCCCTTTAAGAAGATATATATCCATGCTAGAAATTGTAATTAGAGAGGTGTTCATTACTTTAAACAAATTCTATGTCTTTTTATATTGGGGGATTCCCAATGTTAGTTATTCCTATAGTATTTTAGATCAAATAAAAAATAAACTCCAATTTTAGAATAGGAAACCCTATCAGTGACTGGTAGGAAATTCTTTTCCAAATCTATTATTGTCTCTAAATTGGTTTATTCCTTCAGGATTTACAAATTCTTCATTGTGTTCATTAATAATGTCAATACTAGAATCAATAATTTCATTCGGAGTGGTAGTATTCTTAAAATAAAAAAATTTGATGTCCCTTGGATCAAATTTTGTAACTCTCTCATTAATAGGGTTTTAGGTATTAAAAACATAAAAATTTTCAATGCTGTTCTCTAGGATTAGTTACCTTGGATAATTACCAATATTAAATCAAAGGAACATAGGTTTCATAAATCTAGATTCTTTGGAAAATATAAGAAAGGGAAACTACAATACCTTGAATCTAAAAATATGTACTTCCATCAATAATTCATTTTCAATGTCATGAAAAACTGTAGATAGATTCAAAATAGAGAGTCATATCACAATTTTTATCATGTCTACTATATTGGTACACCTATAATATATTATTATCATATTTAGTACACCCCTCCAAAAATATAAAAGCCTCCACCAAGGACTTCATGGATAGGCCCTAACTAGATCTTCTAGAGGATATAGACTACCTTCTCAATAAATAATTATTTTCTCCTTGTTATAATATTTTTTCTAGGAACTTACTTAGTCTAAAATTATGAATTCTTTGATATATTATTATTTCATCATATTTGAATTTATATATGACTTAACTTGGGTAAGTAGATTCAACAAACATTGTATTAGGGCCTCACATCTTACCCTAATCTAGAGACTTCAAAATAGAAAAATTCCCATTGTTGTTTATTTACAATATTTTGGTATTACTGTCTATACAATCCCACCTTTATATTACAAAAACATTCATTACATTATACAAAATTGAGGATCATTAAGGTTTTGTGTCTTGGAAACCAGGAACTTAATACATGACAACATAAAAAATTATTCTTAAACACTTGGAAGGCTTCCTCATTTGGTCATTCTATGTTCATTACAACATCTCCTAACCTGGGAGAATACATCAAAGGAAAAGGTGAGCATAAGGCCTAGTAAGGGAAATAAGGGAAACATTTTACATGTGAACTTGAGATACATCAAAAGTCATGAAAAATAACTTTAAGGCATGAGAAATAGATCATGAGTCATCTCATAATAAAAATAATGTGCTTCATAACTTGAATATGTGGCTACAACATTTAACATAGAAAATAATTTCTGTTTCACTAAGGTCTATCCCCAAGGTGTCATTAAAAATTACCAAGGTTATTCACCAAGGTATCGTTTAAAAAATGGTCATCTCTAAAGATTACGTCTTTACCCAATGAATTGGAGCGCTATTAGGGCGCACGCTTAATTTGACTTTATTATCATGTGAGACACATATATCATAATCAATAATTTCATAAACAACCCATATAGCATAAAATAAATGGGGTTTATTTCATAGTCATAACATTTTAAAAATTGCTTTTTAAAGACTTTATCTTTATGTCACTTTAAACCCATGGAATAAGGAAATCATATTTCATGTATGTAAGTACAAGAATTAAAATAGAAAATTTTGATATATATGTGAATACCACTATAGAACAAAGATCTTTGAGTATTCGGTTAATAAAATAAAATAATTTGAGAAAAAGAGACAGACATTTTGAGACGAAAATTCTGCAGCATAACGGCTATGTTATAGGGTTTTAGAAAATATTGAAAAGAGAGGGGACATGGGTCAACCACTCATAAATGATTCATAAAACAGTATAGGTACAGAATATAAAGGATATAAGAACATTTTAATGAAATTTGATAGACATACCATATGAAATGAAAAACATGGACGGAAGACAAAAATAAGATTCCTCTTATGAAAAACTGGCAGCCTAACGGTGTCACTTAAAACTTAAAAAAATGAATTGACGAGATCAAATTGGGTATCTCATCATATGAACATAAAAGATCAATATGATATATAGAGAGAAAATACCCCAACATAATGAAAATGAACATGAAATGCTTGACATGAAAATAGATCTTGAAAATGAGAAGGGTGAAAGAATCCCTTAAAAATTCAGCAGCATAACGGTGCCACTTAAACATTCCTAATATAAATTGATGAGATAAATAGGGGGTATCTCTTAATATGAACATGAAAAGGAAATTAGTATGAATATAAAATAAGATCATACAACATAGGAATATGGAGCATAAAATAAATGACATAAAAGAGAGTACTTGGAAAGAAAGAGAGAGGTATGAACCCTTACCTTGAAGAGTAACTACGAAATCTTGATGTTTGGGACCTTGGGATGCTTGAGGGCACCATGGGAGGACTCCTTGGGAGGTAATGAGTCCATAACTTCATTGAGGAGGATTTTGGAAAATAAAGGATGAGAGAATGGCTTGGTATTTATAGGGAAAGTGAGGGGACAAGGCATTAATGGCCAAGGGAAAGCTCATTGGTGTAATTGGCAAAACCATGGGCTTTCTAATGGTATTTCCCAAGGTGTTAGGCCACATGGGACCCCACATACAATAATTCATCCCCTTTAGTCGACCATCGCTTAAAATATCTCATGAAATCATCATGACCCAGTTATGATGTCATTAAACATACTGAAACCCTAAAACTGTATTTTTACTATTCACTGAAAATTCAACTTTTTCAGAAAACTCCCAAAAATTTATATTAACATAATATCAATACTCTGAATTCAAAAAAAAAACTCCATTTTATAAAAATATTTTTTAAAATATTTTTATTTTAAATTTTAAATAAAAACACTATTCACTGAAAATTCATTTTTTCAGAAAAAAAACCCCAAAAATTACCTTACCATAATATTGATGTTCTGAATTCAAAAATAAAGTCCATTTTATAAAACTAATTTTGTAAATATTTTTAATTTAATTTTCAATTAAAAAACACTATTCGCCCGGAAAAACTATTACTTGACTACAAATTTCTGAAACAGTTATTTACCTATTTTATTGAATCACATTACTTAATCAAGGTGCCTATATTATATTAATAATTTCTTTAAGTGAGGTTACTAATATATTTGGTCACATTACTAATCCTAAGCGTAAAATCACTATTCATAACTTACTATTCACCAAAAATTAAGTTGATCTTATTATACTCAAAATTTCTTACTGAACACATTTGTAGAAGACCATTTTTTTGAAAATCATTACATGTCATTAATTATTTAAGGTTTAACAGAATATTTAAAAATATCCTTTTTTTTTCAAATTCATCAATATATACATCTTACATTTATCTGGAAATTTGAAAATTTACAAAATTCACCATAAGAATAAAAAACCATTTTATTTATCTCAAAGGATTACACAAAGCAGTTACGGTCTCCTTACATAGCCCCTTATAACCCCAGCATAGGACCTAAGTGTAACGTGTGCTAAGGTGAGAGAATCTGAGGGCGGCTCGACCAACATTGCACGAGTAGTAATTTCTATCAGTTTGAACGTCTCACGAAGGCGATTCCATTCTACCTTCACACGATGAAGTTTGGCTTGGGTTTGGTTCATAGCAAATCCTTGTGGTGCTACCTCCTTCCCATGTTTTGTTAGATGCGCTTCGATTGGCCCGAGACTACTGGATGAGGCCATCAAATCTTCTTTCAATATTAATTAACCAAGATCACTTGTATTTGGAGACAATAATTGAAACACATAGTTTCCAACAGTCATATTGACCAATGGTCATATAATAGTCGAAACCCAATGGTCTCATTTTAATTATACTCATGTTATCAAATGAAATAGTTTTGTTGATTCTAAAATAAAATAACACACAAAATTAGGAAACGAGATTTATTCAAAATTTCGGGTCATTACATTCTTCACCCCTTAAGAAATTGCGTCCTCGCAATTATTAAAATTGGGCAGGAAAATTTCATTTAAAGTCCCACATTGGAAAAGGAGTCCGTAAAATTATTACTTTAAAAGAAATAAGGGAAGTACAAAGGTCACCCGAGTTAACCCATAGTAGGATTCCATGTAGAGAAACATGGATATGGAAGAGAAAAAAAGGGTCTTGTTGTAACACCCCGAGATTTTATGAGATATATTTTTTTTAATTTGATGTCTTCTAATATACACTACACCAAGATTGGATTGTACTATACGCAACACCATATTATCTTGCAGTATACACAACACTATTCTTGGCTCATGTTACACAAAAATTCAAGTTCGTTTTGTGGAAATTATTCTACGCAACATTAAGTATAGATTTTGTTTAAAGTATAAATGAAATAAGTTTTGATTATGTTATACGCAACATCAAATGAAGCTTTCACTACAGACAGCCTTGACTTGGCTTGCATTACATGCAATCAAGACCTTCTTCGATAGTGTGTGTAGTACGCAATACCAAGTTTCACAAAACGAGATATTATTATAATATTATTATGAACTAGCCGTTATGAATAGAAATACACATTTTTTGAAATTATATTTTTCAAAATGGACTTCATTTTTGGATTTGGAATATCGAAATTACCATAGGGTAAATTTTTGGTATTTTTATGAAAACATTCAATTTTTGATGAATAGTGAAAACATTAGGTTACTATTTAAAAATCGACTTTTTATTTAAACAATTATTTATTTTATTTACATTTATTTTAGGTAAAAATTGAAACATAATATCTATATAAGTAAAATGTAATTCATTGGAGTCATTTTATAAGAATTTTAAATATATAAAAATTATGTTGAACTTTTCACCGTCTTTTACCCACTTTCTAGGAGAATTTAAAAATTTACATAAAATTTAATTTTACTGATTCTGTGAGTGAAATTTAGAAACTCCAAGAGACACGGTTAATATCAAGGAGTAAAATGTGGTTTAATAAGATAAAAATAATTTTGGTGAATAGTAATTGTTTACTTTTTTTAGCACAGTTAAAAGTAAACAGGGTAATTAAGGATAAAAATGATATTATTATTACCCTAACACATCTCCTAATTCTATTGGATAAGATTAATTCGATCAAAAACAACCTTAGGAATAATATATTTCCATTTAGGTCCACTTCTTTTAGATTAGGCATTTATTATCATTTTACTTAAAGAAGTGTTAAAATAGTTAAAATCAAATTTTAATAACTAAAAAAAATTTAATATAGGGTTATACCTAATATAAATTAGACTATAAATATTCATTAGAAATATAAAAAGAGTTCCTATATAATGGTATTTTATTTATAATTTTTATACATTAAATAATTTAATTTATTTATGACACAATGATGATGCAGTAATTACCTTATTAATGAAATATTAACATAATTGATATTATAAATACCAAATTAAATGTAATTTGAGAAATTTTATGAATTAAACTAAGTTTATAGGTTAATATGATATGTTAGTATTGATGTAATTAACTTTTTTCAAACTAATCATGCTTTTATGATTTTCGCAAAAAATCAATTACCAATTAGTGTCAAAATTGACATAAAATAATTTTTAAAACAAATATTATATTATTAATTGTTATTTTATTCCTAAAAATATAAGGTTCATCCAAACGACTTAGATAAGGTTATATATATTAATAATGACCAACTTGGGGTTGTTTTGGCATGTTATAGTATGTTTATTAACCATATAGTTTAAGAAAACAAGAAGACACTGTAAAAGTGAAATTATTTAACTTAAAGTTAAATCTAAATGATAAGATTAAAATAGAAACCTAAACTTGTATAAATTCTATTTATTTAGATTATTTCGACCCATACCCACTTTATATTAGAAATAAATCAATTTGGAGCTATTATAAACCGAATTTCATCATTATAAAATAATATTTTAATTTTTTCCAAAGGTGCCCCTCTCCTCCCTTATAAAAAGGCCACCCCTTCCCTCTTCTCTTCACACCCTTTTGAGCCTTGAAGCTTGTACAACCCCTGAAAGTTCCTCTTCTAAGCCTCTCTAGTTATATCATATAGGTTTTGGTCTTCTCAAAAGACCATCTCTAGTTCCCTAAGAAGAAGTTTAAAGGAGGTGCGTCGAGGAAGAGGTAATCTCTTCTACCGACACTTTCAAGTTTATTTCTTCTTCTAATTCCTCTTATTTAGTTGTTTCTTTATAAAATAATAACATAAGTATTACTTATATACTTATATGTTATTATAAATATTAAACAACCCTATTTCACCTTTTATCCATCCTATGGAAAACGAAATCACCACGCGCGCGTACGTACGGAATATCGTCTCCACACCGTGGTGTAATCCGTTTTTCCACCACCACCTTACATGGATGTGTATAATTGTGTAATGAATAACAATATATGATTATTATAACATAATAATTATTCTTATATATTATATTATCCACTCTAATTCCATTCAATAAATATGGGAACGATATCATCGCTCGTGCGTACGTACGGATTACCGTCTCAACGACGCGATAAGACTCATTTTCCATGTTAACAATTCAAGAATGATTATAAAGTATATATAATAAGTAATCATGAAATATATGGCATAATAATTCTAATATATTTATGTATATATATATGTATGTCATATACTTAATTCCATTCAATTCAATAAGGAATCGAAAAATAGTGTTCATGCGTACGTATGGCCTACCGTCTCCATGAACAGTGTATTTCTTTCCATTTATCGATCTATTATATATATGTATATTCTGAATATATATTATATATAAATAATGTTTTATATTCTTTAATTAATTAATCATGATCTAAGTAATCATATTAATAATTACAAGTCAAAACACGGACGATAAATGAAACAATTTTACCCAAAACGCGGCTTTAACATTGAATTGACAATTGACCGGATAATATAAAGTCGTAAGTGAATCATATATGATATCATAAATATTATTATGGTTTTGTTATGAGATAATAATATTTTTAAACCCAATATACTGGATTCTTGGACACATACAGAAGAAATTCGATATAAAGTAAGGGATAATTATTCCAATTTCATTCTTATCTGAGATTGTTTATTTGTAAGTATTTACTGGGGTTATATTTATTATCCATCTTTATATGTTCTCAAAATGTTTTCATAAAATTTATAATTTTCTTCCATGTATTTTTAAAGTCATATTTACCCTTTTTTTACTTTTACCACATCGTATGGAAGGAATCTTTCTTTTGTTTACCATACGATGTACTTTTTGACTTTTCTAGAAAAAGTACGAGAAGAATGTTTTTTTTAAATTATACGGCGTGAATGGATTTTTATGGTTTCATAACACCTTATTTTAATGAATATTACTCTACAAGATTTCATGACTATTTTCAACAAAATACTTTTCTTTTAAAACTTCGTGGCATATTGTGAAAAAAAATGATTTTGAAGAAGAATAGATATTTTCCTCCAGAATTCATTTCAAGTGTTTTATCAAAACCATTTTCCATCTAAGATGACATTATTTCATATGTGTATGTTTCAAGTATAATGTCTCTGTGATTTACATGTTTTCACTTCTATTATAATTAAATGATATCCATTTGTTTTATATAAATTATGTTATGATGGGATGATGTTTATGAAACCCATTTGATTTTTTGGGTTATGATAAATGATTTATGTTTATGTTGTGGCACAAGTAAGAATGATTTCATTATGATATGGGTGGGACCTATATCTCCCTCCAATGCATTGGGTAAATATTTATATCTCATGAGATAGACATGGCTAGAACAGTAAGTGAATCTGGTTCAGTGTTACAGGACTGAAACGAGGAGTGAACTCGATTCAGAAAGGGAATTTGTCCACTAATATGGTCTTGGAAGTAATCCCTTGGATAATATGGAAATAATATCATGTCCCAAATGGTTTTCCACAATTAAATGTTTTCTTCCCATGCTATTTTATCGTGATTAATGTTCCTTTATGATATATGCCTTACGTTCTGCCAAGATTTATTTCACAACTCAAGATTTTGATGTGTAAACTTTATGTTCATGCTTTGAAGTTCAAATGTATATGGTTTGTTTTATTTTCTCCATGCTTACCCTTAATGAGAATTTGAGATCGCCCTTTATATTTTTTCTTTTCCCCAGGATATAAAGAAAGGTTTTAGGTAAAAAAAAATAGGGAAGATCTTTATGGGAGATGTTGAAGATATTTTACCAAGATTAGAAGACTATAATCCGAGTTTCCAAAGACACTAAACTGTTATGGT
Organism: Viscum album; assembly: GCA_963277665.1. NCBI lineage: Eukaryota > Viridiplantae > Streptophyta > Magnoliopsida > Santalales > Viscaceae > Viscum > Viscum album. The sequence goes on from OY728155.1 coordinate 1,908,235,089, forward strand.
CCTTTGGTGTCTGTTTTTGTTATGTATTAGATATTACGCAAAATTAATGTAATATCTATGCAACTCAAGCTTTGGGTCTTTACAGTTGGTATCAGAGGAAAATTTTAGTTAACCTTTGGAAACTAGGATGTGAAAACTTTAGTGAGATCCCTAGAGATATTTCTAAGGTATGTCTAGGGATGTCCCTAAGGTTAAGTATAAGTATAGGTTTTAGTCCTAGAATTAAGATAAAAATCTTAGAATTAAACCTAAGATGTTAGATATTGAAGTTACACCCCCTTTATTATGTTGTTTTCCCTAGCATGATTTCTTCCTCCCACACTATTCTTTTTGGGTTGTAGACGATGGCTGGAACCTGAAGGAACCGTTTTGATCAATGTAATGGACAATGCAATGATTGTCCTCCTGAACAAACCAATGTTATGGAAGATAGAGTGAAAAATCTTATTGCTATACTTACACAGGCTATGAATCATTCTGGACATCCAAATTAACAGATAAGGGAACAATATTATATTGAGTCCTTCATGAGGAAACGTCCACCTTCTTTCAGTGGGTCTTCTGATACACTTGTTGCTGAACAATGGATCAGTACCACTGAAAAGATATTTTCCATACTTCACTGTTCGGAACATGAAAAATTCATTCTGGATATTTACCATTTATAAGGTGAAGCAGATCAATGGTGTACTCTAATTAAGAATAAGAGGCCCCAAAATGAAATTGAATCCATGGAATGAGATGAGTTCAAGAAATTATTTTTCAATAAGTACTTCCCTCGTATTATTCGAACAAAGATGGAAAATGATTTACTTGAGCTTAAGCAAAAGGATGATGAATCTTTTGGTATATATGAAGTGAATTTTACATGGCTTGCAAGGTATGCATCTGGATTTATCATCCAACCTGAAAGAAAAGTTGATCGATTCTTCAGTGGCTTAAAACCAAGTCTTCGAAGGGCATTAGCTATAAGAGACTTTAGTAGCTATGAAGAAATTTTGCATTGTTCAATCAAGGTAGAAATGGAAGTTTGTGTTACATATCCATCTCATGGTTTTGACAAGAAACAAAAGATGAAGTTCAAGTAGAAATCTCAGAATAATGGTGAAAAAGAAGATGAATGTTTCTTTATGCTCAAAGTCTGGAAAGAAGCATTGTGGAGATTGTCATAAAGGGGCTAGAAAATGTTTTAAGTGTGGAAAAGAAGGTCATAGAGAAGTTGAGTGTCGAAGTAATGGAAAAATAGTTTCTAATGATATGAATAAAGAAAAGACTGCAGAGAACGCACCACCAACACTTCAATTCTTCAAGTGCAAGGAAATGGGGCATTATGCTAATCAATGCCCTAATCCAAGGGTTAATGATAATCAACGGGAGAAACCTCTTAAGGAAAAGAATAAAGGGATGTCACATTACATTACTATTTGTGATGTTGAGTATGACAATGATGTTGTGTAATGATTAAGTGTTTATGTAATGGGATTTCAAAACAGTATCATGGAATCTCATTTATCGCATCGTGGAATTTTGGAATATCTATGTATTGGTTTTCAATAATTATATGGTACCGAGAACAATGAAAAGTGATTGAAATATTTTTAGAAATAAGATGATATGCGCATAATGAAACGATAAAGAAAAAATGAAATGAGCTCATGACTGATATAAGGAAAATGTTACATCATGGTTTGAGTATATAAAAATTTTGGGATTTTGGTATGTGGAAAGTTTTAAATTTTTACAGCATTCATGTTTTCACTAAGAGTCAATGGGTATTAAATTTTCTTGAGAAACATGATTAAGGTATTCAAATGTTTTTAAATTGACCAACATGATATATCGTATGATATATGGGGGATAAATTATGGTATTCACATGCTCAGCAGATGACTTTTATAGTAATTGTTTTCTTTATACTATGATCTTGGATAGAAGTATTTTGGATAAGCCTAAAGATTGGAATGGACTATGTTGGACATAAGTCAGTATTGTATAAGGCTAAAATTGTTTTTGATATTATTTATGGAATGTTATAATAATGTAGTTTTAGAAAAAGGACAACTTGCAGGACGGGCGACAACCCATCGCATCGGACAAGGCTGTGGGAACCGAACCACAACCGATGTGCGACATGCCTTTATCGCCTACCACTGGCCTACATGAATTCCCTGTATTTTAGAAACTAGTTCTATTATATTAAGAAGTATGATATATGACTTATAAGTCCATTTTAGGAACCATATATGATTAATCTTACCATATATAGACTTATGTATTTTTTATACCTTTTTCTAACCTTTTGTTTAAGGCAGATGGAATGACTCATCATTCTATCACATGACATACTAACACATCACGAATGAAAAATTCAAATTCATTTATTTATGATATAAAGTGGAAATTTTCCATGGAATGAACCGCGGTGAGATTGTACCAAAATCAAGAATGTATTTCTTCTAATTCCAATTTCTTCAATTTTAGGGAAATGATCTTGAAAACCAAAAATGTTGTCCTAGTGCCCTTATATCTGATGAATTAGATGGTACCTTATATCATCACAAATTTATGGCTTTGTGAGTGTTCGATTTTTCATATCCATGTCCTCTACCACTCATCATCAGAAGTTCATTGTTATATTTCTCTTCCATATCCATATTTTCACCTATGTTGTCCTATGTGGAAACCCAGTGCTGAGTTACTTTGGGTCACTGTTATGATTATAACTTCGCTTTTTAAAATGAAGTTTTAGTATTCCATTTTACGATGTGGGTTTCTATGAATGAAACTTCATGTAGTAAACCATTTATAACCCCGATGAATTTTGAGGGTGAAATTCATTTTAATGGGGGTAGAATGTAACACCCTGAGATTTTATGAGATATATTATTTTTAATTTGATGTCTTCTATTATACACTTCACCAAGATTGGCTTGTACTATACACAACACTATATTAGCTTACAGTATACACAACACTATTCTTGGCTCATGTTACACACAAATTCAAGTTCGTTTTGTGGAAATTATTCTACGCAACATTAACTATAGATTTTGTTTAATGTATAAATGAAATAAGTTTTGATTATGTTATACACAACACCAAACAGAGGTTTCACTACACACAACCCTAACTTGTCTTGAATTACATGCAATCAAGACCTTCTTCAATAGCGTGTGTAGTACGCAATACCAAGTTTCACTAAACGAGATATTATTGTAATATAATTATGAACTAGCCATTATGAAGAGTAATACCCACTTTTTGAAATTTTATTTTTTAAAATGGACTTCATTTTTGGATTCGGAATATCGAAATTAGCCTAGGGTGAATTTTTGGTATTTTTCTGAAAACATTCAATTTTCGATAAATAGTGAAAACACTGGGTTACTATTTAAAAACCGACTTTCTATTTAAATAAGTATTTATTTTATTTAAATTTATTTTAGGTAAAAATTGACACATAATACCTATATAAGTTCAATGTAATTCATTGGAGTCATTTTATAATAATTTTAGATATATAAAAATTTTATTGAACTTTTCATCGTCTTTTACCCACCTCCTAGGAGAATTTGAAAATTTACATAAAACATAATTTTACCGCTTCTGTGAATGGAATTTCAAAAATCCGAGAGACACGGTTAATATCAAGGAGCAGAATGTGGTTCAATAAGATAAAAATAATTTTTGGAAAATAGTAACTTTTTACTTTTTTTTACCACGGTTAAAAGTAAATAGGGTAATTAAGGGTAAAATGATATTATTATTACCCTAAAACATGTACAAATTCTATTTTATAAGTTTAATTCGACCAAAAACAGCCTTAGGAATAACATATGACCATTTAGGTCCACTTGGATTAGATTAGGACATTTATTATTATTTTATTTAAAGAAGAGTTAAAAAAGTTGAAATCAAAGTTTAATAAATAAAACATTTTTAATATAATGTTATACATAAGATAAATTGGACTATAAAAATTATTTATAAAGATAAAAATAGTTCCTACATAATGGTATTTTATTTATAATTTTTATACATTAAATAGTTTAATTTATTTATGACACAATGATGATGCGGTAATTACCATATTAATGAAATATTAACATAATTGATATTATAAATACCCAAATAAATGCAATTTGATACTTTTTATGAAATAAAATAATTTTATAGGTTAATAGGACATGTTAGTATTGATTTAATTAACTTTTTTTGAACTAATAATGCTGTTATGATTTTCACAAAAAATCAATTACCAAATAGTGTCAAAATTCACATAAAATAGTTTTTAAAACAAATATTATATTATTAATTGTTATTTTATTCCTAAAAATCTAATGATCGTCCAAATGACTTATATAAGGTTATATATATTAATAATGAACAACTTGGGGTTAGTTTGGCTTGTTATAGTAATTTTATTAACCATATAGTGTAAGAAAACAAGAAGACACAGTAAAAGTAAAATTATTTAACTTAAAGTTAAATCTAAATGATAAGGTTAAAATCGTAACCTAAACTTTTATAAATTCTATTGGTTGAGATTATTTAAACCCATACCCACTTTAGCTTTGAAATTAATCAATTTTGAGCTATTATAAACCGAATATGTCTTTATTATAAAATAATATTTTAAGTTTTTCCAAAGGTGCCTCTCTCCTACCTTATAAAAAGGGCACCCCTTCCCTCTTCTCTTCACACCCTTTTGAGCCTTGAATCTCGTCAAAAACCTACCAATTAATCTTCTAATACTCTCTAGTTATATCATAGAGGTTCTGGTCTTCTCAAAAGAACAACTCTAGTGCCCTAAGAAGAAGTTTAAAGGAGGTGCATCGAGGAAGAGGTAATCTCTTCTACCCACTCTTTCAAGTATCTTTCTTCTTCTACTTCCTATTATTTAGTTGTATCTTTATAAATTAATAACCTATGTATTAATTATATACTGAAATGTTATTATAAGTAATAAACAACCCTATTTCACCTTCAATCCATCCTACGAAAAATGAAATCACCGCGCATGCGTACGTACGGAATACCGTCTCCACGCCGTGGTGTAATCAGTTTTTCCACCACCACCTTACTTGGATGGGTATAATGGTCTAAAGAATAATTATATATGATTATTATAACATCGTACTGATTCTATGATACTATATCATCCACTCCAATTCCATTCAATAAATATGGGAACGATATCATCGCTCGTGCTTACGTACGGATTACCATCTCCACGACGCGATGAGATTCATTTTCCATGTTAACAATTCAAGAATGATTATAAAGTATATATAATAAGTAATAATGAAATATATGACATAATAATTATACTGTATTTATTTATATATATATGTATGTCATATACTTAATTCCATTCAATTCAATAAGGAAACGAAAAACAGCGTTCATGCGTACGTACGGCCTACCGTCTCCATGAACGGTGTATTTCTTTCCTTTTATCAATCTATTATATATATGTATATTCTAAATATATATTATATATAAATCATTTTTTATATTATGGAATTAATTAATCATAATCTATGTAATCATATTAATAATTACAAGTCAAAACATGGATGATAAATGTAAAGATTTTACCCAAAACGTTGTTTTAACATTGAATTGACAAATGAACAGATAATATAATGTCATAAGTGAATCATATATGATATCATAAATATTATTATGGTTTTGTTACAAGTTAATAATATGTTTAAACCCACTATAAAGGAGTCTCGGGTACATATGGAAGATATTGGACATAAGGTAAGGGTTAATTATTCCAATCTCATTCTTATCCGAGATTGTTTATTCGTAAATAATTACTGGGGTTATGTTTATTACCCATGTCCATATGTTATCAAATTGTTTTCATAAAATGTTTACTTTTATTCCATGTATGTTTAAAGTCATTTTTACCCTTTTTCACTATTACCACATCATATGGAAGGAATCTTTCTTTTGCTTACCATACGAGATACTTTTTTGAATTTTCCGTAAAAAGTACGTGAAGAATGTTTTTTTAACTTATATGGCGTGAATAGATTTTTAGGGTTTCATAACGCCTTATTTTTATGAAGCTTACTCTACAATATTTAATGACTATTTTCAACGAAATCCTTTTCTTTTAAAATTTCATGGCATATTGTGAAAAAAAAATGATTTTGAAGAGGAAAGGGTATTTTCCTCAAGAATTTATTTCAAATGTTTTATCAAAATCATTTTCCATATAAGATGAAATTATTTCATATGTGTATGTTTCAAGTATAATGTCTCTATGATTTACATGGTTTCACTTCTCTTATGATGAAATTATATCCATTTGTTTTATATGGATTATGATATGATGGGGTGATATTTATGAAACCCATTTGATTCTTTGGGTTATGATAAATGATTTATGTTTATGTTGTGGCACAAGTAAGAAAGATTTAATTATGAGATGGGTGGGACCTATATATCCCTCCAATTCATTAGGTAAATATTTATATCTCCTAATATAGACATGGCTGGAATGGTAAGTTAATCTGGTTCAGTGTTATAGGACTGAAACGAAGAGTGAACTCGATTCCAAAAGTGAATTTGTCCACTAAGATGGTTTTGGAAATAATGCCTTGGCTACTATGGAAAGAATATCATGTACCTAATGGTTTTCCATAATTAAATGTTTTATTCCCATGCTATTTTATCACGATTAATGTTTATTTATTACCTATGCCTTACATACTGCCAAGATTTATTTCAGAACTCAATATTTTGATGTGTAAACTTTATGTTCATGTTTTGAAGGTCAAATGTATATGGTTTGTTTTATTTTCACTATGCTTACCCTTATTGAGCATTTGAGCTCACCCTTTATATTTTTTCTTTTCCCCAGGATATAAAGAAAGGTTTTAGGTAAGAAAAAATATGGGAAGATCTTTATGGGAGATGTTGAAGATCTTTCACCAAGATTAGAAGATTATATTCTGAGTTTCCAAAGAAACTAAACTATTACGGTCCTTTGGTGTCTGTTTTTGTTATGTATTAGATATTTTTCAAAAGTAATTTAATGTCTATGTACGTCAAGATTTGGTCTCTACACATGTTATGATGGTGAGTGATAGAAAACATGATTAGGAGAAAGTTAACCACAAGAAAATCACAAACTTATGATCTGTGTAAACGGTCTTTGATTACCCAGTAAGAAACTTAAACCAACAAAGTTTTTTTTACGTTCCTTTTAATAATTTTGAGGAATTAATTTACTAAATAGAATAATAACACATGGGAATATACTTACCTTCAAGTATAGTTTCATCCTTTAACAAGTTTCTACCAAAAGAAATATTTTCTCCAAATGATGAGCATTAAAAAACACTTGGTCTCATCAAATGCACAAGAATCATCCTCTAGATAATCACATAACCGACAAAAGATTAACTATCTATTTCTTCTATCATTAAACATTATCCCAAAAATAGAAAGGTTAAAAACAAATCTTCAAAAAGAAATAACCCCATAAGAAGGGAGACTACTTTTAAATCATAAAAATTCCATGGTACTACCCAAAGTTCATCATAGACCATTCCATAAATAACTATCCTTAAAATTCTTCAAAATAAACCAAAATATGATTGAAACCCAAATACAAGAAGGATTTGATAACATATTCTTCCAAGATAAACTTTATCTTTCATCTCTAAACAACATCAACCACTCCTAACATCTTATAAAAAAAGAAACTAACCTAAATATATTTTCCCCAATATAGGATAATCATTTCCATAGGTAACCTAAATTACTATAAGTTCACCTTAAATTCATTGATTCTTTAAAATATAAGTTAACCTTTACTCTTAAAAGAAAATACTATAGTAATCTATTTACCTCGATCATATAGGGTTCCCAAATTAGTGAACATCTTCCAAAATAATAAGCATCTGGTAATCCCCTAATCATCTTTTTTTTTCAAGAAGAAAAGCTTCACAACATCAACATGTTGTACATAAAAATAGATTTTTTCCTTAATGATATAAAACCATCATAGCTAGTGACTCGATGTTCTTAGAAAACATTAATGATATGCTCATAGGGGACGAACTAAAATACAACATGACATAGACTATTATTGCGAAAAAGTTACATAAACTTTAGTCATCATGATCCATCTCAGCATAGGACTTGCATTATTCTCTTGTCCTTGATGATTTTTGATGATCATAATGCTTCTCATCCCTTCCAAGAGATCATTACCTTGGATAATGTCTAACTTCACCACATTTACGACATTGAAAAGTATAAGGTACATTAGATCGAACCTTATCTCTATTAATCACATTATCAATTTTTTTAAAGCAATTGGATACTTTATGCCCTATCAACCTACACATAAAACATCTCCTGATTCCTTTGTGACATTCTCCTTGGTTCAACTTTCCAAAAAAATTTCACAAGGTAAATTGGGTCTTCCTTCCCTTATCGACATTATCAGATGAACATCCTTGAGACTTATTCTTCTTCTTCCTTGATGAATTTGGGCATTCAACTAGTTACCAATTATTAATTGTGATTTTTGACAGCTGGTTTGGCATAATCACAATATGTTCAACTTGATCTCTCATCATCTCTATCATATTAATTGAGAAATCGTCATATTTCCTATCAAATTGGTTGTTGGGACATGTTCTTCCATTTCCATCCATTAACTACGAAAAGAATGTATAATTAGGGGGCTAAATATTTAGCCAATAATCATGAAAAGGATACTTAAAGCATAATAGGATAAACTTGTAGAAGAAAAGTATACCCTAACTTGTGATCCCCTAGGATCCAATCCAGGTTATACATGATCATATATTCTTATGTGAATCTTTATTTTATTTTGTATTTGTCCCTTTAATAATGGTTCATACAAGGCTTATGAATTTACCAAAGAATATCCCCCAGGAGTGTCAAACCAAAAGGGCAGCAAGGACCGTTGTCATGCACAAGGTTACCCCGGGTCAAGCCCAAAACACCTTGTCAGGGTTTTCACTCCTACGAACATCTGTGCCAGAGCCACCTCTACTAGTTCATATCCAAACAGGGATTTATTTGTTTGGAACCCACTTACTGAATACTCACCAAAATACTAGGAATATTTCCCATATTTAAACTTTTCTATAGGGTTATTCCTAATGTTTTAATATCCTAATTTCCACAAATGACTAAACCATCCTTTGATACCAACTATATCATCTCGCCTTTCTATCACATAAACTTTCATCAAATTATACAAAACCGAGGATCTTTGAGGTTTAGTGTCTTAGAAACCAGGAACTTATTACATGACCACATAAAACATTCTTCTTAAACACTTGGAAGGATTATTCATTTGTTCACCCTATGTTCATTACAACGTCTCATAACCTAGGAGCATACATCAAATGAAAGGATGAGCGGAAGGCCCAGTAAGGGAAACAGGGGAAACATTTTACATGTGAACATGAGATACATCAAAAGTCATGAAAAATAAATTTAAGGCATGAGAAAGAGATCATGAGGCATATCATAATAAAAATAACATGTTTCATTACTTGAATATGTGGCTACAACATTTAAAATATACAATAATTTCCATTTCACCAAGGTCCATCCCCAAGGTGTCCTTAAAAATTACCATGGTTATTCAACAAGGTATCGTTAAAAAAAGGTCATCTCTAGATATTAAGTCTTTACCCAATGCATTGGAGCGCTATCCAGGTGCACCCATAATTTGTATTTATTATCATGTGAGCCACATATATAATCATCAATAATTACATAAACAAACCATATAGAATAAAATAAATGGGTTTCGTTTCATAGTCATAACATTTTAAAAACTACTTTAAAGACATAATCTTTATGTCACTTTAAACCCATGGAAAACAGAAAGTGTGTTTCATGTATGTAATCCCTAGAATTAAAATAGAACATTTTGATATATATGTAAATACCCCTATAGAAGAAAGAGCTTTATGTATTTACTTAATAAAATAAAAGAATATGAGATAAAGAGAGGGACATTTTGAGACAAAAATTCTACAGCATAACATCCATGTTATAGGGTTTTAGAAAATAGTAAAAAGAGAGGGGACATGGGTCACCCACTCATAAATTATCCATATATAGTAGAGGGACAGAATATAAAGGATATAAGGACATGGTAAATAAATTTTAAATGCATACCATATGAATTGAAAAAACATGGAAGAAGACAAAAATAAGATTCCTCTTATGAAAATTCGGCAGCCTAACGGCGTCACTTAAAACATAAAAAAATGAATTGACAAGATCAAATAGGGTCGCTCATCATATGAAAATAAAAGATCATTATGATAGATATAGATATCATACCCCAACATAATAAAAAGTAACATGAAATTCTTGACATGAAAATAGATCTTGAAAACGAAAAGGGTGAAAGAATCCCTTAAAAATTCGGCAGCAAAACGGCGCCACTTAAACATTCTTAAAATGAATTGATGAGAGAAATAGGGGGTTTCTCATTATATTAACATGAAAAGTACATTATTATGAATATAAAATAACATCATCCAACATAAGAACATGGTGCATAAAATAAATGACATAAAAGAGAGTACTTGGAAAGAAAGAGAGAGGTAGGATCCCTTACCTTGAAGAGTAACTTCGAAATCATGATGTTTGGGAACTTGGGAGGGTTGAGGGCACCTTGGGAGGAATCCTTGGGAGTTAAAGAGACCATAACTCCGTTGAGGAGGATTTTATAATGGAATGGATGAGAAAATTGCTTGGTATTTATAGGGAAAGTGAGGGGACAAGGAATTAAGGGCCAAGGACACCTCATTGGTGGTATTGGCAAAACCATGGGCCTGCTCATGGTATTTCCCAAGGTGTTAGGCCACATGGGACCCCTAATAAAATAATTCATCTCCTTCAGTTGAACATCCCTTAAAATATCTCATGACATCATCATGACGCAGTTATGATGTCATTAATCATACCGAAACCCTAAAAATGTATTTTTACTCTTCACTGAAAATTCAACTTTTTTAGAAAACTCCCAAAAATTTATCTTAAAATAATATCAATGCTCTGAATTCAAAAAAACTCCATTTTATAAAAATAATTTTCTAAATATTTTTAATATAAATTTTAAATAAAAACACTATTCACCAAAAATTCATTTTTTCAGAAAAAACCCCAAAAATTACCTTAACATAATATCAATGTTCTGAATTCAAAAATAAAGACCATTTTACAAAATTTATTTTCTAAATATTTTTTATTTAATTTTTAATTAAAAAAAACTATTTACCTAGAAAAACTAATACTTGACTAAAAATTTCTGAAACAGTTATTTACATATTTTATTGAATCGCATTACTTAATCAAGGTGCCTATATTATATTAATACTTTCATTAAGTGAGGTTACTAATCCATTCGGTCACATTACTAATCCTAAGCGTAAAATCACTATTCATAAATTAATATTCACCAAAAATTATGTTGATTTTATTAGAATAAAAATTTCTCACTGAACACATTTGCAGAAGAAAGTTTTTTTGAAAATCATTACACATCATTAATAATTTAAGGTTTAAAAAAATATTTTAAAATATCCTCTTTTTTTAAATTAATCAATAATATACATCCTATATTTATTCAGACATTTGAAAATTTAAAAACTTCACCATAAGAATAAAACATCATTTTATTTATCTCAAAGGATTACACAAAGCAGTTACGGTATCCATACATAGCACCTTATAACCCCAGAATATGACCTATGTGTAAGGTGTGCTAAGGTGAGAGAATCGGAGGGCGGCTCAGCCAACATTGCACGATTAGTAATTTCTATCTGTTTGAACTTCTCGTGAAGGCGATTCTATTCTAGATTCACATGATTAAGTTTGGCTGGGGTTTGGTCCAAAGCAAAGCCCATTGGTGCTACCTCCTTCGTAAGTTTTGTTAGATGGGCTTCGATTGGCCCGAGACTACCGGATGAGGCCATCAAATCTTATTTCTATATTAATTAACCAAGATCACTTGTATTTAGAGATAATAATCGCAACATTTAGTTTCCAACGGTCATATTGTCCAATGGTCATATAACAGTCGAAACACAACTGTCTCATTTTAATTATACTCATGTTATCCAATGAAACAATTTTGTTGATTATAAAATAAAATAACACACAAAATTAGGAAACGAGATTTATTCAAAATTTCGGGTCATTACATTGTTCCCCCCTTAAGAAATTGCGTCCTCGCAATTTTTAAAATTGGGCTTTGAAATTTCATTGAAAGTCCCACATCGGAAAAGGAGTCAGTGAAACAATTACTTTAAAAGAAATAAGGGATGTACAAAGGTCACTCGAGTTAACCCATACTAGGATTCCCTGTAGAGAAACATGGATATGTAAGAGAAAACAAAGGGACATGTTCTGATGGAGAGTGATAAAAAATATGATTAAGAAAAAGTTAACCATTAGAAAATCACAAACTTATGATGTGTGTAAATGGTCATTGATTACCCAGTAAGAAACTTAAACCAACAACGTTTTTTACGTTCCTTTTAATAATTTTGAGGAATTCATTTACTACATAGAATAAGAATACAAGGGAATATACTTATCTTCATGTAGAGTTTCATCATTTAATAAGTTTCTACCAAAATTAATCTTTTCTCCAAACGATGAGCATTAAAAACACTTGGTCTCATCAAAATCACAAGAATCATCTTCTAGAGAAACACATAACCCACAAAAGATTAACTATCTATTTCTTCTATCATTAAACATTATCCCAAAAACAGAAAGGGTAAAAACAACTCTTCAAAAAGAAATAACCCCATAGGAAGTGAGACTACTTTTAAATCTTAAAAATTCCATGGTACTACCCAAAGTTCATCATAGACCATTCCATAAATAACTATCCTAAAAATTCCTCAAAATAAACCAAACTAATATTGAAACCCAAATACAAGAAGGATTTGATAACATAGTCTTCCAAGATAAACTTTATCATTCATCTCCAAACAACATCAACCACTCCTAACATCTTATAACAAAAGTAACTAACCTAAACATATTTTCCCCAAGATAGGCTAATCATTTCCATAAGTAACCTAAATTAATATAATTTCACCTTAAATTCATCGATTCTTCAAAATATAAGTCAACCTTTACTCCTCAAATAAAATACTGTAGTAATCTATTTACCTCAATCATATAGGGTTCCCAAAATAGTGAACATCTTCCAAAATAATAATCATATTTTAATCCCCTAATCATCTTTTTTTTCAAGAAGAACAGCTTCACAACATCAACATGTTGTACATAACAATAGATGTTTTCCTTAATGATATAAAACCATCTTAGGTAGTGACTCGATGTTCTTAGATTAACATTAAAGATATGCTCATAGGGAACGAACTAAAATACAACATGACATAGACAATTATTGCGAATAAGTTACTTGTACTTTACTCATCATGATACATCTCAGCATATGACATGCATTATTCTCTTGTCCTTGATGATTTTTGATGCACATCATGCTTCTCATCCCTTCCAAGAGAGCATTGCCATGGATAATGTCCAACTTCTCTACATTTACAACATTGAAAAGTATAAGGTACATTAGATCGAACCTTATCTCTATTAATCACATTGTCCATTTTTTAAAGCAATTGGATATTTTATGCCCTATCACCCCACACATAAAACATATCCCGATTCCTTTGTGACATTCTCTTTAGTGCCCCTTTCCACACTTTTTGCATAAGGGAAATTGGGTCTTCTTTCCCTTATCAACTTTATCAGATGAACATCCTTGAGACTTCATCTTCTTCTTCCTTGATGAATTTGGGAATTCAAATAGGTACCAATTATTAATTGTGATTTTTGATAGCTGGTTTGGTATAATCACAATATGTTCAACTTGATCTCTCGTTATCTCAGTCATATTAATAGGGAAATCATCACATTTCCTATCACATTGGTTGTTAGGACATGTTCTTCCATTTCCCGCCATTATCTAAGAAAAGAAAGTATAATTAGGGGGCTTAAATATTTAGCCAATAATCATGAAAAGGAAACATAAAGCATAAAAGGATAAACTTGTAGAAGAAAAGTATACCCTAACTTGTGATCCCCTAGGTTCCAATCAAGGTTATCCATGATCATATATTCTTATGTGAATCTCTATTTTATTTTATCTTTGTCCCTTTAATAATGGTTCATACTGAGCTTATGAATTTACCAAATCATATCCCTTGAGATTTTCAAACCAAGAGTGCATCAAAGACCATTGTCATGCACCAGGTTACCCCAGGTCAAGCCCAATACACCTTGTCGGTGTTTTCACTTCTAGGAACATCTGTGCTAGAGCCACCTCTACTAGTTCGTATCTAGACAGGGATTTATTTGTTTGGAACTCACTTACTCAATACTCACCAAAATACCAAGAATATTTCCTATATTTAAACTTTTCTATAGGTTTATTCCTAATGTTTTCATATCCTAATTTCCACAAATAACTCAAACATCATTTTATACCAACTTTATCATCCCGCCTTTCTATCACATAAACTTTTATTACATTATACAAAACCGAGGATCTTTAAGTTTCGTGTCTTGGAAACCAAGAACTTAATACATGACCACATAAAACATTATTCATAAACACTTGGAAAGATTCTTCATTTGCTCATCCTATGTCCATTACAACATCTCATAACCTGGGAGAATACATCAAAGGAAAGAGTGAGCAGAATTCCCAGTAAGTGAAACAGGGGAAACATTTTACATGTGAACTTGAGATACATCAAAATTCATGAAAAATAACTTTAAGGCATGATAAAGAGATCATGAGGCATATCATAATAAAAATAACGTTTTTCATAACTTGAAGATGTGGAAACAACATTTAACATAGACAATCATTTCCGTTTCACCAAGGTCCATCCTCAAGGTGTCATTAAAAATTACCAAGGTTATTAACCAAGGAATCGTTAAAAAAATGGGCATCTCTAGAGATTAAGTCTTTACCCAATGCATTGGAGCGCTATCAGGGTCAACCCTTAATTTATATTTATTATAATGTGAGGCAAATATATCATCATCAATCATTTCATAAACAACCCATATAGAATAAAAGAAATGGGTTTCATTTCATAGTCATAACATTTTAAAACCCGCTTTAAAGACATGATCTTTATGTCACTTTAAACCCATGGAAAAAGGAATGTGGGTTTCATGTATGTAAGTCCCAGAATAAAAATAGAAAATTTTTATATATATGTGAATACCCCTATAAACGAAATATCTTTGAGTATTCACTTAATAAAATAAAATAATTTGAGATAAAGATAGATACATTTTGAGACGAAAATTCTGCAGCATAACGACTATGTTATTGGGTTTAAAAAATACTGAAAAGAGAGGGGACATAGGTCACCCACTCATAAATGATCCATAAAATAGTATAGGGACAGAATATAAAGGATATAAGAACATGGTAATGAAATTTAAATGACATACCATGTTAAATTAAAAACATGGAAGGTAGACAGAAATAAGATTCCTCTTATGAAAATTCGGAAGCCTAACCACATCACTTAAAACATAAAAAAATGAATTGACGAGATCAAATTGGGTATCTCATCATATGAAAATAAAAGATCAGTATGATAGATATAGATATCATACCCCAACATAATAAAATGGAACATGAAAGACTTGACATGAAAATAGATCTTGAAAACGATAAGGGTGAAAGAATCCCTTAAAAATTCGGCAGCATAACGACGCCACTTAAACATTCTTAAAATGAATTGATTAGAGGAATAGGGGGTATCTCATCATATAAACATGAAAACTACTGTAGTATGAATATAAAAGAACATCATCCAACATAATAACATGGATCATAAAAGAAATGACATAAAAGAGAGTACTTGGAATGAAATAGAGAGGTAGGATCCCTTACCATAAAGAGTAACTTCGAAATCATGAAGTTTGGGACCTTGGGAGGCTTGAGGGAACCTTGGGAGGACTCGTTGGGAGGTAAGGAGACTATAAATTTGTTGAGGATGATTTTGGAATAAATAGGATGAGATAATGGCTTGGTTTTTATAGGGAAAGTGAGGGGACAAGGCATTAATGGCCAAGGGACACCTCATTGGTGACATTGGAAAAACCATGGGCTTACCCATGGTATTTACCAAGGTGTTAGGCCACATGGGACCCCTAATACAATAATTAATCCCCATTAGTCTACCATCCCTTAAAATATTTCATGACATCATCATGACGCAGTTATGATGTCATTAAACATACCGAAACCCTAAAACTGTATTTTTACTATTCAATGAAAATTCAACTTTTTTAGAAAACTCTCAAAATTTTATCTTAACATAATATCAATTCTCTAAATTCAAAAATAAACTCCATTTTATAAAAAAATTCTAAATATTTTTAAATTAAATTTTAAATAAAAACACTATTCACCAAAAATTCATTTTTGTCAGAAAAAAACCCCAAAAATTACCTTAACATAATATCGATGTTATGAATTCAAAAATAAAGTCCAGTTTATAAAAATGATTTTCTAAATAAGGTTTATTTAATTTTTAATTAAAAAAACACTATTCACCCGGAAAAACTAATACTTGACTAAAAGCTTCTAAAACAGTTATTTACCTATTTTATTGAATCACATTACTTAATCAAGGTGCCTATATTATATTAATACTTTCTTTAAGTGAGGTTACTAATCCATTTGGTCACATTACTAATCCTAAGCATAAAATCACTATTCATAAATTACTATTCACTAAAAATTAAGTTGATCTTATTAGACTCAAAATTTCTTACTGAATACATTTGCAGTAGACCATTTTTTTTTAAATTGTTACACATCATTAATTATTTGAGGTTTACAAAAATATTTTAAAATTTTCTTTTTTTTCAAATTCATCAATAATATACATCCTGCATTTATCCGAACATTTGAAAATTTAAAAACATCACCATAAGAAGAAAACACCATTTTATTTATCTCAAAGGATTACACAAAGCAGTTACGGTCTCCTTACATATCCACTTATAACCCCAGCATAGGACCTAAGTGTAAGGTGTGCTAAGGTGAGAGAATCTGAGGGAGGCTCAGCCAACATTGCACGAGTAGTAATTTCTATCAGTTTGAACTTCTCGTGAAAGATATTTCCTTCTCGCTTCATATGATGATGTTTTGCTTGGGTTTGATCCAGAGCAAAGCCCAGTGGTGCTACCTCCTTCCCAAGTTTTGTTAGATGGGCTTTGATTGGCCCAAGACTACTGGATGAGGCCATCGAATCTTCTTTCTATATTAATTAACCAAGATCACTTGTATTTAGAGACAATAATCACAACATTTAGTTTCTAAAGGTCATATAGATCGATGGTCATATAACAGTCAAAACCCAACGGTCTCATTTTAATTATACTCATGTTATCAAATGAAACAGTTTTGTTGATTATAAAATAAAATAACACACAAAATTAGGAAATGAGATTTATTCAAAATTTTGGGTCATTACACTATCTATACCATGTTCTACCTTTGAAACCAAAATAGTGAGGATGATGATCATCTCTACCTCTATTGTGCCACTTCCTTGGCTCTACAGTAATATTTTTTTGGACAACTTCAATGTACTCAGCTAGAAACAGCCTCCCATACCTCACATGTTCATCTATGTATAAGTATATATATCTCTCCTCGACTTAGTATTCTCTTCCATATTGTTTCGGGAAGGATACTACATAATATATTTTATATATATAACACCTTCATCCATAATCAACCACCCTTCAACCGTCACAAAAATTTAGTGAGGACTATTATTTTAAATAGAGATTCTAATTTACTCTATGATGATCATTTATTCAACTCTGTTCCTAATTTTTTTTATGTTGATAAGACTTAGTATTTTTGGAAACTACAATCCAATGGTTTTCACATTTCAGATCTTCTAGAGTACCTCTATTTTAGGAAAGATTAAAATAAATTTTTATAGTTCCCCAAAGCAGAATCTAGGCCCTTCATGATGTGGTGTTTTCTTCTACAATCATAGTGGGAAGGTTCTATGATTCCCCTATGGCTGATGTGGAATCAAATCATCCCTTGAAGCAAAAATACATAATTTAATAATCATAGTTTCTTTTTTAAGGTAAATAGGATGGACTAAACGTTGTCTTGAGTGTGACTCTACCACTATCATGAGATCTATTTATAATGGAATGATTCATCTCTTGTGGATCATCACAGCTTAATGGATGGAGTGAATAGACTTTATTTCTTGATATATTTACATTATCACATGTGTTTAACGAGAGGAAACATATATAGAAGATGGCCTTACTAAAAATTATACAACAATTACCTCACATGGTTGGATGATCGTCCCCATATCAGGGTTTACATATTTAGGAGATACTATACTAAAATTATTTTCTTGAGAATCATGTAACTTACCAACAAAGGAGTCAATAATGGATTCACATTGTTGTAAGTTCTTCCTAATATCCTTCTTTATATCATTGAGAGATATTGTAGTAAAATTTATTTGTTGAGAGTCTTGTAATTATTTTGTTTTCAATAAAGGATCCTCGACCATTTTTTCTAAGGTATCACCCTCCTCAAAAACTCAAGTGATTTTATAATAATAATTAATTAAACTGAAATGTGTGATATCATTTTTTTAAATAATCATCTATTTAATGTGTGTATAATCATGATCATAGACTGAACTATTCATTTATTGAATCTATTTTAATTTAATTATTATTTATTAGGTTTTTTAAAATAATTAATATTGAATAAAAAAGTATAGAATGTGTGTCATCTTCTACAATTATTATATATGAGCCAAAAATTCCATGGTTTCTTTTAAAAATACTACAAAAAACATTGCAATGGCCCCCTCACCTGTGTGTAAGTAAATTATATGTAAAGTATGAAGATCCAATGTGAGAGGAGGTAGCTCAACCTTATAGCCTTGCAAAAAACAACCAAGTATATATATATGTGTACAAATAAAATGCCGAAACATGAACCATTTTTTGGTTTGATGATTTTTTTTCCTAGGCTTAAGGGATATTTTATCATCTACTTGATAAAATATCCATTAGAAAATCTTATGATCATACCACCTTATTTACTTTACTTTTTTCACATGTATGGTTAATTATTTATGTTTATCAGATAAAAGGAATAATCACATAAAATAAATGAATTAACAAGAATGAAAGATAGAATAAAATAAATGGACTATGTATAACTATTTTATCATAAATGATTAATCATTACTATAAAATACATATGATATTAACAAGAATGTAAGAGATAATATAATTAATTTTCTTAAAAAAGGATTAAAAAAATCTCAAAGAATATATTATGTTTGCATAATATTCTCGATTATCCGAGTTAAAATTCATTGATAGTTGATGTTTTGGTGAAACCATAGTGAGGTATGATGGAACAAAAATTTAGGATGATTAGAAGAAAATGCGAGGCCCTTGGGGTGCCTTGTGAAGCTTACCCATGGAGCCCTTCAGCACCGCGACCAGCGCGATGCTCCCCCATTGCGAAGCCACCACAGAGCAAGGAGGCGGTAGACTCTGTGAACCAGTTTTATGTCTTTGAAGCTTCCGCAGAGCAACGAGGCAGGAGGCTCCACAATTACAAAAAAAATCCACCTACCTCCCCACCCAACACGCTCTCCTTCACGACACCTCTTTCCTATAAATATCAAGCTCCCATTGAGTCTAAAAAATGGATCCCCGGAACTTTCACCTTCTTATCTCTCAAATTGTGAAGCAATTTATACTTTGAAAACCATGAGCTCTTCAAGGTAATTTATCATCACAAAGTAACTCTCCCTTGTATTGAATTCAGACCCTCTTCAAAGAGGGATGCCCTTCACAGAGCCCACAGGCCTCCGCGAAGGAAGGGGATCCCCAAGGGGGCTTGGGTATTTGAATATCACTTATACTTTTTGAAATACCCTCCATGTACATGTGACCCACTTAGTAAGATATGGTCACTATGATTCGCGATGAACATTTCTCTACAATGATACACTTCACAGGGCAACCTTTCTTTGCGAAGCACTACTCCGTGAATGCCTTTCCACTTTGCGAAATACCTTCCATATGCACCTATGAACTATACCTAGACTAGTCCACTTCACTTTGAAAATCATACCCCTTCATGAAGACCCTCCCCAACATGGAGCTCCAGAGCTTGACGAGGCTTCTACCTATGAACCCCTTTGCTCTGCAACACCTTTTCATGTGCAACCCTTCAGGTTTGAACGAAGTAATTTCAAGATCACTTGGGTGGTACATCTGGTTTCACTACTTCGCCTCATGCTTCTTCTCATAGGCAGGCTAATGATTATTTGTTATTCTCATTGTCACTCTAATGTGGACCGCTCAATGGATCACTCCATAACACCCTCTCACCATGGCGTTGCTGATACCTTCCCTTCCCAAAGGGAAGGTGGGTATTAGTAATGTAAGTCATAGGGGTGCGGAGTAAACACCCCTTGTCTGAGCTGTAGGATGTTAAAATACCCCGCACTATTGTCCTCATCACATGAAATTATATTGTCGCCCCTCCCTGTGCATCATACATGAGGTTCCCCATCTAGGACATCTTCTATCACGACTGGTATCCACGGGACTAGAGAGGGGGGATGGGAACCAGATCCCTCCTTTCTTCGGTGCCAAATCACTCTCCCTTTGGGATTTTTCACCACCAGGGCTCCATCATGGAGTAAGTCCCAATATCCATCTTCTTGGGCTACGTACCATGCCTAAGACACTATTTCCATTTTGGGATTCTAACCACGTATAAGCCCTACTTCTCTTCCCACAGATACACCTTTCGCGATGTGATCATCAGGTCTCTGCTACCTCTTGTTTTTCACACCGAGCATGACTCGCTTGGGCTTAGAGTAAGCACCAACCATGACATCCTCTCTAGGAATCCTAGAGTGTAAGCCCCAAAAAACCATCCTAGACTATGTTGAGTTTTATCCTTTCCAAGGAAAGGTACGTAGGAATCCTCCATGAGGTTCAAGACCATCAATCATTTGTTCTGACCCCCTTCACGTCGGCTCACCGCACCCTAAAAACTACATGGACTCTGATCCTTTCAATGGAAAGGTACCTAGAAAGCCTCCCTGAGGCTCAATCCCAAAAATTATTGGTTCTAACCCCCTTCACATCGACTCACCAAACCCTCCCTAACTACATGAACTTTGATCCTTGCCAAGGCAAGGTATGTAGGAAGCCTCCCGGAGGTTCAAGCCCAACAATCATTGGTTCCAAACCCCTTCACATCGGTTCACCAACCCCTCCCAAACTACATGGAACTTGATCCTTTCCAAGGAAAGGTACGTAGGAAGCCTCCCAAGGGTTCAAGCCCAACAACCACTGGTTCTTAGACCCTTCATATCGGTTCACCAACCCCCCCCCCAAATACATGGACTTTGATCCTTGAAAAGGAAAGGTACGTTGGAAGCCTCCCAAAGGTTCAAGCTCAACAACTGTTGGTTTCGACCCCCTTCCCATCGGTTCACGACAACCAACCCAAACTAAGTGGACTTTTATCTTTGACAAGGCATGGTACATAGGAATCCTCCATGAGGTTCAACCCCATCCAATAGTAAGCCATTGTGCCCCCATCCAATGGTAAGCCATTGTGAACCTTACACAGTAGTAAGATGTTTTGATCACCATCCTATAGTAATCCGTTTTGATCCACATCCCGCGGTAAGTTGTTGTTATCCCCATTCAGCGATAAGTTGTTGTCAAACCCAACCCAGCAGTAATCCGTTGTCATCCCTTCCATTGTGAACCATATCTCTGGTATATCCCAGTGGATTCATACCATCCTCAGGTTCCTAACCACGCATAAGTCCCATTATATCATTGGGTCGCTATCCTCTGCGCACACCCTGATCCTATACCCCATCTTGAACTATGTGAACTTTGATTTCCTGACACAGGGATATGTAGGAGGTCTATTCGAGGCTCAATCCCAACATCATTGTCACCCTGAAGTCGAATTCATCTCATTCTCCATCCACTTCACTTAACAATCCACTATCCATCTTGATTCTTACCCAGGCCACCACATCCCTGTGAGATCACGTCAATTCACCTCATTTAATTAGTGTTCCCTATAGGGGTTGCACCCATATGATCTACTCTAGTCAGTGTTCCAGTCAGTCTGATCCATCTATGCTAGATGTTAATCCTACGGCATACCCTGTGTTAAACATGGGAAGCTGAGAAAAACCTCAGACACATGCCTATGGCATATAATTCCCCGCATTCGACATGGGATGCATCAAGCTTCTTCTCCCTTGAGAAGACCTATAATAAGGGAATGATACCCAGACGTGCTAGTGTTCTAGTGTCCAGACACGCCAATGATTCCCAATATGACTACTCCCCCAACCGAAGGTTACTGCTCGGGCCAGACCCCTTAGAATGTCCTGAAAGAAGAAGTGTAATTAATTGGTGTCCATGAAGATATCACATTGGGAAGTGTTTCATGAACAACATCTTAGTCTCTAAGGGAGACCCAGACTAGGTGACGATTTTCGAGGAGGAATCCACGGAAGGAAGAACCAACATATCATCATCCCATTTCGATAAAGGGGAAAATGTCCATGAATAACTGACGGATGCTGCCTACTATTGGAAAGAGGGAATGCGGGGAAACCATCAGCATGACCTCATAGTTCTCAAATATATGGATGCATGCACCCCATAAAAAGCATCAGAAATAGAAATATTAAACCTGATGTGATGTTCTTATAATAAATGTGGAGAATAGTAGCATTTGAAGAATCAGTAGACTAGTATGTCATCATATCCTGTTATCCAGTGTCGGGTCCCACCAAGAAAATAGTTCGCCCAGTGTGAAACATACCAGATGTTGGGGTAGTTAAATGTTGTACATCCTGGTCTGGGACATTGTCACTGTGGATCCTTCTTTCCATCCATGGAAGACGTAATGGCCCTGGGTCAATGGACATCACTTTATTTGTTTCACCACTAATGGTTCAATATCCCTGCTTTCCAGGATACAATCTACTAAACCAAGAAACTGACCACCTCCCACCCACCGACGCAGAGGAAGGGGAAATGTCCATGCGGTAACCCCACATGGCTCCACCTCTTCTATGAAGAGATTCACAATAATAGTTTTTGGGAATCCACACCCGTTCTATGCTTATGAATTCATACAATGTATGGTGATAAATGACATCGTCCACCAATATGAGAAGGAAGGGATTATCTGGACTCTAGATATGGATTGTCAGGATTTAGAGGCGTATGTGACTTGTTTCTATTGCCGCCCCCAAGATCCATACAGGGATCCACTGCTCCCCACTCCAATGTACAACTGTTTTAGGAGCCTCTCCCTGGAACGCTTTGATGACTTCCTCCCCTACGCCGATGAAGTTGGGGATGTTTGGGCCAGCCCAGCCGAGATCCCATTTATAGGGCTCCCAAGGAGATCTGACACTAGGCCACACCAGTGCCACCACCTGGTCCCACTAGTCAAGGAGTAGGTAATCCATGCGCCTACATCGCCGGTCCCAGTCCAGCTGACCTGATTCCAGCGTCGGGCATAGGCCGAGGAGGATTCCTTCCATTGGGCATCGACATCAATAACTATTATGGATCATGCCACCGCTGAAGTATATCACCATCCACATGTTTATGATGAGCAGGGGAAACCATATACTCAGCCTAGATCGAGGCCCCAACCACCCCATGGGAAGGCTGGGTCGACTCTCTTGGTCGCCGACACATGTAGTGGCCGTCTTGGACCAACCCAGGGCAACGATAACTAGTACAGGGGCTCTCCACGTACTGCCACTATTGGGAACACGGGTCTTCCCCACTTCCAATATCGGCATGGATATCTACCTCATGCTACCTTAAATTCAAATGAGGTTGTTCCCCACCACAGTGACACTCAGTATGGAAGCCTTTCCCATGCTCATTACATGGGGTATGGATTTTTTCCTCCTGTTGTAGGCCGCCGATTTGGTGAAGTTAAACATCTGGTCAATATCCAACGTGGGGTCCCTCCCCATGTCTTTACGGAAGCTGGTGATGGTCATCCCCGCCTCAGCAATTAGAGGAGTAAAGTTCAGCTTCACTTCACCAACACTCAACATGGAGGTCCTACCTGTGCTCTGCTCAGCCAGTACGAGGACCCTCCCCATACCGACGCTGTTAGGGGAGCCAAGAATTGAGCTCATTCCCATTCTTCTACCAACTCCAGCAGAAGTCCTACCCACACTATCCATTCCTGTAGATATTCCCTCCGCACATCAGCTAGTGGGCACAGAGGTCCTCCCCATGTTCCCTTTGATATCTATCCAGGTTCTCCGAGCACCCCATCTCACTCAGGAAAAAATCCTCTCCACCCTCGCACCAGTATGGACGAAGGTCCTCCTTATGCCGGAAATATGCCATCTCCCAAATAACCATCCCGTGGCAGGAGGGAGGTTTGTCACCACCATAAAAAAGAATGCCGAGATGATTCTGACCAAGATTAAACCATTCTTCTTCTCAGATTATAAGGCAGAATGTGACTCAGTGATGGGACCCTCTCCTAGATCCTTCGTGTCAAGGGATGGGGGAGGAACAAGGCGCCTCAGCCTCATGCTTCCAGAATGTGATATATATTGGATTCCCACCTACCTCCGCAGGTTTATCCAGGAGTAAGAAAATTTGGAAACTCCACCGGCTTTGGCCGCTCAATCGCCACCATCATCACCAGAAGCACTCTCAACCTCATCCAGAGATCATGAAGAGCTATTCTAGGGACCAATGGCAGACAAAAAGCAATGTGGTCTATCACCAACATCCATAGTCTCTGTGCCAAAAACTGCGGTCTCTATCCCATCTTACCGTAATTTGGTGGCTAAGTCAGTACACTCTTCTAAGGATAGCTCGAGATTTGGCAGTTTGTTGGCTCGCTCATTGTATTCCCCCCCACCCCCACCCCCGTCCATCATTTCATCTCAGTGGTTGGCTTAGGTACCTCTACAGGTTCCCCAACTACCTCTGGTTGATGAGTTGGGCAATGAAGGGCTAGACCCCGAATCTAGACTAAGGAGCTTGTGGGATATTCTAATAGAGGACCACTTCTAAGAGATGTTTTGGACAATTACAGTGCCAAAATTTAGTGCGCTGGAATCGCTCACCTAGGAAGAGGTCGAGTGCTATCCCCAGACCCTCTGGGTGACTCATTTTTGTATTCTTCATTGACGAGTGGCCTCACTCAAGATTCAGGTGCACTATGAATACATCGGCCAACAATTTCATTTGGTTGATTTGGCTGCACTCCCCGTGGATCAGTTCCTCGAGTCACCATGTCATCATAGGACCCACCAACAACGATGAATCCAGATAATTAAAATGCTCCACAGGATAATCAAGGACACTTCTCTCCACGTGCAAATCCATGATTGGGGGCAGTACACAACCCTGTATTTCAGTTCCATCTGGCGCTAGCCCAATTTTTCGGGCGACATAGATGATATGCCTCAAGGAAGGTTCATGGTTAATATGGCCCACCTACCAAGGGGTGAGAACAAGATAGAGCTTCTTGGAGAGGACCTACCCCCCTCCCCCTGAGAGAGTTTCACACCTCTTGGATCTGTTGGTAAGGATTACTCATCAATAGAGGAATCTGCTGGATCTTATTGTGCCCATCAAGGCATTGATCCTCAGTCGAAATCCCAACAAGGGTAAGGAACACCTCATAGCTGTCAAACCCCCTGACCCATCTGTCTCAATGCATAAGGTGGAAGAAGATTCCAAAAAAAGATGCAGTGCACCGAAAACTCACCGAACATAAGAAGATAGTCGATGAACTCCTTGCTAAACATGTTGTGGAGTGACGGCCGGACTATGGTGATCCTCGACTGGGGTAGCAGGGGCAGGAATAATGTCCTCTCAGTGAAATGCCTCCAGGTGACCCTGACCACCGTAACAATGTAGATAGGGTTGAGGCAGGAACATATGGATATAGGTTGCGGTATGAGCCTCCAAATCCGCACGAGTGGTGGGACAATCTCTCAGACCCAACTCAGGATCACCCAGCTACTCCGCAGGTCATTCCGCTAGCAGATCCAGGATTCACTAGGCCTTCTTATCATGTTGAAGAACCTGCCAATGCACTAGTGGTCAGGAATCCCTATAAATATAGGAATCCCTTCCCAGATGATCCAATGGAGACACCAATCCCCTGCCTCAAAGCTTTAGAGACTCGATAGGTGGAAATACTGACTGATGGAAAGCAATATCCGACGTGGTTGGATGATATGCCAGCACCCACTAGTTTCAGAAATCCCACCTTTTCCCCCTTCAAGGGGAGAGGGGACCCGCCGCAGCACTTGGCCCACTTTATCTCAAAGAGTAGGCCCATGTTGGGTACCACAGTGCAGCATGAAGCTGCCAAACTCTGGTGCTTCATACAGACATTAGAGGGGTCAGCATTGATCTGGTACAACAAGATCCCCATCAAATTAGTAGCCGGATGGGAAGATCTCCATAGGCAATTTTTCTACAAGTTCAGTTCCACCACTCAAAAAATGAGTATCGCAAACCTCATCAAGTGCAAGCATATGCCTGAGGAGCATGTTGTAGACTTTGTTTCCTGGTGGAAAGGACTCACATACTCCCTTGATATTCCACTGAATCAGGAGAAAATACTGATGAAGTGCGTTGGGAGTGTCAAGACAGAACTGGTCCCCTCATTGATCACCCAGAACTACCCCGGGGGATTTTGAGATTTTTCCAATAATACTCAGCACCTAGAAGAATCCTTGTGACAGGACAGCTAGGCATGTCCATTGCTTCCTTAAATCCCCACAAGAAGTGTTGTTTGGGTCAAGCCCTCCTCAGAGGCTCAAATAGAGGCCCCTAAGAAACTAGATTTGTTACCAGTGGAGCTGTATCCATAGACACGCAGAGGCCCTCCACACCAGGTGTAGCCTCCGGCCCTACATCGCCCACCACAAAATCGGTAGGTTCCTTGTGCAATGTACCGTCGCCACCTAGGCAAGATAACTAGGATCCACCTCCTCGAAAGGATCCTTCATCCCCTCCTCTGGGTCAGGCTCTAAAATCCCCCTTACTGGATTGGAGGAATCAGACCTACTCATTCAATGAGGCTCAATTCCTCGGTCATTTTAGAAGTGCCTTGGAGTAGGGGATTGTATGTTTTCCTAATACAATAGGCCAGAAGGGAAAAAACTCACAGATCTCCCTAATTATTGCCCCTATCACCGGATCCTAGGGCACACCCTAAGACATTTCTATGTGTTTAAAGACCGCCATCAAGACCATGTGGATATCAACATAGTTGGGTTAAGCCCAGCTCTGGCATGGGTTTCATGTGTCTTCGTGAAGAGAAACAGTAGTAGTGACAGTGAAAACGAGTGGAATCAGGTTTCTAACCACGATTCCTAGATGTATGATGACTGGATGGCTAGTAAAACCATCTCTTGTGCCCATGGTGTTATTTGAGCACCTCTGAATTGGCCAAAGCCTTCATAATCCACAACTACTACTCCTGCATCATCGTCTCAGTAGTCCTCTTCCCAGAATAATAGGCATCAGTGGCATAATGGAAAACAAAGTCCCTTGCTAATTCCATCATCATCCCACAGTCTTAGTGACTTCATGCCACCAAAGATGGATATTCCTCCTATAATCCATCCAGTAGTGGATAACTCTTCGAGTGAAAGTCATGCGTACGCCTTAGTTAATACTATAGATCTGGTAAACCCCTACATAATTCTTGATGATTTGGAGTACTAGGAGGATCTATCCAACGTCTCCATCCATCTTCAGTGTTGACAGAGCCATGGAAATATGGATCATCTGGAGTTCCTCGGTCAGTATCTCCTGTTAGGTTGTGCATGCTACCACAACTAGGCAGCAGGTCCATCTTAGATATCAGCACGCTGTAACAACCCGAGATTTTATAGGATATATTCTTTTTAATTTCTTTCATATCTTCTATTGTACGCTACACCATTATTATAATGCGCTATAAGAAACACCGTATTATCTTGCAGTATACGCAACAGTAATCTTGGATCGTGTTACACACAATTTCAAGTTTGTTTGATAGTAGTTATTCTACACAACATTGAGTATATATATATATATATATTCAATGTATAAATGAAATATGGTTGGATTTTGTTATACAAAACAACAAAGGAGTCTTGAACTACACGCAACCCTGACTTGGCTTGCATTACACGCAATCGCAACCTTCCTTGATAGCATGTGTTGTACGCAATACTGGGTTTTACTAAACAACGATATATGGTTAGAATATTATTACAAACTAGCCATTATGAATAGTAGTAAATACATTTTGAATTTTACGACACTATAACTCATCTTACACATTTTATAGAACATGGTATGAGAATAAAATAAATTTTTCGTGTAAAATAAGTATTTTTAAAAAATGCAGTTTTGCCGCCTTTTGATAGCGCACCCATTTTAAATATAATTTTTGACAATTTTATAAGTTAAATTTTACAAAATAAACTTCTTCTTTTGAATCAGGATATAAAAATTTACATTGGATAATTTTTTGAAATTTTCTGATAACTTTCCTATTATAATGAATAGTAAAAACAGGCTATATTTTTATTAAAAACAACTTTTTTCATCGTAATAATTTATGTGGTTAAATTATAATATTTAATGGTTTTAAAGTATAAATATTATATATTTTTACCATTTAAAATAATTTATGTCATTAGCATTGATTTTACATTGAATTCGTAGGTTAAATCAATTCAATCTTTTGCCATGTTTTAAACAAAAACCTGTTTTTTTCGACAATGGGAATAATTTTAATTTAATTTCTGCAACTTCTGTGTGTTGAATTTGGAAAAATGAATTCCATATTTGGAATCAGTGGGTCTAAATTATATTAATAGACTACGTTTTATTTTTGGGCATTATGAATAGTAAATACGGTAAATTTTATTTACCATAGTAAAAGGTAAATCAGGTTATTAAGGGTAAATATAATATTACAAAAATACCATAACACTTGTCTTAATACAATTGGATGATTATATTTCGTCATAAGTCATATTTGGGTCGAAATGGAATCCATTATAACCCACTTGGAGGTGATTAAGACCTTTAGTTTATTTTATTTAAAGGAAAGTGAAATATGTCTCACTCAAACTTTAATAATTAAAGTATTTTTAATATAAGGTTATACAGAATATAAATTCGGTTATAAAATATCATTTGAAATATAAATTTTTTTTATTTATCATAGTAATTTATTTGTAATTTTTAAGAGTTATTTAATTACCTTATCAGCTTATACATTAATGATGCAGAAATTATTTATTTTATAAAAAAATAAATAATATTGTTTTTATTGAAATAGTAATACATATTAAAGGGCTCCCAAACCAGACCAAAACTTATTGGTAGTGCATATATACACCATAAGAATACAATTACTGAATATATGACCGTTGTGAGTCTTATAAAAGTGATTATGAAACTTATTTTATTTTATTTTATATGATGTCAAAGTTGTCACCTTCATAATTTAATAAATATAGCATTTTAAAATTTGAGTGTTTTAGACGATAAATCCGAATAAATGTATTATTATGAAAGATATAAGATTTACCTTCATCCTAGTATTTTAATTTTAATTTTTAGGCACAAAATATGTATATTTAATAGTTATACAAAAATGTTGTAGTATTTATTTTATTAAGAGAAATATCAAATAAATGGTTTTAAAAATAGTAAAATAAATATTATATGAACTATTTAATGTTCTCCACTAATTTTTTAGATTAATATGACATTTTATGAACCTATTAAATAATTTATTTAGAATATATCCTCTGTGTGAATTTTATTTAAATTCAAATTAATGAATTGTGTCAAAATTGACACTATTGTTATTTTATAAAAATAACATATTATTAAATTGTTTAAAAATCAAAAAAATATTTAAAAATTATAAATTGAAATTTATATAGTCTACAATGTCATAAATTATCTAATTATGGATAATTCACAGCACATGAGTAATTATTTATAACAATTTAAAATTTAGAATCTTATTACCACAAATAAAATTTAATATATTAAATAAGGATAAATCAAGTTGATAATGTTTAAAATAAATTTCCTAAATGTCTAAATTATATTTTTTGATAATATCACAACCCTATATCATCTAATAATAAAATATGAGTCAATTTTGGAGGATTTTAAGTGGGTTTAGATTTATTATAAATTAATATTTTTAATATTTCCAAAGGTGTCCCTCTCCTCCCTTATAAAAAGGGAACCCCTTCCCACTTCTCTCAACACCCTTTTGATCCTTAAAGCTCAGAAAAACCCTAAAAATTCCTCTTCTAAACCTCTCTAGTTATATCCTATAGGTCTTTTTCTTCTCAAAATACCAACCCTAGTGCCCTAAGAAGAAGTTTAAAGGAGGTGCATCGAAGAAGAGGTAATTGCTTCTACCGATTCTTTCAAGATTCTTTCTTCTTCAACTTATTCTTTTTTAGTTGTTACATTATAAAGTAATAAGATCAGTATCAATAATATACAGATATGTTATTATAAATATGAAACAACCCAATTTCACCTTCTATCCATCCTACGGAAAACAAAATCACCGCGCGTGCGTACGTACGGAATACCGTCTCCACGTCGTGGTGTAATCTGTTTTTCCAACACCACCTTACATGGATGGGTATAATGGTGTAAATAATAACTATACATAGTTATTTTAACATCATACTGATTTTGATATATTCTATCATCCACTCCAATTCAATTCAATAATTATGGGATTGATATCATCGCTCGTGCGTACGTACGGACTACCGTCTCCACAACGTGATGAGATTCATTCTCCGTGTTAACCATTCAAGAATGATTATAAAGTATATATAAGAAATAATAATGAAATATATGACATTATAAAGCTACTGGATTTATGTATATATATATATATATATATATATATATTTTATCTACTTACTTCTATTCATGTCAATAACGAAAGGAAAACAACGTTAATGCGTACGTACGACTTAACGTCCCCATGAACGGTGTGTTTCATTTCATTTATCTATCTATTATATATATATATACTGAATATATATGATATATAAATCATTTTTTACATTTTTAAAGTATGTAAATCATGATATAGGTAATAATAATATCAATAACAACAAGTCCAAACATGTACGATAAATGAAACGATTTTACCCAAAACGCTACTTTAACATGGAATTGACAAATGAACGGGTAATATAAATACCTAAGTGAACCATATATAATATAATAACAATTAATATGATTCTATAATAACTCAATGACATTATTTAAATCATTATACAAGAGGTTCGGATACATACGAAGCATATCAGACATAAGGTAAGGGATAACTATTCCAATCTCGTTCTTATCCGAGATTGTTATTCATAAGTATTTACTGGGGTTATTGTTATTATCCATGCCCATGTTTTCTAAAAACGTTTTCATGTATTTTTAATGTTCTTTTTACCCATTTTTGAAATTTACCACATGTTATGAATGGAATCTTACTTTTGTTTACCACACGGGGAACTTTTTGACTTTTCCGACAAAAGTACGAGAAGAGTGTTATTTTTAACTTATACGGTGTGAACGGATTTTTACGGTTTCATAACACCTCATTTTCATGAAGATTACTCTACATGATTTTATGATTATTTTCAAAAAATTAATTTTCTTTTAAAATTTCATGGAATTTTGTGAAAAGAAAACGATTTTGAAGAATAAATGATATTTTCCTCAAGAATTCATTTCAAGTGTTTTATCAAAACCATTTTCCATCTAAAATGAAATTATTTCATATGTGTATGTTTCAATTATAATGTCTCTATGATTTACATGGTTTCACTCTTCTTATGATGAAATATCCATTTGCCTAATATGGATTATGTGATGATGGGATGATGTTTATGAAACCCATTTTGTTCTATGGGTTATGATGAATGTTTTAAGTTTATTTTGTGGAACAAGTAAGAATGATTTAGTTATGAGATGGGTGGGACCTATATCTACCTAAAATGCATTGGGTAAAGATTTATATCTCATGAGATAGACATGGATGGAACGGTAAGTTAATCTGGTTCAGTGTTACAGGACTGGAACGAGGAGTGAACTCGATTCAGAAAGGGACTTTGTCCACTAAGATGGTGTTGGCAGCAATTCCTTGAATACTATGGAAATCATATCACGTGATTAATTTTTTTTTTCCACAATTAAAAGTATTATTTCCAAGATATTTGTCATTATTGATGTTCTATTTTGATCTATACCTTACATACTACCATGTTTTATGTCATTTCCCAAAATTTCAATTTTTAAGCATTATGTTCATGTTTTTATGTTCAAATGTATATGGTTTGTTTTATTTTCTCTATGCTTACCCTTACTAAGCATTTGAGATCACCCTTTTTATGTTTTCTTTTCCCCAGGAAATAAAGAAAGGTTTTAGGTAAGAAAAACAAGGGGATGATCTTTATGGGAGATGTTGAAGATCTTTCATCACGATTAGAAGATTATATTCCGAGTTTCCAATGACATTAAACTATTACGGTTCTTGTGTGTTGGCTTTTGTTATCTATTAATTATTCCTCAAAAGTAATGTAATGTCCATGTACGTCATGCTTTGGGTCTCTACAGTTGGTATTAGATGAATGGTTTACTCATCCTTTGGAAACTGGGATGCGAAAACTTTAGTGAGATCCCTAGAGATATTTCTAAGGTATGACTAGGGATGTCCCTAAGGTTAAGTATATGTATAGTTTATAGTCCTAGAATTATGATAACTATCTTATAATTTAACCTAATATGTTAGAAATTGAAGGTAATCCCCATTGATTAGGATTGTGGCCTCTCACACTATTCTTTTTGAGTTTTAGAAAATGGCTGGAAACGGGAAGATTCGCGATAATGGAGGATATGATGGAAAATGGAATGATATTTTTCCTGAGCAACCAATTGAAATTAGATCTAGAGGTCCACATATCGTTATTATGCCTAATCAGAAATCTCATAATATGATCAATAATCTCAACTTTGGTAAGTTTCCCGACTCAGATAATAAGAGAAATATGGAGTTTCATGATGATCATAGAGGAAAGAAAGTTCAATTTCTCTCATGTAAATTATGTGGGAAGATGCATCAAGGAGAATTTTTCAAAGGAACTGGAAGATGATTTGGGTGTAGAAAATAAAGACACAAATCCAGTAAGTGCAAAGGAAAAGGTTCAGTTAACACCATGGAGAAGGATAATGGTATCGCTACGACATCAACAATGATTATACATTTTAAATGTGGAATGTATGGGAATTATGCAAACCAATGCCCTAAGAGAAAATCTCATGAAGAGAATCAGCATGGTCATATGGGTAGTATTTATGTGGATGATGATGAGGAGACTACAAATGATATATGAGATGAAATAATTGTTGAAGCTTGGTCAATGGTTTAAGAAGGTTGTGGAATGATTTATGTTTATCAAGAGTTATGTTGTATGGGTAATGGTACTATGGAATAAGACACATCTAAGGATTGTTACACTATTGTTTTTCCTAAAGTATTTGAAAGTATATATTGAATGGTGCCGGTAACCATGAAAGTTTATTCAGATATTTTTGGAAAGAAGGTGATATGCGCATAATGAATGGATAAGGAGAAAATAATATGTTTGATAGTATTCATGAGCTCGTGATTGATACAAGGACTAAGTGATATCATGGTTTGAGTATATAGAAATTTTGGGATTTTGGTAAGTGGAAAGAGTTAACTTTTGACAACACTCATGTTTTCACTAAGATTCTATGGTAATTCATGTTTCAAAAGAATACATGATTAATGTATTCACATGTTTGGAATGTGACCAACAAGATATATTGTATGATATATGGGGTATAAATGATGGTATTCTCGTGCTTGTTTTGTGACCTTTCAAGTAATCGTTTTCTTTATACTATGAGATTGGAAAGATGTATTTTGGATAAGCCTAAAGATTGGAATGGATTATGTAGAACATCATATAGTATTATTTAATGATAGAAATTGTTTTCGATATTATTTTTGGAATGTTATAATAGTATAGTTTTAGAAAAATGACAACCCGTAGGACGGGCGAAAACCTATCGCGTCGGACAAGGATGTGGGAATTGAACCCACAACCGAAGTGTGATAGTCCTTTATCGCCTATCACTGGCCTACAGGAAGTCCCTGGTTAGTAGAAACTAGTTTTATTAAGCGCTATAATAGATGAAGTATAAGTCCATTTTAGCAACCACATATGATTAATCTCAGCATAGATGGACTTGTGTATATTTAATAAATTGTACTAAACTTTTTGCGATAGAAACAGATGGAATGACCTATCATTCTATCACATGACCTGATAACACTTCACAAATGACAAATTCAACTTCATTTCTTTAAGAGATGAAGTGGAAATTGTTCAAGGCACGAACAACGATGATATTGTACCAAAATCAAGTAAGTATTTCTTTTAATTCAACAATTCTTCAACATTAGGGAAATGATATTGAAAACCAAAAATGTTTTCCTAGTGCTCTTATATCTAATGAATCATATGGTACCTTAGATCATAACAATTTTATGGCTTTGTGACTGTTGGATTTTTTATAGACCTGTTCTCTACCACTCTCTGTCAGAATTTGATGGTTAGATTTTTCTTCCATGTCCATATTTTCACCTATGTTATCTTATATGGAAACCCAATGATTAGTTACTTTGGGTAATCATTACATTTCATAATTTAGTTTTTAAAATTAAGTTTTAGTATTCCTTTTTACGATGTGAGTTTCTATGAATAGTAAACTATTTATAACCCCGACGAATTTCAAGGGCGAAATTCATTTTAAAGGGGGTAGAATGTAACAACCTGAGATTTTATAAGATATATTCGTTTTAATTTCTTTCATATCTTATGTTTTACACTACACCAAGATCATATTGCACTATACGCAACACCATATTAGCTTGCAGTATACGCAACACTAATCTTGGATCATGTTACACACAATTTCAAGTTTGTTTGATAGTAGTTATTCTACGAAACATTGAGTGTATATATAAATATATATATATATATTCAATGTATAAATGAAATATGGTTGGATTTTGTTATACGCAACAACAAAGGTGTATTTCACTACACGCAACCCTGACTTGGCTTTCATTACACGCAATCACAACCTTCCTCGATAGCGTGTGTTGTATGCAATACCAGGTTTTACTAAACAATGATATATGGTTAGAATATTATTATAAACTAGCCGTTATGAATATTATTAGATACATTTTGAATATTACGACACTATAACTCATCTTACACATTTTATAGAACATGGTTTGAGAATAAAATAGATTTTTCGGGTAAAATAAGTATGTTTAAAAAAATGCAGTTTTGCCTCCTTTTGATGGCCCACCCATTTTAAATATAATTTTTGACAATTTTATAAGTTAAATTTTACAAAATAAACTTCTTATTTTGACACCGGATATAAAAATTTACATTGGATAAAGTTTTGGTGTTTTTCTGATAACTTTTATATTTTAATGAATAGTAAAAACACGCTATATTTTAATTAAAAAGAACTTTTTTCATCGTAATAATTTATGTGGTTAAATTACAATATTGAGTGGTTTTAAAGTATTAATAGTATATATTTTTACCATTTAATATAATGTATTTCATTAGCATTGATTTTACATTGAATTCGTAGGTTAAATCAATTTAATCTTTTGCAATGTTTTAAACAAAAACTCATTTTCTTTTGACAACGAGATTAATTTTAATTTAATTTCTGAAAATTCTGTGTAATAAATTTGGAAAATTGATTTCTTATTTGGAATCAGTGGGTACAAATTATATTAATAGACTGCTTTTTATTTTTGGGCATTATGAATAGTAACTACGGTAAATTTTATTTACCATAGTAAAAGGTAAATCGGGTAATTAAGGGTAAATATAATATTATAAAATTACCATAAAACTTGTCTTAATACAATTGGATGATTATATTTCTTCCTAAGTCATATTTTGGGTCTAAATGGAATCCATTAAAACCCACTTGGAGGTGATTAAGACCTTTAGTTTATTTTATTTAAATGAAAGTGAAATATGTCTCACTCAAAAATTAATAATTAATGTATTTTTAATATAATGTTAAACAGAATATAAATTCAGTTATGATTACTCATTTGAAAGATAAAATATTTTTATTTATCATGCTAATTTAATTGTAATTTTTAAGTGTTATTTAATTACCTTATTATCTTATACATTAATGATGCAGAAATTATTTATTTAGTAAAAAAATCAATAATATTGTTTTTATTGAAATAGTAATACATATTAAAGGGCTCACAAACCTGGAAAAAACTTATTGGTAGTGTATATATACACCATAAGCATACAATGACTGATTATATGACCGTTTGTAGTCTTATAAAAGTGATTATGACAATTATATTATTTTATTTTATATGATGTCAAAGTTGTCACCTTCATAATTTAATAAATATAACATTTTAAAATTTCGGTGTTTTAGAAGATAAATCCGACTAAATGTATTATTATGAAATATATAAGATTTATCTCCATCCTAGTATTTTGTTTTTAATTTTTATGCAACAAATAAGTTTATTTAATAATTATACAAAAATGTTGTAGTAATTATTTTATTCAAAGAAATATCAAATAAATGGTTTTACAATTAGTAAAATAAACTTTATATGAACTATTTAATGTTCTCCACTAATTTTATAGATTACTATGACTTGTTAGGAACCTATTAAATATTTTAGTTCGAATATATCCTCTATGTATTTTATTGAAATTCAAATAAATGAATAGTGTTAAAATTGACACTATTGTTATTTTATAAATATAAAATATTATTAAATTGTTTAAAAATCACAAAAATATTTAAAAATTATAAATTGAAATTTATATAGTCTAAAATGTCATAAATTATCTAATTATGGATAATTCACTGCACTTGAGTAATTATTTATATCAATTTAAAATTTTGAATCTTATTACCAAAAATAAAATTTGATAGATTAAATAAGGATAAATCAAGTTGATAATGTTTAAAATAAATTCCCTACATGTGTAAATTTTATTTTTTTTATGAGATTACAACCCTATATCATCTAACAATTGAATATGAGTCATTTTTTGAGGTTTTTATGTGAGTTTAGATTTATTATAAATTAATATTTTTTAAATTTCCAAAGGTGCCCCTCTCCTCCCTTATAAAAAGGGAACCACTTCCCACTTCTCTTAACAACCTTTTGATCCTTAAATCTAGGCCAAACCCTGCCAATTCATCTTCTCAACCTCTCTAGTTATATCATATAGGTTCTGGTTTTCTCAAAAGACCAACTCTAGTGCCCTAAGAAGAAGTTTAAAGGAGGTACGTCGAAGAAGAGGTAATCTCTCCTACAGATTCTTTCAAACTTTTTTCTTCTTCAACTTCTTCTTCATCAGTTGTTTCATTATAAAGTAATAACATCATTATCACTAATATACTGTTATGTTATTATAATTATTAAACAACCCCATTTCACCTTTTATCCATCCTACGGAAAATGAAATCACCGCGTGTGCGTACATACAGAATACCGTCTCCACGCCGTGGTGTAATCTGTTTTTCTAACACCACCTTACTTGGATGGGTATAATGTTGTAAGGAATAACTATACATAGTTATTATAACATCATTCTGATTCTGATATATTTTATCATCTACTCAAATTCAATTCCATAATTATTTGAATAATATCATCACTCGTGCATACGTATCGACTACCGTCTCCACGACGCGGTTAGATTCATTCTCCATGTTATCCATTCAAGAATGATTATAAAGTATATATAAGCAATAATAATGAAATATATAACATTATAAAGCTACTGGATTTATATATATATATATGTCATCTACTTACTTCCATTCAAGTCAATAAGAAAAGGAAAACAGCGTTCATGTGTACGTACGGCCTACCGTCTCCATGAACGGTGTGTTTCAATTAATTTATCTATCTATTATATATATATATACTCAATATATATGATATATAAATCATGTTTTACATTTTGGAAGTAATTAAATCATGATATAAGTAATAATAATATCCATAACAACAAGTCCAAACACATACGATAAATGAAACGATTTTACCCAAAACGCTACTTTAACATGTAATTGACAAATGAACGGGTAATATAAATACCTAAGTGAACCATATATGATATAATAACAATTAATATGATTCTTTAATAACAAAATGACATTATTTAAATCATTATACAGGAGTTTCGGATACATACGAAGCATACCCGACATAAGGTAAAGTATAACTATTCCAATCTCGTTCTTATCCGAGATTGTTATTCATAAGTATTTTCTGGGGTTATTGTTATTATCCATGCCCATGTTTTCTAAAAACGTTTTCATGTATTTATAATGTTCTTTTTACCCATTTTTGAAATTTACCACATGTTATGAAAGGAATCTTACTTTTTTTTACCACATGGGGAACTTTTTGACTTTTCCCACAAAAGTGCGAGAAAATGTTATTTTTAACTTATATCTCATTAACATATTTTTACGGTTTCATAACGCCTAATTTTTATGAAGCTTACACTACAAGATTTTATGATTATTTTCAACAAATTAATTTTCTTTTAAAATTTCATGGAATTTTGTGAAAAGAAAATGAATTTGAAGAAGAAAGGATATTTTCCTCAAGATTTCATTTCAAGTGTTTTATCAAAACCATTTTCCATCTAAGATGAAACTATTTTATATGTGTATGTTTCAAGTATAATGTCTCTATGATTTAAATGGTTTCACTCTTCTTATGATGAAATATCCATTTGTTTTATATGGATTATGTGATGATGGGATGATGTTTATGAAACCCATTTTATTCTTTGGGTTATGATGAATGTTTTATGTTTATTTTGTGGCACATGTAAGAATGATTTCATTATGAGAGGGGTGGGACCTATATCTCCCTCCAATTCATTGGGTAAATATTTATATCTCATGAGATAGACATGGCTAGAACGATAAGTTAATCTGTTTTAGTGTTACAGGACAGGAACGAGGAGTTAACTCGATTCAGAAAGGGACTTTGTCCACTAAGATGGTCATGGCAGAAATGCCTTGGATACTATTGAAATCATATCATCTTCTTAATGTTTTTCCAAAATTACAAGTTTTATTTCCAAGATATTTTTTGATGATTGATGTTCTATTATGATCTATGCCTTACGTACTGCCATGTTTTATGTCATTGCTCATGATTTCGATGTTTAAACATTATGTTCATGTTTTTATGTTCAAATGTATATGGTTTGTTTTATTTTCTCCATGATTACCCTTACTGAGCATTTGAGCTCACCCTTTTTATGTTTTCTTTTCCCTAGGATATAATGAAAGGTTTTAAGTAAGAAAAAAAGGGGAAGATCTTTATGGTAGATGTTGAAGATCTTCAATCACGATTAGAATATTATATTCCGAGTTTCAAAAGACACTAAACTATTACGGTCCTTGTGTGTCGGTTTTTGTTATCTATTATGTATTCATCAAAAGTAATGTAATGTCCATGTACGTCAAGCTTTGGGTCTCTACAACGCGGATCCTTCTCATCTGGTGTCATCAGGTTTGCCTTCACCACTGTTCATGTGGTTGGATCAGGCAGAGCCACCTTGACCCCGTCGTGACTATCCATGAATTTCTAAGGACCGGTACAAGTTGTCGGGCCCTCATTTGGTAGTCACTCTATAGGCTTTGACTAGTGAGAAGTATGATATTCTCATCACTAGTCAGTTGTCGGTCCAGCTGACATGGCCCGCCATACCTCATATCGTAGGGTGAACTCCTGTAAGCACAACATCATGCCAGTCATGGAATTATGATGTCCTCGAGCATCTTTATATCATTCTAGAAAATCACTCAATCCTTGAGGCCCTTCTCCTATCATTAAATATGCAGGAGTCCCTCGCTGAGGCTTTAAGAAGCCCCCTCGAGTTTGAGATAGAGGTAGCAGCCACAAAATCCTTCCATGAGGAGGCGATCGAGCATGCTGAATTCCATGTCATCATCTTGGTCTATGGAGAAGATGAAGGATCTACCATACAGGGGCACATTCACCCATTGTACATCACCATCCAGTTTAATGGCATGGAGGTTCACCACTATCATATCGACACAGGCTCCAGGATCATCCTAATCCCAGCTCATACACTATATAAACTGGGGTTTTTTTAGGTTGATCTGAGTCCCTCTGGCCTAAGTGTAACACCCCGAGATTTTATGAAAAATATTATTTTAATTTCATTAATGTCTTATGTTGTATTCTACACCAAGATTACCTTGCGCTATACGCAACACCGTATTAGCTTGCAGTATACGCAACACTATTCTTGGACCGTGTTACACACAATTTTGATAATAGTTATTCTACGCAACATTGAGTATATATATATATATATATTAAATGTATAAATGAAATATGGTTGGATTCTGTTATACAAAACAACGAAGGATTCTTTCACAACACGCAACCCTAACTTGGCTTTCATTACACGCAATCGCGACCTTCCTCGATAGCGTGTGCTGTACACAATATCGGGTTTTAATAAACAATGTTATATTATTATAATATTGTAATGAACTAGCCGTTATGAATAGTATTAACTAAATTTTGAATTTTATAACATTATTATTCATCTTACACATTTCTAGAACATGGTATAAGAACAAAATAAATTTTTCAGGTAAAATAAGTATTTTTCAAAAAAATGCAGTTTTGCCGCCTTTTGATGGCGCACCCACTTTAATCTATTTTTTTGACATGTTTATAAGTTCAATTTGACAAAATAAAATTCTTCTTTGGAATCAAGAAATAAAAATTTACTTTGGATAAATTTTTCATATTATTTTGGTAGCTTTCACATTTTAATGAATAGTAAAAACACGCTATATTTTAATTAAAAAAAACTTTTTTCATCGTAATATCTTATGTGGTTAAATTATAATATTTAATGGTTTTAAAGTATAAATAGAATATATTTTTACCATTTAATATAATGTATGTCATTAGCATTTATTTTACCTTGAATTCGTAGGTTAAATCAATTCAATCTTTTGCAATGTTTTAAACAAAAACCCGTTTTTATTCGACAACGGGATTAATTTTAAATTAATTTCTGCAACTTCTGTGTATGGAATTTTAAAAAATGGATTCCATATTTGGAATCAGTGGGTCCAATTATGGTAATAAGCTACTTTTTATTTTTGGGAATTATGAATAGTAACTACGGTAAATTTTATTTACCATAGTTAAAGGTAAATCAGGTAATTAAGGGTAAATATAATATTTTAAAATTACCCTAACAAATGTCAAAATCCTATTGGATGACTAAAAGTAGACCCATATCACCTAATGGTCAGATTATAATCATTTAATGAACATTTGTCCATGAAAATAACTTAATTATTATTAAAACCAAAGAAAGTGACAACATGTCACTCTCTTAAATTTTATAAGTATATTAATTTTAATTTAGTGATAAACTTCATGAAACTTCGAACATGAATAGTATACAGAAAGCTAATAAAATTATCTACATCATATAAATTTATTTATAATTTTTAGGGATTAAATAATTATCATTAATTATGACACAATAGTGATGCAGAAATTGTTTATCTAGTGAAAAAAATCAAGAATAATGTTTTTTTAAAATTAATAGTGACCATAAAATGCACAAATACCTAACCAAAACTTATTGGACATGTAAATGTAAACCATAAGCATCCAATGGTCGAATATTTGACCATTTGGAGCCTTATAAAAGTGATTATGACACTTATATTATTTTATTTTAAATGATGCCAAAGTTGTCACCTTCATAATTTAATAAATATAACAATTTAAATATTGTGATTTTAAGATGATAAATTCGAGTAAAAGTATTATTGTGAAAGGTAATATATTTATCTTCATCATATAAGTTTATTTTAAATTTTATACAAAAAATATGTATATTAAATAATTATACAAAAATGATGTAGTAATTATTTTATTAAGAGATAAACCAAATAAATGGTTTTAAAAATAATAAAATAAATATTATATGAACTATTTCATGTGATACACTAATTTTATAGATACATATGACCTTTTATTAATATATTAAAGCTTTTAGTTCGAACATATCTTCTGTATATATTTTATTTAAATTCAAATAAATGAATAGTGTCAAAATTGACACTATTGTTATTTTACAAAAATAACATATTATAAAATTGTTTAAAAATCACAAAAATATTTAAAAATTATAAATTTATATTTATATGGTCTATAATGATATAAAGTAAACAATTATGGAAAATTCACAACAAATAAGTAATTATTTGTTATAATTTAAAATTTAGAATTTTATTACCACAAATAAACTTAAATAGATTAAATAAGGATAAATCAAAATGATAAGGTTTAAAATAAGATCCAAAAATGTCTAAATTTGATTGGTTGATGAGCTTACAACCCTATCTCATCTAATCTTCGAATATGAGTCATTTTTGGAGGTTTTTATGTGGGGTTAGATTTATTATAAATTAATATTTTTAAGAATTCCTAAGGTGCCCGTCTCCTCCCTTATAAAAGGGCACCTCCTCCCCCTCCTCCTCACACCAATTTGAGCACTCAAGCTCGGCCAAACCCTGCCATTTTCTCCTCTCCACTTCCCTAGAATAATCCTAGAGGTCATGGTCTTCTCCAAAGACCAATCTTAGTTCCTGAAGTGGAGGATTCAAAGAGGCGTTCCAAAGAAGAGGTAATATCCATTACCGATCTTTTCAATTTCTTTCTTCTTCAACTTCTTCTTCTTTAGTTGTTTCATGATAAAGTAATAACATCAGTATTACTTACATACTGATATGTTATTATAAATATGAAACAACCCTAATTCACCTTCTATCCATCCTACG
Organism: Viscum album; assembly: GCA_963277665.1. Lineage (NCBI taxonomy): Eukaryota > Viridiplantae > Streptophyta > Magnoliopsida > Santalales > Viscaceae > Viscum > Viscum album. The sequence goes on from OY728155.1 coordinate 1,908,278,313, forward strand.
GAAAAATGAAATCACCGCGCGTGCGTACGTACGGAATACCATCTCCACGCCGTGGTGTAATCTATTTTCCACCATCACCTTACAAGGATGGGTATAATGGTGTAATGAGTAACTATATATGATTATTGTGAAGTAATATTGATACTGAAATAATATATATATACTCCAATACAATTCCACGATCATAGGAACGATATCATCACTTGTGCATACGTACGGAATACCGTCTCCACGATGTGATGCGACTCGTTCTACATGATCTTCATTTCATAATGATTATATAAATGAATTGAATGAATGAATATGGTATATAATACACTAATACCATTCTGTAAATGAATTATCTATAACCTAAAGATAAGAATAAGAATTTATTCGACAAAACACGCATAAGAACAAAAAGTTATAAAGACCCGAGTAACAAGTAACAATGAAATATTACTAACAAGAAGCTAATAATATGACCATATATGATATCATATCAATATGTATGATTCTGGAATAAGTCAATAACATTATTTAAACCATTATACAGGAGCTTCGGACACGTACAAAGCAAATCAGACCTAAGGTAAGGGAAATATCACAATCTCATTTTTATCTGAGATTGTTTATTCGTAAGTATTTACTGGGGTGTATTTTATCATTCACATCCATGTTTCATCAATATGTAATATTATTTCCATCCACCTACAATTGTTTAAATCCATTTTTACCCTTCGGTGAGTTTTTAGTAAAAGAAATGAAAGGAATCTTTTGTCGTTTTTCGTACGAAGTATTTTTTGACTTTTCCGACAAAAGTACGAAGAATGTTTTTTTAACTTATACGACATGAATGGATTTTTAAAACATTATTTCCAAGAAGCTTCCTTTACAAGTTTTTAAGTTTATTTTTAATCATCTTCTTTTGTTTTAAAGTCATATGACATGTTATGAAAGGAAAAATGTTTTTGAAATAGAAAGGATATTTTCCTCAAGAATGGAGTTCACGTATTTTATCAAAATTATTTTCCATCTAAGATAATAAAAGGGTTCTGTTTTTATCCCTATTATTACATGGATTTGATTATGTTGTGATGGAAATATTTTTATGAATTCCTTTATCTTATATGGTTTGTTTTATGATGTCATGATGTTTCAAGAATCCCATTTTTGTTACATGTGTTATGCGATGATGTATGGTTTATGATTATGTGGCACACATAAGAAAGGATTCATTACCAGATGGGTGGGACCTATATCTCCCTCCAATGCATTGGGTAAAGATTTTATATCTCATGAGATAGACATGGCTGAAATGGTAGGTTATACCGGTTCAGTGAAACAGGACTGAAACGAGGGTTACTCGATTCAGAAAGGGACTTTGTCCACTAAGATAGTCTTGGAAATGAGTCTTGACTAACAATAAATGATTCTATATGATTATGTGTGTATGCCACAAAGTTTCATGTTTTAAGTTATGATTTTTGGGATTTCATTTCACTACTATGATTTATCCCATGTTATGAAACTATGATCTCTTTTGCAGGTTAAGATTTCCAAAAGTTATGTTCTTATGAATATGAAGTGATTGATTATTCTTTTGTTTACCCTTACTGAGCATTTGAGCTCACTCTTTTATGTTTTCTTTTCCCCAGGATATAAAGAAAGGTTTTAGGTAAAAAAAAGGAGATCTTTATGGGAAATATTGAAGATCTTTCACCACGATTAGAAGATTACGTTCCGAGTTTCCAAATACACTAAACTATTACGGTCCTTGTGTGTGTGTTTTTGTAATGTACTAAGTATTCCGCAAAAGTAATGTAATGTCAATGTACGTCAAGAAACGGGTCTCTACAGTTGGTATCAGAGGAAAGGTTTAGTCAACCTTTGGAAACTAGGATGCGAAAACGTTAGTGAGATCCCTAGAGATATTTCTAAGGTATGTCTAGGGATGTCTCTAAGGTTAAGTATACATATAGGTTATAGTCCTAGAATTGCTCTAACGATCCTAGAATTTAACCTAAGATGTTAGATATTGAGGGTACTACCCCTTTATTATGTTGTTTTCCCTAGCATGATTTTTGCCTCTCACACTATTCTTTTGGGGGTTTAGACGATGGCTGGAACCCGAAGGAACTGTGTTGATCAATGCAATGGACAATGCAATGATTGTCCCCCTGAGCAACCAAACGATATGGGAGCTGGAATGCAAAATCTTGTAGCCATGCTCACACAACTCTCTCAAGCTATGAATCATGCAGGACTTCCAAACGAGCAAAGGAAGGAGCAACATTCTGTTGAATCCTTCATGAGGCAGCGTCCGCCTTCTTTCAGTGGGTCTACTGATCCATTAGTTGCTGAACAATGGATTAGTACTACTGAAAAGATATTTTCAGTTCTTCAATGTTCTGAACATGATAAAGTCATCTTAGCAGTATATCGTTTGGAAGGTGAAGCTGATCAATGGTGGAATCTTATCAAGAATACGAGGCAAAGAGATGAAATTGATTCCATGGAATGGGACGAGTTCAAGAACTTTTTTTTCCGTAAGTACTTCCCTTGTATTATTCGAACGAAGATGGAGAAGGAGTTTCTTGAACTAAAGCAAAATGATGATGAATCTGTTGGTATATACGAAGCGAATTTTACAAGAATTGCAAGGTATGCATCTGGCATTATCATCCAACCTGAAAGTAAAGTTGATCGATTTTTCAGTGGCTTAAAACCAAGTCTTCGAAGGGCATTAGCTATAAGAGACTTCAGTAGCTATGAAAAAATTGTGCGTTGTGCTATCAAGGTAGAAATGGAAGTTGGTGTTACATATCCATCTCATGGTTTTGACAAGAAACGAAAGATGGAGTTCAAGGTGAAATCTCAGAATAATGGTGAAAAGAAGATGAATGTTTCCTTATGCACAATGTGTGGAAAGAAGCATGGTGGAGATTGTCTTAAAGGGACTAGAAAATGTTTTAAGTGTGGAAAAGAAGGTCATCGAGCAACTGAGTGTCGAAGTAATGGAAAAAGGGATTCTAATGATGTGAATAAAGCAAACACTGCAGAGAACGTACAACCAACACTTCAATGCTTCAAGTGCAAGGAGATGGGACATTATGCCAATAAATGCCCTAATCCAAGGGTTAGTGATGATCGACATGAGCAACCACTTAAGGCAAAGGACAAAGGGAAGTCACATGCGATCACTATTGGCAATGTTGAATATGACAACGATGTGGTGGAATGATTAAGTTTTTATGTAATGGGATTCGAAAATAATGTTGTATCATGGAATATTGGAATATTTATGTATTGGTCTAATGTGGTATTCAAAGTGATTGAGATATTATGCGCATAATGAAGGGAAAACGAGAAAATGAAATGTTTAACAGTATTCATGAGCTCATGATTGATATAAGGACTAAGTGATATCATGGTTTGAGTATATAGAATTTTGAGGATTTTGGTATGTAACTGCATTCATGTTTTCACTAAGGTTCAATGGGTATTCAAGAGAGTACAAGATTAAGGCCTTTGAATGTTTGGAATGTGTCCAACAAGATATATCTTATGATATATGGGGATCAACGATGGTATTAAATCTCTGGTAATCATTTTCACTATGTTATGAGAATGGACTGCAGTATTATGGATAAGACTAAAGATTGGAATGGATTATGTTGGACATAAGTTAGTATTGTTTAAGGATAGAAGTTTTTTCGATATTATTTATGGGATGTTATAGTAATATAGTTTTAGAAAAAGGACAACCTGCAGGACGGGCGACAGCCCATCGCTTCGGACAAGGCTGTGGGAATCGAACCCACAACCGAAGTGCGACTGGCCTTTATCGCCTACCACTGGCCTACAGGAAGTCCCTGTTTAGTAGAAAACTAGTTTTATTATATTAAAAAGTATGATATGTGAAGTATAAGTTCATTTTAGGAACCATATATGATTAATCTCACTATAGATCGACTTATGTATATAATTTTGCTAACCTTTTGTTTGAGACAGATGGAATGACCCGTCATTCTATCACATGATCTGCTAACACTTCACGAATAACAAATTCAACTTCATTTATTTAAGAGATGAAGTGAAAATTGTTCAAGGCATGAACAACAGTGAGATTGTACCAAAATAAAGTAAGTATTTATTGTAATTCAAATTTTCAACTTTAGGGAAATGATCTTGAAAACCAAAAATGTTGTCCTAGTGCCCTTATATCCGATGAATCAGATGGTACCCTAGATCATCACAAATTTATGGCTTTGTGATTGCTAGCTTTTCCATAGCCATGTTCTCTACCACTCTCCATCAGAACATGATGGTTATATTTCTCTTCCATATCCATATTTTCACCTATGTGGAAACCCAGCGATTAGTTTATTTGGGTAACCGTTACGTTTCATACTTTTGTTTTTTAAAGATCAGTTTTGGTATTCCTTTTTACGATGTGGGTTTCTATCAAAGAAACATTCAAATAGTAAGCCATTTATAACCCCGACGAATTTCGAGGGCGAAATTCATTTTAAGGGGGGTAGAATGTAACACCCCGAGATTTTATGAAAAATATTATTTTAATTTCATTAATGTCTTATGTTGTATTCTACACCAAGATTACCTTGCGCTATACGCAACACCGTATTAGCTTGCAGTATACGCAACACTATTCTTGGACCGTGTTACACACAATTTTGATAATAGTTATTCTACGCAACATTGAGTATATATATATATATATTAAATGTATAAATGAAATATGGTTGGATTCTGTTATACGAAACAACGAAGGATTCTTTCACAACACGCAACCCTGACTTGGCTTGCCTTACACGCAATCGCGACCTTCCTCGATAGCGTGTGCTGTACACAATACCGGGTTTTAATAAACAATGTTATATTATTATAATATTGTCATGAACTAGCCGTTATGAATAGTATTAACTAAATTTTGAATTTTATAACATTATTATTCATCTTACACATTTCTAGAACATGGTATAAGAACAAAATAAATTTTTCGGTTAAAATAAGTATTTTTCAAAAAAATGTAGTTTTGCCGCCTTTTGATGGCGCACCCACTTTAATCTATTTTTTTGACATGTTTATAAGTTCAATTTGACAAAATAAAATTCTTCTTTGGAATCAAGAAATAAAAATTTACTTTGGATAAATTTTTCATATTATTCTGGTAACTTTCACATTTTAATGAATAGTAAAAACACGCTATATTTTAATTAAAAACAACTTTTTTCATCGTAATATCTTATGTGGTTAAATTATAATATTTAATGGTTTTAAAGTATAAATAGAATATATTTTTACCATTTAATATAATGTATGTCATTAGCATTGATTTTACCTTGAATTCGTAGGTTAAATCAATTCAATCTTTTGCAATGTTTTAAATAAAAACCCGTTTTTATTTGACAACGAGATTAATTTTAATTTAATTTCTGCAACTTCTGTGTATGGAATTTTAAAAAATGGATTCCATATTTGGAATCATTGGGTCCAAATTATGTTAATAAGCTACTTTTTATTTTTGGGAATTATGAATAGTAACTACGGTAAATTTTATTTACCATAGTTAAAAAAATCAAGAATAATGTTTTTTTTTAAAACTAATAGTGACCATAAAATGCACAAATACCTAAAAAAAACTTATTGGACATGTAAATTTAAACCCTAAGCATCCAATGGTCTAATATTTGACCATTTGGAGCCTTATAAAAGCGATTATGACACTTATATTATTTTATTTTAAATGATGCCAAAGTTGTCACCTTCATAATTTAATAAATATAACAATTTAAATATTGTGATTTTAAGATGCTAAATTAGATTAAAAGTATTATTGTGAAAGGTAATATATTTATCTTCGTCATAGAATTTTATTTTAAATTTTATACAACAAATAAGTATATTAAATAATTATAAAACAATGATGTAGTAATTATTTTATTAAGAGATAAACCAAATAAATGGGTTTAAAAATAATAAAATAAATATTATATGAACTATTTAATGTGATACACTAATTTTATAGATACATATGACCTTTTATTAATATATTAAAGCTTTTAGTTCGAACATATCTTCTATATATAGTTTATTTAAATTCAAATAAATGAATAGTGTCAAAATTGACACTATTGTTATTTTACGAAAATAACATATTATAAAATTGTTTAAAAATCACAAAAATATTTAAAAATTATAAATTTATATTTATATGGTCTATAATGTGATAAAGTAAACAATTATGGAAAATTCACAACAAATAAGTAATTATTTGTTATAATTTAAAATTTAGAATTTTATTACCACAAATAAACTTAAATAGATTAAATAAGGATAAATCAAAATGATAAGGTTTAAAATAAGATCCAAACATGTCTAAATTTGATTGGTTGATGATATTACAACCCTATCTCATCTAATCTTATAATATGAGTCATTTTTGGAGGTTTTCATGTGGGGTTAGATTTATTATAAATTAATATTTTTAAGAATTCCTAAGGTGCCCCTCTCCTCCCTTATAAAAGGGCACCTCCTCCCCCTCCTCCTCACACCAATTTGAGCACTCAAGCTCGGACAACCACTGCCATTTTCTCCTCTCCACTTCCCTAGAATAATCCTAGAGGTCCTGGTCTTCTCCAAAGACCAATCTTAGTTCCTTAAGTGGAGGATTCAAAGAGGCGTTCCAAAGAAGAGGTAATATCCATTACCGATCTTTTCAATTTCTTTCTTCTTCAACTTCTTCTTATTTAGTTGTTTCATGATAAAGTAATAACATCAGTATTACTTACATACTGATATGTTATTATAAATATGAAACAACCCTAATTCACCTTCTATCCATCCTACGGAAAAATGAAATCACCGCGCGTGCGTACGTACGGAATACCGTCTCCACGCCGTGGTGTAATCTATTTTCCACCATCACCTTACAAGGATGGGTATAATGGTGTAATGAGTAACTATATATGATTATTGTGAAGTAATATTGATACTGAAATAATATATATATACTCCAATACAATTCCACGATCATAGGAACGATATCATCACTTGTGCGTACGTATGGAATACCATCTCCACGATGTGATGCGACTCGTTCTACATGATCTTCATTTCATAATGATTATATAAATGAATTGAATGAATGAATATGGTATATACTACACTAATACCATTCTGTAAATGAATTATCTATAACCTAAAGATAAGAATAAGAATTTATTCGACAAAACACGCATAAGAACAAAAAGTTATAAAGACCCGAGTAACAAGTAACAATGAAATATTACTAACAAGAAGCTAATAATATGACCATATATGATATCATATCAATATGTATGATTCTGGAATAAGTCAATAACATTATTTAAACCATTATACAGGAGCTTCGGACACGTACAAAGCAAATCGGACCTAAGGTAAGGGAAATATCACAATCTCATTTTTATCTGAGATTGTTTATTCGTAAGTATTTACTGGGGTGTATTTTATCATTCACATCCATGTTTCATCAATATGTAATATTATTTCCATCCACCTACAATTGTTTAAATCCATTTTTACCCTTCGGTGAGTTTTTAGTAAAAGAAATGAAAGGAATCTTTTGTTGTTTTTCGTACGAAGTATTTTTTGACTTTTCCGACAAAAGTACGAAGAATGTTTTTTTTAACTTATACGGAATGAATGGATTTTTAAAACATTATTTCCAAGAAGCTTCCTTTACAAGTTTTTAAGTTTATTTTTAATCATCTTCTTTTGTTTTAAAGTCATATGACATGTTATGAAAGGAAAAATGTTTTTGAAATAGAAAGGATATTTTCCTCAAGAATGGAGTTCAAGTATTTTATCAAAATTATTTTCCATATAAGATAATAAAAGGGTTATGTTTTTATCCCTATTATTACATGGATTTGATTATGTTGTGATGGAAATATTTTTATTAATTCCTTTATCTTATATGGTTTGTTTTATGATGTCATGATGTTTCAAGAATCCCATTTTTGTTACATGTGTTATGCGATGATGTATGGTTTATGATTATGTGGCACACATAAGAAAGGATTCATTATAAGATGGGTGGGACCTATATCTCCCTCCAATGCATTGGGTAAAGATTTTATATCTCATGAGATAGACATGTCTGAAATGGTAGGTTATACCGGTTCAGTGAAACAGGACTGAAACGAGGGTTACTCGATTCAGAAAGGGACTTTGTCCACTAAGATAGTCTTGGCAATGAGTCTTGACTAACAAGAAATGATTCTATATGATTATGTGTGTATGCCACAAAGTTTCATGTTTTAAGTTATGATTTTTGGGATTTCATTTCACTACTATGATTTATCCCATGTTATGAAACTATGATCTCTTTTGCAGGTTAAGATTTCCAAAAGTTATGTTCTTATGAATATGAAGTGATTGATTATTCTTTTGTTTACCCTTACTGAGCATTTGAGCTCACTCTTTTATGTTTTCTTTTCCCCAGGATATAAAGAAAGGTTTTAGGTAAAAAAAAGGAGATCTTTATGGGAGATATTGAAGATCTTTCACCATGATTAGAAGATTACGTTCCGAGTTTCCAAAGACACTAAACTATTACGGTCCTTGTGTGTGTGTTTTTGTAATGTACTAAGTATTCCGAAAAAGTAATGTAATGTCAATGTACGTCAAGATATGGGTCTCTACAGTTGGTATCAGAGGAAAGGTTTAGTCTACCTTTGGAAACTAGGATGCGAAAACGTTAGTGAGATCCCTAGAGATATTTCTAAGGTATGTCTAGGGATGTCTCTAAGGTTAAGTATACGTATAGGTTATAGTCCTAGAATTGCTCTAACGATCTTAGAATTTAACCTAAGAAGTTAGATATTGATGGTACTACCCCTTTATTATGTTGTTTTCCCTAGCATGATTTTTGCCTCTCACACTATTCTTTTGGGGTTTTAGACGATGGTTGGAACCCGAAGGAACTGTGTTGATCAATGCAATGGACAATGCAATGATTGTCCCCCCTGAGAAACCAAACGATATGGGAGCTGGAATGAAAATTCTTGTAGCCATGCTCACACAACTCTCTCAAGCTATGAATCATGCAGGACTTCCAAACGAGCAAAGGAAGGAGCAACATTCTGTTGAATCCTTCATGAGGCAGCGTCCGCCTTCTTTCAGTGGGTCTACTGATCCATTAGTTGCTGAACAATGGATTAGTACTACTGAAAAGATATTTTCAGTTCTTCAATGTTCTGAACATGATAAAGTCATCTTAGCAGTATATCGTTTGGAAGGTGAAGCTGATCAATGGTGGAATCTTATCAAGAGTACGGGGCAAAGAGATGAAATTGATTCCATGGAATGGGACGAGTTCAAGAACTTGTTTTTCAGTAAGTACTTCCCTCGTATTCTTCGAACGAAGATGGAGAAGGAGTTTCTTGAACTAAAGCAAAAGGATGATGAATCTGTTGGTATATACGAAGAGAATTTTACAAGACTTGCAAGGTATGCATCTGGCATTATCATCCAACCTGAAAGTAAAGTTGATCGATTTTTCAGTGGCTTAAAACCAAGTCTTCGAAGGGCATTAGCTATAAGAGACTTCAGTAGCTATGAAGAAATTGTGCGTTGTGATATCAATTTAGAAATGGAAGTTGGTGTTACATATCCATCTCATGGTTTTGACAAGAAACGAAAGATGGAGTTCAAGGAGAAATCTCAGAATAATGGTGAAAAGAAGATGAATGTTTCCTTATGCACAAAGTGTGGAAAGAAGCATGGTGGAGATTGTCTTAAAGGGACTAGAAAATGTTTTAAGTGTGGAAATGAAGGTCATCGAGCAGCTGAGTGTCGAAGTAATGGAAAAAGGGATTCTAATGAAGTGAATAAAGCAAACACTGCAGAGAACGCACAACCAACACTTCAATGCTTCAAGTGCAAGGAGATGGGACATTATGCCAATAAATGCCCTAATCCAAGGGTTAGTGATGATCGACATGAGCAACCGCTTAAGTCAAAGGACAAAGGGAAGTCAAATGCGATCACTATTGGCAATGTTGAATATGACAACGATGTGGTGGAATGATTAAGTTTTTATGTAATGGGATTCCAAAATAATGTTGTATCGTAGAATATTGGAATATTTATGTATTGGTCTAATGTGGTATTCAAAGTGATTGAGATATTATGCGCATAATGAAGGGAAAACGAGAAAATGAAATGTTTAACAGTATTCATGAGCTCATGATTGATATAAGGACTAAGTGATATCATGGTTTGAGTATATATAATTTTGAGGATTTTGGTATGTAACTGCATTCAAGTTTTCACTAAGGTTCAATGGGTATTCAAGAGAGTACAAGATTAAGGCCTTTGAATGTTTGGAATGTGTCCAACAAGATATATCTTATGATATATGGGGATCAACGATGGTATTAAATCTCTGGTAATCGTTTTCACTATGTTATGAGAATGGACTGCAGTATTATGGATAGGACTAAAGATTGGAATAGATTATGTTGGACATAAGTTAGTATTGTTTAAGGATAGAAGTTTTTTCAATATTATTTATGGGATGTTATAGTAATATAGTTTTAGAAAAAGGACAACCTGCAGGACGGGTGACAGCCCATCGCTTCGGACAAGGCTGTGGGAATCGAACCCACAACCGAAGTGCGACTGGCCTTTATCGCCTACCACTGGCCTACAGGAAGTCCCTGTTTAGTAGAAAACTAGTTTTATTATATTAAGCAGTATGATATGTGAAGTATAAGTTCATTTTAGGAACCATATATGATTAATCTCACTATAGATCGACTTACGTATATAATTTTGCTAACCTTTTGTTTGAGACAGATGGAATGACCCGTCATTCTATCACATGATCTGCTAACACTTCACGAATAACAAATTCAACTTCATTTATTTAAGAGATTAAGTGGAAATTGTTCAAGGCATGAACAACAGTGAGATTGTACCAAAATAAAGTAAGTATTTATTGTAATTCAAATTTTCAACTTTAGGGAAATGATCTTGAAAACCAAAAATGTTGTCCTAGTGCCCTTATATCCGATGAATCAGATGGTACCCTAGATCATCACAAATTTATGGCTTTGTGATTGCAAGCTTTTCCATAGCCATGTTCTCTACCACTCTCCATCAGAACATGATGGTTAGATTTCTCTTCCATATCCATATTTTCACCTATGTGGAAACCCAGCGATTAGTTTATTTGGGTAACCGTTACGTTTCATACTTTTGTTTTTTAAAGATCAGTTTTGGTATTCCTTTTTACGATGTGGGTTTCTATCAAAGAAACATTCAAATAGTAAGCCATTTATAACCCCGACGAATTTCGAGGGCGAAATTAATTTTAAGGGGGGTAGAATGTAACACCCCGAGATTTTATGAAAAATATTATTTTAATTTCATTAATGTCTTATGTTGTATTCTACACCAAGATTACCTTGCGCTATACGCAACACCTTATTAGCTTGCAGTATACGCAACACTATTCTTGGACCGTGTTACACACAATTTTGATAATAGTTATTCTACGCAACATTGAGTATATATATATATATATTAAATGTATAAATGAAATATGGTTGGATTCTGTTATACGAAACAACGAAGGATTCTTTCACAACACACAACCCTGACTTGGCTTGCATTACACGCAATCGCGACCTTCCTCGATAGCGTGTGATGTACACAATACCGGGTTTTAATAAACAATGTTATATTATTATAATATTGTCATGAACTAGCCGTTAGGAATAGTATTAACTAAATTTTGAATTTTATAACATTATTATTCATCTTACACATTTCTAGAACATGGTATAAGAACAAAATAAATTTTTCGGGTAAAATAAGTATTTTTCAAAAAAATGCAGTTTTGCCTCCTTTTGATGGCGCACCCACTTTAATCTATTTTTTTGACATGTTTATAAGTTCAATTTGACAAAATAAAATTCTTCTTTGGAATCAAGAAATAAAAATTTACTTTGGATAAATTTTTCATTTTATTCTGGTAACTTTCACATTTTAATGAATAGTAAAAACACACTATATTTTAATTAAAAACAACTTTTTTCATCGTAATATCTTATGTGGTTAAATTATAATATTGAATGGTTTTAAAGTATAAATAGAATATATTTTTACCATTTAATATAATGTATGTCATTAGCATTGATTTTACCTTGAATTCGTAGGTTAAATCAATTCAATCTTTTGCAATGTTTTAAATAAAAACCCGTTTTTATTTGACAACGTGATTAATTTTAATTTAATTTCTGCAACTTCTGTGTATGGAATTTTAAAAAATGGATTCCATATTTGGAATCCGTGGGTCCAAATTATGTTAATAAGCTACTTTTTATTTTTGGGAATTATGAATAGTAACTACGGTAAATTTTATTTACGATAGTTAAAAAAATCAAGAATAATGTTTTTTTTTAAACTAATAGTGACCATAAAATGCACAAATACCTAACCAAAACTTATTGGACATGTAAATGTAAACCATAAGCATCCAATTGTCGAATATTTGACTATTTGGAGCCTTATAAAAGCGATAATGACACTTATATTATTTTATTTTAAATGATGCCAAAGTTGTCACCTTCATAATTTAATAAATATAACAATTTAAATATTGTGATTTTAAGATGCTAAATTCGAGTAAAGTATTATTGTGAAAGGTAATATATTTATCTTCATCATAGAATTTTATTTTAAATTTTATACAACAAATAAGTATATTAAATAATTATAAAAAAATGATGTAGTAATTATTTTATTAAGAGATAAACCAAATAAATGGTTTTAAAAATAATAAAATAAAGATTATATGAACTATTTAATGTGATACACTAATTTTATAGATACATATGACCTTTTATTAATATATTAAAGCTTTTAGTTCGAACATATCTTCTGTATATATTTTATTTAAATTCAAATAAATGAATAGTGTCAAAATTGACACTATTGTTATTTTACAAAAATAACATATTATAAAATTGTTTAAAAATCACAAAAATATTTAAAAATTATAAATTTATATTTATATGGTCTATAATGTTATAAAGTAAACAATTATGGAAAATTCACAACAAATAAGTAATTATTTGTTATAATTTAAAATTTAGAATTTTATTACCACAAATAAACTTAAATAGATTAAATAAGGATAAATCAAAATGATAAGGTTTAAAATAAGATCCAAACATGTCTAAATTTGATTGGTTGATGAGATTACAACCCTATCTCATCTAATCTTAGAATATGAGTCATTTTTGGAGGTTTTTATGTGGGGTTAGATTTATTATAAATTAATATTTTTAAGAATTCCTAAGATGCCCCTCTCCTCCCTTATAAAAGGGCACCTCCTCCCCCTCCTCCTCACACCAATTTGAGCACTCAAGCTCGGCCAACCCCTGCCATATTATGCTCTCCACTTCCCTAGAATAATCTTAGAGGTCCTGGTCTTCTCCAAAGACCAATCTTAGTTCCTTAAGTGGAGGATTCAAAGAGGCGTTCCAAAGAAGAGGTAATATCCATTACCGATCTTTTCAATTTCTTTCTTCTTCAACTTCTTCTTCTTTAGTTGTTTCATGATAAAGTAATAACATCAGTATTACTTACATACTGATATGTTATTATAAATATGAAACAACCCTAATTCACCTTCTATCCATCCTACGGAAAAATGAAATCACCGCGCGTGCGTACGTACGGAATACCATCTCCACGCCGTGGTGTAATCTATTTTACACCATCACCTTACAAGGATGGGTATAATGGTGTAATGAGTAACTATATATGATTATTGTGAAGTAATATTGATACTGAAATTATATATATATATATACTCCAATACAATTCCACGATCATAGGAACGATATCATCACTTGTGCGTACGTACGGAATACCGTCTCCACGATGTGATGTGACTCGTTCTACATGATCTTCATTTCATAATGATTATATAAATGAATTGAATGAATGAATATGGTATATACTACAATAATACCATTCTGTAAATGAATTATCTATAACCTAAAGATAAGAATAAGAATTTATTCGACAAAACACGCATAAGAACAAAAAGTTATAAAGACCCGAGTAACAAGTAACAATGAAATATTACTAACAAGAAGCTAATAATATGACCATATATGATATCATATCAATATGTATGATTCTGGAATAAGTCAATAACATTATTTAAGCCATTATACAGGAGCTTCGGACACGTACAAAGCAAATCGGACCTAAGGTAAGGGAAATATCACAATCTCATTTTTATCTGAGATTGTTTATTCGTAAGTATTTACTGGGGTGTATTTTATCATTCACATACATTTTTCATCAATATGTAATATTATTTCCATCCACCTACAATTTTTTAAATCCATTTTTACCCTTCGGTGAGTTTTTAGTAAAATAAATGAAAGGAATCTTTTGTCGTTTTTCGTACGAAGTATTTTTTTACTTTTCCGACAAAAGTACGAAGAATGTTTTTTTTAACTTATACGGCATGAATGGATTTTTAAAACATTATTTCCAAGAAGCTTCCTTTACAAGTTTTTAAGTTTGTTTTTAATCATCTTCTTTTGTTTTAAAGTCATATGACATGTTATGAAAGGGAAAATGTTTTTGAAATAGAAAGGATATTTTCCTCAAGAATGGAGTTCAAGTATTTTATCAAAATTATTTTCCATCTAAGATAATAAAAGGGTTCTTTTTTTATCCCTATTATTACATGGATTTGATTATGTTGTGATGGAAATATTTTTATGAATTCCTTTATCTTATATGGTTTGTTTTATGATGTCATGATGTTTCAAGAATCCCATTTTTGTTACATGTGTTATGCGATGATGTATGGTTTATGATTATGTGGCACACATAAGAAAGGATTCATTATAAGATGGGTGGGACCTATATCTCCCTCCAATGCATTGGGTAAAGATTTTATATCTCATGAGATAGACATGGCTGAAATGGTAGGTTATACCGGTTCAGTGAAACAGGACTAAAACGAGGGTTACTCGATTCAAAAAGGGACTTTGTCCACTAAGATAGTCTTGGAAATGAGTCTTGACTAACAAGAAATGATTCTATATGATTATGTGTGTATGCCACAAAGTTTCATGTTTTAAGTTATGATTTTTGGGATTTCATTTCACTACTATGATTTATCCCATGTTATGAAATTATGATCTCTTTTGCAGGTTAAGATTTCCAAAAGTTTTGTTCTTATGAATATGAAGTGATTGATTATTCTTTTGTTTACCCTTATTGAGCATTTGAGCTCACTATTTTATGTTTTCTTTTCCCCAGGATATAAAGAAAGGTTTTAGGTAAAAAAAAGGAGATCTTTATGGGAGATATTGAAGATATTTCACCACGATTAGAAGATTACGTTCCGAGTTTCCAAAGACACTAAACTATTACGGTCCTTGTGTGTGTGTTTTTGTAATGTACTAAGTATTCCGCAAAAGTAATATAATGTCAATGTACGTCAAGATACGGTTCTCTACACTAAGAATCCAAGGTTCTTATAGGAAAATGTTGACATTGGTTGACAAGATCCGCTTTAACACCCAGTTCAGTGGCCTAGTTTCCAGCACCTAGTTTATGTTTGTCTCCCATGACACTGCCTACAGTGCGTTTATGGGCATTTCATAGATCCACCTGCATGTGGAGGTTCCCTTATCATATCACTGGTGCCTAAAGTACTCCCTTAATGTCTGATTGAGAGTTATTAAAGGTGACATGTCTCCCATTTCCTCTTGTGAAGCCCGCTATCTGGATGCCGATTATTACAAGAGAAAAGAAAAGCAGATCCAAGCTAATGATGTTGAGCATGCCACAGCTGCAACCGACCCATGGACATATCTAAATTATTCCTACATATTTCTAATCCACTGATTGGTGGCTACAACCATGGACATCAGACAGTGCTTTGTTATTTCCAGAACTAGGGAGACACATTCCCAAGTCTATGGGATGGTGGAATATCACCTCATACTCCTATACAAATTTGGATCAGGTGATCCCAGAGCCTCCTACTCCGATAAGGTATCGGGATGTCCTCCCCATGGAAACGGAAAATATGTCATACTTTCTTGCTTCGTTGGTCTAGAATTAACTATATCAAGCCAACGCACCACTATTGATTAAATATCATCAAGTGTGGCCCCTTGTGCCAAAGACAATTTGGGATCAGATCAATGGTCGTCATCACTATGGTTTCGGCCGCATAGGAGTTCCCCGATGCAGTGTCCACTACCACTCAGGCAGGTACCAGCCTCCCATCAGGATCTATCGACTCAGAGGAAACTCCTCTCATCGAGGATCCCTCCTCTATAAGTAAAGAAGAGGATTTAATGGATGCTCCCCCACCATTGAAGAGGGAATCTCTGCTAGGGTCGAAGGATTGGTGGAGGTGAACCACAGTAGCGAGGCGTACCCGAAACCCACTTTGATTAGTGTTGACATTCCACTTGTGGAAAAAAAGCCGTACATATACTTCCTTAAAAAACCCCATGATGTATTCTCCTAGAGTTATGATGAGATGTTAGGACTAGATACTCTGGTAGTCGTCCACATCCTCGGTCTCCTGAAAAATCATCGTGGGTTCAAGAAGCCTCCAAGAAAGATGTACCCTTCTCACGGTGCCATGGTTAAGGAAGAAGATGATAAGCTTGTCATATAAAATTTCTTTACGGAGGTCCAGTACCCCAAATAGTTGGCCCAAATTGTGCCAGTCAGGAAGAAGAATAGACAGATCAGTGTCTGCATCGACTTCTAGGATCTAAACTGATACTGTCCCAAGGATGATTTACCTTCTCCTTTGACTGAATTGTTGATTGACTCTACGGCTGGGTTCCATGTCCTTACATTCATGGATGGGTACTCCAGGTATAACCAGATCCAAATGGACCCCGAGTATGAAGATTTTACAGCCTTCAGGGCACCACAAGGTAGATTCTGTTACCAATTCATGCCCTTCGGTATAAAGAATGCAGTTTCCACCTATCTGTGGGCTATGCATCGCATATTTAATCCATTCCTCAGAACATTGGTTGAATGTTATGTGGATGATCTGGTGGTAAAATAACTCTAGCATTAGGACAATCTCAAAGACCTTAATAAAGTGTTCGGATTCCTCTGTTCCCTCCACCTGAATAAGAATCCATTGAAGTGCACCTTCAGGGTCACCTCTTTAATGTTTCTCAGCTTCGTTGTTAGGTACAGGGGCATCAAGATTGACATGGGTAAGATCAAGGCCATCAACTAGTTGTCTCCCCCAAGCAACCACTAGGTGCTTCGAGGTTTCCAAGGCCACTAGGCCTACATACTCTGATTCATCACGAATTTTGTAGGAAAGTGTAATCCCTTTTCTAAAATTATGAAGAAAGGCACTATCAACGTGTAGGATGAAGAATGTCAGACTACTTTAGAGTAAATCAAGAAGTACCTACTCCATCATCCAGTCCTGATGCCACCCGTTTCTGGAAAGCTGCTGTTCTTTTACATGACTTTCCTTTAACTATCTCTCAATGCCCTTCTTGCCTAGAATAAAAATGAGGGGATAGAGAATGGTCTCTACTATCTTACCTGCATGCTCCTTGATATGGATACCAGATACTCCCCTATCGAGAAGATATTCCTTGCGCTGGTATTCACAGTACAAAAATTATGGAATTACCTCCAACACCATGAGGTACAACTAGTGTCCTGAGTGGATCCACTGGATTACATCTCAAACCACCCCATGTCTATAGGATTTCTAGCTCAGTGGGTGGTAATCCTTTATCGGTTTGACATCAGGTTTTTCCCTCAGATGGCTATCAAGCGGAAAGTGTTGGAATACTTCTTTGTTACCCATCCAGCCTTCGCAGTCTAGTCTCTAGACCTTGATTTTCTTGATGAGGAAATCCTCTCAGTATACCAATCCATCCCATGTTGGAAAATGCACTTCAATGGTGCTTCATGGAGCCCCATCGGTAGAAGGATCAAATAACCCGGGAACAATAGAGTAGGCCTCGGTATCATCTTTATTTCCATAGCACAAGACATCATGCCATATTCATTCCTTTTGAAGTAAGGCTGCTCCGAATACGAGGTAGAGTATCAGGCCCTCATTACTAGCCTCGAGCTCGCCCTCGAGATTGGAGTTCCCCATTTTCATGTGAAGGGGGACTCCAAACTAGTCTTCTAGTAGATCAACGGTGACTATGTCGTTAGAAAGCTAGAGCCCATACCATTATTGTAATGTACTCTCCTGCTAATGACCCAGTTTCCATATCGGCCAGAAGTAACTCATGTCCCTTGATCATAGAATGGTCGAGCTGACTCCCGAGCCAGCATAGCTACATCACTTGAAGAGCCCGAACAGGATAATCTGATTATATACGTGGCACACCAGAGATTCATTACTCCCGTCACCCTAGATGATGATGATATCCTATAGCTGAGCCATCTTACCACTGGAGCCTCCATGTCAGGACCCCCAGGTCCCCCGAATGCAGTAATTGAAGTTAATCCTTACTGGGAGACCTCCTTTGTCGAGTGCCTCCAAAATTCCAATCTCTCGATAGATTGGGCTGAGAGCGAGATAATTCGATGCCACACGTTACATTTTACCCTCCAAGATGGTCCTGGTCTTGACCAAATCATCTACAAGAACGGGTATAATAGTGTTCTCCTCTATTTCATTCAAGGAGTTGAGATTTCCCAACCCATGCAGGAGGTTCATGCTAGTTCCTACAGGGCTCATCTGACCGGGCCAAAACTATCTCACCAGACCCTAAGACTAGGGAATTTTTTTCCCTCCATGATCCATGAATGCACCGAGTTCTCCAAAAGGTTCCATGCGTTCCAAATTGATGTCAATTTTATGCATCGGTAGCCAAATCCACTCCAATCCACCAAGTACTCATGGCCATTTGCGGTATGTGGACTCGATGTTGTGGGACCATATCCACCAACGAAAACTCGCCAGTGTAGGTTCATTATGACCGCTATGGATTTATTTTCCAAGTGGGAAGAGGCAGTTCTGCTCCAGGTGGTCAAGGCCCATTCCATCATTGAATTTGTGAGCTCCAACATCATCTACCAATTTGGAGTCCCTCATTCCGTCCTCACCGATAATGGAATGAACATCCGGGCTTCTGAGTTGAAGAAACTATATGCTTAGTACAACATCTGTTCTGACCATATCTCACATTATCTTTTTCAAGAAAATGGAAAGACCGGGGAGTTCAACAAGACCCTCTCTAACATTATACAAGAAAAATAGTTGGTATTAATAATAAGAGTTGGTCGGACAAGCTCCCCAACACCCTCTGGGATTATCATATGATGACTAGTATTTCCACATAGTTTCCCTCATTTCACACTACTATCAGTGATCAGAAAGCACTAGATAAATTAGATAAAATCCATCTAGCTGAGTTGGAAGCACTTGATGAGAATAGGGTTCGTTCCCTACACAATCTGTAAATGCATCAGAACAAGATATCTAGAGCTTTCAACAAGAAAGATCACCTAATCGTCTTCATGTAAGGTGACTTGGTATTGGCCGTGAAGACACTAATGATACCTGGCAGGAAACCACCCATGTTAGAGCCCAAATGGGAAGTACCCTACATCATTCACAAGGTTTACTCCAATGTTTCATACTAACTAGTTACCATGGATGGTGAGCGTATAACTCCTCCCACCAATGCTAAGTTCTTGAAGAAATACTTTCCCTTAGAAATATGGTCCAACATGAAATTAAACTATCCAGTCCTACATAACCTTAAACTATTTTGTCCTATATGACCTCAAACTGTGAAATGTCCCACATGATGTTAATTTGTATGTCTTCTCGCATGACGTTAAATTCTATGTTGTCCTATATGATGTTAAATTTTATGTCCTCCCGCATGACGTTAAACTATATGTCATCCAACGTGATGTTAAACTGTATGACATCGCCCATGATCTTAAAATTTATGTCATTCTTCATGAAGTTAAACTATATTCTGTCTTTCATGACGTTAAACTCTATGTCGTCTTACATTACTTTAAATTGAATGTCGTCCCTCATGATGTTAAACTGTATGTCATCCCGCATGAAGTTAAACTGTATAATTTCCCCCATGACGTTAAACTGCATGTTTTCCCACTTGAAGTTAAACTGTATGTCATCATACAAGACATTAAAAATCCTGAATTATGTATGGCTTGATCCACATCCTTATAGGATATGTAGGAATGCTCAGATGCTTCGTCTTGAGTCCAGCCCCATGTTTCCTCTTTAACTACCCCACCTAGGCATATTTATCTTTGATAATCCCACATGGTGTCTTGTAGGCTTCTTCGGCCCCACTCATGTCAGGATTACGATGATTTCACCATGTGCCCTCCCTCATTTTTCTCTCCTACCACATCCTCACTGCATGACGCTAAACTGCATGGCCTTAAAAACTACGTATGGATTGATTCCCATCCATATGGGAAATGTAGGAATGCATGGACATTTAATCTATAGGCCCAACCCCAAACTTCATGACCTCCCATTGGGTAAAACGCATGGGGTGGTGCTAGATTTGTCCCTCATTCATGTTATGCTCATCATGACCATACCATGTGTCCTCCCCCCTAATGATATCCACCACTTCTACTATCAATCTTGACATGAAATTACACGAGCACATTTAGGCTTCACACACTCCCTGTACTTAGGAATCCATTATCTTTTTCATCCACAAGGACCCTCAAATGGAATGGATGCTCAACCCAAGGTCTCTCCTACCATTATGGGCCAATGTCCTTGAGGGTTTTGAAAAATAAATTGATACAAGTCCCACATTGTGAATATGGTCAGCGGTTGAAGCTCATTTTTTGTTCCCATTCATATCACATGATACGGATGATATGTTTTGAATCTGGTCAAAAAAATATCCCTTTTCATTGTCACCACCACTATATGTCCCAAACATTGAGGGTAGTGGTTCATTAAGACTCGTTGTCTCTTCAAACTTCGTTCTGCCTCAGCCAGGAGTGTGATTCCAGCTATCAGACCCTTATATGATGGGTAGAGCCTATTCCTACTCCTTGAGTCCCAAATCAAGAATTTCATACATGGTATTAGGAGCTAGGACAAGGAAATTCTCACATGAGAGGTCATATGGCTATAGTTGGCCGGGATGCCCAGCCTCAGGTCCCTCGACCCTTGCAGCCTCTTGGCTCAAGTTCCCATTTAGGATTTTGCGATGTGGTATAGACTCACTTCGTTATTCACATTGGGCTATTTTTCTATGCCACACATATTCCCATGAGACATCCCTCCTTCACTTATTGACCTTTCTGTGAGCACATGCCCCACCATGCTTTGCGAGCCCTGTCATTTGGGTTTCCATCATCTTCTATATCCAAAAGAACCCCCGAACAGTGTAGGTGCTCGGCCCAAGGGGCTTCCTATCATTTTGGGCCAAATCTACCAAAGGATTTAGAGAGACAAATTGATACAAGTATCATGTTGCAAATACGGTCAATGGTCGATGCTCAATTGTTTTCGTCGGAACTCTGGTCTTATGAGGACAGATACTGTGTTGCGAACCTGGTCAATAGTTATCATCTATCATCATATCCGCTTTGTGGTTTTCTATAGGCATGATGATTCGCCCACTCCATTCAATTGTCCCATGCATATGACATTAAACTAGGAATCTACTGCCTAAGCCCTACGACCATAAACTAAGAGCACCACCGTCCTCACTGCATGATGATAAACTGGACAACATCCTTCTCTAGAAATACATGTGGCTTGATTCCCATACTTATGGGATATGTAGGACCACCTGAATGTCTAGTATTCATGTTTAGCCCCATATCTTAGAAACCTCCCTATCATCTTATCATTCTTCTAGGGGAGGGGTATATGGTGTGGTATGGGCTAGTGTCCCCATTCACATCGGGTTTGTAACAACCACACCACATACCTTTCTCTCATGAGTGCCCTTTGTTGCCTTTCTATACACCCATATTTTCGAGCCGGCTACTCTTATGTTGGGTCCCTCGACCCTCTTCGATGATTCTCCAATGTGCCTAAGAGTACTCTGGGTTTGAACCGAGAGTGTCAGTTTCTACCTGGACATGATTTCACTCATATTTCAGGCTTCGTGTTCCCCATAATTTGGGATTTCATTATCTTTCACATCTGAAGGGACTGCCAAATGGGATCAATACTCATCCCAAGGGCATTCAGACAATTACGGGACAATGTCCATGAGGGTTTCGAACAACAAATAGATATAATTCCCACGTTGAGAATATGGTCAGAGATTGATTCTTAATTTTTGTTACCATTTCAGGTCACATGATATGGATTTTATGTTTCGAAAATGGTCAACATTTATCCTCCATCATCACGCCAACCCCCTTCAATCCTTAAATGTCAGTTACATGATTCACATCATTTTCCACCCAATCAGTCCAAGTGTAATTTCGACAATTTTGGTACTATCTCTTATTGCACATTTTCACGTTTGGAGGGAAAAACCACGGTGAGGCATCATTCAGGGATCCACACTGACTTCCCAATTACGTGTATCCCATATGTTGCAAAAACCTCTTTCGCCCTTCATTCCCACACTGAGTTTGATTCACATGGAATTTGGGACCGGATCGAGGTTTGTGCTCGCTTGGAAGAGTTTCTCTTCTTCATTGTTCTGAGCTCTCAGACCTTAAACTATTATATCCTTATATGTCATCTTCTAGAACTATGTGTAGCTTGATTCCCATGTTAATGGGATATGTAGGAATGTCCAAACATCTCTTCTTTGGGTCTAACTCAACTGAGAGATAGTCTCTACTACCCTATATTCTCTAAACCTTACCCCCCCCCCCTTAGCCCAAGGTTTCTTTCTTGGAATCGCACGCGGTGTGATGTGGACCTCATCGTCATTAAATCCGTGTTTTCTTTATCATGTCCAACATGTTCCCTCATAAACATCATCTATTCTATATATGTCTGATCCATATGAATTTAAACTATGAATCCTAGTCCCAAATGACATTATATTGTTGCGTCTATACTTCATGACATTAAAATGCATGGATGGACACATAACATGACCCTAAACTATGACATTATTGTCCTGGACACACGATGAAAAACAGAACTGCATCATGCTATCCTCACTTGAGGGGATGTCATGTTTGGTATCGTCCACAAACCATACCAATTTTCAATGCCTATATACGGCTTGATTCATGTGGTGATGCATTGACTTTCCATTCTAGGTCCATCGCTTCACAAAAAAAACACAAATTCATCCTAAAGGACAAACAATATATATCAAATGCCACTGCTTTTTGTGTGAGGTCCGGACTCACACGACTTTATTGTCTCTGGCACTAGTATCTTACCATGCCACCTTCAGAACTACATGTGGCTTGATTCCCATTCTCATAGGGTACATAGGAATGCACAAGCACTTTACCTCAAGGCCATCCTAACTTTCATTTTTGGTCCCCTAACCTTGAAGTTTCCTGGGGAGTACAATGTGGTGATACAGACTCCTACATTCCTCATTCACATCGGGTTTTAGTACTTCACCACATTTCTCCCTCTTATTGTTCTATCTATGGTCCGAGCACTGTGACCATAAACTAATACCACTCCACATCCTTTCCGCAAGAGGTTAAACTACACGAAATCTACCATAACTACATACGGCTTGATTCCCATCCTCAAGGGATATGTAGTAATTCTCAGACATCTTGTCTTAGGGTCTAGCCCCAAGAATCTAAAATCCTACCCCCTCTCTTTATCCCCTTGGCTCAAACTATTTTGGGAGCATGTGGTGCGGTGAGTACCTCTTGGGTTCTCATTCATGTCGGGTTTCTCAGTAGTTGCACCATGTGCCTCCCATGTATTTTCCTAACCTGGTCTGAGTTCTGAGACCCTAAACTAAAATATCCCTATGGGAACTATGCATCACATTTGGCTACTTCACCACCCTACATATAGTCCATTAAATCAAGCCTCCCTTAATGGCCCATCCTACGACCATTATGTTTGATACGTGAAACCTTAGGACCCTTGTACTTGGAGAGGGACTCGAATCCCTCTATTTGACATGTGTTATTATCGTACTTAGATGCGTTCTGACAAAGAGCCCGAAGTGTGGAATTTTCACAAGGACATTCCCCTCTTTCCATTTCCAAACTTTGTGAGCATGTTATTTGGATCCACATATTCTTCCACATTGGAAGGGAACCCCATTTATGGCCTGGTTTCATGCCACATTGGCTTACCGACCATCTTGGGCCAACGTCCTTCAGGATCTCAGATGACATTTGCAACAGGTCCCGTGTTTCGAACTTGGTCAGTGGTTGACCTTCATTTGTCTATCCCTATCCTAGGCTAACAAGATATGGATATTGTTATTCAAAAATGGTCAACATTTATCCCCTATTATCCCACCATCATCATTGTGGGCCAGATCTCGAGCATCATGATTCAAATTTTTTTCCACTTCCTTACGTTTATATAGAATTCCAATATACTAGGATTTAACACTTTGTGTATCTATGTGCGTTAAGTAGACGAGTCAGCATTATGGGGACGTCACTCACCTAGGGTCCCACTATCCTTAATGTGTGCCTTCATGTGCTGTTAAGGCCCCATTACTACTTCTTGTTTCCCACATCCATTACTACTTCTTGTTTCCCACAATGAGAAAGACTCTCAGAATTACAAGAGGATTGATTCCCATCCTAATGTGGTACATATAAACGTCTTGGGACCTTGCCTTGGGCCCATCCTAACATTCACTTTTTGTCCCTAAACCTGGAAAAAAAATCCTTCGGAGATACGTGGTGTATTGTGGACTCTGTGGGTTCTCATTCACATCAGATTTATGGCTCCACACAAACTCCCATATACCTGAGATATCTGTCATGTCCACCCTCTGGGCAGCATCCATGCGGACCCCATGGTAGCCGCTTGGTTATCCATTCACTTTTTGGAGGTTTGGACATTTTTTGGTTTTGGTTCACGAAGTTATTTCAAGAATCTCATTCCTGGAGGTCGTTCGCGAAAACCGTTCATGGAGCCCTGCCCTGGCCTTCAAACACAATCCGTAGAGCACACCATTTGGAAGTCAATGACTCGTTGTGCATCGTGAATCCGAAGGCCCGATTCGCGGAGAGAAATAGCGGAGTAGCCTGAGAATCACGAATCAAGAGCACTAAATTCCAAAATGTAGTGACTAGAAAGGAAAAAAGAGGGATCATACTCCATAATTTATAGACGGGGACCCCTGGTGATTTGCGGCACGTCTAACCGAGGGTAGATTCACGGCATTCTCATCCTGTACGTTGCCCCTCTGCTTCACAAGCCTCCTTCGCAAGATAGCTTCACGATTGACCAAGGAATATTGGCGATTGACCCTCAGACATTGACCCCCGCTTTCTCCTCAGATTCCAGTTTGAGGGTGGGGGGAATTTCATGGTGCCGAAATTTGGGATGATAAGAAGAAAACGTGAGTCCCTTGGGGTGCCTCATGAAGCTTGCCTATAAAGCCCTGCAATACTCAGACTGGCGTGAAGCTCCCCCTTTGCGAATCCACCTCAGAGAAAGGAGGTGGGGGGATCCGCAAACTAATTTGATGTTAGCGAAGCCACTACTGAGAAAGGAGGCGGGAGGCTCCGCGAACCCATTTGACGTTTGCAAAGCCATCACGGAGCAATGAGGTGGGAGGCTCAGCGAATCAGTTTGAGGTTTGCAAAGCCGCCGCGTAGCAAGGAGGTGGGATGCATCGTGGTTACAAAACAAATTCCATTTTTTTCTCTGCCCATCACGCTCTGCTTCGCAGTGCCTCTTGCCAATAAATACTAGGCGCCCCTCGAGTCCAAAAGAAGGATCCACCGACCTTTAACCTTCTTTTCTCTCAAATCGTGAATCAATTTCTTCTCTGCCAACCATGAGATCTTCAAGTTACTTTAGCATCATGAAGTGCCTCTCCCTTCTCTTTAATTCATCCCCTCTTCAAAGAGGGATGCCCTTCGCGGAGCCCACGAGCCTCCACAAAGGAAGGGGGTCCCCAAGGGGACATGGGTATTCACGGAGCACTTATGGTTTGTGAAATACCCTCCATGCACATGTGACCCACATACTAAATCTTGTTCATTGTGCTTCGCGAAACACATTTCTTCGCAATGCTACGCTTCACAGGGAAACAATGCTTCCCAAAGCACTGCTCTGCGAATGCCTTTCCACTATTCAAAGCACATTCCATATGAACATATGCCCTATGTCGAGGCAAGGTCACTTCACTTTTCCAATTATACCCTTCCACAAAGCCCCTCCACTTCATGGAGCCCCAGAG
Organism: Viscum album; assembly: GCA_963277665.1. Classification (NCBI taxonomy): domain Eukaryota; kingdom Viridiplantae; phylum Streptophyta; class Magnoliopsida; order Santalales; family Viscaceae; genus Viscum; species Viscum album. Next base: position 1,908,304,715 of record OY728155.1, read on the forward strand.
CTTCACGAGGCTTCTACTTATGAACCCCTATACTCAATAACTACTTTTCATGTGCATCCCTTTAGGTTTTCATGATTTAATTTCGAAATCCCTAGGGTGGTACTTCCTATTGCATTTCTTCACCTCATGATTCTTCGCATAGGAACGCTAATGTCTATTACTTCGTCACATAGCCACGTTAACGTGGACCCATAAATAGATCACTCCATTACACCCCCTCCCCAAGTCGTTGTTGATGCCTTCCCTTCCCCAAGGGTGAGTGGGTAGTAGTCATGTAAGTCCTAGGGTTGTGGATCAAACCCCCCCTCGTCTGAGCTATATGACGTTAAACAGCTAAACACCATCATCCTCAGCACATGACATTAAACTGTGACCCCTTCCCATGCATCATACGTGGGGTTCCCCATCTCGAACATTCTCTATGACCATTGGTCTCCATGAGAGTGAGATCTTCCTCACATGGAATAAGATCCTCTTTGCTGGAGTGGTGTTCATCCGTGGGGTAAGGTAAACCATCTTGGTGTTTGCACCTATCCTTTCTTGCAAGATGCAACATCTTTCCTCCTCCTATCTTTTTCCTGGCAAAAGACTAGAGTGGGGGGGTGGGCATCGGAGCCCTCCATTCTTCGGTGCCAAATCCATCTCCCTTTGGGATTTGTTTCCACAGAGCCTCTATCTTGGAGTAACTCCCAATCTCTATCTTCCTGGGGTATGGACCACGAGTAATCCCCTGTTTCCATTTTGGGATGCTAACCATGTGTAATCCCCACTTAACTTCCCACGGACGCACCTTTTAAGACATGATCAACTGGTCTTTGCTGACTCTTGTTTCTCACACTGAGAATGACTCACGTGGGATTAGAGTAAGCATCAACCATGACATCCTCTGTGAGCATCATAGAGTGTATTCCCCAAACAACCATCCTAAACTATGTCGACTCTGATCCTAGCCAAGGAAAAGACCGTAGGAAGCCTCCCTGAGGTCAAGCCCAAAAATCATTGGTTCTGACCCCCTTCACGTTGGCTCACCAAACCCTCATGAACTACATGGTCTTTGATCCTTTCCAAGGAAAGGAATGTAGGAAGACTCCCTGAGATTAAGCCCAACAACCATTGGTTATAACCCCTTTCACATCGACTCACCACACCCTCGCAAACTACGTGGACTTTGATCCTTTCCATCGAAAGGTACGTTGGAATACTCCCTGAGGTTCAGTCCCAACAATCATTTGTTTCGACCCCCTTCACCTAGGTTCACCAACCCCTCCCAAACTACGTGGACTTTGATCCTTTCTAAGGCATGGTACAAAGGAAGCCTCCCATAGGTTCAATCCCAACAACCATTGGTTCCGACCCCCTTCATGCCAGTTCACCAAACCTTCCCGAATTACATGGACTTTGATCCTGGACAAGGCAAGGTACATGGGAAGGCTTCTAGAGGTTCATTCCCAACAACAATTGGTTACGACCCCCATCACGTCGGTTCACCACAACCATCCCAAATTACATGCAATTTGATCCTTTCCAATGCATGGTATATAGGAATCCTCCATGAGGTTCGACCCCATCCAATAATAAGCTCTTGTGCCCCAATCCAACGGTAATCTGTTGTGAAAATTACGCATAAGTAAGCCATTATGATCACTATCCATTGGTAATCCTATGTGATTCCCATCCAACGATAAGCCGTTGTGATCCCCTTTCATTGGTAAGCTATTTTCAATCCAAATCCAATGGTAATCCATTATCGTCCCTTCCGTTGGCACCTATATCTATGGTCCATCCCAGTGGCATCAGACCAACCTCAGGCTGCTAACCACACATAAGTCCTAGTATATCATCGGGCCGTTGTCCTCGGAGCACACCCTAATCCTATACCCCATCCTGAGATACATGAACTTTGGTTCCCTTCAACAGAGATACAAAACAGGTCTCTTCAAGGCTCATTCCCAACATCATTGGCTCCCTAGAGTCTACTCCATCTCATTCTCCATCCACTTCACTGGACCATCCATTATCCATATTGATTCTTACCCAGGATTCCACATCCCGGTGAGATCACGTAAATTAACCTCCTAGCATTAGTTTCCTCTCTAGGGGTTGCACCCATCTGATCAACTCTAGTCAGTGTTCCGATCAGTCTGATTTTTCTCCGCTAGACTTTAAACCTGCGGCATACCCTGTGTTAAAGAAGGGATACTGAGAAAAACCTTAGAGAAATTCCAATGGAATATAATTTCCTGCATTTGACAAGGGATGCCTCAGGCTTCCGCACCCATGATAAGTCCTTTAATAATGGAAAAGACCCAGACACACTAGTTTTCCAACATCCAGGAACACCAATGATGTCCAACTTGACAACTCTCCTGACTGAAGGTTGCTGCCCTAGCAGGACACCTTGGAATGTCCCGAAAGAAGCAGCGTAATTTACCAGTGTCCATGAAGGTATGGAAATGGGAAGATTTTCATGAACAACATCTTAATCTATAAGGGAGACCCGAACTAGGTGATAATTTCCATGGAGGAATCCATGTAAGGAAGAACCAACATCCCATCATCCTGTTTCAATAAAAGAGAAAACGTCCCTGAATAAGTGGCAGATGTCGCCCACCTTTGGAAAGTGGGAATGTTTTGCAATAGTCAGCACATCCGCATTGTCCTAAAATAGAAGGATGCACCCACCCTGATGAAAGTGTTAGTAGCATGGTAAAAACTCAATTATCAGGGAGACTAAACAAGGATAGTGGGTTGAATTAACCAAATTTGTAGTGGGTGTAATCACTATATCTCTTCTAGTGTATATCATGGAATGAATTGTTTAGGATATATGATTCTAGAAATTTAGGATCATGGATTCCACTCAATAGATTAAGTAGCAATGATTTAATGGCTTTGGAATGATAAACCTACCTAAAAACATTTGAATAATTTTATTATTTACATTCTAGGACATGTGATGATAAATATGGATCCTCTCCACTGAATATCCATTCAACATGATATTAAAAATTCAATTGAATGGTCTGTTAGGATGTAATAGAATAGTGAGAGAATAATGAAGATAATAAAAGTATTATATCTAACATATTTTTAGTAATCAAGAATATTACTAAATATATTCTTTTATCTGAAATTATATAATTGAATAAAACATTACATTGTTATTATCACTAAGATCAATACTCGATAAAGATAACATCTTAACCAGCAGTAACTTATATGAGTGGTACAATCACTTTCATGATATACTATTCCAAATATAAATATTTACATGTTGGAGACCCATATCCCTATGGTTCCTACCAAGGTGGTATGTGAAAAAGTGCTAGCTCTTTCCTTGAGAAACATGAATGATGCACTTGATATCATGTGTTTGATGTTATCATCCATGACCACTGAGATTTAAAAGAATCCCTAAGAAATTAATGTATAATATATTTTTCCTTGTATCCATGATAATTATTTAAAGAAGTACAGAAAAGAGATATTTGTGATTTAGAAGGCACTTTTCACATGCAATCTTGGATAGGGAGTTCCAGCCGGGCCTCTTATAGTCTAGATGATTATTTATTGATTTTTAAACATATTTTTATTTAATATTATACCTAAATTTCAAACCAATATCATTAATTCCATATTTCCTAAGAGATTATCTAGATTCATTGTTTATTATAACATGAATGATATTGTGATGTCTCTTCTAGAAATCCACATCATGATTTTCCATGATAATAATTACATGAGGCTTCAAAATACATGAGACCTTATAGTTAAGAAGATGAAGTATACCGAAAAGGGACATAGGAATCATTCAAACTATAAGTATTTTGAGAGCCTCCCTTATAATAAAGGGAATATCTAGTGTAAGTAAACAGAAAAATATGAATTTTTTTAAAGTGTCAAGAGAGTCCAATAGAAGATGAACTATACCTATTTAAGGAAAATAATCATTAAGTGAGTTCATTATCAAATGTCAACATTCTGTTTCACTAAATTGGATATTTTATACAAATTGAGTTACACACAATTGTATCCAAATACAAGAAAAAATTAGATTCTAAAAGGTTTCATGAGGAGAGGTGTGCTTACGAGTAGACAATATAGTGAGTCTATAAGCACTTTATATTAGAGACTGCCACACCACATTGACAACTAGAATGATCTAATCTTTTAATAATTGAAATTTTGTTCATAGTGTAACTAAAACCATTATTTTGATATACTTCTTACATAAAGACTCAATTTATTAATTTGGAAATAAATGATGATACATTTAAAAAGATAGAATATGTTATGGTTTTGAACATATTAAAAATGGCCTTTATGTATTTGAATAAAAAAAATAGTAATTGAAAATAAATATTGAATTAGGTTCACATGACATATATCCCAACCAGTTATGGAATCACCATCTACGACATGAAAATGAGAAGTGATTGATATATCATTATTCAGATGTGTATTTAATTTCTTTTAAACTAAATTACCATGATATATGCCAATTTTTTTTAAAGGAAAAATAATTGAACCCCATTTTCTTGAATAGGTTGAATGGTTTACAGAGCTTCTAAAATTGGTACATAAAATTGTATGTTTTATTTTTCAAGGAGAATCTAGAGGTGGATATTCATACTTCATTAATATTACTACTTACTTGAGTAGATCGAGATATATATAATTTTTAAGGTATAATTTTTTCTCCTTTGTAAAATTTGATTATTTTAATAATGATGTATAGAATCATCTTTTTAATAAGTAAAAGAAGATTATATTTGATTAATGTGTAGAGTATCATAATTTGGAATTCATGAAATATCTATAAGAGGTTTTTTATTTTATCTCAAATCACTCTTATTTATAAACCATAGTGGGATGGTGTTAGTGTAAGGGAAACTACACCTTTCATGACATGTTGGGGTAGATGAAGAGTCAAGTAGATCTTCCATAATACTTTTGGGGATATACATTAGAGACTACGGAATGAACATTGAATTTTGTGCTAACTAAGGAGGCAAAAAGGATTTCATATGATCCTTGGTATGAAAAGAAACCCCATTTATCTCATATTCATGTATGGAGATGTGAGTAATTTATTAAGGCCAGTTGAAAAATTAAAATAGAACCTCATGGAACTAAGTGTATCATTAATAGTTTCCCTAAGGAAACTAAATCATATTTCCTATAAAATCTTTTAGATAAATGTATTATGGGTTGAAGTTAGTCTACTTTTCTAAAGAGGTAAAATATCTTCAAAAAAAATGCTGGGAAAAAATTAACTTCAATGAAGTTGATTTTCAAGATACAAAAGAGTTATAATAGGAAAAACATCCATAATACCATGTGGTAGTAGCTGATCTAGAGACACAAATACTATATATAACTTCGAGATATGTTTGATAAATAGATAGTTGGGGTTTTCTAGTAACAGAGGATGGTGACTCGTTATTATTTGATAATAATGTTCCTATTTTATACAATGAAATAGAAAGTAGATCATGTTATATATTATATAAATAATCCATGAATTATAATATGGATTCCATACATTAAAAACATTTTTTTTCAAGTTGATCTATTAGTTTATGTAAATATTGATTTGTGAAAATGGGTATTTAAGAGAGAATTAGACATGGAAATAACAGTTAATAGTTATAAAGAAAGAAAAGCGGCTAATGATTTTAAGAGATATCATGAAATAGACTATGAAGAATCATTTTCTCTAGTTTTTATACTAAAATGCATTAGAATTTTAATTTCCATAATAACCTTATATGATTATGAATTTTGGTAGACAGAGGATAAGATATATTTCCTTAATGGGAACCTTATGAAAGATGTCTATATTATACAACTAGAAATATTTGTTACACTAGGTGATTCCATCAAGGCATGAAAGTTATAGAGAATGATTTATGGGTTTTAACATGCATTATAAATAGAACATTCACTTTGTTATATATATTAGAGAATATTGTTTCATAATAAAAAAATTATCCTTATTTATATATGTTTTTAAGTGGGAGCGTAATAATTTTAATAATAGTATTTGTCCATGACATATTCCTAATTATAAATGATATACTAGTCCTTTAGGCAGTTGAGAAATGATTGATCAGATGCTTCTATATAGAGGACTTAGGTGAGGAAACATATATTCTTAGGATCAAAATCATTTTTGAGAGATCTATGAAGTTTCTTGGACTAGGTTTGGGTACATTAATTTAATTGAAAATGAAGAGATTGGGTATAGAGAAATCTATGAAGGTCTCAGTGCCAATGACACATGGTGAACACCACTCCAAGAAATTTTATCAAAAATGAGAGGTGAGATACTAGATGAAAATAGTTTCACATGGATCTGTGATAGGATCCATATTTTATTCAATGATATTTACTAGGCTTGATATTTCCTATTCCTGTGGAATCATTGGTAGATATCAACCAGATCAGGGAGGCATCCACTAGAATGATGTCAATGATATCCTTAAGTATCTCAGTCATATGGAGGATATGTTACTAATTTATAGGGAAGATGGAAAACTATTCGTATGGGGAGATAAATATAATAGTTTTCACAAATATCAATATGATTTGAAATCATATTTAGGATATATCTTATATCCCAATTGAGGTGTTGTAGGCTGGAAGAGCTCAAGGCAACCATTTTTCACTAATTTTACAATAGAGTTTTGGAATATTTCTACTTCTAATGAAAATAAAGAATTTTTTGGTTATGAAACATATTATAAGAGATTAATGTGATGCTCAATATAAAAGACTTATCATATTGTATTGTGATAATATTATATGATGGATCAATCCAAGGATCAAAATTCACAATAACAAATTAAAAATATACTTCTAAATTATTTTATTTTTTGATATTTTTCTCAAATATTTGAGGTCATAGTGTAAGTGGGTGGCTATTAGATTTGGTGATATAGAACAAGATTCCTTATAATTTTTTATGTATTCAAGGTTTTTTAATATTAATAAATATCTAATTTCAACATGGTTTTTCTTCTATGCAACATGGAATATATAAAGCTCTCGAATTAATTATCACATGGAAATGAGATAACAATTACCCTATATGACGAGATCATTAAAATACTATTAAAATTTTCTTAGATATAAGCATTATGGTCAGATGATATCATCTTATAAGACACATGAGATATAGAATACTTGGGGTAAGGGAGTTATAATACATTATGACTTCTTGACATGAATCCCACCCTTGGTAATATCCAAGAAAATAGATTATGAGAATAGATATACCTATCAAAATTCACAAGTTTTATTTGTAATTGGATATTCTTATTTGTTATCATGTGTATTGGCCCTTATACTTTCAATTTATATTAATTCATATCATGATTCATGTACTTTAATGTATTATTAAGAACCATGACACCATATATTGACAATGGATTAGGAAATCTTGGGTGAATCATGAGTGATATAGAATTAATGAATAAATCATGAAATAATTTATCCATTATTTTTTTAATGTAAGTTGTAGTACCAACCCATTGATTGGAATGGATTTTCTAAATTAATTCAATGTTAATGGTGATTTTATTGGAAATTTTATTTCTCTAATGTCTAAGATAGACATATTGAACATATATGTTGATGACACGAGTATGAAACCTGCTTAATGAGATATCAAAAAAAAGATTATGTTACAAAATGAGTGTTTATAAGTAGGTTTTTCAATGTTTCATCATTAAATCTTTTAACTATGGGTGTATTTTTTTACTAGACACAAATATTATACTATAATAAAGGTCATCCTATTTCTACTAAGAAAGACGACTAGAGGGTCACACAAGTATATAAAAATCTCAGTTAACTTCTATATGAATATAATAATAAAATTTATTTTCATCTAATGTTTGGAGAATAATTTTATTCATATTTTGTTGATTGAGAATATTTAGTAACATTATATTCAAAAGTGTATGTTAGTTGAGTATCAAGTAAAAAAAATTCACGAGTTTAGTGAATATTATATTTATTTATTTGTCTTTGATTAAGGTTGTGTTACTTATTTATTTCAAAAAAATATTCAGTCTTCATGTCTTCATAAATAATCATAAATAATTAATAACTGATCTTAAGATTAGATTGTAAATGATATATTTAATATCATTTAAATAAGAATTTATTTATTTATTTATGAATTGATATTTTTTTATCCTCATGGGTTAATCAAGTCATGAAAATAATAATATTACTTATATTATTATTTTACATGGGGTTCACTATGAGTTAATAAATTGGTTAAGTTTATATGATAAATTACAAATTCATAATTTGGATTTCTATAGCCGATTATATAATTTTCTAAAGTTAAAATGGATTAATAAATTTTGTGCCGAACAAATAATGTATAGAGATATCTATAAACTATAGATATGAAAATACTTATAAACTATAGATATGAAAATATCTATAATAATATGAATATCTAAGAGCATCAACCCTCTTCATATTTACAAGGTCATCAACATAACTAAAGAATCATTCATGCCTAAAAGGAGTTATTCATGCAATCAATTATTAATGATGAAAAAACTATAGTCATCATCAATAAAACCTAGAGATTTTTATTGTGATGCTCGGAGGTTAATAGAGTATGTGTTGATGACTGCTAGAGGGATTTTTATTGGAATCCTCTAAAACAATGAGGATACTATAATAATGGTCAGCAGATTTTACAATGAAAAATTTATTTCAAGATAAAATATTTATTTATCTATATAAATTAATAATAAATTATATCTGAATGTTCCTATCTCTTTTTTATAGGAATCATTGGTCATGTTTCTTAATGTTTAGTCATTATAAATGATGATTGTTTTTAATTTTCATGTGGATTATCCATTGAATCACATAAAAAATGTTTTCATAGGGAATAAAAAAATACCATTGGATATGAAATGTTTAGTTATTTGAAATTGATACATATTCTTATATAATGTAAAATATTTTTTAGAAAAAAAAACTAAACATAGTTTCTATATAATAAAAATAGGTTTAAATGTGATACTAGAGTTTCAAATGGAATTTTGTTTTAATAGGACATCCAAACAAGATTTCAAGTTGTATTTATAAAATGTAATGCAAGGTTTTAAAAGAAATTTTGAGTCATCAATACCAGTTTAAAAACGTAAGACTCTGTTGGAAATTTCTAACTGGGATAGAGGGAAAAATGAGCTTGTTGCTTCCTGTGGAGAACGCGCCCCACGTGCTGACGGCGTTTTCAAAATTTTCGACCGTTGAGGCATCCTCCTCTCGGCCTGCATTGCCCCCCTCAGCTCTGGTGGCGTTTGACCCTGCTGCTCCATCCCCTTCCCAATCAGCAGATATCTCTGTTCTTGGGGCTTTGGATCTGGACCCTCTGGTGGTGCCTCCCGGGCCTCTCCCGACGTCTCTCCCCAGCTTGCGGCGGCCAGATCTTTCCTTCAGGGAGGCGTTATGTGGCTCTGGATCTCGAAGGGTATGCTTCCCGGAGGTGCGCTCTGTCTCTTCATCCTTCCTTGGAACCTCCTTATAGCCAGTCAAAAGGGCTGGGGGCACTTGATACGCATTTGAGACTAAGGAAGATCGGGGAGAGTACTTTGTCTCATTGGTAGCAGACCGAGGAGATCGGGGCCAAAGCCGGGCCACCTTCAACCTGAATGTTACCCATGATGATATGGAACTCCCGAGGCCTAAGATCTCGGGTTAAAACTGACTTCCTTGCGTCCGAGATTAATAATAATAAGGTCCTTCTTGGGGCAGTCCTGGAAGACAAGCAAGACCCGGTGAAGATTAATGACTTTTGCGGAAGAATTCGGTTGCATTGCTCCATGCATGCAGACCCGGTTAACAGGCATATATGGGGATTCTTGAATAAGAAGATTTTTGTGGATTTCATTTAGGATGAAGATCAGTTTGTCACTACGAAAGTTATGAAAGCCAGGGAAATCCTATATGTGACCTTTGTGTACGGTAGCTGCGATGCTCATACCAGAGTTTGATTATGGAATGAACTCAAGGATTTCAACCCAGGGGATGTACTATGGCTGGTGGGTGGGGACTTTAACATAGTCTCTTAACCCAGGGAGAAGAAGGGAAGAGGGGCTTTCCCTCGATTGGGCAGCTTGGAGTTTGTGCAATTCCTGGCAGAAGGTGGTCTTCTTGACATGGGCTACTCTGGAGATTCCAACACCTGGTGTAACAACCATAAGGGCAATAGATGATGCTGGAGTAGAATTGATCGCTGCCTTGCGAAGATCAATGCAATCTCCATGTTCCTGAATGCCAAGGAAAAACAAATTGTTAGGGGTATTTCTGACCATTCTCCATTGATGGTTCTATTGTCCCCAAGGAAGGATTCCCAAGACAAGTACAGATTCTACAAGCATTGGTCCAAACTACCCGGATACCAATAGATTGTTAGTGAGTCATGGCGGGAGCCAACCCAAGGGAATACATGGGTTTCCATCCATAATAATCTTCGATGGCTGAAGCTCAAGCTCCAGGCATGGTCCAAGAGCCTCCCTCGAGTCGATCAAAATATAGAGGCCCTTAAACATACGATTGAGAGCATAGATACCAGTCTTGAGGAGGAGTGGAGTGACTCGACATTTGAAGATCTTATAGAGAATAAGGATACCTGGGCTCAAATGATACTTAATCCAGAGAGAATGGCTAGGAAGAGATCCAAGATTAAATGGCTGCACAAGGGTGATAAGAACTATGCTTTATTCCATGCTTGTATCAGAGATAAAAGGAGCCATATCAGCCCCAATATCATTCTTTGGGATGAAACTTTTACTGATGATAGAGACACTACAGGTGGCATGGCTCATACGTTTTTCTGGGACCTCTTGGCCGGCCCCAACCCAAGAATTCCCAATGGCTACCCCATGGGAGATGCGGATATCTTGGAAGCACTGGACACTTTGGTCTCTCAAGGAGACAATGAAAGGGTGGGGAAGATACCAAAGGGAGATGAGATCCAGGAGGCCATGAGGAACCTTAACCTAGAGAGTGTGCCGGGTCCAGATTGCTTCCCTGGCGCGTTTTATCGGGATTCATGGGACATTGTTAAGGGTGATGTCATTGGAGCAATTCAGGAATTTTTCAGGGGAGGTATCCTCGCACGGGTGGCCTCGACTACCACTATGGTGCTCATTCCTAAAATAAAGAACCCCTACTCTCTTACAGATTACAGACTGTTCAACACGTGTAACTTTCCCTATAAGATTTTGGCAAGCATCATCAATTCAAGGATGTCTCTGCAACTCCCTCGACGACTCTCCATCGATCAACATGGGTTTGTGAAAGGCTGGTCCATCCAAGGGGCTATAGCCTCGTCGCAGGAGGTGTTGAGAGACATCAACTTCAAGACGCATGGTTCTAATATGGTGGTTAAACTGGATATGGGTAAAGCTTATGATAGGATCGAGTAGAGCTTCATCCACAGAGTTCTTAGGGCTATGGGATTCTCTCCAAGAATGTTCGATCTCTTATTCAAATGCTTTAGTTCCTCGTGGATGGTGGTATTCTTTTTGGGTAAGACTTATGGTTCTTTCAAGGCAGCCCACAGATTGAGGCAAGGCGATCCCATTTCCCCTAGACTATTCATCCTTGTTCAAGATACCCTCAGTTGTCTCATTAACAGAGGACTGTCTCAGGGTACTATTCTTCCTTATAGGAGGAAAATGGACCTAACTATTGTTTCTCATTTGATGTTCATAGATGACACAATTGTATTTATCAATGGTGGTAGGTGATCAGTGAGCGCCCTCAAAAGGATCCTTAAGGAGTATTTCTCTTGGATTGGTCAGCTTATCAACAATGCCAAGAGCAATTTCTTTATCTCCAACAAGTGTGGCTCTCATCGGGCCTCCTGGATTTGCAATACGCTAGACATGCAACATGTATCCTTCCCCATGGAGTACCTTGGATCGCCTATATCTTCGGGGCGACTCCGAGTTCGCGATTTTGACCACCTTAAGAGCAGAATATCTGACAGAGTGCTTAACTAGAAGAAAAAATACCTATCCTTTGCAGGCAGGATTTCCTTGGTTAACAGCGTTTTGACGGCCATTCCCATCCACGCTATGGCATCCACTAATGTTCCAAAGGGAGTCATCAACAACATTGATAAGATTCTAGCCAGGTTTGTCTGGGATGCTTGCTCAGAAAGAAAGAGGCATTGAGTGGCATGGGTAAAAATAGAAAAGCCTATCCATGATGGGGGTATCAATGTAAGGAGCTTCAGCAATACGATCCAATGCATGGAAGAAAAAATCGCATGGGAATCCATTGAAGAATGAATGCTATGGGGGAGGTCGATTCCACACGTCTGGGATGGAAGTATGAGAGCCACCGAAGGCCAGGTTTCTCCCTTTTATGCCAAAATCCGCCAGCTTATTCCTGGCCTACAACAACATTCACAATGGATTTTCGGGGAAGGTAATATATCTTTCTGGCATCATAATTGGGTAGGATTTGTTATTGGATTTCTTGGATGCCCTGTACCTATGATCACCTTTAGGGAAGCGAGCCTCTACCCCAATTTTTACAAAGCTTGTCTAAATGAGGAGAAACAAGAAATCATCGACTCTATAGTCCTATGCTCGGAGGATGACAAATGCATATTCATGCCTTCTACCTCGGGAGCTTTTACCACCAGGGGATTTCGGTGGCTTCAGTCTGAGCAGGATCACTCTGATATTTTTAATGGCATGATATGGTGTACAAGGATTCTGTCAAAGTATAATTTCCTTACCTAGAGAATAAGAAGATTGGATGTGGAAAATGATGAGAATATCAGGCAACTGGGGATTAACATGGCCTCATGATGTCAATGTTGTAGCCACCCCCGGGAGGAAAGTATGAACCATCTGTTCTTTGAAGGGGAGTGGGAACAGGTGGTCTAGTGATTTTTTAGTGGCAACACTATTATAGCTGACCATATGCACGAGGGGAACTTGTTCCAGGAAAGATGGTTCCATGGAAACAACGAGGAGGGTCCTGCCAGAATGTCGAGGTCCATCATTTTCAGTGCCTCCTGCTGGTGTCTATGGCAGGCCCAAAACCAAGCCAGGTTTGAGGGAAACAACTCAACTCCATGGGCTATCATAGTGTGCACAAAGAACCTACTACTTGACATGTCCTCCATCTTCAGGGACTGGCGCGAGGGACCTCTTCTGAACCTTCTTAACGGTCATCCTGTGCATGCCCAGGTCTCCACCAATAAACCAGCAGGGCAATGGGTACGTTGGGAACCTCCGGCAACAGGCTACAAGATTAACACGGATGGGTCCTGTATTATGGGAAATATTATAGGTGGGGGAGTGGTGCGAGACATGCTGGGGACTGTAATTATGGCCTTATCTGGGACCTATGGCACTAAAGGCCCCCTTCAGGCGGAGGCGAGGGCTATGCTAATAGGTTTATCCCTCTCCAATCGAAAGAACCTGGAGATTACCCAAGCAGAGACATATTCTTTAATCCTTAATGAGGCCCTGCATGGAAAATGTGATATCCCTTGGTCCATTTCCTATACAGTCAGAAAGTGCTAAAACATCCTCAATAATAAGATATAGGTGACCCATACATGGAGGGAGGGAAATAGAGTTGCGGATTACATGGCCTCCATGGAATGACCTTTTTTGAATATTTTCCAGCATACTCATCCTTTCAAGACCGAGGGGAGTAATCTAATTAGAGGGGATGCCCTTGGTCTTCACTATTATACCCCCCCCCCAAGCTTGATGAGGTTCTCTTGTATGGATTGTTTTTAATAAAAAAATTGATGTTGGATGGATGTTGGAAATTTCAAAAAATAATTTTCATGAAATGTGTGGTAACCTCATTGAAATATCATTGTGAATTAATATGGTTGAAAATTGATGTGATTTTTGATCTTATTATCTATAATATAAAGGGATTTTTATTTATTGATTGTATGGAGGTGATGTGAGGAGATGTTATTAGGAATAATTGATTTGTGATTTACATTTAATAATGGTTATCTCATCTCTAGTCTCTATCATCATTGGGATCCCACAAGTGTTTATGTGATATGAGAGACAATTTCTACACTAGTCAATAATACAGATTAGTGTGCACTCATTTATTCTATCTATGGTGATTGTCTCTAGTGAAGCTAGGATATATAGATTTGGTTGGTTATAGACTAGGAAATTCATTGATTGGTTGAAATATTGTTCCACTTGAGTAAATTTTGGATTGTCTCATATCGTGTTTAGTAATTTACCAGGATTATATATACGTGGCTAATTCATTCTTATTTCATGTTTTTTTCTTTAACTATTATTATTATTGATCCATCATGATATGTTACATTGGCATAATTTTCCATTGTGATTCTAAAGTACCTTTGTTCTTGTTCCTTTTATTAATGATTCTCTTGTTCTATCATTGTTTAGTACATTAACTATTCTACTCATTATATTAGGTATATTGTCCTTAGTATTTATTTTCATTTATGATGTTTCATTGGGTTTTCATTGATTTATAACATGTTTGGTTTCTATTTTCTTTAAAATTGGTATTATGGTGGTTTTTTGAAATGGATTTTCCTTGGAAAAATTTTAATGGGTACTTAATGAATTTATAGTTTTTAAAGGTATTTAGAAAATACTGATGTGTTTGTTTTCTCCTAAAATAAGAATTCTATACTTTAAAAAAACATTTCAATTAATTATTCATGGTTTGTTTTAGTAAAGGAAATATAGGGAATCAATAGAGGAATCTGACCAGACTATTATGCTCACACCTAATGTATACCACTCGATGTCAATTTACCTTGTCATTTTCATAGTCTCAGGTTCCATTTCCAGCCTCTCATGGAGTGATGGTGTTGGGATGGTCAGATGGTGAATCTGGAGTCATATTGGGATCTTGTGGGGTATTTTTTTATCATTGATGTATCATCCATGGTTATAATTTCTTGTATATGGGACCTTGTTTTAGTATGTATATTATTATTGAGTTAAATATTTATCTTTTGATCTTCCTTTTTTAGTTTCGTTTTAAATTTGAGAATTCATATTTGGTTTTCATGGAATTATAAGGTATGGATGCATAATGCTATAAATTTTATATAATTACACTTCATGTTTTATTATATTTAGTATGAAAAATTATTTCCATTTATGTATGTCTGATTCCCTTAAACTAGTTTCTCGATCATGGGAATTTGGAGTGTCATTCAGGCGTTTCCATGGGATGAATCAGGTGAATTTCTATGGGGTTACCAAGACTGGCACATGAAAAAATAACATCAATGTGTTATTTTTTATTATGGAGGAAATATTGGTTTAGAGATAGAAAGTTTGGAACATAAGATATTGTTTTTTTAATCGTGAGGTAATTATTTATTACATAAAATGATTTCATTTTCCTTGGGATGTCAGGTTGTGGGTGTTGAATTTTGAATTTTCAGAATTGATTTCCTGTATATGTTTATTTTAGTTGATATGAATTTGAATTATATTGTTTGTATAAGCATTATTAAATGTTTCTTGTGTTTTGGGGTAAATATTGGAGAAGTGATAGAATAGTGATCTAACATAGTCTTGAAAACTATGTGAATACCATGTATATAGTAATGTATATCTTTTGGTGGATGTTTCTTTATTATAACATGGTCCACCAAACTATTCATCCAAGACATGCATGATCACTAATCCCTTTTATGGAGGTTCTTATTTTTTTCTTTCCAGAATTATATTTCATTTATTATTAATGATACATGTTTTTAAAAAAAAATATATAGAAGTTGAGTTTTGAAATTTATAAATTATATTTTTAAGGTGTAGTGATATTTTTTAGTTTTTAAAAAAAAAATTGAAAGTGAACCTAGATTTTAAAAATAAATGTATCAGTATTTTTAAAGATGAACTTGTAGAGTTTTAAAATTGTTTTCAAGTGGTGTTTCAAGAATTTAAAAGAAAATGTGATATTTTGAAAATATTAAAAAGAAAATTTTAAAACACGATTAATGCTTGAAAATTATTCCCTTTGAGATTATTATTGATTTAGTTTTTTGTTTTCATTTTTATTTAGTATATTCTTCTTAGATAATTACCCATAGATTATAAGAATTCTATATTTTGAATTTTTTTGATCAACCAAGTAAATAATTTTGAAAGGCCATCATTCTATCCTTGATATAAGATAGCATGACATGGTAACTATTTAAGGTAACTTTTATTCAGTTTCATTTGAAAATAAAAGTAATGATGGGTAAATTTATGGAGATTAAAAAATTAAATAGGGGGATAAAATGGTTATGGATTATGTATAAAATTTTATTGATCTGGTCCCCTTTTCTCTTGAGATATTTTTTGGTGGTTCATTGGGAGTCCCTCTTTTCATGAAGGGTCTTCACCTAGATCATTATTTTAGAATTATTTTTTCTATATTAACTTCAATATAGGAGTTATTTAACAAGACTATGATGGTGGGGTTGGTTTCTATAGGTTGTCCTATGAAGGTTTAAACCCCTGTCTCATTTAGTATTTTTAAGAATCTATAATTTTATTGGGATGTTCATTTTTAATTTTGGGATGTTTGGTTGTTATTAATCCACTTCATAAATTTTAAATTAGTTTTAAAATGATTTTTTTGATTTATAAATTAGTTTGAAAATAGTTTAAAAAAGTATGGGAGTAATTTAAATGTGTTAAAAGTTATTTATAATTTAATATGGATATTTATAAAGTTATTTTAAGTGTTTTCTAGATATTAGAAGTGATAGTGAATATTTTTAATGATTGTTTTTATGTCTTTTAAATGTTAAATTTAATATTATTGATGTTTTTCTTACCCTTACACTTGAACATGTTTTTTCATATGTGTAAAAAATATTTTCATATGGGTTTGAATGTGTACATTATATTTTCAGTGAAATTTCTGAGGGTAAGGTAGATTTTCTAAATCCCGTGTAATTGTAAGAGATCCTATTAAATGTCCTGTGTAAAGGAAAATGGAATTTTATACTCCCTATGTATGGGTAAGTGGATTATCTTATGTGTTGCTTAAAGGTAGAACCCTTTTTCTTAACCTTGAATATGGGTAAGTTGAACCTCACATAAGGGTACTTCTGAGCTTCTAAATCAATATAAGGGTAACATTAAACCTTCACAAGTGTAGTTTTGAGTGTCATGATGCCACATAAGGGAAAGATTCGACATATGGGTGTATCTTGGTTGTTTCAATACTTCTTTAAGGGTAACCTACATGTTATAAAAAAATCTAAAAGTTATCATAAGCTCGTGTAATGTTAATCCAAACCACATGTAGGGGAATAGGTGAGTTATCAATACCCACATAATAGTACCCTTGATTCTCAAATGTCAAAAAAAGGTAAACAAATATCTAAGGGTAAAACTATGTAACCCTTATCCATCACTTAGGGTGATGTGTATGGGTCACAGAAATTGCATAAAACTCTAGTTTTACTTTTTCAACTCTCTTTTAATGTGTTTTCAATGTAATTAGACTAATTTCATATGAGAAATGTTTATTTTTTTCTTGGATGATATTTTTCAATGCTTTATTTTGACACTTAATAATTTTAGGATTTCTGAATGGGTAGTGTGGGAATTAATTGGGAAGTTATTAAATGCGGATTTAATATCCACATGAACTAATATTTTTTTTATCATAAAATGAGATATCTTCCACATAAATTATTTATTCCTTCCTGATTTTGGATGTCAAAACTGCCTCTAGGGTAACATCCATATACTATTTTCAGGTATTCTTAGACCCCTATTTTAAACTTTCTTTGGTTGGGTTTTATTTGGGTGAAATTTTGAATGTTTTGGATGTTTCTGATGTAGAGCATGGTTGGTGCATGGTTTTCTTAAACTGTGTGCCATCACATTGAAACCCATGAAAACCTAGACAGTGGGGTTTCTCACATTTTGAAAAACTATCAACCACCAAGTAAAAACTATGCATCTTGGAAAACGGGGTGCATGACTAGGGCACATGGTTTGGTATAACCATGCATATGGGTTTTCTAAATTCTAAATTAATTTTAAAAAAACCCAAAACCCCGATTTAAGGTACTCTATATACTTTTATAACCCCTAAATTGATTTCTACTTTGAATATTTCTCTCAAGAGAAGCTATTGGACCCTCTACACCCTACCGAAAGAAGATTTAAGCTTGAATAATGTCATTTGATCTCCACCCGATAGGTTTCCTCTTCCTATTTTGATTCTCCCACTCTCCATATTTCCTCCCAATGGTTTTATAGATCCTTTTATTGATTCGTGGATCTAATACCTATTGTTATTATCTTGGATCTAGGTGTGATTCTTTTATCATTTTGTCGTCGTTCTTCATTGGAAAATCCCGTTTATGGTCTAGTGTTTTATGATCCTTTGATATTGGTGTAGGTGGTTTCATTTTGATTTCCCAATTTTTACAAACCCTAAATTTTCTATTCAATTTCAATTGTTTGATTTAAACATAAATTCTCGATTTAAATAAATTTTCATTCAATTGGTTTTTTTGGAAAACCAAATTCTATTAAATTGGGGGAATTTTGTTTTGGAAATTTGATTTTGGCATGAAATGGGGGAAAACCCCCAATTCCATTGATTTGGGGTGTAATTTAGAATTTGATGGATTTTAGTGGAATTGGATTTGTTGAATTTAAATTTGTGAAATTGGTTGATTTTTTTTTGAAATTTAAATATATGAATTTAAATTATGAAATTAAATTGTGAATTGTTTAAAAATTATTAATTGTAAAAAATTGATTAATTTATTTTTCATAGAAACATTTGGGTGTTATCATGGAATAGACCAGTTTTTGATTAAAAAGCCATTTTGGTTTTCAATTGGAAAATTTTCATATATAAAATGGAGAATGGGATGAATTGTATTTTAATTATTTTAAAATAAATTTCTCATCATTGATTTTTTATTAGAGAACATGAAATCCATGGGTAGTTGGTGAGTTATTTAGATAACACTATACAATTTACTATGTTTCAAAACATAAGTGAAGCATGTCACATCCATGATAAGATGTTTATGAAGACCTCTGGAATAGTGTCGAAGGAAGTGTGGGAAGACACATATTTTCATGTCCCCTTGAGTGTGTGGAGTCCTTTATACTGAAATTATCATACCTTTTAGGAATATGACCCTGTTTCTCGCCAGTTTTTATTTGAAATGAATATTTTTCATTTTTGTAAACTATTTTACATGCCTTGTGAGTTTATATAAACTATTTTATATAAAAATCGTTATCAATCCATTTGTTTCTCTCTAGTTTGAATCATTTATTCAATGTATTTCTATCATTTGAAATGTAAGCATGATTTATTTAAATATTCTTTTCAATTCCAAATATCGTTATTTAAAATTGATTTATTTTTTTAGGTTAATTTAATGTGAAATATATTCTAGAATCCTTGGTGTGCCCCTACTAGTCTTTTAGCTCAAACCATATATGTGCCTTCGGGTGTTTGTATATTATCTCCTTCTAGGATCATGAAGGGGTAACACACCACATGGAGGTGGTTCTAGCTATTGATCTGTGCACTTCATGAGTTGTGTCAGTTTGGACATGGGTAAATTTTTCTATTTTCATGGATTTTTATATTGTAATTTCGGTTGTTATGCCTACTTGAATTATAGTACACTAATCCCTATGGGGTTTTCCTTCTATGCATACTGGCTTGTTTGTATTTACTTCTACAATGTTTGGTGAAAATTCATGCCCACATCCATTTTTCTGATTCCAAGTTCTAGTCTCTAACCCATGGGGATCAAGAACACCCTTATGGCCATGTTAGAGATTGAAAAAGTGGTATCATAGATCTCGATTGAGCTTTTGTCTTTATGTGTGTATGGTTTGTATAATTTTTTAGGGGCTTAGGAGGTAGTTGTGATTGAATTCATAGAGAGATCTTTCCACAATGAACTTTAAGTCAACAAGGGTGGTTTGGGAAAGACGTATTGAGGATTAATTCGAGTCCTTTCTTGGATTTTGATTTTGATATATTGGAATCAAAATCTTTTTGTCTATCTATTGGGATTCTATTCCCAGGTTGCTCTATTGAACTGTTAATCAAATGTATTCTTTATTGTTTGTTGATGTTTTGTATCATCATTCCTCTATAAAGACATGATAATTGAATCCAGGAGGAATATTTGGATGAAACTCAGTGAGAAAATCCTCTCATGGACCCAAACATGATTTAGGTGATTTTGTGTACTGTTCAAGCTTTGGGACATTCCCCCCACGGATTTCTGTGCATTATCTAGCTATGGAACCTTGAAGGGACATACTTTGGGATCATTCCTATGAGTTTATGAAAAAATACTTTAGTTTTCTAGGGATATAATGATACTCAAGAGGATGAATAATTTTTATAATGATGGAATGTTTTTTTGGGTTCTTAGAGACACCTAAAAAAAGTATGGTGAAATGAGCCTCCTTTATAGTGGAGGGACTGATCAGGAGATGGTGGGACATGATGGTGATGGAAAAGAAGAATGAGGTATTCATGTAATAATAATTAAAGGATATTTTCAACAACTATTTATATCTAGATTTGATGTTATTATCCAAGTCTATAAAGATCTCTAAACTTGAGTAGGAAGACATAAAATTGAAAAAGTATGTGAATCATTTTGCTAATCTTGAGAAATATTCAACTGAGATCGTATAAAATTAGAAGATGAAGAGTTAATTATTTGAGTTGGGAATATGATCTAATATTCATTCTCATTTTTTCTTGATAAATCTTCTTTCTTATTCGAATGTGATGGATAGATCACTGATGGTCGAAATGGTAATGGCTAGAATGTTAGGGTTATTGGGAGTTTTTTACCTTTCAGTGGCTGTTTAAGTTCCTATAAGGGAAAGAGAAATATTGATGATTCTCATGGTGGTTCCCCTCAACAGATTCACAATTGAACACTTGAAGTTCTTGGAATAATCCCTTTTATATTTTTACCAGTGTGTATAGCTAGATAATTCAATGTGGTTCTACATTGAGGCCTACATGGTAGTTTTTTCCTACAGATGATCAGATCATTTGAATAAATTATGACATTTTTATTCCAATCCCTACAGTGGAACAAGATCATAAAATCCTACCAAAATTTTGGTTGAATCATATGTTTCATTGATAGCGGGGTTCTAGCCATAGGCATCCGAAAATGAAGCTTCTTTATATAGTGGAAGAGTCAGTAAAAGATGAAAATATAGGTCTAGAAGATGTAAGAGTTACCATTAAAATATATTCATCATTATTGAATGTTTTATTTTATATTGGTTCATCTAATTCATTAATTTTAACCCATATTGTTAATATTTTAAATCTTACTATGATGATTTTGTCTTATGTGAAGGATATCACTACACCCTTTTGTATGAAGAATGATCAGGGTCTCCATATCCTCTCTTGTGTTTTCTCTATATCAAGTGTTGATCATTCTTGGAATTTTCATGTTCTCAACATGAAACCACTTGAAATCATATTTTGGATTGATTATCTCATCACCAATAATGATCGGATTGATTATTATCTTTATCGAGTCTCCTTTACTACATCCGATGTAGTTTTCTGTATCTTTCAAGGAGAATTGGACCTGAGGTCAAATAAATATGGAAAATATTATCTAGATTTCAGGAAAGTGATATGTGTGTTCAACTTTAATTTTTAATGGGAATCATTGATCAATGATATCCCTCTAGTTTTTATCGAGTTTCCTGACATGTTCTCTTTGGGATTTTCTGGTTTTCCACTAGTAAGAGAGGTGGATTTTTCAATAAACTTATTTCTCGGTACTCAAATAGTGTCTATTACATCATACCATGTAGAACTATCTAAAATGAAGGAATTGAATGCTCAGTTAGATGAACTTCTAGACAAAGGATTTATATACCTTGGTGTGTCACCTTGGGAAGTGCATATTCTCATTGCTAAAAAATTTGATGGTTCACTGTACCTATATGTTTATTATTGAAAAAATAAATCACATGATGATTAATAACAAGTAATTTTTTTTGGGATTGGTGATCTAATTGATTAATTGAAATGTTATAAGTAGTTCTCTAAGATTATTATTCGATCAGCCTACCATCAGTTGAGGATAAAAGAATCTAACATTCAGAAACCTTCATTTCAGAGCATGTATAACCATTATGAGTACATTTTCATTCCAGTTGGTCTAAAGATTCTCCTAAAATACTTATGGATTTGATGAAAAGTATTTCCCACAAGTAACCTGATATATTTTTGGTAGTCTTTGTGGATGAAATATTCATTTACTCTATGTATGAGGATGATCACATGCATCATTTGAGAGATGTTTTGGAAGGATTGATAAATCACTGACTTGATTATTTTCTTTCAAATTGTGATTTATGGATTTAGGAAGTGTTGTTCTTGGGAAATATGGTATCAAAACATCGTATTTAAATTGATATTGAATGGGTGAAGGCTGTTATAAAATGGGAATAACCATGATTTTTTTTCCAAGATTTGGAGTTTCTTGGGTGTAACGGGGTATTACCGATAGTTCATTAAGGACTAATAAAAGTTTGATTCTTGTTGATTTATCTAACTATGAAGGGGGTAACGTTTTCTTGGGAAGAGAACTATTAGAATTTTTTTTGAGCAGAATCATCTTATGACTACAGATTCGGTGTTGACTCACAAATAGGCTGGGTAGGGCTATGTGGTCTTCCGTGATGCATTATTTCTAGGTTTTTGTTGTGATCGTATACAAGTATATAATGTTGTTCCTTATATATATTTTCATCATAGTCCACACAAGAATAATTATCCAATTGATGAACTTGAAATCACATCCATGATGCACACGATTAAAAGTTGGTTGTACTAAATTTTTTGACAAAGGATTGTAGTGTTTTCAAACCACAAAAGCTTCAGTTATATCTTCTTTATAAAATATTTGAATCTATGCCAGATTCTTTGGGTGTAATACATGTATCCTTTTGGTTTCAACATCACCTATACCTTGGGTAGTGGGAATTTTATATAAGATTACTTTAGTAAGAAACATATGGCCCAGATAGTTAAAGAATCATCCAAAGAGTTGAACATTATGGCTCTATTGGCATAGTTTCAAGTTGGATTTCAAGAATCAGGGGATGAGGTTTACTTGGCCTATGTTCATTTTTCATCCTCTCTTATTGAGATGATTCTTCAGGATCATTACATTGATGATGAGTTTTGTATAAATATATACTCTCTTTATGGTGGGATTATTGATGTTGAGTGGTCTTTCTCCAAAGAGGCAATTTTATGAAATCAGAATCACATTTATGTTCCATTATAGGTAAGGAAAGATTCTATGGTGTATTTAAATAATTCACAGTGCACTATCCACCTAGGAACCATGAATACATTCTATTACATGTAGTGGTATTTCTGGTGGCTAGGTATGATATGACGCATTACTGAATTTTTATCTCAATTTTGAACATTACAATAGGTTAAGAATGAGAAAAAAACATTTGGTTTTAATTCATCCACCTGTATTCCAAACATATAAGTTTGATGATATATCTATGGGATTTTTGGTTGTGTTTTCTCATACCCTGATAAATAATAATGTGATATGGGGTATGTTTGACATGCTAACTAAGTCAGCACACATCATACACAGTCATGATACAACCAAAGTTAAGGAGTTGGGAAATCTATATATAAAAAATATTATTCATTTGAATGGAGTTCCATATGCATAGCCTCTAATTGGGATCGTTGGTTCACTTCTCACATTTTGATATTCGTTTATGTGGCATTCAGATATCAGGTCAATTTGAGTATAGAATACCATCCTCTATTGGATGGACAACTTGAAAGATCTATATTGATTATTTAGGATATTTTCCTCACATGTGTTCTCAAATTTTGTGGAGTTGTAGATAAAAATATTAGAATAGTTTAGTTTTCTTATAATAATAGATACCATTCTGTGATCACAATGGCTTCTTTTGAGGCCTCGTATGGTCAGCCTGACAGATCTATGTTGTGTGGCTCAGAGATTGGTGAATGTTTCATGGTTGTACCAATTTTGGTTCAAGAGAAAACACCCATGATTTATTTTATTCATTATAGAATAATGATGGTGCATAGCAGGTATAAGTTTTATGTCAATAATCATTATAGACCTTTGTAATTATCATTTGGTTATATGAGGTTATTGAATTATCCAGCTTGTTTGGTTCATCGGTATCTAGGGATACATGGAAAGATTCCACCTCATTTTATTGGACCTTTTGAGGTCGTTGAATAGTTGGGGAACATGTCTTATTAGTTGGTACGTTCACCACAGATCACATCAACACATAATACATTCCATATATCTCAGCTACGAAATTATCTATATGATCCATCTAATATTCTATCCATGAGTTATCTTGAGGTAGAACCTTATTTATCCATGACTGAAAATCAAGTCAGGATAGTTGATTCTAAAACCAAGGTACTTCATGAGAGGAAAATAATTTTATTTCAAGTGATATGGCATCACAGTTCTAATTACCATGTCACATGGGAGAGCAAGGAACTTATGAGAGAGAAAACACCCCATATTTTTGGCATTTAATATTTTGGGTAGGATTTTTGGATATTGAAACATTCTACGGTGGGGATGTTGTAACAACCTGTTACAGTTTTCAGGTAATCATAGACCTCTCTTTTAAACATTCTTTGGTTGGGTTTCATTTGGGGTTGTTTTGGGTGAAATTTTAAAATTTTTGGATGTTTATGGGCTAGCGCATGGTTCGCGCATGGTTTTCCCAAACCATATTCTATCTCATTGAAAATATAGAAAACCCTAATAGTTGGGTTTTTCATAGATCACGCATGATTTGAAAAATGTTTTTCCAGCAATTAGAAACCATGCACCCTAGAAAAAGGTGTCACACAGTTAGGTCATATGATTTGGTTTAACTATACAAGCCTTCCTAGATAACAAAACATATAGGTTTTTTAATCCGAAATTAATTTTAAAACACCCAAAACACCCCATTTAAGGTACTCGATGGACCTGTATGACCCCCAAAAATTATATTTTACCTTTTAAGAGAGCACTCAAAACCAATTTTTGGCCCCTGAACACCCTCAAAAAAGAAGCTTGATGCTTCAATTACACTGTTCAATCTCCACTGGGTAGGTTTCCTCTAATATTTCTCAATCCCAACCCTCTCACATTCCTCCTAATGTTTTTGTAGATCCCCAAGTTCATTTGTGGATCCAATCCCCACTATTTCAGATTTTTGATCCAGGTGTGATTATGGGATTCTTTTGTCGATGTTCTTCATTAGTGAATCCTATTTAGAGTTTTGTGTTGTGAGATCTATTGATCCCAAGTTATGTAGTCCCTTTTTGATTACACAATTTTTTAACCATATATAGATTTTATTAATTTTAATTGTTTGATTTTATTTCAAATTCATGATTTCAATTATATTGATTTTATTTTTTTTGGAAAAACTCAATTCCATTGAATTTGGTGAATTTGGTTTGGAAAATTGGATTTCGGCATGAAATAAGGAAAACCCCCTAATTCCACTGAATTGCGGTGTAATTTCAAAATTGGTGGATTTTGGTGGAATTTAAATTGTTGAATTTAAATTTTTGAAATTTACAGAAATTTTTAGAAATTAAAAATTTTGAATTTAAATTGTTAAAGTATATTGTGATATTGAATTTTGAATTTATTTCAAATTCTTATTTTTGAATAATTTCATTAAATGATTTTTATAGAAATCTTTGGGGTTTTCCATCAAAAGGAATAATTTTTATTAAAAACCTATTTTCGTTTTTAAATGGAAATTTGGAATATTTGAAATTGAGAATGAGACGAAATGTATTTAAAAAATTTTTAAAATAAATTTCCCAACATTGATTTGTTAATAGAGTTCATTAAATCATTAGTTATTTATTGAGTTATTTGGACATCACTCTACAATTTAAAATGTTCTAAAACATAAATACAGCACATCAAATCCCTGATAGTATGGTGATGAAGTCCTCTTAACTAGTGAAAATGGGGGCGTGTTTATATACATATTTTCATGTCACCTTGAGTGTGTGGAATCCTTTATCCTAGAACAATCATACCTTTTAGACTTATGACCATGTTTCTTGATCGTTTTTATTTGAAATTAATATATTCCATTATTGTAAACATTTTAACATGCCTTGTTAATTTATATAATTTATTTTATATAAAATTATTTATTAATCTATTTCTTTATAAATATTCCATTAATTGAAATGAGAAGAATTTATTTAATGTATTCCCATCATTTGAAATGTAAGCATAATTTTTTTAAATATATTTTTGAAATGAAAAATTTGTTTTTTTAAAATTAAAATAAATATATTTAGTTAATTAAATGTGTAATCTATTATGGAATCCTTGGTGAGACCCTATTGGGATTTTACCTCACACCCAACATGGGACTTTGGGTGTTTGTAGATTATCTCCTTCCAGGTTCGAGTATGGTTAATGAACCACATGGAGGTGGTTCTAGGTGATGATCTGTAGACTTGGGGAGCTATGTCTATTGGGAATTGAGAATTTTTTCTTATTTTATAGTGATTTTTTATTGTGTATTGGGTTTTTATACCTATTTTACTTCTTGTATACTTTTCTATTTGGAGTTTTTCATGTATTCATACTAACCTTTTTTCATTAATTACACAATGTTTCTGGCCAAATCATTACCACGTTCATTTTGAATGATTCCTGGTGATAATTTCCAATTTGTGGGGATTATAAATTACCTTCAAGACAAGTAATACCCTCCATGGTTGTCATGTTACTAGGGTACCTGGGATGATTCATGAAAAATTTAAATTATATCTCTAGGTTGAGCTCTTGTCTTGATGTTAGTATGCTTTGTGTAATCATTTCAAGACATAAGAGGTAGTTGCAATTGAGTGCCTGACTATCTCTCACCAAAATGAACATTAATTCACCAAGGGTGATTTTGTAAATATTTATTAATGATTAGTTATAGTATTTTCCCAACTTTTCATTTGGATAGATTGAAATCAAAATCTTTTTGTCTACCTGTTCTGACTGATTTCCCTTGTTTATTTATTTGAGTGTTAAATTGATGTGTTCTTTGTTATCTATTATTGTTATGTAGGTTAATTCTTCCAATAAGTCATATTAATTGGATCTAGGAGTAATTTTCAGATTAACCTTAGTAAGAGAATCCTCTCATGGACCCAAACCTACTTGAGGTGATTGTGCGTACTCTCCAAGCTCTGGGATAAGCACTACCACCAGTTCTCGTTCAGGCTTCAGCTATGGAACCTCATAATGACATTCTCCAAGGTCATTCTATAGAGTTTATTACCTTAAAGAAACCATAATTCTATAGATCTAATTATTTTCATGAGTATGAGGAATAGTTGACTAGGATGGAACATTTTTTTGGGTTCTTGGGGACACTTGACTAAATTAACGTGATATATGCCTCCTTCATGTTGGAGGGACTGAGCAGGATAAGGTGGGAAAAGATAGTAATTTAGAATAATTAGGAGAGATTAGAGTGGAAAGACTTAATTTCTATTTTAATCAATAAGTTATATCCAGATTTCATAGTGATAGAAGAATCTATAGAGTTATTCGAAACTGTGTAGGCTAACAGAATCATGAAAGGGTATGTAAATCATTTTACAGAGCTAGTGCAGTTTGTAAGATAGATAGTATCAAATGATAAGATAAAGAATATATAGTTTATGTTGGTATTATGATATGATATTCAATCTTTATTTTTCTTGTAAAATATTACCACTTATGATGATGTGTTAGATAGAGAGAAAATGGTCGAATTGGGACCAGCTGGAAAGTCCGGGTTGTCAGGAGTTTCATTCTCTCCCAATGGTGGTGTATGTTCCTATAAGTAATTAAGTAAGAATGATGATTCTTCTAGTGGTTCTCTTCAGTATGGTTATTCAAGTCCTCCTATTGTTCTGGGAATAGTCCCATTGACTTGTTACCAGTTTGGAATGATATGGAATTAAAAGAGGGTATGCAATGGGGCATCCAAGGTATGCGGTTCATGTGGATTCTCATATAATTTACAAAAAATATTCCATTTTTATTAAATTCTCCATAGTGAAAAGGGATCATCAGTCCCTACCAAAACTATTGTGTTGTCAGATGCTTCATGGACAAAGGGGACCCATCCACAACCATCCAGAATGAAACTTCTTCTTGTAGTGGTAGTGTCTCCAGAGGAATATAATATGGGTATAGGGACCATGAGAGATACCATTAATATAGCTTCATCATTAGTTACAACATTATTTTATTTTAACCTATATTGTTAATCTACTAAATCTTCCTATGAATCTTTTGTCTTATCTGATAGATATCACTACACCCATTTGTAGGAAGAGAGAAGAGGGGCTCCATAGTCCAGCTTGTGTATTATCTCTCTCAGATGTTCATATTTATTTGAGTTTTTTGGTTCTACATGAAACTAGTTTAATTCATATTTGGAATTTATCGTCTCATTTCCAATTAATCATAGATTAATTGTTATCTTTAGTTGGTCTCCTTTGCTGCACCCGATGATGTTTGCCTTATCTTTCAAGGAGAATGGGACCTGAGGTTGAGTAGAGTCGGACGTTCTTATCTGGAGTTGGGGAAAGTGATATTTGTTTCCACCTTTTATATGAAGCGGGAATATATAAGTAGTGATCTCCTTCCCGTTTTCGTCATGTTTTCCAGCATGTTCCCTTATGACTTATCTGGTTTTCCACCAGTAAGAGAGGTGGATTTTTCTATCAACATAGTTTCTGGTACTCAACCAGTGTCTGTTACCTCATACTACATATATCCATCTTAAATAAAGGTGTCCAAGGCTAATCTAGATGATATTCTAGTGAAATTAATTATACACATGAATGTGTCACTTTGGGAAGTTCCTGCTCTATTTTCTAAGAACGATGATGGTTCACTTCACATTTGTATTGATTTCAAAACACTCAATAGATTGATGGGAATGAAAAAGTATCCATTTCAATTAATTGATGATTTTTTTTATTATTTGAAAGGGTATAATTAGTTCTTGAAGATTGATCTTCGGTCTAGATATCATCTCTTGAGGATTATAGAATATGACATTCAATAAATCACCATTCGGAGCTGGTAAGACCATTTTGAGTACAAAGTCATACCATTTAGTCTAACCAATGATCCTTCTATCTTTAAGGATTTGATGATCAATATTTTCCACAAGTATATTTATACCTTCTTTGTAGTCTTTTTTGATGAGATCATTGTTTACTCTATGTATGAGGAGGATCTTGTTCATCATCTAAGAGTAGTTATACTATCTTTGAGAAATCACTAACTTTATGAACATATTTTGAAATGTAATTTCTTAATTCATAATGTGATGTTCTTGGTGCATTTGGTGTCATATCAAGGTATTTTGTTTGATCTTGAAATGGTAAAGGACACTATGAAACAGAAATAGCCACAAAATGTTTTCAAGATTCAGAGATTCTTAGGTCTAGGGGGGTATTACTAACGATACATTAAGTACTTCTCATACATGAATTCTTTGATGACTTCCCTAACTCATAAGGGTGTAAAGTATTATTGGGATGCGAAATTTCCTAATTATTTTGTTGAGTTGAAGGGTATTATGACTACTGCTCTAGTGTTGACTTTCTTAGAGGTCGGGCATGGATATGTGTTCTTCTATGATGCATCAGATTTCTGTTTGGGATGCATTCTTATTAAAGGTGATCATGTTGTTATTTATGAATCTCATCATCTTAGGCCACATGAGAATAGTTATCTGACCCATGACATTGAACTTGTAGATGTGATGTACATGTTTAACGTTTGGCAGCACTACCATTTTAGAGATCATTTTACCATGTTTTTAGACCACAAAATCTTGAGTTATATATTCTCTCAATAATATTTGGATATCCACCATAGTTGTTGCATGTAATACCAAATGTATTTTGATTTCTACAATGTCTATACCTTGGGGAAACATATTTTCACTATATATTCTTTGAGAAGGAACCATATGACCCAAGCAGTGAATGAATCATCAGAAGAGTGGAACTTGATAGCTCAATTTGTATAGTTTCATTTTGGAGTTTTGTAATCAAGGGGTGAGTTATCCTCGTCCATTTTTTAGTGGTAATCTACTCTTCTTGAAATGATTCTTTAGGATTAGCATCTTGATGATGAGTTCTGCATCATTAGACACTCCCTTTAGGTTGGGGAGACCATTGCTGGTGGTTGTTCTCCAATGAGGGAAATCAATGCTATGGGAATCACTTTATTGTTTCATTAGCATTAAGGAAAACTGTTATAGTGTATTTACATAATCTCTAGTGGCCAGTGATCCTAGGAACCGTGAATATGTTATATGAAATGTAGCTATAGTTTTGGTGGCTATGTATGATATGGGGAATTTTTGAATTTGTATCTCATTTTTACACTTTCCAATAAGTCAAGTCCAAGAAGAAAAAACATTTGGTCTTACTTCATCCACTTCCAATAATGACTTGGAAGTTGGATGAGATCTATATTGACATTTTTGGGTTGGTTTCCAAATACCTAGAGAAAGAATAATATGATATTGTTGTGATCGATTGGCTGACTTAGTTGTCAAACTTCATACCCCTTAGTGATAAAACCAAGGTTGAGGAGTTGGGAAATCTATACTGTCATGACTCATCCCCCAGGGCCCATTCCATGACATACCCCAATCCCACCTCTCAAAGGCCAGGGGTTGGTGACTTGTGTTTAAGGCGTCAACTTGTAAGTGGGAGGAATTTTCTTCGATACCTGTAAACAAATGCTCTCACTAAAAAGACCACAAAGATGTAAGGTGAAAACTTAATAATAGGAAACTAGAGTACAATAGAAAGTAAAGAACTGAGTGGTGTAACCTAGAATGTATAGAATCCCAACAAAAGAATTGAAAATAGCAAGGTAGAAAGGGAGCACTGACAACCGTCTGCAGAAGGTCCCACCTGATTGCTGGATTAGTGAAGCTAGTGGAAGCCGAAGTAGTATGTCCTATCTTCCTTGTCCTTCTGGATCCCTCCTAGTCCTTGGCCACCAAGTCAACCATCATAACATCTGTCGGTCCTATCTTTCTGAGCGCCCTTATTGAAACGTTCACCGTCTGCACCTAACACAACAGGTGCTGGTGAAGCCCTTGTAGGGGTGAGTGACAGAGTACTCCGTAGGGGACCCCAAGACCTTTGATGAATCTTAGAAATCCACAAAGTAAAAATACAACAAAACAACCATGCATTTAACCACAAAGATTATGCATAGTCATATCTACTCAGGTGTATTCTCTTGCATATACCTAGGTCACTCAGATATACTAATCTCAGCCACAAAGAAACATAAGTCCCCGACCTCATGCAACTTCCAAGATTTCCAAAGAAGGCTCAAAGCGTAATTGAAAGACCCAGAGTACATGCTCCATGAACTGGCCATCCCAGATGGAAACTTTTTGAGAGATGTACTCCATTAGTTTCAGCTCATCCATTCATAGTGGAATTCCCGAAAGTACATGCTCCATCGAAAACATTCTATTAGAAATGCCTCTAGTTCCCGACACTAGAGGTCTCGTTGTGACAGTCGTGTTCCTGAGGAAAGACCTAGGGAATACAAGTAAAGATGCCCACTCCTAAAAACTATGTTCAGTTGGGGGTGAAATACTCCAGTCTAACCCACGATATCTCAATCGCCCTAGTAAAAAGTGGCATGCACCTCAGTCCATCGAGGGATAACTAACTTCCACCCTGGGTATCGATTACATCATGTGGAGGGTCCCACTCCTTGTAATTGTGTCCTGCAGTTGAGGGAGCTCCAAATCCCCTAACAGACTCACTCCCCATCGCTACTCAAAGATGGGGGAGTACTAATCCATATGTGAGGACTCGAACCCTACTAGGTAGGGGAGTACAACTTTGTTATTCTATCCATTGTGTGGGACCTGCGCCCTAATATTTTAGGGGAGTACCCAACCAAGGTTGAAGGACTCTCACACTGGAATGAAAGGAGAGTACCGACTCTGTTGTAGTACTGCATAAGGAGGACCAGTGTAACGCCCCGACCCTAGTTACCCGTAGTCGGTGCATTATTACATCACATTGTCATGATCATAAAATATCATGTCTCGAAAGACCGATTAGTTTAGTAGCCTTAGAAACAAGATTCATACATAAGATCAACTTTAAAGCATGAAGAGAAATAAAACCCAAATATATTTCATTAGAAACTTCCAAGACTCCTAGATTATGCTTGCATGTCACTCATAACTAACTTCTTCATATCCTGGGAAAATAAAACATAAGAAAGGGGTGAGCTCAAACGCTCAGTAAGGGTAAGTAATACATCGGAAAATTACATAAATATTAATATTTATGAATAATTGAAAACACATGACTTTACCAATAATAAACATGAATAATTTTATGGCAATAATATGAGCTGAGTAAATAGTTCCATAATAAAACATAATCAGGGGTATTCTACTAGTTGAATAACCATATGAACCATCAATATTATTTCCATAATGAAGGAATGTATAATTCTGGACATTCTGAAACATTTTTTCAAGGCCTTGGCCAAGACATGTAAAAATAATTAAGGCCTCGTCCAAAACCATAAATTAAATTGGTAAAGGGCCTCAGCCAATTCCACATCTAGTTGTCTCATGAGACCTACCGATGCATCGAGGAGCTATAGCGAGCTCCACCCATCACTTACTAAGTCCAATACATTACTCATATGAAAAGGTTTAAACATATCATAAACATTCGTATTAAAACTAGCATACGAAATGTCAATACTTGAACCATAAATCATGAATGGTATAAAAATAGCACATCCATAGTCAAACATACCAAAAAACCTTCAATACAATATGTAAGTTCTGTATAATAATAAATCAACTCCAAATAAACTTAAAATCCATCAAAAGATGTTGACATAAATGAAATCAAAACTCTTTTTAAAGATATATATATTTCTATTTTGAATTCATTTAAGAGTCAAATAATTATAAAATAAAACATTTATTTTGAAAATATTCTTATAAGATTGTAAGGGAATATTTGAAGAGTTTATAATGGTATAAAATAGTCACACCTACTGTATAAGTTAAAAAAAATACATTCTTACCTTAATTTTGTCGAAAAGGTTAAAAAGGACCTTGTTTTGAAAACGACAGAAAGATTCCTTTATAAACATCTTAAAAAAAGTCAAACAAGGGTATAAATTAATTTATCCCATATTCTATAAAATAGTAAGAATTTTTTGAAATACATTTTTAAGAAACATGGATGTGGATGATAAAGAGGCCCCAATAGATAATTATGTATAAACAACCTCAGATAATGGAGAGATCGTGAAATAAACCCTTACCTTGTACTTTTCCTTGGTTGAGGGTAGGTTAACCTCCTGTATAATAGTGAAATAATTTTTATTGAATTATACAAGAATCATATACATAAATATGATATCATATATGATATTTTAACATTTCTTTATTAATAATATCTTAGTATTATCGTAGTTTCGGGTGTTAACTTAATCGTTTTCTTTTATATGTTTTGTTATATAAGACATGTTTGTTATGCATAAGTTGTATCTTATTCATATAAATAATGATATCGAGTCCTTAAAAATTATTTTTAATCATCAAATGAGAATTATACTTGAATGGATACGATGGGGAATGAATCTCATCGCATTCGTGGAGATGGTAGTCCGTACGTACGCACGAGAGACAATATCATTCTTTTGATATTAAAATAATATATAATTGGATGTTATATCATATATAAAGAATAATTATAATGTTATATTTATTATTTAAATTAATTACACATCATTATTATACCCATCCAAATAATAATGTATTGAATAACAATTACACCACGACATGGAGACGGTAGGCCGTACGTACGCACGTATGGTGACATGTCATTAAAAGGATGGATAGAATAATGAATATGGTTGTACCATATTTATAATAACATCAATGTATATAAAATATACTAGAGTTATTATTTTAGAATGGAAACAACAAAGAAATAAGAAGTTGAAGAAGAAAGGAACTTGAAAAAGGGTGGTGAAAACAATACCTCTTCTTCGGGTTCTTCCTTTTGATATGATCAAAAGGGATCTTTAGGTTGGCTTTATGACTCAATAAAGGACTCTAGGATTAAGGGAGTATATTTGATAGGGTATTTGGGTAGAGTATGGCCGAACAAAAATGCTTTTAAGGTATGATGAATTGGTTAGAAGTGGTGTCTTTTATAAGGGGGAGGAGGGGCTCTTTAGAAAAAACATAAAGTAATAATTTATAATAAATTTATATTCGGTTTATAATGTCTCCAAAGTGGATTATTCCAGGTATAGGGTGGGTATGGGTCGAAATACATTCATCCAATAGATTTTAGACAGGTTTGGGTCACTATATTAACATTATCATTTATATTTAACTCTTTGTTAAATAGTTTGACATTTACCATGTCACTTTGTATTTTTATATTATATGGTTATTAAACATACACTACACATACTAGAGACCCACAAGTGGTCCATTAATGATAAACCTATAATTTTATAAGTCCTTTGGCCGAACCATATATTTTTAGGAATATAATATCATTTAATAATATAATATTTTTTTTTAAAAACTCATTTATGTCAATTTTAACAGTATTTAATAATTGATTTTTGTTAAAGTCATAAAAACTTTATTAATTCGAACCAAATTCATTTAAGCAATAATAACATGTCATATTAACTAATAATTTTTTTCTATGGCATCAAAAATTTCAAATTATATTTATTTTAACATTTATAATACTAATTATTTGATTCTTTCATTAATAAGGAAAATATTGCATCATTATTGTGTCATAAATAAATTTAATTATTAAATGTATAAAATGATAAATAAAATACTATTATGTAGGAAATTGTTTTATCTTTATAATTAATATTTATAGTTGAAAATATAACATATATAACCCTATGTAAAAATAGTTTTTCCTAATGATATATGCTTATGTCATTTTTTTATTTACTTTAACTTAATTAATATAAAGTGTCATTATCACTTACAAGTGGATACATAGGGTCCCAAAATCAACCCAAATAGGACCATGGTCGGACATGTATCAACCAATAGGTTTAGGACACGTTTTAAGGTAATTTATTATTATTATAATATTATTTTTTACCTTTATTTACCGGATTTACCCTTTAACCATGGTAAATAAAATATTTACCGAAAAAATTATTCAAAATGTCTAAAAATAAAAGTTACCTATTTACACAATTTGGAGATCCTGATTATAAATATGGAATACATTTTTCTAAATTCAAAATATAGAAGTGGCAGAAATTAATTTAAAATTTATTCCCGCTGTCAAAAGAAAAAACTTGTTTTTATGAAATAGTAACCATCAAAATATTGACACTTGTTTATGTCCGGTTTAAATGTGAAATTATGTCCAATTACCAAGATTTTATTAAATGGTAAAAATATAATCTAATTATATTCTAAAATCCCTCAAATTCATAATTTATCACTATTAATTATTTCAAATAAAAAAGTTGTTTTAAATTAAAATATAGTAATTTTCACTATTCATCAAAATATGAAAGTTATCCAATAAGTACCAAAAATTCACCCTAAGATAATTTTGATATTCCACATCCAAAAATGAAGTCCATTTTGAAATATGAAATTTATAAAATTTTAAAAAGTGGGTATTACGATTCATAACAGCTAGTTTGATTGGTTGTGGTGTGTGAACACACGTTATTGTATTATTCAAAGAAAAGTGTACCATGGAGCTTGAGGTGTTACATTCTTACCTAATTCAATAAATTTCATCCTCGCAATTTGAAATTGTTTTTCTAAAATAGAAGGTTGAAAATAGAAAATATCTTTGTGGGAAAACCCACATCAAAATTTGGTTTAATTAAATTTAGTCTTAATAAGAGGAAAAGAGAAATGAAATGGTCACCACCATATTATGATCTCGATTAGGAGAAAATTTGTCTAATTTAGAGACATATAGTTGGAGGAAAAATGTAAATATTTATAGGTAGTGATTGAGGTCATCAATCACAAACAAGTGTAAAATTGAGTTCCTTAAATTCATCAATCTATGATGATTTAAAATACCATCGGTTCAACAAAACATAAGGTATTAGGATAACACATTTTTTGTTTTAAGATCTCTTAAATAAATTATAAGAATTAATTTCTTCATAGAATAAGAGAAGAAGAAAAATATATACTTAACAAGTAGATTTCCATCCTTTAACTAATTTCTACCACAAACTCATCTTTCACTCTAAAAGATAATAGAACTTAAATATGTTCTATTTATCCTATTCATTTGGGGTTTAAAAAAATTAATTTATAATTAATCTACAAGACCTTCTTAAAAAACTACATTATTCAATCCAGGACATTTCGTGGGCCAGTGGTAGGTGATACAACCTTGTCGCCCTTCGGTTGCAGGTTTAAGTCTCGCAGCCTTGCCGGTCATGATGGGTTGCCGCCTGACCTCCAGGTTGTCCTTTTATGGAAATCAAAAATAATCTCAAACTAAATTTATCCAAAATAATTTTGTCGAAACTCAAAGTCCAAAATTTGTAAGGAAGGTAAACAAAATGAAGATCCATTTTTTTCATGTAATAACATGTGAAAACCATCATCATGTATGTTTTTAAAACAATGCACATCCTGAATTACCACAAACCCTTATTTATTACATTCATGCTCCTTTATTTTTTATAGAATACTAGATATACTTATTCTATCCAAAAATTTTGTAAACTCCAACAATGATGGGATATAGAAATCCTTAAGCAGTTTTAAGGTAGTTAAGATTATCCAATATAATTTATTCAAATCATCCATCTCTTATTCCAAAATCACTTTTTCATTATCAGGACCATATTAAGGATTATCTTTCCTTCAAACATGTATTTTTAAAAAATGTAGCTTACTATTAATTCACTTTTCTTAGAACCATATAATCTCAAGTCCTCAATAAAATAGTAATGCAGAAAAATCATTATATATATCACATTATTCTTATAACCAGAATATAGTTCTTGAATCCCAAAACACAAATACAATAATTATTCATGTTCAACTGTAGTAACAGTATAAGGTTGGCCTTTCTCTCTTGGCCTTTTCTCAGGTAAGTTTCCTTGGATCTTAGGACATTAATTTGCATAATTACCCATTTATCTACAATTATAGCATTCAATGTTGACAACAACTTTCTTTCCCTTACAATCATGAGCTTGGTGTCCTTTTTCACCACACTTGTAACAGACTCACATTCCTTTTAGTAAAGTACCAGGGTGTTTCTTCCCACAATTATCTCATAATGGAAAATCCTTTTCCCCCTTTTCCCATTACCTGTCTCTTGCTCCACTGTTATCTTCTTCTCTTGCTTTACTTTATTGTCATAAGATTTAGAGAATTACTTTTTTGTCTTGATAGCACATGAGACAATATCTTCGTATGACGAGAAGGATTGCGATAATAAATCTCGATGAACAAATGGTTTTAAACCATCAATGAAATGATCAATCTTACCTCTTGGGTTACGTATATAATCCACTGCATTCCTCGCTAAACTTGTAAAGTTAGCCTCATACTTTGCGACATTCTCATCCTCCTTTTGTCTCAAACTCAGAAATTGCCTTTCCATATCTGCTCGATGGTCACGAGTAAATTATTTTTCTAAGAAAAGATCTTTAAAATCCATCCTTTCCATATTTGATACTTCCTCGTCAACCTTTTTGTTTTTAATTAATGACCACCATTGATCAGCATCTCCAGTAAGGCAGTAAACTACCATGAAAACTTTTTCCGTTTCGCTACTCCCCAAAGCATGGAATATTTTCTCTATGGTACTTATCCATTACTCAACTATCAATGAATTTTTACTCCCATTGAATTTTGGTGGTTGTTTCCTCAAGAACAAATCTAACATTGATCCTCCATGCTGCAGATCAGTGCACTCCATACGGGTAAGGTTATTATTCATAACCCAAGGGAGTTATCCTAGTATGGTGATTAGCTGATCAGTAGGAGTTTCATCACCAGCTCCACTATAATTATCTTGAGCAGGAGGGAAATATCTATATAGAGTGTGTTCATTGATATCGTTTCCATTCCTTCCACTAGGTACCATTTCTAAACAATGGAATACACTATATTTTTTTATGAATCGCAATACATAAATCCAAACTTGTAAAACACTTAACATTAATTGAACAGTTTATGAATATAATCCATAACCATAAAAATATTTTCTTTGAGGAAGTATATACTCATAAACCCTTCATAATTGTTTGTAAATAAAATGAGAATTATCATAAGCATATCCCCCGGGAGTGTCGTAACCAAGAGTGCAGCAAGGCCCGTTGTCGTGCACCGGTTCCCATTCTAGTCAATCTCAAAGCGGTGTTTTCAGGTTTTACCCCTAGTTACATCTATGCTAGAGCCACCTCTATCTGCTCATATCCTGAAAGGGGTGTATTTTTCAGAAAACTCACAAAATTTCTACAATTCCAAAATTATAGGAAGTTCTTCTACACTAATCCTCAAAGTCCATCTTAGGTCTATGTGCTCTAATTAGATATTATCTAAATCTAGTTTCCAAGGTTTGTACTAAACTTCCTCTGATACCAACTGTAATGCCCCTACCCAAGTTACCCAAAGTTGGTGCATTATTACATAACATTGGCATGATCATAAAAGATCGTGTCTCGAAATACCGATTAGTTTAGTAGCCTTGGAAACAATATTCATACATAAGTTCAACTTTACAGCTTGAAGAGAAATAAAACCAAAATATATTTCATTAGAAACATCCAAGACTCTTAGATTATGCATACATGTCACTCATAACTAACTTCTTTATATCCTGGTAAAATGAAACATAATAAAGGGGTGAGATCAAATGCCCAGTAAGGGTAACTAATATAGTGGAAAATGACATAAATATTAATCTTGATGAATAATTGAAAACACATGCCTTTACCAATAATAAAGATTAATACTTTTATGGAAAGAATATGAGCTAAGTAAATAGTGCCATTATAAAACATAATCATGGGTATTCTACTAGTCGAATAACCACATGAACCATCAATATTATTTTCATAATGAGGGAATGTATAGTGCCTGACATTTTGAAACATTTTGTCAAGGCCTCAGCCAAGACATCTAAAAATGATTTAGGACTCGGCAAAAACCATAAATCAAATTGGGAAAGGGCCCCGACCAATTCTACATCTAGTTGTCTCATGAGACCTACCGATGTATCGAGGATCTATAGTGGGCTCCACCCGTCACTTACTAAGTCCAATACATTCCTCATATGAAAAGGTTTAAACATATCATAAACATTCGTATTAAAACTAGCATACGAAATGTCAATACTTTAACCATAAATCATGAATGGTATAAAAATAGCACATCCACAGTCAAACATAACACAAAACATTCAATACAATATGGAAGTTTTGTATCATAATAAATCGACTCTAAATAAACATAAAATCCATCAAAGGATGTTGACATAGAATAAATCAAAATACTTTTTAGAGAAATCTCTCTTTCTTTTTTAAAATAATTTAAGAGTCAAATAATTATAAAATAAAACATTTACTTTGAAAATATTATTATAAGCTTTTAAGGGAATCTTCGACAAGTTTATAATGGTAGAAAATAGTCTCACCTTTGTATAAGTTAAAAAAAAGTCTTTCTTACCGTTATTTTTTCGAAAAGTTTAAAAAGGACCTTGTTTGGAAAATGACGTAAAGATTCCTTTATAAAAATCTTATAAAAAGTAAAACTAGGGTATAAATGAATTTAACCCATATTCTGTAAAATAGTAAGAATGTTTTGAAATACATTTTTAAGAAACGTGGATGTGGATGATAAAGAGGTCCCAGTAGATAATAATGTATAAACAACCTCAGATAATGAAGAGATTGTGAAATAAACCCTTACCTTGTACTTTTCCTTAGTTGAGGGTAGGATAAACTCATGTATAATTGTGAAATAATTGTTAATAAATGATCCAAAAAACATACACATTAATCTGATATCATATATGATCTTTTAACATTGCTTTGTTAATAATATCTTAGTATTATCGTCGTTTCGGGTGTTAACTTACTCATTTTCTTTTATATGTTTTGTTACATAATCCATGTTTGTTATGGATAGGTTGTAACTTATTCATATCCAGAATTATATCAAGTCCTTAAACATTATTTTTAATCATAAAATTAGAATTATACTTGAATGGATACGATGGGGAATGAATCTCATCACGTTCGTGGAGACAGTAGTCCGTATGTACGCACGAGCGACAATATCATTCTTTTGATATTAAAATAATATATAATTCGATGGTATATCATATATAAAGATTAATTATCATGTTATATTTATTATTTACATTAATTACACATCATTATTATACCCATCCAAATAATAATGTATTGAATAACAATTGCACCACGACGTGTCGACGGTAGGTCGTACGTACGCACGTATGGTGACATGTCACTCAAAGGATAGATAGAATACTGAATATGGTTGTACTATATTTATAACAACATCAAATTATATAGAAGATATTGGAGTTATTATTTTATAATGGAAACAACAAATAAAGAAGAAGTTGAAGAAGAAAAGAACTTGAAAAAGGGTGGTGAAAACATTACCTCTTCTTCAGGTTCTTCCATTTGATTTGATCAAAAGGGATCCTTAGGATGACTTTATGAATAAAGGATGGACTCTAGGATTAAGGTAGGATAGTTGAGATGGTATTTGGGTAGAGTTTTTCCGAACCAAAAGAATTTGATGGTATGAAGAATTGGTTATAAGTAGTGTCATTT
The DNA here is from genome assembly GCA_963277665.1 of Viscum album. Taxonomy (NCBI): domain Eukaryota; kingdom Viridiplantae; phylum Streptophyta; class Magnoliopsida; order Santalales; family Viscaceae; genus Viscum; species Viscum album. The sequence goes on from OY728155.1 coordinate 1,908,345,747, forward strand.
TATAAGCGGGAGGAGAAGCTCTTTAGGAAAAACATAATGTATTAATTTATAATAAATTAATATTCAGTTTATAATGGCTCCAAAGTAGATTATTCAAAGTATAAAGGGGGTAGGGGTAAAAATAATTGCATCAAATAGATTTTAGACTTGTTTGGGTCACTATATTAACCTTATCATTTATATTTAACTCTTAGTTAAATAGTTTGACATTTACCATGTCACTTTATATTTTTATATTATATGGTTACTAAACTTACTATATAATTCAAAGAGACCCCCAATTGGTCCATTAATGATACACCTATCATTATATAAGTTCTTTGGCTGAACTGTATTTATTTAGGAATATAATATAAATTAATAATATAATATATGTTTTAAAAACTCATTTATGTCAATTTTGACAATATTTAATAATTGATTTTTTTTAAAGTCTTAACAACTTTATTAATTCTAACCATATTCATTTACGAAATCCTAACATGTCATATTAACTAATAAAATTCGTGGATGGCATCCAAACTTTCAAATTATATTTATTTTAACATTTATAATACTAATTATTTCATTCTTTCATTAATAAAGAAAATACTGCATCATTATTGTGTCAAAAATAAATTTAATTATTCAATTTCTAAAAATTATAAATAAAATACAATTATTTATTAATCAATTATCTTTATAATGAATATTTATAGGCGAAAATATAACATATATAACTCAATGAAAGAATAGTTTTTCTAAAAGATATATTCTTATGTCATATTTGTATTTACATTAACTTAATTAATATAAAGTGTCATTATCACTTACAAGTGGATCCATGGGGTCCCCAAATCGACCCAAAGATGCCCATGGTCGGCCATGTTTCAAAAAATAGGGTTAGAACACATTTTATGGTAATTTATTATTATTATAACATTATTGTTTACCCTTATTTACCGGATTTACCCTTTAACCCTGGTAAATAAAATATTTACCGAAGTAATTATTCAAAATGTCTAAAAATAAAATTTATCTATATACACAATTTGGACCTTATGATTCTAAATATGGAATCCATTTTTCTAAATTCAAAACACAGAAGTGGCAGAAATTAATTTAAAATCAATTTCCATTGTCAAAACAAAAAGCGTGTTTTTAAGAAATAATAACTATCAAAAGATTGACACTTGTTTATGTCTGGTTTAAATGTGAAATTAAATCCAATGAAAAACATTGTGTTAAATGGTAAAAATATAATCTAATTATACTCTAAAATCCATCAAATTTTTAATTTATCACTATTAATTATTTCGATTAAAAAAGATTTTTTAATTAAAATTTATTAATTTTCGCTATTAATCAAAATATGAATGTTATCCGAAAAGTACCAAAAATTCACCCTAGGCTAATTTTGATATTACGAATCCAAAAATGAAGTCCATTTTGAAATTTAAAATGTATAAAATTTCAAAAAGTGGGTATTACTATTCATAACAGCTAGTTTGATTGGTTATGGTGTGTGTTAAGACTCGAAGTTGCGTACAACACACGCTACTGTATTACTCAAAGAAAAGCGTATCGTGGAAGCTTGGGGTGTTACAACTAGCACCATGGGTTGATAGGGGATTACCTACTCCAAACACATATGACTCACACCCTACCCTGTAGGGGAGTACCTGAATCTATGTGAGTTAAGTATAGAGGACTCGTGCCCTAGTCCAATAGGGGAGTACTGAATCCCATGATTGGAAAACCATTTCATAGGAAAACGAACTTGAACTCATGACTTGGGGAGTCCCGTATCAACCAGAGGATAGGAGTAAGGAATACCTGCACCATGGGTCATCAAGGGTGTATCCATCCTAACTCTCACTATAAGAAACACCATAGTACCGATCCTTCAATTATCTGTCACACATCAACCTCCACTAATTTTCAAAAGTAAGTAACCCGATGATTTTTCATTTTATAAGGGTTCGAACGCAATAGATGACACATCAACTGGACAATCGGTCAAAAAGTTATAGGCATTTTGGTGCCAAGGGCTCGGATGGATTCGGGTACGATCCAACCCATCCAAACTCCAAAATTCTCAGAAATTCATGTGGATTATTTCAAAAGTACCGCCTCATCATGGGGGTTCCAGGGTTGTAAACAGTTCGTCAAAAAGACGTCTGGTTTATAAGATATGCTCATTTAAGCAAACTGGGCCTTAAGTGGGTCCGGGTCTGCTTCGACATGGTCGGACTGATGCGACTAGGCCCGATTGGCCCTGCCAAAAGGGGCTGGACTTGGAATGGTTCAGTTGGACCTGGTTTGGCATGCTAGGCTATAGGTTGCGCCCAACCCACATGTCTAGTCATGGCCTGCCATGCTGTGGAATCGCTCGTCCCATTGGCCGAACGCGGGGGACCGCTCCCCTCTTGAACAATAGAATCCATTCGAGTCTTCAATGTCATAGAACCAGGTGGCGCCACATCTCTTGTATGGTCCGCGTGGACCAGCCCTCTATAGACCCATGTTCGCGGGTCCGCTCTACACCCTGGATCGATGCCGTAGACTTCCTCTGTGGCGCGCCGCCGTTGCGTGATGCCCAGCTTAGCAGCAGCAACAGATGGTGCCACACCTATTGGACGGTCAGTGTGGATCGGCCTGCTAAAGACCCATGGGTTCCGGTCCTCCCTCCACCGCGGCTTGAGGGAGAGGCCTTCCACCGCGGTGCACCACCATAGTACGCCACCCGCTTCAACACTACCAGCGTTGGCCGACCACCGCTTGTCTGCCATGATGCCTTCGGTCATCGACGTTCATTTGCAGTCAGCAGGTGCCAGTCGTTTCCTCCCTTGGTCACCGGTCACACTCCTTGCATCTGTCATGTCACCACTTCGTCTAGTGGACCACGTAGAACAAAACCATAACATGTTCGGTGGAGGGTCTGAGCCTTGTTCGTTTGGCCCGTGCCCTCTTGGTTGGCATTATAACATGGGAAGGATAATTTGATTATAAAAACTCATATAATGAAACCCCAATTTATCCTCCCATGTTAAAGAGAGAAATACGGGTTAACCCGTTGGACGGTTGACCTTTGATCTTCATAATATTTAAGAATGGGGTAAAAAGGGGAGGAATCAAACATATAACCCCTACCTCGAGTTCGTTGGAAGCCGCTATGGACGAGGAAGAAGTATCCATGTCCGAAGTTGTTCTTCGGTGCTTATCATTTCCAAATCATTCCATTAACATCCATCGCTCGATGCTTCATTCTAGGTTGGTGGAAGTCATCATGGAACTTCGTCAGAGGATTCTCTCTTGAGTCCAAAAACTCATGCCTGAGTTTTATTTAAATAGAAGGGAGGAAAGGATCAACGCACCACATAATTAATTAGGTTCATTGATGAATATAATTAATGAACCTATTTAATTGTCTCAATAGTGTTCATTTAAATTTCCCAATAGTGTGGTTATAATAAAATAAGTCAATCCATTAAATGGGTTTGACGTTGCACCGTGATCCCAATACCGTTTGTCCAATGGTTGCACACACAATAAAATAACCAAAAGTTATTTTATTATTTTTTGTAAAGTCCAAAAATTAACCTTTTCATCCAACCCTTTCCGGTCGATGTTAAGCCTCCCTTAAGTGAATCCTGGTGCTATATATTCAATGGTTCCATCATATTTTTAATCTGATTGCTGGTTCAAATGATAGAATTTGTCGCCCACATGTTTACTAAACGTAACCTAAAAAAAGTTCAAAAATTATTAAAAATCACCCTCAACCCGTGATGGTCAGGGTTAGGCTCCTCATAAGGGGAAAACAACCTCACCATCTCAACGTTACTCTTGGATTTCCATTCTGAGTTTCCGTTTATAATTTAAGGAATTTACAATAAAATAATTATTACTAAATTATTTTATTTATGGCCAAAAACTATCTTGCACTGGTGGCCCGCACTGGAAAGTGTTTGTATCTAACTAAGGAAAATATACACTCACCTGTTCAGTAGTGTTCTCATATTTCTAATCCAATTCACCATTAGTGAGTTATAAAAATTTGAAAAACAAAATAATTTTATTTAATTATTTTATTTACGATTATGTCATTTTTGGGTTTTCTCACCGGGGGAAAACACCAACTAAATTTATATTGGGAATAGGGTAAACAACCATCCTGAACGTAACAATGCCCTCATATTTCTGATCCAGGAACCTGTTTAAGTGTTACTAAACTTGTTTAGGAAAACTAATCACGCACGCTATTTAAAGCATAGAATTTTTTCGACGGATCATTACGGGCGCTCCGGGCATCAGAATCACATGCTATCAGATTTATCGGTCTCAAAATATTTCCATATAAAGAAACAAATACACAGAAATTCCAATAATTTAAATTCTCCCCACCTATGCACTTTTCTTCCCTGAAAAGCTGAGGCACAAATTCACCAGAATAAACTGGGTCCAATAAAGGTTTATGCACTGCTTCCAAGCACACGCCACAAAGGAATACTGAGATCAACCACTCTAATGTCTATATCTTTCTAGGTCAACATCGTGTCACAACAAGTACATGTTTATTTTTCTATGACATGTGAATAAAGCACTAAGAATTTCGATACATCTGCAATCATGGGGTCCAGCGGCCCACTACCTAGAGCCTTTAGCGGCCTCACCAAAAGTCGAAACCAAAAAATTACACTCCCACTTGTGGAATATCCACTGAGTATGGATGGATAAGAACCATTCTGCACTATGAAAATGTCTTCTGGTATAACTCTTCCACCATATAATTACTCAAGCGGGACTCTTTATGAGAGTCCAGACCATGACGCCTGGGCTTTCCCCCTTTTTTCATAGGAAATACCTTATCCATCAAGAAAATATACAATATAACATGCCTAATATCGTCTTTCTAGGAATGAAAGGTAGTAGTCTATACCCAAATTGATGTCGTAAGGTATCGATGCCATGAAATATATTTCCCAACCGCAACTCTCACCTCCAATATCCAGGTCACACTAACAGCAGGACTCCTCCATCCAGAGTCTCTAAGCGTGAGGTTCAAGTCCACGGTCCAACTAGAACCTCAACGTCTCAAACAGTACTCATAGAAAAAGAATGTCTGGAACATGTATCTGTTTAGGAAGGCAAAAAAAGAAATGACAAAGGTTGTACCTCAAACTTCTCATGGAGTTTCATGGTCATGAGCCACGACTGCGTGCAGCTGTCCTTTCCCACATCCTACAACTCTCTAAGCCTAGCAGTGACCACCCCATCTGGTCATCCAGCTCCTCTACCTTACCTTCCAACATGTGGAACTTCATTCTTAAGTGTTGTCTCTGATAAGGAAGTTCATATTTCGGCTCCCTCTCATCAGTACGGTGGGCTGGTAAATTTCTAGCTATATGCCACAATCCATTACAAGTGTAACACTACCTATCAAGTAGCTGATCTTCTCCTTGGTGTGGTTTCTGTGACACATACCCATGTGTCTTTGTCTGAGCATCAGTATGCCTCCTATGTCGTGATCCCATCATCATTCGTCTGTTATATCCATTAAAAACTTCTAATTTGTGACCTCTGTCATAGGTCACATCCACCTGATCCTCCCATAGGAAGCTCTCAACGACCATGGATCATTCTAGTACCCCATGATGCATCAGAATGGTGAGAGGTATCACCAATGCCCTAATTTCCAAGCACAGTCCCTGTTTGAAGGCCCTAGCCCTGAATTAAGGGTCCCACACAATATCTGTGGAGTAGCGAGATAGATCTGTGAATTTTTCTTAGCAATCTCCTACCGTCATACTGCCCTGACGTAGGTGCAGCACCTCCCTTATGCATACAGAGTGAAAAGTCTCTGAAATGAACTCCTCTCTAAAGAGGTTCTTAATAGTTGTCCAAGTGAGGGTCACCACTTCATGAGTATGAATCCTCAGACTCCACCATCTTTCTGGTAATCCCTGAAGAAGGATTGCAGCCAAGACTACCCTCTGGTCAGACAGTGTCCTCACTAGGTAGAAAACAAGTGTAATAGCCTCAAGCCAATCCTAAAAAACCTAAGGATCTATCTCACCACAGAACCTGGGAGGTCTCTACCTCTGGAAATCATGTAGGGAATTGATCCTACAAACGTCCTCTGTAAGAACCAGTATAAGTAGATGCTGACCATCTAGTGGGGGTAGCACTAGTACACCACTCGGTGGGGCCATCTCAATCATAGGTCCCTTAACAGATTCCTCATTGATTGACAGGCTGTCCTCATGACCTCATATCAGGATCCTATCTGGTCGTCCACGTGGGGGCATCCTGAGATAGATCAACATGAAGCATGGTTAGAAGGTTATATCTGGAGAGTTGGCTCGAGAAGAAATATGGAAGTCACAAACATCAATACAATATTCATATTTCATTATTTTCCATGAAACCAGTGTTTCCATGTACTGATTCGGGTAACAGGTGTCCAAAGTCCTGGTGTACAGATATGTCCACTGTCACACCAACATTGGAGTCCCTGGACTGAAATCCGAACTCGAGACAATTAACAATGTTTCTCAAAGAAAAACCAAAAGACCCTTGGTCATTGAGGTATGAACCTACCACCTTTGATACCACTTTTCACAACCCTTCCCCCATGGCTTGTTTCATGACATACCCCAAGCCCGCCTCCTAAAGGCCAGGGGTTGGCGACTAGCGTCGGTGGCATCAACATACAAGTGGGAGGCATTTTCCTGGATACCTGTACACACATGCGCTCACAAACAAAAACCACAAAGCTGAATAGTGAACACTAAGTAATCAGAAACTAGAGTATGACAGTATGTAAAGAACTGAGTGGTGTAACCGAGCTAGTATTGATGCCCAACAAAAGAAATGAAATCAACAAGGTATAAAGGTAGCACTGAATATTGTCTGCAGAAGATCCCATCTGATCGCTAGAGTAGTGAAGCTACTGGAAGCCAAAGTAGTATGTCTTATCTTCCTAGTACTACTATACCCCTCCAGTTCCTATTCCACCAATTCCACCATCATAACATCCGTCAGTCCCATCTTCCTGAGTGCCCCTATCAGAATGTCGAACGTATGCTCCAAAAACAACACGTGTGGGTGAAGCCCGTGTAGGGGTGAGTAACTCAGTACTCAGTTGGGGACCCCAAGACCCTCAATGGTATCTCAGAAATCTAGAAATGAAAAATACCACAAACCATCCACTATGTAACCCAAAAATATTATGCATAGTCATCTCTACTCTTGTATATGCCATTGCATATACCTAGGCCATCCTGATATACTTGTCTCAGCCATAAAGAAACATAATTCCCTGACCACAAGCCATTTCCAGGATTTCCAAAGAAGTCTCAAAGCATAACTCAAGTATCACAAGTAAACGCACCTTGCACTAGCCATCCGTGATGGAACCCATTTGAGATATTTACTCCATTAGGTACAACTCAACCATTCCTAATGGAATAGACAAAATGATGTGCTCCATCGGGAACATTCTGCTAGAACTGCCTCTACTACCTACCACTCAAGGTCTCATAGTCATAGTCTTGTGACCGAGGAAAGACCATGGAAACCAAGTGAAGTGGCCCAATCCTCGACACTGATTTTAGTTGGGGGCCACTACTCCTGTCTAACCCATGATATCTCAGTCGCCCCAGTAAGAAGTGCCTCGCACATCAGTCCGTCGAGGGAGTACAATATTCTACCCTAGGTATCAATTACATTAAGTGTAGGGTCCTACTCCTCGTAATTGTGTCCTGCAGTCAGGGGAGCTCCAACTCCCTAGAAGGACCTTCTGCCTGTTGCTACTCAGAGACGGGGGAGTACTTCTCTATATGTGGCGAACTGCACCCTACCCGGTAGAGGAGTACATCTCTGGTAGTTTCTTCACTACGGGGGACCAATGCCCTAGTATGTCAGGGGAGTACCGACCTGAGACTAGAGGACCCACACCCTAGCATGTTAAGGGAGTACTGGCTCTGTTGTAGCACTGCATCAGGATGACCAACACCCTGGGTTGACTAGGGAGTACCTGCCCCTAAAATAGAGGACACGCACCCTACCCGGTATGGGACTACCTGACTCAATGTGAGTTAAGTATTGTGGACCCACACCCCAGTATAATTGGGGAGTACCGAATCCGAAGATAAGAAAACCATCTCAGAGGAAAATAAACATACACGCATGATGTGGGGAGTCTCGTCTCTACCGGAGCAGAGGAGTAAGGAATCCCTATGCCATGAGTCATCAAGGGAGTATCTAATCTTAACTCTCATTATAAGAAACACCCTTGTTCTAATCCTTAGGTTATCTATCATACCTCATCCACCAAGAAGTTCCAAAATATTGTGACACAAAGATCCATCATGTCATAAGGATTCCAATGTAAGAGATGACGCGTCAACCGAAAACCCAGTCTGAAAGTAATAGACATTTTAGTGCTGAGGGCCTGGTTGGATTCGTGTATGATCCAACCTGAAAAAACTCCAACTTTCAAAGAAATTCACGTGGAGCTTCTCAAATGGATCGCCTTGTACAAAGGGTTCTGGAACCACAGACAGTTCATCAAACAGATGTCTGGATTAGGAGATACACTCATTTAGGAGAACTGGGATGTTAGTGGGTCTAAGTCCGGTCCGACACAGTCAGACCGACCCGACCCGCCATGTTGGGCCTAGAACAAATGGGTTGGACTCGGTCTAGTTTGGCTGGGCCTAGTCCAGCACACTGGGATGTGGGATCGGCCCATTGGGCCATGGCTTCGGCCTGCTAGCCGAGTGCGGGGGACCAATCCCCTCCCGAATGGCCAAAGCCATTTCAGTCTTCAATGCCAATGTGCTAGGTCATGCCACATCTCTTGGCTGGTCTGCGTGGACTGACCTGCTACTGACCCATGGGCTCATGTACACTTTTCTTCATGGCTAGATGCCATGGCCTTCCTCCGTGTCGTGCCACCGCAGTAGTTCTCCTGAATCAGTAGTCGCACCGAATGGCACCACACCTCCTGGATGGTCCACGTGGACTAGCCCGCTATAGAACCATGGGTGCAAGTCTGCCCACCACCATGGCTTGATTTCATGGCCTTCCATCATGAAGTATCTCCCCTCTTAAACATTGTCGACATTGACCAGCCACCCCTTTTCCACTACGGAGCCTTCAGGCGCCGCCATTCCTTGGCTGCGGCGGGTGCTAGTCAGAGCTCCCTTGGTCGCCAGTCCAACCATGTTCCGCCATGATGCCACTGCTTCTTCCGGTTTCCCATGCATAACGCAACCATAATGGGTTTGGTGGAGGTTTTGGGAATTTTTTTTCCTGCCAATTCCCTCCACATTAGCATTATAACATGGGAAGGATTATTAGATTATAAAAACTCCCATAATGAAACCCGACATTATCCTACTGTGTTAATGATTGAAACGTGGGTAATACAGTTTGACGGTTGACCCATGTTCTTCATAATATTAAATAACGAGGTAAAAAGGGGAGTAATCCATCATATAACCCACTATATCGAGTTCGTTGGAACCCACTGGGGATGAGGAGGAATTGTCCATGTCTGAAGGTGTTCGTCAGCACTTGCCATCACCAATCGATTCCACCAATGTCAATCGCTGAAATATTCATTCTAGGTTGGTGGAATTCTTCATGGAACTTCTTCAGAGGTTCCTCTCTTGAGTCCAAAATCCCATGCCCGAGATTCGTTTAAATAGAGGGGAGGAAATGATCAATGCACCACATAGTTAATTAAGATCATTAATGAGTATAATTAATTAAAGTCTTTAATTATCTCAACGGTGCTCATTTAAATCTCCCAATGGTGTGGTTGTAGAGAATATTTGTCAAGCTGTTAAATGGTTTTTATGTTTCACTATGGTCCCAATAGAATTTTCCAACAATTTCACAAAAGAATGACCAAAAAGTTATATTATTATTTTTTTGGAAAGTCCAAAAATTATCTTTTTCGTACAACCATGGTCAGTCAAATTTACAATTTTCCATAAGAAAATCCCAGAGTTGTGGATTCAATGGTGTCCACCTATTTTTAATCCTAACACAAGTTCAAAAGATAGAATTTGTCACCTTCACATTTTCTGAATGAACCCTAAAAAGGTTAAAAAATTATTAACAATTACCCTCAACTCGTGCCGGTCAAGGATATGCTCTGCCTAAAGGGAAAACAACTTCACCAACTCAACGGTAATCTCTAATATTCAATCCAAGTTTCCCTTCAGATGTTAAGGATTTTTTAGTAAAATAATTGTTACTTAAATATTTTATTTATGGCCAAAAACAAACTTCCACTGGTGGCCCGCGCTGACCAATGTTAGTTACTACCAAAGGAAACTGTACACTCATGAGTTCACCAGTGGTATCTGATTTCTAATTTGAGTCCCTTTTTGTGAGTTATAAGAATTTTAAAAATAAAATATTTTTATTTAATTATTTTATTTACATTTATGTCATTTTTGGGTGTTCTCACTGGGTTCATGCACCGACTAAATTTAAGTCGTGTGTAGGGTAAACCCAGCATCCTGAACGCAACGGTGCCCTCATATTTCTGATTCGGGAAGCTGTTTAAGAGTTATTCCATTTTTTTAGTAAAACTTAAAATGCATGCTATTTAAAATGTATCATTTTGTTCAATGGATCATTCTGGGATCTCCGGGCATCAGAATCACGTGCCTTTAGATTTCAGGGTCTTGAAATAATTCTATATAAATAAAAATTAATTACATAGAAATTCAAAGTCTTTAAATCTACATGGAAGAGATTGTTCATTTTCATGGAGTCCCATCTTCTATAGTATCTAATATGGATCCTCGGTTCAATACTTATTTTTAAAGAGGCCTTTAGGAGGCCCTAGGATCTCAGGTCAGTTTGAGTATGACATACCATCCATAGTCAGATTGTAAGATAAAAAGCTATATAGATTCACGAGGATAGCCACCACACTTTTTTTCTCTACTTTTGTAGAGATTGGTATGACCATATACAGATAGTTTTGTTTTCATATAATAATAGTTTTCGGTCTGTGATCAGAATGGATCCTTTTGAGGTCCTTTATTTCCATCCTTTCATATCACCATTTTGTTGGTCAGAAATTTGTGATATTTCCTTGGTTATACCAATAGTGGTTCAATAGATGATAATAAAAATTAATTTTGTTAAAACAAATATTGATGGTGAAGAGAATTCATAAGTATTTATATGATCATCACTGTAGACTATTGGAATTATTATTTGGTGACCATTTATTTATAAAATTTTCACCTCAATTGGTTCATCGAAGGGTTTGGGGGAAAGGGATTCTTGTTTCTCATTTTTGGGTACCATTCATGGTTGTTGAACAGGTGGGGAAACTAGATTATTAGTTGTCACTTCCATCAACTATGACATCGATACATAACATGTTCAATGTATCTCAACTAGGAAGGTTTCAATCTGATCCATCTCATGTTCTAAGTTGGAGTGATTTTGAGGTTAAAACCCATTTATCCATGACCGAATGACCAGTCATGATAGTTGACTCTACAACAAATGTACTAAATGAGAGTAATATACCATTGGTTTAAGTGATATGGAATAATTGTTCAAATAATCATGTGTCATAGGAGAGGGAGGCACTGATGAGTGAGCAGTGGCCTCATATTTTTGGCATGAAAGCTTCTATGTAGGATTTCTGGGGTCAGAATGTTTCTATGGTGGAGAGGTTGTAACATCATGTTAACACTTTCAGGTATTCACAAACCCTTATTTTAAATATGGTTTTGTTAGGTTTCATTTGGGATTATTTCGGGTGAAATTTTAAATGTTATAGAAATTCTGGGATAGTGCATAGTTGGTGCATGGTTTGCCCAAACTATGTGCCATCTTAGTGAAAACTGTGAAAACTCACACGATTTATTTTTTGTGGCTAGAACATGGTTTAAAAAACCATGTTCCACCAAGTATAAACCATGCACCTTGGATGGGGTTTGGGTCATGGTTCATTCTAAACATGTGTCCATGCCTAGATAACCATGCTTATAGGTTTTTTTAATCCCAAATTAATATTAAAACACCAAAAACCCCTATTTAAGGTAACCTACAGACTTTTATAACCAAATATCAATTAATCATTCCAAGAGATCTCAAAATAGATGCTTCCCCACTCAAAACCCTCTCAAAAGAGGATTGAATCTTATATTTACTCTTCCTCTTCCTATTCCCATTCTCCCCCCCCCTCTCTCTCTTTCCTTCCTAGTGTTTTGTAGATACCAGTATTTATTTTTCAGTTTAATCCATACTGTTTCGAATTTTGGATCTATGTGTGCTTACCAGATTCTATTTTCTTCATTCCTCATTAGATAATCCCATTTAGGGTTTGGTGTTTTAAGATTCGTTGACCATGAGACCGGTTTTTCCATTTGGATTGCAAAATTTTTATTAACCCTTATTATATTTATTTAATTTCTATTTTTATATTTAAATGAAAATTCCTTATTTCAGTTAAATATATTTCAATTTTTTTGTTGGAAAATAAAAATTCCAATGAATTGGGAGAATTTGGTTTTGGAAATTGTCTTTAAGAATTGAATCGGGAACAAAACCCCCAATTACATTGAACTGGAGTGTAATTGTGAAATTGATGGATTTAGGTTGAATTTAAATTTGTGAAATTGATGGAAATTTTTTGAAATATAATTTTTTTATTTAAAATTTAAAAGTGAATTTTGAAATTAAATTATTTATTAATTTCAAATTCTTAATTGTGAAAAAGTAAATAAAATCGTTTTGATAGAAACCTTTGGGTTTTATCTAGGAAAAAGTCATGTTTTTTTCTTAAGAAACCATTTGGATTTGAAATGGAAAATTTGAAAATTTTCAATGGACAATGGGTTGAATTGTAATTTAAATTGTTTTAAAATAAATTTCTCATCCTTGATTTGTTATTAGAGTAGATGATATCCTTAGGTAGTTAGTGAGTTATTTGAACAACAGTCTTTGATTTACAACATTCCAAAACATAAATGTGTCACATCACATCCTTTATAGGATAATGATTAATTCCTCTTGAACAACGTCATAGGGGGTATGTGTATACACATATTGTCATCTATCCTTGACTGTATGGAGTCCCTTATCCTGGAACTATCATTCTTTTTTGTTATATGACCATGCGACCCACTTTTTGTAATTGAAATGAATATTTTCCACTATTGTAAATTATTTTAAAATCCTGGTGTATTTATATATACTATTTTATATAAAAAAAGTATTAATACATTTGATTAGAAGTATTCCATAAATTTAAATGTGATTCATTTATTTAAATTATTTTCTTAATTAGAAAAGTACGAATGATTTGTTTAAGTTTAATTTTTAAAAGAATAATTCGTTTATTTAAAATTTAATGATCGTTATTCAGTTAATTAAATGGGGAATATATTATGGACTCCATGGTCATACCCTATTGGTATTTTAGCTCACACCCTACTTATGACTTCATGAGTTAATAAATTATCTCATTTTAGGTTCGATCACGGGTAAATCACTACTTGGAGGTGGTTTTAGCTATTGATACGTGGAAATGGTTAGTGCTATCCATTAAGAATTGGATATATTTTCTTGTTCTATGTTACTTTTCTATATTAATTTGGGTTTAAAACCTATTTGACTTCTGGTACACTTCTCCCTCTAGAGTTTCTATAATATGCATACTGACATGTTTTTCTTTAATTCTGCAATGTTTTTGAAAAAATCATTCCCATATACAATTTTCATGGTTCAAGGTGTTATTTTCCAACATGTTGGTATTGAAAACGCTCTTTGGGACTAGTCATATCCATCGTGGTTATCATGTTAATAGGGTACCCAGTGTTGTTTGTGACATATGATTCTTGAAAATCTATATGCATTTAATTTGAGCATCTCTCTTGTGCATCAATCCTAGGTTCCCATGATGAAAAAATCTCTTCAATTATCCCCATTTTGGGTGTAGTTATTTTCAATAGAGTACACCAAGATGTGGGGGTTTCAACTCCTCCATGTTTTATATTTTGCAATTGTGAAATTAAAAAATTTCAGACTCATATTTTTATATGAATGTGATTAACCATAATCAGATAAAATTATGGGAAAAACAATTCCTGAAGATTTAATATCTAATAATATAGAAATAGTAATAGTGGAGGGTGAAATGAATTAGTTTTTTTATTTCTGTTAATCATGATCAAAGATTCTAAACTCAGGAATTTTAAAAAGAAGAATGATTTACACCGAAGAATGATTTATTATATTAATATTGTAAATTTATGTAGTAAAATTTCTATTATATTTAAAGCAATGAAATAAATGTCTTACTATTTCTTTAAAATGGTTTTCTTATTATTTTTTATTTTTCAGGATTAAATTAAAAAAAATATTTATTACCATGTAAAAATAATGTGACCATATAATCAATATATTTATTATTGAAATTTATATACAATGAATATTATTGATAATAAATTCAACAACATATTATAATGACTAATCACATGTAGTTGATAATAATGTTTGGTAATATGTAAGATTATTATAAGAAATCAGACATAAGTATTTACATGTCTCATAATAATGATGATTATTCTAGAAATTATAAAGGAGAGATAAATGTATAATCACAAAACATTTTCAAGTTAATTTTTTATAAAATCAAAATGATAGCATGGAATAGTGTTTGAATATTTAAATAATAATGTTGAGAAATATTCAATAGTTATGTATATTAAAAAATTAAAATAGACAATTTTGTGTGTATTATTCTTTTTTCTCTCTCATTAAATAATATCATTGCTTGAGTATTTCTTTAATAATGATTATAGATAGTTAAACCATGATTGTAATGAATTCTTGAAATAGTGATATTATCAATTTTTGTAATATTAATATTCATGTTTGAAATATTTGAGATGTGTAGTCGAATGATTTTGAAATATATATATTTTACTATGATTTACTAGATAGTTTGTTATCAATTGGTATGGTCATTAATAATGTTGATATTCTAGGAATATTGATAATAAATTAAATTAGGTAATTCAATGAGTATATTAATAGAGGCATGTTTGAATAATTATCATCATGATTGATTCTATATGAAAAATCAACTTACGGTGGAACACAAAATTAAATAAACACTATTTATTACTATAAATAATGGATAATGGGGTTGATATTTTTGAATTATAAATTAGTTGACTAAAGAATGTAATGAAAATTTAAATATTTCTTAAATCATTGCTTTATGGCTGATCAAGCCTAATATTTTTCATAAAGGTTTGAATAAAATTATTTTCATGGACATAGTTTCCATTCAAATTATGCGTGGATTAAAAAATTGGATTTATATTTAGTCTGTATGTATTTATATCTGTTGGTCGGAGTGGTTTACTCAAGAGGGGGGTGAATTGAGTACCAATTAAAATTTCTATATTTAAAAGCAGTGTCTTAAACACCCCCAAATAAAATAATAAATTAAACTGTAGTGAATTTATATTAATGTAGAGATTCTGTTAGGTTCTCAAGGGATTGATTAATTCCCAGTTAATCAACAAAGGAGTGTGTGATTATCTTTTGAAACTAACTTACTAATCTACACTTAACATAAACACTTGCTAATTTAATTATCAAAGTAACTTTAAAAACAGTATTGGTTTTAAAGTGATTAGCAGCGGAATAAAACTTTGAAATAGATGGCACAACAATGTAACCAAGAGGTTCAGTCTCAAGCCGAGACTTAGTCCTCTCAAAAGTTTATATAAAAATGATCCACACCCTGGATCGGGGTTCAACATTTTACAACTGTCCAGGTCCAAGACCTCTACCACTGTTCTTCGTGGGAAACAGTACAACAGCAACCAGCTGTCCAGGTCACACACGACCTCTACCACAGTTCTTCGTGGGAAAGAAAGAATGAAAGAGTTTTGTAAGGATTTACAGATCCTTCAGTTTGAGTACAGGAGACAGTGTATGTGTTAGATATAGCAGATAACACACACTGCTCGAAATGAATGGTAATAAATCACAGAACAAGAGATGTAGAGTTTAGAGATTGTTCTGGTGATTTCAGTATAGCTCTGGACTCCTTTGAATTTGATTAGAAGTGAGTCTGAGTCCTCTTCTTGTTTCTGTTGAGAAACAGAGTGTCGTATGCTCCAAGTTTACAGGTGGTGAGAATGTAGTCGATGAAGTTCTTCTTGTATGCACTGAACACTCCTCGAGTATGCTTGATTGTCTATGAGCTTCTCTGTGTTCCTCTTGTGCTTGTGTCGTCTTTTGGTATATTGGATGCACCGCGCGTTTTGGTTCGCTTCTTGTTGTTTGTTTTCTTCACACGTTCGCACATATTTCTGGTATGTAGTCTTCTCGTATTTATCTCCCATCAGGGGACATAAAAGATTTCTTTTCAGCAGGTACGAGGTACGGGTTCCTGACATCCGACAACCTTTATCAGGTATTTGACAAATCATTAAAATGTACAATATGACAGTTAGATAGATTAAATATAGGAAATAAAGAAATTCAAACAGTGAGTTGAGTGATCGGTAGGTAATCAGCATCGGTAGCTTGAACATCGGTAGCTTGAACATCGGTAGCTCAATGTCATTAGTTTCTTTGACTCTATCGGTGGCTCTATGCGTCGGTTGGTACATGCATCGGTAGCTCCATGCGTCGGTAGGTACATGCATCGGTAGCTCCATGCGTCGGTAGGTACATGCATCGGTAGCTCCATGCGTTGGTGGCTGAGTCTATCGGTAGCTTCGTCCATCGGTGATTCTTATTCCATCGGTAGCTATTTATACTTACACCGGTAGCTCTACGTTTGTATCGGTAGCTGTATTTATAAGTACATCGGTAACTCTGTGTTAAGTCTATCGGTAGCTGTCTGTCGGTAGACTAAGTCTATCAGTAGACTGGTTACCGGTAGCTCTTTATCAGTAGCTATAGGAAGATTACTTATCTGTTTTATGCAGAACACATCCGATTGTGTTAGAATTAATTTATAACTTGTATGAACATGGATAAATGATGATTAACATATTCCAAAGACTTATTTTAAAAAGGTGTTATTGGTTTGATCATAGATTTAAAAGAATTAAAGTATAGATCAACAATACTTAACAATATCATAGAGAATGAAGACATAATTGGGATTTTCAACACAAATAAATACATGATTGAGATTATCAAAACAGGTGAGGTCAACAATCTCCCCCTTTTTGATAATCACAATTTATGATATTGGCATTTAACATAGTGAAAATATAATAGTAAAGAGTATAATATTGAATTCAATTTTCTCAGAGAAAACAGCATCATAGATAATAGAAATAGTATAATATAGACATAAGTTATCAGAGGTAAAAATAATAAGGTACTATATAGACATAAGGTATCAGAGATAAAAATGGAAACAAAACAAAGGATAATGTGTTTCCCCTTATGCCTTATTTTTCTCCATTGAAAATATTTCTCATTTTGTTCTCCTCCTTATTCTCACATAAAAAGTTTCTCCCCCTCTCTTATTGTTCTCCCCCTTTGTGATAATCAAAAAGTGGGAAAGCATATATATATATATATATATATATAGGAGAGAAATAAAACAAAGTGAAGTAAAAAGTGGTCTGTATTATAGTAGTCAAAAAGTACAACAAAAACAGATTACAAAGTAATTCCTATCAAAAAGCTTGGCCACTGGTTCACTCCGCATCTGCAACGTGAGATTTTCCTTTGGGAGCAGAAGGATGCTCGGGTGGTGAGGATTCAGGTGAAGGTTTGGGAATGCCAGAATGGATCAAAGGAGGCTGGGCCACTGACACAGAGTCAGGCTTGTAGGTTGAAGATTTTTGGGTAATCATCGGTTTGAGGCTTTGAATGGCTTGAACAGGAGTCAGCTGGACTGAGGAAGCAGCTGAGGCAGAAGCAGGCAAAGCAGGAGGGATGATGACTGGTCTAGCATCAACATGCAAGAAGGGCAGCAGTAGATTTCTAAAATCCATAATAATTCCGCCTCCTCTTTCCATAGCAGAGATGAAATCATCTTTGTTCTCCATGAATTTCTCTAAGGCAGGAGTCAGTTCTCTCAGCTTGCTCACTTGTTCTTTGAAAGCTTGGGTGACTGGAGGGAGATTCATGTGTTCCAACATTAGCTTGAAGTGGTGTTCGAGTTGATGCTTGGTGAAAATTTTGGAGAAGTAGTAGTCTACTTTGCTTTTTATGGATTCTTGAGAGGCAGAGGCTTCTCTCATAAAATCTTGAACTATCTTCATGATTTCTCTGGCAGAATCCCTTGTAGAAAGCACCACTCGGCTTAACTCTGATGAGTCCCCAGAGCCACTGGTTGAAATAGAACCAATCTCCTCCTTCAATATTGCTCGAACTGAGTTCATATCAACTGATGGTTTGGATGTGAGAGGGCCAAGAGAGAAGGAAACATTTTCTTTAAAACTCTTTGACAAACCACTGATTAGGCTTTGAACTTGAGAGTCTTGCAATTGAACATGATCCTTCACTGAGGTTTTGAAACTTTTAAACACTGAGACAAACTGGCTGACTACACTCTTCACATAGGCTAGGTCCTTGTCAGCTTGAGACTTGGAGCTCATATAGGAATCCAAAGCAACAACTGATGTCTTGAGAGATTCCAGATCAGCTTCGATTCTTGAAGACTGAGTCTGGCATTCTTTCACTTCTTCCATAAGCTCAGACATAAAGGAAGATAAATTACAAGCCAGAGATAGCTCGAAGGATCTCTCTTGAATTTTCATTTCTTCATAAAAGCTTTCCTTCATCTCAGAAACTGAAGCACTGAATGATTCTTTTATCTCATTCTTCATGGATTCAAGATCTGATTTGGAAACAAAATTACTTGAGACAACTGCAGCAGATCCCCTTGCTGAGGCCAAATTAACTACAGAAGTAGTCATTATTGAATTAATTGAGGATGCAAGAGAGGTTTCCATTAGCTTCACTTCTTCAACAAAACTGGATTTGAGGTCCTCTTTCAGCTTACTCAAATCATGAAATCTGACTACATCGTCTGGCAATAACTCAGCAGCAAGATCATAATTGGTCTTTGGTCTATCCACAGACATCTCATTGTCAGAATATGGATAATCCAATCCACAGACTATAAACCCTGGGTCTTCTACCCAGTCTCCAAGCTCAACAGCTACTGTAACATTTCCAAGCACAGACTGATGCTCCCCCTCAATGGGTGCATTCTCATGTATCACAACAGCCTTTGCTGCTGGCCGTTCTTCATCAGAATCTTCTATCACAAGTTCTACAGGTGCAGCATTTAGAAGATCTTCTGATACAGGTACAGCTTCTTCTCTATCTCTTTCTTCTTCAGCAGCAGGTATAGCTGAGTTTCCAATTAAGGGACTCATACTTAACCTACCAGAAGCAGGCGATTCAAATGCATTCTCCCTTTCCTCTTCTTCTTGGTGAGGTACATACTGGTATTCCTCATAAGTAGGCAAAACTTCCTCTACTTTTCCTTTCCTAGAATAAACCAGTTCTGCAACAGGACTTGGGGGCAAGTCTGGATCTCCTCCAACATCCATAGGAGTTTCTTCTTCTTCTTCTTCTTCTTCTGTCTCATCACTATAAGCAGGTTCCTCTTCATCAGGTCTTAGACTCGGATCTCTCATATCCTTTGGTCTTGAGGGATAATCCACAGGATTAAACCTATCATAGATTTTCTGATCATCACTGACCCATTCTCCCTTCCATGGGTTCCAGTTAATTTTCATATACTTGCAAACAGTCGAGGTGATGCAGAAATTGTTCTTGACTACAACTGTCTCATCCTGAGACTCAGCTATTTCTTTCACTTTTATCATCACTGAAATCAGCTTGGCAAAGAACAAAGCATTGGTCTTTGACTTTGGTCTAATCATGTCTTCCATTTGAAGCATCAACAATCTGCACAGATTGACTTTTACACCATGTCTTAGCAAATGAAGAAGATAGATATCTTGATATCTCAGATTTTCAAAATCTCCTCTCCTCGGTATCAACACATGCTGAACAAATTTGAAAAGCAGTCGATTCTCTCCATCCATTTCAGCAGCTACCACTTGCCTTTGATTTCCATTCCCAGCCAGCTCTTGTAAGGCAGTCTCATAATCAAAAATGTCACTACTAGGTGGCATTTCTCTTGATACATACCCAGAGACACCTTCATGTGGTACTTTTAAACTCTTAGCCCACTCTACTGAAGAAAAAGACATCTCTTTTCCATTTACAAAAGAGTTTACCCGATTCTCATTCTCAGACTTCTCAAAGGTTACAAACTCATAGAACTGCTTTACCAATTTCGGGTAGTATGGGCCATTGTTATTCAAGAAACAATCCACCCATTTTTGGTCTTCCAGAATCTCGAGCACTAAGGATTTGCTAGGCAGTAGCCATTCCACGCACAGTTCCTTCTCGATTACTATATCTCTATTCTGCAAGTGAGGATTCACTGGTCGCCTTCCCGATCTAGTTTTGACTTCACTAACACTGGCTTTATGCTGTGTCTTATGCTTCTTAGCATTTGGTTCTGCACTTTCATCTCTGATGATAGGAAGCTTGGTTTTTGGCATCGCGGGTTTAGGGTTCTTGGTCGATTTGGGTGCTAAGGTTTGAAGGTGAGAGATTTTGAGATCGGTGAGGTAAGAAGTGGCTTAGACTTAGTTTTATCATTTAGGAATTCCAAATAAACGATTAAAATAAAGTAATAAAATAAAATAAAACGATTCGTATTCTTGGCGGCAGACAGAAGTTTTAAACTTTGCATCGGTGTGAGTTAATCATCGGTGAGAAAAACAAATCGGTGAGAGTTGTACATCGGTGAGAATTTCTACGTCGGTGAGAAACTTACATCGGTGAGCATTTTCACATCAGTGAGAATTTCACATCGGTGAGAATTTCACATCGGTGAGAATTTCCACGTCGGTGAGAATTTCACATCAGTGAGAATTTTCACACCGGTTGTGATTAAACATTCCCAGTTCATGTCTTATGAAACTTAGCCTATCCGAACTTAAAGGTTTAGTGAAAATATCAGCCAATTGATGTTCAGTGCTAATAAATTCAAGAGAAATATCACCTTTTTGATAGTGATCTCTTAGGAAATGGTGTCTTACATCTATGTGTTTGGTTCTAGAGTGAGATACAGGATTCTTAGAGATGTTTATTGCACTGGTGTTATCACAGTTGATTGAAACATGTTTAAAAACGTATCCATAGTCCAAAAGAGTGTGTTTCATCCACAGAATTTGTGCACAGCAACTACCAGCAGCTATATATTCTGCTTCAGCAGTAGATAATGCAACCGAGTTCTGTTTCTTACTACACCAAGAAACTAAGGATTTTCCAAGCAAATGACATGTTCCTGATGTGCTTTTTCTATCTAACTTACAACCAGCAAAGTCAGCACCTGAATAACTCATTAACTCAAAGGATTGTCCTTTTGGGTAAAACAAACCTAAGTTAACCGTGTGTTTGAGATATTTAAAAATTCTTTTAACAGCAAGCAAATGAGATTCTTTTGGGTTAGCTTGAAATCTAGCACACATACACACACTAAACATAATATCAGGTCGACTAGCAGTAAGATAAAGTAAACTACCAATCATACCTCTGTAATTTGTTTGATCAACTGGTTTCCCAGTTTCATCTGCATCCAATTTACAGGTAGTACTCATAAGAGTTTCACTTTCCTTGATACTATTCAGACCAAAACGTTTTAAAAGATCCTTTGTATATATACTTTGATTCAAAATAATACCATTTTCATTTTGAAATACTTGAAATCCAAGAAAGTACTTAAGCTCTCCCATTAAGCTCATTTCAAATTCATTTTGCATACTTTTTGAAAAATCAGTACATAAAGAGTGTTTAGAAGATCCAAAAATAATATCATCAACATATATTTGTACAACTAAAACATCTTTAGAAATTCTTTTAATGAAAAGAGTTGGATCAGCAATCCCTTTAGTAAAACCTTTTGAAATAAGGAAATTGCTAAGTCTATCATACCAAGCTCTTGGAGCTTGTTTTAAACCATACAAAGCTTTAGAAAGTTTAAAAACTTGATTTGGAAAATGGGGGTTAGCAAATCCAGGTGGTTGTTCTACAAAAACATCTTCAATTATAAAACCATTTAGAAATGCACTTTTTACATCCATTTGATATAACTTGAAATCCAGATGTGCAGCATATGCAAGTAAGATCCTAATGGCTTCTAGTCTAGCTACAGGTGCAAAAGTTTCCTCATAGTCTATGCCTTCTTCTTGACTATATCCTTGTGCAACTAGTCTAGCTTTGTTTCTAACTATATTTCCAGATTCATCTACTTTATTTCTAAAAACCCATTTTGTGCCTATTGTCAAAGTGTCCTTGGGTCTGTCAACTAATTCCCAGACTTTGTTTCTTTCAAACTGATTTAATTCTTCCTGCATAGCTATTACCCAGAATTCATCATTGATAGCATCATTGATATTTTTGGGTTCCAGCTGTGAAAGAAAGGCTTGATGTTCAACCTGGTTTCTTAGAGAAGCTCTAGTTTGTGTTCCTCTATCAAGATTACCAACAACAGCTTCTAAAAGATGATTCTTTAGAATCCTCGTTGATCTAGTAAAAGTTGGACTAGAAATTTCAGGTTCATCTATAGGTTCGGGTTCAACAGAAGCAGATTCTGGAGAAAGTCCAGAACTGGATACTTTTATAACAGGTTCTTTAGATTTATCATTAAGGTCCAGAATAGATAAGTCTTCTTCAAGATTTTCAAGAGAGGTTTTAGGCTCATGTGGATCAGTTTCATCAAATTTGATGTGAACAGATTCTTCCACACATTTGGTTTTCTTATTGAATACTCTATAGGCTTTACTTGAAATAGAGTAACCCAGAAAAATTCCTTCATCACTTTTGGAAGCAAACTTATCCAGATTATCTTTAGTATTCAGAATAAATACTTTGCAACCAAAAACTTTAAAGTAATTAACCTTAGGCTTTCTATTGTTCCACAATTCATAAGGGGTTTTCTTAAGAACTGGTCTAATCAAGACTCTATTAATAACATAACAAGCTGTATTTACAGCTTCAGCCCAAAAATAAATAGGCAGGTCATATTCATTGAGCATGGTTCTAGCAATTTCTTGAAGAGTTCGGTTTCTTCTTTCTACTACACCATTCTGTTGGGGTGTTCTATGGGCAGAGAAGTTATGAGTATAGCCATTGTGTGAGCAATAAGATTCAAAATCTTGATTTTCAAACTCACGAACATGATCACTTCTCAGGGTCTTAATCTTGAGTCCGCTAAGATTTTCTACAGACTTGGAGTATTTAACAAAGTAAGAACAAGCTTCACTTTTGTGAGCTAGAAAATATACCCAAGCATATCTAGAAAAGTCATCTACAAGAACATAAACATAGTGCTTCCCATTTAAACTAGAAACTCTTGATGGTCCAAACAAATCCATGTGAACCAATTCAAGTGGTTGAGAAGTTGAAACTTCTTTCTTTGATTTAAAAGAAACTTTGTGTTGTTTTCCCTTTTGACAGGGGTTACACACTCTATCATTTGGGAATTCTAACTTAGGTAGGTCTCTAACTAGGTTTTTCCTAGAAAGTTTTCTAAGTGAGTGAATGTTGCAATGTCCTAATATTCTGTGCCATAGCCAAGATTCTTTATGAAAAGCATTCAAACAATTAATATTCTGCTTAGCTAAAGAATTCAGATTAACAGCATAAACATTTTCATTTCTTAAGGCAGAAAATACCAAAACATTCTTAGAATCAAAAACTTTGCAAGAATCATTTTCAAATTTAACATGAAAACCATCATCACATAACTGAGAAATACTTAATAAATTGTATTTAAGGCCATCAACAAATAAAACTTTAGAAATCAAAATTGAATCAGTGTTACCAATCTGGCCTAGGCCGATGATTTTCCCTTTTGAGTTATCACCAAAGGTGACAAAGCCTCCATCAACTTTTATTAAACTCTTGAAACAAGAGAAGTCTCCTGACATATGTCTTGAACATCCACTGTCCAAGTACCATGTCTCTTTACAGGAGCTCTTTAAGCAAGTTCCCTACAAAGCAGATTTATATGGGAGATGATTTTGGTACCCAGATTTTCTTGGGTCCAGACAGGTTAGCCAATAACACTTTAGGTACCCATATTTGTCTAATGGGTCTCATATAATTTGTAGGATTGACATGCTTTGAAAGATAAACTTTATTAGATCCATAGCTATGTATATAACTGGTTGAAACATATGAAGTTCCAAGATTACCTTCATTCTGTCCAGATTTAGAAATGAATCTAGTTTTAGCAATTTTCCTTTGTCCAGGTTGGTATCCTATACCGGTAGTATATTTAGGTGCTACTTGCTTTCCTAGCATCTGTGTTAGAGTATTCTTGCCATTGGTGAACTTCTCTAAGTCTTTTCTAAGTTGCTCATTTGACAGTTTCAGTTCTGTATTTTCTTTTAACAGTTGAGCATTTTTCTCTTTTTCAATAGTAAGTTCGGTTTTAACTGTAGTGGTGAGAGCATGCTGTTTCTTTAATGACTTGTATTTATCCTTAAGTTCATTACATGTCTCTTCCAGCATATCACAGTATTCAAACAGTTCAGATTTAGACATGTTATCACCTTCAGAATCATCTCCAGAATAATATGAATTTGAAGCAGGAGTTTCAGCAGTTACCTCAGAAGTGTTTGCCATAAAGCACATGTTGGCTCGATTCCTTTCAGAGTCTGAAGATTCAGCTTCACTTGTGCTGTCTTCTGAAGCACTCCAAGTAGCCTTCATAGCTTTCTTAAACTTATTGTCCTTATATTCATATTTCTTTTTATACTTCAGCTTTGGACAGTCGGCTTTAATGTGTCCTTTTCTCTTGCACTCATAGCAGAAAACATCATCTGACTTGTCATTCTTCTTCCAGTTCTTTTTCCATTTGCCTTGGTGATCATACTTACCCTTATAATTTGTTTTTCTGAAGAACTTCTTTTTCCAATAAAATTTCTTAAATCTTCTAGCAATGTGAGCCATCTCAGCATCACTGTCAGAATCACTTCCACTGTCTTCACAGCTTGAACTTTCAACTACAGCTTGAAGCTTTTCCTTGTCCTTATACTTTGAGGTTGAGGATTTGAAAGCAACAGACTTTCTTGCAGGTTCATTGTCTTCCTCTTTGTTCACTTTAAGCTCTTCTTCATACATCATCAGCTTGCCAATTAGTTCCTTGACAGGTAGAGCAGCTATGTCACATGATTCTCTGATTGAGACAGATGTGCCTCTCCATCTATCAGGTAGACATCTCAAAATTCTCATAATTTGTTCCTTCGATGAGACATCCTTTCCCAGCGAAATCATTGTATTGACAATTTCGTTGAACCTGAGATACATGTCAGAAATGGGTTCGTCAGGCTTCATTTTAAAATTATCATACTTGATAGTATAGGTGTTCAGTCTCATTTCTTTAACATTAGTTGTTCCTTCATGAGAAACAGCTAAGGTATCCCAAATTTCAAAAGCAGTTTTACATGCAGAAATTCTATTAAACTCTTCATCTCCTAGAGCACAGTACAAGGCATTCATAGCTTTACAGTTGTTATTGTAAGCAGTCTTTGTAGGTTCATCCCAAGTAGATCTAGCAGTAGTAGGAATTTTGTATTCTGATTCAATAGCAGTCCAAATATCAAAACCTATGCTTTCTAGATGAATTTTCATTTTCAGTTTCCACTGAGCATAATTAGTTCCATTGAAGAAAGGTGGCCGGTTAGTAGCAGCACCCTCAAGTCTATTGTCCATGATGAGAAAATTTTAAAGAGATAAAAATTTAGAAATAACAGAAATTTTAAGAACATTAAAATACAACTAAAATCACAGTTCAAAAGCAGAGTACTTTTAGAAAGTATTTTTAATCCTCTGATACCAAGTGTTGGTCGGAGTGGTTTACTCAAGAGGGGGGTGAATTGAGTACCAATTAAAATTTCTATATTTAAAAGCAGTGTCTTAAAGACCCCCAAATAAAATAATAAATTAAACTGTAGTGAATTTATATTAATGTAGAGATTCTGTTAGGTTCTCAAGGGATTGATTAATTCCCAGTTAATCAACACAGGAGTGTGTGATTATCTTTTGAAACTAACTTACTAATCTACACTTAACATAAACACTTGCTAATTTAATTATCAAAGTAACTTTAAAAACAGTATTGGTTTTAAAGTGATTAGCAGCGGAATAAAACATTGAAATAGATGGCACAACAATGTAACCAAGAGGTTCAGTCTCAAGCTGAGACTTAGTCCTCTCAAAAGTTTATATAAAAATGATCCACACCCTGGATCGGGGTTCAACAGTTTACAACTGTCCAGTTCCAAGACCTCTACCACTGTTCTTCGTGGGAAACAGTACAACAGCAACCAGCTGTCCAGGTCACACACGACCTCTACCACAGTTCTTCGTGGGAAAGAAAGAATGAAAGAGTTTTGTAAGGATTTACAGATCCTTCAGTTTGAGTACAGGAGACAGTGTATGTGTTAGATATAGCAGATAACACACACTGCTCGAAATGAATGGTAATAAATCACAGAACAAGAGATGTAGAGTTTAGAGATTGTTCTGGTGATTTCAGTATAGCTCTGGACTCCTTTGAATTTTATTAGAAGTGAGTCTGAGTCCACTTCTTGTTTCTGTTGAGAAACAGAGTGTCGTATGCTCCAAGTTTACAGGTGGTGAGAATGTAGTCGATGAAGTTCTTCTTGTATGCACTGAACACTCCTCGAGTATGCTTGATTGTCTATGAGCTTCTCTGTGTTCTTCTTGTGCTTGTTTCGTCTTTTGGTATATTGGATGCACCGCACGTTTTGGTTCGCTTCTTGTTGTTTGTTTTCTTCACACGTTCGCACATATTTCTGGTATGTAGTCTTCTCGTATTTATCTCCCATCAGGGGACATAAAAGATTTCTTTTCAGCAGGTACGAGGTACGGGTT
Source organism: Viscum album (assembly GCA_963277665.1). Lineage (NCBI taxonomy): Eukaryota > Viridiplantae > Streptophyta > Magnoliopsida > Santalales > Viscaceae > Viscum > Viscum album. The sequence continues at coordinate 1,908,372,762 of OY728155.1, forward strand.
CCTGACATCCGACAACCTTTATCAGGTATTCGACAAATCATTAAAATGTACAATATGACCGTTAGATAGATTAAATATAGGAAATAAAGAAATTCAAACAGTGAGTTGAGTGATCGGTAGGTAATCAACATCGGTAGCTTGAACATCGGTAGCTTGAACATCGGTAGCTCAATGTCATTAGTTGCTTTGACTCTATCGGTGGCTCTATGCGTCGGTTGGTACATGCATCAGTAGCTCCATGCGTCGATAGGTACATGCATCAGTAGCTCCATGCGTCGGTAGGTACATGCATCGGTAGCTCCATGCGTTGGTGGCTGAGTCTATCGGTAGCTTCGTCCATCGGTGACTCTTATTCCATCGGTAGCTATTTATACTTACACCGGTAGCTCTACGTTTGTATCGGTAGCTGTATTTATAAGTACATCGGTAACTCTGTGTTATGTCTATCGGTAGCTGTCTGTCGGTAGACTAAGTCTATCAGTAGACTGGTTACCGGTAGCTCTTTATCAGTAGCTATAGGCAGATTACTTATCTGTTTTATGCAGAACACATCCGATTGTGTTAGAATCAATTTATAACTTGTATGAACATGGATAAATGATGATTAACATATTCCAAAGACTTATTTTAAAAAGGTGTTATTGGTTTGATCATAGATTTAAAAGAATTAAAGTATAGATCAACAATACTTAACAATATCATAGAGAATGAAGACATAATTGGGATTTTCAACACAAATAAATACATGATTGAGATTATCAAAACAGGTGAGGTCAACAATATCATTTATGTGGTTTAATATTAACCTTATAAGGATAGAATAATGGTTGGGGATTTTTGAGGATATTATAGTGGTATTGGGTGTCAGTTAAAAAGACGATAATGGGTAGGGATACCTGAGGTGGTGATGGTGGAATGAAGTTCTAGTTACTATGATGATAGTGGCATGGAATTATAAATGTGATGATACGTTTTGTGGAACTAGTGATGGCATCAAGACTAATAAAATGGGTTAAAGCTACGATTTCATGTGTTATAGTGCTAGAAGATTGGATGATTAATTGATAATTAATTAGATTGCTTAATGGTTGATGGAATATTGATATTATATAATAAATTTATAATAACTGGAAGTATTTTTATATCTTCCAATGTGAGTGAATCTAGTATGTGGTATCTTAGGTTGAGTCCCAGAATACCTTGATGTTTATGAATGATAAATGGTTTAGTAAAAGAATGGGATTGGTTCCTGATTCTTGCTTTATGATTATAAAATACTTGAGAATATAATAAAATAATTAATAGTGTCAAAGAAAATTGTATTAAACATTAAAATGTTAATCTTGAAAATTATAAAGGTAAAATTAAATAATTGATAATTAAATAATTAAAATTATGGTGGATGCTTGTAATATTTTTATACACAGGAATTAGCCATGGTAAAGAGGCCCATGTGATATTAGGGTTATGTGAGACTTAGTTTAGGTATTTTCCTGTAGTGTGGTTGTGATCCTTCTATATATCACATAATTGTATTGATTTCACGTGCTACCCCTCCCATGTCGATATGAAAACTGACACCTAGTAGACTCTAGGAGGGTTTTTCCCTAACATCCTGGAAGGTGAGGAATAAATTGATGAACACCACCTCTATCCCTACTCTCAACTATTGTTAGTATTATGTACTGGTATGCATGATGGTTATCTTTACCCTTATATGTGTGTAGAGGGATGTAATGGATTATTGTTATTTCACACACACAAATCTTGGGATATAGTATATTAATGGTTATTATAGGTATGTTGTGTATGAGCTATGAGGAATTCAGGTATAATACCTGATGTACAGGTTGTGGTGGATCGTAGAAACTATTAAGTTACTATATTATGATGTGGTTGGGATAATGGGTTAATGTGATGAATTTGGTGCATGTTTTATCCTATACGACTTCATGATAGCTTACATTAACCTAGATGTCTTCAGGATAGTTTACTTTTGGAGAATGATGGATCAAGACATGCAACATTAGGGAATACTAGACAAATAGTGGGGAAGTGGTAGTGGGATACCTTCATTTGATATTATTTTGGATATTCTATGTTTAATTTTAAATGACACTTGGTGTGTGATCCATGGGGAGGATGGGAAAAATATTAAACAAGTTTAGAAGATTATTTGGTTTCATTTTCTTACTCAAGAGGCTTTATTTTTCTTCTCTCATATTTTCATGAGTGGTTACATGGAGGATGCTTGTAACATCCATCCCCACCCAATTGGCTTGAGGTGATTCAGAGATGCTAATTGGACTTAAGTGAGATCCCTAAGGTGATAAAGGCATGAAAAAAATTTCGAGGGATTCATGAAATATTGGGGGATGACTTTCCCTTAAAAATAAAACAATCCCACCAAACATGAAATTACCAAATAACCACTACATAATGAATTTAAACCATGTATTATAACTCAAAATGATACCAAAGGAAAACAATAACCCCCAAAACCAAAAATAAGAACCCAAAACCTAAGTACGAATAATATAAATAAATTTAAAAAGTCAAGGACTCAAAGATACATCTCCCATTCTCCACACCAATATCCAATCTAAAACACCACCAGACTGCCCAAGCATCATGATTACCCACTAAAGAAATGATATGATATACCTTTATCAGTGTCTCTATGGGAAACATTTTCAAAATCACCAAAGGTCCCATGCATGGGTGAGTAATAATACTCCATAGGCTTTCCCCAAATAACTTCCCCACTCATGAAACTATGATAGAAAAGGATGGAACATTTATATAAAACAAATTATAAAAAACAATTTAAACAATTCAAAAATTTACAAAAAATCCAAGAACATCATTACAAAAACATTTCCCCCCAAATTAACACAATTTCATGGAATGTAACCAAACAATTCATTACCCATTTTTCCATTTCATGTTGGTATGCTCACTTCATCTCTTGTAACTGCACACACATCTTAACTATAAACACAATTCAACCAGATGAGCTCATTTTTACCATTGATGACAGAACTTAACATCTATTACCCATCCCGTTTTAATATTGATGTCTCATGCCACATTTGAATCCTTTTATGGTGGTACTTTACCCCCACTATCTACAAAATACACCTAATTCTTAACCACATAAGCCAATAACCATCAAATTTACGAGAATCATATCAACCAATATTTCCTAAAACCATGATACCGAACAATTTAATACCCAAATCAAACATTTATTCCTGAAAACATTTCATCAAACATGACAAAACCATTTCAATAAAATCATTCATTTATTAATAACATCATTAAGCCATAATCATGTCAAACAACATTTCATCCATTTATGATAAACCCCATTCCACCCATTTATTCCCAACATCATTCCAATAAAACAAAATATTATTTAAAATCATTTTCATAAACCATTTCCATAAATAAAACTAGGAAACAAAATTTGAAATCATTATTTTAAAATCCACAAATGAATCACATTGGAAAAACACATACCATTTCCCCCAAAACCCGTAAACCTTCACTATAGAGGATTCACACAAGATTTTCACATCAAATTCACAACCAATTTCATGAAAAAATATTAATTTGAAATTAATCCTTCTAGTTCTAACAAGGGGAGTAGAGAGTGAAGCCACCTACATCTATGATTCTAGAGATAATGAACGAAGACACCAATGTTGACCAAATATTGGTAAAAACTCTCAAAATCTACCTTAGATCACTTATTACAAACATCAACAAGGATAATACTAAAATTATTAGCATCAATAACCCTAGATTTATCTATGATATAAATACATCTGAGAAATATGGAGAGAGAGAGAGAGAAAAGTAAACATTAGGAAAACCATGAAACTACCTAGAAAGGAGACTTAAAAAGAGAGATATGACTTTACCACACCAATAAATGGCTTCAAAAAACTTCCAAATTGATGGTAAGAGGTTCCCTTACCACAGAGAGAAGTAAATAGCAAGTGAGGGTCAAAATGGGACTCAAATGGGGTGTTTTGGGTAAATCTATACTTCATCCTATTTCTTTAAAACCAACTTTTTAAAATATGCTTGGTTATCCATATTGTCATGAAATCCATGCGCCAAATCCATGCATGATATTTCCTCAAGAGGGTACCATTCATGGTTGGCCCACATGGTTAGACAAATTGTCTTCCAACCATGTGGAATCCCACTGTCTCAAAAAATCATGGTTTACATAAAGTGGTCACATGGTTTGGTAGACTGTGTGCCTTAACAATACTCCAACCCATAGCCCACTACAATAATGTGCATAGTTTCATATAGAATCTTCATAGTTTTCACTAACCATGCTCAAACTATGTATCCTTAGAAAAGCTTTAAAACATTTCTGAAAACCTTACAATCTCTCCAAAACCATACCCAACCACTTTATATACATAATGAGAATAAATAAATGGTTACATACATAAAAAATGAGGGTTATATATTCCCCCCACCATTTTACTTTATGTCCTAAAAAATTAGATAACCACCACTTTCCCAATAGAGCTCTACCCATTGCTTGACTATTTCATTCTCCCCTTCCCAAATATCCTCCCAAATCTGATCATTTTTCTAAAAAACCCAAACTAGAGAGATTTCTTTTCCAGGGAATAATTTCCCTTGCCTATCCAAAATTCATACTATCACATGCACCAAGGAAGCACCCGACTCTAGTTTGACATGATCCCATTGAATCACGTGGTTAGGATCTAGTTAATACTTCTTAAATCTAAATATATGAAGGAAATTATGCATTACACTGAACCATGGTGGAAAATTCAACCGATATTCCACCTCTCCAAAGCTCTCATGTATCTCAAAAATCCCAGTATATCGTGAAGATAACTTGGCCTAATTTTAAAAATTATGATGTCCCAGAAACAGAGAGATTCACAAGAACACATGATCACCCACCTCAAACAGAAAAGATTGTTGATGATGGTCCACATATGATTTATGACTACTCTGAGCTGTCTTTATTCTTTTCAAGGTCAACGTAATCTTCTACGTTGTCTCATAGACAAGGCTTGGCCCCATCATCAATGTCTTACCTATTTGTACCCAACAAAGTGGGGAATGTCTTTGATGCCCATACAATGCTTCAAACATATCCATATTTATGGAGGCATGATAACACTTATTGTATGAGAACTAAATTAATGGAAAGTTATCCTCTTGAGATCCACGAAAATCCATCACACATGCCCTCAACATATCTTCTAACATTTGTATCATCCTACTATATTTCCTATCCTTATGAGGATGATACACCATGATCTCAGTCAACTATGTTTGATTGGATTTGTGAAAGGATTTATGGAAACAAAATGTGAACATTGTATCTCGATCTGATACAATAAAAATTTCTAATCTATTCCTCTTCAACACCTCATGGATTTAGATTTTTGATAGGTCCTTAACCATATGATATTCACTTATAGGGATCAACGTTTATGACTTTGTGAGATGATCCACTATCACCCATATGGTATCGTGATTCAAAATGGTTTTTAGGATTCCTATAAAAAAAATACATAGATATCTACTCTCATTTATACACAAGGATTAGTAAAGACAAAAACATTATTTCTAGTCATTGTTTCTCTTCCTTGACTTGTTAACATGTCAAACATCTCAATATAAATTCAGGTGCATTCATTTTCATAGCTTCCCAAAAAAACTGCACTTTAAACTCCTTATATATTATCTGAATTCCTAGATGAACTGCCCATATTAAATGATGTTATTCACTTTGAATCTATTCTCAATAGGCCACTAGTACAACCATTCAATCTAGAAACCTCAACACAGAATTCCAATCCAGTTTCCATCCTTTAATGGTCTCCCCACCATTGAGTTTTGATCTTGTTTCCACACATTTGCAATCGTACGTCTGCACCACTTTAACCAATCCAAAAAAATTAAGAACCAAATAATCCAAAACAATTGCTACATATTCTCATTCATAACATTCCAAATGCATGTTGACTATAATCAACATCAACTACCACTGATTTGATGTTTATTTTTCAACCTAAATATATAAAATCCTACTTAATGCATATTCCACTAAATTACATTTACCAGGTGTATACATAAAGTCAATGTTAAATATCTAGCGATGATATATCCAACTACTTTACCTCAAATTCAAATATCATTATGAGAAAATGTGATTTAGGATCTTATGATCGGTAAACACTGTAAATTTCTAACTGAAAAGATAACAACACCATGTTTTTAATGCATCTTCTATTGCTTCTTATTTCAAATCATGTGTTGGGAAGTTATTCTTGTGGGACCTCATCTTTAATTAGTCATACATAAAAACATGATCCACTTAAATGATAATACAACCCAAAATTGATCCTGATGAATCACAACCCACCACATACCATTTCCATGGTTTTGAGAAAATGAATATTTTTACTGATGTAAGGAAATTCTAAAGAACTTAAAAATACATGGTACATTCCTACTCTCATTGAAATGGAACATCAATACCTATAAAATATATCATCAATGAAGATAATATTGATAAGTCATGAATAAAGCATCAGTAATGACTAGCTACACCCATGAAACTCTATGTTTCATAAAAATTCTTTGGTGGTTCCACAAAGTAACTAACTCTATCTTCTCTAGATCCATTGAAACACCTTTATTATAAATAACATGTCCACGAAAACATACCTCTTGTATCAAAAAATAAAAAATTGATACTTTTTTTAACAATCAATGGTTTCTCAAGATCCCCACCACTAATGCTAAGTGTTTCTCATGCTCATCCCTTTTCCAAGAATACACCAATATATCATCTAAAACACCACCAAAAAAGACTCCATATATCTTTGAAATATATTATTCTTCAATTCCATGAAGACTACTAGTCAAATATTAAGTCCAAAGGGAATATCCACATACTCATAATGGCCATATCTACTCCTAAATGTTGTTTTTTTTGGTATCCACCTTTGAAACTCACAACTAATTATATCATGATTGTAAGTTAATTTTTGTTAACCATTTATCTCCCAAAAATAGGTCAAATAGAACATCAATGAATGGGATTTGATATCAATTCCTTATTTTAAATTGGTTAAGGATGCGATAATCCACATAGAGAAAAATAGTTTCATGTGCCTTTTTAATGAACAAGATCGATGCTTCCCATAGAGATGTTTCTGGCTTGATGAACCATTTGTTTTATAGATCTTAGTACTATACATTCAATTCCCTCAATTCTATTGGTTCTATACAGTAATATTTATTTGATATAGGAATCATTACTAAGAGGAGATAAATCGTAAACTCCACTTCCCTTATGGATGGAAACCATGAGAAATCATTAGGAAAGATTTCCAAAAACTGATCAAAAACATTTAGAAAACATCTTCCCCCAATATATTAAATTGATTCCAAAGACAAATCCTCTAGTTGATATGAGATAATCCTAAATATTGATTTCAATCATTCCATTGCACCCACCTTTAACTTCTTCTCTCCTCTAAAGAGATTCTTAACGCCATCATTAGTCATGAAACTAACCATTCTGGCATAATAGTGGATGTGGGACTTAAAAATCATCATCCAATTCACACCCAATATTATATCTTAAACACCCATCTCACACACTAAGAAATCAAATATCAACACAACCTCATCAACATCTATAAAACATTTTATACATAGAAAGGATCACAACTCTCTTTGAACCATATGAGTTTGTTGTCTCAAAACAGGAAGACATCATTTCAACAGTTAAACCAAAAATATCAACAAAAAGATAATCAATGAAGGAATGGGAATAAACCATATAAAATAATGCTTGAATAAAGGTATAATTAATAAGAATCTTACCTCGCACCATCGGTAGTCCTAGTTGATCATTCAGGACAATCTTCTCAACTCAATATACCTGATAACTAAAAGCACTTTCCTCTTTATTACCTTGTTGGAACTACCCCGACTGAAGAGACATGGTATTTCTAAAATCACCATGGTTAACTATATTTTTCTTGACGACAGGTATTTTTCCCATTTTCTCATCAAAGCATAAGATTCCTGCAACCCCTAATAAGTGTCACAAATAGCTAAACTCAGAGCATGGTGAAAATAGAACTAAATATTTTCCATATGGTTGAAATTGTGGCACACTCTAGGTGGTGTCATACATTCTCACTTCATTTGGATTAGACAGACACATTGGAAACATCCCGGTTTTCTCTTATACTTCTTAGGAATATTCACCAATCTTGTTGTTAGATTATAAGCCATAAATCCACCTTGGAAATATGTGTCACTCTTCCAATTGCTCCTTTCATTAGAGTTCCCAGTATTTCCCATTGGTATCATCATACCTTCTCCACCCGTATCTCCCAATATATAAACTCCATTCACTATTCCTCTATTTACCATTTATGAATAATATGTTATACAAAGCACCACAATATTCGAATGAATTTCTTAACCCACACCAAATACAAAAATGTGTGCCTTCAAAGATGAACTAGAAGCAACCTCAATTAAAAATTGGAATAAATTCATGAACATATCTATATATTCTGTCACTAAAAATTTATCATATTTCATGATAATGAAATATGTCTTTCACTAAATTTTAAACATGTGAGGGAATAATTTTCTATTAAATAATTCTTAAAAATCATCCCATTTAATACCTTGGTCAACTTGATCCTAGACAACTAAATCCCACCACTGATATGAAAAATATTCCAACATTAATTTCAATAACATGAAATTCATGTCCACTAGTGTGCCTAGGAGATTTGTGCTTTGATTCATTCTATTTAGCCACACCTCTAACTTTTTTGGTTTTGAGTCACATTGAAAGATGGGTGGATTATACTTTGAAAAATAAACTAAATGGTCCACATGCCTCAACTCATCCCTTCTATTTCAACTATCCACATTCTGAAAGGCTTATATTATGCTCTGAACTAGCTATTGGATGACCTGTGGCTCAAGTGAAACCATATTTTCATCATCTTCCTCTAGTTGGTCTCTATAAAGCCTTCCCTGTGCCATTTTTATCAACACAACAACCTCCATGTGTCTCACTCTCTAGAAACTAAAGTCTTACAATTTAAAATTCTATGACATTGCAAATATCACAACCATTAATTCCAAAATACAACATTTACCATGTCAAAATGGTTTTAAAAAAATCTACCATTTTTTGAAAAGTCATCCCACTTCCAAAATACTACAACCATTCTATTTTCAAATTCTCACATTTGAAAATAATTTCTTGATTTTTCAAAAATCAACACATTCATAGAACAACATAAATAACTATTTTAAATTAGATATCAAATCCTATAGGGAAGTCATTTTTACCATGCATTCCATTCTTTTATCCTTGGCTAAACTCACAACAATGAGATTGAATTCCTATAAGTGTCTCCAAAACATTTATGTACCAAACCCCATGGTAACTTGAAGTTCATTATAAAAAGGTTTTCTATATATTATTATGTTATAAATTTCATGTTCTGACTATCCTACCCCAAACTACGATCCAAAATCATGGAATAAATCATGAATTAATGCCAACTCCAAGATCGACATCCAATTCCAAAGGACCAAACAAACTTATACAACTTGTAACATCCTTCCCCACCCCTTGGATTGAGTTGAGGTAGAAATTATTCCATTCCTTAAGCAAAATACCCAAGGCACCAATGTTTAGAATAAATGATGTGAGCTTTTTGAAAGATTGGGGGATGATTTTCCCTTTAAAATGAAAACAACCAAACAAACGTTCCATTACTAAATAACCACTAATAGATGCTTTTAAGCCATATATTACAACTCAAAATTACACCAAAGTACAACAATAAACCACCCAATCCAAATCAAGAATCCAAAATTAATTTACCAAGTGGATGAATAAAATGAAAAACTCAAAGGCTCTAAGATATAACTTCTAATCTCCACACCAAGATCCAAGATTGAATAACACAAGACCACCTAAGCTTTACAATTCACCACTAATGAAATGATATTCTTTACGTATACATGTTTATCAATGAAAAACATCAAAAAATTACCAATTATCCAAAGAAGGGGTGAGTAATAATAATTAATAGGCTTTCCTAAAAATTCATTCCTACACATTCCATTAGGATATAAAAAGATAACACTTTTATATAAAATAAATTATATAAAACCATTTAAACAACTCAAAAATTTTCAAAAATCCAAGAACATCCATAAAAAAATATTTTTAACCGAATCAACACATTTTCAAGGAATGAAAAAAACAAGAAATTACCCATTTTCCCATTTCATGTTGTCTTAACTCATTTCAACCTGTGTGCCCACACGGGCATCTCAACTATATACATAATTCTACCACACTAGTTTAGTGTTAAAATTGATAGTGTAACTTCACATCCTTACCTTTTCCCCTTTAAATAGTGGTTTTTCATCCAAAATTTCAATACTGTGATAGTGGTACTTCATTCCCACTATCTATCCCATCCAACTCATGCTTAACCACTTAAGCCAAAAACCATTAAATATAAAAGAATCATATCAACCACTATTTTCTAAACCCATGATACCCAAAAATTAGAAAACAAAATCAAACATTTATTCCCACCACTAATTCAAAAAACAAGCCAAAAAATTTCAAAATAATATATCATTCACTAGCGTAGAAAATATTTACCATGTTAGAATTTCTTACGTCCATTATAAATTACCAATGTGTAAAACTGAAAACGTTGATTTATCATGTCGGTTATAATATAACTGATGTTAAAAATGATGATATTTTATCTATCATGTCGGTTATATTATAACTGAAATGATAAATCTTTTTTTTAAATCAGTTATATTTTAACCGACGAGATAACTCAACTATTGAGATTTATCACATTGGTTATTTTATAACTAACGTGATAAATATGATTTATTATGTCAATTATTATATAATTAATATAAAAGATCATATTTATCATTATAGTTATAAAATAACTGATATAAAAAGATGTTTATAACATTAGTTATATAATACTTCACAGGATAAATGTAATAAAAATAACAATTTATCATGTCAGTTGATAAATAACCGATCTGATAAAACATTTAAAAAATTTATCAAGAATCGTATTGTGTCATTCTGTATTTTTGGATCAGATGACTACAACTCATCTATCTCATTTGGAAAAGAAAGAAATGTTTCTTCAAACTCATTCCCTCCAACCTCATTTTTTTGGAATCATTCATCATCTTTGTTGTCACCGGATCTATCAGATCGACTCAAAACATTCAAGTAAGCCTCAAACGGATCGATTTCATTTGTTATTTTTTATGGATGACATAAATCTATGTTTTTTCGATATATGTTTTTTAAATATAACAATATCTTGGATTATTTTCTAAGTTATCATTATTTGAGCCAGTTTTTCTTATCCTTGATCTGAAATCATTGGGAATTAAGCTCTATGTTAATTTAGTTATCTGGTTAAACATTTAAATATTAAACAATCATATAGATATCATGGATATATTGGTTATATTCCATAGCACCCTTGTCATTTTATATAATAAATTAATTTTTTTGGTTATTCTATCTTAAAAAAATAAGAAGTTATATTTTCCCAGGTGTTTTGGGATGAATATGTACTCAGTCTTCCTATAAGTGTTGGTTCATTTTTTTATTTAATTATTTTCCTATATGTCTAGGTTTTATGAAGTACATATTTTATGTTGGCTGCTATTATATATTATAACATATTATGTTGATGCATGATTTCTTATTTATTTATCAATTCATTTGTTAACTATTTAATCTTAGCTAAGTATCCCCCAAAACAACCTATCAACAAAGAATGAATAGGATATTTTCACCACCTTCCCAAGACAATATCAGTTCCTCTCAAGGCTTGTACTTTGAGTCTAATATAAATCCATTTCAAAAAAGTGTCTCAGAACCTAACAATATCATCTTACCACTCAAATAAATTTTGACCATAAACAATACCATTTTCCACAAAAAAATCTACAAGAATGATAAAACTCATATATTTTACCATAAAAATGACATGAAATGATGAAAAAAATATCTTTATAATTTTCAAATATGTATATATTTGTTTTATATTATCATTAAAAATTGTGTTAATTCCAAATTATTTCATATTTCATATAAATATAAAACTTTTATATCTAAATATATATTCTTTTTAAAATTATTTCCAGGAATATCTTTTTCAAATACCCATATAATTGTTTTATATTTCAAATTTTTTTACATTAATTGTATGATATATTTGATATAAATATAAAAATGGATTATCTTAACAAGATGTATAATTTTGATATTTGTTATAGTTAATAATGAGTCAAAGTTGGATTATAGAACATCAAATAAGTAATGAATATGAGGAAGGTGTTGATGTCTTTTTTGAATTTTCTAAACAAAATTCTCCATGCAATAACATGTTTTTATTCCCATGCCTGAAATGTTTGAATATCAAGAATTTGAAAAGTTGAGAGATCACAGATCATATAATTTTTCATGGATATAATCCGAGTTACAACCCTTGGATTTGGAATGGTGAAACTGGACAGAATATTAGATCTACTGATGATGATGATTTATAAGATGGTAACTCTATTGAAATTTCAGAAATGATTCGTGATGTTTTAATAGAACAAATTGAGATTGAACTGACAGTTGAACGTCTATATGTTGATGCTGAAAAACCATTTTATCTTGGATGTATGTATTTTACAGTTTTATTATCAATTTTATGATTGATTAACCTAAAGGAAAAAACATGGATGGAGTGATAAGAGTTTTACAAAGATGCTACAATTATTGAAAGACATTCTTCCAAAAGATAACGATCTTTGATAATCGCATTATAACGCCAAGAAAATATTATGCTTTATGGGACTGGGATACCAGAAAATACATGCATGTTCAAATGATACAATGATATATAAGAAGGAATATTATTTTCTGTTAGTGTTTCCAAAATGTGGGAAAAAATTATATAAGTTAAAGGAAAAATTATAGGATGATTTATAGATTATAGAGATCCCTAGAAAGGTACTGTGGTATTTTCCTAAAATTTCTTGTTTGAAATGATTATTTACTAATTCAAATAATAAAAAAAGGTTAAGATGGCATTCTGATGAGCGGATATGTGATGGAAAAATACTCCATCCTGATGATTGTCCACAATAGAATAAAATTGATGAGCATTATCCTAAATTTGGAAATGAAATTAGAAATCTCATAATTGGGTAGTGCAAAGATGGACTAAATCCATATCGAAGCCTCAGTAGCACACATAGTTCATGGGCTAATTTATTGGTAATTTAGTACCTATATAATAAATTTTGTATGAAGTGAACATATGTCATTTTGAGTATAATGATCTCTGGTCCAAAGAAACCTAGAAAGGATATTGATGTTTTCTTTTCAACATTGATTGATGATTTGAAACTTTTTTGGGAGGATGCTATTAGGGTGAATGATTCTTATAAAATGGAATATTTTCAACTACATGTTGTTCATATGTTCACAATAAATGACTTCTTAGCGTATGGAAATTTTTCTGGATACACTGTTAAGGGGAATATAACATCTCATATTTAGGAACAACAGACTTCATATTGTCAATTTTATCATTGGAGGAAAATAGTATACTAGGGTCGTCAAAAGTTTTTGCATATGGATCACTCTTATATAAGACTAAAAAATGCATTCGATGGCTCACAATAATTTTATATTGCTACAAAACCTTTATCCACTAATGAGTATTTTGAGAGGGTACAAAACCATGATGTGACATTAGGAAAGACACATAAATATGGTAATGATAAACATATTTGGAAGAAAACTTAAATATTTTTTGAGCTACCATATTGGAGATATCGTGAAATGAAACTTAATATTGATGTCATGCACATGGAGAAGAATATATATGAATTTTTTATTGAAACATTGATAGACATTATAGTAAAGACTAAAGATGGGTTGAATTCAAGATTAGACATACTATCAATAGGAATACCTTTGGAGTTAGCTCCCCCTCCAGATGGAAGGAGAACATTTCTTCCCCTGACTTGTCATACATTATCCAAGATGGAGAAAATTATATTTTTCAGTGTCTTCATGATATCTATGTTCTACAAGGTTATTCTTCAAATGTAAAACTTTTTGTCCCTTTGATGTATTTGAAGTTGAAAGGTATGAAATCTCATGATTATCATGTCATGATGCAAAAACTTCTACCAGTTTCATTAGTTGGAATATTTCCCATCTGTGTCAGAAATACTATCATGAAGATGTCTTATTTTTTTAATTCAATTTGTTATAAGTTAATTGATGTGGATGCTTTGAATTTTTTTTTGAAAAGGATGCAATTTATATAATTTGTCAATTGGAAATGTATTTTAATCCATATTATTTTGATGTAATAGTGCATTAAATGGATTATATGCTTCGACAAATAATGCTTTGTGGACCTGTATATCTTTGTTGGATGTATATTTTTGAATGGTATATGATAATATTGAAGGAGTATGTTAAGAATCCACATCGACCTACATCATCCATTTTTGAAAAGTATATTTCTTAAGAGGTTGTGGAGTTTTGTATGAGATACATGTCTATAGAAGAGCAGATTGGTTTTCCTTCATCTTGCCATGAACGTGTTAATAATGACGGAAAGGGGATTCATGGCTAGAAAGTCAAATCATTGTTAGTTAAAAAGATAAAGAAGGTACATTTATACATATTGAGTAACAAAGCTAATGATCAACCATATATCGAATTTTATATTAATGAGTTGAAACAATTTCATCTAATGAAGAAGGTAATGTGGATTTTAAATGATCATAACAAAACATTTTTTCCATGGTTTAAGAATACCATCCTTGGTAGATCAGTTGCATGGGAGACATTAATATGGTTAGTGGGTGGTCCAAGTTTAAAAGTGATAACATGGTCCGAGTATAAAATTAATGGATAGACATTTCATATTAAATCTTTGTATAACAGAAGTGCAGTTCAGAATAGTGGGGTATTGGTGTTTGTAGATGTAATGATTTTTTCGAGTTTTAAAGAAAAAAACACAATTTCATCATCATGTGAATATTATGGAGTCATTGAATATATATGGGAGGTTGATTATTAAAATTAATGTTTTGTTTTTTAACTGAAAATGCTTTATTAGTACAAATAGTGTTAGAAACGATGAATTTGGAATTACAGTTGTCAATATGTCTAGATTGGAAGACACAACTAATTCTTTTATAATGTAAACACATGAAAAATAGATTTTATATATTGTTGATCAATCAGATATTAAGTGGTATATTTTTTTACAATGAAGAAAACAATATTTTGGTGCGGATCAACTTGATGAAGATGGTAACTTATGTGATATCCCTACTTCCATGGAAATATTAGCATAAATTAACAATGAGCATCTTGTTGACATGTTTTGTTCCATAAGGAATGATCCAGATGAATGAATTTGGGAAAATAAACCATTTGTACACTCCTAATATTACATGTGTCATATGTTTATTTCTTGTTTACATTTATTAATTTCATAAAATGTGTGATATTGAAATTTTTTCATTATAAAAACGCATATTAAAACTAATAAGTAGGATTGTTTGTATATTTATTTTGTCTAGTTTACCATGTTTACCATTATGTAAATTATATATTTATTGATTTTGTTGAATTAAAATTACATTACCATGATTACCTTTTTTACCATGTTTACCATAGTTTACCATGTTAAACATTACGTAACATATATTTTTTTTGATTTTGTTGAATGAAAATTAATTTACCATGTTTACCATGTTTCCTATTTACCTTGTTTACCATTTACCATGATTTATCATGATTACAATGTTTACCATGTTTATTATAACATTACTTAGTTTAGTTTTTCCTTTTTTGTTTACATTAGTTTTAAAATATTTGAATTTTTATATTTGTTAAATAATTATTGAATTTCTGATTTGGAGGATAATGACAGATCAATCAGTTGATCAACAATATAATTCTGGAGATGAGCATCATGATCATACGTCTGGGGAGGAACATTCACATGATCTTCCTAATGCTCCCCAATCTTCATCATGTGATCCCACAATGGAAAAGAAGAGTTGAAGAGTTGGTAAATGTCATATCACACGTTTACAAAAACTATCAATTGAGCATATCCTGGACCAGAGGATAGCCATAGATTTTTATGATAATGATATTCCAAGTGGTTCAAATGAAAATGATTTAATGTGTTTTGTATCAAATAATTGTAAAAGAAAAGTAATAATTTTTTATAATGATTGGAAAATTATGGACAAAGAAACAATATCTCAGTAGTGGGAGACAATTTTGGTAAGATATTTTTCTATTGTTTTACTAATATTTAAATGTGTATAGTATAACATGTTTTCACTCTTCTTGATCAGATGACATTTTATTTTCCTGTCAATACAGGAGTATGGAAGAAATTATTGGATTGATACTAGGAGATGGAGGGATTTCAAATCAACCCACGCATATGATTTTATTTTATTTCATAGGGAAAATGATAATCCATGTCATATATATCCTTTTATAGATGAATACACATGGAAAGAATTTGTTGAAACTAAATAAAAAGATTCATTTTTGCAAAGTTAAATGTAAAATTTTACAATTTTTCTTAAATTAATGATCTTATTAATGATTTGTTAATGATTAATTATTCTTAATTTTCAGAAAACAAGGAGATCTCATCAGTTGATCCAATTTAAAAATTTATACCCTCATATTTTATCTCAGGGAGGGTATACTTTATTGGAAGACAAAATGATGGCAGAAAAACTACAAATATGTCGAGCTGAGTCTTCAAGCTCTAGAGAGGTTTCCCCTCTATCCCCTTTATCTAGACATGAAAAATGGAAGGGGGTTTGAATGGGGAAAAGGGAAAATATCTTAGAAAATAATCGAGGATCGTAGTTGAGAAGATTAAAAGATATTTATTTTATTTATTTATGTTAATTATATTTTTTATATAATTTGAAACAATAAATAATTTTTTAATTAATTGATATAGGATTATCTTGAGGACAAGAACACATTGGGAGTATTTATAGCTGTTGGTAGGTAAGATATTTTATATGAAGCATTGAGAAAACCCAAACACTCGGGTTATGTACGAGGATACCTGACAAGTTTATCGGTAAGAAAAGTGTTCCAATGTACTTCGGCTTCTTCCATTGAAGGTATTTCTAAAAAAATAAACTATTTGGTGTCTGAAGTTTGTAATATTAATGTGATGATGGTAAAAAAGATCAGAGCATTGCTATAGTCTATGTTTGTAGACATGCAATGTTTATTTCAGACTACAGCTCCCACTCATACACCTCTGCCTAAAGACCCCATATTTTATCCTCCAACTCTACCAGCAGCTCCCACACACACATCCTCAACTCCAGGCCCCATTATTTATCCTCCACCTCATCCTGCAGGCCCCAATTTTTATCCTACACCTACACAACTCCTCCACAGCTTTTTAGTTATTTTGAGTTGTATGTTGATGATCATCACCATCATATAGTTGTGTATGGGTTGATATATTATATAGGAAATATAGTTCATCATTAACTGTTAGAGGTATTAAAGCATAGGGTCATTATATAGGATATAATAGATATATCAAATAGAGTACCATTACCTATAGATGAGGTGATGACAATTGGAAAAAATATCAGCCACTTTTTTAGTTTGGCCATCCAGATATACGCGACCCATTACCACCGAGGTATGAGTATATTTTATCTTTTATTTTATTTTTTTATTAAATTTGTTTCAACATTTTAATGCTAACATATTTATATATTTATTTATAGGAATAATTTTATGGTATTCAAATATTTTATAGGAAACAACAAAGGCAAATGGTTATGACATCAGATACAGATTCTAGTAGTCTTGACAGATTCTCAAGATATTCAAAATATTTGGTGGCTCATTATACATTCTGAATGGAAGCTCATGTTTGTGGATGTGAAATATATGTGGGGATTATGAAAAATGATATCATGGATCTTGTTACTAGAGATAAGTTTGGAATTAATGTGGTGCAACTTTTCTCTATGTGAGTCTTAACACAATTATTTACTTGCATTAAATTTATTAAAAATGTATAAATATGTATGTTTCGTATTAGGTATATTTATTGATTTTTTGAGAAAAATGAAATTATAGATTTATATAGATTCATGGACCCATAGTTGATTTCCCCTAAATCACATGCATTAGATGAGGAATAAAGAACAATTTATATTGTAGAAAGATTTAAACAGAATAAAATCACACAGTGTTAGTTGATTCCTTTTTGTGAGAGGTATGAAACATATATCTCAGAAAGTGTTATTTATCTTTTAACATAAAAAACACTAACCTTAAATTTTGTTTTATATTAGAGACCATTGGATGTTAGGTTTGTTCACTAAGGGATAAAACACTTTATTGGATATTGTCTGTCTATGACGATGTGCGAGAAAATTTTAATAATATATTGGAAAAGTAAGTTTCAATTTCTTAATTGTTGTTTATATCAAAATGAATTTTAAATTTATCCCATTAATAGTATTTTCTAACAGGGGATGGGCCTAATTTCAAAAAACCACAATGAAAAATAGTGCCAAGACAAAATATGTAAAATAAAGGTAAATATCCATTTATAATTTCTACATTTTGGATGTATTACATAAAAATTATATTTTGAATTGAAAAAAATCATTTAAAAATAAATTTCCTAAACAAAAATGCGTCATCGAATATGGATATTATATGTTAGGATTTATGTTTCAAATAATTACAACTCGCACAATTTTGATGTTTGAAGAGGTTAGATTTCCTAATAAAGTATTCTATAATATTCTATTTGATTTATTCAGTATACATGTCTTCTACTTTCCTTTAAAATTGTAGGTATTTCATGACCCTTAACCTTATATTTCTAAATATTTCAAACACTTACAAGTGGAATGGTCAAATTAGTTAAAGGTTTGATTTGATTTCAGTTTGTTTGTAGTGTCAAATGTAATTTTTAATGTTATAATTGTAAATGTGTATTTGGTAGTTTTTAGGTTGGATTTAAGTTTTTTTAGTTGATATTGTATGTTTTAAATGTTATAAAAGTGAATGTTTAATTTGTTTGATGGTTCTTCTTATTTCGGCTTAGTTCATCTTGGTTTTTTTTTGGTTTTGGTCTGGTTTTACTTGTTTCAGGTCCGCTTCAACAGTGTAGAGGAATGGTTTCACGTTTAAAAAAAATGTTTTTACATCATTTATTTTATGACCAATGTAAAATATTCTTGGGATAATAGTTTTCCACATAGGTTATCTAAAATCCGACGTGGTGTAATATTTTTTACGTCAGTTATTAAACAACCGATGTAAAAAATGCTTCAGAATCAGGTTTTTATGCCGATTATTTAATAAGAAACATGGTATATTTTTTATTACATCAGTTACATAATAACTGACGTAAAAATGATACATACAGTACCATTTTTTAAATATTTTTATTTAATTACCAATGTAATAAACAATATACCACGTTGGTTATTAATTAACCGACGTAAAAATCAATATTTTTAACGCTTCCTTTAATAACATTGGCTAAAAACCAACATAAAAAAACTGATGTTAAAATTGTTTTCTACAATATTGATTTCTTCAAAATTCCTTTAAGGCAAAATAATGTCAAACATTATTTCATCCATTTACACCAAAAACCATTGCAACCATTTATTAATAGTTCCATTTCAAAAAAAAACATTTTTATTGAAATCCATTTTCAAAAACCATTTCTATATATAAAACCAAGAAACTAATTTTAAAATAATCATTATAAAATAAAACAAAAAAGCATATTTCACAACCATATCACATTTTCGAAAACATCCCCAAACCCTCACTAAAGACATTTGAAACAAGATTTTCACGTCAAATTTGTAACGAATTTCATGAAAACCAATTAATTTGAAATTAATCCTTCTAGTTCTAGCAAGAGGATTCATGAATAATTCATCAACCTCTAGGGTTTTGGAGAAAACAACCAACAGAACCAATGCTCACCAAATATCGGTGAAAAATACACAAATCCACATTATATTCCTTACCCTAACATCAAAAAGTGATGAAATAACCATTATTGAAATCGAAAAACCTAGATATATTCATGAAAAAAGTAGATCTAAGAAACCAACAAAGGGGGTAGAGTAGAGATAAGGAAAATCATGAAACATTCAAGAAATGAGACTTACCAAGGGATATTTGGATTAAATATAGCAATAAATGGATTCAAAACAATTCCAAAATGATTTAGAGATGTTCCCTAGACATGTAGATAATGAAATCCTAAGTGAGAGTCTAAATAGGGCTCAAATGGGGCATTGGTGTGAATCCTAACCTAATACCATTTTATAAAAACCCACTTCTTAAACCATGCCTTTTTAGCCACATAGTTAAGAAAACCGTATGCTAATTGTGTTCCTGATAAAACCAAAATAGGGTGTCTCACATGGTTTCCCAACATGATTAAACAAACCATGTTCTATCTAGGTGGAATCCCACTATCTCAAAAATCATGGTTTACATGGGGTGTCCAGAAAGTTTGGAAGACTGTTCACCTTAACTATGTGCCAACCCATATCCCACAACCTTATTGTGCATGGTTTCATGGAGATTCTTCAAGGTTTTCACAAACAATGATCAAACCATTCACCCTTAGAAATTCCACAAAACCTTCACCAAAAACTTCAAATCTCCCCCAAACCTCACCCAACCACTTTATGTACATAACAAACATAAATAATGGGTTAGATATTAGAAACTGGGGGGGTTATACAATCCTACTGAGTATAGAGTTTATGCTCACCCTATATATATAAAACTATTTTTCAGGACAATAGGGGTTTGTTGGTTAGAAAGATGTACATTTCTATTTTGAGGAATTCTTCATGAATTGTTGAAGCTTCATGGTCACTTTTGAGGATTTGTTCTTTTAATTTCTGTTGTTCCAATTGTATTTCATTACATTCATAGAATTTATTGGGTTTTCTTCTTATTTGGTTATGTGTAGGATTTTTAGTGGTTGTTTATATCTTTTCTCACCCATTTATCATATCTTAAAAAGTAATTCCACCCATTCTTGTGTATGTCATACCATCAACACTTGTCTCTGGCCTTTGCCCAATTGGAGGTGGTATTTGGGTATCATTATCTCTGTTCTATAATTTTCTTCCTGGGAGGGGGGTACTTGGGGGGGGGGGTCATGAAAGAGTAGTATATAATGTGTTTTTTAGAGATAGGATGGAGTTTGGAGTTACTAACTAGTTAGGATGTATGGGTTTCTAGATAAATAGTTTATTACAGAAATAATACATGATGTATACAATGGAGACCAGTTAGGATGCTGGGTTTTATGAACACCTTGGATCTGACATGAGGACCTTCAAGTTTACTAGATATTATAAGTAAAGTTATGTCCCTTGGAAGGTAGATAATTCGAAAAGGATCATGTTTTTTTCTTATACATGTCTATGTTTCACTAGGGTATACAATATATAAATGTTAAAAGTGAATTAAAAAAATTAACCATAATCCTAAAATATATTATTTTACAGAAATTTCTCTAGGTTAATGTCTCCAATAGGTTTATTCCAAGACATTAAAAAAGACGTGACAACAAAATTTCAAAGGATAGAGGTTAAAAAATGATTCTCAAATGAGGACACTTCCATACTTCTAACAACAAATTCTGAAGCAGTATGGAACCATTTAAAATTATGGGATAGAGGTTTGGATGGAGGTGGCACCTATAGCCTTCAGTTTGAATTATTCTTGGTGAAAGCACTGATCATTGTTTTTTATAATGATTCTATGTAGATCAACTTGACAATGTTCATTCTTGTTCTTAGGGGTTCTCAAGGAGTTGTATGTTTTATAAAGGATTTTATAAGATTAGTTTTCAGGCCAAGATTCCTTTCATCAACAAATGTTTCTCTTTATTTGGTGAAGATTCCCATATTTTATAGTATTTCAATGCTTAGTTCTTCATTTGTGGTGAGATATTCAAATTGAATTTAGTGATCTCGAAACCCTTTGATTGTTATCCCCTTGAAGTGAATGATATGGTTTATCATTATTTTTGTATTTCGATCCCTTGAGAATTAGGGTAGGTAAATATTATCATTAACATGATTGAAACTCAACTAAGAAATTCTAGAGATTAAAAACCGTTGTTTGTTAGGTACATTAAGATACTGAATAGTTTTATTATCATAATATTTAATTTTTTCCCCTTGGGATTGTTTGTAGGGAAAAATCCTTGTTATCTTGATTGAAACCCGCATAATAAACCCTTGATCCAAGAATATTTATATCACATCATACTTTAGTTTCTGACACAAAGCTATCATCCATCAGAGACGGTAAGAATAAAACATTCCTTATGTTGATATTGAAATGGAGATACAGTTCAAGGAATGGAGTTTCACCAATTTTTTTTATATAATTATATAACTCTATCCTTGATCCCTTGTTTGTCAATATGAGATGGGTTTTTTTGTCAAGTCCACCCTATACCTTCTCTCAGTCTAAGTGTCATGTATATTTGTTCTAGGGAAATGGATTCTTGAATTTCATTCATTATTTTAATGAATATACTCTTTACTCATTCCATGGGATATGGTCCCTATTCATAAAAAAAATAAAATTGTACGTTTTCTTTAATTTTTTCCCTCCCAGTGTTGGATTGATTAGCCTCTCCATTGCGAATTAAAATTCTTGTATTATTTGGGTTGTTCTTGTGACATTTTTTATGATGTGGTTGTATCTTGATATGATTATATACCTATTAGGTATTTCTCTAAAAAAATTTAAATATGATATATCCTTCAGTATATAAATAGAGGAGGGAATTATCATATAATGAAAAGTTATATTATGATACATTTTAAAATCATGTATGTGAGTCAATGATTTAAAAAGTAGATAATATCATGGTATAGTGGATGATTCCATTTTATTTTTATGCCTGTAGAAGATCTTTTGATCTTCTGGCGTGTGATGGTTTAAAATTTTATGTTATATTAATATATAATTATTGAATTTTGTGGTTGTAACCTGTTGTAAATTATGAATCAAATGTTGTAAATTATTTCCTTTGTAGATTTTACAAGAGTGTTCCCAGGTTGAATAGAGTTTTCTTAAAAATCATGTTAAATGATAAACCTAGATAATGGATTATGACTAACTCATGCTTTCTTAAAGTTAATTTGATATGTTAAATTTTATTTATTCATTTTTTGAAGTTATGTGTATTAATATTAATTTTCTAAAGAGCATGATAGAGTTGTGTAAATTGAATCAAAATAATTTTATTAAATAATGTAACTTGCCTATGTACGTGAGTTATCATGGAACTCGGGTAAAATATTAAATGTTTTTGGAAAAGAAAAATTTACTTTGAGAATGTCATCCTTGGATGTTTCCTTAAAATTTCACAATAATATTTAGTGATACACACTTAAAAGAATTTATATTATGACAAAATAATATCTTAAATAAAAAATTGTAATTATTCCATGAAGCATTATCTTATTTTAAAATTATTTTATCAAAAACATTAATTTTTTTCTCAAAGAATATTTTGATAAATAGATTATTATGAATACGGATTAAAAAGTGTTTTAATTTTAATTTTTATTAATATTCTAGATTTTAAACATAAGACAATTGGTGAAAACATTTTATCAACATGTTTTAAAATTTGACAATATTTAAAGTGAAATATTTGGATACATGAAAAATTTAGATAAAGGTGTTTTCTCCCAAATGTAGTTTTTATTACCTATGATTTAATTAGTGGGAAATTTTTATTTTTGAAACTTTTACTTATGAATGGTTGTTTTAGTATTATATTATTTTGATTGGATATGAATGTATTTCTAGTTTTTTTGGGTAATCTAGGTGGCCTTTGATTTGACCTTGATTTGAAATTAGAGTCACAAATGCATGATCACCATTCCATGTTTTTAAGATTGATTTTTGGATGAGATTTGTGATATTGTTTTGATATACGATATGGGTTTTTTCCCATGTTGTAATGTTTCATTAATGGCCTTGTTATTTCTTGAGTGGAATATCCACTGCAATATTGTATTAAACTATTCCAAAATGTTTTTTAGACATGACCTTTGTTCCTATTATAGTTGGTATGTCTTGAATAAAGCAATAAATCAAGAGGTATCTCATAGTTTGGTTGATAAATCCTCTATAAATTCCCTCTCTTACATCGTTTTCTATAATTTTTTAGGAAAATAATTGTTTGAGATATATCTAATGCAAAGGGTCCAAATTTTTCTCGGCCCCTTCCCTTTCCATTTTGGGATGTTTAGTGATTTTGGTTTAGTTTCATAATTTTATAAGTTTATAAAATGATTCTATGTGTTTTTTGGTATTTTGAAAGTTAAAATGAAGCTTTATCATAATTATATCAATGTTTTTGCAAATTAAAATTTAATATTTTTAGGTTATTCTTACCCTTATGAATACAATGATTCTACGTAATGGTAACACCTTTTTTAAATCAGTGAGTAAGGGTAAAATCCATTTTATTTGAGTTGTTCAAGGTTATGTATGAGTTTATAAATCCTATTTAAATGTAATAGACCATTCTAAATGGATTTCATAGACGTAAAGGGTAGTTTTTAATCCATATATATGGGTAAGTGGTTGATCCTATGCACTACATAATGGTAGAACCCTTTTTGTTAAGATTGTGCAAGGGTTTTTGAACCTCAAATATAGGTATGTATGAGTTTCTTAAGGCTTTGTAAGGGTAACATTTGACTTGCGTACGTGTAGATATAAATTTTTAGTCCATTTAAGGGTAATAGTTGAATTCTATAATAAAATCTTGGTTTTTTCAAAACTTATGTAAGGGACCCTAGAAGTTCTAAAGCTCACATAATGAAATGAAAAGATCATGTAAGGGTAATCCTTACCTCATGTAGGGGTAGATGTGAGTTCTCAATACCCACATAAGGGTACTGTATCTTTCTTAGTTTTATGTAAGGGTAATTAGCTGTATAAGGGTAAAATCAGGTTACCATTATATAGTGATAGAGTGTCACATATTGGTCTAAAAAATTGCTTGAAAACTCTAGTTTTCTCTTTCTGAACCTCCAGTAACATATTTTTTATGTAATTAATTCTATTTAATGTGGAAACCATTTTTATAGTTTAGATTTTTCAAAATAATATTTTGACTCCCCCTAATTTTAGGATTTATGAATGGGTTGTGTGAGAATTAGTTGTAAACTAATTAATTCCATATTTTATATTCATGTATCTATATATTCTAAAATTCAAGATCTCCCCCTTTGATTCTTTCTTAGTTATTTGAATAAAGATAATATTAAGGACACCTATGGTGTCTTACAATGCTCTATACAGTTGAGATATTTTTTTTACCTCATGCACCATGCTTGTGTTCCCATGCGGAAGAAATCTCTTCTCGCTCCTTTATTTTCAGTGTAATGATTTTAAATTGAAAACACCAGGTAGGGAATCTATAACTTATCCTTAGTTTATGTTGTTCATGTGTGAAATTTTCATTCTTTAGACTCATTTTTTGAAAATAATGTTATTATCCATAATCATATAACCATATTGAAAAATAAATTCATGAATAATGAATATGGGATAATCTATAAATTATAATATAGGAGGATGAAAAGAATGATTTTTATATATTTTAATGATAATTAAATATTATGAATTCTATAATTTTAAATAGAAGACTAATTTATTTAGCAGAATGACTTCTTCTATTAATATAATAATTTCATGTAATAGAATTAATGTTTTATTTAAAGTAATGATATAATTTTTTTTCTACTTGTTGAGAATGGTTAAAAAGTTATTTTTTAATTTCCAAAAATTAATTAATGAAAATATTTCATGTTGTGGATAAATAAAATTACCTTTTAATTTGAATTTTTTTATTGAAATGTATATACGATTAATATTCTTGATAAAAATTTCAACAATGGAGTATAATGATTTACCACATGTAGTGGATAATAATGTTTGATAATATGTAAGTTTTTCATAAGAAAGAGGATATAAGTATTTTAAAGTTATATAACAATAATATTTAGTCTTTAAATTACCTAGTAGAGTGAAATTGATAATCACATGAGAATTACATGTTTTTTTTATGAAATCAAAATTATATCATGTGATGGTGTTAAACTGCCAAAATAATAATTATGAGGATTACTCGATAATTTTTGACATTAGAGAACTGAAATGGAAAATGATGTATGTTATATTTTTGTAATTATTTCATTAAATAATATTAATTCATGCATAGAACATTAATCATGATTTTAGATTATTATCTAATTATTGTAACATATTCATGAAACATAAATATTATGAATGTTGGAATATTAATATTCAGGTTTAAAATAATTGTGATGTGTGATAGAATACTTTTGAAACATATTGGTTACCTCTGATATTTATTAGATAGTGTTCTATCTATTATTATAGTATTTAATAATTGTTGATATTCTTGGATATTTTATAAAGACTTTTATATGGAAATTCTTTGAATATATAAAAATAGTAATATTGAAATATTTTTCATCAGGATTGTTATTAGGAAAAAAATGGATTAAGGTGGAATTATTACTTAAATAAAAATTATTAATCCATGGAAATTGAATGGATAGTACTTTTAGGATTTATTAACTATGAATTGGTTAATTAAGGATAGTAATGAAAATTAAATTATCACTTAACTTATTCCTTTGGGGCTGAGTGATCCTAGAATTTTTTATAAAGGCTGTAATTATTTTTTCCCATAGTTTCCATTGAAATTAAATTTGGAATAATAAATCGAATATGTATTTATTGATTATGGATTTAGATCCTTGATTTGGTTGAATATTAAGCATTTGATGATGGAATATTGGGTGGGGATTCTTGAGGATGTGATGGTGGGATAGGGTGATAGTTATAATGATGATGATACGAATGGATTATTGAGGATGTGTTGGTCGAAGAGGGTGTTAGTTATGATGGTGATACTTGAATGGTATGTGATATGTGATATTATGTGCACTGGTGTCAGGGGTTGCACCAATACTGATAAAATGGATTGAATCTGGGCTTTCCAATTGTTTTTGTGTTGGAAACTTGGGTTTTTAGTTGATAATAAATCTTATTATTTAATGACTGATTTCTGATAGATATTATATAATTATTTTATAACTATTGAAAGTAGTTTTATACCATACAGTATGAATACATATTTTAGGTGGTAGCGTGGTCTAAATCCTCGAGTACACAGATTTTTTTAAATAATAAATGAATTAATGAAATAATGAGGTAGGTCCTTGATTATTTATTTATGATGATTAAATTCTTTAGAATACAAGAAAAGAAGAAATAGTTCCAAAAAATTCTTATAAGATTAAAATATTAATAATGGAATGATTTCATTAATAATTAATTAATGTAAAATTAATTAATTAAAATATTACTTGATTTATGGATTCTTTTTATACCAAGTCCTTCGTAGTTGTAGTGAGTCTCATGTGATGTTAGTGGAAGATGTCTCTAAGGATATGTGAGAATAATATATATGATGTTTTGGTTTTAATTTCAAATGATACCCCACCATTGTCAGTAGAGTGAATGAGATATAGTGAACTTAGTGAGTCTTTTTCCAAAACATCCAAGTTAAAGAGGAAGAGATGTCTAGCTACTGGCTTTGGATCTTCTCTCCTCTCTTAGGAGTAATTTTTTCTGGTATGAAATGTTTTTGTCCTTACACATATATGTGTTTAACTGTATGTAATTAATTTTTTTATCTCTCACTCACGCACACACAAACACACACACACACACATATCTGTATGTAGTATCTTAAGGGTCATTACAGGTATATTCTGTATGATATGTGATGGCTTGTGGAAAAATACATGACATAAAGGCTATAGTGGCTCAAGTAAAATACTCAGTTAAAATATAGATATGTGGTTGGGATGGTGAGTTGATGTGATACATAAGGTTCATGATTTAGACTTGGTTTCTTCAGGATGACTTAATTTATCCTAGGGGTCTTTGGGATGGATTAATTTTAGAGATAGATTGCACAAGATGTGTTCCATTGGGGAAGAACAAAAAAACCAATGGGTAAGTGGTAATAAGGTACTATTAATTGATATTATATTTGGTGTAATATGATTAATATTATGTGATACCTGGTTAGTAATCCTTCATGATTATCAGAAAATAATAGAAAACATGATTAGGTTATTAGTTAGGTTCATTTTTTACACACTAGGTTTCAGTATGCTTCCTTTACATTTTTTTGAGAGGATATATGGATAATCCTTCTGAGTACACATGTTATACTTACCCTATATATATAATCTATTTTTAGGTAAACATGGTATGGTTAGTGATTGATTTGGACATTTCTAGTCTAGGTATTTTTTTCAAGAGCTGTTCGATGTTCGTGGTCACTTCCAAGGATTTAAACTAGTATTTTCAGTTATTTAATTTATATATCATATCAATGATATATTATATTGTAATTT
This sequence comes from Viscum album, assembly GCA_963277665.1. Lineage (NCBI taxonomy): Eukaryota > Viridiplantae > Streptophyta > Magnoliopsida > Santalales > Viscaceae > Viscum > Viscum album. Next base: position 1,908,401,499 of record OY728155.1, read on the forward strand.
ATTATTATTTTGTTATTATCAAGAGATTTTTAGTGTTTTATTCAATCTTACCCATATCATTTCTCATACCATAAAGGATAATTCCTCCCATATATTTGTATATTATACCCTTAGTACTTGTCTCCAAACTGTGACTTATTAGAGGTGGGAGTCAAGTATAATTCTCTAATTTCTACCCCAGGAGGGGTACTTATGGAGGTAAGGGTCATAAGATTATTTATTATGATTTGAAAAACAAATTCAAGAAGAAATTGGGTGAGGGAATTATGATTATTTAGATAGTATTATCCATGAGATTCCACTTGTTTGGAAAGAATAAATCTCTTATGTGTTTTCATTGTGGTGGTTTGGTTATTCCATGATCTTCTTTTCAAGGTCACCAAATACATTCCACCATAATTTTAAATTAAGAAATTAGAGAAAATAGGTAAATCTATGTATCATTAGTGGAAGAAAAGACAATCTTACATTTCGAACATGAGAGTACTTTATCGATGTTATTTTGAGGTATTTCTTCCTCTTCCATTATAATTTCCTTTATCATTGTTAATTCATGATAAAGGAAATATTTTCTTGGAAATATGATATATATTTCTCATTTTTAGAGGCACATGTTTGGTTATATGATATTTCAGTCATTACGTCAATTGAAAGTTCTTCTGAAGTCTCTTTAGTTGAATGTTTAGATTGTGTTTCATTATAGTTCCTTTAGAATAGATCTTTATTATTAATAAACCACCTTAGTGTGATTATTTAATGGTAAAGTGACCCACTGTGGGTCAATGGGGCTTGATATTTTCACTAGAAGGATGATGAATGAATTTATAAGTTGGAAAATGGGTTTGTATGTGCTTGATTTTTTAGGTTCAAATTTTGATTTGAGATATGGTCTTGGTAGTTCCTCTTATTTTAATTTGTAGTTCCTTATCATGTATTATTTAAAAACAATAGTGACTTTATAATGGTATAAATTTGTATGTTATGGATAATTTTAATACCTAAACCTCATTATCCTAATTTTTTTTATCTATGTATTACTCATTTATATATTCATCACTACTGGAAAAATGACCTATACCCACGGTTCAAAACCGTGGGTATAGCCCCCAAAACCGTGGGTATAGGCTATACCCACGGTTTTGGGAACCGTGGGCTGGAACGGTGTCGGGATAGGGGTATTGACCTATACCCACGGTTTTGTAGAACCGTGGGTATAGGTGTTTCACACAGCAACAAGTTGGTGTACAGCGTGGCAGGGAACTTACCCCACGGTTTGAAAACCGTGGGGAATCTAAAATTTTCAAAAAAAACTTGTAGTAGGAATCGAACCCGCACCACCCGCAGGGAGGCTCCGCTATGCAGTTCAGCGGACCAACCGAGCTGCCTTCTATTTATTCATATAAGGATAATTTTATTATAATATATTAATAACAATGTTTTTATCTAAAAAAATGTAACCAGCGGGTTTCGAACCAATGCCAAAGGCAAGGACTCAGCGCCGCAACCCGGTAGTGGACCAACTGAGATGGGTTTTATACTTGCTATATATTCATCTATCTGCCAATATATATTAATATTGCATATTAAAATTCAGAAAAACCTCTCGCCAGGTTTCGATCCCGCGACTTGTGTGTAGTCTTGCGGCCCAACCCCCATCAACCGACCAACCAACCTGGAATTGTTATCTATTATATATTCATATATCTGTATATATATATTAATATATGAAAAAATGTCTACCCGCCAAATTTTTTGTGTCCCGCCTAAGTTTAGTTCCCTGCCATAACGTGGGAAAGCTATACCCACGGTTCTAGAGAACCGTGGGTATAAGTCTTCAAAAAAAAACTGTAATACCGACGGTTTCCAAAAACCGTCGGTATAAATCTTCAGAAAATACCCTATACCCACGGTTTTCTCCAAAATCGTTGGTATAGGTCTTAAAAGAAAACTATACCCACGATTTTTGGCACAACTGTGGGTATAGGTGGCCTATACCCACGGTTCTAGAAAACCGTGGGTATATGTTCTCCTACTATCCCTATACCCACGGTTCTGGAAAACCGTGGGTATAGACCTATTTTCCAGTAGTGCATTATAATTCTTTTAATAGTCTAGAATATTCGACTGGTTCATGTGAAATTGCAGTCTAAAACTACGAAAGTCAAAACATAACCTATGTATTTAATTCCATGAATATACATTCTATAGTTTCTAGAGATCCTATTTAGATGAGGTTCACATAATGGTCTTAGTGCATCAGGCTACGACCGACCATTTATTTTTCAAGGGATTATGATTAGATGTGTGACACACCACAATAAGGGTGTCACATTAAGTTGGTGGATCCAAGAAATAGATATATTCCATGAGGATTGTAATTTGGTGGGATCATAATGAAATTAAGGTAGGGTAATTCCATGAATGGACATGGGTAGTGAGATCTATGAATTTGTCTAGTTTGGGTGAAGGCATTCACATTGTGACTTTGGTAATAATTCGCTGACTTATTTATTGGGAAGGAAATCCATGACATGATTGGGATGTCATTCCATGACCTATATGTACATTTTTTTTAATTTTTTGGAAATAAAATTCTTTCAGTCATTGATTTATTTCCACATTTGGGTATCTTTTAACCTTATTAATTCACCCTGATAGTTAGATAAGCTTAACACAACTCCCCTTGGTTCTATCATTTGATTATAGATTCCCTTATTTGATTTTTGGTGGTTACTTTGTGGAATAACCCCTTTCTTTCCCATTTCTACCTTTCCTCTTATTTCACATTTTTTATTATCTTGGAGTCCTTTTTTATAAACCATATGAATGGGGTTTGTCTATATGAAATGTGATGGTTGTTTTTTAGGTGTGTGTTTCACTCTTTGGGCCTTTCTCCTTCAATATTTAAGGGTTTTCGGCCACCCACACCTGATTTGAGGTAGGTGATTTATTTTTTTTCGTTTCCTCGACATTTCGTTGAATTCTTGGGAAACTATAAATATTCTCCATGAAAATTATATATTATTTTTTGGAAATAGTGGTATAGTATTTGGATGTTAAAGCACTAATAATTATTATTTTAGTTTCCTATAATTTCCCAAAGATTTTTATTCTTATATGTTTATGTTAAAATAATAATCTTTCAAAACATTCTAAAAAATGTTTAAAATGGATTTCACATTGAATTTCAGTATTTATATTATTCCATATATTTATAAAATTTCTTCCGTGATTTGTTTTATAAATTTGGTATAATTATTGTCATTACATTAATTATTAATGTATTTTAATTATATTATTTAACAAATTGATTTTTGTTTTCATGTGGTACTTGGTTATGATTTTCCATATTTTTTCTATGATTTTAATGCTTATTCTTATGTAATGTGATTGTTTTTTTAAAAAATAGACAAGATTTCCCATGATTTAAAAGATGTATAAATGTGATACTAGAGTTTCAAATGAGATTTGATTTCAAAGGGACATAAAAAAGAAAATTTAAAGTGGGACTTCGTAATTATAATGAAAAGTCATGTTAGGTACATTGAAAATTTGTATAAAAATTATATTTAAATAGAAATTGTTTTCAAAGGGATTTTGAAAATTCATTAGAAGTTTCAAAACATAGGTTATTGTTAGGGATATATATAAATGTTTTTTAATGAAATGTGATTCACCATCACTAAAATACCCATGTGAAAGTATGTGGTTGAGAAATTATGTGAGTTATAATGTTTTTGTATGTAATATAATGGGGATTTACTTCGGTGGGTATATAGATGGTGGATGATGATGTGTCATTATGATGTGTTAATTTGTGATTTTTATTCACTAAAGGTTATCTGAAGTACGATCACTATCTTATGGGGGTCCTAGGTGCCTTTCTGAGAGATAAGAGATGATTACGACACTATTCGAGGAGAATTATTAGTGTACCATGGTATATGATACATTCCGATTATGGGGAGTCCCACTTTTTAGACTAGGCTATAGAAACCATGTTGGTAATATATATAGAACTTCATCAATAGGTTAACATATAGATCCATTAGAGTATGTTTAGGATCATCTCATTGGATGTTTAGAAATTTATCATGATTCATAAACATTAGTTATTGTTATTATTATTATTATTATTATCATCATTATAATAATAATTATTATTATCGATACATAATAATACATTCCATTAGAATAATTTTCTATTTGTATTATACATTAACTTTTTTTTCTTATGACATTTATTACCTCTTATATTATTTTATCATTATTTAGTACTTTTATTTTTTTATTGTTTAAATTATGCATATTTTTCTCCAATTTATTTATCTTTATGATTTTCCATTAAGTTTTATTTTGAAAAATATACTTTATAATTTTTCAAAGATGTTTTAGTAGACAATTTTTTGAACTAACATTAAATGAATTTTCCTAGTAAAAGTTTTAAAGGTTCCATAATGCATTTTATGTTTTGAAATAGTATTTAAAAAATGATGGTGTGATTATTTTTAAGTAAATTATGAAATAAAATTTTTTAAATAGTGTATTTAAAATTAGAATTTATTCATTGTGATGGAAAAAATGCATGGAATATTTAGTGGAATCCTACACTACTGGAATTCCCATTTTTTAACGGGCTATTTCCGATGGGATCCTGTCGCAAATAGCCGTTTGCAACGGGCCTCCATCACAAATAGCTTGTTATAGAAAATAACGTCGCAAAAGATATTTTTTGCGATAGACCCGTCGCAAAATATATCTGTTGTGACGTGACTTTTTCCCGTTGCAAAAAACCTCCCGATTATATACATTATATACCCAAAAATATTTTTGCGATGGCCCCGTCACAATTATTTTTTGCGACGGGGAACTTACTCATCGCAAATATCATTCCGATTATATCCATTATATACCCATAAACCTTTTGCGGCAGGCCCGTCACAAATAATAATTACGATGGGCCTGTTGTCCCATCGCAAATACTAATCTTAAAGAAATATATTTCACTTATTTACGAAGGGGCCCCTTCGCAAAATACCCCATCGCAAAAACTAAAATTAATTAATAAAATAATAAAATTATGATTAATGAAAAAATTATATTATATTTATAAAAATAATATAAAAATATAAAATATTATTATTGTTAGTAAAATAAACAAAAATTAAAAAATATAATACGAAAAATATATATTTAATAAAATTATGATCAATAAAAAATTAATATTAATATTATTAAAATAATAAAATAATAAAAAATTATTAAAAGTTTCAATATTTTCAAAAAAAATATAAAAAAATCATAAAATATTATTATTATTATTAGTAAAATAAAAAAATATTAAAAAATTATAATACTAACAATAAATAATAAAATATTAAAAAAATTTAATTATGCAATATTTCCACAAATATAAAAGACAGGAACTGCAAATAGTTTATACTATTACAAAACATGAATTCAAAAGTTTTTAACAAAAAAATCACTGGGGGGTCGTGTGGAGGAGGTGGATGAAGCTCCATCAATAAACTACGAGTCAGATGGTGCATGTACTCGATCTGCTCGTGATACTCTTGTTGTCGCCACTGCTCCAATTGACGCAGCACCTCCTCGTGATGCTGCTCCTGCTGCTGCTGCCACCGACACATCTCTTCATGCTGTTTCTACAAAGTCTCTATAGGCTCAGCCTATGTTCGCAAATACTCCTAATACTTTGAGGCAGAAGATGATTCCTCTCTACAAGCTCCTCTCGAGTTGGACGCCGACATCACAGTAGAACCATAATAAGTACCAGGAGTCAAATGAGAGCTGATACCAACTACTGAGCCCTTCTCAAATCCATAATGAGTTGCCTGTATCCATGCCACCTCATCGAAATGGTGAGCACCGGTCTGCTCAGTCATCTCATCCTAACCCTCAGCCTGTGTCTGAGATGTCACAGCCTCATATGACTCCTTCAATTCCAATTTAAAATTAAAATTGATAAAATATTATATGCAGTTAATTGTCAAACTGAAAGAATAATACTAACCACAATCAGACGCTGGAAATCACCTCTAATCTCTCCAGCGGCTGGATCATTGTACATCCTCCGATAAATGTCGCACTCCGTAATATCGGGATGCTCAACTGCCTACAGAAAAATAACATAAACTCTTTATATTTAAAGTTATATTAAATATTTAAAAAATATACATACCAGATGCTCTCAATGTAAACTGAATGTACAACTACCAGCTCGATGTGTCACCTCCGGTCTCACCCGGTTCTGCCGTCCCACTAAAGATCACCTCTGAAATCCACCACCCAACCAGTGTAAACATAATCCATCCCAAACGTGAGATAAAATGTACTCTGGTCGGTGAGCTCTACACAACTCATCAAATTCTATCACTCCTACTTTCTTCATGGATGACCTTCTCAAATTGTGCAAAAACTAATGAAAACGGTCGCACATAGAAACCTACCATGTCACGTGGATAGAGTCGTGCATGATATCATTGATAGGATACCATAAACCCTACAAATAATTAATAATATCAAGTTATTAATAAAATAAATTTCAAAATAAATATTATTAATTTCAGTATCAGCCAATGATGGAACATGCCGCATCGCACATCAATAGGAATCTGTTCTCATGTGATCCATGGATGAGAAAAATAATTGTGCAAGATAGCGCTCCCTTGTCCAATAGCTACATATGAAAAACTGTGAAAAATGAATAAGTAATAAAAAAATTAGTATATATATAAATAAATTAATTAACTCTAACTAAAATATATAGGTTACCATACCTCCATGTGTGTGGATCGAAACCAAGATGTGGACATCACTCGGGGATAGGGTCAGGAATCATCAGTCATGAAAGACTGCGCCCCCTCCATATACCACCTGAACCGCTAGTAGCCTGAGGGTCAGATGATCCAAAATCTCCCTCATCCAACGGTAGGTCATCCTCCTGCAAATTGTGAAATATATCAGAGTCCATCTAAAACACAAAATTATTGTTGTTAGTAGATAGTTGAAAATAACTATTTAATATAGATAAATATAAGTTATGATTATAACCAGCATTTAACTATGTCAATATTCATCTTCATCCTCTTCTCCATAGCTATCAATATCAATGTCTTCATCTTCCTCCTCAGCATCATTAATATCCATATGAGTTATAGTTTCAACATCTCTTGTCATTTCAAATTCATTTGTATCATAATTAACATCTTCATCACCATCGATCCTTAATTGTAGGGTGTCATCATCGATATTCATGACTCTTTGTGAATCAGATGGATTTTGAACTGTTTCTTGAAAAATTTCAATTCTTTCCACTTCAGCAGAACCACATTCAGTTTGAGTAAACTGATTTTGCCGAGATTTCATTTTTATTATGCTCCACCAATCGCTCAAGTATCTTGATGTAGCATAATACTTTTAATAATAAATTGTATGTGCCTGTTGAGCGAGTAAAAATAGTCCATTTACTACAATAATACTTTTATTTTTAATATCAATGATTACATGATTCGGATGAACACACAAGCCTCTCTCAGTATCCAACCACAGACATTTAAACATTGTTATGTAATTCTATTATAGATAACACAACTCAATAATTTCATCAAAAATTCCATAAAATTCAACTTTTGTTTCTCTGTGTTTTGATCCTCTCAAGCGAACCCCAATGTTCATTGTTTTTTTGATTCCCCGTATGCATGTGTATGAAATCAAAAACCATTCACCACATATACATTACAGGATTTAACCATTTTGGATGGTGGGTTACTAAATATACAGAGCAGCTTATCAATTTTATCCGCATATTGAGACACCTGAAAATTTGTAAAAAAATTATCAATATAATAAATAATAAACAGAATTGATATTAAACCATTAATAATTTATGTTACCAGTTTCTGAAACCATTGAGAACGTTATTTTGTCTGCGTTCTTCAAGAGCAGCTGCTGTAATTTGTGGAAGTTGTTTCTTGATATGATTATCATATAACCTAAATAAAAGTTCAAATATTTTAACATAAATTATAGAATAAGTGATAGAAGCACTCACAGGACAAATAATGTCCTTTCTTCACAGTTGAACAGAACATATGTATGAGCTCTCTGATGTTCATCATCTGAAATCCATCATCCATGAACTCCACTGAAACCAAGATTCGGCTGATTAAAAACTTTTAATTGATTTTCTATTTCATCATTAACATTCCCCTCATTTTATCCCATGCGATTGTGTTTTGAGGGATATTGAGATTCAAAATAATTAGGGAAGAAAAAATCAATTTCCTCTTGCAAATAAGCTTCATCAATTGAGCCTTCAACTGAAGCTTTGTTACGTACTTTTTTCATCAATTTCTAATTGCATCTATCGAATGGGTACATCCATCGAAACTGTACTGGACCTCCACATTTAGCTTCATGTGGAAAATGTAATATCAGATGTTTCATTGAGTCAAAGAAATCCAGTGGAATGATTTTTTCCAATTTACATATAATTACAGCAACATCTCTTTCCAGTTTTCTTAGCGCATTGTAGTCTGTGGTCGCTGCACAAATGTCTAAAAAAAATTTCTATGTCTATTATAGAATCCAAAATCATAGAATTCAATAAACCAATGAATCAAATTGGCATTAGTATTTCCAATATAACGTGAAAATTATGATTTTTTAATCCAATAATATAACCATTCTTAACAAATCTGACAAAATTGGAAGCATAGCCATCTAAAAGTCTCAAATCTACAATCCACTGACAAAATAATAAGCGACTCTCTTTGGATAGTGTATAAGCTTCTTTCAGCTTCATTAACCTCTGTGATCTGACATTTTAAAATAGTTCAAGTTCTGGTCGCTTGCCAATTTGAGAAAGATCTAATCGTTCCTTTATAGTATCTTTGGACTTACCTAGTGTATCCAAAACTGTATGAAATAAATTATCATAATAGTTCTTCTCAATATGCATAACATCCAACATGTGGCGGACCAACAAATCAGACCAATACAGAAGATCCCAAAAAATGCTCTGTTTTATCCAATTATGTTCTTTCCCAAATCCATGAATTTTCTATTGGTTTACTGTTGGTCCAAATGTGATGGGAGGTAATGAAAATATAAGTGATTCTAACTATATATCTGAGATCATCTTTGGAGCTCCATCCCTTTCAATTATACCTTTTCTAAAATGATATTTGTTCCTCCGAAAAGGATGATCGGTTAGAAAAAATCTACGGTGACAATCAAAATAGCAAGGATTTTTCTATCGATGAGAATAAAGGCTTTGTTTTCTTTCATACAGTATGGACATGATTTCGGACCATGTGTAATCCAAGCAGATAACATGCCATATTCCGGAAAGTCACCAATCATCCACATCAATGCAGATTTTAATATGATTTTTTTTTCGCAGCAACATCATATGTATTAACACAATCACTTCACAATGCATTTAACTCATCAATCAATGGTTTCAAATAAACATCAATATTATTTTTCGGATGTCCTGGGATTAATAGAGTCAAAAAGATATAGGTATCCTTTATCAACATCCATAGAAGAAAATTGTACAGAGTTATAAAGATAGTCCAACATGAATACTGACTACCATAAGAACCAAACAGACAGAAACTGTCAATAGAAAGACCCAATCACAGGTTTCAGGCTTCTATAAAAAAAGACGGATGCAGAAGGTCAAAATGATTCCATGAATCGCCATCAGATGGATGATTCAAACTTCTATCGGTTGAAATATTGATTTTGTGCCATGACATCATTGAAGCTGTATTTTGAGACATAAATAAATGTTGTAACCTGGGTGTAAGGGGGAAGTATCTTAACTATTTTACTGTAATCGATTTAGACTTCCCTAGTTGAGCTTCTTTATACCTCGATTGTCCACATGTGGGACAACAATCCAATGACTTATTTTCAAAAGAATATAAGATGTAATCATTTGGACATTCATGAACCTTCTGATAACTAAGGCCCATATTATGAACTAGCCACTTTCTCTCATAGTAATTTATAGGAAACACATTTCCTTCAGGTAATAGTGTTTTAACCAAAGAAAATATCTGATCAAAATAGTTGTTTCACATTGAATTATCTAATTTAATAGCCATAAATTTTGCAACTGCTTCTAATTTTATTATCTTGCAACCAGGATATAATGCATCCTCATCAGACCTCGACAACTCATAAAATTCAGATGGTGCCAACTCAAGAGTTAAATCAATATCATCATGAGTCTCAGTTTATTGCACAGATGGACCTGCAACATCATGTACTAAATTCTGAAACCATCATGGATCCAGAATCAAGTTTTTAGGATATTCTCTGGAACTGCGTTCAACATGTTGATACCAAAAAACATAATCTGGTTGAAAACCAAACCGCAAGAGATGTCCCCCAACCTTGTCAACTGTGTCAAATGTTCTCAGAGACCATTTTTTACAAGGACCCTTAATTTTGCATTCTGAAACATATTCTGGTTTTGATGATGAAAAATATAAGAAAGCTTCAACACCCTCAATATATATAGGCTTTAAACCAGAACCATTTGGATTTCTGCGCTGATTTATCCAAACATGATCATCTAATAATGAATGATGTCGACTTATTTATTCAATATTTTTCTACATAAAATATAAAATCATCACTGTTTTTGAATAATTTGAAATTATAAAAAACTACCTAAAAATGAAGATAAATAATTATAACTACTTATTAATAATTACCATTAATTAAGGGTGACACAATTTCCTGTGGATTTACGACAACTCTTTTGTCCGACGACTCATTTACTTGCATCTTTCTCACAATGAAATCACAAGGAAGAATGTGGTCTGAGGTACGCATATTCATTCTCGTATGCACGAGAATGAATATGCCTACCTCCGACCAGATTCTTCATTGGGATTTCAGTGTGACAAAGATGCAAGTAAATGAGACGTCCGACAAAAGATCCCCCTTTTCTTCGATGAATCATCTTCTTCCAACTGTCACCGTATGAAAACCTTATAATAAATATGATCCTACGAATGCATATCCAATCTCATGCATACAAAATTTAATATTTCTACATAGCAGCACATTTTTCATAATGATTTGAGAAGGTGAGAGTTGAAAGGAGAAAATTCATCAAGAAAAAGTAGTGTCATAAATCCATTAGAAATTGTGCCAAGTTTTTAAAATGTATTAAAAATTCTTAAAAAATCTTCTTAACTCTTCCTAACTATTTCTAACTAATTATTACTAATTATTACTAATTATTTCTAATTATTTATAATTATTACTAATTGTTACAAATTATAACTAATTATTACTAATTATTACTAATTATTACAATTTATTACTAATTATTACAATTTATTACTAATTATTACAATTTATTACCATTTTAGCAATACTTACCAATACTTAGCAAACCAAAAACTGCTTGAATAATGAATGGAAATTTTGTAATCATCGTTGTGGAGATGATTACAAATTTTCCCTTCATTATCTAAGCAGTTTTCGTTTACTAATTATTACTAATAAAAAAATTTTGTTATCAATATTTATGAAAAAACAATATTAATATAATTTAAAATAATAATAAAATTTATAAAATATTAAAATTATCAATATTCGCAAGAGGCTTTGCTCTATTCTTAACATGTTTAAATCTCAAAGGGTCACCAATTGTCAGGCCATGCACAATAAAATGCTTGTGTCACCCATGTCCAATGTAAACTCAATAATTGTCCTTGCATTGTTGATCACCTCGCAAGTAGTGTTGCAATAGGACGACAAAATTAATGTTGTTCTCGTCTTTAAGAATCTTCTCGCTCCCTTTACATATATCATTCTTCCTTAAAAATTTAACGGGACACCAGTATCTTTCCCTTAATTTTTTGAGGATGAATGGTTTATGTAAAGGGTCATGTGAGATAATTCTTATAGATGAGAAGGGCATGACTTGGGTCATCCTATTGCAACGCTACTTGCAAGGTGATCCAACAAGCAAGGACAATTATAGAGATTACATTGGAAATGGCTGACACAAGCTTTTTATTGCGTATGACTTGACAATTGGCGACCCTTTGAGATTTTAACATATTAAGAATAGAGCAAATCCTATTGCGAATATTGATAATTTTAATATTTTATAATTTTTTTATTATTTTAATAATATTAATATTGTTTTTTCATAAATATTGATAATATAATTGTTTTATTTGTAATAATTAGATATAATTATATTTACTATTTATTACTATTTATTACAATTTATTACTAATTATTACAATTTTTTACTAATTATTACAATTTAATACTAATTATTACAATTTATTACTAATTATTACAATTTATTACTAATTATTACAATTTATTACTAATTATTACAATTTATTCCTAATTATTCCCATTTATTCCTATTTATTGTTAATTATTGATAATTATTCCTAATTATTGCTAATTATTTCTAATTATTCCTAATTATTAGGATTTATTCATAATTATTGCTAATTATTCCCAATTATTCCTAATTATTACTAATTATTGCTAATTATTGCAAATTATTCCTAACTATTTCTTATTATTTGTAATTATTGCTAATTATTGCCAATTATTCGTAATTATTTCAAATTATTCATATTTATTCCTAATTATTCCAATTTATTCCTAATTATTCCAATTTATTCCTAATTATTGGTAATTATTCCTAATTATTGGTAATTATTCCTAATTATATCTCGTTATACATAATTATTGCTATTTACTCCTAATTATTGCTATTTATTCCTAATTATTGCAATTTATTCCTAATTATTGCTAATTATTGCTATTTATTGCTATTTATTTCAAATTATTGCTATTTATTCCTAATTATTTCCAATTATTCTTAATTATTGCTAATTATTCCTAATTATTGCAAATTTTTCCTAATTATCTCTAATTATTCCTAATTATTCCTAATTATTCCTAATTATTGCTAATTATTCCTAATTATTGCTAATTATTCCAAATTATTGCTAATTATTTCTAATTATTCTTAATTATTGCTAATTATTCCTAATTATTGATAATTATTGCTAATTATATCTAATTATTAATAATAATACCTAATTGTTTCTAATTATACCAAATTATTGCTAATTATACCTAATTATTTCTAACTATATGTAACGCCCCGACCCCAGTTACCGAGAGTCGGTGCATTATTACATAACATTGGCATGATCACAAGAGTGATCAAATCTCGAATGACCGATTAGTTTAGTAGCCTTGGAAACACTAGATATATTCATAAAGTTTTACATTACATCATAAAATTGAAAACTACAACAACATAGTCTCCATAGTCCACACTCTTATCCCCTCATACTATCCCTGTAGGTCATTCATAATTTACTACATCACATCTTTGGAAAAATAAAACATAGAAAAGGGGTGAGCTCAAATGCCCAGTAAGGATAAAAATATAGCGGAAACTTTCATAAATAAGAATAAACATTTAAGGCAATGTACAACTAAAACAAAATCCTTTTAAACTTTAACTTCAACATTGTATGGAAAAAATAAAATGAAATAATTCCATTTACTTATTCACATGAATATTCTACTAATCGAATAATCACATGCAATATCAATAACCACTTTCATAATGATGGAATGCATAATGCCAGACTATTATAACCACATAGTCAAGGCCTCGTGCCAAGACTATAAATAAGATTTTTCAAAGGCCTTGTGAAAAGACACTAGTTTGTCTCGTGAGACCTACCGATGCATCAAGGAGCTATAGCGGGCTCCACCCGTCACATATTATGTCCAATGCATTCCCATATGAAAAGGTTTAAACATAACATAAAAATTCGTATTAAAAATAGCATACGAAATGTAAATACTTTATCCATAAACCATGAATGGTATAAAAATAACACATCCATAGTCAAATGTATCACAAAACCTTCAATACAATATAGAAGCTTTGTATTATAATAAATCAAAATCAAATAAGCTTAAAATCCATCAAAGGATGCTGACACAAATGAAATCAAAAATCTTTTTAGAGAAATATCTATTTCTATTTTGAAATTATTTAAGAGTCCTATATCTATAAAATAAAACATTTTCGTTGAAAATATTCTTGTAATCCTGTAAGGGAAGATTCGATGATTTTATAATGGCGGAAAATAGCCGCACCCGCCGTATCAGTTAAAAAAACATTCTTACTTTAATTCTGTCGAAAAGGTTAAAAAGGACCTTTTTTGGAAAATGACAGAAAGATTCCTTTATAAACCACTTATAAAAGTCAAAAAGGGTATAAATGACTTTATCCCATATTATAGTAAATTGTAAGAGAAAATGTTTTGAAATACATTATTATGAAACATGGATGTTGATGATAAGGAAGTCCTAGTAGATTATTACGTATAAACAACCTCGGATAATGAAGAGACTGCGCAATAAACCCTTACCTTGTACTTTTACTTGGTTGAGGGTAGGTTAACCTCCTCTATAATGGTGAAATAATTGTTATTAAATTTTACAAGAATCATATTCATTAATATGATATCATATTTTATCTTTTAACATTGCTTTGTTAATAATATCTTAGAATTATCGTCGTTTTAGGTGTTAACGTACTCGTTTTCTTTTATATGTTTTGTTACATAAGCCATTTTTGTTATGAATAGGTTGTATCTTATTCATATCCAGAATGATATCAATTCCTTAAACATTATTTTTAAATCATCAAATGATAATTATACTTGAATGGATACGTTGGAGAATGAATCTCATTGCGTTCGTGGAGACGGTAGTCCGTACGTACGCACGTGCGACAATATCATTCTTTTGATATTAAAATAATATATAATTAGATGGTATATCATATATAAAGAATAATTATCATTTTATATTTATTATTTACATGAATTACATATCATTATTATACCCATCCAAATAATAATTTATTGAATAACAATTACACCACGACGTGGAGACGGTAAGTCGTACGTACGCACGTCTGGTGACATGTCATTCAAAGGATGGATAGAATAATGAATATGGTTGTACCATATTTATAATAATATTACAGTATATAGTAGATACTGGATTCATTATTTTAGAATAGGAATAACAAAGAAAGAAGAAGTTGAAGAAGAAATGAATTTGAAAAAGGGTGGTGAAAACATTACCTCTTCTTCGGGTTCTTCCTTTTGATTTGATCACAGGGGCTCCTTAGGTTGGCTTTCTAATCAAAATATGGCCTCTAGGTTGTAGTGAGGGAAGTTGAGAGAGTATTTGGGCAGAGTTTGGCTGAGCCAAATGGATTTGAAGGTGTGAATTAATGAAAAGGGCGAGTTCCCTTTTATAAGAGGGGTGAGGGGCACCTTTGGAAAAAGTAGAAATATTATTTTATAATAAATTCATATTCAGTTTCTAATGGCTCCAAAGTGTATTATTTAAAGGTTAATGCGTGTATGGGTCTAAAATCACTCAACCAATAGAATTTAGACAGGTTTGGGTCATTATATTAACCTTATCTTTTAGTTTTAACTCTTAGTTAATTAGTTTGACACTTACCATGTCACTTTGTATTTTTATATTATATAGTTAATAATCTTACTATATACCTCCAAGAGACCCCTAAGTGGTCCATTAATGATACACCTATCATGATATAAGTCTCTTGGAAGAACCTTATATTTTTAGGAATTTAATATCAATTAATAATATAATATTTGTTTTAAAAACTCTTTTATGTCAATTTTGGAACTATTCAATAATTGATTTTTGTAAAATTCACAAAAGATGTATTACCTCAAAGAAAGATAATTAAACCAATCCTAACATGTCATATTAACCTATAAAATTAGTTTTATTCATAAAAAGTCTCAAATTATATTTATTTGGGTATTTATAATATCAATTATTTTAATTTTTCACTATTATGGTAATTACTCCATCATCATTTTGTCATAAATAAATTAAATTAATTATTGTCTAAAAATTATAAATAAAATATCATTATGTAGGAAATATTTTTAGATTTCTAATTAATTATTACAAATGAATTTACCTTATTTATAACCCTATATTAAAAAAATTTTTAGTAAATAAACTTTGATTTTAAGCCTCATAACTCTTCTTTGAATTAAATAATAATAAATGTCCTAATCTAATCCAAGTGGACCAAAATGATAATATTTTATTCATAAGGTTGCTTTTTGTGGAGATAAACTTGTCCAATATAATTAGGACATGTGTTAGGGTAATATTAATATCATTTTTACCCCTAATTACCCTATTTACTTTTAACCGAGGTAAATAAAAGTAAAAAGTTACTATTCACCAAAAATTATTTTCATCTCATTGAACCACATTTTACTCCTTGATATTTACCATGTCTCTCGGATTTTTTAAATTCCACTCACAGAAGCGGTAAAATTAAGTTTAATAAAAAATTCAGTTTTTTAACTACCACTTAGTGGTTTCACTTTTCATCAAAAAATGATGTTTTTCAGAAAAATTCAAAAAATTCACCCTAGGATAATTTCGATATTCTGAATCCAAAAATGAAGTCCATTTTGAAAAATAAAATTTATAAATTTCAAAAAGTGGGTATAACTATTCATAACTACTAGTTTGATTGGTTGTGGTGTGTTAGAACTCGATGTTGCGTACTACACATGCTATTTCATTATTCAAAGAGAAGCATACCATAAAAGCTTGGGGTGTTACATTCTCCCCTCCTTCAAATAATTTGGTCCTCAAAATTTCTAGAATACTACCGCATGAAAATAATCGGGTGGTTCTTCATCATATGTTCCTCGGGTTCCCATGTTTCCTCTTCCATCTTATGGTTTCTCCACATGACTTTTACCAGACGAGTCATCCAGTTTCTCAGTTCTTCTTCTCTCGTATCAATAATCTTGACAGGATCTTCACAATAAGACAGATCGGGTTCCAGTTCTAATTCCTCATTGGTGTGTACATGCGTTGGGTCAGGCATGTTTTTCCTCAATAGTGATATGTGGAACACATCATGAACTTTGGAGATATTTGGCGGCATTGCCAAATGGTAAGATACAGCCCCAATTCGTTCTAGAATTTCGAAATGTCCGATGTACCTGGGACTCAATTTACCTTTCATACCAAAACGTATGACTCCCTTCCATGGAGATACCTTCAGGAAAACATGATCACCAACTTGAAATTCCAAATCCTTCCTTCGCTTATCAGCATAGCTCTTCTGCCTACTTTGAGATGATTGATATGGTTTTGGATTACCTTCACCTTTTCCATCGTTTCCTCCACCAGTTCTGGGCCTACAAGTTTTCTTTCACCAACGTCATCCCAACAGGTTGGTTTGCGACATCTCTTTTCATATAACGCTTCATATGCTGCCATATGAATACTTGAATGGAAGCTATTGTTATAGGAAAATTCTACTCAAGGTAAATGTTGATCCCACATACCCAGAAAGTCAAGTGAGCAGGATCTCAACATGTCTTCTAAGGTTTGAATAGTTCATTCTGATTGTCCATCTGTTTGAGGGTGGTAGGCAGTGCTCAAATGAAGTTTAGTATCCAAGGCTTTCTGAAGACTTTTTCCAGAATCTTGTAGTAAAACGGGGGTCACGATCAGAAACAATCGATAGGGGTACTCCATGAAGTCTCACAACTTCATTAATATATAGTCTTGATAGTCGTTCAAGTCGTAAATCTTCCCTTATAAAAATAAAATGTGCTGACTTAGTAAGACGATCAACAATGACCCATATTGCATCGTTCCTTCTAGGAGTCTTTGGTAGACCCATGACAATATCCATCGTAATATTGTCCCATTTCCACTCCGGTATGGGAAGAGGTTGCAATACTCCACAAGGTTGCTGCCTTCCAGGTTTCACTTGTTGACAAACCATACATCATGACACAAAATCTGCAATCTCCCTCTTCATGTTGTCCCACCAAAAATGTTCCTTCAAATCTCTGTACATTTTGGTGCTCCCAGGGTGTATATATAAATTGGAACTATGAGCATCATCCAGAAATTCCCTTTTTAGATCAGGTATATCAGGAACACAAAGCCTCTTCCCAAATTTCAAAATTCCATCGTCATACACAAAGTCTCCCAATCTCCCATCATTCACAACATTAATCTTCTTTTGAAATTCTTCATCATTAGCCTGAGAACTCTTAATCCTTTCAAGTAAAGATGGTTTGGCAACCATTTGGAAATGCATGGATGTTTCACCTTCCCTGGTTATTCCAATGTCCATCTTCACTAGATCCATGAAAATTGGATCCCTTTCAAATCTTATATTGTTCAAAACTCCATGGTCTTTTCTTCTCAAAGCCTCTGCCATCTTGTTTGCTTTTCCCGAGTGGTAGTGTATCGTACAATTATAATCCTTGAGTAATTTAAGCCATCTCCTTTGCCTCATGTTGAGTTCTTTTTGTGAGAAAATATACTTCAAACTCTTGTGATCAGTATAAATCTCACATTTTTCACCATAGAGGTAGTGCCTCCAAATCTTCAATGTAAAGATCATAGCTGCTAACTCGAGATCATGATTAGGATAGTTTTGTTCATGAATTTTCAAATGTCGTGATGCATAGGCAATAACCCTATCATTCTGCATAAGGACACAACCATGTCCTTTCTTCGATGCATCACTATAAATAACGAACCCATCATTCCCCGATGGTAGAGTCAACATAGTAGAATTAACTAATCTTTTCTTTAGTTCTTCGAAACATTCTTCACACTATTTTTTCCAAACAAATTTAACCCCATTACGTGTGAGATTCGTTAATGGGTTAGCCAATCGGGCAAAATTCTGGACGAAACATCGATTATAACCTGCCGAACCAATAAAATTGCGTACCTCCGTTATACTCGTAGGTGCTGGCCATTCTTGGATTGCCTTGGTCTTAGAAGGATCAATAGATATTCCATATTTAGAGACAATATGGCCAAGAAAAGAAATCTCTTGAAGCCAGAATTCACACTTGCTAAAATTCCCATATAATTCATGTCTTCTCAGAGTCTTCAGGATAATGCACAAGTGATTTACATGATCTTCATATATTTTGGAGTATACCAAGATATCATCAATAAATACCACCACAAATTCATTGAGATATTACTTGAAAACTCTATTCATCATATCCATGAATACAGATGGTGAATTAGTCAATCCAAAAGGCATTACTGTAAACTCATAATGCCCGTACCTGGTTCGAAATGCTTTCTTCGGAATGTCTTCCTTCTTTACACACAACCGATGGTATCCAGATCGAGGGTCAATCTTTGAAAAGTATTGAGGTCCATGCAGTTGGTAAAATAAATCATCAATGCGAGGTAGGGGTTACTTGTTATTTATTGTTATATCATTGATCTCCCTGTAGTCGATACATAACCTCATAGATCCATCATTCTTTTTAACAAAAAGAACAGGGGTTCCCCATGGAGAAACACTAGGGAAAATAAATCTCGTATTACTCAATTCCTCTAGTTGTTTCTTTAGTTCAACTAATTCTATAATGTCCATTCTATAAGGGGTCTTCGATATAGGCCTTGATCCAGGAATTAAATCAATGGAAAACTCAACTTATCATTCTGGAGGATGTCCAGGTAAATCTTCCAGAAACACATCTACATATTATTTCACAATAGGTACATCCTCTATTTAAACATTCCTTTCCTCACCCACTGTAATTTCATCCTATTCCTCACAAATAATTGAATTTAGTTGAGCTACTGGGGGTGGATCTAGATAAGAATTAGGTGGGGATGATTCTACTCTAAAGATAAGGTGTTCCTTATCATCATTATCAAAAATCATAACCTCCTTCTTCTTACAATAAATCTTCGCATCATGGTCTGAAAGCCAATCCATACCGAGGATTATATCAAACTCAATCACAGATATAATGATGAGATCAGCGGATAAAAAACATTTATGTGCTCTAATGGGGACTGATTAACAAAACTTTGTCGCAATGGTACTTACCTTAGGAGTTTTAACTGACAACTCCCTTGTTAAATCAAATTGTAAATATCTAATTATCTTAGAAAACTGGAAAGATATGAAACAATGCGATGATCCAGAATCAAATAATTCATTTGATAAACTTGAGGAAACCATTAAATTACCTTCCACCACGTCTTTCAGAGATTCTACCTCAGCAGTAGTGATAGAATAAGCATGGCCTTGATCCCTTGGCCTTTTCTGAGGTAAGTTCCCCTGATTCTTAGGACATTCATTTGCATAATGTCCCATATCCCTGCAATTGTAGCATTCGACATCGGTAGCTGACTTCTTCCCCTTGCAATCACAAGCTTGGTGGGATTTTCACCACACTTGTAACATACTCTTGTTCCTTTTAAGCAAGTACTGAGGTGTTTCTTCCCACATTTACTGCAGGATGGATATTCAGATTTTACCTTCTTCCCTTTATTTCCATTCCCAGATTGATTAACAGATCTCTTTTTCTCTTACTTTTCTTTAAAGTCATATGACATAGAGAATTCGTTCTCTGTCTTGATAGCACATGAGACAATGTCTTCATACGACGAGAAGTATTGTGAGACTAATGCTCCACGGAGAAATGGTTTTAACCCATCAAAGAAATGATCAATCTTACTTCTTGGGTTACATATATAATCTCCAGCATACCTTGCTAACCTTGTAAAGTTATCCTCATACTTTGCAACATTCTCATCCTCCTTTTGTCTCAGACTCAGAAATTGTCTTTCCATATCTGCTTGGTGGTCACGAGGAAAGTATTTTTATAAAAGAAGATCTTTGAACTCCCTCCATTACATATTTGATACTTCATCATCTTCCTCCATGTTTATAATCAATGACCACCATTGATCATCATCTCCCGTGAGGCGGTAAATTTCCATGATAACTTTTTCCCTTTCTCTACTCCCCAATGCCTGAAATATTTTTTCTAGGGAATTTATCCATTGCTCAGCTACTGATGGATTTTTACTCCCATTGAATGTTGGTGGTTGCTGCCTCATGAAGCGATCTAACATTGATCCTCCACGCTGTGGATCAGGGTTCTCCATACGGGTAGGGTTATTATTCATAACCTGAGTGAGTTGTCCCAGTATGGTGATTAGTTGATCAGAACCAGTTGCATCACCAGCTCCACTATAATTATCTTGAGCAGGAGGGAAATCCCTACATGGAGTGCGTGCATTGATACGGTTTCCATTTCTTCTACTAGGCGCCATTTCTAAACAATGGAATAAACTAGACCAGTTTATGAATCAAAATACATAATTCCATACTTATAAAACACTTAACATAAATTGAACTTTTTATGGATATAATCTATAATCATAAAAATGTTTTCTTTGAGGATGTATATACTCATAAACCCTTCATAATGATTTGTAATGAAAATGGGAGTTATCCTAAGCATATCCCCTAGGAGTGTCGTAACCAAGAGTGCAGCAAGGCCCATTTTCGTGCACTAGTTGTCATTCGTGTCTAGCTCAAAGCGGTGTTTTCGGGTTTTACCCCTAGGTACATCTGTGCCAGAGCTGCCTCTACCTGCTTGTATACTGACAGGGATGTATTGATCGGAAAACTCACAAAATATATACAATACCAAAATTCTAGGAAGTTATTCTATACTAATCCTCAAAGTCCATCTTAAATCTATGTGCTCTAATAAGAGTTTATCTAAATCTAGCTTCCAAGGTCTGTACTAAACTTCCTCTGATACCAACTGTAACGCCCCGACCCTAGTTACATAGAGTCGGTGCATTATTAAATAACATTGGAATGATCACAAGAGTGATCAAATCTCGAATGACCGAATAGTTTAGTAGCCTTGTAAACACTAGATATATTCATAAAGTTTTAAATTACATCATAAAAATGAAAACTACAACAACATAGTCTCCATAGTCCACACTCTTTTCCCCTCATACTATCCCTGCAGGTCATTCATAATTTACATATTCACATCCTGGAAAAAATAAAACATAGAAAAGGAGTGAT
Organism: Viscum album; assembly: GCA_963277665.1. Classification (NCBI taxonomy): domain Eukaryota; kingdom Viridiplantae; phylum Streptophyta; class Magnoliopsida; order Santalales; family Viscaceae; genus Viscum; species Viscum album. Next base: position 1,908,423,535 of record OY728155.1, read on the forward strand.
CTCAAATGTCCAGTAAGGATAACAATATAGCAGAAACATTCATAAATAAGAATAAACATTTAAGGTAATGTATTACTAAAACAAAAGCCTTTTAAACTTGAACATCAACATAGTATGGAAAAAATAAAATGAAATAATGTCATTTACTTATTCACATGGATATTCTACTAGTCAAATAATCACATGCAATATCAATAACCACTTTCATAATGATGGAATGAATAATGCCAGACTATCATAACCACAGAGCCAACGCCTCGTGCCAAGACTACAAATAATATTTTTCCAAGGCCTTATGCCAAGACACTAGTTTGTCTCATGATACCAACCGATGCATCGAGGAGCTATAGCGGGCTCCACCCTTCACATATTAAGTCCAATTCATTCCCATATGAAAAGTTTTAAACATAACATAAACATTAGTATTAAAACTAGAATAAGAAATGTAAATACTTCATTCCTAAACCACGAATGGTATAAAAATAACAAATCCACAGTCAAACGTATCACAAAACCTTCAATACAATATAGAAGTTTTTTATTATAATAAATTAACTTCAAATAAGCTTAAAATCCATCAAAGGATGTTGACATAGATGAAATAAAAACTCTTTTTAGAGAAATATCTCTTTCTATTTTGAAATTATTTAAGAGTCATATATCTATAAAATAAAACATTTTCTTTGAGAATATTCTTATAATATTTTAAGGGAAGCTTCAATGATTTTATAACGGCAGAAAATAGCCGCACCCACCGTATAAGTTAAAAAAACATTCTTACCTTAATTATGTCGAAAAGGTTAAAAAAAACCTTTTTTGGAAAACGATAGAAAGATTCCTTTATAAACCACTTATAAAAGTCAAAAAAGGTATAAATGACTTTAACACACATTCTGATAAATAGTAAAAATAATGTTTTGAAATAAATTTTTATGAAACATGTATGTGGATGATAAGGAAGTCCCAGTAGTTTATTACATATAAACAACCTCGGATAATGAAGAGATTGCGAAATATACCCTTAACTTGTACTTTTCCTTGGTTGAGGTTAGGTTAACCTCTTGTATAATGGTGAAATAATTTTTATTAAATTATACAAGAATCATATAAATTAATATGATATCATATATTATCTTTTAACATTTCTTTGTTAATAATATCTTAGAATTATCGTTGTTTCGGGTGTTAACTTACTCGTTTTCTTTTATATGTTTTGTTACATAAGCCGTGTTTGTCATGGATAGGTTGTATCTTATTCATATCTAGAATGATATCAAGTACTTAAACATTATTTTTAAATCATCAAATGATAATTATACTTGAATTGATACGATGGAGAATGAATCTCATCGTGTTCGTGGAGACTGTAGTCCGTACGTATGCACGAGCGACAATATCATTCTTTTGATATTAAAATAATATAGAATTGGATGGTATATCATATATAAAGAATCATTATCATGTTATATTTATAATTTACATGAATTAAACATCATTATTATACCCATCCAAATAATAATTTATTGAATAACAATTACACCACGACGTGGAGACGGTAAGCCGTACGTACACACGTATGGTGACATGTCATTCAAAGGATGGATAGAATACTGAATATGGTTGTACCATATTTATAGTAATATTACATTGTATAGGATATACTGGATTCATTATTTTAGAATGGGAATAACAATGAAAGAAGAAGTTGAAGAATAAATGAATTTGAAAAAGGGTGGTGAAAACATTACCTCTTCTTCGGGTTCTTCCTTTTGATTTGATCAAAACAGCTCTTTAGGTTGGCTTGCTGATCAAAATAAGGCCTCTAGGTTGTAGTGATGGAAGTTGAGAGATTATTTGGGAAGATTTTGGTCGAGCCAAATGGCTTTGAAGGTGTAAATTAATGGGAAGGTGGAGTTCCCTTTTATAAGAGGGGTGACGGGCACCTTTGGAAAAGCTAGAAATATTATTTTCTAATAAATTAATATTCGTTTTCTAATGGATCCAAAGTGGATTATTTTAAGGATAAAGTGTGCATGGGTCGAAAACAACTCAACCAATAGAATTTAGACAGGTTTCGGTTATTATATTAACCTTATATTTTAGTTTTAACTCTTAGTTAATTAGTTTGACACTTATCATGTCACTTTGTATTTTTATATTATATAGTTAATAAACATACTATATACCTCCAAGAAACCCCCAAGTGGTCCATTAATGATACACATATCATGATATAAGTCTCCTGGCCGAACCTTAGATTTTTAGAAATTTGATATCAATTAATTATATAATATTTGTTTTAAAAACTCTTTTATGTCAATTTTTACACTATTCAATAATTGATTTTTGTAAAAATCACAACAGAAGGATTACTTCAAACAAAGTTAATTAAATCAATAATAACACTCCATATTAACCTATAATATTAGTCTAATTCATAAAAAGTCTGAAATTATATTTATTTGGGTATTTATAATATCAATTATTTTATTTTTTCACTATTATGGTAATTACTGCATCATCAATGTGTCATAAATAAATTGAATTATTTATTTTATTAAAATTATAAATAAAATATAATTATGTAGGAAATATTTTTAGATTTCTAATGAATATTTACAATCAAATTTACCTTATGTATAACCCTATATTAAAATTTTTTAGTAAATAAACTTTGATTTTAACTCTTTTAACTCTTCTTTGAATTAAATAATAATAAATGTCTTAATATAATCCAAGTGGACCTAAATGATAATATTTTATTCCTAAGGTTGTTTTGGGTCGAGATACACTTGTCCAATAGAATTAGGACATGTGTTAGGGTAATATTAATATCATTTTTACCCTTAATTACCCTATTTACTTTTAACCGTAGTAAATAAAAGTAAAAAGTTACTATTCACCAAAAATTATTTTCATCTCATTGAACCAAATTTTATTCCTTGATATTAACCGTGTTTCTCAGATTTTCGAAATTCCACTCACAGAAGCGGTAAAATTAAGTTTCATGAAAAATTCAGTTTTTTTACTACCACTTAGTGGGTTCACTATTCATCAAAAAATGAAGTTTTTCAGAAAAATAACTAAAATTCACCCTAGGATAATTTCGATATTCTGAATCAAAAAATGAAGTCCATTTTGAAAAATAAAATTTATAAATTTCAAAAAGTGGGTATTACTATTCATAACGGCTAGTTTGATTGGTTGTGGTGTGTTAGAACTCGATATTGCGTACAACACACACTATTGAATTATTCAAAGAGAAGCGTATCGTAGAATCTTGGGGTGTTACACTATACCTAATTATTGCTAATTATACCTAACTATTACTAATTATACAAAATTATTTCTAATTATACCAAATTATTGCTAATTTTACCTAATTATTGCTAATTATACCTAATTATTGCTAATTATACCTAATTATTGCTAATTATACCTAATTATTGCTAATTATACCTAATTATTGCTAATTATACCTAATTATTGCTAATTATACCTAATTATTTCTATTTATACCTAATTATTGCTAATTATACCTAATTATATCTAATTATTACTAATTATATCTAATTATTACTAATTATATCTAATTATTACTAATTACCCATAATTATGACTAAATTCTGCTAATTATCTATAATAATATATTATTATTGCAAATTAACACTAATTATTTATAATTATCACTAACAATATCAATTTATTACTAAAAAATAAATAAATATTAAAATCAATTAAAATCTAATTTAGTTACAACTAATAAACAAAAATTAAAATTAATAAAAAAAATAAAAAATATATAAAAAAATAAAATATTAATACCTTAAACTTTGATAGTCTGAAGCTGTTGGTGCCTTCCAAATGCCCTCGTATAAAAAATTTTAACTAACAGAAATTGTTTCCTTAACTCTGGAGAATCAAGAGAAAGGGAGATGAAGATCACAGTGATTTTCAAAAACAACCGATGGGGGGTATATATAGGTTAAATTAGTTGCAACGGGGTTAGTAGCGATGGGATACCTGTCACAAATGGTGGTATTTGCGACTTGCCCCGTTGTAAATACCCTCACTCACATTAATTACTGTCGGCAGTTAAAAGGGTATTTGCGACAGGTCCCATTGCAAATACCACCTGCCGACACACTATTTTCGACGGGTGACTTTTCTGGTCGCAAATAGTATTTACCTCCATCGGGATTTTGCGGCGGGGCCCATCGCAAATACCCTCCCTGCATTAATTTCAGTCTGTGGTTAAAAGGGTATTAGCGACGAAGATGCGTCCCGGTCACAAATACCCTTCCCGCGTTTTGGTGTGCAAACTGTGCCAAACCTATTGTGACATGTCACCTATTCCCGTCACAATTAACCTACTATTTGTGACGGGAGTCTTTTCCCATCGCAAATACATAGTTCATCAGACCTTTTACGATGATATATATTCTCGTCGCAATTGCCCCGTCGCAAAAAACTACTTTTCCTGTAGTGCTACTAGGTAGTTATGTTCACACCATACCTATACCACTTGGTGTTGGTAGACCAGATTGTTTATGTAGTTTCATTTTCCATTAAAAAACTCATATAGTGTTGGTTTTATGATGGTTGTAAAATTACATTTGAGTCATGTGGAGATAATGCTGGGTATTTTTTTATTTCACATCATTGATGTCTCATCTCAACCGACCTTTCTTGTATACATGACATTGTTTTATTTTGTATATTTAAATTGATTTATATTTTTATCCTTTACTATTAAATTTTTTGTATAGATTTAAATTTGAAACTACTTATTTTGTTTTCTTGGAATTCAATGGTATGGATGAATATTTCCCAAATTTCGTAGTATTATATCATTAATTTAATTATATTTATTGGAAAAATAATCTCATTTCTATGTTTTTGAAGATCTAGAACTAGTTTCTAGCCTATGGGTATTATGAATTCCCTTTATGCCTTTCCAAGAGTTAGATCAGGCACATGGTTAAGTGTTGAACCAAACTTTTTCAGGACATATTCTATTAATTTTAATGTATATTATAAATAAATAGTTAATTATATAATAATTGTTTAATTATGTAGTAGTTTAAAACTCCCTATAATATATATATGTAAGTATAGAAATCATATTTGATTATAATAATAGTTTTCATAATGATAATAGTAATATAGTGTTACTTAATTTTAGTTAATTAAAATATATAATAATAACAATAATAATTAATTTTTTATTGTATTGCTGATTTAAAACCCCATCAAGTTAAATTACCCCCAGCTTGGCTCATTTTTAATTTTTTATATGTGATGGTGCATTCAATATTGACAGTTGAATTCATCTATGTCAACGCATGAGATATCTATGGACCCTCCTATAATTATGTTTCCCTATCCCACATGTATAATTCGGTCATCACGCAACATGAAGATCCTAACATATCCCTCATTTTATCCACATAAATATAACCCACCACCACTCTATTTGGAAGTGAAGAAAAATCCATAGACCACTCGTCTGCTATCAGGATCACAATTAATAATCTTAATAATAATACTAATATATTTATAAATACATTTCATAATCATATATATGTAAACACACGCATGTATGTATTCATTTATGCATCCATCCCAGCATGTATCATTGTAAAAATATAAATCTTTTTATAAGTACTTTATATAAAAATATATGTAAAAATATATAAATATGTAAGTAAAAATAGTGATATAGTATATAAGTGTATTTGTAAATACGCAAGAAATTTTAATAACCATTATACTAATAAGTATACAAATATAAATGCATTTATGTTGTAAACATATAAATATATTAATATATATATATATATATAAATATGTAGGTAATAATATAAATACATTGCATAAATTATTTCTAAATACATTATATAAATATATTTACGTAAATTATATAAATTAATATATATATATATATAAATTAATTACAAAAAATATTATACATGAAATTTATAAATATTTATGAAATTATTATATCTCTTCAAATAAAAGTATTTATAATGAGATTGTTTATATTTTTGTGTGAGTTTTTTTATTTTAGTGTGTTTATATATATATATATATATATATATTTATACTTCAAACTTCATTCTTATTTTATTTTATAGATAACCTCGCTTTTTAACTAGGTTGAGAAGCAGTTGATACATGACTTGTAATTCGCATATTATATGGACATAAGGTCAGATGAATAAAAAACTAATGTAACACATCCCTACCCACCATTGTTCCATTTGATAGCTCGATTCCCCAAAATTTTATTTTCAACCTGTCATCTTCACCCTACATTGAGGAGCATGAGGCCCGGGGTTCGTGATGAAATATATTAACTTCTTGCAGGGACCAGTTGCACAAATATTGGTTGTAACAACCATAACACCGATAACATATGGCATGTGTTTACTATACTGCATTGGTACAAGATACAATATCTCACATCACATTAGATCAAAAAATTCATTAGCTTTAGGATACTAGATACATACATGATTTATGAAATTACATTGCAATATTCAAAAATATCTTATAAAATTCATGAAAATATTCTTATTTATTTTAGAAAAACCTTGAGTTCATTCAAATATCGCTTCATGATACCTTGGGGAATGGAACGAAAAAATAATGAGTTATCTCATATTCATGGTAATGGGTTCCATAAAATTAAATTTAGCTTTAATACTTAAGGAATAAACAATCTAAAAGAGTGAATAATGAATAAGTGTTCCATATAATCAATATCATGGGTAGAAAATATATCCATGGATAATAATAAAAAAATAATCACATGGAAAACATTTCCAGATTTATTAATAATTGAATTCATAATTTTTATCATGTTAATCATATTGAATTGGTCTCATGCAATACATTTTCAATGAATTTGAAGTCATTCAACTTATGCAAAAATAATAAGTATGGTTTTCTAACTATTTTGCCTCAGGATACCCACCTGATTCATTGAGGGGATATATAATTCTATGACCCAAAGTTACTAAACATGTATAATACATTACTCAAATATTGAATGAATAATACAACATATAATAAATATTCATTAGTAATTAGTAAATATCATTATTTGAATCAAGTATACAGGATATAAATATTCAAAAACCAATAAAATAACTTTCAAAGTAAACTTCTATCAAATAACACAATATATGGAAATATATGTATGACTAAAAAAATATTAAGATAATAATTAATATATCCATGGTACTAGAGAACATGGACATGAAGGATAAGAAAAAGTTAAAAAAATATAGAGAGTGATATAGAATATAATTTCAATGAAATTTATGATCTAAGAAAAAACCTTGTAAAATAAATAATATAAAAACCATAAATCTTTAAGGGATTAAATGAGACCATAAATTCATTATAAATGAGGTTTTTACCCATGTAAAACATTTTCTAAAATTGAGATAAAAATATAAACAAAAAATTTAAAATAACTTTCTTAATTTATTTATAACATAGTTACAATATGAAGTGAAAAGTTATTTCCAAAAAAACTTCTCAGATGGAGTCAAGTAGAAATTTAAAACATTATTTGTAAAATAGTTTAAAATCATATAATCATGAAAATAAAACAATGATTAAGTAATAAAATATTGTTTTGAATATAAAAATATACATAAGAAAAATGAAATCACTTTATAAAACATTAAAGAATACAATACATTTTTTCTTGGTCTAAGAATGAAAAATTAAAACAATAATGGGAATAAATATAATTCTGAAAAAATAATAAAAAATTATATAGGAATATAAATAGGTGAGAATTTTTATGATGTTTTGAATTTTATTTATGTGGAAAACATTAAAAAGTGATTCTTTTCAAACTTTTGTAATAGACGTTTAAAAGAAATTATATTAAAAATATTAAATAGTATCCCATTAAAATTTTGAATATAATGTAAACTTACATATTACAACATATCGTATTATTTAATTATATAAAAAAAATTATTGAATTAAAATAAAGAATATAGATTTGGAGGAAAATAATTCACAACTAAAATAGAAAAATAATGTCAGTTTTTCTTATAAACATTTTTTCTATTTATTTGAGTTCCAACGAGATAGAAAATGAAAATAATTATAATAAAATTCCACAAAAAACAATAAGAGAATAAAATGTATGGGTTTTATTATATATGTAATATAGAACTTCAAAAATGTAAATTGAAACATAAATACTGTCAACAAGAAGTGAGATTGTAAAATAAACTGTTAAAGCAACTGTAATAATTTCATCAAAACCCATTGAAAATAAGACCTTATAATAAACCATAACATTCCATAATTAAAAGTGATTGTTTATACCCTATGTAAAATATTCATTACATACACCATATAAATGAAAATATGTTCAAAATATGGAGTATATCTCAATAATGTAAAATTAAGATAATAACCCAAAGCCTTTATTACCACATTTCTAGAAATCTATTTAAATCCATTTATAATAAACATAATATTTTTTTATATATTACACTTTATGTTATTTTACTATAACCATTTACTACATATATATTAGTTAGTTAATATTTATTTAAACTTTTATATCATTAATTTTTATTTATTTTGTACATATTTCGTAATGGAGATGTCAGATGACATTATTTAATACAAATTTCAACATTAATATGTTATTAAAGTTTTAAAATAGTTTTTAATGGTTTATGAATTAATAATTTAATTATATGGGAGTTATGGGTATGATCCATGATAATGTAATCCATGTTTAGCATGTTTCAGATGATTTACTGATTTCATTAGATTGCTTTATTATGATCAATGTTTTTTGGTTTCATCCTTACTAAATCATATAAATGAAATATTTTTCATATTAACAAAATATAAATTTATCAAATAAATAATTTTAAATATCCATATAAGTTGGCTATGAAAAATGAAATACTTAGTTTTTATAGGTGGTTGTATGCGTATAGCACGAGCGATGTTTTGATTTTTCAAATGGATAAGAAAAAAGGTTTAAATTGTTATTACATAAACATAATAAAATTTATATACAATAATTATTCTGATGAATTTACATCATAATGGGTAGAATATATTTTTAGGAATTAGAAAAATAATTAATGGAATATAAATAAAAAATGAGTGATTATAAGTTTTTTCATTACTTCTCAGGATAACTCATTGAGCCTTCTTAGATTTGAATTTTGATGATTCAAAAAACTCATGAAAATGTGAAATTGATATTTGAAGTTATTTTGTATGAATTTTTTGGATATAAGTGCATTTATATGTGATAATAATTTTGGTGATGAAGAGTTCCTTTTATAAGTTAAGGGAGTGATACTTTTTAAATACTCGCTACATATTGAAGGAAAGTAAATTTCAAATTAAAGTGGATAAAATAGTGGAAAATAATGGATAGTAGTAAATATATGTCTTATCTAGATCTAATTGACACAAATATTGTATATTTTTTATATATTTTAGGCATTTTCTCTTAATTAAGCTTTTTACTATAATTTTCTTTTATTGGGGTAACTCATTTTTTGTCATAGTAACTTATTTAATTTACCAAAAATAAAATTAACCATTTTATTTAATTTGAATATATTTATTTTAATAAAGAAAACCATTTTAATGCATTCAATTTGTATAGGTTTTAAAAGAATGTTTTTAAAAACATGTGGTAAACGCAACACAATAAATTTCTATAAAAAAAATTATTTTAAGCATAAAAATGAATTTACATAAAAATAATGTATAGTATTTATTAACATGATATTTATTCATTTATACATAACTAGAATGGGGTTATTAATCTTTAAAATTAACGAAAAACCAAATGAATCACTTTTAAAACTTGATTAATGAAAAAGGACCAAAATAGTTTTGTTATTAGAATAAAATATAACTTGGGATAAAAAATGATAAGGATGACTTTCCAAATGAAAAAATATTTTTATAGATGAATTATTTAAATCATTAAATTTACATTTTTTCAATTAAAATGTTTTATAAAAATTTAATTCATGTTATATCATGAAGATTCCCTTAAATTTATGGTATTTGTGAAAACTGTTTTTTTCACTATTCATCTAAAAAAACAACATTTTTAGAAAAATACTAAAAGTTAACTATAATATAATTTTCACAGGATTAATCCTAAAATGATTTTATAAAATATTGAACATAAATTCCCAATTTGAAAATGATACCTATCAATTTAAGAGAAAATATATAATGAAATTTTTTTATTGGAAGATGATTTTTTTAAACATAATGTTTTCTTAATATTATTTCAAATAAATTAAAATTGAAATAAGATATACTAAATTTTTCTAAATATTATAATATTTAACTATAATAAACATTAATTTTTTTTTTAATTTTTTATGTTTAAAAACCAGAACATATAAGAAAATACAATTATTCAAAAAAGTATTCCTTTTTATCATTAAATGATTTTAATCACATCTCATTGAATCTAATTATTTATTTTATATCTATTTAATTTCATCAACTATTTGGTATTATATAACATAAAATTATTTATTAAAATAATAATAGTAATATATATGTAATTAAAATAAATTATTTTAATTATCTTTTTATTGACTCGAGGTTTTATACTTTTTGAAAATTTCTAAGTGATATTTCGCATTTTATTCCCATAATGTATTAATTTTTTTTCATTTTAAAATAAAACATATCATTGTAGTTCTATATTTTATGGGATACATTATATCCAACAAATTATTTATTTAAGTAATACAACACACTAAAATATTAGGATTCTACATTATATCCCCCATTAAAAAATTGTGTCCCCACAGGATATTGACCAATTTTGAAATTTATAAATAATGTAGTGTATTGAATATATATAGTTGAATCAACTTTGCAAACATATATTCTATAATAAATTAGGATACATTTTTACTTGTGTTGTTTGAGTATGGGTTGTAGTTTATGATATTTAAAAAAAATTAGACGACTAGGTAAAGGTATATACTACTAGACGCTCAACCTCCATTATAGTTAAATAGAGGGTTGGAATTCATTTTTCTGATTCATCCATTATAAAAACATGAAAAGTTACCATTTGGTGTTTTTAGATTTATTAAAATGATATTATTGGTTTTTTAAAAACATGGTAAAATGTATCCAATGATCCTTCATGATATTAGAGTATAGAAGAGGAATCAAGATATGTCGTAAAGTTGTGTGCATGTTAGTTGAATGTCAGAAAAGGCTGGAAAATCACTTGAGCTATATTTTTTATTTATAATTGAAATCAAATCATCTAGAATATAAGGAAGGTTGGTGTTTAAATTTCACTCATATATCTCAAGGAATAATTTTACTATAACTTAAGATAATAACACTGAACAATTATATAGATTTTAAAAGCCTATATTATAATTGTCTTAATCTAACACACCTTAATTTTAAACATTTATAATTTTGGTCCAATTTAGGTTTTTTTATGTTGGGTTCCCTAATAACCCATACCCAAATATAATAAAATTTTTATTTTAAAAACATTTCACAATATTCTAAACCTAGAATCATGGAAACCTATACTTCTAAAAATCAACATAACCTTTATCCCCAAACAAAAAAAATCACAATTCAATCAATTATTCCATAATTGTAAATAATGCATAAAATATATTAATCATTTATAAAAAATTACCAGAATCAGATTTTCATTAAAATAGCCTTTGTGATATGTTCTACAATGTTCTTACAGATCTAGTTCACAAGGTTTCCAAAAAAATTCTAATATAAACTATAATTAATCTAACTCCATTATCCCAGAGCTAGTGTTTTCTAAATTAACTTTTTACAATATACAAGATTCTACATCGCACATTATCAATGAGTTTATTTGATTAAAAATACTAGATACATAAAAGATTTAAAATTTATCATTGGAAATATAAAAAGTTGATTATAAACATCATGAAAATTTACTTATTCCTTTTATTACATCCGGGAATTTATTTAGTGATCCCACCATGGTACCCTTGGGAATGGAAACAAATAGGTTAGTGTAGATGTCCATTATGAGGTTTTTTATGATGAAATATATCATGAATATGTAAACCATAAACAATCTGGTAGAATATATATTCAATAAATCTTCCATATAATCAATAACTTGGTAAGAGAATATATCTATGGATAATTAAAACATAATAATAACATGGTAAAAAAACTGATTTCTTAATACTGGAATGATTAATAACAGGCATCTTAATCATACCCTATCAGCCTCATCTATGTAATTTCCAATAAATTGGAAGGAATTCTCCATATTCTCAAATAATAATTAAGGAACGTTAACTAGTTCGCCTCATGAGATTTAGTCGATGCATTCAAGGGATATAGAATTTTTTGTCTCACTCAATACTAAACATTCCCAATTCATTTTTCATATATGGAATGGAAAATAAAACATATATTCAATATTCCTTATAAATCAATAAATATCAGCATTGAATCACATATATGGAATTTCAATATTCCCAAGCTAATAGAAAAAAAAACTCTTAGAATTCCTCCTTCAACTAAAACCATACATAGTTATGGGTATAAATTTATTTCAATTTAAAGATTATATTGAATATATTGATGTTTCTAGATAATATGGATATTTAGTTGAAAAATAAAGTCAAAAAATTTATAGTGAGAGATATAGAACATAATTTCAAGTAAATGTATGAAATGAGAAAAATATGTATGCATAAAATTATGTAAAAACCATAAATTAAAATGGAATAAAAGAATGTTGTAATTTAATTTGAAATGATGTGATTTTATTACGGTAGAGTATTTTTGTAAATAGAGAGACAAATGGAATCAAAAAATCGAAAAACATATCTTAAATTTTTTATAATATAGTCTTAAAATGAATTTAAAAGTTAATTTAAAAAAACTTTTCATAACATTTCAGTGAGAGTATTAAATAATTATTTATAAAATATTTTACAATATTATATTATTTTAAAAAATATATTATTATGTAAGAAAACATGGAGTTCACGATAAAAATATACATAAGTGAAATGTACTCGATTTTGAAAACATTAAAGAAAATAATATACTTTTCTCTTAGTATACAAATGAAAAATTATTAAATAATAAGGTTATATTTTAATTTTTAAGACCTTAAAATATTTAATTTTAGATAAATATTGAATAATTGTCATGATAATGAGAAAAAAAATTTATATAGAAAATATTAAAAAGAGATTATTTTTATATTTTTATAAAGGAATCTAAATTTATTTTAAAGAAAATATTAAAAAAATTCCTTTTAATCTATTCAATAGAATATAATATTTAATATTAATTGGCCATATGATATAATTTAATTATATAACTCAAAATTCTTGAAAAAAATGGATATGCGTAAAAAATATTCATGACCAAAAACGAGAAATAAGAATATTTTTCTTATAAACATTATTTCAGTTTATTTTAGTTCCAAAAAGAGTAATAATGGATAGAATATTTATAAACCCGATAAGGAACGTCACTAAAATAAAATAGATGTGTTTTGGGAGATATATATAACACAATTTTACTAATTTAAAAGGAAACACAAAAAATTTGGATAAAAAGTGAGATTGTAAAATAAAACCTTATGACTTTGATAACAATAAAATTAAAAAACCATGAAGGTAAGAAATTGTAATAGAACATAAAATACCATTACTTTAAATAGATTAATTAAATCCCATGTGAAAGATTTTTTATAAACACCATATAAATTAAGATAAGTTCATAATATAAAATTTATACATATAAAGTCAACTTGAGATGGGAAACACTTAGCTTCGAATTCCCAATTTAATAAAATATTAATATCATATTATATAATAAACATAACCCTATTAATTACTTATTTAATAAACTTATTAATATATACTACATCTTAAATTCTTTAATTTTATATATTCACTACACATAAATTAGTTAGTTGATGGTTATTTTCATTATTAAGTGTTACAATTTTTGAATTGTTTTCATACATGTTTGATAATGGAGATGTTAGACCCCATTACATTATAAAAAATTATACAATTTCTTATTAGAAAATGTTTTTAAATATTTTTTTCAATGGTTTGTTCGTCTTTATGTTCATTTAATGAAAATTATTGGTATGGTTTTTGAGAATGGAATATATAAAAATATATTTTTGGTAATTTACTAATATCATAGAATTACATTATAATTACCATTAATATTTTTTTATCATAAAAAAACCATATTGATGAGAAATATTTATTCTAAATGTCATATATATTTTTAAAATTTATTTTTATAACCAAACATGTATCTCTATGATTATAAATGAAATATGTCATTTGTGGAGGCGGTGGTCTTTGCATAACACAAGCGACATTTTCATTCTTCAAATGTTTGGAAGGAAGGTAGGAAATTAAATTTACATCAACATAATAATTTTTTTATAAAATAACGATAATTATGTAATTATATTATTATGGGTTTAATATATTTTGAAGAGGTAGAATATGAATGAATATAATTAAACATAAAAGGTGTGATTCCGATTTCTTGCATTACTTCTTGGGAAAACACCTTAATCCTTCTTCAATTCTTCTTTTGGTGAGTAAAAAACACTAAAATGTGGGAAAGAGTGTTGGGATGTGTTTTTGGTAGATTTTGGATGACCTTAGTGTATTTTGATTTGGGGAGTAGTGGGGTGGTGAAAATATCTTTTTATAAGTGTGAGGGGTTGAATTTTGGTAAATACTAATTACTTTATATTTAATGAATGTTATATTTATAGGAATTTGAAAAAAATAGTGTTAAATAATTTATAGAGGTATGTCTTGGTCAAAAAACCACTTCTCCACACATGTATAAGAAAATGTTTGGGAAATTTTATGTCTTTTCCCCTAAATTTATGTTTGAGTGTAATTTATTTTTATTGTGGTAACTCAATTTTTTCCTCGATAAATTTTTTTTATGAAAAAAATAAAATGGAACATAATATATAATTTTAATATGATGATTCAAAATATGAAAACCATTTTAGTAGATTAAATTTCTCGATTTGTTAAAAATAAGGTTCAATAAAAATGTGCATAACATAAAGAAAAAGAGTTTCTAGAGAAAAATCCCTTTTAAGAATAAAAATGAATTCACATCAAAATCATGTATAATATTTATTCCAATGAAACCTTTTTATTTATATATAAAATATAGATATTAATGTGTCCTTAAAATTAATAAAAAATGAATGTATCATTGTGAATATTTAATTATTGTAAAATGTCCAAAAATTAATTTTTTTGAGAATAAAATATAACATGGGTTATAAAATGTCATTCATGTGTTTTGAAATAGAATAAAATAATTGTAAATTATTTATTTTATTAATTAAAATAATAATTAGTTAATTCAATGGTTTTATAAAATTTTAATCCATGCTTATATCGTGATAGGGTGATAATAGTTATCAGGTTTATAAAATCACTATTTTTCACTATTTAACTAAATAGTTATAATTTTTAAAAAACACACCTCCAAGATAATTATTAAATTCATAATGTATATATTATATCTTTTTTATCAAATATATATTCTACAAGTGTAAATTTAATATTTAAATGGGGATATAAAATATAATGAGGATTGTTTTTATAAGAAAATTAATTTTTAATGATTAAGTGTTATTATTATTATTTTTAATAAATTAAAAATTAAATATGTGTTAATAAATTTTTATATAAATTGATTCATTTTATTATAATAATCCTTTAAGAATTTAGAATTTAATTTATTAATATAAAAATAAATAATATATATATAAACAAAATTCTTTAAAAAAAGATGGCCATTTTAACAAAAAATGATTTTAATCACATCCAATTAAATTTATTTATTTATATTATTGCAATAATTTTTTTATTAATTGTTTTTGTAAATAAAATTATTATTTAAAACAATAATAGTGATTTATAAGAAATTCTATTAAATAATTTTAACTATCTTTTTATTTGAAAGATATTTTACTCTTTTTTTAATTTTCATAGTGATATTTTACATTTTATTATTATAATGTATTAATGTGCATCTTAGATTTTAAAATTACTGATCTTTATTTTAATTCATTGTTTCCTTATGATATATAACTATTTATCATTGTATTTATTTAATAAATAATAATTATTAAATTATTGTGGTGCTACAATCATTATGATTCTTAGCTTTGTCATTGACTATTATTACACTATCTCTCTTTTGGTAGAAGTATCTATAGACATACCTAAGGCCCTTGAATGATAGCTTGGATGCCTAGTGGCATAGAGGCCCTGAGTGGCACAAAGCCCATGTGGCCCGATGCCCTAATACATAACCTAAAAGATCATTTCAGAAGCATAGTACCACAGATATGGTATCCCATTAAAATACTTTCTATAGTACTATAATACTGTTACAATACCATTGAAATTAACCTCCACTCAGATTTGAACCCAGGTTTCGCATAGGACTATGTGTAACATTACCTCTCAGGAAATCCACTAACTGTTGTTAATATATATATATAATACATTATATATAATGTAATTATATATTATTATATAAATATACATGAATATATTAATGTATATGTAAAAATAAAAAACATGTAAATATATAAGTAAATTATATAAATTTATTTTTATTAACATAATATAAATGTATTATAATAACATTAGAGATAAATATATATATACATATATAGATATATAAAAATAAATACATTTCATTAAGTGTGTGTGTGTGTATATATATTTAATACAGATCATATAATATATTTATATGAATATATTAATTCATATTAATGAATAAATAAATGTATATAAATGTAAATGATTATAATAATGAATATGAATATGTTGAGTGATAGGGATGGATCGGTTTGGATCTCCCAATGATGTTAGTTTTTCCAATGATGACTTCTAAGGTTCTAGATGGATTTTCCATGGGATGATATCACTGACCTTAAGGTCTTTCATGCTGGTTCAATGCAATAACCATATCTAGTTGGTGATTTATTGAACCTTGGTCATGATCTGGGTGTTATTGATGTCAAAAAGATAACCCTTAAGGATTTGGGAAGTTCCCCCTCTTCCTTTAATGGTATAAAATCACAATAGATTGTAAATAAAGGAAACATAACTCTTGTTTCACCCAACAAAGATGCACTTTCTAAAAGACTTTATATTTTTATGCATTCCACTATTTCTAGTATCTCCATGGTGAAAGGTATGGATCTGTGGAAGGTGAATGATTTTGTAATTCACATATCCTCAATCTAAAAATTTATTAACTAGTAGGGAATATCTCATGGTCGTGATTTTGAAAAATATTGGTTCTTTTTATTGAATTGAAAGGATAGGATTGAGTTATTCACTCAATGAATCTAAAATATGGCACTTTAAGGATTCGTTAATGGAATTTAAATATCATCATTTTCAATTATTAAGAAACATCTATGAAACTTTGGGTCATAATTCATGGATTTAATTGTTCCTTTTTTGCATTTCTAAATGTTATTTGACATTTCATACTTGATTTTTAATCCAATAAAAATAGATACCATTATTTAATTGGTTGGATATGGCCATTATGGAAGCATTCACATTAAATTTCACCTCAAATTTACTCTCAATAAAGTAATTCTATCTACTCCTAAATGTTGAGAAAGTTTTGTTTTAAAAAATACATAATATGTTTATTAAAAATGGGGAGATTGTCTAGAATAATACTTTATCTCTTTATAATGATCCCGATTCTCACAAATACCCTTAATTGTTTTCTAATGATTTTATTTTAAGAGTATTTCAGGAATTTATTATTCATTATATTTTTATTATTGGAAAAAATATTAAAGTTCTAGAACAATGAGAATTAATTGTAAAAGTATTCGCATTAGTGGGTTCTGGAAACACTGTTCATGCTCTATATATTCAAGAATTATTTAAGTGTGTTCTAGAAACACTGTTTATAACCTATGTTTCAGAGCATAGCTTAAATAAAGGAATTCGTTGTTTACTTTATAATTTATAAGAAAAGTATGGTCAAAAAACCATTCGTGATCAGAAAATTATGGAAGAAGAACCCTATGTTAGGAAGGAACACTATATTTGGTTTGTTGGAAAAGTAAGGAAGAAGAACCATACTTAAGTTTTAAACGTTAAATTTGTTTTTCAAAAGTATGGTTCATCAAACTTACTTTTTAGAACAACCTTACATTTCATGAAAAAGTATGGATCATGTACCTTACATATGGAAGCTTATAAAAGTATGGATCATTTATCATAAATTAGAATGTTGAAAAGAAAAGTATGGATGATCAACCCTATGTTTTTTATCAACCCTACGTCACCAGTTTTACATTTTTATTCAACCTTACGTTTAAAGTATTCTTCATCAATCTTACGTGTGTGATCTACCTTACATTGAGAAGATTCATGTTTTATAGTTCAACCTTACGTTTGGCATCAAAGAATTAAAGATGATATTATTATTCAAGGGTCTATAAGCAAATTATTAGGCTGATTTCAAACCAGATTAAAAGTTGATTTTAAAGCATGTATCTAATAGATTCAAATTAGTTTATCTATGATTCAAATGATCGATTTAAAAGTACCTTTTCATGCCAAATTTTTAGGGGAGTTACATCTACTCTATTATTTCGAATTTTTGAAAATTGCGATTCTAAAGGCACCTTTTGTGGATCTAAATTTGAATGGATAACACACAAATTTATTATATATATATACATATACTATATTATATACATAGAGATGATAAAAATAATCGATCCATATAGATCTGATATTATGAAGAGAGAAAAAAGCCCGGTTTATTGAAGAAGAAGAAACATGACAGAAGATTCACTCATTCAACATCGAAGATCTTTTGTGAATCTGCTGCTGCTGAAGTTGTGAATTATATTTATATATCTACTGTAACTAGATCAACTCAGAATAGATCTTACTTAATGATCATTATTTCTAAATATGACGATCCATTTAATATCAATTGCATTCTGCTGCAATTATAAAGAACAACGGGAATGTA
Source organism: Viscum album (assembly GCA_963277665.1). Classification (NCBI taxonomy): domain Eukaryota; kingdom Viridiplantae; phylum Streptophyta; class Magnoliopsida; order Santalales; family Viscaceae; genus Viscum; species Viscum album. Next base: position 1,908,442,660 of record OY728155.1, read on the forward strand.
TTTTCAAAGAAAAAATACTTATTTTCTTTCTTGAGTTATTGGCTTCTCTTACATTGCTATATAGGTTCTGCGATTGATCTAAAAGGCACTATTTTTATTTTGATTGTAAAGGTTCCAATAGCCTGTACTCATTTGTAAAATATTATTTTGATAAGAGGACGATATAGTTAAAATCACCAAGCTTGTGGAGTAGAGCATTGGTGGAGTGAACTAGGGGCCTTATCTTTCCCAAACCACTATACATTGTGTGTCCCTATTATTTAAATGTCCACTGCATTAATCTATTTGATTAAAGTTAATGATCCGAACACGATCTCATAAATAATTTTTAAAAGACACAATTCATCCCCCACTTGTGTATATTGGGTATAAGCCGACCCAATAATTGGTATCAAAGGAGGATCTTTCTGATAAAGACATAACAAGATGAAAGTGATTAAGGATTATACTCAGAGAAAGATGAATGATACAAGAGTGGGAATGTATATGGTAAGAGAACCATACTTCAATGGAGATAATTAAGGATGCTTGAAGTCAAGAATTTTAAATTATCTCAAAAACCTTGGATATAGAGTATATTCTAAGATTCTGACTCCATATGAAATACCATAGAAACCTGAAACATGTAGTGCAGCTACTGAAGCAGAATATGATATGAAATCGATGGAAATGAATGCAATTATTTGTGTTCTAGGACTTGATGAATTAAACATATTATCTTAATTCCCAATAACATATGATATGTGGAAAACTATTGTTGTTTCTTATGAAGGAACAAATAATTTTAGGAAAATGAGATACGCTACTGCTAAGCTTAAATTTGATACATTCAGAATGTTTGAAGGTGAAATAATTACTCAAATGAATGGAATATTGATAGAAATTTTCAACAATATAAATGATTTGGGAGATCCAATCAAACAAGAAGACCAATGTTTAAAAGTAATAAGAGTACTGCCTACTAAGTGGAATGGAATATCTGCTACAATCAGACAGTCTGCACCTGTCAAAGACTTAACCATGAGAGAGATGATTGGAAAACTTATGATGTATGAAATCGAGATGCAAGATGAATCAAATTATCATAATTTTTTTATCAATAAATATGACACTACCTTAAAAGTTTCATCACAAAGTAAAAGCCTAAAGATAACGAAATAGGAAGTAAAGGTGAAATTAGAAGTTCTAATTCCTCAAATTCTAATGTAGAACTGGCTCAGCTAGCCAGAAATTTTAGTAAATTCTACAGAAAGAAGAAAGGCTTTAGAAAATCATTCAAAAAGGAAGAAAGGAAGTCAAATGTTATGTGTTCAAGAAAAATGGGGCACATCAGACCTGACTATCCTCAGTTAAAATAATACTAGAAGAAGAGGTTCTTCAAAAGGAATGATTATGAGAAAAAAGATAAGAAAGCAATGAAAGCTAAATGTAGTGTGTCTGAAGACTCCATCAACCCTTCATAATCAGACTGAGAGAAAGAAGAAGTAAATCTGAAAGCCAACATGTGCTTTATGGTAGACACAGATGAGGTACAATCATACTACTATTCTGATTCTAATACTGACTCTAGTTCTAAAAAAAAATATTCTAATAAAAAACATGCAACCTACTACAATATGCTTGAAGAAAAATATGATTCTCTTTTTAAGAATCATAAGTCTTTAAATAAAATTCACAAGGCTATTTCAGATGAAAGAGATACAATACTGAAACAACTTAAGGAGTTAACTGGTAAGTATAATTCAATTAACCAAAACAATACATATTATGAATCAAAGGTAAAAACACTAAAAAATGAAGTAGAAACATATAAAAATGCATCCCTTGTTTTTACCAAAGGAGAAAACTCTATGAATGAAATTCTTGGGAAAACAATCGTTAAGAAAGACTGATTTGGAATTGGTAGTAAAGGTGAAAAACCTAAGCTGTACAAGAATTATTTTGTTCCAAGCTCAAAAAAGATTAAATTATAGTTACTTTGGGAAAAAGGGACATATTTCTAAAAACCGTTTCTTACGAAAACCTCAAAATAGTGGCATTAAGAAAGATTTTGTATCAAAGGATTTATTTGATTCTTCTGAATTTAGAAAATTTAAGCAAGTCTGGATTCCCAGATCATTGATGGCTAACACTCATGGACCCAACAGAATATGGGTACCAAAACAATCTATTTAAATGCCTTTGCAGGAAGTAGGTCACAGAAGCAGAAAGTCCATATGGTATATGGACAGTGAATACTCAAGGAATATGAGTGGAAGATCATCAAACTTCACTATACTAATTAAAAAAGATGGTGGACTAGTCACTTTTAGTGACAATTCCAAGGGAAAGATAATTGGCATTGGAACTATTAGAGATCTAGAATTTGTCTCAATCAATAATGTACGTTATATATGATGATTGAAACACAATATTATAAGTATATCTTAACTCTGTGATGATGGATATGGTTTTTATTTTTCTAAAAATTTATGTTCTATTTTAAAAAAAAACTGCTTAAATTTAGAGCACCTAGAACTGGTAATGTGTACACCCTGGATTTAAATTCCTTTTGTAAACAATTAGTAAACTGCTTTACTACTAAGATAAATGAATCTTGGATCTGACATAGAAGAATTGGACATTGAAATATATATGTTTAAAATAAGTTATTTAAGAAAAGATTTATTTCTGATTTGCCTAGTCTCATGTTTGAAAGTGATAGATTTTGTGATGCATGTCAACTTGGCCAGCAGCACAAATCATCCTTCAAATCTCTTAACGAAACTGCTACATCTAACCCTCTAGAACTTATCAATATGCATTTTTAGACCTTCAAGAGTAGAAAGCTTGGATTATAAATTATATGTATATGTTTTAATTGATGACTATTCAAGATTTACATGGATTTTCATTTTAAAATTAAAAAAAAGATTTTACATTATTTTAATGTTTTTGAAAAGCCATTCAAAATGAAAAACGTTATAAAGTAATTTCATTAAGAAGTGTTCATGGTGGAGAATTTTAGAATCTAGAATTCAATTCCTTTTACAAAAATATGGGTATTAAACACACCTTCTCTGCACCAAGAAAACCTCAACAAAATGGAATTGTTGAAAGAAGAAATAAGACTATTCAAGAAATGGCTATGACTATGCTAAATGAATACAGTCTTCCTACCTATTTTTGGGAAGAAGCTATAAGTATTTCCTACTATATAATGAATAGAGTTTTAATTATACCAATTTGTAAAAGACGCCCTATGAACTCTAGAATAACAAAAAAAACTAAAGTAAATTACTTCAACGTTTTTGGATGCAAGGTTTACACCGTAAAAACCAAGGAAAATCTTGGTATGTTTGATCCAAAATATGATGAAGGAATTTTCTTAGAATATTCTTCTACTTCCCAATATTATAGAATTTTTAATAAAATGTGATTGATTCTTGAAGAATCATCTCATGTGAAATTTGATGAATTTGATCCCTTTGAGAAAAGGAAAAATCAAATAGATGAACTTGATTCTAATGATAACATGAGACTTGAGAACCTAAAAGAGTATTTTGAAAAAAATATAAATGAAATTATGTCCAGTTCAGATGAACATGACACTGAAGAACATATAAGTGTACTACCTAGATAGTAAAGGACCCTAAAGAATCACTCTTTACAGACTATAATAAGAGACCTAGATACAAGAATAAAAACTAGAAGGAACATAGGAAATCTTGTTGAGTTTTATGCCTTTCTATCACAATTAGAACCCAAGTCTATAGAAGAAGTTTTAGAATATGACAGTTGTATGATATCAATGTAAGAAGAACTAAAACTGCTCAAAAGAAATGAGGTTTGGAAATTATTTGAAAGGCCATAGAATTATCCAGTTATTGGAATGAAATGTTTCTTTAGAAATAAACAATATTCTCAAGGAATAATAACTAGGAATAAAGCAGGACTAGTAGATAAAGGATATAATCAGGAAGAATGTATAGATTATGATGAGACCTTTTCACCTATAGATATATTATAAGCTATTAGAATCCTTTTAGCCAATTCATCTCATATGAACTTTAGATTATTTCAGATGGATGTGAAGTATGCCTTTTTTAAATGGATATTTAATGGAGGAAGTTTAGGATGAGCAACCTCCTGGTTTTGAAAAATCACAAAAACCATATTTTGTTTTTAAAGAAACTAAAGAACTTTATGGCCTTAAACAAACACCTAGAGCTTGGTATTAAATATTAATCTCTTTTCTTTAGAAAAATGATTTTACTATTGGAATGGAAGATCCAAAACTATTTAACAAAACTGTAAATTCTAATACGTTATTAGTTCAAATTAATGTTGATGATTTAGTTTTTGGGCCAACTAATAAATCTATTTATCATGACCTTTCAAATCTAAAGAAAAAAAATTGAAATGAGTATGATGGGAGAGTTAAATTTCTTTTTATGACTTCAAATTTATCAAAAAGATTTTGGAAATGTTTTAAATCAATGAAAATAAATTACTAATTTACTTAAAAATTTGGACATGAGAACATAAAGACATATACAACTCTCATGTGTACTAATATAAAACCATATTTGGATGAAACTAGAAAATCGGTTGACAACAAGTTATATAGAGGTATGATTGGTAGTTTGTTATATATTACTACTAGTAGGCTAGATATAATGTATTCAGAGTGTCTTTATGCAGGATTTCAATTAAATCCTAAAGAGTCCCATTTAACTATTGTTAAAAGATTTTTTAGATTTTCAAAAGGAACTGTTTTCCAATCTCTTATTTATCCAAAAACATATAATTATAATTTAATTTCATATTCATATGAAAACTTTGGGAGTTATAGATTAGATAGGAAAATCACTTCAGGTACTTGTCAATTTTTAGGAAAGTCCTTAGTATCCTGGCCAAGTAAGAAACAACATTTAGTTGCCCTGTCAATAGCCGAGGCAGAATATGTGTCTGCTGAAAGTGGTTGTGCATAAGTGTTGTGTATTAAAAACACTATTATGGACTTTGGAATAAATTTTAATAATAAACCTATTTTATGTGATAATACAAGTGAAATTAATATTTATAAAATCCTATTAATCATTCTAGGGGAAGATGAAGATTCCATGTTAGCAAAAATAGAAGACATAGATGTTTCTATCTCTTTTGTAGAGATAAATCAGATTCTAAACTACTCTCATGAGGGAGTTTATCATTTTGATTTGATAAATATTGGTAATAGTGTACATAAATCTGAGGATATTATTTCATTTCTGTTTGGATCAAAACAATATTAGAAAGATGTTTGTAAAGGACTTGGAACCAGACCAGAAGATATTAGTTAAGTTTGTGAAAACTGGGATTAAACATCAGATGTATGAAATGGAAAAAATTCTATATCTAGATATGTATGTTATGTTTTTTCCAATGAGATATATATAGTTAAATTTTCCTATATATATGGTAAGGTACCAACATTACTATAGTAAAAAAGAAGCCCGAATGAATTTTTATCCCTTTGGCAGATTTCTTTCAAAGATATTGTTCATGAAGGATATGGTAAGACTGGTGGATGCCAGAGTTAGATGCCACCACAAAAATACATTTAGAGCTACGACCCTGAGAAATATAGGATATTTCTGGAGCAAAATCAAAGGAAAAAATGCTTCCTGTTGGAGCTGAAGATGATGAAGAAAGTGCTCAGGCCTAACCAGAAAAATCAAATGAAGGAGTAGCTGAATATAGAATAAGTGCAGTATCATAGAGGATACAGTTTGAAGTATTTGATCCATCATATAACAAGGAAAGTAAAAAATGAACATCATAGGTCAAGACATCGAGTGACTCAAGATGATGAATAGTCTATACAAGAACTCCCAGATGAAACTGAACCTATTCTGAGCTATAGATTCATTAGAGACTCTGCAGTACAAGACACTACTCAACCAATAGAATCTCAGAGTGAGATGAATCCTCAAGTGGAAAAAGGATCTAAGGCACTGGAAGAGGTAATAGTTGCAGCTGATGTTGAAACTCTTGTAGAGGCTGAAAAAGATACTGCAGATGAAAAAGAAAAGGAGGTTTTGCCTGGTGAAGTAGAAGTGGTCAGTCCTCATATAATTCAAGAGGAAATAATTTTAGAAAAACTAGTGGAGGAAATGGATGCGGATGATTTTCATGAGGCGAAACCTCCATCAAATTTTGAAATTCACAATGAAACTGGATCTAAAGTACATACATAGGTTCTAAATGAGTATTTTTCTTTGGAAGAGTCTAGGAATGTCTCTGTGGAAACGTCAATGGAAAAACATGCCCAGGAAGAAGATAAAGTGAAATCTGATGTCGAGTTATTCCCTATAGTGTTATTGCATCAAAATGAAGCTGAAATAGATAATAAATGACAAGGTGCCTCGGATTTTGATAATAATCATGTGGAAGAATTGATCATAGAGATTAATAAAGTTTAAGCTGATAATGCATCTTTGCGAAATGCATTAGAAAGGGAGAGGGAAAAGTTTCAGAACCTGAAAGTTAGTTCAATTTCAAAGGATGAGGTTGGAGTGTTTTAGAAGTAAATGTTAAATGAAGTTGTAATGTTGAAAACCAATATGGTTAAGAAGTCATATTTAAAGTAATTTAGATCTTTCCTGGAGCAACAATTCGTATCTATCAGACCTAGTGTGGCCAGTACATTAGGTGTTTCACCTGATTTAATCTAAAGATTTCAGGCTATCACAGCAACAATGAGCAATGTGAATGATAGATTGTAGGACCTTCAAAACAATAGTGCCCCTTTTTCAATCCTATTAGATAATAAAAAGTTTTTAGTTTACTATTTGAGCTCAAGTGAACCAAGTGTTGGAACTGTACTAACTCAGTTCCCAGCGATGTTGATTCAGTTTATGGAGAAGGAAGAAAGGCTCCATGAGTTTTTTCAGAGTAAATATGATATAAGATATTCCTATGACTCAGGAAAATAAAGATATTATTATAAATCTGGGAGATGGAATGATGTGAAGGCTGAAGGATCAGTTGATTGAAATAAAGGTATAAGTTTAGAGGAGATAGACCATATCTCATACCCTTACCACACCCTGATTACTCTGTTCATCATGATTGTAACTGTTACACATATTCTATGAAATTTTGTTTCATTCTATATTTGTGTGTTTCTATTAGTTTTAGTGTCTTTGTTTAGATATGTCCGTAATCAAGATTCACTTATTGATAGAAAGTTAATAATAACATTTATTTAAGTTCAGTGTTACATTAAAATGTGTTCTATTCCATATTCTATCATTCTTTTTGATACCACAAAAAGAGGGAGAAATTTGGATAAACACAATATTTTATTTTAACTATTTCACATTTTACTTTTAATGTTTTAAATTGTTTTTATTTTTTCACTTTAGAAAAAGGGGGATAAATTTATTTTTATGATTATGGATAAGACAATGTTTGTTTAGTTTTTAAATAATCTTGTTAAAATTAAATATTGTTTTATATAAGGAAAATTATAAGTTATATGCAATTAATTTTAGAAGTTAATTTCATTTATTAATTTATGGGTTTTGTGATAATCAAAAAGGGGGAGATTTTTGAGAATGTGTTGTTTTCAACAATACATAATTTTTTTATTAAAAAGGTGGAGATTGTTGAGAACAATACTCTATCTCTTTATGATGATTTTGGTTATCACAAATACCCTTAATTTTTTTTCTAATGATTTTATTTTAATTTTTTTTCAGGAATTTATTATTCATTATCTTTTTATTACTAGAAGAAATATTTACGTTCTTGAACAATGAGAGTTAATTTCTAAAGTATTTGCATTAACATGTTCTAGAAACACTATTCAAGCACTACATATTTAGGAATTACTTAAGCATGTTCTAGAAACACTGTTCATACCCTACATTTTGGAGCATAGTATAAATAAAGGAATTCATTATTTACATTACATGTTATCTAAAAAGTGTGGTTAAGAAAACACACATTATCAGAAAAGTTTGGAAGAAGAACCCTATATTAGGAAGGAACCCTACGTTTGGGTTATTGGAAAAGTATGGAATAAGAACTCTAAGTAAGTTTTAAACATTATGTTTGTTTTTCAAAAGTATGGTTTATCAATTTTAATTTTTTGAAAAACATTACATTTCATTAAAAATTATCGATCATGTACCTTATGTTTGGAATCTTATAAAAGTATAGATCATTTATCATACATTTGAATGTAGAAAATAAAAGTTTGGATTATCAACCCTACGTTTTTTATCAACCCTACGTCATCAATCTTACATTTATATTCAACCTTACATTTGAAGGATGTGTCATCAATCTTAAATTTGTGATCTACCTTACATTCAGAAGATGCATGCTATATATTTTAACCTTATGTTTCGCATCGAACAATTAAAGATGACGTTATTATGCAATGATCAAAAAGCGAATTATTAGGCGGATTTTAAACCGGATTAAAAGATGATTTTAAAGAGTGTCTTTAACTGATTCAAATTTTTTTATCTATGATTAAAAGCATCAATTTAAAAGGATATTTCCATGTCGAATTTTCAGGGTAGTTACACCTACTATGTTATTTCAAATTTTTGAATATCGCGATTCTAAAAGAGACTTTTGTGGATCTAAATATGAAAGGAGAATGCTCGTCATTATTAAATATATACCTGTATTATTTTATATATAGAGAGACGATCAAAATAATCGATACTTAAACATATCTTGTAATGAGGAGAAAAAAATCCATACTTATTGAAGAATAAGAAACATGATAGTAGATTCCCCCATTCGACATTGAAAATCTATTATGAATCTACTACTACTGAAGTTTCAAATTATATTTCTATATCTACTACAACTGGATCGACTCAGAATGAATCTTACTTGAAGATCGTTATTTTTGAAGATGACGATCCGTCTACATTCAATTGCATTCTGATGAAATTGTGAAGAACAAATACTTCTTTTCTATCTTGAGTGATCAGTTTCTCTAACTAAGTTTTGTATGTTCTGCAATTAAACCGGAATGCTATATTTTTCCTTAGATATAAAGGTGTCGAGAGCCTATACTCAGTTGTGTAATGGTATATTAATAAGAGGACCAGATAGTGAAAATCACCAAGCCTGTGGAGTAGAGAGTTGGTTGAGTGGACTAGAGGCTTTCTGTTCCCTGAACCACTATACATTGTGTGTCCCTGCTATTTAAATTTCCACTACATTAATTTTTCTTATTAAAGTTAAAGATCAGAAAAGGATCTCGTGAAGAATTTGTAGAAGACACAATTCACCCCCCTCTTGTGTATATTTTATATAACATGATCCAACACTTAGGATATAGTCAGTCTCTGGATTTAGTATGGTAGGACACCCAATTTATGTTCTATTTGTGGACTAAATGTTCATTTGAAATAATTTTATAGGATTGATATTTTCTATACTTCTGAAACCTAATAGCTCATGAAATATATCAATGTGATCAATCAACAGTGGATAACAACTAGGTTAAGAATAATTCAATGACTTTTGATGGTTATAAGGATGGTTCTAAATCCACCATTGGACAATCAATTAAACATAAATCTTTCACTTCTTACAAGAAACATGATTATAATAATGATATAGGTGATCATTTTGAGAAGTATTTGGGTTGTTTCCCTAAAATTTTAATGGATGTGTCCTCTCTAGAAGACGGTAAAATAGTGGTTGGGAAAGGTTAAAATCACAGATGGAGGGGAAAACCTCAATCTGAAACACATTGGCTTATATAAAGGGATAAGGGGATGATGAATCATGCTACGAATAAGGACGGAAAAAAATCTTATAGGTTTTAGTAATTGGAAAGTATGCTGGTGTATATTTATAAGGAAATAAAATATTGCTCCATCATTTAAGTAATAGATAGAGACCATGATAAAATCCAAATTACCCATTAATTTTCAATGATTTTGGGATTATTGGAAGACTTGGAATATGAGAGGAGAAGTTTCCAGACACTATTATGAATGAAATTTATAAAGGGATATAGATGGTATACATTGATTAATCTCATTATAATGGTAAATAAAAGTTTTATATTATAGTACAAGAAGAATTTAATCATCAACTATGATAGGATCATAAGTTGGTGACTTCAAGAGGTATAAAAGGAAAAATGAATTCAGAAATTTATACTAATTATAATTCCTTTCCTATGAATATTTATCCACCATTTGGATCTTATAAGAATAAAATGGTATCTTCTCCCTTGGTTTACAATAAAAATGATTTTATGGAAACCAGAGCTTTGTCTATCAGTTTACATGGGAATTCTATAACACCTATTAAATCCTTAAATCACTATAAACCTCTGAAAATGGTCTAGGGTAGGGATATGTCAAAATATATGAAAAGGGGAGTGGAAATTTTTTATTCTATTTTAGATAATGTTTCAAAAAATATAATGGTGACTTATCATGATAGACATGATGATGTAAAGAGCCCTTATGTTATGGAAAAAGGGACTGCCCTGAGCACTCTTGATGTAACATCATCAAGAAACAAGGGTTTATCTAATGAATAGACTAAATATGAGGACCCTGAATGCAACCCAATATATTATATGCCTATTTTTTCAAGTTGATAACACCAGTAACAAATCCCTTTTAAATCCTAAAATCTATTTATTTTATGAAGGGTTTAGAATATGAAAGTGGTTCTATTAAAATGGGTACAAAAGTTGATCAATCTCATACAAGATATTTTAGTTTAGTGAGTTGTGGGGTCAAAATTTAGGTTCCTTTTTAGATTTCAATCAATTCACTTTATTTTTATTATCATGAATATATAATGAGAAAAGGTAAGTATAAGGTTGTTAGGGATGATACTTCTTCCTCCATAAAGTCTTCGCATCCTTTAACTAATGAGGTTGGGCCTCTGTATAGTGAAAACCCATTGAAATATACCATATACTAGAGACAAGCATTACATCATAATACTCATGTTGTTTTTTTGGATTGTCACAACATGAGTCTTTTATATCAGGTTCAGTACATAGAAAACCTTCCAGTTGATTGATGTGAATTTGCTTAATTTTTTGTATGATTTATTTTAATGTTTTATTCTTGGATATCATTGAATTCTTGTGTAATTGTTGTAGCTACTATAGAAGTATTCTTTATTTTATCATCTTATTTTTGTATTATTTTATTGTAATCCTTTTTGATCTTGGAATGAGTCCAAGAATTAATTATCTGGCCCCTTTCCACTCACAGATCCTGTTTTTTCTTTTCTTAACAAAGGGACCTGGGCCCAAGTTTATATTAATTAAATTACATGAATATATTAATGTAATTATAAATAAACATGTAAATATACTGGAATATACATAAATAAAAATGTATTTTGAATAAAATAATATAAATATTTAGTAATATATTAACGTATATGTCAATATACTTGAATATATGAATGTGTATGAAAACATATAATGTATATATTGATATATAATCTAGATGTAAAAATCTAAATAAATATACATATTTAAAAATACATGAATATATTTATGTATTTTTAAATATATAAATGAATATATAAATATATTTATAATAACCATATATATAAATATATACATACATATATTAATATATTACTATACATTTATGTATTTATATATGTGTGTGTATTTAATACATTATATATCATATAATTTTATTGATTTTCATGAATATATTATTTTATATGTAAATATATTAATAAATATGTAAATATTTAAATACATTATATAAGAACATTTATAAATTATTATATAAATATATAAATAAAATGTACAAAAATTTAAAATATATAATGAATGAATATATTAGTATGTTGAATTATTATTTTATATTAATGTTAATTTTTGTGACCTTTGGTCTAGGTGGTATTTCATTAATAACAGAATAATTGTTCAAATCAAAATGGAGGGGATTAGTTATTTGGAATTACAGGGTGGACAAGTGTTACTCGTGTATGGTGTGGTTAACAGTTCTTAGGATAAGTAGGGATGATGGATCTAGAATCCATTATTTTAAAACAAAACTTCTTTAAATTTTCAATAAAACTTTGGAAATTTTTTAAACCTTCTCTAGTATTTACATTATTTTAATTTTTTATGTTTTCAATTAATTTTTTTAAAAAAATCACTATTAATGTTTTTTAATTTCTTTTTATTTTTAACAGAGTGGTGGTTTACGTAATATTTTATATATAAATATTATTTTTTATGGTATTATAACTATTTCTTAAATAACCACTCCTCAAATTTCCAATATACAAGTTCCTATTGAAAACCAACCCTTATTGTAGTAGGTGGACAATTTACTAGTGGTTTTCTATATCTACTACTATATAATTTAGTGAGGTTTTATCAAAAAATAATTTTAAAAAATAACCCATGTAAGTACTACAATCCTTTCATAGTGTTATTTGAATTACATACACATCAAAATAAAGTTTTTTTTATTATTTATAAAGGAACGAAATGAACGATATATTACAGTGGGTAAAATATGAAACCAAAAAAATATAATGGACTATAGAATCCACATATTCTGAATTTCATGTAGCTCTAAATGATAGTGATGAATTCGAACTTGAAGATGCAAAATTCACATCCATTGTAGAATAAATCACTTATCGTATAGAAAAAAGGTAAATATTAAAATGACATTATACACTAGAATCTAATAAAGAGAGATATAAACCCACTTATAGAGTTAGGCTCTGAATACTAAGAACCTAACCCTCCCTTAGAAGGGAAGGGTAAAACCAATAATCATAAATGGAACTATTATTTCAATAAATTTCCACTCGGATCATGTTTCATAAGGATGTTATAATAGATCTTCGTAGGGATTCGGTGAAGAAAGAACATGATTCACAAAATATAACCATTAACTAGAGATTCTAGAATGGTAGGAGCCTTCCACAGTTCTATAAACTCTCTCTTTTACAAAACCATTGATAAGTAATTCATAATGGGTTGTAAATATCACATGTTGACAAAATACTCATTTAATGATTGTATTTTCTATTGTGCTACGTGCATGGAATTTACATCATAATCATTTTTTTATGAAATTAAGGAATGAAGTGATCAAAACATAATAGTGGAAAAAAATTGCCCAAATATATATATGCCAAAGAAAACCATCCATTATTATTCCCTCATGGATCTAAATTTTAGTGATGAACTATATCTCAAAGATAAAACATTCACTTCCACCACAGATGAAAACACATGTCGCACAAAAAAACGGAAAAAATTATAATTAAGTTACACAGTAGAATCGATTAATGATTGATATAAATCCTCTAATAGTGTTAGGTTATCAATTACAAGAACATGATCCTACATTAAAATAGAAGTATTGAATCATTAATTATCAATAATATAATTCTGTAATTGTATTCCCTTAGGGGTCAAGCTTCATAAGGCACGTATGATTGATCTGCACTGTGATCTAGTGAACAAATAACAAGTATGAGACCATTGATCTCGAGACTAGATGTTATTAATTGATTAGATAATTTTATAATTCTCTAGAATATCTCTTTTTCACTATCAAAATAGAACCAAATGAGGAACAATGAATGAGAAAAATTCTTTAATATCCATATGAAATAATGAATACATGACACGTTATTCAAGTGACTCAACAGAATTAAATAAATTGGAACAAATTTGAAAATCATCCAGTGAAATAAATAAAAAGGAATTATTGATAAGGAATGAAGAAATTCACTAAAGGAATTATATGGGAACAATTTTTATTGGCTACCATGCTAAATACATAGATCAAACAAACATATATAATGAAAAAACAAAGACAACAACATAAATAAGTTAAAGGGAATACATCAATTAAAAATAAAACAAATTAGTATAAATAAAAATTATAATAAAATACAACAAATTAATATAAGTAAATATATCAAGAAAATAAGAGACTGAGTGATGGGTATTTTCTAGTGAGGAAACAGTGCAATGCTAAGATATTCCCAATATAAAAGAGATACAAAACTAGATAACCAATTACCATAGCATAAAAAAATAAATGTAAAAAAATTCAACATAACATTCATGAGAAATTTAAACCCAAAATATAATAGATAATGTCATTTATAAATAATATTGAAAATATATTTTCCAAAATCACCAGAAAATAAAATAAAATCAGAAATCATATAAATAGAACATGTTCTGGTAACATGTTTAATTGAACTATGATGATATTTTATGTTACTATATAATGATTAACCATCAATAATAGAATGAAATTTTTTATAATATTGACTGTATTATCATTAATAAGTATCTCATTGAAACATAAAATCTCAAATTCATTAATATCACTAATGAAATGCAGTTTAATGTTTATTTTATTAGATATACAATGAAAAACATGATTTTGAGACAAATATAGAGTAGAATGACTCTTATAGTAACCAAAAATCCATTAATAAAACTGATAATGTTCATTTATTTTACCTTTTAAATGGATTTCATCCATAATAAATTTTATTAAATAAATATATTTCTACTCAATGGTGTAAATAAAACAACTTATTGAAAATTACTTTTCATTTAAATGGGATTACCAAAATTAATCAAAACATATCCAGTAATTGAATTAGGAGTTTCTATATTAGTAATATAGTTAGAACCTATAGATCCTACCACCTAATGTTCAGAATCAGTATTTTTTCACAACATAAATTTAGATCATTGGACCTATATATTTACTTGAGTAGTCTTTTAAAATCATGTTAGTGAGTTTTTGTAGTTTGTTAAAAAATATTTATAAAAGTACAAAAAATTTGTAATATCCATACTTGAAAAAATTATCGAATACATAAAAATATCAACTATATTCCCATATTATTTTATACCCATATACATAATATCTAGTTAAATATTAACTTATTTTGAAACTGCTAATTTCAAATGTTTACCATGAGTTTTAATTATTTTTTTAAAATTTTCAAAAAATTGGAATATTATAATTTTTTATATAATCTTGTAGAGGTATGTATAGTAATAAAAAAATCCTATCGATTTTTATTTACATACAATGAATTTACATTGAAATTCCATGATCCTTATTTTTATAAATATATTATGTTATAGATTTATGTGATTTATCAATCAACGGTTTTCAAAAATGATAAGTATATCATCATTATACAATTGTAGAAAAATAAGGATTTTGATGGATTTAAAATAAAGGAAAGAATCATATTTTATTTTTTTGAATACATTTTCAGTCATATAAATTTAAAAATTATATATAATTTCCCAGATGTAAATATTAAAATAAAAAATGATAATTTTTTAGAAAATAATACTTAATTTTGTTTGAATATATTAGAAATACATTCAGGTGGTTCCACAAAAATTTTCTCTTTCATTTCATCTCCTAAAATTAATATATATATACATATATATATATTCATTCAAAATTAAGATCATGGAGTGTAGAAAAATAAAAAATTAGATGAAATGAAAACTGATTTACAATAGGAGATTTTTTTCAGTATAATCAACCAATTCTCATTGAAAGAATAAGTAAGATAATAGTTAGTCTCTAAATATTATCTTGATTTTTTTACATATCATTTTCTATATTTTTTAATATATATTTACTCCCAATGAATTAGGAATCATAAGGTAAATTTACAATAGTCTAGTTATTATTGTTAAGTATTAAGGAAATTTATGAATTCATAGTAGTGAATTTCATTTTTGATTCATTACCCTTAAAAAAATTCTTAAATATTCTATGTTCATTTACAATACAATTCTGGGTAATGTTAAAAACACATAAACAACTACATTGAAATAAAAAAATTTATAAATAGGTTGAATTTCCTTTCTCATAATTTATCTAATAAGATGGTATACATTAATTCCACCCAAATCCCTTCCATTCAACTCAATTTTATATTAAGACTCATATTTAGTGGATACGTGAGTAATCGTGTTTTTAATTTCGAGTTAGGTTTTGGATTGGGACATTAATTAAAATTTAAAACCCACAAGTTATGGTATATAAATACTTTTATTGTTAATAAAAATTGTACAACAAATACTATATTCAAGGAAGGTATCGTCAGGATTAATAATATATTTTAACAATTTGGTTTATTAATAGACATTTTATGTAACAACCCATGATTTAGGAATATATTTCCAATTAAAATAAATGTTTTTTATATATTTCTTTAAATAGACCACTAATCATATATGAACCATGATATATTTTATTATTTAAATAAATCATTATAGCATAATCGTTAAATTGAAAAAGTTGAATAATAGTAATCTCTTTAAAAAATACGTGTAAATATTTTCCTTGATAAAAATATATTAGTTAATTATTATGAAAGAAGTGACAAAATTTTATTTCTAGAATAAAATCATATAAGACCGCATTTTTCAAGAATTGTACATTATATATATTATGTATTTATATTTAAATAAAACAAACTAATCACTAATGATCAATGATAATTTTTTTTGAAAATTTATATAAAACAAGAATAATAATTGCAACAATGATTGTTAATATGTTATACATTAAGATAAAAGTATTTGACGGCAAAAAGTGATATATTTCAATATATTGTGCGTAATGTATTTTGTCTTCATTAATTGTTTTAATACCTATTTATGTAAGATTTTAATGGATATTTTTGATAATATATTTAATAAAATATATTAACATTTATATAATTTTTTCTACTATGAAATTAATGAATGTAAAAACTATTTTATGATTAAAAGTACAATTTTTCAAAAAAATTGGTTTTATGCGTTTGTGTGCATATATTAGAATTAATTTCTACTACATTTCGAAATTTAATTATACAAAATAGGTTGAATATTTGGAATCGTCATTAAAAAATTTAATTATATATATTTTTATTTGTTTTAATAAAAATAAGTTACCACAATTAAATCTTTGTCACCATGGTAATGATAAAATTGGGTTTAAAGTGGTAAATAAATGGATATTACTTCAACATATCAGTAAACATTATCTTTAATTTCATTGGTTAACTATATTTCAAAATTACTCACCTTATATTAAATAATTGGATGCCTTGGAACCACTTTCCAATTATAGTCACTTTATTATATTTTAGAGTCCATAATATTTATAAGGGTGCCACTCCACTCACATATTGAAGGCCAAATCCACTTCTAATATCACCACTCCACTAGAATACCATAGCTTGAACAAAATTTTCTCAAATACCATAATAAATAAGCCACATATTAAATGTTTTTTCCGTCAAAAAATCCCCAACCAAGAATACTTAATGTATTTTTCAATGAATATTTTAAAAGGAATAGGATATGAGAGTGAGTACAATGAAAGTCAGGACTTGAGGTAAGGATTTATGTTATAATATCATTTTTTGGGACTTTTATGTTTCAATTTCCATTGAGGGAAATAATAAAGTATTTATAAATTAAAATTTTCATCTCCTATAAATATTTATTTAGTTTTCAAGTATTATAACATTTTATATCTATATGAAACTCAAAAGGTAGAAAGGATAATTTTAAGAAAATATGACTTAATTTATCTTCTTTTAGGAAGAAATATTTTCCATCCATATCTTTATTATTCAAAATCATTTTTGACAGTTTTTATATTTAATAAAATATTTTTAAGGGTCTTTTATAAAACATTTTTTTTCATTACAAATTATTATATTGAATATTTTTTAAAAAATCCATATGACTCACTTTTTTATTTTTAAAAAAGTTTGAAAATAATGTTTTCTTTTTAACATATATAGTATTAATGGATTTTATCATCATTATTTAATTTTTTCTTATTTTTATTCCCTTGCAATTTAACTTGGATTTTCATAGAAAATACTATTCCCATTGTTTTTTTAATTTTTTTGAAAAACTACAAAAAAAAGGATATATTATATTTTTTCAACGATTTTATTATATTATTTTAAAAATGTATTTTTCATCTATGTTTTCAACCCTTAAGTATTGTTGGGTATATTCTCTAATTATACCAACCACCTTCTTTCTTTTGATGACTTGTGATGAAACATTATTAAATTTCTCAAGAAACATGTTTCTATTTATGGTTTTATTAGTGATTATGGAACAATAAATGTTATGTTTATGGAGAAATAATATGTTAGGTTTTTTATTATATGACGTGTAGTTCCTTATATCCCCTTATTTCATTAGGTAAAGGTGTTATTTTTCATGAGATTACTAAGAGATTTGGGTAATAATTCATGATCCAATATTCTAAGGGATGTTTCAAATAATGGATAAAAAAATTTACTAATGGGTCTAAAATAATGTCATTAGAGGTAGTTTTATTGTAGATCTGGGGAGTTTTAAAACGCCCCCTAATAATATAGTAGCGGTTAATAAAATTACCACATATTGCATTGTCTCTAGTGATTTAACAACTATTTTTTCAATTTCAGGGTAGTTTTTTTGTGTTGTTTTTTGGGCATTTATCGGTGGTTTCATGTTCATTTAGCATCAATTATTTTATTTTAAAAAATATCCAAGGGAAATATAAATAAAATGAATCTAACCGATGTTGAACATTTTAGTGGAGGATAATTACATCTTCTGCCAAAAAATATTTTATTTATTGTATATAGCGGCAGTTACAAAAACCTCCACTAAATCAGAATTTTTTTATTATCTAATAAAATACATTAAATATAAAAAACTGAAATGAAATAAACTAAAACATGAATATATGATAAAACCACAATATATACATAAAAAATACATAGTCTTATATAAAAACATCCATAGTCATCATAACCTCAGTCTCAGTCAAACCATACATATGTCAAACAATACCTTTTTCATCAATATATACATATACAATATGTGCAAGAATAGGTCATTATTATTATTCATCCATGTCACAACCTCCTTTGCATATGTATGCCTCTACAACATCTCATAAATGGAAACTGACCACATCATCTCATCAACTCTAACAAAAAGGAGAGAAAAAATTTAAAAAAATAACATAATAAATCAGAATTACAATAGAAAAAAAAGAATAATGTCATGGGTTGAAAGAGTCAACCTATTACCTACTACCGACGTCTACCACCTATAATGAAAACCTGAAAATTTATGAAAATAAATGTGAATGAAGAGATACAAAATAATTTATTCATAATTATACACATAAAAATTGTTATTTTGTTAATAGAACATTATAATATTTTACATAAAATGTATATTATATAATGAAAAACACTTTGAAAACAAAAATATACCCATTAAAGATAAGATTCAACACATGAATATGAAAATGAAAAAGTGAATTTTGTAATTATTTTTAATACAACATGTGGTCTACTTGAACTTGACTTAATAATTGTTTTTGATGGATTTGATATAATAGAATGTCATATATTTCATAAATAACTCAACGGTGGTTTTATAATGATTTTGAATGAATTTGAGGTTGTTTTCTATGGTTTTTACTATTCCATGCATGTTTTGGTGTTTTAAAACACTAAAACGTGTTATCAACCATCATGGGAAACCCATAATTTGAAGTGATGTGCTGTGTGTTTCTACATTTCAAAATTTAATCTACGGTCATTGTCCTCTGATTTTAGTGTAATAAAACATACTTTTCCAAATTTTGAACCCCTATCACTTTTTTAAAGGATTTTATACCTTTAAGAAGTGTTTACCGAGTAATTGTGACCACACCCCATGTCAAATTTTCATGTCAATATTTACATGTAAAAAATCTCCATGTTAGTTGTCCCTTGATTTCTCATTAATCTGAGGTCATTCTCTATGTTTTTTACCATTACACTCATGTTTTAGTGTTTTGAGACACAAAAAAGTATTTATATCCATCCGTGGAAAACTATAATTTAGAATAACATGTCATCAGTTCCTAGATTTCAAAATTAAATCTAGGGTTGATGTCCTTTGATTTTAGGGAAAGCTGACATCATTTTCCAGGTTTTGACCCCCAACACTTTTTAACGGATTTTGTACCATTAAGAAGTTTTTACCAAGAAATTATATCCAAACCACATGTTGGATTTATGTTTTTCCTATTCATACAAATCAAAAAACAAAATCAGTGTTTCCCCATGATTTCACATCAATATGATGTCATTTCCTATGGTTTTGACACTTCCATGCATGTTTTAGTGTTTTAAAATACTAAAAAAAAATTTATGGACTTTAAGAGAAAATCATAATTTAAATTTATGTGAGGTTAATTCCTACATGTAATAAATGGTTTATGGATCATTTTATTTATGTATAAAAAATTAGGAATGAATTTTCTCATTTTTTAGTACCTTAGTTGTCCTTATTACTAAAATTGATGTCAATTTTAAATAAAAATATGCACTTGGAGTCATACCAGTCACCCCACATGTTATATTTCAATGAGGATAATTAATACACATCTAAAATGACATATGGATTATTTTCATAAATTATCAAAACAATCAAAATGCGTTTATTCTATTTCGAGTATGTCACTTGTCTTTTTTATTAAAACTTCATTTCAAACTGAAAACATGCACAAAAACTTATACCGATCACATATTGTATCAATTTTATGTAAGTACAATTCTTATACTTCAAAAATTACTTATGGATCGATGTACTTAATTATCATGAAAATCAGAATGAATTTTCTCTATTTTTAGTGAGTGATAGTTTTTGAACTAATATGTCGATTTTAAACTAACAAAAGATGCATTGAGTCATACCGGGAAATAATGTATTTCATTGATGTCTAGAGGATTTCTACATTTCATAAATGGATTATGGATGAGTTTCCTAATATATAAAAATTATTATAATGTTTATTCATGGTTTTGAGAAAGTTAGATGTCCTTTTTACTAAAATGGATATCAATTTTATATAAAAAGACATACTTGGAGTTGTAATAGGAACATCTTGTATCAGATTTAGGTTCGGTTGATCCCTAAATGCCACCAATGACTTATGGATCATTTTTATAAAGTATCAAAATAATATGAATGTGTTTTATCAGTTTTGAGTTGGTAATTTACCATTTTTACTAAAATTGATGTTAATCTTAAATAAAAGGACATACATTGAGTGATACCCATAAAAAGATACATCATATTGAGTTGAGACTAATTCCTATATATAAAAAATGACATATTTATTGATTTCATATTGTATCAAAACAATCTGAATGAATTTTATTGGTTTTTAGTACGTCACTTTTTTTACTAAACTAAAATTTGAAACTCGAAACACGCACATTGACTCATTCTAATCACATCATGTATCAGTTTTATATGAGACTAATTACTACACATCAAAAATGACTCATGAATCAATGTACTAAATGATCAAGAACATCCGATTGTGTTTTTGGAGTTTTTAGAGAGTGGCACTTTTTGAACTAAAATGTTGATTTTAAATAGATAATGGACACATTGAGTCATACTGAGAACATTTTGTATCTGATTGAGGTTTGGTTGATTCCTACACAACACAAATGACTTATGGAATTTTTTACTAAAGTATAAAAAAATAAAAATGAATTTTCTTTGTTTTAAGTAGCTCAGTTTTCTTCTTTACTAAATTGATGTCAATTTTAAATAAAAAGATGCACTTTCAGTAATACCGAGAAAATTGTTTATTGGATCGAGGTTTGGATGATACTTACATGAAAAGAATGACATATAAATCATTTTCATAAATTATTAAAACAGTATGAATTAGTTTTCTCAGTTTTGAGTACGTCATTTGTCCTTTTTACTAAAATTGGTGTAAAATTTAAATAAAAAGACACACTTTGAGTCATACCGGTCACACCATGCATCAGATTGAGGTGAGTCTGATTACTAAAAATCTCAAATGACTGATGGATCATTTTCCTTGAGTTTCAAGACAATCCAAATGAGTTTTTTAGTTTTGATTATGTCACTTTTATTTTTACTAAATTATCATTTTAAACTGGAAACATGCACTTTGACTCATATCGATCACATCCTATACAATTTTGAGATCAGACTCATTCCAACATGTCAAAAATGGCTTATGAAACACTTTAATAAATTTTCATGAAAATAAAAGTGTGCTTGTTCATTTTTTTGTGAGTGACACATTTTGAAAAAAAATAGTAATTTTAAACTGATAAATAACATGTTGAGTTATACTGGGAACATCATGTATCATACTGAGGTGGGGATGATCCATACACATCAAAAATGTCTTATGAATCATTTTCCCAAATTATCAAATCAATTGGAAAGAGTTTTCACAGTTATGAGTTTCTTAGTTTCCCTTTTTACTAAAATGGATGTTAATTTTTAATAAAAAGACACACTTTCCGTTATATAGGGCACACCATGAATCAGATAGAGGCGTGGTTGATTCTTACATGAGAAAAATGACATTTGGATATTTTTCAAAACAATCTAAAAATTGTTGAGCAGTTTTGATTAGTTCATGTATCCTTTTTAAAATAATTGATAGAAAATTTAAATAAAAAGATAAACTTGAATTAATACCTATCAAATAGTGCATAGGATTGAGGATTCAATGATTATTACACATCTTATATGACTAATATATCTTCATCATAACATATGAAAATAATCTAATTGATTTTTCTTAGTTTTGAGTTCATCACTTTTCATTTTTATTAAATTTTCAATTTAAACTGGAAACACACTCATTGACTCGTACCAGTCACATAATGTATTATTTTTAAAAAAGGATAATTACAATAATTCTAAAATGATTAATAAATTATTTTCCAAAATCATCAAGAAAATATGATCATGTTTTCTCAGTTTTCAATTTGTGAGACTTTTTGATCAAAAATGTCGATTTTAAACTAATAATGAACACATTGATTTCTTCCGAGCACATAGTGTAAAAGATTGAGGTGATGCTAATTCCTACACATTCAATATGACTTGGAAATTGTTTTCACAAAGTATCAAAACAATAAGAATTCATTTTGTAAATTTTTAGTATATTTTTTTTCCTTTTCACTAAAATTGACATCAATTTTAAATAAAAAGATTCACTTGGAGTCATACCAAGAACAATGTATAGCATAATGAGGTGTGGAATATTTATACACATAAAAAATTACACCTCTATCATTTTGCTGAAGTATTAAGATAATAAAAATTAATTTTCCCACTTTTTAGGGGGTCATTTTTCTTTTTTACTAAAATTGATGTCCATTTTAAATAAAAATATGCACTATGAATCATACTAGTCACATCGTGCATCTAATTGAGGTGTGGTTGATTTATACACATCTAAAATGACTTATCACTATAATTACTAAAGTATAAAAAAATAGGAATGTTTTTTTATTGATTTTTATTAGTTCAGTATTCCTCATTACTAAAATGGATATCTATTTTAAATTAAAAATTCACATTGAGTCATACTTTGAACATTATGTATCATATTGAGGTGTAAGAACCCATGTTATAGACTGGGTGGTTTTTAAAAGGGTTTTTTTTATTTTTTTGAAATGGATGGATTATAAGAATTTAAAATTGATATTCATAATGAAATTCCACATGTTGGGACAATTTAATGTGTTTTTTGGGCATGGGTAAAGGCTCGAGGGGTTTCTCGGGTGGCTCGATTTGTTTTTGGGGCACTGGACTCAGAAACTCACCCTTTAAAAGGGATCCATAGAGCATATGATTTTCTTGAAAACTGTGTGGCCTGTAGCAGTGATCTTTCATCCTTAATTAGGTGGGAGAGATGAATTCTCATGTCCTGTGCATGATTAGGAAAACCGTAAAGGACAAACCATGTGAGGTGAGTTTCATAGACTGGGGGTTCGCATGGTTGGCACCCAGTTTTCCAAATAATGTGGGTAAAACATTGCAAAGATGTCTATTTAAAGAATGAATTTAATTTAAAAAAAATAAAAAAAATAGTACTTAATCCAACCTCTCACTTACCCTCACTAACACGACACAAGGCAGGGGTCCTCCCCCTTGGAGGAGCAGTATATCCCTATACCGTCTCCCCACTTACTTCTCGTTTTCTCTATCAATTCAATCCGTTGTTTATCTAAAGCTTTGAGGTAAGCCCCTTTTCTCCTTTATCTCCCTATTTCTAATGATTTCTCAGCATGTCTGACTCCCTACACAGTTATACCGAAACCCTAGGGATGAGTTTTTATCCAATTTCGTATTTCTTATGGTTCTCAGTTGTGAAAATAGTTTCTAGGGACCCGTTGTTCTGTGTTCTGACAACCAACACTGAAGGAGATGTTAATTAGGAAGATTGGGTCCACCTCCATAAATTTTAGGTAAGGTTTTGTACCCGCAATTTTCATTGTACCCTCTATTAAGGGTTTAGAGGTGTTATTAAGACATAGAAAATTTTTTGTAGGGTGTTGCGATCATTTCCAAGTGCACACAAATATTTTCCCAGGTATGAATATATATAGATATATATATCTTTGGTGTTCATGTTACCTTTTGGAATAGGTAACATGTGCATCAGTTTAAGGATATATATATATATATATATGTATGTATATATATCTTTGTGTGTGTGTGTGTGGATGTGCAAGCGTGCAAGAAGGCTACTTATTGAGATAGAAAGCCCGCCTTTTTAATATTTTGAAGTAGGGTTCGTAAACTTTTCCCTTTAATTTAAAAGTGCAGTTGTTGCCTATTTACTGCTTTTGATAAATTTAACTTAAATTCTGAATTTAACTTCTTATGAAGAATAAATCGATTAGTTTTATAACAAAGTCATGTTTTTAAAACAAAACCCCTCCATCAGAGGTGCGCTTCTTTCAAGATAAAAAATAGTGATTGGCCTACTATGTTTTCATGGATTAGTGATATGTGGTTTTCCCAATGCTTTCCTAGTTATAGGATGATTTTTTTAACTAAAGGGATATGATTTGAATAACTAAGAGATGTATTCCCTCCATATCATGTTGACACACCTAGTATAAATGGTTATAATGAACTAGAATGGGAAACCGGGGTGGGAAAGCCTATGTTGTATGTTTGAGGGTAATTGGTTAATTTATTGGGAATACTCAATGGGTTGGATTGAGTTTTTAAAGGGTTAAATAAAAAAAATGTTAAATAGATAAACTAGTGTGTAGAATCATAGGATTTATTTAAATATGAAAAGTAAATTATGAGAGGGTATGCTCATTGGTTGAATTTTTATGTAATCAATTATGAAATGGTGGTATATGGGCGGGTATACCCATATGGATTGTTTAAATGGAATAGAACACAAGAGCGGTGTACTCATGTTGTGTGTGATATATGTGAGTGTGTATACATACTAGGTAAATTACAATGGTTATAAGGGTTGGTATACCCTTATGCTTGTTTTTAAATCCATGTTTCTGAATAATGAAGGATGGGTGGGTTAACCAATGGATTATATGAAATGTTAAATTATTGAATGGTTTATATGAATGGTTATACTCATATGTAATTGATATAATTTTTTATATGAGTGGGTATATTCAAATGTATTTATTTGATAAATTATTTAAAATGAATGAATTGTTTGATAGTTTCCATGGACTTCTCTCCATGGGTATGGAATGCGGTAGAGGATGCATTGGGTTGATTATGCCCCTTGGGTCTTGATTCCATCAGATTATTTAGTCCTTGCTACCCCATGGATCTAGCTTTATAGGACTCACATTAGACATGTTGGTATATATTATTCAAGGAATCATACTAGTGTTTGGACCGAGTTTCCACTAAGATACCCATGGAAATTGATGCAGATAACTTGGACGAGTTCCTTGGATTCGGCCCTTCATGGTCTATAATTCTTATATGGATTCGTTGGATGAGTTCCATGGATCTATCCCTTTGTGGTCTACATTAATTTATGTGGAACAATAGTGAGGTATGTAATATGCTCGAATATGAAGATTGGATATGGTAAATTGTGACATGAGGTTATATAGAAATGATGTGACTGTATGTCGTGTTTGGATATACAAAAAGTCCATGTTATTATTTATTTATTTTGTGCATTTCTTATAGATGCCTTGTTAAAGGATATTAACTATTTGGAATAGGGAACCTTGATAGACTATTTTGTTATTAATGTTAGTAGTTTACATGCTCTAGTAATTTATTACGTATATTTACAGCTTACATATTTTCCTGCACATTTCTTGTTTTATATTGCACATAGTGGTTAGGGCTTGATACCAGTGGTGCCGACCAACTGAGATTTATATATCACACCCTACTCAGGCCACCATTTCACTAGGGTACCTGAGTAGACTCTTCTTGTATATAGAGTCATGGATCTATGCTCGTGTTGTTTTCACTTGTACCTGTGAGTTAGGAGGAGAGGACTAAGCTATAGCTTGGGTTTCTCATAGTGATTTCCTTTGGGCTTTACTTTATTTTATTCATTCTTGTACAAAAATTTAAAGCATGTTATATTTTTTAATACTTTTAAATTATGTATAATTATCAAAATATATGTATTTTATAAACTATAATAGGTCATGTTCTATATCAAGTTTATATTTCAACTGTCTTCTGCGATTTTGTTATTGCTTTATACTGCTTCTACTAATATCTGTTTCTTTTTTTACTATCTCTTTACTACTGTGCACTCTAAATATGAGGGTACAGTCTCCCCACTCACATTCCACACACCCTCTCTACTAGTTGATAGAATTTTTCTTAATATTTGGTCTAGTATACATGAGACTAAGAATGTGTATCCACTTGATAGATAGTCATGTTTTGGACCGATCATCCCAAGTATGAAAAATGTCCAAGTGGCCAGGAGTGATATTCTTTATTTATATTGTTCAATGTTATAAAATGTATGATTTTACCTTGGCTGATTGGTGTATTTTCCGCTGCTTTTGGATTTTGAGTGTTTTTTAAATTTTATCTTATCCTTGTATGGTAAGGATAGGTAATTTCATGCATCATATTAGGAACATAGAAATTAACATGCCATAAAATGTAGTTTTATTGGTGGGATGCCTGCTAATTTTGGTTGTGTTTCTTAAGTGTAATGCCATGACTTTGATTTCATTTAGCATTACTACTTGTGTGACATGCATAGCTGATTATATGCCATAATGCCTCTACTTTTATACTGTTTTTATGTTATTCCATGGTTCTGTGTTATATCATTCTTTTGTGTTACTACTTATGATAACATGCTTGGGATGGTTTTGATGTGAAAATGGTTTCATTGAATGAAATTTGTTGGTTTTGTTTATGATGGGAGACAATTTCAATGGTAAGGTGTATGGGATCCTTATAAAAGAAAAAAGGCTAATCCATTTATTTTAACCATTGAAAATGGGATGCTAAAGTTAAAATGTTAAATGGAATATTATGTGATTAAGTGGAGCCAAATTCCAGCGGTAAAGTGTATTGGATCCTTAGCGATTTTTAGATGGCTACCCATGTGACTGAGTCATTTTGTAACCATGGTGTTTTTGTTAATGCTTATAAATGTAAAAATTCTCACTTTTGAATTGAAATGGTTTAGTTAATTTTTCAAAATGCACAACTTGTCCCAAGTAGGTCAATTGGGGAATGTTTTTATGAATTCAATTTTTATGGTGTTGTTTTTTGATGAAGCAGGGTTAAATAAATGGGACCCTTGGAGGTCACCTTTTGGCTAAAAATGAATTTAGATTCTAAATTTCATTTTTCTCCCATGGGGAGTTGCTTAAAAACCAAGTGCCTTTTTTTGAAATGGTACTTTTGGGTCTGTTAAAATTATTCCCAATGTTTTATTGTTGAAATGACTTAATGAAATGGATTTAAATTGTAACCTGAAATGGTGTCCATTGTTTGAAGCCTCCTCTAGGTGTAGTTTAAAATGTTTCCTATGATATGCCTTGGAACAGAGATTTTAGTGTTCTTCCATAGGCTATTTATTTTAGCTTTGTCTTAATGAAATGGGGATTTTGAGCCTAGTGAAATTTGGTTTGCATGAACAAGTTATATGGTCTACATGTATGATTCATAAGGGGCAATATTAGGGTAGGTAGCACCCTTGTAGCTGGATATGCCTTGCTTCTGCTATGAGATTTTGATGTTGGTATTGTTGGGTGTCATTGTCCACAATATGAATTTTGAATTTAAAAGACACCCTTGTTCGGAGGGGTGGTTGTGGTACCCTAACTTTTTATGTGGGAATAATCATCGAGGAATGCTTTGTTGGACATGTTAGATGTGCCTCAGGCACAATCATCTATTTAAGAGGTCATGTGAACCTCTTTTCTTTTTAGTGATGGAAGAATCGAAATGTCATCGTCCAATTTAATGGTTTTATTAGATTATGTTCCATTAGAATTTATGAACATGGGATTGTATGTGTTGAAATTAATAATAACCTTTTAGTGTTTAACGATGTAACAAACTAGTTGAGTTCAGCTAAATTGTGAGATTTTTTCTATTGAGTATATTCTCAATTTAACCCTAGAGTAGAGTTACTGGGTCGTTATGGTATGTTTTTTCCACTAATCGAGAGGAATTTTGGGACTCTGGTGTTTTGACATGCCAGTAGGTTTAATTTAAGATTTAATTCCAAAGATTCTGGCGTGGTGACCATAGTTCATGGAACGTCACATGTGCATTTGATGTGTTCTGAGCTAGGGCGCTTGTGAGTGGTTGGTCTTTTCTTTTGATGATATGGACACTCCTAATGTGGGTAGTGTCACATAGGTTCTAATGTACATATCGGTACATGCATGGAAGCATGACTTCGATGAGGTTTGAGGTATGTGTAATACTATAGAATTTTTTTTTGTTTTTCGAATAGTTTGAGTGGTATGGTTTGAAGAGAAGGGATTCTTTGCGTGTGTCACGCCCCGAAGTTTGAATTTATTTTTATTTTATTATTTCAAGGCTTCGCATTTTTACGTCAAGGATCAGGCTGGGTCCCGATGATAAAATATTTGACGTATAATGTTCTTGGAGAGTTCCAGACCCATGCACATGCACTGAATGGTTAGCAATGACTGTGGCGTCTCCCCAGGTGCTTGTGCAGGTGCCCAAGCAGACAGCGTTGAGGTGCACATTTTGTGTGTGCATATTCTTTAGGCCGTGTGATGAGCGTGCGGGTATCCGGTTTTCATAATTTGATAATTTAATGTATTATTTTCTAAATTTTTTTATGATAATAATGATATTATGTTGTAATTATTATTATTATTATTTGTATTATTATTATTATTATTCTGGTATTATTATTCTTATCAATATTATTAATATTATTGATATTATTATTATTAATATAATAGAATGAAAAAAAAACAGGAAACCCTAATCTACCTGCATTGCCACCATTTCCCTTGGATTAGCTGTGCAACAACGCTGTAGCCCGACGCCATTTTCTGCCGCCTGCACTCCTATAGTTGCCCCTCTCCCCGCGCTACACCCCTCGACACTCCCCCTTCGCGTTCACCTTACCCAGCTACCCCGCCACCCTACCTTCACCCTTCAATGGTGCCCCTGTCCATCCGATCACGGCACCTCCCCCAGGTCCTCTCCTCTACATCGCCTTCCCTGCCCGGCCAGCCTCCTGCTCTGGCCTCCGGCCACCAGCAGACAACCGGGCTCCCTCCAGACCGCACCCTCCTGCTCGCACTCGAATCCTCGGCCCCCCATGGTCTGACCAGCCTGCTTATTCCTCTAGGTCTTCCGGTCCCCCACACCTCCATCTAGGACGTGCTTCGACCTCCTTTCTCCGACCAGCGGTGCGTCCAACACCATCTCCAACTGTCTCCCTCTCCGGTGGGAATACCCCCCCCCCCCCCCCCTCCACTTGCGTTTTCATCTCAATTTTTAGGGGTTTTACTTCAATTTAGAAAAACCCTAACACTGCGGGTTTTATTTTCCATGTTTATCCTGTTGTCTTAGGTTTGCGGTTGGTCCTCGAGGGATTGTTCTAACTTCCGTAAGAGTTTGGTCATGTCTGCGTTTGATTTGAGGTAGGCGCTTTCAACCCATTCCTTTCCAGATCAATTAACCAGTTCATGTGTTGCTTCAATTATCATTTTTACTTATTTCACAGCATTATAATAGGTCTAATTAGTCTATTATGGTGTTTATGAATTTTTAAAAAAATTTAGAAATTGATCTTGTGGTTTTTTGACATGCATAAGTGGTGCGAAAAGAGTATCCAAATGGTTTTGGGGTGCGTGTAAAATGGAAATGTGTTGTTTTGTGGAAAATGGTGGTTTTCTAAAAATGGTTGGGTATGGGTAATTTGTACAAGTGTTTTACTAAATTGTTTTTGTGATGAGAAACTTACTATTATTTTTATTATTATTATTCGAAGGGACTTCATGTGATTTTTATTTAAAGAGGTTTTTACATGTGTTTTTGGTGGAAATCCATGTTGTGCTACTAAGAAGTACTTTATAAATTGCTTAAATGATTTATTAAATTATGTGATATTGTAGATAATTTTTATTTGGTTAATTGTTTCACCTAAATTATTGATTTGGCATGCTTTGTGATTGATTTGTTTGGTGCGAAGTTTAGTTTTTTTAAACGATCTTAGTTTGCATTATATATTCCGTAACATTATCATGTGAATTTATGGTCTGTTTTATTGAAAACTAGTTTTGTGATGTTTAATATATTTTCAAGAATTTGTGTATTTAGATTTTCCAACTATGCAAGTCGTGAGTTTTCTATCATAGTATGTTGTGGGTTACTCTTTGGAAACTGTTTTATAGATTTTAAAGTGATTTATTAAATAGTGAAAACAATGTGAGTTATGTTTTGAAAGTAGGTCAAGGTAGTTCTTTGGTGCTATTTGTTCATTTGGATTTTTTAAGTATGTGTTTATGTATTTTAGTTATCTTTGTGGTTGTAGTGTGTTGGCACAGTTTTTCCACGTTCATGCGATCGTTAGCTTGCGTGCGCGCTTGTGCGCCCGTGCGAGGCATGTTACATAATTGTGTTTGGACAGCGAGCCAAGGTAGGTCCCCCACTGCACTCACAATTAAGTTTAGAATTTATTAATTTCTTGATGTTTCATTAATTTTAATAAATGAGAAATAATATAAGATTATTAATTTTTAAATGATTATTTAGTGTAAAAAGAGCCGTTTATTTTATACACGATACTTGGAAAAAAAATTTAATGAGGGGACACCCAGTATTGAAAGAATTCCTATTTGGAATTTAAACATATATCACAAAATTTCAAATTTAGTTATAGTTTTAAAGATAAATGATTGATTTTGAACAAGTGTTTTGGGTTTGCTCGAGAAATGAGGTTTTTCTTTAAAATTAGTGAAGGCCCATTTAGCACTTTAATAAAAAAAATTATTTTGAAAAACCCACTCAGGGGTGATAATTTGGTGTGTGTTGATTTTGTGAGCTATATGTGATGTTTTGTATCGTGATTGATTGAATTATATTGTGGACGCACCCCTTTTTATTGCTTGTGTTGACATGGGAACCTGGCATAGTGAGTGAATATTCTGTGAATTATTTCCATACTAGTTTAGATTACGCACTGGCTAGTGGCCCCATAGTAGGGAAATACTGAGTTATTACTGCTATGGGGATTGGGCCCCTCAGTTAGGCACTGTAGGGCTATACCGATCGTTAGGGCGTTATGACGTCATCGAGTTAGAGCATGCTTTCAGGATGAGTTGCATGTATGGTATGTTCTAGATTGTTTATGATCTCCTAGGTTCGACCCATGTTTTCTTTAGTCTTTTTTATTATTTTTATGTGGTGGGTGATTGAGAGGTCTAGTTCGGTTGTTGGCCCCTGTGTGCCAGTTCTTTTCCATTTCCCTTTGTGTGTGTGGTGTGTTGTGTGTGGTATTCCCTTTGACTAGCAACTAAAATTTGAATTTCTAAATTGCTCACAGAAATATTAAAAATGAAATACACTTTTTCCTTTCAAACATTAAACATGTTTTAAATTAAAAATGGAAATGAACTGTTACTTGTCTTATAAATGGAAGTGTGTGTGTGAAAACCCATATTTTTTTATAACATAGTTCAAACCTGGAATTAGTAAATTTCATTATTTAAAGTTAGTGATTTGGGAATAGTTTTTTGGGAATGCCTATTGAGTTTTAATACTCACGTCTATAGTGTTTTCTTGTTTTTAGTTCTATTTCAGGTTCCATCTTTAGTTTTTCACCTTGAGCGACATTGGTTGTGGTATTGGAGAGTGACCCACGGGGTCACTTGGAGTTTTGGTCATTGGCAGGTTTGTAGTGTTGTTGGTTTTTCATTATTTATTTGCTTTTGTTCTATTTATTTTTCGCTGCTTAGTTTATTTTCTTATGGGAAAAATCGTTCCCACCTGTTTAATTTTGATGCTCGACACTAGTTTTCATCCCATAGGGATCAGGAACGCCCCTCAGTCCATGTCGAGGGCCGACTCGGGTGACCGGTTCAGTGTCGACCCGGGTTGGTTTGTGACAAAATGGTATCGGAGGAGGTTCTCGTTATTTGGGGTGTATGGTAGATGGATATTATGATTTTCAGGACTCAAGAGGTAGGTACGGGAAGGACGTCATGAACCATCGCCCGTTCCGCACCTCGAGTCACCCAGGATAGTCCGGGAATTGAGTCCTTGTTTCGTTCGGGTTTATTTTGGATTGAGGGATGACAACGGAGTAAAACCGATGTTAAATCGTGATCTCACATGGAGTAGTGACCCATGTGGATTCTGGGTACATGGTTTGATTTCCTCATAGATATTGACGCTTACTTAGGGCATGACCCACTACCATGTCGCTAGGTTAAGCATGACTACTAGTCCCCCTCTTCGGTGATTTGATGCAAGTTGTGTGTTGTCTTGGTTCTTTTGGGTGTAAGTGACCTTTTGAAAATGAATTTTTTTTGAAATGAGAATGATTTCTTTCAAATGGATTTAAATTTGTAAAATGGGGTTTAAAACAGAAATATTTTGGTTTGGAAACTGGTGTTTTCTTGGAAATTGGTCGAGAATGGTTTGGCGTGAAACCTCAGGTACTCTTTAAGAAGGTTTGAACATGTGAGAGGATGTGTGGAAAGTGCGTGTTGGTGTGTATGAATGAACATGGATGAAGACATGTGAAATATTTCTTGAGAATACCTGGGTGTGTTTGAAATTAAAGGCTTGACCTTGTTTTCTAAATTGGCTTTTAAAGAGGAAAATGGTTTTGGAAAGTGGTTTGGTTTGAAAATTGGGTTTAGTATTTGGAAAATGGCCTTGAAAGAAGGCAGTTATGAAAATCTAAAAAAATAGAGGGGGTTTTGAAAAAAGAATTTTGGTTTGTGTTTGCATTTTCTTGTTTCTTTTGATCTGGTTGTTTTAGATGAAGGTGATTTCTTAGAGGTTGCTTCAAATGATATCGGTTTCGGATTGGTGTTTTATATGTTGTTCAGAAATTCAGCCGAGAAAGGTCCCCAGAGTTTTGATGAGTGATGCCCAGTTTTTGGTCTTTCTCGGACATTTTCTGTCCTTCATGGTGATTTGAGTCTGTTTGAGATAGTGCAGTGGCTCGAAGAGGTCGAGCGTGTCTTCATGGTATTAGGAACTCCCGAAGCTGTTAGAGTGCACACCATTTTGGTTCTGTTCTAAGGTCCAGCTCTGGACGAGTAGGAGTTGTTCACCCCACCATCACTGATATTTGGGATGATGTGGGATTTCTTTAAAGTTTTCTTCATCCGATGGTTTATACATGAAGATGGGAAAACAAAGAAATTGGAAGAGCTCATTTGTAATCAACAGGGCCAACAGACGGTGAAAGCGTGTGTTGACAATTTCAAGGAACTTGTGTCCTTTTCTCTGGAGGTAGCATCACAGGATTTGATGAAGACTTATCTCTTTATCAGGGGTCATCATCCAGATATAAAGGAGTGTGTCCTCCATTCAAGGGACCATTATTTTGAAATGTTGGTGGATGAGGCGTTTTTAGCAGAGTTGGTATCTGGAGCACAGATGGTTGGAAATCCAGCATGACTGGTTGCTTGCAAAAGTTCCCCATCTGGAAAGTAGGGTGTGCCAGAGGAACCCATTTCTAAAGAGTCATCTACAGTGGTTCTGGTTTCCAGTTCGTCGGACCGTTCAGTGGTGTGCCACCAGTGTGGTCAGTTCGGGCACGTGAAGCCGTCATGTCACATCCCTCCAAAGACATGTCATCGTTATGGCTGTCTGGGTCACTCGGAGAAGCTTTGCAGGAAGCGTCGCCTGAGGAAGACACTGTGACCAGAAGATTCCAGTGCCTAATTTTGAGGCAGTAGATGCTTCAACCATCAGAGCCCCAACCACAGGTCTTGGGGTGAATCTCAGGCGCATTCAAGAGTTGCCATGGGTGTGAAGCCTATGTTCGGGTTTCATGTTCCGTGTTGGTGGTGGAAAATTTAAAGTCGTTTCGTTCTTGTTTTTCTACTCTTAAAGTCTTGACATTGTTGAAAGTTCGTTTTTTTTCTGTGGAGTTATGACAAACATACTCTATTGTAATCGAAACAGTTTTGTTTGTCCCATCAGGGTTTTTTGCGTAGTGTGTTTTTCTTAAGAGTGTGATTGACCCTTGAATGGGTCAATCTTGGTTTAGCGGTGTTTTTTTGGAGACGTAAGTGCCTACGGAGGAGTCTAGGCTTGCGGTTATGCTCGGGTTTACTGCTTGGGTTAAGTTCTGCTCAGAGGTTTTTCTCTAGTGTTCAGGCTTTTTTGGTCTTAGTCTAGAGTTTCATGTTTTGGTGGAGGTGTTGTTTCTCTCATGATATATAGATTAGTTTGGATCGGTTGGGGGGTTCCCCATTGCCCCCCCTCCTGGGGTGGTTTGTTTGAGTGTTAAATTTCTGCACTAGTTGAGATCATGTGGTGGGGAGAACCCTATCGTGTTCTCCTGTTCTATTGTACTGTGATTCCTTTTGTTTTCAACCAAGCATTGATTTGAGTTTTGTTTATCGTTCGATTGGGTGACTTTCTGGTGGCAGAATGTGTCTGTGGTGGGGATAATTGTCATACCCCAACATTTGAATTTATTTTTATTTTATTATTTTTGGGCTCCACATTTTTGCCTCAAGGATCATGCTGGGTCCTGATGTTAAAATTTTTGACGTTTAATGTTCTAGAAGAGTTACAGACCCATGCACAGGCACTGCGTGGTTATCAATGACTATGGGGTCACCCTAGGTGCTTGTGCAGGTGCCCAAGCAGACCACATTGAGGGGCGCATTCTACAGGCACGTTTTCTTTAGGTCGTGCGATGAGCATGCAGGTATCTGGTTTTCATAATTTGATAATTTAATGTATTATGTTTTAAAAATAATGTTTGTTGATAATAATGATATTATGTTCTAATTATTATTATTATTTGAATTATTATTAATATTACTATTCTGGTATTGTTATTATTATAAATATTATTAATATTATTGATATTATTATTATTAATATAATATAATGAAGAAAAACAAGAAACCCTAATCTACCCGTGTCGCCCCCCTTTCCCTTGGATTGGATACGCAGTAGCGCTGTAACCCAACCCCATTTTCTGCTACCTGCACTCCTGTAGCCACCCTTCTCCCTGCACTACACCCCTTGGCGCTCCCCCCTTCGCATTCGCCTTGCCCAGCTACCCCGCCACCGTGCCTTCGCCCTTTGCTAGTGCCCCTGTCCAGCCGATTGCGACACCCCCCCCCCCCACCAGGTCCTCTCTTCCACGCCGCCTTCCCCGCCCAGCCAGCCTCCTGCAACGGCCTCCAGCCACCCGCGGATAGCCGAGATCCCTCCGAACCTCACCCTCTTGCTCGTACACGAAGCCCCGACCTCCCGTAGTCCGACCAGCACGCTTTTCCCTCCAGGTCCTCCGGGATCCTGCACCTCCGGCTAGGTCATGCTACGGCCTCCTTTCTCCGGCCAGCGGCGTGTCCGACACCATCTCCGGCTGTCTCCCTCTCTGGTGGGCATACCCCCCTCCTCCACTTGGGTTTGCATCTCAATTTCTAGGGGTTTTCCGTCAATTTAGCAAAAACCTAACACCTCGGGTTTTATCTTGCATGTTTATCCCATTGTTTTAGGTTTGCGGTTGGTTGGCAAGGGAGTGTTCTACCTTCCGTCAGAGTTTGGTCGGATCCACACTCGATTTGCGGAAGACTCTTTCAACACATTCCTTTCCGGAGCAATTCATTGGTTCCTATGTTGCTTCAATTATCATTTTTTATTGTTTCTCAGCATTATAATATGACCAATTAATCGATGATGGTGTTTATAAATTTTTAGAATTTGTTAGAAATTGATATTGTGGTTGTTTGACATGCATAAGTGGTGCGAAAAGTGTTTTCATGTGGTTTTGGTGTGCGTGTAAAATGGAAATGGGTTGTTTTGTGGAAAATGGGGGTTTTATTAAAATGGTTGGGTATGGATAATTTGTGCAAGTGGTTTACTAAATTTTGTATGTGATGCGAAACTTATTATTATTATTATTATTATTATTATTATTGGAAGGGACTTCATGTGCTTTTGATTTCAAGAGGGTTTTACGTGGGTTTTTGGTGGAAATCCTTGTTGTGCTACTAAGAATTACTTTAGAAATTTCTTAAATGATTTATTAAATTATTTTATATTGTAGATAGTTTTTATTTGGTTAATTTATTCTCCTGAATTATTGATTTGGCATGCTTTGTGATTGATTAGTTTGGTGAGAAGTTTAGTTTTTTTAAGTTAACCTAGATTGCGTTATATATCCGGTAACATGCTCATGTGAATTTAAGGTGTGTTTGGTTGAAAACTAGTTTTGTGATGTTTAATATATTTTCATGAATTTGTGTATTTAGTTTTTCCAACTATGCAAGTTGTTCATTTTCTATCATGGAATGTTTTGGGTTACTCTTTGGAAACTGTTTTATAGATTTTAAAGAGATTTATTAAATAGTGAAAACAATGTGAGTTATGTTTGGAAAGTATGTCATGGTGGTTCTTTTGTACTATTTGTTAGTTTGGTTTTATTATGTCTGTGTTTATGTATTTTAGTTATCTTTGCGAATGCAGCGCATTGGCAAGGTTTTTCCATGCTCAGGTGATCGTCAGCTTGCGTGCGCGCTGGTGCGCTCGTGCGAGGCACGTTACGTCGTTGTGTTTGGACAGTGAGTCGAGGTAGGTCCCCCACTGCACACACCTTTAAATTTAGAATTTATTAATTACATGATGTTTTATTAATTTTAATATATGAGAAATAATATAAGATAATTAATTTTTAAATGATTATTTGGTCTAAAAAGATCCATTTATTTTATACACGACACTTGGAAAATTTTCTTGACGAGCGGACACCCAGTATTGAAAGAATGCCTATTTGGACTTTAAACATAAATCATGGAATTTAAAATATAGTTCTATTTTTAAAGATAAATGATTTCTTCTGAACAAGTGTTTTGGGTTTTCTCAAGAAATGAGGTTTTTCTTTAAAATTGGTGAAGGATCTTTTGGAACTTTTATAAAATAAATTATTTCAGAAAACCCACTCAGGGGTGATCTTTGTTGTGCAATGATTTTGTGAGCTGTATGTGATGTTTGTGCATCGTGACTGATTGGTTTACATTGTGGATGCACCCCTTTTTATTGCTTCTGTTGACATGGGAACCTGACATAGTGAGTGAATCTCTTGAGAACGATTGTCGCACTAGTTTAGATTACGCACTGACTAGTGGCCCCATAGTAGGGGAATACTGAGTTATTGCTGCTATGGGGATTGGGCCCCTCGGTTAGGCCATGTAGGGATATACCAAGTGTTTGGGAATTATGATGTCATCGAGTTAGATCATGCTTTCAGGATGAGTAACATGTATGGTATGTTCTGGATTGTTCATGATCTCCTAGATTCGACCCATGTTTTCTTTAGTGTTTATTTTTTTATGTGGCGGATGATAGAGAGGTCTAGTTCGGTTTCTGGCCTCTGTGTACCACTTTTTTCCATTTCCCATAGTGTGTGTGGTGTGTTGTGTATGGTATTACCTTTGAGTACCAACTAAAATTTGAATTTCTAAACTACTCGCAGAAATGTTTTAAAATGCAATACACCTGTTCTTTTCAAACATTAAACTAGTTTTAAATTAAAAAGGTATATGGACTGTTACTTGTCTTAGAAATGGAAGTGTGTGTGTGAAAACCCATTTTTTGTATAACTTAGTTCAAACCTGGAATTATTAAATTTATTTATTTAAAGGTAGTGCTTTGGTAATAATTTGTTGGGCATGCCTACTGAGTTTTAATACTCACTCCTATAGTGTTTTCTTGTTTATAGTTCAGTTGCAGGTTCCAACATCATTTGTTCTCCTTGAGTGATGTTGGTTGTAGTATTGGAGAGTGACCCATGAGGTCACGTGGAGTTTTGGTCGTAGTCAGGTTATTATCATTGTTGGTTGTTCTTTATTTATTTGGTTTTGTTCTATTTATTTTTCGCTTCTTGGTTTATTTTTTTGTCCAAATCGTTCCCACCTGTTAAATTTTGTTTCTCGGCACTAGGTTTCAGCCCGTGGGGATTCGGAATTCCCCTCGCACCATGTTGAGGGCTGACTCGGGTGACCTGTTCAGGGTCGACCCGGGTTGGTTCGTGACAGGGTGCATTAGGCATCAGGGTTCATTATGAGGACTCAGGCTTAAAACATGTATCACCATGATATTTTATAAGAAATATTTTGTATTTATGTATTCTGTTATACACAACACCAAAGGAATATTTCACTACACACAACACTTTCTTGGATTTCATTACACGCAAAAGCAATCTTCCTCAATAGCTTGTGCTGTACTCAATATCGAGTTTCTCTAAACAACGATATGTTATTAAAATATTATATAAACTAGCCATTATGAATAGTAATACCAAAATTTTGAAATTTTATAAATTTTATCTTTTAAAATGGACTTCACTTTTGGATTTGGAATATCAAAATTATCTTAGGGAGAATTTTTGGTATTTTTCTGAAAACATTCAATTTTTGATGAATAGTGAAAAACACTGAGTTATAGTTTAAAACCGAATTTTTATTTAGATAATTATTTATTTTATTTAAATAAATTTTAGGTTAAAATAGATACATAATACCTATATATGTTCAAGGTAATTCATTGGAGTCATTTTATAATAATTTTAGATATATAAAAATTTTATTGAACTTTCTACCGTCTTTTACCCACCTCCTAGGAGAATTTGCAAATTTACATAAAACATAATTTTACCAATTCTATGAGTTGAATTTTCAAAATCTGAGAGACAAGGTTAATATCAAGGAGTAAAATTTGGTTCAATAAGAAAAAAATAAATTTTGGTGAATAGTAACTTTTAACTTTTATTTACCACGGTTAAAATTAGATAGGGTAATTAAGGGTAAAAATTATATTATTATTACCCTAACACATGTCCTAATTCTATTGGATAAGTTTAATTCGACCAAAAACAACCTTAGGAATAAAATATGACCATTTAGGTCCACTTGTAATAGATTAGGACATTTATTATTATTTTATTTAAAGAATAGTTAAAAGAATTAAAATCAAAGTTTAATAATTAAAACATTTATAATATAGGGTTATACATAAAATAAATTCAACTATAAATATTAATTAGAAATATAAAATTATTTTCTACATAATTGTATTTTATTTATAATTTTTATAGATTGAATAATTAAATTTATTCATGGCACAATTATGATGCAGTAATTACCTTATTAATGAAATATTAACATAATTGATATTATAAATACAAAATAAATGTAATTTGAGACTTTTTATGAATTAAACTAATTTTATAGGTTAATATAACATATTAGGGTTGTTTAT
Organism: Viscum album; assembly: GCA_963277665.1. Lineage (NCBI taxonomy): Eukaryota > Viridiplantae > Streptophyta > Magnoliopsida > Santalales > Viscaceae > Viscum > Viscum album. The sequence continues at coordinate 1,908,482,492 of OY728155.1, forward strand.
ATGAATTTTATTCGAAGTAATAATGCTTTTATGAATTTATAAAAACCCAAATACCAAATAGTGTCAAAATTGACATAAAAGAGTTTTCAAAACAAATATTACATTATTAATTGATATTATCTTCCTAAAAAACTAAGGTTCATCCAAAATACTTATATAATAATATATATGACATTAATGAACCAATTAAATTTCTATTGGTAGTTTATAGTACATTTATTAACCATATAGTGTAAGAATACAAGAAGACACAATAAAAGATAAATTATTTAACTTAGAGTTAAATCTAAATGATAAGGTTAAAATGGTAACCTAAACTTGTCTAAAACCTATTGGTTGAGAGGATTTAGACCCATCCCCAACCTATCCTCTAAATAAGTCACTCTGGATCCATTATAAACCGAATATGAATTTATTATAAAATAATATTTTTAGTTTTTCCTAAGATGCCCCTCATCCCTCTTATAAAAGGGAACTCCACCTTCTCTCTGATTCACACCTAAAAAGCCATTTGTATCATAAAAACCCTGCCAAAATACCCTATCAATTTTCATCCCTTCATCCTAGAGTATTCCTTTAGTTATAAATCCAACCTAAGGATCCCTTTTGATCAAATCAAGAGGAAGAACTCGAGGAAGAGGTAAATATCTCACCACCTATTTCAAGATCATTTCTTCTTCCACATCCTCCTTATTTGTTGCTTACATTCTAAAATAATAACTCCAGTATATTCTAAATACTATGATGTTATTATAAATTGTACAACCATATTAGTTATTTTATCCATCCTATGAATGAAAAAGTCACCACACGTGTGTACGTACGACTTACCGTCTCCATGTCGTGGTGTAGGTTGTTATTCAAACATTTCATCATTTGGATGTGTATGATAATGAGTATAAATGATATAAATAATAAATATAAATTTATTATGATTCTGTATATATAATATACCATCCAATTATATATAATTTTAATATCAAAAGAATGATATCATCGCTCGTGCGTACGTATGGCCTACCGTCTCCACGATGTGATGTGACTTTTTCTACATTATCTTCATTGAATAGTGATTATATAAATGAATTGAATGAATAAATATGATATATATTACACTAATAACATTATGTAAATGAGGTAACTATAACCTAAAAAGAGGAATAAGAATTCATTCGACAAAACATGCATAAGAACATAAAGCAATGAACACCCGAATAACAAGTAGCAATGAAATATTACTAATAAGAAGAGAAGAATATGATCATATATGATATCATAACAATGAATATGATTATTTAATAATTAAATGATATTATTTAAATCATTATATAGGAGGTTCGGATACGTACAAAGCATATCAGACCTAAGGTAAGGGAAAACCTCACAATCTCATTTTTATCCAAGATTGTTTATACTTTAGAATTTACTGGGGAATATTTATCATCCACATCCAGGTTTTATCAATATGTAATATAATTTATATCCTCCTAAAATTATTTAAATCCAATTTTACTTATTAGTGAATATTTAGTAAATAATATGAAAGTAATTTTTTTTCGTTTTCAGTACGAGATGCTTTTTGACTTTTCCGGCCAAAGTATGAGAAGAATGTTTTTTTAACTTATACGGCATGAACAGAATTTTATGATTTCATAGAACATTATTTCCATGAAGCTTCCTTTACAAGTTTTCAAGTTTATTTTCAATTAACTTAGTTTAGTTTAAAATTGTATGACATCTTAAGAAAAGAAAACTGTTTTTGAAGTAGAAATGATATTTTCCTCAAGAATTGAGTTCAATTGATTTATGAAAATTATTTTTCATCTAAGATAATATAGGGTTCAGTTTCTATCCCTATTATAACATTTATTTGATTATGTTATGATGGAATTTTTTTATGAATTCCTTTTATCTTATATGGATTATGTTATGATGGCATGATGTTTAAGAATCCAATTTTTGTTACATGGGTTATGCTATGATATATGATTTATGATTTTGGGGCACACATAAGAATGGTTTCATTATGAGATGGGTGGGACCTATATCTCCCTCCAATGAAGTGGGTAAAGATTAATTTCTCATGAGATAGACATGGCTGCAACATAAAGTTAATCTGGTTCAGTGATACATGACTTGAACGAGGAGTGAACTCGGTTCTGAAATGGACTTTATACCTTGTTATGATATTATGATCTCTTTTGCAGGTTAAGATTTTCAAAATTTTATGTTCTTATGAATATGATATGATTGATATTTCCTTTTTTACCCTTACTGATCATTTGATCTCAACCTTTTGTATGTTTTCTTTTACCCAGGTTAGGAAGAAAGGTATTAAGTAGGATATGCCAAAAGGGACTCTAGAAATGATGAAATAAATGGGAGACAATGTAGATTATTTATAAACTAGTTGTTTATGATTCACAGTTTCTAAAGACATTATACTTATATGGTCCTATCATGGTTTTTTATTTGTTGTAATAAGTATACATTAATTCTGATGTAATAACAATGTATGTAAAGTATGGGTCGTTATAGTTGGTATCAGAGGAAAGGTATAGTCAACATTTGAAAACTAGGATGTGAAAGCCTTAGTAATAACCCTAATGATATGTCTAAGAATAGAACACAATATTATTTTTTTAGAAATGGCCATGAATAACCTATGATAAGACGTTAAGTGCAAAATTTTATTCTTGATTATGCGGATTTACTATTATGATTAGTGTTTCTCAAACTATTCTTATTGGTTTTAGTCAATGGCTAGAACCCAAAGGAACCATGTTAATGATGAATGTGATGGGCAATGTAATGATTGTCCCCCTAAGCAATGAAACGGTATGGGAGCTGAAATGAAAAAACTTGTAGCCATGCTCACACAACCTTCTCAAGCTACGAATCACACAGGACATCCAAATGAGAAAAGCAAGGAGCAAAATTCTGTTGAATAATTGATGAGGCAGCATCCACCCTCATTCAGTGGGTCTACTAATCCATTAGTGGCCAAATAATGGATCAGTACCACTGAAAAGATATTTTTAGTTCTTCAATGTTCTGAACATGATAAATTCATCTTATCAGTATATCAATTCGTAGGTGAACCTGATCAATGGTAGAATCTTATCAAGAATACAATGCAAAGAGACGAAATTGAGTCCATGGAATGGGACGAGTTCAGGAACATATTTTTCAATAAGTACTCCCCTTGTATTGTTCGAACAAAGATGGAGAAGCAGTTTCTTGAACTAAAGAAAAAGGGTGATGAATCTGTTGGTACCTACAAAGAAAATTTTACATGACTTTCAAGGTATGATTCTCGAATTATTATCCAACTTGAGAGTAAGATCGATCGATTCTTTAATGGCTTAAAACAATGACTTCTAAGGGTGTTATCTATAAGGGACTTCAATAGCTACGAGGAAATTGTTTGATGTGCTCTCAAGGTTGAGATAGATATTGGAGTAACCCATCAGTCATATGGGTATGATAAGAAGAGAAAAATGGAATTCAAAGGGAAATCTAAGGACCACAATGAAAAGAAGATGAGTTTTACCTTATGCTCAAAGTGTGGAAAGAAACATGGAGGGAATTTTCTTAATGGGACAAGTAAATGTTTTAAATGTGGAAAAGAAGGTAATCAGGAATTTGAATACTACAATGATGGGAAAAAATCTCTAGTGATGTAAACAAAGAAAAGGATACACAGAAAGCACCTCCTACACTTCAATGTTACAAGTGCAAGTAAATGGGGAATTATGCTAATAAATGCCCTAATACAAGGGTTGTTGATGATGATCAACATCAAAAAACTCTTAAGGCCAAATACAAAGGATATTCACATGCAATTTCTATTGGCAATGTGGAGTACGATAACGAGGTGGTGAAAGGTACAATTACCATCCACCCTAAAGTAGTAAATGTTTTATTTTATTCTAAATCCACCCACTCTTTTATTTATGAATAATTTTCCAATGGTATCACCGTACTACCTCAATAACTAGCTATTGAGTTAGCTGTGACAACTCTTAATGGAACAATGGTTGCATTAAAATCTTATAATTCTTCTCTAATTGAAGTTTTTGGAAAAGTTCTTCTTATAAATCTTGTGATCCTTACAATAGTGTAATTTGATGTGATTCTTGGCATGGATTGGATTTCCTTATATGTAGATCATATCGATTTCAAAATAAGGGAAGTCACATTTCTTATTCCTGATCAACCAATGATCATCTATCGATGCAAGGATAAAAATAACCTTCCTGTGGAAATTTATTCCATATTATGGGTCTTGATTCCAATAAATGAAGGTTATTTATATCAAATGGTTTGAGAGAAACTCACGATTAAAAATATGCCCATTGTACGGGAGTTTAATGATGTCTTTCTAGAGGAATTTCCAGGTCTTCCACAAAATCGTGAGTTTGAGTTTTCAATAGAACCCATACCGGGTGCTATGCCCATTTCAAAGACACCTTATGGAATGGACCCAATTGAGTTTCAAGAATTGAAGAAGCAACTCCAAGAGAATCATGATAAGGGATTCATACACCCTAGTGCATCACCTTTGGGAGCACCTGTTCTGTTTATTGGACGAAAGATAGATCAATGAGACTATTCATTGATTATCGAGAACTTAACAAGATCACTATCAAGAACAAATATCCTCTCCCACGCATTGATGACTTATTTTACCAACTAAACGGAGCTCAATACTTTTCCAAGATTGATCTTCATTCAGGGTATCATCAATTAAGGGTCAAAAGGGAGGATATACCAAATATAACTTTCTGTACAAGGTATGGACACTATGAATTTATAGTGATTCCATTTGGTGTTAATAATTACCATGCTATATTCATGGATCTAATGAATAGAGTCTTTAGAGACTATCTTGATCAGTTTATGGTAGTCTTTATAGAAGAGATTCTTATCTATTCAAAGGGAAAAGAAGAACATGAAGATCACATGAGAATTGTATTAAAGACCCTAAGAAATGAGACTATTTATGCCAAATTTACCAAGGGTTAATTTTGGATTCAAAAAGTTTCATTTTTGGGTCACATAATCTCAAAAGAGGGGATATCTATGGATCCAACAAAAAAAGAGGTTATTGAAAGATGGTCAAGACCAATAACAGTAACTGAGATCTGATGTTTTCTTGGTTTGGAATGATATTATCGATGTTTTGTGAAATATTTTTCACGATTATCTAATCCACTCACCGGGTTGACTCGAAAAGGAGTTAAGCTCACTTGGACGGAGGAGTGTGAAGAGAATTTCAAGGAGTTAAAAATAAGGTTATCCAGTGCACCTGTGTCACACTACCTTGTAGTGGAGAAAGGTTTGTGATCTACATTGATGCATCAAATAAGGGATTGGGGTGTGTTCTCATGCAAAATGATATAGTGATAGCTTATGCCTCATGAAAGTTGAAAATCCATGAGAAAAATTACCCAACTCATGATTTGGAATTAGCTGTGGTAATATTTGAATTAAATATTTGGAGGCATTATCTTTATGGTGGAAGGTGTGATATTTATACTGATCATAAAAGTTTAATGTATATTCTCACACAAAAGAAGCTGAATATGCGCTAAAAAAGATGGTTGGAGCTGATGAAGGATTACAATGGCTCAATTCATTACCACCCTGGGAAAATTAAAAAGGTGGCAGACACATTAAGTCAACAAGACCAAGCTAGCTTGTCCCAGTTGAGGATCACAAAAGATAAAATATTTTTGGATTTACAAATGATGGATCTTGGAATTATAATGGAAGGGGAAAAATCTTATCTTTCTCAAATGAATGTTCAACTATATATATATATGAAGATTAAAGAGGCATATAAAGAAGATGTAGCGTTAAAAAAAGGCGAGAAATGTTCCTGAATTACACAATGATTGTGATGAAACAATAAGGTTAAAGAATCGGGTTTTTGTTCCTCCCATGCAAGAATTAAATAAGGAAATATTGGATAAGGCTCATATTTCTTCATTCTCTATTCACCCTAGAAGAAAGAATATGTATGGAGACCTGAAAGAGTACTTCTGGTGGGATGGCATGAAAAGAGATGTTGCTGAATATGTCTCGCGATGCTTGGCATGTCAGCAAGTTAAATCTGAGAGATAGAAGTATAAGGGGATGTTATAACCATTAACCATACCAGAATGGAAATGAGAAAACATCACTATGGACTTTGTCACTAGACCTCCTAAAACATCCAAAGGCAATAATGCTATCTCAATTATACTTGATCTTCTTACGAATTCGGCACACTTCATTGCCATTAGAGAAGATTTCTCTCTTGATTATCTTTCCCGGATATATGTGAAGGATGTTTTAAGATTGCATGGAGTACCACTTTACATTATATCAGATCGGTATCCGATGTTTACCTCGAATTTTTGGCGATGTCTTCAGCATACTCTAGATACATAGTTGAGTTTCAGCACTAATTATCATACTCAGACTGACGGTCAGTCTGAGAGGACAATTCAAACCCTAGAATTCATGTTGAGATCTTGCTCTATGGATTTCAAATGAGGTTGGGATAAACACCTACCTTTGGTGGAATTTTCTTATAAAAATAACTTTCACTCCAATATTCAGATGGCTCCTTATGAAGCTCTTTATGGAAAGAAATGCAGAACTCCAACTTGTTGGGATGAAGTTGGTGAAAGAAAGATATTAGGACCTGATATTGTTGACGAGATGGAAGAAAATGTAATAAACAGTATCCCACCTTTTTATCACATAAACCTTCATTACATTATACAAAACTGAGGATCTTTAAGGTTTGGTGTCTTGGAAACCTGGAACATAATACACGACAACATAAAAAAAATCTTATTAAACACTTGAAAGGAATCTTCATTTGTTCATACTATGTTCAATACTGTATCTCATAACCTGGGAACACACATCAAAGGAAAGGGTGAGTAGAAGGCCCATTAAGGAAAACGAGGGAAACATTTTACATGTGAACTTGAGATACGTCAATAAAGTCATGATAAATAACATTAAGGCTTGAGAAAGAGATCAAGAGGAATATAATAATAAAAATAACATGTTTCATAACTTAAGGATTTGGCTACAACATATAACATAGACAATAATTTCTGAATCACCAAGGTTCATCCCCAAGGTTTCATTAAAAAAATTACCAACGTTATTCACCAAGGTATCGTTAAAATGGCCATCTCTAGAGATTAAGTCTTTACCCAATGCATTGGAGAACTATCAGGTAGAACCATTAATTTGTCTTTATTATCATGTGAGACACATATATAATTATAAATAATTTCATAATCACCCATATAGCATAAAACAAATGGGTTTCATTTCATAGTCATAACATTTTAAAAACTACTTTAAAGAAGTGATCTTTATGTCACTTTAAACCCAAAGAAATGGAAAGTGGGTATCATGTATGTAAATACCAGAATTTAAAATAGAAAATTTTTATATATATGTGAATACCCTTAGATAATAAAGAGTTATGAGTATTCACTTAATAAAATAAATGAATTTTATAAAAAGAGAGAGACATTTTGAGACGAAAATTTAGCAGTATAATGGCTATGTTGGAGGGTTTTAGAAAACATTGAAGAGAGAGGGTACATGGGTCACAAACTCATAAATGATCCATAAAACAGTGGGGGACAGAATGTAAAGGATTTAAGAAAATGGTAATGAAATTTTAAAGACATACCATATGAAATTAAAACATGGAAGTAAGACAAAAATAAGATTTCTCTTTTGAAAATTCGACAGCCTAACGACGTCACTTAAAACATCAAAAAAATGATTTGATAAGATCAAATAGGGTCTCTAATAATATTAACATAAAAAGGACAGTATTATGGATATAGATACCATACCCCAACATAAGAAATATAAACTTGAAGGACATGACATGAATATAGAACATGAAAATGAGAAGGGTGAAAGAATCCCTAACGAAAATTCGGCAGCCTAACAGTGCCACTTAAAAATTCAGAAAATGAAATGATGAGCATAAAAGGGAGTCTCTCACCATATGAACATAAGAATTACAGTATGGTGAATATAAAAGAACATCCTCTAACATATGAACATGGATCATAAAATAAATGACATAAAATATAGTACTTGAAAAGGAGAGAGGTAGTATCCCTTACCTTGTAGAGTAACTTCGAAATATTAATGTTTGGGACCTTGGGAGGATTGAGGGAACATTGGGAGGAATCCTTCAGAGTTAAGAAGACCATAATTTCATTGAGGAGGATTTTTTAATGGAAATTATGAGAGAATGGCTTGGTATTTATAGGGGAAGTGAGGGGACAAGGTATTAATGTCCAAGGGACACATCATTGGTGGTATTGTCAAAACCACAGGCTTGACCATGGTATTTTCCCATGGTATTAGCCACTTGGTACACCTCATACTTTATATTACTATTCATAAGTCTACCATAATTATTAAATAATTATTACATCCTTAATGATGTCATTAAACACCTGATACTCTAAATTGAAAATTCACAATTCACCGAAAAATCAACTTTTTCAGAAAAATCCCAAAAATTCACCATATCATAATATAAATGCACTGAATTAAAAAATGAACACCATTTTATAAAAGTAATTTTCTAAATATTTTTAATTTAATTTTAAAATAAAAACACTATTCACCCGAAAAAACTCATACTTAAATAATAATTTTGAAAACCATTATTTACCTATTTTATTGAATCACATTACTTAATCAAGGTGCCTAAATTATGTTAATACGTTCTTTAAGTGAAAATAATAATACATTTGGTCAGATTACTAATCCTAAGAGTAAAATCACAATTCACAATTTATTATTCAAGAAAAATTAAGTTGATCTTATTACACTCTAAATTTCATAATGAACACAACTATATAAGACCATTTTTTGGAAAATCATTACACATTTTTAATTATTTAAGGTTTATATAAATATTTTAAAATATCCTTTTTCCAAAATTCATCAATAATATACATCTTATATTTATCCGGACACTAGGGATTCCCAAACTTCACCATAAGAAGAAATCACAATTCTTATTAAAAAAAGGATTACACAAGGCAGTTACGGTCTTGTTACATATCCCCTTATAACACCAGCACAGGACATACGATTAAGGTGTTCTAGGGTGGTAGAATATTGAGGTGGCTCGGCCAACATTTCCCGAGTAGTGATTTCTATCAACTTGAACTTCTCGCGAAGGAGATTCTGTTTCACCTTTACATGATGAAGTTCAGCTTGGGCTTGGTCCAGAGAAAATCCCAAAGGTGCTACCTCCTTCCCAGGTTTCATTAGATGGGCTTCGATCGGCCCGAGACAACTGGATGGGGCCATCGAATCTTCTTTCCATATTAATTAATCAAGATCACTTGTATTTATAGAAAATAATTGTATCATTTATTTTTCAACTGTCATATTGACCAACGGTCACATAACAGTTGAAACCCAATGGTCTCATTTTAATTATACTCATTTTATTAAATGAAAAATAAAATAACCCACCAAAAAAAGGGAAAAAAAGTTACTCAAAAATTTTGGGTCGTTACAATCTTCCCCCCTTAAGAAATTGCGTCCTCACAATTTTAAAATTGGGCTTCGAAATTTCATTGAAAGTCCCACATCGGAAAAAGAGTCAGTAAAACTATTACTTTAAAAGAAAGAAAGGGGATTACAAAGGCCACCCAAGTTAACCCATACTAGGATTCCATGTAGGAAAACAGAGATATGGGAGAGAAAAAAGGGTCAAATTCTGATGGAGAGTGATAGAAAACATGATTAAGATAAAATTAACCAGAAGAAGATCACAAACATAAGATGTGTTAAATGGTATTTGATTACCCAGTAGGAGATGTAAACCAACAATGTTTTTTTACGTTCCTTTTCATAATTCTGAGGAATTCATTCACTACATAGAATAAAAACATAAGGAAATATACTTACCTTCAAGTGGAGTCTCATCCTTTAATAAGTTTCTACAAAGACTAATATTTTCTCCAAACAAAGAAAATTTCAAAAGACTTGGTCTCATCAAAAGCACAAGAATCATCTTATAGAGAATCACATAATCCACAAAAGAATAACTATATATTTCCCTTGTGTTTAGTCATCAACTAAAACTAAAAAGGTTTGTCTGAGAACATATAATCCCCAAAAAGGATAATCCTTTATAAATAGAAATATGACTATTAATCTCCGAAATTCAACAAAAGTACCCAAAGTTCTAGAAAGACCATTCAATACACAATCATACTTAAAATTCTTCATAATAATCCGGACTAAGATTGGACCCCAAAATTCAGAAATATTTTATCACATAGTCTTCCCAAAAAAATCATAACATTTATCTTCAAATAATATCGACTACTATTAAAGTCTCATACTAAAGTGTAATTAACCAATTCACATATTCTCTATTCTAGGTTCATCATTTTCCCTAAATAACCCAAATCACCATATACCCATGATAAATAAATTAAAAAAACCATTCCTCCTCAATTTAAATCCAGTAGTATTTTATTTCCCTTAGGCATATAGTACTCCAAAAGAGAAAACATCGTCAAAATAACCTTTATCATTTAATCACCAAATCATTTTCCTATACAAAGGATATCCATTTGATAAAACATAAGTTTCCAAAATCAACTTATTCTCGATCCATAAAAATATTAGGTGCATTAGTCCGAAGGGAATAACAACAAACTCATAATTCCCATATCTTGACTGGAAGGTTGTTTTTGGAATATCATCATTCTTCACCCTTAATTAATGATAACCAGAATTAAGATCAATCTCATAGAAGAATTGAGTCCCAAAAAGTTGGTCAAATAAGTCATCAATTCTTGTAATAGGGTATTTGTTCTTTACTTTTATCCCATTCAGTTCTCTATAATCAATGCATAGCTGCATTGATCTGTCCTATGTCTTCACAAAGAGAACTGGTGCTCCCCAAGGAGACACACTTGGTCGGATAAACCCATTCTCCAAAAGATCTCGGTGTTGTTTCTTTAATTCCTCCAGCTCCACATTTTATACCCTATACAGGGTCTTTGGAATCGGATGAGATCCATGTACAAGTTCAATGGAGAACTCTGCCTCTCTTTCTAGGGGAGGTCCGGGTAATTCCTCGGGAAATATGTCAATGTATTCTTAGACGATGGGAACATTTTCAAAAATAATAAATCCTTTGTGACAAACTTATTTCATTTATGAATCTTTTAACTAAACATGATTTTATGTCTTAAAACTTCATCCTTAGACAATTACATTTTTCTATAATTCCTTCATAATTATTCATAAAAATCCTGTGATAAACCGAACATATCCCCCATGAGTGTCGTAACCAAGAGTGAAGCAAGGCCCATTGTCGTGTACCAGTTCCCGTTTGAGTCTAGCTGAAAGCGGTGTTTTTGGGTTTTACCCCTATGTACATATGTGCCAGATCCACCGCTACCTAATCATATCTATACATGGATGTATTTTCTTGATAAACCACTTACTAAATACTCACCAAAATACTAGGAATATTTCCTATATTTAAAATTCTATATAGGGTTATTACTAAATTTATCATATCCTAATTTCCATAAATAACTAAACTATCATTCGATACCAACTATGGAATCCCACCTTTTTATCACAAAAACATTCATTACATTATACATTACTGAGTATCTTTAAGGTATTGTGTCTTGGAAACCAGGAACTTAATACATGACAACACAAAATAAAATCTTCTTAAACACTTGAAAGGATTATTAATTTGTTCATACTAATTTCATTACTGCATATCATAACCTGGGAACATACATCAAAGGAAAGGGTGAGTAGAAGGCCCAGGAAGGAAAATAAGGGAAACATTTTACTTGTGAACATGAGATACATCGAGAAAGTCGTGATAAATAACTTTAAGGCATGAGAAAGAGATCATGAGGAATATCATAATAAAAATAACATGTTTCATAAATTGAATATGTGGCTAAAACATTTAACTTAGACAGTCATTTCTGTATCACCAAGGTCCATCCCCAAGGTTTCATTAAAAACAATTACCATGTTTATTCACCAAGGAATCATTAAAATGGTCATCTCTAGAGATTAAGTCTTTACCCAATGCATTGGAGTGCTATCAGGGAGCACCCTTAATTTGTCTTTATTATCATGTGATCCACATATATCATCATCAATAATTTCAAATAAAACCCATATAACATAAATGAAATGGGTTTCATTTCATAGTCATGACATTTTAAAAGCTGCTTTAAAGACGTGACCTTTATGTCATTTTAAACCCACGAAAAAGGACAGTGGGTATCATGTATGTAAATCATAGAGTTTAAAATAGAAAATTTTGATATATATCTGAATACCCCTGTAGAATAAAGAGTTTTGAGTATTCACTTAATAAAATAAAAGAATTTGAGAAATATAGAGATTCATTTTGAAACTAAAATTCGGCAGTATAACGGCTATGTTGTCGGGTTTTAGAAAACATAGAAAAAAGAGGGGACATGGATAGCCCACTCATAAATGATCCATAAAAAAGTAGGGGGATAGAATGTAAATTATATAAGAATATTGTAATGAAATTTGAATGACATACCATATGAAATGAAAACTTGGAAGGAAGACAAAAATAAGATTTCTCTTATGAAAATTCGGCAGCCTAACAACGTCACTTAAAACATCAAAAAATTGAATTGATAAGATCAAATAGGATCTCTCATCATATTAACATAAATAGGATAGTATGATGGATATAGAGATAATAACACAAAATAAGAAAAAGAAACTTGAAAGACATGACATGAATATAGAACTTGAAAATGAGAAGGGTGAAAGAATCTCATACGAAAATTCGGCAGCCTAACGACGCCACTTAAAAATTCAGAAAATGAAATGATGAGCATAAAAGGGAGTGTCTCACCATATGAAAATAATAATTATAGTATTCTTAATATAAAAGAAAATCCTCCAACATATGAACATGGATCATAAAATAAATGACATAAAAGATAGTACTTGAAAAGAAGGAGAGAGGTAGGATCCCTTACCTTGAAGAGTAACTTTGAAATCTTGATGTTTGGGACCTTGGGAGGCTTGAGGGAACCTTTGGAGGACTCCTTGAGAGGTAAGGAGACCAGAAATTCATTGATTAGTATTTTGGAATGGAAATGGTGAAAGAATGGCTTGGTATTTATAGGGGAAGTGAGGGGACAAGGCATTAATGGCCAAGGGACACCTCATTGGTGGTATTGTCAAAACCATGGGCTTGCCCATGGTATTTTACCATGGTATTGGCCACTTTGGATAGATAATACCTTATATTACTAGTCATAAGTCGACCAGAATTATTAAATAATTATTACATCCTTAATGATGTCATTAAACACTCGAAACACTAAAATGAAAATTCACTATTTAGTGAGAATTCAACTTTTTCAGAAAAATACCAAAAATTCACCTGAACATAATATCGAAGATATGAATTCAAAAATGAACTCCATTTTATAAAAATAATTTTCTAAATATTTTTAATTTATTTTTCAAATAAAAAAACTTTTCACATGAAAAAACTAATACATAACTAATAATTTTTGAAATAGTTATTTACCTATTTTATTGAATCACATTACTTAATCAAGGTGCCTAAATTATATTAAAACCTTATTTAAGTGTGATTAATAATACATTTGGTCACATTACTAATCCTAAGCGTAAAATCTCCATTCATAATTTACAATTCATCAAAAAATAAGTTGATCTTATTAGACACTAAATTTCATAATGAACACAACTCTAGAAGACCATTTTTTTTGAAAATCATTACACATTATTAATTATTTACGTTTTACATAAATATTTTAAAATATCCTTTTTTCAAAATTCATCAATAACATACATACTATATTTATTGAGACACTAGAGATTCACAAACATCACCAAAAGAAGAAATCACAATTTTTATTTAAAACAAAGGATTACACAAGGAAGTTACGGTCTCGTTACATAGTCTCATATAAAACCAGCATATGACCTAAGAGTAAGGTGTGCTAGGGTGATAGAATCTTGGGGTGGCTCAGCCAACATTTCCCGAGTAGTGATTTCCATCATCTTGAACTTCTCGTGAAGGCGATTCTGTTCCAAATTCACAGGATGAAGTTCGGCATGGGTTTGGTCCAGAGTAATTCCCAAAGGTGCTACCTCCTCCCCGAGTTCCATCAGATGGGATTCGATCAGCCTGAGACTACTGTATGGGGCCATCAAATCTTCTTTCTATATTAATTAATCAATATAACTTGTATTTATAGAAAATAATTGTAAAATTTAGTTTACAATGGTCATATTGACTAATGGTTGTATAACAGTTGAAACCCAATAGTCTCATTTTAATTATACTCATTTTATTAAATGAAAAATAAAATAACCCACCAAAATAGGGAACAAAATTTACTCAAAAAATTTTGGTCATTACATAATATCTATTCAACAACACATAAAAGCAGCTCAGAGTCGATAAAAAAGTTATGCCGACAACCAATGAAAGGACCTAGAGTTTTAAGTGGGTGATAAATGTTTCTTACGAATATCTCCTTGGAAGAGAGTAATGAGATTTGGAAAGAAGGACATGTTGAGCACTAGGTATATTGGTCCTTTTGAGACACTGGATCGTGTTGGTAAGGTAGCTTACCGATTGGCGCTTCCACAAAATTCTCTCATGTTCATGATGTGTTCCATGTATCTCTCTTGAGAAAGTACATACCTGATCCTTCACATGTACTAAGCCTTGAAGTTGTACTTCTGGAGCAAGATCTTTCTCATGAAGAACAACCAATATAGATTCTGGATCATATGGGAAAAGTTCTATGAAAAAAGACCACTCGCTGGGTTAAAGTTTTATGGAGGAACCACCTATTAGAAGAAGCTACGTGGAAACTTGAGGATACGATGAGGGAGAGGTATCCACATCTGTTTGTTACGAAGTGACGAATTTTGAGGGTGAAATTATTTTTAAGGGGCGTAGAATGTAATACCCTGAGATTTTATGAGAAATATATTTTTTATATATTATGTTATACGAAACACCAAAGGAATATTTCAATACACACAACATTGTCTTGTCTTGCATTACATGCAAGAGAAACCTTCCATGGTAGCTTTCATTTTACGCAATAACGAGTTTCACTAAACAGCGATATGCTATTAAAATAATATATAAACTTGCCGTTAAGAATAGTAATACCCAGTTATTGAAATTTTATAAATTTTACCCTTTAAAATGGACTTCTTTTTTGGATTCATAATATCAAAATTATCTTAGGGTGAATTTTTGGTATTTTTCTGAAAACTTTCAATTTTTTGATGAATAGTGAAAAAACTGAGTAAGAGTTAAAAACCAAATTTCTATATAAATAATTATTTATTTTATTAAAATATATTTAGGTAAATATAGATAAATAATACATATATAAGTTCAAGGTAATTAATCGGAGTCATTTTATAATAATTTTAGATATTAAATAATTTTATTGAACTTTTTACCGTCTTTTTCCCACCTCTTAGTAGAATTTGCAAATTTACATAAAACTTAATTTTACCTCTTATTTGAGTTGAATTTCGAAAATATGAGAGACACAGTTAATATCAAGGATTAAAATGTGGTTCAATAAGATAAAAATAATTTTTATTTAATAGTAACTTTTTACTTTTATTTACCACGATTAAAATTAAATATGGAAATTAAGGGTAAAAATGATATTATTATTACCCTAAAATTTTTCCTAATTATATTGGATAAGTGTAATTCGACCAAAAAAACTCAGGAATAAAATATGACCATTTAGGTCAACCTGGATTTGATTAGGACATTTATTATTATTTTATTTTGTTAAGAGTTAAAAGAATTAAAATCAAAGTTTAATAAGTAAAACATTTTTAATATAGAGTTATACATAAAATAAACTCGACTATAAATTTTAATTAGAAAGATAAAAATATTTCCTACATAATGGTATTTTATTTATAATTTTTATACATTATATAATTTAATTTATTTATGACACAATGATGATGCATTAATTACCTTATTAATGAAATATAAACAAAATTGATATTATAAATACCCAAAAAATGTAATTTGAGTGTTGTTTTTGAATTAAACTAATTTTATAGGTCAATATAACATATTAGGGTTGGTTAGATGAATTATTTTCATAGTAATAATGCTGTTATAAATTTAGAAAAAACAAAATACCAAATACTGTCAAAATTGACACAAAAGAGTTTTTAAAACAAATATTACATTATTAATTGATATTATATTCCTAAAAATATAATGATCCCCCAAAAGAAATATATAATAATATATATGTCATTAATTAACCAATTAGGGTTCGATTGGCAGTTTATTGTATATTTATTAACCATATAGTGTAAAAATACAAGAAGACACGGTAAAAGTTAAATTATTTAACATAGAGTTAAATCTAAATGATAAGGTTAAAATGGTAACCTAAACCTGTCTAAAACCTATTGGTTGAAAGTATTTAGACCCATACCCACCCTAGCCTATAAATAAGTCACTTTGGATCCATTATATACCAAAAATGAATTAGTTATAAAATAATAATTTAAATTTTTCCTAAGGTGCCCCTCACCCCTCTTATAAAAGGGAACTCCCCCTTATCTCTAATTAACACTTACAAATCCATTTTTCTCTACCAAAACCTGCCTAAAAGACCCTCTCAACTGTCCTACCTTCATATCAGAGTCCTTACTTTATTCATAAATCCATCCTAAGGAGCCCTTTTGATCAAATCAAAAGGAAGAACTCGAGAAAAGGGTTAATAAATCTCCACCTATTTCAGGATCCTTTCGTCTTCCACTTTCTCCTTATATGTTGTTTATATTATCGAATAATAACTCCAGTATCATCTATATATTGTGATGTTTTTATAAATGGTACAACCATATTGGCCATTTTATCCATCCTATGAATGAAAAAGTCACCACACGTGCGTGCGTACGGCTTACCGTCTCCACCTCGTGGTGTAATTTGTTATTCAAACATTTCATCATTTGGATGGGTATGATAATGATTATAGATGATATAAATAATAAATATAACATTATTATGATTCATTATATATGATTTAGAATCCAATTATATATGATTTTAATATCAAAATAATGATATCATCGCTCGTGCGTACGTACCGGCTACCGTCTCCACGATGTGATGCAACTCATTCTACATGATGTTCATTGAATAATGATTATATAAATGAATTGAATGAATAAATATGATATATATTACACTAATACCATTATTTAAATGAGTTATCTATAACCTAAAAAGAGTAATAAGAATTTATTCGACAAAACATGCATAAGAACATAAAGTAATGAACACCCGAATAACAAGTAGCAATGAAATATTACTAATAAGAAGATAAGAATATGACTATATATGATATCATAACAAAGAATATGATTCTGTAATAAGTAAATGGAATTATTTAAATCATTATACATGAGTTTAGGATATGTATGAAGCATATCATACCTAAGGTATGGGAAAATCTCACAATCTCATTTTTATCTGAGATTGTTTATACTTCAGAATTTACTGGGGCATATTTATCATCCACATACGTCTTTTCTCAATATGTAATATTATTTATATACTACTAAAATTGTTTAAATCCAATTTTACCTATTTGTTAATTTTTTGTAAAATATATTAATGGAATATTTTTTGATTTTCAGTATGAGATGCTTTTTGACATTTCTGGCCAAAGTATGAGAAGAATGCTTTTTTATCTTATACAGCATGAACAGATTTTTATGATTTCATAAAACATTATTTCCATGAAGCTTCCTTTAAAAGTTTTCAAGTTTATTTTTATTTATCTTCTTTTAGTTTAAAATTGTATGACATGTTAAGAAAAGAAATATGTTTCTGAAGTAGAAAGGATATTTTCCTCAAGAATGGAGTTCAAGTTTTTTATCAAAATTAATTTCCATCTAAGATAATATAGGGTTCTGTTCCTATCCCTATTTTTACATTGATTTGATTATGTTATGATAGAATTATTTTTATGAAGTCCTTTTATCTTATATGGATTATGTTATTATGGCATGATGTATAAAAATTCCATTTTTATTACATAGGTTATGCTATGATATATGATTTATGATTTTGTGGAACACACAAGAATGATTTCATTATGAGATGGGTGAAACCTATATCTCCCTCCAATGCATTGGGTAAAGATTTATATCTCATGAGATAGACATGGCTGGAATGGAAAGTTAATCTGTTTCAGTGATACAGGACTGGAAGGAGGAGTGAACTCAGTTCAGAAATGGACTTTGTCCACAATGATAGTCTTCGAAATGAGTCTTGACTAATAAGAAATGATTTTCTATGATTGCGTGTGTATTCCACAAAGATTCATGTTTTATGTTATTATTATTGGGATTACATTTCACTACTATTTTTTATCCCATGTTATTATATTATGATCTCTATTGAAGGTTAAAATTTTCAAAATATTATGTTCTTATGAATATGATATGATTGATTTTTCGTTTTTTTACCCTTACTATGAATTTGATATCACCCTTTTGAATGTTTTCTTTTCCCCAGGTCAGGAAGAAGGGTATTAAGTAAGATATGCCAAAAGGGACTCTAGATATGATGAAATAAACAGGAGACAATAAAGATTATTTATGAACCAGTTTTTTTTGTTTGCCAGTTTCTAAAGATAATATACCTATACAGTCTTATCATGGTTGTGTTATATGTTGTAATAAGTTTTCTTCAATTCTGAAGTAATAACAATGTATGTAAAGTATGGTTCATTATAAAACATTACATAATCTTGAATTTACACAAGAACATACATTATTACACATTGAGGATATTTTATGATTTATATATTTAAATAATTAGGATATCTTACATGCATAACATACCACATTTATACAAAGACGATACTATTAAAAACAGTATCCTTTTTTCAAAATATAAAACATTAAAACCTAAAACATTATTTAATTTAAAACACTCCATATCAAAAATCATGAATCCCTTATTTATCTTTCCCATCCTTATATCCTATGAAAAAACATTTTAAAAACTTGGGATGAGTATAAAACTCAGTAAGGGATATAAAGAAAGAAATCATTAGTCATGTGATAACAGAAAAACCAATAAAACCCATAATAATAAAAACTCATATGCATGGAAACATCATGTATTTTACTTGGGACATATTTACCATATCACTTTTACAATCACCCTCACACTTGGAATAACCATTTCGTCAAATTCCACCTCTAGAGTGACCAACGCATTGGAGATCTATAATGGGGCTCATCCGTCATCTCTTGAGCTATAATGGGGTTAACCCAACAAATCTTGAGCTATAATTGGCTCAACCCAATATATCGTGAGATAAAATTGGATCAACCCAACATAAATAATTTACATGGAACATTTCATCGTAATAATGTTTCTTGAAATTATGAGAAAGCACTTGTTCAATATACATATAAAAAGACAGCCCCTTTTAAATTTATTAAAAAGTGTTTTAAAAGGATTTTATAAGTAAAGTCCCTTAAAATACAATTAGATTGATAATTAATAGAATGGAAATTATAGGTGAATAAAATTTAAATACAAATAGTGTAACATAATATGAAAAAATTCATCACACTAATAATATTAATACCACATAACGAACACAGAAGAATGTTAACCCAAAAACGGAAATTGGGTTAAGAATTCCCTTACCTTGGGTCCTTTTTACTTAAAATGTTTTTAAAACTGCTGTATAATGGTTAAAAGAGTGTTATTAATATCTTAATGAAAGATTTTAATGTTTATAACACCTTATATGATCATTTTACTACATCATTCGACACATTTATTGGTAATATTTTGTTATTTACATTATTTCGGTTTTGTTATTCACAAGGTTTCCATGATCGGTTCATGATGCATAATCTGGTCGATTGGATGTGAAACTCCAGAATTAGAATGAAATGGTATTTACATATTTCCAGAAAAAAAAATTGTGCCTTTTATCATTTTTAATTCTTACATGAGGATGATCCATAAGTTAAAACATTATTGATATTTGTTTATGTCGTTTTGGCGATTCCTCAATCGTAATGAACACATTTTGTTTTATAAATTAATCACATGTGTACAAAATTATTATAGAACCTTATATAAGATATAATAAATAAATTATAATCTATTTAAATAGTGAAATTTTTTTAATGACCATTCTTGAAGGAAGTAAAAGAAATTGAAATCACATCATCCACGATGTTAGTAAATCGACACATCACGAACAATGTTTTAATTTCTGGAATAATTGGGAGAGGAGAAGAAGTGTAATGGTGAATATTCCATAAACATTATTAAATCAGAATTTTTTAAGATACTATATCATTCATTCCTCTTGGATATGTGGATATGAAGAAAGAATATGAAAATAAAGGAACTCGAAATAAAGAAAAGTTGTGAAATCCCTTAAGAAAATTCCACAACCTAACAACGTCACTTATAAATTCATAAAATATTTTGATGAGAGAAAGATGGTATCTAATAATTTTTATATAATATGGACTTTAAGGGTGATATTTAATGACATATCCCAATATAATCCAAATTAAATTAAAGGATAATATCATAATAAGAGTTCTTGAAAAGGAGAGAGATTTTGAGATTAAAATTATGCAGCATAACGGCTATCCAACATGGTTTTAGAAAACATTAAAAAGAGAGGGTACATGGGTAATCCATCCATGAATGAATCATAATATAGTATATAGACATAATAAAATATAAATAATATCATTGTATGGAATCATGAAAGTTATACCACATAAAATAGATCTTGAATGGAAAAAGAAAGAAGTTGAGAATTCTCTTAACTTATAGAGTTACTCCTAAGACTTGATGGTTGGAGCCTTGGGGGATTTAGGACACCTTGGGTGGAATAATATAGAGGTAATAAGACTATATCATCATTTAGGAGGAATTTATAATTAATGGAATGAAATAATGGGTTGGTATTTATAGGAAAAGTGAGGGAATATTTTATTAATTTCCAAGGGACACCTCATTAGTGGTATTTAAAAACCCTTGAGATTTCCCTTGGTATTTTCCCATGGTATTAGACACTTGGGACATCTCATATATTATTTTACTATACACATGTCTACCATATTTATTACATCATTATTACATCATTAATGATGTTGTTAACCTTATAGAAAACTCAAAACTATATTTTTACTATTCAACGGTTTAAAAAAAATCCCAAAAATTCATCATAACTATTTTTCGACATGAAGAATTAAAAAATGAACAACATTTTAGAAAATAATTTTCTAAATATTATTAAATTAATTTTTAAATAAAATCATAATTTATTCAAAAATAAAAAATTTAAATATATGACTCGTTTTTCAACACCTTGAAAAATTAATCGACTTGTAATTATCTTATAAACTCCAGAAAACAAAATAATAATAAAATTTACTATTCATTAGGGACATATTACTATTCATACTAATATTCATAAGTTTAGGTTAATATTCACAAAAAAATAAATTTGGTTCCATTATACTCTGAATAAATTACTGATCACAATTGTAGATGACAATTTTTTTAAATTCAGAAGATAGAAGCTGCAAAATTATATTTAGAGGATAGTTATAAATATTTACTTACAAAATAATTTCATGTATTTAATTATATTTTTTAAAATCTTGGGGTGTTGCATTATCCCCACCTTCTTTAAATTGAATCCTCATAATATTATTTACTCATTAAACAAGTGAGGGTACCTTTCCCTCATAGCATTTTCAGATTCCCATGTTATTCATCAACTATGTGGTTTCTACACAAAACCTTTACATAGTGTATTACCTTATTCCACAATAATTATTCCCTTTGATCATGAATCTAAACTAGTTTCACTTCATAAAATGGTTTTCTTTCAAGTAAACTTAATTTGGGCTCAAGACCTGAGTTGAATCAGACACATACTTTCTCAACATAGAAACATTAAAATCATTTTTTACCTGAGACAAACTCAGAGGCGAAGCTACTCGGTATGGAACTGGCCCAACTTTCTCCATTATTTCAAAAGGATAGATGAACCATG
Source organism: Viscum album (assembly GCA_963277665.1). Taxonomy (NCBI): domain Eukaryota; kingdom Viridiplantae; phylum Streptophyta; class Magnoliopsida; order Santalales; family Viscaceae; genus Viscum; species Viscum album. The sequence goes on from OY728155.1 coordinate 1,908,504,709, forward strand.
GACATAACTTTCCTTTATTACCAAAACACATCACACCTTTCAAAGGAGATATTTTAATAAAAACATGGTCACCTACCAAGAAAGAGAAGTCTTTCCTTCTATTATCTGCATAACTTTTATGCATTCCCTTAGCTGTCCTCATGTGTTGTTGGATAATCTTCACTTTATCTGCCACTTCCACTACTAACTCTAGTCGAATAAACTTCTTTTCCTCAACATCATCCTTAAAAGATGGATTCCTACATCGCTTACCATACAATTCCTCAAAAGGTTCCATCTATATACTGGAATGTAAACTGTTATTATAAGAAAACTCCACTAAAGAATGAAGTTGGTCCCAAAAAACCTTGTAGTCCATCAAACAAGCTCCAATAATATCCTCCAAAGTCAGAATCATTCATTTTGACTGCCCATTTTATGAAGGATGAAAAGCTATATTAAAATTTAATTCAATTCCCAACGTCTTCTGAAGGCCCTTCAAAAATTTAGAAGTAAACTTGGGATCCTGACCAGATACAATGGAAAGAGGAACTCCATGTAACCTGAAAATCTCTTTGAGGTACAGTCGAGAGTGATGATCTAATGACATTGTATCTTGAACAGAAAGAAAATGTGCAGATTTTTTTAGCCGATCAATAATAACTCAAATGGCATTGTTACCTTGAGAATTTCTATGTTGTCCCACCACAAAGTCCATGTATATATTCTCCCATTTCCACTATGGAAGTGTAAAAGGATGAAGTATCCCCTTTAGTAACTTCCACTCCTCTTTAAACTATTGACCTGTCAAACATTTTACAGTAAATTCCTCAATATCCCCTTTTATTCCATCCCATCAGTAATACTCCCAAAGGTCTATGTACATCTTAGTACATCCAAGATGAACTAAAAAAGGAGATCAATGAGCATCACACGAAAAATATTTCTTCAACTAGGAATCAAAAGGCACACACAACAATTTTTCTAATCATAAAACACAATCTTTGTCAAGGTTAAATTCTAGAATCATACCCATTTAGCCAATTCTACCTTCTTCTATAGCTCATGATCTACCATCTATGCTTGCTTAATTATGTCTAATAATGATGACTGCACTGAAACTTAAAAAAATAGATGTATTCCCATCACCAACAAGTTGTAAGTCAAAGTTCATCAAATTATTAATCAAGGGATCATGTTCCAAATGTAATATGGTTAATGATTCATGTTGTTTTCGACTCAAGGCCTCCACTAATTTTTTTACTTTTCTTGCATTTAATTGATATTTCAATCACATTTATAAGTTAAATACATATTCTCTGCCGCATATTTAATTCCTTCCGAGTGAATATATAATTCATACATTTGTGGTCAATATATATTTAATATTTGGATCTATATAAATTGTAACTCCATATTTTCAAAGAAAAAACCACTGCAGCCTATTATAAATCATGTATGGTATTATTTAACTCATAAGGTTTTAGTTTTCCAGAAGCATAAGAAATTACCTGATCATTATACATTAGAACACAACCAATTCCCTTCAATTAAGCATCACTTTAGATGAAAAACTCACCATTTTAAGAAGGCAATTCCAAAACTGGAGCATTCAGAAATCTCTTCTTCAGTTCTTGAAAAGAAAAATCACATTATTCTTTACAAAAAAATTTGACCCCTTTTCATGTTAACTTGGTTAGGGGGATAGATAACCATGAAATTTATTTATCAAACCATCAGTAATAACCTACTAATCCAAGAAAAACAATGAATCTCTATAAAATTTTTAGGTCTTGACCATTCATCAACCAATTTTGTTTTGGCAGGATCAACTGTTATTCCATCACTATTTACAATGTTCCCAAGAAAAGAAATCTATTGAATCTAGAAATCACACTTGATGAATTTTCCATAGAGTTTATTTTCTTTTAATGTTTGTAAAACAACCCTTAGATGTTTTTCATGCTCCTTTTTATTTCTATAATATATCAAAATTTCATCAATAAACACAACCAAAAAACATATCCAAGAACTCATGTAATATACTATTAAAAATATCCATGAATAATGCAAGTGCATTAGTTAACTCCAAAGGAAAAACTAAAAATTCATAGTGACCATATCTAGTACAAAACACATTCATTGGGATGTCTTCATCCTTTACTTTCAACTGATGGTACCCCAAACTCAGGTCAACCATGGAAAAATATTTTTCTCCTTGGAGCTGATAAAAAAAATCATTTATATGAGGAAAATTATTCTTGTTTTAAATAGTAATGTTATTCAAGGCTATATAATCAATAAAACATTTGATTGATCCATCTTTCTTCATAACAAACAAGACCAGAGTAACCCATGGTGATGTTCTTGGTTGGATGAAGACTTTATCTAATAATTCCTACAACTTCTTTTTTAATTCTAGAAGATCCATTTAGGCTATTCAATAAGGGGGTTTAGAAATTGTCTTAGAATCAGGAACTAAGTCAATAGTAAATTCAACCTCTCAGTAAAGAATAACACTGGGTAAATCATCAGTAAAAACATCCACGTATTCATTTACTACAAGTACATCATTAATCTATATAGTTCCCTTATCTTTTAAAAATAAGATTAAAATAACATTAATTTCCAAACTTTATCAGTTTATTAGCTTCCTAATATGTTATCAATCGTATAGGTTCATTCTTGTACACAATCTGAAATTCTTTCGAAAAAAAAACTTTTTTTTTCTTTACAATATTTCTTAGCATGATAAAAATAAAGCCAGTACGTACCCAGTATAACATAAAACTCTACTAGAGGCAAAACAAAAATGTTTTCAGGTAATATATTTCCATAGAAAAGGATTGGTAGATTAATATAATTTCTATTTGCCATAATATTTCCTCAATGTGTTTTTACCATGAGATCTGGTTTCATTTCATTGTGTTGAATTCCCAATTTTTCATAAAATTTAACAGAAATGAAGAAATGTGTAGACCCTGAATCAACCAACACATTTTTGAAATATGTAAAAACAAGAAATTTACCTGATACCACCTCATTTTATGGATTAACATATTCTGAAGTGGTTCCAAATGATTTTACCAAACTCTTATGCTTCAAACCTTGCTGATTACATATTTGAGTTACTATCTTCAGACAAAAATTAGAAAAATGATGAAATTATTTAGAGATAAAGCATCTCACTATCAAGTTCTCATTAATTTTTGGATCTTTTTTCCTTTCACTCATGAGACATGGGTCCAAAATTTCAACATCGGTAGAATTTACCAGAATTTACAGGACATTCACTAGGATTCCATTTATTATAATTTTCACAATAATGGAAATTGATTTTCTTACCTCCATATTTTTTTGAAGAATTCTTACAAAAATCCTGCTAACCTGACCTCTTATTATTCTTGTCATCACGAGGCACATACGTGTCAGAAAACACCATCTCCACTTTTTCATCACAACGAACAAGTTTTTCATAGTTATTAAACTCTCTGGAAGCCAATGCACTTCGCAAAAATGGTTTCAACCCAGAGTAAAATCTATTAATTATACTATCAAAATCCTGAGTAAAATCTAGAAAGTACATATCCTATCTTGTAAAATTGGCTTTATATGCTACCATAGCATTATTAACTTTCTTCTTCAGTTCAAAAAATGACTTATCCATTCTGAGTCAAACAGTTTTGGGAAAATATTTTTCCAAAAAAATACTCTTAAAATCATCCCATTCCAGACTGTCAAGATCATCTATTTTTCTCGTATTCTTAACCAGAGTCCATTATTTATCTATTTCACATTCAAAATGAGAAATGGATAGTATTAACATTTTACATTCCTAGCATCCCATTACATAAAATATCTTTACTAGAGCATTGATCCATCCTTTGGCTATCACCAGATATATGGTTCTACTAAATGATGTAGGATGTTACCTCATAAAATTATCCCAAAAAGACATGTTTCACCAAGGTAGATCATGTTTATTTCTATAATGGATAGAAATCCCATTTATTTATTGATTCAACTAATCCATTGTTGTCACAAACTGATTGGTTTTGATTCCCACCATTTCGGGCTATAGATTCCAATAGAAATCAGCCTCTTGGTTCTTTCCTACTTCACATTCCTTGTTTCTTCTGCGGAAAACCATTCTGAACAGACATAACATAGATGAAGGAACATGAAGATCCTTAAATTTTATAACATTTCAAATTACCATAGGGTAAAAATCATTTCTGGTATTCTTTTAACATCCTCATAACCCCTAAAGTTATATAAACCATCTCTTAATACCAACTATAAGGACCCAGCCTTAAAACCTTTCTTAATCCTGACATTAAATAATAATGTACATTATTACACATTGAGTATCTTTTAGGGTTTATACTTTTAAAGAATTAGGATATCTTACATACATAACATTCCGTATTCACACAAAGATGATACTATTAAAAATAGTATCAATTTTTTCAAAATATAAAACATTGAAACATAAAACATGATTTCATTGAAAATAATCCATATCAATCATCGTGAAACCCTTCTTTATCTTACCCATGCTTATATCTTATGAAAAAACATTTTAGAAACTTGGGATGAGAATAAAACTCATTAAGATATATAAAGAAATAAATTGTTGGTCAAGTGATAACATAAAAACCAATTAAACCCATAATCATAAAAACTCATATGCATAGAAACATCATGTACATTCATTGAGATATATTTCCCATATCACACTTATAAGAACCCTAACATATGAAATAACTATTGGTAAAATTTCACCTCTGGAGTACCCAATGCATTGGAGAGCTAATATGGGTCTCGCCCATTATATCTTGAGCTATAATGTGATCAAATCAACATAAATAATGTCCAAGGAACATATCATGGTAAAAAAGTATCTTGAAATTAGTAGAAATCACTAGTTATATATACATAAAAAAATAAAATCACTTTAAAATTTATTAAAGAGTGTTTTACAAGGAATTTTAAAAGTAAAGTCCAATAAAATATAATTGGAGTGAGAATTAATAGAATGGAAATGATATGTATATATACTTTAAATTCACAAAGTGAAACATAATATAAACAAAAATTCATCACACCAATGATATTAATACCACATAATGAACAAAGAAAAAGGTTAATCCAATGAATGGAAATTAGGTTAAGAATTCCCTTACCTCCGGTCCTTACTACCAATGTGTTTAATCCTCCTGTATAATCTTCTAAAAAGTTTTATTAATATATTGAGGAAAATATTAATGATTATAACACCATATATGACCATTTTACAACATAATTCGACACATTTATTTGTAATATTTTGTTATTTACATTGTTTCAGGTGTGTTATTTTTAGAATGGGGATAAGCCCGTAAGGGGCATCACGTCGAGAGGTTTTCCCCCTGCACTGCCTTCCTCTCCAACGTCACGGATCATCTTCGGATCTCTCCTTGGTGCTTCAGATCGGCGTGCCCGTGGTGTGATTAACCATCCAGTGGCGGCGTCTTGAGGGATCATCTCTCTCGGTGTTCTACATCACCTGATGCCCTCTTCTCACCCTATCCTTCGAGTCGGCTAGGGTTTTCCTAGCGGCGCGATGTTCTTCCAAAGATTGAGCTCCAGATACTGCAGCCCGAGGTTTCCATCACGTTTCATGTTTGATGTGTATGTGTTGGGAGGATTTGGCCTCAATGTGTGGGTTAGAAGGCGGCTTCGGGATATGCAACTCCATATTTCTGTGATGTATTCTTCCGGAGAAACATGGGAGGCCCCCTTTGCGGTGTTAGGTTTGTTTTTCTTGTTCTTTTTCTATGTTTGGTTCTGGTTTTGGTCATGCGATGGGTCGATGCTGCTGACATTTCCGCGTTGGTTTTGGTTTTTATTTCTGGTCGAGGGTGATGGTTGCTTCTATTGTTGAAATTCAATGTTGAGGCAAGTTTCTGAAGGCATAGGAGCATTATAGATTGGTTATGTGGAGTGGTGGTGGTGATCTCTATTCGGGGGTTTTTGATTCTAACAGTGAGGTGAAGGTTGAGGTCTTGCAGTTTCTCCTTTATTTACTATCCTGTTTCGTTGTTTGAGATTATGCATTGGGGTTTCTACTATTTTTGGACATGGTATCACTGTTGGAGATGGATTTTTTGATCTGTATTCATTGTAAGGTTTTCTGATTTTGGTCAGATGGAGAGCAGTGAATGTTTTCTAATGGTTTGGTCTCAATGGGCCGTAGCTCCAAGGATTTTTCAATAGTTCTCTTTCAAGAAGATGCTCCAGATGAGTTTTAGGGAGAAGAGCTTTCATGGTTTCATGGATTTTCAAAATCAGATGTTTGAGAGTGTATGGCCCTGTCCATTGGTACCAGGCTCGTGCTCTTTAGCACGGGACAACTTGTCATGCTGTGATGAAACAATGTAAGCTGGTCTTATTGGTTCTTTTTACTAGGAGGAGCTTCTATATCGTAGTGATCACTACTTTTGTTCTGGAGGTTCGGTCAGTTGAAGACTATTTATTTTGTTTAATTTTTTATGCCTTGATGGATTTCCCTCGGCCCTTAAAAGGGGATTTATTTCAATAAAAAAATTTGTCAATTAGGTGTGTTATTTACATGGTTTCTAAGATCGGTTCACGAAGGATATTCGTACAGATTGGAAGTGACAATCCAGAATTGGAATGAAATGATAATTAAATATTCCTAAAACCATAAATTATACCTTTTATCATTTTTAATTCTAACATGAGGATGATTCATAAGTCAAAACATTATTGATATTTGTTTAGGTCATTTTGGCGATTATTATATCGTAACGAACTCATTTTTTATTATAAATTAATAACATGAGAAAAAATGATTTTATAACCTTATATAAGAGGTAATACATAAATTATAATATGTTTTAACCGTAAAAATGGTTTCATGACCAGTGTTGAAGTTAGTAAAATAAATTGAAATCTCATCGTCCACGATGTTGGAAAATCAACACTTCATGGATGGTGTTTTAATTTATTGAATGAGTGTGAGAGGAGAAGAATTATAATGGTGAATATTCCATAAAAATGATTAAATATTGAATATTTAAGATACTAGATCATTTTTTCCACCATTATAAGGGAATATGAATAAATAATAAGAATAGAAAGGAACTCTAAATATAAGAAAAGTTGAGAAATCCCTTACAAAAATTTGACATCCTAACGACGTCATTTTAAATTTAATAAAATATTTAAATGATAGAAAAAGGGTATCTTATCATTATTACATTATATAGAATGTATGGGGGATATGTAATGACATATCCCAACATAATCCAAACTAAATTAAATGATAATAACATAATAAGAGTGCTTTAAAAATTGAGGTATTTTGAGATGAAAAATCAGCAGCATAACAGCTCTACAACATGTTTTTAGAAAACACTAAAAAGAGAAGGGACATGGGTCACCCATACATAAATGAATCATAAATAGTATAGAGAAATAATAAAATGGAATGAAGAACAAGGTATGTAATCTTGAAATTTATACCACATAAAAGAGATGTTGATGGAAAAAATAAAGAAGGTGATAATTCTCTTTCCTTGTAGAGTAACTACTAATACATGAAGATTGGGGACTTTGGGGATTGAGGAAACATTGTGAGGACTACTATGGGGGTAATAAGAATGAATCATCATTGTGGATGAATTTTTATTGAATGGAATGAAGGAATGGGTTGGTATTTATAGAAAAAGTGGGGAAATATTTTATTAATTTCCAAGGGGCACCTCAATAGTGGTATTTTGAAAACCATGAGATTGACCATGGTATTCTCACATTTTATTAGACATGTGGGACACCTCATATTTTATTTTACTATACACAAGTCTATTAGAATTATTATGTCATTATTATATCATTGATGATGTTATTAAACTTACCGAAAACTCAAAACAAGATTTTTACTATTCACTGAAAATTCAACTACTTCAAAAAAAATCCCAAAAGTTCACCCAATTTTTTTTTCGACATTTATTTTTCAAAAATGATCTTTATTTTTTGAAAATAATTTTTTAAATATTATTAATTTATTTCTAAATAAAATCATAAATTATTTTATAATAACAAATTTAAATCTATAACTCTTTTTAACACCATGAAAAACTAATCGACATATCATTATCTAATAACCATAATAAAATAAAATAAAATAAATCTTACTATTCATTAGGCCCATATTACTATTCATAAAGGTAGGTTACTATTCACCAAAAAATCAAGTTGGCTCCATTAGACACCAAATAACTTACCCATCACAATTGTACATGGATTTTTTTGAAATTCAAGACATAGAAGCTACAAAATTATGTTTAAATTCTAGGTATAAATATCTAAATAAAACAAAGTTTCATGCATTGCAATTTATTTTTTCAAATCATGGGGTGTTACAGTTTAGTTGTTGACGCATCGATAGGAGAAGAAGGTCTCTTGTAAAGAGTCGACCAGTGGTGGTTTGACTGATTATATGGGTCTACTCTTAATACACACTTCTAAAGGAGATGATTATGTCCCCTATCTTGAAATCCTCTAAGATGAAATAAGATAACATTAGTTATACGTCGTTCTTATGTTTTAAAACAGTGGGGTTGTTTCCTGATCTCCTTTTTGGTTGTACATGGGATGCATGGTTGTTTGGAATTTTTTTGGACTATTAGTTAGGCTTGAGGTCTACATTATAGGGTCATAAATTTCAGTGGTATGGTTTGGGGTTAAGCAAGTGCTGTTGTTGAGGCATGATAGTTTTAAAATTTCCTAGCGATGGCATGATCTTGAAATTTCATTGGAAGATGGGTAAAAACTTCAATGTGTAAGCTTGTGTTAACTAATGAGTTCCTTAGGTATGAAGGAATTGATGCTCTATTTAGGATGTGTCAGATCTCTAAGTCTGTCATTTAAATGATGGTCATCTTGACATGGCTGGGTTTGTTTCCTTTTATTCGTTTTGTGTACAGTTTGTGACATAATCATCTTAACGGTACATCTCTAGTTTAAGGTAGGGTGTGGGTTTTTGGGTTGGTGACATCTTTCAAGGAAAGAGCATGCATCCAGTTAAATGAAAATACAATTGGTGTAAAGACCTAGCAGGTGGATAGTTAAAGTCACAAAAACAAGATCCTATCCCATGTTATGTGTCTCAGTTAAATGCATCCTCGAGGTTCTGGGTTGGAGTTTGAGATTTGTCTTGGGCTTTAAAGTCTTATGTTCTTAGGGTTTTTGAATTGTTAATGGTGCGTTGAGAGTTTGGAAATGCAACACGGTCATTTGAACAAATCCTCATGTCCTCTATTGGGTGAGTGATGTTTTTGTAGTTCCCAAAGTATTGACGGGGACGAGAAGGGTAAAGGTAAGTAGATTGTAAGAACCAGTGTTTTGGAATGGGAGGTTTTTATGTGGGTCTCTGAATTTTTTGGCAATTCATGTATTTGAATAATTTAAAACCAAGATTCAGAATGAATTTATGTGAGTTGGGACCTTTTAAAGTGTTGTTTTCAGCCTTGGGTAAGGCATCTAAGAGTTTATTGGGTGGCTTGATGGGTTTTAGGAGCACTGGACCCAAAAACTCATCTTTTAAAAGGGTTTCACAGGGCGCACAATTACTCTAAAAACCAGGAATTCAATAGTTGTGACCATGTAGCCTCAAGAAGGTGTCACAGAGTAATTCACATAATCAGGTCATGGTTAGGAAAACCGTGTGGGATAGGCCTTGTGAGGTTAGTTTCTTAGACAGAGGGTTCCGCACTGTTAGTGCACGATTTTCCAAACTGTGTCGGTCAAGCCATGCGGACAAGTCTGTTTAAAGAATTAAATTAATTTAAAATAATATTAAATTATAAAAATTAAATCCTAAGCCTACCTCTCCCTCACCCTCACCCGTACGATGCAAGGCAGGGGGCCTCCCCCTTTGATGTGTGACACAACCCTTTCCCATCTCCCCTATTTTTCATCATTTTCACTGTCGATTCAACCGATTACTCATCCAATCCTTAGAGGTAAGCCTCTCTACTTCATTATCTACCTATATATGGTAATTTTTCAGCCTCTCTATCACCCTATAGAGTTTGGAAAAAAACCTAAGGATGAGGTTTAATCTTATTTCTTTTTTTTTTCCAGTTCTAGGTTGTGTGAACGGTGTCTCAGGACCAGTTGGTTAGTTTTCCAGCAACCCCCACCGATGGAGTGGTGGTTTACGTTGATTTAGTCCACCAATATCAATTTGAGGTAAGTTTTTGTACCCACAATTTTCTCTACACCATTTATTAATGGTTTAGAGGTGTTATTACGACCTAGAGAAATTGTTGTAGGGTGTTGAGATCATTTCCAAGTGTGCGTACACATTTTCCCAGGTTTGAATACATATAGAACTATATATCTTCCATGTGTGTGTTCCCTTATAGAGCATAGAACACTTATAGTAGTATAAGGATATTTATATATACAGTAAAGTGTGGGTGTGAAAGACGGGTGTTTCTAGAGTTAGTAATCTTGTCTTGGCCATCTTTTGAGGTAAAGTACTTAACCTAGCACCATTAATTAAATTATGAAGTATTTCCTATTCAATTATTTTAAAAAATTGAAATGAAATTAAAAATTGAACTAATTATGAGGAATAAAGTGATTTTTTTGTGAGAAAAATCATTTTTTTTTATAAAACCCCACCATCTTAGGTGAGATTCCTTCAATCTAAAAACATACTGATTAGCCTGGTATGTTTTCTTGGCTTGGTGATTTGTGGATTTTCTTTTTCTTTCACATTTATAGGTGGATTTTTTAAACTATATGGATATGTATTTCTTAAATAGGATATGTATTTCCTCCTTGTATGTTAACACACTTGGTATAAATGGTTAGAATAAAATGGAATGAGAAACAGGGGTGGGAATGCCTATATGGCATTCTTGAGGGTAATTGTTTAATTCAGTGGGAATACTCAATGGGTTATCTTGAGTTGATTAAAGGATTAAATAAAAAAATGGTAAATGGATAAATGAGTGGGTATACTCATAGGATTTATTTAAAAATGAAAACGTCAATAAGAGAGGGTATGATTAGTGGTTGAATTGTGACATATTTAACTTTAAAATGATGTTATATGGGTGGGTATAGCCATATGGCATATTTAAATGGAATAGAACACATAAGTGGTGTAATCTTGTTCTGTATGATATATGTGAGTGGGTATAATCATTACGTAAATTTCAATGGTTATAAGGGTAGGTATACCCTTCTACTTGTTTTAAGCCTTGTTTGGGAATTATGATGGATGGATGGGAAAACCGAAGGATTGAATGAAATTGTAAATAGCTGAATGGTTTATATGTGTGGGATTACTATTATTTAATTTAAGGAATGGTTTATATGAGTGGGTATACTCATATGTTTTTATTTGATAAATTATTTTAACTGGATGCATGATTTCATAGATTCCATGGACTTATCTCTAGGGGTCTGGAATGCTGTAGTGGACGCCATAGGTTTATTATTCCCCTTGAGACATGATTTTATGGGATGCCTAGGGCCTTGCTACTATATGGATCTGTATTGCTTTTACTCTCAAAGGATGTGTTTATAGACATTCTTCTAGTACTCCAACAAATTCCTTGACTGAGTTTTCACTATGACACCCATGGGAATCAATGTGGATGCCTTGGAGATGTTCCTTGGATTCGGACCTTCATGGTCTAGAATTATTATATGGATTCCCTAGATGAGTTCCGTGGATCCAAACCTTCATTGTATACATCTTTATAGGTGGAACAGTCATGATGTGTGGGATACGCTCAAATATACAACATGGTTGTGGTAAATTATGACATCATGTAATATGACATGGTCATGGCGGTATGACGTGTTTGGATGTATCATGATGCTGTGGTATTTTTTATTTATTTTGTGCATTGTTTAATGATCACTTGTTAAAAGATATTGATTATCTGGTGTAGGGATCCTTGATGGACTACTTTGGTATTACTGTTAGTAGTTTACATGCCATAGGAATTTCTTACATGTATTTACAACATACGTATTTACCTTCACATTGCATGTTCCAAATTTTACATATTGGTTAGGGCGTGATACCAGTGGTGTCGGCCTACTGAGATTTATATCTCAAACCCAACTTAGGCCTCCATTACACTGGGGTACCCGAGTAGACTCTTTATTTTTTGGGCCATGGATCTATGCTTATGTTGTTTTCACATGTACCTGGGAGTTAGGAGAAAAGGATCGAGCTAGAGCTCAGGATGCTCATGGTGATTCCCTTTGGGATTTGCGGCCTTTTATTAATTGTTGTACTGAAATTTAAATCATATTGTATTGTTTACTTTTTTAAGTTATATATCATTATCGGAATGCATGCATTATATAAACTGGCATTGTCTATTTTCTTTATCGAGTTGATATTTCAATTGTCTTCCACAGTTTAGTTATTTATTTACATTACTTTCACTAATATATATCACTTTATATTACAATTGGTTTAACATTTTTCACTCTGAATACAAGGGTATAGTCTCCCCAATGACTATCCTTACACCCTCACATCTAGTGAGAAGCCTCTGTGTATGGGATTACATGTATGAGGTCATGTGGCGACCAGTTCAGTGGCCAGTCGGTCCAAGATGTTATATGAGGTGTGGTTGATTCCCACACATCATATATGCCTTATGGATCATTTTCATAAAGTATCAGAACAATTTGAATACTTTTTATTGATTTTGATTAGGTAATTTTTCTTCTTTACAAAACATGATGTTAGTTTTAAATAAAAAGAAACCTTTGAGTCACATCGATCACACCATGTGTCGGATTAAGGTGCAGCTAATTACTAAATGTATAAAATGATATATGGCTAATTTTCTTAATGTATTAAAATAATAAAAATTATTTTTCTCATTGTCGATTATGTTACTTGTACTTTTAACTGAATTTTCATGTAAAACTGGAAACATGCACTTTGGCTCATACAGATCACACTATGTATCAGTTATATGTGAGACCAATTCCCAAACATCTCAAATGATTTATGAATCGATTTCCTAAATTTTCATGAAAATACAAGAATTTTTTTATCATTTTTCAATGAGTGATACTTTTTTAACAAAAAATATCGATATTAAACTAATAATGTACAATTTGAGTCATATCAGGATCATCGCGTATCAGATTGAGGCACAGCAGATTCCTATATGTCAAAAATGACTTATCGATCATTATCTTAAAGTATAAAAACAATTGAAATTTTCTTCTTGATTTTTTGCATGCCAGTTGTATTTTTTTACTAAATGGAATGTAAATTTTAAATAAAAAGAAGAACTTGGAGTAATACCATTCAAAAATGTGATGGATTGAGGTGTGGTTGATTCCTACATGTAACATAGTCTCAAAAAAACTCTAAACACCATTTTTACTCTACTATTTATTGTCTTTATTTGTTAAAATACAAAAAATTCACATTGAATGAAATTTCTTAATCAAAAAACAATTCTCATTGTTGAAATCAAGAAGAGAAAAGGAAGATCATGTTCCCATTATATCTTGAGAAGTCACCATAATGGGCACATGAGCTTCCTCTACCATTTTAGATTTCAACGACGATAAAAACTTTTCTCTAAGAACATTGAATTAAAATGATGTTCTCTCAATTATAGAAAAAAAGGAATTGGAAATAGAAACCATGGTAACATTTGTCGAGAGAAACATTTTACCTCTATTGTGTCTTGTTGTAGATAGTTGAAAGAAATGTATGACTTCCCAAAAGTTCTGTGAAAGAAAAACTACACAAGTATTAGATAAAAATGATAAGGAAATTTACATAGAAATAGTATATAAAATGATGAAAAAATTAATTAAATAAGTATCATTAATTAAACTTTTCAGGATGTTTTTATGAATTATTAATGGATTTCATTAATGTCATTATCACTGTTATAGACTGGATGTCCAATCTCACATGAGAATGATAAGCTTAAAACAAACCACCACAAAATGAGAGAAATAATACACCTATATATTAAAATAAGTATTATATGAGTAATAACAAAAATAAATAAAATAAACAAAAATATGAAACAATAAATTTTAGCAGAAAAAAATCTATGAAATTTCTAAATGATATCAAATATGTATTCCTAGATTGAGAGTTGTATGATGAAGTGAATTTCTTTGTAATGATAAAATTATTTGTTTTTTATATATACTTTTTACTTTTTTTTGTTTTTACTATGGTAACATGTTTTTACTACAACACCCCAAAAATTTATGGTCTGTTTCTTAATAAATAATTTCAATCTATTAGATATATTATATTGAACACAACACTGAGTCACTATGTAACAACACACAATTTTTTTAATTTTTTAAACAATACAGTTATAACCTGGAAATAAAAAAAATTTCACTACTGTGAATCGAATTTTGAAAAATGCACATACATGGTTGTGATCAGTAAGATTTTTATATTCTGATAGGATCAAATAAATTTTTTATGAATAGTTACCTAATATTTTTGAATATTAATGAAAACCGTATGAATAGTAATATAACCCATAAGAATAGAAAATTATCCAAATTAATATTAACATCACCCATGAATGTTTAAATAAAACTTAGATATATTATATAAGAGTGTATGATATAATTATAGTAAATAATTGTTTTAGAAATTATAAATTAAGTATTAGTATTTTTATAAAATTCTAATGTTTATTTTAAATTTTATAATTAATATAATGATTCAAAAGGAAATTTATTTTCATAAAATATATTCATAAATAAATATATATTTTTTTATTATTTTAGGATAATTTTACGAGACCTTAGTTGATTTTTTAGAGTGTTTTTAAATGAGTTATAAATTTAAAATCTATATTTTTTTGAGAAAATGTTGATTTTAATTAAAAAATAAATTTATAATATTAATAAAATTATTTTCATAAAATGGATTTCGTTTTTTAGTTTTACACATTAAAAAATGGTTAGGGATAATTTTTCATATTTTTCTAAAATACAAGATTTTTGCGAATAGTAAAATATGATAAATTATGATAAATGATAAATACATGATTTATTTGAGTCATAGGTGTTTTTTGGATAATGTAAGCAGCCTTTAATAATACTCACATAAACTTATTACTGCATTTAGTAACAATAATAAACACTATTGGTTGTCTTGGAAAAAATAATGAAATAATGAATGAAATAATGAGAAATCACCCCACTCATCCACTATAAAAACCACCATCACCCCCTATTCTCTTCAATCCTATAAGCCTGAAATCTTGTAAAATTTCTACCCAAATCCTTTTCCCTAGTCTATCCCCACATCCAATATATCTTGGTCTTCCAAAAATACCAAAATCCAATTCTTTAATGAGGTTCTAAAGGATGAGTATTCAAGAGGTAAAATCCATTTTATTTTCCTTTTCTTTTATTTTCAAGTTCTTTCATTTGTTATACTTTAAACAAATACACTATCCGAAAGATAATTACAAATCTAGTATAATCTATACACTATAATGATATCATGTTAAATAATTCTTATCATGAAACTTCTCTCTCTCTCTCTCTTTCTCTCTTTTATTTCAAAAAATGAAATCATCGTTTGGGATGTGCCAGTTTACATCATTCATGGATGATGAATTTTTGTTCTTTAATTTGTACTTAAAGTCTATTCATGAGACCATTTTTATAGTTTAAACAAATTATGATATATTTGTTACATTATATTTAATTTTCTAAAACCATTATATATACATAATATTAATTTATTAAACAAAACTAGTGTGTAATGATCAAAAAATGCCCAAAAATAATCTAAGAATTTATAACTAAATGTTTATCTAATGATTAATCCTTATACCATTTAACCAAATGATATAAATAAGAATATAAACTAATTTATTTTAATTAATAATTCCATTTTTTTATAATTATACCCATTTACTTGAAATTCATTAATTATAAATAAGTGAACTGATCATTAAAACCAAGGAAACAAACGCTCTCAAACCCCCATTTTTCCTTAGAGTTATGCTTCCTCTTTATTTTTCCACAAATCATTCCATAACCAATAATTAAATAAATTAATTAGGTATTAATTTTACTATATATTAATTATATTAACCTACTATAAGTATCATACTACTATATATAAAATCATAAAACTTCTTTTTCCCACTCTCATGTCAATGTCCTGTCAAAGGTCGGCCAACCACCTATGGTGACATTTCCACATAAACACATAAAATCATCCTCAGTGGTGGATGTTATAAACTATATATAATATATACACATATTATTATTTGAATTATATACTTCTGTAACTAATTATATCAATTTATAATTTACATTTAGACAAAATAGAAAATATGTTTCAAAACTGGAAATTTTTAGGTAAAATATGATATCAAACGCTTCAAATTTCTTCGATAGAAATTAAAAAATATAATCCATTGATTATTATTGATAAATTTTATTATATATAACCATAATTAAATTTTATATCAATCATTTAATAAATATAATTTTTTTTGTTCTGAAGGCACAAACACAACATATTTAAGCAGGAATTTTGGTATGGGGCTTCGTCTCAATATCCATTTCATTATGTCCTACATGGTACCGTGGACCTAATAATTCTTATGTGGTGTATCTAATTTCTATTTGACATAAATTTTCATTTTAAAATATTTATTTTTTAAATATCTATATTCTTGTATCATGTTTATAATTATTTTCTTAGCCATATACTATATTACCTATGGTTTTTATTTTGAATACTATTTTATCTTGGGAAATATTGATGAGTCTATATCTTCTACTCAATAAAGATATTTATAAGTAATATTTTTCTTTAATTAAATATATTTATGAATAATTATTTGGACCTATAGTGGTTTTTGGGGCCCCATATATCCCCTCAATGCATTGAAAGGTCTCATGAGACAAAAGAGTTCGTGATGTTACTCATTTATTTATTTTTATGAGATTTTCACTATGACAAAATCTATGGATGCATTTTCATTCCCAGTTTATTGATGGAATATGTTTTTCATATTATTTACCTTTCCATAATGTCTATTCCTTATTCAATTTAAATTACTTTTTATTACTTTATGTTACCCTTATTGAGAATTTTAGATCACCCATATTATGTTTCCTTTCCCCAGGTTATGAAGAGAAATGATTTGAAAATTTTTTAAGGATGTTATTTATTTATTTTTGTTATGTATCGTGTTGTATTTTTTATATACCCAAATATACTATGAGTATCATGTGTGTAATTTGATCATCCAAATTTACTAAATAGAATGGTCATTTGGGATTTTATTCCTTGTAATCATCCTAATGTAGTAAAATAATGCACCAGCTCCATGCTTCTGGGGTTCGGGTATTACAGTTTGTATCAAATGAAGTTTAGAAACAACCTTGGAATATATATTGAAAAAACATACTTTAGTGGAAATAAACATAAGATATAATTTGAGGATAATGATACAAGAATATCCTAGAATTTTGGTAAATTAGAGATTATGTGGGTATTCTTAGAAATACATCCCTATCTGGATACCACAAGTGGACGTGGTTTGAACAAAGATGTAAATAGGAGTAACAACTCCAACAAGGTGTTCCGGGACTATCTTAGGGTAACCTAGTACATGAAAATGGGCCTTATTTCACACATTTTTTGACACACATAGGGAATATTCTTAGGAAAATTCACATTTTCTTCACAAACCAGTATTAAGTTTTAAAAGTATATATTCCTTCAATGAAACCATGTTTATAGTTATGAGAATAGTTGGGCATAAATGTTTAATTTATATTTAGTGTTTTACTAGTTCAAAATTATGCATTCATAACATGATTTGTTTTATTCCATTGTTTACTGATGGAATCTAGTGGAAAAAGGGAATAAATACATGTGAAAAATGTAGGGATTGGCCTACTGAACAGGTCAACATAGTTTGTGTTGTATAAGAGCAGATCATGATGATATTAGGAAAACATACTTAGGTTTTGATGAATAACCATATTACACATATGTTGGATCATTTGATGCAGATGAATCCCTTATATTTTAGTGGGAATATTTATCCAGTGGTAACTGAGCAGTTGATAAAGTCCCTTGAAAATATATTTATAGAATTGAGATGAAATGAAAATGAAATGTTAGTACTAGAAGTATATTGTATGGAGGAGATGCTGATCAATGGTCTACATTGATCCAAAATACAAAGGATAATGTTTAAATAGATGAAATGGATTGGAAAAAATTTAAAGTAACATTCTTTTATAAAAACTTCTCTCATGAGCAACGAACAAAAATGAAGAGAAAATTTTTTTTCTTAAAGAAAAGGTAGGAATAGAGTGTTGTGGAGTATGATTACACCATCACAAGACTAGCCAGGTATGCTATAGATTACATATGTGATTCGGAAGACAATATTGATAATTTCTTCGACGTTCTTAATACAGTACTCTGAAGGGCACCGACTTCTCAAACATTTTCATCATATGATGAAATAGTGTTATGTACCCTCAAAATAGAGAAGGAATTTTCTAGATAGAATTAGTTCAAGGGAAATCAAGAGATGAAGTGGTCTTTTAATAAACTTATAAAAGATAAATTGCAAAAGAATAATAGCATAATGATGAAATTTCCACCATATGAAAACTATGGAAATAATCATCCTTGAAAATTCTATAAAGGAAAGGGAGTTTGTTAAAAGTGTAGATAAAAGGGTCATAAATCTAATGAGTGAAAGGGGAAGATAAAAATAAATTATGTTCAATGCTAAAATTCTAGGTATATGGGACACCATGGAAATTATTGTCCAAATAATCAAGGAAACATGCCTAAAAAAGGCTAAGAGAGAAAGCCCAAGCTTATATGATCACAAATACTGAGGATGAATTTCCAACGATGTGGTGGTAGGTACTTTAATAATTTCATGAAACTTATCCAATGATTTATTTTATTATGTATCATCAAATTATTTTATATCTTCCCGGTTTTATAAGAAAATTAGGCATTTTACTTCTGATTTGATAAATGATTTATCTATCAAAACTCCTAAGGGAAGTATCATTGCAACAAATATGTGTGAGTCATTACACTTCAAGACACATAAACATATGTTATTTTATGACCTAATCATCATACCTATGATTTAAATTGATATAATACTAATTATGAATTTTATTTCAAACTATGATGAAATAATTTAATTCATGAAGAATGAAGTTAATTTTTTTAGAATGGTGTATAATCTCGTATATTCAAAGAAGAGACCTCATAATCTAATTCGTATCTAGATCCAACTCCCATATCATTACTAAAAGAAATATTTGGTATATAATAGAAAACAACATCTAGGGATGAAGAAATTAATCATTGAATTGAGGATGTACCAATTGTAAAAGAATATATTTATGTATTTATAGAGGATTTACCTAGACATCCTCCAATGAGGGAAGCTCAGTTCTATATTTATTTAATTCTAGGAGAAATACCTATGTCAAAGAATCTATATAGAATGGCCATTATTGAATTAGTGGAACTGAAGAATCAATTAGAGTAATTGAGTGATAAGGGTTTTATTTTCCTTAGTGTTTCTCCATGGGGATTCCCTATTCTATTTGTCAAAAATAAATATGGATCCATGAGGCTATTCATTGACTATAGAAAAATAAATTATATTAAAATAAAGAACAAGTATCCTTTGCATTGCATTGATGATTTATTTGATCGACTTCATGGCACACAATGTTTTTCAAAGATTGACCTTAGACATAGATATCATCAGTTGTCTGTGATGAATGAAGATATTCCAAAGATTGCATTTCGAACGAGATATAGAAATTGTAAATTTAAAGTAATTCTATTTGGAATGACTAATAAAACCTATTTTATCATGGATATAATGAATATAGTTTTCTAGGAATATCTTGATGATTTTTTTCATATTTATTGATGATATATTGATATATTCCAAAAGATATGAGGACCATGAGAACCACATACAAGTTGTTTTGGAGACTCTTATGAGAAAAGACATATATGGGATGTTTAGTAAATGTGAATTCTCTATTCAAATAGTTTATTTTATTGGCCATATTGTCTTTATGGATAGAATCTCAGTTTATCCTACAAAGAAAAAGGCAATCCCAGAAAGTCCTATGACAATGAACATAATTGTGGTATGTAGTTTTATTGGATTATTAGGTTAATATTGGTGTTTCATGCATAATTTGTTCCAAATGGCTAACCATCTAACCAAGATCACACATAAAGGGGTTAATTTCGTCTCGAAAAAGGATTTTACAGTTTGTTTTAGGGAATTGAAAATAATATTGTTCATTGCCCTAATTCTGACTCTTCCCTTTGGAAATGATGGGTTTGTGATATACATTGATGCATTAAAGAAATAACTGGGTTGTTTCATTATGACAAAAAGAAAATGTTATTTCTTATGAATCAAGGTGGTTTAAGAAACTTGAACAAAATTATCCAACTCATGATCTTGAGTGAGCAGCTGTAATCTTTTCACTAAAAATATGGAGACACTATCTCTTTTGTAAAAGATGTGAGATATATACGGATCATAACATTTTGAAAAAAAATACACAGAATGAACTCAACCTAAGGAAATAGAGATGGCTCAAGTTACTCAAATATAATTATTATTCAATACAATACCACTCAGGAATAGAAAATTTGGATGTAGATTCACTAAATAGGAAAGATCATGGACTTTGGACCCCAATGAGGATTGAGAGAGATCCTATGTTCATTGATATAGTAATGATGGATGTAGGAATTTTTATGGAATATGAATCATCATTCCGTTTTCAAATGATTTATGAACCATCTTTGTTAGAGAAGATAAAATTATCTCAATCAGATGATGAGAATTTTCAAAAGAAAATTGAAGCCTTTAAGGATGGGAGATTGGAATAATTCGTGTATGAGGATGGAAATCTGAAATTTGGAAAGAGGTTATATGTTCCATCAATACCAAATCTAAAAACCTGATTATTAGATGATGCTTAGACCTCAAATTTCTTTATACACCCTCATTTCACCATGATGTATAGATATCTAAAAGAATATTTTTTGTGGGATATCATGAAGCTGTAAATTGCTAACTTTGTGTTAAGGTTTCTAGTTTTTCAACAAGAGAAGGCTGAGAGACAATATCCTAGAGGAGTTATGAAATCTCTACCTATTACTATGTGGATGTGGGATGACATTATGGTGGACTTTATCATGGGAATACCAATAAAACCTATAAGGAATGATGCAATATGAGTACGTTTTTATCGTCTTACAAAATCGCCACATTTCCTTGATATAAATGAATATTTCCCTCTAGGACATCTTGTAAGACTATACATTAATTATGTTGTAATAATTCATGCTTCGCCTCTATAAATTATGTCTGATTGAGATCCCTTATTTACATCAATATTATAGAAGAGTCTTCAAAAGGATTTGGATACAAATCTCCATATCGGTACTTCTTATCACCCTCAAACTAAAGTAAAGTCTGAAAGGACTATTCAAATATTGGAAGACATGTTGAGATCATGATCACATAACTTTCAAGGTATGTGGGATCATTAATTACCTTTGGTGGAATTTTTCTACAATAATAGGTTTCATTATATTATTAAAATGGAACCACAAAAAGAATAATATGGAAAGAGATGTTCAACTCCAACTTGTTGGGATGAAGTTGGTGAGAGAAAACTTATTGGCCCAGAACTTATTGATGAGACAACAAAAAAGTTAAACACAATTCCGCACCATATTAATTCATCCCAAAGTAGGCAAAAGAGTTATATTGAGAACTGGAGAATTGATTTGGAATTCCAAGTGGGATATCATGTCTTTCTGAATGTATCTTCATAGAAGGGTGTCCTAATGTTTGGTAAGAATGGGAAACTGAGCCCCAGGTACATCTAACCATTTTAAATTCCTGAAATAGTTTCATTTTTAGCTTACCATTTAGAAATTCCACCACGCCTCTCCAATGTTCATGATGTGTTCCACATGTCACTATTAAAGAATTATATGTATGAACAAATGCACATACTCACCCATGAGGAAATGGAATATGATCCAGATTTATCTTACTATGAGGAGCCTATCAATATTCTTTATACTATAGATAATTTACTGAGAAATTAGATAGGTATACTAGTAACTGTTCTTTTGATAAACCATAAAATGGATAAAGTAGTGCGGGAACATGAGGGTATTACGATGAAGAACCACCCACATATTTATAGAGTAAAATATACTATAAACCTTTAGGGACAAAATTTCTTGAGGGAAGAATACAACACCCAAAAAATTTAGGGTGTGTTTCTTCATAAATAATATCAATTTATTAGATATCTTATATTGCACAAAATAACAAGTCACTGTAGAAAAACTATTATTATAATTATCTTAATAAGATATTTATAACCAAGACATTAAACATAATTTTTTCACTTATGGGAATCAAATAACGAAAAATGGAAATACATAGTTGTGATAAGTAAGATATTCATAGTATGATTGGACCAGCTTAATTTTTTTGGTGAATAGTATCTTGACCCTTTTAAATATTAATGTTACCCTTATGAATTGTAGATCATAAGAATGATATTTAACCTCACCCATGAATGTGTAAATCAAATTAATGTATCTTATATATGAAATTATGATAATATTATAGAAAATAAATGTTTTAGAAATTATTAATTAAACATTAGTATTTTTATAAAATATAATGTTTTATTCAAAATTTTATAATTAATATAATGATTCAAAAGAAAATTTATTTTTTTAACATATATTAATGAATTAATATTTTGTTTTCGTATGATTTTAAGATAAATTTTAATGACCTTCGTTAATTTTTTAAAGTATTATAAAATGAGCCATATTTAAGATTTTTTTAAACTAGGTTTCATTTTTTAATTCTATATGTAAAAAAATTGTGAGGGTGGTTTTTTGGGATTTTTCAAAAATACTTGAATTTTTTCTGAGTTTTAAAATATGATAATTTACGAAAAATGATAAATACATGATTCTTTGAGTCATAGATGATGTTTAGTTATTTTAATCACCCTTGTTTAAAACTGAAATGCACTTATTAGTGTCTTTGGTCAGAATAATAAACACTATTGGATGTCTTGGAAAAAATAATTAAATAATGAATTAAATAATGAGAAATAACCCCTCTCCTCTACAATAAAAAAACCCTTAACCCCCTCTTCTCCTCACTCCTATAAGCCTTGAATCGTGATAGTGCTCTACCAAAATCATCTTCACTAGTCTCTCCACATATCTAGGAGATCTTGGTCTTACTAAACGTCAAAAACCCATTTCCTTAAAGAGGTTCTCAAGGAGTATTCAAGAGCTAAAATCCTCTTCATTTTCCTTTTTTTCTTTTCTAGTTCTTTATTTTATTATACAACTCTCACCTCATCTATCCAAATGGTCATGATAACTAAAATATCATCTATATAATGTAATGATACCATGTTAATGGGATACCGATTATGAAACTCCTTTCCCTCTATTTTAAAAAAAATGAAATCATCATTTGGGAGGGGCCGATTTACAATCTTCTTGGATGATAGATTTTTGTTCATAAATTTATCCTTCAAGGATTTTAATGTCACATTTTTATTATTGAAACTGATTATTCAATATTTATTTCATCCTATATAATGTTCTGGAACCATTCTATATAAGTAATATTAATTTATTAAACAAAACTATTGTGTAATGATCAAAGAACATCCAAAATAATCTATGATATTATAAATAAAAGTTTATCTAATGATTCATAATCAAACAATTTAACCAAATGATTTATATGAAAATTTAAACTTCTCTATGTCCATTAAATATTCAAATTCGGGAGAATTATACCCATTTAAGAATAACTTCATTACTTCTAAATATCCAATCTGATCCTTAAAACCAAGGAAACAAACACTCGTAAACCCCCATTTTTTCTTTTGGGTTACGTTTCCTCTTTCTTTTTCAACAAAAAATCCCATAAACAATCTTTAAAAGAAATTAATTAGGAATTATCATAACAATATATCAATTATTTTAACCTAATTTAAGTGTCATACAATAACATATAAATTTTAAAAACTATTATTCACACTCTCCCGTGAATGTCCCTTTAATGGTCGTCCAACCACCTATAGTGACCTTTCCATGTCAAAACACAAAACCATCATAAGAGGTGGATGTTATAAAATACATATAATATATATATAATTATATTAAATATATACTTCTTTAATTAGTTATATTAATTTATAATTTAGATTTAGAAAAAATAGAGAAAGTGTTGCAAAATTTTAAATTTTTAAGTTAAAAATAATATCAAATGATTAAATTTTATTCAATGGTAATTGAGAAATATAATCCAATTATTATAGTTGATAACTATTTATAAAAATTACTATAATTAACTTCTAGATATGTATTTTAATACACATGATTTTTTTGGTCAGGAAGTGAAAACACAATGAATTTAGGAGGGAATTAAGGTAAGGGACCTTCTCTCAATTTCCATTTCACTTAAAATTACATGGTATTGTGCACCCAATAATTATTATGTGGTGTATATATTACATATTTTAGATTTATTTTCTTTCGAAATTATATTTCTATTAAATATCAATATTTTTTTATAATGGATATTATTATTGTCTTAGTTGTATACCATTTTTCATATAGTGTTTATTTTGAATGTTATTTTAACTGGGGTAATATTGATGATTTTACATCCTATAATCAATAAGGATATTTATAAGGCATGTTTTTTATTGAATTAAATATATTTAAGAATAATTAATTGGAATTTTAGTGATATACGAGGGCCGCTACAGCCCCTCGATGCATCAACAGGTCTTGTGAGACAAAATAGTTTGTGATAAACCCTTCATGTTTTATTCAAATAGAATCAGAAAGGTTTATACACATAGAATTAAACCATCTCAATTGTATAATGTTTCATGTTACATATACATGGAGTGAATTAAATAAACATTTTCTTTATTTAGTACTCATTTATTAATTTCCATGAGATTTTAACTATGATAAAATCTATGGAATCATTTTCATTCCTTTTTTGTTGATGGAATGTGTTTTTCAGATTATTTACCTTGAAATAATGTATATGCCTTATTTATTTAACTTTTATTTTTATTTCTTCATGTATCCCTTACTGAGTATTTGAGTTCTCCCTTATTATGTTTCCTTTCCCTAGGTTATGTAGAGTAATCCTTTGAATGAGTTTCTAGGATGTTGTTTATTTTATTTATTTATGTATAATATTTTATATTAAATCCTTCTTAATGTTATATGAGTATTATTTGTGTTATCTTCTTTTCCAAAATTGCTAAACTAGTCAGTCCTTTGGGATTTTATTCCATGCAACCATGCCAATGTAGTAAAAGAATGCACCATCACTGAGATTCTGGGGTTGGGGTGTAACATTTTCCTCTATCAATTTTGTTTTAATAAACATATAAAATAACCCCAATAACTAATTTTTTTTGTGCTCATCCTTCAGTTTTTTTAATTTAATGTATTTAGGATCTAAAAATTCATGAAAAATAAAACTTTTTATATATTGGAAAACTATTTTATGTAGAATAATAATATTTTTATATTGTTTTTTCTTAATATTATAAAGTATAGATTACCAATAAAATATATGTTAATATAATAATTTATGTTTGTAAACATCTTTATAGTTTCATTATTCTTAACTGATGAACCAAATTTATTTGTTAAATTTTACAAAACATTAATAAAAAAATTCATCGAAAATAATATTTTTATCATTGCTATAACCATCAACAATATTCATAGAAATTATACATTTATTCCCAAAAAAATACACAAGATTCAGTATAGAATATGATAATATTGTTCTAAAATAAAATTTAATTTTTATGTATATAAATTTAATATATTGAGACAACTAATTTTTTTAATTAAATTGACTAAATAAGTATTTTGATAAAAATATTAAAAACATATGAAAATTTATATTCAAGTGTTTTATAAATACAAAAAAGTAATTTTTTTTATTTATATATATATTTATAGTATAAAAAGTTTTAAAAAATATTTAATCCATTCTTCCACTATATTAATATAATGAATGTAAATGTTTTATAAAAATTGGTATTTTCCATTATATAGCTATAAAAAATATTTATGAAAAATATGAAAAATTATTAATAAGATAATATTTACATGTTAGAATAAAAAAATATTTTTATTTTATAAAATTAAAATTAATAATATTTATAACAAAAATTATATATATAATGAAAAGTGTTTTCATCGGGAAATTACTATCACAAAAATATTCAACTCCATATGAGATCACGATATGTCAATTAATGACCAAAATATTCAACACTATATGTTTAACATGGATTTAAAAGAAAAAAACCCCCTCTTACCACTAAAAAGGATACACCCACTAGAACACCATCTTTTCAAGCTAACCATAGTGTTTCTATTTCCAATTTAAATGATTCCATAGATTCATTAGAAAAATTATGATGAAATAATTCTGAGTTATAATTAATGTTAAATGGGTAAATTATATTGGCCCTAAAATATTCCCAATTTATTAATTCAATATTTGTATAGTCACAATTTTTCTCTAGTACATGGAAGAAAATATAAAATGATATATATCCCATTAATCCAATGACTGAATATCTTATAAGTGTGATAACCAAGGCCATACCGATAACACCTTTATCCCCCATACCCTGTTCTTTATATAAATAAAATCAATGTGAGGGAGTTTTAATTGATAAACTAAAAAGGGACACAACTACCATTTTTTATTCACTAACCAATAATGTTTAATATAATACCATTTATACATAAAATCATTACTGCATAGATAAATTACAAGAAAATAACCCCATTTACGAGTAATAGATTTAAGGTGATTGTGGGGAGGATGATGTATCCTTTAAGGGGGGGTATACATTACTGTTATGGAGGGGATATGATCCTAGGAGAGTGAGGTCATAGGTGGGGGGTAGGTTTCACTGCTGAGGAGTGGAATCGAGAGGGGGTCACGAGGGTTGGGGTCACCGATGGGGACCGAGGTGGGTTATAGTGGTGGGGGGAACTATTGTCACTCATGAGGTGGTGGGGTTGGGTCACCGCTGGGGAGGGGATAGGGGGAGGTCTGGGGAGGGTGGGGATAGGATTATGTGTTGGGGTTGTGTAGAAGCAGGGAGTGGCAGAGGAATTAGGGGTTTTTAGAACATTTTGTGATGGTTTCAATTGAACTATCTCTAATTGTTAAAATATTAAAATTGTAGTGTTTAATTAAATCGCCTATATATGATATTTTTTAACCAGATTTATTTCACGATGGTTACTAAAAACACCCATAATAAAACACTACTATGAATTGTTTTTTGTAGTGTGGATTCTAGTAATAATGTATAATCCATTATGCAAAGGGATTTTGGCGATGATGCTCAATCCATTATAATATGGGATATTGGTGTTAAGTCTTTATATATAATTTTTTTGGATTATGTTAGTTATTTATAATCTATAATGTTATGATTTCTTAAACTTTTTTTTACCACATTCCAATGTTATGAAAAATGGTTATGTCATGTTTTTCATGGTTCATGATAAGGGTTTTTTTAGTAACCATGATTCATGTTATGAAGAATTTTATGCTCTTACCCTTAGGTTTTGAGATATTTTTCTAGTTTTGATTATCTTATTTCATTCACTTAATTATACATTCATACTCATGTGTCCATATTACACTCACTTATGATATTTGAATGATATATTCCTTGTATACCCATATTGAGACTTTGGTCTCACCTTTTCTAATGTTTAAATTTACCTAGGTTATGGACAACAGTTTTATGTAGGATATGTATAATAATGGTTTTTTATAAGAATACAATTTTCATATATATATATTTAATATCTATCATTAAATAGATTATTTATGTATTTTGTATCCAAATAAACTAGTCCATTATGATTCTCAAGAATGTATTATTTTTATAATTGACGAATAACAACCTAAAATGATGTATTAAGTATCTATGTAATACTTGGGTCACCTTAACTAGTATCAAAGTTGGTTTTAGTTATTTTGTAGGATTATTTTATAGGTAATAAGTTGATATAACCTATTATAATATATTAAAATCCGAACCGATATAGGATAAACCTATTGTTTGATGGGTTTATTAGAAGTCATAATAATTTTGGAAAACTAAGGATTGTATTCCCAAATGATAGGATTTCCCAATCTAATTATTTATTCTTGATTCTCACATTAAATATTTTTGTTTTAGTATGGGATGGGTGATATAATAATTAATTAAGGTAGTGGAAAGTATTATTCATATTTAAAATATATCATCTGAGTTTAGTTCTATGAAATACTTTTATTGAATGGTTTATATGAACATTGATTTATAAAATCAATGGGTGTATATGAAATGATTGGTAAAAAATTTAATGGTAATATTATCACATTTCAACTTTATAACTCCTCTTCAATATATGTTTTTGGGAATTTACTTCCTGTAAATATTTTTATCATCTCTCTAGTTGATTTTGATGATATTTCTGGCATGATTGGATCATTCTAAATAGAGCTCAAAACAATTGTTGTGGAAGAGAAAAAATGTTTGATATATAGAATGAAAATGATAATTTACCAGTCTAAGGATAAACATGAACCTACAATGGAAATTACTTACATTATATGGGTATTAATACCTATTAATAAGTGTTATTTATCTCAAATGGTTAGGGTGAACATCAATATTAAAAATATGCATATTATTGGTGAATATATTGATGTATTTCTGATTAGTTTCCTTTTACTCCCCCTAATCATGAATTTTAGTATTCAATATAACTCATACATGATGATACCCCTATTTAAAATACACCTTATAGAATTTCACTAATCGAATAGTTGGAATTAATGATGAAAATATAATAGAATCTAGATAAAGGATTTATTTGTCCACATGCTTCTCTATAGAGTACGTTGATTCTTTTTATTAAAGAAGAATAATGGGTAAATTACTCTTTTCATTGATTATTAGAAACATAACAAGATCACTATAAAAAATAAGTATCCTCTACCCAATATTGATTATTTTTTTGATCAATAGTGAGGTTCCCAATACTTATAAAATATTTACCTTTGATCTGGATATCATCATTTGAGGGTCAAAAGGGAGGATATACCCAAGTATACATACTATAGGTGGTATGGACCATATGAATTTATAGTGATTTCATTCAAACATACCCATTACCTCAATAAATTTATGGATATAATGAATAAAGTCTTTAGATATTACATTGCTATGTTTTTGGTAGTCTATTTATATGATATTATAAAATATTCCTAGAGTAGATAGGGCCGTAAGGATCATTTAAGTACGATGATAAATATATTCAGAAAGGATAATCTATTTTCCAAATTTAATATGTGTAAATTTTTTTCATTATAATGAATTATTCTTGGGTCACATAATTAAATGAAAATGGGTATTAGTGGATCCTTCAAATATATAATTAATTTACTGATGGACCAGACCATCCACAGTGTTCTTGATCCGTAGTTTTCATAGGTTTGATGGATCTTAATTATGATTTTTTATATATTTATCATGAATATCAATTTCGATCTCTATGTTTTTTATTAATGGAGAAAAATGACATGAGACAGAAGAATCTGAAGTGAATTTTAAAGAGTTGAAGAGGATGTTTGTTGGTGCACCTATACGTAAACTAACCCATAGAGGAAAAGAGTTTTGATATGAAATGATGCATGAATAAAGGGATTGGGAAGTGTTCTCCTGCAAAATGAAATGTTGGTAGTGCATGCCTCATGAGAATTGAATATTCATAGGAAAAATTTCCCATCTCATGATTTAGTTGTCACATTGGTACTTTTCCATTGAATATATGGAGGAATTGTATTTATGAAAAAAAGTTTGACATATATATTTATGATAATATATTTAAGTATACATTCACAAAAAACAAGTTGAATTTACAACAAAATAGATGGTTGGAGTTGATTACTATTTATGACTGTCTAATTCATTTCCCTTGGTAATGTAAACAAGGTGGTTGATGCTTTGAGTCAGAAGTATAATTATTTCCATTCCATGATGAGGATTGAAAGTTATATATTAATTATGGTTTTATATAATATATATCCTAAAATAATTATAGAAGGGGATAAATCTTATCATGATAAAATTATTGTTAGACCATCAATTTACAAGAATATTTTATAGGAGAATAAGGTGTATTTGGAGTTCCAAAACAAGGTAAGTAATGTTCTTGAGTTAAACTAGGATAGTGATAGAATGGTTAGTTTATGGAACCAACTATGGGTTATGAAAATACCAAAAATGAAGAATGTGATTTTGGATGAATCACATTGTTCATCATTATTTATGCATCCTTGGTGTACCACGATGTATTGCTGTATCAAATAGAATTTTATATCGGATGGTATTAAATGGATATTGTAGAGTATGTATCTTAATTTATGGTATGATGGTATGTTAAGGTTGAGCATTTAGAAGTCTAATGGAATGATGAAACCATTAACCATAGCTGTATGTAAATGGGATAACATCCCCATGAATTTTTTCATAGGACTCCCAGTACATATAAAGGCCTTAATTCCATTTGAATTGTAATAACCATACAAAGTCATCATATTTTACTTATATTAGGGAATAATTATTTCTTGAAATACTAGAACTGATGTACATTTATTAAGTGTTAATGTTTCCTTAAAAATGACACTCAATCATATCTGATCGAGAGTCTATGGTTACTTTAATATTCTAGATAAGTTTTAAGAATGAATTGAATCTAGATTTGAACTTTAGAACTTAATATTTGATGTATCCTAGACCGTAAATACTAGGCTTGGTGCTAAAAACACACTCATTATGGAATAGATTTAATACCAACAGATATGTCCCAAGATACACAAATATTTATTTTACATCATTTCTATAAGTTAAATATTACATTTCAATAATATTCACACAATACAATGTGTGGAATGTTTAGTGAGTTTCATGATTATATATATAAGAAACTTTTTTTATGATACTTGTGAACATTTTCCCATAATTAAACTTTTTTATACCCCCTTACAAACTTATAATTAGTTATACTCAACTTCATAATTCTGGAAAATACATAAATGAATACGGTGAGTTAAAAATCCTAGAAAGGGAATAATCATAGTAAATCATGATAGTGAGAAAACTAATATTCGTTAGGAGGAATGAAATGGTATTAAAATGATAGTGATAATAAATATGGAAACATAGAATATGGGAATAAAATAATAAGTTCGTGGAATCATAAAAATATAGAACAAACAATAATCATGAAATAATATGCATAAGTCAAGGATCACTGCCAAACCAACACAACATAGGGTTCTAGGCTAACTTCTCATGCACTATACATTGTATCTCATGAGATGAAATCATTGGCCAAAAAATTGGAGGGACATATAATTAGGGGCCCACTGGCCACATAATGAAAATACTACAGATTGTTTCTATATAATTTCAATAATAATATCATAAAATCTGATGGAATAAAAATGGGATAGATATCCTTTTCAAATTTTATCCCATGAGGAAACATTTATAAATTCAAAAAAATACAAAACCATTTATCCCAGAGAAATTGAATTGTATCTAGTGATATTAACTAGATTTCTCATAAAATACCGTTAAATTGAGATAAATAAATAATATGATATTTAAACCATATAGATAAAGGGTATACAGTTAAGTCAATAATTTACCCAATAAGTCAATATATTGGAATCTAGGTTAACACCCTCCGATCAAATAAATGAGATATAGAGAATTCCCAATGGAAGGGAATTTGAAGAAAAATTATCTCTATATATGGTGGATGATTATAAAATAAAATAGAAGTAATAGAAAAATATTTTATATATATTCCATAATGTGAATATTTAAGAACAGGGATAACAAATCCATGGATCTATGGATAAAAGTTTTTTAAGAACACTTGAAACTCACATTGAAACACAAGAAGAAATAACCCTTTTATTTTGGTATATTTTAAAAGGAAACATTAATGAATAAGGGGAGAATAACTTACATCAGTAGTATGTAATCTTAGGGTGTAATCATTATAAAAAGGGAACGTAAAATATGATGAATAGTCCTTAATGAAAAAATTCTTTGAAGAATAAATTCCACTTCATTTTTTGTAAAGAGAGAAAAATTATTGAAGGCACAAGTTTCATTTGAAAATAATCCTAAACAAGGATTTCCTTAAAACAAATAAGTCATTAATTAAAAATTGGAATCTATAATACCTCCATCTTAATAAATTAAAATAAGTTGAAATGTGGAGTGGAAGATAATATATAATAATATAAAATGTGTTTTTAATGTTTTAAATATAATATCTTTATCAAACCCCATATCATAATAATGAATAATATGTTTTCCTTTTGAAAATTTGTAAATATAATTATGATTTTCACATTAGTAAAAATATATTAGGGTTTCTATATATTATAAGAGAATATTGGATGTAATTAAAAATATAGATATGGAATTGAAATAACCATTTGAAGGGTAAGAATTATTCTTAACAATGTTATATATTTAATAGAATAAAATGCATCAAGAATATTATTTTTATTCAAATAATTAATTTTCCCAAATAAAAATAATAAATAAATTTTAGAGTATAAAAATAGTGTAATAAAACAAATTAAAACATGTATAGACAAATAAGATGGTATTTCACCCAAAGAAAGAAATTGAGTTTCCCAAAAAAACAATAGGACATTTGTAAACTATTAAAAAAAACCCATGAAATAAATAACATGAAATAGATTTTAAAATACATTTAAATACGTAAGGAATATTATAAAAATAAATCCATGGAAATTTATTCACCACATAATAGGAACATGTTATGGATATGGAATAAGTATCAAAGAATGAAAGTTGAGATAACAAAAACCTTACCTCGGGTCATGATTCTATATGTTTGTGTGCTTTTATTAAAAAACAATTTATGTTTATTACAAACATTATTTATATCCCATTTAAAATATATTTTATTTTCTAATGTAGATTTATTATCATGTTTTATTCGTCTACATAATACTTTTCTCTTGTGTTAAATGATTGAGGTGGTTCAATCAATTTTTCTAAAACTTCCTCGGTATATTGACCAAGAAAAAAAGTGTTATAAAGAATATTGATAATGTCGATAATTGTAAAATTTTATCTTTTTTATTATTAAATTATTAGAAAATTTATAAATTTTCACCGGTTTTCTAAAAATGGATTAAAATTAAGAAACTTTCAATGATAATTTTATTTAAGGAAGTTAAATTAACTATGACTATTTTTTATTATTATAACTTATATAATGACTAATATTATCATCCCATAATATTAATAGTTAAAGATTAACATTTTGAAAATTTAAATATATTTTAATTTTCATACATTTAAGGAGATAAGGGAAAATAAAATACATCGTTTACATGGAGCTGGTAGTCCACAAATACACATGGACGACACTTTCAATTTAAATTAAATGGGAGGGATTTAAAATGAAATAATTTATGATTTTAGACGCATAATTATATTATAAATATCATATTTTTAATTCCCCAAACCCATAAAAACATAGTCGATGCATTATTTTATTACATTCACATTATTAAAAATAAAAAAAAAAATCATGAAGGACCAATCAGTTAGGCAGTCTTGGAAAGCCATATAATATTCATGATACCCATAGTACATTGGAAAAACAAAATAATATTGATACATAATAAATTGTATTATACTACATCCATTGACGCACATTCAAAAAATTATTCTTCAAATCCTAGGAAATAAAATAATACTGGTGAGCTCAAATGATCGGTAAGGGTATGTAAAGCAGAATAAATAAGGATTCAATAAGAATAAATTAACATGTAAGTGAAAATAAATGATAAAAAATGACATTAAAATAACTAGATAATGAAAATTAAATGTGGATGGGTAAGAAATAGATACACATGCCATTTAATAAATGAATAGAAATGATATTTATCCATAGATACGACGAAAAAAATATCATGGATGAATAAAAACTATAATATATATGAAAAAAATGATTAACTGTTGGATTCCATGTCTTAGGAACATGATAACCTATACTTTTAGGACTCATCCCCCAGACAAGTTAAAATTATATGTAGAAACCTGTTTAAGTTTTCCAACATAATCATCTCATGAGAACCTATCGATACATTGAGGTGCTATATAATGTATGAGATCCACCCTTCATTGAATGTCCAAATTATTACTTATATAGCATAATCAATTTAATATCTAGACAATACACCTTATCAAATATCCATATTGAATAAAAGATATGGATTTATCAATAATTCCCCAATTAATAAAATACTATCAAAGTAAACACTGTATATAAACTGATATATGGTTTTGGAAATAATAATTTATATAATATAAAAATTTGTATATTTACTAAAATTTACAATGAATAATTATTACTAAAGAAGTGAGATTTTATTGTTTATCATTAAGAACATTCTTGAGTAAAATGATCTTTAAACATTCCAAGTGTCTCCTACCACATTGAAACATTTGAATCAAAATATAAAAAATGTATGAAATTAAACGAAACATTAAATATAATGAGAGTAATTGGATTCATGATAATAAAATAAATGTAAGTATATACACTAAATAAAAGTGAACTGGAATATAATAACAAATATGTCTCAATGAAATGTAAATTGAGATAAAATTCCCTTACCTTAAACTTCCTTTTTCTTTGTGGTATTTATTCTCCAGTATAGTGGTTTTAAATATGTTACTAACATATACTATAACCATAATAATGTCCATAATATAACATATTAATCCCTTATAATATTTTATTACCCTTTTTTGAACACTCTTAAATTTATTTCACTATTTCTGATGTTAATTTCCTTGTTTCCTCGAGTAAGTTTTAACTAGTTATTTGTTGTTATAATTAATTAAATCATGGTTTCATAATATCGATAATGAAAAACATGGATTAATTCACATATAAAATCAGTATATATTTATTTATAGTAGTCCATTATATTTGTAGATTAGAAATGAAGTGCACCGTTCATGGAGATGGTAGGATGTAAGTACGCATGAATGAAAAATTCATTTCATTATTATGTTAAAATAATGAAAAAAATAATACATATTTATATTATAATTATATTATCATATAAATGTTATGTATGTTACTTATTTTTATTAAAACAATCATTTATACTCTACAGGCATGGTATGAATGATCCATATTGCTTTGAGGGGGTGGTAGTCCACACTTCCTCAATCAAAATTATCATATTTACACAAGATGGAAATCATAAATGGTTATTATAAATAAAAATTACAGAGACATAATGAAATTATAAATATCATAAATATCATATATAAATATATTTTCCATAATAATGGCCACTATTAAAGGTGGTAAGGGAAAAATGAATAATCATCTCTTTGGGAGGAGTAGTTCCCTGTACACAAAAACAGTTTGTTCATTACCCATTTGAAAGAGTTGTGTGAAATTCTTGGTCTTAACCTTAGTATAAACACATCTTAAATATTTAAGATACATTTATTGTTACAATATAATTTCAAACAGATATTTTAGGGAGTGGATAATGGAAATAAAATTAAAAAAAACGTGAGTGAAGTCGCTGCCTCTTAAGCTGGTAACTACTTTTAGCCTGTAACAAAACGATTAATTTGAAATATTTCATCCCAAACTAATTATTAATGGTCCTGGTGAGGGGTTTCTTTTATATTTATTAGGCATATTATGTCCGAAACAATGTGGTTTCATAGGTGTGAGGAAGTGTCATAGGTGGTGGCCTTTTATAGGGAAGGCAAAGGACTCAGTTGAAATTTTTGGAAACAAGTTAGGTGTATACATTTTATTACCTATAAAAAGTCCTAAAAAACCCAAAAAATCAATAATTAAAGGATTATGTTCACCCTATAGATTTTTTACAAGTGGATAGGTCATTTGGGATCTCATGTTTAAGGTTGAGTCCTCTACTAAGCTGATTTTTTCCTTAACAATTGTAATTAATTTAATTACTTTCACTAATAATTTTCGTAAAAAACAAATTTTGTCTTATTAAACATTATAAATTATTCTTAATGAAAATATTTAATCTATTTTTTCAAATTCACTAATATAAGTGGAATAAATTAATTTAAAATTTATCTCATCAGTGGGATGACAATGCAGGTTTTTAAAGTTAAAACTTCTAAAAGATTTCTATTTTTTATAGTAAATTTAAAAGTGAAATTGATCCCAAATAATTAAATTGGATTAATTGAAAAAAATATTATATAATTAAACATTGAAACCAATCTAAAACATAATTTATCTTAATAAATAAATTATATGAAGAACCAATTTTGAACTAAAATTCGATATTCTGAACTATTGATTAAAAAATAAATCTTCACCAAAAAATACCAAAAATTGATCCTAAGATTATTTTAAGGATTAAAATATAAATATAAAGTTTATTTTTACACATTAAATTTATAAAAGGTTCAAAATTATGATTTAAAATTTGATCTCCATCAGAAGGTGTCAAAACTATTTTTAATACAAATATAGTATTTCATGTGTAATATTGGGTTTGTTCTTATCTTATACCTATCTAAAATTTATTATATGGGTGTGAAAATATTATTTTCGATATATCATATTTAAATTTTCTATAAAAATGCTATAAAACTGTTATAATTTTTTTATTATGAAAAATTTTACTTTGTATTGATATGTTTAAATCAGGTGTTGTGTGTATTACAAACCAATCAACAAAGTATAGAGGAGAATTTGGAAAAGTGTTTGGGTGATTCAATATTTTTAAATTAAATAACCATTTTTAACCTTCCAGTTATGTTAGTGATGAAAAATAGAACACTTCATTCATGGAGGTAGTAGTCTACAAGAATGCATGACAACATACTCTTTTTTTGATTGGTTTTCAAGGAAATAAGATGATGGATATTACCTTAGTATAATAACATTTATTCATATTAATAATAATAATTTTATCATAATTTCATGGTTATAATATAAATTATGGGGTTGAATAATAAATTAAATAAAAAAAATTAAAGAAGATTAATTGATAATTTTACCTTACTTCTTAGAAGTGCTCCTTTACAAAAAGGATCGAGGATTTGAGAGGTGGTCCGTTGAGAATACCAGAGATTATAAGTCATGTATTTGAGTGTTGCAAAGTTATTTGGAAATATTTTCATAATTATTACAATCATTAAACCCTTTCTTTTAAAATAATATTTGTAAGGGTGAAAAATATTTGTATTCATATTAGAGCATATATCATGTAAAAACTCTTTTTTAGAAAAAGTGTATCTTTAAGCATCAAAATTATAGTTATAAAAATCATTTAATTTTTTAAATTTTCATGACATTAATTATTTTATTATTAAACAAATTTTAGTTTTATTGATTCCAAATCAATCTAAAATACAATATTTAAATGCGAAATCATAATGAAAAGAAAAAGTAAAAACCCGTTTTTTAGAATAATGATTACATTAGTATTAAAATGATAAACATGGGTTTTATAAAGTCAATATAGTATTTTTAAGTAATTAATTTTACTCTATATATTTTTTGGCTGTCTATAATTTTTTTATTAGTTTTTAAGTCATACTTAAATTGTGATATATCCAAAAATTCTATAGTATTAGTAAAATTTGTATTTTTCACAATTCACCTAATAATAAATATTTTCAAAAAAAATCACAAAAAATCATATTAATTTAATATTTAAATAATAAATCAAAAAATGGAGTTCATTTTTCAAACATAGAATTATAATGTTTATAAATTAATTTTTATTTGGAAATATAAAATATAATGAAAACTATTTTTAATAGGAAAATGACTTCTTCAAATATTTACGAATTTTATTCATTTAATTATTAATTTATAATTAAATTAGTGTTAATATTTTATTAAAATAAAAAATATATATAATTTATTATTATTTAACCATAATATATATAGCTTCTTAAAATAAAATTTTGTAGTGTTTAAAAGACAATTTTCTAGAAAAATAGAGTTCTATGAATAAAATGAATTTACACTTATTATATTCTTAGAAATAACTATTCGATGTATATTAATTTATTTTTTCAAAATACTATAAATATATTTCATTAAAATTATTATTTTGGAGTAGTTAAAAAAACACACAACTGTTAAATAAAATAGATCTTTGAATAATATTACATTAAATTAAATAATATTCACCAAATACCATTAAAGTTAATTATTTATATTATAGAATTTTAATTTTACAAATCCATTGATATTAATATAATTATTTTAATTTTATATTTACATATTATCATACTAAAATAATAATAATAACAATATTATATAATGAGTATATGTATATATAATATTTTACATTATATTTTTATTTCAATATTTATTATTCATGAATTAAATTATTTTAAATTTATCTCAAACACCGAATTTATTTAGTGGACCAGTTAGATACATGTATATCCGCTGACCATATTTCCAATAGCTATATTTATACTAGTCAGATCTCATTTCTATATATAGCTTCACTAAACTCATTATTTTCATTCAAAACTTCTTAGGCTTCACTTCTCATTTCATTTATTTTAATTTTAGATCTTATAATATTATTTCTCCATTCATGGTGTTCATACTCATTATTTGTTTACCATTATATCTGTGTGATCCTGAAGCATAAAGATTATCCACAAGCTCTCTGAGTGTTGAATATTTTATTCTTTTCTATTTATTGTCCCCTTTTAATTTATCGACTTTTAATGAATATAAAAATACCTGGTGAGTGGTAATCCATTATAGGAAATAATTAGTTTAGTTTAATTTTTTTATGATTTACTGTGAATGAATAATTTTTTTTTCATTTGATTCCTAACATTAATTAAATATTTGATAATCTATTTCTAATCATTTCAAAAATTAAAAAATTCAAATTAAAATATATATTTAATGGAAAGAATATTATTTTTAAAAACATAGGGTGTTACATTATCCACCCTTAAATAAATTGTGTGCCTGTAATTTAAATTGTTTCCTACTAATAACAATATCAAAGGGTATCTAAAAGTTTATATTGACTCAATATATTTCTCATAAGGAGATAAAAACCTAGATATCATAGTGAATAATATGTAATAAATATTTTACCTTATAATAAGAATATTTTAAAATTCTCAAACATTTATTCAAATCATTCCTTGATAGCTATGTCTTAGGATTTTCTAAATACATACCTTCTATAACTTTATTTGCATGATCTTGTTTTAAAAAAAAAATATTATAACAAAAATTACTATGATAATATAAAATAAATTAATAGTAAATGATAACATTAATATGGAAACTCAATCCTAATAAGTATTCTATGACGAAAACTTAATTTCAAACCATGACACATTTTTTCAACAATGATACACTTGGTTCATCCTATAACTATCTCTATTTAACATAGGTTACCCATTAAATATTTTCTATTTGGTTCTCTTACATTACTAGGTCTATGTTACATAATCACATTACATTTAAATCCTTCATAATTATTTATAAAGAATATGTGGATTAAAAATAATAATATAATTTTGTAGTGTCTAGCTAGGTGTGCAGTCTTAGGCCCAATCATCATTCACCACATGATTTTTGAGTTAATAATCAACCATCGACTTTTAGGTAGATTACATTTAGGTAGATTTGTTTTATATATGCATCCACATTCCATTATTTAGTGAGGGATATAGTTTCTAAGAATACTATATACTCAAAAAATTACCTAAATTACAATATGTAATCCTATTCTTATAATTATACTAAGGGTTTTTTAAAAATTTATCCTATCCCAATCCCCCAAAATAAAACTAATAATCTATAAATATAACTAAACCTTTCTCTAATACCAAATGATGTGACATATACCCATATCCCAATATGTAGTGATGAAAATACATAAATTACAAATGGTTTCAATGCTAAGTGATATGAAATAGGATATGAATATCTTTATATTTTATAATTTCCATATTTTAAACATTATATTTCAAAAAAAAATCACATAATCCAATGAATGGATAATTTATTATCTTTGAGGATAAACTATATATGTAACTTATTTTAGGATAATTTTAAATATTTCTTTAAAATAAAACTAAACAAGACCCCTTTATAGACTTCTCATGAAGTTATAACAATATTCAAATCTTAAGAAACTATTTAATATAAAAGGGTGAGCTAGAAATACTAGTAAGGGTATAATTAGAGTCAAGCATGATGGTGAGGCAATAATTATAAGTCAATAGGTATTACATGATATCAAAAGTATAATTATCATAAGGGAGGAATTGTTGAATAAGGGAATGATATCATATGTTCATGGAATCATAAATATGGGGAAATAACATAATGAATGAGATTATAAGAATATGTCATGGAAGACTAATAATAATAAAGAATATAGTGTGATAGGATAACTTGTCATTATCTATACATGGTATCCCTTGAGATGTAAAATTACCAAATTCATTATAGGGATACATAATCAGGATCTCAGCTATAACATAAGTAAAATAATATATATGTGTTCCATAAGGTTTAAATAATAATTTCATAAGAACACTTGTATATAAGATTGGTTTTATTTCATTTTCAAATTAATCCCATGAAATAAACTTTCATAAAACCATTGGTAACCATTACATGGTATACTGTGGAAGTTAAATGGGAATCCAATGATATTACAAAACAGTTCATTTAAATACCAACAAATTGAGAAAATAAATCATATGGTATTTATACTTCATATATATGTAATATATCATTAATTCAATAATTTCACTAATCAACCGATTTATAAGCATCTAGGTGAACACCCTTTGATCAATGAAATGAGATACTGAGTATTTATAATGGAATGACATAGGATGAAAACGTATGTATATAATTGGTATATGGTTAGGCTATAAAAATAAGTAATGTAAGAATTCAACAATATAGATAGATCAACACTTATATTTAAGAACATGGATATAGAATCAATGGTAGATGAATTATACATTTAGAAGAACACTAGGAACTCACTTTGATACAAAAGAATAAATAACACTTTGTATTTTGATATTTTTTAAATGTAAACTTCAACATATAATTCAAGAATAAATTTCTTAAAAAATTTGGAAATACTATAGAGTATTTCTCATAAATATAGAAATTACGAGATGATAGAAAATCCATTCATGAAAAAAATACATCAAAAAAGAATTTTAACATCAGTTTTTTAAAAAAAGTCCAATTTATGAATACACAAGTTTCTCTAAAAAATAATCTTAAAAAGGTTTATAAGAATGAATTTAAATAAATTATTTAAAAAATGGAAGAATTAATAAATGAATATTTATAAAGGCAAAAAAGATAAAATTTGGAGTGGAAGTTAAAATATTAGTATATAAAATTCATTTTTAATATTTTTAAATGAATAAAATTATCATAACACACATCCTAAAAAATATTAATATATTTTACTATTTAAAATATTTAAAGATAGTTATGAAGATAATTAGAGAAAAAACATTTTATGTTTTCTATATAATAAAACAAAAAATTGCTGAAAAGGAAAAAATATAGATATGGAGGACAAACAAAAATTGGGAATTAAAATCGACCAAAATATAATTTTTTTATTTAAATCAGTAATTTACCAAATAAAAAAAGGAAATATATTATAGAGTAGAGAAATGGTGGACTATAAGAATACTAAATGATTATATTTAAATAATATGGTCTATTACTCAATGAAAAGTAATTGAGTTGACCAAAAATCCTTACTACTATAGTAATATTTGATTCAAATATATATGAAATAAATAACGTGAAAATTGTATTTAAATAAATTAAAATTGATGACAAATTTGATAATAATAAATATATGGAAATTTTTATTTCACATAAGAGGAAGTAGTGGTGAATATGGAACAAGTCTCAATGAATGAAATTTAATATAAGATACCCCTTACATTTGGTCTTCATTCACTCTTCACATACGCTTAGAATCCTTAATAATAAAAGAAATATTATTAAAAAACTTATTAGAAAATATTTATCTATATTTCATTTTCAGTGGTCAAATTATTAGGATTTTTTTATTCTTTTATTTATCAGTGTCTTTTTATTTTGTTTACTTGATGTGGTTTAGTCAATTTTACCAAAACATTCTTGGAATATTGACTATGGTCAAATGTATTGTAATGTAGCTTCACAATCTCCAACTTTTTATAGTTGTATGTATTTTATTATTTGAATAGAATATAGTTTATAACGTTTCAGAAATTTTTATTAAATGGAATCCAGTTAAGAAATGTGTAATCATTTTCATTTAAGGTACTAAAAATTACTATAACCATTTATTATTTTTTTCACTTATATATTTTTTAATATTTTCATCCCATAATATTTGTAGTCTCATAAATTTAATTTTTATAACAAAAATATTTTTTTAAAATTCATCTATGTTAGGTGGTGATGGAGAAAATAAGTATTTTACATGGAGGTCGTACTTCACTTTTACACACAGTGGACAAAATAATTTTTTATAGATTGCGAGGGTGTAGAAAATGAAATAATTTATCATTTTATATTTATAAAAATATTTAAACGATCAGAAATGTCAATTAACTGACCCATTTCAACTAGTTAAGTAAGGAAGTGATGAAAAATAGAACACTCCATTCTTGGAGGATGTTGTTCACATGTACACATACGGAATTATTCATTTTTCTCATTGGTTTTGAGGAATGTAGGAAATTTATATTTCATTAGTATGATAATATTTCAAATTATGAATAATATTTATGTTATAATACATTAATGTTTAGTATTTGTTTTAGTGTGTAGGAGAAGATATTAATGGAAAATAAATAAAAGAGGAGAAATTGAGAATTTTAGCTTCCTCTTTGGAAGAACTCCTTTGAAAAAACGATTATGGGATTTAGAAGTGGTATATTGAGAATAAAATATACTCAATGTCATATATAGTAATTTTGGGGAGTTATTTTTATAGATTTTGGTCAAACAGAAGAGTCATTGGTTATAGGAAAAACTTTAGTAGTGATGACTCCTTTTATAAAAAAATGGAGTGGATTTTTTTAATAATATAAAATCTAAAGTCACTAATCAAGGATAAATTGGATCTAATAATTAAATCTAAAAGATTGGGTTAGGTTCAAGGTCAATAAAGTCTCAACAATGAATTTTTA
The DNA here is from genome assembly GCA_963277665.1 of Viscum album. NCBI lineage: Eukaryota > Viridiplantae > Streptophyta > Magnoliopsida > Santalales > Viscaceae > Viscum > Viscum album. The sequence goes on from OY728155.1 coordinate 1,908,548,248, forward strand.
TAACATGTTTTTACATGTTTTTATTTCTTTTACTCTTTGATGTTTCACTTTTACTATTTTTTGTTTTACCATGGTAACCAATGTTTACCTATGTTATTTACAATTTATGTATAAAAATAAAATTAGGCTTATTACATAATTTGAAAATATTAAATCCCAATATGAAATCCATTTTTTCAAATAAAAAATTTAATGGTGACAAAAATTAAAAATTATATGACTACATATAACAAATAAAAATTTGATTTTAGAAAAAGTGAATTTTTTGGAAAAGAATTATGTTAAAGTTGAAATTGTCAATGTTATATATTTAAATGATATTAATTAGTTCATTATTAACCAAAAAATATTTATATCCCTACTAAATCAATCTAAAATAGAATTCTAATTTCTGAAAACATAATTAAAATAAATAGTCTAAGAAATATTTTTTTCAGAATAAAAGATTACTTATGTTTTAAAATAATACACAGGGGTTATCAAAATTAATTTTTTTTCAATGAATCATATTACCAGTAAAATATTTTTAAACGAATAAGGTTTTATAAACATTAAGCCATTATTACCTAAATATATAACCATAAAATTAAGGTTATTAGTTAAAAATGTATTTTTCAATATATAAATAGAAAAAAATAGATAAATATAAAAAATAAATCTTAATAAAATATTGAAATAATAAATTCAAAATTATAGCTTATTTTATCTTTAAAATTATAAAAATTATGAATTTATCTATAAATTGTAAATATAAAAGGAAATGAAAATTTATTTTTATAGGAAAATGACTTATAAAAAATATTAAATGTAATTTTTTTAATTCTTATTAATTAATAATTAAATTTGAGATAATAAATTTTTCATATCAGAAATATATTTTATCAATATTGAATAATAATATATATAGTTAAAATAAATAGTTTTCGCGTTGAAAAAGGAATTTTTTTTTAGAAAAATAAATATTTTAGCATAAAATTAATTTATCCTTATTATATTACAAATAATAACTATTGGATGGATGATAATTAATTTATTTTAAATACTATTATTTTTTTATTAAAATAATTCTTGTGTGAAGCATAGTTTAAAATACACTGCACTTTTAAAAAAATAGCTCTTTGGAAAAAATTACATTATATTAAATAATGTTCACTGAATACCTTTAGAATATATTATTTATATTATAATAATTTAATTTTAATAATAAAATGGTATTAACATATTAAATTTATTTTTATAAATACATAATATCATAGATTAATAATAATGATAATACATAACACGTAATTAAATATACTTTTTTTATAATATTTTAATATTATACTAGTAATGACACAATTCTTAATCAACGGAAATTTCCTTCTTATAATTATGTCATATAATCACATGAAATCACAACAAAATGGACTACCAAGTACAATGTAAGCTTCAAATGTAATATTTTCACTTCTGTGATTTTAACTTCGAAAATCTGACATACACGGTTGTGTTCAGGGTTACATTTGCGTTCTAATGGAACAAACTTAATTTTTGATGAATAGTAACATACACTTATGAATAATAATACGACCCTTATTAATAGTAAATTTTCCAAATGAATATTAACCTCACACTTGAATGTATAAATAAAATTTAGGCCTCTTATAATCCATAATATTACCATAAAAAAAATATTGGTATTTTTATAAGTCATAAATAATTAATTAAAAATAATTAATTAAGTTAAAAGAAAATTTATTTTCCTAAAATATTTTTAAAAATTCACAATTTTATGTTGTCCCTTTTTAATATAATTTTATAAGACCTTATGTAATTATTTGAACACATTATAAAATATGTTATAGTTTTAAAATATGTTTTTTTCATGTAAATTATGATTTTAATTTAAAATTAATTTAATCATACTTACAAAACTATTTTTGAAAAATTGATTTCAGTTTTGGATTCTACACATTGAAAACTGGTTAGGGTGAATTTTTGGTATTTTTCTAAAATATTTTAATTTTTTATGAATAGTAAAATAGGATAAGTTACTGTATATATACAATATATGTTAAATTCACTATTTATTAAGTCATGGCTTACGTAAGCACCTTGGGTTCTAACTCACATTCACATATTTTATTAATCATAAGAATAATTACTACTTCTTGTCTTATGAAAAAATAATTAACTAATAATTAAAATATTGTGAAAACCCTCCTCCCCTCCACTATAAAACCCACCCACACTCCCCTATTTTCTTCACTCCTCCCAAGCCTTGTGCATTGCCTAAATTCTACTCAAATATTTCCCAAAGATCCCCCCTCACGTCTATTATCCCTTGGTCTCTTTAGAAGACCAGATCCTCTCCTCTTATGAGGCTCACAATGATGATTAACTCAAGAGGTAAATTCCTATTTTCAATTCTTTTACATTGGTTTAAAGTTCCTTTGTTTTCCTTTCTATCCTTACCTCTCCACATCTAAATGATAGGAAAACACCAGTACCTTATATGTACTAGAATTTTATTATGATATTTGAATAACTTTTTATTAACTCTCCTTTACCCTTCTTTTATACTAGTAGTAAAACCACCATCCGAGATGTGTTAATTTTCCATATTTAAGGAAGATGGGTTTCAATTTTTGTTACCATCTTCAATTATGGGTATGAAACCGTTTTCATTTTTTTACTAAACTATAATATATTTATTATGTCTTATCTATGTTTCTCGAATCGTTTCATATATGTAGTTTTGATTAATAAATCAAAATGTGTTAGTTATGATCAATAACATCCAATTAACTGAAAAAATTATCACTAAAGTTTTATATAGTGATTCAAATTCACTCAAAGTAATCAAATAAAAATTACAACCATGTAACCTTCTGGATGTTCAATAAAAAATATAGCTTTACTTCTAGACAATCCTCTTAAAGTTACATGAGTATCCGTTCATGTATATAAGTAAACAGAACATGAAATAAATAGACCCGAACAATGAAATTGAACCTCATAACCAATGAAAAAGGATATGAATGAACATAAAAAGGTTATAATAAATCAATTAATTGTAAAATAGGTGATATAATTTTTAATTAATGAATCAAATTTTATTATTCAGGTCATTAATATCAAGTGGAGAACACCATCAGACTTAAGGTAAGTGATTCTATCGAAACCTCCATTATTATTTCAGGTTATTATTACTTTATTTTTGCCAAATTAAATCCTAAATTATTTCTATGTACATCTTCGAATTTATTTTTATATTTTCAAACCCATGTATGAAAGTCCGATTGGATCGGGTTATATAGAACAGTACCAAGAGCGGGGTGAATTGTGTCTTTAAAATTTCTTTGTGAAACTTGATGACAACCAATTCTATCCTTTATCTTTATCATAATTAATTATGTAGTGAAAATAAAAAGAGAGAAAGAAGAAATGATTTATAGTGGTTTGGGGCACAAAGATCCCCTAGTCCACTCCACAAACTATCTTCTCCATGATCTTGGTGATTTTAACTAGTCGGTCCTCTTTTCACAAGACCATTCAAAACTGAGTAGAGGAAATTGACACCATTACAATGTAAGGCTAAAAATAGAGAAATTTGGTTCTAAAAAAAGAACTGGTCAAACAGTTTAGTAAGAGAATCCAGTACTCAGAATAAAAGAGTATTGTTTTGACAAATAATTTCTGATTGTTCTTCATAGTTTTAGTAGTATGCAACTGACAGTAAATTGATCGTCGTCTTTAGAAAGTATGTTCTTCATGAAAGAGCTCTTCTAAATAGATACGGTTACAATTAATCTTGAAATATATTCAATAAAAAATCACTAATAGATTCATGATAGATCTCCAATGTAGAACAAGTAAATCTTCAATGTTTCTCCTTCTGATATAAAACAGTGTCTACTTATTCTTTGTAGCAGCAGATCTGTAAAAGTTCTTTTCAATGAATCAATGTATCTTTATATTTTTGAGTCTCGAATATCTCTATAAAAAGTATATTGATGCTCGAGTATTAGAAATATTTTATTCACCATTTATTAAAGATATATATCTACAAAATAATATGTAGAGAATATATAGAAAAAATAAAAACACTTTCTTCATAAAATTCAGATCCACAAACGAAGCCTGATAGATCACGATATTCAAATCTTTGACAATAGAGTAGTTGTAACATCCATTAATAATAGGCACGAAATCCTCCTATTGAATAGATCATTTGAATCACATAAAAACAATATTAAATCAATCAAAGATGCACTTAATAATCGGTATTTGAATCAGGCTTGAAATCAGCTTCATATTTCGCAAAAGACCATTGTATGATAATGTCGTAAAATCAAATCTCTGACACTTGAAGAATACAAACATAGTGTTCTCCTCATAAGAAAACAAAAACATAAGTTTGATCACAAATTTAAGGTTGATCACAAACGTAAGGTTGATCATCCACACTTTCTCTTTGACTTCAGAACATATGGTTCATGATCTATACATTTCATTATTTCATAAAATATGCTATATGATTAAAATGTATTGATAAAACATAAGGTTCATTATAAAAGTAGGGTTGAGTTTCAATCAATTTATCATATAACAAATGTAAGGTTCTTTCCAAATGAAAGGTTCTATTACCATTCTTTTCTGTCAATGTAAAATAAATGTAGGGTTTATTCATTATGATGTGTTCTCCAACATACGTTATGAACAGTGTTTCTGGAACATGCTGAATAGCTTTCTGAACACTAAAATATATTTTACGTGAATAATAATCTTTAAAATTATTCAAAATTTAGGATTATGAATAATATTAATTTTTATAAATATACTTTAATTAAAATCATTAGAACATCAAACAATGGTATTTGTGAGAATTAAAATCATCATAAAAATATAGAGTATTGTTGAAAAATTACATCCATAACAATATTCCCATTTTTCATGATAAAAAAATCAATAAAATTAATTTCATAACTTTATATTTTTTCAAAGATAAATACTATATTTAATTATTTCAAAATAAAATTCATCCTTTAAAGACATCTGAATTCATCGTTTTATAAAATCCATATTTATCCCATTTTTAAAAGATTTCCCCCCTTTATAAAGAATAAATCAAAAATAAAATGTTTTGTTTATCCATATTTCTCCACGTTTTTGTGATATCAAAAATAATGATAGAATAATTAATAGAACAAGTTTAGTGTATCACTAAACTATTAGCAAATGTTATGATAAGCTATTTTTCAATTACCGAATCTGGATTACTTGCACTCTAAAATAGTCATAAATAGTATAACATAGTAAAACAGAAAATAATATTAAAAACATATTTCATTGGAAACACATGTACAAGTACATAAATGAACAATAATAAAGGGTGTTTATATAAGAAGGTTTGAAAATGTATTTCAACAATTCTGAACAACTTGTTTCAATTTTTCCAATTGCAACCTTAACATTTTCATAATTCCATCTCCCATATGAATTATGAAATATCTTCCTTCTTGAGTTAAATGAATATCTTCAATTAGATTCACTCTAAAAAAACTCATGTAACTGTTCTTCCTTTTCCATAAACTGATTGAGCTTCTTAGTGAAATTGTTAAGAAGTTCTTGAATAACTGGTTCACCTAGAGTGATCTTCTCAACCAGATTCTTTTGATTATCCAGCAATACTAAAAAAGAATCATGGCTACACTATAAATCCTGCAATATATTGTTCATGTTTCTCATTACCATTGTAATAGACTGAAACCATTTGATCAAATCCTTAAAAGTACTAGATATACTAGATTGATTTATTCTAACAGTTTCATATTTTTTCTTCATAAAAACTTTTAGTTATGAAAATTCTGATTTCAAAAAAACATTAAATTTTAATCATGAAACTTCTACCAACATTTAATTCTTATAGTCATCAACTCCTTTTTTTAGAAATAGAAGTATCTTTAAAATTTTGAAATTTTTTCTTTTCCTTTTCTAACTCTATTCTAAAAGCAGTATTCTCTTCTTGAACTCTATTAAACATTCTGACTATATCTTGATCATGGTCAGTCATGGAATTAGAGGCACTATGTGCATGATTCATAGGTTTGTTTACAAAAACTAGTGGTAATGATTCAACATCTGATCTTTCTTCTATATTATTCTCTACTAATTTTTCCCCTGACTTCTCTCTAGAGTCCTTAACTGAATCCACAACATAAATATTTTCATTCAAAACACTTGTATGATCTTCTGAAATATTTTCTTCTTGAATAGGATCTTCTTTGATTAGTTCTTCCTGAAACTGAGCAGCAACAATATGATTAGTAGATTGTTCCATTTCTTGTGTTTTTTCAACCAGAGAAACTTCTTCAGTTCTTGTCTATGCCTCTTCCTGAGGCACAATTTCCACTTCTTCTTCTGGAGCAGCTTCCACTTCTTGAGTCACTATTTAATTTTCTTGAGGACGAGATTCCTCTTTAATTTCCTCTTGTATAGATTCACTCACAAACATGTAACTTAACAGATCTCTTGTTTCAAGTATTGTCACTAGAGTAGGTTCCTTACAAACAGTTCTTTTTCATTAACTATGAAGTACTCCATGACATCCTTCATCAGTATGTGCATCTTCTATTTCAAATTTGAGTCTTCTAGATGAATTTGAAACTTCTCTGTTTTTGGATTCAGCAATTCCTTCATTTGATTTAGCAAGTTTCTCCCCCTGAGCAGATACGTGATCCTCATCATCTCTAACCGGCATGATTTTTCCTTTTACAATACTCCATAAAAATCTTAGTTTCTTCATAGTTATAGCATTTAACACATTTCTATGATGGAATTTGACTCTCGCATCAACAAGTCTGACCATATCCTTCTTAAATTTTTTTTTGAGATAAATCTCCCATAGGTATAAATATTCATTTGAGCCTCTAGATGATAGTATTAATTCAGATGTCTAATTAGATATTGTATAAAATTCAGTTTGATTTCACTTAATAGAAAAACATAATATACATATTCAGAAAAATAATCATCTGTATATCTAACATTCTTAGAGAAATCTACATTTTAGTAAACTTAACCATGATTTACTGATCTGGTTATAAATACATTAATAGAATTTTTTAATGTTAGTGAAATAAAATGGAAATTACATGATGTCCTCTAACTTATGTTTTTTATTTCTAATATATTTCAAATCAAAATGGAAAGCTCCCTCATGAGGGTAGTTCAAAATCCTATATATTTTAACTGAAGAGATCAAGAAATCTATTTCCTCTATTTTGGTGAATATCAAATCCACTATATCTCCCAAACTAAATGGAATAGATTTATAAAAACTTCTCAACTCTACCTCATATAGGAATTCAGTGTAGTCTTAACTGATAGTATTTTCAAGATTTTGAAAACCTAGGGCTTTCATTATCATAAAATGTGTATGTTATAACCATTCTAAATCTATTACCATTCCCTGAAGTATTTTTCATCCAGTAGAGCCCTGACGCTTAGCATCGCTCATTTCTCCTTCGTTGATTCTCTTTGTCATTACCGTTTCTGTAAAAAAACTCCGATCTTTTGAAGTTCTAGGTTTATGAAGGTGCGACCATTGGTAGCCAAAATGGGTGAATATTTTAGATGTTTCGAAGGGTTTGAGAAATGAGTGGGTTTAGAATTAAAAATGGCTCTTAATAGGGCTTTGATTCTCGTCTCATTACCTAAAATAATCATGAAAAAAATATTAAAATAAATTAACCCGTATATCCCGTATTAAAATTTATTACGGAAAAATAAATTATAAACTTATTTAAAATATAAGTAACAAAATTATTTTAAATAGTTATGAAAATTAATGTGATCAGATAAATAAAAATAAAAATAAAAATAAATAAATTTTATTTAAAATTAAATAAACCTAGGCCCCCTTAATGAAATCAAATCATTCAGTTGAAATTGGTTTAGTAAAAATATCAGCTAATTGAAATTCAATACGTTTAAATTCTAAAAATATGCCCTTCTTAAGAACATGGTCTCTTAGGAAATGATGTCTAATATCAATATTATTAGTTCTATAATGACTTATAGGATTTTTTAAATTATTTATAAAACTTGTATTATCACATAAAATGTGTTTACTGTTAAAATTTAGTCCAAAGTCTATAAGTTTGTTTTTCATCTACAAAACTTATGCACAACAGCTGCCTTCCAATACATATTCTTCCTCAGCTATTGAAAAAGAAATTGAGTGTTGTTTCTCACTTGACCATGACACTAAATATTTTCCTAAAGAGTAACAGGTTCTAGAGGTGATTTTTCTATCAAATCTAACACTTTAAAAATCAACATTTTAGTATGAAATTAAATTAAAATCAGATGTTTTTGGATAAATAATAGATTGAAAATAGTTCCATTTAAATATCTAAAAATTCTTTTAATATAAGTTAGATTATATTCATTAGGATTTTATTGAAATATTGAACAAACACATACTGAATATATAATATCAAGCATGTTATCATTATGATATAATAAACTACCAATCATACGTCTATATAGCATTTTTTTCCACATTTCTTCCAAATTAATCCAAATCAAGATTTATATTAGTACACATAGGAGTTTCATATGTCTTCTTGTTTTCAAATGAATTTTTTTAGATAATCTGTAACGTATTTTCATTGATTCAAAACATTTCCAAAATCCTTTTAATAAATTCAATGTCCTAAAAATAAATTTAGTTATCTCATTATAATCATTTCAAAATATTTTTACATTAAAATTGAGAAGTCATGAAACAAATTTTTATTAGTTTATCAAAAAATTAAATCATAAACAGAAATTCTATCAAATAAAATATTAGAGTTTATAGTTTTCTTGAAATGTGGTGGATCTGCCATATGAACAGTAAAATATTTTTTCAAAATAAAAAAACATAATCTTTCATACTAATATTTAGGTGCTTTTTTAAGGCCATGAAGATCTCTAGTAAGTTTAAAAAAATGGGTTTTTGAGAATTTTCAAAACTAGAAGGTTTCTCAACATAAACACCCTCCATTAAATAAGCATTTAAAAAGTCAGACTTAACATCCACTTGAAATAATTTAAAATTAATATGAGATACATATGCTAAAAAGTATTCTAATGGCTTATAATTTACCTACATGGGCAAATGTCTCATCATAATCTAAACATTCTTCCTGATTATATCTTTCAAAAATGAGTATTTCTTTATTTCTAGTTATAATTCCTTGATCATCATCTTTATTTCTAAAGACACATTTAGGTCCTATAACTAGATAGTTCCTCGGCCTTTCAACCAATTACTAAAAATTATTTGCTTTGAATTGAATTAGTTCTTATTTCATTGTTATCATAAAAATTTCATCATCTAAGTATTATTCAATTGAATTTTATTCTAATTGGGATAGAAAGGAAAGAAACTAAACTAGATTTCTTACACCTATTCTAGTTTTTATTCTTGTGTCAAGGTCACCTATAACAGTTTCTAAAGGGTGACTCTTTAGGGTTCTAGACTACCTAAGTAAAACATTATTAGATTCATTAGTGTCATGTTCTTCCGAACAGGACAGAGTTTTATGTATATCATTTTTAAAATCATCTTTTAGGTTTTCAAGTCTCATGTAATCATTAGGGTCATATTCATCAATTTGGTCTTTTCCTTTAACAAAAGGATCAGATTTATCAAATTTCACATGAACTGATTCTTCAGAAATACTTTAATATTTATTCAACACTATAAGATTTGGAGGTAGTAGAATATCCTAAGAAAATTCCTTTATCATTTTTTGGATAAAACATACCATGATTGTCTTAGGTGTTCATGGTATAAACCATTCATTGAAAAACTTTAAAGTATTTTACTTTAAGTTTTCTATTATTCCAAAGTATATAGGGTGTCTTTTTGAAAAATGGTCAGATTAAAACTCTATTCATTATATAGAAGGTTGTGCTTATAGATTTTGTCTAGAAATAGGTAGGAATAATGTATTAATTTAGCATAGTCCTAGACATTACCTGAATAGTTATAGCTTTACTTTCAACAATTCCATTTTGTTGAGGTGTTCTTAGTGCATAGAGGGTGTGTTTAATACCCATATTTGAGAAAAAGGAATTAAATTCCATATTCTCAAATTCTCCACCAAGATCACTTCTTAATGAAATTATTTTAAAACCTTTTTCATTTGGGATAATTTTGAAAAAACATTCAAATACAGTAAAAGCCTCATTTTTATATTTTAGATGACAAATCCAAGTAAATCTGGAATAGTCATCAACGAAAATATATACATATAATTTTCCATCCATACATTATATTCATGAAGTTCCAAATAGATCCATGTTGATATGTTTTAAAGGTTCATATGTAGCAATTTTGTTAATTGATTTGTCAGAAGATTTGTGTTTCTTTCCAATTTGACATACATCATAGAATCTGTCACTATCAAATTTAAGACTAGGTAAATCAGAAACTAATTGTTTCTTTGATAACTTATGTGAAGAAAAAATATTGCAATGTAAAAGTCTTATATTCCAAATCCAAGATTCATTTACTTAAGTAGTAATGAAATTTAATTTTTGTTTACATAGGAAATTTAAGTCCATGGTATAAACATTTTTAGTTCTGGGTGATCTAAATTTAAGCAATTTATCTTTGAAAACTGGACAACAATTGTTAACAAAATAAACAAATTAACAATCATCACAAAGTTGAGAAATACCTATCAGGTTATGTTTCAATCCCTATACATGAAGTATTTTTTTGATTGAGACAGCTTCTGGATCTCCAACTATTCCAATACTAATATTTTTTCCTTTGGAATTTTCACCAAATATAACTAATCCACCATCCTTTTGAGTTACATTGTTGAAGTTTGATGAGTTTACACTCATATTTATGGAGCATACACTATTCATGTATCATATTTCTTTTTTTCTTCTGTGACCTACTTCCTACAATGACATTTAAACAAAGGTTTGATTTGATACCCATATTTTGTTGGGTCAAGCAGTGTTACGTAGTAGTGATCTAGGAATCCAAGTTTTCATTGTTTTTCTGTAATCATTTGAGTAAAATAAACTATTTAAAAAAAGGCCTTTTTAATTCCAATTATTTGGGGATTTATTAAATAATATTTTTTTTATATGTGGCCTTTTGTTCAATAATAATTTAAAATTTAAAATTTTAATTTGGAACAATTTTTTTTACAGTTTAGGTTTCTCACCTTTACTGCCTATTCCATATCTTTCTTTCTTAATCAAATTCATTCCAATAATTTCATTTAAATATTTTTCTCCTTTTGTGAAAAAGAGAGCTTCATTTTTATTGGTTTCCACTTCATCTTATAGTGTTTTGATATTAGTTTCATGATATGTACTGTTTGTGTTAGATGAGTTATATTTCTCAATTAACTCTTGATGTTGTTTTAGTAAAGTGTCACTTTCTCATAAAATTACTCTATGATTGTTTTTTAGTGACTTGTGTTTTTTAATAAAAATTAATATTTATCTTCTAGAATATTGAAGAAATATTCATGTTTTTCATTAGAACAGCTAGACGAAGAGTCAAAATTGGAAGAGTAATAAGATTGTACCTTTTAATCTTCATCCATGAAGCACATGTTAGCCATTAAAATTTCATCTTCCTTTTTTGAGTCATACATTGATGAGATAATGGAGAATTTAGAAAAACTCCATGTATCTTTCATTGCTCATTTATATTTTTGCTCATAAAAATAAATTTTGAAAAAATTATTTTTCTTTTCTCCTTTTAGCAGAGGACAGTCAGGTCTTATGTGACCAATTTTCTTATATTCATAGCATCTGAATTCCATTGGATCTTTCTCATATCTCTTGAATGACTTCTTGAAAACTTTATTATTCTTATAAAATTTGATAACTTGTGTGTCCATTTGTGCCAGTCCCATTTCGGAATTATATGAGTCAGAACATTCTTCCTTTTTGATCTCTTATTTCATCATTCTTCTCTTCTTCTGAGATGTAACTTTCAATGCGGTATTTTCTATTTTTATCAAGACTTTATATTCATTACCTTAATCTTCCATCTTAGATTCATACATCATCAAGGTTCCAATTTATTCTATAATAGTTAGATTTTTAACATGTGATGATTTCCTAATGGCTGGTGATATCCCTTTCCATCTGATTGGTAGTACTCTTAGTACATTCAAGGCTTCATCTTCTTGGATGATAGGATTATTTAAGATAGTAATTTTTTTGACTATTTCTGTAATCCTTCCATTCATCTGAGTGATTATTTCACTATCAATCATTCTATATGTATTGAATTTCATTTTCCCTCTATAATTCCTCATTTTCCTGTAATTTTCAGTTCCTTCATAGGAAATTGCAATTGTCTGCCACATCTCATATGCAGTAGGGCATTGCAATACTCAGTTAAATTCATTTGGTCCAAGAACACAGATGATTTCATTAATTAATTTTGTATTTATGTCATACTCTACTTCTATTGGGGCACTCCATGTTTTTGATTTTTCAAGAATTGCATAAGGAGTTTTAATTTTTTATTAGACCATGTATATAGGGGTATTTAGGTAAATGATCACCCTATATTTCCAAAATCCATAGTTTTTACCATTGAAGTGAGGAGCTTGAACCATTGACATTCCCTCTCATGTATCAGCCATTAAGATATCTCTATAATCATTATTTTCTTTCATCTTGTTATAGATTTAACAAAATCCAAACCCACCTTTGATACCAATTGTTGGATCGGGTTATATAGAATAGACACAGGGGGGGTGAATTGTGTCTTTAATATTTATTCGTGAAACTTGATGACAACCAATTCTGTCCTTTATCATTATCCAAATTTGTTATGAAGTATAAATAAACAGATATAAGGACATAATTATTTATAGTTTTTCGGGGTATAAAGATCCCCTAGTCCACTCTACCAACACTCTTCTCCCAAGGCTTGGTGACTTTCACTAGTTATTCCTCTTTTCACAAGACCATTCACAACTGAGTGCAGGCAGTTGAAACCATTACAACGTAAATACAAAAACATATCCTTCAGGTTCTAAACATAGAATTGATCAAACATCTTAGTATGAGAAGATGGTACTCATAATAAATGAGTATTTGTTTGACAAATGCTTCCAATTGTTCTTCACAGTTGAAGCAATACACAACTGACAGTAAATGAATTGTCATCTTCATAAATAATGTTCTTTAGGAAAGAGTAGTTCTGAATCGATCCAGTTTCAATTGATTATGAAATATATTTAGCAAAATATTAGTATTAGATTCATGATAGTTATCAAATGTTGAACAAGTAAATCTTCAACATTTCTCCTTCAGATATAAAATAAAGTCTAATCATTCTTCATAGCAGGAGATCAGTAAAATATCTTTTTAATAGATCAATGTCTCTCTATTTTTGTGAGTCTTGAATATATCTATAAAAAGTATCTTGATTATCTAGTATTTTAAATCTTGTATTCTCCATGTATTCAAGAGGTATATATGCAGAATCATATGTATATAATACATAGCACAAAGATGATCACTTGCTTCATAAAATTCAGATCCACAAATGACACCTGATAGATCTCGATATTAAAATATTTGAAAACAGGGTAGTCATAACATTCCTTAATAATAAGCATAAAATCCCCCTTTTAAATTGATCATTTGAATCGCATAAAAATGGTATTTAACTAGTCAAATACCACTTAATAACTAGGTTTTTAATTATTCTTGAAATCAGCATGATATTTCAAAAAAGGCCTATGATCGATAAATTCGTAAAATCAAATCTCTGACTCTTAAAGAAGTAAAATGTTGGGTTCTTCTCATAAGAAAATACAAATGTAATTTTGATCCCAAAAGTAAGTTTGATCGCAAACTTAAGGTTGATCATCCATAGTTTTCTCTTTGACTTCAGAATGTATGGTTCATGAACCATACTTTTCTTTGCTTATGAACATAAGGTATATGATCCATAAATTTTGATAAAATGTAAGGTTCATTAAAAAATTAGTGTTGATATTCTATACTTTTCTCATATAACAAATGTAAGGTTCTTTCCAAATTTAAGGTTCTTTTACCATACTTTTCTGTAAATTTAAAATAAATATAGATTTTAATCCTTACGCTATGTTCTCCAACGTAGGATATGAGCAGTATTTCAAGAACATGATGATTAGCTTTCAGAACACTTTGAAAAATATTTTATGTGGATAATAAGCTTTAATATTATTCCAAATTTATAAATATAAAGAATATTAATTTCCTGAAATATACTTAAAGTAACATCATTAGAACAACTAATAAGGGTATTTGTGAGAATTAAAATCATCATAAAAATATAGAGTATTGTTTAAACAATACATGATCAACATGCCTAGTCATAATTCTCTTTTAGGGATATATGTATTCTTAAGTGTTTCCCTCCTCAATGCTTCCCGAAATGAAAACCCCTTTAATAGAACTTCCTGAATTTGTACCAAATTTCAAGTTCAATCTAGCATATATTTTATTCCACCATTATTTATATAAAACCAAATTTTTTATTTTGAAAACCTTCTTGGATCAATTATTGTTTTGTGCAAAATAGTATCCATTTTATTTTTTGAATTATTGTTTGTTTTTTCTTTAAAACTATAGTTAAAAAATTTAATGAGAAAAATTCTTAAATACACTTCCAACATGTTCTCACTTATGTTTGACAACACATACCATGATATATTCCTATTTTTACTTATGAATTCCCATGTATTTTCTAATACATTTCTTTCATGGAAACATTGATGATACACTCATTCATTATGATTTATGACATGATAATGATACCCATTTATTTCCATAGGTTCCCATATGTTTATGATTGATTAGGTATGATTCTATATGTGGAAAACATATTCATGAACATGTGAAGATGGGTGAACCTAGGTAGAGCTCCAATACAATTGGTAAAGTTGAGTCCCATGAGATGTTCTGTGCAATGATCTTGGCGGTTAACCTTGACTTCTGATACCATGTTCAATGTTCTCGGTGGTTAACATTGACTTGTTCTCCTCTATGTGAAATGAGCATTGACTCATGCTAAAGTCATGTTTTATGTTGCTATCATATTACAATGAATCCATGTTTATATGATCCCATATTTTTGTGTTATTATTCCATGTGTTCCATTTTTTTTATTATCATTATTCCATGCCTTCTAACTAATGTCCTAAAGTTTTATTACAATGTTTTTTTCCCTTACTGGGATTTTAGCTCACCAATTTGTTCATGTTATCCCTAGGTTATCCTATGAGGATGTATGAGCTCATAAGATCTACTAATGATAATAAAATAATAAAATGTGTTATTTAGTCCCATGTTTATAGGTTTATGTAACTAGTATTCCAAGACACTATACATGACAATCCTTGTCTTGTAATATGATGTTTTATTATGATTAAAAAAATTAATGATATATTTAAAATGATAGGGTCTCGATAGTTGGTATCAGAGGTTGGTCTAGTTATTATTGGAGATTAGGAATATGGAACATTACTGAGAACCTTAAGGAGAGTGTGAGTATAAGAAAACATCCCTAAATTTTGGTATGTATAGATTAAGTGTATTTTCAATAAAATATGTCCCTCTCTGTGTAGAAACTAGTAGAGGTGGCTGCCGCACAGATGTATCTAGGGGTAAAACCCAAATACACCACTTTGAGTTAGACTCCAATGGTAACTAGTGCACAACAATGGGCCTTGCTACACTCTTATTTTGACACTCCTAGGGTATATTCTATGGTAAATTCATGATCTTAGTATAAACCATTATTAAGGAAAAAATAGCCCATAAGAATATAAGTTAAGAAATAGATCAAGGACAACCACGATTTAATCCAATGGAATCACAAGTTATGATACAATTATTCTTTAAAAGTTTATCCTTTTATGTGCCAAGTTTCATTTTTATGATTAATTTCTATGTATTCAAGCCCTCTAATTGTATTCTATGTTACATAGTTAATGGAGGAAAATATAAGAACACATTCCATCAATAAATATAATATGAAATGTAATGATTTTCCTAATGATATTCCGGATATGATGGGAATGGTTGATAAAAAATTCATGACAATACTTGATCAACTGACTCATGTAATGAATAATAACTTGAATCACATGGAACACCCTACTACTAGAAATAAATATAACGTTTCTATAGAATCATTCATGCCAAAAAGGCCTCCCATATATAGTGGATCTTCTGAGACCCTCCTCATGGAAGAATGGAATAACTCCATTGAAAAGATATTATCTATCCTCTAATGCTCAGAAGAAGAGAAATTTATTCTGGAAGTCTATTGTTTTTATGGGGAAGCTGATCAGTGGTGGGTACAAATAAAAAATATAAAGTCCAAGGAGGAAATTGATTCTATGGATTGGGAGGAATTACAGAGAATATTTTTAAATAAATATTTTCCACGAACTGTCCTTCACAAGATGGATAGGTAGTTTTGTAGACTCACAAAGAAGGAAGATCTGTCCATTTTGGCCTATGAAGAAAACCTTATAAGGGTTTCTAGATAAGCCTATGGATTTTTTGTGAACACTGAAAGACATGTGGATATCTGATTTAGTGGACTAAAGTCGAGTCTACAAAAAGCTTTGGAAATTCAAGTCTTCAATTATTATGAGGAGATTGTCTGTTTTTTCCTCAAGGTTGAAATAGAGATCAGACACTCCCAGTGGTCTTGTGGTCTCGGTGAATTTTTTTTAATATGGAGTCTAATATGGGTGATATAAAAAATAAATCCCATAATAAAAATAAGTTTCAATATCCCATGTGTCCAAATTATGGGAAGAAGAATCCTAGGAAATATCTAACGTGAACTAGGAATTACTTCAAAAGGGGAAGAATGAGACATCAGGCTAGAATCTACCGAAGTGATATGAAGAATCCCACTAATGTGGAAGAAGAAAGGAAGGTTCATATAAAAACTCATCCAGTAGTGCGGTGTTACAACTACATTGAACATGGGAATTATGCGAAAACTTTCTCTAAACCAAGGGTTGTTGGAGGCAATCAATAAAAGCCTCCAAGGAAACAAGAAAGGGCTTGTGCTATCAATGCTACTAAGGTGGAGCTAAACAACAATGTGGTGACAGGTATTCTAGTTACTCATTCAGGAATAGTGAATGTACTATTTGTTTTCAGTTCTACTCATTCTTTCTTATCTTTCATGTTTATAAAAACAATTCAAATACCACAACAAAATTGGGAGGATACGTTATCTGTGACAATAGAAAATGGGTAAATTATTGTGTCCCTGGATTATAACTCCTCCCTGGTAAATGTTTGTGGACTGAACCTCTATAAAAATATTTTAATACTTCCTTTATTGGAGTTCAATGATTTCTTGGTAATAGATTGGATATCTTTATACAAATCCTAAATCAATTGTCGAGAAAGGGAGATCAGTCTTCACATCTTGAAGCATCCAATAATTCTTTACAAGTGTAAGGAGGAAGAGGAATCTCATTTAGAATAATTGTCTTTAGTGTGGATATTACTGTCGTATGAGAAAGCATGTCTAGCTCAAATGATTGAGATAAATGAGATGGTACATCTCAAAGATATGCCCATTAGGAGGGATTATACTAATGTATTCCATGATTATTTTCTTAGTATTCCTCCTAATCTATAATTTGAGTTCTCAATTGACTATATTCCTGGATCCCTACCAATATTAAAGATTCCTTATAGAATGGACATCGTAGAGTTAGAAGAGCTGAAGAAGTAGTTATAGGAGAATCTAGAGAAGGGTTTTATATGCTCGAGTGCATCACCCTGGGGTGTGCCAATATTTGTCATCAAGAAGAAGGATGGTTCAATAAGCCTCTACATTGATTATCTTGACCTCAATTAAATCAAAATAAAGAACAAGTATGACATGCCTCAGATAGATGGCTTGTTTAATCAGTTTGGTGGGGACAATTATTTCTCTAAGGTGAAGATTTAGACAGGATATCGCCAAATAAATGCGACGAAGGAAGATATTCCCAAGACTAACTTTTGAAAAAGTTATGGACAATATTATTTTATAGTTATTTCCTTAGGACTCACAAATTATACAACAATATTCATGGATCTAATGAATAGAGTCTTTAGAGATTACATCAAAAAATTTACGGTAGTCTTTATTGATGATATATTGATATACTCTAAGAGCAAGGAGGAAAATGAGGAGCATTTTAATAATATTCTAAAGACCTTGTGAAGGGAGAATCTGTATGAAAAGTATAGTAAATGTGAGTTCTGGATAGAGGAAGTATCACTCTTGGGGCATGTTATCACCAAAAAAGGGATATGATTGCATCCTTATAAGAAAAAGGAAATTGAATAGTGGACCATGCCAACATCTGTAGTGGAGATCCGCATCATTCTGGGTTGAGCTGAGTATTATAAATGATTTGTGAAGAACTTATCATGATTGTAAAACCCAATGACTAAGCTAACACAGAATAAAGTGAAGCTCTTATGGACTCAAGAATGAGAATACTATTTTAAGGAGTTGAAAAATAGGCTTATCATTACGCCAGTACTCACACTCCCAACAAGTGGATAACTCTTTATGGTGTACAATGATGCTCAAAATTAGGTGTTAGGTTTTGTAATGATGAAAAATGATAAATTGATAGTCTATTCCCTAAGGAAACTAAAATTCCACTAATGATATGGAATTGGCAGCTGTGATCTTTTTGTTCAAAATATGGCATCATTATCTATATGAGAAGAAGTGTGAGATATATACTGATCACATGTGTATAAAATATATATTCATACATAAAAGTGATTAATATTCTCTCGTGAAGATGTTTATATATCATCAAGGGTTATGACTTCTCAATCCACTACTATCACAGTAAGTCAAATAGCATGGAATATTCTCTAACTAGAAAGGATTGTACATCTTTATCAATGATGACAATTGAAAAGGATCCAATCTTCTTTGATTTTTAGAGGATTGAAATGGGAATATGTAAGGTAAGAACATCATAAATCCTTTCTCAAGTTATTTCTCAACCATCCATTATATATAATATAAAGGATTCTCTAGGAAATGATTTGGAAATTTAGAAAAGGGTGGAAGCTATCAAAAAAGGGAAATGATGTGAGTCTAATATTGACAAGGATTAAATAATAATACTTGGGTCACGATTATTTATATCATCTAATCCACATATAAAGAAGGATATTTTGAATGACGCACATATCCCTACCTTCTTTATTCCTCTATGCAGCACAAATATGTTTCGAGATCTCTGAGGAATCTTTTGGTGGGAAAATATGAAGTAGGAGATACTGAATGTACATCAAAGTGCATGGTATGTCATCAAGTGGACATTGAAAGATAAAACTGTAAGGGGATGATGTAACAACTACCCATACCATCATGGATGTTAGAGAACATTACCATGGACTTCCAAGGACATCTAGTGTAAATAATGCTATATGGGTCAATGTAGATCATCAAATAAATAAATCTCACTTTATCGCCATTAGAGAGGAATTATCCTTGGATAAACATTCATGGATATATAGAAAAGAGTTGGGAAGTATGAAAGGATTACCATTATCCATTGTATATGATAGATACCTAAGATTCACCTAGACATTCTGGAAAAGTCTCCACCATACTCTAAGCAATGAACTAAACTTCAGTATGGCCAATCATCCTCAAAATGATGGCCAATCTGAGAAAAATATTTAGAAACTGGAAGACAAGTTGAGAGCAAGTTCTATGGAATTAAAAGGAGGATGGGACCAACATCTTTCCCTGGTTTAATTTTCCTACAATAATAGTTTCCACTCGAACATCCAAATGACACCATATGAATGCATTTATCGAAAAAGGTGCCGAAAACCAGTGTGTTGGGGCGAAGTTGGTGAGATTAAGCTGATAAGACCTGAAATGATCAATGAAATGGTGGATAATGTGAAAAACATTCATCATCTCATCAAGGAAGCCCAATGTTTGAAAAAGAGTTATGAAGAAATTGTTGATGATATCATTAGTTCAAAGTTGGAGAAATGTTATTTCTATGCATATCTACATGGAAGAAGGTCATGAGGTTTGGGAAGAAAAGAAGTTAAGTCCTGGGTACATCATCCCTTCCAAGATTCTTGATCATGTCGTGGATCTGACCTATCGACTGGGACTTCCACCTACCATGTCTAATGTATATGATGTCTTCTATGTATCCCTCTTGAAGAAGTACATACCATATCCATCACATGTACTCTGTTCAGAGGTGGTATAGTTGGAGAATTATCATTATTAGGAGGAGTACCTAGTGAAGATCTTGGATTGTAGAGATAATGTTCTATATAACAATACTACTCACATAGTCAATGTACTATGGAAGAACTATAAGTACAGAGAGAAAACATGGGAACTGAATGAGGAAATGAAGGAAAAATACCCGCAAATATTTATGCATTAGAATGTAAAATGAAGTTTTAATGGTGAAATTTCATAAGGGGGAATGCATGTAATGACCTAATGTTTTATCAATGGAAATTCCCTTCTTGTAATTATGTCATATAATCACATGAAATCAAAACACAATGAACTACTAAGTATTATGTGACCTTTAAATGTAATATCGTCACTTCATTGCTTTGAACTTCGAATATCTGACATACATGGTTTCCTTTAGGGTGAATTTTATGGTCGGATGGAACAAAAAGAATTTTGGGTGAATAGTAACCTACCCTTATGAATAGTAACATACCATTATGAATATTAGTATGACCCTTATGAATTTAAATTTTCAAAACGAATTGTAAACTCTCCCATGAATGTAAAAATAAAATTTTGACATCTTATAAGTGATAATATGACCATAGTATAACTATTGGTATTTTTAAAAGTCATAAATAATTAATTAAAATTAATTATTTAATTTAAAATACAATTTATTTTCCTAAAATTTGTTCATAAAATAACAATTTTATGTCTTTTAGTTTTAATATAATTTTGGACGTTCTTATCTAAATTTTTGAAAACATTATAAAATATTTTATTGTTTTGAAATATGTATTTTTCATTTAAATTATAATTTTAATTAGAAATTAAAATAATAATTTTTACAAAATTATTTTTGAAAAATTGATTTCATTTTTGGATTCTACACATCAAAAAAAATTAGGGTCAATTTTTTTATTTTTCTAAAAACCATTAATTTTTTATGAATAGTGAAATACAATAATTTATCGTACATATACATTATATGTAAAATACACTATTTATTGAGTCATGTATTATGTAAGAAACATGGGTTCTAACTCACATTCACGTATTATATTTTTGGTCACATGAATCACTAATATTTCTTGTCTTATGGAAAAATAATAAACTAATAATTAAAATATTATGAAAACACTCCTCCCCTCCACTATAAAACCACCCATTCTCTCCTCATCAAAATGTTATGAAAAATACAATACATTATATGTACTGGAATGTTTTTATGATAATGGAATAAGTTATTATCATCTTTCCTTTACCCTTCTTTTATATTAGTAGTAAAAACACCATCCGAGATGTGTTAATTTAACACATTCAAGGATGATGGGTTCTCAATTAACATTACCATCTTCAATTCTAATTGTGAAACCATTTTAATGGTTTAAAAAGGATATAACATATGTATTATGTATCATATATGGTTATGGAATCTTTTTGTACACGTGGGTTTTATTTATAAATCAAAATGTGTTCGTAGTGATAAAAAACTGTCAATTAACCCAAAAGCTATCGCTAAAGTTTTATATAATAATTCATGTTCACTCCAAGTAACCATGTTAAATTTATAACCATATAACCTTATGGATGTTAAAAAATAAAATATAACTCCAGTTCTGGACAACCATCATCATTTTACATGATTATCTATTCATGTATATAAGTAAACTAAACATGAAATATATGGACCCGAAAAATGAAATTGAACATCATAACCAATAAAAAAGGTTATAAATGAACTTAAAAAGATTATTCTAAATAAATTAAATGTAAAATATGTTATATAATTATTAATTAATGAACCTTATTAGATTATTCAGGTCATTAATATCAAGTGAAGAACACCATCATACTTAAGTTAAGGGATTCTACCTGAACCTCAATTATTACTTCGTGTTATTCTTACTCTCTTTTTTCCCATATGAAATCCTATATTCTATTTATGTACATATTATAATTGATATTTATATGTAAAAACTCATTTATCATGTTCCAATAATAATTATCCTATGGGGATATACAGGTTCTTTATTGGTTTCCTCCTCAATGCTTTTGGAAAAGCGAACCCCTTTAAGGGAACTTCCCAAATTCATACCCAATTTCAAGTTCACTCTACCATATTTTTTAATCCATACCCGTTTTTATAATACTAGTGTTTTTATTATGAAAATACTCCTGGTTCACTTATGGATTTTTATAAATGATTATACATTTTCTCTTTTAAAATTTTGATAGATTTTCCTTAAAACTGCACTAAAATGTTTTAATGCTAAAAATTATTAAATACTTATTTACATGTTATAAATATTGTTTGAAAATAGTTACCATGATATATTCTTATTTTACCTTATGAATGTCAATATATGTTATAATTCCTTTTTTTCATGGACACTTTTATGATACACTCATTCATTATGCTTTATGAAATTATTATGATACCCATTTATTTCTAGGGTACCATTATGTTAATGTTAGATTATGTATGATTCTTTATGTGGAAAGCATATTCATGAACCTATTAATATTGGTGTGCCCATATAGATCTCAAATGTATTGGGTATAGTTGAGTTTCATGATACATTATGTGCAACGGTCTTGGAAGTTATCCTTGAATCATTTTACCATTTGCAACGGTCTTGGAAGTTATCCTTGAATCATTTTACCATGTTTATGTGTTAAGATTCCATGTGTTCAATTTTTTTATTTTCATTATTCCATGCCATCTAACCCATGTGCTAAAGCTTTATTACTATTTTTTCCCTTACTGTGATTTAAGTTAATCCCTATGTTCAGTTATCATCAGGTAATCCTATGGGGATTTATGAGCTCAATGGAAGTTAATAAATCCTTATGAACATTAAATAATTTTTTTAGTCCCATTTATTTAATTTTATATAAATATTCTTCCAAGACACAAGAATTCCTGATCCTTGGCTTGTAACATGATGTTTTATAGAGCCTAAAATCATGTAATGATATTTGTCAAAGTATAGGGTTGATATAATACTTTTATTTACTTATTTTTTATTCATGAATACAGTATTTTAAATTTGATTCTAATAATATAAAACACCAGTATAGCTATTGGATACATGTAGATCCACTAAACATATTCCTAACGACCATATTTACAATAACCATATTGATAACGACCATATTTTGTTCAAATATATTATGTTACTAAACTCATTCATTCCAATCACACTTCTTAAGTCACACTTCTCATTTCAATATTTTTAATTTTTGAACTCTCAATATTATTTCTCTTTTCATTATTTTATTCCTCAATATATGTTTTATTTGGACATTGGTTATCCTCATGGTTGTAGATGATCCATGAGATCACTTAGTGTTGAAGATTTTATTCATTTCTATTTGTTTTTCCCTTTTAATATATACATTATTAATGGATGTAATAATCTATATTTATTACTAATCCATTAAATGTAATGCATAATTTATTATGATTTTATTTTAATTGTTTTACCATGAAAGAATAATGTATTTTTAGTTTAATTCTTAACTTTTAGTATTTATTTGTTAACTTATTTAAACGCCTTTCAAAAAAATATAAACTAGTAGATTAAAACTATAAACGTATAGTTTAAGGAAGGATTATGTTTCCCAAAAACCTACAGTGTTACAATATCATCTTATGATAGTTAGTTTGTCAAAGAGAACTATTAAAAACCTTGAATATATTTTTTTATCTTTCTCTAGGAGTCTCAATGGAGGTTGGGATCAATACATTCATCTAGATTAATTTTCATACAACAATTTTTTCCACATGACTCGTTTTGAATTCACATGACTCGTTATGAATCCATATTGGGAAAGATGTGTATAAATCTATAATAATGCGATGAAGTTAGAGAATTGAATATACTAACACCTAAACTATTTGGGTAAATAGGAGAGAAAGTAAGATATATTAAAAAAACACATCAGGAAATATCAGAGTTTATGGAAGAGTTATACTGACATTCATTGGTGAAATATTTATTTTGAATTTGGTGATAAGGTATTATTAGGACTATATATTTAGAGGAATGTTCTAAGATATAAGAATAAGGTAAAGTTTATCCACATATATTCATTCCCTTTGAGATCCTTGATTGAATTGAGACAACAACCTATCACTTGGTGATTCTAAAAATTCTTTCTAGGGTGCATTATGTATATCGTGTGTTTCTTTTAAAGATGTACATAACAGAATTGTTACATGTACTAAAAAATGTTTTATTACTAGATCATGATCCTTAATATGTGAAATACTCATAAGACACATTGGATAAACATGATAAAGTGATATAGAAAAATTCCACTAACCTTGTTGAACTTTTAGGGAAAACCCATAAGTTTGACAAAGTTAGGTGGGGACCTAAGGATTTAATGAGGAAAGGGTATCCGGTTTTTTCATTGAAGAAATAATATTTTAAGGTAAAATATAATTTTAATGGGGTTATAGTTTAATTTCCCACAATGTTTTAATATATTTAACATTATAATAAATTTTAATTTTTTACAACTTGCATTATATAAAACTCCAAACATATACAGACCATAATATATTTTATTATTAAAAATGACCATTATAACCTGTGTGTTAAATTTATGGTTATTAATACGAGTAAAATCATATCAAAATATATGTATGAATGATTCCATTAATAAAAATCTATTGATTAATGATTTAAAAATAAGTAATTATTTTTTTATGACAAGAATAAAATGATACAAGACCCAAATTTTTATGAATTTTGTTTTCTACATATTAATAATTTTTATCTAAATAAAATATATTGATCACTATTGATCATTGATAAACTATATTTATAATGTATATAAACAAAGTAATAATCGTTTTTTACAATAATTATTAATTCCTTAGAAAATAAGTTAAAATAATTTAATGGTAAATAGAAATATCTTTCCAAAAATTATATTTATCATATGAAATGTATTTGATCTTAAGAAAGTGAAATAATCACTATTTAGGAATGATATTAATAAAATATGTAGATAATATTTTAAATAAAATATATTGTTATTAATATAATGGTTGTTACTATGGGATAAATGAGAATATAATCTTTTTTATAGTTAAAATTACATTTTCTCGAAAATTGGATTATATATATTTTGTGCACAAATATTAGTATTAATGTTTTGTAACATTATAAATCAAATTTCATAAATATGATTCCATATTTTTAATCAATATCTCCAAATTTTCTTGTAAGGTTAATTTCATTCTTTGTCATTATTTGTCTTTGGTGTCCGAAGAGGTGTATTTACAGAACATAAAACTCACAACTACTCCCATATTTTAGAAATGAGATTTCATGTGGAACTACATTCCAAATAAAGGTGTCCAATATTTTTTTTTACCATTGATGCTTTAGAATGTACGTTGTCCAAGATGGTGGGAGGCTGGGTTCATCATACCTTTTTGTGTGGGTTCTTTATTAATATTAGAATCTATCATATATTAAAGACATGTTTCATGTATCTTTACCGTATACAAGTGTATACTAAATTACCCCCATACCAACAGTTGGTTGTTATCATTAATACATATTGAAATTTGTATGTATTTGATGTTCTATATCTTTGAAACCATCTATAAATATCAGTGTTCATTCATAAATGGGACAATCTACACATATCTGAGTTTCTCCATTAATGGAACCATATATATTTGTACTAGGTTCAATATCATGTTTCATTATTACTTGGTGATGGTATGTTCAAATGAGTTATGATTTAAAATTGTATAGTTAGGAACTCTTGAGTTTATCACCATCCAAGGAATTGGTAAGATTTCATGTTTTTGGGATTAGTAATATAAATAGGATTCCTATGAAATCGTGTTAGAGGAATAAAAAACCATATAGTTCAATTAAACTTAATTAGAACATCAGATATATTATGGCCATGTGTCAAGGACCGATGCATACAGTTTAATTTCTTTTATTGAAGATGACTAGGTGAATGATTCGTATCATTGGTTGGTTTGAGACTTACACATGAGCGATCATATATAGTTGGTCTTCAATGAAATATGTCCCAATGGTGATGGGTTAAACTCAAAAGGGATGTGGCCCTATTATAATGGTTCCTCTAAGGAATACATCCCAATAAGGGTGATATGATGGGGTTCTTGAGATTAATATGTTCTTCTGAGAGATATGGTGATTCTGTTAGGGATATGGACTTGTTGGGGTGAAACAAATATTAACAATGTTTGGTTTTATCCTCAATGAGGCATCATACATATCATATTTGAAAGGAATCAAAACTAGTAGAGCTTGGGATTCAAAATTTAAGTTCATGTGATGGGATCATACTATATAGTTTTATGTCATGTGGAAGGTCTGTCTTGGGCCATTTAACATCATGTGACTTGGACATTGTCCCATTGATTAATATTATTAGACTAGGAAATTTTCATGCAGTTTAATGATGTATGACTAGGGAATAATCCACATAGTACAATGTCACATTACTAGGATGTTATAATGAAGTTTAAATATATACAACTAGGATGTTGGGCACCAAATTTTGTTGGGGTGACCCAATGATTACCCACATAAATATTACATCATGTTAGATGAATATTTAATATATCTCATAAAAATTTACTCACTATAAATGTAGAGGTTTATAATCATTGATTTATTGATATATAATCATATCATTTTTGAGAAAACCCATCAATATGTCCCACAATGTTCTTCTCACATTGTGCACTTCTAATTCATACCCAATATAAAACCATTCTTTGTTACATAGGGAATGGAAACATGAGAAAGGCTGATCTTATATGCCTTGAAAGGGTAAAAATCGGATATATCAGTTAATGATCATATGTAATCATGACATGAGCATAACAGTATGAGAATATGATCTTATATTTTAAAACCACACCAAAAGAATCATAGATCATATTCATGGAATAATGATTTGGAAGTTCATAAGACATAAATCATAGAAGAATAAAATATCATGGGACACAAGGTCAATTTATAAGAATAAGAACAGGAATAATATGTTGTAATAACAAGTGTGGAATAATCATAATAATATAAGTCATTTTCATGGTGATTTACTTAGATATTCATCGTTTGTTGGGTCTGGGATAACCAACTATATACACTCTTTCTCCTTATGATAACCTTCAATTTACACTATGTTAGGATTGGTTTAACCTCCCATATACCATGTTTAAGGATTGGGATAACCTATTTTATACCTTTGGTCTCATAAATAGTTCAAATTACTCAATTCATTATAGGGATTTAACTTAACTAGCTATCACTTATTCAAAATACTTCATATGTATTCTACAATATCATCAAAACATTTATCATTATTTCATAGATTAATACATAGAAAGGATAATGGGTTTCATCATGATTTCATCATAATATTCAATAACCATCTAGAGAAAGAATAATGATGGAAACATTGGATCATAATCCTAGTAAATCATAAGAAATATCAAATGATATTGTAATAAAGAAAAATAACTTTAAATATCACTAGAATATTTCTTGATTAAAATACCCTTTCAATTTGTTAATAACCTAATAAAAAACTAAAAAATTACATAATATTAAAAAAATATTTGAAAATAACCTTGGAATCTAGTAAATTATTATTTAAAACAAATAGTAGTCATGATAGTGATAATGGTTATTTTGTATTATATGTCAAAACAAGCATTCCATTCAAACCTTTGGTAAATAGTACATTATTTAGAAAATATAAGAAAAAATATTTTCAATTTATTTTATAGACGGTTAAATATGGGTAAAAATTAATTTAATAAATCACTGTATAGTATTTTGAAAATTATGTACATTTTTTTAATGAAAACATGGACTTGTATGAAAAATTTCTCGGACAGAAGAGAGAAATAAAGATAGGTTTCCTTAAAAAATTATTCTATTCTTATGAGTACATAGAGAGTAGAAAATGAATGAAAAAAAGTAATCAACATAAATAATGATATTATAATAAAACATTAGATATTTATGAAAGATAGATAATATAATTTTAACTTTTGAAATTTAAGTATAAATGATCATAATAATAAGAGAGATTATGACCTAAAACCCTAAATGTTGTGGTAACTATTGAATCATATACCCCATAAATAAAATAAAATAAAATAAATCATTAACCAAAATCAATATATAGAGATTAATTATATAACTTATAAAATTGGTAGTATATAAAACACTAAAAATAAATTAGTGGTGAATATGACATATCTCTCATTGAAAAAAAGTGATTTAAGAAACTCTTACCTCAAGTCTTACTTTCTTCATAAGTGATTTTAGATTCTAATATAATAAATTAAAATTTATTATAATCCAATAAAAATATATTAATACTTATAATAATGTATAAGGCTTAATTATGACATATTAACACCCATTAATTAAAAATCATTCATTAGAAGCATAATTTTGGATGTTAACTACTTTTTTCATATATATTTCAGTTTGGTAGTTTTTGTGATTTTACTTCGATCATGTTTCCATCATCTATAGAATATTTAAAATTTATTAATTATCATATTTAGTCATTATATTGTATTTTTTAAAAACTAAAATAAATCATTTGTGAAAAATTATTCACATTAATTCATAGAGGTGGTAGTCCACATATACTCATGAATGAGGTTTTCATTTTCCCATAGACTTGAATGTAAGAATGTATATAAGAATTTAAACCTAAAAGAGAATAATTATTTCCTAAATTTCATATATAAACGTCACATATAATCATAAAATCTATCATAATCACCAACAATTAAGTATAGTGATGGGAAATGAATCAAATCTCTACATAGAGGCGGTAGTCCACACATATACAGAAGCGATATATTCTTTTCTCATTTTATGGAAACTAGGCGGAAAATGGTTCTACAATAATAAAAAAAAGAAAAACATATAAGTATATTTTTTTAATATATTCATTAATTTAGGATGGGTAAAACATATTTTGAAGCTGCATAAGAAGAAATAAACTTTGAAAGTGTCAGGTAAGATAATTTGTAATGACCCGGAAATTCTATGTAAATATTTTTTTAAATTATTTAGGATTATTATGAGTCTTTAAAAATTGACAGTGCATGATTCCGTAGCCTAGTGTGCCCAAAATGGGGTTTTAAAGTTTTTTTAAGGTAAGATCAGTAAATGTATGTGTGGAGATTATCTAGCTTTTGAACCGGTGTTCGAAATTGAAAGATTAGAGCACCGTTGAATATGCATCATCATAATTTTATTAAGGGAAGCTCCACATAGACTGTAGTAGGTTGGGAGAAAAACATAAATTTTGGACGTTACAAAGAAATAAATACTATATCATAACAATGTTATTTTATTTATTTTCTGTAATATTTGAGCAGTGGTGGCGGGACCGATGAATTGTCAATCCATTTAATGGATTCACCCTTCATATTTGTAACTTCAATTTTGAAACATTAAATATGGTTCATAAATGAACTGCATTAATTTCATGTGACATGGTCGAATCTCTCATCTTTTCAGTGGAATATTTGTCTTGGGTTTTTTACATGGCTATGAGGAACCTCTTGAAAATTACTGTGACACCTTCCACCACTTTTTTTCTTTATGCATTCATCGTGGGACGATTTTCAACATGACGGAAAGTTGAAACAAGTAGGCATACAATGAGGGCAACATTCTGGGAGAACCATAGGTGTGTTTGGAAGGAATAACAGAACACAGAAGCTCACCCGGTTGCCCACAGAATTTTTTCCAGTGCAGCAATGCCAGAAGCATAGGTGGAGACCCACACTCACCGATCGTAGAGGAGGGTGGTGCTACTCAGCACCGTGGCGGTTGGACATGTGGATAGTAATGGCCGGTCGTGGTAGAGTAAGGCAACGCTCTATCTCGCTCCACAGTAAGATAGGTCGTGACTCGAAGGCGCAGTGAAGCCAGAGGACCTGCTCCCTGTGGGTCTCACTGTTAAGAAGGTGATGCCACCTGGAACTTCCATTAAAAGAGACGAATGGATCATTGAGCCGTTCAGGAGGTGGATCGTGCGACCCTCGCATGGGTCACACTGGCCGGCGGTCCGAGCCACTACCACCCAACCCAGATGGGGCGGTCTGGGCTGCGTCCACCATGGACCCACCCAACCGGGCCGGCCCATGCCGTTTTGGGCCGGGTCAGGTCCTACCCAGCCCATGTCGGACTAGAACCGAACCCTCTAGAGCCCAGATACGCTTAAAAGTATGTATCTTGTGAACTGGATGTCATTTTGATGAACTATCTACGACGCTGTAATCCTTAGAGAGAGACAATCCTTTTGAGATACTTAAAGAGAGTTTTGGAGAAAGTTGGAGTATGGATGTTTTGGGTCAACTCCAAATCCAACAGGGCCCTCTATAATAAAATTCCAATAACTTACAGACCTAGAGTCCGGTTGATGTTCCATCTATTGAATTGGAACCCTTATGACTTGGCAGATCATTGGGTATCTTCTTTGTGGGACTTCGTGCTTGTTAAAATACTAACGATGGCTTGAGGAGTGGTTTCCCCCAGAAACAAGCATACTATGAACAATAATCCTATGTCTGGCTGAGACGTGAATAATGGAGACCAATTTTATGTGAATCAGCACTGAGTAATCCTATGTTAATATGCACCCAGAAATTCTATATGAATCAGCACCGAGTGATTTAGTGTGAATCAGCACCCATCGATTTTGTTTGAGTACACACCCAGTGATTCTATATGAATCAACACCCAACGATTCTATGTGAATCATCACCCAACGATTCTCTGTGAATCATCACCTAGGGATTATGTGTGAATCATCATGTAATTATTCTATGTGAATCATCACCTAGGGATTCTGTGTGAATCAACATGATCGATTCTATGTGAATCATCACCCATTGATTCTGTGTGAATCCACACCTATCGATCCTATGTGGGTCTTACGGGTGTTAGTACCTATCGATCCTATGTGGGTCAACAGAAATTCCTCTTGATAGAGTTGGATGATCTAGTCTTACAACTAATCAATTGTTCTACTATACTCAGTTATACCTTGTTTGAGCTGTGTCTTTTTCTTTTTGCATTCTAATTGAGATCATGTATGTGGTTTTCGTTTGTGTAATTTTGAGAGACCTTCGGGGGTCTCGTGGTCTCTACTTGTTATTGTTATACTCACTCCTGCATGGGCTTCACCTGTAGCTTGTTTTTTCTTCTACAGATGACGGGTAGCCCTGATTGATACATGGGATCTTGGACGAGATGGTGGGTGACGGTGATGGTTGATGTAGAGATCTTGGGAGATGAGTTGTACCTACCCTTTAGGTAGGATATTTGGAATATTATCTTACCAGATATTTTCTATTTTCAATTTTAGTTTTATCTTTTCAGTTGGTCTTGTATTCTAGCCCCTTACTTTCAGTACACACTTTTACTATAGTAGTTTTACTTTGTGGTTTCATATTTTTGTGTTCTAGTCTGTATTTTTGTACAGGTTTAAAGGAAATGGATTATCTTTTTAGGGATACACTTTTCTGATGCTTGTCGCCAACATTGGACTATGGAAGGCGGTCTTGGGGTAGTCATGGCACGGGCCCTGGAGGACGGGTCTTGACAAAGTTGTATCAAAGGAGACAGTTCTACTGAAGAACTTGGAATCTGATATTTCCAATGGAGAAATAGTGTTGTGTGTTCTGAGTGTGGTTTTCAGTTCAGGGAGTCTAGTGTTGGTGTAGTGGATGATGTATCCATACACCAGGACCCTAAATTCCGATTTCCAACTCAGTTCATGAGAACACTAATACCGTGTGTTTTTGAATTTTTTTACCATTGATAAATTTTTGAGAGATCTCACCAGGTCTAAATTATTGATCATGTCACACCTGTTTCTTTTCAGGATTCCACTGTGTAGATAGCCAGAAAGGATTCTCGAGAGAGTGAATGATGACGGCCCACCGAGCGACGAGGTTTTGGTGCAGGGCCCTCTTACTGTGTTAGCACCTTCAGGTGGTGTACCAACAACACCACCAACCATTGGGAAGTAGTTTACACCAGCCCCATTGGTAGATGGTTCATACCAACTAATTGTGTTGCATAATTTCTTGTGGTAGAGACCTCTGAGGTTCTAAGGAAAGAAAAATCCTTATGCATCTGAGGGCTGGCTGGAGGCTGTGGCTAAAGTTTTCTTCCTAGTTGGGACACCAGCAGAGAAGATGGTGATTCTAGATACTAGTATTATAAAATTCATTACAAGAAGATATGGGATAATGATGCTCCAATTGTATGACAAGGCGACCCTTACATGGATGGACTTTGAGAGCCTCTTCATGGTGGAGTTTGTTCCATCAACACTATGCTCTGTGTGTATCCAAGAGCTACTTCACTTACACAAGGGAAACTTA
Source organism: Viscum album (assembly GCA_963277665.1). Lineage (NCBI taxonomy): Eukaryota > Viridiplantae > Streptophyta > Magnoliopsida > Santalales > Viscaceae > Viscum > Viscum album. The sequence continues at coordinate 1,908,580,986 of OY728155.1, forward strand.
TCAGTGGTACAATACTTGGAAACATTCACTTACCTCTTGTGATACTCCACTGACATGGTGTGGGACACCTTATTCAGTGTTCGTGCCTTTGAGAAGGGTCTCTGTTGGGTGATTAGAGCGTCAATGATATCGCTCAATATCTCGTTGTAGGCTAGAGTGCTTGAACAATCATTCTTGGTGGAGATATTATTTTCTTAGAAGGAACCAATGGTGAGAGCCACCGATGAACAATAGGTAGGCGAGTCATCTGCAGGAGGTAGTAGTTAGATGATGCAGAGTTCCAAGAAGAACAATCCTTCTGGAGGGAGACCTCAGGATATAGGGTCGGAGGTGTGGAGCTTGCGAGGATGAGGGGTCACCATGGAAGAAGATTGGACTTCCGGTGCGGCGGGCATGACCACATGTATCGCGACTACCTGACCTTCCATACCAATGATCAATAAACGGTCGAGGAATCACATAGCCAGTGGTTAAGGTTTGAGCAAGGAGGTCCATAGGGAAGCAGATGTGGCAGGGAAGCTGGTCTTACAACTGGAAGTGGGCGGCGATATGAGGTTCTACTTCCACCACCACTAGCTGGTCCAACCCGACCACAGAGATCAGGTGGATAGGGGTGAGCACAGCTACAAGTATAATTTATGTACAACCAAATTTATTCAGATATGATTATAGGTATGATCTATTTCTATTCCACCCTTTCTCCAGTACTTATAAACACACGTCCAGTAACTCTTTTATTACCAAGGAACTTGTTCAGAGCTCAAAGATTTTGATATATCAGTTATCTCAATCCTTACGATTGGAGACTCCTAAGGGATAGAATTCTATGATTATGCACTGGTGAAGACAGTGTGATATCACTCTAGGAGCCAAGAGCTTCAGCTGGGATCTCATAGTAGTAGTTTTAGGGCCTTATGACATCATCTTGGGTATGGACTTTCTATCCACAGTCCATGCTCATATAGTATGTTTTAGGAACAAATTGTGGTGTGTTTTCAAGGATGGGACTAGTTTTTCCTCCACTAGAAAGAAGGGAACCTTTACAGCACATGATGGACTTACTCAGAGGAGGCTGCAGCCGGTCACTCATTAGTTGGCTAGCCTTACCTTGAAGTTATTGATATGACGAGTCTGAGTTATCCTGTAGTGGTGGACCAGTTTGCTGATTTCTTTCCTGATGATGTTCTGGGGTTACATCCTCATATATAGGTAGACTTCTACATCGATATGTACCCTGCAAAGTCATCGATATCTACACCAGTATATCAGATGGCTCCCACAGAGATTCGTGAGTTGCGGGTATAGTTGGAGGACTTGCAGGGGAAGGAGTTCATAAGGGACAATTTTTCTCCATGGGCATCCTCGATTTTGTTTTCCAAGAAGGCAGATGGCAGACTGGGGATTTTTGTGGAATATCAGCATCTGAACTAGGTGACCGTAAAGAACAAGTATCCTCTACCAAGGATTGATGATCTCTTTGATCAGTTGAAGGGAGATAGTTTGTTTTCAAAGATAGACATCAGATCAGGTTGTCACCAGCTCAGGGTACAGGACAAGGACATACGAAAGACAGCCTTCAATTGTCGGTATATCCATTACAAGTTCTTTTAGATGCCTTTCAGCATGAACAACGCTCCAGTAGTGTTCATGGGGATCCTGAAAATGATCTTCCATCCATAACATGATCGCTTCATGGTGGTCTTCATTAATGACATTCTGATATACTCGGTATTAGAGGAGGAGCATGACACCCACCTATAGATAGTTCAAGATACACTCTAAGAGCACCAGATTTATGGAAATCTCTCAAAGATACAGTTCTGTATATGTGAAGTCCACTTCCTAGGGCACGTTATCTCGGAGGCTGGAGTTGTTGTGGATCTGGCGAAGATAGAGGCAGTGCTTACTTGGGGTCCACACATGAGTGTGACTGAGGTGTAGAATTTCTTGGTATGGGCTAGGTACTACCAAATATTTTTACTTGACTTCTCCAGGGTAGCGGCACCCTTGTCAGCGTTGATGAATAAGGGGAAACCTTTATTGTGGATGGAGAAGTTACAACATAGTTTTCAGAAGCTGAGGCAGATACTGATGAGTGCCCCCATCTTGAGGATACCAAAAAATGGCATTTGGTGTGTATTCTACTGCGACACATCAAGGACCGAACAAGGATTTTTCCTAATGAATTAGAAAGAGGTGATCGCCTATGGCTCATAGCAGTTGAGACAACACAAGCATAATTATGCTACCCATGACCTGGAGTTAGAAGCACGGGTCTTTGCATTGAAGATGTGGTGGAACTAATTGATGAGTGAATAGTTTATTATTTACTCTTATCACAAGAGTCTCTGGTATATCTTCTCTCAGAAGGGCTTGAACATGAGGTAGTGATGATGGCTAAAGTTCCTCCAGGACTATGAATTTGAGATATTCTACACTTCTGTGAAGGAGAATATAGTAGCAAACACACTTAGTAGGAGTTCTAGTCTACAGCTGTTGAGTGAGGTGACAAAGCACCTAGCCATTTTGCAATTATCCTTCACGGATAGTGATGGAGCAACTTACCTCAAGTCTATGACTATCAATCCCCCACTTTATCAGTGAGTTCGGGTGTCTCATCTTGGGGACATAGACAACGTGGCCTGGTGTGCTCAGATATCCTTAGGACATTATCCTGATGGATTTTCTGAAGGTGGGGAGCACATCATCCCCTTTAGAGGGAACACCATGGTACTAATGATGCTACGAGAGGAGGTGTTGAGGAAGTTCCATACAACCCCTTTAGCGGTACATCATGGAGTGTCAAATATGTACCAGGAACTCTAACATCTGTACTAGTTTCCAGGGATGAAGTAAATCCGTGGAAAATTTTGTATCCTAATGCCTCACTTGTCAGCAAGTGATAGACAAGCATCAGGTACCAGCAGGCTTAGCTTAGCCACTTTATGTTCTGTATTGGCGGTGGGATGGTATATCCATGGAATTCGTGACGGGGATTGCACATACGTATAGGGTCCACGATTCCATCTGGGTGATCATTGACTGGATAACTATGTCATCCCACTTCTTAAACATCTTAGAGAAGGTATCAGTAGAGAAATTGAAACCTCTTTATGTTTAGGAGATTTTATGACTTCACAAGGTCCTATTGACGATCATATCAAATCGCGATGCTAATTTTACAGCCTGCTTGTGGAAGAGATTGTGGGAGGCATTTGGGACTCAGCTACACTTGAGTGATGCCTTCCACCCTTAGACATATGGTCCGATGATGTTAACCATACAGACACTCAAGGACATGCTTTGTGCATGTGTACTCAATTTTTCCCGCAATTGGGAGGACCACCAGCCACTGGGGGAGTTCTCATAGAACAAAAATTATCACTCCACCATCGGCATGGCTTTGTTTGAGGCCATGTATGAGTGACCTTGCATATCACCCCTTTGATGGACAGACCTAGGGGAGTCAGCACTAATGGGTACAGAGTTGGTACAGGTTACCACAACAAAGGTGAAGATCATCCATGAGAGGATGGAGGCTACACATTGCCAGAAGAAGTCTTATTCTGATAGGAGATAAAGACCATTTGATTTTTAGGAGGGAGACCATGTCTTCCTATAGGTCTCACCCCGATGAGGATTATAGATATTTTCTGGGGAGAATAGCTATCTTCGAGGTTCATCAGACCTTTCCAGATCCTCAATAGAGTAGTTGAGGTGGCACAATGTCTAGATCTTACCCCACAGATGCACCGAGTGAATAATTGATTCCACATGTCACAGCAGAGGGTATACATGTAGGATCCATCACTCGTTATCGACTGGGGAGAGCTTGACATCAATGATGAGGCAATTTTTGTGGAGTTCCTAGTTAAGATAGAGGATCGAAATGAGTGTTTCCTTCATGGGTATTTTATTCCTCTAGTGTGAGTTTTTTGGATTCATGGGAATCTCTATGAGAGAACATGGGAGTAGGAGGCTTAAATACATGATTAGTACCACCATTTGTTTCCCCAGTTTTGTTGCAGCTTTCAGGGACAAAAATCCCTAAGGTGGGGAGAATGTAAGACCTGGAAATTCCATGTAATTTTTTTTTTGAAATATTTGGGATAATTACCTGTCTCAGAAAATTGAAGGCATGTTATTCTGAGGCTCAGTGTGCCAGGAATGGGTTTCTGAACTTTTTTGAAGTTGCATTCAGTAATCATACGAGTGGCATTTTCTAACTTTTGAACCAGTGCTCGGAATTGAAATCTGAGAGCACTGTTGAATCTGCAGTGCCAGGATTCACTTAAGGGAAGATTTCTTTCAACTATAGTAGGTCAGGAAAAAAAGATAATTTTTTTATTTTACAAAGATATAAATAAAATAACAAAACAAAGTAATTTTATATATTTTCTATAATAGTTGAGTGGTGTTGGTGGGGTTGATGACTTGTTAATATATTTAATGGCTTGACCCTTTAGCTTTGTAACCGCAATGTTGCCAAATAAAATATGGTTCATAAATGAACCAAATTAATGTTAAGAGACATGTTCAAATATCCCTTCTATTTAATGAAAGAATGGGAATGGATTTTTGACATGGTTGTGAGGAAACTCTGCAAAGTACTGTGACACCTTCCACTAATGGAGAATTGAGGATTTGATTATGTCCGTTGCGGAATTACTGTGGAGGTCGACGGATGAAAATCGTCAACGCCTGCAAACCTTCTCCTTTGTATGCAATTCCCTCAAATGTGGAAGCCCTGTCGTCCATAATGGTCACCAACGATCTTCGAGGAAGGGGGTTTTATAATAAAGTTTATATTTGTTGAATTAAATTGATGTCTCATATTTAGATGATAACGCGGAGGGCACGGGCCAAACGAAAAAAACTCGGGCACTCCACTGGTTCTTATCTTGATGTGTTATTCATGGGACGATTTTCAACATGACAGAAAGCAGAAACTGAGAGGCACGCAATGACGACAACATTATGAGAGAACTGTAGGCATGTCCGGAAGGAAGAACGGAGCACTCGAGCTCACCCAGTGGCCCGCAAAATTTCTGCCGGTGCGACACTAGTGTGGCGGCCATGGTTTCCGGCACTGACGACATAGGTGATGACCTGTTCTCACCGGCCGCGGATGAGGCAGACACCATGGTGGTCAGACAAGCGATCATCCAAGGCCGTCTGCTGTGGTGGATGGCGGCACATCATCGCACGCCACAGTTAGATAGACCACGACTCGAAGCTATGAAGAAGGCAAAGGACCCTCTCCCTACAAGTCCCGTGGTTGATGAGGCGGTGCCACCTGGCACAACCATTAAAAGAGAAAAAGTGCTCATTGAGCCATTTGGGAGGTGGACTGTGCGACCCCCTCGTTGGTCAGACCAGCCAGCGGTCTGAGTCGCAACGACCCCACCCAACTAGGCCAGCCCAGGCCGTTTCGGGCTGAGCCGGGTTGGACCCAATCTAGGTCAGGTCGACCCGAACTAGGCTGGGTCAAACTAGATAGGGTTGGGCCAGGTCGGTTCGACCGAGTCAGACCGGACCCAGACCCTCTCAAGGCCATATATGCTAAAAAGGTTGTATCTTGCGAACTAGATGTCTGTTTGACGAACTGTCTCTAGAGCTAGTATCCTTGGAGTGAGATGGTCCTTTTTGAGATACTTCACTAGAGTTTGGAGAATGTTGGAGTGCAGCTAGGTTGGATCGACTCTGAATCCAACTGGGCCCTCAACACTAAAATTTCAATAACTTACAGACCGATTGTCCGGTTAACGTGCCGTCTATTGCATTAGAACCCTTAAGACATGAAAGATCATTGGGTAAATTCTTCATGGGGCTTCGTGCTGGGTGAAATATGAATGGTGGGTTGAAGAGAAGATTCTCACAGAAAGAAGCGTACTGTGAGTAGGAATCATGTGTCTTGATGAGATGTGAAGAATAAAGATAGATTATGTGTGAATCACCACCTAGGGATTCTCTATGAATATGCACCCATAGATTTTGTGTGAATCCTCACCGAGAAATTCTATGTGAATCAACACCCATCGATTCTATTTGAATCAGCACCGAGGGATTCTGTGTGAATCAACACCCAGTGATTCTTTTTGAATTAGAACCCAACAATTCTATGTGAATCACCATCTAGTAATTCTGTGTGTATCGTTACCTAGAGATTATTTTTGAATTGCACATAGCGATTATGTGTGAATTATCACCGAGTGATTCAGTGTGAATCATCACCCAACAATTTTGTCTAAATAAACACCTGTCGATCATGTTTGAGTCTTGCGGGGGTCAGTACCTATCGATCCTGTGTGGGTCAGCCGTAGTCCCTCTTGAAAAAGTTATATGATCTATCCTTAAGACTAATCATCTATGTTATTGTACTCTACTATACCTGGTTGGAGCGGTGTATTTTTCAGTGTGATTTTTGAATGAGATCATGCTCGTGGTTTTCCATTGTAGAATTCTGATAGACTTTCGGGGGTCTTGAGGTCCCTATTGGGTATTTTTATACTCACCCCTCCTTGAGTTTCACCCACACCTTATTGTTTCTTGTGCATAGAATGGGTATCCCTGACTAAGACTTGGGAGCTAGGACCTAACGGCCGGTGATAATGACGGTTTATGTGGAGTGCTGTGGAGATGAGATGTACCTACACTTCAGGTAAGATCTCTGGTGGAAGATCTCAGGAGTTGTTTTTTGTTTTCAATTGTATTTGTATCTTTTCATTTGAGCTTGTATTCTAGCCCCTTTCATTCAGTACACACTTTTACTATAGTAGTTTTACTTCGTGGTTGCATCTTGTTGCATTCTAGTTTGTGTGTTAGGATTAAAGGTAATTCCTTCCTGTTTTAGGGATATACCTTTTTCAGTCCTAGTCACCAACCCCTAGCCTATGGAAGGCGGTCTTGGGGTAGTCACGACACATGCCTTGGGTGACGGGTCGTGACATAATTACATTCTTCCTTCATAGAGATCCATTGGAATACACCTTAAGCTTTTAAAGGACGATCATAGGGTAAGAACATGATATCAACAATGAGTTAAAAGAATGTAATAATGTTTTTGGGTAGGTTTTGGCTGATCTAAATGAATGAAACTATGTTAATAAAGGAGTAGAAGATGTTCTCTTTTATAAGTGAGGGGAAGGGAGAATATGGAATAATTTAAAACATTTCAATAATATAAGGTCACCTTCTATGAAAGTAGAAACAATGGATAATTATTCAAATATAAGACAATATAAGGTTTTTATATCTTCAAATAATAAGATTTAGACAATTTTAAATGGTAATTTTACACTTATTTCTTAGTTTAATCCCCTGAGAAACCAGTTTTAACTCTAACCGTAGTAGAAAACTTTTACAGTTTTTACTATTCATTATGAAAAAAATGAAACCTTCATCTTTAGAAAATTTGACATTATAATTAAAAATATGGGATTCATTTTATCAAATTTAATATTTATATGTGGTAGATATTGAAGTTAAAATACTCGCATGAAACACAACCAAAATCGTTTTTAGGAAAATACACTTTTAAGAATAAAATTGGTCTTACATTCATACTGATCCTTATAAAATTTGTAGATGAATATTATAATTTTTAACTGAATATATATTCTATAAATTTTGTTAAAATCATTAATACATAGTGATTTATTTAATTTAATAAGATAAAAATACATTGTACGCATAAAACAACTTTATGAAAAATAACTCTTTTTACCTCTAAAATGATTTTATCTTAATTAATAACATTTAGATAACCAATGTATGAATTATTATTCATAAATTACTAATAAATTTAATTAAATTCAAATTTTAATAGTGATAAATTTATTTTTATATAAAAATTAATAACACTTATAAAAATTGGTCATTTAATAATGGAATGATTTTATTGAAAATTTCATAAATAATTCATAGGAACTAATAAATACATTTGAATTAATGAAAAAATTTATATATATATTTAATAATTTAGTGACTCCCATTCATACCCTAAAATTCAAAGACTTTATTATAAAGACTACAATATAATGTCATTCATTTAGACTCAGAGTTTTATGTAAACAAAGCTATTGAATACTCGAAATTTATTTCAAAGAAATAAATATAAAATCAGAGGGTGATATATTCTACCCCACATAAAATGATTTTTTACCTAAAAATTACATCACTATTATCTAGTAAATATTTATTTATATAATTAATTATGGTAAAAGGACATTTTCTGCATAAATATGGGATTTAAAATATAATTTTATTTGTCTTAAAATAATTTTATCATCATTAATAATCATTAAATAAATAATGTATTAATTATTATTCATAAAATACCAATATCATTCATTAAAATTACTTTTTAATAGAGATAAATATATTTTTTCATATAAAAATTCATAAACCTATAAATATAGTTCTTTTAATCATAAAATGATTTTATTAAAAATATCATCTTTATTTTATATGCATTAATCAATAAATTTGAATTACGGAAAAAAATTCTAGACATATTTAATAATTATGCTCATCATATTCATACCCAAAAATTCTAAGGATATGTTAAAAATTACATTATAAATTTTGGTTCATTTAGAATTGGGGTTGCATTTAAACCAAGATATTACAATATTTAACATCATTTCAAATGAATACATATAAGATCTCTTGTTGTTATATTATACTCCCCTTAAAATAAATATTCTGTTGAAATTATGTCACTATGATGAAAACAAACGGGGATATTTATTCTAAATCACATCCTCAAGTTCTTAAGTATCTTCCTATAATTTATAGTTCCTCCAATGAACTTTAACAAGGTGGGTAGTGTTATTCCACATAAATTTATCTCTATAATCTAATATTTATATTAGTCATTATTCAATTGAATGGTCATTCTCTTTAAGTACAACCTATGATTTCTGTACATGTCAATGATGAGGTATGTAATTCCTCAAAATTGATATATGTATCATATCATGAACTAGAGAGAGGTTAAGTAGATTTTCCATGTGATAAGTTACCATCCATACTTGATCAAGAATCTAGAAATGGATAATATTCCTAGGGATAAAATTTACAAAATTTGTAAATATTATAACCATTTTTTATAGAAAATTATAATAATAACTTATCGATAATTTATAATTAAAGATCTAATTAATTATTTTAATTATAACTCTTATATCTACTTTTAGATTACTTGATGTGTTTCTTAATGACTCTAACAATATTTCCCATTTACCTAGCCTTCCTAGTACCTAAGAGATTTATTTCTCCAACTTCATCCCATTATTTCATAGTTATTCACTTATTTTAATATATAGATTTATAAGGATCTGTCTAAATGCTCCTGTGAAATATATTATTATAATGAAATTCTATAATAGGATGATTTGAATCATAAACACCTTTTAAATTGATAGAACGTGATCTTATCATAGTTTCCAAGGTTTGAATGTTTCTCTTATATAGAACACTTGTCTAAGGATGATAGGTAGTAATAAAACACAACTACATAACTAAATATTATTGAATAATTCTAAAAACATAAAGGTAAACTATTTCTCTCAATAAGATAGAGTTGAATATAGTACATTATAAAATAATAAACCATTAATAATGAATATCTAGGAAATCTAATCAAGATAAAAATATTCTACAACAACAATGAAATGTTTTGACTTCATATTTCAATCAACTATAATTTAAATAGCTTTATTACATTTATATTCTTTATAGAGTCCTATGATAAAATCCAAGGATAACTATTTTTTCCATTTCTAAAAAGGTATGTGTAATGGTTATAACATCTCATTGGAATTATACCTCTTATAATTAACTTTCCAACATACCAAGAATTTAGAAACATAAATTTCATCATCTATCTTTATGTTGTCCCAATATAAATTCTATTTAATAACTATATACATCATTACACTTCTATGATGAATTGGGAACATTTATTTATGATCTTCATCAAAATACACCTTCTTCAATGTAGGTATAATAGGGAAACACTCTTTTCCTAAACTTTATTATTCAATCATAATAAATTTTGAACTCAAGAACATCACTCATCTTCTTTTGCATCTCTACATCATCCTTATGCACCTATTTAATATTCCCATGAATAGATGGTTAAGAAATCATTTTAGAACTACAATATTTCCCATGTTTCTTTATGATTACAAGTTTAATATTTTTAAAACCCATAGGTATTGAATATTTTGTGATCCTCATCATAAATAATATAGTATGTCCCTTTAGACTCAAAGAACCATCTACCTTGTTCACTTTCCTAGGGTGGTAATGTATTGATTAGTCACCATATTTAATCAAATTCAAACATATTCTATAGTTCATCTTCAAAACTTTTTATGTCAATATATCATTTAATATTTTGTGATCAATATATATCATAAAATTCTCAATTAAGATAATTCCTCCAAATATTAAATACAAAAAAATACATTTGATAACTCTAATTCATGCATCTGGAAATTTTTCTCATGAGCCTTTAATTGATGAGTAGCATAATATGACACCATTTTATTGTATATACGAAAAAATACTAGTCTCCTTTTTGATAAATCACTATAAATAAAAAACCCTTATCCATTTTTGGTAAATGTGAGTACATGTGCAGTGACCAACCTTCTCTTTAACTCCATTGATTTTTTTTTCACATTTATCATTATTAAGGAACATGAATCCCTTAAGTGTTAACTTGTTGGGAGGATTATAAATCTATTTTAAACTATTCAGAATGCATTAACAATATTTTGAAAATCCAATATTACAATAGATATCAATTTCAATTTTTTGTCTAGGGCAATGTTCAATGACTTCTATCTTAGAAGGATCTACTAGCATACCCTCTATTATGGTCATATGTCCCAATAATGATTCATTCTATAACCATTATTCACTATAAAATATTTTGGAATATATTTTCTTCTTCCTTAGGGTATTCAACATAATCCTTAAGTGATCATTATACTCTTCCTTTGGATTGAAATATAGAAGAATATCGTCTAAAAGGACTACCAAAAATAGATTAAGTTAATCAATAATGATGGTTTTCATGAGATCCATAGAGATAGTGGGGGAATTAGTTAGTCCAATTGTAAGAACAATAAATTCATAGTGTCCCTACCTTAAATATAAGGTTATCTTAGGTATGTATTCACTTTTGACCCTCAATTTATAGTATCTTTAATGAAGGTAAATCAATGATAAGTATTGAGCTCCTTGGAATTTATCAAATGAATCATCAATATGGGGTAAATGTTACTTATTCTTGATCATGAGATTTTTATGTTCTTGATAATCAATGCAGAGTCACATTATTCTATATTTATTCTTATAAAAAAAACCTGTTCACCCACCCCTGGAAAAAACAATAGGACAGATGAATATCATATTTATATTCTCCTAGAGTTTCTACCTTAATTCCTAAAACTCAATCATGGATCTTCTATAAAGATTATTTAAAATAGTTATATCATAATGTATGAGTTTTATTAAAATGTAAATTTCATTATTTAGAGGAATAATATAGAACTTTTATGGAACTACATCATAATACTCTCATAAAATATATATATAATTGAATTTGAGTTTATCCCTAACCATAATAGATAAATCCCCTTTATTAATTGTAATCAAAGCCTACAAAATGGGAGAAATTTCCATTAGAAGATCATCTTCATCCTCAAATTGATAAATACTCACAGGTTCATTCAACATATGAAATGTGATTACATTATTCTAGAACTTTCTATAGAATATATGTAGAGAGTTCAAATAAATTCCTAAAATCACATAAAATTCCACTAAATGATGAATAATAATATTCTCATAGAAAAAGTTCTTACAAAAATTAGCATGACATCCCAAAATCCTGTGTTGAAGATAAGTGTGACTTAATTATCATGATTTGGTTCAGTGATTGTTATAACATAGGTGATTCCTCATTTTAGGAATTATCATTTATATATGGACATTGAATTAGATAATGCTAATGTTCCCCACATATAATACATTGAACTATAAATGGTATATTTTGTTTTACATTATTTCCCTCCATCAAAATCATTATTTTTACTCAAAAATTACTTGATCTATAACCTTATTTACACACATAAAACATCTTCTAATTACATTGAGACTTTTTCTTGGGATATTCTTCCCATATTATTGATATATTGGAAGGTAAATTTTCTTTCCTCTATATATTTCATCAATTAAACTCCCAAAAAACTCCATTTTTCTCTTATTATGTATGTTAGTAAACTCATCCATGTTGTTCCCCTTTCAGAGTCATTACCTCTAGGATTATTTTTTACATAGCTGCATCAACTTTCCATTATCCTAAAAGGGAAGCATTTTCTCGAAAAAACAATCTCCTTTCTATACCATAATATAAAATGTTCTTATATACTTAGGTTTATCCTAACGGCAACCAATAAATATTTATATTCTCAATATCTAAAAATAACTAAACTATTTTCTAATACTAAAGAAGGGAACCCAAACATTTCATATATAAATTATTGAACCACATTATTTTATGATATGTCTCTTTTTAAAATTATCTTCTTCGATAGTGCACATTACCGATAACACCAGGCTTAAACAAGTGATTAAATTTTATTATTGTGATAGTTACCACCTAGATGTTGGAATTACAGGGATGAAAGATATTATGTAAATTATAAAAATATAGTTTAACATTTTTATTAAATAAATTCTTTGGTTACCCAATAATTATTAATGAAAATAAAATCAAATTGCACATAAAATATGTGTTTTTATAAAAAAACTATTTTTATGACTATAATGGGATTTTATATTAATAAATTGAATTAATCACCATTATTGACAGGTATTAATGAAATTTTTATGTTAAATATTAAATAAAATGTTTTAAAATTCAACTAAAACATTTTATAAGCTTAATATAAGACTAAATCCAATTTTATGCATAAAGACTATTTTTTTCCAAAAAGACAGTTTTACCACCTTTTAATGGATTTATTTTTTAAAACCAAAAAATTACACTTTTATAAATTTTATTGAAAAAATAAGCTTCATTTTATAAATAAAAATGTCAAAATTATCTTAAGGTAAAATTTTAGAATATTGATGGAAATATTTATTTTCCAATGAATAGTGAAACATCCCAATTTTTTTAAAATGTTCATCTTCTTTATATTAATAGTATTTTTATGATTTGAATTGTAACCTTACCATTTAAACTGTAAATAAAATTTTTGTATCTTATAAATGAAAATATGATATATTGATATCATGGAATAAGTAAATAAATTGTTTAAAAATTATAAATTATGTGTTGATATTTTTTGAGAAATAAATGTCTATTTAAAATATTATAATAAAAATATTATTTAGAATAATAATTTTTTCATAAAATATATTCCTAAATTACCATTTTTTTGTCTTATTATTATAATATAATTTTATGGGGCCTTAATTACATATTCAAATTGTCACAAAATCAGTTTTATTTTTAAAATGGTTATCTTCCAAATAAATAATTGTTATGTTTGAAAATTAAATTTCCCATATTTAGAACATTATATTAAAAAAACGGAGTCTATTTTTAAATTCAACACCTTATAAAATGGTTGGGTTTAAATTTTTTTTTCAAAAATAGTTGAATTTTTAGTGAATAGTGAAATAAGACAATTAATGATATTTAACCTTGTAAGTAAATAAATAAATTATAGAGTCATGATTGAATAATAGATAATGTAACTGACCATTATCTATAACTTAAAATATATCATAACTGTACTTAATCACAATAATCAATACAATTCATACTCTTGAGAAAAAATAATAAAATAATGAATAAAATAATCAAAAAACACCCCTCTCATCCACTATAAATACCACCCCTTCACCTAACACCTTTTAAGATTTGGAGGTTTACTATATTCTAAAAAATACCTCTTCTAAATCACTTCCACATGTTTTGGTCTTTTTTCTCTCAACAAAAAAAACCATTTCCAAGTCCATTAAGGTGGTTCTCAAGGAGAAGAGTTCAAGAGGTAAAATCCCCTTTCATTTTCATTTAATTTCTTTTCAATTAATTTTCTTTTATTATCCTCTCCTTTCCTCCCTATAATATGTGGAATTATAACCCAAATATCTATTATATACTAAACATTTATTATGTTTATTGTATATCGACCATCAATTCTCCTCTCTTCCCCTTTTTATTTTAAAAATGATAACATTGCCCATGATGTGAAGACATACTGCCATCGGGGGTGATACAATTTCATGTTACGTTACCGCCTTTAAGGATGGTCATAAAAACATTTTTATTGATAAAAAATTATAATATTTATATTAAAACTTATTTTTTATTCTAAAATTATTATATATACAAAATATTAATTAATATGATAAAATTAGTTTATGATGATTAAAAACACTGAATACTCCATATGGTTATCATTAAAATTTTATGTAATGACTCATCCTAATATATAGAAAAAATGATATATAATACAATTTAATTTTTTTTATTGTCATTAATCACATATAATTATAATTATGGATAGCTATTCCCATTTTACTTGATCTTTAAAACATGTATACAAGTTAACCAATCATGAAAACAAAGGAAACAAACACACCCAAATGAAAAAATTGAATCGTATAGCTCATCAAATGGACATAATCGAAATTACTAAAATAATAAGAAATAAATTAAATTTTTAATAGGTCTTAAATAAAATTATTAATAAATCTAATTTCATTATCTATGACATTAAGTACAAGTGTACAATAGTTTCAGACATAATGTAAGGGAATATCTCCGAACCTCTATTTTTAATTCGAGTTATGCTTTCTCACTCTTTACCTAAATATAATTATTATTTACTTTTATATAATTTTTCAAAATTCACTGTATATTTTTCAAAATCATGTATCCATATCAGTTCATCTTCCTTTTAAGGGGAAATACATGTTTTATAAGGTTCACTTTTCAATTCCTCCCAATATACAATCCCAATTAAAGGGTACTTCCCAATTTCATACCCATTTTCAAGTACACTCCATAATATATTTATGTCCCCAATATTTTTTCTAAACTTAACATTTTTATCAGGGAAAAATTTCATAACTTATTTATAGTTTTATGTAAACAATTAATCCTTTTTCGCTTTGAATACTCTTATATGTTCCTCTAAACTGCACTGAAGTGACCCATTTCTAAATATTCTTAAAAATAATTTATATATGGTTTCACTTAAATTGGAAATAATTTATTCCATAAACATAATTTCATTGTCCTTACGTTTTATTTTATGGGTTATACATGTTTAAATTTTGATTTTATGAAAAACAAAAAAAATTATTTAACAAAATAGCTCTTATTTCTAAAAATTAAAAGTGTATTTCTCTCAATAATTCCTCAATGATTTTATTAGAGTATTTTCATATATTTAAAAAAAATTAATATTATTTTTTACATGAATTTATCTTTTATATTACTATATAACATATTTTATTGAGTGGTTTGTTATTATTTTGACTGGGGATATACTATCTTCATACCATTCACCATATAACTTTGGATGGTTTATATTTATGTTTGTTATTTAGGGGATGTTATTAAAATTTCATATGACTGTTTCAATATGAATGTATATGTTGATTATGTTTCACCCCTTTAATATGAGTAATGAATTTGACTTAGTAAATGACAGGTGGGGCATGCTATAGCCCCTTGATGCATCGGTAGGTATCATTAGACAAACAAGACTAGGTTTTTACCCATACATGTATAGTTTCTTGGAAAAATACTATATAGTATTTTAAATCCATTGTATTTGGATCCCTCAAATTATTAGTGTGATTTTTGGGTACTTAGGTGCAGCAGAGTGGCTTACCAAGGTCGTCTCTCAAAGGAGGAAGTAATTTTGACAACTTATTTATGGTATTTTGAAAATAACATTAACAAGAATAAAAAAAATACTTGAAAGTATGGGGGGGTTGTTTACCATTCATAAAGGATGAAGTAGTTTTCTGGAAGAAGATTTTATAATTTTTTTTGTTTTTATTTTTTTAAAATGAAGTTCGATTAAAAAGTCACAACCAGAAGATGTTTTTTAGAAAATATTTTAAAAGGCATAATCGATATAACACTACCTATTCACTCAATTATTTATCATTATTATCTAAATTAACAACAACTTAATTATGATCCCCTAACTTGTTAACCATAAAAACCTACATGAATTAACTTTACCAAAAATATGAAATGAATTAAACCCTAGGCTATCTTTGAAACATGCAATCGAAACACCCTGCTTTGATTAATGTTCTAAGGATAACTTATGGTCATTGGTAAATTAGGGAACATATACATTATAAAAAATGAGGATTAATTTTGTTTATATATTGTATTTTAACTCTACAAAATTTACCCCGTGTGGTCTTTTATTACCGATTAAGATGTCACTCTCACAATTCACACAATACTGGATCTTGCGTGTTTTTGTGTTAATTGTACAATTTCTTTATTAGTTTATTCTAATTTAAAAACACATATCATGGATCAAATTAATTTAATTAAATTATTTCAATGATTTAAAATAATTAAATTAAGAGGGTATAAGATAGATCAATCACTAAGAAAACTACTCTTCTGTGGGCGGTGTGGTCATCGTGAAGGCATTTCGCATGAGAAAAGGATTGAAAGGGTAGAACCCAACCTCATATCAACTCTTGATTAGAGAAAAATTAGGAATATTAACAGAAAAAATTAATTTTAACAGAAAAAAAAATATATAATAAATTAGATAAGAACAGTTATGTTTATTACACACACAAAAGTATTACAACATGAAGAAGAAGAATGAGAAGAAGAAGAAGAAGAAGGAGAAGAAGAAGGCTTCGTTGAAGTGATCCTTTCTTCAAGAGATAAGCTTATTGAAATGGTTGGAGAATTGGATTTTATCCACATATCATATTCCCTCAACTTCCCAATGAACGTTCAAACCCTTTCAAATGAGAAAAATAAATATTTATAGAGTAGAGGGGAGGCTAGGTTAAAAGTGGTTTCAAGTGTGAATGGGGAGATTCTTCCAAATATTTTAATCCCATGTTCACCGCCTTATTGACCACCAAAAAGAGTTAATTATCTGTCCTTCTATATGGATAATATGTGATAAATCCGGTTTTTGATCCCCTCTCAAATTTTTGGCTCAATCCATGCATGGATGTAGATGATATGGCCCAAACACTAAAGTGATGTCCAATCTCGCCTGTCCAACCCACCATTGAATTAATGGACCATTTACACAATCCCAATGCACTCTTTATCTCAAGTGTCCTAAAAAAGGTTGTATAAAATTATTTTAGGAACAATTTTAGAAAATTGTATTTTCAAATAAGTCATATTAAAATATTTATGTTTGAAATACAATAGTGAATTTTAAAAGTGTAAAATTGGAATTTTCACCATATTTTCAAATGAATTATCTAATCCCAAATATTTTATAAATAAACATATTTAACACAATGTGAGGGAATTATATCATATATTATCAATAAAATATTTAATAAAAATGTGTTTCATCAACTCCCCCACACTTAACCTTTTGCACACCTGGGAAAAACCTCATATCTTGTATTCAAAAAAATTGTAATAAGATATGTATATTCAGATTTCTCAATCCATAGAGAAAATATAGGCAAAGTAAGAATCCCATCAAGAGTCAATATTAATAAATTTTAACTTCATTGTCTCGTAAATTGTGTCAAAACAAAATAGTGTGAGATTCATAACATTAATCATAGAAAAACAATTCATGGGTCTACTATGCCACTAATTCTCTATGTGTGTGTGTGCTAATCATTCCAAGATCATAAATCCAACATTTATTCAGCATATCCAGGTCAAGTAAAAACTTTTCTTCTTACCTGATTCTATTTCCCAAACCTTTTCAAAATACTTTGCAATAAAATTCCAAAACCCACTCATTTAAGCATTCACAGAATTCAAACCACGAGCTCTTGTCCTAAATATCCCCACATGTTGTAAATTTCTTTATTACCCTATTTATTGATTGATTTTATTATTTTTGGATTTTTTTTAAAAAAAATTAATGGTGTACAACAGTTATAAATTAGGTGCACACACATTGGTCAATCAGTTACAGTGATGGAAATGATCGAAAGAGAAACGAACATATGGAGAGACCATGTTATAAGATGAAAAGAATTACTTACCCTTAATATACATTCAATTGGGTAAGAGAAACTCACAAGTCATGATTGTGTGAAAAATTGTGTGGAGAAATCAATGACACAATTTACCATGAACAAATATCAAAAATAATTATGTCAAAATATAAAAGTTTTTATAATGACAAAACCATTCATATCATCAACAACTTCATTTTTTATAAGAGTAAACCCTTGATGATAAAATCTTACTCATGATTATATTTCTACCAATGAATTTTGAAAAAAATTAATTTTCCACATATTCCACATGATAATGTTACATGATATATTTATTTATTTATTTATTTATTTTTTGTTTTTTTTCTTTTGTTTTTGTTTTTTTTTAAAATTTAATAAAAAAAATAATAGAAAATACACATGAAACACACAAATGAAAATACTAAATATCTACCCCAAAATGTTGTCCCATCCCCCACACATAAAATATTTCATTTTCCTCAATATAAACCTATGAGATGATATAGGTACATAAAATGAATAATTTTAATTAGGAAAATGGATATAAAAGTGAAAGGGTTAGGAACAGCCTAATATGCTCATGTGATGACGGGGTCATGTAGTTTGATGAAATACAGTGCATTAGTTGTAAGTCCCTTAATGTATTTCTTCAAACGTTGCATGTTGACTATAAATCTCCTTCCAGTGTCCTCTTGTGAAATCTCCACTACACCATTAGAAAAAACATTAGATAAAATATAAAGACCCAACCATCTAGAACGCAACTTACCAGTAATCAACTTCAGTCATGAACTGTAGAAAAGGACTTTCTCTTCAACATTAAATTATATTTTCGAGATCATTTTGTCATGAGATGCTTTGGATATTTACTTGTAGAGCCTTGATTTCTCATATTAAGATAATTGAATCTCCTCAAAATCATGAATTTGAAGCTTCTTTTTGATTCCAACTTGGTCGAAATCCATGTTACATTTCTTTGTAGCCCAATTAGCCCAATTCCAAACTTCCACAGGGAGATGACACACTTTCCCAAAAATAATCCAAAATGGGGACATACCAATGTGTGACTTGTATGCTATCCTACAAGCCAACAATTCATCATCCAAGAACTTGTTCCAATCCTTCATATTTGGTTGCACAGTTTTCTCCAAAATTTGATTCAACTCACTATTTGAAACATCAGACTGACCATTTGTTTGGGGGTGGTATGATGTTTATGTTTTGTGTGTCACTCCATACTTCTGAAGGTGGGAAGCCAAATTCTGATTGCAAAAGAATGTCCCTTTTTCACTGATGATGTCCTTCGGTACTCCAAACGTGAAAAAATATGTTCTTTGGAAAATCCACAACAACATGAGAATAATCAGTCCTGGTGGCCTTAGCCTCCACCCATTTTCTCACAAAATTAATGAAAACCAAGATATACCAGAAACCAAATGAACTAAAAAAGGACCCTTAAAATCAATTCCCCATACATCAAAAATATCACAGAATAATATGGGTTGTTTGGGAATCTCGTGTCTCCTAGAAACATTACCAGTGTGTTGGCAATGTGAGCATGACTTACAAAATGCATGATCATCAGGGAATAAACTAGGCCAATACAATCCAAGTCCAAAACATTCCGATTTTTCTGTTGGGGTCCAAAGTGTCCACCACAAGAAATTTTATGACATTATTACATAATAGATTACAACTCATGATCAGGAACACACATTCTAATAACATGGTCACTACACATGTGATAAAAGTAGGAATCATCACACACATTAAATCTAAACTCAATATTTAACTTTTGGAGTTGATGTTTTTTTTAATTTGCTGTAATTTCATATACAACAAGGTATTTCACTAAATCAGCATACCAAGGATGAGTACCTGAGATTGAATAAAGATTCTCATCAATGAAAGTGTCCTAAATTGGTACCTAGTCCAAGGTGTCATCCTCTAGTGTGTGAGTAATCCTACTCATGTAGTCTGCCACCAGGTTTTCTGACCCCTTCTTGTCCTTTATCTCAATGAAAAATTCTTAAAGTAGAAGCATCCATTAGATAAGTCTAGGATTTTCATCTGGATTCTTTAATAGGAACCTCAAAGCTACATGGTTAGAAAAAACAACTAACTTAGAGACTAATAAATATGAATTTAATTTATCTAAAGAAAATATGACGGCAATAAACTCTTTTTCTATTTTTGTGTAGTTTGATTGGGATGAATCCAGTTTCCTTGAGGCATATGAAATCACATGTGAATGTCCCTCCACCCTGTATGATAATACAGATCCAACTGTGATGTTAGAGGCGTTATACATAAGCTCAAAAAAAAAGATCCCACCATGGAGGTTGTATGATAGGTGGAGTGGTCAGATGCTATTTTAGCTCATCAGAGTAATTCCTACAAGAAACATCAGACAAAAAATCAGAATCTTTTTGAAGTAATCATGAAAAAATAAGAGAAATATTACTAAAATCGTTGATGAAGTGTTGATAAAATCCTACATTCCGTAGAAAATATCTCACTTCACGCACATATGAAGGACAGGGTAGTGATTAAATAATATCTACCTTAGATCTATCAGCTTCTATCCCATTTTTTCACTACAATCCCTAATACAATTCCATACTCTACCATAAAATGACACTTTTCAATGTTTAAGACCAGATTCTTCTCAATAAAATGATTCAAAACCTTTACCAAACTAGATATACAATCATAAAATGAAGACTCATACACTTTAAAATCATCCATGAATACCTCCATTAAGGTCTCAAAAAAATCAGGAAAAATACCCACCACGTATCTCTGGAAGGTACTTGGAGAATTGCAAAGTCCAAATGGAATCCTTCGGTAGTAAAACATACCGAATAAACAATTGAATGTTTTCTTCTCCTAATCCTCCGGAGGAATAGGAACCTAAAAATATCCATAAAATCCATCCAAGAAACAATAGTGTGTTTTCCCAGCTAGTCTCTCATGAATCGTACCAATAAATGAGAGGGGAAACGGTCCTTCCGAGTGGACTGATTTAGTTTCCTCTAATCAATACACACACGCCAACTGTTTTACACCCTCATTGGAACTAACTCCTCTTTAACATTTTAACAATAGTAACACCACATTTCTTAGGCATAACCTAAATTGGAATCAACCATTAGGAATCTGAAATGGGATAAATTATACTTGCCTTAATAAAATTTTCAACCGCTTTTTTAACAACCTCCAAAAGTGTTGGAATGAGTCTCCTTTATGGCTACCTAACTGGTTTAGCCCCATCCTCCAAAAGAATCCTTTGAATGAAAATAAAGGGGCTAATAACTCATATGTCAATCATGGTAAAACTGATTTCCCTGATGGTCTCTCTCAAAAGATTCAAAAAAAAATCTTCATATTCAAAAGAGATATTGTTAGCAATGATAATATGTAATTTCTAACCAATTAAAAATCATGATTAATTGGGATTAGGTGGAAATGGATTGAGTTCCAATGTAGGGGAGATATATGGATGGAGAAATTGAAGGAATTGAAATATCTGAACAATGAACATCAGTATCAGAATATGCATCATCAAAATCATAGAATAAAGCATCAAATCCACCAGCATACTCAACTTTCATGCCATAATCAGAGTTTACATGATCAAAATCAGAATATGAATCCATTTCAAAATCAAATCTAACAGAGTCTAGTTCATTATAAATTGTTGTGGAATTGATTTTATACATGAAACTAAAACCAATACTCATAATCTCTCTGATAAATGGACAATCAAATCCCATGAGGTTTTTATTTGGTAGTTCAAAATGGGAGATAAAAAAATCAAAATGGTCCTCTAAGGGGTACTTTATAAAGTCCATAATATTAAATATCACAAATTCATCCCCAAGCACAATGGAAAGGGTACCCTCATTTACATTTATGATACTTTTTGCAGTTTTGAGGAAGGGTCTACCTAAGATAATGGGATTAGATGAACTAACCTGATCTTCCTCCATTTTAAGAACATAGAAATCTGTTGGAAAGATCATGCCTCGTAACCGATCAAGTACATCCTCAAGGAATCCCACTGGATTGGTCATTGCTCGATTTTCCAAATACACCAATACTCTCAATGGAATCAACTCACCAACCATTAAAGAAGATAAAATAGAGGGAGGCATTATATTTTATGGAAGCTCCTAAATTACATAAAGAATCAGATAAGTGTATCTACCCTATAGTTTATAGTATGGTGAATGTCCCCATATCCTTTCACTTCTTTGATATTTCTAGAGTTTGTGTAATGAGTGCTAACACATTCCCTCCAATATTGATCCTCTCATTTCCCTTGAGCCCTCTTTTATTGGCACATAGATCTTTTAATAATTTTTTATACCTTGGTATTTTGTTGATGGCTTCAAGTAAAGGTATGTTGATCTGCACATGCTTGAATGTATCCAAAACTTCATTCTCCATCACCTCTTTAGCCATGTTTTTTGTTTGAAAATCTCTATTTGGAAAAGGAAGGGGTTTAGGAGGAATATCATCAATCAATTTCTTAGCATTATCTTTCTCCTTGGATTTCTAATCACTTAGTTTTGAATGGGGATTATCTGGATTTGAGGTGAATCCTGGTGGAATGATAAGTGTATATGTATCAGTTGTTTTCATTCCCCTTATCAATGGGATGGCACTGATATTCCCCTTGGGATTTGGAGTATGTTGGGATGGATGATTTCCAGAGTTCTTACTTACCTGTTCATGGAGGGCAGTGGTAATTGGCTCATTTGAGTCTTCAATTCCCTCAGCTCTGAACCTTGACTTTTTTAGCTCATTCTATTGATTAGGAAAAATTTTATTTAAAATATTATCAGTGTTAGAATCTACCTTGGGTGGGATATTCCCTTGTTGCTCACTTTTTTATGCTTGGGCTTCAAATCTCTTTTGGGGTTCTTGGAAATTCTGATGGTAAGGAGGAGGTTGCTTGATGTTTTATGGAAAATGGGGCCTTTGTTGTTGTCCAGAGATATACCTCATGTTTGATTGATCCTTTCACCCTTGGTTGTATGTTGGAGAAAAGGAATCAAACGTCTTCTAGGGATATGGTTGTTGTTGCTGCTGATATGGTCTCCCAGGAAACACTGTTGCACAATCCTCTATTTCTTATAGTTGGGGGCAATAGTCAATTGGGTGGTCTGTTTAAGAGAAAATGCCACATGGCCTCATAGGAGTGGGTTGGGATTTTTTTGATCCAAATAAATCTACCTCAACATAGTGGTAAATTCTTCCAACTTGGTATCAATCAAATTACTCTAAAGGGAATAAGGGTTTACTTGATTTTACTCCCCTAACATGTGGTGTACCTCGATCACAAAATTTTTGGGAGTTTTGGTCCATCTTGTCAATTAATGCACGTGAAGTCACTGGTGTCTTTTCCACCAATGTTCCTCCCGTCACGACATCCAAAATTCTCTTCTCTATAGATGTGATCCCTTCATATAAGTATTGGATGATGAGTTTCTCACTGATTTTCTAATGTGTAAAGCTTTCACACAACATCTTGATTCACTCCCAGTACCCATACATTGAATCCCCTTGGGCATGATTGATCCCTGAGATCCATTTTAAAATGGATTTGGACCTTGATGTTAGAATAAATCTCTACAAGAAAAGACGTTTCAAATCATTCCAATAAGTTATATCTTTAGGTTGTAAATAATACATCTAATCTCTTGCAGCTCCATCAAGTGAGAATTGTAATGTTCCTAGTCTGATTTTATGATCAGAAATATTTCTTAGTTTTAAGGTTGAGAAAACCACATTAAATTCATTCAAATGTTTATTTGGATCCACACCAGATAATCCATGAAACATTGTAAGATGATGAATTAACTCATATTTTAGTTCAATGTTGGATTTGAGATTTGGGTTTGCAATGCAATTTGGTTGATAGTTAATATCAGATGCAGACAATTCGCTAATGGTTATATTATGTTAATTTCTATTATTTTCAGACATTGGTTTTTATTTTATGTTTGTATTTGAATTTATTCGAATTTAAATGTTCTGGAAGTGGAGTAATTCTCCATATAGTTGAATATTGAAACATCCTGTAAACTGAGAATGTTTGATTCGAGGACGAAGGCTACATTTATTCTCAGGATTAAGATCTAAGAGATATTCGAGATTAGTTCATGTTATAAATAACATAAAAAATAAAAATAATGAAATTGGACCATAATATAAATGAGAAGTTTGTGTTAATGGTCCAAAAAGAAGAAGAAAAAAATAAAATAAGAAGAAAAAAATATTCAGATTGGGTAAAGAATGATGAAAGAAGATAAGAAGAGAATAAAATATAAAATAAAATAAATACCACTAAATTGTTTAAATAATTACTTGCCTCCCCAAAAAAGGTTCTAATTTTAAAGGCTCTACCATGGGCTCCCACAAATGACTAGTGTGATTTTTGGGTACTTAGGTGTAGCAGATTGGCTGACCAATATCATCTCTCAAAAGAGGAAGTAAATTTGACAACTTATTAAAGGTATTTTTAAAATAACATATAAGGGAATAAGAACACAAATTGAAATGGGGGGGGGGTTGTTTACCATTCATAAATCTGTAAGATGTTTTCTAGAATAAGATTGTATAATTTTTGTTTTGTTTTTATTTTTTTGAAATGAAGTTCAATTAAAAAGACACAACAAGAGGATTTTTTCTTAGAAAATATTTTAAAAGGATCAATTGATCTAACTATACCTCTTTACTCAATTATTTATCATTATAATCTAAATTAACATCCACTTAATTATGATCCCCTTACTTGTTATCCCCTAAACCGTATGAGAATTAACCTTACCACAATGATGAAGTGAATTAAACCCTAGGCTATCTTCAAAACATATAATCACAAAACCCAACTTGATTGATGTTCTAAGGATAGATTATGGTCAGTGTTAAATTAGGGAATATATCCATTCTTGAAAATTAGAATGAATTGTGTTTAAGGAATATATTTTAACTCTAAAAATTTACCCAGTGTGGACTTGTATTACCAATTAAGATCGCACTCTCATAATTCACACAATACTCAACCTCACATGTTTTGTGTTAATTGTTCAATTGCATTCAAAGTTTCTTCTAATTAAAAAACTCAATTCATGGATCATATTAAGTGAATTAAAGTATCTCAATGATTCAAAATATTTAAATGAAGAGGTTATAAGATAGAATAATCCCTAATAAAACTACTCTTCCATGGGCGGTGTGGTCATCATGGGGACGTTTTGTATGAGAAAATGATTGAAAGGGTAGAACCCAATCTCATCTCCACTATTGATTCCTGCTGAATTAAGAAGATTACCAGAAGAATACATTTGAAAAAATAAAAAAAATATAATAAAAAAATAAGAACAAAGAATTTTATTACACAAAAAAAAGTATTAAAACATGAAGAAAAAGCAGAAGTAGAAGAAGAAGAATGAGGAGAAGGAGAAGGCTTCATCGAAGGGATCCAAGCTTCAAGATCTACCCTTATTAAAATGGTTGGATAATTGGAGTGGATCCAATTCTACTCTGCACTAAACTTTCCAATGAACGTCCCAAGCCTTCTAAATGTGAAAAATACATATCTATAGAGTGGAGGGGAGGCTAGGTTAAAAGTAGTTTCAAGTGTGAATGAAGATATTATTCCAAATATTTTAATCCCCCTTTCACCGCCTTCCTAACAACTAAAACGCATGAATTACCTATCCTTATAGTAGGATACTATGTCCAAAATTGGGTTTTAGATCCCCTCTCAAAATTGGCGTTCAATCCATGCACAGACGTAGCAAATATGGCCCAAAAACTATAGCGATGTCCAACCTCATGTGTCTAGCCCACCATTGACTTAATGGCCCATTTAAACCATTCTAATGCACTCTATAGCACTAGTGTCCTAAATAAAAGTTGTATAAAATTAAGTGAGAAATTTTTTTACAAAAGTTTAGGTTCAAATAAGTAATATTAAAATATTTATGTTCGAAATACTATAATGAATTTTAAAATG
The DNA here is from genome assembly GCA_963277665.1 of Viscum album. Lineage (NCBI taxonomy): Eukaryota > Viridiplantae > Streptophyta > Magnoliopsida > Santalales > Viscaceae > Viscum > Viscum album. Next base: position 1,908,607,270 of record OY728155.1, read on the forward strand.
GTAAAACTGGAATTTTCACTATATTTTCAAATGAATGATCTAATCCCAAATATTTTATAAATAAACATATTTAACAGAATGTGAGGGAATTAAATCATTTATTATCAATTAAATATTTTTTAAAAATGTGTTTTATCAGTATGTTTATGATGTCCCACATTATGACTTCCCTCATTATGATACTAGTAATTGATAATCCTTGTAATTATTAGAATTATAGAATATCCATGGTTAAGTTTCATTATCATGTGATTATTTATATGTAAATGTAATTTTATTCTTTCCTTATTATACTCAGTATTATGATTTAATGGTATGTATTTTTAGTTATTCACCTTTTCTTATTGTTTATTTATGATATCTTTAGTTGTATTATTTACCATTGTTGAGAATCTGAGATCACCCATTTGTTAGGTTTCATTTTTCTACAGGATGATAAGAGGTATATTATGAATTACTTTCATGGATAATCTTGGAGTTTATGGGAGTTTTCAATGGAGGTACTATGTTGTATTTGATTTCAATTTGTAATGTTATACTTGTTTGTTTTATCTAGTTTTACAAATATAATAAATTATTCAGTCATTTGGGATAAAAATGCTTTTTTATAGAACCAATATATTAAATTAAGGAAATGGCTCTAAGATACCGAGGTCATGGTCATTACAATAGGTATTAGATAAATTTTAGTAGAATGTTTGGAAACTAGATTTATTAAAACATGGATTATAGAAATGTATCCCTAAAACATACTTTGAGAATATTTCCATAGTAACAAAGATTATGATTTATATATATTTTATACCTAAATTTAAAATTTACATTAAGTGTTATACTATTTTTAGATTATATTTTATGTTTCATAATGTTATTATATAATCTAGTGTATTCCATTATTTATAAATGGTGCATAGTGGAAGGAATATAAACCATACTAATACATATATTCCTTGTATGGATTTCCCACCCATTGAAGCTAATGATGATGAAGCTAGAGTTTTAACTATATATTATCAAAATATAACTATATTCTGACTATTTATACATGTATGGAGCATCCTAATCCACAATGTGGTTTAAAAATGTTAGACAACTTCATGTGAAAACAACATTCAATATTCAGTTGGATTATAAACCTATATGTAGGTGAGTAATTGATAAGTTTTGTAGAGATGATATTTCTCACATTGGGATGTAATGAAAGGGATAAGGTTATCATGGAAGTTTATAATTTCTTAGTAGAAACATATCAATGGTGTTTATAGATTCCAAACACTAATGATGAAGAGGAAATCAAAAACATGGAATATGAAGATTTTAAGCAGCTTTTCATGGAAACATATTTTCCAAGAGAAAAATGAGAGGATGTGGAGAGACAATTATTGAGTCTAAGGACAAAAGATGATAAAAAGATATATGTACAAACCATATTTACAAGGTTATCAAGGTATTTCGTGGACTATATACATAATCCAAATATCAGTATTGGCAATTTCATTTATGTTTATAAACCAACCATTCGAGGGAACTAGTATCTAAAACATTCATTGAATATCAGGATACAGTAAATTATACTATAAAGACAAAGGAAAAGGGTTCTGACGGTAAACAAGATAAGAATAGTATCTAATATCAAAAAATGGATAATGGGAATAATATAAAAAATGATGTTTCCACATGTGATATTTCTCGTAAGAAACACCATGGTCCCTAATTGAAGGGAATGGTAGTTTGTTACAAGTTTAGATAAAAAGGCCACCATTACCATGATTATAGAGGAAAGAAAGAAGCTACCTATGTCCAATGATAAAACTCTAAGGATATAAGGCACTACACATATGAATTCCATAACCGTCAAGGTAATATATCTCAGAATAAGTAAAGGGACTGTGGTCAAGAATATGATGTTATTACAGTAGAGGTTAAATAATTACTTCATTTTTATTTTTTGGTTTAATAATTATGTTATTTTATTATAGATTTAATAACTGTGATATATATAAAGATTTTACTAGAGTAATTTTTCATTATGGAATTGGAATCAAGTGATGAATAGAACTAGAAATCAAAAGAAGTTATTAGGTTTTATTTTGATCTCGTTTAAAACACATGACTTGGGAAAGATAACCATAAATATGGGATTCATTTTTAGATAATAATAAATATATGTTTATGGTATAATATTGGTGACCATGAAGGTGGTTAATGATCTAATGGTTTTTCTTATGGTAAAATTATTAGAAGTTTTTATTTAAGGAAAAGTTATGATTTTATCTCTTGAAACATGTATGGTTTCATTAAGCTCAAAAGGTGATCAAGTTATTCTTATATTTGGTATGTGTTAATAAGATATGAATTAGGTTGTTTTTAGGAAAATATGATTTTAATTAACCTTCGTTTTAAATCATTGGTCTTTGAATTTGGATAGACATATTTTGGATGGGTCTTAAGGATACATGCGTATGGAATGGATTAAGAATGTCATCGATTAAGAATAAATTATGATTTATCATATTGTATAACATGTTCTAAACATTTTGGATTCGGTAAATATTTGATGTATGAAGGAATTATGTTTGGATCATTTGATCAAAATTCTTCAGAAATAAAAATCATCTTGCATATATATCTTTTGCTTAATAAATAAAGCAGAGATATATTGAAGAACAACCAAAGGATGACATTACGACATGGAAAGGAATATAATATTGGTTATTGTCTCACGTTTTCCTCTGGATAGTAAAAGAAACCCTAAACTCTATAAAAATTAGTTTAAAAAAACAGTATCTGATCACTTTTCTTTCTGAGAAATTAATGCTCTTTTAACTAATCATAAATTTATAGTTTTGTTAAATTAGACTTTCATATTACCATATTTTATTCTACTCTCTATCAAAACATTATAGATAGATTTACCTTCCATGAGTACAATTTTATGAATGTTCTATAATTTTAGAATCCTTGTTTTTTGGTGATCTTCACATTTACCTTCACATCTTTTTAAGAGGAGGTTCTACAAATACTTTTCATGATGTGATATTTCCCAAAAAAATCAAATATCAAACTTTATATTTTTTAAGTGAAATTTAAAATTGTGAATACTCAATTAATTTAATTATAGGATAATGTAACAACCCATGATTTTACGGTATGTCCCTTTTTAAATCAATCTTCCTCGATAGAGTACATTGTATAGAACACCAAACATAAACAAATGATTAAATATTATTATTGTGATAGTTATCACCTAGATAATTGAAATAAAGGAATGAAATATATTATTTTAATAATTAAAATAGAGTTTATATATGTTTATAAAAAATTTATTTGGTTTCCAGTTAATTATAAATGAAAATAAAAATCAATTGAACATAAATTATGTGATTTTATCAAGAACATTATTTTTATAGCCATAATGGAATCTTATATTAATAAATTGAATTAATAACCATTAGTGAAAGGTATAAATTAATTTTTTTGTAAAATATTCACTATTTGTTTTTTAAATTCAACTAATTTTTTTATTAGTCTTAAGATAAGAATAAATCCAATTTTATGCATAAAGGTTTTTTAAGAAAATTATAACACCTTTTAATGGCACACTTATTTTAAATAAATATTTTGACACTTTATTAAATTATATTAAACAAAATAAACTTTATTTTTAAAATATTGATGTCAAAATTATCTTAGAGTTGGATTTTAATTTTAATTTTTTGAAAATAATTATTTTCTAGTGAATACTGAAAAATCCAGATTATTATAAAATTATCACTTTCATTATATTAATAGTAAATTTATGATAGGAATAGTAACATAATCTATGAAATTTTAATAAGAAATTGGTAACTTATAAATGAAAATATTATATATTTATATCCTGGAATATGTAAAAAAATGTTTTATAGATGATAAATTAAGTGTTGATATTTCTGTGAAACATAAATGTTTATTTACAATATTATAATAAAAATAATGTTTAAAAAAGTTAATTATTTAAAAAAAATAGATTCATAAATTAATATTTTGTTGTAATATTATTATAAGATAATTTAATGATGCCATAATTAAAATTTTAATGTGTTATAAAGTCAGTTACAACTTTAAATCAATATTTTTTCGAATAAATAATGATTTTCATTAAAAAATAAATTCCACATATTTATAAATTTTTTTAGTAAAATGGAGTACATTTTTTAATTATAAATGATGAAAAATGGTTTGGGAGAATTTATGGTATTTTTTTAAATAGCTTATTTTTTATGAAAAGCGATATACTGTAATTAATCGTATTTAACTTTATAAGTAAATAAATGAATTATTGAGTCTTGATTGAGTCATGGATAATGTAAGTTGCAATTACCTCAAAATTAAATGCTCTAGTAACTTTTTCAGTAATAAGAATAAATATTATTCATCATCATGAGAAAAATAATAAAAAGAAAAATAAAATAATAATAAAAAACCGCTCCACGACCATTTATATAACCCCTCACCACCCCTTCACCTCACACCTTCTAAGATTTGGATATTGATTATATTATGCACAATTACTATAAAAACACTTCCCCACATTCTAGTCTTTCTGGTCTTACCAAAAGACCATTTCCAAGTCCCTTAAATAGGTTTCAAAGGAGAAGAGTTCAAGAGGTAAAATCCTCTTCCATTTTGTTTTAATTTATTTTCAATTTATTGTATTTTCTTACCCTCCCCTCACCTCCCTATACTAACGTGTCACGATAACTACAATATCATATATATACTATAATTATATTTTTTTAGTAGTATATCAACCATCAGTTCTATTATCCTTCCTTTTTTTCTAAAAATGATAACATCCTCTCTAATGTGTCAATTTACCGTCATTGTAGATGATTCATTTATATTTTCCATTACCACCTTCAAGGCAGGGAGTAAAAAAATTTATAATTAAACCAGATTATAATATTTATATTAAAACATATTTATGATTTTGGATCTATTTTATATATAAAATATTAATTAATATGATACAATTAGTTCAATAAGTTAAAAAAAATGTCAAATAATCCAAACGGTACCATCATTAACATTTTAGATAATGAATTATCCTCATATATGGAAAAATTAAATATCATACCATTCTTTTAAATATCAATAATAACATATAATTTTAAATATTGGTAACTATTCTCATTTTACATGATATTTCATACATGTCTACAAGGGAACCAGTCATGAAAACCAAGGAAACAAACACTCCTGAAAGAAAAAATTCAATCTTATAACTCATCAAAATCCCCTAAATGAACATTATAAAATTATAATAAATTTTTTTTGAATATGTTATGAATTAAATTATTAATTAATATAATATCATTATCCATGATGTTAGGTTCAAGTGGATAACACTTTCGAACATAAGGTAAGGGATTCTCCCCAAACCTCAATTTTTCATTTAGGTTATGCTTTCTATCTCTTAACCCCAATTTAATTATTATTTATTTTTATATAATTCTTCCGAATTCTATGAATATGTTAAAATATCACGTATTCATTTCAGTTCATCTTTTATTGATGGGGAAATACTTGTTTTATAACATTCCTTTTTCAATTCCTCCCAATAAGAAATCCTGATTGAATGGTACTTCCCAATTTATAACCCATTTTGAAGTAAAATCCATAATCTGTTTTAAGAAAAAAAATATTTTTTATAAAATAATATTTTTATCCTGACAAAATATCATATATATTTTCAGGTTTTATGTAAAAAATTAAGAAATTTTCTCTTTTAAAGACTCATTTATATTCTCCCCTAAACCACAATGAATTGGCCCATTTCTAAAGTTTCTTAAAAAATATTTTTAAATGTTTCCATTTAATTCGTATATAATTTATCCCTAAAACATAATTTAATTTTTCTTACCTTCTATTTTTGGGATATAAAAGTTTATAATATTATTTTTTGACATTAACAAAATTATTTTACAAAAGATCTCTTCTTTCCAAAAGTAAAAGGGGGTATTTCTCCCAAGAATTCCTCAATGATTTTATTATAGTATTTTAATCTATTTTAACACCCAATTTCTAATATTATGTTTTTTTGATATTGATATCTTATTTTACCATCTACCATATTTTATTGAATGGTTTATGATTATTTTTAATGGGGATACACTATCTTGATACCATTCTCTATTTTACTCTGGATAGTTTATGTTTATGTTTATTTTTTGGGGAAGGTTATTAACATTTAATATACTAGTTTCAATATGAATGTATATGTTGATTATGTTTCACCCATTTTATATAATGAATGAATTGGAAATAGAAAGTAATGGGTGTGGCCCACTATAGACCCTCAATTCATTAGTATGTATCATGAGACAAACTAGACTGGGGTTTCACCCATTTATGTATGGTGTCTTGTCCAAATACATGATTATATATTTATAATTTCCAATAATATTCATTCACCAAATATAATACCAGTAATTGAAAATCCATGTGATTATTTGACTTAAATAATATCCATATTTAAGTTTCATTATCATTTCATTGTATATATAGAAATCATCTTTTATTCCATACATATTATTACCAATATTATGTTTTAATGGATTTTGTTTTGAGTAATTTATCTTGAATTATAATTATTTTGACAGCTTCTATTATATTTCTTAACCTTACTGAGAATCTTAGCTGACCCATTTCTTATGTTATATTTTTCCCTATAATGTGAAGGGTTATATTATGAATGACTTTTAGTGATAATCTAGGATTTTATGGGAGTTTCCAATGGGGTTTCTATGATGTATCTCATTTAAAGTTGTGATGTAATACTTATGTTTGTATTTTTTCCATCGATACCAAACTATTCATTCCATTGGGATATAAATTCTTGTTTATTGTACCAATTTGATAAAGTAAATCATCGGCTCTAGGATACTAGGCATAGGGTCTTTACATAAATATTACATTATGTTAGATAAATATTCATTATATATCATAACAATACATTTCATAAAAATATAAAGGTTTAGTGTCTTTGTAGATAAGATTTATTATCAAATTATTATTGTGAAATATCTTCAACATCTCCCACAATTTACTTCTCCTGCAATAAACTTCTTAGTCACACCCTACTAAATACTTTAATTTATAACCTATATAAATGAATGAAATGAAGGGTTGATCTTTGATGAATAATAAAGGTAAAAATGGGAAATATCAGTTAATGAACATATATAAGACTAACATGATCATAAATGTATGAGAATTACGGGATTAAAATTTGAAAATAACAAAAAAAAATCATAGATCATAATCATTGAATAAGGTTTTTGATGTTCATAACACATAAATCATAGAAGAATAAAAAATCATAGTCCATGAGATCATATCATAATCATAAGAATTCCACATCGATGTTGGAATAAGAAGTTCATCATAATAATAATAATACAAATAATTTTTCATTACTATCCAAAAATACATTTATCATATGTTTGTCTTTGTCTATCCACATGGGTACCCTCTCTAGGCATGGGATAATCTCCCATATACCCTCTATAGGTATTCATAAAACCTCTCATTCCCTTTTTTAGGCATGGGATAACGTCTCGTGTACCCATAATCATTAAAAATATTGAAATGTATTGAAGGTATTTAATAGTCCCACTCATCATAAAATCATAATACATTTATCTGTATGCCACAAGATCATTAAAACATTTATCATTTCTTTATAGCATAACCTGTGGAAAAGAAAATTAGTTTCATTAATATTTCATCATCATAATCAATAACCATATAGAGAAAGAATAAATATGGTAATATTAGATCATCTTCTCAGTAAACCATAATAATGGTGATATGAATTTGTTTTAGATGAAAGATACCTTTAAAATATCACTATAACATTTCTTTAGGAAATTTAAATTTAAATTTTGAAAACACTTAATTATAGTATAGAAATTTAATGAATATTAATAGAAAATTTTTCCTTTGAAAGAAAAAATGATAAATTTTAAAGGAAGAATATAATAAAATAATACTCATTACTTCCATAAAAATCATTCTTGTGGTATATGTTAAAACAAATATCCAATTCATACTGTTGGTAAATAGTAACTTGTTCGAAAAATGAAAAGAAAATTTTTTCTTAAATTTTTTTATAGATTTTAAAATATGGGAAAATTTTACTTGAATATATCATTATAGAGTATTAAATAAATTCCTAAAAACATTTAAAATAAAATATGAACAAGGATGAAAAATATTCCCGACTAAAGAGAGAAATATAGTTGGTTTTTCTTTAAAAAAATCTTTTTATATTGTGAGTAACTATAAAGAGGAAAATGAATGGAAAAAAATTTAACATCCAAAAACGACAATATGAGAATAAATCATATGATATTTATGATATATTAGTCATATAATTTCATTATAGAAAATTTAAACATAAACAACCCAGGTGAAAACTGAGATTCTAATATAAAATTCTTACCGTTGGGGTAACTTTTGAATCATAACCCCATGAAATAAATAATTTAAAATGAAACATTAAATAAAATTAATATAAATATATTCATGATATAACATATAAATTGGGTATTATATACACCCCAAAAAATAAACAAGTGGTGAATATGGAATATGTCTCATAAAAATAAAAGTGAGATAAGCTACCCTTATCATAAAGAAGAATTGATTTGAAAGTGATTTTAAAATTATGTATAATAAAAAATAAGTATAATTCTAGAAAATAACAATATTTAAACTTATAATATAATACATAGTTTAAATATTATATCTTTTAACCATATCATTTACAATCATTCATTTTTATTATCCATACATGTGTTAAGTAATTCATTTTTCATGTATGTTTAGGTTCAGAAGTTATGGATATTGAACAATGGCCATGGTTCTATTATCCAAAGAATAATAGTAATTTCATAAGTATCATATTTAATCAATATATACATTTGTTAATCATTCATATAAATTAGTGATGAAAAAAGAATCGCATCACCTCATAGAGGTGGTAATCCACACATACACACGAGCGGTGTTATCGTTTTCTAATGGATGGGAAAGTAAAAATACAAATAAGATATTGTAATTATAAAATCATAATTTTGAAATTAATATTTTATAAAAATATTAAATCCATCATGATAACCAAACATGAAATATATATATGGAAAATGAATCATGTTTCTACGTGGAGGTAGAAGTCAACACGTACAGATGAGGAATAATTTCATTTCTCATTTGATAGAAGGTATGTGGAAAATGGTTTTCCATTAATATTAATAAAATTACTGTATATTTATTATACTGGATTTATTATTTTTTAATGGATACAATATATTTATATAAAGTATAATAAAAACTAAAATTTTAAAGAGTTGGTTAAGATGATTACCTCTACGTTGAGAGTCCCCCTTTAAACAACACAATAAGACTTGTTATGCTGGTTTTAGGATAATATTGAGAGAATAAGAATGTAGTGAAGGAATATATGATTTTATTTAAGTAGTTCTAGGATGATCTATAAGGTTAAATTTTGTGAATAATGTTAGCGAATATGTTCTCATTTATAAGTTAGGTGACTTACACACATGGAAGTACTCAACTAATTTGAATAATATAAGGTCTGATTCAAGTGAAAGTTGAATAAAATGCAAAATAATATGAAAATAATATAATATATGTTTTAAATATCATCAAAAAATAATATTTTTTCAAGTTTAGGTGTTACTGTTTCTATTATCTCTTAGTTTAACCCCAGATAAACCAATTTTAATCGTAACCGTGATAAAAAGTTTTTAATAATTTTATTATTCATTATAAACAGAAATAAAAGTAAACACACAATAAAATTGGACATTATTATTCAAAATATTTAATTATTTTTATCAATATAAATCTCTATATGTTGAAAAAAATTAAATTTAAAAAAATATTGCAAAACACAATGAAAATTGTTTTTAAACAAATGCATATTGAGCATAAACATGAAGTACATTAATTACTATACTTGTAAATATTAATATATTTAATATATATTCAATTAAATTATTTATAATCATTAATAAATAATTATTTATTTAAATTAATAATATAAAACACATTTCTCACAAATAAAAAGTTTCTAAAAATAACTCATTTTAGCTACAACTGATTTTATCTTCACTTCTCACCATTTGATAACTAATGTATAAATCATTTTTCATAAATATTCAATAAATTTCATCAAAATAACATTTTATATGTGATTAATATATTTTTTATGGAATAATTCATTACACCTAGAACAACAGGTTTTTCAATCTTGAAATTATTTTATTAAAAATTTAATGATTATTTCATAGGTATTAAAAAATAAATTAGAATTATAGAAACATATATATATATATATATATCATAATGTGGATAATTATATTCATACCTTATATTCCAATGTATATTCTATAAAGTCCATGATATATCGTGGTTCATTCAGACATAGGGTTGCATGAAATGAATTTTATTGAGTACATAAAATTTCTTTCAAAGGAATACATATAAAATCTTAGGGATGTTACATTAATCTCGTTATACATGGAAGCCAATTTCATAAATGGTATGATAACATAATATTGAAAAAGTATTACATATAGGAGGATTCCATGAAAATATTCATTGGGAATATAACGCAATGGGGAGATGCGAATATGGTTGTTTTTTATTACACATATAGAGGAAGATCCAGAGGGAATAAATATGATAGGGCTTACTCATAAGGAGGAGGTGTAATGATTAAATATTTAATTAAGGTAATGGAATAATAAACTCAAATATCTATGTTCACATGATTCGTGATCATTTTGAGAAATAAAAGATGGTAGTAGATGAAGAACATTACATAATTGCGTTTTGATGGGATTTACACCTGAAATGAAAGCCCAAGATGAATATAATACCTATCCAATAATGGATGATGGGTGGGATATGGCAGGTAAGAGATATATGAACTCTTGTAATGAATACTAGGGGATTACTTCAGGAGGTATTCCGTATTTTACCCTACTCAATGGTTGGATAATAAATCCACTATTGAGCTAGGTGTGACCACTCCAAGATCCTCATAATAGGGACCCACATTATTAATAAGATCCTTGATTGTGATCCACCTTATAGTTTTATCTATATATGAGGATAATTCCAAAGACTCCTTTTTCAAGGATAATCCATTTTTGAATGGGGGAATACTGGTGTGTATATAATTATTGGGTATATTCACTAGCCTCAAAAGATATCTTTGGTTACAAGTTTAAGGGTTTCAACTTTATATACAGGAATATATAAAAATAATTTACACATAATGTGAAGGGGACAATGTGACTTAAAATTCCACATGACATAATATAATTAAATGAATAGTAATATATTCTATATAGAAGTCACATTACACATATGTGATTTTCTTTGTGAAATAGGGTGTCTAAAAAGGGTGTCCCTTGTAGAAGTGTATCCTTCATGGAGGGATGATGAGGTGATTCATTCATTAAGGTATTCTAACGTAATTACTTAATTTGAGGCCTCCTTTATGGAGCCTTAGGATAATATTTTTCTGTGTTTTTTTATGATCATTGCTTCTAGTCTAGTGATATCTTAATTACCTTAAGATGTTGTGTAGAGGATGATCAAAGTCTTTATATTATATAATTTTAATTTTTTTAGATTCTGTTACAATTATATTTTTCTTTATATTTCTTCTTATCTATTTTTTTTATTTATATCCATTTCACATTCTGTCCCAATAACATCATGACATTTAAAAAAGATGAAAATTATGTTAAATAGCATATAAAACATGCAACAATAAGATTATAATAAAATGTAACACCCTGAGACATTATGATATATTTGTTTTTAAATAAATTTAATTCATTTGATAAATTATGGTACATGGAACCCTGATATGTTTTTGTTTCATAGCATATATGAGATGTAACACTGAGCTTAAATGACATGTTAAATATATAGATGTTACAATATAGCCCTTAAATTGGCAGTTTGGAATATTATTAATTAATTTATGATATATATATATATATATTTCATACTCAATACATGTTATTGATAAATGAGTTGTAAAAATGAAATCAATTTTTTGTAAAATAATTTAATTATTTAAATATATTTCATCTTAAAAATTATTTTTATTTATTTTCAAGATAAAATATTTCAATTAATTTTTTGAATAATTATAAAATAAATTTTTTAAATTTTAATTTAATTTTTAAATTTCAATATCAAAATATACTTTTGGAAACAATTTGATATTTTTCAGAATATTTTTTTTATTGAACAGTGAAAATTACAAGAAAATCATTTCTAGTAAATAAATTATGAAATTACAAAAATAACTAATTTTTGAAAATGAATCAAATTAACATAGGTATTATTTATTTATATTTAATCCATATAAATTGTTTTGAATCAACACCTTATTGGATTTAAGTATAAGTTTGTTTTTGGGTTTCAAAAAATGATTTTTCTGAAAACTTTTTTAACGTGCATAATGATTCTCCATTATAATTAATTTAAAAACCCATAATAATGAATAATTTAGATGATATTTTTTATTTTATATCAACAAAAAATAAATTATATTAATAAAATTATTATTATTAGTGATATAGTTAATATAATATCATATTTTTCAAGAAAATACACCTCTTCAAAACCTCTTTTTTCATCGCATTTGTGGGTTTACTTTTAAATTATAAATTTTCAGTTCTATGAATTTAATTTAGTAAAATGTATTATATATTTAGAATCTTAATAATATATATTATCTAAATAATTCCAAATTAATTGTTGACCATAACGAATAGTGAAAATAGTTAAAATAAATTATATCAGTTAAGGTGAAAACAAGTTTACTAAGGTGACAAACTAAAACGATAAGGATATAAATGACATAAAAACTTATATGAAATATATTTTATGGAAATATTTAACATTATCATGTATATATATATATAGATAATTATTCTTCTTTTAACCTTTTTAATGTAAAAAATGTCGGTACACCTTTTTATATTCAAAAATTGTAAGTGTATCACTCACCTAACTTATGAAAGTCCACACATTGTACTCTACTCTTCAAAAATTAAAATCCCTTTTAATAAAAAAAATAACTGACCTAATGTTTTAATTATTTTCCTCCACACATCCTAGATTCATTATTTTGATTATAAATTCATCCTATGATTCTTTTTGGGGTTTAACTAAAGAGGTTGTCCAAAGAAGAGGTATCATGCTTAGCTGAATGTCTTTATTTTATTTTATCTTCCAAGTAAATAATATATTCATAAATTATCATTATATAATAATAAAAATATATAAAATATATTATTATGTTATTATGTTAAAATAATTACCAAAATCCATATCCTCTTATGTAAAGGCTCGGAATTTCCATGTAATTTGTTTTTAATATATGGTAATTTTACGAGTCTGTGAAAATTGATGGCGCATGATTATGAGGCCCGATGAGCCCGGAATGAATTTCTAAACATTTCTTTGGGTATGTTCTGTAAACGTACGCGCAGGTTTTTCTAACTTCTGAACCAGTGCTCGGATTTGAAATCTGAGGGCACTATTGAACTCGCAGCACCGATATTCTCTTAAGGAGACCTTAACCATGACCACAGTAGGTCGAGGGTGGAAGTTAGCTTTTCACATATTCGTGAAAGAATAAAATAAAATAAAATTTGTGTAACATTTTATTTTACTTGTTAAAACCTCCCACATGAAGATTTTGAGAAGTGGGGACCCCCATACCTAAACCTACCATGAGAGGTTATGGTGGTGGGGACCACCCAAATTAACCTCCCATGAGATTTTATGATGGTGCAGACCACCCGAGGCTTGAAACCTCTTGAACTCCCCCTGTAGTTGTGAGAAACCTCCTGGACGCCCTCCAACCATAATTGTGCCAACCCATAAAATAATTAATTATGTCAACCTATGTAATTAATTATCTAAATTTGAAATTATAACATCATATTCTATATTGTTGGATAATTCATTTTTGTTGGAATTGGGGGAAACTCTTGGAAAAAGGGAGAAACTTGGAGCCTTGGGAGAAAGCTCTCCAACAAAGAACACCAACGAAGAACTCCATCGAAGAACATTATTTGGAAATCAATGAAGTGGATGAAGTAAGAGCCCATCATCTAAGCATGGTTTCAGAAGAAACTATCATTAGAATCCCCACTGTCTTATTCGACTTCTTTCTCGCGACCTTCGTCGATGAATCAAACGAGGTAGGGGTTTATTTCTATATGTTTATCACTTCCCATATTCTCACATTCTAATTATTTTGTAGGATTGGGAATAGAGACCGATGAGGGTTGTGTGTATTTATTTTTTTAAATATCTTCCTTACACATTCATGATTCAACTTTTTTTAAGATGCTTGATACCTCCCTAACGCGGAGGGTGCATGACAAACAAACATGGCCTAACCCCTCCCCATTTTTTCTTGATGTTTTTTGTGATCCTTGCAATGGAAGAAAGCAGTGACCAATGCCGGTGATTGGCCCTGGTAGAACTTGAGATGTGAAATGAAGGCAACGTCACCGCCCCATGACCATCATCGTTCACAGTGGTTGCCACCCCATAGCGCTTCGCCGCCTGTGGCCTCCATGCCCCCCGGCGCTCCGCCACCTCTGACCTTGGCACACCGCAGCGCTCCGCCGCCCTGCAGCCTCCACCATCCCAGCTGAGCCGCTCTGGCCGAGCTGCCTTGCGGCCTCTGCCCACCTTGCTGATCCGCCCTAGCCGAGACACTCTCACGTCACCCTAGTGGCCGAGCCACCATCGTGGCACCCCCGCGACCAAGTCGGCCTCATGGCACCCTCTACGGCCGAGCCGCCCTCGCGACACCCCCCCCCCCCCCCCGCGGCATCGCGCTTTTCGTGGAGGAGCCTCTCCGGTACCCCTTGTGGCCTGAAAGACAGCCTAGAGGGATGGGACAAACCCACAAGCTAGACCGGACCCAGTTGTTCGGGCCGGGTCAACCCATGCCGGGTTGGCCCATTCTGGGTCGAGCCGACTATGACTCATTTACACCCTTTCGGCCTTATTTTTGGCATCAAACGTCCATTTGAAAAATCGATAGTGTCGCCCGAAACCTTAGAGCAAGACGGTCTCTTTGGTATACCCCATTATTGTAACACCCCGAGCTTCCACAATACGCTTCTCTTTCAATAATGCAATAGCTTGCATTGTACGCAAGTTCGAGATTCTAACACACTGTGACCAATCAAAGTAGTAGTTATAAATAGTAATACCCACTTTTTGAAATTATATAAATTATATATTTAAAAATGGACTTCATTTTTGTATTCGGAATATCGAAATTATCCAAAGTTGAATTTTTTGTAATTTTCTGAGAGCTTCCAATTTTTTATGAATAGTGAAAAATACTTAAAAACAACTTTTTTAATCAAAATATTTTATAGTGACAAATTATACTATTTACTGGTTTTAAAGTATAATTAGAATATATTTTTACTATTTTATCCAATGGTGGTAATTAGAATTAATTTCACTTTGAAATTGGACATAAACAATTGTCAATCTTTTGATATATATTATTTCTTAAAAA
The DNA here is from genome assembly GCA_963277665.1 of Viscum album. NCBI lineage: Eukaryota > Viridiplantae > Streptophyta > Magnoliopsida > Santalales > Viscaceae > Viscum > Viscum album. The sequence goes on from OY728155.1 coordinate 1,908,622,925, forward strand.
CACGCTATTTGTTGTGACAGCGGAAATTAATTATAAAATTAATTAACACAAATTATATGTTTGGAATTTTTTAAAATAGGGATCATATTTTGATTTGGAAGATCAATTATATCTTAAGGTGAAATTTTGGCATTGTTCTGAAAAACATCAATTTTTGATGAATAGTGAAACAACTAAGTGGTAGTTAAAAAACTGCTTTTTCATTTAAATGAAACATTACCACTTCTATGATTTGATTTTTTAAAAATATGACATACGTGGTTGTCATTAGGAAGTAAAATGTGGTTTAATGAGATTAAAATAATTTTTTGGTGAATAGTAACTTTCAAGTTTAATTAATCGTGATTAGAGGTAATTAGTGACATTTAAGGTAAAAATGATATTATAAAAATATGAAAATACATTTACACTTGTCATACCCATATTGGATGTGTCATGGCCGACCAAGACAATCCATGGGTCAACTTGGGGATCCCATGGAGCCACTTTGGTAGGAAAATGACATAAATAACTTTTATTTAAAGTTAAAATAAAAATGTCACAAACAAGAGTTGTTTTACTAAAAAAATTTTAAATGGGGTTATACAAGTCATATTTTTGACTATAAATATTTATTAGAAATATAAAAAATTTTCCTACATCATGATATTTTTTTTATAATTTTTAGACATTAAATAAATTAAATTATTTTTGACACCATGATGATGCATCGATTACCTCATTAATTAACGATTTAAATAAAATGAAAATATAATGTAAAATCTAAGCATCACACTTTAACAAAGCCTATTAAATGAGAATATTTCGAACCCTTATCACCTTAGCCTCTAAATATATAAGTGTGGGACCTTTATAATCTGAAAAGCATTGTATAATAAAGTATCATTTTATTACTTTCCAAGAGTGCCCCTCCTCTCCACTTATAAAAGGCCCCCACCACTACAACCTTACTCACACATTCAAAGCCTTTTGTCTCGGCCAACCTCTGCCCAAATACTCTCCCAACTTCCCTAACTTACTCCTAGAAGCCTCACCTTGGGCAGAAGTCTTCCCAAGGAAGCCTTTGGCTCAAATCAAAAAGAGTTACCCGATTTTAAGGTAATGTCTTCTCTTATGTTATTTTGTTTTATTTTGCTTCTCCAACCCCATAAACTCTTTTTATTCATTTCTTTTGTGACAACACAAGTATCCTAAATATACTAGGATGTTTTTATAATAAGGGTTAGTGCTACACTTACACACACCTACATCTAATGGTTAAAAAACATACTGTTTCTGTGGATGGAGAATTTTTGCCTCACGAAACGATGATTGTTCAACACTCATATAACACCTCTAATGGTGGCCATTATGATGACACTATTTTTATATATGATATATATTATGTTTTTGTTTTCCTTATGATTTTGTATTTTTCATTTATGGCATAACTTTATGGTTTCCATTATGGGTAAACGTGATATTTTCATTTTAGGAAGTGCGGCCTACCGCCCTCTCAAAGTGATTTGAATCGTTAATACCATATGTGGGATGAATAAAGGATGGAGTAAATAGTATTATATGAAATATTATACTGGAATTATATTATACATTTATATCATTATGATTTCATTCCGTTAAATACGAAATAGAAATGAAAGTAGCGTTCATGCGTACGTACGACTTACTGTCTCCATGAACGGTGCATTTCATTTCTTACCTCTAAATGTTACGTAATATTATAAATGAATGTATATACTGGATATATATGATATATATTATATCTACATAATGAATATAATTCTGGATATAATGGATATTTCACCACATGAACAACTTGTAATTATAAGAAGTTTATTGTTGACTCAAGTACCAAATATCGACAAAACGACTGTTATTAACTTAAATAATTACATAATGTTCATAACATTGTAATAAGTGATATAAAAAGGATAATGAAATTTAAAATGGTTCTTAATAAGGTAGATATTAACTCTATTTTATTATTCGGGAGGTTAAAGAACGGTTGAGTCAAGTCGGACACGAGGTAAGGGAATTTCTTAACCCAACTTCCATTCTTTGGGTTAATCTCCTACTTTCAAATTATGTCATGATATTATTATGTCCTATATTGTATTTGTACTTTCTTTATGTGTAAATATAGTGAATACACATAACAGATCTATTTCATTTTAAAAATGATCTTTTTAAGGACTTCGTCTCAATCTCCTTTCATTGAGGCATATTTTGTTTTATACACAAATTTCTTTTATACAGTGTATAAACCCCTTTGACTTTTACGTTTATTCAAAAGGAATATTTTTATATGAAGTGTTTTACTAAACAACAAAAAGGAATGTTTTTCTTGTCGTACGTATGCGGTGACAACGACTTCTCCGCCACCGTGACCATTACTTGAGTTTCAGCTTCCTCTACAAGCCATCACTTTTTTTAATGAAAAATAAATACAAAGTTTTAACATTCTTTTATTTTGGTATTGAAAATTGTTTTGAAAGCGTTTTTATTATATCAATGTGTTTTATTGATATCTTGTGATTGAAATGTGTAAATGTTATGTTTCCTTTATGCATTTTTTATATGATACAATTGTGTTATGGTTTATGATATGTTTAAACCTATTCATATGAGGAATGCATTGGACTTAATAAGTGATGGGTGGAGCCCGCTATAGCTCCTCGATGCATCGGCAGGTCTCATGAGACAAACTAGTGTCTTGGCACGAGGCCTTGACAAAATCCTATTTGTGGTCTTGGCACGAGACCTTGGCTACGTGGTTATGGTAGTCTGGCATTATGAATTCCTTCATTATGAAAGTGGTTATTGATATTGCATGTGATTATTCGACCAGTAGAATATCCATGTGAATAAGTAAATGGCATTACTCATTTTACTTGTGCCATATTATGTTGAAGTTAATGTTTAAAAGGATTTTGTTTTAGTTATACATTGCCTTAAATGTTAATGTTTATTTATGAAAGCTTCTGCAATATTGTTATCCTTAATGAGCATCTGAGCTCACCCCTTTCAATGTTTTAATATTTTCCAGGATGTGAAGAAGTATTTTATGAATGACCTATAGGGATAGACAGAATAGGATATAAGTGTGGACTATGAATACTTTGTTATTAGTTTTTCCCTTTATGATGTAATGTAAGACTTATGAATATATCTAGTGTTTCCAAGGCTACTAAACTAATCGGTCTTTCGAGACTTGATCTTTTGTGATCATGCCAATGTTACGAAGTAATGCACCGACTCTGGGTAGCTGGGGTTAGGGCGTTACAATTGGTATCAGATGCAGTTTAGTACTAACCTTGGAAGCTAGATTTAGATAAACCATGATTAGAGCACATAGCCCAAAGATAGACTTTGAGGATTAGTATAGAAGAACTTCCTAGAATTTTGGTATTATATAGATTTTGTGAGTTTTCTGAGCAATACATACCTGTCTGGATACGAGCAGGTAGAGGTGGCTCTGGCACAGATGTACCTAGGGGTAAAACCCGAAAACACCGCTTTGAGCTAGACTCAAACGGGAACTCTTGCACGACAACGGGCCTTGCTGCACTCTTGGTTACAACACTCCCGGGGGATATGCTTAGGATAATTATTATTTTCTTTACAAACCACTTTGAATGGTTATGAGTATATACTTCCTCAAAGAAAACATTTCTTTTTATGATTATGGATTATATCCACAAATAGTTCAATTTATGTAAAGTGTTTTACAAGTATGGAATTATGTATTTTAATTCATAAACTAATCTAGTTTATGCCATTCTTTAGAAATTGTGCCTAGTGGAAGGAATGGAAACTGTATCAATGCACGCACTCCATGTAGGGATTGCCCTCCTACTCAAGATAATTATTGTGGAGTTGGAGATACAACTGGTGCTGATCAACTTATTACCATACTGGGACAACTCACTCAGGTTATGAATAATAACCTTACTTGTATGGAGCACCCTGATCCGCAACATGGAGGATCAATGTTAGACCGCTTCATGAGGCAACAACCGACAACATTTAATGGGGGTACAAATCCATTAGTAGATGAGCAAGGGATAAACTCTTTAGAGAAAATATTCAATGCCTTGGGGAGTAGCGAAAGGGAGAAGGTTGTCATGGCAGTCTACCGCCTCACTGGAGATGCCGATCAATGGTGGTCGCTGATTCAAAACACAAAGGAAGATGAAGAAGTATCAATTATGGAATGGAGGGTGTTTAAGGAAATTTTCTTAGAAAAATACTTTCCGCATGACCATCGTGCAGATATGGAAAGGCCATTTCTGAGTCTGAGGCAGAAGGAGGATGATAATGTTGCAAAGTATGAGGCTAACATTACAAGGTTAGCGAGGCATGCTGCAGATTATATATGTAACCCAAGAAGTAAGATTGATCATTTCTTTGATGGGTTAAAACCATTTCTCCGTCGAGCTTTAGTATCACAATCTTTCTCAACATACGAAGATATAGTCTCGTGTGCTATCAAGATAGAAAAGGAATTCTCTAAGTCTTATGACAATAAAGTAAAGCAAGAGAAGAAGATAACGGTGGAATAAGAGACGGATAAAGGGAAAAAGGGAAAGAAGGATTTTCCATTTTGTGATAATTGTGGGAAGAATCACCCTGGTTCGTGCCTAAAAGGAATGGGAGTTTGTTATAAATGTGGAGAAAAAGGTCACCAGGTGCGTGATTGCAAGGGAAAGAAAGAGGCTATCAATGTTGAATGCTACAATTGTAGAGAAATGGGGAATTATGAAAATGAATTTCCTAAGCGTCAGGGAAACTTACCTCAAAAAATGCCAAGGGATCAAGGCCAATCTTATGTTGTGACTACAGTTGAAGCGGGATAATTAATGTATCGGTGCTTTTGGACTCATGGATTATATTCTGGTTATTAGAATAATGTGATATATATATAAGGATTGTACTGCAGTACATATTGATTTCATTAAGGTTTTAATATGATTAAGGTAATCATATTTTTTTATGTGACAATAAGAGAAACTTTACTTTGTTTAGGGAATCTAATGTTACAATTGATTTTGAAATTTAAGGACCCTTTAGATAAAGTCTGGAAGGAGGTATTTTGGCTAACTATAAAGGTTGGAATGGATTAAGTTGATCTTTGGATAGTATTGTTTAAGGTTAAAAAATTTCTGAAGATTATTTTTGGAATATTATAATACTATAGTTTTAGGAAAAGGACAACCTGCAGGGTGGGGCATAACCCGTCGCGTCGGACAAAGCTCCTGGAATTGAACCCACAACCATAGTGCGACATGCCTTTATTACCTACAACTACCCTACAGGAAGTCCCTGGTTATTAAAAAATAGTTTTCCTAATCTAAATGGTATGTGGTAATATTTTAAACCTTATAAAATTTGGATAAATAGAATATTTTTGAGTTCAGTTACCATTTGGAGTGAAAGGTGGGTTCGTGGTAAAAATTTATTAAAGAATGAAAGCCTACATGACAAGTAAGTATATTTCCTTACGTTCTTATAAAATCTCTTAAATAAATTCCTCAACTTTATAAAAGGTTACTTAAAATAAAAACGTTGTCGGTTAACTTTTCCAACTGGGGATTCAATGACCGTTTAACCAATCACAATTTTGTGATTTTCTTATGGTTAACTTTCTCCTAATCCAGTTTTCTACGACTCTCCATCAGACCTTGATGGTTTGTTTTTCTTCCATATCCATATTTTCATAGAATCCTAGTATGGGCTATCTCGGGTGACCTTTGTACTTATCTTTCTATCTTTTAATGTTATATTTTTATTAACCTTATTTCTGATGTGGGTTTTCCAAAAAGGTATTTTCTATTTTCAACCTTTTATTTTCAAAGAAAAATTTCAAATTGCGAGGACGCAATTTATTGAAGGAGAGAATAATGTAACACTCTGAGCTTCCACGATACGCTTCTCTTTCAATAATGCAATAGCTTGCATTATACGCAAGTTTGAGATTCTAACACACTACGACCAATCAAAGTAGTATTTATAAATAGTACTACCCACTTTTTGAAATTATATAAATTTTATATTTCAAAATGGACTTCATTTTTGTATTCGGAATATCTAAATTATCCAAAGTTGAATTTTTTGTAATTTTCTGAGAGCTTCCAATTTTTTATGAATAGTGAAAAATACTTAAAAACAACTTTTTTAATCAAAATATTTTATAGTGAAAAATTATACTATTGAGTAGTTTTAAATTATAATTAGAATATATTTTTACTATTTTATCCAATGGTGGTAATTAGAATTAATTTCACTTTGAAATTGGAAATAAACAATTGTCAATCTTTTGATATATATTATTTCTTAAAAACACGCTATTTGTTGTGACAGTGGAAATTAATTATAAAATTAATTAATACAAATTATATGTTTGTAATTTTGTAAAATAGAGATCATATTTGGATTTAGAATATCAATTATAGCTTAAGGTGAAATTTTGGCATTGTTCTGAAAAACATAAATTTTTGATGAATAGTGAAACCACTAAGTGGTAGTGAAAAAACTAATTTTTCGTTTAAATGAAACATTACCACTTCTGTGATTTGATTTTTAAAAATCTGACTTACATGGTTTTCATTATGAAGTAAAATGTGGTTTAATGAGATTAAAATAATTTTTTGGTGAATAGTGACTTTCAAATTTAATTAATCGTGATTAAAGGTAATTAGTGACATTTAAGGTAAAAATGATATTATAAAAATATGAAAATACATTTACACTTGTCCTACCCCTATTGGATGTGTCATGTCCGACCAAGAAAATCCATGGGTCAACTTGGGGACCCCATGGAGCCACTTTGGTAGGAAAAGGACATAAATAACTTTTATTTAAAGTTAAAATAAAAATGTCACAAACAAGAGTTGTTTTACTAAAAAAAAATTTAAATGGGGTTATACAAGTCCTATTTTTTACTATAAATATTTATTAGAAAGCTAATAAGATTTCCTAAATCATGATATTTGTTTTATAATTTTTAGACATTAAATAAATTAAATTATTTTTGACACCATGATGATGCAGCGATTACCTCATTAATTAACGATTTAAATAAAATGAAAACATAATGTAAAATCTAAGCATCACACTTATAAAAAGCCTATTGGATGAGAATATTTAGAACCCTATCAACTTAGCCTCTAATTATATAAGTGTGGTACCTTTAGAATCCTAAAATCATTGTATAATAAAGTAACATTTTATTACTTTCCAAGAGTGCCCCTCCTCTCCACTTATAAAAGGCCCCCACCACTACCACCTTACTCACACTTTAAAAGCCTTTTCGCTCGGCCAACCTCAGCCAAAATACTCTCCCAACTTCCCTCCCCTACTCCTAGAAGCCTCACCTTGGGCAGAAGTCTTCCCAAGGAAGCCTTTGACTCAAATCAAAAAGAGTTACCCGATTTTAAGGTAATGTCTTCTCTTATGTTATTTTGTTTTATTTTGCTTCTCCAACCCCATAAACTCTTTTTATTCATTTCTTTTGTAACAAAACCAGTAACCTCAATATACTAGGATGTTTTTATAAGATTCATTTGAGCTACACTTACAGAAACCTACATCTAATGGTTAAAGAACATACTGTTTCTGTGGATGGCGAATTTTTGCCTCATGAAATGATGATTGTTCAACACTCGTATAAAACCTCTAATGGTGGCCATTATGATGACAATATTTTTATATATGATATATTTTAAGTTTTTGTTTTCCTTATGATTTTTTATTTTTCATTTATGGCATAACATTATGGTTTCCATTATGGGTAAACGCGATATATTCCTTTTAGGAAGTGCTGACTACCGCCCCCTCAAAGTGATTTGAATCGTTAATACCATATGTGGGATGTATAAAGGATGGAGTAAATGGTATTATATGCTATATTATACTGGAATTATATTATAAATTTATATCATTATGATTTCATTCCATTAAATATGAAATAGAAATGAAAGTAGCGTTCATGCGTACGTACGGCTTACTGTCTCCATGAACGGTGCATTTCATTTCTTACCTCTAAATGTTATGTAATATTATGAATGAATGTATATACTGTATATATATGATATATATGATATCTACATAATGAATATAATTCTGTATATAATGGATATTTCACCACATGAACAACTTGTAATTATAAGAAGTTTATTGTTGACTCAAGTACCAAATATCGACAAAATGACCGTTATTAACTTAAATAATTACATAATGTTCATAACATTGTAATAAGTGATATAAAAAGGATAATGAAATTGAAAATGGTTCTTAATAAGGTAGTTGTTAACTCTAGTTTATTATTCAGGAGGTTAAATAACGGTTGATTCTAGTCGGACACGAGGTAATGGAATTTATTAACCCAACTTCCATTCTTTGGGTTAATCTCCTACTTTCAAAATATGTCATGATATTATTATGTCCAATATTGTATTTGTACTTTCTTTATGTGTACATATAGTGAATACACATAATAATTCTATTTCATTTTAAAAATGATCTTTTTAAGGACTTCGTCTCAATCTCCTTTCATTGAGGCATATTTTGTTTTATACACAAATTTTTTTATACGGTGTATAAACCCCTTTGAATTTTACGTTTATTCAAAAGGAATCTTTTTATACGAATTGTTTTACTAAATGACAAAAAGGAATGTTTTTCTTGTCGTACGTATGCGGTGACAACGACTTCTCCGCCACCGTGACCATTATTTGAGTTTCATCTTCCTATACAAGCCATCACTTTTTTTTAATGAAAAATAAATACAAAGTTTTAACATTCTTTTATTTTGGTATTGAAAATGGTTTTGAATGAGTTTTTATTATATCAATGTGTTGTATTGATATCTTGTGATTGAAATTTGGAAATGTTATGTTTCCTTTATGCATGTTTTATATGATACAATTATGTTATGGTTTATGATATGTTTAAACCTATTCATATGAGGAATTAATTGGAATTAATAAGTGACGGGTGGAGCCCACTATAGCTCCACGATGCATCGGCAGGTCTCATGAGACAAACTAGTGTCTTGGCACGAGGCCTTGAAAAAATCTTATTTGTGGTCTTGGCACGAGGCATTGGCTACGTGTTTATGATAGTCTGGCATTATGCATTCCATCATTATGAAAGTGGTTATTGATATTGCATGTGATTATTCGACCAGTAGAATATCCATGTGAATAAGTAAATGGCATTATCTCATTTTACTTTTGCCATATTATGTTGAAGTTCATGTTTAAAAGTCTTTTGTTTTAGTTATACATTGCCTTAAATGTTAATGTTTATTTATGAAAGCTTCCGCAATATTGTTATCCTTACTGAGCATCTGAGCTCACCCCTTTCAATGTTTTAATATTTTCCAGGATGTGAAGAAGTATTTTATGAATGACCTACAGGGATAGACAGAAGAGGATATGAGTGTGGACTATGAAGACTTTTTTATTAGTTTTTCACTTTATGATGTAATGTAAGACTTATGAATGTATCTAGTGTTTCCAAGGCTACTAAACTAATCGGTCTTTCGAGACTTGATCTTTTGTGATCATTCCAATGTTACGAAGTAATGCACCGACTCTGGGTAGCTGGGGTCGGGGCGTTACAATTAGAGATTTGGATAAAGTTGGGAATCAGTCAGGTTGGATCGAGCACGAATCCAACCAGGCCCTCGCGACTAAAAGGCTAATAATTCACAGACTGTGTGTCTGATTGACCCTCCATTTGCTGCGTAGAGACCCATATGACGTGGCGGTCCTTTGGGATACTTCTTCAAGGGACATTGTGGTAGTTGGATAATCGGCCAGTGGCTTGGGGAGTGAACTCTCCTAAAGATGAGAAAGCCTAGTGCGGAAACCCAGTAGCTGGCTGTGATGAGAAGAGTTCTCCTAGTGATCCTATGCAGGACAACTCCTATAGATCCTGTGTGGGCCAGGTCCTAGAGATCCTGTGTGGTTCAGATTTTAGTGATCTTGTGTGGTTCAAGTCCTAGGGATCCTGTGTGGGTCAGCTCCTAGCGATATTGTGTGGGTCAGCTCCTAGCGATCCTCTGTGGGTCAGCTCCTAGCGATCCTACGTGGGTCAGCCCCTAGTGATCATGTTTGGGTCAGATCTTATAGATCTATGTAGGTTAGAATTAGAGCCTCTTAATGGTGTATGTTGATTTAGTAGTTATAACTAATCATCTCTACTACTGTACCTATGTTACACTTGGTGTGAGTTGAGTCAGAACCGCTGTGTTTCTTCATGATTTAGATGGATTACTGGATAACTTAGGTATATGTATGGGCATATACCAAGATAGGGTTATCTGTTATTTTTATACATTATGGTTTATCCATGGTGGATTCTGTGAGACCATGAGGGTCTCAGGGTCCCTAATGAGTATCGTTATACTCACCCCTACACGGGCTATGCCTGCACCTTGTTGTGTTGGATGCAGACGACAGACAACGCTGACTGAGGCTGAGAGTACTAGGAGTAAACGGTTCCCAAAGGAGGACCATACAATGTGTCGGTACACAGATGGGATGGGTGGACGTGGAGTGCCGAGGAGGCGATCTATACCTACCCTTTAGGTAGGAACCCGGAGGATGACCCAGTAGCTGCCTTTCTTTTTCTTCAGTTGTATTGTATTTCAGTTGTAGTTATACTATTACTGTTGTACTTGTATTTTGGCCCCATTTTTCTTTCAGCACTCTTTTTTCTATACAGTTTACTTGCATTCGTATCTTGTTGTGTGCTTGGTTGCGTGTGTTAATAGGTTATAAAGGGAATGCCTTCCTAGTTTTAGGGAATACGCCTTTCGGTGCTAGTTGCCAGCCCCTAGCCTATGGAAGGCGGGCTTGGAGTAGTCACAGCATAGGCCTCGGGGGACAGGTCGTGACATCTTTCACTCAATGGGATACAAAATCATTATTTGTGTGTACTTAGGACTACCACCTCACGAACCAATGTCCTTCGTTTTACTTCATCGCCTCTCATGGATTGATATAATGATAATATTAAGGTATATATAAGATATTTTTAATATGTTTATTCTTATGGAAATATTATATCACATAAAAATATTAACATTCTATTATGTGGATGATATGATATAGTCACTCATGTGTACAGTGGACTACCAACACGTTATGTGATGTGATTTGTTTCTCACTAACTCTTTACATGAAATGTAATAAGGATAATTTTAATGATTATATGTGATTTAAATGACATAATTATGATGTTAATGACATATTTATAATTATGAAAATATAATATATCACTATATTTCTTACACTGAAAAATGATAACATCATTTTTTTCACGTGTGGACTACCGGCTCTATGAATCCATGTGACTATTCTTCATCACCACAACACATGGATGATATATATAAGTATATTTAAAAAAATTAATTGATTATTTATTATATTGTTATCATTAGTGATTGATAAAATATTACTTACCCTCTTTCCATAATTATCATTGAAAAATAGAAACATTACTCATGTCTGTGTATGACCAACCATCTTCATGATTGTAAAGAAATTAAATTTTCATAGTCATATTTAATTATTAGGTTTTAAAATATAATTGATTCATAAATATGATTTATATTTACTGATTATTTTATGGGATATATTTAAATAATTTCCTCTTTTACCATGCCCAATTCTCCAAATATGTTTTGAAATAATGAATCAAACACCCTCAAAACACTCAATGTGGTCTTAAGTGATTAAGTATTTTAATATGTCATTAATATAAATAAAATTAATGAGATATTTATATGGAATTAAACCTATAAAAATTTCTTAATAAATCAAATAATTGATATAGTCTTATAATGTGAGAGTTAAAGGACACGCATTGAATATCGGAACTCGAGGTAAGGGTTTTCTCGTCTTGCCTATATATATGTGAGACATCTGTCATATTCAACACTTATTTTTATTTTGTGGTGTATATATGACATAAGAATTAATTTTATAATTTTTTCAATGAAAATTATTTGGATTTGAAAAAATCATATGATTTCTTATATTTTCATGGGGTATTGATCCACAGATTACCTAATCTGTAAGGCAATTCATCTTAATTTCCCTTCATTAAGGCATATTGTAATGTTAAATACTTGTTATATTTTATGATGTGTATCTAATTACAATCTGAAATGTTATATAATGAAATTATATATTTTAATTACATTTAATTTTTCTTTTTAAGTTTTTATTTCATGGGGAAAACTATGGAGAATATTTCTAAAGTGTAAAATTCTTTATATTACAATTTCTTTTCCTTTTAGTATTGTTTATATTAAAAGTTATTTTGGAGGAAATTATATACTTTTATTTTATTGAAAAAATTCTATTGATTATCCAATATTAATGAATGTGGTTATCATGTTTTATATCTATTTTATTCTTTATTGATTAAAGAAACACCAAGAAAGTATTCTAGAAGTGATACTGATCTTTTATTTTCTCTTAGATCGTGTATCTTTCTCTTTGATATCCATGTTTTCTAAAATGTCTTAAAAATATTCTTTCCAAAAATAAATGATTTTATAAAGCTATTTTACATGGTATTTGGAATCATATTAATGTGTTTTTAGGAATATTTCTTAACAATTTCCAAATGAGTCACTTTTGAATCCCTGTTACAGAATATTCTAAAAAAATATTTAGTTTTGACATTTACAACATGAAAATATTTTCTCACCATCCTGGCCATTATTTTATTTCATTCATCATTTTGATGTTTCTATATATTTTTTCAAATAAACTAATTTTTGAAATATTTTTTTATTTTTTAGTTCTTAAATGTGATTTTTAAAATTAAAGGTTATTTTCCTAAAGAATTTTTTATAGATATATTAATTGTATTTGCATTCATAAACTTCAGCATCCCTTCTTTTTTTCTCTAACTCAGATATTTTGTAGTGAAACCATCCTAGTTATTTATATGTATGGATTAATTTTTTTTTCAAAAATATTATTATGGAACCCATTTCTTTCCCATGGGTTTATCCTATTTCAATGATATTTGTTATAAAACATATTTATTTTCAATAAGTTAATCATGGTTCAAATATAATTTTTTGGATCCTTTTTCTCTTCCACTAGTTAACCATGTTTCAATGAAATAATCATGTATCTCATCTATTTTCCAAGGGTTAATCATTTTTCCAATAAATTGTTATGGAACATGTTTTTTTCCATAGGTAGATTATGTTTTAAAGAGATTTTTATGGAACATCCATATTATATAAGGGATAATCATGTTTCAAAGATATTTTTTAAACAAAATTCTTACCAATAGTTAATAATGTTTTATTGTGATTGTCATGGATCCCATTTCTTTTCAACAAGTTAATCATGTTTTGAAAAGATTAAATATTTTTTCTACAAGTTTATAATGATATTATTTGTCTTTGTAAATTATTCATGAATGATACTTGGAAATTATTAATGATCATTGTCGATCCAAATTAGAATGGGGTGAGAATAATATAGATTGTTTGATGGGTGTTCCCAGATAGTTTTTGGTGAGCATGATATTGCTTATATAATGGGTGCACAAAGGTAGCGTTGGGTGACACCATTATAGTTTATATGATGGGTGTTCCCAAATAGTATCGGGTGGGCCTGATATAGATTATATGAGGGGTGCACCCAGATAGTTCTCTAATGCATTGGGTAATGATTATGTTCTTCATAGAATTATATTTTAAGTCATATAAATTTTTATTCCAAGTGTAAGGACTCTATAAGGGTTCTATGATGATGATTTCATGAGATACCAACACATTTTTTTAATCTATATATGGGTTACAAATGTCTCCTTTGATCAGTATTTATATCACAAGGGTCATTATTATTTATTCTGATGGCTCATGACTTTTATAAATCCTTATTCAATGCTTTAATATTTTTTATCCATGTATTTATGGGTATGATTTATCTTATGTTACAGTCAATCACTTGGATTTTATCATTATAACCTTATACTAATATAATTATAAATGAAGAAATTCAATTGTTAATACTTATGCTTACCCTTACAGAGAATTTGATCTCATATTAATTATGTTTTATTTTTTTCTTTCGTTTTAAATAATAATTATAATTGAATTATTTATAAAAGGGGTTATAATGGATGATGATGATGACCTAATGTGACTGAAATAAAAGTTTGGTTAAGTGGGAGATATTATCATTTAAATCCATGGGTATTATTTATGAAAGACCTTTTCATAGTCCTCAAAACTCTAAAACTAAAAATTCATCGGGAATGTAATTGATCCAATATTTTTATTTTGATGTTGTATGTTTTGATGGAAAAAATTGTATCACCTTATTAGGTATAAAATCTATAATTTTAATGTTTATAATTTCATCACTGGATTTGGGAGTGTGGGTTTAGGATTGTGATAGCTAGTGTCGAAGGAAAATTTTATATAAATTTGGCAATTATGATGTTTTCCTAAGAGGTTATGATAAGATCTTTGGATACCATAATATGTATATAAGGGTATGGATAACCATAAGATCAATTTATAAGAAACCCTATTGTGGTTTTATGTGATGATATATTAAGGTGATAAATTAAACTTCTGGAAAAAAATTATGGTGTTATAGTATATGTAAATATTGAGTTTACGGTAAAGTATTCATTTAAATTTTGTAAAAATAAGTTTTAAAGAGCTGATAACATTTATGGTTTATATGATATTTGATATTGAGATAATTTTGGGACATAATTTTTATTGTATAGATAACCATGAGATTGAAAATTGATTTTGTGACTAAGTGATTGATGTTACATCAAAAGGAGATTTCCATTTTTTTCTTGTAATATAAATGTCATGAGATATATTTTTTGGTTAAAAAACTCTTTAATGTTGTGGTTATTAAGATTAATTTGGATATAAGATTATTTATTTATGGAATGATTCAGTTTGAACATTTGGTATTACTGTTGAATTTTTTGGATTAATTTTATAAATGTTTATTCATTTTGTAAATCATCTAACATATTTTCTGAGCATTTTGGTTATGGTTAATATCTAATGATATGAGTTATAGCTTGTTATCCCTTTTATTGTTATGTGTTCTTAAAAAAAAATTTTAGAACACCATGCATGAAAAAATCATCTTAAATACTCATAATCTAGAGAAAAAGATGATATTATGGTAGAAGTTGGATAATGAGTGATATTATACTTTTCAAACAAGTATATTTCACTATTTGTTTTGTCTATATGTTAAAGTATTTCCTCAACTCTTTGAAAAGGATCATGAAACAAAAATCATATCATAGTACCTTTATTTATGATGAACCAATGGTTTTTTCACTTATCATAGATTTATGGTTTGGAGGTCTTTAACATTATATCAATCATTAAATTTTATTTTATCAATGATCTATATCACTATACATAATTATTTATGCTTTTTCTTTATGTATGTATCTTCACCTTCCACTAATGTTTTCCAATATTGAAACCGATTTAGTTTATGCCCTTTGTGTTTCCATTTAGTTATTTATAAGAAAATGGTTTATTAACCCTTTTTATAAAGAGGGTTTATAAAAAAGTAATTTTCCAATATCAAACCTTTGATTATTGAGATAAATTTAAATTTATAGGACCTAATTCATTAAATTGTACGGGTAAGGATATAACACCTCGAGATTTTAAAATATGAAAATTATGATTGATACCATATAAAACATGTAAAACTAAGATTAGACGTGAATATAACACCAGTAAACATTACAATATTTTTTTTAAATAAATTTTTTCACATTGTTAGATTATGTTATATGAAACCTTGATATTTTTATATCTGATTGCATATACGACATGCATCATGAAGCTTAAACAAACCGCGAAATATATTACCATTATTACCTATTAGTAAAATTGGAATGTATGGATAGAATTAACTATATTATGATATATATGTATATAAATTTATAAAAAAATATAAATCATTGATAAATATTTTGTAAATAACAAATCAATTTTTAGTAAAGTAATTTTATTCTTCAAAAATATGTTTTCTTAAAAAATGTTTTTGTATTTATTTTCATGGATAAAATATTATAATTAATATTTTAAAATATTATAAAATTATTTTTACAAAATGAAATTAATTATTTAAATAAAAATATCAAAATTTACTTTAAAATAATGTTTTTATATTTTCAAAAAATATTGATTTTTTGATGAATAGTGAAAATAACGGTTTTTCTAAAAAATTCATTTATTTTAAATAAAATAATAAAAATAAAAGTTCCATTATTATTTGAATATTTTTCCATGTAGAATAAATATTATATATTTATATTTAATCCACTTAATTTATTTTTAATCAACATCATATTCTTTATTATTATAAGTTTGTTTTTGGGTTTAAAAATGAGATTTTTCTTAAAACTATTTTATAGTTGATAATGTTTCTAATTTTGAAATAATTAAAACAAACCCTAATTAATAATTATTTAAAATAAATATAAATATATATTATTATAAAATTATATTCATATAGTGATTAATTTTCATCACATAGTTAACATAATATGACATTTTTCTTGAAAATACACCTCTTGAAAACCAACTTTTGCATCAAATCTAAAAGTTTAATTTTAAAATAATATTTTCCGCTTCAATGAATTAAGTTTTTAAAAATGGATTTAATATTTATAATTAGAATAATTTTGGTTGTAAAATATTTTCAACTTAATATTTTACCATAATTAATGGTGAAAATAGTGAAAATAGTGAAAATTAATTATCATAGTTAAGGTGGAAAAGGGTTTACAGGTAGTTAAACTAAAAAGATAAGGTTAAAATTAACATAAAACATATATAAAATATATTTTATGAACATATGTATCTATTACCATTTATACATATTAATAATACTACATTTTAACCCTTTTGGCATGTAAAAAACCTGGGTACACCTTTTCTTTTAAAAAATTACAAGTGCACCACTCACCTCAATTATAAAAGGCCACCCCTATCCTCTCCTATTCAAACCATAAAAGGTATTTTTCTCATAAAATTGTATCAAAGTTTTAATTAATTCCATAACCACATCATATAGACCTTATTTTTATCATTAATTCATGTTATGTGGCCTTTGGTGCTTACTTAAGGAGGATGTCTGAGGAAGAGGTGTCATTCTTAAGCGAGCGTCATTATTTTTTTATTCTTCTACATCCTTAAAATATTATTCAATTTTTATTATATAAAAATAAAAAATATATCATATATATCATATATATATATATTATTTTTTTATTTTAAAAACCTAAAATAATCTTCTCTTCCATCTAATGGGATGTGAAATAATCATTTGTGTGTATGGTGGACAGCTGCCTCACGGACCGATGTCATACATTTTCCATCATCACCTCTCAAGGTTTGATATAGTGATGGATTAAAAGTATATACATTATATTTGGAACATATTTATACTTATGAAAATATTATATCACATATACCTCTTTACATTCTATTCTTTGAGGGATACAATAACATCGCTAATGTATATGGATGACTACTGCTGTGTGATGTGATATTATTTGTTTTTCACTAAAACTTTACATGGAAGGTAATAATGATAATTTTAATAGAAATATGTGATATAAATTAAATAATTATGACATACATGACATATGTACCATTATTAAAAGATAATATATATTTTTATTTCTGACACTGAAAAATGATAACGTCGTTTATGTGTATGTGTGGACTACCGCCTCCAAAAAGAGATGTGATTATTTTTTCCATCACAATGACACATGAATTATATATATATAAATAATATAGTATTTATCATATGTTTATCATTCTTTAAATATAAAATACTATAGATTTTCTTTCTATAATGATCATTTAAAAATGGAAATGTTACTCATTTGTACGTAAGGCCTACCATCTCCATGATGGTAAGATAATTAATTTTCCATAAAAATATTTAATTATAAGTTTCAAAATCATTATTTAAGTTTAAATATGAAAAATATTTTATTATTATACAGGATATGTTAAAATAATGACCTCTTCGAGAACAGTCAACACACCAGAGATGTTTTGAAACAATGAACCGAACGTCCTCAAACCACCCGACATGGACTTCACTGATTAAGTATTTGAATATTTTTTTAAAAATACATAAAATTAATGATTTAGATATAAGATATTAATCCAATAAAATTATATTAATAAATAATATAATTCATATAATCTTATTATATAAGAGTTAAAGGAGACACATGGAATGTCTGGATTGAAGGTAAGGGTTTTCTCGCCTTGGTTTTAAATATGTGATATATGTTCCATATTCACCACTTATTTTTATTTTGTGGTGAATATACTACCCATGAATTTATTTTATGATTTTTTAATTAATATTATTGGTATTTACAAATCCATATTAGGTTCACTCTTTTTATAGGGGTTTGATCCAGATATTACCAAAGTCATAAAGAATTTTATCTCAAATTCCCATTATTGTGGAATAATGTAATTTTACATGCCTATATTCATTTATGAGGTTTATCTAAGGATAAATTGACATATTATATCATTAATATAATTATTTTCATTATATTTATATTTTTATTTGATGTTATTCTTTCATAGGGATTATGATTTAAATCATTTCTAAAGTGGAAATTGATTTATGTTAAAATTTCATTTATTTTTTGGGATTGTTTAGGTTAAAGGTTATTTATTATGAAATGATATGATATTATTTACATTAACCACATATATTTCTTCTACAATGGTTATATATGTGTTCAAAATGTTATATTTATATTTCCTTCCTTATTTATTAAATAAACATCAAGAAATTCATTTTAAAGTGATATCAATTTTGAATTTCCTTTTAGATCGAGTATTTTTACCATCCATATCCAAATTTTATAAAATGTTTTTAAAAATGTTTTTTCTAAAAATAAATGATTTCCTAATGATATTTTACTTGGTATTTCAACATATTTAAAAAAATTGAAAGAAAATTTCTTAATGTTTTCCAAATGATTAACATTTGTCTCTCTTTTACAAAATGTTTTAAATAGAATGTTTATTTTTAGCATTTAAAACATAAATGTATTTTCTTTATTCCAAGACCATTGTTTTGAATTAACCTCAATTTATATGTTTCCAAAGTTTTTTTCAATGAAAATTATTTTCACAATATTTTGTGAATTTTTTTAATGTTATTTTTAAAATGAAAAGGTTATTTCCCACATAAATGTTTTTAATGATATTTTATTGGTATTTTAATTCATCAAATTAACCAAAACATATTGTTACTTATGATCCAAAATGGATATTTTTTAATTATACCATCCTTATTATTTCTTTGTATGTATTAATATTTTTTCAATGATATTTGTAGGAACTTGTCTCTCTCCCACGGGTTAATCACGTTTCAAAGAGATTTTTATGAAACCCATTTCTTTTACTTAGGATAATAATGTTTCAAAGATACTATCATGGAACCTATTTTATTTCTATAGTTTAATCATGTTTAAAAAATATTCTTATGTAACACATTTCTTTTCCAACAGTTAATCTATTTTAATTGAGATTGTTATGGAGTCAATTTTTTCACAAGTTAATCATGTTTCAAAGAGAATGTTATGGAACCCATTTACATTCAAAGGGTAAATAGTATTTCAAATAGATTATTATAGAACCCATTTATTTAAAAAAGATTAATCATGTATCAAATTTTTTATCATCGAAACTATTTTTTTTCCTCGAGTTAACCATGATCTGAAAAAAAGTTTTTTCTAGAATTTTATGATGAAATAAATGCTCTTCGTACATTATTTTTGAATTTTAATTGGACACTATTAAAGATCCTGGGTGAAACCAAATAGTTTTGAATGATAATGATATATCTTATATAATGGGTTCACCCAATTACTATCATGTAAGCCTGATATAACTTATATGATCTGTGTTCCAAGATTGCACTGGGTGAGCCTATTATAGCTTATACATTGGGTGTGCATACAAAACTCTCCAATTCATTTGGTAGTTGTTATGTTCAATATATAATTATATTGTAATTATGAAACATTGTTATTCCAATTTTAATGGTTTTATCGGGGTTCCATGATGATGATATATCAATATACCAATATATATTTTTTATTCTTTCTATGTGTTTTAAATGGTTTCTTTGATCAAGATTGATATCATATGGCTCATGATTATTGATTCTTATGACTCTTACCTATGTTAATAATTTATTCCAAATTTTCATGTTGGATGATCCAAGTAAATATGTGCATGTGTTTTCTTATGTTATTCTCATGCACATTGATTTTGTCATCATGCCTTTATACTAATCTTATTATCAATGATGAAATTTCATTATTAATTCTTATTTATACCCTTATTGATCATTTTTTCTCACTCTTCTTATGTTTTACATTTATTTAGGTTATTAAGAATGATGTTAAAAGAATTTTGTCTTGAAGGGAATCATATGGATGTCGATGATGACCTATTGTGAAAGAATGAAAATTTGGGTTAAGTGGGATAAATGTTCGTTTAAAGACATGGGTACTGTTTCTGTAAGATTTTGTACAAATTATATAAAACTGTAAAAATAAAATTTATTTGATGATATAAGTAATCTATTATTTTATATTTAATTTTTTTTGTTTTGGACTCTAGAAATTGGTTAACCATTATCAATAAAAAAATCATTAAATGTAATGATTAGGATTTCATCACTGGATTCTGGAGTAAGGGTTTAGGGTTATTATACCTATTCCAATAAAATGTGTGGCAATTTTTAAGTTTAAAAACCACATATTTCATATAGTATTTGACATCTTATGAGGGTCCTTTCAGTGAATATGAGTTTTATTTATAGTTCTATTTGATGGGATCAAAACCCCCACTAAATTTCACCTACTAATTATAATTCCATACAGGAGATGACATTTTATAAATGGTTAAAAGTTCAATACCCAACCTTTTCCAAATTTTGGGTATTTAAAATAATATTATAGTGGTTATAAAAGGTGTATTTTAAACAAAAATGAAACTCCCTTGATGGATAAGGTGATTCGTGGTCCGACATTGATGATTGGTAGACAAGTCCCTCACAAAGGAGTAGGTGTTTCAAGAATCATGTTATATGTTATGAATGATTCTTACATATAAAAAATTTCAACGATATTTTCATCCCTCTAATCCAAATTATTCATTAATAAATTTTTATTATAATTTTTTCAAAGCATTGAAACCATGCGAGCCACAAAAAATGTCCCCCCTAGGAATGGAGTCTAGTCAGTATGAATGGGAGTAGATTTTTATTGGGACGAAGTTGGTTTACATTTTTTTGGTTTCTAAATAATTTGTTTTTTTTATTTTCATTACAATAAAATACTGTTACCTCATAAATCTTGATGATCTGATATTTGAGTTTGGAAATATATAATCGATCATAGTTTTCTTAAAAATTAAATCAATTA
The DNA here is from genome assembly GCA_963277665.1 of Viscum album. Classification (NCBI taxonomy): domain Eukaryota; kingdom Viridiplantae; phylum Streptophyta; class Magnoliopsida; order Santalales; family Viscaceae; genus Viscum; species Viscum album. The sequence goes on from OY728155.1 coordinate 1,908,644,453, forward strand.
AATTTTTCTGTTTGAAATGGTGTAATATAGGTGTACTTGTTTTTGTGAATATTTTTCTAGAACGGAGATTATCATATGGACAAAGGAGGAATACCAAACACAAAATAACAAAATACATGTTTCAAAATATATCAGATGATTCTATGTAGTTCTCAAAGTTCTTAACATCGTGGAAGACCTCATGATAAATAATTATTTTAATGTGTAATTAATGTTATTTGGACACAATATTTATGGCCCCAAGATTTCAGACATGGAATTATGGAAACAATAATTTCAGATGTGGGGTTCTAGATAGATATCATCTAACTAATATGGTGATTCATTGTCGCTATAAATTTCTCAACTTCAATATTTTTCTAAAAACTCATGATACAATATCTTTTTACGGAGGGGAGGAACTTGTTTTGGTATAAAATGTTTTCTCTTCAAAGATGTGTGAAAGATCATCAAAAAAATACTTACAATAATTTAATCTATGGAATATTTTTTAAAATATTAAAAAAGTCTACGATGTTGGGAATTTGTGAAGTTTCCCAATTTTAGAATTTTTTTTAAACTTAGAAGTTACTGAATAATGGGTTTGATAGAGTTCATGTTGGAGAAAATATTCGAAAGAAGATGTTATAGAAAGTCTGAGTTTGTGAAAGTTTTTTGGTTTTGTAATTAAGTGAAACTGATAATTTTTTCATGTAGGGATTCTAGGGGAGAGGTTAAATTTATTTTCAATAATAAAATTGAAATCATCATATTTATGGACATAGAATTCTGGATATAGTGTAATAAATGTTTTTATGTAATAAAGAAAATGGGTAATGATTAAAAAAGTTTAGGAATGAAAGAAGATATTGTGTTTTTTATCGGAATCTAGTCTCTATATATATAGTACCATACTCTATTGAGTGGAAAGAGTTTCTTGACAATGAAAAATCATAAATGTTTTCTGGATGATGATTTAATAGATTATGTTTTCAAATGAAAATAAATTTAAAGATAAAATTCATGTTGAAGTTATGTAGAATGTATTACAAGATCCTGGAATATTTTGATTAGTTTTCAGATGTTCTTATTTGAGTGAAAGTTTTAAATTGTGAATATTAATTTAGTAGGAAATAAAATCCAAGTTTCCACCTTTTCTATTTCGATTTCACCTATTTAAAAGGGAAAAAGTACAAGGTATAGGAGTACTTTTCACATGCACAAAAGTTAGAGTCCTGTAGTTTTTTGGTTTCAAATAGAGTTTTTAGATGGAAGAAACTTCCAGAGGAAGGTTTCTTATCATAATATTAGATAAAAATCATCAGGGAAGCATTTTTTGTCCATTGTTTTGAGTAGGAAATTTCCAACCAAGGAATATATTTGTTATAGTGAAAATTATGGTTATAAGGAATTGAGATTTTGAGTTTAGGGTTCATCAAAGGACATTTATGAAAGATCTCATCAGATGAATAATATTTGACTGAATAATCTAACATATAGATTTTTTTTGAAAAATAAAATAGATGGAATGATCTTGGTTATAGGTCAATATAAAAAACTAGATATACTTATTTCTAGATAGACTCGTATATGGACTAGGTCATTTCTAGATAGGAAAATCATATAAAGGAATCAAACATTAAGATCATACTATATTTTGTATAAATTCCAAGGAATATGTTCTTATATACTAATGGGTATGAAAGTGAAGAATTTTTTTTCAAAAATAAAATAAGTAATGCCTGTTAAAACAACACAATTATAAAGTTATGATCCTATTGGTGAATGTTTCAAAACCTGTTACAAAATCCAATTTTCATCTCTTCTTTAAAAGCATCATGACAACTAATTTTTTGATCATAGTGCTTTACATGTTCATGAATTTTTCATTCTTATTATAATCACATAAAAATATATATTTTCCACTGTATTTTGTGGTATTTGAGTATTTCAAACACATTCTAAGGAATAGTTATTCTTTTTGAGTAGTGATCCTTGTAAATTATTTTTTTTCTTGTGGATAAGTTCAAATGTTTGGTTATTCTAAAAAGAGATAAATTATAATAATAGGTGAAGTTTTTTTCAAAATAAATATAACATGAAAAGAAAAATATATTACTTATTCAACCCTTTCTTTCCAAGGGATTACATTAATCATGCATGGGCCTTTTCAATTGGTATCATAGGGAGGTTCCCTTCATTTAAACATTTTTAAATCTTAAACTGCAGTCTCTATGGATAATATAATTTTTTTAATGTAGGGTATTCTATTATTTGATGGAAATAACTATAATATATAGAAATATAGAGTGTTTCCATATCTTATATCCCTTGGTTATGAAGTCCTATAGGCTATTACAGATAGATTTGCTCCTAATACTAAGAATGTTCCACTTGAAATTACTGATAAATATAATCTACAGAATGATGGAAGGGATAAAAATCCATTACATTATTCACTCTCTAAAAGTGAATTTCTTTGAGTAATTTTAGTGGAGTTTCCAAATGTATTTGGGAAAATTTAGAAAATATCTATGAATGAAATGGGAAGGTGAAAACAAAATTATATGGAGGGTGAAATATGATGACATTCAAAGGGGGACTATTAATCTCATGGAGAAATATTTACAAGGGTGAATGACATTATAAGTACAATAATATGTATTGATAAAAATATAGAATATTCAACTATTGTTGAGAATGTATTATCAAGTATTCATAAAAATTTTGATGCCAATGTTTAATCCTTGGAAGATAGAGATCCTAAAAATCTATCTCTGGATAACATATATAGCACTATAATTACATATAAAATGATAAGAGAGAAATTTTTGAAATGTAAATAAAAATAGTTGATCTATAAATTTCCTACAAAGATTCTGAGTAATAAGAATCTATGAAAATTCTCAAAGATAAATAATTTAGGGACTTTGAAACCAAAGATGAGGTTATAAATAATTTTGATAAATTGGATTCCTTATTTTCCATAAATATTAAGGGATACAAAAGAATGTATAGATGGAAATTACCACTAAAATTATTTGGTAGTGGTGCTATTTTTAATTTTACTACAAATTTTCCCTAAATAAAGGAACAAGAATTAAGTGATGATGATTAAAAAAATTCAACGAGAACCTTTATGAAACCTTATGAAAAATCTAAATCTTATTCAAAGGTAAAGGGAAAAAATTCCTCTAAATCCAAAATGAGATGTATCTTGTCCAAGGATGATGAAGATGATGATAGTGAAGTTGAAACTGAAAAATTCAATGAAGTTTCTATAGAAAACACATTTCTTGAAAATTTAAATGATGTCGAGTTTGTTGGTTATAAAATACATTATTATGAAGAAGAGTCTCTGTTATATTACTCCCGAAAAATAGAGTTGAAATAATGCATTTATGATTTGTAGGACATAAAAGGTAAATCATGAAATTGAAATAGGAAAGTTCTATAAAAAAATAATCATGAATATTTTCATGAATAAAAATATATGTTACTGGAAGAGATAGATCATTTGATGAACTATATTGAAAAAAAAATCAAAATTAATAACTTGATGTAAATATAAAATTTAATGATTAAGAGCTAAAATATATTCCAAAAAGGTTATCTAAAATTAATTTTGGAGTTATGAGTTTCCAAAATTATGTTTCTTAATATTGTAAAATTTCTGGGTATTGTGAATCTGTGAAAGATCAACCAAATATATCTTCAATGTTGGAAAATATAATTGAATTTTTTATAGGATTTTTAAGTATGAGAAAATCATGTATGTAGAAAAAACCAACAAAGTTGAAAATTCTAAAATTCTAAAATTTAAATGTCTGAATCAAATGTTGCAACTACTGGTTATTCTGTTATATATTAGTAGAAATCCAAGTCTAAGAATAAAAGTTCAAAAAATATTATAAATTATGAGTCTCAACAAAGTTCAAATATGGAAGGTAAGAATTTTTTATAAAATCAAGATAAAAACTCTAGGCAGTATGGATGTTTCATAAGAATATATCCTTTCTACGGATTTTCATGGTATTGTGTTGTAGTTGGCTATATAAAAAACATGTGTTGGTTTTATTAGAAAAAATACAATAATACCATTAGTAATTGGAAACAAATTTTGAGGGGGAGTCAATCCAATCAAAGAGGGAATGTTTATAAACCTAGTATAAATTCTTAAAATGGGATCCAACCATTGAAAACTATTTGCAAAATATGTTATTTGACAACATATGTTGGAAAAGGATATCTTTTATTATTAATGGAAAAAAATTATCACAATTATAAAAATATGGACGTGAAAAAAGATGAAGGAAAATGAAAAACTATTTTTATAGATGCTTTTCTCAAAGCTCTAAAAGGATACTAACCATGGATTTTGGAAAAAGGGTTTCCTTTTTATATGATTATAGATTTGACACATTTTAAGAATGTGAAATATTTTAAAGAAGGAATAATGACATTTTTAAATGAACAATCACTCAATATCAAAGGTGTTCGTTCTTATATTATTGGGGATGAAAAAACAAATCCAAAATGGTCTTGTTTTTTAGGGGATGAAACATAACTTGTTAAGTGTTTCAAAACCTTGTGATAAATGTAACAAATTTTTTTCATAAAATATGGTTTTTTCTGAAAAGTGTATTTGAAGGAAAATTTATTACAAGAGGCCAACGTAAATAGGGGAACTTGTTTCATGTTGGTGATGTATACGTTTTATTTTATCAAATCAAGATTTAATAAAATCAATTATGGAATAAAATTTTAGAATATATATGTTAGAGAAAAATGAGAATGTCATAAAATCAAGACAGTGTTCATGATATTCTTGATACGATAATAAGTAGAGATTAGTGTTGTTTCATTTTTCAAATATGGATAATTACAAACTCAATGTATAAGAAAATTGAAATATGTTAAACTCTTCCAATTGAGCTAGTTCATTCTCATTTTTGTGGTAAAATAACCTAACAAACATGTTTTTAGAACTGAATACTTTTATTTATTTTATTGATGGTTTTACTTTAATTACATGTATTATTTATTTCAAACATAAATCAGAAGATCTAATTTTTTTAGTGTTTCAGGAGAAGAGGGAAAATGAATTAGGATATTATATGAAGATTCTTTGAACTAATAATAATGTTCAATAAAAAATGAAGAATTCAAAATTATCTTGAATAATGGTATTTTTCATGAGTTTAATGAAATTTATACACTATATAAAAATCGTGTTTCTCAAATAAATAATATATGTTTGGTGGATAGGGGATGTACAATGTTGACCGAACTTGGTATTTATCACTATTTCTAGAGGCAAGAAATGATTAAAATACTTTATATTCTGAATCAGTGTTTTTATAGACCATTTTCTAATAAGAATCCTTATGAAATGTTATACAATGAAATTCTATATTTAAAACCATTTTTGTTTTTGGGGAGTCCCTGCATTATAAAAATCAAAATTTTAAATCTCGTAATGTTTAATCAATGAGGTGCAGAAAAAAAATTTCATTGTTGTACTCTTAATGGTAGATGGTATATATGTTTCAACAAAGAAACATGGAAGATAGTTTATTCTGGTGATATTAATGTTCTTGAAAATGTTAAAGAGGAGGTTCCAAAAAACACATGAAAATAAGTAATATTGGGAAGATGAGTATTTTTTATTGAAAAACATGAAATTTTTTCCAACAATAGTGAATCCATGATAATAGAATATTCTAAATCATCTATTTCTAGTGACGAGGAAGAACTTTGTACATCTGATCCTAATATAAAAAAACATATTTAAGTACAAAACATCATTGGTAACCAACAAAAAAATTTAAAATGAGAATAACTTCAAGGTTTTCTTAATAAAATTCCATGTATTGAAACTTGCATGCAATAAATATTATTGAATCTTTTTAGCATCAGGAATGGATTCATGCTATGAATGAGATTTAGATCAAATTGTGGGGAATAATAAATGGAAAATTATACCCAAAATAATAATAATAATATTTTTGGTACTAAATGGGTGTTCTAAAACAAAGTTAATGAAGATGGATAAGTAATAATAAACAAGTAACAATTTTTTTACAAAGTTTATACACAAATTGAAGGAGTTTATTTTGATGAGGCTTTTCCTCCAGTAGGACGGTTAGGAAAAAACATAATCATTCTTTTTATTTCTAAATGATGAGGTTATAAAACCATTTATATGGATGTTAAGTCAAATTATATTAATAAATATCTTGATAAATAATTTTACATTTAACAATTGTGTACATTTATAACTGGAAAATGTGAAAGATATATGTGTTAGTTAAATAAAGTTTTTAATGGGATAACGAAATCTCTAGGAACATGATAGTCCAAATTGGATTTCTATTTAAGAAAGTTAAATTTTAAGGAGGTAAAATATTATAATAATCTCTACATCGAGGAAGATAAAGATATCTCACTCATTGTAGCTGTTTACATTGATGATATTATCTTTGTTGTGAATAATGAATGAAATTATTAAAAGATTGTTGAAGTGATGAAGTAGTTATTGGTAATGTCTAGGCTTGGTGAAATGAAATATTTTATTATATTTTAAATCGAAAAATAAGAATAAATATATTTTTCTATACCAATAAAATAATTCAAATTATGTTATAATGAATTTATAATGAGAGATTAAAAACAAATTTCCACACTAATCATGGTGAGAACTGAGTTGTCTAATGATGGAGAAGGAAAGGAAGTATACTATAAGGAATTTTGGAAGGTAAGTTCATGTTTGTTATATATTAAAACTCTACGAACATATATTTTATATGAAATTACATTGTGTGAAATATTTCAAACTGTTTAAAAATAATCTCATCTCTGGATGGAAGATGAATTCTTAGATATAAAAAATTCAAAACATATTTTGGCATAAAATATTATAGCTCATGAAATATTTTCTTTTTGGGTTATATTTATGGTGATTGGGAAGAAATTTTGGATGATAGAAAATCGATATACTGTGATGTTTTATTTATAGGGGAATATTTTTTTATTTTGGATACTATAAACAAAATTTTATAACTCTTAGCCTGGAAAATCTGTATCTGGTGATCTCTTATTTCTAGTTGAAGTAAATTTACCCATTCTCTTGTGTTATGATAATCAAAGTTCTATAAATATCACTAAAAATCTAGTGAAACATTCTAATTAAAATAAAATTGACATAAAATATCACTACATCAAAGATAAGGTAAAGAATAATGAATTCAATATAGAATATATTCTTACAATGGAGCAGGTTACTAATATATTCACAAAATCATTACCGAAGGAATATTTTTTTAAAATGAGGTTTAACATGGTTTTGAAACCTCCTTCTCTATAATATTGAGGTATTTATTTATATCCCCTCTCTATTATTGTCATTGTATAGTGTTTTTAATGGGGATAAAAAAATTTCATAAATTTATCCATTGGTATGTGTTATACCTCTTAAAAAATCAAGTATTTAGGTAGAGTTATTAAAAGATGTAGGTTGTGATCTTAATGTGTGAAATGTTGAACTGATTTAATAGTTTACTAGAGTTCTTTATGGAAATATTGGTTTGACACGAAATTTTACAAGTTGCGAAGAGAATATGTAAATTTTAATGTTCAAGAAGTTTTTTCCTAAGTCACTACTTATGGGTTGCATGGTTTTCCTATTGAATGAATATTGTTTCCAATATTTTGATCTCTCATGTAAACATATTATTGTTGATATGCGATCCCTATGTTTATTTACAATGATTAGGTGATTTGTGATTCTCAATTGATAACAAAATCAAAATATGGGGGTCTTTGGGACCAAGTTGGCTTAAGTTTGATTTGTGGTTGTTGTACATTTTCGTTTTTTTGTCTTTATAAAATATATTTTTTTACTTAATGAATCATGGTGATTAGAAGAATGATTTTAGAAAAAAGTTATAATAAATAGTTTTCCTATGAATTCTTTTCAATTTTAGTTTTCTATTATGAATTTTTTCTAGTTGTACTTGTTTTTGTAGAGAACTTTCTGGAGCAGAGCGTATGAGATGTACTAAGGAGTAATTCCGAAAACATAATATCAAAATAGATATTTGAAAATAAATTAGATGATTCTATGTGGATATCAAATTTATTAACATCATGGAAAACATCATGATAATTACTTTTGAAAAAGAAAATTAAGGCTATTCAGACACAATATTTTCAAATACAAAATTTTGGAAACCAAAATCTTGATGCAATAATTATATGAACAAGGTTTTGTATATAGGTAATCTTAAAAATATGGTGAAACTATTAATATATTAGGATCAAAACATCAAGAGTCTTATAAAAACTCATGATCCATGTGTTAGGTAAGACTGGGAGGAACTTGTTCAGGCATACAATGTTTTCTCTTAGAATTTCTGTGAAATATCTCCAAACACAAGACCAGATAGAGTGTTACCTGAGGTATTTTGTTTTAAAAATTAGAAATTATATGATGTTGAGAAGTTGTGAATTTAAAACGTTGATAAATTATTTGAATTTCATAAGTTACTGAAGAATGGGTTTGATAAATTTCAAGTCAGACAAAGTCCTCATATGAATATTTTGAAGAAATTCCATGTTTGTGAATGAGTTTGGGGGTTTTTATTAAGTGAAAATGGTACTAGTTTTCAATAAATCCATTATAGGATTGGTTTATTTTATTTAAATCTTAAAAGTAAGACCATTAGAGTTCCATATATATATTTCCAGATACAGTGTTTCTAACCTTTCCATAAGTAGCGGATAGAAAGGTGAATGGTTGAAGAAGATTTTAAAAGACATACGAACCAATGTTTTTCATCAGTTTTAGTTCTCTATATAGACAATACTAGAATATATTGAGTATAAATATATTATAGATATAGAAATATTATAAATAATTATCAATGTTCATTGTCTGGAATAAGTTTTATGATGAAAATAAATTTGAGGAAAAAGTTGTGATAATGTATTGTTAGTGATTTTAGAAGAGCCCGAAAGATATTAGAATCTTTTGAATGTTTTTGATTTGAATGAGAGTTTTTAGTTACAAATGTTCATTGAGTGTGAAAATAAATTATTTTTTTATACTTTGATGTTTCAAGTGCACCTATAAAAAGTACTGAAAGTACACCATACAAGAGTACTATTCACATGCACAAAAGTTATTGTGCTATAGGTTTTTTGGTTTCAAATAGTGTTTTAAGAGGGAAAAAACTTTGGGAAGAAGGTTTATAGATTGAATAATTTTTTCAAACTCATTAGATAAACTTCTATTTTCTAGAGTTTTGAGTAGACTATTTCCATCCAAAAAAACTCTTAGTTGTGGTAAAAAAAGGTTGTAGTGAATTGAGACATTATAGTCAAGGTTCACTAGAGGAATATTCTAGAAGATCTCATCGGATGAAAAATATGGAAATGTATAATCAGATAGAACATTTTTTAAGAAGATAGTATATGGATAGACCATTGTCCATGTTCATTAGAGAAAAACTAGAGAGGCTCATTTTCAGATAGACTTTTTTCTAGACATTCTCATTTTCAGATAGCCAAAAGGATAGAGAAATCAGAGATAGTGAATATGAGAAATTTTATACAAATTCCAAATAATAATTTATTATCTACATCTCTGTATGAAAATAAATAATAATATTTTTAAATATTACAAAATTTATGTTTTTTGAAGCCGCACAATGAAAATGTTATGAACCTATTGGGTATGGTTTCTGAACATGTTACAAAATCCAATTTATATATTTTTTTTTCTAGAAGAATCATAGGAACTATTTTTTATTATAGTTTTTTTCAAGTGTAATGATAATTCCTACTTGATATAACCACAAAAAATGGTTTATTTTCTAGTAGATTGTGTGGTATTGGATTATTTTGAAATAATGCAAAGTACTAGCTACTCTTGTTGAGTAGTGAAAATTTTATATTCTTGTATTTTTTGTAAGTGTTATAATGTTTATTTTTCAGGAATGTTATAAATATTTAACAAGAGTCAAAGGTTTTTACATTATAAAGATAACATGATGTAAAAATTTATCACTAAATCACCCCTCCCCCACTCAATGATTCCATTGGTCTTACGTGTGTATTTTCAATTCTAGGGATGAAATTTGGTCCTCTAATTTTTTTTGGTGCACAGGTGTACTGGAAGGGGGTACAAACCCTATATGAAAGGTGTCTGGACACTTAATTTGGCATGTTTTTCTTGAATTTCTTCACAATTGGATAAGATTTCACTTATCCTATTTTTTCCACATTATTATTTTCTTATATGTTTGAACTCAACCTTATAATTTAGATGAGTTATTATATCGATATGTCACATACTTATTTTGATGATTTTTGGAAGAGCGTTTCTATCAAGAATACTCATATCACATGGTAATTACATTGAACAAATAGTGATTTAGGTGATGTGCGGTTCATATTCCCCTATTATGCAAGGAATTGTTTTGGAGAATGTTGTTTCTTTTTATAAGAAATCTTCCTAATATCTAGAAAAATCTCAATTCATTTATAAAATGACACCTATATAAGTCATTCAAGAGGCCGATGAGAGATGGAGCAGTCGATGAGAGATGAAGCACCATGATTGAGAGTGTTAATGCTGACATGGGGCATCATAAACCTCTAAAGAATAGTTTAAAAAATCATGGGTTTATGATTTTATGAATATATTTTATCAATTAGGATGTAGATATATAGATTCAGGTTATTGATTGATGTCCCTATTTCTGCACCATATCATGGGATTCAATCACTCACCTAGATAATCAACTATCTTTATATACCTACTGAAAATATTAAATCAAATGTAAAATATATTTGGGATTATTTTTCTGATGGGATCATTCTAGTATATGCTTAATTATTATTCGAGGAGGAACTCTAATCACCGAAATTAGATATTTGTTTCTTTAAATCCATTACAAATAGTTCTACAACCAATGGGAAATTGGGGTGGTCATGAAAGTTGGACATTCACCATTGTGGGATTGTTTGGAATGGATTTCAGTGACCCTTTTGGGTTCTCTAATGTTCTATTGAGTTTAAGGATTATTTTAGAGTTTTTTGGCTTTACGAACCCACCTTGGTGCCACAAACATTTCTTCAACGTAATAGGTTCCTTCTTATAGACTTACATAGTAGGTGGATTCTAGATAAGAATATATACTTTTTGGTGCATATAGTATTTGGAATCATTATTACGTATTTCTATATAATCATCAAAGAAAAAATTAGGGGGAACATATATTGAATTTATTCCACTACTTTTGTGTGGGTGGTGCAGAGAAGAAGCCATCAGTTTTAAGGGAATTACTCACAATAGCGGAGAACCATATAGAGGAATAACACAATATTGTGATAGATATTACCTTCCTTGATTTGGATCAAGTGTTTTCACACCAAATGGTCATGATCTTATTTTTAGGATGACAAATACTTTCTCAACCCTCAAGAATCATAGGATTATAGGTGAGTATTGGCCAATAATAGAAGGGTGTAATTTTACCTAGTGGAGTTAAAAATGTACTCCATGTTTCAATAAATTGTCACAAATATAAGACTTTTTGTCAATGTTTTTAAGTGTATTTTAACTGCTAGTGTGTGACTATCATACTAGTGATGGAGTTAGATATCTTTCCATGGTATCCAAGTTGGAAACATAAAACGATATCAATTTGGAGGTCCTAATTTTAGAAAATATTCACTATAAACCTAGACATAATGGTAGGATAAAACCTCCTTTAAATTTATTTATCCCATTTCAAGCCGTATAGAGTAAGATTTTATCTCACATGGGGGGGTTATAATTCTATCATCAATCATAAAATTTCAATGGTGCGATTCATGTCATATATTAAGTGTGTATGTGGGGTAAACCAACTTTCATTGGATATGAGGGATGGAAAGAGTATATTGAATCATCACAATTGATTCATCTAAATTCCCTATACTCTTCAAATCGATGTTTTCATGAATAATTCATCTAGAAACCACGAAGTGTGATGTTATCTCATTTTATAGAAAGAAGGAATTTTTTGTATGACTTGAGATGATCTAATTTGTAAGGGATACACATCCTACAGGTTTAGGAAAATATTCTTTTATATCTAGAAAATATTTCCTCCTTCCTTGAACAATGTGTAGAGGAATAAACATTTTATCATCAACCATAATCTTTGGATCATGTTCACATGGGAGGATATGGCTATTTAGGTGTAACATTCTGACACTAATTCCGTGCCTGATATTTAAATGAATTATTATGAGGTATGGATTCTCTCATACCCAAACAAGAAATAAGATAAACTATAACCCTTTGATAATGGATTTCTAATGAATATTAAAGAGTAATAAATAGATCAACCCATATCCAATATGTAAAATTAATGGTTGATGTTTTAGGCCCCCTCTTCCTATACTATGAAACATCCTATCATACAATTCTACCTAACAAGGAAGCATTTATGGTATCTTCTAGAGAATGGGATTCCTAAAAGAGCTCAGTTTCTACAAGGGGAATATGGATTTTTCTTCAATGGAAATAAATTATCTTGATGAGATATGTGTTTATATATACACCTATGAGTATTTACATTGTGGGATAACACAATATAATGGAATCCTATATCAAAGACCTTGAGACATCAATACATTCACCTAATGGAAAAATATTTTACTCACGATGAGTGCTCAAAATGTTAAAGCCTTATAGTGGTGATAAATAGGAATGAGAGGTCAATTATTATTCTTCCCATGGAGAGGTAATATGGTTTCCATATTTTTACCTCTATGATGTCGTTGTATGCAATTAACCTTTTTTCATAGGAGGCTAAAGATGTGAAATGACCTATCATAAATGAACTTATATGATCACTTATGCCTATGACACTATGAAGTCATGAACAACATGGTCCATTGAAACTTTTGATATTAGAGATGAAAAATAAAAAAGTGAGAAATCTAGATTAGGCACTCTAGATAGAAGTGGTACCATCATCATTATCCATTCCAATTATGGCATCATTTCTAGATGTTATGAAGGAATGGGATATCTAGATAAAGTGAGTATAAGCTGAAGAATACTAAAGTTACTTTAATAATAAGATTTTTATTTAATTGGTTTTTTGCATGTCACTACTCTATTGATTTTCTATTTTGATGTAAAACATGACATAGTCTATTTTTATCTTTAAGAGATATACAAATCAATACAATTATTCAAGGGAAGGATATATTCATTATATTAGGTAAAGTAAATACTGATATAAATAGAATAAGAAACCAAATCTGAGAAAGAGGTTGAATATAATCTCACCATGATTCTATTCTCTCTTTTAATGTTGTCCTTGACCTTAAAATATCTTATAGGAAGCTAGAGTTAATCAAAAACTAAGAACTTCCCCATGATATACTAAAGGTGGAATAATGATCAAAATCGATGCATCATCCAATGATATAGTTATAGAGGAGGGATATCATATAATATATGAACATATGTATGTAGTAATTTATAAAATTGTAATAGTATTTCTCCCTCTTCCTCCCACACCATCAACTTATCCTACCATGAGATTATCTTCATGGAATATTTCTAGCTAGAGGTTGGTGAAAATTCCTACAATACACATTTAATAAGGGAGGGTGGGTGAGTAATATACCTTATCACCTAACTCTTGAATTTTTCGAATAATTTTTTATTAATGATTTAGCACATACAGATACAGAGACAAGTTCTGCACACCCAATAGAACCAAATATGAAGCAGCATGAAACTTCTACTCCATTAGAAAGGATTCATATAGATATAGTGATAGAATATATTTTATGGAGGTTGGAAATGGATAAGGATCTGATTGTATAATTTAGTTCGCTTATATTCCCAAAACTAGTTGGTGAAGTCATGGAGGTGATGTATCTTGGAACATCAATAATACATAAACCTACTCTGCCTTTATTGCCTAAAATAATTATACATGGGTGATGGAGGGAGTACCTCAATAAATTCCATTATTAAATATGTTAATCATTATTTAAAACAATAAAACAATGGTATATTATTTATTAGTTGATTCAATAATGAGAGTTTTAATCTCCCATGATCAAGTGACCTCTACACTAACAGAACGGGTTTATGAGCCAATTTTGATAGGTGGTGAGAAAGAATGATTGGAACCCAAGAGGACCAGTTTGGGATATACCTAACACTGAGATGGGGTTGAATTAGTGTCAGGAACTTTTTAAACTAATTATAACTTTTATCCTTGTACCTCTTGACCTGTTAGGATCTTTATTATATTATTCTCTTTTCCCCGTTGCATGCAATAATAGAAATTAGTAAAAATATAAACATGATATTTTTACAAGGTTCATCACTCAATAAGATTAGCTACATCCTTACCATGCATGGGTATGACCAGTGCATGGATTCTACACTATAATGTGATATTCTTTTACAACGGAGTGGCTAGGAAAACAATCCTCTAGCCAGTGTGAGTCCTTACACTTTGGAGGGGGGTGGGAAACAATCCTCTTCCTTGGACTGGTGATGGCCTAGTCGAACTTGCAGCCTCTAGATAGTTCTTTATACTTCCTATGGAGATAGTACTCTTCCTTCATGATAAGATAGGTTATGCTCTTGGTCTTCTTTGGTTCTCTTTACGTGATTACTTGCAAAGGAGTAGGTAATAAATTCTTCCTTATTTCCTTCTCTTCCTTTTCTAGTGCAACACCAACTGCACTAGACTTCTTCTTTATTATTCTTAGTGCAACAACCAACTGTACTAAAACATCTTCTATATTCTTGGCTAGAATAACATATACCATTGTGATTAATCAAGAAGTGAAGATCAGTTCACATGGGATCATCGGAATCTAACTTCCCTGAACAATTGTCAGCATTCAATTGGGAATACTCTGTTATTCTTCTTCTTCTCTCCTTTTTCTTTGACATAGTAGAATTTGGAATGGTACTGAAGTGTATTAATATCTTTCTTCAATTACCAATACCAACACATAAGTGGGTCGGTATACTACCTTCTTCCTTTGTGTAGACGTGAGTTCAATTTCATGTCTAGTTCTTCTATACTTCACAAAGTACAAAAATGGTGATAAACACTAGTCGTGTGAGTGTGGTTCAACTTCTCTTTGTGAAACTGAATGGTTCGCAGTTCTTTCTTCTTCGAAAAGCTGCTTCGAGAGTGTTATGAACCTATCGAATTCCAGTAAGACCCCCAAATTTTTCGCGCACCCTTCTAGGTGGCTTCCACATAAATTTCAAACCTTGTGCATAAAAACACCTCTTTGTGTGAAAAAACCATTTCATGCAACTATTCATTTTCACACAGAACTTCCTTTTTTTGCATAGCACTTCCATTTTCACGCATCACTTATTCTTTTCGCGCATCACACTATACTTCAATTTTTCCGTGCGTCAGGGCTCGGGATTTGTCTAAGTGTCGTGACTCTAAAAATGAGAGGGGGTCACCTCATATTTGTAGTCATTTTTTACCCTGCATGTAAAACCCCTTCATGTGCATAAAACTCCTTTCAGCGCATAAAAATGTCTGTCACTTCTTTAATTACACATACCTTCTTTTATTTTCGTGCACCACCAGGATTTTTCATGCACCTCACGAATTTTCCATTTTTCATCATTCTAAGCATGAAGCACCAATTGCATGAAAAATTCCACATTGTGTTCCATATTGCGTGAAAACCCATCCTTTCACATGACATCGTATTTCACGAAATGATCCAATTTTTCTCACACCTCATGCATTTTCCAATTTTTGAGATTCTGATCTTGAAACACCTCTTGTGTGAAAAACTTCATTACTCTATTTCGCGCACCAGGCCAATATTTTATGCAACCATTATTTTTTGTGCATCCCACTAATATTTCGCGCATCCATCTCATACTTCGTGCATCCCTCTATTATTTTTCACATCCCGCTGATATTTCTCACATCCCGCAACTATTTCATGCACCGCATTATTTTTTCACGAAACTTGCCTATATTTCCGCGCACTCTATGCCTCCTCTGTTTTTCAATGTTTTGACCTTAAATCGTGCCTTGCGTGCAAAAATATAAACCATATTCAATCTTGCATGCAACATCCACTGCCAAAAACACGTCTTCATCTCCCGATTTTCAGGCCCTAAAATTTGGAAAACAGTGGAAAATGGTGCCACCTTAAACAGTGATTTTTTTCCGCCTCCATATTGTCCATTTCTTTTTCATTTCTCTCTTCACTACTTCCCAGAACCATTGTTCATATTTTATCACAAATTCCGCTATCATGATATATATACTTTGATAGACCAGATCTAGCATCGTCAGAATTACAATGGGAAGTACTGAAACTTCCCTATCATCCAGCCGCATCATTCCTTCCAATAAAAACTGTATATGACTGGAATCAACATTTCTCCCCCTTTTCTTAATAGGTCTAGCATCAAAAGTTCTCCTAACTTATTATATGTGTGAAATACAAATCAGCAATGAATCGTATGGTTTGATACAATGTGAAATGAATGGTTGTCTCAGAATGACAAGACCTTCTACATTCTCTATTCTTCTTCAACTATCATTCCACGCTTCATGAAATAATGAAGAATTTCATGGTCTTCTTCAAATCATCATTCTTCTTGAATCATCCTCCAATGGATGATACCTTACAATTCTTCATTGTTGTAAACAATGTGTCACCTTTGACACAAGTTCTTTGAACTTAGGATCACTTCAACAATCGTCTGAATTGCCTTTAAGGAGAGTTTCCCAAACATGACATCCAATGATATGATTACATAACAACTCTCCAAGCATCCTCACTTCAGCCGATCTCCATTAACTTTGGAGTTATTCTCAATATCCTTCCTCAGTTTGACCAGCATTGTCAACTGTTGACAACAAATACAATCTCCATACACAAATTGGTCCCAACAATCTCCCCCTTTGTATTTGTTGTCAATACCTTAAAGTTCTTCTCAAATGAATATGTCAATATCAAATGAAAATATTTATCTCCCCTTTAATTTACAAATATTCATTTCACTTTCTCTCCCCCTTATTGATAAGAAATACAAAGTTCATAGTAGAGAGGGTATCATTCCATACTTAAGCAATGTGCCATAAATCATTTCACTCTAAGTCTACTTGAGAAATGCTCGGTGTAGAAAATAAGAGGATCTCATTTAGACAACAAAATTTTCCATTACCCACTGAATATGGAACCTCATGAGATGATAAATCAGACACTTGTATTCAAGGGTTTTTCACTTTTATTCTAGGCCGAATATATTGAATGTGATAAGATATAATCTACCTGAAATTCCTGCACTCACTTCAACAAATAGATCAAAAACATTCAAGTGAAATTGGTAGGATAAGTGGACTTGGGGTACTTTTATTATTCACATGTCACTAATTGATTAAATTACTCCCCCTTTGAGAAATAATATTTACTTTTAGTAACCAAGGATGAGATATTGAGAAATGACATACCTTTTCCAATGACACGATCTTCAAAAAATCATCAGAGTAATTCAATTTTGATATCAATAGAAGTTGACACTAATTGAAATAATGACTCTTGCAGATTCTTCATGTTTCTCCCCCTCAAGGGAGCACATCTCATTACTGAATCTTGGGTTCTACCCATGAGATATTTATTCACCTTCAATTACCTGATTGTTAAGAACAAATACAAAACATAATGATTAAAGGGAATAAGGTGGATCCTCCATCCTTCTTCAAAGTGAGGAGGAAGGCTAAGATGAATTTCTCAACCAAGATGCTTCATTTTCTCCACTCCACACACTTCCACGTATGATCTTAAATGCTGACTATGATTGTATGGACATCACTATTTCTTTTATATATTTGTGTGTGAATCTTTTTTCTTAAAGGGTTTCAAAACACTAGAATAACCTGGTGAAACATTCATCTTTTTGATGAATTCTTGTTGGGATGGAGTGAATTCAAAGTATTTTCTAATAGTATGACCAGCCTTGTTGCACCTCACACACAGAACTTCTTTATCATCATGTAGAATCTTCCTTTTGCTTTTAGCACAATTCTTAGCATGGGCATCTTCCATCTTTCTCATTCTTTCCAAATCGTCTGGCCAAACCACCAATATATTATTAGGGACTGAGGAATCAAGATTGGATCGTCTCTATGACTTCTTCAAAGTGTCATCCTTCTTAGTAGTTCTTCTGGATGCACCACCATTCACCTTCTTGGATTTAGAATCCAAGGAATTATCATCTTTCCTTCTTGAAATCTTCTTGGGAGTGTTTGTATTCAAATTATTCATATGATTTCTTCCTAAGGATGCTTTTTCATTCTTACCCAGCATCTGTGGTCTTCTTTCCTTATCAGCTTTGGGTACCTGTTGAAATAAACATGCCCCATTCATATGACCACTCCCTTTGCATACATCACATATGTTATCTAACATTCCAAATCTATTTCCAGTATACAAATACTTCTAGATCTGTGTATGTTGCTTTTTCTTCTCTATATTTCTCCCCCTTGAGATGGGATTTCTCTATGCTTTTACATTTAATGGATTTTACCAACAATCTAGTTCATAATGACCAAATCTATTACAACACCAGCATTGACCAACATAACTTTTATTCTTGCCATCTTCTTTATAAGACTGCTGAATCTTCTTCTTGGTATGTTGATCTTTTTATGGGGACATATCTTCCACACTCTTTCCCCTATCCACCATATCCATGGTGGTAGGTTTCTTCTGACCTTTATTCATCCATAATTGTTTAGAATTTTTCTTCCAACGTGTACTTTTTGTAGAAACAATTTTAGAAACATTAGTACAAGTTGGTATGGATGGTGCCTTTACATTCTCAGCTGCTTGTGATAGATCAATGAGTGAATTCATGATATTCTTATCACATGTTGAAGGTCTTTTGACAATAGAATACTTCTATGAGCCTTGAGTACTAGAAGCAATTGTTTCCTTCTTTTGTGGAGACTCAATATGTGTCTTCTCAAGATTGGTCAACTGAGCTTCAAATTCTAGACATATCATATTGAGGATGACTTCCCGGTCATCAATCATTGTAGTCTTCTCTTCACAAGAATTCTTTAATCTTTCAAATTCATCTTCATGATTCCTTACATTTCTTTGTAACAAAGAGTCAAGTTCTTTGATCTTTTTGAAGTTTTCTTCCAAATATACCTCCTTAACATAGTTTCTCTTTTTCAGCTCATCTTCAAGTGCATGGATCTTCTATTCTTGAGACTTGTTGAATCCCTCTGTATCTTCAACATATTTGAGCCACATTGAAGAACTTACTTCAAATCCCCTCTTTGTTTCTTCAAAGGATCCAACCTGACTGGCATGTTTAAGACATTCAACAAATTTATCTTGTAATCCTTTCTCCAAAACATCAGTTTCTTCTTCCAGCTGAGTGATATTTTCCAGCATGCATTGACATAATTCACAAACCAGGGATTTAATTTCTTCAGGAATACCATGCAGAATCATTCTTAATCTATCAACTAATATTTCTTGGGATGTTGTAGATTGTTCATCACCGCTTGTGCTAGAATTTTCATTAGGAGAATAATTTCCAAATGTCCTAACACATAACTCTTGATCAGTTGAGGTAAGAAGGTTGTCCATATTCTTGATGGGGACTTGATCCACCTTCTCTTTACATTCCAAGTTAGGTGTGTCTTCAGTATCAGCCAGATCTGAAGAACCAGATTCTTCCTCTTCTTTAGATAAGAGGGAATTATTCTTCAAATTTCTCTTCTCTTTCTTTTTCCTGTTCACCGTGGTCTTGGTAGATATAGCCTACTGTTCAAAGGTAACTAAATCTTCACCAACACTTCTCTTCATTGTTGACTCAGGAAAGTAACTCATGTCTTCAAAAGAGAATAAATTCACTGTAGAGAATCTAACCGAGGTGAACATGTCCCTCTGATACCAATTGAGAGGACCAGTTTGGGATATACCTAACACTAAGAGGGGGGGTGAATCAGTGTTAGTGACTTTTTAAACCAATTCCATCTTTTATCCATGTACCTCTTGAACTGTTAGGATCTTCGTTATCTTATTATTTTTTCCCCGTCGCATGCAACAATTGAAAGAAGTAAAAATATGCACATGATATTTTTACAAGGTTCACCACTCAATAAGTGTAGCTATGTCTTTTCCATGAATGGGTATGACCAGTGCATGGATTCTACACTATAATGTGATATTCTTTTACAGTGGAGTGGCTAGGAAAACAATCCTCTATCCAGTGTGAGTCCCTACACTTTGTAGGGGGTGGGAAACAATCCTCTTCCCTGGACTGGTGATGGCCTAGTCCAACTTGCAGCCTCTAGCTGGTTCATTATACTGCCTATGGAGATAGTCTTCTTCCTTCTTGATAAGGTAGGTTCTTCTCTTGGCCTTCTTTAGTTCTCTTCACTTCATTACTTTCAAATAATTAGTCAAGAAATTCTTTCTTCTTTCCTTCTCTTCCTTTTCTAGTGCAACACCATATGAACTAGAATTCTTCTTTATTCTTCTTAGTGCAACAACCAACTGCATTAAAACTTCTTCTATCTTCTTGGCTAGAATCACATATACCAATGTGATTAATCAGGCAGTGAAGATCGGTTCACTTGGCATCATTTGAATCTCACTTCCCTGAACAATTGTCAGTATTCAATTGGGCATACTCTATTATTATTCTTATTCTATCCTTTTTATTTGACACAGTAGAATATGGAATGGTACTACAATGTCTTAATCTCTTTTTCAGTTCTCAATACAAACATGTAAGTGTGTCGTTATACTACCTTCTTCCTTTGTGCAGATGTGAGTTCAATTTCATGTCTAGTTCTTCTTTACTTCACAAAGTACAACGAGGGTGATAAACACCAGCTGTGTGAGTGCGGTTCAAATTCTCTTTGTGAAATCGAATGGTTCACAGTTCTCTCTTCTTCACAAAGCTTCTTCGAGAGTGTTACGCACCTATCGAATGCCCGCAGGACCCCCAAATTTTTTGTGAACCCTTATAGGTGGCTTGCGCGTAAAATTAAAAACTTGTGCGTAAAAACACCTCTTGGCAAAAAAAAACCCTTTTCGTGCAACTATTCTTTTTCACGCAGAACATCCCTTTTTCGCACATCACTTCCTTTTTCATGCATCACTTCTTCTTTTCTCGCAATACTCTATACTTAAATTTTTTTGCGTGTTAGATCTCAGGATTTGTATAAGTGTCTAGTCTCTACAAATTAGAGGGGTTCACCTCATATTTATAGGTATTTTGACCCTGTGCGTAAAACCCCTTCATGTGCATAAAACTCTTTCCAGCACGTAAAACTCTCTATCACTTCTTTAATTATGCTCACCTTCCTTTATTTTCGTGCACCACTTGGATTTTTCGAACACCTCATGACTTTGCCATTTTTCATCATTCTAAGCATGAAACACCAATTTCACGCAAAATTCCACACCATGTTCCATATTGCGTGCAAACCCACCCTTTCACGTGACATCGTATTTTGTGAAATGATCCAATTTTTCACTCACCTCATGCCTTTTCCAATTTTCAAGCTTCTAATCTCGAAAAACCTCTTGTGTGAAAAACTGCATTTCTCTATTTCGTGCACCCACCAATATTTCATGCTAACATTATTTTTCATGTATCCTGCTAATATTTTGAGCATCCCAAAACTATTTCGCACACCACATTATTTTTTCACGCAACTTGCCTAAATTTCTGCGCACTCCATGCCTTTTCCATTTTTCAATATTCTGACCTTAAATAATTCCTTCCGTGAAAAAATCTAAACCATCTTCAATCTTTCACGCAACATTCATTGCCAAAAATAGGTCTTCATCTCCTGATTTTCAGGCCCTGAAATTTGGAAAACACTGGAAAACAGCACCACCATAAATGGTGATTTTGTACCACCTCCAGATTGTCTATTGCTTTTTCATTTCTCTATTTACATCTTCCCATAACCATTCATCAGCTTTTAACACGAATTCCACTATTGTGATATATATCCTTTGATAGAACAGATCTAGCATCATCAGAATTACAATGGGAAGTACTAAAACTTCCTTATCTTCCAGCAGCATCGTTCCTTCTAATCAAAACTATATATGACTGGCATCAACATTTCACCCCCTTTCCTTCATAGGGGTTTCATCACATGTTCTCCTAACTTATGATATGTGTGAAATACATATCAACAAATTATCATCTAGTTTGATAAAAATGTGAAATGAATGGATGTCTCTGAATGCCAAGCCCTTCCACATTATTTCTTCTTCTTCAACTATCATTACACACTTCATGAAATAATGAATAATTTAAGGGTCTTCTTCAAATCCTAATTATTCTTAAATCATCCTCAAATGGATGATACCTCACTATTCTTCATTGTTGTAAACAATGTGTCACCTTTGACACAAGTTCTTTGAACTTATGATCACTTCAACAATCGTCTGAATTGTCTTCAAGGAGTGTTTCCCAAACATAACATCCAATGCTATGATTGCATAATAATTCTCTAGGAATCCTCACTTTAGATGATCTCCATTAACATTGGAGTTCTTCTCCATCTCCTTCTTAATTTTGACCAGCATTGACAACTATTGAAAACAAATACAATATTCAAACACAATGTGGTTCCAACAGAACCAATTGTGCCAATATATACTCCCTTTGAAATGATTCATGTGAATGATCATTATAGGGTTCTAGATTTAATTAGGACCATTATCCTAGAAAAAACTAATCCGATCCTTTTGGAGGAACACTAAACGAGATGGATTTAATAGAGGAGGAAGCAATGGTCAGAGCCTATAGGGGGTAATATTTTTCCTATGATCCAAGTACCTAGTCCAATTAAAATTACCTTCAAGTTTTAGTGGAGTATTTTATGGGGATTGTTGTCCAAGTTCTATATTCAACCTTTGATATTGCACTGAGTTTTAATTTTCAATGGTGGGTCTCGACATTGCTATAAGAGACTACGCACTAACCTGATGTAGATGATGATATTTACACACTCTATATATTATTACAAGCCCTGAAAGACTACATTTTATTTATTATTCATCTTAAATAGTTAATTAAGAATGATTTTTAATAACAAAACCTTCATTGGTATGGGAGAAACTAAAACTTTTGGTTTAACCTCTCATTTTTTTGATCCATGAATAAATAATCATTTTATTATTAATTTTCTTTCATTCCCTGAGTTCTGTTTCAACACAATTATGACTTCATAAAAATATATGAGACTTTATCAAGAAATTGTATAAAGATAATTTTCAACCATTTGAACATTGAATAGAAAATTAAAAAAATACAAACATGTTCTCAAAATGAATTAGATAAAAACAATTCCTCTTTAACATGGATCATACATGGGTATAGTTATATGTAACATTATTATAAAACTAAATTTAGTCCATTTGGATGAATTATTTCATCCAAAACATGGTTCACACACATGTATTTTCGTTATTACTATCACTATAATACTAGATTTGGTCCATTTAGATGAATGATTTTCTGTTGGGTGTGCCTCAACGATGGGTATAGATATAAATATCATCATTATAACACTAAATTTGGTTGATTTCGATGAGTTATTTCCACCTTGGTATGTCTTACAGATGGTCAAGGTAACATTTATATCACTGTAACACTAGGGTTTGTCCATTTGGATGAGTTATTTTTTCCTTAAAGTGGATCATAAGTGAGTATAGGTATAATTACCATCACTGTAACACAAGATTGAGTCTATTTACATGAATTATTTGACACGACATGATGTGGATCATAGAGGGGATATTTTTAATTGGGATTCCAATGCTCAAAATGGTTAGATAACTCTAGGGTTATGAATTCATGAATTTTACATAGATCCCCTAGACTGATAAACCTAGGATGAGAGAACGGTGGAATTCTCAAAAAAAATCTCTAGGACAAGAGGCCAAAATGTTACAACTTTTCTTTTATAGTTTCCATATTATAAACCTCAAAAAAATTATTCTTTTTATTTTATCACCCTAATTCTTTTTCTAATCATTATATTGATGAGGCATAGCTAGAGAATACATTTCCTTTTCTTTGGTCACCCTTTAAAAATTTTCAACTTAACAAGATTTTTGACACATTATAATTTAAAATTATCAATTTTTCCTACACCACATGAGTGATGCATCTAAAGGGGGAGAGATGATATTTTCCTACATTTCCATTTATAGTATTTAAACCTAGAAAGTTACACGTCTTTTTCCTTATCTAGTTCTAAGTCATGAATGTTGGGATTATGTTGCCATTTTTTTTAAAACATTTACCAATATTCTCCCAATTTACGGTCATGGGTCCTGGAAAACAAATTTTCTCCATTTAAGGTAGAATATTTTTGGCCAAAATGCACCCTATTTATGGTTATAATATGTAGATAAATCAAATTTTCAAGGAAGATATGTATGGTTCTCACATTATAAAATAAGTTCGGTAAACAAGTTTATAACATAGAGTGTCTCAAATCCAGTTTAATAATTTTTTAATGCATTGTGTAAGTCATAAACAAATATTTTTGAATCAGGAGTGGTGAGATGAGACACATATATTATGGATGATTGTGAACTATATTTGAAAATTGTGGTTCTCTATAATGGTGTTAATGTGTACAGGGTTTAGAGGATTCTCTTCTTTAAGATCATGATTCCACTATTTGAAAATCGTCATCAAGGGCACTACTGCAAATCCATATTGGGGGAAAAGTATGAATAATCAAGAAGAGGTGCCCTTTGACATAGAATTAACTAATTACTAACAACTAAATAAATTTTATCGAGTATTAAAATAATTGTGAAATGATTTATATATATTTAAGGAATAGATATGCAAGATAGATTTTGGAAAAATACAAGATATACCACTTTGTACAAGCCATAAAATTTATCAAATAGATATTTTGTGTCATTTCTCTAACTTTAAAATGAAAAAATGGGTCCACCAAGTATGGATTGAATTTTATATAGATTTATAATGATTCCTACATGACTTTTCATTTTCAGTTTATGATTCAAGGTTTCTTAATTCCCTAAAATTGGAGTCTTTATAATCATAGAATGGAATTTTTCCAAGGACTCATTTTATGTGTATCCTTCCAGATGAGTTTTAGGAATTTTTAACGAGTTTTTTAGGCCATAATGTCTAAAAAATAGAGGGGATAGTGTTTAAGGTAATACAACATTTACAAAAAAATGATGAGGGTATGGCCATGCATATTTTACTGCATGTGATGTGGGACAACCTATATAGAAATAGTGAGGAGAAAACCTGATGATATTAGAGTGACCATTTCAAGTATTTACTATCTAACATAAGGGGTTAACATAGTTTAAGGTCATAGAGCTTAAACCAAAAAGTTACGAGACAAACCATTTAGTAGAAAAGGGAAAAATTTACCTAAAGTGAATGGAGGGTCTAATACCTCTATAGTCTTTCACAGCATGGGGGTGCATGAAATTTATGGTCATGATGCAAGGAAATTATAATTGATAATAACAACCCAAATGGGGGAAAAAGTGAAATAATTCCCAAATACCTTTTGAACAGGGAGTGTTTTCATCACAAATCACAACATAAGGTTATTAAATAAATAATGGAGTGGTGGAGTAGGTATGCATATAAATCCCATGGATCATATTCAAAAAAAAAATTCACTATGATTCTTGAAGGACTACATAAATTAGTGGATCTTCCCTTTCCATTTAACGGTTCCTCTAGTTCACAATCCATATCAAGGGAACCTATATGAAACAATATTGGGTGTATAGTATACATAGTTAATCAGATGTGTCTTTTCGAGTCGAATTCACTCATTACTGATTGAGAAAGAAGGGAAAACAAAAATATAAAATAATTTAAGCACAATGTTTGATTTATGTAAAAAATGTTCGAAAGGGGAATGGAGGTCCTTTAGACTCATTATAATTTTAACTAAGATGAAATGGTTCCCTTGTAAGGTGTAAAAATGAATGATGACTTATGTCATGGTTATGAAAATGGGGCTTAGATATATATCAGGAATCAATCCATACATGATCTATATTTTATTGGGGTGCTCCAAAAATTTGGATAATGAGATAAGAAATAGTTATTTTATCATAATGAATATTGGAGAGAAAAACTAGGTTATGTATCCTCACATGGATCATTTTCTCATATAGAAAAATTGGTCCGCATATAGGGGAGCACTCTGAGTCATTTAAGTTCATGCATGATGGATCATGTTCTGTGTAGTTTAATTTGGTGTGAAAAGTACTCAAAAATAATTCCTATATAGATTGAACTCTTACATAAGAGGTAGTAATTTATTTTATTTTATACCTATTATAGAATTTTTCATGACCTATCCCCCAGGTCCTGTGTCATGACTACCCCTAGCCTGCCTCCCATAGGTGAGGGGATGGAAACTAGTATCGAGTAGGAATTTCTCATAAAGGGGAGGAATTGTACATTAAACCTTCACATGAACACACCCATCACCAAGAAGAGTACTAAAACTGAAAACACTGAGTAAACATATATGCAACCCACTAAGAAAACCACTATGTGTAACGGTACAAAATAAAAAGTATATGTGCTAGAATACAATCCCAACAGAAAAAGAAAAGTACATGATCCTGGAACCCATCTGTAGGAAACCGTACTTCAAGGGTAGGTATTGTAAGTTGTATGAATGTTACTAAAGTGTAACACATCCATTGGTTCACCTTGAATCACCCATATCTTTAGCCCACCGAGGACTATGTCAAAGCTACCAATTGTCTGCACAAGACACGACTCATGTAGGTGAAACCTGTGCAGGGGTGAGTAAAAAAATACTCTATAGGGACCACAAACCAAAAATTAATTACACATGATAAACCACAAGGAATCACATGAAGTATACCACAATGAATATCACTATGAAATACACCAATTTTACTACCATAGAGGTACATGATGTGTATCTTCTAAGAATTATAGTCAATAGACTCACTAGAGTCAGCTCACCCCAAGTATATGTCTATAGTACATATATTGGATTGTCGTAAGAATCCAATGTTCCATCATGTAGTAACACATGGAGTGTCGATAACACACAGAGTGTAGGTAACACATAAAGTGTATCTAACAACGGGACTGTTGGTAACACACAATGTTTTGGTAACACAAAGAGTGTGGGTAACACACAGAGTGTAATCAAAGACTAGAGGACCCACACCATGATGGGACATGGGAGTACCAACTCAGTATCGATAAGACCTGAAATCTAGATAGGATATATAGTCTATCCCAGACATGTATCCTAGTAAATTACATAGCTTCTAGGTCCCTGCCAGCCTTAGGATTTCATCCTTAGAATGCTCATTCTAGAAGCAGCTACTCCTCAAGACAAAAATTTCTTACAAAAAATTCCAAGAAAACTCACATAAAGTATCTCAAAATGGTTTCCTTATAATTAGGTTACCAAAACCACAAAAATCTCATAAAATGGACACACGGTTAGAGAGTTATGGGTATTTATGTAAAAAGGGGCTGAGTTTTTTCGGGTCCGGTCCAGCCCAGTCGGACCGACCCAACCAGACCCGATTCCTTCCTAACCCAACCCACCAATTCTAACTGTTCCCCTGGGTCTAACCCTCCATATTCAGCATGGCCCTCTTGGATGTGGGCCGGTTTATCTGCTAAGACATAGTGGGGGTCGCCCGAACGTGGCAGTCACCATGTAAACTCCTTATTAAAGTAGGGCGGCCACCACATTGGATGTGCTGGTCTACCTCATCCACTAATTACCACCTATAGCTGCCTGTCAGCAGCCCTATCTTCCAACCATTGTCATGCACCCCTGTTGGCCCTCTTTCTGTGGGTCATTGGTCTCACTCCGGTGAAATATATTTTTGAAATAGGTCTATATACGTGATCATTGAATCGCATTATTCACTACCTTAGCATTCGTTTCTTCTTTTCATCCCTTTGGGGGTCCAACCACATTCAGAACCTCCTAGAAAATCACACTGTGACCATGGGGTCCATTAGAAAAGAACTCCAATAAAGAAGATAGGAAAATCACAAAGAATGTCTGAAGGACGAATGTCGGAAATGTTAATTCCAGCCTTCGTTCATCCCGATAGAGAAAAATAGAATGAAAACATAATCACATAGATTAATCTCCCTTTAATCTCGTAGTAATGATTACCTATCCTGTGTGAACAATTAAACTATGGATCAACCTGTTCATTGGTTGGTCCTGTTCTTCATTTGAAATAAGAATGAAGAAATGAGTCACAAAGAAAAAAAACCCCTACCTAGAAAGAGGAACGGTTGGAGGAAAGAATTTGTTGTTGAAGGAGATTCATCAATCATTCTTCGTCTTTCTTCATTCTTCATCACTAACAAGAGATCTTCCTTGGGTTCCAGAGAAAATCTCCAAAGTCATGAATTTTAACACTAGTCCTTGTCCCGATTAAAGGAGGAAACACATTGAAATGTTTTAGTGTTACTATTTCTCTTTGAAGAAGTGATTCAACACTATTTAAATTATGAAGGGAAATATATTCTTTGTTGTCGTGTCCTAGCATTACCGCATCATCCTGAAATTCTAAATGAAAAATAAGATAATCTTTTTGTGTTTATTTTTATTCTCCTTTAAAAGGTCCATAAAAGTTTTTCTGAATTCAACCCTCTCCGGTCGAAGTTATATCATTCCTAAGAAAAACTTGCAGCTCTAAACACAATAGTGCCCCCAAAAATCAAATCATAGCATACATTTTAAAATTACTAAAACCGAGCATGTGTGATGTTTTTAATTACTAAAAAATAGTTCGAACATTTATTTTGGGCACTCTGGGCATCATAATCATGTTATATCTCAATTCCTTGTCTCCACAAAATCCCACATAATTTTCAAAAAAAATTAAATTGAAATTTTGGGACATTACATTCTCCCCAAAATAGGGATTTACATCCTAAAAATCCAAAAAAGGGTTAAAAACAAATGGGGATATTAGGAATTAATCTATGCCTCCCGATCTCACATACTCTCATGGAGATTCTCATTCATCCATAAAACTTGAACTAGAGGAATCGATCTCCCAAAGAGGGTCCTCTCTTATCGATACTCAATCTCCACCGAGTACACCGTGGAAGTCGCCTAGTGATCAACCTCTAGCTTTCCCTAGTCAATGGCGTGTGAAGGGTCATGTACGTATTTCCTCATCTAGGATATGTGAAAGATGTCATGCACCCGCTCTAACTGATGAGGTAGATCCAAGTAGTATTCCACCTCTCCCACTATATGCAGTATCTGAAAAGGTCTGATGAACCTCAGAGATAACTTATATCCCCGACCATATCATTGTATCCCACATTAAGGAGACACCCAAAGGAATATACGGTCTCCCTCCTCGAACTCCAAGGGTCTCTTTCACCTATTTCACTACAACATAAATTGCCTTTAGCGTTGGTCTTTTAGAGTCGGTTTACAAAACAGCTGCCAAACTTTCCGTAAAATGGTTTAGTGGCATTTTATTAAAAATAGCCGTGAAACCCATTTAATGTTTTACAGTGACGACACCCCCCCCCCCCCCCGAGATGACCCTCTTATCTGTCACCCGTGTGGCTTCTCCCCCAATGAGCCCCAACCCTAGATCCACTCCCCTCCCGTGTCGTCAGTTACCTCGCCGCTTGTCATTGTTGGTCCGCCTTCTCTCCCTGACACCTGCGATACTGCCTTCTCCCCCGACCACATCGAGTTCCTACTCTAGGTCTGCTCCCCTACCCTACCGCCGGTGGTTTTCATAGTCATAGGTATTTTTTCATTTTTTAAGCCTTCATTGAATAGGGTTATAGAAATATGCAACCCTTTTGTGTGTATAAACATGTCTTAGAATAGATTAGTGTTCATTCATGATTCATATATATTCACCTTTGTTGGTTTGGATTTGAATACCAATTCTGTTTGATTAGGAACATAGATTGTACCACCAAGTGATGACTTGGGTCAAGGGGATGAGTTTCTAATCATGATTTTTGGTTATTAATTTGGTCCTACTTGGATTCGAGATACACTATGTTAGTTAAGTAGATCCTAGAGGGAAAGTTTTAGTGTATTTGTGGGTGTGTGATTTCATGATCTAGATGTGTGCTATATATTGAATTTTTTTCATTGGTTATATGTATCTTAATCAGGGGTTTTTAGATTAACTTTTATTTTATATAAAATGTGAGATAACTTGTTTTTATTATAGTATCATGTGTAGGAAGTCTTTGGTTGACTCTCTATTGGGTGTACATACCCACACCCCGCATATGCATCTTGGTGCATATTTAGTTTTACATGGTATAGGTAAAGGTAATACATCTTAATTATATAGGGGGACACCTTGATTTTGTGGGTATTGGTGATAGATGTAGGATATTATATATAATAGTGGTTTGTAGCTTGGTGTACTGCCATGTTTGGCTCCCTATTCTACCTTTTTAAGTCTTTTGTCTTATAGAATAGTTTGATGATATTTTTGTTTATTGTATCTATGACTATTATTATTATTTTATATTATTATAGTTTGGTTTTCCTATCTCATGCATCATATTTACATTTTACCATTAGAGTTTTTCCACTGAAGGTTATGTATTTTAAGGTTAAATCATCCCCCAGTAATATTCATAACCCTAGGTGTTTATTTTCAACCTTTAGTGTTTGTGGGATGGACCTAAAGTTAGTAGCATTCCAATATTATCTAAGTTGATAGGTTGGGGTTGTGGTATTACCAATGATATAAGTTTGGTATGATCTATTAGTTAGGAAGTTAGGTCTGTATGCAGGATGTTTTAGGACTGGAAATACAGTGTATAAAAAGGTATATATAACTACTTTATATTAAAATTCATGTTACCTAGGTGGTATGAGAAATAACAGTGTTGTAAAACACTCCTACGAGTGTTTTCTCCACATCATCATGGGTTTAGCCAGTGAGAGTTGTGTATCATCATTATTAAGGAAACGTACTACCAAAAATTCATCATTCGCATTATATTTCAGGGGTCGTTACTTTGAAAATTTTCCATTTTGATAATGTTTGTCTATTATTAAACACTTTAAAACCTTTAACTGAAGTGATGGGTGGTGACTAAGTAATGATTTTAATTACGTCGAATATGGTTATAAAAAAATACCATGGGTTAGAAGACCTATAAATTAGCAAGAGCGTGATACTAGGAATGTGGTTCCACCTAAACCATAAGTGAATTAATAACGATTAATAAGAATAGTGAAATATTTTTTGGGTACTGGAAAAGAAAAAATTGGAATGATGAACCACATTTTATGGATCAATCATTGGAAATTCAAAGGAAAATCTGGCCAATAGTATAGGGTGACTTGGGACCTGAAGATTGAAATTCATGGCTAGTTTGGATAAATAGGATCTTATATTTTCTTGGAACTATATATGAGACAAAATTAAATATAGTAGTGTGCATAATCAAAGGACAATCATGAAAATGGTGAGACTGAGTCATCTATGTTAAGGTTGATCAATACCTTACCTCGGATGGATTTGAGAATTTTTCTAACAAAAAATTATTCCCACATACCTTTCATGTATTAAGAAAAATATATTTTTTACCTTAATCATAGAGATATCTTAGGTATGTAATATAGATCCCAATTTACTTACCTTCCTCACTTTTTACTAGAAGTGGCATCTAGTTAATCTCTTAAATCATGTGTGTTTGAGTTGGTTCTGTGACATAAGAATCACTCTATGTTTTTCATGTTTTTTATTGATAATTTCATTGATATTGAGAATAATTAGATGGTAGAAAAGGTGTACATTATAGTTAATATTAGTAGAGGTGACACCTTTTTCCACATGAGCATAGGTGGAAACTCCGGCAGTGGAAATAAGTGTAGAAAGAAAAATTATCCCTAAGCTAGAAAATCACAAGATAACCAATCCACAAGGTAGTTTTACTTTTATCCACTTCAAAATAATTAGTTTGGTTAATTCCAATGTCTCTTTGGATCACTTAAAAAGGGAATGTATGATAGTACTTTGATAATTTCACAACTTTGTCCGAATATAACATCTTGAATGTTTCTATTCATATCCTTTGAATTCAAAATGAGGCAACAATTTTAATCTATCTCAATCATCTCATGATCAACTAGGATGATATCATCAGATTATTTTTAATCCAAAAAATTTATTTATTTATAGTGATTCCAAGAACAACCCCAATATCCTAGCAAGCCGTATCTCAGCATGGGGGCATGAATTATCCAGGAGGGGCTGAATGATAAATATTTAGTGATAAAAAAGATATATAAAATTAATAATGGGTTCCCTTAATAGTGTGAGGTACTATTAGTATTGATTTAATCATAATGCATGTATTCCTTGGCACTAGTGTTTCATACTCTTTTATTTATTATCATGTAAAAAAATCAAATAAGGTTATCTGTAGAAATTATGAATCATTTCATTGGTAGAACGTTTTATCTTTCAACATGGATACTGCTAACTTCCATCCTTTTTATTGGTTATTTTAGTTGATGAACCTTTCATAAACTTCCCTTATTTAGATTCTAATGACTCTTACATTCCTTATTTGAAATATTCTTAGGAGGTTTTTTTCGTACAATATTATTTCACTTTTTTCTAAGGATGATTTTTTATTTATTCACTAACTTATGTGGCCTTATTTTATTATTCAATTAATATATAGGATGACATGAACATGGACCAATCCCATGAATACTACTTTATACATCAGACACATTTTCAAAATTTCCAATTATTTTTTATGTATACATGTTTCTCTTAACCTATGGATGTTTCTTCTTCATATCTGGATTTCTATCCCTTAGAATTGGATTCCTTTATAATTTTTCATTTAACGGTCTATACCAATAATATGATTCACAATAAATGATCTTTTCACAACACCATCATTGATCCAAAACCCATGATCATCTTATTTCATTTTAATAATGACATTAGGTCTTGTTTATAACTTTTTTAGATTTTTAAGGGCAAACAACTTCCTTACTTTTCTTATCCACCTTAGCTAAGGTGGAATATTCCATCAAACATATCAAAATACATACTTGTATATAATTTATTTCCTACCCAATCCCTTCATAAAAAGATATTTACAAACATTATTATGAGATGGTATGGATGGTACCTCTTCCTTATTAGTGATCTAATTCTACTAAATTCAGTGCTTGATATCCCTTGTTATAAACTAGATTCAATATGACATCATTGATTCTCTTAGTTAAGGCTTGTAAACCTCTTTTTTATTCTAGAATAATCCATTTTTAATGTAATTATAGATTCAACAAGTGACTTTACTTCAGCATGAAACTTCTAGATCAAGTTTTGAAGAAATAAATTGGTTTCTTAACCCCACATGTTGATTCATGATTAGACATGACATGTTTTGATCTTATTTTATATCAAATGAGACTTGAAATATTTATTATATCACTTATTTCTTTCATTTTTTTGGATTTAATCAGATCTTCCTTTAGCTGAATAACATGTACTTTATTTGCACATCCACCCCATAGATCATATCCCCCCCTAAATATTGGTCCACTTCAAACAATGGTTAGAATTATTTAATTTAATGGGATAGGGGAACCACCAACATTATTAAGTTGAGTAATGTCGTTGGACTTTGTTCACTCACCCTAATCTCCCAATTTAATTCTAATCCTTTGTGGTCATACTACTTTAGATGACACTAATAGTGGGTGATTTACCATATGTATTGATATCAGAAATCCTTATGTAACATATTTATATATTTTTTCAACTAGTATATATGAATCTCTTTACCGATTTAGTAATAGTTATGTGTTTTAATTTTTTTAATATTGTGTAGGCATGTTGTCATATACATGGATAAAAGCTGGATCACATTACTAAGGAACGCATCTCAGTATATTAAGGGTTTGAATGCATTTTTAGATTTTGAAATTTCTAATCGATCCGTTTAAGGGAGAATAATATTTCCATGTCCTAAATGTAAATTTAGAAGATTGTTGAAGAGATATTAAGTTTATGAACATTTAATATTGAATCAATTCCCTGATAAATATTTTCATTAGATTTGGCACAGAGAATCAAACGTTACAGAAAGGTTGAGCACTAATGTCAATCCACAGAATGACCTCCCAAATTCATAGAAAATGAAAAATGAAATGAAAACCTTATAAATGATGCATTCGGAACTACAAGAGACCATCATCAACATCAAAACCTATCATAACAACCAGATGAGGGTGCAACAAATAGAAACTAGACAAGTGATGTTTTTGAGACTGTAACACAAACAGATCAAGATTGTAACAAATCATTGGATCCTCCTCTTGATACTATGGAGCCAAATGTAAGAGTAAACTTCACTGAAGAAAATGTGTTTCATGATTTAGTTGACGATGTAAATCAATAGTTGAATAGTGGGTTTTTGAAATATTCAAGGCTTTATTTTATACTGAATTTGTACCATATCAAATTTCTATGTGGAATTACAAATAAGACAATGTACATGATATTGGAATTGATTCGTGATGAATTTTAGGATGAAAAAATATCTAAGTCTTTTTATGATATGAAAAAATTTGTTAACAGGCTTGGTATGAATTATACAAAAATACATGCATGTCCCAGTAATTGTATGCTTTATTGGGTAGAGGATTCAAGTAGACAGAATTAAAAAAAATGTTCTTATTCTAGATGGTAGTCAAAGGGTGATGTCATAAGTCTGAATCAACATAATTTCATGGAAAATAAGAAAAATAACACACCAGAAAAGGATTTGTGTTACTTTCCTTTGAAGCCTCGATTGCAAAGATTATTCTGGTCAATGAAAACCGCCGAACAAATGAAGTGTAATTATATAGATAATAACAATGATGGATTAATTTGACATCCCCAAGATTCAAAATCATGGAATAAATTTTATTCATTAAATCCAGATTTCTCGGCTGATCCTAGGAATGTTCAATTGGGATTGGATATCGATGGATTCAACCCATTTGGGACTTTGAGTACCAGTTATAGCATTTGGCCAGTTGTTTTGATCCCTTACAATCTGCCTCCATGTATATGTATGAAAAAAACATATTTTATCATTTCTATGATTATTCTTATAAAAACAATGCCTGTAAATGATATTGATGTATTCTTGCAGCCTTTGATCGAAGAATTACAAGATTTATGGAGCAATAGTGTTGAGACATTTGATACTTTTTCTAAAACAATGTTTAAAATGCATGCTGGTTTAATGTGGACCACTAGTGACTTCCCTGGGCATGGGAATTTATCTGGTTGGAATACTTACATTGGTTTGGCTTATCCCATTTGTAACTTTTATTTTCATCCCAAACAACTAACTCATAGTATAAAATGGTGCTTCTTGTGCCATCAAAGATTTCTTGATGCATCTCATATATTTCGGCTGAATAGATCAAAATTTAATTGTTTCATTGATCATACACCACTTCTAATGTTTTTAACTAGTTCTGAAATATAGACACGACTTGAAAATTTTGAAACGAAATTTGGGAAGGTTCACCATTGGAATGATAGTGGAAAACGGGTCGGAAGTGCATCGTCAAGTGAAATCAGAACGCAACAGTGGAAGAAAAAAAAAGTATATTCTTCGAACTTCCGTATTGGGAATTTAATTTGTTACATCATAATCTTGATGTGATGAATATTCATAATAATATTTGTGAAAATTTATTTTCACATTACTTAATGAGCATGGAAGGTCGAAGGATCATCTCAATGCTCGAAAAGACATACAAGTAATGAACATAAAACGTGATCTCTGGCCAGATGAGAATGAAAAGTATGCTGCTGTATTTTTTTCAATGAAAAATAGGGATAAAGATACATTCCATCAAATTTTAATTAATGTGAAGGTATCTGATGGGTATTCAAGTACCATATTGAGGTGTGTTTACTTGAAGAATCATAAGTTACATGGATTGAAAAGTCATGATTCACATATTTTGTTACAATAGTTACTACCATTGGCATTGCGAACATTATTACCTAAAAAAGTTACAACTATTGTACTCCAATTCTGCACATTTTTAAGGAAATTATGTGAGAAATATCTACATCCATTTTAGCTTGACAACCTCTAGGAGAGGTTTGTATTGACCTTTTGTGCAATGGAGATGATATTTCCTCCATCATTTTTTACTGCCATGATGCATTTAACTGTGAATTTGGTTGAGGAAGCAAAATTAAGAGGACCCATTCATTATCAATGGATGTATCCAATTCATAGGTATTTTGTTTATAATTTTTTCAGTTAAGTAAACAATTTTTGTCATTTAAATAAATGCATAATTATGATTATTTTATTTCACAGATATCTTGGGAATTTGAAAGCATACGTGAGAAATATAGCTCAACCAGAAGGCTCTGTTGTTGAAGGCTATTTGTCTTAGTAGTGTCTTACAT
The DNA here is from genome assembly GCA_963277665.1 of Viscum album. Classification (NCBI taxonomy): domain Eukaryota; kingdom Viridiplantae; phylum Streptophyta; class Magnoliopsida; order Santalales; family Viscaceae; genus Viscum; species Viscum album. Next base: position 1,908,681,017 of record OY728155.1, read on the forward strand.
TTTGTTCCACATACATGGATGATATTGAGAAAATATTTAATTTAGTTGGAAGTGTTGAAAACAGATCAACTCAATCTCAAATACATCAGAAATCAAAAATATTTCCTGTTATTGGCCGATCAATTGGGATGACCTCAAATGTGACACAGACAAAATTGGAATTATTACAGGCACATAGATATGTGTTGCTGAATAGTGAAATTATAGATCCATTTATTAAAGATTTTAGGATACAAACAAAGAGACAAATGAGATCCCAAACATGAAATTATAAAGATATAATGAAAGGTATGAAGAAATATCATGTAGAATGGTTTGCACGACATATAAGTTCATAAATATTGAAATATATATGAATATTAGTTTGACACATACATTTTTAAAATCTAATAAATTTTATTTCTTTTTTAGATCATGAATACCGATACTCGATCAGAGTTGTCATAATATTTGAAGTTTCTTTCTAGAGGTCTTATAAAACAAGTTATAAAGTTCGACGCTTACAATGTGAATGGCTTTAGATTTCATACGGTCGATCAGGAAGTGGGTTTGAAAACACATAATAGTGGTATATTTACATTTTCTAAAGTGGGATACTATGGAAAGATACTTTATATTATTGAATTAAACTACCATGGACGTTTTTATGTTGTTTTATTCGAATGAAATTGGTTCTATATTATCAGAGGTGTTAAAAGAGATTCTTTGCAATTTACTTCTGTGAACTTCTCTCGCTTGATGGATGTTGGTGATCATAATCTTCATGATCCATATATCTTATCATTACAAGACAAAATGGTATATTATGTGAATGATGCTGTGGATGAAGGGTGGAGGGTAGTTTATCATGTAATACAAAGATATTTGTATGATATGGGGGATGAAGTGGAAGATTTGACCTCTGAAATTTAATCTCATCAACAACAAGAAGTAGAATTATATGTCCATTATTATATTGAAAATATTATTCTAGAAAGGATTAATGAAGTGGATGAAGTAATGGAGTAGGAAACTGACATGATTAAATGGAAATTTATTTTATGTACAGTTATTTAATCATTCAGCACCCACTTATTTCATTTGTGCAGTCATTCATTATCATTGTTATATATATTTTGTTTGTTAGTACTGGGCAACTATTATCAATTTTAAATTTTTTCCACATATTTTTTTTGAAATATATATTCTAAACTTGATTTTATTTGATTAAATGACATGAATTTCAAGGAGGAAGCGGTACACTATTTCGTCTACTACTATGACAGATGATGATCCATTTGTCTCCCTCCCCACAGCATCTGAGCCACCAGCTGCCTACACCCATGCACCATCTCCCCCTGCACCATCTCTCACACCCTCTATGGGTGTCTCATTAGAGGTTGAGTCATCGACTGTCCCTTTAGTAGCCTCATCAATGGGGCGATAGCACACCCCTTCCAGTTCATCACAGGCATACTGGAGGGTCACTGTCATAGTTACTAATTTTAATATATATAAATTTATTGCATTTTGTTTATACTAATTGTTTGTTCATTGAAGATGAAAAAAATGAAACCATGGAGAAAAAAATAAAAAGTTCAGATTTTGGAATATGAATGGTGAGAAGATAGTCGTGCCATTTGATTCATTTGGGGTCCCTAGAGATGACGTCATAGGGTTACTTGGCCATATTCTTGTCCAACTGGCAGCAGTTCCCATTTCCCTACCTATTTATTATGATGATTGTAGATATATGCTTCCATGTTGGAAAATGAATTTGTTTTATTCACAAATAATAGTAATTTTAATACATTATGGTTTAATTGAATGTCGTGTTACTAATATGTTCAAAATGAATTTCTGTGTACAGATGTTCGTCCACTCTAGACTTGCTGATGTGATAGAACGAAAGTGGAAATTAAAAAATCTTGGAAAGAAATGGAAAGACATAAAATGGAGACTGTGGTGTGATGCCAAAGATACTTTGTTGACCGTGCAAAAAATGTATGAGAAGCTACCAGTGGGGTATCGAAAGAACAGTGGAAAGTTTATGTTGAAAAACATCGTGATAAGAAGTGGATGGTATTGAAATATATATTATTATATTATCCTCATTTTATATTTATACATGTATATGAAGAGGAGATTACATTGAATAAATTACTGTTAAATTTCAATTTATTTATTTTAGGATCTCTCAAGACAGAATGCATCAAACCATGCTAAGAAAGTTATCCCTCACATTGTGGGTTCAAAAAGATTTTATAGAAGTCGAACAACTCTAGTAATATTTTCATTAGATTAAATATTTATAAGACAATATTATCTATTTTATATATTAAATTTCTGATTTATCTTTGCTTAATGAAGTCATAGAGTTTAGGGCACAAAGCATCCCAAACTGAAGTGTGGTTGGATGTTCACAAAAAATCAGATGGAAGTTTTGTTACTGAGCCTGCATAAGAAGTTGGGGTATGAAGTAAATTTTTTATTATAATAACTTATTATTAGTTTTTACTATGTTAATATATAATAATATTTTATTTATAGGTAAAAATTCAAGAACTATGGGATGCCAATCCTAGGCAGTCCTACTCAGTCTCCCAGGATGACCGGGTTACTAAAGCCCTTGGGAAGGAGCACCCTGGTAGAGTGCGTGGAATGGGTTTTGGACCCATAACGTCTGAGGTCTTTGGCAGACCACTAGGGATTACAACAACATCTACTCCGGATTATAGTCACTCCATAAACGAATATGCTCAGAGGGAGATTGCTTCTCTACGAACCACAGTTCAAGACCAGGGGGCTCAGATATCCACTTTGCAGAAAGCGATGACTGATATATATAATAAGATGAGTAGATATTCCCCTGTTGGTAGTGCATCGACTAGTGATAATAAGGTAAATCACCAAAAATCAAAATAAATTAGTTTTAAAACTTTTATTGGTTTTATGTTCAAATATAAATATTCGACAACATATAATTTTAAATATAATGTTCTTATAGGTGACAACAGGGAGTGGAGATGGAGGTAGAGAGGGTGATGATACGTGTTCATCATCGGACCGTGAGTAGTTGTATTGTTGATGTGTTGGATAAATATGGGAACAGTTGGTTTTTATATGTATCATGTGTGGCACATAGCTTCATTTTATGCATTTTATTGATTTCTAATGTTTCCTTTCATGTCTTGATTTCTCGAGTGTGGTATGCACCATATATGCTGATTCTTTATTGGGAATAGTTGGTTTGTATATGTATCATTGGTTTTGGTAATTATATTTTCTATGATTGGTGTGTGAGGCAGGGATACATGGGGAGAATGTGTGGTAGTAATCAATTTGAGTGTCAAGATTGCAGTAGGATGATCCATCTACAGAATTTTTGTAGAGTATACAGTGAATGAGTGTCTACAATAATTACACATTTAGGAGTGGGGGAAATCAGCTTCATGTTATGATGGGAGATATTGTTTGTCCAATCGATCAGTCTGAATCAGTGGTCATGGTCAAAGCATCTAGACAAAATACAAACATCACTAGCATAGAGGACCTACTCAATGTATCTAGGCTGTATATTAGGAACACATAGTAGTATAATTGAATAATGTGAGACAAATATTTAAGGAATAGAGTGTTGGACCTTTAATAGTGAGAGGTTCTATTTTGGTAGCTTCCACTTTAGTATCATATTTTTTTGATATAGATGCTTCTAATTCCATCATATTTGTGCATGTTGTGGAGATCCTTGGGCTCATCATTCAGTTTTCCAATGAATTGATGACACTTAAAACTTTTTTGGGGATTTGATTAGAGAAATTATGTTAGTGTAGGGAGTGGACCTTGATATAAGAGGGTGTCACCTCTTATGGGACCTCGATTTCCTCGAGAGGATGGTTTTGACAACATTCTTGGGATTGAATGGTTGTTCCCCTACTATGCTTACATTGATTGTTATCACAAAAGGGTGTCATTCACATAACCATAGGGTGGTTTTTTTATTCACAAGGGTGAATGGGATATATGAGGATGATGAAATGGACTCGAGCATCATGGTTTGGGAGTGATGATAGACTGTATTACAGGATTATATATGGAGCATAATGAAGGCATTAGAAAAATTTACATGCCAAAAAGGCTCATAGAATCTAAACCCGGTCATGGGAATCCCTGTTGTAGAGTTACCAAACAACTCATTTCCTACGTTCTTATAATAGAGGTAGAGGCATGAAGATGTTTAATAATTAATGATGATACAATAACACAAAATTAACTTTATAACATAAGTGCATACATGAGTTTATGTCTATAGTTTCTCTTTGTGATTTTTTGGTTTATATTACTAAAGCATGTGCTTTCTTCTTATACATGGAATCTCTTTTTATTCTCAATATATATTACTAATTTTATTTTTTTCCAATATACATATTTATATATGTGCTTATTTTCTAGTATACATTACTAATCTTCACTTATATAGAATGTAATTGTGACATGACTACTGTATGCACTGTTTTTTCACTATGCATAACTAGTACTCACTTTTATAGAATATAAGTCCATTCTTGTATGAAATTATTTTCAATGAATTCATTTTTGAAAAAATTAAAAAAAAATTATGTGAACGTGTAATTGATTGATCGTGCCATGCTAATTCAAAGGATGTGTAGTAGTTCTTTATAACCCCGGGGTTAAGGAAACAAAAGAATGTGTCAAATCAGATGTTCATTAAGGGTAAACACGAGAGATATCAATTGATAATAATATGAAAGAATAATATAAGAATAATGATATGAGAGAAGGACCATAAATTATAAATATCATACAAAATTCATCATATATTACAAGTGGGATGTATATTGATGTGAATTGTTATGTCAGGGTTGGAACCAGTATGGATGGAATAGGTTGAACCTAGGCTTGGCATTGATTTCATGAAATATGACATACATGCTTGTTTATAATTTTGTTTAAAGGTCTAATGGCCATGTGATATGTTAATCTACATTACTTTACTGAAAGATACAATTGATTGTGATTAGTTAAGAATCTCTTTTCATATTGACTAGTATGTATTTTTTTAGACTATTTGTATTCCTAGATTGGTTTTTTTTCAGGGCACTGGTGTAGGGGATGCAGATCTGCTATTTTTTTTCCGAGATCATCTTTTACCGGCGGTTTTAACTGACGCTAAATGAAACTGGTAAAATTTTAGCCGCGATTTTAACTGCCTCTAAATATAGATATTTTTATCATAGTGGAGGTTAAAACCACCACTACAATGTCCCACCATCTGTGTGTATTCTGTGGTGGTTTTGATTATTTTAGTGGAACTTTTCTAGTGAGGGGGTGTTTTTTTATTCGCGGCGGTTATAACCGTTGCAAATAAAAGAGATCCACTGGCCATAAAACCGCTGCAAAAAAACCCGAACTGCCACGAAATGAGGCAACTACGAAGATTAATTTAAACAACCGCTAAATCAATATAACCACCTCTAACAGTTTCCCAACATGCAACTTAGCGGTGGTTTCCTAAAACTGCCGCCAAATCATATAGTGGTGGTTTAAACCACCGCTATATAAAAAAACCCGCCGCTAATAGGTTATTTTCCGATAGAGTTGGCATAGGAATTTTGACAGCTCTGGTCAATCTTCATCCACTCCTCGATGTCCTTCACCTAATCCATAGTGGCCCAAACCAACTCTAGTCTCATGAGTGATGACTCTCCAGGGCCAGTTTAGAAAAGTGGAGACCTGTAGGGTCGCCCGTACAAGGCCTTGAACGATGCCATACTGATGGTGGAGTGGTATTTGTTTTCGTATGAGATGTACACTAGGGGTAGGTGCTCCTCCCAACTGCCTCCAAAATTAGGTATGCAAGTATGTAGCATGTCCTCTAGGACCTGAATGGCCCACTCCATCTGGCCATCTTTCTTGCGGGTGGAAAGATGTGATCCATTATAGTTGAGTCCCAAACACCTTCTTCAATCCATTATACAATTGGGATGTAATGCATGCATCTCAATATGAGATTATCATAGATGGGACTCCATAGAGTAAAACTGTCTCTTGAACATAGAGGCGTCCTAGGCTCTCCACTAAACCATGTTCCCAAATCACTAGGATGTGGGATGACATTGTGATTTGATCAACGATCACCCAGATGGTATCATTCCCCAATACATACATGGTAGACCCATCACGAATTCCATCAATATTACATCCCACTTCGACTCTATCACCTCAAGGGGTTGAGTCAAACCTACTGGAACCTAGTGCTTGGCCTTCACTTGATGCCAATTGAGGCATCTAGAGACAAACTCTGCCACTGCATTCTTTATCCCCAGCCACCAAAACTGACATCGGAGGTCCTGGTACATCTTTGATACACCTAGATGTACCACCAAACAGGATGCATGGAACTCCATGAACACCTCCTCCTATAACATCACTGGTACAAATATGCATCCTTTGAAAAGAATGTCGTTCTCTACACCATTGGAATATCTATTAGGGGGATTCCCTGTAGACTTTTGACTATGTGTAGTCTTGTTGGTGACATCTCTGAGTTGTGCCTCCCAAACGTATTGTAAGAGTGGAGGTGTAACCATAATCGAATGGAGATGAGATAATTCATCTCAATCAATGAAGGATGTCTAATGTGAGGCCAACTGCCCTGTGGCCTCATTAAATAGATGTGAACTCAATCTCCGGCAGAGAGAATCTAACACCACTTTCTCCTTCCCAGAATTATAGACTATCTCAAAGTCATGGTCCTGGATAAAATCTAGCCAACACCATTATCTCAGGTTTGGATCCATTGGAGAAAAGAGATACCATATACTCTTATCATCTAAGTAGACGATAAACCACTCGACCACTTGGTATTGTCACCGTAGCTTCAATGAGAAGACTACCATAGCCAACTCCATATCGTTGGTCATGTAGTTCTTATTTGTTTGTCACAACTTCCATGAACCGTAGGAAATCACTGATTTTCCCTAAATCAAGACACAACCAATCCTTGTCCATAATGCATTGGAGAACACCTTATATCTAGAACTGACACTTCAAGAGCTTCATGTAAGGATGGTTCTCTCGAAGTAAGTCTAGGACCATCCTTAAGTTTATCTCTTTCTCCTCCTCGGATGTTGAGTACAAAATGATTTCAATAATCAACACCACTACAAATTAGTCTAGGTAAGGTAAAAAGATCATATTCATGAGTCCCATGAACCCCGATGGGGCATTCATCATGCAAAATGGAATAACTAAGTACTTGTAGTGGTTGTAGAGACATCTAAAATCCATCTTTGGGATTTCTTCATCTCTCACCAAAATCTAATCCTAACCTAATATGAGGTCTATCTTCATGAACTATCTCCATAACTTCTGCTAATCGAAGAGGTTGTCAATCCTCATTAGTGGATACTTATTCTTCATAGCCACTGTTTCCATTCACAGAAAGTACACACATAACCTCAAGCTCCTGTGTGACTTCTTTGAAAACAATAGTGGGGATGCCCATGGTGAAACATTGGGTCTCATGAATAACCTCCTATCCAAGTCCTTGAACTATACCCTCAATTCACAGATCTCTACAAGATCCATCCGATATTCCGGTGTAGACATTAGCATTGTCCTGCGGTACATGTCAATGTAGAAGTCTACCTCCTTGTGAGTAGGTAGCCCTGGAACATCATCTAGAAATATGTCATTGTACTCATACACCGCTGTTGGAAACTGAGGATTCGTCTCATCCACTACATCGAGGGTCATTCAAGCCAACTTATGTCTGATCAGCTTCACCCTTCTATGTGTGAGACCATCGTGCACTACTTGTAGCTTCCTTTCCCTAAAAAAGGAAAACCTAGTCTCATCTCCATGAAAACACCGCACTGTGTGCCAACAAAAATATGTCTAAGCATGAAATGTGGATAACTAGTCCATACCTAGAATGGAATCGTAAGGCCTTGATGCTACCACCAAGATATCCCAACCAAAACTATCACCCCCAAGAGTAAGGGATCATTTTTAGAACTAGTGTGTGATCATTGAATCTACTCCCATAGAAGTCTCTGATCATAGGGATAGAGTAAACAGTTCCACTAGAATATTCAGGTCTTGAAAAAGGGTCGTGGTGGGAAAAGAGTGACTGAAACCCATGTCTATCAATTTTATAGCTAAAATATAAAATATAGAGAAGATACCTATATTTCTCCAAGGAGTCTCGGGATCATAATCCTCAACCACTTGGAGTAGGCCTATCCCCTTTCCACCAGCCTCATGAACTTGGGGTGGACCACCTGGGGGTGGTGGTGGTGGTGCCTCGAACATTTTTACACCTCCTACCACTCACCCCACTCCCCTTCCACATCCACCACCTAGCAGACCACCATATTCCTACCTCCACCACTATCTTGACGGTCCCTTGACTGTCTCCTGGTCTGTCATACGGCTATTTATAAAATCTCTAGCCAAATGACCCAAACCTCTGCAAGAGTAGCACAGTCTGTCCTTCAGCTAACTCGCCCTTCCTTGGGAGGATTTCATTGCGGGCCCTATGGCTTGGGGTCATCCCCTAGACTACTTGACCTTCTTGGTTCCTTACATCATCTATTAGATACATGCTGTTAACGACTCTGATTCTCGTCACCCGGTGATAGCACCCACTGTCGGTGCCTACTCTGCAAGAAATATCTCTAGTATTAGATCTCGTTCAAGCACCCCAGCATGTATAGAGATAATAAGGTATATAATTTTTGCCCTTATCTCATGATATAGTTCCTTATCTAAGCTATGGTCCCTGAATAATGGGCCCCACACTATATCGGTAGAGTAGTGAGAATGATATGTGATTCTCACTAAATACTCTGCTACTGACAGGATGACCTTCTGCAGGTGTAGTATATCTTATATACCCATAGAGTGTAACACTACTATAAATAACTCCTACCTGGATAAGAACTCAAAGTATATCCATGATAGGGTTGCCTACTCATGCATCTATGTCATCAGGCTCTACCATCTCCTCGTCGATCCTTGAATAAGTCTCGCTGCTAGGACTGCCATCTATTCGAGAGGTTTCCTCAGTAAGAGAAAGACTCATGTTAGTACCACCACCCGGTCCTTAGCTACCAGAGGGTTTGTCTCACCGCAGAACTTGGGATGTCATTATCTCTAGAACTCAGGTAGTGAACTAAGCAAATATGCACCATCTACTGGTAATGCCAGTAGGACTGCTGCTCTCCGCGTGGTGGTATCTCTAGTACACCACTGGGAGGTGTTATCTCTGGAAATGATCCCATCATCGATGCCACATTGTTTGGAGAAAAATCATTGGGGTCATTCCCCATAATCCTGGACGACTACCTATGTGGAGGCATCCAAAGACAAATCAAGATGTTCCACAATCAATAGAGTATACATGGTGATATGACTCTAAATCAGGAAGGACATGACAACACACTAAATTCCTATTTTATGCATGAAAAATTAATTCCCATGCAACTATAATTTTCATTTACCGAGTTGGAAAGTATAATTTAAGGTCCTCATGAATGGATACGTCGACTGCCTCACCAACACTGGGTTCCCTAGATTGAAATACAAACACAAAACACAAAACATTTTTTTCCAAAACAATAGTAAAACCATCTATCCTCTAATACCAGTCTCTCACGACCCTTCCCATGGGGTCCATGTCATGAGTACCCCATGCCCACCCCCCATTGGCCAGGGGATTGAAACTAGCGTCGAGTAGAAATTTCCCACAAAGGGGTGGCATTTTCCTATAAACCAGCACACACGCACCCATCCCCTAGAAGAATACTGAAATTGAAAACTCTGAGTAAACATATTTGAAACCCACTAAGATAACCATCGAGAGTAAGAGTACAAACAAAATATTAAATGGACCAGAATATAATCCCAACTGAAAAAGAAAAGTATAATCTCCTAAATATCATCTATAAAACACCCTACCTGAAGGGAAGGTACATTAAAATTTCGGAATATTGATGAAGTGTACCAAATATTTTTGGTCACCCTGAAGAACCCATGTCACCTCGCCACAAAGGACTCAGTCAAAGCTTCGGATAGTCTGCACAAGACATGACATGTGAGGGCGAAGCCCGTTTAGGGGTGAGTAAAACAATACTTAGTAGGGACCCCATACCATAATGAAATTACACAATGATAACCAAAAGGAATCACATGAAGTAAACCAAAAATAATATCACTAAGAAATACACAAAGTAGACTACTAAAGAGGTACATGAAGTGTATCCTCCAATAAGTATAATCAAGAGAGTCACTTGAGTCAGATCACACCAAGTATAGATTTATGGTATGTAAATAGGATTACCGTAAGAATCCACAGTACCATTAGGTAGTAACACATGGAGTGTTGGTATCACACAGAGTATAGGCGACACACAAAGTGTCAATAACACAAGGAGTGTAGGTAAAACACAATGTGTAGATAATAAACATAGTGTTGGTAACACACAGAATATAGGTAACACATAGAGTTTCATTAAAGACTAGAGGACCTACACCTAGGTGGGATAGGGGAGTACCAACTATGTATCAGTAATACACAAAGTCTAGATAAGACACATATTCTAGGAAAGACATGAAGTCAATATAATCACATAGCTTAGAGGTCACAACCAACTATAGGATTCCATCATTAGAACGCTCATTCGGGAAGAACCTACTCCTCGAGCCCAAAATATCATATTCCAACTTCCACATAAACTCACTTGAAGTATCTCAAAAGGACCTCTTCATCACAAGGGTCCTATTGATGAAAACATCTTGTCAAATAGAAGCACTGATTGACTATTATGGGCATTTAAGTAAAAAGGGGTTGGTTGGGTATGGGTCTGGACTGACCCAAACTGACCTCTGGTCCCTCCTGATCTAGCCTGCTAGGTTCAGCCCACCCTGGCTGGGTCCAGCCCAAAACTGGACCGACCCGATGCTGGTCTGCACCGCCGGCTTTAGCCCATCCCACTTGAACACGGTCTGATTTGTCCACTAGGACACGACGGGTGGTGTGTCCGCTCCTCGTCAATGTGGGGTGGCCATCACATTTGACGTTTTGGTATACCGCATGACCACCCCATTGTTGGGACCATGTTGGATTGAGAAGGATGTTTGAGGAGTATTATTTTTTCAGAGTGTTGTATTTCGTTGTCAAAAGAGTATAAATCAATTAACATTGTAAAAGCCTTGAAAAATATGATGATGATTTTCTGATTTGTATTTCAGAAATTTCATAAGTTTGGAGAACTTGTGATGCAAGCCTTATGAAGGATAGGGGGGTAAAGAAGTGTTTTTTGCAAAGGATAGAAAGTGGCGCGCAAGTCAAAAGTGGCGCACAAGTGAGGATCACAAGTATATGTGGTGCGCAAGTCAAAAGTGGTGCGAAAGTCATATTTCAAGATCATCAAATCAAAATATGACAAATAAAATAATGTGGTTCACAAGTTAAAGATTGACGTTCAAGTCAAAAAGTGGTGCAAAAGTATTAGTGGTGTGCAATTGTGGTGCACAAGTATAAGTGGGGAAGAAGTGTATGTTTCACACAAGTCATATTCAAACATCATCATATCAAAATATTAAAAATTAAAGAATGTGTCATGCTAGTGATGGAATGGAACACAATTGATGGAGTGGCGCCCAAGTGATGTAGCAGTGCTCAAGTAGGAATGACACACAAGTGTATGTGGCACGCAAGTCACCAAAATTCCTATAAAGAGATGACCAGCCTCCTCATTTTTCAATAATCAAATCTTGAATGAAAATTTGAGCTCTGATCACGTAAGTAGTAGAGAGTGGAGCACATGCAGAGTAGCACGCAAGCAGACTAGTGTGCAAGAAGAGTGTCGCGCAAGCAGAGTGGCGCGCAAGCAGTGTGGCCTGCAAGCAGAGTGGCTTGCACGCAGAAGTGAGGCACAAGTTGTAAGAGGAACGAAAGTATGGAGGTATGTTCAAGAAGTGTGCAATGTAAAATCCAAAGGTGGTGTGTAAGTTATGAGCTATGCACAATAGTGTAACACAAGTAGTTAGTGGCGTGCAAGCAGGTAGGTGCACAAGATGAGTGGGGCACAAGCAAGTGGCATGCAAGCAGGGAGGCGTGCAAGCTATTTTCACCAGGAGGTTCTTTCTAGCTTCTGGATAGGAAAGTGAAGAATGGTTTTGAAATATTTGATTTGTGAAAATTCATCAAGAATCATAGAAACATTTTTTTACCCTATTTTTTTCTAAGAGGAATCACAAGCACTGTTGTATTGTTTTCGAAGTGATACACAAGTGTAAGGGCACAACCAACTCATTGTATTCCACATAATAGGATTTTTTCTAGTGGATGGTGTGGTACTGGATTATTTCCGTACCATACCAAGGACGTAGCTACTCTTGTTGAGTAGTGAACCTTGTAAATCTTGTGTTCATGTGGTTGTGTGTGTTCATCAGGGAAGAAAATATTTAATATGAGGGGAAGGTTGTTTAAAAAAGAAGGAAACTTAAAAAAGAAAAATATATCATTGATTCAACCCCTCCCCTTCTCAGTGATACTTAGATCCTGACTGGGAACTTCAATTGGTAACAGAGCCAGGTTCCCTTCATTTTTTCTTTGCTGAAGTTTTGAAGAGAAGTTGTGTTGGAAAATATGAATTGTGTGAACAATAAAGGGATTTCGATATTTGATGGAAAGAATTATCATATCTGGATGATATAATGATTCCTTATCTTATGTATCTTAGGAATGAATTTTTTGAAACTAAAACTGATGGATTTCCACCAATTGATGACAGGATTCCTCTTACACCTACTGATAAGAAGAATCATGAGAATGATGGAAGAGATGAAAATGCATTACTCTCATATCTTTATGAGAGTTATTTTTTAAGAGTGAAAGGTGTTTCTACAGCTAAAGGCATCTGGGATAAGTTGATGAACATCTATAAAGGAAATAAAAATGTGAAGAAGGAAAAAATACAAATCTGGAGGCTGAAGTATGAAGACTTTAAAATGGGAGAATCTAAATCTGTTGGGGACTTCTTTACCTGTATAAATGACATTGTTAGTAAAATCAGATGTCTTGGTGAAATTTTGGAGGATTCTATAGTTGTTGAAAATATCTTGAGAATTATTCTAAACAAGTTTGATGCTAAAGTGTCTTCATTATAAGATAAGGACCCTAAAACATTATCTCTGGATGATTTTCTTAGCACTCTCATTAATTATAAAATGAGAAGATAGAATACTATGAAGAGAAAAAAAATATGATTGATAAATTTCATTAAAAGATGAAAAGAGAGAGAAGTCAAAGAAGACTCTTATTGAAGATAATGTTGGTGAATCTGATTCTGAAGATGTGGTATGTAATAATTTTGATGAAAATTTATCCTTATTTTCTAATAATATGAAAATAGGTATAGTGAAATACAAGGGAAAACTTCCCCTAATATGTTTTGAGTGTGGAGACGTCGGTCACTTTGTGGCTAATTGTCCTCAAAATAATAAATAGGAAGACATTGATGATGATGGAAGAATGATAACAAGGTTGTGGAAGAAATAATCTGAAAAAGATAATTATTTTTCAAAGAGGAAGGATAAATATTTCTTCAAATCAAAAAAAGAAGCTTTTTATCTAAAAATGAAGATGAATCCAAGAAATAATTTTCTAAAAAAACTAGAGAGGATACATTTATTACATTAGTTAATAATGAAGATTATGAGAGCCACAGTTCTGAAGAAGAAGAAACTCAACTTGAATATCATCTAAAAGAAGAGCTCAAAGAATGCTTGAGGAATATTAGAAGGCTTGATAAGGAAAACAAGAAGTTGATAAATGGAAATTCCAGATTAAATAATCAAGAAGGTTTTCCTAATGAGAAAACCAAGATGTAAAAGGATATGGATGGTATAAATATTTCTCCTAAGAATGAAAATAATCATATTGATCACCTTGAAGTAAAGCAGAAGGAAAAAAGAAGAAGAGTTACAACTTGTCCAACAGAAACATTCTAAATCTAAAGAAATAAATTTCAGTTTCCAACAATCTATCTCAGATGTTGGTGAATTCTATAGTAAAAATTATCCAAATAAGGATCCACAAAAGTTACCTTCAAATGATGAGAGGAAATATTTAACTGGTTATGATAAGAAAAATGATGGAAATACTATGTATGTGGCCAAATTCATCAATACTAAAATGTCAGAATTATATAAAAATCCAGATTCCATAGAGTTTTATAATACTTATGGTACTAATAAGTCTGAATAGAAATCTATGTTGAAGAAGAGAGTTACAACTGAGAAAAAGGAATGTTAACGGTCATCAGAGTTCTTTTAAGAAGGTTGTTGAGAAGCATGTTCACAACTCCGGTCAGTATAAAATATTCCGAGGGAAATATTCATTCAATGGTTACTGTTGGCATTGTTGTGGATTTGGACACACTAAAAACATGTGTTGGCTCAATCAACAACATTACTACTATTCCACATGTTATGTAAGACACAGTTTGAGGGGGAGTCAATCCTCTCAAAAATGGAAGTACAATAATGAATTTTAGAAGAAATATGAGAATAATGGTGTGAAAGTTGAAAATAATCTCCAACCATTGGAAAATATTTGTAAAATATTTTAATTTCCTAGAAATCATTCTAAGGGATGTCTTTTTTTTTCAGAACAACAAAAGGTTCTTAACAAAACTCAGAAGCTGGAAGTGAAGAATTAAAATGATGAACAAAAATCCTTTATTGTTGAAACCTCCTTGAAAGCTACCAATGGAGAACGTCAATGTATTCTTGATAGTGGGTGTTCTTCTCATATAGAAAGAGAATTAAAGTTGCTGAAGAATGTGAAAGAGTTAAATGGAGAACAGTTACATTTGTAAATGACGAGTCTCTAGGGATCAAAGGTGTAGGATCAGCATTCATCAGGAAAGAAAAAATGGAATCAAGGAAAACATTATATGTTGATGGGTTGAAATATAATATTCTGAGTGTTTCACAACTCTTTAATGAGGGAAAAAAAGTTATCTTTAGAAAATTTGGGTTTTTTGGGAAAAGTGAAATTGATGGAAACGTAGTTACAAGAGGCCAACGTACAAAAGGGAATTTGTTTCAAGTTGGTGATGTATACAACTCTTGTTACATGGGAATGGTGGATTAAAATATGTTATGGCATAATATTATGGGATATATGTTTCAGAGAAACATGTTCAAGTTATCAATGTGAGATAGTGTCTGAGATATTCCTAATTAATCAAGAAGAAGAGATTGGTGTTGCACTATTTTTGAAAAAGGTAAGATTACAAATTCTATGCATAAGAGAGTTGATATTTGTTCAAAACAACCATTGGAACTTATACATTCTGATATTTGTGGACCAATGAGAAAGAAATAAGCAAATGGAGATAAGTACTTTATTACTTTCATTGATGACTTTACTCACATTACCTGTGTTATGTACATGAGACATAAGTCAAATGATCTGAAAATGTTTAAGAATTTCAGGAGGAAAGCATGGATGGAATGTGAGTTTTCAGTGATGAATTTCAGAACTGATAATGGTGGAGAGTATAAAAATGATTATTTTAAAATTTACATTGAGAAGCATGTAATTTGGAAGGAGTTCAGTTCACCATACACATCTCAACAAAATGGGGTTCTTAAAAGTAAGAATAGAAGTTTGGTTGAAATGGGGAGAACTATGTTACTTGAACATGATCTCTCTCATTATTATTTGAGGAAATCCATGAGTACTGCAGTGTATATTTAGAACTGATTCTTCTAAAGACCACATTCAGATATGACTCTATATAAAATGTTTTATGAAAAAACTCAATGTTTAAAGCACTTAAGTCTTTTTGGGAGTCCATGCATCATAAAGAAAAAGGGTGTAAACCTTGTAAATTTTAAAAAATTTGGATATGATGGAATTTTTCTTTGCTATCCTTTATAAGTAAGAGGATATAGATGTTTCAATAATGAAACTGGAAGAATCATCAATTCTTCTGATGTGAAAGTTATTGAAAATTTTGAGACAGAAAAGCATACTTTTGCAGATATAGAAGTTGATTAAGATTAAGAAATTCTTGTTAACGATTCTGATAATGCTACCAATAGTGGTATTCCTACTCAAGAAGAAGAATCATACTCTACAATTTCAAGTTATGAGGATGAAATTATAACAGCTTGTCCTAGGATGAGAAAACAAGTAGAGTCTCAGAACATTATTAGTGAATAACATCAGAGGGTTCAAACAAGAAGAATAACAAATTCTGTTAAACATACTTCTTTGTATTCAAAAGTGGAGCCAAATAATGTGAATGAAGATTTTTAGAATCCATAATGGATTGAAACTATGAATGAAGAGCTTGATCAGATAGAAAAGAATGATACTTGGGAACTCGTACCCAAGCGAGATGAAAAAATGTTATTGGTATAAAATGGGTTTTCTAGAACAAGATGAGTGAGGAAGGAGAAGTGATAAAGAACAAGGAAAGATTAGTTTTCAAAGGTTACTCACAAATTTAAGGTGTTGATTTGAATGAGACATTTTTCTAGTGGCTAGATTGGAAACAATCAGAATATTTCCTGTTATTGCTACATAATGAGGTTAGAAATTTTTTCAAATGGATGTCAAGTCATCATTTCTAAATGGAAATCTTGATGAAGAATTTTATATTGAACAACCTTGTTGCTTTATTGTTGGGAAAGATGAAAGGTATGTGTGTAAGATGAAGAAAGCCTTGTATGGGATAAAAAAGTCTCCAAGGGCATGGTATTCCAAACTGGATACTTGCTTAAGGAAGATGAGTTTCAAGAAAGGAAGAGTTGACATAAATAATTACATCAAGGAATATCAGGAGTCTTCTCTCATTGTAATTGTATATGTTAATGAAATTATCTTTGCTTGAAATGATGAAAGATATTGTCAATGATTTACTGAAGAGATGAAGAAGTTTTTTTGAGAGGTACATGCTGGGAGAAAATAAATAAATTCTTGGGTTACAAATCTTATAGAAGAGGAACCACATTTTTCTGTCTCAAGAGAAGTTTGCTAAAGAACTTATGAAGAAGTTTCGTATGGAAAATTCAAAACCAGTTTCCACACTAATTTTAGTGGAAACCAAGTTTTCTAAATATGGGGAAGGCTAGGAAGTTGATCAGAAAGAGTTTAGAAAGCTGATTAGAAGTTTATTATATTTGACTTCCTCAAGACCCGACATTGTCTATGTCGTTACCTTATATGGAAGGTTTCAGAGTGATCCTAAAGAATCACATTTAATTGTTGGGAAGAGGATTCTAAGATACATGAAAGGCACAAAAAATTACGGAATTAGGTATGATGGAATAGAAAATATTGATTTGTTCGGGTATTCAGATGTTTATTGGTTAAAAATGTTGATGATAGAATATCCACATCTGGTTGAGTTTTCCTTCTGTGGAAAAGTTATGTTAGTTGGCATAAAAAAGAAACAAAATTAAATGAATCCTTGCATGACTGAAGCTGGGTATGTTGCTTCCACTCAGGATGCTACCCAACTTATGTGGATAAAGACTCAGTTGGAAGATCTACTTTTTGAAGGGAATCTACACTTACTCTTGGGATGTGATAATCAAATTGCAATCAATCATACAAGAAACTCGGTAATACATTATAATTCAAAACACATTGAAATAGATTATCACTCCATCAAATAATAGGTGGAGAAGAAGGAATTGAAGTTAGAGTACATTCTTACATTAGAACAAGTTGCTGACATATTTAAAAAAACATTAACAGAGGAACATTCGCTAAATTGAGGTTGAACTTGGGTTTCCAACCTTTTTCTCATCACGGATGAGGTATGTGTGTCTGTCCCCACTCTCATCTTACCACTAGATAGTGTTTTTAGGGGGGATAATTGTTTCATAAATCTATCCTCATAGGATCATGCATAAATGGGGAGTTTCAAGTAAGCTGTGAATCCAGCATGTGTGTGCGTGTGAACTATTCTAACGGTTTGTTGGAGTGGTTGTAAGAAACAATATTTTTATTTTTCAGGAAAATTGATGAATTAGAAAATGGTGAGATAGAAGCTTGGAAGATGTTATGAAGATGTTTGAGGAGATATGATCATGAAATTTCATAGTCCCTATTTTTAGACATCATGGTTTTGGCTATCAATAATTCTTTTTTCCTATAACGAGTTAGCTCACGTAGGCTTAGAATTGTTGATAAGTAATCCATTTTTTGAGGTTACAAATTTTAGTGATTTATTTATCTTAGTCGATAACAAAATCAAAAGAGGGAGATTGTTGGGACCAAGTTGGATTGAGAAGGATGTTTGAAGAGTATTCTTTTTGCAGAGTGTTGTCTATTGTTGTCAAAAGAGTATAAATCAATTCACCTTGTAAAATCCTTGAAAAATATGGAGATGATTTGATGATTTGTATTTCACAAATATCATAAGTTTGGATAACTTGTGATGTAGGACTTATGAGGGATAGAGGGAGTAAAGAAGTGTTTTTGGAAAAGGAAAGAAAGTGGAATGCAAGTCAAAAGTGGCACGCAAGTGTTTCTTGCAAGTGTATGCTGTGTGAAAGTCATATTTCAAGATAATCACATCAAAATATGGTAAAGGAAATAAAGTGTCTCATAAGTTAAAGAGTGGCGTGCAAGTCAGAATATGGCACACTAGTATAAGTGGAGAACTAGTATAAGTGGCACGCAAGTGTGGAGTGAATGTATAAGTTGTGTGAAAGTTTATGTTTCACCCAAGTCATATTTCAACATCATCATATCAAAATTTGAAAAAGGAAATAATGTGTCGCGCTTGTGATGGAATGAAGTGAACGTGATGGAGCGGTGCACAGGTGTTGGAGCGACCCCCAAGTTGGAATGACATGCAAGTGTATGTGGAGCACAAGTCACCAAAATGCCTATAAATAGAAAAAAAGCCTACTCATTTTTCAATGCTCATCACTTAAGAGAAAATTTTATCTCTGATCGCACAAGTAGTGGAGAGTGGCATGCAAGCAGAGTGGCACGGAAGCCGAGTGGCGTGAAAGCAGAAGTGACGTGCAAGTTGTAAGAGGCGTGCAAGCAGAGAGGTGTGTTCAAGAAGTGTTCTATGTTAAATAAAAAGGTGGATTACAAGTTGTGAGCTGTGAAAAATAGTGGCGTGCATGTAGTTAGTGGCGTGCAAGGTGGTAGGCGCACAAGCTTAGTGGCGCGCAAGCAAGTGGCGCACAAGCAGGGAGGCGTGCAAGCAGGGTGTGGTGTTCAAGCTGTTCCACCAGGAGGTTCTTACTAGATTATGTGTAGGAAAGTGAAGAATTGTTTTGAAAGATTTTATTTGTGAAAATTCATCAAGAAGCACAGAAACATTGCTTTACCCTATTTGTGCAAAGAGGAAGCACACACACTACTAGATTTTTTTCATTGTACTACATGAGTGTAAGGGCATATCCTACTTATTATATTCCACATTAAATGATTTTTTTCTTGTGGAATGTGTGGTACTGTATTGTTTATCTACCATACCAATTATCTACTCTTGTTGAGTAGCGAACCGTGTAAATCTTTTGTTCATGTTGTTGTGTGTGTTCAGCTGGGAAGAAAATCTTTAACATGAGGTGAGGGTTGTTTCAAAAAGAAATAAACATAAAGAGAAAAAGATATCACGGATTCACCCTCTACCCCTCTCATTGATACATGGATCATGACTGGGAACTTCAACTATGGCCATTATCATGGGGTCCCGCAAGACTGTTTCCCCTTGGTCGTGTGATGCGGCCTGATTCTACATCCACTGAGGCCCACTGTCAGCCGCATGTCGATGGCCCTGTGCGCCACCCACGGTGGTTGTAATGGGTCCCTCCAAAACCAGTCTTCTACTGCTGGGAGGCTAGGCTGCCGCCCGCAGTCCTCCTTCCATGGGTCTTTGGTCTCCCTCCGGTTCTCCTTTTGTTGAAACGAGTCCATCTTTGCTATCCTCAGATCACGTTCTTCAATGACATGGCATTAATTTCTTCCTTCCATCCCTCCACGGTTCTGACCCTGTTTGCAACCTCCTGTAAAATCGTGTTGTTACCACATGGGTCTATTGGTGAGGAAAACCAAGAACGGGGATAAGAGATTCACAAAGAACGCCTGAAGGATGTACATTAACCTTATTAGTTTCAGCCTTCATTTTCCTCATTAGAGAAAAGGGAACGAAACAATAATCACATAGATTAATCTCTCTTAAATACTACAGTAAATATTACCCATCCCACATGCATGATAGAATCGTGGATTAACCTGTTCATGGGTTGGTCCATGTTCTTCATTGGAAATAAGAACGAGGAAGGAAATCACAAAGAAACCCCCCATACATTTAAGGAGGATCATTCAGATGAAATAATTTTATGTCAAAGGTGATCCATCCACAAACATCCTCAATTTTTCCTTCCTTATAGTTCATAATTAATCGTATCTGGTGAGAGAGATAACTATGGTTCTAGAGAAAATCTTCAGCACTATGAATTCTAACACTGGTCCCTTCCCCCGATTAAAGGAGGAAATTCATTTACATGATTCAGCATTACTATTTTTCTTTGAAGCAGTGTTTCCATGTTGTTTCATTTATGATAGGAAATAGATGCTTTGTCGTTGTGCTGCTTCATTTCTTAGTCATAAAAAACTCTAAAATAAAAACAAATATAATTTTTGCAGTTTATTTTTATTCTCCTTTCAAACTTTGGAAAAATATTTTCCACATTCGAGCCACGTCGGTTGAAGATAGGTCATGCCTAAGTAGAACCCACTACTCTGAACACAACGGTGACCTCAGATTTCAAATTCGATAATCCATTTAAATGTTACTAAAACTAAGAACACAAACTATTTTTAATAACGTAAAAATAGTTAGAACATTTATTTTGGGCATTGTGGGCCTCAGAATCAGGTGTTTTCTCAGTACCTGGCCTCAAAATAATCCTATATAATTTTCAAAAACATTACATGGAAAATCCAAAACATTAAAAAATTGGAGTAAATAAAAAATTGCAAATCTCATTCTTTAGATAATTAATCTAGGTTTATATAGGAATGATTCAATTTTCCCTATCAAAGATTTACACAAAGGCTTAATTTTATAGGCACATTTATAAGTATCTAGATCTCATGTAATTAATTCATCACATATGATGGACAACTCCAAGTAGGATAGATTTATGTAAGATGAACCATATGTATTTTAGTTTAATGTCATTAAAACTGAACATAAATATCACTACCAAAAAATGGGTATATTTTTACACAGAATTTTTCTATAGATATACCTCTAATATTAAGGTAGATGAATTTTAATATTCAATTTATTCTCAATGAATGTTCAAAAATGAGACTTCACTAGAAACCCCTATGTATAGTTGAGATTGGTATATTGGTTGAAAGAATTTTTAGTTTGGAACTAGATATAGTTTCTATGATTCACTATCTATCTTGTTTGAATTGGAATCATGTCGCACATTTTTCTTGAATTTTTCTCTTTTTGATGATCATGATTATGCACAATGAAAATTAATTTCAACATAGGATTTCAATTGATGAATGATGTGATGAATTCTATAATGTAGATCTATCTCTTACATTGGAAAAGATGAATTTTACCAAAGGTATATTTGTAATTAATGTTATAAGTAGGATGGAACATTTTATCATTCCATCCATAATTATTTTGAGGCCTCTTCTATAGAAATTAGACTCTTGTATAGGGGGAGAAAACTGTGATTTACCTCATCATTTTTCCATGAGGAAATCAATGTATTATAAATTGGCATATTAAACTTTATAAAAAGAGGGATTTTTACTTATTGAAAATTACAAAATATCCAATATCTATATGTTATTATGTATCTTAAAAGAGTAGGAACCAATCCATATATAGTTCGTGATGAGAAATTCCCAATATAGATTTGGATTATATGTTGGGAAAGGGTGAATTTTTCATTTTGATTCACATATGAGCATAGGAAAAAAGATCTCTATGTCACTATATTTAATTATAAAAATAGTAATTAAAGAACTAGTAGTTCATAGAAATAATATATAATCATTGATCGTGATAAAATTCAAGGAAAGAGTCATTGATATCCTTTGGGAATAAAAAGATTTTTTACTAAGGAATCTTACATTAATCCAGCTCTTAGGTGGGGTATTAGGCTATTCATAATAGGTCTCTATAATAAGCTTATGGTAATATAGGTTATTCTATTTTAGTTCCTATATTTCATCATTTTTCTCTTAGTTATTCCAAATGGGGTGATCGATCAAGACCTCTAAGCTCATGTGAGTCATACTCAGTGTGAGAAATAAGTGGGGATTAGAGAATAACTCGCACTATACTACGTCACATGGAAGAGGTGTTTCAATTAATATAATGATATTTAGATTCCATGATACATATGTTGTCATATAGATTAATTTATCTTAATGAGGATGTTTAGTATTTAGTTTATCATCTTGCAATGAGGACAGTAACCATATAGTTTAACATCACATGGGGATGACCCTATCATTCAGTTTTATGTCATGTGATTAGGATGAATACCATCTAGCATAACATTATATGGTGAGGATGATATGTTATGTAGTTTCAATTTATAGGACTAGGAATTGTTACAAAAAGTTTAATTCCATGGAAAAGGGATGATCATTCCATACCATTTATGGTTATAGAATAATGACCTAAGTGGACTAAAGTGAAGGTTATGAAATAGTCTTCTTGAGAAACCATTCATTGTTGTACCGTGTAATGGTTTCTCCATCCATTGTAACCAAAGAGTAATCTCCATTATTGTAAACATTGGGTGTGATGTAAGGTCTCTCCTGCATTGATTTGATCTACAAAGTATTCTCTCTTACTATCATCTAAGTTCTAAGAAAAAAAATCATCTATCATTAGAGGAAGGAATAGAGGTTAACTTTATTCTCGAAATCACATATAACATGGTTTTGATGAAGTTAGAAGTTTTTTAAAGTGTTAAACCTCATCTAAACAAGTCATTAAAAATAATCTTACTACTCTTAAGACTATAAATATTTAAAAATATGGTTGTATATGTTAGTGAGAAGTGAGGGTAGCTGGAACATGATGTGAATGACTGTTTTTTGTCACCTATTAAATAAAATATGGTGTATCTTGCATGGTGGTATTGTTCGAGGTGTGGTAGGCCCACAAATCTGGAATATTATTTTAATAAATATTCCTCTAGTATTTATCCACTATATTATATAGTATATTAGATAGTGTCTTGTTGAAATCCCCAATATCTCTATTTTACACTACATATTAGTGGGATGCGTGCTTAGAATGAATGTCATAATTATGATACAACCTTTTAAAATTAGAATATAAGAAATTGGTTTCATTATACATTTATATCATATGAGGGATTCCAAATTTAATAATAATATTTGGATTCATGAAGTCAATGATGACCATTTTCCTGAATTATTTGAGGGGTATTTCCTCATGCCACTTAAAGAAGAAATCAGTGGTAGTAAAGTTGTACTTAAACTATTTGGATTTATCTTGGGGATATGGACACATGAAATATATTCCCCTTAAGGACAATGGATAATCATATGTACCCATGTACATTAAATGTGAGGGTTGATGTATGGAAATGGATTATAGTTGGAATGGATCAAATTTTCTCATGCATTATATGCAATTAAGTATCATTGATGTCCAAAAGTTTCCAAGACTCTGGATTTCATGGTAGAGTTTGGTTTCATATTGATAATAAACATAGGTAACTATGTAGAGTTCTTTCAAATAGTGATAGTATCTATTCCTTAAATGGATCTAAGGATGAATCTATCAAATACACATTTATAGATAAATTTATGAGCATTAGGTTTGTCAAAAATGATGAAATATATGCATTATCATCAAATTTATTCCCTCCTAACTAGATATAATGGAAAAATCCCATATTGGATGTAGTTTAACATGGCGTAAATCCATTAGGTAGTGGTTTCATTTTATTTTGATATGAAATTACTTTTCTCAAAGATGGAACTGATCTCATTGATCTCTTATCTTTCATTTTTATTATATGGGAAAATTACTCTATTTAATAAAATGTTGATAGTTGTGTCATCTATTGGTCAAAAAATGTGAAGACATAAGAGGGAGGTGAATTTATTCCTTTTAAAACAATTGGATAATTTATACATATTCCCATTTTATGATCCTAATGGGAATTTAGTATTATATTCATTAAATAGATTGAGTAGTGGATAATAATGAAGTCAAGAACACAAGACTTTTTATAGTTTTTTGACTCATAGGGATCACCTAGTTCACTCCATTAACACACTCTCAAGGATCTTGGTGATTGTTACTAACTAGTTATTTTTACCAGGGACCACTATAACTGAGTGAAGGTAGTAGAAACATTACAAATATTAGATTTTTTATAGCTCACCTTTATATCTAGATCTTAGTGTGAGAATAGGACATTCCACAATAATTGAGTACAAGAAGTTGACACTCCAACAAAACAATATGAGTTATTGATTGAATATCAAGTTCAAACTGTATTTGAAGAAGTTAATTATTGATTATTATTCTACTTATTCTGTTAAAAAAATATTTAAGTAATTATAGTTTTGAATTGATCCATGTATGAACATGATATTGAATGAAATACAAGAATAGAAGAATAACCTTGAAAAACTATAGGATTAACAAACCGCATATAGAAGTAGTTTTGATCATCCATATCCATGTAAAAGAATACCATTATAATTGAGTATATAAAAGCACTTTAAAATAGTATATATGTTCTCTATATCACATAAATACAAATAATAAACCTATTGAGAATAAATAATAACACAGAGTTGATCCTAGTTAAATAGGTCCATAAATTTGATTAGATAAATCACAATATTCAATATTTTAAGAGTGTTTGAAATTTGATTTTAAATTACCACTGCAAGACTTAACATCCCATAGAAACTGTAATTATTTAATTCATTTATTAAGGGACTTCTAATCAGGCCTCTTTTAACATCTTTTGGTGAAATATTTATTCCAACTAAGGATTTTTGAAATATTTGAAAATATGTTAACTTTAAATTCCATAGAAGACTACCTCAAATGTTGTGTTTCTCTTCATAGGGATAACTTGGAAAGAAAATTCCACAACATAACATTGATTCCAAACATTAAGATAACTAACCATACATTAAATACATGAACATATTGTTCTTAATAATATTTTAGTTCCCAATCCAAATGTTTTAGCATAAACATAGTGTATAAACATAGAGTTCCTTACCAAAAGATTTGTTCTAAACCATAATATTCTCCACAAACATAATATTCAGATCTATGCTACTATACTCATTAGGTAAAAACTGATAATACTTGGGAGAAATCACCCCAAAAATTCAGAATAAAATAAATATTTCTCGAAATAAAATCCAAAAATTCACATAAAGTAACGTAAATGTTTCCTTTATACAATTTGGTCATCATTTTCGTGATATCAAAAAGTAATTAGTTAGATAGATTAAAACACATTTGCATTAGTATTAAACTGTTATTGAATTTAATTTTTGGAAAAATATAAATGTATACTAAAAATGAATAGGATTTTAAAAAAAACCAAATAAAAAAATATAAAAAAATATAAAAATTCAAATAAAATAATTTACATTCATTAAAGAAAATTAATTATATGAAATTTTTGGATCCAGGGTAGAAAGGCTAAGATGTAGGATGGAAATAGGGTTACAACTCAAGATTAAAAGAAGATTCTAAGGTTAAGGAATTATGAATAGTTTAATGTACATCCTTTATTTATTCATTCAATAACACAAAATTATGATTTATTGGCTTATACTCTTCCTTTAACAGAGACCTTGATCCTTGAAATAGCTTCATAATTTCTACAATGATTACTTTCAAAAAATTATAAAAAAAATCAGTAGATTGTTTGTACTTGTCCATAATTCCACTAAGTTTCTTGAATAAACTTCTAACACCAGTCTCTTTATATGGTGATTTTATGACAAGATCTTTCTAATTTTCCAAAAGAGTGTGATATGGTATTTTATCACACTATAAATATTGAATTCATTAATTTATGATAGAAAAAATAGAAGTAATAGACTCCAATATTCTAACGAAATTTGGACATGTTTTGGTCTCACCAAAATTTAACCAAGTTTTTAGGGATAAGAGATTAAATGTACAGTAGCTTGGGTTATCGATTACTCAAAAACCTAAGAAGAAACCTATAGACACATATATTCTATAGACTGATTTTGGCTATTAAGTGGAAAACATTGGGGTGATTTTAGAAAGGTTGAAGAGAACAATATATGACTAAAGTGAAATCAAATTATGAGAAGGGTTTATCCTAGGTTATTAAAAGGAATGGATTTGATGAAATTATTTTTTAACAATTTCAATTTCATATATTCGAGATGGTTTAATTCAAGAAGATCAAAAAAAATCATCACTTAATGGTCTAATACCAAAAAAATATAATATTAATCAGCTATACACTTGGAGGATCAAATTTATGAGCACTCCAAGCAAAAGGCTCGTATTAGCACATGAAGTATGTGGCCTAAAAATTCATTAAAGAAGAAGAAGCTTTAAAATCATCAAATAAAAATCTCAATTAAAGGAAGTGATTGTGCATTAATGTGGTGATAAATAAAATCCAATCGAGCCCCTTTCAACTCACTTAGATCAAACTATGAGTGGGTTAGCTCTCCATTTTTGTAATCGTTTCAATGGAAGTGGGAAGTAGACTCCCGAGGGATAATTTGAAAAGGTAAATAAAAAATAAAAAGAAAATGATAACTCCACCATTGTATGAATAATTTCTCAAGGATTGGTGTGAGTAAATTCACACATTAAAGAAATAGTATAAAAGTGAGTTGGATAGGACAATAATAATAGGAGAAGAATAACTTTTATTAAGAAACTAGGATGAATTAAAACAACTTACATTTGAGAAATAACAATACAATGGAAAAGTGGAAGCACAACATTATAATGAAAGAAAGCATCCAAGATGATTAAATCGTCCAACACCACTTCCTTAAATAGGCATTTTATGATATGTGGGACAATCCTACAATATTGAAAGTCATCCCACTTGAGTATGGTAGGCTTAAGAGGTGGAAAACTTGTGGATCATTGACTTTTTTACCTTTCACCTGAAGTGGAAGGCAGCTTGCATTCACTGAATAGTAGCCTTCTATATGTATGAATTCTAATGGTTCATATAATAATAAAATGGAGATTAGTCTGTTTCCTAACTTCTAGTAAAATTTAAGTGAAAATGGAATTTTTTGAGTTATATTATCGAAATGGTGGTCTGTTTGTTTGGGCCACATAATCTGGCCCATAATATTATCTCCAAATTGGGTCGCATCAAACACCTTTTAAAAATCCAAATTAGGTGTTTTCACTATTTTATGAAATGTTCCCTCTGATTTCCCCTATATTTATTTCAATTTTATGAATTATAGGGCTTGTATCATGGCCACTACAGTCTATTTATTGGACTGATGTCTAGTTTATATTTCCCAAAATGTTATTGGTTCAAGGCTAACATTAGTGGTCTTATAATGTGAATTTTCTAGTGCTCCAAAAACACGAATAGTTCCTTATAGCATGGGAGACCTGGAAATAAAATATGAAAAAAAATCATGACCATTTGTATTTTATGATGTGTTCAAATATGTAACAAGTAATAGTGAACTTTAACAGAGAATTAAAATCATAATGTGAAATAATGTTCAAAATGTATAGTGAACTAAAATTGTGTTTATGAATAATTAATCTCATGAATATTATAAATATTAACAATGAAAATTAGCCTATTTCAGTGGCTAATCACACCCCCAACATGAGTTTTTCTAGTCCCGAGCAAAGTATATCTCAAAAATATGGAATTTGAATTTCTTTTCCAAAAACATATTAATACACAACGCTTACCAAAAGACCTCATACCAAAAAAAATTATGAATCCCATCAAAATAATTTAAAACAAGGAAATTCTATATGAATATCCCAAGCCCAAGCTCATTCCTTTGTTCAAATTAATCACCACATTTCTTCCAATTTCAATTAAGTATGATGATGTGGTGTGTGTCACAAAAGACATGGGGGCTCATTTTTATTCAAGGGGAAAATGATGGAAGCTCTAGGTGGAATCACATTTTAATATTAATATGTGTTTTCAATTTTTTGAATATATTTTTTTATTGTTAATTTTTGGCAATTTTTCCATGGTAATTAAAATTTCACTCAATATAGTCAACCCATATAGCGAGATTTTGCTGATGACTCCCATGCTCAAAGTCCTTAAGGCACCAAGTGAATCCCACATAATCGGTCATCATATCGAGTTAACACATTTGAAAAGAAATCCAAATTAACACAAATATAGATAAAATTACTAACTTTGGTCCAGACAACTATGGGGTCACGATACCCAAGTTCAAAAACCCACACATTAGGTAATTTCATTTCTCTACGCACAAATTTATTGTTTTTTTAATTTTTTGAATACTCATATTAAAACTAAAATGATCACCAACCCAATGCTATTTATTTGGGGGACCCCACAAACTCAAACTAGTACCCCACTATCCAAAGGGCGTGCACTATGAGTTTTTTTATATAGATGAAAATATAAACAACGAAATATCACATTAGACAGCCACAATTTCAAATATCTATGAACATTAATTTAAATTGGCATTACAATCATAATCAAGGCATGTGAAAATCTTTTCATTTTCAATTTAAAAGTATTCAATGTCTATTATCATGTTCAAGGTTAATGGAATTTTTCCTTCCATGCATTTTTTATATTCCAAAATATTTAGTGAATTTAATTCTTTTGTTCAATAGAATTCTTTTATTTCATCTCCCCCAACTTAATATAACACTGGCCTCAGTGTTTGAATAAAATAAAATTTAAATGGGGGTAGAGGTAGAGAATGGAAGTTCAAAAAGGAAATTGAAAATGAGGATCATGGAATGAGTTCACCTGGTGGTTTAAGTTGAAGTTCATGTTGCACCCATTTAATCCCTTGATATCCATGTTACTCATAGAGTTCCCTAGTGGAAAAGGAAAAAACAAAAAAAACAAAAAACAAACAAATATATATATATATATATATATATATCTAATAAAAAGTAAAAATATAAGTATATATACATAAATTATTGAATAAAGAAGCACTATAAGTCGTAGGTCAGTGGTAAAAATGTTCCTCTGTCTCCCTTCGGTCATGGGTTCAATTACCTGAGGCTTTTCCGGTTGTGACGGGGTTTAACCCATGACCTACGAAGTGTCCTTTTATATTCATTAATAATTATTATATTTACTTATTTTTTGTATTTTTATTTTAGCCTAAAAACACATAAAAATAAAATAAAATAAACTAATGATACATTGTATTATTTTTAAATTTTTGGGTAAGGTATTACTCAGGGATAACACCACATGGCATGGATAAATATAGAGCTCCCCTTTCATACCCATCCATACTCATAATAGAAGAACAGATCAACAGTCTAATTTTTAAAAAAAATCAAAATGATTCATTAATACTATTTTTTAAAAAATGATTCACAATGATTGGAAGCATGAAGATCGTGGGTTTCCTCCCATGAAACACTTTTATTTAACATTGTTAACCCAACATGGATCCTAAATCTATCAATTTTCTCTTGGATCATATGTTGGCTTAGTTAAATCAACCTATATTTCCTGTTTATTGAATGATTCAATGAATGGGTTTAACCTATGGCCTTGAACTTAAAAATGGTACCACTTGTGGGATCCTGAATCTCTACTTCCCCATGGTGGTACACATGTTGCACTATGAATGGACCTGACTGTATAGACGTTAACATTCCCAGGTGTAAATGATGTTTCAAACTATAAAAGAGCACAAATATTCCCGGTTCAAAGTGTTTTTCTTTGAGATTCCTAGATTGGTAGGCTTGAACTCTAGATTTATTTATCCTTGAATTTTCATAAGCCTCCATCATAAGTTCCCCAAGTTCATTAAGATTTAATTTCCTTTTTTCTCTGGCCAAAGAAATGTCAAAATTCATTTTATTGATTGCCCAAAACTCCTTATGATCAATTTCAACAGGTAAATGTCATGATTTTCATATACCAACCTATATAGTGACATGCCTAGGATGGTTTTGAATTTTGTATGATATGCCCAAAGATCATCCAAGAGTTTCTCTCATTCCAATATTTTCTATAGGGATTCACAGTTTTTCAAGAATTTTCATAATCTCCTAATTCACTAACTCAGCTTCACTATTAGTTTGAGGATGTTACGCAGTAGAAACTTTATGATAAATCCAATACTTATACATGTGTGAAGAGAATGGACAGTTTTAGAAATGGGTTCCACAGTCACTAATGATAGCCTTAGGAATTCCAAATCTAGAGAGGATGTTTTCCTTGAGAAATCTAAACACAGTTTGATGATCATTTGATTTTGTAGTAATGTATTCAATCCATTTTGATACATAATCAACAGCTAAGAGGATGTAGATGTATCCCCTATAGTTTTTTTAAGGGTCCCATGAAATCAATTCCCCAGCAGTCAAATATTTCAATCACTAAGATGGGAGTGAGTGGCTTTTGATGCCTTTTTGTGATGGACCCTAGTTATGGACACCTAGGACAGCTTTGAAAAAAAATTTAGGATTCCCTATATAGGATAGGCCCGAAGAGACCACACTGATGAACCTTAGAATAGGTTTTTTTAGAGGAAAAGTGACCTCCACATGCCTCACTATGACATAATTTAATGATGGAGTCTTGTTCAAATTCTGGGACACACCTTCTAATGAATTGGTCAGGGCAGAACTTATAGAGGTATGGATCATCAAACACATAGTTCCTAACATTATAAATGAATTTCCTTTGAGCATGAGTCCCTAAGAATTTTTGAATGACTCTGGTAACTAAGAAGTCATCTATGTCAGCAAGGCAAGTGCAATCACTCACCGAATATAGGTGCTCATCGGGAAATGAATCAGACACAGAAAAGAGATTTGAGTTATCTTTGAATTCAATCCTAGATATATGATCAACTACAACTTTTTTAAGACCCTTTTTATCCTAGATTGTGAAGTAAAATTCTTATAATAGAAGGACCTACCTAATCAGTATATCCTTAGCATCTTGTTTTTGGAAGAGGTATTTTAGTGCAGAATGGTCAGTGAACACAGTGATGGGGGATCCTAAGAGGTAGGACCTAGACATTTATAAGGAAAAAAGCAACATCAAGTAACTCCTTCTAATTGGTGGTGTAATTTATTTGTGCATCATTTAAATATTTTCTTGGATAAGCAATGAAACATGGAGTTTTCTCACACTGTTGTCCTAAGATTTCTCCTATAGTGAAGTCACTCGCTTCACACATGAGTTCGAATGGAAGTTTCCAATTTGGATCTTACATGATAGGTGGAGAGATAAGAGATGACTCCAGTGTAGATAATGATTCCTCTTATATTTATATCCATAGAAATGGAGCATCTTTCACCAATAGAGCACAAATTGGTGGAGAAATAGAGCTGAAATTCCTAATGAACCTTCTATAGAAACCAGCATGTCCTAAGAAGGACCTCACTTCCATTAATAGTTTTAGGGTAGGGAAGGTGAACAATTATGTCGAACTTATCTTTATAAACTTCAATCCCTCTACCAGATACCAGATCGCCTAGAACGAGTCCTAACATTACCATTAAATGGCATTTTTTACAATTTAGGATGATATTCTTATCCTCACATCTTGACAATACCAGTTCAACATTAAGAATGAATCCCTAAAAAGTATCACTAAATATGGAGAAATCATCTATGAATACCTCTAAACAATCACATACCATGTCCGAGAAGATTCCCATAATGCACCACCGGAATGTAGCAAGGGCATTACATAACCCAAATGGCATGCGCTTGAAAGAAATAGTGCTAAATAGACAAGTGAAGGTTTTTTCCCTTGATCCTCTAAGGATACCTCAATTTGATTATACCTTGAGAATCCATCTAGTGGGAAATAGAATTAATGACCCGCCACTCACTCAAGGACTTGACCAATAAAAGGAAAGGGTAAATATTCTTTCTTGGTACATGATTTGAGCTTCTTATAGTAAATAAAGACTCTCCATCCACTACTGACCCTTGTGGGGAAAATTTCACCATCCTCATTAGTGATCATAGTGATTCCAGCTTTCTTTGGGACAACTTGAATTGGGATTACCCAACCCTTCTCAGCAATGGGGTAGATGATACCTGCTTTCAATGACATAAGAAGTTCTTTCCTAACCACATCTATAATATTTGGATTGAGTCTCCGCTGAGTTTGACGACATGGTTTGGATTTAGATTCAAGAACAATCTTATGAGTTCCAATGAGTGTGCTAATCATAGGAATATCAGAAATGGGCCATCCAATTTCTTTCTTATGCTTTATTAAAACATCCAGAAGAATCATCTCTTGATTTGATTCAAGAGATAAATAAATGACAATATGAAAGGCTCAATTTTCCCCTAAGAATTCATACTCGGGTGATGAAGGTAATACCTTAAATTCAGTATCATATTAGTTATCACTTTATAATAAATTATGAGACTTTGTATTGAACTCGGTTTCTTTGTTCAGATTTCTTAAAAGAATTGGTTCCTTGTTAATATAATTTTCTTCCACTAAATTAGCTAGAGTAGTTTGATGAATGGGTATGGAATCAATGTTATCTATTTCACCCATGGTGTCATTGATTAGTGACTCTAAAAAAAACATCATTATAAAGAGATTCAAGCCAAGGGGAAAAATTTTCTTCATGTGAAAAAATTAAATCAATCCCTTCTTGACTTAAACATCCTTCAGTATTTTCTTGATGTTACTCAAGTTAACTATTAATACTACCAATCCAATTAACCTCATGGATCTCTTCACCATACCCAATTTGAGAGTTTACAATGTATATTTTCAAGTCCAGACTCATGTTACTAAAATTTATTTTCATGTTCCCATTTCGGACTCAGATGAATGAGTTGATTTTTTCTAAGAAGGTACAACCAAGGATGATGGAGGTTTTCTCCCTAGTATCTAATATTGGGTGATTATCTAGAACAATGAAGTCAGCTGGGTAAATTAAATTTTCATCTTTCACCAAAACATCCTTTAAGATCCCCTTAGGAACTCAAACACTAAGATCAGGATGTTAAAGAGTGACATATGTGGGTTGGAGTTATTCGAGCCCTAACTAACAATACATTTCATAAAGAATGAGGTTCACACTGGATCCTAGATCACAAAGGGATTAGACAACATTATTCTCTCTTATCTCAACATTGATGTATTGAAATCCTAGATCTTTCAACCATGGCAGAATTGTCCCTAGAATGGTGGTACTCACATTAGCATCCAAAAGGGATTGGTTTTTATGTGAAATTTTCCTTTTAAAAGTTCACAAGTCCATAAAATACTTGTAGTAGGCCGGAATGGTTTTGAATAAATCTATAACGGGGATGTTCAACTTAACTTGAGAGAAGATTTACATCAATGTTTCATTCAGTTCTGGTTTAGATTTTCCTCTCATGTGTTGAGGGAAGGGAGCAAGTATTTTTTATTTTTTGGTGTGGTTTTAGTTCCTTCACATTCTCATTAGGGTTTTCAAAATCTATGGTAAGTTCATTATCATTTTCAAGAAATTTTTAATCTTTTAATGGTTCTAGAATGGCTTGTTTAGGTTTCTCAATGGATTTTCCACTTCTCAAAATAGTCACTTCCTTGAGTTATTCATGAGATTTTGTGTGTAACTGTATTTTCCCCTTAAAGTTGAGAATGGTACCTCCAGAGTAGGCATCGGAACCTTTTCGGTTTAAATTTTTTGATGTTCATGTTTAAGGGATGAGACCTCTGAGTTCATTTTCTCTATTTGCTTACACAACTACTCATGGATTGGAAGATGGACAGATTGAGTAGGTGCTTGTGATAGTTGATTTATCCTAAGAGGATACATTAGTCATTGGATTGGTTTTTTCATGGTCTGTTGGATGGGTTTTATGTATTGGAAAGGTGGGTGTTGGTATTGGGATGGTTGTGGTTTCAATTGGTTTTGGTTTTCAAAATTTTGTTTAGGGTAGGGGTTTGGTCCTTATGATTTGATAGGTTACTGGTTATCTTTCCAGAGGAAGCCTGGGTGTCATTATACCTTTGGTTGAATGTGTTTTGGTATTGGAGATTTTGGAAGTTTAGGGAATTGACATCCATTGGTTTTTCTCCTATAAGAACATCTTTAATGGAAGGGACGGTTGGGCAGTTGTCAATCTTGTGGTCATGTTTGTCACAAATTGTGAAAATATGGTCAATAGTTTGAATTTCATGGAACTTCCTATGATCGATCTCCTCGACCTTCCTAGGGAGTGCAGCAAGTTTCGCCTAAAGGATTTCCTCCAGCATAAGTGTATTAATTTGACCAGATTTGGGTGGCTTCTCATAGTAAGGAGATGTTCCCCGTGTTTGGTTTTTTTGGCCAATCCATCTATATACTCGTAAGCATCATTTGAGGCTTTGTTTTTGAAGGTCCCATTACACATCATGTTGATGAATTGTTTGTTTTCAGGACCAAACCCTTCATAGAAAATTCAAACTTGTTATGGGATTGAAAATCAATGGTGAGGTACCATGTTGAGCGTGTCTTTGAACCTCTTCCGTGTTTCATTTAATGACTCTACCTCTTTTTCAAAAATGTTTTGGAAGATCTTTTTAAGTGAAATTGTTTTGTGGCGGCCAAAGTATTTTTTGAAGAATTATTTGTGTAATTGGTCCCAATAGGTAATGTATGATGGTCTCAAATTGTTTATCCAATTGTTAGCTCGATCCTTTAAAGAAAATAGAAATATCCTCATCTTAGAAGATTTTAGTTGATGTGGGGGACACATGGTTTCTACAATTTCATTGAACTCCTTAACGTGAAGGTAGGGAATCTCATACTCCATTCCATGGAATGTAGGAAGGTGGTTTAGAACATGGGGTTTAAATATGTAGTTGTAATATCTTAGGAATTGTATCTAATGCATGAGGGAGAATTGGACCAGGCAGGTGTGAGGTAGTTTTTAATGGTTTGATCGACTGCATTCCCCAAGTTTGGGGTTGCCTCATTTGGATTTCCATCTTGGTTCCCACCCAGGTTTATGAGTTGGTTTCATTGAATACCTTCAATTGAAATAGGCTCAATTTTTGAATCTAGAGTATTATAAATATTAGGATCTAATGGAAAGAGTTCCCTTGGTGTACTTGACTCTCTAACCCCGCGACTATCCACACTAACTAGATGGTTTGATTGGTCATGAGTGTATGCAGACATGCATCAAAAGAAAAAATGAGAACGGGAAAAGATAAGAGAATTTGGATGATAATAGAATAAATATCAAAAAATAGAATGGGTGGTGAGATAACTTAATTGGGTTCCAGGAAATGGCACCAAAATTTCTCCTCCCCTAAATTTAACCAAGTTTTTATGGTTAAGTGGTCAAATTTAGAGTAGCTTGGGTTGTCGATTCCATAGAGACCTAAGAAGAAACCTATAGACATGCACATTCTATGGACTGATTTTGGCTATTAAATGGATATATTGGGTTTATTTTAGATAGGTTAAAGAAAAAACTGCATGACATAAGTGAAATAAAATTATGAGCAGGGTTGATCTTAGGTTATTACAAGGGGTTGATTTGATGAAATTATTTTTTAACAATTTCAATTTCATATATTAGAGATGGGTTTATTCAAGAAGATAAAACAACATAATCACTTACTATTTTAATACCAACACACCAAAATACCAATCCCCGTTACACTTGGAGGATCAAATTTATGAGAACTCCTAGGTAAAATTTCATATTAACACTTGAATTATGCGGAATTAAAATTCAACAAGGACAAAGAAGCTTTAAAATCATCAAATAAAAATCTCAATTAAAAGAAGTGATTATACATTAATGGGGTGATAAATATCATAAAATACCGCCCCTTTCTACTCCCTTGGATCAACCCATGAGTGGGTTAGACCTCCATATATTCTGTGGATTCAATGGAAGAGGGAAGTAGACTCATGAGGGAGGAATTGAAGATGTAAAGAAAACAATAAGAAGAAAATGGTCACTCCACTGTTGTGTGAATAATTTCACAAGGTTTGGTGTGAATAAATTCACACCTTGAGGCAATGTAATCGTGCAGTTTAACAAAGAATTACAATCATAATGTGAAAGAGTGTTTAAAGTGTAAAATTCACTAAAATGGTGTTTATTAATAATAAATTATCTCATGAATATTATAAATATTAACTATTAATATTAGCCTATTTTAGTGGATGATCATGTTTGTAGATGAGAAATTAAATCTCTATCTTGGTATGAACTATCATTTAACAATTCAAAGAGACTACCTAAAAAATTAATTAGAAATCTACGATCATAATTCTATATAAATTCACTTTTTATTTTTTTAACATGCTAATTAATTTATCTATAACAGTAATCAAAATATCTTTTTGAAATTGAAATTTCTTTTAAACATTGATTCTGATCTTGAACATACTTATGATCTCCTCTAGTCACCAAATCCTAATTAATCTCCCTCCTAATATCCAAAAAACATCAACATGCCTTTGGATTTGATACAAAAAATCCAAATTTTATAAAGGGTCCTAGTTTAGTTAATATTAATGCGCTGACATCTGAAACATTTTTCTATGACACAGATCATACCTTTCTTATAAAGATAAATAAATACTAGTATTCCATAAAGGTAAAAAGGAATCCTAGATCCTCTTTTATAGAAATTATCCATATATCTAAAGATAAATCTATTAAAATTAAATTTAATCTCACTCAATATCATGAACATCACATACATATAAGGAAATTTTTTTTCTTCAACTGTGATATTATTGGAACCACAATGGTTTGAAAAATCATAACCAAAATTGTTTGATCTACCTTTAAATCCTTCACAATATAATTTTTAATTTAGGAGGTCCCAAATAGAAACAAATTTTTTTCTTATTATTTATAAACATTTTACTTTATTTACCTTAGACTAAAAAGAAACTCACTATTTTGGAGGCAGTGGAAAATATGATCCCAATTAACTGATGAAATATAAAAATTTTCATTATTTACCTTGAATGAAATGACATCCACTAAATCTATAAATCTAATAAAGTAATTTTAATAAAAAAATTCACTTCCTTCTCAAAAATTTAGATCGTATTTTATCAATTATGAATATGTACTCTATACCTTAAAAGAATAGGGATTTCTTGAATGGGATATTCTTCTTGAACAACCATTTAAAATAAACTACTTTTCCATGAAGAACACTTATTTATAAACTAGAATGCCTCTACCTCTTATATATAATTAAAATAGTTTTATTGATTCTCTCAGTCCTTTTTATTTTTAGATTTGTACGTTTGATAGTTTTGAGGGTAGACTTTTAGGGAGAGTTTCATAGCTCAAAAGGTTGAAATGGAGTGAGATCAAGGGTAGGAGAGAGAAGTTTTTTCCTATGATGGTTTCTAAAAGATGTTATAGATTCTTAATCAAAAAATGAGTCCAAGAGTGACTCACGTGATTTTTTAGATATGATCTCCTAGAAAATGATGGCTTATATCAGTCTTATTAGTCCAAGAGTGACTCACATGATTTTTTAAAATATTAATAGAAATACTATTATTAAATAAAATATTAATATGAATATTGCTTATTCCCAATTCCATAAGAGTGTCTTTTATCCACACCGCCAATGCATAATAACTACCGACAAAAAATATATTTAGTCTCTTATATTGAAAATGATATTTAATGTTTAGTTTTACTAGAGATTGAAACTATGAACTTTTATAAAATACAAAAAGTAATTGAGATATTATTCCTATTTAACATACACCCTCCAAATTCATTATCTAAACATGAAATTAAATTGAAATCAGATGTTTTTTTGATAATTTA
Organism: Viscum album; assembly: GCA_963277665.1. Taxonomy (NCBI): domain Eukaryota; kingdom Viridiplantae; phylum Streptophyta; class Magnoliopsida; order Santalales; family Viscaceae; genus Viscum; species Viscum album. Next base: position 1,908,719,090 of record OY728155.1, read on the forward strand.
GGTACATAAAAATAGATCCTTTAAAATATCTAAAAAAATATTTTAAAAGTAGTAATATGAGATTAATTTTTGTTTGAATGAAATGTTGTACACAAAAAAAAGAAAAAATAATGTCCATTCTACTAGTGGTAATATATAACAATCTTCTGATGATACCACTATATAACTTTTTATAAACTAGTTTTCTAGTTTCAAACAAATCATATTTTATATTGGTATAAATGGGAGTTGTATAAGCCTTACTACATTCAAGTCTAAACATTTTCAATAAATCAATAATATATTTTCTTTGATCAAAATCATTTCCAAAATATTTTTGTTAAATTTTAAAATGAAGGAATAAATTCAATTCTCCCATAATACCCATTTCAAATTCTTTTTTAGAAAGTATTGAGAAATAATTACAAAAAATATTATTAGTTGATCTGAAAATATTCTCATATATATATATATATATTCAAGTGTGTGTACTAATAAAATATAGGAACATGGATTTTTCATAAAAGGCTATGATCTTATGAGCCTTTTGGAAATACATTTTTCAAATGAAAATGACTTAATATCTAATTTTATGATCTTGGTGCTTGTTTAAGACCATAAAGATATTTTGTAGGTTAAAAATTAGTATTTGGTAGGTGAGGATTTTTAAAACCAATAGGATATTCAAAATAAAATTCCTCAAATAAGTAAACTTTTAAAAAAAATTATTTTACATCTATATGGTATAATTAGATATTTATATGAGATTCATTAGCTAATAGGATTCTAATATATTCTAATATAGAAATTGGGGAAAATTTTTCTTTGTAATTGATTTTTTCCTCAAATTTTTATCTTTTAGTAACTAGTCTATCCTTATTTATAATGATTATTACTTTTCCATATTTCTTATTTATAAAAACTTAGTTGGATTCAATCACTAGATGGTTTAAGGGCCTATCAAAAAAATCCAAAACATCATTACACTAACAAAAATTAGTTCTTACTATATAAACATCATCCAATTATTGCCTTTCAAGCATTATTTTATAAATTTATGATACCATTGGGATATAAGGATAGATAACTCACATATATTTCCTATATTCCTTATAGACATAACACATGATTCTTCCTATCCAATTTCAGTCTCTAAAGGATGATCATTTAAGGATCTAAGCTCTCTAGGTAGAACACTTTTAGGATCCTTGTTTTTATACTCTTCTAATATAGAATGAATATCATCATATTATATTTTTTCAAATATAGATTTATAATATTAATTTATGCTATTATAATATTTTTATTAATTTCATTTATTTTACTTTTTTTATCAAAAGGATCACTTTCACCAAACATGACTCAAAAGGTTCTTTAAAAATATTTGAATTAATATAATATACTCTCAATGTGTATATCATAAGTCTAATTTCCCTGAATAGGTGGTTACTTAGTAATATTGTCATATGATATAAACAATCACATCCCAAAGGACCAAATAGTTTATTAGTCTTAGAAATCTATATACATAATTGAATTTAAAAAAATATTTGAAAACATAAAAAACATAGTATTTTATTCAAGATCAGCATTTTTTCTTAATTATATCCTTATATATCAGTCATAAAACACATCCTGGCATGTTGGGGAACGAAAACAAAATAAAGGGTTGAGATTAGATGCTTAGTAAGGGTACTCATATCGGATGAGGTAGCATGGAATCAATAATATGGAAAAGAATAAATAATATTAAAGTAATTCTATGTAAATAATAAAATGATATAGAAATAATTCTTGGATAGAATATCAAATAATCACATGGACATCAAAAACTGAATACATTATTCTAGACATCTAAAACATACCAATGATGCCTTGGATATGACATCTAAAAATAAATTGGTAAGGCCTCATATAAAACCCAATATATTTTTTCTCATGAGAACTATTGATGAATCGAGGGGGTATAGTGGTTCCTAATCATTACTAATTCTAAGGCATTCCTCTTATGGATAAATAATTCAACTAAATCAACATTCCATAACAATCAATAACTCACTAGATTGTAAGGACTATCATATAAAATCGCAATACTCTCCCCATTAAAAATGATCATAACACATCTGAAATAATATACTGGTTGGTATCATTATAGTATATCCGAAATATAATATTCAAAAAAGGTATTTTAAATTAATGAAAATACTTTAAGAAGATCATATGAAAAAAATTTCAACAAAATACCCTTTCCACTTTGAAAATCACTTTTAAAAATCATAAAACTGAGCACATAATAAATAAAACATATTCTTTGAAAAAGGAATTGTAAAAATAAAAATTCAAGAATAAAAAATATAGGTATAGTAATGGGAGTAAGTTCTATTCCTGTTTTATAATTTATAAACAATTATTTTACACTTTTGATAAAAGACATAATATACCTCATTGAAAAAATAATAAGATGATTCAATTAAAATCGTTCTGAAAAAAAAAAGACAAATGTTCATAATAATTTCATTAATAAATAATTTTAGGATATAAAAAATATAATTTAAATCACTTTTCAAAAAAAAATTATACGGACAAAAATTGTCCCCTAATAAAAATATAAACAACCTGGAATAATGATGAGATTGTGAACTAAATCCTTACCACTTTGGTAAATTTTCAACCATATTACCCATGAAAGAATAAATCAAAATGAAACATTAAATATCATGAAAAAAAATTATATTAATGAATAATATTCTAATTGTTCCATATATAAACCCTATAAATAAAAATCAATGCATAGAATCAAATATATCTGAACGTAAAAAAATTGAAATAAAAAACCCTTACCAAAGGTCTAACTTCCTTCTTACATGCTTAATCCTCTTGAATAATAAATTAATAATTATTATAAATATATTACAAAAAAATACTCCTATATATATATCATACCATTTTTATTTATATATAGTCATTTATCACTCGTTTATTAATAATTATTTATTAAATCATTATTTTGGGAGACAACTGCTTCATTTTTCATGTATATATTGATTCAGTAGTTCTGGTACTTATAAATTAATTATATTTAAATCATATAAAGATTATTATTATTAACGGTCTAAATATCATATATATTGAATTTATATATATATATATATTTATATTCATCTATAAATTTAGAGATATAAAAATGAATGACACTATTTAGGGTGATGGTAGGCCACATGTACGTATGAATGCTATTTTCACTTTTTAAACGATTGAAAGAATGAAATATTAATAAGAATTAATCTTTTAAGAATCCAAATTATGTAAAAATTAAATTATATAATCATTATCTCTATAATTATAACTGTCCAAGTTAATTGGTGATGAAAAATAAATTACATCGTTATGTGGAGATGGTATGTTGTATGCACGCACGATCGATGTTTTTACTTTTCATAGGATGGAAAATAGATGGGATATTATTGTAAAATAATCATAATAACATATAATTATATTTAGGATACTGCATTTATTATCTTAGGATGCTTACAACACATTAATAGGAATTATAAGAAGAAATAATCTTGAAATAGTCTGTAAAGATGATTACCACTTCCTCAGTGTTCCTTTAGATCTCTTATTAGGGGACCTAAGGTTTCTATTTTAGAGTAGAAAAAACAAAATAACAATGATATGGATATTTAATACAGTAATTAATGGGTATTGGTAGAGATATATGTCTCAAAGTTGTGTAAAAAAGTAATGGAAGAGGTTCCCCTTTATAATTAAGGTGAGGGAACTTTTTGAATTTTGTAAAATATTAAATTAATATAAACAATTTATCATGTAAAAAGGGACCAAAATTGAAATTATTATAATATAATTTGTAGATAATTAAAAATAAACTCATACAATAATATTTGGACAAGTTTTAGATATTTCTTCACCCATATCTTTTAGTTTTAACCCCTATTAACCTTTTTGACAATTACAGTACTATCAAAGTTTTGTACCCTCTAAGGATAAATAATTTTACTATAAAATTAAAAAAATGAATAAATGGACCAAAGTATATATAAATAACCATATACAATTATGTTTTCTGAATAAAATATTTTTATAAATTTTAAATCATTTAATAATAAATTATTTTCATAAAATATTAATAACGCCAATTTTAAAACTATTTATTTACTTTGACTTTAATAACATCAAGACAACAAATAAATTTAGATAAAATTAATAAAAAAAACTCTCTAATATAATTTTTTTCGTCTGTAAAATTTATTTTCCATATTAATTCATTCAAATTATAATGATTTTAATAATTTTAATTTCATTTATTTAATTTTTCCATTATTTTAATAATCTTTTTCATCAGCATTTTGTAACTATATATGGTAACTTTTTATTCACTAAAAATTTATAAATAATTTACCTTGATGAATAAAAGTCATTTATTTATCATATAATTATTTATAACTAAATATAACCTCTATTTAACCCTTTTAAAAAAATATTATTGTTATTAAAAACAAAAGTGTTACATTTTTTACTTTTCTTTAGGTAAAATATTATAAAGGTCATAATCTCATAAAATTAGAAATATAAGGTCATTTAGCTAATTATAATATGAATATGTATTATATTTATGCAAAATATAAAATTTATGAAAGTTATTGGGTCATTTTCTTATCCTTATCATTTTATTATTATCATTCATTACCTGATTTACCCTTCAACGTGGTAAGAAAAATTACTAAAGTTATTATTCATAATGTATAAAAAAATTTCATATTTAGTAAATTTATAAATCATGATTAAAAAATTAATTCCATTCTTTATTATTCAATTTCAATATGTGACAGAATTTATTTCAATATTATAAAATAAAACACAACGAAAAGTAGTTTTTTTGAAAAATGTTTTTATACCAAATTCAATCATAAAATTGATTCCAATAAACATAATTGGATTATTAATATTATAATATAAATAATATAACTTATAAATTATTTAAAAAATTTACTTCTAAAATTCATTAAATAAATATATATTTTTCAATAAAAAGAAAAAAATTTCACAATTTGCTGAAAAATTAAATTTTTTTACAAAAATCAGAAAATTTAACCCTAAGAAAATTTTGATAAGATACATTAAAAAAATGATATTATTTTTATTAAATAAAATTTATTTATTTTCAAAAAATTAATTACATTATTTTATTATAAAAGTTAATAAAAAAATTTATGATGAAAACTTATTTCTGAAGCATAAAATAACTTTACTGAAAATTGAGTAGTTATTTCAAAAGAATTAATTAATAAATTTTTATTGATTAGGTGATTTATATATATCTATATATCATAATTCATTTTACACTATTCATACCCTATAATTTAATGTATGGGTTATGATTTCCATGTTTAAATGATAATATGTTGGGGTTCATTTAACCTCAATGTTTCGTGTTGTATACGCTATAAAACATGGTGTTATTTTAAAATATCAGGGTGTTACATTCCACCCCATTATTAAATTGCGTCCTCTAAATTTGATCTTTCTATTTTTAATGAAGTATTGGAAATTTTAAAATACGTTTTTGAGAAACCCACAATATAAAAAGGGTTAATAAAATTTCCTCTAATAAAGAGGGAAATGAAAATATGATGGTCATCATAGCACATGGTTTTTGAAAAGGATGACATTGGGGGAAAGTGAGAATATGTTCATGGTAGAACAAACTATTTTATAATTATTAATTGAGAGTGATATATAAAGTTTCGTTGAGAAAGGTAAGAGTCACAAAACCATATATCTGTGATTGGTTAAATGGCCATTTATTTCTCGGTAATAAAAGTAAAAAATATAATATATTTATTTCAAGGACCTTTTCCTAAAGTCAAGTTATTATTTTAAAATCAAGATAAATCACACAAGAAAATAAACTTACTTGATTATTTTCATTTTATAATCATAATCACATCTATTGGTTGTGAGTCTATCTATTTCCAGTTAATCAATTATTCCACGAAAAGGAGATTCATGTTGAGTTTCTCATGACTCAAGCACTTTTAATGAATCAAAATATTTATTAGTCATTTCATCAGCCTAAAAATATTTCCTATAAAAAATTGATAGAATAGGTTTTCAAATATGATAGATCAAAATTTAAATAAAAATAATAATATCTAATGTTCAACCAAATCCATTCCCTAATTAGTAAATCATAAGGCTCTCCCAAAATATTTCTGTCCATATTCAAAAATCCAAAAAATTAGGAATAAGTTCACTAAATCAATATATAAAAAATACTCCATAAATTAGCTCTTAATTGATCATTTAAATACCCTGATAACATATTTCTCCAAAACATGGTAATAAATCGAAACACCATAAAATAGTAATGAAAACATTCATGCTTTTATAAATCCAAAAAACTGAAGTAAAATCCATCTTGAATCAAATCGCTCATCATTTTCAAGGTCACCAATATTATCCCATGTACTTCCATATCAATATCAGGAAAATATAAGGTTTATCTTTTCATTTTTCATGTATTCTACAAAACAACTACCATTCCACTAATAAAATTTCTTTTTTATCGGTATCATTCAACATATGCTTTCAAATCCATAAGAAAAAACTTCCCTATTAAATCTTTACATGCTTCATGATTTTTATAACCAGAATATCATTGATAAAATACTTCTAAAACACAATTAATGAATCCAAATACATAACAACATTAATGATTATGGATCTATTATGGAAATATCATAATCTTTATTGTGATCCCTTGGATTCTTATGAGCTATATTTCCCAGTATTGTGGGGAATTCACTAGCATAGCTCCCCATATCCTTACAGTTGAAGCATTATAAATTGGAAGATTATTTATTTCACATGAAATCATGAGAGTGGTGTTATTTCTCTTCACACTTTTATAAAACTACCATTAAATTAAAAAAATATGGTGTTTATTTCCATGATTATTACATGTGGGGAAATCCATGTTTCCCTTCTTCCAGTTATCATTTTTTCTATCACCTATTTTTTCTCATTCTTTCCTTAGAGACCATATTACTTGGAGAATTGTTTCTTCATAATGATAAAACATGATACTATATCCTAATATGATGATAATTTTTTGATACAAGTTAACTTTTAAGGATTGGATTAATCCTATCAAAGAAATTTTCTATCTTACTCTTTGGATTATGTACATAATCCACAGTATGCATTGTTATCCTTATAAAGATGGATTCATACTTAAAAACAATTTAATATTCCTTTTATCATAGATTCTATAACTATCTCTTTATGTCTTCTCATTATTTATATATAATATATATTCCTAAAAAGTGTTCCTTAAATTTCATCCATTCAATACTATCTATTTCTTCCTCATACTTAATGTTTTGAATTAGTAACCCCACTGATCAGTATCACCTAAGAGATGATAAACCATGATGATAACCATCTACCTTTTATTACATACAAAAGTGAGAAATATATTATCTAATGAACATATCCATTTCATAGGTACAAATGGATTTTTAGTCCTATTGAATGATAGAGGTTTTTGATGCTTGAAGTAGTCTATAATTCTTACACTAGGTTGTGGATTAGAATATCTCTTGATACATGAAATTTTAAATGGTAATAAATTGGTACCACTATCCTAATATAGTTATAAATTTTTTAGATCCCCAAGTACCTCTAACTCCATATTTAAAATCATTCCCAGGAGGTAAATACCTACATGAATATTGTGTGTTTATATAATTTTGATTCCTTCTACTATGTGTCATTTCTAAAAAATGGAATATACTATATTAGACCATAAAAGTATAATTTATAATTTCAGAACCATTGAAACATATAATATAAGTTGAAGAATTATTTATAACTAATCTAAAAACATAATCTTTATTTCATTGGGAATATTCTCAAAGTTCATTGCAAGGTTAAATTTCTCCAATTGTTGTTTTCATAAATCCTGTTCCATAATGATTCTACTAAAATTTCTCTAATTGAAAATGTAAAGTCCTCAACTCCAATATCCTTGAATCAGTTTATACATTAATATATTGACATAAGATACATGATATCACATCCCAAAGGATTAAATAGTTTAGTAGTCTTGGAAAAATAGATTCATATGTGAATTTCAAATTACATTTGAATACATTAATTACAGCATATTATTTTCATAGAGAACATCATTATTTCATTAAGAGTATCCTTATATATCAATCATAAAACAATTCCTAGCATCATGGGGAAAGGAAACATAATAAAGGGGTGAGCTCGAATGCTCAGTAAGTGAATGCATACTGGAGAAGATAATAAGGTATAGACAATATAGAAACAATAAATGATGATCAAGTAATTAAATATAAATAATCAAATGAGCTAAAAACATATCTATGGGTATATAATCAAGTAATAACATGAAATAAATAATTGAATCCATAGTTATAGAATTCATAATTTCGAGCATCTGGAATATACCATCGGGGCCATGGCCATGACATATGAAAATCAATGGGTAAGGCCTCAGCAAAAACCTTGTCTACCTTTTCCCATGAGATATATTGATGCATAAAGGGGGTATATTGGGACCTTCCCATCAATTAATAATTCCAATTAATTTATCATATGAATAAATAATATAATTTAATTAACATTCCCTATAAACAAATAATAGTCCATGTTTGAAGAACTTTTATATAGATTGTCAATATACTCCCAAGAAAAAATGATCATAAACTATCTAAATAAATATAGTGTGTGGTTTCATTTGAGTTTATCCTAAAAATCTTATTCAAAAATAATGCACAAAAAGATGAAAATACATTTAAACTTTTACAAGACAATTTATTTCATGAAAATAACTTTTCAACTTTCGAAATCACTTTTTAAAAACTAAAAACATTTCACATAAGAAATAAATAATTATCTTTGAAATTATCTTTGTAAAATTGTAAAGTGAGCTTCAAATAATTTATTATTCATGAATTTAGTAAATTACATTCATTTTATATAAATTATAAAATAATTCCTTTTACATTTCAGTTAACATTCATAAAGTACCTCATTTAGAAAAAAACAAGAGGATTCCATTAAAATCATTTAAGTAAAAAGGTAAAAAATGGATAATAATTTATTTAATAAATCACCCAAGATATTGAAAATATTAATTAAATAATTTTGATCAAAATATTAATATGGTACAAAATATATTCCCAATTTAAATATAAATAACGTCTAATAATAATGATATTGGGAATTAAACCCTTACCACTTTGGTAACTTTTGAATTATAAGAGCCATAAAATAATAAATTCAAATGAAAATATAAATATCATGAAAATTTTATATTCATGATTTAATATTTCCAAGGTTTGTTATATAAACCTTATAAAAGTAAATATGTGCATCACATCAAATATTCCTCAATGTGACAAAATTTAAACGAAAAGCACTTACCTCAGATCTGACTTCCTTCGTACATGTTTCAACCTACTGTATAATTAATATATATTTATTATAAATATAATATAGAACCATATTCATATATATATATATATATATAAATATCATACCAATTTTTCTTTACTTAAATATTTTACCATCGATTAATTAACAATTATTTAATAAATAATTGTTTCTGGTGACAACTACATGGTTTTCCATGTATGTTTTGATTTGTTAGTTTTGGTCCTTATAATTTTATTATGGTAAGATAATATCCATAATATTCTTAATGTTATAAATATAATATATATTTAATATATATATATATATATATTCATCCTTATATATAGATATTGGAAAATTAATTACACCATTCATGGAGATGGTAGGTCGTATGTACGCATGAACATTGTTTTCACTATTTGAATGATAGAATGAAAGAAAGATGAAAAATAATTAGTCTTTCAAAAATAATAATTATTTATTAAATATTATATAAACTCATTAGTTACATATTTATAACCATCAATGTAAAATGGTGATGAAAAATTAATTACACCACTACGTAGAGATGATAAGTCGTATGTACACATAAGTGATGTTTTCATTTCATTGTAGCATAGAAAATATATGAAATATGGTTATACCATAATAATAAAACCTCAATACATTTATGATACTTGGTTTAATATTTTAGTATTGTTAAAAAACGTGAAGTGGAAGTATAAGAATAAGTAAACTTGAATGAGTCGATAATCACGATTACCAATTCTTTGATGGACTCTGTTTAAATATATTATTAAGGGTCTAGAGTTACTATTTTGGAAGGGATAGAAACATAAGAAAATTTATATGTATTTATATAAGAGGAATGGATTGGTAGTTTTAGATTAATAATGCTCAAATTGGTGTAAATAAGTAATGGATTAGGTGCCCTTTTACAATTGTGGTGAAGGGAACTTTTGGAATTACCTGAAATATTAAATTAATATAAATTATTTATCACGTCCAAATGGATCCAAAATGATATAATGAAAATATAACGTTCATATAAGTCTAAATAATTTCATATAATTAAATTTTGACATGTTTTTTATTGTTCTTCACCTTTATATTTTTGTTTTTAACCCCCTGAAAATTCTATTTTTATTTTCTAGATGTTTCGTTAAGGAAAAGCAGTAACCACAAACAACACACGACAATCCAAAGTTACTAAAATCTTAAACCAAATTTGGAAATCAAAATCCAACACAAAACCTAAGAAGGCCTCGATATGAGAGTCACCACATCAACTACAGTCACATCACTGCCATCCACCATCATCACCAAGTTACGCCACTGTCATCATCGACATCCACACCGGCGGACCGCTGGAGCCGAAGACCGGAGGGGGAACCAACCAGGAACGAACACCACCGCAACTAGAATGAACTAAAATAGACAATCACAATAAACCTTCACCAAAAAATGTCTCCGAGGAAGAAATACGCAGAAAAAATCACATAATCATTGCCCATATCCCACAAAAAGAGAACAAACGCCCGTCAGAAGAACAAAAAATGTTCACCGCTGATTTGAGGAGGGAACACTGAACAAAACCTGAAAAACATAAACATATTGAATAACGATAATAATTCCAAAATCACCAACATCATAGAGGAAGAGAAACCGACACGAATCGCCAAGTCCCACATCCCAATGTCTCATGATTACCACCACTCGAGGTCTGAATTGGAAAGGGGAATAGGAGATTGAAACTAGAGCAGGGATTTGGACAACCGAGGGTTTTGGATGACGAAAAAACTGAATCCCAAAGCCAAAAAAGAACAACCCATCCCCAGAGCGCTTGGAGAGACCATCGACTGAAGAACCACAAATCGAAAAACCACCTTTGAACCCCCTCTCCAGATCCGACCAAGAGAGGAGCAAAGCAACTCACGGCTTGGGTCAGTTTAAACGTCCAAGGGCTCCTACAGCATACAATCGCGACAGTTCCATCAAAACAACCCTGAAAAAACAACCAAGAAGATCAGTGCTAAAAACGTGGAGTAAGATCCAACTGTAAAGAGAGAATATAAATGAATGAAAACAGACGTTTGAAGCCTCTATAATATTTCAATTTAAGACCTATTTATTTATTTTGTCTTTAATAACAAAAATATAAAAAGAATTCAGATATAATGAATAAATACCTTTATAAAATTTCATTTTTATCTATCAAAATTTGTGGTTCACATTTATTATTTCAAATGATACTACTTTTAATGATTTAAATATATTTTATTTTATGTTTGTTTTAATTAAATAATTATTGTGTTGACATTATGTAAGGATTTATTGTAATTATCTATTCATCCAAAATTTAAAATAATTTTCCATTATGACGATAAATATTTAAATTTTTTAATTGTATTTTATAATATACCATATCATCTGGTTATCTCTATGTTAAAAATATTATAGTTCTTAAAAACAAGAGTGTAACATTTTTTTCTTTTCATTACATAAAACTTCATAAAGGTAATAATATCATCCAAATGGAAACAAAGGTTATAAAATCTAATTTTGGATGATTATGGAAAAAAATTTATCATTCAATAAAATTTTTACATGTTTTAGGATCATTATTATTCCTTATAACTTTATTTTTAAACATAATTACCCAATTTAACATTTATCATTATAAGAAAACATATTAATGTTACTATTAAAAATTTCGAAAAATAAAAGGTAAATATATTATAAATTTAGACCTCATAATTATAAATATTTAATCAATTATTTAATATTGAATTTCAATATGCAGAATTTATTAATTTAAGATCAAAATCCAAAATGCAACGAAAAGTACTTTTTGAGAAAAATGTTTTTATTCAAAATCCAATGATAAAATTTGTTCCAATAAAAAATAGAATTATTAATAATATAAGAGAATTAATTTTAATTTTAAATTATTTTAAAAAAAATTCTACTTTTAAAATCATTGAAATAAAAATTCGATTTTCAATAAAAATAAAATTTTTCATTATTCACTAGAAAATAAATGTTTTCAGGAAAATCCAAAAATTTCACCCTAATATATTTTGATATTATGATTTAAAAAATTATATTAATTTTATAAAATAAAATTTATATAATTATAAAAATTAATTTTCATATTTTTTACAAAAAAATCTGTAAATTGTCTTTTAAAGAAAACATATTTCTAAAGCATAAAATAACATTATTGAAAATTGAGTTGTTATTTAATATGAATTAATCAATTAATTTATGCTAGTGAGTTCCTATATATATATATCATAATTTGTTTAATATTATTCATAGCCAATAATTTATTGAATTGGTTATAATGGTTATCTCTAAATAAAAATATTTTGGCTTCAATTTAAGCTCAGTGTTGCATGTTGTAGGTGCTATCAAACATAATATTATTTTAAAATATAAAAGGGTTATATTAAGAGACGTATAATTAGTATAATATATTAGAAAAATTACTTCATTATAATTTGGATCAAACTTACAAATTTTTTCCATGGTATTCAACATGTGCACCCTGTATCCAAAAACATTAAGGTATCCAACTGTAGGTTTTTGTTATTCTGATACTTATAGGGTGTCTTTTTGAGAAAACACGTGATTAAATATCTATTCAAGATATAGAATGATCAATTTATATATTTTCCAAAAATTAGGTTGTAAGACTATATTCTTTCATCATAGTTATTTTTATCTCTTGAAAGGTTATTTCTTCTTTATATAATTCTATTTTGTTGAGGTGTTCATAAAGCATAGAAAGTGTTTTTAATACCAAAGTATAAGAAAAAATTATTAAAATAATGATTCTCAAACTGTCCTCCATTATCACTTAGTAATGAAATTATTTTATAAAATTTTTTATTCTGAAATATTTTAAACAAACATATAAAAATTAAGAAATATTCATATTTAAATTTCATAAAATAAACCTAGGTGAATATAGAAAAATCAAAAACTAGAAAAAAAAGAATCTATCCAAGATTGATATTCTTTATGGTGAAAACAAACCCATGTGGATGAGTTATAAATGTATAGATATAATAACCTTGTTAATTGATTTAAAATATTACTAATAATTCTTTCCTATTTGGAATTCATCATAAAGTATGTTCATATCAAACTTAAGACCAGAAGGGTCTGAAACTAAATGTTTCTTAAATAACATAAATCGGGGAAATATATTACACTATATAAGGCTCTTATTCCATATCCAGGATTCATTCATTTCAATAGTTATCCAATTAAACTTTTTTTATCATAAATAACAAATTTCCAAAGTATAAATATGTTTAGTTTAGTGTTCTGAAAACATAAATTGTTAATATTTAAAAATATAGCAGGATTTGTTAGAAAAATCAACTAGAAATTCATTGTCACATATTTGAAAAATTCTTATCAGGTTTTTCTTTAATATATAGATGTAGATAAAATTATTGATCAGAATTGTTTTTGGATCCCCCATTGATTCAAATCTAATTGTCATTCCTTTAGAATTTTCTCTAAAGGAAACCAAGCCTCCATCGACTTTTGATAGTGAATGGAATTTTGAAAATGTCTAATCATATGACTGAATAATCCACTCTCTGTATACCATATTTCACTTATGTTCTAGTATATTTTTACCTAAAAACACATCAATAAAAATGTTTTTTTGGTACGAAAATGTTCTTAGGACTAGTTTTATTTGAAATTAATGTTATGGGAATCCAAACATATTAAATTTTTATATACATTTTGGAATTCTTTTTAGATATGATTATAGAGATATAGGCTTTCATTATACTACTGATTTGTGGATTCTTGATGAAATAATATTTAGCATAGTGACTATTAATTCGACAATAAAAATGATAACCATTATAAAATTTATCATTTCAATAACTATGTACAAAATTGTTTTTATACATCTTTGGATTTTCACCATTAATTCAAATGCCATTTTTTTCTTCTGATCATTTTTTACAAGAATTTTTATTAAATACTCTTATCCCTTATTTGATAAACTAGAATCAATTTCAAATAATTATACCTTATAATGTGACTCTTTAATTATTGTTTTGTGAACATTTTAATTCGAAGCAGATTTAATTAGTTTTTCTTTTAATGATAAGTGTTGTTTTAGAATTTCATATTTTTAATTTAATTTTTTTTTTGATATTACTTAATGATATATCATTTTTATCATGGATTCATATTTATCCTTAATCATACAGTAGTATTCAGCTGATATACTATTTTTCAAACATTCATAATTAGAAGTGGATGAATAATAGGATTGTAACTCTTTATCTTAATCCGTAAAAATTATTTTATTTTTTGATTTTATTTATACTTATTTGAATCAAAAAATGAAGAGTTGATGGGGTTATTCGAAACACTCTGTGTATCCTTTATATCTTTTTTTATTTATGTTCATAACTAGATTTAATTTTTTACTTCATTTATTTCTTATATATTTTTATTTTATCCTCTTTGATTTGTGGGAAATCATGTATGATGTGACCCATTTTTTTCATTCATAACACTGAACCTAATTTAGTTTTGATCATTATATCTAGAATCATTGTAATACTTGTTGAATCCTTTTTTCTCCTTATATAAATTATTGAAACTTCGTTCTACAATGACCCAAACTTTTACTAAGGAAAATTCCTCTTAATTAGATTAAATGTATTATTATGTAAAAGGGGTATATAAAACATATGAAATTATTTGATTTTATGTTTTTTGGATTTTAAAATGCCATTAAAAACTTTACCATTTCTAATATTTCCATTGAATAGTGATCACATGATTAGTATTAATATAGGGCTTTAACAAATCCAATTTACATAGAAAAAGGAAGCAATGACCTCATCAAGTATGATTTCTCCATATGAAGCCCATGTTTCAGAGCTTGGAAAGGAGGTAACATCACTGGGTTTCTCTGTTGACCATGTCCAAGATGAGATTCAACCTGTTAAGCTTCAACGGAGTCGCCTACCTGAGAAGTGGAAGTTAATAGAGATTACCACCCGAGCAATGTTATCTGAGCTACCCCAAGAGTCTGTCACCATCACAGACTTTACCCTTAGGTATTATGCGGGTTTTATAAGAGGATATGTAAAAATATCATATAAATATGATTATGTTCATTATTTTTGTATATAATAAAGAATATACATTAATTTTATTATTATTACTTTGTATGTAGTTTTTATATATGAAATAGTATTTTTAGTTAATATTAAAATTCAATTGAAAAATATATTTTGATGAATTAATGGATTATTAAATTAAATATTATTTTTAGTAAATATTATTATTACAATATTAATTTTTATTAAATCTAAATTATTGTACAATTTTTATGAATATCATTGTAATTTTTGGTATGGTTTGAAAGCTGTTTTTTCAAAACCAATGAAGTTTTTATAAATTATGGTGTTTATTTTAAATGTAAATATTCAAATATTTAGAAAATTATTTAGATAAAATGAATATTATTTTTGGAATAATAATGTATAAATTATCAAATAGTGAATTTTTCATAATTTTCTGAGACAACCAAATTCTTGGGGAAAAATTAATTATTGTTTAAATGTATAATGTGATTTATGACATCATAATGACCCAATAGTGAAGTAATAAAATAATATAAAATGTTTTTTTACAGTATATTTTCTACCTTTAAAATAATTTGATTTTAGATTTGTTTGATTTTTTTTACATTGCCTTAGTGGACACTCCAAGAGTTATAAAACATTTTATCATTTTAAAATGATTTGCTTAATATTATGAACCACCTCCACGTAATAAAGCCTAATATTTTAATTTTATTGTCCATTAGCCTTGTAAAATAATTTCTTCCACTCCCCTTTCACAAAATATATTTGAAAAAACCATGGTATGGTTTGTGGTTTTGACTACTTTATTTTGTAGTGTCCAAAACCTAAATAATAAAATATTCCCTCTATTTTCCTATATGGACCCACTCAATCTCCCATTCCACTTCACTCATACCATTTGGATCTTATCCAACCTCTTCACTCCTCTCTCTAAAATCCTCCCAAGGTGCCTCAATCTCCCTAGAAGCCTCTCTCGTGCCTCTCCCATGCCTTTGGGATCACACATCCAAGTAAGGGATTTATTTCTTTCTCATTTTTATCCAAATTCATTTATGTTATTATATGATTTTATTTTCAATTATAAATATTGGGGTATGATTTATAACCTACACCATACTTCCCTTCTTATGTTTTAATGTTGAGATAACTATTTCTCTCTCATTAATTCCTTTCATGTAAACCCATTATTATACCGAAATTTTGTAAGGAATTTCCCTCTCCTCATTTAAATTCAATAAATTCTTTTATATTATTCATTTAAATTTCAATACATATGTTGAGATATTATTTTACATGACCCCATTACATCCCATTTCTTGTATAAATGATTATATACCCATTTCTCATTCATCAACCCATTTTACGATTTCTATTTGACATCGTTATGCTACTGAAGTTACACAAAAATATCCATGCCAAAATAATCATATAAGTAAATACCATACCAATTTCCCTATCAAGGGTATTCAATATTATTATAATGTAGTTATTGATTTATGACATAAATTTATGTGTTACACATATATTATTCATGTAATAAATGATTATGTTTAATTAATCCATGTTGTATGATTTATGTGGCCCACTTATGCATGAATGAAATGATTAAGAAGGGGGAACCCTGATAGACTGACAGACTGAAACTTCATTATTCTTGTTTTTCAAATCAATAACTTTTGGGTTACTAATAACTTAACAAGAAACTAGGATGAAATCAAAAAATCAACCAAAGAAAAAGCGGGTTGATCAGGAGACCGATATTCCTAGACCAGAAATCTATCCAAATCTAGAACCACTCAAAATGAAGTAACACGTCGGGAACCACCAACACCACCCCGCACTTGCCCGTGACACCCATCAACCTATATCCACTCCATTTCCCTCTAATATAACCTCCAAGGCCACACGGAACCCAATCCTCCCGTTTCTGACCGCCGAAGCCAGAACCCTCGATCGATCAGATGGGGCCACCATGAAGCCACTCGCCACCTTGAACCGCACCGCCAGAGGAAACCAAAAAAACAGAACAGGAACCAGTTACACACCACAAAAAAACCAGATCCCAATGGGGAACACTACTGCCACTCGGCCACTTCCACACTGGAACCTAAGACGCAAAAAACCCAAAAATCCACTGCGAACCCAAAAGGGAATGAGACGATGTCGGCACCGAGTTTTCCTGAGGGCACCACCTATGACCTCTTACTGACCCAGGAGAAGACAACAGCCCTCCAGAACCCAAATTGGAAGAAATAAAGGGGGTGGAGGCATCGAAGAAGTGGAGAGTTTGTAGCAGGTGCAAGAGTGAAGACCTGGAAATCGAATCGTTAGAGGAGGTTGAACGATGATCTTCATCGACAGAGCTCTGGAGGCCTTGCCAGTTCTCAAGACCAAGAGAGGTCAACACTCCACTCCATGCACAACCCAATCCCCGACCACGCCATCTTGTATTACTAAGAGGAGTAGAAGGAAGGAGTGGTTGTAGAGGAACCCCTAGTCTCTGTGGAAGTTCCATCTGCGTTCCTCCCCTTACGGTCCCATATGTGCACCCTGATAGTGTTCCAATGCATTGGGTAAAGATTAGTATCATCATATGTCAAGTTCAACAAGGGTTTACTCATTCTAATTAATGTTCAATGAGTTTTTACTCATGCTACATATTCAATATTCCTCAGATCATGATAATATCATGTTAAATGTTTTTTCCACATTTCCATGTTATGATAATCATGCTATATCATGCCTTTATGTTCATGTTTATCTTGGGATCCATTGGTATTCATATTGTCTAACACATACTATATTCATCATGTTATGACTTTTTTACTACCTTTCTAGTCTTTATTGCTCACCCTGTTCTTATGAATGTCCTCAGATTATTCCATGCAATGCTAAATGTGAAGGAATTTTATGGTCATGTAAAAGAAGTTTTCAACAAAGGTGTTGTGTTTTATAATCTATGTTTTTATGTAATGTCCTTAATTTCCCAAGAAACTAGACCTCAATATCCTTAGTGTTGTATTAAGTGAAATTTTATGTCATAAATTATGTTGAATTGTGTAATAAAGAGCAGGGTTGTTATATTTGGTATCATAGGATAGGTATAGTTATATTTGGGATTAGGATTAGAAAACCCTAGTTAAATCCTTAGGGATAAGACAAAGTATAATAAAGAAATAGCTAAAAAAATTAGTATTGGGTAATTTTTTTATCAAGAAAATACATCCTTTTCTGAATACGCGTAGCTAGAAGGGGATCTGGCATAGATGTATCTAGGGGTGAAACCCAAAAACACCGCTTTGAGATAGAATCAAATGAGAACTGGTTCATGAAAACGGTCCTTGTTGTACTCTTGGTTATGAAACATCCAGGGGATATGCTTTGGTAATTTCACAAACTTATTACAAACCATTATTAAGGGAATAATGAAATGAAAATTCCACTTAGAATTTATGTTGGGAATTAGATCATGTATAACATGGATAATTAATGGAAATAAATGTAATTTATAAGCTATCCCTCTTTTCATTGGATTCTAATTTATGTATTACCCCTAAATTTACTTTTATTCCATCCAATGTCCAGTAATATGAGGGCTTGGTCTAAGAAACGATGTGAAGATCAATGTGATTACTGTTCTAATAAGATACCCAATCGGATTGGAGAAAGAATCGAAAACTTTGTTATGATAATATCTCAGTTAACTCACGTTTTTAATAGAGACATGGGTGAAGAGGAATTTTCAACCCCCCCCCCCAAAGAAAGAACAATCCACACTCGCGAGAATCATGAGACAAAGGTCTCCTACTTTTAATGGATCATATGATCCCTGAATCTCTGAACAATGGATCAACTCCATTGAGAAGATATTCTCCATCATTCAATATTTTGAATAAGAGAAGGTACTTCTGGCTGCGTATCATATGGAGGATGAAGTTGATCAATAGAGGACATTGATAAAAAATATAAATCCTGAGGAGGACATCGATGCATTGGAATATAAGTAATTTTGAAAAAAGTTTTTCGATAAATATTTTCCTTTAACCCTACTACATAATATGGAAAGGGACTTCCTTGACCTCAAGCAAAAATACGACGAATTCATTGGAGTGTATGAGAAAAACTTCACAAGCTTGCACGATATTCCTATGGATTTATCATTAACCCATATTTCAAGGTTGACTACTTATTTGGTGGCATAAAACCTATCCTATAAAGAGACCTAATGATCCATGACTTCAATAGCTATGAGGAAATTGTCTGATGTGCACTAAAATTTGAAATGGAGATCGACGAATCTCAGGTGTATCGTGGGGATAAGAAGTGGAAAGTGAACATTAATTCTAGAAGTCCGATGGATAAATCTAATTGTGCTAAGAAATTACATATCTGCACTTTCCAATGGTGCAAAAATAAGCATCACAAAAATTTCCTGAATGGGATGAGGATATGTTTTCGGTGTGGAAGAGAAGGGAACCAGGCCACTAACTACCGACAAGAAAAATCCGATGCTGTGATAGAAGAGAGGAAAGATATTTTTGAACCTCAATGCATTATTCATTACTTCAACTACAAATAATTAAGTCACTTTTCAAACTAATTCCCTAAGCCATGGGTTTTCAGAGGCAACCGACAACCTCCAAGGTGGCAAGGGATATCTTTTTCCATCACTAGTGCCGAAGCGAATCTCGACAACAAAAGTGGTGACAGGTACGTTGGTTATTCATTCAATAATAGAGAACTTAATTTTTCATTTTTCTTATGTAAATTCTTTTATATCCTAAATTTTTTGTGGAACAGTCCCAAATCCACAAAAAATTTAGGAAGTAGAGATTTTGGCGAGAACAGAAAATGGGCAAATCAATACTTCCCATGAATATAACTCCTCCCCTACCACAATTTGTTGTTTTAACTTCCAAGATAACCTCATTAGACTCCCCCTAGTAAAATTTGATGCAATTTTGGTACAGATTGACTTTCCTTATATAGAGACAACATAAATTGTTGTGAGAGGGAAATCACTCTCCATATGGTGAATCGACCCTCAATTCTGTACAAGTGTAAGGAAGAGGATGAATATTCTTTAGCACCATCATCTCAAGCATAGATATTGTTGCCCTATGATCAAACATATATTTCTTATATTATTGATTATAAGGAAGCAACCATCCTTGAAGACATTCTTATTATGAGGGAATTCACTGATGTATTTCCCGAGAAATTTCATGGTCTTCCTCCTATAAGAGATGTTGAATTATCAATTGATCTTATACCTAGGGTGATGCCAATATCCATGAAACCATATTTAATGACATTTTTGGATCATGGGGAGATATAGAAATAACTACAAGATAATCTGGATAAAAGGGTTTATATGCCCAAGTGCATCTACATGGGGTGCACCAATACACTTCATCAAGAAGAATGATGGGTCAATGCGTCGTTCCATTGATTATCGTGAGCTCAACAAAATCACTATAAATAACAAGTATCCTCTACCCCGAATTGATGACTTGTTCGATCAGCTACGTGGAGTACAATACTTCTTCAAGGTGGATTTATGTTTTGGATATTACTATGTAAGTGTAAAGAAGGAGGATATCCCCACGAATGCATTTTGTACAAGGTATGGGCACTATGAATTCATTATAATGACTTTCAGACTCAATAATTCTCCAGAAATCTTTGTTGACTTTCTGAATAGTGTATTTAGAGATTACCTTGACAAATTTGTGGCAGTATTTATATAAAATATTATAATATACTCAAAACCCAAGGAGGGGAATTAAGAATATCTAATAACTATACTAGAGACCATTCTAAAGGATAATATCTATAAAAAGTACAGAAAATGTGTGTTCTAGTTGAAGGTAGTCTCATTATTCGATCATATCATCAAAAGAAATGGGATATCTCTGGATCCCTCCAAGACAATTGCAATTGAGGGATGGTTGAGGCCATCATCAGTGTCAGATATCCGTATCTTCCTAGGGTTAGCTATATATTATCATCAATTTATGAGAAATTTTTCACGATTGTAAAACCCTATTACCAAGCTAACTCATAAGGTAATTAAGTTCTATTGGAGTGGTGAATACGAAGAGAGATTCAAGGAGTTAAAAATTAGGGTTATCAATGCACCCATGCTCACATTATCCCCAAGTGGATAACATTTTATATTTATTGATTCTTTGAAGAAGGTCATGGGATGTGTTTAGATGAAAAATTAAAAATTCATTGCCTATGTTTTAAGGAAATTAAAATTTCATGGGAAAAAATATCCAATAGATTATCTGGATTTGTCTGTAGTAGTATCCACCTTAAAATTTATACAACATTAACTCTTTGGGAGAAGTGTGAAATATACATAGATCAAAAAAGACTCAAGTATATATTCACATTGAAAGAGTTGAACATGCACCAACAAAGATGGTTAAAGCTGATAAAATACTATGACTACTCAATCCATCACCACCCTAGGAAAGTGAAAAAGGTTGTGGATGCTCTAAGTAGAAAGGATCGAGCAACTCTTTCATTAATGAGAATTGAAAAAGACCCAATCTTCTTAGATTTTGATGAAGATTGACATGGGATTCAGAAATAAGGAAACATCATCAATCATTTCACAAATTATTTCTCAACTGTCTCTTTTGGAAAGGTTAAAGGATGCTCAAAAGGATGATGTGGGAATTTAGAATAAAGTGGAATCTATCATAAAAGGGAAATCCTTGGATTTCAATGTTAATAAAGAAGTAATTGTGATATTTGGGTCATGAATATGTGTACCATCAAATCTGGTGAAAAATAAAGCACATTTGGATGATGCACATAGTTCATATTTCTCTATCCATCCAAAAAACACCATGATATATCGAGATCTATGAGAGAGTTATTGGTGGGATAAAATGATGAAGGAGATCCATGAGTATACAACAATGTTCCTGGTATGTCAGCAACTAAATACTGAGAGGCATAGGTTTAAGGGGATGATGCAACCATTAGCCATAATGGTATGGAAATGGCAGAACGTCACCATAGATATTGTCACCAGAATTCTTAAGACATCCAAAGGAAAAAAATGCTAGTTGGGTTGTTGCGGATCATCTTACAAAGACTACACACTTCATTGTAACTTGAGAGTATTTTTCGTTAGATAAAATGGAACAAATATATATAAAATAAGTGGGAAGGCAACATGGAGCACCATTGTCTACTGTATTTGATCGAGATCCAAGATTCCCCTCTATGTTCTGGAAGAGTCTCCAACATGCTCTGAATACTAAGCTAAACTTTAGTATGGCATATAATTCTCAAACTGATGGAAAATCTGAGTAGATGATACAAACACTTGAGGACATGTTGATAGCATGCTCAATGGACTTCAATGGATGATGGGATAAACATCTTCTTCTGGTTGAGTTCTCTTAAAATAAAAATTTACACTCAACAATCCAAATGGCTCCTTGTGAATCCATTTATGGGAAGAGGTGTAGAACACCAGCATATTGAGATGAAGTTGGGGAGCTAAAACTCCTAGGTCCATCAATGGTGGAAGAAATGGT
The DNA here is from genome assembly GCA_963277665.1 of Viscum album. Taxonomy (NCBI): domain Eukaryota; kingdom Viridiplantae; phylum Streptophyta; class Magnoliopsida; order Santalales; family Viscaceae; genus Viscum; species Viscum album. Next base: position 1,908,742,239 of record OY728155.1, read on the forward strand.
GGAGAAGGTTATGACCATCTAGCAACACATTAAAGCTGCATAGAGTCGACAAAAGATGTATGTTGATAACCATAGATGAGACCTAGAGTTTGATGTCCGAAACATGGTATTCCTTCACATATCACTATTTAAGAGTGTTTTTAGATTTAGCAATAATGGAAAGCTTAGTCTAAGGTAAATCATCCATTTTCAGATCCTAGATTGTATTGGAGTAGTGGCCTATCAACTAGTGCTCCCATCGAACCTATCTCAAGTACATGATGTATTCCATGAATTACTCTTGAGGAAGTACATAACTAAACCATTTCATGTACTCAATCCAGAGGAGGTACCATTGGAGAATGAACTCTCATATGAAGAGAATCCAGTGATGATCTTAGATCATTGGGAAAAAGTTCTAAAAAATAATATGATACCCCTCATCAAGGTGTTGTGGAAAAACCACAAGTTTGAAGAGGCAATGTGGGAATTGGAGGAAGTATGAAGTAGAGTTACCCACATCAATTTTAGTGTGGGAAAACGAAATTTCAATGGAAAATTTTCTTAATGGGGGAAGATTGTAAGGACCAAAACTTTTATTAATGAAGATTCTTCTTGATCTAATTAGATTTATTATTATGTAAAAGGGTTATATATAATATATGCACTTGTTTGGATTTATTTTTTTGTATTTTAAAATATTGTTAATAAATTTTACCTTTTCTAATATAGACATTGAACTGTGATCACATAATTAGAATAAATATAGGGCTTTAATAAATTCAATTTACTCAGAAAAAGGAAGCGATGGACTCATCCAGTAGGATTGATCCATATGAAACCCATTTTTTAGAGCTTAGAAAAGAGATAGAATCACTAGTATTTTATCTTGACCAATCCCTTTCCTCTCTTCAACATGTTACGCTTGAACGGAATCACCTATAGTAGATGAGGAAATTAATAGATTTTACCACCTGAGAAATGTTATCTGAGCCACCCTAGGAGATTGTCACCATCGTACACCTTACCCTTAGGAATTATGTGGGTGTTATAAGGGGTTATGTAATGAGACCCTAGCACTATGATTATGTGAATTATTTTTCTATAGAATAAAAAATATACATTAATTTTAATATTGTTACTCTGTTAGTAGTTTTTAAAGCACAAATTGTATTTCTAGTTAATATTCAAATTCAATTGAGAAATCTATTTTGATGAGTTAATGGATTTTTAATTAAATATTATTTTAATAAAATATTATTATTAATATATTACTTGTTATTAAATATAAATTGTCATATAATTTTTATGAATACAATTGTATTTTTTATGCTTTGAAAGCTGTTTTTGTCAAAACCCATGAAGTTTTGATAAATGTATGTCTTTATTTTAAAAATAAAAATTCACATATTTAGAAAATTATTTAGAAAAATGAATATTATTTTTGGAATCAGGATGTCAAAATTATCCAATGTTGATTTTTTAATAAATTTTCTAAGGAAATTGAATTTTTGGGGGAAAATTAATTACTCTTTAAATGTATAATGTGTTTTATGACATCATAATGGCCCAATAGTGAGGTAATATAATAACATAAAAGGTATGTTCGGAAGATATATGTTTTAACTTTAAAATAATTTAATTTTATATTTGTTTGATTTATTTTAAAATTCCTTAGTGGACCCTCCAAAACATATAAAACATTTTATCATTATAAAATGATTTCCTTGAGAGTATGACTCACCTCTACATAAGAAAGTCTACTATTTTAATAATTCTAGACATTGGCCTTATAAAATATTGTATTTCACTACCCTTTCACAAAATCCATGGGCAAAAAACCATGGGCAACAACCATTGGATGGTTTGTGGTTTTGATTAGTTTGATGTTTAGTGTCCAAAACCAAAATAATAATGAATTCCCTATCATTTCCTATATAAACCCACTCAATATCATGTTTCTATTCACTCAAACCATCTGGAGATCGACCAACCTCTGACCAAACCTCTATATAGTCCTCCCAAGGCGCCCTAATATCCCTAGAAGCCTCTCTCAAGCCTTTCCCAAGCCTTTGGCATCACACTTCCAAGTAAAGGATTTCTTTTTTTTCTCATTTTTTGTCAAAATTTATCTATATTGTTATACCATTTTATTTCCAATTAACATTGTTGGGGTATGATTTATCACCAACCCCATACTTCCCTCTTATTTTTTGAATGATGAGATACCCCTTTCTCTCTCATTAATGCCTCCCATGTACACCTGTTACCATGCTAAAATTCCATAAGGAATTTCCCTATCCTAATTTACATTCAAGAAATTCCTTTATATAATACATCTATGTTGCATTAAATATGTTGAGATATTGTGTTCCATGACCCCATTAATTTCCATTTCATGTATAAATAATGAGATAACCATTTCTCTTTCATCAAGCCATTTTACATCTTCTATTTGACGTCGTTATGCTGCTGAAGTTACACCAAAATATCCATGCCAAAATCATCATGTAAGTGAATACCATACTCATTTCTCTATCAAGGGTATTCAAATTTATTCACAAGTTGTTTTTGATTTAGGACTCACATTTATGTATTCCACGTCTATTATTCATGGAATAAATTATTATGTTTAATGAATCCATGTTGTATGATCTATGTGGAATACTTATGCATGAATGAAATGATTAAGAAGGGTGTGCCCTAATAGCTCTCCATTGCATTGGGTAAAGATTAGTATCATGATACATCCAGTGAAATGAGGTTTTAATCATGCTAATTCAAGTGAAATGAGTATTTACTCATGCTTCATATGCAATGTGCCTTGGCTCATGCTAATATCATGTTAAATGTTTTTGCCACATTTCCAAGCTATGATAATCATGTTATATCATGCCTTTATGTTCATGTTTCCGTTGTGCTCTATTGATATGTCGAGAGTATAACATGTACTATATTCTTCATGTAATGCCTTGTTTTCTCCCTTACTAGAATTTATATCTCACCCTTCTCTTATGAATTTTCTTAGTTTATCACATGCAATGCTATGTACGAAGGAATGTTTTGGTCATGTAAATGATGTTTTCAATAAATATGTTGTGTTTTATGTTCAAATTTGTTATGTAATGTCCTTAATTTACAAATACACGAGACCTATTGATCCTCGGTGTTTTCTGAAGTTCAATTTTATGTCACAAATCATGCTTAACTGTGTAATAAAGATTAGGGTTGTTATAGATTACATCAGAGGATATGTTTAGTTACATTTTTTATTAGGATTATAAAACCCTAGTGAAAGCCTTAGGGATAATAATATATATAATAAAATCATCCCTAAATTTTTGTGAGTGTTGAGTAATTGGATTATCAAGAAAATACATCCCTACCTAGATACGATCAGGTAGAGGCGGCTCTAGTACAGACATATCTAGGGGTAAAACCTAAAAACACCTCTTTGAGATAGACTCAAACAGGAACTGGTGCCCAACAACATGCCTTGCTACAATCTTGGTTACAACACTCTTGATGGATATGATTTTTTAAATTTGTAAGATTTATATGATCCATTATTAAGGGAATTAAAAAATGAAAATTCCCCTAAGAATATATGATGGGAAGTAGATCATGGATTGCATAGTTAAGTTAACGAAATAAATGAAATTTATAGGGAATAACTTTTTTTCATTAGATTCCCCATTATGTGTTACCCCTATATTTCCTTTTATTTAATCAAATGGTTGATAATAGGGGGAATCAGGCTCACAACCAATGCGAAGTTCAATGTGAATACTGTTCTAATGGGATGCCCAATCCGACGGGAGCGCGAATCAAAATTTTTATCAAAATAATCTATCAGTTAACTCAAGTTTTGAATAGAAACATGGTTCAAGAGGAATGTTCAACCCCCCCCCCCCAATAAAGAACAAGCCGTAATCGAGAGCTTCCTGAGACAAAGGCCTCTAACTTTTAAGGGATCATCTGATCCCTCGATATCTAAACAATGGATCAAGTCCATTTATAAGATCTTATCCATCCTTAAATTTTCTTAACAAGGGAAGGTACTTCTAGGTGCTTATCATATGTAGGGTGATATTGATCAATGGAGGACATTAATCAGAAATCTGAAGCCTGAGGAGGAGATCGAGGCATTGTAATGGATGGATTTATAGAAAATGTTTTTGGATAAATATTTTCCTCACACCCTCTGAATTAATATGGAAAGGGACTTCCTTTCCATCAACAAAAAAATGACGAATCCATTGGAGAGTTTGAGGAAAACTTCACAAGTCCTGCATGATATGCCTCTAGCTTGGTCGTTACCCCTAAATTCAAGGTTGACCGCTTATTTGGTGGGATAATCCCAAGCTTATGGAAAGCCCCAATGATCTGTGACTTCGATATCTATGAGGGAATTATATGATGTGCCCTCAAAGTCGAAATGGATATAGATAAATCATAGGAATATCAGGGGGATAAGAAGTGGAAGGTGGAATTTTATTCTAGAGTCCTGATGGATAAATCCAATTGAGCTATGAAATTCCAGCTCCCCACTTTCCAAAGGTGAATAAAGAAGCACCTTGTAAATTTCCGGAAGGAGACGAGGAAATTTCTTTGGTGTGGAAGAGAAGGGAATCTAGACATTAATTATGGACAAGAAATAAATGTTGTTATGACAAAGGAGAAGAATTCTCTGTTTGAACATAAACGCATTGTTCATTTCTTCAACTACAAATAACCATGTCACTTTTTAATCAAGTTCCCTAAGCCAAGGGTTTTCAGAGGCAACCAACAATCACCAAGATAGAAAGGGAGATATTTTTCCATCACTACTACAAAAGAGAATCCCGACAATGAAGTGGTGACAGGTCCACTGGTTATTCATTCAAGAATAGAGAACATACTTTTTGATTTTGGTTCTACACCTTCTTGTATATCCTGATTGTTTAGTATAACATTACCAACACCACCACAAATCATGGAAGTAGAGATGTCAGTGATGAAACAAAATGGGGAAATCATTGCATCCTATGAATATAACCCCTCCCCTATCACAATTTGTGATTTTAACTTCCCATAGAACCTCTTAATACTCCCTCTAGTGTAATTTTATGCAATTATTGTAATGGATTGTCTTTACCTATATACAGCCAACATAAATATCTGTGATAGGGAAATCACTCTCCATATGGTGAATCGACCCTTGATTTTGTACCAATGCAAGGAGGAGGATGAATCTTATTTAAAACCATCATCCTAATAACGGATATTATTTCACTATGATCACGCATATCTTTCTCAGATTATTAATTCTAAGGAAGAAACCATCCTTGAATACATTCCCATTTTGAGGGAATTCGCTGAAGTGTTTCTTGAGACATTTCATGGTCTTCCTACTACAAGAGATGTTGAATTCTCAATTGATCTTATACCTGGAGAAATTATTATTTCCTTGACTTTGTATATAATTATTGTTGTGTAGCTCGAGGAGTGAAATTAATAACTATAGGAGAATCTAGATAAAGTATTTATACTCCCAAGTTCTTCACTATGGGGTGCACCAGTCGTCTTCATCCAGAAGAATAATGGGTCAATGTGCCTTTTCATTTATTATCGTGAGCTCCACAAAATCATGATAAAGAAATAGTATCCTCTACCCAAAATTGATGACATGTTCGATCAGCTACGTGGAGCACAATACTTATCCAAGGGGGGTTTTTGGTCGGGATATTACCAATTATGGGTCCAGAAAGAGGATTTCCCCACTAATGCTTTTCATACAAGGTGTGGGAACTATGAATTCATAGTAATACCTTTATGACTCACTAAATCTCTAAAAATATTCATAGACTTTATGAATGGTGCCTTTATAGATTATATCAACAAATTTGTGGTAGTATTTATATATGATATTTTAATATACTCCAAAACCAATGAGGAGAATGAGGAACATCTAAGAACTATACTAGAGGACTTTCGAAAGGATAGGCTCTGTGAAATGTATAGAAAATGTGAGTTTGGAATGAAGGAAGTATCATTCTTGGGTCATATAATCATAAAAAATGGAATATGTGGATCCCTCTAAGAAAACTACAGTTGAGGGATAACTAAGGCCATCATCGGTGATGGATATTTGAATCTTCCTGGGTTTAGCTAGATATTATATCCGATTTGTGAGAAATTTCTCACGATTGTCACACCCTCTTACCAAGATAACATAGAAGGGAATCATGTTTTCTTGGAGTGATTAATGTAGAGAGAGATTCAAGAAGTTAAAAAAGGATGCTTATCACTGCACCCATTCTCATATAACCCACAAGTGGAGAACATTTTTTTATTTAGTGATTCCTTGAAGAAGGTCATGGGATTTGTGTTGATGAAAAATGACAAATTCATTGCCCATGATTCAAGGAAATTTAATTTTCTTGAGAAAAAATATCCAACACATGATCTAGATTTGGATCCAGTAGTGTTTACCTTAAAATTATGGCAAAATTACCTCTTTGGGGAGAAGTGTAAAATATAAATGGATCACAAAATCCTCAAGTATATATTCACATAGAAATAGTTGAACATGCCCCAATTAAGATGGTTAGAGAAGATCAATAAATACTCAATCCATTACCACCCGAGTAAAGAGAACAAGGTGGAAGATGCTTTAAGTATATAGGATACAACAACTCTTTCATTGATGAAAATTTAAAAGGATCCAATATTCTTATATTTGATGAAGATGGACATGGGAATTATAAAGAAGGGAAAATCATCAATCCTTTCACATATTATTTCTCAACCATATCTTTTGGAAAGGTTAAAGGATGCTCAAAAGGATGATGTAAGAATTAGGAATAAAGTGGAAACTATCATAAAATGGAAATCCTTGGAGTTCAATATTAATGAATAAGGAATTGTGAGATTTGTTTCAAGACTATGTTTTCCATCAAATCTGGAGTTATAGAAAGAACTTTTGTATGATGCACATAGTCAATATTTCTCCATTCATCCAGGAAACACAAAGATATATCAAGATCATCAAGAGAATTAATGGTGGGATAACATGAAGAAGGAGATCACTAATTATACATAAAAGTGACAGGTATGTCAGCAAGTGAAGGATGAGAGGAATAATTCTAAGTGGATGATGCAACCATTACCCATACCAGCAATGAAATGGGTGATCATCACCATAGACTTTTTCACCGGACATCCGAAGACATCCCAAGAAAACAATGTTGTCTGGGTTGTTGTGCATCGCCTTACACGTGCTACACACTTCATTTCAATTTGATAGGATTTCTAATTGGATCAACTAGAATAGATATATATTAGAGAAGTGGTAAAGTTGCATGGATTACCACTATCTATTGAATCTGATCTATATCCATGATTCAGATCTATGTTCTGGAAGAGTCTTCAACATGCTCTAAATATTGAGGTGAACTTAAGTACGGCTCATCATCCTCAAACTAATGTAAAATCTTAGAGGACTATCCAAACACTTGAGGAAATGATGAGAGCATGCTCACTGGACTTAAAAGGAGAATGAGACCAACATCTTCCTCTGGTTGAGTTCTCTTACAATAAAAGTCTCCAGTCAAGAATCCAAATGGATCCTTATGAATTCCTTTATGGGAAGAGTTTAATTACACCAGCATCTTGGGATGATGTTGGGGTGTGAAAAATCCTAGGTCCATAAATGGTTAAAGAAATGGTGGAGAAGGTTAAGACCATCCAGCAGCACATTAAAGCTGCTTAGAGTCATCAAAAGAGCTATGTTGATAATCATCAATGAGACCAAGAGTTTGATTTCAGAAACATGGTATTCCTCCACATATCACTGTTTAAGAGAGTATTGATATTTGGGTAGAATGGAAATTTTATTCCAAATTACATCAGTCCTTTTGAGTCATTGATCTCTTTAGAGCAGTGGCCTATCGAATAGAACTCCCACCAAACCAATATCAAGTACATGATGTATTCCATGTATCACTCTTGAGGAAGTAAACACCTGACCCATCACATTTACTCAATCCAGAGGTGGTTCCATTGGAGAATGAACTATTCTATGAAGAGAATCTGGTGAATATCATATATTGTTGGGAAAAAGTTATATAAAATAAGAAAATACCTTTTATCAAGGTTTGGTGGAGAAATTAGAAGTTTGAATAGGAAACATGGTAATCAGAAGAAGTATGAAGCATAGTTACCCACATCTATTTTAGTGTGGGAAAAAAGAAATTTTGAGGGAAAATTTTTTTAAGGGGGAATATTGTAATGACCGAAACTTTTACTTATGGAAATTCCCCTTTATCTGATTAAATTTATTATTATGTGAATGGTTTATATAAAAAATATTCACTTGTTTTATTTTATGTTATTGGATTTTAAAATACCGTTAAGGAATGTTACCATTTTTAATATATCCATTGAACTGTGATCAAATGATTAGTATAAAGATAGGGATTTAATAATTTCAATTTACATAAACAAAGGAAGTGATGGCCTCATCCAGTATGATTTCTCCATATGAAGCCCATTTTTCGGAGCTCGGAAAGGATGTAGCATCCCTATTCTTTTCTCTTAACCAATACCAAGCCGACCTTCAACACATTATGATTGAACTTAATCTCTTACAGGATATGTGGATGTTAATAGAGATTACCACCCTATAAATGGTATCTGATCCACCCTAAGAGTCTATCACCATCGCAAACCTTACCTTTAACTCTTATGAAAATTTTATAAGAGGTTTTGTAACAAGACTCTAGCACTATGATTATGTGAATTATTTTTTTATATAATAAAAAATACACATTCATTTTATTATTGTTATATTCTAAGTAGTTTTTAAGAAAAGATAGTATTTCAAGTTAATATTAAAATTCAGTTGAGAAATATATTTTGATGAATTAATGGTTTTTTGAATTAAATAATATTTTAATAAAATAATATTTTTCCTAAATTAATTTTTATTAAATATAAATTATCTTATAATTTTTATGAATACAATTGTATTTTTTGTTAAGGTTTAAAAGTTTTTTTTTTCAAAACCCATGAAGTTTTGATAAATATCCATCTTTATTGTAAAAGTAAAATTTCACATATTTAGAAAAATATTTGGATAAAATGAATATTATTTTTGCAATCAGGATGTCGAAATTATCCAACAGTGATGTTTTCATAATATTCTGAGACAATAGAAATTTTGGGTACAAATTAATTACCGTTTAAATGTATAATGTGTTTTAGGACACCTTAATGACCCAATAGTGATGTAAAAAAATAATATAAATTCTTTTCTGGCTAACATAGGTTTTAACTTTAAAATAATTTGATTTTATATTTTTTTTATTTATTTTAAAATGCCTTAGTGGACCATCCAAGACATATAAAACATTTTATTATTTTAAAATGATTTCCTTGAGAGTGTGACTCACCTCCAAATAAGAAATAATAATATTTAAATAAGTTCAGGCATTGTCCTTATAAAATAATTTTTTCTCTACCCTTTCAAAAAAACCATGGGAAAATCCATTGGATGGTTTGTGGTTTTGATTAGTTTAATGTGTAGTGTCCAAAACCTAAATAATAAATAATTCCCTCCCATTTCCTATATAAATCCACTCAATCTCCAATTCCTATTCACTGAAACCATTTGGATCACAGCTAACCTCTGACCTCCTCTCTATGGAATCCTACCAAGGTGCCACATTCACTCTATAAGCCTCTCTTAAGCCTCTCCCATGCCTTTGGGATCACACTTCAAAGTAAGGGATTTCTTCCTTTCTCATTTTTCCCAAATTTATTTATGTTGTTATACCCATTTATTTTCAATTAAAAATGTTGGGGTATGATTTATCACCTCCCCCATACATCCCTCATTATTTTTGAATTATGAGATTCCTCTTTATCTCTCATTAATTCTCCCATGTACACCTGTTACCATGCTGAAATTCCGTAATTAATTTCCCTCTCCTCATTTACATTCAAGAAATTATTTTATTTTATGCATCTAAATTCCATTACATATGTTGATATATTATGTTCCATGACCACATTAATTTCTATTTCATTTATAAATGATGATATATCACTTTATCCTTCATCAACACGTTTTACGATTTCTATTTGACGTCGTTATACTACCGAATTTACACCAAGATGTCCATGAAAAAATCATCGTGTAAGTGAATAACATACCCATTTATCTCTCAAGGGTATTAAAAATTATTCATATGTACTTGTTGATTTAGTACTATATTTATGATCTTTGTGGCACACTTACGCATGAATGAAATTATTAAGAAGGGTGTGCCCTGATAGCGCTCCAATGAATTGGGTAAAGATTGGTATCATGATACGTCAAGTTCAATTAGGATTTTTTCATTCTAATTCAAGTGTAATTAGGGTTTTATCATTCTCTATGTGAAATGAGCCTTGTATAATGCTAATATAATTTAAATGTTTTTCCACATTTCCAAACTATGATAATCATACAATATCATGCCTTTATGTTCATGATTCTCTTATACTTAGTTGATATGACTATAGTAGAACATGTACTATATTCTTCATGTTATGCATTCTTTACTCCCTTATTGGTCTTTACATATCACCTTTTTCTTATGCATGTCCTCAGGTTATCCAATGCAATTCTAAGTACGAAGGAATGTTTTGGTCTTGTAAAAGAAGTTTTCAATAAAGATATTTTGTTTTATGTTCTAAGTTGTTATGTAATGTCCCAAATTTCCTAAGAAACTAGACCTCCCAATCCTAAGAGTTTCATTAATTTCATTTTTATGTAATAAATCATGTTTATGTGTGTAATAAAGGTAAGGGTTGTTATAATTTATATTTGGGAATTTCCCATTCTTTAATTTTAATATCTATAATTTTTTGTAGATATGAAATCATTTTTTTATTTCTTTTTATTTTTTGAATGATTAACATTAAGAGTGTTTTTATCCCTTCTTATCATTATATAATTTCTAATTCAACTTTTATTTTGACTTAATGCATCTTTATAGTTCCAATTAGTTCTATCATTGACATATTTTTTTTATAATAACAGATTATCTAATAGTAGAAAAAATATCATTCTATTTAGATGGTAAAACTCTAATATCTTTTCATTCTTTATTTGGATCAGGATTTGGGGTTCCCAAGGTATAAAAACTATTAAATATATTAGTAAATATTCCATTCATTTGATTGATTCTTTCAACAGTATACCTATAGTAAGTATCTAACTTTATCTTAGGAATTTTGTATCTTAGTTATTTAATGTGTTAAAATCCATCATATTAAATAGCTATAGTATTCTACAACTCCTAGGAAGTAAAACATTTAAAAACCTGATTAAATTCATTAAGACAAAGTTAGAAAATAATTGAATTTGTTGTTTTTGAATTTACATCATATTCATATTTAAATAAACATCCCACTTTTATGGTTCTATAGAAATTTAATAATGTTTGAAAATTATCATATAAATATTAAAACCAAGATTATTCTAATATATGATAATTATTTGTTTCCAAAAAACCATAATTTTCTTTCATGAAATATGGTTATCTTATTATTGACATCCTGTCTTTGTGTTTAGACATAGAAATATTTTCTTCATAGAGATCTAAAACTCAAGATTGCATGAAATTAATAAATTTCTTCAACGACCACTCCTCTAATAACAATTATAGGTAAAATATTTGAATACATAAGATTGGTTGAATTGTTTCATTTTAAAAACACTTGGAAAATTTAAGCTTAATCCCCCTTTATGATCGAGAATGAAATACAATATTTTTTATATAACAATATTGATAACAAAATAACATACAAAAAATAATAATTTTTATAGTGGCATGGGGTACATAGGTTCCATATTCCACTCCACTAAGACTCTCTCTATGATCTTGGAGGTTTTAATTAATCAAGACCTTTTACTGAAGACCTCTACAACTGAGTATTGGGGATTTAAACCTAAAAAATATATGTTCTCTTATATGGAACCTATATGTCCAAAGCTTAGTGAGTGAATATAAAACTATACCACAAATAATTATATGTATTTGATAATAATATGAGTTATTTGTGAATAAAAAATTTCTTAATAAATTATATAGAAACAAATATATGATGGATATTCTTATTAATAAAAAAATATCTTCATGTAATTATATCTCTAAAGTGATCCTTTATTTCAAATGATCTTCAAATAAGTATAAAAAAAATGAATAACCTTCAACTATAGCAAGATGAACACACAACAATAGATTACGCAATTTATGTCTTGATAGTGTAGTGTTAATTATTTTCTAAACAAATTTATTTAAAAAAAATACTACAACGTAGATTCAGTAGATAAATTGTTTCCCTCTGTAAAATATCAATCCAATGAAAAACAGATTAATTATTTTATCATCAAGATGATCAAAAAAAAGAATATCGTTGTAATTGACTATATAGTAGCAGTTTGAAATCCCATATCTATTTTCAATATCATATCAATAAAAATAATACACATTTTTAGAATAAATAATAACTCAGAGTTGATCATAGTCAAATATATCCAAAAATATCTCAATATAAATTCCAATATTCAAAATAACCAGCAGGTTTGAAATATAAAATTAAACCACACCTGAAAATCATAAATTCATTTAGAAAAGGGAATGATTTAATTTATTGATTAATAGCCTCTAAATTTATCTTTGAATGAATTTTAATGAGATATTTATTTTAGTTAAACTATTTCTAATATCTCAAAAAATATCTAAAATTTAAATTATGTAGTTGGTTTCTTCAAACATAGGGTTTATCTACATTTGGAATACTTCAAAAGTACGGTCCACAATGTACAGTTGATTGCCAACATTTAGACAACTAAGCACACATTAAATAATTGAATATAAGATTTTTCACAATATTTTGGTTCTATATAAATTTTTTTATCTTAAACATATGGTATAAAAGTAGTGTCTCCTATCAAAATATGGTGTCCCAAACCTAATTTTTTATGCATATATAGGATTTATAATAGTTATTGTAGTGTTCTAAAGAAAACAGATAGAACACTTAAAAAATATTAACCCAAATAATTTTAAAATTAAATAAAAATTTCAGGAAACATAATCCCAAATTCAATTATTGTTACATTATTATTAAAACATGAGGGGATTATTGAGAATCAAAAGAAATTAGTGATGAAACAAATATTATGGTATCAATAAATTCCCAGCATCTTACCGGACAGGATCTTCATGGGAGGTGGATGCATTATCCAACAGATACACTTAGGCATTTTGTGAACATAGAACATGGAATAGTGTCTACTAAAAAGGTAATTCTATTTTAAATCATCTCACATAATTAAATTGTGTAATTAATAATTTCTTTTTAACGTATTATTCATCATTATTCTACTTGATCAGAAATATTAAATCACCCATTATATTTAAGTTGGTGAATTATATTTGGAGGGAAAATTACAAACCTACAATGAGGGATTAATACTCCACTTAATTATTGGTGCATCCTTCTAACAGAAAGAATATTTAGGGAAAATTTGTTTTTTAATAAAAATGGGAATAATTCTTAAACCCAATGTGTTGAGTTTTGGTTTTTCTATCTTTTTTCTATTGGTATTCTCGAAGAATGCTCTAAGTACAACTCTCATATTTTGTTATTTTAAATAATTTAAAATACCTTTTCATGAATTATTTTATTATCAATTATTGTTCCTCATATGATGGGACGTTCCATGACAATATATGCCAATTCTTTTCCTTTGATAGCCTTGTACAGTATGAATTGGATATCAAATAGATGTAGAATGACTGCCCAAAATTTCAGTCATCCATTTTTCATTAGGATACCGAGGAGAACATAATTGGGTTAGTAAATGAGACTAAATGGACCACGTTATTATAGTACCACAATTTATGAATAGATAAGATCAATATAAAGAAATTATACATTTTTTAGAAAACAGGGTCTCAGTGTCTAGAATAGTTTTACTAATATAGTAAAGACTGTTCTATTTTATTTATTCTTTCTATTATGTGAGGATGGAACCCAAAGAATGATCAAGGGATACTACATATAAGAATAATGGGCAAATTTTATTAGGGACTTCAACACTTCCAGGCATGGGAGTTATTTCTTATGTTTTTCAAATCCTTCATGACAATATTCATCCCACTAAAAAATTACTCCCTTCATTGCGTGTTTAGTAAAGTGTTACAACATTCCAACATGGTTTTCTATAAAGTTTCTAATGTTAGAAGTGATACATTTATGTTGTATTTACTATTTTATATTCCATGGAGGTGGCATGTTAAGGATCTTCTTGGTCTTATCACATTCAACTCAATTCCATGATGGTATACCACTATACCAAGAAATTTTCCTAACATCACCCTTAAAGAACATTTTTCGGGGTTCCACATTCAATTATAGTGTCACACTATGTTGAAAAATGATTCATGGTTGATGATATGATCACAATGTTGTTTATATTTAACAACCATATTGTTGGCATTGGATTTGGTGGTCCTTTCGAGAAAATGATCAACAATATGATGCATGTCACATTGATATGTGGCTTCAAAATTAATAAAAATAAAGGGAACTACTCTTTATAAATACACCCCTTGGGGATCCTTGAAAGTGGTGGACACCTAATCTTTGAAAGAAGTTTGGATCTGGGATTATATATAATATACACCCTCAATGAAAATAGTTTGTAACCCATTAGTTTAATCAATCAAAAGTTTTATGATCAAGACTAGGAAGTCATCCATTGGCTAATGATCATTTAGATCCCATAAGTAATTTTAGAAACTAATTTTCATTTCTATTTCTTAACATTAACAATGTTGGAAATCCACTTTAGGTACTAAAACTATTGAATAAAGTTTGATTTGATAAAAGTTTTAACTTTGACTTTAACTTTTATAGAATGAGCTAGGTAAATTATGTACACTCCCTTCTTATAAATATTATGATCTTCAGAAATAACCAATTGAGGTGTTGAAACATAAGGACCAAGACCTAAAATTTATATATAATTACAAGTGAATACATACTGATGCTACTTCATAAAGAAGATATATTTCTCATTTTCTTATAGAGACATGGAAAAGTTATTTAACTTAATCCATGGGTCTTCCACTATACCTCAACATACCTATGTGAGCTCATAAATGGTGTTGGAGACACATTCCTAACAAAATGAATGGGAAATTAAAACATATTCTTATTCTACTTCAATTAAATTGTAGTAGGTAATTGATAAATTCTTATAATAATGAGATAACATTATAGGGTATTTTTATCCTCCATGATTGATAGGGATGTCATTCTAGTTTCAGGGGTTAATGATGTATGAGTATTACGATCAAGGGTACCTTTGACATGATCTCATTCTTCTTCATCTACCTTAATATTGGTAGAAGTATCTGATAAGGGTGTATTTTTGGGCCTATAAGATGATTTAAGTGAATATTTATCTTCTTATAATGATGAGAAGAAATCCCCAAACTCCAAAAGTGATAATGTATAGGTATTTTCATCTATATTATTAGGGATATTCCTTCCATATCCCCTATTTTCATTGGGGGTAAATAGGGTTTGACATCATAATATTCAGGATGTAATATAGTGTCATTTTTTACCTATGCTGGTTGTGTAGAGGTAACATCAAATATCTATGTGATAAAAATATTTTTATTGATTCTAGGGGGAAATAAGGAGGATATTTATTTGATGCATTATAATTAGGAACTTGCTCTTCTTTTGTATTACTATACATGGTTGATGCCACTAATAACATGAGGATAGGGGAAACAAGTTGAAACCCTATTCCCACCTCCTTCTCTAAGGGATGTGGTTGATCTAATCAAAGAGAATTAGTTTTGTATTTTTGATGTTGTTCTGAACAGTCATTATGTAGAGATTTTCTATAGAGAAATAGATTCTCAAAGGTGGTAGGGTTATCTCTTCTTTATTTGGTGGAAACATCTCTAAAAAGTAATTTTTCGGGCCATCATATAACATTAACTAAATTATATTCTCATTTCATTCAAAAAAAATCATACAAATTGATGACTTCCTAAATTAGGACCAATTTCCTTGATCTGATTATTGTGCAACACAGAATAATCACTGATTTCATGGAATGGGTTAACTTTTTCCATCACCAAACTATTGGGGAAAGGGATCCATGTGGTATCATTTATAGCTAACTATTTACCCTATCTCTAATAAAGACTCATATCTATGTACTAATATTCATGAGAATCCAAAAGTGTACCATCCCTATATAGAAATAAATCATATCCATTGATTGAATATTTAATTCCATGGTGTTATAATGAAGGAATCGATTCATGAAAGCGAATTCATGGTTTTCCAAGAATGACATTGAATGACATATCTTGATGAATAAATAAAAATTTGGAATCTGATATAAGGTCATCAGATTGAAACTTGAGATTTATTCTTCCAAGAGGATTTTGTTCACTTTTTTGACACCCTTGTATAGACAAAATGTATAGTGAAAAAATAGATTCACTATAAGCCATGTTTTGAAGGGTGTAGATTAGAATGAGATTGATCCTAGAACTGTTGTTATTGAGTGATTGATGAACATACACATTGTTCATCTTTCTTGAAATGTACAATGGCTTCATATTCCCTTATATGGTGGTTTATTTGTCATTCCCTATGATAAAAATTACCATATTTCACTTATGATTGTCAATTTCGACATAGCATACTTTTGCAGCAATGACCATGGCTATATATTTGTTTGGGATTTGAAAAGATTCAACAATTGTATCCCAAAAATCCCTTGATAAACGAAGGTTACCTATGATTTATAGATTATCCTGAATGATGAAAACCTTATTTATGATATCATAATTTTATGCCAAAGGACTAGGATTACAGACCTAAGGCTGATCATTAGTCTGAGTCTTAAGAGTTGGAGTTGCATATGTTAGTGTCTATCTTCCCTAATCATAAGTTAGAAACATACTAAATATTTATGGGTTAAGTTGAGTAGATTTTTCTATATTTTGATTTCGATCATATGAGCATTGATTTTCTAATCAATATTCTTGTATTATGAGACCCAAATAATCTTTTGATAAATCTAAAGTAGATCGATGATGCCTATACTCCCATAGACAAGAAATTATTGGGGTCTTAATAGTGTATATGGTCTTCATAGGTATGTAAATTATACATAAAAATCCATATTGGCCTCATATTATAGGACACCATTAGCCTTGGTTGCTTCCTCATCTATCCTTATGATTGTGAGAAGACAAATTTGGGTCATTTTCATCTTCTTTAATAGATAATGTATATTCTAAGTGAATTATATTAATAGATTATAAATAAAAGTATTTATTTTATGAGGATTCCAATTTAGGGTTCACTTTTTGTTCAACCATTTCATATGGAAGGGCTAGTTGAACCGTTTGGAATGGTGGTCCTTGTTCTCTGAATTCTGAAGGCATGAAATTTGAGAGGGTTCAGAACAAATTAAGAATTGATATTGGTTTAAATTTTTGTAATTTATTATTGTTTAATTGATAATTATGATTTTAATCAGGCTGAATCTTGGGAGATTATAGTTTTGATGAGGTTGTTTTCACTATTATCGAAGGAAATGTGGAATCAACTAGCTGGTTCATATTTTCCCTGAGGATTTTTTTCACTTAGTTGAAAATATTCCCAGAAATCAAATCAACAAAATTTTTAGTGCCCTTTTTTTTGAATTCATGCCATTTCCCTTCTTCTTGTGGTGATTATTTAAACACAAAATCCAACTTCACTGGTGTCTTTAAAAACATAACTTATCTTCAATATATCATATTATTAAGGATGTAGTTAAAGAAAAATCACTCTTGGATGGTATTCCCTAACATTTAGTCATAGGGATATCAATTTAGGTAATCGGTGAGGCTATCCTTATTAGGATTCCTTGGTTATGTAAGATTTACAATTTTTTTCATAGATGTGATGATATACCTAGGGATGTACTCATTTCAAAAATAATAAAATTTATTCATCCTCACTTTATTCAGTTCAAACCTATTCTGTTTTCTTCAATATAGGTGAAGGATATATTTATATTTTTATCATCCATAAGGTATAACCATGTGATATTACATAGGATTAGGTGGCACATATAGTGTTAGAGTTTGTTTAATCTTAATAGTTTTTGTTTATGCTTTGTTAGTCCTCTTTCATTGTGCTATTATAACTAGGAATGGGTTTGTCTTGGTCCACAAAATAGATTAGTCCAAACTCTAAGGGACTGTAGAAATATCACAAATACCTCTTGGGTATTTTACCAAGATGAGAAGTGTTTGTAATTCCTTATGGAGTTTTTCAATATAGATCCCGACAAACACTTCTTGAGGGAGTTTGTTGTTCAAAGAATATGTCAAACCTTTTCGTGTAGAGATAATGTCTAAGGATGTCACTTTTATTCATTATTTATATTTGTTTATGTTGAGGAATACCATACTCCTCATCATAGAAAAAAATAGGAACTAATGATACAAGTCTTCCCATCTGATGACTGGTCTGGCTAACTGACTACTATATAAGAAAATACTAGTTTTTCAAGGGCCTTCACTAAGAATCTGAGCTTATATTTTTATTTCTGTTCAAGATTTCCCATCATGTGAATATATAAAGATATAAAATTATTCAATTTTATATCTAGGAACCCAATTCAACTAATTGTTTATAATGTTCAATTTTATAAGTTTTTTGAAGGAGTCGCATACACCCATTTAGGGTATGATTTTCTTTTTAGTTTCACAGGCATATACCAACACTCCATGGATTCCATTTGATCTACCAATGACTCAATAGGTCCAATAATCTCTAATGGAACTATGATTTGGTAATATATTTGAGTAGGCGTGGTGATGGTCAGATCCTGGCATGGTGGTCCTACCAATGGTTTCTGTTAATAACAGGTTTCAATTGGTCAAGTGTAGCTCGCTTTATATAGTTCTGGATGCCTCCCTAATACAGGGAATTCATGATATTCACCATATTTGTATCTGGATATTTTTTTCTAGATCCCAAATTATCTAGATGAATTGTATCTAATATTTTTAGTATTTCCTAAATTTATTCTTTAGGAATATTTTCTAAAAAAGGAACATGATATTCTATTTGGAGGTTATACTCAAAAGTAACCATTCCCATGAGTAACTTAGTATTGAGTCTCCTTAAATCCTGCTTCTATATCTCATACTTAGTGAACCATTATTTAATTTTTTGTGATTCAAATTATTTAGGTAATGGGTGGGATATATCCCCTACATCTCCCTTTTCTTTACCTAAAACGTTTCTGGTATGTGATAATGGATCATTTGTAGAGGCCCATAAATTTTAGGTTTATCTTGGATGACATGTGTGTGAACCTTATATTAATGTTTTAGTGTGGACTGTATTTTTAATTTTTTTACTCCCCAAATATATGTATCAGTTTCATGTTATGAATCACCAATGGGAATGATTCATAATATTCTACTAGGGTCTTTTCCTCATCAAGATGAAAATAAGATCAGATATATTATGAATATTGTTCAATAATTGAATCATAACTCTCCATGTATCATCCTTTATAGTAAAATAATTTTACTTTGTGGCTATTTTGAGACCTCCCCTTCTCATTAAACTATTCTCTTGGGGATTTTTTAGAAATAGATATCTTGAGATAATCTTCAGATTGTTTTTCCAAGTGCATCCTCAAAGATATAGATGGGTCTTGATTTGAGAGAAACCATGGAGTCCCCTTCAATGACAAGTTCTCTATCATAGAGAAGACTAACTATCATGGTGTAGGAGTAATTTATGATAAAAATTCACCAATAATTGTGTTATGGGATTGATCTAGTTCCATGACTACAATATTATGGACCCCCAAATATTTGATGACCTTGGGGTGGCATTGGTGGTAAAAATTACCATAGAACTATAGGATATAGTTTCTCACACATTGCTATCACTGTAACCATATCCACTTACCTTGTGGTTCTTTAGGATTTTTTATGAATGTAATATGTATATTTCATGCTCCAAGAATGACCCATACCCTAATAATGGTAGCACAGATTTGAATATATTAAGTGACATGCCTACTCAAACTTCATTGAGGCCTGATGAAGGAGACTTTAAATAACACTATCTCACTAACCTCACAGTTTTTTAAATTTGTATATGGAATTATCCTTTTTAATAGACCAACTTTCATGTAAAAAACTTGTGTATGAGGCCTATCCATAGGATATTACCTTTCATGATAAATTTGGTGGTAGGATCTTCTGACTGAGGAGACAAATGACATGTATTACTCTATGTTCACACCATCCTTTTATGTCTACATTAAATAATTAATCAATGATAAATTTATTCAAACCCATCATAGTATTAAGGAATTAATAGTGTATATCTCCATATTTTCTTTTAAATTAATGGTATCATGTAATCGGAAGAGAGGTTGGGTTTATCGGATAGTATAATTCTTCTTTTGTCTTGACATGGAGGTGTATTCTATATAAGTTGTCTTTTTTTTTGCATATAATGAAGAGTCATCTACAAATTTAAGAGACGATGGTGTATATAGTCCTATATAAAAAATTTATAATATCATATTGATACATGGCTATATTCTAAAACATGACTGATATGTAATGTCTAGATAATTATTTCTTCATCGTCACTTTATTCACTTCATTTATAGTGACTGATTCTTCTACCTAATCTGACTAGAGTAGTTTATTCTCAATTTCCTTACTAAAAGAGGCTAGATCAGTTGGAATATTCTTTGTTATATTATAAGCTATGTGATAAAAATGTGGTATGAAAAATAAATGTGACCTTAGGTTGTCTCTTACTTTAGAAATTATATCTCTCATTAAGGATATGACATTTGGTGTAAGTTACCCCCAATCATTTGAATTCCTCATAATACAAGGGCTTTCTCAATGCTAGTTGAGAAAGTGGATGACCTTTTTATAAATGTTAAACATCACTATTGGAATGACATTTCTAAATAATTCCATGATTGGTATGACTTCCATTATCGATTATTTTACATAAATAGGGAAGATTCCTCAAGCATATACCCTTAGGAGGACCTTTTGGGTGGATTATAAAAATGGGAGGACCTTCTAACTGATTTGATATGTCACTATAATGAAGACCTTCATAGAGAACTCCATGATTGGTAGAACTACCATAATAGATTAATATCTCAACATATTGAGGATTATTATAGAATATTCCTTATAGAGGACATTTAGGGTGGGCTATTGAAAGGAGATGAACTCATTGTGGAAGTGAGATATCACTACAGAGAGGACCCTCACAAAGAGTTCTATAAGGGGTAGGATGACCATTATGGCTTAATGTTCATGTATATGGAAGATTATTTTATCATACTCAATGGGGAGGACCTTTATGGTGGAATATGGTAAGGGGATAACATTATTTCCTTTTTATCTTCCTACGACGAAGAGGATTTTTAGGGCTCAAATCATGAGATGTATTCCCGTGACTAAACATAATACCTCCACAGGGAGGACCATTGTTGAAAATAGTATGGGGATGACCACTGAAGATACTGTAAGTAATGTTGTGGGGAGTACCTTTGTAACAATAACTAATTATTTTATTGGATGATGATTCAACAGAATCATGGTCAACTATTGAAATGTGTTTTAGTTCCTTAATAATACCAACATTGAGTGAACAAGTATATGGGTCTATTCATGATCTTTCATTTATCATGGAAGGATTTTTCCATAGATTATATCTATTAGGATTTTAAATTCATATTTTTCCCATAACAACTTTCATATTTGGGAGCCTTCATAGAAGACCATTTCCTTTCAATTGTACAATGTGGATGGAATTCTTTGGAATGGTCAAGAATGTGTGTCCACTACTTGGTTCCTACAAGGATGTGATGATTAAATGCATCACATTGAAGGGGGGAAATAATATATTCCCATTCTTGAATTATTGTAATGATATGCCAAAAGTCCTAAGATTTTCTAGGATTACGTTCCTTCCCTAAGTTAGCCGTTAAAATGGGTTATTGATCTATATATGGAATTTGAATGAATTCTGGATCATATTGTTCAATCTTCTTTGGGATGTTCCAATGATCATCTTTAATGGTATTGATAATGTGTTCCAACTCTTGATTAGATCTCAATAAATGATGAATAGTTACTCTAGTCGTGGGGATAAAAGCATGTTCCTTCCCCCAATTGGCTACTAGGATATATTGATGATAATTTTCTGTTTCTTTTTCTAGGGCATAATGAAGGGTTTTTATCAAGTGGGTAGGAATATATGCCTACCCATCCATTACATCCAAAAACATTTGATGGAATTATGTAGAAGTAATAATAATTTATTTCCATTTCCTGATGGGATAGTGTTTGAAATGGTTCTGATCCTGTCCTCTTGTTTCTTCTAGTATATTCTCATTGGACTGATATGTGGGTGAATTAATTGGTGTTTTTCCCATATTGTCTTCCAGGATATTTTTAATGGCTTCCTCTGATTTTGGCCTAGTATAAGAGAATTTTTTTTTGTATGGAAACATAAATTTTTCCCCACTCCTTGATTTCTATAAAAGTGTGTTGTTAGGATTCTTTAGTGAATGTGGAAATATAGCCCCGATTCTTTTGTTTGGCCACTCATTATGACTAGAGATATCTCTAGGATGCTCGATTCAGAATTACTTGAGAATATATTTCCTACATGGTGACCCTAGTGGACAATTGAGGTATTTATTCCACAATATTCTGATAGATATGGTCAAAAATATCCCTCTTAGGTGACTCCAGAACCGTGATGATGTCACATTCAACCTCCTAATCAGCCTCCAAAAGATAAAAGAGTTTTATTTAGGTGAGTTTTTAGGAAATAATATAGAAATTATTGAATGTGGTGGTACATTTCCTATTTCTCTACATAATAAATTATTGGGTGAATAGTCATTTAGGCTTCATGTCGAGGAAGGCTTCACATACTACCTCTAGCATCGGGATTTTAGTGTTGAGGTGGTACTTATGGACAGTTGAATTTGTCACCTAAAAATTTATCCACTAGGTGTGTAACAATATCATCTAGATTGATGAGTCGCTCTCTCTCTATTCAAATAGGAAAAATAAGTTTGTCATAGTGGGGATACATTAATTTTAATTGAAGGGGGTTATATTAGTTTTGAGAGGAATAAAAAATCTAATAAAAAACAAACAATGTTGCTTCATAAGTAACATACATTTTTTTGCCAGTCGCTTTAATAGTTAAAGGATTCACAATATGACATTTAATTTCTTTTAAAAATGGATTGATATACCACTATAAATGTCTTGTAAAGTTGATAGATTCACATCTTCTTTTCCATTTTTATTTCACATTGATTTCCAACGAGATGTATTCATGAAACCAGAAACACCTAACGGCTCCAATATCTAGGACATGAGATGTCTTGTGGACCTTGAAATTGCCAGTCATGATCTATTTGATTAATGAGAGTGGGGTGGGGGTAAATCAATGATCTTTTCTTTTTACATTTTCTATCTTATAAAATTTAATTTCCTCTAACTAAAAAGCTGTGAATTATCTGAAATCAGACACACAAGAGAATTGCACAAGAAAATAGTAATTTAAAAGGTTCACTGTTGGGTAATATAATCTAGTCATTTGGATAGATTATATATAATTCAATTCCACACAATCCAATAGAAAATATTCCTTTTATGTGGTTATAACAAGCATGGAATATGCATACACTTGATTTTCATTATTATCAAAACTATATTTTATGTGTTATCTGCACATATAATATGTAAGAAAGATTATCTAAAAACTTTTAGAAAACATAACCAATATTATTATTATATTTTTATAGTACTTATTGTACTTATTCACACTTTCAATTTTGGTAAATACTTATTCCTCACTTTCCTTCCCAGGAGAAGGAATTAAATTACACTTTTTAATTCTGCATAAAACTCCATCTATTCATTATTTATCCATTTTATCTATCGATTTGAAATTCTAAAAAACACCATCCAATTAATTTTTATAACCAAAAAACCTTCTTATGATCTATCTATTTGATTCCACTTGATATAAAAGAATGTATTTTTTCATATATTCATTGCCTTTAATTGTAACTTCTATGTTTCTTTCCAGCTTCCACTTCAAAAACCAAGATACTAGTTTTTTAGAAACATCCTTCTCAAACATTTTATTTCCAATGTTGTCCTATATCTCTTTTTGAAATAATTTCTAAATCACTTAATATTTTTGACAAAAGAACAATACAATCCTCTATAATTTACTTTCATCCTAATTAGAGATACATGAGTAGGAGAAAAGGTGGGATCTCAAATTTAATTTCTCTCAGAATAATAACTAAAAATTAAAATCTCTTGGTTCTTATAATTCACATGGATGCTTCTCAATGCTTCTTGAGTATTCCTCAAGCATCTCATTAACTTGAGCACCATCTTCTTCAACAAAATTCATTTTTTCTTGGTGAGAATAACATATTTTTTTCCTATTATATTTCAAAAATTTAAAAATAATATTTTTAATCATCACAACTAATATATTTATAAAAACATTATAAATACCTTCGAGATAGTACCACATCAATATGAAACGTTCATCTGATAAAATAGTGTAACAAATTTTTTTGTCCAAATAGACTTTAGCTGGTGCTCCTATATTTATTCATAGGACCGCTTTAGAAAATATTTCCAAAAAATTCATCCTTATGATGACCTACATCAAAAAAACATTGTTCATTTATTTAACACACCAACCACTATCTAATTTACAAACAATCTATCAGGTCTTCCTAAAGTAAGTTTATATTCATAATTTCTTCCAAGTCCATCTGATAAATTTCATACATGATGGTTTGTCTAATGAACTTCATTCAATGACTTTTTCCAATTAGACTTCGTCCTATTTGTAATTAAACTAATTGAAATTAATCTAAAGACATTTATTAAAAACATCCCATTGATCTTTGAAAACTTTTCCTTATTTTAAAAAATTCACAAATGTTTATCCAATAAAAATTTGAACCCCTACAGCTTTCAATCTTCTTAAACATTACATACACCCTTCTTTACAATAATTGATAAAAATATTTCACCTTTATGAATTATTACAACTATACATTTCACAGTACATCGATAACTATGATTCACAAACCTATATCAGCCAAACCAATGTTATCTAATCTATGTTTGGTGCACTTCCATAGAATTTCATAGTATGGATTTTATATACACAAACAAATTTATCACCCATTATCCATGCTCTTGGATCACAATATCTTTCTGAACTCATAACTTTGGAAAACTAAATATCATCAAAGCATTACTTGATTATATTTTCACTAAAATCCTTGTCCAATAAATTTTTAATAAAAATGACAAACATTCAACACATTTCCTATGAAACTAAATCTTCATCTAGAATTGTATATTTGATGAACTCTTTCTGGAGAACTCTATCAATTCACCATTTTTTGGAAATATTAACAAACTTTTATGTTTTTTGTTTAAACTAAATGGTCGTAAAAATTCTTAAAAACTTCCATAAACACTTCCAACGTCATCAAAACACCTCCAAAGTTCTTAGTCCCAATAGTAACCCCCTTTGGATTTTTTTTCATCCAAGAAACATTAATCATTGAAACATTGTAACTCATTCAATGGATTATTTATCCAATAATTCTAATAATACGTGAATGAACTCAATGTAGGAAACATGAAATGTTGAACAATAATACCATTTTTTCTATATTTAGTGAATTAAAAAAATTCTCATACTATTAATAAGAAACAACTTTTCCCACTTGAAGCTTCCTTTACAAACCCAGATTTAACCTATAAAACTATTCTTCTTAAATCCACCTAAAAAAATTTTGTAAATAGTTCTAACATTCACACATGTTGAAATAATATCTTACCCCTTTTATGAACACTCCATAAATATATTATATTCCTTAAAAATTTACAAATAAAACAATGGATATATATATATATAGAAATCACTCATGTTAATACTATCCAAATACATGATGAGAGGAGATGGACATCCCCAACCATATCTTTGAAGATAGGGATTCGTAACAATCATTATTAACATCATCGTGTGAATTGTTTCATTAGGCATTGGTTTTGTGAAAATATTAGCAACATTCTGCATATAGGAATAAACTCCTACTTTAATTCATTCATCTACTAATACTCTTTGATGAAGTGATATTATATATCAATACACATGGAATAATAATATTTCATATAATTTTTAGTTTTATTTTTAGAACTTTTAGTATCACAACCCAAGATAAGTGGGAAATTCAAATCAATAAAAAAATCCTAAGATTGTGTCTTTATCTATATAAGTTTTGTTATAGATCGAGTGGAAGAAACTTACTTAGATTCCACCATAATAAAAGTTGAAGAATCATATTTCTCTATATTCCAGCTAACACATATTTCTCCCAGGAAAAACACTCCAGCATATATATATTTTATATCAACTATACTTCCTACAAATCAAAATCTTCATAAAAAAATTAATATTTCATATGTTGTTATGTTGAAACTTGAAATCAATTGTTCCTTTGATATTTATAAGAATTATCTTTCAAGCCACAAGATGGGATAATTTTTTTTACATTGATACTTTGGTCAAAGTGTAATAGAATATACTATATCCAGACTTGAATCTATTAGTTATAATAAACATCTAACTAACCTTATAAACTCTTTAGGATCTTTATCCTTTCTTTACCCATATTTTGAAAATATTTTTCCCTCTAAAATTGGTGTGTAAATTGGTATTGAGTCTTCCATGATATAATTATTTGGTTGTTTCTTAGCATACATCTCTTAAATAGGAAAATATATTTTTCATTTTGTGATATTTTTAATCCAAGAAAGTATTTAATTTCTCCTAATATAGGCATCATGAAAAGATTCTTCATTTCCTTAGAAAATTATTCCCAAGTTTATTCATTATTCCAAATGCATATTATAACATGAACATAAACAATCACAATGAAGTATCCTCTTGGTTTTCTTTTATATATAGGTTACTATAAACTATTCCCTTTTTTAAGTTCAACATCCTCCATAAAGTATCCAAATTGGAATACCAAGATCTTTGACATTGTTGCATCCCCTATAAATAGTTTTTCAATTTTTACACAAAAAATTGATATTTTTCATGCACAAATCCACTCAATTGTTCAATATGAAATTTTTCATATGTTATATGTTAAGATAATGTTACTTGAAATCCATATAGAAAATCTTATATCTTCATTATAATGTAAAATAACGAAATATTCTGATGATTTATAATCATTTAACTAGAGTTAACATATCATCAAAGTCAATTCCTTCTTTTTTTGAGTAACCTTTACAAACCAATCATTCTATGTTTCTTATAAATTCCACTATTTCATTGAACTTAATTTATAAAAAATACTTTCTACCAGTTAAATTCATGTTTGATACTAATTTCATTAATCTCTAATGATGTTGTGAACTTAAACTTAATTCCTCATCCTAGGATAATATTAACATATTTTTTTCATCACTTGAGATGTATAGGTATGAATCTTCATATCTAGTTTCTTTAATGTTATTACTCTCATAATGAAATTTTATTTATTGTTTAAATACAACCATGTATTCCATTTCTCCCATTTCTGATATTATTTGAGAAAACTTCTTATCTAAATGTTCAATAATTTTTACATATTATGATTCATCCATATTTCTTATCTCATTATAATATCACATGTATGCTCTACCATTATACGGGTATCCTAGAAGGATTCCATCAACACCACTAATATGAAAGCTCCCAATATTTTCATTATTGACTTTTATAATGTAGGGACTTTCAAAAACCCTTAGATGATTTAAACTTGAGGTTTCTCTATAATACTTCTCATAATGAGTCATATCAGATTTCAAAATATAGATACAAATATTTCAAACATAAAATTCTACTCCAATAGTTATTCTTGAAAAATAATTTGAACAATCATGTTAGATTAACATTGTTCATAACATCTCCACCAATATTCTATTTTTTATTTCAGAAACACCATTTTTCTATGGTACATCTATTGTACTAAACTATTAGAAATTTTATTTGATTTTAATTCTAATATTTTAAATTCAAACATATATATTCACCACCATTATCAATTTGAATTATCTTTATATACTATCTATATTCTTTCCCCGCACTTATCCATAAATTCAAATACATTTTTAGAGCCTCTAATTTTTGTTTCAAAAACATAATACATGTAATTCAAGTATTTTAATTAATAAAATATTGGATGTATTTATCTCCACATTTTCATTATTTATTCTTTGTCCCACATATATCATAATGTATTATCTCCAAGGTATGGGTTGAATATATCTGAACATTCTAATGTACTAAGTTTGTAATATTCCCTTTCTAGAAAATGGAGCAATACCAACCTCTTACTCTAATCATATCAGAAATGTCATGAATACATTCCCACTTTGATAGCTTTCTAATATTCCCCATCCTTTATTTTCACAACAGATTTTTTTCAACATGTTCTGATAGCATGAAATTTGTGATTCACCTACTTTAAATAAGTTTCCCCTTGTTTGTTAGCCTCTTGTAACAACTTCACTATCTTCTATACTCTTAAAAAAAACAATATTTTTTGAAAAATCATTTTTTACCTTTATTATAATGTTGTGAAACACATAAAAATATATATTTTGGACCTTGAACAAACAAGTCTTGTTTGTATTTTTACTTTTCTTCCCCAATGATAGCATATCCAATTCCTTTTGTTTTAGCTATACATTGCCTTAAATGTTTATGCTTATTTATGAATGTTTCCGCTATATTGTTATCCTTATTGAGCATCTGAGCTCACCCCTTTCAATGTTTTATTTTTCCAAGGATGTGAATAATTAATTTATGAATGACCTATAGGGATAATATGAGGGGATATGAAGACAAGATGTTGTTGTAGTATTTTTCACTTTATGATGTAATGTAAACTTTATGAATGTATCTAGTTATTCCAAGGCTAATAAACTAATCGGTCTTTCGAGACTTGATATTTCTTGTGATCATGCCAATGTTATATAATAATGCACCGACTCTGGGAAACTGGGGTTGGGGTGTTACAGTTTGTATTAGAGGAATTTTAGTAAAATCCTTGGAAGATATATTTATTTAAACTCTGATTAGAGCACATAGACCTAAGATGGACTTTGAAGGTTAGTATAGAATAACTTCATAGAATTTTGGTATTGTATATATTTTGTTAGTTTTCCAAGAAATACATCCCTGTCTGGATATGAGAAGGTAGAGGCGGATCTGGAATAGATGTACCAAGGGGTAAAACCTGAAAACACTGCTTTGAGCTAGACTCGAACGGGAACTGGTGCATGACAACGGGCATTGCTGCACTCTTGGTTACGACACTCCCGGGGGATATGCTTATGATAATTCTCATTTTCTTTATGAACCATTATGAAGGGTTTATGAGTATATACTTTCTCAAAGAAAACATTTTTATGATTATGGATTATATCCATAAACTGCTCAATTAATGTTAACTGTTTTACAAGTATGGAATTGTGTATTTTGATTCATAAACTGAACTTGTTTATTCCATTGTTTAAAAATGGAGCCTAGTGGAAGAAATAGAAACTATATCAATGCATGCACTCCATGTAGGGATTACCCTCCTGCTAAAGATAATTATAGTGGAGCTGGTGATGTAACTGGTACTGATCAGCTTATCACCATACCGGGACAACTCACTCAGGTTATGAATAATAACCTTACCCGTATGGAGCACCCTGATCCATAGCGTGGAGGATAAATGTTAGATCGCTTCATGAGCAAAAAACCACCAACATTCAATGGGAGTACAAATCCATTGGTAGCTGAGCAATGGATAAGTTCCCTAGAGAAAATATTTCAAGCATTGGGGAGTAGTGAAAGGAAAAAAGTTATCATGGAAGTTTACCGCCTCAATCGAGATGCTAATCAATTGTGGTCATTGATTCAAAACATGATGGAAGATGATGAAGTATAAAATATGGAATTGAGTGAGTTCAAAGATCTGTTTTTAGAAAAATACTTTCCTCCTGACCATCGACCAGATATGGAATTGAAATTTTTGACTCTGAGGAAAAATGAGGATGAGAATGTCACAATGTATGAGGATAAATTTACATGGATAGCAAGGTATGATATAGATTATATATGTAACCCAAGAAGTAAGATTGATCATTTCTTTGATGGTTTAAAACCATTTCTTCATCGAGCATTAGTCTTACAATACTTCTCGTCGTACGAAGACATTGTCTCATGTGCTATCAAAATAAAAAAGTTATTCTCTAAGTCTTATGACTTTAAAGAAAAGTAATAGAAGAAGAGATCTGCTGATCAATCTTGAATTGGAAATAAGGAGAAGAATGGAAAAGTTGAAAATCCATCATGTAGTAAATGTGGGAAAAAAAACCCCCCGGTACTTGCTTAAAAGGAATGAGAGTCCGTTACAAGTGTGGTGAAAAAGTCCACCAATCTCATGATTGCAAGGGAAAGAGAGTTATTGTCAACGTGGAATGCTATAATTGCAGAGAGATGGGACATTATCCAAATGAATGTCCTAAGAATCGGGGTAACTTGCCTCAGAAAAGGCCAAGGGATCAAGGCCAAGCTTATGCTATCACTACTGCTGCGGTAGAAGCTCCGAAAGATGTGGTGGCATGTAATTTAATGGTTTCCTCAAGTTTAGAAAATGCTTTATTTGATTCTGGATCGTCTCATTTTTTCATATCAACCCAATTTGTTAAGAAAATTATATATTTCGAATTTTATTTAATAAAGGAGTTGTCAATTAAAACTCCAAAGGTAAGTATCATTGCAATGATGTTTTGTGAATCAGTCCCCATTAGAGCACATAAATGTTCTTTATCCGCTGATATCATTGTCATACCTATGATTGAGTTTGATATAATCCTAGTTATGTATTGTATTTCAGACCATGATGCGAAAATATATTGTAAGAAGAAGGAGGTTATGATTTTTGATGATGATGATAAGAAACACCTTATCTTTAGAGTAGAATCGTCACCACCTAATTGTTATCTAGGTCCACCCCCATTAGCTCAACTGAATTAAATTATTGGGGAGTAAGAGAATTGAATGACTGTGGGTGAGGAAAGGAATATTAAAATAGAGGATGTACCTATTGTGAGAGAATATGTAGATGTGTTTCTGGAATATTTACCTGGACATCCTCTAGAACGAGAAGTTGATTTTTTTATTGATTTAATTCTTGGATCAAGGCCTATATCGAAGACCCCTTATAGAATATCCACTGTAGAATTAGTGGAACTAAAGAAACAACTAGAGGAATTGAGTAATAAGGGATTTATTCTCCCTAGTGTTTCTCCATGGGGAGCCCCTATTCTTTTTGTTAAAAAGAAAGATGGATCTATGAGGTTATGTATTGACTACAGGGATATCAATGATATAAAAATAAAGAACAAGTATCCCCTACCTCGCATTGATGATTTATTTGACCAAATACATGGAGCTCAACACTTTTCAAAGATTGACCTTCGATTTGGATACCATTAGTTGTGTGTGAAGAAGGAAGACATTCTAAAGATAGAATTTCGTACCAGGTACGGGCATTACTAGTTTACAACAATGCCTTTTGGGCTGACTAATGCGCCCTATGTATTCATGGATCTAATGAATAGAGTTTTCAGGAATATCTAGATGAATTTGGGGTGGTATTTATTGATGATATCTTGGTATACTCTAAAATCTATGAAGAACATGAAAATCACTTGTGCATTATCTTGAAGACTCTAAGAAGACAAAAATTATATGGGATGTTTAGCAAGTGTGAATTCTGGATTCAAGAGATTTCTTTTCATGGCCATATTGTCTCTAAAGATGGAATCTCTATTGATCCTTCTATGACCAAGTAAATCCAAGAATGGACAGCACCTATGAGTATAGCTGAGGTACGCAGTTTTATTGGTTTAGCATGTTATTATTGACGTTTCGTCCAGATTTTTTCCCGATTGGCTAACCCATTAACAAAGCTCACACATAAATGGGTTAAATTTGTTTGGAAATAAGAGTGTGAAGAATAGTTTGAAGAACTAAAGAGATTATTAGTCAATACTCTTATATTGACTCTACCATCAGGGAATGATGGGTTTGTTATTTATAGTGATGCATCGAAGAAAGGACTTGGTTGTGTCCTTATGCAGAATGATAGGGTTATTGTCTATGCATCACGACAGTTGAAAATTCATGATCAAAACTATCCTACTCATGATCTCTAGTTTGCAGCTGTGATATTTTCTTTGAAGATATGGAGATGCTACCTCTATGGTGAAAAATGTGAGATTTATACTAATCACAAGAGTTTGAAGTATATTTTCTCACAAAAAGAACTCAACATGAGGCAAAGGAGATGGATTGAATTACCCAAGGATTATGATTTCATGATACAATACCACCTGGGGAAGGAAAACTAGGTGGAAGATGATTTGATCAGAAAAGATCATGGAGTTTTGAACAATATGAGAATTGGAAGGGATCCAATTTTCATAGATCTAGTGAAGATGGACATGGGAATAACCATGGAAGGAGAAACATCAATGCTTTTTCAAATGGTTTACAAAAGATATTTACTAGAAAGTATTAAGAGTTCTCAGACCGATGATAAAGAATTTCAAAAGAATATTAAAGCTATGAATGATGGGAGATTGAGAGACTTTGTGTTTGAAGATGGAAATTTGGAATTTGGGAAGAGTCTTTGTGTTCCCAATATACCTGATCTAAAAAGGAAATTGATGGACGATGCTCATAGTTCCAATTTCTCTATACACCCTGGGAGAACCAAAATGTATAGAGACTTGAAGGAACATTTTTGGTGGGACAACATGAAGAGGGATATTGCTGATTTTGTGTCAACATGTATGGTTTTTCAACAAGTGAAAGCTGGAAGACAACAGCCTAGAGGAGTCATGCAACCTCTTCCCATACCGAAGTGGAAATGGGAAAATATTACGATGGACTTTGTCATGGGGATACCAAAGACTCCTAGAAGGAACGATGCAATATGGGTCATTGTTGATCGTCCTATCATGTCAGCACATTTTCTTGCTATAAGGGAAGATTTACCACTTGAACTTCTAGAAAGACTATATATTAATGAAGTTGTGAGACTTCATAGAGTACCCCTATTGATTTTTTCTGATCGAGATCTCCATTTTACTTCGAGATTCTAGAAGAGTCTTCAGAAGGCCTTGGATACTGAACTTCATTTGAGCACTGCTTACCACCCTCAAACAAATGGAAAATTGGAATGGACTATTTAAACCTTAAAAGACATGTTGAGATCTTTCTCACTTGACTTTTAGGGTATGTGGGATCTATATTTAGCTCTGGTAGAATTTTCCTATATCAATAGCTTCCATTCAAGTATTTGGATGGCACCATATTAAGCATTATATAGAAAGATATGTCACACACCAACCTATTGGGATGACATTGGAAAAAGAAAACTTGTAGGCCCAGAACTGAGGGAGGAAATGATGGAAAAGGTAATGTTAATCCAAAACCACATTGAAGCAGCTCAAAGTAGGCAGAAGAGCTATGCTGACAACCGAATAAAGGATTTAGAATTTCAGGTGGGAGATCATGTTTTGTTGAAGGTATCTCCATGGAAGGGAGTTATAAGTTTTGGAAAGAAAGGTAAATTGATTCCTCGGTACATCAGTCCTTTCGAAATTCTAGAACGAATTGGGGTTGTAGCTTACCATTTGGCAGTGCTGCTAAATCTCTCCAAAGTTCACGATCTGTTCCACGTATCACTGTTAAGAAAATACATGCCTGACTCAATGCATGTACACACCTATGAGAAATTAGAACTGAAACCTAATCTATCTTTTTGCGAAGATCCCATTAGGATTCTTGATACAAGAGAACAAGTGCTGAGAAACCGGATGACTCGTCTAGTAAAAGTGCTATGGAGAAACCATAAGATGGAAGAGGAAACGTGGGAACCCGAGGAACTTATGATGAAGAACCACATGAGTATTTTCATGCGGTAGTATTCTATAAATTTTTAGGATAAAACTATTTGAAGGAGGGGAGAATGTAACACCCCAATCTTCCATGGTACGATTCTCTTTGAATAATACAGTAGCATGTGTAGTACGCAACTTCAAGATTCTAACACACTGCGACCAATCAAAGTAGTCGTTATAAATAGTAATACACACTTTTTGAAATTTTATAAATTTTATCTCTCAAAATGGACTTCATTTTTGGATTCAGAATATCGAAATTATCCTAGGGTGAAATTTTGGTACTTTTCGGATAACATTCATATTTTGATGAATAGTGAAAAATTAATAAATTTTAATTAAAAACATATTTTTTAATCGAAATAATTAATAGTGATAAATTATAAATTTTAGTGGTTTTAAAGTCTATTTAGAATATATTTTTACCATTTATTACAATTTGTTCATTAGACATAATTTCACAATTAAACCGGACAAAAACAAGTGTCAATCTTTTGATAGTTATTCTCTCTTAAAAACACGCTTTTTGTTTTAACAGTGGGAATTAATTTTAAATTAATTGCTACCACTTTTGTGTTTTGAATTTGTAAAAATGGTTTCCATATTTGGAATCAGGATGTCCAAATTGTGTAAATAGGTATCTTTTATTTTTAAACATTGTGAATAATTACTTCGGTAAATATTTTATTTACCATGGTTAAAGGGTAAATCCGGTTAATAAGGGTTAAAAAAATAATAAATTACCCTAAAACGTTTCCTAACTTTTTTGGATGATACAGGTCCTACCATGTCCATCTTGGGTCGATTTTGGGACCCCATGGATCCACTTGTAAGTGATAAGGACACTTTATATTAATTAAGTTAAAATAAATACAAAAATGACATAAGCATATATCTTTTAGAAAAAAAAGTTTGCATAGGGTTATATATGATGGATATTAGACTATAAATATTAATTATAAATCTAAAAATATTTCCTACATAATGGTATTTTATTTATAATTTTTATACATTTAATAATTAATATTATTTATGACACAATAATGATGTCGTATTTTCCTTATTAATGAAAGAATCAAATAATTGGTGTTATAAATGTTAAAATAAATATAATTTGAACGTTTTGATGAAATACATGAATTTTATTGGTTAATATGACATTATATGATTGCTTAAATGGATTTGTTTTGAATTAATAATGTTTTTAAGACTTTATCAAAAATCAATTATTGAATAGTGTCAAAATTGACATAAAATAGTTTTTAAAACAAATATTATATTATTAATTGATATTCAATTCCTAATAATCTAATGTTTTCCCAAGAGACTTATATCATGATATTTTTATCATTAATCGACCACTTGGGGGTCTTTTGGAGGTATATAGTAATTTTTTAACTATATAATATAAAAATACAAAGTGACATGGTAAGTGTCAAACTAATTAACTAAGCGTTAAAACTAAAAGATAAGGTTAATATAATGACCCAAACCTGTCTAAATTATATTGGTTGAGTGGTCTGCGACCCATACCCACCTTAAACTTTAAATAATCTATTTTGGAGCCATTAGAAACCGAATATGAATTTATTATAAAATAATATTTCTAGATTTTCCAAAGGTTCCCCTCACCCCTCTTATAAAAGGGAACTCCCCCTTCTCAATAATTCACACATTCAAAGCCTTTTGGATCGGACAAACCCTACCAAAATACTCTTTAAAATTCCCTAACTTCAACCTAGATGCCTTATTTTGATCATAAATCCATCCTAAGGATCCCTTTTGATCAAATCAAAAGGAAGAATCCGATTAAGAGGTAATGTTTTCCCCACCCTCTTTCAAGTTCCTTTCTTCTTCAACTTCTTCTTTATTTGTTATTTCCATTCTAAAATAATAACTCCAGTATATTCTATATAATTTTATTTAATTATAAATATGGAAAAAACATATTCAGTATTCTATCCATCCTTTGAATGACATGTCACCGTACGTGCGTACGTACAGCTTACCGTCTCCACGTCGTGGTGTAATTGTTATTCAAAACATTATTATTTGGATGGGTATAATAATGATGTGTAATTCATGTAAATAATAAATATAACATGATAATGATTATGTATATATGATATACCATCCAATTATATATTATTTTAATATCAAAAGAATGATATTGTTGCTTGTGCGTACGTACGGACAACCGTTACAACGAACACGATGAGATTCATTCCCCATCGTATCCATTCAAGAATAATTCTCATTTAATGATTAAAAAGGATGTTTAAGAACTATATATCATTTTTTATATGAATAAAATACAACCTATCCATAAAAAACACGGCTTACGTAATAAAACATATAAAAGAAAACGAGTAAGGTAACACTCGAAACAACAATAATACTAAGATATTATTAACAAATCAATGTTAAAAGATCATATATGATATCATATTAATGTATATGATTCTTGTATAATTTAATAACAATGATTTCACCATTATAAAGGAGGTTAACCTACCCTCAACAAGGAAAATTACAAGGTAAGGGTTATTTAACATTCTCTTCATTATCTGAGGTTGTTTATATGTAATTATCTACTAGGACATCTTTATCATCCACATCCATGTTTCTTAAAAATGAATTTCAAAATATTCTTTCTATCTTACAGAATATGGGTTAAAGTCATTTATACCCTTGTTTAACTTTTTATAAGAGGTTTATAAAGGAATCTTTCCGTCTTTTTCCAAACAAGGTCCTTTTTTACCTTTTTGACAGAATTAAGGTAAGAATGACTTTTTTTAACTTATACGGCGGGTGCGGCTATTTTCCGCCATTATAAAATCTTATAAGCTTCCCTTACAAGCTTATAAGGATATAATCAAATTAAATGTTTTATTTTATAATTATTTTACTTTTAAATGATTTCAAAAAAATAGATATTTCTCTCAAATATTTTTGATTTCATCTATGTCAACATCCTTTTATGGATTTTAAGCTTATTTGAAGTTGATTTATTATGATAAAAAACTTCTATATTGTATTGAAGGTTTTGTGATATGTTTGACTATGGATGTGTTATTTTTATACCATTCATGGTTTATGGTGAATGTATTGACATTTCGTATGCTAGTTTTAATACGAATGTTTATGTTATGTTGAAACCTGTTCATATGAGGAATGCATTGGACTTAATAAGTGACGGGTGGAGACCGCTATAGCTCCTCGATGCATCGGTAGGTCTCATGAGACAAAGTAATTTCTTGGGATGAGGCCTTCACAAAATCTTTTTTGTAGTCTTGGCACAAGGCCTTGGCTACGTGGTTATGATAGTCTGGCATTATGCATTCCATCATTATGAAAGTGGTTATTGATATTGCATGTGATTATTAGACTAGTATAATATCCATGTGAATAAGTAAATGGAATTATTTCATTTTATCTTTGCAATATTATGCTTAAGTTCAAGTTTAAAAGTCTTTTTTAGATATACGTTGCCTTAAATGTTTATGGTTATTTATGAATGTTTCTGCTATATTGTTATCCTTACTGAGCATCTGAGCTCACCCCTTTCAATGTTTTATATTTCCCAGGATGTGAAGAAGTAATTTATGAATGACATGCAGGGATAATATGAGGGGATAGGAAGACATGATGTTGTTGTAGTAGTTTTCACTTTATGATGTAATGTAAACTTTATGAATGTATCTAGTTATTCCATGGCTACTAAACTAATGGGTCTTTCGAGGCTTGATCTTTATTGTGATCATACCAATGTTATGTAATAATGCACCGACTCTGGCAACTGGGTCCGGGGCATTACAGATACTCCTAAAAGGATGAATCATCCTCAAGATAAATATCATCAACATCAATCACATGGAAAGGGTCAGGGTGATACTATTGAGGCTATGACACATGAAAAAACGGCATTCATAACATTATACCATTATGGAAGATCCAACTAATATGTTACCAGTATGATCTTATCCACAATCTCAAATGGACCCACAAACATGGGAACCAATTTTTCCTATTTCCAAATTTCATAGTGACCCCAACTTTCCAACACCATAAAGAACACTAGTTCACCCTCTATAATATCAAGAGGTCAACAATATCGATCATCATATGTGTTTGGTATACTATGTGACATATCCATTTTATTATGAATCAGCTGTACATGCTATGATTTATCATACATGAGAATTGGTCCCAAAAACTATTATTCTCCCACTTATATCCAACATAATGTTGATTAACATGACCTACCATATAGTGCCTCATGTGGTGTCATATTGATGGTCTCCTGGTAAGTGTTGTTGTTGCTAAACTCAACAAGCTCTAAATTCTTATCCTGTGTACCTCCAAAATATTGGACACATTCCCTCATCATACCCTCTAATACCTAAATAGTATGTTTCAATTTCTTGTCCATATATGGGTAAAAAATTTTAATAAAAAACACCAGAGTTCCAAGAACCTTCTACAACCCTTTCCATAAGAATGAATTAAAACAAAGATCATGATCTAAAATGATACTATGAGTTACCTAGTTAAAATGTGGTATCTTCAAACATATTTCTCACCCAACTGATCAATGATGAATATCTCCAAAATATGTAAGTGATGTGCAAAATTTTTCAAATGATCCACAATCACCACTAATAATTATTCTAATCACATTGAGAAAATATATATTTGAGTCTCTTATGTTTAGTATACACTGTTAACATCTCATTGAGGAGATAGTGACACCAATATTTTAAGGCATGAACTACTATAGAAAACTCAAGATCATGTGTAGGATAATTATACTCATGTCGCATTAGTTTTGGGATCCATATGTTATGAATCGATCCCACTACATCGACACTGTCCCATTTCCAATCTTGGATGCATCAAAAATAGGGTACAATCCTTACCTGAATTAGGTAAGATCAAAACTAGAGTTATGGTAAAAATCCCTTTTAATTTCAGGAAATATTTTTCACTTGATTTTGACTATTCAAACATTACACTATTATTATTCAGGATCTAGAGTGGTTCCGAGAAGTGATAAAAGTCTATGATGGGCCTTCAATAATAACCCCCAAACCCAAAATTCTATGCAAATTAAATACATTCTTGTACCACTCCCAAGAAACATCTGCTCAAACTTTCTCATGATCCATCACTATAACTTGTTTTGAGATTATGTGAACCAACAAGTGCACCTTATCAATCTAAAAATAAAACATATATTTCTTTGTGTGTAACATATTTTCTCTCACTTTACTAAAGATAATTTCATGATGTATAGTATGATCTTCGTGAATATAAGAGTACACAAATAGATCATCAACATAGAAAACCACAAATTGATCCATGTATGGGTGAAATTTATAGTTCATCAAAGCTATAAACACATTAGAATAATTATTTATCTTTAATGGCATTAAAAAACACACACACATTATACTTGATTATAAATGTAGCCTTTGTTAAATTAGAAGGAATCAATCTCATCTGATGATACCTTGATCTCAGAAGAATCTTGTAAAACCTTCATGTTCTCCTCAGATTGTCCAAAAATCATCAATATGAAGAACATGATATTGTTTATATATTTTCATCCGGTTCAAAATCTAATAATTAACAAAAAAACACAATAAGTAATCATTCATTAGTGATATTGGAAAACAAAACCGGGGATCCCCAAGGCGATCTACTCATATGGTTAAAATCATTAGAATCCAACTCCTCTAACTAAATTTTGATCTCTTAAAGATTTTTTTGTTCCATTCTATATGGAATAATAGAAACCAGATCCACTCCTTTAATCAAATCAGTAGTAAACACAATTTCACTCTAAAATAAAAAACCCTAAAAATAATTTAGAAAGACATCCTAAATATGGTCCACTATATGATGTAATAAATCATGCTCCACACCCTCATCATTTATAAAAATACTCACTATCTGAGTGGTGATCTCAACTAGTTGTGGGAGAATTGGACCTTCACAGACCGTCTGGATTTCCCACTCTTTATGGAAAAAATATGTGTTACCCTTAAGAGATGTGAAGGTTACTCTACTACAGTAACAATCAATTTGAGATCGATATGAAACCAATCAGAATATTATAAATATAAAGTATAAACTACACATCTTAATCACATATAGGTTCCAAAGAAAATGAAAATCCCCAATGTTGATGGCATTCCCTTCACAAAGATGGATGCCCTCTAATCGCGCGACCAACGATGTATCGACCGACAATGCCTGACATATGAAAAACACGGTCATATCAAAACCATTTACAAGATGATAAGATATAAAAAATGAGGTGTTCATGTATCGCATAAAGAACTAGAAAACATAAAAGCTACAATGATTGTTCCTTAAATGGTCGATGGTCTAACCTTGCTACCCCTAAGTGTAGGATGAATATCTTGAAACTATCTGGTGCCTCAGCCCCAATGCTTCTATCTGGGTCCCATGTGAAGAACTACTCTACCAATATGGAAACTCTTAACTGAAAGGACCACTTCCTCCACCTGGCTGGTAGAACTAGTATAACACTATATTTCAGACATATATATGGCATTTTATCCCCTTAAAATTCTATATATCATCCAAGGCCCTATATCACCAACCATTGGTTCATGGTTCCTATATAAACTCTATAATCACCCTATCTTACCACAGTTTTTATACTCTACTGGTGTTCAAAATCACTAAACAAACATGTTTCTTGTATTTCCACACTAGAATAAAACAACTATATCACCTCTTAAAGTGGATTATCCTCTTTCATGGCTACACTTCCCACCACCTCCTTATTAGAAACTCTCATAATGTCACTTCCTACCATTGGAGGATGTACCATTAGATTTCCAAACATGTCCTGCTTTTCCACAACTAGAAGCATCATTTAGGTTACCCTCATAATTGAGATCTTGATTCACTATATCACCAAACTTATTCAAATTAAATATATCCACAAGGGACTAAATCTCATATCTAAAACCATCGTTATAATGTTTCAACACCACTACCTCATCCCCTATCAATGCTGGAACAAATTGATGTATGTTAGTAAAGTGGCCAGCATAATCCATCACTGAAATATTCCCTAAAGTGAATAATATAAACTCTAAATCTATATTGTTTATTATGGTATCATGGTAGAAATGTTCCACAAACTCTTAGTTAATGTCCTTCCAAGAAATACACTCCAAATTCTCAGCTGGAACCTGAATATCCCAACAACGCATGTCCTCACAACATATAATTTGCTAACATTACTCTCTTCTATGGTGGAGTCTCCTAGTGATTCAAAATAATCAAGAAGGACTCAACCTAGAACTCATATTCTTAAGGCCCACCTGCTCCAATGAACATTGGAGGATTCTACAAGTAATAATATCTCATCAGATCAAACATACTCATCACTTCCCACCACAGGTCTCTCCCCATAATCTTTATAAAATGAGAGAAGTTGTCATGGAACTTATCTTATCCCATATCATTCATATCCAACATGGGTTATTTGTATTTTATTGTAGGTTCATTCTTGTAAATTCAGTAATTTCACCCAACCATAAGTGTCATCGTGGAGGTATTTCTCTACAATTACAAATGGATGTTATAGGGAACACAACAATTTATTCCAAAACTATAAAAAGGAGGGGTCACAACTATCCATAATAAGTTATTCCACATACCATATCCCAATGGATAAAAACACATCACTTCCACTACCCCCAACCATACTTATTTGGGTTCATGGTTAATGAAGGGTAAACCAAACATTAAATTTTCAAACATCATATGAGACCCAATTTTAGCATATTTAAATTTATAAATAATTAAAACTTACTCAGTAGGCACTATCATTACCATTTCAGTATAAAATCTTTTCAATTTTAACAATTTCAATTTCTTTATTAGTCACTTATTATTTTAAATCTCAACTGATATAAAAAGTCTTTTTATTTACTATAACCTAATGCTTTCATGTGTGTTCCTAACATGATTATTGTTATAAAAATACATGAGTGCCTAAAATGAATTATATATCAAAAATACCAAGAAATAATATCCCATGAGTAAAGTCTCATAAAATTGGAACATCACACCACATGGGAATCACCCAAGATTAAATAAAATCGAACTATAATGGGAAAAAATCATGAATACCAATCCCACCCTTGGAAGTTGGGTTGTTCCCAATACATGGGTTAGATACTCCCATATATGAGCTAATTACCAATTCCTAACACATATAAGTCTTATATCTACATTTATGAAATAGTAATTAAATATAAAATAAACTGTTGATACCACATTGTAACA
This sequence comes from Viscum album, assembly GCA_963277665.1. Classification (NCBI taxonomy): domain Eukaryota; kingdom Viridiplantae; phylum Streptophyta; class Magnoliopsida; order Santalales; family Viscaceae; genus Viscum; species Viscum album. The sequence goes on from OY728155.1 coordinate 1,908,784,781, forward strand.
TCTTGGACCATGTAACACTAAATTGGTGCCCCAAACTAGTATACCTCATAACCTTACACATGCCTCACCATATTTGAAAGGAAGCTAAATATATGTGAGGGTATAATGTAAATACTTGGGGATATAATACCATAATTAATAGAGTTACACAATAGTATAAATAAAAATAAAAAATAACCAATTAAATAATGGTCATTAACAACGCATCATATAGTCTATTCCATAAACTAGGTTAATTCCCACATTCCAAAATAGTAAACATGTAAGGTCATAATCATGCTATATGTCAATGTAAAACCCAAATAATTACACAATGAAAATCACCAAAATAATTCCCAAAATCTATATAGTCCCTTAAACAAAGAACCATCTCTTATCCCAAATAATCCATCTAAAACAAGTTCGTTTCCCTTCTCTTGACATGTAACCATGAAATCTTCTCAAGTACCAATGAAAACTAGAGTGGGGCATGATTATAACTCAGCTGGACTCCACCAATGGTGTCTAATTAAAATATAATAATAGTTTATGAATGATAACATATGAGTAATAAAAAATATTGTGAAATAAACACTACTAGAAATTCAGGCTGTAGCCACGGACCTATAGCCACGGTTCTATTAGTTTGTGGCTATAGCTTGTTTATAGACATGGTTTAATAGGATGACCGTGGATATTTGTTGGAAACCCTTCATTCTAACCCTCCCATTCTTCGACGAACCCCTCCTGCCCTCGCGATTCCTCCTCCCCCACAATCTCTTCCTTATCGTGCCCTCCTCCTCACCACGACCTCCTCCTCGCCGCTCCCTCCTCCTCCCTGATGCCTCCTCACCGTGCCCTCCTCATCACCGCAACCCTCCTTCCCGATTCCTCCTTGTCACGCCCTCATCATCGCCGCAACCCTCCTCCCTGATGCCTCCTCGTCGCGACCATCCTCCTCGACGCCGATCTCCCGACACCTCCTCGTCGTGACCCTCCTCCTAACTGCGACCCTCCTTCCCGACGCCTCCTCCCCGATGCCGAGGTTGACACCCCCATCGCCCTCCCCGACACCTATTCACCAGAAACCCTCAAAACCCTTGACCCCTCCTCGTCATGACCCTCCTCACCCCGACCCTCCTCCAGTGAAGCTGCTCCGAGCTGCCTCCCCTCCTCCTCCATTCCTGATGGTTCTCCCCCACAACCCTCAACACCAGAGGTAATCCCCCATCTCATCCTTCATCCCCATACACCATTATTTTTGAATTTTTTAAACCGTAAGTATTTTTAATATTATTCTACACTTACTCCCATTTCCACACTGATATGCACTTCTATAACCCCTCAATTTACAACACAGAAAGCACTAATTTGGGATATGACCACATCCAGCTCCTATAATGTGATAGGTGAAGAGTTTTGAAAATGATCTTCTCCTTAGAGTCTCTAACTTTAGTGGGATTTGTGTGAGGTTCTATAAAAAAGAACAGAAAACCAACATGAATTATCATGCTTAAGTTATAAACTAGATAACGACGACTTTGTATATTTTTATACAGCAGCTGTGAAGAATCGGAATTGCAAGAGAAGGAAAATAGAGAACAGGGGAAGAAGAGAGTGAGAAGAACATTCAATCAGTCTCTCTTTTCTCATTTCTATAGGTTTTACCTCTTTTAAATTATACCTTTGATATTAGTTTTCAATTTCATCATTATATATATTGTTTTATTTTGGATTCTTATTATATTTTACTCAGTGTCTGCTAATTTTTACCTTGAACCCATATATTAGGAAATATGAATATACATGTCATATTACCACTATTACCATCTTCAAATTTACTATATTTTTTATCCTTAATTATTTATCACATGAATCAACTAAATTTGTGAATTTTATACCTTGTAATTAACCCGTTATATTCTTGAGAGAATATAATTGTAGTTATATTGTGGAAACACTAATAATAACTCATGAAAAGTGATAATAGACCATCATAATTTTTTTTAAAAGAATTAAGGACATTCTTAATGTAGTTGATGTATCCTATGGTGCTTTCTATTTTCTTTCCATGGACTATGAGTGTTCTAGATCATCATCCCCACATAATTTTTTCTTCAAGAAAATAGGATCATTCCCACCCCACCATTACATTTAGATAGGGTTCAACAATATCATGATTAGGGACCATAACATATGATGATTTTATGGAATTTTTAGGTGTTAAATTGATGTGTCAATTAAATTACATGATTTCATCCTTTGTATCTTAAATTGGAATCCTTCCATAATTTTCATTATTTTCTGCTTTATTCTTCATAATTACAATGACTATCTAGAGTTTTGAATTTTTATATCAATGAAAGTATCATCATTTCACCCATTTTAAAATTTATTCTTTCAATTATTTTAATTTTTTTATAGCCCAAAATTTATTCCCTGTTCCAACCTCCATCTTTTCCAAAATTTCCATGAAGTTTTATTGATAAATACAACTCACTATTTTACTAGATCTTGTATTATTTCTGAATTTCTTAATGGTACTTACATGATATTTTCACCATATATATATGGAATAATTAGAGGTATTTAGATAATAATAATTTTAACAATCTATTTATAGGTTTTAATTTGATAAATGTTATTCATCTTAAATTCATTATTCCGTTGGATAGTGACTAAAATGTTAATGAGTTAATAAATAATTTTATTTGATAAAATATCATGGAGGGATCATAAATAGTAACATACATTTTTTTGATTCATCTAGTTTAAAGGAAGTTGTATTATTTTTTCATTAGGTGGGAAAAATATAGAATGACCAAAGAAGGTGAGACCAAATTTTAAAAACTTGTAAAATAAATATTCCATGATTTTTAATTTTTATTCATTCATGTAAAATAATTTTTTTGAATTAATTAACATTAGGGTGGACTTTTTTTATGAACTGACTCACTGGGGCCCACCTGGCTAGTGGTAAGTTGAGTGTGACACCACAAGCCCACCTCTAATTGGTTAAGGGTTAGTGACCATCCCTAAGTAGGAATAACACACACAAGGTTGTCCTTAGCCTATGGTACCGGTACAAATGAAAAGAATAAAGGGTAAAATAAAATCCTACAAAAACAGATAAAAAAGAATAACTTGTTATGAGGGACAGAACTACTGACATATGCCATAACCTAGCATGAACCATGGTCTATCTAGATCACTATCTTATATCCTCTCTTGGTCCTCCTAGGATTCCTTCAAAATGAATATTTCCTACATAAGACATGAAAAATATGGTTAGATCTCATGTAGTGTTTAGTATAACAATGCTCAATAGGACACTCCAAAATCACTAAACAATGGGCATTTGGAGAGTAGTTATCTCATCATCACATAGACACATCATTTAAAATATGAGATATCTCAATAGAAAAAATAAACTAGATATACTCATAACATAAAACACACCTCAATGGCATATTAACCATTTTTTTATCCATAATATTCTACTCAAGGATACAATATAACACTCTTCTAGTAGCACTGACAACATGATCTATGCTTTCACTAATAGTGCATTCCCAAGAGTTCATGCTCATCAGACCTCACCAAAGATGTACTCAATGTAACTCCTAAGATCTTGATAAATAGATAGGGGATCTCTACAAGGGCATTTGGGGTATACAATACCATACCTAGAATATCCCACTAAGTATGGGATTGTACACATATATTAGTTGGTAATAATGATTCCACAAAACCCACCAAGGGAAATAGAAAAAATTATAGAGGATCACACCATGGGTCACACAGAGGGATTCCCAAACACTATATGAAACTAATCACACAGAGGAGATCGCAGACCTATTATTAGGATGTAATACCAAAATTTACCCTCATAGGGATGACCATGGGGAACACACACAAGTTAAGATAGTACATTGTTGTATCACATCTTCATATAATTAATCTTCCTTCCAATTATATAAAATTAATATTCTAACAATAATGTAGAAGTATATTCTTTCTTCTAGTTATTATTCTCATCTTCCTACCATTTTAATTCTCAGCCAATTATTTAACATTAATGCTTGGTATATGATATAGTTTATATTTTCAAAATGTCTCTAAATTTCAATAAATCTTTGTATATTTAATACAAAACATCCCAAATCGTTATGAATTAACCCAAAAACTTTTGGGAATTGATTATTATTATCTCTTAAATTTCATATAAAATCTTTTTACTATAATCAATCCTCATTCTTGGAACATATGTATGACTATTCGTGAATTTTTATAATTTAAAACATTTATGAATTCCCTAAGCCATAGTTTTAATATATTTGTTATGATTTTTTTTACTAACTTGTTATTGATGATTACTTAATATCTTATGAAACAATACATATAATGTTAAGTCATTTTATAGATTATTTATTTAATGTATGTTTATCTTCCTCAGAATGGATAGATACTGGATGTACAACATTGATCAGATCACTAATGAATTTCAGGAGTTACAATATTTTTTGGACTTTGCATTCAATAATGATTCAGATGGAGGATTGATTCGATGCCCATGTTTTGATTGTGTTGGAAGACCTTGTTTAACTTGTGAGGAAGTGAGTACCATATCACTAAAAGTGGTTTCCAAAAAAATTATCATGTGTGGTATCACAATGTATAAAAATCTCAAGTGTTGAATGACATCGATTCGGAGGAAAATATTGGTATGAAAAATATGATTTCTGATCGGTTTCCTTTAGTTTCTGAAGCTAGCTCCTCATATAGACCAGTGCAAGAGGAAATGAATTCTGGAACACAGTTCTCATCTATTAATCAGGATTATGAAGTTGAGAGTGTTAGAAAGCTGATGGAAGATGTAAATACCCCAGTATATAAAGCATGTGGTAAAATGACCAAACTTGAGTTTTTAGGGCGATTATATCATGGGAAAACAATGTATGGATTTATTAATATTGCGGTCGACTATCTCCTTACATTTATTAAGGATTTACTGCCTGATGATTCATGTATTCCATAAAATGATTACATGGAATCAAATTTGGTTGAAAAATTTGGATTTTCATCTAGTAAGATTAAATCTTGTCTTAAAGACTGTTGTTTGTTCTGGAAGGAGAATTCAGACTTGAGTCAGTGCAAACAATGTGGCACATCAAGGTGGAAGACTAATAAATATGGATATCAATCTTTCATACCACATAAATTGATGTGGCACTTCCCTTTAATTCCCAGGCTTCAAAATTTTTTATGTTAGAACAAATGGAAAATAATATGAGATGGCATGCATATGAAAGAAATAAGGATAATGATGAAATAGTGCATCCTACAGATGGGTTGGCTTGGAAAACATTTGATAGGTTACATCCGGATTTTGAAGCCGACCCATGAAATGTTAGTTTGGGATTATCCTATGATGGTTTCAACCCATATCACCAAATGCATACTACACACAGTACTTGGCCTGTTTTCATTTACATTTATAACTTTCCTTCATGGATGTGTATGAAGAATCCATTCACTATCCTGATTATATTGATATCTGGACCCAGTGATCCTGTAAATGATAATGATATATACTTTCATCCATTAATAGAGGAGTTAAATGAGATTTGGATTGTTTGTGCACAAGAGTATGATGTGTTCAGAAAGGATTACTTTATGTTTCGAGCATCTTTATTATGGATGATAAATGATTTCCTTGCCTACGAAATTATGTATGTTTGGATTAATAAAGGGAAATTATCCTATCCTATTTTTATAAAAAATACACATTTCTGAAGATTAAAGTATCGATGAAATTTTAGCATCATAGGGCATCGACGTTTTCCACTAATGAATCATTCATAAAGGAAAAATCGGAGACAGTTCGATAATGCCATCGAGACAGATGAGACACCTCAAAGAATTTCAGGGATTGATATTGTTAAAGAACTTGATGATTTTAATTATGTTCTTGGAAAAATTCAATCAAATATCAGAAAGCGAAAGAATGCTAATTCGAATTCCAATAGCAATTGGAGAAAGAATAACATATTATTTGAGTTGTCGTATTGGTCATCAAATTTATTACATCATTGTTTAGATGTAATTAATATCGAGAAAAACATTTGTGAGATGTTACTTGCTACTATTTTAAATGTCAAAGGAAAAAAAAGATGATTTTCAGTGTCATCGTGATTTGATGGATTGGGGTATAAGAGCAAGACTTCATCCTGAGGTAATTGGTCAAAATAAGTGGAAAGTCCCTGTTGCCTGTTATTCGATGAAAAATGTGGAGAAAAAACAATTTCTTCAGGTCTTGGAATGTTTGAAGGTTTTGGATGGTTATTCAAGTAATATTTCAAAAAGGGTGAATACACAAGATGTGAAACTCAAATCTCTTAAAACCCATGATTACCATGTCTTGTTACATGAGTTGATTCCCATTGACATTCGCCATTTACTTTCACATAATGTTAGAGTTGCGATGATTATGTTATGTAAATTTTATTGAGATCTTTGTGCCAAAATATTAAGCAGAAGTTTTTTTATGAAATTGCAGAGAGATGCACCGATTATTCATTGCGACTTGGAGAAAATTTTCCGACCATATTTTTTCACATGCATGTTACATTTGACTCTGCATCTTCCTGCAGAAGTTCTCTTTAGTGGTACTATTTTGAGTCGGTGGATGTATCCTACCGAAGGAATGATGTTTACATTGAAATATTATGTGAGAAATAAATATCATCCTGAAGGCTCTATTGTGAAATTCTATTTAGCACAAGAATGAATGGATTTGTGTTCATCATACTTGGCTAATGTCACTACGAGGTCTAATCGACTATTGAGAACTGAAGATGAGCAATATGATCCCATTGAGCCTCCATTTCCTTCACTTCCCCCAAACATGTGGGATATTTGGATCGTACACGTTATGTACTTTAAGTAGGGAAGAGTGGGAAATGGCACATCGCACAGTATTATTCAACTGTGGTGTGCTTGATGATTATATCAAGTAAGTAAAATGATAAATATGTATTTTTTCATTATGTTATTTCTTTATATATTATAACATTTTAATGCTTTCATATCTATAGAGAACATTTAGAAATTATAAAAAAGAGACATCTCTCTCTATCTATTAAGAGGAAGGAATTGTTGCACAACAAAGAATTTACTGCTTGGTTAAAGTCAAAGGTAATAGATTTCTTTTTCTTATTCTAATAACATAATCACATGTCTCTGTTTAATATTCTATGTTGGTATCTTTTAGGTTTTAACTCTACTAATGATTAAATTATCAGATGAAATAAAATCATTGTCCATTGGTCCAAACGATGTGGTACGTGATTGTAAGTCAATGGTTGTCAATATATTTAAATTTGTTATAAATAGTTGTGAAAAAAATGGCAACACAGCATGACAGTGTCACGATAAGCGCCAAAATAGATTGTTATGCGAGTGCATCGGACAGGCAGCCTTGATCAGAAAATATATCATATTATGGTGTTGTTGAAATAATAATTTTATTAGATTTATGATGAAATACAAGTGGTTTGATTCAATGACACAACAAGGAATGCATATTGATAACTGTGGATTTAGAGTGATTGATATGAACCGCCAGCTTCGTACCGATGAACCTTATATTCTTGTGTCACAAGCTAAACATGTGTTTTATGTACGTGACCCGTTAAAACCAAAAATTGGTGTTATTGTTGATGTTATTCCTAGACATATTTTTGACGAAGGCATGGATGACAATGATGTTGTGGATGAACATGTCGGTATTTATTCAAATGTTTCATTTGATGATACGGATGATGAAATTGTTTTAATAGATTGTGAACCAGAAATTGTCACAGACCCCACATAGCGTTGACACATTTGTAAGTATTTACCTGATATTATTGCAATATTGTATGTGTTTTTTTAACTTCCATACATGATATCAAAATAACTAGTATATTTTAAACCATTATCGAAAATAAACCTATTAATAGCCTGACCAATTTATGTTTAAACACCTCTCTAGTAAATCTTGAACATAGAAAAGTCTTGATATTTTATCAATATAAATATCACACATGAAAATTTATCTCATTTTTTTATGATAAAATTGTATTATTTAGCATTTAGCATTATTTATATTTATTTGAGAATATTATTTTAAATTTCCAGGTCAAAATGTCTAATTATGATGATACTAGAAGGAGTAGAAGAATACCGAGAAATGAACAACGTAGGTCTCCTCCTGGAAACAATGTAAGTACAAATTATGCTTGAATATTATGGTCTTTCATATTATTTATCTTGTTATCATTCGTTTTATTTTATCATCCATGTTATTTTAGGCTACATCATCGAGGAGATTCTTGGATAATCCAATGAGGATGATATTGTGGTGGGGGGTACTGATTCTACAAGTCATCACACTACTATGCCGCTTGAGACACTAGGAGGCCATCCTCCCATTATGCCACCTCCATATTATCCATACCCACCTTTTCTGTATCCCTTTTTGCCTGCACCCACATCAGATGGTAGTTCTCAGACTCCCTTCCCTCATTTTTCATTCCCACCATCAACTGTACAGGGTACTGTTCCCCCATATATCCCACTGCCATATCCATATCCATATCCACCCTCATCTGTACAAGGTTATCCATCAGGTTTTTTGCCTCCATCAGTACACTTTGCATCTACTATACATAGTACTCCTGTAAATATCTCACCTATCATGGAGGCTACCCCCTCGAAACGCAGCACTTCAGGGGTCAGTATATCCACCATCTACTGGTAATTGTTTTAACATTACTATTATTGATTAATGATAAATTCATATATATTATTTTCTTTTATTTTTGGTTTCTTGATTAGCTCCAGCCTCTACTAGACGACGAGGCTGAACAAAAATGCGTGAGGTTTGGAATTGAAACATGAAAATCATAGTTGATTACAATGAGGATAACGCTATAATTAATAAAAATGGCACAGATTGTAAAAGTTTTGTGGGAACACTTGTTAGACACAGCAATATCATTCTGGTTCAACCGATAAGTTGGAAGGCAGTTGGAAAACAAATAAAGGAAAAAATCCTGGGCAGAGATTTGGGTAAGTAATGTTAATCACCTTTTATATATATATAAATTTATAATATTTTCTTAACAAATATTTTGTCCATTGCAGCTTTGATATAATTTTCCTGATGGAAAAAATGCAAAGGCTGCAAGGATAATAGATTTAGGTGAAATGTGGCGAGCCTACAAGTATGAATTATATCTTGGTTGGAAAAAGAGAGTTGGTACAGAGCTTGTGCAGGGTAATTGACTACTGAATTCTAAATTTAATTATGAATTCAATTCTATATGTATTTAATTGACTTTGGAATTATGTGTTATACTTTCAAGTAATTGCTGAATTCTGCATGTGGGCTGGGGGGGTGCAGTGGGCTGGGGGGAAGTGCAGTGGGCAGAGGGTGTGTGCAGAGTGGGCAGGGGGGTGTGCAGTGGGATGGGGGGGGAGTGCAGTGGGCAGAAGGGAAGTGAATGGGGCAGGGGGTGTGCTGGGGAAGGGGGTCGGGGAAGGGGGCTGTTTTTTTATGGAATGGGGGGACATATAGCCACGATTTTTAACCGTGGATATAGGAATATATCCAGGGTTTAAAGTCGTGGAAAAAGGCCTGTAGCCATGGTTTATAACTGTGGCTATATATATTTCCTGACTTAGGATTCTGCCATAGTTTCAAACCGTGGATATAGGTTTTTCCCTATAGCCACGCCAATACCATCCACAGTTTATGAAACCGTGGTTATAACCTATATCCACGGTTTATGAAATCGTGGCTATAACCTATAGCCACAGTTTTTGGGCCCATATCCACTGTTCCAAACCGTGGATATAGCCTTATTTTGTAGTAGATAAACAAGTTTCATAAGAAAAAAAAATATAAGTCATCCACTTTGTCCCTTCAGTGTTATCATGACCAATATCTCATCAAATCAGCCGTAGTGATGCCAGTATTCCAATCCTTCAAAAATAGATGTTAAAAACATTAAACATAGGGGTAATTCATCAACCATTTAAATCAAAAATACCAAGGTTCACCAGCCTATTTAGTCATACCAAGGATATTTACATAGTGTCTAGTTTTCATGCTGACACCATAGATAATAATGTGGAATGTCATATCCATAATTTCAAAACATGAATGAAAAATTCCAAGTTCATAAATTCTATATCATGGATATGGAACTCCATGTCTAACATCCTTACCCATGGCAGTGGAACATCATTCCCACCATTCACATATAGGAGATGTGGAACACCTTGTCCATAATTCCAAATTATTCTATCAATTCACAATTTTCAAGGTCCATTCGGTGTGGCCTTTTCAACATAATACAACATCAAGGGTGTAAATCAATAATTTATCAATATTCACATGATTTATATCACTCAACATCTTTAACCAATTTTCATTCAAAAACCATTTATTCATTTAATGAATCCAGTAAGGTTATTCAAGTAATTTACATCATAAACATTACCCATTTACCCTTTACCTGTTATTCCTCTTCATTTGCATGACATCTTAAAATTACAATTCAAAATAGACAACCCCTTATGTCAGTATAGATTTTTCAAAGAACAGGGGAAAATAGTTAAATAATATAAACCATATACCTCATCGATTCTAACCCATTTTTCTACTTTTCAATGAATTGAAACACCTCATGGGTTTCCCTAGACTGATTTCATTATTTTTAATGGACACAATGGGTTCATTTAGAGGTGTAGTATAATATTTTTAGGCCCAATCTATGTTTTTTAGTCACAAACTCATATATGTAGTAAGTCATCACTAAGTAACAACCACATAAACTAAAAAAACAACAAGACTATGGGAAAAACATATAGGCCACCAAAATCATCCCTCTTGGAAAGAACTCACTCAACCTTGTCCACTGATTTTAAATAAAAAACAACTAACACAAGTAGAGGATTCTATAGAAAAGTGTATATTTTTAGGGAATTGGAAGAAGTGGAAGAAATACACAATGGTTCCTCTAGAAAAAGAATAAAGTTGTGTCATATAATTACCGGGATGTTTTATTATCACTTAATAGAACTCCAAGCACCCAATAACTGAATTAGAAGGATCCTCATTGAAGGAGGGATCTATAGATTCACACCCATTTCTAATGGAGGAGAAATTGGGTGAACAATCAAGGAAAATACATTTATGTTCAAGAGTGAAAAATAGTAAAATGACCACCTTTTAAGAGGCACATGGTTTGGCTATATGGTTCTCAAAACTGTACACCAACCATGTGGTTCACTCTATCAATGAGGAAATTAAGCCCCATGGTTTTTCTGGAAAACAACACAGTTTAAAAAATCATATGGTAGCCATGCAGTTTCTGTAACACCCCAAACATTTTATGGTATGTGGCTCTTAAATACTTTCTATTCACTAGATAGCCCATATTACATGAAGCACTATGCCTTTTTTGAAACAAAACATTATAGGACAAAGTTATATTCCATCCATTAAACATAAATTTTTCCACTTCTATGTTTTCAATTTCGAAAAATAGTCATCTAGAGTTATGACCAGTAAGTTGTTTGGAGTCTGATAGAACCAACTTGATATTTTTGATGAATAGTAACATACTGTTTTGAAAAGTAATATGAATAATAATATGACCCTTGTAAATAGAAAATATATATAATATTTTATTTTCTTAATGTAATAAGATAATGAGAAGTTAATTAATTTTTCAATGTAATCAAAAACTAATTATACCATTAAATTGTTATTTTTTCAAATTAATATTATTTTTATTTAAAAATTAAATTAAAAATATGTAGAAAATTATTTTCAAAAAATTGAGTTCATTTTTCAATTCTACACGTTGAAAAATTGTTAGGCTGAATTTTTGGGATTTTTCTAAAATACTTGAATTTTGTGAATAGTAAAAATACAGATTTGAGTTTTCAGTAGTTTAATGACATCATAATGATGTAATTATTAATATAAAGGGATGGTATACTTTTTTACATTATCTTATGACTAGAGGTGTCCCAATTTGATTAAAACACGGGAAAATATCATGGGTAAGCCCATGGTTTTTCGAAAACCACTAATGAGGTGTCCCTTTTAATTAATAAAAAACTCTCTCTTGATAACTATAAATACCCACTCACCCCCTTCTTTTTATTTCATTAAAAACTAAATATACTAAAATATATTGTGTTATTACCTCACTATGAGTCCTCCCAAGGTTTCCTTAATCCCCCAAGGTCCCATCCTTCATGATCTATGAGTTACACTACAAGGTAAGGGAGTCCTTCATTCTATTCCTTTAGTCGACACTTCCTTTATGTTATCTATTTGATTTTCTATTCTCATATGTTGGGGTTTTATTTTATTTTTTCTTATTACTATCCTTTTTATTTATATATGATTAGGTTCCCTTTTTTATCATCATTTCCTTTTATGAAATTTTAAGTGACGTTGTTAGGCTGCTGAATTTTCACAAGGGATCAATCACCTTTTCATTTATTTTCATGTTCATTTATTTTATTTTCCTCTCATTACGTCATCAGTAAAAACGACCATTATAAACTACAAAATCATCTATATATTGGAATTATATCATGTTAATGGAGGAACTGTCATCAATATCCTTACTCTCTCCCTTTTATTTTTATAAACGAAATCGACATCCATGAGGTTCTAATTTATAACCTTTGTGGATGGAAGAGTTTTGTTCATCACTTTATTCTTCATTACTGGCCATGAAACAATTTTAATGGTTTAAAAATAAAATAATATTTGTATTTCATCTCATTAATGTTATTTAATCTTTACACACTCATAATATGAAATAATAATACAAAACAAGTTCATTATGAACAAAACGGCCATGTTAATCCAAATATTTGTAATAAACATTTAACTAAATAATCATCATCATGGTATATAACCCAAAACAATTATAAGATAATTTATATCTCCATAATTTTATTTATAAGATATATTAACAATTCTGGATGTTAAACTACATTTTAAATGAACTTCCATTCATGAAAACAAGTAATCAAATCCTGAAAATTATGGAAGAAAATGCTTCGAAAACAAGAAAATTGAACCTCTTAAACCCATTATTAGGGCCATGAATGAACATAATAAGGTTATAAAAAATAAATTAAATGTATAGGAGGTTCCATATTTATTAATTAATGGAGAGATATTGTTTTATTCAGTTCATTAAAAGAAACGAAGAACACACTTGAGAAAAAGGTAAGGGATTGCTTAACTCAATTTTCATTCTTTGTGTTAAACATCTACTTCATTGGTTACATTGTTCCAAGAATATGTGTGAATGACCTATGATTGTTTTATAATATATATCCACTTATATTTTGTGGATTTTTATTTTTCATACATAAATATTTCATTGATTTATCATCACTCTAATGACACAATTTTTGTAAGGGATCCTCTCTCTCACTTTGGTTCAAGAATCTCCCCTATGTTGTGCCCTTTTATTTTTAATTCATAATGATGGGGTATTTTTTTGAAACTCCCCCATAATTCCATTGAGACATATAAGTAATAGAATACCCCTTTACCTCTCATTAATCCCATACAATAACACTTGTTACCATTCCAAAATGTTTGTAAGAGGATTCTCATCTCACTTTCATTTTTGTGAGATTTTCATTGTTCACAACTTATTTCATGTATGTTGTATATGTGTAATTCCATTTGATATATAATAACAAGATTATATTTATATTCATGTTATTCAGTGACTCATTTTATGGTTATTACATTTTTTCCATATGATTCGACTAATAAAATTTGGAAAGAGACTTTGTCTCAACCACTATTTTGTTGTGACTAACTTTGTGTAGAGCACCTAATAATCCTTATGTGGTGTACCTAATTCCCATTTGATATCACTTTTCATTTGAGGTTATATTTATATTAAATATCCCTAATCTCAATTCATTGATATGTTTTTTGTCTAAACTATATACCATTTTACATACGGTGTTTATTTGAAAAGTTATTTTAATTATGGAAATATTGATGAATATGTATACTTTACTCAATATGGATATTGAAAAGGCATATTGATCTTGTTTTGGTTAGTGTATAGAAAATGATTTGGGATTGTAGTGGTGGGTGGGGCACTCTATAGACCCTTGATGCATCGGTAGGTCTCATGAGACAAATCAGTTTGGCGACAAACCCTTCGAGTTAGTTTCTGGAAAATTAGACGGGTTTCTACCCACAAAACTAAACAGTTTCAATGGTATTATGGTTTCATGTGCCATATACATGGAATAATATTAAAAAGAATTATCTTTATTCATTATCAGTTATTATTATTATCCATGAGGTTTTCATTATGACAAAATCTATGGATGCGGTTTCATTCTCAGTTTATTAATGGAGTGAGTTTTTTCATTTATTCACCATGCCATATTGATATGTAAAATTGTTTAATATTCAGTGATTATTGATTCATGATTATACTATTTGTAACCTTTACTGAGCATTTGAGCTCACCCATTTCATTTTCTACATTCGACTGATGATGAAGATAAGATCTTCTATTGAGTTTGTGTGGATGCACTTTTTAGTGTCTGTTATGTATTGTATTTTGTAACCTTTTACAATGAAATTAAAGTTACATATATGTATCTAGATTATTCAAAACTACTAAAATGATTGTTACTTCAGGATTTTAATTCCTTTTTACCATTTCAATATAACAATTAATGCACTGGCTCCGGTCTAGAGGGGTTGGGGTGTTACAGTTGGTATTAGAGGAAGTTTAGTAGGAAACATGGAAACTAGAGTAGGAAATGTATAGTATGGAACAAATCCCTAAGGTAGTATTTGAGGATAAACATCCTGGTATTTTGGTAAGGAATGGACTATGTAAATACTTCACAAAAATACATCCCTGTCTGGATACGATCATGTAGAGGTGGCTCTGGCACAGAGGAACCTAGGAGTGAAAGCACCGACAAGGGGTTTTGGGCTTACCGGGGTATCATGGTACACGACAAGGGGCCTTGGTACACTCTTGGTTACGAAACTCCCTAGGGATATGCTTAGGATAATTAAAATTTTCTTTACAAGACATTATCAAGGAGTTTATTGTAAATTTTCCTCAGAGGATTAGGTTTGGATAACTCTGGAAAACCAGAACTGAGCAATGAAAAACTTAATTAAGGAATACTAAAAAAGATGTTTTCTTAATTTTCAGATGTAAAACGAAGGTATTTGTATTTTTTATCTTCCAACATAAGTATTATAGACCATAGTTGGAAAATCATGTGTAAAAAACTATGTGACTTTTGAAAATATTTATTTATCATGCAAAACCCTCTACCGATTATCCAACTCTCATGTACTCCAACTTCACCATGGAGCAGGTTTCGTCTATTACCTCATGATGAGCACACAAATCCCATTATATGTACGACATGGTAAAAACTTCAAGGGTGTTTTTAAATGTTTTACCCTAGCCAATAATTTCTTTTCTCTTGAGGACTTTGAGGAGGCTTCATAAGGGGGAGACCTCCTGGTAGCATATCTATGTCAGATTTAGACCTATGGTCTCTATGGTCGAGTTGTGGACTTTGAAGCCCTTGAGAATGAGAAAACCCATTTTCATTATGAGCATAAAGTTCATACTGATGTCACTCAACTTGATAATTGACATGATTCTATCAATATGAATTCTATATGTACACATGCGGTTGACCCTAGTTGCACACGTGGCATATGGACCAAGGAGATGGAGGAATTTTGAATTGCATTGGGGATCCATTTGTCTAAAAACTGGGAAAATCACCATCATCC
Source organism: Viscum album (assembly GCA_963277665.1). Classification (NCBI taxonomy): domain Eukaryota; kingdom Viridiplantae; phylum Streptophyta; class Magnoliopsida; order Santalales; family Viscaceae; genus Viscum; species Viscum album. The sequence continues at coordinate 1,908,800,652 of OY728155.1, forward strand.
GTGGAATCTATGAGGATTCATATTAGAGGACGTTAGGAAGTCCATTATACTAATTTGTGAAAAGGAGCACGATATTGCATAATTTATTTAGTATTATAAATCATGTCTAAATTAATGATGTTGAATGCTCTGTTATGATATGTTTTTATATAAAACAATACCTTTGTTGAAAATGGATTTTCCATACTGAAAGTTGATTTACTAAAAATTTTGTGATAGAGTATATGAGTCAACCAACCAATATTTTATCACTACCTACTGAGCTGTTAGAGACTATAATTTTCAAGACATGCTCCGAAGAGGACTAGCCTTATGCCAACATACGTCTGATTTGTAAACTACTCCATCAGGTATTGAATCGTCCAAACATTCTCCATCTTTACCAAGGAAGCAATCTGGTCTATTATCTTTTTTCATATGCACAATTTGTTGCATATAGGAAAATAGGGATGTTTCATGAATGTCTTTTTCTATATTTCACTTTGGCTGATAACTACCGTGCTATGGGTAAGTTTCTAGAATCTTCTTTGGTTGGTGACCATCGATCGGGCTACCTATTCTATGTCTTGAGTTTTAGTATGTACAGAGAACTTCACGACATCAATATCTTCATGAATGATGTGGTGCGTTATAATTATAGGTATTTAGTCCACATTGAAATTTCCAACCTCCACACTTCTCATGCCTCTCTATGGAAGGCTGAGTGATTTAGGCACAAATTCGACCCTAGCTGCTTGTTGTGTGTCTGGGCTAAGGAAGTCGAGCAGATGAATACTTCCTTAGGGATCCACCTGAGGTCGTCAGCACCCTTGGATTGGTGGTGTCCCTGGTAAGGGGAAATCAAGAGTGACGTGTGTCTAGTGTGGTTGTTGTTTGTGTATGAGCATTTTAGAATTGCATGGATGTAATTCTTTGTTGGGGGAATAATGTAACACGACAAACATTTTATGGTATGTTTATCTTAAATACTTTCTATTCATTAGATAGCCCATATTACATGAAGAACTATTTCTTTTTTGAAACAAAACATTATAGGAGAAAGTTATATGCTATCCATTAAACATAAATTTTCCACTTCTATGTTTCGAATTTTGAAAAACAGTCATCTAGAGTTGTGGCCAGTAAGTCGTTTAGAGTCTGATAGAACCAACTTGATTTTTTTAATGAATAGTAACATACCCTTATGAATAGTAATATTAACCTTATAAATATTAAATAATTATAATATTTTCTTTTCTTAAGGTAATAAGATAATGGGAAGTTAATTAATTTTTCAATGTAATATAAAACTAATTATACCTTTAAATTGTTATTTTTTTGAATTAAGTTTTATTTTATTTAAAAATTAACCTAAAAGTAATAAGAAAATTATTTTCAAAAAATTTATTTCATTTTTCAAGTCTACACGTCTAGAAATGGTAAGGGAGAATTTTTGGGATTTTTCTAAAATACATGAATTTTTGTGAATAGTAAAAATACATATTTGAGTTTTTGGTAGTTTAATGACATCATAATGATGTAATTATTCATATAAATGTATGGTAGACTTTTTGATAGTATATTATGACATGAGGTGTCCCAAATGGCTTAAACCATGGGAAAATACCATGGGAAAGCCCATGGTTTTGAGAAAACCACTAACGAGGTGTCCCTTTTAATTAATAAAAACACACTCTCTTGATTACTATAAATACCCACTCACCCCCTTCTTTTTATTTCATTTAAAACTCAATATCTTAGAATCTCTGGTGTTATTACCTCCCTATGAGTCCTCCAAATGTGTCCTCAATCCCTCAAGGACCCATACATCAAGATCTAGGTGTAACACTACAAGGTAAGGGAATCCTTCATTCTCTTCTTTTAGATGACACTTCATTTATGTTATCTATTTGATTTTCTATTCCCATATGTTGGGGTTTTATTTTATGTATTCTTATTACTATCCTTTTGATTTTTATATGATTATATACCCTTCTGATCTCATCATTTCATTTTATGAAATTTTAAGCGACATCGTTAGGCTATCGAATTTTCACAAGGGATCTCTCACCTTTTCTTTTATTTTTATGTTCATCTCTATTATTTTCATCTCCTCAACTCCTATGAAAGAATGAACATGATAGAATAAATTATCATCTATATACTATAATTATATCATGTTAATGGAAGAACTATCATCAATATCCATACTCCCTCCCTTTTATTTTTATAAATGAAATCAACGTCCATGAGGATCCAATTTATAACCTTTGTGGATGACGGAGTTTCGTTCTTCACTTTCTTCTTAATTACTATTCATGAAACCATTTTAATGGTTGAACCATATATTAATATATTTATTTCATCTAATTAATGTTCTGTAATATTTACACACTCATAATATGAAATAATAATACAAAACAAGTTCCTTATTAACAAAACGACCAAGTTAACCCAAATATTTGTAGTAAACTTTTAACAAAAGAATCATCATCATGGTATATAACAAAAAATAATTATAAGATAATTTATATCTCCATAATTTAATTTATAATATATATTAACAATTCTGGATGTTAATCCACATTTGAAATGAACTTCCATTGATGAAAACAAGTAAACGAATCATGAAAACTAAGGAAGAAAAAGCTTCCAAAATAAGAAAATTGAACCTCTTAAACCCATTAAAATGGAAATTCATGAACCTAATAAGGTTATACTAAATAAATTACATGTATAGGAGGTTCTTGAGTTATTAATTAATGGAGCATAATTTTTTTATTCAGGTCATTAAAACCTACAAAAAACACACTTGAGCAAAAGGATAGGGATTTCTTAACTCAATTTTCATTCTTTGAGTTAAACATCTACTTCATTGGTTAAATTGTTCCAATAATATGTGTGGATGATATATTATTGTTATATAATGTATATACACATATATTTATTGTATTTTTATTTTTCACACATAAATATTTCATTGATTTCTTTTCACTCTAATGACACAATATTTGTAAGGGATTGCTTAACTAAATTTTCATTCTTTGAGTTAAGAATCTACTTCATTGGTTAAATCCTTCCAATAATATGTGTGGATGACATATTATTGTTTTATAATGTATATAAAAATATATTTTTTGGATTTTTATTTGTAAAACATAAATATTTCATTGATTTATCATCACTCTAATGACCCAATCATTGTAAGGGATCCTCTCTCTCACTTTTGTTCAAGAATCTCCCCTATGTTGTGCCCTTTTATTTTTAATTCCTATTGATGGGGTATGTTTTTTCACCTCCCCAATACTTCCCATGTGTCATATAAATAATGTAATACCCATTTACCTCTCATTAATCCCCCACAATAACACTCGTTACCATGATGAAATGTTTGTAAGGAGTTTCTCATCTCACTTTCATTTTAATGAGATTTTCATTGTTTTCCACTTACTTTTTGTATGTGGTATATGTGTACTTCCATTTGATATATAATAACATGATTATATTTATATTAATGTTATTAAATGATTAATTTGAGGGTTATTAAGTTCTGGTCATATGATTCGACCGATTACATTGGGGTAAGAGACTTTGTCTCAACTACGATTTTGTTGCGACTAGCTTTGTGTGGAGCACCTAATAATCCTTATGTGGTGTACCTACTGCCAATTTGAGATAGATTTTCATTTGAAATTATATTTATATTTAATATCCATAGTCTCATATCATGGATATGTTTTTTTGTCTAAACCGTATACCATTTTACAAACGGTGTTTATTTGAAAAGTTATTTTAATTATGGAAATATTGAGGAATCCGTATACTCAAATCTATATGGATATTAAAATGGCATATTGATCTTGTATTGAATCAATTTATAAAGAATTATTTGGAAATTAAGTGGTGGGTGGGTCCTTCTATATCTCCTCGATGCATCGGTAGTTCTAATGAGATAAATCTGTTTGGTGACATACCATTCGAGTTTGTTTCCAAAAAATTAAGATGGGTTTCTACCCACAGAACTAAACCGTTTCAACAGTATTATGTTTTTATGTGCCCAATACATGAAATAAAATTAATAATAATTCTCTTTATTCATTATTATTTTTTATTATTATCCATGAGGTTTTCATTATGACAAAATCTATGGATGCAGTTTCATTCTCAGTTTACTAATGGCATGAGTTTTTCATTTATTCACCATGCCATATTGATATGTTAAATTGTTTAAAATTTAGTTATTATTGATTCATGATTCCTCTATTTTTAACCCTTACTGAGTGTTTGATCTCACCCCTTTCATTTTCTACCTTCAATAGGTGGTGAAGAGAAGATCTTCTATTGAGTTCTTGTGGATGCAACTTTTAGTTTTTTTTATGTATTGTATTTTGTAACCGTTTCCAATGAAATTTGAGTTACATATACGTATATAGTTTCTTAAAAACTACTAAATTGATCTTTCCTTTGGTATTTTCATTCCTTCTTACCATTCCAGTATAACATGTAATGCACTGGCTCTGGTCTAGAGGGGTCGGGGTGTTACAGTTGGTATCAGAGGAAGTTTAGTAGGAAACATGGAAACTATATTAGGAAATGTATAGTAGGGAACAAATCCCTAAGGTAGTATTTGAGGATAAACATCATGTTATTTTGGTGAGGAATATATTATGTGAATCCTTTTATAAAATATGTCCCTATCTAGATACGAGCAGGTAGAGGTGGATCTGGCATAGAGGTACCAAGGAGTGAAAGCTATGACAAGGAGTTTTAGGCTTGACCTGGGGTATCCTGGTACACGACAATGGGCCTAGCTTCACTCTTGGTTATGAAACTCCTAAGGGATATGATTAGTATAATTCACATTTTATTTAAAAATCCATTACAAAGGAGTTTAAGGTAAATTTTCCTTCGAGGATTCGGTTTGGATAACTTTGGAATACAGGAATTGAACAATGAAAAACTTACTTAAGTAATACAAAGAATGATGTTTACTTAATTTTTAGATGGAAAAAAGAAAGTACTAGTCTTTTGTCTCTTCCAACAGAAGTATTAGAAACCATAGTGGGAAAATCTTGTGTAGAAAACTATGAGACTTTTGAAAATATTTGTTTATCATGAAAAACCATCTACCGAGTATCCAACTCTCCTCATGTACTCTAAATTCACCATGGAGCAGGTTTCTTCTATTAACTCATCATGAGCGCGCAATTACCATTCTATGTACAACAAGGGAAATACTTCAAGGAGATCTTTAAATGTTTTACCCTAGCCGATAATTTCTTTTCTCTTGAGGACTTTGAGGAGGCTGCACAAGGGGGGCGACCTCTGGGCATCATATCTATGTCAAATTTTGACCTACAGTCTCTGTGGTCGAGTTGTGGAATTTGATGCCCTTGAGAAATAGACTACCCATTTTCATTATCGGCATCAAGGTCATACGTATGTCTCTCAACTCGATACCTGACATGATTCTCTCAATCTGAATTCTTGATGTCTAGACACGGTTGACCCTAGTTTCACACGTTGCATCTGGACCAAAGAGATAGAGGAATTTAGAATCGCTTTGGGGATCCGTTTTTCTAAAAACTGGGGAAATCCCCAACATCAGTGGAATCTATGAGGAGTCGTCTTAGGGGGTGTCAGGAAGTCCATACTAGTTTTTGTGAAAGGGAGAAATAGATTGTGTAATTTCTTGTGTTTTATAAATCATGTCTAAATGGATGATGTTGTATTCTTTGTTTTGATATGTTTTTATATAAAACAATAACTTGGTTTAAAATGGATTTTCCATAATGAAAGTTGATTTACTGAAACTTTTCAGATAGAAGATTTGAATCAACCAGCCAATATTTTATCACTACCTACCGTGCTGTTAGAGACTACAATTTTCAAGACATGCTCCGAAGAGAACCAGACCTATGCCATCTTACGTCTGACTTGTAAACTACTCCATCATGTTTCGAATCGTCCAAAAATTCTCTATCTTTACCAAGGAAGAAATATCATCTATTACTATATTTCATATGCACAATTTTCTGCATATAGAAAAAGTGGGAAGTATCATGAAGTCCTTTTTCTATGTTTCACTTTGGCTGATAAGTACTGAGATGTGGGTAAATTTCTAGAATTTTCTTTGGATAGTGACCATCGAGCAACCTACCTAATCCAGGTCCTAAGTTTTAGTATGTACGGAGAACTTTACGACATCAATATCTTCAAGAATGACATGGTGCGTGGGAATTAAAGGGATTTAGTCCACACTTAAATTTCTGACCCACACACTTCTCGTGCCCCTCTATGGAAGGCAGAGTTCTTAACACATAGATTCAACCCTAGCTGTTTGTAGTGTTTCTGGGATAAGGAAATCGAGCAGCTAAATACTACCTTAGGGTTCCACCTGAGGTCGTCAGCACCCTAGAATCGGTGGTGTTCCCGGTAAAGGGACTTCGACAGTGACGTGTGTCTAGTGTTGATGAGGTTTGTGTATGAGAATTTTAGATGTAAAGCACCGACCCCAGTTACCCAGTGTCGGTGCATTATTACATAACATTGGCATGATCACAAAAGATCAAGTCTTGAAAGACCGATTAGTTTAGTAGCCTTGGAATCACTAGATACATTCATAAAGTTTAAATTACATCATAAAATGAAAACTACAACAATATAGTCTACATATTCCATACTCATATCCCCTCATACTATCCCTACAGGTCATTCATAAAATACTTCTTCACATCTTGGGAAAAATAAAAAATAGAAAGGGGTGAGCTCAGATGCCCCGTAAGGATAACAATATAGCAGAAACTTTTATAAATAGGCGTAAACATTTAAGGCAATATATAACTAAAACAAAAGCCTTTTAAACTAGAACTTCAGCATAATATGGCAGAAATAAAATGAAATAATTCCATTTAATTATTCACATGGATATTCTACTAGTCGAATAATCACACGCAATATCAATAACCAGTTTCATATTGATGGAATGCATAATTCCAGACTATCATAACCACATCGTCAAGGCCTTGTGCAAAGACTACAAATAAGATTTTGTCAAGGCCTTGTGCCACGACACTAGTTTGTCTCATTAGACCTATCGATGCATAGAGGAGTTATAGAGGGCTCCACCCATCACTTATTAAGTCCAATGCATTCCTCATATGAACAAGTTTAAACATAACATAAACATTCGTATTAAAACTAGCATACAAAATGTCAATAATTTCTCCGTAAACCATTATGGTATAAAAATAACACATCCACAGTCAAATATATCAAAAAAACCTTCAATAAAATATGGATGTTTTGTATCATAATAAATCAACATCAAATAATCTTAAAATCCATCAAAGGATGTTGACATAGATGAAATCAAAACTATTTGAGAGAAATATCTCCTTTTTTTAAAATCATTTAAAAGTCACATAATTATAAAAGAAAAAATTTACTTTGAAAATATTCTTATAATCTTGTAAGGGAAGCTTTTATGATTTTATAACGGTGGAAAATAGCCACACACGCCGTATAAGATAAAATGGACATTCTTACCTCAATTCTCTTGAAAAGGTTAAACAGGACCTTGTTTGGAAAACAACAGAAATATTCCTTTATAAACATCTTATAAAAAGTCAAACATGGGTATAAATGACTTTAATCCATAGTCTGTAAAATAGTAAAAAGGATTTGAAATATATTTTTAAGAAACATGGATGTTGGATGACAAAGAGGTCCCATTAGATAATTACATATAAACAACCTCAGATAATGATGTGATTGTTAAATAAACATTTACCTTGTACTTTTACTTGGTTGAGGGTAGGTTTTTAACACCCCAAGCTTCCTCGGTACTCTTCTCTTTGAATAATACAGTAGCGTGTGTTGTACGTAACTTCGAGTTCTAACACACACCACAGCCAATCAAAGTAGCTGTTATGAATAGTAATACCCACTTTTTTAAACTGTATATATTTTATATTTCAAAATGGACTTCATTTTTGGATTCATAATATCTAAATTAGCCTATGTTAAATTTGTGGTATTTTTCTGAGAACTTCTAAATTTTTATGAATAGTGAAAAATACTTAAAAACAACTTTTTTAATCAAAATATTTTATAGTGATAAATTATACTATTTAGTGGTTTTAAAGTATAATTAGAATATATTTTTACCATTTTATCCAATGGTGGTCATTAGAATTAATTTAACATTGAAATTGGACATAAACAATTGCCAATCTTTTGATATAAATTGTTTCTTAAAAACACGCTATTTGTTGTAACAACGGGAATTAATTATAAAATTAATTAATGCAACTTACATGTTTGGAATTTTTTAAAATAGACATCATTTTTGAATTCGGAATATCAATTATAGCTTAGGGTGAAATTTTGGCATTATTCTGAAAAAACTTCAATTTTTGATGAATAGTGAAACCACTAAGTGGTTGTTAAAAAACTGATTTTTCGTTAAAATGAAACATTACCACTTCTGTGATTTGAATTTCAAAAATTCGACATACATGGTTGTCATAAGGAAGTAAAATGTGGTTTAATGAGATTAAAATAATTTTTTGGTGAATAGTAACTTTTAAGTTTAATTAATCGTGATTAAAGGTAATTAGTGATATTTAAGGTAAAAATGATATTATAAAAATATGAAAATACCTTTATACTTGTCCTACCCCTATTATAAGTGTCATGGCCGACCATTAAAATCCATGGGTCAACTTGGGGACCCCATGGAGCCACTTTGGTAGGAAAATGACATAAATAACTTTTATTTAAAGTTAAAATAAAAATGCCAAAAACATAAGTTGTTTTACTAATGAAATTTTTAAATAGGGTTATACAAGTCATATTTTTTACTATAAATATTCCTTAGAAATCTAAAAAGATTTCCTACATCATTGTATTTTTTTTATAATTTTTAGACATTAAATAAAGTAAATTATTTATGACATCATGATGATGCAGCGATGACCTCATTCTTTAACGATTTAAATAAAATAAAACGATAATGTAACATCTAAGGCTTACACTTGTCAAAAACCTATTGGATGAGTATATTTCGAACCCTTATAACCTTATCCTTTAATTATATAAGTTTTGGACCTTTGGAATTCTAAAAGCATTGTATAATAATGTAACATTTCCTTACTTTCCAAGAGTGCCCCTCCTCTCCTCTTATAAAAGGCCCCCACCTCTACAACATCATTCACACTTTCAAGACTTTTGGCTCGGACAACCTCTACCCAAATACTCTCCCAACTTCCCTCCCTTACTCCTAGAAGCCTCACATTGGGCAGAACTCTTCCCAAGTAAGCCTTTGGCTCAAATCAAAAGAGTTACCCGATTTTAAGGTAATGTCTTCTCTTATGTTATTTTGTTTTATTTTGCTTCTCCAACCCCATAAACCCTTTTTATTCATTTCTTTTGTAACAACGCCAGTATACTCAATATACTAGTATGTTTTTATAATAAGGATTCGAGATACACTTACACACACCTACATCTAATGGTTAAAGAACATACTGTTTCTGTGGATGGCGAATTTTTGCCTCACGAAACGATGATTGTTCAACACTCATATAACACCTATAATGGTGGCCATTATGATGACACTATTTTTATATATGATATATATTATGTTTTTGTTTTCCTTATGATTTTTTATTTTTCAGTCATGGCATACCTTTATGGATTCCTTTATGGGTAAACGCGATATTTTCATTTTAGGAAGTGCGGACTACTGCCCCCTCAAAGTGATTTGAATCGTTAATACCATATGTGGGATGTATAAAGGATGGATTAAATGGTATTATATGCTATATTATACTGGATTTATATTATACATTTATATCATTATGATTTCATTCCATTAAATACGAAATAGAAATGAAAGTAGCGTTCATGCGTACGTACGGCTTACCGTCTCCATGAACGGTGCATTTCATTTCTTACCTCTAAATGTTACGTAATATTATGAATGAATGTATATACTGGATATATATTATATATATGATATCTAAATAATGAATATAATTCTGGATATAATGGATATTTCACCACATGAACAACTTGTAATTATAAGAAGTTTATTGTTGACTCAAGTACCAAAGATCGACAAAACGACCATTATTAACTGAAATAATTACATAATGTTCATGACATGGTAATAAGTGATATAAAAGGAATAAAAAACATGAAAAAGGTTCTTAAGAAATTATAAATTAACTCTAGTTTATTATTCAGGAGGTTAAAGAATGGTCGAGTCAAGACAGGACGCAAGGTAAAGGAACTTCTTAACCCAATTTCCTTTCTTTGGGTTAATCTCCTACTTTCAAATTATGTCATGATATTATTATGTCATATCTTGTATTTATACTTTCTTTATGTGTACATATAGAGAATACACATAATAGATCTATGTTTTTTTTAAATGATCTTTTTAAGGACATTGTCTCAATCTCCTTTCATTGAGGCATATTTGGTTTTATACACAACTTTCTTTTATACGGTGTATAAACCCCTTTGACTTTTACGTTTACTCAAAACGAATATTTTTATATGAAGTGTTTTAATATACGACAAAAGGACTGTTTTTCTTGTTGTACGTATGCGGCGACAACGACTTCTCCGCCGCCAAGGCCATTATTTGGGTTTTGGCTTCCTCTACAAGCCTTACCATTTTTTTTAAAATGAAAAATAAATATCAAGTTTTAATTTTCTCTTATTTTGGTATTGAAAATAGTTTTGAAAGTGTTTTTGTTATATCAATGTGTTTTATTGATATCTTGTGATTGAAATGTGGAAATGTTATGTTTCCTTTACACATATTTTATGTGATTATGTTATGGTTTATGATATGTTTAAACCTGTTCATGTGAGGAATGCATTGGACTTAATAAGTGATGGGTGGAGCCCGCTATAGCTCCTCGATGCATCGGTAGGTCTAATGAGACAAACTAGTGTCTTGGAACGAGGCCTTGAAAAAATCTTATTTGTGGTATTGGAACGAGCCCTTGGCTACGTGTTTATGATAGTCTGACATTATGCATTTCATCATTATGAAAGTGGTTATTGATATTTCATGTGATTATTCGACTAGTAGAATATCCATGTGAGTAAGTAAATGGCATTATTTAATTTTATTTTTTCCATATTATGCTGAAGTTCAAGTTTAAAAAGGCTTTTGTTTTAGTTATACATTTCCTTAAATGTTAATTTTTATTTATGAAAGCTTCCACAATATTGTTATCCTTACTGAGCATATGAGCTCACCCCTTTCAATGTTTTAATATTTTCCAGGATGTGAAGAAGTATTTTATGAATGACCTGCAGGGATAGTCAGAAGAGGATATGAGTGTGGACTATGGAGACTTTGTTATTGTAGTTTTTCACTTTATGATGTAATGTAACGTTTACGAATGTATCTAGTGTTTCCAAGGCTACTAAACTAATCGGTCTTTCGAGACTTGATCTTTTGTGATAATGCCAATGTTACGAAGTAATGCACCGACTCTGGGTAGCTGGGGTCAGGGCGTTATAGTTGGTATCAGAGGCAGTTTAGTACTAACCTTGGAAGCTAGATTTAGATAAACTCTGATTAGAGCACATAGCCCAAAGATAATCTTTGAGGATTAGTATAGAAGAACTTCCTAGAATTTTGGTATTGTAGAGATGTTGTGAGTTTTCCGAGAAATACATCCCTGTCTAGATACGAGCAGGTAGAGTCGGCTCTGGCACAGATGTACCTTGGGGTAAAACCTGAAAACACCGCTTTGAGCTAGACTCGAACGGGAACTGGTGCACGACAACGGGCCTTGCTACACTCTTGGTTACGACACTCCCGGGGGATATGCTTAGGATAATTCTCATTTTCTTTACAAACCACTATGAAGGGTTATGAGTATATACTTCCTCAAATAAAACTTTTTTTCATGATTATTGATTATATCCATAAAGAGTTCAATTAGTGTTAAGAGTTTTACAAGTATGGAATTATATATTTTGATTCATAAACTAATCTAGTTTATGCCATTGTTTAGAAATGGTGCCTAGTTGAAAGAATGGAAACCGTATCAATGCACGCACTCCGTGTAGGGATTTCCCTCCTTCTCAAGATAATTATTGTGGAGCTGGAGATACAACTGGTGCTGATAAACTTATTACCATATTGGGACAACTCACTCAGGTTATGAATAATATCCTTACTCGTATGGAGCACCATGATCCGCAACATGGAGGTTCAATGTTAGACCACTTCATGAGGCAACAACTGCCAACTTTTAATGGGGGTACAAATCCATTAGTAGCTGAGCAATGGATAAACTCCTTAGAGAAAATATTCCATGCCTTGAAGAGTAGCGAAAGGGAGAAGGTTGTCATGGCAGTTTACCGCCTCACTGGAGATGCCGATTAGTGGTGGTCGCTGATTCAAAACACAAAGGAAGATGATGACGTATCGAATATGGAATGGAGGGAGTTTAAAGAGCTTTTCTTAGAAAAATACTTTCCTCATGACCATCGAGCAGATATGGAAAGGCAATTTCTGAGTCTGAGGCAGAAGGAGGATGAGAATGTCACAAAGTATGAGGCTAACTTTACAAGGTTAGCGAGGCATGCCGCAGATTATATACGTAACCAAAGAAGTAAGATTGATCGTTTCTTTGATGGGTTGAAACCATTTCTCTGTTGATCTTTAGTATCACAATCTTTCTCAACATACGAGGATATAGTCTCGTGTCCTATCAAGACAGAAAAGGCATTCTCTAAGTCTTATGAAAACAAAGTAAAGCAAGAGAAGAAGAGAATGGTGGAACAAGAGATAGATAAAGGGAAAAAGGGAAAGAAGGATTTTCCATTATGTGATAATTGTGGGAAGAATCACCCTGTTACTTGCCTAAAAGGAATGGGAGTTTATTACAAATGTGGAGAAAAAGGTCACCAGGCTCGTGATTGTAAGGGAAAGAAAGAGGCTATCAATGTTGAATGCTACAATTGTAGGGAAATGGGTCATTATGAAAATGAATGTCCTAAGCGTCAGGGAAACTTACCTCAGAAAAGGCCAAGGGATCATGGACAATCTTATGCTGTGACTACAGTTGAAGAGGAATAATTCATGTATTGGTGCTTTTGGACTCATGGATTATATTATGGTTATTAGAATAATGTGATATATATATAAGGATTTTACTACAGTACATGTTGATTTCATTAAGGTTTTAATATGATGAAGGTAATCATATTTTTAGTATGTGACAATAAGAGAAACTTTACTTTGTTTGGGGAATCTGATAAATTGATTTTCGAATTAAGAGACCTTTTAGAGAAAGTTTGGACAGAGGTATTTTGGATAACTATAAATGTTGGGATGGATTATGTTGAAACTTGAATAGTATTGTTTAAGGTTAAAACATTTCTGAATATTATTTTTGGAATACTATAATACTATATTTTTAGGAAAAGGACAACCTGCAGGGTGGGGCATAACCCATCGCGTCGGACAAAGCTGCAGGAATCAAACCCACAACCATTGTGCGACAGGCCTTTATTACCTACCACTAGCCTATAGGAAGTCCCTGGTTATTACACAATAGTTTTACTAATCTAAATGTTATGTGTTAATATTTATAACCTTGTACAATTAGGATAAATAGAATATTTTTGAGTTCTGTTACCATTTGGAGTGAAAGATGGGTTTGTGGTAAAAATTTATTAAGGAATGAAAGTCTACATGACAAGTAAGTATATTACCTTACGTTCTTAGAAAATCTCCTAAATAAATTCCTCAACTTTATAAAAGGTAACTTAAAACAAAAATGTTGTCGGTTAACTTTACCTACTGGGGAATCAATGATCGTTTAACCAATCACAAGTTTGTGATTTTCTTGTAGTTAAACTTTCTCCTAATCTAATTTTCTACAACACTCCATCAGACCTTGATGGTTTGTTTCTCATCCATATCCATATTTTCATAGAATCCTTGTATGGTCTATCTCGGGTGACCTTTGTACTTATCTTTCTTTCTTTTAAAGTTATATTTTTATTAACCTTATTTCCGATGTGGGTTTTCCACAAAGGTATTTTCTATTTTCAACCTTTTATTTTCAAAGAAAAATTTCAAATTGCAAGGACACAATTTATTGAAGGAGGGGATAATGTAACACCCCAATCTTCCTCGGTACTCTTCTCTTTGAATAATACAGTAGCGTGTGTTGTACGCAACTTCGAGTTCTAACACACACCACAACCAATCAAAGTAGCTGTTATGAATAGTAATACCCACTTTTTGAAACAATATATATTTTATATTTCAAAATGGACTTCATTTTTGGATTCAGAATATCGAAATTAGCCTATGTTGAATTTTTGGTATTTTTCTGAGAACTTCTAAATTTTTATGAATAGTGAAAAATACTTAAAAACAACTTTTTTAATCAAATTATTTTATAGTGATAAATTATACTATTTAGTGGTTTTAAATTATAATTAGAATATATTTTTACCATTTTATCCAATGGTGGTCATTAGAATTAATTTAACATTGAAATTGGACATAAACAATTGCCAATCTTTTGATATAAATTGTTTCTTAAAAACACGCTATTTGTTGTAATAGCGGGAATTAATTATAAAATTAATTAATGCAACTTACATGTTTGGAATTTTGTAAAATAGACATCATTTTTGAATTCGGAATATCAATTATAGCTTAGGGTGAAATTTTGGCATTATTCTGAAAAACTTCAATTTTTGATGAATAGTGAAACCACTAAGTGGTTGTTAAAAAACTGATTTTTTGTTAAAATGAAACATTACCACTTCTGTGATTTGAATTTCAAAAATCCGACATACATGGTTGTCATTAGGAAGTAAAATGTGGTTTAATTGGATTAAAATAATTTTTTGGTGAATAGTAACTTTTAAGTTTAATTAATCGTGATTAAAGGTAATTAGTGATATTTAAGGTAAAAATTATATTATAAAAATATGAAAATACCTTTACACTTGTCCTAACCATATTGGATGTGTCATGGACGACCAAGAAAATCCATGGGTCGACTTGGGGACCCCATGGAGCCACTTTGGTAGGACAATGACATAAATAACTTTTATTTAGAGTTAAAATAAAAATGTCAAAAACATAAGTTGTTTTACTAAACAAAATTTAAATGGGGTTATAAAAGTCATATTTTTGACTATAAATATTAATTAGAAAGATAAAAAGATTTCCTACATCATTATATTTTTTTATAATTTTTAGACATTAAATAAATTAAATTATTTATGACATCATGATGATGCAGCGATGACCTCATTATTTAACGATTTAAATAAAATAAAAAGATAATGTAAAATCCAAGGCATACAATTTTCAAAAACCTATTGGATGAGTATATTCCGAACCCTTATCACCTTATACTCGTATTATATAAGTTTGGGACCTTTGGAATCCGAAAATAATTGTATAATAATGTAACATTTCCTTACTTTCCAAGAGTGCCCCTCCTCTCCTCTTATAAAAGGCCCGCACCTCTACCACATCATTCAAACTTTCAAGCCATTTGGATCGGCCAAACTCTACCCAAATACTCTCCCAACTTCCCTCCCTTACTCCTAGAAGCCGAACATTGGGCATAACTCTTACCAAGGAAGCCTTTGGCTCAAATCAAAAGAGTTACCCGATTTTAAGGTAATGTCTTCTCTTATGTTATTTTGTTTTATTTTGATTCTCCAACCCCATAAACTCTTTTTATTCATTTCTTTTGTAACAACAACGGTATCCTCAATATACTAGGATGTTTTTTTAATAAGTATTAGAGATACACTTAAACACACCTACATCTAATGGTTAAAGAACATACTGTTTCTGTGGATGGAGAATTTTTGCCTCACGAAACGATGATTATTCAACACTCATGTAACACCTCTAATGGTGGCCATTATGATGACACTATTTTTATATATGATATATATTATGTTTTTGTTTTCCTTATGATTTTGTATTTTTCATTTATGGCATACCTTTATGGTTTTCTTTATGGGTAAACGCGATATTTTCATTTTAGGAAGTGCGGACTACCACCCCTCAAAGTGATTTGAATCGTTAATACCATATGTGGGATGTATAAAGGATGGAGTAAATGGTATTTTATTCTATATTATACTGGAATTATATTATACATTTATATAATTATGATTTCATTCCATTAAATACGAAATATAAATGAAATTAGCGTTCATGCGTACGTACGGCTTACAGTCTCCATGAACGGTGCATTTCATTTCTTACCTCTAAATGTTACGTAATATTATGAATGAATTTATATACTAAATATATATGATATATATGATATCTAAATAATTAATATAATTCTATATATAATGGATATTTCACCACATGAACAACTTGTAATTATAAGAAGTTTATTGTTGACTCAAGTACCAAAGATCGACAAAACGACCATTATTAACTGAAATAATTACATAATGTTCATGACATGGTAATAAGTGATATAAAAGTAATAAAAAACTTGAAAAAGGTTCTTAATAAATTATAAATTAACTCTAGTTTATTATTCAGGAGGTTAAATAACGGTCGAGTCAAGACATGACGCAAGGTAAGGGAACTTCTTAACCCAGTTTCCATTCTTTGGGTTAATCTCCTACTTTCAAATTATGTCATGATATTATTATGTCCTATCTTGTATTTATACTTTCTTTATGTGTACATATAGTGAATACACATAATAGATCTATGTTATTTTAAAAATGATCTTTTTAAGGACTTCGTCTCAATCTCCTTTCATTGAGGCATATTTGGTTTTATACACAACTTTCTTTTATATGGTGTATAAACCCCTTTGAATTTTACGTTTACTCAAAAGGAATATTTTTATACGAAGTGTTTTACTAAATGACAAAAAGGACTGTTTTTCTTGTCGTACGTATGCGGCGACAACGACTTCTCCGCCGCCAAGGCCATTATTTGGGTTTCGGCTTCCTCTACAAGCCTTACAATTTTTTTAAAAAATAAAAAATAAATATCAAGTTTTAATTTTCTCTTATTTTGGTATTGAAAATTGTTTTGAAATTGTTTTTATTATATCAATGTGTTGTATTGATATCTTGTGATTGAAATGTGGAAATTTTATGTTTCCTTTACGCATATTTTATGTGATTATGTTATGGTTTATGATATGTTTAAACTTGTTAATATGAGGAATGCATTGGACTTAATAAGTGACGGGTGGAGCCCACTATAGCTCCTCGATGCATCGGTAGGTCTCATGAGACAAACTAGTGTCTTGGCACGAGGCCTTGACAAAATCTTATTTTTGGTCTTGGCACGAGGCCTTGGCTACGTGTTTATGATAGTCTGGCATTATGCATTCCATCATTATGAAAGTGGTTATTGATATTTCATGTGATTATTCGACTAGTAGAATATCCATGTGAGTAAGTAAATGGCATCATTTAATTTTATTTTTTCCATATTATGCTGATGTTCATGTTTAAAAAGGATTTTGTTTTAATTATGCGTTGCCTTAAATGTTAATGTTTATTTATGAAAGCTTCCGAAATATTGTTATCCTTACTGAGCATCTGAGCTCACCCTTTTGAATGTTTTAATATTTTCCAGGATGTGAAGAAGTATTTTATGAATGACATGCAGGGATAGTCAGAAGAGGATATGAGTGTGGACTATGGAGACTTTTTTATTGTAGTTTTTCACTTTATGATGTAACGTAACATTTACGAATGTATCTACTATTTCCAAGGCTACTAAACTAATCGTTCTTTCGAGACTTGATCTTTTGTGATCATGCCAATGTTACGAAGTAATGCACCAACTCCGGGTAGCTAGGGTCGGGGCGTTACAAGGTTAACCTCCTGTATAATGGTGAAATAATTGTTATTAAATTATTATAAAATAATATACATTAATATGATATCATATATGATCTTTTTACATTGCTTTGTTAATAATATCTTAGTATTATAGTCGTTTAGGGTGTTAACCTACTCGTTTTATTTTATATGTTTTGTTACATAAGTCATGTTTGTTATGGATATGTTTTATATTTTTCATATAAATAATTATATCAAGTCTGTAAACATTATTTTTAATCATAAAATGAGAATTATACATGCATGGATACGATGGGGAATTAATCTCATCGCGTTCGTGGAGACGGTAGTCCATACGTACGCACGCACGACAATATCATTATTTTGATATTATAATAATATATAATTGGATGGTATATCATATATACAGAATCATTATCATGTAATATTTATTACTTACATCAATTACACATCATTATCATACCCATCCAAATAATAATATTTTGAATAACAATTACACCATGATGTGGAGACGGTAAGGCGTACGTACGCATGTCTGGTGATAGGTAATTCAAAGGATGGAAATAATACTGAATATTGTTGTACCATATTTATAATAACATCATAGTATATAGAATATACTGGAGTTATTATTTTAGAATTTAAATAAAAAATAAAGAAGGAGCTGAAGAAGAACGGAACTTGAAAGAGGGTGGTGAAAACATTACCTCTACTTCAGGTTATTCCTTTTGATTTGATCAAAAGCGCTACTTAGGATGGCTTTCTGATCAAAATATGACTTCTAGGTCTAAGTGAGGGAAGTTTAGAGAATATTTGGGTAGGGTTTGGACGAGCCAAGAGGCTTTGAAGGTGTGAATTATTGGGAAGGGGAAGATCCCTTTTATAAAACGGGTGAGGGGTACCTTTGGAAAAGCTAGAAATATTATTTTATAATAAATTCATATTCAGTTTCAAATGGATCTAAAGTGTATTATTTGAAGGTTACGGTGGGGATGGGTCTAAATCCTTTCAACCAATATATTTTAGACAGGTTTGGGTCACTATATTAACCTTATCTTTTATATTTAACTCTTAGTTAAATAGTTTGACATTTACCATGTCTCTTTGTATTTTTATATTATATAGTTAATAAACATATGATATACCTCCAAACAACCCCCAAGTGGTCCATTAATGATACACCTATCATTATATAAGTATATTTGCAGAACCTTATATTTTTAGGAATAGAATATCAATTAATATTATAATATTTGTTTTAAAAACTCTTTTTTGTCAATTTTGACACTATTGGGTATTTTGTTTTTGATAATTTCATAACAGCATTATTACTTAGAAAAAAATTTATATAATCAATCATAATATGTCATATTAACCGATAAAATTAGTGTAATTCATAAAACGTCTCAAATTAAGTTTATTTTTATATTTATAATATCAATTATTTTAATATTTCATTAATTGGGTAATTACTGCTTTAACATTGTGTCATAAATAAATTAAATTATTTAATTTTTTAAAATTATAAATAAAATACCATTATGTAGGAAATCGTTTTAGATTTATAATGAATATTTATAATAGAATTAATCTAATGTATAACCTTATATTAAAAATCTTTTAGATATTAAACATTGTTTTTAACACTTTTAACTCTTCTTTAAATTAAATAATAATAAATGTCCTAATCTAATCCAAGAGGACCTAAATGATAATATTTTATTCCTAAGGTTGTTTTTGGTCGAGGTACACTTATATAATAGAATTAGGACATGTGTTATGGTTATATTAATATCATTTTTACCCTTAATTACCCTATTTACTTTTAACTGTGGTAAATAAAAGTAAAAATTTACTATTCACCAAAAATTATTTTTATCTTATTGAACCAAATTTTACTCCTTTATATTAACTCTGTGTCTCGGATTTTCGAAATTCCACTCACAGAAGCGGTAAAATTAATTTTTATGTGAATTTCAAAATTCTCTTCAGAGGTGGGTGAAAGACGGTGAAAAGTTCAATAAAATTTTTATATATCTAAAATTATTCTAAAATAACTCTAATGAATTACATTGAACATATATAGGTATTATGTATCTATTTTGACCTTAATTAAATCTAAATATAATAAATAATTATTTGAATAAAAATTCGGTTTTAAACTATAACTCAGTGTTCTTTCACTATTCATCAAATATTGAATGTTTTCAGAAAAATACCAAAAATTCACCCTATGCTAATTTCGATATTTTGAATCCAAAAATGAAGTCCATTTTGAAAGATAAAATTTATAAAATTTCAAAAATTGGGTATTCCTATTCTTAACGGCTAGTTTGATTGGTTGTGGTGTGTGTTAGAACTCGAAGTTGCGTACAACACACGCTACCGTATTATTCAAAGAGAAACATACCATGGAAGCTTGGGGTGGTACATTCTCCACTCCTTAAAATAATTTCATCCTCAAAATTTCTAGAATACTACCTCATGAAAAGACTTGGGTGATTCTTCATTATAAGTTCCTAAGGTTCCCACGTTGCCTCTTCCATTTTATGGTTTCTCCATAGAAATTTCACCAGACGAGTCATCCGGTTTCTCATCACTAGTTCTCTTATATCAAGAATCTTGATGGGATCTTCGTAAAAAGAAAAATCGGGTTCCAGTTCTAATTCCTCGTAATTGAGTACATGCATTGGGTTAGGCATGTATTTTCTCAACAGTGATACGTGAAACACATCATGAACTTGAGAGAGACTTGGCGGAATTGCCAAATGGTAAGCTACATCCCTAATTCGTTCTAGAATTTCGAATGGTCCAATGTACCTAAGACTCAATTTACCCTTCTTACAGAAACGTATAACACCCTTCCATGGAGACACATTCAAGAAAACATGATCTCCTACCTGAAATTCCAAATCCTTCCTTTGGATATCAGCATAGCTCTTCTGCCTACTTTGAGCTGCTTTGATGTGGTTTTGGATTACCTTCACATTTTCCCTTGTTTTCTCAACATGTTCTGGGCATACAAGTTTTCTTTCACAAACATCATCCCAACAGGTAGGTGTGCGACATCTCTTTCTGTATAACGCTTCATATGGTGTCATCTGAATACTTGAATGGAAGATATTGTTATAGGAAAATTCTACCAGAGCTAAATATTGATCCCACATACCTTCAAAGTCAAGCGAGCAAGATCTCAAAATGTCTTCTAAGGTTTGAATAGTCTGTTCTGATTGTCCATCAATTTGGGGGTGGTAGGCAGTGCTCAAGCGAAGTTCAGTATCCAAGGCCTTCTGAAGACTCTTCCAGAATATTGATGTACAATGATGATCACGATCCAAAACAATTGATAGGGGTACTCCTTGAATCCTCACAAATTCATTAATATATAGTCTTACTAGACGTTCAAGTGGTAAATCTTCCCTTATAGTATGAAAATGTGTTGACTTGGTAAAACGATCAACAATGACTCATATTACATCGTTCCTTCTAGGAATCTTTGGTAGTCCCATGACAAAGTCCATCATGATATTACCCTATTTCCACTCAGGTATGGGAAAAGGTTGCATGACTCCTCCAGGCTGTTGCCTTCCAGCTTTTACTTGTTGACCAACCATACATCTTGACACAAAATCATAAATCTCCCTCTTCATGTTGTCCCACCAAAAATGTTCCCTTTAATCTCTGTACATTTTGTTGCTCGCAGGGTGTATAGAGTAGTTGAAACTATGATCATCGTCCAACAATTCCCTTTTTAGATCAGGTGTATTGGGAAAACAAAATCTCTTCCCAATTTTCAAAATTCCATCTTCATACACAAAGTCACTCAATCTCCCATCATTCACATCTTTAATCCTCTTTTTAAACTCTTCCTAATCAGTCTGAGAACTCTTTATCCTTTCTAGTAAAGATGGTTTGACAACCATTTGAAAAATTATTAAGGTTTCACCTTCCATGGTGATTCCCATATCCATCTTTACTAGATCCATGTATATAGGATCCTTTTCAACTCTCAACCTGTTCAAAAATCCATGATCCTTTCTACTCAAAGCAACTCCCACCTTATTTTCCTTCCCTAGGTGGTAGTTTATCATGCAATCATAATCCTTGATTAGTTCAAGCCATCTCCTTTGCCTCATGCTGAGTTCTTTCTATGAGAAAATATACTTCAAACTCTTGTGATCAGTATAAATCTCACATTTTTCACCATAGAGACAGTGTCTCCAAATCTTCAAAGAAACAATTACAGCTGCTAACTCAAGATCATGAGTAGGATAGTTTTTCTCATGAATTTTTAGCTGTCGTGATGCATAGGAAATAACCCTATCATTCTGCATAAGGACACAACCAAGTCCTTTCTTCGATGCATCACTATAAATAAGGAACTCGTCATTCCCCGATGGAAGAGTCAAAATAGGAGCATCGACTAATATTCTCTTTAGTTCTTCAAAACATTCTTCACACTCTTTTGTCCAAAAAATTTAACCCCTTTAAATGTGAGCTTTGTTAATGGGTTATCCAATCGGGAAAAATTCTAGATGAAACGCCGATAATAACCTGCTAAACCAATTAAACTGTGTACCTCAGTTATTCTCATTGGTGTTTTCCATTCTTGGATTTCACTTGTCTTAGAAGGATCAATAGAGATTCTATCTTCAGATACAACATGTCCAAGAAAAGAGATCTCATGAATCCAGAATTCACACTTGCTAAACTTCCCATATAATACAAGTCTTCTAAGAGTCTTCAGGATAATGTGCAAGTGATTTTATTGGTCTTCATAGATTTTGGAATATACCAAGTTATCATCAATAAATAACACTACAAAATCATCAAGATATTCCTTGAAAAATCAGTTCATTAGATCCATGAAAATATAGGGTGCATTAGTCAGCCCAAAAGGCATTACTGTAAACTCGTAATGCTCGTACCTTGTTTGAAATTCTATTTTCGGAATTTCTTCCTTATTCACAAAAAACTGATGGTATCCAGATCGAATTTCAATCATTGAAAATTATTGAGCTCCATGCAATTGGTCAAATAAATCATCAATGCGAGGTAGGGGATACATGTTCTTTATTGTTATAACATTGATTTCCCTGTAGTCGATACATTACTTCATAGTCCATCTTTCTTCTTAACAAAAAGGAAAGGGGCTCCCCATGGAGAAACACTAGGGTGAAAAAATCCCTTATTACTCAATTCCTCTAGTTGTTTCTTTAGTTCAACTGATTCCACTTTGGCCATTCTATAAGGGGTCTTCAATATGGGCCTTGAAATTTGAATTAAATCAATGGAAAAATCAATTTCTCAATCTAGAGGATGTCTAGGTAAATCTTCCGAAAACACATCTACATATTCTTTCACAATAGTTACATACTCAGTTTAAAATTTCCTTTCCTTACCCATAGTTATTTCATTCCCTTCCACCGCAATAATTTAATTTAGTTGAGCTACTGGGGGTTGATCTAGATAAGAATTAGGTGGTGACGATTCTGCTCTAAAGATAAGGTGTTCTTTACCATCATCCTCAAAAATCATAACCTCCTTCTTCTTACAATAAATCTTCACATCATGGTCTTAAATCCAATCCATACCGAGGATTATATCAAATTCAACCATTGGTATGACGATGAGATCAGTAGATAAAGAACATTTATATTCCCTAATGGGGATGGATCCATAGAACTTTGTAGCAATGATACTTCCCTTAGGAGTTTTAACTAACAACTCCCTTATTAGATCAAATTGGAAATATCTAAAATTTTTTATAAAACTAGGAAGATATGAAACAATGCGATGATCCAAAATCAAATAATGCATTTGCTAAACTTCAGGAAACCATTAAATTTCCTACTACCACTTCTTTTGGAGCTTCAAACTTAGTAGTAGTGATAGCATAAGCTTGGCCATGATCCCTTGGCCTTTTCTGAGGTAAGTTCCCCTGACGCTTAGGACATTATTTTCATAATTTCCCATATCCCTTCATTTGTAGCATTGAACATCGGTAGATTCTTTCTTCCCCTTGCAATCATGAGCTTGGTGTCCTTTTTCACCACACTTGTAACAGACTCCTATTACCTTCAAGAAAGTACTAGGGTGTTTCTTCCCCCATTTATTACAAGATGGATATTCAACTTTTCCCTTCTTCCCCTTATTTCCATTCCCAAAGTGATCAGTAGATCTCTTCTTCTCTTACTTTGCTTTAAAGTCGTAAGACTAAGACAATTCTTTTTCTGTCTTGATAGCACATGAGACAATATCTTCGTACGACAAGAAGGATTATGACACTAATTATCGATGAAGAAATGGATTTAATCCATCAAAAAACTATCAATCTTACTTATTGGGTTACGTATATAATATGCATCATACCTCGCTAACCTTGTAATGTTAGCCTCGTACTTTGCGACATTCCCATCCTCCTTCTGCCTCAAACTCAGAAACTGCCTTTCCATATCTGCTCGATGGTCATGAGGAAAGTATTTTTCTAAGAACTGCTCTTTGAACTCCCTCCATTCCATATTTGATACTTAAATATCTTCCTTCATGTTTTGAATCAATGACCACCATTGATCAGCATCTCTAGTGAGGCGGTAAACTACCATGATAACTTTTTCCCTTTAACTACTCCCCAAGGCATGAAATATTTTCACTAAGAAATTTGTCCATTGCTCAGCTACTAAGTAATTTTTACTCCAATTGAATGTTGGTGGTTGTTCCCTCATGAAGCGATCTAACAATGATCCTCCACGCTGCAGATTAGGGTGCTCCATACATGTAAGGTTATTATTGATAACCTGAGTGAGTTGTCCCAGTATGGTGATTGGCATATCAGCACCAGTTGCATCACCAGCTCCACTATAATTATATTGAGAAGGGGGGAAATCCCTACATGGAGTGCATGCATTGATATAGTTTCCATTTCTTCCACTAGGCGTCATTTCTAAACAATGGTATACACTTTATTAGTTTATGAATCTCAATACATAAATCCAAACTTGTAAAACACTTAACATAAATTGAACAGTTTATGGATATAAAACATAATCATAAATTTTTTTTCTTTGAGTAATTATATACTCATAAACCCTTCATAATGGTTTGTAAAGAAAATGATAATTATCCTAAGCATATCCCTCGGGAGTGTCGTAACCAAGACTGAAGCAAGGCATGTTGTCGTGCAGCATTTCCCATTCGAGTCTAGCTCAAAGCGGTGTTTTCGGGATTTACCCCTAGGTACATCCGTGCTAGAGTCACCTCTACCTGCTCATATCCAGACATGGATGTATTTCTCGGAAAACTCACAAAATCTCTACAATACCAAAATTCTAGGAAGTTCTTCTATTCTAATCCTCAATGTCCATCTTAGGTCTATGTGCTCTAATCCGAGTTTATCTAAATCTAGCTTCCAGGGTTTGTACTAAACTTCCTCTGATACTAACTGTAATGCCCCAACCTGAGTTACCCAGAGTCGGTGTATTATTACATAACATTGGCATGATCACAAAAGATCATGTCTCAAAAGACCGATTAGTTTAGTATCCTTGGAATCACTATATACATTCATAAATTTTACATTACATCATAATATGAAATCTACCACAACATAGTCTCCATAGTTCACACTCATATCCTCTCATACTGTCCCTACAAGTCATTCATAAAATACTTCTTCACATCCTGGTAAAAATAAAACATAGAAAGGGGTGAGCTCAGATGCCCAATGAGGATAACAATATAGGGAAACATTCATAAATAGGCATAAACATTTAAGTCAATGTATAACTAAAAAAAAGCCTTTTAAACTTAAACTTTAGCATAATATGGAAGAAATAAAATGAAATAATTCCATTTACTTATTCACATGGATATTATTCTAGTCGAATAATCACATGCAATATCAATAACCACTTTCATAATGATGGAATGCATAATTCCAGACTATCATAACCACATAGTCAAGGCCTTGTACCAAGACTAAAAATAAGATTTTTTCAAGGCCTTATGACAAGACACTAGTTTGTCTCATGAGACCTACTGATGCATCGAGGAGCTATATCGGTCTCCCCCCATTACTTATTAAATCCAATGCATTCCTCATATGAATAGGTTTAAACATAACATAAAAATTCGTATTAAAACTAGCATATGAAATGTCAATACTTTCTCCACAAACGATGGAAGGTATAAAAATTACACATCTACATTCAAACATATCACAAATCCTTCAATACAATACTGAAGTTTGGTATCATAATAAATCAGGTTCAAATGAGCTTAAAATTGATCAAAGGATGTTGACATAGATGAAATAAAACCTATTTGAGAGATATATCCCCTTTTTTTAAAATCATTTAAAAGTCACATAATTATAAAATAAAACATCTACTTTGAAAATATTATTATAAACTTGAAAGGGAAGCTTCGACGATTTTATAACAGTAGGAAATAGCCACACACGCCATATAAGATAAAAAAGACATTCTTAGCTTAATTCTGTCGAAAAGGTTTAAAATGACCTTGTTTGGAAAACGACAGAAAAATTCCTTTATAAACTTCTTATAAAAAGTAAAACAATGGTATAAATGACTTTAACCCATAGTTTGTAAAATAGTAAAAATTATTTGGAATACATTTTTAAGAAACCTGGATGTTGATGATAAATATTTCCTAGTAGATAATTATCTATAAACAACCTCGGATAATGAAGAGATTGTGAAATAAACCCTTACCTTGTACATTTCCTTGGTTGAGGGTAGGTTAACCTCCTTTATAATGGTAAAATAAGTTTTATTAAATTATACAAGAATCATATACCTTAATATGATATCATATATGATCTTTTGGCATTTCTTTGTTAATAATATCTTAGTATTATCGTCGTTTCGGGTGTTAACTTACTCGTTTTATTTTATATGTTTTGTTACATAAGTCATGTTTTTTATGGGTAGGTTGTATCTTATTCATATACATAATGATATCAAGTCCTTAGAAATTATTTTGAATCATAAAATGAGAATTATAATTGTAGGGATACAATGGGGAATTAATCTCATCGCGTTCGTGGAGACGGTAGTCCGTACGTACGCACGAGAAAAAATTTAATTCTTTTGATATTAAAATAATATATAATTGGATGTTATATCATATATACAGAATAATTATCATGTTATATTTATTATTTACATCAATTAAACATCATTATCATACCCATCCAAATAATAATGTTTTGAATAACTATTACACCACGACGTGGAGACGGTAAGTCGTACATACGCACATATCGTGACATGTCATTCAAAGGATGGATAGAATACTTAATATGGTTGTACCATATTTATAATAACATAAATGTATATAGAAGATACTGGATTTATTATTTTAGAATGTAAATAACAAAGAAAGAATAAGTTGAAGAAGAAAGGAACTTGAAAGAGGGTGGCGAAAACATTACCTCTTCTTCGGGTTATTTCTTTTGATTTGATGAAAAGGGCTCATTAGGATGAATTTCTAATCAAACTAAGGACTCTAGGTCGATGTGATGGATGTTCGGAGAATATTTGGGTAGGGTTTGGAGGAGCCAAAAGGCTTTGAATGTGTGAATTATAGGGAAGGGGAAGTGACCTTTTATAAGAGGGGTGAGGGGAACCTTTGGAAAAGCTAGAAATATTATTTTATTATAAATTCATATTCAGTTTCTAAAGCCTCTAAAGTGGATTATTTAAAGGTTAAGGTGGGGGTGGGTTTCAACTTGTTCAACCAATAGATTTTAGATAGGTTTGGGTCACTATATTAACCTTATCATTTATATTTAACTCTTAGTTAAATAGTTTGACATTTACCATGTCTCTTTCTATTTTGATATTATATAGTTAATAAACTTACTATATACATCCAAAAGTCCCCCCAAGTGTTCCATTAATGATAGACCCATCATTATATAAGTCTTTTGGCAGAACCTTAGATTTTTATAAATAGAATATCAATTAATAATATAATATTTGTTTTAAAAACGCTTTTATGTCAATTTTGACACTATTGGGTATTTTGTTTTTGATAATTTCATAACAGCATTATTACTTAAAAAAATTTATATAACCAATACTAATATGTCATATTAACCAATAAAATTATTGTAATTCATAAAAAGTTTCAAATTACATTTATTTTGATATTTATAATATCTATTATTATAATATTTCATTAATAAGGTAATTACTTCATCACCATTGTGTCATAAATAAATTAAATTATTTAATGCGTAAAAATTATAAACAAAATACCATTATGTAGGAAAAAATTTTAGATTTCTAATTAATATTTATAATTTAATTTATCTTATGTATAACCCTATATTAAAAATGTTTTAGTTATTAAAAATTGATTTTAACTCTTTTAACTCTTCTTTGAATTAAATAATAGTAAATGTCCTAATCTAATCCAATTTGACCTAAATGATAATATTTTATTCCTAAGGTTGTTTTTGATCGAGATAAACTTTTCCAATAGAATTAGGACATGTGTTAGGGTAATATTAATAACATTTTTACCCTTAATTACCCTATTTACTTTTAAGCGTGGTAAATAAAAGTAAAAAAATACTATTCACCAAAAAATATTTTTATCTTATTGAACCACATTTTACTTTTTGATATTAACCGTGCCTCTTGGATTTTTGAAATTCCACTCACAGAAGTGGTAAAATTATGTTTTATGTGAATTTCCAAATTCTCTTAGGAGGTGGGTAAAAGACGGGGAAAAGTTCAATAAAATTTTTATATATCTAAAATTATTATAAACTATCTCCAATGAAACAAGTTGAACTTATATAGGTATTATGTATATATTTTGACCGTAATTAAATTTAAATAAAACAAATAATTATTTAAATAAAAATTCGGTTTTAAACTATAACTCAGTGTTTTTCACTATTCATCAAAAATTGAATGTTTTCAGAAAAATACCAAAAATTCACCATAAGCTAATTTTGATATTCCGAATCCAAAAATAAAGTCTATTTCGAAAGATAAAATTTATAAAATTTCAAAAATTATGTATCACTATTCATAACCACTAGTTTGATTGGTTGTAGTGTGTGTTAGAACTCGAAGTTGTGTACAACACACGCTACTGTATTATTCAAAGAGATGTGTACCCCGGAAGCTTGGGGAGTTAAATTAGAATTGTGAGGATGCAATTCTTTGTAGGGGAAAAAATGTATCACCCCAAAAATTTTATGGTATGATGATTTTAAATAAATTCTATTCATTAGATATCCCATATTTCAAGACGCACTATGTACTTTGTGAAACAAAACATTATAGGAGAAAGTTTTATGCTATCCATTAAACATAAAGTTTCCACTTCTATGTTTTCAATTTCGAAAAAGAGTCATCTAGAGTTGTAACCAGTAAGTCGTTTAGAGTCTGGTAGAACCAACTTTATTTTTATGATGAATAGTAACATACCCTTACGAATAGTAACATGAATTGTAATATGACCCTTATAAAAAGTAAATACTGATAATATTTTATTTTCTCAAGGTAATACTATAATGAGAATTTAATTAATTTTTCAATTTAATCCAAAATTATTATACCTTTAAATTTTAATTTTTTAGAATTAACTTTTATTTTATTTAAAAATTAAATTAAAAATACATAGAAAATTATTTTCAAAAAATTAAGTTCATTTTGGAATTCTACATGGTGAAAAATGGTTAGGGTGAATTTTTTGGATTTTTCAAAAATACTTGAATTTTTAGTGAATATTCATAATACAGATTTAAGTTTTCGGTAGTTTAATGACATCATAATGATGTAATTATTAATATAAAGGGCTGGTTGACTTGTGTACATTATCTTAGGACCGGAGGTGTCCCATGTGGCTTAAACCATGGGAAAATACCAGCGGAAAGCCCCTGGTTTTGCGAAAACCACTAACGAGGTGTCCCTTTTAGTTAATAAAAAAACTCTCTCATGATAACTATAAATACCCACTTTCCCCCTTCGTTTTCTTTCATTAAAAACTCAATATCCTCGATGATATGATGGTATTACCTCACTATGAGTCCTTCCAAGGTGTCCTTAATTTCCCAAGGTCTCATCATTCAAGATCTAGGAGTTACACTACAAGGTAAGGGAATCCTTCATTCTCTTCTTTTAGTCGACACTTCATTTATGTTATCTATTTGATTTTCTATTCTAATATGTGGTGTATTGGTTTTATGTGTTCTTATTACTGTCCTTTTGAATTAGATATGATTAGATACCCTTTTTCTCTCATCATTTCATTTTATGAAATTTTAAGCGGTGTCGTTAGGCTGCCGAATTTTCAAAAGGGATCTCTGATCTTTTATTTTATTTTCAAGTTCATCTCTTTTATTTTCCTCTCCTCAACTCTTCTATCCAAATGACCATGATAAACTCTAGTATCATATATATACTGGAATTATATCATGTGAATGGAATAACTATAATCAATATCCTTACTCCCTCTCTTTTCTTTTTATAAAAAAAATCAACATCCATGAGGTTCCAATTTATAACCGTTGTGGACGGCGGTGTTTCGTTCTTCAATTTCATCTTCATTACTGGTCATGAAACCATTTTAATGGTCAAACCGTATAATAATATATTTATTTCATCTCATTAATGTTCTAGAATCTTTACACAATCATAATATTAAATAATAATACAAAACAAGTTCATTATGAACAAAATGGCCATGTTAATCCAAATATTTGTAATAAACTTTTATCTAAAGAATCATCATCATGGAATATAACCCCAAATAATTATAAGATCATTTATATCTAATTAATTTCATTTATAAGATATATTAAAAATTCTGTATGTTAAACCACATGTCAAATGAACTTCCATTCATGAAAACAAGTAAATGAATCATGAAAACTAAGGAAGAAAATGCTTCCAAAAGAAGAAAATTGAACCTCTTAACCCCATTAAAAGGTCCATGAATGAACCTAATAAGTGTATACTAAATCAATTAAATGTATAAGAGGTTTTGGAGTAATTAATTAATGGAGCTAAATTTTTTTATTCAGGTCATTAAAACAAACAAAAAACACAATTGATGAAAAGGAAAGGGATTTCTTAACTCAATTTTCATTCTTTGAGTTAAACATCTACTTCATTGGTTATATTGTTCCATGAATATGTGTGAATGACCTATGATTGTTTTATACTGTATATCCACTAATAATGTTTGGATTTTCATTTTCACATATAAATATTTCAATGATTTATCATCACCCTAATGACACAATCTTTGTATGGGATTGCTTAACTCAATTTTCATTCATTCAGTTAAACATCTACTTCATTGGTTACATTGTTCCAAGAATATGTGTGAATGACCTATTATTGTTTTATATTGTAAATATACATTTAATGCGTCGATTTTTATTTTTCATACATAAATATTTCCTTGATGTATCGTCACTCTAATGACAGAATATTTGTAAGGGATCCTCTCTCTTACTTTAGTTCAAGAATCTCCCTTATGTTGTGCCCTTTTATTTTTAATTACTAATGTTGGGGTATGTTTTCAAACCTCCCAATACTACCCATGTGACATATAAATAATATAATACCCCTTTAACTATAATTAATCCCCCATAATAACACTCGTTACCATGCCGAAATGTTCGTAAGGTGCTTCTCATCTCACTTTCATTTTTGTCATATTTTCATTGTTCGCCACTTATTTCTTTAATGTGGTATATCTGTACGTAAATTTGAATTATAATAATATTATTCTATTTATATTCATGTTATTAAATGATTAATTTGAGGTTTATTAATCTCTGGTCATATGATTCGACCGATTACATTGTGGTAAGAGACTTTGTCTCAACTACCTTTTTGTTGCGACTAACTTTGTGTGGAGCACCTAATAATCGTTATGTGGTGTACCTACTGCCCATTTGAGATCACTTTTCATTTGAAATTATATTTATATTAAATATACATAATCTCATATCATGGATATGTTTTTTTTCTAAACCGTAAACCATTTTACATACTATGTTTATTTGGAAAGTTATTTTAATTATGGAAATATTGATGAATCTGTATACTATAATCTATTCGGATATTGAAAAGGAATATTTCTTCTATATTGAATCAATGTATGAAGAATTTTTTTGGAATTCAGTGGTGGGTGTGTCCCGCTATAGCCCCTTGATGCATCGGTAGTTCTCATGAGACAAATCAGTTTGGCGACAAACCCTTCGAGATTGTTTCCAAAAAATCAGACTGGTTTCTACCCACATAACCAAAATGTTTCAATGGTATTATGGTTTCATGTGCCAAATACATGACATCCAATTAATAAGAATTCTCTTTATTCATTATTATTTATTATTATCACCCATGAGGTTTTCATTATGAAAAAATTAGTGGATGCAGTTTCATTCTCAGTTTATTAATGGTGTGAGTTTTTCATTTATTCACCATGCCATATTGATATGTCAAATTGTTTACAATTTAGTTATTATTGATTCATTATTCTACTATTTGTATTCCTTAATGAGTGTTTGAGTACACCCCTTTCATTTTCTACCGTTAATAGTTGATGAAGATAATATCTTCTATTGAGTTCTTGTGGATGCAGTTTTTAGTTTTTTTATGTATTGTCTTTTATAACCTTTTCCAATGAAATTTGAGTTACATCAATGTATCTAGTTTCTTAAAAACTACTAAACTTATTATTCTTTCAGGATTTTCATTACTTCTAACCATGCTGATATAACAAGTAATGCATGGGATCCAGTCTAGAGGGGTTGGGGTGTTACAGTTTCATCTCCTCAAGGGTCTCCAGTTCCATGGTTTCTTGGTCCACTATTCATAGTTTTTTAACTATGCTCTTACCTCCTCTATGTCTCACAATTATGAAAAATGGTTAGAACTAATCATGTGCCTACCATGCACTATAAACTGGATGGGATATGTTCCCCTTTTTAATGACCCAAACCACTGGTACACTCCCAATACCTTTCCCACTCCCATAAGGCCTTTCATTAAACGATATAAAGTGTGATAAAAGATAATTTAAATAAAAACATACCTCCTTAGAAGTTTGGTATATTACAGTGAGAATCACATATCTCCCTCTTGTGATATTTGGAACATCAAAATAATAGCATTTCATTAACAAAGTTAATAAATTTATAAACAAATATTAAATTCCTTTGATCTAATACAACTTCAATATCAAACATTTATCCAATAAAACATTGTAACAATTCTTCTAGTTGAAGAGAATTTATCTGATGATCTTGTATTTCTTACTAGGACCATTTCAGATAACATCCCTTAACAATTTACTCTGCATGCTGACTTTCATCAAAAAAATTATTTTTTTTCTTTTACTCACAAAACTACTTCCAATTATATTTATAAAAAACATTTTCATGATCATCCCAAAGCAACTTCATCTTCAAAAATTTGTACAAGTCCATGTGTTAGAATTTTTGAAAAATGGGTTTTTTGATATACTACATCCAATTATTTTTTCTTATTGGAATTCATAAGATATAGAGTTTTGCTGGCTAGACTTTATCTGATTAAATTTTATAGAAACTTAACTTTCATATTTGACAACATTACTCTATTTTTTAAACATCACAAATAGTTGACATTTTTTTCTGAAAAAACATCCAAACTTCTTAAACATGCCACACAAACATTATAAAAAAACAAATTTTAATATTTTTTTTATATGAATCATTTCATCTATCCTTTTCAAAATTCTTCAATAACTTTGAATCACAAACTTATCTCACCCAAACCACTATTCGGTAGTCTCCATATAATTCACTCGTATATAATTTCATCATATGTATTCTATATAAAAAATTAATTTATCTGAAATTATTGTTACACTTGGATCATGATATATTTATTAACTCATGATGTTGGAAAACTCATGATCGGTAACGAATAAAGAGATTTTATGTTCCCTGAAAACATTTTCAGGTGAATTTGTAATAAAAAATATAAACATTCAAAACATTTTATCTATCGTGAGATATTTATCCGAAATAGTCCATCAAATTAACATTATTTACAGAACTCTTTAGATTTTACAATTTATATAATTCTGAAGAAACATTAATGATTTTTGTTTGAAAAAAACAACAAATTTCATAAAAAATCTATAAAAACATTTAGTATCGTAAAAACACCTACAAAATTCCCCGTACTATTATACATACTTTACAAAATAAAATAGTCTTTGTTTTTTTTCTACCAATTATGTTTGCCTGTAGGGTGGGTTTTTAGGCTCAACTCACCTTTTTTAGGGGATTCATGCCAATTCATGAACTCACTTATAGATTTAGACATTTTTAATGACTTTTTTCCATATCCTAATTCATAATAGGTTACCCTCATGAAAAATGGTTCTTGTTATCATGAATGGATGTGAATTGTTTAAATAAAAAAGTTTTTTCATCAATTGAACTTCATATATGTGTCAGAGTTTCTCATTAATGGAACCATAAGTATCTATTACAGTTTATAAATAAATGGAAACATTTGTATATGTCAAAGTTTCTCCATCTTGTTTTAGTAATACATAGTGATTATTGGTTTTCTGAAGCTATGGTTTAATGATGCATAGTAGGAAAATCTAGAATTTATCACCATCTGAGGAAATGGTCAATTTTCATGGTTTTGGGATTGGGAACGTTAAATAGACTAGCTAAATATTCTTTTAAAACGAATTATAACACATATAGTTCAATTATACATAATAGGAAACACCCTACCTTTTGAGGTTATTTGATAAGGATTAATCTATGGTGTTTAATGTCATGTGGTGATGACATCTAGGAAAAATATTACTACAAATGGATGGTGTGGGACTAACACATGAGAATCCCTTTCAAGTTAACCTTGAAGGGAATGTAACCTAATGAGGAAAATTTTATCTAATAAGGGATTTAGACCAATGAGGATGGGCCTTGCATGTAATATAGCATGAATAGGGTTATATTATGGGGAACTTGAGAGGAATATGGTCATCTAAGTGAGGTGGAAATTCTATTTGGGATATGGAATGATTGAGGAGAATAGAAGATTGATAATGTTTGGTTTGAAGCTTCGTGAGGAATCCTACATATCCAATTTTGATAGGAATAAAATCCAGTTATAGTATAAGGTAATGTTAAGGGATTGTGCCATATAATTTTACATCATGTGAAAGGAATGTTTTTTCTAGTTTAACAACATGTGACTAAGACTTGTTGTGAAATTTAACATCATGCGACTAGGATGTTGTCGTACTGTTTTATGTCATGAGAATATGACCTAATGCATGTAGTTTAACATCATAAATCAGGGATGTAACAAATCAATATTTTATGAAATATATTTTTTTAATTAATTTAATTTCTTTGATATCTTTCATTACACGCAACACCTTGTTTCAATAAACCTTGTCAAACTATTTATATTATTATTAAAACATGGTTGTTATTGTAACACCCTAGTTTGTTGTGAATTTATTTCAAAAAAAGTATATCTATTTAATATATTTCATTATATGAAACACCAAGTTAATCTTGTGTTATTTGAAACACCACATAAATATTTCACTACATGAGACATTGGGATAGCTTTTGGTACACATTACACTGAGGTTTAATAAAACAATGATATATTATTAATATTTTTATTAAAATATGACTATTAAAAACTTTTCCATTAAATTTAGTGATATAAATAGTAAAAAAACTAAATATTATGGTTTCATATAAATAAAAAACATTTATAGTAAAATACATAACATTTCAATCAATTCCTATATGTTTTGAAAATACTATTTTCTCAAAAACTGTTCTTTTTATTTATTTTTGTTAATATTAATAAAATTAATTTTTCAGAGTTTTAGAAAATGAATTTGATAAAATAAGATTCATTTTTTAAATCATCATGTGAAAATTATCTTCGGGTTAATTTTGGATATTTTCTTGAAAAGTTTCTTTTTTGATGAATAGTGAAAAAATACTGAATTATAATTACAAATGGGATTTTTTTTAGTACATTTATAATGTTAAATTGTATTTTAAATTTGTTTTAATGTAAAATTTGTTCATTTTTTATAAATCAGTCCAATTTGGGTAATTATAATAATTTTTTTATTTAATTTTCATATTTAAACTTTTTAAACTTTTGAACATTTTCTCTTTAAGAACATGTTTTCTCATCGACTCTACTGGATTAATTTTAAATTAAAATTTTGCACTTATATGAATGGAATTTGGAAAAATGGATTCTCTATTTTTAACTATAATAATTTATAATTTATAATAAGTTAAAATTAATTTTTTACCAAAATTAACAGTGAAAACCTTAAAAATAAATTACCGCATTTAAGGTAAAAATGGATTTATCGTGAGGTTAAACTAAGAAGATAAAGGTAAAAATGACCTAAAAACATTTTGAACACAAATTTGATGGACATATTTTCAAAATAAATCATCTAGGGTCTAGACTGTCCCATTTTTTAGGTCTTTCTAGTAAAAAATCATAGGTATTAATGAATCTTATAAAAAAAATTACAAGTCTGCCACTCACCTATCTTATAAAATACTACACCTCTCCTCTCATCTTCACTCCTTAAAATCTATTTTTATTTAAAAAAAAACTTCCAAAAAAACTTTCCAAATTCCCTAAAATCATCCTATAAGCATTAATGATTTACTAAATCCATCATAGTATAGATTTTAATGAAAACGTATGGAGGATACCCAAAGAAGAGGTATCGGTCATCAATGGTCTTTTTTGTTTTTTTATTACTCCACCTAATTAAATTATTATAATACCATGAAGTTATAATAGACACAATATGTTCCATATAAATATATTTTTTATGTTACAGTCCTGACCCATAACCATCTCCACTTACATAAAATGGATTATGAAATCATCCTTCATGTGTGTTGTGAACTACCACCTCGGGAACCGATCTCATTTTTCCCACTAGCACCTCTCAAGAATGGTTATAATGATGTATTTTTTATATAATATATTTATTATATTATTATTATTCTATATTTATTATATCACACATACCTTCATGAATTCCATTTTTTGATAATATGATAATGCCGCTTGTGTGTACGGCAGACAACCACCTCACGAAGCGATGCGATTAACTCACGCTTTACATGGAAAGTATTTAGGATGGTTTTAATGAAAATATGTGTTATATATGATATAAAAATTATAATTTATTTATAATATATCATTTACCATTCATTATTTCAATCAAATAAGAAAATGGAAACAACCTTCATGCGTATGTATGACCTACCGTCTCCATGAATGGTGTATTTCACATTCTATCACAAAATTTAATTAATTTAAATATATGTGTATATATACTAAATATATATGATATTTATTTAAATATTTTTATTCCATGGATTACGAAATCATTATCAAAGTAAGAGGACCAAAATATATCAAATCAAAACACATATGAAAAACGACGCAGTTATTACCTGAAACTTGACTTTAACATGGTATTGTTAATAAATTTGTAATTAAATGAAATAAGTAAATAATATGTGGTATGATATATTTAAGTGTGGTTATGTAATATATGTATAATAAACTTAAATTTTTTATATTTGAAATTCTAACGTATAGGAATGAAGTCATGTATTGCGGTAATTAATTTTTGTCTCAATTTTACTTCTTTGGGTTGTATGTTATGTTATAAACCTATATTCGTTCACAGTGAGTATATACATACCAATTGAAATGTAATATCATGAATATATCTATCATAATGATATTTTAAGTTTCATTTTATGTTATTCATCTTTGTCTCTTAGCATTATAAGTTACCAAAGTGTCAATGATTTCATATTACAATCACATCATTTGTTGGGATTACATTGGATTATGGATATAATGATAAAATATTATGATTAATTTTGAAGGTAACACATGAATTACTTTATCCTATGGTTATTCATGATATCATTAAGTAATATTACCATTTTACCTCTCATTGGTACTTAAAATAGTTGAAAATATGATTTTAAGAAAATATGAATTTCTTTCTCTATTGGGTAGGAAATCCATTTCTTTAAAAACCATTTTTTCTAAGTAACAATATAATTTATTTATTACCCTGTGATTTTTCAAAATAACTGTCTTCTTATTTGTTACTTTTTACACACAAAAAATTAAAAGCAATATTCATTTCATTTTCCAAATAATATGTGTTTGGATTTTACCGAAAAAGTGATAAGAATCATTTTTTCAACATGTACGACATCAATGAAACATCCCATAATCATGAAAATTATTTTATTAAAATATTCCTTTAAATGTTTTCATGTTTATTTAAAAATAAGAATATTTTTTAAATGTATTATTTTTAAAAATAATTTCTCATTTTGAAAAGGATATTTTCCTCAGGAGACGTTTTAAATGATTTTTCAATATTCCTTTACAAGATTTCAAATTTATTTTCAAAGAAAGGGATTTTGAAATTTTTTAATGTTTTAAAAGGGAATTTTCAATGAAAGGTTATTTTCCTTATGAAATGTTCCAAGTGATCCTTAGAAATCCTTCTCTATATAAGATGACATCTTTTGATTTAATTTATGTTGTATTTGGTATATGGACCAAGGATTCCATTATTAATCTTTCTCTAAATGGTTTTTGTTTATAATGATAAGATGTTTGTGAAACCCATTTCTCTTCCACATGTTATAAAATGATATAACTCTTACAAAACCTGCTTCTTTAGACAGGTTATTCTATGAGTGAATGATAAAATGATAAAATTATTATGAGAATTCCCTTGTTTAGACAGGTTATTAGATGGCTAAATATTTATGAAATCATTTTCATTTCATGGGTTATGATACAATGAAATTTTTATGATCTTGTGGAAAACATATGTATTATTTTCATTATGTGGTGGTGGTTAAATTATAACCCAGATAATGGTTATGTTATAACCAAGGATGGTGGTTGTGTTATTACTAAAGATTGGTGGGACCATATCTCCCTCTAATTCATTGGTTAAAGATTTATATCTTATGAAATAGACACGACTAGAATGGGAATTCAACTTAGATCAGTAAGGGACTCTGTCCACTATGATAGTATTTAGAGTTAACCTTGACTACAATGATGGTTTTTTGAGTGAACCTATTCTAATATGAGGAAACAGTAGCCACTAGGGATGTTGTTGTGTCCTTCTTGGCATTTGTAGCCACCCATAGAGTGCCCTTATTAGTATTGGAAATGATCCTTGAATATTAAGGAAAATTTATTTCTATACTTATTTTTATGTCACAATTCCATGTCTTACTCCAATTTTATGATCTCATGTCCTATGTTTGATTATATTATGATTCATGTCTTATAAACTACCAATATTTATTCCATGAGTAAAAATTTTGATATTTGATGTTGCGACCTAACCCTAGTATGCCCGGAGATGATTTCTAATACCATTAAATTTTCATGATTACTAGGAATCAAATCTCAAAGGACCCAGGATTATAGTAGTCTTGGTAAACTAGATACATATATGGGAAAATAATACTCTAATTATGATATACTTTTTTTTCTAAAAACATTGAGGATAAAAACTTTATCCCATATAGAATATCCTGGAACTTATTTCTTAGTACTCTTCTTTGATTCGTAGGGATAGGAAAAAATATGGTTGAGCTTAAATGCTCAGTTAGGGTAAATTAAAAGAGAAGAAATAATTAATCAATGAGAATAACAACTATGGCATGGAAAATAACTGAACACACATACTCTGTGACCAATAACTGAGAATGAAGTGAGTAAAAATATGGAAAGGAAAATAATTTAAATCACATATAATTTAATAAATTAACTAATAAGTCAATGCATCCATAGATTTTTTTGACATAAAATCACAGGGATAAAAAATAACTGAATCTAAATGATGTAAATGATTAATTATTCAAAAAATAGTTTCCTAGGTACATGGAAACATTACAATAAAGAACTAATCTCCATTCAATTTAAACTATTTTGTGTGTATAATCATGTCTATTATTCTTTGACACAAACACAATGGATTTTTTTCCAACTAATTTCATGTCATGAGACTACTAATGCATCGACCATCTTAAATGAACCAGCTCCCAACCTATATGGAATTTTTAAAATGGTCCATAACCCATGTCTTTCATGTCCTAAGTATTCCTCATAAATAATAATCCTTTTGAAAAATATGTATTGAATAAAGTATATAGATATATAAATATATACACAAATAATAAAATAAATTTCAAATTGAACATTGTATGAAAAAAATGCTTTAGGTTTCAGGAAATAATCATATCCATGAAAAATGATATGGAAATTAAAGGGAAATTAAATGTCACATTATCAAAAGCAAATTGAATATTTAAATGGGACTAAAAGGAATTATGGAAGTGAGTGTCAATACTATCCGTATCCAAATGAATCATAAACCATCTAGATTAATAATAATTACGGTATTAATACAACATATCCCATGTCGAGTAAAAATTAAAGTTTTTTGTTTTTTATTAATATGAATACAGTAAAAATATCTTTTAAAATAAACATTATTAGGGAAAATATCCTTTTATTTAGAAAAATATTTAACAACCTTTTCTATGAACATCACTTCGGAAAATCATTTCCTTAAAAAGTAACCAATTTAAAATTAAAAGGAATCTTAAATGATATTATGGAGGGTAAATTATTACATGCAGTGCAAGGTTAAAAGAACATTCATTTTCCATGGTAAAAGGTTAGAAAAATACCTTGTTCAGAAAGCAATAAGAAGATTATTTTAAAATCACTATTAAAAGAAAAAAAGGGAAAATTTTTTTTACTAAATAATTTTATAAGGATAAAAGCATTTTTGAAATTTTTTTAATAAAACATTTTTTTTATAAAAAAATTCTCCTACTAAAAAGATAAATGAAGTAGAGGTCTCTTTAAACATTTTCTAAAACATTTTGAGTACCAAAGTGTGGGAAAATTGTAATAATACTTGAAAAAGTTTATAAATAACCATATAATAGTAAAATTAAAGGTTTTATTGAACAATGTTCATATAAGTTCCTCAAATATAAATAAAATATCATTAATATTTTTCTTGAGGTAAATAATCTTTAAACATTACATTCAGACCCATACCACTTTGATGCATTTTAAATTGTAATCCTCGTAAAAGAAGAACATTAATTGAAATAATTAAATAAAATTAAGATAAAATTATTAATGATATTATATATACAAGTGTAATTAGATACACCACAAAAAATAATTATGTGCTTAAGGTGACATTTATCACACAAATGCAAAAAGTGAGATAAAAGACCCTTACATTATGTCTGATTTGTCTCATATGTATTTATATTCCTTAAAAAACTTATTTTAATTATTTAATTACTTTAGAACCTTTTAAATGTTTATCATAACTTATATTTCACTAATTACTATGTTTTATAAAACTAATTACTCAATTAATTTTACATCTGGTGTTTTGACCAAATTCAGTTTATGTGTCATAACAACTTTTGTAGGTCAACTATGCTCAAATGGGTAATTATGTATCATATATAGAATAATTACCATGAAATAATTATTATATATGTAACCCAATTATACTTCTAAACCAATAATTAATTATGGTTTGGAAAAATTAACCAACGTTGCAATCATGGAGAAAGTTGGTTGTATGAATGCATGAGCAGCGTTCCCATTTTTTCAGTGATTGTTATGGAAAGAAGTTATGTAACACTATATTATAACATAATTATAACTATACCTTAAATAAAATGTTATTTAATCATATATATTTATATATAATTATTGTGATATAAAATGAATCACATCATGTCGATGAGTCGGTAGTCCACACGTCGACGTACGATCTTATCACTTTCTAAGTGTGTGAAAGGGTAATAATTAAAATGATATATATTATATTTTATGAAAGGTAATTATTTCTTTAATATAATATTTATATATTTTATTCCATATACTTTTAATTAAAACTATACTTTATGAATTCTATGTATCGTGTGATTGAATCACATCACTTTTAGGAAGAGGTAGTCCACACTTCCACAAACAATGTTATAGTTTTCATAGAAAGATAAAAGTATAAGGTTATGTGTTTTAAAATAATTAAATAAGAATAAAGAAATAATAATTGTCATATATATCATATATACACATCATACCCATCATAATTCTCATCCATTAAATGTGGAAAAGGAAACACTAACAACTTCATTTCATGAGGCGATAATTCACCGTACACATGAACGGTAAGTTTGTTTCCCAGTATATAGATGTGTTTTTGAGTGTAGGTATAACCCATGATCTAAAGAATTATATATTTATATTAATGATTCTAGTTTTTTAATACTATCAAGTAATAATTATTGTTTTGGTATTGAATAAAGGGAACAAAACTAATGATCTTCATGAAAGATGTTACATCTACTTTGGGTAACTCGTTTTGGTTTTCACCAAAGCCATTCCATGGATTTTTTACCTCCATGGTTAATCCATATAGAACAGAAGTATGGGTTTTAAGGAAATATTTGGGTATATATTGGTCTATACAAAGTAACTTGATAGGTGGGAGGTGGTTGGAGGAGAGGTGGTCTTTTTATAATGGAGGAGGATTGACACTCTTATGAATTTTGGAAAAGAGAATTCAACCCACGTTTTTTCAATTAAAAGTGGATCAATTAATGGTAATTATTTTATAAAAGATATTATAGGGTATAATTTTGACCATACAATGGATTTTTTCATGTTTAAAGGTCATTTAGGACCTTAAGTTTAATGTTTAGTCCCTTGTTAAGCTTAATTTCACCTTAATCTTTGCAATTATTTTAAATTACTATCACTAAGTTATTTTTTTTCAAAAAATATGTTGAAATTATTAGAAATTAGAAATTATTATTATTACAAATATTTAATAAATTTTTCAAAATTACAATAATATAATTGGAGGAAATTAATTTAAATTTAATTCGGCAGATGAGACGACAAAGTGGGTTTTTAAAGTTAAAACTTTCAAATGTTTCCTATGTTTTTATACTGAATTTCGAAAATTAAATTTATTCCAATTACAATAATTGTATTAATTAATAAAAAAATAATCTTATTAAACTTTAAAACCAATTAAAAATATAGTGTAACTATATAAATAAATTATATGAAAAATCATTTTTGAATTAAAATTTAGTAATTTCCATTATTCATTAAAAAATAAAACTTCAAAAAAATAAGAAATTTACCCTAACATATTTTTTATATTTAAATTTCAAATATTAAGTCAATTTTTAAATATAATATTAATAAAATTTCTAAATAATTGATTTAGAAAAGGTTCTCTATTAAAATACTGTAAAAATGTTATAATAAAAATATAAAATTTGATGAGTCAAATCAGGGTTGTTCTTAACTTTTTTCTATCAAATCTATTGGATGAATATAAAAGATGTTTTATTCAATATAATATATATATATATATATAATACATTAATATCACTAACTAATTGTAATTTATTTATTTTATTATGATAAAACAGCTTTAAGAGCATAAAAATACTTTTCTATAAAAAAGATCTTTTTATATTTAATTAGTTATTATATTAATTTATAATTAATTTGAAACTAATGAATTAATTATATTTTTTTCAAACCAGAAGTTTTCATAATTTATTTTATCTCATTAAAAATTGGTAATTTAAATGTTAAGTCTGTTTTATTATATTAAATATTAATATCTTAATAATATATTATTTTTCAGTAAAACTCATTCTCTATTGTAATGAAAGCCATCAAAGAAACTAATTATAATATGTGATGTACACTAACTTATTGTAACATTTATTTAAATCTATATATTATATTTAATTTTCTTTAAAAAGTAAATATATTATAATTTCTCAGGATATTATATCCCCTTATGTGCTTACTATTGTGTTCCATACACGTTATCGAATACAATTTTCCAACTTTAGATTTTCAGGGAGTCACATTATTTCCACATTAATTATATTGTTTCCTTCAAATTTAAACTCTATATTGGTGATTTATTGTTTGATTATTCCTAATTTTTTGAATCCCACATTGTGATAAGATTTAATATAATATCATCTTAATTAGAGAAAAGGACAATTGAAAAGGCCACATGGACTAACATATATATATGTATCTAAGTATTATATCATTAGTGTAAAGTAGAGATATTTTCTTGGATTAAAAGAATAAATATGTATAGGGAGTGATTGAGGTCATCAATCACAAAAAAGTGAATGATCAATGGAATGTTTAGGGCCTTAAATCTATAAATCTGTGATGATTTTAAATACCATCTATTCATTAAAAATCACGGTATTATGACAAAATAATTTTGTGAGATCATTTTCATCATGTTGAGAAATTAATTTACTACCTAATAATATAATGAAATGTACTTACATTATAAGTTTTAATTTCATATAAACCATTTTTTCTTTTGCTTGTGCTTCAATAAAATTATATTTAATCTCTAACTTCAAGAAATGGATATCCAAAAATTAACTTTGATCCCTAAATTACTAA
This sequence comes from Viscum album, assembly GCA_963277665.1. Taxonomy (NCBI): domain Eukaryota; kingdom Viridiplantae; phylum Streptophyta; class Magnoliopsida; order Santalales; family Viscaceae; genus Viscum; species Viscum album. The sequence goes on from OY728155.1 coordinate 1,908,845,150, forward strand.
AATAAATATTTAATAGATCATAAGGTACATAAAAGAGTGAAAATTATTTACATTTGTCTCTAACTATTCTCAAAAGACAATATGGTTAATATATTAATCTCTACCCCCTAAATATTACACTATTGTCTAATCATTAATATTTATTCATTAGATTGTTTAACTAAAAAATGACATATGAACCCAGGAATTGTGTAGGTAAGTGGTTGGAGTGAAGATATTGTCATCCTTCATTCATCAGTTCAAGACCCATGACCTTTCCGGACTTGATTATTTTCCACTAGGCATATGGTTTGTCCTTTTCTAAAACCATATTAATATAATTTCAAAAATAAAAATGATGGAAATCCTTAGAATAAGGTTAAGGGATAAATATCATTTAAATTAATGTTTTCAATACAAGTTCAATAGATAAATACTTCACATATTTTATTACTACATATTTCATTCCTTGGTCTAGGGATTATCCATAATATTGTCAGTAGGATTTGTAAATCATGACACCTTTTTTTCAATATAAAACACCTTAGGTTTAATCTAGGTGATTCATTTTCATCAAATATTTAAATCCTTTATAATTTTTTTAAATAAAATGTAAATTAACACAATAATATCCCCTAGTAGTTTCAAACTAGGTGTGCAGTAAGGCATGTTGTTGTGTACCAAGTTATGTCGAGTCAGGCCCGATACACCTTGTCTGAGTTGTTACCTCTATGAACATCTATTCCAGAACAACATCCACATGTATTATCCAGATAGGGATGTATTTCTATTAATACCCACATAATATATATATATATATATTACTAAAATTATAGAGTTTTCTTATTTACATAACCTCATATTCAACCTTAGGGTTATGTTCTCTAATCTATGTTTTCAAAATCCTATTCTCAAGGTTTCTAATAAACTTCATATGGTACCAAATATAGTGATATGGACCCTATAATCCCGGATTCTATATCTACTACTATTATATTGTCTTGATTACAAGGACTCAAATCCCAAAGGATCAAATAGATTAGTAGCCTTGTTAATTTAGATACATACATGATAAAGGAATACTAAAATTACAACATAATTTTTTTCTAAATAAAATCAATGATAATAACATTATTCCATCAAGAATATCCAGACATATCTTTCTTAGTATGATTCATGGATTCCTATGGAAAGGAAAAAAAATAAGGTCAGCTCAAATTCTCAGTAAGGGTAGAGTAAAATTAATGCAATAATGAATCAATGAGAATAATAATTATTGATTGGTAAATAACTGAACACACATTCCATGTAATCAATTACTGAGAAGGAAGTGAGTAAAAAAATAGAAAGGTAAATAACCAAAAAACAAATTCCATTAAATCAATTAAATAAGAATAAAATTTATCCCTAGATTTTTCAATGAAAAATATCATGGATAAAAAAACTAAATCTAAATGAGGGAAATTCTTAATTATTGTACACCATGTTTCCTAGGTACATGGAACCATTACCATCAAGACATAATATCAAGATATTTAAAACATTTATGTGGGTAAAAACCCAACTATTATTCTTTGAAATAAACATGAAGGGATTTTCATCAACTAATTTCATTACAAGAGACTACAAATGCATTGAGGGTCTTACACTAACTGGTCCCCAACCAATAGGGAATTATTTAAATGGTCCCCAACATGTGTGTTTCACATCTTAAGCATTCATCATAAACAATATTACTTTTCAAATATTCTAATTGAATAAAGGATACAAATTTATCAATAATTTCCTAAGTAATCATATAACTTTCAAAGTATACAACATATGAAAAAAAATTGTATATGGTTCAGGAAATTATCATATCCATGAAAAATGAAATGGATATTTAGAGTAAATTCAAGGTAAAATGATCATAGGAAATTAAACATTTCAAGGGGACTAAAAGGAATCAAGTAAGTTAATTTTGATACTATACTTGGCCAAAAAAATCGTAAAACATCTAGAGGAAGAAAAATATGGTATAAATACTACATATCTTAAGTGGAGTAAAAATAATGGGTTGTTGTCATTGATGAATAAAAATCCTATAATAAGATCTTTGGAAAAACATTCTTGAGGAAAATATGCTTTTTTTGAATCCTTTCCATTGAAAATCACTTTTGAAAAACATTTCTGTGAAAAGTAAGCTTCTGAAAATGAAAAGTAAGCTTCAAGGAAATGACGATGCGAAAATACAAACCTTTTGTACTAGGTAAAAAGAATATTCTTTTTGAATCATAAAATTTTAGAAAAATGCCATGTTTAGAAAGAGAAAATAAGATAATTTTAAAAACAATGATGAATGAAAAAAAAATTAATAATTTACTTACAAAATAATTTTTAAAAGTTTAAAAACATTTTAATAAAACATGTTTTTTAGAAGAAAAAAATTTCTCCGACTAAAGAGAGAAATGATGTTGTGTTTTTTTAATGAGCCTGAAAAGAGCGCAGTTCAGTGATGTCATTCTAGATTTATTCTTCCTATACTTTGAGTGTAGTTTTACTATTTATATGGTGTCTACTCAATTTTCCACCCCCATTATCCATTAAAATTGGCTTTATCATATAATAAAAAAAATGAAGGCCTTCGGGCTGTTTCTTGGAAGTTGTGTTTTCTTAAGAACATTTTCTAAAACATTTTAAGTACCCAAGTGTGAAAAATGGTACTATTACTTTAAAAAGGTTATAAATAACCATAGGATAAGAAAATGGTAAATTTTATGAACAATGGTCATATAATTTCATTGAATGGAAATAAAATATCATTAAAATTATTATTTATGAAAATCATCTTTAAACATTCAAAAGTGTCACATACCACATTGAAACATTTTTAATCATAAACCTCATGAAGGAAAAACATCAAATTAAAGTTTTAAATACCAATAATATAAAGGGATTAATGATATAATATATCAAAGGTGAATTATATACACCAAAAAATGATTAAGTGGTGAATATGAAATTTATCTTACAGATATAAAAAGTGTGATGAAAATCCCTTACCTTGTATCTGATTTGTATTGTGTGTCTTTATATTCCTGAATAAAAAACTTATTTTAGTTATTTAATTACTTTATAACCATTTTCATTATTGTAATAAATTTTATTTGACTTATTACAATGTTTTATACAACTAATTAATCAATTAGGTTTTTGTCTGGTATTTTGACTAAATTCATTTTATGTGTCAAAAAGAACTTTTGTAGGTCAACTATGGTCAATGTGGTCATTTTATAACTTCTCTAGAAAACTAATAATGAATTATTTACTATATTGATATATAAATTATACTTCTAAAATAATAATTAAATCTGGTTATGAAAAATGTATCATCATTACAATCATGGAGATGGTAGGTCGTACGTACGCATGAGTAACATCCCCATTTTTCAATCATCATAATGCAAAAAAGTTAAGTAACACTATATATTTCCATAATGATAATTATATAATAAAAATTCATTTAATCATATATACTTATATATTTAATTATTATTATGTAAAACTAATCACATCGTGTTGAGGAGGTGGTAATCTATATGTCTGCGCATGACGTTGTCACTTTTTAATTGTGTGGAAGGGTAATAAATAAAAGGGTATATATTATATTTATAGAAAGTAAATTATGTATTTAATATCAAATATATTTTTTTTATTATCAATTTTTTATAATTAAAACCATCCTTTATACATTCTATGTATCGTGTGATCGAATCACATCGCTTTTTGGAGGGGGTAGTCCACACTACCAAAAAACGATGTTGTCATATTTACAAAAAATGAAAAGTATAAGGGTATTTATTATAAAATAATTAAATAAAAATAAAGACATAATAAGTATCATATATATCATATTTAAATATTTTTTCCATCATAATTCCCGACCACAAAATGTGGTAAAGTAAAACCAAACAACTTCGTTTCATGAGGCGGTAATTCATCGTACACTTAAACGGTATGTTCATTTCCCATTAGATAGATGTGTGTGTTAGTGTAGTTAAAACCCATAACATAAAAACATACGAGTATATTTAGGACACTTATTTTGTTATATAATCATGGAAAAATTATATTTGATGTTTTGAATAATGGGAATAAAACTAAAGAGATTGAGAAAAGATGGTACCACCTCTTTTGGTAACTTTTTTTGGTTTGAACCAAAGGGATTCCTTGGATGGATTTATTCCAAATTTCTGGATTATAGGATCAGGGTATGTATTTTTAAGATCTATTTTTATAGATCTAGGTTTATCCAAAGTGTCTTTATATGTGTAAGGAAGTGGGAGGAGAGGAGGCCTTTTATAGTGGAGAAGGAGAGGCACTCTGGAAAATTTTGGAAAAGGGAACTCCACCAACATTATTTGCATTGAAATAGGGTCCAATAATGGTAAAACTTAGATAAAATGTATTATAGTGTCTAAAAATGTCCATATGGTGGATTTTGGTAAATTTTATAGGTTTTTTGGGCCCTTAAGATTAAGGTTCAATCTCTTATTAATCTTAATTTCACCTTATTCATTGTAATTAATTTTTGTTAAATTCTATAATATTTTTTTAAAAAAACTAATTTTCACATATTAGACATTATAATTTATTCTTATTCCAAATATGTAATACATTTTTCTAAATTAAAATAAAATAAGATACAAAAAATAATTTATATTTAATATCACAGAGGAGATGACAAAGAGTGTTTTAAAAGTAAAAACATTCAAAAGTTTCCTCTATTTTTTATTCAATTTCAAAGTGAATTTGACTCAAATGTCCCAGATTGGATTAATTAATAAATATTTAATATAATTGTAAATTAAAAACAATTAAAAATATATTTCAACCTTATAAATAAATTAGATGAAAAAGTAATTTTGAATTAGAATTCAGTATTTTTCATTACTCATTAAAAATGAAACTTCATAAAAAAATAAACCTAATTTAATTTTTATGTTTCTAATTAAAATATTATCTTTATTTAGACATAATATATTTAAAAAAGTTCCAAAAATTTTATTTTTAATAACTTCTATATTAAAACTTTGTAAGGGCCTGAATCAGCATGGATCGACCCTTCACATGTTTTTAAAGACAAAGGAACTTGAAGGTGGCTCAGAAAACTTACGGGGGAATTTGGGTGCTGGGAAATAGAAGAAGATTAAATTCATGGTTTGAAAATTTGATTCATGTTTCATAATATTGTGGGGTTTTAAAAATAAATAAAATGAATTGGAGATGGGTTTTCTGGTGAAAACCAACCTCAAGGGATTACATAACCTGAAATAGGTTTACATGTCATGTAATCCCCCGATGTTATATGTTTCAAAAAATTTCCACCACTTAGGTTGTCAAACCCTATGGCTACACTTTCCCTCTTTCTCGACTCCTTATGACCTAGCGACCATCTCTTTTGTGTTTTGGATATTTCTTTTACAGGAATCGGTCTCAGGCTTCCTTCTTCGATCTTTAGTGATGAAACATCAATTCTAGGTATGATCTTCCTCCATTATTATGGTTTCTTTCATCATTTTACTCTATTTTCTATTTTATATGTTATATCTCTTGATATCCATGTTCTTAATGAGGTCTCCTTGGTTGTTGGTTATTGCAGTTCTGATTCGGTTTCCTCTGGTGGATGCAGTTGTTGTCGAAGAGCTGATCAGGATCTCGTGCATTTATCTGTTCTCTTGCGAATAATGTTGAATATCTTTTGAGGTAGGGGTTTCATGGATTCTCTATTTATTTATGTTCAATAATAGAATTTCCATGATTTGTCCCCTTGGATAATAATGGAATTCACCTAATTACATACTTGAACCAAATTAACTAATTTGTATCGATCATGTAGTGATGTTGTTTCTTAATACCATAATAATGGTTTTCCTCATGATTTTCCAGATAATGTGATATCTATGCCATAATTGGCTTACCATTTTATTCATGATGTAAGATGTTGAAGAACATAAATCCAGAATTAGTTGATAAATTAATAGGCTAATTTGTTTAAGAGGTTTTTTTAATAAATCCAGAAGTTATTGTTAAAATTTGATGTTAATCAAATTGATACAGGTATGCATGTTTAATTAATTTAGATAATGAACCAGATTTATGTTTATTCTTATTGATAAAATATTTAATTCATGTTTAAGTAATTGGTTAATTAATTTGTGATAGATTTCTATTTAGGTTTCCTATAGGTGGAACCTGTGAATAATGAATCTATTAATTCAAGATAGAATAAGAACCGGTTGTGTGATAAGCATAGTGACTTTGTGTGGAAAGATTTTCCCTCTTCCTTGTAAATTACATGTTCATTATGCTTTGTTATGATAGATCATTGCTATTTTTTCCACTTCTTATGAAGTTCTCTAGATATGTGACCTATGGTATGTGGGGTAGGGAGTCCTGGATGTGATGTGAGCTTGGGATGGCTGAGCTTGGAGGGATATTGTGGTATGTGGAGAAGGTAAACCCAATTTTTGTGGTAGTAGTTGACACCAAGAGTGGCAAGAAGTATCATTTTATGCATATAGTGTCAGAAAGGACAACATAGATGATGAAATGGGTTGAATCTGAGTGTACTAATTGATATTAAAGTTAGCCTCTTGTTGAATATATTGTTTATTTATCTTCATTAAATTGCCCACTTCTTGAGGTAGTTGATATTTCTTACTCTCCTTTCAATGGAGGTGAAGAATTGTGGGGTAAGCCATGTGATTCTCATGTTTAGATTCTCTCAGTTGGATGGTTTTACACTCCTACTATTGGTGGGATAGACTTGATGGGTAGTTCATTTATTCATTTTGTTGAGCCCCTTGTGTTGGTAAGTTATAATGTTTTCCAAGAAGACCTATAAATATGGGAAATGGGAATTATTTTTAAATAAATGAATAAATTTTTAACCCATGGGGTTGAAGCATGCTGGGATGCGATCCAAAGATTACAATTCTAGGAATCTATGGACTCAGTTTGGTTATGATAGGGGAGATTTTAACTTTGTCATGATTCTAATGAAATGTAACGTGGAAATGAAAATGGTTAATTAATTATTAGTGAATTAATTAATGTATAGTGAAACTAATAAAAAGGGAGGAAGTAACTTAATGTATCTATTTAAATGGTTTTGTGCTTATAAGATGTCGAGTCTTAGCCATGGAAGATGGAAGTCCGGGTGATGTTAGCTTCAATTGATTCTAATACTTGTTTATTACCATTGCGTGGTTGTGAGAAATAATATATCATCTATGTTTTATGTTTCTATACACTACTCCATCCAGATGGTTTGGGATACTGACACCCTGAGGATTCTGAGCCCTAAGGGGTGGTTTCCCCAATATCATGGTGGGAAGATGGATGCCTGACAACCTATTTTGTCCCTACTCTCTTCTATTGGTAGTTACTTCTGCTAGTATCCACAGAGTTTAATATTCCCCATATATGTGTGTAGAGGGTTGTATTATCTTGTAGTTATTTCACACAAATATATTCTAGATATAGCTTACTAAGGACAACTATAGGTATAATGTGTATAGGTTATGATGGCTTGAGGATCCTTACTTGACATATGGACTATGGTAGCTTGAGGTGCAATACCCAACATATGATACTCATTTATGTGAGCTATGGTGGCTCCAAAACACTACATTGTTACTTTGGTTATGTTTTCATGGTTGTGTAATGCATGAGGTTCATGTTTTGGTGCTTCACCAAGTTGTCTTCGAGAAAGCCTTTTAGGAGAGCGATGCTCAGGACGACTGATGTTTGGGAAGAGAGGGAAACTAGGGGAAGTAGTAGCGGGTTACCCATGATATTATTTATTATATAATATTCTCGTGTATGTGATACTTGGTGAGAGTAGCCATGGTGAGGCTGGGAACTTAGTATACCTATTTAAATGATGAGTTAGTTTCAATTTTTGTTCGCTGTGATTTTGCATGATTTCTTTACTCTTTCATGAGAGGCTCTAGGGAGGATCCTAATGATTATACTATTATACTCACCCTATTTATATAAGTTTTTTTCAGGTCATTTGGAGTATATTGGAGATCATACTACTTACTACTAGCTTGTGGGTTTGAGGAGATTTTTGGGATTTGTGGTCACTGTCTTCATCACTTTTTTTTAGTACTTATAGTTTTTCCCTTTTGTTGTTGCAGTTCTAACAATACATTACATTTATCTACTTGGGTTTCTTTTATATTTTATTCTAATAAGGGGTTGTTTTGTGTCTATCTTATCTCTCTCCTCCGCGTGTGTTTCTCTTCGAGGGTCATGCCTCTCATTTCCATGTTTATTTTTCCCTCAATGCTAGTCATCAACCTGGGGCCTATTGGAGGCAGGACTCAGGGGTCACCATCTATCTTCTATCAATGTCATACCAGGAGGGGTACACTTTTTGTGGAGGGGGTCGTGATATAGTGTAATCAAAGGGATGTTGAGGGATAGGATAAATTTTGGAGTTAAGAACATGTGAGGTTGCATGGGCTCGTAGGGAAATAGTTTCATCTAATTTTAGTAGGCACTGTAAACATAGGAGACCGTCTGAGACATGGGTATTTAAGTCCCCCTTTGATTTGATTCACATACCTTTAATCTTACATTTCATTCTAAACGAGGTGATATTGGTTGTTTGGTAGAGACCTAGGAGAGGATCATGAATAATTCTTCTTAGCGCCTGTGATTGAATGGGTAAAACTTGGGATATGTTAACATAAAATGAATAAAAGAAAATAGTTAATCAATGTTATGTATAGCTTGATGATGACGACACTTGGAGGGGGACACTCTGAGATTTTCAGCAATAGAGACTGCATAGGTATGAGGGATCCATTTCAGATGTAGCTACCGAAGACTATTTGGAGGATTTTTAGAAAACCATTAGTTCAACCCATGCTCGGAAGAATCACTGAGTATCGTTGGATTTAACGATTCTATGTGGCGTAGTGAGGCAATGGTGGTTCTGGTTTCTCAGGGATCGTGAGGAGTTGAAATTATCATGGGAGGAGTTCCAATACCAGTTTAGATATGATTTTTATCTTCAGCCACAAAGGTGGACAATCTCCTATAGCTGATTAACCTTTGGTATGGTATCTCCTATGTGTGATAGTTTGGAATCCATTTTAGGAACCTTTTTATATATGATTTAGACCCATTTCTAGATGAGAACGATATGGTGGGGAATTTCAAAAAGTATTTTTGTCCACATATTTAGTGCTAGGTCACACCATTTTTTCTAAATACATATATCGAGGTGATAGCCGGAGAAAATGTCATTAATAGGACCTTATCCAGAACTATATCTTCACGAGAGGTGAGTTTTCATCATTCCTCAAAATGAAAATCCATGCTCCAAGGTTCCCAGTTGTTAGGATAGAAGAGCTTCCAATAGTTGTGGCTAGCACCCAGCCCATAATGTATTGATTCTATAGGGGTGGTGGCTCTTATACCTATGTTAAGGGATCATATGTGTGTTTTTATTTTGGAGGATGAGGTCATTAGAAGTGATAGTTCCTGAACTTTCTGAGTATTCAACATACTCTAGGTGTTCCACTTCTGGTTCCTCCTTTGAGGAATTTCTATCTAAGGAAGTAACATCAGATTACACAAGTTTTAGGGCAACAAAGAGAAGATGGGTAGGTATATTACATCCCTGAGATTCTCTCTATCCTTATATATCAGAGTTTAACCATGGAGGTGGTTGATAATATGGTCATAGAGGTCATGGAGAAGAATATTGTCATTTTCATGCCTTAGAGTTTACAATTCTAGGCGATACGTACATCATTCTAGGTGATCGTTTCTTATGTTCTACTTGGGTGCATTCCTTGTTTGATTTATGATAGATTCACTACTTCTTATCTCCTTCCCTTTTCCATGCTTTACGATTTAGGTAGAGAGACTTCTAGTGCCCTTGGCATTGACTACACCAGTTAGTGGTCAAGATGACTTATCTGAAGTATGTAGAGACTATGATCTAGTGCTAATGTAGCACCGCTCTTGGGGAGATTTCCTATTTTTATAGATAAAACCATATGATTTCATCCATGTCATGGGTTTTTAAAATTAGTTGTAGGATATCATGGATTAATTCATGAGGTAGGCTGTTTTTTTGATGTGGATGGAGAGCCAACAATGTTTTTTGGTGAGTGAGACCCTTGAATGGGCCAAAGGTGTGTTCCTTCCTTGTCATCCATGATGATTGAGATGTTGCTAAATTCATTGTAAGTTCAATAGTTGGCATTTCCTAGGGTCATGGATGATTATCTTTATGTCTTTTTAGAAGAGGTTTTAGCATGAAACCCTTGATGAGAGATCAAATTTGGGATTGAACAATAGCCAAGAATTTCTCATATCTTTATGTATTCATATTAGAGGGATCCTTCTTAGTTTTGGGATCTGTAAATATAGACCAATGGTATATTGTAGGGTGGTTTTGTTTGATCGAGTGTGTCATATTGGGCTACACCCATTTTGTTTGTAAAAGAGGTTGACAGTAGTCTGCGGTTGTGTATCAATTATTGTCACGTGAACTAAATGACAGTGATGAACTGCTATCCACTTCCATGGATTGATGATCTATTAGGTCAACTAAAGGGTGCATTTTTTTTCCTAGAGATTTATTTGAGGTTAGGATATCATCAGATATGATTTAAGGATGAGTATATTCAAAATAATGCTTTTCACTGTCATCATGGGAATTACGAGTTCATTGTAATGGCATTCGGTGTGATGAATTATCCAATTGCGTTCATGGGGTTAATGATCGCTGTGTTCTGTGAGTTCCTGTATAAGATCATTTTGGTTTACATTGATGGAATCCTTGTGTACTCAGTGACTAATGAAGAAAATAAAGGGCGTCTTCATGCTTTTTTGGGAGTTTTTTGTCATGATTAGTTGTTTGGGAAGTTTCCAAATTGTGATTATTGGGATCAAGAAGTCTATTTCATGGGCCATGTTGTATCTCAGTAGGTAGTGGGTGTGGACCTGTCAAAGATAAAAGAAGTTTGGTATTGGGAATACACTAAGTGTAACGCCCCGACCCCAGCTACCCAGAGTCGTTTCGTTATTGCGGATCATTGGCATGATCACAAAATATCAAGTCTCTAAAGACCGATTAGTTTAGTAGCCTTGGAAACACTAGATACATTCATAAAAGTTACATTAAATCATAAAGTGAAAAACTACAATAACATGGTCTCTATATACCACACTCATATCCCCTTCTGACTATCCCTGCAGGTCATTCATAAAATACTTCTTCACATCCTGGAAAAATTAAAACATTGAAAGGGGTGAGCTCAGATGCTCAGTAAGGATAACAATATAGCGGAAGCTTTCATAAATAAACATAAAAATTTAAGGCAATTTATAAATAAACAAAAGCCTTTTAAACATGAACATCAGCATAATATGGCAAAATAAAATGAAATAATGTCATTTACTTATTCACATGGATATTCTACTGGTCAAATAAGCACATGCAAAATCAATAACCACTTTCATAATGATGTAATGCATAATGCCAGACTATCATAACCACGTATCCAAGGCCTCGTGCCAAGACTACAAATAAGATTTTGTCAAGGCCTCATGGCAAGACACTAGTTTGTCTCATGAGACCGGCCAATGCATTGAGGAGCCATAGCAGGCTCCACCCGTCACTTATTAAGTCCAATTCATTACTCATATGAACAGGTTTAAACATATCATAAACCATAACATAATCGTATCATATAAAACATACATAAAAGAAACATAACATTTCCACATTTCAATCACAAGATATCAATACAACACATTTATATAATAAAAACATTATCAAAACGATTTTCAATACCAAAATAAAAGAAAATTAAAACATGGTATTTATTTTTCATTTCAAAAAGTTATGGCTTGTAGAGGAAGCCGAAACTCAAATAATGTTCATGGTGGCGGAGAAGTCGTTGTTTCTGCATAAGTATGACAAGAAAAACATTTCTTTTTGTCGTTTAGTAAAACGCATCGTATAAAAAGATTCATTTTGAATAAACGTAAATGTCAAAGGGGTTTATACACCGTATAGAAGAAATTTGTGTATAAAACAAAATATGCCTCAATGATTGGAGATTGAGACGAAGTTCCTTACAAAGATAATTTTTTAAATAAAATAGATCTATTATGTGTATCCAGAATAATTACACATAAATAAAGTACAAATAAAAGATAAGACATAATAATATCATGACATAATTTGAATGTAGGAGATTAACCCAAAGAACAAAATTTGGGTTAAGAAGTTCCCTTACCTCGTGTTCGACTTGACTCGACCGTTATTTAACAACCTGAATAATAAACTAGAATTAATTTATAATTGATTAAGAACCTTTTTCAAGTTTATTATTCCTTTAATATCACTTATTACCATGTTATGAACATTATGTAATTATTTATTTTAATAATTGTCGTTTTGTCGATCTTTGGTACATGAGTGAAAAATAAACTTCCTATAATTACAAGTTGTCCATGTGGTAAAATATCCATTATATCTAGAATTATATTCATGATTTATATATCATATATATCATATATATCCAGTATATACATTCATTTATAATATTACTTAACATTTAGAGGTAAGAAATGAAATGCACCGTTCATGGAGACGGTAAGCCGTATGTACGTATGAACACTACTTTCATTTATATTTCGTATTTAATTGAATGAAATCATAATCATATAAAGGTGTATTATAATTCCAGTATAATATCATATATAATATCATTTACTCCATCCTTTATACGTCCCACACATGTCATTAACGATTCAAATCCCTTTGAGGGGGCGGTAGTCCGCACTTCCTAAAATGAAATTACCGCGTTTACCCATAATAGAAATAATAAAGGTATTCCATAAATGAGAAATAAAGAAGCATAAGGAAAACATAAACATAATATATATCATATATAGAAATAGTTTCATCTTAATGGCCACCATTAGAGGTGTTAAAAGAATATTGAACAATCATCATTTCGTGAGGCAGTATTTCGCCACCCACAGAAACAGTATGTTATTTAACCATTAGATGGAGGTGTGTGTAAGTTTAAATCAAATACTTCTCATAACAACATACTATTATATTGAAGATACTGTTTTTGTTACAAAATAAATGAATAAAAAGAGTTTAAGGGTTTGGAGAAGAAAAACAAAATAACATAAGAGAAGACATTACCTTAAAATCAGGTAACTCTTTTTTGATTTGAGCCAAAAGCTTCATTGGGAAGAATTATGACCAAAGTGAGGATTCTATGAGTCAGATAGGGAAGGTGATAGATTATTTGGGCAAAGTTTGTCCAAGCCAAATGGCTTTGAAGGTGTGAATAAGGTGGTAGTGGTGGGGGCCTTTTATAAGAGGAGTGGAGGGGCACTCTTGGAAACTCATGAAATGTTACATTATTATGAAATGATTTTCGAATTTCAATGGTCCCAAAATTATATATTTCTAATATAAGGTGATAAGGGTTTTAAATATACTCATCCAATAGGTTTTTGACATGTTTAAGTCTTAGATTTTACATTATCTTTTCATTTTATTTAAATTGTTAATTAATGAGGTAATCGCTGCATCATCATGGTGTCATAAAAAATTTAATTTATTTAATGTCTAAAAATTATAAAAAAATATCATGATGTAGGAAATCTTTTTATATTTCCAATGAATATTTATAGTCGAAAAGTTAACTTATATAACCCCATGTAATAATTGTTTTAGTAAAACAACACATGCTTGTGACAATTTTATTTTTACTTTAAATAAAAAGTTGTTAATGTCATTTTCTTATCAAAGTGGCTCCATGGGGTCCCCAAGTTGACCCATGGATTGTCTTGGTCGGAAATTAATCATCCAATAATTTTAGGAAAAGTTTCAAGATATTTTCATATTTTTATAATATCATTTTTATCTTAAATTTCACTAATTACCTTTAATCGTGATTAATTAAACTTAAAAGTTACTATTCACCAAAAAATTAATTTAATCCCATTGTACCACATTTTACTTCCTAATGAAAACCATGTATGTTGTATTTTTTAAAATCAAATCACAAAAGTGGTAATGTTTCATTTACATGAAAAATTAGTTTTTAAACTACCACTTAGTGGTTTCACTATTCATCAAAAATTGATGTTCTTCCGAAAAATACCAAAAATTATACCTAATATATAATTGATATTATGAATTCAAAAATGGTGTCTATTTTAAAAAATTCCAAAAATATAATTTGAATTAATTAATTTTATAACTAATTCATGTTGTCAAAACATATAGCGTGTTTTTAAGAAACAATATCAATCAAAAGATTGACAATTGTGTTTGTCCAATTTCAAAGTGAAGTTAATTCTAATTACTAACATTGGATAAAATGGTAAAACTATATTATAATTATACTTTAAAACCACTCAATATAATAATTTATCACTATTAATTATTTTGATTAAAAATGTTGTTTTTAATTAAAATTTAGTAATTTTCACTATTTATCAAAATATAAAAGTTATTCGAAAAGTTCCAAATTTTTTTCCTAGCCTAAATTCGATATTCCGAATCCAAAAATGAAGTCCATTTTGAAAGATAAAATTTATAAAATTTCAAAAATTAGGTATTACTATTCATAACGGATACTTTGAATGGTTGTGGTGTGTGTTAGAACTCGATGTTGCATACAACACACGCTACTGTATTATTCAAAGAGAAGCGTACCATAGAATCTTGGGGTGTTACATTCTCCCCTCCTTCAAATAATTCCTTTCTCGAAATTTCATATAATATCACTGTATAAAAAGACTCGGGTGATTCTTCATCATAAGTTCCTCTGGTTCCCACGTTGTCGCCTCCATCTTATGGTTTCTCAATAGAACTTTTACGAGACGAGTCATTCGGTTTCTCAGCACTTGTTCTCTTGTATCAAGAATCCTGACGGGCTCTTAGCAATAAGACAGATCGGGTTCCAGTTCTAATTCCTCATAGGTGAGTACATGCGTTGGGTCAGGCATGTATTTTCTCAACAGTGATATGTGAAATACATCGTGAACTTTGGAGAGACTTGGCGGCTTTGACAAATGGTAGGATACAGCCCCAATTCCTTCTATAATTTCAAAGGGTCCAATGTACCTGGGACTCAATTTAACCTTCTTAGCGAAATGTATAACTCCCTTCCATGGAAATACCTTCAAGAAAACAAGATCTCCTACCTGAAATTCCAACTCCCTCCTTCGGTTGTCAGCATAGCTCTTCTGCCTACTTTGAGCTGTTTTGATGTGGTTTTGGATTACCTTCACCTTTTTCATAGTTTCCTCCACCAGTTCTAGGCCTACAAGTTTTCTTCCACCAACGTCATCCCAACAGGTTGGTGTGCGACATCTCTTTCCATATAACACTTCATATGGTGTCATCTGAATACTTGAATGGAAGCTATTGTTATATAAAATTCTACCAGAGGTAAATATTGATCCCACATACCCTGAAAGTCAAGTGATCATGATCTCAACATGTCATCTAAGGTTTGAATAGTTCATTCTTATTGTCCATCTGTTTGAGGGTGGTATGCAGTGCTCAAACGAAGTTCAGTATCCAAGGCCTTCTGAAGACTTTTCCAGAATCTTGATGTAAAACGGGGATCACGATCCAAGACAATCGACAGGGGTACTCCATGAAGTCTCACAACTTCATTAATATATAGTCTTACTATACATTCAAGTGGTAGCTCTTCTCTTATAGCAAGAAAATATGCTGAATTCGTGAGACGACCAACAATGACTCATATTGCTTCATTCCTTCTAGGATTCTTTGGTAGTCCCATGACAAAGTCCATCATAATATTATCCCTTTTCAACTCAGGTATGGGAAGAGGTTGCAATACTCCGCCAGGCAGTTTCCTTCTAACTTTCACTTGTTGACAAACCATACATCTTGACACAAAACCAGCAATCTCCCTCTTCATGTTGTCCCACCAAAAATGTCCCTTTAAATATCTATACATTTTTGTGCTCCCAGGGTGTATAGAGAAATTGGAACTATGAGAATCATCCAACAATTCTTTCTTTAAATCAGGTATATCAGGAACACAAAGTATCCTCCCAAATTTCAAAATTCCATCTTCATACACAAAGTCACTAAATCACCCATCATTCACAGCTTTAATTTTCTTTTTCAACTCTTCATCATCTTCCTGAGAACACTTTATCCTTTCTAGTAAAGATGGTTTGGCAACCATTTGAAGAAGTTTTGATGTTTCGCCCTCCATGGTGATTCATATATCCATCTATACGAGATCCATGAAAATAGGATCCCATTCCACTCCCATCACGTTCAAAACTCCATGATCTTTTCTACTCAAAGCATCTGCAACCATATTTTCCTTCCCCGGGTGGTATTGTATCATGCAATCATAATCCTTGAGTAGTTCAACCCATCAACTTTGCCTCATGTTGAGTTCTTTTTGTGAGAAAATATAATTCAAGCTCTTGTGATCAGTATATATCTCAAATTTTTCACCATATAGATAATGTCTCCATATCTTCAAGGAAAAGATTACAACATCTAACTCGAGATCATGATTAGGATAGTTCTGCTCATGAATTTTTAGCTATCGTGATGCATAGGAAATAACCCTATCATTTTTCATAAGGACACAACCAAGTCCATTCATTGATGCATCACTATAAATAACGAACCCATCATTCCCTGATGGTAGAGTCAATATAGGAGAATTGACTAATCTTTTCTTCAGTTCTTCAAACCATTCTTCACACTCTTTTTTCCAGACAAATTTAACCCCATCACATGTGAGCTTCGTTAATGGGTTATCCAATCGGGCAAAATTCTGGACAAAACGTCAATAATAACCTGCCAAACCAATAGAGCTACGTACCTCAGTTATACTTGTCGGTGCTAGCCATTCTTGGATTTCCTTAGTCTTAGAAGGATCAACGGAAATTACATCCTTCGAGAGAATGTGGCCAAGAAAAGAAATCTCTAGAAGCCAGAATTCACATTTGCTAAACATCCCATATAATTCACGACTTCTAAGAGTCTTCAAGATAATGCGCAAGTGATTTTCATGATCTTTGTAGCTTTTGGAGTATAACAAGATATCATCAATAAATACCACCACAAAATCATCAAGATATTCCTTGAAAATTCTATTCATTAGATCCATGAATACAGAGGGTTCATTAGTCAATCCAAAAGGAATTACTGTAAACTCATAATGCTCGTACCTTGTTTGAAATGTTGTCTTCGGAATGTCTTCCTTCTTCACACACAACTGATGGTATCCAGATCAAAGGTCAATCTCTGAAAAGTATTGAGCTCCATGTATTTGGTCAAATAAATCATCAATGTGAGGTAGGGGATACTTGTTCTTTATTGTTATAGCATTGATCTCCCTGTAGTCAATGCACAACCTCATAGATCAATATTTCTTCTTAACAAAAAGGACAGAGGCTCCCCATGGAGAAACATTAGGGAAAATGAATCCCTTATTACTCAATTCTTCTAGTCGTTTCTTTAGTTCAACTAATTCCACGGTGGCCATTCTATAAGGGGTCTTCGATATAGGCCTTGATCTAGGAATTAAATCAATGGAAAACTCAACTTCTCGTTCTGGAGGATGTCCAGGTAACTCTTCTGGAAACACATCTACATATTCTTTCACAATGGGTACATTCTCTATTTGAACATTCCTTTCCTCTCCCTTAGTCATTTCATTCTCTTCCTCTCCAATAATTGAATTTAGTTGAGATACTGGGGGTGGATCTAAATAAGAATTAGGTGGTGATGATTCTGCTCTAAAAATAAGTTGTTCCTTATCATCATCATAAAAAATCGTAACCTCCTTCTTCTTACAATAAATATTTACATCATAGTCCGAAAGACAATCCATACTGGAGATTATATCAAACGCAATAATAGGTATGACAATGAGATCAGCGGATAAATAACATTTATGTGCTCTAATGAGGATTGATTCACAAAACATTGTTGCAATGATACTTCCATTATAATTTTGACTGACAATTCTCTTGTTAAATCAAATTGGAAATATCTAATTTTCTTAGCAAAATGGGAAGATATGAAACAATGCGATGATCCAGAATCAAATAATGCATTTTCTAAACATGAGGAAACCATTAAATTACCTGCCACCGCGTCTTTCGGAGCTTCAACCTCAGCAGTAGTGATAGCATAAGCTTGACCTTGATCTCTTGTCCTCTTCTAAGGTAAGTTTCCCTAAGGCTTAGTACATTCATTTGAATAATTCCCCATTTCCCTACAATTGTAGCATTCCACATTGACAGCAACTTTATTTCCCTTGCAATCATGAGCTTGGTGGCCTTTTTCACCACACTTGTAACAGACTCTCATTCCCTTCAAGAAAATACCAGGGTGTTTCTTCCCACATTTACTGTAGTACTGATATTCAACTTTTCCCTTCTTCCCCTTATTTCCATTTCTAGATTGATCATATTATCACTTCTTTTCTTTCTTTTCTTTAAAGTCATAAGACTTAGAGAATTACTTTTCCATCTTGATATCACACGTGACAATATCTTTGTAAGACGAGAAGGATTGTGAGACTAATGCTCGACGGAGAAATGGTTTTAACCCATCAAGGAAATGATCGATCTTACTTCTTGGGTTACATATATAATCTACAGCATGCCTCGCTAACCTTGTAAAGTTAGCCTCATTCTTCGCAACATTCTCATCCTCCTTCTACCTCAGTCTCAGAAATTGCCTTTCCATATCTGCTCGATGGTCATGTGGAAAGTATTTTTTCTAATAAAATTTCCTTAAAATCCCTCCATTCCATACT
Organism: Viscum album; assembly: GCA_963277665.1. Classification (NCBI taxonomy): domain Eukaryota; kingdom Viridiplantae; phylum Streptophyta; class Magnoliopsida; order Santalales; family Viscaceae; genus Viscum; species Viscum album. Next base: position 1,908,864,010 of record OY728155.1, read on the forward strand.
TGATACTTCATCATCTTCCTTTTTGTTTTGAATCAATGACCACCATTGATTAACATCTCCAGTGAGGCGGTAAACTTCCATGACAACCTTCTCCCTTTCACTACTCCCCAAGGTGTGGAATATTTTCTCTAAGGAGTTTATCCATTGCTCAACTACTAATGGATTTGTACCCCAATTAAATGTTGGTGGTTTTTTCCTCATGAAACGGTCTAACATTGATCCTCCACGTTGCGGATCAGGGTGCTTTATACGAGTAAGGTTATTATTCATAACCTGAGTGAGTTGTCCCAGTATGGTAATATGTTTATCGGCACCAGTTGTATCTCCAGCTCCACAATAATTATCATGAGCAGGAGGTAAATCCCTACATGGACTGCGTGCATTGATATGGTTTCCATTCCTCCCACTAGGCTCCATTTCTAAACAATGGAATAAACTATATTAGTTTATGAATCAAAATACATAATTCCATACTTGTAAAACACTTAACATAAATTGAACTATAATCATAAAAATGTTTTCTTTGAGGAATTATATACTCATAAAACCTTTATAATGGTTTGTAAAGAAAATTATAATTATCCTAAGCATATCCCCCGCGAGTGTTGTAACCAATAGTGCAGCAAGGCTCGTTGTCGTGCACCTATTCCCATTCGAGTCTGGCTCAAAGCGGTGTTTTCAGGTTTTACCACTAGGTACATCTGTGCCAGATCTTCCACTACCTTATCGTATCCAGACAGGGATGTATTGCTCGGAAAACTCACAAAATCTCTATAATACCAAAATTCTAGGAAGATCTTCTATACTAATCCTAAAATTCTATCTTAGGGCTATATACTCTAATAAGAGTTTATCTAAATCTAGCTTCCAAGGTTAGTACTAAACTGCCTCTGATACCAACTGTAATGCCCCGACCCTAGCTACCCAGAGTCGGTGCGTTATTGCATAACATTTTCATGATCATGAAAGATCATGTCTCGAAATACCGATTAGTTTAGTAGCCTTGGAAACACTAGATACAATCATAAAAGTTACATTAAATCATATAGTGAAAAACTAAAATAACATGGTCTCCATAGACCATACACATATCCCCTTCTGACTATCCCTAGAGGTCATTCATAAAATACTTCTTCACATCCTGGAAAAAGTAAAACATTGAAAGTGGTGAGCTCAGATTCTCAGTAAGGATAAAAATATAGCGGAAGATTTTATAAATAAACATAAACATTTAAGGCAATTTATAACTAAACAAAAGCCTTTTAAACATGAAATTCATCATAATATGGAAAAATAAAATGAAATAATGCCATTTACTTATTCACATGGATATTCTACTGGTCGAATAATCACATGAAATATCAATAACCACTTTCTTAATGATGGAATGCATAATGCCAGACTATTAGAACCATGTAGCCAAGGCCTCGTGCCAAGACTACAAATAAGATTTTGTTAAGGCCTCATTCCAAAACACTAGTTTGTCTCATGAGACCTGCCGATGCATCGAGGAGATATAGCGGGCTCCACCCGTCACTTATTAAGTCCAATGCATTCCTCATATGAACATGTTTAAACAAATCATAAACCATAACATAATCGTATCACATAACACATGCATAAAGGAAACATAAAATTTATACATTTCAATCACAATATATCAATACAACACATTGATATAATAAAAACATTATCAAAACCATTTTCAATACCAAAATAAAATAAAATTAAAACATGGTATTTTTTTCATTTAAAAAAAGGTGTGGCTTTTAGAGGAAGCCAAAACTCAAATAATGGTCACGCCGGTGGAGAAGTAGTTGTCGCTGCATACATAGGACAAGAAAAACATTCCTTTTTTTCGTTTAGTAAAACACATCGTATAAAAAGATTCCTTTTGAATAAACGTAAAAGTCAAAGGGGTTTATACACCGTAAAGAAGAAATTTGTGTATAAAACAAAATATTCCTCAATTAATGGATATTGAGAAGAAGTCCCTTACAAAGATCATTTTTTTAAATAAAATAGATCTATTATGTGTATCCACTATAAGTACACATAAATAAAGTACAAATACAAGATAAGACATAATAATATCATGAAATAATTTGAAAGTAGGAGATTAACCCAAAGAACATAATTTGGGTTAAGAAGTTCCCTTACCTCGTGTCCGACTTGACTCGACCGTTCATTAACCTCCTGAATAATAAACTATAGTTAATTTATAATTTCATAAGATCCTTTTTCAAGTTTATTATTCCTTTAATATCACTTATTACCATGTTATGACCATTATATAATTATTTATGTTAATAACGGTCATTTTGTCGATCATTGGTACTTGAGTCAAAAATAAACTTCTTATAATTACAAGTTGTTCATGTGGTAAAATATGCATTATATCCAGAATTATATTCATGATGTAGATATCATATATATAATATATATACATTATATACATTCATTCATAATATTACGTAACATTTAGAGGTAAAAAATGAAATGCACCGTTCATGGAGACTCTAAGCTATACGTACGCATGAACGCTACTTTCATTTCTATTTCATATTTAATTGAATGAAATCATAATGATATAAAGGTGTATTATAATTAAAGTATAATATAATATATAATATCATTTACTCCATCCTTTATTCGTCCCACATATGGCATTAATGATTCAAATCACTTTGAGGGGGCGGTAGTGCGCACTTCTTAATATGAAATTATCACGTTTACCTATAATGGAAATCATAAAGGTATGCCATAAATAAGAAATAAATAAGAATAAGGAAAACATAAACATACTATATAGAAATATATAGAAATATTTTCATCTTAATGGCCCCCATTATAGGTTTTAAAAGAATATTGAACAATCATCATTTCGTGAGGCAGTATTTCGCCACCCACAGAAACAGTATGTTATTTAACCATTAGACGGAGGTGTGTGTAAGTGTAAATAAAATACTTCTCATAAAAACATCCTAGTATATTGAATATACTGGTGTTTTTACAAAAGAAAGGAATAAAAATTGTTTAAGGGGTTGGAGAAGCAAAACAAAATAACATAAGAGAAGACATTACCTTAAAATCGGGTAACTCTTTTTTGATTTGAGCCAAAAGCTTCCTTGGGAAGAATTATGCCCAAAGTGAGGCTTCTAGGAGTAATATAGGGAAGTTTAGAGAGTATTGCGGTAGAGTTTGGCCGATCCAAAGGTCTCTGAAGGTGTGAATAAGGTGGTAGTGGTGGGGGCCTTTTATAAGAGAATCGGAGGGACACTCTTGGAAACTCATGAAATGTTACATTATTATGAAATGATTTTCAGATTTCAAAGGTCCCACAATTATATATTTCGAAGGTAAGGTGATAAGGGTTCGAAATATACTCATCCAATAGGTTTTTGACATGTGTAATTCTTATATTTTACATTATCTTTTCATTTTATTTAAATCGTTAATTAATGAGGTAATTGTTGCATCATCATGGTGTCATAAAAAATTTAATTTATTTAATGTCTAAAAATTATAAATAAAATATAATGATGTAGGAAATATTTTTATATTTCCAATGAATATTTATAGTTGAAATGATACCTTATATAACCCCATGTAATAACTGTTTTATGAAAACAACACATGTTTGTGACAATTTTATTTTTACTTTAAATAAAAAGTTATTAATGTCATTTTCTTACCCAAGTGGCTCCATGGGGTCCCCAAGTTGACCCATGGATTGTCTTGGTCGGCCATGACTCATCCAATAAGTTTATTACAAGTGTCAAGATATTTTCATATTTTTATAATATCATTTTTACCTTAAATTTCACTAATTACCTTTAATTGCGATTAATTAAACTTAAAAGTTACTATTCACCAAAAAATTATTTTAATCCCATTGTACCACATTTTACTCCCTAATGACTACCATGTATGTCGGATTTTTGAAAATCAAATCACATAAGTGGTAATGTTTCATTTACATGAAAAATTAGTTTTTAAACTACCACTTAGTGGTTTCACTATTCATCAAAAATTGAAGTTCTTCCGAAAAATACCAAAAATTCACCCTAAGCTATAATTGATATTCAGAATTCAAAAAAGGTGTCTATTTTACTAAATTCCAAACATATAATTTGTATTAATTAATTTTATAATTAATTACCGTTGTCAAAACAAATAGCGTGTTTTTAAGAAACAATATCAATCAAAAGATTGATAATTGTTTATGTCCAATTTCAAAGTGAAGTTAATTATAATGACCACCATTGGATAAAATGGTAAAACTATATTCTAATTATACTTTAAAACCACTCAATATAATAATTTATCACTATTAATTATTTTGATTAAAAAGGTTGTTTTTAATTAAAATTTAGTAATTTTCACTATTTTTCATAATATAAAAGTTATCCGAAAAAATCCAAAATTTTATCCTAGGCTAAATTAGATATTACGAATCCAAAAATGAAGTCCATTTTGAAATATAAAATTTATAAAATTTCAAAAAGTAGGTATTACTAATCATAACGGCAACTTTGAATGGCTGTGGTGTGTGTTAGAACTCGATGTTGCGTACAACACACACTATTGTATTATTCAAAGAGAAGCGTACCATGGAAGCTTGGGGTGTTACACTATGAAAGTGAAAGAGGTGTGAATTTTACTTGGCCTTGCATTCTATTATAGGTGGTTTGTAGACAATTTCTCTTAAGTTGTAACTCCTCTAAAAGTGTTGACCAGAAAGGAGCAGGCCTTCATGTGGAGTAATTAGTTTTTGGTGGCATGTGAGTATTTTATGGATAATTTGTTCTGTTCTCCATTTCATTGTCTTCCAATAGAGGGAGTTTAGTTCAAGGTTATTGGTGACTCTTCATATCTTGGTTTGGTTTGTGTTCTTATGCATTAGAGATCAGTTTTTTCCAGTGGTTCTATCCATTTACGTTACTATGAGCATAATTATACCACCCACAATCTTGAGTTAGTGGAATTGGTGTTTGACCTGATGTGGTGGAGACATTACCTCATTGGTGAGCGCTTTGTGGTCTTCACCGATCATCAAAGGCTGAGGTTTTTTTTTCTCCAAGTATGACTTGAACCTGCATCAATGTCAGTGGATGGAGTTCTTATAGGATTAAAAATTTCATATTTTTTATACACCTGGAAAGGGAAATGTTTTAGTTGATACTCTGATCCTGAAGTCACATAAAGATTCGGTGATTGAATGTGGCATTTCATTGAATGTGATAGAATAACTTTCAACATTGCACATTGATATGGGAGAATTATGGGGAAGAGGATTCATTTTTAAGATGATGGTGCATTCATATCTGGTGAAACAGGAGGAGGATTCCTAGTTGGGGGATCTTGAGGTAGAGTTCTAGAGATACTGAGTGGATTGTAGTGAGGGACCTTATATTTGGTATGTAGATGAACAAAACCGAGTTTTATTTTAAGGAATAATTTTTATTCCTTTGGTGATACATGAGAATGTTTTTAGATAGTTCCATATTTCACCTTTGGTAGTACATTCAAGTGTAAAAAATATGTACCAATCTTTGAGAGGTTGGTTTTGGGAGCCTGGGTTGAAGCATGCAGTTTCAGAGTTTGTGTTTCAATGTTTGGTCTTCCAAAAGGTGAAGGTCGACCACCGTGTTCCTGGTGGTTTGCTCCAACTGTTATATGTTCCTCATTTGATGTGGGAGGACATATCTATGGCATGTTTTTTGTTTACCTTGATCTTAGGGAGATAGTGAAGCTACATGTGTAGTAGTATATTATCTGACAAAATCGGCCCACTTTATACCAATCATGGAGTCAAGCTCATTGGAGTTCCTATCGAGGTAGTATCTGGAGGAGGTGGTGTGACTCCAAGGAGTCCCAAGGACAATAATTTCATATCGATATCCTCATTTTACCTCTAATTTGTTGATAGGTCTCTAGTATTCTTTTGGTTATCAACTATGCATTAACACTTCTTTTCATCCACATATGAATAGTTATATATCATGAACCAACCATACTCTTAAAGACATGTTGTTATCTTTTTTCTTGTATTTAGGAGGTTTATGGATGAGGCACATTCCCTTTGTATAGTTCACTTACAACAATAGTTTTCACTCCACCGCCAGCATGGCATCGTTTGAATTCTTAAATGTCTGACCCTTCCATTCTCTATTATGCTAGAATGTGGTCAGAGAGTCCAAAATTGTCTGGTAGTAACTAGTATTGAATAATATAAAGATGTTCTAGGTGATTCATGAGAGGAAGAATGATCCATTGTATCAGCATAAATCCTATGACAATCATAGAAGGAGACCTATGGAGTTCGACTTTGGGGATCATGGGTTCTTGAAGGTGACTCCATGTTGTGGTAAATAAAGGTTTGACCATGGGAGTAAGCTTAGTACCTAGTTTTTTGGGTCTTTCGAGGTGTTGGATCATGTTGGATCCATTACATATCAGAAAGAACGTTCCCCATATATGATCCGAATATATGAGTTTTTCATGTGTCGTAGCTCCATCGTTATCGTCATGATGACTCTCATGTAATTGATTTGGGAAAGATCGATGTTTATGATGATGTGACCTTCATGGAGCGGCCTGGAGAGATCCATGACTCAAAGGAGAATGTTTTGTGTGGGCTTTATACCTCCTTTGTTCGTTTCTTATAGAGGCATGGTGGCATAGAGAAGAGTACCTCAGAATATGAGTCACATATACATACTCAGTACCCTCAGTTGTTTGATGTTTATCTCTTATCTTTTAACATTTTTGGTTTGGTGGTTATAGACCCTTTCAGGTCATGATATTTCATTCTCTTGTTTCTTATTGCATCTTTCTCTCTTTTGAGAGGTATCTCCCCAAGGAGAGTGTTTGGGAGTTGGTTTTGGTTGTTTCATGGTTCTGCACTTGTTATTCTAGTGAGGTGTTGAGCTCATGTGGTGATGAAAGATTCGAGAGGTATCTTACTGGGTGGTTATTCAGATGACCTGATTTTGTTTCCTCTCTGGGATGGTTTTGGATTCTCAAGGATGATAATTTTTTGAGTGGTATCTGATGTTAGGGCCCGAATCCACATGGATCGACCCTTTTCATTTTTTTGAAGACTAGGGAGCTTGGAGGAGGCTCAGAGGATGTCTGGAGGAGTTTGGGTGGGGGAAATGGGTGTTGTATACTTTCATAGTGTGAAAGAGGGATTCATATCGTGTAACATTTTGGGGTTTTAAAAACAAATAAAATGAAGAGGTTACATTTTTTTCAGTGAAAACCAACCTCTATGTATTACGCGACATGAAATGGGATTACACGCCATGTAATCCCCCAATGCTCTATGTTTTAAAACATTCCATCCTCTCAAGTTGTCAATCCCTATTGGTATATCATCCCTCTCTCTCAAATGCAAGAGACTCGGGGATCCTCTCTTCAATTGTTTGTATATCGCTTCAATGAGAATCAATATCGATCTTCCGTCATTGATCGGTAACTTTGATCTGAGGTATGGCCTACCTCTATTCTTGTGGTTTCTTCAATCCTTTTCCTCCCTTTTCTCTATTCTATGTGACAACACTTGATCTCCATGATCCTGATGGATTTTTCTTGTTTGTTTTTTGGTGCAGTTTTGATGCAACATCCTCGAGTGGATACAGTTGTTGCATGAGAGGTGATTGAGGTTCGGTTGCATTGATACATTATTATTCAATGAACATCGAACACCTTTCGAGTTAGGGGATTCATGTCTTCTCTATTTATTAATGTTCAATAATAGATTTATCCGGATTTATCCCCTTCGATGACAATGTAATTGACCTAATTACATACTAGAACCGGATTAATGAATAAGAATTGATCACGTAGCGATGTATTTTCTTTATAACATGATAACAGTTTTCCTCTTGATTTTCTAGATATTGTTATATCAATGCCTTTATTGGTTTATAATTTTTTTAATTGATGGAAATTTTTAACAAACATAAAGACAGAATTAATTGATAAATTAATTTTCTAATTGGTAAAAGGGTGATGTTTAATAAATCTGTTTTTGGTTGTTATAATTTGATTTTAATCAGATTGATGTAGATATGAATATTTAATTTAATTGGTTAATGAACCTAAATCGTTTTTATGCTTGTTGAAAAACTAAATAATGTAATTTTTAATTAATTGTTTAATTAATTTTTGATAGCTTGTGATAGCTTGTTGAATAGGTTACCGGTAGTTGGAACGTGTGAATAACAAATTGATTAATTCAAGATGGAATAAGAACTATTTATGTCATAAGGATAACTACTTTGTAGGGGTTGAGGTACACTATTTACTGTAAAGGACATGGTCCTTATGATTTGGGGTCGATAGCCTGTTGTTATGTGTGTTCTTGGTGCTTGGGATGTGTTCTAGATAGGAGACTTATGGAATGTGGGTTAGGGAGGCCTGGAAGTGACGTGAGACATGGATGGCTGAGTCAGGATGTTTATTGTGGTACATGGGGTATGGAGGTATGGTGTTTGTGGTAGAAGTTGACACGTAGAGTGGTGAGACACATTGGTTTATGCATGTGGTGTCGGGGAGGACATCAGAGACGATGGAACATTTTGAAGTTGGACTTAATCATTGATATGAAAGTTGGGTGATTGTTGAATATGTTGTTTGTTTATCTATTTCACTTTACCCACTGCTTTAGGTAGTTGGTTTTTCTTACTCTCCTTCCATGGTAAGTGAATATGAATGGTGTATTCCACATGATTTTATATGTCTATATTATCATGGTTGGATGGGTCTACGCTCCTGCTATATGTGGAAAAGACTCAATGGGTATTTCATATACTCTCCGTATTGAGACCCTTGTGTTGGTATCTTACAATGTTTTCCAATAATACCTAGAAATATAGGAAGAGGTAATTATTTTGAAATAAATTAATAAATGTTTATCACATGGGGTTGGACCTTGCTGGGATGTATTGATGAGGTTATAATTCTAAAAAATCATGGACTAGGTTTGGTTATCCTTGTAGGGCATGGATATTTGTCGTAATTATATTTAAATGAAATGTGAAAATGAAAATGGGTAGTTAATGTTTATATAATTAATTAACATAAAGTGAAATAGATAAAAATAGATAAAATAACTTAATTTATCTCTTTAAATGATTGTGTTCTTATAGGATGTCTAGTCTTAGCAGTAGCAGTCATGAGTCTAGGAGATATTAGCAACATTTGAGTCTAAGACTAGGTTATAACAATTGTGTGGTTCAGATCTATATTATATCCTGTTATTTTTGTGTTTCAATACTCTATTTCACCCTATTGGTTAGGGGAACTAACACCCAGGTATTCTATGACCTGGGGGTGTTTTTCACAATATTCCAGTGGGAGGATGGATGGACAACTACCCCCTTTGTCCCCACTATCTTCTCTTGGTAGTTAGTTTTGTTGGTATGAATGGAGGTTATTTATTCCCATATATGATTGTATAGGGATATAGTGGATTTTGGAAATTTCACAAACATATATATTGGATATTGTTTCCTAAGGACTACTATACGTATAATGTGTATAGGCTATGATGGGTTAAGGATCCTTACTCAGCCTGTGGGATGTGATGACATGCGGTATAATAACCAACATATGATACACATTATGTGACCTATAATGGATCTCAGAAAATACCCGGTTACTTTTGTTATGTGGATGTGGTGGTGTGGTTCATGATCTTCATGTTGACGTATGAGGTGTTCTTTGTGTTATATCACCCAGTTTTCTGGGGGCTAGGATTTTTAGAGAGAGATGTTTAGGACATCCGATGTTAGGGAACAGTGGAAAAATTGCATGGAGAAAGTGGCTTGGTACCCTTGATATTATTTATTTTATAATAAGATTTTTATGTGATACATGGTTAAGGTATTCATTGTGAGGCAGGGAAATTAGTATACATGTTTATGTGATGAGATAGTTTCACTTGTCATTCACTACGATTTGGTATGCTTTATTTAATCTTTCATTAGAGTATATAGGGATGATCATACTATTTTTACTATTATACTCACCATATGTTTATATAAACTATTTTTTAGGTTTGTTGGAGTAGGTGGGAGATCAAGTTTGTTACTACTATCTTGTGGGTATCATGAGATGTTTGGACTTCATGGTTGATATCATCTTTACTTTCTTTTGGTAATTGCAGTTTTTTCCTTCAGTTGTAGTTGTTCCTGCATGAAATTAAATTTTTTTACTTGGTTTTGTTATATATTGTAGTCCGAGTAGCAGTTGGATGGTTTTTATCTTATCTCTCTCTTCCAAAATTGTTTCTATTAGAGGGTAATGCCTCATATTTTCATGTTTGTTATCCCCTCAGTGATAGTTGCCAATCCAGGGCCTATTAAATGTGGTAATCGAGCATAATTATCTATATTATCCCATTGTTAGCCCATGATGGGTACACATTTTGTGGAGGGGGGTCATTTCAAAGGTGGTAAAAGTGTCTTCAAAAAAATATAGTATTTTATGAATAAAATTGGGTTTGTTCTTATCTTATATATATCAAATCGGTTGGATGAATATAAAAAATAGTTTATTGAAAATATAATATATATTAAATTAATATCAATCACTAATTGTAATTAATTTAACTAATAAGGAACTAATATCATTGTGAGAATAAAAATAGTTTTCTATAGAAATGTTCTTTTTATATTCAATTGGGTTTTTATATTCATTATTAATTAATTTGAAACAAATGAATTCATTTTATTTTTTGTGTAAACCACATTTTTTTTGTAAGTTAGTTAATCCTATTAATAACCACTTTTTTAAAATCTAGGTTATATATTATTATATTAAATAATGATATTTTAATAATATATTATTGTTCAGTAAAAATTAGTCTTTCGTATAGCCCAAACCATGAAAGATACTCGTTTTTCTGTAAGATATACCCTAAATCAATGTCTCATTCTATGAAATATATAAATTATATTTAATTTATTTAAAAGATTAAATATATTATAATTTCTAATGATATTGTATTCCCTTGCACACTTGGTGTTTTGTGTCATACACACTATCGAATACAATGTTCCAGCATTAGATTTTTGGGGAATTACATTTTATGTGCATGGTCTTCTTTTCAAATGTTATGATCATGTACTCATACCCACTTTCTCATGTTATACTTACATATCTACCTTATTTAAACTTGCAGAGCACCTAATCTCACTCTTTCTTTTGTTTCCATTACTCCTATTATAAAGAAATATATTATGTGTGATATGTTTGAGAGGGGTTCAAGTTATAAATATCATAGTGGGAGATGGTGTAGTTTACCTATAGACCTATTGTTTGTGTTTCTATGTTCTCAAATGCACTAAATTTTTATGGTACTTAGGCGTGTGTTTGTGTAATGTAATGAATATTCATAAAAATGATGTAATACCTATGTGTCATAAGACTGGGTCACTATAGTTGGTATTAGAGGATGGTTTTAGTTAACCTTTATAAAATAGGATGATAAAACCTTAGTGAGGACCCTAAGTACATTTCTATTAATAAGTATAAGGACGATTTAATGTATAGGAAAATGTAATTGAATTGTGATAAAGGATATACTGAGAGATATCTAAGTAATGAAATCTATTTCTGGATACTACAAGTGGATGTTGCTTTGTAATAGATGCACTCATGGGTAATAATTCTCAAAAGGGTTCATTGAGATGGAATAAATCAGCACCTAGTGTATGACAATTCGTTTTTCTGAACACCGTGTTTGAAACTCCTGGGGGTTTGATATGTAACATAAGAAACTCTTTATGAACCATCATGGAAGATTTAAATAGGTAATGGGCATAAATGACCAAGGATAAACATAAGGTGTCAAAGAATAAATAATGTGTCATTAGTTAAAAATACTATAAGTTATTTTTCATGATTATGTGGTTCCCTATCATTATTATTGTTTCCTGAGCAATTTTTTTTGGTTTTTGTCAATGGATGGAACCTGAAAGAACTGTGTTAATGATGAGTTTTACGAACAATGAAATGATTGTCCTACTAAGCCTCAAAATGTTAGGGTCACTAGAATACCAAATCTTGTTGTTATGATTATAAAAATTTCTCAAGATATGAATCATATAGGACTTAAAAATGAACAAAAGAGGGAACGAAATTTTTTTGACTCCTTCATGGGGAAACATCAAACTTCTTTCAATGGGTATTATAATCCACTAGTTTTTGAATAATGGATCAGTACCACTGGAAATATAATTATTATTATCCAGTGTAGAGAACATGAAGAATTCATTTTTGGATATCTACTATTTGGAAGGTGAATCAAATAAATGGAGTAATATTATCAAGAATATAATAAAATATGATGAAATTGAATCCATGGATTAGGATGAGTTAAAGAACTTATTTTTCAAAAAGTACATTCCTCTAATTATTCATACAGAGATAGAGAAGGAGATACTTGAGCTAAAGAAAAAGGATGATGACTCTTTTGGTATGTTTGAAGAAACTTTTACAAGAATTTTGAGGTACCCTTTTGGTATTATCATCCAACATAAAAAAAAGTTTGATCGATTCTTAAATATCATAAAACCATGTATTTTAAGGGATTTATCCATAAGAGACATCAGAATCTAGGAAGAGATTTACTGGTGTGCTATCAAATTGGGAATGGATGATGGAATTACATATCAATATCATGGTTTTCAAAATAAGATAAAAATGGAATTCAAAGGAAAATATAATAACCATGTAGAGAAGAATATGGGATTTCCTTAATGCTCAAAGTGTGGGAATAATTAAGGAGGATATTTTGTTAAGGGCACTAGTAAATTTTTTAATTGTGTAAGGGTAATTCATTATGAAATTGATTTCTGATGTGATGGGATGTTTTTAGCTAATTAATCGAATTGAGATAATGTTATACAGAATACACCAACTACACTTCATTGTTTCAAATTCAAGGAGTATGGAAACTATGATAACTTAGTCAAAAATCTAAAGGATAATAATGATGATCAACTTCAAAAACTTCTTTAGTTGAGATAAAAAGGGAAATCTCATGTTATCTTAGTTTTTGATGAGGGGTGTGATAACGATGTGGTGAATGGAACACTTACCATCCATTCTGCAGCTACTAATCTCATATTTGACTCTAGATCTACCCATTATTTCATATATGAAGAATTTTATAAGTGTATACAGATTTCACCCAAAAAAATTAGTTATAGAATTAGTAGTGAAAACCCCTATTGGTATGATGATTTCAGCTCAATACTATGATTCTAATCCAGTTGAAGTTGGTTGGAATGTGCTTCCTGAAAATTGTTATTCTTTCTTTGATTGAATGTGATTTTATCTTGGGAATAGATTATCTTTCTATATGTAAGTACCACATAATTATTTTTGGGAGTGAAGTTATATTTAATATTTCAAAACATCCTATGATCATCAATCATTGTGATGATATGTACAAACTTCTGATGGAGATCACATCCATTTTATGGGCCTTAATTTCTATTCAGAGGGAGTGTTTATCTTATATGGTTGGGGAGAAACTCAACATCAATGGTATGTCTATTGTATGGTAATTTTTTAATTTTTTTTATTGAAGAGTTTCCTATAATTACACCAAAACATGATGTTTATTTCTCAATATAACTCATACCTGGTGACATACCAATTTCTAAGACTCCTTATAGAATTTCCCCAATTTAGTTGTGTGAATTGAAGAAGAAACTCAAGGAGAACCTTGAAAATGGATTCATTAAACTAATTGTGTCACCATGGGGTACTCATACACTTTTTTGAGAATAAAAATTGATCAATGTGAATATTCACTGATTATAGGGAGATGAACAAGTTCATATTTTGGAACAAGTACCCTCTACCCCGTATTGATGACTTGTTTGATAAACTATGTAGAGCTCAATACTTTTTCAAGATTTACATTCATTCTAGATATCATAAATTAAGGGTTAAGATATAGGATATACCCAATTAAAAATTTCATACAAGATATTGAAAATCTGAATATATAGTGATTCCATTTGGTCTTTCTATTTCCCTCACTATTATCATGAATTTAATTAATAGAATCTTTAGATATTTCCTTGATTAGTTTGTGGTAGTATTTATAGATGGTATTATTCTATATTCAAAGATAAATTAAGAGAATTAAGATCACATTAAAATTTTAATAATGGCCCTAAGGAAGGCGAACTATATGAAATATTTATAAGGTTTTAATTTTAGTTACAAAATGATTCATTTTTTGGGTCATATAATCTTCAGAGAGGGTATATTGGTAGGTCCTTCAAAGTAAGAGCCTATTTAATATTTGTCCAAACCAACCACGATGACTGAGATTTGTAGTTTTCTTGGATGAGAGGGATATTTTCAATGGTTTTGTATAATTTTTCAATACTATATAATTTTTTGACCAAGTCATCTTATAAGGGAGCTATGTTCCTATAGATAGATTAATATGAGGAAAATTTCAAGTATCTTAAGAGAAGATTTGGCATCATGCATGTTCCTACATTACCATATAGTGGATCAGGGTTTTTAATCTACAGTGATTCATATAAGAATAAATTGGGATGTCTTATTATTTATAATGATGTGGTAATTTTTATTCCTCACAGTAATTGAAGATTCATGAGAAAAAATAACAAACTCATGATTTGGAGTTAGTTGTGGTGTTTTTTAATTGAAGATATGGAGGCATTGTCTTTATGGAGAAAAGTGAAATATATATACTGATCATAAATAATTAAAGTATCTATTTACATAGAAGGATTAAAATATACACCAATATATATGGTTATAGACGATTAAAGATTACGGCTAATCAATACATTATCACCTTGGAAAAAAACAAACAAGATGACTGCTGCTTTGAGTCGAAAGGATCATGTTGTCTCTTCCATGATGAGGATTACAAAAGATCTAATATTTCTATATTTTAAAAAGGATAGATATGGAAATACCTAGGTAATGGAAAAAATATTATCTTTCTCAACTGAATGTTCAACCATATATCCAAAATAATATTTGAGAGGTATAAAAGGAAGATGTAGAGAAGAAAAAGAATGTTAGAATTATTCCTATGTTTAACTTTGATCATGAAGGAATGGTAAGGTTTAGAAACCATGAGTAAATTACATACACACCTGATTTGAATTAGGGTTTTTTAGATAAAGCTCATTGTTTTTCATTCTCTAATAATCTGGTAAGTACGATGACGTATATAGATTTGAAAGATTATATCTGGTGGGATAGAATGAAGAGTGATATCATATAATTTATATTTTGGTGTAGGGTTTCCATCATGTTAAGGCTGGAAGAAAAAACTATAATTGGATGTTATATCCTTTACCCATACCAGAATGGATATGGGAACAAACACCATGGATTATTTCATTTTAATACTGATAATTACTAAAGGGCATAATGTTATATGGGTTTTAGTCGATCATCATACTAAGTCTACACACTTCATTGCCCTCATAGAATACTTCTATCTGGATCAAATTTTCAAGATACACATTAACGAAGCTATAAGGATTCATGGAGTACCAAATTCCATTGTGTTTGATTGGGATATAAATTTTAACACAATATTCTTTAAAGTTAGTGGTATGGTTTTTCTAATAATATCTTCAGGGAAAAAAATTATAATATTTGGGAAGAAATTGAAATTGAGCCCTAGGAATATCAACCCCTTTGAAATTCATAATTGAATCGATATGGTAGCCTATTGGTTTGTGCTTCCACTAAACCTCTATCAATTCCATGATTTGTTCCATTTATATTTAATAAATAAGTACATACTTGACCCTTCACATGTACTAAACTCAGAGGTGATACCACTAGATCAAGACCTTTCCTCTAAGGAAAAACCAGTGGAGATTCTGGATAGTATAGAGACATTTCTACAAAATAAGACAACTCACTAGGTCAATGTTTTTTGGTGAAACCACTAGTTTTATTAAGATACATTGGAACCTAAGGATATGAAGACGTATGAGTATCTACTTTTTATATCAAAATGACACATTTTGAGGGTGAAATTAATTTTAAGGGGGGTAGAATGTAACACCGTGATTTTTTGTAAATTTTTTTCAAATAAATTAAATTTATTTGATGGATTGTGTTGTACTCATCAATAATTTATGCTTGTTTTATACTCAAAATCATGAAAATATTGTGCTACATGCAACACCGGGATAACTTTTGTAACACACAACATCGGGTTTTAACAAAACCATGATATATTATTATCAAATCATGATTGTTATAACATATGTGTCAAATGTTGTGATATAAATATTAATAATTTTTTTTTAAAATATCATTTTTTATAAATAAAACACATTTATATAGTTATACTTAATTTATAATATAGCCTTTATACGTTTTAAAAATAACATTTTCTCAAAAACAATTATTTTTATTTATTAATTTAAAGGTTAAAATAATTTATTTCTTTCACTTTTAGAGAATTAATGTGATAAAATAAAATCCTTTTTTTAAATCATCGTTTCAAGATTTTCATAGGGTTATGTTATGGTATTTTTATGAAAAGTTTCATTTTTTGATGAATAGTGAAAATATTGAATTTTAATTGAAAACTACATTTTTTTAATTTACATATAAAGTTAAATTGTATTTTGAATTGATTTTAAAATAACATTAGTTCAATTTTTTATCAATAAAAAAAATTTAGGTCATTGTAATCATTTTCTTGTTAAATTTTGATACAAAATCTTTGTAAGGTTTTTAACATTTTATCTTTAAACCCCTATTTTCTCATCAAGTCTGTAGTATTAAATATGAATTAAAATTGTCCAATTATGTGAATTTATTATATAAAAATATATTCCATATTTTTAATCAGCATAATTTATAATTTATAATAAGGTCAATGTTATTTTTGACCAAAATGAATATAGAAATGGTAAATATTAATTAACAAAGTTAAGGTAAAAATGGATTTACAATGGGGTTAAACTAAAAAGATAAGGGTAAAAGGTACCTAACAACATTTCTAACACCCATTATCTAGCCAAGTTTCAATATAATCTCTTATAGGTCTGATAATTTTCCTTTTTGGAGGCTTGTGTAATGATAAAATCACGGTTATGATTGAATCTTTTCATAACCTTACTACTATGTCACTCGCCTCACTTATAAAATTTTACCACCTCTCCAATATTATTCACACAATTAAAGTCTTTTAGGTTGACCAATACCTTTTCAAATAACATTCCAAAATTCGTCCAATCATCATATAATACTTATTTTAAGAATAAATCTAACCTATTTAGGCTTTTAGAGAAAACTGTAGGAGGATTCCTAAAGAAGAGGTTACATTCATCAATGAACGTTTTTGTTTTATTTCTTCCTTCACCTATTTAAATTGATATTATACCATTATTACATAATAAACTCGGTATATTTGATATACTAAGATGTTGTTATGTTATGGTAATTATTTAAAACCATATCCACTTCAATCAAATGGGTTATGAAATAATTGATCATGTGTATGGTGGAATGCCACCTCATGAACCGGTGTCATTCTTTTTTCCATTAAAATCTCTCAAGGATGGAAATAATGATTGATTTATTCTTTATATATCATATTTAGGATATTACTATGATTATTTAATTTTTATATCAAAAATACCTTCATGCCTTCCATTTTTTGGGAATATGATGATGTCACTAATGTATACAGCAGACTAGCCCCTCGTGAAGTAATATATTTCATCCACACTTTACATGGGAGGTATTAAGGATGGGTTTAATGAAAATATATGATATTTATAAAGTTAAAATTATTTTTGGAATGATAATATATCATTTAAATTTCGTTCTTACATTCCAATTATACAATTATTATTCATTTTTTGAATGTTTTATGTTTATGATGATAGGATGTTTAAGTAACCCATTTAACTTCCATAGGTTATACCATGATAGAAATATTATGAAACACACTTCTTTTCTTGGATTATACTTTGATGAAATGATGAAATGATTGTATAGCCTTCCAATTTTCAATATCTTAGAATATGATGAAATCTTTATGAAACCCTTTTCATTTCATGGTATATGATATGATAAATGTTTTATGATATTGTGGTACACATATATGTTGTTTTCATTATGTGGATGTCGGTATCTTATAACCAAGGATGGGGGATACATTATAAAAAAGGATGGTGGTAATGTTATAACTAAATATGGGTGGGAAATATATGTCCCTCCAATGAATTCGGTAATGATTTATATATCATAAAATAGGTAGGACTGTAATGGGGAGTGAACTTGGTTTAGTGTGGTCTTTTTTCCACAATGATGGTGTAGGGAGTGAACCATGTCTACTATGATGGTTTATGGAGTGAATTCATTTCACTATAAGGAAACAGTTTCTAGTGGGGATGGTGCGGTGTCTCTTCTAAAAATCGTATCCAAACATAGATTTAATTTATATGTTTTTTTAAAGGATCCTTGACTACTAATGACATTATTTTATATACTGATGTGTATGTCACAATTCCATTACTTATCCCAATGTTATTCTCTCATGGATCATGTTTTATTATATTATGATTCATATATTATAAACTCCCAATATTTATTCAATGAATCAAGATTATGATATTTTATATGTATTGTATGGTTTTCAAATGTTATGATCAAGTCCTCATACCTTTATACTCATGTAATTCTTGGGTATCTCCATTTTTACCCTTATTGAGCATCTGACCTCATCTTTTATTATGTCTCATTTCCTCAAGTTATGAATAAATATATTATGTATGATATTTATTATTAGGGTGTTAGTTATGTTGATCATAGTGGTAAAAGATTTAGTTTACCTATGGACTAATTTTTTTTGTTTCCATTTTACCAAATTCAATAAACTATTATGGTCCTTAGGTGTGTGTTTATTTAATCTAATGAATATTAACCAAAAATGATATAATATCTATGAATTATAAGACTAGGTCCATATAGATATTATATCGAAAATAAATATTATTGAATTAACAAAAATAATAAAAAATTTAAAAACCTATTATAATTTTTATATATAAATAAATCATATTGATATAAAATTACTAAAATTTTAGTAAAGTATTTATATGCTTCAGAAAATACATTTTATCACAAAAACATATTTGTATTATTATTAGTGAACAAATAATAAAATTAATATTTTACACTTTTAGAAAATTTACTTGAAAAAAAATAACTTCATTTTTGTTATCAAAATGTAAAAATTATCTTTGGGTGAATTTTTTGATTTTTCTGAAAATATTAAATTTTCAATGAATAGTTAATAATACGTGTTTCTATTGAAAAATGTCATTTCATTTAAAGAACTTATAATGTTCCATTTTTTAAAAAAAAGTAAATTTATATAAATTATATTATAATTAATCCAATATAGATATATTTAATCAATTTCATACTGAATTTTGATATAAACACATCTTAATATTTTGAAATGTTTCTCTTTAGAAAATAGCTTTTTCATCGCATATGTAGGTTTAATTTTAAATTAAATTTTTTCAATTCTGTGAATTGAATTTATAAAAATATATTTAATATTTTGAATAAGAATAATTAATTTTATATAAAAATTTTAACCTTATTTTTTTGTCAAAATGAATAGTACAAACAATAAAAATAAATTCTCAAGGTTAAGGTTAAAATGGGTTTACGGTGGGGTTCAACTAAAATGATAAGGGGTTAAATGAACTAATAATTGTTAAAAAATCATTTTATGAAAATATTTCATCCTCATAAGCTATAAGTTTTAATAATTATCCATTTTTAATCCTTTCTAAATGTGAAAAACGAGGCTACACTTTATTCTCTTCAAAAATTCCATGTGTGTTCACTCCCCCACTTATAAATGGCCACTGCCTCCCCTCTCCTCTTCAAAATTCAAAAACCATTTGGTTCATTGAAAAACTATCAAAATAAATTCCATAATTACCTAATATCATATTAAATAACTTATTTTTATTATTAAACCCTCCAATTAATGCATTAGGTGTAAACCTAAAGTGGTTCTATGAAGAGGAGGTATAATTCTAAAAAAAAAAAATTATTTTATTTCTTCTTACACCTCCATAAAATTTTGTTAAACTATTAAAATATAATATCACCATTATATAAAATATAATTAGTTTTTATTATGAGAATTTAGTGACCTACATCAATATCCTCTTCCATTTAATGGGAAATAAAACTATCATTCATGTCTACAATGAACTATCAACTCACGAACTGATGTTATTCATTTTCCATCACCACCAATCATAATTAAATATAATGATGGATTTAATGATAATATATGATATTTATTATATAATTATACTTATTTATTTACAATATCACATATATCTTCTTATTTCCTATTCTCTAGGAATATGATAACCTCGATTTTGTGTACGACGGACTACCGCTTCACAAAGCGATGGGATTTTTTTCACTTATGCTTTACATGATAGGTAATAAGGGTAAATTTAATAAAAATATTTTATATATGTGAAATAAAAATGATTTTATAAGGTCACTATTTTATTTAATTTCCTTTCATTTCATTTGTCGAGAAAATGGAAACAACACGCGCGCGTATGTATGACCTACCATCTCCATGAACAGTGTAATTCATTTTCTATCTCTAAATTTAATGGATAATTATTAATAGTATATAATGAATATAAATAATATATTTATATTTGGGTTAAAATTATTCATATGATTAAAAATAATAAAAATTAATATAATGAATATACCATACCAAAACACACATGAGAAATGAAGAATTTATTAACCGAAATGTGATTTTAACAAGGAATTGGAAATAAATGGGTCTTAAAAAGTCATAAGTAAATCATATATGGTATGATAAAATTTTATATGGTTATTTAATATATTTATAAAAATCATATACTTATTATACAGGATTTTCCAATATGTGCAATGCATGTCAAGCCTTAATATAAAGGAAATTCATCTCAAATTGTCTTCTTTGGGATATATGTTATATTTTTCGCCAATCATATTTTATGAGGTGTATATACTACCCAATTGATTTTTTATATCATGAATTTATTTATTTTCATGATATTTAAAGATTCATTTAATTTTATTCTTCTATTTGGATTTTGATTCAAGAGTTACCAAAGTAGTAAGGTATTTCTAGTCTCTCTTTTATTTCTATGAGTCATATTCCATATTCACCAATAGTTTCTTTAATGTAATGTATATTTTGTCCATGAATTTATGTTAATATTATTCTCATGAAAATTATTATATATACTTGTAAACATAATTTTCTCTACTTCATTGTTCTTATTATTCAAAATTTACCAAAGTGATAAGGGTTGGATGTTATATCGTCACTGTTTATCAGGATTATTTATGATTATGCCTTCAATGGTAAAATATTATGATATATTTCTCAGAAAATTAATGAAATTTTTTATCCTCTTGTTTTTTAGAATACATTTTTTCCATCATTTCACTCTCTTTATATACTCCTGATTCCAAAATAATTTTTTTAATGAAAGCCAAAATTATTTCTCACTTCGATGAAAAACCATGATTCTTTGATATCTATGTTTTCTAGAAAAGTTTTTCAATAATGTTTTAATTTTTCACTATGATTTTTTCAATTCATTTTTACACTTTTTAAATTTTTATTTTTTAAAATTAATCTTTATTTCATTTTTAAAATAATTACCACATGCATTTTACTAAAAATGTGAAAGGAATATTGGTTTTAGCATGTACAATATATATAGACTTTCCCACCATTATGAACAGAAAAGTTTTTAAATGTTCCTTTATAAATTTCAAATATTATTTTCAATGAAAATGATTTTAATAATTATTTGTGATATTTAATATTTGAAAATGTTATTTTAAAAGTGAAAAGGTTATTTTAAATTTGAAAAGGTTATTTTATTCATGAAATGTTTCAAGTGATCTTTAAAAATAATTTTTTATCTAAGATTATATACTTTGATGTTACATAATCTTTATTGTGGATATAATCTAATAATTTAATCTCTACTTATTATTTGGATGGTTTATGTATATGGTTAAGTGTGTTTATTAAACCAATTAATTTTCATGTGTTATGATATGATGAATGTTTTATGCTCTTATGGAACACAAATGTATGGTATATCTAATGGATGGGAACTATATCTCCCTCCAATATAATGGGAAATGATAAATATTATATGATATTAAAGGGTAAATAAGTGGTTATCCTAAGCTTTAGAGAGGGTAAATTAGAGGTTATCTCAATCCCAATTTACGTACGTGGGTGGTTATCACAAGCTTAACATGTTGTGAATGTATTAGGGTATTAACTTGAAATAATATTTTCTATGCTTATGTGTATACCAAAAATATGTAACTTGTGTCAATGCTATGATCTCAGGGATCACATAATTTTTTTTATTCATGACTTATTAATTTCAAAGATTTATTCCATTATTCATTTTTATAATTTATGATATTCAAGTTAGGGTTATTTCAAAATTTTATTTCATTGTTCTCATGCCCTTATGATCATATTATATTTATATCTCCCTTGTTTACCCTTTATGAGAGTCTAATATCATACATTCTTTTTTTTTCTTTCCCAAAGTTGTGAATAAATGTATAAGGTATTATATTTATAACATGTGTGTTATTTAAGAATAACTTAGTGGGTGATGATGTATCTCACTTATGGACCATTTTTTGTGACTACAAGTCTCAAAAGGTACTAGACCTAAATTATTCTAGTATTGACTAATATTTTTTGTAATGAATATTAATTAATTAAGATTTAATATTAATTTATAATAAGTTTGGGTATTTAAAATTGGTTTCATAGGAATGTTTAGTTAACCTTTAGAAACTTTGATGAGAAAACTTAAGTGAGATTCCTTGGGATATATATAAAGATAAGTATAAGGATAATTCTTTATGTAGGAAAATATCCTAGAATATTGGTAAGGGATATAAAGATTGGATTCAAATAAATAAAATCCTTTTCTTGATATTACTAGTATACATAGTTCTAAAACAAATTTACCTAGGGTAAATAACTCCACAAAAGGTGTATTAATCTAGACACGAAAATTACCTAGTACATGAAAAATGACCTTACTGTACACTAGGATTGACACTCCTATAGGATATTCTTTAAAAATTCACATAATAATTATGAACTATAATGAATTATTTGAATAAATCATGACCATGAATTCCATAGGTTAAATATTAGGTGCCACATATTTAAAATAAGGTTTCATATTTAAATATCCTATTAAATATATTTTAGGATATGATTAGTGTTTCTTCAGCTATGAATTTTGGTTCTATTCAGTGGCTAAAACCTAAATTAATGGTGTCAATGCTTAATGTGATAAGCAATAAAATTATTTTCCTCCTAAGAAACCAACGGTTATGGGATACGGAATAAAAAATACCACTTTGATGCTCAAAAAAAATTTCAAACTATAAATCATACTAAAATTATAAACAAGAAAAAGGTAACAATATATTGTTGATTTCTCCATGAGGCAACATCCACCATATTTTAGTGGTTTCACTGACCCACTAGTTATTAAGAAATGGATCAATACCACTAATAATGTTTTTTCCAATCTCCAATATTCATAATATGAAAAATTAATTTTGGTAATCTATCATTTTGAACGTGAAGTAAAGAAGTGGTGGAATCTTACCAAGAATGTGAGGAAATAAGATGAAATTCAATCCATAGAGTGGGATAAATTTAAGAGATTGTTTTTTTAAAGAAAAATTCACTTATATTCTTTATTTGAAAATGTATAAGGAATAACAGAAGTTAATTAAGAAGGATTATGAATCAATCGGTATGGATGGGGACATTTTACAAGACCTGTGAGATCATTTTTCATATTATAATCCAACCTAAAAGAAAGTTTTCTTGATTGCAAATGTCTTAAAACCAATTATTCAGAGGGATTTATCCATAAGATACTTCTCTAGATAGGAATAAATCATTAGTCCATCTATCATTTTGTAAATTTATATTGTAAATACCGTTAATCTCATTTTTTTTATTTGAAAAGAAAGATGGAATTCAGTAGTAGCTCTAAAAACCATGGAGAGAAGAATATGATATTTCTGTCATTCTTGAAGTGTGGAAGGAAACATTGAAGAAATTTTATTAATGGGAATAAAAAAATTTATATGTGTAAAAGAATATTACTGATAATTTGATTTCCGGAGTGGTGGGATGAAGTTATCTGATGATGCAAATAGAGATAAATCTCAACAGAATCACCACCCACACTCTACTATTTCAAATGTATGGAGTTTGGTAATTATGAGAATAAATGCCTCATATATAGGATAATTATGGTCATAATCAGCAAAAATATATAGAGAAAAAAGGTAAAGGGAAGTTTTATACTATAAAAATGGTTTAAGTGAATCATGATATTCATGGTACACTTATCCTTTACTCTATAGTTAGTAATTTCATGTTTCATTTTTTATGAATAAGACCTATGAAAATATTATCAAAATTTTGTGTGATTTTGATAATTGATTACATCCCTCTACACAAATTATAAAATAATGAAATCACATTTTATGTTTTATCAGTGTAATGATGAACCCAGTATTCTAAAAGAAATGTTTTTTAATGAATAAACAATGAATTATTTTTTGGAAGGATGTTTGTCTCCATGTATGATTAACTAAATAGTTATGAACACCATTATGGGTTTATGATTTTAAATTTTATCATAAGTTCAATGTCCTAGACACCTCTTTAGAGGTTTTATGTGATGGGTTTTTATCAGTATTAAGATTTTTTGGGAGACATTAATGGCCATAAAACCCCTTGGTTTTATATATGTTTTAGTAAAAAGTTATTTTTTGAGGAATGACTTTAATGTTCTGGGGAATATGATTAAAGGTATTGGTAACATTTATAGTTTATCTTATATTTTATATGCAGAAAATTATGGGTTATTTAAATTTCATAATAGTTTAGGAACTATATTAATATATTTTTAGAAAAAGTATGGCCTGCAATATGGGAGACAACCTATTGCATCTTGTAAGGTCATGGTTCTTCAACCCACAACCAAAGGGAGACAAGGGTCTAGAACCTACCACTAGCCTACGTGAAGTAATATTTAAGTTGGGAAAACATAAAGAGAAATTTTGCTGGTATGTATCTCATTTATTTTTATATAATAATGATAATGAATATATAAATAATTTTAAGGAGATTTCACAACCATTATCCTTTCTATAATGGAAATGTAAAAAAATAATTGTGGTTTTTTGTCATCAAAATACCCAAAACATCTAAAGAGAATAATGATGCATGGTTTGTATTGAAATTCCTTATGAAGTCATAAAATTTTATCTCAAATAAAGAAGATTTATTTTTGGATATGTTTTCCAATATATACATTAACGTAGCAGTAAGGATTCATCGAGTTCAAAATTCTATTGTATCTGATCCGGATATGATTTTTTTCATGAAGCTCTCGTGAAGTTTTCAGTAGGCCAAGGATATAAAGTTAAGTTTCAACATTTCTTATAATACTATGATATATGGTTAGTATGATAGAGAAATTAATCCCCTATAGGATATAATAAGATCTTTTTTTATATATTCAAAGGTGGTTGGGATCAACATCATCCTCTTGTTGAGTTTTCATTCAATAATGGATTTTAATCAAGAATTCTGATGGATCCTTATGAATCCTTTATGGAAAGAAGTGTACAACTCCAACATAGTATGATGAATTTGGAGTAAAAAACCTATTAGGACCATATTTGGATGAATAAATGGAAGATAATGTAAGATCCATTCAACAAATCAAAAGGTAAACAAAAAAGGCGGTAGAAAAGTTATGTTAAAAATCGTCGGTGTGATCTTGAATTTGAAGATGGTGACAAGGTGTTTATAATAATTTCTATATAGAATAATGTAATGATATTTGGAAATAAGTTAAAAATGAGTACGATGTACAAATTTAACTTCAAAATTCTTGATCGTATCGAGATCGTAGCTTAAAATTTTTTTCTTCCACCAAATCATCCGCAGGTTCACGATGTGTTCTACACATCTCTCACAAAGAAGTACATAAGAGATTTTTCACTTGTATTGAAATTAGTGATCATATTTTTGGATCATGATTCATATTATTAGGAAAAACTTGTGAAGATTATGGATCATATGGGGAAGGTTCTACAATATAAGACCATTAACTTATTCAAAGGTTTATGTTGAAACTACCAGTTTAAGGAACCCGTGGGGGATCTAAGGATGTAATGAGGAAGGAGTATCCTCAGTTGTTTGTACCAAAGTGATGTAATTTCAAGGGGAAATTAATTATAATGGGGTATAATGTAACACCCTATGATTTTATAAAATATATTTATTCAAATAAGTTAAATTTATTTGATAACTTGTGCTACACGCAACACCATGTTTTAACAAACCATGATAAACTATTAGTGTTATTATTTAAACATGACTATTATTACCTAACCATTAATCTTAACAACAAGAATTATAATAAAAACATTATTAAAATTAATTATAATGGTTTTATATAAATAAATAATATTTATAAAAATTTATATAATATTTACTATTGTCTTTATATGCTTCGAAAAATAATTTATTTTACAAAATTTGATTTGTATTGCTTTTTTTGAAGAAATAACAAAATTATTTTTTCACTTTTAAAAAAAATATTTTAAAAAGTGAAATATTTTATTGAATCAAAGTGTAAAATTTATATTAGGGTGAAATATTTCTATTTTTATCAAAAATTTAATTTTTTGGTGAAAAGTAAAAAAATAAAGGATTTTATTGAATGTTGTCTTTTCATTTAAAGAATTCATAATGTTAGATTTAATTTTCTAATAGTTTAAAAGGTAACATTAGCTTAGTCGTATTATAATTAATCTAAAATAGTTCATTTTAATCTATTTCATATTGAATATTGATATAAAAATATTTATTCTTTTGAAAAAATTCTCTTTGGAAAAACACTTCTTCGTCGGGTTTACGAGTTTAATTTTAAATTACAATTTTCCACTTCTAGCAATGGAATTTGAAAAAATGGGTTACATATTTATAATCCGAATAGTTAATATTATATAATAATTTCAATTTATTTTTTGTCAAAATGAATAATAAAAATAGTAGAAAATAATTGTTGTTGTTATGAATAAAACAGGTTTATTGGGGGTTAAACTAAAAAGGTAAAGGTTAAATTGACCTAGAAGCATGTGTAAAACATATTTTGTGAACATATTTTGACATTTTAGCCTATAATGTTTCATAACGACCCATTTTTTGTTCCTTTTAATGTTTAGAACATTCATTCACTTTATTATTTTCAAAAAGTTGATGTGTGTCATATAACGACCCATAATTTTTCATACATTGTTAATACTTCCAAATTTAAGTACACTTATTACAACATATAAAAAAACCATGAAATGACCGTATAGGTATAGTGTCATTAGAAATTGGGAAACATAAACAACTGGTTCATAAAGCATCTACATTGTCTCCCATTTATTTCATCATATCTAGAGTCCCTTTCTGCATATCCTACTTAATAATCTTCTTCCTGACCTGGGGAAAGAAAACATACAAAAGGGTGAGCTCAAATGCTCAGTAAGGGTATAAAAAAGAAATATCAATCACATAATATTCATAAGAACATAACATTATGGAAATCTTAACCTGCAAAAGAGATCATAATTTCATAACATGGGATAAATCATAGTAGTGAAATGTAATCCCAATAATCATAACTTAAAACATGAAACTTTATGGCATACACACATAATCATAGAGAATCATTTTTTAGTAGTCAAGACTCATAGCCAAGACTATCTTAGCGGACAAAGTCCATTTCTGAACTGAGTTCACTCCTCGTTTTAGTCCTGTTTCACTGAACCGGTTTAACCTGTCGTTCCAGCCATGTTTATCTCATGATATATAAATCTTTACCCAATGCATTGGAGGGAGATATAGGTCCCACCCATCTCATAATGATACCATTCTTATGTGTGCCACAAAATCATAAATCATACATCATTGCGTAACCCATGTAATAAAAATGGGATTCTTAAACATCATGACCTCATAAAACAATTCATATAAGATAACAGAATTCATTGAAATAATTCCATCACAACATAATCAAATCAATGTAGTAATAGGGATAGAAACAGAACCCTATATTATCTTAGATGGAAAATAATTTTGATAAAACACTTGAACTCCATTCTTGAGAAAAATATCCTTTCTACTTCAAAAACATTTTCCTTTCTTAACATGTCATACAATTTTAAACTAAAATAAGTTGATTAAAAATAAACTTGAATACTTGTAAAGAAAGCTTCTTGGAAATAATGTTTTAAAAATCCATTCATGTCATATAAGTTAAAAAACATTCTTCTCGTACTTTTGTCAGAAAACTCAAAAAGTACCTCATACGAAAAACAACAAAAGATTCCTTTCATATCATTTAATAAAAACTTACCGAAGGGTAAAATTGGATTTAAACAATTATAGGTGGATGGAAGTAATATTAAATATTGATGAAACATGGATGTGGATGACAAAATACACCCTAGTAAATACCAAAGTATAAACAATCTCATATTAAAATGAGATTGTGATATTTTCCCTTACCTTAGGTCTGATTTTCTTCGTAAGTGTCTGAACCTCCTGTATAATGATTTAAATAATTTCATTGACTTATTCCTGAATCATACTCATTGATATGATATCATATATCGCCATATTCTTACCTTCTTATTAGTAATATTTCATTTCTACTTGTTATTCGGGTGTTTATTACTTTTTGTTCTTATGCGTGTTTTGTCGAATAAATTATTATTATTCTCTTTAGGATATAGATACCTCATTACCAGAATTTTATTAGTGTAATATATGTCATATTAATTCATTCAATTCATTTATATAATCATTATTCAATAAATATCATGTAGAACAAGTCGCATCACATCGTGGAGACGGTATTCCGTACTTACGCACGAGCGATGATATCAATCCCATGATCGTGGAATTTTATAGGAGTGTATGTGTACTATTTCAGAATCAATATCAATTTAAAATAATCATTTATAGTTATTATTTACACCATTATAACCATCCAAGTAAGGTGGTGGTGGAAAATAGATTACACCACGACGTGGAGACGGTATTTCGTACGTACGCACACGCGGTGATTTCGTTTTCCGTAGGATGGATAGATGGTGAAATAGGTTTGTTTCATACTTATAATAACATACCAGTATATGAGTGATACTGATGTTATTACTTCATAAGGAAAAAACTAAAGAAGAAGAAGTGGAAGAAGAAATAAAGTTGAAAGAATCGGTAACGGACATTACCTCTTCTTTGAAGCGCCTCTTTGAGACTTCCTCTTAGGGAACTAAAATTGGTCATTGAAGAAGACTATGACCTATAGGATGTTTCTAGAGAAGTGGAGAAGAGAATTTGGCAGGGTTTGGCTGAGCATGAAATCTCAAAGTGGTGTGAGGAAAAGAGGGAGGAGGTGCCCTTTTATAAGGGAGGAGAGGGGCACCTTCGGAAAAACTAAAACTATTATTGTATTATAAAGTAATATTCGGTTTTTAATAGCTTCAAATTGATTTATTTCGAAGCTAAGGTGGGTATGGGTAGAAATCATCTCATCTAGTATAATTTAGACAAGTTTAGGTATCTATTTTAACCTTATAATTTAGATTTAACTTTAAGTTAGATAATTTAACTTTTACCGTGTCTTCTTGTTTTCTTACACTATAAGGTTAATAAACTTACTATAACATGCCAAACGATTCCCAAGTTGTTAATTATTAATATTTATAACCTTATCTAAGTTATTTGTCCGAAACATAGATTTTTAGGAATAAAATAACAATTAAAAATATAATATTCATTTTAAAAATAATTTTCTGTCAATTTTGACACTTTTTTGTAATTGATTTTTTTGAAAATCATAACAGAAACATTTGTTCGAAAAAAGTTAATTAAATCAATACTAACATGTCATATTAACCTAGAAAATTATTTTAATTCATAAAAAGTCTCAAATTACATTTATTTGTGTATTTATAACATCAATTATGTCAATATCTCATTAATAAGATAATTACTGCATCATCATTGTGTCATAAATAAATTAAATTATTTATTGTCTAAAAATTAAAAATAAAATTCCATTATGTAGTAAATCTTTTTATCCTTCTGATGAATAGTTATAGCTGAATTTATCTTATGTATAACCCAATATTAAAAATAATATATTTATTAAACTTTGATTTTAACTATTTTAACCATTCTTTAAATAAATTAATAATAAATGTCCTAATCTAATCCAAGTGGGCCTAAATGGTCATATTTTATTCCTAAGGTTGTTTGTGGTCGAATTAAACTTATCCAATAGAATTATGACATGTTTTAGGGTAATAATAATAACATTTTTACCCTTAATTTCCCTATTTACTTTTAACCATGGTAAAAAAAAGTAAATAATTACTATTCACCAAAAACTATTTTCATCTCATTGAACCACATTTTAGTCCTTGATATTATCCATATCTCTCGGATTTTCGAAATTCTACTCACAGAAGTGGTAAAATTAAGTTTTATGTAAATTTGCAAATTCTCCTAGGAGGTGGGTAAAAGACGGTGAAAAGTTCAATAAAATTTTTATATATCTAAAATTATTATAAAATGA
Source organism: Viscum album (assembly GCA_963277665.1). Taxonomy (NCBI): domain Eukaryota; kingdom Viridiplantae; phylum Streptophyta; class Magnoliopsida; order Santalales; family Viscaceae; genus Viscum; species Viscum album. Next base: position 1,908,894,843 of record OY728155.1, read on the forward strand.
CTCTAATGAATTAATTTGAACTTATAAAGGTATTATGTATAAATTTTTTCCTAAAATAAATGTAAATAAAATAAATAATTTTTTAAATAAAAAGTCGGTTTTTAAATAGTAACCAAGTGTTTTCACTATTCATCAAAAATTGAAAGTTTTCAGAAAAATACCAAAATTTCACCCTAGGCTAATTTAGATAATCCGAATCCAAAAAAGAAGTCCATTCTGAAAAATAAAATTTAAAAAATTTCAAAAAGTGGGTATTAATATTCATAACGGCTAGTTTTAGTAATATTTTAATAGCATATCGTTGTTTAGTGAAACTCGGTATTGCGTACGACGAAAGCTATCGAGGAAGGTCGTGATTGCATGTAAAGCAAGCCAAGATAGTGTTGTGTGTTGTGAAAGATTCCATTGATGATTTATATAACATAAAAACAAAATATTTCTCATAAAAGTATCGGGTGTTACATTCTACCCCCCTTAAAATAAATTTTTCCCTCGAAATTTTTCACTTTGTAACAAACAGATGAGGATAACTCTCCCTCATCATATCCACAAGATCCCATGTAGCTTCTTAAAATTGGTGGTTCCTCCATAAAACATTCGCCAAGAGAGTGGTCTTGTTCCGTAGGACTTTTTCGCTACGATCCAGAATCTCTATCCGCTGTTCTTCATAAGAAAGATCTTGCTCCAGTGGTACAACTTCTGAGCTGAGTACATGTGAAGGATCAGGTATGTACTTTCTCAATAGAGATACATGGAACACATCATGAACTTGGGAGAGATTCGGTGGAAGTGCCAATCGGTAAGCTACCTTCCCAACACGATCCAGAATTTCAAAAGGACCGATATATCTAGGGCTCAACTTTCCCTTCTTTCCAAATCTCATGACCCTCTTCCAGGGAGATATTTGTAAGAACACTTTATCACCCACTTAAAACTCTAGGTCTTTTCTTTGGTTGTCGGCATACCTTTTTTGTCGACTCTGAGCTGCTCTTATGTGTTGTTGAATAGATCTGACCTTTTCTACCATCTCATCAACAAGATCAGGTCCTAACAGCTTTCTTTCCCCAACATCATCCCAACAAGTTGGAGTCCTGCATTTCTTTCCATAGAGAGCTTCATAAGGATCCATCTGAATACTAGATTGAAAGATATTATTATATGAAAATTCCACCAAAGGTATGTGTTGATCCCAACCACCTTTGAAATACATAGGTCAAGGTCTCAACATATCATCTAGAGTTTGAATTGTCCTCTCAGACTGACAGTCTGTCTGAGGATGATAAGCAGTGTTGAAACTCAACTTTGTATCCAGAGTATGCTGAAGACTTCGCCAAAACATCGAGGTAAATATCGGATCTCGATCAGATATAATGGAAAGTGGTACTCCATGCAGTCTTACCACTTCCTTTACATATATCCTAGCAAGCTAATCTAGAGAGAAATCTTCTCTAATAGCGATGAAGTGTGCCGAATTTGTAAGACGATCAACTGTGACCCAGATAGTATTATTGCCTTTGGATGTTTTAGGAAGTCCGGTGACAAAGTCCATAGTGATGTTTTCCCATTTCCATTTGTGTATGGGTAATGGTTGTAACATCCCCTTATACTTCTGTCCCTTAGATTTAACTTGCTGACAAACCAAGCATCGAGAGACATATTCATCATCATCTCTTTTCATGCCATCCCACCAGAAGTACTCTTTCGGGTCCCTATACATCTTCGTGCTTCCAGGATGAATAGAGAATGAAGAACTATGAGCCTCATCCAGCTGCTCCTTCCTTAATTCTGGGATGGGAGGAACAGAAACCCGATTCCTGAACATTATTATCCCATCACAATCAAGGTTGAATTCCGGAATATTTCTCACCTTCTTTTGTAACTCTACATCTTCTTTATGTGCCTCTTTAATCTTCACATGTATATATAGTTGAACATTCAATTGAGAAAGATACGATTTTCCCATTTCATTATAATTCCAAGATCCATCCTTTGTAAATCCATAAATATTGGATCTTTTTTTATCCTCATCATGGATAAGATGGAATGGTCTTATCGACTTAATGCATCTTCCACCTTGTTTGCTTTCCCAAGGTGGTAATGAATTGGGCAGTCGTAATCCTTAATCACCTCCAACCATCTTCTTTGGTGTATATTCAGCTCCTTTTGTGTGAATATATACTTTCAAATTTTATGATCAGTATCAACATCACACCTTTCTCCATAAAGATAATGCCTCCAAATCTTTAATGTAAAGATTACCGCAGCTAACTCCAAATCATGAGTTGCGTAATTTTTCTCCTGGATTTTCAACTATCGTGAGGCATAAGCCATCACCATATCATTTTTCATAAGAACACACCCCATCCCCTTCTTGGATTCATCACTGTAGATCACAAACCTTTCTCCACTACAAATAAGTGTGAGTACAGGTGCACTGGATAACCTTCTTTTCAACTCCTTGAAATTCTCTTCACATTCCTCTGTCCAAACAAACTTAACTCCTTTTTGAGTCAACCTGGTGAGTGGATTAGATAATCATGAAAAATCTTTCAAAAAACGTCGATAATATCCAGCCAAACCAAGAAAACTTAGGATCTCGGTTACTGTTGTTGGTCTCAACCATCTTTCGATAACCTCTATTTTTGCTGGATCCACATATATACCCTCTTTTGAGATTATGTGACCCAAAAATGCAGCGTTTTGAAGACAAAATTTACACTTGGAAAATTTGGCATAAAGCTTCTCCTTTCTTAGGGTCTTCAATACAATTCTCAATTGATCTTCATGTTCTTCCTTGCTATTTGAATAAACAAAAATATCATCTATAAAGACTACCGCAAACTGATCAAGATAGTCTCTAAAGACTCTATTCATCAGATCCATAAAGATAGCAGGGGCATTAGTAAGACCAAATGGCATCACTATAAATTCATAGTGTCCATACCTTGTACAGAAATCCATCTTTGGTATATCCTCCCTTTTGACCCTTAATTGATGATACCCTGAACGAAGATCAATCTTGGAAAAGTATAGAGCTCCGCATAGTTGGTCAAATAAGTCATCAATGCATGGGAGAGGATATTTTTTCTTGATAGTGATCTTGTTAAGTTCTTGATAATCAATGCAGAGTCTCATTGATCCATATTTCTTCTTAACAAACAGAACAAGTGCTCCCCAAGGTGACGCACTAGGGCGTATGAATCCCTTATCAAGATTCTATTGGAGTTCCTTCTTCAATTCCTGTAACTCAATTGGGGCCATTCTATAAGGTGTCTTTGAAATAGGAAATGCACCCGGTACGAGTTCTATTGAAAACTCAACTTCACGATTTGGTGGAAGACCCAGAAAGACATCATCAAACTCCCTTACAATGGGAATATTCTTAATCATGAGTTTCTCACCAACCATTTGAGATAAATAACCTTCATTTAGGGGAATCAAGACCCATAAGTTGGAAGAAATTTCCACTGGAGGTTATGTTCATCCTTGCATCGATAGACGATCATAGATTGATCTGGAATATGAAATGTGACTTCCCTTCTTTGGAAATTGATATGAGATCCATATAGAGAAAGCCAATCCATGCCAAGAATCACATCAAATTCCACTATAGGAAGGATCACAAGACTTGCAGGAATCACTTTCCCACAAACATCAATCGGAGAAGAATTATAAACTTTTGATGTGACTGTTGCGCCATTAGGGGTTGTCACAGCTAACTCAACATCTAATTGTTGAGGTAATATAGCGATACCCTTAGAAAATTCTTCAGAAATAAAAGAGTGGGTGGATCCAGAACTAAATAAAACATTTTCTACTTTAGATTGGATGGTAAGTGTACCTTTCACCACTTCGTTTCCGTACTCTACATCGTCGATAGTAATTGCATGTGACTCTCCTTTGTCTTTGGCCTTAAGATTTTGTTGACGTCGATCATCATCATCAACCCTTGGATTTGGGCATTGATTGGAATAATGCCCCATCTCCTTGCACTTCAAACATTGAAGTGTAGTAGGTTCATTCTTTGTATCCCTTCCTTTGTTTGTATCGTTAGACATCTTCATCCCATTATTTCGACATTCAATTTCCTGATAACCTTATTTTCCACACTTATAACATTTTCTTGTCCCCTTAAGACAATTTCCTCCATGTTTCATTCCACACTTTGAGCATAAGGGTATACTCATCTTCTTTTTAGTGTGCTCTTTAGATTTTCCTTTGAATTCCATTTTCCTCTTCTAATCAAACCCATATGACTGATGGGTTACTCCAATCTCCATCTCAACTTTGAGAACACATCGAAGGATTTCCTTGTAGCTATTGAAGTCCCTTATGGCTAACGCCCTAGAAAGACTTGGTTTTAAGTCACTAAATAATCGATCGATCTTACTCTCAGGTTGGATAATAATACCAGAAGCGTACCTTGCAAGTCATGTAAAATTTTTTTCGTAGGTACCAACAGATTCATCATCCTTTTTCTTTAGTTCAAGAAATTCCTTCTCCATTTTGGTTCAAAGAATATGAGGGATGTACTTATTAAAAAATAAGTTCTTGAACTCATCCCATTCCATGGACTCAATTTCATCCCTTTGCCTTGTATTCTTAATAAGATTCCACCACTGATCCGCATCTCCTTCCAAACGATACACTGCTAAGATGACTTTATCATGTTCATAACATTGAAGAACTGAAAATATCTTTTCAGTATTACTAATAAATTGTTCAGCAACTAATGGATTAGTAGACCCGCTGAATGAAGGTGGATGCTGGCTCATGAAGGATTCAATAGAATGTTTCTCCTTCCTTTGCTCGTTTGGAAGTCCTATATGATTCATAGCTTGAGAAAGTTCTGTGAGCATGGATACAAGATTTTTCATTCCAACTCCCATAACGTTTGGTTGCTCAGGGGGACAATCATTGCATTTCCCATCACATTCCGCATTAACACGGTTCCTTTGGGTTCCAGACATTGACTAAAACCAAGAAGAATAGTGTGAGCAACACTAATTATAATAGGAAAACCTCATAATCAATAATAAACATTCACACATAAGGTCTTATCATAGGTTGTTCATGGCCATTTCTAAAACACGAGGATTGTGTTCTATGCTTAGACTTATCCTTAGGGTTCTTACTAAGGCTTTCACTTCCTAGTTTCCAAAGGTTGATTATACCTTTCCTCTAATACCAACTATAATGACCTATAATTTTCATACATTGTTAATACTTCATAATTGAAGTACACTTATTACAACATATAACAAAACCATGAAAGGACCATATAGGTATAGTGTCTTTAGAAACTGGGAAACATAAACAACTAGTTCATAAAGCATCTACATTGTCTCCCATTTATTTCAACTTATCTAGAGCTCATTTTGGCATATCCTACTTAATAACCTTCTTCCTGACCTGGGGAAAGAAAACATACAAAAGGGTGAGCTCAAATGCTCATTAAGGGTATACAAAAGAAATATCTATCACATATTATTCATAAGAACATAACATTTTGGAAAACTTAACCTGCAAAAGAGATCATAATTTCATAACATGGGATAAATCATAGTAGTGAAATGTAATCCAAATAATCATAACTTAAAACATGAAAGTTTGTGTCATACACACATAATCCAAGATAATCATTTCTTAGTAGTCAATACTCATAGCCAAGACTATCTTAGTGGACAAAGTCCATTTCTGAACCGAGTTCACTCCTCGTTTCAGTCCTGTTTCACTGAACCGGTTTAACTTGTCATTCCAGCCATGTCTATCTCATGAGATATAAATATTTACCCAATGCATTGGAGGGAGATAAAGGTCCCACCCATCTCATAATGATACCATTCATATGTGTACCACAAAATCATAAATCATGCGTCATTGCATAACCCATGTAATAAAAATGGGATTCTTAAACATCATGATATCATAAAACAATTCATATAAGATAAAGGAATTCATAAAAATAATTCCATCACAACATAATCAAATCAATGTAAAAATAGTGATACAAATAGAACCCTATATTATCTTAGATGGAAAATAATTTTGATAAAACACTTGAACTCCATTCTTGAGGGAAATATCCTTTCTACTTCAAAAACATTTTATTTTCTTAACATGTCATACAATTTTAAACTAAAAGAAGTTGATTAAAAATAAACATGAAAAATTTTAAAGGAAGCTTCTTGAAAATAATGTTTTACAAATCCATTCATGTGGTATAAGTTAAAAAAACATTCTTCTCGTACTTTTGTCAGAAAAGTCAAAAAGTACCTCGTACGAAAAATGACAAAATATTCCTTTCATATCTTTTACTAAAAACTCACCAAAGGGTAAAATTGGATTTAAACAATTATAGGTGGATGGAAATAATATTAAATATTGAAAAAACATTGATTTGGATGATAAAATACACCCTAGTAAATACCAAAGTATAAATAATCTCAGATTAAATTGAGATTGTGATATTTTCCCTTACCTTAGGTCAGATTTGCTTCGTAAGTGTCTGAACCTCCTGTATAATGATTTAAATAATGTCATTGACTTATTCCTTAATCATACTTATTGTTATGTTATCATATATAGCCATATTCTTAGCTTCTTATTAGTAATATTTCATTGCTACTTGTTATTCGGGTGTTTATTACTTTTTGTTCTTATGTGTGTTTTGTCGAATAAATTCTTATTATTCTCTTTAGGTTATAGATACCTCATTTCCAGAATGGTTTTAGTGTAATATATATCATATTCATTCATTCAATTCATTTATATAATCATTATTCAATGAAGATCTTGTAGAACGAGTCGCATCACATCGTGGAGACGGTATTCTGTACGTACAAACGAGTGATGATATTGTTCCCATGATCATGGAATTTTATTGGAGTGTATGTATACTATTTCAGAATCAATATCACTTTACAATAATCAAATATAGTTATTATTTACACAATTATAACCATCCAAGTAAGGTGGTGGTGGAAAATAGATTACACCACGGCGTGGAGACGGTATTCTGTACGTACGCACGCGCGGTGATTTCGTTTTTCGTAGGATGGATATATGGTGAAATATGGTTGTTTCATACTTATAATAACATACTAGTATATGAGTGATACTTATGTTATTACTTCATAATGAAAAAACTAAAGAAGAAAAAGTGGAAGAAGAAATAAAGTTGAAAGAATCGGTAACGGACATTACCTCTTCTTTGAAGCGCCTCTTCGAGACCTCCTCTTAGGGCACTAAAATTGGTATTTGAAGAATACAAGGACCTCTTGGATGTTTCTAGGGAAGTGGAGAAGATAATTTGGCAGGGTTTGGCCGAGATTGAATGCTCAATGTGGTGTGAGGAAGAGAGGGAGGAGGTGCCATTTTATAAGGGAGGAGAGGGGCACCTTAGGAAAAACTAAAAATATTATTTTATTATAAAGTCATATTCGGTTTTTAATATCTCCAAATTGATTTATTTATAATATAAGGTGGGGATGAGTCGAAATAATCTCATCCAATAGAATTTAGATATGTTTAGGTATCTATTTTAACCTTATAATTTAGATTTAACATTAAGTTAGATAATTTAACTTTTACCGTTTCTTCTTGTTTTCTTACACTATAAGGTTACTAAACTTACTATAAAAAGCCAAACGAACCCCAAGTTGTTTATTATTAATATATATAACCTTATCTAAGTCATTTTGCCGAAACATAGATTTTTAGGAATAAAATAACAATTAATAATATAATATTTGTTTTAAAAACTATTTTATGTCAATTTAGACACTATTTGGTAATTGTTTTTTGTGAAAATCATAACAGAAATATTAGTTCTAAAAAAGTTAATTAAATAAATACTAACATGTCATATTAACTTAGAAAATTATTTTAATTCATAAAAAGTCTCAAATTACATTTATTTTGTTATTTATAACATCAATTATGTCAATATTTCATTAATAAGATAATTACTGCATCATCATTGTGTCATAAATAAATTAAATTATTTATTGTCTAAAAATTACAAATAAAATACCATTATGTGGGAAATAGTTTTATCTTTATAATTAATATTTATAGTCGAATTTATCTTATGTATAACCCTATAGTAAAAATGATTTAGTTATTAAACATTAATTTTAACTATTTGAACCCTTCTTTAAATAAATTAATAATTAATATCCTAATCTAATCAAAGTGGGCCTAAATGGTCATATTTTCTTCCTAAGGTTGTTTTTGGTCGAATTACACTTATACAATAGAATTAGGACATGTTTTAGGGTAATAATAAAACATTTTTACCCTTAATTTCCCTATTTACTTTTAACCGTGGTAAAAACGTAAAAAGTTACTATTCACCAAAAATCATTTCCATATCATTGAACCACATTTTAGTCATTGATATTAACCGTGTCTCTTGTATTTTAGAAATTCCACTCACAAAAGCGGGAAAATTATGTGTTATGTAAATTTGCAAATTCTCTTAGGAGGTGGTTAAAAAGTTCGATAAAATTTTTATATATCTAAAATTATTATAAAATGACTCCAATGAATTACTTTGAACTTATAAAGGTATTATGTATCAATTTTGACCTAAAATAAATTTATATAAAATAAATAATTATTTAAATAAAAAGTCGGTTTTTAAATAGTAACCTAGTGTTTTCACTATTCATCAAAAATTGAATGTTTTCAGAAAAATTCCAAAATTTCACCCTAGGCTAATTTCAATATTCCGAATCCAAAAATTAAGTCCATTTTGAAAACTAAAATTTACAAAATTTCAAAAAGTGGGTATTACTATTCATAACGGCTAGTTTTAGTAATCTTTTAATAGCATATCGTTGTTTAGTGAAACTCGGTATTGCGTATGACGCAAGCTATCGAGGAAGGTCGCGATTGCGTGTAAAGAAATCCAAGCTAGTGTTGTGTGTAGTGAAATATTCCTTTGATGATTTATATAACATAAAAACAAAATATTTCTCATAAAAGTATCAGGTGTTACATTCTACCCCCGTTAAAATGAATTTTTCCCTCGAAATTCGTCACTTTGTAACAAACAGAAGAGGTTACCTCTCTCTCATCATATCCTCAAGCTCCCATGTAGCTTCTTCAAATTGGTGGTTCTTCCATAAAACTTTCACCAAGTGAGTGGTCTTGTTCCGTAGGACTTTTTCGCTATGATCCAGAATCTCTATCGGTTGTTCTTCATAAGAAAGATCTTCCTCCAGCGGTACAACTTCTGAGTTGAGTACATGTAAAGGATCAGGTATGTACTTTATAAGGAGAGATACATGGAACACATCATGAACTTGGGAGAGATTCGATGGAAGTTCCAATCGGTAAGCTACCTTCCCAACACGATCTAGAATTTTAAAAGGACTGATATATCTAGGGCTCAACATTCCCTTCTTTCCAAATCTCATGACCCTATTCTAGGGAGATATTCGTAAGAAAACTTTATCACCCACTTCAAACTCTATGTCTTTTCTTCGGTTGTCGGCATAACGTTTTTGTCGACTCTGAGCTGCTCTTATGTGTTGTTGAATAGATCTGACCTTTTCTGCCATCTCATCAACAAGATCAGGTCCTAAGAGCTTTCTTTCCACAACATCATCTCAGCAATTTGGAGTCCTACATTTCTTTCCATAGAGAGCTTCATAAGGAGCCATCTGAATACTGGAGTGAAATCTATTATTATAAGAAAATTCCACCAAAGGTAGGTGTTGATCCCAACCACCTTTGAAATCCATAGAGCAAGGTCTCAACATATCATATAGAGTTTGAATTTCCCTCTCAGACTGACCGTCTGTCTGAGGATGATATGCAGTGCTGAAACTCAACTCTGTATCCAGAGTATGCTGAAGACTTCTCCAGAACTTCGAGGTAAATCTCGGATCCCAATCAGATATAATAGAAAGTGGTACTCCATGGAATCTTACCACTTCCTTTACATATATCCTGGAAAGCTGATCTAGAGAGAAATCCTCTCTAATAGCGATGAAGTGTTCCGGCTTTGTAAGACGATCAACTATGTCCCAGATAGCATTATTTCCTTTGGATGTTTTTGGAAGTCTGGTGACAAAGTCTATAGTGATGTTTTCACATTTCCATTCGAGTATGGGTAATTGTTGTAACATCCCCTTAGACTTCTGTCTCTCAACTTTAACTTGCTGACAAACCAAGCATCGAGAGACATATTCAGGAACATCTCTTTTCATGCCATCCCACCAGAAGTACTCTTTCAGGTCCCTATACATCTTCGTGCTTCCTGGATGAATAGAGAATGAAGAACTACGAGCCTCATCCAGTATCTCCTTCTTTAATTCTGGGATGGGAGGAACACAAATCTGATTCCTGAACTTTATTATCCCATCACAGTCAGGGTTGAATTCAGCAATATTTCTCACCATCTTTTGTAACTCTACATCTTCTTTCTGCGCCTCTTTAATCTTCACATGTATAGATTGTTGAACATTCAATTGAGAAAGATATGATTTTCCCCTATCATTATAATTCCAAGATCCATCCATTGTAAATCCATAAATATTGGATCTTTTGTGATCCTCATCATGGATAAGCTAGCATGGTCTTGTCCACTTAATGCATCTTCCACCTCGTTTTCTTTCCTAGGGTGGTAATGAATTGAGCAATCGTAATCTTTAATCAGCTCCAACCATCTTCTTTGGTGCATATTCAGCTCCTTTTTTGTGAAAATATACTTTAAACTTTTATGATCAGTATAAATATCACACCTTTCTCCATAAAGATAATACCTCCAAATCATTAATGCAAAGATTACCGCAGCTAACTCCAAATCATGAGTTGGGTAATTTTGCTCATGGATTTTCAACTGTCGTGAGGGATAAGATATCACCATATCATTTTTCATAAGAACACACCCCATCCCCGTATTGGATGCATCACTATAGATCACAAACCTTTCTCCACTACAAGGAAGTGTGAGTATAGGTGCACTGGATAACCTTCTTTTCAACTCCATGAAATTCTCTTCACATTCCTCTGTCCAAACAAACTTAACTCCTTTTCGAGTCAACCTGGTGAGTGGATTAGATAATTGTGAAACATCTTTCACAAAACATCGATAATATCCAGCCAAACTAAGAAAACTTCAGATCTCGGTTACTATTGTTGGACTCGACCATCTTTTGATAACCTCTGTTTTTGCTGGATCCACAGATATCCCCTCTTTTGAGATTATGTGACCCAAAAATGCAACTTTTTGAAGCCAAAATTCACACTTGGTAAATTTGGCATAAAGCTTATCCTTTATTAGGGTCTTCAATACAATTCTCAAGTGATCTTCATGTTCTTCCTTGCTCTTTGAATAGAAAAGAATATTGTCTATAAAGACTACCACAAACTGATCAAGATAGTCTCTAAAGACTCTATTCATCAGCTCCATGAAGACAGCAGGGGCATTAGTAAGACCAAATGGCATCACTATTAATTCATAGTGTCCATACCTTGTACGGAAATCCGTCTTTGGTATATCATCCCTTTTGACCCTTAATTGATTATACCCTAAACGATGATCAATCTTGGAAAAGTATTGAGCTCCACGTAGTTGGTCAAATAAGTCATCAATGTGTGGGAGAGGATATTTGTTCGTGATAGTGATCTTGTTAAGTTCTTGATAATCAATGTAGAGTCTCATTGATCCATCTTTTTCTTAACAAACAGAAGAGGTTCTCCCCAAGGTGACGCACTAGGGCGTATGAATCCCTTATCAATATTCTCTTGGAGTTGCTTCTTCAATTCCTGCAACTCAATTGGGGCCATTCTATAAGGTGTCTTTGAAATAGGCAAAGCACCCGGTACGAGTTCTACTGAAAACTCAACTTCACGATTTGGTGGAATTCCAGGCAATTCCTCCGGAAAGACATCATCAAACTCCCATACAATGGGCATATTCATAATCGTGAGTTTCCCACCAACCATTTGAGATAAATAACCTTCATTTAGTGTAATCAAGACCCATAATATTGAAGAAATTTCCACTGGAAGGTTATGTTCATCCTTGCATCGATAGACGATCATGGATTGATCTGGAATATGAAATGTGACTTCCCTTCTTTAGAAATTGATATGAGATCCATATAGACAAAGTCAATCCATGCCAATAATCACATCAAATTCCACTATAGGAAGGATCACAAGATTTGCAGGAAGCACTTTCCCACAAACTACAATCGAAGAAGAATTATAAACTTTTGATGCGACTGTTGTGCCATTAGGGGTTGTCATAGCTAACTCAACATCTAATTGTTGAGGTAATACGGAGATACCCTTAGAAAATTCTTCAGAAATAAAACATTGGGTGGATCCAGAATCAAATAAAACATTTTCCACTTTAGAGTGGATGGTAAGTGTACCTTTCACCACTTCGTTGTCGTACTCTACATCACTGATAGTAATTGCATATGACTTTCCTTTATCTTTGGCCTTAAGAGTTTGTTGACGTCGATCATCATCATCAACCCTTGGATTTGGGCATTGATTGGAATAATGCCCCCATCTCCTTGCACTTGAAACATTGAAGTGTAGTAGGTTCATTCTGTGTATCCCTTACTTTGTTTGCATCATTATACATCTTCTTCCCATTATTTCGACATTCAATTGCCCGATGACCTTCTTTTCCACACTTATAACATTTTCTTGTCTCCTTAAGACAACTTCCTTCATTTTTTTTTCCACACTTTGAGCATAAGGGAAAAATCATCTTCTTTTGCGTGTGCTCTTTAGATTTTCCTTTGAATTCCATTTTCCTCTTCTTATCAAACCCATATGACGGATGGGTTACTCGAATCTCAATCCCAACTTTGAGAGCACATCGAACGATTTCCTTGTAGTTATTGAAGTCCCTTATGGCTAATTCCCTTCAAAGACTTGGTTTTAAGCCACTAAAGAATCAATCGATCTTACTCTCAGGTTGGATAATAATACCAGAAGCATACCTTGCAAGTCTTGAAAAATTTTCTTCGTAGATACAAACAGATTCATCATCGTTTTTCTTTAGTTCAAGAAATTCCTTCTCCATCTTTTTTCGAAGAATACGAGGGAAGTACTTATTGAAAAATAAGTTCTTAAACTCGTCTCATTCCATGGACTCAATTTCATCCCTTTGCCTCATATTCTTAATAAGATTCCACCATTGATCAGCATCTCCTTCCAAATGATACACTACTAAGATGACTTTATCATGTTTAGAACATTGAAGAACTAAAAATATCTTTTCAGTAGAACTAATCCATTATTCAGCAACTAATGGATCAGTAGACACGCTGAATGAAGGTGGATGCTGCCTCATGAAGGATTCAATAGAATGTTGCTCCTTCTTTTTCTCGTTTGGAAGTCCCGTATGATTCATAGCTTGAGAAAGTTATGTTATCATGGCTACAAGATTTTCCATTCCATCTCCCATAAAGTTTGGTTGCTCATAGGGAGAATCATTGCATTGCCCATCACATTCCGCATTAACACGGTTCCTTCGGGTTCCAGCCATTGACTAAAACCAAGAAGAATAATGTGAGCAACACTAATTATAATAGGAAAACCACATAATCAAGAATAAAATTTCACACTTAAGGTCTTATCATAGTTTTTTCATGGCCATTTCTAAAACACTATGATCGTGTTCTATTCTTAGACTTATCCTTAGGTTTATTACTAAGGCTTTCACTTCCTAGTTTCCAAAGGTTGACTATACCTTTCCTCTGATGCCAACTATAACGACCCATACTTTTCATACATTGTTAATACTTAAAAATTGAAGTACACTTATTACAACATATAACAAAACCATGAACGGACCGTATAGGTATATTGTCTTTAGAAATTGGGAAACATAAACAACTAGTTCATAAAGCATCAATATTGTCTTTCATTTATTTCATCATATCTAGAGTCCCTTTTGGAATATCCAACTTAGTAACCTTATTCCTGACCTGGGGAAAGAAAACATACAAAAGGGTGAGCTCAAATGCTCTGTAAGGGTATACAAAAGAAATATCAATCACATCATATTCATAAGAACATAACATTTTGGATATCCTAACCTACAAAAGAGATCAAAATTTCATAACATGGGATAAATCATAGTAGTGAAATGTAATCCCAATAATCGTAACTTAAAACATGAAACTTTGTTTCATACACACATAATCATAGAGAATCATTTCTTAGTAGTCAAGACTCATATCCAAGACTATCTTAGCAGACAAAGTCCATTTCTGAACCGAGTTCACTCCTCGTTTCAGTCATGTTTCACTGAACCGGTTTAACCTACCGTTCCAGCCATGTCTATCTCATGAGATATAAATCTTTACCCAATTCATTGGAGGGAGATATAGGTACCACCCATCTCATAATGATACCATTCCTACGTGTGCCACAAAATCATAAATCATACATCATTGCATAACTCATTTAATAAAAATGGGATTATTAAACATCATGACATCATAAAAAAAATCATATAAGATAAATGAATTCATAAAAATAATTCCATCACAGCAAAATCAAATCAATGTAATAATAGGGATAGAAACATAACCCTATATTATCTTAGATGGAAAATAATTTTGATAAAACACTTGAACTCCATTCTTGAGGAAAATATCCTTTCTACTTCAGAAACATTTTTCTTTCTTAACATGTCATACAATTTTAAACTAAAAGAAGTTGATTAAAAATAAACGTGAAAACTTGTAAAGGAAGCTTCTTGGAAATAATGTTTTAAAAATTCATTCATGCTGTACAAGTTTAAAAAAGCATTCTTCTTGTACTTTTGTCAGAAAAGTCAAAAAGTACCTCGTACGAAAAACGACAAAAGATTCCATTCATATCTTTTAATAAAAACTCACCAAAGGGTAAAATTGGATTTAAACAATTATAGGTGGATGGAAATAATATTAAATATTGGTTAAACATGGATGTGGATGATAAAATACACCCCAGTAAATAACAAAGTATAAACAATCTCGGATTAAAATGAGATTGTGATATTTTCCCTTACCTTAGATCTGATTTGCTTCATAAGTGTCTGAACCTCCTGTATAATGATTTAAATAATTCCATTGACTTATTACTGAATCATAATATCATATATGGCCATATTCTTATATTCTTATTAGTAATATTTAATTGCTACTTGTTATTCGGGTGTTTATTACTTTTTGTTCTTATGCGTGTTTTGTTGAATAAATTATTCTTCTTCTCTTTAGGTTATAGATACCTCATTTCCAGAATTGTATTAGTGTAATATATATATCATATTCATTCATTTAATTCATTTATTTAATCATTATGCAATAAAGATCATGTAGAATGAGTCGCATCACATCGTGGAGACGGTATTCCGTACGTACGCACGAGCAATGATATCATTCCCATGATCATGGAATTGTATTGGTGTGTATGTATAATATTTCAGAATCAATATCACTCTACAATAATCATATATAGTTATTATTTACACCATTATAACCATCCAAGTAAGGTGGTGGTGGAAAATAGATTACACCACGGCGTGGAGACGGTATTCGGTACGTACGCACACTCGGTGATTTCGTTTTCCGTAGGATGGATAGATGGTGAAATAGGGTTGTTTCATACTTATAATAAAATACCAGTATATTAGTGATACTGATGTCATTACTTAATAATGAAACAACTAAAAAAGAATAAGTGGAAGAAGAAATAAAGTTGAAAGAATCGATAACGGACATTACCTCTTCTTTGAAGTGCCTCTTTGAGACCTCCTCTTAGGGCACTAAAATTGGTCTTTGAAAAAGACCAGGACCTCTAAGATGTTTCTAGGGAAGTGGAGAAGAGAATTTGGCAGGGGTGGGACGAGCTTGAAGGCTCAATGTGGTGTGAGGAAGAGAGGGAGGAGGTGCCCTTTTATAAGGGAGGAGAGGGGCACCCTAGGAAAAACTGAAAATATTATTTTTTTATAAAGTCATATTCGGTTTTTAATAGCTCTAAATTGATTTATTTATAAGATAAGGTGGTTATGGGTATAAATACTCTCATCCAATAGAATTTAGACAAGTTTAGGTATCTATTTTAACCTTATCATTTAGATTTAACTTTAAGTTAGATAATTTAACTTTTACTGTGTCTTCTTGTATGCTTACACTATAAGGTTAATAAACTTACTATAAAAAGCCAAACATACCCCAATTTGTTTATTATTAATATATATAACCTTATCTAAGTCATTTTGCCGAACCTTAGATTTTTAAGAATAAAATAACAATTAATAATATAATATTTGTTTTAAAAACTATTTTATGTCAATTTTGACACTATTTGATAATTGGTTTTTTTGAAAATCATAACAGAAAGATTAGTTCGAAAAAAGTTAATTAAATCAATACTAACATGTCATATTGACCTAGAAAATTATTTTAATTCATAAAAGTCTAAAATTACATTTATTTGGGTATTTATAACATCAATTATGTCAATATTTCATTAATAAGATAATTACAACATCATCATTGTGTCATAAATAAATTAAATCATTTAATGTCTAAAAATTAAAAATAAAACACCATCATGTATTTAATCGTATTAGATTTCTAAAGAAGTTTTATAGTAGAATTTATCTTATTTATAAACCTATATTAAAAATGATTTAGTTATTAAACATTGATTTTAACTATTTTAACCCTTCTTTAAATAAATTAATAATAAATGTCCTAATCTATTCCAGGTGGGCCTAAATGGTCATATTTTATTACTAAGGTTGTTTTTGGTCGAATTACACTTATCAAATAAAATTAGGACATGTGTTAGGGTAATAATAATAAAATATTTACCCTTAATTTCCCTCTTTACTTTTAACCGCGGTAAAAAAAAGTAAAAAATTATTATTCACCAAAAATTATTTTCATCTCATTGAACCACATTTTAGTCCTTGATATTAACCGTGTCTCTCGTATTTTCAAAATTCCACTCACAAAAGCGGTAAAATTAAATTTTATGTAAATTTTCAAATTCTCCTAGGAGGTGGGTAAAAGACGGTGAAAAGTTCGATAAAATTTTTATATATCTAAAATTATTATAAAATGACTCCAATGAATTACTTTGAACTTATAAAGGTATTATGTATCAATTTTGACCTAAAATAAATTTAAATAAAATAAATAATTATATAAATAAAATGTCGGTTTTTAAATAGTAACCTAGTGTTTTCACTATTCATCAAAAATTGAATGTTTTCAGAAAAATACCAAAATTTCACCCTAGGCTAATTTCGATATTCCAAATCCAAAAATGAAGTCCATTTTGAAAAATAAAATTTAGAAAATTTCAAAAAGTGGGTATTACTATTCATAACGGCTAGTTTTAGTAATATTTTAATAGCATATCATTTGTTTAGTGAAACTCGGTATTGCGTACGACGCAAGATATCGAGGAAGGTCGTGATTGCATGTAAAGCAAGCCAAGATAGTGTTGTGTTTAGTGAAATATTCCATTGATGATTTATATAACATAAAAACAAAATATTTCTCATAAAAGTATCGTGTATGACATATCTAGTCCCCTACTAATAAAAGGTCACCCCTATACATCTCTTATTCACACACCCAAAACCTTTTTTCAAGAAATAATAACCCAAAAAAATTAATTACTTCCCCACATACTAGAGGACTTAGTTTTATTATGAAATCCTCCAAATAATTCTTTAGGTATAAACCTAATGATATTTCCCAAAGAAGAGGTTGTCAAAAGAAGATGTAAAATTCCAAAACTTTTGTTTTTGTATTATTTCTTCTTCCAACTCATTCAAATATTTTTTAATTTCTGTAATATAATAAATATCTCCCAAATATTGAGTTGTTATTATGTTAATTTTATAGGCAAAAACTATCTCATATTCTATAAAATGGTATGTGAAACCATCGATCTTGTGTACAGAATACTACTACCTCATGACCTGAAGTCTTTCGTTTTCCATCACTATATATCACAACTGGATAAAATGATGGATTTATGGTTTATATATTATATTAATTATATTATTTTAATTATGGAATTATGATATCACATACACCTTCTTAATTTCTATTCTGTATGCATATAACAATGTTGATTGTGTGTATGGAGGAATATTGCCTCGTGAAGCAATGTGATTTTTTTCACTTATTCTTTATCGGGAAGGTAATAAGGGTAAATTTAATTATTATATGTTAAATATATGAGATAAAAATGATTCTAATATGGTAATATATTATTTAACTTTCATTTAATCCATCGAGAAAATAAAAAAAATTCTTCATAACTACTATAAAATAGGTTTTTAATAGCGCTAACTAAAGAGCTGATAAAGGACCCCGTTATCAACATTGAAAAATAAATGATAAAGGGGGTTCTTTATCAATGCTAAAAATAGAAAACAAAGGGATACATTTACCAGCATGAATAAAAAATTATATATAAAGGGGTCTTTAATGAACGCTAGAAAAAATGATGATAAAAGTGACCCCATTGTTAGAGATACTAAAATATCACTCACAAAGGGTGTCCATTATTAGCACTGGTAAAAAAGCATAGATAAATGGGGGGTTCTTTATCATCGATTTTTTATGAGTGATGATAAAGGGTAAATTCCATAAAAAAATTAAATCCCTAAAATTAATATATTAATATAAAAATATATTTATATTGATATATATATATATATATATAATATTTTATTAAATATTATTTATATAAGGATAAATAAACACTTAGATTTAATATATAAGATATTTAATGAAAAATGGATTGTACAATAATTCAATAATATAATATTAATTATCTATTTTCTTATAATTTTTGAGTATTTGTCATTTAATTACAATTTTAAGAAATAAAAAGTCATAAAATTAAAAAACTCTCTAAAATAAGTTTAAACATGACTCGAAATTCAAAAGGTGATAACTTTTGATCTAATGGTCTGTTTGGGATCTACCGTATATCAAATTGAATCTTGAAATTATACCGATTTTGTAATGTTTTTAGGAAACCCCTGGTCACATTTTTTGAGGAAAAGAAGATCATAAGGCCTCCCAAACTGAGTTTTTAGATTCGGTTTCCCAATTTTTAAACATTTGATGGAATTTCAGCCTCATTTAAGGGGGTCATTTTTTTTCATTGGAAGATATATTTATTCTTAGGGATTACATTGGTATTGAGATTATTGTTTTGACATTTTTTAATTCTTCACATTTTAGTATTATTTATAATAAAATATATAAAAAGACATACATATTTTCTATATATTCATACATAAAAATTTAATTTTATAAGTATATATGTAAACATGTTTACATATAAAATACATTCATAAATATATAATACATATATAATTAAAAAATAATATCCCTTTAATTTAAAATATAAATTTATGAATATTTATTTACCTACACAATTAATGTAGATATACTGTATATATAATGGTTATATATATATATATATATATTTGTGTGCGTGTATTGAAAACAGATATATATTTATCTATATATTCTAATATAAGTATATAAAAAATAATATATAATATATGATAATAAATATTAATATGTATAATTATATTTATAGATGCAAACATATATATAATTATATATATATATATAGGTAGGTATGTATTTATAAACACAAACATACTAACACACTCAAAACATATTTTATATACGTATTTAAATATATATATATATAGATAAAAAAGAAAACAACATATATAAAAATATATATATTTCATAAATCACATAATAGAACAACATAGAGGAGTGGAAAAGTAATGTTCATATAAGGGGGAGGTCTCATGTTTAAAACCTGCTGGATGTTGGGGTGTGCACTGGAGGTTGGAATTTTGTAAAGCATTGATAATGGGGGGGATCACCCAAGCGAGTGGGTAACAAGTGAAAAAAAGAGGATAGTAAGTGCTGATAAAAGGTGGGGAAGTAAGTGGTCTGAAAAAAAATTATTTTATCCCCATTTATCAACACATAAAAATCATTGATGAAAGGGACCTTTATCAGCACATTTTTTAACATCGATAAAGGGGGAATTTAAAAGTGCTAATACTTATTGATAAAGACACCCTTTATCAACACTTTTTTAGCACTATTAAAGGGGGTTTTATTAGATGTTTCTGAGATCACTATAAAATCCAACCATTTAACATCTCTTTCATTATCAGGGCTTCTATAACACTGATAAAATCCTTTTACTAGCGCTGTAAAATCCCATATTTGTACAAGTGTATGCATACGTAAAGCATACCATCTCCAAGAATGATGTAATTCATTTTCAATATATAAATTTAATGGATTACTATAAATAATGATATAATGAATATATATGATATTTATATCATTGAAAAAATACTTGGGATAATGTAACCATTGTAAAAAATAATGGATCAAAGATACCAAATTAAAGCATACATGAAATATGAAGCAAATATATCCCAAAACCTGATTTTATCAAAGAATTGCTAATAAGTGTTTAATAAAAGATCATAATTAAATCATAAAAGGGATAATACATATGATTATGGTTTTATCTAATATTTATAATAAACCTATATTTATTATAGAAGAGTTTTTAGCATCCACGAAAGAAATCGAGAATTAATGTAAGTGAAATTCGTCTAAAATTGTCTTCTTTCGGTCATATGTTTTGTTATGAACTGATATTATTTTATAAGGTTCATATAAAGTCAATTTAATATGTTATATCATGAAATTATTTATTTTTATGATAATTAATGTTTAATTTAATGTTATTTTTCCATGATTCTTATGATTCAAAAGTAACTAAAGTGGTAAGGGATTTCTCGTCTCTCTTTTATTTTTTGATGTCATACACTATATTAACCGCTTGTTTCTTTTGTGTGGTGTATATAATACCAAGGAATGTATTTCACTATTCTTATCATGAATATTATGGGATATACATATCCATCTATGGTTCTCTCTTTTATGGTGATTTGGATTCAAAATTTACCAAAGTGGTAAGGGTTTGATGTTATAATCAAATTGTTTATTGGGATTGTTTATGATTATGATTTTGATGAAGAAATATTATGATCTATTTCTCAATCAAATCATGAAATTTATCATCCTATATTTATTTCTTGACAATACATTTTCCCTTAATTTTCCTCTTATTATGTGCTGAATATTCCAAAAGAATGTTTTTAAATAAAAGAGCTTTATTTCTCTCTTTATAAGAAAATCATTTTTATTTGATATTTATGTTTTCTAAAAATGTATTTCAAGAATATTTTAATGTTCTAATATTATTATTTTAATGTCATTTTTACCATTTTTTACTTTCTACAAAAAAATTTAAATGTAATATTCATGTTGTTTTCCAAACAACTCCAATTTTTCTTTAATTGAATATGTGAAAGGAAATCTGTTTTAAAGTGTACGAACTGTTGGAGTTGGTGGACTAGAACCAACTACTTTGTACATTATTTATTAAATAAATAACTTATCATATCTTGATTATTCTTCTGCGTGAAAAATCATATGATAATGTCTTAAGGATAACTGTTTCATTAAAGGTTCATAGACGATCCTTGCTATGACGGAAACCCGGAAGTTCAATAACCATGTTATTGAATATATTTTCTATTCCCAGATGATTTTATTTGAGGGACAAAAATAATACAAGCCAATAGGGGTGAGGACTCATAAAACATTGAGGCACCTTCTCATGGTGTGCGCCCATGGTAATATATAGGAAGATAGAGAACGAGACCCGACAGTAGGAAATCCACATTTCATAGTGTCATTGGATGTTCCTATCTATGGAGGTGTGTATTGGTCCTTAGACTTTAATATTATTATTAAGCAGTATTAAAACTTGAGCACTTATATGTATTGACAAAAACTATGATGACATAATGTTTGCAGTGAGGTAGGATACGTTGGGTGTGTCACGAGTGATAATGCATTAATAGATAATGAGAGAAAGGATTTTCCCTTTCTGTTCCATAACAGAAGTTGATATATCAAACCCTTTGATGGAATTCATATAGCCAAAATAAATCCATGTCCATGGTGTGGAATGGGCATGTTCAATTCTGGGAATTCAAAGAAAGAATAATCGAGCACATTGGTTGATGGCACTATTATTCAACCCGATTGATTCGAGATATCAAGGAAATGGGATTATATTACACAGTAAGCATGCGTAGGAGGTGACACATCATTGCAGCGTTAACTTCTTTCTCTATGGGTGACCTGGCGTGTTTCTACATGCTAACCATAGACTATAGGCAGGCTCTACCTAATTCCCCAAAGAAAGAGGCCTAGAGGGTCACACACTAAGTGTGTCCAAGTATCTTAGTTAAATATTAATTTAACAATTTGAATAAAGATTATTCCCGACTGTGGTTTAATAATTATTCACGTATTCCTGATCGCATTTATTTCGACAGTTGTTATTCGAGAGAATTTATTATGGTTGGAATAATATATTTATTAACGAGTAATGCAGTTATATTTATTTTATAAATAAATAGTCATTATTCATGTTCTAATTAATGTGGTGGAGGAAATAAAGAAAAATAGAAAAATAGAATTACACACCGTGTATATTAATATATACACATCATGTAGTTTTTAGGGAATTTATGAGAAATAATAATATTTGTTTAATTAAATAATACTAGGTGTAATTCCCTGGGCACATGTCAAGTAATAATAATATTCAACTGTTATTATTAGACATGAGGTATTACTAAGAATTAAATGAAATTAATAAATGCTTTCAGGTAATTAATTCATTTTATTATTATATGTAATTAAAAATACCAATTATATATTTTTCATTAGACTAGACATTTTTGTTGGTGGTTCACAATGGATTGGGAAAAGCTCCCAATCCAAGAGAGAATTCCTTTTCCCCCAAGAACACACTCAAGCTACGAGAGAGAGAGAGATCCACCTCCACTAGATCGCGACGATTGAAGGTGGACATCGCAAGTGAAGGCTCTTCCACGCTAGCACCTGTAGATCCCCTTAGATATGTCCAGAGATACGTGAATCACATGCGGATCACTGATAAAGGAATCTGAAACATGGATTCTATGACGCAATGACGGATCACATCGGATCATGACTAGAAACATCAACGAATAAATAATCCCATCAAGGTAATTATTATCAATTAATTAAATTAATTATAACCAAAATATGATGATCCTATCTATGGTTCTAGGACTCCCCTCTTTATTTTTCGTTCCTCGTTCTATTCCAAAGATCATGTGTTTTATTATCGTGACAGATCTCGGATTGATCGTTGTTAATGCTAAAATTAAAGTTGGGTACACCCACCAAGGAACTTCCGCTACGACCAGAACCAACAAGTCATATTATAGGGGTCATATAATTGGTTATAATTTTTTAGTTTTTTGTTGGTGATTTACGCATTAAATAATTTATTTGTTTCAATTCAAGTTATTCGTTATTTAAATATGAATCTCAAGATATGTTCCTCCTCTATCATTTCTTGTTCACCTTACAGAAATTAAATTTTCTTTTAATTTTGATTAAAAAAAAATAGATGATCTCATCCAGAGGTTCCAAACGTTCCTGACCATACAACACCAAAATACAAGGTGTGTATTCAAAGTACCCGTTGTGTAGTCTAGGTTCAATGCATCAGAATAGTCTGCCAAATCCAGTTATGTGTTGGAGTATTTCAAAGTCATAAATGAAACCATGTGTTGACCAGGAACAAGTGTCACATAGTTTCCAGATTACACAGCATGTGGTCCAATTAACACGGCGTGTAGTCCCTTCTGGTTAGGGTTGGATCATGTACCCTGCACACGACTTTCCTAGCTAGAAACCGTGTAACGCGAATACTACACAGCATGTGTCTAACTGAACATGTCATGTACTTTGAAAATTTCCAAATTACATCTACATGCCATGTCCCTGGGCGTGTACTTCATATGGATAGTGAACAAAAGTACATGCCATATAGTCGGAACTACACATCGTGTACTCATCCAAATTACGCAAATTTGTTAAAATTTATTATTATATTATACGAACCCTTGAGACGTGTACCATAGTGCAGGTGTAAAGATGAGTCACAACATGTGATAGGTGTTATATATATGTGTGTTTAATTTAACATCTATGTAATGTTCATTTCTACTCATTTGGGTAGTTATGAATGGGAATTCACCAGGTTTAATCCAAGGTACAAGTTATGTAGAAAGATAATTTAAAATTAATTTTTTTGTTTAAAATTATGATGGATGAGAATCTCAACGAAATTCAGAAAAGGTTTTAAGATAAAAGGATTGATTAATTAAAGATAATTAATTTATTCGAGAAAGATTTATCTTAAAGAATAATGATTAAAGAATTGAATTCTAGTTTTATTTATGCATAAATATTGTTGCATGTATGGATGATCATGAGCTAGACCAATACCTTTGTATGTGAATGGTTTCTTTTATTTTATTTATTTAAATTAAATTTGTTGGCATGTGATCCTTCTCCTCATTAATATGTAGGGCATGCACTCCCAAGGTTTCTTTTATGTAAAACCCCCTTTTTTTACCCCTCACCTGCGTGTGAGATAAATTCATATGTAATGTGTGGAGCTCCCAAGATAGTGGAGGCAGCTCAAGTCAGGAGCCAAGGTGAAACCAATCCATGGAGATACAATGGTGGACATGTGGAAAGCTATAAACATGAACCAAAAAGGTTCAAGGTGTTTCTCCCCTAGGTCTTGGGTTAGTTTATCAACCACTAGACAAAATAACCAATAGAACTATATCATGATCATACCATTTATTTTATTTCTATCAGTTTCATGGTTTATTTATTTTGGGTGGGTTTTCATGTTCGCACAATTAATGAATTAAAAAACATGCAAGATGGAACTAAAATAAGACCAGCTTATGAGTAAAATATTATCATAGACATGGTTATTCACTTAAGTATATCCCACTTAATATTAACCAGCATGTAATCAAAGATAATAAATTGGAAATTTATGTAGAAGGATAAAATCCCTCAAAGAAATAATAAGTCGGTATAGTCTTCAATAATCTTGGTTAGAATCGATCCATAGTTCAAAGTGATTGACCAAACCTAGTTGGGGTGATTTCAATTATCGGGGAATTATAATTCAAGGTTTTGGGTTGACTTGACTTGGTTCGCATCAAGGGTTGACTGCCACATCAAGACTTGGTATGACTAAGAGGCAAAGATTGAGGAAATCCAAAAATAAAAGGATTTCAGGAATGTGGAGTCAACTCAATGGATCAAGGAGCTGCGAGTTAATGCAGTTGGAATTTGGAATGCCAACCTAAAACCCATCAAGTTTCTTAACCAACCCTAGTTAGGGTAATGCAAAGGGAAATATGGATCCTTGCAACTAGAATATTCAGGAAACAGAATATTCTAAAGTCAACGGTGAGGGCTATTGGATTTCGATAAAATAGTGGGAGACTAATAAGTTTTAAATTATTTATTTGTCTCATTTTTATCATGATAAAGTAATAAGCCTTTTATAATATTAATTTTTATAAAAGGCAAGCAAAATGACTTCATGCATATCATTATGAACCATACTTGAGAAGGAAAACCTTCTCACTAGAACCAATTTCCAAGAGTGGCAGAGGCATTTACTTGTCATCCTTCACCACAAGAGGATATTATATGTGCTGGAAGAGCCTTTTCCAGTTGCGCCTGGGAAAGAGTCCTATGATGAGGAACTATCTCTCTATATGAAACGTATGGATGATGCCACAGATGTCCAACGTTTCATACTATCGGCCATATCTAATGAGCTCTTGAAGCAACATGAAAACATGGATGTGTATAGCATGATGTCTCATCTAAAGGATCCCTAACAAGAGAAGGTGAGATAGGAGATATATGAAATCTCCAATGATTTGTTTACAACTAATATTGGAGAGTCTGTGATAGATGGGCCTCATGCAGTCAAGCTTATTGGCTATATTGAGTGTGTGGACATCTTAGGGATTATGTTCTCAAATGATTTGTGTACAGATCTCATCCTATCATCACTACCCAAGACCTTCTCTAGATTTATTGTCAACTACAACATGATCAATAATGAGAAGAGTCTATTGGAACTTTTGACATTAATTTTCCAGGTATATAAGGACATGGGGTGTGAAAAACCTGCTATCCTTATGGTGAATAAGAAAAGGAAGGACAAGGCAAAAGGGACAAAGACTTCTAAACGGTCTGAAGCCCCCGAGCTCTGTCTCTCCAAGAAGGGGAATATCCAAAGGTAGGGAAAGGAGTTGGAGGGGACATGTTTTTCATATGGCAAGCAAGGCCTCTGGAAGAGGAACTACACCCAGAAGCATGGGGATGCTAAATGTGTGTTTGTTATCAAGTGTAATCTTTCTATTTCTACATATTGGGTATTATATATTTCTTGTGGGGATCACATCTGTATTAAAATTGAGGAACCAAGTAGATTTAGAAAGATTTATAGAGGAGAGGTGGATCTTCAAGATGCCAATGGCACAAGGCTGGCTATGTTGTCTATTGGCGATTACCATCTCTCATTACCAACTATGATGATTTTGGTTTTATATAACTGTTATTATGTTCCTAGTGTTACATAGAACATAATTTCTGTATCTTGTTTGGATATGGATGGATTTATTTTCAATTTTGGAGATAAGTGCTGTCTCTTTTATAAGAAAAACATATGTTATGGTATGGCACATTTAAATAAGGGTTTGTATGTTTTAAATTACAAAAACCAAGTGTTGTAAATTGATAACGAAACAAACTCACATGACTCATACATCACCCATTTGTGGAATCACCATCTCAGTTAAGTAAACGAGAAGCGCTTGACAAAGCTCTTCCAAGATGGATATTTAGACTCTACTGAGCTAAAACAACTTGATAGATGTCACACTTTTTTACAAGGAAAAATGAAAAAGCTGCCTCTCGGTGGAAAAGGTGAAAGGGCCACCGAGCTTCTAGGATTGTTGCACATGGGTGTGTGTGGATCATTTCCAGTAGAATCTAGAGGTGGATATTCTTCATTACTTTTACTAATTATTTGAGTAGATATGGCTATGTTTACTTAATGAGGTATATGTCAGAAGCCTTAGAGAAATTTATGGAATTCAAGAATGAAGTAGAGAATTATCTTGGTAAGAAGATAAAGAAACTTCAATTGGATCAAGGTGGATAATATATGAACCAAGAGTTCATCGATCTTCTATGAGAGTCTGGGATTCTATATCAGTTCACTCCTCCTTGTACACCTAGTGGAATGGTGTTAGTGAAAATAAAAACTGCACCTTGTTGGTCATGGTGAGGTTGATGATGAATCATGCAAATCTTCGATTACCCTTTTCGGGATATGCATTACAAACTGCAACATACATATTAAACTGAGTACCAACTAAGGCAGAAAATGGAATTCCCTCTAAGTTATGAAATGGAAATAAGCCCATTTTTTGCACACATGTGTATGGGGATGTGAGGCATTTTTTAAGGCCTTCTCAGGCAACAAACTATCACCATGGGGCATGAAGTGTATCTTTATAGGATATCCCGAGGAAACGAAAGGATATTACCTATATAACCCTTCAGATAAGAAACTGATTGTCGATAGACAAGCCGTCTTTAATGAGAGGGAACACATCCTCAAAAAGGGTAGTGGGAGAAAGATTGACATTGATGAAGTTAATAATCAAGATACACAGGAGTTGGTATAGGATTAAGTTCCACAAGTCCCCATGGAAGAGGTTCCAGAAACACAAGTACTGCATAGGAGCTCAACAGAGGAAAAGGAACCAGAGAGATTTGGTTTCATAGTCACTGAGGATAGTGAATCATTATTGTTGGAAAATTATGAACCTATCTCCTGCAAGGAACTAGTAGAAAGCTCAAAAGATTCAAGATGGCTAGATGCTATGAATTCTGAGATGTATTCCATGTATCAGAACAAAGTCTGGGTTCTGGTGGATGAGCCAGTTGATTTAAAACATGTTGGATGCAAATGGGTATTCAAGATAAAACAATACATGGAAGGTCAAGTTAACACCTATAAAGCAAGGATAGTGGCTAAAGGATTTAGATAGCGTCAAGGAATTGACTATGATCAATCATTCTTGCCAGTTTCCTTATTTAAATCCATAAGAATCATTCTTCCCATAGAAGCTTACCATGACTACGAGATTTGGAAGATGGATGTCAAAATGGAATTCCTTAATGGGAACCTTCAAGAAAATGTCTATATGACACAACCAGAAGGGTTTGTGACACCAGGTGAAGCCAAATGGGTTTTCAAGTTGTAGAAGTCCATTTATGGATTAAAGAAAGCATCCAAGTCATGGAACATTTGATTTGATGAAGCCATAAAAGAATTTGGTTTCATTAAGAAAGAATGTGAGCCATGTGTATAAAATCAGTTTAATGGGAATGCGATCGGTATCCTAGTAGTATATGTTGATGAAATATTACTTATTGGAAATGATGAACCAGTCTTACAGTCAGTTAAGGACTAGTTGAACAAGTGCTTCTCCATGAAGGACTTTGGTGAAGCATCCTACATTCTAGGGATCAAGATCATTCATGATATATCCAAGATGCTTCTTGGACTATGTCGGGGTACATACATTGACCAGATACTAATGATATTTAGTATGGAAGAATCCAAGAGGGGATTAGTTCTAGTTTCACATGGCCTACATATTTATAAGAAAATGTGTCTTGAGACGCAACAAGAGAAAGATAGATTGAGTAAGGTCCCATACGCTTTGGCTATAGGATCCATCATGTATCCCATGTTATGTACCGAGCTTAATGATGCCTATGCACTGAGCATGGTAGGAAGATATCAAGCAGATCCAGGTGAACATCATTGGAATGTTGTTAAGATTATCCTTAAGTATCTGAGAAGAACTAGGGATATGTTCTTCATGTATGGAGGAGACGAGGAGCTTTTCATCAAAGGGTATGCTGATGTTGGTTTTCAGATAGATCATAATGATCTGATGTTGTAATCTGGATATGTTTTCTGTCTCAATGGAGGAGTTGTGAGCTGGAAGAGTTCGAAGCAGCTAGTTGTCGCCAATTCTACAACAGATTCTGAAAATATAGCGACTTCTAATGCATCCAAATAAATCCTTTTGGATTCATAACTTTTTCTAGGATCTTAATTTGGTTCCTAGAAGTAAATATCACATCACGTTGTATTGTGATAATATTTCAGTAGTGGCTCTTGCAAAAGAACCATGGTCACATCAACGGACAAAGCACATATTCCAGAAGTATCACCTCATGAGGGATTTCAATTAAAGGGGTGATGTTACTGTGATCAGAGTGTCCACTAGAGAATGTGAAGGACCCCATGACTAAATTCCTATATCAAAAAAAGCATGAATATCATGTGAGAGCTAGAGGGTTAAAGGTTGTTAGTAGTAGGCTCTAGTCCATGTGGGAGTCTTTCGGAATTGGTGGCCTAGAACCAACTACTTTGTACTTTATTCATTAAATAAATACCTTTTCACATCTTGATTGTTCTTTTGCGTGAAAATGCATGTGATAATTTCTTAAGGATAGTTGTTGTATTAAATGGTCATAGCGGATCCCTGGTATGATAAGAACCCGGAAGTGCTATAACATTGTTCTTGAATATATGTTCTATGTCTGAATGATGTTATTTGAGGGAGACAAATAATACAGTCCAATATGGGTGAGGACTCATAATACATTGATTCACCTTCTCATGTTGTATTCCCTTGGTAATATCCGGGAGAATATTATGATAATGAGACCTGTCAGTAGGAAATCTACATTTCTTAGTGTCATTGGATGTTCCTATCTATGGACGTGTGTATTGGTCCTCAGACATTAAGATTATTATTAATGGGTATCACAACATGCGTACTTAGATGTATTGAAGAAAACTGTGACAAAACATTGTTCGCAGTGAGGTAGGATACATTGGGTGCGTCATGAGTGATATTGTATTAATAGATAATGAAAGAAAGGATTTTTCCCTTCTATTCCATAACGAAAGTTGATATCTTAGGACCATTTATGGAATTCATATAGCCTAAATAAATCCATGTACATTGTGAGGAATGTTCAAGTTCAATTCCAAGAAGTCAAAGAAAGAATAATCGAGCACATGGTTTGATAGCACTATCATTAAACCCTCTTGATTTGAGATATCAAGACAAAAGGATTATATTACACTGTAAGTGTTCATAGGAGGTTACATGTCATTGCGGCATTAACTTTATTCTCTATGGGTTCCTTGGCATGTTTCTAGACACTAACCTTGGAATTTATGTAGGATCCGCCTAATTCCACTGAGAAATAGGCCTAGAGGGTCACAAAATATGTGTGTCCAAGTAGATCGGTTAAATAGTAATTTAACAAGTTGAATAAATATTATTCCCGGCTATGGTTTAATAATTATTCAAGGATGTCTGATCTTGTTTATTTCAACACTAGTTATTTGAGAGAATATATTGTGGAAGGAAAAATATATTTGTTAGAGAGTAATGCAGTGGTATTTATTTGAGAAGTAAATAGTCATTATTCATGGTCTAATAAATGTGGTGGAGGAAATAAAGAAAAATGGAAAAATAAATGTACACACCACGTATATTAATATATACACGCCATGTAGTATTTCAAGGAATTTGTGAGAAATAATATTTTTTATTTAATTAAATAATATTAGGTGTAATTCTTTGTTCTCATGTCAAGTAATATTAATAGTCAACTGTTATGATAAGACATAGGGTATTACTAAGAATTAAATGAAATGAATAAATGCTTTCGGATAATTAATTAATTTTATTATACTGTCTAATTAAAAATCCCAATTATATATTTCTCATTAGCCTAGCCATTTTGGGTGATGGTGCACAACAGATTTGGAAATGCTCTCAAGCCAAGAGATAATTCCTTTTCCACTAAAAACACTCTCAAGATACGAGAGAGAGAGAGATCCACCTCCACTGGATCACAACGATTGAAGGTGGACATCGCAAGCAAAATCTCTTCTGCGCTAGCTCCTAGAGATCCCTTCAGTGACATCTAGAGATACGTAGAGCACGTGTGGATCACCACTAGATGAATCCTAAACTTGGATTCTATGACGCAATGATGGATCACATCGGATTGTTCTCGGAAACATAAACGAATAAATATTTCCATCAATGTAATTCTTGTCAATTAATTAAATTAATTATAACCAACATATGATGATCCTATATATAGTTCTGGGAATCCCCTATTTCTTTTTCATTCTCCATTCTATTCCGAAGATCTGGTGTTTTATTATCATGACGGATCTTGGATTGGTCATTGTTAACGCTACAATTAAAGTTGGGTACACCCACCAATGCGCTTCTGCTACGCCCAAAACCTACACAAACTAAGATAGAATTTCCCACCATCATGACCACCCTATTTTTAAAATATTACATTTTAAATTTTGAATTTGATTTTCAAAGAAAGGTATTTTAACAATGTTTTGTGACCATTTTTTTTTGAAATGTAGATTTTCAAATTGAAAAGGATATTTTTTTTTAAAAATGTTCTAAGATATATTTCAAAATAATTTTCCATCTAATATGTAATCCTTTGATGTTACTTTTACTTTAATGGGGATATGATCCCATGATACCATATTAATTATTTATTTGTGTGGTTTATGTCTATGATTACAAGATTCTAGTGAAACCTAATTCTTTTCCTGGGTTATGATATGATGAATATTTTATGATCTTGTGGAATATAAATTTCTGGTTTATGTGATAGGTGAGACCTATATCTCCCTTTAATTAATTGGGAAATTATTAATGTTATATGAGCTAAAAGGGTACATGGGAGTTTATCCCAAGCCTAAAAGAGGGTATATAAAAGGATATCCCAATCATAAAATAGGGTACACAAGATGTTATCTCAGAATCAAAGTAGGTACATGGGTAGTTAGCCCAACCCTAACATGTTATGAATATCTTGGTGGATCGGCTCCACATTATATTTTAAATGTTATGTGTATAGAAAAAATCTATGTCTTATGCTAATACTGTGCTCTCAAGGATCATATTATTTTATTCATTTATGATTGTTGTCTTATGAACTTGTAACATTTATGTCATGACTCAATTTTTTGGCCGATGATATACATGGTATGGTTTTTTCAAATGTTTTTATAAATTTTTAGTACTTGTATGCTATTGTTATGTAGATATCTCCATTGTTCAACCTTACTAAGAATTTGAGCTCACCCTTATATATGTTTCCTTTCACCAAGTTAAGAAGAATGGTATAAAGAATGATATGTATAATAAGGTTTCTATTTATGAAGAACGTAGTGGGAGATAATGTACCTCATTTATAGAACAGTTGTTTATGTGTCCAAGTTTCCAAATTCACTAGGCCTAAATGATTCTAGCATGAATTTATATGTTATATAATGAATATTAATATATTATTATGTAATATTTTAGGGACATTACAATGTTATTCTTTGTCATGAAATACATTACAACTAAATATTAAGAGGGGTTTACGCGTATGGGGGATTCTTTAATAAGCATCATTGAGAATACGTCGACCCTTTTGGTAGAAGTGAATATAGTTGTTGGGGATTTATGTTAAGTAAGAAACTAAGAGAAAATATATATTATGGGGCCTACACCTAATGAGTATTCCCTAAGGATAAAATATTGAATTATGATATTGGAATAATCAACTCGAATCTCTAAGCTTGTATGATTCTTCCTCAATGTGAAATACAGAAGATGGTGAAGATCAATCACATTAAACAATAAAATTTTGATGGGTATTACACAAAAAGAGGAATAAAAAGATCAATCTACTCTATATTCAAAGATGGGTGAGGGAGGGGATATGGAAGGCAAGAGGGATATGACATCCTACAAGGAAGACTTGGAGATTACTCTGAGAGGGATGGCCAATTTGATATGGGACAATGTGAGAAGAATAAATCCACCAATGAGCCAAGAGAGACAACTTAGTTATCATATATATAGGGGCCCTCTTAATCAAGGGAATTCAAGATTTTTATTTCTCCTAGGGGATTTTTTTCAACCCCACTTCTGAGTACAGTTTTGGAAAAAAATTATTTCTCTATATAATGTTCTCCACGCACCTCTAGCCATTCAAACTTTTCAATAATTTCTCTATATTCACTTACACTAGAGTGGGAGGTTCTCCCTTAATTAATAGCTCCCTCCTCTCCTTCGTCTCAGATAGTTATCCATCTTGATGACACTCTTCCCCCTCTATGATCCACCTCACTGTCCCCTCCTCTAGTGGATGGTGGTGGTCACCCCACTTTGAAGGATGTTCTTCTCACGAACCCACCTCCACTGCCTTGTGGTTTTTATATATTTTTGATGGTACCCCTATATTCGTTCATCCCAAAGATTCCATATGTATTTATTTCTCTCTCCTTACTTGAGGATTATTTTGTTTCATCCTTGAAACTACACCAATGGACCCTTATGGTCTTCTTTGGTTGAGATCACCCTTCGCTCCCCTACTTCCAAAATTTGATGGATTCATGGTGTATAGATGGACTAATGAGGTTTTTGGTTCTTAATAGGAAAGGATTTTTGTGTGGTGTTATCTTATAGGGAATACTTTATCTGGGCTTGGTCCTCTTCCTCTATATCATGAATAAATCTGTGCTTCCATCTCTTAAGGTGGTTACTAGATGTTCACACGATCCGTGATTCCTCTTAGGCTGCAGTGTGGTTCTAGCTCTCAAGCATTCCCTTTACCTTTCCGAATATGGCTTTCTTTCTTTCTATCAGTGACACAGTTGGATTCTTTTTTTGTGAAGATGATCATAATTTTATCTTTGTGATGCTTCCTCTACCCGGATCTGTGTGGAGTGGATCTCTCTTACCCCATCCCTGACTGCATTCTCCTCGAGGCTAGAACATTATACTAGGGGTAGAAGCTCTTCCCTCAGTACTTGGAATGTTTCTTCTCCCACTTCCTGTTTCATGGTCACTCCTCTTCTCTATGTAGTAATTTTTTTTGTCCTTAAGCCCCCACATGGTGGTGTTTCTCCTCATCCTTCCCATTCTTCGCATACTGGAGTTACCCTGGCTCCCCTTGGAGGGGGTGTGTCTTTGTATTCCCTTGCTTATTTTACTCTTAGAGTTTCCTTGAATGTTTTTTAGCATCCTCCAACACCCCACCTTATTCATGTTGTTCACCTATTTCATAATTCAAAAATTCGGTCCTGAGGCAATTCCTTTTCTTCCAAATGCATGGCCTTATGTGCCTTTTCTAACCCCCCTCTTAGATTGGGCCCCTACCTATGATCATGCATCCTCCAAACCTTTGGTGTTGTTCAGACCTCTTTCACATGTTTATCCGAGAAAAGTCTCCACCTCCCAGTGACAAGCTGCCGATATTCAAGGAAAAAGAGTTTCTCAACTCTCTATCTCCCCCACTCTGATGATTTATCGATGTCCTTTAGGTTTATCCTCCCTCCCTTTATTTAATAGTTTTTCATCTCTCTCTGTTACTCCTCTAAATTATTCAAAAAGGGACCTGGCTATCTTACTGCCACCATGCATCTCCCCCCCGCCCCACTGTCGTGTGGGATGTGTACCAGATCATGGTCTAGGTGCCTTCAGGATTCAAAATCAAACAGAAGAGTTTCCTCTTTGGCAGTACCACCCAAATCATTCATCAATGACTTTCCTCCTACTATGGAATTCCCAGGACCTCAGTTCTCAGGTCAATACTAACTTCTTTTCTCTTGAACTCAATCATTATAACTCTTCCATTCTTGAAATCCTTGATACAAAAAATCTTCCTCTCATATCATAATGTTTTCTCATAGAATCAAGGTATTCACCTTCTTGCATGATGACCCCAATAATCATCATATTTGGATTTTCAGAACTCTAAAATTTGTGTTCACTTTTTTATTTCCTTTTATCAATTAATTACCATCTAAGTTTTTGTGGTAAATCAATATATTTTTATGAATTTTATCAATGCTAAATAAAAGAGGATTTTTAGAGAAAGCCTCTGGTGTGGCCTTTAGTCCTTTGATCATGGGGTTGAGCCATGGATTGTGGGAGGATAATTCAATGTTATTATTGATCTATATAAAAATAAAAGAGGTAGAGTTTTCCCGGGGAGGGTGAGTTCTGAATTTTCATCATTCATCTCTCAAATGGGTTTATTGGATTTGGGTTATTCTGGAGACTAGCTTACGTGGTGTAACAACCAGAGTGGGGCAGCCTGTGCATAGAGTAGGCTCAACCGCTTCCTAGATAACCTTAATTCCAGTTATTCCTTCCTATATGTTTCAAGTAACTGTCCATTCTCATGCTCTTTTGGACCATTCCCTGATTCAAATGACCCTGTCTCTAGATGATAATAGAGGGTAACATTTCATCTCATTGTGCAATTGGATATCTGACCCATGTTTTCTTAACATGATAACTATATCTTTGACCAAGCTGGTTCAAGATAACTTATTGGTTGGTCTCCAAAATAGGATCAGGTGCCTTCGAAGTGATCTTCAAGAATGGAGGAACAGTCATCATCTAAAAATTCACGACATGGATAGCCTTATTGCTTAAATTTATCAGATAGAAAAATAGCTTGATTCATCCTGGTATGATGACCAATTTTTTCATTTGATCTAGAAGAATAATGATCTTGTGGTGTGCCTTCTAGAATAGGAATTTCTTGCCATGGATTGTGATAGAATGAAATTTATTTTGGAGGTGTGAAAACACTCTGAATTTTTTCATGTATATATTAAATAGATATGACACATAATCAGGCCTAACATCATCTGTGAGGATGGATCCTTTTTGAATTATAGTAATTGTATTGGACACATTGTTTTTTCCACTTTGAGTCCCTTTTTCCAAGTCAAACACATGCATGCCTGTGGGTTACCCAATGGGTCATTATGATCTCTTCAATGAAATCCCTTGTGTTGTTTCAGAGTAGACTAATAGGTTGCTAGATTTGGCTCTCAATGAACATGAAATTAATGCAGCGGTTTTGGCCCTTTTCCCATAAAGCTCACCCAAACCTAATTATTTCCCATGTTTGTTTTTAGTTATTTCTTAGGATCTTGTTAATTTCTCCATTATTGATGTGGTGTATGAAGTTTTCCATGGTTCTAACCTTACTCATGTTACAAGTGTTACCTCATTGTTTCTTATCCCTAAGAAGAAATACCCTTCTTCTCTAAACCATTATAAGCCAATGAACTTGTGAAACTTCATGTATAAAATCCTAGCCATGGTCATTAATAGAATAATGTTCCTGAAATTTTCTAGCTATGCTTTTGAGGAGCTATGTGCCTTCGTCAAAGGAAACCCCATCCAGGGTTCTATTGGCCTTTCTCAGGAAATGATGAGTGATTTAAATTTGAAAACTCATGGGTCAAACACTATTTTGAAGCTCGACATGGAAAAATAATATTCTCATATAGAGTTTTCTTTCATCATCAATGTTCTTAGGGACATGGACTTCTATGCTTTCCATGTTGATGTTTTGTTTTAATGTTTTTCTTCTCCCAGTATTTCCATTTCATTTATGAGGAAAACCTATGGGTTCATCAAGTCAACTCAGGGGGATTCACTTGGGAGATCCTCTATATCCTTCTATATTTATTATGATGTTTAATTCCTTTAGAATGTATATTAATAGAAATATCCATGAACAGAAGATCCTCCAATTCTAATGCTTGAATCACATGCAAGGTGTCTCCCAACTCATATATGTAGATAACACCATCCTCTTTATTAATGTAAGTAGATTATCTGTCTGTGTCCTCAATAGAGTGATCGATTTTTATTTCCATTAGAGTGGGAAGCGGGATAACTGTGGAAAGAGTAACATCTATGTATCCAACCAGAATAGCAAGGGGATAACTAGAAACATGGAATAATTATTTGGATTTAAAAGTAATTACTTACCCATGGAATTCCTTGGTGTCCCCATCTCTTTAAGCTAGCTTCTAGTCTGGAACATTGAAAATTTTGTGAATAAATTCAGTAACTTCATCACGAACTAGAAGAATCACTACATGTCCTTTGGAAGGAGGTTAAGGTTGATCAATAGTGTTCATTCATCCACCCTAATGCATGTTTTTTCTGTTAGAGGGGTTCTGAAAATGGTTATCTTTGTGTGGTCCACTCCCAAATTTGGTAGGAATCAACATGGGAATAAGATGGGTTTTCTCCTATATTGGCAATGAGACTTATCCTTTGGTGGCAGCTGACGCAGTGGACGAGCACCCTTCGTTGAAGCAGCATGCAGTGGGAGGAGACTTCTCAAGGGGTTTATGAACTACCCCATACCAACCTGTATTTTATTCCTCTATTTAAACAAGATGAAAATCACAAGATAAAATATATATGTATATTGTAATCCTTTGGTGAGATATGGAGATAAAAGAAATAAAAGTGATGACCCCTTCTCTTGTGGATGTAGGAAAACCCACCGAACCACGTAAAATTATGTGTTTCTCCATTATTCATTGTTTTTGTGTGATTTGAGTTTTCACACACCTCCGATGTGCCCTAAAAAGTGGTATCATAGGCGATTCAGACCGAGTGGAGTCAATCTAGTGAGGCAACACTAAATTTTCCAGTGACCGGAAAATTTAAAGTGGGCGGAAAATTTTTCTGAGGCTAGATCCGTGAAGAGGATGACGAGACGATTCCAACGGCGCAAGAAGCATTGAAAACTGAGTTGAAACGATCCCGATAAACTTGGTCAAACTTTGGTCAAAATCTTAGGTGAACAATACCCTATGCCGGAGAAGATGGCATTGTTCATTCCATTGGCAACAATTCCAGAAAGATTTTGGTAGGAACTCCGGCATGCTATGTCAGTGCCACGTCATGGACGATCTGGATTGTTGAATTTGTTTTGACCATTACTCCGTAAATTGGTGTCCGATTTCGGCAATCCAAGAGTTTATTCTGACTATTTTAACCATTCTGAATACATCCATATGGTTAGTTTCTAAAAATTATTATTTCATCAGTTGGTTTCATAAGGGTGTGACATCGACGGTGGTGATCAGGTTTTGCGACAATGGCGTTGGATGGTGGCATAGCACTACCGAGATTTGAGATCGAGAAGTTCGATGGTTGAAAAAATTTCATCATGTTAAAAAGTAAAGTGAAAGATATTTTGGGGAATCAGGGCATGATCAGACCGTTGATTAGAGAAAAGCCTAAGAAAACAAGTAAAGATGATTGGGAATAGCTTGATATGCGGGTTGTCATCATAATTCGACTATTTCTAGAGAATGAGGTAAAGTACTCATTGTTGGATGATACATCACTGAAGGGGATCTGGAAGAAATTGGAGAAATGGTATATGGAAACATCTCTCACCAAAAAATTATTCCTGAAGAATAAATTGTACCAGTTGTGGATGGACGGGGGAGAAAATTTATTGGATCATACCAATGAATTCAACAAGATCCTAACACATTTATTGGGGCTCGATGTGATGTTTGGAGAGGAAGATAAAGAACATTTATTTTTATCATCCCTATCAAGCTCATTTGATGCTCTTGTGACTATATTTCTTGTGGGGAAGGAGACATTGAAGCTGGATGAGGTGATGTCATCGTTTTCATGATTCGGAGGCATTATGAAGACCTGTGATGCATTCAAGAGAGGAAATCATGGTGATGAGAGATTATCAATGTGGGAGGATCCAACATCAAAAGTTGGGAGGTAATGAATGGAGGCCAAAATTGACAGGACGTGATCCTAGAAAAGGCATGTGTTTCTGGTGCGAGAAAAAGGGTCACTATAAAAGTGACTGTGGAGAGTGAAAACGGTACGTTGAAGGGAAAGAAAAAGTTGATAATATGGATGTGAACATCACAGGATTATCAGAAGATGGTGAAATCTGCATGGAAATGGGAACCATGCACTTAGATGGGAAATTTGAATAGGGGGAAGTGTAGTTTCATTATTTCAAAAGATACGATAACATGAAGCATGAATGATAATTTCTAAGAAGGAAGAACGAGAAGGATCAAAATACAACAAAAGAAGGATGATTTCTGGATTCGGAGACCTCTTCACACATATGAATGATGAAAGGTGAGTTTCATACTTTTTACCAGGTGAATGACCCGGTGGTACTTGGTGATGGGTCAACATGCGAGGTTCGAGGAGTCAGGTTAGTGAAATTGAAGACACTTGATGGAGTAGTTCCTAAACTGGTTGATGTGAAATTCATTCCAATGATGAGACAGAACATGGTATCATTAATTAGGATTGATGCGAAAGGGTTCAAGATTTTCATAGAAGGTGGAGTGTTGGAAGTCTCACATGGGGATGTAGTAAAGATTTCTTGGAAGGAGTCCCAAGGTTTTTATCATTTGATGGGGACCACTATCAAACCGAGCTCAATTAAAGATAGTGTAAGTGACACATCATCTGGCATGAAGAAACGTGTCTGATTTTCCGATGAAGTTTTCAACACCTGCAAGGAGACTTCAGGTAAAGATTCTACCCAAAATTGGTTGTGAGGGGGAGATTTGTGAGGTACACTCCCAAATTTGGGATGAATTATCACGGGAATCATCTGGGTTTTCTCCTTTTTGGCAATGAGACTTCTCCTTTAGTGGAAACCGATGAAGTAGACAACCAGCCTTAATTGAAGCAGCCTGCAATGGGAGGAGACTTCTCAAGCGGTTGATGAACTACCACATACCAACCTATATTTGATTCCTCTATTTAAACGGGATGAAAATACCAATATAAATGATATGTGTATGATATAATCCTCTAGTTAGATCCAGAGAGGATATAAATAAAAGTGACTCCCCCTTCTCCCATGGATGTATAGAAACCTGCTGAAAGGTAAATTTATGTGTTTCTCTGTTACTCTTCATTTTTGTGTGATTTGAATTATCACACACCTCTGCTGCACCCCAAAAATCTATAACCTATAATGAATTATGTGCACCTTCTTATGGGATGCCCATATCAAGTGGAATTTCTATTAGGCCACCTAGGAAAGACTTGCATGACCAGTTAAGTAGGTAGGATTTAGCGTTCGAAGCATTTATGAAATCGTGCATGGGATGCATGAAAATATCTCATGGGAGTACGTGGAGGGATGTACCCTCTAGAGAAGATTTATGGAATATAATAATGGAACCTCTGATCCTCATAATGGGAATGTCTCAACAATCTAGTTCTCGATGGTCCCTTTCATTTCTAATATTGGGAATAATGTGAGGTGTTTTGTTGGGTAGGAAGATATCAGTTTTCTGTTTCACAACTGGAACAGGAAGTCCCTCGGGTTCCCTAGTTCTCCACCCTTGAGAATCTCCTTCAGCGAAGCCCATATATTTTCTGTTCTCATTAATGTCATGTTGGGAAATGATCAATGAGAAATATCTGATTCCATTGATCCCTAAATGGACATTGATTCTTGTGTATTAAGTGGTTCCAAATTTGACTCCTTCTTAATTAAAGACTATCTATAATTGGCTCACCTACCGTTAGTCTGAGAAGGGTGCGGTGAGAGTCTATTGAGAAAATATATCCCCTCCAAAATCAATATCTTTTTGTAGTGCATTAGGAACAATTCCCCTCCCATAGATGACAATGTCCAAAATTTGTTAATCTCACTCATTTTACTGTTTAACTGTTGCATCACTCATAGTGTCGATCGGATGTGTCATATATTCGTTGAAAGTCAGTGGAAAAAATGGTTTTGGACCAATATGGGAAGCTTTATAGGTGTTGGTTCACATACCTTTTTTAAGATAAAATTTCTTCTCTCCCTGGTTCCAAGGGGTTGCTTACAACTGCTTCGAAGTGAAAGTGATAGCCTACATCTTCAATGTTAGATTTTGGTGCATATGGTCTATAAGAAAAATGAATTTATTTGAGGGAATAGAAGGCTTACAAACTGATATTTCATCCCATAATAAAATATTTCTAGATTATCTAATACACCAACTCCCAAACTAGGTTTCACCCCTTCCTTTAGTTCCCTTCGTTTTCCTGGTTGTCTTTATGTCTCTTTCAATTCCCCCCCCCCCCCACCCCCATCCACTAGATTTGATGCACCTACATTCCACGGGGCTTAAACATAAGATAAATTCCTCGTGTGTTGTGAGTGAGATGAATTTTAGAGATCTTATATGGGATAGAAAACTCTCCATTTTTATCACTTTAACAGCCTCTTTTGGTCTCGGTGACTCGCTCCAAGATGATGAGAATGTGATGCTCACTGGACTTACCATATGCAAAGAGAATAACATCAAGTAGGATGCGGTTGAAACTGACCCCTTTTCCCTTCTCAACTCTATGCATGGAATCATCTATACATCATGGAAAATCAACTATCGGCTTTGTCAGTGAAAATTTATGATTCCTACAGGAACAATCATTTATCATACATGGAGGGAGGGTAATAAAGTAGCTGATTTCTTTTCTTCCTCTTCTTTTTCCTCTATTTTCATTCTTATTTTCTTTTTTGTGGGATCCTTCCCCCATGATGGTGTTATTTTTTTACTAATGATTCTTTGGGTCTCCACTTCTATAGACCCCCTTTATGCACATACTCTATCCTTACCCTAGTCTATAGGTCTAGGTCCTCTTCCCCTTTAATAAAATCATAATATATATTCTAGTGATTTCCCCTAGGGTTCTACCTATATGGTAGCTTAATTACTATCCCTCCTTTTACTAATGGAATCCATGATCTAAGGGTTCTGTGCTAGTGTGACTCCCTTGATCAGGTATATATGGTGGCCTCAAAGCATGTCTCATATTACCCTCATTAGGGTATTGAACATGATGAAAGGAATCCATAAGGACCAGTTAGATGTTTCATTAAATGTCTATAGTAAATCTTAACAATACATTGAATGATATAATTAAGAGAATATTAATATATACACTAAGTACACACCATGGTTTATAGGGTATTATCTTTTTTAAATGGGGAATGTGAAAAGGGTTTCCCACATAGAAATGTATCTTTCATGGAAGGATGGAAAGAAGAATCATTCTCAAAGAGATCATGAGGGAATTCTTTATCACGGAACCTCCTCTAAGTAGGGATACCTTCAAGAAGGATTTATTTTTCTGTATTTTTTTGTTCCCTATTTCTTATTTTTTTTATGCGTTTTTCCTTATTCTATTATGTATAATTTTATTTGAGTCTTGAGTTTTTATAATTATAGAGTCATTGGATTCCATTATAATTATTTTTATCTCTTTTTCTACTTCCCTCTTCAATATTTATATCACATACCCAATCAACTACTCCATGAACATGGGAGATTGTATTGAAGTTCATGAACTACAAGCACCTTATTGGACATAATACTTCCCAGGGAGCCTTCCAGTCAAATTTAGTGTTGTTTATAGCGCTATGTGAGGGGATGATATTCCATATTTTATGTTTTAAGAAAAAGTGGTTTAATGGATGATTAAATTTCCTGCATTTTAACAAAGGATAATTTCTTAAAGAGTATGGGTTCATAAATATAATAATGTTCTATCTAAATAACATACCTTTTCAAATTATGGGTTATATATTCTTTTATTCATGAGGCTATATAAATTCACCTTCCAAATGTAAATAAAAATTTTATATGGGAGAGGGCACTTTACTAATGAACTAAGTCACTCTACATCCACCCTACCGTTCAAATTTTTTTGGAATCAAAACTCATTTATATGAGCCATAAAGAGATGAATTATAATTGAAAAAAATAAATATTGATTAATTTGGTTCATAAACCATTTCTGATGATTTATAGATGAT
Source organism: Viscum album (assembly GCA_963277665.1). NCBI lineage: Eukaryota > Viridiplantae > Streptophyta > Magnoliopsida > Santalales > Viscaceae > Viscum > Viscum album. The sequence continues at coordinate 1,908,937,706 of OY728155.1, forward strand.
TCCTTCACAATGGAATAGTCATTTTGCAACCCTTGTTCTGCCCTTTTCAAAATTCTTCCCTTTTCCAAATTTTACCCTGTTTTTAATCCCATTGATCCAGATTTTTATGTGATTTGTTTTTTTATACATTTTTCAAATATTTTCAACCATTTAGGCCTAAAAATATATAAAAATGTGTTAACTTGGTATAAAAAATAACCACATTAAAGGTAAAAATTTGTTAAAATAGTTAATAAAAATGGATAAGGCTTTAAGAAATCACTAAACCACATTTTTAAATTTTTCTGTTATGTGTATTCCAAAATCCATCACCTTATCTTTGAAAATTTTATGTTTTGGGCCCAATTTTCCATAATACTAACTTTATTTTATTCAAAAGTTCTTAATATTTATAAGGGGTCCACTCCCCTCACATTTAAAAAGGAACCTCCTCTTTCACTTCTCCACACCACTAAGCACCATAGCTTCACCCAGATATGCTTAAATACCTTTCCAAATCTCCTAACCACAACAAGAAGGTTTGTTTTCATCCTAAAATACCCAAATAATATTTTTAATGTGTTTTTCAATTAATATTATCCAAATAAGAAGAGTTTTGAATGTTGTAACACCACGAAATTTTAGAGTATATTTCTCGTAAATAAATTTAAAGTGTTATATAAATTATTATTCATGTAACACCAAACTAAATAAAATAATTACTTGTTATAATAATAAAATAACTATATAATGATACAATTAAATTAATTATAATAAGTAAAATAAAATCTAAGAAGTAAAAATTTAATTATTCATAGCTTACCGAACATTTTTTATTTAAATAAATTGTTTTTATTTTATATTTTATATTTTTATTTTAATGATAAATATAAAAGTTTTGTAATTAATGTATGAAAAAATTAATTTCATATTCAAATTCATCACATAAAATCTATCTTTGGGTGAGTTTTTTGGTAGTTTTTTCTAAAAAGGATGATTTTTTGTGAATATTTAAGAACAATATTTTTATGAAAGCCATAACATTTATGACCACATTATAATATAAGTTTGGATTAAAAGTATTTTAAACCTTTTACTCAATAATTATATGATTAAGGAATTAAATAAATCATTTAAAACTATTTTTGAAAATTTTTAAACTCGTGATTTCATTTTTGGATCGTAAGTAAATTTTTTGTAATAAAACATATTTTTGAATATTTGCCTTTTATGTGGTGATTCAAAAGTTCCATTTGGTTTAGAAATATTTATAGTTTCAAAAAAACCAAATTCATTTAATAATAATAAAATAAATTCATACTAATAACCACCACTCATGAATATTTGTCCTAAAATTTTTTAAATTCATCTTTTACATAGAAAAATACTTTTTTCTTAGAATGATCTTTATGTGTTTTGTGTGTGGTTATTAGAATTAATATATTCCACATATATTAATTTAATTTTATAAAATTGATTCTGTATTTTTAATTTGGATAATTCATATTATGGAATAAGTTTAACTAAATTTTTATCCATATTTAATATCTTCCATGGAATAAAGTTTTCACCACAATTAAGGCTAAAAGGGGTTAAAAGGGTTAAACAGGTTAAAATAAAGGGTTAAGGCTTATATATAGAAGGATAATATTACTAATATCATTGTATCAATTTATTTCAACCTACATATCCTTATAATTAAACTTGGATGTTTTGGAGAAATTTTTCCAGAGGGTGACTTTATTATATTTTAATGATCTTAATATTTATAGGGGTGCCACTCCCCTTACTTATAAAATGGAACCTACTCTTCTTACTTATACACACTAATTTAGACCCTTATATCAATCAAGATCTACCCAAATACTTTCCCAAATCCTATTTATATTTTATATAGATTTTGGTCTTACCAAAATACCAATATAAGAATCCTTAAGGAGTGAGCTAAAGGAAGATAGCTAAGGATGATGTAATCATCTTAACAGAGTTATTTCAAGTTTATTTCTACCTACATATCATAAAAATATTATATAAAAATATTAAATATAATTAAATTACTATTATTACAATAATATTATTTTTGATAATGGGATAATGATTTTCTACCTCCTTCTCATCCTATGAGAATTGAAAACATAGATTGTGCGTATGTTCAGAATACTTCCTCCAAGAAAAAATGTGTTTAATTTTGAATAACCACCTCAAAATATTGGTTATAAATATGTATATAATTGATATATATGATTTTTATGACATAATATTAATTTTTATTGATAAAATATTATCTACCTTCTTAAATTCCTATCCATTGGAGAATGATAACATTGACCATACATAGGTGTGTACTACCCCCTCCATGAAGCGATGTGATTTATTTTTCATGTCATCCAAACATGGATCATTATATGAATTTATTTAATTAATATATATTCTTTTTTATGATATAATTATGATATTTTAATTATAATATCATTTCAATATTCCCTTCTTTACATTCATTGGAAAATGAAAAAATTGTCCATGTGTATGTACCAACTATCATCTCTATGAAGTATTATGTTACATTTAAAATAATAAAATTATATGGATGGTTCAAATAGTGTATATAATGAATAAATATGATATTTATTACATCATTAGGATTCTAGAAACATGAATAAGGTTTACGGTCTGAAATCACTAAACTAAAACACACATGGAAAACGGAAAAATTGACACCCAAAATATTGATTTTGATGAAGAATTGATAATAAATAGGTAATTGTAAATTATAAGGGAATGATATATTTTTTGATAAAAATTCATATGGTTATTTTTATAATTAGAATAAATCTAATTATATTATAAATGAGTTTTTATTTCATACATAGCAATTTGCGATTTGATGTAAATATTTATGTCATGATATTATTTCATAATCCAGATTGTTCATGTTTAAATTTATATTGGGGAAATAAGATGACCTATATACATAAAACCCCATAAATTTTATTATCGCATAGTTATTTCTATGATTAATAGGTTTTACATTAATTTTATCCTCTTTGGTACTCAAATAGATGGGTATAATTTTTTTATGAAAGACCGATGTTATTTCTCCTCTTTGGTAAGAAATATTTTTCTTCTATAAACATGTTATTTAAAAAAGTTTTATGAAATTTAATATATAAATTTAAATAATTGAACAATTTATTTTTATACTAAATTTTATTTTATTTATAAATTATTAAAATTGACATTTTAAAATGTTTTCTTCATGACTCATTTTCACATTCTTTACAAAAGTGTAAAAAGATTATTTTTTACGTATACGTAATGAATAGATTTCCCAAACACCATATCCTCTATTGAGGATTTAAATTTCATTACATTTTATCATATTTTTGCAAAGAAAACCCTAATCCAATTTTAATATGAATTTTTATTTTCTAATATTTATTGAAATAAAGGGATGTGTTCTTTTTTTTCAAATCACACCTCAAAAGATTTTATAAAGGTATTTTGCATCTATGTTAACATCAATTAAGTATTATTATGATATATTGGGGATATTATTTTATGGTTTCATCTAAATTCATTATATATATGGTTTATTATGATGATTTTCTAAGTTCTTTTACACAAAACCCATTTTTATCCCCTAGCTTAATTAATTTCGGATGAAATAATGAATATTTTTATGATCATGTGGCACACATATATATGGTTTTAATTGTGTGAAGGGTAGTAATAGAGTTATATATCCATCCAATTCAATGAGAAAATATTTATATATCCTGAGATTATATAAAAGGTAATGTGGAGTAAACCTAATACACTTTTTGACTCAATAAACTTTGTTCATTGTAATGATTAGTGAACTAAATAAACTATGGTACTCTATCCACTATGGTATTCATGAAATTGAGACTTGAATGAAGAAATCATTTTTCAATGCTTATGACTTCAAATTAAACTTTTTATTAATGAAATGGAACAAATGGAAATAAAACCAAGGGGTCTAAAATTTTAAATACCAAGGGAATAAACTCTAAAAATACAAATGAATCCAAGTGAAAGAGAGAAAAAATTAGTAAAACAAATACAAGAACTTATCAGAATAACCCTTGAATCCAAAAAAGATCACATCCTAGTTACCTTTGCACCAAGTATGAAACTGAGAAGTGTGGTGTTTAATAAGTTTATTGAATCAAAAAATGTGATAAATAATAGACCATAGGTCCTTGATACACCTCTGTAGAGAATTAAAGATGATCACCAAGTATGTCCCCACAAATGATAAGATGATATTTTTGTTACTACACATCTTCAGCCCATCCTATGTAGCACAAGCCTCTATCAGTATAGAATCACTAGGATCGTAAGATGCACCTAAAAAAATGAGCCACCCAAATCATGAGAAAGTACACCTCAATTAATATAATCCCCATTACACGAACCATCCACATGAAGCTTGAAACCACTTGATGGAGGGATCCAGTGGGTCCAACACCCTTGGGAAGATGCACCATGAATGCTGGATGAATCCTTTATTACTTGCATGATTTTATTTTTTGATTGAGATGACTCCCATATTTTGAGAAGGGTAATTATATCAACCACCAGAAAACACATCCTGGAAAATTGATACCTACATGAAGTGGCGACCCCCTCCTGGTGGGAATTTTTCCCAGCCTCCCATAAACACCAGCAACTGGCCCACAAAATGAGCACCCTCGCCATTATTTTGGTACATCCCCACTTATTATATTAAAAAATATATTTATGAGGTCTTCACTGATCTAGTCGAGGTGTTCAAGACTATAAAACTCATCGAATTATCACTATATATAGGGATCCAAGTAACATTTTAAAAGGAGATGGTAGACTGATTCTTTGTGGGGTTTTCTACAATAGGTGAACGTTGATACTAGCATGATACCCTTGTGCTTAATTTGGTCATCATAGGGAATAGAATATTACTATATCCTCTATACTGTAAAATTATATTTAATAGGAATATTTATACACCAAATTTTATGGCCTCAAGAATCATGATTAAAAGGAACATTCATGGAACTGTGATATGTTTTATCATAAAAAACACCAGAAGAGGAATTTGTGAAAACACATTTATCACATTCCTTATTTATGTGTATATTTTGAAAAATATATCACTATGGATCAATGATAAACTCATTAAATAACAAGGCTTAAGGGAATAATTTCATGAAATATATATGGTGTTGAGAACCCCAAAATTCAAAGAAGATAACTAGCCCAATTATGACTCTAGAAGTCAATATCTCCTCGACCAATAATCCAAAGAGAGTTAGACTGAATATTCTGAATATAGTACTGAATATTATTCCAAAAGCTATATTGCCTACCCCTTATATGCCTCAAATCCATTCCAAACTTATTTTTTATTAATATTCATTAAATAGTCTATCCTTCAACAACTTCCCAAGCCAACTCGGTAAGAATTATGTGCAACATACCAGAGACATCCCTGAGATTAATACCACCATCATACCATGTCCTATAGATACTAACCTATGAGGCTCAATGACATCTTCCGTTAAAGTGGGAATTCCAAATGAAGGAAGAAATATGATTCTAAATCTCATTGATAACTTCTTTGGGCACCTTTCATATCCATATCACGTTCATGGTCATAGAGTGCAAAACATGGTTAACCAAAGTGATACTACCACCAAATGAGAGAAAAAAATTATTCTAATTATTTATTCGATTATCAATCTTGTTTAAAAATATAACATATTGATGGATTAGATTACCCTTAGGTGAGACCGGAGCACCAAGATACTCCATGGGAATATTTCTCCCATGGATACCCAATAAATCCTCAACCAAAGTATCACATCTTTGGGAGTATGAAGAAGATTGGAGAACACTTATTTAATCATAATTAATCTATTGACCACTCTGTTTGTAATAATTCTGCATAATTTTTATAAAACCTAATAGATATATCCTATTACCATTGATAAAAAACACTAAATCATTTTCAAAAAAAAAAGATTTAATAGACATGTATAATAACCCTTACTTCAAAAAGGACAAATATTACCAATATGTATGGTTTGATTTAAATACCGGATTTGGGTGTCCTGAACAATAATGAAAAAAATATGTGAAAGTAAGTCCCCATGCCTAATACATCAAATCATCTTCAAGAATTCTTACTTCCTACCCATGAAAAATATTTCCACCCATATAGAGCTAAATATCATGAAAATAAGACCAGATACTTAATAAGATAATTCCCTGAAGCTCATCCCCTTGTAGATAAAGTTCCATTTGAGTCTCCTGTATGTTTTATCCATATCAGTTTTTATGAAAATATTTGATCCAAGGGATGTATAACTAATTTACCTAACCATTTCTTGGGAAAAAGATGAAAGAACCCTTGGTTGATCGCCCAATTACAAAATCATATTGTTCTCATAGAAAAACTTGGGAAAGTGAAAATACAACCTTTTGCTATAATATTTTTTAATTCATTGTATGTGATGTCGCCCATATTGATGGGATGTAATTGATTGAGATATATGGGATACTTGACCTCCAAAATGAAGGACATGGTAGTGGTTCTTGCAACATAGTGAAGGTTCCCTCCATAGAATAATCCATGGATACCCTTGATGATATCCTTCTTTACAAGGTCCTATGTTGATACAAAAATGTCCCCTGGAAGTATATCTATCCCAGGTTATCTCTTTTGGTTAAGATACATAACCATATCCCGTATTTAACCTTCTTGTGGAACCCTAATCAACATATCATTGAAAAGATCATCCACCACCCTTGTAATAAAGTCAAAAATATTAGTGTGACTACCTAGATAACCAATGGTAGATACTAATGGTTACATTACCCCAAATCCTAGGGAAACTAAAAATCAAAGAGAATACTCTATCCTTGAGAGAACAATCATTAAAATATCATTACAAGCCTCTAGGAAAGAAAAAATTGATTTACCACCACAACTGATAGTTATTAAACATACAACTGCATCCTTTGGTTTTGATTTGGGAGAAGATGATGGAAAAAAATCACCTCGTGTATATATATTATTATTATCTAATTATGGAGGTTTTGTGGGAGGCAATTTATTTATGGAGGGATTAACAAGTTGCAATTTTATTCTAAAAATTCCAGAATGGTGAGATTATTTGGGACACTTACCTTCAAATCAAAAAACATATGTTTATCATGATGGTGGAATAATATAAAATAAATCTTGATTTTTAACTTTAGATGCATTCCTTGAAATGATCAATTTGTGCTTTTTTACTGCTTAATGCTCTATTTTGGTTTCTTTCCTCTCTGATTCACAACATTTTGGCTTGATTTGGATTTAGTTTGTTATAAATCTATGATAGACCAACAATAATGTCTAAAAAGGTATTTTTTTCTCAATAGAGTTGAGATGTTGGTTTATGTTTTTCCATGAGCTGCCTTAGAATAGACTCTTTTGTTGAAGAGATGGCTTGTCTAATAAAAATTATGACAATACCTTTTCTATGGGTTGTATGGTTTAGTGTATTAGCAGTTCTATTTTTCCATTTTTATATTTATTTTATACTATTGAGCATGAGGTTATGTATTTTTTGGGTGACTCTGATCACTATTGACTTTGATAATAATTTTCTTGTTTAATGGCCTCTTTGTGGAAGATGTGAAACACACTTTTTAAACTTTGTATATTGTGGAGGTCACTGTGCGGATATTCTATAAAAAGTGTGATAATGGCATACAAGTTATTCTCTTAGTGATGTTTCTAATATTAGAGTGATGTTCAGACTTACAAGATGTGGGATGTGATTTCCTTTTGACCCTATATTAGTTTCCTTGGTTATTTTTCATTCACTAATGTTCGGTGTTTTCTTCACATTTATCAGGATATATTTTCTTTTATATTTTTTCAGGGTGTTTTTTCTAGACTGATGTATTGTACTTGATGGGTTTTATGGGTGAAAATAATCAAAAAGTCTTGTGAAATAGATTTTTTGTATTTAAGTAATGAATTTATTGTTGGTGTTACACTAATGATATACCATTGGTAGATTATAGAAAGAATGGGATGTTCAAGTCAATCAGAGAAACCTTCTTCATGTGTCTCTTGGAAGTTGAAAGCTTTTTCTCGTGAGGTTTGTATTTTCTTTTCGAGTTTATACCTTTTCAGGATGAGGTGATTTCTAGGTATGTGAAAAGATGTTTCGGGTTGGTATGATGAAATTTAATCTTTATTATGTGATTTATTTTCACTTCAACATGTATCTCTGTCAACTACCTGATGGTGTAATATTTTTACACCTCATTCATGTATTGTATCCTTTATTTTATTTAATAAATTTATTTGGTGCATGAACAGGGTGACCAATTCATGTCACATATTTTTTTGAAAAAACCATTATTCATGCATGGATTAACATCAATGAGAAGATACATGAAACAATTCACATCCATACCTCCAACAACTATATAGTAATCATTAAATGATCTATCCTACAGGTGAACATTTGGTTTGGTGGAACAATAATTTTCATTGATGAAGGCATTTAAGAAGGACGTGTTGTGATCCCATTTTTTAAGACATGTATCCCTTGACTAAGTTTGGTATTCCCTCTCTTATTCCATGAAAACTATGATAATTCATATCTTTTTATAACAATCACATAAAAAATGACCTCATCCAATCCTTCTCCAATTCGAGAATTAAGGAGATCGATTTCCCTTATGATGTGTTCAAGACACTACTAATGAGAGGGTCTCATATTATTCCATGAATAAAGACTGCCCTTTAAATAATGAATATTATTTTGTAGTTGAACCCATAGGTTTCTAAGAATGTGTTTCTCCCTTTAAGATAGAAAATTTGGAAGAAAACTAGGTTCGATAAGTTGAAAAAAAGAACCTACACTAATCCCTTTGTGCTTCCAAGTTGAAAATCAATGATGAGTGGTCTAATAGTGTCAGAATCATGTGACAAACTAAGAAACATGGAAAATGACAAATAGTAGAAAGGTTGGAAAGGAACTTGTCTAGGTGACACCACCTTCTATGACTCCCCTTTTGGTTATTACACCTGGTGAAAGTGTTTCTATAAGGCCCCAGCCTTAAACCTTACTTAATCTTGAGTTATCACAAGATTACACGTTGAGGATCTTTTCAGGTTTAGAGTATTATAGAATTATAACATAACTATTACATCTCAAAAGATTACAAATTAGTCACTTCTACTAAGTTTCCATAAATAAATAAAAAACTCTTAAAAGAAACATGTCTAGTTCCATGTTTTATATAGCATGACATTCCCTTGATCCCATCCTTGAACTTATTCCACATTAAGTCCTGTGAAAAACATTTCAAAAAAACTTGGGGTGAGCATAAAAAGCTCAGTAAGGGATACGCAAAGAATGAAAACTGTTAGTTTTTCAAAATCAAGTAAACCATGTATACTCTATCAAAGTAATACCTTCACCTTCATGAAGTTGTAAAAACTCTTCACTGAATAAAGTATCATTACTTACCTTTTTGTAACCAAAGGATTGCCATAAAATCCATAAAAAGAACACATAACATTTATAAAGGTAACTTGGGACATAAACATACTTAAGTGGAATAACCATACGGTCCACTTCCACACATATCACTTAATGGAATAGCCATACGGCCAATTTCCATACATACTTAATGGAATAGCCATACGGCCGACTTCCATACCCAATGCATTGGAGGTTATAACGTAACCACCCGTCCTGGTATTCACGGCACCACCCGTCATATGGTTTATAACGTAACCACCCGTTAAAATGTCCAAGTACCAATATAAAATAATAAAACATAAAACCAATATAAAGGAATGATAACATTTCCACATTTAAATCACAATATATCATAAATATATTGATATAATAGAATCCTTTTTCAAAACCATTTTCAATACCAAAATACATAAAAGAGTATATGGTATTTATTTTATTCTAAAAACATTACGGCTTGTTGAGAAAGCCAAAGACCAAATAATACTCGCGGCGGCGGAAAAGGTCGTTGTCACCACGTACGTAAAAAAACATTAATTTTTGTCGTTTAGTAAAACGCTTCGTAGAAAAAGACTCATTTTTTATAAAAGTAAAAGTCAAAGGGGTTTATACACCGTATAAAAGAAAGTTGTGTATAAAACGAAATATGCCTCAATGAAAGGAGATTGAGACGAAGTCCCTTACAAAGATAATTTTTAAAATAAAATAGATATATTATGTGTATTCACTATAATTACACATAAATAAAGTACAAATACAAGATACGACATAATAATATAATGACATAATTTGAAAGTAGGAGATTAACCCAAAGAATGGAAATTGGGTTAAGAAGTTCCCTTACATCGGGTCCTACTTGACTCGATCGTTCTTTAACGTCCTGAATAATAAACTTGAGTTAATTTATACTTGATTAAGAACCTTTTTTAAAGTTCATTATTCCTTTTATATCACTTATTTCCATGTTATAAACATCATGTAACCATTTAAGTTAATAATGTTTGTTTTGTCGATATTTGGTTCTTAAGTCGAAAGTGGACTTCTTACAATTACATGTTGTTCGTGTGGTCAAAGGTTCTTTATATCCAGAATGAAATTCCCTATTTGGATATAATATGTATCATATATATCCATCATTTACATGTATTTATAATATTACATAATCATTTAGAGGTAAGAAATGAAATGCACCGTTCATGGAGACGGTAAGTCGTACGTACGCATGAACGCTACTTTCATTTCTTTGTCATATTAATGGAATTAAAACTAAATGAGAGGTATGTATATTTTAATTCCAGAATTATATTCTTCATTTAGATATATCATTCATTATATATATCCATTATATACATGTACTTTTAATAGTACATTACATTTGGGGATAAGAAATGAAATGCACCGTTCATGGAGACGGTAAGCCGTACGTACGCATGAACGCTACTTTCATTTCTATCTCATACTTTAATGGAATGAAATAATAATGATATATAGGTATATTATAATTCCAGTATAACATCATATATAATATCATTAACTTTATCCTTTACACATCCCACATATCGTATTAACGAATCAAATCACTTTTAGGGGGCGGTAGTCCGCACTTCCTAAAATGAAGATATCGCGTATACCCATAATGGAAACCATAAAGGTATGCCCAAAATGAAAAAAAACAGAAGATTAAGGAAAACATAAACATATTATATATCATATATAAAAATAGTGACATCATAATGGCCACCTTTGAAGGTGTTAAATGAGTATTGAACAATCATCGTTTCGGGAGGCAGAATTTCGCCATCCACGGAAACCGTATGTTCTTTAACCATTCGATGTAGTTATGTGAGTGTTTAGCTCAAATATATCTTATAACAACATCCTAGTATATTGAAGATACTGGTGTTGTTACAAAAGAAGTAAATAAAAAGAGTTTAGGGGGGTTAGAGAAGCAAAATAAAACAAATGAACATGAGAGAATGAATTACCTTTAAAAGTGTAACTCCTTTTTATTTGAGCCTAAAGGCTTCCTTTGTAAGGATTATGCCCAAAGGGAATCCTCTAGGATGAGGATAGGGATGTGGAGAGAGTAAATGGGCAGGGTTTGGCCGAGCCAAAGGCTTGAGGAGTGTGTGAAATGAGGTAGAGGTGGGGGCCTTTTATAAGAGGAGAGGAGGGGCACTTTTGGAAAGTAAAGAAATATTACTTTATTTGAAAATGTGTTTCGGTTTTAAAAGGTCCCACATTGAAATAATTTGTGTATAAGGTGATAAGGTTTAGAAATCCACCCATACAATAAGTTTTGTACATGTGTAGTTCATATATTTTACATTATCTTTCCATTTTATTTAAATCATCGAATAATGATGTCATCGCTGCATTATTATTATGTCATAAATAATTTAATTTATTTAATGTCTAAAAATTATAAAAAAAATACTATGATGTAGGAAATATCTTTATCTTTACAATGACTATTTATAATCAAAAATCTGATCTTTATAACCCCATGTAAAAATTGTTTTAGTAAAACATATCATGTTTGTGTCATTTTTACTTTTACATTAAATAAAAAGTTATTTATGTCATTTCCCAACCTAAGTGTCTCCATGGGGTCCCCAAGTTGACCCATGGCTTGTCTTGGTCGGCCATGACACACCCAATGAGGGTAGGACATGTGTCAAGTTCATTTCATATTATTAAAACATTATTTTTACTTTAAACTACACTAATTACCACTAATCGCGATTAAGAACTTAATAAGTTACTATTCACCAAAAAATTATTATAATCTCATTGAACCACATTTTACTTCTTAATGACAACCGTGTATGTCGGATTTTTGAAATTCAAAACACAATGATGGCAAAATTTCATTTAAACAGAAAAATCAGTTTTTATAAGTACCACATAGTGGTTTCACTATTCATCAAAAATTAAAGTTTTTCAGAAAATTACCAAAAATTCACCCTAAGCTATATTTGATATTAAGAATTCAAAAATGGATTCTATTTTGAAAAATTCAAAACATATAAGTCAAATTAATTAATTTAATAATTAATTCCCGCTGTCAGAGCAAATAGCGTGTTTTTATGAAACAATAAGTATCAAAATATTGACACTAGTTTAAGTCCGATTTCAAAGTGAAATTAATTCCAACGACCACTATTGGATTTAATGATAAAAATATTTTCTAATTTCACTTTAAAACCAATTCAAAAGATAATCTAATCACATTAAAAATTAGATTAAAAAGAGGTTTTGAATTAAAATACAACATTTTACACTATTCATTAAAAAATATGAACTTTATCAGAAAGGTACCAAAAATTTACACAAAGTAAATTTTGATGTCCCAATTCTAAAGAAGAGTTATATTTGGTCCAATAGAATGTATAAGAGTGATCAAAACTATATTTAATGACAGTTCGCCATCAAAAGGCGATAAGTGAACCTTTAGTGAAAATTAGGGTATAAAAGCCTAAAATTGAACTCTTTTCGTATTTTAAGCCTTTATCTTTTATTGGATAAATGTAAAAACATTTAAAAACATATATAATCATATTTTAGTTATTTCTATCCATTCACGCCAGTACAACGGCTACTCGTTAACTAACATTTAAAATAATATTATTTTATTACTTGTGTGCAACGTAAGTTTTCAAAGAAACTCATCGTTGCGTACCGAGTACGCTATCGAACGTAGAAACCCCTTTTAATTAAAATTAATATTTAATTCGTAAATATTAATAAATATAAAAATTATTTATTCTTTAATTACCTGGGATGTTACATCCTTCCCCCCTTTTGGGAATTGCGTCCTCGCAATTTTATTCACTTATCAAAATAAGTGGTGGTATTTATCCCTCATAGCATTTTCAGATTCCCACGTTGCCTCTTCAATCACATGGTTTTTCCACAAAACCTTTACCTGATGAATCACCTTATTCTGTAACACTTGTTCCCTGTGGTCAAGAATCTGGACTGGTTGTTCCTCATAAGATAGGTTCTCTTCCAGCTGAACTACCTCTGGACTCAAAACATGAGATGGATCTGGCATATACTTCCTCAACATTGAAACATGAAAAACATTGTGTACTTGAGATAAACTCGGAGGTAAATCCACCCGGTATGAAATTGATCCAACTCTCTCCAGAATTTCATATGGTCCAATAAACCTTGGACTCAGCTTTCCTTTCTCACCAAATCTCATCACACTTTTCCAAGGAGAAACCTTGAGAAAAACATGATCACCTACCTCGAAAGATAGATCCTTCCTCCAGTTATCCGCACATCGAACAAGTTTTTCATAAATTTTGAACTCACGAGAAGCTAAATCCCTTCGTTACTTTGGATTTAACCCTGAGTAAAAACGGTTTATTTTACTATCAAGATCTCGTATGAAGTTTGGAGCATACCTTTCCAATCGAGTGAACTTTTCTTCATAAGCAGCCACTGAATCATCCTCCTGCCTCAATTCTAGGAACTGTTTTTCCATCCTAAGACGAACCACCTTAGGAAAATATTTCTCAAGAAACATACCTTTGAATTCGTCCCAGTGAAGATCCTCAATCTCATCACTATCCCATATATTTTTCACCATCGACCACCACTGATCAGCTTCACCTTCAAAACGGTAAATAGCAAGACTAACCTTTTGATGTTCTGAACACCATATGACATCAAAAATCTTCTCCAGTGCTTTAATCCACCCTTCAGCTTGCACAGGGTCAGATAATCCTCTGAATGATGGGGGATGTTGCTTCATGAAATGTTCCACCACTGACATGTTCCTCTCCAGTTGATCTGGCTGATCTCATGCATGGATACCACCACCATTTATAGCCTGATTCAACTATGCCATCACTGCAACAAACTATTCAGTTCCGATTCCGACCATCTCAGGTTGCTGATTTGGAAGGTTATCTTCCTCCTGATGTCGTCCCAACATAGCTGCTTTGTTTCCTCTGTGGAAGACCATTCTGAACACAGAAATATCTTAGGCGAAGAAACATGGTAATCCGTAAATCCTATATCATTTCAATCATATTATAATTTAACACTTTTCTAACTCCTAAAGTTGTCTAAACCGACCTCTGATACCAACTATAAGGCCCCAGCCTTAAACCTTACTTAATCTTGAGTTATCACAAGATTACACATTGAGGATCTTTTCAGGTTTATAGTTTTAGAGAATTAGAACATAACTATTACATCTCAAAAGATTACAAAGTAGTCACTTCTACTAAGTTTCCATAAATAAATAAAAAACTCTTAAAAGAAACATGTCTAGTTCCATGATTTATATAGCATGACATTACCTTGATCCCATCCTTGACCTTATTCCACATTAAGTCATGTGAAAAACATTTCAAAAAAACTTGGGGTGAGCATAAAAAGCTCAGTAAGGGATACACAAAGAATGAAAACTATTAGTTTTTCAAAATTAAGTAAACCATGTATACTCTATCAAAGTAATACCTTCACCTTCATGAAGTTCTAAAAACTCTTCACTGAATAAAGTATCATTACTTACCTTTTTGTAACCAAAGGATTGCCATAAAATCCATAAAAAGAACACATAACATTTATAAAGGTAACTTGGGACATAAACATACTTAAGTGGAATAACCATACGGTCCACTTCCACACATATCACTTAATGGAATAGCCATACGGCCAATTTCCATACATACTTAATGGAATAGCCATACGGCCGACTTCCATACCCAATGAATTGGAGGTTATAACGTAACCACCCGTCCTAGTATTCACGGCACCACCCGTCATATGGTTTATAACGTAACCACCCGTTAAAATGTCCAAGTACCAATATAAAATCATAAAACATAAAACCAATATAAAGGAATGATAACATTTCCACATTTCAATCACAATATATCATAAATATATTGATATAATAGAATCCTTTTTCAAAACCATTTTCAATACCAAAATACATAAAAGAGTATATGATATTTATTTTATTCTAAAAACATTACGGCTTGTTGAGAAAGCCAAAGACCAAATAATACTCGCGGCGGCGGAAAAGGTCATTGTCACCGCGTACGTAAAAAAAACATTCCTTTTTGTCGTTTAGTGAAACGCTTCGTAGAAAAAGATTCCTTTTGTATAAAAGTAAAAGTCAAAGGGGTTTATACACCGTATAAAAGAAAGTTGTGTATAAAACGAAATATGCCTCAATGAAAGGAGATTGAGACGAAGTCCCTTACAAAGATAATTTTTAAAATAAAATTGATATATTATGTGTATTCACTATAAGTACACATAAATAAAGTACAAATACAAGATACGACATAATAATATAATGACATAATTTGAAAGTAGGAGATTAACCCAAAGAATGGAAATTGGGTTAAGAAGTTCCCTTACCTCGGGTCCGACCTGACTCGATCGTTCTTTAACGTCCTGAATAATAAACTTGAGTTAATTTATACTTGATTAAGAACCTTTTTTAAAGTTCATTATTCCTTTTATATCACTTATTTCCATGTTATAAACATTATGTAACCATTTAAGTTAATAATGTTTGTTTTGTCGATATTTGGTTCTTAAGTCGAAAGTGGACTTCTTACAATTACATGTTGTTCGTGTGGTCAAAGGTTCTTTATATCCAGAATGAAATTCCCGATTTGGATATAATATGTATCATATATATCCAGCATATACATGTATTTATAATATTACATAATCATTTAGAGATAAGAAATGAAATGCACCGTTCATGGAGACGGTAAGCCGTACGTACGCATGAACGCTACTTTCATTTCTTTGTCATATTAATGGAATTAAAACTAAATGAGAGGTATGTATATTTTAATTCCAGAATTATATTCGTCATTTAGATATATCATTCATTATATATATCCATTATATACATGTACTTTTAATAGTACATTACATTTGGGGATAAGAAATGAAATGCACCGTTCATGGAGACGGTAAGTCGTACGTACGCATGAACGCTACTTTCATTTCTATCTCATACTTTAATGGAATTAAATAATAATGATATATAGGTATATTATAATTCCAGTATAACATCATATATAATATCATTAACTTTATCCTTTACACATACCACATATGGTATTAACGAATCAAATCACTTTTAGGGGGCGGTAGTCCGCACTTCCTAAAATGAAGATATCGCGTATACCCATAATGGAAACCATAAAGGTATGCCCAAAATGAAAAAAACAGAAGATTAAGGAAAACATAAACATATTATATATCATATATAAAAATAGTGACATCATAATGGACACCTTTGAAGGTGTTAAATGAGTATTGAACAATCATCGTTTCGGGAGGCAGAATTTCGCCATCCACGGAAACTGTATGTTCTTTAACCATTTGATGTAGTTGTGTGAGTGTGTAGCTCAAATATATCTTATAACAACATCCTAGTATATTGAAGATACTGGTTTTGTTACAAAAGAAGTAAATAAAAAGAGTTTAGTGGGGGTTGGAGAAGCAAAATAAAACAAATGAACATGAGAGAATGAATTACGTTTAAAAGTGTAACTCCTTTTGATTTGAGCCTAAAGGCTTCCTTTGTAAGGATTATGCCCAAAGGGAATCCTCTAGGATGAGGATATGGATGTGTAGAGAGTAAATGGGAAGGGTTTGGCCGAGCCAAAGGCTTGAGGAGTGTGTGAAATGAGGTAGAGGTGGGGGCCTTTTATAAGAGGAGAGGAGGGGCACTTTTGGAAAGTAAAGAAATATTACTTTATTTGAAAATGTGTTTCGGTTTTAAAAGGTCCCAAATTGAAATAATTTGTGGATAAGGTGATAAGGTTTCGAAATCCACCCATCTAATAAGTTTTGGACAAGTTTAGTTCATAGATTTTAGATTATCTTTCCATTTTATTTAAATCATCAAATAATGATGTCATCGCTGCATCATTATTATGTCATAAATAATTTAATTTATTTAACGTCTAAAAATTATAAAAAAAATACTATGATGTAGGAAATATTTTTAGCTTTCCAATTACTATTTATAATCAAAAATATGATCTTTATAACCCCATTTAAAAGTTGTTTTAGTAAAACATATCATGTTTGTGTCATTTTTACTTTTACATTAAATAAAAAGTTATTTATGTCATTTCCCAACTAAAGTGTCTCCATGGGGTCCCCAAGTTTCCCCATGGCTTGTCTTGGTCGGCCATGACACAAAAAATGAGGGTAGGACATGTTTCAAGTTCATTTCATATTATTAAAACATTATTTTTACCTTAAACTACACTAATTACCACTAATCGCGATTAAGAACTTAATAAGTTACTATTCACCAAAAAATTATTATAATCTCATTGAACCACATTTTACTTCTTAATGACAACCATGTATGTCGGATTTTTGAAATTCAAAACACAATGATGGAAAATTTTCATTTAAACAGAAAAATCAGTTTTTATAAGTACCACTTAGTGGTTTCACTATTCATCAAAAATTGAAGTTTTTCAGAAAATTACCAAAAATTCACCCTAAGCTATATTTGATATTACGAATTCAAAAATGAAGTCTATTTTACAAAATTCAAAACATATAAGTCAAATTAATTAATTTAATAATTAATTCCCGCTGTCAGAGCAAATAGCGTGTTTTTATGAAACAATAAGTATCAAACGATTGACACTAGTTTAAGTCCGATTTCAAAGTGAAATTAATTCCAACGACCACTATTGGATTTAATGGTAAAAATATTTTCTAATTTCACTTCAAAACCAATTAAAAAGATAATCTAATCACATTAAAAATTAGATTAAAAAGAGGTTTTGAATTAAAATACAACATTTTACACTATTCATTAAAAAATATGAACTTTATCAGAAAGGTACCAAAAATTTACACAAAGTAAATTTTGATGTCCCGATTCTAAAGAAGAGTTATATTTGGTCCAATAGAATGTATAATAGTGATCAAAACTATATTTAATGACAGTTCACCATCAAAAGGCGATAAGTGAACCTTTAGTGAAAATTAGGGTATAAAAGCCTAAAATTGAACTCTTTTCGTATTTTAAGCCTTTATCTTTTATTGGATAAATGTAAAAACATTTAAAAACATATATAATCATATTTTAGTTATTTATATCCATTCCCGCCAGTACAACGGCTACTCGTTAACTAACATTTAAAATAATATTATTTTATTACTTGTGTGCAACGTAAGTTTTCAAAGAAACTCATCGTTGCATACCGAGTACGCTATCGAACGTAGAAACCCCTTTTAATTAAAATTAATATTTAATTCGTAAATATTAATAAATATGAAAATTATTTATTCTTTAATTACCTGGGATGTTACAGTTTCCTGCATATCTCAGTCCCACTAAACAAGTAAGATATAAAAAGTTGTAAAAATACCTCATGGACTCCCTTGAGTAATTATCTCCCCCACACTATTATGATAAATTAATGATGAAATTGAAATCACCTCTAATGAATGTTGGATTGGAGCCTATGTCGATGGAACCCAGCTTACTCCTTGAAATCTCCATTTCAAATTCCTTGCATTTGGAATACACAAAATTGATGAAAATAGACAAGGATTTGAATATGATGGGTACTTTATGAGAATAACTTTGTGGTAGATGGTGATGATCTATCATGAATTAGGTTAATTGTGAATATAGTCTCCAAAGACACAAAACATTTATGGTTCTAATTCAAGTATAATTAAACTATGTATTGAATATTAATCAAAAATTATAAAATATGTATGTGAATTATGATTGTTCCATTATAGTTTGTATCAGAGTAGGATTTAGCTTTTGTAGTGTTTAGTTTATGAGGAATGGGATGATGTAACCTATTAAAGCCTACGAAAAAGAAAACTGATATAGGATTAATTTAAAATATCACATATTTATAAAGATTCATGATTTATAATATCCTAACAATCATTTTTAGGATTACATGATTGCTAACTCTGATTAATAATTATTGATACTGATTCTATACATTTTGGTTTTATTAAATGAGTTTAACTGGGAGTAATCATGTTAATAATGAATGTGGTGGACAATGAAATGATTTTCCTTATAAGAAACTAAATTAAATGGAATTTGGGATGTGAAATCATGTAACAATTCACACTCAACAATGTCAGGTTATCAATATTAACATAAATCCTGCTAAACATAAGAATTTTCAAAGGAAGGAACAACTCCCCCATTGAGTCCTTCACGTAGAATCACACAAATTCCATAATTGGGTCATATGATCTTATTATTTCTATGTAATTGATCAATTATATAGAGAAGATATTTTTTATTATCGAGTTTTTGGCCCATGGGAATGTTATTTTAGATGTGTACCATTTGGAAGTTCAATATGTGGAATGGTGGACTCTTATTAGTAATACAAGATAGGAGGAAGAAATTGACTCCATGAAATGGGAAGAGTATAATAAGACATTTTTTAATAAGTATTATCATTTGCCTTTTCACATTAAAATGGAAATATAATTTCTATAACTTAAGAATATGGATGATGAATCCATTGGTACCTATGAGGAAAAGTAAACCAGATTTGTAAGGCATGCTTCATAATTTATCATCGAACTTGAATGTAAAAACTAATCGATTCATTAGTTTCATAAGAAAAATAATTTGAAACACCTTGGCTATAATATACTTTTATATATATGATAAAAAAAATTGATATTAAGTTACAAATGTAGAGTGTATAATCTAATTGTTCTCATGGTTATTTGGATAATAAGATAAAATGTGTAGTTTTTAAAGGTATTCTAATGATAAAATCCATTGTGGAATGAAAATTAATTTCCCATCATGTATAAAGTATGGAAAGAAGCATAGGGGAAATTTAATTAAGGTATTAGGTAAATTCATCAAGTGTATAAAATAATTCAATTGATAAAATTATTTTCAAAGTGATATTAATGGGATAACCAAAGAAACAAACGGTGATAAATCTCAACCAATTTCACCACCTATAATTCATTGATAAAATTTCAAGGAGTGTAGAATTTATGTTAATAAGTGCAAAAATAAAAGGGTTAAGGATGAATTTTTTTTTCAAAAGCCTCCTAGGACAAACGAGAACTTAAAGGCCTATGTGATCACAACTACCGAAGTGGGACTTGAGAATGAAGTATTGAAAGGTACACTTATCATCCACTAAAGAACTTTAATTATCTTATTTGATTCATCCTCTACCCACTCATTTATATCTAATAAATTTATAATATTATCAAATCACAAAAATGATAATTAGATACTAATTTAATAGTGAATATTATTAATGGTATGATGATTTCATCTTAAGTACATTACTCCACTATAATAAATGTTTGTGGGAATATGCTTCAATAAAAAATTATTATTCTTCCTCAATTTGAATTTGATGTAATTTTAGTCATGGATATTCTATATTTATAAATATCATATATAAATTACTTAGGAAGGGATGTCACATAGGATATTCTAGAAACACTTATGATTTTATATTTTTATGCGGATGAACATGAACATCTAGTGGAAATTACTTCCACTACATGTGACATGCTACCTATTAATTTGAAGTATTTATCTCAAATAGTTAGTGAGAAACTCAATGTTTTTGATATTTTTATTGTCTAGGGATATGGAGATGTATTTAATAAAGAGTTTCATTCTATTACCTTGAATCATGAAGTTTATTTTTCAATATAACTCATACATGTTGCTACACATATTTAAAAAACACCATATATAATCACCCCAATTGAGTTACGTAAATTGAAGAAGAAAATGCAGTAGGATCTAGGGAAGGGATTAATAGGACCTATTTAAATCACCATGGAATGAACCAATTAGTTTTTTAATAATTATTATAATACAGTTAATTTTTTTCATGAAATTAACAAGATCACTATCAAGAAAAAATTGCATATACCCCATATTAATGACTTATTTGGTCATCTTTGTGGATATCAATACTTTTGAAAGATTTATCATTGATCTGGATATCATCAGTTAAGGGTGAAATGGGAGTATACACACAATATAACCTTATGTATGAGGTATAAAAATTATTAATTTATATTTAGGCCATTTTGATTTTTAAATGCCCCATTTATCTCCATGGGTCTAATGAAAAGAGTCTTTATATATTATCTTGATTAGTTTTCTGAAGTATTTATAGATGATATTGTTATATAATACAATAAAAAGGAAGATAATATAATTATTTTGGGGATTCTGTTTAATACATTGATAAATGAGAATCAATTTTCAAAATTTATCATGTGTTAACTCTGGCTATAGAAATTAGCATTCGTCGGTCACATAATTACAAGATTGCGTATATTAGTTAATCATTCCAAGATGAATATTACTGAATAATGGCTTGGAAAACCCATTGTGAATATAATCCAAAGTTTTCTTATATTACATTGAAAATATTTATTCTTTTTAATAAATTTATCATGGATATCAAATCCAACAACCATGTTGATACATAAGGAAGAAAAGTTCCTTTAGATCTATGAATGTGAAGAACAATTCAGGGATCTAATGATATGGTTTGTTGCTACACCAATTGTTACACTACCCTATAGTGGATATGGGTTTATGATTTATAATGATGTATAAAAGAAATAAGTAGGATTTTGTAATATATAGAATGAAATGGTCATAGTATATTCTTTACACTAGTTGAATACTCATGATTAAAATTACCATACTCATGATTTTGAGTTGGAAGAGATGTTTTTTTATTTGAAAATATGTTGGAATTATCTTTATGGTGAAAGGTGTCATATATATATTGATTTTGAAATGTTGAGATTTGTATTCACATGAAAATAGTTTAATAGGCACCAAAGTATATGGTTTTAATTGATTAAAGATTATGGTGGCTCAATATATTACTATCCTCAGAAGGTGAACAAGGTGGATGATTCTCTAAATCAAAAGTACCATGATAGTTTTTCAATGATAATAATTATAAGAAATAAATTATTGTTGGGTTTTTAGAAGATATAAATTGAAAAAATAAGGAAATTAGAAATGGAATATCTCTCTCGTATGATTATTTGACCATCAAATCATGTAAAGATTAATAGGGAATATAAGGAAAATGTTGGGATATAATAAAATATAAGTACCATTTCCGAATTCAGCCAAAATTTACAGTGAATCATATGATTTAGAAACTAAATATGTGTTCCTTATATATTAGAAATCAAGGATTTATTTTATGAAGCGCATAACTCGTAATTATCTATACATACAGTATGTAAAAATATATATAGAGATCTCAAAGTTAATTTTTTGTGGGAAAACATGATGAAATATATTGTGGGGTATGTATCTCAATGCATGGAATGACAAAATTTTAAGGCTAGACATTATAATTCTAAGGGAATGATGTAACAATTACCCATAACCTTATAGAAATGGGACAATATCACTGTTGAATTCAGCATAGGAATCCCCAAAAATTCTAAGGTCTATAATACTATTTGGTTTGTATTCGATTGTCTAAATAAGTTTTCACATTTCATTGATATCTAGAAAGATTTATCACTAGATCAAATTTCTATGATATAAATTAAGGATATGGTAAGGTTTAATGGAATAAATCTTAATTATATCATATATATTTTTTAGGTTTTCATCAAATTACTAGAGATATATTCAGCTATAATTTATTAACGAGTTAAACTTTAGCACATCATATCATCCTCAGATAGATGTTTATTCTAAGAGGGTCATTCAATCCCGATAACATATTTTGAGATCTATATATATATAGGTTTCAAAGGTGTTTGGTGTCAAAACCTTCCTCTGGTTGAATTCTTTTATAGCAATAGCTTTTTCTCAAGAATTATGTTGGATACTTATGAATCCCTCCATATAAAGAAGTGAATAACTCCAACATGTTGGTATGAAGTTAAAGAATAAAAGATATTATAACCTAATATATGTGAGTAAATGATAGATACGGTTAGAACAATTTTGTACCACATCCAAATAGCTCAATTTAGTAAAAAAAGTTTGTATTGATAATTTTGAGAGGTAACTAGTGTTCAAATCTGGTGATAAGAAATTCCAATGAATATATCATAGAAATAAAGCTACGATATTTTCAAATTATGGTATGTTAACCCCTAGATATATCAATACCTATGAGATTATTGATTTTATCATGATAGTGAATTATTGATTAGAACATTCACTGAACCAATCCAAATTTACAATGTGTTATATGTATATATTTGGAGGTAGTATATAATATATACTTCAAATGTATGGAAGTAATATGTTTTACTCCTATATAATGATATTTCTTTAAAAATGAGTATAGATTCTAAAAAAATAGATAATGTGATAAAAATCAGTACCACTCACCAAGTCAATGTTTTGTGAAAAAATAAATAAATTTTATAAATCTAAATAAGAACACTTGGATGTAATGGGGTGGAATAATCCTTAATTTTTCATTAGAGAAATATAATTTTCATCATGATATTCTTATAAGAGTGTAGAATTCAACACCCTTATATTTTAGAATATATTTTTATTTGATAAATGTTATGTGTTTGACAACTTTTGATACACACAACACTAAACAAAAGTCAATAATTACATTTTATAACAGAAATTAAAATATACTGTGATATAATTATATGAATAAAAATTAGTAAAATCATTTATAATAAATGCTAATTTAATAAATTCTAAACTAATTTTATTGTATATTAAAAATGTTTTATTTAAATAAAAAATTACTAAAATATAGATTTTGAGTTTTAAATAATGAACTTTTTTTTCAATTCATCATGTCATATTTATTTTAGGGTGCATTTCATGGATTTTTTCTAAAATGTTGATTTTTTTTAAAACAAGAAAATATTATTTTTATGAATACAATAATTTTGATGAGAAAATTATGAAATAAGAATGATTTAAATTATGTGAAACCTTTTTATACACCATATATATGTTTAAGTGGTAAAATAAATCATTTAAAATGACGATTATGAATTTAGTAACCCATGCTTGAAATTTTGTAACGTAAGCTTTATTTTATATTGATAAAAAGTTATTTTTGATTATTTACATTTAATTAGGTCGTTAAAAGATTCCATTTGTTTTTGGAATGGTTTTAATGTAAATGAAACATTATTTTTTAGTTATTATAAAATAAATTCATGGTAATTTCCATCATTAAAAAAATATTTTTCAAAAATAACTATAAATTCATATTTTACCCATAAAATGATTTTTTTAAAAAGTGATATTTATGTGTTTTGTGTGTGGATATTAGAATTAATTTAATTCACCTCTAGGAATTGAATATTATATTATGGATTCTATATTTGAAATCAGAAAATTTATATTATGTGACAATTTCATCTTAATTTTAAGCCATAATGAATTGTTTCCATGGTAAAAAGTTTCCACCACAGTTAAGGATAAAATTGATCAAAAGGGTTAAAATAGAAAAATAAGGAATCAAGATTACAAAAAACACATGAATAAATCTAATTGGTTCGATATTTTTAATCATACCACTACTTATATTTGAAAATTATATGTTTTTGAGATACTTTTTAATGACAGTGACTTTATTCTATTTTAATGTTCTTAATATTTACAAGGGTGCCACTCCCCTTAATTATAAAAGGGAACAGCATTTCATCACGTATCCATAGAGCTTTATCCCCTTAGATAAACCAAGCTCTACTAAAATTCCTTCAAAATACCCATCCCCATGTCCTATAGGATTTTTTCTCACCAAAATACCCACTAATGAAGTATTAATATGTATGTCAATGTAAGATACTCTGGGAAGAGGTAGTCATCTTAACTGAGCTCTTTCAAGTTTATTTTTTATTTTGCCTCCTCCAAATATTCTATAACGATATTATCATTATGAAATTAGTATATTTAATATAATAATTTCTTATATGGTATAAATATTTTCTACCTCTTTTCCATCCTATGATTAATGAAATCGTTTCCCATACATTTATGCAGATTATATCCTCCACAAAGTGATGTGTTACATGTTTCATCACCACCTCACATGATTGGTAATAAATATAGATATAATATATATATATATATATATATTATATTTATAAAATAATATTTATTTTAATAATATAAAATATTATCTACCTTCTTACCCTCTCATCTATTGGAAAATGATAACATCATACGTGTGTACATACAGAGTGCCACCTCCACAAAGTGATATAATTTGTTTTTCATGTCCACCATTTATGAATAGTAATGTTGATGAATTTAGTGAATATATATGAAATTTATTATATATTTATTAATCTAAAAATATAAATTTCTTTCTACCTTTTGTCCTCCCCAGTCATTGGAAAATGAAAACATCGCTCATGCATATATATAGACCACCGTCTCCAAGAAGCGATGTAGTCTATTTATTAAATAATTATGATTTTATATCCATGTACATAGTTCAAGGGTCAGATTCTCAAAAAAAACATGTGTGGAAAACAAAATATTTCACACCCAACATGTTGATTTTAATAAATAATTATTAATAAGTGGGTATATGGACATTTTAAGGGAATTATATATGGTAATATAAATAATAGTATGGTTCCATTATAGATTTATAAAAAATATAAATTTATTATAGATTATTTTTTTCTATACAAATAAGCTTGATACCTGAGGTAAGGGTTTATGTTTTAATCTTATTTTTTATTCAAGATTATAAATGTTTAATTTTTTTTGGGAAATAAAAGGATCTCTATATCTCTTTTAAAACCCATATATTTTATTCTGCCTAGTCTGTTTATGGTATATTTATGATTCTATTTTATTTTAATCCTCTTAGTTCTCAAATATATTGAAATAATATTTTTAAGAAATACCGACCATATTTCTTCTCCTAGTTCAGGAATATTTCACTTCCATCAACATGTAATTTAAATTTTTTATAGAAGTTATAATATAATTTTAAAAACAATAATATGGTTTTTTTATTCTATATTTGATTTTTTTTCAAATTATTAAATGGAATATTTTCAAAAAAAAAATTTACAAATGCCTTTTTCTTTTAATAATTAACATTTAAAAAAAATTATGACATGAACTGATTTTCCACCATTATGTCCTCTCTTTGTGATTTAACTTCCTTTACAAGTTTCAATTATCTTCCATTAAAAATATTAATCTCATTATTCTATTAATTTTTAGTTACTAAGCATTACCAAAGGAAACATATCTGTTCTCTTGATTTTCAAAACATATCTCAAAAGCTTTTATAAGAGTGTTTTTAAATTATATTAACAGCCTTTATAATTTGTTATTCTTTACTAGGGATAAGTTCTTATGGTACCACCGGACTTCATTTCTAATTTCTTATGATGATGAAGTTTTAATTATGTGTTCATTATAATACCCTAATATTTTATTATTTATTTCCATAAAATAATATATTCAATAGTGTATAGCGTACCAAAAATCGTGCTTAAATGACGACGATATACTATAAAAATATTATTATTTAATTAAGATCACAATGACCTATCCATTATTTTGTAGGATATGAATTGGAATATGAATTTTATAAAATATATTTTGAAAAAAAAAATCCTTAATAAAATTAAAAATTTATCATGCATTGATTGTTAATTTTTTGAAAATGAAGATTAAATATTTTTAAAGGTAAGAGATATGTTTTTTATAAAATTATTTCTATGTGTGCAATATAATTTTATCTTCCTAGATTAAATTTATCACTATAAATAAATGATTATAATGAAATAATTATATTATATATAAATTTTTTTTAATTAACTTTAATTTAATTATTCATATTAGGTAAGGAATTATAATAAAGTTATTTTATGCTTCAAAAATAGATTTTCATCAAATATTTCTTCTATTTAATTTTTTGCATGGATAATATAATTAATTACATACACATTTACAAAAAAATAGAATATATGGAAACAATTTGTTAAATTATCATTTGAAAATATTATTTGGATGAATTGTTTCATCATTTTCTGGAAAGATGGATTTTTTAGTAAATAGTGCAGTGTGTTGTTTTTGCAAAACTGTCATTTATTTTATTTAAATAATTAAATTCAAAAGACCCATTATATTTTGGAATTGGATTAAGAGTAACATAAAATCCCTTTTATTTAACATAATATTATTAATTACATAGTAATCATTATTAGAATTTATATTGGAATAAATTTATTTACATATATAAAAAACATTTTTCTAAAAACTATTGTTCAATGTGTTTTTCGTACTAATATTAAAATTGATTTCTGCCACTTATAAAAAATGAATTTTTTAAATTTTATTTAAATTTTTAGTAAAATTTTAAAAAAAATGAGGTCGTTTTTTTTGTTTATACAAAATATGATTCCATTTTTAAAAAATGAGTTATCGCGTTAAAGGTAAATTACATTAAAGAATTAAAATTATGTATAAAAATATAAAATTCCTAAAATATTATCACTTATTTCTGGAAATTAGAGGTGTATAAACCTAGATTCCATATTTTATTATTCTGGGTGGCTTCCTTTTAGATCTTGGTTGGATTCAGAAAGAAGGAAGTGTTGTATTTAATAAATTCATTTTACCATCATTTCATATAAAAAAAGATTCTAGGAGTAGGATAAGAGTAAATTTAGATAATGAATGAAATCAAATAACCATAATAAATTATAATAATTTAAATTATTTTTAATAATTTATTTTTAGTTTTTAAATATCATAGACCTATTTATAAAGATTTTTGGGTGTCGATATAATTCTTATGAAATCATAGGAAAGGAATCAAATAACTGGTTTTTAGAATATTAAAAGTGATAATTTAAAGAGGAGTTATGGTATTTCATAAATATTTTATATAATTTTGAAGCATATTTTATGATATAAGTGTTATAATTATAATTAAATTATTATTAGTATTCCCTAATAGTTAAATTTTGTTAATAGTCTATAAAATTACATTAAATGGTATTTAAGGATTAAAGATATTTTTTCTCATTAGAAAATCATAAAAAACATCCAAAAATTAATTTTTTGTGAACTTTTCTTCGATATCATTATTTATAAATTTATTTTTCACTTTATTCTTTTAAAATTTCATTCATGACCCTTAAAAATTGAAATGTTTTTTTACAGCATTTATGGACAATAATGGTTAATGAGGGGGTTAAACCAAAATATATGGTTTAAAATGACACCAATTCATGTAAAAATTGGATTGGTTGATTAAATTTAGACCTTATATGACTTATATTTTAACATTTTGAACTTTTGATCTATTTAACATGAGTTATACACATATTACTTATTAATAATTAATATATTTAAAATATTTCCACCCACCTCAATTATAAAAGGGAATCTCATCTCCTCTATTCCATACACATAAACAGTTATTTTTTTAACAAATACCTACCCAAATACCGTCCCAAAATTTATCCATGTGTACTTGAGTTTTTGGTCATAGAAAAAGGACGACCTAATAAGGCCTATGGTGTGTGTCAATTGAGGGTTTCTAAAGAAGAGGTGTAATTATTAACCGAGTGTTTCATAGTTATTTCTTTTTCAAACTCTTTTAAATGCACTTTAACCATGTTGAAATTATAAAATTATCATATTTAATATAATAAAATGTTAATATGATAATATTACAACCCTTTTTCACCACCTTTTACATTTTATGGGTAATGAAACCATCGCTAATGCATATTTGTGGACTACAACCTCCATATAGTGATGCATTTTTATTTTCCATCACAACTTCACAGGGATGGTTATAAAGATGGAATTAATTAATTGATAAGATTTTTATGACATTATTATTATTCAATAATTTTAAATATTACTTAATTTCTTACCCTTCTCATTTAATGGAACATGATAATATCTCTTGTGCATATGTGTGGAATACCACTTCTATGAATTGATGTGATTAATTTTTCATTACCATCTCACATGGTTGGTAATATGTATAGATTTAATTATTTAATATAAAATTTATAACATAATTATTATTTTGGATATATTAAATATTTTATACCTTATTTCATTTCCTATTAAATAGAAAAATGGAAATGTTTCTAATGTGTATGTATGGAATACAACCTCAATGCCATGACATATTTCATTTTCACATCCAACATCCATGGATTGTAATAAAAAGGCTTTAAATTAAAAACATAATAAAATAACAATGATATTTATTCTATATATAAAGAAACCCTAATCCCTTTGACCAAGTTCAACCTACCGAATTTCTTTTTAACCTATAAAACGAATATCCTCAACACAACAAACATGATCTTAACAATTTTAGTAACTAAATAAAACATAGAAATAAATGAAATAAAGATAATAATGATAAGAAATTTACATTTAATGATTTCTATGAATCTATAAAACTAATATAGTCCTATTACTTTGTTTGGTATATATATGAATGTATTGAGCTGAGACTCGTGGTAAGGGACTTTCTTTTAAAAATGTAATTTTAATTTTTTCCTAAAAACTTGTTTTATTACATATCAAGGTTTTTAAAAAATTTCAAGAATGTTATTATTTTTTATTCAAAGGTTTATAAATTTTTTTTATTACGAGTTTTTGTTTTCTTTTAAAATTACTAAAAACTAATATTTTTATCATTTAATGTATGAGTCAGTTTTGACTTTATTTAATAATGTTTTAAAAGAATAT
Organism: Viscum album; assembly: GCA_963277665.1. Taxonomy (NCBI): domain Eukaryota; kingdom Viridiplantae; phylum Streptophyta; class Magnoliopsida; order Santalales; family Viscaceae; genus Viscum; species Viscum album. The sequence goes on from OY728155.1 coordinate 1,908,967,970, forward strand.
TTTTTTTAATATTAATCGACTGAATTGAATAACCCAAGTCAAAAAATAATTTTATTTTAATATTAATTTATTATTTTCCATTTTAATTTTCAAATAAAATAATTTTTTAATATTTTTGAAAATTTTAAATTTTAAAAATATTTTCTAAAGAAACAGAAATTTCTTCTCTTTTTTATAAGATAACTAAAATTGTAATTGTTTATGGGATTTAATGAAAAATTAAATGAGTTTTTTGGTTAAAGTGAGATCTCTATTTTTTATTCATGATATGGTTCATGAATATTTTATTTGAATTACAGGTGAGCATAAAATAATTATGACGATGGGTGAGCCCGATATAGCTCTCCAATGCATTGGGTAAAGTGATGGAGTTTAGTTATGATAGGTTACACTAAATAGATATGGTAATTGTCTGGTTATCAGATTCAATTATATAGAATATTTTAAGGATAATGTATGAAGTAACTTTAATATTTCTTCAGTGATTTCTATGGGTATTAAAGGGATTTTTTATATTTTTATAGGTAAGAAAATGAACACAATATTAAATGAAATTTTATGATCTTATAGTTGTGAAAGGTTGATTTTCATGGTTTCTCATGTTCTCCTAAGAAAATTTCATGATAATGATTTTCCATTTATACTTACTTACAAATTTTATTATGTAGACTATGGGTTTTGATGTTTATTTCATGAGTAAGTAAATTATTATTTTGTTTAAAATTATTTTATATAAAAAGGTAAAATTCATTTTGGGTTTTCATGAATTTAAAATGGATTAACGGGGTTTCCTTTCTTTTCATATCCCTTTCCAGGATTGGTTTTTCTCATTTAAAAGTTTCCAATGTTTTTTATAGGGATGAAAAATGATGAGAAACATTAATAATGTCCATGTTATTGTTATGAGAGTTGCCTTTAATGAAGTATGTGTGTCTTTATAAAGAACTAGTTTTCTGGAAGAAATGTGCACATCATGAAACTGTCCACTTTTTGTATCATTTTTTTCAAATTATATAAAAATTTAAACTAGAAATTTCATTGAAATGTAAGAAACTGAAACCCTTGTTATAAATATTTTAATCATGGGTTAAGTTACTAGGTATTTTCAATGGTATCAGAGAAAATATTTACATAACTTTATATGTCACAAACCAGATCTGGTCGCCATCGAAACCAGCACCCGACCCCAGCCATGGCATGGCCCGAAGGGAATTACCTATCCCCATGGGATTGAATAAGTTCCAGGGAATCATAAAAAATGGTTTGGTAACATTTTACCCATGTTAGGATACGTAAAATAACCAATAATGAAGAATAAACCCAATCTGAAAAATCATTCCAAAGAAACCTTTATTAAAGTTTAGAATAGCATACATGTTTTAAAACAAGACACAAGAGGTCCAAAGATAAAAAATATCACAGAAAAAACAACCCAAGGACCACCAAACGATAAGGGGTCATCACCCATGAGACATATCCACAACACCACACCATGGAAGCAACTAACAACCCGAATTGTCATCTCCAAAGGCCTTGCCCTTAACTATGTCAAACATAATCAAGTATACTTACACCCAAAGGTGTAAGTATGATGTGATACCAATCCCAATAGTATACCACCCAAATAGATTCCATGTGATAAACAACATAAGATAAAAATATTGTTGTTTTTAATAAAAAGAACTGGTATAATTGATTTCTAAATAATGTAACCTTTAAATGAAAACCATTTTCAACGGGTAACATTAAGGAATGAAATATTTTAAATAAAACATACCAACTATTGAATTTTTCATCCAAACAAACTATAGTCCAAAGCTAAATACCAAGTAGTCAATTAGAACTAATCACTAGAACACCCCTAGGAACTAGTTAGTTGTGTGCCCCAGGTACCTCATATCTTGTTGTTAAATTAACCAAATAAATATATTTTCTAATGCATGATCCACTAGTATGTAACATACCCAAAACCTAGAGGTCCTCAATCATAACAATTATAGTTTTCTATTTTTTCCAATGTCTAATTTTCTAAGTGAAAAATGGAAAAAACAACTCTAGATCACTAGCGTACTAGTAAACGCCCGCCAACGTAGATACTTGGGATTCCAACTTTGTGATAAAACATATTCCACATGATATAAAATTCCATTTTCACATAAAACACTATTTCTGGTCATACACACTCAAAATAGTAGCTAAACCTTCTTTTCACCATTTTTGTAATTCAATAATCCCTTGAGAATTTCCATAAAACAATTTCAAGAAGAATAACAATGCTTTGCACATAAAATCCATCTAAAACCCCTCTTTTGATACAAAATGCATTAAAACATCACACCAAACAAGAATTAGAAACCCTAAAATCATTTAATAAATTCATTTCAAAAACCATAAACAAACCCAACTGACACAATATGGAACACACAAGAAAAACACTCATTTTTGCACAAAAATCACACTTTAAAATCAAACACTTAACCAATGCTACCAAAACATGTTTTCTTGACAAAAACAATAGATGGGGAATCTGCTAAAAATATAAATCAAGCAATGATAACCCATTAAGGTATTCTTACATATTGTATCATCTACCATATATGTCCAAACCTTTAAATCCTTATACAAAACTTCAACCACAATACCACCACACCACAATGGAGTAAAAACAAACCAAAAACAACAAGATTGGACCAAGAAACTCAAAATGAAACCCTAGTTACAAAACCCTTGTTTATGGAAATTTGGAACTTCAAGGAGGGTTGAAACCCAAAGGAAATGGAAGGAACAATATAGGAATTCACTTACTTGAGAAACATTGAAGACGCCTCACCAAATACACTAATAATTGAATCTCCTAATAGAATGAATTGAAAGAGAGGTTTTAATAAGGATGAGGAGTTCAAGAGGTGATAAAAATGGGGGTAAAAGGAGTGAAAAGAAACAAATTCCCTTTTTAAATCTGGACGATTTGAGAAACCTTGAGGAAATTTTCCCTAACCCATGATGAATATGATCTCTAAATAGGGAAAACAGAACATGGTGGTGCACCTAGGATTTGTGGGCTCGAGTGAGAGGTCTAATCACCAAAAAATATTAAAAATGAATGAGATATAAAATAAATAAATTATTTTCTTAAATCCTAAAATGAGCTGATATATTGGCCCAATGCCTGGATAAATCACCCAAATCCACCATGATTATGAGTTACTAAGGGGTCCAAATGGATATGGTGATTTGAATAGGTTAGGGGAGGTCATGTTGAAAGTGGAATGGGGGAAAATGTGGAAAAATTAAGGTGTTATAAAAGAAATATTTTTTTAAATATGGAAATAGGCTCACGGTTTGGCCCAAATCATTAAGAAACTACCCATTTCTCCAAAAAATCTGAGAAAACCCTACAAAAAAGGAAAGAATACGAATTAGATGAAAAAAACCATAAAATAATCCATTATTGTGATAATTCTACCCACTATAAGAACTTTCCACCCTCAAAAAGGCGTCTGGAATCCTAATCAGATAATAGAAATAGAAACTACACTTTGACCTAAGACTTCCACACCTATATTTCTTGATCATCAGTCCCATGTTGCCAGAGGACTCAAATAAAAATAATAGTCATCCCTCTAAGAAATTTTTCTTAGGATTACACAATATGCACTAATCACTCAACCACAGACATATCTGATTCCAACTCCAACTCTTCCCAGCTCAAAACATGGGATGGGTTCGGATCAGCATACGACTTTTGTCAAATCTGGGCTGTCAAGAATACTCAGCGACCCACAGAAAATTCCAATGCTCGACATATCTGATTGATATATGACTTGTGTCAACTCTGGGTGGTCATGAATCATTTTCTAATCTACTAAATGTTGTCCTAAGTCTCCTGCAGAATACTCAGACCCAATAGTGAGGTCTCACCCACCTTCACAAAACACAAAGGAGATCTACACGGATGACAATAAAGCACCTCAAACTATGTCGTTTTGATTGAGGATTAGTATCTATGGTAAGGTAAATTATGATTCATGTAACACCAAAATAAATAAAATAATTACTTGTTATAATAATAATTGAACTATATAATGAGAAAATTAAATTAATTATAATAAGTAAAATCAATTTTAAGAAGTAAAAATTAAATTATTAATAGCTTATCAGACATTTTTTATTTAAAGAAATTGTTTTTATTTTATATTATATACATATATTTGAATTATAAATTTAAAAGTTTTATAATTATAGTTTAAAAAAATTAATTTCATATTCAAATTCATCATTTAAAATTTATCATTGGGTGAATATATTGGTATTTTTTCTAAAAAGATTGATTTTTTGTGAATAGTGAAGCACACTATTTTTATAAAAACCAGAACTTTTATGACCATGTTATAATATAATCATAGATTAAAAGTATTTTAAATTTTTTACTGAAGAATTATATGATTATGGAATACAATAAATCATTTAAAACTATTTTTTAAAATTTGGAAAACTGTGATTTCATTTTTGGATCGTAAGTAAATTTTTTGGTAATAAAACATATTTTTGATTCTTTACCTTTAATGTGGTGATTCAAAAATTATATTTGTTTTAGAAATATTTTTAGTTTCAAATAATCCTAATTTATTTATTAAAAATATAATAAATTCATAGTAATAACCACCACTGTTGGATATTTTTCCTAATTTTTTTATATTCATCTTTTACCTAGAAAAATACTTTTGGAGCCATTTTCTAGTTTATTTCAACCAACATATCCTTATAATTAAACTTGGATGTTTTGGAACCATTTTTCAGGAGGGAGACTTTATTATATTTTAATGTTCTTAATATTTATAGGGGTTCCACTCATCTCAATTATAATAGGGAGCCTACTCTTATTACTTATCCACATCAATTTATACCCTTAGATCAATCAAGATCAACCAAAATAATTTCCCAATTCTCCTTTATATTATATATATATTTTTATCTTACCAAAATTCCAATATAAGATGCCTTAAGGTGTAAGATAAAGGATGATACCTAAAGGTGATGTAATCATCTAAACAGAGTTATTTAAAGTTTATTTATACCTCTATATACTAAAAATAATATATAAAAATATTAAAAATAATTAAATAATTATAATTAGAATAGTATTTTTTTTATAATGTGACACTTATTTTTTACCTCCTTCCCATCCTATGATAATTAAAAACTTATCTTGTATGTACGTGCAGAATACTTCCTCCAAGAAACATGTGTTTAATTTTGAATCACCACCACACAAGATTGGTTATAAATATATATTTAATTTATATATATGATTTTTATGAAATAAGTTTAATTTTTATTAATAAAATATTATCTAAATTCTTATATTCCCATCCATTATAGAATGATAACATTATTCATACATAGGTGAGGACTACCACCTCAATGAAGCGATGCGATTTATTTTTCATGTCATGCAAACATGGATAGTTATATGATTGTATTCAATGAATATATATTCTTTTTATTACATAACATTGATATTTTAATTATAATTTAATTTCAATATTCCCTTTTTTACAATCGTTGTAAAATGAAAATATTTTCCATGTGTATGTACCAACTAACATATCTATGAAGCATTATGTTACATTTTTCATCATAAAATTATATGGATGGTTCAAAGAGTGTATATAATGAATAAATATAATATTTATTACATCATTAAGATTCTATAAACATGAATATGATTTACGGTCTTAAATCACTAAACTAAAACACACATGGAAAATAGAAAAATAACACCCAAAATATTGATTTTAATGAACAATTGATAACAAATAGGTAATTGAAGATTATAAGGGAATGATATATTGTTAGATAAAAATTCATATGGTTATTTTTATAATTATTGTAAATCTAAATATATTATAAATGAGGTTTGATTTCATACATATCAAATTTAGATTTGATGTAAATATTAATGTCGTAATATCATTTCGTAATCATGATTGTTCATGTTTAAATTTATATTGGGGAAATAATATGATCTATATCCATTAAACCCCATAATATTTCTTACCCCCAAGTTATATATATGATTTTTAGGTTTTACATTAATTTTATCCTCTTTGGTACTCAAATAGATGGGAATAATGTTTTTAAGAAAGACCGACTTTATTTCTCCTCTTTGGTCAGAAATATTTCACTTCTATAAATGTGTTCTTTAAAATTGTTTTATGAAAGTTAATATATATTTTTAAATTATTGATAAATTTATTTTTATACTAAATTTTAATTTATTTATAAATTATAAAAATTGATATTTTAAAATTTTTTCTGCATCACTCATTTTTCACATTCTTTATAAAAGTGTAAAATTATTTTTTTAATATATACATAATGAACAGATTTTCCAAATACCATATCCTCTATTGATGATTTAAATTTCATTACATTTTATCATGTTTTTTAAAAGATAAACCTAATCCAATATTAATATTAATTTTTGTTTTCTAATATTTATCAAAATAAAGGAATTTTTTTTCAAATCATAAATCAAAAGATTTTATAGAGGGATTTTTCATCAATTTTAACATCCTTTTAGGATTGTTATGATTTATTGGGGATATTATTTTATGGTTTTATCTACTTTAATTATATACATGGTTTATTATGATGATTTTCTAAGTACTCTTTCACAAAACCCATTTCTATCCCCTAGGTTAATTAAGTTTGGATAAAATAATGAATATTTTTATAATCATGTGGCACACATATATATGGTTTTAATTGTGTTAAGGGTAGTCCTAGAATTATATATCAGTCCAATTCCATGAGAAAATATTGATATATCATGAGATTATATGAAACTTAAGGTGGAGTAAACCTAATCCACTTTGTGACTCTATCAACTTTATTCATAGTAATGAATAGTTAACTCAATGCACTATGGTACTCTATCCACTATGATAGTCATGAAATTGAGCCTTGAATGAAGAAATCATTTTTCAATGCTTATGACTTCAAATTAAACTTTTTATTAATGAAATGGAAAAAATGGAAATAAAATACAGGGTTCTAAAATAGTAAAGCCCAAGGGAATCACCTCTCAAAATATAATTTAATCCTAGTGAAAGAGAGCCAAAATTAATAAAACAAATACAAGAACTTGTCCGGATAACCCTAGAAGCCAAAAATATCACTGCCTGATTCCCTTAATGACAAGTATTAAACTGAGTCTTGTGCTGTTTAATAAGTTTATTGCATTAAAAAATGTGATAAATAGTAGACTATATATCCTTGACCCACCCCTACATAGAATGAAAGATGATCACTGATTATGTCTCCACAAGTGATAATATGATATTTTTGTTACTACACTTCTCCAGTCCATCCCATGTAGCACAAGCCTCTATCATTATAGAATCACTAGGACCATAAGATGCACCAAATTATAAAATAATTGAGCCACCCAAATCATGATAAAGTATTCCTCAATGAACATAACCCCCACAACATGAACCATCCCTATTAATCTTGAAACCACTTGATGGAGGGATCTAGTGGATCCAACACCCTTGGAAATATGCTCCATGCCTGCTCGATGAATCCTTTCTTACATGCATGAGTCTGTTTTGTGAAGGAGATGGCTACCATATTTTGAGAATGGTAATTATATCATCCACCAGAAAACATGTATTGGAAACCAGATACCTACATGAAGTGGTGACCCCCTCATGGTGGGACTTGTTCATAGCCTCCCATAAACACCAGCAACTTGCTAACAAAATGAGCACCCCCACCATTCTTTTTGTACATCCCCACTTATTACATTAAATAAAATGTACCAGAGGTCTTCACATATCCATTTGAGGTGGTCAAGACTAAAAACATCATTGAATTATCACCATATATAGGTATCCCATTAACCATTAAAAAATATGTGAGAGAACAATTCTTTTTAGGGGTTCCTAAAATAGGTGAACTTTGATACTAGCATGATACCCTTGTGCTTAATTTGGTCATCAGTGGAAATTAAATAATATTGTATCTTCCATACTGGAAAATTGTTATTAGTAGGAATATTTATACACCAAATGTTATAGCCTCATGTATCGTGAGTATAAGGAACATGTATGGCACTATAATAAGCTTTATCATAAAAAACACCACAAGATGAAGTTGCGAAAACACATTTATCACATTCCTCATTTATCTGTATATTTTAAAATATATCACAGTGTTGATCAATGAGAACCTCATTAACAAAAAAGGGATAAGAGAATACTTTCTTCAAGGAAATATCTGGTGTTGAGAACCCCAAAAATCCAAGAAGATAACTAGCCCAATTATGACTCCAGATGTCAATCTCTCCTCGACCAATGATCCAATGAGAGTTAGAATAAATATTCCTAATATGGTCCTTAATATTATTCCAAAATCTATAAACCATACCCCTTATATTACTGAAATCCATTCCATAATTATTGTTGATTAATATTCCTTAAATAGTATATCCTTCAATAGATTCCCAAGCCAACTTGGAAAGAATGATGTGCATCATACCCGGGGCATCCCTAAGATTAATACCACAATCATACCATGTCTTAGAGATCCTACCCTATGAGGCTCAATGACATCTTCCATTAAATTGGAAAATCCAAATGAAGGATTAAATATGATTCTCAATCTCCTTGATCACTACTTTGGGAACCTTTCATGTCGATAGCACATTCATGGGCATAGAGAACAAAACATGGTTAACCAAAGTGATCCTCCCACAAAATGAGAGAAAATAATTATTCTAATTATCTATTAGATTATAAATCTTTTTGAAAAATCTATCATAGTGATGGATTAGATTCATACTAGGTGATATTTAAGAACCAAGTTACTCCATGGGAAATTTTCCCCTGTGTAAACCCAAGAAATCCTCAACCAAATTATCACATCTTGGGGAGTAGGAAGAAGATTGGAGAACACTTATTTTATCATAATTAATTTGTTGAACACTCCATTTACAATACTTCTACATAATTTTTCGAAAAACTAATGTATATATATCCTATTACCATTGATAAAAAAACACCATATTATTTGAAAAAATAAGACGTGATAGACATGTATAAGAACCCTTACTTCAAAAAGGCCAAATATTACCAATAAGTATGGTTTGATTTAAATAACTGATTTGGGTGTCCTGAAAATGATGAAAATAATGTGTGAAAGTGGGAACCCATGCCTAACCCATATAATCATCTTCAATAATTCTTACTTCCTACCCGTGAAAGAGATAGCCACCCATATAGAGCTAAATATCATGAAAATAATATTAGATACCAAACAAGATAATTACAGGAAGCTCATCACCTTGAAGATGAAGTTCCATTTTATTTTTTGTATTTTTTATCCATATCATTTTTGATGAAAATGTTAGATCCAATGGATGTAACACTAATGTCCCTAACCATTTACTATGAAAGGATGAAGGAACCCTGGGTGGATCGACCCTTTACAAAACCATACTATTCTCATAGAACAACTTTGGAAAATGATAATACAACCTTTTTCTACAAATTATTTCGAAGACATTGTATATGATGTCACACATAATGATGGTATGGTATTGATTGAGAGATGAGGGATACTTAACCTTCAGAATGAAGTCCATGGGGGTGGTTCTTGCAACATAGAGATGGTTCCCACCATGGAAGAATTCATGGATACCCTTGATGATATCCTTCTTCACAAGGTCCTCTGTTGATACATAAATGTCTCCTGGAAATCCATCTATCCTAGGGTAGATCTTTGGGTTAAGAGACTTAACCATATCCCATATTTCACCTTCTTGTGGAACCCCACTCAAAATATCCTTGATAAGATCATCCACCACCCTTGTAATTAAGTAAAAACTATTAGTGTGACTACCCATATAACCAATTGTATACACTGATGGTCACATTACCCTAAATCCCAGGGAAACTAAAAATCATAGAGACTACTCTAACCTTGATAGAACAATCATTAAAATATAATTACATGCCTATAGAAAATAGAAATTTATTTACCACCACAAAATATATTTGTTGAATATCCTTCTACATCCTTTGGGTTTGATATGGGAGAATATGATTAAAAAACACCTTTTGTATAGATATTCTTATCTAAATCAAGAGGGTTTGGGGGAGGTAATTGATTCATGGTAGGATGAGAAAGATACAATTTTATTCCAAAAATTCAGGAATGGTAAGATTATTGGGGTCACTTAACTTCAAATCAAAAAACATATGTTTTTCTTGATGACGTAATAATATAAAATAAATCTTGATTTTAACATCAAATACATTCCTTGGAAATGATCAATTTGTTCTTTTTTACTGCTTAATTCTTTTTTTTCTTTCCTCTCTGATTCACTACATTCTTTCTTGATTTGGATTTAGTTTGTTATGAAGCTATGATAGAACAATAATAATGTCTAAAAAGTTCTTTTGTCTCAATATAGGTTAGATGTTGGTTTATGTTTTTCCCTGAGCTTCCATAGAATGAAATATTTTTTTGAAGAGATGGCTTGTCTACTACAAATTATGACAATATGTTTTCTTTGGGTTTCCTAGTATTGTGTATTATAAATCCTATTTTTTATTTTTTATATTTATTTTATACTATTGATCATGAGGTTAATGATTTTTCGGGTGACTCTTATCACTCTTGAGTTTGATGGTAATTTTCTTAGTGCATGGCCTCTTTGAGGAAGATGTGACACACTCTTTTTTCACTTGGTATGTTGTGGAGGTCACTGTGTAATATTCTATAAAAAGTATGATAATGGCACGCATGTTGTTCTTTATGTGATGTTTCAAACATTATAATGGTGTACCATACTCAAAAGATGCGGGAAGTGATTTCCTTTTGACCCTTGATTAGTTTCTGTGGTTATTTTTCGTTCACTAAAGTTCAATATTTTCTTCACATTAATCAGGATATCTTTTCTTTTATGTTTGTTTTTCATGGTGTTTTTTCTAGACTGATGTATTGTACTTGATGGGTTTTATGGGTGAAACTAATCAAAGGTCTTATGAAAGTGATTTTTAGTATTTAAGTAATGAATTTACTATTGGTTTTCCACTAATGTTATACCATTGATAGCATATATCCAGAATGGTATATTCAATACAATCAAAGAACCCTTGTTCATGTGTCTCTTAGAAGCTATAGATTTTTTCTATTGAGGTTTCTATTTTCTTTTAGAGTTTATACCTTTTCAGGATGAGGTGATTTCTAGGTATGTGTAATGATGTTTTAGGTGGGTATGATGAAATGTAATCTTTATTATGTGCCTTCTTTTCTCTTCAATATGTATCTCAGTCAACTACCAGATAGTGTAAGATTGTTACACCTCATGCATGTATTGTAAACATTATTTCATTTAATAAAATTATTTTGCACATGAAATGGGTGACCAATTTATTTCAAATATTGTTTTGATAAAACCATTTTTCATACATGGATTAAAATCAATGAGAAGATAAAATAAAAAAAATCATATCCATACCTCCAACTATTATAGGGTAATCATTATATGAGCTATCCTACAGGTGAATATTTAGTCTGGTAGCACACTAATTTTCTTTGATGAATTCATTAAAGAAAAATGTGTTGTGATCCCCTTTCTTAATTCATGTGTCCCTAGACTAAGCTTGGTCTTCCCTCTCTTATTACAGAAAAACTCTGATAATTCATATCTTTTGTTACCCATCACTTAAAAAATGACCTCATCCCATCATTCTTCGATTCGGGACTTAAGGAGATCAATTTACCTTATGATGTGTTCAAGATCCTACCAATGAGAGGGTCTAATATTATTCCATGACTAAATATTACCCTTTGAACAATGAAGATTATTATGTCGTTGAACCCATAGGGTTCCAAGAATGTGTTTCTCCCTTAAGATAGCGCATTTGGAAGAAAAATATGTTCGATAGTCCAGTAGTTAAAAAAAAGCTCCTACGCCCATCACTTTGTACTTCCAAGTTTAAAATCAATGACGAGTGGTCCAATAGGGTATGGATCGTGTGATGAACTAAGCCACTTGGAAACTAAGAGATAACAAGAAGTTTATAAATGAACCTGCCTAGGTGACACCACCTTCTACGACTCCCATTTTGGTTATTACACCTGGTGAAAGTGTTGCTTGCATATCTCATGTACACTAAACTAGTATGATATAAAAAAATTAAAAATCCCTTCGGGACTCCCTTGTTTTATTATCTCCGCCACACTTTTATGATACATTAATGAAGAAATTTAAATCACCTATGATGAACCTTGGATTGAGCCTATGTTGAAGGATCCCATCTCAGTTCAAAAACTCTCCATTTTAGAGGCCTCACTTTTGTAATACACAAAATTGATGCAGATAGACAAGGATTAGGATGTGATGGGTGATTTATGAGAATAAATTGGTGGTAGATGGTTATGATCTTTCATGAATTAGGTTAGTTTTTCATATAGTCTCTAAATACACAAAACATTTATGGTTATCATGCATGTATAATAATGCTATGTATTGAATATTAATATAAAGTTATTAAATAGGTATGTGCATTATGATTGTTCCGTTATTGTTGGTATCATAGTAGGATTTAGTTTTTTAGTGTTTATTTTATGGGTAATGGGATTATATAACCTATTAAAGCTTAAGAAAAGGAAAATCGATATAGGATAAACCTAAAATATCACATATTTATAAGGTTTCACAATTTAGGATATCCAAAAAAATAATTTTTAGGATTACATGATTTCTCACTATGATTAACAATGATTTATGATGATGTTATATGTTTTGGTTTTATTAAATGAGTTTAATTGGGAGTATTCATGTTAATAATGAATTTGTTGGAAAATGAAATGATTGTCCTTATAAGAAACCAAATTAAATGGAAGGTGGGATGTGAAATAATGTATCTATGCTCACCCAACACTCTCAGGTTATCAATATTAACATGAATTGGGCTAAACTTATGAATTTCTAAAGGAAGAAACAACTCCTCATTGATTCTTTCATGTAGAAACACCCACATTCCCTAATTGGGTCATACGATCTTTTTATTTCTATGAAATGGATCAATTCTATAGAGAAGATATTTTTTATTATCGAGTTTTTTTCCCATGGGAATGTTTTTTTAGATGTGTACCATTTTGAAGTTCAAGATGAGAAATGGTGGACTCTTAACAATAATACAAAACAGGAGGAAAAAATTAACTCCATGAAATGGGAAGAGTTAAATAGGATATTTTTTAAGAAGTATTGTCCTTGTAATTTTACATTAAAATGTAAATATAATTTATATAACTTAAGAATATGGATTATGAATCCATTGGTACCTATGAGGAAATTTTCACCAGATTTTCAAGGCATGCTTCTAAATTTATCATCGAACATGAATGTAAAATTGATCAATTATTTAGTGGCTTAAGAAAAAAAATTGAAATGCATTGTCTATAATATACTTTTATAGATATGATAAATTTTTTTGATGTGATCTTAAGTTACAAATGGTGAGTGGATAATCTAATTATTCTCATGGTTATTTGGATAATAAGATAAAATGTGTAGTTTTTAATGGTATTATAATAATAAAATCCATTGTGGAAAGAAAATTAACATCCCATCATGTCCAAAGTATGGATAGAATCATAGGGAAAAATTTATTAAGGGATTAGGTAAATTCTTCATGTGTTGAAAATAATTCAATTGAGAAAATTATTTTCAATATGATATTAAGGGTATAACCAAAGAAAAAAATGGTGACAAATCTCAACCAATATCACCACCTATAATTCATTGCTAAAATTTCAAGGAGTATAGAAATTATGTTAATCAATGCAGAAATCCAAGGGTTAAGGATGAAAATTTTTATCAACGACCTCCTAAGATAAAGGAAAAAAATGAAATTACTTTGTGATCACAACTAATGAAGTGGGACTTGAGAATGATATATTGAAAGGTACACTTATCATCTAATATAGAACATCAATTATCTTCTTTGATTCATCTTCTACCAACTCATTTATATCTAATAAATTCATAATATTATCAAATAACAATAATGATAATCAGATACTAATTTCTTAGTGAATATTATTAATGGTATGATGATTTCATCTCAAGTATATAGCTCCACTATAATAAATGTTTGTGGGAATATGGTTCTATAAAATCATAGTATTATTCCTCTATTTGAATTTGATGAAATTTTAGGCATAGATATTCTATATTTATAAAGATCCTATATCAATTACTGAGGAAGGGATGTAACATATGATATTCTAAAAACACCTATGATTTTATATTTTTATGAGGATGAACATGAACTTCTAGTGGAAATTACTTCCACTGCATGTGTCATGCTACCTATTAATGTAAAGTATTTATCTCAAAAAGTTGGTGAGAAACTCAATGGTTTTGATATTTCTATTTTATGGTGATATGTAGGTGTATTTACAAAAGAGTTTAATTCTATTACCTCTAATCATGAAGCTGATTTTTTAATATAACTCATACATATTGTTACATATATTTAAAATACACCATATATAATGACCCCAATTGAGTTACTGAAAATGAAGATAAAAATATAGTATGATATAGGGAAGGATTAATATAACCTAGTGAATCACCATAGGGTGAACCAATTAGTTTTTTTATAATAATTATGTTCTAATTAATTTATTCATTTATTATCATGAACTTAACACGATCATTATCATGAAACAATTTCATATACCCTCATATTATTGATTTATTTGATCATCTTTGTGGGGATCAATACTTTTCAAAGATTTATCATTGATATGGATATCATCAGTTAAGGGTGAAATGGGAGTATATACACAATATTACCTTATGTATGAGGTATAGATATTATTAATTTATATTTAGGCCATTTTGATTTACAAATTCCCCATTTATCTCCATGTTTCTAATGAATATAGTCTTTAGAAATTATCTTGATTAGTTTGCAGAAGTATTTATTGATGATATTATTTTATAATAAAATATAAAGGAAGAGAATAAAATTATTTTTGGGATTGTGTTTAAGACATTGAGAAAGGAGAATCTGTTTTCCAAATTTATCAAGTTTTAATTCTGGTTTTAAAAGGTATCATTCGTCAGTCACATAATTTCAAGATTGGGTATATTAGAGAATCCTTCAAAGTTGAATATTACTAAATAATGTCTTGGAAAACCCACTATGAATATAATCCATAGTTTTCTTATATTACATGGATAATATTGATGATATTTAATAAATTTATCATGGATATCAAATCTAAAAACCAGGTTGATATAGAAGGAAGAAAAGTTTCTTTAGATCGATGAATGTGAAGAACAATTCAAGGATCTAATGATATAGTTTATTGTTACACCTATTGTTACACTACCATATAGTGGATATGTGTTTATGATTTATAGTGGTGTATCAAAGAACGAAGTTGGATGTTTTCTCATATAGAATGACATGGTCATGTATATTAATCACACTAGTTGAATGCTCGTGATTAAAATTACCCAAATCATGATTTTGAGTTGGAAGTGATAATTAATTCATTGAAAATATGTTGGAAATATATTTATGGTGAAATGTGTAATATATATATTGATTATAGAACACTAAAATATGTATTCACATAGAAATATTTGAATAGACACCAAAGTATATGGTTATAATTGATTTAATATTTTAGTTTCTCAATACATTACTAACCTCGGAAGGTGAACAAGGTGGATGATTATGTTAGTAAAAAGTACCATGCTAGTTTTTCTTTGATAATAATTATAATAAATAAATTATTTTTGGATTTTTAGAAGATAAAAGTTGAAAAAATAAATAAAATTGGAAATAGCATATCTCTCTCATATGACTATTGAACCATCAATTCATGTGATGATTAATAGATAATATAAGGAAAATTTTGAGATATAATAAAACGTAAGTACTGTTTCTGAATTCAGCCATGATTTAGAGTGAATCAGAATATTTAGAAACCAAATATGGGTTCCTTATATATTATAAATCAATGAGTTATTGTATTAAGCGGATATCTTGTCATTCTCTATACATATAGTGTGTAAAAATATATAGAGAGATCTCAAAGTTAATTTTTTGTGGGAAAACATGAAGAAATATATTGTGGGGTATGTATCTTAATGATTGGAATGTCAGAATGTTATGTCTAAGCATTATAATTCTAAGGGAATAATGTAACCATTACCCATAACCTTATAGAAATGGGAAAATATCACTGTTGAATTCAGCATAGGACTCCCCAAAACATCTAAGGTCCATAATGCTAATTGGCTTCTATTCGGTCACATAAATAAGTTTGCACATTTCATTGATATCTAGAAATATTTATCAATGGATCAAATTTATAGGATATAAATTAAAGATATGGTATGGGTTTTGGGAATAACTCTTAATTATATAATATATATTTTTTAGGTTTACCACAAATTAATGGAGATTTATTTAGCTATAATTTATTTACTAGTTGAAATTTAGAACATAATATCATCCTAAGATATATTTTTAGTCTAAAAGGGTCATTAAATACCTATAACATATGTTGAGATCTTGATTTATAGGTTTCAAAGGTGTTTGGCATCAAAACCTTCCTCTGGTTGAATTCTCTTATACCACTATCTTTTTCTCAACAATTCTATTGGATACTTATGAATACATCTATATAAAGAAGTGAATAGCTCCAAAATGTTGATATGAAGTTAAATAATAAAAGATATTATAACCTAATATAGGCAAGAAAATGATATATATGGTTAGAACAATTCTGTACCGCATCTAAACAACTCAATTTACTAAAAAGGTAGTATTGATAATGTTGAGAGCTAACTAGTATTCGAATCTGGTGATATGAAATTCAAATGAATATATCATTGGAATAAAGTTGCGATATTTTCAAATTAGGGTATTTTAACCCCTAGATATATCAATACCTATAAGATTATTGATTTTATCTAGATGGTAGATTATTGATTAGAACATTCTCTGAACCATTCCAAATTCACAATGTGTTCTATGTATGTATTTTGAGGAAGTATGTAACTTATCCTTCAAATGTATGGAACTAAAATGTTTCACTCCTAGATAATGATATTTCTTTAAAAAAATTAGTATAGATTCTAGAAAAAATTATATAATGTGATAAAAAACCAGACCCCTCACTGAGTCAATGTTTTGTGAAAAAATAAATAAATTTTATAAATCTACATAAGAACACTTGGAACTAATGAGGTATAATAATCTTCAATTTTTCTTTTGAGCAATAGAATTTTGGTTATGGTATTCTTGTAAGAGTGAATAATGTAACACCCTCAGATTTTAGAATATATTTGTATTTAATAAATTCTATGTATTTGAGAAACTGTGATACACACAACACTAAACAAAAGTGAATAATTACTTTTTATAATAAAAACTAAAATATATTGTGATAAAATTATATGAATCAAAATTAGTAAAATAATTTTTAATAAATGATACGTTAATAAATGCTATATTATTTTTATTATATATTAAAAATGTTTCATTTGAATACAAAATTACAACAATATTGATTTTGAGCCTTAAATAATGAACTTTTTTTCAATTCATCATGTCATATTTATATAAGGGGTCATTTTAAGGATTTTCTCTAAAAAAGTTGATTTTTTGTTGAAAACTGAAAAATATTATTTTTATGAATACCATAATTTTGATGAGATGATTATGATATAAGAATGAATTAAATTATTTGAAACCTTTTTATCCACCATAGATATGTTTAAGTATTAAAATAAAGCATTTATAATGATAATTATGAATTCTGAAACCTATGCTTGAAATTTTGGAACTTAAGTTTTATTTTATTTTGATAAAAAGTTATTTTTTATTTTTTAAATTTAATGAGGTGGTTAATGGAATCCATTTGTTTTTTGAATGGTTTTAATTTAAATTAAACATTATTATTTATTTATAATAAAATAAATTCGTTGTATTTTCCACCATTTAAAAAATATGTTTCCAAAATAACTATAAATTCATATTTTACCCATAAAATGATTTTTTTGAAAAGTGATTTTTATGTTTTTTGTGTGTGGATATTAGAATTAAATTACTTCACCTCAAGGAATTGAATATTATAATTTGGATTATATATTTTAAATTATAAAATTTATATTATGTAACAATTTCATCTTAATTTTTATCCAAAATGAATTATTACCACGGTAAAAAAGTTTCCCCCACGGTTAAGGCTAAAATGGATTAAAAGGGTTAAAATAGACGAATAAGGAATCAAGGTTACAAAAAACCCATGATTAAATATATTTGGTTCAATATTTTTAATCATACCACTAATTATGTTTGAAAATTCTATGTTTTATATCTACTTTCCCATGAGAGACATTATTCTATTTTAATGTTCTTAATATTTACAAGGGTGCCACTCCCCTTAATTATAAAAGGTAACAACCTCTCATCACTTATCCACAGATCTTGATCCCCTCAGATAAATCAATATCTACCAAAATACCTTCAAAATACTCATCTACATGGCCTATACAGTTTTTTTCACCAAAATACCCACCCATGAAATATTAATATGTATGTTAATGTAAGATACTCTAGGAAGAGGTAATCATCTTAACCGAGCTCTTTCAAGTTTATTTTTTCTTATGCATCCTCTAAATCTTATATAAAGATATTTTCATTATGAAATTAGTATATTTAATATAATAATTTTTTATATGGTATAACTATTTTCTACCTCTTTTCCATCCTATGATTAATGAAATTGTTGCCCATGCATACATGCAGATTAGCTCCTCCACGAAGCGATGTGTTTCAATTTTCATCACCACCTTACATGATTGATTATAAATATAGATATAATATATATATATATATATATATATATTATTTATAAAATAATAATTATTTTTTAAATATAAAATATTATCTATCTTCTTACCCTCTAATTTGTTGGAAAATGATAACATCCTTCGTGTGTATATGCAAACTACCACCTCCACAAAGTGATATAATTTGTTTTTCATGTACACTATATATGGGTAGTAATTTTTATGGATTTAAGGAATATATATATGAAATTTATTATATAATTATTATTATAAAAATATAAATTATTTTATACCTTCTGTCCTCCCGAATCATTGGAAAATGAAAACATCGCTCATGCATATATATGGACCATTGTCTCCAGGAAGAAATGTGATCTATTTTTCATCACCACATTACATGGATGATTCTAAAAGTATATACAATTAATAAATATGTTATTTATTAAATAATTATTCTTTTTTATCCATGTACGTGATTCAAGGATCATAATCTAAAATCAAAAAACATGTGTGGAAAACATAATATTTCACACCCAACAAGTTGATTTTAAGGAATAATTATAAATAAGTGGGTATATGGTCATTATAAGGGAATTATATATGGTAATATAATTAATATTATGGTTTTATTATAGATTTATAAAAAATATAAATTTATTATAGATTACTTTTTTGTCTATACAAAGAAACGTGATACTTTAGGTAAGGGTTTGGGTTGAAATCTCATTTTTTAATCTGGATTATACATGTTTAATTTTTTTGGTAAAATAAAATGATCTCTCTATCACTTTTATACCCCATAAATTTTATTCTACCTAGTTTATTTATTTTATTTTCATGCTTTTATTTCATTTTAATCTCTTTAGTTCTCAAATATATTGAAAGAATATTTTTAAGAAATGTTGACCTTATATTATCTCCTTGTTCAGTAATATTTCACTTCCATCAACATGTTCTTTAATTTTTTATGAATGTTATAATATTATTTTCAAAAAAAACAATATGGTTTTTTTATTCTACCTTTTAATTTTTTTACAAATTATTGAATGGAATATTTTCAAAAAAAATATTACGAATGACTTTTTCTTTTAATTATGAATGTTTTAAAAAATAATAA
The DNA here is from genome assembly GCA_963277665.1 of Viscum album. Lineage (NCBI taxonomy): Eukaryota > Viridiplantae > Streptophyta > Magnoliopsida > Santalales > Viscaceae > Viscum > Viscum album. The sequence continues at coordinate 1,908,987,991 of OY728155.1, forward strand.
TTTACGACATGAACCGATTTCTACCATCATGTCCTCTATTTTTGATTTAACTTCATTTATAAGTTTCCATTTTTTTATTAAAAATATTAATCTCATTATTTTAATAATTTTTAGTTTCTAAGAATTACCAAAGGAAACATATTTTTTCTCTTGATTTTCAAAACATATCGTAATAGCTTTTATAAGAGTATTTTTTATCTATGTTAACACACATTATAATTTGTTATGATTTAATATGGATATATTCTTGTTGTACCAACAAATATTATTTTTACATTTCTTATGGTGATGATATCTTAATTTTGTGGTCATTATATCACCCTAAGATTTTATAATTTATTTTCCTAAAATAATTTATTCAGTAGTGTATAGAATACCAAAAATCGTGCTTAAATGACCACGATAAACTATAAAAATATTATTATTTAATTAAGACCACAATTACCTGTCAATTATTATTTAGGATATGAATTGGAATAAAAATATTATTAAATATATTTTGAAATTTTTTCCTTAATAAAATGTAAAATTAATCATGCATTAATTATTATTTTTTTTGAAAATGAATATTAAATATTTTTAAAGGTAAGAGAGAAGTTTTTTGTAAAATTATTTCAATATGTGCAATATACTTTTTTCTTCATAGATTAAATTTATAACTACTCATAAATTATTATAATGAAATAATTATATTACATATCCATTTTTTTAATTAACTTTCATTTTATTATTCATATTAGGTAAAGAAGTAGAATAATGTTATTTAATTCTTAAAAAATAGATTCTCATCAAAAATTGTTTCTATTTCATTCATGCATGGATAATATAATTAATTACATACACATTTAGAAAAAAATTCGAATATATGGATACAATTTTTTAAATTATCATTTCAAAATATTATTAGGATGAATTTTTTCATCATTTTCTGGAAAGATGGATTTCTTAGTAAATAGTGCAATGTGATGTTTTTTTCAAAACTGTCATTTATTTTCTTTAAATAATTAAATTTAAAAGACCCATTATAACTTTGATTTGGATTAATATTAACATAAAATCCTTTTTATTTAAAAAAATATTATTAATTCCATAGTAATCATCCTTAGATTTTATATTGGAATAAATTTATTTATATACTTAAAAAACATTTTTCTAAAAATTGTTTTTCAATGTGTTTTGAATACTAATATTAAAATTGATTTTTTCCACTTATAAAAAATAAAATTTTAAAATTGTATTTAAATTTTTAATAAAAAATTAAAAAAATATGAGGTTATTTTTTTCATACAAAATATGTTTCCTTGTTTAAAAATTGAGTTATCGCGTTGAAGATAAATTAAATTAAAGAGTTAAAGTTATGTATAAAAATATAAAATTCCTAAAATATTATCACTTATTTGTGTAAATTAGATGTGTATAAACTTATATCCCTTCTTGTATTATTTTGGGTGGCTTCAATTTAGATCTTTGTTGGTTTCAGAGAGAGGAAGTGTCGTATTTAATAAATTTATTTTTCCATCGTTTCATATAAAAAAAGATTCTAGGATTAGGATAAGAGTAAATATATATATAATGAATGAAAACATATTAATGTAATGAATTATAATAATTTAAAGTTATTTTAATACTTTATTTTTTGTTTTTAAATATCATATAACTATTTAAAAAGATTTTTTTGTGTCGATAGAATGCTTGTGGAATCATAGGAAAAGAATCAAATAACTGGTTTTTAGAATATTATAAATGATAACATAAAGAGGTGTTATGGTATTTAAGGAATATTATATATAATATTGAAGAATATTTTATGATATAAGTTTTATAATTATAATTAAATTATTATCGTGATTCCTTTATAGTTAAATTTTGTTAATAGTCTACAAATTTACATTAATTGGTATTTAAGGATTAAAAATATTTTTTATTCATAATAAAATCATAAAAACCCGACCGTAAATTAATTTTATTTGAACTTTTCTTTGATATCATGATTGTTAAATTTATTTTTCAAATTAATTTTTTAAAATTATATTCATGACCCGTAAATATTGATTAAAAATTTACAACAGTTATGGATAGTAATGGTTAATGAGGGGGTTAAACCAAAAGATACAGTTTAAAATGACACCAATTCATGTGTAAGTTGGATTGGTTGATTAAATTTGGACCTTATATGACTTTTATTTTAATATTTTGAACTTTTGATCTATTTTACATTAGTTATAGGCATATTACATATTAATATTTAATTTATTTAAAAGATTTCCACCCACCTCACTTATAAAATGGAATCTCATCTCCTCTATTACTTACACATATTGAGTTATTTTTTAACGAATACATATCGAAATACCTTCCCAAAATTCATCCCTATGTACTTGATTTTTTGGTCCTAGAAAAAGGATAACCTAAGAAGGCTTATGGTGTGTGCCAAGTGAGGGTTTCTAAAGAAGAGGTGTAATTCTTAACTGAGTGTTTCATGGTAATTACTTTTTCTAACTCTTTCAAATACACTTTAACCATGATTAAATTATAAAATTATCATATTGAATATAATAAAATGTTACTGTAATTATATTAAAACCCTTTTTCATCACCTTTTACATTTTATGGGTAATGAAACCATCACTCATGCGTATTTGTGGACTATCGCCTCCACATAGAAATGCGTTTTATTTTCCATCACTACTTCACAGGGATGGTTATAAAGATGGAATTAATTAATTGATAAGATTTTTATGACATTATTATGATTAAAAAAATTATATATTACTTACCTTCTTACCCTTTTTATCTGCTGGAGCATGATAACGTCTCTTATGCGTATGTGTGGTATACCACCTCTATGAATTGATGTGATTAATTTTTCATTACCATCTCACATGGTTGGAAATATGTATATATTTAATTAATTAATATAAAATTTGTAACATAATTATTATTTTGGATATATTAAATATTATATACCTTATTTCATTTTCTATTCATTAGAAAAACAGAAATGTTTCTAATGTGTAAGTATGGAATACAACCTCAATGACATGACATATTTCATTTTTCACATCCAACATCAATGGTTTTAAATAAGAAAATTTTTAATTAAAAACATAATAATATAATAATGATAATTATTCTATATATAAAGAAACACTTATCCCTTTGATCAATGCCAACCTGCCAAAGTTATTTTTAACCTATAAAATGAATATTCTCAACACATCAAACATGAGATTCACAATTTTAGTAACTTAATAAAACATGGAAACAATGAAATAAAGAGAATAATGAAAAGAAATTAACATGAAATGATTTCTATGAATGTATAAAACTAATATAGTCTTATTACTTTGTTTGTTAGACATATGAATGTAATGATCTGAGACTCGAGGTAAGGGACATTCTTTTAAAAATCTAATTTTAATGTTTTCCTACAAACTTATTTTCTTCCATGTAAAGGTTCATCAAAATGTTTTCAAGAATGATCTTATTTATTATTTAAATCTTTATAAATTTATTATATTAATATTTTTTACACTCTTTACAAATTATTAAAAATTAATATTTTTAACATTTAATGTATGATTCATTTTTTTGATATTATTTAATAATGTTTTAAAAGAATATTTGTTTTTATATTTATTGAATAAATTGAATAACACACAGTCAAAAAAATTATTTTATTTTAATATTAATTTATAATTTTCAATTTTAATTTTTAATTAAAATAGTTTTTTAATATTTTTTAAAAATTTAAATTTTAAAAATATTTTCTTAAGAAAACAAAATTTCTTCTCTTTTTTATAAGAGAACTGAAAGTGTTATTATTTATGGTTTTGAATGAAAAATTAAATTAGTTTTGCGGTTAAATTAAAATCTCTATTTTTATTCATGATATGGTTATCGAATATTTTATTTGAATTACGGGTGAGCCTAGAATAATTATGATCATGGGTGAGCCCAATATAGCTCTCTAATGCATTGGGTAAAGTGAAGGAGTTTAGTGATGATAGGTTACTCCAAACATATTTGGTAATTATCTGGTTATCAGATTCAATTATATGGTAGATTGTAAGGATAATGTTTGAAGACACTTTTATATTTTTTCAATGATTTATATGGGTTTTTAATGGAATTTTTATATTTTATAAGGTAAGAAAATGAACACGTGATTTAATGAAATTTTATGATCTTATAATTTTGAAATGTTGGTTTTCATGGTTTCTCATGTTCTCATAAGAAAATTTCATGACCATGATTTTCAATTTATTCTTACTTAAAAAATTTATTATGTAAACTATGGGATTTTATTTTTTTCATGAGTAATTAAATTATTGTTTTCTTTAAAAAAATTATATAAAAAAGAAAAAATCTTTGTGGGTTTTCATAAATTTCAAATGGATAAATGGGATTTCCTTTCTTTTTAAATCCCTTTACAAGCTTGGTTTTCCCATTTTAAAATTTTTAAATGTTTTTCATAGCTATTAACGATGATGAGAAACATTAATAATGTCCAAGTTATAGTTATGAGAGTTAAATTTAATGAAGTAAGTGTGTCTTTTTAAAGAACTAATTTTTTAGAAAAAATGTACAAATCATGAAACTTTCCACTTATTATATAATGTTTTTTCAAATTATCTAAAACTATAAACCGAAAATATCTTCAAAATGTGATAAAGTTAAACCCTTGTTACAAATCTTATAATCATGGGTTAAGTTACAAGGTATTTTAAATGGTATTAGAGAAAATGTTTACATAACTTTATATGTCACAAACCAGATCTTGTCACCATCAAAACTAGCACCCAACCCGGCCCATGGAAAGGCCCAAAGGGCATTCCCTATCCCCATGGGTTGTAACAAGTTATAGGGTGTCAAAAAAATGTTTTGGGATTATTTTACCCATGTTAGGATACATAAAACTACCAATAATAAAGAATAAACCCAATCTAAAAATTCATGCCAAAGAATCCTTAATTAAAGTAAAGAACCAAATACAAGTTTTTAAACAAGACACAAGAGATCCAAAACTAAAAAAAAGTAGCAGCATAAACTTCCCAAGGACTACCACACGATAAGGGGTCATCACCCATGAGACATCTCCACAACACCATTCCCTGAAAGCAACTAACAACCTGAACTACCATCTCCAAAGGCCATTCCCTTAACTGTGTCAAACATAATAAAGTATACTAACAAAAAAATATGTAATTATGGTTTCATCCTAATCCAAATAGGATACCACCCAAATATATTCCATTTGATAAACAACAGAAGATAAAAATATTGTTTTTTAATAATAAGTACCGGTAGAATTGATTTCTAAAGAATGTAACCTTTAAATGAAAACTGTTTTGAAGGGGTAACATTAAATAATGAAATATTTTAAATAAAACATACAATATACTTAATTTTTCATCCAAACAGACCATAGTCTAAAGGTAAATACCAAGTAGTCAATTAGAACTAAACACGAGAACACCCCTAGGAACAAGTTAGTTGTGAGCCTTAGGTACCTCGTATCTCAGTATGAAATTAAAAAAATAAATATATGTTCTCACACATGATCCACTAGTAAGGAACATACCCATAACCTATTGGTCCTCAATCATCACCGTTATAGTCTTTTAGTTTTGTCAACGTCAAACTTGCTAAGTGAAATAGGGAAAAAACCACTCTGGATCACTAGCGTACTAGTAAATGTCTTCCCACCTAGATACCTAGGTTTTCCTCTTTGTGCTAAAATGATTTCCACATTATATCAAATTCAATTTTCATATAAAAGAACATTTATGGTCATACACTCTAAAAATAGTATCTAAACATTTTTTTCACCCTTTGTGTAATTCAATAAACCCTTTAGAATTTTCATAAAACAATTTCAAGAATAACAACCATGCTTTGCACATAAAATCCATATAAAACTCATATTTTGAAACCAAATTCATACCAAAATCACACCAAGCTATAATTAGAATCCCTAAAAACATTAAATAAATTCATTTCATAAACCATAAACAAAGCCAATTGACACAATATGTAACACACAAGAAAACACTCATTTTTTCACAATATTCCCCTTTAAAATCAACCAATTAACCAATTCTACCAAAAAATGGTTTTCACGCCCAAAAAATGGAAGAGGAATATGATAAAAATATAAATCAAGAAAATATAACTCATCAATGTATGCTTACACATGGAATCATCAACCATATATGTCAAAACCCTCAAATACTTGTGAAAAACATCAACTTCACTACTACCACACCACAATGGAGTGAAAACAAACCTAAAACAAAAATATTGGACCAAGATACTCAAAATCAAACCCATGTTACAAATCCCTAGTTGCTGAAAATTTGGAACTTCAAGGAGGTGAGAAACCCCAAGGAAATGGAAGAAAAAATAGAGGAATTCACATACATGAGAAAATTTAAAGAAGACTTCCCAAATACACTAATAATTAAATATCCAAATATCAAAAATTAAAAGGGAGGTTTTAATAAGGTTGAAGAGGTCGAGTGGGGATTGAAATGGGGGGAAAGTAGTCAATGGAAACAAATTCCATTTTTAAATCTAGATGATTTTTTAAACCATGATGAAATTCTCCCTAAACTATGATGAATATGATCTCCAAATAGGGAAAACAAAACATGGGGGTGCGCCTAGTATTTGTGGGATCTAGTGAGAGGTCTAATTACCAAAAAAATATTAAAAATGATTGAGATATAAAATAAATATTTTTTTTAAATCTAGAAATGAGCTGATGTGTTGGCCCAATACCTAGATAAATCACCCAAATACACCATAATTATGAGTTACTAAGGGGTCCAAATGGATATGGTGATTTTAATAGGTTATCTTAGGTCAAGTGGGAAGTGGAATGGGTGAAAATATTGAAAAATGAAGGATTTATAAAAGAAATATTTTTCAAAAATCTGGAAATGGGCTCATGGTTTGGCCCAAATCATGAAAAAACTACCCTTTTCTCTAAAAAAACATTGAAACCCCCTAAAAAGAAATAATAGAAATTAGATGAAAGATATATTTAAAATAAGTCATGGAAGTGATAATTCTCCCCACTATAAGAACATTCTACCCTCATAAATTCATATTGAATCCTGATTAGATAAGAGAAATGGAAACTTCTCTTCAACCCAAGACTTCCACGCCCATGTTTCATGATAATTAGTCCCATGCTTCCAGAGGACTCGAACCAAAGGAATATTCATCCCTCTAAGAACTTTTTCTTAGGAGTACACAATACGCACAACTTGCTGAACAAGAGACAAATCTTGTTTCATCTCCTACTCTTCCCTACTCAAAACATGGGATGGGTTTGGATTGGCATATGACCTCTGTCAAATCTAGGCTGTCAAGAATACTCAACCACCCACAGAGAACTCTAAATCTCGACACCTCTGATCAGTATAATACTTGTGTCAACTCTGGTCTTTTAAGAACCATTTTCTAATCAACTAAATATTGTCTGAAATCTCCTGCACAATGCTCAGACCCAATAGTGAGGTCTCACCCACCTCCACAAAACAAAAAGGAGATCGACACAACCGACAATAAAAGACCTTGAATTGTGTCCTCTTTATTTAGGATTATTATCTATTGTTATAAGAAAACTCTACCAATTCCAAAAGTAAATCACATTAACAACCAACATCCAACACACTTTCTCAAAGCATGTTTTCTGGAATTTGATTAACCTAATCCATTTGACCATCTTTTTTAGGGTGTTATGCCATAATCAACTTAATCTGTGACCCCAATGCCTTCTGAAGTGCACTCCAAAACTAATATGGAAAACGTGGGTGCCTATCTGAAATTATGGATGATGGCACAATATGGAGCCTCATGAATTCCTGAACATATAACCGGCTCAATTCCTCCTTTTTAGTCGAATATTTGATCAGAATGAAATGGGATGATTAGGTAAAAATATCAGTCACAAACTAGATTGTATTATTTCCCCGAGGTGAAGTGGAAAGACAATTATGAAATCCCTGGCAACATCATCCCTATTCCGGGTAGGAATGGGTAACAGCTGAATAAAACTAGAGGGCCTTTGATGGTATGCATTCACCTGCTGACAAGTATATCATCTTGATATGAAGTTTGTTATACCCCTTATCATTCTTGGACATGATAACTGTTGAAAACATCATAATACATCTCTGTGGCACGAGGATGTACAACCCACTAATACTAGTGGCTATCCTGCATCCCCACCTTACTCAGAGACAAAGACACCACTAAGAAGCCATTGAACCATAATATACCCAGAGGGGATAAAGACCAATCAGATTAATTCTACCCACCATGAAGAAACTACCTCGACTATTAACATAGATCATCACTAGGATGGTCTCATTGAATCAGCTCCATAAGAGAAGGGATCAACTGAATGCTCGCCAAGAATGCACCACCACTGTGCTCCTTGGTCTCTATATGCATCTGAGAAAAGATCCCCATCAGATTCCACTTAAAACTAGAATTCCTCAAATCCTGCACCGATACTCTATTTATCAAGGAATCAGACATCATGTTACCCTTCCATGTGGTGTAGAAGATATTGAATTTGAACCTTTGCAAGTATTCGATTCAATGTCGTTGCCTTTGGTTAATATCATTCTGAAAGAATATGTATGCTAATCTATTGGTATCATAATAGACCACAAACTTCTCCCCAAAGAGTTAGTGATTCCAAGTCTTCAAACAATGAATCACAGCTGGTAGCTCTAAGTCATGGGTTGGGTAATTATTTTTGTGTGTTCTGAGTTGGCAGGATCCATACACCACCACATGATCATCTTTCATAAGCATGCACATGATACCCATACCGGAAGCATCAAAATACAACACATACCACTTTCCATATTCTATAAAGATCATCATGGGGGCGGTATTCAACCACCATTTCAGCTCCTTGAGGGATTCCTGACATTCTGGGCCCCAAACAAACTTTACCCCCTTCCGGGTGAGCACGATCATGGGTGAAGCATGCTGAGAGATATCCCAAACAAACTGCCTATAGTATCCTACCAAACTTATGAAACTCCTAATATCAAACATATTCTTTGTCTTCTCTAATGACATCACTATATTGGTCTTCTAGGGATCCACTAAAACTCTTTTCTCTGAGATCACATGCCCCATAAACTTCACCTCCCAGATCCATAAGGTGTACTTGGACTACTTTTCATAAAGGCGGTGATCCTACAAAGTGCCCAACAAAATCCAAAAAAGATGCCCATGCTCCTCCTCAGATCTAGATTAAACCATGATGTCATCCATGAATATCATGAAAAAAGAGTCAAGATACTGGTTGAACACCATATTCATGACTTCCATAAGGATTGTTGGATCATTGATCAATCCTAAGGGCATGATCATGTACTGAAAGTGGCCATACCTACTTCAAAAGGCTGTATTCGGGATATCTACCTATATCACCCTAAGTTAGTGGTAACCTAAAAGCAAGTATATTTTAAAAAACTACTTTTCACCCTTCAACTAAAAAAAAATTTCATCTATTCGAGGAAATAGATATCCTTTCTCGATGTTTACCTTGTTCAGATTCTGGTAATAAATATACAACTGAAGGGATCCATCAGCATTCTTCACAAAGAGAAGAAGATAATCCCAAGGAGAGATTCTCAGGTGAAATAATCCTTTGGATTATAAATTTTCTAGCTGTTTCTTTAATTCCATTATCTCAGTGGGGGAAATAAGATGTAAGGGAAGAGATATCGGTTGTGTTCCTGGTGCAAAATCGATCGAGAAGTCCACATCCCGCTATGGGGGAATCCTTAAAAATATTCTAGAAATACCTTCGGTAACTCATCCACTACATGGGTTAACCCACCCTCAGGATCATAGAAATAATCCTCTAGCATGAGTGACTATAATTGGAAGACAAGATTTCCTAACTCTGGGAGTGGTGTTCCTGCACTACCCGACTGAGGATTCCATTCCCCACAAAAACCATAATATTTCCATCAGGTGTCGTGAAACTCACCTACCACCCATTAAAATTGATTTACACCTAAAATTGTACCATCCAATACATTCCAATTATTACATCAAATAGACCCATATCTATGACCAGGAGGTCCCACTCCATCTCAACCCTAACACAAAAATCACACATGATGGGAACCTGAGACTCTATTACTTCTTCGTTCCTAACGGCATCACAAAATCCATTAAAAAAGAAAAAATCTTGGCTGGAAAATTCATCATGCTCAAAATAAGGGAAGAGATAATTGAAAAAGAAGCACCAATATCAAAATGAGGATCATCTATAGAAGATGAAATCAAAATAGTACCTCGAACAATCTATGGCCCTACATCCAATCCTGTTGGTGCCTATTCCATGACATGAAGATGCCTCATCTCTTCCTGAGAATATCTAATTGCCTATGGATCTACCCTAATCTGGCTCTTCCCAGAATATGATTCATCTTTTCCTCCATAGCCACCAAACTAATATCACCCCATCCTTGAAAGCTCTTAATGAGATGGCACTCCCCTAGAATCCACTGATCCTACCCCACTCTGGAGTGGACATGCCATCCTGAAAAAATAGTTCAAAGTGTCCCATACCTCCATAGTTGTAATGGGTTTTTAGAGGATATGTTCATATTGGTCAGATGTTCCCTTACCACCCACACTAGTGTCACATGATGGACCTCGCATCTGAAGCTAGAAATGAATGTTTTCTATAATATTTTCCTGAACTACCACCTCCCTTGTTCCTCTTCTCCTCTTGCTTCCTTTTCTTATCTAAAGAACTTCCACTTACCATTACTAACACAGCCCCAGAGAAACTAGACCTACCATTGTGGTCAATCACTACCATACAAGACAGATCAACCATCTTAGCATAAGTCTTCATCTTGAACAAGAATACATGGGAATAGATCATTGTCTGGAAACACCTATCAAACTTTTGAGCCTTCATCTTCTCATTAGAAACCATATCTAGAGTTTTCTGGACCAGCTCAGAAAAATAGTTAGCATACTCTATCACTGAAAGATCCCCCTCAACCAGCTCCATAAACTCCCCGAATCTTGCATATGTCAAGACATCAGGGCAGTACTGGTCATTGAATGTAACCTTGAAGTTCTTCCAGATCATATGTTCATGCTTCCGAGATTGAAGCACTAATTCCCACTACCTGAAGCTAGGACCCTATAATATAAAATATGTACACTTTACCCTGACCTCCTAAGGTGTGTCATGAAACTCTAACAAGCACTCAATCTTCTCGAGCTACTTCTCTTCTTCCTGGGTTTCTATGAAACATCAAAAATAAGAGGCTTATTCATTAAGAACTCATGGGCTATGTATTTTCTAGGACCATAGACTTATTCTCTAGCTGAAGCAAGAGTAGGATATACTCCCTGCCCTATGGAATGGATAGCCTTGACCATATCTTCTACCATCCTTTGATTAATCAGTGAGGGATAACTCTCTTGGGTGTCCTCTTGTGGATGCATAAGAGGTTTCCAGGGAGGCATGTTGCTACAAAAAGTAACTATCAGAAAAGAAATCATCATTAAAACCATTATAAAAAAATTCAGCAATTAAATCTGGTATAAATAAGTCAAATGTATCACAATAATGAAATAAACAACCACTTCACTCCCACCTGATGTCTACATGCGGTCTGCAGCCCTCATGTCCCACTTGGAAGAGAAGTCAGACAAAAAATCCCAACATACCATGGAAACATGAGGTTTTCACAAGAGGTAATGGTAAATAACTCTAATCATAACCAAAACTATATGTCTTAATAGTCATATCTCCTCTCTAACCAGACTCATCATAAAGTAATGATATGACCCAAAAAGATTAACCTCCCTCTAATACAATTTTATCACAAACTAGATCTAGTATCCATAAAAATCGGCACCCAACCTGGCCTATGGCAAGTATAGAAGGGTTTTCTCTATCCCTACGGGCTGGTACAAGTGTGTGGGTATCATAAACAATGGTTTGGGAATGTTTTACCTAATATAGGATACATAAAACAACCAATAATGAAGAATAAACCCAATATGAAAATTCAGGCCAAATAATCCTTAATTAAAGTTCATAACTGAATACAAGGTTTTAAATAAGACACAAGAGGTCCAAAACTAAAAAAATTACCATTAAAAATAGCACAAGGACTTGCACATGACAACGGTTCATCACCCATGAACCATCTCCACAACAACGCACCACGGAAGCAACTAACAACCCGGACCGCCATCTCCAAAGGCCTTACCCTTAATTATATCAAACATAATCAAGTCTACTTACACCCAAATTTGTAATTAGGGTGTGATCCTAATCCCAATATGATACCACCCAAACTGATTCCATGTGATAAACATCATAAGTTAAAAATCTTTCCAGTTTTTATAACAAGAAATAGTAGCAACAATTTCTAAAGAATGTAACCTTTAAATTAAAATAGTATTCAAGAGGTAATATTAAAGAATGTAACATTTTAAATAAAACATAAAATCAACTGATTTTTTTGTCCAAACACTCTATAGTACAATGGTAAATACCAAGTATTCAATGATCATTAAACACGGGAACACCCCTAGGCACTAGTTATTTGTGAGCCCCAGGTACCTCATATCTCAGTGTGAAAGTAACCATATCAATATCTTTTCTCATGAATGAGCCACTAGTACGGGACATAACCATAACCTAGTAGTCCCCAATCATCACCATTATAGTTTCTTTAGTGTTTTCAAAATCAAACTTTCTATGTGAAAGAGGGACAAAACCACTCCAGATCACTAGCGTACTAGTACACGTCCTCCCATTTAGTTACTCAGGTTTCCCTCTTTGTGTTCAAACAAGTTCCACATGATATCAAATGAAATTTTCACGTAAAACATTATTTATGGTCATACACACTAAAAACAGTAGCAAAACATGCATTTCACCCTTTGTGTAATTCAATAAAACCTTTATAATTTTCATAAAACAATTTCAAGAATTACAACCATGATTTGAACATAAAATCCATCTAAAAACCCTCTTTTGAAACAAAATTCATACCAACATCACACCAAAACAGAATTCTAATCCCTAAAACCATTTAATAAAAAAATTTCAGGAACAATAAAGAAATCCCAATTGACACAACATGGAACACACAATAAAAAAGAAACATTTTTGTAGAAAAATTACAATTTAAAATCAACCACTTAACCAATTATACCAAAAATGGTTTTCACCCCAAAAAATCGAATATTAATATGATGAAAAAATAAATCAAGTAAAGATAACTCATCAAGGGATTATTACAAATGGAATACCCTACCATATATGTCAAACACCTCAAATCCTTGTTTGAAACATAAACCGCACCACCGCCGCACTATAAGGGAGTGAAAACAAACCATAAACCAACAGATCGGACCAAAAAACTAAAAATAAAATCCTATATATGAAACCCTAGTAGATGGACATTTATAACTTCAAGAAGGAGGCGATAACCCCTAAGGAAATGGAAGGAACAAGAAATGAAATCACATTCTTGAGAAACTTTGAAGAAATCATCCCAAATACACAAATATTTGAATCTCCAAGCATCCAAAATTGAAAGGGAGGTTTGAATAAGGATGAGGAGGACGTGTGGGTATTTAAATGGGGGTGGAAATATTAAAAATTAATGATTTATGAAAGAAAAAAATTCCATTTGTAAATCTGGAGGAATTGAGAAACAATGAGGAAATCTGCACTAATCCATGATGAAGATGAACTCCAAAGAGAGAAAAATGAATATGGGGGTGTTCCTAGGGTTTTTGGGATCGGGTAAGAGGTTTACTGGTTGAAAAATGTTAATAAATGAATGTAATATAAAATAAATAAATTATTTCCGTAAATCTAGAAATGGGATGACGAGTTGGCCCAATGCCTAAATAAATCACCCAAATTCAACATGATTATCAGTTATTAAGGGGGTCCAAATGGATATAGTGGTTCTAATAGATCAGGGGAGTCCATGTGGGAAGTGGAATGGGTGAAAAATGTTTAAAAACAAATGTGTTATAAAAGAAACAAATTTTGTATTTAAATATGGAAATAGGCTCACTGTTTGGCCCAAATCATGAAGATTCCACCATTTTCTCCAAAACATTTCGGGGAAACCCACAAAAACAAAGAAAAAATATAAATTAGATGAAAAATACCTTTAAAATATGTCATGTATGAGACATTATATGTTATGAGGATTCAAATGAGAATATTTTAACATTTTTAGGTTTTATAATGGGTTAATAAATCCATGGTTGATCATAATTTTAAAGGCCATAAAACCCATTTTAAGTTTTATGTTACTGGAGTAACTCAAATACATTTATTAAGTTTTAATATATGTTTTGGGTATATATAACCCTTATGTTTAACAAGTCATATAGTGAAAAGGTTATTTTAGGAAGAATGGTTTTATATTTTGAGAAATTTGTTAAAAGGTATTGATAATAATTATTTTTAATGTGATCTTCTTTTGAGGAAATTATGGTTAATTTTGATAAAATATTTATTATATTTAGGGATTATTTAATCATTTTTATATATAGTCATGGGATTAAAAAATCATTTGGGAACTAATTGATTAAATTTATTTTTGAATATGTTCATTATATTGGGAAATTTATATGATTCAACTAAAGAATAGTATTGACTAAGATGGTATATTTATTTGAGAAATAAATATTGAATTATATTTTGGAAGAATATATGATTTTATTATTTTTTAGTGTAATTTAGGTTATTTATGGAAATGATTAGTATATTATAGAGATTATACGATAAGGGAATACACATTTTTTGTGTGTGACTTTAGGAGTGATTGATGTTTTTTGGAGATAAATGTTTTGTTTATCTTGGAAGAATATGTGATCTAATTGATCTAATCTTTCGCATTCAATTTTTGTATGGTATATTTTGATGTTTTTTAAGGTTAGTTATTTATGGAATGATTTAAGTTAAATATTGGGGATTATTATTATGGCTTTAGATATTATGGTAGTTTTTCTTCATATAAAGGTTTATTCATATTATATGTTATCTTAACTTGTGCTGACCATTTTTGGTTTTATGTAATGTATAGAAATTTGATAAATTATTTAACAGCTTTTTTTATATTTTTTCCCCACTGAATATTAATTTTACATCTTCAGACATGCGAAAATCACCATTTATCATTTAGAATATGTGATGAAACAAAGGTATAAAACTTCTCAAAACACAACCAATTGATGAAATTGAATTTAGGGATTTGAATTATTCATGTAAGTATATATTCTAGAGTTTTTTATATTTATAGTAAAATAATCCCTCAAAATATATAAAAATGATATTGAAATGAAAAGGTTTTCATTTTATAATCATTTTTGATGAATTAATGGTCTATTAATCATTTAGGGAAATTAAATTTTGATTCCAATATTATTCCTTGATAAAATTATTATTTTTAAATGTATAACATTATTGAGAAAAATTGTATTTCTATTTAGTAGTGATTTATCTTCCATATCTATATTTTTACTTCTCTCAAATGTTCTTCTTATTTAAGAAACTAATTATGTTTTATTCTAGGATACCTTAATATTTACATTATCCAATTTTTAAAAAGTTTTTACTATCCATTTTTAATTATTTTTTTTCAATTAAGATATTTTTAAAAATATTTAAAAAGGATTTCCATTCCATATAACAAGTTTTATCTTCCGGTCATTGGAATTGATATTAAATAGTGTTTTAAACCAATTTTATGTAACATGAGATTAAATTGTGAGGAAACAATTTATTTAAGGGGTGTACAATTTTACACTATAAAATTATATACTTTATTTTAATAAATAATATATCTGATAGAGTGTGGTATATACAAAATTTACATTAAACAAACCATGATATACTGCAAAAATATTATTATTTAATTATAACTATTATGACCTAGTCATTGGATTTGAGGGTATAAATAGGAAGATATATATTATGAAATATATATAGACATATTTTTCTATAATTAAATGAATAATAAATAATTCATTTATTATCAATTTTTTGGAAATGAATATAAAATATTTTGAAGTTAAGAGAGATTTTTTCATAATACTATTTTTTTAACCGCAATGTATTTTTATCTTAACAGATTAAATATATCAATATTGAAAAATTATTTTAATTAAACAATTAGATTATATATCAAAATTATTTAATAAACTTTATCTAAATTATTATTATTAGTAAATGAATCATTATAAGTCTATTTTATACTAAAAATATATTTCTTCTTCCAAAATAGATTTTATTGTATTTTGTGTGAAAATAATATAATTGATTACTCTGACATTTAGATATTCTATTTTAAAATTTTTTAAAAAACTGAAATCAAAATTTCATAATATTATTAGGATAAAAATTTGATATTTTTTTGAAAAGATTGATTTTTGAAGGAGTAGTGAAAATTATGATTTTTGTAAAATTATCATTTATTTTCTTTAAATAAAATTATTTAAAAGTAAAATTATGTTTTTTATTTGGTTATAAATTAAATTAATATCTAGTTTATTAAAAATAATCTAATTAATCTCGTATTAATCCGAGTTATATTTGATATTGGTATAAGTTTTTTTATGCTTGAAAGTAGATTTTTTAAAAACTACTATTCGTTGCATTTTTCACACTAAAATTAAATACTAATTTTATTATTCCTTTCTTATCCCTTGATCCTATATTTACCCATAAAATATTTTTGATCCCTCCATGACAATTATTTATCTTCCAAAATGATCTCTTAGCGGATCGAAGTTCCAATTCAAGCATTGATCCTATTTTGGTATTTAAGACTCCATATGGCCTTTGATCTCCCCTCTTCTTCTTGATTCATTCCTCCTATAGTCTATTATTACATAGGTATTTAATTATTATAAATTAGTGGGTGTTTTTTATAATTATATGATCTTTTATCTTATCTCATGATTTCTATTCTTTGATTTTATATACACCGTCACAGGCAACACATCGTGGTTTCTTTGTGGTTTGATCTCGGATATTCCCATATAGGTTTTCAGATGTCGTTTCATCTTCTTATGGTTCATTTTTTTTCTTGAATTCTTTTTTATTTCATTTAAATTTTGTTAAGCATGGTTTTTTTTAAAATAAATGTTTTATGAAAATGGTACTTTTCAAGAATGGTTAAACCTAGAGAATTGATCCTTTATTTTGAAATGAAATTGGGTTGTTGCTAATATATCTGTATTTTGGTTTTTAAAATGAAAAAGTATCATTATATATAAAATAATTTGATTATTTAAAGTTAATTCCAAATGGTGTAATGTGTGTTTTCCATGGAGGTGTGTTTTGAAATGATTTAAATAATAACTTAAAACATTTTTCTTTGTACATATTGGTTATAAGATATTTCAAAACATTCAAATCGATAGTTGGAATTGTGTGTTCTTTTCTTAAAGGCCACTTTCACACTTTAAAAAAATTAATGGAATTAGGTACGTATAGAACTTTTCAACATATGGTTTAAAAGTGAGGTTTTATTTAATTGATAAAGATTTGTTTTATCAATTTGATTATCCTTAATGTTTTGTATGGAACTTTAGAATGTAAATTACCATATTGAGAAAAAATCAATGAACCCCTTATATATTCATTTTCTTAAATAATGGTGCTTGGTACACATGATGAAGTGTATTTAGAAATGGGTTATCCTCTATGAGGTAGAATGGTGTTGAGGGTGATATGTAGAATTTATAGGATATAGAATATTGATTGTGCCAGTTGATGATCTTTTAAATCTATATTGTGATTATTATTGCTCATTAACTCACTCAACTCTATTTATTGGGCAAGGGAAACCTAATTAGCTAGATGATACAAAACCTAGATTTATGCTAATATATTATAGACTCAAACCCAAAATATCATATCCCTTGGGAATTTGGATTCGGTCTAGGGACCTACCCCAAGGAAGAGGGTGTGCACCTCATTGGAAAGCTTGTGTGCTTTGTAAATACAAAATTTCCATGGAATCGGCCATGAGATCTGTTTTATTATCATTGGTTGACTCATAAATTTATTTAGGAATTACCCATGAAATATTACCTAAATAATTGATCTATGATGCATGATTCTTGATATATGACTATGATCACTATTACTCAGCCCTAGAGGTATCATGTTTTACTTCCCATATTACACATGCATGTTTCTATAATGAAATTTAACTACCCATGCATCTTCCCTTGATGTCATGTATTGTTCTTTGATATATGGTACAAACTCATAGTTACTTTATGATTTTATGACTTTTTATTAATATGGGGTTTTCAAATATTTTATAATAAATGATATTTTATATGAACTTTTTTGAAAGGTTTTTCTCATAAAGTATCTAAATATATTTTAAATAGAAAAAGGAATGGTTTGGTTTTTTATGTAGTTAAAAAAATATTTTATGGATTTATAACTCTTAAAAAAGTATGAAATTATTTTTATTTTCTCATTGAAATACAAAAACCATTTTATTTTATTTTTTATTTCAATCATGTATATCTAAATTTCTTGATAGAGGGACTGCATGGCCTATTTGGTGGAATTTTACGGGGATCTGTTATGCTCACACCCTATATACACTACATTGTATATATAGCCTTTATATTTATGTAATAGTTTATTAGGTTCTCTTTAGCTTTATTTTGAAGGTTTTTTCTTGGTTAGAAAATTGTAGGTTTTGTGGGATGTGGTGAGTGTTCTTAGACCACTAAGTGATAAGTTTTATTAATTTTTTTCCTTGGGTATCAAATTTTTTTCCTCAATTTCACATATTTGTATTTAGATTTCTTGGTCTTTATGTGATGTTGTTTCTTTTTGTTTTGACATCCATATATTCTTGTCTTATTTCGGTGTATTTATCTAAGTTTCTTATTTGTTCTTTTTTTTACATATTTAATTTGATTTCAATAATTCTCGATGGTTTCTTTTATGTCTAGGTTCTCATCACCAACTTGTGCGAATCGAGAACGCTCTTTGAGCTAGTGGAGGGTTTTTTTGGGTTCTGGTTCTGATGGTATTTTGGTTCTGTTTATTACATCTTGAATGAATAAAGTGTGTCTTTATACTGAAATTTTTTTTGGAAAAATTTACACTACATGAAATTGTATACATTGTTATGTAATGTTTACCATAATTTCTTAAAACACAAATCCAAAAAGATCCTCAACATGATAAAAAGTGAAACAATTTTTATAAATCCAATAATTGTGGGTTTTTTACATTTTGGAGTGTTATATTCATGAAACCCCATTTCTATATCTAGAGTTAATTAAGTTATGATGAAATGGTGAATGTTTTTAGGATATTGTGGTAAATATATGTATCATATCCATTATGTTACAGGTGGGATAGAAATTACATATCCCTCCAATGAATTGGTTAATTATTTATATAAAATGATATTATATGAAACAGAATTATAACTTATCCCAATCCAAACTAGGTCTCTATCCTCTATATTTATGGGAATTATGAGTGAACCCAATACACTATAGTAATTTTTCCACAATGATGTTCTTAGTAGTGAGACTTGAATGATGAGATTTTTTTCTATTATAATGTGTATTCCAACAATTTATGCCATATTCTTATTATATTCTCTAATGGGCCATGATTTATTATCGATAATTTTTCACTCTTATGACTCATGTATTTTATTATGAAAAAACACTATGTCGTGACACATGATTTATGGTTTATGAATTTTTGGGTTTGTTTTCAAAAAAAATGATCTTTTTTTATACCCATAAATTTATTTTACCCTCACTTATAATCATCAATTAACATATCTTTTGCTTAACCTTATAGATCATTTAATCTCACCCTTTATTTTATTTCTATTTCCCTTGGTTATGAAGAAACGTTTTATTTAGAATATATCTATTAATGTTACTTTGCTGAAAAAACACAGCAGAAGAGGTTTAAAATCATTCATGAATTAAGTTTATTATGTATCTAATATCCTAAGAAAATAAAACATTATGGTTATTGATCATGTATTATTATGAGATGTATCAAATATTCATCTAAAATAATTAAATTTTTATGTAAATTATTCCTAGGACATTATAAGTGCATTTAAATAATTTATGTACGTGAGATAACAATTTATATAACAATATTACTTTTTATCAGGATTGTTTATATTTAAATTTCCATTATATGAAATTATATTTTCTTTATCTCTTAAAATTTTCTTATCCTTTGGATATTTATGAGGTTTTCTTGTTTCAGTACCATTTTCTTCTATTTGGTACACAAAAAGACTGAAAGGATATTTTTTAAAAAAAATTAAACTATTTTCTCTTCTTTTGATCGGAAATAATTTTCCTCTATATCCATATTCATAAAAATCATTTTATGAAATTTTTGACCACCACTATTTTTTTGGTAAAGTTGTTTTATAACTTCTTTAAATTTCAATACAAATTAATAAAAGGAATATTTTCAAAAAAAATCTATGTTACTCACATTTCAATTTTTAAAAAAATATATTGAAATATTTTCTTTATAACATATATTTCAAGAAAATAATTTCCCTCCTTCATGTAATTTCTTTATCATGAATATTTCTATACAAGTTTCCTTAGTTTTTCAAAAAAAATACATTTCTCATTATTTTATAAAATTTTAGTTTTCAAATATTCCCTAAAGAAAATGATGTTTTTCTATTAATTTTTAATTAAATTTTATAATTATTTTATGAAAATATTTTTCATCTATGTCAACATATCTTAAGGAGTGTTATAAATCACTATGGAAATTCACTAATGATACCATCAAATTTGTTTCTATGGATGGATTTTGATGATGAATTATAAATTTTCTCATTAAACCCATTTTTTAAATAGGTTAATTATGTTATAATGGAATTAGGAATATTATGTTCTTGGGGTACATATATTTATGGTTTATCATTCTGTGATAGATGGGTCCATTATAGATCTCCAATTCATTGGGTAATGCTTTTATATATCATTATATTATTAATGGATGCAATTGATAATTCCTAATCAAATATACTAAGGGATAACGATGATAACTTCTGATCCCACATATTAAGGGATGATAGTAATATTTCATGATCCATTATACAAATGGATTCTAGTGATGATTCCAAATCCATTGTGATATGAGATGGTGGTGATAATTCTATATCAATTATGTTATAGGATTCTAAAAATGATGTTTAATTCACAATGTTAAGGCTTCCTATGGTTATTTTTTTCACATTATTCAGTTAATCAAAATGGATATGTTATGTTTTTTATGGATCATGATATTTTTTTGGTACCCATGTTTTATGTCATGAAAATATATATTCCATGACCCTTAAGTTTTCAGATCTATTTTTTTAGGTATTATTCTCATATTTTATACACCTATTTATAACTTCATACCCTTATGTTCATCATATTATCAGATTTGATATTTTAGTGATATATTACATGTTTACCATTACTGGGCACACAATATCAGCCTTTATTATGTTTCTATTTCCTTGGGTTTAAAGAATGAATTTAAGTTGTATTATTTTAGGAACAGAACTATGTTAGAATAAAATTTTTAGAGATTATAAATATCAATAATGAAGTAAGTTTTTTATGTATTTAGTCTTCAAAGTCACTAAACCATTATAGTTCTTTGGTATGTATTATAATGAAAATATTTAAATAATAATTTAAAATAATATAATATGTATGTATGTTATTCTTGGTTTTCCTCATTTTATATACTTTTAAACACTTATAGTAACTATTAATACATATTTAATATCTCGCAATTCTTATTTATCAATTTCAAAATGAATATAATTAGTATAATAACAATTATAAAATTTTCATAATAGGTAGGTCTATTATTATCCATTAATCCATTTAATTTTATTTCTTTCTAAATTTCAAAAATAGTTTTTCACTTTTTAGAGGTCTAAAAATTATAGGAATTTTTTAGTGTATAGATCAACACCTTACTAGATTAATAATAAACTAGTGTTAAAAAATATTAGTAACAATTATGAGAGAAAATATCAATAGGACCCTATAAATCAGATTGTACATATACAAGTGGGTAATTTATTTTAAAATTAAATATAATTTACTTTAAAAATTTTGATTTTCTAAATGTGAAATATTCTCAAAAGGGTTGATTATTTTTTATAATCAAACCTAACAAAACTTTTTTATTAATGTTCTTATATTCCATTGGAACTAATAAGGTTATGCCTCTTATACTATAACATGATGTTATCATTGGATTTGACACATATACCATTTAATTATTCATAATGTGCATTATTATTCAAAACATATAGTCCATTAATAATAGATACTTTCATTACTAAGAGTGATACCTTAGTGATTTTTTGGTATCCAACCCTTGATCTAAAACAACCCCCTTTTGATAAATGACTCTTAATAAAATGGGGGTTTTTAACTCTAGTTCCCACCTCAACACTTTAAAAAACATATTATTTTTGTTATGAAATTCCAATAAAGTGTAAGAACCTGAGTTTTTAAAAACAGGTCAAATTCCAACCCTGTTTAAACTTTTTGACTGGTTTTTGAGAAGTCTGGAAAATCTGGGCTATTTCTGGAAATTTCCAGACTACATGTCGTGTACTTTAAGTACACGCCGTGTATGAGTTAACCAAGTGATTGGCCGTGTGCTCGCTGAGCAGATGTCGTGTGAAGACTGTGTAGAAGTTTCTTACTACACGACGTGTATTTATAGACACGTTGTGTATCCCTTACCCGTGAAAGGCCAAGAACATGTCATGTGGTGCCCAGGTGTAAATTTCCATCTACATGGCGTGTGGTCTTCCTTGACACACTGTGTACCTTTGTCCCGTGTAGCGGCCGAGACCCTGGCCGTGTGTTGACCGTGTACACGGTCCAAGCCGTGTGCTGGACTCCACTTATGTCGGAGTACGGAAACACATATACATGGCGTGTACTTTGGAAATACACGACGTGTACTTTTATTTTTATTTGAGCGATCGGGCCGCCATCGCGTCTCATTCTCCGAATCCTCTTATTCTTCACCTTTGGATGAACAGATCCTCTAAAAAACCACAAAAACTCAAACCCTCCCATAATCTCTATACGACCTCCGTTCTTCGATCCGTCGGTGGCAGCGGGACCGCATCAAAAAGTCTAACCTCGCGCACCCTTCTTCGTCTTTGATCCCTCACCTATTCCTCTGCAGATTTCATCCGAACGGAATTGCCAAATTTGATGGAAATGAAGATCTACCGCAATTCAGACCGATTCAAAGGCTGATATCAAAGGAGTGTCATCGTACGTGTATGAGGTAGGTGGTAAATAACTTTTTTTGTGTTTTCGTAGACAAATTGGGGTTGCGACCTTCGGTCACAATGTGGGTATTGAGAAAAACCCTTATTTATTTCTTTTTAATAGTTTATCTACATGGTGGGATGCCTCTGGGTATTCCCTGACCCTTGTTGGGATAGATCAAGGCCGGGTGAGAGGTCATGGCTCATTTGGGGCAATTCGGCCGGGGGTGCTGGAATGCGTGTGTTTTGGACCAATATTAACTGCTGAGTTTTGACTGTTGTTGATGTTGTTGAATTAAAATGCTGAGTTTTATTATTAAATCATTATGTTAACTTGTGTAAGGTGTTAAGACCTTAGGTGTTGGTTTGGATTAGCATAAGATAGTGCATTTTGACCGTTTAGTAGTTGTGTGTTAAAATTTATGCTTTCAATTATGTTTTTATAATGTGTGGATTTCTTGTGTTGGACTTCTTGATTCTTAGGAATGGCCCGGATATATGTTTTTGAGTGATGAGGATCACAGGTTGGGGCCTTTGGCTCGGGTTACGTTGGGTGGTTGCTACCACTGGATTGGGTGTCATGGACGTTGGTTGAGGCAGTCGGACTTTCAGGATGGGCTTGGCCCGGGTTACTTGGATGGCGAGGCCATCATATTGGAGCGACAGGTTCACAAGGACATGAGGTGTCAGAGGTTTTGTTGTTTGGGAACATGATGAGGTGATTACCGCTCACCGAGTACTTTTGAGTAGTGTTTACACATATAGACTCTGAGATGAGGTGGTACGGCCAATCGCTGGGTAGAGGCCCCCGATAGTTGCGGTTAGGTATTTTGGTTTGGGGGCACATGCCATAGAATGCCACGTGGAAGGTGAGGAGCCTTTGGGAGATATCTTTGAGGCGGTCAGGTTGGGGGCAGAGGCTCGCCGTGATTTGAGGGCAGACATCATTGTCCCTCCGGTTACTATTTGAGGACAGGTATCGAGGTTCCTCCAGATGTGTGCCATGGGCAGGTTGAGATTTTGAGCTGGGTTACGATGGTTGGGCATGCCTTTGAGACGTCGATACTTGAGACACGTGGTGTCAGGTGGCAAGAGGTGATGGGCTACAGACCAGAGATTCTGGCATTGTCCAAAGCAGGTGACACTTCCTTGTGGCTGCTGAGAACTAGTGAAGTCATTGTCTACTTTTGGGCATGGAACTGTTTACTATTTTTCTTATATAATCTTGTCTGCCTAAACACTTATATTAGGTACGCACCTCTGGGTGGTATCCTGCTGAGACTTGTCTCACACCCTGCACGAGCCCTTCGGGACACGTGTAGAATTTATGAAATTGCGTGCAGGAAGAGGGTCAGCCTCAGGAGATGGTCTTTAGTGCTGTTGACATTGAGACTGGCATAGACCTTGAGGTCGTGCCGTACTGGAGACACTTTTTTAGTATTCTTTTTCTTACATATGCAAGTTTACTTTATATTGTAGCTACTGCTAGTTATCCATTGGCGCCATTATATATATATTTATTTATTTATTTGCATGACTTGCTTGGATGCACACTTGGTTGTTTTAGCAGTTATTGCAGTTGATTACTGGCATGTTGTTTTGTTTACTTTCCACTGTTGTTGTTTCTTTGTTGCTTCCATTTTTTATTGCTATTGAATGTGCTTCCGCTATGCGGGTCTGGTTTGAGTCTACTCAGTCATTTATTTCTGCTGCATCTTTACTATTATACTTGGACCAGTACCCTTATTATAATTCTCTGAGAGGGTATAGCCTCCCCACTATACCTAACAGACCCTCGCTTCTAGTCGGCAGCCTTTGGCGTTCAGGGGAGGTATGCCTGAGGTAGTGACACCCGACCCGTTCGGCACTGTTCGGGTGGCTGGTCGGGTCCGGGTCATTACAAAGTGGTATCAGAGGAGTTCTTGACAAGGATTTAGTATCAATGCTTTGCTGGCTACTAATGAGTTTAATATTTCTCCTTTTATTTCTACTGGTTTTACAATTTGGGATATGGTAGACTGGAGATAGGTTGTTGTTGGAACTTTATTTTTGAACTTGTGTTTGGGTGACTGCAGCCCCATGTACGAGGGGTGGATTGAGTTGCCGGGGGCGGGAATTGCTGTTTTCTTTTTGCTCAGATTATATTTGATATTATTTCCACCTCGGTGGCTCACTTGTTGTGTGATGTTATTGATTATGATATGTTACCCTTGGCTGGTATGTCAAGAGTTTCTTGTTTGGATTTTGATAGTCACATTTTAGGGTATTTCAATTTCATAACTGCACGTATGCTTTGTGAAGAGATAATACCATGTGAATAAAATCAATTGTCATGCTTTGTATGCTCTGAAATGTGAGTAGGTAAAACTTTTCATATAATTTCTTGTTTATTGCAATGTGTGTTCCATGCTTTGTATTCTAGAGAATTGCATGTTCAGGACATATGGGTTTGGCTCTTATGAGAGCAGGAAGGTACTCTGGTTGAGGCATTGTAACTATCAGGATTGGGCGAATTGGTCATCGGGATTGAGGAAACATTGGTTGTCATGACGAGCATGGCCCGAGGTACTTTTGGTTCTTGGATCTGTTGAGAGCTGGTAAGGAGGCCATGTGGTCGGGATGCCGAGGGCATGGGTTGCAGTGAGGGGGGAGTAAGGGTAGTTGTTATGCACTTCCTTTTACTTCTTTCCTTGTCTGCATAGAATATATTGTTGTATATATATATGTGGGTTGTTTAAAAATTTATAGTATTCAGCAGGTTACTCATTCACGAAATGATGGAGCATCAGGAATGAGAGGATACAGTACCGCAAGATCAGGTTTAGAATCCGGTGCAGGCAGAGCAGGAGCCGCAGGTATAGGATCAGGGACAAGATCAGATTCAGGATCCAGGGCAGGCAGGGCAGCAGCCGGGTTTGGCAAGGTTTGGACCATGGCTTGACAAGCAACTCCGAGCTAGACTGGTATGCTTCTTACAGGGGATTGACAGAGGTGCACAGGGTACAGAGCCTTCTATGGCATATCTAACACGGGAGTTCCAGTCGTAGCACTCGCCACTTTTTCAGGGTGAGGGTGGTCCACAAGCGGCATAGAACTAGATAGAGAGCATGCATATGATCTTCGAGCAGCTAGAGACGCCTCCAGGGTGGAGGGTCAAGTTGGCGATGTACATGCTGAGAGGACCGACAAAACGTTGGTGGGACGTACAGGTACATGCTCGTAGGCATGAGGGACTCGCTTGGAAGGACTTAGAGGATAGGTTCTTCGAGCACTTTTACCCGGAGATGCTGAGGGCGGAGAGAGCTCGGGAGTTCCTGAGTCTTCAGTAGGGAGATATGTCCATTATGGACTATGCAGCTACCTTCACATATTTTTCCCGTTTTGTACCTGGTATGGTAAGCGGTGATGCAGCTAGGGTGAGGCACTTTGAGGATGGCTTACGACACGCCATCCGGGTTCAGGTAAACATCTTCAGGTTGGGTTCCTTCTCTGAGGCAGTGAACCGGGCGCTAATAGACGAGGGCAATGAGAGAGAGAAATCTTGTTTCGGCATGGTGATAGCTTCAGGTGACATTCCGGACAGTAGGAAGAGAGGCAGAGACGTGTTCCAGTAGGGCAGGTAGGCCAAGGACTCAGCTAGACCACCCAGTGGCAGTTCAGCGGTGGTTTGCTTTCAGTGTGGATAGCCGGGATATGTTCGGGCTCAGTGTGATAGGCCCCCGAAGGAGTGTCGGGCGTGTGGACAGGTCAGGCATCTAGAGAGTTTTTGCAGGAACCCTTCTCAGACATCCGGCAGGCAGGGACCATGAAATACTGTGGCGTCAAGAGTTGGTTCAGGTTCGGAACCAGGAGAGGTTAGTCGAGATTCAGCTGCACACGGGGGGACGTGGCAGGGATAGCGTAACCCGGATGAGGGGTCATTGGCCGGTGACTGGAGTAGCATCGCAGGGAGTTCAGGCATCAGGCATCTGTGCTTCAGGCCAGGTGCACGATGTGGAGCTGCCGGGGATCGAGCAGGCTGGAGAGCCGACGACGGTGGCAGGTACACCACGGATGTGGTCGTGATTTTCCTTACTTTCTTTTGGTATGGCCTCTTGAGGCATTTCTGGTTGAGTGCATGGGCTGCACAGGATACTTATAGACTGACTAGATGCTAGTTAGTGGGATTTTCATCATATCGGATGCATTATATATTTTATTTCTATATTTGAGATGTGTGGCATCAGGAGCATAAAAGATGTGGGTTACTTGAGGTGCATGGCATCAGGTTTTATTTGAGCATCTATTAGATACAGAACCTCAGGGAGGCGGACACCGATGCGGTGAGGGTTACTTTGGGTGTCGGAAGTGACATGTGAGCGCCAAGGAGGTGCAGGGGTGAAGACGCGTCACGGGAGGACCATGGGTCTGGGAAATAGGTTGTTGGGCCTTACTTGTTTATTTGTTTTGTTTGAGCTTTGTTTGGGTTGAGACCGAGTAGGCAATTCCTAAGGTGGGGAGCCCTTTTAGGAATTTAGCCAGAACCTTGAGATTGGGGTAGTCCGAGTTGTTTAACTGGGATGGGCGTGTTCAGTTCCATCTCCTGTTTTTGGTTGGTAGCTCAGGGATGAGCTACGTTAAGGTGGGGAGTCTGTAAGAACCCGAGTTTTTAGAAACGGGTCAAATTCCGACCCTGTTTATACTTTTTGACTGGTTTTTGAGAAGTCTGGAAAATCTGGGCAGTTTCTGGAAATTTCCAGACTACACAACGTGTAATTTAAGTACACACCGTGTATGAGTTAACCAAGTGACCGGTCGTGCGCTGACCGTGTACACGGTCCAAGCCGTGTGATGGACTCCGCTTAAGTCAGAGTACGGAAACACATATACACGGCATGTACTTTAGAAATACACACCATGTACTTTTATTTTTATTTGAGCGATATGGCCACCGTCACGTCTCATTCCCAAAATCCTCTTCTTCTTCCCCTTTGGACGAACAGATCATCCAAAAAACCCCAAAAACTCAAACCCTCCCAGAATCTTCGTACGACCTCCGTTCTTTGATCTGTCGGTGGCATCGGGACCGCATCGGAAAGGCTAACCTCGTGCACCCTTCTTCGTCTTTGATCCCTCACCTATTCCTCTACAGATTTCATCCAAATGGGATTTTTGGATTTTAAAGAAACGTGGATCTACCGCAATCCAGACAGATTCAGAGGCTGATATCAAAGGATTTTCATCGTACGAGTATGAGGTAGGTGGTACATACCTTCTTTTGTGTTTTCATAGACAAATCGGGGTTACGACCTTCGGGCGCAATGTGGGTATTGAGAGGAACCCTTATTTATTTATTTTTAATAGTTTATCTACATGGTGGGATGCCTCTGGGTATTCCCTGACCCTTGTTGGGATAGAGCAAGGTTGGGTGAGAGGTCATGGCTCGTTTGGGGCAATTCGGCCGAGGGTGCTGGAATGCGTTTGTTTTGGACCAATATTAATTGCTGAGTTTTGACTACTGTTGATGTTGTTTAATTAAAATGTTGAGTTTGATTTTTAAAGCATGATATTAACTTGTGTAAGGTGTTAAGACCTTAGGTGTTGGTTTGGATTATCACAAGTTAGTGCATTTTGACCGTTTAGTAGTTTTTTGTTAAAAGTTATGATTTCAAGTATGTTATTATAATGTGTGGCTTTCTTGTGGTGGACTGCTTGATTGTTGGGCATGGGCCGGATATATGTTGTTGAGTGATGAGGATCACAGGTTGGGGCCTTTGGCTCGGGTTACGTTGGGTGGTTGTTACCACGGGATTGGGTGTCATGGACGTCGGTTGAGGAAGTAGGACTGTCAGGATGGGCTTGGCCTGAGTTACTTGGATGGAGAGGCCATTGGATTTGAGCGACAGGTTTGCAGGGACACGAGGTGTCAGAGGTGTTGTGGTTTGGGAACATGATGAGGTGATTACCGTTCACCGAGTAATTTTGAGTAGGGTGCACACAGACAGACTCCGAGATGAGGTGGTACGACCACTCGCTGGGTAGAGGCCCCTGATAGTTGCGGTTAGGTATTTTGGTTTGGGGGTGCTTACCATAGGAAGCCACGTGGAAGGTGAGGAGCCTTTGGGAGATATCTTTGAGGCGCTCAGGTTGGGGGCAGAGGCTCGTCGTGATTTTAGGGAAGACATCGTTGTCCCTCCGGTTACTATTTTAGGACAGGTATCATTTTTCCTCCAGATGTGTGTCATGGGCAGGTTGAGCTTTTGAGTTGGGTTACGATAGTTGGGCGTGCCTTTGGGACATCGATACATGATACACATGGTGTTAGGTGGCATGAGGTGTCGAGCTACAGACCAAAGATTCCGACATTGGCCGAAGCAGGTGACACTTCCTGGTGGCTGTTGAGCACTAGTGAAGTCTTTGTTTACTTTTGGGAATTGTACAGTTTACTATTTTTCTTATATAAGCATGCCTGCCTAAACACTTATATTAGGTGTGCACCTCTGGGTGGTATCCTATTGAGACTTGTCTCACACCTTGCACGGGCCCATCAGGACATGTGTAGACTTTATGAAATTGCATGCAGGTAGAGGGTCAGCCTCAGGAGCTGGACTTTAGTGCTGTTGACATGGAGACTGGCATGGACCTTGAGGTCATGCCGTACTGGAGACACTTGTTTAGTATTCTTTTTCTTGCATTAGCGTGTTTAATTTATATTGTAGCTACTACTGTTTATCCATTGGCGCCATTATATATATATATATATATTGATTTTTATGACTTGCTCGGATGCGCGCTTGGTTGTTTTAGCAGTTATTGTAGTTGATTGCTGGCATGTTGTTATGTTTACTTTCCACTTCTGTTGTTTCTTTGTTGCTTTCTTTGTTTATTGCTATTGAATGTGCTTCTACTATGCGGGTCTGGTTCGAGTCTGCTGAGTCATTTATTTCCGCTGCATCTTTACTGTTATACTTGGACTAGTACCATTATTATAATTCTCTGAGAGGGTATAGCCTCCCCTCTATACCTAATAGACCCTCACTGCTAGTCGGCGGCCTTTGGCATTTAGGGGGGGTGTGCCTAAGGTAGTGACACCCGACCCGTTCGGCACTGTTCGGGTGGCTGGTTGGGTCCGGGTCATTACATAAAGTATAACCCATTCCATGAATTTAAAACTCTTATTATTTCTTAAAATTAAATCACAAAATTCACATATAATTACTTCCTAAAAAAAATTATATAGGATACATATGGAAAAAACATCCCAAATCTCATACCCATTCATCACCTATAGTTTTTCTATACCTGTTAAGGATCTTTACACTTTCATAAACCATATCAACTAAAAAATAATGTCCATTCCCTTAATTTAAATTATGATAGGAGTTTTATTAGGGATAGATTTTCTTTATATCTCTAGTTTGATTATGATCGTAATATTTAATGAATCTATTTTTATCTTTTGACTAAATTCGCCTACCTTGACTTTTATTCCTCCTTTTCCCTGTTTATTTTACCTAATTCTCAAATTTTGGCCCTCTTCCTTAAATTTAACACCTTTTTTAAATTTTAGTTCACCAAAAAGTAATATAGATTGAATTTCCTTAAGTTTTAATGTCTCTTTTCCATACATGACAGTAGACCTTAAGGTATTAAATTAATTAATCAATGTTTTAAGACTATTATAGCATAATATCCATCTTAAATTTTAACACATATATTAAACATATATAATATAATTTTATAAAAATTTTCAATGTTTTATTAGACTAAAATTATTGCACATATTTTAAAAGTATATAATCTCATATTTTTATAAATTATTTTAACTAGGTATTTTCTCATGTAATGATTTTTTGATTTTTACCAGATAGTAATAGTATTAAATTTAATCCAAATATAATATAATATATTTTATCCTATATATTGTAATATTAAAATATATCCATTATCTAATATTTATTAAGATACATCAGTTTAAGTATTATTAACATGTGCATCCACTAATAAAGATTTTACTTTCCTGTTAGGGACACCAACAACATTGATTGATATTTGTTGGTTCAAGAGTGAATTTTTTAATATGCTATAGATTAAAGTCAGTGTGATCATTAAAATTTTCTATTTTAAATTTCAAGGATGCCATAATGATATTCAGAATATCATTGATATTAATATTTGTGGTTGTTGTTCTTGGTAACAAGAAAACATTCTCACTAAATTTTCTATAAAACACTAAGTATTGTGTTTTTTCTAGAAATTATACTAGTAATATTGAAGGAAGAAGAATAAATAAAATATTTTGATTTAAAAAGATGAGAGAATGACAATAATAGGGATAATAAAATTCTCATTCAATTAAATGAAAGAGGAAATTAATAAATAGACACTTATATTTACCTATTTTGACTTGATTTGGACCTATATTCTTGAAAATTTCACCATGATCAGGTTATTTTGTTATAAAACAATTAAAAAAAAGAATAGAATTAAACAAAGAGTAGTAAAATCAAGTATAAAAGAGAAATTAATAGAG
Organism: Viscum album; assembly: GCA_963277665.1. Taxonomy (NCBI): domain Eukaryota; kingdom Viridiplantae; phylum Streptophyta; class Magnoliopsida; order Santalales; family Viscaceae; genus Viscum; species Viscum album. Next base: position 1,909,019,899 of record OY728155.1, read on the forward strand.
AAACTTTCCATTATGAATTCTTTATTACTCCCAAAGCTAGTGATGAACAACATATTGAACACAAAACATTCACATCAATTTAAAATAGACCCACATGATATAAAAAAATGTAATGGAAAATGTTTTAACAAATTAACAAATATAAAACTAAGAATTATGTATAAGAGTATACAAAACTAGGTTTTAAATACTATAAAACTTGATACACCTCAAAGAAGAAGTATTAAAAAATAAATCATTAATGGAACCATTACTTCATCATATTCCCTTAGAGGTCAAGGACTAAAATTCATAAATAGGTAATATCCACCAAGATCATGTGATCAAAGGATAATATTTACACTAAAGAACCCTAAACAAGGGATTAGGGATGGGTATGAGCCTTCTATAGTTCTTTTAACTCCTTCCATTACACTATTATAACTAAATTGAATAAGGATATTCATATAAAAATATAATCAAAGACCATCATGTAGTAATGATTTCATTCTATCCCTGTTAGGAATATCAATTGAATTGAATAGATGAGGCTGAGTATCAGAATAATTAGATAACACAAATCAAATGAAATGATCATGATGATACAAAGATAATTTTCCAATGGATAATATGCATATAGGGATAATTATACATAATAATAGTGAATTAGATAAATAAAAATTTGAATATGAACAAAAAATGAAGAAAAAATATATTTGGAAATGGAAAAATATTAGAAGAAAATAATTAATAGTTAATATAAATTTGTAAATAATATTTGAATACCAAATAACATTTTTAAATTGGATGAGAAAAGTAGAAACCAAATGATAGGTGTGGCCTATGAATCAATGAACTAACCCATGGATAATAACATCATAAAAATAGTCAAATAACCTAATAAACCAAGTATCAATGAATTATAATTAAAATATAAACAATTTTTCAAGGAAATTGGCATGTAAAATAAAAATATATTAACAAACAATTTAACTTATAAATATGGTTAAAACACTCACATAACCAAATTATAACCTAAAATCACGATTTTAAAAAACAAATACCCAAAATAAAAAAAATATCCAACGTATTAAAATAAGAACAATAACTAGGAAATAAATATCAACACTTGATTCTATGAAATATTAATCATTAACCTATAATAATACCTAAGGAATAATTCCACTTAATAAATGATCTTTAAGACCACATATGAAGTAAAATTACTCTTTATATACTCATATAAATGAATACATAAGTGCTTTTGATGTGCTGATTATAATTATACCTCCACGATATTAAAAAATACCCATGTTTAAAGTCATAAATTCTTAATAATAAAGTATTTAAATAAATAATGTAGTATTTATCTCACTATACAACACTATCTGAGTCAACACTATAATATATATCATCAACAAATTTTAACATAACCTAGGAACCATATCCATGGATCACCAAAAATAAAACTACCCTAAAGATTCCATGGAAATATTAATTCACATAAAAAGGTACACAAAGAAACAAAAAAATATCCATTAAAAAAACATAATCATTAAGATAAGTAGAGTATCACCCCCATGCCGTTGGAGGATTCCAACCATTCTGGTCCTACATTACACAGGAACCCCTTACCTGATGTGATCTCATATGGAGGATCAAACATAATTAAATGAAATATAAATAAATGATTTGTTACCCTATATATTGTAATTAACCAACTCATAGCCACTAGTACCTACCATCGTTATTCTAGGATCACACCCTAAAGAATGTTAGGGTATGGTTCATATACAATGATCACTCAAAAATAAAAAAAATAGTGGAAACCACATTATATATAGAAACCCAAATATAACTACCCCATAATTACATGTTTTAAAATAATATTTCAGCACTTGTATCCAAAATAACATTAGTTTCATAGTTTGGTATGATTAGATAATCCATTAAACTAGAAAATCTACCCTTCCAATAAGTGGATTTTTTTTGCAAAAAAAAAGTTCCTTTTTTAAGAAATATTTTTATTGATTACAAAAAAGAAAAACTATAATAATGGTGGGTTAAAGTTATTAATAGCATGGTAATTTCCCCTAATAATGAGCTAACAATAATTTAGTATGTGGATCTTATGAAAATATAAGATGATCACCTCTGAAGTATCTCCTTTACTAGCTAAACTATCAGTAGCATGGTTTCCTTCCCACCATGTTTGAAAAACCATGATACTTTAATCCACAGTTATCCTAAATTTAAAAATAAAATAAGCCAACAACCATAAGAGACTAACCATTACATGTAGAAACCCTACCAAAAAATAGGAATCAATTTCCACCTCCATAATAGAAATGATGTATATTATCCATAATAAGAACCCACTGATCATTTCCCTTGATTTAGCTCTAATGGAGTTACTTATACCATAGAAGGTTTTCAACCCCAAAAATACTAAACCTCTACCATCACATATAAGCCCACCACCTCTCATTTTCCTTGACACATAAGATCTATCAAATTTTAGATTTAGCATGTTCATAAGAGGCTTCTAGTACACCCACGCCCTATTATGGATTCTTTAATTTCGCCTTGTGTTCATGAACACCATTAGAATAGTCTTATTGGGTGAATCTGAGTAGTACCCTCTAGGTATAAGAGAACCAAGTTACACCACCAATGATTTCACCTGAACCAAGATAAATAATTAAAAATAATGTATTCTCTCACTCGCTTTATTTCTTTCCTCCCAGACCCAATAGTTAGTTATGAAGATCATGCTATGAGTTTTTTCCTCCTCATCATTCTGATCAACACCCTGGAACTAGGACTCCAAAAATTCCATGATAGATTCCCCTTATCCTAAAACCCCCCATGTAGTTTTCCATAACACTCTAGATCCCCAGTGCCCACTCACTTCTTAAAAAAGGATGCCAGGTTTATTCTTAGTATGTTGAGATACATCACCAGTAGCGGGATTCCAGATAAATAATCTTCCTCTAAATATTATATTCCATCGGTAGGGAAAGATTATTCATACTCTATATTAATAAGTTCTTATTCATAGGAATTCCATTGAACCAGAACATCAATTACCATTCATCACTCCCACTTCTAACATTAATAAACTCTGTAAATTCCATTCCATTGAAGAATCTTAATGTCAACTGAGATATAACACACCCATTGGGTTCTTCGATCATAATAATATTTTCAAAAAAATTCCATTTCTATCTATCAAGAGTCATGTAAACAAAAACCAGGAATACAAATTCTTCCCTGGAAGTAATCTCTGATAATGGGAAACTCAGAAAGAATAAAACATCATCAGTCCATATTCCCACCAAAATTTGATCTCCCCACACCCTAAAACCCACTAAAACATATCCTATAGAACTTAAAAATATCAATAATGAATCTTGTGAGTCTAAACGAATTTCTCATACTAACATCCCACATATCCCATCCTTCTCGATAACTATTTATAAGGAAGATCACTAATAATGTTTCCCTTATATAATTTCCCACACTATTTTTTTCTTCATGGACTACATGGCTTCTGAAAAATCACATGGGTTGATACCTCCTTCATCTATCATCCTTTCCATTCTCTTCCAAGATTGACACAAAAATCTACTAGTCTCATTTCTATACCAAATGAAAATGGTCAAAATATTCTCCTTCCTATCAAAGTCATATTTCAACGCCTTTATAATTGAAAACACATGCATTTCCATAGTCAATAGCATGATATTAACCATAATTATGCGACCACTGAATAAAATAAACATATTCTTATATTTGTATATTTGACCCATGATTTTATTCATAGTTTCTTTGAACATTCTCCTATGGATTTTACCATTTGAAATGGGGGAAAAAGATAAACAATAAGGTAATATATCATTTTCATACATAAATTTTTTTGAATGGACCTATTATGGTGAACTAAAAACATTATTGAGATATAGACATTACTCTTCGCTAATTTGATATTTTTTCACTTAGATTTCCATAATCCTTCATCATTTTATTCAAGCCACTAATCAACCTCTTTTTTCCATTTATAGAGAAATTAATGTCATCATAGAAGATCATATGAGAGATTATATTATCCCCAGACCAATTCTCATAAAAATTTATGGACAATTTCTCCAAAAATAATTTAAAATTCTTTGAGAGTGCTTCCTGAGCCATGATAAAAAGACTAAGATAGAATGGATCATCCTACCTAAGACCCTACACCATCTTGAAAAAAAAACTTTGAGATCTTGTACCCCCATATTAAATCATTAAATCAACTTCTATAGTAAAAGGCTTCCATAAAATAATTTCATGATAAATAATAAGTTCAATATAATAAACATAAAGGTTTCTTAGGAAAACATGAAAAATTGTGGAAAATATTTAACCATTAAAACGTCCCAAAACTACCTTAAATAATAAACTCAAATTACATTTTCAATAAATGAAATGATATTTAATAAAACTTATAGAAAATAATATAGGTTAAATGAAGGATTATTATGAAATTATATTCTTTATAACCCTTACAAATCATTCTTACCATAGAATAAATTCACTAGTTAATTCCAAATATAATTTTTTCAAGTGAATAAGTAATTACCAAATTCGGTAGAGGTCCATATACCACGCCCACACAATATAATATTTTATTTCCAGTAATTGTAACATGAGTAAAATATATATAATCTTTAATTTCATAATTTGATGACTTAAACTAATAAGAACATTTATTTTAACCAATATGTGTAAGCATTTAATGGTAACGATAGAAGTTCCATGTCCAGAAAATCCATAAGGTCCAGATGCTTCAAGGTATATAATGGATGAAATTTAGGCCGAAAAATAATCTAATATTCTAGTAGTTGGTTTCAATTTATAAATTCAACACTAGTATGATTGTTTTATATGTGTAAATAAATTTGATTGTTTATGTTTGATATCATTATTATCATAACTATTTTATAATTACAAAATAAAAAATACTATATAATTATTAATTATATATTTATTCTTGAAATATAATTTTAAGAATATACATAAAAGGATTAATTTAAAAATAAAATACTACCATTCAGTTGGTATTTTAAAACCACTATGTGCTTTGGAAAGGGTAGAATTATCCCCATTTTATATAAAAGATTCTATGTCATTTTCACAAATATTCAAACATTGAAGGCCAATAATGTAATTTTTATATGGAAAGTGCATCAAAAATGGGTATAAGATAATATTAAAGTCCATAAATCATCTCTAATTTACTCAATATAAGGTTTTATAATTTTTTATTAATTTATGAATCATTTTATTATCAAAAAAACATTAATTTATAGCGATTTGCTAGGTTATTTTTTTAATGTCAGTTTAAAAGTAACTAGAAAATTTAAAAAATAAATTTTTAATATTTATATAATGACTAAAATTTATTAATTATCCAAAATAAATAAATAAATTCCTTTATTCATATAAATATTATAAGTTTAAATATTTTGAAACAACTATTATTTTGACCTTTTTCATGCTTGTAGAAGCACTACATCGACACTACATAAATGTTTCAGATAATTATACTCTTATTTAATTTTAAACTAAAATTTTAACATAAATATAATTTAATGTTTATAATTAATATCATATTAAAATATATATAATATATTTTTACTCTTATGAATATCATGATACAATTTTTAAGATAAGAAATTATGACTGTCTTACCTCGTGTCAGTATAGGTTAACCATTTGGATAATTAAATTTTAAATAATTGTAAAATAACTCAATAGAAACCAATATAATTAATTAGTAATATCATTTTTCTCTTAGTTCAATCACATTATTCCCCCTTCTAAAGTATGATCATAAAATCTTCAATTTTTATTTTTAAAAGTTATGCAAGCATTAGAGAAACATCAATAATTATTTCACATTTATCTTGAAATAAAAAAAAATATTTACCTTATAGGTTGAGTATTTAATCGTGTAATACAGGTTAAATAGGTTTCTATAAAATTATATGTTATTTTAGATGTATATATATAATAATAATAAGTTGAATTCCACTTAAACTAAAATTAGTAATTTTAAAAAAATAATTAAAAGTATTACTAAAAATTATTACCATGAAAAATTAAAATATTTATTTTTAAAATATATCCTTTAAAATATTAAAACAAAAATTTTAAAAAATATTCATTGTAATCATTTAAAAAAATTAATCACAAATAGTGATTATACATCACGTTTACTACTTACTATCACATCGTATTTTTTTACAAATTTTTAAAAATAAATTTCAATATAATTATTAATTTTTTTATGAAAAATTTGTTATTTATTTTATTAAAATAAATTCATAACTATTAAAAAAATATTTTATAATGAAACTCATAAAATAGCTTACAGATTTTTCTTAAAATAACAGATATTCCATTTAATCCAAAAAATCACATCCTTGTTTCATATCATTCCATAATAATTTTATAAGATATTATAAATATTATATACCATTATAAATTCATTAATTAAATATAAATATCTATAAATAAATAAATTATAATAAATTTGAAAACATAAGAAATATTATCTAACATTTGATTAAAATAATTTTTATATTATGAAATAATTATTTTTTAGGGACAATTTTCCAAAATATTACTCCACAATATATATTAAAACAGCCTCAACTATTATTTAAAGGTGTTTGGATACTACCTTATACCCCTTAAATAAATTACATCCCCCCAATTTTTCCACTATGAATATAAATATGAAGTAGTTTTTTGTTAGAATAATTATTATCCTCAAGGTTCCCAACATTAGGCCTCAATATATGGGATCTATCAAGAATAGATTTCCCTAATAAAGAACCGTAAAACACATTATATACCTGAGAATAAGATAGAGGAAATTATACTTGATAATCTACCAATCCCACCTTATCATGGATTTTATATTGAAAAATAAATTATGTTCTATATTATTTATTCTTTTAAAAATAAATCACACATGAGATAAATCATTATTCTATTTGTAGGCTTTCCCAAGTGGTAAAGGCTCCCTTTAATCCTGCATCAGACCTAGGTTCAATTCCATATGGGAGTGAAATTCTTTTGGAAGGTGGTTATGTAGGCATAACTCAAGAAGACCGTGATGTAGGAATGACACAGGTGGTGATACAAGTGTGAGGCAGACAGACAATGATGTATGTATGACATAGGCATGAAAATACATTGGGCCTTCAAGCTAGTTTTTGGGCCTTTAGTCCATGTAATTGACTTCATTTCCATTGTTCCTTTGGCCCATGTACTGAATATATAAGGCTTAATGGGAGGTTTATCCCTTGACAATGATATAAAATACCTTTATAACCATTATTTGTGGTGTGTGTTGTTTTAATGTAATATTACCACAAAGCACCTAATATATAAAATTAATCACCCATTTAAATTGAGATATTTAAATAAAAAAATTATCACCTGCCTCAAATGAAATATCTTTCCATAGATTATCTTCATAAAAAAATTTCCTACTCTAATATTTCATCAAATGGTGTTAAATCATTTTCAATTTTTCAACCATATCATTATCTAATTTAGAGAAAAACTTCCATTCCCAAAATTCATCCCAACAATATGCAGTTTAACACCTACTTACATATAATGCTTTAAAATAATTTATTTCTAAAATAGAATAAAATCTATTAATATATAAAAATTCATTAAATGTAAGGAGTTTATCCCAACATATTTGATAATCCAAGGAATAATCCCAGAGCATATTCTCAAATATTTCGATTATTTTTCTTTGATTATCAATCCATTTGTGAATAAAAATATATATTGAAACATAATTCAGTACCTAAATAATTTTTAATTCATTTCTTAAAATAGATATAAACCATGGATAATAATCAGACATAATAGAAAATTTACTCCATATAATTTTATTATCTCCTTAAGATAGAGGTGAGAAATATATCCAAAGAAATATTATTTGGAATAGGAAGTTAATGGGAATATTTTGTTAAAATCTCAAAAATAGCCCATATCATATTATAACCTTGTGATGTACTTTGAAATCCAATGATGAACTCCATGGATATATATATTCATATTTCCATTCAAGAATTGAAAATAAGAGAAGTGTCCATTAAGTTGTGGTTGTTAGGTTTTAACCTATTTACATTTCAAACATTTTAGGGTAAAATAAATTGCAACTTTCTTCATTCATTCCCCTTGAAAATATTCCAAGAAATATTTATACATCTTTTCACTTCCTATATGAATTAAAAAAACATTGTACATCAATCAATATTTACTTTTCCAATTGAGAGTCATTCGGTACACCTAACCACTTAAAAATATCATTACACCTTTCTCATTAGTATTAATCTCACTTAACATTACTTCATTTATCAATTTTACCTTCTCTGGTAATCCATTATATTTTTTTGGATAAAACTTTATTATTTCCCAAATTAATGATTACGTTATTACTTATATCAAAAATAAAATATGTTTCTTCCTTTATAATTTCAAATCTAATTCTCATTAAATCATTAAATAATGTATCATGCTCCAAACATATCATTTCTAGTAATGTGTTATCCTTTTCACTAAAAGCATCCACTACCTTGAATGCCTTACTTGGATGATAATTAATTGTATAATAATAATCATTTATCAATTTTAAAAAAATTTCCTTTTCTCATGTTCAATTATTTTTATTGAATATGTATTTTAAAATCCAAAAACTTATATATATATATATATATATATATCACATTTCTCCCCATATAAAAAATGCCTCCACATTTTTAAAGAAATAAAATTAGATCATGCTCAATGGAATGCATTGGATAATTTTTCATATGTGGTTTCAACTCTCATGATTTGTGCACTATCACTTAATCATATTTCAGGAAAACCCAACCATGGCCCTTTGAAGAAGCATTACTATAAAAAAATACCCCTTTGTTGATATCAAATTTAATATTATATCCCAAAATAATCATCATTTTAATTCATGAAAACATTAATCGCATTCTTTTATCCAAATTAATTTCATACCCTTTCATGATAAATTGTTTAATAGAATGTTTATCCTAGAAAAGTTTAAATAAAACTATAAATATTTGTGATATTATTTTCTCTTTTCCATTCTTCCAACACTTAAATTTTATTAAGATCAATTTTTATTCCATATTTAGTTATAATATTCCCATGGGAAGAAATATGTTATAAATAAAACTCACATTTACTAAAATACAAATATAAACATTTTTATCTTATGTATTAGAGAAGAATCCTGAAACGTTTCTCAGGATCCTTATAAACTTTATAATATATAATAATATCATAAATAAATAAAACAATTTTTTCCCAAATATTCTTGAATTACTATATTCATCAATTTTATAAATAAAATAGGTGAATTTTCTAACCCAAACGGTAAAACTAAAAAATCATAGTAACCATACCTCATTTGAAATATTACCTTGATAATATCTTACTCCTTTAACAATAATTAATAATATTCAATCTTGAGGTCTATCTTTGAAAATTATTAATCTCCCAAGAGCTAATCCAACAAGTCATATATATATGAAAAGTGATACTTATTATTAATAATATTATTACTGAGTGCACTATAATCAATAAAAAACTCAATAAACCCATTTATCTTCCTAACTAATAAAATTATAGCACCTTAATGTGAGGTTTTAGGTACAACATAACCCTATAAATGAAAATATTAATATTTATTTTTCAATTCCAATATCTGTACTATATCCATTTGATAAGGTGTTTTTAAATTGGATTAGTATTATGAACAAATTGAATATTTAATTCCACCTCCCAATCAACAATAACACTAGTAAAATCTCCAAGAAATACATTTAAAAAATAATTTACCACTCGAATATCATTATTTAGACCATTTATTTATTTTTAATGATTTGAAAAAAATAACTTTCACCTCCATATTTTATCAATTTATAGCTTATAGATATGTTATCAATATTATGAATTCATTTTTAAATAAAAAATAAACTCATTCAAATAATTAAATATTACATTCGTTACATTATAATATTTCTTAACGTGAAATCCCAAAACCCATTCCATACCCTGAATAATATTAAACTCATATATAATTATTCTAATAATATTTATATGTAAAATAGTTTCATAGATAATTATAGGTGATCCCATATAATGTTTTTTACTTTAATACATTCACAGTGTGTTTTTTGATAAAATTTTAGTTCGTTGGGTCCAAAATATCCTGAGAAAAAGTTATCACCTAAAACATAGACAAATAAAACAAACAACGAAATGACTAAATAATAATCAACATGCATTCATGATGTATCTAGAATTGGGAACAAAATCCACCTCATACACACACCATAACACACAAGAACAAAACCAAAAAAGAATGTATAAAAGAAAAATGAAAATAAAAAAATTGAAAATAAAAACACATGTTTTACATGGATCATTCTATGTCCAACTCCATTGGTAGAATACCAAAAGTAATTTTTTTAAAGGAAAAAATATGATTGCAATTTTTTATAGACAAGTCTCTTCCCAAAAAAATGAATCCACCATTCATGTTACATTAGAATCTAATTGGTGTGACTAGTTCCTCCACATTTTGATCTTCATGGAGTGTATACCCTGTTGGATATAATCATCATGAGACTTTCTTCATTAGAAACCTTATTAAGAAACCTTTTTGTAACCTTATAAATAACCCTTATATATCCCTTATGAATACCGAAAACACTTACAAACTTCATAATTTACTAATTCATATACTTAGAGTTAACTCTAAATAAATTCATTTGAATCCCCACACTTTCTCCTTTTATACTAGTTAAGGTATCTTCTTATTACACTTTTTTCAGTTTATTTTCTTTTGGAATTTTAAAAAATTTCATGAAAAATCATCCCACTCCTCTTATTTCAAAAATTAGAATTTTGGAATCACTCTTATAAGAACTAATATAAATCCAAAAAATGGATTTCACATGGATGAACATAAAAATATCACGCTTTATAATCATTTTCATGATTCACCACCATATCCATCATCAACATCCATAGGGACCTTCCACACCCAATATTCCTTATAAGAGTGTGGTACAACACAATTCTTCAAGTAATCCTACCCCAACAAAGATTCAGAAACACCTCAACATATCTTATAATAAAACCTTTTTATTTTAATTTATCTTATTATAAACTCCATCCACCATTCATAGATCTAGTAATTTTTCATTAAAAACTTATAGAAGACGTGATACTTCAGCTGGATATACTATATCCTTGAATGAAAGATAAAATTATTAGTTAATTTTATCACACTTTTTGAATCATATAAAGAAGTTCAAACAACTTATATTCTTCTAAGATATTTTATTAAACCCTTTTAATTAATCAAATCCTTACAAACTTTTGTTTGTGAAATTTACTCTTTTTATATTTTTTAATGTACAAGAATTTTTTTAGGATTCAATATATATTCAATAGTTGTGCCTCTATAACTAAATAAATATCAATTTATTCTCATCTTACTATCTACATATCCCCTAATGTCTAAATCTATGAACCCCAATAGATATTCTTCTATTCCAAAATTAAAAAAATTCATAATAAACTATTAGATCCTTTTAGATGATAGAGGATCCACCTTTTTTATTCCTAGTGTTTTATTTTGATATTATCTATGATATTATGAACAAATCCATCAATATATAAAATATATAAAAATATAAAAAACATGGTACATATCAAACTTTTTTATAACAATAAAAAAATACAATTTACCATGTACTCATAGTTTTCTTTCCTTTTATGGCCCTTCTCCTTGAATAACTTGAAATGTTCATCCAAGAGACTGGTAACTTGTTTCCTCTCACTCATTCTGAATCATTTCTCTACATTCTTTATATATCAAGACTGATTCAAGAATAATTTTTCAAAACATGTGTCCATTATGATCTACAACTCCAAAATCAATTTTCTTGGACATAGATCCTTGTTCCAAAATCTTTTAGAAAATTTGGCATTTATCTCATCAATCATTTCATTTTACAATCTAGATATAAACATTTCATTAGTATGCAATGTAAAATGACAAAACACCAATCAGTGAAGACCTACATGTCACAATAATGATAATCATTACTCTATATAAACATATTCTCATCTATAAGGCATTAAAATTAAGTTTTCATAGACTTGGTTCTTGCTTCAACCCTTAAAAACATCATTTAGGATTTCACTCTAAATATTAGTTTTATTTATATATTAAACCCTTTTTCCACTCCATGTAAATCTCTTCTTCCATGTTTCCGTGAAGAAATGTGGTTGTCATATCTAACTACTTCAGATGTAAGCATTTCATGGAAGTTATAGTGAATATCAGCTAATATTTCATGTTTTTAACAATTATATAAATAATCAAAATATATATACACTTTATAGTTATTTAAAAACAATCACAATAAGACTTTACTTGTACTAACATTTACCACATGCTTTCTCCTTCAGTTGATAAATCATTTAATCTAAAGTAATCTCCTTTGTGTATATCATCTTGTTAGCTTTCATATCATGAAAACATGTAAGGAATCAAATTATTCACTCATGGATAACTCATATTGACTTGATTCATTAATACTTTTATCCTCTTTAAATCTATCATATTTTCCATTATCAAGAACTTCAATAATTCCATTTACTTGAACTTTATCTTATGATTATTCTTTGATCAGATTTATAACTTCTTCTTGATTCGAATCATTCCAAAAGAAAACTACATTAAAGATTACATTCTATCTTGTAATAAACTCACAGAATTTATTATCCTAGATCTGATTTCAAAATACTTCCTCACTATACCCTATAAAGAAACACACTCAAGACATAGATTCTAACTATTCAATTTTCATAAAATATAAATGGTTATAGTCTAGTGAACCAAAGTCCCTGATATGAGAAATTTCAGTCTTCCTTGTGAAATATAATTCTTTTTAATGTTATTATAATTGTGGATAACAATTAATTTTACTCACTAAGTAGGTAGAAAAACTAAGTCATTCCACCCAAAACTCCATGAAAAGACGAGAGTTAATACTTAATCTCCTAACCTTAGTAACTAATGTTTAATTCATCCTTTATATGACACTATTATTTTCAATAATATATGGTTTGGTATTCTCAAACCACATGGAATTATACTAAAAGAAACTCTAGAATTCCCTATTGATGTATTATCCACTATTTCCAGACCATACACATTTTAGATTTCTTTTGATCTTATTCTCCAGCATAGAATTCCATTCAAAAATGGTTTCAAATACTTTGGGATTATTCTCTATAAATAATACCCATAACTTCTATATGATATCATTGACAAAGGTAACAGGTTATATTGATCCTCTTTGAGAATGAATCAGAGATAACCCGTAAATGTCCATATAAACCAGCTCTAGCTATCGATATCCTTGGATGTATTAACTTTTCTTTAGAACAGAACATAGGAATTATTTATAATGATACATTATTAACATGTTCCACACTCCTTCCTTCAAATGTTTATAATTAATTTTGAAAAAAAATATTTTTATCCCTTTCTCATCTATGTAACCATGTCATGCATTCTATAAATTTGTAGAAATTATTTATCTAAACATTCATTTCACTTTTCAAAACACTCATGAAGAACAATGTTCTGTCTTTTACTATTTTATCTAACACCATGAAGCCACATGTAACCTTCCATGACCCTTATATAATAATTTTATAGAAACCAACATCATCTAGTGGTTCTACAAAAATCAACTTCTTGTTTTATAACAATATGTGTTATAATCTTTTTAATTATAGAAATGTTACATTATTTTTATATATGGAATCATCACCCTTGACCACTATACCAGTAGGATAACCAATCAATATATTCACCTTTCTTAATCTTTCAAAAGTATAAATTTTCATACTCATTCTATTAGATATTGAGTGAAAATAATCATTAGAGTCTATAATCCAAGACTGAATTGTACTAGATACACTAAATAATATCCCTCTTGTATCTTCTAAAAATTTTATTATTTGATACACTTATAAAATCAAATCATCTTAAATTTACTAATTTCATATTGAAATATTTCTTTATATGTCATTTCCTCCCATAATTCCAACACATGGGTTTACCTTTAACTGAACTAATTTGACTTCTACTTCTCCTTACTTTTCCTTTATTATGACTATTCTAAAAAATAGAAAATTCCCTTAAAATTTGAACTACATGTTATTATAGTATATTCCTGTGTCTCATTATACTAAATATCATCATTTATAATTAGATATCTAAAATCCACAATAACTAAGTGTGTCTTACAAATTTCATTACCCACTACAATAACCATCATATCCCATGATTCCATGAGTTACGAAATCAATAATACTTCCCTATATAAATACAATAAATTCACTTTTACCAATTACTAATTAAATAAAATGATGTTAAAGTCATTGACTTGATTAGATACCTGATTTACTTATGCCATTCCCATGTAAAATAGCTTCTATAATAAAATCATTTTTTATTATAGTTTGATCATGAAACATATCAACAAGTTTCTTCACATGTTCCTATGTTCTCTCCAACTCACATATGTTATAATACAAGATTTGGGATAGTGTAATCTGGATAAACCATAGTAATTTTTTATCTTACCTTTCCCATTATTCATCTTTCATTAATTATGGTTTGTTTCCAATCATTAAAATATCATGACTATTGTTTAGTAGACAATAATTTATTTATATCTTTTAGAACTCAAATTATAACCAATCAAACGTCTCAACCGAGACAATTCCCACAAAAAAATCAATTGATTCTAGAATCAACGAACTCCCACTAAATAATAATAATGTAAATGGTATCTAGAACTTCATACATGAATCCTCTTAAAAAATGAGGGTAGAATGATGTTGATTAACCAATATATGAAACCCCGTGGAAGGGTATAGTCATTCAAAACTATTGACAAAATAATCTAATACTAATTTTTGAGCCTAGGATCTCTTAAGAAATATCTTATTCCCCAAAACATATATAGTGGAAATAATGAATTGGAACCCCCCCTCCCCCAATTTTATTGAACCAATGTTCATAATATATTTATAATTAAGAATAAAAGTCACTACATACATGCACAAAAACACACATTAATAAAATCAGACAAGAACGTATTAAATAAAAATAAAAATAGAAGTAAAAGGGAAAAAAGTTTTATGTGGTTGGAAACATGTCTTACTCCATGAGGGGAAAATTATGAGGAATTTTATTAATGTAATAGAATATGATTCAATTTTGTATAACTTGAATTATTTTACCTATAAGTGAAACTAACATACTGATTATAGTAGATTACAACCAATACAATTGATTTCACTTCCTTTAGATATTTAAAATGTGTATGACTACATGTATATGGTCTTTATAGTAATCCATTAAGTAATCAACTGAATTAACTTCTCATTCTAGTGAACTGGGAATTTATATAGATACCCTGTGAGGAACCCTTATGAAATATACTAAAGATCCCCTATATATCTATTCTTATTATCTATAAACCTTGTGTAACTTTAGAAGTTAGTATTATTTAACCTCAATGTTAAACTTAATTCATATCCTTTACATCTTCTTATATCCTCCATTCAGTGTTTTCAAGGAATCTTCTGATTTTATTGCTTCATATTTGACTAATTTCACACCTTCGTAGATTTTTTATGCTTCCCCACCATATTTATGTTGTTTAAAAATTAGACATCTAAAATGAATCCTTTTATATGTTCCAAAACATAGATATAACACAATTTTAATATAGAAAACCCAATAGAATATCCATTTATTAACAAGATATTTCATTTTTACTATAAAGTTTTCCATAAATAAAATAACTTGAATATCTAAAATCAAACCAGATATCAGAATAATTTTATTAAACAAAAATGTATCAGTTACCGCCTTATTTTATGGATACACATCTATAGTAGTAGTGTAAAATGACTTTAGTACACCTTTTTTATTATGATCGTGATAATTTACACCATTCTAAATAAAAAAATTTCTACTTATTTTTATAATGGACTATTTTATTATAATTATAATATTTCACTCTCTACTAAACACTTTCATAAGACATTAGTTATATAATTTTTACATTATTTGTCTGACCATTAATAAAAATTTTTAAATCATGTTCCATATATCTAATCAATACTATGATAATATCTTTTTGATCATGTAATACACTCACTAGAATTATTTTTACCATATTTAGTACATAAAGGAAATTAAATTATCTTATGATTATATTTCCTTACTTGTTATTCCTTCATTTCATTCCACCTAGACTAATTATTATCCATGATATTATGAGAAAAATTTTATTTGAAAAATTTTATCTCAACCTTCTCAACAAAATTAAATATTTCCCCCCAACTCTCAAATTTATGAGTAATAAAATACCTTTCAAAACATGGTTTCAATCCTATATAAAATCTATAAATTTTATTTCTATAGTCCAGAATAAAATCTAGTGTATAACATGCCAATATAGTAAAATATTATTCATATGCATCAACTATTTCATCTTCCTTTTGCTTCAACATAAATTTTTTATATTATAAGTAAAATAAAATTAATAAAATATTTATCATGAAAATATATTTAAATATTATCCATTATTTAGTGTAAATCCCATTCTTCCACTTTGAATTCTTAATTAGATACCACCATTGATTAGCTTCACCTTCATGACGATAAACTCTAAGAGTTACTTTATGATGCTCTCAATATCCCAAGCCATTAAATATCTTATTCAATGAATTTATACACACTTTATATATCATTTAGTTTGGGTTTCCACGAATTTTTGGAGGATTTTATCTTATAAAATTCTTTAGTATTTATATATTTATTTATAGATAATTTTGAAACTCACATGAATTGCTGCCACTATTTATTGGTTGTGTTAATTAAATTAATGAAATTAAAAATTTATAAAATTGAACACTATCCATTTCATGAGGATGATTTGGATGGGAATTATACTTTTGGTTACATCCTAAATCATTCACCCAATTACATTTATGAGAAAGAATTCTAAAATATACTTCATTTAAATAAAATAATTTAGAAAACCTTAAGATAACAAAAACTATTTCAGAATAATATAATCATAAAAAAAAATTATACTTATAAAATCCTCTTTTGAATCACCAAATATTATCTTATTTCTTTCCTTACCAATATCCTAACCCATAAAGTTCAATAAACATAACATTGATACCAACTGTGAAGCACCAAAGACCCACACTCCTTGATATAATGCTAAATACTTATCCCTTGCACACTATATTTAATACCAAGTGAGATAACCTATTAATAACATAAACATATTGTCAATCATTTCAATAATTTTAAACATTAAATCTCACAAATAATAACATAATCCTATAACTCAAATATTTTTTTGGATTCAGAGATCAACTATATAAATATAATATTTCACTTTATTACATTGATGTGTCCCTTAATATTTTCACACATGATACCCTTATAAAAATATTACCCATAAAAATTATATTTATTTCATAGGAAATGAAAACATAATAAAGGGAGATATTAGATGCTCATTATGGGTAAACTTAAGGGATAACCATCGAAGATCATAACTGGTCATAAAATTAATAGATTGGTTTGAGATCATAATCAAGATGAATGATATAATATAATTATATTAAATAAATAATAGGCCATAAATTATGCTTCATAATGAAAAATGACATGTTAAGGGGTTATAGAAGATTAAACAGTCATAATTTGGGAGAACATGATCATGGTAGAACTGTCTAATTAAAATGATTAAGGAATCATAAGATTTCTAAAAAATCATGAAATAAAGACATATAACATTAATATAATCAAACGTATACCATGGAATAAGAATTTGATGATATAAGATGACAATAAAAATCCATGGAACATAAAAAAGTAATGTGGTATAACATAGAAATACAAAAAATGTATAAGAATAAGAAATCATAACATTTTGGAAAAATCTAACCATAATCAAGTCCACAAATAAATTTTTTAATATGAAAATAATGTCCACACATAGAGTTGTGAACACATCATAAATTACAACACATTGATTTGTGAACAAATCATTAATTCCAACACATATAGTTATGAATATAACTATAATTCTCACACATAGAGTAGTAAACATAATATTTATTTCCATAGAAAATATTTTGAACGTAGCTATAATTTCTATATAAAATGTTCTGAAAAAAATAATTTACACATATAACATTTTTATTATAATATAAATGTCCACACATAATGCTGTGAACATAAAATTATTATCTAGACATAATTTTGTGAATATAAAAAAAATATCTAAGTATAACACTATGAACATAATAATAATTTCCATAGATAACATTGTGAATACAATAATAATGAACATGAATAATATATTTATCATTACAATAATGTCTATATAGAACTTTATTAACATAAAAAAATTCCTTGAATAACATTTTTAATATAACAATAATTTCCAAACATAACATTATGAATAAAACAATAATTTCAACGCATAACATCAGTATTTTATGAGATATAAAACATTACCTTATGAATTAGTGGGCTATATCAAACCCAACCATCTTCAAATGATAATAAATAATTATGTATATTTAATGAAGATAAAAACATTCATAATTCACATACCTCATAATTACATGCAATAAAAAAATGTGTTCTATAATGGTTTCCTAAAAATATGATCACAATCCACCCAGAGAGAATAGGCAGATTGTATCATAATAAAATATTCCTAGTGAAGACTTTTTTTAGTAAATTAACATAGTTGAAAAAACATTACAATACCATTAGAAAATTTTATTTAAAAAATAAAAAAATATCCCTTCCTTTTTTATACCATTTATTTAAAAGGTCCTATTTTATTAAAAAAGAATAAGAAAAAAATTTATAAAACCAAAAAAATCCTGGAGAGGAATATTTTTCATGAAACATAAAGTGGATGTAATAAAATATAATCAGGTATATATAATTATAAAATGATGATTCTATTCATTTAATTTTAAGGAAAGTTGCATTAATAGAAAATAAAGACAAAAGAAACATTCAGAAATAATTTTCAATAAGATTGAATGAATAATATTTAAAAAAATATTCCAAAAGGTAAATCACATGAATGGATCCTTGAAAATATATAATGGTAAATAAGTTGAAATTTTTAATAGAAGATATAAAATATACATAAGTAGGATGAAATTCTATTTTAACCTTTTAACATTTTTAATAAACCCACATCAAGGATAAAATAATAAAACATGTTTTATAAAATAATTAAAAATTAGTTTTATGAGTATAAATGATCATATATATTTTGATTTAAAATTTATTAATTAAAAATCTTATGGTAAGAAATAATATAGACATGAATGAGAAAGATCTATTAGTGGGGATGATAATTATTCTTAACAACGTCATATTTTATAAATAAAGGAATCTACTAAAAAATATTATTTTGAAGATAAAAACTTAATTTCATCAAGATTTAATACCATAAGAAATTAATATATGTTAAAATATAACAATAATAAAATAACATGGTCAAAAAAGAAGTTACACCGCTCAATTAAATGAAATTGAGTCCCAAAAACCATAAGGCATTGATATTTTTTTAATCAAAATTCATTAAAAATGGATCTTGAAATGGAAATTGAAATAACATGAATAAAATTAAATTGATGATATAATATTTTAAATAAGAAACATATAAATTAAAATATTTTTATAATATGATAGGTGAATCAATGAACCCAAATTGAGACAAAAACACTTAACTTTGATTCCATCTTGGTCAAAAATGCTCTAACCTCCTATATAATCCATTTATTTTTGTTATTAATCTATATTAGACCAATATGTAATATTATTTTACTTTAAACCATTCATTTATAAATTCTTACTATCTATTTTTTATTCATTATTGGTTAAAATTATTATTCAGGTGTTAATTATTCAGTTTATTCAGTACAAGCTTCAGTGTAGAGGTTTTGGGTCCTTGATCATGGGTTCATAACCACTATAATGGTCATAGAGGTTACACTGGTGTGTTATATATATTTATTAATTCTAATATACATTTCATAGACATTATGGTAATAATTCATAAAGGGTGGTTAAAATCAAATTTTTTTTGAATTTAATTTCAATAAAGGAATTGATTTTATTAACAAATATAAGTTTATATATTATCTATAAATAAATTTGGAAAATTATTAAATTAATTATTATTACATCATATTGCCAAAATGTATGATTCCTTAATCATTCATGATGATGATGTTGTATCATTTTCATGTAGGTGGTGGAGTCGACCCAAAAAAACACAGTATGAATAATGAATAAGAAAACAAATATTGTAACATAATGATAATATCATTTTTAAAATTTAATAATGATATTATTACGTAATTATAGTGGATAATTCTGTTTTAGAAGAGTGTATATTGAAATTTAAATGAATATAATGAAAAATAACTAATTACCTACTTTAGGAAAATCATTCCTTATCAGGACGTCCTCTCTCAATAATGAAAGACTTGGTCTTTATTCATGGAATTAGAGGTCAAAAAAAGTATAATATGTGATTGAGAGAGTAAAAATGGGTAGTTATTAAAGATAATTTTTTGTAAAAAAAATTCTGTATAAGGGGTATAGGATAGCTCCATTTATTGATGAAAATGAGAGTTATTTTCATTGAAGTAAAAGTTCGGTGAAGGGTGAAGATGGAATCGCATGGGAGATAAGTGAGTTAGGTAAGGAAATATTGGTGGGAATAATATTATTTACTCCCACTCTTAAAACATCACTTATATAAATATATAATATAATTTTAATAATAAAATATTAGAGACCATTTAATTTTCTACTTTTACCTGGTTTAAATATTTACCAGGATTGTTATTTTTTACTAAAAATATAATATGAAGCTTCTTATAATATTTTGAAATTTTGATTCCAAATTTTAATTCCATTTTAACTAATTTAATTTCTAAACATTAAAAATTAAATTTTAAATGAAAAAAAATAAGATATATAAATATATATTATTTTTGTTGAAAAATTACTTTTTTAAAAATTAAGTTTTCTTAATATTACTCCAAATAAATTTCTAATTAAATAAGTGTTAATATATTTGTTTTTAGATTTAAACATACAATTATTTTAATCATTAAATATATATCAATTTAATTTATTAATATAAAAAACACAGTAATTAAAAAAAATTATTTGAAAATAATCCATTTACTTTTATGATGGTAACCAACTTTTACATCAATAAATTAATTTTATATCCCAAAATGAAATTCAATTTTTTTTCCAATTTAGAAATTATGATTCCATATATGAAGAAAATTTTATTATAATCAATTTATAAAATTAATAAAAATTAATTTTAATATAAGAAAATATAACACATTAAAAAAATTAGAAACATTAATTTGTAAGAAAAAAAAGAAATTTAATCTTATTAATTACCAAGTAATAATATTTGAATAAAAATTAAGATATTTTATTATATAAATAATATACTTCTTTATATTTAATATTCTAGATTATAAATATTTAACATTTAAATAAAAATTATTTTTTAAAATAAATTTTCTATTTAGAAATGAATAATTAAATTAATATTCCTTTTATTTCCTTAGTTATTTTTTGGATGTTATTATTTTATTTTACTAATCATCACATGAATTTTTATTTATATTTTTTTTGTAAAAACAACAATTATCATTTAATTAAATTCATTTTTAAAATAAAAAATTTTATCAAATGTTTAATGTAAATAAATATATGTAATAATGAAAATATATTTCACTTATTATATTAATAATTACATATTTATATCATCCTAACAACTATTTAGAAAACTTCTAAATACCTCTATATAAGACCTAAGGGTAAGATAAGAAATTATGTTAGTTATGGGTGGTGATTCAGTTTGCAAGGATCTTAGAGTGATATCTACTTGATTAATATTTTTCTATAGATGATTCAGCTCATGCCATAAATGATGATGTATAACTTGGTCTAGGTTTAGGGAAAATTCCATTGATGCTACCTAATTTCCATGATTGAAAATATGAGACTAAAAATGAAGACTTATACTACTTGATTTCATTTATTTCTCATTATATATAAATTTTGAAATGAAAATACATATCTTTATACCAATAATACAATAAATGTGTTATAATAGTCATTTTTATTTTATCTCATTAATTATATCATGGTTCTTTTTAATTTGGTGTTTTATGTAAAATTAGATATTAATAACACTCTATTTATTTAAAGGTAAATACATACTGAAATCATTAGATGTTACATTCTACCCATGTAAATAAATTAAATCCTTATAATTTTAATTATCTATATTTTTGGAATAATATTTTTTTTGACTGATGTGAACCATGGTGTGGGGGGATATTACCACAACATAGTGGAGGATATTTGGGATTCCTCTATAAATAGAGGTATTGGACTCCCTTGTTTTATATTTTTCTTCTCCATTTAAAACCTAGGTAATCCTTATCCATATCACCCAACTCTAATTACATATTTCAGAGTCTGAACACCATAGATCATCATAAGAAATTCATACAGATCAAGGTATTCTATCTTCTCCTATTATCCTTGATTCCTTGTTCATTTCCTTCATGCAGTTTTTTAGAGTTCCCCTATTTTAAGTTTAGTTTTGAGCAAGAAATAAGGGTAGTTTACTGATCCTATTTTTACTAGTTTTTTCTTAAATTTTGGTGGATGATCCTTTTTTATCCATTCTTGTTTAAAGAATTTTGAGATTTTAATTGAGTTAGGGGATTAATTTGTTCTCCTTTTTATATACAATTGTGATCACATCATACTTTATCATATTTGGGTAATGATTGAATCCCCATAAGGAATATAATAATACTATA
The DNA here is from genome assembly GCA_963277665.1 of Viscum album. NCBI lineage: Eukaryota > Viridiplantae > Streptophyta > Magnoliopsida > Santalales > Viscaceae > Viscum > Viscum album. The sequence goes on from OY728155.1 coordinate 1,909,043,005, forward strand.
ATTTAAGGAAGCATGAAATTTGGAATCAAGATTTTGTAATCACAAGTGATTCAGGTTATGTTGATGTTGCCTCTGTATTTTCTATATGGTTTTATCTCTATTTTTAATGGTTCTTACTATTATTATAATTGTTAATATTCTTGAAATTGAATAAAAATCCAAAATCCAAAATTATGTAATGATAATGGAATAATCATGTAAATTTATTATATTTATTCCTTAAAATTTGTGAAATATAGAAGTTATATTTGAAGAATTTTTAAGACTGATTCCTTGATATCGAAAAAATTTCATTATAGGTAGCTTATTATTATCTAAGTTGTGCATAATGAATCCGTTAATCCAAATTTCATCATAAAAAGTTTTTTTTCTAAAGAAAATTTATTGGGGTTGATTGAGCCATTTATTATTTGTGAAAGTCTTTAATACCTTAGTTTCATGGTCTTAGCTTCCCTATGACTATGACATGCTAAAAATTATTTTATTTCTATCAATATATACTCTAGGGTATAGAACCTTGATGTGACTATTTTGGACCTAGTACAGTTGGGTTATTTGATGAACAATGGACCGGTATACCTAATTTCTATTATTGGTTGATTATAGTGATGAAATAATGTAATATAATGTGAAAATGGTGTTAGGTATGACTCATGGGTGGATGGAATGAGTTGAGAGTCAAGTTTTCTCATTGGTTTTTTTAAATGTTTAGTTTCCTAGATATCATTTTTTCAACTACTTGAAATAGTTTAACTCTATCCATGGTAAGTCCATATTTAGTTATGGTATGTTAGGAGGAGTCCTAGGGTACCCAAAATTATGGAATCATAAGAGGATTAATAGAATGAAAATTATATTTTTTATTAAAAATGATTTTTAAGAAAAATTGGGAAGCCACCAAGTGAAAACTGAAAAACCTCAAACAGTATATCAGATAAAAAATTTATTGAAATCAAAATTAATCCTATTATAAGAAATCTCCATATATAATTTCAAAAAATGATCAGTTACCTATTTATCTGGTTTATCTTTGATAATGTCTTCAAATTGATAGGCCAATTTTCTGCAGTTCTGAATGAACTCCTCCACTGTTATATTATTATCATTGAAGCCGTTATAAATTATTATATATTACTTATTGTTCCAATCACTCAAATATTAATTTTTTTACCACTTGAATTGGTCTCCATTCCATCATTTCTATATCCTCATTAGAAGCAGGAAAAATCAAGGCCTCATCCAATATCTCTCCATCAGAGTATAAAAGAAGATCTCAATACTTTTATTTAGCCTCTGCATCATCTTCCAACGATGATCCAACCATGATCTCCAATGATGCATCAAAAATATCATCCTCCATGCCTAATATCCCCTGTGGAATACATAGAGAACCCTCATTATCACATAACCTCCCTATATCAGAGACTGTTCACCCACAATTTCACCCATCTACTCATGATATTGTTTCATAGAGTCTCCACCATCCACTATTTCACATCCACTTAATAGATTCAAGATGAACTCTTTCACCTAATAATTATTAGATGGCTTATCCTATATTTCCTTGGTCCCAAATTTTTTGGTCAACCTTGCCTCCATTGATTTTGGTAGGTATGAGTAATACCTACACCCTTTTGGATTTCCTCCTCTTTCTCACTACAAAACTGCCTGAGACCTTACTTTCCTTTTATCCCTTCTTCCTCCTTGGGATGTGAAGACCTATAATTATTCATCTATTAGAACTATATTTTAATATGTTCACATAACTCTCCCCCTAACTCTTCCCATTAGAAGGTCCCTAAATCGTTCGGATCCTAGTCAGGGGTGTCTATTCCCAAACCTTTAAATAGATTACTATTTTTAATAGATGATAAGAGCCTTCTAAGATTTTTTCTTCACAAAACATTCACCCTACCCTCTAGAACATCTGATGATCCCTGAATTTTAATCTTATATACTTTGGTGGCCACTGCCTCAAGGGAGGAACAATTTCCATGTAAGGAAGAATCTGCATAAGATGGAGCCTTTGTACAAGAGGCATTTGGTTATAGAGGATTAGCTACACCAATATCCCCTGGACCTGCTTGTCTATTCATAGTTGTATTATGATGATACAACTCATTTATCAACCTTTTGAATATGTCCACCACCTTTAGGATTGAATTAGTCAGTCTTTACTCCTTCTGATTGGGAACATCACCTGAAGAATCCTTGTAGCTCAAATGATCCACAATGAGGATACCCAAGTCCTTCGAACCAAGTCACAACCCAGAAATTGGACCAAGCACTGTATTTAGGTCCCTAAGACCTATAATCTATGAGAATAAAGAGTGACCCAGGAGTTTAAAGTCTGAGAAAAAATAATTCCATGATTTAAAGACCACATCTGATTTATATCTAAATTTATCCTCATCGGCGATCTAAATACATTCCTTCGATGGTATTGATACATAAAATTTAATGCATATACATGGTGAAATAGGGTGAAAAACTAATTCGGTCCTACTATCATAGAATAAAAACATTCCAACAAGGTTCCCAATCATAAGTAAAATAGAGGGGTTTAGAAGGGAATCAAATGTTCTGAAAACCATACCCACAACACTTTCATAAGAGTATCTCGATTCATATGAATATCATATGAACATCAAAATAAATAGAAGGTAAACCAATTGAAAATTCTCAAATATATGGTCTAGGAAGAATAAAATCATCTACTAAATTTAATCAACCCATTATGTGGCATTTTTTGCGAATTCCCAACAGTGCATGGTCCTGAAGACCGCAATATCTAAAGATGAACCTATCAAAGGAATTGACTGAGGGATGTTTCATTATAAATTGATCCACCAAGGTGAGATTATTGTGACAAGAAGCATCTGTAAACTCTAAATTTTAGAGTGCTATTTGAGGTGAGATTTCATAGAGATCTCGAACCTTTGAGCTGAGTGTGATAGCTATGAATAACAAAAGTAAGTGTGGGTTAGAGAAAGGAAGAAATGGGTGCAGCTGATCAGGGAAATAAGAACTCATGATATTGAGTGATATTGATCGAAGTAATGATAAATAATGTATATGTTAACAAAACCATGGAATGGATGTATGAATACTCATTTATAATGTGTACTTAATCTATAAATTTAATAATGATTATCAAAGCATGTTGACTTGAAATGGAATGGTTATATTAAACCAAAAATTTAATGGGTCTTAATGAAATTTTATTAATTTTATTTACTAATTAGAAATGGAAAAGATTTTGAATTAGGAATTTTATTATTGTGTTCATGTTTGAGATCTAGTCTTCTAGTATACTAGAAACTGAGTGTTTTGGGTGGCGAAAATTATAGTTAAGTCTGAGCTAGTACTTTCACTTTCTATGGTTTTGTGTGAAATATCTTTTTATTTTTGATTTTATACAATTAAACACATGAGTATGTAAAGAAATAAAGAACAAAATTTTTTGTGGGGTGATTTCCCTAACATCTTGTTGGTGAGGAAACAAAAATCTTACTTCTCCCTCTCCCCACTCTCTCTTCAGCTGTAGTATTTTTTACGAGGATACCCCAACCATGGAAGCTTAATTTATAGGGTATGGAATCCTAATGGTTTTTATGCATATCAGTATTACTATATATTAATGTGCAGACTTTAACAACTTGAGGTTATAAGAAACACTTGTATCCATTCTTCATGGCTATAGATTCACATAGTTGTACATGCATGGGATATGATTGATGGAGGTAAATTTTATGACATATGAGTTATAGTGGAATTTTGAATTCTAGTTACAAATGAGATAATGGTAATTAGAATATGGTTAGATACATGGATATAGGATGTGATTTTGATCCAATTTCCCTGGTATGGATGTGGTGATTTATGGAAGGGATGATTACAATACATAATTCATTTGGGAGTGAGAGAGACAAACTAGTGTATAAGTTGAAGTAGAGTACATTCAATTGTGTGTATATATATATATATATGACTTGATATTGATAGGATTAATTTTATGAATTACTTGGTGAGAACACCATTGTGAGCATGAGATATAGTTTTACCTATTTAGTTAATGAGATGGTTTCATTGATTATTCCTTATGATTTGTTATGATACTTTCAAATTTTCATGAGAGAATCTTGGGAGGATCCAACTAAGTATAGTCATATGCTTACCCAATATATATATAAACTATTTTTTAGGTTCTTGGGATCGGGTTTGCGATCAAGCTAGAAATTATAATCTCAAGGAGTTGTTCAGGAGTAGTTGTACTTTGTTCTCACAACCTAGGATTGTTTTTGTATTTTCATTTGTTTTAGTTTATTTATAAAAATACATTAATGTATTTTGATGCTACTTTATTTATTCATAGATTTGGTTGGTGGATCTCATATTATCTCTTATTCCATTAATTTATATAAATAGGGTAAATCATACCTTCTACAATTATATACCCATGGTGCTAGTATATAAACCATGGCCTATTAGAGATGGGATTTAGTGGTCATCTCATTCCCTTAATTGATGGCCCATTATAGGTACTAATGGAGGGGGTCCTGCTATATTTTTATCATAGTTGATGGTTAAGAGATGATATAGAGTTTGGAGATTGCAACTATTGAGGATTTCAAGGGTTGGTAGGAAAATAGTATTAGTAAGACTTAGTATAAGAATTAAAAAAGTAATACTTGATAGTACATGGGATTTCAAGAAACCCTATGATCCAACATAAGGAATTTTAGGTTTGTTGGACATTCTAAGTGAAGTGATTTTTTATATGGGGGAAATACCTAAGTAATTATCATACATCATGACTATCTATGACTTTCTTTGAAATGGATATCCAATGGGAATTAGATTGAAAATTGATTTAATTAATTATCCTTCAATATTCCATATTCTAGTTTATGTAGTCACTAATATTTTTTATTTTTTTAAAATAACTCCATGTAAATGTCCTCCTCAAGTATTTTCTTAATATGTTATTCAATAATGATAACAGATCATCTTAAAGAGGTTTCCAATGAAAACATTGCATGGAGGAGGAAACTTTTAGAGTTTTAGTACAACGTTACTCATATGAATGAGGGATACATTTCATATTAGAAGATCGATGATTGTTTATAGAAGTTAGAGATTACTTTTATCTACATTTGTGTAGAGGGTGTACTAAGATTAATTGTCTATGATGATTATTTATGTGGAATCTTGATTTTTGTGGTTATTTTTTCATGTGGATCATAAGGAATAATCTATTTTTTGGGAGAAGTTCGAATATCAGTTTTAAATTGTATTTCTTTCTTTGAAAATGAAGTTGATTTGTCGATAGTATATTTTTACCATTCACCCAATAATTTATAGTGTGTGGGAGTTAGATATCTATTATAAGAACCTATTATATCATGTTTTAGACCTTCTTAAAAATTATGAGTCTTGGGAGATTCATTTTTAGGATGCATTGCATCCAGTGGTCCAACATCATGTCACTTTATTTATGTAAAATACATACCTCAAGGTGCCAACAAGAGAAATAGTCATTGAGAGGATGTTAGTTGGGACAAAATTATCTTCATAGGATATTCATTTTGATTTTACATAGAGTATAGATATTTACATAAGTCTTAGTTAAAAATAATTTTTAAACATTGGGGATTCAGTTCCAACCTTCTTCATCTCATTTCTCTAAAGCTGGTAGTTATTGATCATTTTTGTATGCATCATGAATGGTTTATTATGTATGTGGAGGACATGTCCATTATAGAAAAGAGTTTCTAAACTTACTCAATAGTAAATGTGGATTTGGATAGCCTTTTAGGATTATTCATTGTTGAAATATCCTCTAATATAGCAGAAATAATAGGGTGATACATCTTTTGATCTATAGAGATGGGATGAGGCAGAGAGAGGAAATCCTTGTGGTGACCCTCAATATAATAGACTGATTGAAAATATTAACCATAGAGGTGTTCACCATTAAAGTAAAAAAATTATGTAGTTCATGGTTATATTTATGAATTAATGTTTCTATTGGAAGGTGAGTGAGATGTTGTGTGTGGTACTATCTTCCTAATTTTTACCTAGGTATATGCCTTGTTTCATTCATAAGTGATGCACTACACTATTGAACTCACCCTATTCCATTTTTTGTGAAAATATATATACATAATTAAACTTCTTTTGGAATTGACTATACCAGTTGGAGTTCAAACTTTGTTGTATAATGTGTCAAAAAGTTGTGATTTGATACTAGGTCAATGTTTATCATCAGGATACAACTTATTTTTGGGTATAAAGACATAAAACATCAATATTTACATGTATTCAACAAATTTAGTGAAATAGTTTTTATATTTATTGAATATTTGTATCATATTTAATGAACTTTAAGGGGAAATGACCATGTTTATTGGCAAGTGGGACCATTGTATGGGTTAAAGTAAAATGAGTCCATTTATTCTATGATGGTTGAGATGATGTTGGATTCCGTAAATGATTATCTAGATGTATTTCCCAAGGTTATCAAATAGTATATTTTTGTTTTTCCTATATAGGATTTGAAATTATCCCATCAATGTCAGAATGATTTCGGGATAGATTTGAATATGGGAATCACTTATATCTTGATGTATTGGTCTAGTATATATCCTCATATGTTTTGAGAGTTATATATTAATTTTTAGGATCATCTATGCTGAGGATTAATTCAAACTAGTGTGTCACCTTGGGGTGATCTAGTTTAGTTTTTGAAGAATGAAATTGGAATAATTTGGTTGTGTATCAATTAATACCACTTAAATAAGATTACAACAAATTTATCGATACCTTATATCATAGATTTTTGATTTATTCAATCGCTGAAAGGGAGATATATGGATATAAACGATTGATTTGATGTCTAGATATCATCTTTTGTGAGTGAAGGAAGATAAAATTCCTAATATTATTTTCAAATGTCATTATCGATATTATGAGTTCTTTGTGGTTTCTTTTAGTGTAATTAATTCTCTAAACATGTTAATGGGACCAATAAATATATTCTACTATGGGTTTATTGATTGGTTTATGGTGGTCTTTATCGATAACATCCTTGTGTATCTAACATCTATGTAGAAGTATAAATAGCATATATGAGATATTTTTGGAGTTCTCCATCATCATAATATTTGAAATAATTTTTATAAATGTGAGTTCTAGGCCAGTGATTTCCATTTCTGAGGGCATGTTCTGTCATAGTATAGAGTAGAACTAGATCCTTTAATGATTTAGGTGGTTATTTCTTTATAATACTCTAATAATTTTATATAGGGGTGGAGTTTGTATGGTCTTATTGGTTAATATTGAAGGTGTTTTCCTAAATTATCTTATATTAAAACTCATATAACAACCTTGACTAGGAAGGTACAAGTTTTTATATAGACTAAAAAGTTCAAAAATTGTTTTATTTATATGATGGATAAGTCAATAACCATTTCAGTTCATCATTTCCAATAGGAAGGTGTTGTGAAACGAAATGAGATTTCACTATATTTTCTACTTAAATAAATAATATATCAAAAATCATGTTTCTTACCCTATACCAACTTAAAATGAAAAAAAAATTGATATATTTTGAATATTGAACAAAGCCATTAAAACATAGTGATTAACTTAGCTCATATAAATGGTAAGTAACCATATCATAAGATCAATAAAGAAAGTAGGGAGAAATGAAATTTGAAAGTAGGATTCTTCTATCAGAAACCCATTTGTTTGATCCTACAAGTGAGGTGGCTTTTCTAGGGGTTTTCATAGACCAATCCCTAGTTGAACTCGGGCAATTATGACTTTATAAAAATTTCTATAAGGAAAAGCTTATGCTTATAGAACTCTATATGAAATACATGTTATAAAAATCACCACCCATGACTTACACCACTAGATATCCTACTCTTAGATATTATGTAGAGATTATGAGGGTTTTTGTGAGAATAAACTAGTATAATATTAGTATATAGTTTTTATCTGTAGAATTGAATGGGAATATCGATATAAAATCTAGTTTAAACTTAAAACCTTTTAATTTTTGTTACTATATTAAAATGAATATATAAAAATTTTAGATATAAATATACATAAAAATAAATAAATTATCATAAATTTGATATTTTTATTCCCTGAAAACAAATAATAATAAATAATAGCTATCATTTTAAAAACCTATTTTTCAATATGAACTGTTTTTAATTATACATTGGGATTATATTTAATTATTGAATTATCAAAGTTTATAAATTTATTTTGAAAAAATTAACCACATTTTTTGGATTTATCTTGGCCATATTATCATAAGGTGATTATTTTTAGATTTATCTAAAATATTTGAATTTAGTAAAATAGTAAAAAATCGAATATTTGAAAATATCATGTATTTTAATATATATGCATAACCTAAAACATCGTAACCTTTTTACTTGACCAAATATATGTATTTTAAGTAACATTGAATATTTTATAGAATCATGTTTGAATTAGAAACCTTTATTTGATATTTTAAAAAAAATCTCAAAATTTGTTTTAAATATATTTGTATTTTAAATTTTTTTATCAATTGAACCAAAAGAATTTTATTTTAAATTTAAACCCAATGGAACCAAATTATCTAATATGGTCCACATTATTTTTAGGCATAAATATTAATTTACCTTTGGTAAATATTTTTTACCCTTGTAAAATGATAATTTTCAATGAATAACACTTTTCTAAATATTTTTTATTTATTAAAATTAAAGGTATCAATTTTAAAATAAAAATCTAATATGTTGTTTAGAAATATATGAAAATTAATTAACTCTCATTTAATGTGTAATCTTTGTTAGATAATATTATGAACACATATGTATTAAAACAATATTTTTGTAGAAAATATTTTTTCAACACATTATATATTTTCATTTAAAAGTAAATTTTACATAATTTAGAAATTAAATTAGGAAAAATGGAGAATAAATTAAGATTATTCATTTCCATATTTTTTAACAAGTCTATACTCAGATTTTTTTTAGAAATTAATTTACATGATTAATATTTAATTAAGAGTAATATGTTTTAAATGAAGAATCTAAGGTGTCTTTAGTTTTTCAAAATTAACATGACATTTAGACCTTATATAATTTTTTTAGGATTTAAATTCTTACCTAAATGTATTACCAAATTTAACTCACCTAACTTTTTTTCCATTACATTATTACCCCTTACTTAGTATTCTTTCCCATCGAAAAGTCCCTCTTTCTCACATATAAAAGGTGGATCACTCACACGTTTTCAATACTCCGCTAAAATATTTAAATTTCATTGAAAACCTACAAAAATTTCCTATAATTAAAATCTGTTACATTTCCTACTGACCTTGGTCACCACAAATTATCCTAGTTTCCTCAAATCTATGGCTTTCATCAAGAAGAAGTTGATGGTATCAATGTAGGTGTCACACCATTCTTAACTTTTCTTTCATATTATTTCCTTTCTAAATAGAAAGCTACCATAGTATAAAAATAAAATAGTTATTATTATTATGTTAAGAGTTTATTATAATGATGATATGTCCATTGTTTATTCTCTTCCATTTACTAAGAAAAATGGTAATTTTCATTAGTCTCTATGTGCGGATTACTGCATGCAAGAAGCGATAATTTCACATTTTCATACCCACACCTCATGGATGGTATGAAGGATGGTATTAATGAATAAATATGATTAAAATAATGTATTTCTTTTTTTTAAATGTTCATTTAATATCCACCTTCACCCTTCTCATTAATTGAGTAATGATTATTCAAATCATGTGTTGTGCAGACTATCGCCTCCCCAGAGAATCAATTTTTTGTTTTTCTTAAATTTTTCATTATGTATCCAAAAAATCATAATATATGGCTAAAAATAATAAAAATTTTAAAAAAATATCATTATTATTCTTTTATAATTATATTATGTAGAAATAAACACCTCCATAACCAAACTCACTAATTGAGTTAAAGTGTGTTCAATATTGGGTTAGTTTTACCACCTACATGAATAATGCTATCAAATTATAAATTGGATGATTATAATATATTTTTTTTGTATAATATAAAATAAATATTTTAATAATTATTATTGTTTTTTATTTAAAGGATACAACAATATTTGACTCATTAATTAAGAAAACACCCTTTGTAACATTAATATCACATAAAAATCTTTGTCATCAATTTCATATTCTAAGATAACAACTATAGTATTCAAGAAAGGAAATTTAAAAGTAATAAATAATTATAAGTCATATATTATATTAATATTAATTAAATTTTTATTATGAACTTTGGAAGAATAATAAACACTGACACTGCTCCTATTAAATTTCTACAAACATTCAAACTATAAACTCCTGATGTGGGAAAATAGGTAAAAAATAACTTATAAACATATAGATAATTAGTATGATTTAAAATGATAAATAGATTTAGGTAATAATATGGTTATTAAATAGTGTATTAAAATATTTATATTTTATTTATAGGAGATTATAGTGTATTCAACTAAGCATAGAAATAAGATAAGGGTTTCATTATATCAAATTTGAATCCCTTGATACACGTTTATGTTATACACCATGTTTCATTTTTGATGTTGTAAATAGTACCCCATTATCACTTTATATCATGATTTAATTTTATTTCATGATATCCAATGTTTTTTCCATGTTCATTCTATCTCGTTGTATTTGATTTAAAAGGTATAATAGTTGTAAGGTTTTTCGTCTCAAATTCTCTTCATCGAGACATGTTTTACTGTTTTTCATAAATATCTTATTTATATAGAGTATATACTTCCCAAGAAATTATTTTCAAATAATCCATGATTTATTACATATTATTTATATATCCATATGATTTTAAATATAAAAATTATGTTTAATTAAAATTTTACTAAAGCTATAAGGTGTTTTTTTGTAAATCAATTCTCTGAATGGGTCACAATCATTCATATTTTTCTATTGTCTTTAAATATTGATATATTCTGAACTATGATGATTTTAGTTCATATTAAACCTTCTTTTATATGGAAATAATGTTTCATAATAAGTTCTTATTTCTCAAAATTTATAATTTTTCATTAAAATAAAATTTTGTAAAGAATAATTCTCATTACTTTTAATGGATTTTTCCTCCATGTACATATTTTTACTTTCCAACCATGTTATAATTTAAATAGTGTAAAGTCAAACTTTTTTGTCTCCATTGATCCTTTTATAGCACTTGATTCATTTTAAATAAAATTTTTCTTTAACATTTTTAATATTTATGGTTTTTAACAAGGTTGCTACAAAATTTTCAAAAAAAATTCTATCATTTCAAAATAAAATGTTTTATCTTAAAATATTCATTTTATTTTGGTAAAATTTATTTCTTTTTCAATTTTTAATTATTAAATAATAATTTTAAATTAAAAGTTTTCAAATAATTTTCATTTCCCATTTTTGAAACCTTTTCTATTTTCTTGGATATTTTATTTTTACCGCATTATAATATGGTTTTAAAAATGTATTCTCTCTAACTTCTCAAAAATTTGATTTTTAAATTAATATAAACTTAATATGTTTTAAAAAAAATTAAATGATTTTTCAAAACATTTTATTTTCACATAAATGTTTTCTACAATATTTACCTCCCATGAAGGGATGTTTTGATCACCCTTTATATGTTATTATGTTATGAATCCTTTTGGTAAATGATATTTTTATTTCCTATTATTTATTAAGTTCATCTAATTTTAATTTTCAAGAAACCTATTATTTTTCAATGGTTAATTTAAGATATGGTGTTCTTTTATTTTATATGGCATGCATATGTATGGATAATAATGGGTGGGTCCTATATTGACCTCTAATTTATTGTTTTAAAATAATATCTCATGATAGTTTGGTTTAAAAATAATGAGTTTTTTTACATAGGCATAGGCATGATGGGTTTTTTCACATTTTCAGGCCTGAACATAATTTGTTTTTTCTCATATATTGGGAATAATGGTTTTTATCACACATATTTTCCTATAATTATAGTTGTTCCACATTTTCAAGTTTTTTATCATGTAATATAGAATATACAAATTTTTCATCAAGTTATGGCAAATTTTTAAGATTCATTCTATTTATAATAAATTCAATTTTTTAAGAATTATGCCTTATTTTAAAGTATTCTTCACTTTTATGAAATGTTCACATGTTTTATGAATATAGAGGTATTTTTTGATCCATTTTATATCATTTATTATTCCTTAATGATCCTTTTATGATATTGTGTTAGTCAAACATGTTTTATGATTATCATCTAAGGTATTTGATCTTTTAATATGAAATTTATTTATTTCTTGGGTTTTCCTTAATTTTATGTTATGCTTTACCCTTACTGGTCATTTGAGATCACACCTTTATTTTTTCCAATACCTATGTTATAAATTTGATTATATCATTTGATGTATCTACAAAAGGGTATAATGATATTGATTATGGAGAAATTTTTTCTGGTTTTGTATAATAAGATGTTTATATAGATAATTTCCAAGACCCTAAACCTCTTGGTCCTTAGTTTGTGCGACTATTGTGATATGTATTATTTATAACAAGAAATTATTATATTATTTAATTAATTTTTATCTTGGGTTGTTTCACATTGTGTTTAAGGTGTTCTGATGCCTCCTGTATTGGCTTGGATTGTGTTATGAGGTAATATAGGGTGGTTATATCATATAAATTTGGATAGTTATGACCACATGAATATTGATTTTCTACCCATGATCTTGAGCATGATTTGGTAACGTTTTTTCTAAATTTTTGGTTTCATTACCTCATGTGTGAACAATTTGTAGTCCTTACGTATTATAAGAGAAGGATGTATGTCTTCTCCTAGTGTGATCTGAATTTTAATCAGTGGATATTAATGGAATTATTTTAGGATTATGAATTCAAGATTTCTATATATCAGGGAAACAAAATGTTGTTAGCTGGTTCCTTGAGAAAGAGGCTACATAGTGGCATTGTGTGTGAATATGTAGACTCTTGGAGGGTGATGGAGAGTTTTCTATAATACGCAATGATATAGGATTAGTTGACAGTGGAAGGAGTATTTATATGAATATGGGGAAGTAATATTCAGTGTATCAGGTGGAGGTGTCTCATCTCAGGGATTCTGATGAAGAGATCTTGTGAGATCATGTTGTTTTTTGTAATGCCTCTAAGGGGTGGTTTTAGGATAATTAGCATCAACTGTTATTTCAAGGTAGGATCATTGTTCCTTTAGTGATGTGGTATTTTTTTATCTATGAGATTTATAATTATAATTTATTAATATGTCTTTTTGTATCAATTATGCATCATTCCTTTCAAGTTATGTTTCGGTGGTCTGGTATGAAGAGTTCAGTTGTCAATTTTTTCCCTTGATATTTAGTTTTTTGGAGTTTGGAGGATGAGAACCATGTCCCAAGAGGGTTAATTATGCTCTTGATGCTCCCAAGTGTAAATAGATTGAAATATCATAGAACATCACCACAAATTTCTTCGATATCAAGGAGGCTATGATTTTGTTTGGGTGATCAAGATCACTTGATGAATGTGTCTAACTTCTTAGTTATTAAGGAGGTGAAATTATTGGAGTTCTTGTCAAGGTTGTATCGGGGGGTGGTGGTGAGATCTCATTGTTTTCTGAATATGATCATACATGATTGTGATCTCTATTTTACCTTCACTGTTTAGGGAGGTCTCTGACAATATTTTTTCTCTAAACAATTCCTTAGTTGTAATTTTCATCCATATATAAATGAATATATATAGAATACTTATTATATATTAAAAAAACACTATTCATGCATGAATTTTGTATTTTTTTATGTTTTTGGGTGAGTCACTTACCTTTGGCATAGTTTTCTTATAAAAAATCAATCTACTATTGGTATAGTTTCATTCATAACATTATATAACCAACCATTATGATATTCTTTATATAGGAACATGTTCAGAGAATTAGTTTTTCCTAGACTGTAATTGTTGCAAATCACACTAGAGATGGTTCATGTGATCCTCGAGTGAATAAAGGTAGAACATGATCATCATAAGATATATGTTGATCATAAGAAGATGCCTTTGGACTTTATCATTGGAGATCATGTGATCTTTATAGTATCTCTTCATTGTGGGAAATAAAGTATTGGTTATGGGAGTAATAACTCTCTAATATTTGTTATACCTTTCGATGGGTTGGAATATGTTGGATATATTTCATATCTGTTAACACTTCTTTAATAGATAATCTAGATTCATGATTCCTTTCATGTTTCACAGCTTCACTGATATATTTTTTATGATTCACACATCATTGATTTGGGCGAGCAAGAAGTTAAATGTAATGTTTCCTTCAAGGAGTTCATTGTTACGACTATATATTGTTAGGAGACAGAGATTTATATAAATGTTATTCCCTTTTTTTCCTATATCATCATATCATATTAGAATATAGTAAATGGGATTGGGAGTTTCATATGTGAACTAAATATACCATGATTTTTTGAAGATTGATCCTTATTCAGGTTCTTTTTTTTATCTTTGTAGATATTCTTTGTTTATTCTTGATCAAACAAACATTTTTTTATAATATTTTGTTATTAGAAATTTATTTTCTTGTTTGATGATGTCACTATATTTTTTATAGGTATATCCCATGAGAGTCAAGTTTTGGATGTTTATGATTCATGTTTAATCACTCTTGTGTCAGGTTGTTTTTATTGTGCTCTATTCTAGCAATACACTTGAGACGTATCTCACAAGGTGGCTGTTTGGACACATTTTCCCTTTATATTAATGTTTTATTTTTATTTTAGAGGAATTTAGGTACGATGTGAGAGTTTTGAGGAATTTCTAAAGCTAAATATATGCTTCAACCATTTATAGGGTAACCATGCTATAGAATAGGGAACAGTGATTGTTGTTTTAGGGTGTTTTGGGGGGGGGTTGAACATAGGGGATGGATATGGTGCCATTTTTTCTTTGGGAAATTTGGAATATAGTTGCGTAGGATAGTTGTTATCAATATGGGGTGTACCAAGAGTAGTGAAACTCCCATGTCTATTAGAGTTTGGAAAGTTATGATCCCCCATTGTGAAGTTGGAATGCAGAAATTCCATATCATAGGGAATTATAGTGTGTAGATGACGAGGTTATAGGTGAGGTGCTTGATGATCTATCTCTATAGGAAATTGGGAGACTAGTGTTCCTATTTATTGGTCTTAGTGGATTTCAGGTTTCCCCTATGTAAAATAAGATGATAGAAATTCATGGGGATCCTTTTTTCTAGGCATAGAACCTAAGTGAGGCTGAGCATGTTGAGTTTCGCAAAGAATATATAAACAATAAGAAGAGGGACTCCATGTTATGTCCTTTATCATGGAAGACTGAAATGACTAGGGAGATCCAACCACACTATGGCATAATCTGTGGTGGAAATTAATAGTATTTAATTAATTTTTTAGAATTCATGAATCTCATAGGTTGAAACCCATTTAAACATCAAATAATATATTTCTTTATAAAGGGGAAACACAGTTTGGGAATACATTACCATAATTTATTGGATTCTATTCAATATTCCTCTATAAATAGAGGGTTCAAAATCCCTTGGTTTTGTTTTTTATTCTTCCTTGGAACCCTAGCCAACCCTTATCCCTCTCACCACTGTCTAGATACATATTTGAGAGTGTAAACACCTTAGATAATCATATCCATGTCTTGTGGATCAAGGTACTCTCTCTTCTCCTCTTCTCATCATTCTTCTTGTTTTTTTCTTCACAAAGTTTCATTTGGTGGATTTTCGCAATTTCATAATGATTTTTGAGAAATACCTAATAGTGGTTTACTATATTTAGGCTTCAGTGGTGTCTCCTTAAAATTTGGTGTTTTATCCTTCTTCTCTTATTATTTATTTGATAATTATTGCCTTTTAATCAAAGTAATATATTCATTTATTCTCTTTTTTTAGGTGAAAGTGTGATCATACTATACATTAACTTATTTGGGTAACAATGGAATCAATCTAAAAACCATAATAATTCAAGAATTAAAGGAATAACGAAATATTTCATCGAGATTTTTTGATCTCTAGTTATTCCCATTATACTGACATTACCTCTTGATATCTTAGATTTCATATTATCAATTTTATATTTTTGTAGTTATTGTTATCATGGTTGATATTCTAGAAATTAGATAAACAACATAAAATCAAAATTATGTAATGATAATGAAATAGGCATGTAAATTGATTACCAATCATCTTTGAAATCAATAAAATATGTAAGTTATGCATGAGTAATGTTATAATTATTTCCAATATATAAAGTTATTTATTATGAGTATCATATTGTTATTGAACCAATGCATAATGAACTGGTTACTTAAAAATTTGTAATAGAACTATTTTTTATAAGGAAAATATATTATGGATAAGAGATCCAATTATTTTTTTAAAAGGCATGAATACCTTATTATTACTTCCTTATCCAACTTGTGATGGACCAACCTAGATAAATCACTAAACTAGAATAAGATGTATCCCTTACATGGGCTAAAATGAGTTCTTGATCCCCACAAGCTTGTGACTAGTTCTTGGGAATTAAAAAAATAACGTGGAATCATTGTTCATTAAGAATACCAAATAATGAAAAATAATAATATAAAAATCCTTAAATATTCAGTATGTCAATATAGTCAAAAAGAGTAAAGCGCCACAAATAAATCTATAGATAACCCTAGTCGTAATAAAAATCTAATACATCACACAAACCATTGATAACCTGACCAATATCATCTCTTTGTAATAGGTAGATCACATAATCTTCATATGACTAAAAACTTCCTAGTTTCAACTACCATTAACACACATCCTCCCTGTACGGTTCTTTTCCTTTAGTCCTAGAAAAATAATTTCTAAAAATTATCAAATGCATATGTAGGTTTTGAGAAACACTAACCCAATTTGATCCCACCAATAATTACATAAGCAATACATATCAAATAAATAAAATATGATCAATTTTAAATCAAAAATATAATGATAATATATTCTCAATTCATAATAAATATGATTTTTAAAACATTCTAATAGAAATTATAAATTAAGTACAAATAATAATTTCTATCAAAACATACATGAATAGGTATCTCAATAAAAACTAGAATGAATAAATAATTTTATAAACATTGTAATATATAAAATATTTTAAAACATATAACCTTGGTTATAATCCCTAGGGTAATTTAGTTTAAGTCTCAAGTATCCTCACACTCTTAGTGAAATATAGCTACAATTGTTCACACTTTCCTAGATCTGAGGTCTATGGGGATAGGAGTCCACCTCAAAAAATGAACCCTTTCCCTTATCAAAGTTTACATAGCATTCTCAATGTCAATCCATTACTAGGTAGAGATAATACATACCTAGAGTTATTATCAGGGACTACCCGCCTAACTAACTAGGCTCCTATGTGCTTTAAATAAATCAATGAAGGGTTAAATCATTCATATGAAATCAATTTCATCAATAATTGTTAAAGAAACACAAAATCACATTTTCAACATTCCTTTTCATTTCAAAACCCATCATCGAATGGTTTTCATGAAAACTCATTCCTTTCAAAACAATTCATTTACTTTAAATTCCATAAAACATTTTATAACTTCATTTCTCAATAATAGTCATGAATTTTTTTCATCAAATCATTCATTCCAATTTAAAAAAATCCAAAAAACAACACTTTATTTAAAAATATATTTCCAAATAAGTTTCATTACGCACCCTTCCATTTGAAAATATGAATCAAGAATCTCAAATCATGATTTGGGAATCAATTATAAATCTATTTAAAATAAAAAAAGAAACAACAAAATTAATTAACATGGACTAGATTACAAAAACACCATCCTAAATTCATGATATCATCAATCCCCTGAAAAGGGATCCATACTCAGATGCATAAAGGTCTAGAAAAATAATAAGGGATCCTAGAAATGAAATTAACCAATAAATATCTAGATCCAACAATAACATAGGGATACACATCCCTCAATGATGTACTGTCATGAGAAAAAATAAATTCATAAATAAATCAAGTTTACACTTACCATAAGAGATTAAATGCTTTAATAAACACTTATATTCATGAATAATTGGGGTTGTAAGGGAAAACAATATCATTAATAGAGAATCAAAGGTTGAATGGGTTGAATGGTGTTTGAGGTAGGTGAACTGAGATTAAAAGGTATGGTTTTGGGGAATATAAATATGATAATACCCTTCATTTACATTCCCATATCAGCATCACTGAATAGTCAGTCTTTCTAGGAAGAACACATGTGCCTCTAGAACCAACAATGGATTTTTTGTGGGTCTCACTAGATAATTAGTGGAATAGATGTAGCTTTTCTAGCTATGGACCCATATCCACCTTGATATCAAACACTTATACAACTCAAGGCCTCTCAAACAAGAATAAAAAAACAATCTGTCAACCATTCAAAGGCTAGAAACAAAGAAGAACAACCCAGAATCAATATAAAAATCCATAAAATCGTGGTTAATTAAAGATTATACCTAAAATAAAGTGTCAATATGTTACAATTCTCCCCGCCATAAATTCTTTTTTCCATTATAAATCCTTATCAAGAAGATCAGTCTATAAAGAGATGGCGCCATTGCTATCTCATAAAATCCTTATTCTTCCCTATATTAGGAGAATCTAAACCATTCTTCAAAAGAACCCAAAACAATTAAATTGAATTATTCTATAAAACATTTACTTGATAATAAATAAACCGAACTGGATACTCAGATATATTCATATCAGGTTCCACATCAATATCTTTCCAATTCAAAACATGAGATAGGTCAACAATGTTATTCTTAAGTAGTAAGAGTGGAAACATATTATGGATCAAGGTAAATTTTAGTGGAAATAAAAAATGGTATTACACATTACAAATCTACTCCAAAACCTCAAAAGTGAAACTATATCTTGGTGCCAACTTCCCTTACATTCCAAGCCATTGGTGACCCTAATGTGATGAGACTCTGAAGAAAAACTATTCACCAACTTGGAACTTTAAAGGACATCAGCGATGGTCCAAATACGATTTATATTGTAAATAATCCATTAACAACCCATAAATATATTTCTTGATATTAATCATCATATCTTAGAGAAATCTACCCCCCCACCAAGGAAGCTTCACTAATTTATAGCCAACAGAGAGGATATTTACAAGGTTGGCTATATAAGGCCTCAAAGGATCCATTTTAATGGAATATTGTTAGATAATATTATATGTACACTCAACTAGATAAATATAGAAATCCCATTGTCCTATTATTCCAAGGATGCAAGTATGAATCATTTCATTAATAATTTTTATAACCCTATCTGTTTGACCATTCGTTTGAGGATGACACATTGTACTCAACTTGACCAAGGATACCATCGCCTACTGGGGGACTCTCAAAACCCATGGATAAAATTAGGTATACCTATCCAAAACAATGGTATATGGAAATCCATGAACCTAAAAAACACTGGTGTAGAAATATTTCCTATATCAATTTCTTTGTTTTTGTCATGAATAGGAATAATGTTAGCCGATTTAGTCAATCGTCCAATCACCGCACAAATATTTTTCTTCCCACAAGGAGCACATGACAGCCCAAAAATGAAATCCATCATTATCTCATCCCAGATAAAATTTAGTACCATAAAGGATTTTAGAAGACTCGAATGCCTCTGATGTTCATCCTTAATATAGTGATAGGTATAATAATTGGAAAGTAAATCAGTGATGTCCCATTTCATACGTAATAACAAAAAATGATTCCTCATATAGTAAAACATCTAATTATTTCCAAGGTGAAACATGTACTAAAAATGATGAAAATCACCTATCACATAATTTCTAATAGTTGAAAGAAGGATATAACTGTTTTTGAAGAAAAAAATTACCTCTAGAGTTAGATACCATTCATCGATGATCTCCTCAATATATTCAAATTATTGAAACCTCAAAACTCAGTATTAAGATACTTCACTAGAAGATCATATCAAGAATAGTGGATTTGAGCTAAAAATGTTCTATAAAAAACTTCATCTTATCCTCCTAAACTCCCAAACACATGTGAGAAAAGAGTTCCATGAGATTCTACTCCTTAAAAATCCTTCATATACTAGGATGAAAAATTTCTACTATAATCAATAGTAGTAACATTACCCTTTCTAGGGTGTAGAAAATTCCAAAGTCAAATAATTTTAGGTACTCTATCCATCACCTCCATTGGATATTCAAATATATCTATGAAAGGATATAATTCAAGCTCTTATTATTTGACTAAATCTTAAATATTTCCTTGAAAATCTAATTACTCTATATCTTAAAATAATTCATCACAATTGTGAGTTCTATATTTTTTTAGGGATATTTCTCCTCATGCAGATAATGTTTATGACAACTATTTGCCAAAATTTTATCACCTTGAATGAAAACACATCCATAACAAGAACTTTAATCATCAAAAAATACCATGTAACCTAGCCTGAACTCTCGAAGAATCAACATAGGAGATGAGGTTAAATGATTCTTCAAATAATTAAAGGAAGTCTAAAATTTTGAATCCCAAATTAATTTCACTCTCTTCTGAGTGAGGTAAATAAATGTAGAATCCATTTTGGATAAATCTTTCATGAACCGATGATAATACCCTAAAAATACCAAAAATATATGAATCTCAAATGCATTTAAGAGTTCTTTACAAGACATGACCATTTATAACTTTTTGGGATCATCTGAGATACTAGGTTCTTAGAACATGTTACCAAATAAATTCACCTCCTGAATCTATAATTGGAAAATTCATATCTTGATAAAAGTATTTGATTCATCAAGATGTCCAAAACTACACTCAAATTAATTACAAGATACTCCTTGGTTTTAAAATAAACTAATACGTCATCCAGAAATATCACAATTAAAGTGTCAAGATACTGGTCAAAAATAGTTTTCATTGTTTCTATAAACAAAGTTGGATCATTGTTCATACCAAATTTCATAACAATATAATAAAAGTAGTTATACCTACTCTTGAACTCAATATTTTGAACATTAGACTCCTAGATCCTCATTTTGTGGAAACTAGACAGAAGATCGATCTTACAAAACCAATTCACCAATTTTATTTGATGAAAAAAATCACCAACGTTGGGAAATAAATACATTTTCTTAATTTTAACATAATTTTAATATGATGATCCACATAGAAATGAAGTTTTCTATCACCATTATCAGAAAAAATCACTAGTGTTGTCCAAGGTGGCACATTGGGGTGGATGATTCCTTTTCACATCAAGTCATCAAAAATATTATTTAATACATTTAGTTCAACTAGTTTCATAATCTTTGATATAATAGATATTATTTTAGTACATGGAACCAAGTCAATATAGAACTATACCTCCCTCTATAATAGTAGGCAAGAGATGTCTGATAGAAACCCTTCTAGGAATTTAACTTGTATGGGGGGAAGTTCACTACAAAAGGTATTTTTTCTTGTTAAAAAATTTCAAGTATATAATCATACCTAGATCCCAAAGAGGATGTGTGTCTTGGCTAGAACAGAGGTACCATTATCCTTGGAAAATAGAAAAAGTATCTATCTAGGATAATAATGGACACATGTTGATGATAACAGTAAATTTGAGATTTATGAGAAACTAACCAATATATTCTAAAAATAACATCTAGATGATTTTTTTCATAAATAAAAAATACCAAATATTCTTGATCTCCAATAACAAGAAAGAATGAGTGGGGAATTGAGAACTTACTCCATTTTTATCTTGAGAGGTGTTGAAGTTTACATCACATAAGGCATGAGCTCTATTCAAATATTAAACTAATATATATTGTGGGTTGATATCAATGAATTATATGAGCCTATAGTAAATAAACAATTCAAAAAATAAAAAAAATAAAAATTGTCCAACTCACTGTTGCAAGACCAACATCACTTCCCATTACTGACGCATCCATTACATGAAGTTTCTTTATTCCAGATTCTTATTAATAAAACCCCATTCTTCTTGAATCATCATACTTCATCACATATCCTCTGTGTACTAATGATCACATGCCACTATGGGGCAAGTAAAAACATGGAAAAACCGTTTCAAGCAGCATGATTGTCTGTATGAACTATAAATCCTCAATGCCTCCATGAAAGAATGCTTTGTGACACAATCTTGACACATTTGAAATAATTTATTGTAACTTTTCTAGAAATTTTATATAGTCTAGATGAGGATTTTTATCAAGTTCTTCCAATGTTGTTTCCACCATGAGGATCATTTCTCTTTCTCTTACCCTTAAAGGAATTACTAGATCTTCCACGAGGAGTGGGAATAAATCTAGTTAACTAGGAATTATTGTCCAAGTCAATTTTCACCATCATATAACTATCTTGAACATAAAAATATGAGGTAAGATTTAACATAAAACCTAAAACTATATATATAATTGAAGACCAATCTGAAAACTCAACATTTATAGTTTCTAGTTTAATAATACCTCATGTGAAAATTGAGAATATTTATTAAATCGGTTAGTGTACCAAGTAAATTGTAAATCACCATGGTGATGATTGAGAAACTTCATGGACTTATCTAACAAAATTTAATCTAGATAGAATTTATCTAAAAAAATCATGAACTCTTTCCACTCTAAATCCTAATTCCAGTATTTTATAACTATAGTATCCCTCTATCTTCAACTTGGGCCCCTCATTGAAGATAAAACACTTCACCTTAATGGAATTTGATATTAAAAATAACATTAGAAGTCATTATATATCCCCTAAACAATTCTATACTTCATAAGGATAGATTTTTTCCTTCAAGGATGGTGATTTATGATTATCAAAATCCTAGGATAGATATCCACTACTATTCCTTTACGGTTCCACCTCTTTATCCTGAACGAGGGCCTGATCTAGATATAAGATCATGAAAACAACTACCTCTATGAGGTTTTGGTAAAATATAAGGTTATCTTACTATGGTTCATTCACATATCCTTCCAAAATCTAGACCAAAAGTATTATTGGGATATAGTACTACATAATATCAACAAATAATAAGGAATAATCAGTCAAGATAGATAAAAACATAAACTTTATTAGTGGCAATTTGACTTAGAAACACAAATTATATATAAATGTTTGAGAAAATCTAGAATTGGATCAATTACATTCTTAAAAGTTAGTCTTTACCGACCATTTTTTGTAATATAAGGATTTCTACGATGATAACTGGCTAGGAACACACTCATAAACAACCCCAAATGTCCTGAAAATATCATCTCCTCTCTAACAAGATATCCCAAACTACATACCAACATCAAAGAGGAAACACAACCGCCTTTGATACAAAATTTTCTTGGAGACCTAATTAATGTTTTTAACAAGGCATTTCATTTCAATAACCAACATCAAATGGTTTTAATAAAAACTCATTTCTTTTAAAACAATTAATTTCATTTAATTTCCGAAAAAAAACATTTCATGAATTCATTTTTCAATAATCTCCATCAAATTCATTCTTTAGAAAATTATTTTTAATTGAAACTCATTTTCCATTAATCAACATTGTATTTATAAACCCATTTCAAAAGAGATTACATCACACACCATTACGTTTGAAAAAATTTATCAAGAATTTAAAATCATTGTTTTGGAATAAATAATAAATCCATTTCAAATCAAAAAAATAATAATAGTTTCAATTTATAGGACTAGATTTCCAAACCACCTACCTCAATTCATGGTATCAACAATCACCCAAAAAGGGATCCATAATTCGAGATAAAAATGTACAAAAAAAAACAAAAAGGGATACTAGAAATAAAATTCACATATAAATATCTAGACACATCAATAATACATAGATGTGCGACCCTAAAAAAGGGATACATGAAAAAATGGAATTGAAAAATGAATCAAGGTTACACTTATAGAAATAGATTTCGTTCTTTAACCATCAATTTTTTCCATAAAGATTCATAATTGAAAGGTCCAAAATCACCTCAAGTGATCTCATATATTGGAATGGGTAAAATTAATTTTTAGGGAGTAGATTTTAGACTTAAAATAAGGGTTTAGGTAAACATAATTATAATACATACTAGCATTTACTTTCCTAAATAGGCATTACTAATTAGTCACGGGATGACACTGATAAGTCGGTGGTGCCAGAAATAATGTGTAGGCATTTGGAAGTGCCATTGGCTATCTATTGAGCATCCATTGACTATAAGGTGGAGTTTCTATATGAACACCCCACTACAAGCATGCCACTTATTGTCCAATGGGTCTTGCAAGATTTTAGGGGGGCTACCAATATCTTTTTTATATATATTCCCATGTCCACCCTTATTCCAACCACACTGAAAACTCTCTAACAATTAAACAAGAACCAAAAACACACCCTAAACCATTAAAAGGATAGAAATAATTGGCGAAAATAAATAATATATATAGAAGTTAGGAAAATAAATGTTAACTAAATATCATACCTAAAATAAAGAGCTTGGATGTTACATTCCTCGTGAGTGTTCCATTTTGAAAATAATTTGTTTCTTTTTTTGTTCTCTAGGGTGCATATCCTTGATGTGATTGTTGTAAAACTAGTATGGTTAGATTATTTGATGAATAATTACTGATTTTTTCTTGTATTCAAGTGTTGTTTCATTTTGGTGATGAATAAATGTAATGGGATGTGCACAATGGAATCAAGGATGAAACTAGGGTGGTTGAAATGAGTTCATAGTTGAGCTTTCTCATTGGTTGTTTCTTGTTGGTTTCTTTTGAATGTATGTTTTATTGATATAATTTTTTATGTATTTAATCTAATTAATATAGTTCATCTATATAAATATTAAGTTAATTTTTAGTTTTAGTAGCTTAGTATGAGTTCTATATTACCAAAAATTATAAAATTCTAATAGAATTAATAAAAAAACTCATCTTATTGAGTTTCATTGGTGAAAATAATGATAAATTATTTATATATTAATGGAAACTATGGAATTATTATAGGAATTATACAACAATATAGGAATTGAGTTTAGAAATTAAATAATGATTATGGAATCAAGTTATCTTGAAATGAAATGGTTTTATTAAACCAAAAATTGTAATAGGTATTGATGAAATTTAGTAATTTTTAATTAAAAAAATATATGGAAAAGGTATAGGATACTGAATTTGATACTTGCTCGTAATTTTTTGATCGATTCTTCTAGGATATAGTTGTGGTATCCCAGTGTTTTTTTGTGTTAACTACATATATTTATAAGGTTAGGTTTTTCCCTCAATGTGGTTGTGTGTGATACATCTTAATATTTTCTGATTTCATGTTATTTACCACTCAAGATGGTAGGGAAACTGGTAACTGAATGTTTTATGGAGAGTTATCTAGAATATCTAGGTTTGAGAGAAAATTAGATACTTTGTTTTCCCTCTCACTTGATCTCTCATTATATGTATTGTTCTATAGGGGCATGCTTGAGCATTGAACGATTAATGTATAGGGTGTGGAATCTCACATGATGTTATATCTCTTTTTCGTACAATACATTTATTTGTGGGATATAATGGATTTATGTTATCATATATGTTTGTATCTAGTCATGGTGGATATGGATTCTTTTGGGTGTACATGCATGGGATGTGATTTATTGAGGTATAATTCATGTTACACAAGTTTTACTATATGTATGACATCTACTTTCTTATATATCAGATTATAGTAAAAAAGATGTAATGAGCTACATGAATATATAATGAGATTTTGATACGGTTACTAAGGTTATGGTAAGATGATTACAAAAGGAATAAAAATAATGAGTGAGTTTTTGGGGTGTGATATAGACAACCTGGTGGGGAAGTGGAAGTAGAGTACCTTGAATTATATTAATATGATTTTATATGGATAATTTTACTTGTTTTTGTTACTTAGTAAGAGATTCATAAGGAGGATGGGATATGGCTTTACCTATTTAGGTAATCAGTTGGTTTCAATGATTATTCACTAGAATTTTGAATATTACTTTCACATATTTCGTGAGAGGTTCTAAGGAGTATCCTAATGAGTATACACATATTCTCACCCTATGAATATATAATTATTTTTAGAACTATAAGAGATGATGGGTGATTGATCTGGGCATTACTATCTCATGGAGCTATTTAGGTTTTTTTGGAGTTCCTAGTTATTCCCTAGGCTTGATTGGATATTTTTAATTGATTTTATTTCTGTATGAAAATATATTAATGTATAGGTATTTTTATTTATTTATTCAAGGAGTTTATTGGCGGATCTTATCCTATATCTTATTCAATAATTTTATAAAAAGTGGGTAATGACTAATTTTTTATTATATATCTTTGGTTCTAGTCACTGACTTGTATCCTATTAGAGGAGGGAATCAAGTGTCATCTTCATCTCTTCATTACTAACCCATGTGGGGTACTAGTGGAGAATAGGGGTCATGAAACATCCAAATCACTTTTGGTTCATAATAGATTGATTAATGTTCTATCCATTTATTCCTCATAAACTAACCCAAAAAATTAACAAAACATTACTTTGAAACCAAATGATGCATCATAGACCCGCACTCCTAGATTGTTTTCTAAAAATATATCACATATACATTATCTTTGAAACCAACTATGGAAAAATGATCACAAATTAAATATATCTTACATTATTTCCATAATTTAAACATTGTATCTCATAGATAAACACAAAATTCTATAACCCATAGGTTTATTGTCATTAGAGATTAGTTACATAAATGTTTTATGTCAATTTATTACTTTAATGTCTCCCACAAACTACATTATATAATTTATCCTTTTAGATACATTACTCATAAAACATGTCTTCATTTTCTAGGTAATGGAAAAATAAGAGGTGTAATATCTGATGCTTAGTAAGTGAATACATAAGGGATAATGATCAAAGATTATAAGTGATCATAAAATGATCATATTGTTATTGTAACATAATCAAGGTTCATAGCATAATATAATTATAAAAAATAAAAAATAAATCATAAATTATAGTGAGTAATGGAAAAAAATTCCATTGGGTGTTAAAGGATCATGCCTCAACCCTGTGAGTGAACTTGTTCATGGGAGAAATATATGATTAAAAAAATTATGGAATCATGTGATTTTCATAAAAGGCGTGATATTAGGACATATAACCTCTATATAATCATACATATACCATGGAATAATAATGTAATGACACGAGATAATAATCATGAGCCACAGATCATAACATAGGCATGTGTCCTAACATAGAAATTTGTCACAAGTATAAGAATAGGAAAATATAACATTATGGAAAAATTATACCATTATGAGTTCCACACATATTTTTCTAAACATAATAATAATTTCCACCGATATAGTTGTGAACAAATCATTAATTTCCATGTATCTAGTTTTTAAAAGAACAATAATTCCCATATATAGAGTTATAAACATTACATTGATGTACATGCATAAAATTGTGAACATAAAAATAATGTCCATACATAAAGTTGTAAACATAACAATAGTTTCTATGTATAATGTTATGAATGTAATAGTAATGTCCACACAAAATATTTTGGGCATAACAATAATGTATGTGAATAATTTTATGAATATAAATATAATTTCCATGAATAACATTAGTAATATAAAAATAATTTCCAAACATAACCTGGTGAACATAATAATAATGTTAATGTACAACATTGATTGTATAAATATAATGTCCATGAATAATTCTAGGAATATAACAATAATTTCCATGCATAATGTTTTGAAAATAATAATAGTTTTGATTCATAACACTATGAAAATAAAAATAATGTCCTTTCATAACATTAATTTTACTAACATATAAAACTATTACCAATTTATCATAGGGATATATCAAACCCATCTATCTTATAATGATAATCCATACATATGTATACTATATAAACATGTAAAAATTCATAATTCACTCATAATATACATACACAATAGAGAAAAAGGTTCTATAACGGTTTCTACAAAACATGATCATCATTCATCTAAAGAAATAAGGTGGATGGTATTATGATATTATATCCTTATTGAACTATAAAACATTTTTAAATTATGTTGAAATAGATAAAAAAATTAAGACTATTAGAAAAATATACATGGAAAATATTAATAAATATATATTCCTTTTTTATAATATTTATTCAATTGGATATATTATATAAATATAAATGAATAATAAATACTCTTGGAAAAACAGGGAAACATGGAATGAAATATTTATAATTAAATGTAATGTTGACTGTGGAAAGATAAATCATGTGGAGAGCATTAAAAATGAAGATTCTTTTAGAAATTTTGTACATGATATCATGTTAATAGAAAATGAAACCAAAAGATACTTTCAAAAATAATTTTTTATAATATGAAATGAATAATTTTTCCAAACATTATTTCAAAATAGAAATATCAATAATGGAACCTTAAAAGTATATAAGGTTAAATGCTGCATTAAATAAATAAATATATAGAATTAAGAGGATGTCATGAACCGAATCTGGTCGCCGCCAAAACCGGCACCAGAACCAGCCCGTGACAAGTCCCGAAGGGCGTTCCCTATCCCCACGGGCTGGCACACGTGCCCGAGTATCATTTATCTTGGTTTGGGAATGATTTACCTGAATATGTATAGATAAAACACCAAAAAGATTTGATAAAATGAATCTGAAAAATTCATACCAACAAGGTTTATAAAAAAAATGCAGAACTGAATACATAAGTTAAAATGAAATAAAAAAGGTCCAAAGACATAATGGAACAGAAACAAAACAGCCCCATGGACTCCACATGACAAGGGGTCATCACCCCCAAGTCGTCTCCACTACTCCGCCCCAAGGATGAGGACTAACACCCTGAACCGCCATCACCCTTAGCATTTCCTTTACCTGGGTCAAAAAAAGTCTACTTACGCCCAAGGGGTGTAAGTAGGGTGTTAGCCTAAGACTAATAGGATACCACCCTATGATTCCAAGGTGCATGCAATACAAGGTGAAAAAGCAAGCAGTTTTAATATGTAATGAAAAGCGGTGACAAATTCCAAGAAATGCAACTTTAAATTGAAAACATTTTTCAAGATAAAACTTTAAGAATGTTAACACATTTAAATAGGTATGTTAGAGACTACAATATAATTCCAAATACACCCAAATACAAGGGTAAATACCACAAATCCAATGAGCAACAAAACCGGGAACACCCCTAGGCACTAGATAGTCTCGGGCCCCATGTACCTCGTACCTCGGTGTAATGTAACCATAGTAAAATCATTTCTCGTGCACGAGACACTAATAGAGAACATACCCAAAACCTAGTGGTCCCCAATAATCATCCACATAGTTTAGTTAGAGTTGTTGTTATCCAAATTCTAAGTGAAACAGGGACAAAACCCATCCGGTCCACTAGCCGTACTTGTAAAAATCTGCCCCACCTAGGTACCCGGGCTTCCCCCTTTGTGATCGAACAATTTCAGGATTTAACACATATCCATTTTAATTTAAAACACCAATACTGGTCACATACACCAATTACAGTAGCTATCGCATTTTATTCCACATAAAACACACAACAAACTCATTGAATTTGAATAAATCAATTTCTCAAAATCCTGTGTTGTTTTGCACACAAAACCCCTTAAGAAACCCAATTGTACACTATGTTCACACATTTAAGTTACCAAAACAGTAAATTTAGCCCAATACATTTCAATTAAAACAAAAAAATCCATTTTCGGGCATCCCCATGTTAAACAAGAAGTTTTAACTTTGTAAAACCTTCATTTTCACACAAAAGTGGAACCAAAACATCACATTCATTAGAAACACAATTAAAACCCATTTTTGCAGCAATAACCAATGGGTATAAACATTATAAATAGTATTTTATGCCTTATTACAAATCAATAAAAACAACTATGTATTTATAGGGCATCCCCAAATAAACAAATAAAACATTTCTTTGAAAAACCCCCAATTTCACACCAAATTGGCATTTAAAATTCAATTGCAATAGAAACATCATTGGAACAAATTTTTGCAGCCATAATAAAATGATATAAATATGAAAATATGATAAACACAGCATTATAATACACAAATATTTCATCAACATTGGAATCACCTACCAAATCAAATGAAACCATTGAATCCTTTGTGCGAAAACACAAACGCACCACCACCACACCTCAAGAAAGGTAGATCAAACCTAAAAATAGAAAATTGGACCAATAAAACCCAAGGTTAAACCTTAGGTTCGAACCACTACCCACTGGTTAATTTTAGCTTCAATGAAAAGGGATGAAACCCTAAAAAAATAGAATGCGACCCTAATCAATTTGAAAGGGGAAATGAAATGGACTAACTTACTTGAGAAATCTATAATGAATCTCCCCAAAACACAAGTATCTGAAATTGAAAACGGCCAAAACTCAGGGGATTTTCGCACAAGATTTATTAGGTAATTCAGGAATTGTAATGGAGGGAAAATAGTATGAATTGAGAGAGTTATGATTGAATTAACATACCTCATCAAATCTGGACGATTTTAGAAGCTCTAAGATGTTCATCCCTAAATCGCGATTCCTAAGAGCTCCAAAGAGGGGGTAAAGAGGCTGGGGGAGTGGCTGGGTGTAAGGAGGGAATATGAGGCTTATAATCACCAAAAAATACTTAAAATTGAATAAGTTATTAAATAAATAAAATTAATTTTTAAAACTGAATATGGGCTTCCGGGTAGGCCCAATCCCTTAAATAAAAACCAAAACAAACCTTGGTTATGGATTTCCAGAGGCTCCAAATTTTAATTGTGGTGTTAATATATCAGGGGAGGACATTTAAGAGTTTTAATGAGTGAAAATTATTAAAAAATTAATAAGTTATAAAAGAAACAAAATTTATTTTTAAATCTGGAATTGGGCTCACGGTTTGGCCCTATTTACGAAAACTCACCTATTCTCCATAAAACCATTGGAAACCCCCAAAACAAAGAATTAATGGAAATAAAAATAAAAATACATTTAAAATAAACTATGTATGTCAAAATTCTCCCCACCATGAAAACTTTCCGCCCTGGAACGTCATACCAAGGCCAAAGCAACAACCAAACCCAACTGAGAAACCAAGAAGTACTCATTTGCCAACTTTCTTCCCCAAAGGCCAAAACACCTCCAGTGATCAATGAAGGAAGGAATACTCTCACAAACCAAACATACACCACTTTCCTAAAACCATCAAGAACATTCAGGCTTTATCCCAAATAAAAACTCCTCAAACACAATCTAAAAAATACTCAAGCAATTCACCCAAACGAACAACAACGTTGAACAAGGTTACACTTACCTTACTTTAACTAAACCATTGGATGCTCTCCAGTACCAATGTTTACTCAAGAATGATTTTGGTAGCTAGATATCTCTGAAAAAGACTATCTACACCAATCCAAGACCATGGAAAAATCTAAGTTACTGGTACAAGGGGACACAAATACGCTCCCCACCAGAAGAGACAACCAATATTTTTTTTTCGAGACATAATCAAGAGACTAATAGGGGAGGCCTAAATGGACTCACTGGTACAAAGGATATACTTCCATAAAAAATTTACAAAAGAAATTGTATAAGACTCATAGTGTGTCTCCCCACCATAATAACCAACCATCTTAACCAACCAGCACTGGCCGGTAAAGAAAGACCCCAAAATTTAAAGAGTTGGGGCGATCACATGGTTAGTTTGCACGGTTTGGGAAACAATACACTAACAGTGGGGATCCTTCTATCCAAATTGTTTTATAGGGAATGGTCACTATTAACCAAGTGAAAACCATGTTCTGAACTAGTGTAGACAAACTTCAAACCTTTCTCTAAAGACTCAGTGGAAGCCAAAGGGGGAGGGAATAACATTGGGCGATGACATGGGTACACGGCCCTCCACCTATTTCCACCGAACATGGAAAACAGAATAATTATTATGACACTATAGGTTTAAACACTTCCTAACTTTCATACTGAGGATATAACTTTGTACAAGGTTTTAAATGGCCCTGTGATTTCCCCTGACTACGAGCCAGGTTCTCTCCGAGACCTATGGTTGGAGCTCAAATGATTGAAGCATCTTCGACCTTGCAGTTAGGATTTGGAAACCCATGAACGATAATTATTCTTTCGATGCAACCAACAACTACAATGCAATCCCCGATAAGTTTTCCAAGACATAACACATTCCAAACTCACTTTACCCTAACTGGATATTTCACTGAAACAAGGCCTTAAAATATGAACACACATCACACCTTGTTTGTTCGGGTGAGAAACAATAAAAGTAAAGAAAACCTATACTCACCTTCCTCTAAAATGGAATATTTTTAAGATTTTTTTCCAAGGGATACATTCTACCAACATAACAGAGACTCTCATATGATTGACCAACCTTCACCTTTATGACCAATCAAGCCCATGACATCATAAGGCATCACCGAACATGACCATTGCGACTGATATAAACAATGCATGGAGAGGGACCTTATACAACATCCCCAAACAACACACAATTCTAGAAAGTGTCCAAAATATCCTATTGTGACCATATTTCCCACACCGGTGGTTTAACCTGAATTCATGCATCAAAGAAACTTTGATGAACCCAAATGTCCTCTTGGACACCATCGAGACACTCATCCACACAAACAACCCTAGACCATATCCACCTTCGACGTATTAGGAAACTTATGAAACTAAGGTCTCTTTCAACCTTACATGAGAACTCTCACTTTACAAGAGGATCTAAAAATCAAGGAAAGGAAAGGGTGTAGACTCAATCTAAAAATCTCAAGAAAATGATTCCTTATATTGATCAACTGGAGGGTCTTCAAAAGGCAAAACAATCCGGGTTGCACTTCAGTTGTGCACTAACCCTTAATGGGGTGTACCTTATCCAATGATTGAACCAAAGGACCCAACCAAGATGGTCTATTGGTCACGATATACCACAATCCAGATCCAAACACATTAAGGGAACCACCACAAAGGCATCCAAAAACATTTTTCAAAAGAGACCACTAACCGTCCCTACAACACAGCTCACCGACCGAACACAAACCCAAAACACAATTCAAACAGGAGGGGTTCTTGGATTCAAAACATCCCACAACATCAACATTATCAAAAACCCATAATACAAACTATATCAAACTATTCATCAAGACATCATGTTTTTCTTTAAAACTATTTCTTTGAAAACAAACTGTTTAGCAGTAAGCATATCCACCAATGGTACCCCATGGGCCTCACACATGCATGTTTTTGTGCCACACCGGGCACCCTCTTCATATCCCTCCCAGAACTCATCAAGTCATGCCATCAACCATCCATCATCCCATATAACCACATGCATGTGGTTACTCACGGAAATATCAAAGGTTAAAACAAATATTATTTCCTCTTTTCAAAACCAAAACGGTCAACCAACACATCCTTTTTTTTCAAAAATGCTAACCAGGAGATCAAAATCCCAATTAAAATATTACTAAAATTTTCAGAAAGACACAAAAATTTATACAAGAACTCAATTTCAAGATATTCACATCAATTTCAAAACATCTCATCCCATTAAAACACCCTTTTATTGTTTAGAAAACTCTATTGGAAACACTTTATAAAACCAAAATCAATATAGTTCATGCTTTCAAAAGAGGTGTAAGCACACCATTTTACATTTCAAAATAATTCTGAAAATTCAGTTCCACCATTTCATTAACAAAACCATTCCCTCATTATTTGAAAATCATTCAAAGAAAACTTTACGCTTCTTAAAACCAAGTCACATTAAAACAAAAGTTCCAAGATTTCAAAACTAAAGAACACAAGACAATACGAGAGGAAACTAGTTTCAGTGGGTGACTTGGACATATGGTTGGCGACCATACCCCAATCACTTCACAGTCACAAAGAGTGTTCTAGGGAAGATCACTGTCTCCACATGGCTTGTCAGGCCCTGCGAGATCACTAAGACCATTAACCCAACTCTCTTTTCATTTCCCATAACCATCATTAAAACAAGAAAACCAAAGGACTTAGATAAATCCTTACATCCCTAGGAAACCTGAATCCTATCATGAGGTGTGGTGATTAGGCACAATTGTCACATACATAGCTTATTTTAAATGTATTCTTATTTTTATTTCCATTAATTCTTTGTTTTGGGGGTTTTCAATGGTTTTATGGAGAATAGGTGAGTTTTCGTGAATTGGGCCAAACCGTGAGCCCAATTCCAGATTTAAAAAATAAATTTTGATTCATTTATAACATACTCATTTTTTAATATTTTTCACTCATTCCAACTCCTAAATGTCATCCCCTGATATATTAACACCGCAATTAAAATTTGGAGCCTTTTGAAATCCATAACCAAAGTTTGTTTTTGTTTTTATTTAAGGGATTTGGCCTGCCCGGAAGCCCATATTTCTTTTTTAAAATTTAATTTTATTTATTTAATAACTTATTCAATTTTAAGTATATTTCAGTGATTCCAAGCCTCATATGCACGCCTTACACCCAGCCGCTCCCCCAGCCTCTTTACCCCCTCTTTGGATCTCTTAGGAATCGCGATTTAGGGACGAACATCTTAGGGTTTCTAAAATCGTCCAGATTTGATGAGGTATGTTAATTAAATCATAACTCTCTAAATTGATACTATTTTTCCTCCATTACAATTCTTAAATGACCTACTAAATCTTGTGAGAACATCCCCTGAGTTTTGGCCGTTTTCAATTTCAGATACTGGTTTTTTGGTGAGATTCATTCTAGATTTCTCAAGTAAGTTAGTCCATTTCATTTCCCCTTTCAAATTGATTAGGGTTTCATTCTATTGTTTTAGGGTTTCATCCATTTTCATTGAAGTGAAAAATTACCAGTGGGTATTGGTTCGAACCTAAGGTTTAACCTTGGGTTTTCTTGGTCCAAATTTCTATTTTTAGGTTTGATCTACCCTTCTTGAGGTGCGGTGGTGGTGCATTTGTGTTTTCGCACAAAGGATTCAATGGTTTCAATTGATTTGGTAGGTGATTCCAATGTTGATGCAATATTTATGTATTATCATGTTTTATTTTTCATATTTTCATATTTATATCATTTTATTATGGCTGCAAAAATTGGTTCTAATGATGTTTTTATTGCAATTGAATTTTAAATACCAATTTGGTGTGAAATTGGGGGTTTTCCAAAGAAATGTTTTATTTGTTTATTTGGGGATGCCCTATAAATACATAGTTGTTTTTATTTATTTTTAATAAGGCATAAAATCCTGTTTATAATGTTTATCCCCTTTGGTTATTGCTGCAAAAATGGGTTTTAATTGTGTTTGTAATGAAAGTGATGTTGTGGTTCCACTTTTGTGTGAAAATGAAGGTTTTACAAAGTTAACACTTCTTGTTTAACATGGGGATTCCCGAAAATTGATTTTTTTTGTTTTAATTGAAATGTATTGGGATAACTTTACTGTTTTGGTAACTTATAAGTGTGAACATAGTGTATAATTTTGTTTCTTAAGGGGTTTTGTGTGCAAAACAACACGGGATTTTGATAAATTGATTTATTCAAATTCAAAGAGTTTGTTGTTTGTTTTAAGTAGTATAAAATGTGATAGATACTGTAATTGGTGTATGTGACTAGTAGTGGTGTTTTAAATTAAAATGGATATGTGTTAAATCCTGAAATTGTTTGAGCACAAAGGGGGAAGCCCGGGTACCTAGGGGGGCAGATTTGTACTAGTACGGCTAGTGGACCGGATGGATTTTGTCCCTTTTTCACTTTGCATTTGGATAAAAAAACTCTAAATAAACTATTTGGACGATGATTGGGGACCACTAGGTTATGGGTATGTTCCCTACTAGTGGATTGTGCATGATAAAGGATTTTACTATGGTTACATTACACCGAGGTACGAGGTACATGGGGCCTGAGACTATCTAGTGCCTAGGGGTGTTCCTGGTTTTGTTTATCATTGGATTTGTGGTATTTGACCTTGTATTTGGGTGTATTTGGATTTATATTTCAGTCTCTAACATGACAATTTAAATTTTTTAACATTCTGAAAGTTTTATCTTGAAAAATGTTTTCAATTTAAAGTTGCATTTCTTGGAATTTGTCACCGCTTTTCATTGCATATTAAAACTGCTTTCTTTTTCACATTGTATTGCATGCACCTTGGAATCATAGGGTGGTATTCTATTGGGCTTAGGCTCAAACCCTACTTACACCCCTTGGGCATAAGTAGACTTTTTTTGACCCAGGTAAAGGAAAGGATAAGGGTGATGGTGGTTCAGGGTGTTAGTCCTCATCCTTGGGGCGGAGTAGTGGAGACGACTTGGGGGTGATGACCCCTTGTCATGTGGAGTCCATGGGGCTGTTTTGTTTCTGTTCCATTGTGTCTTTGGACCTTTTTTATTTCATTTGAACTTATGTATTCAGTTCTGGATTTTTTTATAAACCTTGTTGGTATGAATTTTTCAGATTCATTTTATCAAATCTTTTTGGTGTTTTATCTATACATATTCGGGTAAATCGTTCCCAAACCAAGATAAATGATACCCGGGCACTTGTGCCAGTCCGGGAGGATAGGGAACTCCCTTCGGGACTTGTCACGGGCTGGTTCTGGTGCCGGTTTTGGCGGCGACCATATTCAGTTCGTGACAGAGGAAATCCATTTTTAACCATTTAAATAATAAAATTTTTACATTAAAAATAGGAAAAGAGGATTGTGAAGAGTATAGAAGATAATTTTATTTGGATTTCAAAATAAGAAATGAAAATATTTTTTATAAGAATGAATATGGACTTTGAGGAGAAAGGGCCATTAAAGTGGATATAAATTTTTCTTAAAATTTTAATATTTTAATGAGGAAAGGAATTTGTCGTTGAAGAATATTTTGATATTAAAATGTAATTTATATAAGAAAAAATACATTATAAAAAAAGAGATATGGAATATTGTATCAATCATATGAGAACATGTTCAAAGAAGAAATTAGTTGAGTCAATGTAATGAAATTAAGCCAACAATACCCTTTTGAATATAGTAACTTTTGAATCAAAATCCACAAAAGAGATAACATTAAATTGAATTAAAAATAACATGAATAAAATTAAAATCATGATATAATATATCAAATAGTAACCGTATAAAAATACATTTATAATAAAAAACATGACTCAATGAATGGAAATTGAGATGAAACCCCTTACCTTGGATTCACACTTCTTCATATATTCTCTAACCTCCTATATAATAAATTTATCCTTAGTTTTAATCAATATAAAAATAATTTTTTAATGTTATATTACATGATACCATTCATGTTGGTCATGTATTGTCTTAACAATGCTCTATAAATATTATTGATTTTGATGCTCACAAATACCCTTGTTTGGATTACTAATGGTCTTATTTTAAGTGTATTTCAGGAAGCTTATATTATTTATAATTATTTTTTTGTAATAATATTCATGTATTTATTTGTGAGAAATATTCGTTAAAGTGTTCAGAACACTCTTCAGTATATTCTGCAAACAGTGTTCACATCTTGTTGTTTTTTGGAATGACTATTCATTCCCTACGCTGAGGAACGTAGCATAAGAATCATACCATAAATTTGTATTAACTATTATGATAAAGGGTCTCCACATATGGTTTATCACCCCTATGTTGGAAGAAATGTGTGGATAAATAACATTACTTTTGAATGAAACCTTATGTTTTTCAAAGAGAAAAATTATGGTTAACGAACCCTACGTAAGTATGGAACCCTACATTTGAGAAGGAAACATATAGATCATCAACCTTACTTTTGTAAACAACCTTATGTTTTCAAACATACATTCAGAGAATGAATGATACATAGTTGAACCCTATATTTGGTATTTTTTTGTTTTGTGAAGGAACCCTACGTTTGACTTTTCAACACTGGAGATTTGAATTTATGACTTTATTATATTTTTTGTAACAGTATTTGTGGAATATTAGGGAATTTGAAACTCGATTTTGACTGATTCAAATATCATCTTAAATGATTTAAAGACCCATTTATAATGTAAATTTTCTATCCTATTCTTAAGTAAAGTTACGATGACTCTGAGCTGTATTTTTTAATTTGAATTCTCCCAATTTATCAGGAATCTTTTACAGATCTGAAATCTTATTGTTAGATATATCTTAATATATATCTTTCTATGTTGTATGTTTTACATCACCATATGGAGATCTCTTGGCTGTGTTGATAGTTTTTATTATTCAATTTTTATTGTGAGAATTAATTTAGAGTGTTACAGCAATCAAGCATCTTAGAAATGAGGACTACATTTTGGAAATATACATGTTCAATCCTGGAAGTGCGATGCTATGCTTTTGTTACTGTTCTTAAAATTGAAGATCTCTTATGAAAATGGATCTCTAAAGACATATTTCAAAGATTATTATTCTTATGATGACGAATATACATCTTTTATTAATTTCATGTTGCTGCAACTACGAAGTTTAAACTATTTTATCAAATCAATCTCTATTGATTCTTTTGAGTATCAACTGCTCAGTTTTAGTCATGGTGGATTATTAGCTTACCAAGATAAGCTTTGGATATTTTGGTTCTCTATTTAAAGAACCGTAAGGCTCTTTTTTTAGCCCTGTTTGTAAGGGTGACAACTACCTACACTCAGTTGTGGATCATTCTTATGAGAAGAGGACCTGACAAGTGAAATTCACCAAGCTCTCTGAGAGGTTGTTTGGTGGAGTGGACTAAAGGATCTTCATTCCCAAAACCACTATAAATTATTTTTCTCTATTTTCTGTTTTCCCGCTGCACATACTCTCATGCAGAAATGTTGTTATCTCTATCTAATATTTATGTGAATGAACAGAATTGTGAAAATTTTAAAAGGACACAATTCACCCCCTATTGTGTCTTCATCATAGAATTTACAAC
This sequence comes from Viscum album, assembly GCA_963277665.1. Taxonomy (NCBI): domain Eukaryota; kingdom Viridiplantae; phylum Streptophyta; class Magnoliopsida; order Santalales; family Viscaceae; genus Viscum; species Viscum album. The sequence continues at coordinate 1,909,082,208 of OY728155.1, forward strand.
CAAACATTTGGTATCAAAGGATAGGCTCTACATATTTTATTTGGTTCTAACAAACCAATGTTAAATATCTAGTTGAAGATCAATGGAGAATCTCATGGAAGGAATGTCATTGGTTCATGCCCCATATTTCAATTGTGAAATCTATGGATGATAGAAATCACATATGACAATCTATTTGGAAAATAGTGAATTTAAATTATACTCAATGATTTTTACCCCTTAAAAAATTCTTAAAAACCCTGAAGCCTAGACTGCTACTATATAGGCTTACTATGACATGAATTATAAAGTTATGAATGTTATCATCGGTGGTCTTGGACCAGAAAAATTCAACCGTGTCTAACAATTATACAACTTATGAAATGTGGCAAACAATTGTAGTTTCTTATGAAGGTATATAAAATGTAAGACAGATGATGTATGAAACAACAAAGTTGAAATTTGATACATTTTGAATGGTTGATAGATAAAGCATCACTCAAATGAATGGAAGGCTAACAGAAATTATAAACAATATTATAGCCTTATGTGAACCTATCAAACAAGTTGATCAAGAATTGAATGTATTGAGAGTAATTCCTAATTAATGTAATGGAATTTCAGCTGTAATCCACCAATAAAAACCTATCAAGAATCTGATAATGAGAGAATTGATTGGAACTATAATGATGTATGAAGCTGATATGCAAGATGAAGTTAAAGATCACAAATTCCTAGGGAAAAATTACTACATTAATTTAAAGGTTACATCTCTAAAGTAGAATAGAAATATTAAACAAGAAGTCAGATAATAAATAAATTCAGACTCATCTAATTCTAAAATTGAGCTAGATCAATTAGCCATAAATTTTACTAGGTTTAAGAGGAAGAATAGAGGTTTTGGAAAACCATTCAAAAAGTATGAGAAAGAGTCAAGGGAAGATATATTCTATGAACGAAAAATGTTGGTTCATATAAGACGTAATTGTCCTCAATTAAAAAGTTAAAATAGAAATAGAGAAAAAAAGTTTCATAATAATTTTGACTATGAAAACAAAGGAAAAAATAGCTATGGAGGCTACTTGTAGTGTAATAGAATACTCTGGAAGCTCATAAATATCTAATTCATAGAAGTAAGAATCAAATATGAAAGTTAATATATGCTTTATGGATGAAGAGGAGAAGGTATAGCCCTACTATTCATCTGATTCTAATTCATGTTACTCAAATGATAAAATTGAAACCTATTGTACTATACTAGAAGAAAGATATGACTTCCGATTAAAGAAACAAAAATCTTTAAATATTATTCATAATTCCATTTTATGAGAATGGGATAATTTACATAAATAGAATCCCGATTTAGTTGAGAAATTTATCTCATCCTCAACAAATTATACTGACCATGAAAACAAGATTATAATACTATAAGATGAAGTAGAAACTTATAAAAGTGTTGTTATTATATTTATAAAAGTATAAAATATACTAAATTAAATTCTTGGTAATAATGTATTTAAAAATATATGATTTGGTATATAAAGTGAGGGTAAAAAAACCAAACTATATAGGAATTATTTTGTTCCTAATACAAAATCTGCTATTTGACATTTTTGTGGAACAGAAGGACATATTACAAAAAACTGTAATTTGAGAAATCCTCAAATAAGTGGGATTAAAGGAGATTTTATCTCAAAATATTTATCTGAAGTAAAAGTCATAAATCATGGAAAAATAAAGCATATTTTTATTCCAAAATCCTTATTAGCTAACACTGTTATACCCAAAAAGATATGGGTACCAAAACAATTTTTTTTAAATTGTATTTATAGGCAACAAATCACAGAAAAGGAAAGTTGATATGGTGTATGTATATTGGATACTCCAAACACGTGAGTATAAATCCATCGCACTTAAATATATTAACATCGATTGATGGAAGTCTAGTCACTTTCGGTGACAATACCAAAGGAATGGTAATTAGACTTGGAATAGTTGGAGATCCAAATTCTCTCTCAATCAATAATGTAATGTATGTACCAAGGATTAAAGAATAACATGATTAGTATCTCTCAACTATGTGATTATGGATACTATGTTGATTTTTCTAAAAATTCATGTTATTCTATTTAATGATGATTTTCTTAAATTTAGAACACCCAGAACAGATAATGTCTACACCTTGGACTTAAATTCATTGTGTAAACAAAAATTGAATTATTTAACATCTAAGATAAATGAATCTTGGATTTGGAATAGAATACATGGTCATTTAAATATTTATTATTTACATAAATTACTTAATAAACAATTAGTTTTAGATTTACCTAGTCTCATGTTTGATAGTGATATATTCTGTGATGCATGCCATATTGGAAAGAAACACAAATCTTCATTCAAATCTGTTAAAAAAATTGCAACATAAAATCCCCTAGAACATATCCACATAGATCTTTTTTGAACCATCTAGAGTAACAAGTTTGGCAAGGAAATTATTTTTATATGTTTTAGTTGATGATTATTCTATATTTACCTGGGTCTATTTTCTAAAACTGAAAAATGATGCTTTTACTGTTTTTGAATGTTATTGAAAAAGTGTTAAAAATGGAAAAGGTTTTAAAATAAGTTCATTAAGAAGTGATAATTGTGTAGAGTTTTAGAATCAATAATTAAATTCATTTTTCTCAAACATGGGTATTAAACACACCATCTCTACACCAAGAACACCTTAAAAATGGAATAGTTGAAAGAGGAAATAGAACTATTTAAGAAATTGATAGGACTATGCTAAATGAATAAAGCCTTCCTGCCTATTTAGGTGTAGAAGCTGTAAGCACAACCTATTAAATAATAAATAGAGTTTTAATTTGGCCTATTTTCAAAAATACACTTTATTAAGTTTTGAATAAAAAAATCATAATGTAAAGTACTGTAAAGTTTTTGATTCAAGGTGTATATCCCAAACACCAAGGATAATCTTGGTAAGTTTGATCCAAAAGCTGATGAAGGAATTTTCTTAGGATATTATGAAAAATTTAAAGCCTATATAGTATTTAATAAATATTCAAGTACTATTGAAGAATCAGTTCACATGATGTTTTGATGAAACTGACCCTTTTAATAATGATAAATATCAAGCTGATGAATCTATTCACTCTTCTGGGAACATGAGACTTGAAAACCTAAAAAATGATTTTGAAAATAAAATTCATTCTAGTTCATAAGGGCATGGTTCTAATGAACCCAAAAGTGTTTTTCCTAGATATTCTAGAACCCTAAATTATCATCCTTTAGAAACTATTACAGGATACCTAGGCATAGGAATAAAAAATAGAAGAAATACAAGAAAATTAGTTGAATTATTTTTCCTTCTTTCACAACATGAACCTAAATCTTTTGAAGAATCCTTAGAAGATAGAATTTGGATGTTAGAAATGCAAGAAGAATTGTACCAGTTTAAATAAATAAAGTTTGGGAATTAGTTGAAAGACCATCAAATTATCCATTTATAGGAACAAAATGGTACTTTAGAAATAAACAAGATGATCAAGGGACTATAAGTTGAAATAAATCTAGATTAATAGCTAAAGGATATAATCAGAAATAAGGTATAGATTATGATAAAACCTTTTCCCCAATAGCCATATTTGAAGATATTAGAATCCATTTAGCTTATGAATCTCATATGAAATTTAAATTATATTATATGGATGTCAAATATTAATTTTGAAATGGATATTTAATGGAGGAAGGTTATGTTGAGAAAAATACTAGTTTTGAAAATTCCCAAAAATAAGATTTTGTTTTTAAACTTACTAAATCTCTTTATAGCCTTAAGCAAGCACCCAGAGCTTGGTTTGAAATATTATGTTCTTTCCTTTTGAAAAAAATTTTTACTGTTGGTTTGGAATATCCTACCCTTTTTAAGAAAACAGTTTTTTTTAATTTATTATTAGTTCAAATCTATGTTGATGATGTTATTTTTGGATCAACAAATAAAAAACTTTGTAATGATTTTTCATATCTCATGAAAAAATAATTTGAGATGATAATAATGGGATAATTAAATTTATTTTTAGGACTTCAAATTTATGTAAAATATTATAGAAATGTATTAAACCAAAGAAAATATATTACTGATTTATTGAAAAAAAATTGGTCCTAAGAACAGCAAGACATATTCAACTCCCGTGTTTAATAATATTAAATTTGATTTGGAATAAGCTGTAAAACCAATGGAAAACAAGTTATATAGAGGTATGATTGGTATTTTATTATAAATTACTTCTAGAATACCTGATATTATGTTTTTAGTATGTTTATGTGCCAGATTTAAAACTAATCCTAAATAATCACATCTTATTGCTGTCAAAAATATTTTTAGATATTTAAAAGGAACTGTTTTTTCAATCTCTTTTTTGTCCAAAAACTTATGATTTTAATTTATTATCATATTCTAATATAGATAATAGATGTTGTAAATTATATAGAAAATTTACTTCAGGAACCTATCACTTCTTTGGAAAATTGTTAGTGTCACGGTCAAGTAAGAAGAAACACTCAGTTTCCTTATCAACAGCTGAAGTAGAATATATATCTACTGGTAGTTGTTGTGCAAAAGTGTTCTGGATGAAAAATAAACTAATGGACTTTGAACAAAATTTCAATAGTAAACCTATCTTATGTGATAATACAAGTGCTATAAATATTTCAAAAAATCCAATAAGTCATTCTAGAACTAAGCATATTGATTTTAGACATCATTTTCTTAGAGATCATTTCCTTAAAAAAGATATGTACTTAGAATTTATTAACAATAAATATCAATTAGCTGATATTTTCACTAAACCACATCCTACTATAAGTTTTTATTTTATTAAGGGGGTTATAGGTTTATTTAATTTTTAAATAAGTTATTTTTTTATTTTATTTTATTTTATTTTATTCTATTCTATTTTATTTTTATTTTTATTACTGTAAATCTAATTTATATTTCATATTTTTATCTTACTATATTTTAGTTATTTTATTTAATCTTAAATTTATTTACACTGAATAATCATTAAAAGAATGTTTTAATTACTCTGTGACTCGGGAAATGAGGATATGCATCACCTCTGAGAAACCCTTCGTCTACCAAACCCTTCGTCTTCCAAACCCTTCGTTTACCAAAATAGTTTTTGTGTAAACTAAAACCCTCGTTTTTTTCTTCTAAACCATAGAATTTCAGATTTTTTAAATGATGAAAACCAAGTGAGTCAATGAAGGAAACATAAGTGACCTGAAGTGACAATGTCTTACAGGCAGAAAAATACTAAGGAAAATTTGTTTATTTTGATTTATTATATCATAAGAATCTGCTCCTAAAATAAGAATTGGCATTTTAAGGGCTGGAGACTACTTTCAATGACATCAATTCAGAATTTATTGATGAGGTATAACTGAACTCTTTTTATAAGTGTGTACAGTTCATTTTTTGGTTAATTTTAGGATGTGATGCTTGAAATTATTGAAGATAAGGATTTTTTCATTTCTTCAATTGAATTTTTGAAAATCTTATACTACCCTCATGAAAGAGTTTTTCACTTTGATCTTATATAGATTAGACCCAAGTGTCATTATTTCTAATAAATTATGTCATTTTTGTTTAAATTCATGCACATTAGGAAAATGTTTGTATCTAAAGGCAGATCATAAGGTCTTGGTTAGGTTTATTCATATCATTATTGTGCCAAGGATGGAAAAGATGGAGAAAATTTCGACCTTGTTATGTACATCATTTTTTTTATTTCTAAGTGATATTAAGATGAATTTTCCATGATATATGTTTAGGTATTTTCATTATTATTGTCAACAAGATGTTATGATGAATTTTTATCCATATGGAAGAATAATATCAAAAAATTTGTTTAAAAATAATATTATTCGATTAATAGATTCAAGGATGAAGTGTCATCGTAGTAATGTTTTAAATGCTGAAACTCTATGAAAATTAGGATTTTTTTAGAGTATAATGAAATGAAATATTTTACCAGTTAGGGATAAAGAATAATAGATCTCATAATATTTTCCTTAGTGGAGAAAGGAGTTGTTCAAAAGGATGGTGTAGCTGAATCTAAAACAGATGCAATTTCTTAAACGACTTAGAGGAGGCTTAAGATTAATACCAAAGTAGAAGAAGTTGAGGAAGAAGAAATTCAAGATGGACTTGTTGTGAAACCTAGAAAAATAAATGTTAAACAATTTGAAGAGAATGTGTTGGTTTCTAGAGAACCAACCAGATAAGGCCTTTTAGATGAACCAATTCTTAAAGAAGATATACCAATGGATAGTCAAGATAGAGAGCTTCCTATTTGTACGTATGATCAGTGATCAATTACAAGTGAATATTCAAGATCAAGTGAATATTCAAGAAGAATATTTTTATAAAGAAGCTTCTAAATAAGAACAATTTGTATAGAAATCAGTAACTAAAGTTACAGATGTGGTTGTGAATCAAACTGTGGAATAATCAAGTTATGTTTCTAGAGATCTGACTGAAGTACTTGATAATCAGTAATTTTAAACTAAAAATCTATAGAGATATTAGTGGAGAATAATTTATCTAATTGTGTTAATCAGACACTAGATGTAGATGAAGGGAAATATGATTCATTATCTCTTCAAGTTGATGAAATTGTTTTTAAATTTAACAAGTCTTGGGAATAGAGTGACACACTACAGAAGGAGCTTGAAATTGCAAAGAAAAATATCCAAAAACATAATTATAATACTATTTATAGAATAGATTTTAAGGCCTTTAATAGAGCCATGTTAAATGATATTTGGAGGATCAGATCTGAAGATGCTTCGAAGACGGATTTTGCATATCTGAAGTGGTACTTGGGAAGTTAGTTTGAATCGGTGAAAAGTTTATTAAATCATACTAGTACATCTACTTCTACACCTATAGCCAGTCTAGATTTGATTAGAAGATTTAAGGTCATTACATATGTTATAGTAGACATGAATGCTCATATTCAGGACCTTCAAAGCAACAATGCTCCTCTATTAGATTTAGTAGACAATCATAAATTTCTTGTTGATCAATAAACTCAGAGTGAACCTAGTATCTGGCTACTACTAAGTCATTTTACAGAAAAGTTGGAACAATTTATGAAGAAAGTGGAGAGATTACATGACTTCTTTAAAGTCAATATTGAGGAGGATTTTCTTGTTAATCATGATTATAGACTTCTGATAATTCATTTTGGTGATCGTTTGATGAAGAAATTGTGGTTTCAGATTGTTGAATTAATGGATTTGTTTGAAGCTACTCAAAATACTTAGAACCTTAACTGAGCCAACACCTACCCAATTCTTTTGTACCCAAACCAACCTTTTATCCTCATTTTGATAGTTACTATTCTATTTCTATGTTTCATCCCTATTGTATTTGTACATTTTCTAATCAATGAAATTGTATTCATTTCTATTTTTCTGTACTTTATTTTTATATTATTTTATATTTTGTCTCATATCCAAACATCTAGGCTACATTATCTTTATCAGTTAATTACACAATTCACTTACTAATCTATCCAACATTAAATGTGTTTTAATCTATTTATTTACTTTATTTTTTATCTCAAAAAAGGGGGAGAAATTTTGATAAACACAACATTTCAACATTTCTTTTTAAATTTTGGAATATTTTGGGAGAAATTTGGATAACCAAAAACATTCCTTTTTATCGAAATAATTCTGTCAAATCAAATTTATTTCACTCTATGTTTACAGAATTCTAAATTATGTTACTAAATTTTGGGTTTTAATTTATCGGTTTTGTGATCATAAAAAGGGGGAGATTTTTGGGCATGTATTGTCTCAACAATACTCTATAAATATTATTTATTTTGATGCTCACAAATACCCTTGTTTTTTACTAATTATCTTATTTTAAGTATATTTTAGGAAGTTTATATTATTTATAATTCATATTTTGGAATAATATTCAAGTATTTATTAATGAGAAATATTCTTTAAAGTGTTCGGAACACTCTTAAGCATATTCTGGAAATACTGTTCACAACTTGTCATTTTCTGGAATCACTGTTAATTCCCTATGCTAAAGAACATAACGTAATGATCATACCCTATGTTTGTATTAAATCTTATTATAATGGATCAGGACGTATGGTTTATCAACCCTATGTTAAAAGAAACTTATAGATAATAAAATTACATTTGAATGAAACCTTACGTTTTTCAAATACAAAAAGTATGGTTAAAGAACCCTATATAAGTATGTAACCCTACGTTTGAGAAGAAAATGTATGTATCATCAACCTTACTTTTGTGAACAACCTTAAATTTTCAACATTAAATTTAGATAATTAATGCTACATAGTTGAACCATATGTTTGGTATTTTTTCATTTTGTGAAGGAACCTTATTTTTTACTTTTCAACATTATAGATTTGTATTTACAAATTTATCAGAGTTTTCTGTAACAATCTTTGTGGAATATTCGGGCATTTTAAAATGCGATTTTGACTAATTAAAAGATCATCTTAATTTTTTAAAAGATTCATTTATAGTGGATATTTTTTTTCCTAATCTTAAGGGAAGTTATGATGACTTTGAGAAATATTTTTGAATTTGAGTTCTCTCAATTTATTTAGAGTATTTTTTCAATCTAAAATATGGCTATTAGATATATCATTATATATATCTTTCTACATTGGATGTTTCATGTCACCATATGGAGATCTCTTAGTTGTGTTGATAGTTTTTATTCTTTATGTTTTCTTGTGAAAATGAATTTACAGTGCTACAACGATCAAACATCTCAGAAACGAGGACTACATTTTAGAGATACTAATGTTCAATCCTGGAAGCGTGATGCTTTGTATTTGTTGTTTTTATTAAAATTGAATATCTATTGTGCAATCGGATCTCTTTAGAAATATTTTAAAAATTATTATTCTTCTGAATATGAAGATCTATCTTCTGTCAGTTGTATGCTACTGAAATTGTGAAGTTTACACTATTTTATGAAATCAATCTCTATTGATTCTTTTGAGTATCAGCTGCTCAGTTTCAGCCATGTTGGAGTATCAAATTCTCATGCTAATTTGTGGATATTTTGGTCTATGTTTAAAGAACTAGAAAGCTCTATTTTTATCCTTGTTTGCAAGGGTGACATCTTCTTGCACTCAGTTGTGGATCGGTCTTATGAGAATAGGACCGTACTAGTAAAATTTACCAAGCCCATAGAGAGGGTGTTTGGTGGAGTGGACTAGTGGATCTTCATGTTCCGAACCACTATAAATTGAATTTCTCTATTTTCTATATTTCCACTGCACATACCCTCATACAAAAACATCTCCAGATCTGTCTACTGTTAATGTGATTCGATAAAATCGTGAAAATTTTAAAAGGACACAATTCACTGCCCCCCCCCCTATTGTGTCTTTGTCATAGAATTTCTGACCTAACAGTTCATTTATAATTTCTTATTACCTTTTTCTTAATTGTTATTTTTTAAATTTATTATTTGGTTATTAATTATCTTGTTTGTTATGTGCATGCTTAAGTATAGAGTTTTTAGTTCATAGTATTTGATCAATTTTTCATAACCTCAATAATGTTCATGTAGATTAAATAGGTGTGATTGATGCAATTTTTATATTATAATATTCACTTAATAGATTTCATGGTTATAGTTCATAAAGAGTGGTAAAAATGACATTCTTTTAATAATTTCACTTCATTAAAAATAATTAATTTTATAAATTAATATAGTTTTAAATTTATAATTCCAATTAAATCAATCATTACTGAATCATATTTCCATCATCTATGTTATCTTAATAATTCATGATGATAACATTATTACATCATTAAGATAGGTTGAAAAACCGACTCAAACAAGAATGCATTATATCAAACGACTGAGTAAGAAAATATGGTTATATTGTGATAATATAATTTTTTAAAAAGAAAAATTATTTTCTTATTGCAAAATTATAGTGGGGAATGGGATTTTGGAAGAGTGGATAAGTGAAATTAGATTAAAATAATGACAAAGAACACCTAATATACTTTGATGATATCACTCTATATCATGACATTCTCCCTCAGAATGAAAGGATTAGGCAACAATATTAGAAAAAAAACTCCAAGAATCTTAGAATGATTTAAGAGAGAAAAAAGTAGTATGTATTAATTTCGGATTATAAGTAAATATTTTTCATTGAGGGTTAGAGGAGAGGTCCTTTTATAGGTGAAAATGAGGGACAATTCCTTGGAAACATAAGTTGGGTGAAAGGTAAATATGGAAACACGTGGTAGTTAGTTGAGTTTGGTAAGTAAATATTGGTGTGAATTGTAGGATATACTCCCAAACATAACAAAATAATTCTAGAAATATTTTATATCTTTTTAATTCTAAAAAATTCAATGCCTTTCAATTTACCTCTTTTTACCCCTGAATTGCATAAATATTTACCATTGAAATTGTATTTTAATAAAAATATATAATGACCCTTATTAAAAAAATTTAGACAATATGATGCCAAATTTTGATTTTATCTAATATAATATAAGTTATAAAATATATAAATCAAACTTTTAATTGAAAAAATAGACATACATATATGTGTGTGTGTGTGTGTGTGTGGTTTTTGTAAAAAAATTTATTTTTTAAACATTAAGTATTCGTAATATTATTTCATATCAAATACTAATTAAATTAGTATTATTGTATTTTTCATATATTTAAATAATAAATTAGTTTCATCATTTAAATTTTTTAATTTTTTTTATATAAATCAATAAAATAGATAAAAATAATTCATTGAAAATAAGCCTTTTACCATTATTGTGGTATATAGCTTTTACCTTAGTAAATTATTATTATATATAAAAATAAAATTAAACTTATTTACTAATTTATAAATATTGATTAATAATTTTAAAACCATTTTAGTATAGTGAATTTATAAAAGTGATAAAAATTAATTTTTTAAAAATATCAAATAACTCATTAAAATATTTTTTTTAAAAATGTATATTTATATAGAAAAGGGAATTTAATCTTATTCATTAACAACTAATAATAATTAAATGGATTTTATTCTATTTTTCTATATAAGGAATACATTTAATTAAATTTCATAATATGTATATGATAGATTAATCATTTAAATAAAAATTTAAAATCAATGTTTTTAAACAAAACACTAGTTTTAGACAGGATGAATTAATTTATTATTTCATACATTTCATTAATTATTTATTTGAAGTTATTAATTTATTTATATAAAAATCCCTTCACTATTTATAAATATATTTACATTAAAAAAACTTTCTCGTTTAATTAAATTCATTTTAAAAGTAAATTTTTATATAATTCTTAATTCATAGAAATACACATAATAATAAAAATATATGTATCACTTATTACATTAATAATTACAAGAATATATCGACGTAACATCTATTTAAAAATATCATAAAACACCCACTTATTATCTAATGTAAATATAAGTAATTATGGTTATCTCGGGTGGTGATTCATCTAACATGGATATCATAATGATTTTAATGAGCTTGAACTTCCCCCACAAATAATTTTTCTCAAGTCATACTTGTTAATTTTTAGAATTTGATTGGTCTATGGAAAACCCTAGGGATGATACCTTCATTATATTCCCAAAAAAATGAGCCTCATAAGGAGTAACATTATTACTTGATGCAATTGATTAAATGTAATTATAGATTTCATAATGTGGTTACTTCTATCAATACCAACCAGTTGAGTAATTATATTAAAATTTTCCAATTTTAATTTATCCCTTTATTTATATTTTTGTTTATTTCCATTCAATGTTGGCCATGAAATAATCTACCAATCACAATGAATTTATTTAAGGTGAAATACATACTAAAATCATGGGGTTTTTCAAAGTGTAACATCCATAACAAAACCCCTCCCCCCATAATTAAATTTTTTACAATAATATTTCATTGCATACATCAAAAAAAAAGACCTTTAGTTTTATATTTTTAGTGGATTTAGAAAAAAATTACTTTATAAATTACACACATCCACTCATGATACATTTTTTCATAAGAAAAGTTCATAAAATAATATACTTTCTTTATTCAAGAAAAATATCCATGATGGGAACTTTGAATTCATTATTGTTAATAATCATCATTAATCTCTATAAAATCATTTGGAAAGATGGGATGAGAATATAAATTTCAGTAAGGGGTATAAAAATATAGAAAATACATTAGGATTTTGAAATACATATAATTATATGAAAAATATTTACTTATAAATAATAAACATTGAGGTCATATAAATCCATATAAACTAATGAGATAAATTTATTTATTAAAATAATTCTATAAAAAATATCATAAGAAATTTTAAAATTAATAGAATAATAATTAATTTACCTTAATAAATCATAAAATTTCCACGAAAACATTAAAGAATTAAATGGTAATAAACATACCTTCAATCGTGAAATAAACTTCTAATCTCATCAAATTTAAATATTTCCATGAAAATTAATAAAAAAAAGAGTATTTAAAAGTATTATTAGAATATAATATTCATTATCACCTTTAAAAATCATCCTTATGGTCATCCTTATAATAGAATAACTAAACTAGTTAATTATTATATAATTTCTCCATCGAATAAATCATTACCCAATGCATTAGACAGCCATATACCCAGCACACCCATCATTATATATAATTTTCATGAACCATTAAATGAATTAAAAATATATGATATTTCATTTCATAATTTCATGAAGAAAACTCAAAAAAATTATATTTCTACCCATAAACACGGGTATTTAACTTAACCGATAAAAATGATTTTAAAATAATGGGTTAACAAATTTTCTATTGAGAGAAAAATGAAAACGATACCTAGAATTATAATAATGATATATAAGGATAAAAGATAGATATTTATTAGATAATATTATAATGATAGTATATATAAAGTCTTTAAATCATTTAAATTAAGGGTTTTAATTAATTCCGCTTACATTGAGTCCTGATTTTCTTCACGCATCTGCTAACTTATTGAATATTTAAATTCTACATATTATTTAGTTTATTTATAACCATTTTAATTATTATTATTATTTTATATTTATTTATTATTATTTTTATTTATTTATTGAATTAATTTTCCTTGTATCAGTTATTTTGAATTTTCTCAGACCATAATTACAAAATAGTTCTAGAATAATGGTAATGGTCAATGATTATTTTCCAATGGTTCCATAAAATATAAAAATATCAAGTTATATTTCAAATTTCATTATAGAATCAAAGGAGTTCAATATATTTGTTATTTTTTTAATTTAGAAAATCTTATTTGGAAATCTAGTTCTGTACACTTAATAATAACATTAAATTTTTGCCTTCAATATCATTATGATATTGACTATTTTATCATTAAATAATCGCAAGAAAAATTTTATTTAGTTTTTAATGTTACATTAAATTATTAAATACATTTTAAGAATAAAAATTAAATGATTAGTTTAAAATAAAGCATCATCATTCACTTCACTAGAGTAAAACCTCTATGGGTGAACGATGTTTTGTAAATAATTATAAAAGAAAATAAAGGATAAAATATATTTGAGTTCCTTAAAAATATAATAATTATAATACTAATTAAAAATTATTTTCAAATTATACCCATTTTGTGGAAGGGGTTAGATAAAATATAAAAAAAAGAAATTTTATTTTTAAACCCACACTTTAACATAATAATGATTCGTAAAAAATGATAATTGAAAGGAAATGAGGGATTTATCATTAGGAATGGATCAAAAATAAATTTATAACATTAAAATAAAAACATTTTAGGAAAATATAAGGAGTTTTCAAATATTATTATGATAAATGATTCTAAAATAATAAAGGAAATATTGAATTTGGAACCCTTACCTTGCTCTTTTAGTCTCCTCCTATGGATTTAATCAAAAGATTTCAAAGAAGGGCCTTTTGGCTAAACCAGATCCTTATAAATATGGTAATAATATATTATATATGTATTTGGTTCAAATATTAATATAAACCAAAACATTATATTTCTTTTGTAATGGGAGGAATGATTACCCTTTTATAAACATTATTTGGGTACATTTTCAAAAATATTCAGTCTTTAGCGGTCAATAATGTAATTTTCAAATGATAAGTGAACCATAAATGGAAAAGTAATGATATAATCAACCAATAATCTTTATAAATTGACATGAAATAGGTTTTTTTAATTTTTTAAATTTATTAATAATTTTTTACATGAAATCGTATTTATATAGATTTTTTGGGTTATTTTTGTAATTTGATTTTAAAAATAAATATAAAAGTATAGAATTAATGTTTTTATATTTATAGAATTAAATAAAATAAATAATTATCTATAAATTTTTTTAAAACTATTAATTTTTCTAATCCTTATAACATTAAATATTTTATAACCATTATTTTTAACTTTTCTCCTGCTTGTACATGGGTTGCGTCAACACTACGTAAGTGATTTAGATAATTATCAAAATATTTAATATTAAAAATGAAATATTAATATAATAATAATTTCTTATTCATCATTTATATAATATAAATCCATTCATAATATATTTTTATTTTCATACTTATCATCATAACATTTTGAAGATAAAAATTTTCACTTTTCTCATCTTGCACAAGCACGATGTAAGAATTTGGATAATTACCATGACATATATTTTTAAAATTCATGAATCTATATCAAAATAATTTATTAATAGTAATAATTATATATATATATATGATTATATCATTATTCCTTCATAAATATTGTCTCAAAGATACAAATTTCGAGTTTTCTATTATTTTTCGGGCACGACGAGAGAATCAATAATTATTTCATATTTATATTGTCATACAAATTATTTTATATTAATTGAATAAAATTTATATGATATGTTAAGTATATTATCATTTAAGACACATTCTGTAGCATCCCTCCCCTTACCCATTCACTTGGGAAGAGGTGGTGGGTGTTGTCAGCCTTAGGTGAAATCCCCAAACACTGAAGGTCGGTAATAATTGTAATGGTCCTCAAGAAAATTTGGGAGAAAATTTTCACTTTGTAAGATAAATATACAAAACAAAAAATTATAACCAAAGAAACTGAAATATAATGAATTATTGCAAGATACAACTCGATACATAACCAATCTAAAAAATATATCAGAGTACATGCCTAACCAAATGACATAACCAAAGGAATAAAAACACAAAAATCCTAAAGAGACCAAATACATACAACCAGAAAATCCCAACCTTATCCAAGATCCAACATGACATTCCATTCCCATGGTATCATGAATAATCACTAAATAATTGAGATACATTTCCTTTACCTTTGTCTCAATAGATGACATCTATAAATTCACAATAGTTCTCAATAAGGGGGTGAGTCTAAACTCAGTAGGATATCCCAAATGACTGCCCAACTCATGTGAGTAAGAAAAAACATGTTAGAAAATTTATATAATACAATTTTAAAAGGACACAATTCACCCCCCCCCCCCTATTGTGTCTTTGTCATATAATTTCTGACCTAACAGTTCATTTATAATTTCTTATTACCTTTTTCTTAATTGTTATTTTTTAAATTTATTATTTGGTTATTAATTATCTTGTTTGTTATGTGCATGCTTAAGTATAGAGTTTTTAGTTCTTAGTCTTTGATCAATTTTTCATAACCTCAATAATGTTCATGTAGATTAAATAGGTGTGATTGATGCAATTTTTATGTTATAATATTCACTTAATAGATTTCATGGTTATAGTTCATAAAGAGTGGTAAAAATGACATTCTTTTAATAATTTCACTTCATTAAAAATAATTAATTTTATAAATTAATATAGTTTTAAATTTATAATTCCAATTAAATCAATCATTACTGAATCATATTTCCATCATCTATGTTATCATAATAATTCATGATGATAACATTATTACATCATTAAGATAGGTTGAAAAACAGACTCAAACAAGAATGCATTATATCAAATGACTGAGTAAGAAAATATGGTTATATTGTGATAATATAATTTTTTAAAAAGAAAAATTATTTTCTTATTGAAAAATTATAGTGGGGAATGGGATTTTGGAAGAGTGGATAAGTGAAATTAGATTAAAATAATGACAAAGAACACCTAATATACTTTGATGATATCACTCTATATCATGACATTCTCCCTCAGAATGAAAGGATTAGGCTTCAATATTAGAAAAAAAAACTCCAAGAATCTTAGAATGATTTAAGAGATAAAAAAGTAGTATGTATTAATTTCGGATTATAAGTAAATATTTTTCATTGAGGGTTAGAGGAGAGGTCCTTTTATAGGTGAAAATGAGGGACAATTCCTTGGAAACATAAGTTGGGTGAAAGGTAAAGATGGAAACACGTGGTAGTTAGTTGAGTTTGGTAAGTAAATATTGGTGTGAATTGTAGGATATACTCCCAAACATAACAAAATAATTCTAGAAATATTTTATATCTTTTTAATTCTAAAAAATTCAACGCCTTTCAATTTACCTCTTTTTACCCCTGAATTGCATAAATATTTACCATTGAAATTGTATTTTAATAAAAATATATAATGACCCTTATTAAAAAATTTAGACAATATGATGCCAAATTTTGATTTTATCTAATATAATATAAGTTATAAAATATATAAATCAAACTTTTAATTGAAAAAATAGACATACATATATATGTGTGTGTGTGTGTGTGTGTGGTTTTTGTAAAAAAATTTATTTTTTAAACATTAAGTATTCGTAATATTATTTCATATCAAATACTAATTAAATTAGTATTATTGTATTTTTCATATATTTAAATAATAAATTAGTTTCATCATTTAAATTTTTTAATTTTTTTTATATAAATCTATAAAATAGATAAAAATAATTCATTGAAAATAAGCCTTTTACCATTATTGTGGTATATAGCTTTTACCTTAGTAAATTATTATTATATATAAAAATAAAATTAAACTTATTTACTAATTTATAAATATTGATTAATAATTTTAAAACCATTTTAGTATAGTGAATTTATAAAAGTGATAAAAATTAATTTTTTAAAAATATCAAATAACTCGTTAAAATATTTTTTTAAAAAATGTATATTTATATAGAAAAGGGAATTTAATCTTATTCATTAACAAATAATAATAATTAAATGGATTTTATTCTATTTTTCTATATAAGGAATACATTTAATTAAATTTCATAATATGTATATGATAGATTAATCATTTAAATAAAAATTTAAAATCAATGTTTTTAAACAAAACACTAGTTTTAGACAGGATGAATTAATTTATTATTTCATACATTTCATTAATTATTTATTTGAAGTTATTAATTTATTTATATAAAAATCCCTTCACTATTTATAAATATATTTACATTAAAAAAACTTTCTCGTTTAATTAAATTCATTTTAAAAGTAAATTTTTATATAATTCTTAATTCATAGAAATACACATAATAATAAAAATATATGTATCACTTATTACATTAATAATTATAAGAATATATCGACGTAACATCTATTTAAAAATATCATAAAACACCCACTTATTATCTAATGTAAATATAAGTAATTATGGTTATCTCGGGTGGTGATTCATCTAACATGGATATCATAATGATTTTAATGAGCTTGAACTTCCCCCACAAATAATTTTTCTCAAGTCATACTTGTTAATTTTTAGAATTTGATTGGTCTATGGAAAACCCTAGGGATGATACCTTCATTATATTCCCATAAAAATGAGCCTCATAAGGAGTAACATTATTACTTGATGCAATTGATTAAATGTAATTATAGATTTCATAATGTGGTTACTTCTATCAATACCAACCAGTTGAGTAATTATATTAAAATTTTCCAATTTTAATTTATCCCTTTATTTATATTTTTGTTTATTTCCATTCAATGTTGGCCATGAAATAATCTACCAATCACAATGAATTTATTTAAGGTGAAATACATACTAAAATCATGGGGTTTTTCAAAGTGTAACATCCATAACATAACCCCTCCCCCCATAATTAAATTTTTTACAATAATATTTCATTGCATACATAAAAAAAAGACCTTTAGTTTTATATTTTTAGTGGATTTAGAAAACAATTACTTTATAAATTACACACATCCACTCATGATACATTTTTTCATAAGAAAAGTTCATAAAATAATATACTTTCTTTATTCAAGAAAAATATCCATGATGGGAACTTTGAATTCATTATTGTTAATAATCATCATTAATCTATATAAAATCATTTGGAAAGATGGGATGAGAATATAAATTTCAGTAAGGGGTATAAAAATATAGAAAATACATAAGGATTTTGAAATACATATAATTATATGAAAAATATTTACTTATAAATAATAAACATTGAGGTCATATAAATCCATATAAACTAATGAGATAAATTTATTTATTAAAATAATTCTATAAAAAATATCATAAGAAATTTTAAAATTAATAGAATAATAATTAATTTACCTTAATAAATCATAAAATTTCCACGAAAACATTAAAGAATTAAATGGTAATAAACATACCTTCAATCGTGAAATAAACTTCTAATCTCATCAAATTCAAATATTTCAATGAAAATTAATAAAAAAAGAGTATTTAAAAGTATTATTAGAACATAATATTCATTATCACCTTTAAAAATAATCCTTATGGTCATCCTTATAATAGAATAACTAAACTAGTTAATTATTATATAATTTCTCCATCGAATAAATCATTACCCAATGCATTAGACAGCCATATACCCATCACACCCATCATTATATATAATTTTCATGAAACATTAAATGAATTAAAAATATATGATATTTCATTTCATAATTTCAGGAAGAAAACTCAAAAAAATTATATTTCTACCCATAAACACGGGTATTTAACTTAACCGATTAAAATGATTTTAAAATAATGGGTTAACAAATTTTCTATTGAGAGAAAAATGAAAACGATACCTAGAATTATAATAATGATATATAAGGATAAAAGATAGATATTTATTAGATAATATTATAATGATAGTATATATAAAGTCTTTAAATCATTTAAATTAAGGGTTTTAATTAATTCC
The DNA here is from genome assembly GCA_963277665.1 of Viscum album. Classification (NCBI taxonomy): domain Eukaryota; kingdom Viridiplantae; phylum Streptophyta; class Magnoliopsida; order Santalales; family Viscaceae; genus Viscum; species Viscum album. Next base: position 1,909,101,403 of record OY728155.1, read on the forward strand.
CCTTACATTGAGTCCTGATTTTCTTCACGCATCTGCTAACTTATTGAATATTTAAATTATATATATTATTTAGTTTATTTATAACCATTTTAATTATTATTATTATTTTATATTTATTTATTATTATTTTTCTTTATTTATTGAATTAATTTTCCTTGTATCAGTTATTTTGAATTTTCTCAGACCATAATTACAAAATAGTTCTAGAATAATGGTAATGGTCAATGATTATTTTCCAATGGTTCCATAAAATTTAAAAATATCAAGTTATATTTAAAATTTCATTATAGAATCAAAGGAGTTCAATATATTTGTTATTTTTTTAATTTAGAAAATCTTATTTGGAAATCTAGTTTCGTACACTTAATAATAACGTTAAATTTTTACCTTCAATATCATTATGATATTGACTATTTTATCATTAAATAATCGCAAGAAAAATTTTATTTAGTTTTTAATGTTAAATTAAATTATTAAATACATTTTAAGAATAAAAATGAAATGATTAGTTTAAAATAAAACATCATCATTCACTTCACTAGAGTAAAACCTCTATGGGTGGACGATGTTTTGTAAATAATTATAAAAGAAAATAAAGGATAAAATATATTTGAGTTCCATAAAAATATAATAATTATAATACTAATTAAAAATTATTTTCAAATTATACCCATTTTGTGGAAGGGGTTAGATAAAATATAAAAAAAAGAAATTTTATTTTTAAACCCACACTTTAACATAATAATGATTCGTAAAAAATGATAATTGAAAGGAAATGAGGGATTTATCATTAGGAATGGATCAAAAATAAATTTATAACATTATAATAAAAACATTTTAGGAAAATATAAGGAGTTTTAAAATATTATTATGATAAATGATTCTAAAATAATAAAGGAAATATTGAATTTGGAACCCTTACCTTGCTCTTTTAGTCTCCTCCTATGGATTTAATCAAAAGATTTCAAAGAAGGGCCTTTTGGATAAACCAGATCCTTATAAATATGGTAATAAAATATTATATATTTATTTGGTTCAAATATTAATATAAACCAAAACATTATATTTATTTTGTAATGGGAGGAATGATTACCCTTTTATAAACATTATTTGGGTACATTTTCAAAAATATTCAGTCTTTAGCGGTCAATAATGTAATTTTCAAATGATAAGTGAACCATAAATGGAAAAGTAATGATATAATCAACCAATAATCTTTATAAATTGACATGAAATAGGTTTTTTTAATTTTTTAAATTTATTAATAATTTTTTACATGAAATCGTATTTATATAGATTTTTTGGGTTATTTTTGTAATTTGATTTTAAAAATAAATATAAAAGTATAGAATTAATGTTTTTATATTTATAGAATTAAATAAAATAAATAATTATCTATAAATTTTTTGAAAACTATTAATTTTTCTAATCCTTATAACATTAAATATTTTATAACCATTATTTTTAACTTTTCTCCTGCTTGTACATGGGTTGCGTCAACACTACGTAAGTGATTTAGATAATTATCAAAATATTTAATATTAAAAATGAAATATTAATATAATAATAATTTCTTATTCATCATTTATATAATATAAATCCATTCATAATATATTTTTATTTTCATACTTATCATCATAACATTTTGAAGATAAAAATTTTCACTTTTCTCATCTTGCACAAGCACGATGTAAGAATTTGGATAATTACCATGACATATATTTTTAAAATTCATGAATCTATATCAAAATAATTTATTAATAGTAATAATTATATATATATATATGATTATATCATTATTCCTTCATAAATATTGTCTCAAAGATACAAATTTCGAGTTTTCTATTATTTTTCGGGCACGACGAGAGAATCAATAATTATTTCATATTTATATTGTCATACAAATTATTTTATATTAATTGAATAAAATTTATATGATATGTTAAGTATATTATCATTTAAGACACATTCTGTAGCATCCCTCCCCTTACCCATTCACTTGAGAAGAGGTGGTGGGTGTTGTCAACCTTAGGTGAAATCCCCAAACACTAAAGGTCGGTAATAATTGCAATGGTCCTCAAGAAAATTTGGGAGAAAATTTTCACTTTGTAAGATAAATATACAAAACACAAAATTATAACCAAAGAAACTGAAATATAATGAATTATTGAAAGATACAACTCGATACATAACCAATCTAAAAAATATATCAAAGTACATGCCTAACCAAATGACATAACCAAAGGAATAAAAACACAAAAATCCTAAAGAGACCAAATACATACAACCAGAAAATCCCAACCTTATCCAAGATCCAACATGACATTCCATTCCCATGGTATCATGAATAATCACTAAATAATTGAGATACATTTCCTTTACCTTTGTCTCAATAGATGACATCTATAAATTCACAATAGTTCTCAATAAGGGGGTGAGTCTAAACTCAGTAGGATATCCCAAATGACTGCCCAACTCATGTGAGTAAGAAAAAACATGTTAGAAAATTTATATAATACAATTTTAAAAGGACACAATTCACCCACCCCCCCTATTGTGTCTTTGTCATATAATTTCTGACCTAACAGTTCATTTATAATTTCTTATTACCTTTTTCTTAATTGTTATTTTTTAAATTTATTATTTGGTTATTAATTATCTTGTTTGTTATGTGCATGCTTAAGTATAGAGTTTTTAGTTCTTAGTCTTTGATCAATTTTCCATAACCTCAATAATGTTCATGTAGATTAAATAGGTGTGATTGATGCAATTTTTATGTTATAATATTCACTTAATAGATTTCATGGTTATAGTTCATAAAGAGTGGTAAAAATGACATTCTTTTAATAATTTCACTTCATTAAAAATAATTAATTTTATAAATTAATATAGTTTTAAATTTATAATTCCAATTAAATCAATCATTACTGAATCATATTTCCATCATCTATGTTATCATAATAATTCATGATGATAACATTATTACATCATTAAGATAGGTTGAAAAACCGACTCAAACAAGAATGCATTATATCAAATGACTGAGTAAGAAAATATGGTTATATTGTGATAATATAATTTTTTAAAAAGAAAAATTATTTTCTTATTGAAAAATTATAGTGGGGAATGGGATTTTGGAAGAGTGGATAAGTGAAATTAGATTAAAATAATGACAAAGAACACCTAATATACTTTGATGATATCACTCTATATCATGACATTCTCTCTCAGAATGAAAGGATTAGTCTTCAATATTAGAAAAAAAACTCCAAGAATCTTAGAATGATTTAAGAGATAAAAAAGTAGTATGTATTAATTTCGGATTATAAGTAAATATTTTTCATTGAGGGTTAGAGGAGAGGTCCTTTTATAGGTGAAAATGAGGGACAATTCCTTGGAAACATAAGTTGGGTGAAAGGTAAAGATGGAAACACGTGGTAGTTAGTTGAGTTTGGTAAGTAAATATTGGTGTGAATTGTAGGATATACTCCCAAACATAACAAAATAATTCTAGAAATATTTTATATCTTTTTAATTCTAAAAAAATTCAACGCCTTTCAATTTAACTCTTTTTACCCCTGAATTGCATAAATATTTACCATTGAAATTGTATTTTAATAAAAATATATAATGACACTTATTAAAAAATTTAGACAATATGATGCCAAATTTTGATTTTATCTAATATAATATAAGTTATAAAATATATAAATCAAACTTTTAATTGAAAAAATAGACATACATATATGTGTGTGTGTGTGTGTGTGTGGTTTTTGTAAAAAAAATTATTTTTTAAACATTAAGTATTCGTAATATTATTTCATATCAAATACTAATTAAATTAGTATTATTGTATTTTTCATATATTTAAATAATAAATTAGTTTCATCATTTAAATTTTTTAATTTTTTTTATATAAATCTATAAAATAGATAAAAATAATTCATTGAAAATAAGCCTTTTACCATTATTGTGGTATATAGCTTTTACCTTAGTAAATTATTATTATATATAAAAATAAAATTAAACTTATTTACTAATTTATAAATATTGATTAATAATTTTAAAACCATTTTAGTATAGTGAATTTATAAAAGTGATAAAAATTAATTTTTTAAAAATATCAAATAACTCATTAAAATATTTTTTTTAAAAATGTATATTTATATAGAAAAGGGAATTTAATCTTATTCATTAACAAATAATAATAATTAAATGGATTTTATTCTATTTTTCTATATAAGGAATACATTTAATTAAATTTCATAATATGTATATGATAGATTGATCATTTAAATAAAAATTTAAAATCAATGTTTTTAAACAAAACACTAGTTTTAGACAGGATGAATTAATTTATTATTTCATACATTTCATTAATTATTTATTTGAAGTTATTAATTTATTTATATAAAAATCCCTTCACTATTTATAAATATATTTACATTAAAAAAACTTTCTCGTTTAATTAAATTCATTTTAAAAGTAAATTTTTATATAATTCTTAATTCATAGAAATACACATAATAATAAAAATATATGTATCACTTATTACATTAATAATTATAAGAATATATCGACGTAACATCTATTTAAAAATATCATAAAACACCCACTTATTATCTAATGTAAATATAAGTAATTATGGTTATCTCGGGTGGTGATTCATCTAACATGGATATCATAATGATTTTAATGAGCTTGAACTTCCCCCACAAATAATTTTTCTCAAGTCATACTTGTTAATTTTTAGAATTTGATTGGTCTATGGAAAACCCTAGGGATGATACCTTCATTATATTCCCATAAAAATGAGCCTCATAAGGAGTAACATTATTACTTGATGCAATTGATTAAATGTAATTATAGATTTCATAATGTGGTTACTTCTATCAATACCAACCAGTTGAGTAATTATATTAAAATTTTCCAATTTTAATTTATCCCTTTATTTATATTTTTGTTTATTTCCATTCAATGTTGGCCATGAAATAATCTACCAATCACAATGAATTTATTTAAGGTGAAATACATACTAAAATCATGGGGTTTTTCAAAGTGTAACATCCATAACATAACCCCTCCCCCCATAATTAAATTTTTTACAATAATATTTCATTGCATACATAAAAAAAGACCTTTAGTTTTATATTTTTAGTGGATTTAGAAAAAAATTACTTTATAAATTACACACATCCACTCATGATACATTTTTTCATAAGAAAAGTTCATAAAATAATATACTTTCTTTATTCAAGAAAAATATCCATGATGGGAACTTTGAATTCATTATTGTTAATAATCATCATTAATCTATATAAAATCATTTGGAAAGATGGGATGAGAATATAAATTTCAGTAAGGGGTATAAAAATATAGAAAATACATTAGGATTTTGAAATACATATAATTATATGAAAAATATTTACTTATAAATAATAAACATTGAGGTCATATAAATCCATATAAACTAATGAGATAAATTTATTTATTAAAATAATTCTATAAAAAATTTCATAAGAAATTTTAAAATTAATAGAATAATAATTAATTTACCTTAATAAATCATAAAATTTCCACGAAAACATTAAAGAATTAAATGGTAATAAACATACCTTCAATCGTGAAATAAACTTCTAATCTCATCAAATTCAAATATTTCAATGAAAATTAATAAAAAAAAGAGTATTTAAAAGTATTATTAGAACATAATATTCATTATCACCTTTAAAAATAATCCTTATGGTCATCCTTATAATAGAATAACTAAACTAGTTAATTATTATATAATTTCTCCATCGAATAAATCATTACCCAATGCATTAGACAGCCATATACCCAGCACACCCATCATTATATATAATTTTCATGAACCATTAAATGAATTAAAAATATATGATATTTCATTTCATAATTTCAGGAAGAAAACTCAAAAAAAATTATATTTCTACCCATAAACACGGGTATTTAACTTAACCGATTAAAATGATTTTAAAATAATGGGTTAAAAAATTTTCTATTGAGAGAAAAATGAAAACGATACCTAGAATTATAATAATGATATATAAGGATAAAAGATAGATATTTATTAGATAATATTATAATGATAGTATATATAAAGTCTTTAAATCATTTAAATTAAGGGTTTTAATTAATTCCCCTTACATTGAGTCCTGATTTTCTTCACGCATCTGCTAACTTATTGAATATTTAAATTATACATATTATTTAGTTTATTTATAACCATTTTAATTATTATTATTATTTTATATTTATTTATTATTATTTTTCTTTATTTATTGAATTAATTTTCCTTGTATCAGTTATTTTGAATTTTCTCAGACCATAATTACAAAATAGTTCTAGAATAATGGTAATGGTCAATGATTATTTTCCAATGGTTCCATAAAATATAAAAATATCAAGTTATATTTAAAATTTCATTATAGAATCAAAGGATTTCAATATATTTGTTATTTTTTTAATTTAGAAAATCTTATTTGGAAATCTAGTTTCGTACACTTAATAATAACGTTAAATTTTTACCTTCAATATCATTATGATATTGACTATTTTATCATTAAATAATCGCAAGAAAAATTTTATTTAGTTTTTAATGTTAAATTAAATTATTAAATACATTTTAAGAATAAAAATGAAATGATTAGTTTAAAATAAAACATCATCATTCACTTCACTAGAGTAAAACCTCTATGGGTGGACGATGTTTTGTAAATAATTATAAATGAAAATAAAGGATAAAATATATTTGAGTTCCATAAAAATATAATAATTATAATACTAATTAAAAATTATTTTCAAATTATACCCATTTTGTGGAAGGGGTTAGATAAAATATAAAAAAAAGAAATTTTATTTTTAAACCCACACTTTAACATAATAATGATTCGTAAAAAATGATAATTGAAAGGAAATGAGGGATTTATCATTAGGAATGGATCAAAAATAAATTTATAACATTAAAATAAAAACATTTTAGGAAAATATAAGGAGTTTTAAAATATTATTATGATAAATGATTCTAAAATAATAAAGGAAATATTGAATTTGGAACCCTTACCTTGCTCTTTTAGTCTCCTCCTATGGATTTAATCAAAAGATTTCAAAGAAGGGCCTTTTGGCTAAACCAGATCCTTATAAATATGGTAATAAAATATTATATATTTATTTGGTTCAAATATTAATATAAACCAAAACATTATATTTCTTTTGTAATGGGAGGAATGATTACCCTTTTATAAACATTATTTGGGTACATTTTCAAAAATATTCAGTCTTTAGCGGTCAATAATGTAATTTTCAAATGATAAGTGAACCATAAATGGAAAAGTAATGATATAATCAACCAATAATCTTTATAAATTGACATGAAATAGGTTTTTTTAATTTTTTAAATTTATTAATAATTTTTTACATGAAATCGTATTTATATAGATTTTTTGGGTTATTTTTGTAATTTGATTTTAAAAATAAATATAAAAGTATAGAATTAATGTTTTTATATTTATAGAATTAAATAAAATAAATAATTATCTATAAATTTTTTGAAAACTATTAATTTTTCTAATCCTTATAACATTAAATATTTTATAACCATTATTTTTAACTTTTCTCCTGCTTGTACATGGGTTGCGTCAACACTACGTAAGTGATTTAGATAATTATCAAAATATTTAATATTAAAAATGAAATATTAATATAATAATAATTTCTTATTCATCATTTATATAATATAAATCCATTAATAATATATTTTTATTTTCATACTTATCATCATAACATTTTGAAGATAAAAATTTTCACTTTTCTCATCTTGCACAAGCACGATGTAAGAATTTGGATAATTACCATGACATATATTTTTAAAATTCATGAATCTATATCAAAATAATTTATTAATAGTAATAATTATATATATATATATATGATTATATCATTATTCCTTCATAAATATTGTCTCAAAGATACAAATTTCGAGTTTTCTATTATTTTTCGGGCACGACGAGAGAATCAATAATTATTTCATATTTATATTGTCATAAAAATTATTTTATATTAATTGAATAAAATTTATATGATATGTTAAGTATATTATCATTTAAGACACATTCTGTAGCATCCCTCCCCTTACCCATTCACTTGGGAAGAGGTGGTGGGTGTTGTCAGCCTTAGGTGAAATCCCCAAACACTGAAGGTCGGTAATAATTGCAATGGTCCTCAAGAAAATTTGGGAGAAAATTTTCACTTTGTAAGATAAATATACAAAACACAAAATTATAACCAAAGAAACTGAAATATAATGAATTATTGCAAGATACAACTCGATACATAACCAATCTAAAAAATATATCAGAGTACATGCCTAACCAAATGACATAACCAAAGGAATAAAAACACAAAAATCCTAAAGAGACCAAATACATACAACCAGAAAATCCCAACCTTATCCAAGATCCAACATGACATTCCATTCCCATGGTATCATGAATAATCACTAAATAATTGAGATACATTTCCTTTACCTTTGTCTCAATAGATGACATCTATAAATTCACAATAGTTCTCAATAAGGAGGTGAGTCTAAACTCAGTAGGATATCCCAAATGACTGCCCAACTCATGTTTAGTCAAACTGTTCACTAACAATTCATGATATACTATCACAATGATAGTAGGATCACACAGTTTCTCCTGAGAGAACATGCTATTAGTAAAAAAAATGAGCTAACCATGCATGACCTACTGTCTTAATAAAATTAAGCTTGCATAGTTTCTTCAGAGCACCCACACAGTTTGGAAAAACAATGCGCCGACTATGAAGAGATAATATCCCTCCTTCTATAAGCCATATGGTTTCCTGGATGGTGTTCATGGTTTTCACTAACTGTTCTCAAACCATGAACCTCCATAAAAGTCTCTAAATCATGCCAAAACTCTTTCCAACATCCCAATACATAACCTGATCAATATATATACATAAAATAAAGAAATAATGGGTCAATTAACTCAAACTAGAGGTGATACATTCTCTCCACCATTGGTCTTTATATCCTCAAAAACTAGAAAACTGGAGTTTTCCTATAAGGTTTCATAGCACTGCTCCAATATTTCCTTTTCACAATCCCATGGTTCTTCCTAAATCTGATCATGTTTCCCTAATACCCACACTAGAAAAATTCTTTTACCATAAAATAATTTCTCTTACCTATCCCAAATTCATAGCAGAACATAAATCAATTTAGAATATAGATCCAGGTCAATGTGATGCCATAGAATCACTTGTTCAGGATTTGTTTTGTACTTCTTTAATTGAGATACATGAAATATATTATGCACTGAACTGAACCTTGGTATAAAATCCAATCAATATACCACCTAACCAACTCGTTCATGTATATCAAAAGGGCCAATATATAGAGGAGAAAACATTTTTTTTATTTCAAAAACCATGATGCCTAAACCTTGGATAGAAGCTAAAAAATACATGACCAGTCACCTCAAACAAATTTTGTTATCGATGATGATCTACATACGATTTTTGATGACTCATTGTTGTCTCCATCCTCTTTCTAATCAACTGAATAATTCCTATTATATCTTCCACATGGTTTTATCTAACCAGTGAATCCTCTCCTATTCCCACACAATAATTTGGAGAACAATAAGGATGCCCATAAAATTCTTCAAAAGGATACACATGTATCGAGGCTTGATAAATATTGTAATATGATAACTCATGTAACATTATGTGATCATCCAATGAGACACCAAAATCCATTAAAAAACCTTATTTATGTCCTACAACATTTAAATTATCTTTTAATATTGTCCATATCTTTGAGGATGATAATTCATTCCCATAGTCAACTGATTCCCAAGGTATTTTTTAGGGATTTTGAAAATTTTGACATAAACATGGGGTCTTGTTTAGATAAAATTGAGACTAAAACACCATCCATCTTTAAAAATTATTGTATATTGATTTTGGATAAGCCTTCCATCATATGGGATTCATGAATTGGGATAAAATGGGATGAAATTGTGAGATGATTCAAAATTACCCATATGGGTTCATGTTTCCAAACCATTCTTGGTAAAATTTTCATAAAATCCATGGATATATTCTCCCATTTCCACATATGAAAAATTAAAGATAGTAACATTCCCACTGGTCATTGTTGCTCCACTTTAACCTGCTGATAGGTGAGGAATATCAAAAAAAACTCTTCCATTACAGTTTTCATGTCAACCTATCAAAACTATGCTTCCATTTATCTATACATATTTTTAATTCCTACATAAAGATCCAATTTTCAATGGTGATAGACACTAAGAATCTATTTCTAACAAGCCAAAGGTATCATGATCCAATCTCTAAACCTAAAAACCAAATTCACATATATATTACATACCTTAATGGTCTCCCCAACATTGAGTTTTAACTCATAATAACACACTTATAATCGGATATTTGAGCCTTTATAACTTAATGAACCAAATCATGAACAAATGAACATAGAAACAAAACTACAGAATCACCCTAGTCATTACAATCCAAGTTCATGTCTATTATGACCAATATCAAATGCCATTAATTATAATATTCTTTATCCAACTGATTATACAAATTATAATTAATGTATCTCCCACTGAATTTCCATTTCCTAGTGTATAAATAAATTTAATGTCGAACCTTCAAAGTTATTCCATCCTTCTTCTCTATCTTACATTCAAATCTATTTGTGTGAAAATGTGTTTCAACATATTATTGTATGTAAACTCTATAAATTTCTCACCAAAAATATAATGATTTCATTTCTTCAAAGAATGGACCATAGAAGCTAATTATAAATCATGTATTTTTTAGTTCTTCTTATACAACCATGATTTTCATAAACCACAAGAAACAACAAGATCTCCTTACATGAGAACGCATCCAAGCCCATATTCCATTTCACTATAATAGACTAAAAAACCCTATTATGACTCTGGGAACATGAGAATAGGTGATGATGAAAGTCAAACTATAATCTCTTGGAATGATTCCTGACATTCATTGTTCCATTAGAAAGTAATATCTTTCCTCATAAAAGTTATCATCAATGATTCCAAATGTGAAAAAACATGTACAAAATGTTTGTATTATCCTACCAAGTTAAGGAAATTGTGTATCTTAAAGATATTCTTTGATGGTCACTAAGATATAATAGCTTATATCTTTTATAGATCTATAGAAATAGATCTTTTTGAAATGAAATGTCTAAGGAAATGTACCTCTTCTATCTAGAAATCACACTTTTATAACTTTCTATATAAATGATTCCCCCACAAGATACCCAAAACTATATCCAAGTGTTTGTCCTAATTCAAATTTGTTGTAGAATACACTAGTATATCATCTACAAACACCACCACAAAGGAATACAGATACATTTAAAATATCTGATTAATTTATGAAATAATGAAAAAAAATTTCATTAGTAAGACCAAAATCTATAACAACAAACTCATAATAGCCATATCTTCTTCTGAAAGTTGTATTTAGATATCCTCCTTCTAAACCATTAGTTGGTGATATCCTAATAAAAATCAATTTTATAGAAATATTTCACTCTCCTAAATTGATATAATAGGCCATCAATGTGTGTAAGAGGATACAGATTCTTTTTCATAACACTGTTAATCTTATGATAATCTAAAAAATCCAAAGAGTTTCATCCAACTTCAACACAAAAAGAAATTGTGTTGCCCATGGAGAAATACTTGGTCAGATAAACCCTTTACATTCCAATTCTTACAACTGATCCTTTAATTCCCCCAATTATATTGGTTCCGTCTTATAAGAAATAAGGGAAATAAGACTAGCCCCTGGTAGGACATCAATCGTAAACTCTACTTCTTTTTTCAATGGAAAACCTGTTAAATTTTTAGGGAAAACAACAAGGAACTTATCAATGATATTTGGAAAATATCTATTCCCTATCTTGTCTATTTATTCTATGTTAAGAGCTGAAAACTAATAAAATATAGATCCAATCACCTAAACCAAGGGTACTTCTCTTCTTTTATCTATTTACCAATCTATTTTAAAGATATATTTAACATCATTTAAATATTTGAAAATTGCCTTCCATTCATAAAAATCAATATGGTCCTCAAAGTTCATCAGCCAACCCATTCTAGAAATTCATTAAAAGACATCAATCTCTATCATAGATAAATCCTATACCAAATTATTCAAATTGATTGATATCGAAAATGTTTCACATTTCAAGGATCTACACTCTCATTGTTCCAAAGGTGTATATAGTTTCAAAAAAAGAATCATCTCAACACATAAACCCATCAGATCAATGAAATGAGAAGCAATAAATTATTGTGACATGATGATATCAAATAAATTGTATATAAGGGAATAATTAAAAAGAATTGTACCTATCACCATCGAAGTATATGATTGATCATCATGACCATTTTATCAACTCCATATAATTTCTTACTTGCTATACTTTTATATTTATTTCCTTGTTGATATTTTATAGAATGAGGAGTCATAGTGTTATTATAATCACAATGTATTTCTCAGTTTTAATAAAGATATTTATTATATTGAACTTGTCTTGTTAAAGAATATGGTGTTTTAGAAACATGATATGTGTCACTGGCACCTGGACTTGGTGCACTCTGATAATAGTGGAAAATATTTATTCTCTGGTTAAAATTGTGACATTATCTAGGTGGTGTCATACAATATCATTTCATATGATCAAAATAACCACATTGAAATCATCTAGTCTTACTCTTTGGTTAAGGAATATGGTTGATCAATCCCATAAACTAATTTTGAGATATACTACCCCGATGATAATAGGTTTCCCCCTCCCCTTGTTTCCTACATTTGAGTTCCCACTAGTTACCAAAGGAATAAACATACTTCCTGTAAACATGTTTCTTGATGTGTCTCTTTCTACCAATGTATCTCTATTGACCACTTCTGTATAATCCATAATACAGAGGATAGAAATATTTGAGTGAATTTCTAGTTTTAACCCTAAATCAAAAAAAAATTCCTTCAAGTATGAAATTACAATGACATTTGGTTAAAAGAATACTAATATCATAAATTTAGCCATATAATCTACTACTGATAGACTCTCCTTCTTCAAACTGAATATCTTTGTTTTTTTATTCATTTTGAATGTGTGGGGAGATAATTTTTTATTTAAAAATTCTTTAAAATTATCACATACCATGTTCTGGTACAATTTTGCTTGAACTACTAAATCCCCCCATTGGAGTGCTAAATAATCCATCATATATGTTGTTAATTGAACTTGAAAATAAACTTGTGAGCCAATGAAATTGAATATTTGATTCATCATATTCGGCCACAATTCTACTTTTTTTCAGCTTTGAGTCACCCGAAAATATAGTTGGATTTTGGTTTTGGAATAAAACTAAATAATCCACTTATATTGGTTTATCCTTTATGTTACCTCTATCCATGGCCTAAAAACCAAAATAATACCTTGGACTAACTATTGGTTCACTTGTGGCTCAAGTGAAACCACATTCTCAATAGCCTCTTCTGGTTGGTTCTCATAGTGATTACCCAGTTCGATTCACTATAAATAAAAAAATCTATTTAGTCTCACGCTATAGAAACTAAGGTTATAGAAATTTCAAATCACCATTTCAAAAATCTACTCAATCATCTTTATCCATAATAACCTATTTTAACCTTTTTCAAAATACCACCATCAATCCATTTAAAAATCACTATTTGAAAACATTTTCCACACTTTTCAAAAAGATTTACATATTACCATTTCTATAAATCATTGAATCAATAATGAAAAATGAAGTCATAGTGGGGAGTGATATTATCCATAAATTTCATGAAACACTCTTTGGCTAAACCCATGATGATGAGGTAATAACTCACCTAGATGTTTCAAAAAACACTCATGTATCCAAACTCCATGGTAACCTAATGTTCAACAAGATGATGTTATCTATGACATTTTATTATCTATATTTCAAGTTCTAATAATCATATCTACTTACTACTATACCAAGAGATATACTGATACCATTTATAACTCTAGAACTGAACACAATTGATACCCAAGGATTGAATAAACTGATATTATTTGTAACATCCCTCCCCTCTGATACCCAAGAATTGAATAAACTGATATCATTTGTAACATCCTTCCCAACACCCATTGCCTTAGGAAGAGGTGGTGGGTTTTTCTATTCTTAGGTGACATCCCCACGACACCAAAGTCTAGAAATAAATTCCAAAGGAATCAAGAGCATTTGGGATATGATTTTCCCTTTGAAACTTAAACATACAAACCATAAAAAATAACCAAACAAACTATTATATAATGAATGAGTACAAAATAAAACTCAAAACATAACCAAGACAAAAACCATATCAGAGTATAAGAAGAACCATGAAATAACAAAAGGAATAAAAAGACAAGAATCCCAAAGATTCCCAAGACAACCAACTACAAACTCCCAACCTTCTCTAAGCTCTAATAAAACAATCCACACCCAAGATAATAATAAGCATCACTAATGAACTGAGATACCTTTCCTTTACCTATGTCTTAATAGATGAAATATACAAATGCACAGTATTTCCCAAGTAGGGGGAAAGTCTAAATATAGTAGGATATCCCCAATGACTTCCCAAATCATGCAATTAGGACAAAAAAAATTAAAAAAATTATATAAAACAATTTTGAAATAGTTAAAAAAAGTATCAAATTCATACCAGTTTTCCCTAGAAATCAAAAAAAAATCATTTAAAACATTTCTCATATCATTTTTCAAACCCATTCCACGATTCCAAACTTCCAAACATTCACACATTCATGTATAGGTGATAGTTCCACACTCACGAGTGGTCTCTCATCGATCTACCAAGTCATCATAAGGTAATTAACACCAAGGCCCCAATGCCACAGACCCCTTCCACAAGGTCACCTTTCAAAAAATAAACATAAACCAAACATTTATTCGAAAATCCATTCCAATACATTTCCAATAAAACAATTATTTCTTTATAATAATTCAACAACAATTTTCCATGTATCAAATCAAAACCATAATTTTAAAATCTTCATTTTAAAATTATAATCAAAGAGGTTTTTCCACACATCCATAAAATTTCCATAATTTCTCAAAACCATAACTAAATAGGTTTCCAACAAGATTCAAAATATTTTTTCACAATAATTTAATACAAACAAATGCATTTCAAAATAAGACTTCAGGTTCTAATCAAGTGGACTCAAGAGGGAATCCACTTACCACATAAACATTAGTAAAAATAAAGAACGGTACTAAGATCCTATAGATTTGGGATTGGGTCTTCTTTCCTCCAATAGATCCAACCATAAAATATCACAATTCCCATCAAGGAATATGGATTTATGCACACTGAATTAGATTTAATGATGGAAAAAATAGAAGGAAAAGATATCTAAGAAGAATGGACAAGAATGAATAATTACCAATGAATATGGATCTTCAACATCTTTAAAGCTCCTAAAAAATTCACATAGGGAAAAGGTAATAACCTCTAAATCCTTGTGAGGAAAAGGAATTTGGGATTTAGAAATATTAGGCAATTAAACGAGGTCTCGAGACTTAATCCAAATTTGATCCCCAATTTTCAGATCCATAACTACACAATTCATGGTTAGAGAACATGGTTAGTCAAATAATGTGCTAGCCATTCATGAGCTATTGTCTCAATAACAATATGATAGCATAATTTCTCCTGAGCACCGGCACAATTATTCAAACTATTTAATAACTGTGCACGAGATAATGTATCAATGGCATTAGGCTTGCATGGTTTGTTCTGATCGCTCGCACGGTTTAGCGAAACCATGTTCCAACCATGAATTTCTAATATCCCTCCTTAAAAAAGAGACATAATTTCATGTGTGGGTGCATGGGTTGTACTAACTATGCTCAAATCATACACCTCCATAAATCCCTATAAATCTTTCCAGAACTCTTATGAACCATGTGTAACTTTACCCGATCAATAATTATACATAAAATACATAAATAAAGGGTCAAGTACCTCAAAATAGAGGGACTAAAAATTCCATTGGTTTTTTAGAATTTTCTATATAATATTATATATAAATATAATAATAAAAATTAAAATTACATTGAAACTGAAATTCTAATTTTAAAAGGAATTTTGAATTACAAATTATTACTCAACATTATAGTCACATTAATTTTGAAAATTTACTTTAAAAATAAATCCTTTAAAACATTAAATTTTAAAATTGAAATAAAATATCATTTTTAATATTTTAGAATAATTTTTAATCAAAAATCATGATTATACATCACATTCACTATTTATTATCACATCTCATTTTTTATATATTTTTACAGATTACATTTTATCTATTTTTGACATGATTGCTAAAAATATATTATTCATTTTATTAAAATGAATCATTGACTATAAAAAATATTTTGAAAATAAAACATTTAAAATAGTGTGTGTGTGTGTGTGTGTGTCTATATATATATATATATTAATAATAATATATTTCATCTCAACCAAAAATTAACATTTGTTTAATAGCATGCTAGAATAATTTTCAATGATGTTCAAAATATTATATATAACTATAAATTCAGAAAATTCCTAAAAAATATTTATATAACACCTTATAATAAATTAGATGACATAATAAATATTATCTAACCTTTGATTAAATCAATTTTTATGTTATGAAATAATTATTTTTTATGGATAATTCTAAAAAATATAACTCTATAATATATATTTACATACATAAAAAAATTTATTTTAATATATATTTTATAATTAATTGTATACCTTATAAAATAGTATTTTTCATAAAATTAAAATTCCATTCATTATAATGATTATTTTTCACATGTAAAGGGTATTATCTTGGTTACTAAGGTGATTTAAGGGAAATATACTCATAATAATCCTATATTCTATGAATTTTTCCCATCTAATTTGAGGGTTACAAAAATAATTTTATCACAAAAACCACATCCCCAAAATTTTCAGGAATAAATTACTAAATTAATTGTTTCTCAATTCATGAGACCCACTAATAGATCTTCAACATCATCTATCATCATAATATATGGTTCTTTACATGATAATGTTTGGTCCAATTTCCAAAATCATCTTCAATGAAATTCATCAATTTATAATCTTAGTTAATCCATAGAAAGATCACATAATATTGAAATCACAAAAATGGGGGAAATGGGTTTTCTATATCCCATCAAAATTCACACCCCCCCTTGTGAATTACGGGTTCCCTAAATAATTATGAGGTGTCATGTGGGTCCACCATGTTCCTTGGGAATGTGGTGTTGGTGAATGGTACATCAAATCAATTTCTTTTTTACTTCAATCGTGTGTTGATTTTATACATGATAGTCTATGAGGTGGAAGACCTTGATCACTCCATGGTACATGGTTGAGAAACCAAGGGAATGTCTTATCATGACCATTATGTCATTTCTTTCATTCGAGGAGATGGTTGAGATTGAACTACATTTTACATTCTAAAACATGTATTAATACTACATGGGGATCTACATTAACCCATTTCCCCAATATATTGGGGATATGTGGTTCCCTATTTGGGTTTTTAGTTTAAACTAATTTCACCTTGATCAAATGACACAGATCACCCCGAGCTGATGACTGTGAATTCCTAATAGTACCATAGTTCTTGGGTGATTAGGTAGTTGTGGGTATATTTCATGGTTAATCTAATTAATTAGGGTCATTATCCTCCATACCTTTCTATTTTGGACACCTTTGATATGACTGACTGAAAATTATCTTTTTTGATTTTCTAAATACCCGCTTTATGGGTGAGCGGTAACCACAACAACACAACTTACACCAAACACAGGATCCAAATTCAAAGGTTCATAATGAAAATTCAAAATTCAAAATAGCCTCAGGACTCAAGGAGACCTCGATCCATGAGAACCCACAGTTTGAAATCACGTCGCCCACCATCTTCTTGCATCCAGTACACCACATCACCTTCATAGAAATCCTTTCCGATGTAGACAGTAAGCCAGTTTCCAGAACGTAGCCCTGCCGCAATGAACCCATAATCCTCCCATCGAAACCGCAGCCGCATATCTGAGCTGAAACCGATAAGATACATCGGAGGCCAAATCGAGAAATCTTTCTAAAGCGAAATAAGGGGAGACCAGCAAGGACCAAGGGCATGGACATACCGACACCGCAAAGCCAAGAAACCATCCTCAGACCATCCATCATCAATACCACCTTGAAAAAGAACCACGAAAACGCCGAATGCATAACACCATAAGAACTCACACACCCCATAACGAATCACTTCACCAAACTCAGAAAAAGAAATCAGCAACAAGAAGAATCCATCTTCTTGATCAGCAAACAGAACCAATCTCAATCGGCAAAAAAGATCCACCCAGCGAAGTCGATCCAAAGAAAAATCAAAACCAAAAGCTGCAAATGAGGAACAAGAATCACGAACCAGCACTGATTGAGGACCTCCCAAAATGCGCTGGAAGAGGACCTCGCCGAAGCCATTTTTGCAGATCCCACCACCGCCTTCAAACCCGCCACAAAGACCAGCCCCTCCAGCACAACCACAACGGACCCGAAGCATGACGACAACCCCCAGTCCACAGCAACTAAAGCACGAACTCCGGACTAACACCGCTCCGCCAAGAAAATTATTTCCCTCTGATGGTCCCTTGTCTAGAAAATTATCTTCTCCATTGTGCTTTCCACCATGCCATGTCCATGGCCACATAATATGATTCTACTAATTATTATTTTAATCCCAACTATTAAGTTAAAATAAAAAATAAAAATAACATGTTTATATTTATCTGTAAATCAATTTTTCCTCTAAAAAAGGATAAACATTATTTAACAACAATGATGATAATGACAATTAAAATAACATCATTATTATTGTTATTTTTACTTTTTTGTTGTTTTTATTGTTATTATAATTTTTATTAATGTTTGTAAGATATTATTTAAATTGTTATATAATAATAATGTTTTTATATAATTTCTATATGTGATTATTATTATTACATATAAATAATAAATATATATATTATAACACTTACACATTGTTATATATTATTATTTTTTGTTATATTATATAATTTTTAGTATACATATATTATATAAGGGATGCTAAAAATTAATATAAATTTACTTTCCCATGAAATTAAAAAATCATAATATACTATACATTTACTTTTTGATTTATTGTGTGTAAATTGTAAATTTTTCTTTTAAATAGAAATTTTACTATATAAACTACACATTTATTAGTTAAAAAATGAATTTAAAATATATAAAATTAAAATTAATTATATAGGCTATAATTTACTATGTAAATTTTTTATGCTTAATATAGATTTTAAATTTAGTATATAGGTTTACGTTTTCATTATGTATGCTATAATTTAATAAGTAATATGTTAATTTACTATGAAAATTAAAAATTTATTATATAAATTCAATGGTTAAATATTTTTGGGATTTTTTTAAATATTTATAGAGGGTTAGTTTTTTATTAAATTAATTGTGTTTCCCACCACTAAAATTTACTATAATATTGTATTACAAATTAGGATTTGATAATTATTTCAACTTTAATATGTAATTTTACATTCTAAACTCCCAATTTCCCATTTAAATTAGAACATATTTATGGTTTATGTAAATTTTAAGTTTTTTTAAAATTTATCTTCTAAATCAATAATTTAATACATAAATCGATAATTTACTGATGAACTTTCCAACTCACCTTCTAAATTTATAATATACATTGTAAGTAATCACTGTAAAAATTAATAATTTGTTGTATATATTTACTATAACAAGCATATGTAGAGGTAATGTCACTTAACATTTTTTTCTTATACATATATATGTATGTGTGTGTGTATGGATATATGCATTTATTTATCAAAAAACACAAAAAATACACACATATGTGTTTATATATATACTATTATGAATACATAAATTATCTGATTAAATTTATACTAATACATAATTTAAACCTTGTTTCAAAGTCAGACACATGAACTCCTGACCAATAGTGATGGAATGTCAAGGAAAAATGATTGTATGTGTGTTTGAACATACAACTACACTATAAGAAATGGGAATAAGAGAAAAATATAGGCCATAAGTTATTATTTCATTATTATGTCAATATTTATAGATTTTATTTACATCTCATCAAAAATCAATAATAATGACCATTTTTTGAGTAAGACTCGATGAATTAGATTTTTGATAATATATATTGGGAAAATGAATATCCATGTTAATCATAACATGTGGGAATAGAGTCCATGGGATTCATCCCCATGGAAATAATGACATACATATTAAAAATGATTATTTGTAACATTCCCCCTAACTAACTGAATGAAAAAATAATTTTTTATTAAAAGGAAAGAGAAGTATAAAAAAGAGATCGGGTGGTCTAAGGTGATGGAGACTGAGAGAATACTCAGATACCACCCATTTGATGTCATGACATTATTACCAATTTTTATCTTCCTAATTAAAAATTTTATTCAGAAATCCTAGTGGGAATAGCCCAATGATTGAAAAAAGAATACTATATTGGAAACCTCCCATGATTAAATCATGATCGAATTTTTGGAATATGCATCCCAATTTTAAAAAAAACACAACTCCAAATTTGTATTTCGTAATTCCTTTGTGATAAAATATAAAATATTATCACATTATCTTATTTACTGAATATCCATCTCACAATAATTTTTAAACTTATGAGTAAAAATTATTTTTTGGGAGATATTAATTTTATTATCATATTTGTTTATTCCAATGTTTTATTTTTGATATAACATAAAAATGACCTTACTTTAATTTTATAATAATATCATTATTCATATTTAATCTATAATTATTTCTGATATGATGAATGACTTATTTCAACCAAAAAAATTCTAAATTTAATTCATAAAAAAAACAAACTCATCATTATTTGTTAAAGTCGCATAAATGGTTTTTTTAGATTTTTTTGGTATTTTCATTCATATTTATGGTAATAAATATGATTATTTATATCAAGATTTATATGGATTATAAAAAAATAAAACATTGGAATAATCAACAAATTTTTCTTCAAAATGTTTGTATAATAAATTATTTATATAATATAAATATCAATAAGGAGGAGAATAATGTTACCTTCTAAAAAATTTAATATAATATATTCTTAAATTACTTTTTAGGTATATATTTAAATTCCTAAGTATATCCTTTGAAGATAAATAAAGTATTTATTTATAATTAATCCATGAGGGATAAACAATTTCATTATCATCACATTGCTTATGAAATTTATCACAAATGAAATTAAAGTGTTTAATAATTCATTAAAAGTTATTATTCAATAATAAAAATATTTCTAAAATTTATGATATAATATTTAGGATATATAAATAAAAAATAAAAGACATTCCTAGTAATTTTATATTCAAATATTTGATATCATTCAAAAACACTTCAATAGTTTTGATGTTATGAAAAAACATCAGAATAATTATGATTATAAATGAAAATTCAATAGTTTATAAAAATCATGGAATAAAACAAATTTATATTCTTACTCTCTTATAATTATTATACCATATATATCATATTCATTTCAACCCTTATAGTATATTATCTAACTAGTTAAAACTTTCATACTTTTAAACATGTTTTAGGAATTTTAGACCATTATGGTATTCAAATAACAATCTTATAATCAATAAATCCATATAGACTAAAAAATAAAAAATTAATTTGGAAGGAAATATTTATAATAATCTCATCAATATTCAATACTATTAGTATTTTGGGTGATCAATCAAAAACCCCATAGGTTGAACATGTCATATATTCCTTCAATTCATTTTGGACAATTATTTTCACGTCGATATATCTCAAAATATAGGATTATCAATGAGTTTTGACATCATTATAAAATACAAATACATAATAAATATTTATTAATGAGATCTAATAATTAATTTTATATTGGTGTCACTTGTAAGAAAATTTTTTGAAAAAGACATATTATTGATGATTTATTTATTTTCCACTTCTGGGGAATAATTTATTTCTTTATGTACACTAATGATGAATATTGATTTTACATAATCTATTCAAACAAAAATTTGTTGTATATATTCAACAAATCTAACAATTTATTTTCAATATTTTATCACAAATTTATTCGTTCAAATGTTGGGAACATCTTATAAAGGATATCTTTAGATCATTTTATTTAAGAAGTGTGATATTAAATATTTATTTAAATCACCATAAAAATGTGATATGTATTCCCTAATAAAAATTCACGCATATGAACATTTTTAATATGCATAATTAATTAATAAATTAAATTTTTTATATGGTTGGTAGGTGAACCCATATATAAATATCATAATTGATAGTTAATATAAATATTTTAAATTTATTTTCAATATAGTTCATGATGATATAAACAATTTAACATAATAGTAGGTCATTCTTCTTATATCATTATATAAGTGGTTTCCATAATATCATGAAGTGAACAAAAATTTCTATTATAGGTGATAATTTAGAGGACATACAATGAATAAATAAATTCATGATTCTCCCCCTGATGAATTGTAACCATTTTATCAATAATTTAATGCTAATGTATACAATAATCAATATTTTTCATCATAATTGATCTTGGATCACCCAAATGATTATGTCATGTAATTAATATGTCAATATAGATAAACATCTAGTTTAACATAATTGATTTTATTGTACATTCTATGGATGAAATATCAAAAAATCTATTTGAATTAGTTTTTTATTGTAATTTCTTATTATATATATTTGAATTAAACATATTTATAACACATTGTCTCTATATGATATAATTTTTCAATAATATATTTAAAAATCAATAGATTTTATCAAGGCTTAAGATAAAACAAAACATTATATTTTAAATTTTTTATTCCATTGGTTTGGAATATATTTATTCTTCATAATACACTAATTAATTTTTCACTACTAGTTATGGTAATTACCTGATCAAATACTAAATCATTAATATATATGATTAATAATAAACATAGTAGAGTTATTTTGAATCATTTAATTAAAATTTATAAAAAAAATAAACTTAAACATATATATGATTTTTTGGAACATTCATTGTGAATGTTTAACACATTCATTGTTTGTGATGAAAAAAATAATCACATTTTTCATTTTTATTATAATTTAAAAATATGGAGGTTAATTAAAAATTTATTAATTTTTTATAAAATGATAATTACTTATCCCCATCATTTAGATATTTTTTCTATTTTGGTATTTTAGGAATAATAATGTTTTTAATATATACTAGGGAGAGGACCCTTGATGTATTTTAAGGCCAATGGATAAAATAAATAATGACCAAGAGTGTTTAGAATTAAAAATAAATTCCTCATTGAAGCCATAATTATAATTCATAAAATAGTTTTTGTATTATTACTTAATTTAGAAAATAAAGAAAAAATTATATTATAAGATTGAATTATTTCTCAAATATTCATAGTTGATACTATAAATTTAATAAAAAAATTCATGAATAATTTTATTCATTTATAGTATATAAATAAAACTATTAAAAATACAAACAACGATTTAGTTACTTCCCGAATTACTAGTTGGTGAACTCATGAAGACCACCTCCATTAGAATAAGTGCTAGCAACCATTTTTGACGTATTCACACAATCATGAGAAGCATTATCTATAAATCAACTTGTAATTTTTCTATCATATATCAACATACACCATAATATAGATGTAATATAAATTGAAAAATATAATAAATTTATATATATATATATATAACTAATCCTCAAGGATACAATATGAGATGATAAATATGAATCATCGAGTATGGAAAAACACATGTTGAATAGGTGTTATCAAAAATACTTATGACATGATAGTGGTCGTCATTATAATCAACTCTAATCCCCTAGATATCCAAAACCACCAACCAACTCTAAGATCTATTATCATTTGACATCTACATTAGCTTATTTTCTTAGAAATAAGGTGAAAACGTGTAAGTGTTCATGAATGTGTGATCATAATAATATGTATTATGTTCTTACTAGGCAGTGAGATGCCCAAAAACAACTAGTGTCTTGGTTAAATAACAATTTGTAAAGTATAAAAACCCAACATATACTAATATCATTATAAACCCCTTTAACATTCCTAATTTATCAACTCATGTATCACCTTAAAAACACACTAAAAATATCAATGATTTTCAAAAAGGAAACAATAATCATATCTTAAAAAACATTTTAGATTTTCCACCAGTTAATTCACCATGGGTGAAATAGTCATGGGCTAATAGAGGAAATATAAGTCACCACCTATCTCAAAATAATTATAGGAAATACACATCTCTACCTATCTATTATTTTCATACAATAATTCCAATCTCATAAGGTAGAATCTGGGAATATTTTCCCTTTTGGGCCTTTGGGCCACTGATTTGGTGCCCGAGTCCTTTAAGGCCTTCAGGCCACCCAGGCCTTCAAGTCAGTAAGGCCTTCGAGCTACCTCAAGGCCTTCAGGCCACCTTAAGTGCAGATGAAAACCAGACAACCTATAAGGAACAAACTTCAGAAGGAGGAGGAGCAAGGATCTTTCACCATAGAAGAAGCTATGGGCATTGAATTCTTCTAAGACCTACAAGCCATGTAATACTTACACCTAAGGGCCTTGTAAGGGTTCCACCTCACCCCTTGAAAGGTGGATTTTCAAAATAAATAAAAAATCAAGGCCTTCGGGCCATTGGAGTAAGGTATACATGTCTAAGAACAAAAGGAATTTAAAATCAACATGGATAAAGTTTTATAATGGAATACTAGACTAAATACACATCTTCAACGTTTTAGTTATATATATGGTCCTTATTAGTGCCAGAGTTGTGGGTAGGGGAAGATATAAAATTTGGTCCATCATATTCTACCTCAATAACTGTGTTATAAGAAATAATAATTTTCCCCACTTGAGTGAATTACTATCCATTTCATTCACATAACTAGTATATAAGAGGAACCAGTCATCTCCACCAATCTTGTCCATCATGTTCTTAAATTAGGGATACTAGAGGAATTTTCCACCTTTATTTATCATAAACCAATGATGTTGATGGAATTTATCATCTACAACTAACCTTTATAAATATCTAATCCTTCTAAACCTTGAGTAGTGGATAAGAATTGGTGCATCCATGCATAGATCATCATTGGTTTCTACATAAATTATTATCCAAGAAGGAGTATGATTACCATCATCTTACTCCAACCATAGATAGAGGGTGATTATAATGGAGATACATCTCTCTATCCTATTATTGTTGATATCCATACATCATCTTATGTGTATGGTATTCTATAGAATATAATTCCATATAAAAAATCATTGAAAACATAATCAAGGGTCCCAATTTTAGTCATGAAATACTTCTTGTGTAGAACACTGACTACTATATCATCATGGATGGATGACCAATTTATAAAT
Source organism: Viscum album (assembly GCA_963277665.1). Lineage (NCBI taxonomy): Eukaryota > Viridiplantae > Streptophyta > Magnoliopsida > Santalales > Viscaceae > Viscum > Viscum album. Next base: position 1,909,127,109 of record OY728155.1, read on the forward strand.
CCATAGAAATTAAATGAAAATTCATTTATTAAAAAATATTTTTTACTGAATTATCTAGATAAAAAATCATTACATTGATAAAATATCTTTCCTTCTTTCAAACCTATATCCTTTCATTAAAAGCTACACAAATTAATTCCACTTTATTTCCCAATCTTTTCCATGTTATCCAAATCTAAAATATAAATATTTCACCACTATATATAATAATGTCCATTCTACCACTCATCATCTACATTTATTATCCAAAAAATTCATTTGGGACTTCCAGTCCCTTCCTTGAGGGTGGTATCATTAGTGAAAAAATTCATTATTAGGGATATTCCACCACTTTATCTATTTAGTTATCTTCCAAAATTAGTCATCCTTATTATTTTTTATCATTTAATTTCTTTATACCCATTTATTGATCATAATAAATGAAATTTATTAATATATATATATATAAACAAATTTAAGCTATTAGAATAACTTAACAATGTTCCTATGATAAACCTGACCCAGATTCCCCCTCTATACTAGTACCCGACCTGAATTTCCATATAGCCAAATGGAGTTCCCGATCCCCATAGGATGGTGACAAGAACTCGGGCATCAAAAAAATCAGAGGGAATGATTTCACCCAACATGAAGCAACAAAATGGCATGCATATATAAGAGGGTGAAATAGTAGAATAGATAATCATATTCTATAACTAAAAGGAGATAACAGAAATGACACAACTCAAAATGTATCCAAACAATCACCAAGAGACAAGTCCAACATCAAAGGAAAAAAATTAAACAGCCACTCCAGTAATTTATGTGTGATAGCATGGGAAAACATCCACCATCTGAACACCAGGTACACAAACCTAGATAATATAAAAAACTCACCTCCTCATTGTAGTGCCTTTCCTTTCCCTTCATCAAAATACATAACATGGTTTATGCACTGCTTAAGGGGTGCACAGGGTGTGAGATAACATAACCAGTAGGATCCCACCAAGGTGTTTTATGTTAAGAATTTTTAAAATAATCCAATCATGATCAAATTTGAAGAAAAAAAGGAATGATAAATAGTTTACCATTTTTATATCAAAAGTATGGAAAAATAATTTAATTTTCCCTTTTCTCACATTTCCAAATAAAGTGGGTAAATTAGTTCAAATCATTTCATATACAAAAAATAAGTTATATAATTGAAAATAAAGTGTCACATATTATATCAAATCCATGGATGGATAAACAAAATAGTACAAGCCAAATCCCCGGTAGCTTCGTGCTAGGGATTACACTAGGTCAATAGCCAATCGTGTGCATCAATTATCTAGAAATATGCATCAAATCTAGAGAGTATATAAATACCCTATAAAGTGATCCCCCCCCAACATCTATAAAATGTTCCTAGAATCAAATACTAGGGAGTATTGGAATACCCCATGAGTGAACCCCCTAATACTGGACGAGGCCTATAACTGCACCATTCTATTAAGTACCCAAGGCTTCCCATGTTCCCTATTTTCCAAACCATTTCATCAAAACCATGATTTGAAATCCATTTCACAAATATATTTAACAATTATTTGAAAACACCTCTGTATTTACCAAAAAAAGCATTAAACCTTCTTTAATAAAAACTCATTTCTACACACAAAATTCAAAATAGTCAATCATACCATTTAATTTGAAAAAAAATTATAAAACCCAAAGTAATGCATTTAATTCCACATAGGATAGATATGGAGCTAAATCCTTCAAAACATAGGGTCACTCACACCTATAAAGGGATCAACCAAAAATAATAACACATCAATGATAACTGAGGCCCTAGAAACAATCTATACATCACTTAGAATTGATTCAATAATAAAATAGATGGTGTAAAGGGTAGATTGTCACAAACATTGAAGAATTCACACCCAACGCACTACAACTAACAAAGGATCGTCCCTTGGAATAAGACCACCTAATGAATCTATAAAGGAAACAAGATAATTACCATCATGGATCAATGGATCTAATAAATCAATGCAACGGTGCTACAATTATCAATAGAAAATAAGAAACAAGAGAATTAATGATGGAATTGAAAACCATACCAATGAATATAAAAAAAATACATGGACAAATTCACGGATGGTTTGAAGTTATTCTAGACCCAAATGTCCTTATAATCCACCAAAAAACATCAAATGGGTCAGTTTAGTGAAGATCCTTTTTGAGGATCTCATGCCAGCATGACCGTAAAGAAGGTTGATGGTACTCGCAGGAACGTATGTCCAACTTGGTGTCCCATTTCATCCACGTAGACCACCGTGGATGTCTACCATCTGCTTCTGTGTGAACTTATGTCCTCTACGGCATCTCATTTCCTCTTTGGTAAGCACCGCGAGCATCTTCACTTCTTTTCTACATGAACTTATGTCCCTCATGGAATCCCATTTCTTCCGTAGCGATCACTGTGAGTAACCTCCATCCATTTCTATGTGAACGTATGTCCTTCACGACATCATTTTTTCTTCACGGCTAGCCTTGCGACCCTCACGAACCCCCCTTACCTATAAATAGTTGACTCACCCCGTTATTGTTTCCCTAACCATTCACATTCTGATCTCCCATTTTGTAAATCTCATGAGCATTGTAAACCTGAGAGAAAAATGGATTTCCCAGGTTATTTGATCATAGAGAACCATGCTTTCATGTGTTCTTTGTGGACCCTACATATAGGGATTCCCTTGGCTAGGGCATCTTCCCTTTGAAAAGGAGGGAGCTTATTCGGGTTGCTTGATGCTCCATGAAGTTTTAATCATTCACAGAGAACACTTAGAATAATGATATATTTACTAAGGAAAGGTTATTCTCTACAAAGAATCTTTCTTCATGAGGCCCCCTTCCTTTGTGAAGCACCCATCCTTCATGAAGCACCTTTCCTTCATGAAGCTCCTCTTATCGATCCCCTTGGCTTCGTGAACCTCTTTCCCATACGGCCTTCAAGACTTTTGTGAAGATATTTCAGGGTCCCACATGTGGTGTTTCATGTTGTGTTACTCTAACTTAGGATTTTTCATATAGGTATACTAACATATATTTTTTCTTCACATTGATATGCTAACCTGGACCCCTGAATTTACGACTCCTCCACCTCACCCCCATCAAGAATTTATTGTGTCTTACCTTCCCCATGTGTGGGTTAGTACAAGTTATAGAAGTCTAAGGGGTGATGACTGAGTCCTCATCATTCGAGATATAGGACATTAAATAGCGAAGAACCTATGTCCTCAACACCTGATGTTAAACTATGATCACTACTTGCGTAACAAGTGATAGATGACCAGAAAGGGGTTGGGCACTAGTTCCCTCCTTCTATCTCTCCCTCTAGGATTTGTCTCCATATGTGCCTTAGGCAGTCTCCACATAATCCCAGAACTGCATCCTTGGGCTTCCCTCCTAGAGTAAGTCCCAATATCCATCTCCATGGACACTAGCCATATGTAAGCCGCACACAACCTCTCGTGGTTGCATATTTCATGACATTATCATCAGTTATTCTATTACCTCTTATTTCTCACACTGAGCATGACTCACATGGTCTTAGAGTGATAGTGACCATGGCATCCTCTTTGGTCCGCAAACCATGTGTAATCCCCAGCATGATTATGGGCCGCTAGCCATGCGTAACCCCATGCCACTCTCCACCTAACTATGTGGAATTTGATCCATTTCTTTCAAATAGGGTATGTAGGAAGACTCTTCGAGGTTCAATCCCGTCACTCTCTACAATCCACATGTTCTCACTACATCACATCAACTCACTTTGGTCTCGCATGACATTAAACGGTGATCCCCTTTCCCATTCCAAACTATATGCATTTTGATCTCTTTTAGGTATGTATGAAGCCTCTTGAGGTTCAATCCAAACCAATGGTAAAATCTGGTGCTCCCTACTAGAGATGTACCCTCCTGATGTTACATCTTCTTTTTTTCGGATTCATCTCTCAGATCCACCTCCCTGAGGTGTTTCGATCTATTCACCATGGCATCTAACGATTCATAAGTCCCACACTTCACTATACTCCTCTAATCAAGAGTTCCATTCTTGGAAAGGGCCATTAACCACGCATAATACCTCTAGCACATCTCTATTCTATTTTCCTCTGTGTACACCCTAATTCTCTTACCTCATCCAAAACTTCATTGACTTTGACCCCTTCCTTTCAAAGAGGGTATGTAGGAAGCCTCCCCGAGGTTCAAGACCATCACCCACTTCCCATCTTCCTCCAAGACTTTTTGTATCAGGAAGATCATTCCCCAACCTAAAGGTTATACTTCTTTCAGGTCCCCATACATATTCTCTATTATCATGGGCCACCTCCTTAGGTGTCTCATCACCTCACCGAACTGTGTTCACATTCATTCTCTTCCACTGGGGTATTTGGAAGCCTCCAAAAGCTTCAATCCCAAAAATTTCACCTTCACATAGGTTCCACATCATTCATCCTCATCCTTTGACACTTCCTCCATATCCATCCTTATTCCTACCTAGTCGGTCACATTCCTATAGTATCATGTCATCCACCTGAGAGGCTAACCATTCATAAGCCCTGAACAATCCACATTAATCTAACTAAGAGTTCCCCTCTTGCGACAGGCAGTTAACCATGTATAAGCCCCAAATAACCCCTTCAAACTATGTGGTGTTTTATCCCTATCTTCTAAACAAGGTATATAGGAAGCCTCCTCAAGGTTCAATCCCAGCTAATGGTAATCCTTGGTGTTCCCCTTTTTGGGGTGCACCTCCCTGATCCATCCTTTGTGATGTCTATATCAGCCTTCATAGTGTGAAACCTTCCCTTTTTGCGACATACAATCCTAGGTCCATCCTTATTGGGTGTTTTTATCCATCTATTCGGTAAATCTCAAAGTGCTCCCTCCTAGGGATGTACCTATCTGATCAAATTTCATGAGTGTTCTGATCAGACTGATCCATCTCCACCAGACATTAAACACACTGCATACCCCATGTTAAACATGGGATGTTGAGGAAAACCTCGAATATATGCCTTTGGCATAGGATACCCCAAAATAAATGTGGGATGAATTAGGGATTTGTTCCCTCAATAAGCCCTCTAATAAAGAATAATTCAAGTGTACCAATGTTCCACCATCCAAACATTCCAGGGTTTCCCAATGCTACTACTCTCCTGGCCAAAGGTTTCTTCCCTAACATGAACCCTTGGAATGCCCTGACATAAGAAACATAATAAATAGTTGTCCTCAAATATATGGAATCGGGAAGAGTTTGATGAACAATGACTTAATCTCTAAGGGAGACACGGAATTAGTGACAAATTCTCAGCAGGAATCCACAGAAGGAGGTATTTACATTCCATCATCCCATTTCGATCCAGGAGAAAACATTACTAAAGAAGTGATGAGTGTCGCCCACCTTTAGAAAGAGGTAATGAGGGGTACAATTTAGTTGTCACCATCAACAACACACGTGGTGGCATTACCCATCAGAAAAAATCAGAAACAGAAAATGGTGAACATAATGTGAATCTTTTCTATTGAAACCATGGGGATTAATATCATTCCAAACATCAACAAATAAGATTTTCACCAGATCCAGCTATCAGTTACTAGGTATTTCCAAGAAAATAGTGGGCCTAGAGTGGATCTCACTATAATTTTAGGTAGTTAATAATTGGGAATTCTAGTGAGTGACATTGTCAGTATGGATCTCTCTATTCATTCATAGAAAAATAAATGGTGATGGGGCACTGGTCACTAATTTCCTACTATCCATAATGATAGTTGAATCCTCCTACTTTGTAGGACCTGAGCTATAGGAAACTGGTCACCTCCTTCCCATAGATGAAAGGGTAGGATAAATGTTAATATGGAAATCCTTTATGGATTCACCTCCTCCATGGAGTCATCCACAACCACAGCTACCAATATCCCATGCCCTATCTCACCCTTAAAATTTATCTATACATGGGTGATCAACACACTTATATGATAGTATGAATAGGATGGGTTCATCCCAATGAGGGATATGGACCACCAGTATTTGGAGACTTATGTGCATTGTTGTCACTTTCACCCCAAGGGCTGCGTAGGGAGCCACTGCTCCCCACTCTGACATTCAACCATTTTAGGAACCTCTCTTCAAAACACTCTCATGCTTCACTCCCATTTTACAATTATGTGAGGGAAATATTAGTCTTCCCGAATACAACCATCACCTAGGATCCAGTAGGTAGGGGTCCCACCAGGTTGCATCAACATCGTCATCTGTCCCCTCAGGATGAGGAATAGGTGGCCTATAACCCTAAATCGTTGGCCCAGTTCAGCTGACCTGATGCCAAAGTCGGGTTCAAATTCATGAGGATGTCCTTTAGGGGGAATCATATTCTATAGATTTAGTGGCCCATTCCACCCTTGGTACATTCTATATGGTCCTTGATACTGCAAATTAGGGATTCACCAATGCCTGATTGGGATCGAGGCCCCATATGACCTATGGGAAGGCTGGGTTGACTCTTCTGGTAACCGACACGATCATCAGTTGTCACAGGCCAACTCGTTACATTGATATTTAGTATGGAGGTCCTCCCCATTCCATAACTAATAAAAGTAGAGGCCCTCCCCACTTTATCGATGGTCGACACGAAGGTCCTCCCATGTCTAGCTCGAGCAAACTAAAGGTCCTCCTCATGATGCTACTAACAACCCATGCAGAGGTCCTCCCCATGCCATAGGCGGCCAACATGGAGGTCCTCTCCATGTTATCACCAAATCCAATAGAGTTCCTCCCCACATTCCCAACAACTAGTATGGATGTCCTCCCCAAACCCATGATTCTTGACATGATGGTCCATCATGTGCCCCGTTCGACATCTTCCCATGTGCTCCTCGCACCACAACTCACTATAGTGGAGGTCCTCCGCACTCTCATACCCAACATGGAGGTCCTCCTCATGTTCTCATTAGCACCCATAGTGGAGGTCTTCCCCACTCTAACAGCAATCCCAGTGGAGGTCAACCCCGATACAATGAAAATAGTTATGGAGTTCCTCCCTGTAACCTATCTTGCTCAAGCAGAGGTCCTCCCTGATCTAGCACCAACCCGCACAGAGGTTCCACCCATGTCAAAGACCTATATTGCCCAAAAGAGCTATCTCGGGGTAGGAGGGAGAACTGTAACCACTGATGGAGGAATCCTAAGAAACTCTAGATCATTGTCAATCCAGATCACTTTTTAGATTCGGAAGTGGACTGTGATTTAATTATAGATCCTTCACCCTAATCCTTTAAATAATGGTATGGGGTTGGAACACGACATGTGATCTTTTTATTTATGAAAAGTGAAATTCACTGGATCCTCGAAACCCTCCACAAGTAAATACAGGAGGAGGAGGATTTGGCTCTTTTCTAGGATCTCACCATGCATTCCTCTCTATCATCACCAAGATAATTCTCTACCTTGACACGAGATCACTATGTGTTGTTCTAGGGATTGATGGATGATGAGAACCAGCCTAACTAACCACCAATACAGGACACCTTCATACATGAATCACTGGTTGACATTGTATCCTACAGTGACATGATAATGAAATCAGTATCATCTTCAAGAGACAGACTAGGGAGAAGTAGCCTATCATATCGTACAACGTTCTATCAACTGGCCATTCCTCCACTGCAAAAGTCTATATCAGGGTAATTTTTAGTCCCTAAAACTCCCCCAATCAAGTAATGGGGACACCAAATGCTGGATCATGCTTCTGAATGGAGAATATTGTGGGACATTCTCGTAATGGACCACTTCCCCAAGATGTTCTGGCCGATCATGACTCTAGACTTTAGCATCCCAGAGTCTATCCATAGGATAAAGTCATGTGTTTCTGTTGAACCCTCTAGGAAATGAATTTCCATCTCCATCATTTCCAACTGTTTTATCTAAAGATTCATGATCATTATGATGATATCATCTAGTAGTGTCGCATGGTCAACCTTGTCATACATCCCACTGTTCAACACCCTGCATCACCTGGTTATCACTGGACCCTTCAGCAACAACTTGATCAGATCTTTACTGTGCTCTACAAAATGTATTTTGAGGCATCCCCACATGTCTGGATTTGTGTTTATGGACTATTTTAATCTCTCCACTTCACTATTATCCTATGTCAACCTGAATTATCAGGTGATATTAATGATATGCCTCTGGGTGTATTCATGATGAACATGTATGACCTCAATATGCTTAACAATATGGACACTGAGACATGGATTGTTGAAGAGAATATGTCCTCGGGAACAACGCAGCATCTTCTGGTACCCCCAGGCATTGTCACTTGCCAATAAAGACACTTTCTTGGCCTTGCTGAACCTCCTAAGTCATTGTCTCTCAGTTGGGACCCCAATAAGGGAAAAGGACACACTGGGACCGTTAATCCCGCTAAATCTCCTGGTTTGATGTAGAAAATGGAAGTTTATCCTAAGAAGTCTGCACTACTCCAACAGCTTGTGTAACAAAGGAAGATCACTAATGAGATCCTCACTCAGTTCCTTGTATAATGGTCTCCAGACTATGGTGATGCTCGGTATGATCCCATCCACCCTCCACCAGGGAAGCAGGGGAAACCAAAGTTTCTTCTCAGTGAATTCCATCTCATTGATCCCAAAAATCATATGCATCCAAACGGGTCAAAAGTTAGAGTTTATGGAAAATGTCCATGGTATACATATTTGAATCTTCCCGAGATGCGTGAGAATCTTCTCCGAGACCCGGCTCTATATGTAATTCCTACAGCAGCTCAGATCTCTCTTTAGTTTATTCCCCCAACCACTCTATAGTCCATTCCTCCATTAGTTCCTCAGTTTGTTCCTCCAACCACTCTATGATCCATTGAGATGGCATATCATGTTGAACAACCCGTTAACACACTAGTGGTTAGGAATCCTCACCAAGACAGAAACCTCTTCTAGGAGGATCTAATGGTTGGTCTCATTTATCACCTTGAGGCTCCCAAAATATGGAAGGTGGTGATCCCACATGATCGCAAGTTGTATTTGGCATGGGTAGATTATATTTTAGCACCACCAAATTTTGGGAACCCCACTTTCTCCCCTTTCAATAGGATGGGAGACCCGCTGCAGCATCTAACCTCTTCATCTCAATACGAGGACCCCAGCTTGGAACTCCAGCATAATAGGAATCCTTCAAGCTCTATTGTTTCATATAGACACTAGAAGGGCCTGCACTCATCTGGTATATCCAGATACCCATTGGATCCATAAGTGGTTGGGAGGATCTTCGCAGGAAATTTTTTTATGAGTTCATCTCCACCACCCGCAATACTGGTATATCCGACCTATTTAAATGAAAACAATGGCCAGATGAGTGAATCACAGACTTTGTTTCTATATGGAAAGGCCTAATGTATTTACTCGATATGTCACTAACTCCAGAAAACCTTCTGAAGATATGTGTGGGGAATGTGAGGACTGAACTGGTCCCATCCCTCATCACTTGGAACTTCCTAGGTGGATTCCTAGATTTCACCAATAAGGAATAGTGCGTAGAGTAATCCTTGTAATAGGATAAACCAACATGCATGTTGACTCACACATCTACTACTAGAGGAGAATCTAAGGATAAGACTACTATCTTTTTATATGTAGAGGCCCTCAGGGCCACTATATTTGTTACCGTTATAGTTGTTTCAACAACCTCGTCGAGGGACACAACCTCAGGCCTAGCCTCAGGATCAGCATCACCTTCCTCAAAATCATTAGGAACCTCCATGTAATGAACCAACACCACCCAAGCAAGATAATAAGGTTCCACCTCCTAATCTAGATCTATCCCCTAGTTAGAGCCAGGGTCCCATTATCCCTTTCCCAGATAAGATAAACCGAACTTACTCATTTTGACAAGATTAGGTCCCTGGTTATTTCAAGAGTTCCATTGATCAAGGGATCCTTAATTTTCTAGAATGTTGGATACCCCAAGAGTCTGATCATAATGATCACCCCAACTACTTCCCCTATCATCGATTCCTTGTACATACTCTCATGTAGTGTTATGTGTTCAATGAATGGCTCTGTGAATAGGTCGGCAACAATGTAGTCATGTTGGCGCCTATGCTAGCACTGGTGTAATGTGTCTGTGCAGAGCTAGACTGTGACAATGAGAGTGAATGGCAGTATGTATCAAGTCATGGGTCTTAAAATTATGACAATTGGTTGGCCCGTAGGGTATTCACTCACTCCCATGGTATCATTCATGCCCATTTGAATCATCCCAGGCCTTCTGATTTCATTTTGATTCCTCTCACTACCGCTTCTACATCTACATATCATCTCTATTCTTCTTAGAAGAGCAAGTTTCATTGGTGCAAGGGAAAGCAACTCCCCCAGCTAGTGCTAATGTCGTATCGCACTCTCGATGACTTCTCACCTCCAGAGATGGGAGTCACCCCTAGGATCCGCCCAGTGATAGAGGATTCCTCAAATTATGATCAGAAGTATTCCTCAGTGAATATCATCAAATTGGTGAACCCTTATGTGGTTCTCGATAGAGAGAAGAATTTGGAAGGTCCTCGAAATATCCCCAATCGACCCCATAATCAACGTTGTCATGGAAATGTGAACCATCAGAATGATTATCCCAGTGCTTCTAGAAAATATTTACATAATATCGAGACCATGCTGAAGGCTCAACTATGAGATAAACATGTGCAGTCTTCTCATCTCTACTAATCAGGCTCACAGCCACCGTTGTTCGTTCTACTCGGTCAGGAAGAGCCATTGTGATCATGCTATGCTAAGCCATGCTCGGCTATGGTCAGACCTCTTCCATATGATAGTAATCTGATGGTATTTTTCCATGGTTATTCTAGTGAGTGGCTGGACATACCCAACACCATCTAGAATCTACTGGCTCGACCAGCAACCACCACCATACCTCTTGTCAAAGAGCGATCTCCTTCTAGCAGAAATGTTCATCTAGCATGGAAGTATGATGTGATTAAGAATATTTATAGCATTCCTTCAATGCTCTCAATTCTCAAGGTCCTTATTTTATTGGAATACATGCTTGAATTCCTCACAGAGGCTTTGAAAATCATTCTCTAGTTCGAAATAGAGGTAGTAGTTGTAGGTTCCTTCCATGCTGAGGATGTCAAACAAGTATAATTTCAGGACATCATCTTGTTCTCAATATAGGATGAAGGATCCCCTGTATAGGGGAACATCCACAAACTATAAATCACATGATAGATAAATGGAGTAGAATTCCTCCATTGTCTTGTCGACATAGGTTCTGGTATTAATCTCATCCCATCCAAGCTAGGTCTATCAGAGGAATATTTGAGTCTCTCTGACCTGAAAATTTAGGGTTATGACTGGACTGAATAGATTTTGATGTGGCAAGATTCACCTAATGAACCAATTCAGTGGCCTGATTACCAGAACTGAATTCATGTTTGTTTCTTAGGACACTTCTTATAATGCATTTATGGGAAGACCCTGGTTCAACCTATATGAAGCAGTTCCCTCCTCATATAACTAGTGCCTCAAATACCCCCATAATGGTTGAATATGAATTCTTAAAGGAGATGAATCTCCCTTAGACACTTGTGATTCCCACTATCTTTATGTCGATTATTATAGGAGCAAGGACAAGAAGGATCAGACTAATGAGGTTGAGCACACTACTACTTTGGTTGATCCCTAGATGGACCTAGATGACGCCTTCATTCATCTAATTCACTGGTCAGAGGCTATAACCCTAGATTTGGGACATTTCTTTGTCATGTACAAGATAAGGGGAAGAAACATTCCATAATACAAGGAACACTAGCACATTACCTCATATTCCTACATAGTACATGCTAGAGTGATACCAGAGTACCTTACCCTTGTTAGGTATCGGGACATTCGCCCCATGGAAACAACAATACGCCACACTTTCTATTTCCAATCCAGGTTGAACTGAATCAAGCTGAAGTCCCACTATTGATTTGATATTATCAAGCATGTAACTTTGGGTTGAATTCTTGATGTAATTGGGTTGACAGCTTTCATCACTATGGTGTCATCAGTGCAGGATTCTCTCGATGAGTATTCCACCACTGCTCAGGTCGGTACCAGGGTCAGCTAACTCATTATAATTTCCCCTATAGATGATCATATTTCCTTATACAATGAATATTATTTATAATATGAACCTCCCATGTTATAATAAGGCATCTCTAACACCATCGATGAGTTGGTACATGTGAATCTCAGTATCGAGGCAGACCCAAAGCTAACACTGATCGGCGCACCTATGCCTGCTGAGGAACAACAACAGTATGTGGATTTTATGAAGTAGAATCATGATGTATTTTCTTGGAATTATGATGAGATGCTAGGACTGGACCCCACATCATCTTACACAACCTTGGTCTCTTGGTAATTCATCACGTGTTCAAACACCCTCCCAAGAAAAATCATTCCTCTCATGGTGCTATGGACAAGACTGGTGTTGATCAGATCATCAAATACAACTTCATCAAGGATTTCCAGCACCCTATATGGTTGGACAATATCATTCCTGTCAAGAAGAAGAATAATAATATCAAAGTCTGCATTGACTTCCAGGATCTCAAACATCACTGCCTAAAGGATTCTTTCCCCCCTTCATGTGACAGAGCTGTTGATCGACGCCACTACTGGATTCCAAGCCCTCTACTTCATGGATAAATATTCTAGATATAACCATATATGAATGTCCCATGAGGAAAAGGATTACACCGCCATTAGAGAACTATAAGGTACCTTTTGTCACTAGGTAATGACTTGTGGTATGAAGAATGTTAGATCTAATTATCATCATTCTATGCACTGCATATTCAAACCAATCGGGGTGTTGGTGGAATGATATTTGAATGATTTGGTGTTTAAATCCCCCCAGCATTAAGACCATCTCAGAGATCTTGAGAAATTGTTCACATTCTTCCACTCCTTCCATCTGAAGATGAACCCCTTGAAGTGTTCCTTCAGGGTTACCTCTAGGAAGTTCCTTAGCTTCATCATCAGCTACAGAGGCATTGAGATCAACCTATAGAAGATCAAGAACATCAGTCAAATGCCTCCACTGAGAAACGTCCAAGAACTCTGATTTTTTTGAGGCCACATTTCCTACATATGTTGATTCATTCCAAATCTAGATGAAAAGTGTAAACCCTTTTCCAGACTCATGAATAAAGGATTCTTCTATCATTGGGATGAAGAGTACCATACCACTTTTGGGGAGATCAAGAAGTATCTTCTATACCCTCTGGTTCTGATGCCACCCATCTCCAGAAAGCCATTGGTCCATTGTGTGACCACACTAGAATGATCCCTAATATCTCTTCCTACTCAAAATAATAATAAAGGAATAGAGAAAAATTTGTACTTTCTTAGCTACATGATCCTCGACACCGAGACCAAATATACCTCTATCTAGAAGATCTACCTCGTTATTGTTTTTTCAATGTAGAAGTTGTGGCATTATTTTCATCATCATGAGATATAGTTGGGATCCTACATAGATCTACTGAATTATATTCTGAATCACCCCATGTTTACATCTCATCTAGCTTAGTGGGAAGTGATCCTTCAGTAGATTTACATTAGGTTCATCCTGTAGAATGTCGTTAAGGGTTTAGAGCTGCTGAACTTCCTGGCCTCCCATCCATCCCCTATAGATTAGTCTCTGGATCTTGATTTTTTATAAAAGGACATCCTCTTAGTGTATCAAGCCATGTCGTGCTTGCAAATGAACATCGATGGTGCCTAATGGGTCCCAACAGGTAGGAGACTCAATTATCCAAGAATCAACATATTAGGTTTGGGTATAGTCTTCATCACGCCTACACAGGATATATTTCCCTATTCATTATATTTGTTAGAAGGTTACATCAAAAAAGGTGGATTATTAGGATCTGATCACTGGTCTCAAGATGGTCCTTGAGATTTATGTTCCCCACCTACATGAGAAGGTGGAATTCGAGATGGTCATCAAGTAGATCAATGGTGACTATGCTGTTAAGAATTTGGAACTTGTGCCCATGTTAGAGTGTACTCACCAACTGATAGATTGGTTCCCTTCTTGGCCAGAAATCATTCATGATCCTCGTTCACAGAATGGTTGAGCTAATTCCTTGGATAGCCTTATTGTGTCTATCACCAAGCCTAACCAGGATAATTGGATTATCCATGTGGTGTATCAAAGGTTCATTTCTCCCGTCACTCCAGACGATGATGATGACCAGAAATTAATACATATTAATACCAATGCTTCCACAAAAGGACCTATATATACCCCTACCATAGTAGAAGAGACCCCTGATTGGACAACTCCTTTTGTCATGTACCTCCAACATGGAAATCTACCTACAAACAGAGCCGAATGAGAGAGAATCCATCATTAGGTTGTACAATTTACACTCTCGAGTGGTCCCAACCTTGATAATATCCTCTATAGATGTGGGTTTTATGGATTTATACTTCATTGTATTCAAGGATTCGAGATTCCCTAGGTTATACAGGAATTACATTATGTAGAGATCATTAGGTCGGGTCGAAAATCTCCCACCAGATCTGAAGTTTGGGCTACTTCTGGCCCACCATGTTTCACGAATGTATTGAGTTCACCAAGAGGCTCTATGCATGTTAGATCCATGATAATTTTTTGCATCACCCACCAGAGTCCCTCCATACTACCATGTACTCTTTTCCCTTTGTGGATTGGGGACTCGACATTGTTGGACCATATCCACCAGTAATAGCTTGCTAGGGAAGGTTCATTCTGACCATCATGGATTTCTTCTCCAAGTGGTAATAATTGATTCTACTCAAGGAATTCAAGGTCATTTCTGTTATTGATTTCATTTTCTATAACATCTTATAATGATTCAGAGTCCCAAACACCATCCTCACTGATAACAACACCAATTAATTGAGCTGAAGAAATTGAACACCAAGTAAAAAATCAATTTTAATCAAACTTCTTGCTGCCATGTGTAGGAATATGGATAGATCGAGGAATTAAACAGGACCTTCTATAAAATTTTGAAAAAATTGGTTGGTTAGAATATGAAGACTTGGTCAAAAAAGATCCCCAACGCTCTCTGGTCTTACCTGATAACAACTAATCATTCCACCCAGGTGAAACCATATTCCTAGTGTACAGAAGAGAAACATACCTACCCATCAAGATTCAGTTTTCATCACTTAATATAGCCATCTATGATCAGAATATGTCAAATAGGCTTGAAAAATTCTATCTGGTTGAACTGAAGGCCCTTGATGAGAATAGTATTTGGGGCTTGCACAATTTAGAGAGGCACTGGAAAAATATAGCTAGAGGTTTCAACAAGAAATTTTGCATCTGCTCCTTCCTTTAGGGTGACACGGTATTTCCCGTAAGAATGCAGAAGATACTTAGTAGGAAGACACAAAATTTAGAGACTAAATAGTTGGGACCTTATGTCCTTCATAATGATTACCCCGACAATGTATACTCTTTGATCACCATGGATGGAGATCATATCACTCCTGCCACAAATGCCAAGTTCATCAAGAAGTACTTAGTATGATTGAGTTTTCATCCTGTATGATGTTAAACTACAATATAAAAACATATTCCTTTATGGTCTAAGATTTATGACCATAAAATAATATCTATTTCACCTTGAATGATGTTAAACTACAAGTGTGTCCTATATTATGTCAAACTTCAAGAACCTTTTGTTACATCCTACAAGAAGTTAAATTGCACTAAGTTATATTTGTAATCACCACATGATGTTAAACTATACGAAATTTGAGAAATATGTGTGGATTGATTCCTACCTTCGCTAGAAAAGTAATAATTCTCAGACATTTTGTCTTTAGGTCCATCCCTAGGTTCCATAAATCCTTTCACCTTTCCGGATTCTTATCCTAAATTCCCTAGAGATCATGTAGTGTGATATGAGACCTCTATGGTCCTCATTCACATCGGGTTTACAATGGATGCACCATGTTTCTACATTAGGTATTTCCCTTTATTTCATCTTTACCATATGAAACTAAATTTCACAGCATTCAAGAACTACATTTGGGTTTATTCCCATCCTTATAGAATACATAAGAATGGTCGGACATCTTTTCTTCAAGTACATCCCTAGGTTACTCAACCTTTCCGACCCTTTTGTCCTCACCTTATGTTCAGAGTTATATGACCTTAATACAAGATATCTTCCATCCCACATGATGTGAAACTATTGTGTCCTACCTACAAGACATTAAACTATGTGGAATTCGTGATTCTATCTGCATGACCTTAAAAGGAAAGTTACCCTTTGTCCTGTATGACACCAAAACTTCCACATCCCACATAATGTTAAATTTTTGCTTCATCCTTACCTCATGAAGTTAAACTTCATGACATTAGAGAACTATGTTTGGCTGGATTCCCATTCTTATGGGATATGTAAGAATGCCCTGACATTTTTTCTTCGGGTTCAGCCCAAGGTTTCCCAAGTTCTTACATCCTTTCAGCCCCATGGCCTAAAGTTTCTCTTGGGAGTGTGTGTTGTGGTGTGGATCTCAATGATCATCATTCTCTTTGGGTTAATTTTTCCACACCACGCACAACCACTTTGGGATACCATTACATTTCTAATGTCCTAGTTGTATGATGATAAACTGCATTGCAACCTGTGTCCTTACTGCATGATGTTAAACTGCACGAAACTTCAAGAACTACATATGGATTGATTCCCATTCTTATTGGATATGAAGGAAAAACCCGAAATTTTGTCTTTGGGTCCATCCCCAAGTTTATCAATCTGTTTTTTCTCTTTTCCTCGCTCATCCTTTTGAGTCATCTTCCCTTAATTTAATCCATCAACCATGTTTACACCCCATTAATGTTCTTGGGTGTTTTATGGTGTGGGACTTAGAGTTTTGGATTATGTATAGATATTATCTCATCCTATCTCCATATCTCATGTGTCCATGTCACGACCCATCCCTAGGGCTTGTGTCATGACTACCCCAAGCCTGCCTTCTATAGGCCAGGCGGTGGTGACTAGCACCAAAAGGCATACTCCCTAAAATGGGAAGGCATTTCCTTTAATCATGTACAAACACACGGTCTAAGAACACAACAAGAAGAATATGTGAAGTAAACTGCTGTAGTAAAAGAGTGTTGAAAGTAAAAGGGGCCAGAATACAAGTCCAACTATAGAGGTACAAGTACAACTGGAAATACAATACAACTGAATGAAAAAGGGAAAGCAGCTACTAGTACATCCTCTGAGGTTCCTACCTGAAGGGTAGGTATAGATCACCTCTTCAGAACTCCACATCCATCTGTCTCCTCCGCGTCACGTCACGCCTAATGGTCCACCTCCAGGCACCGTCTAGTCCTAGCTCCCTTAGCTTTGAGTAATGTTGTCTGTCATCTGCACAAGAAACAACAAGGTGCGGGTGAATCCCGTATAGGGGTGAGTATAACAATACTAATTAGGGACCCCTAGACTCTCATAGGTCTCCTAGAGTTCCACAAAGTAAATACCAAAAAGAAAGACCTCAAATATCAAATCACGAACAAACAGACATCAACTCAACTTAGGTATATGACAATATATATACCTAAGTTATCAAGAAAAAATCATCTCATATATGAGGGATGAATACCACAAAGTTAACACCACAAAGGTAGAAGTACCACATAGGTAAGGCCCCATAGATAGAAGTACCAAACAGGTAAAAGTACTACACAGGTATCACCACGCAGATAGTACCACGAAGGTAAAGTACCACATAGGTATCACCACGAAGATAGTACCACGATGGTAAAAGTACCACACAGGTATCACCATGAAGATAGTACCAAGAAGTTAAAAGTACCACACAGGTATCACAATGAAGATAGTACCATGAAGGTAAAAGTACCACACAAGTATCACTACAAAGATTGTACCATGAAGGTAAAAGTACCAAATAGGTAAAAGACTTAGTTCAAATAGAGTCTCAGCTCAAACCATGTTTTTAGTGAAGTATAGAAGTACAGATGATTAGTCGCGAAGCTAGATCATCTTATTCTATCAAGAGTAACTACTGCTGATTATACAGAGTCTGGCCCACATGGGATCAATAGGTACTAACCCCCGCAATGACCCACACAGGATCTGACCCACTCAAGATTAGTATGCCCTGACCCACATAGGATCACTGAGCATTGAACCACACATGATCGATAGGTACTAACCCTCGCAATGACCCACACAGGATCCGACCTTCCTAGAGTCATGACGTAACTAACCTCCATATTATTGGTCTCCAACCACTGCCCCACTACCAGCCACTGGATTCCACGCACTAAGCATGCTTGATTCCTGGAGATTCCGCTCCTCAATCCATTGGTCAATATTTCAACTTCCATGAATTCCAATAAAGAATTATCCTAAAGATCCACCACCTTATAAGGGATCCAATGCAACTGACGGTGCATCGAATGGACTCCTGGTTTGTAAGTTATTAGTGTTTCTGTTCTAAGGGTCTGGTTAGATTCAGGTTCGATCCAACCCAACCATACTCCAACATTATCCAAAACTCAAGTGGAGTATACCAAAAGAACCATCTTGATCCAAGGATCTCTTTGCTCGTGGTCTGGTGGTCCGCAGTATGGTGGGGTCTTCCTAGGAGGAAGGCGCCTCCCAAGTCACCTGAATGGTCCAACGGACCATTCGGTATTTGGAAGCGGGACCTGTCGGAGCAGGTCCTGCTTGGTCTGCCACAGTCGTCTAGTTCGCCAGCCAGTCCTCCTCCCAGAGGCATGATGGTGCCACTATCCACTGCGGTTGGCTGAGTGACGGCTGCCCTTTGACCTCCGTCGTGGCCAAGCGGTCGTGTCCTCCTGCTCCACCGGCGGTGCGGACACGCACTGCCGCTTTACCATGTGGTCGGTCAGATGTCGGCAGCCACCCTACTCCACCGCGGCTGACGGGCTGTGGCCTCCGGCTCATCCGGCGGTGCGGATGCACCCCACCCTACATTCCTCACGATTGGTCGGGTGCCAGCTGCCGCCTTCTTCCGTGATCCATCACAGCTTCGTTCCAAGCCCGAAAATTATGTCGTTTCACATATTCACGATCCTCGGGTCGAGGTCTCCACCTCCATATTTCGCGCTTAGCAAAACTTTGTGTTTCCAGCATCATTAAATATTTGGCGTCGAAGAACGCACAAAGAATGCGCAACGAACAATAGATAAGAGGCAAGGTATATGTGCAAGCGGATGGCCATCAACATTGTGAATCCAAAATAAGAAGAATTGTAAAATAAATTCAATTATAATTCAAAATAAATCCCTGCCTCGTGAATGATGGAGAAACTCCCGCGGTAGAGGAAGTGGGTTGGTGTTCACCATTCCTGCAACAGCCACCAATGACGTTGCTTGATCATCGATCCACATTCAGGGTTTCGGTGTCGATCGCCACCACTCACCGAAACTGGCTCCGTCTTCCTAGGGATCGATGTCGCGGCACTCCTTCAGCACTTCATTGCTTGGAAAAGCTAAGTCGGCACCTCTCTCCAAGATCCATATAAATAGGATAGTGGGTTTCTAATGGTGCGAAGAATTAATGGGAGTACATTTATTTGGAAGCTTCCCAAATTCTCCAATGAAGCGGTTACTAGGATTGATGGTTCAAGCCATTTAATGGCTTGACACATCACTGGTCCAACCCTGCATGTTCATCAGAGGATAAGATAGAATCAAAAATAAAATAATAAAATTATTTTATTTACTTTCTTCAAAAAATCCTAAAACCTAACTTTTTACCCATACCTACGACGATCAAAGTAAAACCTCCCTTAAGTGAATCTTTGCACTTTGAATTCAACGGTGCCCTTATATTTTTAATTTGAGCACCAGTTCAAAAGTTAGAAAATGTTTCTCGTGTGTTAACAAAATGTACCTGAAAAAAAGGTTCAAGAACTTATTAACTATCACCCCCGACCCAATCCGGTCAAGATTAGGCTTTGCCTAAGTGAAATAGGCCCCAACTAACCCATCGGTACTTTCAGATTTCCAATCTGAGTTACCATTTAGAAGTTATGAATTTTACAATAAAATAATTGTCACTTAATTATTTTACTTACGGCCAAAAACTAACTTTCACTGGTGGCCCATGTCGTCCAAAGTTAGTATCTGCCTAAATAAAGAATACCATCAGGAGTTCAGCGGTGGTCTCGAATTTTCAATATAATCTACCATTTGTGAGTTATAATAATTTTAATAATAAAATAATTTATTTAATTATTTTATTTATAGTTTTTCAAATTTCGGGTTTTCTCATTGGAGGCTCATGCTGACTAAACTTAAGTTGCACCTAGGGTAAACTTTCCCTTCTGAACGGAATGACGCCCTCAAATTTCTGATCTACGAAACCATTTAAGAGTTATTCCACTTTTCTAATAAAACTTATTACGCACGTTATTTAATGTTTAACAAAACATCAACAGACCATTTTGGGCACTTTAGGCCTCGGAATCACGTGCCTTCAGATTTCACTGTCTTGAAATAATTCCATATAATTAAAAAAAATACAGAAATTCCGGGATATTACATTATCCCCACCTTAGGTATTTACATCCCTGAAATCTAAAACATAGAATAAGGAAACAAATGGGGGGTAATAAACACGAAACTAAGCCACCCACTCCCATGTGCTCTCCTAGAGGTTCCCGTGCTGCCAGCGAACGTGCACCAGAGGTATCGACCACCCATGAAGGACTTGATCCTGTCGATCCTCAATCTCTACTGGAACCTCTGTAAACATCTCCCTATCGTCTAAGTCCATCTCACCGTGGTTTATAACATGCGATGGATCATTCATGCATCTCCTAAATTGTGACACATGGAAAACATTATGCACTCGTTGCATCTGTGGGTAAAGAGATAGATGGTACATCACCTCTCCCACTCTTCTGAGAATCTAGAGAGGTCCGATGAACCTCAGAGATAACTTGTCGCCCCGAACAAATCTCTACAAACCTCGTCGAGGTGAGACCCATAGAAAGACATGGTATCCCTCCTCCTATAGGCATAATATTTCTTCTAGCTCTAGGCAGTTTTCACTTGATAACAAGTTAGGCATCATGATACAAACTCTTTCACTGCTTCCTTTATCCCTATAAATCAGTACTGACGTTGGAGGTCCTGGTACATCTTTTTCAATCCATGGTGTACCGTTAAATGGGATGTATGGATCTCCCTTAACACCTCCTCCCAAAGTGTCACTGGTACCATGGTGCATCCTATGAAAAGGATGACGAGCTCCCCACCTTTAGAAAATTCCTTCAGGAGACCGTCCTGAGGATATCTGAGCAGGTCGGGACTCACAGTCAAAGTCTCAAGCTGCGCCTCCTGAATTAGATAAAGAATTGGGGAAGTGACAGTCATGGACTATAGGTAAGACGCTTCATCTTTATTCACGAAGGATATCTACAGCGTGACTAGCTTCTCTGACACCTCACTCAGCAGTTATAGTCTAGGCCTCATGCTGAATGCATATGCTACCATGTTCCCCTTCCCAGGAGTATAGACTATCTCAAAGTCATAGTCCTATAGGAACTCTAGCCATAATTGATGTCTCAACTTCTGAAAGCTCTGTTGACACTTCTCCATCCAAAGGAAAGGATCCTCCTTCTTTGTTAAAGATGTTTGGTCCAAAACTCTTGTAGTACCCAACCGAAGCAGAATTCCCCTCCCTTCGAGGAGTTAATCCTAGAAACATCTTTTGAAAAGATGTCCCCAAACTCTGCCACTTCTACTGAAAACTCAAAATTCCTGCCACCGCGAGGGTAAGACTGGATGACTCAAGAGTAATCGGTCTCACCCTCCTATACATGAGTTTATCCTGTGCTGCTTGGGTTTCCTTTTCAGCAACCAAGGAAAACCCCATTCCAACATTGTTGAGAAACCAAAACCTTTTTTCCTAATACATTAAATCTGAGTATGAACTTTGGATGTCCAGTCCATACGCAAACTAATGTCGTAAGGCCTCGACACTGCCACTAAGAGGTTCTAACCGAAACTCTCGCCTCAAGGGTCATATCACACTGTTGGTGTAAGTGTGATTATTGAGTCTCCTCCCAATGGTATCTCATGATGTGAGGGTCAAGTCAATGGCTTAACTGGAAAATCTAGGTCTTCAACAGGATTCGTGGAAAGAAGGAATGATTCGTACCTATGTCTATTAATACAGAAGCTAGTAGTAGACACATAACATACCTCGAATAATTCCTAGAGCCCTTGGGTCACACTCCTTGACTGCATGCAGCTACTCCCTTCCCTTGTCCTCTAGCTCCCTGAGCTTGGTGGGGACTACAAAGGGGGGTGGTTGTAACATGTCGAAATGTGTACCACCTCTTGCTTCTCTCCTAGCTCCTCTTCCACGTCCTCTTCCCTACAAATTCATCTTTCCTTATCACATCCTCTTCCTAAAACATTTTTCATGCCCTAGTCTTTGAGACTGGCGCCAGTTCTTGCTTTCATTCTGCTAACATTCACTGGTTGTATTCACTCAGCCAAAGAACATTCAACCAAAATGGTTCTCGCTAGCATCGTAACATAAGTAGGAATTCATAGAGGAATAGTGCTGGATCAAATATCCTTAAACACATCGTGCTCGGAAGTCCGAACCTTGAAGCATTGATCATATCGTATTCATTGGGTACCAAGAATGGTCAGTAAGCCTCAATGAATACTCAGCTACTGACATGTCATCACACCTAAGATGTAGAGGCTCTTGGGAACTCTCTTCCCTTAGATCTTTATAGAAAGATACCCCCTTCTCTGAGAATGTTTCTCAAGCTTGTCCACAGAAAAGTCACCTCGTCGCAAGATTAGGGTAACCTAAACCATGTCATCGTCCTGCTGAGCCACGTAGAAGGCTCTCTACTAGGACCACTATCTGATTGAATGGTGCCCTAGTTAGATGTAAACTTGGCCACCTCCTCAAGCTAGTCCTTAGCCTCCTATGAGTCAGGCTTGCCTCATAACTTGAGGGGTATCTGATTCTGAAACATGTGTAAGGCACTAATCCTACATGTATCCTCTACCAATACCACCACTTGTAAATTATGACTAACGGGTAGTGATATAGCTGGAACACTACCTGGAGGTACCATCTCGGGCAATGATCCATGTACCGAAGCCTCACCACTATATACTCTACTGGTTTCTCAACTAGGCAGAAAACTTTATCCATAGCCTCCATCCAGTCCTCAGCTGCTTGGGAATATGTATCGCCTTGAAACCACGGAGGCCTCTACCACTGGAACTCATGCAATGCACTTAGTGGGCGTGCACCATCTGCCATTGTGGCTTCTAGTAACTGCTTCCCAACAGGTGGTAGTGCTACTAGTACACCACCCAAAGGTGCCCATATAGTAAGAGGGACCTACACTAGAGCCTCGTCACTCAGTGGGCCGTCATCATGTACTCCATTAGGAATCCTAGATGGATGTCTATGTGGTGTCATCCTGATAAGGAACAGGTGTTCCACGATCTTTAAGTTACCCCTGGTGCGCTAAATCTGAAGAAATAAAAAGAAAAACATTTCAAAAACACATGCAATCGGTGTTTTTGTGCACTGAGCCGGAAATCAGAATTCAGGGTCCTAGTGTATGGATACGTCGGTCACCGCACCAACACTGGACTCCCAGAACTGAAAACCACACTCATAACACATAACACTATTGTCATAGAGAAAAGATCAGAGTCCTAGTTATTCGGTAGAACTGAACTCCTTTGATACGACTTTTTCACGACCCGTCCCCCAGGGCCCGTTCTGTGACTACCCCAAGCCCACCTTTCATAGGCCAGAGGCTGACGACTACCACCGAAAGTAATACTCCCTAAAATGGGAAGGTATTGCCTTTAATCCTGTATAAACACACAGTCCAAGAACACAACAAGAAGCAACTGTGAAGTAAACTGCTGCAGTAAAAGAGTGCTCAAAGTAAAAGGGGCCGGAATACAAGCCCAACTGAAGAGGTACAAGTACAACTATAAATACAATACAACTGAAAGAAAAAGGGAAAGAAGCTATTGGTTTGTCCTCTAAGGTTACAACCTGAACGGTGAGTACAGATTTCCTCCTCATCACTCCACGTTCGTCTGTCTCCTCTACAGCACGTCGCGCCGAATGGTCCACCTCTGGGCACCGTCTATTCCTGGATCCCTCAGCCTCAATCAATGTTGTTCTTCGTCTTCACAAGACACAATAACGTGCGGGGGAAGTCTGTTAAGGGGTGAGTATAACAATAATCAGTAGGGACCCTGAGGCTCCTTTAGGTCTCCTAGAGTTCCACAAAGTAAATACCATAAAGCAATACCTCAATCTAAAAGCACAAAGCAATATACATCAACTCTACTAAGGTATATGACCATACATATACCTAAGTTATCAAGACATAATCATCTCAAACATGAGGGATGAATACCACAAAGGTAGAAGTACCACACAGGTAACACCACAAAGATAGAAGTACCACATAGGTAAAATTACCACATAGGTAGCACCACGAAGATAGTACCATGAAGGTAAAGTACCACACAGGTATCACCACGAAGATAGTACCGCGATGGTAAAAGTACCACACAGGTATCACCATGGAGATAGTGCCACAAAGGTAAAATTACCACACAGGTATCACCACCCAGATAGTACCATGAAGGTAAAAGTACCACACAGGTATCACCACAAAGATAGTACCACGAAGGTAAAAGTACCACACAGGTAAAGGACTTAGTTCAAATAGAGTTTCAGCACAAACTAAGTTTTTAGTGATGTATAGAAGTACAGATGATTAGTCGTGAAGCTAGATCATCTTATTCTGTCAAGAGGCAATGTTGCTGATTATACGAAGTCTGACCCACACTTGATTGATAGGTACTAACTCCAGCAATTTCCCACACAGGATCGGTATGGGCTGACCCACACAGGATTGTTGAGCGCTGACCCCCACAGGATCTGACCCACACAGGATCGGTATGTGCTAACCCATACAGGATAGCTGAGCGTTGACCCACACAGGATCTGACCCACATTGGATCGGTATGATTTGACCCACACAAGATCACTGAGCGCTGACCCACACAGGATCTGACCCACATAGGATCGGTATGCGCTAACCCACACAGGATCATTGAGCACTGACCCACACAGGATCGATAAGTACTAACCCCTACAATGACCCACATAGGATCTGAACCACCTAGAGTCTATAGGTAACTAACCACCATACTATTCATCTCCAAACTCCCCCTCACTGTCAGCCACTGGATTATTTTCACTAAGCATGCTTGATTCCGAGAGGTTCCTCTCCTCAAGCCATAGGTCGATACTTCAAATGCCACGATGTCCCACGAAGAAGTATCCTGAACATCCAACATGTCATAAGGGACCCAACTCAACTGACGGCGCGTCAAACAGACACTCGGTCTGTAAGTTAGTAGTGTTTCTGTTTTGAGGGCCCAGTTGGATTTGGGTTCGATCCAACACGTCCATACTCCAACTTTATCAAAAACTCAATTGGATTATAAAAAAAGTACCGTATCTATCCAAGGATCATGGGTCCATAGATAGTTCATCAAACGGACACCTGGTTCTCAAGATATGGCCATAAAGGCGTATCAAGGTTCTTAATGGGCCTGGGTCTGGTCTGACCCGGTCGGACCGACCCAATCTGGGTCCGGCCCATATGAACTGAGCCTTGCTGGGCGCGGTCCGCTAGACCATGGTCTGGCCCAACCCGCGAAGGGTGTGTCCTAGTGGGGCGGCCCGCGGCGTGGCCCACGGTCGGGCAGTCCATCGTGTGGCAGGGTCTACCCTAGCCATCACTCGAGAGGGAGGCGTTTCCCAAGTCACCCGAACTGTCCAATGAACAGTGAGGTTTTTAGAAGCGGGACCCGCAAAAGTGGGTCCTGATCAATTCACCACGGCCTTCCATTTCACTGGTTGGTCCTCTTCCCAATGGTGTGATGGCACTGTTATCCCTCGTGGTCGGCCGAGTGTCGGCCGCCCTTCGGCCTTCGTCGCGGCCAAGAGGCTATGGTTGTGGCCTCCTGCTCCACCGGCGGCGTGGATGCGTTCCAAATGATTTCAAACCAAAATAATTGTATACATGTTCCAAATGATTTCAAACCAATTCCAAAAATCTTAAAATTGATTTTTAACCTCTTAACCAATGCATAAAAATATTTACCTCACATGATAACAAGTAAATCATAAACATTTTAATATGATTTATGCCTTGATAATAACACAATATGAAGGATGTCTATAAAGAGTATCCCGCACCACTTTTCCATTGGGTTTCCACTCTCACATCTCAATATCGTATGTCCTGACACTCTCATATCTTTTGAATATCAAATCATGCCAAACACCCCATGTGAAATTGGTCATCACATCACATCTCACCCAAAGAACCATGAGAAATCACACACCATCTCTAATGAAGAATCCTAGGTCATCACATCACATCTCGCCTGAAGACACATAGACCATCACACCACATCTCACCTGAAGACACATGGACCATCACATCACAGCCATAGCCAAAATAGTAGAGTATCATGAACATGAAGTAAATCAACCTTGTACCCTCCTCCTACCATGCACGACCCCCACCATAATCCATTTCATCATCTCATCAAAAAACCACCACCATTTCACTTTTGACTTCTAACCATCATAGCTCATGCATATCTAACTCTCCTGAAAGAGAGTGAGAAAGAGGGGGTAACTATTCATTCATCCTCGTCACCAGGATGTTGGGAAAATAACCCCTCAAATATATATATATATATATATATATATATATATATATATATATAGGTTTCATCACATGGTAGTTTATGTGGGTGGGGTGCATATATAAATCACATGGAAAAAACAAGGTACACACATATATATATAGTCACACAAAACCGCAACCTAAAGAGACCCAACTAACTCACAGAAACCCTATTAAACCTCAAAACAACACCACTTTCACTACCACAACATAATTCACAACACCACAAAACATGACACAATCCACAGGCCTAATTCCACCTATTTTTTCAATTTTTTCAATTTTCAAGTTTTCCCATTTCAGAACCATTTCATTTATTATGCATGTTCAATTCACATTAACAACAACCACATTAACCACACTTAACCTTTATTTTTCAATGTTAATTATTCATTCCAACCCATACCATTTCAATTCATTATTACATTTAATTCCATTATTATAGAATCCCTAGCCTTTTACACATATTATTACATGATTTTAAGCATAATTAACCATGAAATACAAACAAAGGATCAAATAGTATAATATATTTGAAGACTAGGTACATAATTAGAAGTGATGAAACCAAAATAAAAAACATATTTTATTTAATCTTAATAATGAGATCTTATCTCTCATTGAGCACTTATAACTTCATAGTAGAACCTGGAGAATACATAGACAACAGGAATGAGCTAAAAGCCCGGTAAGTAAATAAACATGAGAATGAAACATAGGACATTAGTTGGAAAGGCATAACATGATGACATAAAAAGGATTGAAACATGAATAGACATATAGAAACATAACATATAGAACATGGGATCTTGTGATCATGACAACATAGGAATGTGGAAGCAATATATAACATGACATACACATGAGTTGAGTATAATTACCAAGACTATGTCACATGGTGTAAAAAGACCCATAATGGATTAGGTTTACTCTCTAATCACATACATGATGTCTTAGGAGACTAAAAATTATCCAATTAATTGGAGTGCTATCTGGGTTCACCCATCATAAGATGTTCATCTATATTTGTGTCACATAAAGAATAAACATAAGGGTTACCCATGGAATGAATTGGGTTTTGCAATCATATCATAAGGCATAACCAAAGAGGATATCATAATGGTATACATGAAAAAAAAAATATAAACCATTATTTTTCATTAATAAGGTAATAATAAGAATATTTCACGAATAGTGATTTTCAACTGAAGTGTAAACATGAAAAGAGTGGTTAGGTTACTTTATAATTGTTCCACTTAAGAGCGATTTTTGAGAAAAGAATCAAGAGTCTTTAAGGAATAATTATTTCCATTAAACCAGAAAAAAAACTAAAATATATTTTCATTATAAAAATATAAATTTTATAAAAATATTAGTGGATAAAAATAGTTTATGTATTGTTCATTAAAATGGGTATGAAATAGAGAAGTTCCCTTTAATCAGGCTTGCTTATCAGGAGGAATTGAGAAGGGAACATTTTAAAACATGTATTTCCCTATCAAATAAATATGAATTTAGATAGATAAATATATTTTAAATATTTACACATAATGTAGGAGAATTATATAATAATAAAGAAGAATTAAATTGTGGAAAATAGAAGGAAATCATAACCCAAAGGAAAAAAATAGAGTTTCGGAGAGATCCCTTACCTTATATTTGAATGTGTTTTGCACTTCCATTTAATGTCATGGATAAAAAAAATATATTAATTAATTAATTAATATAGAACCAATAATTCATGTGTTTGTTTTATTATAATTTTATTAAATTAATTTGTGTCCATTTCGATGATTTATAAAGTTTAGTTTCATTATTTCATGAGCATTCATTTTCACGGTTTCATGATCGGTTCGCTTGTAAAAAAATTTGGACGCTCTTGTAAAATGGGAATAGTTCACAAGAATTTAAATTATGTTGTATTAATTAAATTAAATAAGTTTAAATTGTGTCATATATCATTTGGTTTTATGGTAGTAGTATGATTCATTTGATAAAACATTAATGGTAAATGTTTATTTTATTGCAGTAGTTTTTTCGACTATCACAAACTAGTTTCGTTTTGCTTAATATTTTGTATATATATTAGTTAAATAAAATTAAATATGTTATAATATATATATTATAATATTATTTAATAATAAAATAGTTGTATGACTATCCTTAAATGTGGTAATGAAAAATGAAAAAGCATCGCCCATGAAGGCGGTGGACCGACATATCATAGATGATGTTTTTATTTTTATGATAAAAGGAGAAGAGAAGGTATTATATGATGGAAACTGAATTAACATAATAAATTTATAGTATAATTATTATATTTTAGTTATCATTTAACTTTTTATAATGAGGTTAAATAATAAGTTAGAAGAAATAAAGAATTTAAAAGAGAAATGTGGTGGATTTTACCTCTTGAATGTTGGCTCCTTGAGAACCTCCTTAAAGCACTTGGGTTTAGTCTTTTGGTGAGAACAGCAAGACCACGAATTGGGGAAGATTATTTTTAAGGTTAATTATGAATAATATTTGAAAGCTCAAAAATTTAGGAGGTGTTAGGAGAATAGGCAGTGGGGGTGGTATTTATAAGGGGGGAGAGGGGTGTTTTTTATTATTATATTCATTAATTTGTTATATTGGATCAAGACTATCAACAATGTTGATTACTAAGAATAAATACATTAAATGATTTAGGATATTTTGAATCATTTGGTTCTAACATAATCCATGTTTAAAGATTCATCTAATTAGCTTATAATGTTAAATACTGTAAATTATCGTATTTCACTATTCACAAAAAAAAGCCACTATTTTAGAAAAAACCAAAAAACCACCCTAATCAATTTTCAACATTTATATTTAAAGAATGGAATCTATATTATGAAAATCATTCTGTGAATATGAGAAATTTAATTTTTAAATAAAATCATCTTTTCTTCAAAAATACGAATTTTAATATTATAACTAATTTTAAGACACTTTGAATAATTAATTAAGGTCTCATAAAATTTTATTATAATTATAAAAAAAATACAATATTAATTTATGAATATATTTTATGAAAATAAATTTTCTTTTATATCATTATATTATTTATAAAATTTTAAATAAAGATCTACCATTTACAAAAATACTAACACTTAATTTATCATTTTTAAAAAATTTATTTACTTATACCATGATATAATTATATCATATATTCATTTATAAAATACCTAAATTGTATTTATACATTAATATGTGTGGTTATTATTCTAATGGACATATTACTATTCTTAATGGTCTTATTATTATTCCAACAGTCAGGTTATTATTCTAAAGGTAAAAGGTTCCTTAATTTCTATAATACCACTTATTTCATTAATTATTCAATTTTCTCTCAACGTTATATAATTTCATCTTCAAAAAATTATTTTATTATTAATGTTATGTTTTATTTCAACAACTTTATTCATGAGTGTGGTTGTTTTAGTGGATCAAGTAGATCCAAATTTCATCATTCTTATTATCTTATTTTATATTTATCATTCTACTATTATATTTGACATTATTATTGGTTTGTTTTCCGACTAAGGTATCATTATTTATTTATGAGAATAATTTTTTTATTAGGTTCTCTATGTGATGTATGTGTTTTATGACATAATTATAAGAAGTAAAATTTCATTGATAAAATTTTGGGTTGTTACATCCCCCCCTAATGAAATTTTTCCCTCAAAATTTTGTTTTACATACTAAGGTGAAAATAGGTGAGGGTATTTCTCCTTCATCACTTCCTTTGGTTACCATATCATCTCTTCATACTTATGTTTTATCCATATTACCTTAAATAGTTGAGTGGTTTTTTTACATATAAACTTGTCTCTACGATCAATAATCATCACCGACTCTTCCTCATAAGACTGATCATTTTTCTGTAGTACCACCTCTGATTTTAGTACATGTGAGGAATTTGATATGTACTTCCTCAAGAGGTATTTGTAGAATAGATAATTTAATTGAGACAAGGTTGGTGGAAATTCTAGTAGATAGGCCAAAACTCCAACACAATAAAGAATCTAGAAGGGGTGATGTACCTTAGACTCAGCTTTCCTTTCTATCCAAATATCATGACTCTCTTCATTGAAGATATGTAGAGGCATACCTTATCACCAACCTCAATCTCAAGTCCCTTCTATTTTTTTATTCATATCTCTTCTTTTGACTTTGGGTATCCCTAATGTGTTGTTGAATGGTCTTCACCTTTTTACCATTTCCTCAACCATTTTGATTCATAGAAGCTTATGTTCTCCAACTTCATCCTAGAATTCAAGTTTTCTATATTTATTCCCATAAATGGATTCATATGGGTCTATTTGGATGCTTTAGTGGAAACTATTGGTGTAAGAGAACTCTACCATTAGAATATATTAATCCCATCCTCCTTTTAATTCCATTGAAAATGCTCTCAACATGTCTTCTAGTGTCTGAATAGTCCACTCAGATTGAACATCAGTTTGAGGGTGATAAGCCATACTAAAGTTCAACACAGTATTTAGAGCATGTTTGAGAATTTTCCATAACTCATAGGTAAATATCATATCATGATTGGATATAATTGATAATGTTCCTCCATGAATCCTCACCACTTCTATGATATATATGTGTGTGTGTGTGTGCAAGTTGATCAAGTTAAGATTCATCTCGAATTTAAATAAAGTGGTTAGTCTTTGTAAGATGATCCACAATAACCCATATAACATTATTTCCTCTAGATGTCTTTGAAAGTCCAGTGACAAAGTCTATAATTATGTTTTCCTATTTCCATGTAAATATGAGTGATGGTTTCATCATCCCCTTATAATTTTTCCTTTCATACCTAACTTTCTAAAATACCAGACACTTTGATGTATATTCAATGATCTCTTTATTCATATTATCCCACCAATAGTACTCTTAGAGATCTTGATACATCTTTATACTCCCTGAGTGGATGGAGAAGGTCGTGCTATTTGCATTATTTAGAAAATATTTCTTTATCTCCAGATTAGATGGTACACATAGTCATGACCCAAATCTTACAACTCATTCCACATCAATTTTTAACTCTATGGATTTCCCCTTTCTTATAACTTTGACTTGTTTTTGAATTTTCACATCACCTCTTTGAGCATCCTTTATCTTCTCTAAAAGGGATGGTTGAGAAATAATTTGTGAAATGTATGATAATGTACATTATTTTATGATTCCTATTTCCATTATTTTTAAGTCTAAGAATATTTGATCTTTCTCAATTCTCATCATTGATAAAGTTACAGGATCCTTTGTCCTTATACCATCTGTCACTCTTTTTTTCTTTACCAGGATGACAGTCAATTGAGCAGTCATGATCCTTGATGATATCTAACCAAATTTGTTGGAACATATTAATCTCCCTCTATTTGATTATATATTTTAGGTTCTTATGATCAATATATATCTCAAACATTTCTATATAGGGATAATACCTCCAAAATTTCAATGCGAAGATCACAAACACTATCTCTAGATCATGCATGAGATAGTTTTGATCATGATAATTCAACTTCCTTAAGTTATAGGATATTAATTTATCATTTTTAATAAGTAAATAGCCAAATATATTCTTTTAAGAATCACTTTATACCACAAAAATTTCTCCAATTTTTGGTAGTGTTAGTACCATTGTAGTGATAAGGCTCTTTTTCAACTCTTTGAAGTAGTCTTTGCATTCACTAGTCCATACAGACTTTACTACCTTCCAAGTCATCTTGGTTAGTGGGTTTGAAAATTGTGATAAGTTCCTCACTAATCCTCACTAATACCTAGCTAGACTAAGGAAACTATGGATCTCCATTACAGATGTTGGTCTAAGCCACTCCTAAATTTCCTTTGTTTTAGAAGGGTCCATAGATATCCATTTACTAGGGATAACATACCCCAAGAGTGATAATTCTTCCATCTAGAACTCACATTTACTGTAATTTTCAAATAGTTTCTCCCTTCTCAAAGTCTTTAGCATAGAATTCAAATTCTCCTCATGCTCCTCCTTTCTCTTGGATTTTATCATAATATAATCTCTAAAGACTGCCACAAATTTGTCGATATAATATCTATAGATTTTATTCATTAAGTCCATGAAAATTATTGTACAATTTTTTATTCTAAAGGGCATCACTATGAACTCATAGTGTTCATACCTCATTCAAAAATAAATCTTGGAAATATCATTATTCCTCACCTTTAATTGGTGATATCCTAACCGAAGGTCCACCTTAGAGAAATACTTTTTCCCAAAGAATAGATCAAACAAGTCGTATATCTGTGGTAAGGGATAATTTTTCTTTATTGTGATTTTATTAAGTTCACGATAATCAATTCAAAGGCACATTGATCCATACTTATTCTTTATGAAGAGGACTGGTGCACCCCATGGTTAAGCACTCGAGCATATTAAACCCTTGTCGATATTCTCTTGTAACTACTTATTTAGTTCTTCTAACTAACTAGTGGTCATCCTGTATGAATTATTTGATATGGGCAGAGATATAAGTATAAGATCATTTGATAACTCAACCTCTTGGTCGGAGGAAGTCTAGACAATTCTTCAAGGAACACATTAGTGTAGTCCCTCACAATGGGCATGTATTAGAGCATGATCTTCTCCTTTCTCTCAATCACTTGATCTAGATATGATTTCTTGTAAGGTAATAATATGAAAACTTGAGATTCTAATTCTGAAGGAGATCCATCCACCTTAAATTTGTACAAAATTTGGGGATTCCTTGGGATGTGAATAGTGATCTCCCTCTTCTGAATATTGGTGTTGGATTTGTATAAATATAGTCAATCCATTCCCAATATAGCATCAAACTTCATCAAAGTAAGTAAGAAGATATTTTTTGGGAGGTTCAGTCCATAAAAATTAATGAGGGAGGGGATATATATTTAGATGCAATAATTTCCCCATTACTTGTTCTCACGGATAACTCAACCATCATATTTTGAGGCGATGTTTGAATGGTTCTACTAAAATTCCTAGATATGTTAAGACCCTAACCCCAGTAGCCCAAAGAAGGTGCCATACTTTATTAAATTGGAAAAAGATGAAAGAAATCACATCCCAAAGGACCGAATAGTATAGTATTATTGGTAAACTAGATACATATTTGAAATTAAAATTAAATTTTATACATAAAATATAAAAAATGTTTCCTTTGATAACACCATTATTACCCATAACTTAACACTTCATATCAATTAGAATAAAATTCTTTGAAACTTGGTGAAAAACATAAGAAAGGTATGACCTAAAATGCTCAGTAAGGTTTAAGTACAATGGAAGATAACTTGTATCAATAAGAATAATCAATATGGAAAGGTAAATAACTGAGAAAAAAATCATTTAAATAATAAACTGAGAATTTAATTCATTCATGGATTTTGTCATAGTGAAAATCCTCTCAATAATAATAACTAAATTCTGAATATAGGAAATGATTAATTATTAGACATAATGTATCTGGGTCATGAACCACTACCATCAAGACCTTTCATAAGATGGTTTAAGTCTATGAGTATAAACTCTTCTGATTATGATTGGAAACAAACACAAAGGGTTTATCACTGACTGATTTGTCTCATGAGACCTATTGATGCATCAAGGGGATATATAATGTCAAACTCCACCCATCACTGTAAGTCCAAATAATTATTCATACATATATTCAATTCATGAACAATATTCCTTATCAAAATATCCATATTGAGTAGAGGATACATATTTATCAATATTTTCCAAGTTAATCAAATAACATTCAAAATAAACATCGTATGTAAAAATGGTATATGAATTAGAAAATAATATTATCCATGATACAAGAAATATGGATATTTAATGAAATATGAAATAATTTATGATCATGAATAAAATGGTTAGTATATACACCATGGAAAATAAAGTCGTTGCATAACATCAAAAATATGCCTCAACAAAAGAAAATTGAGACGAAGAACCTTACAAGGATCATATCATTAATCAAATTAATTAATTATATGTATTAAATTTAAATCCAAATAAAAAGTGTAAATACAACATAATATAATCAAAAATAAATTTATACATAACCTTATCATTATATAATCAATGAAACATAAGTTTAACCTGATGAATTAAAATTAAGTTAATAAATCCCTTACCACTTTGTAATCAGTCGAATCGTATGCCCCATAAAACTAATGATCAT
Source organism: Viscum album (assembly GCA_963277665.1). Lineage (NCBI taxonomy): Eukaryota > Viridiplantae > Streptophyta > Magnoliopsida > Santalales > Viscaceae > Viscum > Viscum album. The sequence continues at coordinate 1,909,162,235 of OY728155.1, forward strand.
AAAATGAAAAAATTAATAACATTAATATAAAGAGATTAAAGATATGATACATTAATGGGTATAATACATACACCACAGAAAATAAATAATTGGTGAATAAGGAAAAAATACCACATAAGTAAAAGTGAGACGATAAAAACCCTTACCTTATGTCTGAAATCATTCTGCACTTGTACATAATGTCCAGGATAATCAAATTGGATACATTAATTACTTAAGTTATAACTTATTCAAAAGAGATTTTATTTATTATAATTTTATTGAGATAATTTATTTCCATTATGATTATTTATAATTATTAATTTCATTGTTCGAGGAGTGTTCGTTTCTTGGTTTTATGGTCAGTTCCCTTGTGTATAATTATGGGAGTTCTTATCAACTGGGATAAAAACTAAAAAAGTGGAATGAAATGATATTAATATAATTCCAGGATTTCAAATGGTCCCATATATCATTTTTCTGGTATGAGTATTATTCATTGGATAAAATGTTAATGATAAGTGTTTCATTTATTTTGGAGGTTTTTTGATCATTATGAACTAGTTTTGTTTTATTTTTTAATATTATGTATAGATATTTGTTACAGAACATAAAACAAGTTATAATTAACATATTATAATCTGGTTTATCCATAATAAATATTTTATGACTAGTATTGAAGGTGGTAAAGGAAAAAAAATTCATCATTCACTAAGGCAGTGAATCGACACATCACGGACAATGTTTCCATTTTTAAAATAAAATGGGAGGATAAAAGATTTAATGATGGATATTCCCTTAGAACAATAAAATTTCATTATATATAAGATACTGGAGTTACCATTCCACGTTTTATCTAGGAGGTTAGGAGAGGATAAAAAAATAAAATAAATTAAAAGAGAAAGGAGGACTTTACCTCTTGAATATTCTCTCTTTGAGAACCTCCTTAAAGAGCTTCGGTTCGGTATTTTGGTAAGACCATAAGGTCTTAGACATGGGGAAGATTCTTGGGAATATAATTGGGAAGAATTTAGAAAAGAAACCAGGATTTTTAGGTGTGATCATAAGGGGTGGTAAGGGGTGGTATTTATAGGGAGAGGAGAGGGGTTTTTTATTATTTTATTCATTTGTTTATTATTTTTTCCCAAGACCATCAATAGTGTTGATTATTAAGAATAATTAAAGTAACTGTTGTATTTGATTTATAAATAATGGGTTATTACCTCATCCATTCATCAAACATAACTCAATAATTCATTTATTTACTTATAAGGTTAAATACAGTAAATTACGGTATTTCACTATTCTCCAAAAATTCAACTATTTTAGAAAAATCCCAAAAATAACCCTAACCTTTTCTCAATTTTTATATTTAAAAATAGATTCCATTTTATGAAAATTATTTTCTAAATATGATAAATGTAATTTTTAATTAAAATCATCATTTATTCAAAATATACTGATTTTAAAATTATAACTTATTTACGACACTTTTCCCGAATGGCCTAAAGGCCTTTATTATTTATTTATTTTTTATAACCCCCCTTTAAAATAAATGAGGGGAACCCTTAAAAGGCCCATAGGCTTAGTGATTACATGGCCCATAAGCTTAAGAGATATTACATGACCTAAAGGTCTTAAGGAATTCAACCAGACTATAACTACAAGGGACTACTCCTCCCCAGCATCTAAATCGTGATGGTAGATCTCCACCTTCGCATGATCATTTGGATAAGCTTCTCGTGCAAGAATAGTCTGTTCCTGATGGCATATCCATACCCTCTCATTCATCTAAATCCATTGGTTCTGCTCTGGTGAGTGCATCTGCTCAGAATCCTCCTCTAGGGTTGTCACACCCCGACCCGACTTATTGCAATCACAATTATTTATATTTATATTTGAGTCTTTTGGTTTTTTAATGTTAAAATAATAATAATCATTAAATTAAAAACTAAATAAAAATAAAATAAAATAAATGTAAAATGATTTAATAATAATAATAATGATATTATTATTATTTAGTTTGTATTATAATTATTATTAACTTATTATTAATATTATTTATATTGATATTATTATTATTATTATTATTAAAAAGGGGGGAAAAACCTATTCTACCTAACCCCCCCCCCCCCATTTCCCTTACCCCGTCGCGAGCCCCCCCCCCCCCCCTTCATTCGCATGTGCGCACCCGGAGCACAGGTCATCTCCCACTCAGGCCACGCCGCGACTCCGGCCGGCCGTCTCGCCCCTCCGCGCTCGCCCCTTCACGCTCGCCCGGGACCTCGCACTGCCCTACCATCACCGGTCCCCGCCGCCCAGCCAGCCCAGCCGAATCGACCCCCCCTCCCTATTGCGCGACCACCATTGGCCGAGGACCTCCGGCGAGCCACCTCCTTTCCTCCGGTGAGCCCTCTTTTTCTTTCCCATTCCAATATTTTGGTGTTTTTTTGGATTTAATGGGGTGCACATATCATTTCCGAACCCTAACGTATTTAGGGGTTCTCTTTTTGGTTGATTAATGTTTTTTAGGGTTCATATTTTGTCCCTTATGGTGCGAATGCAGTGCAATTAAAGTCTTGCACTGAAATTTGGAAGTTTTGACACCGAAGGTGAGAGTTTCCGTGTATTAGTGTTTTTTGATGAATTAATTCTTTTATTTACTTAATTTGGCATACTCATTTATTTGTTTACTTGGTTCGAAAAATAATTTTACATGAGATTTGATATGATTTCAATGTGTTTAGTAGCATGTTTATTTGATATGAATGTTTTGATTTTTCAAAAACCCATGTTGGGCCTTTCGTTGTGTTTTATAAACTTTGTTGTTGGTTTATTATGTCGCGCAAGGTCTGAGAATTCTATTTCATCATGTTATTGGTGTGCGTTTAGCCCTAGAAAATTTTTTTGAGTGGGCATTTTTTTTCAAAGTTTGGTAATACCACTTAAGGTTGATTCTTGATAATTTTGGTTCCATTGGTCGATTTGGGGTTCAATTGGGTGAATTGAATGGTGTGGAATTGGTTTTAAAAAAGGTTCATTATGCTATTGGTTTTAAAAATAATTTTTCTCACTTGAAATTGGGTGGTTTCACATGTAAATAATTGTTCTTATTGAGTTTATATTGTTTAATTAATTTGACATGTTTGTTTACTTTTGTGCATGGTACAAAGTTGGTATTTGATAAAAATAAAACATGTTTTTAATTTTAAAGTGACTTATTTTTGGGAATTTGGGTATGGTCCATGTGTTAAGCCTTGGTGTGCTCCATGGTAATGTTTTATAAATTATGAAAATGACTTATTTCATTGTGCAACTGATGCGAAACTAGTTTTTGAAAGAATTTGATATGCGTTTGGGTTGGAATTGGTTTCTTAATGTGAATTTGTGTATACTTTTTGTGTAAAACCATGTTGTGCCTATTTCAGGTGTTTTATAAATTTTAAAAATGGTTTATTTAGTTTTTCAAATGGTGCGAATCACATTTTCAAAGGCACTTATGGTGAAAATGGATTTGGGTGTAGGTTTTTTAAAAAGGGAAATGCATAATTTGGTATGTTTGGGTTGTTGTGTATTTATAATGTAAAATGTAAATGGTTTAAACAATGAAATGCATGTTTTGGAATTGGTTCCAGTTTATGTGGAGATTTGAAATGTCCTTTGGAAATGGTTAAATTGATTTTGTGCTTTTCTTTTAATATTTTCAGTGAGTTTTATGAGTTATGTAAGTCGCTCGTCATTGGTGCAAATCCTTCATGTGTTAGTTTGAAACACTTTATAGATCATTTAAGTGTTTAATTACTTTATTAAATTATTTTTGTGGTGCGTAGGACCTCTCTATGATGGTTTCAAGTTGCGTGTGTCAAGAACGCCTACTTGTGCATGCATAAGGTAAGTGATATACATATAAATGCCCTCTTTGTACATATTCCCTCATGGCGCAGGGAATATGTGCAATGCAGCTTGGGGTATTTATATATATATATGTATAAATTCATGTGCATGGAAGTGCGCAATGTCAGTTTGAGTGGTTGTCGACAAATAATGACATGTTTGAGGTAGGTCTCCTATGCTTATGCCTTTAATTTGAAATTCATAATTGCTTGCTTGTTTTAAAAGTATGTTTTACATTTATGCTATATAGACATGCTATGAAATTTGGTTGTGGTTGCTTGAAATGATTATGCATTTGTTTTGAGAATTTAAGTGTGTTTCTAATGATATCGGTCTTAAGTGACCTTTTCTTGAAAATTGATTTTTCTCTAAGTGGTTTGGAATTGGTAATGTGTATTTCCAAAGGTGTTTGGCCTTTTGGCCAGTTGATTGTAAAAAGTGTTCCCTTTATGTAATTAAGCCCATTTGGCATCTTAAGAATTTTTTATGAAAATTAAAAACCTATCTTGAGGCACTCCCCCCTTGGTTTTAGAAAAATGATTTTTAAGTTGAATGTGTTATCATGTGCTTAGTTTGATGCTTATGCACTATGTGACGTGAAAGAGGGGGAATGCGCTCAAGGAGGGAGAGCTGTGGTGAGAGGTTGAGTGGGTTTTACAAAAAGAAATTGTTATGTACATATATGTTCTCCTGATAAAGAAAACTCACCACCACTTTAAATAGATCACAATGGGAAACCCAGGTATCTAGGTGGGTGGCGGGGACTAGTACGCTAGACGACACGGTAGAGGTTTGTCCCGTTTTGTCTAGCAGTATCGACGCAACAACACTAACTAAACCTATGAATTCTAAGGGTCTTGGCCTTCTAAGAAATGTTTTCTGAGGGTTGTGGTTTCTAAGCCACGTTTCACTGAGGTACGAGGTCTCTAGGGTCCCACTTATGCTAGCTACCTATAGGGATTACCCATGGTGCTCACTTGTGACATGATGCTTGTGATGTAACTTTCTTTTCAGTTGTTTCATACTTGGTGTATTTTTTTTTAAAAACCATATTTTAATCCAAACTGGTTTCTTTTCATTTTGAAATGTTAATGCATGCTTGGAACCTATTTTGAAAATGTAGTGAGTGTAAAATGCTTTACTTGAAAATGCAAACTCGTTACTTGAATTTAAAAAGTTGAAACATTATTTTATTCTATCTTATTTTCAAACTGGAATAAATGGATTTCTTACTAAAGGTGGGGGCATAGAACGCGGTTATATTTTGGCATTCCTATCGAGCATCTCGGTGCTCCTGCCTACTTTACTTTTCAGTTGCAGGTTTTAGCCCTGGGTCGCTTTTGGGAGCTAGTGTGGTTTACATTCCGCGTTGACCCATAAGGTCACTTGAGGTATGTCACGTCACTTCTTTAATTCCTTTTTCCGCTGCCAAGTTGTTTGGTTTTTTTTCCTATATTTATCTTCTTGTTTAGTTTATGTTTATTCATCCTTTTTATGGTCCAAAATCATTCCCAACTAGTTTATTTTTATGTCTGACACTAGTTTCCATCCCGTGGGGATCAAGAACGCCATTTGGGCCATGTCGCAGACCAGCTCAGTTGACCGGTTCAGGGTCGACCCGACTTGGTTTGTGACAAAATGGTATCAGAGGAGGCCCTTGTTATTTGGGGTGTCAAGTAGCTTGGTGATTAGGTGTTTTGAAACTCAAGATGTATGTGCGGGAAGGACTTCATGAACCCTTGCCCGTCCCGAGACTCGAGTTTCCAGGGGTAGTATGGGATTTGAGTTTTTCTTTTTCTTGGTCTTTGTGGATGAGGGATGACAAGGGAAGTGATCTGGTGTTACGTGACGAGCCTGCATGGAGTAGCGACCCATGTACAGCACGATTGTACAGTTCAAGATACTTCCTGCGGTGGATGCCCGCATGGATCATGGTATGCTAAGCCATGTTACCGGGTTGGCATAGCCACTAGTCCCTTATTTTTGGAAGTTTTGATGTGAGTTATGTTTGACCTTCATTTTGGTCGGTGGGAGTAGATCTTAAAAATAAAAATGGATTTTTGTGAAGGTGTTTTCAAAAGGTAATATGGTTGTTGGAGTGAAAATGGTTTTTGAAATGGAAAACGTTTTGGAATTTTGAAATGCGTTTCTTTAATGATAAGTGTCTTTCTAAAATTGGTTGGGAATCTCTGCTTTGTGCTTAATGGTCTGTTTTGGAAATGAGAAGTGTCTTGAATTGACCCTTGGTATTCATATGAGTGATCACAAACATTGAGGTACGCATGTGGAAAGTGGGTAAATTGGTTATGTGAGTGGATGGGTGCTTGAGCTAGCATAGGGATATGTATGTGTGAGACTTCATGGGATACTAATGGTGGATATTTAAGTTGTTTTTTTTGCTGAAAAATGGTTTTCAAAAAGTGTTTTTCAAATATTTAGAAAAGTGAGTGAGAAATTGTTTAGCGTTCTCTTTTCGTGTTGGGAATTCTTTTTCGTGGGTTCTTGGTTTTGACATATTGAATTGCAGTTAGAATATTGATTCGAGTTTGAGCTTTCGTTTGTGATTGAGGTGTGGAATTTTGATTTATGATGAGTTTTGATTCGGATCTGTGCCTCTGTTTTTGAGTATGCTGCCCAGAAAAGTCCCAAAGTTTTTAGTGAGCCTCTTCTAGTTGTTGGTTCTACCCAGACTCTTAGCAGAGTGGTGGAATTGAATTTTTTTCAGTTATTGTCTAGCTTCTATGGTGATCGTGATCTATCGAAGGTAGCGGAATGGCTTGGTGAAATCGTTGGTGTTTCCAGGTTATTGGAAACTCGTAAAACTATGAGAGTCCATGTTGGTTCGGGTCCATTTGAAGGTGAAACTTTGGATTGGTGGAGGAAATAATCCCAGCGTCGTTGCATGATGGTATGTCTTGGAAGGTGTTTATTACCACTCTCATCCGATGGTTTATACTCATGGAAGTGAAGGCGAGGAAAGTGGCAGAACTAGTGGGTGTCGAGTAAGGCCAACGAGTAGTGAAGGCCTATGTGGGGAATTCCAAGGGGTTGATTCCATTTTCTCCATAGGTAGCATTGTGGAATCAGTTAAAGTTTCTCTTGTGTGGGGTCTTCATCCACGGTTCTAGGAAGATTTCTTTATGGTGTTCAGGAAGGTTCCCCATCTGGTGACGAGAGAAAATTGGAGAAACCTGTCTCAAACAAGTCTTCTTTTCAATTCCATATTCTATTAGTCGGTCCACCCCCTTGTTTGCTTCTAGTGTGCTCAGTTTGGGTACTTTAAGTCACCTTGTCATCATCCTCCGAAGGCTTTCCGTAAGTGTGGCCATTTGGGACAATTGGAGGGGTTCCACTAGTGCCATCGTCAGCTGGAGTCTCGACCGAAGGATTTCAGCTCCTGACTATGGGGTAGCAGATGCTTCAAGACATCAGAGCTCCAGCCACAGGTCTCGGAGTAAAGTTCTTCACGTAGTCAGTAATTGTGGGGTGTGGTTCACCTTGATCTAACTTTTATCTCCAGTGCTAAAATAGGGATGATTTAAATTTCTCTAATCAAGCTCCCTCGTCTTTGAAGGTTTTGTCCTGTTGTAAGTGGCATAGAGGTCTCTTTTTCTCGTTGTGGTCTGTTCTTTGAATACCCCACTTTGGTTGTAAGAAGGCATGGTGATATCGTTTTCTTGTAATTCTAGTATTTGTGCCTCCTCGAATATGAGTTTTGAAGTTTTTCTCTTTATGCCTGTGAGTCTCAAGGTTTTTGTCTCTCTTTTGTGGCTTACTCCTTTGGTGAACCGCTTTTTTTTAGGACGTGCTATTTTTGGGAGACACGTGCATCTTGGGAACTAATGAATAGGGGTTTTGTCCGCCATTCGGTTTGGGGTCTTTCATCGGGGACCCCATGTGGTGGGGGTCTGGTTTGCGTGAAGAGTTCATGGGTCGGTTTGTGTGGGCCCTTGTCAGTCTGTGCTAATTGTCTTAAGCTGGTGAGTTCTTAAATGGTGGGGAGACCAACCATGAATCTTGTCGTGCCTTCTTCGAGGTTTGGTCTGTGTGGCGGTTTCCTATTGGATCAAGTTAGTATTTCCAGAGTTGGCATGTGCTAGGAGTCTCAATGTTGGTTGTGCTAGTTAGGTTCTTGCGATGGGGAGAACCCTTCCCGTTTCTTGAGTGCTTTTCTCGTTGTGTTTTCCCTTAGAGTTGGTTGGGTGTGATAGATGGAGTGAAATTTCACATCGAGTTCGTGTTTTTGTTGGCCACATTCAGTTTCGACCCTGAGTTTGATTCCTCATTTGGCTAAGTGACTTTCAGGTGGCAGAAAGTTTTTGTGGTGGGGAGAATTGTTACACCCCGACCTGACTTATTGCAGTCGTAGGTATTTATATTTATATTTGAGTCTTTTGGTTTTTTAAAGTTAAAAGAATAAAAATTAAATTAAAAATGAAATGAAAATAAAATAAAATAAATGGAAAATGATTTAATAACAATAATAATGATATTATTATTATTTAGTTTGTATTATAATTATTATTAACTTATTATTAATATTATTTATATTGATATTATTATTATTATTATTATTATCAAAAAGGGGGAAAAACCTATTCTACCTGAGCCCCCCCCCCCATTTCCCTTACCCTGTCACAACCACCCCCCCCCCCCCGTTCGCCTGTGCGCAACCAGATCCCAAGCCGTCTCCCGCTCCGGCCACGCCGCGACTCCGGTCGGCCGTCTCGCCCCTCCGCACTCGCCCCTCCACACTCGTCCAGGACCTCGCATCGCCCTGCCATCTCTGGTCCCCACCTCCCAGCTAGCCCAGCCGACTCGAACCCCCCTCCCTATTGTGCGACCACCATTGGCCGAGGCCCTCCGGCGAGCCACCTCCTTTCCTCTGGTGAACCCTCTTTTTATTTCCCATTCCACTATTTTTGTGTTTTGTTGGATTTCATGAGGTGCACATATCATGGCCGAACCCTAACGTATTTAGGGGTTCTCTTTTTGGTTCATTAATTTTATTTAGGGTTCATCTTTGGTCCATTATGGTGTGAATGTAGTGCAATTAAAGTCTTTCATTGAAATTTGGATGTTTCAACACTGAATGTGAGCATTTACGTGTATTAGTGTTGTTTGATGGCACATGAGCCTTATCCCAGTTGGTAAGGACTCCGTAAGTGCATCCAAATGACCAGCGATCAAATCCAGGCAGAGGCAGAATTTACAGGGGGTATTGCAGCGGTACTATAGCAGGTACTGTAGTAGTATTGTAGTAGGTACTGTAGCGGGAACTGTGCAGTACTATAGCAGGTATTGTAGCGGGAACTGTAGCAGGCACTGTTTGGCACTGTAGCAGCTGAGAATATGCCCCTGTTTGGGCCTTTGGGCCACCAATTTGGTCCCTGAGTCCTATAAGTCCTTCGGGCCACCCAGGTCCTCAGGTCAGTAAGGCCTTTGGGCCACCTCAAGGCCTTCGGGCCACCTTAGTGCAGATGCAAACCAGACAACCTACAAGGAACAAACTCTACAAGGAGGATGAGCAATGAGATTTCACCACAGCAGAAGCTAAAAGGATTGCAAGAATAAGAGGGTATGTCACCTGCCATCGGGACAAGCCTGTGCATGCATGGAATTTCCTAGCTGAACAGCCATGCGAAGGTGGAGAGCTGATTTCACGATGAAGATGCTGGGGAGGAGCAGTTCCAAGTAGTTAGTCTGGTTTGTATGTAATGTTTGAAGCCTACGGGAAATGAATTCCTCTAAGGCCTACGGGTCATGTAATACTTATGCCTATGGGCCTTGTAAGGGTTACACCTCACCCCTTGAAAGGTGGATTATCAAAGTGAATAAAAATTAAGGCCTTCGGGCCTTTGGAGGAGTGTTGTTTGATGAATTAATTCTCTTATTTAGTTAATTTCGCATACTCATTTATTTGTTTACTTGGTGCGAAAATAATTTTACTTGATATTTGATTTTATTTCAATGTGTTTAGTAGCATGTTTATTTGATATGAATGTTTTGATTTTGTGAAAACTCATGTTGAGCCTTTCGTTGTGTTTTATAAACTTTGTTGTTGGTTTATTATGTTGCGCAAGGGCTGTGAATTGTGTTTCATCATGTGATTGGTGTGCGTTTGGACCTAGAAGATGTTTTTGAGTGGGAATTTGTGTTCAAAGTTTGGTAATACCACCTATGGTTGATTCTTGATAATTTTGGTTTCATTGGTCGATTTGGGGTTCAATTGGGTGAATTGCATGGTGCGGAATTAGTTTTAGCAAAGGTTCATTATGCTATTGGTTTTAAAAATAAATTTTCTCACTTGAAATTGGGTGGTTTCACATGCAAATAATTTTTCTTATTGAGTTTATATTGTTTAATAAATTTGACATGTTCGTTTACTTTTGCGCGTGGTGCGAAGTTGGTATTTGATGAAAATAAAACATTTTTTTAATTTTAAAGTGACATATTTTTGGGAATTTGGGTATGTTCCATGTGTAAAGCCTTGGTGTGCACCTTGGTAATGTTTTATAAATTATTAAAATGAATTATTTCATTGTGCAAGTGATTCGAAACTATTTTTTGAAAGAATTTGATATGATTTTGGGTTGGAATTGGTTTCTTAATGTGAATTTGCGTATACTTTTTGTGTAAAACCATTTTTTGCCTCTTTCAGGTGTTTTATAAATTGTAAAAATGGTTTATTTAGTTTTTCAAATGGTGGGAATCACGTTTTCAATGGAACTTATGGTGAAAATGGATTTGGTTGTAGGTTTTTTAAAAGAGAAATACATAATTTGGTATGTTTGGGTTGTTTTGTATTTCTAATGTAAATCATAAATGGTTTAAACAATGAAATTCATGTTTTGGAATTGGTTCCGATTTATGTGGAGATTTGAAATGGCCTTTGCAAATGGTTAAATTGATTTTGTGCTTTTCTTTTAATATTTTCAGTGCATTTTATGAGTTATGTAAGTGGTGTGTCATTGGTGCAAATCCTTGATATGTTAGTTTGAAACACTTTATGGATCATTTAAGTGTTTAATTACTTTATTAAATTATTTGTGTAGTGCGTTGGACCTCTCTATGATGGTTTCAAGTTGCGGGGGTCAAGAAAGCCTACTTGTGCATGCATAAGGTAATATATATACATATAAATGCCCTCTTTGTACATATTCTCTCATGGAGCGGGGAATATGTGCAAGGCAGCTACGGGTATTTATATATATATGTGTATAATGCATGTTCATGGAAGTGCACAGGGTCAGTTTGAGTGGTCGTCGAAAAATAACGACATGTTTGAGGTAGGTCTCTTATGCCTATGCCTTTAATTTGAAATTCATAATTTCTTGCTTATTTTAAAAGTATGTTTTACATTTATTCTATATAGATATGCTATGAAATTTCGTTGCGGTTTCTTGAAATGATTATGCATTTGTGAATTTAAGTGTGTTTCTAATGATATCGGTCTTAAGTGACATTTTCTTGAAAATTGATTTTTCTCTAAGTGGTTTGGAATTGGTAATGTGTATTTCCAAAGGTATTTGGACTTTTGGCCGGTTGATTGTAAAAAGTGTTCCCTTTATGTAATTAAGCTCGTTTGGCATCTTAAGAATGTTTTATGAAAAATAAAAACCTATCTTGAGGCACACCCCCTTGGTTTTAGAAAAATGATTATTAAGTTGAATGTGTTATCATGTGCCTAGTTTGAAGCTTATGCACTATGTGACATGAAAGAGGGGGAATGTGATCAAGGAGGGAGAGCTGTGGTGAGAGGTTGAGTGGGTTTTAGAAAATGAAAGTCTTATGTACATATATGTTTGCCTAATAAAGAAAACTCACCACCACTTTAAATAGAGCAGAATGGGAAACCTGGGTATCTAGGTGGGTGATCGGGACTAGTACGCTAGACGACACAGCAGAGGTTCGTCCTGGTTTGTCTTGCAGGATTGACGCAACAACACTAACTAAACATATGAATTCTAAGGGTCGTGGCCTTCTAAGCCACATTTTCTGAGGGTCGTGGTTTCTAAGCCACGTTTCACCGAGGTGAGAGGTCTCTAGGGTCCCACTTATTCTAGCTACCTATAGGGATTACCCATTGTGCTCACTTGTGACATGCTTCTTGTGATGTAACTTTCTTTTCAGTTGTTTCATATTTTGTGTATTGTTTGTAAAAACCATATTTTAATCCAAACTGGTTTCTTTTAATTTTGAAACGTTAATGAATTCTTGGAACCTATTTTGAAAATGTAGTAAGGGTAAAATACTTTACCTGTAAATGCGAACTCGTTACTTGAATTTAAAAAGGTGAAACATTATTTTATTCTATCTTATTTTCAAACTGGCATAAATGGATTTCTTACTAAAGGCGGGGGAATATGACGTGGTTATATTTTGGCATTCCTACTGAGCATCTCAGTGCTCATGCCTACTTTACTTTTCAGTTGCAGGTTTCATCCTTGGGTCGCTTTTGGGAGTGAGTGTGGTTTGCATTCCGCGTTGACCCATGGTGTCACTTGAGGTATGTCACGTCACTTCATTAATTCCTTTTTCCACTACCAAGTTGTTTGTTTTTTCCCTTTATTTATCTACTTGTTTATTTTATGTTTATTCATCCTTTTTCTAGGCCAAAATCATTCCCAAATAGTTTATTTTGATGCCCAACACTAGTTTCCAGCCCGTGGGGATCGGGAACGCCCTTCGGGCCATGTCGCAGACCGGCTCGGGTGAACGGCTCAGGGTCGACCCAGCCTGGTTTGTGACAAGGGCTGCTCTTTTTTTATAGAGTCTATTTGGGGAAACTTCATGTGGCTCGAAGGTCTTGAGGTGGCCCTAAGGCCTTAAAGGTATCCCAAAATCCCTACTGACCCAAATTCTAGGTTAGCCCGAAGGCCTTAAGGAATTTAATCCCAAACTGGTGGCCCAAGGTGAATAGTTTTGGCTGCTACAATACTGAACAATATTAGCTACAATAACTGCTACAACACCTGCTATAGTACCCACACAATGCATGATACAGTACCTGCTATAGTAGCTATTACAATGCCCCAAAAATAAGCATCTTCCTGTTTCGAACCTGGGTCTCATGGATGCACTTAAGGATACCTCACCAATTGGGTTGAGGCTCATGTTCTTTTTGACACTTTGAAAAATTAATTATGGTCTCCTAAAATTATCATATAATTATAATACAACATAATATTAATTTATGAATCTCTTTTGTGGAAATAAATTTTATTTTAAATAATTATATTAATTATAAAATTGAAAATAAACATTTACATTTCACAAAAATATCAACACTTAATTTATCATTTTTTAAAAATTTATTTAATTATTCCATGATATAAATATACCATATTTTCTTTTTTGAGATACATAAATTTTATTTATACTTTTAGAGATAAGGTTATTATTATAATGACCAGATTATTATTCCTAATGTTCACATAATTATTTTAATAGTAATGTTAAAATATTAATATTTAATAGTATATCACAGTTCATTTAAGTTTGGTGTTGTGTGCAACGTAAGAAAACAAATTAATTAAATTTATTTAAGAAGATGCATATTGTAAAATGTTGGGGTGTTATATTCTCCCCTCCCTCAATAAATTGTATCCTTGTAATTTAAACTTGTGATTAGTAATCATGGAGTCGTCATTTTGAAATAACCTTGTGGAAATGTCACATCATCAACAGGTTTAATAATACTTCCTATTAAATAGAGGGAAAGGATAATGTAATGGCCACCATAAAATTAGGTTTCCCTATAGGAGAATATTAGTGGGAAGTGAAAACATGGGAATGGAAAAGAAATATAACTATCAAGTTATGATATAGAGTGATAGATAACACGGTCATTAGAAATTATACCATTAAAATACCATAAAGTTTTGATTAGTTAAAAGATCATTGATTTCTTAGTAAGAAAAGTAAATGGATAACATTTTTGTTCCGAAATCATTTTCCTAGAGTTGTGGGATTATTTTACTATTTAGATAGGTACTTGAGAAAATAAACTTTCTTGATTTCCTTCCATGTCATAAGCATAATATCATCCTTTAGTTGTGATTTTATCTATTTACAATTCATATCTTATGGATATTCAAGATGATTTTTTCCTTCTTGAATCACTTTTAATGAATCTTAAGATCCACTAGTAACTCATTCATCCTCGAAATTATTACTAAAGCAAAAAAGGTTAACACATGTTATCCAATATGAAAAAACATACTTTAACCTAAAACAATAATATCCAATGTTCAACTTAATACATTCCATAAGTAGTTACCTTAAGACTCATTTAAAATACATTTTTTCAAATTCAAAGTCCAAAAAAATATATGGAAGGTTACTAAATTTCCAAAATCAACTTAACATCAGATTTCCCAAAATAAGGTAGCTCTTATTTCACATACCAAATATATGAATACCTTAATCACCTTTAAACCTTTATGAAAATATTCATGCTTCCAAAAGTAAAATCTCATGTTGTTTAATATATTCCTTAAATCCAAACATCTAATAATTATAACAAACATAACATAAACTATAAAATCACTAACCACATTCATGGTCACCAATATTATCCCATAAATCTATTTTTATTATCATCTCAGCATCAAGAACATATTTAGGGTTATCTTTCCTAATTCATGTATTTTCAAAAAGATCAACTTACAAAACAATCACCTCTCTTGATTAGTAGTTTTATTCATCACTTTATTCGAATTCCTTAAAGAAGAAGTAATGTAGTACAATCCTTATATATCTCATGATTCTTATAACTAGAGAATTATTGATAAAATACTAAAATAAGATAAATCTTTAATCCAAACACCGAAATATTAATCATTCTACTTCAGATTTGGTAGTATCATAAGCTTTTCCATGATCCATTATCCTCTTTTGGGGTATATTCCTTTGACTCTTAAGACATTGATTTGTGTAGAGTCACATCTTCTTGTAGTTGAATCATTGTACACTAGAAAACTTTTTCTTACCCTTTCAATCACAAAAACGATGGCCTTTCTCTCCAAACTTGCATCAAACTTACATTCCTTTTAAGCAAGTACCAGGGTGTTTCTTTCCATAATTATCACATGTGGGAAAATACTCCTTTATTTTCTTTCCTTTATCTATCTTTTTCATAGTAGTACTATTTTTTCTGTGCTTCCCTCTGAATCCATAATATATAGATAATTATTTCTTTGTCTCATTAGTACATAATATTATGTCCTCATATGATGAGAATTTTTGGGAGACTTGTTCCCTTCAAATGATTAGAATAAGACCATAAAATATTTTGTCCTTACTCTTTGGATCATGTACATCATTGAGGTTCCCATTCCTTCTATGAGGTTCCATTTCTAAATGACAACATGCACTAGATTTGATCATATCATTATTAAAGATAATGTATAATCCCAAAAAAAGTGAAATAATTAACAATAATTGAAAATTTTATGCATAGTTAATCTTATAAACATGGTTTGTTCAGGATATTATTCTACAGTTATCCTTAAAGTATATATTTGGGTTATGTTCCCTAATCTAGGATTTCCTAAATCTAGTTCCCAAGGTTTCTACTAAACTTACTCTGATATCAGCTATAAATACCCCAACCCTAGTAGCCCAAATTCAATACCTTGCTTTATTACATTGACATAAGATACAAGAAATTGCATCCCAAAGGACTGAATAGTTTAGTATTTTTGGTAAAATAGATACATATTTGAAATTAAAATTGAATTTTATAAATAAAATACAAAAAATATTTTCTTTTAGAACATCATTATTCCCCTTAGTGTAACCCAGTATGTCAATCATAATAAACATCTTAGAAACTTGGGAAAAATAAACATAATAAAGGGGTGAGATTTCCTAATTAGTAAGGGTTAATTACAGTGAAGTTAACTTGTATTAATTAGCATAATAAATTAGGAAAGGTAAATAACTGATAAAACATGACATTTAAATAATAAACTGAGAATGAAATTCAACCATAGATTTTGTCATTCTGAAAATCATCTGGATAATTATAACTGAATTCTGAACATAGAAAATGATTAATTATTGGACGTCTTGTATCTGTCACATGAACTACAACCATCAAGACCTTTTACAATATAGTTTATGTCTCTAGGTGGAAACCCATCTTATTCTTCTTGGAATCAAATGTGAATGATTTGTCACCATATGATTTGTATCATGAGACTTGTTGATGCATCGAGGGGATATATAATTTTGGGGCTCACCCATCATTGAAATTCTAAAGAATTAATCATAAATATATTTAATTAATTAACAATATGCCTAATAAAAATATCTTTATTGATTAGAGGATACAAATTTATCAATATTTCCCTAGTTAATCAAATAACAATCAAAGTAAACATTGTATGTAAAAATGGTATATGACTTGGAAAGTAATAATATATATGATACTTGAAATATGTATATTTAATGAAATCTCTAGTGATTGATGATCAAGAATAAAAGGGTCAGTATATACATCATGGAAAATAAAATAGGTTCATAGCATAAAAATAAGCCTCAATGAAAGAAAATAGAGATAAACTCCCTCTCAAGGATCATATCATTAATTAAATAAATATATTATGTGTATTAACTATAAATATACATAAAAATAGTGGAAATACAATATAAGGTAATCAAAATTTATTTTACACATCTTTTTAGAATGACATAATCAATGAAATATAAGTTTAACCCAATGAATTAAAATTGAGTTAAGAAATCCCTTACCACTTTGCAATCAGTTGAACCATATTCCCCATAAAATTAATGATCATCAAATGAAACATTGAATACCATAAAGATAAATAGATTCATGATATGATATATCAATGGGCAGTATATATACACCACAAAAAATAACTAGTGAATAAGGAATAAATCTTACATAAGTAAAAGTGAGATGAGAAAATACCTTAGAAAGCCTGAAACCAGATATATAATCCCTAACCTTTCACACATATTATCACATGATTTTAAGAATAATTAACCATGAAATAAAAACCAAGGATCAAATAGTATAGTGTATTTGTAATACTATGTACATAATTAGAAATCATGAAACCAAAATAAAAACATCCTTTATTTAATCTATATAATGAGCTCCTATCTTTTTTATTTTATAACTACATGGGATAACATATAAAAGGAATGAGATAAAAAACCTAATAAGGGAATAAACATGGGAATGAAATGTATAACATGAGTTATAAAGGTATAGCATTATGAAATAAAAAGGAATTAAACATGAATAAAAATAGGGAAGAATAACATATAGAACATGGGATCATGTGATCATGTGATCATGGAAATATAGGAATGTGACAGCAACATATAACATGATATAAACATGAGTCAAGGCTAACTGCTAAGACTATATCACATTGTGGACAAGGTCCCATAATGTATTAGGTTTACTCTCTAATCCCATACAAGAAACCTTAAGAGACTAAACATTACCCAATGCATTGGAGTACTATCTGGGTGCACCCATCATAATATTTTCATCCATATGTGTTCCACATAAAGAATCAAACATAAGGAATAAACATAAGGGTTTCCCATGTAATTAAATGGTTTTCATAATCATGTCATAAGGCATAACCAAAGGGAGTATCAAAATGGTATACAAGAAAGAAATAGTTTAAATCATTCTTGGACCTTTATAAGGAAATAATAATAATATATCATGAATAGGGGTGTTCAATTGAAGTGGAAACATTAAAAAAAGAGTGGTTAGGTTACTTTATAAATGTTCCACTTAAGCACGATTTTCGAGAAAAGAATAAAAAGTCTTTAATGAATAATTATTTACACAAAACTAGAAATGAACTAAAATATATTTTTATGACAAAAATAGAGATTTTAGAAAAATATTGGTGGCTTAAAATAGTTTATGTAGTGTACATGAAATTGGGTAATAAATGGATAAGTTCCCTTTAATTGGGCTTTCTTATCAGGAGAAATTGAGAAGGGAGCATTTTAAAACATGTATTTACGCATAAAATAAAGATAAATTTAGATAGATACCTATGTAAAGAAAATTTCCACATAATTTATGATAATTATATAATAAGAATGAATAATTACATTGGGGAAAATAGAGAGAAATTTTAACCCAAAGGAAAAAATAGAGGTTCGGAGAGATCCCTTACCTTATGTCTAAATATGTTCTGCACTTGCACTTAATGTCCTATATAATAAAATTAGATTCATTAATTACTTAATTAATAACCTATAGTTTATCTATTTTATTTATTATAATTTTATTAAGTTCATTTATGTCCATTTAAATTATTTATAAATTTAAATTTCATTGTTCTGGGAGTGTTCATTTTCATGGTTTCATGATCGCTTCACTTGTATACAATTTTGGAAGTTATTGTAAAATGGTAATAATTATATAGAAGTAAAATTATATATTATTAATGCACTTAAATATGTTTAAATGTCCTTATATATCATTTTGTTTTATGGTATTATGATGATTCATTTGATAAAACATTAATGATAAATGTTTAGTTTATTTTGACGGTTTTTCTGACCATCATGAACTAGTTTCATTTTGCTTAATATTATGACTATATATTTGTTACATAAAATTAAATAGGTTATAATATATATATATTAAAATCTTATTTAATGATAATAATTTCTTTACGACTGTTCTTAATGGTGGTAATTAAAATTGAAAAATCATCATCCATGAAGGTGATTAACCAGCATATCATGGATAATGTTTTTTTAGGATAAAAGGATAAGTGAAGGGATTTTATGATGGATATTTTATTAACACAATAAAATTATATTATATGTATGATACTAGATTTATTATGTCACTTTTGATATTGTGGGGAAATAATAAGGTAGAAGAAAGAAATAATTTAAAAGATAAAGGTGGAGGATTTTACATCTTGAATGCCGTCTCCTTGAGAACCTCCTTAAAGAACCTGAGTTTGGTATTTTGGTAAGACTAGAACTACTAGTAAATGGGGAAGGGGAATGGGCAGGTAATTTATTAGAATACTGGCAAGATAAAAATCTTAGGAGTTGTGATGAGATGAGATGGTGAGAGATGGTATTTATATGGGGAGAGGGTGTTTTTGATTATTATATTCATTAGTTTATCATTTTGGATCAAAACTATAAATAGTGTCAATTCTTGTGACTTAATAAATTAAATGGTTTATGATATTTCTAACCAAAGTGTTCTTACGTCATCCATGTCTTAATAATTCATGTATTTAGCTTATAATGTTAAATACCGTAAATTTTCATATTTCATTATTCACAAAAAAATCAACTATTTTAGAAAAATCCCAAAAAAAATCACCCTAACCATTTTTCTACATTTAGATTTCAAAAATGGAATCCATTTTATAAAAATAAATCTCTAAATATGATAAATTTAATTTTTAAATAAAATCATCATTTATTTGAAATATATCGATCTTAATATTATAACTGATTTTAAGACCCTTTGAATAATTAATTAAGGTTTTATAAAATTATATTATAATTATAATAGGAAATAATAATAATTTATGAATATATTTTAAGAAAATAAATTATCCTTTAAATCATTATATTAATTATAAAATTTTAAATACACATTTACGTTTTAAAAAAATATCAACACTTAATTTTTCATCATTAAAACATTTATTTACCTACACCATGATATAATTGTATCATATATTCATTTATAAAAATAAATAAATTTTATTTATACTTTTATAGGTGGGGTTAATATTTTAACAGTTAGATTACTATTCCTAACGGTCAGATTTCTATTCCAATGGTTAGGTTATTATTATAATGGTAAAGGTTCCTAAATTTATACAAACACCTATTGTTTCATCAATTCATCTATTTTATAGAAAAGTTATATAATTTAATCTTCAAAATAAATATTTTATCAACATTATATTTTGTTTTTATAACTTTTTTCAGGATTTTGGTCATTCTAGTGGATTAACGAGATCCAAATTTTCCCATTCTTGTTATCTTATTATATATTTATTATTCTGTTGTATTAGTTTTAGCATTCTTAATGGATTGTTTTCCTACTAAGGTATCATTATTAATTTATGTGAATAATGTTTTTATTGGGTTCCTTGTGTGATTATGTGTTTTATGAAATAATTATAAGAATTAAATTTCATTGATAAAATTCTAGGTTGTTACAATTACTACTTGGGAAACTACCACAACACAGTACCACAGAGGTAAAAATCTCACCATACCCTTGCCAATAAGCCCACACTATCACCATTCACAACCATAACCAACTCCTCATCACATCCAATACAAACCATTCCCTCATCTCAACACATCCACCCCACACATTATCCCTATACATCACAACCTCACATCATAATCACTTTTCATCACATCCACCCCCATATCATAACCACATATCACAACACTTTCCACATCATTACTACACATCACAAGACTTTTGACATCACATATTCACATAACATATTTCATATTTAACAAGCGGGTTCAAATCACATCTCACTTTTTTTAAGGGAATTCTCATACAAGATGTAATTCTATGTTCAACTAATTTAATCGTTGGATATAAGTGGATAGACATTTTTATTCAAGGTGATTACAATAACACAACAAGGTTTCCATAATCAAAACAATTCTCAGTGAAAAAAAATCCCCCAATGACCATGATTCTATATAGTACAATCACAATATCAAAAATATTAAAGTTTGTAAAAGTAAGAAATTAAATCCCTTACCCCATAAATTTCAACTAAACTAGTCATTTATCTTTATTAAGATTGATGAAACCCATATTTACAAAGATAAAAAAAAGCATAAACCATCCCACATGATACACTATGTGATAAATGAAGGATATCCTACCTTAAATGGATCTTTTCGATTCATTTTACAATGTTGTAAAAAGAAAAAGACCAACAATGATCACCACAATGAGGGAGAACACCCTCACCAGCCTAAAACACAACAGCCATGTTAAACTCTTGCCAAAACATCATCAAAATAGCAGGTTCCCCTACAAAAACCTCTCTCAGGAAAGAAACATGGATGAAAATATAGAAATACATGGATTAAAATCACCTAAACATCCATGGATCGATCCTGAAATTCTTAAATTGAAATCCATTGAAATGGGGATGAAATAACTCCTTGAGACGGATGTGGGTCACCTAAAAATGAGATAAAAGATGGAAAAAAATTGGGTTCTTTCAACTTTAATAATTTTTTGGTGGTATGTAAAATATAGGACCAAGACGCAGCCACCCTTCACCATGTTACAGAGGGAGAGGACTATGATGCAGTGGGGGAAGACTACGCTGCATCCTATCCAGTCAAAGGAGCCTTTGATATCTATGACTATATCCATGCTACTGATCCTATAAAAGGGGGAGGAAGACCATGGAATAGACAAAGGTACTTTGCCAAAAATCCCATTCTCCAACAAGTCTTGGACCCCAACCCATTCTCTACGACATGGCTATGAAAAAAAAAGAACTAATGAAAACTAACCCCCATGCTGCTACACCAGAAACATGGTCTCAAAAAATAATCCCTCAACTTCCAAGAAGGGGATACATCGAAGCCAAGGCACCATGGTGCAACTACCCCCAAGTTGGAAGTATCCCCCAAAACTCTTTCCCCAGTGTCCCTACACCACAATTTACTTCACCACACCATAGTGGAAACCCTTAATCCACAACATAAGGATCCATGTTGTAGGACTTTTCCTAACAATATTTTTCAACTAAAATATTTCCTCTACTCTCAAACTCCTTGATACTTCCACCGGTCACCTCTATCACCAGAATTCCCACAAAGTTATGAGCTGGAAGGTCTGAACCATTACATCATATACCTCTCAAAATATTATTTCCCTAAATAATAAAACCAACTTGGAAATAGTATGGAGAAGGAAGTATGAACAATCATCTCATGATATGACTCTCAAGGATCATGTTACAACTGAAACACAAACCCAAAACCATATCATTCACACCAGCCTCCAACCACTATTCTCACACAACCACATAATTATTTGAAATACACCACCCTTATACCATAACCATTTGAATCACTTTATAAACCTCCAAAAATCCAAATAAAATTATTACAATAACCATCATGTAATAGAACCCCAAGCATGTAATCGGGGAATTCCACCATTCATGTCAATATATTGTCTGTTTTGGACAACACTAACTTTCCTGCACAGTTTTAATCATGTCATTATGTAACTCATATTGAATAAGAATTTGGTTTTCCGTTCATCTTATTCTTGAAGGGATAACATGTGTCACATCAACAATGTATAAGTATATCTCATAAACTAACAAAATTTCAAATTTTACATCATCAAGAAAAAAATAAGGAAAACAAGAAAAAGCTCAAAACAAATCAGGGTACTAGGAATGAATCTTCATACCTTACTCCCAAGTACTATCCTCCAAGAAATCATGCCTCCACAACATAAAAACCAAATGAATTTTCCATCCTCACAGCACCTTCTCCTGATGATCCTAGATTAACACTAGTCGCTCCATGAACATTGTGTCATGTTTGATATAATAATCTCCCCAGTAGATTACATTAGAGAAATCATGAGGATTATGATGGATCTATAAGACATGAAATACATAGTGAATCCTATCTAGCCCTGGTGGGAGTGCTAACTGTTAATCCACCACACTAATACACCCCAACACCTCAAAAGACCCAACAAACTAGGGTGAGAGGTTACTCCTATGGTCAAACCTCCATTACATGTGTCAAGGGGTACTTTCAAGAAAATGAGGTATCCAACCTCAAAATCAATGGGGATAATCCTATAATTTGAGTAATCCGTCTTCCAGTACTACACTACTTTCAACCTCTCACAAACAACTTCAACCTTCCCTATTTTTCTCTGCACCACATCAGGTTTGAGAACTGATGAATCTCCAACCTCTATCCATAACAATAGAGAACAGAAAGGCTAGTGGTACCAATCCTTAAATGGGTCCATTTAAATGTATTATTTATATTTTTTATTATAAGTAATCTTAGTCAAGTGAAAGTTCTTTCACCTAGATTCACTAAAATCCAAGACAAAAACTTGAAACATCTCCTACAGTGTCTGGATAGTCAACTTGGTCTACCTGTCCATATAAGCATGGAAATACTAAAAAGATAACCTATCCTAATGGTTTCAACCACAGTTGGAACTAATGGTTTATAGTAAACTATTGGGATAGGGTGGGAAGGATATCAATTTACCAATGATCCCATCTGAACCACTGGTATAACCCTATTCTAATGATTCATATGGAACTGTTGGTATAGGGTGTTGCAATGTTATCATACCAATGGGTCAAACTGAACCATTGGAATAGATAGATACCAATGGTCTTTGAATTATTAGTATAGACCCCTAAAAATAAACCGTAATTAGCATCCCCCACCCCTGCCCCTACAATTTTAGGTTTCGGGCGCAGTGGAAGCGCATTGGGGGGTTTTCCCA
The DNA here is from genome assembly GCA_963277665.1 of Viscum album. Lineage (NCBI taxonomy): Eukaryota > Viridiplantae > Streptophyta > Magnoliopsida > Santalales > Viscaceae > Viscum > Viscum album. The sequence goes on from OY728155.1 coordinate 1,909,185,651, forward strand.
ACATTAATTTTAACATTAAACAATGTTCAATCCGAGATCCGTCACGATGTAAAATGCCGAATCTTCAGAATAGAACGTGGAATGAAAAACTTAAGAGGGAATCCCAGAACCATAGAGATAGGATCATCATATGTTGGTTATAATTAATTTAATTAATTCACAAGAATTACCTTGGTGGAATTCTTTCTTCATTGATGTCTCTGGTCACGATCCTGTGATCTGTCATTGCGTCGTAGAATCTAAGTGTAGGATTCCTCTAGCGGTGATACACATGTTTTCCACGTATCTCTGGACATCGTCGAAGGGATATCTGGGTACTATCACAGAAGAACCTTCGCTTGTGATGTCCACCTTCGATCGCCTTGGTCTCTTAGTCTTGAGAGCATTATTGGATGAAGGATTTCTTTAGGCCTTGAAAGAATTCTCCAGAGTTGTTGTGCACAATGATTCTCTTGTGGAAAAGTGTTGGGGTAGTGAGGATATTTATAATCGGGTTTGAGGTTATAGAGTTATGACAATAAATAAACGTGTTACGTGTTTTATTTATTTCATTAAATCTTATTGAAAACCCCCATGTCGAATTATTAATTCGTTGACATGCGCCCATGCTGATTATAATAAATATCATTTAATAAAACAATATTATATCCTCCAAATCCCCACTGGAAAAACTACATGGCGTGTAATCATTAATACACGGCGTGTACTCGTTTTCCATAAAACTACACGGCATGTATTTTTAATATACACGGTGTGTAATTTTATTTTCCACTTTCCTTTATTTCCTCCACCACATTTATTAGACCTTGAGTAATGGATATTTATTTCTTAAATAAATATAAATGCATCACTCACTAATAAATATTATTTTGTCCACAATATATTCTCTCGAATAACTAGTGTCGAAATAAATGCGATCAAGCATCCTTAAATAATTATTAAACCACATTTGGGAATAATATTTATTTAACTTGTTAAATTAATATTTAATTGAGATACATGGACACACTTAGTGTGTGACTCTCTTGGCCTCTTTCTCAGTGGAATTAAGTGAATCCTACCTAAAGTCCAAGGTTACAGTCTAGAAACATGCCAAGGCACCCATAGAGAGAGAAGCTAATGCCGCAATGACGTGTCACCTCATACAAACGCTTATTGTGTAATATAATCCCTTTGTCATGATATCTTGAATCAAGCGGGTTTCATGCTAGTGTCATCAACCCATGTGCTCGATTATTCTTTCTTTGACTTTCCATAATCGAACTTGCCCATACCTTACCATGGCCATGGATTTATTTAGGATATATTAATTCCATAAAAGGGCTTGAGATATCTAATTCCATTATGGAATAGAAGGGACAAATCCTTTCTCGCATTATCTATTAATGCAGTATTACTCGTGACGCACCCAACGTATCCTACCTCGATGTGAACAATGTCTCGTCACAGTTTTCATCAATACATCTAAGTGTTCGAGTTTTAATACCCATTAATAATAATCTTAAAGTCTAAGTATCAATACACACGTCTGCAGATAGGAACATCCAATGACACTATGAAATGTGGATTTCCTACTGGCGGGTCTCGTTATCATAATATCCTCCTAGATATTACCAAGGATGAACACCATGAGATGATGCCTCAAATTTTTATGAGTCCTCACCCCTAATGGCTTGTATTATTTGTGTCCCTCAAATAATATCATCCGGTCATAGAACATATATTCAGGAATAGTGTTATGGAACTTCTAGGTTCTCATCATAGTAGGGATCCGCTATGAACCTTTAATGCAACAACTATCCTTAGGACATTATCACATGCATTATCACGTATAAGAAAAATCAAGATGTGATAAGGCTTTTATTAATGAATAAAGTACAAAGTATTTGGTTCTAGGACACCAACTCTAACAGACTCCCACTTGGACTAGAGTCAACTGCTAACAGCCTTTAACCCGCTAGCTCTCACATGATATTCATGCTTCTGCTAAGATAGGCCTTTAGTCATGGGGTCCACCACGTTCTCTTCTGTGGACACTCTGCTCACTACAACTTCGCCCCTTTGATAGAAATCCCTCAAGAGGTGATACTTTCGGATTATATGCTTTGTCTGTTGATGTGACCTTGGTTATTTCGCAAGATCCACCACTGTAGTATTATCACAATACAATGTAATGGGATCTTTACTACTAGGCACCACATCAAGCTCTTGGAAAAAGTTCCGAATCCAGACGGCTTCCTTGGCTGCATCAGAAGCCGCTATATATTTGGACTCTACTGTAGAATCGGCGACAACTATCTGCTTTGAACTCTTCCATCTCACAGCTCCTCCATTGAGACAGAAAACATATCTAGATTGTGACTTCATATCATTCTGATCTATCTGAAAAATAGCATCAACATACCCTCTGATGACAAGCTCCTCGTCTCCTCCATACACCAGGAACATATCCTTAGTTATTCTCAGATACTTAAGGATAGTATTAATAGCAGTCCAATGTTGTTCTCCTAGATTTTCTTGATATCTTCCTACCATGCTCAGTGTATAGGCAACATCAAGCCTAGTACATAACATGGCATACATGATGTATCCTATAGCCGAAGCGTATGGGATATTACTCATTCTATCTTTCTCTTGTTGTGTCTGAGGACACATTTTCTTAGAAAGATGTAGGTCATGTGATACTGGAACTAATACCCTCTTGGATTGTTCCATACTAAATCTCTTTAGTATCTGGTCAATGTATGTACCCTGACTTAGTCCAAGCATCCTCTTGCATCTATCATGAATGATCTTGATCCCTAGAATGTAGGCTGCTTCGCCCAAGTCCTTCATGGAGAAACACGTGTTCAACCAGTCCTTAACTGACTGTAAGACTAGTACATCGTTTTCAATAAGCAATATTTCATCAACATATACTACTAGGATAACGATCGCATTCCCATTAAACCGCTTATAAACACATGGCTCACATTCATTCTTAATGAACCCAAATTCCTTTATGGCTTCATCAAATCGAATGTTCCATGACTTGGATGCTTGCTTTAATCCATAAATGGATATCTACAACTTGCAAACCCGTTTGACTTCACCTGGTGTCACAAAACCTTCTGGTTGTGTCATATAGACATCTTATTGAACGTTCCCATTAAGGAATGTTGTTTTGACATCCATCTGCCAAACCTCATAGTCATGGTAAGCTGCTATGGAAAGTATGATTCTTATAGATTTAAACATGGAAACTGGCGAGAAGGTTTCATCATAGTCAATTCCTTGATGTTGTCTGAACTCTTTAGCCACTAGCCTTGCTTTATAGGTGCTAACTTGACCATCCATGTCCACCTTTCTCTTGAATACCCATTTGCATCCAACAGGATTTACATCAACTGGCTCATCGACCAGAACCCAGACATGGTTCTGATACATGGAATCCATCTCAGAATTCATAGCTTCTAGACATCTTGCCGCTTCTGATCTTTCTACTGCTTTCTTATAGGAGAGAGGTTCATCATTTTCCAATAATAATGATTCACCATCCCCGGTGACTAGGAAACCAAATCTCTCTAGTTCCCTTACCTCTCTTGAGCTCCTATGTAGTACTTGTGTTTCTGGAACCTCTTCTATGGGTACCTGTGGAACTTGTTCCTGTACCAACTCCTGTGTATCTTGAGCATCAACTTCGTCGAAGTCAATCTTGCTCCCACTATCCTTCTTGAGGATGTGCTCCCTCTCAAGAAAGACATCTTGTCTGGTGACAATCACTTTCTTGTCTGAAGGGTTATATAGGTAATATCCTTTTGTTTCCTTGGGATATCCTATAAAGATACACCTCGTGCCCTGGGGTGCTATTTTGTTGCCTGAGGAGGCCTCGCATCCCCATACATTTGTGTGCGACAAAATGGGTTTCTTTTCATTCCATAGCTCAGAGGGAATTCCATTTTTCTCCTTAGTTGGTACTCGGTTTAATGTGTATACTGCAGTTTGTAATGAATATCCCCAAAAAGATAATGGATGATCCACATGACTCATCATCGACCTCACCATATCTAACAATGTTTGTTTCCTCCTTTCACTAACACCATTCCACTGTGGTGTATAAGGAGGAGTGAGCTGAGATAGAATCCTAGACTCTCGTAGAAGATCGATGAACTCTTGGTTCAGATATTCCCCACCATGATCCAATCAAAGCTTCTTTATCTTCTTACCAAGATGATTCTCTACTTCATTCTTTAATTCCTTAAATTTCTCTAAGGCCTCTGACTTATACCTCATTAAGTAGACATAACCATATCTACTCAAATAATCCGTAAAATTAATGAAGTATGAATATCCACCTCTAGCTTCTAATGGAAATGTTCCACAAACATATGTGTGTACCAATCCTAGAAGCTCTGTAGACCTTTCACGCTATCTACGAAAAGGAATCTTGGTCATTTTTCCTTGTAAACAAGAGTGACATCTATCAAGTAGTTTTAGATCTATAGAGTCTAAATAGCCATCTTGGCAGAGCTTTGTCAAGCGCTTCTCGTTCGCATGACTGAGATGGTGATGCCACAACTGGGTGATGTATGATTCATGTGAGTTTGTTTCGTTATCGATTTCTAACACTTGGTTTTCCTAATTTAATACATACAAACCATTATTTAAATGTGTCATACCATAACATACATTGTTCTTATAAAAGAGACAACACTTATTTCAAAACATGAAAATATATCCATCCATATCCAAACAAGATACATAAATTATGTTCTTGGTAATAGTTGGCACATAATAACAGTTATGTAAAAACAAAATCATTCCAGTCAGCAATGAGAGGTGGTAATCACCAATAGCAAACGCAGCCAGCCTCGGGCCATTGGCATCTCGAAGATCCATCTCTCCTCTAGAAATATTTCTAAATCTACTTGGTTCCTGCATTTGAATACATATGTGAGCCCCACAAGCTGTATCTAATACCCAATGTGTAGAAATGGAAAGACTACACTCCATAACGAACACACCTTTTTCATCATCACGGTTCTGGGTGCAGTTCCTTTTCCAATGGCCCTGCTTGCCACATGCAAAGCACACCACATCCCATTCCTTTCCCTACCTATGGATCTTCCCATTCTTGGAGGGATGATGCTTGGGGGATTTAGACCGTTTATAAGCCTTTGGCCCCTTTACCTTATCCTTCCTTTTCTTGTTCACCATAAGGACTACAGGTTTGTCACGCCCCATGTCCTTGTCTACCTGGAGAATCAAGGTCAGAAGCTCCAATAGACTCTTCTAATTGTTGCTCATGTTATAATTGATAATGAAGCTAGAGAAGGTCAAGGGAAGTGATGATAGGATGAGATCTCTATGCAACTCATCCGGGAATTTAATCCCTAAGATGTACAGGTGTTCAATGTAGCCAATAAGATTGACTACATGAGGACCAGTTGGCACAGACTCTCCATGATTAGTTGTAAACAAAGCATTAGAGATCTCATACCTCTCCTGTCTCGCCTTCTCTTGGTAGAGATCCTTAAGGTGGGACATCATGCTATATTCGTCCATGTTTTCATGTTACTTCAAGAGCTCATTGGACATGGCCGATAGCATGAAACACTAGACATTTGTGGAATAATTCATGTGTTTCATATAGAGAGATAATTCCTCATCACTGACCTTTTTCCCAAGTGCAACTGGAATAGGCTCTTCCATCACATTAAATTTCTTTTCATGGCAAAGGATGACGCGTAAAGGCCTCTGCCACTCTTGAAAATTGGTGCCGGTGAGAAGGTTTTCCTTCTCGAGTATGGTTTTCAATGATATGTTTGAATTCATTTTCTTGTTGTTTCTAAAAATTAAGATGATAAAAGGTTTTTTACTTTATTACAAAACCGAGACAAATAAATAAATTAATTCTTATTAGTCTCCAACTATTTTATCGAAATCCAATAGCCCTCACCATTGACTTCGGAATATTCTGTTTACTGAATATTCTAGTGGCAAGTATCCATATTGCCCTTCGCATTACCCCAACTAGGGTTGGTCAAGAAACTTTAAGGGTTTTGGGTAGGCATTCCAAATGCCAACTGCATTAACTTGTAGCTCCTTGATCCATTGAGTGTACTCCCCAATCCTAAAATCCTTTTATTTTGGATTTCCTCAACCTTTGCCTCTTGGTCACACCAAGTCCTACTGTGGCAGTCAACCCTTGATGCGAACCAAGTCAAGTCAACACAAAACCTTGAATTAGAATTCCCCGATAATTGAAAGCACCCCAACTAGGGTTAGTCAAGCACTTTGAACTATGTTTTTATTCTAACCAATATTATGGAAGTCTATACCAACTTATTATTTATTTTGAAAGATTCTATCCTTATACGTAAATTTCCATTTTATTATCTTTGATTACATGCTAGTTAATATTATGTGGGATATACTTAAGTGATTAACCATGTCTAAGATAATATTTACATATAAACCGGTTTTATTTTAGTTCCATATTGCATGCTTGTTTAATTCATTAATTTTGTGATCGTGACAACACACCCACAATAAATAAACCATGTAACTGACAGAAATAAAATAAATGGTATGATCATGAGATTTTACTATTGGTTAGTTTATCTATCGGTTGATAAACTAACCCAAGACCTAGGGGAGAAACACCTTGAACCTTTCAGGTTTGTGTTTACATCTTTCCACCTGTCCACCTTTGTATCTCCTTGGATTGCTTTCACCTTGGCTCTTGACTTGAGTCGCCTCCACTAGCTTGGGAGCTCCATCCATTACATATGAATTTATCTCACACGCAGGTGAGGGGTAAAAAGGGGTTTTTACATAAAATAATCTTTGGGCGCACATGCCCTACATATTAATGAGGAGATGGCTCGCATGCCAACAAATTTAATTTAAATAAATTGAAAGAAAACATTCACATACAACGGTCTCGGTCAAGATCATGATCATCCATACATGCAATGATATTTACGCATAAATAAAACTAGCATTAAATTCTTTAATCGTTCTTGTTTAAGATAAATCACACTCGAATCAATTAATTATCTTTAATTAATCAATCCTTTTATCTTAAACCCTTTTCTGAACTTCCTTGAGATTCTCATCCATCATAATTTTAAACAAATAAATTCATTTAAAATTATCCTTGTACGTAACTTGTACCTTGGAGGCAACCCGGTGAATTCCCATTCATTACGCAGATGTTAAATTAAACACATATATATATAACACCTATCACGTGTTGTGCCTCAGCTTTACACCTTCACCATGGTACACGTCTCAAGGGTTTGTATAATATAATAATAAATTTTAATAAATCTTCATAATTTGGGTGAGTACACGGCGTGTAGTTCCGACTATACGGTGTGTACTTTTCTTCACCATCCATCCGAAGTACATGCCCGGGGATAGGGCATGTTAATGTACATCATAAATTTTCAGAGTACACTGCATGTTCTGTGGGACACACGCCATGTAGTTTTCGCATTACACGGTTTCCATCCAGGCAAGCCGTGTACGGGGTACACGGTCTAACCCAAACCCGAAGGGACTACACACCGTGTTCAGTTGGACCACACGATGTGTAATCTGGAAACTGTGTGCCACTTGTTCCTAGTCAATACACGGTGTCATAAATGACATAGGTATACTCCAATACATGGCCTGATTTGGTGGATCGGTCAATGCATTGAACCTAGACTACATGGCGTGTACTTCTGAAGAAACGCCGTGTATTCTGGTGTTGTATGGCTAGAAATGTTTGGCTCCTTCAGATGAGTTCCTCTATTTTATTTTAATCAAAATTAAAAGAAAAATTTGTTTCTGTGAGGTGAATGAGAAATGAGGGAGGAGGAACAGATCTCAAGATTCATATTTCCAGAATAATTAAACTTGAATTGAAACAACTAAATTATTAAATGCATAAAACATCAACGAAAAACTAAATAATTATAATCAACGATATGACCCCTTTGATACCACTTGTAGGTTCCGGGCGCAGCGGAAGCACGTTGGGAGGTTTTCCAAACTTTAATTTTAATGTTAAACAATGTTCAATCTGAGATCTGTCACGATGTAAAATGCCGAATCTTCAGAATAGAATGAGGAACAAAAAACTTAAGAGGGAATCCTGGAACCATAGATATAGGATCATCATATGTTGGTTATAATTAATTTATTTAATTCATAAGAATTACCTTGGTGGAATTCTTTCTTCGTTGATGTCTCTGGTCACAATCTTGTGATCCGTCATTGCGTCATGGAATCCAAGTGTAGGATTCCTTTAGCGGTGATCCACACATGTTCCACATATCTCTGGACGTCACTAAAGGGATCTTCAGGTGCTAGCATGGAAGAACCTTCACTTGTGATGTCTGCCTTCGATCGCCTTGGTCTCTCGGTCTTGAGAGAATTCTTGGAGGAAGGAGTTCTTTCGGCCTTGAAAGAATTCTCTAGAGTTGTTGTACACAATGATTCTCTTGTGAAAAAGTGTTGGGGTTGTGAGGATATTTATAATCGGGTTTGAGGTTATAGAATTATGACAATAAATAAATGTGTTACGCATTTTATTTATTTCATTAACTCTTATTGAAAACCTCCATGTCGAATTATTAATTCCTTGACATGCACCCACACTGATTATAATAAATATCATTAATAAAACAATATTATATCCTCAAAATCCTGACTGGAAAAACTACATGACGTATAATCATTAATACACAATGTGTACTCATTTTCCATAAAACTACACGAAGTGTATATTTAATATACATGGCGTGTACTTTTATTTTCCAATTTCCATTATTTCCTCCACCGCATTTATTAGACCTTGAGTAATGGCTATTTATTTATTAAATAAATATAACTACATCAATCACTAATAAATATTATTTCATCCACAATATATTCTCTCGAATAACTAGTGTCAAAATAAATGTGATCAAGCATCCTTAAATAATTATTAAACCACAGTCAGGAATAATCTTTATTTAACTTGTTAAATTAATATTTAACTAAGATACATGGACACAATTAGTGTGTGACCCTCTAGGCCTCTTTCTCAGTGGCATTAGGTGGAGCTTGCCTAAAGTCTAAGGTTAGCGTCAAGCAACACACCAAGGCACCCATAGAGAGAGAAGTTAATGCCGTAATGACGTGTCACCTCATACAAACTCTTACTGTGTAATACAATAACTTTTTCATGATATCTTGAATCAAGTGGGTTACATGCTAGTGTCATCAACCCACGTGCTCGATTATTCTTTCTTTGAGTTTCCAGAATCGAACTCGCCCATACCTTACCATGGCCATGGATTTATTTAGGCTATATCAATTCCATCAAAGGGCCTGAGATATCTACTTCTGTTATGGAATATAAGGGACAAATCCTTTCTCATATTATCTATTAATGTAGTATTACTCGTGACGCACCCAACATCTCCTACCTCACTGCGAACAGTGTGTCGTCATAGTTTTCATCAATACATCTAAGTGCATGAGTTGTAATACCTATTAATAATAATATTAATGTCTAAGGATCAATATACACGTCCGCAGATAGGAACATCCAATGACACTATGAAATGTGGATTTCCTACTGGTGGGTCTTGTTCTCATAATATCCTCCTAGATATTATCAAGGGCGTACACCATGAGATGATGCCTAAAAGTTTTATGATTTATCACCCCTAAGGGCCTGTATTATTTGTGTCCCTCAAATAATATCATCCGTCCATAGAACATATATTCAAGAACAGTTTTATGTCACTTCTGGGTTCTCATCATAGTAGGGATCCGCTATGACCCTTTAATGCAACAGCTATCCTTAGGACATTATCACATGCATTTTCACGTAGAAGAACAATCAAGATGTGATAAGGATTTTATTAATGAATATAGTACAATGTATTTTGTTCTAGGCCACCAACTCCAACAGCATCTTCATAATTGAATCACCTAATACCCTGTTTCATCCCCCCTACTCTGCACATGAAACTTTAGAATTCAATCACCTAATACCCCACTTCATCCAACACACAAAATATGTATAAATCACAATTCATGGATCTCAAAATGTATATTTATCCCCCACTACCCACTCACTGTATATGCATCCTATCTATATTCATCCAACACATAGAACAGAACATATACGCCCCCACTCCATAAGTCTTCTATTGAGTTTAATAAGTTTAGGGATTTTGAGTGAAGTTGTAAATCATATGTAATATATATTTTTAGTGTCATAAAATTCCTAAAGTGTTCGTGATCATTAAGATATGAAATATTCTTAGTATGGTTATAAATTTTTTTAAAATAATTAGATAACTACCTAAACAGTTACACCATGGTACGTATCATATTTTCTATGGTACATAAGGTTTTTTATGCTATGTAATGAATTTTACTGCATATAGAAGATATATGAAGGTTATTTCACTTTAATGCAGTAAAGAAAAACACCACACAGTGATACATAATATGTCAAATATGGTACTTAATATTCTATCGTATTGAGAATTAGAAAAGATCTATAGTTCACAAGTGATACATATGATATTGTGGTTAATATGTAATATATTTCAGATAATTTTTAAGATATTTTAATTGATAAATAATATATTCTATAGGTATGTAAGATTTATTTAGTGAATTTGGAAATGGTTTGAGCCATATTTATACTTAATAGTTAATGTAATAGTAAATTATATTTATAAGGGTTGATTATAAATTCAACCTGATATGTAACGGTTGATCAATGGACATATACTATGTAATACTATACCAGTTGTGAGATATGGAAAATTATATATTCTTGTAGAAGTAGTTTTATTATTTGGAGAAAGCTTGGTTGATGTGAGATCTAAAGTAGAGAGAAATTAAATGCTTGCATGTAACCTACTTGATGCTAGGATAATTAGTTCAATGATATACCCTTGTCTACAACACTTCATGATAATAAAATGGAATACATTTTCCTTTTTTATAAAAACCAATATACACTTGGTTCATTTTCTTCCATATAAGAGGTAAACCCCATGATCAAATCATAGAATCCCTTATTATTTTTCAATTATACCTATGTTATTTGAATAAAAATCAAAGTCAAGGAGAGGAATTCAGACTCAATAATTGAATATGTTGAGATTTGAAATAAAGGTTTCAATTAATGATAAGTGAACACACTTAGTGGGAGGACATATTTTTTAAGAAAGTATAATCAACCACTATATATTGGGAGGACTTATTCACTTTTAGGGATACCATGTGTCATTATATTGGGGTATCATAACTTCGTTTCCACTTGATTACTAAAATGGTTTCCTATGTTTTATTTTTTATGAAAATTCTCTCTCTTATTTATATAAAATATTGATAACTTGTTCTAGTTTATGTGGTCTGTGTGGGAAGTTGTTGGTGGGGTCACATAATAACTTTTCCTATATCTCTTTTTTATATTCCACCTTTTTCATATTTTATTACTAGTTGTTTGAGGGGTCATAATGTGGTATGGTGTTTTGGAGATGGGTTGGAGCTAAACACGTATCTAGATATACTACAAGTGGTTCACCAAGTTACTATTCAGTGTCACCATCCATCCGAATAGCTTTTAAGTGGAAACAAAAATTCTATTTTAGCCATTGAACTATTGGAGAGTCTCCATCATCCATCTATTGTCCTTGTAAGTAAAAAAATTACATGTTTTTTATCCACCATCTATCTCATGGGTCACCCCTTCCAGAGCCTAGGTCACCCAAGACCGATTGATGGTCTACCTGCCATCTAGTGGAGGACTCTATAAGACTAGTGGAAACTCTATAATGGATTTTAATAATAGGATTATGTTAATTTTATATTGTAACACCATTTTATTCTTCCTTCTCCCACATCTTAAAATAAACTTATGCAAAACTAGGAGCCTTTCTATGACATTTTTTCCTCTCACAACTTGAATACTTAGTGGATCAGAGTTCCAATAATAGTTTTGACCCTAATTGATTAGGTTAAACTCCATTTTGGTCTTGGATATTTTAATTCTTTATCTTCCTCATTCCCAAGGTCTAGAAAATCCATGGGAATTACTTTGATTTAGGTTACTAAATGGGAGTGGTGGTTCTAGGGCCCACATGGAGTGTGGATCCCTTCTAGTGGTTGAAATTATCAGCATTTTGAGTTAGGTTCCATGGTGGTTAGTATGTATGTTCTTACACCCTACATGAACACTCTACTGGAAATTCATATCTTCTTATGATGATTTCAAAGGTCCTCATAATATTTTTCTTACCAATTCTGAGTTATCATATGCATCATCCCTCCATCTATTCTCTATGTTAGATTAGTTTGGCCACCTCCACCCCTAGATAAAGACTTTTAACAAGGCCATAAGTGGATTTAGGGGGCTTCATATTTCACATAATGGTGGAACTAATTCACTCTTGGAAAATTCTCATCAATTTCCTCAAAGATGAAAACATGAATATTTTTATGTCTTCAACCAATAGTTTTTTCAATTTTATACATTTCTACTATCATAAATGGTCTTTATACTATATTTTGATGTGTGATTATCCCTATCAATGGTTTGGGTATGTATTTCTACCCCAAACCCTTATTTTAAAAAGGTTTCCATCCATAGGGTGACTAGAAACATGATTGGGAATTATCTGGGTTTAGACCGTAGTACTCAATATTTCAATCAATATATCACCATGTGTAGTTTCATGGAGGTTGAAATATTGAAACCCCTATTTAATTCTACGTTCGATGAAATTGAAGGCTAGTACAGGTATAAACAAGAGGTTTACTTCTAGTCTTCATTATACTTTTTCCAACTCTACAACCGACAAGGGCATTTGGCTAAAAAGTTCCATTGGAATTCTAAAGTCTGTCTAGTTGGAATCGATGAAGAAAAATGAAATGGTCATATGATATACCAGATTGAGGTCTCTACCAAGAATGTGGCATAAGATATTCTATCTTAATCTGGGAATGATTGAATCAATATTGATTTTTCTTCCAAAACCCCATCCCAAAATGTTTCATCTCAAGTTTTTTTAGAGAGTGAATCTCATAGATATGAAATGTCGACTAATGTGGAAGTACTTCTTCTACTATATCAAAATAAGAAAGAAACTATGTAAATACTTTAATAATATTTTAGTTATGATGTTTTTATGATACATCTATCTATAAAAGTTTGCAATCATGATTTCGTGGATGCTAAGGGTACTAAATAGAAGTCATAGAAGGTTTATATTCATCTACATAAATTTCTCATCCAGTTGGAAGCATTATAAATGGGTAATAGTGGTATAAATGAATGGTAGAATGTAATTCCTAAATAGAAAAGGAATCTAGAAAGAGGAATTAATGAAATTGTTAGTTGTTCAGAGGTTTTATCCAAAGGACCAGAAGATCCTGCTGAGGAAACTCTAGTTCAGGAAATAGCATCGGAAAATAAAAAAAATGTATGACCCATATATATGTTGGAAATCCATGCCAAAGTGAAGGAAAATAAATAGAAGAAAAATGGTATAAATGAAAAAAAATTAAACACACTAATTAATCCATCCACTACCCTGATCTCCCTCCCCTACAAAGAAAACAACAAAGCCACCACCAATTCCCTTATGCCCCCCTTCACAGAATATAAGTGCCCTACTTCCATAGAAATAAGTAAAAAGCATAAGTGGAAAATGCGATAAATAAAATAAAATAAAAACTAAAATACAACTTACCTTTCTCCTGTGACTATACAAGTCACCACCCAATATATAAGAACCAAAAATCCCCATGGGTCAAATCATGTTCCTGCAAGAAAGGGGGAAACATATCCATGTTTCAAAAATGATACTATCAAATAGTAAAGTCCTATTAATTAACAATTACTCTTCCTATTAATGGTATATAATTATTTTTGATTGAGTTTCCGCTTATTTTGGTGTTTCCTGATACAATTTTGTTTGGTAAATTTTGAATAGATTTAGTTTGTCTTGTTTTTATTTATATTATCTTGGAAAATTTCATTCATTTGGGTTCTAAACAATTCATTTTGATTACATTTGGTTCATATCAGTTTGGTTTAGTTCATTTTATTTCATATCATTTGTATTCATATAGGTTTGAATTTGTTATATTTGGTCCAATTTCATTCATCATTTGTAATATCATATTAGTTCAAGTAAGATTAGTTTGACTTAGTCCAATTTAGTTTCATTCAATTTTTTTCTATTTGAATTATATTTTCTTGTTTTTTTATCATTCTAGATCTATTTTGGTTGATCTAATTTAAATTTATACCAGTAAGGGTTTTTTAGTTTTTGAATGTTTTTTTAAAATGTTTCATATCATTTTTATTTGATTTTATTCTATCCATTGTGGGTTTGTATGGTTCCACTTTATTTAGTTCAACTAATTTTGGGTTTAATCTTCATAATATTATTTGGTTTGGTTTCCTATGGTTCATCTTGGTTTGTTATGTTTGATGCAATCCTAATTGAGGCAGGTCAGGAGAGGTCTTACTAGATTATGATGATTTTGTGTGATTCACTTTGGTGCAACATGATACGATTTGTTTTAGATCAAGTTAGTTTTAATTTATTTTTTTGTATAGGATAATTTAATTTATTCTAGATTAATTTAGGAATAATAATTTTTAATCTTTATAGATTAATACAATTCAGATTATTTTTTTTCCTACATATATAATGTAATAATTTATTCAGTTTAGTTTAAATGAGTTCATGTTGGTTTCATTAAATTTGGATTGTTTTTATTTGAATCGGGTTAGGTTGATTTGATTTGATTCAATTCGATAAACACTTCATTTCATATCAAACAATTATTATATGAAATATATATCATTATTTAGTATAAAAACATGGTTTGAAATAAAAGAAATCAATGATTATTTAAATTTAAAGGTCAATTCATAAGGGAACCTACCTCAAAATAAATTTGCTCTCCTTATGAAGACCACAAATAGAATCTTCTATTTACCACTTCCACACATGTTCACTTTTGCATATATATAAGGACACCTAACCCCTATGTACATAATTTCATGGAAAAATATATATAAATGGATCCTTACATATATGATTATACATTCATATACCCCTTTACCTTACACACATATGAATTTTTTATATATATACATAAGAACACATAGCCCCAGTATATATATTCATACTACCATGAGTGAATATATATATGAGGTGAAACTTATATATGTATATTCCTACCTATTCATACATGAACAAGTCACATTTAACAACGAAAACTCGAAACCACTACAAAGAGGTCCAAAATACTCTAGAAAAACATAGAAAACTCAAAACCCCAAAATCCCTAAATTAAAAAAAGTAAAAGAATTGAAATAGAAAAAAACATACCTGAAACCCATAGCGAATTTTTAGTTTTAAAAAAAACTGATTCTGGGATAGGGCTATAATTTTTTTTATAAATTTGTGATTATGCATAAAACAGAAATGAATGATATTTCTTTACAATTAATACACAATCCAAAAATGAATAATTAGGGAAAATCAAATAGAGTGGTTTATGGCAAGAGAACGATTGGACCTATTTAATGGATGTGGAATTGAATACTTAAAGAATTAGTGAGTATATAATTTCAAATGCAATGATCGAAAATGAAATGAATAGTGGAGAGGAAACCAAAAATATCACTTAAGTTGTTTCAAGTCACTAATAGATAGAAACTACAACCAAATCATTACAAAACATCACCTTACGAACCGTTTCATCCTTAATATTGTGTTAAAGACATTGAATCGGTTATTGAGAATCTAGAATGGGTCACCCATACATTGGAAATCCATAAAACATAAATAAACATAAGTTAAAAAGATAAATAACCCAAATGAGATTAAAATAATTAACATCAATTCAAAATTAAAAAATGAATAATAAAAAAGATTCAATTAAAGTAGAATCAAGCATACATTATGCCAGTTTGAAAAATATAATATCACATACCAAAATAGAAAAAAAATCAATTATACCCATATATCCATTCTATAATATCATATTTCTCACCATATCCCCACTCACCCATCGATAAAAAAACATGATATCATTATACCAAAGGATGAATCTTGAAAATATACACATAATATGAGCTACAAACACACACAAATAGATATGTAGGATGTAAGCTAATAGGTCCAGTAGGATGTCACCAAGGAATCCATGTAATTTCATTCATGTGTAAATTCAAGAACACTAATTGGAAATACAATTATAAAATAGTTTTATTTCAAATATACACACAAGAAATCCAACATCATGTCTATGACCATTTAAAAAACAATCTTTTTTGTTTTTATTAAATAAAAAAATCAATTTGAATCAAATTCCATATACTTATCCATTTTTAGTAAAAAAACCATTTCATAACCAATTATTAAAAAATTGAGTTCCTTTAACTTAAAATTCTTTCCACAAACATCTTTAAAAAACATTTAAAATGAATCAATCCATACACAAGTGAAATTCATACCACTAGGAAGGTTCCACCCATAATGAGGTAAATAATGAATGTAAATGAGATAAGTCTACCACAATAATATTATTAAGTGCAAAATACAATCAACCATGAGATAATAATCCCTTATTCAATACACAAGTCAAGGAGAACGTGTCATGGGATCTAACCTAGATCCTGATTTTAGATGATCTAGAATTTACCAAACTAATGTAGGACTAATTATTGGCCTATGTTTCGTCTACTAAATACAAGAGACTCGTATATATCACACCAACATCATTGAGATAACCCCCCCCCCCACCGTGTACAATATCATGATATATGATACACTAGAGGCCTCCATACTAACTAGTGTAGCATAAATATAGAAATCCCACCAATTTATTGGTGTTCCTTTGACCAAAAAATGGAAATTATTGAACAAGCAAGGGATGATTGAGGAAAAAACACAAAAAATAACTCACCATCACCTCTAACACTCTCTCATAGAAAAAACCCCTTTATAACATCACATATCAGTCACATAGACATAATATATCCACAACCATGATAAAAAAACAAGGGGAAATAAATGAGGCCCCCCATGAGATCAACCATCTAACCCATGAAGTGACAAATATGCCTTTATGATTGGACACACTATTTACATTTCAAGACACTCTTTTAAAAACATGTATTTCCCTATTTGAAAATAAAACAGGGGTAAAATCCTTTAATTTATATCAAAAATACCTTTTAAATTGTTATATGCATTTTTAGAAGGATTTAAGAATGGATAGATATTCATTTCAAAGAGAAAGTTGAGATTCATAAATGAACTACTCTATGTCATGACATAAATTTCAAGGATCAATTTAAAAACCCACATACTATCACATAGAGGAATAATTTCATCAATAATGAATTTATAAAATTCGACCACTCTTTGAATATTTATTGTGTTTTCATGACACATCATATTTATTATGATTTAAATATAATTCTATAGTCTAGGTAAGATCCTAGGTCTTCTCCCAAGGATCATTTATAGGTTTAGAGTGTGTGTTTTTAATAACAATGACTTAAAGAGGGGTGGTTTTGAAAACAGTTTTAAAAATAAAATGACTTAATTTAAATATTTTAATAGTTGACAAACAAGTGGATTCTAAAAGATATATGATATATATGTGATAATTTATAAGATACTACACCACTTGAAAAGTTCCTTGTTCTTAATTGATTATTAGGTTTTGGGGTAATCCTTTGATTAAGGGTTAACCAAGATCTTGGGTACCCACAACCCCTAAAATGATGAAAATAGGACTAAAACTTGACATAACAGTCATAAAGTCAAGTTATAATACCTTATCATGAATTAAGGTTTTTTATGGAACACTAAAATCTCAAATGTTTGGGAAATAATAGGAGTCGTATGTTGTCCAATTAGAACAACACAAGTCGCACACTTAAAATTGCACACCAATCGATTATGAAATAAAAAGTGTTTCAATTAAATGAATAAAAAAGTTAATATACATATAAAATAACAATTATAAACCATAATATACACACACAAAAATATAGAATTATGTACTGGAAATCCCTTTTCAAGTGTGTAGCTCACTCCCAATGATCACCCACCATTTATCCCACCATCGATAGGAGGAGGAAGCACAGGTAGAACTCCTCCTTCATTATTTATCCCCATATGAGGATAGGGGCCTCCATAACTTATATTATTAGAAGGATACTCTTTTTGAACTCCAAAATGGAATATCTTTGCTTTTAGTTCTAACTTGAAAATGAGGAGGCCAAGGTTCCATTTTATAGGCAAAGTGGAAGGTGGTGTTGGGAACACATATTAATTAAAACCGTTTGGAACATTGTTTTGTGTAGATATACAGCCATATATTTACTTTCTTAAAACTACAAAGTTGTTTCCCCACATATTTAATATCTCCATGGAAATTTTGGCTTCATTTGGATACCTACATTTCGAGATATGGACATATCATAGAACACTACTTTTTCGGTTAGACTAATTAATGGACAAAGTGGGCTTAGGTTCCTTTATATGAAATGTAGAATAGTAAATTTTTGACTATATCACAAAATTTTAGTCCATTTGGATTCATTATTTAGTATAAGTGTGTGGTTTAGTCTAATGGTGTGCTTAGATCCTACGTAGTTTAACCCAATTTTCTTGGACATCATCAGGGGCCCTCCAAATCACCTCCACCTACAATGTAATTATAAAAATAAGTAACATTTCCCTTTTTAATAGTGATAAAAAAAAATAATTCAATCAAACATGAAGTTAGATTTGTTTTCATTTTTATAATTTTCAATACAAAACTAGTTTAACACAGTGGTGTAAGGGTGAAAATGAAATAGTGAATTACAGTATGATCACACGCCAACACCCAAACATTTTCACTCGGGGGGAAAGTAATATTTCCAAAAAAATAATTATGTAGATATTTAAAACTTCATAAATATTTATCATTAAATGAAAATTTAATTCCTTATAGAAATTTGATCAACGAAAAAAATCACACTGAGGAGTTATTCTTAGTGATCATGGAAAAAGATGTCTCAAAAATTATATCATAAAAAATTCCAAGAGATGCATGATTCTAATAAAATAAAATAATTAAAAATTTAATCTTGTCACTAATTCAATGGGTCTGTGTGTGAAAACAATTTCACACTTTTCTTTCCACTTTCTATCGACTAAATAGATATTATTTTAAAAAAATTATACTTACATGATCCTTTCCATTGAACCTTCCCTACATCCTTTGAAATAAAATTTCAAGACCCACTCACTTAAGCATTCCCAAAATTCAAACCATAATCTCCAAACCTATATATCCCCACATGTTGTGAATTTCATCAGTCCCCTCATTTATTATTTTTTTTCAAAATTTTAACATAGAAAAAATATCACACTCTTCTCTCAACCCATATTTGATCTACTCACGACACTAATTGTAATATTTATAACAAGATCAATAGTCAAGGAAGGGTGGTTTTTGACCTGGCCAAGACAAAACCCATTTTTTTAGGGTGCACAACAGTCGGATAATAGGTACACATGCATAGGTCATTCTGGTACAGTAATGAAATACATCAGATGAGGAACGAACATATGAAAAAATTATTTTGTAAAGTAGAGAAAAATCAACCTAACTAAGTAATTACCTTATATTAAGTAAGATATTTTCACACTTCATGGTTGGGTGAAAAGTTTTTTAGAGAAACTAAGTGGCATAATTTTCCCTTAAACTACTCACACAAAGGGTACCATTCTTCTTAAATGTTTAAAAATGATACAACCATTTATATCATCAATAAAGAACCAAATTTCAAGAGAAAGTCGCACTACAGTATTGAATTCTTTATGAAATGCACATTTCTTTATATATTTTTTGAAATTTAATACAATATGAATTATAGAAATTCAATATGCATTTTAAATAACTTACATTAATAAACATGTGTCATTTTTCATGATAAATTGGGCATTAAAAATTAATATTCTGGCACAGAAGTGATGGGGAGGGAAAGGGTGAAAGTAACAATACTATTCAGCAATCTAAAAAGAGAAAAAGAAGAAATATTACGAAAATTCCTAACTAATCCAAGAATATACCCATCCCCCCACACCTAAAGTGTGAAGTGTCCCCGCTATAATAAAATATAATGTGGTAAGGAAGGATAAAACCTAGTGGGTGTCATTCATAGATTGCTTCTTGAACATGGAGTTCCTCCATCGGGGACTCTAGAATGGATTTGTGGAAGTGATTCAGCCAATGCCCCTTGATAGCTAATGTTTTCTTGGTTTCTTCATTTTGAAACTAAACAACACCAAATGGATAAACATTAGTAATAGTGTATGGTAAAAAACAGTGGGAATGAAGCTTAACTAGATGCAACTTTAGCCTTTCATTATAAATGATGACCTTATTCACAATGTGGAACTAACGATGAAGGATGAGGGGGTTGGGGACAGCCTTGGTTTTCTCCTTATAAATCCTATAGTTCTCATATGGATATCTTCTCATTTCCTCTAGCTCCTGAATCTATAACTTCCTTTGATAACCTTCACTACAAATACTATAATTTCATTGTTTAATGGTCTAATAGGCTCAGTTCTCTATCTCAATAGGGATACGAAAACTCTTTCTGAAAACTATCTGATATTGTGACATTCCGATGGGAGTTTTAAAGGCAGTACAATAAGCCCATAATGAATTATCGAATATAATACTCCAATATTTTCTATTAGTTTGAACCATTTTTTCAATAATTTTTTAACCTCTCTATTCGGCACCTTAAATTCACCATTGGTTTGTGGGTGATAAGAATTAGACACTCGATGACCAACCCCATACCGACACAAAAGATATTTCATTGTTCGGTAGAAAAAATTATAACCCTAGTCACAGATGATGAACCTAGGTAATCCAAAATGGAAAAAAAATTGGGTTCTAAAAAACTCCACAATATCCTTGGAATCATCAGTCCTTGTGGCATGTTCTTCGACCAATTTTGACACATAATCAACTGCCATAATAATGTACAAGTTCCAAAATGAATTGGGGAATAGTCCCATAATTTCAATGCCCCAAACATCCAAAATTTCATGAAAGAGAAAGGGTTATTGTGGAATTTCATTTCTTTTAGATACATTCCCTATTCTAAGACACTGAGTAAATGATTTAAAAAAATCATGGGAATCTATAAATAATGTTGGGAAAAAGAGATCAGAATCAAGGACATGGTGAGAAGTCTGTTGGGAACCAAAGTGGCCCCACAATTAAGTGTGTGGAAGAACTTAAGGATATAATGAAACTCGCTACCGGGAACAAAAATCTTGAGGACTTAATTACTAAATGTGCACCAAAGGTAGGGGTCCTCCCAAATGTACCAGTAGAACTCATGTTTTATATGGTCGGCCTAGTTTTTTTTAAAATCGGTAGGAATGCAAGATACTACCAAATAATTTACAATTTCAGCATACCAAGGAATAACATCTTTCACTCAATACAATTGATCATCTGGAAACATGTCATTTATGAGAATATACGGGGATGAGTCAATGTCCAATGATGGGTGGATCATTCTGATATGGTCAGCCACCACATTCTCTTCTCCTTTTTTATCCCTGATTAAATTTAATTCTTGAAGGAGGATAATTGAGAGAATGAGACGTGGTTTGACTTTCAGTTTCTTAAGGATATACCGGAGGTTGGAATGGTCTGAGAATATAATGACTTTAGACCCTAAATGTTATGACTTGAATTTATCCAAGGAAAACGCAATGGAAATAAATTATTTTTCATTTTTGGTGTAGTTTTCTTGGGCAGGGTCCAGTGTACGTGTTGTATAAGCTATGACATGTAGAGATCAGTCGACCATTTTTGATAAGACAACCCCAACTACACAGTTGGAGGAATCACACATGAGATCAAATGGTAAATCCCACCAAGGCGGTTGGATTACTATGGGTGATGTGAGAATCCATTTAAATTTATTAAAAGCTTCCTTGCATTCTTTACCAAAAACAAATTCATTTTCTTTTTGGATCAATCGAGAGAGGGGGAGTGTAATTTTACTAAAGTCACAAAAGAAATGATGGTAAAATCTCACATGAACTATGAAATACTGCATATCCTGTACATTTTTTGGGAATAGTAGGGAAGAAATGACATCCAATTTTGATTTATCTACTTGGGTACAATCCCCAGAAATGACATGTCCCAAAATTATACCTTGTCACACCATGAAATGGAATCTATCATAATTTAATATGAGATTATTTTAAATACAAGGATATATAACTGAACCAAGACTACTCAAACATTAAACAAAATAAGATCCATAAATATTGAAATTATCCATGAATACTTCAAAGAAATTATCCAGGTAATCCAAAAAATTACTAACTATGCATCACTGGAATGCACCTGGAGATTTGCACGGACCAAATGGAATCCTTCTATATGAAAATGTGACAAAGGTGCAAGTGGATGTTGTATTTTCCTGATCCTTAGGGGAAATATAGATCTAAAAGTATCCAGAATACCCATCAAGGAAACAGTAAAGGGATTTATCTGGTAGTCTCTCTAGCATTTGGTCAATGAATGGAAAAGGTAAATGGTTCTTCCTAGTGTGTTGGTTTAATCGGTGAAAGTCTATACAGACACGCCAATTATTTTTCACATGAGTTGGAACCAATATATTGTTTTTCATTTTTTATTACTGTTAGAACAATTTTTTTTCAAACTTCTTGGGCTGGACTGACCCATTGGTTATCAGATTTGGGGTAAATGATTTCAGTATATAATAATTTATTTACCTTTTTTTACAACAACTAGGAGGTTTGGGTTCAGTCAACATTGTGACTTACTCATTGATTTTTCCTCTTTATTTAACTATATATGATGTGTACAAACTGATGGGTAATTCCAAGATTGTAAGAAATTTTCCATCCCAATGATTTTTTATACTCCCTAAAAATTTCAAGCAGTCACAATTTATGCTCTGGAGGGAGTGAACTAGCAATTATGATAGGCAGGTTGTTTCCATTCTCAAGATATGAATATTTTATATATTGAAGCAGTTGTTTTAGTTCCAATTCATGTGGATTTTGTATTTATGGGTGTGTTTGTGAAATTTAGTGGTCACTAATCTCATCTAACGGATCAATGGTAACATCATCAGATGAGGAATGTGATTTTACAAGTTTAGTAGTATCATCGATGGTCATGTGATCCACAATGTTCAAGAAATCATCAATTAATAAACATGCATGGAATTTTTCTAAACTGGTACAACATTATATGCATGATTCATTTCCTATAATTTCAATCAATAAATAAAAGTCATAAAGGGGATCAAGGGAAATAAAATATGTTTTTTCAAAGTAAGGGAGTACATCAATTGAATTAACAGAGAGAGAGGAATGTTCTTTTGAGGGGTTCTTCATGGCATAAAGTATGTTTAAGTGGACAATGTCATCACTAAACTCCATATATAATATAACATTGTGGACATTAATTCTGGTTTTGGTAGTTTTCAAGAAATTTCTCCCCAATATAATAGGTTCATGTCTATTCATCCTACCATATTCCATTTTATGCACATAAAAATCAGTAGGAAAAATTAAATTTTGCACCCTCACAAGAATATCCTCTAACACACCAGAAGGGTGTGCAGTACTTTGGTTTGTGATTTTAACAAAAATTTATATTGGCTTTAGTTATCTGACTTGTAATGAAGAGTAAATGGAGTGAGGTATCACATTTATAGAAGCACCCAAATCAAGAATAGCATTGGGAAATGAATACTCTCCTATGGTGCACGAAATCAAGAATGTTACTGGATCATTGCATTTGGTGGGAAGTGATTACTCTATCAATGCTGAGATATTTCTACCAAAGATCACCATCTCGTCACCTTGAAGTTTCCTTTGTGTGTACACACCTCTTTCAAAAATTTAGCGTATCATGGAATTTTCATCACAACATCAATTAAAGGAATGTTAAAATACACTTTTTTAAAAGTTTCTAATATTTTCTTATCAAGTACAATTTCCTTTTGCTTCCTAGGTTGGGTGTCCCATTGGGGAAATGGAAGAGGAATGGTTGTGATAGGTGACTCATCAACAGACACACTCTTTCCTTTGGCAAGGCTTCTCTAAGGACAAGGTTTTAACTCATTTAGACCATTTACAGTGGTTGGGATGGTGGTTTCCTCATGAGGGGATGAATCTTTTGTAGGGTTCATTTGGATTTTAAAATGAGTTCCACTCCTAAGGGTGATGGCACTAACATTTCCCTTACCCCTAGGTTTAATTATTGGTTGATTGGAGAGTTTACCCAACCTATGACTTTGAATTTCCCTCACATAGTTAGATAGCTGACCTAATTAGGTTTTTAGGTCTTGTATGGATTTTTAGGTGGTTTGTTGGAATTGGATATTGTTGGCAGACATGTGTTTCATCATATCTTCTAGGCTAGGCTCGGGTTTTGGAGGGGTGGTTGGAAAGTTATTTTTGGTGGTTGGGTATTTCTAGGAGGTTTTGGTGGATGAATACTCTTCCCTAGTTGGTTTCATTATTGTTGAGGTTGGTTTGAATACCCCCTTCCCTATAATCATGGTTTTCTTTGCACCCAAAGTTGGATGGATTGTACGGTTCTTTCCTAAAGGGTTGGTTATAGGGGTGTCATGGAAGGATTGGCTCACAACTCTCAGAATTTTCTATTAGTTGGGGGGAATTGGTCAGAATAATGGGTGTCATAAGAACATATTCCATATTGGATGGTAGGAGGAGATTTTTATTTCTCTTAGGAAAGAGAAATTTTTCAAATAATGGCACTTACCTCTTCAAACTTTGTATCCACCTTATTCTCAAATTCGGTTGATTACACCTCATAGACACGTTTAATGGGTACATAGGATCTTGAAAAAATATGTTGAGTGTCCTACACCATGTTCTCAATTAGGTTTCTTAAAGTGTGGGGTTTTATCAAATAGTGCACCACCTGCAGCGGCATCAATCATATATCAATCAATAGTAATTAAACCTTCATAAAAATGATGAATTAAAAGTTGATAACTTATTTGTTGGTGTGGAAAGCTTGAACATAACCTCTTAAATATCTCCCAATATTCATAAAGTGTTTCCCCTTGTAATTTTCTTATCCCACATATTTCCTTCATTGTTGTTGCAGTTTTATTGGCTAGAAGTGTTTTTTAAGAAAAAGACATTTCATGTCCACCCAACCTCTAATTGGTGAATTAACATAATACAGCCAATATTTCATAGTGTATTATAAATAAAATGGTAATGATCTAAGATTTACTTGTTATTCATCCACATTAGGAGGTTTTATGGTTATACACATAGTATGAAATTCTTTTAAGTGCTTATGTGGATCTTCTCCTGTGAATCCATGGAATCTTGGTAATAAATGAGTTAGACTGGATTTAAGTTCAAAATTAGGGGCCTCACATTATAATTGAATGTACGTAGGTTTGATATAAACATAATTAGAGGTTAGTTATTTTAGTGTTTGACTGCTTTCATCCATGTTATAATCATTAATTTTAGGTTCTAATTTGGTTCTAGAAGAAGATGGGTTTAGAAAAGTCTCAAGTAGTGGTTTTTTCTCCATCAAAGGGATTTCTTATGCATCTCGGTGTCAATGATGTAGGATCCGCTCCGGTTTGAGTATGAAAGGTGGTAAGTATCCAGTAGTATAATTAATCATGCATAGAACCTACAAAAGAAATAAATTATAACACAAAAACATATACAAATTTATAATATAAAATAAATAAAAAGTCACAAAATTTATAAAAAAACTTATCAAAAACACGTACTAAAACCCAAATCTCTCCGTGGAAACGGTGCCAAAATTTGACAGCATTTTTAGGAAATTTCAAATTGATTATGATTTAAATATGATTCTATAGTCTAGAGAAGACCCTAGGTCATCTCTTAAGGAGATTTGATAGGTTTAGATTTTGTATTTTTAATAACAGAGACTTAAAGAGGTGGTGGTTTTGAAAATAGTTTTAAAGATAGAACGACTTAATTTAAAGAGTTTAATAGTTGAAAAACATGTGTATTATAAAAAATATATTATATGTATGTGATCATTACTAAGTTACTACACCACTTAAAAAGTTCCTTGTTCTTAATATATTATTAGGTTTTAGTGTAATTCTTTAATTGAGGGTTAACCAAGATCTTGGGTACCCACAACCCCTAAAATGATGAAAATAAGACTAAACCTTAACATTACAATCAAAGAGTAAATTTCCATACCATTAGCATGAATTAAAGTGTGTCAAGGAACACTTAAATCTCATATTTTTTTGGAAATAAGAGGAGTCTTATATTGTCCAATCGGAACAACACAAGTCGCACACTTAAAATTTCACACTGATCGGTTATGAAATAAAAAGTGTTTCAATTAAATACATCAAAAAAGGTAAGATACATATAAAAGAACAAATCCAAACCATAATATACACAAAACCATTAGATAATTATGTGTCATAACTCCCTTTTCAAGTGTGTAGCTCCCTCTAAATGATCACTTACTGTTTATCCTGCCATTGGGAGGAGGAGGAATCTCAGGTGGAACTCCTTATTCATTATTGATCCCCCTATGAGGATAGGGGCCTACAGACCTTCTAGGATTAGGATAATAATCCTATAAGAATCCAAAATGGTATAGTTTTTCTTCTAGTTCTAACTTTCAAATTTAGAGCCCAGGGTTCCATTTTATAGGCAAAGTTGAAGGTGATTTTAGGCACACAAATTTATTAAAACCACTTTGCTCATTTTTTTAGGTGGATATACAGCCTTGTATTGCTTTTAGTAAAACTAAAAAATTGTTTCCCCACCCCGTTACTATCTCCAAGAAAAGTTTGGATTCATTTTTACACCTATAGATCGAGATATGGATAGATCACAGCACACCACTTTTGACTTCGTGTAGATTTGGTGTGTTGGATAGATCAGGTAGGTTGGGCCACCTAATGGCTAAAGTGGGATTAGGTTCCTTCAGATTAAATGTATACGAGTAAAATATGGGCCATATCACAAAATTTAATTTCATTTGGATGCACGGTTTAGTATAAGTGTGTGTTTTAGTCCACTAGTGTGCTTATATCCTATGCAGTTTGGCCCATTTTTCTTGGACATCATCATGATCCCTCCAAATCACCTCCATCTATAATGTAATTATCAAAACAAGTAACATTGACCATTTTAAAAGTGAAAAAAACCAAATAATTGAATCAAATATGAAGTGAATTTTGATATTATTTTTATAATTTTCAATAAAAATCTAATTTAGCACATTGGTGTAAAGGTGAGAATGAAACAGGGAATCGCAGTGCGATCAAATTACCCAAATGAAGCAATTTCAATGAAACATGGGCCTCAAAAAAGTGAATATTGAACCTATAATATAAAACATTTCACATTTATTATTTATAACCTATACGTGGAATAAGGTGTTATCCATGGTCTCTAAACATCAAAATCCCCAATATTCCATCCCCTACGAACCCTATAATATAAAAAAAAACTATAGATTTATTAGGAGAATTCAGAACCAGGAGAAAAAAGTGATAGATGTAGAGAATGGTATATCAATATATATTAACTCTAGGAAACAAGATCAAACAAAGAAGATATTACCTCTGATCATTATTTGGGAGGATAGAAGTTGAGCTGGAACCCCAGAATAGGAAAGAAGAAGAGCGCCAAGGCATGGTTTTGGATTTTAGTGGGATAAGTGTGATGGATGACAAAGGAATCGGGGTAGAAGAGGGTTAGTGGGGGGATATGAGAGGGTTCATTTCAGGGCTGAGTAAGATGGATAATAGGGGGAGAAGGTTAACAAGAGAGATGAGGGTTTGTGGTGGAGAAGAGAATTTGTAGGGGAGAACAACGGTGAACGGTGCTGCTAGGGATCGGGATGGGAAGAGGGGAGTGGTGAGTAGCGGCAAGTGGGGAGTGGTGTTGCTAGGGGAGTAGGGGAGAGGCGCTATTAAGATGGGAGAAGTGTAGGACGAGGGGGAGTCAGGATGGGACAAGGGGAGTGAAAGGGGATCACAGTCTTAGAAGAATTTTGGAATAGGCATGCCTATGGTTTTTAGACAACCATTAGAATAGAATCCTTATCCCAAATATTTGGGAAAACCATTGCAATAGTGGTGTGGGGATAGCCCATGTTTCCAGTAGTGTGGAAAGAAGTGTTAAGGAATAACTAAGTTCCAAAAGCATACTACAATTCCCTCCAAACTTAGGAGGTAAAGTGTACATCTCTATCTAAGACAATGGACCTTGAGACTCCATTCAGCCTCACCACCTCATCCACACACCTCATCACCAAAACATCCATGATTACTGAAGTTCCAAAATTATACTACAATTCCCTCCAAACTTAGGAGGTAAAGTGTACATCTCTCTCTAAGACAATGGACCTTGAGACTCCATTCAGCCTCACCACCTCATCCACACACCTCATCACCAAAACATCCATGATTCTTGACTCCCTGGTCACTAGGAAGTGATCCAATTTCATCAACTAATACAAGATTACCCTAATAGAATAAAAAACTCCCTAATCACAGGGTAACCACATGATGAATTTCATTGAGATATCGTCCCATTTATACTCAGGAACATCTAATGGATGAAACAAACAACTAGGAACATGGTGATCAACCTTTAGCTATTGGAAAATGAGATATCAAGCCATAAAATATTCCACTCCTCATTTTATATTGGGCCACCAAAACTATATCCTCAAGCCACAATACATATTGTATACCCTCGAGTGCACCATCAAAGGTGACATATTAAAATCATGAATCAGACCTTTATGTGTTGCTATCAGAACAGACAACCTCCCCTAAAACAACATATGGTTCTGACCATCCTCCTTGAATCCATCTAGAGCATCACCATGGACAACATGATCGCACATCACCTCTACCACCAAGTCTCCCTATAAAGACTCATCTACCTTCCAAATAAAATAAGACTATATTGTCATCTGAAATAAGAAACCTCCACTATCGACCATGCCTACATCAAGGCGTAAGGTTGCTAACTCCTCCATCACCCTCTAAGAATCTTCAGATTCTTAAAAAATAGCCTTCCACAACTTTCTAATCAATGCATTGTTCACAACATGTACCTTTCATGAGGTTTAAGAGATATCAAATTCATTATACAAAAGAAACTTCATCCACCTCCATTTCCATATATTCGGATTACGATGGGAAAAGATATACTTCAAACTCTTATGATCCTTGAAGACCACAAATCACTCTCCAATGAAGTAATGTATCCCCAACATCAGTGCAAACACTACTATTTATATCTCTATTTCATGTGTGACATAGTTACAATAATGGGGGCATAACTACTTAAACCCATAATAGATCGCTACCTTTTTCTGCATCAAGACACACCCCAATCCCAAATGGGAAGCATCACAAAACCCCTCAAACATCACCCCTTTTTCTAAAAACTGAAGCATTAGAGCACTGATCATTCTCCCCTTCAGGCAGTCAAACAGAACCCAACCCTGATCAGTCTAGATAAAATAAGGGTCTTTCTTAGTCAAAGTTGTCAATGAGGCCGTTGTCCATGAGAAATCAAATACATACCTCTAGTAATAGCCTACAAGACCAAGGAACCTACGAACCTCCACCACATTCCTGGGTGCTACCTAAGAAAAACTTTCTTCAACCTTGGATGGGTCTATGACCACATCCTTTTGGGACACCACATGCCTAAGTAAATGCACATCTCGCATCTAGAACTTACACTTAGACAACATTCTATAGAGCTGATGGCATCAAAGAACCTAAAAGAAATCTTTCAGATGATCGACATGTTCCTCCTATTATTTCTAGTAGATCATTATGTTGTCAATGAAGATTGATGAAAACAAGTCTTTGAATTCATGGAACATATAGTTCATGATCCCCATGAACACAATTGGTGACTTTATGAAATCAAACAACATAACCCCCAACTTGAAGTGTCCATAATTGCACCTAAAGGAAGTCTTTGGGATATCATCCTCCTTCACCCTTAACTGGCGATATCTAGACCATGGGTCGATCATAGAAAATCAACCAGATCTCCTCAACAATTTAAAAATATCATTGATCCTTAGAAGGGGGTAACAATTCCTGATCGTCACCTGATTCAACCTTCGGTAGTCTATACATAACCTCAGACTATTATCTTCCTTCTTAAATAATAACACTGGTGCACCCCATGGAGATAAACTGGGTCAGATAAAAGCTTTCAGTATTAGATCATATAACTAAATCCTCAAATCATGTAACTCATAGGGTTACATCCAATAACGATACATAAAAATTGGAGAATCATCGGGTTGTAAGTCTATCTTGAACTTGATATCATGTCGAGTGGGTAGTCTCACATCCTACTTAAGAAAAACATATTGAAAATCCCTAAAAACCCTGGGAGACTCTAGCATCCCAGTTTCCACTAATTCCATAGACAACTCATACATAAAATAAATAAGAGGATCCACATGTATAATTACCACTTGACAATTCTTCTAACCAATGAAAACAGCACGCCAACTATCCACATCCAAGAACACGACTCTCCTCCAGAAGCAGTCAAGCATTAATGGAATACAACCAATCGATGTCGGGAATGAAATTGTATGACTATATCTTAAGCAAAAACAAATACCCACGTTATTGAGGTATCCACATCATCAATCTACACCCCCAACACACATCAAATAAGCCGGTTTGGCCTCCAGCTGGCGTAGTCCACACCAAGGGCCTGAGAAGCCTCTATATGTCTAGTCCCATAGAAAGGGATAGAGTTTATGAAACAAAGGAGTGAAAAGATACTAAATATAAGGAATAAAAACAAGGTTATATGACAAACTGATTTCATATTTAAGGATTTATGTCCCCTCTGGGGTTTCCGCCCCTACTACATGCAACTGAACACATCCAGCTCCTCCTCATCTCCACTAATGGCCACCTCCACATCCATGCTCAGGATGAGTTCCCTGAACACAGGGAACATGATGAGTTTGATCTATAACTACTCCATATCCCCTAAGTGGATCATAATACTACTTCCCCTATTGCTGAAACGGTCTCATTGGAATCTGCTACTAAGGCTGACACTAATCCTTTCCACCTCCACCATACTGAGCTCCAAGAACCACTGAGCACTGGTTTTGACAATAGCCACAAACTCTATAGTCAAAAAACACTTTCCTAAAGTTCCCAAGAAGATCACATAAACCACTAGTTCCAGAATAAGGGAAGGGAAACATCTAAGTTCGACTCCCTACTGGTTGAAACATCAAGGCCCTAACACCTGATACCTTCCACTAACAACTTTTATCCTCTAAGATTATGTTGGTTCCCCTATCACTATAAACCTCCTCATGATTGAACGTGATCGATCACCTTATCCTTATTATAAACCTCCAAATACATTGGAAATGTAAGAGTAATTTCATATTGGATAGAAGGATGAAATGCCTCCTCAAGATGTTGTGCTCGAGACTCCTCATCTGGAAATGTTTTTGGGGGAAAATGGAATAGATCCTTCAACTTGATTCCCAAATCCTGCACATACATACTCCCCTATGGAAGAGAGATCAGCTCCCACCTCTTCATTACCTTCATGATCGATGAAAGGAAATCTACCCAAAATGGTTTCTGAAAGTTAAAACACGAAACATCTACCTTCTTATGCTCATAAAGATATAGTGTCCATCGTTGATGCACAACTCCCCATATCCTAATAAATGCCAATGGGACCCCATACTCTTCCAAGCCTCAGATCATATTGAAGGTGATCTCGATATCCTCTAAACATCTATTTTTCTCTAGATCTGAAACACTTCCCTCAAACTACCCCAAAGCCTTTTACTGACAATCACGCAACATTTTCTGCCACTAGTCATCCTCCTCAACCAAATCAACCCTTCGATGATCAACTAGATCTACCTACTAACCCTAAACTACATGAACCACACATGGATGGTGACTAGGATCCATATATGAAAAGAGAAACAATGATTTCCTAAGCTCGATATTATGAAATTTTATCAATATTTATTTAATTCATGTTAAACAGTTCCAAATTTCCCAAAACCACCCAAATTTAAACAATAAAAGTCAATCATGATGCATGTACCTATCTTAGGTCATTACCCTACAAGTGACATCACCTCATTTGGTTGTTTGAGATGCTCAGATTCCTTGTGTTGGATTATGGGGGCACTAAAATCTTGTGTCCTGGATAGTCTTCCATGGCCCATGTCATTCCCTAAGATCAATTGACACCATTACTTTACCAACCCATGAAATCCTCATAGTTTCCAACTCCAAACTCTATCCTATATCTCAACAATCACTACAAGAAAACTGTTGTTTAGCGGCGGTTTTTAAAACCGCCGCTAAACACGTTTCGGGCCGCCATTTCGCGGCGGTTTTTAAACCACCGCGAAATGCCAAAAAAAATTATTTATTTTTTAATTTTATTTGAGGATTAGCAGCGGTTTTTTAAAAAACCGCCGCGAAATGAAATAAAAAAATAAAAAAAACACAAGAAACCTTGAAATCACTAAAACGACCATAACTTTTGATCCGAGCGTTCGTTGAAGCGCCACGACCAGTCAAATTGAAGATCATGAAGAGATATAGAGGCACATATAATCAAAACTGTGAGACGGTCTAAGGTGCGGAAGATATTAGATTTATAAGAAAGTTGAAAAAAGTTCTCCAGCTTCAAACGGTCATAACTTTCGCTCCGGGTGTCCGTTTGGGCTCTACCACATATCAAATCGAAGCTAGTGAAGAGAGATACGGACCTGTTCGATACAAGCAAGCTTATATCGTGTTTTTAGACCCCCAAAACCCCTCAAAAGGCCTCCAAAACCCCATTTCTGTCACCGGTGTCCCGTCGAACTTGTCTTCAAACAGACCAAACATTCGATCCGCGTGTCAGTTCGGCCTCCTCCACCTTCCAGATCATAGATCGTTCCATGAGCTTCAGTTTGACTGGTCGCGGCGCCCACATGCACTCCTATATCATATGTTATGGCCTTTTTAGTGGGTATCGGGTTTGTTATGTTTTTCAATGCCTCGTTTCTAGCACCCGTTCCCCGTCAGCTTTTTTTTAAATGGTCGTAACTTTCGATCCGCATGTCCATTCAGACTCTTTCACCTTTCAGGTCGAAGATCGTTTCAGGATCTTTGATTTGACAAGTCGTGGATCTAAAATGGACTTTTGGATCATAAGTTATCTCCGTTAATGTGAGTCCAATGTTTTTGTCTCTTTATGACCATTTTGACGGGTTTTAACGGTTGCTCCATTTATTACTGTTTATTTGGGTTTCCATGACTTGTTATCTTTATCAATGGTTTTTTGTGGGTTATTATGATGATTATGTTGAATTATTAAGAATTTTTCCAGAGTTGTCACGAGTTTTCATGCGTTCTCATTCTTTCTAATGCCTCATTCTTCATATGTTTCTCCATCCTTTTTCATGCGTTTTCATGATTTTTCATCCCTTATCATGTCTTTTCATACTTTTTCATGTGTTTCCTTTATTATTTATTATTTATTATTTATTATTTATAATATACATTAATTTATTTATTATCTATTATTTGTAACTGGTTATTTATTATTTATTATTTATATTTATATTTATTTATTATTTATTATTTATATTTACTTATTATTTATTATTTATTATTTATTATTTATTATTTATTATTTATTATTTATTATTTATTATTTATTATTTATTATTTAATATTTATTATTTATTATTTATTATTAATATTTATTATTTATATTTATTATTTATATTTATTATTTATATTTATTATTTATATTTATTATTTACTTATTATTTATTTATTATTTATTATTTATTATTTATTATTTATTATTAATATTTATTATTTATATTTATTATTTATATTTATTATTTATATTTATTATTTATTTCTGATTTATTATTTATTTATTATTTATTATTTATTATTTATTATTTATATTTATTAATTATTTATATTTATTATTTATATTTATTATTTATTATTTATATTTATTATTTATTATTTATTATTTATATTTATTTATTATTTATATTTATTTATTATTTATATTTATTTATTACTTATATTTATTTATTATTAATTATTTATATTTATTTATTAATTAGTATTTCTTAGCTATATTTATTATTTATATTTATTATTTAGTATTTATTATTTAGTATTTAGTATTTATTATTTATTATTTATTATTTATTATTTATTATTTATTATTTATTATTTATTATTTATTATTTATTATTTATTATTTATTATTTATTATTTATCTAGTATTTATTATTTATATTTATTTATCATTTATTATTTATATTTATTTAATATTTAATATTTAAATTTATTTATTATTTATTATTTATATTTATTTATTATTTATTATTTATTTATTATTTATATTTATTTATTATTTATATTTATTTATTATTTATTATTTATTATTTATTATTTATTATTTATTATTTATTATTTATTATTTATATTGATTTATAATTTATAATTTATTATTTATTATTTATTATTTATTATTTATTATTTATTATTTATTATTTATTATTTATTATTTTTATTTATTTATTTATTATGTATTATTTATTATTTATTATTTAATATTTATTATTCATTATTTATTATTTATTATTTATTATTTATTATTTATTATTTATTATTTATTATTTATATCTATTATTTATTTATTATTTATTATTTATTATTTATTATATATATTTATTAATTATTTATGTTTATTTATTAATTATTATTTATTATTTATATTTATTTATTAGTTATTATTTATTATTTATTATTTATTATTTATTATTTATTATTTATTATTTATTATTTATTATTTATATTTATTTATTATTTATATTTATTTATTATTTATTATTTATATTTATTTATTATTTATTATTTATTATTTATTATTTATTATTTATATTTATTTATATATTATTTATTATTTATTATTTATTATTTACTATTTATTATTTATTATTCATTATTTCTTATTTCTTATTTATTATTTATTATTTATTATTTATTATTTATATCTTTTATTTATTATTTATTATTTATTATTTATATCTATTATGTATTTATTATTTATTATTTATTATTTATTATTTATTATTTATTATTTATTATTTATTATTTATTATTTATTATTTATTATTTATTATTTATTATTTATTATTTGTTATTTATTATTTATTATTTATTATTTACATTTATTTATTATTTATTATTTATATTTATTTATTATTTATTATGTATTATTTATTATTTATTTATTATTTATATTTAATTATTATTTTTTATTTATATTTATTTATTATTTATTATTTTTTATTTTTTATTTTTTATTTTTTATTCCTTATTTATTATTTGTTATTTGTTATTTATTATTTTTTATTTTTTATTATTGAGTTTATATCTATTATTATTTGTTTTTTCAATTAATATATATATTAGTATATTAAATTCTGTTTATTAACCATATGGCGAGCTTGTTGGAGTGGTAAAGTTTTTGGAAAATATGCAAGAGGTTAGGGGTTCAAATCTCACCAAACACAAAATTTCTTTATATTGCATGGGCATGCATGTGCATGTGCATGGGATGTGCATGCATGGATAAATAAAGTAAATAAAATAATACGAAATAAATAAATAAATAAATAAATAAATAAATAAATAAATAAATAAATAAATAAATAAATAAATAAATAAATAAAATAAATAAATAAAATAAATATGAAATAAAATAAATAAATAAAATAAATACGAAATAAAATAAATAAAAAATAAATACGAAATAAAATAAATAAAATAAAATAAATAAATAAATAAATAAAATAAATAAATAAAATAAATATGAAATAAAATAAATAAAATAAATAAAACAAATAAAAAATAAATAAATAAATAAATAAATAAAATAAATAAATAAAATAAATACGAAAAATAAATAAATAAATGAATAAATACGAAAAATAAATAAAATAAATAAATAAATAAATAAATAAATAGGAAAAATAAATAAATAAAATAAATACGAAATAAATAAATAAATAAATATGAAAAATAAATAAATAAATAAATAAATTATCTAATTAATTAATTAATTAATATATTAATAAATATATAAAATTAAAAAAAAATTAAAAAAAATAACAAAAATAACAAAAATAACAAAAATAAAAAAAATAAAAAAATAAAAAAACCGTCGTTAAATCATTTAGATGAGGTTTAAACCGCCGCTAAAAAACCGTCGTGAAACGTTCTGCGACGGTTTTGAAAACCGCCGCGAATAGTTTCCCGACGCACGATTTCGCGGCGGTTTTTCAAAACCGCCGCCAATCGATTTAGCGGCGGTTTAAACCGCCGCTAAATGCCTTTTTTCCATAGTGAATAAACTCTAATACCGATCTTTCAGGACACCTCCCTCTAAAATTACCCCTATTGGGCCTATAATGAAGGAAGAGAGATAATGACACTTGAGTCCCGCCTCCAGTACACCCTAGGTTGGCGGCTCGCATTGAGGGAATACGAATCACACAAATGGGATACATTACCCTTTATAATAATAGGACCAGAAGATAGGATGAATCAACCATAATAAACTCCCTGAGATAATATAAAAATAAAACCAAAAACATCCCACAATTCATGTATAAATGAAATAGATACAGGTTAAAGTATCCAAATAAATACCAAAAAGAAAAGTTAAGGTAGAGACACAACAACAACTTTGAAACCAGAGCTAGAAATGTATAGAATAGTCCATCAAGTCCTCCTAGAAACCTGAAAACTATTTTTATATACGTAGGGTGAGAATAAAAGTATAATTATTATGTTCATACCATAGTCTCTCATGCACATATTAAAAGATCGTATTAATGCACCCGTGAGAAAAACAAAAAAACCAACAACACCAAAATAGGTCAACTATCCAATATCATCCCCACCAAGGCACACTCACCAAATAAACCATCAAAGAATGATAGCATAATATGAAACATATACATAAATGGTACCATGAAATTATTTCACACTCGATTTCTACTCTCACACACCAACATCATACACCTCGGCTCTCTCATCTCTTCTAAACATCACATCATGCCAAACACCCTGTGGTCAATTGGTCGTCACATCACATTTCACTCTAAGACATCTATGCCATCATTCCACATATCGCCCAAAAATACTTGGGTCATCACACTATATCTCTCTTGAATACACCTGGGTCATCACATCATATTTTTCCTAAATAGACCTGGGACATCACACCATATCTCACTACCTAGGTCATCGCATCACATCTCTTCCAAAGACATCTAGTCCAGCACACCACATCTCACATGAAGACACCTGGGTTATCACATCACATCTCTCTCTAAGACACTTGGACCATCACATCATATCCATAACCAAAATAGTAGAACATCATGAACATGAAGGACATCAACCTTGTTCCATCCTCATGCCACACACAAACCCCATCCTAAGTCATCTCATAATCTCATCTGACAACCACTTACATTTCAATTTTGAATTTTGGACATCACAATCCAAGAATATATAACTCACCTGGAATAGAGACTAGGAAATGGAGTAGTAAACCATCCATCCTCAATATCGGGATGTTGGAAAAAACACCCCCCCCCCATATATATATATATATATATATGGGTGTTGCCACATGGTGCTCGATACAGATTGGGTGCATATAGAAATAATAAAGAAAATACAAGGTACACACAAACACACACACACAAACACACACACACACACACACACACATATATATATCTACACACATCCCAAATTATGGGTTTCATAACAAGAGACTCAACCAACTCACAACACCACTAAACCTTAAAACACCTCCACTTTCACTACCACCACTAAATGCACACACCACACAATAATCCACAAGCCACAAGAATCATTCCACTTATTTTCTTTCAATTTTAGAAAATTTATATATTTCACATTACAAACCCATTTTGTTCATTAATCTTGTTCAATTCACATTAACAACAACCGCATTTAACCACTCACCCTTTATTATTCAATGTTCATTATCTATTCCAACCCATACCATTTCAATTCATTATTACATTTAATTCCATTACTACCTAGGAAACTACCTCAATACAACACCACATAAGAAAACAACCCACCATCACCATTTGAACAAGCCCACATTGTACCATACACAACCACAACCACCTCTTCATCACATATTCCACAAAACATGCTCACATCTCAGTGCATCTTCCCCGCATAACATACCCACACATAAAAGCCTCACATCATAACCACTTCCCACCACATTCTACCCAATATCATAAGAATGCATCAAAACACTTTGCACATCATTACCACACATCACAAAAATTCCTACATTGCATGTTCACATAACATATTTCAGATTTAACAAGGGACTTATGATCACATTTAACTTTATTTTTAAGTGAATTATCACAAAAGCCTTAATTCTATGTGAAACAAATTTAATATATGTATATAAGTGGTTAGTAATTTTCATTCAATGTGATAACTGACAATCACACAATAAGGTTTCCCTAATCATAACAATTATCAAAGAAAACAAAGTCCACATGCACCAAAATTTTCAATGGTACAATCACAATATTAAAAATGTCAAAGCTGATGAAAACATGTGATTCAATCCCTTACACCTTGAATTTCAATTAAACCAGTTAATTATATTCATTAATATGGATTCAAATCTTCTTTCCAAAGTTAATAAAAACATAACCCATCCTTAATGATACACTAGGAGAGAAATGAGGGATCCCCTACTTAAATAGAGATTCTTGATCCACTATGCATGGTTGGAACATGAGGATGGCCACCACTGATCACCATGTTGAAGGAGATAAACCTCACTAGACTAGAATTCAAAAAACATCAACCTATTACAAAAACATCATCAAAATAGTAGGTTCCCCTTGAAAAATACCTCTCTCGGATAATAAACAGGGAGGATAATATAGGAAGACGAGGAGGAAACTCACCTAAACCTCCATGGATCGATCCTCCAAGAACGAGGTCAAAATACACTAAATGTGGGATGAAATGCCTCATTGGTATTCACTTGGTTTTCCAAATAAATAATAGAAAAGTCTAAAAAAAATTGGGGTCATGCTACTTTAAGAATTTATAGGTGGTCTGTAAAATTTAGGACTATGACGTAGCAACCCTTTACCACCCCATAAAGGGAGTGGACTATGACGTAGTGGGTAAGACCACTCTACAACCTAATTGGTCAATGGATCCTCTATTATTTGTGGCTATATCCACACAATAGGTATTATAAAAGTGAGATGAAGACCATTGCACAACCAAAGGTACTACGCCGTAGTGACCATTCGCCAAAAAGGACCATGTTGCAGCCCATGCTGCATGACACAACTGTTACAAAATTTTAGAACTACTGAAACATAACCCCTAGGTTTCTACACCATAACCATTGTCTCCATACTAAATCACTTAGTTGGATTTTCTAGCTACAACCTATCCTTGACTCTCTAACTCTTCAAGACTTCTTCCGGTCACCTCTACCGCCAGAATTACCACAAAATAACAGGACGGAAATTCTAAGACATTACATCAGATACCTATCAAACTATCTTAATTTCCTCCTTCAAGATTCAAAAAAATCTAGAAATAGAAAGTATAAGGAGGTCCAAAAAATCAAACCATGAGATACCTCTCAAGGATTTCATTACAACCCATACACAACCGCATTACATATCATTTCACACCATCCTCCAACCACTATTCTCAAACAACCACATCACCTCATACCATCCGTAAGACACAACCTTTATCACCTAACCAATTTCACAACTATCTCAACATACACAAATCCTAAGTTAATGATTTCCATAACCATCATGCAATAGATCCCCAAGCATGAAAATTGAAGAATTCCACCTTCCATGTAAAGATATTATCTTCTTTGAGCGGCACTGACTCGCCTGCACGGTTCTAATCATGTCATAGTGTAATGTGTATTGATTAGGAATTATTTTTTACCTTTTTTATGGTTAAAGTGCTAACACACATCACATCAACAGGTAAGAATCACATCTCATAAACTAATAAGAATTCAAACATTTCATTAAGAAAAATAGAACAAGGAAAAACAAGATAAAGGATACAAATTTATGGTACTGGACCTACATATGTGTATCTCACTCCAAATTACTCTCTTTTATACCACCATGAATCTAAAATATAAAAATAGAAATGATCTATCCTCACATCACCTTCCCTCGATGATCTTGAATCTCCACTGACCACTCTACAAACGTTATGTCATCCTTGATATCCAACTCAACTCAGCCGCTGATATGGGAGTCACCGTGAAGATACTGAGGGAGAAGGGATACATGAAATACATCGTTAATCCATTACACCTATGGGGGGTGAAAACCAATAATCCACCTCACCAATGAATCCCATCACCTTGAAAGTCCCAACAAACCAGTGTGATAGCTTACTCCCCATGCCAAACCTCCAATGC
The DNA here is from genome assembly GCA_963277665.1 of Viscum album. Lineage (NCBI taxonomy): Eukaryota > Viridiplantae > Streptophyta > Magnoliopsida > Santalales > Viscaceae > Viscum > Viscum album. Next base: position 1,909,226,384 of record OY728155.1, read on the forward strand.
CAATGTTGAGCAGAGACTTTCAAGAACATATGGTCTCCAAACTAGAACTCTGATGGCCTCATAATATGATTTCCATAAGCCTTATGTTGTAAATGTGTTTGTTTCATCCTCTCATGAACAACATTAAACTTCTATACCATTCTTTACACCACATCGGTTCTGATAACTGATAACTCTCCGACCTCGGTCCAGAACAATAGAGAAAAACACAGCCGCTCGTATAAAGCCTCAAATGGAACAATTATGATAGATGAGTGGTTGATATTATTATAATAAAATTAAACCAATGTCAAGTGTTTTTTCAAGATCTTATGAAGTCTAAGACACATGCCCACAACATGTACTCTAGTTTCTGGACAGTCTTCTCTATCGGCTCATCCATCTATGGGTGGAAAGTAGTGAGGAGATGTAACTGAGTTCCAAAATCATGATATAATACCATATAGACTCGCAAGGATAAAATTTCATCCAGATTAAATAAAATGGATCTATGGAATCCATTCTATTATGACACCTCATACACATACCTCCTCGCCAAAACATCCACAACATCCGACTCCCTGATCATTAGGAAGTGAGATAATTTCGTCAACTGATCCATGATTACCTAGATATCATCACATCCTCCCTAAGATCGGGGTAGCCCCATAACTAATCCCATCAATATATCATATCATTTTTACTCAGGAATATCTAAAGGCTATAAAAAACCACTAGGAACACAGTGAACAACCTTTACCTTTTGGCAGACCAAACACCGAGCTACAAACTCTACCACTACCAATTTCATCCAAGGCCACCAAAATAGCTTCCTCAAGACATGGTACATCTTGGATACCCCCAGGTGTACAACCAAAGTGGATATGTGAAACTCAAAAAGGAACCCTTCATGCATCGCTACTAGAGAAAACTCCTCTAAAACAACATATACTTCTGATCATCATATAGAAATCCCTTTGGAGCATCACTATGACTGATTTGATCGCATGTCACCTCTACTTATGAGCCTCAAAACTAAGACTCCTTTACCCTCTATATAAAATAATACTTCATTTTCATATGAAACAAGAAACATCTAACATCAACCACCCTTCCATATAGGTACATGGCTGTCAACTCCTCCATTGCCTTCCAAGATCCTTTGGATTCCAGAATATCATCCTTTTTCAAATTTCTGCTCAAAGAGTCAGCCACAAAATTTCCCTTTCCTAAGATTTATGATATCTCAAAGTCACATACTTAAATATAATAAATCCAAATCTTTTGTCACATATTCATATCATGCTGGAAAATGATATATCTCAAACTTTTGTGATCAGTGAAGACCAAAAATCTCTCTCCAATGAGGTAATGTCACCACAACATCAGTGAAAACATAACCGCTGTTAGTTTTTGATCATGGGATGAATAGTTAAACTTTTTGGGTCATAAATGCATAGACCCATAATATATCACTGCTTTATGCTGCACCAATACACACCCCAAGACCAAATGGGAAGTGTCACCAAACACCTCAAACATCATCCCTTCCTCTAGTAATTGAAGTATTGGAGCACTGATCAATATCCCCTTTAGGTAGTCAAATTATAATTGAAACTGATCAGTACATATAAAATCTTAGACTTCCTTGGTCAATGTTTTCAATGGAGGTGAAATCTATGAGAAATAGGATATAAACCTCCGTTAATAGCCTGAAATTCCAAGAAATCTATGAACCTCCACTGCATTTATGGGTGTTGACCAAAAAACAATTTCCTTAACCTTCAATGGGTCTATGGACACACCCTAATGGGATAATAGATGCCCGAGTAAATGAACCTCTTGCATCTAGAACATACACTTGGAAAAATTTCCATAGAGTTGGTGGTGTCGAAGAACCTGCAAGACATCTTTGAGATGATCGACATGCTCCTCCTCTGACTATGAGTATATCAATATGTATTTGATGGAAGCGACTATGAATTTGTCTATAAATTCATATTACCTGGTGTTCATGAGATCCATGAACACATCTAGTTCCTTCCTAACACCGAATGACATGACCAGAAACTCAAAGTCCGCGTACTTTCACCTAAACTCCTTCAACTTAAAGGATATCATCTGATAAAGATCCATCAAAATCGAAGAAGCATCGTATTGCAAGTCTATCCAAAACACAACATCACATCAAGGAGGTAGCATCACAATATATTGGGTAAAAGCATCCAAAAACTCCCTGACAACCCTGGGAGCCACCTCTATTCCAATATCCACTAATTCCATAGGCAACTTGACCATCAAAGAAATAAGGGGCTCTACACTTCTACTACTTGAAAATGCCTCTAGCCAAAAAATATCGGACACTGTATATCCACATCTGAGAACTCAAATCTCCCCCAGAAGTAGTTGATAATAGTATACATAGAATACAACTAGTAGATGTTCCGAATGAAATTATACAATTGTGTCTAAATTAATAACATATCCAAATACAGCTGATGCAGACCATTCATGTAACACCCTGATATTTTATGAGAAGTATATTTTTTATGTATTATGTTATACTCAACATAAAAGTAATATTTTATTACACACAACACTAGTTTTTCTTGCGTTATACGCAAGAGCAACCATCCTCGATAGCGTGTGTTTTACGCAATATCAATTTTCACTAAACAGCGATATGTTATTAAAATTTTATATAAACTAGCCGTTATGAATAGTAATACCCACTTTTTGAAATTTTATAAATTTTATCTTTTAAAATGGACTTCATTTTTGGATTCGGAATATCAAAATTAGTTTAGGGTGAAATTTTGGTATTTTTCTGAAAACTTTCAATTTTGATGAATAGTGAAAACACTGGGTTACTATTTAAAACCGACTTTTTGTTTAAATAATTATTTATTTAATTTAAATTTACTTTAGGTAAAAATGGATACATAATACCTATATAAGTTCAATTTAATTCATTGGATTCATTTTATAATAATTTTAGATATATAAAAATTTTATTGAACTTTTCACCGTCTTTTACCCACCTCCTAGGAGAATTTACAAATGTACATAAAACGTACTTTTACCACTTCTGTGAGTGGAATTTTAAAAATACGAGAGACATGGTTAATATAAAAGAGTAAAATTTGGTTTAATAATATAAAAATAATTTTTGGTGAATAGTAACTTTTTACTTTTATTTACCACGATTAAAAGTAAATAGGGTAATTAAGGGTAAACATGATATTATTATTACCCTAACACATGTCCTAATTCTATTAGATAAGTGTAATTCGACCAAAAAAACCTTATGAATAAAATATTACCCTTTAGGACCACTTGGATTAGATTAGGACATTTATTATTATTTTATTTAAAGAATGGTTAAAATAGTTAAAATCAATGTTTAATAACTAAAACATTTTTAATATAGGGTTATAAATAAGATAAATTCGACTATAAATATTCATTAGAAAGATAAAAATATTTCCTACATAATGGTATTTTATTTAAAAAATGTAGACATTAAATAATTTAATTTATTTTTGACACAATGATGATGCAATAATTACCTTATTAATGAAATATTAACATAATTGATGTTATAAATACCCAAATAAATATAATTTGAGACTTTTTATAAATTAAATTAAATTTTTAGGTTAATATGACATTTTATTATTGATTCAATTAACTTTTCTTGAACTAATCATGCTGTTATGATTTTTACAAAAATCAATTACCAAATAGTGTCAAAATTGACATAAAATAGTTTTTAAAAAAAATATTATATTATTAATTGTTATTCTATTCCTAAAAGTATAAGGTTAGTCCAAATGACTTAGATAAGGTTATATATATTAATAATGAACCACTTTGGGTTCGTTTGGCTTGTTATTGTAAGTTTATTAACCATATAATGTAAGCAAACAAGAAGACACAGTAAAAGTTAAAATATTTAACTTAGAGTTAAATCTAAATGATAATGTTAAAATAGTGACCTAAATTTGTATAAAACCTATTGGTTGAGAGGATTTAGACCCATCACCACTTTAGATTCTAAATAAATTAATTTCAAGCTATTATAAACCGAATATGACTTTATTATAAAATAATATTTCAAGTTTTTTCTAAGGTGCCCCTCTCCTCCCATATAAAAGGGCACCTCCTCCCTCTCCTCTTTACACAACTTTGATCCTTCAAGATCGGCCAAACCCAGACCATTTCCCTTATCAACTTCCCTGGAAACATACTAGAAGTCCTGGTATTCTTCAAAGACCAATTTTAGTTCCCTAAGAGGAAGTTTCAAAAAGGAGTGTCGAAGAAGAGGTAATATCTGTTACCGATTCCTTCAAATTTATTTCTTCTTCTACTTCCTCTTAATTAGTTGTTTCATTATGAAGTAATAACATCAGTATCACTCATATACTGATATGTTATTACAAATATGAAACAACCCTATTTCACTTTCTATCCATCCTACGGAAAATGAAATCACCGCGCGTGCGTACGTACAGAATACCGTCTCCACGCCGTGGTGTAATCTGTTTTCCACCACCACCTTACTTGGATAGGTATAATTGTGTAAATAATAACTATATATGATTATTTTAAAGTGATATTGATTCTGAAATAGTATACATACACTTCACTACAATTCCACGATCATGGGAATGATATCAGCGCTCCACGATGTGATGCAACTCGTTCTACATGATCTTCATTGAATAATTATTATATAAATGAACTGAATGAATAAATATTATATATATTACACTAATACCATTCTGGAAATGATTTATCTATAACCTAGAAAAGAATAATAAGAATTTATTCGACAAAACACGCATAAGAATATAAAGCAATAAACACCCGAATAACAAGTAGCAATGAAATATTACTAATAAGAAGCTAAGAATATGACCATATATGATATTTTAACAATGCGTATGACTCTGGAATAAGTCAATGACATTATTTAAATCATTATACAGGAGGTTTGGACACGTACAAAGCATATCATACCTAAGGTAAGGGAAAATCTCGCAATCTCAATTTTTATCCGAGATTGTTTATACTTCGGTATTTACTAGGGAATATTTATCATCCACATCCATGATTCCTCAATATGTAACATTATTTCTATCCTCCTACAATTGTTTAAATCCAATTTTAAATATTGGTGAATTTTTAGTAAAATATATGAAAGGAATCTTTTGTCGTTTTCAGTATGAGATACTTTTTGATTTTTTCGGCCAAAGTACAAGAAGAATGTTTTTTTAACTTATACGACATGAATGGATTTTTATGATTTCATAGAACATTATTTCCATGAATCTTCCTTTACAAGTTTTCAAGTTTATTTTTAATCAACTTCTTTTATTTTAAAATTGTATGACATGTTAAGAAGGGAAAAATGTTTTTGAAGTAGAAAGGATATTTTCCTCAAGAATGGAGTTCAAGTGTTTTATCAAAATTATTTTCCATCTAAGATAATATAGGGTTCTATTTCTATTCGTATTTTTACATTGGTTTGATTATTTTATGATGGAATTAATTTTATGATGTCCTTTTATGTTATATGGATTATGTTATGATGGCATGATGTTTAAGAATCCCATTTTTATTACATGGGTTATGCTATGATTTATGATTTTGTGGCACACATAAGAATGGTTTCATTATGAGATGGGTGGGACCTATATCTCCCTCCAATGCATTGGGTAAAGATTTATATCTCATGAGATAAACATGGATGGAATGGTAATTTAATCTGGTTCAGTGATACAGGACTAGAACGAGGAGTGAACTCGGTTCAGTAATGGACTTTGTCTGCTATGATGGTCTTGGAAATGACCCTTGACTAATAAGAAATGATTTTCTATGATTATGTGTGTATGACACAAAGTTTCATGTTTTAGGTTATGATTATTGGGATTGCATTTCACTACTATGATTTATCCCATGTTATGATATTATGATCTCTTTTGCAGGTTAAGATTTTCAAAAATGTTATGTTCTTTTGAATATAATATGATAGATATTTCTTTTGTTTACCCTTACTGAGCATTTGAGCTCACCCTTTTGTATTTTTTCTTTTCCCCAGGTCAAGAAGAAGGGTACTAAGTAGGATATGCCAAAAGGGACTCTAGATATGATGAAATAAATGGGAGACAATGTAGATTCTTTATGAACCAGTTGTTTATGTTTCCCAGTTTCTAAAGACATTATACCTATACGATCCTACCATGGTTTTGTTTTATGTTGTAATAAGTATGCTTCAATTCTGAAGTAATAACAATGTATTTAAATTATGGGTCATTATAGTTGGTATCAGAGGAAAGGTATAGTCAACCTTTAGAAACTAGGATGTGAAAGCCTTAGTAAGAACTCTAAGGATATGTCTAAACATAGAACACAATATTAGTGTTTTAGAAATGGCCATGAACAACCTATGATAAGACCTACAGTGTGAAATTTTATTCTTGATTATGTGGTTTTCCTATTATGATTGGTGTTTCTCACACTATGATTATTGGTTTTAGTCAATGGCTGGAACCCAAAGGAACTGTGTTAATGCTGAATGTGATGGGAAATTCAACGATTGTCCCCCTGAGCAACCAAACGTTATGGGAGTTGGAATGAAAAATCTTGTATCCATGCTCACACAACTTTATCAAGCTATGAATCATTCAGGACTTCCAAAAAATAAAAGGAAGGAGCAACATTCTATTGAATCCTTTAGGAGGCAGCGTTTACCTTCATTCAGCGGGTCTTTTGATCCATTAGTGGCTGAACAATGGATTAGTACCACTAAAAATATATTTTCAGTCCTGTAATGTTCTGAACATGATAAAGTCATCTTTTCAGTATATCGTATGGAAGGTGAAGCTGATCAATGGTGGAATATTATTAAGAATACGAGGAAAAGAGATGAAATTGAGTCCATGGAATGGGACGAGTTAAAGAACTTATTTTTCAATATATACTTCCCTCGTATTCTTTGAACAAAGATGGAGAAGGAGTTTCTTGAAATGAAGAAAAAGGATGATGAATGGTTGGTACCTACGAAGAAAATTTTACAAGACTTGTAAGGTATGCTTTCGGAATTATTATCCAACCTGAGAGTAAGATCGATCGATTCTTTAGTGTCTTAAAACCAAGTCTTCGAAGGGCGTTATCCTTAAGGGACTTCAATATCTACGAGTAAATTGTTTGATGTGATCTCAAGGTTGAGATGGATATTGGAGTAACCCATTAGTCATATGGTTTTGATAAGAATAGGAAAATGGAATTCAAAGGAAAATATAAAGACCACACTAAAAAGAAGATGAGTTTTCCTTTATGCTCAAATTGTGGAAAGAAACATGGAGGGAATTGTCTTAAAGGGACAAGCAAATGTTTTAAGTGTGGAAAATAAGGTCATCGGGCAATTGAATGTCGAAATAATGGGAAGAAGATGTCTAATGATGCGAACAAAGAAAGGGATACACAGAATTCACCTCCAACACTTTAATGTTTCAAGTGCAAGGAGATGGGGAATTATGCCAATAAATGTCCAAATCAAAGGGTTGTTGATGATGATCGACGTCAACAAACTCTTAAGTCCAAAGACAAAGGAAAGTCACATGAAATTACCATCGGTGATGTGGAGTACGATAACGAAGTGGTGAAAGGTACACTTACCATCTACTCTAAAGTACAAAATGTTTTATTTTATTCTGGATCCACCCACACTTTTATTTCTGAATAATTTTCTAAGGGTATCGCCATATTACCTCAGCAGTTAGATATTGAGTTAGCTGTGACAACCCCTAATGGCACAACAGTCGCATCAAAAGTTTACAATTCTTCTCCGATTGAAGTTTGTGCTAAAGCGCTTCCTGAAAATCTTGTGATCCTTCCAATAGTGTAATTTGATGTGATTCTTGTCATGTATTGGGTTTCTTTATACAGAGATCATATAAATTTCCAAAGAAGGGAAATCACATTTAATATTCCCGATCAATCTTCTATCACCTATCGATGCAAGGATGAATATAACCTTCCAGTTGAAATTTCTTCCATCGTATGGGTCTTGATTCCAATAAATGAAGGTTATTTATCTCAAATGGTTGGAGAGAAACTCACGATTATGAATATTTCCATTATACGGGATTTTGATGATGTCTTTATGGAGGAATTTCCAGGTCTTCCACCAAATCGTGAAGTTGTGTTTTCAATAGATCACATACCGGGTGCTATTCCTATTTCAAAGACACCTTACAGAATGGACTCAATTGAGTTGCAGGAATTGAAGAAGAAACTCTAAGAGAATCTTGATAAGGGATTCATATTCCCTAGTGAATCACCTTGGGGAGCACCTATTCTGTTTGTTAAGAAGAAAGATGGATCAATGAGACTTTTCATTGATTATCGAGAACTTAACAAGATCACTATCAAGAACAAATATCCTCTCCCGCACATTGATGACTTCTTTGACCAACTACGTAGAGCTCAACACTTTTTCAAGATTGATCTTCGTTCAGGGTATCATCAATTAAGGGTCAAAAAAGAGGATATACAAAATACGGATTTCCGTACAAGGTATGGACACTATGAATTTATAGTGATGCCATTTGGTCTTACTAATGCCCCTAAAATCTTCATAGATCTAATGAATAGAGTATTTAGAGACTATCTTGATCAGTTTGTGGTAGTCTTTATATATGATATTCCTGTCTATTCAAAGATAAAGGAAGAACATGAAGATCACTTGATAATTGTATTAAAGACCCTGAGAAAGGAGAAGCTTTAGGCCAAATTTACTAAGTGTGAATTTTGGCTTCAAAAAGTTTCATTTTTGGGTCACATAATCTCAAAATAGGGGATATCTGTGGATCCAGAAAAGATAGAGGTTATCGAAAGATGGTCGAGACCAACAACAGTAACTAAGATCCGAAGTTTTCTTTGTTTGGCTGGATATTATCGACGTTTTGTGAAAGATTTTTCAAGGTTATCTAATCCACTCACCAGGTTGACTTGAAAAGGAATTAAGTTTGTTTGGACGGATGAGTGTGAAGAGAATTTCAAAGAGTTAAAGAGAAGGTTATCTAGTGCACATGTGCTCACACTATCATGTAGTGGAGAAAGGTTTTTGATCTACAGTGATGCATCCAAGAAGGGATTGGGGTGTGTTCTCTGGAAAAATGATATGGTGATTGCTTATGCCTCACGACAGTTGAAAATCCATGAGAAACATTACCCAACTCATGATTTGGATTTAGCTGCGGTAATCTTTGCATTAAAGATTTGGAGGTATTACCTTTATGGTAAAAGGTGTGATATTTATATTGATCATAAAATTTTAAAGTATATTTTCAAACAAAAGGAGTTGAATATGTGCCAAAGATGATGGTTGGAGTTGATTAAGGATTATGACTGCTCAATTCATTATCACCCTGGGAAAGCAAACAAGGTGGTGGATGCATTAAGTCAACAAGACCATGCTAGCTTATCCATGATGAGGATCACAAAAGATCCAATATTTATCTATTTACAAAGGATGGATCTTGTAATTATAATGGAAGGGGAAAAATCTTATCTTTATCAAATGAATCTTCAACCATCTATACATGTGAAGATTAAAGAGGCACAAAAATAAGATGTAGCGTTACAAAAGAAGGTGAGAAATGTTCCTAAATTCAACCTTGATTGTGATGGGATAATAAGGTTCAGGAATCGGGTTTGTGTTCCTCCCATCCCAGAATTAAAGAAGGAGCTTGTCACGAACCGAATCTGGTCGCCGCCAAAACCGGCACCAAACCCAGCCCGTGACATGACCCGAAGGGTGTTCCCTATCCCCACGGGCTGGAACAAGTGCTCGGGTATCATTTATTTAGGTTTGGGAACGATTTACCCGAATATGAAGGCATATACCATTAAAAACAATCAATAAACTGAATCTGAAAACTTTATACCAAACGATGTTTAAACAAAAACCAGAACTGAATACATAGGTTTAGAGTCAATACAAAAGGTCCAAAGACACAATGGAACAGAAACAAAACAGCCCCATCGACTCCACATGACAAGGGGTCATCACCCCCAAGTCGTCTCCACTACTCCGCCCCAAGGATGAGGACTAACACCCTGAACCGCCATCACCATTAGCCTTTCCTTTACCTGGGTCAAAAAAAAGGTCTACTTACACCCAAGGGGTGTAAGTAGGGTGTGAGCCTAAGCCCAATAGGATACCACCCTATGATTCCAAGGTGTATGCAATACGAGGTGAAAAAGCAAGCAGTTTTAATATGCAATTAAAAGCAGTGACAAATTCCACGAAATGAAACTTTAAATTGAAAACATTTTTTCAAGATAAAACATTAAGAATGTTAACACATTTAAATAGGAATATTAGATACTTCATTATAATTCCAAATACACCCAAATACAAGGGCAAATACCACAAATCCACAGAGCAACAAAACCGGGAACACCCCTAGGCACTAGATAGTCTCAGGCCCCATGTACCTCGTACCTCAGTGTAATGTAACAATAGTAAAATCCTTTCTCGTGCACGAGCCACTAGTAGGGAACATACCCATAACCTAGTGGTCCCCAATCATCATCCACATAGTTTAGTTAGAGTTGTCGTTATCCAAATGCTAAGTGAAACAGGGACAAAACCCATCAGGTCCACTAGCTGTACTAGTACAAATCCGCCCCACCTAGGTACCCGGGCTTCCCCCTTTGTGCTCAAACAATTTCAGGATTTAACACATATCCATTTTAATGTAAAACACCACTACTGGTCACATACACCAAATACAGTAGCTATCTCATTTTATACCACCTAAAACACACAACAAACTCTTTGAATTTGAATAAATCAATTTCTCAAAATCTCGTGTAGTTTTGCACACAAAACCCCTTAAGAAACCCACTTGTACATGATGTTCACAATTTTAAGTTACCAAAACAGTAAAGGAAGCCCAATAAATATCAATTAAAACAACAAATCAATTTTTGGGCATCCCCATGTTAAACAAGAAGTGTTATCTTTGTAAAACCTTCATTTTCACACAAAAGTGGAACCAAAACGTCACTTTCTTTACAAACACAATTAAAACCCATTTTTTTGCAGAAATTACCAAAGGGGATAAACATTATAAACAGTATTTTATGCCTTATTACATATCAATAAAAAAACTAAGTATTTATAGGGCATCCCCAAATAAACAAACAAAACACTTCTTTGGAAAACCCCCAATTTCACACCAAATTGGCATTTTAAATTCAATTGCAATAGAAACATCATTAGAACCAATTTTTTCAGCAATAATAAAATTATATAAATCTGAAAATATGATAAATACAGCATGATAATACACAAATATTGCATCAACATTGGAATCACCTACCAAATCAAATGAAACCATTGAATCCTTTGTGCGAAAACACAAACGCACCACCGCCGCACCTCAAGAAGGGTAGATCAAACCTAAAAATAGAAAATTGGACCAATAAAACCCAAGGTTAAACCTTAGGTTCGAACCTCTACCCACTGGTCATTTTTCACATCAATAAAAAGGGAGGAAACCCTAAAAACAATAGAATGAAACCCTAATCAATTTGAAAGGGGAAAAGAAATGGACAAACTTACTTGAGAAATCTAGAATGAATCTCCACAAAACACAAGTATATGAAATTGAAAACGGCCAAAACTCAGGGGATGTTCTCACAAGAATTATTAGGTCATTTAGGAATTGGAATGGAGGGAAAAGAGTATGAATTGAGAGAGTTATGATTGAATGAACATACCTCATCAAATCTGCCCGATTTTAGAAACCCTAAGATGTTCGTCCCTAAATCGCGATCCTAAGAGCTCCAAAGAGGGGGGTAAAGAGGCTGGGGGAGATTCTAGGTGTAAGGGCCGCATATGAGGCTTGGAATCACCGAAAAATACTTAAAATCGAATAATTTATTAAATAAATAAAATTAATTTTTAAAACTGCATATGGGCTTCCGGGCAGGCCCAATCCCTTAAATAAAAACCCAACTAAACCATGGTTATGGATTCCCAAAGGCTTCATATTTTAATTGTTGTGTTAATATATCAGGGGAGGACATTTAGGAGTTGGAATGAGTGAAAAATATTAAAAAATTTATAAAAATAATCAAAATTTATTTTTAAATCTGGAATTGGGCTAACGGTTTGGCCCAATCCACGAAAACTCACCTATTCTCTATAAAACCATTGGAAACCCCCAAAACAAAGCATTAATGGAAATTAAAATAAATTTAAATTTAAAATAAGCTATTTATGTGACAATTATCCCCACCATAGAAACTTTCCACCCCGGAAAGTCACAACAAGACCAAATCAACAACCAAACCCAACTGAGAAACCAAGAAGTAATCCCTTGCCAGGTTTCTTCCCCAAAGGCCAAAACACCTCCAGTGATCAATGAAGGAAGGAATACTCTCACAAATCAAACTTACACCACTTTCCTAAGACCATCAAGAACATTCAGGCTTTATCCCAAATAAAAACTCCTCAAACACAATCTGAACAATACTCAAGCAATTCACCCAAACGAACAACAACTTTGAACAAGGTTACACTTACCTTACTTTAAATAAACCATTGGGTGCTCTCCAGTCCAAATGTTTACTCAAGAATGATGTTGGTAGCTAGATAGATCTGAACGAGACTATCTACACCAAGCCAAAACCATGGAAAAATCTAAGTTACTGGTACGGGGGGACACAAATACGCTCCCCACCATAAGAGACAACCAATATTTTTTTTGAGACATAATAAAGAGACTAACAGGGGGAGGCATAAATGGACTCACCGGTACAAAGGATATACTTCCATAAGAAATTTACAAAATAAATTATATAAGACTCATAGTGGGTCTCCCCACCATAAGAACCAACCATCTTAACCAACCAGCACTGGCCGGTAAAGAAAGACCCCAAAATTTAAAGAGTTGGGGCGACCACATGGTTTGTTTGCACGGTTTGGGAAGCCATACACTAATAGTTGGGATCCTTCTTTCAGCATGGTTTTCTAGGGAATGGTCACTATTATTCAAGTGAAAACTGTTTTCACAAACAATGTAGACAAACTTCAAACCTTTCTCTAAAGACTCAGTAGAAACCAAAAGGGGGAGGAAATAACATTGGGTGATGACATGGGCACACGGCCCTCCACCTATTTCCACCGAACATGGACAATAGAAGAATGATTATGACACCATAGGTTTAAAATCTTCCTAACTTTCATACTGAGTAAATGACTTTGTACAAGGGTTTAAATGGCCCTGTGATTTCCCCTGACTACGAGCCAGCTTCTCTCCGAGACCTATGGCTGGAGCTCAAATGATTGAAGCATCTTCGGCCTCGCAGTTAGGCTTTGGAAACCCCATGAATGATAATTCTTCTTTCAATGAAACCAACAACTACAATTCAATCCCAGATACGTTTTCCAGACATAACACATTCCAAACTCACTTTACCTGATCCCAATATTTCACTGAAACAAGGGATAAGAAGATACACACACATCACACCTTGTTTCTTTAGGTGAGAAACAATAGAAGTAAAGAACACCAACACACACCTTCGTCTAAAATGGAAGATTTTGAAGTTTTTCCAAGGGAGACATTCTCACAACATAACAGGGACTCTCATAGGATTTCACGACATTCACCTCTATGGTCAATCGAGCACATGACATCATAAGGCATCACCGAACATGACCATTGCGACTGATATAAACAATTCATGGAGAGGGACCTTATAAAACATCCCCAAACAACACACAATTCTAGAAAGTGGCCACAATATCCTATCATGACCATATTTCCCACACCGGTGGTTTAACATGAATTAATGCATCAAAGAAACTTTGAAGAACCCAAAGGTCCTCTTAGACACCATCGAGACACTCATCCACACTTACAACCCTAGAACACATCCACCTTCGACGTATCAGGAAACATAAGAAACTAAGGTCTCTGTCAACCTTCCATGAGCACTCTCCCATTACAAGAGGTTCTAAAAATCAAATAAAGGAAAGGGTGTAGACTAAATCTAAAAATCTCAAGAAAAAAAATATTCCTTATATTGATCAACTGGAGGGTCTTCAAAAGGAAAAATAGTCCGGGTTGCACTTTAGTTGTGCACTAACCATTAATGGGGTGTACCTTATCCAACGATTGAACCAAAGGACCCAACCAAGATGGTCTATTGGTCATGATATACCACAATCCAGATCCAAACACATGAAGGGAACCACCACAAAGTCCTCCCAAAACATTTTTCAAAAGAGACCACTAATCGTCCCTACAACACAGCTCACCGACCAAACACAAACCCAAAACACAGTTCAAACAGGAGGGGTTCTTGGACTCAAAACATCCCACAACATCAACATTATCAAAAACCCATAATACAAACTATACCAAACTATTCATCAATACATCATGTTTTTCTTTAAAACTATTTCTTTGAAAACAAACGGTTTTGCAGTAAGCGTATCCACCAATGGTACCCCATGGGCCTCACACATGCATGTTTTTGTGTCACACCGGGCACCCTCTTCATAACCATCCCAACACTCATCCAGTCATCCCATCAACCATCCATCATCCCATATAATCCCATGCATGTGTTCCCTCATGGAAATACCAAAGGGTAAAACAAAAATTCCTTCCACTTTTTAAAAACAAAATGCTCAACCAACCCAACCTTTTTCTCAAAACTGCTAATAATGAGATCAAAATCCCAATTCACATCTTACAAAACTTTTCATAAGGACACAAACAAAAAATAAAAGAACTCACTTTCAAGTTATTCACATCAATTTTAAACCATCTCATCCCATTAAAACACCCTTTAATCGTTTAGAAAACTATATTGGAAACACTTTTGAAAACCAACTTCAATATGGTTTCGGCTTTCAAAAGAGGTGTAAGCATACTATTTTCCATTTCAAAACAATTCTGAAAATTCAGTTCCACCATTTCATAAATCAAAACATTCCATATTTATTTGAATCTCATTTCACAAAAACTTTACAATTCTTAAAACCAAGTCAGTTTAAAACCAAAGTTCCATGATTTCAAAACTAAAGAACACAAGACAATGCGAGAGGAAACTAGTTTTAGTGGGTGACTTGGACATATGGTTGGCGGCCATATTCCAATCACTTCACAGTCATAGAGAGTGTTCTAGGGAATATCCCCATCTCCACATGTCTTGCCAGGCCCTGCGAGCTTACTGAGACCATTAACCCAACTCTCTTTTCATTTCCCCTAACCATCATTAAAAGAAGAAAACCAAAGGACTTAGATAAATCCTGACTTCCCTAGGAAAATTGAATCCTGTCATGAGGTGTGGTGATCAGGCACACTACCCATAACTATAATACCAAGTCCCTACAATCCTAACTCCATGATATCCTGACTCTTCCTGAAATAACATGACCCAAAGAGTTAACATGAACCTCCTCTGATACCATTTTGTCACGAACCGAATCTGGTCGCCGCCAAAACCGGCACCAAACCCAGCCCGTGACATAACCTGAATGGCGTTCCCTATCCCCATGGGCTGGTACAAGTGCCCGGGTATCATTTATTTAGGTTTGGGAATGATTTACCCGAATATGAAGGCATAAACCATTAAAAACAATCAATAAACTGAATCTGAAAACTTTATACCAAACGATGTTTAAACAAAAACCAGAACTGAATACATAGGTTTAGAGTCAATACAAAAGGTCCAAATACACAATGGAACAGAAACAAAACAGCCCCATGGACTCCACATGACAAGAGGTCATCACCCCCAAGTCGTCTCCACTACTCCGCCCCAAGGATGAGGACTAACACCCTGAACCGCCATCACCCTTAGCCTTTCCTTTACCTGGGTAAAAAAAAAGGTCTACTTACACCCAAGGGGTGTAAGTAGGGTGTGAGCCTAAGCCCAATAGGATACCACCCTATGATTCCAAGGTGTATGCAATACGAGGTGAAAAAGAAAGCAGTTTTAATATGCAATTAAAAGCAGTGACAAATTCCACGAAATGAAACTTTAAATTGAAAACATTTTTTCAAGATAAAACATTCAGAATGTTAACACATCTAAATAGGAATATTAGATACTGCATTATAATTCCAAAGACACACAAATACAAAGGAAAATACCACAAATCCACTAAGCAACAAAACTGGGAACACCCCTAGGCACTAGATAGTCTCAGGCCCCATGTACCTCGTACCTCAGTGTAATGTAACAATAGTAAAATCCTTTCTCATGCACGATCCACTAGTAGGGAACATACCCATAACCTAGTGGTCCCCAATCATCATCCACATAGTTTAGTTAGAGTTTTCGTTATCCAAATGCTAAGTGAAACAGGGACAAAACCCATCAGGTCCACTAGCCGTACTAGTACAAATCCGCCCCACCTAGGTACCCGGGCTTCCCCCTTTGTCCTCAAACAATTTCTGGATTTAACACATATCCATTTTAATGTAAAACACCACTACTGGTCACATACACCAAATACAATAGCTATCTCATTTTATACCACTTAAAACACACAACAAACTCTTTGAATTTGAATAAATCAATTTCTCAAAATCTCGTGTAGTTTTGCACACAAAACCCCTTAAGAAACCCACTTGTACACGATGTTCACAATTGTAAGTTACCAAAACAATAAAGGCATCCCAATAAATATCAATTAAAACAACAAATCAATTTTTGGGAATCTCCATGTTAAACAAGAAGTGTTATCTTTGTAAAACCTTCATTTTCACACAAAAGTGGAACCAAAACGTCACTTTCTTTACAATCACAATTAAAACCCATTTTTGCAGCAATTAACAAAGGGGATAAACATTATAAACAGTATTTTATGCCTTATTACAGATCAATAAAAACAACTAAGTATTTATAGGGCATCCCCAAATAAACAAACAAAACACTTCTTTGGAAAAACCCCAATTTCACACCAAATTGGCATTTTAAATTCAATTGCAATAGAAACATCATTAGAACCAATTTTTTTAGCAATAATAAAATTATATAAATTTGAAAATATGATAAATACAGCATGTTAATACACAAATATTTCATCAACATTGGAATCACCTATCAAATCAAATGAAACCATTGAATCCTTTGTGCGAAAACACAAACGCACCACCGCTGCACCTCAAGAAGGGTAGATCAAACCTAAAAATAGAAAATTGGACCAATAAAACCCAAGGTTAAACCTTAGGTTCGAACCCCTACCCACTGGTAATTGTTAACTTCAATGAAAAGGGAGGAAACCCTAAAAACAATAGAATGAAACCCTAATCAATTTGAAAGGGGAAAAGAAATGGACAAACTTACTTGAGAAATATAGAATGAATCTCCACAAAACACAAGTATATGAAATTTAAAACGTCCATAACTCAGGGGATGTTCTCACAAGAATTATTAGGTCATTTATGAATTGGAATGGAGGGAAAAGAGTATGAATTGAGAGAGTTATGATTGAATGAACATACCTCATCAAATCTGCCCGATTTTAGAAACCCTAAGATGTTCGTCCCTAAATCGCAATCCTAAGAGCTCCAAAGAGGGGGGTAAAGAGGCTGGGGGAGCGGCTGGGTGTACGGGACGCATATGAGGCTTGGAATCACCGAAAAATACTTAAAATTGAATAAGTTATTAAATAAATAAAATTAATTTTTAAAACTGCATATGTGCTTCCGGGCAGGCCCAATCCCTTAAATAAAAACCCAACTAAACCATGGTTATGGATTCCCAAACGCTCCATATTTTAATTTTAGTGTTAATATATCAGGGGAGGACATTTAGGAGTTGGAATGAGTGAAAAATATTAAAAAAATTATAAGTTATAAAAGAATCAAAATTTATTTTTAAATCTGGAATTGGACTCACGGTTTGGCCCAATCCACGAAAACTCACCTATTCTCTATAAAACCATTGGAAACACCCAAAACAAAGCATTAATGGAAATTAAAATAAATTTAAATTTAAAATAAGCTATGTATGTGACAGAGCTACTGAATGAGGCTCATAGTTCTTCATTCTCTATTCATCCTGGAAGCACAAATATGTATAGGGACTTGAAAGAGTACTTCTGGTGGGATGGCATGAAAAGAGATGTTGCTGAATATGTCTCTTGATGCTTGGTTTGTTAGAAAGTTAAAGCTGAGATATATAAGTCTAAAGGGATGTTACAACCATTACCCATACTATAATGGAAATGGGAAAACATCACTATGGACTTTGTCACTGGACTTCCTAAAACATCCAAAGGAAATAATGCTATCTGGGTTATAGTTGATTGTCTTACGAAGTCAGCACACTTCATTGCTATTAGAGAAGATTTCTCTCTGGATCATCTTGCCAGGATATATGTGAAGGAAGTGGTAAGATTGCATGGAGTTCCACTTTCCATTATATCTGATCAGGATCTGAGGTTTACCTTGAATTTCTGGGGAAGTCTTCATCATACTTTAGATACAGAGTTGAGTTTCATCACTGCTTATCATCCCCAGATAGATGGTCAATCTGAGAGAACAATTCGAACTCTAGAAGATATGTTAAGAGATTTCTCTGTGGATTTCAAAGGTGGTTGGGATCAACACCTGCCTTTGGTGGAAGTTTATTATAATAATAGCTTTCACTCCAGTATTCAGATGGCTTCTTATGAAGCTCTCTATGGAGAGAAATGCAGGACTCCAACTTGCTGGGATGAAGTTCGGGAAAGAAAGCTATTAGGACCAAATATTGTTGAGGAGATGGTAGAAAAGGTCATATCTATTCAACAACACATAAAAGCAGCTCCGAGTCGACAAAAAAGTTATTCCGACAACCGAAGAAAAGACTTAGAGTTTGAAGTGGGTGATAAAGTTTTCTTACGAATATCTCCTTGGAAGAGAGTAATGAGATTTGGAAAGAAGGGAAAGCTGAGCCCTAGGTATATTCGTCCTTTCGAAATACTGGATCGTTTTGGGAAGGTAGCTTACCGATTGGCACTTCCATCGAATCTCTATCAAGTTCATGATGTGTTACATGTATCTCTCCTAAGAAAGTACATACCTAATCCTTTACATGTACTAAGTTCAGAAGTTGTACCGCTGGAGCAAGATCTTTCTTATGAAGACCAACTGATAGAGATTCTGGATCGTAGCGAAAAAGTTCTAGACAACTCACTTGGTGAAAGTATAATGGAGGAACCACCAATTAGAAGCAGCTACATGGAGGCTTGAGGATATGGTTAGGAAGAGGTATCCTCATCTGTTTGTTGTGAAGTGACGAATTTCAAGGGCGAAATTCATTTTAAAGGGGGTAGAATGTAACACCCTCATATTTTATGAGAAGTAAATTTTTTTTTGTATTATGTTATACGCAACATAAAAGGAATCTTTTATGACACAAAACACTAGCTTGGATTGCGTTATACGCAAGATAAACCTTCCTCGATAGCGTGTGTTTTACGCAATATCGAGTTTCACTAAACAACGATATGTTATTAAAATATTATATAAACTAGCTGTTATGAATAGTAATACCCACTTTTTGAAATTTTATAAATTTTATCTTTCAAAATGGAATTCATTTTTGGATTTTGAATATCTAAATTATCCTAGGGTGAAATTTTGGAATTTTTTGAAAACAATCAATTTTTGATGAATAGTGAAAACACTGGGTTACTATTTAAAAATCAGCTTTTTATTTAAATAATTATTATTTTATTTAAATTTATTTTATGTCAAAATTGATACATAATACCTATATAAGTTCAATGTAATTAATTGGAGTCATTTTATAATAATTTTAGATATATAAAAATTTTATTTAACTTTTCACCGTCTTTTACCCACCTCTTAGAAGAATTTGCAAATGTACATAAAACGTAATTTTACCGCTTCTGTGAGTGGAATTTCAAAAATCCGAGAGACACTGTTAATATCAATGAGTGAAATTTGGTTCAATAAGATAAAAATAATTTTTTGTGAATAGTAATATTTTACTTTTATTTACCACGGTTAAAAGTAAATAGGGTAATTAAGGGTAAAAATGGTATTATTATTACCCTAACACAAGTCCTAATTCTATTGGATAAGTTTAATTCGACCAAAAACAACCTTATGAATAAAATATTACCCTTTAGGTTCACTTGGATTAGATTAGGACATTTATTATTATTTTATTTAAAGAATAGTTGAAATAGTTAAAATCAATGTTTAATAACTAAAACATTTTAAATATGGGGTTATACATAAGATAAATTCGACTATAAATATTAATTATAATTATAAAACGATTTCCTACGTAATGGTATTTTATTTATAATTTTTAGACATTAAATAATTTAATTTATTTTTGACACAATGATGATGCAGTAATTACCTTATTAATGAAATATTAACATAATTAATGTTATAAATACCCAAATAAATATAATTTTAGACTTTTTATAAATTACATTAAATTTTTAGGTTAATATGACATGTTATTATTGATTAAATTAACTTTTTTCAAACTAATCATGATTTTATGATTTTCACAAAAATTAATTATCAAATTGTGTCAAAATTGACATAAAATAGTTTTTAAAACAAATATTATATTATTAATTGTTATTCTATTCCTACAAATCTATGGTTCGGCCAAATGACTTTTATAAGGTTATATATATTAATAATGAACCACTTTGGGTTCGTTTGGCTTGTTATAGTAAGTTTATTAACTATATAGTGTAAGCGAACAAGAAGACACGGTAAAAGTTAAAATATTTAACTTAGAGTTAAATCTAAATGATAAGGTTAAAATAGTAACCTAAACTTGTCTAAAACCTATTGGTTGAGAGGATTTAGACACATCCCCACTTTAGCTTCAAAATAAATCAATTTTGAGCTATTATAAACTAAATATGACTTTATTAAAAAAATAATATTTTAAGTTTTTCATAAGCTGACCCTCTCCTCCCTTATAAAAGGAAACCTCCTCCCTCTCCTATTTACACAACTTTGAGCCTTCAAACTCGTCCAAACCCTGCCCATTTCCCTTCTCAACTTCCCTAGAAACATACTAGAGGTCCTGGTCTTCTTCAAAGACCAATTTTAGTGCCCTAAGAGGAGGTTTCAAAGAGGCGTGTCGAAGAAGAGGTAATATCCGTTACCGATTCTTTGAAATTTATTTATAATTATACTTACTCTTAATTTGTTGTTTCATTATGAAGTAATAAAATAAGTATCACTAATATACTGATATGTTTTTTTAAATATAAAACAACCTTATTTCACCTTCTATCCATCCTACGGAAAATGAAATCATTGCGCGTGCGTACGTACGGAATACCGTCTCCACGCCGTGGTGTAATCTGTTTTCCACCACCACATTACTTGGATAGGTATAATGGTGTAAATAATAAATATATATGATTATTGTAAAGTGATATTGATTATGAAATAGTATACATACACTTCACTACAATTCCATGATTATGGGAACGATATCATCACTCGTGCGTACGTACGGCCTACCGTCTCCACGATGTGATGCGACTTGTTCTACATGATCTTCATTGAATAATGATTATATAAATGAATTTAATGAATAAATATGATATATATTACAGTAATACCATTCTGGAAATGATTTATATATAACCTAAAAATAAGAATAAGAATTTATTCTACAAAACACACATAAGAACATAAAGCAATAAACACCCGAATAACAAGTCTCAATGAAATATTACTAATAAGAAGCTAAGAATTTGACTGTATATGATATCATAACAATGAGTATAATTCTGGAATAAGTCAATGACATTATTTAAATCATTATACAGGAGTTTCGGACACGTACAAAGCATATCAGACCTAAGGTAAGGGAAAATCTCGCAATCTCAATTTTTATCTGAGATTGTTTATACTTCGGTATTTAATGGAGAATATTTATCATCCACATCCATGTTTCCTCAATATGTAACATTATTTATATCCTCATACAATTGTTTAAATTCAATTTTAACTATTGGTTATTTTTTAGTAAAAGATATGAATGGAATCTTTTGTCGTTTTCAGAACGATATACTTTTTGACTTTTTTGTCCAAAGTATGAGAAGAATGTTTTTTTACTTATACAGAATGAATAGATTTTTATGATTTCATAGAAAATTATTTCCATGAATCTTCCTTTACAAGTTATCAAGTTTATTTTTAATCAACTTCTTTTAGTTTAAAATTGTATGACATGTTAAGAAGGGGAAATGTTTTTGAAGTAGAAAGGATATTTTCCTCAAGAATAGAGTTCAAGTGTTTTATCAAAATTATTTTCCATATAAGATAATATAGGGTTCTATTTCTATACATATTTTCACATTGATTTGATTATTTTATGATGGAATTAATTTCATGATGTCCTTTTATGTTATATGGATTATGTTATGATGGCATGATGTTTAAGAATCACATTTTTATTTCATGGGTTATGCTATGATTTATGATTTTGTGGCACACATAAGAATGGTTTAATTATGAGATGGGTGGGACCTATATCTCCCTCCAATTCATTGGGTAAAGATTTATATCTCATGACATAGACATGTTTGGAACGAAAAGTTAATATGGTTCAGTGATACAGGACTGGAACGAGGAGTGAACTCGGTTTAGTAATGGACTTTGTCCGCTATAATGGTCTTGGAAATGATCCTTGACTAATATGAAATGATTTTCTATGATTATGTGTGTATGCCACAAAGTTTCATGTTTTAAGTTATGATTATTGGGATTACATTTCACTACTATGATTTATCCCATGTTATGATATTATGATCTCTTTTGCAGGTTAAGATTTTCAAAATGTTATGTTCTTATGAATATGATATGATTGATATTTATTTTGTTTACCCTTACTGAGCATTTGAGCTCACCCTTTTGTATATTTTCTTTTCCCCAGGTCAGGAAGAAGGGTACTAAGTAGGATATGCCAAAAGGGACTCTACATATGATGAAATAAATGGGAGACAATGCAGATGATTTATGAACCAGTTGTTTAGGTTTCCCAGTTTCTAAAGACATTATACCTATACGGCCCTACCATGGTTTTGTTATATGTTGTGATAAGTATGCTTCAATTCTAAAGTAATAACAATGTATGTAAATTATGGGTCATTATAGTTGGTATCAGAGGAAAGGTATTGTCAACCTTTGGAAACTAGGATGTGAAAGCCTTAGTAAGAACTCTAAGGATATGTCTAAACATAGAACACAATATTAGTGTCTTAGAAATGTCCATGAACAACCTATGATAAGACCTAAAGTGTGAAATTTTATTCTTGATTATGTGGTTTTCCTATTATGATTGGTGTTTCTCACACTGTGATTATCGGTTTTAGTCAATGGCTATAACCCGAAGGAACCGTGTTAATGCTGAATGTGATGGGCAATGCAATGATTGTCCCCCTGAGCAACCAAACGTTATGGGAGCTGGAATGTAAAATCTTGTATCCATGCTCACACAACTTTATCAAGCTATGAATCATGCAGGACTTCCAAACAAGCAAAGGAAGGAGCAACATTATGTTGAATCCTTCATGAGGCAGTGTTCACCTTCATTCAGTGGATCTTTTGATTCATTAGTGGATGTACAATGGATTAGTACCACTAAAAAGATATTTTCAGTCCTGCAATGTTCTGAACATGATAAAGTCATCTTTTTAGTATATCGTTTGGAAGGTGAAGCTGATCAATGGTGGAATCTTATTAAGAATATGAGTCAAAGGGATGAAATTGAGTCCATGGAATGGTACGAGTTCAAGAACTTATTTTTCAATAAGTACTTCCCTCATATTCTTCAAACAAAGATGGAGAAGGAGTTTCTTGAACTGAAGAAAAAGGATGATGAATCGGTTGGTACCTACAAAGCAAATTTTAAAAGACTTAAAAGGTACGCTTCTAGAATTATTATCCAACCTGTGATTAATATCGATCAATTCTTTAGTGGCTTAAAACCAAGTCTTCGAAGGGCGTTAGCCATAAGGGACTTTAATATCTACGAGGAAATTGTTCGATGTGCTCTCAAGGTTGAGATAGAGATTGGAGTAACCCATCAGTCATATGGGTTTGATAAGAAGAAGAAAATGGAATTCAAAGTAAAATCTAAAGACCACACTAAAAAGAAGATGAGTTTTCCTTTATTCTCAAATTGTGGAAAGAAACATGGAGGTAATTGTATTAAAGGGACAAGAAAATGTTTTATGTTTGGAAAAGAAGGTCTTCGGGCAATTGAATGTCGAAATAATGGGAAGAAGATGTCTAATGATGCGAACAAAGAAAGGGATACACAGAATTCACCTCCAACACTTCAATTTTTCAAGTACAAGGAGGTGGGGCATTATGCCAATCAATGTCCAAATCCAAGGGTTTTTTATGATGATCGACGTAAATAAACTCTTAAGTCCAAAGACAAAGGAAAGTCACATGAAATTACCATCG
This sequence comes from Viscum album, assembly GCA_963277665.1. Taxonomy (NCBI): domain Eukaryota; kingdom Viridiplantae; phylum Streptophyta; class Magnoliopsida; order Santalales; family Viscaceae; genus Viscum; species Viscum album. The sequence continues at coordinate 1,909,250,884 of OY728155.1, forward strand.
GCGATGTGGAGTACGATAAAGAAGTGGTGAAAGGTACACTTACCATCTACTCTAAAGTAGAAAATGTTTTATTTGATTCTGGATCCACCCACTCTTTTATTTCTAAATAATTTCTAAGGGTATCTTCATATTACCTCAGCAGTTAGATATTGAGTTAGCTGTGACAACCCCTAATGGAACAACAGTCGCATTAAAAGTTTACAATTCTTCTCCAATTGATGTTTGTGGTAAAGTGATTCCTGAAAATCTTGTGATCCTTCCTATAGTGTAATTTGATGTGATTCTTGGCATGGATTGGCTTTCTTTATACAGATCTCATATCAATTTCCAAAGAAGGGAAATCACATTTAATATTCTCGATCAATCTTCTATCATCTATGGATGCAAGGATGAATATAACCTTCCAGTGGAAATTTCTTCCATCTTATGGGTATTGATTCCAATAAATTAAGGTTATATATCTCAAATGTTTGGAGAGAAACTCACGATTAAGAATATTCCCATTGTACAAGAGTTTTATGATGTCTTTCCGGAGAAATTTTCAGGTCTTCCACCAAACCGTGAAGTTGAGTTTTCAATAGAACTCATACCGGGTGTTATGCCTATTTCAAAGATACCTTATAGAATGGCCCCAATTGATTTGTAAGAATTGAAGAAGAAACTCCAAGAGAATCTTGATAAGGGATTCATACACCCTGGTGTATCACCTTTGGGAGTACCTGTTCTGTTTGTTAAGAAGAAAGATGGATCAATGAGACTCTGCATTGATTATCGAGAACTTAACATGATCACTATCAAGAACAAATATCCTCTCCCGTGCATTGATGACTTATTGGACCAACTACGTGGAGCTCAATACTTTTCAAAGATTGATCTTTGTTCAGGGTATCATCAATTAAGGGTCAAAAAAGAGGATATAACAAAGACAGCTTTTCGTACAAGGTATGGACACTATGAATTTATAGTGATGTCATTTGGTCATACTAATGCCCCTGCTATCTTCATGGATCTAATGAATAGAGTATTTAGAGACTATCTTGATCAGTTTGTGGTAGTATTTATATATGATATTATGGTCTATTAAAATAGAAAGTAAGAACATGAAGATCACTTGAGAATTGTATTAAAGACCCTAAGAAAGGAGAAGCTTTATGCAAAATTTACCAAGTGTGAATTTTGGCTTCAAAAAGTTTTATTTTTGGGTCACATAATCTCAAAAGAGGGGATATCTGTGGATCCAGCAAAGATAGAGGTTATCAAAAGATGGTCGAGACCAACAAAAGTAACTGAGATCCGAAGTTTTTTTGGTTTGGCTGGATATTATCGACGTTTTGTGAAAGATTTGTCAAGGTTATCTAATCCACTCTCCAGGTTGACTTGAAAAGGAGTTAAGTTCGTTTGGATAGAGGAGTGTGAATAGAATTTCAAAGAGTTAAAACAAAGGTTATCCAGTGCACCTGTGCTCACACTGTCATGTAGTGGAGAAAGATTTGTGATATACAGTGATGCATCCAAGAAGGGATTGGGGTTTTTTCTCATGCAAAATGATATGGTGATAGATTATGCCTCAAGACAGTTGAAAATCCATGAGCAAAATTACCCAACTCATGATTTGGAGTTAGCTGTGGTAATATTTGCATTAAATATTTGGAGGCATTACCTTTATGGTGAAAGGTGTGATATTTATACTGATCAGAAAAGTTTAAAGTATATTTTCACAAAAAAGGAGATGAATATGTGCCAAAGAATATGGTTGGAGTTGATTAAGGATTACTACTGCTCAATTCATTATCACCTTGGGAAAGCGAACAAGGTGGTGGATGCATTAAGTCGACAAGACCATGCTAGCTTATCCATGATGTGGATCACAAAAGATCCAATATTTATGGATTTACAAAGGATGGATCTTGGAATTATAATGGAATGGGAAAAATCTTATCTTTCTCAAATGAATTTTCAACCATCTATACATGTGAAGATTAAAGAGGCACAAAAAGAAGATGTAGAGTTACAGAAGAAGGTGAGAAATGTTCCTGAATTCAACCTTGATTGTGATGGGATAATAAGGTTCAGGAATCGGTTTTGTGTCCCTCCCATCCCAGAATTAAAGAAGGAGATACTAAATGAGGCTCATAGTTCTTAATTATCTATTCATCTTGGTAGCACGGAGATGTATAGGGACCTGAAAGAGTACTTCTGGTGGGATGGAATGAAAAGAGATGTTGGTGAATATGTCTCTCGATGCTTGGTTTGTCAGTAAGTTAAAGCTGAGAGACATAAGTCTAAAGGGATGTTACAACCATTACCCATACCAGAATGGAAATGGGAAAAAATCACGATAGACTTTGTCACTGGACTTCTTAAAACATCCAAAGGCAATAATGCTATCTGGGTTATATTTGATCGTCTTACGAAGTCGGCACACTTCATTGCTATTAGATAAGATTTCTCTCTGGATCATCTTGTGAGGATATATGTGAAGGAAGTTGTAAGATTTCATGGAGTACCACTTTCTATTATATCTGATCAGGATCCAAGGTTTACCTCTAAGTTCTGGTGAAGTCTTCAGCATACTTTAGATACTGAGTTGAGTTTCAGCACTTCTTATCATGCTCAGACAGACGGTCAGTCTGAGAGAACAATTCAAACTCTAGAAGTTATGTTAAGAGCTTGCTCTATAGATTTAAAAGGTGGTCGGGATAAACACCTGCTTTTGGTGGAATTTTCTTATAATAATAGATTTCACTCTAGTATTCAGATGGCTCTTTATGAATCTCTCTATGGAAAGAAATGAAGTACTCCAACTTGCTGGGATGAAGTTGGGTAAAGAAAGCTATTAGAACCTGATCTTGTTGAGGAGATGGCAGGAAAGGTCATATCTATTCAACAACACATAAGAGTAGCTCAGAGTCGAAAAAAAAGTTATACCGACAATCAAAGAAAATACCTAGAGTTTGAAGTGGGTGATAAAGTGTTCTTACGAATATCTCTTTGGAAGAGAGTAATGAGATTTGGAAAGAAGGGCAAGTTGAGCCCTAGGTATATCGGTCCTTTCGAAATACTGGATCGTGTTGGGAAGGTAGCTTACCGATTGGCGCTTCCACCGAATCTCTCTCAAGTTCATGATGTGTTCCATATATCTCTCCTGATAAATTACATACCTGATCCTTCACATGTACTATGCTCAGAAGTTTTTCCGCTGGAGCAAGATCTTTCTTATGAAGAACAACAGATAGAGATTCTGGATCGTAGCGAAAAAGTTATACAGAACAAGACCACTCGCTTGGTGAAAGTTTTATGTAAGAACCACCTATTAGAAGCAGCTACATTGGAGATTGAGGATATGATTAGGGATAGGTATCCTCATCTTTTTGTTGTGAAGCGACGAATTTCGAGGGCGAAATTCATTTTAAGGGGGGTAGAATGTAACACCCTGATATTTTATGAGAAGTATATTTTTATGTGTTATATTATACACTACATAAAAGGAATCTTTTATTACACACAACACTAGCTTGGTTTGTTTTATATTAAAGATCAACCTTCCTCGATAGCGTGTGTTTTACGCAATATCGAGTTTCACTAAACAGCGATATGTTATTAAAATATTATATAAACTAGCCGTTATGAATAGTAATACCCACTTTTTGAAATTTTATAAATTTTACCTTTCAAAATGGACTTCATTTTTGGATTTGGAATATCGAAATTAGCCTAGGGTGAAATTTTGGTATTTTTTTGAAAACTTTCAATTTTTGATGAATAGTGAAAACACTGGGTTACTATTTAACAACAGACTTTTTATTTAAATAATTATTTATTTTATTTAAATTTATTTTATGTCAAAATTGATACATAATACCTATATAAGTTCAATGTAATTCATTGAAGTCATTTTATAATAATATTAGATATATAAAAATTTTATTGAACATTTCACCCTCTTTTACCCACCTCCTAGGAGAATTTGCAAATGTACATAAAACATAATTTTACCACTTATGTGAGTGAAATTTTGAAAATAAAAGAGACACGGTAAATATCAAGGAGTAAAATGTGGTTCAATAAGATAAAAATATTTTTTGGTGAATAGTAACATTTTACTTTTATTTACCACGGTTAAAAGTAAATAGGGTAATTAAGGGTAAAAATGATATTATTATTACCCTAACACATGTACTAATTCTATTGGATAAGTGTAATTCGACAAAAAACAACCTTATGAATAAAATATTACCCTTTACGTCCACTTTGATTAGATTAGGACATTTATTATTATTTTATTTAAAAAATAGTTAAAATAGTTAAAATCAATGTTTAATAACTAAAAAAATTTTAATATAGAGTTATACATAAGATAAATTAGACTATAAATATTCATTAGAAAGATAAAACTATTTCCTACATAATGGTATTTTATATATAATTTTTAGACATTAAATAATTTAATTTATTTTTGACACAATGATGATGCATTAATTACCTTATTAATGAAAAATTAACATAATTGATGTAATAAATACCCAAATAAATATAATTTGAGACTTTTTATAAATTACATTAAATTTTTAGGTTAATATGAAATTTTCTATTGATTCAATTAATTTTTTTTTGAACAAATCAGGTTGTTATAATTTTCACAAAAATCAATTACCAAATAGTGTCAAAATTGACATAAAATAGTTTTAAAAAAGAATATTATATTATTAATTGTTATTCAATTCCAAAAAATCTAAGGTTCGGTCAAATGACTTAGATAAGGTTATATATATTAATAATGAACCACTTTGGGTTCGTTTGGATTGTTATAGTAAGTTTATTAACCATATAGTGTAAACAAACAAGAAGACACGGTAAAAGTTAAAATATTTAACTTAGAGTTAAATCTAAATGATAAGGTTAAAATAGTAACCTAAACTTGTCTAAAACATATTGGTTGAGAGGATTTAGACCCACCCCCACTTTATATTCGATATAAATCAATTTTGAGCTATTATAGACCGAATATGACTTTATTATTAAATAATATTTTAGGTTTTTCCTAAGGTGGCCCTCTCCTCCCTTATAAAAGGGCACCTCCTCCCTCTCCTATTTACACAACTTTGATCCTTAAAGCTCAAGAAACCCCTACCCATTTCCCTTATCAACTTCCCTATTAACATACTATATGTCATGGTCTTCTTCAAAGACCAATTTTAGTACCCTAAGAGGAGGTTTTAAAGAGGCGTGTCGAAGAGGAGGTAATATCCGTTACCGATTCTTTCAAATTTATTTCTTCTTCTACTTACTCTTCATTAGTTATTTCATTATGAAGTAATAACATAAGTATAAATAATATACTGATTTGTTATTATGAATATTAAACAACCTTATTTCACCTTATATTCATCCTAGGGAAAATGAAATCACCGCGAGTGCATACGTACAGAATACCGTCTCCACGTCGTGGTGTAATATGTTTTCCACCACCACCTTACTTGGATAGGTATAATGGTGTAAATAATAACTATATATGATTATTGTAAAGTGATATTGATTCTGAAATATTATACATACACTTCACTATAATTCCATGATCATGGGAACAATATCATCCCTCGTGCATACGTACGGCCTACCGTCTCCACGATGTGATGCGACTCGTTCTACATGATATTCATAGAATAATGATTATATAAATGAATTGAATGAATAAATATGATATATATTACACAAATACCATTCTGGAAATGAGTTATCTATAACCTAAAAATAATAATAAGAATTTATTCGAAAAAACACGCATAAGAACATAAAGCAATAAACACCTGAATAACAAGTAGCAATGAAATATTACTAATAAGAAGCTAATAATATGACCATATATGATATCATAACAATGAGTATGATTATGGAATAAGTAAATGACATTATTTAAATCATTATACAGGAGTTTTGGACATGTACAAAGCATATCGGACCTAAGGTAACGGAAAATCTCGCAATCTCAATTTTTATCCGAGATTGTTTATACTTCGGTATTTATTGGGGCGTATTTATCATCCACATACATGTTTCCAAAATATGTAACATTATTTATATCCTCCTAAAATTGTTTAAATCCAATTTTAACTATTTGTGAATTTTTATTAAAGGATATGAAAGGAATCTTTTGTCGTTTTCAGTACGAGATACTTTTTGACTTTTTTGGCCAAAGTACGAGAAGAATGTTTTTTTAACTTATATGACATGAATGGATTTTTATGATTTCATAGAACATTATTTCCATGAATCTTCCTTTATAAGTTTTCAAGTTTATTTTTAATCAACTTCTTTTAGTTTAAAATTGAATGACATGTTAAGAAGGGAAAAATGTTTTTGAAGTAGAAAGGATATTTTCCTCAAGAATGGAGTTCAAGTGTTTTATCAAAATTATTTTCCATCTAAGATAATACAGGGTTCTATTTCTATTCGTATTTTTACATTGGTTTGATTATTTTATGATGGAATTAATTTTATGATGTCCTTTTATGTTATATGGATTATGTTATGATGGCATGATGTTTAAGAATCCCATTTTTATTACATGGGTTATGCTATGATTTATGATTTTGTGGCACACATAAGAATGGTTTCATTATGAGATGGGTGGGACCTATATCTCCCTCCAATGCATTGGGTAAAGATTTATATCTCATGAGATAAACATGGATGGAATGGTAAGTTAATCTGGTTCAGTGATACAGGACTAGAACGAGGAGTGAACTCGGTTCAGTAATGGACTTTGTCTGCTATGATGGTCTTGGAAATGACCCTTGACTAATATGAAATGATTTTCTATGATTATGTGTGTATGACAAAAAGTTTCATGTTTTAGGTTATGATTATTGGGATTACATTTCACTACTATGATTTATCCCATGTTATGATATTATGATCTCTTTTGCAGGTTAATATTTTCAAAATGTTATGTTCTTATGAATATGATATAATTGATATTTCTTTTTTTTACCCTTACTAATCATTTGAGATCACCCTTTTGTATGTTTTCTTTTCCCCAGGTCAGGAAGAAGGGTACTAAGTAGTATATGTCAAAAGGGACTCGAGATATGATGAAATAAATGGGAGACAATGTAGATGCTTTATGAACCAGTTGTTTATGTTTCCCAGTTTCTAAAGACACTATACATATACGGTCCTACCGTGGTTTTGTTATATGTTGTAATAATTATGCTTCAATTCTGAAGTAATAACAATGTATGTAATGTATGGGTCATTATACTTCATTAGTCTACACCCCCGACACACATCAAACATGTTGGTCTTGCTTCTAGCTAGCATAGTCAGCACCAGGGGAATGAGAAGCCTCAATACATTTATTCCTTGAAAACAGACTACAGTGAGTGTAAAAAGGGAGTATGAAGATCTGAAATAAAACAAAGAACAAACAATGGTATATGATAAACTGATCATACCTCTACTGATCATTGTCTCCTCTAGAAATATCACCCCCACTGCGTACAAATAACCATGTCCATCTCCTCTACCTATCTACTGGTGGAAACCTCCACAACCACACTCAGGCTGAGGTCCTTGAACATGGGGAACATCTGAAGTCCAACCACTACCTACTCCAACTCCCTAGGCAGATCATAATCCTACAAACCTTGTAGTAGAAACGGTCTCACTATTTGTTGTTGAGGATAACTTTGAGCATGTCCACCTCTACCATATAGATATTTGAGAACCACTGGGAACTAGTTCTAATGAAGTCTATGAACCCCATAGACAAAGCACATTGTCCCAAATTAACTAGGAAGAGCATAGAACCCACTACCCTTATAAGGCTGGAAGAGAAACTCTTGAGGTAGAATCCTTACTGCTCGAAACCTCTAAGGCTCTCACACCTGAGACCTGTCACTGAAAACTCTAATCCTTGAAGAAACCTTGGTCATCTCTTCTACTTTCGGTTAGAGTTGATACATTTCCAAAAAAAATTAGGTTGAGGGACTTCGGGCCTTAGACCCCCATAACATGGGTGAGTTTCCCCCCTAAAACCCCCAATGTCATCACTATAGAGCTCGATCCATAAGTGTTATAGCTTGGTGCACAGTATGGGCCAAAATTATTCACCCCAACATCATCCAAGAAAAATTGGGCTAACCAATCCAACATCCTCAACCAGATCAACCCTTCATCGATCAACTAGATCAGCATGTTGAATCTTCATTGTCTGAACCACATGTGAATGATGACCATGATCCATAGCTGAAAAGGGAAAAATGATTTCTTAATCCCAATAGTATAGAATTTTATTAAGATTTTGATTTAATTAATTTGAAATTACTCTAATTTCCCCAAAACCACCCAAATTTAAAAAAGGTTGCAAGTCAATCATGATGAATATACCTATAATAGTTCTCTACCCTATAAGTGGTATCACCTCACTTCTTTATTCGTTAGGCTTAGATTCCTTATGTTAGATCATGAGGGGAAATAAAATACTATGTTCTAGATGGTCTTCCCTATCCTATGTCACACACCAAGATTAACTGAAATTATTTCCTTAGTAACCCATGAAATCCTCATAGTTCCTAAATCCGAACTCAATCCTATATCTCAACCATCAGATCTGATACCACTTTTTCATGACCCCCTCCCTATAAAGGTAACCCTCTGGGGTGGACAATGAAGGAGGAGAGATAATGATCCATATCTCCCACCTCCAGTAAGTCCTGGTTTGGAGGCTATCACCGAGGGGTTAACTTTCTCACAAATCAGAGGCATTACCCTATATAATAATAGGATCAAGAGATAGGATGAATCAAATTCAAGAAACTCCATAAAATAATATAAAATGAAAACCAAAATGATCCCACAATTCCTGTATAAATAAAATATATACAGGTGAAATTATCCAAATAAATACTGAAAATAAAATCTAAGTCTGAAAGAAAAAAACAACTCCAAAGAAAGATCTAGAAATATTTCATGGTCCAAGAATTCCTCCTAGAGACCTAAAAATAGTTGGTATATATGTAGGGTGGTCATACAAGAATACTTAGTAGGGACATACCAAAGTCTCTCATGCACACGTGAAAAGAGCATACTAATGCACCCATAAGAAAATAACAGAACCAAGAACACCCAAACAGGACAACTATCTAATCCCATCCCGACCAAGGCATTCTCACTAAATAAATCATCCAAGAATAATAACATAATATGATGAATATTGGCTAAGGGTTCCCCCATCACTTTCGCATTGGGTTGCCTCTCTCACACCCCAACACCATACAACTGGGATCTCTCATCTCTTTTAAACATCACATCATGACAAACATCCCATGTGTAACTGGTCATTACTTCACTTATCACCCAAAGATATCTAGTCCATCACACCACATCTAGCCCGAAGACATCTGGGCAATCACATCGCATCTTGCATGAAGTCACTTGGGCCATCACACCATATCTCACTCAAAGACACATGAGCAATCACATCACACCCATAACTAGAATAATAGGGTATCATGAGCATGAATTTAATCAACCTTTTCCCCCTCCAACTATGCACGACCCCCAACATAATCTATCTCATTATATCATCAAAAAATCACCACTAGTGCACTTTTAAATTATAGACATCACTGTATATGCATATCTTACTCACCTAGAAGAGAGAGAGGGAAATAGGGGGTAGTCATCTATCCATTATCGTTATAGTGATTTTGGGGGAAAACACCCCATCAAATATATATATATATGGGTGTTAGTACATGGTACTCAATGTAAGAACCCGGTTTTTGACTTAGGTATGGATCCTTTAAATTTCGATCTAACTTCTTGTTATGGACCCTTTTCGGAGGCCTAATGAGTTAAAAAGGTCTTAGAGGTTTCTCGGGCTTGTTTGGAGCTCAGATCCCAACTTTTTGGTAGAATTTTTCCTATCGAACAGTTAGTGTAAACTAGGATGGTAGGGCACATGGTTAATCTAAACCATACGTATGGTCTTCATTTTTGGTCAGAGCCATATCGTAAAGTTGGCACATGGTTTCTCAACCCATGTGGCTTAACCATGTGAGTTCCCCCTCTTCTCCAGGTACCCATGCATGGTTGGCACATATTTTGGAAAACCGTGCATAGGATAATTTTTGGTTGACATTACTATTTTACCCTTAATGATATAATTAACTTAACCCTTCTTCCCTAATATGATTTTGCGTACAATAGACCTATATTTATCCCCATTTGGAGTTATTTTAAGGCCTAAGATAGGTATTGAAATAACTCCTTTTTTTGAGATCCAATCAAACTTTTGTTTGTCATGTTGGATGTGCAATGGTAAGTACTCGAGTCTTTTTAAGTCGTTCTTCGTTTCTCTTTCTCACAACTTAGTTATCGAGGTGTGAGCCCTTATACTCGTTTTTTATCTATTATAATCCAATCCAAATAATAGTATGGTATAGGAGTAGGATAGTTGTATGAGTATGAGGTGGTTTTTTTATAACACATCCCTCAAGTTCATTGATTTTGGAATTGACGTGTGGGACCCACTGATTCTATCAAGTATTGTTTATTGAATTTATATTACTTTCTTATAGTCATTAGATTCATATGGTTATGATATTTCCATAAATGTGATTTTTTGGTGGTGGTTGCATCCAAAACTATCAACACCTCATATAGGGTGATATGCCATAATTGGGTTTTTAATGATTTGACACTTTTAAGCCATTGTTCGGGTGTGATCGAGATTGAACACACTAATGGTAATCCTACATATATTAATTGGATTTTGAATAATGAAATTTTGAATAGATTGTGCCTTCTCACTTCCACTTGACCCACCTAAGGTAAGTGATTAAATGTAAGTAATTGATTCAAATGATATTATGGCAAGAATACTTAAGTATAAAAATTGTCCTTATTGAATGTAAATGAATGTTTGGTTGAATGTATGTACCACACCATTCCATGTTTATGGAAGGAATCAGAGTGAACCTATAGTGACCCAAGCCTTTTATATATAACATTTCATGATTTTAAGAATAATTATACATCAAATTACAAGCTAAGGATCGTTAAGTCTAGTGTCTTTGAAGACTAGGTACATAAAACATAAAATAATGGGTTAAAATAAACACTTATTTATTTAATCTCCATATAAAGAGCTTATAACTTCCTTTGATCCCTTAAATCTTCATAGGGTACCCTAGGGAACACATGAGAAAAGGGATGAGCTAAAAATCCCTATAAAGGAATAAACATAAGGATATATTTTAATAACAATAGTTAGGAGGTGTGACATAATGATATACAAAGCATGCCTGAATGGCCCGAAGGCCTTCATTTTTTATTGATTTTGATAAACTCCCTTTCACAGGATGAGGGGGAACCCTTACAAGGCCCCTAGGCTCAGATATTACATGGCCCGTAGGCTTTAGAAGATTACATGACCCGAATTTCGTAGGGAATTCAACTAGACTATCTATAAGGAACGGCCCCTCCCCAGCATCTGCATCATGATAGTAGCTCTCCACCTTTGCATGGCCTTCCGTATAGGCTTCCCGTGAAAGCACAAGCTGGTCCCGATGGCATGGCCATACCCTCTAATTCTGAAAAATCCATTTGGCTATGCTCTGGTGAGTGCACCTGCTCTGGATCCTCTTCTGGGGCTGCTCCTTTTTTGTAGTGTGTCTGGGGAAACTGCATGTGGCTCGAAGGCCTTGAGGTGGTCCAAAGGCCTTAAAGGTGGCCTAAAATCCCTACTGACCCAAAATTCTAGGTGGTCTGAAATCCTTAAGGACTCCAAGACCAAACTGGTGGCCCAACGTGAATTATTCCAGGTGCTACAGAATCGAACAGTACCTATGACAGTAACTACTACAATGCTTGCTATAGTACCCACACAGTGTACAGTTCTGCTACAGTACCTATATAGTGTACAGTTCTGCTATAGTACCACACAGTGTATAGTCTGCTACAGTACTACTATAATGCCTGCTATAGTAACCCCTAGAAATATTCCTCTACATGGTTTTGATCCTCGGTCTTGTGGATGCACTTAAGGATACCTCACCAACTGGGCTGAGGCTCATGTGTTATCCAAAGCATGGAACATATGAAATCATAACGTATAAGTATGGGTTCATATAAACATTGAATCATATAATGTCCAAGAATCATAAAACATTTCTTTAGTATGGTTCAAGGCTAACCCCCAATCCCATTTCCCATTTTAGTACGGGTCAAGGCTAACTACCAATCATGTTTCACATCGCATATCATGAGACTTAACTTTACACAATGCATTGGAGCGTTATCTGGGTGCAGCCATCTTAGAATTTTTATGAAAATTATTTCCACATAAATATTCTTACCACATAAATAATCATACATAATCAACCATACATAAAACATAAGGGTACCCATGTAAAGAATTAGGTACCACAATCATGACATAAATCATAACCAATGAGCGTATCATGGAAGTGTCCATCAATGAAAAGGATTAGAAAATACATGGAAGTTCATAGGGTAAAATAGTAATATAACATGGTGAGTGGTTTCAAATATAAGGGGAAACATATATAAAATGCATTTGAGTAACATTAGCATTAAAACATTTTTAGTGTGGTTTTAAGGAAAATGCTATAGAGATTTTAAAACAGGGTAGAGGAAAATATTTTATATAAAACCATGATTGAACCAATAAGGTTTTCACAATAAAAAGACTGATTTTATAAGTTTAATGTCGGCTTAAAATAGAGGATAGATTTCACTTGAAATTGGGTAAAAATTTGGGAGGTTCCCTTAAAAGAGGTTTTCTTATCAGAAAGTTCTAAAGATAGAAAATTTTAAAAACATGTATATCCCCGGAAGAGAGTAATGAAATTGTAATCATAAATGAATTATGTAAAACTAAACAGAATTTAGAATATGTAAATAAATAGGTAATACAAATCCATTTTTATATAAATAAAGATAAGGAAACCCAAAAGAATAAAGAAGGTTCTGGTAGAATTCATTACAGTTTATCGGCATGGTATCGGGTGTAACTAAGAGGGATTAATGAGAGAGTAAATGGGTTTCTCATAACATATACATCATTAGGGAAGTATGGGTGAGGTGAGAAAACATACCCTCTCATTTGTTATCACACATAAAAAGACATAGCATAGAGGACATCATGGTTAAGAGTGAAATGGAGAGATCCCTTACCTTAAATCCGTTGGTGTTCTCCACTTGTTATTAAAGACCGGAATAAACAAATTGGGTTTATTAATTAATAATTCCAGAACCTATTCTTTATTTAAATGGTTTATTGTAATCATTTTAATTTAATTTATAACCACTATGATTGGTTATGAGGTTCAATTTCATTGTTCGAGCTCATTTTTTTACTTAGTTTTAATGACCGGTTCACTTATATTCATGTTTGGATAAACATGTAAGATGAAAGTGGTTGTCCAGAATTGAAGTTATATTATATTAGTTCACATACATGATATTACATGGTTTTAAATTTATTTTTTTTTTCTTAGAGTGAAGTCATATTATTATATAGAAACATAGTGACACTATTGGAAATATGACTTATACCAACGGTTTTGGCCAAACCGTTGGTATAGGTCCATTATAGAGGACCTATACCAACGGTTTGGCCAATACCCTTGATATAGGTCCATTATAGAGACCCTATACCAATGGTTTTTCCAAACCGTTGGTATAGGTCCCCCCCCCATACCAACGGGTTTTCTAAAACCGTTGGTATAGGTCCCAAAATCAAAGGACTTATACCAACGGTTCTCAAAACCGTTGGTATAGGTACATGTATTTTTAATGGAATATTATTATAGAGAACATTAAATAAATCAAATTTTAAAATATTTATAATAATAAATATATATATTTATGAAATTATGTTCACAAAATTCATGTTAGGTTAGTGGTTAGGTCATTCAATCAAAAACTAGAGGTCCTGGGATCAAATCCCACCAGATGTTTTTTCTGAAATACATATACCAACGGTTTTATGGAACCGTTTATATAGAGATATCCTCACATATTACTTGTCCAAGGTCCTCCAAACCGTTTTTATAGGCTATACCAACAGTTTGGAGGCCTATATCAATGGTTCCAAACTGTTGGTATAGGGTATTCTTCCAGTAGTGTGACAACCGTTTTTTGTTAATCAGTGGGTTTGATTACAAAGAACATGTTTTTCTTTATACCATTTGTACAAAAGGATTACAGAAAAAAATAGGATATATTACATATATAATAATCTGGTTCAACTATAACACAAATGGTTTCATGGCCAGAATTAAAGATAAAATAGAAATTGATAAATTGTTGTCCTTGAATGGTCTAAATTAGCACATCTCAAACGGTGCATTCATTTCTTTCAAATAAAAGGTGGGGGAAGGAGATAAGATAATGAAATATCCCATTATCAGGAAAAAATTACATTACATGTATGTTACTAGAGTTATCATACTATTTGGGTGAAGGTAGGTGAGGAAATAAACAAAAAGAAAAGAACTTAAAAGAAATGAAGGAATTGGAAAGAGGAATTTACCTCTTGAGACTTCCTCCTTTGAGAACCTCTAAAGGGGATAGGTTTTGGTATTTTTAAGAGGTTGGGAGCTTTTGGACGTGGGTAGGATATTGGGGAGAGATTTGGGTAGAATATTTACAAGGCATAAGGCTTGAGAGGATTGAAGTGAAGAGGTAAGAATGGGTGGTATTTATAGTGGAGGGGAGGAGGGTTTTCATAATTTTTTAATCATTAGTTTATTATTTCTTCACAAGACAAGGAATAGTAAGTATTCCATGACCATGAATAGTAATAAATGCATGTGACTTCGAACCAAATGGGATTACAACAGCATATCATCATCAATTACTCAATAAATCTATTATTTGGCACTTATCATAAATTATCGCATTTTACTATTAATAAAAAATTCAAGTATTTTAGAAAAATCACAAAAATTTACCCTAACCATTTTTCGATGTGTAGAATACAAAAATGAATTTCATTTTTCATAAACATTTTTCTAAATATTATTATTTTAATATTTAATTAAAAACATAATTTATTATCAAAAACCAGTTTTAAAACATTCATTTCTTTATTTTAAAATATAGGTATATCATACTTTCAAATTGAATATTATTTTTATACTATCATAGGTAAGGTTACTATTAATCAGGGTATATCACTATTCATAAGGGTATGTTACTATTCATAAGGGTAGGTTATTATTCACCAAAAATTAAGTTTTTGTTATCAGACTCCAAATAACTTACTGATCGCAACTGTGTATGTCAGATTTTATAAATTCCAAACACAAGAGTGTCAAACTTATGTTTAAAGGTCACTTAGTAGTTCATTATATTGTGTTTTCATGTGATTTTATGACATATTTATAATAAGGGATTCTCCATTGAAAACATTGGGTTGTTACATTCTTCCCCCTTATGAAATTTCACCCTCAAAATTTCATTTTACATTCTAAGTCGTAAATAGGTGCGGGTAATTTTCCTTCATTGCTTCCTCCAATACCCATGTTGCCTCTTCATACTTATGATTTCGCCATAGTACCTTGACCAGATTAGTAGTCTTATTGCATATAACTTTGTATCTACAATCCAAGATCTTCACTGGCTGATCCTCATAGGAAAAATCATCCTCTAACTATAACACCTCTAAAGAGAGTACATGTGAAGGGTCTGGTATGTACTTCCTTAAGAGGGATACATGAAAGACATCATGTACTTTCAACATGGTAGGTGGAAGTTCCAATCGATAGGTTATAGCTCCAACTCAATCAAGGGTCTCTAAGGGGTTGATGTACCTGGGACATAACTTCCCTTTATTTCTAAACCTCATGACCTTCTTCCACAGATATATTCATAGAAATACCATGTCTCCGACTTTGAACTCAAGGTCTCATCGACGGTTGTCTGCATAACTCTTATGTCGACTTTGGGATGCCCTTATATGTTGCTGAATGGTTTTCAACTTCTCCACCATTTCTTAAACCATTTCAGTCCTTAGCAGCTTAGGCTCACCGATTTCATCCCAACACACTGGTGTTCTACACGTTTTCCCTTAAAGGGCATCATATGGTGCCATTCGGATACTCGAGTGGAAACTGTTGTTGTAGGAGAATTCAACCAATGGAAGATGTTGGTTCCATCCTCCTTTGAATTTCATAGAAAACGCTCTCAACATGTCTTCCAGTGTCTTAATAGTTTTCTCATATTGGCCATCAGTTTTAGGAAGATAGGCTATACTGAATTTCAGTTCAGTGCTTAGAGAATGTTTGAGACTTTTCCAAAACTTTGAGGTGAATCTTGGATCATGATCAGATACAATAGACAGTGGTACTCCATATATCCTTACCACTTCTTTGATGTAAATCCGTGAAGGTTGATCCAATGATAATTCCTCTCGAATCATGATAAAGTAGGTTTTCTTTGTAAAGTTACCCATATAGCATTGTTTGCTCTGGATGTCTTTAGAAGTCCAGTGACAAAGCCCATGGTAATATTCTCCCACTTCCATACTGTCATGGGTAGTGGTTGCATCATCCCCTTAGAATTTTTTCTCCAATCCTTCACTTGCTGACATACCAGGAACTTTGATTTATATTAAGCAATCTCCCTTTTCATATTGTCCCACCAAAAGTTATCTCAGAGATCTCGATACATCTTTGTGCTCCGTGGGTGGATAGAGAAGGTCGACCTATGTGCACCATTCAATATCTCCTTTATCTTTGGATTGGATGGTACACATAATCATGTCCTAAATCTTACAACTTCTTCCTCATCAATTTTGAAATTGGAGGATTTCCCATTTTTAACAACTTCCACCCTTTTCTGAAGTTCCACATCCTTTCTTTGAGCATCCTTTATTTTCTCCAAGAGGGATGGTTGAGAAATCATTTGAGAAAGGATTTATGATGTTCCTCCCTTAATGATTCCCATGTCCATCCTTTTTAAATATAATAAGATCTGATCCTTTTCAATTCTCATCAATGATAAAGATGTGGGATACTTTCTTCTTAGAGCATTTTTCAGCTTGTTTGCCTTATCGGGATGGTAGTGGATTGAGCGGTCATAATCCTTGATGAGGTCTATACATATTCGATGGTTCATATTAATCTCTTTCTATGTGAATATATATTTGAGACTCTTGTGGTCAGTATATATCTCACAATTCTCCCCATAGTTATAATTCCTCCATATTTTCAATGCAAATATCATAGCTGCCAACTCCAGATCATGCGTTGGATAGTTTTTCTCAGGGTTTTTTAGCTACCTTGAGGTACAGGATATCACTTTATCATTTTTCATTAGCACACAGCCTAAGACCTTCTTATAAGCATAAATATACACCATAAAGATTTCTCTACTTGTAGGGAGTGTGAGTATTGGTGCAGTGATAAGCCTCTTTTTCAGCTCCTTGAAATAGTGTTCACATTTCTGTGTCTAGACAAACTTTACTCCCTTCCATGTCATCTTGGTCATTGGGTTTTACAATGGTGAAAAATTCTTCACAAATCATCGATAATACCCAGCTAGACCCAAAAAGTTGTGGATCTCTGTTACATATGTTGTCTTGGGCCACTCTTCAATTTCCTTTGTCTTGGAAGGGTCCACAGATATCCATTTTCTGGTGATAACATTCCCCAATAATGATACTTCCTCCATCCATAACTCACATTACTGTACTTTTCATACAACTTCTCCCTTCACAAAATCTTTAACACAGTATTCAAATTCTCATCATGTTCCTCCTTGCTCTTGGAGTATATCAGAATATCATCAATAAAGACTACCACAAATTTGTTGAGGTAATCTCTAAAGACTCTATTCCTTAAATCCATGAAAATTTTTGGAGCATTAGTGAGTCTGAAGGGCATCACTATGAACTCATAGTTTCCATACCTCGTTCAAAAGGCAGTCTTGGGAATATCTTCCTCCTCACCATTAGTTGGTGATTTCCTGACCAAAGGTCCACCTTATGGAAATAACTGGCCCCACGAAGCTAATAGAACAATTCATCTATCTGTGGAAGGGGATACTTGTTCTTTATCATGATTTTATTGAGCTCGTGATAATCAATTCATAGGTTCATTGATCCATCCTTCTTCTTGATGAAGAGTACTGGCGCACCCCACAGTGAAGCACTTGGGCGTATAAAACCCTTCTTCATATTCTCTTATAACTACTTCTTTAGATCTTCTATCTCTACGGTTTCCATTCTGTAAGGTGTCTTTGTGATAGGCATAGATCTTGGGATAAGTTCAATTGAGAACTCAACCTCTTTGTCAAGAGGAAGACTAGGCAACTCTTTAGGGAATACATCAGTGTAATCCCTCATGATGGGCATGTCTTCCATCATGATTCTCTCTTTTGTCTCAATCATTTGAGCTAGATATACTTGCTCATAAGGCATCAATATCCACACTTGAGATGATAATTATAAAGGAGATTCATCTTCCTCCTTACACTTGTATAGAATTGGAGGATTCTTTGGGATGTAAAGAGTGATATACCTTTCCCGAAATTTGATGTTGGATTTGTATAAAGATTGTCAATCCATTCCCAAGATAGTGTCGAACTCCATTAAAGGAAGTATGAAGAGATTTTATGGGAGGTTTAGTCTACAAAAATTAACCGGGGAGGAGCTATAAATCATGGACACAATGATTTCCCCATTCGCTGTTCTCACAGATAAATTTTCCTCCAAATTTTTAGGTGGTGTTTTAATAGTTCTACTAAACGTTCAAGATATAAAAGAATGCGTAGAATCAAAATCAAATAGTAAATTTGCTCTTCTTGAATGAATAACTAGCATACCTGTCACCACATCATTTTATAGATCCACCTCAGAAATAGTGATAGAATGAGCCCTTCCTTTTTTACTTGGAGGTTGTTGTTGATTTCCTCCGACAACCCTCATATTAGGGAAATTTTTCACATAATGCCAATTCTCTTTGCAGTTTTAACATTGCATTGTAGGCTAAGTGTTGACTTGAACCTTCCTTTCTTCTTCCGTATTGGTGTAATTCTTCATATCCTGGCAGTAGTTCTTGTCCAGATGACCAAAATTTCCACATTTTAAGAAATTTGTGGTTCCCTTCAGATAGTTACCAGGATTCTTCTTCCCACAATTTTTGCAAGGGGAAATTCCAGGCTTCTTTCCATCATGGTATTTGTTTGATGAACCAACCATTTTGTTCTCCATTTTCCAATTCTTGTCACTGGGCCCACGAGACCACTGAGATTCTCTATCCTCCATTTCAACATTCAGGGCACAATGGACAATATCCTCATAACTGTCGAAGTCTCGAATCACCAACGATTTTCATAGACTCAGCTTTAGTCCACTAAATAATCGATCCACATTGCTTTTAGTGTTCATGGCAAAGCTAGAGGCATACCTAGAAAGCCTTGTAAAATTTTCTTCATATGTCCCAATGGACTCATCTTCCTTCTTATTGAGTCCAAGGAACTCTCTTTCCATCTTGAGATGGAGGGTTCGAGAAAAATATATGTTGAAAAACATCCTCTTGAATTCCTCCCAATCCATGGAATCAATTTCCTCTTGGGACTTTGTATTCTTGATCAGTGTCCACCACTGATCAGCTTCCCCATCAAAATGATAGACTGCCAGTACCACCTTCTCTTCTACCGAGCACTGGACGATGTAGAATATCTTTTCAATGGAGTTAATCTATGGTTCCATAAGGAGGGGATCCGAGGATCTGCTAAACATGGGAGGCCTTTGAGGCATTAATGATTGTACGACAACTTTCTCTTTCCTTGGAGTATAAGGGCATTCCGCCTGATTCAAGTTATTATTCATAACTCGAGCTAGCTGAGCAAGTACTGTCATGAAGTTTTGAGCACCCACTCTCGTCATATCAGGCATATCATTAGGGAAATCTTCACATTGCCTATCACATTGGTTTTTGGAACGTGTTCTTCTATTTCCTTCCATTAACTAAGAAAAAAACATATAATTATAGGTCTTGAATACTTAACTATTGATAATAAAATGGAAACTTTGAACATAAAAGGATAAACATATAAATAATAAGTATATCCTAAATTGTGATTCATTAGGTTTAAATATAGGTTATCATCAATCTATTTCTTAACATATATTCTTATGGGATTTTTTCCCTTAATAATGGTTTTTAATAAGCTTGTGAATCTACCAAAGAATATCCCTTGGGAGTGTCGTAACAAAGAGTTCATCAGGGACCGTTGTTGTGTACCAGGATACCCTAGCTCAAGCCCAAAACTCCTTGTCGGAGTTTTCAATCCTAGGTACATATGTTCCAGAGCCACCTCTACCTGTTCGTATCCAGAAAGGGATGTATTTTCTTGATAAATCACTTAATCAATAATATCCAAAATTTAGGAATTTTTTCTTTTACTTAGTCTCATCCTTAAGGTTCTCACTAAGGTGTTCTATTCCTTATCTCCAACAATAACTAGACCATCCTCTAATACCAACTATAGAGACCCAAGCCTTTTATATATAACATTTCATGATTTTAAGCATAATTATACATCAGAGTACAAGCCAAGGATCTTTAAGTCTAGTGTCTTCTAAGACTACGTATATAAAACATAAAACAAAGGGATAAAATAAGCACTTCTTTATTTAATATCCATAAAAAGAGCTCCTAACTTCCTTTGAGCCCTTACATCCTCATAGGGTACCATAGGGAACACATGATAAAATGGATGAGCTAAAAACCCTAGTAAAGGAATGAACATAAGGATACATTTTAAGCACAAGAGTTAAGAGACATGACATAATGATATCCAAAGAATGGAACATATGAAATTATAACGTATAAGCATGGGGTAAAATAAACATGGAATCATATAAATGTGGCAGAATCATAAAACATTTATTTAGTATAGGTCAAGGATAACTGCCAATCCTGTTTCCCATTTTAGTATGGTTCAAGGCTAACTGGCAATCTTGTTTCACATCACATCTCATGAGACATAACTTTACCCAATGCATTGGAGCACTATCTAGGCGCAACCATCTCAAAATTTTCATGAAAATTCTTTCCACATAAATATTCTTACCACATAAATAATCATACATAATCAACCATACATAAACATAAAGGTACTCATGGAAAGAATTAGGTACCACAATCAAGACAAAAATCATAACCAATGGGTGTATCATGAAAGTGTCCATGAAAGAAAAGGATTAGAACATACATGGATGTTAATAGGGTAAATAGTTGTATAACATGGTAAGTGGTGTCAAACAGAAGGTACAACATATATAAATTTTATTTGAGTAACTTTAGCATTAAAACATTTTTTGTGCGGTTTTAAGGAAAATGCTATAGAGCTTTTAAAACAGAATAGAGGGAAATATTATATATAAAACCAGAATTGAACCAAGATTGTTTTCATAATAAAAATACTAATTTTATAATGATAATTTTGGATTAAAATATAGGATATAGTTCACTTGAAATTGGGTAAAATTTGGGAAGTTCCCTTAAAAGAGGTTTGCTTATCGGAAAGTTCTAAGGAGATAATCTTTTAAAAACATGTATATCCCTAGAAGAGAGTAATGAAAGGGTCCTCATAAATGAATTTTTTAAAACTAAACATCATTTAGAATATGTACATAAATATATAAGACAAATCCATTTTTATATAAATAAAGATAAGGCAACCTGAAAGGATAAAGAAGGTTCGGGTAGAATTCGTTACGGTTTATCGGCATGGTGTTGGGTGTAAATAAGAGGGATTGATGAGAGAGTAAAGGGGTTTCCAATCACATAGAAATCATTAGGGAAGTATGGGTGAGGTGATAAAACATACCCCCTCATTTGGGATTATACATAAAGATACATAGCATAGAGGACATCATGATTAAGAGTGAAATGGGGAGATCTCTTACCTTAAATCTGTTGGTGTTCTCCCCTTGTTATTAAAGGCCTGAATAAAAAAAATTAGGTTTCTTAATTAATAATTCCAAAACATATTCTATATGTAATTGGTTTATTATAATCATTTTAATTTCATTTATAATCGTTCTGATTGGTTATGAGGTTCAATTTCATTGTTCGAGCATTTTTGTTTACTTGGTTTTAATGACTGGTTCGCTTATATTCATGTTTGGATAAACATGTAAGATGAAAGTGGTCATACCAAATTGAAGTTATATTATATTAGTGCACATCCATGAGATTAAATGGTTTTAAATTTAATTTTTTTGCTTAGAGTTAAGTAGAATTATTATATAAAAACATAGTGACAACCATTTTTGTTAATCGGTGGGTTTGATTACAAAGAACATGTTTTGCTTTATAAAATTTGTACAAAAGGATTACAGAAAAAAGAATAGGATATATTAGATATATAATAATCTGGTTCAACCATAATACAAATGGTTTCATGACTATAATTAAAGATAAAATAGAAATCGATAACCCATTGTCCTTGAATGGGCTAAATTAGCACATCTCAAACGGTGCTTTCATTTCTTTCAAATAAAATGGAGGTAAAGGAGAGAAGATAATGAAATATCTCATTATCATGAAAATTTTCCAGTACATTTATGTTATTGGAGTTATCATAATATTTTGGTGAAGGGAGTTGAGTAAAGAAACAAAAAGAAAAGAACTTAAAAGAAATAAAGGAATTGGAAAGAGGAATTTACCTCTTGAGACTTCCTCCTTTGAGAACCTCTTAAGGAGATAGGTTTTGGTATTTTGAAGAGTTTGGGAGATTTGGGATGTGGGGGAGGATATTGGGGAGAGATTTGGGAAGAATATTTGAAAGGAAAAATTCTTTAGATTAGTGAAGAGAAGAGGTAAGAATGGGTGGTATTTATAGTGGAGGGGAAGAGGGTTTTCATAATTTTTTAATCATTAGTTTATTATTTCTTCACAAGACAAGGAATAGTAAGTATTCAATGACAAATAACAGTAATAAATTCATGTAAATTCGAACCAAATGGTCTTACATCAGTATATCATCATCAATGACTCAATAAATCCCTTATTTAGCATTTATCGTAAATTATCACATTTTACTATTCATCAAAAATCCAAGTATTTCAGAAAAATCCCAAAAAATCACCCTAAACATTTTTCAATGTGTAGAATAAAAAAATGAATCCCATTTTTCCAAAATAGTTTTCTAAATATTATTATTTTAATATTTAATTAAAATCATAATTTATTATCAAAAACCAGTTTTAAGACATTCATTTATTTATTCTAAAATATAGGTATATCGTACATTCAAATTGAATATTATTTTTATACTATCATAGGTAAGGTTATTATTCATTAGGTTATATCACTATTTATAATGTTATGTTACTATTCATAATGGTAGGTTACTATTCACCAAAAATTATGTTTTTCTTATTGGACTCCAAATAACTTACTGATCGCAACTGTGTGTGTCAAATTTTCTAAATTCCAAACACAAGAGTGTAAAACTTCTGTTTAAAGGTCACTTAATAGTTCATTATATTGTTTTTTCATGTGATTTTATGACATATTTATAAGAAGTGAATTTCCATTGAAAACATTTGGTCATTACAGAACCTTATTGATTAAAATTGACGTACATGGTTTTAATTAAAATATTTCATGCTATTTAGCCTTGTCAAACTAATGAAAAGAAAGGATTGAACCAAGTGAATTTGTTAATGGTGTAGTTATCATATGACCAAATTAATTGTAATGAATTAAATGTAAGGTGCCTCTTTATGCACACAGACCTTTACATACTTATTGAAAGTCTTAACTCATGTTAGCTATTGGACTCCCAACAGAATGCCTCGGGTGCTCGAGGATGTCATTCTGATTCAAGGATGTTGGTTTCCTTGGGTGATACCTACCCAGGAACCTGATCCTTATCTACCTATGGTTCCTAGTATGACACCATAGGAACCCTTCATTATTAATATAGTATTCCTTAGATATGTTCCTTGGATCCAGCATGACATGAGGTTCTTTGGTTTCATCCTTGGGCTTGGTCACTACTTTTATCCCATTTTACCTTGGATGTATTCCTTAGACTTGGTTAGAAACATTATTTAGGGGTTCCATGTATGATGATCCATGGATTACACTCTTAACCATTATCTAGACTCAGTTACTACTTAGTTAGCCACCCCTGAGATCTAGGTTTCTATGGTGATTACCATGGAACCACTTCATATTAATTATCAATTATGGTTTCCTTGTTACATCTTGGAACCTTCACTATTTATAGTATCATGAGTTGATGTCAGTGCTAGCTATGCCTCATGTGTCCCATTTATATAAACTAGAAATTAATTAATTAATGAAATGGTTACATGTTCAGGCACTAGCCGATGGCTAAAGCAGGTACATGGGTATTTAGTTACATTGTACTACTTTACTTTATATATTCATGCCTGCATAATGTTACATTCCTATTGCATGGGCTGGATGTTATAGAAACCATTGGTGGTGGCCCACTGATATTTATCTCACACCCTCTCTGAGTGTTTTATGGTACCTGGGGAAGATTACATGTATGAAGTTGTTGATAAATGGAAGTGTAATGCTTTGAACACTTGATTTTTTGATGTGCTAGGATGGAGAGGGTAGAAGATGATGGAGTTGAAGCTCTAAATTCCTGGGATAGTTTATTCATTTCCATTTTGATACATTGGGTTTTTCATGTATTTATAATATTTTGTATCCATGTTTTCAGCTTTCTAGTGACATAACATATATCATCTTCAGTTATTCCATGTTATTCCTGTTATTTCAGGTATTATTGATTTGGATCCTTCCACAATGAATTATATTTACTTATATGTTATCCATTGTGTTTCACTCTAGTAATGAGGTCATAGTCTCCCCATAGACACACCATAGTCACTCGCTTCTAGTCGACTGCCTCTATCATTTACAGAGATACGCTTGAGTCCATGTGTCTCACTCTGCTCAGGGTACCTCCTATATGGAATTTGGGTCCAGGATGTCACAAAGTGGTATCAAAGGGGTTTCCTTTATTACTTTTCTATTTAGAGACAATATAATAGTGGTTATTAATTCTTGGAACTTGGTCATAAGTTATTCTTGGGCATCGTGATCCCATGTTTAGGGTAAAGTCCGAGTTGCCTAAATTATAATTATTGTTCTATTTTTTCCTATTACAATTGATAACATTTCACTATTGGGTGATGCACATACTATGTGGTGTTGTTGATTATTATTCTGATTGAGAATTTCATTTCATCCTTGGCCCAATGATATGAGTGAAATAAGCATTGTTACATTCATCATATAGGCACCTAGGATTTACATGTCATGCATGTTTCCATGCCATATAGGTGCATTTCACTGCTTTCATTTCTTTATATTCCTATGATTGTTGAGTGATCCTTTCTTGTATATGTTCTTGTGCATCTTTTGGGATGTGGTTGAGTGATTTCCTATTTCAATTCATGAGGTTTTATGGGCCTTCATGGGTTGGAATGAGTAATTTACTGAATCAATCCTTTAATTAAAAATTCAAATGCGTGTAGTTTTCAGTGATAAGGAGTATGGTCCCTGATTCACTGGGAATGAAAGTCCATTTTAAAGGAACTTTTATAAAAGTTCTAAGAAAATAAAAACATAAAAGGAAAATAGTTTCACATCCTTATCTCACCTTTTCATGATTATGAAAGGTAAAGGAGTGAACCTAGTAATTAAATATAAAATGAAATGAAACGATTTCCAATAAATGGTGAGGCAAGGTACAATTGACCCTTCATCTATTGGAACCCCTAAAACTTATAACCGAACACTTAATGACACATGGATTTCTAAGAGGGTGTTTGGGTTAGTACGTCTTGGGTAGTGACATTCCTTACCTTTAGATTTTATTAGTGTTTCTATTTTTTCTTAAATCTTTTTTTTGAGGTGTGTGCTTGGAAAAATTGTAGACTAATGTAGCCATGACATCCTTGTGTCATGTTACAGGAGGGTGGAGATGACCATAATTTAGACATGGTGGGACCTAGGTCGCCATTCTTACCTCTAGGAGTTCCATATGAGGAACCACCTACTATACCATAATTTTGAACTAATTCTCAAGTTCGTGATAGTTTCCTATGTGTAATAAAATCCACGCATGGTGCTCCATGAGTTGCACCTAAAATGGATGATCTAACCTATGAGTACCAACAATATAATTCTCCAACTTTATCAGGGGATGATGGTCTATAGACTTTTGATTCTTGGCTAGAATCGACCTTGTCTATCTTTGAGCATTTGGAGACACCTCTAGAGCAGAGGTTCAAACTTTCTGCATACATACTATGTGATTCATCCAATCATTAGTGGGATGTGATTACTCAAAATGATTTCCATAAGAACATGATATGGGCTGATTTCCAGACTTCCTTAGGCTGAGAGCTGACTGAGACAGAGAGTTTATGTATCTCAAGCATAATTATATGTCAGTTATGAAGTATTCATCTTGTTTCACTGAGTTACAGTGATTTTCATTGCTTCTAGCCGGTGATGAGATTTAGCATTATAGACGCTTTGTGGATGGGTTTGTGTATTCCATCCATACTTAGGTGAATATATTATTTGTTGGACTCCTCATGTTTTAATTCTCACAAATCATGTTTTACACTCTTATAACTCGTGTTTTTTAACTCTCACAAGATCATGTTCAAAATCCAAAAAATTATATTTTAATCTTATGAACTATGTTTAATATTGTTCTATTATTTTTTAGTATGATTATGTTTAATCTTAATATATTCTATGAATGTTTCTTCTTAATAAATCTTATATATATTTGACTAATTTTGTGAAACCATAAGCTTGCTACTAGTTCCATATTTTCACAAAGTCTATGACATCGTAAGCTTGCTACCAGTTCCATCTTTTTAGAAAGTTTGTGACACCATAACTATGCTACCGATTCCAGAATTCATAAAGGACATGACACTGTAACTTTTCTAATGATTCTATAATTTTCAAAGGACCAGACACCATAACTTTTCTACCAGTTCCATATCTCACTGTGATTGTGGCACCATGACTTTCTCAACGCAACTATGACACTGTTTCATACTTAACCATTTTTTTTCCTTAATTAAATTTAAAAGTTTCTTCTAACGGTCATATTTGAGTAATTTAATGACACTGATATAATTAATGATCTTTTGAAATCTTTTCAACAGACAATACAAGGTACAAGGTGTGGATATCATGCACCTTGTCAACTCCTACACAAGCACCCAAAATAAAATAAAGAATGGAACTCGAGCAGAAAAGTGTTGTAGTTGAATGCATTCAAAAGAGAAGAACACCCACACATGAAAGACTACACCCAAGGAAGATCTTCCAATTCCTACTGGATAAAAACAAAGAAGAACCTACTATGAACTATCTTGAAAACATCCTTGCCGCAACTCAAAGAAGAATAAGTACATCTCACTGCACTGAAAACCAGAACACTCTGTCTTCAGAAGAGGACTAGAGAATTGCATCTATTGAATCCAAAGAGTCCAGAGCTGCATTTCATGACACATAGAGACCTCTAAACTCTATCTCATTATATTTTTCTCTGTTGTGCACTAATTTATTACTCATTTAGTAGTGTGTGTGTGTCTATATTTAAAACACACATTGTCTTTGGCACTAAACTGGAGAATATAAGATATACTCACTCAAATATATTTTTACACCTTGCTTCACCCACGTGTAACTGTGGAAGAGGTCCTATGTGACCTGGATGTTAGTTTTCCCACATAGAACAATGGTAGTGGTCTTGTAACCTGGACAGTCTTGTGTACTGTTGTTAACCCTGATCTAGGATTTGGATCAAAGATTTATATATATATGTATATATATATATATATATATATTCTTGGTGGTAGTTGATCACCAAGTGGAGTGTATTAGGTCTTGGATTGAGACTGAACCACTTTTTTTATCCACTATGTCTTTCAATTTAGTATTTCTATGTTTTAACACATATTTTAGAAAACTAAATTTTAATTTGATAGTTAGTCTTGTAAAGTATTTATAATTATCTTTCCTTATTAGATTAATTTCAAAAGTTTTATCCATGTCTCATATTTTTATAACTAAGAATTAATCAATCTTTTGAGAAACTATTTGAATAGTCAAGCTATTATAATTTTACTACCTTTGTTAACTGGTCAATTTTATTTTTAATTGGGGTAACTTTTTAAATAAAATTTTTAACATAAATTTTTATAGGAACTAAATTCACCCCACTCTTGAGTGTCCTACTTATACCAACATTTGGTATCGAAGGTTTTTTTAACTGTTATTTTCAAATGTTTCAAATATTTCTCAAATCTATTCAACTGTGATTTAGTTGTGTTTTAAATATCTCTAAAGTTATGTTAGTTATAAATTTATTTCTCTTTAAAATATATCCTTTATCTATTTGTTATGGATACTATACAGGAAGGTGCTACTACCAACAAACCTTCCTATTTTAATGGAACAAATTATGGTTAGTGGAAAATTAAAATGAAAATGCACTTAGAAAGAATGGGTTTTGATATTTGGACAGTAATAGAAGATAAATATGAAATACCAGAAACTCTAAAAACATGGAGTGAAGCTACAAAAGTTGCTTATAATAATAATTATAAATCTATTGATGGATTATTTTTTGTCTTAGGGGATGAAGAGCTTAATATAATATCTGCTTGTAAATCTACCTATAAAATTTGGGATACCTTAGCTATCTCACATGAAGGAACAACTAATGTTAAGGAAATGATACTTAATACTTGTACTATTAAGTATTACAACTTTAATATGAATATTGATGAACCCATTCTTGATATGTATCTCAGTTTTAATGAAATAGTCAATACAATGAGATCTCTTAGAAAGTTAGTGGGTTCCAAAGAAAAAATCATGCAGCTACTCCAATGTTTATCTGAAAAATGGAGAGGAAAATTAGTATCAATTAGAGAATCCTATGATATTAGTAAGTTTCTAGTAAAGGATATAATAAGTAAATTTTTTATGTATGAGGAGGAGTTAAAGGAAAACAAAGAAGAAGAGGATGAACCAAAGGAAAGTTAGTGTCTTTCAAAACCACTAATTCAAAAAATAAAGAAAAAGAGAGGATACAGACTCATTCTGACAGTACAAGAAATGATGATTCACTGTTAGATAGTGATGAGTAAATTGATCAATTATCCAGAAGGTTTAAGAAGTTTTATAGGTGGAAGAAATTATTTAGGAAGCCTAACTAAAAAGGTAAATATGACAACAATGGAAACTAGAAAAAGGATTGGAAGAAAGGTGATACTTCCAGTGAAATAATCTGTTATAAAGGTAAGAGAAAGGGACATGTAATGGAAGATTTTCCCAAGATAAAATATAATAAGAGATATTAGGACAAAGATAGAAAGTAAAAAAAGGAAATGAAATCCACATGGAGTGCTCCTGAGGGCAGATCAAGTGAATTTGAATCTTCACATGATGAAAATTCTGACAAAGACAATATGTGTTTCCTAACAAACACGTTAGAGGTAACTCTTGAGTCTCCTGTATAGAATTCCTATTATTCTAGAGAGGAATTGATTCTAAAAATATGACTAATGAAGAAATGTTTTAAATTTTACAAATTCATGAAGATACATGTAATGAGTTAAAAGATAAATATAAAGCTTTAAAGAAATAGCATGCTCTCACTTCTACTATTAAATATAATATTACTACCAAAAAGGAAAATAACACTCAATTACTCAAAAAAAACAATGAAATTAAATTATCTAATGAGAAATTGAAAACAGTGCTAGAAAAATTTACCAATGGAAAGAATACTCTAACAATAATTCTTGGTAAACAAGTAGTTCCTAGTTATACAACTGTAATAGGATACCAACCTAGATAGAGGAACAAATCCAAGACTCATTTTATAACAAAATCTGGAAAATATGTTTTTATACCCAAAACTAAAAATTATGATATTTCTAGCTCTAGGAAGTCATTCATTGCTTCTAATTTTTCAGGACCAACAAATTTTACTTTTCTAATAAATTACAAACTATGTATAGGAAACCCATGAAGCAAGTATGGGTTTCCAAAACTCTTATTACTAATGTAACAACCCAAACTTTCATTAATGAAAATTCCTCTTGATATAATTAAGTGTTTTATTATGTAAAACGGTTATATAAAATGTGAAATTCATTAGCTTTATGTTTTTAAATTTTAAAATACTATTATAAATTGAGATTGTTGCTAATATAGTCATTGAACATTGATCACATGATTAGTATAAATATAGGGCTTCAAAAAATCCAATTTACTCAGACAAAGGAAGTGATGGCCTCATCCAGTAGACTTGCTCTATAGCAAGACCATTTGTCAAAGCTCAGAAATGAGGTGGCATCATTGGGCTTCTCTCTTGACTAATCCCAAGTCGAGATTCAACATGTTAAGCTCAAATGTAACCACCTACGAGATAAGTGTAATTTGATAGAGATTATCACTCGAGCGATGTTATCTGAGCCACCCCAAGAGTCTGCCATCATCGCACACCTTACACTTTGATCTTATGTGGGTGTTATAAGGGGTTATGTAACTATACCTTATCACTATGAATATGTGCATTATTTTTGTATATAATAATGAATATACATTCATTTTATTATTGTTACTTTGTAAATAGTTTTTAAAGTGCAAATGGTATTTTTGGTTAATATTCAACTAAGAAATATATTTTTATGAATTAATAAATTTTTGAATTAAATAATATTTTAATAAAAAATTATTATTATTATTAAATTATTCTTCATTAAATATAAATTATTGTATAATTTTATGAATGTAATTTTAATTTTTATTAAGGTTTGAAAGTTGTTTTTGTCGAAATCCATGAATTTTCGATAAATGTCGGTTTTTATTTTAAAAGTAAAAATTCACATATTTAGAAAATTATTTAGATAAAATGAATATTATTTTTGGAATTAGGATGTTGAAATTATCTAATGGTGAATTTTTCATAATTTTCTGAGATAGTCAAATTTTTGGGTAAAAATTAAATATTGTTTAAATATATGATGTGTTTTATGACATCATAATGACCTAATAGTGATGTAATAAAATACTATAAATGATATTTTAGGCCAATATATGTTCTATATTTAAAATAATGTGATTTTAGATTTGTTTTATTAAATTTATGATGGCCTTGTGTACCCTCCATGACTTATAAAACATTTTATCTTTTTAAATTGTTTTCCTTGAGAGTGTAGCTCACCTCCACATAAGCAACCCTATTATTTTAAAAAATTTGGCCATTGGACTTATAAAATATTTTTCTCACTCCCCTTTTGAAAAACCCATGGGTCAAAACCATGGGCAGGTTTGTTTTTTATTAGTTTTATGTGAGGTGTCTCAAACCTCAATAATAAAGAATTCCTTCTCCTTTCCAATATAAACCCACGCAATCTCCAACTTCCTCTTCACTCAAAGATTTTGGAGTTAGTCAAACCTCTTCCATACTATCTCTATAATCCTCCCAAGTCACCCCAATATCCCAAGAATCCTCTCTCAATCCCCTCCCAAGCCTTTGGGATCACACATCCAAGTAAGGGATTCCTACCTTTCTCTTTTTATCCAAGTTTCTTAATATTGTTATGCCCTTTTATTTTTAGTTATAAATGTTGGGTATGATTTCAAACCTCCCTCATACTTCCCTATTTATGTTTTAATGATGATATATCATTTTCCCTATCATTAAATACCACCCATGCACACCCGTTACTATGCTGAAATTCTAAAAGGAATTTCTCTCTCCTCATTTACATTCAAGAAATTCTTTTGTATCATGAATCTAAATTCCATTACAATTTTTGGGACATGTATCTATATGACCCCCCTTATTATCCATTTCATGTATATATAATGAGACACCCATTTATATCTCATCAACCATTTTTTTTTGAATTCTTATGTCACACCGTTATGCTATCGAAATTGCACCACGTTTTTTCAAGACAAAGTCATTGTGTAGTGAATACCATGATCATTTCTCTATCAAGGGTATTCACCTTTATGAACATTTATTTATTGATTATATAGTTTCATGAATGAATTCCAAATTCCTTTATCGTGTAATAAATGATGATGTTTAATGAATCCATGTTTTAGGATCCATGTGGCACACGTATGAACGAAATGAAATGTTTAATAAGGGTGCGCCCTGATAGCACTCCAATGCATTGGGTAAAGTATAGTATTATGATACGTCATGTGAAATGAGTGTTGAATCATGATAATTCAATTTCAATGAAGTTTTACTCATGTTTCATGTTCAATTTGGGTTTACTCGTGCTCCATGTGCAATGAGCCTTGGCTCATGCTAATTCCATGTTAAGTATTGTTGCCACATTTCCATGTTATGATTATCATGCTTTACCAGAAATTCTCAGTCATAGGCAAGCCTATGACCATTTATTAATAAAAGAAAAGGCATAAAGCAGGTACAACAAGCCATAAAAACAACTACATATCATAGAAACCAAACCCATCACCATCCCCAATATGGACTATTTCCTCTGCATTATCTGTTTCCCATTTGGATATTTCATAGTACTTTTGAACCTTGTCATATTTTCTTCTCATATTCAACTTCTCCAAGGATAAAAACTCCTTCTAAGATTGCATATCCCAACTTTCCTTCCCAATAGAAGCTCTGGTAGACACCGGACTTGGAAGATAAGAATAATCCTTCTTCGGTTGTCGACGTGGTGGAATAGTCTTATTGTCCTCAACCCCATGAACCATTTTCCTATCACCTTGAACAACAACACTAAAGGAAGGATGGACCATACCACTATCTTTTTCCTTCTCACTATTCGAGATGTCACCCCACTTTCCCAATATTTTCTCTTGTGATCCATTTATATGCCTATTGTCTAAAATGTATTGTATTCCTCATGTTATTCCATGTTTATTCCCTTATTGGGATTTATATCTCACCCTTTTCTTATGCATGTCCTCAGGTTATCCTATGCAATGATAAGTACGAGGGAATGTAATGGTCATGTAAAAGACTTTTTCAATAAGATGTTGTGTTTTATGCTTTAAGTTGTTATGTAATGTTCTTAATCCCCAAAGACACTATACCTCTCGATCTTCTATGTTGTATCAAGTGAATGTTTTAGGTAATAAACTGTGTTTAAGTATGTAATAAAGAATAAGGTTGTTATAGTTGGTATCAAAGGATAGGTTTAGTTGTTTTCAGGATTATGATTAGAAAACCCTAGTGAATACTTAGAGACAAGACCATGTATAGTAAAAACATCTCTATGTTTTGGTGGGTATTGAGTAAGTGGTTTATCAAGAAAATTCATCTCTTTTTGGATATGATCAGGTAGTGGCGGCTCTGGCACAGATGTACCTAGGAGTGAAAAACCTGACAAGGAGTTTCGGGCTTGACCTAGGGTATCCTGGTATACAACAACGGGCCTTGATTCACTATTGGTTACGACACTCCTGGGGGGTTTGCCTTGGTAAATTAACAATCTTTGTATGAACCATTATTAAGGGAATTTTAAAAAATGCCTCTACGAATACATGTTAGAAAGTAGATCATAGATAACATAGATTTAAGCTTATAGATTCATAAGTTAAGGAAATAAATTTAATTTATAAGTCATCCATTTTTTTTATTTGGATTACCCTTTATGTGTTACCCCTAACTTTCCTTATATTCCATCCAATGGATGGTAATAAGGGGACTCAAGCTAATAATCGATGTGAAGATCAATGTGATGACTATTCTAATGAGATCCCCAACCCAATGGGAGAAGGAATCATGAACTTTGTCATGATACTCTCTCAGTTAACTCAATATTTGAATAGAAACATGGGTCAAGAGGAATGTTCAACCCCCTATAAGAAAGAGCAAGTCGCTATCAAGAGCTTCATGAGACAAAGGCCTCCTACTTTTAATGGATCATCTGATCCCTCAATCGCTGAACAATGGATCAACTCCAATGAAAAGATCTTCTCCATCATTTAATGTTCCAAACAAGAGAAGGTTCTTCTATATGCTTATCATATGAAGGGTGAAGACGATCAATGGTGGAAATTGATCAAAAAATATGAACCTTGAGGAAGATATAGAGGCGTTGGAATGGAAGGATTTCTAGAAAAAAAATTTGATAAATATTTTCCATGCACCCAGTGACTTAAGATGGAAAGGGACTTCCTTTCCCTCAAGAAAAAAGATGAAGAATCTGTCAGAGAGTACGAGGAAAACTTCAGAAGGCTTGCATGATACACTTTTTTCATTGTCGTTACCCCTGAATTCAAGGTCGACCGCTTCTTTGGTGGTATAAAAGCTATCCTACAGAAATCCCTAGCGATCTGTGACTTCGAGAGCTATGAAGAAATTGTCTAATGTTCTCTCAAAGTTGAAATGGAGATCAAAAAATATCTGGGGTATCATGGGGATAAGAAGCATAAGGTGGAATTCAATTCTGGTAGTCCAATGGATAAATCCAATGGTGATAAAAAAATCTAGCACGCCACTTTCCAAAGGTGGGGAAAGAACCACCCTGGAAATTTCCTGAAGGGGGTGAGGAAATGTTTTGGGTGTAGAAGAGAAGGGCACCTAGATATTAACTACCAACAAGAAAAACCAGAAGCTACGACAGAGGAGAGTAACACTTTATTTTAACCTCAACGCATTATTAATTTCTTAAAGTGCCAAGAACTAGGGCACCATGCAAATCAGTTCCCTAAGCCAAGGGTTTTCAGAGGAAACCAACAACCTCCAAGGCATCAAGGGATAGCTTTTTTCATCACTACCATCGAAGTGAACCCTGGGAATGAAGTGGTGATAAGTACGCTAATTATTCATTCAAAAATAGTGAACGTACTTTTTGATTCTAGTTCTGTGAAATCTTTTATATCTAAAAATTTTAGTATAACAATACCAACACCACCACAAATCATGGAAGTAAAGATGTCGGTGAGTACGAAAAATGGGTAAATCATTGCATCCCATGAATATAATTCCTCCCCTATCATAATTTATGGATTTAACTTCCCTACAAACCACATCATACTCCCTCTGGTGTAATTTTATGCAATTCTTAGCATGGATTGGCTTTCCGTATATATAGCCAACATAAATTTTTGTGAGAGGTAAATCACTCTCCATGTGGAGAATCGACCCCCGATTCTATACATGTGCAAGAAGGGGGATGAATCTTCTTTAGTTCCATCATCTCAAGCATGGATATTACTATCCTATGATCACACGTATCTATCTCAGATTATTGAATCCAAGGAAGAAACCATCCTTGAAGACATTCCTATTGTGATAGAATTTTCTAAAGTGTTTCCCAAGGAATTTTTTGATCTCCCTTCTATAAGATATGTTGAATTATCAATTGACCATATACCTAGGGCATTGCCAATATCCAAGACTCCATATAGAATGGTTGTTTTCAAGATTGAGGAGCTAAAGAATCAACTACATGAGAATCTAGATGAAGGGTTTATATGCCCAAGTGCTTCACCATGGGGTGCACCAGTACTCTTCATCAAGAAGAAGGAAGGGTCAATACACCTTTGAATCGATTATTATGAGCTTAACAAAATCACAATAAAGAAAAAGTTTCCTCTACCATGAATTGATGACTTTTTTGATCAGCTTCGTGCAGCACAATACTTCTACAAGGTAGATTTGAAGTCAGGATATTATCAAGTAAGGGTGAAAAAAGAAGATATCCCCAAGACCACTTTTCATACAAGATATGGGCACTATGAATTCATATTAATTCCCTTTTAACTCACTAATTCTCCATAAATTTTCATGGACTTGATGAATATAGTCTTTAGAGATTACCTCAACAAATTTGTGGTAGTATTTATAGATGATATTCTAATATAATCCAAAACCAAGGAGGATCATGAGAAGAATCTAAGAACTGTACTAGAGATCTTGTGAAAGGAGAAGCTCTATGAAAAGTAAATCAAGTGTGAGTTATAGTTGATGGAGTTCTCACTCATGGTCCATATCATCACAAACAATGGGATATCTATGGATCCCTCCAAGATAGCTAAAATATAGTGATGGATGAGGCCAACATCAGTAACGGATATCCGTAGCTTTTTGGGGTTAGCTGGATATTATTGACAATTTGTGAGAAATTTCTCATGATTTCTCAACCCTCTTACCAAGCTAACTCAGAAGGGAGTAAATTTTTCTTGGAGTGATGAATGCAAAGAAAGCTTCAAGGAGTTGAAAATGAAGATTATCACTATGATCGTGCTCACTTTACCCACAAGTGTATACATTTTTGTGGTATTCAGTGATGCTTCGAAGAAGGGCATGGGTTGTGTGTTGATGTAAAATGAAAAATTCATTGCCTATGCTTCAAGTCAATTGAAATTTCATGAGAATAATTATCCAACACATGATCTGGAGTTAGATGTAGTGATCTTCGCTTTAAAATTTTGGTGGCGTTATCTCTTTGGGGAGAAGTGTGAATTATATACAGATCACAAAAGACTCAAGTATATATTCACACAGAAAGAGTAGAACATATTCCAACGAATATGGTTAGAGATGATCAAAGACTATGACTGCTCAATCCATTACCACCCTAGGAAAGCAAAAAAGGTATCAGATTCTCTAAGTAGAAAGGAACCATCAATTCTATTATTAATGAGAATTAAGAAGGATCCAATCTTCTTATATTTGATAAATATAGACATGGGAATCATAAATAAGGGAACATCATCAAGCCTTTCACAAATTATTTCTCAACCATCTCTTTTGGAAAGGTTAAAGGATTCTCAAAAGGATGATGTGGGAATTCAGAAGAAAGTGGAAGCTATTAGAAAAACGGAAATCCTCAGAGTTCAATGTTACTGAAGAAGGAATTGTGAGATTTGGGAAAAGACTATGTGTTCCATCATGTACAGAGCTGAAGAAGGAACTTTTGGATGATGCACATAGTTCAAATTTATCTATTCACCCAGGAAACACAAAGATTTATCAAGATCTATGAGATCATTTTT
This sequence comes from Viscum album, assembly GCA_963277665.1. Lineage (NCBI taxonomy): Eukaryota > Viridiplantae > Streptophyta > Magnoliopsida > Santalales > Viscaceae > Viscum > Viscum album. The sequence goes on from OY728155.1 coordinate 1,909,287,975, forward strand.
GGTGGTATAATATGAAGAAGGAGATCGCATAGTATACATCAAAGTGCCTGGAGTGTCAGCAAGTGAAGGAAGAGAGGCAAAAGTATAAGGGGATGATGCAAGAATTTCCTATACCATCATGGAAAACGGAGAACATAACCATGCACTTTGTCACTGGAATTCCAAGGACATCTAGAGGAAAAAATGCTATATGGGTCATTGTGGATCGTATTACGAAGATAGCTCACTTTATCTCGATTTGAGAGGAGTTCTCATTGGATCAACTTTCATGGATTTACATAAAAGAAGTGGTAAGAATGCATATAGTACCACTATGTATTGTATCCAATCGTGATCTGAGATTCACCTCGAAGTTCTAGAAGAGTCTCCGACAAGATCTAAGCACTGAACTGAAATTCAGTACGGCCTGTCATCCTCAAACTAATGAACGATCTGAAGGAACTATTCAGGCACTAGAAGATATGTTAGGATCATGTTCTACGGACTTCAATGGAGGATGGGACCAATATATTCCACTGGTTGAATTTTCCTACAATAACAATTTCCACTCGAGCATCTGAATGGAACTATATGAGGCCCTGTTTGAGAAGAGGTGTAAAACACTGGCATGTTGGGACTAAGTCGGCGAGCGTAAGCCTCTAGGAATATAAATGGTCGAAGAAATGGAGGAGAAGGTGAAAACCATTCAGTAGCATATCATGGCCACCCATAGTCGACAAAAGAGTTACGCAGATAACCGTTGATGAGACCTTGAGTTTAAAGTTGGAGACATGGTATTTCTATACATATCTTCATGGAAGAAGGTCATGAGGTTTGGAAAGAAGTGGAAGTTAATTCCTAGGTACATCATCCACTTCTAGATTCTTGATTGTGTTGGGGTTGTGGCTTATTGACTAGCACTTACACATACCATGGACAAAGTACTTGATGTCTTTAATGTATCCCTCTTAAGAAAGTACATACCAGACCCTTCACATATACTCTCTTTAGAGGTAGTATAGTTATAGGATGATCTTTCTTACGAGGAGAAACCAGTGAAGATATTAGATCATAGAGAAAAAGTTCTATGAAATAAGATAATGCCCCTCATCAAGGTGTTGTGTAAAACCACAAGTTTGAATAAGCGACGTGGGAATCAGAATAAGTGATAAATCAAAGTTACCTACATTTTTTTGTGTGGGAAAAATAAATTTTTAGGGTGAAATTTCTTAAGGGGGGAATATTGTAACAACCCAAACTTTCATTAATCAAAATTCCACTTGATCTAATTAAATGTATTATTATGTAAAATGGTTATATAAAATGTGAACTTCATTGGATTAATGTTTTTTTATTTTAAAATACCCTTAGTAATTGTGAACATTGCTAATATAGTCATTGAACAGTGATCACATTATTAGTATAAATATAGGGCTTTAACAAATCCAATTTACTCAGACAAAGGAAGCGATGGCCTCATCCAGTAGAATTTCTCCATACGAAACCCATTTGTTGGAGATCGGAAAGGAGGTGGTGTCATTGGCCTTATCTCTTGACCAATCCCAATCTGAGCTTCAACATGTTAAGCTCGAATTCAACTGCCTACGGGAGAAGTGTAATTTGATAGAGATTACCACTCGAGCGGTGTTATCCAAGCCACCCCGAGAGTCTGTCACTATCGCACACCTTACCCTTCGGTATTATGTGGGTGTTATAAGGGGTTGTGTACCAAGAACTTATCACTATGAATATGTTCAATATTTTTTTATATAATAATGAATATACATTTATTTTATAATTCTTACTTTGTAAATAGTTTTTAAAGCGCAAAAAGTACTTTTAGTCAATATTCAACTAAGAAATATATTTTGATGAGTTAATAGATTCTTTAATTAAATATTATTTTAATAAAATATTATTATTATTACTAAATTAATGTTTATTAAATATAAATTATTGTATAATTTTATGAAATTAATAGTAATTTTTATTTTGGTTTGAAAGGTGTTTTTGTCAAAACACATGAATTTTTGATAAATGTAGGTTTTTATATTAAAAGAAAATTTTCACATATTTAGAAGATTATTTAGATAAAATTAATATTATTTTTGGAATCAGGATGTTGAAATTATCCAACGGGTAATTTTTCATAATTTTCTGAGATAGTCAAATTTTTGGGTAAAAATTAAATACCCTTTAAATATATAATGTGTTTATGACATCATAATGACACAATAGTGATGTAATAAAATACTATAAATGATTTTTTCAGCCAATATATTTATTATCCTTAAAATAATGTTATTTTATATTTGTTTTATTAATTTTATGATGCCTTAGTGGACCCTCCATTACTTATAAAACATTTTATGTTTTTAAATTGTTTTCCTTGAGAGTGTGACTCACCTACCCATAAGCAACACTATTATTTTAAGAAGTTCTGCCATTGACCTTATGAAATATTTTTTTCCACTCCCCATTGGCAAAAACCATGGTAAAAACCCATGGTATGGTTTGTGATTTTGATTAGTTTTATGTGAGGTGTCCCAAACCTCAATAATAAATAATTCCTTCTCCTTTCCTATATAAACCCACCCAAGCTCTCACTTCCTATTCACAAAAAGACTTTGTAGTTCATAAAAACTCTGACCTCCTATATATATAATCCTCTCAAGGTTACCCAATCTCCCAATAATCCTCTATAAATCTCCTCCCAATCCTTTGGGGTCACACTTCCAAGTAAGGGATTCCTACCTTTCTCTTTTTATACAAGTTACTTAATGTTGTTATGCCATTTTAGTTTTCAATTATAAATGTTGGGGTATGAACTCTCACATCCCCCATACTTCCCTATTTATTTTTTAATGATGATAGACCCATTTCTCCCTCATTAAATTCCTCCCATGCACACGTGTTACTATGCCAAAATTCTGAAAGGAATTTTCTCTCCTCATTTACATTCAACAAATTATTTTGTATCGTGAATATAAATTCCATTACAATTGTTAGGGAATGTATCTATATGACCCCATTACATTCCATTTAATATAAATATGATGATACACCCCTTTCTCTCTCATAAATCATCTTTATTAATTCTTTTGTCACGTCGTTATGCTGCCGAAATTGCACCACATTTTTTCAAGCCTAAGTCATTGTATAGTGAATACCATGCCCAATTTTCTATCAAGGGTATTAACATTTATTCACATTTAATTATTTATTATAGATTTTCATGTATTAATTACATGTTCCTTTATCTTGGAATAAATTATTATGTTTAATTAATCCATGTTTTATGATCTATGTGGCACACTTATACATGAAATGAAATGTTTAAGAAGGGTGTTCCCTGATAGTGCTCCAATGCATTGGGTAAAGTATAGTATCATGATACGTCATGTGAAATGAGTGTTGAATCGTGCTAATTAAAGGGAAATGGTGGTTTAATAGTACTTCATGTCCAATTAGGGTTTACTCAAGCTCCATTTGCAATGAGCCTTGGCTCATACTAATTCCATGTTAAGTGTTTTTGCCACATTTCCATGTTATGATTATCATGATTTATCATGCCTTTATGTTCATGTTTCTCTTGTGATTCATTGATATTCCTATTGTATAAAATTTATTGTATTCTTCATTTTATTCCATGTTTATTTACTTACTGGGCTTTATAGCTCACCCTTTTCTTATGCATGTTCTCAGGTTATCCTATGCAATGCTAAGTACTAGGGAATGTAGTGGTCATGTAAAGGAAGATTTCAATAAGATGTTTAATTCTATGCTTTAAGTTGTTATGTAATGTTCCTAATCCCCAAATACACTAGACCACTCGATCTTTTATGTTGTATCAAGTGAAGGTTTTATGTAATAAACCCTGTTTAAGTATGTAATAAATAACAAGGTTGTTATAGTTTCTATCAAAGGATGGGTTTAGTTATTTTTGGGATTAGGATGAGAAAACCCTAGTGATGCCTTAGAGACAAGACTAATTATAATAAAAACATCCCTAATTTTTTGTGTGTATTGAGTTAGTGGTTTATCAAGCAAATACATCCATGTCTGGATACGAGCAGGTAGAGGTGGCTCTGGCACAAATGTACCTAGGGGTGAAAACCACGACAAGGAGTTTCGGGCTTGACTTAGGGTATCTTGGTACACAAAAATGTTCCTTTCTACACTCTGGGTTATGAAACTCCCAAGGGATATTATTTGGTAAATTAACAAGCTTTGTATGAACTATTATTAAGGTAATTTAAAAAAATGTCTCTAAGAATACATGTTAGAAATTAGATCATGGATAACATAGATTAAATCTTATAGATTCATAAGTTAAGGATATAAAATTAAATTATAAGTCATATGTTTTTGTATTTGGATAACCCTTTATGTGTTACCCCTAACTTTCCTTCTATTCCAGCCAATGTTCGGTAATAGGAGGACTCTAGCTAACAACCGATGTGAAGATCAATGCGATGATTGTTCTAATGAGATCCCCAATCCTATGGTAGTGGTAATCGTGAACTTTGTCATGATACTCTCTTAGTTAACTCAAAATTTGAATATAAACATGGTTAAAGTGGAATGTTCAACCCCCCCCCCCAAGAAAGAACAAGTCGCTCTCAAGAGATTCATGAGATAAAGGCCTCCTAATTTTAATGGATCATATGATCCCTCAATCGCAAAAAAATGGATCAACTCCATTGAAAAGATATTCTCCATCCTTCAATGTTCCAAACAATATAAGGTTCTTATAGCTGCTTATCTTATGGAGGGTGAAGTAGATCAATGGTGGACATTGATAAAAAAAATATGAAGCCTGAGGAAGAGATCGATGCATTGCAATGGAAGGATTTCCAGAAAATGTTTTTTGATAAATATTTTCCACGCACCCTCCGACTTAATATAGAAATGGACTTCCTTTACCTCAATAAAAAAGATGACGAATATATCAGAGCGTATGAGGAAAACTTCACAAGGCTTGCATGATACACTTACGACTTTTTCATTACCCCTGAATGCATGGTTGACCGCTTCTTTGGGGGGCTTAAACCTATCCTACGGAAAGCCCTAGTGATCTGTGACTTCGAGATCTATGAGGAAATTGTCTGATGTGCCCTCAAAGTTAAAAAGAAGATCATAGAATCTCATGGGTATCATGGGGATAAAAGCATAAGGTGGACTTCAATTCTGGTGTTCCGATGGATAAATCCAACGGTGATAAGAAATTCCATCACCCCACTTGCCAAAGGTGCGGAAATAAGTACCCCAGAAATTGCCTGAAGGGGACGAGGAAATGCTTTAGGTGTGGAAGAGAAGGGAAGCTAGCTATTAACTACCATCAAGAAAAACCAGCAGTTGTGACAGAGGATAGGAATGCTTCGTTAAAACCTCAATGTGTTGTTCATTGCTTCAACTACAAAGAACCAGGGTACCATGCAAATCAGTCCCCTAAGCCAAGGGTTTTCAAAGGAAACCAACAACCTCCAAGGAAGAAAGGGAGATATTTTTCCATCACTACCACCAAAGTGAACCCTGGCATTGAGGTGGTTACAGGTACACTAGTTATTCATTCAAGAATAGAGAATTTACTTTTTTATTCTGGTTCTACGCATTCTTTTATATCCCAAAAGTTTAGTAGAACAATCCCAACACCACCACAAATCATGGAAGTAAAGATATCGGTGAGTACGGAAAATGGGGCAATCATTGCATCCCATGAATATAACTCCTCCCCTGTCATAATTTGTGGATTGAACTTCCAGAAGAACTACATCATACTCCCTATGGTGGAATTTGATTCAATTCTTGGCATGGATTGTCTTTCCTAATATAGAGCCAATATAAATTTCCTTGAGAGGGATATCACTCTCCATGTGGAGAATCGACCCCCGATTCTGTAAAAGTGCAAGGAGTAGGATGAATCTTCTTTAGTTCCATCATCTCAAGCATAGATATTACTGCCCAATAAGAACACGTATCTGGCTCAGATAATTGATTCAAAGGAATCAACCATCCTTGAAGACATGCCTATTGTGAGGGAATTCGCTGAAGTGTTTGCCAAGGAATTTTATGGTCTCCCTACTAGAGGATATGTTGAATTCTCAATTGACCTTATACCTGGGGTGTTTCCAATATCCAAGACTCCATATAGAATGGCTGTTGTGGAGCTTGAGGAGCTAAAGAATAAACTACATGAGAATATAGATAAAGAGTTTATACACCCAAGTGATTCACCATGGGGGCACCAGTCCTCTTCATCAAGAATAAGGATGGGTCAATGCGTCTCTGCATCGATTATCGTGAGCTTAACAAAATCACGATAAATAACAAGTATCATCTCCCACAAATTGATGACTTGTTTGATCAGCTTCATGGAGTAAAATACTTCTCCAAGGTAGATTTGCGGTCGAGATATTATCAAGTAAGGGTGAAGAAGGAAGATATCCCCAAGACTGGTTTTTGTACAAGATACGGGAACTATGAATTCATAGTAATGCCTTTCAGACTCACTAAGGCTCCATTAAATTTCATGGACTTGATGAATTGAGTCAATAAATATTACCTCAACAAATTTGTGGTAGTCTTTATAGATGATATTCTAATATACTCCAAAACAAAGGAGGATCATGAGGATCATATAATAACTGTACTAGAGACCTTGAAAAGGGAGAAGATCTATGAAAAGTACAAAAAGTGTGAGTTTTGGTTGTGGTAGTTCTCATTCATGGTCCATATCATCATAAGAAATGGAATATCTTTGGATCCCTCCAAGATAGCTGTAATAGAGGGATGGTCTAGGCCAATATCGGTAATGGATATCCATAGATTTTTGGGGTTAGTTGGATATTATCAACGATTTGTGAGAAATTTCTCATGATTTTTCAACCCTATTACCAAGATAACTTGGAAGGGAGTAAAGTTTACTTGGAGTGATGAATGCAAAGAAAGATTCAAGGAGTTGAAAAGAGGCTTATCACTGCACCTGTGCTCACTTTACCCACAAGTGGAGAAATTTTTGTGGTATTTATTGATGCTTAGAATAATGGTTTGGGCTGTGTATTGATGAAAAATGAAAAATTCATTGCCTATGCTTCAAGGAAATTGAAAGTTTAGGAGCATAATTATCCAACACATGATCTGGAGTTTTCTACAGTGATCTTCACTTTAAAAATTTGGCGGTATTATCTCTTTGGGGAGAAGTTTAAAATATATATGGACCACAAAATCCTCAAGTATATATTCACATAGAAAGAGTTGAACATGCGCCAATGAATATGGTTAGATCTGATCAAACACTATAACTTCTCAATCTATTACCATCCTAGGAAAGCGAACAAGGTGGAAGATTCTCTAAGTATATAGGACCCATCAATTCTATCATTGATGAGAATTGAGAAGGATCCAATATTCTTAGATTTGATGAAGATGGACATGGGGATCATAAAGAAGGGAAAAAAATCAATCCTTTCACAAATGATTTCTCAATCATATATTTTGGAAAGGTTAAAGGATGATCAAAAGGATGATGTGGGAATTCAGAAGAAAGTGGAAGCTATCAGAAAAGGGAAATCCTCAGAGTTCAATGTTAATGAATAAAGAATTTTGAGATTTGGGAAAATATTATGTGTTATATCAAGTTCGGATATGAGGAAGGAACTTTTGGATGATGTACATAGTTTAAATTTATCTATTCACCCAGGAAACAAAAGAATGTATTGAGATCTCCTAGATCATTATTGGTGGGATAATATGATTGAGATCACTGAGTATACATTAAAGTGTCTGGTGTGTTAGCAAGTGAAGGCAGAGAGGAGGAAGTATAAGGGGATGATGCAACCATTTCCCATACCAGCATGGAAATGGGAGAACATCACCATGTACTTTTTCATTGGACTTCCAAGGAGATCCAGAGGAAACAATGATATATGGTTCATTGTGGATTGTCTTATGAAGACAAATCACTTTATCTCAATTCGAAAGGAATTATCATTAGATCAACTTGCATGGATTTAAATCAAAGAAGTGGTAAGGCTGCATGGAGTACCATTATCCATTGTATTCGATCATGATCCCAAATTCACCTCGATATTCTGGAAAAGTCCCCAACATGCTCTAAGAACTGAACTGAACTTCAGTACAGCCTATCATCCTCAAACTGATGGCCAATCTGAGCAAACTATTCAGACACTAGAAGATATGTTAAGATCATGTTATATGGAATTCAAAGAAGTATGGGACCAACATCTTCCACTGGTTTAATTATCCTACAATAACAGTTTCCACTCGAGCATCTAAATGGCACCATATGATACCCTATATGGGAAGAGGTGTAGAACACCAACATGTTGGGATTAAGTTGGTGAGAATAAGATACTAGGACCAGAAATGGTCGAAGAAATGGTGGAGAAGGTGAAAACCATTCAGTAGCATATCAATGCAGCTCAGAGTCGACAGAAGAGTTATACAGATAACCGTTAATGAGAAATTGAGTTTAAAGTTGGAGACAGGGTATTTCTACAAATATCTCTATGGAAGAAGGTCTTGAGGTTTGGAATGAAGGGGAATTTGAGTCCTAGGTACATCATCCACTTCGAGATTCTTGACCGTGTCAGGGCTATGGTCAATCGACTAGCACTTCCACCTACCATGGCCAAAGTACATGATGTCTTTCATGTATCCCTCTTAAGGAAGTACATTATAGACCCTTCACAAGTACTATCTTTAGATTTAGTATAGTTAGAGTATTATATTTCTTATGAGGAGTAACCATTTAAGATCTTAGATCGTAGAGAAAAATTTCTACAAAATAAGACAATTCCCCTCATAAAGGTGTTGTGGTGAAACCACAAGTTTGAAGAAGCGACGTGGGAATTGGAAGAAGTGATGAATCATCGTTACCCACATCTGTTTTAGTGTGGGAAAATGAAATTTTGAGGGCCAAATTTCTTAAGTGGGGGAGATTTTAACAACCCAAACTTTCATTAATGAAAATTACTCTTGATCTAACTAAATGTATTATTATGTAAAATGGTTATATAAAATGTTAACTTCATTATATTCATGTTTTTTTTATTTTAAAATACTATTAGTAATTGTGACCATTGATAATATAGTCGTTTAACAATGATCACATGATTAGTATAAATATAGGGCTTTAACGAATCCAATTTACTCAGACAAAGGAAGCGATGGCCTCATCTAGTAGACTTGCTCCATATGAAGCCCATTTGTCGGAGCTCACAAAGGAGGTGGCATCATTGGTCTTATCTCTTTACCAAGTCCAATCCGAGATTCAACATGTTATGCTCGAATAGAACTTCCTATGGGAGAAGTGTAAGTTGATAGAGATTACCACTCGAGCGATGTTATTCGAGCCACCCCAAGAGTCTGTCACCATCGCACATTTTACCCTTCGGTCTTATGAGGGTGTTATAAGGGGTTATATAACAAAACCTTAGCACAATGAATATGTGCATTATTTTTTTATATAATAATTAATATACATTCATTTTATTATTGTTACTTTGTAAATAGTTTTTAAAGCACAAATAGTATTTTTAGTTAATATTCAACTAAGAAATCTATTTTGATGAATTAATGGATTTTTGAATTAAATAATATTTTAATAAAATATTATTAATATTATTAAATTAATTTTTATTTTATATAAACGATCGTATAATTTTATGAATGCAATTGTAATTTTTATTAAGGTTTGAATGTTTTTTTTTGTTAAAACCCGTGAATTTTCGATAAATGTCAGTTTTTATTTGAAAGGTAAAAATTCACATATTAATAAAATTATTTAGATAAAATGAATATTATTTTTGGAATTAGGATGTTGAAATTATCCAACGGTGAATTTTTCATTATTTTCTGAGATAGTCGAATTTTTGGGTAAAAATTAAATATTGTTTAAATATATAATGTGTTTTATGACATCATAATGACCCAATAGTGATGTAATAAAATAATATAAATGATATTTTAGGCCAATATATGTTTTACCCTTAAAATAATGTGATTTTATATTTGTTTTATTAATTTTATGATGCCTTAGTTGACCCTCCATGACTTATAAAACATTTTATCTTTTTAAATTGTTTCCCTTGAGAGTGTGACTCACCTCCACATAAGCAACCCAATTATTTTAATAATTTCGTCCATTGACCTTATAAAATATTTTTTTATACTCCCCTTTTGAAAAAACCATCGTCTGGTTTATGGTTTTGATTAGTTTTATGTGAGGTTTCCCAAACCTCAATAATAAAGAATTCATTCTCCTTTCCTATATAAACCCACCCAAGATCTCACTTCCTCTTCACTCAAATCCTTTGGAGTTCGTAAAACCTCTACCCTCCTCTCTCTATAATCCTCCCAAGGTTCCCCAAGATCCCAAGAATCCCCTTTTGAGCCCCTCCCAAGCCTTTGGGATCACACTTCCAAGTAAGAGATTCTGACCTTTCTCTTTTTATCCATGTTTTTTAATATTGTTATGCCCTTTTATTTTCAATTATAAATGTTGGGGTATGATTTTCCACCTCCCCCATACTTCCCTATTTATTTTTTAATGATTATAGACCCCTTAATATCTCATTAAATTCCTCCCATGCACACTCGTTACTATGCCAAAATTATGAAAAGAATTTATCTCTCCTCATTTACATTCAAGCAATTATTTTGTATCATGAATATAAATTCCATTAAGATTGTTGGTATATGTATCTATATGAACCCCCTTACTTTAAATTTCATGTAAATATGATTATAAACACATTTATTTCTCATTAACAATTTTTAGTAATTCTTATGTCACGTCGTTATGATGCTGAAATTGCACCACATTTTTCCAAGCCAAAGTCATTGTGTAGTGAACACCATGCCCATTTATCTATCAAGGTTATTCACCTTTATGCACATTAACTTATTGATTATAGATTTTCATGTACGAATTTAACATTCCTTTATCGTGGAATAAATTATTATGTTTAATGAATCCATATTTTATGATCCATGCGGCATGCATATGCGTGAAATGAAATGTTTAAGAAGGGTGTGCCCTGATAGTGCTCTAATGCATTGGGTAATGTATAGTATCATGATATGCCATGTGAAATGGGTGTTGACTCATGATAATTCAAGTGAAACTATGGTTTACTCATGTTTCATATGCAATGAGGGTTTTCTCATGCTCCATGTGCAATTATCCTTGGTTCATCCTAATTTCATGTTAAGTGTGGTTTCTACATTTCCATGTTATGATTATCATGCTTTATCATGCCTTTATGTTCATGTTTATCTTCTGATCCATTGATATGCCTATTTTATAACATGTATGGTATTCCTCATTTATTCCATGTTTATTCCCTTACGTGGCTTTATATATCACCCTTTTATTATTCATGTCCTCAGGTAATCCTATGAAATTCTAAGTACGAGGGAATGTAGTGGTCATGTAAAGGAAGTTTTCAATAAAATGTTGTGTTCTATGCTTTAAGTTGTTATGTAATGTTCTTAATACCCAAAGACAATATACCTATTGATCTTATATGTTGTATCAAGTGAAGGTTTTATGTAATTAACTATGTTTAAGTATGTAATAAAGAACAGGGTTGTTATAACTAATGTTACTAGACCCAAAAAAATTTGGGTACCAAAATTGTATTTTTCTTAATTATTTTGTAAGAAAGATGTTTGAAGATGTCCTATAGAATTATATGGTACTTGTATAGTGGGTGTTCAAGACACATGATTGGATATTATTCATTATTAAATAAGTTGATAAAGATTGAAGGTTCACATGTCACCTTTGGTGACAATGCTAAAGGACAAATAATTGGCATTGGCCAGATTGGTAACTCTAACTCAATTTTAATTTTTAAATTACTTTTTGTTGATGGATTAAAATATAATATTCTTATAATTACACAATTTTTTTATGATGGTTTTCATGTTAAATTTGAAAATAATAATTTAAATGTTTTTAATTCTAAGAATGAATTCGTATTTTATTCTTTTAGAAATGGAAATGTTTATGTTGTTAACTTAGATTATTTAGTTTATTAAAATGTTTCATGATTAAGTGAATTTCTCAAATATTATTGGATTTGGCATAGAAGACTAGGACATTGTAATATACACTCACTTATAAATCTTACTAGAAAAGGATTAGTCAAGGATCTACCCAAACATGAGTTTCCAAATGACAAAGTCTGTAATCCTTGTCAAAAGGGAAACAACACAAAATCTCTTTAAAACTAAAGAATTAAGTTTCAAATTCTCAACCTCTTGAGTTTATTCACATGGAATTTTTTGGAACTTCTCAATTTTCAAGTCTTAATGAGAATCACTATGTCTATGTTCTTGTAGATGACTACTCTAGAAATACTTGGACCTTCTTCTTAGCTCACAAAAGTGAATCTTGTTCTCATTTTACCAAGTATGCTAGGACTTTATAAAATATTAGTGGTCTTAGAATTAAATCCTTAAGAATTGACCATGGATTTTAGTTTGAAAACCAAGAATTTGAATCTTTTTTCTCACAAAATGTCTATAGTCATAACTTCTCTGCCCCTAGTACACCACAAAAAAATGGTGTTATAGAAAGAAGAAATGGAACCTTACAAGAAATATCTAGAACAATGCTTAATTAATATTACATACCTATATACTTTTGGCTTGAAGCTATGAATACACCTTGTTATATTATTAATAGAGTCTTAATCAGACCAATTCTTACGAAAAATCACTATGAGTTGTAGAATAATATAAAACCCAAAGTTAATTACTTTAAATATTTTGGTTGAAAATTTTATATTATCAATAATAAGAATAATCTTGAAAAATTTGCATCCAAAAGTGATGAAGGAATTTTCCTAGGTTATTCAATATCTATTAAATCCTATAGAGTCTTCAATAAGAGAACCAAATGTATGGAAGAATCTATACTTTTCAAGTTTGATGAAACATATCCACATGAACCAAAGACCTCCCTTGAAACCCTTAAGGATGATATGTTAAATATGTACGTGAATTTGAAATCCTTTGACCCTACTATCAAGTAATCTGTAAAATCTTCCAGTTGTGGAAATTATCTATATTCGATCCATAATAAACCTAAACCTATTAAAGAAGCTGAAATATCTATCTCTTATTTTCCTAGACCTATTATAACCCTTAAAAACCATCATTTAGATGCTATAGTTGGAGATTTAGATAAAGGAACATAGACTATAGATTCTATAAGAAATTAGGTTGAACATCAAGATTTTTTTGTCACAACTTGAGCCTAAGAACATCAATTAGGCATTCAATGATGAATTTTGGGTGATGGTTATGAAAAAAAGAATTAAATCATTTTAAAATAAATAAATTCTGGAAACTTGTGGATAGAAAACTAAATACATTTTTGACCATAGACACTAAATGGGTGTTTAGAAATAAAGTATATGAATCAGGTACCATAGTAAGAAATAAATCTATATTGGTTGATCAAGGTTGTAGTCAAGAAGAAGGGATTGAATATGAGGAAACTTTTGTAATAGTTTCTGGACTTGAAGACATTAGAATCTTTCTTGCATATATAGAACATCTAAATTTAAAACTATATCAAATGGATGTCAAGAGTGCATTCCCAAATGGGTATATAGTTGAAGATTTTTTTGTTGAAAACATCATAGTTTTAAAAATCCTCATTTTCCAAATAATGTTTTTAAATTAATAAAATATTTTTATGGTTTAAAGCAAGCTTCAAGAGATTGTTATGATAGAATAAGTAGTTTTCTTATTTCCAAAGGTTTTAAAAAAGGTATATCTGATCCTACTCTATTTATGAAAATAATTTCTAAAGATGATTTAGTGGTTAAAATCTATATTGATGATGTTATTTTTGGATATTCAAAAAACTCTTTATGTGTTGCTTTTTCAAAGATGTTGCAAAATGAATTTGAAATGATTTTGATGGGTGAACTGAAATTATTTCTTGGATTTCAAATCTTTCAAAATAAGGAAGGTAATATTTTAAATCAAAGTAAATATACTAAATATCTTCTAAAACATTTTGGTTTAGATAATACTAAAAGTAGTGATACTCAAATGAGTACCACCTATAAGTTGGATCTTGATGAGAATGTTAAATCTGTTGATCTGACCACTTACAGAGGAATGATTGGAAGTTTACTCTACTTAACTACTAGTAGGCCTGATATTATGTTTTGTGTGTGTATTTGTACTCATTTTCAAGAAAATTCTAAAGAGTAACATCTTCTTGTTGTTAAAATTATTTTTTAAATACCTCAAACATACTACCAAATTAGGATTGTTCTATCTTAGAGGAAAATAATTTGACTTAGTTAGCTATTTTGATACTGATTTTGGTGGTTTTAAGTAAGATATAAAAAGCACCTCTGAAACATGTCACTTTTTGGGAAAGTCACTAGTTTCATGGTGTAGTAAAAATCAAAATTATATTGCATTATCTACTGCTGAAGATGAATACATAGCTGCTGGTGATTGTTGTGCTCAGAGTTTGTCGTTGAAACACACTTTTCTAGACTATGGATCTCAATTCAGTAATTTCCCTATAAATTATGATAACACAAGTGCTATTAACATATCAAAGAATCTTGTTTCTCATTCTATAACAAAGCACATTGACATAAGATATAACTTTTTGAGAGATCATCATCAAAAAAGATGATATTACTTTAGAATTCATTAGCACAGAACATCATCTTGCTAACATTTTCACTAAGCCATTAAATTATTAAAGGATGAATTACATCATGCGTGAATTAGGAATGATTAACCTTGAGTGAATAGTTTATTTTCTCAATTTACTATCTCAGGATTACTGTCTCAGTTTACTATCTCAGGATTATTGTCTCAGTTTACTATCTTAGGATTATTGTCTCATGATTAATATCTTAGTTTACTGTCTCAGGATTACTGTCTCATTTTACAATCTCAAGATTTTTGTCTTATTCCACTACCTCACTGCTTGTTGTCTTATGTTTTTTGTATCATTCATTACAGTCAAACCATTTTGAGTCACACCATAATACTAACACCCAGAATGCATATGTCGGTCTCACTGTATTATTTATAATTTCTTTTTAAAAGTTTATTTTTGTATCTCTTGTTTTATTTATTTTTACCGCATTTTTTTGTTTGTGATGTTTGAGCTCTCTAAATGATAAATACCTACCATTTAACTACTATCAAGAAAAATTCTCTCAAAATATAAACCCTCTTTATCTCTCAAAACACTTTCCCTCCTTCTTATATTTCTTGATTCCACGTTGAATACCCAGGATGAAGCGTTCATCCTTGTCAACTCATGAGAATCACAAGTCTCAGAAGAAATAGAAGAAGGATCCTGTTGTAATGACCAAGAAGCTACTGAACCCAGGTATTGAGGATCACAAAGTCATGTCTGAAAAGGAAATCTATGCTAAGTGGATATTGTTTATTAATTCTCTTGTTCTAAGAGTTCTAAAAGAATATGGGTGATTGGATTGTTTTACCAAAGAAAAAAGACCAATCTACCCAAATCTTTTTTATGATTTTTATCAGTATTTCCAGTTTACCTCCAATTCCAAGGATGATTTTATGGTTAGGAGCTGAGTAAATGGCCAAAGATTCACTTTTTTGTGGTTATGTGATTTCTTCTTAGGTGTAACTCATGAAGAGATTTTTTAAGACTACCATAGAGGTCCTCCTCCACCTAGTGATGTGTTTATCCTATAATAGGATCTGATAAGTTTGAATAAAAATAAGAATAAAAGAATTCCTATTTCTAATGATCTTGATGTTGAGCCAAGGTTATTATTCAAGTTCATTCAACATCTCATTTTTTCAAGGAAAGGGGATTTTTTCACTCTTAAGTATCAGGATGTGTTTTTGATTCATCTTCTGAAGAATGGACACAAAATTAACTTGTGTAAGTATATTATAATTCACATGTGTGATATGGTCAAAACTACATAAAATTATACCTCTATTTTCTATTCAACTTTGTTTTTTCTATTCTTATAGACAAAGGTTTGGTTGGCCAGAATGAAGAAGTATTTGTGGAATATGATTTCTGTATCTATAAGGATACTTGTAGGAGAATGAAAATAAGTTGGAATACATGGAATAGATCATCGTTTGAGGATAATGATAGGTTGTATGAGGATTTTAATCCTGTTGAAAATCCCTCAATACCTAAAGATGTAGTTGATCCTGGATTATAAGCTAATGAGATTGTGGACTATTCAGATTAAGAAATATATGGTGATGTTAGTGAAGGCTTTTGGGAGTATCTCATGAGATATTACCTCTCTCTAAAGGTGATACTGATTCAAGTGGAAAAGATGAAACTGATGCTAAAGTAAGTGTTGTTTTAGAAGAAGAGCATGCTATTGTGGAAGAGATTACTGCTTCTACGGAACATTCTGAAGAATAGGCTGAAACTGAAGTAATATTATCTACTTAGGAAAGGATGGAAAAGGCCTTTTGGATGGCTAGATATGTGGGTGATCCTGAAAAAGCTAAAATTATGGGAATGGGTGAAGAGATTGAGTCTCTGAGTCCTGTGAGAGATGCACATGTTGAGGGGAGTATCACCCTATCTTAGAAAGTGTTCGACTTCCAAATCCTATTGACCCAAGTTTTGAAGATACTTGGTACAGTTTTCCTAGTTATTTTGATATATATGACACCCAAGAGGCCTTAGTAAAAGGGATATATCTTTCAGCTGTGTTTCAGTTGAAACAAATATCTTCCAAAGAAGTAACCCCTTATATGGAATCTGAACCTATTTCAGTTTCTGTTTCTGAACTCATTCAATAATCATTAGATTTTGTAAGTCATAGTGATCTGAAAGTTTTTTGGAGAAACTTTGTGGTTTGGTTTTGAGAACCTCATGAAGTCACAACCTACCCTTGTGACCAATCTCAGTGAAAGATATCACGCTTTTCTACTAGAGAAAATCATTTGGAAGATCCAACCGAAGATGCTTCAGGATATTCATGAAGTTAGAGTTGAGAATAAGCATTTGAGTAATGAGGTAAAATATCTAAAATCTATGGTTGAAGATATGAATAAGTCCTTGAAAAATATTCAAGATCTAGTTACTCATCTTAGTTAGGATGATACTGATAAGATTATATAGAAGGTTGTATCTCTGATTCAACAAAAATTGATTACTGTGTATAAAAAGGTGGTTGAGAACAACACCAAGATAGGCAATGAGATGTGTGGGATTTTCTCTGGACTCAATAATCTAACCAATGAATATAAAGTTTGTTTAAAAATTGTTCAAAATAATATTAATACTCTCACATCAGTTGTTTCAGCTCTATCTACCTCTGTATAGCCATCTCATCCTGTGGATAGTGACTTAATCAGATCAGTTTTTTGAGAAGATCTTCAGTCAGTGTTGAGTGGTGTTGATAAGGAAAGTCTCTCTTCTTTCATTAAGAATAGTGATCATGTGCTTGATTTGGTAAGGATCCATTAAAATATTTCCACTGATGCTCAAGAATAAATCTCTAAGAATTTGGACTATTTATTTAAGATAATTTATTCTAAGAATGAGTTGAACAATTTCTTGAAGTATCTTGTGGAGAATTTGAAGATACCTCCAGTCACTCAAGACTTCAAGGATCAAGTGCAGAAGATCAAGGAATTCACACCCACTCTAGAGAAGTTTCTGGAAACCAAGGATGAATTTGAGAAGGCCATGTGGTATGGTGGAGAGATAATCATGGGATTTATAAACCTCTTGAAACCTTGTCTTCATGTTTAGAGTGATGCAATTGTGGTTCTTGCACCTGCTCCATGGAGGCATGTTCTACCTTCTGATACCTATCTTCCTTCCTCCACCTCTTCTCCACTAGTGACTATGTTTGTTTCTCAGTATCTAATCCAAATTATATCTATCATTATTGACCAACCTTTGCCTCAGTCTTCCACAATACCTACCCTTACACCTTCTATCATTGAATGAGTGACACTTCCTTCCCTAGCCATTTATTCAACTACCTCTACTTCTACACCTCTTGCTTCTCCATCTAATGTCTCTCACAAAAGAAAAATCCAAGTTTTATGACTCTACCAAGAAGTGAATTATGATTTTGATAGGGATATTTTGTATTTTCTTTCTTTATTGTAATGGAATTTATCCTTTTTATTACATAGAGTGTTGCCTAATGTTGTTTCTTCAATTGTTATTTTCTTTTAGTCTTTGTTTTTTTCATTATATCTCTTCTCTTTTTGATAATACCAAAAGGGGGATAGAATATTAGAACTGGAATTTTAAGGGAAAAAAATCAGAACTAGCATTTTAAGGGGGAGAAATAATAAGGGAAAGACATAAGGGAAAATAACCATCCTTTATGCTATTTATTACATATATGATTTAATATCTTAATATGATAATTAATCTGTTTATTTCTTTCTAAAATATTTGGGTTTTAAATTCCATGATTTTGACCATCAAAATGGGGGATAT
Organism: Viscum album; assembly: GCA_963277665.1. Taxonomy (NCBI): domain Eukaryota; kingdom Viridiplantae; phylum Streptophyta; class Magnoliopsida; order Santalales; family Viscaceae; genus Viscum; species Viscum album. The sequence goes on from OY728155.1 coordinate 1,909,306,453, forward strand.
TGTTTGACTCCTTGTGTTTTAATGCTCACAAATCATGTTTTACACTCTTATAACTCAAGTTTTTAAAATCTCACAATATCATGTTCAAAATCTCACAAATTATATTTTAATCTTGTGAACTATGTTTAATATTGTTCTATTATGTTTTAGTATGATAATTTTTAATCTTAATCCATTTTGTAAAGATTCCTTCTTAAGACAGTTTACAGATATTTGATTAAGTTTGTGAAATTGTAATCTTTCTACAGGTTCTATATTTTCACAAAGTCTATGACATTGTAATCTTGCTACCGGTTCTAGGTTTTCACAAAGTATGTGACACTATAAACATGATACCAGTTCAAAAATTTACAAACGACAAGACACTATAACTTTTCTACCAGTTCCAGAATTCACAAAGGACCAGACAATGTAACTTTGATATCTATTCCAGATCTCACCATCATTTTGGCACCGTGACTGTCTCACTAAAACTATGACATTGTTCCATACTTAACCATTTTTTTCTTTTTTAATTAAATTTAAAAAAAATCTCACAATCATATTTGAGTCATTTCATAGAACTTATATAATTAATGATCTTTTGTATTACTATCAATAGATAGTACGAGGTATGAGGTGTGGATATTATACACCTTGTCATCTCCAACACAAATGACCGAAATAAAATAAAGCGTGGAACTCAAGAAGAAAAGTGTTGTAGTTGAATGCATGCAAAAGAGAAGAACACCCACACATGCAAGAATACATCGAAGGAAGAACTTTCAATTCCTTCTGGATGAAAACAAATAAGAATCTGTTGTGAACCATCTTTAAAACATCCTTGTAGCAACTCAAAGAAGAAGAAGAAAATCTCAATGCACTGAAAACCATAACACTCGACTCGTGACACTCTATCTTCAGAAGAAGATTAGAACATTGCATATGTGGAATCCAAAGATTCCACACCTGCATTTCACGACACACAAAACCTTCTAAACTCTATCTCATTCAATTTTTCTCTCTTGTATACTAATTTATTTCTCTTTGAGCAGTGTGTGTGTGTGTCTGTGTTTAAAACACACATTGTCACCTTCACTGAACTGGAGGATACAAGATATCCTCACTCAAATATCTTTTTACACCTTGTTTCACCCACATATAACTATGGAAGAGGTCTTGTGTGATCTGGCTGTTAGTTTTCCCACATAGAAAATTGGTAGAGGTCTTTTGACCTGGACAGTATTATGTACTATTGTTAACCCTGATCTAGGGTTTGGATCAAATATTTATTTATATATATATATATATATATCTTGGTGGAAGGTGATCACCAAGTGGAGTGGATTAGGTATCAGATTGATATTGGACCACTTGTTTTATCTATCATGTCTTTCAATTTATTGTTTCTATGTTTTAACTCATATTTCAGAGAACTAAATTTTACTTCGATAGTTAGTTTTGGAATGTAGTTATAGCTTTCTTTCCTCATTAGAGTAGTTTCAAAAGTTGTATCAATATGTCATATTTTTATAACTAAGAATTAATTAATCTTCTAAGAAACTATTTGAACAGTCAAGCTATTATAATTTTACCACCTTAGTTAACTGGACAATTTTATTTTTAATTGGGGAAATTTTTTAAATAAAATTTTTAACAGTAATTGTTATAGGAACTCAATTCACCCCCATATTGAGTCTCTTACTCCAACCAAAATTATTCCTACCTACTTTTTCTGAAATATTAAATTAGTATCTAATCACTGAGCACAACCTAAGGGATAGAGACAGTACCAGTCATAGAGAACTAGTGCCACATCAAGACAGTTTTTCTTCTGGTGGAAGGAAGAATTTCCATTAAGGTTTCTCATCAGGGCAGTGGAAATTAGGGTACCATTGTAGGTAGCTTTGTAGTATGCTATCAGTGTGAACTTATGGGGTATCTAAATATTTGGTGTGATAGAGACCCTCTAGAATATCAGGATTGAAGCCATATAGGGTATAATGCAGAGATTCTATCAGATCTTTCCATCAGCTTCTAGTGGAAGAGGTTATATACCAGCTCTACCTTTAGGAGTAGGTTATTTTATGCCACATCAGGTGGAAAGTTGGAGTAGCACCAGAAGGACTGGCTGAGGAGGATTTTGTGGTCGTGGTAGCTAGACCTCTGATCACCATTAGTTCTAGAAAAGTATTTTTGATCATGGTAGTCCAGATATTTCTCAGGTCCATGGATCAGGCCAGATGCATGCTTTACAACTGATACTTAAGGATCAGGTTGTGGGGTTGTCTAAAGTATGAGGTACTATTATAGTAGTCTCCACTATAGTATCTTCTTTATTTGAAATAGGTTCTTTACACTATTTTATCTATTTATTTATCTTGTAAATTCTTGGCCTGTAAATATAGTTTTGTTGTGGTGTTATGACCCTTAATACACCATTGGGGGTATGATCAGAGGGAATATTCCAATATAGGGATTGTACCCTTGAGGTAGGCAGTTACCCTTTCTTATGGGACTACTTTTTCCTTGATATGATGGGATTTAATGTCATTATTATGATGGATTAGTTGGTTCTTTATCATGAATTTGTATAATGTTATCACTGAAGGGTGTATTTTACATAATCAGAGGGAAGTATTTATCTACATAAGGGTGAGTGGATGTCCATCCTAGACAAGATGTAATATAGCATCATGGGCTAGGTGGGGTGACCGCAAAAATATCCAATATCTTCATGGAGGATCAAGGTTTAGACCAGGATGAATTCCTTATAGTAGTATATATTTTCAAGGATGTCATTCCCAAAAAAAATTCTAGATTACCTCTTTAGAGGGAGGTAGATTTTACGATAGATCTTGTTCCAGGAGAATCTCTAGTGTCCATTCCTCCTTATAGGATGGATCCTACTTATCTCTAGGATATCAAGTGGTAGTTAGAGGACATGGAGACCAAAGGGTTCATACAGCCCAGAACTTCCCCTTGGGGTTTGCTCATGCTTTTTTCTAAGAAGGTGGATGTGACCCTTTTTCTATGCATGGATTACAGATGTTTGAACCATCTTATGGTTAAAAATCGGTATCCACTTCCTCGAATAGATGATCTTCTTGAACAAATATGAGGAACTAGGGACTTCACTAAGATCAAATTGAGATCAGGCTATCATCAGGTGTGATTCAGGACATAAGAAATACCTCATAAAGCTTTCCATATTAGGTATGGTATGTATGAGTACCATGTTATATCATTCAGTATTAAAAACGTTCCCTCCATTTTCATGGCTTTGATTAATATGGTGTTTCATCTCTATTTGTATTTTTTGTCATAGTTTTTGTGGATGACAACTTGGTGTATTCTCACACTCATAGAAACCATGAAAATCACCTTGATATCATTCTATTTACATTGAGAGAGCATCATATTTATTTTGGGATTTCTAAGTGACACTTATGGATCGAAAAATTTCACTTCTTGGGTCATATTATCTCAAAATCGAGAGTCTATGTTGACCTAGATAAGGTGAGAGTTGTGGTTACCTAGGAGAATACTAAGAATGTGTTTGAAATAAAATTTTTCTTAGAGATAGATGGGTATTACAAGTGATTCATATAGTACTTATCATTCCTTTATTCACCTCTTATTAGTCTCACAAAGAAGGTTATTAAGTTACTGTGGTTAAAAGAGTGTGAGAAATCCTTTTAGGAGCTGAAGGGGAGGTAGGTCTTGACACCTATTCTGACTCTTCTAGATCCAGTTAGATGTTATATTATCTTCTATGAGGCATCAGGAATTTTCCTTGGAGTAGTGCTAATATAGGAGGATAGAGTCAGTTCATATTTATCTTGAAAGTTGAGGCCTCATGATAGAAATTACTCAACGCATGACCTTGATATAGTAGTGGTTGTCCATGAATTATGTTGTTAGATACACTATCTATTGGGTGAGCGCTTTGTGGTTTACAAGGACCAAAAGAGCCTAAAATATATCTTTCACAACATGACATGAATCTCATATAGTGGATATGGGTCAAATATATTCATTCCTTTGATTTTAAGATTACTTATATTCCTAGAAAGGGAAATGTAGTCACTGATGTGCTGAGTCTAAAAACTCAAGCATAAGCTGTAAGGGAAGCCAATGATGAATGGAAGTTAATGAACTTATTTTATGAGATGAATCTTGAGTTTCATGATAGTCACGAGCAGTCGTATCTCTCAAATTTGATAGTGACCTCTTACCTCCTTGAGAAGGTGAAGGGTAGGAAATTTTCAGATCCTAATAGCTTGGTTCTTTGTGAGAGAATATCATGAGCTGAACTGCCTCCATATTAGTCTATGGATAGAGACGGCAACCTACATATTCATGGGTGTGTTTGGGTTCCTAAAAATATGAGAGAGGATTTTATGCAAGTTTCTCATGATTCTTAGTGGTTAGTTCATCCAAGAATCTCCAAAATGTATCGAGATATAAAATGCTAGTATTGGTGGCTTGGGATGAAATGCCTGATAGAGGACTTTATCACTAGGTGTTCCACTTATTATCAAGTGAAGGTGGAACACCAGATACCTGTAGTCTTGTTAAACCATATTTTAGTCCTTGAATGGAAATGTGGAGATATTGCAATGGATTTCATAGTTGGATTACCTAGGTTGTTGAGGGGTAACAACGTTGTATGGGTATTTATTAACCAACTAAAGAAATCAACCCACTTTATTCATATTCGGGAGACTTTCTCTGTCAATGGGATGGGAATACTATGTGTTTGTGAGATCATACGACTACATGGGGTCCCTTGTACTATCTTTTCTTATAGGGATTCTCATTTCACATCACAGTTACAACAGGGGTTGTAGAAGGATATGGGTACATAGGTACTTCTGATCATGTATTTTCACCATCAGACTAATGGACAGTCGTAACAGATGATACAGGTTCTAGAGAAAATTATTTGAGCATGAATCCTTGATTTTAGTGGTTATTGGGAGAATCATATACCTCTCATCGAGTTCTCCTATAATTACAAATTTCATGTGACAATTCAGATAGCTCAATTTTGAGTCTTTATATGGTAGGTTGTGTCATTCACCCTGATGCTAGCTAGAGGCAAGTGACCCTACTAGGTCCTTGTCTCAGGTAGGAGACTTCAGAGTAGGTTCAGCTGATCTGGAAGCATATGAATACTTCTCATTCAAGATAGAAATATTTTTACGATCACCATCAAATACCTATATAGTTTGAGGTTTGGGATCTTGTTTTTCTATGGGTATCACCTATGATAGGGTATAAATGGTTATAGAAGCAAGGTAAGTTACTGCCTTGTTTTGTAGGGTCGTTTGAGATATCAGAAAAAGTTAGTACAATACCATATTGGTTGTCACTACCTCAGAGGAACCACAATATGCATGATGTATTTCACATTTCATAGCTTCACCATTATCATGTCAACCCATCACATAATTTTTATCCAGAGGAAGTTGACATTGATGTCAATTATTATTTTTAGGAGTATCCTATATGCATCATCGATAGGAGAATGAAGGAACTCTGAGGCTAGTATGTCCCTCTAGTACAGGCGCTATGGTAGCACGGCCATGTAAAGGATGAGACTTAGGAGTAGGATGTTGATGCACATGCTCAATGTCCATAGTTATTCTCAGAGAGTGTTTCACCACCCTTGGAATAAGAACTCAAGGATTAGTTCCTTTAAGGGGGAAGACTATAAGAGCCTAGTTTTTTACTCAGTTATGGATCCTGTAAATTTCAGTCTAACTCCTTATTATGGACCTTTTTCAGATGCCTAATGAGTTCACAAAGGTCTCAAGGATGTTTGGGGATTGTTCAGATCTCGGAGCCTAGCTTTTTGGGATAATTTTGCACGTCCCATGGATAGTGTAAATTGTGGAGGTAGGAGTCATGGTTAGTCTAAAACATGTGGATGGTCGGTATTTTTTAGGATATCCATATCACACAGTTAGTGCACAGCTTCTCAAACCATGTGGCCTAACCATGCGATTGTTTCCTCTTCTCCAGGTACCCATTCAAGGTTGGTGCATGGTTTGTAAAACCATGCAGCCAAACCATGCACCAGCTAATTTTTGGATAATTTTACTATTTTACCCTTAATGATCTAATTAACTTAACCCTTCTTCCCCAATCTGATTTACAATGGGATGGACCTCCATTTCTCCCCATTTGGAGCTCTTTGAAGGCTTAAGATATGGATTGAAAGATCTCCTTTATCCAGGTATCTAATCCAACTTTTGTTTGTCACATTGGATGTGAAACAGTAATTACTCAAGTCTACTTAAGTCATTCTTTGTTTCTCTTGCTCTTGACCTAGTTATTGAGATGTGAGTCCTTATACTCATTTTTTAGATCTACTCTGATCCAATCCAAATTATAGGCTGATACTAGAGGATGATAGTCGTACGAGTATGAGGTGTGTGGTATATAACTCATCCCTCAAGTTCATTGATTTTTGAATTTATGTTTGGGGCCCTCTGATTTCATTAGGTGTCATTTATTGAATTTATATTCCTTGATTATATCCATTATAATCACTTGGTTATGCTCTTTCCATAATGTGATTGGTTGTTGGTGGTTTCATCCACAACTCCCAACACCCAATGTTGGTTGATATGCCATAATTGGGTTTTTAGTGTTTTGAAACTTTTGAACAATCGTTCGAGTGTGCTTGATCTTGACCACACTAATGGTAAGACTCCTTATATTAATTTCCTATTGAATCATGAAATTGTGAATAGATTGTGCCTTATCACTTCCACTTGACCCGCCTAAGGTAAGTGATTAAATGTATGTAATTGATTCAAATGATATTATGGAAAGCATACTTAATTATATTAATTGGCCTTATTAAATGTAAATTAATGTTTGTTTGAAAGTCCATAGCACACATTTCCATGTTTATGGAAGGAAGTGGAGTGAACATTATTAATTGAACTTGACTTACATGGTTTTAATTAGAAGGTTACATACTACTTGGCCTTGTCAAACTAATTAAAGGAAAGGCTTGAACCAAATAAATTTGTTAATGGCATAGTTATCATATGAACAAATTAATTATAATGAATTAAATGTAAGGTTCTTCTTTATGAAAATAGACCTTGACATATTTATAGGAAGGCTTGACTCGAGTTAGCTCTTGGATTCCTAAGGGAATTCCTTGGGTGCTTGAGGACATCATTCTGATTCAAGGATTCCAGTTGCATTGGGTGAGACCTACCTGGGAATATGGTTCTTATCTACCTTTGGATACCCTGTATGACACCATAAGATCCCTTCATTATCAATAAAGTATTACTCATATACGCTCCTTGGATCTAGTGTGACATGAGGTTCCTTGACAATATCTTTGGGTTTGTCCACTGCTTATCTCCCATTTTACCCTAGATGCATTCCTTAGACTCAGTTAGAAACATTATTGTGGGAATTTCTTGGATGTTGATCCATGGATTACACTCTTACCCCTTAGCTAGAGTCCATTACTACTAATTTAGTGGATCCTAAGGTCTAGGTTTCCTTGGTGATTACCATGGAACCACTTCATATTAATTATCAATTATGGTTTCCTTATTACATATTGGAACCTTCACTAATTATACTATCATGAGATGATGTCATTGATGGATATACCTCACATGACCTGTTTATTTAAATTGGAACTTAATTAATTGATGAACCGGTTACACGTTCAGACACCAACCAAGGGTTTAAGTAGGTATTGGGGTATTTAGTTTCATTGTACTACATTACATTATATATGCATGCCTGCGCACTGTTAGATTTCCATTCCATGGGTTGGATGTTATATACATCGTTGGTGGTGGCCCACTGAGATTTATCTCACACCCTCTCTGAGCACCGTTTGGTACCCGGGGTAGATTACATGTATGTTGGTTTTGATAAAGGGAAGTGTAATTCTTCAGACACTTGATTTCTTGCTATTCTAGGACAGAGCTGGTATCAAATCACTGATTTGTATCTCGGGATGCTTGGTATAGTTTATGTATTTCCTTTTTGATACATTGATTTTTTCATGTAAGAATGCTACTTTTTATCTATTTTTTCTATATTTCTAGTGAAATGTAAAGTATCATCATTAGAAATTGTATGTTATTCCATTTATTTCATTTATTATTGGTTTGTCTCTTTGTGTTGTGTATTCTACTTACTTATATGTTATCTACTACATTTCACTTTGGTAATGAGGGCATAGTCTCCCCATTGATACACCTTAGGCCTTCACTACTAATCAGTAGCCTCTGGAATTTTGGGCGATGCACTTGAGGCCATGTGGCCCACTGAGCTTGAGGCACCTTTTACATGGCATCTGGGTCTAGGACGTCACACTCAATGTGGTTGGGGTACACACACACACACACACACACACATATATATATATATATGTATTTATGTATGTATGTATGTATGTATGTATGACCTATGGGATTCACAATAAGAGACCCAACCAACTCAAAACACCACCACTAAATCTCATAACACTGCCACTTTCACTTCCACCGCTAAGTTCACACCATCACACAACAAGACACTTTTATTTCAATTTTATAAAATTTATAGATTTCCCATTACTAACCCATTTTATTCATTAATCCCATTCAATTCACTTTAACAAAAACCACATTTAACCAGACTTCCCCTTTATTATTCAACATTAATTATCTATTCCATCCCATACTGTTTCATTTCATCATTATATTTAATTCCATTACTTCCTAAGAAACTACCACAACACAACACCATATATTCAAGACACCCATCATTCTCAGGCCATCAAGCCCAAACTTCCACCATTCAAAACCACAACCACCTTCTCATCACATCCACCACAAACCATGCCCACGTCTTGAAACATTTTCCCCATATATCACCCCCAAACATCACATCCTCACATCATAACCAATTCCCATCACATCCACCCCCATGTCATAGCCACACATCACAACACTTTCCACATCATTACCACACATAAGAACACTTTAAACATGACATATTCATATAACATATTTCATATTTAACAAGGGGATTCACATCACATTTCACTTTATTTTTAAGGTTATTCTCCCACACGACATAATTCCATGTGAAACTGATTTAACAGTCAGATATAAGTGGTTATCCATTTTTAATCAAGTTTATTACGAACAATCACAAAATAAGGTTTCCATAATAACAACAATTCTCAATGAAAACCAAAATTTCAAAATCCATGATTCTTAGTGGTACAATCACAATATCAAAAATATAAAAGTTGGTAAAAACATGTGATTCAATCCCTTCCCCATTAAATTTAAATTAAACCGGTTAATTACATTCATTAATATAGATTTAAACCACATTCCCAATTGTAAAAAATCATAACACATCCCACATGATACGCTGGGTGATAAATGAAGGACAGTCTACCTTGAACAAAGATTTTTGATCTTCTGCACATGGTTGAAACAATAGGAAGGCCACTATCGATCACCACAATAATGGAGGACACCCTCACCATCCAATAACACAACAACAAAATCAACCTCTTATCAATAAATCATCAAAATAGTAGGTTCCACTTGAAAAAAATCTCTCTCAGACAAGAAACAAGAAGGAAAATATAGGAAGACAAGTAGGAAACTCACTAAAAATTCCACAGATCTATTCTCCAATATTGGGGTAAAAATCAACTAAAATGGGGATAAAATAACTCCTTGGGACACAGTTGGGTAACTTAATAAATGAGATAAAAGTTGAACAAAACATTAGGTTTGTGAATCTTAAAGAATTTATAGGTAATGTGTAAAATAAAGGACCATGACACAACACCCTTAACCACACTGTAGTGGGAGAGAACTATAACACGGTTGGGAAGACCACAGCCCAGCCAGTCAAAGGATCCTCTGAGATCTATAACTATATCCATGCCATGTGTCCTAAAAGGGGGAGGAAGACCTTGGTGCAACAAAAGGTACATCACAACAGATCCCATTCTCCAAGAAGGCATGCACTACAACCCATACTCCATAACATAGCTATACCAAAATTTGAAGATCTGTAGAACACTGACCCCTGGGCTGATATGTAGCAACCAAGGTCTCAACAGTGCAACCCTAAACTACCAATAAGGGGATACATGACAACCAAGGCTCCATGGCACAACCACCCTCAAATCGGTAGTAGCCCCCAAAACTCTTTCCCCATGGTCTGTATGCCACAACCAGCTTCCCTTCACTATAGTGGCCATCCCTATGATGTAACCTAAGGATCTACACTATATGAATCCTCCCAACTATAACCTTTCCCCCACTCTCCAACTGCTTGGGCCTTCCTTCGATCACCTCTTCCACCAAAATTCCTACAAAGTAATGAGCTGGAAGTTTCAGGGTGTTACATAGAGAATTTTATGTATCCTTTAATTGATACATGTTTGTGATATCCCTTTGATGATTTTTTGATGATTTTTTCATTTAAATTATATTTTAATGGTGAATTTTTTATTCATAATAATTTCTTGTGGAAAATATTATTTTTTCTGCAATTTCATAAAAAATGATGATTTTGGTAATAATCATAAAATGTTTTCTATTTAATATACATTAGTTTTAAGAATATATAATTTAAATGTTTTTTATAATATTGATTTATTGTTTTTAGAAGAGTTTGAGATTGGTATGGTGGTGTGAATTAATTTATCATCATTCCATGGGTTTTGTTTAGATATTAGTTTTTGGAGAAAAAATCTTATTTGTTGAAATTTATTATCATGAAGTGATGTTTAAGGATTCGGGTGTTGGATTTATAATGTTTAACTTCCATGTTTTTAATTTATAACTTCTTTATTATAATAATGTTTAAATATATATTTTGAAATGTTAAAATTTATGGAATGTTTTTCTGTTGAGTTTAATTTTTATTTTTTTTCGTTTTATTCCATTACAGTGAATTTATTTCATTTTATTTTGTTTTCATACAGTCTCATATGAATTTTCCCTGAAAGCTATGTGTAAGATATTTGAAAAATATGAGAATGGTGTAAGATAATTTTTCAAATATCTAGCGTAATACATTTTTAGTCTTTTACTATGTAAGTTAATTTTTCAAATAGCCTGTAATACATTTTAAGTATTTAGCTTTGTAAAATTTATAAAAGGAAACACCATAGGATATTTTTATTTATGTCTACATATGATATATTCTTGGATGGAGGTGTAAGAAAATTTTCAGATATAGCCATAATATAATCTTCATACGCACAAGGTAAGGATACCACAGATTATCTGGTGAAACTGTTGTTCGTTTGAGCTATATACACTGTGGAAGTGGTCCAATTTCGATGATGAACAGGGATGGCTTGGAGTTTTGTGAGATGAGGAAGATTAGTTGTAGGTGTCGAGTTTATTTAATTGAAATGAGATCAAGTGCACCTCAGTGAATTGATTATCTAATTTTTAAAATCTATTATGTGTTTGTGTTGGATGCAACCAGTGAATACGATTCTCAATATAGAATTGATTTGGGTCCAACCCATTTATTGGACAGAGAGAAAATCATTAATTGGGATATTTATCTCAACATTAATATAGGATTTTCTCCCAAAATTAATAGAGAATTAATTCTCAATATTAATGGATGGAAAATTTATTATTGACAACATTAATTGGAGATATGGACTTGAGATATATATAAATGGGTGTGGTGAAGTTTGTTGAGTATGATTGATGAGTAGAAGATAATGCCTGAAAAGGAGGAGCTGGATTCCCTTTAAAGAATCCAACCTAGGTGCACACAAAGACCCAAAGGCATCAGAGCCAAAGGTGGAGGTCAAGACCTGTAAGGGTGGAGACCAGAAGGAGGGAGCCAGAAGATGCGACGACTGAACAGTGTTGGTGGCACATGATAAAATGATTTATATAGAGTTACAAATTATTGAAATTATTCTAACCTCGATGTTTATCCTCATTGAATAAAAGTTATTGTCATGAACCAGCCCGAGTCGACCCTGAACCGGTCACCCAGGCCAGCCTGTGACAAGTCCCGAGAGGCATTCATGATCCTCTCGGGATGGAGAAAAGCACCAAGGGCATCAATAGAGTATACAATGGAATGATTTCTACCATATATATACAATCAAAAAAATATAGGAAATAAATGTACAGCCCAAAATGCATTTATATAAAAATTGAACTAAACATTATATGTACAAGAAACTAAAAGTAGAACTAAACCAACAACTCAACTGACCAAACCTGATAACCAACTAAATCCATGTGATACTTCTGGTCACTCACCAATACAATCATCACATGTCTCCCAAGGCGATCGAACTCAATATAAAACCTTCACAAGGGCTAAAAACAGAAGAAGACTATAGGCATGAGTATTAAAACTCAGTAGGTTAGCCTGATATTCTATTCCCAATGCACTTCCTTTAAAATAAAAGAAACATCAATTTCATCTTTTAAATACAAGATATAAAAGTTTGTTTTTCAAATTAGTTTCCATGCTATAATAATTATCAGACAAAACCTTGCATGTTTTATAAACAAAAATGCAAGTAATAATTTTTCAAAGAGGTGTAACTTCAAAATGAATTTTTTTTAATGAGGGATTCTTTAAAGATTGTACACTTTTAAATAAATAACACACACTAATTAATTTTCCAACCAATCACACATTATGCTGACAGTGAGTACAAAATAGCCAATGAGAACAACTCACGAGAACACCCCTAGGCACTAGTTAGTTGTGAGCCCTAGGTACCTCATATCTCGGTGAAAGTAACCATAATAAATATTTTTTCTCATGCACAAAAGCCACTAGTATGGAGAATACCAATAACCTAGTGGTCCCTCAACATCATAATCATCATAGTTTAGTTAGTTTTTTCATCATCAAACTTGCTACGTGAAACAGGGGCCAAACCCCACGAAATCACTAGCATACTAGTACACGTCTTCCCACCTAGATACTCAGGATTCCCTTTGGTGCTCAATCAAGTTACACATATTATAAAATGCACTTTCCACATCAAAATTCCATTCCAAAACCATAAACACACAGACATCCCACAAACTTTCTTCACGTTTCTTTCAGGAATCAATAAACCACTAAAAATTTTCGTAAAACAATTTCAAGGAATATCACGAGGCCTTGCACATAAAATCCATTAAAAGATGTTTTTTTAAGGCAAAAAACCCATCAATAACATAACAAACCATATTTTTCATCCCTAAAAACAATTAGTAAATCATTTTCATGGAATATAAAATTTTCCAAAAAGATAGAACATGAAATACACAAGGAAACCATTTTTACAAAACAAAACAAATGCCAAACGGGCCTTTAAGCCTTTCTCAAAACTAAAATTTGACCAAGGTATGCATTAAATTTTATTAAGGAGATGTATAAACACCATTTATAGCAGTAAACCAAATTCATAAATCCCTGAAAACACTCAGGTTACATATTTAAAACACAACCATTTTCATAAGGATGTGAAACGGACCATTTTCTGACAACTCGGGCCAAAACATGTTGTAAACCAAAACCCATTATTTGTAAAAACAAATAAAAATTTTAAATCCATATAAGGACCCAAAAATACCATTTAATATTCTTCCAATTCATTTATAAATCAAAAAAAATAATTTTTAAATCACACATCACACATAAAATCCAATCGGGCAATTTAACAAACACATGGCATGCCCTTTTAAAAAAAACAATTTATTTTGAGAACTTGAAAAGGAATAAAACACCAATTGAATGACATATTTTATTCAAGATACTATAAACTGTTAAAAATACCATAAAACAGCTTATAAACCTCACAAAATAGTTTTGAATGATAGCGGAACATTTAAACAAATGCTTGGTGTGCACTTTTATGAAAAAACAACACTACCTTTCACAAAACAAGGCATAAACAACCATTTTTCACACCAAGAAAACTATCCAAAGGCTGAAAAATAATAATAAACATATATATATATTTGGTTCTAACAATAATAAAATGATGAATATTAAATAATAAAGGCAAGTTCAAGGGATATCCTACCTCAAATCCTTGGCGTAATGGAAACGCACACATGAAATCACCATCCGAGGGTTTACAAACCCTAAACCTATGACGATCAGACCCAAATGAATAGAAAACCCATAAAAATCATGTAATAACAGAACCCTAAGTCGAAAAGGACTATGGAGATTATAAAACCAAGAAATAATGAAAGGAGGAAGAAGATGGAGGATAAAGGAGGAGGAATCTCACCTTTTAAACTAGAAAACTCTTCGTATTCCAATAGATATGAACCCTTATATAAAATTTAATGGCTTGAAACTTCTTGGAGAGACTCCTAATTTCTGGAATAACCAGGAAAATAATATCGGTGTCCAAAATAGTACGAATTTATTGATTTATGAATGATACAATTTACCTTTTCAATTCTGGATGATTTGAGAGACATTGAGAATGTTTCCCCACTCCGAGACTATTCTGAGCTTAAAAGAGGGCCAATAGATAATGGTGGTGAGTATAGGGATATTGGATTCTTTTTGAAGGTTCAATCACCAAAAAATATTAAATATTTAATTAGATATAAAATAAACAAATTATTTTTTTAAAACTAGAAATGGGTCCATGGGCTGGCCCAATGCCTAAATAAGTAACCTCAATTCACCATGATTATGAATTCGTAAGGGGTCCAAAAGGATATATTAGTTTGAATATATAAGTTGAGTCCATGTGGGAAGTGTAATGTGTTAAAAAGGTTAAAAAATGAGTTATAAAAGAAAACAATTTGGTTTTTAAAATTGGAAATGGGCTCACAGTTGGCCCAAATCATGAAGTAACCACCCTTTCTCCAAAAACTCCTAAACAAACAATGGGGAACCCAAATTAGGGTGATTATACATAGATGAAACCTAAAAACTCAACATTAATCCCACAAAATACCCAAGAAAAGTATCAGGATTTCAAATGAACCAGATCAAAACAAAGACATGAAAAAAACGGGGTGTGACAATTCTCCCCAACATTAAAGCCTTACTCCCCCGAAAAGCCATAACACTTTACAGCTGAAAGATAAACACCTAATGATTCCTTATAAAAATGATCCAACCTATAAATATAGTGAAATATAATTTTCCATAAACATAACTTAATCCTATTTACCAAACAAAACACCAACTCACAACCACTTTGTGAAAATCAACGGAACGGTCAATCCACCACCTCCACATTCAAGCCAAGAACTCGATTGTTGGGACTTCTCCCAATGAAAAAAATAATAAACCAAACTAAATAGCACTAAAGATAACCAATGAATCTAGGGTAGTATAGAATATAATCCCCAACATTAATAAACTACTAGCACTAGACATGTTCATAGGAGGAAAGATCAACGAGACCTGTGCTGGGTCTCCCCACCATTAGAACCCAACTAACAATGAAAAAAAACAAGAACTCAATAGTACCTCACTTTCACAAGTCCAAAAAAAACTCTCCCACAACAACCCACCAACCCAATTTAAGAGGGTTATAACATGAACATATAAACCACCCACTCCCGAATAGAGGGGATGAGAACTTGGCCAACACTTTCAGCACGAATCCCCACCACTCGGGGAGGGGAGGGAAGGGGACCCAATAATTTGGCCACTAGAACCAAAAAAGAAACCAAGGAACTACCAAAAACTATCCACCTATGAATAGTTAACACCAACACCTCACCCGATTTACAGAGGTGGTCCACAAAGAGACATTGATCGGAAACCCGCATCTATGAAGGCATAACCATAGACACTGTGTGAGGGGTAAGTCCACACACTTATTGTGAAAAATAGAAATTCATAGTAATGAGGAACCAAAATATAGACATTGAAACTACCTTACCACAATGGTGGTGGCAGGATCCTAGTCAAGCACCTCACACCTCTGTATATTTCCTGATTGTGTGAAAAGCTTCACTCTGAGGCCTATGGATGGAGCCCTAAATCATGAAGCATCGTTTCCCCACAGTCAGGTGCTAAGTATCACACCACTCAAAAAAACTCACCTACTCAACAAAACCCTTTCATATAAAAAGGAACTCATAGATACATATCAAAATTATATATCACTCAGAACGAGGAGAATACTGGACAACGAATACGGTGAAAATCATCAACATCAATGAACACAACTGCTATGTCCACAAGAATTATCACGAACTGGAATCACTTTAAATCGATCCCAAATATCACTCTATTTAAACTGATGGGATGAGGAATTATATTAGGAGGTGGATATATCTTGTGAAACATGAGAAATAATCCTTAGGTTTATCAATTGGAAATCTTGCAAACATGTAACTATTTGTGGCCACATCACAACATCCAACGCATCTTTAGAAACCCACTGAAAATTACTCCAAACCTGAGCCACCAACAAGATCAAATATCAATATGAAACAAGAGTATGGATTATAGATCATAAGGGAGTATACTGAATAAACAACACTACTAAGACATAGGATAAACCATCCACATAACCATTGGTTCAAAACACACACCACAATTTTTCATTTAAAAACACTTTTGAAAAAAAAACTAACTTGGTGGATTTTCACATTCACCAATAGTGTTTCATCAAGTCTCACTCACATGAATATTTAAGTTCCACCCCAGGCACTCAATAACCATTCCATATAGGCCATACATCTAGATATAAATAAAACCATGCATGTGAGAACCCATGAAAACACCCAAGGATAAAACAAAACAACATCATTCCAAAAATCATGTACCTTCAAAAGGAACACCAACCACCAAGTCAAAAATTCTTTTCATATTCAACAAAACAAACCAAACTTCATCAAGAACCAGTTTATTAAAAAAACAATCCATTTAATTTAATAGAACTTACAAAAACAACCATTCTATTCCAAATAGCCCTTTCCCAATTTAAAAAAAAATCAGCAAGGTCTCTTTTCATAATCTGACAACCACAAAAGCTAAAACCCCTTTCTAGAAAAACACCAGCCACACAAAACCAAATTTCCAAAACCTATTCATCATATTAAAACACTTTTCAACAGCCCAAAACACCCCATTTAAAACATTGTTTCATAATTAATTTAAAATGATTTACACATTCAAAACATTTTATTTCAACAAACCACAAGTTTAGATTAGGGAAAATCCAATCCCGTTAAATCATTTCCACTTCCTCCCCAATATTTGTTTAAAAAAACACAACCTTACCAAAAACATTCTTATATTTAATTTTTCAAAACCCCTTTTATAATTTTCCAAATATAATCCTTCCTTTAAAACCCATTTCCATAATTCTCACATATGGATTTTCAAAACAAAAATTCAGAATTCGTGAAAGGTCCAAGAAACCCACAAAAGGGAACTAGTGTTGGTGGGTGACATGACCATATGGTTGGAGACCATATGTCAAACACAACACCAACATAGAGAGACTTATTAGGACCATGCCCTGGCTCCACATGGATTTCCAAGCCCTACGATCTCACATATTCCATTAGTCAAACTCCCCTTGTCATATCCCAACACCAAACAATCAGCAAGAACAAAGGACACTAATAAACCCAGACTTCCCATGGAAACCCGAGGATCAGAACGAGTAAGAGTTCGTGACGCTCTTCCCGCACTTACCCCTCAAGTCCCAAAAATCCTACTCCATATACCTTTACATCCCCAAATAACAAGGGCACTCTAAAAATAATGTTTTGCTAAGAGTTGACCTCCTTTGATACCATTTTGTCACAAACCAGCCCGAGTCGACCCTGAACTGGTCACCCAGGCCAGACCGCGACAAGTCCCGAGAGGCATTCCCGATCCTCCACAGATGGAGACAAGCACCAAGGTCATCAATATAGTACACAAGGGAATGATTTCACCCATATATAAACAATCAAACAAACAATGGAAAAAAATGGACAGCCCAAAATGAATTTATATAAAAATTGAACTAAACATTATTTGTACAAGAAACTAAAAGTGTAACTAAACCAAAAACTCAACTGACCAAACCTGATAACCAACTAACTCCATTAGACACTTCTGGTCACTCTCCAAAACAATAATCACACGTCTCCCAAGGCGATCAAACTCAAGCTGAAACCTGCACAAGGGCTAAAAACAGAAGAAGACTATAGGCGTGAGTATTAAAACTCAGTAGGTTATCCTGATATTCTATTCCCAATGCACTTACTTTAAAATAAAAGAAAAATCAATTTCAAGTTTTAAATACAAGATATAAAAGTATGTTTTTCAAATGAAGTTCCATGCAATAATAATTATCAGATAAAAACTTGCATGTTTTATAAAAAAAATGCAAGTAACAATTTTTCAAAGAGGTGCAACTTCAAAATGAAAATTGTTTTAATGAGGGATGATTTAAATATTTTAAACATTTAAATAAATAACACACACTGCTGAATTTACCAACCAAACACACCATATTCCAACAATGAGTAAAAAATATCCAATGAGCACAACTCACAGGAACACCCCTAGGCACTAGTTAGTTGTGAGCCCGAGGTACCTCGTGTCTCGGTGAAAGTAACCATAATAAATATTCGTTATCATGCACATGAGCCACTAGTAGGGAGGATACCCATAACCTATTGGTCCCCCAATATCATCATCATCATAGTTTAGTTAGTGTTTTCATCATCAAACTTTCTATGTGAAACAGGGGTCAAACCCCATGGAATCACTAGCACACTAGTACATGTCTGCCTACCTAGATACCCGGGATTCAATTTGGTTCTCAATCAAGTTAAACATATTATAAAATACATTTTACACATAAAAATTACATTCCCAAACCATAAACACACAAAAATACCACAAATTTTCTTCACATTTCTTTCACGAATCAATAAACCACTAAAAAAATTTAAAACAATTTCAGGGAGTATCACGAGGCCTTGCACGTAAAATACATTCAAAGATGTTCTTTTAAGGAAAAAAACCCATCAATAACATAAAAACCATATTTTTCATCCCCAAAAACAATTAATAAATCATTTTCATGGACCATAAAAGTTCCTAAAAAGATAGAACATGAAATACACATGGAACCCATTTTTTACAAAACAAAACAAATGCCAAACGGGCCTTTAAGACTTTCTCAAAACTAACATTTGACCAAGGAATGCATTAAATTTTATTAAGGAGGTGTATAAACACCATTTACAGTAGCAACCCAAATTCATAAATCCCTTAAAAAACTCAGGTTACATATTCAAAACACAACCATTTTCATAAGGATGTGAAACGAATCATTTTCCGACAACTTGGGCCAAAAAATGTTGTAAACCAAAATCCATTGTTTGAAAAAATGAATCCAAATTGGAAATCCATATAAGGAACCATAAATACCATTTATAATTCTTCCAATTCATTTATAAATCAAAACAAATAATTTTAAATCACACATCACACATAAAAGCCAACCGGGCAATTTACCGAACACATGGCATGCCCTTTTTAAACAAAAAAAATATTTTAAGAACTTGAAAAGTAATAAAACACCAGTTGAATGACATATTTTATTAAAGATACTATAACATGTTCAAAATACCATAAAACATCTTATAAACCTCACAAAACAATTTTTAAAGATAGCGGAACATTTAAAAAGACACTTAGTGTGGACTTTTATGAAAAAACAACACTACCTTTCAAAAAAAAAGTCCTAAACAACCATTTTTTACAACAAGAAAACTATCCAAATGCTTAAAAATAATAATAAAAATATATATATCAGGTTTTAAAATTAATAAAATGGTGAAACTAAAATAATAAAGGCAAGTTCAAGGGATATCCTACCTCAAATCCTTGGCGTAATGGAAACGCACACACGAAATCACCATATGAGGGTTTACAAACCCTAAAACTATGATGCACAGACCCAAATGAATAAAAAACCCATAAAAAATCATGGAATAATAGAACCCTAAGTCTAACAGGACTAGGGGAGATTATAAAACCAATAAATAATGAAAGGATGAAGAAGATGGAGGATAAAGGAGGAGTCTCACCTTTTCAATTAGAAAACTCTTCGTATTCCACTATATTTGCACCCTTAGATAAAATGTAATGACTTGAAAATTCATGTAGAGACTCCTAAGGTCTGTAAGAACCAGGGAAATAATATTGGTTTCCAAAAGAGTATGAATTGATTGATTTATGAATGATACAATTTACCTTGTCAATTCTGAATGATTTGAGAGACATTGAGAATGTTTCCCCATTCCGTGACTATTATGAGCTCCAAAGAGGGAAAATCGATAATGGGGGTGAGTATAGGGATATTGGCTTCGTGTGGGAGGTGGAATCACCAAAATATATTAAATATTGAATTATATATAAAATAAACAAATAATGTTTTTAAAACTAGAAATGGGCCCATGGGCTGGCCCAATTCCTAAATAAGTAACCCCAATTCACCATGATTATGAATTATTAAGGGATATAAAAGGATATTGTAGTTTGAATATATCATTTGAGGCCATTTGGAAAGTGGAATGGGTGAATAAGGTTGAAAAAAATGAGTTATAAAAGAAATAAATTTTGTTTTTAAAACTGGAAATGAGCTCACGGTTGGCCCAAATCATGAAGTAACCACCATTTCTCCAAAAATTACTAAAAAAGAAATGGGGAACCCAAATTGGGTTGATTATACATAGATTAAACTTAAAAACTAAACATTAATCTCACACAAGAACCAGGAAAAGTATCAGGATTTCAAATGAACTGGATCAAAACAAAGACATGAAAAAACCGGGGGTGACAGATGCCACAATTCTCCATGCATGTAGGATGAAAGTCTAAACCATGTAATATTTTTGTGCATTGTTTTATAATTTTTGAATCCATGCATGTTTTCTTATTATGCACTTTTTTTCATTTCATGGAATTAAATCCTTGAGAGGACTAGAACCAGATGCAAGGATGACTCAATGCGGTGGCTAGGGTGCCTGGACATCCTAGTTTTGGACACCAAAGTCGTGGGGGATCTTCCAGATCAAGTTTTGTGCTTGTTGCTTTAGGATTTGATCCCCAACACATGGTATCATAGGGAGGTTAGAGTGTTCTATTTTATAACATGGTGTAAATCATCATGTGGAGTAGTTATCAAGGACTCAAAGGACGTTACCAGAAGACAGTGGCGGTACGAGTGGTGTCTTGGGGATATTGAAAGTTTAATTAACATACAGGAGTCATGAGGCATGTTCCGTTTTTGGTGAAAGTCAGAGCTTGGTGGAATACTTCTAGGGTTCCTCAGGTTAGGTGGTCTATCAGGAATCTGGAAGAATTTCATCGTAATATGGTGGTGATATTAGTGGTGTTTTTGGAATATCAAAAGCCTTCATATTCGTAGGTGTCGTGTGGTGTGTTCCCATTCATTGGGTGACATTTGGATCTTGGTGGAAGGATACTGAAATTCTTGAAGGAAATAGAACTCAAAGACCATGATATCAATCACTCAGGGAATGATATGTCAGATGAATCTCTTGGTTGTCAATTCAAGTTTATGGAAGATTCGGACGGTGCCCCTATTCTTCAGGATGTTGTAGATGGAGAAGGGATTTTTTAGCTTTTTTCCCTATGACAATTATCTTTCATAGGATTAATTGAGAAATATAAGTTCCTTTTGTGATGAAGGTGGGCTCTCAAAGAGTCATAACCAAGATGTATGTAGTGGGAGGAAAGGACTTTGTTTCTATTGTTTCACTGAATGAAGTTTTGAGAGGGAGTTCCTCATGCAGATGTCATCGGAATTTTGGAAGCTATGGTTACCAGATAAAGGTCATTTCCAATGGTGTCACTAGAGTTTGTTGTACCAAAAATTATCTTGGGTGGTGTAGAATCTTGGTAGTGTAGTTTTCAAAAATTCATGGAAGAAAAATTTGAGTGAGACCATGGACATGGTGCACAACGCATATTGTTTTTGGGAATTCCAACAAAAATGGAGGATGACAACTCGTCCTAATTGTTTTGTAGAAATTTTTAATGGAGGAATTCAGATGAGTTTCACATAGACTGTGGAATAATCAGTTCATGGTTCTAGAAGACTGAGGAGAAACTACTTTAGTGGGATCCTGGACGATTGAAGTAGAATGGTGTGGAGAACCATGTAAGCATTACAGAAGAATGGTGAATGGAAGCTGGACCGGTTTTGACATTGGTGAGATCATGATAATAGTCTTTGAGTGGGATATTTTTGGATGCAACCTGTGAATATGATTCCCAATACATGATTGATTTGGGTCCAGCTCATTTATTGGATATAGAGAAAATCATTCATTGATATATTTATCTCATCATTAATAGAGGATTTTCTCCCAACATTAATGGATAATTAATTTTCAATATTAATTGATGGAAAAAAAATATTGTTGACTACATTAATTGGAGATATGGACTTGAGATCAATATAAATAGATTAAATGATGTTTTTTGAGTAAAAATGATGATAAGAAGAAAATTCTTGACAAAGGTAGAGGTGGATCCCCTTTGGGGAATCCAACTTGGGTGCACACAAAGAGCCGAAGGCATCAGAGCTAATGGAAGAGATTGAGACCCACAAGGGAGGAGACCAGAAGGAGGGGGCCAAAAGATGTGATGACTCAACAGTTTTGGTGGTACATATTCCAATGATCTATGTAGAGTTCTGAATAATGGAAATTCTTGTAACCTTGATATTTCTCCTCATTGAATGACATTTATTCCACCATTCTCCCATGCATGTAGGATGAAAGTCTGAACCACGTAATCTCATTGTACATTGTTTTATACTTTGTTCTTCCATGTGTGTTTTCTTGTTGTGCCCTTTTTCATTTCTCAAATGAAGACCTTGAGAGGACCAGAACCAGATGAAAGGATGACTTGGTGTGGTGTATGGGGTACCTGGACTTCCCAATTCCATACACCAAAGTCAGGAGGGATCATCCAGATCAAGTTTTGTGCTTATTACTTTGGGCTCTGATCCCCAACAATTTCAAGATGATTCCATTTTGATTAGAGGCTATTCGAGATACTCTTGGACCGAGTTTTCTAAAAATGTATGATTTTACAGTTTAATAATTCCTATGAAATAAAAGTCAAGAAGTTCATGAGATGAAATATGTATTGTTTTGTTTTGTTGTACGAGATTTTTTCACTGATTTTATAAGGTAAATAAATTATTTTTTTCATGGTTATGTCAATTCCAACTGAATATTTTAAAGAGCCTCTACAAGTGGAAGAGGTTTGTTGAGGGGTTATGCTAGAGTCACAATAGCAATGGAAAATGGGGGGGAAATAAGCATTCCCACTTGGTTGTCATAGCACTGAAGTGGGGTAATCAAGGTGGTGATTTATAGGAAAATAAAATAAGAATCATGGAGGATGAGATGAGTCATTTATATATTATTTAGGAGATAGAAGATAATGGAAATGGGAAGAAAATGGGTAGTTCTTGAGGTTTTGGTTTAGTGGTGACTATATCTAGAGAGAGAATAGATTTGGATAGAGAATATGCATCCTTATATTCTTTTATTACCTTTGTTTTATCTATTCTAAGATGCATCTCTTGAATATATTTTTTAACATGTGTAACTGAATTGTTTAGATGAATTGGATTTAATTATTCAAAATCTTTTCTTCAGTTCTTATTTCAGTTTTAATTATAAATTTTTATTGATCTTCCTAGATTTTTTTCATTGTCTTCATTTATACTTTTATAAAAAAGTTTAAACCAATAAAGTTAGAGTGATCATTTTAGGGAGTTGATCATTTTTCTGGAAGTTCATTTTGTATTTTGTTGGAAACAACTCATGTTATGTTTGTTTAATATTATTATAATGGGATAACGAGGGATAAAATTGTCAAATTGATGGACTTTTATAGTTAATTAAATAGCCAACCATGAATAATTGTTTTATCCCTATTTAACTGGTCATGCACTTACCAATTATATCTCAATTAAATTCTCATATGTTCCATTAATTTTTCTGCAAAAGAGAGAGTAGGAAAAAGGATAGAAATCCTTTTAAGTAGGAGAAAATCAAGGAGATTCAAATCAAAAATATCTAATGGATCAAGGTATTTCTTATCTTATTTTTAATTTTATTTATCTATCTGATAAACATTGATTTTAAAAAACATAAAATAAATGAAATTAACTTACATGTGGTATCAGAGGAAGGTTATGAAATCTGTGTCTTTTTTTATTTAAATTTATTATGTGTTAAATTGAATTTAGAAATCAGAATCTGTATTACGTTCATAATTAAATAATGTTTTCAATTTCATGAAATAGATTTTTTTTATTTTTTAATTATGAATCCATTGTGCATTTAATTTTAATTATAATATGATGCATCTCTCTTCAATCATGGTTTTTTCTACAATGTTGTTTCATTGTTTTATGATAGGTTATGCAATTATTGATTTGAAAACGCAAATTATCAGAATGTTTTACGTTAGATTTTGAAACCCATATACTGCCTCTCTTATCATAATTTAGAAATTTAAATATATTTTTATTTATTTATTATCATTGATAATATAATGCATTTTATATTTAGATTCATTTTAATGATTTAAAAGTGACATTGTGTTGTCATTTTTTCTCTCTCTCTCAAGTATTATTTAATAATAATAAATGATTAATCCCTATTTGTCATGGGTTTTCAAAACTCACCAAAATTGTTTTGGAAAAACAAATCCGCTATGTATTTTTTGATAAACCAAATTAGGTTTGGATTTTTTTTCTTAGAAATCCCTATACGTACCTCTCTCATCATGATTTTATAATTGAAATATCTTCTTATTTATTTATTTTTAATATTTCATATTAAAACAATTGAAGTTGTGATTTTTTTTCTTTACCCTAACCTTTTATCAATGGATCAAGATGTGGTATTCTAAAATATTTTTGGGATTATTGTTATTTAAAAAAAAGATGTTGGAATGTTAAATATTGTTATTAAAAAATTTATTATAATATTGATTTTTCATTATTTGGAATAAATATTTTTAATTTTTATTCCCAAATAAATTAAAGAAATATTAAAACAAAATTTGGATTTATGCTTAATAAAATTTATTTGTATTTATAACTATGTTATGATTATGATGTTTTATATTTGGAACATTATTCCATGAGATTTTTTAATCATCAAAGTGGTCAAATCATAAAGTTAAAATTGTTTCAAAAAAATTATGTTAAAATAATATATATTGATTTCTCATAAATTTGATACTATTATGACATATTATGAGTAATTAAAATTCATTATTATGAGATATTTATTAATTTCCCAAAGGAAATTTTCGTATTATTATAATTTATGAATATAATTGTTTGCAATATATATGCATTATGAGATTTATTTATTATCCAAATATAATAAATAAATCTAATTGATGTGTATATTATATCAAAATAAAGTTAATTTAATTAGTATCAATTATGTTTATGTATTAGTGTATCACCCAAAGGAGAGCACTAATATACATTTATCTTAAATAATTTCTCTTAATCAATGTTTTATTATTATTTCAAATAATTAATTTTAAGTATGTATTCATTACAGTTATATTTTCATCATCATTACACTCACATACATCAACTATTTTGATCTTTAATGGATTAAATTTATCTGATTGGAGTGAGAAAATCCAATTTTACCTTGTTTTTTTGGATCTTGATTTAGCACTTTGAGTAGAGAAACCTGCTACTATAATGGATGACAGTAGAGATGATGATAGAGTATATTATACAACATGGGAAAGATAGAATAGATTAAGTTTGATGTTTATGTGAATGAGAATAGAAAATAACTTCAAGTCTAGTCTCCCTAAAACATAAAGCGCTAAAGAATTTATGAAATATATGGGAGGATAATCTTAAACTACTGATAAATCTATTTCTAGGACATTAATGAATACATTGAATACCATGGAGTTTGATGGTTCTCGTATTATGCATGAGCATGTCATTAAAATGAAAAAATATTTCAGCAAGACTTGAGTCTTTAGGAATGGAAGTGGATGAAATTTTCCTTGTACAGTTTTTCTTAAACTCATTAACATCTGAGTATGGACCATTCCAAATGAACTACAGCACTATGAAAGATAAATGGAATGTGCATGAATTGCATAGTATGCTAGTTCAAGAGGAAACATGTTTAAAGAGTCAAGGAATCCACTCCATCCATTATGCACATCATCAAGGAGAAAAGAATCATGGTATACATAAGAATAGAAAAGGAAAGGGACCATTGAAGGTTAATGATTCCTTTATAACAAACCATAAGAACAAAAATAAAGATAAATGAAAATTCAGTGGGAAAGTTGGACATTTCCCAAAGGATTGTCTGAAATGTAAGGATTCGTTTTAAAATAAAGGTAAACAAAATGCTTATGCGTGTTATGAATCAAACTTAGTTGAAGTTCCACATAATACATCATGGGTTGATTCTGTTTGTACCAATCATGTTTCTAATACAATATAGGGATTCCTTTCAACCCAAATCACAAATCCAACTAAAAAGTTCATCTTCATGGGGAATAGAGTGAAGGTTCCAGTTGAAGCTATCAGTACTTAACATTTAATCCTTGGTAGTGGATATAGTTTGGAATTATGTGAAACCTTTTATATACCTATTAGATCTAGTAATTTGGTTTCTTTATCAAAACTTGATGCTTCTGGATACTTTTTTAATTTTGGGAATGAATATTTTAGTTTGTTTAAGCATACATGCATGATTAGATCTGGTTTATTGTATGATGGTTTATATAAACTAAATCTTGATAATATATATACTGAAACACATATGACCTTGCATCATAATTCTGGTACTAAACATGGTTTAGTAAATAAAAATTAATCTTATTTATGACATAAAAATTTAGGTCATATTTCTAAAGAAATATTGGAGTGATTGATTAAGTTTGAAATTCTTCCAAAATTAGATTTTACTGACCAAAACATTTGTGTTGATTTTATTAAAGGAAAACAAACAAAACACACAAATAAAGGTTCCATAAGAAGTAATCAACTCCTTGAGATCATACATACCAATATATGTGGACCATTTGATGTCAATTATTTTAGTAAAGAAAAATACTTTGTCATCTTTATTGATTATTTTTCACGTTATGGATATGTATATTTATTGCATGAAAAATCTAAAGCAATAAATTCCTTGGAAATTTATGTAAATGAAGTTGAGAGGTAATTAGACAGAAAGGTGAAGTAATAAGGTCTGATAGAGGTGGTGAATATTATGGAAGATTTGATTAAAGTGGAAAAAACCCTGGTCCATTTAGAAAGTTTCTAGAAAGTCGTGGCATATGTTTACAATACACTATGCCTAGTACACCAAAACAAAATGGTGTAGTATAAATAAATAATAGAACATTAATGTATATTATTAGGAGTATGTTAAGTAATTCTTATTTACCCTTATCTTTGTGGATTTATGCTTTAAAAACTGTTGTGTATTTATTGAATTGGATTTCTAGTAAATTAGTTCCAATGACTCCTTTTGAACTTTAGATTGGTATGAAACCTAGTTTAAGAAACCTACATGTATGGGGTTGTCAGAAAGAAATAAGATCATATAATCCACAACAAATAAAAGTGGATGAAATAACAATAAGTGGAAATTTCATTGGCTATCAAAAAAAATATGTGTTATTGATTTTATTTTCCTAACTATGGTATGAGAATTTTTGAAACTGTAAATAATAGATTTATCAAGAATGGTGAATCCAATAGTAGTGAAGTTCTAAAAAATGTGGAAATTAAAGAAGTTATAATTCAAGTTACATTTTCTTGTATTCCATCTTCACATGTCATTGTTCCTCAAATTACTGTATCACAAAATAATCATGTAGAACAACAATAGAATGTTTCCAAATTTCACAATGAAGAAATGGTTGAAGAACCATAAGAAATAATGTTAAGAAGTCCCAAAGGGAAATAAGGTCTGATATTTTTAATGAGTATATGGTATATCTGTATGAAATAAAAAATGATATTGGCATTGATAATGATCCAATTTCATATTCTCAATACATAAAGTGTGATAATTCTGATAAATGGTTAGATTCCATGAAATGTGAGTTGAGTTCCATGGAAAAAAATAAAGTATGGGACCTTATGGAATTTCTTGAAGGATGAAAGAGAGTTGGATGTAAATGGGTCTTCAAAACCAAATATGACTCTCTTGGTAACCTTGAACATTATAAGGCTAGAATTGTTTCTAAAGGATTCACTCAAAAGGATGGTATATACTATATGGAAACCTTCGCAACAGTTTATAAGAAAGATTCTTTTAGAACTATTAGGGCATTGGTAGCTTGGTATGATTTAGAGTTACATAAAATGGATGTTAAGATAACCTTTCTAAATAGAAACTTAGAGGAATATGTATACATGGATCAACCAATGGGTTTTTCTAATGAATGAAAGGAACACATGGTATGTATATTAAATAAGTCAATGTATGGAAATAAAAAATCTTCCTGACAATGGTATATTAGGTTTAATGATACCATTTTATCTTTTGGATTTAAGGAAAAAATCATTGATTGATGTATATACCAGAATATCAGTGGGGGTAAATTTATATTCTTGATTCTATATATTGACAACATATTTCTTGCTACTAATGATCTTGGTCTGTTATGTGAGACTAAGAAATTCCACTCTAATAATTTTGTAATGAAAGACATGGGAGAAGCCAAGTATGTGATTGGAATAGAAATATTTCATAATATAACTCAAGGTTTATTGTTATTATCTCAAAATTCATACATCAATAATATTTTAGAGAGTTTTAGAATGGAAAAATGTTCAGCATCACCAGTTCCAATTCAAAAAGGAGATAAATTTAATATCAATCAATGTCCCAAAAATGATTTGGAATGAAAAAAGATGGAAGAAATTCCTTATGTATCTGTTGTTGTAATATTTATGTATGCTCAAACATGTACAAGGATAGATATTAGCTTTGCAGTTGGTATGTTGGTAAGATACCAAAGTAATCTTGGATTGGATCATTGGAGAGCTGCAAAGAAATTCTTATGATATTTTCAAGGAACAAAGGATTGCATGCTTACTTATAAAAGATCCAATGATCTTGAGGTGATTGGATACTCTGATTCAGACTTTTCTGGTTGTTTTGATATAAGAAAGTCCACTTTTGGTTATGTGTATCTTCTAGTCTATGGAGGAATATCATCAAAAAGTGAAAAGCAATCGGTTATAGCTTCTTTGACCATAGAGGCTGAATTTAGAGCATGATTTGAAGCTAAAATTCAGGGTACGTGGTTGTAGAACTTTATTTCAGGACTTTGAATTATCAACATTATCACCAAGCCCTTGAAAATTTATTGTGATAGTACCACTACAGAATTCTTTTCCAAGAATGACCAATATTCCAAAGGTGTTAAACACATGGAATTAAATTACTTTGTAGTTAAGGAGGTAGTTCAAAAACATAAGGTGTCAATTGAACATATTAGCACAAATTTTATGATTTCATGCCCTTTGACAAAAGGGTTGTTTCCCAAGACATTTATTGGAAATGTTGAAAGTATGGGCATTTCTATTGAGTAGGTTTCATTATATGTATTGACTGTTACGAATATTACATTTGACACCTAGACTTATAAATATTTTTGATCATGTTACCTATTTTTTCAATAAGTATACATGATTAAATTGAATAATAATAGAATAAATAGTCTTTAATAAGGACATTATCGTTGGTCCAATTATAAATATATATATATCCCATTTTAATTGTTATAGGGAAAATGTCCATATTGTAGTACATGGAAGGGAGTATATTAATATAGAATAGAAAACTGTCATGATTCATGTGGACATTATCCTTTATTATGATAAATGGTTTATACATGATAAAATAGATATAAATGTACATAATGACTGATTGAATATTAAACATCATAAAGTAATATCACATATTTAAGTGAGATAATGTTGGAAATAACTCACATTATATTTTCTTAATATTATTATAATGGGATAATTAGTGATAAAATTTTCAAATTGATGGACTTTGAAATTTAATTAAATAACCACCCATGAATAACCATTTTATCCCAATTTAAAGGGTCTTGTCCATACCAATTATGTCTTAATAAAATTCTGGTATGTTCTATCAATTCTACTGCAGAAGAGAGAGTAGGAAAAGTATAGAAATCCTTTTTAGTAGGAGAAAATCAAAGAGATTCAAATACATAAGATCCAATGGATCAAGGTATGTCTTATCTTCTTTTGAATTTTATTTATGTATGTGATAAGAATATAATTTAAAGATACTAAAATAAATGAAATTAACTTACATGTTATCCTTCATTTTGTGATTTCATTTTCTAATTATAATGAGCATCATTTCTTCCCTACTCCATGTACCTATAGGCAAAGAGTATTAGTTTCTTTTTCCCTTTTTAACTTCAACTAAATCACTTAAATTAAAAAAGGTCAAAGTTTTATTTTTCTCTATCATGGTAATAATTTTCATAAATTTTGGCAGAAATATCAGCCCCTATGAGAGATCACTAGGAATGTATGGTCATCATGCTATAATTTCGGGTTTTTGCCTTATATTCACACAGCTTTCCATCACTTTTATGGTTGATTATGAAACATAAACTGTGACACTTCTATCAATTTATAAATTCTATTCTTCTATAAATGAATACAATGTTAAACTTTTCTTTCTCTATACCCTTGTTTCCATTGCATTTAGTATATCAAAATAGTTTTAGTACACGTCCAATGCATTCCATCATCATCATCGCTAGCTTTCACAATCCATTCACTTCCATCATTAATTTTTTTTCTATTTGTTTTTTATATTTCATTTTTTTGGTCACACACATTTCCCTTCCCTTTATATTGATCTCACTTTCCACTAATTATATTAAGTAGGTTATAAATAATTAAACTTGATCGCATGAATGACCTCATCACCAACAATCTTCTTTTATTTCTCACATGTAGGGGAGTAAGGTGTGATCAAGGAGTAATATAGATTTTTTGGTCACTGTGGGATGGTTAATGAAGTGATTAAATGGTCATTTTGTTCAACACCTATTAAAAAATACTAGTTTTTGTGATTTTCTTGAGGCCTTTATTTACAAAACAGACATTATCTTTCTTTGGTGATGATCCTGGTTAGGCACTATGCTTATTTCTAGGAAAACTAAAAAACTATCATGATTGTAAGGTCCATGAAAGACTCGTATCACTAGTTTCAAGGTATACACACAATCATGGGAGGCATTACCTCTAAATCATCAAGTCACATGCTATCACGCATTAAAATATGACACAAGCCTTTCAAACCCAGAATCTTTTGTGGACACATGAAATTCAATGAGGACCCATGCCTTACTACCCAATAACAACTATATTTGACCCGGGCAGGTTCAAGGACTGATTTAATGAACCAAGTGATCCTTCACACTTATAAATATGGATATTTGGTGCTCCTTCAAATCATTCCACAACAAAAGAATATTTTCCCTATATGATGTGTTACACCACAAAAATCTCTACTATCTCTTTATAATTTATTTTCCTCCTCCCCTCTAACCCTATCATGACTAGCATGAGGGGGTAATCTCATCTCATTCCACGTGATAAAATAATGAGTTAATTTTCTTTTTCATTGTTCATGTTTTGGTTGTCTAATTTTTCTTTTAATTCTTATTATCTTTCTTTATTTCATTTCATGTCTATTGAAAATGTTATTAAGAAAATAAAATCTAATGTGGAAATCATTCATTTTAAATATTGGATAGCCATTGTGTAATTTAAAACAACCGTGTTTAAAAATGGTATTGAGACAATTTAATTCATTAAAAAACCTAAGTAATTGATCATATGAAAAGTGAAATTTTTGCATTAAATAAGAGATACCAAGACCACATATCCTCCTTTTTCTCAACTCTGGCATTAAATATAAAAAAATAATTTAATTTATAAAAATCAACCACACATGAACCAAGAATTTATAGAACATAGAAACCATTCTCATGTTGGTAAAAAACTAATTTATTTCATCATTATAACTTTAAATCAATCAATTAATCATTTAATTATTTAACTTTCCTAAAATCAATTTTTATCATCTCATGGGTTTGACCTTGAACACACCATTTTGTTACATTTATTTAATCAGTAGTAGATTTTTTTGAGTTTTTATAAATTTTTAAATTTGATTAAACCAAAAAAAATAACAATGTCCCACATTGATACTGAATTTAAAAATTTATATACAAAAATGATAATTCATCAATTCTACAATTAAGTAGTATGGGATATTTCAAGTCTGAGGTTGATCCTATTGGGACAGGTTGGAGAAAATAATTAATTTAATAAATTAGAACCAAATTAATTAATTATTAAAAGAATTTAAACATAAACTATAAAGAATAATTATTTGTTGAAGAAGGTGGGAGAATAAAATAAAAAAACAAAGTATGAAATATCCAGGTTCATGTAATTAATAAATTGGAAATCTGTTATTCCTATAAATTGTCGTCAGAATCAGGGTTTTTCAATGGACATGGTAATTACTCTCTCTCTCACTAACTTACTCTCTCTCTCACTAACCTTCCCTTTTATCAATAGTCATGGTACTTAAGCTAATTAATAAAATAGGTAACCCTAAACTATTTTTAAATGTAGAATTTGGTCAAACTAATGGTCTTGGTGAAAATCTAGTTTTAGCTATCGCTTTCTTTTAAATATTATTTCTCCCTCACGTCAGCATATAATGGTAATTCATAATGAAATTAAAAGGAAAAAAATATGAAATGATTGATGAGAAAAAGAAAACCCAATTTAAATAAAACATTATGTCACGACCCACCTTCACCAAGACAAGGGAGGGGGAAAAACTACCAGACCCTTCCTTCCTTAAGTTAAAGGAGAGATAATAACCCCTGAGTCCTAACTTCAATAGGCCTTGGAGTGGAGACTAGCACCAAGGGTATAAAATCACACGTAATATGGAAGTCAATGCCCTTTTTATTTAGTAGTATCAGGAGATATGATGGTAAAAACACAAAAAACTCCAAAACTGAAGGTAAAAGTAAATCCAAAATCCATTCCCATATTCATGTTCAAAGATAAACTCGTACAAGTACAAGAAAAACTCTAAAGGGAAAGTACCAAAAGAAAGAAAATAGCATTGGAAATTGTCGCGATGTCTGAGTTAGTACAGTCCCACATGGTCCTCTAAGTACTCCTGGAAACCTGAAAGTAGTTTTATATATGTAGGGTGAGTATACAGATATACTTAGTAGGGAAAACCAAAAGCTCTCGTGCACAAGTGGGGAGGCATTATAATGCCCCATGAGAAAAAGGAGATAACCAAATCACCTAGAAAGGGAAACTATCCACCCAACCTCACCAAGGATCACTCCCCAAATAATGAAAGTCATTAAAATAATAGTAATATCACATCTATGTTTGGGTACCCCGCACCACTTTCCTACTGGTTATTAAAGACATTCTATGCATCAGACCTCCCCCGCCATTTTTACTACAGTCTCACTTCCGCCCAAACAACAACCTTATGGGACACTAAAACTACGTATCCTACCTACAGACACCTGGGCCACCACAACCATACATAACCATGCCCATATACACCTGGTCCAGAACAACTACAACCACGCTCGAAGACACCTGAGCCTCATCCTGAAGACACTTGGGAAACAAACTCGCCCGCACACACCTCGGCCAACCACCACAACCACCCTGCCTGAAGAATATTGGGCTATAATGTACATTAGGCCATCACAGCCTACCTGAAGAGTCTTGGGATACTCGGAAGATGGATCAGAAAAGGAGCTAATGACCAATCACTCCTATGAGTGTTGGTAAACACACCCTCCCCCATGAAGCAGGGGTGTTCGGCAAGAATTTCTCAACATGGGTGGGGTGAAAATAAGAAACACAAGAACTAAATTTATACAAATAGGTAGGAAAGAACTCATCCCAACCTAAGGGTTCCAAAACCATCCCATACACAAACACCCTCGTTACTATTCATTCATACAAGAAATACAACAACCATAACCAAAGAACAACTCATTATTGGAAAACAATTCCCCTTTGAACCCATTCTTGTTATCATATTCAAGTAATTATATTTAAATAAATCTTCACTACCAGGAAACTAACAGGCATAGCCACAATCCAAGGAAGGAAAAATAGCTAAGCAGTAATTTAATCATCCCCAACTAGTTCTCTTGTAAAGTCACAACAACAAAAGGG
This sequence comes from Viscum album, assembly GCA_963277665.1. NCBI lineage: Eukaryota > Viridiplantae > Streptophyta > Magnoliopsida > Santalales > Viscaceae > Viscum > Viscum album. The sequence goes on from OY728155.1 coordinate 1,909,340,792, forward strand.
ATATGTGAGATACCTCGAAGTACTAGAACCAAACCAAACCACATCATACAACCCCACATGGCCTCAAGTCCACAACCAACAACTCAAAAATAGGGGATATCATCCCCATCCACGTCACCCCACAATCATCAAGTAGAACATCTATGCTTATTAGCAGAACAAAAAAGTGAGCTTTTAGATTTAACCACACCATTTATCATGATCCTTCCTTTCGTTTAGTTAATAGGGGTGATCACACAAGTATTCTTGTTCATTAGGCATCCATTTAATGAATAGAGTTTATGTGATTAACTAGTTTCCATGTTATATCCATTCAATCATAGGATTAACCATAAAATAGGGGTTCATTAGTGCACAAGAAAGGACCACCAACGACCATGATTTTTAGTGGACATAAGACCGTATAATTCACAACATATAAGAAAAGATAAAAGAGTACAACAGCATCATCAAACACACCCCTTCATTTTTTAAACCATTTTTTATCTTGGTTAAGTTTTGGTTTCATCCATCCCCAAAGGAACACTATCATACCCACCCCACATGATACACAGTAAAGAGAGACAACGGGAAACCCTACTTAGATGATTAACAATCAAACTTTTCTTCCTAATTCCAAGAATTTGTGATGCACGACTTGCAGGGGAGGAACACCAAGGACTCCAAGAGTGGGTAGTAAAGGCTCCAGTGTGGGTGCAAAACTAGACTATGGAAGAGAGACTCCAAATGCACCAAGGAAAGGAAAAGAGACCAGCCAAGAAGAGGAAAGAAACTTTGTGAGATAAAAGGTGATGTTGGCACCGAAAAACGCGTCCCCAAAAATTTTCCAATTGCTTCCATACACAATCCAAGATCGTAGTCCATTTCACAAGCTTCAATTTGGTAGGTTTTAGGGCCCGAACGGAGTTACGGATTAGGAGTTATGGACATTTGATGTTTGGCTAGAAAACTGGTTCGCAAAGCCCATTTGAGAAGCCGCCTCCGCGATTGCGGAGCGCCGCCGCGAAGTAATGAGGCAGGAAGCTCCACGAACCTGTTTGACGTTCGCGACGCGCCGCGAAGACGCGCCGCGAAGCATGGGATGTGGGATGCTCCGTGAACAAATTTGACGTTCGAAAACCCGCCGCGAAGCACAGAAGGTGGGACGGCTTCACGAAGTGCTTTGAAGTTCGCGAACCCGCCTCGAAGCAAAGGAGGCGGGACGGCTCCGCGAAGTGCTTTTACGTTCGTGACACGCCGCGAAGATCCGCCACGGAGCAAGCTCCGTCTTCTCCCCACGTGAGCTCTGCTTCGTGGCGCCCCTGCCTATAAATACCTAGCTCACCCCCCTTATCTAGAAGGACGGCCATGACCACTTCGCCCCTTGGGCGGCCGAGTAGAGATCCGCATTGCGGCTCTATGAGGCCATGCTCCGCGAGCAGCTTCCTTCGCGTTGCTGCTCCATGAGCCGAGGCTCCGTGAGTCCATGCTCCGCGAGCCAATGCTTTGTGATGCTGCTCCGTGAGACCATCCTTCGTGAGTCCATGCTCCGCGAGCCCATGCTCCGTGGTGCTGTTCCGTGAGCCCATGCTCCGCAAGACCCCTTTTCTCCACGAGACCCCTTTGCTCCGCGAGAGACCATTGCTCCGCGAGGCCATGCTCCGTGAAGCTACTTTGTGAAGACCTATCCTTTTCGATGCTCCTACCTTCGCGGCCACCAGTCCATACCGCGAGGGCTGCACCCCCGCACCCCCGCTCGGGGTCAGTGCCGGGCTGCGGTCCCGGCCCTCCGGGTTGGTCCCTTCGCTACCGTCATAGACCCCCATGAAAAATGTAGAGTCGCATCGTGACCTTTTCGGGCCGGGACGTCGGGATTTTCCATTTCGCCCTTATGCGCTCCCACCTTTAACCTATGGAATAACATGATTTGAGACACTCTTCCACACACCTTGAGTTGATGTATTCCTCTTGGTTCATTTCCTATGTCATGGGTTTAGGTTTTCATCATAAATTCCCCAAGTACCTTGAGTCGAACCATTCCTCAGGAAACTCCTCCAAACCCTATCACTTGGCTCCTATGCCAGGTTGAACTAGAAAGGGCCGCCCTTGCGTAAGACCCAACACCAACCATTTCTAGGCACCTTCGGCCTAACAGTCCTATCTACATGACTTTAAACTGTAGTTATCCCTATATGATCAATATAGGATGCCTCTTTCCTTAAAAGAGAGATGCCTTATGCTCCTAGCATAAGATGAAAATAGTCCTATCTACATGACTATAAACTGTGGTACTTTCTATCTAACAAATGATAGGATGCCTCTTGCCCCAAACGAGAGATGCCTTATGCTCCAAGCATAAGATGCCGATAGTCCTTTCTACATGACTCTAAACTATAATAATCCCTATGTTCCAAACATAGGATGCCTCTTGCTCCAAACAAGAGATGCCTTATTCTCCAAGCATAAGATGCCAATAGTATTATCTACATGACTATAAACTGTAGTACTACCTATCTAACAAATGATAGGATGCCTCTTTCCCCATTCGAGAGATGCCTTATGCTCCCAGCATGAGATGCTAACAGTCCTAAATACATGACTCTAAACTGTAGTATTATCCCTATCTAACAAATGATAGGATGCCCCTTGCTCCAAGAAAGAGATGCCTTATGCTCCTAGAATGAGATTCCAACAGTCCTACCTACAAAACTATAAACTGTAGTATTCTCCCTATGTTCAAAACATAGGATGCCTCTTGCTCCAAATAAGAGATGCCTTATGCCCCTAGCATGAGATGCTAATAGTCCTACCTACAAGACTCTAAACTGTAGTACACCCTATGTTTCTAACATAGGATGCCTCTTGTTCCAAATATGAGATTCCTTATGCTCCAAGCGTAAGATGCTCAATGCCATGACTACAGTGGAATGATTCCAACACCCCTTGGCATTATCCCTCTTGTGCACCAGTGCATAGGTGAAGGCCTCAATTCATCAGTGAGTTGGGATGCCCTCATGGACAGACATGAGGAAGACATTACGAGCAGCATCCTTGTGTAAGCCCCATTCACCATTGTCACTCCATAGCAGCACCCGGGCAGCTTCCTAGCATAATCCCCATCCACGATTGCCGCTCCTTAGCGGCACCCGGGCAGCATCCTTGCGTAAGCCCGATTCACCATTGCCGCTCCATAGCGGCACTCGGGAAACATCCTTGCGTAAGCTCCATTCACCATTGTCGCTCCATAGCGGCATCCGGGAAGCTCCTTACATAAGCCCCATTCACCATTGTCGCTCCATAGCGGCATCCGGGCAGCTTCCTAGCGTAAGCCCCATTCACCAGTGCCGCTCCATAGTGGCACCCGGGCAGCTTCCTCGCGTAATCCCCATCCACTGTTGTGATCCCATGTAGCGGTAAGCCGTTGACATCCTTATCCAGCGGTAAGCCGTTGTGACCCGATCCAGCGGTAAGCCGTTGCGACCCCATTTAACGGTAAGCCGTTCACACCCAATCCAGCGGTAAGCCGTTGTGACGTGATCCAGCGGTAAGCCGTTGCGACCCCATTTAACGGTAAGTCGTTCACACCCAATCCAGCGGTAAGTCATTGTAACCCGATCCAGCGGTAAGTCGTTGCGACCCCATTTAACGGTAATTCGTTCACACACAATCCAGTGGTTAGCCGTTGTGACCCGATCCAGCGGTAAGCTGTTGCGACCCCATTTAACGGTAAGTCGTTCACACCCAATCCAGCGGTAAGCCGTTGTGACCCGATCCAGCGGTAAGCCGTTGCGACCCCATTTAACGGTAAGTCGTTCACACCCAATCCAGTGGTAAGCCGTTGTGACCCGATCCAACGGTAAGCCGTTGCGACCCCATTTAATGGTAAGCCGTTCACACCCAATCCAGCGGTAAGCCGTTGTGACCCGATCCAGCGGTAAGCCGTTGCGACCCCATTTAACGGTAAGTCGTTCACACCCAATCCAGCGGTAAGCTGTTGTGACCTGATCCAGCGGTAAGCCGTTGCGACCCCATTTAGTGGTAAGCCGTTCACATCCTTATCTAGCGGTAAGCTGGTGTGACCCAATCCAGCTTTAAGACATTGAAACCCACAATCGGTGGTAAGCCGTCATCAGAAGAACTACGTGGACTTTGATTCCCTTCCATGGGGATACGTAGGAAGCCTCTTCAAGGCTCAAGCCTGAAATCATCGTCATTCTTCACTTTGGGCCTCCATCTTGGAGTAAGTCCTAGCACTAATGGGCCGCCTAACGTGTAAGCCCCTCTTCGCTTCTCGCGGATGCACCCTTCGTGGCGTGATCGCCAGGTCCTTGCTGTCTCTTGTTTCTCACACCGAGCATGACTCACCTGGGCTTAGAGTTGGCATTGGCCATGACAATACCTCGTCTATCATGACGTTAAACTGCATGATCTCGTCCATCATGACGTTAAACTGCATGCTCTCGTCCAGCATGACGTTAAACTGTATGCCCTCATCCAGCATGACGTTAAACTGTACGCCCCCGTCCAGCATGACGTTAAACTGCACATCCATTTGAACTATGAGGTCTTTGATCCATGTCAAGGCATGGTACGTAGGAAGCCTCCATGAGGTTCAAGCCCGCCAGCCATCATTTCCTCACGTTGAGTTCTACCTTCGTCCAGCATGACGTTAAACTGCATTCCAGTCTGACGGCAAGCCGTTGTGACCAATCCAAACTACGAGGACTTTGATCCATGTCAAGGCATGGTATGTAGGAAGCCTTCACGAGGTTCAAGACCACCTTTTCTCCAAACTACGGGGACTTTGATCCATGTCAAGGCATGGTACGTAGGAAGCCTTCATGAGGTTCAAGCCCACCGCCCATCGTTTATTCACGTCAGGGTTCACTCTCGTCCGGCATGACATTAAACTATATTCCAGTCCGACGGCAAGCCGTTGTCACCATTAGAACTACGGGGACTTTGATCCATGTCAAGGAATGGTACGTAGGAAGCCTCCATGAGGTTCAAGCCCACCGCCCGTCATTTATTCACGTCAGGGTTTACCTTCGTCTAGCATGATGTTAAACTGCATTCCAGTCCGACGGCAAGCCGTTGTGACCAACCAGAACTACGAGGACTTTGATCCATGTCAAGGCATGGTACGTAGGAGGCCTCCCTAAGGTTCAAGCCCATCCCCCTTTGGACCAAGGTCCCTCTTTCCTCACGTCAGTTCGCCGACACCCACCAACCGAACTACGAGGACTTTGATCCATGTCAAGGCGTGGTACGTAGGAAGCCTCTATGAGGTTTAAGCCCACCACCCGGTCGTTCCGACCTCATTCACATCGGTTCACCCCCGTCCCGCATGATGTTAAACTGTATTCCACCATTTGAACTATGAGGACTTTGATCCATGTCAAGGCATGGTACGTAGGAAGACTTCATGAGGTTCAAGCCCACCACTAGTGGACCCCTGGGTCTACTTTCACGTCGGTTCACTGATGAAACCATTTGAACTACAAGGTCTTTGATCCATGTCAAGGCATAGTACGTAGGAGGCCTCCCCGAGGTTCAAGCCCATCCCTCATTGAACCAAAGTCCACCTTCGCGTCGGTTCGTTGACGACTTCCATCATTTGAACTACGAGGTCTTTGATCCATGTCAAGGCACGGTACGTAGGAAGCCTCTATGAGGTTCAAGCCCACCTCTTGTTGTTTATTCACGTCAGGGTTCATCTTCATCCAGCATGACGTTAAACTGCATTCTGGTCCAGCGGCAAGTCATTGTGACCAACCTGAACTACGTGGTCTTTGATCCATGCCAAGGCATGGTACATAGGAATCCTCCACGAGGTCTAAGCCCACCACCACTAGGACCCCCTGGTCCTCCTCATTCACGTCGACCCTCGGGAATCCAACCTGAACTACGCGGTCTTTGATCCATGTCAAGGCATGGTACGTAGGAAGCCTCCCATAGGTTCAAGCCCACTACCAGTTGGTCACTCGGACCTTCTCCACGTCAGGTCACCAGCACCCAGGCAGCCTAGTGTGTAAGCCCCACACCATCTGGACCATGGTCCTTGCTCACGTCGGCCTTCCGGCATCCACACCTGAACTAAGAGGTCTTTGATCCTTGTCAAGGCATGGTACGTAGGAAGCCTCACGAGGTTCAAGCCCACCACCATTGAATCAAGGTCCACCTTCACGTCGGTTCGCTGATGCATCGGATCAAGGTCCACCTTCACATCGGTTCACTGACGACATCCATCGGGCCAAGGTCCACCTTCACGCCGGTTCACTGGCACCATCCCGAACTACGTGAACTTTGATTCCCTGCCATGAGGATACGTAGGAGGCCTCTTCGAGGCTCAAGCCCAACTTCACTATCACCCCTGCGATGGTCCCATTTCATTCCCCCTCCACTTAATTCATCCATCCATCACCCATCCTAATTCTCGCACGGGCCGCCACATCCCGGTGGGATCATGCCATCCACCTCCTCACTGCTCCTAGCGGCGCATGGGCCGCTTTCCACGTGTAAGCCCCATAATATCTCTAGGTCATTGGCCTCTGTGTACACCCCAATTCATCACCCCTTCGAACTACGTGGGTTTTGATCCATGTCCTCTATATAGGGTACGTAGGAAACCTCCAAGAGGTTCAATCCCAACCAATGGTAATCTATGGTGTAATCCATCCTAGGGTGCACTTCCCCTGATCCGCCCTCAGTGGTGTTCAGATCAGCCATTACGGTGTGACATCTCCCCTCCATGGGGCACACCACCTGAGATCCATCCTCATTGGGTGTTCTGATCCATCCCCTTGGTAAACCTTCCAGGTGTTCCCTCCTAGGGATATACCAATCTGATCCGTCTCTATGGGACTTTCTGATCACCCTCATTCTATCTCCGTAAGTCGTAAAACTCACGGCCTACCTCGTGATAAACATGAGATGCCTGAGGAAAACCTTGGATGACACGCCTTTGGCGTAACCGTCTCTGTAAGACGTTAAACTCACATCCTACCTCGTGATAAACATGAGATTCCTGAGGAAAACCTCGGATGAAACGCCTTTGGCGTAACCGTCTTCGCAAGACGTTAAACATGCTGCATACCCTGTGTTAAACATGGGAAGCTGAGGAAAACCTCAGGTACATGCCTATGGCATATGATTCCCTGCACTCAACACGGGATGCCTCGGGTTATGCACCCTTGAGATTCCCTCTCATGAGGAAGAATACAGGTTCCCCAATGTCCATGCACCCAGAGATGCCCTGACATGCCTGATGTTGTCGTGTACTCTGACTGAAGGTCGCTACCATGTCAAGACCCCATGGAATGTCTTGACGGAAGTAGTGTAATTAACTGGTGTCCATGAATATGTGGAACTAGGAATGAGATTCACGAACAATATATTAAATCTATGAGGGAGACCCGGACTAGGTGATGACTTCTGAGGAGGAATCCTCGGAAGGAAAAATCAACATCCCATCATCCCGTTTCGATCAAGGAGCAGACGTACCTGAACAAGAAACAAATGTCGCCCACCTTTGGAAAGTGGGAATGCGGGGCAACAGCTGCGCGTCCTCCACAGACGGATGCGCGCGCCCCGGTGAAAGCATCGGAAACAGGTGAGATCCTAGAGTTACGGGATATGAAATATTGAATGACTTTAAAGTTGGATCGTGGTTTCTAAAAAAAATTGGGAAGTTACACATGATGGAATTAATATTTATTTAATAATTCTTCTCGTAGAGGTGGAGATAACGGTTGTAAGTTAAAGGGTTTCCTTTAAACCGGGAAAACCCACATTACAGGGGTGAAGCTGAAAAGTACATGAATAAGGGGTGACATCGAGGAAAAAGCCACATGTTTTGGTAAGTTAAGTGTTGCTCGTATCTTGGGGTGTTTTAGATATCATTTATGGGATTTAAATATATTTAAAAGGTGTATTCAAACACTTTTATGAAAAAAGATACATTATGGGAGTGGAACTAGAAAAATTTGGAAACTGGAAAAAAACAAAGGGCGGGACACCGTTTGGTGAGACACCATAACGGTGCCACCATCATGGTGCCACCATTTTGGTGTGTGACCATTACAGTCCCACTATAACGAAGTCACCACCACAGTTCCATCATCCTGGTGCTACCTCCACAGTGCCACCAGTTTAGTGGAACACCTTCAGCGGTTCCACCGTGACTGGTGCCACCATACCAGTTCTGTTGTGACTGATGCCACCATTTCAGTGGAATTGTTTAGTGGAACCGAGTTTTTGGAAAACTTCTTAATGAGTCACTTATGGTCCCCACGATACCCCAAACACCATAAATTTGGAAAATTAATGGACCAGGAGTGTCCGGGCCATTATATCAGATACCCCTCAAACTATTCTCATCCTCGAGAATCTAAGAGTAAACCTGAAGAAAATTGAGGGGTCCCAAATGACCACCTCACAAGATACCTCTCAGGATTAAACCTCCTTGACATATAGGAATACATCTCCCTCATACTGATCAACTATAGAGGCACTACCACTCCCCTCCCTTAAGAAACCACACAAACATTTAAAGGTCATACCGGCTAATCACACGGATTAGGGAGTCCCTTCCTCCATGTCAAGATATTATCCACTTTGGGCAGCACTCAATCACTAACACGGGTTTAATTGCATCCACTTTAATGTGTCTTGATTAGGGATTATTTTCTCCCCTTATTATTGTTAGGACTCTTCACACACATTTAGAGAACAAGGAAAAAGCCTATCTCATAGTTAAAATGGTCAAGAATTACATCATAGTAAATAAAAAAACAACACAAAAAAATACTCAAAACAGCTCTGGGTACTGGGCGTGCATTTGTGCCTCTCATTCCTAGGTACTCTCCTCAAGGAAACCATGCCTCCATAACACACAAACCAAGGGAATGGTATGACCACAAAGCACCTTATCCTCACGATCCTTGATCCTCACTTCTCGCTCTAAAAATGTTGTGTCATCCTCAATATCCATCTTTCCCCAGTTAGGGATGTGTGAATCATCATGTAGATACCAATGGAGCTGAGACACCTGGAAGACGTTGTGTACCCTTAGTAGCGGTGTTGGTAGCACCAGCTGATAATCCACTTCTCTGATCCACTGAAACACCTCAAAGGGTCCGAAGAACCTTGGAGAAAGCTTACATACCCTTCCGAACCTCCATTTCCCACGCCGAGGGGAGACCTTTCAGAACACATGATCCTTGACCTCAAACTCCAAGGGTCTCCTCCTATGATTGTAATATAACTTATTTCGGTCCTGAGAACCTTCATCCTCTCCTGTATAAGATGAACCTTCTCCATCGTGCTCTGCACTACCACCAGGCCAACAACACCTCCTTCCCCGACCTTTGTCCAGCACACGAGTGAGCGACACAGTCTTCCGTACAAGGATTCAAATGGATTCACTCCAATGGTAGAGTTATATCTATTGTTGTAGGAAAACACTACTAGAGGAAATTGTCTCACCCATGATCCTCCGAAGTCCAAAACACATTCCTGTAGAATATCCTCCAATGTTTGGATGGTCTGCTCCATCTATCTATCTGTCTGGGGGTGGAAAGCAGTGTTGAGGCATATCTGGGTTCCAAAAGCAAGCTGTAATCCTTTCCAGACCTGTGAGGTAAACTGTGTATCCGGATTTGAGACTATAGACCTTGTAACTCCATGAAACTACACCAAATCATCCACGTACCTCTGTGCTAAGTTATCTACCATACTCAACTCCTTGATTGACAGGAAGTGAGTTGATTTTGTCAGTCGGTCCACCAATACCCAGATAGCATCGCAGCCTCTTTGAACCCTGGGTAGTCCCATGAATAAATCCATCAAGATGTCTTACAAATTCCACTCTGGGATGTCTAAAGGATGCAATAGACCACCTGGAACACGGTTCTCATCCTTAACCTACTGACACATGAGGCACTTTTCCACAAACTTTTCCACTTCCCGATTCACCCTAGACCACCAAAACTGACCCCTCAAGCCCCGGTACATCTTAGAAACTCCTGGGTGTACCTCCAAGGGTGATTTGTGGAACTCACCAAGAACTCTCTCATGAATTTCCATTGGGATGAAAAACCTTCCATGAAACAGCATCAGATTATGTCCATCTTCTGACCATCCTTCTGAAGCATTGCCTTGGCTAACATGATCGTGCATCACTTCTGAATCTAAGTCCCCCCATTGAGACTCCTCCACCTGCTTCAAAATTGAGGACTGCATTGTCATATGGAACAGATATCCTCCATCATCCTCTACCCTTGAATCTAGGTGTAGGGAATCCAACTACTCCATCACCTTCCAAGCATCTGTTGATTCTCGAACCGCATCATTCTGCGACTTCTTGCTCAGGGAATCGGCCCCCATGTTCCCCTTTCCTGAGGTGTAGGAAATCTCGAAGTCGTAGTCCTGAAGAAACTCCATCCAACTCTGTTTCCACTAGTTCAAGTCTCCCTAGGAGAATATATACCTTAATATCTTGTGATCCATGAAGACCACAAAGTGTTCCCCGATGAGGTAATGCCTCCACAACTTTAGTGTGAACACAACTGATGCAAGCTCCAGATCGTGGGTGGCATAGTTATGCTCATGGGGATATAACTTCCTAGACCTATAATAGATCACCCCTACTGTTGCATCAGTACACACCCCAGACCTTGGCCCGAAGCATCACAAAACACCTCAAACTCCACCCCTTCTTTTGGAAATCTCAGCACTATGGCACTAACCAAAATCCTCTTTAGGTAACTGAAGGCTTCCTAGAACTTCTCACTCCATACAAAATCTTGGTCTTTCTCGGTCAAGGTTGTCAAAGGTGCTGAAACTTTGGAGAAGTTGGGTACGAACCTCCGGTAGTAACTAGCTAGACCCAGGAAAATATGAACCTCCACTACGTTATTGGATACTGCCCAAGAAACAACTGCTTCAACCTTTAACGGGTCCACTTCTATTCCCTGCTCAGACACCACGTGTCCAAGGAAGTGCACCTCTCATGTCCAGAACTTTCACTTGGATAACTTCCCATATAGTTGGTGCTATCGGAGGGCCTCTAAAACCATCCCCATTTGATCAGTGTGATCCGCCTATGATATTGAGTAGATCAGGATGTCATCAATAAAAATGACTATAAACTGGTCCTAATACTCGCAGAAAACTGAGTTCATGTGCCCCATGAACACAGATGGTGCGTTCATAACGCCGAACGGAATGACCACGAACTCAAAGTTCTCATATATGCTCTTGAAGGCAGTCTTCGAGATGTCACCCTCCTTCACCCTCAGTTGGTGATATCCTAACTGCATGTCGATCTTGTAGAACCATCTTATCCCCTTAAACTGATAAAAAAGAATGTCGATCCTTGGGATGGGGTAATGGTTCTTGAACATCACCTGGTTCAGCATCTGGTAGTCTATACATAGCCTATGACCACCATCTTCCTTCTTTGTGAACAAGACTGGAGCACCCCATGGTGATGCGCTCGGTCATAAAAAACCCTTCTTCATCAGATCTTCAATCTAAATATGTAACTCCCACAACTCATAAGGTGAAATCCGATAGGGATCCATCGAAAATCGGACAGGCACCAGGTTGCAATTCTATCCCAAACTCAACATCATACCGAGGGGGCAGAGTCACCACCTCTCTAGGGAAGACATCCAGAAACTCACTAACGATCCCTGGGACTTCCACCATATCTCTATCTGCTGACTCCACAGACAACTTAGCTAACAAGGAAAGAAGGGACTCTACTCATTGGCTTCCCTTCCAGAAACCTCGATCACCGATGAAAGTCACATGTTGTCCGCCCATATCTAAAAACACAACCCTTCTTCAGAAGCAGTCGATAATGTTAAACATAGAGAACAGCCATTTGATGCCTAAAATACATCATACGGCTGCATTTGTAGCAAAAGAAAGTCTCCACTTGACTGATGTGGCCCCAAAATCAGCCTGCATCCCCTACAAACATAAGACAAGCTGCTTGTACCTCCAATTGGCGTACTCAAAACCAGGGGCACAGGAAATATTTTGGCATCTAGACCCATAGTATAAGCTAGAATGGGTGAAAAAAAGGAGTGTGAAGCTACTGAATCAAACAGGGCATAGGAAAGAGTTCTAAACAAGCGGATCGTACCTGAACGACTTATGGACCTGCTAGAATTATTGCCTCTATGACATGAAACTTCCCACTCCCAAATCCTCTTCCCCTCAACTATCGGCTTCCTCCTGCAACATCTGCTCTCGGAGGAGTGGAAGATTGTCATCCCTACTACTGCTACTGAAAGGTCCTAGCTAGAAATTTCTACTGTTGAGGTGGGCGCTGAACCTTCCCACCCCCACTATACTACACTAGGTCTGGCACTGATTCCGAAGGTTCCCACGGATTCAAAAATGAATCATCTCGGTCCTGGACTTACAAATAAATGGTGAGTATCAGGAGATTGAAACATGAACTATTGGGCCTAATCCCCACTGGACGAAACCTGGAAGGCCCTGATGCTAGAGGCCTACTTCTAACGGTTTTCCCCTTTGACGAACCCAACTGGATCTCCTCTCGCGGTACACATCCTAGTTTTTGCATCCTCTCCACCACTTCATCCTTCTTCTGGACCTCCAAATACATCGGTAGGGTAAAGGGAGTAATAGAATACTGAATTGAAGGTTAGAGTGCCTCCTCTAAACGTCTTGCCCGAGACTCCCCATCTGAAAAAAGGTCCTAAGAAAATTGAAGGAGATACTTGAACTTGATCCCCAGATCCCTCACTAACATACTCCCCTACTGAAGGGAGAGTTTCTCCTGCCTCTTCTCATCCTTTATCATTGAAGAAAGGAATTCCACCCAGAACTCCTTCTCAAATTCATACCACAAAACCTCAGCCTCCCTCTTCTCCCCGAGATAAAGCATCCACTACTGAAATGATTCTCCCCTCATCTGAATGACTTCCAATGGAACCCAGAACTTAGTTGGATCCCGGATCAAGATAAAAGATGTCACCAACTCTTCGAGACAAATTTCAGTATCCATGTCTGAGATGCTGCCCTCGTACTTACCGAGGGTCAACCACTGAAAGGTATGAAGTGTCTTCTTCCACTGGTCTTCCTCCTCTTCTTGATCAGTCCTCCACTGATCATCTAGATCATCCTCCTGGGCCTCGATTGCCCACACTACTTTTGGTCATCGTCTAGGTTCCATATCTACAAAGTAAACAATGAATGCCTAATCCTGAGTAGTGTATAATATTTCTTCTAAATTTTTCTTAAAATTGTTTCTTATTTAAATTCCCAGAAAACCTAGAACACACAAGAACACAAGTCATTATGAGGCATGTACCTTTCCTAGGGCCTATACTCTATAATCAGTGTAGCCTCACTTGGTCATTTGGTAGGTCCATATTCCTTGTGTTGGATCATAAGGGGCCCTAAAATCCCATGTCCTAACCAGTCTTCCTAGACCTATTTCATGCACCAGGATTGCCTAACACTGTTTCCCTACCATCCCATAAAATCCTCACTATGCCTAACTCCGAACTCCATACTATCTCTAAACCATTTCCATTAATACCATTCTATCATGACCCTCCTTCACCAAGATGAAGGAAAGGACAAAAAACTTCCAGACCCTTACTTCCTCAAGTTGAAGGAGAGATAATGAACCCCGAGTCCCACCTTCTATAGGCCCTGAAGGGGTGACTAGAACCAAGGGTATAGAATCACACATTGCCCTTTTTATTTAGTAGGATCAGGAGATGTGATGGTAAAAACCCAAACAACTCCAAAATTGAAGGTAAAAGTAAATCCAAAACCCATTCCCATGTGCATGTTCCAAGATAAACCCATACAAGTACAAGAAAAAATCCAAAGGGAAAGTACCAAAAGAAATAAAACAGAAATGACAACTATCCTGACATCTGATCTAGTATGGTCTCACACGGTCCCCAAATCCCTCCTGGAAACCTGAAAGATGTTTTATATACATAGGTTGAGTATAGAGATTTACTCAGTAGGGAAAACCAAAAGATCTCATTCACAAGTGGGGAGGAATTCTAATGCCCCATGGGAAAAAAAGATAACCAAAGCACCTAGCATGGGAAAAAATCCACCCAACCTCACCAAGGAACACTCCCCAAATAAAACAATTCATTAAAATAATAGTAATAGAACATCGATGTTTGGGTACCCCGCACCACTTTCCCACTGGTTATTGAAGACATCCTATGCATTAGACCTCCCCCTCAATTTTCACTACAGTCCCACCACCGCGCCAACTACAACTTTATGGGCCACCACAACCACGTATCCTACCCACAAACACCTGGTCCACCACAACCATACATAACCATACCTGCAGACACCTGGGCTAGAACAACCACCGCCACACCTAAAGACACATGGGACTCATCTTGAAGACACTTTGGAAAAAAAAACCTACCTCACACACCTGGGAAAACCACCACAACCACCCTACCCGAAGAATCTTGTGATATAATGGACCTTAGGCCATCACAGCCTGCCTGAAGAGTCTTTTGATACTTGGGAGAGGGATTAGAAAATGAGCTAATGACCAGCCACTCTAAGGAGTGTTGTGAAAAACACCCTCCCCCCATGAAATGGGGATGTTCGGCATGAATTTATCAATGTGCATGGTGTTTGAATAAGATACACAAGAACTGAATTTATAAACATATTTATAAAATCACTCATCCCAACCTAAGGGTTCTAAAACTATCCCATACACAAACACCCTCATTACTATTCATTCATATAAAAAACACAACAACCAAAACCAAAGTATAACTCATTCTTAGAAAATAATCCCCCATTGAACCCATTATTGTTATCATATTCAAGTGACTTCAATTAAAAAAATCTTCACTACCGGGTAACTAACATGAATATCCATAAGACAAGGAAGGAAAAATAGAAAAGTAGTAATTTAATCATTCACACCTAGTTCTCTTGTAAAGTCACAACAACAAAAGGGATCTGTGATATCCCTCGAAGTACTGAAACCAAACCAACCCCCATCGTATGGACCCACATGGCCTCAAGTCCACAACCAAGAACTCAATAATAGGGGATCCCATCTCCATCCATGTCACCTCACAAGAATCAAGCAGAACATCTGTGCTTACTAGCAGAACAAAAAAAGGAGTTTTCATATTTAACCACACAATTTATAAGGTTCCTTCCTTTCGTTTGGTTAACCGGGGTGATCACACAAGGATTTTTATTCATTGTACATCCATTTAATCAATCGAGTTTACATGATTAACCAATTTCCATGTTACAACCATTCAATCATAGGATTATCCAGAAAATAGAGGTTCATTAGTGTGTAATAAAGGACCAAAAATGACCATGATTTTTAGTGGACATAAGCCCATATAATTCACAACATATAAGCAAAGATAAAATATTACAGCAATATCATCAAACACACACCTTCATTTTTGTAAACCATTTATTATCTTCGTTAAGGTTTGGTTTCATCCATCCTCTAAGGAACATTATCATACCCATCCAGCATGATACACAGTAAATAGAGGCGAAGTAAAACCCTAAATGGATGATTAAAGATCAAAGTTTCCTTCCTTGCACCAAGAACTAGGGATGCGTGACTTGCAGGGGAGGAACTACAAGGACTCCACGAGTGGGTAGGAAAGGCATCAGCATGGGTGCACAACTAGCCTTAGGAAGAGGGACTCCAAACGCACCAAGGAGAGGAAAAAGAGACCAGCAAAGAAGAAGAAATAAATTTTGTGTGATAAAAGGCAAGATCTTGGAGTTACAGGATATGAAATCTTGAACAGCTGTAAAGGTGGATCGTGGTTTCTCCCTATAGTTGGGTGTTTACACATGATGGAATTAATTATTATTTAACAATTATCCTCAGAGAGGTGGAAATAATGGTTGTGAGTTAAAGGGTTTCCTTTAAACTGGGAAAAACCACGTAATAGGGGTGAAGCTGCAAAGTACTAGAAGAAGGGGTTACACTAAGGAAAAATCCACACATTTTGGTAATTCAAGGGTCTCCAAACTCTTGAGGGATTTTATATATCATTTATGGTCTTTAAATAGATTTTAAAGGGGTATTAAAACACTTTTATGTCAAAAGATATGTTGCAGGAGAAGAACTAGAAAAAGTAGGAAACTATAAAAAAATGGTGGAACACCATTTGGTGAGATAGTGTAACGGTGCCACTATCATAGTGACACCGTAATGGTGCCACCAGTTCGGTGGAACACTGTAAGCAGTACCACTATTTCGGTGTGCGATTGTTACGGTGCCACTGTAACGATGCCACCGGTTCAGTGGAACACCATAAGTGGTGCCACTGTCATGGTGCCACTGTTTCGGTGGAACTGTTTGGTGGAACCGAGTTTTTGGAAAACTCTTTAATAAGTCACCGATGGTCCTCATGATACCCCAAACACCAAAAATTTGGCAAAGTAATAGACTAGGAGGGTCCAGGCCATTGCACATGAAAAATCAATTTATTTATTATATTTATTCTTTTCAATACATACTTGACATGAATAAAAAATAACCCCATCATGCTTTCCATGAGAGGGTGAGGAGAAATAAAGAAATTAAAATCTAAAAGAATTTGGTGGAGTAGATTTGGTGGACTCTACATAGCACAGTACCTCTCCCTAGAGTTCTGGTCTTCAATCCAATGCCTTGAAGATACCCCCCCCCCCCAGTCATGTGTTTATAATAATAGAGGTACTACCAAGTCATAAAATCATAAATCAAATGCATCTAAGTCAACCATAGGAGATACCAAGCAATTAAAGGCAATATCTTATTGCAGTTTGAAAAAAATTGGAATATTCTGGATCCGTAGGGCATGTGTCATGGTGTGAGACTAAATATCACACTATGAATTTTCAAATCGATCTCCTAGATACCATTTTTCATCATTCTTCTTCCCGCTAGGGATTTCTGATGAGTTTCATGTTGTGAATAGGTGATTCGTAATGTGAATTGTCATTTTCTAGAATTTTTAACTTCTTTTTTGCTTGAATCTTCAATTCTAAGCCTCAAAATTGAGCCTTAACCTATCCCATGTCATGGAGCATCATTTTTATCATGAATTTTATGTTCATTTTTCTTTTTTTCTTCCTTGAATATTTTTCAAATGTAACTTACAACAAAATAAATAAAACAATAAATATATTGTCAAGTTTAATCAATTAAATTACAAAAATAATAAATTTTGTATTTAAATAAATATGCATGAAATATAGTCATCAAATCCCTCCACACTTAAACTCATGCGTCTTTAAGGATAGAATCTAAAAAAACACAAAGTACAATCGATCTAGTATAATTGAAATTTAATATAAAAATCAATTGATTAAATGAGAATTTAAAACTTCAAGAATCATATAGAAAAATTTTCATCAACTCCTCATTTTTCAAAGAAACAAGTCACCCAAGTATTTTACTCATTCTATTTTGAATTAACCATGGCTTTACTTTCTTCCAGTAATATTTTTAAATTAATTTTCAATGTTCATGCCACATTCAATTTACCTCACATTGATTTTTTTCTCTTCATCAAGGTACAAATGTGAATGTAGTTTTTCACATACCTTGAATCATTCTCCTAACCATAGGCTTGAAATGCTTTTACTTTCTCCATCTTTTAGAGAGAAAATCACAAATAAACAATAGGGTTTCACCATTAGGATCAAACAACTCGAGGCTTAAGGGTATGTGGTTAAATGATGCAAAAATAAATAATTCTAAAAAAATAGGTCATTATCTAGAGTACTTTGCAAGATAATCAATATAAGCTCGATGAAAAAATTATCCCTTTAAAATTTCATCTTCCCTTTTCCCAATGCTCAAAGTAAGTTCACAAAGTAATGAATATTAATTAATGACTCACCCTCTTGTATTTATTTTATTTTTTATGTTTTTGAAAGTTGAGTTTGGAAAAGTCTCGCATTCACCATGCAACCAAAAATGATAAAAAATCGTTGGTCAAATAAATGGTGAATTTTGACCTTCCAAAACACAACCCATTTTTAAAAAAAATTATTTAATTTTTTATATTTTTCTAAGAGGATGTGAAATAAAGTAAAATTAATTAAAAATCATGTACCTTCCCAATATCCCATGTAAATACATCACACTTATCTGTTATAATAAAACCATCCCTTCTCCAATAATGTTGTTTCTCCCACGCTCATTTTTTTGTAAGGACAAAGATAGGCTTATAATGTGGATATTATATAAAAATTATATTCATGGATTTTACAGGCATAAAATGAATTAATTTATGGGTAGGTCTTAGGATAAGTTCTAATAAAAAATTTACTTTAAGTGTGAATTTATATACTCACAGTTTCGACAATATGAAAAGCAAGTTTTGGAATTATGCATGCTTGAGTTTCACTCAAAAAAAATTTCTCAAAAGAATGGAGAAATTAGGCTTAGAAAATTTATCAAGAATGAGAGCATAAATTTTGGATAGTCACTCATGAAAATGACGAAAAAAATATAAAATTTATTAAAATGAATATCCAATTTTCAAAATATGGAAAATCTCAGAAACATTTCATTTACAACAATTAATCAGTTTCCCAAATCATGATTTGTAAAATTAAAATTATCATATTTATCTTTAATAATTAATTCCCCCATTTTCTCATTCAATTTATTGGAATATAAATTTAAAAGATTACATAATTATTATCCTTAAGTATTGTTTGTCTACTTGATCATTGATCAAAGAAAGAAATTTAAGTGTGGGGAATAAATTTCATTTTTCATTTTTTTTATTATTTTTTTATATTAATAATAATAATAATAATATTTTTTCACAAAAATATTGTGGAGTGGTAGAAAATATAAAAAAGTAAAACTCATACTCTCTTGTTTCATGGTGTGCTCTCACTTGAGA
The DNA here is from genome assembly GCA_963277665.1 of Viscum album. Taxonomy (NCBI): domain Eukaryota; kingdom Viridiplantae; phylum Streptophyta; class Magnoliopsida; order Santalales; family Viscaceae; genus Viscum; species Viscum album. The sequence goes on from OY728155.1 coordinate 1,909,359,706, forward strand.
TTTTTTTCATTATTATTTTTCACCTTATATCTTCAATTTAGAAATAAAAAATAAAATATCATATTAATGTACAAGATCCATTTGATAAATATAAGAAAGATAAGGTTAATTGAAACTAAAATTCATAGTATAAAATTAATTTCTTAGAAATATAGAAATCTAAATTCCAAAAAATAAATAGAATCACAGATTGCCTCCTAGAAACTACTCTTTTTTCATGATCGTTTAGCTCAACCTTACCTATTTTAGAAAATCAGTCTATGATACAAAGATAACCTTCTCAGTCTGACCCAATATTGTCTTTGGATCCCATCAATATTAGATCTTCTCCTCATTAAAATCGACATGGAATGTTGAGGAGGTGACCAAAGTTTGGACAATTTGAAAGTGAGAAGAAATAATTCAATATATTTCCAGACTTGGTAAAATATTTATTTTTTAATTGGTGGTTGTGGTTATTGAAATAATATAATGACCTCTTCGAGTTCTGTAGCCAGATCCTCAAATTTTTTATCTTTTTATACTCTTCCTTGATCTTTTTCATATTCAGTGCTGAGTATAAATTTTTTTCTTCTTCATCCTGCAAGGCTCTTAGATCATCAATAAATTCTATTAAAATTGCGGCAACTATATTCTCATCTTTTTTTCAGCTTTATCCAATTTTGTTCCCATGTTTTTGTGAAATTATTGTAAAAAATTAGTAGTCTAAGTTCATTCTTGTTCCTCCTCCTCCAAACTTGTATTGGTTTATAAATAAATTAAACTCCATAAATTACCTTTGTGTTTCTATCCACACATTAATGCTCTTAGCATGCCTATTTGGAATCTGGTTCTAGGTCATGGGGTAACGCTTATTCCATTATTGGGTATGGTTCTGGGTGGTTTTATGAATGACTATTCATCTTTCTAATCTCATCAACTAGTTGTGTAAGATCCCTCAAAATTATGAAGAGTTTGTTTTTCATTGTCAAGACACACTATAAACCTTTCATAATAACCAAAAATACCTAATTAACTAAAATAAATAAATAAAATAAAAGAAAAACTTAAATTAAAATCAAGAAAAATAAATATATAAAAAAATGTTTAAAATATTAAATTTAAAATAATTTTTGTACCTGTCCCCAACAACGGTGCCAAAAATTTGATAGCTCATAGGGCATCCTTAATTCCCATAAGGATACTAAATTTATAAATTTATAAACATTAATGAAAATTCACTAATTCTACAATTAAGTAGTGTAGGTTAAGAAATCCTGAGATATATCCCATTGAGAAAGGTTGGAGAAAATAATTAATTTAATAAAATAGTCATAAATTAATTAATGATTAAAAAATTAAATTTAAACTATAGAGCATAATTATTTTTTGAATAAGGTGGGAGAAGAAAATAAAAATAGAACACACCAAATAAGAAAGATCCAGGTTCTTGTGATTAATAAATTAAAAATCCATTATTCCTCTAAATTTTCATTGAAATCGGGTTTATGGAATTCCAATTGTCGTGGTAATTATTCTATCTCTTGTTAACCGCCCCTTTTATCAATGGTCATGGTACTTTGGTTAACTCATAAAATAGTTAACCCTAAATCATTTTTAAACGTATAATTTGGTTAACCTAATGGTCATAGTAAAAACATAGTTCTAGTTATCACTTTGTTTAAAATATTATTTCTCCCTCACGTTAGAATACAATGGTCTTGTACATAAAAATTAAAAGAAGAAAATTTTGAAGAATTTATGAGAAAAAATAAAACCCAGTTTAAATAAAACATGAACAATCCATTCATTTATTAAAACTATCCTTTTCAATACATACCTATCATGAAAATAAAAAACATTATCTCTTACTAACTATGAGAGGGTGAGGCAAAATAAAGAAATTAAATTATAAAAGAATTAGGTGGAGTTTATTTAGTGGAGGATTGTGCATAGTACAATACTTCACCCCATAGTTATGGTCTCTAATCCAATTCCTTGGAGATCTCACCCTAGCATTGTATTTATCAGCGTAGAGGCACCCTTGGGTCATAAAATCATACTTAAAATGTGGCCAAGTCAACTATGAGTGTTATCAGAAAATTAAAGGTGGCCCCTGATCAAATTTTAAAAAAATGGAAGGTTATTGATCTATTGGGAATGTGTCATGGAATGACACTATATGCCACACCATGACCTTTCGAATTTTTCTCCCATGTGTCATTTTTTATCATTCTTATTTATTTCATAGAATTATGATGAATTTTAAATTTTAAATAGGTGATTCATGATGTGAATTATCATTTTCTATAATTTTCAGTTTCATTTCCACTTTAATATTCAATTATGAGCCTCGGAATTAAGCCTTGACCTAACCCATGTTGTGGAACATCATATTTATCGTGAATTATATCTCTGTTTTTTCTTATTTTCTTCCTCGAATATTTTTCAAATGTATCATTCCACAAAATAAATAAAATAATAAATATATGGGAAAGTTTAATAAATTAAATTAAAAAAGAATTTAATTTTATATTTAAATAAATATTCATGAAAAATATTCATCAACGTACACTATAATATTCATAAATATAAATTGAACAATATGAAAGATTAATTTATAAAACTATTACCATATTATAGTGTGATATGTTATATAAGAATAACTAAAAACAATCATTGCATCCTGAATAGATTTTATCCCAAATATTGATGACATGAGATTAACAATCATCATGGTCAACTATGCTCCACCAGTTATCCAAAACCACCATCCACCTCCCAGCTCCATTATCATCCATCCTTCACAAAACCTAGTCTTCCTAGATAAAAAGAAGAACAATGCACAAGTGCATACATAGGGATGAGTATAATAATACCTAGTATGGTATTATTAAGTTATGAGTAGACCCCAAAATATTTAATGTCTATGTGAATAGATATTATGTAAATTATAGAAAACCTAATGCCACCAAACATGATCATTATACATATCTCCATTCCTAATCAACCATAACCAATCTTCCATGGATCACTTTAAAAAATATTCCTAAAATCAAATCTTCTTAAAAAATAAAAATCAATGACATCTCACAACCAATCATAGATTTTTCTTCCTAGTAATTAACCTTGGTTGAATTGATCATGATATACTGGAGGAAATAAATGTCTTCACCCATATCATAATCACTAGAGGAAATAAATATTTCCATCTATGTCAATAGTGAAAAATAAATACACATATAAAAATATATAATAATATACGTGTCAAAAACTAGAGTAAATACCCATATATAGGTGAAAATATATATACCGGAATAAAAGAGGAAATATATTTCTTCAGGGCTACAGTTTTTTATCATATCCTCCTTAGTCTAGAGATATGGGTTGGTGAAGAGATAATATCTACTGTATCATTATCCACATAAATTCATATATTATGGGAGATAAGTGATGTCACCACTCAGGTGAGTTACCATCCATTGCATTCTCATTACTAAGATCCTAGAGGAACAGGTTATCTCAACATATCTCATCCACCATATGCATGCATCCGGGATACTAATGGAATTACCAATCTCCATATATCCTACACCAAAGATGTTAGATAAATTACTCATATTTAATTATACCCAAGATATAACTTCTCTTTATCAACCTAGATCAATGGGTATTTTGTGGAAGATCCATGCATACATAATTGTCAATCTCTACCCAAATTAGTGTGTAAGGAGTATTGTTATTATTATTTGACTCCCGCCCTTGAAAAGAGGTGAGTGAAATGGATATCCACTATTTAATTATATCTCCATTGATATTTATCAATCATATGATGTATAAAATATTAGATTAGATGAGTTCACAAAATTAATTACAATGAACATAATCATGGACCCCCCCCCCTTTTAGTCATGCAAGACTTCCTATGTAACAAACTGGTTACTATAGCATCCTCGATGAATGAAAACTTTCTATATAAATTGAAAGTAAATCAAAATTAAATGATTGATAAATATTATTTATTAAATTTTCCACTTAACCACATCATAAAATTGATTATATCACTTTCCTTATTACAATCCAAGATCATTTTATCAGAATTTTCTCAATGAACTTCCACTATGTTCCCCAACCACTACCTAGCTATTATAATCTATGTCAAAAATATTTCACTACTCTATACCTTAAAGAAAACTATAATATTATTCATTTATTTATAATTTCCCATAAAACCTTCCTTTTGAACTTCATGTCCCTTCCTTGAGGGTTTTACATCATCTGGGGCACAATTCATTATTAGTGAAATTCCATCACTTCACCTCTCTAGTATCTTCCAATAGTGGACATAATTATAGTATTTTATCATTTAACATATTTATCCCCATTTATTAATACCAATAAATGAAATTACTTGGTAAAAATAATCACATTTATATCATTTAGTTGTCCTTTCATAGTTACATTCATGCCAACAATCATAAAGTGATCAACTGTTCTGTTTTACATCAATTTATCATATTAGAATTTAACTTAAATCAGTTATAATTCACTAACCTTTATCAAGTATCTATAATAATTAATTTTATTATTATTTCAGAGCATAACATGAACCCCTTACCATTGAATTACTATTAAAATCACAACCTTCCCTATTTCACCATCACCCAAAGTTCATTTTTTCATAATGAATCCATAATTTCTATAATTTTCATCAATATTCTTTAGGGTAAATCCTTAAAAGGGTTAACAATTATACTTAATTTTACAAGAACCACTTAATAAAACTATTAGGTTACCAATATAGCTCCATCTATGGTTAAGTAACTCATACAAGTGAGTAATTCAATCTATTCTCATAATCCTCAAAAATATTTCAACATATATTGTTATTATTCAATAACAATATTATCTTCATGATGTATCAATAAATTATGATACCCTAAGCTATAAATTATAATTCTATTGAGCCTATCATGTTACCAAATATAATAACCTAGGGTCCATAGTGATTATTCATTATACCGCTTTGTTTTGATGATGTTGAATTATTATTATCAAATAAAAATAGTTTTCATACTAATTTATTCATAAATCACTTTAATTATCCATAAAATTATCCCTAAATGATCCAAACATAGACCCACTATGTATGGGGTGTCGATAGGTGACCTAAAAAGTCTTCAATGACCAAATTGGGATTACTAAACCCCCCCATTTTGACCCAAACATTCAAAAACTTTGGGGGTTTCTTATGGCACCCCATAAAGTTCCACATGGGCACTTCAATGCCTAATCTATCAGCCTCCCTCGACCATCTAATTCATAGATCAGACAATCTTTATATTCCCACTTTTTGGGAAGTATCGTTTCAACCCTTCCTTTCCCCATCATTCAATCATAAGATCAGACTATCTATTCACACACATATTGCACCATTCCATGATCTTACATCATCTCTCCATGTGATCACATGGATCACCATCCAATTAGTGGATCATATTTTCATACATCACCTATAGCCACATCTCATCTACAACCATTAGGTCTATAAAACTACCCCAATAGATATATGATAAGTGGATTATACAACCATGAATAATGGAAGGAATCTTCATATAGTGTCATGATATGATGTCTTTCCAGGGCCAAATTGTGATATTTTTTCATCTAATGGTGAAATAGATGGTATGGATCTACCGATGCCACCCTAATGTTACTTTCCACCAGACACCCTTTATGGTAGTTGGTTATTTTTTAAGAGCATGGATTAATTAAAAACATTATAACCTAAGTATTCCTAGGATCTCGATTCTAGATCTAGCCTCTGTTCTTTGTGATCTAGAATCTTAATAATTCAAAATTTAGCGATAAATTAAGGAAGATAGAAAATTTTCACTAAATTATCTCTCAATATACAACTTCATTAGAGTGATTATATAGGGGTTTGATACATCTCATTGAGGTATTTCCAAAAAGTATTGGTAGGACCAGTGAATCAATCAATTGAAAATGTTATCATCCAATTTCAATATTACCCTAGAAATTCAATCTATGTCATTTTAAAATTCGTTTATTTTATTTTTATGAATATAAAGGTAGGGGATTTATTATTAAATAATGATTAACATACTAAAATTTTATAAAAAATCAAAGGTATGTGCATAGAATAAGTAGAGATAAGTTCAAGCACAAAAACTGGCACTAGATTAAAGAACCACATTGGTTTTCTAATGATCCATCTATCTCCAGTCAAGCTCTCTGGTTTCTAATGAGTTCATCTATAGTGTCTACCTCCTCTATGATATATATATATATATATCACTCATTCCCTCTAAATATGGTATATATAATTGAAGAATTTGGTTTAATCATTTAATAGAATTATTATTTATTTTCATAATTCATTATAAATTTCCTCTCTATCATCACATATAATCACACCCATGATCAAATATTACCCAATACATTACCTATTAAAAACACCCCATTATAAACTAAAAAATATAGTCTATTTTACAATCAAACACTCGGATAAAGGAAAATTTACCATTTTCCCCATTTTTAATCATTTTGAGATTTTTTCACTTTAAAAATTCCATGAAGATAAATCTAGACACTATAGAACTTCTTTCAAATTCAAATGAGTTCTTATAAATCAAATTAAATTGAAAATAGTGTTGATTCCTAATAATAGGAAAAGTTATATCATGTTTAGTTTCCCATATTATTATAAATTCCCTTCATGGAATGAATGAATTTTAAAAATCATTTATTAGTTTCCATTATTTTTAAGATTTCATTATTTAACAACAATGATTATATAGTGTTAAAATACTAATTGTAATCATAATGATGATCATCGTTTAATTACATCATGTAGTAAAATTATTTTATAAAAGATATATGATAAAAAAATTTATGATCCCACCATGAAATCAAATAAAATAAAACTTACTTAGGAGGATGATATCAAGTCAACCATAAAACAAAATATTGTTAATCTACACAGATATAATAAATAAATAATTTTTATTTCTAAATATTTCTAATATAGGAAAAAGTTTTGATAATTGTAAATATTCTTCAACATAATATGAAAATAAATTATTTTCATATATTCCTTCAAGGATATAATAATTCATATTTACTCCATCCTTGATTTTATAATAATTTGCAATTACTCTAAGGAATGAAATAATTTTTTTAATTAATATTAACATTCCATTCAGGGAATGGAATAAAATTATTTAAACAGTATTTATGGGTTCTTAAAGACCAATAACCTGAATATTTACTTATTTTTTTTATCCAAGTTTAATAAAATAAAATAAATATATAATATGTAAAATAAATGAAAAAAATAAAATATACAAAATTTATAAAAACAATTAAAAAATAAAGACACTATCTCTCATGAGTGTTTGTATACTCTCATTATGCTCAATACTTTCTGGGTTTAAAAAAATAATAATATATCGTAAAGTTCATTATGTTATTATTATGCTTCATGGAATGGTTAAAAAATATTACATCGACACTTTTCTATTTTCTTTTAATTTATTTTTGATAATGGACAATATTGTACTTCAACATGTGATAGATAAGTAACAAGTGGTCATTCATTCAATATCATAATCATTTATGTTCATAAAACTTTTGTTTCTTTGTTTGTAAGTTTTCATCATTCAACAACTTATGGTGGTTTTCTTTCCACTTTAAATTTAGTGCATCGCAACCTTGATCATAATATTCTCATCAACATCAACAACGTTATTTTTTCTCATGATCACTGTAAAGACCCAAACTTTTGAATAATATTTTTTTTCCTGAAAATTTATTTCTTACTATGTCATAATCAATAAAAAATATATAAGTATAAATGAAATGTGATCATAAAGTTTTAACCGTTATATGACCATTGGTCAATATGACTATTGGAAATAATAATAATTTTTAATGTTATAATTTTTTTTCAAAATAGAAATAATAATGGGTAATTAATACAGAAAGAAGAGTTGATGGCCTCATCTATTAGACTCAGGTTTTACGAAGCCCATAAATTAGAGCTTAGGAAGGAGGTAGAATCACTAGGATTTTCTCTAGACCAAGCCCAAGTTAAGCTTTGATACATTAATCTTGAATGGAATTTCTTATGGGATATGTTCAAGATGATAGAAATCTCCACTCTGAAAATGTTGTCTGAGCCGCCCCAAGATTCTATCACCATTGGACTCCTTACTCTTAGGTCATATGCAGGTGTTATAAGGGGATATGTAAAGAGTACTTAGTTACTTTGTGTAATCCTTTTGTATAAATAAAATTATTATTTCATATTATGGTAAAATAACCATCATTTTTGAATTTCAAATTTCAAAATAAATATAGGAAAAAATTTTAGTTTTTTTTTTCTAAGAAGTTTCATATTTTTAATTAATATTGAAAAAAAGAGTATTTTAAAATATTTTTTATACCTTAAATAATTAATAATGTGAAATTATTTTTTAAAAATGGACATATACGGTTGTGATTAGTAAGAAATTTAGTGTCTGATAAGATCAACTTATTTTTTGGTGAATAGTAAATTATGAATAGCAATATTACCCTTATGAATAGTAATATGACCAATGGAATAGTAACCTCACTTAAATATGTATAAATATAATTTAGGCATCTTGAATGGTAATATGATATAATAGCCTAAGTAAATAACTCTTTCAGAGATTATTAGTTAAGTATTAGTATTGTTTGGGTAAATAGTGATTTTAATTAAAAATCGAATATATCATATTTAGAAAATTATTTTAATAAAATGGATATAATTTTTGAATACATAACATCTATATTTGTTAGGGTGAATTTATGATATTTTTATAAAATGATTTGTTTTCAATGAATAGTAAAAATACAGTTTTTGAGTTTTCGGTGTGTTTTATGGCATCATGATGATATAATGTGTAATTTAAAATGATATTAGACTAATTTAAATTAAAATATTATATTATGTGTCCCAAGTGTCCAAAACCATGGGAAAATACCATGGGAAATCCCATGGTTTTTCAAATACCACCTATGAGGTGTTCTTGAAAATTAATAAAAACTCCCTCCCATTTACTATAAATACCAAGTGATTCCTTCATTTTATTTCATTAAAAAATCACCCCCTAAAAGCTCTAATAGTATTATCATCCAACGATTCCTCCCAAATTTTTCTCAAGCCCTCAATGTCCTAATCCTATATTTTTAGAAGTTTCTCTTCAAGGTAAGGGAACCTTTCACCCTCCTCTTTTAGTCACGACTTATTTTACATTATTTATTTTAATTTCCATTTTATTATGTTGGGGTATTTTATTCTATATCCTTATTTCTTTCCATTTTATGTAAAAATTATTAGAGACCCTTTTTTTAGCAACTGATTTTATTAATTTTTAATCGACGCCATTAGGCTTCCAAATTTTGGTAATGGAATTCGTAACTTCTCTTTTTCTTTCAAGTTATCTTTTATGTGGTATACCTTGAAAATTTCAATAAAATTTTCTTATTTTCATTTTATTATGTATTTATACTATATTATTACTCTCTTATTAATGGTTGACCTCTGTCCCCTCTCTTTTTAATGTAATCTAAAACCATGTTGCATAGTCATTATGTAGAAATTTCGTCATAAAATCTCTCTCTTTTTATCAAGAAATTATTTTATTTTCCTTATATTAATACCCAAACATATTTAATTTCTAGGTGTATTTATCATGACACAAAAATAATTTATTTTAATATGTGATTTTTAAACATAAATCCCTTATTCCCTTTCCATGGGTTATAAATGACATAATAATCACGTTTTTAAGCACTTTTTAAAACACCGTGATTTTGATATAAAACTCATTTCTTTTATTCTATATGTGTTATTTATGAAATGTTTGATTATGATATATATGGATCACATGAAAATAAATATATATTAAGGTTGAACCCTGAAATTTCTTCAATTCATTGGGTAAAAAAATTGATCTATATAGATGATGAGTTTTATGATACCTTGGTGAATAACCTTGTTAATTTTTATGAAACCTTGGGGATGGACCTTGGTGATATTCTTGTGAATGTATAAATTAAATGGTGTATTGATAAAAAACTATTTTGTTGAATATTTTATTGATAATAAATGATATAATTTCCCCACATTGTGCTAAATATGTTTATTTATAAAATATTTGGGATTTGATCATTCATTTGAAAATTTGGTGAAACTTCCAGTTTTACCCTTAATAGTGCACTGTAGTATTTCGAAGATAACTATTTTTTTTATTTATTATTTGAATTTGAAATTTTGTAATAGTTTTTCTAACTTAATGTTCTACAACTTTCATTCATGACACTAGAGCTAAATAGTGCATTTGGATGGATTAAATGGGTCATTAATCCAATGGTGGGCTGGACTCGGCAGAATGGACATGGGTTCTGTATTTGGGCCATATCTTCTACATCCGGGATTGGATTAAGTCCAAATTTTGCGTAAATCTCGGGGACATGATTTGAAACATATAATCTTTCTGGAAGGCCGGTCAATTCACGCGTTTCTGAGGTCAAATGGGCGGTGAAAGTTGGAATAAAATATTTGGCCGAATTTCCACATTCACACTTGAAACCACTTGTAACCTATCCTCCCCTCCCCTCTATAAATTATATTTTTTATCATTTGGAGGGGTTGGGACGTGAATTAGGAGATTGGATGCAGAGGAGAATTTGTTTCACCCAAATTCTCCAACCATTGTAAGAGGGTATCTCTTGAAGCAAGGATCCCTTCATCGAAGCCTCCTTCTCTTCTTCATTTTGTAATGTTTTCATTTGTGTAATAAACTTCTTTGTTATTATTTTATTTCTTCTCTTTAATTTTGTGTTTTTTTAAATTTCTTCTTCTATTAATCTTCCTCTTTGGTCTGGAGTTCTTGAATAGAAGCTTTATTGGGTTATACCCATTATAAACCTTTGCACATGCAAAATGCTTCTACGATGACTACACCACCCATGGAAGAGTAGTTCTTTTTAGTAATTGATTGACCTCTATACTTCTTCATTAATTTATTTTGAATCAATGAACTACTGTAATTCACATATTATGATCTATTAATTGAGTTTTTAATTTAAATGAAACTAAGCAAGTAATTGAATAGTTAACACAAAACACGCGAGGTCGGGAATTGTGTGAACTGTGAGAGCGTAACCTTAACCGGTAATTCAAAACCACACAGGATCAATTTGTAGAGTTCAAATATAATCCCTAAACTCAATTAATCCTCATTTCTAGAGTGGTTATGTGCCTTAATTTACCACTGACCATAAGCTAATTTTAGAACATCAATCAAATCAGGGTGTTACGATTGCATGTTCCGAAGTTAGCCTAAGGTTAAATTCACTTCAATATTCATGGTAAAGTTAATTCTCGTAGGGTTCAGGATTTAACAAATTAAGGGATCATAATTAAGTGGATATTTATTTAAATGATAATGATTAATAATTGAATGAAGAGGTAGAGTTAGATCGATTACTCCTTTTAAAATATTTTCTAAAAAAACATCTTCTTGTTGTGTCATTTTAATCGAAATTCATTTCAAAATTAAAAACAAAAAAAATGCAATCTTCTTCCAGCAAACTTCTTCTAGATTTATAAACTATAAACAACCACCCCCATACTTTCAAGTAGTGTTTTTATTCCCGTTTAAATTGTTTCTAGAATACCTCTGAAAAGTTGTTTTAATTCACTTCCTCCTTTGAGAGACGACCTTGGTCAGCCACTCTGCTGCACCTAAGTACCCCAAAATCACACTAATCATTTGAGAGCGCCCACGACAGCGATCTACCAAATTGGCACCGTTGCCAGGGAGGCAAGTAATTATTTCAACTAATTAGAGGTATTTATTTTGTTTTACATTTTATTCTCTTCCTCTCTTCTTTCTTCCGTCTTTACCCAATCTGATTTTTTCTCCTTCTTTTATTTCCTTCTACTTCTTTTTGGACCATCAACTCAAACTTCTAATTTTTTTTTACTATGGTCCAATTTCCTTCTTTTCATATTTCATTGATTGATTACATGAACTAATCCCAAATATCTCTTAGATCTTGAACCTGATATTGAACGTAGCCTTAGGGTACGAATCAGACATTCTCAATCTACGGGAAGTTTCAATATTCAACCAGTTGGTGAATTCCTCTCTTCTGGAAACATTGAAATTGGAAGCAATTCAAATTCAAACATAAAAGATGAACCAATGGCTGGAAATAATGGAAATGAACTTAATAGAACCATTCAAGAATTGGCTGCACCTGATATTAACTATCAACCAAATTGTATTGCATACCCAAATCTCGAATCGGACTTTGAATTGAAATCTGGATTAATTCACCTTCTTCCAAAGTTTTATGGCTTATCTGGTGAGGATCCCAACAAACACCTTAAAGAATTTAATGTGGTTTTCTCAACCTTGAAACCAAGAAATGTATCTGAAGACCAAATCAAATTAAGAGCATTCCCATTCTCACTTGATGGATCTGTGAAAGATTGGATGTATTATTTACAACCCGAAGATGTAACTTGTTGGAATGATTTGAAACGTCTTTTCTTTCAGAGATTTTTTCCATCATCAAGGACCACTTCCATTCGTAAGGAGATCTCGGGGATCAATCAAGCACAAGGGGATTCAATGTATGAGTACTGGGAGCGATTCAAGAAGTTGTGTGCAAGCTTCCCACATCACCAAATCAGTGAGCAATTAATCATCCAGTACTTCTATGAAGGACTCACACCTATGGAGAGAATCATGGTATATGTTGCGGATGGAGGAGCATTGGTGGACAAGACACTAGTAGCTGCACGTGCGTTGATCGACAAGATGGCCCAAAACTCCCAACAATTTGGTGATAGAGGTACACCACATGTCAGGGGAGTACATCAGGTAAGTCCTTATTCTCTTGAAAGACATTTGATTGATACTAAGTTGGAAGAATTGTCCACTATGGTGAGGCAAATTGCTTTGTCACAAAAGACATCTCTACCCCCTCCTTCAAGGCCTTGTGGCATTTTCACTGAGACAAGCCACCCAACTGACTGTTGCCCACAACTACAAGAGACAGAAGATTGTGCAGAAGTGTTCCCTGAGAGACCATTTCAGCAGCAACAACAACCATATCCCCAAAAGAAGTTTGATTCATTTTCTCCAACATACAACCAAGGGTTGAAAGATAAACCGGACAAGAGGTATGGCTCTGGACAACAACAAAGGCCACCCTTTCAAAAAAACTTCCAGCAGCCTCCGCCTTACCAGCAGGGTTTCCAACAACCCCAAAGGAGATTTGGAGCACAAGCATCAACAAGCCAACAACAAGGGAATCCCCCACAAAAGGTAGATTCTAATATTGATGCTCTTTTGAAGCAAATTATTCTTAATCAACAGAATGAGATGAAGAGTCAAAGTTCGGAGCTGAGGGAGTTAAAGACTCAAATGAGCCAGATTGCCACCGCCCTCTATGAACTTGTAAGTAAGAATTCCGGAAATCTACCTTCCCAACCCACTCCAAATCCAAAGGGGAATGTTAGTTCCATCACATTGAGAAGTGGGAAGCAAATGAACAATACATCTGTACCTACAATTCCACCGGGATTCACCTCAAATCCAGAGAAGCCGCATTCCATACCAACTGATGAGAAATCCAAGGATAAAGATAAAGGCAAGAAAAAGATTGATGATGTTCCACTTAAACCCCTTCCTTTTCCAAACAGGGTTGTTCAAACCAAGAAGATGGCTGAAGAAGCAATGCAAAAGGAGGTTTTGGACACATTCAAGCATGTGGAGATCAACATTACTCTACTTGAATCCATTAAGAAAATTCCAAGGTATGACAAATTCTTAAAAGAACTCTACACCAATCGAAGAGAGCTCAAGGGAAATGAGAGGATCAACCTTGGAAGGAATGTCTCGGCACTCATTACACTAACTCTAGTAATGCCAACAAAGTGCAAGGATCCCGGGACATTCACCATCCCATGTACCATAGGGGAGTTTCACTTCTCTGATGCTCTTTGTGATTTAGGAGCTTCAATAAATGTGATGCATCACTCTATATTCTCTTCCTTGCAGGTTGGTGAGTTGAATCCAAAAAGAGTAGTGGTGCAATTGGCGAATAGAGCTACGGCATATCCAGCGGGAGTCCTTGAGGATGTACTTGTTCGGGTAAGAGACATGATCTTTCCAGTGGATTTCTATGTTCTTAACATGGAGGATGATCAGGTAAGTTCTCATGCCCCCATTATCTTAGGTAGGCCCTTCCTCAAAACTGCAAAAACTATCATAAATGTCAATGAGGGTACACTTTCCATGGAATTTGGAGATGAAGTTGTGATATTTAATGTTATGGATTCCATGAAGTACCCCTCTGAGGACCATTCTGCTTTTTTTATCTCCCATTTTGAACCACCAAGTAAAAACCCCATGGAATTGGATTGTCTTATGCTTAGGGAGATTATGAGTATTGGTTCTAGTTTGATGTCTAAGAGTACTTCTACACCCGTTTTTAAGGAACAAGACACTCTAAGATTTGATTTTGAAATGGAATCATATTCTGATTTTGATCATGTGAACTCTGATTATGACATGGATATTGAGTATGCTGATGGATTTGGTGATTTATTCTCTGATTGTGATGATTTATATTCTGATACTAATGTTCATTGTGCAGATATGTCTGTTGCATCAATTTCTCCATCCATACATCACCCTCCTTCATTAGAACTCAAGCCATTTCCACCAAATCTGAAATACTCATACTTGTTGAGTGGTGAGAGATTACCTGTTATCATTTCTAACAATATCCCTTTTGAACATGAAGAAAAGCTTTTGAATATTTTGAGGGAGAACATCGGGGCGATTGGGTGGACCTTGGCTTAAATATCAGGTATTCGCCCCTCCATTTTCATGCATAGGATTATCTTGGACGATGGGGCTAAACCGGTGAGACAACCACAAAGGAGACTCAATCCCACCCTCCTGGAAGTTGTTAAAAAAGAAGTTGAGAAATTGCTCGAGGCAGGTATAATCTTTCCCATTTCAGATTCTCAGTGGGTAAGTCCTATTCAGGTTGTGCCTAAGAAAAGTGGTGTTACTGTTGTTAAAAATGAGAAAGATGAGTTAGTTCCAATGAGGGTGAAAAACAGTTGGCGTGTGTGTATTGATTATAGGAAACTAAATCATTCCACTCGCAAGGACCATTTCCCCCTCCCGTTTATTGATCAGATGCTTGAGAGACTAGCTGGGAAGACACACTATTGTTTCTTGGATGTATTTTCTGGATATTTTCAGGTTCCTATAGCTCCGGAGGACCAGGAGAAGACGACATTCACCTGCCCATTCGGTACCTTTGCTTACCGGAGGATGCCATTTGGACTTTGCAACGCCCCAGGTACCTTCCAAAGATGCATGGTGAGTATTTTTCTGATTTTATTCAGACCTGCATGGAGGTATTTATGGATGATTTTACAGTGTATGGATCTTCATTTGATGAATGTCTAATTAGTTTGGGAAAGGTGTTGAATCGTTTTATTGAGAAGAATCTGGTCCTGAACTTTGAAAAGTGTCATTTCATGGTAGAGAATGGCATTGTCTTAGGGCATGTAGTGTCAAAACATGGGATAGAGGTTGATAGATCTAAGGTAGACATTATTTCATCCTTACCCTATCCTTCATGTGTGCGTGATGTTAGATCTTTCCTAGGGCATGCAGGATTTTATCGGCGCTTCATCAAAGATTTTAGTAAGATCGCTCTTCCTATGTCACGATTACTTCAAAAAGATTCTGATTTTGTGTTTAAAGATTCTTATAGGACTTCCTTTGATGAGCTAAAGAAGTGTCTGACCACTCCACCTATCATACAGCCTCCACGGTGGGAGATTCCTTTTGAGCTTATGTGTGACGCCTCCAACTTCGCGGTTGGAGCAGTCTTATCTCATAGGGTGGAAGGACGTTCACATGTGATTGCCTATGCATCAAGGACATTAGATTCAGCCCAATCAAACTACACTAACATATAAAATGAGTTTCTTGCTGTCATATTTGCTTTAGATAAATTCCATTCATATTTATTTGGCTCTAAAGTAGTTGTTTTTTCTGACCATGTAGCTCTGAGGTACCTCTTGAAGAAGCCAGATGCAAAGCCACGACTTATCCGTTGGATGCTCCTTCTTCAAGAGTTTGACATCGAGATAAAGGACAAGAAGGGATCAGAGAATTTGGTAGCAGACCACATGAGTAGGCTTACTCACACACTAGAGGATGACACCTTGGACCAGGTACCACTTTAGGACACTTTCCCCGATTAGCATCTTTATACCATCTCAGGTATGCATCCTTGGTATGCTGATTTAGTTAATTACATTTTTTCCTCTGAAATCCCTGCAAACTTAAAGAAACATCAAGTCCAAAAATTAAAGAGTGAGTCAAGATTTTATGTTTGGGATGATCCTTACCTCTGGCGCATGTGTAGTGACCAAGTCATTAGGAGGTGTGTTCCCGATCATGAGTTTGAGTCTGTTTTGCATTTCTGTCATACACTTTCTTGTGGTGGACACTTTGGACCCCAACGGACAGCTAGGAAGGTTTTGGACTCTGGATTATATTGGCCTAGCTTGTTCCATGATACCCTTGTGTTTTGTAAGTCATGCTCTCGTTGCCAACACACTGGGAATATTTCTAGGAGACATGAGATGCCCCAACAACCCATACTATTCTGTTAGATTTTTGATGTATGGGGCATTGATTTTATGGGTCCTTTTCCTAGTTCATTTGGATTTTTGTATATTTTGGTTGTTGTTGATTATGTGAGTAAATGGGTGGAGGCCAAGGCCACCAGGACTGACGATTCTCATGTTGTTGTGGACTTTGTCAAAGCACATATTTTTTGCAGGTTTGGAGTACCAAAGGCCATCATCAGTGACCAAGGGACAAACTTTTGCAATAGGAATTTTGCTTCCCTCCTTTGAAAGTATGGGGTGACACAAAAAACATCAACACCATACCACCCCCAAACAAATGGCCAGGCTGAGGTTTCAAATCGTGAGTTGAAACAAATATTGGAGAAAACTGTGCAGCCAAATAGGAAGGATTGGAGCAAGCACTTGGATGATGCATTGTGGGCTTATAGGACAGCATAAAAGACACCCATTGGTTTTTCCCCATTTAGGATTGTTTTTGGGAAAGCATGTCATCTCCCAGTGGAAGTCGAGCATCGGGCATATTGGGCTATAAAGAAATGCAACATGGATTTGGCCCAAGCTGGAATTCAAAGAAAGTTACAAATTCAAGAGTTTGGGGATATTCGACTATCATCATATGAGAACTCAAGGCTCTACAAGTAAATATCAAAAGCATCTCATGACAAAATGATCCAACAAAGGGAGTTTAATGTTGGAGAGAAAGTCCTTCTCTACAGTTCACGACTGAAGCTGATGTCTGGTAAGTTGCGTTCCAGATGGTTAGGCCCTTATATTGTATCTAATGTTTTTCCTTATGGTGAAGTGGAGATCACACAAGAGGACACTGGAAGGAGCTTTACAGTCAATGGGAAACATTTTAAGAGATACATTGAGGGAATTCCTACTGATGCAGTGGATTTTATCACACTGCATGACCCCGTCATCGCTTGATCACATCAGGATGTTCCTAACCCTTTCACTTTTATATTATTTGTCCTATTTGAAAATTCTGAATTTCATGTGCATATATCATCTCATGGGTTCACATTGAGGACAATGCAATATTTTAAGTATGGGGGAGGGAACCTTTTAGTTTAGTAATTTCAATTGTTTTCCTGATTTAAAAAAAAACAAAAAAAAATTGTGTGTTTTTTCAAATTTTGTGTGTTTATTTTTCAATTTTCTTTGTGTTTTTGAAAATTTTGAACTGAAATGATTCTCATCACAATTTTAAAAATGCATATCAATGAGTGAAACAATTTATCCCTTGAAACTAAGTTTAAATGAATGCTGAAATAACTTTGTTTCAAATTCAAATATTTAGTAATTTCATGAAAAGTACACTGAATTTTGAATCCCATGCCACATCTCACTGTATTTATATTTGAAATCACTTTCCTGTGAGGCTTCTGAACCATTATTTTCATATTCTTTACATTCACCTCACTTCTTGAGAGAACCAAACCATGCTTGATTTAACCAGAATTTGATCTATTCCTGTCAAAACTTGAGAGTTTGAGGTACATATGTTTAAATGATTGAGACATTTGTTTGGAATTAAATCCCCTATTTAAAAGAATACTTTTTTTATAATGGCCTACCTTAAATATTTAATCCTTTTACCCTTAGAAGCCATGCACAGCCTGTTGGGTTAGCCACATTACAAGCCAATTTTCCCTATCCAACCAACTCTTGAAGTGAAATTGCATAATCTAGTTGAGCTTAAGTGTGGGGGAAGCTGTCTTGTTTTGTGCCACCACATTCTGTGATACTTTGGGTGGAAAATTAAATTCTGAAGAGATGTGTTTTCTACTGAAGAAAGACATTATATTGAAAGCTGTTCCTTTTCTGGAGCTTTCATGACAAGTGAAGCTATGCCTTTTCTGGAACTTCTAATTGAGGTGGAAAGTTGTGCCCATGTAGAGCTTTCAAGAAAATCATGTTTGAGAAGATTGAAATTTTTGATGCTCAAATGATGAATGGTGTAAACCTTTCATGAATTTTCATGATGATGGATCTGAATTGATACTATGTGTATTGAGGAGAATACCATATTTTTGTGAAAATTAGATTAATTCAATTTTGCTTCAAAAAGAGTCAAGCCCTCCTCATTCAGCCTCAGAATTTTTCACATCTTAATCCTACCAACCGAAAGCCACAGAACAATCCTGAAAAGTCCTCATGATAAAAATATGTCCTTGACTCACATCGGGTGGCGATGTAGGAATTTATCAAGCCTATGGTGACCCCTGTATGAGTTTGGATGAGAAAGACATTGCAAAAAAAATTGATATTTGAGTGATGAGAGAAAATTCAAGCGAGGTAAGTGTTTTGTGCATGGGAGGATAAATGAAGTGGAAATATATTGAATGATATAAATGGATAACATGAAATAAGGTTTTTTATGAGGCATGATATCTTTTGATTCTTTTTGTGAAATTGATTGATCTCAAGGATATGTGTTTTAAAACTGGTTTTGATTTGATATTGATGTTTACTTAATATGAGATTTTGCTCAGGAGTGCAAAAGGGTAAGTGTGGGGGAGTTGATAAAACACTATTTTGTTGAATATTTTATTGATAATAAATGATATAATTTCCCCACATTGTGCTAAATATGTTTATTTATAAAATATTTGGGATTTGATCATTCATTTGAAAATTTGGTGAAAATTCTAGTTTTACACTTAATAGTGCACTGTATTATATCGATGAAAAATATTTTGTTATTTATTATTTGAATTTGAAATTTTGTAACAGTGTTCCTAACTTAATTTTCTACAACTTTCATTCAGTACACTAGAGATAAAGAGTGCATTTGGATGGATTAAATGGGCCATTAATCCAATGGTGGGCTGGACTCGGCAGAATGGATATGGGTTCTGTATTTGGGCCATATATTCTACATCAGGGCTTGGATTGAGCCCAACTTTTTATTAAAGCTCTGGGACATGATTTGGAACAAATCATCCTTCTGGAAGGCCGGTCAATTCACGCGTTTCAGATGTCAAATGGGCGGTTCAAGTTGGAATAAAATATTTGGTCGAATTTCCACATTCACACTTGAAACCACTTCTAACCTCTCCTCCCCTCCCCTCTATAAATTGGAGTTTTTATCATTTGGAGGGGTTGGTATGTGAATTAGGAGATTGGAGGCAGAGGATAATTTGTTTCACCAAAATTCTCCAACCATTGTAAGAGGGGTAGCTCTTGAAGCAAGGATCCCCTCATCAAAGCCTCCTTCTCTTCTTCATTTTGTAATGTTTTCATTTGTGTAATAAACTTATTTGTTATTCTTTTATTTCTTCTCTTTTCTTCTGTTTTGTTTAAATTTCTTCTTCTCTTAATCTTCCTCTTTGGGCTGGAGTTCTTTATTAGAAGCGTTATTGGGTTATACCCATTATAAACCTTTGCACATGAAAAACGCTTCTACGATGACTACACCACCCATGGAAGAGTAGTTCTTTTTAGTAATCGATCGACCTATATCCTTCTTCATTCATTTATTTTGAATCAATGAGATACTTTAATTCACATATTATGATCTATTAATTGAGTTTTTAATTTAAATGAAACTATGCAAGCAATTAAATAGTTAACACAAAACACGCGAGGTCGGGAATTGTGTGAACTGTGAGAGCGCAACCTTAACCGGTAATTCAAAACCACACGGGATCAATTTGTAGAGTTCAAATATAATCCCTAAACTCAATTAATCCTCATTTCCAGAGTGGTTATGTGCCTTAATTTACCACTGACCATAAGCTAATTTTAGAACATCAATCAAAGCAGGGTGTTGCGATTGCATGTTCCGAAGTTAGCCTAAGGTTAAATTCACTTCAATATTCGTGGTAAAGTTAATTCTCGTAGGGTTAGGGATTTAACAAATTAAGGGATCATAATTAAGTGGATATTGATTTAAATGATAATGATTAATAATTTAATTAAGAGGTATAGTTAGATAGATTACGCCTTTTAAAATATTTTCTATAAAAACATCTTCTTGTTGTGTCATTTTAATCGAAATTCATTTCAAAATTAAAAACAAAAAAATGCAATCATCTTCCAGCAAACTTCTTCTAGATTTATAAACTATAAAAAACAACCCCCATACTTTCAAGTATTGTTTTTATTCCCTTTTATTTTGTTTCTAGAATACCTCTGAAAAGTTGTTTTAATTCACTTCCTCCTTTGAGAGACGACCTTGGTCAGCCACTCTGCTGCACCTAAGTACCCCAAAATCACACTAATCATTTGAGGGCGCCCACGACAGTGCTCTACCATGTATCCAAATTTTCAAGATATTATTCGAGTTCTTATTATCATGATATGTCTATTCTCATGCCTTTATGATATTTCCTCATGTTCTTATTGTATTCTCTCAAGTTTACATGTAAATTGTTTCCCTTATTGGGCCTTATGCTCACCCTTTCCTCTGATGTATGTTCCTAGGTTATCAGAAACAGTAATTTTTCTTAGGATGAACATTTCAATAATCATTTCAAAAGTATTAAAATAATGTTATATTTTTTCATGTATTATATGCCTTTTTTCCAAGACACTAGACTTTAAAGATCCTCTGTTTGTAAAATGAAATGAAAAGTTATGTAATAAAAAAGTGAGATGCCATAGTTGGTATCAAAGTATAGTTTAGTTATTTTAGGAAATTACTATATGAAAACCTTTGGAAGAAACATAAAGAAAATTTTAAATATATAAAAACTTCATGGTATTTTGGTGAAATATTAATTTGTTTCTAAACAAATAAATCCATGTCTAGATACAAACAAGTGGATGTGGCTCTGGAATTGATGTATATAGGGGTAAAACCTGAAAAATTTCATTGATATAGACTCAAACAGAAACTAGTACATGACAACGAGCCTTACTGCACTCCTGGATTGACACTCCCAGGGGATATTTTTGGTTAATCAAAAGCTTTTGATGAATCATCATAAAGGATTTATAGAGAAATATAATTTTTATTAAAGAATAATATGTTTAATCATGAAGTTTTAAGACATTAAAATACTTTACATATAAAAGATTCATAAATGAAATAAGTTTCTCACTAAGGTTTTATTATTTTATAAAATTTTGGGCAATATGAGGAACCATGCAAATGGTGACCGTAATGGACCATATGTTGACATCCCTCTGATGGAATACAGAATGGAAACTTTCATGATAATGATGAACCAACTGACTCAAGTTATAGGAAATAACTTGAATCAATATGAGAGACCAATTTCACCATGAAGGGAACAAATTTCTGTTGAGTCCTTTATGCATCAATGACCACCAAAGTTTAGTGGATCTACCAACCCATTGATTACTGAACAGTGTATTGGCTCTATCAAAAAGATCTTTTCTATGCTCCACTATTCAGAACAAGATAAGGTCACCCTAGCTATTTACTAATTAGAGGTAGAATCTGATCAATGGTGGGAACTAATTTAAAACATGATTCCAAGAGTAAAGGTTGAAGCTATGGAGTGGGAATATTTTAGAGGGATCTTCTTCAATAAGTATTTCCCTCAATCAATGTGAACAAAAATGGGGAATAATTTTCTTGAGTTGAAGCAGAAGGAGAAGGAATCTATTGGATTCTACAAGATAAACTTCACAATAATTTCCCATTACACCTTAATCTTTTTCATGGATCCTAATGGGAAGGTTTACAGATTATTTGGTAGACTAAGACCTCATCTATGGAATAATCTAGAAAACAGAGACTAAGATAGCTATAAGGGGATCATGAGGAGTACTATAAAAGTCGAACTAGAGTTTATTGAGACGTAGTAGTCTCATAAATCCAATGAAAAGAAGAGATAAATGGAGCCAATATTAGGGAGGAACTTTGATAAGGGAAGATGAGGCAATAAAATGCAACTTCCCGCGTGTAATAAGTTTGGGAAGAAGCATTCATGGAATTGGATTCTAGGGAGAAGGAAGTGATACAAGTGTGGAAGAGATGTCCATATCATGCAGAATTTTCATAGCGAGGTGAATCCTCAACTTCCAAACAATAAAAAAAGGGAAGATGGTTTAGGCCCTATATAAATTCCAATTCTTTAAGGTTGTACATCTTGGGAACTTTTCTAATCATTGTCCAAATTTGAGGGTAGTGGAGGAGAATCATCATCAGCCTTAGCAAAGGCCAAGGGAGTAAGGTCATGCTTTTGATATCACATCAGCTAATGTTGAAACTCTAAATGATGTGGTGGATGGTACTCTTATTGTTCTATCAAAGCTATAAAGTACGTTGTTTGATTTTGGTTCTACACATTCCCTTATTTCCTCCAAGTTTGCAATGAATTTAGAATCAACCCCTATATTTCTAAAAGTAGAGTTATCAGTTAAGACTCCTGGTGGAATCATCCAAGCATCATCAATGTTTAGGAACTCTAGTGTTTACTTTAGTGAGAACAATCTTATCATAAATCTAGTAGTCATTACAATGCTAGAATTCTACATTATACTAGGGATGGACTGGATCTCAAAGTATAATGATAAGATCAAATGAAGAAGCAAGTAAGTCTCAGTATTATTGAATAGGAAACCTACAGTTATCTTTCATGGAGATATTTCTTGTCCAGAACTTTTTCTAGAAGCACCTCCGATATCCTTCTTTATGGAGTTGATCAGTGAAGAAGAATACAAAAATGATGGTATAATGATAGAAAATGTCCCCATCATCTTGGAATACATTGACATATCTATTGAGGAGTTACATGAACCTCCCCCAGAAAGATAGGTAGAGTTCTCTGTTGAACCCATGCCTAGATCTCAATTGATATCAAAGACTCCGTATAGGATGGAAAATGTAGAGATGGAGGAATTAAAGAAGAAACTCCAATATATTTTGGAGAATGGGTTTATCTGACTGAGTGTGTCTCCTTGGGGAGCACCTGTTATCTTTGTAAAGAAGAGGTATAGATCATTTCGGTTTTTCATTGATTATAGATAACTGAACGAGATCAGAGTGAAGAACAAATACCTTCTTCCAGGAATTGATGACTTATTTGACCAACTTTATAGGGCTCAATTCTTCTCTAAGATTGATCTTCGATCTGGTTATCATTAATTGAGGGTGAATAAAGAAGATATTCCAAAAACTACCTTCTGATCAAGATATGAGAATTATGAGATTGTTGTTATACCCTTTGTATTGACTAATGCTTCTTATATTTTTATGGATTTCATTAATAGAGTCTTTAAGGACTACATTGATAACTTTGTGATAGTTTTTATTGATGATATTCTGATATATTCCAATTTTTGTGAGGAGCATGAGGATCACCTAAGGGTTATTTTGAAAACTCTGTAGAAGGAAAGGATTTTTGAAAAATTCAGAAAATGTGAATTTTGGTTACAATAAGTTTCTTTCTTGGGCCACATTGTAACTAATGAAGGAATCACAGTTGACCCTATAAAGAAAAAGGTTGTAGCGGAGTGGCCTCGGCCTTCAACAATAACTGAGATTTTTATTTCCTTGGATTAGTGGGATATTATAGGAGCTTTATTAAAAAAACACGAATTTATAATCTTTTAACCAAGTAAACTCAAAAAGGGGTCAAGTTACTCTAGACAAAGGAGTGTGAGGAAAGTTTCCAATAGCTGAAGAAGATATTGGTTACTGAACCCATGTTAACTATTCCCTCAAGTAGAGAAGGATTAATTATTTTTAGAGATGCATCTCTGAAAGGGATTGGGTGCATCCTCACATAAAATGATAAGGTGATTTCTTATAGATCTCGACATTTGAATACTCATGAGCAGAACTATCCTACGCATGATCTTGATCTGGTTTCTGTTTTTTTCTCTAAAGATATGGAGGCACTATATTTATGGGGATAAATGTGATATATACATATACCATCAATGTTTGAAGTATATTTTCACACAAAAGGAATTGAACATGATACATAGAAGATTTTTGGAACTTCTTAAAGACTATTATTTTTCAATTCATTGTCATCCCAGAAGAGGAAACAAAGTCATGTATTCATTAAGTAGGAATAAACCAGTTGTCCTTTCCATTATGAGGATTCAAAGATATACCTTGATCCAAGACCTAGATAAAATAGATATTGGAATTATAAGGTAAGGGACATCACTATCCCTATACCAAATGATTTCTCAACCATAATTACTAGAGAAGATCAGTAAGCTCAAAAAGAAGATCCTTTATTACAGAGGAAGTTTGAGGCTGTGAAGGATGGGAAGTTTCTTGACTTCAATATTGATTAAGAAGGTGTACTAAAATTTTGTGCAAGACTATGTGTTCTATCTATTCTAGAAAAAAATAAGGAGTTGATGGACAAAGATCATAGATCTACTTTATCTATACATATTGGAAGCATGAAAATGTATAGGGACCTTCATGATCATTATTGGTGGGATAATATGAAAAGGGAGATTACTGACTACACTATAAGGTTCCTAGTATGTCAGCAAGTGAAGGAAGAGTGACAACTTCCTAAAGGTGTATTACAACCATTACCCATACTAGAATGGAAGTGGGACAATATCACTATAGACTTTGTTATTGGTCTCCTGATAACTTCCAAAAGAAACAATGTGATATGGGTTATAGTGGACCATCTCACCAAGAATACCCATTTTATCTCTATTCGGAAAGATTTCTCTCTTGATCAACTTTCCAGGATTTACATGAAGGTGGTGGTAAGGCTGCATGGAGTTCCAATTTCTATCATATCTGGTCATGATCCAAGGTTCACATCAAAATTCTGGATAAGTATTCAACATTCTCTATGTACCAAATTGAATTTTAGTACATCCTATCACCCCCAAACTAATGGCCAGTATGAAATGACTATTAAAACACTCAAGGATATGTTGAGAAAATGCTTAATGGAATTTAAAGGTTGATGGTACCAACATCTCCCATTAGTTGATTTCTCTTACAATAATAGTTTCCACTCAAACATTCAAATGGTGACCTATGAAGCTCTATATGGGAATCTATGTAGAACTCATACTTTTTGGGATAAATATAGTGAGAGAAAGCTTCTTGGTCCTAATATTGTGCAAGATATGATAGAAAAGGTCCATACCATCTAGAAACACATTAATACTTCTCGTAGTTGGAAAAAGAGTTATGCCGAAAACTGTCGAAGGGACTTGGAGTTTGATGTCAGTGAAAAATTATTTCTTCAAATTTCACCTTGGAAGAGAGTCATGAGCTTTGGGAAGAAAGGGAAGCTCAGCCCTAGGTACATTAGCCCCTATGAAATCCTTGATCACATAGGAGTAGTGGAATATCGGCTTGAACTACCACCAAATCTAGTACAAGTTCATGATGTCTTCCACATATCCCTCTTGAGGAAGTACATACCTAACCCTTCACATGTACTAAATCCAAAGGTGGTACAACTGGAACATGACCTATCTTATGAGGAGCAGCCGATGGAGATCTTGGATCATAAAAACAAGGTTCTATGCAACAAGACTACCCACCTTGTTAAATTGTTGTGAAGGAACCACAAATATGAAGAATCCACGTGCAAACTAGAGGAGTCTATGAGGAAAAAGTACTCACACCTTTTCTCTTCTAAGGGTACGGGTTGAAATTTCAGGGACACAATTTCTTAAGGGGGGAAGAATGTAACGACCCGAAATTTTGTATAATATTTTGTTTCCTAAAAATGTATGTCTTAATATGTCATAATCAATAAAAAATATATAAGTATAAATGAAATGTGACCATATATTTTTGACTGTTATATGACCATTGGTCAATATGACCGTTGGAAATAATAATAATTTTTAACGTTATAATTGTTGTTTAAAATAGAAATAATAATTAATAACTAATGCAGAATGAAGTGTTGATGGCCTCATCCAGTAGAATCGGTCCATACGAAGCCCATCAGTTGGAGCTTGGGAAGGAGTTAGCGTCACTAGGCTTTCCTCTGGACCAAGACCAAGCTGAGCTTCAATATGTTAAGCTTGAATAGAACCGCCTATGGGAAAAGTTCAAGCTGATATAAATCACCACTCGGGCAATGATGTCCGAACCGCCCCAATATTCTATCACCATTTCACACCTTAGTCTTAGGTCCTATGTAGGTGTAATAAGGGGCTATGTAAAGATGCCTTAGTTACTTTGTGTAATCCTTTTTTATAATTAAAATTTCTATTTCTTATTCTGGTAAAATAACCATCATTTTTTAATTTCAAATGTCAAAATAAATATAGGATGAATTTTTAGTTTTTTCTAAGAAGTTACATATTATTAATGAATATTGAAAAAAAGAGTATTTTAAAATATTTTTTATACTTTAAATAATTAATAATTTGAAATTATTTTCAAAAAATGGACATATACAGTTGTGATCAGTAAGAAATCTAGATTATGATAACATCAAATTATTTTTTAGTGAATGGTAAATTATAAATAGTAAAATTACCCTTATGAATAGTAATATGACCAATGGAATAGTAACCTCTCTTAATTAAGTATCAATATAATTTATGAATGTTTAATGGTAATATGATATAATAGCATAAGTATATAACTTTTTCAAAAATTATTAGTTCAGTGTTAGTATTTTTTAGGTAAATAGTGATTTTACTTAAAAATTAAATATCTCATATTTAGAAAATTATTTTCATAAAATGGAGTTCATTTTTTAATTCAAAAAATCAATATTAGGTTAAGTTGAATTTATGGTATTTCTATAAAATGTTTTGTTTTTCGGTGAATAGTAAAAATGCAGTTTTTGAGTTTCTGGTGTGTTTTATGACATCATGATGATGTAATATGTAATTTAAAATATTTTCAACTCATTTGGATTAAAATATTATATGATGTGTCCCAATTGAACAAAACCATGGGTAAATACCATGGGAAATCCCACGGTTTTGCAAATACCACCAATGAGGTGTCCTTGAAAATTAATAAAAAACTCCCTCTCATTTACTATAAATACCAAGAAATTAATTCGTTTTCTTTCATTAAAAAATCATCCCACTAGAATCTCTGATAGTATTACCACCCAAGGAGTCCTCCCAAATTTTCCTCAATCCCTTAAGGTCTCGATCCTAGAGTTTTAGAAGCTACTCCTCACGGTAAGGGAACCTTTCACCCTCCTCTTTTAGTCAAGAATTATTTTATGTTATGTGTTTTAATTTCCATTTTATTAGGTTGGGGTAATTTATTATGTATCCTTATTTATGTAAATTTTATTTCCAAATGATGAGAGACCCTTTTCACTCTCATCAACTGATTTTCTTAATTTTTAAGCGACGTCATTAGGCTGCCGAATTTTCGTAAGGGAATTTGCAACTTCTCTTTTTTCTTTCAAGTTATCTTTTATGTGGTATGTATTAAAAATTTACATACCATGTTATTATATAATTATAATGTATTATTACTCTATTATTAATGGTTTACCTCAATCCCCTCTTTTTTTAATTTTTTCTAAAACCATGTTGCATAGTCATTATGCTGCAGAAATTTCATCTCAAAATCTCTCTCTTTTTATCAAGAAATTATTTTATTATATTTATATGAATACCCAAACCTATTTAATTTCTAGGTTTATTTCTCATGAAATAAAAATTATTTATTTCATTGTGTAATTTTTATACATAAATCCCTCATTCCCTTTCCATGGGTTATAAATGACATAATTATCATGTTTTTAAGCAATTTTTAAAACGCCATGATTTTGATATAAAACCCATTTATTTTATTCTCTATGGGTTATTTATGAAATGTTTGATTATGATATATATGTATCACATGAAAATAAAGACATATTAAGGGTTCTACCTGATAGTTCTCCAATGAATTGGGTAAAGAAATTAATCTCTGGATATGACAAGTTTTATGATACCTTGGTGAATAACCTTGGTAATTTTTATGACACCTTGGGGATTGACCTTGGTGATATTCATATGAATGTATAAATTAAATGTTTTAGACACATTTTCAAGATATAATTCAAGTTATTATTATCATTATATGGCTTTTCTCAGGCCTTTATGATATTTCCTCATGTTATTATTGTATTCTCTCAAGTTTACATGTAAACTATTTTCCTTGATTTCCTTTACTGGAACATATGCTCACCCTTTCCTTTGATGTATGTTACTAGGTTATAATATAAAGTAATTTTTCTTAGGATGAACATTTAAAGAATCATTTCAAGAGTATTAAAATAATTTTATATGTTTTCATGTATTATGTACCTTTTTTCCAAGACACTAGACATTAAAGATCCTCTGTTTGTAAAATGAAATGAAAAGTTATGTAATAAAAAGATGAGATCACATAATCACTAATAAAATCACATTAAATTTATGGAATATAATTTATTTATTTATTTTTGTTTGATTATTACTCTTTAATAGTTGATTATGAAGGAAAATTTTATCATGTAATAAGAAAGAAAAATAATATATATTATTTAAATAATTTTAGAGGGAAATCAAGTTTAAAATTGTTCACCATGGAAATTATAGCATACCTAATTATACTAATATTTCTAGCCTCATATAACTCCCACTAATAACATGTTGTGGAATCAATGTCGAAAATACCATTTGAAAGTATAACTTGTATTGAATTTCAATTACAAACTCTTTATTAATAGTGATTTGATGTTGAGAAAAAACAAAATGATAATAAAGAAATATGACATTAAAACAAAAAATGATTAAAAAATAATTATAGAAAATGGGAGAATAAGGGAGTCTAAATGTTCTTAGGGAGTCTAAATGTTCTTATTTTATTATTTATATAAACACACACATAGAAATACTGATAGACACACACACAAATATGTATGTATGTATGTATGTATGTATGTATGTATGTATGTATGTATGTATGTATGTATGTATGTATGTATGTATGTATGTATGTATGTATGTATGTATGTATGTATGTATGTATGTATGTATGTATGTATGTATGTATGTACTGTATGTATGTATGTACGTATGTTATGTATGTATGTATGTACGTATGTATGTATGTATGTATGTATGTATGTATGTATGTATGTATGTATGTATGTATGTATGTATGTATGTATGTATGTATGTATGTATGTATGTATGTATGTATGTATGTATGTGTATGTATGTATGTATGTATGTATGTATGTATGTATGTATGTATGTATGTATGTATGTATGTATGTATGTATGTATGTATGTATGTATGTTATGTATGTAATGTATGTATGTATGTATGTATGTATGTATGTATGTATGTATGTATGTATGTATGTATGTATGTATGTATGTATGTATGTATGTATGTATGTATGTATGTATGTATGTATGTATGTATGTATGTATGTATGTATTGTATGTATGTATGCATGGATGCATGCATGCATGCATGGATGCATGGATGTATGTATGTATGTATGTATGTATGTATGTATGTATGTATGTATGTATGTATGTATGTATGTATGTATGTATGTATGTATGTATGTATGTATGTATGTATGTATGTATGTATGTATGTATGTATGTATGTATGTATGTATGTATGTCTGTATGTATGTATGTATGTATGTGTGTGTGTATGTGTGTATGTATGTATGTGTGTATGTATGTATGTCTGTATGTGTGTATGTGTGTATGTGTGTATGTGTGTATGTGTGTATGTGTGTATGTGTGTATGTGTGTATGTGTGTATGTGTGTATGTGTGTATGTGTGTATGTGTGTATGTATGTATGTATGTATGTATGTATGTATGTATGTATGTATGTATGTATGTATGTATGTATGTATGTATGTATGTATGTATGTATGTATGTATGTATGTATGTATGTATGTATGTATGTATGTATGTATGTATGTATGTATGTATGTATGTATGTATGATATGTATGTATGTATGTATGTATGTAATGTATGTATGTATGTATGTATGTATGTATGTTATGTATGTATGTATGTATGTATGTATGTATTATGTATGTATGTATGTATGTTATGTATGTATGTATGTATGTATGTATGTATGTATGTATGTATGTATGTATGTATGATGTATGTATGTATGTATGTATTGTATGTATGTATGTATGTATGTATGTATGTATGTATGTATGTATGTATGTATGTATGTATGTATGTATGTATTTGTATGTATGTATGTATGTATGTATGTATGTATGTATGTATGTATGTATGTATGTATGTATGTATGTATGTATGTATGTATGTATGTATGTAATGTATGTATGTCATTATGTGTGTGTGTGTGTCATGACCTATCCTCACTAGAACCCCTTCTAGGTCATTAGTAATGATATAAGTGACCCTATAATCCCATTTCTAATAAACTAGGGGTTCAAAATCAGTATCGAGGGTATAAAACTTACACATGGGAGGAATTAACCTCATAAATAATCATAAGAGAAGAGAAAATAGCAATAAAATCCATCATATAGTATAAAATAAAACCAATAATTCCAATAATGCATGTAATGTGATAAAAAACAATGTCTCCAAATTAACTATAACTATAGTGACTCCAACTGAAACTATCTTCTTGAGTTGGTAATTTTCAGCTTGATCACTAAATATAATATATAAATATGTAAACACA
Organism: Viscum album; assembly: GCA_963277665.1. Classification (NCBI taxonomy): domain Eukaryota; kingdom Viridiplantae; phylum Streptophyta; class Magnoliopsida; order Santalales; family Viscaceae; genus Viscum; species Viscum album. The sequence goes on from OY728155.1 coordinate 1,909,391,030, forward strand.
TAAAATATATAGGGGTAAGTATACGAGTATAGTTAATTAGATCATCCCCAGAACCAATCATGGAAATGTGCAAGAAGCATACTAATGTCTCAATAAATAAATAATGAAACTGACTTACTACCAAAATGGGTTACTTACCACCCAACCTCACTAAGGATCACTCACTAGATACAGACAAAATTATAGTAATATATTTCCAAGTATAAATACCAAAAGGTACCCCATACCCCACTTACTCACTAGACTATTCACCCCTCACTCCTAGATGACATGCCTTTTTTCATTCCCATCCTTTTCATTTACACATAACCATATACCATATATGAAATCCACATACCACATAACACCACATAATCACATCACAATAACATAAACACATAACTTCCATATCACAATATATTTTAACCTCAAGACATTTATATCTTATTCTATACCTTAAACAGAGAGTCAAAATGGGGGAGTAGTTATCTATTATTATCACATACATCCCTAGATGTTTGGGAAAACACTCAGAACCCAAAATCTCATGAGGTTCCTGGTAGAATCAGTTTCCTCCACTAAAAATGGGGAATTAATCAATTTAGGTAATTTTATACAATTTATTTTCTATAAAAATAAACCTATGTAACTTTTTATAGTTTGATCCACTAAAACTAGATAAACCTCCACCTCACATAATCATTCGAGGAATATAAATAACAAGGAACACATAATTTTTTACAAGGTTGAGATCCAATGTGGAATACTAATCCTTTCCATGTATGGGTTTCCCTTCCTAACCACAAATTATCTTCACTATAATACCATGTGGCTTACAATTACAAGCATTCATACAACATCACATTACACATGTCAGGAGTCGCACCCAAAATCCTAGATTCATACTACAGTACAAATAATATGGATACAAGTTGAATAAGATCACCAAATAAATTAGGTTTCTTTAGATACAATAGGTAAATATCCACTTCCATAAGCCTCCATAATATGCAAGAAATAATTTCCCACCATGAAGACTTGAATTTAACTAGAAAAATAATCCCAAACTTAAATAATATAACCTAAACCCATGAGATTCATCATATTTTGATCAATTAATATAAAACCTCAGCTTGAAACTCTTCTTCTTCTTCTTATTATTCCTTTTTCACACAATAAAAACTCTATATCAATTTACACATAGTGATTCTCCCCAAAAAGAATAACTTTCAACACATTTTAACCTAGAACCAAAGAACTATATTAAACCCACTCATACTTATCTTCACTAAATCCTTGCATGTGTTCCACCTAATTAAAATGACATTAAAAACCCAAATTAAGACCTAAAAATCATCCTATAAAAATTATTACCAAAACTAGAATTATCATATTCATGGAATGAATGTTGGCTTCATGAAATGAATCCCTTTTTCATAACAAAAAAAATCATCGTCGTTACACCAAATGGATTCTCTTCATGAATTGAATTCCTTTGTCTCGTGATAAATCACAAAATGAATTCATGATTCACAGTGTATTTTTTTAATAGAATCAAAAAATCTTCCTCAATTATGGCCAGTGGAAACTCATTTCATGAATTTTTATTCATGATGTGAATTGAATCTACTATAACTAGACCAACATCAACTCAAATATCAAAAAAACTTACTAGAATCATAAAACTTTCTTCCATGATATATATGACATAAAAACCATATCGTTCACTTCCATAATTAACGATCACATCAAAATATAGTTTTCAACAAATAAATTTACCTAAACTCACCAAGAATCCATTAGATTTTCAACTTCACTCAAACAAAGCCACAAATCCATGGGATTATTCAATATACCCATTCAGATTTGTTAAAAACAATCTAAAACTCCAAAACTTATCATTACTTAAAATAAGAATCAAAAAATCATATCCAATCTCAATGAAATGTATCATGAAACCACATTATAGGATGATGTAGTGTTTTTGAAATATTTTAATCCATCAGTGATAAGAATGTTTAGGTTGGGTGATTCAAATGAACCTTCTTCTCAAACTTAAAACATAGGATACCCCCTTTATCAATGACTTTTCTACCCCTTTGCAAACATAATACAAAAGATTGAGGGGGCCTAAAAGCAAAAAAATCCCAAGTATTTGGGGGAATTATTATCATGAAATTTCATCCTTAACTCCAACAACATCTCACATGAAATAAATTTTATAAAATTTTCTACAAGTTTCTCTTTTTTGAAAATAAATAAAAGTTTGATTTCACCTAAATCCCTTTATATTTAATAAAGTGATAGAGAATTTCAATATGTTTAGATAAAGATTGTTGATTTCACAAACCAAGATGGGGTTCCATCCAAACTGACACCCAACCCAGCCCATGGCATGGCCTAAAGAGTGTTCCTGATATCCACAGGATGGAAACTAGTGCCTAGGTATCTACAATGCGCTATTGGGAATGATTTAACCCAAGATAACCAACCATAAATAAAACTCAATAATAAATAATCATACCAGAATCAATATCCATAACCAAAAGAGGTACAAAAATTTCCATGTTCATCCTTTTGTAACTTTAACCAAAACCAAATATATTATAAAGTAAGGGAAACAACTAAATCATAACTCAAAAACTCCATGTAACATGAGGGACATCACCCTCAAGCCACCAACACCAACACCTACAAAAAGTGGAACACTAGCAACCAGATCCACTGTCTCCACTATGATATATCTTTCATTTACCTGGGTCATACATAATAGAGTCTATATATACCCAAGGGTGTATATAGGGTGTGAGACAAAGCCTAGAAACATTTCTAAAGGAAAACATTTGAGGAAAACATTTTTAAAGAAAACATTTCTCAGAAGACTCTCTCTTTAGAATTATAATTTATACAAGTTCCACCATATACCAACAGTAAGTAGAACATCATAAGGAACCATTTCACAAGAGAGAACCACGAGAAATCCCTATAGGAAAATAGAACTAGTGGGACCCTATGAAACTTGTACCTTAGTGATCAAAACCCTCAATCCAAAACCAATAGTATCCTCATACACAAGACACTATAGGGGAACACATCCCAAGATTCAGTGGTATCTATATCATAATCCAAAACCAGAAGCATTCCCATGAATGTGCCACTAGAGGGGATCCCATCCCAATTTCTAGTGGTCTCTGATCACATCACATGTTTAATTAGTATTATAGTGTCAATATTACTATAATAAATCAGGCCTCAGCCACACCAAATCAACTAGTATACTAGTTCTAGTCTGCCCACCTAGATACCCATGATTCCCTTTGTGATAAAATTCTATTTCACATATCACATAAATCATCACTTTCACACACACATGCCAAACATCATGTACACACAAGGAAATCACCATTTTCACAATCCACATTGATCCAATAATCAAATCTCACATGTAAACCACCATTTTCCATAAATAAAACCACTTTCAAAATTCACATGCATAACAAAATCATTTGGAAATAGATTTATCACCACTTTCACAACTCATGAAACCCATTTGAAATCCAATAAGAAGATTACACATAAAATCCAACCATTTCCATGATAAAATCCCCTTTCAAATCCATATGTATACTGAATATATTTTAAAACATGCTTCACATAACTTACAAAATTCATAAACCACATTTTAAGTGCACAACAAAGAATCCCACATTAAAAAAATCCATTTCTTTTGGAAAAAAAACTTTCAACACATTCGCACCTCAAATCCATTTGAAAACACATTTACAACCTTTCATACAAAGAATGAAACATATTCAAGAAGCACATGACGAAGCACACATGAAACACAACCAATTTCCTTTAGAAAACTAAATTTCATCACATATGTATCTTAAACTTTTTGAAACATATTTCACACCACACACATAGATCATAGATCACATTTATGAAACCAAGAAAGAAATCCAAAATTATCTAATAATGTAAAATCATGGAACCACCTACCTCAAGCTTGGAAAATTTTGGAATCTAGTGCAAAACCACAACCGCACCTCAAAAAGACTATATAAAGGAAAGATAGAATAATATCCATCATTATTTCTACCAAAAATACAAGATCTGTCCCTAATTAGGTCAAACAACCTACTAGAAAATGTGAACTAAGGAAATAAGGAAGATAAACCCTATAAGAAGGGAGAAATCGAAGGAAATGAGACTTAATTGATGATTCCATGAGGAACTAAGGCCAAAACCACCTAAATATTGGAGATCAAGAGGTCCAAGTAGGAGTAAAGGAAGATCCTAGGTCTAAAAAATCCCATATGGATCATATTTGGGTTGATTTAGGATTAAATATGAAGTGGTAAAATGTTTCATTTTCCAAATTTTAATGACCTGGATAGGCTAAACGGTTAGCCCACATGGTTTTCCAAACCATACGACAACCATGTGGTCTCCTCTTTCCAAGAGGAAACTGGTTGCACAGTTTCTTGGGGGAGAGTACATGCTTGTGAAACAGGTTGTGTGGACTAGATAGATTCACTATCTAGAGAACATGGTTTTCTCTAGGATGGTTCAAAGTTTCCCCTAACCGTTCACCAATCATGATCCACCTACTATCCAGCCCAAAATCCCATTTTTCAGGAAAAAAAAATCTCATGGAATCTAATAAAACAAGATAAGACCAAAAATATAAAAAGGAATACATCAAAATAAAATCACATATGTGATAATTCTCCTATCCATGAAAACTTTCCACCCTTGTAAATTCATTCCATATTTGGATTAGAGAACAAAAACAGATACTCCTCTTCAACCCAAGATTTTCAATCCCAAGTCTCACGGTCATCACTACCATGATGCCAAAGAACTCAGACCAATGGTATGGAATTACCACAAAGCACACTCTTGAGAATCAACAATCTACACTGGCTACTTGAATGGACATATTCGGATCCAACTCCAACACTTCCCAATTCATCACATAAGAGAGATATGGGTAATACTTTTTCAGTTGTGAATCATGGAACATGTCATGAATTGACATCAATTGGGATGAAAAATATAACTAGTATTCCACCTTAACAACCCTATTAGTAACCTCAAAAGGTTTGACATACCTTGGCATTAGCTTCCCTTTATTACCCAAATGACGGTGACCCAAATGAGGTGCCACTTTCAAAAACATCTAGTCACCCATAGAGAACTCCAATGTTCGACACCTATGATCAGTTTAAGACTTATAGAGACTCTAAGATTTAAAAACCACTGCCTAATCAACTTGAAGTTATCAGATGTTTCCTGGACAAGGATCAGTACCAACAACAATGTCTCAACCACCTCATCCCAACACAAAGGAGACTGACACGACTAACCATAAAGTGCCTCAAAGGGAGCCATCTGGATCAATGATTTATAACTGATATTATATGAAAACTCAACCAACTCCAAATGACTATCCCAGTCTTTGAAATCCATCACACACACCCGGATCATGTCTTCCAAGATTTAATTTTCTCACTCTATCTGACCATCTATTTAGGGGTGGTATGTCATGGTCAATATAACATGTGACCCCATCACCTTATGAAGGGATTCCCAAAACTATGAGGTAAAATGAGGGTATATATCAGAAATAATCATCGATGGAACACCATTAAGCCTTACTACCTCTTGAACATACAATCACCCCCAACTCATCCACTTTGGATGAATCTATAATTGGAATGAAATGGTATTATTTTTTTAGACAATAAATCACTACCCATATGGAATTACATCCTAGAGGTGTATGAGGTAATCCAACAAAAAAATACATGGTGATATCATCCCACTTCCATGTAGGAATGGGAATTGACTAAAGAAAACTATAGGGCCTTTGGTGCTCAACTTTAACCCAGTGACATGTATAACATCTTGATACAAAGTCATCTATATCCTACCTCATACATGGTCACCAAAACTATCAATGCACATCATAAAACATATTGGTGGAACCAGGGTGAATGAACCACTGATACTGATGGATATCCTACATCACCAACTTTCATAATGACAATGAAACCATGAAATGATACTTGAAGAATAAAACTCCCTTTAGAGACAAACACCATTAACAAGGCACCTCTCCACCATTTTGGAGTAGCATAGAATGCTGACATAACTCATCACTTGGCTGCTCTTTCCGAATAAACTCCAGAGGAGAAGGTTTCAGCTGAACACTAGCCAAGAACTCACCTTCACTATACTCCTTGGTAACCAGATGCATCTAGGAAAAAAGACCCATCAAATTCCAATCATCACTAGACTCACTTAACTCTTGCACCATCACTTTCCTACTTAAGGCTTTTGTGGCCACATTACCCTTTCCTAGGGTATACATGATGTCAAAACCAAACCCCTGAAGGTACTCAACCCAACGATTCTACCTTAGATTTAGATATTTCTGGTAGAATACGTAATCCAAACTCTTATAATCCAAATAAACCAAAATAGGTAATTATTCCATTTCTTTAAGGCATGCATCTTCACTACCAATTCTAGGTCATGGGTTGGGTAATTATTTTCATTTGGATAAAGTTAGCGAGAACTATACACCACCACATGCTCATCCAAGATTAGTATTCATCCCAGACCCATACTTTAAGCATCATAATAGACCACGTACCCCTTCCCAAATTATGACAAGATCAAAATAGTGTATGTGGTCAATCACCTTTTAATCTTCTAAAATGACTCTTGACACTCATAACTCCATTTAAAATTCACCCCTTTTAGGGTAATCATGGTCATGGATGAAGAAATTTGATAGAAATCCTGACCAAGCTTCCTATAATACCTTATCAGAACCAAAAATATCATGATTTCAAAAACATTCTTTAGTTGTTCCCATAACATCGCTGCACTGATCTTCTCAGGGTCCAACAAGACCCCATGTTTCTTCACTACATAACCCAAAAACTTCACCTCTGTGATCCAAATGGTGTAATTGGAAGGCTTTTCATAGAGTTGATGATCCCAAAGAGTTCCCAACACAATCCTCAAATGTTACTCATGATCCTACTCAGTTCTAGAATAGACTAGGATTTCATCCACAAATACCAAAACAAAAGATTCAAGGTACTAGTGTAACACTCGGTTTATAATCACCATAAAGACCAATAGAGAATTCTTTAACCCAAATGCATGACCAAATACTCAAAATGGTCAAACCTTCTTTAGAAAGACGTTTTTGGAACATCTGCCTCCCTGATTTGGACCTGGTGATACCCAAAATGAAAATCAATCTTGAAAATCCACCTTTCCCCATTAATATGATCTAAAATTTCATTAATGTGGGGAAAATGATATTTATTCTTAATTATTACCTTATTCATCTTCCGGTAATTAATACACAACCAGAGAGATCTGTCGGCCTTTTTGAAAATATTACTAGGGTGACCCAAGGAAATATGATTGGGAGAATGAATCCTTTGGATTACAAATCGTATAGTTGTACCTTTAATTACCTTAACTCGGTGGGGGACATAAAATACAAGGTAAGAGATATCATTTGTATTCCCGGTACCAAATCTATAGTGAACCCTACATCCTGCTCTGGGGGAAATCATGAAAAGTCATCTGGAAATAAATCTAGAAACTCATCCACCACAGGAGGTAATCCACCCTTAAGAGAACCATCAACATCCTCTAACATGAGTGATGATATATAAAAACTTATGTTTCCCAAATTCATAAGTGGAGGTCCATCACATCCCAAACAAGGATCTTATTCTCTCTAGAAAACCTAGTTACCTTCATCAGGTTCCATGAAACTCACTCGTTGATGATAACAGTCGATGTGTGATTGAAAATGCACCATCCAATCCATAACAAGAATTGAGTCAAATATGTCCATCTCTAAAACTAGGAAATCTCATTCTAGCTCAACCCCTGACATGGTGAGTGTAAAATATAGACACATAAACCCCTTCTCTCACTTATTACCAAGTGGTGTCACTAACTCCATTTCATATGGAATAATATTGGTTTAAAACTTTAATACATTCATGATATGGGTAGAAATAAAAGAAATAGAGGCACTAGTATCAAACAGAACAACAGTTAATGATGATTCAATAAGAATGATACCTTGAACTATTACAAGCCCTGCATATGATTTAGTTGTAATTTGATCCACAACATGAAGATTCCTCATCTCAGCCTAACCCTAGGAACAACCACTGACCCGTGGATCTGCCTTGAACTGAATCTACCCAGAAGAAGATCCAACCCTACCACCACAACCTCCAAACTAATAACCCACTATCCTATATGGTTTTGACTAGGATGGAATCCCTTTAATTGATATATATCCAACACCACTTTGATATGGTCTTTTCACATTAAAAAAAATTAAATTTCCCTATAGATTCTCATCTATAGAGGGTATGGGTGGAGTTGAATGAATAGATCACATGGTCCCTACCTTCCCACACTGATGGCACACAACAGACCTAGAATAAAAATCCATAGATTAAGATGACCATGAAGGATGTCTTGAACTACCACCTTACCTATACTCTTGCTTGTCCCTCTTCTTATTCTTCTAAAATAGGATGACACTTCCCTAGCCCACTACTAATGTTGAACCAAAGAAACCATACATACCTATATGATCAATCTCTACCACCATAGAATGATCAACCACCTCTGCATAAGTATTTAACTTGAACAAGAATACTTGATATTAGATGTCTAATCATAACACCATTTAAAACTTTTAAGCATTCATCCACTCATTGGAAACTACCTCGGGTTCGAACTGAACTAACTTAGTGAAATAGTTGGTATAATCCATCACAGTCTGGTACCCCTGAAGAATTTCCAAAAACTACCGGGTCTTGGAGAATTCCAAGGTCTCTAAAAAATATAGATCATTTAATATGACCTTGAAATCCTTCCACACCATATTCTTTTACTTACAATCTTTCACCAATGAGTCCCACCACTTCCAAATGGGACCTTTCAACATGAACAAAACAAAATTTACCCTAAATTCCTCATAAGTGTTAAGAAACCCAAACAAACTTTCAATTTTCTCAAGAAAATACTCAGCTTACTAGGTATTTGGGATACCCCAGAAGGATGGTGGATTGTTCTTGAGGAACTCATGATATTTTTCCTTTCTAGGACCTAGTTTAGCTTTCCCATCCTGATAAGGAATAGAACCAACTCCCTAGCCCAATGCTTGGATAGCCCAACCCACTACTTTCACTAGTATATGATCAATTGGTGAGGGTGAACTCTCTCCGGCCTCTTCCCTTGGCTGAACAGGAGGTATCCAGGAAGGAAAATTTCTACATAAAGAAAAAAAACAAGGAAACACCATAAATACACCATTTTAAAAAAAATCAACAATAATAACATAATCCAAACACTTCCATAAATTATAATGAATCCAAATTAAACACAATAATAATCTAAACCAAACTAATTCACCCCCACATGGTGTCCATGTACACTCGGCAACCTGTAAATCTCACCTGGAGAAAAATTCAAACTAATTCCCAACATCCCATAGAGACTCAAGGCCTGTTATAATATTTTTTTCCAGAAACCTCACTCATAACCAAACCTTAATCCCTAAAAATCCTAGATCATGTCTATATAGACTCTTCCCAAATAGCATGACCCAAATAAAAGGTGAAAAACAAGTTCTAATTCAATTTTATCACAAACCAATATGGGTTTCCTTCCAAACTAACACCTCACCCAGTCTATGGCATGTCCTAAAGATCATTCCCAATCTCTATGGGATGGAATCTAGTGCCTAGGTATCTACAATGCACTTTTGTGAATGATTTCACCCAAGATAGTGAACCATAAAAAACACTTAATAATAAATCATTATAACAAAATCAATATCCATAACCAAAATAGGTAAAATAATTTCCAAATTCAATGTTTTACAACTTTAACAAAAACCAAAGATACCACAATAGAATAGAAAAAACTAAATAATAACTAAAAACATCCATGTAACATGAGTGACATCACCCTAAAGCCACCACCACCAACACCTACAAGAATTGAAACACTAGAAACCGGATCCACCAACACCACTATAATAAATATTACTTTTACCTGGGTCATACATAACAAATTATATATACACCCAAAGGTGTATGTAGGGTGTAATCCAAATCCTAGTAGGATTCCACCCCAAAAGAAAGACTCCATGCTATAACATTAGAAGAAAAATTAACATGCATATTTTCATAAGAACCATAGAAACATTTCTAAAGGAAAAACTTTGAGGATTTTTTTTTAAATAAAAAATTTCTCAAAAGAAACATTATTTAGAATTAAAATTTATACAAGGTCCACCATATACCAATGGTAAGCACCACATTATAAAGAACCATGTCACAAGATAGAACCATGGGCAATCCTTATAGGTAACTAGAACTATTAGGACCCTATAAACCTCTTACCTCGGTGATCAAAACCCTCCAACCAAAACCAAAAAACATCCTCATGCACAACCCACTAGAGGTGAACACATCCCAAGGTCTGGTGGTCTCCATATCATAATCCAAAACCAAAAAATTTTCTATTCACGGCCCACTATAGGTGATCCCACCCCAAGTTCTAGTAGTCTCTGATCATAGCACATGTTTAGTTAGTATTGTACTATCATTCCGGGTAGAAGAAACGGATCCTCAGCCCTACCAAATCAACTAGCATACTAGTTTTAGTCTTCCCACCTAGATACCTAGGATTAACTTTGTGCTCAAATTCCATTTCACATATCACATAAATCATCACTTTCACACACACATTCCAAGCATCATAAACACACAATGAAATAACCATTTCCACAATCCATATTGATCCAATGATCAAATCTTACATGGAACCCACCATTTTCCATAAACAAAACCACTTTCAAAATTCACATGCAAAACAAAATCATTTAGAAATAGATTTCACATTACCTTCATAACTCATGAAACCCATTTGAAAACCCAAAAAGAATATTACACATGAAATCTAACCATTTACATGGTAAAATACCCTTTCAAATCCATACACACACCAAATCCATTTTAAAACATGATGTTGGGACCACTTTGTGTACGAAGATTGTGTTTGTTGTCAACAGTTGTCAATACTGGTCAAAATGAAGAAGGATATAAAGAAGGACTCCAAAGTTAATGGAGATCGTTTGGAGTGATAATGCCTAGTGAATTGTTATGTAATCATAGAATTGAATGTCATCCTTGGGAAATTCTCCATGAAGTACATTCTGATGATTTTTGAACTGATCATAAGTTCAAAGAACTTGTGTCAAAGGTGAAACATTGTTTACAACAATGAAGAATGGGGAGGTATCATCCATTTGAGGATGATTGAAGAATAATGAGTATTTGAAGAATATCATGAAATTATTCATGATTGCATGAGAACCATGCAAGATATTACTTTATGAAAAGAGTCATATGATTTTCATGAAGTAGGGAATGATGGTTGAAGAAGATGGGAGTGTGTGGAAGGGGTTGGCATTCTAAGATGGTCATGAATTACATATTTCCTTGGAATCAGACGATGATTTGCTGATATGTATTTCAAAAATATCATAAGTTAGTATAAATTATGATTCAACCCTTATGAAGTAAAGGGGTAGAAATGATGATGCCAGTCATATACAGTTTTTATTGGAAGGAATGATGTTGTTGGAAGATAGGGAAGTTTTAGTACTTCCCATTGTAACTCTGATGATGCTAAAGCTGGAATATCAAAGGATATATATCATGATAGTGGAGTTCATGAAAAAATCTGAATAATGGTTATGGGATGTAGTGAAGAGAGAAATGAAAAAGTAATGGACAATCTGGAGGCATCACAAAAGAACATTTTAAGGTGGCATCATTTTCGAGTGTTTTCCAAATTTTAGGGCCTGAAAATCAGGAGGATGAAGAAATGTGTTTTTGGAAAAGGATGTTGCGCACAAGTTTGAATATGGCTTGGTATGTTTTGTGTAAGTGGAGTTCCATGATCCGAACATCAAAATCTAGAAAAGGAGAGGCTTGCATGAAATATTGGGTTTTGCACGCAAGATTGGTTCTTGCGCGCAAGATTGAAGGGAGTTTGGAATCTTGTGCACAAGGCATGATTTGAGGTCCACACTTCGTAAAATGGAAAAGTCATGAATTACGTGAAAGATTCAAAGAATTTCATAAAAGATGAGGTTGGTGCAAAAGATACTTATGCACCCAATGCGACATAAAATGGGGTTTTGCACGACGTGTCAAAATCTTGTGTGACACATCAGGGGTTTTTCACGTAGGGGTCAACGAGGTCTATAAATAATAGATGACCCCCTCACATTTGGTATGCTCAATAGTTAGAAGAAATATGAGCTCTGAATCGCGTAAGAAAAATACTCAAAGGTAGTTTCATGAAAGATTTAAGAGTTGTGTGCAAGAAAGGATAGTTGCATGCAAAGAAAAGAGTTGCACGCAAGAAAGAATAGTTGCACGCAAGAAGAGAGTTACGTGCAAGAGGTATTCTGCGACAAAAGTTGAATGTTATGTGCAAGTCATTAATGTTGCGTGCAAGTCACCCAAAAGGGGGTATGTGAAATATTGGGGTCCCACAGGCCTTCAACGGGTGCATAGCACTCTTGAAGTGAATTTATGAAGAAGAAAATTCCGTGAACCATTCGGTATCATGAAGAGAAGTAGAAATGCACTCACACGACTGGTGTTTAACACTCTCGATGTGCTTTGTGAAGTGAAGAATAACTAGATGTGCAACTAAAGGTAGTATACCAATACACTCCTGTGTTAGTATTGAGAATTTAAGAAAGATATTAAGACACTGCAATACTATTCCTTATTATATTGTGTCAAAGATAAAGAAGAGAAGAAGAAGAAGAACTGAGTATACCCAACTGAAAGTTGAAAATTATTTAGGGAAGTTTAATTTAGATGATTCTATGTGAGAGGATCCTCAATGTTTGAATAATCACATTGTTGCATGTGATTCTATCTAAATAAAGAAGAAGATTAGTGCAGTCATTTGTTTCTCTAAGAATAAGAATGAAGAAGAACTAGTGTAGTTAGTTTTTTCTCTAGAGAAGAATAGAAATAAAGAATAGAATTGTTTGCCTACTTCTTTGAAAATAATCAAGTGAAGAGTATTGAAATAGATCAAGAGCATAACCTACCTTTTGAAGAAGGAAGAAGACTATCTCCATAAGCAGTATAACGAACCAGCTAGAGACTGCAAGTTGGACTAGGCTATCACCAGTCCAGGGAAGAGGATTATTTCCCACCCCCCCCCCCCCTCCAAAGTGTAGGTACTCAAACCAGCTAGAGGATTGTTTTACTATCCACTCCATTGTAAAAGAATATCAAATTATAGTGGATAATCCATGAATTGGTCATCCCCATGCATGGAAAGTATGTAGCTTCTATTATTGAGTGGTGAACCTTGTAAAAATATCATGTGCATATTTTTACTGCTTTCATATTATTGCATGTGACAGGGAAAATAGAATAATAGAATCAAGATCCTAACAGGTCAATAGGTACAAGTATAAAATGAAGAAATTGGTTTAAAAATTCCCCAACACTAATTCACCCCCCCCCCCCTCAGAGTTAGGCATATCCCAAACTGGTCCTATCACATGATTCACATCACTTACAAAATTCAAAAACCACATTTTAGGTGCACAAAAAAGAAGCCCACATGAAACAAAAATCCATTTCTTTTGGAAAAACATCTATCAACACATTCTCACCTCAAATCACTTTAAAAAATAATTTCACAACTTTCACACAAAGAATGAAATATACTAAAGAAATACCATAAGGAAGAACACATGTAACATAACCAATTTCCTTTAGAAAACCAACTTTCATTACATATTCATATTGAAAACTTTTTGAAACATATTTTTCACCACACACATAGACCATAGATCACATTTATGAAACCAGAAAAACAAGAAAAAATCATCAAATAATTTAAAATCATGTAACCACCTACCTTAATCTTGGAAACTTCTATAATCTGGTATAAAACCATAACCATACCTCAATAAGACCCTATAAAGGAAAGATCGAACAATATCCATCATGATTTCTCCCAACAACACAAGATTGAACACTCATTAGGTCAAACAACCCTCTGGAAAAGAAGAACCCAAGAAACGGGTAAGAGAAATCATAGAAGAAGGAAGAAAACAAAGTAAATGAGAATTACGTAATGATTCCTTGAAGAACCAAGGCTAAAAACACCCAAAGATTGGATATCTAGAGGTCCAATGAGGAGTAGAGGGAGCTCCTAGGGCTAAAAATCTCATTTGGCTTAAATTAGGGTTAATTTAGGGTTAAATCCAAAGATAAAAAAAGAGTAATTTTCCAATTTTTAATGACCTGGATAGGGGTCATGGTTATCCCGCACGGTTTACCAAACCGTTCAGCAACTATGTGATATCCTATGTCCAAGAGAAAACCGGCTGTATGGTTTGTTGGGGGAGGGAGTAAGACCCTGAAGCTAGTTTTGTGGACTAGATAGAGCCACTATCTGAGGTACATGGTTTTCCCTGGTCTAGTGTACAGTTTCCCCTAATCATGTGTCAATCGTGCGTCACCTACTGCCTGGCCCAAAAATCTCATTTTCACCAAAACCTCTTGGGGAAACTAAGAAATCAAGATAATACCAAAAATAGACAAAGGAATACCTTAAAATAAAATCACGAATGTGATAGTTGAACATGAATTTTTTGGATATCAATAGCACTTTGATTGTCACAAAGAATCTTAAATGATCTCTGGACATCAACCCAAAAATATACTAACTAATCTTACATCCAAATGCCTATGTAACTACATGAATAGACACTACATACTCTAATTCAACTATAATCAGGGTCACTGAACTCTAGTTATTACTGTACTAGCTACACAAGAATAACCAACAAAGAACGCAACACCTAATATGGATCTACGATCTGTATAGACACTTACCCAATCTCCATCAGTGTAGCCAAGAAATTCTAGATCCACACTTTATTTATTGTGAAATACATAATTCATGTTACATTTTACATACCTCATAATTATTTTAATTATGATAATGTTTGGATCCTTTAGTTCACTTTGATACATGGAACACAGATTCACAACATAAGTAATGTATAGTCTAGATGTTGTGAGATATAAAGGCTAGAAATCATAATTCCGAATTTTTTCTGATCAACCTTGTTGCCTTGTTCATCTTTTCTTAACTTTACACCAACTAAAATAGTTTTAGAAACCTATTTTTAATCTTTCATTATAAACTTTATCAATAGTTATTTGTTATATTTTTCTTTTTAAATAAATATAGAATCTTAATTCTTCTCGATCTATAAGCCCATAAAATAGTTTATTTCTCCTAATTTAGACATATCAAACAACTTCTACATCCTTGTAGAAAATTCCTCATATAAGAAAATATTTTTACTGGTAAAAATTATGTTATACACATATAAAATTACCATTATCATATATGAGTAATCCCTTTTCAATTATAAATTTTTATCAATGGTACCTTTGGAAAACCCCATTTTTCTCAAATAATCATCAAGTTTAGAATACTGAGATTTTGGGGATTGTTTTAATCCATAAAAATTAATCTTCAATCTAAAGAACATTCCTCTATTATTATCAAATATTAAACCTTATTATTTTTCAATAAATACTTCTTCTTTAGGGTCACTATTCAGAAAAGTATACTTTATATCCATTCGATATACCCTATAATGCTTATGATATGCCACTGCCAAAAACATTCTTATTATCTCAAGTCTAAAAATGAGAGAAAATTTCCCTTCAATATCTATTCATTCCATTTGATAATATCATTTTCAAATAAGTCTCTATTTGTTCCATTTTAATTCACCTTTCCCATTCATTTTGTTCTTGAAACCCCATTTTGTACCAATAACATTTTTAGTTTTCAGTTTAGGCATAAATTCTTATGTAAAGTTCTTCTCAATTTGATTAAGTTATTCATTCATAGCTTCCACCCATTCATCATGATCAATATCCTTATCCACCATTTTGGTCTCAACCTATGACATATAACTATCTGGTTTTAAACTCTTATCATCCTTCAATTTTTCAATGGTTCATTATAATTCCCAATGATATTCTTAGTTTTTATGTTTTTCTTTAACCTTTGAAACTAATTTCTATCACCACTGAAATCCTATTCATCAACACTGGAACATACTAAATTAGAATCAACCATTTTTGGTATGATTTCAACAACTCTTTCAACTATTCTTTTAGAAATATACTCATTGTTTTCTATTGAAAACTCAAAATATAATTGAAGATGACAACTTTTTTTGCCCATATTTTCATCAATTTTAATATCTGAGCACTCAAATTTTTTATTAAATCTCTTATTCTAGCATCTGTATCCATTTTTATTTGATTAATATCCCATTAAGACTCCATCATAATCCCTTTATTCAAACTTTCCCATACTTCTTCATTTGATTTTAATATAATAAGAACTTATAAATACTTTAAAATATTTCACTATAGGATTATTTTTGTACCACATATCATAAGGTGTAGCATGTTCCATGGGTATAAAAAGTCATCTATTCTGAATACGTACCACTTTACACACTTTCTCTCTCCAAAAGTATTTCGAAACATTATTTTTAGCCAGTAGTGCTCTTCCCATTTTCCCAATACTCGTATTATTACTCTCTACAACACCATTATTTTGTGATGTATATAGTGTGATATATTGATACCTGATTCCATTTTTACCAAGAAAAATTTTAAATTCATCACTTTTTTATTCCTTCCCATTCTCATATATCAATTTTTTGATACATAAACCAAGATCTTTTTCAACCTAACTTATTTAAATTTTAAACACCCTAACATCCTCAAAATTATACTTTATAAAAATAAAATTGGTCATACAAGTGAATTCATCTATGAATTTAATGAAAAAAATATCACCTTGAGTTGATTTCTATCCCATAGGCCCAAAAAGATCTTTGTTGACTAATTACAATGGTCTTTTAAAAGAAATATCCACATTCTTATGAGTCTTATAAGTTATCTTTCCTTTCTAACATGTTCCACAGATTCCATCTTGATCCCTTTTTAGCTTGGGTATATCTATTTCCACATCATGTTTCAAAAAAATTCTTATGATTCTTTGGCTAAGATGGTAAAGTCTTCTATTCCATAATATTTTATTATCTTTCATGCCCATGTAACATGTATTAGAAGGATCAGTAATCGAGAATAAATTTGCATTTGTTTTACTAAATTGAGAAATAGTTATTTCATCACTTTTTATTTTAATGATGAATTTATTTACCTTGAATTTACTTCATTCCCATTATCACAAAGTTGGATAACACTCAACAAGTTGTGTTTTGGACCTTCAATATAAATAACGCCATATAATTCCAAACTATCATTCCCAATTTGAGTTATTCCAATACCTTTACTTTTTAAATAAGAGTCATTACTAAACATTACTACACCTACTTCATGTTATTTAATGTTATTTATAATTCTAACATCACCAGTCATGTGGTAGGACATCCATTATCAAGTATCCCTTCCTTTGACTTCATACACGCTTTAAAAAAACTTTTTCCAAGAATAAATTTTCTTAATTGTGAACTTGAACTAATGTCCCTTTATATTTGAGAGGGAACTGAACAAGTAATATTTTCACAAATTTCTTAACTCTATGTACCTTTTGATAACACCATCCACATATCTCTTCAAGACAATCAAACATTTTTTTTGTTGTCAACTTGTAACCACTCTCCATCTCTATGTGTTTTCTTCCAGAATTTGCTTCCTTATCATTGTAAGGGATCCCCATGGGTTCTTATCTTCTCCTAAATAATGGAATGTTATGAAAACATGTATATTCTTTATGTGAAAACATTCTATAGAACCAAAAATAACCCTAAAATCTAAATTTTCTCAGAAAACTTGAGTTTTATCCTAAAAATTTCTATCCATAATTTGGCATATGCAGAACTGTTTGACTCTAAATTTTTCTGTGAGTTAGAATATAAGTATCATTAAATATTATCCTTTCATAATACACTCTTAAAGTTAATTTATCTCCATTTTTATTTTCTATATTTGACCATAATTAATATTTAAAACTACATTGTTAGTGATAATAGTTTTGGAAATATATTTTTTCAAATGAGGATTTTAGCTAAAAAAATTCAACATGTTTAGAGGATTATCCTTTTCCTTAAATAGATATTTTGAAGTCCTTAATGAACTTTTTTCAGTTCTTTCTCATATTTAATAAATTTTGATTGTTTTATTGATAATTATTCATCCTTCATAGAGATTTTTTCTTCAAGATATTTTATCATCTTCTCATATTCAACAAATATGAACTATATATTTTTATTTTATTCTAAAAGAGTTGTCTCCCATTTAACTCGTTGGGAGTTTTTATATATCATCTTCTTGTTCTCATTTACCAAATTTTACATATATTTCTTTATAACATTTTTTTCTCAATATATTTCTCAATTTCATATTTGATCATGTATTCATAATTTTTTTTTTAATTATATTCATCACTACTTGATGAGTCAATGGTTTTCTGAAAGTGAGACATAAAATTTATAAATGTATCATGTGTTTACTCATTAGAATCACTACATGAGATAATATTAGTTTCCTTTTATTTTCTCATAAAATATATTCTTTTAGTACTTTGAAATCTCTTCTTACTTCCACCTTCCTCTGAAGCTTGTTTGGAATTTTTTTCTCCACCTGTTTCTTTTGTATTTTCATTATTTCTAGATTTGTAATATGAACCTTTATTCATTAGACAATTAAAGTCATATTTTAAAAGTCTATTACATTTATAAAATATACTAGATAATATACTATTTTTCATTCTTTTTCACTTATGATGTATTTTGGAAATGAAAGAAATAATTCATTGATATTTATCTTCATTATCATAACCACCTAAGTCAATAATATTTTCATTAGTAAAAATTTTCATATTTATAATGGATTTAAAATTGATTTCATATTTAAATTTATTTTTTAATGAAAAAAGTTTTTCATTTTATAATAAATGAGAATATTATGTAACTCAAAAAAATTTAAGATCTTCTTTATCTTCTAGAGCATAAATTTAGGGATTAATTCTATCCAGAAAACTCGCTATAAAATTCTTCAAAATTATGGAATCATCAAGTTTCTCATAAAACCCTAAAATATAACTCAAAAATTCATTTAAATGGGTAAATAAATATTTAATTTATTTATCCTCTACTATTTTTATGTCTTAAAATTTTATTCTTTAAATCTATAACTTTCCCTCTTTGATTTTCACATTTCCTTCATAACTGCTCTCCATCTTGTCCCAGATTTTTTTGGTTTGTATTCCTGATTAGCCACTAAATTAGGCTAATATTAATTGTTAATATATATAATATTCATGTTATTTATTATCCATAAGCACCATTTTAGTTCATTTTACACTTTGAACATTAATTCACATTATGATCGTAATTCCCTCTTAAAATTCACTATTACATGGTACATTTTTGAACACCTACTAAAATGAAAAATGGTATTGATTTTATTTTCATATTTTATTTTCAAGTTTCTCATTATAGTGAGGAAAAGTCATACTTTTTGAGTATTTTAAGACCACCAAAATGGGCTTTCATGTAAACACACTCTGGGAAAAGTAAATTGGACATCTTCCTAATAATAAGATTGTAGCGGACAATATCCAAGCCCAATGATTCTCAAAATTTAACTAAAGATATATTAAATCATGGTTAAATTTTAATTAAAAAGTTTCCAAAGCTAATTCAGATGTTTTAATGTAGTTATAGGCGGCCCAAGTTAGAGATAAAATTCTGGTCCATATTCTGCTTCCCAAAAAAATAACCCACCATTTTGATAATATATCTCAAACCAAAATTCCATTTAGGCTAAAATTTTACAAGAAGTTAGGTGAAGTCACTAGATACATTTTCTTATTCTATTTACCACTCTAATTTTTCCATCTAGAAGTCCATTTTGATGCCTCTATTCAGTGGATGCAAGTTGGATTCCACTTCGGGTCAAGAGTGGAAAAGTCAAAGTTTCACAAGATTTCCACCACCCTAAGACTACCATACTCAAGTGGGATGACTTTAACTATTGTAGGATCGACCCAAGGTTCCAAATATTCCTATTTAAGGTAGTTTTGGTGAAGGAGTTTATCATCTTTGGTGCATTGTTTAATTGTAATGTTATGTTGTGATTTTGTTGCCTTGTGTTTTTCTTTCTCATGTAAGTTGTTCAATTCATCTTAGTTTATTAATAAAAGTTATTATTATCCTATTTTTCTATTATTATTCATATCACATTGATACCTTTGTATCAAGGTGTGAATTTATTCACCCCAAACCTTGTGATATTATCACACAACGGTGGAGTGATCGTTATTTCATTATTTTTCTTACTTCACCATTTCCTCCCTCAGGGGTCTACTTCCCGCTTCTATTGAAACCATAGAATCAATGGAGGGATAACACACATATGGTTTGATCTAAGGGAGTATAAAGGGGCTAGATTGGATGTTATTTCTCACTCCATTAATGTCTAATAACTTCTTTTAATTGAAAATTTTGTTTGACGATCTTTAAACTCCTTCGTCCATGTTGAATTTAAGGCCACACACTTCAAGTGATAATACGAACCTTTACCTTGGAGTGATCAAAACTTTGATATTTCAAGTGTATAGGTGATTATTATTAGTGTGTTTAGGAATTAAACCATTAATTGATGATGTCGTTTGATCTCCTTAAATAAACCCATCTCAAATATAAGAAATTGAAATAATTGAAAAGGGAATATGTCCAATCCACCCCAAGTGATAACCTAGGATCAACTCATTATTTTAAATTGAATTAACTTAAGTATATTATTATTAACTTAAACTCATATTAAATCAACCCATGTTATCCAATTCATATCCAAAAAAAAATCCATATAATGTACATGTCTGTAGGTTACTTCTTAGGTCTCTGAGGATTAGACAACCCAAGTGAAACTTCAAGCGACCGCTTAACCCTAAAATCTTGGGTATATTTGGGTGAGACCAAATTTTGGAACCGTTGACAAGGACCCAAGTAATTAATCTAAAAAATAAATCGATTCTCCCACATTTCTCTTTTCTCACCCCAAATTCTCTCATTTTTCCCTTTCTCATTTTTTTTCTTTTGGCGCATGTACGCCTATACCCATGACCAATCAAACCGTCTACTTAGGGTGGATAGTCATGGGGTTGGGGAGTCAAGTACACTAAGGTAAATCATTAAATTATATCATAATCTTCCTAATACTATAGAGTAAAAAATCGATCTTGTTTCAATGGAATATATTCAAAGAAACCAACTCATAAACCCATGTGGGAATCAAAATGGAAATCCAAATGAGTCCGCCCCAAACTTGGGGAATGCAGTCGATCAAATCATGAATGAATACCTCACACTTTCCTGGACCAATGAACCCTATTGAATTAGGCATGATACCCTAGGAGAATCCCACTATGTTTTTAAACCTCATTTTATAAACCACCGTCCAACCTTCCATGGGATAGTATCATAAATGTCATACCTTCATGTCAAAGAGTTTAATGACATTGTTGAAACCATGTTCCCACCACATCATCTTGATTCAGCTAAGATGAGGCTCTTTCCTTTCTCACTTAAGGATCGATCAAATAATTGGTTAAACAATCTAATACCTGCATCAATCCACTCATGTGACCAATTTCAAAAAATATTTCCCCCATCACAAAACAATTGCACTTAAAAAAAGCATCCAAAACTTTTTTGAAAAAGAAGAGGAGTTATTTTATGAAACATGGGAAAGGTTCAAAGACACACTCAATATAGTACCTCCCCATGGATTTTCAATTCCTGAACAAGTGATAATTTTCTATGAAGGGTTGGGCCTGGGGAACAAACAATTCATTGACATGATGTGCAATGGGACCTTTAAAAAAAGCCCCAAATAATGCTTATGAGTATCTATAAATCCTTGCTGAAAAAAATAAAACATGGGGAACATCAACTTACTATGAGAATACACTAAAATCTAGTGTAATTCACACACTTAGTGAGGATTAAATCCTTAGGAAAAAACTTTTTGCACTCACTAGTAAGTTCTAGAAGATCAATCTTAGGAAGGTCTATGAAATTCAAACTGTTGACCCTATTTTCACAATTTGTGACAAACATGAACACAAGACCGAAAACTACCCAACCATCCCTTCCATTAAAAATGTTCTTTTAGGAGGACCACCAGTATAGGTCAATGCTCTAAACTTTCAGAATCCACATTACCAAAACACTTTCAATCCAAGGTACAATGACCATCTATGATTCCATTGGAAATATAACCAACAACCTAGCCATCCATAAGGAACAAACCCCTACCCTCCACAAAATTTTCAAAACCATAAATAGTTCCAACCACAACCAGTCCAATACCAACACCCTCTTATCCAATACCAACAACCCATCAAGCAACCCATGCAACAACCAATCCAACAACCAAAGTATTATCCTGGGATAAACCAACCAGCACAAGCCCATACTCAATATGTCCCTCTTCCAATACTTGAGAATTTGTGTAAACAAATGGAGAAAATGAACTCAGAAGTATCATACCTTAAACATGAACTAAAAACCATTAAAACTGAGAAGGCACTCGTGCCTACTTAGTCGGTACTATCCTCAACTTTAAGGGGAGAATCCAATTACACACAAACCTCTCATGAACAACTCAAATCAATGACTATTTTAAGAAGTGGTAAATCCACTGAGAAACCTGAACAAACCATTATAGAACCATTAAAAGCTTCAAAAACGCATGAAAATTATGAAGAACCACTCATAGATTCTAAAAACCCAAGGAGAATGTGAAGGAACTACAACCTCACCAAACAATCAAACAACCTTCTCCTTTCCCTCAATGCATGAGAGGAAAAACTAAACCAGAACTGAATGAGACTTTTAGGGAAATCTTCTCTCAGGTTAAGTTGAACACCCCCTTATTTATGAAATCCAAACCATTACTTCCTACTCAAAGTACCTTAAGGAATTGTGCACTTTTAAAAGGAAATTTTCACATAAAAACCAAGTCATTTTGGATGTTAATGTGAGTAACAGCATTCAAGGGACCATTCCTCCAAAGTTAAAAGATCCAAGATGTCTATACATCAATGTTGAGTTAGGAGAGAACAAATTTTTCAAATACCTTTGTGATATGGGAGCTAGTGTGAACCTCATTCCTTATACCATGTATTGTCAATTATGGCTCGAAGAACTCCAACCCACATCTGTCACTCTTAAACTTGTTGATCGTAGTTTTTGAGTTCCAAAGGGGGTCTTAAAGGATGTTTTGGTGAAATTTGAAAATTTAATTTACCGAGATGACCTCATTATCCTTTAAAATCACCAAATATTAGGTCCTAAGGATCAAACCCCAATCATCCTTGGTCGTCCCTTCCTTGCAACAATCAACTCCGTTATCCGAGTCTAAAATAGGAACATGACCATCACCATTGGAAACATGAGTCTACACTTGAACATATACAATGAAAACTCTCAAATTGGGGATTAGGAAGATATATATGGGGTTAATTGTATTGGTAGTGTTAATATTGAACTCTAGGAACATCAAGGGATTACTAAAGGATGTTTAAGTCAAGAAGAGATAGATTTTCTTTGTTCACATGAGGTAAATTCGCCTCATTAGATTGAATCTATTTCAGATAGCTCTATTGATATTTTTATAGAATCACCAATAAATGATAACATTGGTGAAATAAATAACATTTATTCCATACCTATTCATGACATTTATCTATCTAATTTAGTGGATGAAAATTTTGTTCACAAGGAACCAATTTTTTCAAGAAATATGAACAAAGAAACTGAGTTTAATACAAAGTATCATCCTTTCTTAGAAATTGGTAACCAATCAGATCTCTAATTTAAGGTCCTACCTTCATCACTCAAGTATGTGTTCTTAGGGGAAAATTGATCCTTTCCTGTTCTCATTTCTTCTTCTCTTAAATCCAATCAAGAGATAATTCTATTGGATGTCATAATAAAGTATAAGAAAGCAATTAGATGGACCCTTTCTGATATCCCTAGGATTAGCCCACTCATTGAAACTCATGGAATTGTTCTTGAATCTAAATCTAAACCATGTCTTCAACCTCAATGGTGACTAAATAAAAATCATATGGATGTGGTAAGTAAAGAAATTCTTAATTTGTTGAAAGTAGGTATCGTATACCCCATTGTTGAGAGTGAGTGGGTAAGACCAATTCAAGTTGTCCCAAAAAAATCTGGAATTACTGTGATCACCAATGAGGATGGTGACCTTATCCCCACAAGGGTAAGTAGTGGATGGAGAGTCTGTATTGACTATAGGAAGCTCAACTCTTATACCAAGAAAGACCATTTCCCCTTTACCTTTATTGATCAAGTCCTCGAGTGAGTGGCAGGTTATCAATTTTATTTTTTCCTAGATAGATTCTCAGGGTATAATAAAATCGAGGTCTCCTTATAGGATTAAGTAAAAACAACCTTCACTTGTCCATTCGGCACTTTTACCTTCAAGTGCATTCTCTTTGGGTTATGTAATGCCCCTGGTACCTTCCAGTGGTGCATGATGGGAATCTTCTCAGATATGGTGGGGGATTATTTAGAGGTCTTCATGGATGACTTATCAATCTTTGGGGATAATTTTGAGGGATTCCTTCTAAATGTTGAAAGGGTTTTTTTAATATGTGCAGATAAGAATCTCATCCTAAATTGGGAAAAATTCCATTTCATGGTAAAATAAGGGCTTTTTCTAGGCCATATGGTATCTGGTAGAGGGATTGAAGTTGATAAAGCTAAGGTCAACATCATTTTTCTCCTTCCTTATCCAAAAACAGTTAAGGAAGTGAGGTCCTTATTCAGACATGTTGGTTTCTATAGAAGGTTCGTTAGGAATTTAAGATCTATTTCTCAACCACTTTGAGATTTATTGGTGAAAGATACTCCATTTTTTTGGATAGAAAGTTGTGAGGAATCATTCTCTACACAAGTCATCTCTTATTTCTCCACCTATCATGAAATCTCAAAATTGGAAACTTCCTTTTGATCTCATGTGTGATGTTAGTGACTTCTTTGTAGGATAAATCTTAGGAAAACGGTGATAGAAAACTCCATGGGTCATTGATTATACAATAAAATAATTAAATGATGCACAAATAAACTACACCACCACTTAGAAATAGTTGCTTGCTATTTTCTTTGCCTTAGAGAAATTCATTTCCTATCTATTAGGATCACCCATCATTGTCTTCACCGGCCATTAATCCCTGAAATACCTTTTCCAAAAACAATATGCCAAGGCTAGATTGATTAGGTGGGTCATTTTTATTCAAGAATTTGATTTAACCATTAAGGATAAAAAGGGTATTGAAAATGTTTTAGTTGATCACCTCTCTAAGATGGAATTAAAAGACAACTCACATCACCTTTCTGTGTCTGATTCATTTCCCGATGAGCACTTATATACAGTGAGTGATTGCCCATGTTATGCTGACATAGAAAACCATTTGGTGACGGGTGACATTCCAAAATTACTAGGGACCCAAGCTAAGAGTAAATTCCTTTCTGATGTCAAACACTATGTGTTTGATGATCCTTACCTCTTCATTTTTTGTACTGATCAAATCATTTGGATATGTGTTCTTGAGTCCGAGCAAGAGTCCATTCTAAAATATTTTCATGGAGAGGCATGTGGAGGCCACTTTTCCATAAAGAAAATCACTTAAAAGGTCCTAAAAAGTGGTTTCTGCTGGCCTAACCTCACTAAGGATTCCTTCCAATTCTGCAAAAGTTTTCCTCAGTACCAACAATTAGGATCCATTACCAAAAGCAATCAAATACCCCTCACTCCCATTCTGGTCATTAAAATCTTTGATTGTTGGGAAATTGATTTCATGGGACCCTTCCCAAACTCTAAGGGATATTTATACATCCTCTTAGCTTTTTATTATGTCTAGAAATGGATTAAGGCCATTCCCAACAAGTCCAATGACCATCATGTTGTGATCTAATTTATGAAAGAGCACATATTTTCTCAATTTGGAATTCTTAGGGCTATAATCAGTGATCAAGGAACCCATTTCTACAACCTCACATTCCCTTCACTCATGTCTAAGTATGGTATTTCTCATAAAGTTTCAATTGCATACCATCCTTGAACCAATGGTCAAGATGAGTTAGAAAATAGGGATATTAAGCAAATTCTTGATAAAACTGCCAATCCCTCTATGAAATATTGGTCTGAGAAACTCTTGGATGCCTTATGGGCATATCATACATCATTCATAACCATACTAGAAATGTCACCATATAGATTGGTTTATGGAAAATCATGCCATTTACCTGTTGAAATTGGTCATATGGCATTTTGGGCAATCAAAAAATGAATTTTGATATTTCTTTGGTTGAAGTAAAGAGGAAATTAGATCTTAATGAACTTGAGGAACTTAGGATGGGGGCTTATGAAAATTCAAGGATAAATAAAGCTAGAGTTCAAGCCTACCAATCTATTAATATCAAAGTTAAACACTTTGAACCGGGAAAATTTGTGCTCTTGTATAGTTGAAAACTTCATTTACACCCGAGAAAGTTAAGGTATAGATGGTTAGGTGCATTCATAGTGCATCATGTATACCCTCATGGGTTAGTAGAGATTAAGGATCCCAAAAGTGGTCACATTTTCAAGGTCAATGGTCATAGGTTAAAACCATTCATTAAATAATTCAATAAACAGGAAACAGAGGTTGAGTTAACTGAGCCAACCTATGAACCAAGAAAAATTGATAGATTTGGGATCCATATCGGGCTAACGATGTTAAACAAGAGCGCTGAATGGGGGAAACCCATGGTTTTCATGGTTCCAATCATTGTGAATCATCTTTATTTTTCAAATCAGATTAATAAATCAATTTTATATTTAAAAAATAATAATAATACCTAACTCTAAATATGATAGTACCATAGACTTTTGACATGTTCTTCTACTATGAGTATGGATGGGTATGAAAGGGGAGCACCATATTCATCTGTGTCGTGTGGTGTAATCCTTGAGTAATACCTTACCCATAAATTTAAAAAGAAGACAATTTATCATCAGTTTATTTTTATTTTTATGTGTTTATAGGTTAAAATAAAAATACAGAAAAAATTGAATACTCATCTTAATATTGAAATGTGATTCCACCTAGTGCTTCCATCATTTCCCCCTTGAATAAAGATTAACCACCATGTCTATTGCGATGCACAACACATCATCATGCTTAATTGATATTGGATGAAATATGGTGATGAATTTGAACAAAGGAATGGGATTGGGATTGATATATTCATATTAAAATATCTTTTATTAAAATATTTTGAAGGGTTTCATGATTTTTTGGTATAAGGGTTTTTTGTGATCATTGTGTATTAAAACTTTTTTGGAAAAGGAAATTCGAATTTCATATTTTTTAGATATATTTTGCTCAGGACTAGTAAAAATAATGTTGGGGTGTGATTAGACACTGAATGAGGCTAATATTTATTTTTAATCTATATAATATCCATGTGCTTTATTATTAATAAACACCATTTTAGTTCATTTCACACTTTGAAAATTAATTCACATTATGATTGTAATTTCCTCTTAAAATGCACTATTACATGGTACATTTTTTAACACCATCTAAAATTAAAAAAGGTCTTGATTTTATTTTCATATTTTATTTTCATATTTCTCATTACATTGAGAACAATTCATACTTTTGGAGTATTGTAATACCACCAAAATGGGCTTTCATGTAAACACACTCTCAGAAAAGTAAACTGGACAGCATCCCAATAATAAGATTTTAGCAACCAGGATCCAAGCCCAAAGATTCTCAAAATTTAACTGAAGATAGATTAAATCATGGGGAACATTTCATTAAATAGTGGACAAAGCTAACTCGGGTTTTTGAATGGAGTTACAAGCAGGCGAAGTTGGAGATAAAATTTTGGGCCAGATTCTGTGGCCCGGAAAAATATCCCACCATTTAGATAATATCACGCAAACCAAAATTTCATTTGGGCTGAAATTTTACAAGAGGTTATGTGACATCCTAGGATCCATTTTCTTATTCTATGGAACACTCTAATTTTGCCATCTAGAAGGTCATTTTTATGCCTCTTTTCGGTGGATGAAAGTTGGCTTCAACTTCGGGTTAAGAGTAGAAAAGTCTAAGTTTCACAAGCTTTCCACAACCCTAAGCCTACCATACTCAAGTGGGATTACTTTCAATATTGGAAGATCGACCCAATCCAAAATTTCATTTGGGATAAAATTTTAAAAGAGTTTATGTGACATCCCGGGATCCATTTTCTTATTCTATGGACCACTCTAATTCGGCCATCTAGAAGTTCATTTTTATGCCTCTGTTCGGTGGATGAAAGTTGGCTTCAACTTTGGGTCAAGAGTGGAAAATTCTAAGTTTCACAAGCTTTCCACAACCCTAAGCCCACCATACTCAAGTGGTATGACTTTCAATATTGGAGGATCAACCCAATGCTCCAAAAATTTCTATTTAAGGAAGTGGTGGTGAAGGAGTTGATCATCTTTGCTGCATTGTTTTATAGTAATGTTATGTTGTGATTTTGTTGCCTTGAGTTTGTCTTTCTCATGTAAGTTTTTTAATTCATCTTAGTTTCTTAATAAAAGTTATTATTCTCCTATTTTTCTATTATTATTCATATCATGTCTATACCTTTGTCTCAAGGTGTGAATTTATTCACACCAAACCTTGTGAGATTATCACACAACGGTGGAGTGATCGTTATTTCATTGTTTTTTTACTTATCCATTTCCTCCCTCATGGGTCTACTTCCCACTTCCATTGAAACCATAGAATCCATGGAGGGATAACCCACTTATGGTTTGATAAAAGGGATTAGAAAGGGGATTTATTGGATGTTATTTCTCACTCCATTAATGTCTAATAACTTCTTTTAATTGAGAATTTTTTTGATGATCTTTAAACTCCTTCGTCCTTATTGAATTTAAGGCCACGCACTTTAAGTGATAATACGAACCTTTACCTTGGAGTGATCAAAAATTTGATCTTTCAAGTGTATAGGTGATTAGTATTAGTGTGTGTAGGAATTAAACCAGTAAGTGAAGATATTTTTTGATCTCCTTAAATTAACCCATCTCAAATATAATAAATTGAAATAATTGAAATGGGAATGTGTCCAATCCACCCCAAGTGATAACCTAGGATCAAATCATTCTTTTAAATTGAATTTACTTAAGTACCTTAGCATTAAATTAAACCCATATAAAATCAACCCAAGTTTGCCAATTCATATCCAAAAACAATCCATAGAATGTATGTGTCTTTAGGTTACTTCTTAGGTATCCGAGGATTAGACAACCCAAGCTAAACTTCAAGAGACCACTTAACCCTAAAATCTTAGGTAAATTTGGGTGAGTACAAGTCCCATAACATTAGCGAATAAATTATTTGATAATAACATGAGAATATAATTTTTTTGATTTTGTATCCACTTATTTTTTCCTCTTATCAGAAAACATCAACAACCTATCATTTATAAATGGTGGAAAGTCCATTTTTGTCACATCATGAACTTCATATCCAAGAGATAAAAGATATGGAAACATTTGATTCATATAACTATGATAAAATTTTCCATAAAATGTTTTTAAATCCCTTATATTGACTAAATTAATATAATACATTATAAAAAAAATAAAACATCTTGGATCATATAGAGGGAATCGACCTATGAAACCGATTGAAGTCCCTGGCATTATTGGTTTTCTCTACTAGGAATGGGGTCGAATCAGCAGAGGGGTGTTTTAATATTTATTTTCAATAAAAATAAAAAACTACAACTTTTTAGAGTTTAATACACTCAAAATAAATAAACCATAACCTCAAATGATCATGCAGGGAGTAAAAATAATAAGGAACATACAATTTTTTTCACAAGGTTCAGATCCAATGTGGAATCATAACTCTTGTCATGGCTATTTTTCCTCACCAACCATGAATTATCTTCACTACAAGCTCAAGTGAGTTATAATTACAAGAATGCATGTGAAATCACACCAAAAATGTTTTGAGTCACATCCAATATAAAATATTTGAAATTTAGTACAAATAAGATGAATAAAATATGAATAATTCCACTAAATAAATCAGGTTTCTTCAGAAAAAATGGATTAAGATCCACTTTCAAGAGGCTCTATAATATTCAAGAAATAATTTCCCACCATGGAGACTTGAATTTTACTAAAAAATATTATCAGAATCAAATTAAATCTCATAAAACCATGAGATTCATATGATGTTTATCATGGAATATTAAACCTCGACTTTAGAATCTTCTTCTTATTCCTTTTTCACATAGTTGAAACATTATATCAATTACCACAGAGTGGTTTTCACCAAAAATAAGAACTCACAAAACATTTTAACCTATAACTAATGGTAAAAATTAAATCCACTAATGTAGATCTTAAAAATATCCTTTCAAGTTTCCCTCCTCATTAAAAAAATTATAAAATTTTAATTAAGTCCTTAAAAATCACCTAAACTTCTTCTCAAATTGGAATTACTATATTCATGAAATGAATGTAGGGTTCACAATTTGAATCCCTTTTTCCTAACAAAACAATTCACCATCATTGAACCACATGAATTCTATTTATGTATTTAATTATTTAGGGTTGTGATAATTCATTCAATTAATTAATTATTCATGATGTGAATAAATTTCAAAGATAATCAAAAAATATTATTTGATTCTTCCTAGTGAAAACTCATGTCATGAATTCCTATTCATGACATGTAGTGATTCTGCTACAACCAAACTACGTTCTGCTCAAATTTCAAAAAAACTTTCTAGTATCATGAATCTCTCTTCCATGATATATATAATATATAAAAACAAGATCAAGCACCATAAAAATTAGTTGTCACATCAAAATATGATTTCCAATAAATACAAGAACCAAAACACACTAATAATTCATGGGGTCTTCAACCTTCCTCAAACAAATCTATAAATCCATAGAGTTATTCATCTCATACGGGTGTTGGTCTTGTTTCCTAACTTGGGTGGTGGTTTATAAGAAATAAAAAAAACTTTGATAAATATATAAATAGTATAAATCCCATCCTAAAGGTTAACTTAACACCTTTACAACCATTTTTCATTGCAATCACTTCACAACAACAATTAAAACCACCTCTATCTCATAACTAGCCAATGCCATTGTATCAAATCAATACAACTACCTCAATACAAGAATATTCATCCTATTTATTATTTTATAATTAGATTATACATTATTTAATTATTCATTACATTTATAATTGATTTGCCACATACCATTACCAACCACATTATTCATTATTCCCAACATGGTATTATCTCACCACAACCCATTTAACTTATTGGAGTTGGTACCATAGAACAAATAACATTTTACTTTATATTAAATTTATATTAAAACACATGATTATTAATGTTCCTTATCTCATGATTATTCTTCTTTTATGAAAAATTTAATGTGATATTGTCCTTAGAGTATTTTTCATGTTGAAAGGACATATCAGTTCCCTATTATGATGAGATCGTTGACGTGCTATGACAATATTATTAAACCAATGTTCTATGGTTGGATGAGACCATATAACATTATATAGGTGATATAGAACTTATGGTTTTGTACACTCATAAGTGGATGAGGATTCTTCTCATGCACTACTATAAAAATGGCCTTTAACAGTGCTAGAAATGGACTTTATCAGCGCTAGAAAAGTGATGACAATGTGAGTGATGTTAAAATCCTAGGAATTTTATTAGCACTGAAAAAGTTCTGATAAAGGGGTCATTTATTAGCACTAAAAAATCACTGATAAATAGTACCTTTATCATTTCTATTGAAATCACTGATAAAAGACCCATTTATCAGCACTTTAATTTACTACCACTAAAGGAACCTTTTATCAGCATTGATAAAGGCCTTTTATTAGAACTTTTGTAAGTGATAATAAATGTGTTTTTTATCATTGATTTTAAAACTACTGATAAAGGGTCATACTATAGTATGATGTTATAGGACACTACAACACTATAAACACATCATATATCAACAAAAACAAGTCCCAATATAGAATTTAAATGAAATGAAATTTAAAACAAAAATGCCAGAAAAAACACTATATTATAGACATTTCAAACATTAATTTATACAATAATATAAATAAAAATTATTACATACATTCAAAAATAGTCCTAACTCTCAATTTTACCATGATTTATATTGACTTTCTTTGTCAAACTTCTAACATTTCATGAGTAGTTTCAAAAAAACTGCATCAACTCGAAAAAATGAATCCACATGTATAAGAAAACAATTATTATGAGTAATACTAAAAATAAATAAATTAAACATAAATATGATATAATATATTAATTATATGGACAATTATTTTACTATTAAAATATCAATATTACCTCTATGATTGAGTAGTGGAGGGAACCTAAAAGAAAGTGATAAATGTAAACACTATAGGAGAAAAAGGTTTTGTGAGAGAAGAATTCTATGGAAGTTTTGGTGTAGAAAGGGATGAAATATGGATAGAGCACCCAAACTCGAAAAAAATAATCTAACTATATAAGAAAAAATATATTATTTAAGTAATACTAAAAAGAAATAAATTAAACATACATATGAAATAATGCATTAATTCTATGGAAAATTATTTTACTATGAAAACATCAATATTACCTCTGTAATTGAGCAGAGGTAGTGTCATTGATATTACTTCAAAGGTAGTGGAGGTAACTTTAAAGGAAGTTATAAATGCTCCATTGTAGGGGAGAAAATTTTTTAAGGGATAAGAAGCATTAATTTTGGACAGAGAACCCAAACTCTAACAAAATAATCTACTTGTATAAGAAAACAATTATTATGTGAGTAATACTAAAAGGAAATAAATTAAAATTACATATAAAAGAATACATTAATTCTATGGAAAATTATTTTATTGTTCAAACATCAAGATTACCTCTCTAATTTAGTAGATGTAGTGTCAT
Source organism: Viscum album (assembly GCA_963277665.1). NCBI lineage: Eukaryota > Viridiplantae > Streptophyta > Magnoliopsida > Santalales > Viscaceae > Viscum > Viscum album. The sequence goes on from OY728155.1 coordinate 1,909,424,277, forward strand.
TTCTCTTCCTACAAAGGCATTGGAGGTAACTTTAAAGAAAGTGATAAATGCACCACTATAGAGGTGAAAAGGTTTTAAGGAAGAAGAAGCATGAAAGTTTGATAGAGCACCCCAACTTGAACAAAATAATCCACCTATATAAGAAAACAATTATTATGTGAGTAATGATAAAAAGAAATAAATTAAATATAAATATGAAACAATATATTAATTCTATGAAAAATGATTTTACTATGAAAACATCAATATTAACTCTGTGATTGAGCATCTACAACGTCGTTTCTCTTCTTTCAAAGGCATGAAACATGGAAAGAAATATTCTAAAATAAATGAACTCTTGAAGGAATAATGAATATTAAATAAATGTTCCATTATATAATTTTTTGGTGAAATAGAGAAAGTATATTGTAACATTACCTTTGCATCTATCTAAAGGGTTTCCTTTATTATAGTTTGTTCTTCTGAGGGATTGGTAACATCATCATGTGAAAAATACATTGTCTGCATGAGTAGTCATACATTTACTTTAGATTATGTTAATGCAGTGGAGAACATATAATACTATGATGAAAAACATAATATATTAAAAAACACTTTTACCTTCTCATTGAACTATCATTATTTTTTTAAAGGTTTCAAGGATTTGGTTCCTCTTTAGAGAATCCAAATCCCCTCTTTGTGGTCCCCTATAACGTACAAGACATTATATACATTAGGACCAACATGAACTGATTGTGATGTCCAAATTAAAGGGTCATCCCTGATTGAATTTTTATCTGACTCAACATTTTTTTTAGTCGCCAGTAGGGAAATCGACCAATTCTTATTTATTGGATTAGAGAAATAAAATACTTTCACTACTTGTGATACCATTATGAATGGCACATCTTTTTTCCCTTCTACACTGAAATTCACCTTCACAAAGCTCATTTCATCAACTTTCACTCCATTGATATTTTCAACCCATTTGAAATAGAAAATAAATCACTTGAAATTTTGTATAATCCAACTCATATATCTATTCGATAATGCCAAAAATATGAAATATGTTCATAAATTTGATTTCTATCCTTGAAACTATATATGTGAATCACTTCATCCATAAGCATAACACCAATTTTTTGCATCGTACTTAATTCATCTTGTTCTTTTGTATAGAATGTATAACCATTGATAACAAACCTAGTGTAAGATATAACATTTTCATTCGGTCCTCTGGCTATCCATTGAAGTCATTAAACAATTGAATTTGGATTTTCATATAACTCCTTATAAATTTGATCTCTAAACCATCCTATAAACTGTTGATTATGTATATCTGATATCCATCTTTCAGTCCTTAATGAATTAAAATCTCTAAGAATTTATTTGTGGGCTTTAATGTATGGATCAACATCTTCACTATTATGTAATATGTAAAGATGTGCTTACTACCTCTCTATCAAGGAAATTGTAACAACATATATTTTGAAAATCCCTTCACCCATAAGGAATCACTACTACAGATAGTTCTTTTATCAGTGCTAGAAAATGATTTTAATAGTACTAGAAAAGCGTTGTTAATCTCAGTGAAGATAAAGGGGGGTACCCTTCAACAGTGATAAAAAAGCGCTGATAAAGGGTTTCCTTTATCCGTGCTAAAAACGCATGGATAAAGTCTCCCCTTTATCTATGCTATTTTAGTGTGGATAAAGGACATTTTTATCAGCGCTATTTTTAGAGCTGATAAAAGACTACTTTATCAGCACTTTTATTAGCACTAATAAATGGTGCCTTTATCAGCACTAGAAATAGCACAGATAAATTGTGACTTTATCATCTCTCGAAGTACCTCTAATAAAGTCCTAGCTACATAAGATGTGTTTTTTATATAACATCACACCCACCAGTAGCACCTACACCTTCACAACACACACACACCACCTACACAAAACATCACATGCACAACACACATAAGAACAAAGCAGTGCACACAAGAACAAAGAATCATACACAAGGGTTTGGAAAACAATGATATATATATTTCAAACAATGTTTTATATAATTACATTTACAATTATCCAACAAATAGTTAAAAACATTAATGTTTCATCCTTTGACATCTGTGATCCCCTCTCAAAAATTTCCACCCATGGTATTAGTTTCTGAGAAAATCATCCCAACTCATGAAAAAGGTTCTACCTATATAAGAAGATAAATATTATGTTATTAATACTATAAATAAATAAATTAAACATTAATATGAAATAATACATTAATAAAATGTAAATTTTTGATAAAAAAACACATTTGGAGTTATACATGTCACATTGTGTGTCGTATTGAGGTGGGGTTGATTCCTAAAAGTTCAATTTATGTTAGTAATACTATATAGAAATGACATTCCATTTTTAAAATAAATCAATTAGTTCCAAACACTCTTTCACAAAAAAAAAATTCCTTTTTTAAAAGCATTCAAGACAACTTCATGACCCAACAATATTAATCATTTAAAATGAGCGATATCCCTCTAAGAAACATTTCAAAACACTTGAATAATTTTAAAAGATCCACTTAGGCATTTTCACAAATACATATATCTCAATAGATACACTTTATAAAATATACATAGAAAACACCTTGATTCATCCCAAATCAATCAGTGTTGTATGATTCCATCACATTATTTCAAAGGTAGGTGTAATAATAATACATTCCAAGAGAATTTTATATTGTTATCTCCACTATTGGATATCCCTTATCCATGATTCCATTGACCAGTTATATCAATTATCCTTCACCACAACACTAGAGTCCCAATGGATATGTTCCATGGTAAATGACCACACTCACAACCATGAAACACTCATGTTCTAGTTTACTACAAACACTACATTACACCAATGATCTTTATCTCACACAAAATCAATTGGTTGTACACCCTAAGAACAATGTATATGTCTCTCACATGAAGTACTATTGGTTCTTTCCTTTATAAATACACCTAAGAAAATATATAATCATGAACCTATTACATAATCAAAAATTTCTCAAGTGTCATTCCTTTCACAAAAAGAATTTTCTTATGCCACTCATCACTAGAAGAAACTACGTTGCTTTCCCGATACTTTTAAGTACATCATGTCTCAAGTCAAAATAATAAAATAAATATGGTACTAAACTAATATATGGTATAATTTTCCATAGTCTATTTTCTAAAATATTCAAAAAGACTTCACAAATGACATTACAAAGACTAGTAATTCTGAAATTATTAGCTGAAATCATATCAGTAACCTCTAGAATCAAAGTGATGAGAGTATCATTATAAGTCTCAAGATAATTCTTACCTATCTAAAACACATTCATGAGTTTAACAACAACAAGTCCCAAAATACTCTAAAACCTTTTAAATAAATTTTTATAAAGAAAATCTAGGTTTGGTACCTTTTATGGATGCATAAACCTAAATGTCATGACCACTTCATAACATTAAATATAAATAGTTAATAATTATTTCATATAATTTTTTAATGTTGTGATAAAATAATAATTTATATATTTATATATGAAATTATGCTAAGAAGAAAATATGATTTGATAATCACTTGAATTATATCATTTGTCCCTTTGAGAGGATTCACCATAAAGTGCTTATGGGTGGAAGGATTCATTACATGTTTTGTTATGGTTATTTGACTAGGGTTCCCAGAAAGTGTCTCATCATGTGATATTAAATTTCACTCAATACAATTATATTTCAACTAAATTTTAACTACATGGAATATAGTTCATCTTATATGAACTTTAAACTTCTTATATAGGTTTATTGGATATGTCTTAACATTCCAACCACCAATATTAGACCCATTCAACGACTTCATAAGAGTCATACCTCCTTCCCCATAATATAGTAACCTCATCCATATCTAGTCTTGAAATCTTAGACGCTAAACATGGATAAAATATATTTAATTAAAACTACATTCCAATTCAAAGAACTTGACATATGATTTACATTGTTCTCATTCCTTGTTTGAAGATGTTAGAGTGCTCCTAGATCTTGAGGCCCATTTTGGTAGTAACATCATACCCTTCATAATTGGTTTGTGAACTATGTCCATAAACTCCATGAACCCCTTCTTGAGGTTGTTTATACTAATATAGTCCACTAGTCATTCATGTTGAGTTATCACCTTGCACTTACCATTAAATAAATTACCTCACCTTTTCTAGAACAAGAACTATAACCATAAACTATGTGAAACTATCTTAAATTATTTCTACATTAGTATTGGGTTCTTAAATCATGACATGTTTACATAAACTATGTTATTATGTAGATCACCAAATCTTTTTTATAAAATTTGTATGACATTAAACACCAGCCTCCTTTTGGTCAAAGTTGTTTGATCATAAACATCAATTTCATTAGTCCATCTTGCATGAAATCAAACTCAAAAAAGGAAATATACATGGTACTCACCCTATTAAAAACATTCAAAGGGAATCCAAGGAAAAATTCAAGTCCCCACCCACTAGGTATACACATATTCTAGTTCCAAATCTATCATTATAGAAATAAAGGGATTTGGCATAAAATTGATGGAATTGGAAGGTTTATTTTGAAAGGATAACTTCCAAAATATTCTAAATTCCCATTGATGACAAATAATGGCTAATTTTTTATCTAGTGTTTTTCATCCCACATAATCCAGGTCATTTGGATTTAGGGTTATCACCACTCTTAACATCTAAGAAAAAGAAGCAGATGTTTTATCCAACAATTTTTGATTGTGATGCTCTTGTGATTATTGGAGAAGTGGTGGAATTATCATTAATAATAGAAAAAAAATTAAATTCATGTAACATGTCCATGAAATGTAAAAACTGATGAAAAAAATTTGTGTTGTGGGGATCTAAAATCTAATATCATCAAATAAAAAATCATCATTGGAATCTCACTAGATCCTAGGATCTGAAAATATTAGACATATACCAGTAGAATCAACAACCCAAGGGTTCCCATCTATACCAACACCATCGACAAAGAGATAAAACTATCACATACCTAACACTATAGGTGAAGCAACATGGGAATTACATCACTAACTGTATGGGAAAAGAAATAAGGGAATCATGTTCAGTCACTATGACACATAAAATATCAGTAACATAGTTTCCTTGGGTTCCTATGGCATAGTAAAAGTGGAGTTAAGAAAAAATTTGAACATGATCAATTTATAAATTGATAATAAATCATAAGTAATTAACATCATCTCACCTCCCACACCCTCTAAAGAAATATTTACCAATAACATCATATAAGCATCAAATAATACCAGTAAATACAAATCCCATAAAAGGGAAATAACTTATAGAAAACACTAACCCAAGTGTTTCCTAGTAAGTGTGATAAAATTATAATGAAACATTTTTTTAAAAAGTGATAGCATACCCTTCTTGTGGTAGTAGTAGGGTCCGGTAATGGAAGAGTCGGGGTAGGCGGCGGTGGCGGTGGAGGTCTTCGTAGCGGAGGTGGGGTTCGCGGCAGACAAGCGGCGGACGAGGGTTCGAGGCAGAGGTGGGTTCGTGGTAGAGGAGAAACAGAGGATCAGAGGATGAGGGTTCATGGTAGAAGTGGGTTTATGGTGGAGGAGTTCACAGCGGGGGAAGAGGCGGTGGTGGATGTAGAGGCCCGAAGCTTTACGTACATATACATTACATTACTTTTGTGTAATACTTAATACATAACCAAAATAGACACCAAAGGACCATAATATTTTAGTGTCTTTGTAAACTTGGAATATAAACTTCTAATCATATTGAAAGATCATCAACATCTCCTATAACGATCTTCCCCTTTTTGTTTCCTTATCTAAAAGCTTTCTTTATATCCTGGGGAAAAGAAAACATAAAAATGGTGAGCTCAAATGCTCAGTAAGGGAAAACATAGAGAACATAAAACAATCCATAAACATTTGAAAGCAAAAACTTGAACATGAAATTTAAACATCAAAATCTTGAGCAAAGACATAAATCGTGGAAGTACGTAAGGCATATATCATAATGTAACATCAACCATGATAAAATATAATGGGAATAAAACATGTAATTGTGGAAACCATTCAGCACATGTTATGATTTCCATAGTATCCAAGGCATTGCTGCTAAGACCATCTTAGTGGACAAAGTCCCTTTCTGAATCGAGTTCACTCCTCGTTTCAGTCCTATAACACTGGACCGGATTAACTTACCATTCCAGCCATGTCTATCTCATGAGATATAAATCTTTACCCAATGCATTAGAGGTAGATATAGGTCCCACCCATATCATAATGAAATCATTCTTACTTGTGCCACAACATAAACATAAATCATTCATCACAACCCAAAGAATCAAATGGGTTTCATAAACATCATCCCATCATAACATAACATAATCCATATAAAACAAATGGATATAATTTCATCATAAGAAAAGTGAAACCATGTAAATCATAGTGACATTATACTTGAAAAATACACATATGAAATAATGTCATCTTAGATGGAAAATGGTTTTGATAAAACACTTGAAATGAATTCTTGAGGAAAATATCTTTTCTTCTTCAAAATCATTTTCTTTTCAAAAAAATCCATTAAATTTTAAAAGAAAATGATTTTGTTGAAAATAGTCATCAAATATTGTATATTAATCTTCATGAAAATAATGTGTTATGAAACTGTAAAAATTTCTTCATGCCGTATAAGTTAAAAAAACATTCTCCTCGTACTTTTGTCAGAAAAGTCAAAAAGTTCCTCGTAGGGTAAACAAAAGAAAGATTCTTTCCATAACACAATGTAAAAGTCAAAGAGGGGTAAAAATGACTTTAAAAATACATATAATAATATTAAATGATTTATTAAATACATTTTATGGGCATGGATGAAAAATATATCCCCAGTAAATACTTACGTATAAGCAATCTCATATAAAAATGAGATTGCAAAATTATCTCTTACCTTAGGTCCGATATGCTTCGTACGTATCCAAACCTCCTGTATAATGATTTAAATAATGTCATTTAATTATTAGAGGATCATATTCATTGTTATGATATTATATATGGTTCACTTATGACTTTATATTACCCGTTCTTTTGTAAATTCATGTTAAAGTAGCGTTTTGGGTAAAATTGTTTCATTTATCGTCTGTGTTTTGACTTGTAATTATCAATATGATTACTTAGATCATGATTACTTAATTCCAGAATTTAAAACATGATTTATATATAATATATATTCATAATATACATATATATAATAGATTGATAAAGGGAGATAAATACACCATTCATGGAGACGGTAGGCCGTACGTATGCATGAACGTTGTTTTCGTTTCCTTATTGAATTGAATGGAATTAAGTAGATGACATACACATATATATACATAAATCCAGTAGTATTATTATGTCATACATTTCATGATTAATTAATATATATACTTTATAATCATTCTTGAATTGTTATCATGGAAAATGAATCTCATCGCGTCGTGGAGAAGGTAATCCGTACGTACACATGAGCAATGATATCGTTCCCATATTTATTGAATGGAATTGGAGTGGATGATATAATATATTAGAATCAGTATGATGTTATAATAACAATATATAGTTATTATTTACACCATTATACCCATCCAAGTAAGTTGGTGGTGGAAAAACAGATTACACCACAGCGTAGAGACGGTATTCCGTACGTATGCACGCGCGGTGATTTTGTTTTCCGTAGGATGGATAGAAGGTGAAATAGGGTTATTTAAAATTTATAATAAAATATAAGTATATAAGTAATACTTATGTTATTACTTTATAATGAAACAACTAATGAAGAGGAAGTAGAAGAAGAAATAAACTTGAAAGAATCGGTAACAGATATTACCTCTTCTTCGATACGCCTCTTTGAAACCTCCTCTTAGGGCACTAAAATTGGTCTTTGAAGAATACCAGGACATCTAGTATGTTTCTAAGGAGGTTTAGAATAGAAATGGGTAGGGTTTGTCCGAGCTTGAAGGCTCAAAGTGGTGTGAAGAGGAGAGGGAGGAGGTGCCCTTTTATAAGGGAGGAGAGGAGCACCTTTGGAAAGTGTGAAAATATTATTTTATTATAAACTTATCTTCGGTTTAAAAAGGTCCAAAAATAATTAAAGATGAATATAAGATGACTCATGGTCTAAATAAAATCATACAATCAGAATTGGACATTTTTTGAATAATATTTTAATCATTATAAGCTTATTTATTTAAATCATTTATTAATGAGGTAAATATTGTATCATTATTGTGTCATAAATAATTTAATTTATTTGATGTCTAAAAATTATAAAAAAATATCATCATGTAGGAAATATTTTTATCTTTCCAATGAATATTTATAGTTGAAAATATAATTTATATAACCCCTTATAGCAATTAATTACTAAAAGATTTTTGTTAATGTAAATTTTGTCTTTACATTAAATTAATTAATCCAAATTGTCATTATCACTACCAAGTGGCTCAATGGGGTCCCAAAATCGACCCAAGGATGCCCATGGTCAGCCACTACTCATCCAAAAAAATTATTTCAAGTTTCAAGGTAATTTTGAATTATTATAATATTCTTTTAACCTTGAATTACCCTATTTACCTTTAACCGCAGTAAATAAAAATTATCGTAGTTACTATTCATAATATCAAAAAAATAAAAAATAAAATAAAAGTAACCTATTAACATAATTTGGACCCAATTATTCCAAATATGGAATCCATTTTTCAAAATTCAAAACATAGAATTTTCAGTAATTAATTTAAAATCAATCCTGTTGTTAAGCAAACGGGTTTTAAAAGTTAAAACATTGCTAAAGATTGAAATGTTTTTACCTATGAATTCAATGTAAAATTAATGTTAATGACATAAATTATATTAAAAGGTAAAAATATATTCTATTTATACTTTAAAAAAATTCAATATTATAATTTAACCATATAAATTATTGCGATGAAAAAAATTGTTTTTAATTAAAATATAGCGTATTTTTACTATTCATCAAAATATGAAAGTTACCAGAATAATATGAAAAATTTATCCAAAGTAAATTTTTATTTCCTGATTCCAAAGAAGAATTTTATTTTGTCAAATTGAACTTATAAACATTTCAAAAACTAGATTTAAAGTGGGTGCGCCATCAAAAGGTGGCAAAACTGCATTTTTTGAAAAATACTCATTTTACCCGAAAAATTTATGTTGTTCACATACCATGTTCTAGAAAATGTGTAAGATAAAATAATAATGTTATAAAATTAAAAATTTAGTTAATAATATTCATAACGGCTAGTTCATAATAATATTATAACCATATATCGTTGTTTAGTGAAACCCGGTATTGCGTACAACACACGCTATCAAGGAAGGTCGCGATTGCGTGTAATGCAAGCCAAGTCAGGGTTCCGTATACTGCAAGCTAATACTGTGTTGCGTATAGCGCAAGATAATCTTGGTGTAGCGTACAACATAATACATAAATGTAATTAAAAAAATATTTTTCATAAAATCTCGAGGTGTTACATTCTACCCCCCTTAAAATGAATTTTGCCCTCGAAATTCGTCGGGGTTATAAATGGTTTACTACTTGAAAGTTTATTTCATATAAACCCACATCATAAAAAGGAATACCAAAACTTATCTTTAAAAACTAAAGTATGAAACATAACGGTTACCCAAATTAACTCATCACTGGGTTTCCACATAGAAGAACATAGGTGAAAATATGGATATGGAAGAGAAATCTAACCATCATGTTCTGATGGCAAGTGGTAGATAACATGTCTATGAAAAATCCAACAATCACAAAGCCATAAATTTGTGATGATCTAAGGTAGCATCCGATTCATCAGATATAAGGGCATTAGGACAACATTTTTGGTTTTCAAGATCATTTCCCTAAAGTTGAAGAATTTGAATTAAAAGAAATACTTACTTTTTTTCGATATAATCTCACTGTTGTTCATGACTCGAACAATTTCCACTTCATCTCTTAAATAAATGAAGTTGAATTTTTCATTCGTGAAGTGTTATCAAATCATGTGATAGAATGATGGTTCATTCCATCTGTCTCAAACAAAAGGTTAGCAATAGTTATATACATAAGTCCATCTATCGTATATCATTCCAAAAATGGATGTATACTTCATCTACTATGCCACTTAATAAAATAAAACTAGTTTATACTAATCAGGGACTTCCTGTAGGCCAGTGGTAGGCGATAAAGGCTTGTCGCACTTCGGTTGTGGGTTCGATTCCCGCAACCTTGTCCGACGTGACGGGTTGTCACCCATCTTGCATGTTGTCCTTTTTCTAAAGCTATACTATCATAACATTTCAGAGATAAAAAAAAATTATAGCCTTAATCAATACTATATGATGTCAATTTCAACCTTTAGGGTTATCGAAAATACTTCTATCCGATTACTATATATTTCATCTACCGAGCATGTGAATTCCTTCATTTGTCCCTCATATATCATAAGATATATCTTGTTGTTGGTCACATTCCAAACATGTGAATACCTTAATCATGTATTCTCTTGAAACATGAATTACCATAGAACCTTAGTGAAAACATGAGTGCTGTCAAAAGTTAAATCTTTCCACGTACCAAAATCCCAAAAATTCTATATACTCAAACTGTGATATCACTTAGTCCATATATCAATCATGAGCTCATGAAGACTATCAAACAATTTATTTTCTCCTTATCCCTTTATTATGCGCATATCATCTGCTTTCCAAATTATTTGAATTACTTTTCATGGTTATCGGTACCATATAATTATTGAAAACCAATACATAGATATTCCAAAATTCCATGATACCATAAATGAGATTTCATGATACTATTTTGAAATCCCATTACATAAACACTTAATCATTAAAAAACATCATTTTCATACTCAACATCAAAAATAGTGATCGCATGTGACTTCCCTTTATCCTTTTCCTTAAAAGGTTTCTCACATTGATCATCATTAACCCTTGGATTAGGGCATTGATTAGCATAATGCCCCATTTCCTTTCACTTGAAGCATTGAAGTGTTGGTGGTGCGTTCTCTGTAGTCTTTGCTTTATTCACATCAGTAGTAACCCTTTTTCTATTACTTAGACACTCAGATGCTCGATGACCTTCTTTTCCACACTTAAAAAATTTTCTAATACCTTTTAGGCAATCTCCACCATGCTTCTTTCCACACTTTGAGCATAAAGAAACATTCATCTTCTTTTCACCATTGTTGTGAGATTTCTCCTTAAACTCCATCTTTTATTTCTTGTCAAAACCATGAGATGGATATGTAACAACAACTTCCAGTTCTACCTTGATAGCACAACGCACAATTTCTTCATAGCTACTGAAGTCTCTTATAGCTAATTCCCTTCTAAGACTTGGTTTTAAGCCACTGAAGAATCGATCAACTTTACTTTCAGGTTGGATGATAAAGTCAGATGCATACCTTGCAAGCCTTGTAAAATTCACTTCATATATACCAAAAGATTCATCATCCTTTTGCTTAAGCTCAAGGAAATCCTTTTCCATCTTTGTTCAAAGAATACGATGGAAGTACTTATTGAAAAGTAAGTTCTTGAAATCATCCCATTCCATGGATTCAATTTCATCTCAGGGCCTCATATTCTTGATTAGAGTCCACCTATGATTTTCTTCACCTTCTAAATGGTAAATAGCCAGAATGACTTTTTCATGTTCCGAAAAGAAAAGTATGGAAAATATCTTTTCAAAGGTACCGATCCATTGTTCAGCTAAAAGTGGATCAAAAGACCCACTGAAAGAAGGTGGATGTTGCCTCATGAAGGACTCAATAGAATATTTTTCCCTTCTCTGCTCATTTGGAAGTCTAGAATGATTCATAGCTTGTGTAAGTATAGCAATAAGATTTTTCACTCCATCTCCCATAACATTGGTTTGTTCAGAAGGACAATCATTGCATTGTCCATTACATTGATCAACACGGTTCCTTCGGGTTCCAACCATCATCTAAAACCCAAAAAGAGTAGTGTGAGAGGAAAAAATCATGCTAGGTAAAACAACATAATAAAGGGGGAGTACCTTCAATATCTAATATCTTAGGTTTAATTCTAATATCTTTACCATAATTCTAGGACTATAACCTATACATATACTTAACCTTAGGTAAATCCCTAGACATACCTTAGAAATATCTCTAGGGATCTCACTAAAGTTTTCGCGTCCCAGTTTCCAAAGGTTAACTAAACCTTTCCTTTGATACCAACTGTAGAGGCCCGAAGCTTGACATATATGGACATTACATTACTTTTGAGGAATACTTAATATATAACAAAAATATACACCAAATGACCGTAATAGTTTAGTGTCTTTGGAAACTTGGAATATAAACTTCTAATCATGTTGAAAGATCATCAACATCTCCCATAACGATCTTCCCATTTTGGTTTCCTTACCTAAAACCTTTCTTTATATCCTGGGGAAAATAAAACATAAAAATGGTGAGCTCAAATGCTCAGTAAGGGCAAACATAGAGAACATAAAACAATCCATAAACATTTGAAAGCAAAAACTTGAACATGAAATTTAAACATCAAAATTTTGAGCAAAGACATAAATCATGGAAGTATGTAAGGAATATATCATAATGGAACATCAACCATGATAAAATATAATGGGAATAAAACATTTAATTGTGGAAACCATTCAGCACATGTTATTATTTCTATAGTAGCCAAGGCATTGCTGCCAAGACCATCTTAGTGGACAAACCCCCTTTCTGAATCGAGTTCACTCCTCGTTTCAGTCCTGTAACACTGGACCGGATTAACATACCGTTCCATCCATGTCTATCTCATGAGATATAAATATTTACCCAATGCATTGGAGGGAGATATAGGTCCCACCCATCTCATAATTAAATCATTCTTACTTGTGCCACAACATAAACATAAATCATTCATCGCAACCCAAAGAATCAAATGGGTTTCATAAACATCATCCCATCATAACATAATCTATATAAAACAAATGGATATCATTTAATCATAAGAAAAGTGAAACCATGTAAATCATAGTGACATTATACTTGAAACATACACATATGAAATAATGTTATCTTATATGTAAAATGGTTTTGATAAAACACTTGAAATGAATTCTTGAGGAAAATATCCTTTCTTATTCAAAATCATTTTCTTTTCAAAAAATGCCATTAAATTTTAAAATAAAATTATTTTGTTGAAAATAGTCATCAAATATTGTAGAGTAATATTCATGAAAATAAGGTGTTATGAAACCGTAAAAATCGGTTCTTGCCGTATAAGTTAAAAAAACATTCTTCTCGTACTTTTGTCGGAAAAGTCAAAAAGTTCCTCATAGGGCAAACAAAAGAAAGATTTTTTCCATAACACAATGTAAAAGTCAAATAGGGGTAAAAATGACTTTAAAAATACATGTAAGAATATTAAACTCTTTATTAAAAACATTTTATGGGCATGGATGAAAAATATAACCCCATTAATACTTACGTATAAGCAATCTCAGATAAAAATGAGATTACAAAATTATCCCTTACCTTAGGTCCGATATGCTTCGTACGTATCTGAAACTCCTGTATAATGATTTAAATAATGTCATTGAATTATTACAGAATCATATTCATTGTTATTATATCATATATGGTTCACTTATGACTTTATATTACCTATTCTTTTGTAAATTCATGTGAAAGTAGCATTTTGGGTAAAATCGTTTCATTTATCGTCCGTGTTTTGACTTGTAATTATCAATATGATTACTTAGATCATGATTAATTAATTATAGAATTTAAAACATGATTTATATATAATATATATTTATAATATACATATATATAATATATTTATAAAGGGAGAGAAATACACCGTTCATGGAGACGGTAGGCCGTACGTACGCATGAACGCTGTTTTCATTTCCTTATTGAATTGAATGGAATTAAGTAGATGACATACATATATATATACATAAATCCAGTAGCATTATTATGTCATACATTTCATGATTAATTATTATATATAATTTATAATCATTCTTGAATTTTTATCATGGAAAATGAATCTCATCGCATCGTGGAGACGGTAATCCGTACGTACGCACGAGCGATGATATCGTTCCCATATTTATTGAATGGAATTGGAGTGGATGATATAATATCTTAGAATTAGTATGATGTTATAATAACCATATATAGTTATTCTTTACACCATTATACACATCCAAGTAAGGTGGTGGTGGAAAAACAGATTACACCACGGTGTGGAGACGGTATTCCGTACGTACGCACGCGCGGTGATTTCGTTTTTCGTAGGATGGATAGAAGATGAAATAGGGTTGTTTCATATTTATAATAACATATCAGTATATAATTAATACTGATGTTATTACTTTATAATGAAACAACTAATGAAGTGGAAGTATAAGAAGAAAGAAACTTGAAAGAATCGGTAACAGATATTACCTCTTCTTCGACACAACTCTTTGAAACCTCTTCTTAGGGCACTAAAATTGTTCTTTGAAGAATACCAGGACCTCTAGTATGTTGCTAAGGATGTTGAGAAGGGAAATGGTCAGGGGTTTGCCGAGCCTGAAGGCTCAAAGTAGTGTGAAGAGGAGAGAGAGGAGGTGCCCTTTTATAAGGGAGGAGAGGGGCACCATTGGAAAGTGTGAAAATATTATTTTATTATAAACTTATCTTCGGTTTCAAAAGGTCCAAAAATCATTAAAGATGAAGATAAGATGATTCATGGTCGAAATAAAATCATCCAATCAGAATTGGACATGTTTTGGATAATATGTTAATCATTATAAGCTTATTTATTTAAATCATTTATTAAGGAGGTAAATACTGCATCATTATTGTGTCATAAATAATTTAATTTATTTGATGTCTAAAAATTATAAAAAAAAATATCATCATGTAGGAAATATTTTTAGATTTACAATTAATATTTATAGTCTAAAATATAATTTATATAACCCCTTATAAAAATTAATTACTAAAAGATTTTTGTTAATGTCAATGTTGTCTTTACATTAAATTAATTAACCCAAATTGTCATTATCACTACCAAGTGGCTCAATGGGGTCCCAAAATCGACCCAAGGATTACCATGGTCGGTCACTACTCATTTAATAAGGTTAGTACAAGTGTCAAGGTAATTTTGAATTATTATAATATTCTTTTAACCTTGAACTGCCCTATTTACCTTTAACCGCACTAAATAAAAATTACCGTAGTTACTATTCATAATATCAAAAAAAAGTAACCTATTAACATAATTTGGACCCACTGATTCCAAATATGGAATTCATTTTTCAAAATTCAAAACACAGAAGTTGTAGTAATTAATTTAAAATTAATCTCGTAGTTAAGCAAACGGGTTTTAAAAGTTAAAACATTACCAAAGATTGAAATGTTTTTACCTTTGAATTCAATGTAAAATTAATGTTAATGACATACATTATATTAAATTGTAAAAATATATTCTATTTATACTTTAAAACCATTAAACAATATAATTTAACCATATAAATTATTGTGATGAAAAAAGTTGTTTTTAATTAAAATATAGCGTGTTTTTACTATTCATCAAAATATGAAAGTTACCAGAATAATATGAAAAATTTATCCAAAGTAATTTTTTATTTTCTGATTCCAAAGAAGAATTTTATTTTGTCAAATTGAACTTATAAATATTTCAAAAACTAGATTTAAAGTGGGTGCGCCATCAAAAGGCGGCAAAACTGCATTTTTTGAAAAATACTCATTTTACCTGAAAAAATTATTTTGTTCACATATCATGTTCTAGAAAATGTGTAAGATGAAATAATAATGTTATAACATTCAAAATGTAGTTAATACTATTCATAACTATAAGTTCATAATAATATTATAACCATATATCGTTGTTTAGTGAAACCCGGTATTGCGTACAACACACGCTATCGAGGAAGGTCGTGATTGCGTGTAATGCAAGCCAAGTCAGGGTTCCGTATACTGCAAGCTAATACGGTGTTGCATATAACGTAAGATAATTTTGGTGTAGCGTACAACAGAAGACATCAATGAAATTAAAAAATATATTTTTCATAAAATCTCGGGGTGTTATAGCGGAGGAGGGGTCGGTGGTGGCAGGGATGGGGTTAGGGCAGAGCAGAGGTCGGTGGCGCAGGGGTCAGCTTCCATGAGAGCTTGAGGGGTGAGAGAATTAAGGAGACTATTAGGGTTTTTTTATAAAACTCTGTGAACCTTTTATCAGTGTTAGCTAAAAAGCACTGATAAAGGTATGTTTTATCAGCACTAAAATAGAAAGTGCTGATAAAACATACCTTTATTAGCACTAAACAAGCACTGATAAAAGGTGTCTTTATCAGTGCTAAATTTATAGTGCTGATAAAGGCATCTTTTATTAGCGCTTGTTTAGCAATGATAAAGGCCTATCTTTATCAGTGCTAAAAAATGCTGATAAAGATATTATGTTAATAATTTATTTATATTAATATATGTATTTATAAAATTATATATATGATAAATATATATTTATTTATTTATAATTATAACTATATATATATATATATATATATTTATACTTATAAAATTATAATTTAAATAATTATAAAACTATAAGAAATATACTTATTATATTTATAATCTTATAATATATATAATAAATATATTAATTATATATATTTATAAGATTATAGATATATACAACTATATTCCTTCTAATTTTATAATTATTTATATAAATATATATTGATTAATAATTATATGAATATATATTTATTTATAATTATAATTATAAATGAATATATATTTATTTATTTAAATAATTATAAAATTATAAAAAATTAATATTTTTAATTTTTATTATTTTATTAATATGTATATTTAATATATTTATTATAATTTTATAATTATTTAAATATATCTATATTTAGTTATAACTATAAATATAAATATTTGTATTTATTTATCTATATTTTTATATATTTATATATATATATTTATTTAATTATATATAAAATTATATATGAAAATAATAAATATATTTTTTATAAATTCATAATTATTTAAATAAGAATATATATTTATATATATTTATAAGTAATAAAAATATATATATTTATTTTTAATTAAAAATTATTATAAATAAATATTTATTTATTGTTGTAATTTTAAATATATATATATATATATAAATAATTATAAAATTATAAAAAATATATTTATAATTTTATAAATATATAAAAACATATTTATTATAATTTTTTAATTATTTAAATATATCTACATTTATTTAGAATTGTATTTTTAACTATTTGTATTTATTTATAAATATTTGTACATAAATATATATAATTAATATATTTATTATAATTTTTTAATTTTTTAAACACATCTATATTCATTTAGGAATTATAATTATAAATATTTGTATTTATTTAAAAATATTTGTATATATTTATAAATATGTTTATTTGATTGTATTATAACTTTATAAGTAGTATAATAAATAAATTTATCATAATTTTATAATTTTTTGCATATATATAGTTATTTATAGTTATAATTATAACTATAAATAAATATATTTATAAATATTAGTATATAATTATAAATATATTTATATATATATATTTATTTATAAAATTATAATATATTTATTTATTGTAATTTTATAATTACTTAAATATATATATAATTGTAATTATAATTACAAATAAATATATTTAAAAAGTATTTATATATAATTAAAATTTAATAATTATAAATATAATAAGTTTATTTATTTTTTAAATATATTTAATGTAATTTTATAAGTATTTTTGAGAACATAATAGCATATATGGGTAACATGAATTAATCATATGCCTAGTAAATATACATAATAAAAAACAAACCATCAATGGACAACATGAATAATAAGAAAGGGTGTGATGTATAAATGAACATTATGATACATAACATATGCACGCATGATCAATATATTTATTGACCAAATTCATCAAAAACACGTATATATTTAATAATTAATATAAATATATATATTTAAAAAGGTATTTATATATATTAATTATAAATAAAATAAATATATTGAATATATTGAATATAGAAAATATAAAAAATATAATGAATCTAATAAATCTAATAATCCAATAAATCTAATAAATCTAAAAAATCTAATTAATTAATATAATAAATATAATAAATATAAATCTAATAAATCTATAATAAATCCAATAAATCTAATAAATCTCATAAATCCAATAAATATATTTATTATTTAATAAAATTTATTATAATCTTATAATTATTTAAATATATATATATATAATTATAATCTTAGAAATACTTTTTCTAAACATTATATATATATTTTTTTGAATTATTAAAAAATATATATTAATTATAAACATGCGTTTTTAATTAATGTATACAAATAAAAATTATTTTTGAATATAAATATAATAATTTTATATAAATTATTAAAAACTTTTTTCACCGCTAAATATAATGTTGATAAATGAATCCTTTATCAGCACTAAGAAAAGAGATGATAAAGGTGTAGCCTTTATCAGCACTTTTCTTAGCGCTGATAAAGGATACATGTATCAGCGCCTTTATCTAGAATTGATAAAGCCCCCCCCCCCCTTATTAGTTCTTTCTACTTAGTGTTGATAAAACAAGGCACTTCTCTTTCCCCATTTTATGGTAGTGCATTCACTGTGACGAGACTTTGGGAGACAGATTCTTTCAACATCTGATAGGTACTCAGTACATAATTAAATAGATTCTTCAACAATATATCATTCTACAATACATCCTTCTGGCCAAATTCAATTTTTGACATACCCTTTCAATATCTTCATATACTATTCAATTGAGTACATCCATCTATAATGGATAGGACCACATAGTTGAACCTCTCTGGCTAAGTGAACCATCAGATGGACCATTATATCAAAGAATGATAGTGGGAAGAACATTTCTAATTTACATAATATGAAATAAATCTCTTTATTCATGATGGGAAATTGTGTTGGGTCTACAAATTTACTGCATATAGCTTTGAAAAAGAGTCAGAGTCTGGTTAATTCATGTCGTACATTTTGAGGCATGATGTAATGAAAAGAAACAAGCATTAATTCTTGCATCAAAACATGACAGTTGTATGATTTTAGTCCTTGTAACTTCAAATTATTCATTGATATTACATTCTTGATATTTGATGAATACCCCTGTGAAACTTTTACACTCATAAGGAAAAGGTAAATTTTCAATTTTTCCAATCTGGATAGAGTGTAAGTTACTGGAGGAAGAAAATTCCACCTTTTACCCTTCACCAGTGCCAACTCTTCCCTTATACACATTTCAATCAAGTCCAACCTAGCCTTGATGCCATCTTTCGTTTTGTTGGGAACATTTAGTAATGTTCCAATAACACTATCAAATACATTTTTTCTACGTGCATGACATCAAGAAAATGTCTGATACACAAACAATTCCAATATGGTAATTCAAAGAAAATTGATCTCTTCTTCCAACCTGATTTTGTAAGGTTTTTTAAAAATGGTTTACCAAAAACAGTGTCAATATTTTTTACTTTTTTGTAGAGTTTATCACCTGTTTCTAGAGATGGTGTTGTACCTTGTTCAATATTCCCATTGAATGTTGTCATCCAGGATCAGTATTTATGTCATCGAGGTAAAAAAATTCAATGACCTAAAAACACAGTTTTTGAGTAATGTTTCAACCAAACTAAGTATGTACATTTTTCAAAAATGGGACACCCCGATATGCCATTAATTCTATAGCCTAATAAATTTCCATAATTGGGGAGTTCATTTATCTTTTTGTATAATATGGACCTCAATGTGAATTCTTCACTTCTATGATAATCATGCATTGTAACACCTATATCCCACATCAATTTCAGATATTCGATCAATAGACCCAAATAGAAATCAATAGCATTACCAGGTTGCTTTGGTCCAGATATAAACAGAGACAACATAATGTAATTTCACTTAATGCATAACCATGGCGGAAAGTTATAATTTACCAAAATTATGGGCCATGTACTTTGAGTACTACTTTTTACACCCAAATGATTTATTCCATCTGTATATAATGAAAGATGGAATTTTCTTGGCTCATCTCAAAATTTATGAAACTCATAATCAATTTTATCCCACTGAGGAGAATATGTTGGATGATGTAGGTTCCTATATTTAATTCTTGTATCTTCATGACATGTTAGTTGTCTTTTAGTTTCCTGACATCCATATAGTCTTCTAAACTATGGAATGATAGGAAATTACCATACAGATTTCGAAGGACTTGATTTATTTTTCTTGTATCAATCTACGCCACACTTAGGGAATTTGATAAGTGATTCATGGTCCTTGAGAAACAATATGCAATCATTTGAACAAGAATTTATTTTTTTAGAGATCATACCCATTGAATGTAACATTCATTTAGCATCATATGTTCATCATGGTAGTTCATTTTCTTTTGGTATCATGTCTTTCAGAATACCAAGTAGTTCTATAAAGATGGTGTCACTCCATCTGTTTCTAGCTTTCAAATTATATAACTTTAATAAAACTAGAAATGTTGCGTATTTAGTACAACTGGTATACAATGGTTTCTTATAATAGCTATTTAACTCCTCAAAAAACTTTTTATAATCAAAAAGGTCGTCTTCAATTTCCATTTTCATTTCTTCCATGAGATATCCATCACATTTTACAAATGTATTCATACCAAATGATTCATAAACTGTAGTATCAACCCAATAGATTTCCACATTTAGTTTTTTCCTGTGTTTATTCCATCATTTATAGCTTTGATCTATTCCATGAAAAATCAAATGTTCTTCCAACTCTTCTAGACTAATTTGTCTTGAATAAAAACAATGTAAACATGGACATAGGATTTTAGAAGGGTCATCTGCATGCTCTCTTGAAAACTTTATGAACTTTTTAACTCCATATTCATATTCATTTTTCAAATGATTATCATGAATCCATTTTTGGTTCATATCCATCCTATCAAGTTCATAAAATATTAATTTTAAACAATATATAAATAAATACACATAAGATATTCATTATTAAAAGTGAAATTTATATACAATTATAACCAGGGAAAGTTGATTCTCTGAGTGGTCTCTATCTTATTTCTCCCCGATATAGGGTTCCTTTGATGGCGTTCTGGTGGGGGAGTCATGCGCACTACTTCTCCATCATTGTATCCCCCTCCCCTCATCCCCTCCTCCCCTCCCCTCTCTTCTTCTTCCTCCCTCTCTCGCATTTTCTGTCGTTCCTTTCTTCCCCCAATCTATCGCTCTTTTGTATGTGGTCTTGACTCCTTGTTGAAGCCCCTTTAGTTTTTCCTCTGCCCTTCCCTTCTGGTTACCGCATTTCTGACCCCACTTTAGCCTGGTGTGCTGGTTTTCATGAGGAGGTTTGGGATGTGAAGGTTGAATCATGTCAGTGTCCCAGGAGATCAACCGTGTTCGTGATGGATCCGACATTCGGGGTTGGTGGTTCCGAGAAAGGACGAGCTTCTTCATGGAGACCCTACCACTTCAAACTCTGCTTTAGCTTATTTCTCCCTCATTGATCTCCCTATTGATCTATTGTGGTGGATTCAAGAATCTATGGGATGTGTTGTTTTTCTAGTCAAAGGTTTTCCAGGAGGCATTCCCTTCATCATGTTCGATCTATGTTGTAACTATTTAAGACGTTTGGTTCAATTCATGTCGATGGAATAGGTTTTTTCAACATTGGTATGCTTGATGTTCATTTTTTTAGGGATGTTGGGTCTACAAAGGTCATGGATTTGTAGGGTTCTCGTCGATGGCTTAAGGGAATTTATGATTTTATGATGGCGAGGCTGAAGGTTTTTCTAGTGATTGTGGTTTGAATATTCTGTGGGACATGTCGAAGGTGGTGTTTTGAACCGATGAGGATGTTGATCGGGGTAAGTGACGATGTGATGGTGATGGGTCAGTGATGATGACAATTCTGATGGATTTTCTCGCTGGTGACCTCCTCTGATTGGTGACACGTGATGATGGGATCATGGCTCAATGTGGTTGTGTGACATGAGGTGGACACGTGGCATGCGATGTATCATGGACCGAGGTTTGGTTATGATTCCACTCGATATTTGATATTTGAAATTTTGAAACTTTGAATGAATTCTGGATTTTAGGGGTATCGCTACTAGATCTACTGTGTTTGAATTTTGGTTATTCGGTATGTTTGGTTATCGGTAATCCTTAAACCGACTTTTTAGAAAAATTAAAAAAAATGGCTAATAAGAGAAATATGGATCATTTCTACTAGAATATCTAAGCGCCTAGATATTCCAAATACAATAATATGGGCTATTGGAATTTGAAAAAATAGAGGGAGATAAAGGCAGATAATAAATGAGATTATCACTAAACTTTATAGGTGTAAATCAGAATATAGATATTGCAATGACCCTAGACTGAATTACCCAAACAACACCAAGTTAGATCATCTTATGACCTCCAACACACCTCAAAGTCACTAAAGGATGGTTTAAACTTTGGGTGTAAAAAACCATAAATGGGAGGTGGTACCCCCCCCCCCCCAAATAGAAATAATTAGTACCATAGGTTGAAAAAAATTCTACCATGACCCTTGGGGTTGATGGAAATGCATACCCAAAATCATCATTACCTGATATAGGCATACCTGTTAGAAAAAACTATGGAAATAAATGATTCAATAGCTATATAAACACACATACATGTCATACTAGTATAAAAACTCAATCACTTATAGTCTATAAGAAATATAAAATAGATAAAAACCCGATATTCAAATATAACATGAACTAAAGGCACCATAATAATTCAAAAATTGAAGGATTGATGTAATAAAACCTCATGTACTTAACTGGGGATGGCCACTTTGAATTTTCTCCATAAGAAAACTAAGGACCATAGTGAATTATAAGAGTAACTAGATCCTATGATACATATAACCAATAGAGGAACATACATCACTCCACTAACTTGGTTCCTGAAAATAGAATTTGAATCTACATGCCCACTAAGGTGTCTATGAAAGGTGTAAGCATATATATAATCATTAGAGAACCACCAATGTGAATCAAATCAGTAGTCAATAAACAAGAATATACATGAAAATTTCAACACATTTATATACATATATGAAAAAATTATTTAGTAAGAAGATATAAAACAAAGTAGTAAAACAACAATGAATAAATCCAAGGTTCAGTGTCACATATAAACAAAGGATCATACATTGTTAGTCAATAAAAACAATGGACCAAAAATATTTCCCTAAACAATAGATCAAAAAATATTGTAAACAACAGATCATAAACAACGGATCATAAACAAATCATAGAAGAAGAAATCAAAAACAAAACCAAAAATACACAAAGAAAATTGGAAAGCCTACCTTTCTAGGTTGAAGAAAATCTGAGACCCTCTTCAAATGTCAGACGGGATGTTTGGAGATAGTTGAGTGGTGCGATTCGGCCTTCGATTCATCAAGGAGGATTGTCGACAGCGAGTGGCTTCTGTAGAAAGCTTCTATATCGTGAAAAGTTCCTAAATGGTTAGGATTTTTAAAATAGATTGGGACACTTTTATCAACACTTACCAATAATCATTGATAAAGATAGGTCTTTATCATCACTAAAAAAGTGCTGATAAAACCAATCTTTATCAACACTGATAAATGTTCATTTTATCACCATTGATGAATCCTCATCTTTATCAGCACAAAAAAAGCGCTGATAAAAATTCTTTTATCAACACTTATTACTAAAGCGTTGTTAAAGGATTTATAATTATAATTATAAATAAAAAATTGTAAATATTTATAAATACTTAAAATATATATAAAAATATAAATATGGTAAATATATTCCTTTTTAAATATATTTATTATAATTTTATAATTATTTATTTATAATTATAGAAATACTTTTAAAAAATATTATTTATATCAATATATATATTTATACAATTATACATATATATATTTAATAAACATGTATAAATATAAATATAGTAAATATTCATTATTTAAGTAAATGTATTATAAATTTAATAATTGTTTAAATATACATAATTATTTATTTGTAATTATATAAATACTTTTAATAAAATGTTTATTTTTTTATTATTATAAATATATAATTGTATAAATATAGTGAATGTACATTTATAAATATTTTTATTTATAAATATTTTTTTACAGATATATTTTTAACATTATTAATGAATATCTAATTTTGAGTGCTTTCATATATGTAAAAAATGAGTGAAATTGAATAAATTAAGAATATAGGTACACTTTAACAATATTGAAAAAATGGATAAGTTCTATGTGTGTGTATATTGTATATAAAAATGAATTAATTATGTATATGTGAAATCAATATAACACACATTTGATCTATATTAATTTGAAAAATCAAATGACATTCAATTATATGTTGAGTACTACATGATTATTCAATATTTTCAATTCATATTAATTTTTAATTATATACCATTATTCAATAAATATATGACGATTTAATGTAAAGCACATAAATATTTTTTAATATATAAATCATATTTATATAATTAATATATATCTATATATTTAATATATAAAATTTAATATCTTTAATTATCAATCATGGGAGCCTCGGAGCGGCCTCTCCCTCTCCTTTCTGCAGAATCCAGGGTTTCTTCCAGCTTTCTCCTTCCTTCCCCTTTTGGGTTGGGATCTGCTCAGGGCGACGTTGGCTTCGTATCACGGTGGTGGGTTTGTCTCAGTGTGTGGATTCACGGTTTCTCTCGTGGTGGTGGCGGGTTTGTCTCGGCGTCTTCGATCGGGCCGGGATCTCTCGTGATGGCAGGGGGCTTGTCTCAGCGTGGGGATTCGCGATTTCTCTCATGGCAGTGGCGGGTTTGACTCGGCGTCTTCGTTCAGGCCGAGATCTCTCGCGACGGCGGTGGGTCTTCGCTTGGGTAGGGATCTCACGCGGTGGCGGTGGGCGTTTCAGCGTGGTAGTCGCTCGGGTCGGGATCTCTTGCAGCAGCGGTGCAGTGCTTCTCGGTGGTTTCGGCTCGCCGAGGCATTCCGTCGTCGTTGAGCCTCGGTGAGGTTGGTGCCACTGCTCCTTGATGGTTCATCTAAGGTTTCTGGTGTGGCTATGGCCAGTTATGTAGTGCTTCGGAGGGGGAGGCTCCTCTGTTTCAGTTTTTTCAAGGTTTGATATGCTTTTAATTTGGTGATGTTGTGTTTACGCTCTCTGGATGGATCTATTTTTTGGACTGTCCTGTTTCAACTGCAATGGTTCTTCTTGGTGCACTCATTTTCACTATGAGGCTTGTGCCAGAACCTGTTGAGGAGCTTCGTGGTTCTGATTGGAGTAGATCCATGCCCAGAGCGGCATTTTTGTTTCAGGAAGACCTTGTTACCCTCACTGGGGGCGTTTCTCTTTGCACGAGGTTGGGTCAGCCAGTCCTAGGTGACGCTGACTTGATCTCCTATTTTTTTAACTGCCTTCTGGACTTCTGTGGATGTGGTTGCATTAGTGTCTTGAGTAGGATGGTGGATTTGGTCTAGTATGGTCTTTGTTAGAGGTTCTTTGGTTTTGTTGATGGTGGAATGTGGAGTTGGTCTAGGTTGGTCTTTGTTAGAGGTTCTTTGGTTTTATTAATGGTGGAATGTTTGTGAGATCTGTTGGTATGGTGATGCACCCGAACTCGACCACACAGATCTGACTCTAGAGGAGGTTCCAGATCTTCTGTTCATCTTTGCAGTGCTTTATGGATTTGGACGTTTGAGAGGGTATGGCGTAATCCATCAGATCGGGCCTGTGCTTTGACATAGGACACTTGCTTGTCGTTCATCCTTGCATCGGTGAAGAGCTTTCACAACCATTTGCTAGGGAGGGGTTGCTTCATGTTTTTAGTTTGGTTTGTTTTGCTTGACCTTCGAGTTGTGATATGTTTTATGTCAATGATGTCTTTAGATCCCCCCCCCCCTTATTCCTTTAAAAGGGGGTGATGTTTTCAATAAAATAAAAAATTGAAGGCCTTTGGGACGTTGGAAGGAATAACATTAATTATCATAATTATATAATTAATAAAATGTTTAATATTTAATAATTTATAATCAATCAATTCATTTTTATCAATAATTATTTAATTAATAAAATTTGTAATATTTTTTTAATAAACACATTTTTTATTTTTTCTTTATTTAATTATTTCAATTTATCAACACTAAAAATGTTTTGATGAAAGAAATATTTATTAGTGCTAAACATAAAGTGCTGATAAAGCATACCCTTTATCAGTGCTAAAAATAAATCACTGATAAAGGATACCCTTTATCGGCGCTAAAATAAAAGTGCTGATAAAAGGTTAAATTTATCAACGCTTTATTTAGCGCTAATAAATATGTCATTTATCATTATTTTCCTCTAGTTATTATAAATAACACTGTTGAAGGCTTGTTTTTTAGTAGTGATAATGTTTTTCAATCTATAATCTCCCATATAAGAGGTTATGAGAATGAACCCACCAATAGGAATTCCACAAGTTATGTGTCACTGGATATACCAATATATTAATGTGTGTAATGATACTATAAATTGAGATTATTATTAATGAAAATTATGAGTCACATACTTTGATTCATTTCCATAAAACATGATGACATATTATCATAATAAGTAGGGTAAATTGGGTGTGTCACAAGTGATATGAAATTAATGAATAAGTCAAGATCTGGTTTTTCCCTTCCTAGACTGGAAGATGATATCTAATACCTTTGATTGAAATTTATCCTTATGATTAATTCCATGTCCATGTTGTTTTATAAACATGTTCATTTTGAGTAGTCAAATAAATATAAATCATGCATATAAGCTTATGATAGTAGTATTATATCTTGCTTGATGATAATTAGATAATGAGATTATATTACACAGTGAGCGTTCATATGAGTTTTGATAGAGTTGATATTTTAATTATTTTTAATATGTTATTAAATAATCTAATACCTCCCAATTAGTCAATTTGAGTATATTTTCATCATTTTAGTGTTTTTTGTGAATTTTGGGCTTAATTGGGAAAATTCCTTTATTCTGCAAAATTCACAGTTTTCTAGATCTTATGTTTTTTTGTCATAACTTTTACAATTTAGATCCAACTTAAGTGATTAATTTTTTAGGTTTTATTTGCTTATGGGATTCATTTTTTTCTTATGTACCTAGGCCCAATTCGATACAAAATGGCCTAGAAAAAACAATCAAGTGGAGAAATCTTTTTGGCCGGCAGAATGGACCCCACCATATTAAATTAACAATATCTCATTATACCTAACATCAAATGATGTTATTCCAACTGTTTTCGACATAGGACTCAAAATTTATGGTTCACGTTAAATTTCATAAATTAAGGATATCATTAAGGAATCTTTTGATCACTTCCAGTGGAGTGGGTGAAACAGTGTTTGGCGTCCATAAAAAAGTAGTGTTCATTGATTCATACATATATTTATTTAAAACTATCCAAAGACTTTGAAATTTTTAGAGTCGATAGAAAGATTCATTTCAAACAACTTATAAGAATATACCTCTATAATTTTTGGCCAGATGGTGGAAATAATAGAAGAAAACTTCTGGCAGATAGATTCTGGAGGAACAAAATTTCTATTATTTGTTTTCTATCTTTTATTATTCTTAGTTTTTTAATGAGTTCTTCTTCCCCCATATTCATAATTACCCTTTCCATGGTGTTTTAAACTTATATGTGATTGGGGAATGAGTTGTTTTTCATTTTTTAATTCATGAGTTCTTTCACTTAATGCTTTAAGATCCTTTTATCTCTTCTGTGAAATCAATTTCAATTTCTTATAACGGTTTTTATTATCATGTACAATTGTATTTGTTTTAGATTCTATTATTTTTATTGTTTTGGTCAATGATCAATTTCTCCCTCCTCTAGGTTATGGTCTATATAAAATGGTGTATATCATGTCTTAGTGGTGAAGTAATCGATGATCACTGGTATGTGTGTGAGGAGTAATGAAAATTTTTGATTATTTGGGATAAACAAGACCCGATTGGAAATTTCCAAAGATAATTGAGTGTATTCGCTTCAACTCTATCACACAATGTAAAGATTTTATACCAATATGATATTTTAGTAAGGTTTGTTCTCAACAATACTATTTGACCAAGGGAGTGAGAATAAATGATTGTGGTTTATCACTTTTATCGACTTAGCAGAAGAGAATTGGATGATTTGAATTATGATTTTATTACAATTGGAAAACTAAATGTGACCTGATCACCATCTCATATAAACTTTTTCAATAACATTTTTTATAAATTTTATCTTAATTACTTTCTTTTTTATAGTTTCTTTCTTGTCTTTTCAAAATCAAACAATTTCAAAAACAACCACCACTTCATTCTCTTATTTTAAGTGACAACTTGATTGTTGTGCGCTCCTCTCCGGAGACAGCCTAGGTTAATCACTATACTATATTTTAACTTATTAAATATTTTTTTTCACACCCCATGATAGGAATGTTTCAAAACTTGGCGCTGTTGTTGAAGAGGTAGTGACAACATTTGTTTTCTTATATTCCATGACTAGAAGTAAAAACCCTGACCCTTCCCCCATAGATAAAGAAATTGAAAGAACCTTGTTGAATAGACTTAGAAACCTGAATTTTCAATCTAAATTTTAGGAAATTTCTCTTTTATACTAGAGTGAAACTTTGAGTGTTTACTCTAAGCCTATCATTATGGATAAAAATCAAAACCAAACACTTAGAGACCTTTTTGTACCACAATTCCTTTATCAAAACAATCAACTTATCATGCTAGTGTTAAAAAAGTATTTTGAGATGAAACCTAACATGATTCCATTGCTCCAAAAATTTCATGGCTTGGCAGGTGAAGACCCAAACAAACATATTAAATATTTCATGCATTTCTTCTCTACTTTCAGACCCTGAGGAGTAGTTGAGGAACTGGTAAAGTAGAAGGCGTTACCATTTTCATTAGAATGAGATTCCAAATAATGGTTGTATGGATTACAACCAGGATATGTTAATTATTGGAATAACTTGGTAAGATTATACATGAAAATATTCTTCCCCACCTCTATAAGCATAACCATCAAAAAGGAAATATATGCCATCAGACATTCATCTGGAGAAACTCTTTATGAGTACTAGGAGAGATTTAAGAAGCTATGTTCCATCTTCCCACATCAGGAAATTAAGGATCATCACTTTAATGTATTCTTTTATCAAGGATTACTGGAAAATGATATCAATCTTCTGGATACATAATCTGGAGGAGCATTGATTGGAAAGTCACCAGAAGAATCCAAGGGATTGATTGAGAGAATTTCTCAAAACTCGCAACCATTTGGTACAAGAGCTACTAGAACAATAGGTATTCATGAGGTAAGAATTTATAATCCATAACCTTTATTAGAAAATAATATTTAAAAGCTAACTAATTTGGTGATACATATGTCCTTGAAACAAGTGGGTGACCAACAAGCACCGAAAATGGTATGTGGTTTATGCTCATCACCTAATCATTTCACTAACCAGTGTGATGAAATATATGGAATGGAAAGTTGCACAGCAGCCTTTCAGCAAAGTAAATTTCACAAAAATCAAGTATGGAGAGAGCCTAACCAAGTAAAATATGGATTTGGAAATCAATAGGATCAAGATAGACCCCCATACCAAAATCAGTTCCAAAACCAACCCTCATTCCAGAATCAAGTTTATTATTCTTATGACATTAAATTCTTTCTCTATAGATTCCCTGATGTGTTTCTAGATTCTAATATTATGCATTAGGATATATTTCTTAGTTATATAAATATAGAGTCCTAGAGGTCCACACACAATATAGTATCCAAGAATTTAAATTAAATTCTATATGAATTTAATTTTGGAATAATGTTATTCTCTAGACCAAGATATAATATTTATTCAGGATACATTGATTAAAAATATTTAGTCACCATTTATATTGTGGTAAGTATATGTGTGTGATTTGAATATTAAATAAATATGTATTCACCAGTTATTGAATATAATATTTATTTATTTATTGAACAAAAAGTATTAATTATTGAAGATTAGATAAAAGTTAAGTAGGATTGAAAAACTGAGTTAAGGGTTCAGAAGGAAGTGATATAAATTTATTTAATAAATGATATTTAAATATCTTACAGTCATGCGCACATTAATAAATAAAAATATTATTACTATTACGTAACATGGGGTTCACTTAGAATAAGGGAATTAGATAAGGGCCTATGTGAAATATCTAAACCCCAATCCTAATTATATATTACTTGTATAATATTATTTTTCATTGTGGTTATTCATAACACACTAAAACATGTCTAGATATAATTCTCTCATGACCATAGATTGTCATTTATAGAATACTCTCAATAACAAAGAGCAATTCCTCCTCCCTCTCATGACTAGGAGAACATATATAGATTCCTTTAAACTTGAAGGGGCTCTTTTCATAGTTAGCATATAATAATGTAAGGTTGTCATATTATATGTGCCAACACTTAGAGTTACATAGATGTTGTTTGGCGATTCATAGAGCATATATGGATATTACTAGATGGATTATAACTTGGATCCTCTAGATGCAATGATAGTACTCAAATGATATTTAGGTTGGTCAAAATCATTATCAAGGAGAGAAATCATAGACTCAAAGTATTTTTTGTTTTTATAAATTATATGTGAAAAATATCATCTATATAGATATTTCAGGATCATATTCTCCAGTTATTGGGATTTATCTAAAGGAATTGGTGATAATTTTGTGGGTCATGGTCCATAACACTTTTGATACACACCTTGGAACCTTAAAGTGGTATCATAGTAGTTCATATATCAATTTATAATTATTAATTGATTCATTTAATATTTACAAATTTTATGTTAGTTTTTCATTTATAGTAGATTCGATCATAATTATAAAGTCATTTTTCTATTATCATTAATCCTTATATAATAAAGAACATATTATGAACAAATAAAGAGTGATCATATATACCATCTTAATTTGATGGAGATTATAGATATATGACACAGTTGCATGGAGTGTAACTGAAAGGCACGCATCATGTTGTCTAGTCAAATACATAGGGATGTCATGGTAATTGATGTGTTTCATGTGGGTTTCATTATATTTTGTGCATTTTTTACATGATACAGGATAGATACCATAAGGAACATAGGTTGATAGGTAAATATAATATATCTGGTGTGCATGTTGTGTAGCCCAACACGATTCACCCATCTAATTTTATGGAAACCATATGGTAAAAGTACATAGTGTATGATTAATACACACAACATAGGATGTGTCAAACTAGGTAATGTGGTCCAACCACAATTACATGGCATGTAACTAGTGTCAATTTAATATAATTATTTTATCCCACGATGAAAAACATTCCAAGTTACTAAGTGTGTATCATGAGATTTGATAGAAGTAATTATATTTCATGTAGCTAGTGTTCATTCCATGTAATTCATGCAAGCTTAAGAAAAAAATATAGTTTGATAGTTATAATATAGTACCACTGGTTTCATTTACTACACCCTTTATTTATGTATTTTAATTATATATAATTATTAGGTAATGTTTCATGAGGTTCTAGTGGGTTTTGGATTGTTTTAAAGACTTTTATGGTGGTGAACGGTTCAAGCCTAATTTGTAGAAACCATGCAACACCTCTAGGAAACCATACAAGGAAAACAGTGGTCACTGGGTAGGTGCACGGTTTTTCCAAACCATGTAGATTCCCAGGAGAACCTATATAATACTGGAAAGTGGGGAAACATGTGGTTGGTGCATGATTTGTCTAACCATGAAATCCAACAGTGTGTGGTGGATCTTTAGATAGTATCTCATACACGGTTTGCACACGTTTTACCTAACCATGCACCCTAACCATGAACTGTGAAAAAATAGGTCTAAAAATTGTGGATCTAATTTTATTTTTCTCTAAAATTAGTCATTTTCCCCTAATACTCCCATAACAAGAATTCCTCTTCCTAAAAAGGTTTGATATGTGATTTCCTTTGATTTAGGAGAAATATTAGGTAATCCAAAGTCTATTGGAGATCTAGATTCACTGGTAAGTTCTTGTTCTTCATATTTATTCTTAGATCCAAGGATTATCTCTCTCTTGGAATCATAGATCTAATATGTGGGGGATAGATCTATGTTTTTTTATGTCAATCTTTATGAGATATGAGTATTTTCGTTGAACGAGATTTAAGGTCAGATCTAGGAGATTCATTCTAGGTTTTTGAAGTTGTTTTTTTGTTCTTAATTTTCACCAAAGTTTGAGAGGTAGGTGGATTCACTCTTGAATCCTCTTTATTAGAACTTGAAGGGTTTATTTCAAGTTGATTAAATTTCTTTAAATTTCTATAAAAATCATTATTTTATTTTATTAAAATCCTTATTTGAATTATGGTTTTGGAAATCATGGTAATTGGATGATTTTTTGGATAAACCTATTGTTTATAATCTTAAAATAGTGATTTTAAAATTATGGTTTATATGATGCATGTAAAGTATTTTTCTGAAATGATTTAAAATATGGAAATGGTTTTATGGAAATTATTTTTATGGAAATTATTGTCATGGAAATTGGTTTTTGGTAAATTGAATGGTATGATGTTGGCATTGATAATTAGCATGAGTTTAATGGGATGGATAATGGTCTTGAAGTACCACCCTCAATGGGATGGAGTATGGATGTGAAGTTCCACTATCAATGGTAAAACCAAGATTGTGTGTGTGTGTGTTAAAAATGTGTGTGTAATTGTAAAAGTATATTCCAAATCATAAATTTAGAAATAGTTTAAAATATTTTTTGATATATTCTTTGAAAAATGATTGTGATATCTTGTTGATTCTTACTTTCGAAAAATTGATTTATGGATTTTTTATAAACTATTTTCATTGGTTAAACAATTTTATAAAGATTCTATAACATTTTTTATCCTAGTGGCATGAATTGGGAAGTCATAGGGTAAATCCTACTAACTTTTATACTCACCCCATTCTTAGGAACTATGGTGCATTTTCAAATGTTATATATTGAGACACAGGTAAAGGCAAGGTATCCTATTTATTTAGTGATGCTTCTTGATACCTTGGAATTTGGATTTAGAGCTTGTAGTAGATTGTAAGTTTCTGGTTGGTGTATTTGATGTATTTGGATTTTTCAATTTCTTGGTTCCTTTGGTTATATCACTTTGATTCCATTTGTACTCCAATACTATATTTTGGTTTTGTATTGGATTGGATTGTATTTTTGTACTCATGCATAATATAATGGTTTTTTGGTTATTTTATTGTATTTTGGTTGTTTTATCTTCAAAGGTAAAAACATTTCCCAGTTGTTTATAAATCCTTTATCATTTATTTCCAGCCTTTGGTGTCTTGGGGATGTCACCTAAGGCTAGTTACTCTCACCACTTATTCCCAATCCAATGGGTGAGGGGTGGGATATTACAAATGGTATATGTTTGTTCGATCCTTAAGTTGGAAAATCATTCTTGTTTAGTCATTGAGTTGGGTTGATAGAAAAGAGTAGGATTTTTGGAACTTGAAATGTAGATCATAAAAAGGCGTAGCTAACCTATTTATGTTGAACTTCAGTTACCATGGAGTTTGGGTACATGAGTGTTTTCAGACACTTCTAGGATTTTTTTCCTCATCTTCATGTGTTTAGTCGATGAGAGTTGCATTCCATGCATTAATAGTAATGAATTACCAATATGATTCCATAGTTTATTTTGAGTGATTATTTAGGATTTGGTGAAAAATTAATTATTTTTTAAAATAGTTAAAAATGGTTGGTTTTCAAAAAGCATTATGGAATTTTCAAAAATGATTTGAAAGAGTAAATTATTGAATTTTATACATCTTTGTTTTTATATGTGTGATGTGATAAAATTTGAAATTGCTAAACCTTCAATTCCTATAGAGTGAGACTAAATAGAGTTTTTTTTGTTATAGATAATGACACCGGATAGGCATAGAAGAAATTGTTTGGAAGAGGATATTTAGAATTTGGTTTCACCTGAGGCAAAAGTGAACCAATAGTTGGTCCAAATTATTTTCCAGGCTTTTCTAGCTATGGATAGAGGGAATAGAAATGATAAAACAATGTAATTGGATTATTCAGTTTAGTTTCAAAAGCAGAATCCACCCATCTTTTGGGGTGATTTAGAACTGGAAAAAGAATAAGTGTGGATAAATAGGATGAATTGAATCTTTTATTTCCTTGGAACATCCGCAGATTTGAAATTAAATTTGGAAATGTGCATGTTGGAATATCTTGCATGCTAGTGGTGGGATTTAGCAGTTAAGGATAAATCAGACCAAGGCATGACATGGGAGGATTTTGAATAATTTTTTAACAAAAAATTAAATCCTTATACTTTCCAGATTACAAGAACAATGGAATTATTCATCTTGAATCAATATAACCTCACAGTGATAGAGTATGCAGCTAGATTTATGAATTTAGTCTTCTTTTCACCTGAATTTACTGCAAGTGCATCCTTGAAGGAATTCATTTTTGAATCAGGGTTGAGGCCATATATTATCTAAAAGATTATAGTGATTTGTATATCATATTATATAGAGATGGTCAAAAGAAAATGGTGGAAGAAAGGTATATCTTAATAAATACAGTTGGATAAAATATGTTGTTACTTATGGGAACTGGTGGGAACTCTTATGATGGGAATAAGAGGAAGTGGGACACCTATTTCTAAGGTGGTGGTATAACTTAGAATCAGATGGTGGTATTAGTGAATATTTCTCCTAAACCAAAGGGTAAACCCGGTTGTTTTCAATGTGTTTCTCTCAATCATATAAATAAATATTGCATAGCACCACCTAGATCATGTCACAACTGTAACAAGATGGTACATATTTAGTTTTATTTCCACAATGATCCAAGGTTGGGTTCTAGGGACACATATCATCCTTCTTAGACATAGTATGCTTTGACAGGATCATTACAACAGAATATATCTTGATAGAAAAACTGAGCAATCTTGGTGATTCTAGGAATATCATGAATCCTCAACCAGTGCAATATCAACTGGGTAATAAATATAATAATTGCAGTGAGTAAGAAATTATATGGAGCTAATAAAGTGATCATGGATGATCAACCGGGACATTCGACGGTGAGAGGTACAATTCTATTTTAATTCTACACTTAAGCAAGATTTGTTTAATATGAGTACATCCCATTAATTTATTACTTTTTGTGTTATTTATCTTAAATTTTTTCATGTTGAGATGATGACTTCTATTTTGAAACTTCAAACTCCTCTTGTCCAAATAGAATTTTGAGCCTTTATGTGCAAATCATTTTCTATAACTATCGATGGGGATGAATTGATTTGATATTTATTTGTTCCTGAGATAAATGTATAAGACTTAATCATGTGTATGGATTGGTTGACAATGTTCAAAGATCACATCGAATGTTATACCCAAAAGGTAAGTTTTAAAACTATAGATGGAATCAATCATCTCTTTATAGGAGATCTAAATGTGAATGCAAATGGAGTAGGATTTTTGGCACCATCAGTTGGAACTATCTTGTACCAGTTGGTATCTTTGACCTAGGAATATATGGATGAGATCAAGAATAGTAGTTTTCCAAAAAAAAATTATCAGTTTCTTGATGCATTCTCAATAATTTCTCAGTGTTAACACCCATAAGATAAGTGTAGTTTATGATTGATCTATTATTAGGGAACATCCCTATCTTACTTTTTTCTTATCATATGGAACAAAAAAAATTAATGGAATTGAAATTTTACTTATAATAGTTAGAAAGTAAAGGGTTTATTCAGCCTAATATGTCTCTGTGGGATGCACTAATTCTTTTTATGAAAAAATTGAATGGAACACTTAAGCTTTTGTGGATTATTGTAAGCTTAATCAAGTTACAATAAAGAATTAGTATCATCCTCCATGCATTGATAAATTTTTTTACCAATTGAGGGGAGCCTACTTGTTCTCTAAAATTGACTTTCGTTTGGGATGTCACCAAAAATGAGTTTGGAAAAAGGATATTCCAAATACAAGTTTAAAAAGAAAATATGGCCATTATGAGTTCATTGTTATACATTTTGGTCTTATGAATGAACTAACTATATTTATGTAATTGATGAATCAGATATTTTAATGGTATCTGGATTATTTTTTGGTGGTATTTGTGGATGACATACTAGTGTATTCTAGGAAAAAGTCTAATCATGAGAAACACTTGGATATAATATTGGGTATCTTGTAGGATTATCATCTATATGAAAAACTTTCAAAGCATTATTTTTGGATATAAGTGGTACGTTTCCTTGGCCATGTTATCTCTAAAAAAGGTGTTTCTATGGATCCAAAAAATATAGAGGTTGTTATCACTTGGAAACTTCCAAATAATGTCTTTGAGATATGCAGTTTCCTTGGCCTAGCTGGTTATTACTGATGTTTTATTCATGAATTTTCAAGACTAGCTTCACCAATGATAGCTTTTACAAGTAAAAATGTTCCATTAAAATGGAATAATGAATGCTGGAAATATTTTCAAGAGTTTAAAGTTTTCCTTAAATTATCACCAATCTTGATATTTACATAATCAGGATAAGCCTATTTTGTGAATTGTAATGCTTTAGGATCTAGGTTGGGTTGTGTTCTCATGTAGGGAGATCATGTTATTTCTTATAGATCATAGAAGTTGTGGTTTCATGATAAGAACTACCCAATACATTATTTGGAATTATCTATTATAGTCCATGCTTTGAATACATGGTGTTATTCCCTCTTTGGTGAGATATTTACAATTTTCATGGTTCATAAGATCTTCAAACACATTTTCTCACAAAGATATTTGAATTCGAGACAAATAATTTGGATGGAGTATCTTCATATGTTTTACTTTGACTTAATGTATACATCGAGTAAATGGAAATATATGTAGGATGCAATAAGTATAAATTCATATAGCCATTTGGAAAAAATAGGCTTTAAATAAATGGAATATAATGTTAGTTATAACTGACATGAACTTGGATTGTGAAGAATGAGGTGGTGTTGTGGTTTTCTTTCTAGTTTCTTTTGTTACCAGTTTGATTGATAAGGTTAAAGAGGCGCTAGAAACTAATTCTGAATGTGTTTCTATGAGGTTAAAACTCAATGGTTGTGAGACCATTGTGGGATAAAATCTTGACAGAAGATCATTTTTTGGTTTTGAGATCGAATGGTCATAAATTTGGCTTGAAAGGAATAAATCCTTCATGATTACCACCATTTGAGATAGGTTGTTCATTCTGAAATACAAAATATGCATAAGAAATTGAAAGAAAAATTTTGGTGGGATGTAATGAAAATAAAAGTTCTTAATTTTGTTTTGAGATTCCTCACCTACCAGCAAGTTAAGGAAGAGAACTAACATCCAATGGGTATGTTGTAGTCTTTACATATTTTTGCATGGAAATGGGACCAAATATCTATGGATTTTTGTAATAGGTCTACCAGGTATGGTTTATAAACACAATTACATATGGGTGATATTGGATCGACTCACAAAGTTGGCCCATTTTATCCCTATTCGTTAATCTAATATGTTGGAAGACTTATAAAAATCTATATTTGAGAAGTTGAAAAGAGGCATGGAATTCCATTTTTGATGGTATCAGACTGAGATGTGAGGTTTATGTCATGTTTTTTGGAAATCCTTGTAGCAATCCCTTGGAACACAATTGATGATGAGTATGACATATCATTATCAAACAGATGGACAATCTAGGAGGATGATCCAAATGTTGGAGGACATGCTTAGGACTTATGTAATGGATTTTGATGGCTCATGGTAGGACCACATATCATTAGTGGAGTTCTCATACAAAAAAAATTATTATGCCTTGATACATATGGATCCATTTGAATCATTTTATTAGTGTCCCTTTCATTATCCACTTTTTTCATTGGAAATAGGAGAAACTTCACTGGTTAGATCAAGCCTTGTGTTAGAGACAATGTATAAGATTCAATTGATTAGGAAGAGAATGGAGATAGCTCAGATTCTTCAGAAATCATATGGTATCATAATCAACAATCATTTTTATTTGATTTGAGTGATCATGTGTTCTTGAGAATATATCTGAGGCTTGGGAATCATCATTTTGGTAAGTAGGGAAGGTTATCACCTTGATACATAGGCATTTTTGAGATACTTGAATAGGTTTGTGAGGTGTCATATAAGTTTTCTTTTCCACAAAGGTTTAGTTCAGTGTATAATGTGTTTTATATATCTCAATTGAATAAGTATCAACCTAATCCTGACCATGTGATTCGATGGGATCACGTTGACCTAGAGCTGAATGTTGTGTTTGTTCCTGAGCCTGTATGGATTTTGGATGGGAAATAGAAAGTCTTGAATGGGAAAATCATCAGTCTAGTGTGGGTTTTATAGAAACATGATCAGATTCAAGAGAAAATGTGGGAGTTTTAAAATTAAATGTTAGATTAGTGGATGAAAATATTTCTTTAAAACTATAGTTTTCTACTTTTCGGGGATGGAAAGACCAATAGTGGGGAGAATGTAGCACCCTTTATTTTAGTTACTTCACCCTTTATTTTAGTTACTTCACCCTTTATTTATGTATTTTAGGTATATATAATTATTAAGTTATGTTTCAATATGTTTTAGTAGGTTTTTTCATGTTTTGAAGGATTTTTTGGTGGTCCATTGTTTGAACATGATTATTATAAAACATGAAACACCTCTAGGAAAATGTGCAAGGAAAATAGTGTTCACTATGTAGGCACACAATTGGTGCACGATTTGGCTAAACCATGCAGATGCCTAGGAGAAATCATGAAATGATGGATAGTGGGGAAATGCATGGTTGGTTCATAGCTTTTCTAATTATGTGATCTAATGATGATATGTGGGGCTTGAGATAGTATCGCATTCATGGTTAGCACATGGTTTTCCTAATCATGTACCCTAACCATGCACCGTGAAAAAATAGATCTAAAAATTGTGGATCTAATTCATTTTTTCTCCTTAATCACTCATTTTACCAATAATACTCCCATAACACGAATTTTTCTTCCTCCTAAGGCTTGATAGTTGATTCCCATTTATCTTGGAGTAAATTTAGGTAATCCAAAGTCCTTTGGAGATCTAGATTCACCACTAAGTTCTTTTTCTTCATCATTCTTCTTAGATCCGAGTATTCTCTCTCTCTTGGAATCATAGATCTAATCCTTTGAGGATATATCTATGTTGTTTGATATCAATATTTATGAGATATTATTGTTTTTTTAACTATATCTAAGGTCGGATCTAGGAGATCTAAGCTGGGTTTTTGAAGTTGTTGTTTCACTCTTCATTTTTTCCAAAGTTTGAGAGGTTGGTGGATTCACTCTTGAATACTCTTGATTATAACTTAAAGTATTAATTTAAAATTAATTAAATTTCTTGAAATTATTGTGGAAATAATGGTGTCCTTTTATAGAAATTATCATTTGAATTATGTTTTTCAAAATCATGGGAATTGGATGAATTTTTAAAAAAACCCTTTTTTTATAACTTTAAAATGGTGATTTTAAAATTACAGTTTTTTTTATGCATGTAAGTATTTTTTGAAATTATTTAAAATAAGGAAATGGTTTTATGGAAATTGTTTTTTAGTAAATGGAATGGTATGATGTTGTCATTAACGGTTGGGCATGAGTTGAATGGTATGGATAATGGTCATGAAGTACCACCATAAATGGGAAAGAGTGTGGATGTGAAGTTCCACTGTCAATGGTAACACCAAGATTGTGTGTGTACTGTGGATGTGTGCGGACATGTAAAAGTATATGTAAAATCATAAATTGATAAATGATTTAAATGATTTGTTGATGTATTCTTTGAAAAATGATTGTGATATCTTGTTGATGCATACTTTGGAGAATTTGATTTATGGATTTGTTATAAACTATTTTCATTTCTTAAACCATTTTATAAATATTTGATAACAAGTTTTATCCTAGTGGCATTATTTGGGAATTCATTGGTGAAATCATAATGAATTTTATATTCACCCCCTGCTTGGGCAATAGGGTGTGTTTGCAGATGTTATATATCGAGACACATGTAAAGGTAAGGTATCTGAGTTCTTTAGTGATTATTATTGATACCTTGTGTTGGGCATGTGGATTTTGAGATTGTATCATATTAGAAGTTTCTAGTTGGTGTCTTTGGTGACTTTGGGTTTTTTTGGTCTCTTGGTTCCTTTAGTTATGTCACTTTGATTCTGTGTGCACTCTAATATTGTCTTTTGGTTTGGTTTTGTATTGGATTGTATTTTTTACTCATTCATAATATAGTGGTTGTTATTTTATTATCTTATGGTTTGGTTGTTTTATCTTCAAAGGTAAAATTGTAACCCAATTTTTTATAAATACCTTTTTCATTTATTGTTAACCTTTGGGGATGTCACCTAGGGTCAGTAAAACTCACTGCCTCTTCTCAAGCCAATGGGTGAGGGGTGGGGTGTTACATATTCTATGTAAGTAAAATACATGGAAGATAATTAATTTTAGCATTAAACTAAACTAAATGACATGAATCTAAGGTACACGCTGTGAGATAGGGTTCCACGAATTAAATTGTAAATTAATTAATTTACACATTTTTTTATTACACACCATGTAATATCGTGACATGTCTTGTATTCTTATATGAAATTTAAGTACATAGTACATGAAAAACAGTTTACCTGATGTGTATTACATGCCATGTCATGTGATAATACATGGTGTATAGACAAGGAATAATGGAACAAATTATGTTACCTCCACTAAATGTCTTGTATGAATGATTAGAAGGGTATATGTCATGCCCCTATCAATACACAGAGTGTACTTAATTAATTTTAAATAAAATTAGTTTAATTAATTTGTTTAAAATTATAGTGTATTTTTATCTCCCATATTTTTCAGGTGGGAAATAAAGATAAAATAAATAATAGGAAAATTAAATATTAATTCATGTAATTTTATCTTTAGAAAGAAATAATATAAATGAATGTTATCCAATTTAATTAAATATATATTCATTGCATGTATGTATGATCATGATATTGACTAACCAATGTATGTGTTGGGTTAATTTTAATTTAATTACTAGTGGATGGTTTTTTTATAATTATTACTAAATTAAAATGGGTATATGTGTATATTCCCTTCTTCGTTATTATGAAAAAACCTATATATCTATAGATTCATTTATGTATCCCTTACCCCTGGTATCCATTACCTTTATTTGAGTAATCATATGTAAAGGATTAAGATATATGGAGATTGGATATGGTTTATGATAGTGATGAGGTGAAACCAACCAAGTAAATACAAAGGTTGATAGAGGAATGTTGGAACTCAATCTAAGTGATGATGCAACCATAAGTGTTAGTCAAGACAAAGTCAGGGGTACTTTCAATTATTTTTGGATTCTTAGATAGGATAATGGGTTGAATTAATAAAATTTTTATTGACTGTAATGGAAAAAGTATGTTCAATACAATTAGGAGTCAAGTTTTAAGGAAATCCGAGTCTAGGATATCAGTATTAGGGAGTCTACTCAATGGATCAAGGAACTATGAGTTAATGAAATTGGAAATATCGACTACATTCAATAATTAACATGTCTAAAGTATGGGTTATTTTAATGAAAATATATATATTTTCCACTAGAATACCCATACGATATTATATTTTGGGTCCAATAGTTAGAGTTATTTTAACTTGATAAAATTATAGGAGTTGAATAAGATAATAAAATTAATTATGTATCACATGTTTTAGTAATCATAAGAAAGTACTAAAAATATTATTTTATTTTTTTTAGAAAATATAAATTAGCATGACCTTGATTTTATCCCTATGATTCATACTTGATAAAAATAATCTCTTGACTGATAGTAACTTTATGGAGTGGTATGTGTGATTTCACATTATATTACACCTAGAGAAGAAGTCTTACATAGTGGATTCCACTATTCCTTTAGAGCCTTCTAAGAATGTGAGTGGGGTAGGGATTACTATCTATCCAAGACACCCAGATGATAAATTATAAGTCCATTGATTGATATTATCATTGATGAACAATGAGCTATAAAAGATACATTAGGAAATGGATGCATATACTATGATGTATCACCTTCGTGATCTATATCCAAATAAGGATAAACATGAGATATGTAAGGTCTCCAAGGCAATAATCACATTAAATCTTGGATAAGGATCCCCAACTAGGTCTCATGTAGTCAAGATGATTGGATAAATTGAGAGACTAGACATTCTAGGGTTTATGTTTACCAATGAATTGTGCACCAATTTTATACCTTTTCACTCCCTTAGAGGTTCTCCAATTTTATTTTGAATTATAATATAAACAATATTTAGAGGTCTATATCGGATCTCCTCACTCTAATTCTCCAGGTAGATAAGGACATGAGGCATGAAAACCCCATAGTTCTTATGGTGAACAAGAATAAGGGGAAGAAAAAGGGCCATAAGATTATCTCTAAGTTTAAATCTTCTTCATTCCTAACCAAGAGAAGGAGGATCTATGGGAATTCAAAGGGAAAAGTTGTAGTTTATTTTACATGAGGAAAGTAAAGCCTCACCTTCGTGATATGTATCCAGATAAGGATAAACATGAGCTATGTAAGGTCTCCAAGGAACTAATCACATTAAATCTTGGATAAGGATCCCCAGCTAGGTCTCATGTAGTCAAGATGATTGGATACATTGAGAGACTATACATTCTAGGGTTTAGGTTTACCAATGAATTGTGAACCAATTTTATACCTTTTCAATCCCTTAGAGGTTGTCCAATTTTATTTTGAATTATAATATAAACAATATTTAGAGGTATATACTAGATCTCCTCACTCTAATTCTCCAGGTAGATAAGTACATGAGGCATAAAAAACCCACAGTCCTTATGGTGAACAAGTATAAGGGTAAGAAAAAGGGACATAAGATTATCTCTAAGTTTAAATCTCCTTTATTCCTTACCAAGATAAGGAGGATCTAGGGGAATTAAAATTGAAAAGTTGTAGTTTTTTTTAAATGAGGCAAGTAATGCCACTGGAAGAATCAAGGGGAATATTTAGATGCTTTATTTATCAATTGTAACCTTTATATTTCTACTAATGGGGTATTAGATACAATATTTAGTGCTTACATTTTTATCCAAATATATGAACCAAGTATATTTAGAAATATTTCCAAAGGTGAGGTGGATCTATGAGCTTACAATGAAGTAATACAAGCTACTGTAGTGATTCGAGGTAAATATCTTAGTTTTCTAAGATTATTGATATTAGTTTTAAAGAATTTTATTTATGTTCCGAGTGTTACCAAAAACATTAAATCTATATCCAGGCTTGATATGAATTGATTCATTTTAAAATTTATAAATAATTGTTACTGATTTTATAATGATAAAATATGTAATTTTATAAAACATTTATGAAATTATCATTATATATTGAATTATAAAAACCAAACATTGGTAGTCAATAATGAATTAAGTTCACATAAATCATATCACACAATATTATGGAACCATTGGATTGGTCATGTAAATGGAAAGTGCTTGAATTTTTTATATCAAGATGGATATTTAAATTCATTTAAACTAAATCCACTTGATATTTTCCATGCTTATTTACTAGGAAAAATAAACAAAGATATATTTAGTAGGAAGGGTGAAAGGGATATAGAGCTTATTTAAGTGATACATATATATGTGTGTAGACTGTTTCCTATTGGTTCTAGATTTTAATTCTCATACTTCGTAAATTTACCAAAATATTTACTAGATAAGTATTTTTCTACTTAATGTGGTATAATTTTGAATCCATTGATAAATTTATAGAGTTTAATAATGAAGTTAAGAATTAGAAATAGAGTTAATAAAAGGAGGAAACACATATTTTGGGACATAGTGAGATTGATGATGTGTGATGTGAGTATTCCATTATCCTTTTGGGAATTCACATTATATACTACAATTAACATACCAAACTGAGTGAAAACTAAAGTAGAAAATGATATTCCAAATAAACTTTGGTGTGAAAGGAATACTATTCTATCTATCGTAGCATGCATGGGGATATGAAGCATTTTTATGGCTATCTATAGTAATAAACTTTCTCCTTGAATCACGATTTGTACCTTTATAGGGTATCCTATGAAAAATAAAGGATATTACCTATATAAACCCTTATATAAGAAGATAGTTATTGATAGATGTCTCAACATTATTTAGAGGGAGCGCATATCAAAAATAGATAGTGAGAGAAAGGTTGACTTTGATAAATTTTGGGATCAAGATATATAAGATTTGGAACATGAATAGATTCCTCAATGTCTCATGTAATAGGATATTTTAGAGAAAAAAATATTTTGTAGGAGCACTAGGGACATTATAGAACTAGAGAGATATGGTTTTCAAGTCATCTAGGATAGTGACATGTTATTAGTTAACAATAAAAAACCTATGTCCTATAAGGAAGTTGTAAGTGGAACCAAAGCTACTAGATATAAAGAATCAAAAATTATAAGATGTACTTCATGTACCAAAACTAATTTTATATTTTGGTAGATCCTACAGTGAATTTGAAGCCTATTGGTTGAAACTGGGTATTTAAGAAGAAAATAGACATAGAAAGTAAATCTATTACCTATAAATCTAGGTCGGTTA
Source organism: Viscum album (assembly GCA_963277665.1). Taxonomy (NCBI): domain Eukaryota; kingdom Viridiplantae; phylum Streptophyta; class Magnoliopsida; order Santalales; family Viscaceae; genus Viscum; species Viscum album. The sequence goes on from OY728155.1 coordinate 1,909,469,273, forward strand.
GTAGAGTGATTAATGAAATCCAAGGCATAAAGTATAAATAATCCTTTTCACTGGTTTATATCTTAAAATCCATCAGAATTATACTATATATAACAACTTATCATGAATAAAATATTTAAAATATGGATATAAAAACTTATTTCTATACAAAAACCTTTATGTAATATGTATATATGACACAATCAGTGGGGTTTATGTATCAAAAAGATTTTAATAAGGTATCTAGGTTGTAGAGATCTATTTATGTGTTAAAGAAAGAATACAAGTCATGGAACATTCACTTTTATGAATCCATAAGATAATTTGGATTCATAAATAATAAATTTTATCCTTGTGTATACTAGTGGTTTAATGAGGGTACAATCGTTTTCCTATTATTATTTTTAAAGGGTGTATTACAAATTAGAAATGAGATACCAGTCTTACATTACATTAAGACATAGTTAAGCCATTGTTTCTTTTTTAAGGACTTATGAGAAGTATCCTACATACTTGGGATCTAGATTAATCATGATAAAACCAAGAGGATAGTTGGACTAAGATAGGGTAAATTTATTGAAAATATATTGATGATATTTAATAACCTGATAGTGGATTGGTTCTAGTAACATATAACATACATCTCTCTAATTATATACGTCCTCATACATACAATGAGAGATAGATAACGACCAATATTAATTTTTGAATTAGTAATAGGATCAATAATGTATTTTATACTATATACCAAGATTGATGTTTCCTACACCTTTAGAATGGTAGGCAGATATCAAGAATATCCATGATAATTCTATAAGATGTAAGTCAAGAATATCCTTAAGTATATGAGGTATACTAAGGATATATTATTGGTTTATGGAGGATATGAGGATCAAGTCACCATGGGATATATATATATATATATATATATATAAGTTAGATTATAAAAATATAAGGATGATATGAAATCACCGTCAGGATTTTTCTATGCCATTAATGGAGGGGTAATGAGCTGGAAGAGCTTAAAGTAGGCAGTGGTCACTAATTCTACAATAGATTCCAAGTATATTACAGCTTCTGATATAGATAAATAAGAAGTATATATATATGTAATATCATCTAGGATATTATTTTTCATTTGGATGAATTTAAGATTTTTAAATATTTTATATTATTTAATAAAATATTATTCATTTTAAAATATCATTAATTTCAATTTTGACACTATTAATTACTTTGACTTTTAAAAATATCAATATAATAAGATATCTTCTAAAAAATTCTTTTAATACACCCCTAAAATGTCAAGGTTGTCTGAAAAATTGTAGATGACATTAAATATCTCAAATTATATTTATTTTAATATTTTTTATATCATTTATTTGATATTTCCAATAGTAAAATAATTATTGAATCACTGTTGTGAAAGCATTTAAGCTAATTATTTTTTTACTAAAAATTAAAACTAAAGTAATATGATGAAGAAAATTCATTTAGACTTAAAAATAATATTTATATTCTAAGATAACTTCATTATAACACCATATTAAAAATGTTATATTATTTAAAACAAGAATGTGACATCTTTGAATTTTCATTAAATAAAATATTATAAATGTCATAATCACATATAAATGGAAACCAAAGGCAATATATTTGAACCTTGAATGATTATGGATGAAATTTTATCATAAAATAAAATTTCTTAAAGTGTTAGGGTCATTTTATAATCCTTATAATATTATTTTTACCCTTAATTACTCAATTTTTACCTAATTTACCCTTTGTTGTGGTAATAAAAATTACTAAGTTTACTATTAATATTGGCCAAAAATAAAAGGGAACTATTTAATAAATTTTCAATTTATGACTCCAAATATGGAATCAATTTTTCAAAATTTAAAACACATAATTTTTATTATTTAATTTATAATTAATCCCACAAAACGTAATGAAAAACAATTTTCTTGAAAAATGAATTTTTAAGACTAAAAATGTACTTATAACAAAATAAGGTATAAGGATGATTAAAATTTAATTATTTAGATTATATATAACTAAATATTACTTTAGATAATTTTATATCAAATTAAAATAATAATTATACTTTTTAATGTAAAATAATTGACAGTTTTATAAAAACCGTTATTTTTTCACTATTCATTGGAAAATAAATATTTTCAGAAAAATACCAAAAATTAACCCTAAGCTAATTTTGAAATTACAATTTTAAAATGAAGTTTATTTTATCAAATATAATTTATAAAAGTTTCAAATGTTAGTTTTAAAATTAGTGATCCATTAAAATATAGCAAAACCTTTTTTAGAAAAAATATAGATTTTGATGTGTAAAATTAGATTTACTCACATCATATACCTATAAAATATATTCGATAAATTTAAAAAATTGATTTAATATATATAAATATTATTAAGAATATTTAATAATTTTAATTAATTTATTTTATTAGGATGAAACTCCTTTGGATGCATAAAAAATAGTTTTTTTATAAACGTGTTTATTTTATATTCAATTGGTTTTTTTTATATTCATTGATAATTAATTGGTCACCAAATAATTATATAAACATTTGTAAAAAAATTTACAAATTTATTTAATCCTTTTTATACATTTCATTACAATTTCTAGTTGATAAATATCATATTATATAATAACATTAAAAATATGTTTTAGTTTGGTAAAACTTGGTCTTGTGTGTAATGCAAGCTATCAAATTGATTAAATTTAAAAAGATACATACCGTAAAATCTTGGGGTGTTACATTCTACCCCCCTTAAAATGAATTCTCACTCAAAATTATTTACTCTGATATAAATAGATGAGGATACCTCTACCTCATCACATCCTCAAGTTCCCATGTGGCTTCCTCAAAATGGTGGTATCTCCACAAATATTTAACCAAGTGAGTGGTCTTGTTTTATAGAACATTATCTTTATAATCTAGATTCTCTAATATTTTCTCTTCATAATAAATATCTTTATCCAATGGTGTAGACTTTGAGTTTACTACATGATAAGGATCAAGTATGTACTTCATTATAATAGATACATGGAACACATCATGAACTTGAGAGTGATTTGGTGGAAGACTCAATAGATAATCTACCATACCAATATGATCAATAATTTCAAAAAAAACGAATCCTCGCAATATTAAATTTTACTTTAAAAATAAAAGGTAGATATTTTAAAATTCCTTTATGGGAAATCCACATCATAAAAGGGGGTCAATAAAACTTCCTCTTAAAAAGAGGGAAACTAAAATGTGAAGATCACCACATAACTAGGATTATGATTTGGAGAATATTATCTAAAAGTGAAAATAGGGACATAGAATATAATTCTAACTATCAAGTTCTAATGGAGAATTATAGAGAACATAGTCATTAGAAGGTTAATGAAAAAAACATAGACCAAATAGTGCTGAAAAATGTTATTGATATTATCAAAAATGATGTTAATATGATAACATTTTATTTCAAAATAATCTGAGATGATATACTTTGTTGATTTCATCTCATAAGTACAATATCTCTTTTTGGTTGTGCCTTGATCAATTTCCAATTAATTTCTTACTCCAAGGAATGAAGTTGAAATTGTAGTGCCTATAGAACTAGTGAATCATAAGAACCATAATGAGATGAAAAATTCATTCCTTCTATATCTAGTTATCATCATAACAAAATGGTTAGCATAGGTTATCTAATACGTATAAATATTCATATAGTTAAGTAATAAATTAATCTCTAAAACCTCATCCAAATTTAAATGTAAACAATTTCATAAATTTTTACCCTTATTAACCTTCTAAAAAAATTAAAATTCAAAATTTTGGAAAGAAAGTTACTAAATTTTTAACTTATCATTAATACCCCAAAGAAATTGATGCAGATATTAAATTTCACACACCAAACATGTGAATATATTTATCATGTATTCTCTTGAAGCTTGGTAATTACCTCAATTACCATAAAACCTTAGTGAAAACATGCATGATTTCAAAAATTAACTCTTTCCTCATACCATAAATCCAAAAATTCTATTAACTCAATCCATAAACAACCTTTTCATCATATTTCTAATCAGTTCCATAGTCATCAATATTATACCATTAATTTTATCATAATTAAACATCTCTTTATTTCATTATCATCCCAACATCATACACATATTAAGGGTTATATTTCCCTTAATCATGTGTTCTCAAAAAATATTACCTTACCACCTCAATAACTTTTTATGGTTACCTATACCATTCAACATATACTTTCAAATAATTAAGGAATAAATGAATTGGAACAATACTTAGATGTTTCGTTATTACATTATACCATAAAATTACTTTAAAATATTATTATTTAATTCCAATACGTAAGCACTCAATAATTCCACTTCCTTATTAAACCATTGATATGGCATCCTGCCTTTTTATTACATAACTTTTCATTACATTTTACAAACAAAGGATCTTTAAAGTCTAGTGTCTTGGAAATCAAGAACTTAATACATGAAAACAACACAAAACATTCTTCTAAACCACTCTTAAGGATTCATCATAGGTTCATCCTATGTACAATTACTTCATCTCATATCCTGGAGACATACATCAAAGGAAAGGGTGAGCAGAAGGCTCAGTAAGGAAAACAAGTGAAATAGTTGACATGTGATCTTGAGCAATATTAATAGGAACATGATAAAAGTCAAAAAGGAATGAGAAATAAAAGAATTGGAATATCATAATGAAAATAACTTGAAACATAACTAGAATATGTGGCTTCAACATTTTATTTAGACATTCATGAACATATCACCAAGGTCCATCCCCAAGGTGTCATAAAAATTACCAAGGTTATTCACCTAGGTATCGTGAAACTTATCATCTCTAGAGATTAATTATTTACCCAATACATTATAGCACCATTAGGTTTCACCCTTAATATGTCTTTATTTTCATGTTATCCACATATATCATAATAAAACATTTCATAAATAACCCAAAGAGAGTAAAATAAATGGCTTTCACTTCAAAATCGTGACGTTTTTAAAGTGCTTAAAAATAAGACTGTTATGTCATTTATAACCCATGGAAAGGGAGTGAGGGTTACATGTATGTCAATTCCAGAATCAAATATATCATTTTTTTGTATCTATGAACACCCATAGAAACGAAATAGGTCTGGTTATTCACATAAATAAAACAAGATAATTCCTTTAGAAAAAGAGAGAAAAATTTTGAGATGAAATTTCTACAACATAACATCTATATAACATGGTTTTATAAAATAATATAAAGAGATAGTACAAGGTTATCCCATAAATAAATGAATAATTTTATAGTAGAGGTACATAATAAAAATAAATAATATCATGGTGTGGACAATTGAATGAAACACCACATGAAAAGGAAACTTGCAAGGAAAGAGAAAACACAATTTCTTTTATGAAAATTCGGCAGCCTAACGGCGTCACATAAAAATTCAGAAAATCAATTCATGAGAGTGGAAAGGGTATCTCATAATTTGGAAATTAAATGGACAGTATTAAAGATATATAAGAACAATACCTCTCATAATAAAATGGAACTATAAGACATAACAAAAAGGAAGTCATGGCTTAAAAGAGGAGGGTGAAAGGATCCCTTACCTTAAAGAGTAACATTGAAAGCTTGAAGGTTGGGACCTTGAGAGGCTTGGGGGAACCTTGGGAGGACTCCTTGGGAGGTAAGGAGATCATAACTTCATTGAGGATGATTTTGGAATGAAATGAATGAGGGAAATGGCTTGGTATTTATAGGAAAAGTGAGTGAATAAATTATTAATTTCCAAGGGACACTTCATCAGTGGTATTTGAAAAACCATGGGCTTGCCCGTGGTATTTTCCCATGGTATTGTCCACTTGGTACACCTCATAGAATATCTCACTATTCATAAGTCTACCAGAAATCTTACATCATTATTACATCATTAATTGTCACACCACGGCTTGTGGACGCACGACTTGTGCACGAGATATGAAACTGAGCGGCAGAGACACAACATTTCCCTACACGTGGTTAGTGCTGGGTGCCACGACCTGTGAGTGGTTCGCTCAACCACACACTCAGTGGCACGCGACCCATCCAATTATCCGTTTTTTTTAATGAATGAATTTGGTTTTTATTATTCATATTCTGATAATTATTATTCTTTATATCTTAATATTTATATTATTTATATTGTTATTTATATTACTATTTTCAATATGATTAATACTATATTATTATCATTTATATTATTACCATTTATTATTATTATTATTATTTTTTTTATTGTTTGTATTAGTATTATTATTATTATATAAAAAAAAATCGCTAACCCTAACACCCAGGTGTGCACTGCGTGGTTTTCCCCTTTTTTCCCCTCTCTGCATTTTCCCTGCCTTCTCCCTCATGCGGTGGCTGATCCCCATGCGCCTAGCAGCCCCCCCCCCCCCCCCCCGCTCGTTATCTGCCCTTGCGCCCTCGTCCCGCGTTGTGCCCCATCCTCCCTCCCGCAGCCGGCTCTCGCACCCAGCCTTGCTCCACCCCAGCACCTAGCCACGCCATCCTGCCCCTTCGGTACCCCGATGTGCCGCCCTGTTGCTTCGGCAACCCCGCCGCCCAGCCTGCTCCCTTCTGGCCCTTCCGGTGAGTCGTCGCTGTCCGGTGGCCTCCAGACACCTCTCCCGACCATCCGCCTCCTCCCCTCGTTGCACCGAAATTTTTTCGGCGTGACCCAAAACTCCTAGACCTCTCTCCTCTACGATGACCTCCCCACCGGCGAACCCTCCTTGCTCCGACCCTCCATGCGCGACCTCCTCCTTTCCATCGTTCTCCTCCAGTAGTCGTGACCGGCTTCGCCAGCACCATCTCTAGCCGCGACCTCCCTCTCCGGCGTTCTCCTCCTCCAGTGCGTTTCTTTGTCAATTTTAGGGTTTTTAGCCAAACCCTAATATTGAGGTATAATTTTTGTGTGTTCCTCAATTTTTTTAGGGGGTGCGAAGGGTCCGTGGTGTTCTCTTCCCCCTTCTGTTGAGGCGCGGTTGTATTCGCGCACCGCTGAGGTAGGTGAATCCACTTTTTTCTTTCCGAATAAGTCCATAAAAATGCTTTCATGTTTTTAATTCATTATTTTACTTGATCTGTGCCTTTGCAAATTAATTGGTCAATATGCTTTAATGTTTTCAAGTTAGTTAGATTTGTTAAAAAAAATAGTTGTTATTGTGTTTTCTGGTTTGTGTAGTTTGCTTGGTCAGTTTATAAATTTTTTTCATAAACTAGTTAACTTGTGATAGAACTGTTTTATAGACTGGCTGGGTTGTTTAAATAATTGTTGATAAATTGTACGAGACGCAAAACTTATTTTTTAAGGGCTTTGGTGTGCGTCTGATTTCAAAAGAGTATTTCGGATGTGTAGGTGGTGGGAGTCCATGTTGTGCTACTTAGAAGTGTTTTATAAATTGTTAAAACGTTTTACTAAAATGTGTAAGTGGTTTTGAATCAAGTATCTAAATGGTTTTGGTGTCTCATAAAGAAAAATTATTTTTTTATGGTAAGGAATCCTTTTTGATATCTTTATGTGTGTTGTGTACTTTTCATCCTATTTTGAGATAAAAGTTAGTTTTGGAAAGGGTAAAGATCCGTTTTGGTAAATGAGGTGTGTTTTGGGTGAGTTTTGACGTAAAAGCCTTATAGTGTTATTTAAAATTGTTTTATAAACTTTTAACTTGTTTATTAAATATTATATGTAGTGAAGATGATGTTTTGGAAATACTTTTGTGGTGTGGCTGGTTTAAAAATAGATTTTTGACATGTGGGTATTTTTATTAAGTTGTGTAATTTGTTATTTTAACTGTGAAAGTAGTGCACACTCTGATATGGTGTGTTGCGAGTTTAAGTTTAATTATAAAGGGGGTTTTTGAGTAGGTCTTGGGTGTGTAAAGCCATGGGTTTCTCGTTAGAATTGTTTTACAAATTTTAAAATGGTTTATTAAGTAGTATCGACAGTGCGAGTTATGTTTTGAAAGTATGTCGAGGTGGTTTTTTGTGTCGTATGTTCATCTAGTTTGTTTTTAGTCAGTGTTTATGGGTTTTTAGTTGTGGGTTTTTTGCAGTGTGTTGTCGGTGAGGAAAACCCGGGATATTGTAGTCATCGACTAGCGTGTGTTTGTGTGCCTGTGCGAGGCATGACGCACCCTTGTGTTTGGACAGCGATCCGAGGTAGGTCCCCCAATGCACTTACCTTTAGATTTATAATTTATTAATTGCTCGATGTTTTATTAATTTTAATAAATTGGAAATAATATAATATAATTAATTTTTATATGGTTATTTGGTGTGAAAAGAGCCGTTTATTTTATACCGAACACTTGAAACATTTTTTTGACGAGCAGACACCTAGTATTGAAAGAATGCATGTGTGGACATTAAAAATAATTCACGGAATTTCAAATGTACTTCTAGTTTTAAAGATAAATGATTTCTTCTGAACAAGTGTTTTGAGCTTTTTGAGAAATGGGGTTTTACTTTAAAATTGGTCAAGTCCCGTTTGGCACTTTAATAAAATATATTATTTTGGAAAACCCACTCGAGGGTGATCTTTGGTGTGCGTTGATTGCATGAGATATATGTGATGTTTGTGCATCGTGACTGATTATTTTACATTGTGGACGCACCCCCTTTTTATTTCTTGTGTTGACATGGGAACCTGGCATATTGAGTGAATTTTCTGAGAACGATTGCTGCACTAGTTTAGACCATGCACTGGCTAGTGGCCCCATAGCAGGGGAGTACTAAGTTATTGCTGCTATGGGGATTGGGCCCCTCGTTTAGGCCATGTAGGGCTATGCTGAGTGTTAGGGCATTATGACGTCATCGAGTTAGGGCATGCCTTTAGGATGAATCAGATGTATAGTATGTTCTGGATTGTTCACGATCTCCTAGGTTCGACCCATGTTTCTTTTAGTGTTTATTTATATGTGGCGGACGATTGAGAGGTTGAGTTCCGTTTCTGACCCCTGTGTTCCACTTTTTCCATTTCCCTTAGTGTGTGTTGTGTGTTGTGTGTGATTTTCCTTTTGACTAACAACTAAAGTTTGGATTTCTAAATTGTTCGCGAAATGTTTTAAAAATGCAATGCACCTGTTTCTTTCAACATTAAACTTGTTCTAAATTAAAAAGGGAAATGGATTGTTACTTGTTTTAGAAATGAAAGTGTGTTTTGAAACCATATTTTATATAATTTAGTGAAAAATTGGAATTGATAAATTCTTTGTTTAATGGTATGTGCATTGGGAATAGAATTAGTCGGGCCTACCTACTGAGTTTTAATACTCACACCTATAGTGTTTTCTTGTTTTTAGTTCTGTTGCAGGTTCCAGCTTCAGTTGTTTTCCTTGAACAACATTGGGTTGTGGTATTGGAGAGTGACCCTCGTGGTCATGTGGAGTTTTGGTCGTGGTCAGGTTAGTAGCGTTGTTTGTTCTTTATTTATTTTCTTTTGTTATATTTATTTATTTTATACTGCTTAGTCTACTTTCTTTTGTTCCAAATTGTTCCCACCTATTTAATTTTGATGCCCGGCACTAGTTTCCAGCCCATGGGGATCGGGAACGCCCCTCAGGCCATGTCGCGGGCCGCCTCGGGCGACCGATTCAGGGTCGACCTGGGTTAGTTCATGACAAAATGGTATCAGAGGATGGTTGTTATTTGGGGTGTTAGGTAGATGGAGATTAGGATTATAGGGACTCGAGATGCAGGTACGGGAAGGATGCCATGAACCCTCGCCCATTCCGCACCTCGAGTCTCCAGGGATAGTCTGGGAATTGAGTCTTTGTTTCGTTTTGGTTTGTTTTGGATTGAGGGATGACAACGGAGGTAAACCAATGTTACATCGTGATCTCACATGGAGTAGTGACCCATGTGGAGTCTGGGTACACGGTTTGAATTCCTCCTAGTTGTTGATGCTTACTTGGGGCATGACCCACTACCATGTCACCAGGTTCAGTGTGACCTCTAGTCCCTCCGGTTGTTTGATGCAAGTTGAGTGTCATTTTCGTTCGGGTTGGTGTATGTGTGTTTTTGGAAATGAAAAAAAGGGGGTTTTGAAATTGGGACATATTTCTTTTAATTGACATTAAATTTATGAAATGAGTTTTAAAACTGAAAGCATTTGGTTTGGAAAACTGGTGTTTGCTTGGAAATTGGTTAAGAATGGTTTGGGGTGAAACCTCCGTTACTCATGGTGAACATTTGCACATGTGAGAGGATGCGTGGAAAGTGTGTGTTGGTGTGTATGAATGAAAGTGGATGAAGAAATGTGCAACGGTTCATGGGATTACCTGGGCGTGTTTGAAATTAAAGTCTTGACCTTGTTTTCTAAATTGGCTTTTAAAGAGGAAAATGGTTTTTGAAATTTATTTTGGTTTGAAAAGTGGATTTTTAATTTGGAAATTGGTCTTGAAAGAAAGCGGATTTGAAAAAAAATGGTAGTTTTGGAATCTAAAATGGAACGGGAATTTTGGACAGGGAATTTTGGGTTGTGTTTGTGGTTGTTTGGTTTTTTTTTTGAGTTGGTTGTTTTTGGATGAGGGTTCTTTATTGATGTTGATTCTATTGATATCATTTTCGGTTTGGTGTTATATATGTTGTTCAGAAATGCCGCCCAGAAAGGTCCCCATAGTTTTTGATGATTCATGCCCAGTTTTTGGTCCTTCTCGGACGTTGTCTGTCCTTCATGGTGATTGGAGTCTGTTAGAGACAGTTCAGTGGCTTGAAGAGGTCGAGCGCGTCTTCAGGGTATTCGGAACTCCCAAAGCTATTAGAGTGCATGTCGTTTTGGGTCTGTTCGAAGGTCCAGCTCTGTATGAGTAGGAGTTGTTCGCCCCGCCATCACTGCAAGTTGGGATAACGTGGGATTTCTTCAAAGTCGTCTTTGTCCGGTGGTTTATACTTGAAGAGTGGAAGATGAAGAAAGTGGAAGAGCTCATGCGTAATCAACAGGGCCAACAGGCTGTGAAAGCGTGTGTGTTGACAATTCAAGGAACTTGTGTCTTTCTCTGGAGGTAGCGTCGCAGGATTTGATGAAGACTCATCCCTTCATCAAGGGTCTTTGTCCAGAGATCAAATAGTGGATCCTCCCTTTTTGGGTCCATCATTTTGAGAAGTTGGTACATGAGGTGTTGTTAGCTGAGTTGGTCTCCAGAGCGCAGATGGTTGGCAATCCACCGTATTCAGTTGCTCATGAAGGTCCCCCATCTGGAAAGAAGAGTGTGTTAGATGGATCTATTTCTAAAGAGTCCTCTGTAGTGACTCAGGTTTTCAATTCTTCAGAATGTCCAATGGTGTGCTGTCAGTGTGGACGTTTAGGGCATGCAAATCCATCATGTCGCTTCCCTCCGAAGACGTGCCATCATTGTAGATGTTTAGGTCATCTAGAGAAGTTTTGCAGGAAGCGTCGTCTGAGGAAGACATTGTGACCAGAAGATTCCAGTGCCTGACTGTGAGGCAGGAGATGCTTCAACCATCAGATCCCCAGCCATAGGTCTTGGGGTGAAGCTCGCGCGCAGTCAGGAGTTGTCGGGGGTGTGACACCTCAGTTCGGGTTCTGTGTTCCGTGTTGGCAACGAAATATTTAAAGCCCTTCCGTTCTTGTCCTTCCACTATTAAAGTTTTGGCGTTGTTATAGGTTCATTGTGTTGTCGTGAGGTTAGGATGAACATGTTCGTTTTTAATCCAAACAGTCTCGTTTTCCTGATTATGGTGTTCTGGATCGGGCGTTTTTCTTAAAAGTATGCTTGGACCTTGTGTGGGTTAATTTTGGTTTAGTTGTGTTCGTTTGTAGATGTAAGTACCTATGAAAGAGTCGATGTTGTGGTTGTGCTCGGGTTCACTTCTTGGGGTATGTTCTGCTCGAAGGTTTTCCCCTAGTGTTGGGGGTGTTTGGTCTTGGTCAAGAGTTCTAGGTTTTAGTGGAGGGGTTGTTTGATCGTGCTATAGAACTTAGTTTAGATCATTTGGGAGTTCCCGTGTCACCCCCCCCCCTTCCTGAGGTAGTATGTTTAGGTGTCAAATTTTCACGCTAGTTGAGTTTTTGTGGTGGGGAGAACCCTCTCATGTTCTCCCATTCTCTTATGTTGTGGTTTCTTCTAGTTTTATTTGGGCATGGATTCTTGTTTTGTCTATTGTTCGACTGGGTGACTTTCTAGGGGCAGAAAGTGTCTGTGGTGGGGAGAATTGTCAAACCCCGGCTTGTGGATGCACGACTTGTGCATGAGATATGAAACTGAGCAGCATAGACACAACTTTTCCCTGCACGCGGTTAGTGTCGGGTGGCACGACCTGTGAGTGGTTCGCTCAACCACGCACTCAGTGGTACGCGAGCCGTCCAATTGTCTGTTTTTTTAATGAATGAATTTGGTTTTTATTATTCATATTCTGATAATTATTATTCTTTATATCTTAATATTTATATTATTTATATTGTTATTTATATTGCTATTGTCAATATGATTAATTCTATATTATTATCATTTATATTATTACCGTTTATTATTATTATTATTATTGTTTTTATTGTTTGTATTAGTATTATTATTATTATATATAAAAAATTGCTAACCCTAACACCCAGGTGTGTGCAGCGCGGTTTTCCCCATTTTTTCCCCTCTCCGTGTTTTCCCTGCCTTCTCCCTCATGCGGCGGCTGACCCCCATGCGCCCAGCAGCCCCCCCCCCCCCCCGCTCACCGTCTGCCCTTGCGCCCTCGTTCTGCGCTATGCCCCAGCCTCCCTCCTGCAGCCGGCTCTCGCACCCAGCCTTGCTCCGCCCCGGTGCATGGTCGTGCCATCCTGCCCCTCCGGAACCCCGTTGTGCCTCCCTGTTGCTTCGGCGACCCCGCCGCCCAGCCTGCTCCCTTCCGGCACCCCTGCCGGCCCATCCGGCAAGCCATCGCCAGCCGGCGGCCTCCGGCCACCTCTCCCAACCATCCGCCTCCTCCCCTCATCGCACCAACATTTTTCTGGCGTGACCCAGAACCCCCAGACCTCTCTCCTCTGCGACGACCTCCCCACCAGCGAACCCTCCTTGCTCCGACCCTCCACGCGCGACCTCCTCCTTTCCAACGTTCTCCTCCGGCAGTCGTGACCGGCTTCGCCAGCACCATCTCCGGTCGCGACCTCCCTCTCTGGCGTTCTCCTCCTCTAGTGCGTTTCTTTGTCAATTTTAGGGGTTTTATCCAAACCCAAAGATTGAGGTATAATTTGTGTGTGTTCCACAATTTTTTTTAGGGGTTACGAAGGGTCTGCGATGTCCTCTTCCCCCTTCTGTTGAGGCGCGGTTGTATTCACGCACCGCTGAGGTAGGTGAATCCACTTTTTTCTTTCCAAATAAGTCTATAAAAATTCTTGAATGTTTTTAATTCATTCTTTTACTTGATCCATGCCTTTGAAAATTAATTGGTCAATATGCTTTAATGTTTTCAAATTAGTTAGCTTTGTTAAAAAAATAGTTGTTATTGTGTTTTATGGTTTGTGTAGTTTGCTTGGTCAGTTTATAAATTTTGTTCGTAAACTAGTTAACTTGTGATAGAACTGTTTTATAGACTGACTGGGTTGTTTAAATAATTGTTGATAAATTGTGCGAGATTCGGAACTTATTTTTTAAGGGCTTTGCTGTGCGTCTGATTTCAAAAGAGTATTTCATATGTGTAGGTGGTGGGAGTCCATGTTGTGCTACTTAGAAGTGTTTTATAAATTATTAAAACGTTTTACTAAAATGTGTAAGTGGTTTTGAATCATGTATCTAAATGGTTTTGTTGTCGCATAAAGAACAATTATTTTTTTTATAGTAAGGAAGACTTTTTGATATCTTTATGTGTGTTGTGTTCTTTTCATCCTATTTTGTGATAAAAGTTGGTTTTGTAAAGGGTAAAGACCCATTTGGTAAATGAGGTGTGTTTTGGGTGAGTTTTGACGTAAAATCCTTATAGTGTTATTTAAAATTGTTTTATAAACTTTTAACTTGTTTATTAAATATTATATGTAGTGCAGATGATGTTTTGGAAATACTTTTGTGGTGGGGCAGGTTTAAAAATAGATTTTTGACATGTGGGTATTTTTATTAAGTTGTGTAATTTGTTATTTTAACTGTGAAAGTAGTTCACACTCTGATATGGTGTGTTGTGGGTGTACATTTAATTATAAAGGGGGTTTTTGAGTAGGTCTTGGGTGTGTAAAGCCATGGGTTTCTCTTTAGAATTTTTTTACAAATTTTAAAATGGTTTATTAAATAGTATCGACAGTGCGAGTTATGTTTTGAAAGTATGTTGAGGTGGTTTTTTGTGTCGTATGTTCATCTAGTTTGTTTTTAGTCATTGGTTATGGGTTTTTAGTTGTGCGTTTGTTGCAGCGCGATGTCGGTGAGGAAAACCCGGGATATTGCGGTCATCGACTAGCGCGTGTTTGTGCATCTGTGCGAGGCGTGACGTACCCTTGTGTTTGGACAGCGATCCGAGGTAGGTCCCCCCTGCACTTACCTTTAGATTTATAATTTATTAATTTCTTGATGTTTTATTAATTTTAATAAATTGGAAATAATATAATATAATTAATTTGTATATGGTTATTTGGTGTGAAAAGAGCCGTTTATTTTATACCGAACACTTCAAACATTTTTTTGATGAGTGTACACCCAGTATTGAAAGAATGCCTATGTGGACATTAAACATAATTCAAGGAATTTCAAATGTACTTCTAGTTTTAAAGATAAATGATTTCTTCTGAACAAGTGTTTTGAGCTTTTTGAGAAATGAGGTTTTACTTTAAAATTGGTAAAGGCCCATTTGGCACTTTAATAAAATAGATTATTTTGGAAAACCCACTCGGGGGGTGATCTTTGGTGTTCGTTGATTGCGTGAGATGTATGTGATGTTTGTGCATCGTAACTGATTAATTTACATTGTGGACGCACCCCCTTTTTATTGCTTGTGTTGACATGGTAACCTGGCATATTGAGTGAATTTTCTGAGAATGATTGTTGCACTATTTTAGACCACGCACAAGCTAGTGGCCCCATATCAGGGGAAAACTAAGTTATCGCTGCTATGGGGATTGGGCCCCTTGATTAGGCCATGTAGGGCTATGCCGAGCGTTAGGGTGTTATGACGTCATCAAGTTAGGGCATGCCTTCAGGATGAGTCAGATGTATAGTATGTTCTGGATTGTTCACGATCTCCTAGGTTCGACCCATGTTTCTTTTAGTGTTTATTTATATGTGGCAGATGATTGAGAGGTTGAGTTCCATTGATGACCCCTGTGTGCCACTTTTTTCATTTCCCTTAGTGTGTGTTGTGTGTTGTGTGTGATTTTCCTTTTGACTAACAACTAAAGTTTGGATTTCTAAATTGTTCGCAAAATGTTTTAAAAATGCAATGCACCTGTTTCTTTCAACATTAAACTTGTTCTAAATTAAAATGGGAAATGGATTGTTATTTTTTTTAGAAATGAAAGTGTGTGTGGAAAAAATATTTTATATAATTTAGTGCAAACCTGGAATTGATAAATTCTTTGTTTAATGGTATGTGCATTGGGAATAGAATTAGTCGGGCCTACCTACTGAGTTTTAATACTCACACCTATAGTGTTTTCTTGTTTTTAGTTCTGTTGCAGGTTCCAGCATCAGTTGTTCGCCTTGAGCAACGTTGGGTTGTGGTATTGGAGAGTGAACCCCGGGGTCATGTGGAGTTTTGGTCGTGGTCAAGTTAGTAGCGTTGTTTGTTCTTTATTTATTTTATTTTGTTCTATTTATTTATTTTTCACTGCTTAGTCTATTTTCTTTTGAGACAAATCGTTCCCACCTGTTTAATTTTGATGCTCGGCCCTAGTTTCCAGCCCATGGGGATCGAGAACGCCCCTTGGGCCATGTCGCGGGTCGCCTCGGGCAACCGGTTCAGGGTCGACCCGGGTTAGTTCGTGAAAAAATTGTATCAGAGTATGGTTGTTATTTGGGGTGTTTTGTAGATGGAGATTAGGATTGTCGGGACTCAAGATGCAGGTATGGGAAGGACATCATGAACCCTCCTGGACGTCAGGACCCAAAATGTGACAACTGGGTCGCGGTGACAGTATAGCCACCACGCCTTAACATGGTCGTCAGGTCCTGGCCCACCAGGTACCACCAGTTTCCCCGCAGCCATGTGGGGCCCACCCCAGGGTCCACCCACGTGTCTGAATAGGTCATCTAACTAATGACAGTCCCCACAGGCCAACATGTGTCCTTTCCAGTGTGTTTTTCCCTCACTCACACACACCCTGTGAAACTTCCGAGGAGGTCACCCATCCTGATCACTACTTCAGGCCAAGCATGCTTAACTGTGGAGTTCTAATTAGGTAGGCTCCTAAAAAAAAAAGGTGCACCTTGTTGACATGAGTCATATCATTTAGTCATTTAACCCTTTATCATTTGGGGATGTTACAATCACCCCCCCCCCCTTTAGAGCACAACGCCCTCGTTGTGGGCCCTACATCTCAACCCAGGCAGTGCACCGCACTTAACATGGTCGTCAGGTCCTGGCCCACCAGGTACCACCAGTTGCCCCGCAGCCACGTGGGGCCCACCCCAGGGTCCACCCACATTCCTGAACGGGTCATCTGACTAATGGCAGTCCCCACAGGCCAACATGTGTCTTTTCCTTTGTGTTTTGCCCTCACTCACACACACCCTGTGAAACTTCCCAGGAGGTCACCCATCCTGATCACTACTCCAGGCCAAGCATGCTTAGCTGTGGGGTTCTAATCAGGTAGGCTCCTGAAAAGGAAGGTGCACCTTATTGACATGAGTCATATCATTTAGTCATTTAACCCTTTATCATTTGGGGATGTTACAATCACCCCCCCCCCTTTAGAGCACAATGCCCTCATTGTGGGCCCTACATCTCAACCCAGGCAGTGCACTGCACTTAATGTTGGGTACCACCTTTGATACCAAATGTGACAACTGGGTCCCGGGGACAGCACAGCCACCCCGCCTTAACATGGTCATCAGGTCCTGGCCCACTAGGTACCACCAGTTGCCCCGCAGCCACGTGGGGCCCACCCCAGGGTCCACCCACGTGCTTGAACGGGTCATATAACTAATGAAAGTACCCACAGGCCAACACGTGTCCTTTCCAGTGTGTTTTGTCCTCACTCACACACACCTTGTGATACTTCCCAGGAGGTCACACATCCTGATCACTACTCCAGGCCAAGCATGCTTAACTGTGGAGTTCTAATCAGGTAGGCTCCTGAAAAGGAAGGTGCAACTTGTTGACATGAGTCATATCATTTATTCATTTAATCCTTTATCATTTGGGTATGTTACATTAATGATGTCATTAAACACCTGAAACTCAAAACTGCATTTTTTACTATTCATCGATAATTCAACTGTTTCAAAAAAATCCCAAAAATTCACCCTAAAATAATATCGATGCTATGAATTCAAAAATGAAGTCCATTTTATGAAAATAATTTTCTAAATATTTTTAATTTAATTTTTAAATAAAATCATTATTTATTCCAAAAATACAACTTTAAAACTATAACTCATTTTGTAACACCTTAATAAAGTAATCAAGGTCCCATAAAATTATCGTATACCCATAAGACAATAAAGTAACAATTCATGATTAAATTTTATGAAAATAAATTTCCATTTTAAATTATTAAACTAATTGTAATATTGTAAATAAAATATTTATGGCATACAAAAATACCAAAACTTAAACTATGATCGTTTTTTCACTTTTAAGATGTCTAAAATGTATTTATACATTCATGGGTGAAGTTACTATTTTTTAGTCAATTTACTATTCATAACTATTCATTACTATTCATTACTATTCATATGGGTATGTTACTATTCCTACTTTACTATTCACTAAAAACCAAGTTGATCTTATTAGACTCTAAATTTATCACTGATCACAACTTTAGAAGACCATTTTTTGAAAATAATTTCACATTATTAATTATTTAATGAATACAAAAATATTTTAAAATACCCTTTTTTCCTAAATTCATCAATAATACACATCCTATTTTTATCCGGATATTTGAAATTCACAAACTTTTCCATAATAAGAAATAACAGTTTTATTTATATAAAAGGATTACACAAAGCTGCTAAGGTCTTGTTACATAGCCCCTTATAACACCAGCATAGTACCTAAGTATAAGGTGTGTTATGGTGATGGAATCTTGGAGTGGCTCAGACAACATTGCTCGAGTGTTGATTTCTATCAGCTTGAAATTATCCCTTAGGTGATTTTGTTCAAGCTTTATACGTTGAAGTTCGGCTTGGGCTTGGTCCAGAGCAAATCCCAGTGATGCTACCTCATTCCCAAGCTCCGAAAGATAGGCTTCATATGGATCGAGTCTACTAGATGAGGCCATTCAATCTTCTTTCTATATTAATTAACCAAGATAACCGTATTTATAAAAAACACAACGTTATGATTAAAGTTTATAACGGTTATATTAACCAACAGTCATATAATAGTCGAAACCCAACAGTCTCATTTTAATTATATCCACTTTATTAATTAAAGGATATATTTTTTTGAGTATAAAATAAAATATCACGCAAAATTAGGAAACAAATATAATTAAAAAGTTCAGGTCGTTACATTCTTTCCCACTTAAGAAATTTCATCCCCAAAATTTTATCTCGTACCCTCTGATAGGAAAAGGTGTGGGTACTTCTGTCTCATAGACTCCTCTAATTCCCACGTGGCTTCTTCACATTTTTGGTTCCTCCACAACACCTTAACAAGGTGGGTGGTCTTATTGTGAAGAACCATGTCTCTATAATCCAAGATCTCCACCAGCTTCTCCTCATAAGTGAGGTCATGTTCCAATTGTACCACCTCTAGATTCAGTACATGTGAAGGGTCAAGTATGTACTTCCTCAAGAGGGATACGTGGAAGACATCATGAACTTGTGCTAGATTTGGAGGAAGTGAAAGTCGATAGGCCACTTCTCTCACACGATCAAGGATTTCATAGGGGCCAATGTACCTAGGGATAAGCTTTCCTTTCTTCCCAAACCTCATGACTCTCTTCCAAGGTGAAATCCGAAGAAAGACTCTGTCACCAACATCAAACTCCAAGTCCCTTCGACGGTTGTCGGCATAGCTCTTTTTCTAACTCTGAACAGCCTTAATGTGTTGCTGGATGGCATGGACCATTCCTGTCATCTCTTGCACAAGATCAATCCCAAGAATCTTTCTCTCACCAGCTTCATCCCAACAATTAGGAGTTCTACATCGCTTCCCATATAAATCTTTATAGGGTGCCATTTGAATGCTCGAGTGGAAGCTATTGTTGTAAGAGAACTCAACTAAAGAGAGATATTGATCCCATCCACCTTTAAATTTCATTGTGCAAGTTCTCAGCATGTCCTCGAGTGTTTGAATGGTCCTTTCAGTTTGGCCATCAGTTTGGGGGTTATAGGCCGTACTAAAATTCAATTCAGTGCTCAAAGCTTATTGAAGACTTCTCTATAATTTTGATGTGAACCTTGGATCACGATCAGATACAATAGAAAGTGGAACTCCATGCAGCCTTACCACTTCCTTCACTTAAATCCTGAAAATTTGATCAAGAGATAAATATTCCCGAATGGTGATAAAATGGGCAGTCTTAGTGAGACAGTCCATAATAACCCATATCACATTGTTTCCTTTGGAAGTTCTCAGGATACCAGTGACAAAGTTCATAGTGATATTGTCCCACTTCTATGCTGATATGGGTAGTGGTTTCAATACCCCTTTAGGAAGTTGTCTCTCTGCCGTCACTTGCTGACATACCAGGCACCTTGAAGTGTAGTCAGCAATCTCCATTTTCATATTATCCCACCAATAATGATCACAAAGGTCCCTATACATTTTCGTGATACCAGGATGTATAGATAAAGTAGATCTATGAGATTCATCCATCATCTCCTTCTTTATTTCCAGAATATATGGAACACATAGTCTTGTACAAAATTTCATTACACCTTCTTGATCGGTATTGAACTTAGGAAACTTCCCATCCTTCGTAGCCTCAAACTTCTTCTGTAATAAAGGATCTTCTTTCTAAGCTTTCTTGATCTTCTCTAGTAATGACGGTTGAGAAATCATTTCGGTTAGGGTTGATGATGTCCCTTACTTTATAATTCCCATGTCCAGTTTTACTAGGTCATTGATCAAAGGATCTCTTTGAATCCTCATAATGGATAGAACAATTGGGTCTTTCCTACTTAATGCATCAGCGATTTTGTTTGCTCTTCTGGGATGATAATGAATTGAACAATCATAGTCTTTATGGAGTTCCAACCATCTTCTTTGTCTCATGTTTAATTCCTTTTGTGTGAAAATATACTTCAAACTTTGATGGTCTATGTATATATCACATTTATCCCCATAAATATAGTGTCTCCATATCTTCAGAGCAAAAATGCCTGCAGCCAGTTCCAGATCATGCATAAGAGAGTTCTGCTCATGAGTCTTCAACTGTCGAGATGCATAAGCAATGACCTGGTCATTTTGCATGAGGATGCACCCAATCCCTTTCAGAGATGCATCGCTAAAAATAATGAATACTTCTCCACTTGAGGGTAGAGTTAACACAGGTGCAGTAACCAATCTCTTCTTCAGCTCTTGGAAACTTTCCTCACACTCCTTTGTCCAGATGAACTTGACCACTTTTCGAGTTAACTTGGTTAATGGATTATAAAGTCATGAAAATTTTTTAACAAACCTCCTATAATATCCCACTAATCCAAGGAAACTATGAATCTCAGTTATTTTTGTAGGCTGAGGCCACTCCTCTACAACTTTTGTCTTTGCAGGGTCAACTGTGATTCCTTCATTGGTAACAATGTGCCCCAAGAAAGAAACTTTTTGTAACCAGAATTCATATTTACTGAACTTTCCAAAAAGTCTATCCTTCCATAGAGTTTGCAAAATAACCCTTAGATGATCCTCATGCTCCTCACGACTTTTGGAATATATCATAATATCATCAATAAAAACTACCACAAAGTTATCAACATAGTCTTTAAAGAATCTATTAATAAAATCAATAAAAATAGCAGGTGCATTAGTTATTCCAAAGGGCATAACAACAAACTCATAATGCCCATATCTTGATCGGAAGGCAGTTTTTGGAATATCTTCTTTCTTCACCCTCAATTGATGATAACTAGATCAAAGATCAATCTTAGAGAAGAATTGATCCCCATGATGTTGGTCAAATAAGTCATCAATTCTTGGAAGAGGGTATTTTTTCTTTACTGTGATCTCGTTCAGTTCTCTATAATCAATGCATAGCCACATTAATTCATCCTTCTTCTTCACAAAGAGAACAGGTTCTCCCCAAGGAGACACACTCGGTCGGATAAACCCCTTCTCCAAAAGATCTTGGAGTTGTTTCTTTAATTCCTCCAGCTCCACATTTTCCATCCTATATAGGGTCATTGATATTGGATGAGATCCAGGTACGAGTTCAATCGATAACTCTACCTCTATTTCTAAGGGAGTTCCAGGAAACTCCTCAGGAAATAAGTCAATGTATTCCTAGACGATGAGAACATTTTGTATCCTCAAACTCTCATTTCCTTCTTCTTCTTCACAGATCAATTCCATAAATAAGGATATAGGAGGTTCTTCTAGACAAAGATCAGGTTGAGATATCTCTCCTTGGAAGATAAATGTAGGTTTTCCATTCAAGACTACTGAGATTTCCTTACTTCTATATTTGATCTTAGCATTATACTTTGAGATCCATTCCATCCCTAGTATAATGTCAAATTTCATCATGGGAATGACTACTAGATTTGCGATAAGATTGTTCTCAACAAAGTAAATACTAGAGTTTATAAACACTGACGATTCTTGGATAATCCCACCAGGAGTCTTGACTGATAACTCTACTTTTACCAAATCAGGAGTTGATTCTAAATTCTTTTCAAACTTGGAGGAAATAAAGGAATGTGTAGAACCAGAATCAAACAAAGTACTTGCTAGCTTTGAGAGAACAACAAGAGTACCTGCTACCATATCATTCGGAGCTTCAACTTTAGCTGTTGTGATAGAAAAATCACAGCCTTTCTCCCTTGGCCTTTGTTGAGGCTGATGGTGGTTCCACTCCACTGCCCTCGGATTTGGACAGTGATTGGAAAAGTGCCCACGTTGTCCACACTTAAATCACTATACATCAGGTAGGGCCTGCACCATCTTCCCCTTGTCGTTAGTGTTTTGAAGTTGAGGTTTCACCTCACTACAACAATTCATTGCAATATGGTCATCACTTCCACAATTGTAGCATTTCCTGCTCCCGAGCAGGCAGTTCCTCGAATGCTTCTTCCCACATTTATTACATTTGGGAAATTTTACTTGATTGCCTCCTCTTCCTTGATCAAAGATAATCCCTAATCTTGGCTCCATTGATCTCTTTTTGTTGTTGGATTTATGAGACCAATGAATCTCACCAAACTCCAGTTCGACTTTCATCACACTTCGCAGGATCTCCTCATAGCTTTCATAATCTCGGTTGGCTAGATTCTTCCACAGATGAGGTCTCAGTCCACCGAAGAATATATCAACCTTTACATTTGGATCCATAAAAAATCTATAGGTGTAACTTGAAATCCTTGTGAAGTTCATCTCGTAGCTTCCCACAGATTCATTCCCCTTCTGCTTCAGCTCGAGAAACTTTTTATCCATTCTTGTTCTCATGGAACGAGGGAAATACTTACTAAAGAAGATCCCTATGAACTCTTCCCACTCCATAGCTTCATTATCCACTCTTTTCCTCATGTTTTTAATCATCTCCCACCACTGATCAGCTTCTCCTTCTAAGCGATAGATATTCAGGGTGACCTTCTCTTGCTCTGAACAGTAGAGCATAGAAAATATCTTCTCGATAGAGCTGATCCACTGCTCAGCAATCAATGGGTCAGTCAATCCACTGAAGTTTGGTGGTCATTGATGCATAAAGTACTCAACAGAATGTTTTTACCTTTGCAGTGAGATCGGTATCTTATCTTGATTCAAGTTATTTCCCATAACTTGAGTCATTTGGTTCATCATTTGCATGAATGTTTCCATTATGGCTTCCATCGGAGGGCCGTCAGCACATGGTCCATTGCAGTCACCAATTGCACGGTTCCTCCTATTTCCTGCCATTTCTAACAGAATAAAACCTAAATGAGAAACTTATTTCATTTACTAATCTTTTAAATATAAAGGATTTATGTCTTAAAACTTCTTTAAACAATTACATTTCTCTATAAATCCTTCATAATGATTCATAAAAATCTTATGATTAACCAAACATATCCCCTGGGAGTGTCATAACCAAGAGTTAATCAAGGACCATTGTCGTGTACCATGATACCCCGGGTCAAGCCCAAAACTCCTTGTCAGAGTTTTCACTCTTAGGTACCTCTGTTCTAGAGCCACCTCTACTTGCTCGTATCCAAACAGGGATGTATTTACTTGATAAACCACTTACTTGATACTCACCAAAATACTAGGAAGTTTTCCTATATTTAAACTTTTCTATAGGATTATTCCTAAAGATTTCATAGCCTAATTTCCATAAATAACTAAACTATCCTTTGATACCAACTATGGCATCCCGCCTTTTTATTACATAACTTTTCATTACATTTTACAAATAGAGGATCTTTAAAGTCTAGTATCTTGGAAATAGGTAACTTAATACATGAAAAAACATAAAAAATTATTATAAACCACTTTTAAGGATTTATATTAGGTTTATCCTATGTAAAATTACCGCATCTCATATCCTGGAGACATACATCAAAGGAAAGGGTGAGTAGAAGGCTCAATAATAAAAACAAGTGAAACAGTTGACATGTGATCTTGAGCAATATTAATAGGAACATGATAAAAGTCCTAAAGGCATGAGCAATGGAAGAGTAGGAATATCATAATGAAAATAACTTGAAACATAACTTGAATATATGGCTTCAACATTTCATTTATACATTCATGAATATATCACCAAGGTCCATCCCCAAGGTGTCATAAAAATTACCAAGGTTATTCACCAAGGCATCGTGAAACTTGTCATCTCTAGAGATTAATTCTTTACCCAATGCATTGGAGTGCTATCAAAAGGTACCCTTAATATTTCTTTATTTTCATTTGATCCACATATATCATAATTAAACATTTCATAAATAACCCAAAGAGAGTGAAAGAAATGGGTTTCACTTCAAAATCGCGATGTTTTAAAAGTGCTTAAAAATAAGACTGTTATGTCATTTATAACCCATGGAAAGGGAGTGAGGGTTACATGTATGTCAATTACTGAATCAAATATATCATTTTTTTGTATCTATGAACACACATAGAAAAAAAAATATGTCTGGGTATTCACATAAATAAAACAAGAGAATTACTTGAGAAAAAGAGAGAGAAATTTTGAGATGAAATTTCTGCAGCATAACGGCTATATAACATGGTTTTAGAAAATAATATAAAGACAGAGGACAAGGGTCACCCATAAATAAATTAATAATTTTATAGTAGAGGTATAGAAAAAAAAAGAAATAAGATCATGGTGTGGAAAATTGAATGAAATACCACATGAAAAGGAAACTTTCAAGGAAATAGAAAGCGCAATTTCTTTTACAAAAATTTGGCAGCCTAACGGCGTCAGATAAAAATTCCGAAAAATAAATTGATGAGAGTGGAAAGGGTCTATAATAATTTGGAAATGAAATGGACATTATTAAAGATATATAAGAACAAGACCCCTCGTAATAAAATGGAACTATAAGATATAACATAAAGGAAGTCATGGCTTAAAAGAGGAGGGTGAAAGGATCCCTTATCTTGAAGAGTAACTTTGAAAACCTGAAGGTCAGGACCTTGAGAGGATTGAGGGAACCTTGGGAAGAATACTTGGGAGGTAAGGAGACCATAAATTTGTTGAGGATGATTTTGGAATGAAATTAATGAGGTAAATGGCTTGGTATTTATAGGAAAAGTGAGTGAATAAATTATTAATTTCCAAGGGACACCTCATCGGTGGTATTTGTAAAACCATGGGATTTCCCATGGTATTTGACCATGGTATTGGACAATTGGGACACCTCATAGAATATCCCACTATTCATAAGTCGACCAGAAAGCTTACATCATTATTACATCATTAATGAGTCATTAAACACCTAAAACTCAAAACTGCATTTTTACTATTCACTGATAATTCAATTGTTTCGGAAAAATACCAAAAATTCACCCTAACCTAATATCGATGATCTGAATTAGAAAATGAATTCCATTTTATGAAAATAATTTTCTAAATATTTTTAATTTAAATTTTAAATGAAATCATTATTTATTTCAAAAATACAACATTAACACTATAACTCATTTTGTAACACCTTAAAAAAGTAATCAAGGTCCCATAAAATTATCGTATACCCATAAGAAAATAAAGTAAAGAATTATTATTAAATTTTATGAAAATACATTTCCATTTTAAATTATTAAATTCATTATAAAATTGTAAATAAAATATTTATGGCATACAAAAATACCAAAACTTAAACTATGATTGTTTTTTCACTTTTAAGATGTCTAAAATGTATTTATACATTCATGGGTGAAATTATTTTTTTGGTCAATTTACTATTCATTACTATTCATTATTATTCATATGGGTATGTTATTATTCCTACTTTACTATTCAATAAAAACCAAGTTGATCTTATTAGACTCTAAATTTCTCACTGATCATAATTGTAGAAGACCATTTTTTGAAAATCATTTCACATTATTAATTATTTAATGAATACAAAAATATTTTAAAATACCATTTTTTCCTAAATTCATCAATAATACACATCCTATATTTATCTGGATATTTGAAATTCACAAACTTTTCCATAATAAGAAATAACAATTTTATTTATATAAAATGATTACACAAAGTATCTAAGGTCTTGTTACATATCCCCTTATAACACCAGCATAGGACCAAAGTGTAAGGTGTGTTATGGTGATGGAATCTTGGGGTGGCTCAAACAACATTGTCCGAGTGGTGATTTCTATCAGCTTGAACTTCTCCCTTAGGAAATTATGTTCAAGCTTCATACGTTGAAGTTTGACTTGGTCTTGGTCCAGAGCAAAGCCCAGTGATGCTATCTCTTTCCCAAGCTCCGACAGATGGGCTTCATATGGCTCGAGTCTACTAGATGAGGCCATTCAATCTTCTTTCTTTATTAATTAACCAAGATAACCATATTTATAAAAACACAACATTAATATTAAAGTTTCCAACGGTCATATAACAGTCGAAACCCAACGGTCTCATTTTAATTATACCCACTTCATTAATTAAAGGATATAGTTTTGTTGAGTATAAAATAAAATAACTCAAAAAATTAGGAAACAAATATAATTAAAAAGTTCAGGTCGTTACAATTGACTAGGCTTAGTCATTTTATTCCTTAACACTTATTTCATCTAATATACTAGTCACAGTCTCTTCATCATCATAAATATAACTATTACACCTATAACCTTTATGATTCTCTTCATGAGATTTCCCTTGAGGGCATAAATTTTCATAATGCCCATACATTCCACATTTAAAACCTTATACTATCGATGATGCCTTAGAAGTACTATTATTCTCATCCATTATGTTAATTGAACCTTTCACTTTTCCTTTTTAATTAATTTCTTTGTGTCCTTTTACACACCCAAAATATCTTCATGTTCCTTTGAAACATTCTCCTTGATGCCTCTTCCCACATGCCTTACTTAAAGAAAATTGAACATTATTTCCAATGTTTTCATCATGAAACTTCATCTTTATCTTATTAGATGGGTCAAGAAACTCACCAAATTTGAGATTATTGATCATATTATGAGATTTATTATTACACCCTAACCTTGTAAAATTAATTATTTTAATTATTTTAATTATTTTTAGCCTCAATTTTGAGTTCTGGTAGTTGGTGGGTCAAATTTTAAATTTTTGTGGGATTTTTAGTTGTTGTGTGGTTAGCCTGCATGGTTAGTAGTAATTGTGTGGTTCCTATACGATTGATTAAGTGAGTTTGAGGTGTGGTGCATGGATTGCATACAGTATATTAAATCATGCAGAAAGCATGTGGTTCATCTTTGTGAGTTGGTAGTGCAAGCAATACGGTTTGAGGACGATTTGTTCAACCATGTGTATTCCTAGGAGTAACCATATATGTGTTCCTGTTCTAGGTAGTATCACATGCATGGTTGGAACATTATTTGGTAAAATGTGCACAAACTGTGTGGATCACCTAGAATTTAATTTTTTTTAATATTTTTTTCTTATTTTTTATTTTCTCTCACATTTTTTATTTCTTATTCTCCCCTATGAATCACATGGCTCTGCCTCCCTTCTCCCATGGTACACATGAGTCCCCCCTCTCAAATTCTGCTTTTTCCAATGATTAAACCAAATCCCTTCTGGTTTTGCGGTTTAATCTTAGATGTATGGTCTCCAACACCCTCTTCCTTCCATTCCTGACAATTTTTCTCTTCCCCGTCTCCCTACCTAGATCAGCTAAAGTTAGGGTTGATCTAATTTTTGGTGTTTTCTTTCATTTTTAGGGAATGTAGTGTCTCTCTCAGGCCATCCTTGTTCATGTTCTGGAATTTTCCACTGAAGGAAAAGCGTTTCAAACTATTTTGGTCCATCCTCCATCATTTTTAGTTAGATTTCCTTCTACCCTTAATTTTGGAACAATTTTAATTAGGACTTTTGTAATGTTTAAATTTTTTATATTATTGTAGTACATTTTGGTCTCCATTAGGATGAGTTAGAGTATCCATATTTGAAGGCTCGCATCTGTATGCATAGGTATACATGTACCGGTAAAAGTTACCCCTTTATATATATTCACCCATGGTAGAATGAATATATATAATGGGGATATGTGTACTTATATGGGTATATAAAGGTGCATAAATGTGTAAGTGTAAATGGGTATATGCATATATAAGCATATGTGTAAGGATACCCTTGTACAAATTTGGCCATGAAAATATGTACATAGGGGTTGGGTGTCCTTGCATATAAGAAAAGGTGCATATTCATGCAAGTGGAAAAGGAAAATTCAAGTTTTCATTATAAAAAAAATCAGTGCACCTTGAGTTTTAGGTAGGTTCCCTATACTGAGGCCTTTAATTTGAATTCCATAATTTCTAGAGTGTTTTAAAAAAGTTTTTTTAATATTAAATAGTATGTATATGATATGAAAAGTTATGGTGATTCTTGGTGTTGTACTTTCCTTTATTTTTCATGTTCACATTCAAGTTTGACATGTGTAGTATTTATTAAAATATGCTTCCAATCTTGTTTTTGAATGATCTACATTTTAAATGTATAAAATTAGTTTCCAAAATGGTTTTATGTGTGAAATGGGTATTTTAAATATGTTTGGTGTGTGTAAAATATTTTTTCAAATTGGGTTGATTGAAAATAGGTCATATGTGATTTTAAGTAGGGGAAATTTCTTATTTTGGTAATTTTGGAAAATCTCATGGGTTTTGGTGTGGATTCAAGGTTAAATAGTTATTTTCCTCTTTTGAATGTCTATTTGGTATGAATTGATTCATGTGATGATGTGGTGGTTGTATGGAAAGGAATTTATTTTGATATTGATATTGGATTAAGCACATGGGAAGCCTAAGTACCTAGGTGGGAAGACTAGGTCTAATACGCTAGGTGGTTCGGCAGGTCTGAGGCTTGGTACCCCCTATCAGGATTGATTCCACAATACTAACTAAACATATGATGATGGTCGTAGACCAGTAGACCTTGGGATGTGTTCCCCTCTAGTAGCTCATACACGAGGATGCTGTGGGTTTTGGAATATGATTAGAGACCACTAGACCTTGAGATGCATTTCAATCTAGTGTCTTGTGCATGAGGATGTTGTGGGTTTTGGTAGGATGTTCTTATCACTGAGGTATGGGTATCCTAGGAATGTACTAACCCTAACTATATAGGAATTTCTCATGGTGCTTGATATTTTATTTTCATTTCAATTGCCGCATTCTTTTTTTCTCTTTTTTAAAAACCATATTTTAATCTAAATTTTTTTCCTCTAATTTTGGAATGTCTATGCATGATTGGAAGATATTTTGTAAATTTGGTGTAAAATAATAGTTTTCTTGAAAATGGAAACTTGTTAATTGAATTTGAAAATAATTAAAACCCTTATTTTTATATGGTTGTATTTTCAAACTAGCATGACTTGGTTTTCTTTTTAAAGGTAATGCATAGGGAATAGTTTATATGGGAATGCCTATTGAGTTTTAATACTCACAGCTATAAGTTTATTTTTTTAGATTTTGGTGTTTCTTACCACTCTAGTTCTCTCATGGAGCGAGTGCAATCTTATAGTTGGAGGTGACCCATGGGGTCACATGGAGGTACATGTAGTCTTATTTTCTTTCCACTGTAAGAGTTTAGTTTTATTATTTAGTTTATTTTCATTTATTTATCTAATTTATATGGTATAAATCATTCCCAACTATTAATTCTTAATTCATGACACTATTTTCTAGCCGGGGGGGATAAGGAACGCCTCTCGGCCCTTGTCGCGGGCCGACTCGGGTAACCGATTCAGGGTTGACCTGGGTTGATTCATGATAAAATGGTATCATAGAAGGCCCTTGTTATTTCGGATGTCAGGTAGGCTGAAGATAATATTTTTGGGTCTCATGACATAGGTCAAGGTTTGGTTCCTAATTACCACAACTCGTGATGAGACCTGAGTTTCCAAGGGTAGTAGGGTTTCAAATATTTATTTTTGGTTTGAGTTTTTATGTTGGCATTTGTTTAGTTTGATGAGCCTGTGTGTATTAGGGATGATAGTGGAAGTGAATTGGTGTTATGAAGTGAGCTTAAATGGTTTATCTAACCATGTGGATCTCACATGCACTAGTAAATATGCTTCTAGTGGTTGTTTCATGCTCAGTTCATGGTCTGCTAAATTATTTGGTTGGGGTATGTATGACCACTAGTCCCCATTTCTAGTTATTTTGGTATTGGTGATGCCTTGGTCTGATTTGGTTTGGTGTGAGTGGAATTTTTAAAGGAAATTTATTTCTTAAAATGGTTTCTAGATTGAAAAAAATGGGTTTTAAAAGATAAATTGATTAATAATTTTGAAAATTTTGGGAAAAGGTGGAGGAAAGTGAATTGAGAATTTGGTAAATTCTTGGTTTTGATGATAAAATGGTATGTGTGACCCTTTTAATTCCTTATGGATGTTTATATATGTGTGGGTTTGTATGTAAAATGCATTTTTCTATGTATATATGGATTTTATAATTGTAAGTAGGGATGAAAACATATGTGACGGTTCACAGGATACCATGGGTGAGTATTTAAGATCAAAGTTTTGAGTTGGTTTCTAAATTTTCTTTTAAAAAGGAAAATGATTTTTGTTATAAAGGGTATTATTTTCTAATGAGATTTGTGGTTTTAAATGGGAAAGTGAGGTTTTTTTTGAATTTTAAATTGGATGTTTTGAAATGATTTTTGGAAATGGAAAATAATTTTGATTCCAAAAGGGGGAATTAAATTTTAAAATGGGTGAATTTGAAAAATGGTGGTTTTTAAAAGTGGGTTTGACTTGTTTTTTGAGGTTTTTGTGGTTTTGTTTCAATTGATATTTGATATGGATTTGATTTTTTTTTGATGTTTTGGTTTCTGAGTTTGGAATTTGGTTTAAAATGTTAGTTGTTTGAGTTTTGTTTCGATGTTGATTTGGTTTTATGGCTTATGTTGTTGAGAGTATTCCACCCAAAAATACCTAGAAGGTTCTTTAGGATTCTCATATAGTCATATGACCTACCCGAAATCTTATTGGATTTGTGGATCCAAGCTCTTCTCAATCAGTTCCTGTTGTCTATAGTCATCAGAGTCCATTGGAGGTCATTGAGTGTCTTGGTGAAATAAAGTGTCTTAGTTTTTGGAAGAAAAGGATCTTATGAATATTCCTCATCCAGTGAGGAGTGTGAATTGAAGGGATCTATTCCAAACAATTCTCCTTAATAATTCTTGATTTTCATTTGTCAGACCACTTGTTTGTTTGCTTTTAGTGTGGTTAGTTTGGGCACTCTAAGTCATCTTGTCATAATCCATTTAAGGCTTGTTGATGGTGTGGATGTGGAAAAGTCCTAAAATTTTCATCATCAAAAGAATAAGTCTCCACTATAGGATTTCATATTTTTACTATGAGTAATTGGATGCTTCTGACATTAGGGCTCCAACTACAGGCCCTAGAGTGAAGCTTGTATGCATTCAGGAATTGTTGGGTGTATGGGGAGAACTTGGTTTAGATTTTATATCTAGTTCTATAATGAGTAAAATTTAAGTTTATTTGTTTTAGATTATTCATATTTTATGGTTCCATTTTGTTGAAAATGTGTAGATTCCTCATTTCCTCATTGTGTTCTTTATTATTTGAAAGTTCCTATTTGGTTGTAAGAAGGCGTGGTGGTTTTATTTTCTTATGATTTCAGTGGTTGTGTATTTTCAAAAGATAATCTATGATCAATTTTCCTAGTGTGTTTATACATCTTGTGGATTGATCTTAGTTTGGGTTGTGATCATTTTGAAGATGCTCATGTCTTGAGGAAATATTGAATCAAGGATCGATATTTTCTTGGGGTTCCTTTTGTTAGGATCCCCTTATGTTGGGGGTCATCATGTGTTGGTTGGTTCATGATGGGAGGTTAATTACATGTTTTTTGGACTGAGTTGGGAGTTCCCATGTGGGTTTAATTATGATAGTCAATTCCTTAATGGTGGGGATACCTCTCTCTTTACCCTGTGTATCTTTTTGTCGTCTTCTCTGGAGTTCGTCGGGTGTGACTTGTGGAGTTGAAATGTCACACCAAGTTTCATAGTTTCATTTGATCTTGATTAGTTTTGAGATATATTTGTGTTCCTTGTTTGTCTGGGTGAATTTCTTGGGGCATAAAGTGTTAATGGTGAGGAGAATTGTCACACCCCGACCTTGTAAAATTAATCATTTTAATTATTTTCAGAATCTCTTTTGAGTTTCAGTAGTTGGAGGTTTGAATTTTAAATTTTTGGAGGCTCTTTAGTTATTTAATGATTATTCTGCATAGTTAATAGTAACCATGTAGTGCCCATTCAGGTTCCTAGGTGAGTCTTAGGTGTGGGTCACGGCTTTCTAATGGTCTATTAAACCGTACAGCAAGCATGCAGGCCGACTCTGTGAGTTGGGAGTGCTGAGCCGCATGGTTTGAGCATGGTTTTATCAATCGTGTATCTTCTTAGGAGTAACTGTGCACATGTGCCTAACCTAGGCAGTATCTATTTCATGGTCGGTGCATATTTTAGTAAACCATGCACAAATAGTGCGGATCTCCCTAAATTTAAAATTTTGTTTTTTTTCTTTTTTTTTATTTTTTTCCTTTCCACTATTTTTTATTTATTTCTTCTCCTACCCTATGCATTGTGTGGCTCCCCCACCCTTCCACCATGTCATGAGAGATCCCCCTCTCAGATCCCCCTTTTTCCATTGATTCAACTAGATTCCTTCTAGTTTTACTGTTGAATCTTCAAGTTATGGTCTTCGAATCCCTCTTCCTTCCATTCTCGATAAATTTTCTCTTCCCTGTCACCCTACCTAGCTTTACCAAACTCTAGGGTTTTGGTTGATCTAATTTTTGGTGTTTTCCTCCATTATTAAGGTATATAGTGGCTCTCTCAGGTTATCCTTGTTCATGTTTCGGCATCCATCATTGAAGGCAAATTAGTTTAGACCGTTTTGGTCCACCCACCATTTTTTTGAGGTATATTTCCTTTTTCCCTTGATTTTAGACCAATTTTAATTAGGGATATTGTGATTTTTAGATTCTTTATATTGTTTTTTGTGCGTTTTAGTCTTCACTGGGGTGAGTTCAAGCTACCGTCTTTGAATTCCTAGATGTGTATGCATAGGTAGGCATGTACTTATATAAGTTACCCCTTTATATATATTCACCAATGGTAGGATGGATATATATAATGGGGCAAGGTGTGCTTATATGGGTATATAAATGTACATACATGTGTAAGTGTAAAAGGGTATATGCATATACAATAATATATTTAAGGATACCCTTTTACATATTTTTCTATGTAAATATGTACATAGGGTTGCATATAAGTGAAGGTGCATATGCATGAAAGTGGAAAAAGAAGATTTGAGTTGATGTTGTATAAAGCAGCATGCCTTAAGTTTGAGGTAGGTTCCCTATATTGAGGTATTTAATTTGAATTCCATAATTTCTTGAGTGTTTTAAAAAGTTTTTTTAATATTAAATAGTATGTATATTCTATTAAAAGTGATGGTGATGCTTGGTGTTGACGTTTCCTTTATTTTCCCTATTCACCTTCAAGTTTGACATGTGTATTCTTCATTAAAATATCCTTCCAAGATTGTTTTAGAATGATCTATATTTTAAATGCTTAAAAGTGGTTTCCAAAATGGTTTTGGGTGTGCAAGGAGTATTTCCAAATATTTTTGGTGTGTGTAGAATAGTTTTTCAAGTTGACTTGAATGAAAATGGGTATTTATGTGATTTTAAAGAGGGGAAATTTTTTATTTTGGTAATTTTGGAAAAGTGCCTGGTTTTTTGTGTGAATTCAAGGTTAAATGCTGATTTTCCTTTTGTGAATGTATCTTAGGTATGTGTTGATTAATTTGATTATGTGGTGGTTTTATGTAAAGTAAGTTCTTTTGATATTAATATTGGATTAATCACATGGGAAGCTCGGGTACCTAGGTGGGAAGACTAGGTCTAGTACGCCAGGCGGTTCGGTAGGGTCGTGGCTTAGTTCCACCTAGTAGGATTGATGCCACAACACTAACTAAACATATAATGATGATCAAATACCACTAGAACTTGGGATTTGTTCCACTCTAGTGGATAATTTACAATTATTCTATGGATTTTGGTATATGATCTAAGACCACTAGATCTTAGGATGCATTCCCCTCTAGTGGCTTGTGTATAAGGATGTTGTGGGTTTTTTTTATGTTCATATCACCGAGGTATGAGGATTATAGGACCATACTAACCCTAGAAACTTAGGGATTTCCCATGTTTCTTGTGATGTATTTTCATTTCAGTTTCCTCATGCTTGTTTTCTATTTTTTAAAAACCATGTTTTAATCTAAATTGAAATCATTTCATTTTGGAATTTCTATGCATTCTTGAAAACTATTTTGGAAATATGGTGGAAAATAAATGGGTTTCTTGAAAATGGAAACTTGTTACTTTAATTTGAAAAGAATGAAAACCCTTATTTTTATAAGGTTGTATTTTAAAACTAGCATGACTTGGTTTTATTTTTAAAGGTAAGGCATAGGGAATAGTTTATCTGGGAATTCCTATGGATTTTTAATGCTCATGACTATATCTTTACTTTTTTATCTTCTGGTGTTGTTTCCCACTTTTGTTTACTCATGGATCGAGTGTGGTCTTATAGTTGGTGGTGATCCATGAGGTCACATGGAGGTACGTGTAGTCTTATTTTCTTTCCACTACTAGATTTTAGTTTTATTTTTCAGTTTATTTTCATTTATATATCTATTTTCCATGGGTTAAATTGTTCCCAACTACATATTATTGATTCTTGACACTAGTTTCTAGCCTGGGAGGATCAGGAATGCCTCTCAGGCCTTGTCATGGGTCGACTCAGGTAACCAGTTCAGGGTAGACCTGGGTTGGTTCATAACATTACTGATTAGGCATAATGACATTGTTTC
The DNA here is from genome assembly GCA_963277665.1 of Viscum album. Lineage (NCBI taxonomy): Eukaryota > Viridiplantae > Streptophyta > Magnoliopsida > Santalales > Viscaceae > Viscum > Viscum album. The sequence goes on from OY728155.1 coordinate 1,909,504,137, forward strand.
TCCTTTCGAATACCATTTCATTTGTTTTATCATGAGTAAGATCATTTCATTTTCAATCACATTCACCATTAAAATAAATCCTCATAGTTCCAGACATTGTCTAAAACCCAAAAAGAATCATGTGAGAATCACTATATCATACTGGGAAAATAAAGGAAATTTATTATGAAATTTCAATCTATGAAACATTAGATTTAATCCTAGGTTATTCATGATTGTTACCAAAATTATAGGATAGTGACCTATACTTAGACTTATCCTTTGGGATCCTACTTAATTTTTTCAAATCCGAGTTTCTAAATGTTAACTAAACCTTACTCTCATACCAGCTATAACTAACCACTCTTTTCATATAGAGATATTATATCTAACTATATGAATTTTCATTACATAACATAACAAAACCACACCAGAATCGTATGGGTTAAGTATATTTAAAAAATTGGAAACAAAAACAACCAGTTCATAAAACATCTACATCACCTCCTGCTTATTCCTTTATAAATAGAACCCTTTTTTAAATTTAATGCTTAATATCTTCATTCATATCATGAGGAAAATAAATATAAAAAATTGTGATCTTATATGCTCGGTAAGGGTAAAAAAAGAGACATCAAACCTAAAAAAATCATAATGGAATAATAACATGAACATAATATTTGAAAATTATACCATGTATATCCAAGATCAAAATTTTGAGTTATATAATAAACCATAAAAGTTTATAAGACATGTATCATAAGATAACATGATCCATGATAGAATAAAATTAGAATATGACATGGAATGTATCATATGAAAAAAAAATTATAACATTGTGAACATGTATAAATAGAAATAGGTTCACTCACTAGGTTAAGGACATAAAATCAGGACCTTAAATAAACTTATGGAAATTAAATCATGTCCATGCATAATCTTATGGAAATTAAATCCAGGTCCATGCATAAACTTATGGACATGAAAACCCAGTCCATGCAAAGAATTTTGAACATGAAATCAGGTTCATGTATAACATATTTACCTCATGATTTATCCATATTTACCCAATGAATTAGAGGGAGATATAGGTCCCACCAATAACATAATTAAAACCATTCATATGTTTTCCACAATAAGATAAGTTATTCATCATTCCAAACCCATGTAAATAAATGAGTTTCATAAACATTTCATCAAAACATAACTCATGAAAAAGAAACAGGATTCATAAAAATAATGAAATCATAAACATAAACCAACCATAAAAAAAATAAGGATAATATTTTTGATTAATATCCCCAGTAAATCATAAGTAACCTCAAATAAATTTATCTTAGATGGAAAACAATTTTTATAGATCACTTAAAATAATTCTTGAAGAAAATATCCTTTCTGTTTTGAAAATAGTTTTTTAAAAAGCCTCATAATTATAAAAGAAAAAAAAATTATTTGAAAATAAACTATAATATTGAAAATTAAGCTTCAATTAATTAAGTCATCATGACAGTGGGAAAATATTCTCATTCCTTATAAATTAAAAAAACATTCCTTCTATATATTTGTTTTGGAAAATTCCTAAAGAACCTCACTTAGAAAATGACAAAAGATATGATTTCCAAACATTTTGAAAAAAGTTAAACATGAGTGAAAATGAATTGAAAAATCATAATAAAATAGTAAAAACATTTTTGGAAATACTTTTATAAAAAACATGGGCATGGAAGAAAAATATATTTTTAAGGGAAACTTTAAAATGATAATTTTTAAAAGAAAATCCCTTATAAATATCATATCATTAAAGTGAGAATTAATAAAATTAATTGATTATGTGTATTTTATATAAATAAATATAAAACAAGTTAAAATTAAACATAATATAATCAAAATTAATCCCACACATAATCATATCACGACATAATCAATGAAGTATAAGGCCAACCAAAAGAATGGGAATTGGGTTAAGAATTATTATACCACTTTGTAATCATTCAAATCGTATGCCCCATAAAAGTAATAATTATCAAATGAAAAATTTAATATCATTAATAAAATTATATTCATGATATTATACATCTAATGGAAGTATATATACATCACACATAATAAATAAGTGGTGAATGAAGCATATATCTCACAGAAGTAAGAGTGAGTTGAGAAACCCTTACCTCATGAGTCATTTTGGTTGTATGTGATTTAACCTCCTATATAGTGGTTTTAAAAATGTTATTAACTCATACCAGAACCATATTGATATTTATAATATCATATATTATCTTATTATAACATTTTACTCCTCGTTTATTAATAATATTTTATTTATTTAACTGTTTTAGGTTTTAATTTCCTTATTTTCTCATACGTATCTTGTCACGAAATTTCCTGTACTTGAACATATTATATAGCCCAATAATATATATAATTATATTAATGTTATAAATATAATATTTACTCATTATATACATTTTTAAAATCATTATTCAAGGTTGGATGTGGAAAATCAATCACATCGTGCCGTGGAGACGGTAGGCCGTACGAACTCATGAGTGACGATATCATTCCCTTAATTATGAATGGGTAGGGAAATGAAAGATATATTAATTTTTCCAGAAAAAAATATAATTTCATAATTATCATATATATCCATTACTTCTATCATTAAAACCATCCAATTAAAATGGTGGTGAAAAAATAAATTACACCACGGCGTGGAGACGGTAAGTTGTGCGTATGCAAGTGTAGTGATTTTGTTTTTCGTAGAATGGATAAAAGGTATAATGTGGTTTTAACATAATAATAATAACATAAAAAATATATATTATACTGTATTTATTACTTTATCATGTAAAAACACAGGAATAGAAAGTGGAATAATAAACAAACTTGAAATTTTCGATAAAGATGATTACCTCTTCTTTGGAGGACATCCTTTAATCTCTTCTTAAGGGATCTAGGGTTGGTATTTTGGAAGGAAAAAACCTCTAGAACTTGGATAAATATTTTTAGAATATAAATGGTTAGTTATTGGTCGAGATAGATGGATCAATGTGGGGTGAAGAAGTGAAGGAATAAGCTACCATTTATAATTGAAGTGGGGGCACTTTCAGAAACTCTCAAAATATTAAATTAATATAAATTTATTTTCAATTTAAAAAAGATCAAAAGTAATTTATTTAGAATATAATATGATTATGGGTATAAATGGACTCATAAAATAATTTTTAGATAAATTTAGGTCACATTATTACCCTTATCATTTAGTTTTAGCCCTTATTTAACCCATTTAACTCTTACCACGACAACATAGATTTTACTACTTAAGGGTCAATATTGTTATTATAAAATGTAAAAAAGACCATAAATGGATAATTTATGACATTTAAAACCTCATCCCAATTAGTTATATCAATTTAATATTTTTAAGAATTTTATATCATTTAATAAAATATTATTTATTTTAAAATATCATTCATTTCAATTTTGACACTATTCATTACCGTGACTTTTAAAAATATCAATACAACAAGATATATTCAAACAAAATCTTCTAATGCATCCCTAACATGTCAATTTCATATTTAAAATTCATGTATGATATTAATTATCTCAAATTATATTTATTTTAATAATTTTAATATCATTTATTGGATATTCTCATTAGTAAAATAATTACCGCATCATAGTGGTGCAAGCATTTAAGGTAATTATTTCTTCACTAAAATTTAAAAATAAGTTAATATGATTAATATAATTCCTTTATATTTCAAAAAAATATTTATAGTTGAAGGTTACTTCTAGATAACACCATTTTATAAATGTTATAGTATTTAAAATATGAATGTGACATCTTTGACTTTTCATTAAATAAAATAGTATAAATTTCATAATCATATATAAATGGAAACCAAATACCATATATTAAAAAATTGAATGATTATAGACGAATTTTACTCATAAAATAAACTTTTTTAAGTTTTAGGGTTATTTTATAATCATTTTCATATTATTTTTACCCTTAATTACTCAATTTTTAGTTGATTTTCCCTTTACCACAGCAACAAAAATTACTAAGGTTACTATTCTTATTGGAAAAAATAAAAGATAAATATTTAATAAATTTGGACTTTATAATTACAAAAATTTAATACATTTTTCTAAATTCAAAAAAAATAAGTTTTATTATTTAATTTAAAATTAATCCTGTAAAACGCAACGAAAAACAATTTTCTTAAAAAAATACATTTTTAAGCCTTAAAATGTACTTATTCCAAAATAAGGTATAAGTATGACTAAAATTTAAATAATTAGATTATATATAGTTAAATAGTAATTAATTTACTATTAGATAAAACTCAAATCATAAATATACTTTTTAATATAAGTAAATTGACAGTTTTATAAAAAAATTATTTTTTCACTATTCACTAGAAAATAAATATTTTTATAAAAATAAAAAAATTATCCCGGAGATAATTTTGACATTAAAATTTTAAAAATAAAGTTTATTTTGTAAAATATAATTTATGAAATTATGAAAATTTAGTTTTTAAACGAGTGTGTCATTAAAATACAGTAAAGCTACCATTAAAAAAATATAGATTTTTATTCATAAAATTGGGTTTGCTCTTATCACATGCCTATAAAATCTATTAGATGAATTCCAAAACATTTTATTTAATATATATAAATTTCATTAATATAATTTACTAATATTAATTAATTTAATTTATTAGGTTGAAACTCCTTTGGGCACATAAAAATAGTTTTTTTATAAAGGAATTCCCTTTATATTCAATTTCTTTCTTATATACATTTATAATTAATTGGTCACAAAATAATTTTATAAACATGTGTACACAAAATTTTCCACATTTAGTTAATCCTTTTTATACCTTTCATTATAATGACTATTCGATAACTGTCATATTATATAATAACATTAAAATTATATTCTAGTTTGATAAAACATGGTTTTTCATGTAATGAAAGCTATCAAATAAATTAAATTTAAAAGGTGACATACTATAAAATATTGTGGTGTTGAATTATATGCCCCTTAAAATGAATTCCACCCTTATAATTCATTACTAAAATAAAAAAATATGAGGATACCTTTGTCTCATCACATCCTCAGGTTCCCATGTGGCTCTATAAAATTTATGGTTTCTTCAAAATCTTTAATCAGGTGAGTGGTATTGTTTCATAGAAATTTATCTCTACGATAAAAAAATCTATACCAGTTTCTCTTCATAATAATTATCTTACTCTAGTGATACAACCTCTAAGTTTATTCCATGTAAAGGATCAGGTATATACTTCCTCAAGATAGATACATGGAAAAAATCATAAAATTGAGAGAGATTCAGTGGAAGCATCAATTGATAAGCTACCATGCTAATATGATCACGAATTTAAAAAAAATGAATCCTTTCAATTCAAAATTTCACTTAAAAATCAAAGGTTGGTATTTTAAAATTCATTTATGGGAAACCCACATTGTAAAAAGGGGCCAATAAAAAATTCTCTTAAAAATAGGGAAAGTAAAGGGTGAAGATTGCCGTATAAATAGGATTATCATTAGGAGAATATTAGTTGAAAGTGAAAATATAGACATGGAATAAAACTATAAATATAAATTTATAATGTATAATGATATAGAAAATGGTCATTATAAGGTTAATGACCACAAAAACATTGACCAAATAGCTTTGAAAAAGGTCATTGATATCATTAAAAATGATGGTAATAGGGTTTTTTTCAAAATTATTTGAGAGGATACACTTTCTTTATTTCATCTCATAAGTAAATTATTACTCTTTGGTTATGCCTTGAGAAATTTCCACTTAATTTCTAACTCCAATGAATGAATTTGAAATTGTAGTGCATGCAGAACTAGTAGATCATAAGTTCCATAATGGGATGAAAATTCATTCCTTCTGTCTCTAGTTATCATCATAACAAAATAGTTAGAACATTTTATAAAATACACATAAATATTTATATGGTAAATTAAAACATTATTATAAAAAATCTCATCTAAAGTTCAATGTAAAAAAAATCATAAATGGTTACCCTTATAAACCTTCCAAAAAAATTAAAATTCAAAATTTTTTACTGAAGTTTACTAAATTTTCAACATATCATTAATCCTCAAAAGAAATTGATGTAACTCTTAATTTTCACACACCAAATATGTGAATATATTTATCTTTTATTATTTTAAAACATTTTAATATCCTTAATTACCATAAAACCTTAGTGAAAACATGAATGATTTCAAAAATTAACTCTTTACCCATACCAAAAATCCAAAAATTCGATAAACTCAATCCATAAACCACCTTTTCATCATATTACTAATCAGTTATAAGGTCATAAATTCTATCCCATTTATTTTATCACAATAAAACATCTCTTAAACTAATTATCATCCCAAAATCATGCACATATTAAGGGTTATCTTTCCCTTAATCATGTGTTGTCAAAAAATATTACCCTGCCACCTCAATAACTTCTCATGGTTACTAATACCATTCAACATATACTTTTAAATACTTAAGGTACAACTATAGTGGAACAATCCTTATATGATTCATTATTCTATAATACCATAAAAGTACTTCTAAAATAGTATTCTTGAATTCCAATACATAAACACTCAATCATTCCACTTCCTTCTTAAACCATTGATCATACTTCATCATTGTATTCCATTACACTTATTTCATCTAATATTTCATTCATAGTCTCTTAATCATCAACAATATAACCATTAATCATGCTAAATTTTTTATTCTCTTCACGATCTTTCCCCCTGGGGCATCAATTTTTAAAATTCCCATACCTTCCACATTTAAAACATTTAAATATCGATAATTCCATAGGAATACTATTATTCATATCAATTGTGTTAGATGAGCCTTTCACTTTTCCTTTGTAATTACTTTGTTTCCTTATTTTCCACACCCAAAGCATCTTCCAATTCCTTTGAAACATTCTCATTGATTCCTCTTCCCATATAATTTATATGAGGAAAATTGAAATTTATTTCCTCCATGGTCACCATGAAACACCATATTTCTGTTATTAGATGGGTCATGAAACTCACCAAATTTTATATTATTGATCATATTATGATGTTTTTAATTGTAAATAATAATAATTTTTTCCTTCCGACTCCTATTTCATTTGTTTTATCATGAGGAAGATCATTACATTTTCCATCACATTCACCATTAACATGAATCCTCTTGGTTCCAACCATTATTTAAAACCCATAAATAATAGTGTGAGTAGCACAAATCATACTGGGAGAATAAATTTAAATTACTTATAAATTTTAAATATATGAAACCTTAAGTTTAATCCTAGGTTATTCATCATCATTACCAAAATTATAGGATTTTGACCTATACTTAGACTTATCCTTAGGGATCTTACTTAACATTTTCTCATCCTAGTTTCCAAAGTTTAACTAAACCTTTCTATGATACCAAATATAAAAAACCACTCTTTTCATAAATAGATATTACATCTAAATATATGAATATTTATTACCTAACATAATAAAACCATCCCAGAATCGTATATGTTTAGTATATTTGGAAACATGGAAATAAAAAAAAACTGGTTTATAAAACATCAAAATCATCTCCCTCTTATTCCTACATAACTAAAACCTTTTTGAAATGTCATAATTAATATCTTACTTCATATCCTAGGGAAAATAAATATAAGAAAAGGGTGATCTCAGATGATCAGTAAGGGTAAACAAGGTAGATATCAAACATAACATAAGAATAAGGGAATAAAAACATGAACGTAACATTTAAAAATTATTCCCTTTATATCCAAGATCAAAATATTGAGTTATCAAATAAATCATATAAGTTCATAATACATGTATCATAAGATAACATGATCCATGGTAGAATAACAATGGTGTAAGACATGGAATGTGGAATACACATAAAATTATAACTTTTTGAACATGTATAAATAGAAATAGGTTCACTCATTAGGTTAGGGAAATTAAATCAGGTCATTGTATAAAATTAGGGACAAGATACCACATCCATACATAATCTTATGTACATGAAATCTAGGTCCATTCATAAACTTATGGACATGGAAACTAAGTCCATGCATAAAATTGTGAACATGAAATCAGGTTCACGCATAACATATTTACCTCATGATTTATCCATATTTACCAAATAAATTGGAGAGATATATAGGTACCACACATCACATAATTCAAAACATACATATGCATTCCACAAGAATATAAGTTATTCATCATATCCAAATCCATGTAAATAAATTATTTTAATAAAACTTTCATCATAATATAACTCATGGAAAAGAAACAGGATTCATAAACATCATGCAATAAGAAACATAAACCAACCATAAAAATAATAAGGATATTATCCTTGATTAATATCCCCAGTAAATCATAAGTAACATCAAATAATGTTATCTTATATAGAAAATGATTTTGAGAGATCACTTGAAATAATTATTGAAGAAAATATCCTTTATTTTTTGGAAAAAAAAGTAAATGTATAATAATTATAAAAGAAAACATTTTATTTGAAAATAACCTAGTAATATTTTAAATTAATATTAAAGTAATTAAGGCATTATAATAGTGGTAAAATCTTCTCATTTTGTATAAATTAAAAATCATTCCTTCTGTATTTTTGTCAAAAAAAGTCATAAAGAACCTCTCTTAGAAAATGACAAAAAGAATACTTTCAAACCATTTTTTAAAAATTTAAACATGATTTAAAATTATTTTAAACATAAATAATAGAATAGTAAAAAAATTAAAACAATTTTAGAAAAAACATGGGCATGGAAGAAAATTATAGTTTTAAGGGAAACTTTAAAAAGATAATTTTTAAAAGAAAATCTCTTATAAATATCATATCATTGAAGTAAGAATTAATAAAATTAATTGATTATGTGTATTTACTATAAATAAAAATAAAAAAATTATAAATTCAGAATAAGATAATAAAAATCCATAACACACATAATCATAGCACAGCGTAATCAATTAAGTAGAAGGTTAACCAAAAGAATGGAAATTGAGTTAAGAATTCCCTTACCACTTTGTAATCAGTCAAATTATATGAAAAAAAAAGTAATAATTATCAAATGAAACATTTAATACCATGAATATAATTATATTAATGATATGATATATCTAATGGTTGTATATATTCACCACACATAAGAAATAAGTGGTAAATGAGTTATATATCTCATATAAGTAAAAGTTAGATGAGAAACCCTTACCACATGATTTTTTTTGGTTGTACATGATTTAAACTCATATATAGTAGTTTTAAACATTTTATTAACTCATAAAAGAACCATATTAATATTTATAATATCATATATTATCTTCTTATAATATTTTACCACCCATTTATTAATAATATTTTTTTTATTTCACTATTTTAGGTGTTAATTGTATTGTTTTTTCAAACATGTTCTGTCACAAAATTTACGGTACTTGCACATATTATATTGTCCAATAATATCCAGAATTATATTAATGTGATAAATATAATATTTAATAATTATATATATTTTTAAAAATATTCTATAATGTTGGGAACGTAAAATGAACCACATCGCGCCATGAAGACGGTAGGTTGTACATATGCACGAGCGACAGTATCATTCCCTTAATTGTGAATGGGTAGGAAAATGGATGATATATTAATTTTTAAAAAATAAATATCATGTAAATATTATCATATATATATCTATTATTTCCATCATTAAAACCATCCAATTAAAATGGTGGTGAAAAAAATTACACCATGGCATGGAGACGGTAAGTCATGCGTACGCATGCACGGTACTTTTGTTTTTCATTGGATGGATAAAAGGTGGAATATGGTTGTACCATAATAATAATAACATATAATCATATATATGATACTTGATTTATTACTTTATCATGTAAAAAACATATAAAGAGGTAGTGTAAGAAGAAACAAACTTGAAAGAGTCAATAAATGCAATTACCTCTTCTTCAGGAGACTTCCTTTAATATCTTCTTAAGGGATATAGGGTTGGTATTTTGGAATGAAAAAAACCTTGAGAACTTATATAAATATTTTTATAAGATAAATGGGCAGGGATTAGTCGATCTAGATGGATCAATGTGGTGCGAATACATGAAGGAAGGAGTGGCCTTTTATAATTGAGGCAAGGGGCATTTTTGGAAACTCTCAAAAATATTAAATTAATATAAATTAATTTTCAATTACAAAAAGATCTAAAGTAATTTATTTAAAATATAAGATGATTTTGGGTAAAAATACTCTCATACAATAATTTTTAGAAAATTTTATGTCACATTATTACCCTTATCATTTACTTTTAACCCTTATTTAACCCCTTTAACTCCTACTGTGACAACATGAATTTTATTCATTAATGGTCATTATTATAACTATAAAATTACAAACATCCCATAAATGGATCATTAATAATATTTTAAACCTTATACCAATCATTTTTATTAATTTAATATTTTTAAGGATTTTATATCATTTAATAAAATATTATTTATTTTAAAATATCATTAATATCAATTTTGACACTATTTGTTACTTTGACTTTTAAAAATATCAATATAAAAAGATATATTCAAACCAGATATTTTAATACATCCCTAACATGTCAAATTAATCTATAAAAAAATTTTATCATATTAATTATCTCAAATTATATTTATTTTAATATTTTTAATATCATTTATTTGATATTTCTATTAGTTAAATAAGCATTGCATTGCTGTTGTGAAAACATTTAAGGTAATTATTTCTTCACTAAAATTTAAAAAAAATTAATATGATGAATTTAATTCCTTTATATTTAAAAATAATATTTATAGTTTAAAATACATTCTAGAAAACAATTTATTAAAAATGTTATACTATTTAAAACAGGAATGTGAAATATTTAACTTTTCATTAAATAAAACATTATAAAAGTCATAATAACATATAAATGGAAACCAAAGGCCATATATTTTAATATTAAATGATTATGGACTAAATATAATCATAAAATAAATTTTTTTCAAGTGTTAGGGTCATTTTAAAATCCTTATCATATTATTTTTACCCTTAATTACTCAATGTTTACCCAATTTACCATTTACTGCGGTAATAAAAATTACTAAGGTTACTATTCATATTGGAAAAAAATAAAAGGGATATATTTAATAAATTTGGAAATTATGATTCCAAATATGAAATCCATGTTTCAAAATTTAAAACATATAATTTATAGAATTTAATTTTAAATTAATCTATCCAAATTCAACAAAAAATAGTTTTCCTAAAAAATACATTTTTAAGCCTAAAAATGTACTTATACCAAAATAAGGTACAAGGATGATTAAAATTTAATAAATTATAATATATATATATAAATAGTACTTATGTTAACTTTAGATCAAATTAAAAAACATAAAGATACTTCTCAATATAAATAAATTGATAGTTTTATAAAAATAGTTATTTTTTAACTATTCAATGGAAAATAAATATTTTCATAAAAATATGAAAAATTCAACCTAAGATTATTACATTAATATTTTTAAAATTAATTTTATTTTTTTCAAATAAAATTTATAAAAGTGTCAAATTTTAGTTTGAAAATGAGTGCTCCATTAAAATTCGGCAAAACTGCCTTTAGAAATATATAGATTTTTATAAATAAAATTGGATTTTCTCTTATCATATGTCTATAAAATATATTCAATGAATGTAAAAAATTACTGAATATATATAAATTTCATTAATATCATTAATTAATAGTAATTAATTTAATTTATTAGGATGAAACCCCTTTGGGTGCATAAAAAAATAGTTTTTTATAAAATCATTTCCTATATATTCAATTGGTTTTTTTATATTCATTTCTAATTAATTGGTCACCAAATAATTATATAAACATGTGTAATTTTTTTTTCAAATTTAGTTAATACTTTTTATACCTATCGTTACAAAAACTAGTTGATAACTATCATATCATATAATAACATTAATAATATATTGTAATTTGGTAAAACTCGGTCTTGTGTATAATGCAACCTATCAAATAGATTAAATTTAAAAAGAGACATACCGTAAAATCTTGGGGTGTTATAGTGATATATATTAAAGTACCATCAGCTTTTTTTAGATATTCGTAGAGAATGTGTAGATACCGTTAGAGGGATTCAGTCTTGTATCCTAAAGCCATAATGACAGTATGAATTGAATGGGACTTGATTTTATTAAAATCATTGTTAAAGAAAGAAATATTAGACTTAAGTTATTTCTTATTCTTATAAATTAATTATAAATTATATGTGAAAAATATCCTCTCTATAGAGATTTTGGGGTTGTGTTTGTTGGGTCTTTGGATTTATATGATGGAACCTATGAAAATTTTATTAGGAATGGGCTAAAACAATTTTTCTACACACCATAAAACCTTTACCACAATAATTTAACCATTATTTTTATTCATTTATTTGTTCTGAATCATTCCATATTCCTAGAAAAATATCACACCAAACTAATCATCCTATCTATACCACTACGTCAATAACTACACTCTCCCATATTGACCGCATTAAACAATTATCACAAAAAATATGTCATCACCCCTTTCTCCACCAAAACAATCTAATCACATGAAAAACACCTCAAGTACACTAGTAATAAATAAATTAACACATTAAATAAGAAAATAAAATACAACATTTATTCATACACCATCACTTATTCGACTAATATTATAAAATAGTATCAAAAAAATCTAGATATCCATTCCTCTTTTTGACCATATTTAAATTATTTAACCAATTTCAACATGATACAATGTATAAAAAATAATTAAATCACAAAAATATGCTACCATAATAATAAATCAAACACAAATCAATGAAAATAAGGAATATATGTAAAACGTGATCATATCACTTCCCAAATATCAATTTCCCAATTCGGATATTTTCTACATCTGGTACATTAAAAATAATTACTCAAAGAAACAAAAGCATGGTGATTCCACATTTAACACAAAAAAGAGGGATATTATGAAGATAATTCCATGATTATATATTAAACAATCATTCCATAATAATTAAGGGAAAATTACTTTCAAAAACTCCCCAAAAAACCTATACATATCAATCCTACGTCAATAATTCAACAAAAACAAAAAAAAAAATGAAAAAATCATCTTCCATGAAAATATGATAAGAAAGAATAAGATTAGAATGGAAGAATAAGGAAATGAATGGAATATTGAACCATATGGGATTAATCTGGTGAAGTGGAAATCTTCAGATCCACCAAAGTTATCAATGATTACAAAAACCAAGTCCCAAGGCTGTCTAGGGTATATAAGAATGAAAAATGATTGAACCAAAGGACATGAAATGAATAATTTATCAATGATTGCAAAAACCAAGTCCCAAGGCTGTCTAGGGTCTAGAAGAATGAAAAATGATTAAACCAAAGGACATGAAAGGAATAATTTATAATTAAAATTTGAATGGTCTCTCCATGATGCAGTGAATAATGATTGTTATATATTGAAGCCTGGTCAACCAAGATCCAAAGTTTATAAAATTATAAATGGACACAACACTAATATTATAATATAATTTTCACTCTTTAAATATTTCTTTGATCACCATCATAATATAGTCCCATCTATTGTGTCATTTTCCTTCTTCCTCTAGTCTTGAACAAAGGATTTACCATAGTATACCAATTACTAGCCTTTTTATTTCTATCATACCTTCACGATACAACCAAAACATACTTTTATATTAAACATGTTGTAATTTACCATGTCACCCAAAATTAATATTTCTATACTTCCCATGGCTTATAATGATTTCACCAGAGACCATGCTTGTCAAAATAGGAAATTTTATAATATAATCTACCACCATGTAATAAAATTTTCTAAAATATTAATATTAAAAATTAACTCTAAAAACCCAAAATAAATTTTAGGAAACAATAAATATTTCTAAACTATGACTTCTCTCAGAATATGCAACAATATAGTTGAAAATAACCACATCCGTAGTGCCCATCATGAATCCCAGATAGATCTATTTGCATCTAAACACCCTTCAAGACCCATTCCAACACCTCTAACACCCTCAAACATCAATTTAGATGAATTTTAGAGTTCATAACTCAATAATAGATACCTCACAAATGATTCTCATATTCGAGAATTAAAACTAAAGCTAAAAGAAAATGAAGCAACCACAAAGTAAAATCATCCCATATGGAAAATCTTAGAAAGGAATCTCTCTATAATGAAATAAAAATGCTAAAAAAATGATAGAAAATATCATTAATATTAATAAGTGATAAATCTCAACATCAAATAAAACCAATATTCAAAACAACATGATATACTTTTCCCCCATCTATGACTCATATTCCCACATACACTCCCCCAGGTTACCATGCATCTAGAATACATTAACTAAAGTATTAATTCACCCACACAACAATTTATTTTAAAAATAATAAATATCAATATGATATTCCATAAATTTTACATCCATATCAATATCTAAATCACCCCAATAAATTAAATAAGATACCACATGGTGATAATGATAATGTTGTGACATGTGGAAAATTCCATAAATCTGATCTATCCATGGGGGGAAGATCTAACCTATTCACTGCCTCATATAAATGGTGTAAAACCTCATAAGGTCTAATAAATATAGGAGAAAAATTAATTCATTTACTAAAACTCTACTACCCATAACAAGGAGAAATCCAAAAACACCTGATCACTGACTTTAAACCCTAGAGATCACCTACTCTGATCGGGATAAGACTTCTAAAGATCTCGGTCAGCTTTCTCCTCACACAAATCACTTTAAATCTGTTTATCATTATTTATACCAAATCTTGTCCAATATTCACTGAATCTCCAACCTCAATATAGAACATTAGAGATCTATAATGCCACCAATATAATTCCATGAACATATCCATAAAAGTAAAACAATTATAAATATTGTTATTTAAAAACTAAAATAAATATAAATTCTTCCTTCAAAGGCCACCAAAATCCAAAAACACATGCTTGCAACATATACTCTAGGGTCTAGATTGACCTCTCCATCAAACCGTCCTCCTGGGTAAGAAAATAAATGATGTAAAAAATTGAGTGACAAAATGATGCAATTGACTCATTGACACTCTTGAGGTAAAATGAGGATCATGTTTATATATTATCATCCTTATAACCCATTAGATCTCCACTGCCTAATCAATATGAAACATTAGTAAATAATATTTTTTACTAGATTCTATGATCTCCATAAAATGCAATGACCTCATCACCCAATCTAAAACCACAAAGATTATGTCATATAGACTTAATGATCAAGGAAATTTTTTAATTAAGTCAAACAAAATATCATGCCATATGTACTAAGGGATGTACAATGAAAATAGTAAACTAGTTGGAACACATTTCTTGAACTTTACCCTACAACAAACCAAACACCGTGACAAAAATTTATCTACCTACATCTTTATTAACATCTACCAAAAATGATTCCTCAAATCATGATACATCTTGTATATATTAGGATTTATAGTTATATTTGAGCTATGTAAATCATAGAGAACCACCTCTCACAACACCAACAAAACAAAAAAAAATTATTTTAAACAACACTCAATGCTCACTATTTTATAACAACCCCTCAAAATAATCCATGTAGAATATTATATCTTACTAGAAATCCACTTCAAGATATCTTGATTTGGACTCCCGCACTTGTTGTAACAAATAAGAATTCACTATAATCTAGAATGGGAAGGATCCATTTATAACCTCCTTTATATCGAGATTTAAAGATGAAAGATCATCTATAATAATCCATGAATATCTAGATTATTGAGAAACAACTCCACACTGCTTCCTACTTAGTGTATCAACAACCATATCCCATTTTCTCAGAGTAGGGAGATATCAAAGTCATTGTATGATAAGAACTCCATCCACTATCACTGATATAGATTCAAATAATGCTGAGGAAAAATATATAATATACTCCTATGATATATGAATACTAAAACACATTCATTGATAAGATAAGTAATCTATATCTTTAGAGAAAATACCGCTACCATAAGATCAAGATCATGGGTAGCATAGTTACACACAAGAAAACATAACTATTTAAACCTATAATAGATCACTAAACAAGGCTAAATCAAAACAAACCATAGAATTATATGAGAGGTATATAAAAATACCATGAACATGACTCCATTATCTAGAAAGATAAGAGTAGGAGCACTAACAAAATTCTCCTTCAATAACTCAAATACCACCTAAGAAATATCTATCTATATAAATTCATAATCATTCCTAGTCAAATATATCAAAGGGGCTATAATATGATAAAAATTATACAAAAACCTCATATAATAGACTTAAAGACCATGGAAACTAAAAACCTCTATAGCATTATTTTTAGATACCAAATAAACAACTTTCTCAATATTTAATTAATTAACTACCATTCCCTATTCATACATGACATAACCAAGGAAATATACCACTTGTTTCAAGAACATACACTCATAAAACTTACAATATACCTTATATCATTAATGTGGCTCTTAAATATCCATCAAATGTCTAGTATGATTCTCAATTGACCTCAAATACATGATAATTACGTCAATGAAACAAAAAACTAATTAAGGAACTCAAAATACACATATTTTATCAATCCACTAAAAATAGTTAGGGATTTTGTGACATTTGAAGTTGTAACCATGAACTTGAAATATTTATACTAAATCTAGAAGGTATATTTTGGGATATATTCTATATTCAACCTTAATGACTCAAATATTGTATATTAGTCCTCAAAAAATAAATAGTTCGCTATAATTAATCAAATAATCCATAAATTCTAAGGATGGGATAATGGTTCTTCCTCATATAGGGATTAAAACAATAGTAATAAATGCATAACCAAAAAATACCCCTCTCCTTCTTTTTGAACAATACCAGATCCCCCCAAGGTGATACATTGGGCTGGATGAAACCTTTCTATAACAAATCATCTATCTAAATTTGAAACTCTCACAACTCTAAAGAATTTAACCTATATAGAGACAAAAGAAATAAAATTTCCTGGTGTAACACTATTTCACGGGGGTAGTTTCAATACGTATTTTGGGAAAACATCAAAAATATCCTGGATAACTCTCCAAAACACCATTTCCTATACCTCCACTGATCTCAAAATCAACTCTTTTGACATAGAAAAAAAGTTTCAAAATTTTTATGATCTATCTGATGATCTAGCTTGTTGAAAAACACTATATGTTATACTTCCATATCAAGGAAAATAACTATCATATAAAAGAAAAAAATAATAACCTTTACCAAATACAAATAATCCATTACAATGAAGAATTATCATGGCTATATCCATAGTAAAAAATATATCTAATAGAGTAGTGTTTCCCCGTCATCATCTCACTACCACGATAAACCTCAAACAAGCTAGACTGACCTCTAATTGGCATAAAAACTCCATGGGGACTATAATTCTCTCTACCTTGAGCCATATAACTCAGTCTAACTAAGGTGAAACAACGGGGTGTGAATCTCAAAAATAAAATAATGAATAAACTAGGTTAGAAGATTAATAGATTATAGCATAGAAAACATTTTTTATTCTTGGATCTTGTAAATATATAACATGAATCTAGCCAAGATATGCTCCTCTTCCTCATTGGACCTTTTGACATCCACATACTTGATCATGCTCAACCCAAGGTCTCTGAGGACATGGAACATCATGGGTATATCATTTTCTTTTTATTTAAGTGATAAAAGCTAGAAATATATAATTAATACATTGAAAACATGGTTTAATTATTACATACACAAACAGTTTTATAACCCAAGGACCTAAATGTTTAGTTTCTTGGAGACTAGGAACATAAAAACACTTATTTCACATGCTATGAAAATTTATCCATAATCTAAATCCTCTCTTAGACATTCCATGAGATATATCCTCTTCAAATCATGGGTAAGGTAAAATATAATAATGTTTGAGCCCAAATTCTCAAAAAGGGATAACATAACAAAGTCTATAACTACTGGATCATAAATATGTTGAAAAGAATGAATAAGGAAAAATATATGATTTCAAAAGAATAAGTCAGAAAGTGTTAACCATAAGCATAAAATATAAACATAACATCTCAAAAGATAATACTTTTACCATGACATGAGAAAATAAAACATGAAACACATAACATGAGTCATGAAACAAAGGAATGAAAGTGGCACAATCATAAACATAGGATTTTTTATCTTCATGAACCTGGCTACCTACCAACCCATTCACTAATAAATTTTTTATTAGACCTAAAATAAATTTCACTCACCCTTTGGGAACCTAGATACTTTCTAACCTATTCACATAACATTTCTATCTCATGCGATATAATCATTTACCCACAGCATTATAGGTAGATACTGGTTATTTCAGTCTCATAATCCATACATTTATGTGTCACGTAAAAAAAATCATCACATAATAAAATGACACATATAAATAATATGTGTTTCATGAAATTTAAAAATCATCACATAAATAACTCATGGAAATAAAGTGGGTTTCATAGAATATGTAAATGAAAATAATTCCATTTTCATAACTAGCCCATTGAATAAAATTGGTTTTATAAAACATCCAAATAATATCATGAATTAAATCACTTGATACCAAAAACTTGATCACCTAAAATAATTATATAATAAAATAATAACATAGGGTAAAATGGGAAAAATAACTCTATTGTTGGTAAATAATTTTAAGTTAAAGAAAACAAATCATAAAAGGAAAATTTTGAATTTTTTTTATTCTCCATTATAAAAGGCATGGTTACGATTCACTTTTCAAAAAGTATCCTTCGTTTTCACAAAAAATAAAAAAAAAACTTTCATAAAAATAGAATTGGTTCAAAAAATATTTTCCCCAAAATAAAAAAGGAAACATAATTTAAAAGGGAAAGTCGTGGAAAATGAAGTTCAAATAAGAAATTATATAACTAAAGAAAAGAGTTTAAGTTACCAAGTCCCTTACATATTTTATAATTCGTGGATCAAGGGAAATATAAGGATTTTTAAAACCTTATTTTAAATATTTCCAAATAAAATATCCTTGAAATAAAAAATGGTTTGAAAAAGGTAAAGTGAAAGTACATTGAAAACTTTTACTCTTAAAAATAATATTTAATAATGAGAACTTAAAAAGGACATAAAGTTTTCAAAAATAGAGAGTGAAAATACTTTGAAAAATTGTAATTATAAAATTAATCTTTAATAATTGAGAAACATACATAAGGGTTATCAATAGAAAATTTGGAGTGGATAATAAAACTTTTTATTTTAAAAGGATGGAAAAACCTTTTGAACACGTTGACATAATCTTATCAAAAAAACTATAGTCATTAAAAGAGTATTAAATTTTCATTTTAAAAATAGATAAATAATTAATAAAATAATATAAAATAATCCATATTACCTTTCCAAAAATAGAGGATAAAATTTGAAGGAATTAAAATATGGTCCTGAGTGAAAAGATTAATTGTTAATAGTGGGAGTTATTCATACCAACAATACACTTTTATTTTATAAAGCATTTAATAAAAGAATTTTATATTGATTAAGAGAATTTATTTACCTAGAAAAGAAGTTGTTAATACAACATAACATTATCATAGGTTATAATATATCAATATTAAAATATTTTATTCAAATAAGAGTTATTATGACTCGATGAAGATATTTGATTCATGGAACCCCCTTATTGTCTTTGTAAATATTGAATCAAAACCCCATGAGAGGTATAATTTTAAATAAAACATTGAATATCATGAAATATAATTTAATCAGGATATAAAATGATAATGTGGAAGTATACACACTATTTAAAAATGAAACATGGTGTTTAGAATAAACATGGATCAAGGGATTCAAATCTGAGATAAAGAATACCTTACAACCTGAGAAGTGAATGAATTGAAAGAATATGTAGGAGAGATTGTGAGATAAAAATTTAAATCTCATGAAAAATTATTATTTATTATTAATTAATTAATTTTATCAATAGATATACCATATCAAAGATCAATAGTTGTAAAACATGAAATCATGTCTCAATAAAAGTGAACTTGAGACAACAAACACTTACCTTGCTTTCATGCTTAGTTAATGAAAATTTAAACTCCTATAAAAAACATATATAAATTAATAACTTATTTCAGAACCTTAATAATAAATATTTCCATTTTATAATACTTTTTATAATTATTTATCATGAATTCATTA
This sequence comes from Viscum album, assembly GCA_963277665.1. Taxonomy (NCBI): domain Eukaryota; kingdom Viridiplantae; phylum Streptophyta; class Magnoliopsida; order Santalales; family Viscaceae; genus Viscum; species Viscum album. The sequence continues at coordinate 1,909,524,567 of OY728155.1, forward strand.
ATTATTTCTAACATATTATGACCATCAGGTGTTAATTATTTTAACTATTTTGTGCATGTTTAAAAATTTTGATATCATTACCCATAATTTTATACCAATTTATATATTTATATATAATTTTAGATTTTATAATATATAAATTATATTGATTTTAAATTTTCTTATTTCATACCATATTCATTTTGGTTACGTTATGTTAAAACTGAATTGATAATGACTTATTTCGATAATTTTAGCGAATGAAATTTTTTATTTAATAATAAGTTAAATAATGAATTTAATATTTAAATAACCATATAATAATCATTAATTACTTAATATATTATAATAATAATAGTTTTAATGTTTCCATAGTCATCCATAATCATTTTTTAAAATCATTATTCAAGTGGGTAGTTAAACTGACCCATACTTGGAAACGCTTTAACTTGATTGATGAGTATGGTTAAAGAGGTGTTTATTTTGAAATAATTTCATTTTAATAGAGTAATAATGATATTATTTTTATTTTTTATGATTTTTAACCATATTTGAATATTTTTTGATAATTTATGAAAATCTAAGTGAAAAACAAAAAACATTTCATCATGGAGGCAGTAATCTGCACGTACACACCATTAGTGTTCTCATTTTTCAATGCATGAGGGGTGGTGAAGGTGGATATTAAATTGAAGTTTATGAATCACAATAATATTATATATATAATATTTATTCAACATTACCACCATTCATACTATCCATAAAAGGCACTAATGAAAAATAAATGATGTTGCTTCATGGAGATGGTTGTCCGCGCAACACACTAACGATATTCTTTTATTTTTATAAGTGGATATAAATGGATAAATAAGGGTTATAAAAATAATATAAAAACATATCAGTTTAATAATTATAATTAATTTTTCATATTATTATAGTGATAATATATTTGGAATATTAATATTAATAAAAAAATCTTATGAATGAGATAATGCTTACATTGGAGACTTGATTTTTCTTTGGAAGTTCCCTTGAAATTGAATGGATTTGGATAAAAATGAGTGAAAGGGTGATTATTTTTGTGGGATAGGGTTATAGTTATAGTAAAAGGACATATTTTTAAGGTTTAATTAGAAATACAGGTGTGTGTTTGAAAGGTTGTAAGTGATCCCCTTTTATAATAGAGAAAATGTGAACGTTTAGAAACACCCTTTATAATTTTATAATTCCATGACACTATTTCCAAGTTCAATGCCTCAAAAGTTTATAAATTATTTATTTTGTGGTGTATTTGGTTCTATAAAGTCACAAAAATTTATTTCCACTCATTTTTAAAGCATTTTATAGAGTTTTTTCCATTAAGTTTTTACATTTTACTTTTTTACTTTTGAACTAGGTATCTAGTTTCTAACTATGTGCTTTTATGTTTAATTAAACATATAACATAACCCATATAACAAAATTTGGATTTTATGGAACTAAATTTAATCTCTATTTAATCCAATTAAATTTCTAACTACAATAAAAACAACTTTTAAATTAAAATAGTTAATGTGTAGAAAACTAGTTTTAGTAAAAAAAAAGACATTTTGACCGTTATGGATTCTTAATCTTATTTAGTATTGATTAAAAATTAAACGAGTGTTAATATATTTATTTATGTGTTTATAAAAAATATTATATCCATTATTTAAAGTTTTTAAATTTAATTATTTAATATAACTTCCATGATATTAATAAAATAATAATTTTAAAATAATTGTTTCATTATTATGAGTGTGATTAGAATTAATCCTAATAATAAAAATTTTATAACTAAAAATGAAATTATACATATTAAATAACATGAAAATTAATATTTAAAATATAATAATAATTTTATCAAATTAACTTTATATGCGTATGGAAATTAATCTAAATGTTAGTGTGTGTAGCGTATAAAAACCTTTTTTGAAAAGTTTATTTTTAAGAAAAAAAATTATGATTAGGATATATTTGTGAATTACATTGAATCCAATGAGTTTAAAATAATAATTATTATTTAAAAATTATTTATTTAGTAATAAACTAAATCAAAAAAAAATCCATCATGTTATTATTAATTAAATAAGATGGTCGAAAAATGGTTCTCATTAAATCACAATATAAACTTTAAAAATGATAAGCATGGGTTTATAAATTTATCATAGTATTTTAAAATTATTTATCATACTTTCTAATGTATAATTTTATATTAAAAGGATTCAAAATATTTCAATTTATTCATATAATAAAATAATATCATAATAGTCATGATATTAATAAAATTAGTTTTTTCAATATTCACTAGAAAATCAATTATTTTAGAAAAATATTAAAAATCTATCCTAAGATAATTTCATTGTAAGTAATTCAAAAATAAATTTTAATATATTAATTTTAAAATATAATAATTGTAAATATATATTTTTAAAATAAAATATATATTATAAAGAAAAGGAATTTTATTGAAAATAACCTTTTAAATATTAACTCATATTAATTGTTTAACTTATAAACATAATAAATATTAATGGTTTACCATAATACTTTTTATTATAGCTTCATTAATGAAATATTATTAATATTTTGTGGTTTTTTATGTTAGTTTTACTGTGTAGCATAATTTATAGAAAATATTGTGTGTTATAAAGGATCCAAAATATTAGGTCATTACATTCTACTCACTTAAATAAATTACATCTGCCCAATTTAATTATTACTTACTAACAAATTAGCTAAGTGTATTTTTTATAATTAATTGAGATTTAATTTTCTATATAGGTATCAATGAAATCTATTTACTTACAATAATCATAATCCAAATATTGTGTTTCTTCCTAACAATTTGAGTCGAATACCTTTCATGGTTTTGTGTTATGACCTATTTAACTTTTTCATGTGTTCATAGTTTAGTCCTATAGAGAAAAATTATCATAAATTTGTTTAAGGAGAGAAATTTAATCCCTTATTTTATAATTTTTACGCCATACACGCCTATCTCTTATCCCCCATGGTTCCTCAACTTGGAGGTTCTAGAGAAAAGTTAAGGTCAAATGATAAAGTCGATGATGAAATCTACTCCTCCTTATAAGGTTAATTAATATCCATGTTTAGACCCTCTCTAGACCCCTTCTGGAGTGGTTGTCTCTAATTTATTGACCCTCTCTATCTCTATCTTATTGCTCACATGTGTTTCCAACTTCAACAGATAACCATCCATCTCTTCACATCATGTTGTACCATTTCTAGCACCGAAGGCTCCATAAAACCCTCCCATCAAAAGGTTGGTGGGGGATGAATGACTCACTACATATTATCTGGGTGGCATTTCATGCGTCCAAATAGGGATTCCCAAGACCCAAACTGGTTCTTATACACGCCTCATGGGATCACCAATTCTGGGTCATCGAACCTGATTCTCGAACTACCCCCAACTAGAAAATCACTAGGTGGCCTCCCCCTTTTTCACCTGAACACCATGTCATGTTTCATGATCAATGGTTATAGTGGGTTGTATTCTATATCCACCATTATCATGATGATTTCAAATTCTCTAGAAATAGTGGGGTCTACATGCGATGGTAGTGTGTTAATAGATGACGAAAAAGATGATATATCATTTTCATGAGTTGTTGTAGTAATGTTAAGATCTCTCTTCGGTGGATTTTAGTTATTGTATCTACCTCCATCCATTTTCCAACATGGAGGAAGTTGTGGGTAATCTAACTATGATCCATGAATAGGTAGTATATGTTAAAATAGTTAATCCATTGCATAAAATCTATCTAAAGGACACGTACTAATATTTATATTCTCATAAACTTATATTTCAAAAAATAAATCATCATTAAACTAGATATTTTATTTGATAAAAAAACTTCATGGATATATACTTAGATAAAAAAACTAGGAAACACGTAGTTTCTAGAATAAATATCACATATCCAAAATTCTATAGTGGAAGATTTAGTTATCACAATCCACCTCAATAAAATTCATTGAACAGGCTCCACCTTGTTCCCTTGGTTGTGGTGACCATTCACACAAATCATTCGTATCCTCCATAGATTTATGACATTGACTTGGGTAATGTCCAAGATTTCCACTTAAAGTATCATGCTATTAGTGGTACCTTTGGATACACGTTTTCCACACCCATTATGCTAAGCAGCCTCTTTATTTTCCTATGAAATTTTGATGCTCGATTACCCCCTCTTCCACAAGAAAATTAATCTTCCATTCCCCTTAAATAAATTCTCTTGGTGCTTCTTCAAACATTTTTGACATGTAGGAAATTAAATATTTTTTACTTCATCATCTTCACTAATTGATCTTTCATGAGACTCCATATTTCTATTCTCTGGTGTGTTTGGGACTTTGACTATGTTGACATTGTTAATTATATTATGTGATATTTGGTTTGGTATAATCACAAGCTTTATCATTCCAGGTCTAATTTGGATGGGTTATTTATTGAGTAAACCTTCACATTATCCTTTAAACTGTAACAACCTGAGATTTTATAAGATATATTCTTTTTAATTTATTTCATATCTTTTGTTGTACGCTACACCAAGATTATCTTGTGCTATACGCAACACCGTATTAGCTTGCATTATACGCAACACTAATCTTGGATCGTGTTACACACAATTTCAAGTTTGTTTGATAGTAGTTATTATACGCAACATTGAGTGTATATATATATATATATATTCAATGTATAAATGAAATATGGTTGGATTTTTTTATAGTAAACAACAAATGAGTCTTTCACTACACACAACCCTGACTTGGCTTGCATTACACGCAATCGCAACCTTCCTTGATAGTGTGCGTTGTACGTAATACCGGGTTTCACTAAACAATGATATATGGTTATAATATTATTATAAACTAGACATTATTAATAGTAGTAAATATATTTTGAATTTAAGGACATTATAATTCATCTTACACAATTTATAGAACATGGTATGAGAACAAAATAAATTTTTCGGGTAAAATAAGTATTTTTCAAAAAATGCAGTTTTTCCGCCTTTTGATGGCGCACCCATTTTAAATATAATTTTTGACAATTTTATAAGTTAAATTTTACAAAATAAACTTTTTATTTTGAATCAGGATATAAAAAATTACATTGGATAAAGTTTTGATATTTTTCTGATAACTTTCATATTTTAATGAATAGTAAAAACATGCTATATTTTAATTAAAAACAACTTTTTTCATCGTAATAATTTATATGGTTAAATTATAATATTGAATGGTTTTAAAGTATAAATATAATATATTTTTTCCATTTAATATAATTTATGTCATTAGCATTGATTTTACATTGAATTCATAGGTAAAATCATTTCAATCTTTTGCAATGTTTTAACTTTTAAAACTCATTTTCTTAACAATGGGATTAATTTTAAATTAATTTATGCAACTTTTGTGTATTGAATTTAGAAAAATGGATTCCATATTTGGAATCAGTGGGTCCAAATTATGTTAATATGCTACTTTTTATTTTTTGGGCATTATGAATAGTAACTACGGTAAATTTTATTTACCATAGTAAAAGGTAAATCGGGTAATTAAGGGTAAATATAATATTATAAAATTACCATAATTATTGTATTAATATAATTGGATGCTTATATTTAGTCTAAGGCATATTTGGGTCGAAATGGAATCCATTGGAACCCAATTGAAGGTGATTAAGACCTTTAGTTTATTTTATTTAAAGGAAAGTGAAATATGTCTCACTCAACTTTAATAATTAAAGTATTTTTAATATAATTTTATACAGAATATAAATTCGGTTATAAATAATAATTTGAAAGATAAAATGTTTTTCTTTGTCATGGTAATTTATTTATAATTTTTAAGAGATATTTAATTACCTTAATAGCTTATACATTAATGATGGAGAAATTATTTATTTAGTGAAAAATAAGTAATATAGTTTTTATTGAAATAATAATACCCATTAAAAGGATCACAAACCTGACCAAAACTTATTTTTAGAGTATATATACACCATAATCATTCAATGACCGAATATATGACCGTTTGGAGTCTTATAAAAGTTATTATGACACTTATATTATTTTATTTTAAATGATGTCAAAGTTGTCACCTTCATAATTTAATAAATATAACATTTTAAACATTGGGTGTTTTAGAATATAAATCCGACTTAAAGTTTTTTTATGAAATCTATAAGATTTATATTCATCCTAGTATTTTATTTTTAATTTTTATGCAACAAATAATTATATTTAATAACTATACAAAAATGTTGTAGAAATTATTTTATTAAGAGAAGTATCAAATAAATGGTTTTATAAATAGTAAAATAAATATTATATGAACTATATAATGTGCTACACTAATTTTCTAGACGAATATGACATGTTAGTAACCTATTAAATATTTTATTTCGAATATATCCTCTGTGTGGATTTTATTTAAATTCAAATAAATGAATAGTGTCAAAATTGACACTATTGTTATTTTATAAAAATAACATATTATTAAATTTTTTAAAAATCAAAAAAATATTTAAAAAATATAAATTGAAATTTATATAGTCTAAAATGTCATAAAGTATCCAATTATGGAAAAATAACTACACATAAGTGATTATTTATAACCATTTAAAATTTAGAATTTTATTACCACAAATAAAATTAAATAGATTAAATAAGGATAAATCAAAATGATAAGGTTTAAAATAAGATCAAAACATGTCTAAATTTGATTGGTTTATTATATTACAACCCTATCTCATCTAATATTTTAATTGAGTCATTTTTGGAGGTTTTTATGTGGGGTTTTAATTTATATTAAACTAATATTTTTGAGGATTCCAAAGGTGCCCCTCTCCTCCCTTATAAAAGGGCACCTCCTCCCTCTCATCTTTACACAACTTTGAGCCTTCAAGATCTGCCAACCCCTTACCATTTACCTTTTCAACTTCCCTAGAAATATTCTAGAGGTCATGTTCTTCTTCAAAGACCAATTTTAGTTCCCTAAGAGGAGGTTTCAAAGAAGCGTGTCAAAGAAGAGGTAATATCTGTTACCGATTCTTTCAAATTTATTTCTTCTTCTACTTCCTCTTCTTTATTTGTTTCATTATTAAGTAATAAAATCAGTATCACTAATATACTGATATGTTATTATAAATATGAAACAATTCTATTTCACCTTCTATCCATCCTACGGAAAACGAAATCACCGCGCGTGTGTACGTACGGAATACCGTCTCCACGTCGTGGTGTAATCTGTTTTCCACCACCACCTTAATTGGATGGGTATAATGGTGTAAAGAATAACTATATTTGATTATTTTAAAGTTATATTTATTCTTAAATAGTCTACATACACTTCAATACAATTCCACGATCATGGGAATGATATCATCGCTCATGCGTACGTATGGACTACCATCTCCACGAACGCGATGAGATTCATTTTCCATGATTAACCATTCAAGTATGATTATAAAGTATATATAATAAATAATCATGAAATATATTACATAATAATGATACTGGATTTATGTACATATATGTTTCATTTACTTAATTCCATTTAATTCAATAAGGAAAGGAAAACAGCGTTCATGCGTACGTACGGCCTATCGTCTCCATGAACTGTGTATTTCATTCCATTTATCAATCTATCATATATATGTATATGCTGAATATTTATTATATATAAATAATTTTTTACAGTATTATATTAAGTAAATCAGGATATAAGTAATAATATCAAGAACAACAAGTCGAAACACATATGATAAATGAAACGATTTTACCCAAAACGCTGCTTTAACATGGATTTACAAAAGAACGGGTAATATAAAGTCATAAGTGAACCATATATGATATCATAACAATGAATATGATTATTTAATAAGTCAATTACATTATTTAAATCATTATACAGGAGTTTCGGATACGTACAAATCATATCAGACCTAAGGTATGGGATAATGTTGTAATCTCAATTGTTTTCTATCTGAGATTGCTTATACGTAAGTATTTACTGGGGTTATATTTATCATCCATGTCCAAGTTTTATAAAAATGTTTTCATGTATGTTTAAATTCCTTTTTACCCATTTTTGACTTTTACTACATGGTATGTAAGGAATCATTTTTTTGTTTACCATACGAGGTACCTTTTTACTTTTACGAAAAAAGTATGAGAAGAATGTTTTTTTAACTTATACAGCACGAACAAATTTTTACGGTTTCATAACGCCTTATTTTCATGAATCTTACTCTACAATATTTCATGACTATTTTCAAAAAAATCATTTTCTTTTAAAATTGAATGGAATTTTGTGAAAAGAAAATGATTTTCAAGAAGAAATGATATTTTCCTCAAGAATTCATTTCAAATGCTTTATCAAAACCATTTTTCATATAAGATGACATTATTTCATATATTTATGTTTCAAGTATAATGTCTCTATGATTTATATGGTTTCACTTTTCCTATGATAAAATAATATCCATTTGTTTTATATGGATTATGTTATGATGGAATGATGTTTATGAAACCCAATTTATTCTTTGTGTTATGATGAATGATTTATGATTGTTTTGTGGCACACGTAAGAATGATTTCAATATGAGATGGGTGGGACCTATATCTCCCTCCAATTAATTGGGTAAAGATTTATATCTCATGAGATAGACATGGATGGAATAGAAAGTAAATCTGGTTCAGTAATACAGGGCTGGAACGGCAAGTAAACCCGGTTCAGTAAGGGGCTTTGTCCACTAAGATGGTCTTGGCAGCAATGCCTTGGAAACTATGGAAATCATATCATGTGCTTAATGTTTTGTCACAATTAAAAGTTTTATTCCTATGATATTTTATCATGATTAAGGTTCTTTTATGATTTATTCCTTATGTACTGCAATTTTTTATGTCATTGCTCAAGATTTTGATGTTTAAATTTAATTCTCTTGTTTTTACATTCAAATGTTTCTGGATTGTTTTATGTTCTCTACGTTTACCCTTAATGAGCATTTGAGCTCACCCTTTATATGTTTTCTTTTCCCCAGGATATAAATAAAGGTTTTAGGTAAGAAAACAAAAGGGGAAGATCTTTATGAGAGATGTTGAAGATCTTTCACCATGATTATAAGATTATGTTCCGAGTTTCCAAAGACACTAAACTATTACGATCCTTGAGTTTTGTTTTTTGTTATGTATTAATTATTCTGAAAAATTAATGTAATATCCATTTACATCAAGCTTTGGGTATCTACATAAACTCATGGAGCCTTCTAGTTCCGGCCATTACTAAAACTAAAAGGGTTGATATGAGTGAAAAACATTAATAATATGTGAAAATTATCATAATTATAAAATTAATTCAACTATAAAACAAATTTTTCTTTTATATTTCCACATCAGCCTATAGTTCATTTAGTTGACTTGTATCAGTCTTAGTTTGACCTAGGTTACTTTAAGTTGGGTTATCTTATGGCTCTCAACCAAATTCCTCAAAGTAACTAGGAAATAAATCCTTAATAGTGGTTTATAAAGATAATATGATCAACTAAAGCATATCACCTAAGAGTGTCTAGCCGGGTGTGTAGTCTTAGTCCCACTCATCATGCATTGGGGTGATGATCAAGTCAGTTCCCAACCAGCCCTTTTTAGGTTGATCTCTCCGAGTTACATTTATGTTGCAACCGCATCCACTTTCCAATATCCAGACATGGATGTATTACTAGGAACACCACTTAATCAAGAATTTACCAACATTTTAATATATCATCTCATAAATAAACTCAACTCTAGGGTTTATAATAGGGTTTTATAATGCTAAGACCAAATTTAACTTAACTAATCTCTAAAAATATTTAAAACAATATCCAAAATAACTAAACCCTACTCTGATACCAACTGAAGTGATCCAATAAAGATAAAAATAATTAATACATTGAAAACATGATTTAATTATCACATCCACAAAAAATCTCATAACCCTAGGACCTAAAGGTTTAGTTTCTTGGAGATTATAAACATAAAAACACTTATTTCACATGTTGTGAACATTTATCCATAATTTAAATCCACTATTATAAATTCCATGAGATATAACCCCCTTCAAATCCCAAGGAAGGGAAAACATAAGAAGGGGTGAGCTCAAACTCTTAGTAAGGGATAACATAAAAAATGATATAATGGTTTAATCATAAACATGTTGAAAATATTAAATAAGAAAAAATATCTAATTTTAAAGGAACATAAATAAATAATTGTTTACCGTAGTAAAAAAAATAAAAACGGTGGAAACATTAAACATAACTCTATTAGAGATAGATCATTTTAAGATAATTAAAAAAATAATAAAAAGATCATTTTGAAAACATTTTGTATTCACCATTGTAAAAACATGGTTATGAGTCTATTTTCAAAAAGTTCCCTTTATTTTCAAAAAAATAAAAAGAGAACCTTTCATGGAAATGGAATTGGTTCAAAAAAAATCCCCATAAGTAAAAAAGGGGACATCATTTAAAAGGGAAATTCATGAAAAAAAATGTTTAAATAAGATATTTTATAACTCAAAGAAACAAGTTTGAGTTACCAAGTCCCTTAAAAGTGTAATAATTCATGTATCAAGTGAAAGATAAGAATTTTGAAAACATTATTATAAATATTTCCAAATAAAATATCCATGAAAGACATAAAGGTTTGAAAAATGTGAAGTGAAAATACTTTTAAAAAATTTACTCTAAAAAATAGTCTTTAATAATGGGAACTTAAAAAGATATAAAGTTTTCAAAAAGGGAAATTGAAAATACATTGAAAATTTTCACTTTTAAAAATAATATTTAATAATTGAAAAAAAAATAAGGGTTATCAAAAAAAATATAGAGTGAATGATAAAACTTTTTATTTTTAGAGTATGGAAAAAACTTTTGAGGACTTTGAAATAACCTTATTTAAAACTCCACATCATTAAAAGAGTACAAAAAGTTACTTTTGAAAAGATATAAATAATTATAAAAATCATATAAAATAATCCATATTATCTTTTCTAAAATATAGGTGAACATTAGTGGGAATGAAAATATGGACATGGAAGTGAAGATCCATTGGTATTAATGGAAGTTATTCTTACCAACGGTGGACTTTTATTTTGGAAAACATTTATTCATTTTAATTTGAAAAAGATAAGTAATTTCCCCATAAAATAATGTGTAAATACAACATAACATCATCACTTGTTACAATTGATAAATCTTGAAATTTTATAATCAAAGAATAGTGAATATGACTCGATGAAGAGTTTTGAGTTATATAAACCACTTACAGACTTTGTAACTTATGAATTGATAACCCATGAGAAGTATAAAATTAAACAAAACATTGAATATCATGAAATATAAGATAATAATTATACTAAATAAAAATTTATAGTTTTTACACCATTTAAAAGGAAACATGTCTTTTAGCATAAACATGTCTCAATGGATTCAAATTTGAGGCAAAGAAACCCTTACAACTTGAGAAGTGAATAGATTGAAATAACATGTGGGAGATATTTTGAAATAAACATTTATATATCATAACCAATGTTTATTTATTAGAAATTAATTCTTTTTGTAATTATCAATACCACATCAAAGATAAATAGATGAAAAACATGAAATCATGCCACAATGAAGGTTAACTTGAGATAACAAACCCCTACCTTACTTCATCACTTAGTTGATGAAACTATAACCTCCTATAAAAAAACATAGATAACTTAATAACCTAATTAATAACCTCAATCATAAATATTACCCTTTTATAATCCTTATTTAAATTATTTATCATGATTACATTAATTAGTTATAGTTTATCATAACCATCGGGTGTTAATAACTTTAACTATTTTGTACATGTTTAATAATTTTTATATCATTACTCATTATTTAATACCAAGTTAACTATTGATATATAATTTAATATTCTATAAAATATAATTTATATTGATTTAAAATGTTCTTATTTAATCCCATATTCATTTTGGTTATGTTGTGTGAAAACGAAATTGGTAACGACTTATTTCGGTAATATTAGTGAATGAAAATTTTACTTTAATAATAAGATAAATAATTGGTATAATATTTATAGAACCATAAAACTATAATTATTTAATTAATATATTATAATATTATTATTTTTCATGTTCCCATTTTCATCCATAATCGAATTTTAAATCATTGTTTACATAGGTTGTTAAACCAATCCGGACTTGAAAACGTTTTTACTAGATTGGAGAGCATAGTTAAAGAGGTTTTTATTTTGAAATAATATCATCATAAAAGAATAATAGTGATATTAGTTTAATTTTTTATTATGGTGACCCAAATTTTAATATGTTTATAAAATTTATGAAAATATAATGAAAACAAAAAATGTTTCACCGTGGAGATGGTAATCCGCACGTAGAGAAAAGAACTTGTAACTGATATAATAATATAGGTGTGAGCATAAAAGGACTCTTTAGGCCACCACAACCCACCATAACTAAGTAGTCGCTTTCATATTAAATCCTAATCATTCTATTTTTAAATACAATATAAAAGTAAAAAAAATTCTATAAAGCTTCAAAATAAACAAAAAAACATCACATGTGTGCTAAAAACTCTTTTCTGGGATTTTTATTAAATGAAAACAATCATTTATAAATCATTTCCCCGGGCCTAAATTTCATGGCCAAAACACCATCTTAAAGTTCCAATTTAAAACCACTTTTTAAACATCTATTTTTATAAATACAAATTTTAAAACTCAAAGATGATTCCATTTATCACATGGTTTTCCAAAACAATCTCAAAAACCAACTATTAAATAAACTAGGACTAATGGCCGAAAACCCCACTTCAAAAATCACACACTCTTAGAGTTTCAAAAAAATAATTTTTCACTTTTCTTACAAGATAATACCTTTCAAAATCATTTCCAAAAATAGTTTGAAAACACTTTAAATTCAAGATTTCATTTTACTTTTTAAAAAATATTTCAAAATCCCTTTTCAAAACATTTGAAAAGAAAACCTCATAAAGAAGGAAGAAAGCACACAATCAAGAACCACTATGTTAAGTCATATAGCAATAAGAAAAAATGACATGTACATATGTGTCAAAAAATAATCCAAGAAGTAGGGAATACAATTAAATCATAAGGTAGATCCATTAAACAATCTTAAAGGATCCTAGTGTCATGGGAATCATCACGAAGCTCTAGTAATAAAGGACATTAACTGGTGAAAAGGAACCTAGGTTAGCACGATTGAACATGTCAACATCACTGGGAGTCCCACAAAATACCCTATTATAATGTCTCTAGAACACTTTCATCCATGGGAACAAGGGTGATGTTTTCGCTCGAACATACTCACCCATGGGACCAACAACGGGGTGTCCCTCAATCACCATACCCATGAGAATATATAAAAATATTTTTCTATCATTGGGGTCTATAACCCCTTTTGGCTTAACCATATCATTGTGACCAGGTTTTTCTTCCCTGTATAACCCACTTTCATACTAGTGTTTTCCCTCACATAGGTCTCCCAATATATCCTAGGACTCCCATGACGAGTCAAAATGGAGTTGATCATAATCAAATGTTCCATTATTCAAGGATAAAACATTTAAAACGACTCATGCATCACCTCCTACCCTCACAAAATAGTCCCTATAATCAAGCACAGTTAGAATATACAATGTATCAAATTATACATCCTCACATGGGATAACATACCACTATGGGACACAAAAATCACAAAGGGGGTCAAGAGGGTATCACATCATTTATGAAAACTCATTTTCATAAAATTCCAAATGGGTTATATATTTAAAACAAAAAATGATTAGAATGCTAATCCATTTCACCAAATAATTTTTTAAACTTAAATGTTAACTCACTCTTCCATTTATAAAAACACCTTTGAAAACATTCCAAACCACAATAGGTTTCAAAATACAATAATCACATGATAACACCCTTTTGAAATCACCCAACTCATCTGGAAATATAAAAATATTTAAAAACCCAAAATAAAGTTTATTTCATCCCATTGAAAGCACACAACCCCAAACACTTGGTTTAAAACCCACTTTAAATCAAGAATACTTTTTAAAAAATCAATACGGTGCTTGCCACAAATTTTTAAAATCAAAACCATTCTTTAAAAGATAGCTGAACATTTTTACAGACACTTGGCATAGATTCAAATCCCATGCCAAGGTTTTAAACCACTTTTAAATTATATAGGCACCTCATGGGTCATATATATACGAATAATTTAAAATAAAAAACATTTTCAAACATCAAGAAATTAACAACATGTAATAAAAATTCACGATGAAGAAATACCTACCTAAAATCGATGGTGAGTGAACTAAAAGGGTCTGAAATGCATCACCATTATCAATGGATGTCCAAACACACAAGCAGGTGACCCGAAATACCCATCACACACCCTAAAAATAGAAGAGTCGCAAAAATTAGGTAATCCCCCTTTTTCCAATGTTTGAATGAATATGAGGGATGATGGGGAAAGGAAAAATCACCAGGAAAAGGGAAGCAAGGGGGAGAAAAGACCTTACCTTGATGAGTTGACTGTTGATCCTCAAGAAATCTGGGTGGAATCACCACAATAATAGGAGGTTTCAAGGGGGGTATCACATGATAGAGGAGGGTGGCCAAGGGGATGTTTCACATGATAGGGATAGGGGTGGGGTGAGTGAATTTTTATTTTAGGGGGTTTAAAATAATAAAATAAAAACAAAACGAAAAAAATAAAAATTTTAAAATCTAGTAAAACCACACAGTTAGGACACACGGTTTGTCTAACCATGCACTAAACAAGTGGGAGGAACTGCCTAGACATACCCCACACCACACAGTTTTCTCTAAGCATAGCATGGTTGTCCAAACTGTGCTTCAACCATGCTAAAAGGCACCATCACACAACAAAGCCAAACTGCATGCATGTCGCATGGTTTACCTAACCATGCGCAAGCCATGTGCTATACCCCAGACTCATCAAAATGCATGAATAGTTACCCTTATTACTCTCACAACTTGGAATTAACCGTGTACAGTCTGTGAAACCCCAACCATGCGAGTTCAAAATTAACTACACGCAGGGTGGCCACACAATTTTCCATTAAATTGTGCACTTTAACTGTGCATATAAGAAAACCCTAAAAATTTCCAAGTTTTGAACTGAAACCCCATGGAAATTTAAAATGAACCTAAAAATCATAAAATAACTTAGAATAAAACCAAAATGGTATATTGGGTGTCATAATCTCACCTTCTCTGAGGATTTGACTGGCTCATCATGTTACTATAGATAAATAGCCCCTCTATCCATGATATAATAACTTTTTTTATTTTCTAGAAATACCTCACCACTATCAATCTCTCTCAGATCAGGGAAGTACTCACATCTAGGACACATATTAAATGAACATTCTAAATCCAGGACTCATTTATCACTCATATCATCAGTTCATACATTTAGAACATCAACAGTATCAAAATCCTGCTGAACCAATAAAGAATGATCACTATTATTGGTGTCATTCTTATAATTATCCCTTTGGGGAAAATTTATTCTAATGTGACCAGGTTTTTTACAATGAAATCATTTTAATTTTTTACCTATATACCTTGACCATATCCCAAAATTTCTCTTACCTCTCTTTTTTCCTCTCTTCTCAGGTTTACCTCTAATATTCAGCCCATCAGATTCCTACTTAACAGAATTAGGATTCTTCTTTTGGATTTATTTAGACAAAAAGGCATAATCAACATCTTCTAGGTTTAAATAATCCCTAACATACATCGTTGAGTCTTTAATTGAATTATAAGAATCATCTAAATAGGTCAAAAGTATGATATCCAAAATCCTCATCATCCAACTTAACTTCTATATTAGAAAAATCAAGAATGATTTTATTAAAATCATCAATGTGAGTCCTGAATGAATTTATAGGGTGCATATGAAAATTATACAACTGTGTATTCTTATTTAGTTAGCCTACTAAGGTCTTTTTCATATAAAGTTTCAAGTTTGGACTAGATTTATGCAGAAGTGGATTCATAACCTACCTCACGAAGGACCTTATCACCTAAAGACAGGATCATTAAACTATAATCCTTCCTAAGAACATCAACAAGGAAATATAATTTGGTAGTAGAAGACTTTATATCAATGGAAATGGTAAAAAATTTATTTTTAGGACCACATAGATCATTGAGGATATCATTATGGACTAGTAGCGTAGTCATCTTTATCTACCATATATTTAAATCATTGTCTCTATCAAATTTGTTTATGTCAAATTTCATCAATCTCATTATTCTAGATTAGGTGGCTCTAATACCAATTTTCAGGGGCCACATTAATATGATAGTCCTTATGATATATCCAAGATCCACTAATATAGGTACTGAGTTCATGAATTAATATAGTCAATTAGATTAATAATTAAACAGAAGGGGAAATTCATATTCAAGATTAATGTGGTGTAAGAAAATTAAAGAACATAAATATATAACATGATTTATCCCATTTTGTACCTACATGCATGATGATAACACCACCACAAGACTTTATTATTAAAGAAATAAAACAACCAAAATTACAAGAGATGAAAGTAGAAAAGAAAATAAATAAATTATCCAAGGATTAAATCTCTTTCTTTCACTACTCTTAATCTTTCCCACCATGGGAAGAATTTGAAAACCTTTTCTCTCGCAACACCAAATTCAAATCAATTGTCAACGATAATCCCCAAGTTTTAATTATAATGGTAAATAAGGAAAAATTGGTTCAGGAAGCTAATGAGGGGTGCAGATCACATGGACAACCCAGAAGTGAGGAGCGGTTTGGATATTAAAACAAAATGGCTTAACCTTATATGGAAATACCCCTACATGACATTACCTTTATGTGATCCAGGTAATACTCTTACGAGGGCCAATTGTTACCCTTATGCGAGAAGTTTGACCCTTACATGAGACAGGTATTACCTTTATGCAAGCATGAGACTTATCCTTACATGAGAGGGATTACCTTTAAGTGAAAAGGCATTGCCTTTATGCATGCAGGATTTACCCTCACATGGCCTGTTATTACCCTTATGCATGTAAGTTATTACCATTACACATACAATAGAACCCTTACGCATGTAAGTTGTTACCCTTACGAAAGTTGAGTATTACCTTTACACATGTCATTCTACCTTTACACAATAATAATACCCTTACGCAAGGAACAAGTTACCCTTATGCAATAAGTACCTTGACACGAGATTTATCTGAAGGGTAAAAAAACTTAAGAACCCAAATATACATAATAAGAAATTAAATTTTCAATAATAAAAATTGATTCAATTTGATTGAAAACAATAAAATGAATATATACAAAAATTCACAGATGACCACCTAAGTATACCACATGGAACATCATAATACCTAGTATGAGAACCTTCATACTTTGATACATTTATTATGTAAGCCGTGAGGCTTAACTAATCAGGGGGTGGTTGGATATGTTGTTGATCATTTCATCAGTTGAGAATTAAAAAAGATGGTATTTGATATCTTGTATGAATAATATGATATCTGAGTCTTTGATTGAGATAGATTGAGTAAGTGTACGACCATAACTAGATAAGACATATGATGCACCTATTTATCGGGTAAGGGGTATGTGATGTGTTAATTCATAAAGGTGAATGAAATGTGATGTAATTTTAAGGAACTAGACTTAGAACATTACATAATCTTGAATTTTAGTCATAAACTTACATTATTTCAAATTGAGGATCTTTTCAGGTTTATATTTTTTTAGAATTAGGACATAATACATGCATAACATTCTATATTCATAAATGGATACTACTAAAACAATATCCATTTCTTCCAAAATATAAAACATAAAAAAATAAAACATGATTTATTTGACACAAATCTTCATAACATTCATCATGACTTGGTTATTTATCTTACCTATACTTATTACCTGTGAAAAAAAAAATTAAAATATTTGGATAAGCACAAAAATCTCAGTAAGGTATATAAAGAAAGAAATTTTTAGTTCAGTGAAAACATAAAAACTATTAAAACCCTTTTTATAAAAAACTAATTAACAAGAATAAAAACATCATAAAGTTTCCTTGGGAAATATTTATCATATCACTCTTACATTTACCCTTAAAAATAGAATAACCTTTCAGTTGACTTCCAACTCCGGAGTACCCAATGCATTGGAGAGCTATAATGGGGATCACTCATCATATCTTGAGCTATAATGGGATAAACCCAACATATCTTGAGCTATAATGGGGATAAACCCATCATATATTTTTCTATAATGGGATAAACCCAACATAAATAGTGTATAAGTAACATATCATGAATAAAACCCTTTATAACTCATTTAAACCCATAATTAAAACACATTCAGATATCATAATACCCTTTTTCGTAAAAATATTTTTTAAAATATAAAAACCACGCACATAATAATGAAATCATGTTATTCAAAAATAACTATGAAAACATATAAAGGAAACATTATAGTAATAAAATTTCATGAAATCAGATAAACTTATCATTACATATATAAATAAAAGAACAATCTTTTTAAATTTCATAAAAGAGACATTTAAAAGGATTTTAAAAGGAAAACCCCTTACCTTGGGTTTGAATTCCTTAAAATGTGTTCAAACATCCTATATAATGGTTTAAATAGTGTTATTAATATATTATAGAACTAAAATAATATTTATAATACCTTACATTATCTTCTAATAACATTTTCCACCCATTTATTAACAATATTTTGTTATTTTCATTGTTTCGGATGCGTTCTTTTCATGGTTTCCAAGGTCGGTTTATTTATAGTCTTACTTTTAAAAATTAAATAATAATATAAAAGTGATAATATATATATATAGTTAATTTTAAACAATTATATTTTAATTTAATATTTTTATGAATTTGGAAAAAGGGAAACGAAAAATCATCGTCCATGAAGGCGTTGAATTGATGCACCATGGACGATGATTTCATTATTTAAGAATAAAAGGATAATATTAGAGGTTTTATGATTATTCTAACATAAACAAAAAAATATTCTAGTATATATGTGATACTAGAGTTTTCGTGAAATATTGGATAAGAGGTGGGGATAAGGTATAAGTGAGAAAAAAATTTAAAAGAGAAAAAAGGAATTTACCACTTGAAAAATTCTCCTTGAGAACCTTATTAAGGCTCTTGGAAGTGGTATTTTTGTGAGATGAGAAGCACAAGAATGTATTAAGGGATTAGGAGGAGGTAATTTTCAAGATTTTTTTCGAACAATAAGGCTTAATTTTATGAATTTTTTTAAGGAATGATCCCCTTTTTATAATTGAGGTGAGAGGTAACTTAGGAATTAGTCAAATTATTAAAATATAATAAATATATTATAGGGTTTAAGACTTCCAAAAATGCTTAAAAACTAAAGGGGGTTACATTGTCGACACAATATCCCATTTTTCCTTATTTTTTATTTTTTTATTTTTTTTTTAAAAAAAATAATAAAATATTTTATTCATGAAAAATAATTTTTTCAAATTAAACACTATTCAAAATTAAGACTTTATACACATTAAAAAAGGTTTCAAATTTGAATAAAAGTTTTTATTATATCATAAACGTATCATATCCATATATGTAAAACATTAATTAGCTAAAAAATCTCAAATTACATTTATTTTGTTATTTTTAATATCATTAATTTGATTTATTCATTAATTAAATAATTACTACATTATAATTGTTCAATCCATTAAGGTATTTATTTATTCCCTAAAAATTAAAATTAAAATTTCTTGAAGAAGATAAATTTTTTAAATTTCAATACATTATTTATGTTCAAAAAACTCTACTAGAAAACAATACATTAAAATATTATACAAATTCAAAACTATAATGTGACAAATTGACTTACTTTTAAATTCAAATTTTATAAAGGCATTAAAGTGATTCATGTGGGTCCAAAATGGTCCCAATTCAAATAAAAACATTATAATGGTAGACACTTTTTCATATAAAATGTTTTAGATACAATTTGGGTCATTTAATAATTCTTATAATTTTAATAAAAACATTTTATTTATTTTTCTTATGCTTACACAAGCATTGCATCATCGTTGCACAGACATTAATGTTAATTATTTAATGTATAAAAATTAAAAATAAAGTACTTTCATAAAAATAAGTTAATTAGTTATAAAATAAATTTATTCATTATGTATAATTACTAATATATATGTCAAGATGACTTCTTAAATTTTTTATTTTGTCATTTCTTACCCTGCACAATTATTGCACAGGAATTTGGATAAGATTAATGTTATATAACTATAAAATTTGAATTTAACATATAAAAACATCAATAATAGATAATAATTAATAAAAAAGTTGTGAAAATAATTTTTATCACTCAATTATTATTTATAAGAAACCAAATTTGTTATTGTCAATATTGCATTGGCACTACGTCGGCAATGATAATAATTTTTATACCTATCATGAAATAAATTATAACATACATGTTCCGAATTATTTTTATAAAATATCAATCTTAAAAAATCATAATTTATTTATTTAATAAATTTAATAAATTTTATATCATGATTATGTCTTCATGATGTCATAAGAAAATACCGTATTTTATAAAAAAACTATACTTTTTAATTTTCACCAAAAATTAAACTTTTTCAGAAAATTATCAAAAATTCATACCAATATATTTTCATCATTATGAATTAAAAATGGAAATTATTTTTTTAAACATAAAATTATATAATTTAAAAATTAATTTTTTAATTAAATAACTATATAATAAATTATTTATTTTAAGAATTACTATTTAATTCAAGAATTCTAATAAAAAAATTATTCTATAAATACCTGGGTTATTAAATTATTCCCCCCTTTTGAAATTGTGTCCTCAAAATTTTTATTTACTTATAAACAAATGGGGATTTTTTTCCCTCATAGAATTTTCAGATTCCCATATTGATTCTTCTACCATGTGGTTTCTTCACAAAACCTTAACCTGGTGAATTACCTTGTTCCACAAAACTTTCTCTCTACGGTAAAGAATCTGAATAGGGTATTCCTCATAAGAAAGGTTCTTTTCTATTTGAACTAATTTTGGTCTTAAAACATGATATTTATCTGGCACATAGTTTCTTAGCATCCAAACATGAAAAACATTGTGTACCTAAGATAAACTCGAAGGCAAAGACACTCAGTAGGCAACTGGTCTAACTTTTTCAAGAATTTCATAAGGTAAAATTAAACATGGACTCAACATTCCTTTCTTACAAAAATTCATAACACTTTTCCAAGGAGAAACTTTGAGAAAGACTTGATCACATACCTTGAAATAAAGGTCTTTCCTCCTGTTATCTGCATAACTTTTTTTTCTGCTTTGAGTTTTCCTCATGTGTTGTTGAATCAACGGAACTTTATTTGCCACTTCCTCTACCAATTTTGTTCCAATAAACTTCCCTTACCTGAATTCATCCCAAAATTCTATAGTTGAACATTGCTTTCCATATAATTCTTCAAAAGGTTTCATCTTTGTACTAGAATGAAAACTTTTTTTTAAGAAAACTCGACTAAAGAAAGATGTTTATCCCAAATTCCCTAGTAATCCATTGAAAAAACTCGTAGCACATCCTCCAATGTTTGAATTGTTCATTATTACTGCCCATCTAATTGAGGATGAAAAGATGTACTGAAATTTAATTATATTCCCAATTACTTCTGAAGGCCTTTACAAAAGTTAAAAGTGAACTTGGGATAACGATCTAATACAATGGAGACGGGAACTCCATGAAACCTAATAATCCATATTTGTACTAGAATGAAAACTGTTTTTATAAGAAAACTCGACTAAAGAAAGATGTTGATCCCAAAATCCCTAGTAATCCATTGAAAAAACTCGTAGCATGTCCTCCAATGTTTGAATTGTTCATTATTACTGCCCATCTAATTGAGGATGAAAAGATGTACTGAAATTTAATTATATTCCCAATTACTTCTGAAGGCCTTTCCAAAAGTTAAAAGTGAACTTGGGATCACGATCTAATACAATGGAGACGGGAACTCCATGAAACCTAATAATTTATTTGAGGTATAGTCGAGAAAGATGATCTAAATAGTGTCTCTAATAGTAAGGAAATTAGAAGATGTATTCAAATGATCAATAATAACCCATATTGCATTGTTACCTCGAGATGTCTTTGGTAGTCCCACCACAAAGTCTATAGATATATTTTCCCATTTCCACTCTGGCACTGGAAAAGGTTTAAGAATCCCCTTCAGTAACTACCACTCTACTTTAACCTATTGAAATGTCAAACATTTCTTGGTAAAATCTAAAATATCTCTTTTTATTCTATCCAACCAATAATACTCTTGAAGGTATCTATACATCTTTGTGCTACCAGGATAAATTGAAAATGAAGAACTATGAGCTTTACATAATAATTATTTATTTATCTAAGAATCACAAGGAATACATAATCTCTTCCCAAACCTCAAAACACAATCTTTATCAGCATTAAATTCAATAAACTTACCTTTATTAACCAGTTCTACCCTTTTCTGCAACTCACGGTCTTCCTTCCGCGCTTTATTAATTTTTTCTGATAGAGATGATTTCACTAACACCTGAAAAAAATAGAGGTATTTCCTACACCAATAACTTCCAATCCAAAATTTATCAAATCATTAACTAAGGGGTTATGTTCCAAACATTTCATGGTTAATGTAGAATTATTTTTCCAACTCAAAGCATCAGCCACTTTATTTTATTTCTTAGTATGATAATGTATCGTGCAATCATAATCCTTGATTAGTTCCATCCATCTTCTTTGTCTCATGTTCAATTCATTCTAAGTAAATATATACTTCAAACATTTATGGTTAGTATATATTTCACATTTTACTCCATACAAATTATTCCTCTAAATTTTAAATTCAAAAACAATAATAGATAATTCCAAATCATGTGTAAGGTAATTTAACTCATGAGGTTTCAACTGATGTGAAGCATAAGAAATTGCCTGTTCATTCTACATCATAACACAACCAAGTCCCTTCAAATAAGTATCATTATATATGAAAATTTTACCACTTATAGAAGGTAGGGTTAGAACTGGATAATTCACCAATATTCTTTTCAATTCTTGAAAATAATCATCACATTATTTTTTATAGATGAATTTATCTCCTTTTTTATTTAACTTATTCAGTGGGATAGATAACCATGCAAAGTTTTCAACAAACCACTAGTAATATACTATCAAAGTAATAAAACTATGAATATTGGTTATATTTGTAGGTCATGGTCATTCTTTAACAAATTTTTTTTTAACAGGATAAATAGTTATGCCATATTTAGAAACAATATGACCAAGGAAAGAAATTTCTTGCGACTAAAATTCACAATTGCTGAATTTTTCATAAAATTTCTTTTATCTTAAGGTTTGAAAAACAACCCTTAAATGTCTTTCATACTCCTATTTACTTTTAGAATATACTATAATTTCATCAATAAAAAAAACCACAAACTTATCTAATAAATCACGAAATATTATATTCATAAGATACATGAATACAATAGGTTCATTAGTTAACCAAAACAAGATAACAATAAATTCATAATTACCATATCTAGTATGGAATGAATTCTTTGGAATGTCTTCTTCCTTTACTTTCAACTAATGGTACACTGACCTTAGGTCAACCTTCAAAATAAATTGTGCTCTCTAGAGCTGATCAAATAAATCATCGATATGAGGAAAAGGATACTTTTTCTTAATAGTTATGTTATTCAAGGATCTATGATCAATGAAAAGTCTCATTGAAACATTTTTCTTTTTAACAAACAAGACAGAAGCACCCCATGGTGTTTGGTTGGATGAAGTCTTTCTCTAATAATTCTTGCAACTGTTTTTTAAACTCTAAAAGTTCCATTTGATCCATTCAATAAGGGGGTTTAGAAATTGTCTTAGCATCAGGAACTAACTCAATAGTAAAATCAACCTCTTGATCAGGAATAACACCAAGAAAATAATCAATAAATCATCAAGATACTCATTTAACACTGGCACATCATTAATCTGAACGGTTCCCTTGTTTTCAACAATGTGTGCAAGATAACATTAATTTTCATATTTTAATAGTTTCTTAGCTTCTTTATATGTTATCAATGGTACGGTTTCATTCTTGTACACAAAATAAAACTCTTTCTAAAAAAACTTATCTTTTTCTACAATCTATCTTAGCATGATAAAAAGAAAGTCATCTCATACCCAAAATAATATCAAACTCTACTAGAGGAAATACAATATGTTTTGTAGGTAAAATCTTTCCACATAAAAATATAGGTAGATTATTATAATTTCTTTTTACCTCAATATTTCCTCTAGGTATTTTTACCATGAGTTTTGGCTTCATTTCATGAGGTTTAATTTCCAATTTAGCAGAAAATTTCTCATAAATAAATGAATATGTAGACCCCAAATCAAACAACACATTGGAAAAATATGTAAAAACAAGAAATGTACTTGATACCACCTTGTTTTATGGATCAACATATGCTGAAGTAGTTGCAAAGGATTTTTCCACACCCTTCTATTTCCAATCTTGCTGACTTCCTGCCTGAGTGACTAGATTTGGACACACATTAGAAAAATGACCTAACTCCTTACAGTTAAAGCATATTACCATCAACTTCTCTTTACTTTTATAATCATTTTCCTTACAATCATGAGACATGTGTCTAAACTTTCCACGTCGGTAGCATTTTCTAGAGTTTACAAGACATTCTACAAGATTCTTTTTACCACACTTTTCACAAAAAGGGAAATTGTTTTTCTTACCTCCAGATTCCTTTGATGAATTCTTCCCCAATGCCTACCAACCTGACCACTTCTTATTCTTGTCATCATGAGGAACATACATGTTAGAAAACTCCATCTTAACTTTTTTAACACAATGAATAAGTTTCTCATAGCTTTTAAAATCTCATGAAGCTAAATCTCTTTGTAAAAATGGTTTCAAACTAGAGTAAAATCTATTAATTTTACTATCAAAGTCCAAAGTAAAATTTGGTACGTACCTGACCTGTCTCATAAAATTGGCTTCATATATAGCCATAGAATCATCATATTTCTGCCATAGTTCCAAGAATTGTTTCTCCATTCTGAATCTAATAGTTTTAGTAAAATATTTTTCCAGAAAAAGACTCTTAAAATCATCCCATTCTAGAGTATCAAGATTATCTTTTTCTTTGGTATTCTTAACCAGATACCACCATTGATTATCTTCTCCTTCAAAGTGATAAATGGATAGTATTAACTTTTGGCATTCTAAACATCCCATGACATCAAATATCTTTTCTAGAGAATTGATCCATCCTTCAAGTATCACTGGATCTGCGGTTCCATTGAAATCTAGAGGATGTTGCCTCATAAAATGATCCACCAAATACATGTTTCTTTATGATAGATAAGGTTCCTCTCTATCATGGATACCACCACTTTTTATCACCTGATTTAACTAATCCATTACTATCATAAACATTTCGGATCCAATTCCCACCATTCCAGGTTGTGGATTCATAAAGATATCAGCCTCTCGGTGCCTTCCTACTTTAGCTTCCCCATTTCTTCTATGGAAAACAATTCTAAACATACATATATTAGAAAAATAAACATGGTAATCCTAAAATGCTATAGCATTTTAAAATAACCATAAATTAAAAATCATTTATGGTATTCTAGTAACATCATCCTAACACCAAAGGTTATCTAAACCATCCTCTGATACCAACTATAAGGACCCATCCTTAAAACATTACATAATCTTGAATTTTATTCAAGAACTTACTTTCTTTCTCATTGATAATATTTTAAAGTTTAGATTTATAGATAATTAAGACATAATATATACATAATATTCCACATTCATAAAAATTAGATACTACTAAAATACTATCCATTTCTTCCAAAATATAAAACTTAAAAAAAATAAAACATGATTTCTTTAACACAAATCCACATAAAATTCATCATGACTTCCTTATTTCTATTACCCATCCTTATTACCTGTGAAAAAAAAATTAAAATCTTCACATGAGCACAAAAATCTCAGTAAGGGATACAAAGAAAGAAATCATTAGTCCAGTGAAAACATAAAAACTATTAAAACCCTTCTATCATGACACCCTCCCTCCAAAGATACCCTTTCCTGGGCTGGCAATGAAGAAAGGGAGATAATGACCCTTGAGTCCTACCTCTAGTAGGCCTCAGGGTGGTAACCAGCACCAAGGGTATACAATCTCACAAAATGGGAGCCATTTCCCTTTCTAGAAAAACAAGATCAAGAGATAAGATAGTCCATCCCAAAAAAACTCCAATACATATATATATATATATATATATATATATATAAGAAATCCCAAATCCATCCCACACGCATTTTTTAAATAAAACTCTTACAAAAGAAATAAAAACTCCAAAGTAAGTACCCAAAGTAAAACTAAGAAGTAACACAATAGTTGTCTAAAAGTCCGATCTAGTAAGGTCTAGCATGGTCCATGTAATCCTCCTAGAAACTTGAAAGTAGTTTATATATATAGGGTGATCATACAAGTATACTGAGTAGGAAAACCAAAGTCTCTCAAACATAAGTGAGAGAAGAATACTAATTATCCTATGAGAAAATAGTTGAACCAAAATCACTTAACAAGTTATACTAACCATCCCCACCACACCAAGGCATGCTCACCAAGTAACCCAAGTCAAGTAAAGTAATATAGTAAGAACATAGATGATAGGGTACCCCACACCACTTCCCACTGGTTTATCCACTCTTGTTTAACAGAAAACTTCCTCGTGCTCCCACCTATTCTGAAAGAACCACATTACAACCCACCTACAGACACCTAGGCCTCACAACCACATCTCATCCCATCACCTGGGCCCCCAGCCACATCACACCACATCACATCCCACCCACAAACACCTGGGCCACAACCACATCACATATCGCCCGCAGACACCTGGGCCACAACCACATCTTGTCCCATCACCTGGGACCCCAGCCACATCACATCCCACCCATAAACACTTGGGTCACAACCACATCACATCCCACTCACAGACACCTCGGCCAAAACCACATATCATCACATAACCTGGGAAGAACAACTCGCTCACACACTCACAGGCCTCACAAACCACAACCTGCTTGAAGGATCTTAGGCTATCACCACCTAGAAGGAGTAGGGAAGAGCAGGTGGCCATCCATCCATCCTCCCATCGGGATGTTTCGGAAATACACCCTCCCCAATGATGATGGGGGTGTTCGGCATATAGTGCTCAATAAGGGTGGAGTGCATATATAAATCACAAGTAAATACAAGTATATATAATTTCAAGCACTCAATCCCAACCTATGGGTTTAAAACATATCACTAACCCACTCATGACATCCCCCAAATTTTCTACCAAAACTAAATTCACAACTCCACACAAAACTGAACACAATCCTCAATTAATTTCCAAGCCTTTAAGTTATCACTTAACCACCTTCCAGATTCTTTACCATTTCAACTTGTTCCATTAGTATTCATTCATTTATTATCCATTCCTACCAGAAAACTATCACGGCATAATATAAACCAAACAGCACAACCCACATTTCATAACCATACTACACCCACCATCGTAGCCCCGATGCACCACTGTACCATAAAAACCATCATGACCCATAACATAGAACATCTCATCCATTCCATAATTAATCAATCTCTCAACCTGATATTTCATTACATAGCTAGGTTGATGTATCATCTATAAGTCCATCCATAACACCACCTAATCCAAACCACAGCACACAACCAGAACAGAACACATCTTTAGATTTATCAAACCATACCTTATTAAATTTCACTTCTTTAATTTATGGTGTTATCAAAAAAGTCATGAGATCCTATGGCGTCTATTTTATTTACTGAATTTATGTGGTTAACCGATTCCATAACAATTGTTTGGAAGAAAACCAAACAAAAAGTATTCCAGAATCATTACCCAGTGCGCAAACAAGGAACACCAATGGACATGATTTTTAGTGGGTATCTATCCCATGTAGATCATAATATCATCGAAAGAAACAATAACATAGTAAAACATACATCACTTTACCAACCCCCTATTTGTTAATTTAAAACTAATTCAATTATATTTAGTAATCCTGGATAAACTATTTTCACAAAAATAAACATCCATTTACCCATCCTATATGATTAATAATTAAGAAAGATGAAGGAAAACCTACTTTGGAGAAAAGGTGATTGGAACTTTCTAGTCGCACCAAAATAGGGGCGTGCATGTAGTGGGAAAATTCCAGGGAAACATGAACCAAAAGATACACCCTAGACACTTGAATCCTATGGAAAGAATAATTTGGGATGTCCCATACCAAGAGAAAGAAAGAAGGATGAATAAGTGGGAAGGGTATCTTGGTTTTGGGAAGATCTAAACAGAGTCATGGTTTATATACATCTTTAAATTTCCATTAAAGTCAGATCTGATCAAGATAACGTGATTTGACTAATTAAAATCCCCCAGACTCATAGGAATTTAAAGATATGATTCATAGCCTTTGTAATGGCTTCAAAACCACTTAAATATGGTATTAAAATCATTTTATGTCAAAGAAAGACATCAAAAGGGAAAAATTGGAAAAATTGGAAAATTTGGGGAAAATGGAAAAGTGTTCGAATGACTCACCATTGGAATGAATCACTGTTAGAAAACTGGAAATTGGAAAACTGAAAATTAAAAAACTTTTGGAATGACTCACCATTGGAAAACTATAAATTTAGAAAACTATTGGAATCACTTGATATTGGAATGACTCACCGTTGGAAAACTGTAAATTTGGAAAACTATTGGAATGACCCGTCGTTGGAATTACTCACCATTGGAAGACTGGAAATTATGAAAACTGTTATAATGACTCATCATTAGAATGAATCACCATTGGAAAACTGGAAATTTGGAAAATTATTGGAATGAATCACCATTAGAATGACTCACTGTTGGAATGACTCACCATTGAAAAATTAGAAATTTGGAAAACTATTGGAATGACTCGTCATTGGAATGACTCACCATTGCAAAACAGGAAATTTGGAAAACTATTAGAATGAGTCACTCTTAGAATGAGCTACCATTGGAAACTTGGAAATT
The DNA here is from genome assembly GCA_963277665.1 of Viscum album. NCBI lineage: Eukaryota > Viridiplantae > Streptophyta > Magnoliopsida > Santalales > Viscaceae > Viscum > Viscum album. The sequence continues at coordinate 1,909,553,932 of OY728155.1, forward strand.
TGGAAAACTGTTGGAATGAGTCACCTTTAGAATGAGATAACATTGGAAAACTTGAAATAAACTGTTGGAATGAGTCACCGTTGGAATGAGCTACTATTGGAAATTTGGAAATTTGGAAAAAAAATTAAATGAGTCACCGTTAGAATGACTCACATGTCCCAAAAACACCTCGGAATACCCCCGGACACCTCAATCACTAGATTTCTCACAAATTAATGAACAAAAAAGTTTGGGCCATTACATCAGATACCTCTCAAAATATTCTCACCCTCAAGAATTTAAAACCGAGCCCAAAAAGAAAAAATGGGTCTAAACAATCACCCTATGAAATACCTCTCAAGTCTCTCGATATATTTGGAACACGACAATCACTCTAAACCCATAAATTGGGAAGATACCTCTCAAACAAGAACTAAGTCACATAGATAGGTATAATAAGTACATAATGAAATACATAATAATAAAAAAACAATATTAACACTATGGATGGTAACATATTCAAAAACAATTTATTCACATTATTTAAAATAGAAGGAATAGATTTTAGATAAGAGAAAACAGTGTTATACCTTTACTTCAATAACTTCACTTAGACATTCCATTATATGAATATCTATACATGCATTTTCCTCATTTTTTAATCTATATAAAAAAATTAAATTTAAAACATTTAAAAAAATTTGGGATTAAAAAATCATGAAGAAACAGATTACCATGCTCGAGTAACAATTTATAAACAACATAGACAGGCTATTTATGACACTTTATTGAACCATATTGGTGAAGGAAGTTAAAATCTAGGCATAATTTTTCAAATGATCTATTACTTTCCAAACATTTATCTCAACATTTTATTTTTAAGCATGTTAAATTTGAAAACATGCCTATTAAATTCATTTCCAAAAATAGTTTTGTATTTAAAAAAAATTAGTAGGCTCAGAAAAACACTTTGGGTCAAAACCCACTTTTGAAACCTTTTTATAGAAGGGTATTTATCAAAATACTTTGAGAAAAAACTTTCAATAAATTTTGTAAAACCACTTTTCTTCAACATGCTTTCCAATACCACTTATATAAATTAGAAGGGTTCCTGCATTCAAAAATATGAAATGATTTTTAAACATACCAGTTTATCCAAGTTTAAAAAAAATTCCCATGTTTTTCATCAAATCATTAATTACCACGAACATACTTATGTAGAAACAACAAGGGGTTCAACATTTGAAATTTCTATTTTTCACAGTTGTGTGTCACTACTTGCAGGAGTTTTAAATAGAATTACTCTACCAACATGAAAACTTATTTTAATATAGAAAGAGCTACCACAAGAATACAAATCAAAGGAACCCATCCACCACACCATGATATTGTCCACTTTGGGTGGCACTGACTCGCTCGCACAGTTTTAAAACATGTCGTAATATAATGTGTCCTGGTGCGATGAAAGAGTTTACCTCTCTTCATATTTTTATGGTCATAACATGTGCTATCAATATAATATCAAACACAATAAACCCAAACAACATTTTAGTATTCAAACATTCTCAACAATTCTTTTATCAAAAAAAGATTTAGGCATTGGAGGCAAGCCCATCTTTATTGATTTCTTGATCTCCCAAAACAAAAGGTTTATTTTATTACTGACTTTAAGTGATTAATCCTTTTTATGAGAGGTAATGGATTTAATAAATATAAACATATCACAACATAAAACAAAACAATAAAATCAAGTCATCTCACCACAACTACCACACATCTTTTCCACCAAACATCACTGCCACTACATAGCACAACCACTGGCTGAACTTCCCAACCAACAAAAATTCCCACCAAACATTTCATGCAGCCACATCTCTGCCCCACTTTACCAACCACATGAGACTACCCTTTTTACATAATCACTTTTATCATATAATCCTCCACATTTCCCCAAAAAAATGATCACAACCATCATCACACATAAATCCCCAAACACACAAATTGAGGAATTCTCTCTCCCATATCGAGATATTATCCGCTTTGGGTAGTACTGACTCTCCCTCGCAGTTTTAATCACATCAAAGTATAATGAGTCTCAATCAGAGATCAGGTTTCCCCCTTTGTATACTCAAGTTTTTTTAAACCACATGTCACACAAGGAATCACAGTAATAACAATCACACATAGCAGCACCACATAGCATCTTCCATAACTATTTAGGGGCTTACATTATTTCATCTTATTATTTCACATGGGAACTTTCACACAATTTTAAATTTTCCATGGGGGATCAGTTCATTAGTCGTATATATGTGATTATCATTTTAATACATGGTGAGTTTAAACAAGTAGTCAAATCAAGGGTTTCATTTTCTACAATAATCACAACACAACAAGTTTTCTAAAAACTTCTATTTTTAGCAAGGCATATCAACACATCAATGAAATGATAGAAATGAACCCAAAAAACAACACTCAGCATTTGAAGGTTATTTTTAGTGAAACATCATGTATTGAATTTAAATAGCTCTAACATGCATCCAAGTTAAAGACAAAATTTCACACATGTTATATCACACACCATGTTTAATATGGCTACATAAGAAATTATGGGTTCATATTATTATCAAGGTAATAAACTTCTAACTTCATCTAAAAATTTCCACATGCTATGTTCCTATGTTTAATTCAAATAATACATTACATAAACAACATTCTTCCATAATCATCATGGTAAAACATGATTTCTGACAATAAAATTAAAACTACACATGTTGTATTACTATATTCTAGGCTTTGTCATGCTCAAATATTCTATTACATACAGAACATTCGTATAGAATCATCAAAATAAAACATGATTTCTTAACATGAAATTAAAAACTGCACATGTTTTATTACTATATTTCATACTTTATCATGCTCAGGATAAACATTATTTAATCATTTCAGAGTTGAATAAAACATGCTTATATACTGAAATAAGGACAACATGATTCTACTTACATATTCAAATGTAACGTATTAAAAATGATACATACATAGGTCTATCGTACTAGAATTTCCCTAGTTACCACACCAATGATTTCAACTTTAGTTATGCTTCCCATAACAAACTACTTGTCACTTAACAAGTGAGGTAATTTTATTTTAGTACATAAAAAAAATTTATCAGTCATAAAATAATAATTTTAATCACTTATGCAGTTATAAGTTTAAAAATTTTACCACAAAGCATGCTTATCATTTTCCAAAATTTAGAAATAAATGTCACATGTATTTCTACCCTAATATATGCTTACAAGTTATGGTTATATCAATACTATATAACTAAAATTGATGGAAAAATAAGAAGAAATTTATTATTGTCAAGGATTGTAAATTAAAAATAATTATCATTAATTAATATGGACATTTTTATAAATTTCTAAATTTAAATATCTAAATCCATGTTTTACAATAAGTCAACAACACATGCTTATGATAAATTATAGATGGAAATAAACAAAAGACATGTTAGCTCACATGGAAAATATAATATTATAAGCATGGTTTCAAAGTAATTTATTTTATCATGCCAACGTGAATTCTACTTCGAGGTTACATGCTTCATAAGGATTTTCAAAATTAAACAATTGATATTAAAAAAATACACTAAGCATGTTTCTCTAACAATTTCAAACATTAGAAAAACAAGGTGTGTTATACATTTCTAATAAGGGAAGAAAAATCCAATTTATTAAGAATCATGCTATAACAGGAAAGGAAACAACATATCCAAACCCCAAGAAGGTTTCAAACAAACAATTCAAGCCAGTTAACCATCATATTACTCTCTCCTCTTAGTTATAGGAATAATTCAGCAAACAATTAATTAATTTTATTAGAAATAAAAGAATTGGAAAAGTTAGAGAAACAAAAATAAAATTTCATGATTCATTTAATTCATTTTATCATCACAAAATAAAACAATTAAAATAATAATACAAGTCATTATAATTCATGTACCTCTCCTAGGTCTCTACACTGTAAGCAGTTCCTTCGGTAGGCTCAGAGTCCTTGCATTGGATCATGGGGGTCCCTAACAGCATGTGTCCTGGTCGGTCTTCCCTAGCCTATTTCACACACCAAGATCACCTGACACCACTTCCTTACCAACCCATGAAATCCTCATTGTGCCTAACTCCAAACTCCATCCTATATCTCAACCATCACCTCTGATACTATTCTATCATGACCCCCTCCCTCTAAAGATACCCCTTATTGGGTTGGCAATGAAGAAAGAGAGATAATGATCCTTGATTCCCACATCCAATAGGCCTCAGGGTGGAAACCATCACCAAGGGTATAAAATCTCACAAAATAGGAGGCATCGCCCTTTTTAAAAAACAAGATAGGGAGATAAGATTGTTCATCCCAAAAAAAACTCCAAAACACACACACACAAACACACACACATATATATATATATAAGAAATCCTAAATCCATCCTACATGCATGTTTAAAACAAAACTATTACAAATTCAATAAAAACTTCAAAGTAAGTACCCAAAGTAAAACTAAGCAGTGACACAACAGCTGTCCAAAATTCTAAGCTAGTAAGGTCCAACATGGTCCACGTAATCCTCCTAGAAACCTGAAAGTAGTTTATATATGTAGGGAGATCATACAAGTATACTCAAAAGGAAAACCAAAGCCTCTCATGAATAAGTGAGAGAAGAATATTAATACTCTCTTGAGAAAATAGCAGAACTAGCAGCACCTAACAAGGTATACTAACCATCCCCACCTCACCAAGGCATGCTCACCAAGTAACACAAGTCAAGTAAATTAATACAATAATCACATCGATGATAAGGTACCCCACACCACTTCCCACTGGTTTAACCACTCTTACCTAACAGAAAACTTCCTCGTGCTCCCACCTCTTTCGAAAGAACCATGTCACAACCCACCCGTAGACACTTGGGCCCCACACCCACATCTCATCCCATCACCTGGGCCCCGAGCCACATCACACCACATCACATCCCACCCGCAGACACTTAGGCCACAACCACATATCTTCCCATCACCTGGGCCTCGATCCACATCACATCATTCCCGCACACACCTAGGCCACAACCACATCACAGCCCGTCCATAGACACCTGGGTGACAACCACATCTCATCCCATTACCTGAGAAAAAGAACTCACCCACGTACTCCTGGGCCTCACAAACCACAACCTTCCTGAAGGATCTTGGTCTATCACCACCTCTAAGAAGGAAAAGGTAAGATCAGGTGGGCATCCATCCATACTCCCAATGGGATGTTTGGGAAATACACCCTCCCCCGTGATGATGGGGGTGTTCAGCACATAGTTCTCAACAAGGGTGGGGTGCGTATAGAAATCACAAGGAAATACAAGTATATATATATAATTTCAAGCACTCAAGTACAAACTATTGGGTTTACAGCATATCACTTAACCACTCACAACATCCCCTAAAGATGATACTAATACTGAATGCACAAATCCACACAAAAGTGAACACAAGACGCAATTCATTTTCAATACTTTTATTTATCGCTTAACCACCTTCCAGATTCTTTACAATTTCAACCTGTTCCATTAGTATTCATTCATTTACCATCCACGCCTACCAGGAAACTATCACGGCACAACATAAACCAAACAGCACAACCAACACTACATAACCATACCGCACCCAATATCACAGCCCCACTGTACCACTGTACAATAACAACAATCACAGTCCCATGGAATAGAACATCTCATCCATTCCACAATTAATCAATCTATCAACTTGAGATTTCATTACATAGCCAGATTGATGTATCATCTATAAGTTCATCCATAACACCACTCAATCCAACCCACAACACACAACCAAAATAGAACACATCTTCAGATTTAGAAAAGCATCCCTTATTAATTTTCACTTCTTTAATTTAGGGTGTTATCACAGAAGTCATGAGATCTTGGGGCATCCATTTTATTTACCAAATATATGTGGTTAACCGATTCCATAACAATTATTCTATATAAAACCAAACAACATGCATTCCAAAATCATTACCCAATGCACAAACAAGGACCACCAACGACCGAGATTTTCAATGGGTAGTTGTTCCATATAGATCATAATATCATCAAAAGAAACAATAACACAATAAAACATACTTCACTTTCCCAACCCCTTGTTTGTTAATTTAAAACTAATTCAATTATATTTAGTAATCCTTGATCAACTATTTTCATTAAATAAACATTCATATAACCATCCCACTTGATTCGTAATTAAGAAAGATTAAGGAAGACCTACTTGGGAGAAAAGGAGATTGGCACTTCCTAGTCGCACCAAAACAAGGGTGCACATACAGCAGGAAAACTCTAGGGAAACACGAACCAAAAGCTACACCCTGGTCACTGGACTCCTACAGAAAGAAGAATTTGGGGCATCCAATACCAATATAAAGCAATAAGGAAGAATAAGGGGAAAGGGTATCTTGGTTTTAGGGATATCTAAATAGAGTCACAGTTTAGATATGTCTTTAATTTTCCATTAAAGTCAGATCCAGTCAAGATAGCGTGATTTGACTAATTAAAATCCCCCAGACTCTTAGGAATTTAAAAATATGATTCATATCCCTTGAAATGTATTCAAAACCACTTAAATATGGTATTAAACTCATTTTACATCAAATAAAGATGTCAAAAGGGAAAAACTAGAAAAACTGTAAAATTCTGGAAAAATGGAAAAGTGTTGGAATGACTCATTATTGGAAAACTGAAATTGGAAAACAGTTGGAATGACTCACCATTGGAAAACTGTAAATTTTGAAAACTAGAAATTCGGTAAACTATTGGAATGACTCACTGTTGGAAAGCTGGAAATTTGGAAAAAAAAATGGAATGAATCGCCATTGGAAAACTGGAAATTTGGAAATGTTAGGTCTACTAGGTCAAATACCCTAAGAGGGGTTGAATCATGGTATGACAGATTAAAACAACTACCCCTTTTTATATTGTTTCATTATTAAACAAAACTATCTTCTCTCTCATTCCCATTGTAGAGTATGAACAAATCATAAAGCATGCACAGGACACAACAATTTTACTTGGTTCACCCTCACTAGGCTATGTCCAAGGAGCATACACCAGGGATGTGCCGATGTACCAAATCTACTATAAGATCACTACTATTTACAAAGTTCAAAGTAGACTCATTGTCCCTCCTGGTTTACAACCAATCACAATTTGAAAGCTCATTGCTCTCTTAATGGAAGTGTGCTCACTGCTTCTTCAGAGGATCCACTCATAGTTTTTAGAATTGTAGTTCTCTTCATTATCACAAATGAATTCATATTCCACTGTATGTAAATACTCTATTGATGTCCTAATTTCATCCATTGATGAATACTGTTACGACCTGTCCCACGGGGCCCGGACGTGACTACCCCAAGCCCGTCTTCCATAGGCTAGGGGTTGGTGACTAGCACTTGAAGGATTTTCCCAAATAGGGAAGGAATTTCCTTAGAGATCTGTACACACTCAAAAAGGGAAACTGAAGTAAACAACCAACAAAAGTAAGTTATAACCACGAGAGTAAAGTACAACCATAAGTACAACTATAAACTGAAAATGGTGGGCCGGAATACAAGCCCTAGAAACTGAAAAGAAAGTAAATAGTTGTCGCATCTTCCCTAGAGATCTACCTAGAGGGTAGTAGCTGTAAGTCTAAAGTCAAAGAAGATGATCTCGAGTTCTCCCATTGCACCAAGCTCCACCAAGTCCCAAACCTCCAAAGTCTGCCTTGGAACGTCAGTATTCTACACCAGACACACACGTGCGGGTAGAACCCGTGTAGGGGTGAGTATAACAACTCAGTAGGGGACCCTGAGACCCATGAAGGTCTCTCAGTAATCCACAAAGGAAAACATCTCAAGAAATAACACAAAGGTAATATCAAAAGCATGATCTAAATCATGAAACACAAAGAAAAATAGATAGCTCACTCTAACGGTATAACTTCAAGGTTACTGGGATAGGGATGACTAGTCATAAAGGTAGATCATCCTATCCATAGTAACTCCACTGCTGACCCGTATAGGTCATTGTATGTTGACCCGTATTGGTCGCTGATTCTGGCCCGTATTGGTCGTTGGTGCTAACCCGTATTGGTCACTAGTGCTGAACCCTATTGATCGTCAGTGTTGACCCGTATTGGTCACTTTTGTTGACCTGTATTGGTCTCTAGTAAAGAGGTAGGGACGATTATTCATATAGCTAGATCGTCCCACTCTAGAGTTTCTGATGCTAACCTGTATTGGTCGCTCTTCTTCTTCATGTCACAGCCAGCCACTGGATTTTCGTACGAATCTCACCTGATCTCCGGAAGACTCTGATCCTCAAGACATCAGTCATATTTCAACCAGTACTAAGTCCCGAAAAAAGCATACCCAAGGGACCACCCCATCATAGGGGTCCAAACGTGACAGACGGCGCGTCGATCGGACGCCCGATCTGTGAGATATGGGCACTTTTGTAAAAAGGGCCCGATTGGATTCAAGTCTGATCCAACCTAGGTCACACGTCAAAATCCATCAAAACTTCTTCAAAACTCACTTAGATTATATCCAAAGGACCACCTTTTCACAAGGGTCCTTATTCCACATACAGCATGTCGATCGGACGTTCGGTCTGTTAGTTATTGACATTTTAGTGTCGAGAGCCCGATTGGATTCGGAGTCGATCCAACCCATTTGTACTAAAACTTTATCCAAAACTATCATGGAGTATATCAAAAGGACTGTCTATTTCCAAGGATCTCAGTTCCATAGACGGTTCATCAAACGGACGTCCGGTTCGCAAGTTACATCCTTTTATGTGTTTCTGGGCCCGAGAGGGGTCCGAGTCTGGACCGACCCAACCCGACCCGGTCTGGGTCTGCCCCGGCCTGGACCGAACCGGTCTAGGTTGGCCAGGTTGGGCTAGGCCACAGCAGGCTCTGCTCGTTGGGCTGCAAACCGGCCCAGTCCGCCCTGGCTGGGCTGGGTCGCGGCGGGCCTGGTCTGCTGGGCCGCAGACTGGTCTGACCCGCCGGTTGGGCGCGGCCTGGCCTGCTGGCGCACCTCGCACAGGGCGTGTGGTCTGCCTACCGAATGGCTTAAAGGAGTTGTTTGTCTCCCTAGTTGGAGGTGCCAGGTGGCACTGCCACGTCACTCGCGGGACCGGCAGGAGGCGGGTCCCCTGAAGCTCACCACTGTCGCGGCTTCAAGTCACGGCCCTTCAACGTGGCATGTGATGGCGCACCGCCTCTGCCTCCACGAGTGGCCATTGTTGGCCCCCTGTTCGACCACCATGGTGATGAGCAGCGCCGCTCTTCCACCATGGCTAGCGGTTGCCGGCCGCCGCCCTCATCCTCCGGCATTGGTCGTCGGCACCGCCACGCCAGTGTTTCTTCCGTAGGGCCACCGGGTGAGCCCCAGTGGTCTGTTCTTCCTTCTTAACATGCCTATAGTTCTCTTGGGATGTATTCATCGATTCACAGCCCTCAAATACGCATTTCCACCACATTCATTATTCTTCCATGAAGAATGCACTAAGGACAAGTTTAACGGAGGGTTCGGGCCTTGTTGGTTTCGGCCCGCGCCCTCCATGTTAGCGTTTTAAACATGAGGAAAATTAATAATAATCAAAAGGAAGAGTAATCCCTGAATTTAAGACCCCGAAATAACCATTCGTATGATTAGATGAGAAGCGGATCAACCCGTTAGTCTGTTGGTCCGCGTTCGTTATATTTTTCAAGAACAGGAAGAGAGGGAACAACAAAGCACGTAAACCCCCCTACCTCGAGATCTATTAGAGGTTTTGTAGTTGCAGCAGGAGGAGCGTCCACATTGGATGGAGTCTTTGGCATTCATTGATCTCAGATCATTGCCGCCTGAGCCTCCATCCTCCGTCGGTGGATGCCTCTGCAGGACTTCTCCAGAGTTTCCTCGCTTGAAGAAGTCGTTCCATAACCCCACCCCGAGTTCCATTTAAATAGGAGGGGGAAAGGTGAGAAAAGCGTTGAAGGATTAATGAGGTTCATTAAATGAATTAATGAACCTCATTTAATTCATAATATCGGAGTTACGCAGTTGATGAGTCAATCCATTAAATGGATTGACAAGTCATCGGTCCTGCCACCACCGCTCATCTGTTGGAGAAAAAGGAAATAAAATAACAATTATATCTTATTTTATTATTCTTTAAAAAGTCCAAAAACTGTCTTTTTCTCCCGACCAACTGTGGTCGAAGTGAAGCTTCCCTTAAGCAAATCTTGGCACTACGGATTCAACTGTGCCCTCAGATTTTTAATCTGAGCACCAGTTCAAAAGATAGAAAACATCACCTGCGTGTTTACTGAACGTACCTTAAAAAAATTCAAAAAATCATTCCGAACACACCGGGCCTTGTAATCACGCGCCTTCAATTTTTTCAAACCCGTAATAATCCCAAATAATTTAAAAAAAATACTTGGAATTTTCGGGTCTTTACATTATCCCCACCTTAGGGATTTACATCCCTGAAAGCCAAACAAGGCTACACAAACAAAGAGGGGTATTCGGCACTCATATGAGCCTCTTGCTCCCATGTTCTCTCCTGGAGATTCTCATACTGCCATAGAATGCGCACCAGAGGTATCGACTACCCATGAAGGATCCGCTCATGTTGATCCTCTATCTCCATCGGGTACTCCGCAAAAGTCTCCCCGTCATCAATCTCCAACTCTCCATGGTTGATGATGTGATATGGGTCATGCACGTTGATTTTATTAATATTTTCATGACTTATTATATACCTACTTTACTGATTTTATATGAAATGTTCATAATTTGTGTGAAATATTAATGTTTTAATAGTAAGTATAATTTTTGAACATTTTTAGAAGTAGTTCAATTGAGTCAGTTTACTATTTTATTAATAAATCTCACCCTAATGATTAAAATTGTGTGGTTCTTGTTTTTTATTATTTCTTATTCAATTTATCACATATCATTAGAAGGGATCATGGGCCAATTCTGTCATTTGAAGGCTCATATAGTCAACACAAGAAGACCCAAAGAATTTGTGATGAAACTGGACCATCAATGATGATTGAGTTATTGGTCTAAATACCGAAGACAAAATTTTATGAAACTCCACCTTATGTTCTTTAGTATCCAAAATAATCATGGATAAAAATTTAAAGGTCTAACTATAATAAAAAGGGGCCCAACTAATGCCTTGAATTCCAGCCCACCATTCTGGCCGAGAATTAAAATCTAGACACTATTCATGTCATATTTTATGATTTAATTATTAAATAGAGCTGAGATTTTTCAATGTTTAAGAGGAGACATATGTGGAAGACTTTTTTGAATAAATCATTCGGCTTTGAAGGAATATTCCTATTCAAAAACCCTTTCACATTTTGGACTCCAAAAAGATTAGATTGAAATGGATAGATTAAAATTGTTTAATCAACCGGCCATAAATTTGTTTCCATAGGTAAAAATTCCTCCAAATTTTTATATTAGTCGACCAACATTATTTTATACAACTTTGAAGAAGGAGATATCTCGATATTCAGCTATCAGAATGTCCAAATCGTCAATCCGAGTGGAGGGACAGATTGGGAATGAAAACAGTCCACTTCCTTGGGCTATAAATGCATCCCCCTCCTCTCCTTCAAAGGGGTTGGCATTTCAGAAGATATGAGCATCAATTGTCACGAAAACATCCTTTCCAAAGGCTTAGGAGGACCTTCCATACTCAAGTTTTCACTTGAGATACCCTTCCTCATCTCTTTGTTTCCTTTTACTTTTGTGTTGTTCTTCGTTTGTAATCTTGTAAGTTTGTGTTTTGTAATTTTGTTTTAATGAAAGTTTCTTCTTCAATATCTCTTATTCTCATCCACCTTCTATAGATTAATATTAATGTTCTTAAAATAGTTTAAATACATTTGAATCCCCTTCCCTTATTTTTCTTCCTCATTCATTTGAAAGTCCGTTTTTTTTAATTATCATCATTGTTCGTGTGTGTGTGTGTGTTCGACGCACCACTCTTTTCTTATCCCTTTATTTTTCTTCTCTTCTTAAATTATAATCATAATAATTATAACCATATTATTAAACACCCAAATGTATGAGTAAATATATCATTGGGGTGAGTTATAATTTAGGTATGTTAAGTGATTGAGAGATTTTGATCGATGAATATTCTTTGAATTAACATAGTGTATGTTGGACTTAACATGTAATGGATTAATGACTTGTTTTTTTTTAACATGTGGTTTCCATGGATTATTGGAACCATAAATACACCACCATCAATAATATCTGATTGAGATTAGAACCTTAAGTTAAGTTAAGTCTTGGATTAAATCCTTAACACTTAGGAATTCTAATCAACATCATCTTGTGACATGTGTGTTAATTTAATGAAATATAAAGCAAAGCTCAAGGATATCACAAGATTAACTACCTAATGATGAACTCACCCTAATATTTATCAATTTGTTAAATCAAACATCATCCATAAATTATTTCATAAGATCTTCAAACAAACCCCTCCAATCAGAATAAAATTAAATAAAAGCAACTGACTATTAAAGAGTATCATCGCCAAGGATTCGACCCGAGTGTTGTTATACACATTAGCAGAGCATCGGAACGTTGACCGGTTGATAGGTGACAATCGGATGCACGTTTCAAATGGAGTCATTGTCAGGGATGGTTCTTTAAGTATTCATTGGTTTCTAGTTATTATAAAAAAAGAATAAAAAACAAAATTTGAAAGAAAAAAATTGAAAAAAAACACAAAGAAAAACCCTCCTTCTCATAAAAATCATAAACTGAAAAAAAACACAAAAAAAACTATCTTCATATTTCTTCCAAATCTTTCTGAATTCCCCATATCCTCCCAAACAATCCCTTGGATTTTTTTGACCCTAAAATTGATCGAACACTTTCCCAACTTAGGAGGAACATAAGAGATAATCAAATAATTCAAGAACCAGTCCTTGTCCAACCAATTGAGTTAGATATAGCCAATCCTAGGGAACAAACACTTAAAGAACTCTCTGCCCCTAATATGAATTACCAACCTCTTGGTATTAAATATCCAAACATAGAAGCTGACTTTGAACTCAGATCGGTTTTGATTCATCTTCTTCCTCATTTTCACGGGCTAGCCGGTGAGGATCCACATCTCCACCTTAAAGAGTTCCAAGTAGTGTGATCTACCATGAAACCTCGAGGGGTTTCTGAGAAACAAATAAAACTCTGAGAATTACCTTTCTCCCTAGCTAACACTGCTAAGTCATGGCTCTACTACATTCCTCCTGGTTCCATAACCACATTGAATGACATGAAGTGACTTTTCTTAGAGAAATTCTTTCCTTCTTCTCGTACTGCTTCTATCCAAAAGAAAATAAGTGGTATCCGTCAGTTCCCAAGTGAATCACTCTATGAGTACTGGGAGAGGTTCAAAAATATTGTTGCAACCTGCCCACATCACCAAATTCCTGGCCAACTCTTGATCCAATACTTCTATGAGGGGTTATTGGCTATGGAGAGAACTCTCATTGATGTCACAAGTGGTGGTGCTATTGTTGATAAAACTCATGCAGATGCAAGAGATCTCATAAGTAACATGGATGCAAACACATAACAATTCCATACTTGAGCACATGCTCAAGTCAAACAAACCCAAGATAATCAATCAATTGAGCCGAACAAGATGACCGAGTGGATGAGTGAACTTACAGGTCTTGTGTGACAACTAGTTGTGGGTACCAAATCCCCAACCTCATCTTCTCCGCAATCAATGTTTCCTGGACCTGTCAAAAACTGTGGAATCTGCAACTCTTCATCTCATCCAACATACACATGTCCACAACTTCAAGAGGATCAATCTGATTCATCTAGACCAATGGAGCTCAATGCAGCATATGCTCAGCAGAACACCAACCCTCAACTATCAGGTCAGTTTGTTAGAAACTTCAACCAACCTCACTCTGAGCCCTTCTCTTCTTCCTATAACCAAGGCCTTAGGTATGGTAATCCCATATCTCATCCCCCTCAATTCACTCCTCAAAACTGAAACTAGTTTCAATATGTTCAAGGTGTTGGTAACTTCCAACAACCTTATCATTTTATTCCTCAACCTCAAAGAAACAATCCTCCTCCAAGATTCCATTATCCTAGTGAGCCTTCCCAATTCCAAAACCAATACAATCTCTTTCCCAAGAACCAAAATCTAGGTAATCCCAATACGGGACAAGCCTCTTCTTCCAAGAAACCATGGGAAAGTGTAGTGGAAGATCTTGCCTCCTTCACATGTTCCAGCCTCAAGAACATTGAAACCCAAATTGGTCAACTTGCATCCCACCTTATTCAGAAGCAGCCATCCAATTCTTCCCAACTCCCAGCTCAACCATTACCCAAACCCAAGGTTAATGTAAGTGCAATTGCACTTATATCAGGAAATAAAATTTCTATACCTCAAGATAAGTCATATAAAACACCTTTAAATGTTGACCTAGAAAATGAAAAGAAAAAGAAACTTGAAAAGGAACCTGAATCCATTCCCTCACCTCCTTGTATTCTATATAGGAACTCAATTCCTTTTCCTGAATCCATTTCTAAGACAAAGAAGTCCTTTGAACCCGATCCTGAAATGCTCGACATGTTTAGACGTTTTGAAGTCAGCATTCCCCTCTTAGATGCCATAAAAGAAATTCCTAAGTATGCCAAGTTTCTCAAGGATTTGTGTACCCACAAGAGGAAACTTAGGACCTTCAAAAATGTTTCAACCCAAGATTTTATACCCATTAAGTGCAAAGATCCAGGGACCTTTACGGTTACATGCCAAATTGGAAGTTTCAACTTTAATGATGCACTCATAGACCTAGGAGACTCAATTAATGTCATGCCTAAATCCATCTTCTCCAACCTTGGTCTAGGTCCCTTGAACCCAACAGGTGTTTTCATTTAGTTATCCAATCGAAGAACAGCTAGTCCTGAGGGAATAATTGAGGATGTCCATGTCCGAGTCAATGATCTTATCTTTCCTGCTGATTTCTATGTCCTTGACATGGAAGATGAGACGACCTCTTCTTGATCTCACCTAATTCTAGGAAGACCATTCCTCATGACTGTGAGAACCAAGATTGATGTCCATTCAGGCATCTTATCCATGGAATTCGATGACCAACTGGTCAAGTTCAACATTTTCCAAGCCATGTAATACCCATCTGAGGATCACTCTTCATTCTCAATCCATGCTTCTAAGGACACTTCTAAGAGTCAATCAAACCCCAATCCACCATGTTCTTCATGTTCTAATGATAAAGGATCTTTTGAAATCTTCACCATGATTAAAAAAGTCATAAATGGTGAAGTTGATGTGGACCTTTCATTCATAGACTCTATCAATATAGAGGATCTTGAAAACTCTCTTGAATCCCACATCAATTCTGATCTCTACTACTCCACATTGGACAGTATTAAGGAAAATGAATATAAAGCAATTGAAGTCCCTTCTTCCATTCCTGAGTTGTCTAACCCAAAAATGAAATATGAGACTGATCTAAAACCTCTTCCTGAACACCTGAAATATGCATTCTTTTCCGTGATCACTCATATCCTGTCATTATCTCTGCTTCACTTACTGAAACTGAAGAGTCCAAACTTGTTCAGGTGTTAGAGGAAAACAAAGAGGCCATAGGTTGGACCCTAGATGACATACCAGGAATCAACTCTGCCCTTTGCATGCATCACATCCATCTTGAGGAGTCATCCAAACCAATTAGACAACCACAATGAAGACTCAATCCACTCATACTTGAGGTAGTTAGGAAGACATCACCAAGCTTCTTCAAGCTGGTATTATCTACCCAATTTATGCTAGTGAATGGGTTAGTCCAATTCAAGTTGTACCTAAGAAGGGTGGGATAACTGTTGTCACAAATGAACATGGAGAGGTAGTCACAACTCGAGTGAAGAACAAATGGCATGTGTGCATCGACTATAGGAAATTGAATGTTGAAACAAGAAAAGATCACTACCCTCTTCCATTCCTTGATCAAATGCTGGAACGATTGGCCAGAAAGTCACACTATTGCTTTCTTGATGGATACACCGGCTACTTCCAAATCCCAATCGCACCTCATGACTAATAAAAGACTACTTTCACATGCCCCTTTGGAACATATGCATATAGAAGAATGCCTTTTGGCCTTTGCAATGCTCCTAAAACATTATAGAGGTGTATGATGAGTATCTTTTCCGAATTCAGTGAACACTGCATGGAAGTATTCATGGATGACTTCACCATTTATGGTGAGTCATTTGAATATTGTTTGAATTCACTCTCTCTAGTCCTCCAAAAGTGTGTCAAGTGTAACCTTGTGTTAAATTTTGAAAAATGTCACTTCATGGTTCCAAATGGGATTGTTCTAGGGCACATAGTTTTAAAAGATGGTATTGAAGTCGATCCTGCCAAAATTAAAGTGATCCAATCACTTCCTCAACCCACTTCTGTTCGAGACATCCGTCCATTTCTCGGTCATGCCAGTTTCTATCAGAGATTCATCCATAACTTCAGTAGTATTTCCCTCCCACTCACTCTGTTTCTCAAAAATGATGTCACTTTCCATTTCTATGAGGTTTGCAAGAGAGCCTTTGTTGAACTCAAAATTACTCTAACATCCGCCCCAATAATCTAACCCCCAGATTGGTCCTTACCCTTTGAGTTGATGTGTGATGATTCTGATAGATAAGTTGGGGCTGTTCTTGGTCAAAGAAGAGAAAATATTCCTCATGTCATCTATTATGCCTCAAAAACATTAGATGAAACTCAATCTCACTACACTGTCACTGAAAAGAAAATTTTAGCAGTGGTTTTTTCCTTAGATAAATTCTGGCCCTATCTCTTAGGTGTCAAAATCATCATCTTCACAGACCATTCTACTATAAAGTTCTTACTCAAGAAAAGTGATTCCAAACCGAGGCTAATAAGATGAATCCTAATGCTCCAAGAGTTTGACCTTGAAATCAAAGATAGACCAGGAAAAGAAAACCCTGTGGCTGATCACTTGAGTAGAATTTCTAATTCTTCTCATTCAGAAATCATTGATCCTAAATTCCCCACAGATTACCTTTCATCTCTCACTCCAAATTTACCATGGTATGCCCCAATTGTAAATTACTTGGTTTCTGGTGTTTTTCCTGAAATTTTTTCAAAAGAACAAAAAATGAAGTTGAAAAGTGATTCAAAATACTATTTTTGGTAAGAAAATAAACTTTGTAAAATTGGGGCAGACATGGTAATTAGGAGATGTGTTGATGAAGATGAACATTCCTCCATCTTAGAATTTTGTCACTCATTTCCCAGAGGTGTCCATTTTGGACCACAAAGGACCTCCCGAAAGATCCTAGACTCGGGATTCTTCTGGCCTTCACTCTTCAAGGACTCACATGAGTTCAGTCAATAATGTACCACTTGACAAAAGGTTGGCACAATTTCAAAGAGAAATGAAATTCCCAAAAAAACCATTAATTTTTTGTGAGATCTTCGATGTTTGGGGCATTGATTTCATGGGACCATTTCTCCCTTCCAATGGATTCTCATACATCCTTATTGCGGTTGATTATGTTTCTAGGTGGGTTGAGGCCAAACCCACTATAAAGGATGATTCACATACTGTTATTGAGTTCCTAAAGACACACATCTTCCACAGATTTGGAACGCCTCGTGCCTTGATCAGTGACTTGGGAAACCATTTTTTTAATAGAACCATGGAATCACTTTTGAAAAAGACTAGGGTTGTACATAAAACTTCAACTGCATATCACCCCCAAACAAATGGCATGTCTGAACTTTCTAATAGAGAAGTGAAAAGAGTGCTTGAGATAATTGTAAAACCCACCAGAAAAGACTGGCTTGAAAGACTTAGTGAAGCACTTTGGGATTATCGAACTACCTATAAAACACCCATCAGGATGTCTCATTTTAGGCTAGTTTTTGGTAAAGCATGTAATTTTCCAGTTGAAATCCAACATAAGTCATTTTGGGCATTGGAAAATTGTAATTTTGATCTTGAAAAATCCGGTGAAGAAAGATTTTTGAAATTGGCTGAACTGGAGGAGCTTCGACTTGATTCTTATGAGAATTCTAATCTCTACAAAGAAAAATCCAAGGCACTCCATGATAAACACATCCTGGGAAAGGTATTTCATGAAGGTGAAAAGGTAATACTCTTTAATTCTTGATTTCAGCTTCACCCAGGTAAGCTTAATTCTCATTGGGAAGGTCTTTTTGTTATTAATAATGTTTACCCATTTGGTGCAGTGCAATTACAAGACCCCTCTTCCAAAAGGACATTCACGGTTAATGGACATCGGTTAAAGCATCACCATGAGAGGACACACAATCCGAGATCAACATCGACTTCCACTGGATCCCCAACTTCTGTAGTCGACCCACCACTAGATGGAGATGGAGACCCACCAAATCCAAACCAGGGGGCACCTCTTTCCCTTTAACTCTCTCTATCTCTTCCTATCTCTCACTCTTTCTTCTTTTTCCTCTCTATTTAATTTTTTTACCACTTTCTTCATCAAACCCTTTCTTTTTCTCTTTCTCTTTTTTGTGGGTGTGTATTTTAAAGAACACTAAAAACAACAAAAAAATAAAAAAATGTACAAAAAAACCAAAAGAGTCATACTTACTCACCTTCAATTTTCAAATTTTGTCCAACCATTTTGGGGAGTCAAAAGACATGGTTTCATCTCAAAAATTTTGTGTTTTCATCATATATTTGGATAAATAATTTTTTGTCAAGAATAATACATTTTGAATGCTCAGTTATTGATTTGGAAAATTCTTTTCCCCAACCGTGAGAACCAATATTGGATTTCATGCCAGGGCTACCTATGGACATCTTTTCAAAATGTGTGTTTTCACCCCCATTTGTGAGTCTTGAGTTTGTGGACCTTCAATATGAATTTCCTACTTTAGTGTGCATTAATATGATAGAGGCATTTTTTGAACCACATAAGAATCACAATAGCCAAATAGACTCCCATTTCACTTACATTAATCCTCCTTTTGAAAGCCCCTTCAAGCCTATGAAAACCTTTTCTTTGATAGCCACATTACAAGCCCAATACCTTTTCCCACCCAATATCAACATGAATTTTCATTGCATAATTTTTTTATGAAATTTAAGTGTGGGGGGGGTGGATTTCATTTTGGGTACCCTTTTTTGATTTCGCCATGTTATCATATGCTTGAGGGAAAGCATCCATTTCAGTGTGGGGGAGAGGTTTTCATTCAGTGTGTTTTGGGGAATGTAATGTACTTTCATTTATGTAATTTTATAAATGTTATTGATAAGTGTTCAAAAAAATCAAAAAAAAGAAAAGAAAAAAAATTGGGTTGTTTCTTAGGTAGGTCAGAAATCACTCTTCCTCAACCTTTGATCTTGTTATAACTCTTAAAATTAGTGTCGTGAGGATATCAATCATGGTTTGGGATATGAGTGTGAGATCTTTTCCAAGTTCAACTTTCAAAAAAAGAGAAACAAATAAAAAAAGAACACTTGCATTATATTCTTATGTCATTTGGAGAAGTTTTGTGGTTTGTAAATATTTTATCTTCTCATCCCCTTAAAATTTTCATCATCTATTGTGTCTTTCTTCACACAATTATTCCCTTGTAAATATGTTTTTTCATTTCCTTCTATTTTTTATTTCAAAAAAAATGTTCATTGCTTTTTCAATGTTGGTGTTTTACCCCTCTTCTTTTCTCTCTTGGACATTATATTCCTACCATCCCATAGCCACAGAAACACCCCTTAAAAGACCTCTTGATTCTTTTTCACTTTTGATAGGTATTGGAAGCTGATATCTCTTTCAAACTCTAATATTTTCACTTTTGGTCGGTGAAAGAGTGAACCTCCACAAATGAATTTTATCATCTTGAGAGGTGTGAGTTTTGAGTGTCCACATTTTCCATTTCTAAATTTGAGCATGAAAAAATGAATTAATTTTGGAACATTGTTTCTGTAACAACTTGTGGTGTAATTCAAAATGGACGAGTGAAATAGTTTAAACCTCCCTTGATTGGAGAAAATAAAATTTTAATATTTGTTGGTGAGTGAAAATTATTTTGTTATGTTTTTATATTTGTTTCACATGAGGAAATTCACAAGACTAAGTGTGGGGGAGTTGATGTTATTAATATTTTAATGACTTATTATATACCCTCTTTACTGATTTTATATGAAATGTACATAATTTGTGTGGAATATTAATGTTTTAATACTAAGTATAATTTTTTAGCATTTTTAGAAGTGGTCCAATTGAGTCAGTTTACTATTTTATTAATAAATCTCACCCTACTGATTAAAATTGTGTGGTTCTTGTTTTTTAGTATTCCTTATTCAATTTCTCACATATCATTAGGAAGAATCATGGGCCAATTATTCCATTTAAAGGCTCATATAGTCAACACAAGAAGACCCAAATAATTTGTGATGAAATTGGACCATCAATGATGATTGAGTTATTGGTCTAAATCCCGAAACCCAAATTTTATGAAACTTCATATTATGTTCTTGATTATCCAAAATAATTATTGATAAAAATTTTAAGGTCCAACTACAAGAAAAAAGGGGCCCAACTAATGCTTTGAAGTCCAGGCCACCATTCTGGCATAGAATTAAAATCCGGACACTATTCATGACATATCTCATGATGTAATCATTAAATCAAGATGAGATTTTGCAGTGTAAAAGAGGAGATATAGGTTGCAGACTTTTTTGAATAAATCATTCGGCTTTGAAGGCAGCCTATTCAAAAACCCTTTCACATTTTGGACTTCAAAAAGATAGGATTGAAATGGAAAAATTAAAATGGTTTAATCAATCGGCCATAACTTTGGCTCTGTAGGTCTAAATTCCTCCAAATTTTGAGAGTAGTCGGAAAACATTATTTTCTACAACTATTAAGAAGGAAATATCTCTAGATTCGGATTTCTGAATGACCAAATCGTTAAGCCAAGTGGAGGGACATATTGGAAATGCAAACAGTCCACTTCCTTGGGCTATAAATGCATCCCCCTCCTCTCCTTCAAAGGGGTTGGAATTTCAGAAGATAGGATCATCAATTGGCACGACCAAAGCCTTTCCAAAGGCTTGGGAGTACCTTCCATACTCAAGTTTTCACTTGAGATACCCTTCCTCCTCTCTTTGTTTCCTTTTACTTTTGTGTTGTTCTTCGTTTGTAATCTTGTAAGTTTGTGTTTTGTAATTCTGTTTTAATGAAAGTTTCTTCTTAAATATCTCTTATTCTCATCCACCTTCTATGGATTAATATTAATGTTCTTAAAATATTTTAAATACATTTGAATCCCCTTCCCTTCTTTTGCTTCCTCATTCAATCAAAAGTCCGTTTTTTTTAATTATCATCATTGTTCGTGTGTGTGTGTTCGACGCACCACTCTTTTCTCATACCTTTCTTTTTCTTCTCTTCTTAAATTATAATCATAATCATTATAACCAGATTATTAAACACCCAAATGGATGAGTAAATCTCTCATTAGGGTGAGTTATAATTTAGGTATGTTAAGTGATTGAGAGCTTTTGCTCGATGAATATTCTTTGAATTAACATTGTGTATGTTGGACTTAACATGTCATGGGTTAATGACTTATTTTGTTTAACATGTGGTTTCCATGGATTATTGGAACCATAAATACACCACCATCAATAATATATTATTGAGATTATAAACTTAAGTTAATTTAAGGCTTGGATTAAAGCCTTAACACTTAGGAATTCTAATCAACGTCATCTTGTGACATGAGTGTTAATTTAATGCAATATAAAGCAAAACTCAAGGATATCACAAGCTTAACTACCTAATGATGAACTCACCCCAATATTTATCAATTTGTTAAATCAAACATCATCTATAAATTATTTCATAAGATCTGCAAACAAACCCCCCCAATTAGAATACAATTAACTAAAAGAAACCGACTATTAAAAAGTATCATCACCGAGGATTCGATCTGAGTGTTGTTATACACATTAGTAGAGCATCGGAACTTTGACCGGTATATAGGCGACAATCATCCACATGTTTTACACGTATCTCCTCATCTGGGATACGTGGAAGATTTCGTTCACCCTATCCAACTGCGGTGGCAATGCCAAGAGGTACACCACCTTGCCAATCCTCCAAAGTATCAGGAATGATCCAATAAGCCTCGGTGAGAGTTTGTTGCCTCGGCCAAATCTTTGTAGTCCCCATCGAGGGGAGAATTGAAAGAATACGTGGTCCACCTCCTAGAACTCCAGTGGTCTCTATCTCCTATCAACATAGGACTTTTGTTTGCTTTGTGCAGTTTTCATCCACTGTCGGATGACCTGCACCTTCTCAGTGGTAGCTTGTACCATCTCTGGGCCCATGAGTGATGGCTCTCCTGGATCCATCCTGCACAAGGGAGATCTTTACAATCATCTGTATAATGCCTCAAAAGAGGACATACCAATGACGGAGTGATATTTGTTGTTGTATGAAAAATCCACCAAGGGTAGGTGGTCCTCCCGACTACGACCAAAATCTAGGACACATGCATGAAGCATGTATTCCAAGGTCTGGATGGTCTGCTCAGTCCGACCATCTGTCTGCAGGTGAAAATTTGTGCTCAAACGAAGCTGAGTCCCAAAAGCCTCCTACAATCCTTTCCACAACCAGCATGTGAAGTGTGTGTCACAGTCTGAGACTATCGTTGAAGGCACCCCGTGAAGTTGCACGATCTCCTGAACGTAGAGACGTCCCAAGCTCTCTATTGAACCCTTCTCTCGAATAGAAAGGAAGTGGACCAACTTGGTGAGTCGGTCAATGATCACCCAGATGGTATCATTCCCTCTGGACTTATGTGTTAACCTCGTCACTAAGTCCATCAATATCTCTTCCCACTTCCACTCTGGTATCTTGAGAGGTTCGGTCAAGCCTACTGGTACCTGGTGCTCGGCCTTCACTTTCTAGCAAGTGAGACATCTAGAAACAAACTCTGTCACGGATTTCTTCATCCCTGACCACTAGTACTAATTTCAGAGGTCCTGATACATCTTCATCACACCTGGATGTACTACCAAGGGGGATACATGGAACTCCCTCATCACCTCATCTCGTAGCACCACTAGTACAACTGTACATCCTCTGAAAAGGATAGCATGCTCCCCACCTTCAGAATATCCTTCAGGCACATGGCCTGAGGATATTTGAGCACATATAGTCTCACAGCTGTTGTCTCCGAGTTGTGCCTCCCTGAATCGTTGAAGGAGTGGAGGGAAAACTACCATCGACTGGAGGTAGACTGTCTCATCTCTATCCACGTAGGATATCTGAAGCGAGGCTAACTACTCTGAAGCCTCGTTCAGTAGCTGTAAACTTGATCTCCAGCTAAGTGCATATGCCACTACCTTCCCTTTCCCAGAAGTATAGACTATCTCAAAGTCATAGTCCTGGAGGAACTCTAGCCAACGTCGCTATCTCAGATTCATATCTTTCTGAGTGAAGATATATCTGAGACTCTTGTGGTCTGAGTAAACAATGAACCGCTCTCCCATCAAGTAGTGTCGCCACATCTTTAGTGCGAATACTACTGCTTCCAACTCCAAGTCTTGAGTCGCATAATTCTTCCCATGAGGCCTTAGATTTCATGAGACATAAGCAATCACTACATCATCTTGTATCAAGACGCAACCGAGTTCGGTCCATGATGCATCACAGTAAACCACGTAGCCAGTGCCCTCCTCTGGAAACCTCAGGATGGGAGCACTGGTCATGCTCTGCCTCAGCTGTTGAAAGATCTGCTGTCATTTTTCTGACCATAGGAAGGGTTTCCCATTCTTCGTCAAGGCATTCATAGGTGTTGCTACTCTGAAGAAATCAGGTACGAACCTCCGATAGTAGCCTATTAATCCGAGGAATCTCCACACCTTAGTAACACTCTTAGGTGGATCCCAAGAAAGTATTGCCTTGATCTTCGCTGGATCCACTGCAACTCCAGACTCTGATATGACGTGTCCCAAGAAGTGGATCTTCCGTATCCATAAACCACACTTCAAGAGCTTACCATGTAACTAGTGCTCCCAGAGTGTGTCCAGAACTATCCTCAAGTGTACAGTGTGCTCTTCCTTAGATGTTGAGTACACCAAGATGTCATCGATGAAGACCACCACAAAGTGATCAAGGTATGACTGAAAGATCCTATTCATGATCCCCATGAACGATACTGGAGTGTTGGTCACGCCGAAAGGAATCACCAAGAACTCGTAATGGCCATACCGATATATGAAGGTTGTCTTCGATATGTCCTCATCCCGTACCCTGAGCTGATGATATCCCGATCTGAGGTCTATCTTTGAGAACCACTTTGCTCCTTTCAACTGATCAAACAGATCATCAATCCTCAGTAGAGGATACTTGTTCTTCACGGTCACCTGGTTTAGGTGTCGTAAGTCCACACATAGACTTAAAAATCCGTCTACCTTCTTGGCAAACAATGCCGTGGATTCCCATGGAGAAACACTGGGTCTTACGAATCTCTTCCTCTATAAGTCCTCCTACTGTACCCTCAGCTCCCAGAGCTCCGTATGGACCATATGATATGCTGGTGTAGATATCGTTGTTGTTCCTAGGTACAAATCAATGTGAAAGTCTACCACTCTATGAGTAGGTAGTCCTGGGACATCTTCTAGAAAGACATCCTCATACTCGTCCACCACCACTGGGAACTGTGGACTCACCTCATCCATTGTGTCGAAGGTCATGCAAGCCAGCTGATATGTAATCGGCTGCACCCTCCAGAACACAAGTCCATCTCGTGCTGCTCTGTTTTCCTTCTCACCAACAAAGGAAAACTGGCCTCCATCTCTGCGCGTACATCGCATTGTACGTCTTAAGCAGTCAATCTATGCGTGAACTGTTGATAGCCAGTCCATTCCTAGAATGACGTCATAGGGCTTCAACATCGCTACTAGAAGATCCCATCTGAAACTCTCTCCTCCGAGAGTAAGATCACACTTTCTTCACGAGTGTGTGACCGCTAAATCTCCTCTCGTAGGATTATCCAAATGAAAAGGTCAATCTAAAAGCTTAGTCGGAATCTCAGAGTCCTGAACTAATTTCGTGGCAAGGAAAGAATGGATAGCACCTATGTCGATAAGCACTGGTGCTAAAGTAGAGAAGATACAGATCGTACCTCATATAATCTCAGGGATGTCATGATCGTGAGCCTCTACTGCCGGTAGCTAGGTCTGTCCCTGTCCACCTACTCCCTGAGCTCGTGGTCGACCGCCTGGGGGTGGTGGTGGTAGTGCCTGGTGACCCCAACCACCTCCCGGTGCATGTCCTGCTCCCCTACCTTGTTCGCCGCTTGGCTGACACTCATGATCCTGTCGTTGTCGCTGCCTCGGTGGCCCCTCCACTATCTGTTGATCATCTGCGTGGGGATTTGGACAGTCACGGGATTTGTGACCCTGTCCCCCGCAGGAAAAATAAATCATGCCTTGTTGGTGGCTCCCTAGACCTCTCGAGCCTCGCACCTCTGACCCTGCGTCCTGTTTTCGCCCTCCAAAAGGTCTAGCCCACTTGGGATTCTACGTCATCTGTCTATTGTCAGCTGTAGATGAATCTTCTACCTATCATTTGGTAGGGGCTCTCACTGTCAATACCTACTTGGAAAGTGAGCTCTCCATCATCAAAGCTCACTCTAGCACCCCAGCCTGCATCGAGATGTTGAGGGAAACTATCACAGCTCTGATCTCTCATCAGAGCCCCTACTCAATGGTCTGGGACCTGAAGTAAAGGTCTCGTACCATGTTGGTGGAGTATCGGGAGAGGTTAGTAAATCTCTCCGAGTACTAAGCCACAGTCTGGCTGCCCTACTGCAGATGCAGCAGCTCCTGAATACGCACAGAGTGTAGTGCCGCTGGCACAAACTCCACCCTGAAAAGGCTCTCAAAGTCTGTCCAGGTGAAGGTCATCTCCTCATTCACCTAGAGCATCAAGATCCACTATCATCCTGTTGAGCCCTGAAGAAGGCTAGTGGCCAATATCGCTATATGCTCAGTGGGTGTCTCTACTAAGTGAAAGACCTGAGAAACTGCCTCAAGACAGTCCTTTGCTGCCTGGGGGTCTGTCTTGCCTCAAAACCTCAGAGGCCTCTGTCTCTAGAACTCATGCAGAAAGCTCAGCCAGCGTGCATGATCCACTGGTAGTATCTGCTACTCAATGGGTGGTGGTGCTACTAGTACACCACCTGAAAGTTCCATCACTGTGAGTGGTCCCTGTATCGACGCCTTTTCGCTCAGTGGGCCATGGTCACGATCTCTAACCGGAATCCTGGATGATTGTCTTCGTGGAGGCATCTTGTAAGAAATATATGTGCCACGGTCAATAAGTTATACCTAGTGATCTTACTCAAGAAAGATCAAGAAAACTTTTCAAAACACTATCAACCGATGTTTTCATGTACCGAGTCTGAAAACAGAATTCAGGGTCCAGGTGTATGGATACGTCGGCCGCCGCACCAACACTAGACTCCCTTTATTGAAAACCAAACTCAAGACACATTACACCATTGCCTCATTAAAAGTAGACTCTTAGTTCTTATGGTAGAACCGACCGCCCTCTGATACCACTTTGTCACGACCCATCCCACGGGGCCCGGACGTGACTACCCCAAGCCCACCTTCCATAGGCCAGGGGTTGGTGACTAGCACCTGAAGGCTTTTCCCGAACAAGTAAGGCATTTCCTTAGAGATTTGTACACACTCAATAAGGGAAAATGGAGTAAACAGCCAACAAAAGTAAGGTATAACCATGAGAGTAAATTAAAACCATAAGTATAACTGTAAACTAAAAACAGTGGGTCAGAATACAAGCCCTAGAAACTGAAAAGAAAGTAAACAGCTATTGCATCTGCCCTGGAGCTCTACCTGGAGGGTAGTAGTTGTAAGTCTGAAGTCAAAGAAGAGTATCTCGACTGCTCCCATCACACCAAGCTCCACCAAGTCATGAACTTCTAAAGTTTGCCTCAGAGCGTCAGTAGTCTGCACCAGACACACACGTGCGGGCGGAACCCGTGCATGGGTGAGTATAACAACTCAGTAGGGGACCCCGAGACCCCCAAAGTTCTATCAGTAATCCACAAAGGAAAACATCCCAAGAAATACCACAAAGGTAATATCACAAGAATGATCTAAATAATGAAGCACAAAGCAAAAGAGGCAGCTCACTCTAATGGTATAACTTCAAGGTTACTGGGATAGGGATGACTAGTCATAAAGCCAGATCATCCTATCAATAGTAACTCTGTTGTTGACCCGTATAGGTCACTATATGTTGACCCTTATTGATCTCTAGATGCTAACCCATATTGGTTGCTAGATGCTGACTCATATTGGTCGGTGGTACTGACCCGTATTGGTCGCTCGTGCTGACCCGTATTGGTCGCTGGTGCTGACCCGTATTGGTCGCTGGGACTGACCCATATTGGTTGATGGTACAGAGGTAGGGATTATTAGTTGTACAGCTAGATCATATCACTCTGGAGTTTTTGATGTCGACCTGTATTACTCGCTCTTCTTCTTCATGTCACAGCCAGCCACTGGATTCTCGCACGAAGCTCGCCTGATCTTCGGAAGACTCTGCTCCTCAATCCATCGGTCATATTTCAACTGGTACAAAGTCCCTAAAAAATAATACCCAAAGGACTTCCCCGTCATAGGGGTCGAAACGTGAAAAACGGAACGTCGATCGGACGCCCAGTCTGTGAGATATGGGCACTTTTGTAAAAAGGGTCCGATTGGATTCAAGTCTGATCCAACCCAGGTCACACGTCAAACTCCGTCAAAACTCACTCAGAGTATCTATAAAGGACTGCCTTGTCACAAGGGTTATTATTCCACAGACATCGCACTGATCAGATGCTCGGTCTGTTAGTTATTGGAATTTTAGTGTCGATGGCCCAGTTGGATTCGGAGTTGATCCAAACCGGTCGTACTCCAACTTTCTCCAAAACTCTCGTGGGGTATCTCAAAAGGACCATCTAACTCCAAGGATCCCAGCGCAGTAGAAGATTCATAAAATGGACATTCGGTTTGCAAGTTACGGCCTTTTATGTGTTTCTGGGCCCAAGAGGGGTCCGGGTCTGGTCCGACCCGGTCGGACCGACCCGATCTGTGTCTGCCCCGGCCCAGCCCGAACTGGCATGGGCTGGCCCGGTTGGGTTGGGCCGCAGACCGGCCCAACCCGCCCTGGCAAGGCTGGGCTGCGACGGGTCTGGTCTGTTGGGCCGCGGACCGACCCGGCCCGCTGAGCAACGCGGCCCAGCCTACTGGCACGCCGCGCGTGGGGCGTGCGGTCCACCTACCGAATGTCACAAAGGAGCCGTTCATCTCCCTGATTGGTGGCGCCAGGTGGTGCCGCCTCTTTACCCGCAGGAGGCGGGTCCCCTGCAGCTCGCCACCACCGCGACTTCAAGTTGCGGCCCTTCAACGTTGTGTGTGACAGCGCGCCACCTCTGCCTCTATGGCCAGCCGCTGCCGGTCATCCATCCGACCACCGCGGCGCCAAGTAGTGCTGCTCTTCCACAGTGGCCGACGGTTGTCGGTCGTCGCCCTTGTCTTCCGGTGCCGATGTCGTGCCAGCACTTCTTCCTCGGGCCACCGGGTGAGCCCCGGTGGTCCGTTCTTCCTTCCGGACGCGCCTATAGTCCTCTTGGGATGCCGTTGTCAATTCGTGGACCTCAAGTACGCCTTTTCGCCGCGTTTGTTGTTCCACCACGAAGAACGCACTAAGGACAAGTTTAGAAGAGGGTCCGGGCCTTGTTGGTTTCGGCCTGCGCCCTCCGCGTTAGCATTTTAAACATGAGGAAAATTAATAATAATCAAAAGGAAGAGTAATCCCTGAATTTAAGACCTCGCAACAACCACCCGCATGATTAGACAAGACACGGATCAACCCGTTAGTCGATTGGTCCGCGTTCGTTATATTCTTCAAGAACAGTAAGAGAGGGAACATCAAAGCATGTAAACCTCTTACCTCGAGATCCGTTGGAGGTGTCGCGATTGCGGCGGGAGGAGCGTCCATGTTGGATGGAGTCGTCGGCGTTCGTTGATCCCAGATCATTGTCGCCCGAGCCTTTGTCCTCCATTGGTGGATGTCGCCGCAGGACTTTGTCAGAGTTTCCTCGCTTGAAGAAGTCGTGCCATAACCCCACCCCGAGATCCATTTAAATAGGAGGGGGAAAGGTGAGTAATGCGTTGAAGAATTAATGAGGTTCATTAAATGAATTAATGAACATCTTTTAATTAACAACTGTGGAGTTACGCAGTTGATGAGTCAAGCTATTAAATGGCTTGACAAGTCACCGGTCCTGCCACCACCGCTCATCCGTTGGAGAAAAATAAAATAAAATAACAATTACATGTTATTTTATTATTCTTTAAAAAGTCCAAAAACTATCTTTTTCTCCCAACCAATTGTGGTCGAAGTGAAGCTTCCTTTAAGTGAATCTCAGCACTGCGGATTCAACGGTGTCCTCGTATTTTTAATCTGAGTACCGGTTCAAAAGATAGAAAACGCAACCCGTGCGTTTACTAAACGTACCTTAAAAGAAGTTCAGAAATTCATTCCAGGCGCACCGGGCCTTGGAATCACGCGCCGTCAATTTTCCCAGACCCGTAATAATCCCAAATAATTTAAAAAAAATTACATGGAATTTTCGGGTTTGTACAAATACCACTTTTCCACAGAAGTACTGGACAATCCCTTTTGAACAACCTTCGCAAAGCTCACTGCTTCGCGAAGCTCCTTCTTTTTCAAAGCTCACTGCTTTGTGAAGCATCCTATTTCGAAAAGCTCAGACAAGTCTTCACAAAGTGCCTACCTTTCGAAAAGATCAACTTAGACTTCGTGAAGTTCACTATTTTCGCAAAGCTCAACTTAGCCGCCGTAAAGCTCCTTCCTTTCGCAGAGCTCAACAAGCCTTTGTGAATTTCTCTTTACTTTCACGAAGCTAAACTTAGTCGCCACGAAGCAACTTCATAACCCACATTCATGATCCTTCTTCACGAATCGAGAGACTTAATATTTTCAGGAAAACTCTCTACTCTTATCAAGGGGGTTGAGCCCTATTTATAGGTGTTTCCACTGACTCTAGAACCGTCTGCGCCATGTTAGCGCCACATCAGCCCATTTTGCAAAGCTCCAAAATTTCTGCCAAAATTCTCTTTGGTTCGCGAAGCTCCACATAAATTTTCCAAGTTCGCAAAGCTCATCGTAATCATAGAGCCTTCCATCAAAAACTTTGTGTCGCCACGATGCTCACTCACAATGCTCTTCACCTCTGTCATTCGCAAAGCTCGTCGTAATCGCCAAGCTCGCCGTCTGCTTTCTTTGATTCTTTGCGAAATCCACTTCATGAAGCCCATCTTCGAAAAATTCATACATTTTCCATATTTTGATGAGATCTTCAAGAAAATCCACTTTTCGCGATGTTAGCCAAACTCTAAATTTTGGACCCCAAAAATTTGGCAAACAATGGAAAATGGTGTCACCTTGTATCTGTTCTTTTTGTATCGCCTCTAGATATTCCTTTACTTTTTCATGGTTCTTTATCAACATGGTTTCTCAACAATACCTCTGGAACATGATAACTCGCCTTAGAAACATGTTTTGTCAACAAACACAACCAACCCAAAAATGCTGCAATGATACCTTGAGGGATTTTTTCCAACAGGAAAACTGTTGGAATGACTCACCATTGGAAAACTGGAAATTTGGAAAACTATTGGAAAGACTCGCTGTTGGAAAACTAGAAATTTGGCAAACTGTTGGAATGACTCACCGTTGGAATGACTCATCATTGGAAAACTGGAAATTTGGAAAACTGTTGGAATGACTCGTCGTTGCAAAACTGAAAATTTAGCAAATTGTTAGAATGAGTTACCATTGGAAGGAGCTACCATTGGAAAATTGGAAATTTGGAAAATTATTGGAATGAGTCATCGTTGGAATGAGCTACCTTTGGAAAACTGGAAATTAGGCAAACTGTTGGAATGAGTCGCCATTGGAATGAGCTACCGTTGGAAAACTGGAAATTTGGAAAACTCTTGAAATGAGTCACCGTTGGAATGACTCACATGTCCCAAAAACACCTCAGACTACCCCCAGACACCTCAAATGCCAGATTTCTCACAAAGTAATGGATTGGAAAGTCTGGGCCATTACACCTTTTCATAAAAAACTCATTAGCATGCATAGAAACATCATGAAGTTTCCTTAGGACATATTTACAATATCACTCTTACATTCACCCTTACAAATGGAATAACTTTTCGGTCAACTTCCAACTCTAGAGTACCCAATGCATTGGAGAGCTATAATGGGGCTCACCCGTCATATCTTGAGCTATAATGGGCTCAACCCAACATATCTTGAGCTATAATGGGGCTCAACCCTTCATATATTGAGCTATAATGGGCGCAACCCAACATAAACAATTTCCAAGGAACATATCATGAATAAAACCTTTGATAACTCATTTAAACCCATAAGCAAAACACATTCAGATATCATAATACACCTTTTTCGTAAAAATCATTTTTAAAATATAAAAACCGCACACATGATAATGAAATCATATTCTTCAAAAATAACTATGAAAACTTATAAAGGAAACATTATAGTAATAAAATGTCCTGAAATCAGATAAACCGCTCATGTCGTATATAAATAAAAGAACAATCTTTTTAAATTTCATAAAAATACATTTAAAAGGATTTTAAAAGGAAAGTCTCTTACCTCATGTTCGACTTCCTTCAAATGTGTTCAAACCTCCTGTATAATGGTTTGAATAGTGTTATTAATATGTTACAGAACTAAACTCATATTTATAATGCATTACATTATCTTCTTATAACATTTTCCACCCATTTATTAACAATATTTTGTTATTTTCATGATTTCAAGTGTTCTTTTCATGGTTTCCAAGGTCGGTTTATTTATGGTCTTCCTTGTCAAAATGAAATAATAATCCATAAGTGATAACATATATATATTTAGGTCATTTTAAACAATTATATGTGAATTTAAACTTTCCATGATTTCGGTAAAAGGGAAACGAAAAATCATCGTCCACAAAGGCAGTGAATTGATGCACCACGGACGACAATTTTGTTATTTAAGAATAAAAGGAGAAGATTAGAGATTTTATGATGCATATATCATAAACACAACAACATTCCAGTATACATGTGATGCTGGAATTGTCATGAAACATTGGATAAGAGGTGGGGATAAGGTATAAGTGAGAAAAAAATTAAAAGAGAAAAAAAGAATTTACCTCTTGAAAAATTCTCCTTGAGAACCTTCTTAAGGCTCTTGGAAGTAGTCTTTTTATGAGACCAGAAGCACAAGGATGTGGTAAGGGATGAGGAGGAGGGAATTTGATAAAGGCTATCCGAACAACAAGGCTTAAGGTTGTGAAATTTGTAAAGGAAGTAACCCCTTTTTATAATTGAGGTGAGGGGTAACTTAGGAATTACTCAAATTATTAAAATATAATAAATATGTTATAGGGTTTAAGACTTCCAAAAAGACCTAAAAACTGAAGGGGATTACATTGTCGACACAATATCATCTCATTTGGCCTTATTATAGATTTTTTTATTTTTAAAATATTTTAATAAAATATTTTATTCATAAAAAATAATTTTGTCAAATTAAACACTATTCACAATTAAAACTTTATACACATCAGAACAAAAGTTTCAAATCCGAATGCAGTTTTTATTATATCATAAACTTATCATATTCATCTAGGGAAAACATGAATTAGCTTAAAAACCTCAAATTACATTTATTTTATTATTTTTAATATCATTAATTTGATTTATTCATTAATTAAATAATTACTACATCATAATTGTTCAAGCCATTAAGGTATTTATTTATTCCCTAAAAATTAAAAATAAAATTTCTTGAAGAAGATAAATTTGTTAGCTTTCACCACACTATTTATGTTTGAAAAACTCTACTGGAAAATCATACATTAAAATATTATACAAATTCAAAACTATAAGGTGGCAACTTGCACATGAGCCTCAACCCTGTTGGTGAGGTCTCTCTAAGTGCATCCACGAAACCCATGTTCGAAACCATGCGGAGGCATAATTTTGGGTACTGTAGTGGTACTGTTCAGTATTGTAGCAGCCGGAACTATTCACCTTGAGCCACCGGTTTGGGCATTGAGTCCTTAAGGCCTTCGAGCCACCCAGGTCTTCGGGTCAGTAAGGCTTTCGGGTCACCTAAAGGTCTTCGGGATACCTCAAGGCCTTCAAGGCCACCTGATATGCAGATGCACAGACAAATTCTACAAGGAACCAGCTCCAGAGGAGGATTCAAGAGCAGAGCGCATTCACTAGAGCAGGGCTAACGAATTTGGAAGAATGAGAGGGTATGGCATTGCCATCGGTACCAGGCATGTGCATCTCGGCACGGGACAGTTAGCCGAACAGTCATGCAAAGGTGGAGAGCTGATCACGATGCATATGCTGAGGAGGGGTGGCTTCAAGTAGTCATAGTCTGTATGATTTCCTTAAGACCTACGGGTCCTGTAATGTCTCCAAGCCTGCGGGTGATGTAATCTCTAAGCCTACGGGCCTTGTAAGGGTTCCCCCTCATCCCTTGAAAGGGGGGTTGTCAAAAATCAATAAAAAAGAAGACCTTCGGACCATTCAGACTATAAGGTGGCAATTTGACTTACTTTTAAATTAAAATATTATAAAGGCATTATAGTGATTCATGTGGGTCCAAAATGGTCCCAATTCGAATCAAAACATTATAATGGTCGACACTTCTTATAGAAAATGTTTTAGCCACAATTTGGATCATTTAATAATTCTTATAATTTTAATAAAAACATTTTATTTATTTTTCTTATGCTTGCACAAGCACCGTATCAGTGTTGCACAAACATTAATGTTAATTATTTAATGTATAAAAAAATTACTGTCATAAAAATAAGTTAATTAGGTTCAAAATAAATTTCTAGATTCGTTCATTATGTATAATTACTAATATATATGTGAAGACAACTTCTTAAATTTGTTATTTTGTCTTTTCTTGCCCTGAACAATTATTGCACAGACATTTGGATAAGATTAATGTTATATAATTATAAAATTCGAATTTAACAGATAAAAACATCAATAATACATAATAATTAATAAAAGTCATGAAAATATTTTTTAGCACTCAATTATTATTTATAAGGAACCAAATTTAACATTGTCAATACTGCATAGACACTGTGTTGACACTGATAATAATTTTTATACCTATCATGAAATAAATTATAACATACATGTTCTGAATTATTTATGTACAATATTACTCTTATAAAATCATAATTTAGTTATTCAATAAATTTAATAAATTTTATATCATGATTATGTCTTCATGATGTCATAAGAAAATGTCGTATTTAATAAAAAACCGTATTTTTTACTATTCACCAAAAATTAATCTTTTTCAGAAACTTCTCAAAAATTCATACCAAGATAATTACATCATGATGAATTCAAAAATGAAATTTTTGTCAAATTAAAATTCTATAATTTAAAAATTAGTGTTTTAATTAAATAACTATATAATAAATTATTTATTTTAAGAGTTACTATTTAATTCAAGAATTCTAATAAACAAAATATTCTATAAATACCTAGGTTGGTATAGTATTCATCGACCTAGCTAATCTATTCTTGAAAAATTGAGAACATATGAGTAATTATATGGGATTAACATACTCTATGTCTCGTGGTTACTCGATGCCTTGGACAAAAGAATCATATGAAAATTAATGCTTGCATATGATGCAATTGGTGGATGTAGGTATAGAGATACATACATGTGTTTGATGGAGATCACGCTAGATTCATTTGTTGCTTGAGTAGCATTTGATGCTTTGCTAGAGGTCGCTCTTTGCTTATATTTATGGATTCGATGATTCTTATTTATTGTAACACTACGAAGGCATGTGGGGTTACACTTTGCAGTTGTCTGAATGATAATTGAGTTTTACTCAAATAACTACTCTAAAGGTGTTTTAAGTTTATTTAAAAAGAATTTTGGATGAATATGCGCAAGGTATTACGTATGATATGATACAAGGTGAGGTTAATGATAGCTTTTCAAATGTTTTAGAAGATATCCAAAAGGAGTTTTGGATGTGGTTTCATAAGTTATTGTGTATGATACAATATAAGGTGAAATGACACTAAGTCATTGAGGGTTTAGTGTGAGAGATTGAAGGAGATATACCCTAAATTCATAATACATATAATGCATATTTTGGGTATATTGTAAAGGATGGTATGGGCATATCGTAAGATATGATTTAATAATGTCACAACCTTAAACTAATCACAGGGCGCAATTTGGCTATATCATATGGCACTACCTTGGCATACTGTATGTTGTGATATAAGCATATCGTATTGCATGGATTGTGATGTACAATTCATTCAAGGCAGTAGAACATTTAATGGTTAAATGTTCGACTCACTCCCACTGGATATCATTAATAAATGTTTCATAAGATAAAATGTTAGAAAGGATCATTTGAATGCATTCATGAGATGAATGCATAATCAACCAAGCCATTTACTCTCACATTAGGTAACATAAAGAGTAAATGCGTGATAGTTTGTCGAAGCTTATAAAATGAGGCAGTACCCATGAGGATTTTAATGTGAGCTTGGCCAAGTCTTGACTGAATCTCTCCTCACTTCAAACCTCTCTTCAGTCTTCATCATTTGCCTAATGAGGTACTAGTATACCGTAAATGAGAGGATGATCACACCCAAGCATCGAAAGATTCTTTCAACTTATGGATACACCACAGAGGACAGGGTCCTCCAGCAACCACTAAGGGATCTTCATCAAACCATTGTGATGAAGACATTAGCAGTGGCTCATCTAGTGAAACGTACAAATTTCTTCATTTTATATTTTCATTGTTTTGGTTTCAAGCATTGTAGGTCTTGTGTTTTGGGTTTCTTGTTGTTTCTAGTGTGTTTGTAGATACATCATCTCACATGGCATGCCTATGTTTTTAGATGAAATGAGTGCATAATAGTTACACCTATCTAATGCATATCATACATGCAGCACATAATACACATCCATGCATCCATCTAATAAATGCATGCAAAAACATAATTATGCATCAACATGTAGATAAATGGAGACATTCCTAAATGCATAAATTCAAAACTATCATTTACCAAACTATCCTAGATACACAATATAATATTTTCACATAAAATGACAGCTCCGTACACCCATCTCATATCTCTAGACACACACATGCATACAAACAAACATACATTCTTAATCTGACATACACGATATTCAATGATATTCACATATCTAGACATGTGCATATCATCATGTACACACATGCATGCATATGACACTATCAAATCATCACATCCATGCCATCCATGAGGTGCAGGTATTATATACATGTCCAATGCCTACAAAGCCATCGTCATTCGATTTATGAGGTGAACACATAAACAAAATCATATATAAAACACTCATGATAAACGCAGATGGAATTCTATAACAATCTCATGGCTGCTGCCTTTTCATTAGGTACGCAAAAGCAAGCATGCCCTCCTATCATCCGATACGCCATTCAAAAAAAAGGGGGGTTTTGGATAATGCCCCTTTTATTAGCAATTTCCATTTAACATAATCTTATCACATCCAATGCAATATTTTTCAAGAAAACTTGTACAATTCTATCATCCTGTAGGGTAGAGGAAAGAGATGCACAGCAGATTCTGAATTATGATATGATAAATTTCAACTTCAATAACTATCTCACCAAAAAAAAATTCAAACCAAAGGATTCACCTGAAGTCAAAAATTGGTTTTAGGCCGTGTTTAAATACTTCAATGTCGACCACAGGCTCTTATCTCTCATAAAGCGCCACTGCCGCTGCGATGAACAGTTTACTGGCCATAGGAGACTCACTGTGAAGAAACCAGAATCTCTCACATCTCAGCTATCTATCTTGATTTGATTAGTTTATAATCCTTGATTTCCAATTCTAGGGTTCCTAGAATCTTGTAGATATCAAGGGATTTTGGGTGAGTCGTGTCAGCGGCACAAAATTCATGGACCCGTCCACTAATCTCTAGCCAGCTACACCCAGGGGTTTTCTTCAAACCCCTGTCTCTCAGGCAAGTCCTCATCTTGGCAGCCCCTTCCCATTTCCCAGCTGCCGCATATATATTAGCCAGCAGGACATAGTTTCCAGCATTTTGAGGCTCCATCTGTAAAAGACTCTCCCCAGCCGACTCTGCAACCTTCATCTCGGAATGCAGCTTACAAGCACTCAACAATTGCTTCCAAACCCTAGAATCCGGTTTTCCAGGCATCGTTTTTATAACTTCCCTTGCCTCATCGACACAGCCAGACCGCCCCAGAAGGTCCACCATGCAGCTGTAGTGTTCCCGATCAGATTCACAGCCGTACCTTTCAGTCATCTCCTGGAAACACCGCCATCCTTCGTGTGCAGAGCCAGAATTAACGCAAGCCGTCAAGAGCTCGAGAAAGGTGACCCGATCCGGTTTCAATTTCGACTTCTTCAGCTCATCATACATCTCGAAACATTTCAATACTTCCCCGTGCTTCGAATACGCACCAATCATGGAGTTCCATGTGATCAAATCCTTACCATCAAAGAGCCTTTGTGCAATCTCAAGGCACCCGCATTTTGCATAGCTTACAAGCATTGCCGTGTTTAGCGATGGTATCGCATCGAGGCCAAGCTTTAGTGAATGCCCATGAATAACCTTTAGCTGTTCAAGTGCTCCTATATTCACACAAGCGGCCAATACATTGATGACTGCTCCGCAGTCTACTGCAATTCCAGCCAGTTTCATTTCAGCAAACAGAGAGAGAGCCAGATAATGTAGATTGCGGCTAACATACCCTTTGATCATTGAACTCCACGTGATTACTGTACGGTTGGCCAGCAAATCAAAAATCTTTCGCGCAACTTCTAACCGGTCACATTTACAATACATGTCGATCAGCGAGTTACTCACTGCTGATGCTTGATCACTGGTGCCATTTCGGATCACATTTGCATGCAATTGTTTGCCCCACTTGAGTGACTTTAATTCTATAATTGAAGATAGTGCAGTGATTGTTGTGGCCATGTTGGCTCGGACCCCAGACCTGGCCATCTGCATTAAGAGTTTCATTGATTCCGTGGGGAACCCGTTTCGAGAATGTGCTTGGATGATCAAGTTCCACACAACTGAGTCTTTCTCGGGCATTTTCTGAAAGATCAACTGTGAATTTTTTAAATGACCCAGCTTCGAATACATGCTCAGGAGTGCAGTATTCAGAGACATAATACCACACAAGTTGCTCACAATAGCCAGACAGTGAACCAATTTACCTGCCTTCAATGAGTTCAACTCAACACTTGACCTCAGCAAATTAATAAAATTAAATGAATCATGTTCGATTATCCCCATTCAAAATTCACAGAAAACCGTAAAACATTCCTGCGCATTTCAATTTTGGCATCAGAAATCAAGGAACTGAGATTGATTATCTCGAAACAATCAGGGCTGAACAAAATAAAAAAAAAATATTTAGGTATATTTAAAACTGATATTTTTTTTTAACTTACATAATATGTCATATTAGTGACTTCAATGAATAAGCGAGCAATCCTCATTGCAGACAAAAATTGAGCATGCGATCAAGGAAGAACATCACTGCAACACCCTCACCATTGCTACCCACTGCAAACTGTCAAAGCTGAAATTAAAATGGAAGGTACTCGAATCTATCTCATTTGAATTTTTTTTTTTTTTTTAAACTTAGTGTAATGACTGTGATCTGGAATTACCTCGAATCCTAGACTTGGGTGTCCCAAGCCTTAAGCGCATCCATCAATACATCAAAGGCATGGAGTACAAACAACGCATCGGAACAAGAAGCTTAACACCAAACACCCAACAAAGGAAACCACAAACAAAACACGCTGAGACAAGAACACCAAACACTCAATTCCGGAAAAAAAAAACCCTACAATTTACAAGCTTGTAGACTAGGTCATTCTCACCAAACCCACTGAACCAACCAAAAAACCACCATGATTTAATTTGTTTATTGAACTTTCTCAAAATTACCTCTAGGGCATAAAACACAATATACATCACAACTTCTTACATGGGACAAAGTATCACAACCAATATCAATCCCCACACATAACGTTCTTCGAACCATAACATGCATGCCAATAATAATAATAATAATACACAAGAATGAAAACATATACCAAATTCAAAAATGAAAAAAAAAGGAAATCAAAAAACCTGCTACAGGACACCCAACTCCAAGACCAAGTCATCTTCTACTGAGATCCAAAGCCTTCGATAACTACATCTTGATTTGCACTAGTCTACATGTGTAAATATGTATAAACAATTACATGCACATGCAGAAATGGGCAAGATAGCCAAAGACACATTCATGAACCCTCACGCAAAATAACAAAAAAGGGACACATGCACGTATTAAAAGAGATGCAAGCATACACATGCATACCTATGTAGACAAATCACATCAATGTAATTGTTGAGACCATGTATGGAGTTGAGATGAAGATGAGCATGGATGCGGAGTTGAAGAAGCGGTAGGTGTGAAGATGGTCTTCATTGCTATTGTATTTTGTTGGAAAATCAAAGAAGGTAAGGGAAGGCTATTCAAGCCATGCCAAAGCTTGCTAGAAAGATAAACAACACTAATCGTCAATCAAAGCAAATGATTGAAAAGTTAGAGAAGTTCCTTTAGTGTTTGGAGTTGATTGGAGTTGTGTTTGGTATGATGTTTGAAGCTGGAAGATTTGTGTTTGGAGTGATGTTTGAAGCGGGGAGACGTGTGTTGGGAAGGGCCATCATGTGTTTCAATGATGGTTGAAGTTGGTGGAAGAGGAATTGAAAAGAAAAGGGAGAAGACAAGCTTACTGTGTCGGCACCGGAGTTCCAGAGGCCTTCAGTCAGAAAACAGTAAGTTGTCTGTTTGTCACTATTCTTCCAATGGCGGACAGAAAGATGGTTTTTAGAGCAGTTATGTCCTAGCAGAGTTCCAGTGGTTCCTAACGGAGTTCCGGTAGCTTTTGGCAGAAAACATGCATTTTGATGTATTTGATGATATGGCTTGATAGGTGCCACATGGGACTATCCAAATCGACCCAAACGTCCCGAAATCATATCTAAGGGGAAACAAAGGCCTTGAGTGATCTAATGGCTCAGATTTGAATGGGAGTTGATCAGAGTTGATGGAAGTTATTGTGGATGTTAGATTTTGAATTTGAAATTCAAAATTCACAGAGGAAGATGGAGTTAGATGAAGTGGTGAAGGTTTGCACGAATTTTGATAAAGTGTGCAAGAATGAGATAGAGAGTTAAAGAGAGAAGAGGAAAGAAAGAGGGAAAAGAGTACACACTGGTTTGTGTGTTTGAAGAAGGATCGTCACAACATTTTTGTGAGTTGAGGAAGAAGGTTTCACAGTTGTTCTATGACATGAAGAAGTGTGAAAGCACTTGATATGTCATGAGACAATATCATCTTGTGTCGAGGACGACATTGTTGTTTCTTGTATGACAAGTTAAAGGATATTCCATGCTCATTGTACCCATCATGGTGATTTTAGTAGATCGTATGGTCTCGGGTTTTTTGCCAAGGACGTAGTCATTCAATTTGAATGGTGAACCTTGTATATCGGGTGCTCTTTTGGTGATTGCTTTTGTTTGGTGTGAGAAATACAGCAAGGTGATCAATTACTCTAACGAGTGACGGAGGTAGATTTCAGATAAAGCATAAAAGGAAAAGCGACAAAAAGTGTTCACTGATTCACTACCCTCTCGGTGAATCCACGTCGTGCTTGGGCCATCTAAATTGGTATCAAAGCGTGTCCAGGTTTCCTCGGAAGATCACAAGGAGTTTGAAGATTGCTGTCAACTCAATTGGTATTTGAGTTCTCTCTCTCTGTTGGTTTCAAGGCAGTGTCCAGATTTTTCTTTTGAAGATACTGAAACTGTTTTGAAGTTGCTATCAAAAGGTTTGTACCGCTGTTTTTATTCTTTCAAGATGGAGAGTTTTAATTCAGTGAATTGCAATGAAGTTCCCATGTTTGATGGGAAGAATTTTCACATTTGGAAGAGGAGGATGTATTTATATCTTGTCTCAATCAGTTTTGACAAGCACTCTTAAAGAAAGTTATGACGAATGAAGATAAGAAGAATGTTATGTGTCATCTTCGAATATGGATTTTCTCCAATTGCGGAAGGTACAGTGGTGACTGATGAAGATAAGAAGAATGTTGTGTGTGATTGGCGAGCAATAAATGCCATTTTGTATGCACTCTTAAAGAAAGTGCTCACGAAGGTGAAGGGAATCAAGACCGCCAAAGGTATTTGGGATAAGTTGTCAAATATCAATGAAGGCGATCAAAAAGTGAAAGAGGTTAAGAGGAAAGTGACGATAAAAAAGTCTGCGAATTTCAGAAGATGGGAGTTGTCGTCAAAATGTTTGGGTATAAATTCTTCAATCACCAAAAGGAAGAATAATTTATCAAAAGTGGATGTTTTATCATGTGATGGAAGCGAGAATGATAGATCCTCAAGTGGTAGAGGTGAGAAGATGTTCATTGCGAGAATGGATTTTTGAAATCAAGCAGTGAAGGAGACTTTAAAGAAAGGAAGTTTCATGAAGTGCTGATGAAGAGAAAAGTAATGAAGAGGTACATAAATCTCAAAGTGAGTTCATGTTGAAGAAAGAATTGAAGAATTGTCTCCAAGATTGTCAAGTTGGAGAAAGAGAATGACAGCATAAATATTGCATCCATGGTATTGGAATTAGATAAGATTGAATTTGTAAAGGAAGCCATGTTGCTCTTGAAAGTTGAGGAAGTGAGCGACTTACTCACTAGATAAGAAGGTTGAAGAGTTGGAAAGTGTCTTGCAAAGGATAGAGAAGTTGAATCTCTCGAGGTGGGGTTGCAGGATAAAGAAAATCATATGAAGAAATTCAGATATGTCAAATTCCAAGCATGATGTTGGAACCAAGAATGTTGGAAAGATCTGGTTGGCTATTTGGAAGAATGTTGGAGTTCAGGTCTATGGGCTGGTAGATGTGTAATATTTGTTGGCAATGGACCTTACTGGAGGTTTTATGGTGCTGATAAAATCTTGGCAAAGTCTGGTGATGATTTGAGATGAAAACAGTTGAAGTTACGACCACGCTGCAACAGGATCATTCAGGCCGCAATGCGTGCTACATATGAGTAAATTGGAGGGGTGACTGTCAGTAACACCGCAACGGTATGTGCCATGCCGCATAAAATTGTTTCACACCGCAATGGAGACCCCGTGAAAACTTGGACTTTGCTGGTCAAAGTGTTCACACTGCAACAAGCATTAGTCGCAGTGTAACTCCTGCTATGTAAGATTAAAAAGTTTGAGAAATATGGATTGCGGGGAACAGGCTCAACAAGCATTAGTCGCGTCATAATTCCCATCACTGGAGTGGATTCCTGGGCAGCCACCAAGAAATGCTGAACAGGCTCAACAAGGTCGACCTGAACTTTATTTGTAAGATCATTATTTGTAGGACTATCACAAGAAACCTGCATCGAAGCACACTTTAGAAGTAACCTGAGTTGCGACCACCAGCATCCTTTTTTTCCTGATGATGCCTTTTTGTCCATGCACCTTCCCACCGTTCACCCTTCAAGTCCTATCTCTCAATGAGTGGGTTTGAATAGATAAAAATGACCTCACTAGATGGCCTATCCTCTACTGGGAAGAGCATAGCAGAACAGGATATAGAATTTTGTTGCAGAAACACCGGGAGTCACAACGACAGAATAGGTTTGCAGATGAAGAAAAGACAGAAGAAAGAATCACATAGGACACAGAGATTTACGTGGTTCGAAAAATGATTCCTACGTCCACAGAGAGGCAGAAATAGCACTATGATTTGGGAGCATAATTACTGGAAGTTCACGGAGCTACAGTACCGCTGTCTCCAAAGTACGAGCTCACCACGGAGCTCGACCTGCGGAG
This sequence comes from Viscum album, assembly GCA_963277665.1. Taxonomy (NCBI): domain Eukaryota; kingdom Viridiplantae; phylum Streptophyta; class Magnoliopsida; order Santalales; family Viscaceae; genus Viscum; species Viscum album. Next base: position 1,909,597,200 of record OY728155.1, read on the forward strand.
TTGCGACCTAGTGCGCAGTATGAGCCACAAGCATTTGGCTCAACATCATCCAAACGGATCGGGTTACACCAATCCAACAAATTTCCCCATCAATGCACGCAGAAGAGGGCATCAATGTTGACTAAGGGTAGTGATGTTGTGGATTTTTATAATGTGCCCCCTCAACATAGGCACGCCAAGCAATCTCTCGAGTGATACTGCCTTCTTCATAGATCAAATCTCCTTTCTTTTGTCCCTAAGCTTGGTAGGGAGTGATCTTGCCGCGCAATACCAACTTCATGCCTTTAATCCTTGTTAGCAGTTTGGGTCCTTACCCTGGGGTTGTCCCTTTAGTTAATCAACACCCTCCTATTCTTCATACATATCAGCCGAAGGGTAGAAAGGGAAACACGCTTTACTTGGTTCGTTGGATATAAAGACAGTTGTACGTGGTTATAAGAGGATACTTTTTCTGTTAGAAATGAGGAACCGAATCTGTTGGAACAGATTCAGGCGGGAGCTGCGGACAGACTCTCGAACCAAACACGCCGGCTACGGGAGGAAAACCAAGAGGACTCTCCGGTTTCATCCTGTTGTACATCTATTTTCATAGTTGTAATCCAGGGTACTGGTAATATCAACCAAATTCTTATGTATTTCCTTGTTAGTTCTTTCTTTCTCCATGCCACACACACACAAGCAAAACAATTTGGCGATTCCGCTGGGGAAGGTTTCGCTGGAGAGAGGAAAATTGAGGCAGAGACGCATACGCTTTCAATTCTATGAGTTGCGCGTGTTGTGTTCGTTGTCTACATGCAAACGACTTCCGACTTACACTAAGGCAGACGACGGAGAGTTTTTTTTTTAAGCACAAGTAGAAAAGTTGAACTCTGCTTTTGATGCAAACTAGAATGAAGAATCGAGCGGGATCGGCTGAGTCGGCTATGGAAAGCATAAAGGTAGCGATGACTTCGATGCAAGAAAACATGGAGAAAATCATTCGCGTGCAGAATGAGTGCCAACGAGTAGCTTTGGACGTAGCACGGCAGACAGAAGAACGCGTGACACTAAGAGTTCGTAATTTGGAGAAACAAACCTTGGAACGATTGAAAGGAGTTGAGCTACTAGTGGAACGGAGATCGGAAATGGAGAAACAGAGCAAAGTTGCACCGAAAAATTTTGTAGGCAGAGAGTAGCGAAGTGTAGAGTTCGGCGCGCGACCGAGGAAAATTCTTCTGCAAAAGTTGTTGTGGGGTTAGACGGGATGCACAATGTGTCACGAGATGTCGAACTGGCAATGTTTGATGGGGACGATCCTTTTGGATGGATTACCAAAGGTGATACCTATTTCTTGATCAACCGGACTCCGGAGGATATGAAATTGCATTACGCGCAAATTTGTATGGAAGGGACAACATTGTATTGGTTTTTATCCTGGCACAGAGATTCACCAGGATCGACCTGGAGTACGTTCAAGCCAGCGTTTATGGATCGGTATGGGAAGAACACTGACAGAGATCCTTTGAAATTTTTGAAAAATTTGAGACAGACCAATTCAGTGGACGAATACATTGAGGAGTTTGAGCAGGTCGCTTTGAGACTGCTGGATTTTCCAAAAGCATGGTATATGAGTTTGTTTATGGGGGGTTTGCGGCCCGAAATAGAAAACTGAATTTCAACGCATGAGTCAGCTAACAAAATTTGAATGATGGTTTTGGCAAGAAAGGTTAAAAAGGAGTTAATCAGTGAGGGAGTAATCTGGAGTTCTCGCTCACGGCCAGAGGCGCCTCTATGGTCACGGAATTCCAGAGTGGTGACAACAAATTTTTCCGCAAACCGACCTGCTATTGTACGAAATCGACATGATGAAGATTTAAAAAAGATTGTGGGGGAAGAACAATGAAACGGGGTAAGAGTTTTGAGCTGACAGGAATGGGAAGACTACAAGCTAAAAGGTTTGTGTTTCCGCTGTAGTCAGCCCTTCAGACCAATGCATAAATGTCCCGACAAATATCTGCGGGTTTTGGTCTGGGAAATTGAAGAACCAAAGGAACCACTATTAGTTTGGTGTAGCCCAATCTGTTTTGGATGATGTTTGGGCCGAATGTTTGCGGCCCGTACTGCTGATCGTACCACGATTCACTGTTTTATTTCATCCTTACACCGCAGTTTTAAACTAGTTTTGTAATGAATATTCCAAATATAATAATAAATTGCACTTCATGTTTGAATAAATCAATTAATGTTAATCAATATTATAATGGGCAATGTTACTTGTTTTTATTGTTTCAATGTAGGTGGAGGTGATTTGGAGGGCCTTTGATGAAGTGGAAGAAAAATGGGCCAAAATTGCATGGATCAATGGACATCTGTCCACTGTTTTGCATAGTACACGAAATCCGTGCATCCAAATGGGCTGAAATTTTGTGGGTCTGTCCAAAATTTAATAGGCTACATTTCATATTAAAGAACCCAATGCTGATTCGGCTTCTATGGGGCCCATCCGAACTGATCTGTCCAAGCCACCGAATTTGGACCAAGTTAAATGCGGTGTTCTGTATTTTATCAATATCTTGATCTGTAGTTGTCCAAATGGTGCCAAACTTTCGGTGGAGATAGTCAAGAGGTAGGGCTACAACTTTTCTATTTTCTCCAAAGCGAGATAAGACTGTCTGAAGGCCGAAACGCGTGGTACAAGTGGATTGAAGAAATCTGTGTGCCTAAAACCACCTTCCAATTTTCCTATAAAATGGCACATTGGGCTCCCCATTTGCAAGTTCGGCCAAGAGGCAAGGTGCTGCCATTTTGGAGTCCCCAAGGAGTCTTCTCAACATCCCTAGAGGTTCTGGAGGCTATGGGAGGTGCTACTTCAACATCTTCTTTTTCTTCCCCTCCCATGGGTTTCTAAACCCCTTGTGATCACCCGGGGAGGAATGTGATGTAATCCCGAGCTTCAAAGTTGTATTAATTTGAATGATCTTTTTAATTCCAGGTTGTATGTTGTTTTTCCTCATACTCTATTCTTATTTTATTGAGTTATGTACTGGTATGTCATGCTAAACTCATATGATCATGTTTGGGGTACCCATTCATGTGATGTTTCACACACCGTTCACCACTTTCTTTTCCCCCTTTTAATTGCGGTGCTTGTGTGATTCATATTGGTCAATAGAACTCACACAAACTCTGTCAAGGCCATGTACATTTATGTCATGGTATCACAATGAAATAACATGCAAACCTGGAGAGCACATCGAATTCTTCATGTGTTGCCTTGGTGAGTTTCGGTTATGATGTCGAACACAAATCACCCAATCATCGGCGGTGTCCGGTGAATCATTATGTGTTTTCGACTGAACCCTAGGAGGTATCCTAGTATAAACTCAGTAACATTCTGGTTATAGGTGTTACAAACCAGGGATTAAAAGATCATAACCTCATCCCTTGAAGCGATGAAGGATGAGCATCATGAGACTTCCCCGGGTTGATCACGCTTAATCAATCTTGTTCATTTCTACATTGTTTTATCGCTTTCATTTTCTATTTTCATCATTAATCATAAAACCCCCAAGTTTCACAAAACCTAATTCACCTTCTACTTTCATAATCAGAACCCTCTTTTTAAATTAATGATCTAAGCCTCCGTCGAGAGACGACCTAGGGTTGCTGCTATACTGCAGAAATTCTAGTCAAAATTAAACAACTAATTTGACGCGCTCGACAACGCGATCAACTGCGCACCAGGCCGCAACCTTCGCGGGTCGAGCTCTGCGGTGAGCTTGTTGGGGGTTGCAGGGGGCAACGCGCCTCTACTCCGGGAGTCCGGGGGCCGAAGGTCTCCAACCCAAATTGGGGGGCACTGTAGCATCTTTGACACTGTAGCAGAGCTGACCAACCGACACTGACAAGGCCTGTAGCAGTGTGGACTTTGGAGTCAACGGTACTGTAGCTCCTTGGACTTTCAGTTGTCGGCACTGTAGCACTTTTGACTTGGGTGGCCACCTCTCACTGTAGCGACGCGGACTTCCATCCGCCTTTCACTATAGCACAACGGACTTTCCAACGGTAGGTGGAATAGTGTTTCGTCCTCCTTATTAGCCCATTTTCGAGCTGGGGTTTCAGTGTTGTGTGAAGCTCTGATACTCTCTGTAAATCGTGCTCCCGGATTTTTTCATAGTGAAGTTATTCTGTCTCTCTGTGGACGTAGGGATCATTTCCCGAACCACGTAAATCTTTGCGTCCTGAGTGTTTCTTTTTTTTCCCTTTTACACTTCTTTGAATCGTTGTTTTGTCGTTGCGACTCCCGGCGTTTCCACACCAACTGGTATCAAAGGTTGAGTTCGGGATTCTCCAACGATGGCTATGGAAAAAGGCAAGGTGAATATCAATCGCTTTGATAGAATTGACTTCAGTTTCTGGAGGATGCGGATCGAGGATTATCTTTATCAAAAAAAGATGCACTTGCCGCTTCTGGGTCTGAAGCCAACGGACATGGAGCAATCGGAGTGGGAGCTGCTGGATCGATAGGTTCTGGGCGTTGTGCGCCTTACGTTGGCCAAAAATGTGGCCTTCAACATCAAAGAGGAGAAGACGACAATTGGACTAATGAAAGCTCTCACAAATATGTACAAGAAGCCTTTTGCAACAAACAAGATGCACTTGATGCGACGATTGTTCAACCTGAAAATGTTTGAAGGAAGAATTGTTGCAGATCACATCAACGAATTCAACATCATCTTAAGTCTGCTGACATTGGTGGACATTGATCTTTGTGATGAGGTATGCGCACTAGTCTTACTCTCCTCTTTATCTGACAGTTGAGAAGCAACTGTAACAGCTGTGAGCAGTTCTTCAAAAAATACAAAGTTGGCTCTGAAAGATGTACGAGACTTGATCCTCAGTGAGGATATGCGAAGAAGAGAATCAGACAGATTCTCTGGTTCTGCTCTGAACATTGAATGAAGAGGAAGGTACCCACAGCGAGACAATCATAGAGGGCGATCAAAGTCAAGAGAGAAATGTCGAGACAAGGCAAAAGAGTCTGGTTCTACCTGCTGGACATGCGGAAAGAAAGGACATGTCAAAGAGTGTAGAAAAAAACGGAAGGGACCTGAAACCAGTGGAGCAAACACGGCGGTTGAAGGAACTGATGACGTGTTGCTACTGAGCGTGGATAGCCCTATAGAGTCTTGGATTTTATACTCAGAGGCATCTTTCAATTCTACGTCGGAGAAGGGATTCCTGAACAATTTTGTTTCTGGAAATTTTGGCAAAATACATCTTGCTGATGATGAACCCTTGCAGATTGTGGGGAAAGAAGATGCACGGATCAAGACCAACAGTGGGAGTTTGCTGGTTCTGGAAAACGTGAGGTATATCCCTGGTTTAAGAAGAAATCTCATTTCTGTTGGGCAACTTGATGATGCAGGCTTCAATACCATGTTTACTGGTGGTGCCTGGAAGATTACCAAGGAAGCTATGGTCATAGCTCGAGGAGCAAAAAATGGTACTTTGTACAACATGACAAAGACTTGCATGAACATGGTAGCATCAGTAAATGCTACTGGGGATTCTCAACCGTGGCACTACAGACTTGGCCACATGAGTGAAAAGGGGATGAAGGTGTTGGCAACAAAAGGGTTGCTACCAGAGCTGAAGTCGGTGGAAGTTGGTTGATGTGAAGATTGCATCCTTGGAAAGCGGAAGAAGGTATCATTTGCAAAAGGAGGCAGAACACCAAAGGCTGGGAAGGTGGACCTGGTGCACACAGATGTTTGGGGGCCAACACCAGTACTTTCCCTCGGAGGGTCACAATACTATATGACTTTCATCGACGACTCAACAAGGAAGGTATGGGTTTACTTTCTGAAAAAGAAATCTGATGTGTTTAAGATGTTTTAGAAGTGGAAGGTCATGGTAGAGATTGAGTCGGGATCAAAGCTGAAATGTTTGAGGTCTGACAACGGTGGAGAGTATAGCAGTCGGGAGTTCAGAAAATTTTGTTCTGATAATGGAATTCGGTGGGAGAAGACTGTTCCAGATGCACAGCAACATAATGGTATGGCAGAGAGGATGAATAGGACGTTGAATGAACGTGTCAGGAGTATGAGGTTACACTCAGGGTTACCCAAGACCTTCTGGGTTGATGCGGTGAACATAGCAGCATATCTCATCAACAGGAGTTTATCTGTGCCAATGGAAGAATGTCTACCCGAGAAGCTCTGGTCTGGTAAGGTGGTAAGACACTCACATTTACAAGTCTTTGGAAGTTTGGAAAGTTCATGTTGATGTTTGTAGAATGAGGAAACCCCCTTTGCCTCCTTTCCTCAAAGTGAGGCGGAGGCATTCTTTTATAATGAATGATAAACTCCACATCGGACCACAAGTCCGATGTGGGATACAGACTCCAACACTCCCCCTCAAGCTAGGTGTACCTAGCTTGGACATATAATGAAAAGAAAGCAACAAAACAGACGCTAACACTCCCCCTCAAGCTGGACAGACCCAGCTTGATTACAAAACAGACGAAATAAAAAAGAAAGCTGCAAAAGGCTGCTACTCCCCCCCACGATCAAAGCTCCTCCGCAGGATGATGGATGGATGATGTTGCAGACGCAATAGATGAACCACTCAAACCGGGCCGATGGACGGAGCGCCAGGAATGCCGCACTAGTGGGGCCGGTCGATGAAACGTCGGGAAATCCAAACTAGCACCGGGAAAACCGCATTTGCGGGGCCGGCGACGGGAGGCGGGGATTCCGCAGAATTGTTGCGGGGCTGGCGGCGCCAATGGGCCCAAATCCTAGGTGGTCGAGCTGCTGCGCCAGCGAATAGACGTGCCGGCGGACAGAGATGCGGCTGCCGGGAGTCGTCGGGAGATGTCGGCGAGGCGGGGATGCCGCAGGAGGTGTCGGAGAGCCGAAACTGAAGTTGGGCAGCCGCAGGGAGAAACTGGAGCCGGCTGGCTGCCGGAAGAGAAGAGCAGGAGGAGGCCGGCGATGGAGCAGGAGGCCGGGAGGCGGCGCTGGAAGCCGGAGGAGGCCGGCTGTCGGAGGCGCCGGCAGGGTGGGGAGACCGGCTGAATAGGGAGGCGACGTTGCAGCGGGATTGCAGCGGAGGTGCACGAGGACGGATCTGGCCGAAACAGTCCGGAACTGCCCAGATCTGGAAGGATCAGCCTGGATCTGGCCGGAGATCGCCGGATCTGGCCGGATTTGGCCAGATCTGAGAGATGTTGCGTGCAGGGAGTGGATCCGGCCAGATCTGGCCGGATCTGACAGAGGGAGCCGCCGAGAGGCCATCGCGCGAAGGGGGGGAGCCGCGCCGGAAGTCGCGCGGGAGGAAGGAGATCCACGCTGGATCTGGACTCCGCCGGGAAGAGTCGCGGTCGCCGGGAGCCTTGTCTGAAACCGGCGACGGGAGTCGAAGGGAGCCGGGGCCGCCGGGAAGAGCGCGCATGGAAGGAGATCCGCGCTGGATCTGGACGTCGCCGAGAAGATCCGCGGAGGGCCGACGACGGGAAGCCGCGGGAAAGACCGAGGTCGCAGGGGCGAGGCCGAGGACGTCAGAGCGAGGGCGCTGCTGCACGAAGGGAGCCGCGCCGGGAGAGAGGGCCGCCTGGAAGGGAGCCGCGCCGGGAGAGAGAGAGGGGCGCCGGGAGGGAGAGCCGCCAGGATGAAGAGCCGCTTAGGGCAGGAGGGACACGAGGCGGAGGGGCGACGGCCTAAAACCTATGGCCACCGAGGTCGCCGCCCCTGCGGGGGGTTGATGTCGGAAAACCCTAGACGGGAATCCGCAGTGAGGGAGGGTCGGGACTAATCACCCTCTGATACCATGTAAAATGAGGAAACCCCCTTTGCCTCCTTTCCTCAAAGTGAGGCGGAGGCATTCTTTTATAATGAATGATAAACTCCACATCGGATGGTCCGATGTGGGATACAAACTCCAACAATGTTAATGCAAGGGGACAAACTTGATGCCAAGTCCAAAAGATATTTCTTTATTAGCTATGGTGGTGAGGAGTTTGGTTATTGCTTTTGGGATGATCTCAACAAGATGGTCATCATGAGCCAGAATGTGATATTCAATGAAGGTGTCATGTACAAAGATCGTCATGCAGCTGAAGATAAAAATAGGAACATAGAATCAGAGTGCAAAGAGCAAGTGGAGCTTGAAGATGTATCTAAGCATGAGACATCGGAACCAGTGGAACCTACTACTCCAGTGGAGTTAAAGAGATCAACAAGGGTGATAAGGTTTGTACAGAGGTATTCATCATCCTTACATTATCTGTTATTGACTGACGGTGAAGAACCAGAATGTTTTGAAGAAGCAATGCAGTTGAAGGAGTCGAGCAAGTGGGAGTTGGTCATGACTGACGAGATTTCTTCACTACATGACAACAATACTTGAGAGTTTACGCCTCTACCACAAGGAAAGAGAGCATTGCAGAACAAATGGGTATACTGGGTCAAGGAAGAACATGATGAAAAGATGAGGTACAAGGCTGGTGGTGAAAGAACAGAAGGAAGGTGTGGACTTCACTGAAATCTTTTCGCCTTTTGTGAAGCTTACCACCATCCAAGTGGTTCTCAGTATTGTTGCATCGGAAGATTTATACCTTGAGCAACTTAATGTCAAGACTGTTTTCCTTCATGAAGATTTGGAGAAGGAGATCTATATATTGAGCCTAGGGAAAAAGACCCGGTGTGCAAACTCCAGAAGAGCTTATATAGATTGAAGCAGGCACCCAGGCAGAGGAACAAAAAGTTTGATTCATTTATGTCTAAAAATGAATACAAACGATGTGACATGGATCAATGTTGTTACATCAAATCTTTTGGTGATAAATATATTATATTGATTCTGTATGTGGATGACATGCCCATTGCAGGATCGTGTATGAAGAGGATTGATGAGTTGAAAATGCAGTTGGCTAAGGAGTTTGAGATGAAAAATTTTGGAGAAGTTGACAAAATTTTGGGGATGAAGATTAAGAGAGATCGCGCAGCTGGAACGTTGATGTTATCACAGGCTGATTGCATTAGGAAGGTTCTGAGAAGGTTATGAGAAAATTCAGTATGCTAGAAGAAAAGACAGTCTCTATTCCCCTGGCGGGCCATTTCAAACCATCAAAGGAGCAATCACCGAAGATGGCAGAAGAGGTTGAGTACATGGCAAAGGTTCCATACGCATCAGCTGTTGGAAGTCTGATGTATGTCATGGTCTGCACTCGTCCTGACATCGCTCATGCAGTGGGAGTTGTGAGCAGCTACATGGCTAACCCTGGAAAAGCAACATTGGGAAGCTGTGAAATGGATACTGAGGTATTTGAAGGGCAGCAAGGAGGTATTTATGTGCTTTAGTAAAGGAAATTCATTGCAGGGGTATATGGACGCTGACCTTGAAAGTGACGTCGGCAGCAGGAGTACCACAGGTTATGTATTTACCTGTAGAGGAACTACGGTAAGTTGGATATCACAATTGCAGAAGGCGGTGGCTTTATCCACCACAGAGGCAGAATACATTGTTGTAATAGAAGCTGAGAAGGAGATGGTTTGGCTGAAGAACTTCTTGGATGAGTTGGGAAGAAAGCGAGAGGAGAATGTGTTGCACCGTAACAGTCAGAGTGCGATACATCTTGCAAAGAACCCAGTATTTATGTCTAGATGAAGCACATTCAGCTGAAGTATCATTTCATCAAAGGTTTGATACAGAATGGGTTGCTAACATTGCGGAAGATCTGTGGAACCATAATCCGGCAGACATGTTGACGAAGCCAATGACAATACAGAAGTTGAGGCACTGTTGTGCCTCTGTTGGTCTTCACTGATGTACGGAGGATGAGAGGCAGAATAAAGGAGGACACAATGGGAGCACAAAGGAAAACAACTGGTATTTCATGAATCGTCAGCTTGAAATTGAAGTTGTGAATGGAAAGCACGCCGCTGGTAAGTGAAGAAGAGGAAGAGCTCAGATTAAGTAAGTTGTCTCTGTCAGTGACATCGAAGCATATCAGTATAGTGAATCGGGCTACAAGAGGGAGATTGTTGGTTTGGTGTAGCTCGATTCGTTTTGGATGATGTGTTGAGCCGAATGTTTGCGGCCCGTACTGTGCACCAGACCGCAACTTTCGCGAGTCGAGCTCCGCGGTGAGCTTGTTGGGGGTTGCAGGGGGCAACGCGCCCTTGCTTCGGGGGTCCTGGGGCCGAAGGTCCTCGGCCCAAATTTGGGGGGTATTGTAGCATCTCTAACCATTGTAGCAGAGATGACCGATCGACACCGACAGGACACTGTAGCAGTGCGGACTTTGGAGTCAACGGTACTGTAGCTCCTTGGACTTCCAGTTGTCAGCTACTGTAGCACTTTTGACTTGGGTGACCACCTTTCACTATAGCGGCGCAGACTTCCAGCCGTCTTTCACTGTAGCACAACGGACTTTCCGATGGTTGGTGGAATAGTGTTTCGTCCTCCTTATTAGCCCATTTTCGGGCTAGGGTTTCGATGTTGTGTGAAGCTCTGATACTCCCTGTAAATTGTGCTCCCGGATTTTTTCATAGTAAAGTTATTCTGCCTCTCCGTGGACGTAGGGATCATTTCCCGAACCACGTAAATCTTTGTGTCTTGAGTGTTTCTTTTTTCTCCCTTTTACTCTTCTTTGAATCGTTGTTTTGCCGTTGCGACTCTCGGCGTTTCCGCACCAACCGCAAGGGGAGGTAGACAAAGCCAAGGAGGATGGTTGCTTGACACCTGGGAAAGAAGAATCGGGTGGGCAACTTGCAGTGTTGGTAGGGGAATCGGTAGAGTTCCGTAGTTTGAGCAAAGTCGGGGCGGATTCAATGATGCTCGCAGGACATCTCTCGGGTGTACCAGTACTGATTTTAGTGGATAGTGGAGTCAGCCACAACTTCATATCTAAACATCTTGCCAAGTTAGCAAATGTGGAGGTTAGCCCGACCAATACTTTCATAATTAAATTTGGCAACGGTTCGCGAGCTTTCTCTCAAGGTTTATGTAGACAGACAAACATCAGCTTGGAGAATTTTTTCATCACAGTTGATGCCTTTGTCTTTGACACTGGAGGGCCGGATGTGGTTTTAAGGATGCAATGGCTAAGAAGTTTGGGTAGTGTTTTGACAAATTGGAGACATAAAACCATGGAAGTTTTGTGGCAGGAGCAGGAAATTAAACTTCAGGGAAATTCTGCTGAAATTGAGACTTTTTTCTGGTGTCAAAACTTCAGTTAGTCAAAGACGCTGCTTGTGGAGGGCTGGAATTGGCAGGCACAGCTTCAGTTTCCAGCAAAGGTGGCAAGTAGTGGTGTTATGGATGACCAGATTCGGTTGGAAAATATTTTGAACAAATTTCAGTCAATGTTTGACAAACCTCAAGGCCTACCACTGAGCAAGGAAACAGACCATGTTATTACTCCTGTGGCAGGGGCGGTTCCGGTGAGTATTAGGTCATACAAGTTAGCTCATTACTTCAAAGATAAGGTAGAGCAACAAATTAATGAAATGATGGAACAAGGAGTTATCCGACATAGCAACAGTTCATTTGCTAGTCCCATTATACTCGTTAAAAAAAGATGGAAGTTGGTGAATGTGTGTCGATTACCAGGCACTCAATAAACTCACCGTTCCAGCCAGGTTCTCTATTCCTATCATAGAGGAACTTTTGGATGAGTTGCATGAAGCCAAAAAAAAAATCAAGTTGGATTTAAAATCTGGTTTCCACCAGATTTGAAACAAGGGATGTTCACAAAACTACGTTCCGTACACATGAGGGGCATTATGAATTCCTTATTATGCCGTTTGGGTTGATGAACGCCCCGGCTACCTTCCAGTCCACCATGAATAGAATGTTCAAAAAAAAATTGCAGAAGATTGTTTTGGTTTTTTTTTATGACATCCTTGTTTATAATAAAACCTGGGCTGACCCCTAGCGCCACTTGGAAACCATTTTCCGAGTACTTCAACACAATTAGCTCAACCTCAACAAGAAGAAATGTTTTTTTGCACAACCTTCCGTGGAATACTTGGGTCAGGTTATTTCTTCCAAAGGGGTTTCAATAGATCCCACGAAGGTAGATTGTGTTCTTGGCTGACCACGCCCTCAAACTGTGAAAGGTGTCCGGGGATTTTTGGGTTTGACCCGGTACTATAGAAAATTTGTTGTGTGGTACGGCAAGATAGCTAAGTCTCTTACTGATTTAACCAAGAAAAACAACTTTCATTGGTCTCCTGCTGCTGAACAAGCTTTTGTAACTCTCAAAGAATGTTTGGTTCCTGCTCCTCTTTTAGCTTTATCGGATTTTCTTCAGCCGTTTGTCCTTGAGTGTGACACTTCCGGTCGTGGGGTTGGAGCTGTCCTCATGCAAGCAGGACGTATGGTGGCATATTTCAGCAAGGTTTTGGCCGATGTCAACCTTTCCAAATTTATTTATGAAAAAGAGGCAATGACACTTGTATTAGCAGTTAATCATTGGCGGCAATATCTGGTCAGCAAACACTTAGTTGTTTATACAGATCATAAAGCTCTCGGACACCTTCTTAGTCAGCGGTTTCACACCGCTAATCGGCAGGATTGGCAGGCTAAGTTGTTGGGACTTGATTTTGAAGTGTTGTACAAACCTGGACGCATCAACCAGGCAGCGGATTCCCTTTCCCGTAGGGCTACTGGCAACCTTAACACCTGCAACGAGTCTATTTTTCTAGGTTCAGTGGTCTCTGAACCACTCTGGCTGGATATCGACACAATAAAGGCAAAAAGCCAGCGTGATCCTGTGTTAAAGGGGTTAATTTCAGCTTTGGAACTCCAACCAGCTTCACGGCCAGGATTTTCTTTGCGTCACGGGCTGTTATACTACCGTGATCGTTTAGTTTTGTCTTCCCAATCCAGCCTTGTATTAAGTTCCTGCATTATTATCACTCATCTCCTGTTGGTGGCCATGCTGGGTTTCTCAAAACTTATAAACGGCCAGCAGCTGGTTTGTTTTGGAGGGGTATGACAAAGCAGATCCAACAATTTTTCCGCGAATGTGATACGTGTCAGCGTCGTAAATCTCAGGCCATGTCACCTGCGGGACTTCTCAAGCCACTTTCGATACCAGATTTAGTTTGGGACGAAATTTCAATCGACTATATCTCTGGCTTGCCAAAATCCCAGGGGTATTGTTTCATCTTGGTTGTTGTGGATCGTTTAACAAAATATGCTCATTTTTTGCTGTTGCGGCATCCCTACACAGCTAAGGTTGTGGCTGAACTATTTTTTAGAGTAGTCCGTTTGCATGGCATTTCTCGTTCCATTCTCAAAGATCGGGATCCAATTTTTGTCAGTAATTTTTTGAGGGAACTGTTATGTTGAAGGAACCACCTGGAAAATGAGTTCTTCATATCATCCACAAACGGATGACCAAACGAAAATTGTTAATAAATGCCTTGAGACTTGCACTGTTTTGCTTCAGAGAGGCCTCTTTGTTATAATACGACTTCTCATTCTTCCACCAAAATGTCCCCCTTTGAAGCTGTCTACGGCCGTAAGCCTCCTGATGTGCAGCGTTTTTTGGGTGGGGATTCACTGGTTGACACCGTGGCTACACTCCTCAGTGAACGTGATGAGCTACTACTCCAACTCCGGCACAATCTTTCCCGCGCCTAATAGTTAATGGTAAGGGCTGCTAACAAACATCGTCGAGATGTCCTTTAACGTTGGGGAATCAGTTTTTGTCAAACTCCGACCCGGTGTTCAAACTTCAAAGTCATCTAAGCTTACTCCCAAGTTAGCTGCCCGTTTTTATGGCCCTTATCTTATTTTGGCTCGACTGGGAAACACTGCTTATAAACTCTCTTTGCCTCCTACTTCACGAATTCACCCGATTTTCTATGTTTCACAACTTAAACGAGCAGTCAGGCAATCTACAGTTCATTTCGACCTTCCAGGATCCTGGGACAGCATCTTTTCTCTCTGTTCTGTACCAGAGGATATTTTGGCCACCAAAATGGTTCCCGAACACCCACAGGGAAAATGGTTGATTCAGTGTCAGGGTATGCCGACAGAGGAGTCCACCTGGGAAGACGCTGAGCACATATTGTCACAATTTCCAGACCTACACCTTGAGAACAAGGTACCATTTGGGGAGGGGGGAAATGTTAGCAGCTTGGGTCCTTACCCTGGAGCTGTCCCTTTAGTTAATCTACGCCCTCCTATTCTTCAGACATATCAGGGGAGGGGTAGAAAGGGAAACACAGTTTAGTTGGTTAGTTGGATATAAAGACAGTAGTACGTGGTTATTAGAGGATACTTTTTATGTTAGAAGTGAGGAACCGAATCTGTTTCAGGCGAGAGCTACTCTCGAACCAAACACGCCGGCTGCGGGAGGAAGACGGAGGAGGACTCTCCAATTTCATCCTGTTGTACATCTATTTTCACAGTTGTAATCCAGGCTATTGGTAATATCAACCAAATTCTTCTGTATTCCCTTGTTAGTTTTTTCTTTCTCCAAGCCACACACACACCAGCGTAACAGTCCCTCCCTGTATTTCTGCCACCTTATGTGCATTTTCCACCTCCAGCATTTCCCCATCCTCCCTGGCGAAAACTTTTCCAGCCATACCAGCAGTTTCACCTTCAGTAGTTGTGTCGGCATGGGCAGGTCCTTAACCAGACTTGGCAACCTATTGGGAAAACCTTTTGCTACTGATGAAGGAAACCAGTGGCTGAATCATGCTGCTTCTCCCAGATTTTGCCTCAGGTCCCAAGACGTGTCTCTTAGCCTCACCAGTTGTGGAAAGAATGGGCCCGAGGGCTGCATTGTTAGCAGAGCCGGCCCTGACAATATGAATGCCCAAAACTGGTATTGAAAATGTTGCTGTTTTATATAGATAAACACCCATAATTAAAAATCCACTGAATCAAAAACATGATTCTTCTAAAATAAAACCCACTAAATATAGGGAAAATTCAAATGAATTCTGATAGCAATAAAATGATGAATCTGAAAAAACAGAATTACAAAAGGATGAAAGATGCTAACTTGGGATTGAGTTCACCTTGTGGGACCCCTGGCAGGGGTTAAGCAGTTGTTTTGATGGATTCTGATTTCAATCAGCTGCTGTTATGTTTTCAAAGTGGTGCACGTGGAGCGCAGTGCTTTGATGTTCGCAGTCTTCTGGTCACCGCAGTACTTCATAGCTCGGCCACATTGTTGCCTGCGTCGACCCTTTTGGAGAGGATAAAGCACCGCTACTGTTGGAGGGGATTCAGGGCCAGTGGGGGAGGTGCGGCGTTGAAGGGGAGGCGAGGGTAGGGGAGGAGAAAGGGAGACGGGGAAGCAAGGAGGTGGGGTGCCGGTGTCACTGGGGAGGGGGTGAGGCAGGGAGGCGAGCAGGGGAAAGGGGCAACCGCATGTGAAATGCAATGGTAGTGAGAGATGACGATATGGGTGGTTGGTTGCCCCTGCCCACGAGGTTGCCCTAACCCAGCGCCTTGCCGGGCTTGCCCCAGGACCGGGCCTGATTATTAGCACCAAACGAAGGGCAGAAAACACTGTGTGGCGGTGCCTTATTAGTTGCAGGGGAAATCAAACTCCCTGCATAAGCAAATGACGTAGGAGGGACATTTGTATTTGTCATCCCACAATTCATGAGCTCTTCTCTAAATTCCTGCTTGGTTACATCAGGGTGCACCTCAACCATCATGGAAAACCGGTATGCAGCAACTCCTGACATAAACAACGGAGCAAGGAGAATCTTCGATTCTTCTAGAGTATGGATGCAGAAATACAGTTCCACACGTGTGAGTCATCCTTTAGGATCCTTCCTGTCGAAAATCGGCAATTTCACTCCCCGATACTGTGTTTGGTGAGATTTTAATAAAAAAAATGATTTGATAGTTTATAAAAGAAAATAAAGGAAAAGAAATGATTCTGATTTCTCTCTTTGTGTTTGGATCAGTAAATTAGTAAAAGAAAATAAATGATTTGAATTTCTTTTCATCTTGTTTGATAAATCTTTTTAAAAGAAAAGAAAAGAAATTTTTTTATGATACATGTAAAAAATATGAATAAAATTGGAATTTAAAATGTTAATAACCCTCTACCATCATTTCCTTTCAAATCTTTCCAATTTTGGGATGATTTAAAAACAGTAGTATTAGAGAAATTCATTTCTCTCAATTTCTTTTCTTTTCATTTCTCCCCTTTTAACATTACATCACCAAACATCAGAAATTCATTTCTCCCCTCAATATCATTTCTTTTCTCACCATATCACCTGTGCCAAACTAGCTCTGAGCGACTGGACTTGGATCACATACGACGCCAGCTATATCCATTGCCCAGTCCATGCTTGTGTCTCCCAATTACTGACTTATCCTGATCATGCGCCCAATCCCTTTGAAACCAGCGTCAGATGATTGTCATCTGGCTGAGGTCTCTTCTCCAGTCGACAAACCAGGTCGGAGATGTATTTGCGGAATTCAGCTAATTTGTGGGATTGTTCCTTCTGAAATTTGACATGTTCATGTCACTCGTGTTCAGCCTGCACTTTGTAACGACCCTGACCCGAACAGCCACCCGAACAGTGTTAAACGGATCGGGTTCTACTACCTTAGGCGCACCTCCCCGAATGCCAAAGGTTGTCGACTAGCAGTGAGGGTCTGATAGGTATAGTGGGGATGTTATACCACCTCGGGGGATAATAATAATGGTACTGATCCAAGTATAATACTAGAGATGCAGCGGAATAAACAACTCAGCAGACTCGAACCAGACCCGCAGAGCGGAAACACATTCAATCTCAATAAACAGCGGAAGCAATAAATATAACAACAACAGCGGGAATAAACACAACAGCATGCTGATAACATGTAATTACTACTGAACAATAAAACATGCATCCAAAGAAGGTCATACATATCTGAATATAAAAAGGCGCCAATGGCTAACCAACTGTAGCTACAACAAATAAGCATGCTGATACAAAAAAGAAAAACAAAACAGAGTAACTCCAGCTAGGTAAGATCTCAAGGTCCATACTATCTCCATGCAACAACTAACGCAGTCCAGCTCCTGAGGCTGACCTCTTTCCTGCACGCAAATTCATAAAGTCTACACGCGTCCCGAAGGGCACGTGCGGGATGTGAGACAAATCTCAGTAGGATACCACCCAACGACATGTACCTAATATAAGTGTTTAAGTAGACATGCATTTATAAGAAAAACAGTAAACAGAACGATGCACAAATAAACACAAACTCCACTGGTGCTCAGCAGCCACCATGGAGTGTTACCTACTTCAGTCAGCGCCAGAATCTCTGTCATGTAACTCGGTACCATGTGCCACCTGACACCACGTGTCTCAAGTACTGACGTCCCGAAGGCACGTCCAAGAATAGTAACCTGACACCTTGCGTCTTCTGACACCTCGTGCCTCAAGTACTGACGTCCCAAAGGCACGCCCGAGAAATAACCCGGAAGAACAACGATGTCTGCCCTCAAATAACGTATCCGAAGGGACAACGATATCTTCCCTCAAATAACGGCGAGCCTCAACCCCCAACCCGATAGCCTCGATGCAATCCTCTAAAGGCTCCTCACCTCCCACATGGCTTTTTACGGCAAGCACCCCCAACCAAAGTACCTAAACCGCATCTACGGGGGCCTCTACCCACACGAGTGGTCAAAACCACCTCATCACGAAGTATCTCTGTGTGCACACTACTCAAAGTTCTGGGTGAGCGGTAATCACCAAAATAGTATCTAAGCCACCACACATATGACACCTCATGTTCCTGCAACCATGTCACCCAAGTCTGATGGACTCGCCATCCAAGTAACCCGGGTCATGCCCAACCTGACAGTCGTATTGCCTCAAGCCGACGTCCATAACGCCCAATCCCGTGGTCAAAACCACCCAAAGTAACCCGAGCCAAGCCCAACATGTGATTAGCATCATTCAAGAATATCTAGGTCATTCCCAACACCACCCAAAAGGGTGCAACATATGCAATTCAGCAATTGCATATATAACGTATTTAAACAGAAAACGTAAACAGGCAAAACATTCTAAACATTTGAATTGCCCTAACCCAACGGTTATCAATCAACAACATTGAGGTCTTGAATGCTTCAAACAATTTATATCAAGCTTAATAAATTAACTCAACAGTTTATAACAATATAATTCAAATTTAACCATTTTGGCATCCCCCGACCAAAATGCCCCAATGAGCAACGACCCCTCGCCCGGCCCCGCTCAAGCAAAAAATGGTAACAGAGCATACCCAAAGGCATCTCATAGGTCCATAAACAATGTAATAAGCAATATCAGATAAAAGCAGGTCCTGCTCAAAGTACCCAAAAACGTGTTGTAGGCCACGTCACCCAAATGACCATGAAAACACAGAAAGAGTGTAACGTCCCGAGTCCGGAGCCCCTCCGCTGGTGCCCCGTACCCAGTTCGCTACATGACCTCAAGCGTGTTTCCCCGAACGCCAGAGGCTGCCGACTAGCAGCGAGGGTCTTGGTGAGTCGGTGGGGAAACTATGCCCTCATTCGATAAGGTATACAAGGTAAGAAACAACAATAAACAACGGAAACAACAACCAACATGAATAACAACAGAAACCAAAACAGCGGAAGCAATGCAGATATATAACTATGATGAAAATGATGCAGCAGGTACAAGTATCTAAGGAAAACAGCAAACACAACAACATGCTGGAATACAACTGAAACCAAGTGCAAAAGAAAAACAAAATAATCTCCTCAGCATCGCGAGCCACGGCTCGGTCCCATGCTCCCCAGCTCCTGATGCAGTCAAGACCCTGAAGTAGAAGGGCGCTTACCCTTGTCTATACCTGCAGCAACATAGTCTGCTTGGGCCCAAAAGCATGGCCCAAACAGGGTGTGAGATACAATCCCAGTAGGCAATCACCCAAAGATTTGTGCTTAACAGTCAATGAATACATGGCAGTACTAAAGCAAGAAGCAGTAAACAGAAAGCACAAACAGCTACAGTCCACAGTTCTAACAAGTACAACACACAAGAAAACAGTCAGCAACAAGAAGAAAACAGGTAACTCTCTGGGTAGCTCTCATAGTCTAACCCCTATGGTTCAACCTCTAAGTACTAGCAACCCTCTGGGAAGCACACACAGTCTCACCCCTCTGGTTCAGCTACGTAATTAAGCAGACTCTCTAGGGAAGCACTCACCTTCAATCCCCACTATAGTCTCGTATCGTGCTAAAGGCTCTCTGGGGAAGCACTCAACGTCAATTCCCCCTGTGCACCACGTCGTAATTAAAAGACACTCTAGAGAAGCCCTTCCGTCAATTCTCCACTTGGTCTCGCATCGTGATTAAAAGACACTCTGGAGAAGCCCTTCCGTCAATTCTTCCTTTGGTCTGTTACTCTAGGTTCTCACAGTCTTGAGTAACTAAACATGCTCAATGTGTGTGTATAGTCCAAGTAAACCTCAAGAACTACTTGGCTATCAACTAAGGCTCAACAACAATAAATAAAACAACAATTCCACTATCCTACGACTAGGCATGACAACTGGCAAAACGCCAAACCGACAGAACAAGCATGACAAGAAAACTGAGCACAAAAAAATACTCTAATCACAAGCAATAACCTCTACTAAAACAATCAAGAAAAGCAGGCAAGTAATAAGGGCAAAACAGGAAACACGCAATACCCCATTCAAGGGTATTGGTGGAAATTGCACAAAATATTCATCAACTTTCTGCGGAAAGGCACAAACCACCTACCTTGATCCTAGGAGATCGATATACGTGAACCTCGACGACAGATTCCCCTTAGAACGACATAGATCCGAGAAAATGCAAAAAATGTTCATCCCACGATAACTTGAAAACAAGGAGGAATCAAGAAACAAGGCTCAAGAAGAAGGAAGAACGCACCGCTGTGATTCCAACGCAATCAACTGTGCTCGAATCAGAGAACGGATGGCAAGGCAGGACTCCGTCGAAGATCCGGCCGTACGGATGCTCCCGGACGGTCGAAAACTGGAGAAGAAGATGTATTTGGGGGTTAGGCGCGACCCCAGTCTATTTAATGAAAAAAAATAAAGTACACGGCGTGTACTTCGAATTTTCCGTACTCCGAAAAAACCGACCTCCACCTCAGCCTTACACACCGCGTGTGTGGCTCGGACATGGCCAACACACGGCTTCGAGCCGGAACAGAGTACACGGTGTGTACTCAGAAAGTACACGACGTGTACTTTGAAAATTTCCAGAAAAACCATTTTTCTTAAAAACTCCAGAAAAATGGAAAAACATACCTGAACGAAGGTCTGGGTTCTTACAAACTTCCCCCCTTAAAGAAATTCGTCCCCGAATTTCCCCAACGAGGTGGAGAAGAAGGATCCCCGAACAACTCCGGCCACTGCGATCGTACATCGGCCTCCCTCTCCCAGGTCTCTTCCTGTACTCGCCCGTGCTGCCATGACACTCGTACCAGAGGAACAGACCGCTCGCGGAGAACCTTCGTACTACAATTGACAATCCGGATAGGATGCTCCTCGAACGATGCATCTACTTCAAGCTCGACTTCCTCAGGCTGAAAGACGTGAGATGAGTCTGAAAAGTAATGTCGGAGCTGAGAGACGTGGAAGATGTCGTGCATGGCCCGATACCTCTGAGGTAGCTGCAACTGATAGGCGACTGGCCCCACTCTCTCCAAAACCTCAAACGGCCCGACGTACCGTGGTGAAATCTTACCCTGTCTCCGGATCCTTTTGTGTCCCAACCTCGGTGCGACACGTAGGAAAACCTGATCACCGACCACAAACTCCAGAGGTCATCTTCACTGATTAGCATAAGACTTCTGTCGAGACTGTGCTGTAGCCATCCTCTTCCAAATCATCTCTATCTGCTCTGAAGTCTCCTGAACAAGACGAGGTCCCAGCAAAGCTGCCTCTCCTGCCTCCAGCTAGCATAAGGGTGATCGGCATTACCTACCGTACAAAGCCTCGTATGGTGTCATCTGGATGGTTGCCAGGAAACTGTTGTTGTAGGCGAACTCCACCAGAGGAATATGCTTCTCCCAAGAACCGCCAAAGTCAAGGATGCAAGCTCGGAGCATATCCTCAAGCACCTAGATCATGCACTCAGACTGGCCATCAGTCTGGGGATGGTATGCTGTACTCAAAAGTACCTGTGTACCCAAGGCCTTTTGAAGTCCCTGCCAGAACCAAGAGGTAAAGCACGCATCTCTTTCTGAAACAATAGAGCGCATAACTCCATGCAGACGCACAAACTCTCTGATGTAAATTTGTCCCAGATCATCGACACTAAAGGTCTCCTTGATCGGCAAGAAGTGAGCAACCTTCGTAATCCTGTCAACGACAACCCAAACAGCATCGTTCCCTCAAGGTGATCTCGGCAACCCGGTCACGAAGTCCATCGCAACATCGTTCCACTTCCACTCCGGAATGGGTAACTGCTATAAGAGCCCCGCTGGTCGCTGATGCTCTGCTTTCACCTGCTGACAAGTAGAACATCTCATAACAAAACCAGCAACATCCCTCTTCATACCTAGCCACCGATACTGGCGATGAAGATCCCGATACATCTTGGTGACGCCAGGATGAACTGCCCAAACTGAGGAATGGAAATCCCGCATCAGCTCCTCGCGTATGTCTACTGGCACCCATACGCGTCCTTGGAAATGCAATATCTCATCCTCGTCCACTGTCCATCCAGGAAGAGGTTCCTCTCCTGACACACTCTCCCACAGGACTAAGCCTTCCGAGTCTGATAGCTGACTCATTCGTACCCGATCAAGTAGCGTGGAGGTAACAGCCACAGAAGATAGAAAGGTCTGTCCCCGTCTGTCGTGCACCTCTAGATGCATCTCGGAGAATAGATCCATCAACTGCCACTCACTACTAGCCTCCCGAACTGCCTGAATCTGAGTTATCCTGATCAACGCATCTGCCACAACGTTGCCCTTTCCCGGCGTATAGGCAAGCTCGAAGTCAAAGGACTGTAGATATTCAACCCACCTGCGCTGCCTCATATTCAGATCACGCTGAGTGAATATATACTTGAGACTCTTGTGGTTAGTGAAGACCACAAAGTGCTCTCCCAGAAGATAGTGTCTCCAACAGCGTAAGGCATGAACAACAACTGCCAACTCCAGATCGTGCGTAGGGTAGTTCCTCTCATGTGGCCTCAACTGCTGAGACCCATACACAACGACTCCATCTTCCTGCATAAGCACAACTCCCAGCCCGATACCCGAAGCATCACAGTAAACAGTGTAGCTCTTGCCTGGCTCTGTCGAGACTAGTATCAGTGCTGACGTCAACCTCCCTTTCAGCTCCTAAAAGGCTGACTCACAAGAATCTGACCATAAGAACTTTGCCCCCTTCTTGGTCAGACCTGTCAAGGGTGTTGATAAACGAGAAAAGTCCCGAATGAAGCGTCTGTAGTATCCAGCTAGCCCTAGGAAGCTCCGTACCTCAAAAACGTTCTTCGGCTGCTCCCAGGAAACTAAAAATCTCACTTTTTCTGGGTCCACAGATACTCCTGTCTCTGAGATGACGTGACCCAAGAAGTGAATCTGATCCATCCGGAAGTGGAACTTCGAGAGTTTATCATAAAGACGATGCTCTCTCAGTGTACTCAGAATGATCTCAAGATGGGTGGCATGGTCGTGTCGAGTGTGAGAGTACACCAAGATATCATCCATGAAGACCACGATGAAGGAATCCAAGTAAGGATGGAACACTCAGTTCATCAGTGCCATGAAAACTGCAGGTGTGTTCGTGAGACCGAATGACATGACTGTATACTCGTAAAGACCGTACCTGCTCCTGAAGGCTGTCAGAGGTATATCTGATGGTCTAACGCGCAACTGATGATAACTGGACCTCAAGTCGATCTTCGAGAACACCCGGGCTCCTCAAAGCTGATCGAAAAGGTCATCAATCCGCGACAAAGGATATCGGTTCTTGACCATCAACTGGTTCAGCTTCCGATAATCCACACAAAGCCGAAGGGTACCGTCTGCCTTCTTCGCAAACAGAACAGGTGAACCCCAAGGAGAAGTACTGGGTCAGATGAAACCCTTAGCCTGTAGCTCCTCCAACTGCTTCTTGAGCTCCTGCAACTCAGGTGTGGCCATCCTATAGGGAGTAATGGACACTGGTATTGCTCCTGGCACGAGCTCAATAGAAAATTCCACCTCACACTCCGGAGGCAAAACTGAAAAGTCCTCTGGAAAGACATCCCTAAAGTGATCCACCACTGGAGGAAAGCCCAACTGTGGAGTCCCCTGGTCATCCAGATAAAAAATAGCAATCTGGGCTGTCACCCCTCCTAGCCCAAGATGCTCGAGTCCCGCCCGACTCGCCCGAACGTCCCATTCGCCTCTATGAAGGAATGATTCACCTTCTAGTGAGATGAAACTGACTCTGCGGCGATAGCAGTCGACGACTGCCCGAAAGGGAATCAACCAGTCCATGCCAAGGATGACATCATAGCCTTTCATCTCTAGGACATAGAGATCCCATAAGAAGCGATACCCTGCAACCTCGAGAGGGAACTCTCTACACTGGCGTACACTAGATGTCCTCATTCCCAAAGGTGTGTCTAGTGTCAACGAGTCGACATAAGAAAAGATGCAGAGTCCAAGGCTCTCCACAACAACAACATAGATAAAGCTATGCGTAACACCATTATCGAAAAGGGCTGAAGATAAAATCGAGGCTACTAAAATCGTACCTCAAATAGTAGAAGGGCTGGGATCCTGATCATGATAAGTCTGCTCCACGGCGAAAAACTGGCCTGCACCGCAGCCCTGCGCCCCTAACTGACCACTCTGAGCTGAACCTCCCTGATGGTGCTGAGGAACAGGTGGCTGACTGCCACGACCTCGACCTCCACCTCGGCCCCGAACGGCCGAAAGAACTCCAGTTCCCTGACTGGTGAGAGACTGGTGGGGCTGCTCCTGAATGAGGAGTCATGGAAGAACCCCGGTCACCTGCTGCTAGTGAGAAAACCTGGAAGAAACACTGGAGGTGACCCATCTTTACACAAGATCGGCACTCCATGGGTCTCTCTGGCACTGCGGTCTCGTGTGCCCTATCCGGCCACACTTGGTAGCATGTCACCTGGCTGCCTGATAATGCATCTCGCTTCCTCGAATCACCGTGCGTAGGCTCCCTACGACGCTTCTTGCTGACATCTGAAGGAAAGCTAACTCTGGAAGCAGAACCGACCTGAATCGCAGCTCCAGAGTCTCTCAGATTGTGCTCCGCAATCAGTGCCTGGTTGACGATGGAAGTAATGGAAGTCAGCTGGAAGATGTTCACCTGTGAGAGAATCTCCCTCCTGAGTCCATCCTCAAACTTCCTCACCAAGAACACCCCACTCCCATCCTGAAGTGGTGTAAAATGTTGTAGCTCAGTGAAACGAGAGGAATACTCCATGACAGATAGAGTACCCTGCTCCAAGCTCATGAACTCCCGGGCTCGATTGAACCTCAGGGTCTCCAGGTAGAAGTAGTCGTAAAACACGCGCTGGAACTCCTCCCAAGTCATAGTCTGCTGCTGACCCGCCTGTGAGATCACGTCCCACCACCTCTTGGCGGAGTCTCGGATCATGTAGGTGGCGAGCTTGACCCACCTCTTTGGAGGCATCTCCAGATGCTCGAATGATAGTCAGCATGCTCTGCAGCCTTGAGGTCCTCTGAGGTCCTCCCTCCCCCGAGAACGTGGGAGGATGCTGCTGCTGAAAGACCCGCGTCAAGTCTACCATAGACGAGGCAGGAGGCGGTGCTCCCTGGAAGGTCTGCATCATCCTCATGAAACCCTCCCTGAACTGCGCATCGGCACCCGCAACTGGTACAACAACCTATGCCAAGGCTAGATCGGCTGGGGGATCGACAGGAAGTCCCTGATCAGCCCTGTCTGGAGTCTGATCACTACCTGACGACAGACGTACGACCAGAGGACGTCTCGTAGGCATAGATCTAAAATATAAAAATCACACCTTAGATCAGGAAAACAAGGACAAGGAACACAAGATTACAAAACGATAACAGGGGAAGAAACACACAAGATTGCAAAACACGACTACACGGCGTCTATAAAACTACACGGTGTGTCTTCTTAAACCACTGACATGGGCATGTACTCCTGCCCTACAAGTCGTGTACACTACAAACTACATGGTGTGTTGACCCCCACACACGGCGTGTGCTTGAAACTATTCCCCTGCCCGAGTCTCCTTACATGGCTAACCCACACGGTCTGACTCAACCCGATACTACACGGCGTGTTCGAACCAAACACGACGTGCATTAGACAAGGATTCAGCGGTCCGTGTTGTTGAGTACACGACCGTCTACATGGATGGACCTTACACGGTGTGCTCCGAACAAGCACAACGTGCATAGGTGAAGGCGACATCGTCCCGTGTTGTTCGTGACACGGCCGAGTACCTGAGAAAGACTACACGACATGTTCCGAACAAACATGGCGTGTAGAGAAGAAGGTCACGCCGACCCGTGTTGTTCATGACACGGCCGGGCACCTAGAAAGGACTACACGGCGTGTTCCCTATGGACACAGCGTGTTCTACCCGAGCTTCCCCGGCCCGTGTTGTTAGTGACACGACCGGGTACACGACTCCAAACTCACACGGTGTGTACCAATGGTACACGGCGTGTTCCCGAAGTTACACCCACGACACCGTGTTCTGCTCACAAGGTCAGTGACATGGCCTGAAAACTACACGGCGTGTATCCAAAAAGTATACGTCGTGTATTCTGGGTTTTTCTGGGCAGTAGCTCAGAAACTGCGCAGAATTCCAGAAACACTAAAACAAGGGAAAATGTGCCAAATTCTGATCCGTGAGGGCCCGTAACACCTCAAGAACCAAAATTCAGCGTTCATTTTAAGAAAGAAACAAAGAAACAATTTTCTAACACAACAGCAGAGAATCTATCAAACAACTATCACAACAACATGCATAATCTACACAAAGTCTATCCCAACAGCATGCAATCGCTAATGCACCCTAGATGACATGGTAAGAATGCATGACATGTGATTTCTACAAGTGCCTATATGATGCATGAGATGGCATACCCTAATCTCATTGGGATACGATAGAAATAGAACCGAAATATCAAAACAATAACTGCACAAGTCATATGAATAACTCTAGGTGAAAACATACCAACCATAAAATCTCAAAACCAGAAAACTGCAATTAACGAGGTAGTATGGATTTTCCCTGTACACGGGTTAGCTACTCCCGAGCGCAACTTAATGCCAAGTACCAAATCTTTCCTATCCCTGGATAAGGTCTCCAAACAGTAAAACAAGAGAAAAGAACTCCTCTGATGCCACTTTGTAACGTCCCGAGTCCGGAACCCCTCCACTGGTGCCCCGTACCCGGTTCACCACATGACCTCAAGTGCATTTCCCCGAACGCCAGAGGCTACTGACTAGCAGCGAGGGCCTTGGTGATTTGGTGGGGAAACTATACCCTCATTCAATAAGGTATACAAGGTAAGAAACAACAATAAACAGCGGAAACAGCAACCAACATGCATAACAACAGAAACCAAAACAGCGGAAGCAATGCAGATATATAACTATGATGAAAATGATGCAGCAGGTACAAGTATCTAAGGAAAACAGCAAACACAACAACATGCTGGAATACAACTGAAACCAAGTGCAAAAGAAAAACAAAATAATCTCCTCAACATCGCGAGCCACGGCTCGGTCCCATGCTCCCCATCTCCTGATGCAGTCAAGACCCTGAAGTAGAAGGGCGTTTGCCCTTGTTTATACCTGCAGCAACATAGTCTGCTTGGGCCCAAAAGCATGGACCAAACAGGGTGTGAGATACAATCCCAGTAGGAAATCACCCAAAGATTTGTGCCTAACAGTCAATGAATACATAACAGTACTAAAGCAAGAAGCAGTAAACAGAAAGCACAAACAGCTACAGTCCACAGTTCTAACAAGTACAACACACAAGAAAACAGTCAGCAACAAGAAGAAAATAGGTAACCCTCTGGGTAGCTCTCACAGTCTAACCCCTATGGTTCAACCTCTAAGTACTAGAAACCATCTGGGAGGCACACACAGTCTCACCCCTCTGATTCAGCTACGTAATTAAGCAGACTCTCTGGGGAAGCACTCACCGTCAATTCCCCTTATAGTCTCGTATCGTGCTAAAGGCTCTCTGGGGAAGCACTCAACGTCAATTCCCCATGTGGCCCGCGTCATAATTAAAAGACACTCTGGAGAAGCCCTTCCGTCAATTCTCCACTTGGTCTCGCATCGTGATTAAAAGACACACTGGAGAAGTCCTTCCGTCAATTCTCCCTTTGGTCTGCTACTCTAGGTTCTCATAGTCCTGAGTAACTAAACATGCTCAACACGTGTGTATCGTCCAAGTAAACCTCAAGAACTACTTGTCTATCAACTAAGGCTCAACAACAATAAATAAAACAACAGTTCCACTATCCTACGACTAGGCATGGCAACTGGAAAAATACCAAACAGTCAGAACAAGCATGACAAGAAAACTAAGGACAAACAAAATACTATAATCACAAGAAATAACCTCTACTAAAGCAATCAAGAAAAGTAGGAAAGTAATAAGGGAAAAACAGGAAACACACAATACCCCGTTTAAGGGTATTGGTGGAAATTTCACAAAATATTCATCAACTTTCTGCTGAAAGGCACAAACCACCTACCTCGATCGTAGGAGATCGATATACATGAAACTTTATGACAAATTCTCCTTAGAACGATGTAGATATGAGAAAATGCACAAAACGTTCATCCCACGATAACTTGAAAACAAGGAGGAATCAAGAAACAAGGCTCAAGCAGAAGGAAGAACTCACCGCTGCGATTCCAACACAATCAACCGTGATCAAATCGGAGAATGGACAGCGAGGTAGGACTCCGTCGAAGATCCGACCATACGAATGCTCTTGGACGGTCGAAAACTGGAGAAGAAGATGTATTTGGGGGTTAGGCGTGACCCTGTTCTATTTAATGAAAAAAAATAAAGTACACGACACGTACTTTTAGAGTACACGACATGTACTTTGAATTTTCCGTACTCCAAAAAAACCGACCTCCACCTCAGCCTTACACTCTGTGTGTGTGGCCTGGACACGGCCAGCACACGGCTTCGAGCCGGAATAGAGTACACGGTGTGTACTCAGAAAGTACACAACGTGTACTTTGAAAATTTCCAGAAAAACCATTTTTCTTAAAAACTCCAGAAAAACAGAAAAACATACCTGAACGAAGGTCCGAGTTCTTACAAAGAGGTATGCACCACCTACCTGAGACTCGTACGATGCTACTCCTCTGATAACAGTCTCCAATTCGGTTTAAAACATGGTAGATCTACAAGAGTCAAAACTGATCAAACCCCTATAACTCGTTCTAGAACAAAAATCAAACAAAACGACTCAAGAGGAATCGAGGCCTTACTGAGGGGGTTCCAACACATCAAACTGTGATCGAATCCGACTTCAGACGAAGAACCGGGAGAGGAATTAAGTTTCGGCTAGCTTGGTTCGCAAAACCCGGCCAAAATATGTGTTCTGCCTCTAAACGAGGCTAATGACCATTTTAACCTAAAAAAATAAACTACACGACATGTACTTTAGGACTAAATGCTGTGTATATCATTTAACTGTTCATATGGCGGATGGAATTCCACCGACTTACTTTCTAGAACCTGCCGACATGAGTACACGACGTGTACTTGGTTTTCCTTCTCTTCCTCGCCGACTTACCCACATGCCATGTATTTCTATCATACACAGCCAGATCACACGACATGTACTTGGTTAAACAAATTTACCCGGCCAACAGGCCTACACGCCATGTGTGGCCTCCACATGGTCAAGTGTACACGGCATGTCTAAAACTACACACTGTGTAGTAAGAAATTTTCTACATGGTCATCACACGACATGTACTCAGCGAGCACACGACCGGTCACTCGCTTAACATATACACGACGTGTACTTAAAGTACACAGCGTGTACTCTGGAAATTTCTAGAAACTACCCATTTTCTCCAGTTTCCTCAGAAACAAGTCAAAAATTCAAACAGGGTCAGGATTTTGACCCATTCCAAAAACCCGGGTTCTTACAATCTCCCCACCTTAACATAGCTCATCCCCGAGCTATCAAATGAAACCCAGATATGGCACCAAACATACCACCCCGATCAAAGTAACCCGGACTTCTCTGGTCTCAAAGGCCCCGACTAAATTTCTCAAGGGGCTCCCCACCTTAGGAATCGCCTAACCCGGTCTCAACCCAACAAAACTCAAAACAAACAAGGTTTACTAACCTATTTTCCGAACACATAGTTATTCTGTGATGCCTCGTCACCTCTACACCTCATTGGTGCTCCTGTGTCGCTCCTGACACCCAACATATCCCGCACCGCATCAGTGTCCGCCTCTACGAGGTCCCAGTGCCTAGCACCTCAAGTAACCCGCATCCTCGATGCCCCGATGCCCAATGCACCTCAAGTAACCCGCATCCTCGATGCCCTGATGCCCAAGGCACCTCAAGTAACCTGCATCCTCGATGCCCTGATGCCCATGGAACCTCAAGTAACCTGCATCCTTGATGCCCCTGATTCTACGCATCTCTCTCTCTCTCTCTCTCAGACACACATATATATATCACACACCCGATATGGTGCCAATTCCACTGACTAGCATCTATTCAGTCCATATATATCCTATGAATCACGTGCACTCAAAACGGACATGCCTCTATGGGTCATGCCAAAAAGGAAACATGGGAATCACGACCACACCGTGGTGTACCTCTAACCGTCATCGGCTCACCAGCCTGCTCAGCCTCTGGAAGCTCCACAACGTGAATTTGGCCTGAAGTATGGTTTCCTGATACCTAACCTCCCTACGGTGCTGCTCCAGCCACCAGCCACTAACCCATCAGCTGGATCTCGTTGTCTCTGTCACGTCCTCCACATGCAGATAAACCTTAGCTACCCTCTCCTGGTACCGAACCCGAACCAACTCCGGATGCCACCGTCTGTCCTGGTCCTTATCTGCCGGTTGTCTAAGAAGGCTGCCTGCAAAACCTCTCAAGGTGCCTGACCTATCCACATGCCTGACACTCCTTTGGAGGCCTATCACACTGAGTCCGAAAATGCCCTGGCTATCCACACTGAAAGCAAACCACTACAGAACTGCCACAAGGTGGTCTAGCTGAGTCCTTGGCCCGACTGTCCTGTTAGAACTCATCTCTTCCCCGCTTCCTTCTATCCGAACTGTCACCTGAAACCATCGCCCGACCAACCTGGGGCTTATCCCTCTGGTTTCCCTCCGCTATGAGCATCTGGTTCGCCGCCTCTGAAAAAGAACCCAGCCTAAAAATATTCATCTGGATCTGAATGGAGTGTCGTAAGCCATCCTTGAAGTGTCTCACCCTTGTCGCGTAATCGCTTACCATACTGGGTGTAAAGCGAGACAACTCTGTGAAGGTAGTTTCATAGTCCATGACAGACATGTCTCCCTGCTGAAGACTCAAGAACTCCCGAGCTCTCTCTGCTCTCAGTGTCTCTAGGTAAAAGTGCTTAAAGAACCTATCCTTGAAGTTCTTCCATGAGAGTCCCTCGTGCCTGCGAGCCTGAACCTGTACATCCCACCAACGCTTTTCCAGTCCTCGCAGCATGTATGTCGCCAGCTTGACCCTCTGCCCTGGAGGCGTCTCGAGCTGCTCGAAGATTAGCTGCATGCTCTATATCCAGTTCTCAGCCGCCCGCGGACCACCCTCACCTTGAAAAAGCAGCGGGTGCTGTGACTGGAACTCTCACATTAGATAAGCCATATATGGATCTGTACCCTGCGCACCTCCGTTGATTCCCTGCAAGACACGCACCAGGCTCGCTCGGAGTTACTCATCGAGTCATGGCTTGAACGCTGCCAAACCCGGCTGCTGTCCTGCCTACACTGGATCCTGAACCTGATCCTATCCTTGAGCCTGTACCTGCGGCTCCTGCTCTGCCTGCCCTGGATCCTAAACCTAATCCCGCACCTGCGGCACTGTACCATCTCCCGTATGACGCTCCATCTGAGTCTCCCAAAAAGGAACCTGTTGAATACCATAAATGGTTAGACAACCCATATATATATAACAATATATATTCAACACATATAAGGAAAGCAGTAAAAGGCGGTGCATAACTACTACCCTTACTCTCCCCCACTGCAACTCATGCCCCACGACATCCTGGCCTCATGACCTCCTTACCCGCCCCTATCAGGGCCAAGTATCAAAAGTACCTCGGGTCATGTCCGTCCTGACAACTAACGTTGCCTCAAACCGATGACCGGGTCGCCTAATCCTGGTGATCAAAATCGCCTCAACTATAGTACCTGTCTGCTCATACAAGAGCCAGACCCAAATATCCTGCCACATGCAGTTCTACAAATATAAAGCATGATATACACATTACAACAATAAAAAATTATATCATGAATTTCACCAATTCACATTTCAGAGCATACATCATGACAATTGATTTTATTCACATGGTATTATCACTTCACAAAGCATACATGCAGTTATGAAATTGAAATACCCTAAAAATGTGCCTATCAAAAGCCAAGCAAACAAGCCTTGCCATACCAGGCCAAGGTCCAAGTCTCCCTTACCACACCAGGTCAAGGGTTACACATCATAATCAATAACATCACACACCAAGTGAGCCACCGAGGTGGAAATCATATAAACTGTAATCTAAGCAAAAAGAAAATAGCAATTCCCACCCAAGGTAACTTGGTCCATCCCACATACCTGGGGCTGCAGGCACCCAAGGACAAGCTAGAAACCCAGTTCCAGTAACAACCTATCTCTAATCTACCATATCCCAAATACTAAAACCAGCAAAAATAAAAGAGAAGTCTCAATCTCATTAATAGCCAGTAAAACACTGCTACTAAATCCCTGTCAAGAACTCCTCTGATACCACTTTGTAACGACTCGGACCCGAACAGCCACCCGAATAGTGCTAAACGGGTTGGGTGCTACTACCTTAGGCACACCTCTCTAAATGCTAAAGGATTCTAACTAGCAGCGAGGGTATGATAGGTATAGTAGGGAGGTTATACCCTCTCAGAGGATAATAATAGTGGTACTGGTCCAAGTATAACAGTAGAGATACAGCGGAATAAACGACTCAGCAGACTCGAACCAGACCCGCAGAGCGGAAGCAAATTCAATCCCAATAAATAGCGGAATCAATAAATATAATAACAACAGTGGGAATAATCACAACAACATGCTGATAACATGTAACTACTACTAAACAATAAAACATGAATCCAAAGCAGGTCATACATATTTGAATATAAAAAGGTTCCAATGGCTAACCAACTGTAGCTACAAAAAATAAGCATGCTGATACAAAAAAGAAAAACAAAACAGAGTAACTCCATCTAGGTAATACCTCAAGGTCCATATCATCTCCATGCAACAACTAACGCAGCCCAGCTCTTGAGGTTGGCCTCTTTCCTGCACGCAAAACCATAAAGTCTACACGCGTCCTGAAGGGCCCGTGCAGGGTGTGAGAAAAATCTCAGTAGGATACCACCCAATGGTACGTACCTAATATAAGTGTTTAAGCAGGCATGTATTTATAAGAAAAACAATAAACAAAACAATGCAAAAATAAATACAAACTCTACTGGTGCTCAACAACCACCATGGAGTGTCACCTGCTTCGGCCAGTGCCGGAATCTCTGTCGTGTAACCCGACACCATGTACCACCTGACACCGCATGTCTCAAGTACTGACGTCCTAAAGGCATGCCCAAGAATAGTAACCTGACACCTTATGCATCCTGACAACTCGTGCCTCAAGTACTGACATCCCGAAGGCACACCCAAGAAATAACCCAGAGGAACAACGATGTCTACCCTCAAATAACATATCCGAAGGGACATTGATATCTGCCCTCAAATAATGGCGAGCCTCAAACCCTACTTGATAGCCTCAATGCTATCATTTGAAGGCTCATCACCTCCCATGTGGCTTTATATGACAAGCACCCCCAACCAAAGTACCTAAACCGCATCTACGGGGGCCTCTACCCACACGAGTGGTCAAAACCACCACATCACAGAGTATCTCTGTGTGCACACTACTCAAAGTTCTGGGTGAGCGGTAATCACCAAAATAGTACCTAATCCACCACACATCTGACACCTCGTGTCCCTACGACCATGCCGCTCAAGTCTGATGACCTCACCATCCAAGTAACCCGGGCCATGCCCAGTCTGACAGTCATACTGCCTCAAGCCGACGTCCATGATGCCCAATTTCGTGGTCAAAACCACCCAAAGTAACCCGGGCCAAGCCTAACCTGTGATCAACATCACTCAAGAATATCTAGGCCATGCCCAACACCACCCAAAAGGGTACAACATATGCAATTCAACAATTGCATATATAATGTATTTAAACAGAAAACATAAACACGCAAAACATGCTAAACAGTTGAATTGTCCTAACTCAACAGTTATCAATCAGAAACACTGAGGTCTTGAATGACTCTAACAATTTATATCAGGCTTAATAAATTAACTCAACAGTTTATAACAATATAATTCAAATTTAACCATTTTGGCATCCCCCAGCCAAAATTCCTCGATGAGAAATGACCCCTCGCCCGGTCCCGCTCAAGAAAAACTGGTAACAGGGCATAACCAAAGGCATCCTATAGGTCCATAAACAATTTAATAAGCAATATCAGATAAAAGTGGGTCCCGCTCAAAGTACTCGAAAATCCGTTGTAGGCCGCATCACCCAAATGACCACGAAAACACAGAAAGAGGTATGCACCACCTACCTGAGACTCATACAATGATACTCCTCCGATAACAGCCTCCAATTCGATCTAAAACTCGGTAGATCTACAAAAGAGTCAAAACCGCTCAAACCCCTATAACTCGTTCTAGAACAAAAATCAAACAAAATGGCTCAAGAGGAATTGAGACCTTACCGAGGGGGTTCCAACGCATCAAACCGTGATCAAATTTGACTTCAGATAAAGAACCAGGAGAGGAATTAAGTTCTGGATGGCTTGGTTCGTGAAACACGACCAAAATATGTGTTCTGCCTCCAAACTAGGCTACTTCCCATTTTAACGCAAAAAACGAAACTACACGGCGTGTACTTTAGGAATACACGCCGTGTATATCATTTAACTGTTCATATGGTGGTTGGAATTCCGCTGACTTACTTTCTAGAACCTGCCGACATGAGTACACGACGTGTACCTAGGGGTACACAATGTGTACTTGGTTTTCCTTCTCTTACTCACTGACTTACCCACACACCATGTATTTCTCTCATACACAGCTATACTACACGACGTGTCCAAGAGGGACACAACTTGTACTTGGTTAAACAAATCTACCCAGCCAATAGGCCTACACGCCATGTGTGGCCTCCACATGGTCAAGTTTACACGACGTGTCTAAAACTACACGCCGTTTAGTAAGAAATTTTCCACACGATCATCACATGACATGTACTCAGAGAGCACACGGTCGATCACTCGCTTAACATATACATAGTGTGTACTTAAAGTACATGGCATATAGTCTGGAAATTTCCAAAAACTGCCCATTTTCTCCAGTTTCCTCAAAAACAAGTCAAAAATTCAAACAGGGTCGGGATTTTGACCCATTCCAAAAACCCGGGTTCTTACACACTTGACACGCTTTCTCTCAAGGTTGTTGTTTTACAATGAGACTTTCCATTGTCAACACCAAGTTGGAGATGGCAGTGTTAAGAATCAAATCAAGATTTCCTACCCATTATTCGATGCCTTCAAGATGAGCTTGATGTCATGTCCCCATTGCCATTCTGTTCATGTAGGGTATGCTGAGAATGAAGTATTCAGCACTGTGCCTCCTCCCTACGTGAGTGTAACCGGCGACACTCTCCCCCCTAAAAGAATTTCAACAGGTTATACCAATTGATAAAACCCCCGAACTAGGAGTACCACTGGAACACGCTTCTTTGTTTATAAGAAGAGAATAATAAGAGCAAAATTACAGGTGGGATGAGTAAGGAGAAGTAAGAGTAAAGTGGTTGAGATACTTGAGAGTCCCCAAGGTAGGAAACTCTAGATCAAGACTTCAGCCGAACATCAAACAGAATCATCCCCCCTCCCCCCCGTGTATTTCCATTTTTCCCTTTATAACCACTTTCCATTCCCCCTTTAACCACTTCGGCCCACAAAATATTATCTCTTTGACTACTTCCCAACACCCCATGGTCCATAGCCAGTTTCCCGCTTGACCCCCCCTTCCCCTTCTGGAAAATGCCTCCCAACTGTGCAAGGTACGGGCTCCATAATCTCTATCAATTACCGTTGAATAACAGTTTTAGCTAAGAGATTATGGACAATTTAGAGGGCCAATAAACATGGGACATGTGGCTAATTCGAAGGTGATGTTTTAGGGTTTTAAGTGAAGAAAGTAAAGGAAGAGAAAAAACACGGCAATTACAAAGTGAATTGACACATCTGAAATTAAAGAAACTGCTGTTGTAGGGGAATTTCATTAAAAATTTGAATTTGATAGAGGAAACAAGAGCACAATGACAACACCCTTGATACTTAGTGTTAATATTTTATTATGGAGATTATTTGTGAGCAACCATTAAGTTGTATGTTGTCTTATAAATCTTCCTTGAAGCGGTTAATGAATTGAGAAAAAGAGGGGTTAACCCTAGGATCTGCGGTGTGCCTTTTCTAAACCTTGTGATCACATACAATGAAGTAGTGATATCCCCTAATACATCGAAATTTCGTCGGTGTATGCTCCTAAGAGTAGATATTAGTGATGAACCAAGTAAAATACTTTGTGTCGTTTTTACATTTCATAATTGGATACCTTGTTCGTGTGATTGCTCGTGACAAGTTCACAGCGTTCTTGACAACGGGAGAACAAGATCCGGTAAAAAGTGAAAAAACACACACCCTAATTGAAATATCCTAGGTTTTTCTTATGAGGTATAGATCCTTTAAATTTCTCTAAAACCTCGTTAAGTTTTTCTTTTTGGATTAAACCCGGTAACCATGCCTTTAGTCCGGATGGTTTGTTTTTTGGAAGAAGGTAGCAGAGGGCTGGAGGCCAAAGAACCAATTCACGACATGAATTGGTCTGGCCAGACCCCATACACGACATAAATTGGTTTTTCCCAGAGGGGGGAAAACCCGAGTATTTCACGATGTGAATCATATTCACGCTGTGAATATGTCGTGGATTTGTTTATAAAAAGGGGGAGAAACCCTTTATTTTTATCCTAACCCTCTCATTTCTCACGCACACCACTTCTCCTCTCCTTGAAGCTTCTCCCATGGCCTAAAGCTAGGATTTGAAATAACTTCCTCGTCCAGACTCCTATCAGATCATCGTTTGTCTCATTGGACCCCTCTCGGTAAAGCTTCGATCTGTTACCTTCTTTTCACGATTTATCTCACCATTTTTTGTGCTATTTTGGTGCGAGCTAATATGCCCTATTTTAGGGAATTTGTATATTATACTATTTTCTTTCGATTCAGAACAAACAAAGGGATGATACTGGATGAGTGTTCCTCTATCGCTACAAGGTGGGTGGTATATAACTTTTCCCTCAAGTTTCATTGATTTATAATTGTTGTCGTTGTGTCGAGTGACGGTTTCACCCGCGCTTTGCCTCTAAAATCATTTGCCTTAAATTATATGTTTAAATTGGGATTTAAATTCCTTATTAGAACCTTTCATTATAGTTGGAGGTCAAGGACCTCAACTTGATCCACCCATTTGGGTGTTTCATACATGTGGTGTAATGAACCGCTAATTCTCATTGGTTTGAGAGTACAACGAGTCATTACTTAGCCTTAAGCGACATCCCCTAGATGCCAAAGGCTGACAATAAATGACGAAGGGTTTAAAATACAAGTGGGGGGACGATTTACCCTTTAATAATAAAACCATACACTCAACCACTATATCCAAACAACTTACTAAATGATGCATGAACAATGAAAGACAAATCAACCACTTTATTCATATTAAAATAACTTTAGAGTGCGCAACAATTGAAGACAAAAAAAATATCAAAGTAAATAGTGAAAGGACAACTAAAGACTCTAATAAGACCATAAGACTCCTTGCTCTCCTATCTCCATGCTCCAAGATCACCAAATAGCCTACGTATCATGAAGTGGTGCTAAAAATGTGCAATACATTACCTTTGCCCCCATCTTGTAAGATATCATCTGCAAAAGCACCAAAGTGACAAAGTAGGGGTGAGTATAAATCTCAGTAGAATTTCCCCAATGAATTATGTACTCACACCACTAGGATAAAAGGTTTAGAAACATTTATATAAAATGGTTTATATAAAACAATTTCCCAAAACAATTTGTAACTAAATATAAATAGGTTCCAAAACCATTTGTAACCAAAAGTAAACATGTAAAATTGAAACCAATTTTCCAACAAGTTATTTTTCCAAAAAAATAACTAAACAAAGCTTTAAAACCATTTCTCAATATTCCTTTGGCATACCCAAACCATTCCACATATCCATGCTACCAACCATGCATGCTTCATTATGACAGTTCCATACTCATGAGCGGTTTCTTATCGATCTACCAAGTCGTCACAGGGTAATTATATATCGTGTGTCATTTGACCTTTGGAACTAAGAACAATGTCATATTTCAACCAACTACCAGAAATGCAATATGAACTCACACACCAATATGCCCAAGGATCATACCAAACCACCTTTTCAATAAAACCCCATTTTTATTAAAAATCACTTTTCCATCAAAAATATTTTGAAGAAAAACCATTTAAATAAAATTCAATTTGTTATTGAAAAAACCATTCCCAAAAACCTATTTAGAAACTCCAGAAAATCCACAATTTAAAATCACTATTTTAAATTCAAGAAACTAAAACAATTTTTCACAACAATTCACTGAAATCACACAATATCACAAAAATGATAAATCATCACTAAAGAAGATTTATTACATGAATTGAACCAATATTTCACAATTAATTTCATTCAATTTGATAAATTTTAAACTAATAAAATCAATTCTATCAAGATTAGATAAGAGTTAATCCACCTACCTCGAAGGTTTTAACGAACTGACAGCGGACGAAGAACGCTCTAGTAACCGGGTTGATTCTCCACAAAAACCACCTTAGATATATTCTACTAGAAAAATAATGACCAAATATCAACTTATTTGGAATCCAGACTCATAAATATAACCATAAAAGGCATAGATATGAGAAACCAAGAAAATAGGAGAAGTAGATCTAAGATAATGTGACCAAACAATGAAGAACATCACTTACCGCAAGAATTGGGCTTTAAAACGCCATGGGATGGCTCTGGATTGGTTCTAAAGTGCTTGGGAGAGATTCCCCAACCTTAAATGGAGATAAATATTGAATTAGTTCCATTTAAGATCAAAAACTATCAAGATACTAAAAAATAGGATCTTACTTTTTCTCTGCGCATAGTTAGTATGCACGGTTAGACAAGTCATGCGCTAACCGTGCGTTAGCTACTGCCTTAAGGGAGCACTTCACATGACCCCCTCACTTGGTCTCCTTAACCGTATGCACACCTTTCTGAAGATACTACCTCAAACTGTAATTGTACACATTTTATCCTAGTATATCTTCACGGTTTAGACAAACCGTGCGCAGCCCGTGCACATCTCCTTTAGCCCCAAAAACTTATTTAAAGTTCACCCAACTCTCCTATCCTTACCCTTACACTTTATAACCATGAAAATCATCAAGTAAGGGTTATGTACCAGAAATAGGAGGTTTGACATTCTCCCCACCACTGATCTTTCCATCCTCAGAAAGTATAAAACCATCCTTGCCCTGAAAGAGTTTCAACCATTGCTCTTTCATTTCCTTCTTGCGTTCCCAAGTCTCTTCCCGAATTTGACCATGTTGCCATAAAATCTGTACTAGACCGATGCTTTTTCCATGTAAGACTTTCTCTTACCTATCCACAATCCGAACTGGGATATATACCAACGAAGCATCTAACTCCAGGTCAACGTGATCCCATCTGATCAAATGGTCAGGATCAAGCTGATACTTTTTCAACTAAGATACATGGAACACATTATGAACTGTACTAAACCGTGGTGGTAAGGACAATTAATATGCCACATATCCAAATCATTCCAGTATCTAAAAAGGGACTATGTATCGAGGAGATAACTTTAATTTCTTTCCAAAATGAAGATGTCCAATCCTTGGAGAAATCCTTAGAACACATGATCACTCACTACAAATGACAACAGTCTTCGATGATGACCCACATATGATTTATGACGGTTCTGATCCATCTCCATTATCTTTCTAATCAACTGAATCTTCTCTATTGTTTATTAGACAAGGATTATCCCAAATAATTAAGTTTAACCTGTTTCCACCCAACAAAGTGGAGAACAAAAGGGCGCCCATACAATGCCTCAAACGGTGCCATATATACTGAGGCCTGATAGCTGTTATTATAAGAGAACTCCACTAAGGGTATATTATCTTCCCATGAGCCACAAAAATCCATTATGCAAGCCAAAAAAATGTCTTCCAATGTTTGTATCATCCTTTTAGATTTCCCATCCGTCTGAGGATGATACACCATACTCATAGTCAACTAAGTCCCAAGGGATTTCTATAAGGATTTCTAGAAATGATACGCGAACCTCAGATCTCTGTCTAACACAATCGAAATTGGTATTCCATGTCTCTTTACCACTTATTGGATATATATTTTAGATATATCATCCACTGTATGGTTTTTACGAATAGGAATGAAATGGTCCGACTTTGTGAGTCGATCCAATATCACCCATATAACATCATGTTTCCAGACCGTTCTTGGGAGACCTGTAAAAAAATCAATAGATATATACTCCCATTTCCATATTGGAATTGGTAAAGACTGAAACATACTCACTGGTATCTGGTTCTCTGCTTTAACCTGCTACAAGTTAAGCACTGTGAGACGAACTCGACCACCTTCCTTTTCATGCCGCTCCACTGAAACTGCACCTTCAACGCCTTATACATCTTTTGTGTGCCTGGATGTAAAACCCATATAAAATGGTGGTAAGCATGAATAATTTGTTCCTGGAAAGCTATGGTTACATACATTTGATCTCTGAACCACAACACTTAACTCCCATAAAGCTTTCATCCCTCAATGGTCTCCCCACCATTGATTTTTGAACTCATAACCAGGCATTCTGCATCAGATGTTTGTGCCTCCTTGACCATATTATGTAAGAGTTGGTGTCCTAAAACCAACTGGTTGTACTTTGATTACATGGATATTTAATGTATTTAAATATTAAAAATCTTATTTCATATCATTCATTGTTCTTCATGACTATGATGCAATAATGTACTAGAGTATTTGTTGTATTGATAAGGTCATGACAGTTCCCTGCTATGATGAGAACCTTGAAATGATATAACAATATTCTTAAATATAGTTCTATGGTTGGATGACATACTATGATGTTATGCATAGCATGCAGACCGTCAGGTGTGAGTACTCGTAAGAAGATGAGACTTCCTCTCATGAAGTTCGCACTTGGTAATCTTCAAGATAAGAGATTATGAGAACAGACCCGCCAGTAGGAATTCTGCATGTTTTGGTGTCATCAGATATTTCTATATATGAGTGTGTATAATGATCCTTAGACATTAAGATTATCATTAATACATGTCATGAATTGTGCACTTTGATTTATTGACAAAAAACGTCACACACACAGTTGGCGAGAAGTTGGGTACGTTGGGTGCATCATGAGTGACATGTTATTAATGGATAAGTCGAAGAAGAATTTGTACCTTCCATTTATAGAAGTTGATATCTCATCCCTTTGATTGAAATAGAACCGTTGCACGAAATTCCATGGCCATGGTGTAACAACGAGTTTATTTCAGGTAGTCAAAGAATGACGTATCAAGAATAAAAGTTGATGACACTATCATGAAACCTACTTGATGAGATATTTCGACAAAGGGATTATATTACACAGTGAGTGTTTGTATGTTGATGTTGTTGTTGTGACTTTAATTTCTTTCTCTTGGGTGCCTTGACCCATTTCTAGACAGTATTATTGGACTTTAGGCAAGCCCACCTAATGCCAATGATAAAGAATCCTAGAGGGTCACAAACTATGTGTTTCTGGTGGTCTTGGTAAAATTCTATTTGAATTTAATTAATAAATATTATTCTCAAGACAATTTAATAATTTTATTCAAGTTAAAATGATTGCATAAATTAAATAAATATTTATTCACCGGATTGTGGGTAAAATATATTTATTTATTTTATTGAACATTTAATAAATATTTATTTACTAGTTTGTAAATAAAATATTTATTTAGGAAAATAATTTATTTATTTATTTATTCAGGTGTTTAATAAATGGAAGTGGGGTTTGAGAGGACCAAGGCCAATCCGGTAGTAAAATAATTATTTTCAAGATGATAAATAATTATTTAACTAGTTGACACAAATTAAAATGACCCTATTATTATTTTGTGATGTTGTAATGCCCCGACCCCAGAAGCCCGGAGCTGGTGCATTATTTTAATACATTGGCATGATACAAGGAATCATGTCCCGAAATACTGATCAATTTAGTATCCTTGGAAGTACTAGATACATATATAAGTTTTACATTACATTATGAATAAAAAAACAACATTGTGTCTTCGTAGAACACACTCATATCCCTTAGCCTATCTCTGCAGGTCATTCATAATATACTTATTCAAATCCTGAGAAAAATAAAACATAAGAAAGGGGTGAGCTTAGATGCTCAGTAAGTATAACAATAGAGGAAACTTTCATAAATAAGCCTAAACATTTAAGGCAATGTATAATACTAAAACACAAGCCTTTAAAACATAAACTTAAGCATAATATGGAAAAGATAAATCAAATAATTCCATTTACTTATTCATATGGATATTCTACTAGTCGAATAATCACATACAATATCAATAGCCAATTTCACAATGATGGAATGCATAATGTCGGACATCATAACCACATAGTCAATACCTCATGCTAAGACTACAAATAATATTTTGTCAAGGCCTTGTGCCAAGACACTAGTTTATCTCATGAGACCTACCGATGCATCGAGGAGTTATAGAAGGCTCCACCCATCACTTACTAATTCCAATGCATTCCTCATATGAAAAGGTTGAAACATAATATAAACATTCATATTAAAACTAGCATAAAAAATGTTAATACTTTAACTATAAACCATGAATGATATAAAAATAACACATCCACAGTCAAACATATCACAAAAACTTCAATACAATATGGAAAATTGTATCATAATAAATCAACTTCAAACAAGTTTAAAATCCATCAAAGGATGTTGACATAGATGAAATCAAAACAATTTGAGAGAAACATCTATTTTTGTTTTGAAATAATTTAAAATTCATGTAATTATAAAAGAAAACATTTATTTTTAAAATATTATTGTAATCTTATAAGGGAAGATTCGAAGGTTTTATAATGGTGTAAAATAGCTACACCCTCCATATAAGTTAAAAAAACATTCTTACCTTAATTTGTCGAAAAGGTCATAAAGTACCTTATTTGGAAAACGACAGAAAGATTCCTTTAAAAACATTTTATAAAAATTTAAAAAAGGGTATAAATGACTTTAACCCATATTCTAAGAAATAATAAAAATGTTTTGAAATAAATTTTTAAGAAACACATATGTGTATGATAAAGAGGTCCTAGTAGATACTCACGTATAAACTTCGGATAATAAAGAGATTTTAAAATTAAACCTTACCTTGTACTTTTCCTTGATCGAGGTCACATTAAACTCCTGTATAATAGTTAAATATTTTTTATTAAATTATACAAGAACCACATACATAAACATGATATCATATATGATCTTCTAATATTTATTTGTTAATAATATTTCAGTAGTATCATTATTTCGGGTGTTAACTGATTCATTTTCCTTTATATGTTTTTTTATGTAAGTAATGTTTGTTATGGATAGGATGTATTTGATTCATATCAATAATGATATTAAGTTATTAAACATTATTTTTAATCATAAAATGTAAATTATTCTTGAACGATTACGATAGGGAATGAATCTCATCGTGTTCGTGGAGATGGTAATCCGTACGTACGCACGAGCGACAATATCATTCTATTGATGGTGAAATAGTATGTAATTAAATGGTATATCATATATATAGAATAATTAAAATGTTATATTTATTATTTACATAAATTATACTCATTATTATACCCATCCAAATAATGAAGTGTTGAATAGAAAACTACACCCTGACGTAGAGACGGTAAGCCGTACATACACACGTATGGCGACTTTATCATTCATATGATGGATAAAATAATGAATATGGTTGTACCATATTTATAATAATATCACAATAATTATAAGGTATTGGAGTTATTATTTTTGTATGGAAACAACAAATAAAGAGGAAGTGGAAGAAGAAAATAACTTTGAAAGAGGTGATGAAATTATTACCTCTTCTTCGGGTGCTTCCTTTTGATTTGATCAAAAGGGATCCTTAGGTTGACTTATGATCAAATTAAGGCCTCTAGGTTTAAGTGAGGATATTTTAGAGGATATTTTAGTAGATTTTGGCTGAGCCAAATGGATTTGGAGGTGTGATTTTGAGAGAAGGGGAAGTACCCTTTTATAAGAGAGGTGAGGGTCACTTTAGGAAAATCTTGAAATATTATTTTATTATACAATCATATTCGGTTTATAATGGATCCAAAAGGATTAATTTCTATTATAAGGTGTGTATGAGTCTAAAAAATCTCAAACAATAGGTTTTAGATAGGTTTAGGTCACCATATTAACCTTATATTTTATATTTAACTCTTAGTTAAATAGTTTAACTTTTATGATGTATTCTTGTATTATTATAATAAATGGTTAATAAACTTACTATAAAGAGAAAATAAAACCCAAAGTGGTTAATTATTGATATATATAAACTTATCTAAGTCCTTTAGCCAAATATTATATTTTTAGGAATATTATATCAATTAATAATACAGTATTTGTTTTAAAAACTCATTTATGTCAATTTTGACACTAATTGGTATTTGGTTTTTGTGAAAGTCATAATAACTTTATCAATTTGAAAAAAAATTATTTAATCAACCCTAAAATGTCATATTAACCTATAAAA
Source organism: Viscum album (assembly GCA_963277665.1). Classification (NCBI taxonomy): domain Eukaryota; kingdom Viridiplantae; phylum Streptophyta; class Magnoliopsida; order Santalales; family Viscaceae; genus Viscum; species Viscum album. The sequence continues at coordinate 1,909,641,542 of OY728155.1, forward strand.
TTTGTTTAATTCATCAAAAGTCTCAATTTACAATTATATTAATATTTATAATATCAATTATTTTAATATTTCAATAATAAGGTAATTACTGCATCATCATTGTGTCATAAATAAATTTAATAATTTAATGTCTAAAAATTATAAATAAAATATAATTATGTAGGAAATATTTTTATATTTATAATGAATATTTATAGTCATATTTATTTTATGTATAACCCTATATTAGAAATGGTTTAGTTATTAAACTTTGAATTTAACACTTTTAACTCTTCTTTAAATAAAATAATAATAAATGTCATAATCTAATCCAAGTGGACCAAAAGGGTCATATTTTATTCCTAAGTTTGATTTTTATCTAAATACACTTATCTAATAGAATTAGTAAATGTGTTAGGGTAATTATAATATCATTTTTACCTTTAATTACCCTATTTACTTTTAACCGTGGTAAATAAAATCCAAAAGTTACTATTCACCAAAAATTATTTTCATCCTATTGAACCATATTTTACTTACTGATATCAACCATGACTCTTGGATTTTTGAAATTCAATTCACAGAAGCAGTAAAATTACGTTTTATGCAAATTTGCAAATGTGCCTAGAAGGTGGGTAAAAGACGGTAAAAAGTTCAATAAAATTTTATATATCTAATCTTATTATAAAACGATTTCAACAAATTACATTGTAATAATATAGGTATCATGTATCTATTTTGACTTTAAAATAAATTTAAATAAAAATAATAATTGTTTAAATAAAATTTGATTTTAGACAATAACACATTGTTTTTCACTATTCATCAAAAATTGAAAGTTTTCAGAAAAATACCAAAAATTCACCCTAAGCTAATTTTGATATTCTAAATCAAAAAATGAATTCCATTTTGAAAAATAAAATTTATAAAATTTCAAAAAGTGGGTATTACTATTCATAATGGCTAGTTTGATTGGTCGTGGTGTGCTAGAAATCAAAGTTGCATACATCACAAGCTATTGTATTATTCAAAGGGAAGCGTACCGTGGAAGCTTGGGGTGTTACAGGCGTGAAATTTTATTTATAATTCTATTTTGCACAATTTGGCACACCATAAATAATGACATGATATTGTTATTAATAACATGAGTTTTCTCTAAGGTTATGAATGTATTTAATTATTGTTACACAATTAAATATTGTAACTGAAGTCCCATGTTAATAAATAGACGCATAATCTATTATGCCATGTACCGAACCGCACACCCAGTGAATTGAGAATTTTTGAGCTAAAAAATTTCTCTCTTGAATCCTCTTCTCGCCCCTCTTTAAGAATGAGAGACATTCTTCAAGGCCAAAGAATAAGAGATCAAGAACGACCGACACAAGACACTCACTTCGCCGCGCTAGCACCCGGAGAATGAGCAGTGTCGATTAGAGGCCATCAGAGCACGTGTAGATCACCGCTAGAGAGATTCTAGTTTGGATCCTTGCAAGTGCAACAAGATAATACGAAAGGTTCATTCTGGACGATCACATCATCAATGAAGAAAATACCGAATATCCATGTATTATTTTCATTATGAAATTAATTAAATTAATTATAAACATGATGTGAAATATCCTCTCTGAAGGTTTCAGGACTCTTCATTCTTTATCTAAATCTTTGATTCTATTCCATGAAGACTGACGTTCATCGTCGTATTGATCCTGAAATAATAATTGATCATGGTAAAAATCAAATTTGGGTGTTGGCCCAACCAAACTTCTATTATGCCCAAAACCTTCAAGTGGTATCAGAGTAGTTACATCATAGTTTATATTTACACATTTAATGATTTAGTTGTTTCAATTCAAGTTAATCATTCTTCAAATCTGAATCTCGATATCTGTTCCTCCTCTTTCGTTTCTCGTTCACCTTACAAAAACGATCTTTTCTTTTAATTTTGATTAAAATAAAATAGAGGATCTCATCTAGAGGTGCCAAAGGTTCCTGGCCATACAACACCAAAAACACATGACATGTATTCGGTAGTACACACCATGTAGCCAAGGTTCAATGCACTGGGCCTGGTCTGCCAAACCAAGCCATGCCATTGGAGTTTGTCTAAGTCTTAATGAATCCGTGTGTTGACCAGGAATATGTGGAATGTGGTTTCTGGATTACACGCCATGTGGCCAACTGGACACGATGTGTAGTCCCTTCAGGTTAGGGTTGGACCATGTACCCCGTACACAGATTTCCCGACTGGAGACCGTGTAACGAGGAACTACATGGTGTATAGCCCACTGGACATGCCGTGTACTCCAAATATTTCTAAAGTACACTCACACATCGTTTCCTCAGGCGTGTACTTCGAATGGACAGTGAAAAATAGTACACACCATGTAGTTGGAACTACACACCATGTACTCATCCAAATTATGCAGATTTATTAAAATTTATTATTATATTATACAAGCCCTTGAGACGTGTACCATCATGCAAGCATAAAGCTGAGGCACAACACATGATAGGTGTTTTATATATATGTGTTTAATTTAACATCTATGTAATGTTCATTTTTACTCATTGGGTAGTTATGAATAGTAATTCACCAGGTCTCCTTCAAGGTACAAGTTATGTACAAATATAATTTTAAATGAATTTATTTATTTAAAATTATGATAGATTAGAATCTCAAGGAAATTCAGAAAAGGGTTTAAGATAAAAGGACTGATTAATTAAAGATGATAATTAATTGATTTGAGCATGATTTATCTTAAACAAGAAAGATTAAAGAATTGAATGATAGTTTTATTTATGCATAAATATTTTTGCATGTATGAATGATCATGAGATAGACCAAGACCTTTGTATGTGGATGGTTTCTTTTAATTAATTTATTTAAATTAATTTTTTTGGTCTACGAGCCTTCTCCTCATTAATATGCAGGGCCTGTGTGCCCAATGTTTCTTTTATGTAAAAACCCTTTTTACCCCTCACTTGCATGTGAGTTAAAAAAAGGCATATTTATTGGATGAAATTCCCAATCTAGTGGAGTCAGTTCAAGCTGGAACCAAGATGAAACCAATCCCAGGGGATACAGAGGTGGATAGGTAAAAAGCTGTAAAGATGAACCCAAAAGGTTCAAGATGTTTCTCCCCTAGGTCAGTGTTAGTTTATCAACCACTAGATAAACTAACCATTAGAAAATCTCATGATCATGCCCTTTATTTTATTTTTGTCAGTTTCATGGTTTATCATTATATATGTGTTGTCACTATCACATAATTAATGAATTAAACAAGCATGCAAGATGGAACTGAAATAAACCAGACTTATGTGTAAATATTAGCAAGACATGGTTAATCGCTTAAGTAAGTTCCACTTAAATATTAACAAGCATGTGATAATGATAATAATAAATTCATGAATAAGAGATAAAAATCTCTCAAATAAAATATTAAGTCAGATGAAGCCTTCTATTACTTGATTAAGGGTAAAACTCAATAAAACTATGTGTTTGACTAACCCTTGTTGGGAGACTTACTTTTATACAGTAAGCCCTTATGAAAGGTTTCAGGTTGACTTAACCATATTACATCAAGAGGAGTATCCCTTTCTAGACTTAGTGTAATATTGGAGGCAAGAATTGAGTAAATCCAAAGTCACGATTTCAGGATTGGGGAGTCCACTAAACAGATCAAGGAGCTTCAAGCTCGCAGTTGGCAAAGACCTGCCTACCTAAATACCTTCTAATAGCTTGAACAACCCTTATTGGGGTTATGCGAAGGGGAATATGGATCCTTTCCACTAGAATGTCATGGAAACTGGGCAGTCCGAGTTCAATGGTGAGGGTTATTGGGACTTGATAAAATAGTGGGAGACTTAATAAAATTTATTATTTCTCATAAAATATAATCAAGAAACACTACTGGAAATGCAGGATTTCCCAACGGTTCTGAATTGTTGGGAAAGGCTGTAGAACCATTGGTATATATTATACCAACGGTTCTGCAAACCGTAGGGAAGTAAGCCGTTGGGATAGGTTAGAAAAAATGAACCTATCCCAACGGCTGTGCCAAACTGTTGGGATAGCTTTTCCCAATGGTTTGGCTTGAACCATTGGGATATATTTTCCCAACAGTTTGGCTTGAACCATTGGGAAAACCAAGCAGAGGGCTTCTTTCCCAACAGTTTATAACCGTTGGGAAAGGAGTTTTACCAATGGTTCATAGAACCGTTGGTAAAAAAAAATACTCAGAGAGGCTATGCCAATGGTTTGAAACCATTGGCATAGCCTATGCTGTGCAAATTGCACAGCAGCCTTTAATTTGCACAACAACTCTCATTTTTGTGAAATTTGCATAGCAGAATTCCCTCTCATTTTCAATCATTTCCAATTATTGTACCTGCAATAAACTAACACATACATATACAATTATTGTACCTGCAATAACTAACTAACACATACATATAAAGAACAAATTCATACACATTTAACATATAATACATCCTGGAACTATACACATCCATAATTAAATCAGAATACATAACATAATTATAAACATACATAATTCATTTAGAATTCAATTTAAAATTTAGATTACAATTATATGTGGAATCCAAAATTCAATTCATAATTTGATCGGTTTTTCATATACAATATATTTTTACTAGAAATGATGTCCATTTTAAACAAAATACATACACATGGAGTGATATCGGCCACACCGTGCCTCGTATTGAGGTGAGGTTAACTCGTTGTTTCTCTCGGAATTCGGGGATGGCCGCCTTGATGGGAGGTTCAAAAATTCTGATCGGTTTCTAACGGGTTTGTTCATAGAACCGGAAACATACAATGATTCCACATCCATTAGGACCTACTTTCCAAAGGTAGGCACTCATTAGTTTGTGGACTGATGAGGCTTAGGAATTTGCATTGGTTGAGAGGATGGGAGGTCAGACTCATCACACCTTTTTGAGGGGAATTATTGTCTACTCTGGGACTCTCTTTATAGATTTAAGTTATGTTCATGAATCCTTATTACATTACCAAGTATAAAATGAGATTTACTTCAGATCTGAAAATCAATGATTAAATATTTAGGAAATTTAGAAAATCTTTTATATGTATTCGAGGTTCTTCATCGATAGAGAATCATCTGTATTTATTAGATATTCTTGTCCAATGGTACCCTTCGACACATTTATATAGAAGTCTCTTGGTCATTATGATGACCATGCTGGTTTTAAATCCACTCAGTGGGGCACTTGAAGTTTATTGTCATTCAGAAGGACATGGATTATTTCAGAGTTGGGATCGAACCCGCAGATGGGCTACCTATGTATCCTTTGTTTAGAAAAGGAATCAGAACCCACGTAGTTTGAGTAAGGGAGTATGATGTTTATGATTGATGGCTCAAAGAAGGATGTCACAATTAATTTTACACTCTAAGACCACGTGAGTCATGCTCAGTGTGAGAAAAAAGAGGTATTGGTAAAAATTAGACAATTGTGCCATGAAAGATGCAATCATAAGAAATAATGTGGGACTTATGTATGTATGACTGCCCAGATAAATGAAGTTGAGGATTTACTTCAGGGAATAAATCCAGGAACAGGGTCCATAAAGGTATATGTGCTTCATGGATATTTGAATACTCTAACTTGGGGCTTACTCCTGAAAAGGAGGCCCAAATTAGGAGAGTACTTATGATTGGGTTTTACTCCTGAAAATAAATCCCAGATCAAAGGTAAATTAGGACTGGTTAAGAGAAATTAAGACTGGGGCTTACTCCTGAAAAGGAGGACCAAGTTAAGGATTATGACTGGGGATTATTCCTCAAAAGGAGGCCCAGGTTAAGGGAATTAAGGTTTGGGGCTTACTCTTGAGGAGGATGCCCAAATTAGGGGACTGGGGCTTACTCCTAAGGAGGATGCCCAGATTTGGGAACTTTAAGAATTGGGGCTTACTCCTAAGGAGGATGCCCAAGTTAAGAATTACGACTGGGACTTACTCCTGAAAAGGAGGCCCATGTTAAGAGATTTGAAAAATTAAGGGACTTGGGGCTTACTCTTGAAGAGGATGCCCATATTTGAGACTGGGGCTTACTCCTGAAAATGAGACCCAGGTTAAGAGAATTATGGTTGGGGCTTACTCCTAAGGAGGATGCCCATATTAGAGGACTTGAGGATTATTCCTAAAGAGGATGACCATATTAGAGGACTTATGACTGGGGATTATTACTGAAAAGGAGACCCAGGTTAAGAGATTCTCTCATCTTAAAAGATGAGGTTGAATGAATGAAATCTCAATCTTTAGTGACATAAAGATGTGTAAATCACTAGGTTTTGAGAGATATTCCACAGAATTCCTTTCAGATAAGGAAGTCAAATCAAGAAATCATCCATAAATGGATTTGAAGAGTGTCTTGAAGACTGAATCTTGAATAGGAAAGGTGGAATGGATTAAGAGGGGTGAAATGGGCAAGAATAGCACCCAAAAAGGCAGGGGCACGCAAGTCCTGGCAGGCGCGCAGGTACTACGTGGGCGCGCAAGTCCTGGTCGCACAGGTATGCCTGCGTGACATATGGGGAACTTGCGCGATGGTTAACCAGTAGGGTAATACTTGAGAGACTCTTGATTAAATCCTTTAGAATCCTCTTGAGGTTCTTCCAGAAGAAGGGCGTGCAAGATCTATTGAAGGAGTAAGGCAGCGCGCAAGTGTGGCCCTTTTCCCTTAAGGTATGGCCACTCAAGCATGCACATGTTGATGAGTTTAAACACTTAGGCCTTCCTCCCCCTCTTTAGATCTTCCGTTCTAGGTAAGAAATTACCTTAGAAGTGTTTCAGAAGCTTTGAGAAGAGACTAGGGAGCCGGGAGCTCAAATCTGAGTTTCTGGAAAAAATTCTCTTCGAATGGGGGGCCCACAGGGTCTATTTATAGGCAAGAGAAGACCCCGTGTGGTTATCACTTAGGTCACACAAGCCACTTGCGCGACCATCATGCGTCGCGCAATTCACTTGCACGACCATCATGCGTCGTGCAAGTGGACTTGCGCGACCATGAGGAAACTTGCGCGACTTATGGGCAATCTTCTCCTTGTTCATCCCTTTGTCAATTTTTTATATTTTCTTCAAAGGATGAATCAATTTGTGCTAAGTAATTTCCCTTTACATTCCTTTGGACTCTGTGACGAAAAAGGAGCGTCAAAAAAAGTCCCCCCTCAGAGTTGGATCCGAAAGAAATGAGGATTTGACTCTGAGGAAATCGAGAATCAAAAGGAAATTGGGGTGCGTAAGGTTAGGGCACGCAAATCAGATTTAGTCACGCAGGCTCGAGTCAAAGGGATACGACCCTTGATCGCGCAGGGTACGGCGCGTAGGGTCTCGGCCGCGTCTATAAATAGAGGGCCTCACTTCCGTACATGCATATGTATTTGCAGATTTCAAACCTTCGAGATCTCGCCACGCAGGTCACCTTAGCCATGCAGGTTGCTCCGTTTTCCGATGTTTCTTTGCTGTCGCGCTGCTGTATAGGTATTTGTACTTGCGCGGTTTATACCTGCGCGTCAAAAACTAGCGCGGCACACGAACACTTGCGCGTCAAGTTTAGACTTGCGCGCCTTAATGCCTTAGCCATTTTTTTCGAATTCTTTCACAAATTTTATAAAAAATAAACCCATTTAAGAGTTAGTTTATTCAACTTTTGTGCAGATTCAATGGCTCCCAAGGGAATTAAAACGGCTGATGAACTGGATAGCAAGCGGATTGATGACATGATGAACATCATTGGCCATGATTACTATGATATCTGCGACAACACTCTCCTAGATTTGGCTAAGTACTTGAAGAAATATCATCTTAATTTCCCACAGAGCATCTACCTGCCTCTATATGGTCATGGTCATATGCAAGGAGTCAATGTTCCAGATGCAAAGAACTATACACCTGAAATGCAGCTGCACTGCTACTCCTCCATTTTGGTTATGCTATGCATTAAGAGCGACAACAATGGTGTGAACTTTCAAATTCTTCCTCCATGTCATTTCCTTACAGATATGAAAATGGAAAACCCATGGGCTGAAATGTTTTCCACTGCTGGTTGGTGGAGAGAAGACAAACATGGTATTAGAGAAATATCTGAAAAGAGTACTCTCTCCAAATGCCTCTTTACTTCCAATACTCCATTCTCAAATCCATGTATCCATCTTCCAAGTCTCTTAGACAGAAACATAGTCACTGTTTGATCAGCAGAAAATTTTCTCAAACCGCACTCAAGAACATCCTTTTACAATTGTTCCAAGAAGAGCTGGTATCACCGCATCTCTTATTGTATCTAGTTGAATGAATGAATTCCAGGTGGTTGCTGATGAAGCTCGGGATGCCGTAAATCAAACGAAGAGTTATGTTGAAAGCCTCTTGTAATTCTTGAAAAAGAGAAGAGACTTCAGTCTGTGGATGTCCTTCTATCTCCTATGCATCAATGAAAAACACTTTCACCTTCACTCATTTGTACCTGCATTCTCTTTTGCTACATGCTTTAGATTTTACCTAAGCCAATGGGCCTAGTAAGCATAGTTTGATTTTTACTAGGATTAATGTAAATAACCCTACAAACTTCAAACCTTTTAATTGCTCAATGTTACCTAAATCATACAAAATGCATGTTTAGTGAGTTGGGAACTTGACTTTTATTCAGAGTTCCCTTGTCTTTTGTGGGCAGTTTAAAGTCATGAACGTCAGACATAAAAAGGCTAATGTTTAAGGTCGAAATAGCTTTGACCGAAATGGATTATAATTGACTCAATTCCTTGAAAATTCATCTGAAAACATATTACCATACTCAAGTATGAGGGAAAATATGTAAGCTATGACTTAAGAATATTTGAATCTGAGGAATGATATGAAAAAGAGCTAAAAGGCATTAGAAGAAGTAATTTCCAAGAATGAAGTTACCATTATTTAACAAACCTGTTAGGGGGTTGAATTATTAAGGGCCAACTAAGGGCATTGGCTTAATAGTTAAATAAAATAGTATCTTTTGGCTAACAAGTCTGTTATGTAGACTGTTTATGCAAGGCCGCCTATGGGCACGTGCTGCATAGTTAGGCAAAAGAACTCTCAGAAATTTACTCTCCTAGTGCTAAAAGCCAGTGAAAGTTTATGGAGATTCAGATATTCCAAAGTATAGAGTTTACTGTATGGAAAGTGGTACTTGAATATAGAGAAGATATTTCCAAACAAGATTATCAAAGAACTGGATGAATATCACTCCTACGAAGGTCTGACCCAAACTTAGGGAAGGAGAATATAAACCATTGACTTGAATACTTTCAGATCATGAAAAAGGATATGGGAAAAATATGTTAAGGATGGCTATTTTTTGCGGATCCCTACATACTGTCATTTAAGACAAATAAGGACAAAAGAGGCATTCTTCCCAAGAATGAAGTTACCACTATCTGACAAACCCGTTAGGGGGTTGAATTATACAGGGCCACCTAAGGGCATTGGCTGCATAGTCAAATAATAGTATCTTTTGGCTAACAAGTCTGTTATGTAGACTGTTTATGCAAGGCCGCCTATGGGCACGTGCTGCATAGTCAGGAAAAAGAACTCTCAGAAGTTTGACATTTTTGTGACTAGAAGTCATAAAAAGGGTTATGAGGATCTGAAAATATTTAAGGTTAGGATTATGACACATAAATATGGGTATTGTCCAATGTATACAGAGATACATAGATCAATGCTAACCATAATCATTTTGTGGCTGGGTCCTGAATTGAAATGTTAGACTTCACTACGTATCCCATAAGTATGAGAATCAAGACATACGTAGTTCTTAAACTATAGTTTAACGTCGTGTGGGACAAAAGGATTAAAGATCTTAGTTTAGGGTCATAGAGCTTGGACCATTATAAGAAATACACAGTGTGTGTTTTCATGGGGACTTTTCAGCCAAGGGACTGAAAATGGAATTTGGGGTTAGGCCCAAAGACTTGGGGCTGGATTCGAGGGACACTCAAACGTTCCTACGTATCCCATAAGGATGGGAATCAAGCCCACGTAGTTCTAGAATTACCCTTTGTACAAATTTGGTTCGTACATGTGAAGGGTGAAAGGGGACTTTAGTACAATGATGGTTTAACTCAAGATAAAAGGTTTGGGCGTTTCCATGTATTCACGTAGTCTTTGAAATGAAACATGATTGAAAAATCAATGAAAATAATGGTTCCCTCTCAGGTGAGGGTATCAAAGAAATTTGTAGTTTATTGTCATACTGGACAAAAGTGTTGTATAGTTTAACGTCGTATAACAAGGACGAAAGTGAACCAATGTAATGATATTGATTCTAGGGGCGGTTTCACGAATCAACATCGTATGAGATGGAGATGAACCAATGTGAAGATATTGGTTTTGGGCTTGAACATTGGGAGGTTGCCTACGTACCCAGCTTGGAAGGCAAGGATCAAAGTCTGCGTAATTCAATTAAATAATGAATTAATGATCAAGTTGTTCTTGGGGACAACGACCTAAAAAATGATGTTGGGACTTACACATGGTTAGCAGCCCAGAGAGAGTGTTATGGTTGAGGTTTGCTCTAAGCTCACGTGAGTCATACTCGGTGTGAGAAACAAGAGGTAACAACAACCTTAACGATGCATAGTTTAATGTCATGTAGGACATATAAAGGGACTATGCAGTTTAAAGTCTTGCAGTTAGGACTATTGGTGCTGCACAGTTTAGTGTCATGTAGCAGGGAAAAAATACAGTTTAATGTCATGTAGGATGTATCATGGACTTTCTGTACAGTTTAGCATCATGTAGTTAGGACGATGGGGACAATAGAGTTTAACATCATGTTGGACGAAAGGGGGCCTGTGCAGTTTAATGTCATGCAGTGAGGACAAAAGAGTACACCATTTAACTTCATGTTGGACGCATTGGGGATTTTTTCCACAGTTTAGCGTCATGTTGGATGAAAGTGCGAATAGTTTAAGGTCATATGCATGGACCGTGGATGGTGCAGTTTAATGTCATGCTGGACAAAAGTGTAGTTTAAGGTTATACAATACCTTTGATGATTATATAGTTTAACGACTTTCCGGACGTAAGGGACTTCTATACAGTTTAGTGTCATATAGTTAGGACATCACAGTTTAACGTCTTGCTGGACGTAAGGAACTCGCAAATAGTTTAGGGTCATATACATGGACCGTTGATGATGCAGTTTAAGGTCATACTGGACCATTGATGTAGTTTAAGGTCATACAGGACCATTTAGGGAACTTTTTCACTGTTTATAGTCGTGTGGGATGAAAGTAATACAAATAGTTTAAGGTCATATGTATGGACCGTTGCTGTATAATTTAACGTCATATAGAAAGGACAAAAGAGGGACTTTGCAGTTTAATGTCATGCAGTGAGGACAAATTAGGGAATTTTTTTCCCATAGTTTAACGTCGTGTGGGAAGAAATTAATACAAATAGTTTAAGGTCATATGTATGGACCATTGTTGTATAGTTTAACGTCATATAGCAAGGACGAGAAAGGTAATTTTCAATTTATACAAAATACTTCTTCAAAAATCTGGCATTGGTTGGAGTAGTGATGAGTTCTCCATCCATTGAGATTAATGAATAAGATCCATTGGAGTAAACCCTATGTATTGAATAAGGTCCTTACCATTTTGGCTCAAGCTTGGGAGGTTTATTTCCTGGTATCATTGGAATTCTGAGAACTAATACCAATTCTCCCTGAGTTAATGAATGAATACGAACTTTTTTGTTAAAAACTCGTGCTATTCGATTCTGATAGACTTCCAAGTGGTGCAAAGTGCACAATCTTTTGTCATCTAACCGTTACAATTCATTCAATCGCTTTTTAGATTGTTCATTTGTATATGATTGATCACAAATGGAAACTCTGAGCGAGGGTAGTTGAACTTCAATGGGCAAGACGACTTCCATTCCATATACCAATGAATATGGAGTTGACCGAGTTGCAATGCGGGTGGTAGTCCGATAAGCCCATAAAGCATGAAAGAGTTTATCAGGCCATGACCTCTTATATTTATCTACCATCTTTTGTAGTATATTTGAAAGAGTCTTGTTAAAGGCTTCTATCTGGCCATTGGCCGCTGCATGATATCGAGATGAATGGTTGGATTTGATGTTGTGTTCTTGATACAACTTATTCATCTCGGATGAACAGAAATTGGTGCCATTGTCCGTCAATATGGTATGAGGGACACCAAATCTGGTAATGATGTTAGACTTGATGAATCTAACAACGCATTTAGAACTGACTTCCTTGAGAGGTATTGCCTCTTCCCATTTGGAAAAGAAGTCAGTAGTAGTAAGAATGTACTTAAACTGCTTGGCCGTAGCCAAAGGGTAAGGTCCCACCACATCCATTCCCCATGTGTAAAATGGCCATGAGTATTTAACTGTATGAAGCAACTCTGGAGGTTGATGAATTAAGTTGGCATGTACTTGGCATGAATGACACTTCTTTGTGAAATCGACATAATCTCGTATCATTGAAGGCCAAAAGTATCCAAGCCTTCGAATCTGATCAGACAGTCTATGTCCAGACTGGTGGGCACCACAGACTCCTACATGCACTTATTTCATGACAACCATTGTATCTTCACCATCAATGCATCTGAAGAGAACTCCATCAAAAACACGTTTGTAGAGAATTTTATCTAGGTGATCTGGGCCATCATAAAGAGTAAAATTAACCACACGTCACCAGATTTGTTCTTTCTCAGCTCTATTAGGTGGAAGTGTTCCATTTTGAAGGTATTCCCTGATAGGTGACATCCATCCTGTAGTATGACCATACAGTTCAGGAATGGGACAAATTTCATTAATTTCCTCTATTCTGATTCGAACATAAGGTGAAATTGCACTACAGTGGGCAATACTGATGGTTGTCTCGTCCCGATTTGGATCTGCCAGAGCTGTGGCTATATTATCCAATGCATCATCTTGAGCATTTTGTGATCTTGGGACATAAGAAAATGTCGGTTCCAAAGGGAATTCTGCCATTAACTCTCTGACGTAATCATACAAAGGGATTAGTTTTTCTTTTCTGATGGAATAATCCCCATTGACTTGTTTGATTACCAGGTCTGAATCACCTTTCACCTTTAAGTGATTCACTTGTGCTTGAAGTGCTAATTCCAAACCTATGATGAGAGCTTGGTATTCTACTTCATTATTGGTACCACCTTCCCACAATAAGAAGGAATAAGGTAACATTGCCTTTTTTGGAGAAATGAGCACAATTCCTAAGCCAACATTGTTGAATTTAGGATTTTCCATTTTCCTCCCTGTTGGACTTCTAGAAGCACCATCAAAATACATTTCCCATTCCTGAGGACTTTCTTGAATAGAGAAGACTTCCTCATCAGGGAGTTCAATATCTGAAGACGTTCCTTCCACTGAAGGGTGTTCAGCTAGGAAATCAGCCAGATCTTGGCCCTTTATCGCCTTTTGAGACACATACTGAATGTCGAATTGCTGCAAAATAACTTCCCACCTTTCCAGACATCCTGTAAGCATTGGACGACTTAGGATAAATTTGAGCGGGTTATTGCGAGATACCAATTGGACCTCGCGATGTTGCAGGTAGTGTCTCAACTTCTTAACTGCAAAGATTAATTCCATGCAACACTTCTCAATACTTGAATACCGGGTTTCTGCTTCAAGCATGGTTCGACTGAGATAGTAGAGACTGTTTTCATTCCCAACATCATTATTTTGAGCAAGAAAGGCACCCAATGATCACTCTAGAGCTGTCACATAGAGGATAAGTGGTCTTCCTTCAATATGTGGCATGAGTACCAGTGGACTCAAGAAGTATTTCTTGAGAATATCGAATTCTTCTTAACATTCTTCAGTCCACTGGTAAGTGACTCCCTTTTTCATCAATTTGGTGAAGGGTAAACTTTTGCCTGCTAAATTGGCGATGAAATGCCGAATATAGGCTAAGTTTCCTTGAAGTCCTCTTAATTATTTCAAATTTTGAGGAGGTTACATACCAAGGATTGAATTTGTATTCTCAGGATCGACTTCAATACCACAATGGCATACAAAAAATCCGAGAAATTTTCCTGAGGTTACCCCAAAAGCACATTTTAAGGGGTTCATCTTCAAATTAAGTTGTCGAAGCTTGCAGAATATAACTTCCAAATCAGCCAAGTGATTAGAACTTTGTTTGGATTTAACTACCAAACCGTCTACACAGCATTCAAAAAACTTCCCTAAGAAGGGTTTGAAGATACGATGCATGGCATGCTGATAAGTTGCACTTGCATTATTTAAGCCAAAGGGCATTACCCGGTAGCAAAACACACCCTGAGGGGCTCTGAAGGCTATAGATTCCTCGTCTTCTGGGGAAATTCGGATATGATTATATCCGGAATATCCATCCATGAAGGAAAGTGATTCATAGCCAGCTGTTGCATTAATTAGAAGTTCTGTAATCGGAATTGGGAAATCATCCTTAGGACAATGCCGATTAAGATCTCTGAAATCGATGCAAACTCTAATTTGTCCATTCTTTTTCTTTACAGGGACAATATTATCTAACCATTTGGGATATTGAACTTCTCTGACGAAGTTAGCTTTGATAAACTTATCCACTTCAGCTTCAATTTTGGAAGCATAAGTTGGGTGTGTTCTTCTCGCGGCTTGCTTAAATCCTCGATGTTCTTCTGGTAAACCCAAATGATGAGTAGCAACATCAGGATCAAGCCCGGACATTTCTGTATAGTTCCAGGCAAATATATCTCTATTTTACTTTATAAAAGAAATATACATCTCTTGCTCTTCAAGAGTCATGGCCGCACTGATTAAAGTGGGGCGTGGATCTTCTTTTGTACCCAGATTTATTTCTCTGAGTTCATCCACAGTGGTAGAGATACCCTCTTCAAATTCTGGAGGAGCATCTCTGAGATCTTCCTCTTCTTCTTCATCATGTGTTATTTCTTCCATTTCTACTTGCATAGTAGATGATAAAGTAGAATTCTCATGATCCGAAGAGATGTCAAAATTTGCATATCTTGAAGAAGAAGCTTCCATTTCCGACCTGATTAATGATGAAGGGTCTTCTTTGGGTAATAAAGAGGAGATGATGGATTGAGAATCGACATCATTGTTCACCTTCGATGTTGCTATAACTTCTTCTGGCCTAATTGGAGAAGCATAGACTTGTTGGATTTCAGCAGATGAAATGAAGACGTCACCATTTGTGCTTTCATCAATTCTTGGTAGATTACCAATTTCTCCCATGTTGTCTGGCTTGATTTCCGTAATTGACATTATCGATCTTTCCATAAGAGTATTTTGATTTGGGTCTATCTTGTCAATTTGACTGATAGGCAACACATAATCTATACTCACATGTGTAAATGGATTTACTGGATTTTTTTCCAAACCATATAGAGCATTAACTTTGGTAATCTCCTTTGTTATGGATTTCTCCCTTTGCTTCATGTGATAGAATTCCACCTCAATGTATTGAGACTCACATGTCTTGAACGGGTCCTTATCACCATACAATGTCCCAACTTGACCATAGAAACAATATTTGATACATTGATGGTATGATGAAGGGATAACCGCATGTTGATGTAGCCAGGGTCTTCCAAGCAAGATGTTGAAGGCAGAGTCTTGATCAACAACCATGAAATCTGAATTGGATACAAGATCTCCAAACTGAGTTCTGAGTGTAACTTCACCCAGTGGTTCTTGTTCATTTTTATCATATCCCTGTAGCATCATGGTGGAAGGATATAAATCAGATTCTGTGAGGCCCAATCGACGAAGTGTACGAATGGGCATGAGGTTGACTCCTGAACCATTGTCAATGAAAGCTCTTCGAACATCCACGCCATTGACCTTTCCAGAAAAGTAAAATGGTGTAATATGTCCATGCACAACATTATCTTCATCTTCATCAGTAAAGGATATTATTTCATGGAATTATACAGGATTATTCTCTATGTGATAGAATTTAGCTGCAACAATTTCAGTTTCAAACTCTTGAGGACTTGACAAAGCCTCGATGAGTGCTTCCCGAAGATCTTTTGACAAATTCAGAGCATCCAGAATTGATAACTTGGATGGTACTTGGGCCAAGTGTTTCAATATATCATACTTTTGATCTAGAGGTCTAAGTTTCCCAATAGGAATATGTGGTTTAGCAGGTACCTTGGAAGCAGATGCTTTGGAAGTTGATGCATCTTGTATTGGGATAGGAGTTGGCAATATTCCTGTTTTTGGAAGATTAGACCGATTAGATCCATTTACTTACTGAGAGGAAGAAGATGGAACCTTCAACCGGTCTTCCAAAATAACTATGCCAGGACTGAATTTTCTATTGGTAGAAGAACTTGCTTGTTCTTACTGAGCTCGCTGAAGGGCTCTACCACGAGTTTCTGCTGTGTACACAGTTCTAGCCGGGGTAGAATTGGAATAGTGGCTTCTGAAAGATCCACGTCTTCCCCTGTATCCTGAGCCCCTAGAACTTCCTCTGATTTCTCTGTTTGATACAGAGAATTCAGGCACATTGAAATCGAAACTTCGACTGACATATGGATCTGTTAATTGAATCATATTAACAGAACCAAAGATTAACTCTTCGTCTGATAAAGTCTCTGCCTGATTAGCATGTTTAGGCTGTGCCGTTTGGTGGGGCGGTGCCCGTGGCTTTGAAGTAGATGGCATGAAGTCTGCCAAAGTCAAAGATAACTTAGGCTTTGACATATACTCATCTTCTTCTGATTCTTTTTCTTTCTTTGAATCATGCTGTTTCTTTGAGGACTTTCCCTCTGACGATGAGGGTTTTGCCACAACATTCATGGCAGAAGACACAATTGATTTCTTTAATTATGCTTGCAAAATAGCATGAGTTTGATTGATTGTCTTTCTAACCATCCAATCATCATACTTCTGTGCATTTTTGCTTTTGACTTCTTGCCATTAACCTTCCTCCTCTGAAATTGTAGCAGTGACACATGCTACCTGGGCTGAGGAGCCTTTCAATGTGACTTGTCCCGAGTCGACCATCTTTTGCAGGAGTTCTTTGAAGACAAAACACTCTTGGATGGGATGCCCCAACATTTGATAAAAAGGGAAATAATTAGGATGGTCTTCATCTCCTTTCTTGTTTGGCCTCTTGGGCATTGGTAATTGAACTAAATTGTTTTCTAGAGCCAAAATGAAATAACCAGGAACTTGTTAATTTCGGAAAGAGTATGTTTTTCTCTTCATATTCTCAAATTGTTTTCGTCTTTGATCTTTTTGATCATATGGACGAAAAGGCCTTTGTTGTTGGCGCTCAGAAGGTGGAGCCCTTCGAGAAGATGAAGGTTTTGAGGTAGAAACAGGTATAGGTGCTTGTTTAAGCATAACTATAGCAGTTTCTGCTTTACCCATTATCCTTCCTAGAGATGATGGAATTACACGAGATTTAGCCTTAGCATGTATAAGGGAATCTTCAATCTGCTGAGCGATTGAAGTAAGGTCTCGAAACCCTCCTTTGTATTTCACAGGGATTAACGGCGTGCGTAATTCGTCACGCAGATTTGCCACACATATTGGCAACAATTCTTCTTGAGGGAGTGCTAAACTCAAGGAATATGTTAATCCCTTCCATCGAGCAATGAAATCAGAGACCCTTTCATTCTCCCTTTTCTTACAGTTTGTAAGATCGAAAAATTTTGTCTTTGGAAAAGTTGAGCTGAACTGAAGGATGAATTTTTGGCGTAGGTCCTCCCATCCGGTAATTGACCGGGATTGAAAGATTGTGTACCAAACAAAAGCTGGTCCTTGAAAGGTTCGCACGAAGCATCTGAGTTTCACTACTTCTTGCCGCTCTAGAGTTCCCATCATAAGATCGAAAAAAGACACGTAATGCATCAAATGTTGTTCAGGATCGCCTGATCCATTTAAAATAGGGAATACAGGATTCCCAAAACTGGATGTAGGAGAAATTGAATCTACCCTTTTAGGGTAAACTTTCTTTTCTGGTTGAACTTTCGCATGTTTCCCTTCCATAGTTTCTAATTGATCTGTTAATGACTCAATAGTAGTTATTAACTTTTGAGAAAAATCCGGTTGAACTTAGACTTGGGTAGCTGCAATGACTGGAGCTTGGACAGATGTGGCGATTGGTGCTGCAACTGATGGTAGCACTGCCAACTGTTGTTTCATTTGACCCATAGGATTAGACCTGTGAGGGTGTACTGAGAGGGGAGGATATTCTTGATCCATCTAAGTAGCTGCAACAAATTCCTTTGGCTGACTGACTCTAGCATGCTTAAGAAGAAGACTACTCTGAAGTAGTTCTGCATTCAACCATCTTAATTCTTTCATTTCTTCTTCCTGTTGTGCAAACCTTTTCTCTAGTGATAGTGATTGACCTTCTCCAGAGGAAGGATATGTAACCTGGTTCTTTCCCTTCCCTTTGTTGGATCCTTTTTGGAGAGGGGGAAGTGGGTTACTCGAAGGATTACCTAGGTTCTGAGTAATCCTTTGACTTTGTGTACGCACACCTTCTTCATTTGTGTCGGTGCATACATCTTCTTGAGCAGGAACTTCTTCATCTGAATCCCCTGAGTGAGCCTCATCTAGTGGATCAGCAACAACAACATTGATGACATTGGTTGATGCATAACTCATCGCATCCCTTCTATCAGCATTTCTGTGATATTGTCTTCTTCCATGTCTTTGATGAGACATTGCCTTTTGTTGATTCGATCCCTCAGGAACTTCTTGAAGAACCATAATTTGGAGGGAATCTCCTGATAATTTGGATCTTCGTTCCTCTTGTGGTTTCTTCCCCAATCTAGAAAAGACTGACTTTCTCTGAGGAGGGGATTGATGATTTGAAAAAGTCCCTAGTCCAGTGGACTGGGGCTGTTCCTGCTGTTCTCGCTCAACTCCCCGAATCCTTTTTATTGATTTCGAGGATTGGTTTAAAAGAGTCCCCAGTCTGGCGAGCTGGGGTGGTTCTTGACATGATATGTCTGAGACTTTCTTGAAAGTCCTCCTGATCTTGTGAACCTTAGTCCGGAAATTAGCTGGATGCATTAACCTGTATCCGCTTTTATCACCCTGTTCAAAAGACCATTGGATGATTTCTGACACTTCTTTCACTTGGTGACGTGCTTGCTCCAAATGAGAGGTATGTTTAATATTCTCGTTTGCTTGATAGAAGAGTAATTCAACAACTTGTTCTCTGTATTCTTGATTTTTAGAGGATCTGGTTGAAGCATGTTCTTGGGTAAGATTTTGATTACAAACAAAGTCCATTGACTGTGGCTGGTCATGGGCAATAACATTGCATGAGACCATTTTCGGTGGGCTTTGCTGACTGGAGAGCACCGTGAAATGTAGTGCTCCATGAACACCCCATCCTATGACACGAATACCAGATGGGGCATTAGCAATTAACTAACGTAATCTTCTTAGTGCGCCAAGGCATGAATGTTGAAGGGCTCTCTACTACTTTTCATCCTTCGGATATCGAGAGACTGATAGAGACACCAAATCAATCTGACGTTGTAACCCTTCTATTATCTTAATATTATTTTCATATTCATCATAAGATAATACTTTTTTTTAACTGACAAAGAGTTTTCCATATTTTGAGACGAATATCATGAATTTCATCTTCCGTCAACGTTTCTGGAATATTATACTGAGAGTCAGCCAGAGGCCAAAACATGACTGGCACTTCACCTTTTTCCAGTTGTTTTCTCATGTTCAGCATTTCCTCTTTATCATTTGATGAAGATTCTTCTACCTGATTTGACCAGAGTTGGTGTTTCCTGGTTGCTTCATTGGATTCAATAGGATTGGTAGAGAAATCATTGATCAAACTAGAAGATGCATGACTTAGGGGTGGTTTAGAGAATGACCTACACCCTGGGCTATCTTCTGATTGAGAAAGTATTTCACCTGCTAGCGATGAAGCTTCAGACATGACTGGTTTCGCATTTTCAAGTGCCTCAAGATAAGAGGGCTTTCTCGGCACTACATTGTCCACTGGAGCATTTTCCGGGCAATGTGCATCACTACTGCGGAGAGGACTTTCGCAGCGAAATTCATCATCATGGGGAGGACCACCATAATGGGTTACAATAAAAGATGAGATCTCTTGCTCCTTGGTCTTCTGACCACACAGAGGGTTACTTTGGATCTCATCTGAAGATGAAACTTCGAGATCGACTGAATTGTCATGAAGCAAGCCTTCATGAGGAAGTGTCTGTTGAAGACCTTCAGAATTAAAGTTCCCACTATTGGGAAATGAGGGAGTAGAATCTTGAATTTCAATAGATAATTGTCTGAGGGCTTCAAGAACTCTAGCATCGAGCAAGGCCTTGTTACAGATTGGCTCTTGATCTCCTGACTGTGCTGGGTGGGTCTTTTTCTTAGACGCCTTCTTACTCACCTTGGAAACCACTTTTTGACGAAAGTGGCTACTCTAAGCAGGTGTATATGCCTGATCAGGAAAGATGTCCAGGTTAGGCTGACAATCTCTACTCAAATTAGGCGTATGTGCCTGACTTGGTTGTCTGTATGATATGGGGGAGTATGACCCACAACCCTCTTGGACTGGAAAAAATGTGTGTGTCTGTTCCGGAGTGAATTGTTGATGTGTCACTCCACTGGTAGGGATAGATTTATGTGTCTTTCCCTGAGATGCTGCTGAAGTTGTTATAATATCCTGACAGGCATCCAGAATATGAGCAAGGATTTGGTTATGCTCTTTCACCATTGATAGAATATTCTTGGTGACTTCAGCTGCTAGAATGGGAATATACGTCCATTCCGGGCTTGGAGCAGGTGTATGTGCCTGCTCCTGTCCTCCTTTTCCTGTTAGTGAATCCTGACAGTACTCAAGTGTGGGGGCAGAGAGTTGAGTCTGCCTCCTGTTTGTCGTCGGGGCTTTCCGACTGAATTCTCTGAATTCTACTAAGCGAGACTGTTGGTAGGCTTGATAAATACTAGCAGGTGTATGTGTCTGATGATTGCACTTTGCCAAACGTGGTTGACGAGATCCATCATATGTAGTCAGACGAGCCTGCTGACTAGCTGATGATGTATAAACAAGTGTATGTTCCTACCTATAGTACTCCACCGGAATTGCCTGGTGGGATTGGCGTGATGCTTCCAGACAAGTCTGCTGGACAATGGAATTAAAATGGGTAGGTGTATATGCCCGCTCGTTGCTTTCCACCAAGTTAGGTTGGTGGACTTCTCCGGAGATGACAGAGATGAGAACCTGCTCACTGTTGACCGGATTCCGCCTCTGGTGGTTCGTCTTGCTTTCTCGGGTTCGAGGAACCTAAGACGAACGCCTGGAGTCAGTACCCTCACATGTTGAGGGCACACTGCCGCATGAGTCTAGCGGCGATTATTGGTGGGAGCCCTCAGGAAGGACTCCTGTCTGTTTGAATTAAGGCCTTGAGGGACCTGATCATTCACCTCCCCAGAATAAGGGAGAAAATGGTGATTGTGTTCCAGGGATAACGACCTGAAATGGTTGGAGACGGTAGTCAGCACCGCCTGCTTCTTGATCACTGGTCGTCGTTGTCCGGACGACCGATGTGAGTTGTTTACTTTGAGGGCTTGTCAGGCGGCCTCCAGAGTTGGGATGGTACCGTGATGACGGTACTCCTTAACCAGGGCGTTTGATACCTAGCGTTGAAGATGTTGAGTAGGTAATATCGTCCATAGAGTGGATGACGATCTAGCAGGAGTAGTAGCAGTGGCATTTGCAACAGCAGTATTCACAGGTGTGAACTTGAGAGCAGCCATTCTAGAAATGCATAAGATCTTGGAAAATATTTCTTGTTTGATATAACAGACGTAATCAAGATAAATTCAGCCACTACATCTTTTGGATGAGAACATATGTCAATGATTGTTTTTGTTGGCCCTCTCATTGAGTTTTAAATAGGGGCCTAATAAAATAGGTAAAACATCATTTTAACTTGGTTAAGGATTCATGTCGGGTTCACCATTTTTGTTTCTCTCGGAATCCAGGGATGACTGCCTTGATGGAAGGTTCAAACATTCCGATCAGTTTCTAACGGGTTTGTTCGTAGAACCGGAAACATCCAATGATTCCACATCCATTCAGACCTACTTTCCAAAGGTAGGCACTCATTAGTTTGTGGACTGATGAGGCTTAGAAATTTTCATTGGTCGAGAGGATGGAAGGTTGGACTCATCACACCTTTTTGAGGGGAATTATTGTCTACTTCGGGACTCTCTTTATAGATTTAAGTTATGTTCATGAATCTTTATTACATTACCAAGTATAAAATGAGCTTTCCTTCAGATCTGACAATCAATGATCAAATATGTAGGAAATTTAGAGAATCTTTTATATGTATTCGAGGTTCTTCATCGATAGATAATCATCTATATTTATTAGAGATTCTTGGCCAATGGTACCCTTCGACACATTTATATAGAAGTCTCTTGGTCATTATGATGACCATGCTAGTTTTAAAGTCACTCAGTGGGGCACTTGAAGTTTATTGTCATTCAGAAGGATATGGATTATTTCAGAGTTGGGATAGAACCCGCAGATGGGCTACCTACGTATCCTTTGTTTAGAAAAGGAATCAGAACCCACGTAGTTCGAGTAAGGGAGTATGGTGTTTATGATTGATGGATCAAAGAAGGATATCACAATTACTTTTACACTCTAAGCTCATGTGAGTCATGCTCGGTGTGAGAACCAAGAGGTATTGGTAAAAATTAGACAATTGTGCCATGAAAGATGCAATCATAAGAAATAATGTGGGACTTATGTATGTATGACTGCCCAGATAAATGAACATTAGGATTTACTTCAGGGAAAAAATCCAGGAACAGGGTCCATAAAGGTATATGTACTTTATGTAGATTTGAATACTCTAACTTGGGGCTTACTCCTGAAAAGGAGGCCCAAATTAGGAGAGTACTTATGATTGGGTTTTACTCCTGAAAAGGAATCCCAGATCAAAGGTAAATTAAGACTGGTTAATAGAAATTAAGACTGGGGCTTACTCATGAAAAGGAGGCCCAGTTTAAGGATTATGACTGGGGCTTATTACTAAAAAGGAGGCCTAGGTTAATGGAATTAAGGTTTGGGGCTTACTCTTGAGGAGGATGCCCAAATTAGGGGACTGGGGATTACTCCTAAGGAGGAGGCCCAGATTTGGGAACTTTAAGAATTGGGGCTTACTCCTAAGGAGGATGCCCAAGTTAAGAATTATGACTGGGACTTACTCCTGAAAAGGAGGCCCATGTTAAGAGATTTGAAAAATTAAGGGACTTGGAGCTTACTCTTGAAGAGGATGCCCATATTTGAGACTGGGGCTTACTCCTGAAAAGGAGACCCAGGTTAAGAGAATTATGGTTAGGGCTTACTCCTAAGGAGGATGCCCATATTAGAGGACTTGGGGCTTATTCCTAAAGAGGATTCCCATATTAGAGTACTTATGACTGGGGATTATTCTTGAAAAGGAGACCCAGGTTAAGAGATTCTATCATCTTAAAGGATGACGTTGAATGAATGAAATATCAATCTTTAGTGACATAAAGATGTGTAAATCACTAGGTTTTGAGAGATATTCCACATAATTCCTTTCAGATAAGGAAGTCAAATCAAGAAATCATGCCATAAATGGCTTTGAAGAGTGTCTTGAAGACTGAATCTTGAATAGAAAAGGTGGAACAGATTAAGAGGGGTGAAATGGGCAAGAAGGGCACCCAAAAAGGTAGGGGCGCGCAAGTCCTGGCAGGCGCGCAGGTACTGCGTGGGCGCGCAAGTCCTGGTCGCACAGGTATGCCTGCGCGACATATGGGGTACTTGTGCAACGATTAACCAGCAGGGTAATACTTGAGCGACTCTTGATTAAAGCCTTTAGAATCCTCTTGAGGTTCTTCTAGAAGAAGGGCGCGGAAGATCTATTGAAGGAGTAAGGCGGCGTGCAAGTGTGGCCCTTTTCCCTTAAGGGCTGGACACTCAGGCGTGCAAGTGTTGATGAGTTTCAATACTTAGGCCTTCCTCCCCCTCTTTAGATCTTCCGTTCTAGGTAAGAAATTACCTTATAAGTGTTTCAGAAGCTTTGAGAAGAGACTAGGGCACCGGGAGATCAAATCTGAGTTTCTGGAAAAAATCCTCTTCGAATGGGGGGCCCACAAGGTCTATTTATAGGCAGGAGAAGACCCCGGGTGGTTATCACTTAGGTCGCACAAGTCACTTGTGCGACCATCATGCGTCGCGCAAGTGGACTTGTGCGACTATGAGGAAACTTGCGCGACTTATGGGCAATCTTCTCCTTGTTCATCCCATTATCGATTTTTTATATTTTCTTCAAAGGATGAATCAATTTGTGCTAAGTCATTTCCATTTACATTCCTTTGGACTCTGTGATGAAAAAGGAGCGTCAACACTCGTACACGTCACAAATGACCCATAGATCGTTGTCCTAAAGTATCAATATATTCCGAAAGCGTTTGGTCGGTTTTCCGTATGTCAGTTGTTGTTTTCACTTAAAATAAAGTGCTTTTTAAATAAAATAGAGATACTTTTAATGGTGCCGGCCACACCTCGCCTTGGATTGAGGCGGGGTTGACTCATACACGTCACAAATGACCCATGGATCATTGTGCTAAAATATCAACATAATCAGAATTCGTTTGGTTGGTTTTCCATATGTACTTAAAATATTGTCCATTTTAAACATAAGAGAGACACTTGGGTGGTCCTGGACACACCGTGACTTGGATTTAGGTTCTGTTGACTCGTACACATAACATATTACCCATGGATCGTTGTACTAAAATTTTAACAGATTCCGAATGCGTTTGGTCAGTTTTTTGTATGCCAGTTGTTCTTTTCACTTATAATCCTGTACATTTTAAACAAAAGAGACACAATTAGAGTGGTACCGGCCACACCACGTCTCAAATTTAGATGGGTATGACTCGTACACATATCAAATGACCCATGGATCATTTTCCTAAAGTATCAACACAATCCGAATGCGTTTGGTCAGTTTTCCGTATACCAGTTGATGTTTTCACTTAAAATGATGTCCTTTTGAAACAAAAGACAGACACTTTGAGTGGTGCCAGCCACACCACATCTCAGATTGAGGCGGGGTTGATTCGTACAAGTCACATATGACCCATGGATCGTTGTGCTAAAGTATCAACACAATCATAATCCATTTGGTCAGTTTTCTGTATGTACTTAAAATGTTGTCCATTTTAAACAAAAGAGAGACACTTAGAGTGATCCCGACCACACCGTGACTCAGATTAAGGTGGGGTTGAATCTTACATGTCACATATGACCCATGGATCATTTTTCTAAAGCATCAACACATTTCGAATGCGTTTGGTCAGTTTTTCGTATGTCAGTTGTTGTTTTCACTTAAAATGATGTCCATTTTAAACAAAAGAGAGACACTATGAATGGTGTCGGCCACACCATGCCTCAGATTGAGGCGAGGTTGACTTTTACATGTCACATATGACCCATGGATTGTTGTTCTAAAGTATTGACACAATCAGAATCCGTTTGGTCGGTTTTCCGTATACTAGTTGTTGTGTTCACTTAAAAATGAAGTCCATTTTAAACAAAAGAGAGACACTTTGAGTGGTGTTGGCCACACCATGCCTCGGATTGAGGTGAGGTTGACTCGTACACGTCACATATGACCCATGGACCGTTCTCCTAAAGTTTCAACGGAAACCGAATGCGTTTGGTCGGTTTTGCGTATGTACTTAAGATGTTGTCCATTTTAAACAAAAGAGAGACACTTAGAGTGATCCCAACCACACCGCGACTCAGATTGAGCCCGGTTTGGCTCGTACACGTCACATATGACCCATGGATCATTGTGATAAATTATCAATAGATTCCGAATGCGTATGGTCAGTTTTTCGTATGCCAGTTGTTCTTTTCACTTATAATCCTATCCATTTTAAACAAAAGAGAAATAGTTAGAGTGGTACCGGCCACACCGCGTCTCGGATTTAGATGGGGTTGACTCTTACATGTCTCAAATGACCCATGGATCATTATCCTAAAGTATCAACACAATCCGAATGTGTTTGGTCGGTTTTCCGTATGCTAGTTGATGTTTTCACTTAAAATGATGTCCTTTTGAAACAAAAGACAGACACTTTGAGTGGTGTTGGCCACACCGCATCTCAGATTGAGGCGGGGTTGATTTTTACACATCACATATGACCCATGTATCGTTGTGCTAAATTATCAACACAATCAGAATCCGTTTGGTCAGTTTTCCGTATGTACTTAAAATGTTGTCCATTTTAAACAAAAGAGAGACACTTAGAGTGATACCGGACATACTGTGCCTCAGATTGAGGCGGGGTTGACTCGTACACATTATATATGACCCATGGATAGTTCTCCTAAAGCATCAACACATTTTGAATGTGTTTGGTTTGTTTTTTGTATGTCAGTTGTTGTTTTCACTTAAAATGATGTCCATTTTAAACAAAAGAGAGACACTATGAATGGTGTCGGCCACACCGTGCCTCGGATTGAGGCAGGGTTTACTCTTACACATCAAATATGACCCATGAATCGTTGTGCTAAAGTATCGACACAATCAGAATCTGTTTGGTCGGTTTTCCATATGCTAGTTATTGTTTTCACTTAAAATGAAGCCCATTTTAAACAAAAGAGAGACACTTTGAGTGGTTTCGGCCACATCGTGCCTCAGATTAAGGTGAGGTTGACTCATACATGTCACATATGACCCATGGATCGTTCTCCTAAAGTTTAAATGGAAACCAAATGCATTTGGTCAGTTTCTTGTATGTACTTAAGTTGTTGTCCATTTTAAACAAAAGAGAGACACTTAGAGTGATCCCGGCCACACCGTGATTCGGATTGAGCCCAAGTTGGATTGTACACGTCACATATGACCCATGGATCATTGTGATAAATTATCAATAGATTCTGAATGCGTTTGGTCAGTTTTTCGTATGCCAGTTGTTCTTTTCACTTATAATCCTTTCCATTTTAAACAAAAGAGACACAGTTAGAGTGGTACCGGCCACACCGTGCCTCAGATTTAGACGGGGTTGACTCGTACACGTCTCAAATTACCCATGGATAATTTTCCTAAAGTATCAACACAATTCGAATGCGTTTGGTTGGTTTTCCGTATGCCAGTTGATGTTTTCACTTAAAATGATGTCCTTTTGAAACAAAAGAGAGACAATTTGAGTGGTGACGGCCACACCTCACCTCAGATTGAGGCGGGGTTGACTCATACACGTCACATATAGCCCATGGATCATTCTCCTAAAGCATCAATACATTTCGAATGCGTTTGGTCAGTTTTTCGTATGTCAATTGTTTTCACTTAAAATGATGTCCATTTTAAACAAAAGAGAGACACTATGAATGGTGTCAGCCACATCGTGCCTCATATTGAGGTGGTGTTGACTCATACACATCAAATATGACCCATGGATCATTGTGCTAAAGTATTGACACAATCATAATCCGTTTGGTCGGTTTTCCGTATGCTAGTTGTTGTTTTCACTTAAAATGAAGTCCATTTAAAAAAAAGAGAGAAACTTTGATTGGTGTTGGCCACACCACACCTTGGATTGAGGAGAGGTTGACTTTTAAACGTCACATATGACCCATGGATTGTTCTACTAAAGTTTCAATGGAAACTGAATGCATTTGGTCAGTTTTCCATATGTACTTAAAATGTTGTCCATTTTAAACAAAAGAGAGACACTTAGAGTGATCCAGACCATACCGCGACTCAGATTGAGCCTGGGTTGGCTTGTACACATCAAATATGACCCATGGATCGTTGTGATAAATTATCAACAGAATCCGAATGTGTTTGGTCGGTTTTACGTATGCCAATTGTTCTTTTCACTTATAATCCTATCCATTTTAAACAAAAGAGACACAATTAGAGTGGTACCAGCCACACCGCACCTCAGATTTAGACAGGGTTGACTCTTACACGTCTCAAATGACCCATGGATCATTTTACTAAAGTATCAACACAATATTAATGCATTTGGTCAGTTTTCTGTATGCCAGTTGATGTTTTCACTTAAAATGACATCCTTTTGAAACAAAAGAGAGACACTTAGAGTGGTGACGGCCACACCGCGCCTCATATTGAGGCAGAGTTTACTCGTACACGTCACATATGACCCATGGATCATTTTCCTAAAGCATCAACACATTTCAAATGTGTTTGGTCAGTTTTTCGTATGTCACTTGTTGTTTTCGCTTAAAATGATGTCCCTTTTAAACAAAAGAGAGACATTATGAATGGTGTCGGCCACACCGTGCCTCGGATTGAGGAGGGGTTGACTCGTACACGTCACATATGACCCATGGATTGTTGTGCTAAAGTATCGACACAATCAGAACCTGTTTGGTCGGTTTTCCATATGCTAGTTGTTGTTTTCACTTAAAATGAAGTCCATTTTAAACAAAAGAGAGACACTTTGAGTGGTGTCGGCCACACCGTGCCTCGGATTGAGGTTAGGTTGACTTTTACATGTCACATATGACCCATGGATCGTTATCCTAAAGTTTAAATGGAAACCAAATGCGTTTGGTTGATTTTCTATATGTACTTAAAATGTTGTCCATTTTAAACAAAACAGAGACACTTAGAGTGATCCCGGTCACACTGCAACTCGGATTGAGTCTGGGTTGGATCGTACACGTCACATATGACCCATGTATCATTGTGATAAATTATAAACAGAATCTGAATTCATTTGGTCAGTTTTCCGTATGCCAGTTGTCCTTTTCACTTATAATCCTGTCTATTTTAAACAAAAGAGACACAATTAGAGTGGTACAAGACACACCACGCCTCAGATTTAGACGAGGTTGACTCTTAAACGTCTCAAATGACCCATGGATCATTGTACTAAAGTATCAACACAATTCGAATGTGTTTTGTCGATTTTCCGTATGCTAGTTGATGTTTTCACTTAAAATGATGTCCTTTTGAAACAAAAGAGAGACACTTTGAGTGGTGTCGGCCACACCACACCTCAGATTGAGGTGTGGTTGATTCGTACATGTCACATATGACCCATGGATCGTTTTAGAAAGCATCAACACATTTCGAATGCGTTTTGTCAGTTTTTCGTATGTCACTTGTTGTTTTTTGCTTAAAATGATGTCCATTTTAAACAAAAGAGAGACACTATGAATGGTGTCATCCACACTACGCCTCATATTGAGGAGGATTTGACTCGTACATGTCACATATGACCCATGGATCGTTTTTCTAAATTATCGACACAATCAGAATCCATTTGGTCAGTTTTCCGTATGCTAGTTGTTGTTTTCACTTAAAATGAAGTCCATTTTAAACAAAAGAGAGACACTTTGAGTGGTGTCAGCCACAATGAGCCTCGTATTGAGGCGAGTTTGACTCTTACATGTCACATATGACTCATGGATCATTCTCCTAAAGTTTCAATGGAAACCGAATGCGTTTGGCTGGTTTTCCATATGTACTTAAAATGTTGTCCCTTTTAAACAAAAGAGAGACACTTAGAGTGATCCCGGCCACACCGCGACTTGGATTGAGCCCATATTGGCTCGTACACATCACATATGTCCCATGGATAATTTTGATAAATTTTCAATAGAATCCAAATGCGTTTGGTTGGTTTTCCGTATGCCAGTTGTTCTTTTCACTTATAATCCTGTCCATTTTAAACAAAAGAGACACAATTAGAGTGGTACCGGCCACAACGTGACTCATATTTATATGGGGTTGACTCTTACACATCTCAAATGACCCATGGATCATTTTCCTAAAGTATAAACACAATCTTAATGCATTTGGTCGGTTTTCCGTATGCCAGTTGATGTTTTCACTTAAAATGACATCCTTTTGAAACAAAAGAGAGGCACTTAGAGTGGTGCCGGCCACACCGCGCCTCGGATTGAGGCGGGGTTGACTCTTACATGTCAAATATGACCCATGGATCGTTTTTCTAAAGCATAAACACATTTCGAATGCGTTTGGTTAGTTTTTCGTATGTCACTTGTTGTTTTCGCTTAAAATGATGTCCATTTTAAACAAAAGAGAGACACTATGATTGGTTTTGGCCACATCGTGCCTCGGATTGAGGAGGTTTTGACTCATAGACGTCACATATGACCCATGGATCGTTGTGCTAAAGTATCAACACAATCAGAATCCGTTTGGTCGGTTTTCCGTATGCTAGTTATTGTTTTCACTTAAAATGAAGTCCATTTTAAACAAAAGAGAGACACTTTGAGTGGTGTTGGCCACACCGCACCTCGGATTGAGGTTAGGTTGACTCTTACATGTCATATATGACTCATGGATCGTTCTCCTAAAGTTTCAATGGAAACTGAATGCGTTTGGTCGGTTTTTCGTATGCACTTAAAATGTTGTCCATTTTAAACAAAAGAGAGACACTTAGAGTGATCCTGGCCACAACGTGACACGTATTGAGCCCGGGTTGGCTCATACACATCACATATGACCCATGGATCATTGTGATAAATTATCAACAGAATAAGAATGCTTTTGGTCAGTTTTTCATATGCCAGTTGTTCTTTTCACTTATAATCCTGTCCATTTTAAACAAAAGAGACACAGTTAGAGTGGTACCGGACACACTGCGCCTCAGATTTAGATAGGGTTTACTCGTACACATCTCAAATGACCCATGGATCATTTTCCTAAAGTATCAACACAATCCGAATGCATTTGGTTGGTTTTCTATATGCCAGTTGATGTTTTCACTTAAAATGTTGTCCATTTTAAACAAAAGAGAGACACTTAGAGTGGTGACGACCACACCGCACCTCAGATTGAGGCGGAGTTGACTCATACACGTCACATATGACCCATGGATCATTTTCCTAAATCATTAACACATTTAGAATGCGTTTGGTCAGTTTTTCGTATGTCACTTGTTGTTTTCGCTTAAAATGATGTCCATTTTAAAAAAAAGAGAGAAACTATGAACGGTGTCGGCCAAACCACACCTCTGATTGAGGAGGGGTTGACTCTTACACATCACATATGACCCATGGATCGTTGTGCTAAAGTATCGACACAATCAGAATCCATTTGTTCGGTTTTCCGTATGCTAGTTGTTGTTTTCACTTAAAATGAAGTCCATTTTAAACAAAAGTGAGACACTTTGAGTGGTGTCAGCGACACCACGCCTCGGATTGAGGCGAGGTTAACTCATACACATCACATATGACTCATGTATCATTATCCTAAAGTTTAAATGGAAACCGAATGCATTTTGTCGATTTCCCGTATGTACTTAAAATGTTGTCCATTTTAAACAAAAGAGATACACTTAGAGTGATATCGGCCACACCGCGACTCAGATTAAGACTGGGTTGGCTCGTACATGTCACATATTACCCATGGATCATTATGATAAATTATCAACATAATCCGAATGCGTTTGATCAGTTTTCCGTATGCCAGTTGTTCTTTTCACTTATAATCCTGTCCATTTTAAACAAAAGAGACACAGTTAGAGTGGTACCGGCCACACCACGCCTTATATTTAGATGAGGTTGACTTCTACACATCTCAAATGACCAATGGATCATTTTACTAAAGTATCAACACAATCCGAATGTGTTTGGTTGGTTTTCCATATGCCAGTTGATGTTTTCACTTAAAATGTTGTCCATTTTAAACAAAAGAGAGACACTTAGAGTGGTGCTGGCCACACCGCGCCTCAGATTGAGGCGAGGTTGACTCGTACACATTACATATGACCCATGGATATTTTTCCTAAAGCATAAACACATTTCTAATGCGTTTGGTCAGTTTTTCATATGTCACTTGTTGTTTTCACTTAAAATGATGTCCATTTTAAACAAAAGAGAGACACTATGAATGGTGTCGGCCACACCGTATATCAGATTGAGGTGGGGTTGATTCGTACACATCACATATGATCCATGGATCATTTTCCTAAAGCATCAACACATTTCTAATGCGTTTGGTTAGTTTTTCGTATGTCAGTTGTTGTTTTCACTTAAAATGATGTCAATTTTAAACAAAAGAGAGACACTATGAATGGTGTCAGCCACACCGCACCTCGGATTGAGGCAGAGTTTACTCATACACGTCACATATGACCCGTGGATCATTGTGATAAAGTTTCAACAGAAAACTAATGCGTTTGGTTAGTTTTCCGTATGTACTTAAAATGTTGTCCATTTTAAACAACATAGAGACACTTAGAGTGATCCCGACCACACCGCGACTCATATTGAGCCTAAGTTGACTCGTACACGTCACATATGACCCATGGATCATTGTGATAAATTATCAATAGAATATGAATGTGTTTGGTTGGTTTTCCGTATGCCAGTTGTTCTTTTCACTTATAATCCTGTCCATTTTAAACAAAAGAGACACAATTAGAGTGGTATGTTAGTTGTTTATTCACATTATTCAAATACACTATTTGACTATGGGTCTTTAAATTAATTTATTTATGAAAAATTTACATTTAAAATGAGAATATCAGAAAATTAATAGAAGATAAAACTTTTACTAAAAATCCTTGTGGAAATATTAAGGTAAACACGATTTATGAGAATCCTCATGTTTCTATTAGTGGAATGGTATTTACTTAAAATCTTGTGGAAATTCATATAGAATATTTTTATATCATTCTTAGTATGGATTAGATTTTAGTTTATCATGCTATGAAACATTTCAGAGCTAACAATGCCATGCCCAATGAATACATCCCTTTTATAACATACCAAGAATCTATGATATTGATTAGATGTGTAAATGTGATTTACATTGATTATCATGATGAAAATAAATAAAATATATATTATAGATTTTCTAGTAGTGAATAAAATCAAGGAGGGTGGGGGGGCTGTCCGGGGGGGGGGGGGGTGGCTGTCCGGTGGGTGTCCGGGGGGCTGTCCGGGGACCAAGGAGGAGGGTGGGGGGCTGTGCAGGGGGCTGTCTGGGGGGTGTTCGGGGGGTTGTCTGGGGTCCAAGGAGGAGGGTGGGGGGGATGTTTGGGGGGCTGTCCGGGGTCCAGGGAGGAGGGTGGGGGGGGGGGGGGCTGTCTGGGGGGCTGTCCGGGGTCCAAAGAGGATGGTGGGGTGTTGTCCAGGTTCCAGGAAGGAGGGGGGCTATCCAGGGAGTTCCCAAACACACAACCACTAAAAGACAACAACATCCATAAAAACAGACAATATATAAAAATAACTCAACTCTAATACTATACTACGGGTATAGATAAAACCAACAACTAGAATAGATTAAACATCAAATCTTAGTAATATTAGTCAAAAATGTAACAGATCAATTTGTCCCACATCACCATCACCATCATCACCATCATAATCATCCTCGTCCTCGTCCCCATCATCGTCCTCGTCCTCCTCCTCACCCCCGCCCTCCTCCTCGCCCTCGCCATCCGCCTCGCCCTCCTCCCCTCCCTCCTCTTCTACATCAGACTCCTCACCATCATCATTGTCAAGCTGGAAATCGTCCTAACCACCACTAGAACTGCCACCTAGTGTTACATATATAAAACTTATCGACGACATATATTCATCAAAAGATGGGCTGGACTCTACTGAAAGTGTTGGATGTAGAACTTCAATAAATTTCATAAATGTACTGTTTTCCCTAGCAGACTATTCTACCGTCTATGTGGCCCTTTTCTCAGCCTTTTCTGCCTGTGCCCTAACTTGTTTCAGCTCGGTGGCACTACAACTCATACCTAAGGAGGGCCAATACCTCGTTGGGGCTATCATAGGTCGGTAGCATACTCTTCCAGGATGCTCCTCTCCCAACACCTGATGTAAGTGACCAGTTGGCCCAAAATTGTCTGGTTCTTGGGAATCGAGGGCCTATAAAGAAGTCTGTTACAAATATAAATATATTATTAAGTTACAAAATAGATATTAAAATATAAAATCAACAGATTAAAACTTACAATCTGCTGCTGAGTCGCTTCGTTGACGGCACTTCCATCCTTTTTCCGTCTACTCGAGTAAAATAGTTTTGCTCGAGGCACACGTCCTTCAATATTTTGTATTTTCCTCTATAATGACATTGAAAACTAAAGTTATATGAAAACTTTAGAAAATGATTAAATAATTGAGGAAACAAAAGAAAATGTAAGTCGTAAAGAAAACTTATAAACAATTGTCATACCTGCTTCCTCTCATGATCCGGCATCGTAGTACGTCCTAGTGTGTGGTGGTATTTTTTTGCATCAATGTTTTTTTTATTTTTTCCAGTTGATTCCTAAATAAAATTCGATAATGCAAAGGATAATATTAATTCAAAACATGAAAGTTATTATTTAAATACCTCAAATGCAATTCATACCTTAAACTGGGTACTCGTCCAATGAGTAATCATCTGACGATACTGCTCTATAGGATAATCATCCACGACTGGTACCGCCTCTAACTCAGTGCCAACTCTAGAACGCCAGCCAATATACAACTCATGCTTATAGGCTCTCCAAAGCTCGCCTAAATACTTTAGACGTTCCAGTCGTACACCCTTACCATCGGGAAAATTAAATCAAAGCTGACATCAAAATATTAATTCATATAAATACAAAAATAATTCATGGAATTAAATACAACAGATTTTTTTACCCATATATCTGCCCAAGCTCTATCCTTGACCTCATGTGGCAAATTTATCCACGATAATAGGCTGATGGGAATGATGTCGGAGTATTTGGCAAGCGTCACAAAAAAACTCTGACATTGCTGCCCTGTTTTCTCAACCATTTGGTTGTCTTCATTGTAATCCACCATAACCTGTGTGCAACGATTCCACATCGAACGCATGCGTGTACACCCCTGCCCCTGACTCCTGTCAGTAGATGTATCTTTCATGAAAGAAAAACAAATATTTTATCAAAACATGTTATAATGAAAATAAATATTACTATAAATTTTTTTAGGGTTATATAAATATACCTGTGCCAGTCTGATCGCTGAGCGCCGCTGGATCCACAGAAACTGATGGAACACCCTATGGTGGAACAGGAGTCTAAGATGATGGAATATAGAAGCTCGGAGAGACAGAAGTAGAAGGAAAAGAAGATGGGACAACTTTATGACCGGATTCTGACTGGGGAGTGGGAATCATCATGGGATGTGAAAATGATGGGCCAGAAGATGCAAAAGGTGGCAAAAACATGGGAGGCCTAAATATCCCGTGTGTCCCTAACAATACACCGGGATCAGAATGTGGGAAGGATGACATGTCAGTGGGAGGGGAAGAGTCTAGTCAGGTACGCGTAGCTGCTCGTCCACCTCTGGTATGAACCCTCCTCGTACCACCAACCTGAGTACTAGGACCAATACTAGGCTCCTCGTCGAATAACTGTCGATGTATAGGTGGATACTACAAAAATGTTTACAAAAAAATTAATCACATGACATTATATATTCTTTAAATATATATATTTGAAATAAAGTACTCACTGTAGGCACTAATGGTGGAACGCCCATCTCCACCATTCGACAATTTTTCTCCATCATTTTTTTCCTTCGTCTCTCTTCAATTGGCTATATTTAATGCTTTTGAAAACAAATATGTAATTAATTAGAAAAAGGAAACTAATGTGTAAACCAAAAAACTAAATATATGAGGGAATAGGAGGATTCATTGGTAATTTAGCTATCAACTATTTTAAAAGAGCTTAAATGGATTTAATAAATCATAAAAGTTGTAATGTTCACCAAGTTAGAAATATTGTTTGACTAGGTTTGAATACAGTTCAATTCCAAATTAGAAAATTCAATTCAAATAAAACTGCAACCAATAAATATTGAAAATTCACATAACAGTCAATTTAGCTAAAACATTTTTGTGATCAATACTAAATCAATTTGAATATTACCAACCTTAAAACCCAACTCGAGGTAAACCAAAAGAATTGAGAACATGGATGAATGATTCTATATATTTTCAACCACAAATTCAGGTTCACAATCAACTTTGAAAATTGAGATATTGGAGTCATCAAAAGAAATAAATGGATTGGTTCCAATGGAACTAGGGATAGTTTCAATTCCATCATCACCATCATAAAAAATATGCCTTGGAATTACTTCAACTATGACACCAAATTCAGGTCGAAGTTGGTCTTTGACATAAAAAACTTGTTTAGCCATTGATGCCAACACATATGGTTCTTTGGTAGCAAGAGTGCGAGTCATATTAATTACTCTAAATCCACAATCATCAATAAATGTGCCCTGTCTCGTCATCAAATCAAACCAATGACATTTCATCATTGTGACTCATCCATGAGAGTAATAATCCAATATTATTATTTTCTCAACGACTCCATAATAACCCACATCTTCAAATCGCGGTCTACTATATAATGCACTATCATAACACTCTGTTGTGGCAGTAACCATAACACCATCATGTTGGTTATCATGTTCTTTTCTCGTTCAGTGACAATAAATTTGTACCCATTGATAATAATTGATTTACAGTCACGAACCACGATATTAGGACCAAAAGCCAAAGCTCTTATTTCCTTAGAGATAGAGTTAGTATACAAAATCAATACCTTAAATATAAATGAATATTAAACTTAATTAAATATTGATATAATTATTTTAAATAGTAATATTTTTACCTTCAATTTTAACCAAGAAGAAAACTATTTGCTATGCAAAGTTTCTCTCCTTCTCAAAGATAAAGAACGATGCTTCCTATTTATCATTGTTTTATGTTCCCTGTAGATAAAAAATATGAATATTTTAATAGATATATATGTAAGATATACATATTCAATTTAGTTACCTGATATAGTCATTGAACAAATCACAGCTGAACAAAACTGGGCGATGTGCCATCTCCTGCTCTTCATGGATTAATGTCTTCAATGTATATGATCCAGGAATTCCTCTTGTTTGAGGAAGTGATGGAAAAATGGGTTCAATTTTCTCATACTGTTCTTCTTCATTTCTCATTGGTCTTTTCATTCTTGTAGTAAGATCAGACAAATACATTGAGTAGAAATCCATACATTCTTGATCCAAGTAACTGTTCACGATAGAACCTTCGGGATGATTCCTGTTTCAGACATAAGACTTTAATGTGTACATATTTCTTTCATTGGGATACATCCAATGAAAAGAAACAGGTCCTTTGAGAAGTATTTCAATGAGAATATAGACAGTCAGATGCAACATGCATGTGAAAAATGATGGAGGAAATATTTTCTCCAACTCACACAAAATTAATGGGGCATCTGTCAACATTTTTTGCAAGAAAGACTTGGATAACTTCTTAGAACAAATATCTCTAAAAAAATGGCACAACCAAATAATATTCACCCTTACATTATTGGAAAAAAGATGACGAATTTCTATTGGAAGCAAATCATGCAGTAGAATGTGATAATCATGAGTCTTCAAAGATTTTAGCTTCAACTCTCTTCTGTTGACCCATTTAGATATGTTGCTTGAATAGCCATCAGGAACTCTAATAGTCTCTAATACTTCTAGAAATTGTTTTTTTTTCATAGGTGTCATCACATAAGAAGTACATGGAAGTTGCCATTTATTTTCACTGATACGCACAGGATGCAATTCTGGTCTGATGCCCCAATCCACCAAGTCACGCCAAGATCGTAAATAATCTTTTTTCTTCCCCTTGACATTTAGAAGAACCGAAAGCAAAATTTAGCATATATTCTTTTCAATATGCATTACGTCTAAGCAATGACGTAACAAATTGGTTGACCAATAAGGCAAATCAAAAAAGATACTCCTCTTCCTCCAATTGTAACAGGTTTCAGTGGAAACATTCTTTCTCTTTCCAGATTTCATTTGACCCTTCCCGAACAAAAAATTGAAATATTTCAATTTATTAAGCACATCAGTTCCAGACATACGTTGAGGTGGATCATCGGTCTCTATGGTATTATCAAATCTTCGATGATTCATTCTATATGGATGATCATTTGGCAAGAATCATCGATGTCCCATAAAACTAAAACTACAGCGATGTTTCAGTCTTCTGGATCGTGTATTCTTCATACAAACTAGGCATGACAGTTTTCCCTTCGTGCTCCATCTAGACGTTATTGCATAAGCCGGAAAATCATTGATCATCCACATAAGCGCAGCACACATCTGAAATATGTCTTTCGAAAA
Organism: Viscum album; assembly: GCA_963277665.1. NCBI lineage: Eukaryota > Viridiplantae > Streptophyta > Magnoliopsida > Santalales > Viscaceae > Viscum > Viscum album. The sequence continues at coordinate 1,909,679,776 of OY728155.1, forward strand.
TGCATCGTATGTTCTCACACCCACATCCCAAAGAAGTTTCAACTCTTTTATTAAAGGTTGCATGTATACATCAATACCAATGCCGAGATCAGAAGGACCAAATATGAGTTTAATCATGAAAGTGAAAGGTTTTTTCATACACAACCATGGGGGAAGATTATAAATGTGTATAAAAAATGGCCATGTGCTGTGTGAAGTAAGCATCTGCCCAAACGGATTAAAACCGTCACATGAAAGACCCAGCCTCACATTATGCACATCAGCTGAAAAATCAGGATGTCGAGTATAAAATCTCTACCATGCAAATCCATTTGCAGGATGAACCAACTAATCATTAGTCTTCTTTCTCTCGGTATCATGCCATCTCATTTTTATTGATATGTCATCAGACATAAAAAGATTCTGGAGTCTCGGGATCAATGGAAAGTGTCACATTACTTTCCGTGGAATGTGGGATGGTGTTCCATCATATTTTGACTTCCAACAGGATGTACCACATTTTATACAATCATTTTGTTCAGCGGTTTCCTCCCAGAATAAACTGCAATCTTTCGGGAAAGCATGAATTTTGTTTCTTGAAAATCCAAGTTCTTCAACTAACTTCCATGCCATATAGTAGTTTGAGGTAATATCTGCATCATCTAGAAGTAAATCCTTCAAGAGGGTAAGAATGTAATCGATTGCTGTATTATAAATCCCACACATAGTTTTCCCATGTAACAATCAGATTAAAAATTCAATATTTTTCATTTTATCGCATTGTCGATATACTGGAGTCGTGGAAACATCATTAAATTTTTTCACCTTATCAATATCATCATTTTCACTAGATGCATCAACTGTCCTCATATTTAAGTCTTCTTGAGTCGAAATCCTTTCTTTTTCATGATGATGAATAAACAGAAACCGATCATCTAACAAATTCTCCATTCCAGTCCTTTCATTTCGATCATCACTAATTTGAGATTTCATTTTCTCCCCATTATGATACCACACAAAGTAGTTTGCTTGAAAACCATTTTTAGTTATGTGGTATCTGACTTCTTCATAGCTCAACCAAGGTCTACCAACACAATTGGAACATGGGCAGTGTATGCGAACACTATCTGAAGCATTGTGAAATGAAAAATCTATAAAGCTCTCCAAATTGTTTTGAAAATCGCTTGAGATCTGATCGGTTTCATACATCCAACTTCTGTCCATTCTGTAAAAAGAATTTATATAAGTCATTTTTTCATAAACAATTCAATAGGATTTAACTTTAATAGAAAATACATTTAAGTAAACAATAAAGTAAGAAGTTTCTAGTCAATGTAGTGAACTATTAAAATAATGTAAAGAACAAGTACTCATAAATTAAATTAAAATTTATTTATATTCATTTTCATTAGGTATATAAGATGCACATGCCTCATGTCCCATCATGTGTTATAGGCATCCCAAATCATTCACTCATGTTCAATAACTCATTATTGGCACCTCTATGGCCATACCTTTCATTACCCAATTACTTCCCCAAGTCAAGCGCACGCCATGGGTGAATAAATTTTAGGCTTCTAAACTAATAGGTTGTTCATGGCTTGTAAAAAGATTTAATTTCATTAAGTATAGACAAAAACATTTATTTTTAAATTTGAGATTAATAATAAAGTATGTCAAAGATAACAACATTACTAAATTAAACTTGTGACTTATCTAACATTTTTATGGATGTCTACACATGCCAGCATGGGTAGTGAAAATCACCCCACCCTCATAATCCCATGGTCCTAATGATATTTTAACCATTCAGTCATGATTTTTGAGATTAACTTGTATCCATGAAACCATATGAGAAACACGATTCAATACATGTGTTTTCTGACTTTCCTAAGCATTTTGAGGAACCCCAAATCAGTGAAAATGGTCATTGTGTTTTAAAAAGGTGATTGAATAAATCATGTATGATGTTGAAGGCATAATGATTAATGTTTATATTAGGAAAACTAATATTCACTAATATTGAGAATTTGATATTCTGTGAATTAGTTTCATGAAGAAGGAAGAAGTACTAATTAGGGACCACATACTATTTTGCAAAGTTCAAGAAGATACTCCATATGTTCTATTGTGAAAAGGATAAGTGAACAACGTGTCATTTTATATATATATAGATTTTGATAGAAACATGATACATACTTATTATGTAATACACGTAGTGTACAAAAATTAAGATGAACAAGATCTTCATGTTTGACATGATCTTAATGAAAGGAGTGATTTTTATGAAATAATATGAATAAATACTACAAACAATTTCTTATGAGTTCATATACATGAAGCTGTAATATTTGAAGCATTGAGATTAAAAAAAACTACGAATCTTTAAAATTAGAACACAATAAAGAGACACCATTCCCTTATAAATGTATTTTTGTAATGAAAACATTAATTGGACAATGTGTACATAGATGTAGTGATTTGAGTACACAATTCGTGGAGTAGTGAATCATAAAATTTTCCAAAAACCCTAAAAATTGGGAATAAAGATATCCTTGAGAATATAAGGATATCCTTGATAAGAGGTGGAAGGATATCCTTGAGAAAAGGAGGAAGGAGTCTAACTTGGTAGCTGATCGGATGGAAGAGGTGCACCTATGATGGGGGTTCTGAAGGGCTTATGCCAGTCAGAATTGCTTCTGGGAGAGCTGAGCACTACTTTTGGAATCAGGGAGGGGGCTGCGTGGCTTAGGCGAATTTGGGGCTTCTTTTTCCCAACAGTTTTTAAAAACCATTGGGAACACTCCATCTTTACCAACGGTTTAATGAAACCTTTGGGAAAACTCTTATTTTTCCCATCTTTCCCAATGGTTTGATGAAACAGTTGAGAAAACTCTTTTTTTCCCATCTTTCCCAACGGTTTCATCAAATTGTTGGGAAAACTCTTTTTTTACACATCTTTACCAACATTTTATGCAAAACGTTGGTAAAGATCACCTATACCAATGGTTCAATTGAACTGTTGGTATAAAAGTGTTGGGAAAAGTATGATTTCCAGTAGTGAAAGTACTAATGATCTTCTCTTTTAATTGTAGAATAAAAAAGAAAATATCATTAACCACACTATCCCTGCGATCAATTATGGATAAAGACAACATACTCACTGGAAGTAACTTCCAGGAATGGTTTAGACGCCTTCTGGTTATCCTACGCCATGAACAGAAGTCTTACATATTGGAGTTAGCATTACTTGATCTGTCTACCAAAGAGGCGAGTGATGAGGATTTCCTAGTCTATGAGAAACATATGAATGGTGCGGTCGACGTTCAATTTTTGATGCTACCATCAATGTCTAGTGAGCTCATTAAGTCTCATGAAAACATGGATTCTTATAGCATGCTCGAGGACCTCTGTGGTCTTTACTAGGAGAGAGAAATAAATGAAAGGTTTGAGATATATAAGGCACTCTTTCAGAGTAATATTGTAGAAGGTGCCCCAGCTGGGCCTCATGTAGTCAAGACCATTGGCTACATTGAGCACCTGGAGGTTCTAGGGTTTAAACTACCTGAATAACTAGGAATTGATCTCATTCTTGCATCACTCCCTCAGAGTTTCTCTAACTTTGTTTTCAATTTCAATATGAACAACATTGAGAAGTCTCTATCTGATCTTCTTATCCTCATTTTCCAAGTGGTCAAAGATATGAAGTGTGAAAAACCTTCTGTCCTTATGGTGAATAAGAGTAAAGGGAAGGTGAAGAGATTTAAGCCCAAAGATTATTCACGACCTTCCAAGAAGAGAAATATCAAAGGGGAGGCAAGTGAATAGGAGGCTATTTTTTTTGCATGTGGAAAGAAGGGCCACTAGAAGAAGAACTACACACATCCTAAGAATCTAGGAGAAGCTTCAAGTGCGTTTGTTATCGAATTCAATCTATCTATTTCTACAAATTGGGTATTAGATATAACTTTTGGTGCTCACATATGTATAAAAATATAAGAACCAAGTAGATTCAAGAAGATTGACTGAGGGAAGGTAGATCTACGAGCGGACAATGGAGCCAGACTTGCTGTTGTAGCTGTCAGGGACTACCACCTCACGTTGCCAACTGGGATGATCTTGGTGTTAAAGGGTTGTTATTATGTGTCTTCTATTACTAAAAAAATTATTTTTGTATCCAAATTAGATACATATGGATTTTTTTTTTCAAGTTTGGAAAAGAATTTTGCTTCTTTTACAAAGATAGAATTTGTTTTGGTAGGGCACATTTATACAATAGTCTTTACGTGTTGGATTACACAAACCAAGTAATGACAATCGATAACAAATATACTTCACATGAATCATACCACACCCAAATTTAGCATCACCATCTAGGTTATGTAAATGAGAAACTCTTGACAAATTTACATCAAGATGGATATTTAGATTCTTTCGAACTAAAACCACTTGGCGTATGTCATGCATGTTTACAAGGAAAAATGACCAAAACCCCATTTAGTGGGAAAGGTGAAAGGGCTAAATAACTTCTTGAATTGGTTTATACCGATGTGTGTGGACCATTTCTAGTTGAATCAAGGGGAGGGTACTCATAATTCATAACTTTTACTGATGATTTTAGTAGATATGGATATATCTACTTAATGAGGTATAAGTCAAATTATTTTGATAAGTTCAAAGAATACAAGAATGAAGTTGAGAACCAACTTGGTAAGAATATTAAGAAACTCCACTTAGACTGAGGTGGAGAATATCTTAATCAAGACTTCATTGATTACTTATGGGAGTTTGGGATCCTATCCCAACTCACTCCTCCTTACACACCTCAATGGAATGGTGTACTCTAAAGTAGGAACCACACCTTATTGGACATGGTGAGATCAATGATGAGTCATGAAAGTCTTCCATTATCTTTTTGGGGGTATGCGTTACAAACAATGTCACACATACTAAACCAAGTACCAAATAAATCAATAAATGGTATTCCATACGTGTTCTGGAGTGGAAGAAAATCCATGTTACCGAATTTACATGTGTGGGGTAACAAAGCGTTTGTTAATGTCTCTTTAGGTAACAAACTTTCACCCCAAGGCACAAAGTGTTCCTTTATAAGATACCCCAAGGAAATAAGAGGATATTACCTATACAACCCATCATACAAAAAGGTTATAGTGTAAAGACATTCCATATTCCTTGAGAGGGATCACATCTCTAAAATAGATAGTGGGAGAAAGATAGACTTCTATGAGGTCGAGGCTCAAGGTACACAAGAGTTGGTACAGGAACAAATTCCACAAAGCCCCGTGGAAGAAGAATCTGTTCCAGACACAAGTACTGCGTAAGAGTACAAGATAGGTTAGAGAACCAGAATGGTATAGTTTCTTAGTTACCGAGGATGGTGACTCATTATTAGTTGATAATAATGATACTTTAACCTACAAGGAAGCAGTAAGTGGCACAGAAATTACCAAGTGGCAAGAAGCCATGAATTCTAGAATGGATTCCATATACCAAAACCAAGTCTGGATTTTGGTAGATCCTCCAGTTGATGTTAATCATTTTGGTTGCAAATGGGTATTCAAGAATAAAATGGACATGGAAGGACAAGTCAATACCTATAAGTCACAATTGGTTGCAAAAGGGTTTAAACAATGTCAAGGAATTGACTATGAAGAAACCTTTTCACCAGTTTCAATGCTAAAATCCATCAAAATTATACTTTACATTGCAGCTTACCATGACTATGTGATTTGGAAAATAGATGTCAAAATATCCTTCCTTAATGGGATCCTTCAGGAAGATTTCTACATGACACAACCTAAAGGGTTTGTGAGTCAAAAGGATGCCAATAAGGAATGCAAGTAGCAATGCGAAACGGGCGGGGTGGGGCGGGGCAAGCCAAGCCTTCGTGGGCTTGAGACCATGAGGGCTAGACCCACAAAAGCCCGCATAAAAAACGGGTGGATTTATCAAGCCCGCCTCGCCCCGCAGCGGATGCGGGCAAGCCCGCAGGCAACCCGCATTCAATATTGTTTTTTATAATTTTTTACATTTTAATAGGCTCGTAAAATCCCTCATGAAAAATGAGTCGAATTATGGTTGGAAAGTATATGAGAATGAGAATGTAAGCTTGAAAATATAAAAAAAAAAATTAAAAAATGATTGTAATAACTATTCAAAATTCCACCTCATTATAAAATTGTCCATGATTAGCATAAAAAGTCCAAAGTTTGAAAATCAAAGTTTCAAATAATATAACACTAAACAAAAAATATATAAGAAGTCGATCTATTTCACATGATTCTTCAATATTCCATGCACCCTTGTCTCCTTTTATGCTTCCTCCAAATCCTACATCAAAAAACAATTAAAAATAGACTTTTAAACAAATATAAAATAAAAAATATATTAAAAAATAAAAATATTGATGAATTTGATTTTGATAAAAAATCTTATGAAAATATATTAATAAAAGTAAATTATCTTTATTAATTATTAGGAAGACATACATTTAAGAAATCGAAGGAGTACTTGTGCTTTCCACATATATACTTTCAGAACTAGAATCTTCATCCAAGACAAATTCCACCTTTTCATCCTCCAATCCTGTAAGAAAATCAATGTTAATATAATTATTATATATATAATGTGATAAAACATAATATTGATAAAGTTACCAATAGGTTCTAAACCATGAATTCAACTCTGGGCACATATTAATGCGTGAATGTTTTTTTGGTAGAAGAAGACTCCTATATTTATTCAAAACCCTTCCGCCAATGCTAAAGGCAGACTCTGAGGCCACCGTGGTAATAGGAATGCATAAAAAATCACATTCCATGAGTGATAAGATAGGAAATCTTTTACTCTCATCCTTCCACCAATCAAGCACATTTATATTTCTATAAATTGACATATCCACCAATGACATCTCCAAATAAATATCCAATTGATATTTTGCATCATTTGGGCCAACAAATTTATTTTTTAGATCAATCCACATCTACAAAAAAATATATAAACAAAAAAAATTAAATAAAATTAAATAAAATTAAATACATAGATAATTATTTAAATAACAAAAAACTGAACTTACATCAATTACATCAGCATTTTCCCTTGTTGAAGAATTAAGAGAAGCAGAAGATGAACCCATTTGATTAGTTCCCATTGATGGAATAGAAGAGAAATCCTTTGCATACTCTCCATAAAGCTGATATGGCTTATTTTCACCATAAAAATCTTTTCTTGATAATGAAATTAATCAAGACTTTGATAGCTAAATTCCAACATTGTCAACTTGATACGAGGATCAAACACAGCCGCCATTGCAAGTAGAATGCTATAATGACTCCAATATTTATCAAATTTATTCTTCATATGGCATGACATTGTTCTAATGACATCATCATCACTGTTGATATTATGCAACAAAAACCTCTCAATTTTCAAAACTTGACCAAAGTATAAATTTGATGTAGGATATGTGGATCCAGAAATCAAATTTTTCATATCAAAAAAGGGCTTCAAAAAATTGCAAATCAGTTCACCTCTCTTCCATTCTTCTTATGAAGGACAATTCTTATAATTTGGATCATAAATATCAAAATTATTGAAGACATATTTATACCTCAATGCACTTTCTAACATTGTATAAGTAGAATTACACCTGGTGGGCACATCCAATCTCAAAAGTACACCACTATCAACTGAAACACTTTTTGCACAATCTTGAAAGCATATCATTCTACCCTCAGAACCTTTAACATAAGAAATGCTTTATCTAATTTTTTGGCATGCAGAATCAATAACTTTCAGACCTTATTGAACAATAAGGTTTAAAACATGGGCACAACATCAAACATGAAAAAATTCACTCATGAAAAGCAAATTATTTTACAAATTCAATTGATCTTTCAGCTTTTGTTGCATGGTATCATTGGCAGAAGCATTGTCAAGGGTGAGAGAAAAAAATTTCTTTTGTATGCCCCAATCAACTAATATTTCTTTTACTTTTTTTACCAATTCAGCACCAGAATGTAGAGGTCGCATGTCAATAAAAGAAAGAATTTTTCTTTTTAACTGCCACTCCAAATCAACATAATGAGCAATCAAACAAAGATACCCCTTACTATTACAAGCCATCCACAAATCAGAAGTAAGACATATCCTACCACCAATGTTTGACAAAATATCTTTCAATTTTTTTATGTTGATCATATACTTCTATCACATCCGAACATGCAGTACTTCTAGAAAAAAACTTCACCTCTGGATTCAAATAACTGAAAACTTCTCTAACTCCTTCATATTCAAAAAATTTAAATGGAAGGTCATGTCTTATAATGGCCATTGCCATCTTTTCTCGAAACATCTTTGAATCAAATTTTTTATTTTGCAACTTTCCTGAATGGTCCAAGATCATTGAAGGAACACTACGATCTTTTAAAACTTTGATTCCATTACATTTTTCGCTATGTCGAGACAAAGTTGATGTTCCATATTTCCTCCCACCTCCTACCAATATTAATCCACATCCTTTAAACTTAACTCTCGGTTTTTCATTAATTACACCCATTTGCTCAAAATAACTCCAAACGTCAGATGTGGTCTTTTTTGATCTTTTTACTGCAACTTGAAAATCATCATTTTTATTTTCATCTTTATCCATGTCTTGACTAAATTGGGAGGTGTTATCCACATGATCATGTATCACCGAGTTACTATCATTAATGCCATGATTTTCTTCCAATTTAAGATCATTTTGAGGTTGATACATGTTTAATACAACCTACAATAACAAAATAATATATCTATATTAGAAAAATAATTTATATAAAGTTTTTTTAATACGATATTGGTGATTAAAAAATACACTAAACATTAAAAGAATTATATTTTTACAATCGTAAATGTTAATCAATAAAAATTAATAATTTATAATTGAAATATAAATACATAAATGATAAAATCTGATAATCTAATGAAATCTTATAAAATTAAAAATTAAAAAATGAATGATTTTATTTTAAATGAAATTATGAAAAAACTCACAATTTTTCAAAAATAAAAAATAATATTAAGAGTTAATAAACTATATAAATAACAAAATAATATATATATATATATATATATATTCTAAAAATAATTAGATTTTAAATTAAAAAATAAAGGTGTGATTTATGTGATATAATATTTATTGATGTTATTATATGTTATTTTTTAAACTTACATTACATTATTATGAGAAACACAATAAAAATGTGGAAAATATAAAAAATTAAAACTAAAAAATAAAATAATTTTATGAAATAACATAAATAAATAAATAAAACATACCTCCTGTTTGTAGCTGCCGGAGGTGGGGGTTCGTGAGCCGGTGAAGGAACCACTGGAGGTGGGCGGTCGTGCGCGGCGAAGGAGGAGGGGAAGGGGTCGTTGGGGTCGGGCGGGGTGGAGGGGGCTGGGGGTAGCAGCGGTGGAGGCGGGGAAGGGGTTGCAGGGGTCGGGGCGAAGGAGGCCGGGGTCGGGGGTAGCAGCGGTGGAGGAGGTTGGGGGTAGCGGCGGAGAACGCCGGGGCCGGGGGGTAGAAGCGGAGGAGGCCGGGGCCGGGGGGTAGTAGGGGTTGCTGTGCGGAAGAGGAGGCCGGGGACGGGGGTAGCAGCGGAGGAGGCCGGGGCCAGGGGGTACCAGGGGTCACGGCACGGCAGAGGAGGCCAGAGTCGGGGGGTAGCGGCGGAGGAGGCCAGGACCGGGGGGTACCGGGGGTCGCAGCACGACAGAGGAGGCCAGGGACGGGGGGTAGTGGTGGAGGAGGCCGGGGCCAGGGGGTAGCGGGGGTCACGAAATGGCATAGGAGGCCGAGGTCGGGGGGTAGCGGGGGTCGCGGCGCGGCGGAGGATGCCAGGGCCGGGGGTAGCTAGCAGCGGAGGAGACCGGGGGGTAGCGGGGGTCACGGAGGAGGAGGCTGGGGTCGGGGTAGCAGCGGTGGAGGAGGCCGGTGGGTAGTGGTGGAGTAGGCCGGTGGGTAGTGGTGGAGTAGGCCGGGGTGTAGCGGCGGAGGACGCCAGGGCCGGGGGTTAGTAGCGGAGGAGACGGTGCCGGGGGTAGCGGCGGGGGAGGCCGGGGCCGGGCGGTAGGTGGCTGGGGTCGGGGGGGGGGGGTAGCGGAGGACTCGACTCCAAGAGTCGATGTGCAGTGAAACTGTAGGTGAGTGTGAAGGAGGAGGGGCGGAGGAACATGTGAGGCTAATTAAAATAAATATAAATGGATAATAAAAGGAGGCAGGCGCATGTGGCTCGACTACGTTGGGAAATGAAGGGGGAAAGGGAGGCGGCGGGACGGGATGCATGCAATCAAGCATGGCCTTGGGAAATTAAGGGTATAAAAAATTTAAAGTTAATATAATATAATTATTATAAAAAAAAATTACACCATTAACCCACGGGCCAGCCTGTATCCGTGCGGGTAAACCCGCACGGGTTGGATGTCTGTGTGGGCTTCCCATATAATCCCATTTCAAATGTGGGTTATTTTTAATAAACCCGCCCCTCCCCAAACCCGCCCAAGTCCGCTTAACCCGCGGGCCCACAGCCCATTTTGCACCGCTATATGCAAGTTGTAGAAATCCATGTATGGATTAAAGAAAGCATGTGGGTCATGGAACATTCGTTTTGATGAATCCATAATAGAGTTTGGTTTTATCAAGAATGAATGCGAGCCTTGTGTCTAAAAACAGTTTAGTGGGAGTGCATTCGTTTTCCAAATAGTATATGTTGATGGCATATTACTTATTGGAAATGAGATACTAGTCTTACAGTCTTTTAAGGCATGATTGAATCAATGATTCTCTATGAAGGACTTTGGAGAGGCATCATATATTCTTGGGATCAAGATCCATCATGATAGATCCAAGAGATTGTTGGGCCTAAGTCAAAGTACATACATTGATAAGATACTGAAGAGATTCAGTATGGAACAATCCAAGAGGGGATTGTTTCCAGCGTCACATGACATTCATCTTTCCAAGAAAATACTTCCTCAGACACATGAGGAAAGAAAGATAATGTCAAGTACTCCATACACATCAATGATTGGGTCAATCATGTATGTCGTTCTATGTACTAGGCTAGATGTCGCCTATGCATTGAGTGTGGTAGGTAGATATCAAGATGAGCCAGGTGACAACCATTGGATGGTATTCAAGACTATCCTAAAGTATCTGAGGCATACTAAGGATATATTCCTAGTTTATGGAGGAGATGAGGAACTAGTCATCAGAGGATATGGAGATGCTAGTTTCCAAACTGATCAAGATGACATGAAGTCGCAAACAGGATACATATTCACTTTGAATGGAGGTGCAGTGAGCTAGAAGAGCTCAAAGCAGAGTGTGGTCACAGATTCTACAACAGATTATGAGTATATCGCAGCTTCTGAGGTATCTAAATAAGTAGTTTTGATGTGAAGATTCATCCATGAGCTATATGTGATACCTAGAAGTAAAAATATCACCACACTGTACTGTGATAATACTACAGTGGTGGCTCTCACAAAAGAGCCAAGGTTACATCAGTGGACGAAGTACATACTTCAGAAGTATAATCTCTTGAGGAATTTTTCTCAGAGAGGTGAAGTTGCAATGAGCAGTATTTCCACAGAAGACAATGTGACAGACCCTTTAACTAAAGCCTTGAATCAGTAGAAACATGATCACCATGTGAGGTCTAACAGACTGAAAGTCATAGGCAGTTGGCTCCAGTACAAGTGGGAGTTTATAAGAGTTGGTGTCCTAGAACCAACTGGTTACACTTTGATTACATGGATATTTAATATATTTAAATATTAAACATCTTATTATATATTGTTCATTGTTCTGAATGACTATGATGTAATAAAGTCCTATAGTATTTGTTGCATTGATAAGGTCATGGAAGTTCCCTACTATGATGAGAACCTTGAAATGTTATAACAATATTCTTAAATATATTTTTATGGTTGGATGACATACTATGATAGGACACATAGCATGTAGACTATTAGGTGTGAGTACTCATAAGCAGATGAGACTTCCTCTCATAAAGTTCGCACTTGGTAATCTCCAAGACAGGAGATTATGAGAACAGAACCGCCAGTAGAAATTCCCCATATTTTGGTTTCATTGGATATTTCTATCTACGAGCATGTATAATGATCCTTAGACTTTAATATTATCATTAATACACATCATGACTCGTGCACTTTGATTTACTGATGAAAACCATCATGTAGACAATTGGTGGGAAGTAGGGTACGTTGGGTGCGTCGTGAGTGACATGTTATTAATGGATAAGTTGAAGAAGGATTTGTACCTTCCATTTATAAAAGTTTATATCTTATCCCTTTGATTGAAATAGAACCATCGTGCAAAATTCCATGTCCATGGTGTAATGATAAGTTTATTTCAGGTAGTCAAAGAATGACGTATCAAGTATAAAAGTTGATGACACTATCATGAAACTTTCTTGATGAGATATTGTGACAAAGGAATTATATTACACAGTGAGTGTTCATATGTGGATGTCGTTGTTACGACTTTAAGTTCTTTCTATTGGGTGCCTTGACCTGTTTCTAGACAGTACTCTTGGACTTTAGGCAAGCCCGCCTAATGACAATGAGAAAGAATCCTAGAGGGTCACACGCTAAGTGTTTCTGGTGGTCTTGGTTAAATTCTATTTGAATTTAATTAATAAATATTATTCTCAATGCAATGGAATAATTTTATTCAAGTTAAAATTATTTCATAAATTAAATAAATATTTATTCACCGGATTGTGGGTAAAATATATTTATTTATTTTATTGAACATTTAATAAATATTTATTTACTAGTTTGTAAATAAAATATTTATTTAAGAGAATAAATTATTTATTTATTTATTCGGATGTTCAATAAATGGAAGTAGAGTTCGAGAGGACCAATGCCAGCCTAGTAGTAAAATAATTATTTGCAAGATGATAAATAATTATTTAACTAGTTGGCACAAATTAAAATAACGCCACTAATATTTTGTAACGTAGAATTTTATTTATAATTCCATTTTGCACAAGTTGGTGCACCATAAATAATGAAGCGACATTATTATTAATAGCATGAGTTTTATCTAAGGTTATGAATGTATTTAATTACTGTTGTGCAATTAAATATTGTAACTGAAGCCCCATGTCAATAAATAGACACATACGTCTATTGTTCCATGTACCGAATCACACACCCGGCAAATTGAGAATTGTTGAGCTAAATAATTTCTCTCTCGAACCCTCTTCCCTCCCATCTCAATAAAGAGAGACGTTCTTCAAGTCTGAAGAACAAGAGATAAATAATGACCGACACAAGAAACTCACTTTGCCACACTAGCACCCAGAGAACAAGTAGTGTTGATTAGAGTCCATTAGAGAAAGTGTGGATCACCACTAGAGGGATTTTAGTTTGGATCCTTACAAGAACAACAAGATAATCCGAAAGGGTCATTTCGAACGATAAACATCATCAATGAAGAAAATACCGAAGATATGAGTATTATTTTATTTATAAAATTAATTAAATTAATTATAAACATGATGTGAAAAATCCTCTCTAAAGGTTTCAGGACGCTTCCTTATTTATATAAATATTTTATTATATTCCGTGAAGACTTGAGTTCATTGTCGTATTGATCCCGAAATAATCATTGATCATGGTAAAAATAAAATTCAGGTGTTGGGCTAACCACACTTCCATTGCACCAAGAACCTTAATATTCACCAAATCAGTAACCACATAAAATGAAAAGAAAACCACAATATCACCTCAGTATTCACATTCCACATGTATGTTATCTAGGACTGACATCAACTACCACTCATCTAAAGATTATTTTTCCAACTGAGCATATGACCTTATGCTTAATGCATTTTCCACCATATTACCTTTACTTGGTGTATAAATTAAGTCAAAGTCAAACATCTGGAGATACTCTATCCATCTCCTTTGCCTCAGATTCAAATCTTGCTATGAGAAAATGTGTTTCAAGATTTTTTTGTCCATGAACACAGTAAATTTCTCACCAAAGAGATAATGACAGAAAGTCTTCAAATCATGGACAATTATAGCTAACTCCAAATCATGTGTTGGGTAATTCTTCACATGCACTCTCAACTGCCTTGAACCATAAGCAACCACACGGTCTCCTTGCATTAGAACACATCCCAAACTAGACCCCAAAGCATCACAGTACACCACATACCCATGTCCCGATTATGGAAAAATCAAGATAGGTTTTGACATGAGATGAACTTTCATCTCTTGGAAAGTCTTCTGACAGTCTTCATTCCATTTGAATGGAGAATTATTCTTTGTCAGAGTTGTCATTGGTGAGGATAGTCATGAGAAGTCACACACAAATCATTGGTAGTAGCCAGCTATAACAAGAAAACTTTGTATCTCAAAGAAATTATTTGGTGGTTTCCATGAGATAACAACTTATATCTTTTTAGGATCCATTGAAACACCTTTTTCAGAAATCACATGGCCAAGAAAGCGCACCTCTTGTATCCAAAGACCACACATAGATAATTTGGAATACAAACGATGATCTATCAAGATTCCCAACACTATTGACATGTGTTTCTCATGTTCATCCCTTGTCTTTGAATACACCAATATTTCGTCCACAAACACCACAACGAAAGAATCTAGATATCACTGAAATATCTGATTAATTAAATCCATGAAGACCACTGGTGCATTCGTTAGACTGAAAGGAATGACTATATATTTGTAGTGGCCATATATACTTCTAAAGGCTGTTTTGGTTGGAGTAGATTACTCAAGAGGGGGGGGGGGTGAATTGAGTATCTATAAAAATTTCTGTTTTAAAAGTTTTCTTAAAAGGTTCCCCAATAAAAATAAATACAACCCAGTTAATCAAGGTAATACAGTTATGAAAGTTTGACTATTTAAATAACTTCTCAGAAGATTGATTAATTCTCAGTAATCTCAATATGAGTTATTTATATTACTTTGCAAGCTATTCTAATAAGGAAAAACAATTATAACTTTTGTCCAAGATTAACTATCAAAGTAAATCTAGTGATTTATGAATTATACATTAAAACAAAGAAAACTAAATTAAACAACACAGTGGATAAAACAAGTGGTTCAGTCTCAAGCCGAGACCTAATCCACTCCACTTGGGGATCACCTGCCACCAATTAGTTTATATTAATAAACTTGATCCACACCCTAGATTGGGGAAAGCAATAGTGCACATGAATGTATAGGTCACACGACCTCTTACATAGTTCTTCATGGGTATACACCACCAGGTCACACAAAGACCTCTTCCACACTTATCTGTGAGAGTAAAAAAGTGTAAAAAGATATGAGAGGAAGGATATATTTTATCCTTTAGTTTAATGTAGGATACAATGTGAATTTTTAATACAGACAAACACACACACACACACACACTACTTGAAAGATAAAAATGATACAAAATAGAGAAAAGATGATGATATAAGGTCAGAAGTTATCTGAGTATTATTCTATGTAGCTCTGGACTTCTAGGATGAAGCAGATGCAAGTATCAAGTCCTCTTGCGAGAAACAGAGTGTCATAAGTCTGGTGCTATGGCTTCCAGTTAGATCTGGATCGTGTTTTTCATAGATTTGGTATTGCGAAGATGTTCTTCGATATGATATATGGTATTACAGATTTTGGATTCGTGAATGCTTTGTGTGTTATTAATATGTATCTTGTTGCATGTATCAGTTATCTTCTCAAGAACACTCACGTTTCTGCTGCTCTACCTTGTTATCGTTTTGTTTCAGGGCCACAATTTTCTTTTTATTCATGGAGTGAATGTGTTGGATCTGGAAATATGCACGTATCCTTCACCTCATACCTCATACTATCAGGTGACATGTATACAAATAAATATTAATTATGTCATTGCATTTAAAAGACTCAAATATGACCATTATAAATTAAATTGAAAATGAAAAAACAGATTAAAGAACAGTGTCACAGTCTGTCTGGAAACAGAGTCACTTAGAAATGGTGTCACCATGAAATGATGTATTATTCTTTGCCTTTGATAGGTGAGATAGTCATGATGGCATAGTTTTATAGAGATCAGGAACCAGTAGCAAAAATGTGGTGTTAGGATTACAGTGCCTGGTCCTTTTCCAAACTTTGAACAATGTCTTTACAAGGAACCAGTGTCACAAACTTCAACAGATCTGAAACTGGTTATAGTGTCTGGTCACGGTGTCTGGTAATGGTGTCTGGTCACGATATCTGGGTCACAGTGTCTGGGTCATGGTGTCTAGGTTACGTTTTTTGGGTCATGGTGTCTGGGTCACGGTGTCTGGGTCACAGTTTCTCAAACTTAGCCAAATATCTATATACAGACTTAAGCAGTAATATTCACCGAATGAATTAGAATTAATCATTCATAAAAGAAATAATTATAGACCAAGGTTGAATATAGTTTACAATAATCAGTCATGATATATAGGAATCAAGATCTTGAGAATATTTATTTGAAGTATAAAGAAACCAAACATATCTACACATGATATGAGATAGATTAAATAGGAGTAACAATTTGTGATCATTAAAACATGATTAAAACACGAGGAGTCCAAAAATATCCCCCCTTTTGATGATCAAAAATCATATGAGTGAGATGTTTGTTCATAGTGTGATGTTTGTCCCTTAGTGTATGTGTCTCTCCCCCTTTTGAGATTATCAAAAAGAGTAAAAAATAAATAAACAATAGAATAGAAAATAAGAGTTCACAGTGCATTAGATGGATAAAGACGTGTCATTACAAATAGTAGGCAATAAAAATAAAAAATATCCCTATCAAAAGATAGTGTTCACTTGTCTTCATCACTGGATGTCTTCTCTTTACCCTTGGAAACAACATCAGGAGGAGACACAAGAGCAGAGGTAGAAGTTGAAGAAGGGAGTGAACCAACTGTCAGAGAAGGAAGATGGAGTTCGTCAAAGACAGAAGGGGCCAAGGTAGGTTTGGTAGAAGACTAAGGTAATTTTTAGTCAAGGATAACAGGTTTTATCTAACTCAGATCTTGATAGATAGACATAGAGGTAGAGGCAAAGGCAGAGAATGAGGAAGGAGACAAACTAGGCCGCAAGGGTGTAGCTGCAGGAGCCACAATAACAGTGCTCTGAACATGAAGATAAGGCCTCAATAGCTTGATGAAGTCAGCAATAATCTCACCACCATACTACATCACTTTCTCAAAATCATCTTTTTTCTCCATGAACATTTCCAACAAAGGAGTGAAATATTTTAGCTTTTGAACTTGAGTTTTTAAATCTTGAGTGACATGAGGGATTTTTAGATTCTCTACAAGGTACTTGAAATGGTTTGTCATATCATGCTTAGAGAAAATCCTATTGAAGTAGAAATACACCTTCTTAGTAATTTCTTCCTGAGCATAATTTGCAATCTTTGAATGAATTATTACCAAATCAAGAACTCTGTTAATATTCTTGACAACCACAAATATAGACTCTTTGTCAAAGACACTTAGCACTGATTGGAGTTCTTCCTTAACAACCTTTCTGAGCAGATTACTGTCAAAGGAGGGTTGAGATGACTGTCTAGAGGCACTAGAGGCTGTAATAGCTAAAGTAAGGGACTTCATTTGATTTAGAAATTTTTGTAGACATCCCTCATACTCATTATCCAATTTGTTGAGACCAATAACAAGCTCACACATTTCTTGAACTATTTTCTTGTTTCTTTTAGCCACCTTGTTAGCTAAGGAAGTTAGTTTTGGTTGAATTAGAGAGACAAATTCCTGTGGAATATGACCACTAACATACTCAACAGGATGAGCAACAAGATTTGTTCTTGATTTCAACACTCTTTGCATATCTTCAACCATAGATCTAAGAGACTTAACTTCATCACTCAATTGTTTGTTCTCAATTCTGACCTCTTGAATTTCATGAAGAATTTTTGGCTGAATCTGCCATATGATCTTTTCTAATAGTAGGGTAGCATATATTTCACTTAGGTTTGTTATAGGAGCAATTTGAGTGTTCATGAGATTTTCAACACCATACAATAAAGTAGATATAAAGGCTTTCAAAACATTCTGACTTACTAAGGTAGAAGGTTCTTGTGAAGGGTCAGGAACAGAAGTTGAGACATGCTCAGGTTCCTTTGCAGATATTACTTCAAGAGTAGAGACTAGTTTATACTGAAGCACAATAGATAGATCTATACCTTTAATTGAGGCTTCTTGGGAATAATTCACATCAAAGTAGCTAGGAAATTTATACGATGTATCCATAATGCTTTGATCAAATGGATTAGTAATATCAACACTTTCTAGACTAGGGTGTTGCTCCCCCTCAACAAGTGTATCTCTCACAGGACTAAGAGATTTAGTTATTTGATCTATTTCCAAAATTTCATCCCCAATAGCTTCACCCATGTATTTTCTAGAAAATTGAAATACTTTCTCCATTATTTCCTCAAAATATGGGATAATCTCAGGAACAACTTTTTCCTCTAAGTGTTCCTCAAAAGAAGCTTCTTTCTCAAGAGAAAGCCCTTCTTCTAGATGCTCATCCAGAATAGAATTTTTCCTTTCAATAACAATAGATTCTTCTCTATAAGAAGTTTCTTCTTCCAAAACAACAATTTCTTTAGGAACATGTACTTCCTTCTCAACTATGACTTGAGGAACAGGTCCACCATCTTCCTTATCCAGGACAGTTTTCCCTATAGGTGCAACAACTTCTTCTTCTTCTTCTTCAACAGGATAGTCAACAATTTCATTTGGTTCCAAACCAGGATTAGAAATGTCCTTAGGTCTTGAAGAATTCTTAACCAGATTGAACATTTCATATATCCTTTCATTATCCTCTACCCATGATTTTCTCTACAGATTCCAACTGATTTTCATTCTTTTGACTGTAACCTTTGAGATACAAAATTCATAGTCCTTAATGAATTCTTCATCCAGTCTAACCAACCCTTTAACCTGAAGCATAGCATAGATTAACCTTTAGTAGAACAAGGATGTTAACTTTGAGGTTGTCTTTATCAACTCACACATATGAAGTATAACATACTTACATACGTTAATCTTGTGTCCATTCTTTATAAGATGTATCAAAAATACATCTTGATACTTGAGTTTAGAAAAATATCCCTTTCTTGGACTAATCAGACTCTGAAAAAATTTAAACAACAGTCTGGTTTCACCATCTAGCTCAGTAGTAATAACTCTTCTCTTTGTTTTATTACCAGTCAAGCTTCTCAAGGATTCTTCTAAAACAAAGATATCACTGGGAGGAGGAGAACCTCTCTGATAGTCCTAAAAAATTCCCTCATGAGGTATCCTTATGTAGGAAGCACATAACCTTGAAGAAAAGGTACATCTTTGGCCATTAATCTAGATTCACACAAAAAAACCATCCTCTATATTGAATGAGAACTGGACAAACTGATAGAACTGAGCAATAAGATTTGGATAAATTGGACTTGTCTCCTTTGTGAACCAACTTAGCCATCCCTGTTCTTTTAATACTTTCAACACTAAAGAATTACTTGATAGTAACCATTTATGGTAGATATCCTTTTCTAGTACCACTATTCTATCAACCATATTCAGATTCAAAGGACCTTAGGGTGCTATCTTCAGTTGTAACACCCCAAGATTTCATAGTGTGTTACTTCTTCAAAATAATTCAATAACTTTCACTACATGCAACACCGAGTTCAAGCGCACCATGACTTACCAAAAAAACCGTTCAAAAGAGGTTATGAATAGTATTAACTAAATTTTAAACATTATATAATCATTATAATTTTATAATCCATATTATGAGTTTCTTAGACATAATTTAAGAACAAATTCTTTTTCTTCAGATAAAAGAAGTATTTTTCAAAAAATGCACTTTTACCAACTTTTAATATTGAACCCCTTTTTTTAAATCCAATATTTTAAACTTTTATATATTCAATTTGACTAAATAAATTTATTATTTAGAATAAGGAAAAAAAATTTACAAGGTAACATACCAAGCTTTCATGGTACGCTTCTCTTTGAATAATACAATAGCGTGTGTTGTACGCAACTTCGAGTTCTAACACACACTACAACAATCAAACTAGCCGTTATGAACAGTAATACCTACTTTTTGAAATTTTATAAATTTTATCTCTCAAAATGGACTTCATTTTTGGATTTGGAATATCTAATTTAGCCTAGGGTAAAATTTTGTAACTTTTCGAATAACATTTATATTTTGATGAATAGTGAAAATTACTAAATTTTAATTAAAAAAAACTTTTTTAATCGAAATAATTAATAGTGATAAATTATGAATTTGAGTGATTTCAAAGTATATTTAGAATATATTTTTACCATTTAATAGAATGTTGGTCATTGGACATAATTTGACAATTAAACCGGACATGAACAAGTATCAATCTTTTGATAGTTATTATCTCTTAAAAACACGCATTTTGTTTTAACAACGTGAATTAATTTTAAATTAATTTTTGCCACTTCTGTGTTTTGAATTTGAAAAAATGGATTCCATATTTGGAATCAGGATGTCCAAATTGTGTAAATAGGTAACTTTTATTTTTAGACATTTTGAATAATTACTTCGGTAAATATTTTATTTACCATGGTTAAAGGGTAAATCTGGTAAATAAGGGTAAACAAAATAATATTATAATAAAAATAAATTACCCTAAAACGTGTATTAACCTTATTGGTTGATACATGTCCGACCATGGTCATCTTTGGGTCGATTTTGGGACCCCATGAAGCCACTTGTAAGTGATAATAACACTTTATATTAATTAAGTTAAAATAAATACAAAAATGACATAAGCATATATCTTTTAGAAAAACAATTTTTAAATAGAGTTATATATGTTGGATTTTAGAATAAAAATATTAATTATAAAGATAAAAATATTTCCTACATAATGGTATTTTATTTATAATTTTTAGACATTTAATAATTAATATTATTTATGACACAATAATGATGCAATATTTTCCTTATTAATGAAAGAATCAAATAATTTGTATTATAAATGTTAAAATTAATACAATTTGAAAGTTTTGATGACATCCATGAATTTTATTTCTTAATATGACATCATATGATTTCTTAATTTTTTTTTTGGATTAATAAAGTTTTTAAGACTTTAACAAAAATCAATTATTGAATAGTGTCAAAATTCACATAAAAGAGTTTTTAAAACAAATATTATATTATTAATTGATATTAAATTCCTAAAAATCTAAGGTTCGTCCAATAAACTTATATAATGATAGGTGTATTATTAATGGACCACTTGGGAGTCTCTTGTATGGATATAGTAAGTTTATTAACTATATAATATAAAAATACAAAGTGACATGGTAAATGTTAAACTAATTAACTAAGAGTTAAAACTAAAAGATAAGGTTAATATAGTGACCCAAACCTATCTAAAACCTATTGGTTGAGTTGTTTTCTACCTATCCCCATATTAAAATTTAAATAATCCAATTTTGAGCCATTAGAAACTGAATATGAATTTATTATAAAATAACATTTCTAGCTTTTCCAAAGGTGCCCCTCACCACTCTTATAAAAGGGCACTCCCCCTTCTCACTAATTAACACCTTAAAATCCATTTGGCTCAGCCAAGACCTGCCAAAATATCCTCCCAAATTCTATCACTTCATCCTAGAGGCCTTAGTTTGATCATAAAGCAAACCTAAGGATCCCTTTTGATCAAATCAAAAGGAAGAACCCGGAGAAGAGGTAAAGTTTTCAACACCCTCTTTCAAGTTCCTTTCTTCTTCAACTTCTTCTTTCTTTGTTGTTATAAAATAATAAATCCATTATCTCCTATATACTGTGATATTATTATAAATATGGTACAACCATATTCAGTATTCTATCCATCCTTTGAATGACATGTCACCATACGTGCGTACGTACGGCTTACCGTCTCCACGTCGTGGTGTAATTGTTATTCAATATATTATTATTTGGATGGGTATAATAATGATGTTTAATTTATGTAAATAATAAATATAACATGATTATTATTATGTATATATGATATACCATCCAATTATATATTATTTTAATATCAAAATAATGATATTTTCGCTCGTGCGTACGTACGGACTACCGTCTCCACGAACGCGATGAGATTCGTTCCCCATCATATCCATTCAAGACTAATTATCATTTAATGATTAAAAATAATGTTTAAAGACTTGATATAATTATGGATATGAATAATATACAACCTATCCATGACAAAAACGACTTATTTAACAAAACATATAAAATAAAACGAGTAAGTTAACACCCGAAACAATGATAATACTAAGATATTATTAACAAATAAATGTTAAAAGATCATATATGAAATCATAATTATGTATATGGTTCTTGTATAATTTAATAAAAATGTTTTAACTATTATACAGGAGGTTAACATACCATCGACTAAGGAAAAGTACAAGGTAATGGGTTTTCATCTCACTCCTTATTCTCGTAAGATTCATGCCATATTGCCACTATTACCTTTTGTGTGGTGTATGTACTACCCATAATTGTATTATTTATGTAATAAACTTTAATTTATGTGTATTTACATATTCATTTTATGATACCACTTTCATGGGGTGTATGTTTCGTAAGTTACCAAATTGGTAAGGGTTTATTTCACAATTTCGTCATTATCTGAGGTTGTTTATACGTAATTATCTACTGGGATATCTTTATCATCCACATCCATGTTTCTTAAAAAAATTATTTCAAATCATTATTAATATATTATAGACTATGTTTTAATGTCATTTTTACCCTTGTTGACTTTTTATAAGAAGTTTATAAAGGAATCTTTCCGCCATTTTCCAAACAAGGTCCTTTTTTAACCTTTTCGACAGAGTTAAGGTAAGAATGTTTTTTTAACTTATACGGTGGGTGCGGATATTTTCTGCCGTTATAAAATCTTCAAAGCTTCTCTTAAAATATAATGAGGATATTTTAAAATTAAATGTTTTATTTTATAATTATGTTACTTTTAAAATATTAAAAAAAGAGATATTTCTCTCAAATAGTTTTGATTTCATCTATGTCAACATCCTTTGATAAATTTTACACTTATTTGAAGTTGATTTATTATGATACAAATCATCCATACTGTATGTAAGTTTTTGTGATATGTTTGACTATGGATGAGTTATTTTTATGTCATTAATGGATTATGATTAATGTTTTGGCATTTCGTATGCTAGTTTTAATATGATTGTTTATGTTATATTTCATCCTCTTCTTAAGATGAATGTGTTGGACTATTATGTTCCGAGTTGGGGACCGACAAAAGTAAGCCCTCCGGGTTGTTGTCCGGTTATTAGAGGAACTTCGAGTTGGTGTCCGGTTATTAGAGGCACTCCGGGTTGGTGTCCGGTTATTAGAGGCACTCCGGGTTGGGTTCTGGTTACAGTAGCCCCTAGGTCTTGGCACGAGGCCTTGACAAAGAAATTAAAGTTCAGCATTATACATTCCCTCATTATGGAAATAATATTGATGGTTCGTGTGGTCATTCGACTAGTAGAATACCAATGATTATGTTTTATTATGGCATTATTTACTCATCTCATATTCTTTCCATAAAAGTATTCATGTTTATTATTGGTAAGGGCATGTGGTTTCAATTATTTACCATGCTTAATATTTATGTCATTTTTCGCTGTATTACTTATCCTTACTGAACGTTTGAGCTCACCCCTTTGAATGTTTTATTTTTCCCAGGATTCCAATAAGTGTATTGTGATTGATATGAAAGGTTAAGCCAAGGGAATAATGGCGTTCATAATGATTATTTACGTTTTTTTGTATGTCTTAAAGTGCAATGTCATATTCATGTATGTAATCTATTTTCCAAGACTACTAAACTGATCGGTCCTTCGGGACTTGATTCCTTGTAATCATGCCAATGTATTAAAATAATGAACTGACTTTGGGTAACTGGGGTCGGGGCGTTACAGTTGGTATCAAAGGAAGTTTAGAAATAACCTTGGAAACTAGATTTAGATAAACTCTGATTAGAGCAAATTACCCTAAGATAGACTTTGAGGATTATTATAGAAAAACTTCCTAGAATTTTGGTATTGTAGATATTTTGTGAGTTTTCCGAGCAATACATCCCTGTCTCGATACGAGCAGGTTGAGGCGGCTCTGGCATAGATGTACCTAGGGGTAAAACCCGAAAACACCGCTTTGAGCTAGAATCGAACAGGAACTGGTGCACGACAACGGGCCTTGCTGCACTCTTGGTTACGACACTCCCGAGGGAAATTCTTAGGATAATTATCATTTTCTTTACAAACCTCTATGAAGGGTTTATGAGTATATACCTCCTCAAAGATTTTTTTTTGTGAATATGGATTATATCCATAAACTATTCAATTTATGTTAGGTATTTTACATGTTTGGAATTATTCATTGCAATTCATAAAGTGACCCAGTTTATGCTATTGTATAGAAATGGAACCCAGTAGAAGGAATGTGAACTCCAGCAATACGTATGATCCAAAGAGTAAGAAGGATCATATCTTTCATGGTATTAAGCCATCATTTAGAAGGGAAATAGTCTCCCATGTATCATCATAATATGAAGAAATAGTATCATGTGTTGATAAGATAAGTAAAGAGTTCTCTGAGTCCTATGGCTTTGATGGGAAGCAAGAGAAGAAAAGGATGGAAAAGATAAATATGGATAAAGGGAAGAGGGAAAAGAAGAATTTTCCCATATGTGATAACTGTGGGAATAAACACCCTGGAACTTGCATGAAAGTAATGGGTGTTTGTTATAAGTGTGGAGAAAAAGGACACCACATTCGTGATTGTGAGGGTAAGAAAAAGGTTTCAAATGTATAATGCTTCATCTGAAAGGAGTGGGGACACTACGTGAATCAATGTTAAAATCATCAGAGTATGCCCCAAATGATGCTATTAGATAATAATAAAGTTATGATACTACCACAGATGAAGAGGAATGACTAGTGTTTGTATGCTGTTATTAGATAATTATTTCATTTGAGTGTTGTATCAATGATGTACTGGTTATATGAATTATAGAGATAAATAAGGATTGTACTGCAGTACTATTTCATTGAGGATTTGAGATTATACGGTACTATGAAACGTGACTCAACAGCAAGTTAATATATTTTTTTGAAAATTCATGGTTGAAGGAAAGACAATCCTTAATATGGTCTTGATACCAAGGTAGTGATTTTAGAATAATACATGATTGATTTGGATAAATTATATTTGTTATTTTTGACTACCTTGAAACTGATTAATGATTTGTATATTCCATCATTGTTGGGGTTTACAACATTTTTGTATTGAAGGAGTATATCCATTATTCTTTAAGGAATAAGGGATCATGAATGTAATCAATAATCTTTTATAGTAATTCAGGATGTTGCAGTTCTTTAAAAGAATACACGATGAAGGTGTTCACATGTTATTACGCGGAAAAAAGGATCTTCATTGTGTTTACCTTCCTTATAAATTTTGGACTGAAGTATTTTGGATAGTTCTAGTTTGGATTATTTTTGTATTGCTATAAAAGGACAACCCGGAGGTCGGGCGGCAACCCGTCGTGTCCGACAAGGCCGCGAGACTTGAACCCACAACTGAAGGGCGACAAGGGTGTATCACCTACCACTGGCCCATGTGATGTCCTGGATTAAATAATGTAGTTTTTTTAAAAGATCTGGTAGATGAATTATAAATTCATTTTTTTGGAACCCTATACGAATAGGATAAATAGAATATATTTTTTACGTTCTATTATCTTTTAGAGTGAAAGATGAGTTTGTGGTAGAAATTAGTTAAAGGATGGAACTCTACTTTTCAAGTATATATTTTTATTCTCCTCTTATTCTATGAAGAAATTAATTCTTATACTTTAGTTAAGGGATCCTAAAACCAAAAACATGTTATCCTAATACCCTATGTTTTGTTGAACCAATGGTATTTCAAATCATCATAGATTGATGAATTTAAGGACCTCAATTTTACACTTTTTTTGTGATTGATGACCTAAATCACTACCTATAAATATTTACATTTTTCCTCCAATTATATGTCTCTAATTTCCACCAATGTTCTCCTAATAGAGATCATAATTTGGTGGTGACCCTTTCATTTCTCTTTTCCTCTTATCAAGACTAAATTTTATTAACCCAATTTACAATGTGGGTTTTCCCACAAAGATATTTTCTATTTTCAACCTTTTATTTTTGAAGAACAATTTCAAATTGCGAGGATGAAATTTATTGAAGGAGGGGAGAATGTAACACCCCAAGATTTCATAGTGTGTTACTTCTTCAAAATAATTCAATAACTTGCACTACACGCAACACCGAGTTCAAGCGCACCATGACTTACCAAACAAGCCGTTCAAAAGAGGTTATGAATAATATTAACTAAATTTTAAACATTATATAATACTTATAATTTTAGAATCCATATTATGAGTTTCTTAGACATAATGTAAGAACAAATTCTTTTTTTTCAGATAAAAGAAGTATTTTTCAAAAAATGCACTTTTACCATCTTTTAATAGTGAACCCCTTTTTTTAAATCCAATATTTTGAACTTTTTTATATTAAATTTGACTAAATAAATTTATTCTTTAGAATAAGGACATCAAAAATTTACAAGTTAACATCCCAAGCTTCCACTATATGCTTCTCTTTGAATAATACAGTAGCGTGTGTTGTACACAACTTCGAGTTCTAACACACACTACAACCAATCAAACTAGCCGTTATGAATAGTAATACCTACTTTTTGAAATTTTATAAATTTTATCTCTCAAAATGGACTTCATTTTTAGATTCTGAATATCGAATTTATCCTAGGGTAAAATTTTGGAACTTTTCGAATAACATTTATATTTTGATGAATAGTGAAAATTACTAAATTTTAATTAAAAACAACTTTTTTAATCGAAATAATTAATAGTGATAAATTATGAATTTGAGTGGTCTCAAAGTATATTTAGAATATATTGTTACCATTTAATACAATTTTGGAAATTGGACATAATTTGACAATTAAACCGGACATGAACAAGTGTCAATCTTTTGATAGTTATTATCTCTTAAAAACACGCTTTTTTGTTTTAACAACATGAATTAATTTTAAATTAATTTATGCCACTTCTTTGTTTTGAATTTGGAAAAATGGATTCCATATTTGGAATCAGGATTTCCAAATTGTGTAAATAGGTAACTTTTATTTTTAGAAATTTTGAATAATTACTTCGGTAAATATTTTATTTACCATGGTTAAAGGGTAAATCCGGTAAATAAGGGTAAACAAATAATATTATAATAATAATAAATTACCCTAAAATGTGTATTAACCTTATTGGTTGATACATTTATGACCATGGAAATTTTTGGGTCGATTTTGGAACCCCATGGATCCACTTGTAAGTGATAATGACACTTTATATTAATTAAGTTAAAATAAACACAAAAATGACATAAGCATATATCTTTTATAAAAACAATTTTTTCATAGGGTTATATATGTTGGATTTTAGACTATAAATATTAATTAGAAAGATAAAAAGATTTAATACATAATGGTATTTTATTTATAATTTTTAGACATTTAATAATTAATATTATTTATGACACAATAATGATGTAGTATTTTCCTTATTAATGAGAGAATCAAATATTTGGTATTATAAATGTTAAAATTAATATAATTTGAAAGTTTTGATGAAATACATGAATTTTATTGATTAATATGACATTATAGGATTTCTTAAATGAATTTGGTTCGAATTAATAAAGTTGTTAAGACTTTAACAAAAATCAATTATTGAATAGTGTCAAAATTCACATAAAAGAGTTTTTAAAACAAATATTATATTATTAATTGATATTAAATTTCTAAAAATATATGGTTCGAAAAATAGACTTATATCATGATATGTGTATCATTAATGGACCACTTGGGGGTCTCTTGGATGTATATAGTAAGTTTATTAACTATATAATATAAAAATACAAAGTGACATGGTAAATGTTAAACTAATTAACTAAGAGTTAAAACTAAAAGATAAGGTTAATATAGTGACCCAAACCTGTATAAAAACTATTGGTTGAGTGGTTTTCAAACTATCCTCACATTAACCTTTAAATAATCCACTTTTTATCCATTAAAAACCAAATATTAATTTATTATAAAATAATATTTCTAGCTTTTCCAAAGGTTCCCCTCACCCCTCTTATAAAATGGAACCCCCCATTCTCACTAATTCAAACCTTAAAAGCCATTTGTCTCGGACAAAACCTGCCCAAATATCCTCCCAACTTCCCTCACTTCATCCTAGAGGCCTTAGTTTGATCATAAATCCAACCTAAGGATCCATTTTGATCAAATCAAAAGGAAGAACCCGAAGAAGAGGTAATGTTTTGAACACCCTCTTTCAAGTTCCTTTCTTCTTCAACTTATTCTTTATTTGTTATTATAAAATAATAAATCCAGTATCTCCTATATAATGTGATATTATTATAAATATGGTACAACCATATTCATCATTCTATCCATCCTTTGAATGACATGTCACCATACGTGCGTATGTACGGCTTACCGTCTTCACGTCGTGGTGTAATTGTTATTCAATATATTATTATTTGGATGGGTATAATAATGATGTGTAATTCATGTAAATAATAAATATAACATGATAATTATTCTGTATATATGATATAACATCCAATTATATATTATTTTAATATCAAAATAATGATATTGTCGCTCGTGCGTACGTACGAACTACCGTCTCTACGAACGCGATGAGATTCATTCCCCATCGTATCCATTCAAGAATAATTCTAATTTAATGATTAAAAATAATGTTTAAGGACTTGATATCATTCTGGATATGAATAATATACAACCTATCCATGACAAACATGACTTATTTAACAAAACATATAAAAGAAAATGAGTAAGTTAACACCCAAAACAATGATAATACTAAGATATTATGAACAAATCAATGTTAAAAGATCATATATGATATCATAATTATGTATATGGTTCTTGTATAATTTAATAACAATGTTTTAACTATTATATAGTAGGTTAAAATACCATAGACTAAGGAAAATTACAAGATAAGGGGTTTTCATCTCACTCCTTATTCCCGTGAGATTCATGCCATATTGCCACTATTACCTTTTGTGTGGTGTATGTACTACCCATAATTGTATTATTTATGTAATAAACTTTAATTTATGTGTATTTACATATTCATTTTATGATACCTCTTTCATGGGGTGTATGTTTTGTAAGTTACCAAATTGTTAAGGGTTTATTTCACAATCTCGTCATTATCTGAGGTTGTTTATACATAATTATCTATTGGGATCTCTTTATCATCCACATCCATGTTTCTTAAAAAAAATTATTTCAAATCATTCTTACTATATTATAGACTATGGGTTAATGTCATTTTTACTCTTTTTGACTTTTTATAAGAAGTTTATAAAGGAATCTTTCCGTCGTTTTCCAAACAAGTTCCTTTTTAACCTTTTCGACAGAGTTAAGGTAAGAATGTTTTTTTAACTTATATGGCGGGTGCGGATATTTTCTACCGTTATAAAATCTTAAAAGCTTCCCTTACAAGCTAATAAGTATATTTTCAAAGTAAATGTTTTATTTTATAATTATGTTACTTTTAAATGATTTAAAAAAAGAGATATTTCTCTCAAATAGTTTTGATTTCATCTATGTCAACATCCTTTGATAAATTTTACACTTATTTGAAGTTTATTTATTATGATATAAATCATCCATACTGTATGTAAGGTTTTGTGTTATGTTTGACTATGGATGAGTTATTTTTATGTCATTAATGTCTTATGATTAATGTTTTGGCATTTCGTATGCTAGTTTTAATACGATTGTTTATGTTATATTTCATCCTCTTCTTAAGACGAATGTGTTGGAATAGTATGTTCTGGGTTGGGAACCGGTAAAAGTAAGCCCTCCGGGTTGGTGTCCGGTTATTAGAGGCACTCCGGGTTGGTGCCCGATTATTAGAGGCACTCCGTGTTGGTGTCTGATTATTAGAGGCACTCCGGGTTGGTGTCCGGTTATTAGAGACACTCCGGGTTGGTGTCTGGTTATTAGAGGCACCTCGGGTTGGTGTCCGGTTATTAGAGGCACTCCGGGTTGGGTTCCGGTTACAGTAGCCCCTAGGTCTTGGAATGAGGCCTTGAAAAAGAAATTAAAGTTCAGCATTATACATTCCCTCATTATGGAAATAATAGTGATGGTTCGTGTGGTCATTCGACTAGTAGAATACCCATGATTATGTTTTATTATGACATTATTTACTCATCTCATATTCTTTCCATAAAAGTATTCATGTTTATTATTGGTAAGGGCGTGTGGTTTCAATTATTTACCATGATTAATATTTATGTCATTTTCCGCTGTATTACTTACCCTTACTAAGCATTTGAGCTCACCCCTTTCAATGTTTTATTTTTCCCAGGATTCCGAGAAGTGTATTGTGATTGATATGCAGGGTTAAACCAAGGGAAAATGGCATTTATAAAGATTATTTATGTTTTTTTTGTATGTCTTAAAGTGCAATGTAACATTCATGTATGTAATCTATTTTCCAAGACTACTAAACTGATCGGTCATTCGGGACTTGATTCCTTGTAATCATGCCAATGTATTAAAATAATGCACCGAATCTGGGTAACTGGGGTCGGGGTGTTACATCAGTGCTCTTTTTACTATCTTCTTTGATCTGTGATTCTCAGGAGTTGAAGAGGATGGGCGCTTCATACTGGGCATTCAAAGAGAGATTTGAGAGAGAGACGAAGGATTGAAAGGGTCTTACGGTTTGAGGGAGAAAGGTTTTGGGTTTGAGAGAAGAAGGTTCGAGTGAAGAAAAAGAGTGAAACTTCTTTCATTTTTATCATTTAGAGATATCAAGCATCGCAAATTCAAAAGCACAGGAAAGAAAAATAATAAAATAATCAATTATAGTGATACGGGTTATAATATATAAATAAAATGATAAAGTGTCTTTATGGTGAGACTGGAAAAGGCTTTCACGGTGAGGCCATAATAGGTTGTCACGGTTAGACCGTAACAAGTTTTCACGGTATCATATCTACTGTGTGAATTAAAAACAGTGTGAACATATTGTTTAAAAGACTATGTTCCAGAAAGTAATCGAGAGATAGTAACTATGATATCGTAAACATGAAACAACAACTTTAAGACAGTAACTTGCAGAACTGTGAGAGTGAGACAGTAATCTTAATATAATGACTTGTGAAACCACAAAATGTGAAATAGTAAGTTATGAAACAATACACTTTCTACTTAAGGTTTATCATTCCAAATTAATGTATGATGTAATATATTCTTTCAGAATTTAATGGTTTAGTGAATATATCAGCAAGATGATATTCAGTTCCAATGAATTCCAAAGTGATATCACCTTTTTGATAATGGTCTCTCAAAAAGTGATGTCTTACATCAATATGTTTTGTCCTAGAGTGTGAAACAAGAATTTTTGAGATGTTAATAGCACTTGTATTGTCACAATTTATAGGTACATGCCTGAATTGATATCCATAATCTAGTAATGTGTGTTTCATCCACAAAATTTGTGCACAACAACTACCATGAGCTATATATTCATCTTTGGCAGTAGATAATGCAACAAAGTTTTGTTTCTTAATACACCATGATACTAGTGACTTGCCTAAAAAGTGACATGTTCCAAAGGTGATTTTATATATAATTTACAACCACCAAAATCAGCATCAGAATACCTAACTAACTTAAATTATTTCCTCTAGGATAGAACAATCCTAGATTGGGTGTATGTTTGAGGTATTAGAAAATCATTTTAATAGCATTTAAATGATATTCCTTAGGATTTTCTTGAAAACAATCACACATACATACACTAAACATAATGTCAGGTCGTCTAGTAGTTAAGTAGATTAATCTTCCAATCATTCCTCTATAAGTGGTTTGATCAACAGATTTTCCATCTTCATCAAGATCCAACTTACAAGTAGTACTCATTGGAGTGTCACTACTTTTAGTTTTATCCAAGCCAAAATGTTTTAGAAGATCTTTAATATATTTTCTTTAATTTAAAATGATACCATCATTATTTTGAAAGATTTGAAATCCAAGAAATAATTTTAGTTCACCCATTAAACTCATTTCAAATTTGTTTTTCATAATTTTAGAAAATTAAATACATAAAGATTTTTTTGAAGATCCAAAGATAATATTATCAACATAGATTAAAAATACTAAAACATTATTGGAAATATGTTTTATAAAAAGGGTAGGATCAACTATACCTTTTTTAAAACCTTTGGAAATAAGAAAAGTACTTAATCTATCATACCAAGCTCTTGGGGCTTGTTTTAAACCATATAAATCTTTTGATAATTTAAAAACATGATTTGGAAAGTGAGGATTTGTAAAACTATGGGGTTTCTCAATAAAGACATCCTCATCTACTCATTTAGGAATGCACTCTTAACATCCATTTGATATATTTTTAAATTCAAATGTGCAGCATAAGCAAGCGGAATTCTGATGGCTTCAAGTCTAGCTACTGGTGCAAAGGTCTCTTCATAGTCAATTCCTTCTTCTTGACTATAGCCTTGTGCAACAAATCTATCCTTATTTCTAACTATGTCACCACCTTCATCTACCTTATTTCTAAACACCCACTTAGTGCCTATGGTAAATGTGTCTTTTGTTCTATCAAAAAGTTTCCAAAATTTGTTCCTTTCAAACTAATTAAGTTCTTATTGCATATCCATCACCCAAAATTCATCATTGATAGCATCATTAATGTTTTTAGGTTCAATTTGTGACAAGAAAACTTGATGTTCAACCTGATTTCTAAGAGAAGCTCTAGTTTGAGTTCCTTTGTCTAAATCTCCTATAAAAACATCTAAAGAATGGTTCTTAAGGGTTCTAATAGCTCTAGAAAAAGAGGGACTAGTAATTTTAGGTACTTTAACAGGTTCAAGTTCATTATGACTTGAATCTGGAGAATTTATAGAATTGGAAGTTTCCACAAATTACTTTACATGATGGTTAGAGTATTTTTAATTGATGTCTAGATTTGACATATCATCCTCCAGGTTATCTATAGTGGTCTTAGGCTCATGTGGATATGTCTCATCAAACTTGATGTGGATAGATTCTTCCACACATTTAGTTCTTTTATTAAACTCTCTATAGTATTTACTAGATATTGAATATCCTAGAAAGATTCTGTCACCACTCTTGGATGAAAACTTGTCAATATTGTCCTTATTATTAAGGATATAGACTTTGCAACCAAAAACTTTGAAGTAGATTACTTTGGGTTTTCTATTGTTCCATAACTCATATGAAGTTCTTTTAAGAATGGGTCTAATCAAAACTCTATTAATAATATAGCATGCTGTATTTACAGCTTCATCCCAAAAATAAATAGGAAAGTCATATTCACTAAGCATGGTTCTAGAAATCTCTTGCAAGGTTCTATTTCTTCTTTATATAACTCCATTTTGTTGAGGTGTTATAGGGGTAGAGAAATTATGTCTATAGCCATTTTGTGAACAAAATGATTCAAACTCTTTATTTTCAAACTCACAACCATGATCAATTCTTAAGTATTTAATTCTAATTCCACTAAGATTTTCTATAGTTTTAGCATATTTGATGAAATGAGAACATGCTTCACTTTTTTGAGCCAAAAAGAAAGTCCAAGTATATCTATAAAAGTTATCTACAAGAACATAAACATAGTGCTTCCCATTTAAACTAGAAACTATAGATGGTCCAAAAAAATCCATGAGAACCAATTCGAGGGGTTGAGAAGTTGACACTTCTTTATTTGGTTTGAAGGAAAATTTGTGTTGCTTTCCCTTTTGACAAGGATTACACACTTTATCATTTGGAAACTCAAGTTTGGGTAGGTATTTGACTAATCCTTTTATATTTATCTTTATAAAGAAGTGAATATTATAGTGTCCTAGTATTCTATTCCAAATCCAAAACTCTTTGTGAAATACACTTAAACATGAATCATTTTTAGAAACTAAATAATCTAAGTTAACAGAGTATACATTTTCATTTCTCAATGTAGAAAACACTAATTCATTTATAGAATTAAAAACATTGCAAGCATCATTTTCAAATTTAACTTGAAATCTGTCATCACATAGTTGTGAAATACTAAGCAGATTATATTTCAATCCATAAAAAAAGTACTTTGGAAATTAAAACTGAGTTAGAGTTACCGATTTGGACAAGGCCAATGATTTTTACTTTGGAATTATCACCAAAGGTGACATATCCACCATCAATTTTTATTAATTTATTGAAGCATGAATAGTCCCCTATCATGTGTCTTAAACACCCACTTTCCTAGTACTATAAGATTTTACAGGATATCTTTAAACAATTTTCCTACAAAATAGTCAAATAAAAACAGACTTTGGTACCCATATTTGTTTGGGTCCATTAATATCAGTGACTAGTGCTTTAGGAACCCACATCTACCTCATATGTTTCTTATAAACATTATGTAAAGTGTTTGAAAAATAAACTCTATTTGGTCCAAAAAAGCTTGAAACTGTAGATAGTGTATCATAATTTGAATGAGCAGAATGTTTTCCAGAACTAATAGTAAATCTGTATATCCTAAATTTAGAAAGAAAATTGGTTCTTCCAAAATTTCTTTTACCAGGTTGATATCCAATACCAGTAGTATATTTAGGAGAAATATTTTTACTTATAATTTTTACTAATGTATCTTTACCATTAGTAAACCTTTCAAGGTCCTTTTTCAATTGCTCATTAGATATATTTAGTTCATTGTTTTCTTTGAGTAATTGAACATTTTTCTCCCTTTCTATAGTAAGTTTAGATTTAACAGTTGTGGTAAGAGCATGTTGTTTCTTTAAAAACTTGTATTTATCTTTTAGTTCATTACATGTATCTTCAATCATATTTCAATACTCAAACATTTATTATTTAGAAATATTCTCAAAATCACTTTCATCTCTAGAATAATAGGAATTGTGTATAAGAGATTCCGATGTTACCTCAGATATGTTTGTCATAAAACACATATTGGATTTGTTAGCCTGTTCATCATGTGAAGATTCTGAGTCACTTGAACTGTTCTCAGAATCACTCCACGTTGCTTTCATTTCCTTTTTATACCTTCTATATTTTTCCTCATATTTTCTTTTATAATTTAGCTTGGGACATTCAGAATTTATATTTCCCTTTCTCTTACATTCGTAGCAAACTATCTTATCAAACTTGTCACTTATTTTCCAATATTTCTTGTAGCTTCACTTTTGATCATATTTTCCTTTGAAGTTAGGATTTTTGAAAAATTTCTTATTCTTATAAAATTTATTAAACCTTCTGGACAATTGAGATATATCCTAATCACTGTCAGGTGATGATTTTTCACCACTGGAAATTTCTACAGAGACTTCCAATTTCCCTTTTTCTTTATGTTCAGAGGTGGTGGTATTTAATGCAACAAATTTTCTTTTGGGTTCATCCTCCTCTTCATACATCATTAGTTTCCCAATGAGTTCTTTGATAGGTAATTTGCTGATGTCACATGACTCTCTAATAGAGATAGCGGTTCCTCTCCATTTATCAGGTAGACATATGATAATCCTCATGATTTTTTCTTTGGAAGTAACTTCTCTTCCAAGAGAAATCATTGTGTTGATTTTTTTTTGAACCTGAGATACATGTCATAAATAGGCTCATTAGGTTTCATTTTAAAGTTATCATATTTAATATTATAAGTATTAAGTCTCATTTCTTTCACACTAGAAATTCCTTCATGTGAAACAGACAAAGTATCCCAAATTTCATGGGTAGTTTTACATGCATAAATTCTGTTAAATTCCTCATCTCCTAAAGAGAAATATAAAGCATTCATGGATTTGAAATTTTTATTGTAAGCAGTCTTGGTTGGGTCATCCCAAGTGATTATATCAGTATCAGGAATTTTATACCCATCTATAATTGAAGACCAAATTTCAAAACCCATACTTTTTAAATGCATTTTCATTTTAATATTCCATTGGGAATAATTAGTTCCATTAAAGAATTGTGGTGTGTTTGTTGCAAAACATTCCAGTCTATTGTCCATAATAAAGAAATACTATTAAAGAGTTAGAAATTTAGAATTAACATAATTTTATAGATCTTTGAAGTATAACTAAAATCATAGTTGAATAGTTTCAAAAAACAGAGTCTTAAAACCCTCATTTTATACCAAATGTTGGTCGAAGTAGATTACTCAATAGGGGGGGGGGGTGAATTGAGTATCCATAAAAATTTATGTTTGAAAAGTTTTATTAAAAGGTTCCCCAATAAAAATAAATATAGCCCAGTTAATCAAGGTAATACGGTTATAAAAGTTTTACTGTTTAAATAACTTCTCATAAGATTGATTAATTCTCAGTAATCTCAATATGAGTTATTGATATTACTTTTTAAGTTATTCTAATAATGAAAAACAATTATAAATTCTATACAAGATTAACTATCAAAGTAAATCTAGTGATTTCTGAATTATACAGTAAAATAGAGAAAACTAAATTAAAC
This sequence comes from Viscum album, assembly GCA_963277665.1. NCBI lineage: Eukaryota > Viridiplantae > Streptophyta > Magnoliopsida > Santalales > Viscaceae > Viscum > Viscum album. Next base: position 1,909,716,535 of record OY728155.1, read on the forward strand.
ACAATGGATAAAACAAGTGTTTCAGTCTCAAGCTAAGACCTAATCCACTCCACTTGGTGATCACCTACCACCAAGCAATTTCTATTAATAAACTTGATCCATAGCCTGAATCAGGGAAAAAAACAGTGCACAGGACTGTCCAGGTCACATGACCTCTTCCATAGTTCTTCGTGGGTATAAAGAACCAGTTCACACAAGGACCTCTTCCAAACTTATCTATGGGAGTAAACAAGTGTAAAAAGATATGAGAGGAATGATATCTTGTATCCTCCAGTTTAATGCACGATACAATGTGTGTTTTTAATACAAACAGACACACACTACTCGAAAGATAAAAACAATACACAACAAAGAAAAGATGATTAGATAAGGTTATAAGTGACCTGAATGTTATTCTATGCCGCTCTGGACTTCTAGGATGAAACATATGCAAGTATCGAGTCCTCTTGTGAGAAAGAGATTGTCACAAGTCTGGTGATCTGGCTTCTAGTTAGACCTGGCTCATGTTTTTCATAGAGTTGGTATTGCAAAGATATTATTGGATCTGATCTATGGTATTACATCTTTTGGATTCATGAATGCTTCGTGTGTTCTTCATATGTATCTTGTTGCATGTATCAGTTCTCTTCTCAAGAACACTCGTGCTTCTACTGATTTACCTTGTTGTCTTTTTTGTTTCAGGGCCACGCTTTTATTTTTATTCATAGAGTGCATGTGTTAGAGTTGACAAGATGCACATATCCTACACCTCGTACCTTGTTATATCAGGTGACATGTCTACAAGGAAATATTAATTATGTCAGTTCATTTAAAAGACTCAAATATGACTGTTAGAAATTAAATTGAAAAAAAAATTAAAGAACGATGTCATAATATGTTTGGAAACGGTGTCACTTTCAAACGATGTCACCATGAAACAATGTCTTATTATTTGACTTTGAGTAGTGAGACAATAATTATGGAATAGTTTTATAGATATCAGGAACCGGTAGCACAAATGCAATATTAGGATTACGATGTCTGGTCCTTTTCCAAACTTCAAACGATGTCTTAGAAAGAAACCGGTGTCATAGACTCCAACAAATATGAAACTAGTTACAGTGTCTGGTCACGATGTCTAGTCCCAGTGTGTTTGGGTCATGGTGTTTGGGTCAAGGTGTCTGGATCATGGTGTCTGGGTCACGGTGTTTAGGTCACGGTGTCTGGGTCACGATGTCTGGGTCACGGTGTCTGGGTCACGGTGTCTGGGTTACAATGTCTGGGTCACAGTTTCTCAGAATTAGCCAAATATCTGTATATAGACTTAAGTAGTAATATTCACCAAATTAATTAGTCTTAATCATTCATAAAATAAATCATTATATACCAAGGTTGAATATAGTTTACAATAATCAGTCATGATATATAGGAATCAAGATCTTGAGAATATTTATTTGAAGTATAAATAAACCAATAATATCTACACATGATATGAGACAGATTAAACAGTAGTAACAATTTGTGATCATTAAAACATTATTAAAACATGAGGAGTCCAACAAGCTATCTTCAAAATATCTTCATTCTGAACTCATAGTTGGTGACATCCAGATCACAAGTCATTTTTTGAGAACCACTGGGATCCCATAAATTTATCGAACAGGTCATCAATGTGTGGAAGTGGATACCTATTCTTTATCATAACTTGGTTAAGATTATGATAATCAATGAACAACCGAAGAGTTCCATTGCTTTCTTCACACACAAAAATGGTGCTACCCACAGAGACGTGCTCAGACGAATGAAACCCTTAATTTCTAGCTCCTCAAACTGCACTTTCAATTCCCTTAACTCTATTTTTTTCATCCTATAAGACAGGAGGAAAATATAACGGGTCCTTGAAATGAGATCAATCATAAACTCCACTTCCCTTATAGGTGGTAACCCTGAGAAGTTCCTGGGAAAGCCATCTAGAAATTGATCCAAAACTGCTAGAAAGCTATCTTTATTGATCTCTTCCATTGATTCCAAATTCAACACTACCAAATAATAAGAGATTATTCCCACCACTGGTTCCAACAAACCTGTTGCACCTACCTTCACAACCTTCTCTCCTCTGAAGAGATGCTCGACACCATCCTCAGTTATGAAACTAATTGTTCTACTATAACAGTCGATGTGATCCTTGAACATTGTCAGCCAATCCATACCTAGTATTACATCATATACATTCATATTCAACATCGATAAGTCCCATTTCAGCTCATATTAATCAACAGTTATTGTACATGATCTACACAAAAAGTCTTGACATTCTCTTTTATCGAGAGGAGTTTCCAATTTTAACACCAAAGACATCATTTTCAGTTTTAAACATAGCAGGTCAAGAGCAAGAGAAGTAATGAAGGAGTGTGATGCACCAGTATCAAAAAAAAAATTGTACCAAGGTATCATTCAAAAGAATCATACCTCTCATTGTAGATGGTCCAACCTAATCATCGACAATCATTTTCTCTGCTCCATACAATTACTTCATCGCTACACTCTACTATTTATTACCCTAATGCAATTTCCCTTACTGAGGAGTCATGATATTCTAAGAATCACCATGGATAGCTATACTATATTGATTAGTATAATTCTACTATCCTCACCCTATTGAATCATACAATTCTTGTAACACCTAAGAAGTGTCTCGAGCACTCGACCTCGGAGCACTGTGACAAAAGCGCTTAAGATGTACCATTTTTACTGAAATTATGGCATGCTCTTAGTGGTGTTGTACACTCCCGCTTCATGTGGTCAATGGAACTACATTGGTAGAATCCATCTTGACTCTTTGGTCATGGAGGAAGATTTATTGATCTGGTTTTCTAATTCTGATTCCTGCTCCCATCCTGGAAATAGGTGTCCCTCTTTCTCTTGCTCCCAGCATCCGAGTTTCCACCATTTCCTGTAGGCATCATCATACTTTCTCCTGCCATAGCTTATGAGATGTCCCACTTAGCCACTGCCACTTTTTTCACTATTTCTATATAATATGTAATACAGATCATTGAAATCTTCGATCTAATTTCTTTCCTTATCCCTGATTCAAAGATGTGTACCTTCAAGGATGCACTTTCCGTAACTTCTGGTGCAAAGCACACTAAATCCATGAATTTAGTTTCATATTTTATGAAAGAGATATTATTATAATTCAGGATAAAGAATTCTGTCATATTATAGATATTGAATGTATGAGAATAGAATTGTTTATTAAACAATTCCTCAAAATCCTCCCAAGTAAGTCCTTGATATGCTTTAGCATGCAGAACTAGTTCCCATAACTAGCATGAAAGATCCTCGAGCATGTACGTGGCCAGCTTGACTTTAATCTCCAATGGTGTGCCAATGAAATTGAAGATACGATTCATCCTGTTAAGCCACACCACTTCTTTTTAAGGTTCAGAATCACCCCGGAAGATGGGTGGATTCTGCTTCATGAACTGAATGGAATGATCCACATGTCTTGGCTCATCCCTCCAGTTCTTCGTATCTAGAGCTTGAAATGCTTGAACGATACTTTGAACCATCTCTTGGTTTACTTATGGTCTAGGTGAAACCACATTCTCCACAACTTCTTTCTGTTGGTTTCTATAATGCCTATCAGGTGTCATTTTCTAAACAACAACAAACTCGGTAAGTATCACTCCCTAGCAACTGATTGGATTAGTATTTCAAATTCTATCATATCAACTATCACAACATTGTTTTCCAAAAACAACATTTTCCACATTCAACCATTTTTTTAAAACCCCGTTTTCACTTTTGAAAATCAAACCATTTTCAAAATACATCTACCATGCTCTTTTCAAAATCTTTCATTTGAAAACAAATCTATATTTTTCAAAAAATTACACCTTGCACAAAATAATAAATCATTTATCCAAATGAAGTATGAAATCCTAGTGGGAATTCATTACTCTATAGTTAATTTCATACTCATACCATTTTCTAAACCCATGATAATAAGATTTCAAAATCTTATAAGTGTCTCCAAAAAACTTATGTACCCAACTCCCTAGTAACTTGAAGTTCAACATAAAAAGGTTAGCTATGTATTTTTATGCTCTACATTTCAAGTCCCAAAAATACTACTCCTTTATAAGATCAAACCCAAGGAATAGACAAGAATGAATTCAACTCCAAGACCAAGAAACTGAAAACTACTTGTTAGGAAAGGACCAAACACTCTAATACCATTTGTAATGACATGCTAATTCTCATTGACTTGAGTGTACAACGAGTCATTACTTGGCCTTAAGCGACGTCCCCTAGATGCCAAAGGCTATCAATAAATTCCGAAGGGTTTCTAATATTAGTGGGGATGATTTAACCTTTAATAATAAAACCATACACTCAACCACCATATCCAAACATCTTACTAAATGATTCATGAACAATGAAATACAAATTAACCACTTTATTCATATTAAAATAACTTCAGAGTGAAAAACAACATAAGACAAAGAAACTATCAAAGTAAACAGTGTAAGGGAAACTAAAGACTCTAAGAAGACCACAAGACTCCATGATCCCCTATATAAATTCTACAAGATCACCAGACAACCCACATATCATGAAGTGGTGCTAAAAATGTGTGATACGTTACCTTTTCCCCTGTCCCGGAAGACAACATCTGCAAAATCACCAAAGTGACAAAGTAGAGGTGAGTATAAAACTTAGTAGGATTTACCTAATAAAATTACTACTCACACCACTAGGATATAAGATTTAGAAAAATTTATATAAAAAATTTTATATAAAACAATTTCCCAAAACAGTTTGTAACTAAATATAAACAGGTTCCAAAACCATTTGTAACCAAAAGTAAACAGGTGCAATTGAAACCAATTTTCTAGAAAGTTATTTTTCTAGAAAAGTAACTAAACAAATCTTTAAAACCATTTCTAAATATTCCTTTATTATACCCAAATCCTTCCACATATCCATGCTACCAACCATGCATGCTTCGTTATGACAATTCCATACTCATGAGCAGTTTCTCATCGACACACCAAGTCACCGTACTCATGAGCGGTTTCTCATCGATCTACCAAGTCATAACTAGTTAATTATATCTCATGTTCCATTTTACCCTTTTCACTGATCACAAGGTCATATTTCAACCAATACCTAGAAATACAATATGAAATCACACACCAATATGCCTAAGGATCATGCCAAAACACCTTTTCAATAAAACCCCCTTTTTATTGAAAACCACTTTTCCATCAAACCATTTTTAAGACAAACCATTTCAATAAAACACCCTTTGTTATTAAAAACCCAATTCCCAAAAAACCATTTATAAAATCCATCAAATCCACAATTTAAAATCACCATTTTAAATTCAAGAAACTAAAACAATTTTTACAACAATTCACTGAAATTACACAATATCACAAAAATGATAAATCATCACTAAAGAAGATTTATTCCATGAATTGAACCAAGATTTGACAATAAATTTCATTCAATTTAATAAATTTGAAACTAATCCAATAAATTATATCAAGAGGATATGAGAGTGAATCCACCTACCTAGAAGGTTTTGACGAACCAACAACGGACAAAGAATGCTCTAGCAACCGGGTTGATTCTCCACAAAAAACACCTTAAATCTCTTATCCTAGAAATATAAAGACCAAATATCAAATTATTTGGCATCCAAACTCATAGATATACCCATAACATGAATATATATAAGAAACCAAGAAGATAGGAGAAGTAGATCTAAGTAAATAGAAGATAACGTGATAATAACAATGAAGAACGCCACTTACTGCAAGAATCGGGCTTCAAAATGACAAGGGAGGGATTCATATCAGTTACAAAGAACTTGGGAGGGGTTCCAAAACCTTAAATGGAGATAAATATTGAATTAAGGTCATTTAGGAGCAAAAATGATCAAGTGGAAGCAAAAATAAGTAAGATCCTAAAAAATAGGATCTTACTTTTTCTCTGCGCATGGTTATAAAAACCTTGCACTAATTGTGTGTTAGCTACTAACTTAAGGGGTAACTTCGCATGAACTCCTTAAATGGTCTCCTTAACCATGTTCATGCCATGCCAAATCTACTACCTTCAACTATGCACAGTTTCTCCGAGTATATCCGCACAGTTTAGACAAACCATATGCAGCCCGTGCGTATATCCTTTAGACCAAAAATATTATTTAAAGTTCACCTAACTCTCCCATACTTCACCCCTACACTTTATAACCCTAAAAATCATCATGTAAGGGTTGCATACCAGAAACTGGTGGTACTACATGTGTCATTTTACCCTTTTCTTTTATCAATCGAAACACCCATTGATGTGTTTGGTTTGACTCTCCAAAATTATTTAATGAATTAAGTAAATATAATGACACTTTATAAGTGGGAAAGAATTTTTATCTTGGATATTAAAAAATTTTAATCAAATGATTGATTGTATGACTCCTTACATATCCTTTTTCGTCATTGAATGAAAAGGTATGGACTTGAATTATATATAAACTGAATGAATTGGTATGATTAATACATGGCCTTGGTTATTTATTTAAATGTAAGGTGTCTATGGTTGTTATGGAACTTTTTTCTTGTTATAGGAGTGGTCAGACTTGATCCAAACTTGGATTCATAAGGTAATGTCTTGATCACTCAGATGACACTACCCTAATTCATTGGGCTGGTTACCGAGGTAGATACCCACCTTGGAACATGTTCAATGTCTTATTTATATGTGAATGCCTCAAAGTAGTCCAATGATTCACTTGACTCATTTACAGATATTAGAATTCCTAAGATCAACTCCTTGGATTCAATTTATGTCTTAGGAAAGGAGGCACCATGGATTCTTCCCATGGGCTCTAGTAATGTTTAGTCTAGGATTTACTGTGGACATGCTCCATGGACTCGGTTAGACACTTTTCCAGTGGAATGTCTTGTGTGTGCCCCTTGTATTACACTTAGTCCCTTATATTTAGGATGAATGGTTTATGTACTATGAGTTGGATCAACCCTCTAAGGTCAAGGATTCCTTGATTCCTCTTGGACCCTCCTTTTATATTATTATGGCTTGGATGCCCTGGTTTCACCTTGGGTTCTATTTATGACTACTTAGTCTGTTACGCTTGGTTAGACATGCTAGACCCTAACCTCTTGTAGGTTCCTTGTTTAGACATTACTTGCATGAGCTAAAGCAGGTATGGTTGGTCGGGCATCCCATTAGAAGTCTGATCCTGACATGATTATTATTTCAAACATGTTATTCCACTTTTTATCTTTATATCTACAAACTGGTTCTTTTATATTCATAGACTGGATTTGTATAGATGTCATTGGTGGTGGTCTACCAAGTATATCACACACCCTATTTGGGATATTGTATGGTACCCAGACAGACTTCATAGATGTAGGTATGGATAAGGGAAAGCTCCTGGTATTGGATGCTTAATTAATATTAGCATGGGAGTTTGGTAGCGTGAGATCAAGACTTGGCTCGTGATTCTATTAGATAACCCTTTTGGTCTTTTGATCATTTTGATATATATGTATGTACGTATGACTGCATTTTTTATAGATCCATTACATACTCATCATTTTTTATATGGAAACAATTTTGGCATGATGTATTATTATTTTCTAGATGATTTACGTCCACTACTCTATTTTTTATTATTATGCTTCTGCTATTTATTCGTTATCTCACTGTTGCACCACTTTGATTATGAGGTTATAGTCTCCCCAATGTACCACTATGGATCCTAACTACTAGTCAGTAGTCTCTAGTGCATGGAGTGGCACACTTGAGTCCTTGTGACTGACCGGGTTTGGTTACTTATGAGTGAATCGGGTCCAGGATGTTAAACTAATTTTCCCCCTTAGAGGGTGTTGGGACCACTATTATCGAACATGCAAGTTGGATCGTAGGATCATATGATCATATGATCCCACCTTCCTCTATGTCATAGAATTGGTAATATTTTTTCCTATTAATATCACCAAGTCAGATGTGACAACTTGATGGGATCGTGGGATATTCCATGTTGGACAAGGCGGGATAGAGGTTTCCTAAAAAAATGTGATTGTCTAACTATGTAATAATAGGGAAAAACCCTCACCTACCTTGAAATCCATGTTAATATTCACTTAAAGATCCATTAGTTGATGCATCTCCTAAGGTATGAACAATGTTTTCATATTGAAGGAAGAAGACAACATTATATAAGAGTGTGCTTTTTCAAAGAAGTTGTTGGGGGGAAACAACCCTTTCGAAATCCACGAACACAAAAAAAACTTCCAGAAGAACATTCTTCTATAATCCTACCATTCAATCTCTCATCATTGTCACCTTGACTTTATGTTCTAAAACTAGTAGATATACAACCCAATCACCACATGAAATCACCATACACACATAATTTCAGAATGAAAGGAAATAAACAGAAGAGAAAACAGAATTATGTGGTTCAGAAAAAATTCCTACATCCATGGGAGAACACTGAAACCACTGGGATAAAAGAGGATATAATTGATTACAATCACCCTCTCTAAAATTTCTCTAAAAATTATCTCAAGTACCCAAATATCATGTATCTTGAATATATTGTATATATTTTTAATAGTAGCTGGTCACACCTCATATTTATAGAGGTTTTCATCTGATAAATCGATTACATTGCACTTTGAGATTCAAGGTTGTCCTTCAGTGGACCTTATAAACCTACGACACATTGTTGCACCTCCAGTTTAACCGCTAACAACTAGTTAACTTGTGTGATGTACAAGTATTATAACTATACTTCTAATCGTTTCATCAAAACATTGGAACAACATGCATCATTCAGACTCCTTGTGCAGAAACTGAGGTCCACTACCACTACTAGAAACTCACTTTGAAAAACATTCCTTCCATAAAACTGAATAGACTTCAAAAATCCAAAAAATATCCCACTTGAAGACTACTTCAAGGATTCTGAATTCATTCCGCATTTCATCAGAGTTCACTTCCTTTTAGTTTATACAGTTTTCTCTATCTTCTTCCATTCACGTAAGTCCAATTTAGTCACAATATAGACTTAGACATTCTTGGACTAACACATTTGTGAACAAGTCAGAAAAATTCTACTTTCTAGCCACCTTCTGGATTTTCAATACTTTTTATTCCATTAGATTCCAGATGAAATATAATTTCAAGTCAATGTGTTTTGTCTTTGCATGAAAAATGGGATTCTTAGCAAGGTGAATACTATGACTATCACAAAACATTCCTCCTTATGATTCTTTCCCAAGCACCTTCAAAAATCGCATCAACCATACAACCTCATTTCATGATTCTATAAAAAAATATATTATGCTTCCATTATTGAAAAAGTAACCACAGTTTGTAGTTGATACATCCAACTAACCTATGTCCTTATGAAAATGAAAGTAAAACCTGTCTTACTCTTTTGAGAATCCATGTATCCAGAAAAATATTCATAAAAAACCTTCAATGGATCATTATAACTAAAGCATAATACTGCATATTCTGAACCTTTCACATATCAGATGATCCATTTCACAATATCACAATGCATCCTTCTAGGATTTGACATGAAATGACTCAAAAATATCAGGTCAGGTGACAATCATTACATACATCAAACTTATAATGGTGAAGCATAAAGCACCTTTGTTGTGTTCCAAACTTCCACTGAAGATGGTGCATGCACCTTTGAATGTTTTAAGTGTCTAGAGTTGAGACAGGTTTACATTTAGTCATTCTAAATCTTTCAATAAACTTCCATGAACAACCTGCTTCCATTGCACCTGGAACCTTCAAGTGATATCAAAGTAGTCATATTTAAAATTTATAATTATTTATTTTATTGTTGATCTATATGCACAACTGTGGTTGATTTTTTCAATTCTTATTATTTGTTCTTTAATCCAATTTGAATTAACATGTTTTCAATATTTTAACTTATTCATTCATGATTCACAATTTCTTAAGTACAAAAAATAAATGAAGAATAATCGGGGATATTATTAAGAAGTGTTGAGGAATATGGTCAGATAGCATAGGATTACACAATGTGTAGCCAAAGTTCATGTTGTGTACCCAAGTGCAATGCACCTGGTCGTGTCATGGGATACACGATGTTCCAAGAAGTAATTACACACGAAGCATTTATTTCACACCACGTGTAGACCAGGCCAACCTGGAACATGGTGTGTTAGATTACAAAACATGTAGCTGGCATACACATTGTGTAGTATACACAGTTCAATGGAAAAATTCGCGCAAACTGTGTGATCAAATACACGGTCAAAACCATGAAAGACTGATAGTCTAAAGAATTAATTAAGTACACAACACGTAGCTTGTTCACATGACATGTAGTTCATTAATTCATGTATCCAACATACGTGATGAATTCCTCAGAAAGGTATGCAGACACACGACATAAGAGATACACTAAGTGTAACTAGATTTTACACATCATGTAGTTCCGTGTTCGATGAACACGCCAAATTTTTCAATAGGTTGTGTGGACACATAGCTAGCGGAACACACATCATGTGTCTAGTAAGTACACGCCATGTAGTATGGACAAGGAACATTTCAAAGCCCCTAGAGTTTACCTTGAATACATTATAACTGAGGTACACAGAATGTAGCTGGATAGTACATGTTGTGTAGTCTCCCAATAAAGGATATAATTAAAATTACATTAAATTTTTAATTAAAACATTAAAAACTTATTATATTGATTATCACTTATTGTGTTTAACAATTTAATAATGGTTTTAAAGAATTTTAAATACTCAATTAATTTATTATGATAATCTATGATTATTGGTTTTATCTTTTATTTGGCATGAATGCATTTATGATGGACATCCCCAAGAGAATTTGGATGGACATTAAGATAAAATAGATTTAATTAACTAATTAATTAACGCAAGCACATTTATCTTAATAATAAATAATGAATAATAAATGAATGTTAACCGGTTTTACTCTTTTATATTCATTTCATGTATGACTACTCATTAGCTCGACCAAGACCTATGTATCCATTGGTTGTTTTAATTTAATTTATTACATGGGTTTGAAATTATTTAATATTAAATTAAATTTGATAGCCTGTGATTCATCCCTCTCTTCATTATTATGTAGGACTTCCGTGTCCAAGGTTATTTATATAATCCATTTAACCAATCCTTTGGTTCCCCTCACCTGCGTGTGAGTTATAAATGCATGTAATTAATGGAGTACCTCCAAGGCATGAGGAGGCGGTTTAAGACAAAATCATAATGATGTCAACTGAGATGGTATGCAAGTGGATAGGTGGAATGTTACAACTCATTCCAAGATCACCATAAGGAGTTATTCCCCTAGACCATGGTTTGATTTATCATCCTCTCAATAAATAAACTATTAGATAATCTCATGATTGGGTCATTTATTTATTTATTTATTTTTGTCTATGAATTATTTAATTTATAGATGCAAGACTGTGATCACATAAATAAATGAATTAATGTGAAAAAATAGAATTTAAATAAATGAATTATGCATAAATATTTTATATAACATGGTTGATTAATTAAATAAAATCCATTTAATATAACAAGTCATGTAAAGGATAAAACAAGATAAAATTTATGCATAATAAATTTAAATCTCTAAACTAAATATTAATTTAGACTTGGTCTTTAATTACTTGATTAGGAATTAAATCCTTATAACTAAGTGTTTGACCAACCCTCATTGGGACACTTACTTTTAACATGGAGTTCTTATAAAGGTTATGGGTTAACTTAACCATCTTACATCAAAATAAGTATACCTCGCTATACTTTATGTAACTTGGAGGCAAGCGTTAAGTAAATCCAAGTCATGATTTCAAGATTGGAGACTTCACTCAACAGATCAAGGAGCTGCAAGCCCATAGTTGGCAAAGACCTACCTAACTAAATGCCTTCAAATAGATTGATTGTTCCTCTTTGGGGTTAAGCGAAGGGGTATATGGATCTTTGACACTAGAATGTCCTAGAAAATAGATATTTAGAGTTCAATGGTGAGTAATATTGGGAATTGATAAAATAGTTGAAGATTTAATAAACTTAATTTTATTATTTATCACATGATTGGCGATCAAGTAAAGTACCAATCATCTGTTTTAATTACTGTAGAAAATTGTAAGAAAAACCAAAAAAAATAGTGTGATCATTCCTTAAGTCAGGGTATGTACTTACAAATAAAAATTTCCAAATATGGTATAATTTTTTATGTGATGCATTATTATTAAAAATTTTGTATTATGTGTTGGAATACCTTACTCCCATTCTTCCACCCCAAAAGGTGAGCGAAGGTAAAAAGGATTATACTAGAGATATTTTAAGGATGCTTCTTATATCCATTATATTATATTATCAAATATGTCTGGAGAGTTAATGATTGAACACAAAGACATGATGAATACACCATATCTCATCTTCTTTCTCTTGAGAAATATAAGAAAAGACTTGAAATAAATAAGATTGTCAATGCACTATATCAGTGTAAACTAGATGAAGGTAATCTAGCTACTGATCATGATTTAAAAAATGCCAGGGCATATTGATCAGTTAGTGAAATTGGGCTTCCACTTGGATAATAAATTATCCATTAATCATATCTTTTTATCCTTACCATCTAGGTTTTCCTTATTTTTCCAAGATCAGATAAACGAAATAGATAAATCACTCATGAAACATTTTTCTATACTTCACCAAGTAGATAAGGATTAGTTGAAACCTGTTTTTCCACCCCTTATAGTGAAAAGTTTGAAAGATAGGGTTGAAGATCTCATGGATAATATATAGCCAAAAGATATTTTATAGTTTCCTTCAAAGAGAAAAAAGATTCAAAGATAGAATAATGAACCAGATGCTATTTTCTTCTTATGTGGAAAGAATGGACACTAGAAAAGAAATTGTAGTTCAATTGAAATAAATTGAAGAAGTAAGCAGTTGCATCCACTTCAGGTATATTCATCAAGTTTCTATTCACCACTTGTGTATTATATATAATATTCTTACAACATACATGTATTTAAATACAATAAAAAAGAAATAAAAGAAAGGTTATAAAGTGAACTCAAAAGGAGATGAGAAAGGGAGTTTTCAATGTTAGCCAAGGGGAGATCACTATTTATCATTGTCAGATTGGATTGATTTGAGTTTCTAAAAAGTGTGACCAAAACATTTATCTCAGTATCCAACTTGACACAATGAGACATTATACCATTTTCAGAATAAATTTTATTATGGTAATTACTAAACTAATGGTTCAGTAACTCTTGACTCACAAATATCCATTAAAATGAACGATGAATATAAAATATAAGACTCTTAACTGACTATGGAAATATAATTATTTTTTAAATAAAATAGAAATTAGTTGACCTATTTATACCCATAAAAGTGTGTTAGTCTCAATTGATCTAAGATACTGAATATAAAAACAAACTACTTATCATATTTTAGATAAATAAATCTTTATAAATAAAGGTATGTCATAAAATTTTTAAAGTTAGTTCAACATGGCCATGTGAACAATTATAAAGCTAAAGGTAACTTCATATACTTCATGATATTTATTTAAGAAATTTTATAAATGCTTAGTGAAGTAAATGAGTGAACTTGGTAAATATTGAGGAATCTCTGAGCTAGATTTTCAGAAAAAATCTTATCCAAGTAATCATTGATCATACATGTGGAGTAAATATTATCCCCAAATCACATTTCCTTATATACACAATTTCATGATAGTGGTAAAAGGAAGATCAATGATGAGTCTTATATATATATATTGAAAATATTTCATCATTCCTTCCAAGACATATTTTTCAAATAGAAGTGAAATAACTAACCATATGTCAACCATATTTTCTAATGGATATCATATAAATTTCTAGGGGTATCCAAACTCGAACCAAAATGATCAATCCAACCTGACCTGACTGGGTGGGGTCGAGTTAAAGATTTAATATGCACGGGTTGGGTCATTTTAGGTTGACCCATAGTCAGGTTGGGTTGGGTCACGAGTTGGGGAAAAAATGACCCAACCCAACCCAACCAACCCAACGCTACCCCTGCGCCTCCTGCTGACCCACATGCCACCTTTGCCACCATCATCTTCACCACAACCCCACCATATCTTCCACAAGAGACTTACCCTCCACCTTTGACTTCGCCTATGACTCTAGCGCGATGATCGTTGTGACCTTAGAACCACTGGAGACTACCCCTCTACCATCGCCTCCTCCTTGTGTCCATGAAGACCACCATGACCCCTGATCCACCACAGAATACCTACAAGAGAGAAAAATGGGCATCCCACAGTCCCACTACCGATCATGCCATAGTCCCACTACCGATCACGCTATATATTTCCACCTATTGGGTTCAATTCATCATCGAGGTCCTCCTGGCATAGTGAGGAAGAAAAAGCACTAAATCATGTGAACTGAGCACTATTTTCCCGTGCCTTTGGTTGAAATTCCAAATTGAACATCAATATCTACCCAATATCACTGGAGGAGAAAATCAAGTGTCGCCTATACCTGATCCACTTGATCTCCACCAATTTTTGCTGATGTGTGCCTACTCCTCAACGAAGTTGGATGAACCAACACTAATGATGAAGAATAGAATCCCTCATGTAGCCATGTTCAATCCATGTTGCTTCTAGTCAAAGAGGAATCAAGTACCACATCCCCCAAATCGAACCCACACGACACCAGTCACCTATTTCTACCGAGAAAGTTCACTGCTCTCTGAGGGAGATGAAGCCAAAAAATCGAGATACGCCCTACCTGAGAGGAGAATGTGAAGGAGACTATGAAGGAGATGACACCGTGTGGCCGTGTGGGTGGCTTGTGAGATATTAATCTAGGGGGAAACCATTTTTTACATAAACTGATCGACCCAATCGACCCAACTCAATGTTAGATGGGCTGAGTTGGGTTAGGTCCAAAGAAAAAAACACACATGACCTGACCCGACCTATTTTGGTGGGGTCGGGTCCAAAAAAATCCCAAACCCATCCTGAACCATAGACACCCCTATCAATTGCGATATGATAAAAATCTATTAGGAAACTACCACAAGTGTTTGTTGAGAACTGTTTTTTAAAAGTTGACCTTAGCTATAAGAAAACATTAAAATACTAAGGTGCATCTGAGTTAATGATCCTATATTCACTAAGGACATTAACCTCTAGTCAAGATCGACTATATTTTCATAAAGTAATCCCATGTCTTTGTATATGGTGGGAGAAGACTTAACTTCTTTAGGTTAAGGATCTGGATGCATATGGGTTGGTATAGAAATAATGGACTCCACTAAACTCGGTGGGAGAAGTAATTCCAGAGACACATACTATGTAGGAACTTATAACCAAAGAGGTGGTTTATATTCACTATGGTGGGTGATACATATGTTTTATTCTTCCATAATAAATATTATTACAATGAAATAATAAATGGTAATATTCCAAGGTTGAAAAGTATGTATAAATTTAATTAATGGACTCCATGTATCAAAATTCGGGTATTTAAATGTTTCTAAGACTTGACACTGCTAGTGATTATTCAAGAGAAACTTAAAATGGATGGTACAAGATGGTACCAATAAAAAATGATTGATTATTAAAAGGCCTACTATTTAATAAGAACTATAATCTAATCATAAAGACTAAATTTCTTTTTGAATTTTACATTGTCAAATCATATTTATATGATCATCATATTGGGCTATTGATTTTCAAGGACACCTCATTTAGAGGAAACCTTATGATAGATGTCTATATGACATGACCAAAGGAGAATATATGGTATATGTATAAAATACATAACTAAAAGGTCCAGTGACATCAATAAATTCCAATAAGATATAAAATTACATAAATTCATTTATGAACAAATAATGCATCATGATCATAAAATATTCATTTGGAAATGAATGAGTGACATGTTTCTGTAACTAGGTAGTGGGAGAGATACAAGTTTTCAAGATAAATATATTGATAACCTATGAAAATAATTGTTATGTCTTACCAATTTGTTAAAAATAAGGAATGAAATTTATCCGAGTATGACTTAAAGTAGAAACCAGGTTCTAGGGAACATGATATAAAAAAATTGATCTATGGGTTTGCTAAATCTAGTCATAGTACATATATTAACATAATATTAAAAAATAAAAGTTGAAATAATTCAATACCGAATTGTTTTTGGCATATAATCCTTCTAATAAAACATGCATGGACATAGCATTAGAGGATATTACAGAGATTAAAAGAATTTCACAAGATTAAGTGCCAGAAATCCATCTCATGTGTCATGATATGTACTAACATTTTATATTAATGATACATAAAGTATAATAGGTGAATATCAAATAGATACAACATAATTTCATAGACTTGCAGCTAGAACTATTCGACAGTACTTTGAAAAGTAAAACTAGATGAGTTCATGGTGTTTGGAGAATATATAATACTAATAATCAAGGGAATTTAACACTTGTCTACACTTGGATAAATTTTATCTAGTATCACAGAAAATACTAAAGTAATATGTAAGAGAAACATATTACAGCTAGTGGATGTCATATCTATAATATCTGAGTACGTTGTAGCTTTTGTTGCAACTTGAGAAGTAGTTTTAGCAACGTCCTATTCCAATTTTGGGTTATACCAAAAGAAAGAAATTTATCATTTTATGATAAGAATTGACTATGGATATAGTCAGGATGTTAGGATTCTAACATGGGAACAAGAGGTGGATACTCAGTTATATCACTATTTGAGGGATTTTCTCAAGAAAGTATTGTTGTAGTAAACAGATTTACTACACATACACATCGCTTTACCAACCCTAGCCATGAAAAATGGAAGTCCTAGAAAGTGTATCCATGCTCAATAGAAGTATGTTTTACATGTGAGGATTAACTAGTCGTTAACGGTTGGATTTAATACAAGTGGGAGTTTATTGGAGTTAGTTCCCTAGAACCAACTACTTTGAACTTTGGATTACATGTATATTCAAAGAAGAAAATATTAATATAAATATACTATCATATATTGTTTGTTATTATGTATAAAATCGATGACCTAGAGCATCTGACACATTGATAAGGTCATAGCAATTATCCACTATGATAAGAACCTTGAAATGTTATGATGATATTATTAAATATAGTTCTGTGGTTAGATAATGTACTATGATAGGGTACATAGTATATAGACTGCTAGGTGTGAGTACTCATAAGAATATGAGCCTTCTTCTCATGAAGTTCACACCTGGAAATCTCCAAGATAGGATATTATGAGAATAGACCAGTCGGTATAAATTCTAAATGTTTTGGTGTCATTAGATATTCCCATATACAAGTGTGTGTAATGGTATGTAAACTTTAAGTTTATCATTAATACATGCCAGGACTCACGTAATATGATTTATTAAAAAAACCTATCATGCCATATGTTAGCGGGAAGCAAGGTACGTTGGGTGTGTCATGAATGACATGTTATTAATGGATAAGTCAGGGAATGATTTGTCCCTTCCATCTTTATGAAAATGATATCTCATCTCTTTGATTGAAATATAATTGTCACATAAATTTCTTAGTCATGGTGTAACGATGTTTATTTCGAATAGTCAAAGAAAGACATATCAATCATATAAGTTTATGACATAGATGTGCAACCTACTTGATAAGATATTGAGACAGAGAGATTATATTACACAGTGTGTATTCATATGTGATTTTAGTTGTTGCAACATTAAGTTCTTTCTCTTGGATGCCTTAACCTATTGCTAGATAGTAATCTTGGACTTTAGGCAAACTCACCTAATGTTAATGAGAAATAATCCTAAAGGGTTACACACTAAGTGTTTCTGTCGATCTTGATTAAATTCTATTTGAATTTAATTAATAGAATAAATATTATTCTCAAAACCGATGAATAATTTTATTCAAATTATATTTATCATTAATATTCGCAAGGTGATAAATAATTATTTATTCATTAATAAATAATTTATTTGATTACATAAATATATAATAAATATTTATTCATTGGTTTATGAATAAAATATTCATTTTATTTATTAAATATTTAATAAATATTTATTATATGAATTGTGAATAAAATATTTATTTGGTTATTCAATAAATTTCGAGTAGTTCGAGCAGACTAAGATCGTGTTCGACGATGAATATTAATTTATAAGCTGGTAAAATAATATTTATCGGCGTGAAAATTAACGTGAATCATAAAATAATAATAATAATAATAATAATAATAATATATGTAATGGATTTTATTAAAGATTATAATATTATTTAAGGGCTGTTATGCAATTAAATAACATTTTAACCTAAACTCTAGCTCTATAAATAAATGTTTATGTTTATTGTGTAGGGTAAATCGAAAATTGAGAATCGTTACGCATAACAGACTTCTTTCTCGAACTCTTCCCCTAATCTTCTCAAGAACGAGAAGTATGCCTTCAAGCCCAAAGAACCTTGAAGTAATCAATACAAACAATGCAAGATGATTGATTCACTATGCTAGCACCTAAAAATCAATCGGTGTCGTTCGGAGATCAAAGAACCATGTGTAGATCACCTCTAGAGAGATTCTACACTTGATCACAACACACAAAAGGTAATATGGAAAAGGGTTTTTGAATGATCAACATCTTCATCGAAGAAAGTTCCTAAGATTAGGAGACCTGTTTCTTCCGGTCATAAATAAATAAATTATAAATTTAACATGAAAATATTATCTATTGGGGTTTTGGGAAACTCTATATTAAAAGAAATTTTAATATATCGCACAAAAAAGGTGCTTCCATTGCACCTGGAACCTTTAGAGTTAATGGACGCACCTTAGTCGGCAGCTCATGAGTCATTATAGTGCTTCACTCAATCCACCAAGAAAAAAACTCATATACCATTTTTATCATCTTTGGAATCCATAGTGCCACATGCTCAAATTCATCAATGTGCACGTCTATTGTCTCCATTTGTTGAACCTCTTTGAGAAACATTAGTGGATCCTCTTCTGCAGCACTTTCGTAACACCCTAGAATTTATTCCTTCAGTTGTGGACAGGTTAATCTCATCCTTACTGACTTCAATGAAGTCATCCAATATTGCACCATGCCATCCATACACAACTGAGTTTTGGTGTGAGAAATCCATGACATTGGATCTTCGCTAGTGAATATTGGCATTTCTACTTGCCTTACCAATACGCCTACCTCATGTAAGGATGTAATTCTGGACTGGTGACCTGAAAGCCCGAGCGGCCCAGCCCGACAAAGCCCGAGTCGGGCCGGGCTAGGCTCGGGCTGGGCCTAGGCCTATGCAAGAAGGCCTGTGGGTCAGGTCAGGTTGGCCTGAAAGAGTCCGGCTCGCGGGCCCGTATGAAGCCTGACCCGTACAAGCCAGCTCGCTTTAAAGAAAACAATAGGAAACTACTGGCAGGGAGACTCGAACCCCCTACCACATGTTTCTAAGGTTACACCTGGATTAAAATTACCAGACTATATATATATATATATATATAAATAATATCTCATAATATATTAACAAAAAAAAAGTTCACCCACTAACGTTCACGCACGCCCCCTCCCACCTTATTTTTTTAATTATGTTGTAACTTGCATATTTTATATATACATATATAAGTCTATTTAGAAAAAAAATTAACTCGACCACTGTTTCACACCCCTAAATAATTTTATTTTATAACTTGCATATATTATATATATATATATATTCACATGTATAAATCTATTTAGAGAAAAAATTAACACTCACTCACTACTGCGCACGCACCCCTCATTCATTTTTTTACAACTTGCACATATTATATATATAGATCTTTAAAAAAAATAAAACATTTAAAATAAATGATGTAACATAATATACATACATACAAACACACACACACACACACACACATATATATATATAATAACTCATTATATATTAACAAAAAAAACACACTCATCTACTAATGTTTGCGCACCCCCCATATTATTATTTTTATGTATGTTGCAACTTGCATATATTATATATACACATATAAATCAATTTAGAAAAAACAATCAACTCACTAACTTCTACACACCTCTCATTAAATTTTTTTACAACTTGCACATATTATATATATATATATATTCACATGTATAAATCTATTTAGAAAAAAAAATTAACATACTCACCCACTGCTGCACACCCCCAACCCCTCGTTAATTTTTTTATAAATTGCACATATTATATATATATATTAACATATATAAATTTATTTTAAAAAATTAAAACATTAACAATTTTTTTTAAATGTTTAAAAAATGTTTAAAAAATGTATAAAAAAATTTAAAAAAACATTTTATAATAAACGTTTAATATAAACTTTTAAAATTAATGTTTAGAAAAAAATGATTTAAAACACATTTTCAAAAACATCAATCTATTTAGAAAAAAATGACACATCCACCCACTACTGATTTAAAATTACCAGAATATATATATATATATATATATATATATATTAATATATATATTTATATATAATTATATAGAAATGATTTAAAATAATATATATATATATATATATTAACAAAAAAACACTCACCCACTAATGTTCATGCATGCTGCCCTCCCACCTTATTTTTTTAATTATGTTGCAACTTGTATATATTATATATACATATATATATTTTTTTAGAAAAAAAATTAACTCGAGCACTGCTGCGCACCCCTCAATAATTTTATTTTACAACTTGCACATATTACATATATATTCACATGTATAAAACTATTTAGAAAAAAAAATTAACACACTCTCTCACTACTGTGCAATACTCATTAATTTTTTTACAACTTGCACATATTATGTATATAAGTTTTAAAAAAAAATTAAAACATTTAAAATAATGTTTTAAAATAAATTATGTAACATAATATATATATATATATATATATATAATAACACATTATATATTAACAAAACACACACACACTCACCCACTGATGTTTGCGCACGCCCCCTCCTACATTATTATTATTTTATGTATGTTGAAACTTGCATATATTATATATATTATATATACATATATAAATTAATTTAGAAAAAAAAAATCAACTCACCCACTCCTACGCACCCCTCATTATTATTTTTTACAAATTGCACATATTATATATATATTCATATGTATAAATCTATTTAAAAAAAATAACATACCCACCCACTGCTGCACACCCCCAACCCCTCGTTATTTTTTTTATAATTTGCACATACTGTGTATATATATATATATTAACATATATAAATCTATTTTAAAAAATTAAAACATTAAAAAATGTTTTAAAAAAGTTATTTTTGTAAAATAAACGTTTAATATAAACTTTTAAAAATTAATGTTTAGAAAAAATGATTTTAAAAAACATTTATAAAAATATCAATCTATTTAGAAAAAAAATTAACACACTCACCCACTATTTCACACTCCTAACCCCTCGTTAATTTTTTTAATAACTTCAACATATTATATATATATATATATTAATATATATAAATCTATTTTAAAAAATTAAAACATAAAAAAATGTTTAAAAACATTTTAAAATAAATGTTTAATATAAACTTTTAAAAATTAATGTTTAGAAAAAAATGATTTAAAAAAGCATTTACAAAAAAATAAATCTATTCAAAAAAAAAAAAATACATCCACCCACTGTTATGCACCCCTAACCCCTTGTTAAATCTATTTAAAAATTTTTCAATTGTAAAATGTAACTATTGATAAATAAAAAAACAAACATTTTAAAAAATGTTGAACAATTAAAAATACTATAAAATGTTAAAAAAACGTTTTAAAAAATCTTTTAAATGAAATGTTAAACAAATTTAAAAAATGTTTACAAAAAGATGTTAAAAAATAAGTTTTAAAAAAATTGTCGTTAAAAACTCTTAAAAAAACATTTTAAATAAAATGTTTTAATTTTTTTTTAAAATTCATTAAAAAAATGTTTTAAAATAAAATTTTAAAAATTAACATTTAGAAAAATCATTTAAAAACATTAAAAAAACATAAAAATATTTTAATATATTATATATTTTATTTTTTAAAAAACAAAATCCCACAAAGGCCGCCCCACAAGGGTCGGACCGTGGCGTGGTCCGACTCAACGGTTTGGGCCGGCCTGAGGCCAGGCTCGGGCTAGCTCATGGGGTTGTTCGGGCCAGCCCGACCCGGCCCGAATAGTGGTTCATGACCTGGGTTTTTGGAGGGAAGACCCGACCCGGGCCAAAATTACACCCTTAACCACATGCAATTTATTTGTGTCTACCTTCGCCTCTGTTTCCCATCTCGATTCCACCATAACCAATCTCAAACTAATGTTTCCTTCATATTCCATGAAAAGTTTTCCTTTGTTTTTTACATGCCTGAAACTCTCAGTTTGATTCCTCACACTTTGATTTAGCTGAATCATTATCATCGTTAACTCCTGCATATGTCGCTAAAATTATGACCTCATATCCAAAACTGTCTTCTCCAAAATCCCCTATCGTTGGATTCCATTCTTCAATTTTAATATTATTGTTCCCAGTTGTGTGACTGAACTCTCCATCTGAGTGGTCATAAACTTCCTATAGCTACAAAAATTTCACTCTATCTGCACGCGTTTCCATGTGCCTCTTAATGGAAGAACCAAATTGATAGAGGGGGTTTGAATTGAGGAAAAAACTATATCTGATCACAAGAAATGTTTACCGTTCAAATTGAGGTATTGGTTATAAGTATTGATCCTCTCTCTCTCTCACTCTTATGGAAGGTCTCTCCCTCTCAAGCCAAGGATTACTGCCTTTAAAATACAAAAAAAACTGAATGGTCCTGCAAGGACTATTCCCCCCATTATTAATACTCTTTACCTCAGATAGAAAGCACAATTGAAAAACTACCCCCCAACAGTTATAACAACCCAACCCCTATATGGCTTGCCGAGTACCCCTTTTATAATAAGTAAACAACAATGGTGGTCAGGGTCGCCCTCCCAGGCTGCTCTCAACAGTCCTCCTCTCTTCCTATTCTCCATCACTCATAGTTTTCCATTTGGTGTAGGACAGTCTCATCCCCATTAAAAAGAATCAAAATGAAAGAATCTAAAAAGTTTGGTTTCCATTAGCACCAAAAACCTTTCCATAGGATGCAACCACATTTTTTTCACTCACCCGAACAGTCCCTTGTGTACTTGTGATACTGTTAACTTTATTAATTGTTATTTCTCCCATAGCTATAGTATTTGAAATACGATGTTGCTCCATTCAATGTGGGGGATCTTGGTCCTCAAAGACTTCCTTACAGCCCCTAACTTCCTTAGCCCACTCTAAGTGAACATCACGACCCACTACCATTAAAATAATCACAACACCCTAGGATACCAAATATTTCATCTATAACCCCAAGGGATTTGAAATAGTATCATATATCTAGATTGTTGAGTCCCTCTCACATGAAAAATTCACAATGTCACTCTTTACTTTTGTGTTCCATAGGTGTGCCTAAATAACCTTTGTGGTAAAATTGTTTTAACAAAGTTTTTGTATTTGTTGACAACTGTATAAGAATGTTTTTTTTAGGAATCAGACCCAGTACATCGTAATAATTTCTATAAGAAAGTTGAAAGTTTCTGAATGTTCAAACTGAAACATAAAGGGGGAGAAAAGTTTTTTGTTTTTCGGACAGAGGTTTCTGAACTCAGGTTTTGAAGTTACTAAGAATGGAATTCATAATGATGGTGAAGAGGTTTGTTGAAGAAAGTGAATTCAAGAGTTAGAAAGTTCTCCAAATTTCTAAAACAAATTTAGATGATTCTTTGCCACTAATGAAGTTCTGAAAAATAATGAAAACTATCATGATAAAATCTTTTGATGAAATGGAGGAATTGTAATGGTTGTATCGGTTCTAGAAATCAAGACAAATTTTTTCAGTGAGTAATAGTTGAGGAGGTTTGAGAATTTTCAATGTTGCTGAGTGGATTTATCATCAGATACTCTTGATCATAATGAAGAATCCATCATAATGGGGATTCCATCATTATGAAATATCCATCATAGAAAGAATATTTAATAAAGAATAAGAATGTATGAAGATGATGAAGTTTGAAGAAGTTTAAAGATGATAAGTGGATTCATCGTTGAATACTTTCCATCATTATGGAAAAATCATTATAATGGGATTTACATCGTAATGGGAATTCCATTGTAATGAGCTGAGAAAGAAATAGAAATCGTAATAAGTTGAGAAAGAAAGGCAAATCGTAATGAGTTGAGAAAGAAGTTTCATCACAATGAGATAAGGAGGTTTCATTATACTGAATAAAATATAGAAATTTCAAGAAATTTGATTATAGAAAAAAAGTTTTATAAAGATTTGAATAGGTCAAACTTGAAATTAAATTTTGCGAAAATCTCAGAGAAATATGTAAAGGTTTGAAGAAATCAAATTTGAAGTTTAAATGTGAGTGATCTTCAGAGTTTTTGAAATATGAGGAAGCAGGGAAAGTTTTCAAGTTTCCCACTCTTGATTTTATGGGTTGCCTATAAATAATTGATTAGATAATTCATTCATTGTAACTTTTCATGCAAGTGGAAAAGGCAAAGCACTGAATAATTCGAGTGAAATTTCTTTCCAGACTGAGATCTCTAAATAATATTAGACACCTGAACGTTTTGTTTACTGGACAAGAGAATCGTATTGAGTAAATAAAAACAAGGAAGATCATATTGATAATTTGAGCAGAGTTTGAGTTTTTCAGATTGAGAGTGGGCTCATTAGATTGATAAGATTGTACTGAGTCAATAAGACTGAGAAAGATTATATTAAGTTTTTGAGAAGAATTTGAGAAGTATAAATTGAGTAAGGAAGAATCGTATTGACTTCATTGGATTGAGAAAATCAGATACAACCAAATCAGACTGAGGATTCAGACTGGGCAATTGTGGTGCAATTTCAAAAAAATATTTATTCTTTTATTTGGCTCAATTGTTCTATAAGAAAACATTATAAACTGACAAGAGTCAATATAATATTTCCTATTGGGATATAGGAGGTTTCTAACATGTGTTGGCACAATTTTTATTCACTTATTCATGATAATGAATTTTCATAGACCCATGGGAGTGGATATGGAAAGGATGTAGGTTCTCATACTGAGACCGAACCCTGTAAATCTTGTGTGATTTACTAGATTTACTAATTTTTCTTGCATGAGTATTTATAAATTTTGATGAGGAAATAAATCTTAACAGGTTTCATGGGTTGAGTTTCTAAAAATTTTGAAACTCATAAAAAGTGAACAACTGATTCAACCCCCCTTCTCAGTTGTTATTCGATACTTTGGAACCTCAATTGGTATCAGATGGAAGGTTCCCTTGTTGAATCCTTATCATGGATAATATCAATTCTATAAACAGTAGATTGATTCCTATATTTTATGGTAAACATTATTATGGATAGAAAAATAGGATGATCCCTATCTTCCATCTCTTGGGCTGGAAGTTGTTGATACTGCTACTATTGGTTTTCCACTTATTAATAAAGATGATCCTATGACGTTTGTTGATAAGATAAATATAAAATTTGATGTAAAGGCTAAAAATTCTATCCTTATGTCCTTATTAGAGAAGTTTTATCAGAATGTGATGAGTTTAAATACTTAAAAAAGTATACGGGACAAGCTGGAAAACATTTTTGAATGGAATAATAAAGTAAAGGAACCAAATATAAAAATATAGCATAGTAAGTATGAAGAAATTATAATGAGATATGAAGAAACTATTTTTGAATACTTCACTAGGGTAAATGAAATTGTTTTCAATATTATAGGTTTTAGAGATGTCTTGTAATATTTTAATATTATAAAGAAACTTATGAGAAACTTTTGAGACAGGTTTGATTCTAAAATTTCCTCTTTAGAAGATAAGTATGATTTATCTCTTGAGAATTGCATAAATTTCTCGTTGATTATGAAATGAGAAAAGCTCCAATTTTTAAAAATAATGTGAAATATTAAATGTCTTTTGAATTTATAAGAAAGATAAAAAATCAAGATTTTGATGAAGCTGAACCTTGTGAGTCTAAAGATAAGGAAGATGATGAGTTGAATGATAAGATTATGTATCTTATCTCTAAGAACTATCAGATAGGAAGATGAAATTATGGAGGTAAACTTCCTCTCAAATGTTTTGAGTTTGGTGGAATCATACAATTTTCTATGAATTTACTTAATAATAAAGTTGGAGAATATCGAGATGATTCTGATAAAAAACCTCAATGGAATAAGTGGAACAAAAATTATAAAGAAGAAAAGTCATCCAACAAATAAAAGAAGAAGTTTACTCAAAACAAAATAAGTATGTTGCATAATAAATTTGAATCAAAATCAACTGTCAAAAATTCTTATGAAGATGAAAGTTCAGATCAATTCAGAACCTTCATTTCAAAAGTTGAGAAAACAAAATATTCCTCAGATAGTGAAGAAGGTGGTGAAGAATATTATAAAGAGTATCAGCTCATGATAAAAATTGTTTCATGTCTTGATCAAAACAAAACTCTCAATAAATAAATTTGAGTAGTGAAGAAATATTTTTAAGAAGTTTCTAATGGAATAAAATATGTCATCCAACAGGAGGAAGAATACGTCAAGGAGATATTAAGTTACAAACTTAGAATTGTTGAACAAGGAAATATGGTTAAAGATCATTGTAAGAAGCTGGTAGCTAAAGAAGAAGAAGTTAACATGTTTTAATCAAAACTTCTAAAGTCTAAAATTATCTTGAGTAAGATGAATGAAAATTTCAACAAAGATTTGGAAGTAAAATATGAGACTTCTAAAGTTTCTGAGAAGGCTTAATATGAGAATCATGTGAAATCTTCACTCACAAAAATTAATATTTCATCTGATTATTTTAACATTTCAGTTTTCTGAAAATTTATTGGGAAATATTGGGTGGATAAAGGATGTGATAAACCTATAAAATCTAAAAAATTAAAAAACTCACTCAAAAGAAAATATGGTCTACATCCTGAGTATGTTAGAGCTGAAAGAAGTTACCAACAAAAACAAAATTTCTATAGAGAAAGATATTTCTTGAATATAAAATCAAGATTTTATGGATATTAATGGTGTTTTGTAATATATGGGAACAAAGATTATAATTTTTGGCACAACATATATCTATTCATAATAAGGTTTGAGTAAAGTGGAAGAAATAATGAAAATAGAATGAGTAACTTTACTCACTTACATGAAGTTGAAAAGGTGAGTTCTCAAGATATTATAAAATTTACAACAAAAAATAAATTTAAATGTTTGGAATAAGTTTTTGGAAGATTTGATTAGGTTGGTAATCATGGAGAAATATTTATGACACTTATTCTAGAATAATTTTCTTATGATAGAAAAGAAAAAAGAAGCTGAAAAGAAGAAAGTTGAGGAAAAAGTTTTTGTTGTTGAGACAAATTTGAAATCAAGTAAAAGGAACAAACCATGGATACTTGATAGTGGTTATTATTTACATATGAAAAGTGATATAAAAATATTGAAACATATTGAAATTAATGATGGAGTATTAGTTACCTTTGTTAATGATAGTTCCTTAAAAATTAGAGGAATCAGAACAACTGAGATTAAAGAAAAAAAGTTGAAATCTAAGGAAGTTTTATTTATTGATGGGATAAAACTTAACTTAATTAATTTAATTAAACTTTGAGATGATGGAAAATAAGTTTTTTATAGAAAATATTTTTGTATCATAAAAAGTGAAAAATATAGAAAAGTTATTACAAAAGGAGAAATAACTAGTGAGAATCTCTTCCAAATAAGAGAATTCAACAACTCCTATTACTTGAGTGCTAAAGAAGAAAACAAATTATGGCACTAAAGACATGGAAACCTTGGACAAAAAAGTATGAAAAAAATTTCTATTTTTGATTGCATTCGAAACTTTACATAATTGAAAAGAAGATAATAAGATGTTTTTGTAACTTGTCAAAAAGGGAAGATGACTAACAAAATTCATAAAAAAGTTGAGATTCAATCTACCAAACCACTTGAGCTTATTCATTATGATTTATGTGAGATGATGAGACATCAATAAATAAAAGGACATTTATACTTTATCACTTTTATTGATGATTTCACTCGGATGAAAAACATCATGTTTATGAAGCACAATTCAGAGGCTATTAAAATGTTTAAATTCTTCAGAAACGATGTTGAGAAAGAAATGAGGGTTTCCATAAAAAAGTTGAGAAAAAATAATGGTACCAAATTCACAAGAAATAATTTTGAAACTTATCTAAAAAAGAATTGTATCAAACATCAGTATGGTTCTCCCTATACACCACAACAAAATATATTATCAGAAATAAATAACAAAAGTTTGGTGGAAATGGGAAGAAGTATGTTAGAATAATAAAAAATTTCAAAATTCTATTGGATATGATCTGTTAGTACTGCTGTACATGTTCAAAATAGATTCTTTTTGAGACTAGAAACCAAAATTACTCCTTATAAAATGTGGTATATAAAAAAATATTCATTGAAATAATTCAATGTTTTTAGAAGTCCATGTTTTCTCAAAATCAAAAATTTGAATCTAGGAAAGTTTGATGAGAAAGTTGAGGAAGGAACTTTTATGGGTTATTCACCACATGGAAGAAGTTACAAATGTTGGAAGAAATGTTTACAAAAGTTTATGGACTCATATTATGTGAAATTAATTGAAAAAAAATTACTCAAAAAAATTTGTTGAGAATGTTAAGGAGGATAAACTAGAGATTTCCAATAATAGTGAAAGTAATAAAAAACATCCTTATCAAGATTCAAAAAATTCATGTGATGAGGAAAGTTTAGTTGGGAAAGAATCTTTGTAATTTTCGACTTTACAAAAACATATTGAATCTGAAAAAATTATTGGAAATTAGAAGGCTCCAGTCCAGACAAGAAGAAAGTTGAGATTATAAAATCAGACTTCACTTATCTCAAAAATTGAACCAAAATTAGTTTCAAAAGCTATAAAATAAAAATAATGGGTGGATTCTATGAATTATTAGTTATATTATATTGAGAAGAATAAAAAATAGGAACTTGTTTCATGGACATAAAATAAAAATGTCATCGGAACTAAGTGGGTTTACATAAACAAGTTAAATGAACATGGAGAAGCTTAAAGAAACAAAGTCAATATTGTTTATAAAGTCTATGCATAGGTTGAAGGTGTGGATTTTAAAGAAACTTTTTCCCCAGTTGTAAGATTAGAAACTATTATAATATTTCTTTTAGTGGTCACACATCAGAATTACAAAGTTTATCAAAAGAATGCAAATTCAGTTTTCTTAAATGGCGATACTGATGAAGAAGTTTACATTAAAAAACCTTGTGGGTTTCTACTTGATGAGGATGAAAAAAAAGTTTGTAAACTAAAGAAATATTTTTATAGGCTGAAACAAGCTCCAAATTATTAGTATTAAAAACTTTATAATTATTTGAGAATGTTAAATTTTTCTAAAGGAAAAGTTGATAGAAATTTATATGTGAAAGATGCTGACTCCAGGACTATAATTGCAATTATTTATGTGGATGACATAATTTTTTCTAAGGATATAGAAGATGTTTATAAAACATTTTCCAAGGAAATTAAGATAAATTTTTAAATGTTAATATTAGGAGAATTAACTTTCTTCCTTGGATTACAAGTTCAACAAAAATAAAAATACATTTTCTTTTCTCAAAATTATGCTAGGGAATTATTAAATAATTTTGGCATGGAAGAATCCAAATATGTTTCAAATCCTATTTCAGCGAGCACAAAGTTGATTAAAGATGAATCTAGAAAAAGTGTGAATCAAAAATATTTTTAGAAGCTGATATGAAGTCTAATTTATCTTACAGCCTCAAGGATTGATTTGTTTATGCAATGACTTTGTATTACAAGTATAAAATTAATTTTAAATAATCACATATGTTTGAAGAAAAAAATAATTCTGATATATGTCAAAGGAACAACTTCACATGGGTTGTTATACAAAATAAATAGTGAGATGAAGTTTCACGGGTTTACTGTTTCTGATTGGGTTGTAGATTATAATGATAGAAAATAAACCTCAGGAAGAACATTTTTCTTTGGTGAATGTTGTGTGAGTTGTAATAGTAATAAACATACTTCAATAAATTTAAGCACAGATGAATCCAAATATGTTGCAGCTACTCAGGCTTATACTCAAATTTTGTGGATGAAAGTTTAGCTGGGATATTTGAAAGTAAAAATTTCTAAACCATTGAAGATACTTTGTGATAATCAGAGTGTAATTGATCTTTCTAAAAATCCTGTCCAATATTCAATATCAAAACACATTGATATAAAGTTCGAATTTATAAAAGATTAAGTTTTTGTTGGAGATGTCATTCTGGAATAAATCTCAACAAAGTATCAAATTTTTGATATTTTTAAAAAATCCAAGTCGAAAGAAAGATTTGTGGAATTGAGGCTGTAACTTCATGTTTAGTATCCTCATATGACTTTATAAACCTCATAAGGAATACCCCCACCATTCTTTGGATTATTTTGAAAAAGGGGGAGAGAAGGTAACACATTTTTAATTTGTAATAAGTTTTTACTTATCTTTATTTTGTGAATCTAAAGCTGTGGTTGTCATAAAATGGGGGAGAGAAAAAAGAAAAGTGAGAGAAAAAGAAAAGCAAGGGAGAATTTATATTTACATGGACTCAAAATTTTCTTACCACTGAGGGATGAAATTCCTTCAAAAACATTACTTTATCCAGTAGTTTGGTGTCAGGAAACTCTCTTTTGAGAAAGACTATATTTTGATAAAATTCAAAAAACTTAAGTTGTTAAAAAAAGTTGAGTTTTGAAAAAATTCTAATAGTTGGAAAAGTTTTTAATAAGGGTTTTCAACAAATCCAAATAGAGAGATTGAAGAACCATTGTGTAAAATTATTTTAACAAATTTTTTGTATTTGTTGAAAACTAACCTTTTTGTATAATAATGTTTTTGTTTTTTAGGAATCAGACCCAGTCCATCATAATGAGTTGTGTAAGAAAGATGAAAGTTACTGAATGTTCAAACCCAAAAATAAATGGGGAGGAAAGTTTTTTGTTTTCTAGACATAGGTTTCCTGGCTCAGGTTTTGAAGTTTCTAAGAATGGAATTCGTAATGATGTTGAAGAGGTTTGTTGAAGAAAGTGAATTGAGTAGTTATAAATTTCTCAAAATTTCTAAAACAAAGCCAGACAATGATTTTCTGGTCATGAATTTCTAACAAATCATGAAAATTATCATGATAAAAGCTTTTTATGAAATTAAGGAATCATAATGGTTGTATTGGTTATAGAGATCAAGATTTTTTTTTCAATGAGTAATATCTAAGTAGGTTTGAGACTTGTCAATGTTTTTGAGTGGAGTTATCATCGAATACACTTTATCATAAAGAGGAATCCATCATAATGGGGATTCTATAATTATAAAATATCCATCAGAGGCAGAATCTTTAAGAAAGAAGAAGAATGTATGAAGCTGATGAAGTTTGAAGAAGTTCAAAGTTTCTAATGGGATTCATCATTGAATAATAATCATAATGATATTTTCATCATAATTTGAATTCCATCATAATGAGTTGAGAAAGAAACATAAATTGTAATGAGATGAGAAAGAAAAGTAGATCGTAATGAGCTGAGAAAGAATTTTCATCATAATGAGTTGATGAGGTTTCATCGTACTAAAGAAAAGATAAGAATTTTTATAAAGATGATTATTAAAAATAAGTTTTATGAAGAGTTGAAGAGGTCAAACTTGAAATTAAATTTTGTGTAAATATCAAAGAAATGTGAGAAGGTTTGAATAATTAAAAGTTGAAGTTTAAATGTGAGTGATCTTTGGAGTTTTTGAAATATAAGGAAGCGGGGAAATTTTTCAATTTTCCCGTTCTTTTTTTTTGATTTTCCTATAAACACTTTCTCATATCATTTGTTAATTATAACTTTTCACATAAGAGGAAAAGGTGAATCACTAAAGAATTAAATTGAAAGTTATTTCCAAACTGAGATCTATGAAGAAGATCAGACACTTGAAAGTTTTGTTTACCAGACAAGAGAATCATATTGAGTAAATCAAATTGAGGAAGATCGTATTGATCATTTGAGAAGAGTTTGACTTTTATATATTGAGAATGGGTTTATCATATTGATAAGATCATATTAATTTTATTAGACTAAGAAAGATCATATTTATTTTTAGAGTAGAGTTTGAGAAGTGTATATTGAATAAGAAAGAATCCTATTGACTTCATCAAATTGAGAAAATCAGATCCAGCCAAATCAGATTGAGGATTTAGCCCTAATGACTTGAAGGCCTTAATTTTTATTGATTTTTGATAACCCCACTTTCAAGGGATGAGGGGGAACCCTTACAAGGCCCGTAGGCTTAGAGATTAGATGGCCCGTAGGCTTAGGAGATAACATGACCCAAAGGTCTTAGGGAATTCAACCAGACTATCTACAAGGAACTGCCCCTCCCCAGCATCTGCATCATGATAGTATCTCTCCACCTTCGTATGGCCGCTTGGATAGGATTCCCATGCAAGCACAAGCTAGTCTCGATGGCATAGCCATACTCTCTCATTCTGAAAAATCCATTTGGTTTTTCTCTGGTGAGTGCACCTGCTCTGAATCCTCTTCTGGGGCTGCTCCTTTTTTTGTAGTGTGTCTGGGGAAACTGCATGTGGCCCGAAGGCCTTGAGGTAGCCCGAAGGCCTTAAAGGTGGCCCAAAAGCCCTACTGATCCTAAGGCCTGGGTGGTCCAAAATCCTTTAGGACTCCAAGACCAAACCAGTGGCCCAAGGTGAATAGTTCCAGCTGCTACAGTACCGAAGAGTACCTACTACAGTAACTACTACAGTGCCTGCTATAATACCGCATAGTGTACAGTCTGATACAGTACTTGTATAGTGTACAGTCTTCTATAGTGCCCGTACAGTGTACAGTCTGCTACAGTGCCCGCACAGTGTACAGTTCTGCTACAGTGCCACACAGTGTATAGTCTACTACAGTCTTCTACAATGTTTTCTATAGTACCTACTACAGTACTGAAAAATATTCCTCTGCTTGGTTTTGAACCTGGGTCTTGTGGATGCACTTAAGGATACCTCACCAACTAGGCTGAGGCTCATGTGCTCGGACTGAGGATTTAGATTGAGAAACTGTGTATAAATTTCAACAGAGCCTTTATTATTTTATTTGGATCATTTTTTCTATAAGAAAACATGATAAAATGATAATATTTAGTATAATCTTTTCTATCGGGAGATAAGATGTGTCTAACGGGAGTCGACACAAGTTTTATTCACTTCTTCATAATAGTGAATTTCTATAGATCCATGGGAGTGGCTATGAAAAAGATGTAGGTTCTCAAATCGAGACCAAATCTAATAAATCTTATGTGTTTTAATTATTTCATACTTTTTTTTGAATGAGTATTTACTAAAAGTTAACAAGGGAATAAATCTTAACAAGTTACAGGGGTTAATTTTCAAAAAGTTTTAAAAATCATAAAAAGTGAACAACTGATTCAACCCCCCTTCTCAGTTTTTATTCAATTATTTGGAAATTTAGTGCCTTTGCCTCTTCATTTTCTACTGACATAGTCCTGTTTATCTAGTCACTGTCAATATGCGGTATAACTTGGAAATTCTACAAAGATGATGCCCATGGCAGCGAAAGTGGTAATAGTTCATCTCCAGTCAGTCTAAGAAGCCTCTCTTTGGTCAACTTATGAGTTCTTGGTAAGACTATGACATCTCTGGGAACTTTTAATTTTTCCCCTTCTAAATGAATACGACCAATATATTGGAATTGATTGATAGAATCTTGGACCACCCTCTTACACTGAACAATTGGTAGCTCATCAGTCTGTTGTAGACATGGTAGAGATGACTCGCCTTGCACATTGCTAGTAGAATATTCCATCACCACATGTGGATCTGGAACTTCGTGACCACCAAATCACTCCAGAAAATATTTCTTAAATGTTGTCCAGGTTACTAAATCATACATTGGTGTGTCATCATTGTCCATTATTGCACCATCTAGAGGTATGGTATGATCAAGCTTCAGTTGCAGTGCCTCCCTACCATGATCCAATGTGTGTACAACAACACTTCACATCTGGTCTATTGTGATTAATTTTATGTTGTTGTGGCCATAGTTCATTACACTTGTCTCACTATGATCACCTTGACTTGGACTAAGTACCACCACATATAGAGGTAGTGATGTTTTATAAGAATGATGACCATCAGAAAAGTCAGGCAATGCGTATGTGACTTGTGAAACTGGCGAGAATACAACAAGAGCTTATGGTTGTGTTGGAAAATTCTATAGTGTCTCTTGCTATAGCAACTCTTCCTATCATATCATAAGACTTCTCCCCACAAACACATGCAGGTTTACCCGTTAGGCTGCTATGCACTAATTGGATTCAGCATCGAGAAATTTGTAGCCAACTCCTTATTCCATCCTTGCTACCCAGGTTCAGTAGGATTCACCTTAGTAAGATCCAACAAGTGAAATGCAGAAAGCATCATAGCCAATGTTGTTCTCGGTTCCCAGTCATGCTCAATGGATGCATTAAACTCCTCTTCATGAAACGTAGATAGCTATGATAGGTGTTCCTTAATGTGATGCAGTTTCTCCTCCCAGTGTCGCATGAGTCCAAAAATAAACTTATGAAATTCATCTCGCACCAGGAGCTCTTACTCCTAAGTTTATGCCAAATCATAAATAGTTATTGCAACTCGATTCATACATTGTTCCAAGTTGTCCAATCTCACCTCCATTTATAGTGTTTTCCTCTAGCAATGCTCATTTTTGGAAGAGATGCCCTCCATAGAAAGAGGTCTCCAACATCGATTTCTAGCAGTGTTAATATTTGGCTGCAATGCAGTGAATTTTTACAGTGATATCCCATGGAAAAAATTCCGACAACACTCTTCTCCCTTGAAAGCATCCAACAGGTTGGACCAATGATAAAGAAATAGAGGACAAACACTTGTGTATAAAAAAATGGTAAACCATAATTATAGTAAGTAGAGGCGGGAGAAGAAGAAATAATAGAATAAGAAAAATGGAGGATAAGTATAAAGACACAACTCCCCTCAAAAGTCACTCAGCTCCCTTGCCCATGGCTCTTGATCAAACCCCACTAACAATAAAATTCTCCTTGTTTAACCCTCTCCATACTTCCCCCTTTTAAAATTTGTGGATCCCCCAACATATTCCCCATAGGATCCCCCAACATATTATCTACATGATCCCCAACATATTCCCCATAGGATCCCCCAACATATCCCCCTTGATCCCCAATATATTCCCCCATGACCCCACTATGAAATTATAGCTCTTACCTCCTATAGATTCCCATACAACCCCACACATACCTATCATTTCTAAATTCAAATACCATAGGGTGTTGAAAGGGATCTACGAAGAAAATATTAGGGAAATAATATAAGGAACCCCTATTGAGTGCTCTCATTATCATCCTAGTCTCCCAAGGAAACATTAATCACCATGGGAATACACCAGTCAATGACAAGGTTTCTTGGTGGACATCAACTCCCAAGAAATAAATCAATATCTTTAGGAGACCTGGATATAATAAATAAACGAGAATACTAGTGATTATATAAAGTACTAGTTCATTGAATTTATAACAAAAAAAGTATAATTCAAAAAAAAGTATGATAATGGAACACTAACATGAATAAAGTCCTAATATAGGACTGACTCAACCAAGTGGAGAGAATGGACAATGAAAATTTGACTATAATTCACAATCCAACCACATAAATAATGTACTAGCATCATATCATTTTAACATAAAAAAGAAAAACTAAACAAAAATATCATGAAAACATAATAAAAGAAAACACAATCCCTCTTACATTTTTACTTCAAATAAGAACATCACTTAAATATTAATAGATATCATGATCACACTTTTGGTTAATAATACATCATAACTAACAGATTTAGCATGCCAGAAAAACACAAGTTTCAAACCACACACTATCCACCTATTTAATTTTCACTATCTTGTGAAACCAGTATTAAGGGTTTTAATGTATCCATGCATCTAATGCATCCAAGACAATAAATAATGATTAATTTTTAAAAATAAAAATAAAAAAACAATATAATAAAAACTCATATGTTGGGGAAAATGTGTAATCAAGGTATCTAATCACAAAATAGTAGAAACAAAAAACATGATGAGTAATACAAACAAGAACACACAATAAGATTTGTGTGGTTCTGGTGAGATGAATTATGAACAAAGGTAGAGGAAAATATTTTCACTATGAATCAAAGAGGAAAGCACAAGGTATTATCTCTCATCGAAAATGGTCTCCCTCAACAAGATGATCAAGTTTTATCCCCCTCATATACTCTCCCTAAACTCATAGTTAGCCCTAGGGTAAGCCCATAAAACCCATGGTCTAGGGTGACTACCTAAATTTCTATTGTAGTTGTACTATTGGTGCACTGTAGCTATTGGAAAGAGGAAACATTGGGGCTACTGGTCTTGGGAAACAATCTTATGAAGGGTTTCTAGGGTTGTTTTTTCCTAAAATACCAACATTAATATAAATATATAAACATATATGCATATAATGAAATCAATGATAGAAATATATAATGAAAACATGAAAATTGTAGAATATAGGGTCACAACCCACCTAGAAATGGTCAGATTGGAGCCAACGTCTAGGCACCTTAGCATCAGTCTTCCACAAAAACAATTTGATATAAGACCCCAATTGTCTTGATGTTGATCTTCCTCATGATCAGTAACTCCTTACCACAAGCTATAATTTTTATTCCTCATGATTTGTAACCACTCCTTCTAGTGACATGCATATGACTTGTGCGTGCTACATATAACTTCCTATTGTGACCTATGAATTCAAATAAAATAAGAACCATTTGTATTCCTTGTAGGCATAATATGGGACTTCACTTACTATGCTACTATGTATGAATTCACAAGTCTCATATATGGTAGATAAGTAGTTTTACATGGTCAAATGTCTAACATAATTCATTGACCTTCACGATTGATTGTGACAAACATTTTTGTTCTTCACAAACTTTTTGAACAAAACTCTCACATATATAACTTCAAAGTCTATATACATACTAAATATTCATAATAATAAACACAATTGTCTATATGTATACCTTCACTAGTCATACATATGAATTCCTTGCTAATTTTTATAACTGATCATACATATGACTTTATTAGTCAAATGTATGCTCATGTATTTATCAAAGTTTTCATGCACAACTTCATCCACTAAACCATATTACTTAAACATTCATATATACAACTTAAAATCCGCCAAATTTTTTCATTCACGGATCTTCAACCAAACTCCACCATCAACATCTCCAGTCATTCTAAACACTTAAGAATTCCAAACCACATAAACTGGCCATCAACACTCAATTTTTGAGAACTTCAGATTGTGTCAACCTACTCATTTTAAAATTTCAATAATTCCACCTTGTCATCTCATAATTTAATAAAATCCAAACACTATCCAAAATTATCACTACATCAAGTAAGAAACCCATAGGGTGGAGTTTCCCTAAAAACCCAAATGGGTTTTTACTTTAATTTTATATAAGGGGAAAACAGTGGAAAAAATTACAAGGGAAAATATCAATAATTTTCTCACAATATAAATAGAAGCATATTAGAATTAAACCAATTCCTAATCACAAATGTAGGCTTCATTAAACCCCAAAAAATCAGAGTAATAAAATTGTTGGGGAATATCTCACCTAAATTCAAAATAGAATTTATCGTAACTCTTAACTAAAAGTCACCTAACATTAATTCATAAAAGTAAAACCCTCTGATATACACTAAATTCATAACCCAAAGAAAAAATTAGCACTATATTCATCAAAAAGTGTATCCATGGTTGTAAAAATTATGATTTGGATAGTAGGATTATCTGATCCTATGATCACAACACCCCTCATCATGTTGCAATGTAAGAAAGATCATTTTATTGCTTGGATTTACAAGCCGAATATGTTGACTTAGTAGAATATTGGGATTGGTTGTGGCAAGTGAGATAGGCTAGTAAATTATGAGGTAGGTCATCTATTTCAAATCAGAGTAAACCCAGAAAACTCAATTGTCAAAGCTAGGTAAAAATAGGGAAAATTCCCTGTTTCCCCTACTCCACTTAATCGAAACTCCCACATGATATGCTCTTGATCACTGTGTCGATGAAAATCACATTCATCATTGCCTTTAAAGAATAAATATGGGTGTTTTAATGGTGAAGGAAGAAAAAAACATTGTTTGAAGGTATGTGGATTCCCCCTCCCTTCCATGAAATACCCCCTTTTTTTTTCTGTGACTACCAGGGGTTTTCTATTTTTTTAAGTGAACCACCAATTTACTGAGTAAGTCTAGACTTTTTTATTTATCAAGGGATATTACCTTGATGTTTGTATCATTTTTCATGTGTCTATATTTTAAAGACTCAAATCGTTTTTTTTTCTATTTTTTGTATCCATTTACTTTTTCAAAAATGGAAATTAAAAGTGCAGTTATTTTAGTGCTTTTATTTGTGTTTGAAACTTTATGGTTTTTTATATTGTATTAATTTCATAATTTTTAATTTAAGATGGTTATTGGATTATGTAAAAATATTATTATGTTTGTTTTAACATGTTAAATGGATGGAAAAATATACACTGGGATCTAAATTAGACTCTTACTACCTTGATCCAATCCTATAAGTTGTAATCCCGCCCCATGTTTTGATCCTAAGGTAAGATCTTGATTCTGTTAACCTTGGATGCATCAAAGACTACTAGAGTGCTCCCATAACTATAATTTCTCACATATAATTAAATTAATTTCACCCATACCATGAAATTCCCAAAACCTAAATTCTAAATAATATCAAACCCCTTTCAATGTTCCCAAAAAAACAATTTAAAATTTTAACATGGACTTACAACATTAAACCTACAAACATAAGGATGATTGTTGAGGTCTCTCAAAAACATAAATACTGTAAGAAAATATTTAAATGAATACTCAAGTGTTGAAATTACAAGAAACTAGATGATCTAAGAGGGTATATCTACCTCGAGCAAAGTGAAAGCATGGCCGATTGTCACCTATCGACTGGTCAAAGTTCCAATGCTCTGCTAATGTGTATAGAAACACTCGATTCGAATCCTCATCAATGATACTTTTTAATAGTCGATTGTTTTTAGTTGATTGTATTATGATTGGGGGGGTTTGTTTGTAGAGCATAAATGAAGTGATTAATGATAGGTGTTTGATTTAACAATTTGATAAATATTGGGTTGAGTTCATCATTAGGTATTTAATCTTGTGATATCCTTGAGCTTTGCTTTATATGGCATTAAATTAACACCCATGTCACAAGTTGATGTAGATTGGAATTCCTAAGTATTAAAGCTTTAATCCAAGCCTTAACTTAACTAGGATTCTAATATCAATCCTTAATTTATTTTGGTAGTGTATTTATGGTTCCAATAATCCATGGAATCCATATGTTAAACAAAACAAATCATTAATCCATGACATGCTAAGTTCAATATACACAATGTTAATTTGAAGAATATTCATCAAGCAAAAGCTCTCAATCACTTAACATAAATAAATTATAACTCAAACCAATGAGAGATTTACTCAGACATTGAAATGATTAGTAATTTGGTTATAATAATTATGATGATAAATTAAGAAGAAAAAGAAAGGGATAAGAAAAGAGTTTTGCGTCGAACACACACACACAAATGATGATGAGAATTAAAAACGAAATTTAGATTGAATGAGAAAGAAAAATAATGGAAGGGGATTAAAATTTATTTAAAATATTTTAAGAACATTAATATTAAACTACATAAGGTGGATTATAATAAGAGATATTGAAGAAGAAACTTTCATTAAAACCTAATTACAAAGAAAGAGACTTACAAGATTACAAAAATGAAGAACACAAAAGTAAATGAAAAAAAAGATAGGAGGAAAGGTATCTCAAGTGAAAACTTGAGTATTTAAGGTCCTCCAAAGCATTTTTCAAGGATTTGGTCATACCAATATGTGCTTCTCTCTTCTGAAATTCCAACTCCTTTGAAGGAGAGGAGGGGGATGAATTTATAGCCCAAGGAAGTGGATTGTTGGCATTCCCAATCTGTCCCTCAACTTGTCTCAACGATTTGGACATTCAGAAAGCCTAATATCAAGATATAACCTTCTTCAAAGTTGTAGATAATATTGTTTTATGACCTATCTCAAAATTTGGAGTCATTTAAAACTATGGATCCAAAGTTATGACGGTTTGATTAAACAATGTTAAACTGTCCATTTCAATCCATGCTTTTTTGATGTCCATAATGTGAATGGATTTTTGAATAGGAATATGCCTTAAAATCTGAATTATTTATTCAAAAAAGTAGGCCTTATATATCTCCTATTTCACACTAAAAAATATCAGCTTTATTTGATGACTAGATTAGGAGACATGTCATAAATACTATGCTGATTTTAATTTCCGGCCAGAATGATGGGATGAGTTTAAATGAATTATTTGGGGCCATTGTCTTTTGAGTTGGGCCTTGAAATTTTTATCCAATACTACTTACATTTTTTAACTAACTTTGGAGTATAATAAAGGAATTTGGACTTCCTTATTGATCCCAACAATTAAATCTTCATGGATGGTCTAGTTTCTTCATAGATTCTGTAGGCATTCTTGTGTGGTCCATATGGGCCTTCAAATGGAAGAATTGGCCCATGATACCTTCTAATGAAATGTTTTATATTTAATAAAGAATCCTAAAAAACAGGAACCACACAATTTGGATTGGTAGGGTGAGAGTTATAAATAAAATAGTAAACTGACTCAATTGAACTACTTCTAAAAATGCTCTAAAATTATACTTAGTATTAAAACATTAATATTTCACAAAAATTATGAACATTTCATATAAAATAAGTAAAGGGAGTATATAATAAGTCATGAAAATATTAATAACATCACAAAGAAATTTGGTTGGTTGAATCGATGCAAACTATAGGTTGGTGTTTCCTCCACCATGGAGAGTCCTAGGATTGGGGGTTCCACTCCCCAAACTGTGATGTCTTGATGAAAAAGCGAAGAATAAGTCCACCAGAGGAATAAAGGAGAAGAATCGAAGGCCACAAGGTGGATCTTGAGGGCTATATATCAGCAAAGTGTGCTGGCGAAGGAAAGGGGGAAACATGGAGTAATTTTTTAAATTAAGGTTCTTTTTATTAAAAATTCACTCAAATAGGGAGGGGATGTAAAAATATCCAATTTAAATATTTTAGAATATTTAGAATATTTATTTTAATTTTTTTATTCAATTTTTTTATTTTAAGTATGAAATTTACTAGATTTTTTTAGTTTAAAATATTCAAGTTGTTTAATTTTTTTGAATAAAATATTTATTTTAAATGTTTAATTTAATTATTCTGAATTTTTATTCATGTTTTTTATTTTATAAAATTCATGTTATTTATTTTAAAATATTAAAGTTGTTTTAATTTTTTATTCTAGTTATTTTTTTAAATATTCAAGTTATTTAATTTTTTTATTAGGTTATATATTATAAATATTAAAATTATAAATATATTTTTATTCAATTTATTTATTAATTTAAAACATTCAAATTATTTAATTTTTTTATTCAAGTTCTTTATTTTAAATAATCAAGCTATTTATTTTAAATTTTTTATTAAAGTTATTTATTTAAAAAAAAAGCTATTTATTCCAAATATTCAAATTTAAAAAATGATTTTTTTAATTTTTTATTCAAATTATTTATTTTACGTATTCAAGTTATTTATTTTATATACTCAAATTATTTACACTAAAACTTTTATTTATGTTATATTTATATTATATAACCATTATTTATATTATATATATTATATAACATACTTTTTCAATATATTTGTGTTATATATATGTTATAGTTGCATTATGTAAGAACCTGGTTCTTTCTTTGAGGTAAGAGTTTTTTTGGGTTGTTTTTGAGAAAACAGGGGAAAATTGGGAAAGTACTGGAATCATACCGTCACACAGCCTGACATAGGGTTACACACTGTGTAATCCCAAGTACACCCCGTGTACTCTCTAGCTGTGTAAGGGGTATACATGGTGTGTAGGGATGTCAGCAGGGGATTAGAGGACCAAACCATGTACATGCCGTGTACTGCCTAGTACACACCGTGTAGTCATGTAGACAAGACCTGGAAATTAAGTCAGTGAAATTAGGCCATCTTTGGAACAATAAAATAACATACACAATGTGTATTCCCAAGCACACATTGTGTACTTTGTAAATTTTTCTTAAAATAGACAGTAGCCTCGTTTTGTGTCAGTGGATAGAACCACCTCACCTGTGTTCACAAAACAGTTAGCTGAGACTTGTTTTTACTCTCTATTCTTGATTTGAAGTAGGATTAAAACATATTCAGATCCATTGGAACCCCCTCGGTAAGCTCTTGATTCATCTTGATCCATTCTTCATGTTTTCTCCTTTCAAAAAAGTTATAGGAGTTTGAGAGTTTATGCTCATTATGTAGATATACCTTGTTCTAGACTGAATTAGAGACTGGTACTAGATGAGGATTATCTTACGAGTATGAGGTAGGTGGTGCATACTTCATTTTGTTTTTTCTTGGAAATTTGGGGGTTTCTTATTTTAGCACAACAATGTGTTTTTGATCAGAACCCTATTATTGCATTTTAATTTTATTGTTATACCTCGTGGGATGCCGTTGGGTATTCCCTTATCTGTAATGCTTGAGTGCGGCCAGGAGAGAGGCAGTTACTCATTGGGTTATTTTTTAGGGGGGGGGGTGATTAAATGGTTTTAAATGAATTATCTTGATTTATATTGGTATGTTTAAATTTTTTAATCTTTCTTAAGCTTTTTAGAGGCATTCAAGACCTCAGTGATGCTATGTGATGGATGGTAGTTAGTGAAACTCAACTGTTTAAATTGAATTGCATGTTTACAAGTGCTGTAATGTGATTATATATATATATATAATGTTTGGGATTAAATATGCTGATACTCTTGATATTGTGGCGGTCTTGGACCGAGGTTGGATGGCATGGACATTGGAATTGGGTGATGTTGATCATAGGTTGGGTGAGGACCAGATTTTCTTGGGTGGTTTTAACCACAGGATTAGGCATCATGGATGTCCGTTTGATTCGGTGTTACTGTCAGGCTGGGCATGACTCTGGATAATTGGATGGCATGGCCATCAGATTTGAGAAACATAGTCGCAGGGACATGAGGTGTTAGAGATGGTGTGGCTTGGGTTTTTATTTTGGTGATTGCCGCTCACCTGTGATGACCAAAAGCTACTTAAGTCATATGTACATAGGTTGACTCCATGATGAGGTGGTTTTAACCACTCATGTGAGTATAGTCCCCCGATAGTTGTGGTTTAGGTGCTATTGGTTTGGGGGTGCTTACCATAGGAAGCCACGTGAAAGGTGAGGAGCCTTCCGTTGGTAACAATGTGGCTACCGGGGTGGGGGCTAAGGCTCATCGTGATTGAGGGAAACCATAGTTGTTCCTACAATTATTTATTTGAGGATAGACATTGCTATTACTATGATTATTATTTTGGGATAGGCATCATTGTTCCTTCGATTGTCGTGCCATGGGTATACGTG
Source organism: Viscum album (assembly GCA_963277665.1). Taxonomy (NCBI): domain Eukaryota; kingdom Viridiplantae; phylum Streptophyta; class Magnoliopsida; order Santalales; family Viscaceae; genus Viscum; species Viscum album. The sequence continues at coordinate 1,909,760,469 of OY728155.1, forward strand.
AGCTTTCGAGTAGGGGTCCGTGGGATTGGGTTACTTCTGTTTGGGCATGCCTTTGGGATGTCGATACTTGAGACACACCATGTCAGGAGGCACATGGTGTTGGGTTATATGATTGAGGTGGAACCTGAGGGTTCACCTAGTCTTTGTGACTATAGGGGTACCTTAGTCCATGGGCTAAGGAATCTCTTTTTTTTCTAAGATTCCGGCGATGACCGAAGAAAGTGACGCTCCCTGGTGGTTACTGAGCACTAGTGGAGGTTGTGTTTATTTATTGAATCATATTTTTTAATTTAATTAAGATACATGTATGCTTAAACACTTATACTAGGTATTAACCATTGGGTGGTATCCTAATGAGATTCATCACACACCCTATATAGTCCCTTAGAGATGCGTGTAGACTTTATGGTTTTACATATAGGTAAAGGACCAGCCTTAGGAGATGGATCATAGTACTGTTTGGAATGGATATTGGTATGGACCTTGAGGTCATGAATATCTAGAGTTTTACTTTTGTTTAGATTTAATTCTTGTATCAACATGCTTATTATTATATGTAGCTACTATGATTAGCCATGGGTGCCCTTTTAATTTTGACATGTATGACCTGCTATGGATTCATGCCTTGTTGTTTTAGTTGTGGTTACAAATGGTGATTAGCTTACTTTTCTGTTTAATTTCTGTTGTAGTTGTTTCTACATCGCTTATGCTATTTTATTTATATGATACTATTGTGTTTCTACTATTCGAGTTTGGTTCGAGTCTGTTGAGTTATTCATTTCCATTGCATGTGTTATGATTATACTTGGACCAGTGTATTATCTATTCCCAAAGGGTATATCATCCCCACTATACCTGTTTACACCCTCGCTACTAGTAATAAGCCTTTGGAGTTCGAGTAGGTGCACTTAAGGTCAGTGAAACCCGACCCAATAGCACTGTTCGGGTGGCTGTTTAGGTCTGGGACATTACAAAGTGGTATCAGAGCAGGTTGTTCTTGACTGGGATTTAGTAGTAGTGATTCTCTGGCTACTAATGAGACTGAGTCTGCCTTTCTTTTCTATTGGTTTACTATTTGGGATATGGTAGACTGGAGATATGTTATTGTCAGAACTAGATTTCGAACTTGTGCTTGTGTGCCTGCAGCCCCATGTACGAGGGATGGATTGAGTTACCTTGGGTGGGTAATGATGTTTTGATTTTTCTCAAATTATAGTTTATATGATTTCCACCTTAGTGGATCACTTGGTTTGTGATGATTATTGGTTGTGATATGTGACCCATTACCAGATATGGTAAGTGAGAATTAGACCTTGGCTCGATAAGGAAAGGCATGGTTTTTTGGCTTTTGATAGGCACGTTTTTTGGGTATTTCAATTTAATATATGCATGTATGCTTTGTGAAGTGATAATACCATGTGAATAATATCAATTGATATTATTTAGATGCTTTTAAATGTGAAATTTGATATTCCATGCTTTAAATTTATGTGAAATTGCATGTGGTAGGGGAATTGGGCCTAGCTCTTATAAGAACATGCAGGTTTTTTGGTTGAGGTGATTTTGATCACCAGGATTGGGAGACTAGGTTATCAGATTGAGGCAACGATGGTTGTTAGGATAGGCATGGCCTGAGGATATTGTGATAATTGGCTCCGTTGAGGGTGGGTAAGAAGGCAATGAGGCTGGGATGCCGTGGGGCATGGTTGTAGTGGGATAGAGTAAGGGTAGTTTTTATGTGATACATCTTTACTATTTTCCCTATCTATGATATATATATATATATTGTTATATATGTGGGACATCTGACCATTTATGGTATTCAGAAGGTTCCTCTTAGACAAATCAGATGGAGCGTTAGGCGGGTGATGGTACAATGCCACAGGAGCATGATCAGGTTCATACCCCTGAGGGGTAGGCAGAGCATGAGCCACATGTACATGCTCAGGGACAAGATCAGGTTTAGGATCCAGTGTAGGTAGAGCAACATCCGAGTTTGGAAACATTTGGGCCATGGATTGATGAGCAGCTTCGATCTAGTCTAGTACATGTTTTATAGTGGATCTATAGAGGCGCGCATGGAACACATCCCTCTATGGGTTACCTTACTCAGGAGTTCTAGTTGAAGCATCTGCTGATTTTTTAGGGTGAGGGTGGTCCCAGGTGGCTAAGAACTGGATAGAGAGCATGCATATAGTTTTTGAGCAGCTCGAGACACCTTCAAGGTGGAGGGTCAAGTTGTCGACATACATGCTTATAGGACCGGTGAAGAACTGATGAGATGTGTATTTTCAGGCTCACATACATGAGGGATTGGACTGGAAGTACTTTGAAGATATATTCTTCGATCAAATTTTACCAGAGTCACTGAGGGTTAAGAGAGATTATGAGTTCTTGATCCTTCAGTAGGGTGACATGTCCGTCATGGACTGTGCAGCTACTTTCACTGACTTGTCTCTATTTGAACCAAGTATGGTAAGCGATGAAACCTAGAGGGTGAGGTGCTTCTAATATGGATTATGGAATGCTATACAGGGCTAGCATCATTCTCAGAGGTAGTGAATTAGGTGCTCATAACCAAGTTCAACATGAAGGATAAATCTCACTTGGGTTAGCAAGAATCTTTAGGTGATGGTTTATATGGAAGGAAACGAGTTTGGGATGAGTTCTAGTAGGGAGGTCAGGCCAAGGAATCAGCTAGACCACCTTGTGGAAGTTCAAAAATGGTTTTATTTTAGTGTGGAAAGCCATGGCATGTATGGAATTAGTGTGATAGGCCTCTAAAGGAGTTCTGAGCACGTGTATAGGTCGTGAATCTCAAGAGGTTCTGTAGGAAGCCTTCTCAGATAACCGGTAGGTAGGGACCAAGGTAGGCATAGGCTTCAGAGGTAGATTCAGGATCAATACTGGGTAAGGGTAATCGAGGCTCAGTTGCACATGGAGGACATAGAAGAGACATTGGGACCTAGATGAGGTGTCAGTGTCCAATGAATGGTGTATCACCATAGGGAGGACATGCTTCAGACAACTATGTGTTAGTCCAGGTGCACGCCGTGGAGCTTCCAGGGGATGAGAAGGCTAGTGAGCCAATGACGGTCAGAGGTATGTCGTGGGCATGGCTGTGATTTTATTTTTCTTCTTTTGTCATGGTCTATTGAGGCATGTTCGTTTTCATTTCATGTGGTGCACAAGATATATATAAACTTACCAGATGCTGGTAAGTAGTTTGGCACCATCTCAGATGTGTGATTATATATGTATGAGGTGCTTGGAATCAAGAGCATCATTGGATGTAGGTTACTTGAGGTTCTTAGGCATCAGGAGCATAATTGGATGAAGGTTACTTGAGGTGCTTAGGCATCAGGGCATCCATGGGATTACTTAAGATTACTTGGGCATCGAGGCATCAAGGATTCAGGTTGTGATTGAGGTGCGAGACACCCGGTTGTTTTGAGCATCCATGGGATGTAGGACCTTGTTGTGCCATGAATTCCATGGGCTCGAGGTGGGCATCGATATAGTGCGAGATATGTTTGGGTATCAGAAGTGACATGGGATCACCTGATGAGGTACAGGGGTGATGAAGCATCATGGGAGGACCATGAGTTCGGGAAATAGGTTGATGGAACTTTTATTGATTTAAGCTTTGGGATGGTGTTGTTCTGAAGTGTTCGTTCACCACCCTTGGAAGGGAAATCTGGGGACGAATTGCTTTAAGGGGAGAAGTTTGTAATAACCTGGTTCTTCCTTTGAGGTGTGAGTTTTTTTTGGGTTGTTTTTGAGAAAACAGGGGAAAACTAGGAAAGTATTGAAATTAGACTATCACATGACATGACATAGGGTCACACACCATGTTATCCCAAGTACACGTCATGTACTCTCTAGACATGTAAGGGGTATACATGGAGTGTAGGGATGTCAGTAGGGGATTAGAGGACCCAACCATGTACATGCCTTGTATTTCCTTGTACATGCCATGTAGTCATGTCGACAAGACTTGGAAAGTAAGTTGGTGAAATTTGACTATCTTTGGAATAATAAAATAACCTACATGGCGTGTATTCCCAAGTAAATGCTGTGTACTTTGTAAATTTTTCTTAAAATGGGAAATAGCCTCATTTTACATTAGTGGACTAAACCTCCTCACCCGAGTTCACAAACCAGTCGGTCAAGATTTTTTTTACTCCCAATTATTCTTATGAAGTCAGATTCTAACATCGTCAGATCCATTGGAATCCCCTTGATAATCTCTTAATTAATCTTGAGCCATTATTCATGTTTTATCCTTTCGACCAAGTTATAGAAGTTTGAGTATTTATGCTCATTGTTTAGATCTACCTTGTTCTATACCAGATTAGAGGTTAGTAATGGATGAGGATTATCGTACGAGTATGAGGTAGGTGGTGCATACTTCGTTTTGTGTTTTTGCGGACATTTGGGAGTTGTGTCTTTTAACTCAATGGTGAGTTTTTGAGCAGAACCCTATTATTGAATTTTAATTTGATTGTTATACCTTGTGGGATGCCATTGGGTATTCCCTTACCTGTTATGCTTGAGAGAGGCCGGGCGAGAGGTCGTTTCTCATTGTCTTATTTTGGCCATGGATTCTAAAATGGTTTTAAATGAATTATCTTGAGTTATATTGGTATGTTTAAAATTTTTAAGCTTGTTTAATCTTGTTAGAGGCATTCAAGACCTCATTGCTACTATGTGATGGATGGTAGTTAGTGAAACTCAACTGTTTAAATTTAATTTCCCATTTACAAGTGTTTTAATGTGATTATATATATATACATAATGGTTAATATTACATATTCTGATTCTCTTGATATTGTGGTGGGATTGGCCCAAGGTTGGATGGCATGGCCATCAGAATTGGGTGATGTTGATCACAGGTTGGGTGAGGCCCGAATTTTCTTGGGTAGTTTTGACCACAGTATTGGGCATCATGGATGTCGATTTGAGGCAGTTTGACTGTTCAGTCAGGCATGTCCCAAGATACTTGGATGGAATGGCCATCAGATTTGAGAAATATGGTTGCAGGGACATGAGGTGTTAGAGATGGTGTGGCTTGGGTTCTTATTTTGGTGATTTTCGCTCACTCGTGATGGCCAAAAGCTGCTTGAGTCATGTGCACACAGGTTGAATCCATGATGAAGTTTTTTGACACTAATTTGGGTATAGGACCCAAATAGTTTCAATTTAGGTACTATTGGTTTTGGAGTGATTACTATAGGAAGCCACGTGGAAGGTGAGGAGCCTTCGGTTGGTAATGATGAGGCTATCGGGTTGGGGGCTGAGGGTCACTGTGATTGAGGGAAGACATCACTGTTCCTCTAGTTATTTATTCGAGGACATACGTCACTATTCCTCTGGTTATTATTTGAGGACATCCATCATTGTTCCTCCATTTGTCGTGCCATGGGTAGATGTGAGATTTCGAGCAGGGGTCCATGGGATCGGGTTACTTATATTTGGGCGTGCCTTTGGGACATCGATACTTAAGACATGCGATGTCAGGAGGCACATGGTTTTGGGTCATATGATTGAGGTGTAACTTGATGTTTCTACTAGGATTTGTGACTATAGGGATACCTTGGGCCATGGGACAAGGACTCTCTTTGCTTCTAAGATTCCAGCAATGGCTGAAGTAAGTGACGCTCCTTGGTAGCTGTTGAGCACCAGTGGAGGTTGTGTTTATTTATTACATCATAATATTTACATTACTTGAGATGTATGTCTACTTAAACACTTATAATAGGTAAGAAACATTAGGTGGTATCCTACTGAGATTTGTCTCACACCATACACAGGCCCTTCAGGATGCATGTAGTCTTTATGGTTTTATGTACAGACAAAGGATTAGCCTCAGGAGCTGGATTGTAGTATTGTTTGACATGGAGATTGGTATGGAACTTGTGTTGATGCCTATCTAGAGTCTTAATTTTTTTAGATTTCATTCCTATATCAACATGCTTATTATTATATGTAGCTACTGTGTTTATCCATGGGCGCCCTTTTTATTTTTACATGTATTAACTACTATGGATGCATTCCTTGTTGTTTTAGTTGTGGTTACAAGTGGTGTTTAATAGACTGTTCTGTTTAATTTCTACTACAGTTTTTTCTATATCACTTATGCTATTTTATTTATATGATACTGTTGTGTTTCTACTATGTGGGTCTGGTTTCAGTATGTTGAGTCATTTATTTCCACTGCATGCATTATGATTATACTCGGACTAGTGTATTATCTATTCCCAAAGGGTATAGCCTCCCCACTATACCTATTTACACCCTCACTACTAGTTGGATACCTTTGGTGTTCGGGGAGGTGTGCTTAAGGTTAGTGAAAACCGGCCCAATTGCACTGTTTGGGTGGTTGTTCAGGTCTAGGAAATTACATATTATATATATACATGTTATATAACATTATATTTATGTTATGTTTATGACAACCCTTATCTTTATTATACATAAATTAATTATTTATTACATAAGTTTACACATATTACAACTCAGAAGATCGAGTGGTCTAGTTTCTTTGGGAATTAGGCACACTACATAATATCTTAAAATAAGGAATACATCATCTTTATTGAAAACTTCCTTAACATGCTCATATTATTCCTTTGTACTTAAAACTACATGGGATAACCTGAGGACATACATAAGAAAGGGATGAGTTATAAAGCCTAGTAAGGGAATAAACAAGGAATAACATGAAGAAATTAATACATGTTAGACAATAGACATGTAAATGGGGTATAAAAGTGGTGAGAATAATTAACATGAAAAATGAGACATGATATAATATGATAACATAATGGTAACATGAGAAATGTGGCAACAACTTAAAACACTGCATCATAAACAAAGTTCAAGGATAACTATTAATATATCATGATGAAAAAATTACCATGATGGATTAGGTTCACTCCTAAATCCCTTGTATGACCTCTCATGAGACTAAAACATTACCTAATGCATTGGAGCGCTATATAATTCTCGGTTCACCCATCACTTTCATTTCATTCACATGCTTAAGTGTGCCACATAGATCATACAACATGGATTTGTTCATCATCATATTTTATTATAGGATAACAAAGTGTGGAATAAATAAATTTAACTACCCAATAAAATAGTTATAATTTCATGAAGGTGAACACCCTTGATAGGAAATGGGTACGGGTATTCACTACATAATTGTTTGGCATGGAAAATTACGGTGAGATTTTGACAGCATAACGACATTACATAAAGCTTCATAAAATGGGATGATGAGAGATAAAGAGGTATATAATCATTATGAAATCAAATTTATAGTAATAGGGACATGGAAAAACATATCCCAACATTATGAATTGAAAATATAAATCATAAGATAACAATGAAGCTTGAACAACGAAGAGAAATAAAAGAACCCTTACCTTGAGAGTGTGACTCCAAATGCTTGGGAAGAGCTTATTGAAAGCTTGGGGTTGCCTTAGGAGGGATATATAGAGTGGAGGGAAGAGTAAGGATGTGATAAAAGGATTTTTAGTGAAGATAAATGGGATCTTGTTCTGGTTTATAAAGGAAAAGATTGAGGAATTATTTATTATTTCCCAAACTTAGGTTTTAGACTCTATATAATAAAATAACCAAAACCACAAACCATCCCATGGGTTTTCCCATGGTTTCAACAAAATATGGGTGTTTTTAATTATTTTATAAGTCAAAGTTCCTAACTTACTAAAATATTACCCTTGGTTATGTGGAGGTGAGTCATGATCTTATAAAAATGATTTTAAAACCTTAAAATATATTATAGGTTTTGGAGGATTCATAAAGGCTTTATAAAATTAATAAAATAAAAATAAAATCACATTATTTTAAATTAAAACTTATAATTGGTCTTGTATACCATTTATAGTATTTATTATATCACTTTTGGGTCATTATGATGTCATAATACACACTATATATTTATATCATATTTATTTTTTACCTAAAAATTCGATTATCTCAAAAAATTATGAAAAACTCACCATTGGATAATTTAGACATTATGATTCCAAAAATAATATTAATTTTATAAAAACAATTTCCTAAATATGTGAATTTTTTACTTTTAAAACAATAATCCACATTTATTGAGAAATGTTGGGTTTTTTGATAATAACAGTTTTCAAACCCTTATAAAAATTACATTTGACATCATAAAAATTATATTATCATTTACATTTAAAAATAACAATTTAATAATAATAACTTATTAAAATATAATTTATTTCAAAAATCCATTAATTAATCAAAAGTAATGTCTTAATTGAAATTTCATATTACTCAAAAATACAAATTTGTGTTTTATTATATCAAAATATATTTTTTATCATACTCACTACTAAATCATTTATAAATTAAAAATAATAAGGAATAAAAATAATAATTATTTCAATGAAAATGAAATATAAATATTTATACTTTTAGGGTTACTTTGTTTCTAGTCTTTTTAATTAACTTATTTTCCTTTTAACTTGATAATGAATATTTACTACAGTTAATATTCACATTGTTCAATAATTAAGTTGAAATTATTACCTAATATAAATTATTATAATTTAAAATATAGAATAAATTTTATCAAAATTAACTCATAGAGGTGGAATAATTTAATTTAATATAAAACCCGCAAGCACGATGAAAAAAACTTTTCCAAAAAATGCATTTTTAAGGAAAAGATAATTTTACTTCAACTCTATAACTAGTAATATTCATTATATAAATTTAAATTAATAATGATAGATATATAATATAAACATAAAATTAATTTAATTTCTCATTAGGGGTTATTTGAATTAATTATAATGGAGAAACATTATGCATTTTAAAATAGTTTTCTAGAAAATGTATTTTTAATCCAAAATATAAACTTATACTAAAATATGGTATAAATATGATTTAAATGTAATTAATTGAATTAAATATAAATAAATAATACTTATTCTATCTTTAAATCAAATTAAAATAATATTGGTACTTTTATATTTCTCAATTTATCAAAAGAAATGACAATTTTACTTAAAAACGGTATTTTTCAGTATTCACTGAAAAATCTATGTTTTCTAAAAAATACCAAAATTTCACCCTAATTTAATTTTGATATGTTTATATAAAAAATTTATTTAGTTTTATAAAATAAATTTTATAATTTTTTTAGAAAATAATTATAATATTTTATCATAAAAATAAATAAAAAACATTTTTGAAGAAAACATATTTTGATGAATAAATGACATTACCAAAATTGATTAATTATTTGCTAAGAATTTATCAATATATTTAAGAAACACACACACACACATATATATATATATCATAAAGTAGTTAATCCTAATCATATCTAAAAATTTAATAGAAAGTTTAAAATTTTCATATTTAAAGAATCATTGTTTGTTTGGGTTCAAAGTTGCATATCACATACGCTATAGAACAAAGTTTTCTATTTCAAAAAAAACTCAAGGTTTTACAATGTTTGTGCAATATTTAACATTATATTTTCATTAATAAATATAATTTATGATATATTTTCAATATCTCGACCCGACTCACTCTATAGTAACCGGATCGGAGCGCCAGATTACCTCAGGCATGACTCCATGTACACCTGAGGCTGATAGCTAGCCAAGATAGTCCAAATGGTGATAGTTGAAAGAGTATACCCTCTGAAGATAAATAATAATAATAAAATATGGTTACAGTCATGTGAAAATATAAATAAAATATGATAACTCACACAACAACATCGAAAACAATAATAAATAACAAATCACCACATAAAAGCAGAGAAAAAACTAACCATATATCACAACCTATAAAAAAATGCATATATACAATGTCATACTAGTCATGAAAATCTCAAATAGATCATCCATTGGTTAATCACATGCATATATTCATAAAAGTAACCAAAGTCAACTCGATACTAAGGAACCACTCAATCCATCTAAAAAACTATAATGTCTAGCCCGTGCACTATCTACACTTCCATATATACTAGAATATATATGAAAATCCCTTACCCTTACTCATTTCATGAACCATAAAGTCCGCACATGACCATAAATACCATGTAAGGTGTGAGTATGAACTTAGTAAGTCACCATCAATGGTATACCTAAATAATACATATACATATATAAGTGCATTTCAATGAATCATATTTTCCATGTATTATGTTTGGATATTATATGGATTATTTTTAATACCAAGCGCTGAGACAAACTTTGATTCTGAGGCTCGGTGTGCCTAGAATAAATGTTTGAAATATTTTAAATATATTAAATAACACGGCCACAAAGTTTTCCTGAAAAAGTGGAATAACTCATGAACAGGGGCCCAAATCAAAAATCCGAGAGCGCCGTCAAGTTCAGAATGTAAGTTTTACCCTAGGCATGATATAATATTTTTCAGTGCGAGGAGTTTTTGAAAATTCATCATGGGTGAAAAATTAATAATATAAATTAATTAAATTGTTTTAATTTATTTTATTCGATGTAGTGACCAGATCTCTTATAAGTATATGATTATGTGGATTTATTCAGGGTTGGATACTCAAACCCTAGAAATATAGATGACCGTTGGAGATAATTCTTGGTGAACGATGATGAATCGGGACCATATCATGGATCGTTGTACCAATGGAGTTCATGGATCTCATCAACAATGACAACATAAAACTATTATTCATCAATGATCGATTCAAACTCCAAGTAGGATGTTTATTTTTTTTTCCATCAATTTTATTAATCCTGGATGAATGCGGATCAATTACAAAAAATAGAATTTATACACGCATCGTCAGTATATTTTAATTTATGTAATTTTGTAAGTTTGTTGTGATTTATTCCTTGTCATTAATATTCTTATATGACAAAAAATCAAGGACAAATGAACAAAGTCCATTGTTCATTCTTCACATATTATGGATTATGATTTTCTTCCCCCATTCTTCACATATTCATCATGGGAATTTATTTTGGCCCATGGTTCAATGATTACTTTGTATTTGATTGTTTTACGACTATTATTCAATGAAATAGATTAATAATATGGGTATAACTTGTGATGGAGGTTGCGATTAGAGGAACGACAATAACAATGTATGAATCATGGTGGAATGAGACCGGACCAGTGGGATTTTATTTACTGAGCAATGTACAATGAAACTATAGATGGATTGAGTGGATATTTTCCATGCTGATTCGAAGCTCGGATCTATGATATTTGGTAACAAGAAGCTTGACCGAACCTAGATATGAAGATTCTAGTGAGTATGGTGGATTTAGTGATGCAGTGGATGAAACATAAGAGAAAAAAGGGATTCTAGAAAATCCCAATCAACACGGTATGAATTTAGGGATTACACGGCGTGTGTGACCCCATAATTGTAGTGCTAGGGTTTTGGTTGGAGTTAAGTATCACACACCATGTGAAATGATCACATTAAATGTGAACCTCCCCTGGTGGCTTGGTGTGTACCTCATAGGGTACACAAACATGAGCAGAAGTACATGGCTAGAGGCACACTGTGTGCTCAGACACAAACACAATCAAGTGTACATGGGCTGGTACACAGACATGGCTAGAAATACACGAACACGACCAGGTGACACAGGCAGGGTTTTGAGAAATCTATACACACAGTGTATATAATCGATATGCCATGTATATTTAGGTTTACATTATGTGTGAGGCAACACCAGGCACATGATGTACTCTATTTACATGTCGTGTACTCCATAAGAGATAACTTAGAGCTCTTCATCTCTTCATTTTAGATCAGTGTCAGTTAAGTGAGTTCCCCTTAGTCCTTTCACTTGAGGGTACAGTGCGACATTGCATCCATATCACATGACTGTGATCCCCTCTAGAGGACGAGTCTTCGATAGAGTTCATGGTGTCCCTCTATGAGACTAGAGTGTGATCCTCTATCATCTTTATACCCTAGGTAGGGTTTATAGAATTTGAATGACCTCCTTGAGTGGGATGTTTATCCTCCATATAATAGTTCATATCGGTAGGGTTCATCGTATCATTTGCATATGATCCCCTACGTAGAAAGTTGATCTAAATTGGGTTCATGGTGTCCCTCAACAGCTCTGTATGTGACCCCCCATTTGAGTATCAGGGTTTTCTGAGACCAGTGAGATTTCTTGGGCAATTCCCAATGATCTATATCTCTTCGATGAGAGTCTTCAGTGATAACATAGCTTATGGTGTGGATTCTCTCGGAACAAGAATTGCTTAGAGATGAATCATATGGCTGGAAGTTATTTGTGACTGCCTAGTGGCACGATGTATTTCCTAAGTATATTTGGGTGTTTTATATTATAAATTGATTTTTATATATTTTATCAAGATGAATATACTTTATGCTTCATTTTTAGTGTTTTCAGGGTGTCTTACAGGGTATTGTTATACTCACCCCTGCTTGGGAACTACCTAAACGTGTCATGTATTATGTAGACGATAACCATTTTAATGGTGTCCTAGGAGGATAGGGATCATGTGTAGTAGAGATCTATCTTGAAAAACTAAGGTGTTTTTTTGGTATATTTCATTTGATCATAGTCTTCTCCCTTGGAGTAGGTTGGAGTCTTTTATAGTTTTTGGTTGGGCTTGTATTTGGCCCCTTTTCCACTTTCAATACTTTACTGTCATACTATGGTTGTGGGATTATAAATGTATTCATGCATTGGTTTTAGTTATTTTACATTTCATCATTGTATGGGCTTGGATATTTGTTCATGTATATAGGTAATTTTGGCTAATGCCTCCCATTTGTGGGATATGCCTGCTCGGCGCAGGTCGCCGACTCTTGGCCTATTGGGGGTAGGCTTGGGGTAGTCACAGGTCATACCCCGGTGGTTAAAGTTGGAAAATGAACACAAATAGAAATAAAATACAACCAAAAAAACCACTTAACATGATCCACTTGTGTTAAAACATCCATGAGTGAGTGTTTACCTTCTTTGGATAATGTCAGCGTAGAACGATGCATCTATAGTATGTCACACCAGAAGATCCCTTGGCCTTCCAACCAATCCAATACCACATGACATACACCAACCATAAACAACATAACCATCTTGAGTCAATAAAGACACCCCAAATGCATTTCCATATATCACATCATATGTCTCATGATCATCCAAACACTTTAACAAACACCGATTCATAAAAATGATGAAACCTAAGGCACGACAACATCCACTCAGCTCATTTCCCCCATTATATCTCAAATATATGGTGAGAATCATGTTACCATAAAGTGGTCTCAACCACCACCAAGATCTCATGGATTTTTATGAAATATCTCTCCTCCATAGCGATGGTCAACATCATTATCCCTAAGCCTCTCAATATATGAAGGATACCACCAACAACCAGTGATCAAAACCACCTCATGGACCCTATCTTGTGTGCATGTGACCCTAAAAACCTCAACCCCATGGTGAAGAAAATCACTTACAACCTATGACTAAAACTCAAAAAACCTCTATTACTACCCACAACAATGGTCAACACCATCTACATAACACCAAAAAACCATATCACCCTATTCCTGGTGATCAACACCACCCATAATCACCTGAGATACACCCATAACATTCACAAGGAACCACATCAATCAACACATCCCATGAAACTTTATCTATAACATGAAACATCATGACCAAAAAACCCTTAAACCACACCAAAAGACAAATAATAATTACCGGGCCAAAACCATAATTTTACACATGAGACTACCCATAGGTATCTCTTACAAACAATACAAACCAAAAGTAGTTCCATTCCAGGTATCTCACAAGAACCTTTTAATTCCCGATTATCACAGAACTCATAACACACGTATAATATAGGAAATGAACCAACACCATCTACTTGGATTTAGAAAGACTCCACTCATTGAGAAACCTTGATTGATATGGATATGATCATAAGAGGTTAGATAATCTGGAAAAACTTCAGATTTAGGGTAAAACTGATAGAAAACAAGAAAACTACATAAGAAACCAAGATTAGACACCCAAGGTCAATTAGACTTACCCATGGATAATCTCTGAAACAAATGATATAAATATTTTTTAATGAAGATATCTTAAGAGTAAATAAAGAAAGGGAGAGAGAGGGGGGGGAGGGATGTGGGACTTAGTGTGTACCCACTGTACTATTAGTCGAAATGGAAAAACCCTCCTTAAATATTCAATTTAACCAATTAATTAATCATTTAAAAAAAATACATACATAAATCAAATTACGACATAACCCCTGGATCACAATGTGATTTCCTCTCCAGGACATCACTCTAAATTTAGAAAAGTCTAGATCAATCCTTATGCATCACCTAGTCCTTATATATCATCATATTAACTCTTAATTACCACCAGGTCAACCCTTATGCATCATAAAATTAACCATTATATAACATTCAGAGACAACCCTTACGTATCACCCAGAGATAACCCTTACGTACCACTCAAAGAAAACCCTTACATATCACATTGATACAACCCTTACACATCAAATAATTTACTATTTTTTTGAACCTTACATATCATAATAACCCTTATGTATCATAGGGTGTGCCTTACACATTAGGTATTTACTAATTTTTATGAATGATTTATGTACCCTTATGTATGATCACCCTTATGCATGAGGACTTTACTAATTTTTATAATTAGTTATGTACCCTTATTCATGAAGACCCTTAAGCATGATTACTTAACTAATTTTACAAAAATTTATAGATTTTATCCTATATTGTTCAACAACCATCATGCTATGGTTCCCATTCAATGTAACATGATCCTTGATTAGACCCAATATTTCATTTATTATGAATCCTCTCACCACTTCGGGATTCCCTATGTCACAATGTGGTTTTATACCTACATTATAATTCCATTATTGAGATCGATCCAACTGTCGAACCTGATTATTGACCTATAGTGATACCCCTGACACCTCTGCAGGGTCCATATACACACAATCAATCCTTGACCCAACCCAAATTACCACTCCTAGATACTTGATCCACTATAGCCTCCCCATCATACAACAACTCATCCCAAAGATATCTCGGACCACACAATGAACAACCCTTAACAAAACCGAGCATCATACTCTCTTCATTATCATACCACTAAGATGATGTCAAATGCATATGTCTAATCCCAAATATCACAGCTAATTAACTTAAAAAATCCAATTCCTTTCGTGGAAAATCCTCACCATAAGAATAACCCGCCTGGCCACATTATAACCAAACTACCCAATATGATGACAGTACCATACTCATCCATCATCTCATAATACACATGTTCCAACCACCACACATCACCATCCCACATCATAGTGATACTTACTATCATCATGCGTCATACCCTATGTCCACTTTCATACTGCATCTTACTCGATGCCCACTATTATCCCTCATCAAACCCAATGCCTTACATTTTACCTGATTCCAATGTACGAAATAGTTATCATGAATCATATATTTTACCTACACATCAACCAACATCTGGTTGATCCATTTATCAAACACACACATCATGCCCCATTACCCATCATGCAAAACAAAACCCAATATGCTATTGGCACACCTTTGACTATCAGTGGCTCTCTGGAATGATCTGAATATGTCACGACCCCCTACCTCCAAAGTTATCCCACCTAGGTTGATAATGAATGAAGCGAGATAATGATCCCCAAGTCTCGGCTCCAATAGGCCCTAGGTTGGTGACTAACACTGAGGATACAAAAATATCACATATGGAAGGCATTACCCTAAATAATAATAAAGATGGAGAGATAAGATAAATCAACTGCAATTCACTATATAACATAATATAAAATTAAACTAAAAACATCCTATATTTCATGAAAAATGTCAATAAACACAGAAAAAATCTCCAAATAAATACCAAAAGACAATTCCTATGGTCGTGACTCAACAAAAGCTCCAATATCAAAGCTAGTAATGTCCATCCCAATCCCCAAAATACTCCTAGAAATATGAAAAAACAATTTATATACACATAGGGTGAGTATAACATGTATACTCATTAGGATCATACCCAATGTATCTCGTGCACATGTGAAAAGAGCATAATAATGCACTAGTGGACAAATAATAGAACTAACATACACCCAAACAGGTAAACTAACCAAACCCAACCTCACCATGACATACTCACCAAATATCACACCTAATATAGTAACATAGTATCAAAGAATATTAATCAAGGTTCCCTGCAACTACTTCCCAACTAATTTTTCAATATCATGCCCCAATGTCAAATGTACTATGCTCCCATTCCTTGTATGAATAACTCATCACATATAAATCCATATTTGATGTGATTTGGGATGCATCCCTATCTATCCCAAACTCATGCAGGGTATAGAAATAGATTCTAACATCTGTTAATATCCATATAACTGCCTCATCACAACATCATGTCTCATATCTAGGGTAGTAATTTTTCATGAATGTGAAGGATATCAACTTCATTCCCTCCTCCTACCATGCATGAACCCCACCACGTATCACATCCTCAATATCACTAAGAAATATCCAAAACCAACCTTTCATTACAGGGTGATCTACAACACCAACCCATATCATCAACACTACTGTTGAAGGAAGAGCGAAGAAGAGGGGGTATCCAACCATCTAATCCACCACCAACCTAGATATTGTGTAAAACACCCAAAGACTAAAACATTTGGGTGTTGGTAATGTTATCCAACTCAAGTGGGGTGCATATAGAAATAATATAAAATAAAATATATATAGATAACACACAATACCCATCCTATAGGTTAACATCAATTGAACCAGCATACTCTATATCACCGCCACATCACCACACGACATCCATCACAACCACTACCACCATTAAATGCATCACACTACAAAAACACCACACATAACCACATAATTTCCACTTTCAACAACATTGAACATTAGTCAACTAATATTCAATTCACCAATCTAGTTATCACATATTAGGTTTCATCCCACACTCCATTCATTTAACCATGTTACGTATCATTAAATTCATTTAATCCAATTATCACAAATCAATTTCAACCCATGATATTCAGTTTCAAAATTTCAAGTCCTTCCATTGATAAACGAGAAACTAAAACAACCACATACCATAACATCTTATCTATACCACATCAACCATCACCACAAAACAACGTATTCAAATCCATCTAGCTGTAACAACCACACTTCACAACCACCACACAACATCCCACATCACATCCCATGACAATCAACCATTACTTTGATTCCCAACACATCCCACACCTAAGTTGGTTACCAATATCACCAAAAAAGATCCCAAAAAGGTTCAAATAACCACTAAAGATTCAAAACATGCACATACACATAGTAGAACATTTCATATTCCACAACACCACATTCTAAATTCAATAAAAGAGATCTAATCATTACTTAGCATGGGTATTACCAAACAAATTCTAGATTTATAAAGGAAACCAATTAATTAGACAAATATAAGTTATTAAACTTTTATTCAAGGTGATATCAAAAAATAAATACAACAAGGGCTTGAAAATCATATCAATTTAAATATAATAATGTCTCCTGATAGCCATGATTTTTAGCAATAACAACAAACAGACACAATTCCATCAATAATATCATCAAAAGTGGTAAAAATATTTGAACACTCCCCTTAACCTTAAATTTAATTTAAAGTTAATTAACTATCTTTATTAAAACGAACCTTAATATCCACCCAAAGTAATAAAAAATCATGAAATTCATAGATATGCACATAAAGAGGGAGATAATGAGGATCCCTTGCCTCAATGAATCTTTCCAAATTACTACGCAAGGATAGAATGAATACAATATGTCCTTATGACCAAGATCACACCAAGGATGGATCAAAAACCTAGAAAAAACACCTTCTATCAATATCCGATCATCACATCACCCAAACCATAAATCTTCCTAAGAATAATTTTCTCCAGAATGAATAATGGTGGAAAAAATGATAAGGAAAAAAGATGAATCACCTTATAATTTACAAATATTAATCTCTAGATGCCAAGAGTCAAATCCCACAAGGATAGGGTGAGATTCCTCTTAAAAATTCCTAGGAGTCACCTAATGATAAAAATAAAATATTGGAGTAATAAAGGGTTTGAAGAGGTTCATGATTTTATAGGTATACTTTAATTTAGAATACCACAATGAAACACCCTTAAATATGATACAAGGGTGATACCATAGGATGGAACTACAACATAAAGGAAGGGACCATACTGCAATGGTTTTGGTCAAAGCCATGCCTAAGAAACATGGTGAGGTACATGACACATATCCAATAAAATAATAGAATGAACATGATATATGAAAAACTAACATGCTATAGAATTCAAACACCATGAAGAGGGCTATTCCATAGCACAACTCCATGGTGTAACCACCCCAAAATTTGTAGAACCACAAGAATCCCTCCTCAAAGACTCCACAATGAAGCTTAGTAAATATTACGCAACTATGTCAAAAATGAGAAGACCATCAAAACCCCACCTCTAGGGATCTATTCCATAGCCAATATCTCCATGCCACAAGCACTCTTTTTATGGAACAATATAATCCTCCACACCACACAACTCTTCCTATATGAAATTTCAGCAACAAATCCACCATTCATGCCTTAAATACCCCATAAATTCCACAAAACACCATTATCACATAAATTATCATAAAGTAATAGGCTAGTGAGTCTATATAATTATATAATACACCATATCTATCACATTCAGTTGAACTGAAGCCCATCTGCCTGACACCAGTCCTCCTTGTAGAGCCCCACTCACTATCATCTACTACCCCCACTATTGGGTATCATGTCCACTGCTTCAAACTACATGTGTAGATGAATCCCAACTACTATCTCCCAGTAATACTCCCGATCCTACCATAGGCATTTGAGTTTTACCTAATCCATGGCCCCAACTGATTGTGAGGCCATCCAAAAAAACTGCTATAGATGTCCCATCTGGCTGCATGCCTGACATTCCTTTAGAAGTTGATCATAAGCTCATACATGCCTTGTCTATCCATAATAGAAACATATAATTGATGAACTAATCCATGATATAAACATATAACCTCTTCTCTGACTACCCTATTGGGTATATTCATGTCCTCAATTCCACTTACCTAAATCTCCACTACCAGTCTCACCTGAAACCACTATCTGTATTTGTATACTCCTATCCTCTAGGTTATGCTTTCCTATCAGAGTCTAGATCACCATATTAAAAAACAAGGTTAAATTAAATATATTTAACTTCACCCTGATAGAATTCCTTAAACTATCCTTGAATTTCCACATTTTAGAAATCTCATATTCTGTAAGTATCTTTGAAAACCAGAACAAATATTTGAACCTCATGACATAGTCCATAGATGAAGTCTCTCCCTACACCAGGTGTATAAAATCACATGTCAGGTATGAAATAGATAAATTATATCCATAAGATCCTTAATCAATGAAACAAATAAATCCTACTAGGCTCTCCCTAAGCTACTCATCCAACCACTACCTCAGTTCCTCTACCTGTCATGGTTGACCTTCCTATCCCAGAACCTCTATTTTTGGCTCAAGTTCACCTCCTCCCTTAGGGACCAGATATGATGAACACCTCATTGGAACCATATCTCTTCCCTCCTAAGGCTACAACAAGTACTGTCTAGTTGGAATCTTACTAGAAACCAAATACCATACCCAATATAGATATAAAATCCAAGATACCACACATAGGGAAAACTATCCCACTAGCCCTTACACTTGTCAACCAAACCAAAGTACCACACCATTCATGATCAAAACCCTACACAATTGTGTTAGGTTTAGGTACCACACACACCAAATGAACATAGGATTCACATACTTATTAACATCAAGAATCACATCCCCAGTCTGGTTAAAAAGAATTCCACCAAGAAGATATATAGGAAAACACTATATAGGTTATTGTTGACACTTTAAACAGCCACACCCCATCCCATTATAGAACTAAAATGGAAATAAAAAGTAGTAACACACATTTCATGTGATCCCTATGTACCTAAAATGATGCATGAGTACCACCTATTTCCTCTCAGGGCCAAGAGTTTAAAACATAAATCAATAACATCAAATACCCATTTATTTACATCAAATAACTCAATTATGACCACAAAAACCCAAAAAAAATCTCAGTTTCCTCAGTAACATGGAATTTAGTCCATAATTATGCTAGAAAGGCACACAAAATAAAATTTGTCCCAAGTTCTGAAACATTAATAAACCTCCAGTCTACTATGTCCCAAATAGAAAAACAAAACAAACTCATATCATTTTAACTCAACCCACTCTAATACCAATTTACAACCTCTTACCCCAGTAATGGAAAGTCCTATTGATAGAGATAATATTTTAATAAATTTTTATATGTAATTCAATTATTTAATCACTAAAAATTTATCAATTTGTGTTATTTACATCAATTCTGGATTTATAGGGTGTTTTGAGCTTAAATGTGAAAACTACTTAATTTGGAAATATAGATAGATTTAAATGTATTTGATAATTAGAGAATATATTTTAAAATATAAATAAAATTTATGTGATTAATTTTTTATTTGATTCATATGTTTATTTTCTTAATCTTTTTCTTTTGGACCGGGATTTAATTCAGCCATCCAAGGGTCTGAAAAATTCAATCAAGTTGGACAATTATTCTGGATGACCACGTGGAACCCACCTCACTAAATTAATCATAATTCAGTCTACATACTTCAAATTTATGTTATTCAAATTTTATTGGAAATAATATTAAATGGGGAGTTTTTCTGTTGAATATCATGTAGATATTCCTTCATTAAGGTAGCCCATGGATGCTCAATCTTTGGGGAAGAAAAAGGAAACATTCATCCAGAATAAAATATCAGAATTAATTGGCCATATCTCATACTAAACCGAAAGGATCAATCTTAAATTTTTTGATGAAACATAAAATATATTTTTTAAGATATTTGAAGAAGAAAACATTCCAAAATTATTCTATTAAATTTACCTACCATGATCAAACATTCATTGGACAAAATCTGTAGGAAATCTTAAATTGAGATTATGAAGATCTAAAATTTGAAGACCGAAGGATGGAAACCCTTGGTCTATATAAGGATGAGTTCACCCATTATGAATAATTAGTTCAAAACCAACATCAAAGAGGATTCCTAGGTACATTATGTTGACTTAGGAATTTTCTTTTCTTTTCTTTTTAATTTAATTTTCTTTTATCATGTAATACATTTGAATATTTTTAATTCAAGTGTTTCCATCTTCTTATATCTCTATTTCTCTTCTAACCCTAATATAATTATCATATTTTATTCTTATTCTATCCACCGTGACATCTTATCCTAAAAAATGAGGGGCTAACCAGAGTCTTGGCCCTGGGAGAGGTTTCATGGTGTTCTTCATTATTGCACTTCAAATTCAAAATGTTTTAAATATATTTGTGGTGGAGGCAGGAATATTGCATGGGTGCAGTGGTCATCCACCATGGAATTATTTTCAATTCCATTTCTTTTCCTTGATTGATTCATTTTCCCTCCCTTATCTTAGGCAAACTCTTCATACGGTGGAGTTGGGGTTACCATAAGGGATGAAACGACATACAATGGAGATGAGTCTTTTTGGGATAACATTCTTGGTTGAGGTGTTACCCTATTTGACTATTAGAGGAGGTGTGGTTTGGTGTTCTAGACGCATGCTAAAATCACACACTGAATACATCAATGGAAAGTAATTTTTTAATGATGTTTCATAATTTTTTTTATCAAATTTAATTTAAACAATAAATATATAATGAATGAACCCGCATTATCAACCCCAGAACCAAGACCTTTCTTTATAATCTGCATTTTGTCTGCATTTACATTTAGAGTTAAATTCTGCATTGAATTATTCCACATTTTCCAAAAAAACCCCAAAATATTTAGATTAGGTGAATTAGAATTTGTGATTGAACCAACTGTGATGCTCCTCAAGTGAGATGGCCCTGGTCATCCTATGTGATGCATTAGGAAAATAAATTGTTTTTCCATTCCCTACAACAGGCATGCGCCAAAACTAGCACTATTTGTTAGGATATAATAGGTTGTTTACTTTACTTGTCCTATTTTCAAATTTAATATATTTTTCATTATTTTTTGAAAAAAATCACGAAAAAATTATCTTTCCATGAAGAATCCAAACTTTTATTATTATACATGGAACAATTACTCAAAGGTGAAAGAACAAGAAATAAACTACACTGAGGAGGCCCTCCAAAGAAGGGTTGATGCACTTATGATAATGGTAAAGTAGAAGAAAAGAGGCATAAAAACATGGATCTCACCAGAATATTTTAAATCCATGGCCGATGAGCTCCAAAATGACATAAAAAGTTTTAAGTATATGAAGGTAGTGCCAATTTTTTCCTTAATTTTTCAAAAGACATCCAAGACGTTGAGGCCAAACTTGAGGACCATAAAAAACCTGATCATTTTTTAAACCAAATCCAAGAAGACCATGATGAGCTAGAGTATATTTATGATGAGGAAGACTTTCCTGCTGATCTGTGTGTGGGAGATCAATGATATCTAAGTGAATTATAGAATAAGAAAGAGGTAAAATATGATCTCCCTGATCCCTTAAAAGTAGAAGATATAGTACCATTGAATGTCACTCTATCCATGTAAGAGGAGAAATCCACACCTATGATGCAATTTGAAGGAAGTATGGAAGATCCCGACTACCTACTTCCATCCATTGATACTCTCATTCGATAGGTGATTATCACTAAAGAAGAGATTGAAGATGAACCAAATTAGGGAGTTTGACCTTTCTTTGACTCTATCTCTTTTGATTTTATTGAATCTGAATTGTGAATCCCTCCTTTTTGTTTTGATTATACATAATCAGACAGTCTTTGTTATTCCTTGGAGGACAAAGAAGATCTTGGACCCGCACCTATTGAGGAACACATGGAGATCCATGATTTTAATGAACATAAATTTGTGGAAGACCATAAAGAAATATATGTTACTAAGATTTATAGAACTGTGATAGAGGATTATTAGACTAAAATGGGGAATTCTAATTTAAATTCTTCATGTTAAAATTATATCTAATTAAAAATATATTCTAACCCTACTTTTTAAATTTTAATTCATGAAGCACATCTAGAGAAACCACTAGATTTTGAAGAGGACATTGCACAAGTAGCAACTAAAGAGGATGAGGTTCCATACTTCATCCTACCCTCACCATGAAAGCAGTACCTAATTGTGAAGGGGACAGATCTGGTGTACTCTATCCATGGATTCCTCCTCAACAAGAACAAAGAACTGCAGGCTGGGAAGAACAATACGTGGTTGTTCATTTCTAAGAAGATACCCCCACCATCAGATTATGGATAATAGCTGGTACTGCCCTATGGAGGAAATAAAAGAAGCCATGGCCCACTTGGGGGATCTTACTAATACTTATCTTTACTTGATTTCTAGGAATTTAGATTCCAATTTCTTTTTATAGAATAGCTTAGCATGCAGCCCAATCCCTCCTATATTTTTGAGCTTTAATGAAATGATACTTTCAATTAATTGAGTAATTCTCTTTTGTAGGTTCATGATGGCAGAAGGGATCCCCCAAATAGGAAAAAAACCAAGATTAATTCCAAAAGGGAGTTAACTTTTAATGTTTAACTTTGAAACTCCTTAAATTTTTGTTTTGTACTTTAAATTGGAATTGAATTACCACAGTTGAACTAATACTTTACTTGACTTATCTAGGATACATGAGTTTCTTAGGAATCATGTGATGCTGTGTTTTAGATTTCAATGTCAATTAAATTGAATGATTAAAATGAAGAATTGAATTATTAAAGTGAAGCATGGATATTGAAATGAGGACTCATGATTTGAGGGAATTAATTGATTCATGTAAATGAAATTTCCCTACCATTTTTCATGCTTTGAATTTATGAAATTTATGTAAATTAATTAATTTTTATTAATCATGCCATGATTGATTGTACAATATAATATTCCCATTCCTGAGAGGATTTCTAGACTAAGTATTTCATTTTTTTTCTTGAGCATATTTCTTGAGTGATCTTGGGACATGCCACCTGCCAAAACTTGTATTGAAACTTTTCAAAGATATGATTGTGAAAAAATACATTTAAAATGATTGAGGAATTACTTAGTCTAGCCACATATTTACCTGAGACCCACCCTTACCTTTATCCTTCATTATCCCATATATTCCATGAATTTCCTTATAGGTTTAATCCACATTACAAGATGATATTTCCTTACCTACCTGCACTTTTAGTATTTTTTCATGGATATTTTAAGTTTGAGTGTGGGGGAAGGGACTTTCGTGTGCATTGATTGATATGTGTATCATTTTGGGTGGTGTGAGTTGTGATTCATCATTTTGGGCAATGTATTATTAGAAAATTGGGAATGAGTCATCATTTCATTATGCTTCTTTCATTTCATCTGGTTCTCAAAAAAAAAGGAAAAAATTGAAAATAAAGTTGCGCCTTTCTGGAGGTTTACAAAAAAATTCAAATAAAAAATAAATTAATTAATTTGTGCCTTTATGGAGCTTTATTTAAAAAAGGGGAAGAACTTGGATGATATCATTCTTTGTAATCATTTATTGACTCATGTACTATGTTATAAAAAGGGGGTGGTGTTGTGTTTCACATTCTCAAGGGGATTTGAGTGAGGTTCATCCTGTGTTCTCACTTGATTAATCATGCATTGTACTTAAGAGTCAAACCTCCTACTTCTAGCCTTAAATCATTTCAATCATTTACCCAACAACCCTAATACACAAAGTCATTTGAACCTTTATTACAAGTCCTCATGATTTTACATGTCTTTTGTCTTTACAAAGTGGAGAAAGTTGTTCCTTTACAAGCCTATGGATAAGGAAAATGTTCTCATGATACGACCATAAATCCACTTTAATTGTATCATGAGTAATGAGATAAAAGATTCAAAATAAAGGTAGATCATGATTTGGTATGTTTAATAATAATAAATTGAGAATCTTGAATGAATGAAAGAAGAAGCTCTATCCTTTTTCAAAGGGGAAAAGTAAAAATGAATAAATTGATTGCTTCTTTGAAAAATGGGAAATTAAATTGATTTTTTTTGTGAAACTTGAAAATTTGATTGGAAATTGATAATTTATTGATTTTATTTCTTTGAAATTTGAATATTGGAAACATTGGTGCCCTTTGAATTCCATGTTGAGATTTTATGCTTGAGTAAAAGCATAATTTAAGTGTGGGGGAATTGATAGAGATGATATTTTCATCATTTTTTATATTTAATTAAATTATTTAATCACTAAAAATTTATTAATTTGTGTTATTTACATCAATTTTGGATTTATAGGGTGTCTTGAGCTTAAATGCGAAAACTGCTTAATTTGGAAATATAGGCAAATTTGAATATCTTTGATAATTAGAGAATATATTTTAAAATATAAATCTAATTGATGTGATTAATTTTTTATTGGATTTATATGTTTATTTTATTCATCTTTTTCTTCTCGACCAGGATTTAATTCAGCCATCCAAGGGTTCGAAAAATTCAATCAAGTTGGACAATTATTCTGGACGACCGTGTAGACCCCACCTCACTAAATTAATCATAAATAGGTCTACATTCATCCAATTGATGTGATTACAATTTTATTGGAAATAATATTAAATGGGAAGTTTTTTTGTTTAATATAATGAAGATATTACTTCTTTAAGGCAGCCCATGGATGCTCAATCCTTTGGGAAGAAAAAGGAAACATTCATCAAGAATAAAATCTCAGAATTAATTGGCCATATATCATACTAAATAGAAAGGATCAATATTAAATATTGGTATGAAATGTAAAATATATTTTTTAATATCTTTCAATAATACACCATTCCAAAATTCAGCCATTAAATTTACCTACCATGATCAAACATTCAGTGGACAGAATCTGTAGGAAATCTTAAATTGAGATTTTGAAGATCTGAAATTCGAAGACCGAAGGATGGAAACCCTTGCCCTATATAAGGAGGATATCACCCATGATGAATAATTAGTTCAACACAAACATTGTATAGGAGGCCTAGGGACATGATTTTGACTTAGGAATTTTCTTTTCTTTTCTTTTTAATTTAGTTTTCTTTTCTCATGTAATGCATTTGCATATTTTTAATTCAATTGTTTCCATATTCTTCCATCTCTCTTTCTCTTCGAAACCTAATCTAATTATCCTATTTTATTCTTCTATCCATCGTGATCTATTATCCTAAAAATTAGGGGCTAACTTGGGTCTTAGCACTGGGAGAGGTTTCATGGTGTTCTTCATTATTTTACTTCAAATTCAAAATGTTTTAAATCTATTTGTGGTGGAGGCAGGAATATTGCATGGGTGCGGCGATCATCCACCATAGAATTATTTTCAATTCCATTTATTTTCCTTGATTGATTCATTTTTCCTCCCTTCTCTTAGTAAAACCCTTCATACGGTGGAGTTGGGGTTTCCATAAGGGATGAAACGACTTACGGCGGAGCTGAGTATTTTTGGGATAACATTCTCAGTTAAGGAGTTACCCTATTTGACTACTGGAGGAGGTGTGGTTTGGTGTGCCATATTCATGATAAAATCACACACTCAATAAATCAAGGGAAAGTAATTTGTTAACTAGGTTTCATAAAAAAATTACTTTTCCTTGATTTATTGAGTGTGTGATTTTAGAATGCATCTGACACACCAAACCAAACCTCCTGCAGTAGTCAAATAGGGTAACACCTCAACTGAGAATGGTATCCCAAAAAGACCCAGATCCATTGTATGTCGTTTCATCCCTTATGGAAACCCCAAATCCACCATAAGAATGGTTTACCTAATATAAGGGAGGTAAAATGAATCAATCAAGAAAAAAAATGTAATTGAAAATAATTCCACGGTGGACGACCACCGCACCCATGAAATATTCCAACCTCCACCACAAATGGATTTAAATCATTTTGAACTTGAAGTCCAATAATGAAGAACACCATGAAACCTCTCCCAAGGAAAAGCCTCAGGTTAACCACTCATTTTTTAGGATTAGATATCACAGTGGATATAAGAAGAATAAAATAGGATAATTAGATTAGGGTTGGAAGAGAAAGAGAGATAGAAGAATATGGAAACACTTGAATTAAAAATATGCAAATTCATTACATGAGAAAAGAAAGCTAAATTAAAAATAAAAGAAAAGAAAATTAATAAATCAGAATAATCTCCCTAGTCCTCCTCTCTAATGTTGTTGTTGAAATAATTCTTCATCATGGGTGAAATCCTTCTTATATGGGCCAAGGTTTTCCATCCTCCGGTCTTCAAATTTTAGATCTTCAAAATATCTATTTAAGATTTCCTGCAGATTTTTTCCACCGAATGTTTGATCATGGTAGGGAAATTTAATTGCCTAATTTTGGAATGGTGTCTTCTTGAAAGATTTTCCAAAATATCTTTTAAGTTTCATCCCAAAATTTCAGATTGATCCTTTCTGTGTATTATGAGAGATGGCCAATTAATTATGATATTTTATTCTGGATGAATGTTTTCTTTTTCTTCCCCAAATATTGAGCATCCATGGGCCTCCTTAATGAAGGAATATCTCTATGATATTCAACATAAAATCTCCCCATTTAATATTATTTCTAATAAAATTGTAATCACATCAATTGGATGTATGTAGACCGATTTATGATTAATTTATTGAGGTGGGGTCCATGCGGTCATCCAAAATAATTGTCCAGCTTGATTGAATTTTTCGGACCCTTGTACGGCCGAATTAAATCCTGGTCCAGAAGAAAAATATGAATAAAATAAACATATTAATACAATAAAAAAGTAATCACATCAATTGTATTTATATTTTAAAAGATATGCTCGAATTATCAAAGATATTCAAATATGTCTATATTTCCAAATTAAGCAGTTTTCACGTTTAAGCTCAAAACACCCTATAAATCCAAAATTGATGTAAATAACACAAATTGATAATTTTTTAGTGATTAAATCATTGAATTACATATAAAAAACGATGAAAATATTATCTATATCACCTGTCCTAAGGAACCATTAAATATAATTTATTTTATTACTCCTAATGTAGCCTAGTGGTAGACTAAGTTCATATCTCAGGGAGTATGGCGTGAGAGTTTCACTAATCTTAACACTTATGAATTTTTGTTTTGTTTTTCTAAATTTTAAAATAAAAACATAGATAGATATTCAGAATTTTATTTTATAAATTTAAAATAAAATAAAGAAGTCAAACATACAAAGTTAGTGTAAAGTCCTGACCTAGGTGCCACTAAAATGGCACCTCAATATAGTTCAAAATAAGGATTAAGCACACCTCCCCATATTCTAGAGGCTACCAACTAGCAGTGAGGGTGTAAATGTGGTATAGTGGGGTGACTATACCCTCATATCAAAGTAAAAATAGAGGAAATAACCAGACACCTCCATAGATGTAATAAACAGAGTGAGGAAGTAGTAAATAAACTGAAATAGAACATGTTGTAATAATAAATAAAATGTTATAAAAGCCTAAATAGCCATGTCATACACACATCACTGGTCACCCTATTGGATGACCATACAAGTAGGAGTACATAAAGGAAATTGAAATAAAATTACAGGGATCTCCTACTAACTCCAATACAGAACACATAACTGGTCTCCATGACACTTTCAAGTTTCTCCAACCTAATCATAAGAATACACACAAGTGTATTTAATTGATCACACAACCTTGGGCCTTATCCCTATCTATTATGTATATATTATCAACCTGAAAAGCAGAAATAAGTTCTGCATTCACACTGAGGTGCATGTAAAAGTGTGAGAAATAATCTTAGTAGTCCACCCTAATGACGAACTTATAAACATGTTATCAAAAGCGCATGATCATTATATATTCTCAGCATAGTTGAGACACAACTAAAATGATAAATAAAATATATCAAGTGAAACCATAGTTGATCTCTGGGTCTATGGCCCCGCTCAACTAGGAAAAGTATATTCATGTATATATATATATATTTATATGTGTATATATATATATTCCCATATATATATATACATAAATATATTGACCCCCTCCCCAAAAAGATATTGCAATAAGGGGAGAGAGATAATGACTGCCCGGGTCTAACATCCAATAGGCCCCAGGTTAAAGACTACCACCAAGGGTATAATAAATATGCATATGGGAGGAATTACCCTCTAAGAGAATCATGTAAAAGAGAGAGAATTAAGGATAAAAAAATCACCAACTGTTAAAACATATAGATAGATAAAATAAATCCCAAGTGAAAACATGAAATGACATACAATACTAAATAACTTAAAGGAAAACTACAAGTACCAAAAGGTAAAGAAGGAAGTGACCATGAAGCCCAAAAAAATCCTACTAAACCCTGAGCTAGTAATATCCATCTCGATCACCAAATTGATCTGGTTATCCTAAAAAAATATTTTATATATACATAGGGTGAGCATAACAATATACTTAGTAGGATCCTACCCATAGCCTCTCATAAAAAGATAAAGAGAGCATGCTAAAGCATAATGAACAACAGTGAAACTAACTCATCACCTAAATAGGCATACTAAGTTCACAAACTCACCATGGTTAACTCTCACCAAGTATCAAATACAAGAGAGCATATAATATAGTAATAAAACATCACGGGTACCCTTCTCCCACTTCCCCACTAGTTTGCTGCTTCGCTCCAACATCACACATCCTGAGCCATATCTATCCAAAAGTAAGCCTACCTAAAGAAACTTGGGAAATGAATCACAATATGCACCTCATAAATCACATAACCACACCGTACCATATCAAATATCCACATATAGTAATGAAGTAGTTTCTAGAATCCACCACAATTAGTATAACATATATCAAACATTGGGAATTATGCCTTAGGCCATTATATCCCATACACTGAGTAAGTACCTCAAGACATCATAGCCTATATATGTCATACCTATAATAATCCTTTGGTTACTATATCCAGTAATAAATGTTTGTGAAATAACCAACATACATAAATATATGGGAAACCAACCATCGTGCATACCAGAACAAGTAACTAAGAAGAGAAGAGAGCGGGGCTAGAGGGGTCAGTCATCCATCCATCCTCCCACTGAGATGTTAGGGAAAACACCATCCCAAAGTCCACTAGGTGTCAATTTCCCTAATAAACATGGGTGGGGTAGTGTATAAAATCACAAAATATACATGATATAATATAGATCACAACTACACTATGGGAATAAACTAGTCTTAGACTCAACTTTATCTAATGTTGATCGGACTCCCAACCGCCTCTGCTATGACTAGATATCCAATAAGCACACAAGAATATAAAAGAGATACATTAATTACTTCTTTCATTAAGAAATTCACTTTAAATTAATTAATTATCCATTAATTAACCATTAAAATTATTCCACATTACATTACATTTCATTACATTAATCATTAGAATAAAGTCTATTCCCTCTATTAATAATCCAAACTAAAGACTTGGTTTATCAATATTAACATCTTTTAAGAATTTTCATTCCACCATCAAATAACCACATGGGTTAGACATTTATTTATTCATTATTAGTATCATTATATATCTAGGTACTATAGGAAAACTATCCTAAGCTACCACCAAGAGGGGGCACGCAACCAAGTACCTATAGCTTCCTCAAACAGTGGGGAAAGTAATGTAGTTAAAACAAGAAACCTGACCATCTAATATTAAATAGATTCAAAAGCAAGCATACTGTAGTGACCCTGACCCCATAATCCCGGATTTGGTGCTTTAAACATGGTGTTTAATTTTTTCTTATAAAACATACATATATAAATTACACATCTCATTCCATTATAGAGGATCTTTTCAGTTTAGGTTTTGGAAAACCAGAAACAACTGAAACATTTCTTCCAAAAAACTTGACACAGGTAAGATTCATATTGTTTCCATCACATAGGAGTAATCATAGCTTGATAAATCTACTAAACCTTGTAAAAATAAATTTTAAAATGTAGGGTGAGCATAAGAATTACCAGTAAGGGGTTTTAAAACAATTTGAAGAAATTCATTTTTAAAACATCAACCTTTTAAATAATTGAAAAACATTTTATTAAGAGGAAAACATCATTTCTAGAAGCACGTCATCAAGAATTTTCAAAGGTTATTTGAATAAATTTTCAGGAAAATATATTACACAATAATTATAAGTATTTACTTAAAACTACAGTTAAAACATATATCAGGGTGCATATACATGTACAAAAATGCATGGAAATGCCGCATAATCCATAAATTGATCAAACAAATTTTAAAGGTGACACGAAAGGATGTAAGTAAAATTCAACACATAAATTAAAAATTTCATAAGATTTCATAAGTAACACTATCATGATCCACCTAGTAATTAATATGCAATTCATGGATTGATAGGTGTAACATAAACTTCAGATTCATCATTTTAATACATTTTCCTTATATAACTTGCCATGTGCATGTTTAATTTATGCCATATGAATGCTTTATTTATGCCATATGCATTAATCACAATTATCATAATAGATTATTAAAAAAAGGATATTATTTTAGTTGATTAATCCCTTGATTGGTCATATACTAATATATAATGAGGGATTATATAATGCTAGAATTTGTCTAATACTTTCTCTAAGACCATACATAAAACATGAATTAGTATAAGTCAAGGCTACCCGCCAAGATTGTTTCACATAGTAGCATAAGCCAAGGCTAACCGCCGAGACCGTCGCACAAAACATCTCATGAGACTTAACTTTACCCAATGCATTGAAGCGCTATATGGTCGCACCCATATTATCATTTAAGTCCAATACATTCCTTATATGTCTAGTATGATCTTAAATACATAGTGTACCATACCACATTGAATCCTTACATTCTTAATCCATGAGTTACCAAGAGAGATAAAATTCATTCTTGCATATATATTTATGTGTGAAGTGAATTGTGAAATAAATGTAAAGATGGATAGATTTTTTAGTTTTAGGTTATGGCTGCATCAAATATAATAGAGACATGAATAGACTAAAACGACATTCTTTTGCATAGGAGGTTAGGACTAGTACACATAAAATAATGGGTTGTCACATAAAATAATACTCTTTCATTAAAACCCTTTCACATGAATGTGAAACTCTTTCATATTACAACTTACATGTTTTTGACTTTATGATGCTTAGTATTCTTGTTTGAACCATGTATTGTTATTTGAAATACCAAATAGATTAAAACATCAAATTAAATAATTAAAGGCATTCCTTATGGAAAATTGTAATACAAGGTATGAATGTAAAACCATTATTTTATGTGAAGTATTCATAATTAAACTCATTTTCTTATGCATGTATATATATTTATGCTTAAATATGAATAAAGTTATACAACTTACTAATATAGATAATACCATTTAAAAACTTAAGGATTCATAATTGAAAAACATACATGCATATATGTGGGTTTAAAAATTATGTAAAACCTTACATATACAATAGGCGTTTGCCCAATATTTTCACAACCAAGAATAAGGTTTAATAAATCCTTATTTTTGTACAATTTGAAAACATAATTTTATCAATAAGAATAGGTTTTATAAAAAATCAATTCAGATTATAATTAAAACCAAAATATATATACACATAACCGTATATACACATATATGTTTTTGTGGTCCAATTAAAGAAAACCAAGTTGATTCCTTACATGATTTACATATACTTAAAGAAATTATTTAAAAACACACTTTTCATCATTCGAAAACCATAGAAACACATTAGGTTTGTTTTATAAATATACATAGTGTTTAATTTATCATAAAACAAAGTAAACCCTTGAATGCAGAACTTGTATTATGAAAATTATTTAGAAACGAATGTTCATTATTTGAAAATCATACAATCAGAACGGATTTATTAAATAAACACACACACACACACACATGTTTATACATAACCATAAATACATAAGTTGTAAACAAGGGTTTTTCATATTAAAAACAAGATGAAATAAACCTTTACATGTATTACATGTTTTAAGAACATCATTTAAAAACAAATGATCATAAATTAAAATCATAAAAACCCGAAATGGTTTTTTTTCATATACACGAATATAAGTATATATATTTATATATATAGTTTACACAAAATCAAAATAGGATTAACCCTTATAAGTGTTACACACCTTAAGACATCAGTTTAACATTGATAATCATATTTAGAAAACCCAAAACAAGTTAGGATTGAAATATATAAAATTTTTTACACACACACACACACACACACAAACACATATATATATATGTATATATGACTAAGAAACAAAAAAGTATAAAAAGGGTTTGCATAATGGAATTAAATTATAATAATCACTTACTTGGATTCAAGTGAGAGACAAGGCCAAGCAATATCTTAGAGAAAATATGAGAAGGAGAAAACCTATAGGATTTTGGTGAAACACAAGGGTTTATATAATATGTATATAGGTATATTTTACAAAACATGGTTTTTAAATAAATTAAAAACAAATAATTAAGGAAAATCAAAAGGAACTAAAATAAAATAGGACAAAATTTCCAATCAATGACAATTAACCATGTTGATTTTTGTAATAAATATATATATAATTTATGGAAAACTTGCTTGGAATAGATTGAGTTTTCATTAAAATAAAATAACTAATTAGACTTGTGGAAAAAGGATCATAGAAAACTGGGTGGTGGATGGAGAAAGGTTCGTGAGAGAGGAAGAAATAGTAGTGAGGAGGAGGTTGATGCAGACTGGTGCATAGGAGCGATGACGCGAGGAAAAAGAAGGAGGAATGGAGAAGGAAAATAAGAAAAGATAAAGAAGGGATGGGTTCGATATTGGTTATAATCGTACTGATAAGGTTAAACTAGGGTTTTAGAAAATAGAAGAGAGGCTGAGATTCATCCAAATCCTGATCGGGCAACTCAAAGAAAACACAGTGTTAATACCGCGATGATGGAGTTTTGAACTCAGGACCAGATCGTGCAGTCCAGATCTCACGCGGCAAGATCGAACGACTGATGTCCGATATCCACTGAAAAATTGTGTCCCACATTAAAATGAGGAGGATTCTGGACCGGATTTATAATCCTTAATCTCCCAGCTATCACTCAATTGGTTCTCTTCCCCCTCCCCGGTACCATCCCGTACCGGTTCTCCCTGCGGGTGCACTCTATGCCCAAACTCTGCCACCATGCCGCCCCACAAGCTGGCACCACCTTTCTGCTCCCATGTGCCCCTGTGGCATGCACTCCCTTATAGCTAGCCCATGCTAGCTAAGGGACCTAGGATCGTACGTCTACTCCTCAGGAGTAGTGAGAGCTGCCTCCCTTGGCCGACTAGAGGTCTAGATTAAGGGTAGTATAAATATTTTTATAAAACCCTTTATTAAAAAATTTCAAACACAAAATAAACCATATAACTTCATTTTTAAACCAAGAAAAGTAAAAATGAAG
Source organism: Viscum album (assembly GCA_963277665.1). Classification (NCBI taxonomy): domain Eukaryota; kingdom Viridiplantae; phylum Streptophyta; class Magnoliopsida; order Santalales; family Viscaceae; genus Viscum; species Viscum album. The sequence continues at coordinate 1,909,795,235 of OY728155.1, forward strand.
TTTTCCAATATTTCATTTCATTAAACAAACAATGTCCTTAATTTTATTAGTCTAAAACATGATTTCAACTTTATTTTAAACTTTGGAACATTAAATAAAAAAACCATCATATAAATTATACCATGTCATCAATTAACCCAAAAGTATAACTTTTAATTAATAAGAGTATTTAAAAACATATTTTCAACTTAAAATATGTAGTTTTTGTATCAAAACAATATGTATACTTCTCTTTCAAATTAATTGAAATTAACTTATGTACTTCTCTTTATATTTTCATTAAAACACAAAAGTCATGATTGCCAATTCAATTTAAGTTTTAGAATATTATGCTTGCTAAATATAAGTTCAATTAAAACATTTTAAAAGGTATAAATTTAAAATAATTTTAAAACATTCAGAATTATTATTATACTTAAATACTTAGAATTCATAAAATAATCAAAATTATTAAAAAATACCCAACGGTTATAAGATTTTATGACTGCTACAAAACCAAAATCCACCTAAGAATTGTAATGGCTACCAAAAGTCACAAAAGGACTTATAAAAATATGTTTAGGGTATTAAAGACTTTTAAAAAACTCAGTAAAGATGGTGCTCTATATACCCTTGATGCTCAATATGGTGGCCGTAGCAATTTCCATAATGTTCTTCATTGTGACAGACCTGAATGATTCTCACTATTTTCTAGGTCTATTTGTGATTTTTGGGGGTTTCCCGGTGATTTTGATAGGTCTCTTAGTAGTAATTCTAGGTTAGTGAAGTTCTTTTGACCTTAAGGCAATATAAGGTTCCTCATTTCTTATTGAATAAAACATTTTTTTTTTCTGCAAGTATTTTATTTTAGGTTCACCATTGTTAAACATAACCAACATAACAATAATGAAAATATTATTATTACAAATTAAAAGTTTTTGGGGAATTACATTATCCACCTCTTAAAAGAATTTTGTCCTTTCAATTCCATTCATACCCATAGACATTGACCTTTTTCCATCCACCATGGTTCCCCTTTATAAGTACCACTGGTGTTAGTGATTTCCCCAGGTTATGGTTAGCACAATTTCAAAAATCTCGACTTCTCTAGTCCAGATGCAATGTGAGAATCTAGGGTCATACTCGTGTAGACATCTAAATTTTCTCAGGAGTGAGGCATGTGGGTTGTGAAGCTGTGAGACATTATCATGGAATTGATATATGTAAAACGAAAAAAAGGAATCAACTTCAATAATTTCAAAGTCTTGTCCAAAATGACCATAGGATAGAATCTGACACATATAAGCTATGCGGAGGTCACTTGAACTTGCAGCTTCTTGGAAATACCATAGGGATATAAAGACTTCAGCTAGAGTGAAACATTTAAAGAGACCCTCATAGTACTTCCCTCGACATTCATAGGATAGAAATTGGGAATGTATCATGAAGAAATAGTCAATACTAGGTCCTCGATGGATATAAAGTACACAAGGGGAGTTGGATACGCGGTAGAGATGTTTTCATGTCAATTGAAGATTTTCAAAGGGTTCATAGTCTTCTTGACATGACTTGGAAATTATGGTCTCTATAACTTTAGTATGAAGGGAAAAAAGGTTTTTTGGTGAACCTTTTCCTGCCATCTGAAAATTTTAAGAAATAAATACACTTAGAAAGATATAAATAATTTTTTAGTCATGTTCTAATTTTATAGAGTTGTCTAAAACAATCCTATGATACCAACTATAGCGACCCCGACCCCAAAATCTTGAAGTTGGTGCCTGAAACATGGTGTGTAATTTTTTATTATAAAACATATAGATATAAATTACACATATCATTCCATTATAGGGGATCATTTTGGTTTAGGTTATAGAAAACTAGATACAATTGATATATTTCTTCCAAAAAACTTGACACAGGTAAGCTTCATATTGTTGCTTTCACATAGGAGTACTCATAGCTTGATAAATCTACAAAACCCTGAAAAAATAAATTTGAAAACATTGAGTGAGCATAAGAATGCCCAGTAAAGGGTTTTAAAATAATTTCAAGAAATTACTTTTTAAAACATAAACCTTTAAAATAATTGAAAAACATTTTCTTAAGAGGAAAACATCATTTCTTGAAGCGCGTCATCAACATTTTTCAAAGGTTACTTGAAGAAATTTTTAGGAAAATTTATTACACAAGAATTATATGTATTTACTTAAAACTATAGTTAAAACATATTTTAGAGTGCACATACATGTATAAAAATTCATGGAAATGCTGTATAATACATAAATTAATCAAAAAAAATTTAACGGTGACATGGAAGGATGTAAGTATAATTCAGAACATAAATTAACACTTTCATAGGATTGAAAAGTAACACTGTCATGATTCACCTAGTACTTAATATGCAATTCATGGATTGATAGGTGTAGCATCAACTTCAGTTTCATTATTTTAATACATTTTACTTATATAACTTTCCATGATCATGCTTTATTTATTTCATTTGAATTCATCACCATTATCATAATAGATTTTTAACCAAGGGATATTATTCTAGTTGATTAATCCCTTGATTTTTCATATACAAATACATAATGGGGGATTGTATAATGATAGACTTTGTCTATGCCTTTTTCCAAAACCATACATAAAACATGACTTAGTACAAGTCAAGGCTAACTACCAAGATCGTTTCACATAGTAGCAAAAGCCAAGGCTAACCGCCAAGACTGTCGCACATAACATCTCATGAGACTTAACTTTACCCAATGTATTGGAGCGCTATCTAGAAACACCCATATTATCATTTAAGTCCTATAAATTTCTTATATGTCTAGTATGGTCTTAAATACATAGTTTCCCATAACACATTGAATCCTTACATTCTTAATCCATGAGTTACCAAGAGAGATAAACTTCCTTCTCACATATATGTTCATGTATGAAGTGAATTGTTAAATAAATGTAAATATGGTTAGATTTGTTATTTTTAGGCTATGGATGTATCAGATCTAATAGTGACATGCATGGAATAAAATGACATGCTTTTTCACATGAGGTAAGGACTATTACACATAAAATAATGTGTTTCACATAAAATAATACTCTTGCATTAAAACCCTTTCACATGAATGTGGACCTCTTTCATATTACAACTTACATGTTTTTGACTTTATGATGCTTTTTATTCTTGTTTGAACCATGTATTTTTATTTTAAATACCAAAAAGATTAAAACATCAACTTAAATATTTAAAGGCATTCCTTATGGAAAATTGGAATACAAGGTATGGATGTAAACCATTATTTTATGTGAAGTATTAATAATTAAACATATGTGATTATGCATGTATATATATTTATGCTTAAACATGAAGATAGTTATAAAACTTAATAATATATCTAATACTAATTAAAAACTTAAGGATTCATGATTGAAAAACATACATGTATATATGTGGGTTTGAAAATTATATAAAACCTTATATATACACAAGGTGTATGCCTGGGATTTGCACAACCCAGAACAAGGTTTAATAAATCCTTATTGTTGTACACTTCAAAAACATAATTTGATCAATAAGAATAGGTTTTATGAAAACCCAATTTGGATTATAATTAAAACCCATATATATATACACACATAACCATATATACACACATATGTTTTTGTGGTCCAATTAAACAAAACCAAGTTTATTCCTTACATGATTTACATATACTTAAGGACATTTTTTAAAAACACACTTTTCATCATTTGAAAACCATAGAAACAGATTAGGTTTGTTTTATAAATATACATAGGGTTTAATTTATCATAAGACAAAGTAAGCCCTTGAATTTAAAACTTATATTATGAACATCATTTAGAAACGAATGTTCATTATTTTAAAATCATAGAATCAGAACAGATTTGTTACATAAAAACACACACACACACACACATATATATATGTTTATACATAACCATAAATACATAAGTTGTAAAAAAGGATTTTGTATATTAAAAACAAGATGAAATAAACATTTACATGTATTACATGTTTTAAGAACATCATTTAAAAACAAATGATCATCAATTAAAATCATAAAAACCTGAAACGATTTTGTTTCATATACATGAATATAAGTATATATATTTTACAAAAAATCAAAACAGGATTAACCCTTATAAGTGTTACACACCTTAAGACATCAGTTTAACATTGATAATCATATTTAGAAAACCCAAAAAAATTTAGGATTGAACTCTATAAAAAATTATATATATATATATATATATATGAACATGAAACAAAAAAGTAAAAAAATGGTTTGCATAATGGAATTAAAGTATTATAATCCCTTACTTGGATTCAAGTGAGATAAAAGGCCAAGAAATATCTTAGTGAGAAGATGAGAAGGAGAAAAACTGTAGGGTTTTGGTAAAACACAAGGGTTTATATAATATGTATATATGTATATTTTACAAAACACGGTTTTGACATAAATTATAAACAAAGAATTAAGGAAAATCAAAACAGACTAAAATAAAATAGTAAAAAATTGACAATCAATGAAAATCAACTGGGTTGATTGTTATAATATATATATATATAATTTGTAGAAAACTTTCGTAGAATATATTGGGTTTGCATTGAAATAAAATAACTACGTAGACTTGTGGAAAGAGAAGCATAGACAACTAGGCTGTGGATAGAGGAAGGTTCGCGAGAGAGGAAGAAATAGTGGAGAGGAGGAGGTTGATGTGGACTGGTGCACATGAGTGACAATGTGAGGAAGGAGGAGGGGAGAAGAAAAATAGGAAAAGAGAAATAATGGATGGGATCTGATCTTGGTTCTGATTGAACGACCATAGTAAAATAGGGGTTTTAAAAAACAGAAGAGTAGTCGAGATTCATCCGCGTCTCGATCAGATGTCTCAGAGAAAACATGGTGTTAATACCACAACAGTAGAGTTTCGAACTCGGGACCAGATTATGCGGTCTAGATCTCGGGTAATGAGATCTATTGGCTGAGATCTGATCTATGCTGAAAAATCTTATCCCACATCAAAAAAAGGATTATTTTGGGCCGACTTTATAAGCCTCGAGCTCCCATCCATCACTCAATTGGTTATCTTCCCCCTCCTTGGTACGACCCCATACCGGTTCTCCCTACAGACACACTCTGTGCCCAAAATCTACTGTCGTGCCACCCCGCACGATGGCACCACCTTGCTGCTCTCATGCGCCCCCGTGGAGCACACTCCCTTATGGCAGGACCATGCTGGCTGAGGGGCCCAGGCTCGGCCGCCTACTCCTCAGGAGTAGTGCGAGCTGCCTCCCTTGGACGACTAGAGGTTTGGCTTAAGGGTAGCATAATTTTTTTTAGAAAATCCTTGATTAAAAACTTTCAAACACAAAATAAACCATATAACTTCATTTTTAAACCAAGAAAAGTAAAAATAAAGTTTTCCAATATTTCATTTCATTAAAAAAACAAAGTCATTAATTTTATTAGTCTAAAACATGATTTCAAATTTATTTTAAACTTTGGAATATTAAATACACAAACCATCATATAAATTACACCATGTCATCAATTAACCCAAAATTATAACTTTTAATTTATAAGAGTATTTAAAAACATGTTTTCAAATTCAAATACGTAGTTTTTGTATCAAAAAATTATGTACACATCTCTTTCAAATTAATTGAAGTTAACTTATGTACTTATCTATATATTTTCATTAAAACACAAAAGTTGTGATTTCCAATTCATTTTAAGTTTTAAAACATTATTCTTGCTAAAGATAAGTTCAATTAAAACATGTTCAAAGGTATAAATTTAAATCATTTTAAAACATTCAGAATTATTATTATACTTAAATACTTATAATTCATAAAATAATTAAAATTCTTAAAAAATACCCAACGGTTATAAGATTTTATGACCGTTACAAAACCAATGGTCACCTAAGGACCACAATGGCTACCGATAGTCACAAAAGGCCTTATAAAAACATGTTTATGGTATTCAAGACTTTAAAAACATCTTGGTGAAGATGGTGCTCTATATACCCTTGATGCTCAGTACGGTGGCCATAGTAATTTCCATAATGTTCTTCATTATGATAGACCCTAAGGATTCTCACTATTTTCTCAGTCTGTTTGGGATGTTCGTGGGTCTCCCAGTGATTCTGATAGGTCTCTTAGTAGGAATTCTAGGTTAGTGAAGTTCTTTTGGCCTTAAGGTGATGTAAGGTTCATCATTTCTTATTGAATAAAACATGTCTTTTATTTTTTATTCTGCAAGTATTCTTATTTTAGGTGCACCATTGTTAAACATAACCAACATAATAATAATGAAAATATTATTATTACAAATTAAAAGTGTTCGGGGGCATTACACATACGATCTCTCAACATCTCAACAATTGGTAATCCTAGATTTAACCCATTCCATTACTTCCAATTCCATCCCTAACTCCCACATGCATATACCGATGCATCTCGCCATCACAGGTGTCAACTATTGCCACATCATCTGGGCCTCCCTACCCACACATCACAACATCCATCCTAGGCTCAGCCATACTAGGCCCACATCACATCTAGGCCTCTCTAAGCCACATCACACATCATCCCTCAAAGCTCAACCATACCAGGTTTATATAAAAAGGCTCATATCTAGATCACATCACAAGTAGCAGGAAAAAACAAGAAATCAATAGGGAAACTAGGCCCTCTAAAACAAGGTATTCTTCATTCACATGACTACAAGCTCTCATGCTTCCAAACCAAGGCACTCAACCTTCTCAAGAAAATGGGAAACTCAATCCCCAAAAAATTATATTTATCACACAATCAATTATTCTCCATCTAGAATTAACCGATTCATTATTCACAGGTTCCAACTAAAGGAAACCTAAGGCATCAAGCTAAAACAAGATATCAAAGGAAAAGTATGCTCTTAACATTTTTTAACAAACCTATAGAAGCACCATTATAAATTAACATACCTTTTACATTATTATAAATAATAAATAACATGATTTAGGTTCATTAACAAATTTTTATCAATTCCATTAATCACATGAAGGATGATATTTAATTAAACATGCACATTGCATCGATTTGTTTAACATCAAATTAAATAAAAAAACCAGATTCATTAAACAAACCTATTTTTTATTAAGCTAATTAATTATAAATTAATTCTAACTTTACATTCTTTACCAATTTCCATCAATAAAAACATGATAATAAAGCAAGGAATAAATATCACACTATCCATCAAATCAAGAGTAAAACCACTATTATGGGATAAAGCAACAATATCACCAACATGCGATCGCAAACAATTTATTTAATCAGGTTCAATATTTATTAGGTTAATTTCATTATCATCCTAAAGGGATAAAGTATAATCAATTTATGATTTCATGTAAATAAATTAAGAAAATAAATGAATTCCCTACCTCAAAATCCATAAATATTCTTCACACAAGAAAAAACTATGTTATGGATCTCTGATCACCTCTCTCATAAGAACTATATCTATAGAGGATTCCGCAACATAACTACACCAACCACAAAAAATAAAAACCCTATTATGGGAGATCAAATTCCATATAATAAAGAGAAGATATGGGAGGAAACAAGACCAAAATTGGATAAACTTCTAGAAAATGAAGGACGAATGCACCTTGGATCAACACAGATTGATGATGGAAGAAAAAAATAGATCCCTAGTTGAAGGGATCTCAAAACCCTAAAGGGAGGAGCTGCTGGAAACTGGAAATTGATAGGAAGTATAGGGTTTGAGAAACCCCAATCTGATGGACATTTTATTAACATGCTGCATAGGAGATTTACATGGTGTGTAAACCACTTACACATCAGGTAAATGTTAGGTGTTATTTTTAGCCAAAAAATGCATCACCTTTTATTATTTAACCTTGATTATTTACACATCATGCAACATCCCATGAAATGGATGTAACAAGCTGTAAACCTCACTTACATGACGTGTAACCTTTGCATGTCATGTATTCACCCCGTTCCCATATTTTCACCAGCTAACACCTCTGGACTTATTCTAAGCCTCCTCCAAGATCCACTAGCATCGGGAACTCACAAAGGGTTGGAACACATAGATTCAGTCCCCTACATTAGATAACTATCAAACAATTCTCATCCTTGAGAATCCAAAACCAACAGAGAGAAAACTTAAATGGGTTATCCGAAAAATCACCCCATGAGATACCTCTCAAAGATATTTCCACTAGAGGAGCTCAACCATATCAATCAAAGGAAATAATACAAAAACCATGCAACAACTGCAACTGGATCCTAAATACTCTCCTAGAGGGGATACCTCTCAAATGAGAATAAATCCAGAACAAGAAATAATAGGAAACCATATCATAAAACAAAAAGGCTCAATATACAAAAGATAAAAACATTACAAGAGAAGATATAAAAATCAAAAAACTTAGGGTAATGAGAATGCATTTTCAACTCATGTTCCTAGGTTCTCTCCTTCATGCCACCATGACGCTATAAGACACAAAACAAGGGAATAAAATTCCCACACAACACCTTCTACTGGTGGTCCTATATCTTCACAAACCTCTCCTTGAAGGTCACATCATCATAAAAATTGATCTCACCCCAATTTATGACATGAGAGTCATCATGACGATAATGGAGGAGCTATAACATGTGAAAACATTTGTGTATCCGGATCATATGAAGGGGAAGTACTATCTGATATGCCATGAATCCAACAAAAGCCAACACCTTGAAATGCTTGACAACTAGGTAGAAATATTACTTCCACAACCAAACCTTCACTACCCATGATATGGAGTCACATTTAGGAACATGTGATCACCAATATAAAACTTAGAAGGTCTCATCCTATGATTGAAATAGTATTTATGTTGATCTCGCACTGTCTTAATCCTCTTGTAAATTACCTGAACCATCTATTTTGTATTCGGTACCCATTCCAGCCTGAGAATTTCTATCTCTCCAACCCTAGTTGAAGACAATGGATAATGTAAAGGTTAGTCGTAAAATGATTTAAATGGTTCCATACCAATAGTGGAGTGTATAATTTTTTTGTAAGAAAACTTGACCAAGGGCAGGTGCCTCATCCATGAAACTCCAAAATAAAGAACATAAGAACGAAACATGTCTTCAAGAGTCTGGATAGTTTCCTCTGTATGACCGTCCATATTCAGATAAAAAGTAGTGTTAAGGAATAAATGAGAATAAAAATAATGATAGATACCCCTCCACACTCTGGAGGTAAAATGAGGATCTTAATTAGAAATGATCATCCTCAGGACTTTTTGGAGTTTCACCACCTCCTCTAGATACTACCTCGATAAAACCTCCACTGAGATCGAATCCCTGATCTCTATAAAGTGAGATGATTTTGTCAAACGATCCACTATCACCCATATAGCATCACAACCTCCCTGAGTTTGAGGTAAACTAGTAACGAATTTCATTGAGATGTCCTCCCACTTCCACTGGGGAATATTTAATGGTTGGAGAAAACCATTGGGAATATGGTGCTCGGCATTCACCTTTTAGCAGACAAAACATTAAGAAACAAACTCCGCAACTACATGCTTCAACCCAGGCCAAAAAAATCAAACTCTAAAATCTCAAAAATCTTGGTCAAACCAGGATGTACTACCAAAGTCAAAATATGGAACTCCCTGAGAACCATCTCACACATCTCTAAAGGAACAAAAATCCTTCCTTGAAACAACACCCGGTGATTTCCATCCTCAGAACAACCTTTATAATAATCACCAAAACAACTTGGTATCTCCATACCCCCACCTCAGAATACCCCAACTGGGACTCCTACACCTGCTACACCAAGGAAGACTTCACTATAACTTGGAAAATTTAATATTTTACTCAAACCTCTCCCATGTTAAGATTCATCACTGGGATTTCTTATATTACTCTTAAGGAATCTCTAAATTCACACACAACATCACTACACGACTTCCTGATAAGTGCATCAACTAAAAAATTTACCTTTATTGGAATATATTAAATCTATAAGTCATAATACTATAATAATTACATCCACAAATGCTATTACAAGATCATGTCATGATGGGATAAGACATAACTTAGTTTCTTATGATTAGTAAAAACCACAAAACGCTCGCTGGTGAGGTAATATCACCACTACTTCAAAGAAAGAACCATTAATACCAACTCAAGGTCATTGGTGGAATAATTAAAATAATGAATATTTAATTTAAAAAACCCATAAGAAATAACCAAGCTCTACTTAATCAGAAAAAATCCCAAGATAAGACATGAAGCATCCTAGAAAACCTTGAACTGAACTTCCTCAGCTGAAAAAAAAGAACTGTAGCACTGACCAAATTATCCTTTAGGTACTCAAAATATTCCTGACACTGGTCAATCTAGGAGAATATCGGATCCTTTCAGGTGAAGGTTGTCAAAGGAGTCACAAATTGAGATAAATCAGCTACGAACCTCCTATAATAGCCTATAAGAACAAGGAAACTCTGAACCTATGCCACTATATTTGGGGCCACCCAAGACACAACCACCTCTATCTTTGAAGGGTATACAACTACTCCATATTGGGACACCACATGACCTAATAAATGGACTTCAAGATCCTATAAATCACACTTCTAAAACTTCCCAAATAGCTAATCATGATAAAGAACTCCCAAAACTACACTCAGATGCTCTGCATGCTCCTCCTTTGATGCAGAGTACACAAGGGCGTCGTTGATGAAAACTACCATAAACTTATCCAAGAACTCTCTAAAAAAACATTCATCAACTCCATAAACATATATAGAGAATTAATCATGCCAAATGACATCACAATGAACTCATAATGACCATGATTACAATAGAAAGAAATATTCATAATATCCTCATCCTTAACTTGCATACGATGATAGCCAGACCACAAATCGATCTTTGAGAACCATCTTGATCATTTTAGCTGATCAAATAAATTATCAATCCATGGAAGAGGATATAAGTTGTTGGAATCCTCTAGTTTTAATGATCACAAATCATGCTTAATTATATTTTATTAAGTTACATCTTCTATAACCATGTTTACATTTAATCTTAACCTCTATTATTATTATTTACATCATAAGACATGTTACTAAGATTTGGGTAAGTATAAGTCACCGATACCTGACCTATGGATATCTTCTTAGAATTTTTGCTAAGGATGATCTACCGATAGATCACCTACCAATAGATTCTTAGAAACTTCACTAAGGATGAGTCACCAACAGAAGTCTAGGTTATCGATGACATGCATTACCGATAGAGTAACCTACCGAAAGAGAAACTGACCGATACACATAATTTTTGCTAAGTATAAGATACCGATAGCTGACTGAATGACCGACCTACTGACACATCACCTACCGATGCATCACCTACCAATAGAGTGACCAAAAGATAGAGTGATCTACTGATAGAATAACCCACCAAAAGACCGAGACAATGAAAATATGAGATACCGACAGATTGACCTATTGATCCGAAGACACCATCATTCCTTCCTTTTCCATTTAAATTAAAAATTACTTCTAACGGTCATATTTATGAAACTTAGAACTACTTATTATATTAATGAGCATGTTTTTATTTTGTAGACAACATTTAATGGATGTTAGAGACCAGTACGAGGTACAAGGTACCAGAGAACACGATGCTTGTCTACTACACCGCATAAAGAGAATATTTGGACTGATAAGAAAAATGACATGATTTGAGAAAATATACTGAGTTGCTCATGCACCCTAGAACTATACAAGAACTGCTCACTGTGCACACTATAAAATACTACTGAGATCCTAAAAGGAAGAACTTTTTTGTTGCAAGAAGAAGTGGTCATACACCAAGTCATACACCTCACTGGAAATAGAATACAAAAGCACTCACGACACTCAGTTTTTCTACATGTTTCCAAAATTTGACTCCAGCTTCACTTCTACCATCTATAAGGAGTTTAGAAGCTAAAAAGAACATCATACAGATCTTTCTAACACACTTCTCAATATTTTATCTCTATTTGTGTACATTATTTACAATACAAGCAGTGTGTGCCTCTCTATTATATAAACACACACTGTCTCCTATACATAACTGGAAGATATATTGATATCTTCAAAAAATCATCTTTTTACACCTTACACTCCCACATATAACAGTGGAAGAGGTCCCTACGTGGCCTGTTGTAATTTTCACTCCCATAAGAACTATGGTATAGGTATATTAACCTAGATAGTTTTTATACTATTTTTTATCCTGATCTATAGTGTGGATCAAATTTATTTGTGGTAGGTGATCACCAAGTGAAGAGGACTAAGTCTTAGTTTGAGACTAAACCTATAGTTTTATATTCGCTATGTCTTTCAAAGTTCTATTTTCATTATTTTATTGATTCATTGAAAATATTTCTTTGACTTTAATATTTAATATTAGATAGTGTTTATATTAGAATTTGGTTTAGTAGATTGATTTAAAAAGATAATATAATAATCCATATTGTTTTAACTGAGATCTAATTAATCTTTGAGAAATCATTCAAAAAATCAAAATTCTTATAAATCTACCACTTTGGTTAACTGGGTTGTATTTTATTTTAGATTCAGGGGACTTTTAAATAAATATATTAAGACATAAATTTTATAGGAACTCAATTAAACCCCTATTGAGTGTCCTACTCTAACCAACATTTGGTATCAGATGATTTAATTTTTGGTTTTTAAAGCTTTTAAAATCTTAGAATTGTTTCAACTGTGATTTTAGTTGTGTTTTAAAGATCTCTAAATTTTTGTCAGTTCAAAATTTATTGTTCTTTAAAATCTTTATAATTTGTTTTAAATGGAAAATATATAGAAAGGTGCTTCTACCAACATACATCTCTACTTTAATGACACAAACTATGCTCAATGGAAACTTAAAATGAAAATACATTTAGAAAGAATGGGTTTTGAAATCTGGTCTACTATAGTTGATGAATATAAGATTCCTACTACTGCTAGAAACACTTGGGATGATGCCACTAAGGCATCCTATAACAATAATTGCAAAGATATTAATGTTCTATATTGTTCTTTAGGTGATGAAGAATTCAATAGGATTTATGCATGTAAAAAAACCTATGTGATTTGGGATAATTTAGCTATTTCACATGAATGAACCACTAATGTTAAGGAAACAAGACTTAATAAATATAGCATTAAATATGATAAATAAAAAATTAATCTTGAAGAACCTATTTATGAAATGTATCTCAGGTTCAATGAGACTGTGAATACAATGTTTTAATTGGGAAAGACAATTACTGCAAAGGAATAGATCATGAGGATCTTGATATGTCTTCTAGAAAGATATAGAGGGGCCTTAATATCAATTAAAAAATCTTGTGACATAGATTCACTACCTTCTAAAGAGATGATAGGAAAGTTGATGATGTAAAAAGAATAATTAAAGGTTAAAAAAGAGGAATATGACGAACCAAAGAGAAAGTCAGTGTCTTTCAAAACCATTACTTATAAACACAAATAAAAAGAGAAAGTTCAAGGTCATGCTGAAAGTTCTAGTGATGCAGATACATTGAGTGACAGTGATGAGGAAATGTATCATCTAGCCATAATATTTGAAAATTTCTATAAAAATAATAAATTCTTTAGAAATCCTACTTATAAAGGAATGTATGACAATACAAGTAATTGAGAAAAGGATTGAAATAGAAATGAATACACTAATGAAATAGTATGATATGAGTACAAGAGAAGAGGATATGTGAAAGATGACTATCCTAAGTTAAAGTTCAAACAAAAATATTACGAAGGAGATATAAAATATAAGAAGGCAATGAAGGACACCTGGAGTGCTTCTGAGGATAGCTCCAGTGAATCCGAATCATCACATGACGAGAAGTATGACAAAGCCAATATGTGTTTCATGAAAAACACTTCCGAGGTAACTCTAGAATCTCTTGTATAGAATTATTATTATTATAAATATGAATATGATTCTGAAAATATGATAAATGAAGAGAATTTTGAATACTATAAAATTATTGAAGATAATTGAAATAAAATAAAGGATAAATATAAGTCTCTCGAAAAGGAATATGATCTTTCAGTTTCTATTGAGTCTGAACTTACTATTGAAAAGGAAAAGAATTCTTAGTTTCTTAATGAGAATAATGAACTTAAAATGTCTAATGAGAAATTAAATAAGGATTTATAGAAATTAAAAAATGGTAAAAATACTCTAACTCAAATTCTTTGTAAGAAATTTTCTTCTAAATATACTACAGGTATAGGTTATCAATCAGGGCAACAAAATTTTATTAAAAACAATTATGTATCAAAATATAGAAAATTTGGTTTTATGCCCATATTTGAAAAATTTGTTGCAAATTCCAGCACTGTAAATTATTTTACTGCTTCTAGTTTCTTTGTATCAAATAGAGTTTATTTTTCTAAGACTTTAAAAACTACTTATAGGAAACCCATGAAGAAAATATGGGTTCCAAAAGCTTTAATTACTAATGTTACTAGAACCAAGAAAATCTGGGTACCAAAATATTTTATTGTTTGATCTATTTTTGTAGGAAATATATTTTAAGAGTTTTTGTAAGATCTTATAATACTTGGACAGTGGGTGTTCAAGACATACGATAGGGTATTTCTCTTACTTCAAGAACCTTATCAAGATTGATGGGGGCATGTCACCTTTGGTGACAATGAAAAAGGAAAAATATTTGGCCTCAACCAAATTGGTAACTCTAACTCATTTTTAATTTCTAAAGTTCTATTTTTTGATGTTATTAAGTATAATATGATTAGCATCTCATAGTTATGTGTTGATGGATTTCATGTTAAATTTAAAAATTATGCTTGAAATTTTTTGAATTCTAAAAATGATTTAGTATTTACTACTTTTAGAAATAAAAATGTTTATACTATTAATTTAGGTTCTTTAGTTTCTCAAAATTCTTCTTGATTTAGTTCATTTTATAAAGAGTCTTGGATCTAGAATAGGATACTAGGCCATTGTAACATTCACTCCCTCGAAAATCTAACTAGAAAAGAAATAGTTAAGGATCTATCTAAGCTTGAGTTTCCAACTGATAAAGTTTGTAATCCTTGTCAAAAAGGAAAACAACACAAAATATATTTTAAACCAAAGAAATAATTTTAAACTTCTAAACCCCTTGAGTTAGTTCACATGGATTTTTTTGGACCATCTAGAGTTTTATGTTTAAATGGGAAGCACTATTTCTATGTTTTAGTAGATGACTTTTCTAGGTATACTTAGACCTTCTTTTTAGCTCACAAGAGTAAAGCATACTTTTATTTCACCAAGTATGCTAGGTCAGTAGAAAAATTAAGTGGACTTAGGATCAAATCTTTAAGAAGTGACAATGGACATGATTTTGAAAATCAATAATTTAAATCCATTTGCGCACAAAAATGGCTATAGTCATAAATTCTCTACTCCTAGAACACCCCCAACAGAATGGAGTTGTGAAAAGAAAAATAGAACCTTATAAGAAATAGGTTGAAACATTCTTAGTGAATTTGATTTACCTATTTATTTTTGGGAAGAAGCTATGAATATAGCTTGTTACATAGTTAATAGAGTTTTAATTAGACCTATCCTTAAGAAAACTCCCTACGAGTTGTAGAATAATAGGAAAACCAAGGTTAATTACTTCAAAGTTTTCAGTTGTAAAGTATATATCCTTAATAAAAAATATAATCTTTAAAATTTTGCATCCAAAAGTGATGAAAGAATTTTCTTAGGTTATTCAACCTCTAGAAAAGCCTATAGAATCTTCAATAAAAGATCCAAGTGTGTGGAAGAATATGTACATGTCAAATTTGATGAAATAGATCCACATGAACCTAAGACCTCCCTAGAAAATATTGAGAATTATTTTTCAAATATTGAATTAAATTCTAAACCTTATGATTTTACTATTAATCAAGCAGCAAAATCCTCCAGTTTTGGAAAATTTTCAGATTCTGATCATAATGAAACCGAACCTGTAGATGAACTCGAGATAACCAACCCTTCTTTTTCTAGATATATTAGAACCTTTAATAATCATTCTTTAGATACTGTAGTTGGAGACTTAGATAAAGGGATATATATTGGAGCTTCTCTTAGGAACCAAGTTGAACATAAAGCCTTTTTGTCACAACTTGAACCTAAGAACATCAATGATGAAATCAATGGTGAATTTTGTGTGATGTCTATGCAAGAATAATTAAATCAGTTTGAAATGAAAAAAGTTTGGAAACTTATTGATATATCCAAAGACACCTTGACAATAGGCACTAAGTGGGTGTTTATAAATAATGTAGATGAAGAAGGCACTATAGTAAGGAATAAAGATAGATTAGTTTTACAAGGTTATGTCAAGAAGTTGTAATCGACTATGAAGAAACCTTTGCACCTATTTTCAATCTTGAAGCCATTAGAATACTGCTATCTTATGCAGCACATATTAATTTCAAACTTTATCAAATATATGTCAAAAGTGCATTCCTAAATGGGTATATAGTTGAGGATGTTTTTGTTGAAAAACCCCCTAGTTTTAAAAATAATCATTTTCCAAATCACGTTTTTAAATTAAAAAAAGTTTTGTATGGTTTAAAAAAGACTCCAAGAGCTTGACATGATAGGCTCATCAATTTTCTTATTTATAAAGGTTTTACAAAAGGGATTGATAATCCTACTATTTTTATAAAACTAATTTCTAAATATGTTTTAGTTTTACAAATATATGTTGATGATATTATTTTTGGATCTTCTAAAAAATCTTTATATATTGATTTTTCAAAAATAATGCAAAATGAATTTGAAATTATCTTAATGGGTGAACTCAAATTCTTTCTTGGATTTCAAATCTTTCAAAATAAAGAAGGTATTATTTTAAATCAAAGTAAATACAATAAATATATTTTAATTTTTTTTGTCTTGGATAACAAAAAAATTGTTGATACTCCTATGAGTACCACCTATAAATTGGATCTTGATGAAGATAGAAAATAGATGGATCAAAATAATTACGGAGGTATGATTTGAAGTATTCTTTACTTAATTTCTAGTCCAAATGATATTATGTTTAGTGTGTGTATGTGTTCTCATTTTTAAGAAAATCATAAAGAGTCACATATACTTTCTGTTAAAAGAATTTTCAAATACCTCATTTATACTACTAACTTAGGATTATTCTACCCTAGAGGAAAACCATTTAACATAGTTAGTTATTATGATACTGATTTTGGTGGTTGAAAGTTAGATATAAAAAGCACCTCTAGATCATGTCACTTTGGAAAAGTCTCTAGTTTCATGATGTAGTATAAAGAAAAAATCTGTTGCATTATCTACTGCTGAAGCTAAATACATAGCTTCTGGTAATTTTTGTGCTCAGATTTTGTGGATGAAACACACATTACTAGATTATGGATATCAATTTAGACACGTCCCTATAAAATTTTATAACAAAAGTGATATTAACATTTTTAAGAATCCATTTTCTCATTCTAGAACAAAACATATTGATGTAAGGCATCACTTTTTAAGATATCATTATCAAAAAGGTGACATAACTCTTGAATTCATTGGCACTGAACATCATCTTGTAGACATTTTTACTAATCCATTAAATTCTAAGAGAATGGGTTATATCATACATGAGTTAGGAATAATCAAATTTGAGTGACTAACTGTCAGATGTCTCACCAATGATGTCTCACTGATGAATAATAACTGACAAGACTCACCGATGATGTCTCACGGATAGGACTCACTGAAATGACTCACTAATGATAACTCACCGATAGGTCTCACTGATGTGCCTCACTGATCGATACTTAGTCATTTTTCTCTCTCTAGAATATAAAACATCACTATTTTAATTATTTAATTTTATTTTAATCATCATTTAGTATTTTATGATTTTAAATACCTAAATGATAAAATTAATGGTCGATCCAACACTTTTTCTCACTCTCACACTCTTTCTCTCGCACTCTTACCTTCGAACCTTTATATTCCAAACTCCTACTACCTTTATCCTTTGCACTCAAAACCCTCGAATCTTAATAATGGATCAAGTTAAATATGTTTCTGAGAGATCTATAGATGATTAAAATCAGTCTAAGAAGAAAATAGGTGAATCTAGCCAACTTAAACCAAA
This sequence comes from Viscum album, assembly GCA_963277665.1. Classification (NCBI taxonomy): domain Eukaryota; kingdom Viridiplantae; phylum Streptophyta; class Magnoliopsida; order Santalales; family Viscaceae; genus Viscum; species Viscum album. Next base: position 1,909,813,471 of record OY728155.1, read on the forward strand.
ACCTGTTCTTTTTAAACTTGAGAACCATATCATCAATCCTGATAAATAAGCACACTCAGAATGGATATTGAAAAGTAAGTCTCTATTGTTAAATATGTTGAAATCTCAAGGACGGTTGGAGTGGTTCTCCAACATTGAAATCACAATTTATACAAGGCTAGTGCACAAGTTCTACTTGTATGAGAAAGTTATTCTCGAAGGCTCAGAGGTATTTTGGATCAAATCTTTAGTAGAAGGAAAAATAATATCTTTTTCATTCAAGAATTGGGAAGAATGATTGAAGGTATCCCATGAGGGTGTATGTAATGATCATCAGGGAAGGTAACTATTCTTTATCCTACTCTTGTAGCTATACCTGAGCCTATAGAGTATGTGACTAAGGATAACTTCAATGCATTTAAGGAAGAGTTGTTAGCTGTGGTTAGATCTGTCCCTCCACACCAACCATATTTAGTGGAAAGGATTAGTGAAAGTGATTTAACTATAATCACAGAGAGGATTATTTCTCAGGTTGAGCCTTAGTTGATCTCAGTGTTGAAAACAATTGTCTTATACAATCAAAAAATGTGAAATGAACTAATTGCTATGGTTTCAGCCATTAATAGTCTAACTATTGATTATAGGACATCTTTGGATAAGGTAGTGAAAATATTTGAGGATGCATCTTATAGTACTGATGTTCCTCATCCTATAGATCTTTATTTGAATCAGTTGATATCAGATATTCGAGACATCTTGAATGGTGCCTCCACTTAAGCTGCTCCTATTGTTCATCCTCATGATGTTGATATGATTAGAAATGTGATAACAGAGGAACTTTTGACTATTATGGGTAGAATAGGCCAAGAAACCCTGAGCAAGATTAGACAGAAAAATGATCATATATATGACATGGTAATATTTTTCACAAAGGGGCAACTAATTATTAGGAAGAGATAACCAAGAAAGTAGATTTTTACTTTAAGAGGGTTTATATAAAACTTCTACTAGATAGTCATTTCATGTTTTTGGTTGAGAATTTGATACTACCTCCTATTACTCATGCCTTCAAAGATTAAGTCAAGAAGCTTAAAGATTTCACTCCTACCCTTTAGAAGTTTATGGAGAATAAGGAAGATTTTGAAAAGGCTATGGATTATGGTGGTCAAATCAGCAAGGATTTCCTTAATCTACCGAAACATTACCCGCATCATGACAATAATGCAATTGTTTCTCCAATATCTTATCCTATTCGAACTATATTACACCCTTATACTTATTCTTCTGAAGCCTTGTCACCTTTATCCATGAATCTTGCTCAATATCTAAGACAAATCAGACCTATCATTAATCATGAGCTTACTAGCACTCTTGCCTCTTTCAGCCCAAGCCTTGATACTTCTGTATTTACTAGGATTCCTCTTCCTTCCCTCAATATCCACACTTCCAATCCAACCACTACATATGCACCTCCTTCTCCTACCATTGTTGCTTATGATAAGGGAAAAGAAGCGATGGACTCTACTTTGGAGAAGAATTGATTGGATAAATCTTTGATAGAGATCTATTGTACTATTTTTGTTACCACTTATACTATTTTACTAATGGAATATATTCTATGTTTTCATATACTTATCTATTCCTTATTTTAATTCTTTGTTTCATTTTTAATAATCTCAATAGGGGGAGAATGTGTATGTCATGTATCTCAGGGGAGCATGAGATTAATTTTTTTTAATAAGTGATATGTATAATTTTTGTGTTTATATTTTAATTTCATCTCTTATGATCTGTATAAAATGTTAAGAAAACCTTACTTTGGTCATTATAAACTATATAATTCCATGATTTGTGATCATCAAAAGGGGGAGATTATTGGAATTCTCTAGTTTTAATTCTCACAAATCATGCTTAATTATGTTTTATTAATTTATATATTTTTTAGCCATGTTTACATTTAATCTAAATCTATATTTTTAGTATTTACATTACAAGACTAGTTACCAAGATTTGGATAAGTATAAGTCACTGATACCTAACCTACTGATAGATTCTCAGAATTTTCACTAAGGATGAGCTACCGATAGAGTATCCACTGATAGATTCTTAGAAACTTCACTTAGGACGAGTCACCAAAAGAAGTCTGAGTTACCAAAGACAAGTTTTACCAAAAGAGTAACCTACTAACAGAGCGACTGACTGATACTCAGAATTTTCGCTAAGTATAAAATACTGATAGTTGACTGACCGACCGACCTACTGACACATCACCTACTGGCACATCACCTACCGACAGAGTGACCTACCGACATAGTGATCCACTGACAGACCAACCCGTTGATAGACTGAGACACCGACAGACTGACCTAACAATCCTAAGACACCATCATTCATTTACCATTTAAATTAAAAATTACTTCTAACGATCATATTTATGAAACTTATCACTGCTTCTTATATTATTGAGTTTGTCTGTCTTTTTAAGACAACATTTAATAGATGTCAGAGACCAGTATGAGGTACGAGGTACTAGAGAACATGCTACTTGTATACTAAAATGTATAAAGGGAATATCTGGATTAATAAGAAAAATGACGTGATCTGAGAAAATATACCGAGATGATCGTACACCCTAGAACTATATAAGAAATGTTCACTATTCACACTATGCAATACTACTGAGATCCTAAAAGGAAGAACTTTTTTTGCTGTAAGAAGAAGATATCATCCACCAAGTCATACACCTTACTAGAAATAGAATACATAAGAACTCATGACACTCTTTTTTGCTGCATGTTTCTAGAAATTGATTCCAGCTTCACTTCTTCCATCTCTAAGCAGTTCAGAAGCTGTAAAGAATATCACACAGAGATTTATAACCCCTTCTCAATATTTTATCTCTTCTTGTATACATTATTTATAATACGAATAATGTGTGTATCTTTTTTATATAAACACACACGGTATCCTATTCATAACGGGAAGATACATTGATATCTTTACAAAATCATCTTTTTATACCTTACACTCCCACGAATAATAGTAGAAGAGGTACCTACATGGACTATTATAATTTTCACTCCCATGAGAACTTGGTAAAGGTCTATTGACCTGGAAAATTTGTATACTGTTGTTTACCCCAATCCAGGGTGTAGATAAAATTTATTTATATAAATTTCTTGTTGGTAGGTGATCACCAAGTTGAGAGAACTAAGTCTCAGCTTGAGATTGAACCTATTCTTTTATATCCACTGTGTCTTTCAAAGTTCTATTTTCACTATTTTACTAATTCATTGAAAACATTTATTTCAATTTTATAGTTAATCTTAGATAGTGTTTATATTAGAATTTGGTTTAGTAGATTGATTTCAAAAGCTAAAATAATAATCCATATTATTTTAACTGAGAACTAATCAATCTTTGAAAAATATTTAAAAATATAAAAACACTTATAAATATTCTACTTTGGTTAACCGGTACATATTTGATTTTAGATTAGGGAGACTTTTAAATAAATATTTTCCAATAGAAATTTTTATAGGAACTATATTCACCCCCCTCTTGAGTTTCATACTCTGAAAAACATAATTTCTTTACTGTCACTTGGTTCAAGTAATGATAATTGATAAAAGCCATAAACTACCATCATCCTTCTTCACAAACAAAACTAGTTCACCCTAAGGTGAAACACTCAACCAAAAAAAACCTTATTGCAATAAGTCATAGAGCTACACTCACATGTCTTGAAACTCAGAATGTTCCATCCTATATGGAGACATCGAGATAGGAGACACGCCTAACTGTAACTCGATCCCACACTCAATCTCCTATTGAGGTGGGTAACACTACAACCTTCCCTAGAAAGACATTAGGTTATTCTTCCAAAACCCTGGGAAATACCGACCGATGAACCTCTGATGAAGTCATAATCAACTTGACCATCAAATATGATAAGGAAAAAACACACCTATGACTCATCCAAGGGCCTCACTCACTAACAAACACCACTGGCTCTCCATCATCATCATAGAACACAACCTGACTCTTGAAGCAATACATGATATCCTTCAACAAATACAACCAATCCATGATGAGGATAATGTAATATGGTTGTATCCATAAACATAGGAAATCTCCCACAAAGTGGTGCTACCCCAACACTAAATCATAGTCTATACATACTTTATACAAGTTAGCTCGACCTCCAACTGGTGTAGTAAAAACCAAGGGCACTGAAAGCCTATCTAACTCAAGTCCAAAATCATGTTTGTGGGTAGGTGATATAAAAGAGTGAATCAATCCTAAATCAAACAAATCATGAACCCAAGTATAAAAAAATAAAATGTTACTAGAACGACATCTGGATCACCTAGATCTAGAAATGATAAAGCATAAAGCTAATCACAACTTTCTCCATGACCACTATGACCCTGCTAAAAACCACCTCCATGGCCACACTCTGATCTATAAGAATGAGGAGTATTTTAGGTCTGTCCTCTAACTGTCCCATACCCTCTTTGATGATCCCAAATTAGACCACCCTATTATTGTTTCCTCATCTAAAACTGCCACAATGGAAGAACCTAAAGTGGAACAACTGGAACACTCTGACTGATCAGAAAGGTTGGACACTCTCACCACTGATGACCTCAACCTCTATAAGAAAAACACATGCTTGATCCCTTGGAATGAGTAAGGGAGAATCCACCCCTGGATAAAAAATATTATGGGGAATGAGATCTACTCCCAACTGATCGAAAACTATTATATCCTTAAAACCAAGAACCCTAGACCATAACTCTACTTCATGAAAAATACTGAAGACTCCCCTCTTGCAATGATCCGGTCCTGGCCAGTTTCCTCTTAATAAACTCTTCTTTCTCTAGTACCTCAAGATATGTATTCAGCATAAATGGGGTGACCTAGCACTAGATCTTTGGATGAAAAGACTCCTCTAAATTCCTTGACCTGGCCTCCTCATCTAGAAACAAGTCTGATGTATATCATAGAAGTGTCTTGAAATAGATCCCAAACTCTCACACATAGGAACTCCCCTACCAAAGGGTAAGTAGTTCCTGATGACTATCCACCTTCATGGTTGAAGAAAGAAAATATTCTCTAAACTGGTCTCAAAACTTCTCCCATGAGGCTATCGACTCCTCATGATCCCTAAGGAACATGAACCATCACTGCCTCTTTTCTCTATACAACATTTTCCTAGCCAAAATTACCTAGTGCTCTTGCCGAGCACAAATAAAATTTAAAGATAACTCAACCTCATACAAATAGTCCACTATGAATGCATATGAAATGGACCTCTCATAATTCTGTAGACTCTGGCACTGAAACTCTCAGAGTGTTCTCCTCTAAGTTTCATCATCGTTGACCTCTACTCTATAGCGATTTTCTTCCATATCCTACTGAACATATTTAGCACAAACCTAATGAGGAAATCGACCAAGATCCATAAATACAAGAATAAAAAACTTGTTAGAACTCCTAAAATTATAATATTGAATATTTAACATTAATTAATTAATTATCTTGTTTAAGGTTTTAACATATCCCATGGTCTACCCATTTCAAACATAGGTGAAAAGAATAATGATGCATGATCCTTTCCAAGGTCTCTACCCTACAACCAGTATCACTTCATTTAGTAGGCTCAACAAACTTAAAGGTCCATGCATCAGATCACATGGGCCCCTAAATACCCATGTATCAACTGGCCTCCCAAGTTTAATCACTCACTAATTTTTTTAACACTGTTGCCTTACCAAACAATGCAACTTAACCTATTCCTAACTCCAAAATCCATCCTATCTCTCAAACTAAACCTTTGATACCACTCTATCATGACCCACTCACCATAAAGATACTGCAATGAGGGGAGAGAGATGGTGACTACCCAAGTCCTGCCTCCAGTAGGCCCTAGGTTGGCACTAACAATGAGGGTATAATAAACATGCATATGGGATACATTACCCTCTAAGAGAAACACACAAAAGAGAGAGATAATAAGGATAAACCAACCAACAATTTCTTAGAAATATATACAGATAAAAGAAATACCAATTGCAAACATGAAATTTCATACAATACTAAACAACTAAAAGGGAAACTACACGTACCAAAAGGAAAAGAAGGCAGTGACCACGAATCCCCAACAACTTCTACTAAACCCTGAGCTAGTAATATCCAGCATGATGACCAACCTTCTCAAGTTAACCTGAAAAATAGTTTATACATATATAGGGTGATCATAATAGTATACTTATTAGGATCCTCCCTAGACCCTCTTGAGAAAAATATAAATAAATCATGCTAAATCATAGTGAACAACAGTGAAACTAACTTGTCACCTAAACAGGTATACTAAGTTACCAACCTCTATAGCATCCCGTCTTTTTATAACATAACTTTTCATTCCATTACACGGAACTGAGGATCTTTAAGGTTTAGTGTCTTGGAAACAAGGAACATAAAACATGAAACAAAAAAAACATTCTTCTTAAACAATTGAAAGGCTTCTCCTCATGTTCACCCTAGGCTCATTACTGCATCTCATAACCTGGGGACATACATCAAAAGGAAGGGTGAGCAGAAGGCCCAGCAAGGGAAACAAGTGAAACATTTTACATATGAACTTGAGATACATCAATAAAGTCATGAAAAGAACTTTAATGCATGAAAATGAAATCATGAGGCATATCATAATAAAAATAAAACTTTTTCATAACTTGAAGATGTGGCTGAAACATTTAATATTGACAATCGTTTCGTTTCACCAAGGTCCATCCCCAAGGTGTCGTTAAAAATTACCAAGGTTTTTCACCAAGGCATCGTTAAAATTGTAATCTCTAGTGGTTACATCATTACCCAATGCATTGGAGCGCTATCAGGGCGCACCCTTAAATTTGCCTTTATTATCATGTGAGCCACATATATCATCATCAAACATTTCATAAATAACCCACATAGCATAAAATAAATGGGTTTCATTTCATATCGTTTTAAAAACTGCTGTAAAGACATGATCTTTACGTCACTTTAAAACCCACAGAAAAGGAAGGTGGGTCTCATGTATGTAAATCCCAGAATTTAAAATAGAACATTTTGGTATATATGTGAATACCCCTTTAGAAGAAAGAGCTTTGAGTATTCACTTAATAATATAAAAGAACTTTAGAAAAAGAGAGAGACATTTTGAGATGGAAATTCTGCAGCATAATGGCTATGTTATGAGGTTTTAGAAGACATTAAAAAGAGAGGGAAAATGAGTCAAACATTCATAAATGACCCATAAAACAGTATATGGACAGAATAAGAAGGATACATGATCATGGTAATGAAATTTCAAGGACATACCATTTGGAATGAAAAACATGGAAGGAAGACAAAAATTAGATTTCTCTTATGAAAGTTCGACAGCCTAACGGCGTTACTTAAACTTCTTCAAAAACGATTTGAAAAGATCAAATAGGGTCTCTCATCATGTGAACATAAGAGTTCAGTATGATAGATATAGAGATAATTCCTCAACATAACAAAAATGAACTTGAAAGAATTGACATGAAAGTAGATCTTCAAAATGAGAAGGGTGAAGAACCACTTAAAAATTCGGCAGCCTAACAACGCCACTTAAAACTTCAAAATACTGAATTGAAGCGATCAAATGGGGTCTCTCATAATATGAACATAAGAGTCCAGTATGATATATATAGAGATCATACCCCAATATAACAAAAATGAACTTGAAATAATTCACATGAAAGTAGAACTTCAAAACGAGAAGGGTGAAGAACCACTTAAAAATTCAGCAGCCTAACGGCGCCACTTAAAACATCAAAATACTGAATTGAAGAGATCAAATGGGGTCTCTCATCATATGAACATAAGATTCCAGTATGATAGATATAGAGATCATACCCCAACATAGTAGAAATTAACTTGAAAGACTTGACATGAAAGTAGAACTTTGAAAAAGAGAAGGGTGAGAGAATCCCTTAAAAAATTCGGCAGCCTAACGGCGCCACATAAAACTTCAAAAAAATTGAATTGAAGAGATAAAATGGGGTCTCTCATCATATGATCATAAAAGATCAGTATGATAAATTTAGAGATCATGCCCCAACATAATACAAAGAAACATGAAAGACTTGAATGAAAATAGAACTTGAAAACGAGGAAGGTGAAAGAATCCCTTAAAAATTCGGCAGCCTAACGGCGCCACTTAAACATTCTTAAAACGAATTGATGAGAGCAAGGGGGGGGGGTCTCTCATCATATGAACATCAAATAGGCAGTAGGATGAATATAAAAGAACATCCCCCAACATAAGAACATGGAGTATAAAAGAAAAGACATAAAAGAGATTACTTGAAAAGAAAGAGAGAGGTCGGATCCCTTACCTTAAAATGTAACTCTTAAACCTCAAAGGTTGGGACCATGAGGGCTTGGGGGCACCTTGGGAGGACTCCTTGGGAGGTAATGAGACCAGAAATTCGTTGGGAATGAGTGGGGATTCGAATGGATGAGAGGAGGGCTTGGTATTTATAGGGAAAGTGAGGGGACAAGGCATTAATGGCCAAGGGACACCTCACATGGGCTTTTCTCAAACCCATGTGCTCTCCCTTGTCATTTATCATGGAGTTAGGCCACATGGGCCCCCCAAAACAATAATTCATCACCCTGGCCGGCCAACCCTCAAAAGATCTCATGACATCATCATGACACCGTTATGATGTCATTAAACATACTGAAACCCTAAAATTGTATTTTTACTATTCACTGAAAATTCAACTTTCTCAGAAAAATCCCAAAATTTCACATTAACCAAATATCCATGCTCTGATTTCAAAAATGAAATCCATTTTATAAAAATAATTTTCTAAATATTTTTAATTTAATTTTTAAATAAAAACACTATTCATCAAAAATTCATTTTTTTTCAGAAAAAACCCCAAAAATTACCATAACATAATATCGATGCTCTGAGTTCAAAAATAAAGTCATTTTTATAAAAATAATTTTCTAATTATTTTTAATTAAATTTTTAATTAAAAAACACTATTCACCCGAAAAACTAATTCTTGAATAATAATTAATGAAACCGTTATTTAACTATTTTATTGAATCACATTACTTAATCAAGGTGCCTAGATTATTTTAAAACTTTCTTTAAGTGATATTACTAATCCATTTGGTCATATTACTAATCCTAATCATAAAATCACTATTCATAATTTACTATTCATCAAAAATCAAGTTGATCTTATTAGACTCTAAATTTAGTACTGAACATAATTGTAGAAGACCATTTTTTGAAAATCATTACACATTTTTAATTATTTAAGGTTCACATAAACATTTTTAAAATATCCTTTTTCTAAAATTCATCAGAAATATGCATACTATATTTATCCGGTCATTTCAAAATTCATAAACTTCATCATAAGAAGAAATCCCAATTTTTATTTAAAACAAGGATTACACAAGGTAGTTACGGTCTCGTTACATAGCCCCTTATAATACCAGCATAGGACCTAAGAGTATGGTGTGCTAGGGTGAGAGAAGCTTGGGGCGGCTCAGTCAACATTGCCCGAGTAGTAATTTCTATCTGTTTGAACTTCTCACGAAGGCGATTCCGTTACAGCTTCACATGATGAAGTTCGGCTTGGATTTGATCCAGAGCAAAGCCCAATGGTGCTACCTCCTTCCCAAGCTTTGTTAGATGGACTTCGATCGGTCCAAGACTACTAGGTGAGGCCATCGAATCTTCTTTCTATAATAATTAACCAATATTACTTATATTTAGAGACAAAAATCAAAACATTTTGTTCACAGCGGTCATATTGACCGATGGTTATATAATAGTCAAAACCCACTGATCTCATTTTAATTATAACCATGTTTATCAAATAAAACATTTTTTTGAGTATAAAAATAAAACAAAATAACACATGAAATTAGTAAACAAGATTTATTCAAAATTTTGGGTCGTTACAATCTTCCCCCCTTAAGAAATTGCGTCCTCGCAATTTTAAAATTGGGTTTTGAAATTTCATTGAAAGTCCCACATCGGAAAAGGAGTCAATAAAACTATTACTTTAAAATAAAGAAAGGGAAGTACAATGGTCACCCAAGTTAACCCACACTAGGGTTCCATGTAGGAAAACATGGACATGGAGGAAAAAACAAAGGGTCAAGTTCTGAGGGAGAGTGATAGAGAACAGGATTAGGAGAAAGTTAACCATGAGAAAATCCCAAACTTATGATGTGTGTAAACGGTCTTTGATTACCTAGTAGGAAATGTAAACCAACAACATTTTTGTTTTACGTTTCTTTTCATAATTTTGAGGATTTCATTTACTACAAAGAACAAAAACATAAGAAAATATACCTACCTTCAAGTAGAGTTTCATCCTTTAACAAGTCCCTACCAACACTAATCTTTTCTCCAAATGATGAGAATTCAAAAACACTTGGTCTCATAAAAGCACAAGAATCATCTTCTATAGAATCACATAATCTACAAAAGATTAACTATCTATTTCTTCTATCTTTAAACATTATCCCAAAAACAGAAAGGTTAAGGTAAAACAACTCTTCAAAAAGAAAGAATCCCATAGGAATGGAAACTACTTTTAAATCATCAAAGTTCCATGGTACTACCCAAAGTTCATCATAGACCATTCCATAAATAACGGTCCTTAAAATTCCTCAAAACAAACCAAACTAAGATTGAAACCCAAATACAATAAGGATTTGATAACATATTCTTCCAAAACAACTTCATTGTTCATCTCCAGACAACATCAACCACTCCTAACATCTTATAAAAAAGTAGCTAACCTAAACATATTTTACCCAAGATAGGTTAGTCATTCCCATAAGTAACCTAAATTACTATAAGTTCACCTTAAATTCATCGATTCTTCAAAATATAAGTCAACCTTACTTCTCAATGAAAATACCGTAGTAATCTATTTACCTCGATCAAATATGGTTCCCAAAATAATGAACGTCTTCCAAAATAATAATCATATTTTAATCCCCTAATCATCCCTGTCATATTAATACAAAAATCATCGCATTTCCTATCACATTGGTTGTCAGAACATGTTCTTCCATTTCCCACCATTAACTAGGAAGAGAAAGCATAATTAGGGGCTTAAGTACTTAGCTAATAATCATGAAAAGGAACTAAAAGCATATAAGGATAACTTGTATATGAAAGGTATACCCTAACTTGTGATCTCCTAGGTTCCCATCTAGGTTATGAATGATCATATATTCTTATGTGAACCTTTATTTTATTTTATCTTTATTCCTTTAACAATGGTTCATACCAAGCTTATGAATTTACTAAAGCATATCCCCCGGGAGTGTCATAACCAAGAGTGCAGCAAGTCCCGTTGTCGTGTACCAGTTCCCGTTCGAGTCTAGCTCAAAGCGGTGTTTTCGGGTTTTACCCCTATGTACATCTGTGCCAGAGCCACCTCTACCTGCTCGTATCCAGACAGGGATGTATTTGCTTGGCAACCCCTTACTCAATACTCACCAAAATACCAGGAATATTTCCTATATTTAAACTTTTCTATAGGGTTCTTCCTAGTTTTTTCATATCCTAATTTCCACAAATAACTAAACCATCCTTTGATACCAACTATAGCATCCTGTCTTTTTATAACATAACTTTTCATTCCATTACACGGAACTGAGGATCTTTAAGGTTTAGTGTCTTGGAAACAAGGAACATAAAACATGAAACAAAAAAAACATTCTTCTTAAACAATTGAAAGGCTTCTCCTCATGTTCACCCTAGGCTCATTACTGCATCTCATAACCTGGGGACATACATCAAAAGGAAGGGCGAGCAGAAGGCCCAGCAAGGGAAACAAGTGAAACATTTTACATATGAACTTGAGATACATCAATAAAGTCATGAAAAGAACTTTAATGCATGAAAATGAAATCATGAGGCATATCATAATAAAAATAAAACTTTTTCATAACTTGAATATGTGGCTGCAACATTTAATATTGACAATCGTTTCGTTTCACCAAGGTCCATCCCCAAGGTGTCGTTAAAAATTACCAAGGTTTTTCACCAAGGCATCGTTAAAATTGTAATCTCTAGTGGTTACATCATTACCCAATGCATTGGAGCGCTATCAGGGAGCACCCTTAAATTTGCCTTTATTATCATGTGAGCCACATATATCATCATCAAACATTTCATAAATAACCCACATAGCATAAAATAAATGGGTTTCATTTCATATCGTTTTAAAAACTGCTTTAAAGACATGATCTTTACGTCACTTTAAAACCCACAGAAAAGGAAGGTGGGTCTCATGTATGTAAATCCCAGAATTTAAAATAGAACATTTTGGTATATATGTGAATACCCCTTTAGAAGAAAGAGCTTTGAGTATTCACTTAATAATATAAAAGAACTTTAAAAAAAGAGAGAGACATTTTGAGATGGAAATTCTGCAGCATAATGGCTATGTTATGAGGTTTTAGAAGACATTAAAAAGAGAGGGAAAATGAGTCAAACATTCATAAATGACCCATAAAACAGTATATGGACAGAATAAGAAGGATACATGATCATGGTAATGAAATTTCAAGGACATACCATTTGGAATGAAAAACATGGAAGGAAGACAAAAATTAGATTTCTCTTATGAAAGTTCGACAGCCTAACGGCGTTACTTAAACTTCTTCAAAAACGATTTGAAAAGATCAAATAGGGTCTCTCATCATGTGAACATAAGAGTTCAGTATGATAGATATAGAGATAATTCCTCAACATAACAAAAATGAACTTGAAAGAATTGACATGAAAGTAGATCTTCAAAATGAGAAGGGTGAAGAACCACTTAAAAATTCGGCAGCCTAACAACGCCACTTAAAAATTCAAAATACTGAATTGAAGCGATCAAATGGGGTCTCTCATAATATGAACATAAGAGTCCAGTATGATATATATAGAGATCATACCCCAATATAACAAAAATGAACTTGAAATAATTCACATGAAAGTAGAACTTCAAAACGAGAAGGGTGAAGAACCACTTAAAAATTCAGCAGCCTAACGGCGCCACTTAAAACATCAAAATACTGAATTGAAGAGATCAAATGGGGTCTCTCATCATATGAAAATAAGATTCCAGTATGATAGATATAGAGATCATACCCCAACATAGTAGAAATTAACTTGAAAGACTTGACATGAAAGTAGAACTTTGAAAAAGAGAAGGGTGAGAGAATCCCTTAAAAAATTCGGCAGCCTAACGGCGCCACATAAAACTTCAAAAAAATTGAATTGAAGAGATAAAATGGGGTCTCTCATCATATGATCATAAAAGATCAGTATGATAAATTTAGAGATCATGCCCCAACATAATACAAAGAAACATGAAAGACTTGAATGAAAATAGAACTTGAAAACGAGGAAGGTGAAAGAATCCCTTAAAAATTCGGCAGCCTAACGGCGCCACTTAAACATTCTTAAAACGAATTGATGAGAGCAAGGGGGGGGTCTCTCATCATATGAACATCAAATAGGCAGTAGGATGAATATAAAAGAACATCCCCCAACATAAGAACATGGAGTATAAAAGAAAAGACATAAAAGAGATTACTTGAAAAGAAAGAGAGAGGTCGGATCCCTTACCTTAAAATGTAACTCTTAAACCTCAAAGGTTGGGACCATGAGGGCTTGGGGGCACCTTGGGAGGACTCCTTGGGAGGTAATGAGACCAGAAATTCGTTGGGAATGAGTGGGGAGTCGAATGGATGAGAGGAGGGCTTGGTATTTATAGGGAAAGTGAGGGGACAAGGCATTAATGGCCAAGGGACACCTCACATGGGCTTTTCTCAAACCCATGTGCTCTCCCTTGTCATTTATCATGGAGTTAGGCCACATGGGCCCCCCAAAACAATAATTCATCACCCTGGCCGGCCAACCCTCAAAAGATCTCATGACATCATCATGACACCGTTATGATGTCATTAAACATACTGAAACCCTAAAATTGTATTTTTACTATTCACTGAAAATTCAACTTTCTCAGAAAAATCCCAAAATTTCACATTAACCAAATATCCATGCTCTGATTTCAAAAATGAAATCCATTTTATAAAAATAATTTTCTAAATATTTTTAATTTAATTTTTAAATAAAAACACTATTCATCAAAAATTCATTTTTTTTCAGAAAAAACCCCAAAAATTACCATAACATAATATCGATGCTCTGAGTTCAAAAATAAAGTCATTTTTATAAAAATAATTTTCTAATTATTTTTAATTAAATTTTTAATTAAAAAACACTATTCACCCGAAAAAAACTAATTCTTGAATAATAATTAATGAAACCGTTATTTAACTATTTTATTGAATCACATTACTTAATCAAGGTGCCTAGATTATTTTAAAACTTTCTTTAAGTGAGATTACTAATCCATTTGGTCATATTACTAATCCTAATCATAAAATCACTATTCATAATTTACTATTCATCAAAAATCAAGTTGATCTTATTAGACTCTAAATTTAGTACTGAACATAATTGTAGAAGACCATTTTTTGAAAATCATTACACATTTTTAATTATTTAAGGTTCACATAAACATTTTTAAAATATCCTTTTTCTAAAATTCATCAGAAATATGCATACTATATTTATCCGGTCATTTCAAAATTCATAAACTTCATCATAAGAAGAAATCCCAATTTTTATTTAAAACAAGGATTACACAAGGTAGTTACGGTCTCGTTACATAGCCCCTTATAATACCAGCATAGGACCTAAGAGTATGGTGTGCTAGGGTGAGAGAAGCTTGGGGCGGCTCAGTCAACATTGCCCGAGTAGTAATTTCTATCTGTTTGAACTTCTCACGAAGGCGATTCCGTTACAGCTTCACATGATGAAGTTCGGCTTGGATTTGATCCAGAGCAAAGCCCAATGGTGCTACCTCCTTCCCAAGCTTTGTTAGATGGACTTCGATCGGTCCAAGACTACTAGGTGAGGCCATCGAATCTTCTTTCTATAATAATTAACCAATATTACTTATATTTAGAGACAAAAATCAAAACATTTTGTTCACAGCGGTCATATTGACCGATGGTTATATAATAGTCAAAACCCACTGATCTCATTTTAATTATAACCATGTTTATCAAATAAAACATTTTTTTGAGTATAAAAATAAAACAAAATAACACATGAAATTAGTAAACAAGATTTATTCAAAATTTCGGGTCGTTACAACCTCACCATGAAAAAATCTCACCCCGTATCATATATAAGATAATATAATATAGTAATAAAACATCAAGGGTACCCCAATACTGCTTCACCACTAGTTTTCTAATTTCCCCCAACACCGCACATCCTGATCTATCTCTCTCCAAAAGTAAGCCAACCCAAGGACACCTGGGAAAGGCATCATAACATGAACCTCGTGCATCATATAAACGCATCATCCCATATCACATATCCACATATAGTAACCAATTAGTTTCTAAAATCCCTCACAACCTGTATGATTTATATCAAACATCAGGTATTATACCTCAATCTATTACAGCTCATACACTGAGTAAGTACCTCAAGTCATCACAACTTATACGTGTCATACCTATAATAATCCTTTAGATACTATATACGTTAATACATGTGTGTAAAATAACCACAATCCATCAAATACCTCTACACACATATATGAGAAACTAAATTATGTGCACAACAACATAAGTAACTACCAATAGAAGAGAGTGGGGCTAGAGTTAGTCTTCCATACATCCTCCCACCGAGATATTAGGGAAAACACCCTCCCAGATTCCACTGGGTGTCAGCTGACCTAACCAAAATGGGTCGGGTATCATAAGAAATCATAGAATATACATGATATAATATAGCTCACAACCACACTATGGGAATAACCTAGTCTTAGACTCAACTGCATCTAACTCTCTTGTAATCCTAGATGCCATTGCTAAGACTAGATATCTTATAAGCACATAAGCATGTAAAATTGCTACATTAATTACTTCTTTCATTCAGAAATTCACTTTACATTAATTAATTCATTAGAAATTAATTAACCACTAAAATTATTCTATATTAAATTACATTGCATTAAAATAATAATCAAAATAAATTTCATGCCCTCTAGGCATAATCCAAACCAAGGACTTGGTTTATCAAGATTGAAATTTTTAAGCATTTTAATTCCATCATCAACCAACACCGTGGGTTAAATATTTATTTATTCATTATTAACATCATTCCATATCCAAGTAATCTAGGAAAAACATCCTAATCTACCACCAATAGGGAACATAAAACCAAGCACCTCCATCTACCTCAAATAGTGGGGAAAGGAATGAGGATAAAATAAGCAACCCGACCATAGACCATTAAACATAATTAAAAGTAAGCATACCTTCTCTCAACATCTAAAAAATGGGAAAGCTGAGCTTTAACCTATTTTATCACCTCTAGTGAAATCCCCGACACACAAATGTATACAACGATGCATTTATACGTCATAGGCTTCAACTATTGTCACATCATCTGGGCCATCCTTCCCACATACCAGAACAACCATCCTAGGATAATCCATATCAGGCTCACATCACATCCGGGCCTCCCTAACCCACATCACACATCATCCCTCTAGGATGAGCCATATCAGGATCATATCATAAGGTTAATATCTAGAGTACATCACATGCATAAATAACAAACAAGCAATCAACAAGGAAACTGGTCCCTCCAAAATAAGTTATTATGCCTTCCTATGAAAATGATCTCTCACAGCTCCAAACCAAGGCACTCGACCTTCTCAAGAAAATGGTCAAATCAATCCCCAAAAAATTATCTTTATCAAATAACCTGTTATTATTACATCTTGAATTAATAGATTCATTATTCATAGGTTCCAACTATGGGAAACCTAATGAATCAATCTATAACAATCTATTAAAGGAAAATAATTCTCTTAGAATTTATTCTGGTTTCAACAAACCTAGAGAAGTACCATTCTCAATTAACATTATTTTTCAATTATTATCAAAAATCATTAACATGATTCAGGATTATTAACCATTTTTATCAATTCCATTAATCTCATGGAAGATCATATTTAATTAAACATACACATTGCATCAATTTTATTATCATCAAATTACATAAACAACCAAATTCATTAAACATGACTCTTTATTCTTAAGACAACTAATTATCATTTAATTCACGATTTTTTTTACCAATTTATATAAATAAAAACATGATAATAAATCAAGGAATATATATTATAATATCTAGAAAATCAAGAGGCAAACTCCTATCATGGGATAAAGCAACAACATTTCCAACATGCGATTGCAACCAATTTCTTTAATCCAATTCAATATTTATTAGGCTAGTTTTATTATCATCCAAAAGAGATAAATAATTATCAATTTATTATTTCATGTAAACAAAGAAAGATAATCAATGAATACCCTACCTCAAAATCTATCAATGTTCTTCACACGAGAACAAACCATGTTATGGATCTCCTATCACCTCTCCCATAAGAACTGCATGCATATGAGGATACCACAGAACAATAAGACCAACTAAAACCAATAAAAACCCCACTAGAAATATGGTAGATCAAAATACATATCATGGAGAGATAATATGGGAGTAAACAAGATCAAATTGGGAGAAATTGCCAGAAAATGAAGGAAAAATGTGCCTTGGATCACTAAAAATCTCCATAGATCAATGATGGAATCCAAGAATCAATCCTTGGTTGAAGGGATCTAAAAACCACGAATGGAGGAGCTACCGGACACTATAAAATTAGAGTAAGCATAGTATTTGAGAAACCCTTGAGTTGATACACCTTTTATTAATGCGCGACACAGAATATTTACACGACATGTAAACCATTTACACATCGTGTAAATGTCGGGCATCAGGTTTTGCTGAAAAATGCATCAAATTTTATTATTGAACGATGATTATTTACATGTCATGAAGAATCCTATTAACTGACATTAACAATCCATGAGCCACACTTACATAGATTGTAACTTTTACACATCATGTATTCACCCTACTCTCAACTTTTCAGCATCCAACACCACTGAAATTATTCCAAGCCTCCTCCAAGATCCACTAGCCTAAAAAACTCACAAAGGTTTGGAGTACCTAGATCCAGACCCTTACAAAAAATAAGTATATACAAGAGTAAGGTAAAAAGAGATAACATAAATCAATAGTAGTTTATCCTTGGGTCTATAATCCTAATCATCTGAACATCTTGTAAAAATGGCATTAAGCTGGATGTCATACCACTCAAGCCTTGTATAATAAATTTGATATATGGGTCCATAATCCTGATCTACAATACTTGTTTCAGCTTATTCCATAAATTTCTCTAAGTAAGATACATTACTATTAGGGGATACATGTATTAGCCCTGAGTTCACCCATACTCACCTCCGGTCACTATAATGAAGGATTCCAGGTAATATCTAGACATCATATAAAAATGGATCTTTGACTTATAAAAATAAAATTGGGACCCAAGGTATATAACCAAGGCATCTATCTATGATGAAAATCAAGGATTAAATAATTCATTTGCCTTATGGTTCCATCTACGGAATTACTACATGGGAATCCAAGTATCACACAAGGCATATATAATCCATCTTCTCTATGAGTCCATCCATGGAATTCCTACATAAAAACCTAGTATCAACCAAGGGATGAATAATAAAATAATTGTATGAGTTTATCCATGGAATCCCTATATGGGAACCCAGTATCACTCAAGGTATAAATAATCCATTTTCCCTATGAGTAAGTCTATGGAATTCTTACATGGGAATCTAGTATCACTCAAGTAATAAATAATCCATTTAATCAATGAGCCCATCTGAGGTGTTCCATATAAGGAAACCAAGTATCACCCATGTAACATATAATATCAATCAGCCTATGGTCCCATACTAGAAATTTTGCATAAGTAACCCGAGTGTCGCTCATGACATATTATCAACTCGTCTAACCTATGAACCCATATAAGCATCCCATAAAAGGAACCCATGTATTTCTCAAGGACAAATCCTAGGAAGTATGTATGGGTATCATGATAAAATAATAGTCAGTAGGAAGGGCTCATCAACCTGGTCCTAAGAAGTACATATGGGCACCCCAATGATAATATCTAATCAAAAGGCTCAAAATCCAAAACCTAGTAAATACATCTAAGCATCCCAATAAATGAATAATATGGATCCCAAGAAGTACATATGGTAATTAAAAAGATAAACGTCACATTGTGTCATGATAAACGGATAAACTAGGAAGAACCTATGATAATCATTGTTGTATCAGCAGTAAACAAGTGAATGCATAAATAAAGAGTTAGGGTGGATGAATTCCCAAATCATCCAATACTACCACAAACTCATAGTATTAAAAGTTTGGTATGGGTTCTAAGGTGAAACCCACTACCATCTCTACCCAAACCCACATCACACTAGATTAGGTTTGGTCAAAAACCGGGGAACCCACTAGGTTCCTCAGTCCATAACACTGGAGAGACATCCTAATTGGGATCCTTGAGGTCTAAACATAAGCGAAGGCATACTACTAAGGATCCTTAGTTATGAAGGTAAACGGAGGAATCCTATATTAGATCCTGGATGGTAATTAAGCAGAGTCATACTACACAAGATCCTCAGAATGATGCATATGAAGAGACATCCTATATGGGATCCATAATAACAGTGTATCTAGGCAGAGGAATCCTACATGGGATCCTCAAAAAGAGTAAATAGATAGAGGGTTCCTACAAGGAATTACCTAGGTCATCATTTAAGTGCAAGCATCCCACACAATACCCTCGATAATTTTAATTAGGTAGAGGCAACCTACAAGGGATCCTCTAATTTAAAATATAAGATAACCACTTGAAATAAAAGGAAAATTACTTGAACATCATACTGGAGAGATGAATCATATCCCACCCTAGGTTAAAGATCTCACTCTCAAAAGATAGATGAATTCCATTACCATAGGAAGAACCTCTCTATTTAGGAAAAATACCTGAAATTCCTCCTAGGAGTCCTCAAATAACCTCAAGGGTAGTACCATCATATTCTACATAAAAAAATGATCAAAATAGACTACTCATGTTTCCAATTCTTACCCTAAGGCATAAAACACTAAAAAAGACTCAAAAGGGTACCAAGGGAGGAGTACACAATTTGTATACCCTAGTACATGGTGTGTACTCTCAAGGATCTACCTGGCTGTGTACCTCCATCAGAAATGGTGTGTAAAACCTATTTACACAGTGTGTTAGTCAAGTATACAGTGTGTACCCTACATGAGGTATCTTCACTTGTAATTGAAATGGCCTAGCCATGTATCTATACATGACATGTGACCCATAAGGGGTCTGGATTTGTACTCTACACAACCATGTTCCCCTACAAAGACTATCTGGCTAGGTACTTGGCTAGACAGATGAGTCCCAATACACAACATGTATACCCCATACATGGAATTTACTTCTAAAAAGTTCATATTCCCAGAATGGGAAGAATAAATGATGTGTAATCTTGAATTACACACCGTGTGATTAGGATTTCCAAACGGGAAAACCCCCAAATCACCTGAAACCCCTGTTTTATATATAAAAGTATAAATCAAACCACTATTGGTCCTAAGAAGTCATAATAGGGATTTAAAACTTTAAAATGGTAAATCTATATGAATTTATGAGAAAACATATAAAACAACCCACTTTTGGGTTGGATCCGCTGAAGCCTCACATGTTTCCATGATCCACGACTACTACACTGTTGGAGTTAGTTCCCTAGAACCAAATTCTATGTACTTGATGAAAAACTGTATTCATTGTTTTGAATATTAATAAAATTCTTATCACATAATGATTGTTCTTATTCATGACATAGTATGTGATAATGTCCTAAGATTAGCTATCACACTGAAAGGTTATAACAATTCCCCGCTATGATGAGAACCCGAAAGTGCCATGAAAATATTAAAAAATATACGTTTTTTAGTCATATGAAATAATTTTAGGGACAAAAACGATTCAGGTTACTAGGTTTGGAGACTCATATAAATTTTAGGAAACTTCTCATGGTGTTCTCCCTTGATAATATCCACTGTAGGGTATTATGAAAATGAGACCCGTCAGTAGGAAATCCACATTGTATATGTATAATTGGATGTTCCTATCTACAAACATTTATATTGGTTATTAGAATTTAATATTATTATTAATGAGTATTATAAGTCACATAATTTGATTTATTGATTAAAATCATGTTGACATATATTTGCGATGATGAAATATACATTGGGTGTGTCATGAGTAATATTTCATTATTTAAATATAGAAGAAAGGATTTTTCCCTTTTGTTCTTTAACACAAGTTGATATCTTAGGCCCTTTGATGAAAAGGATATAGCCTAAATAAATCCATGGCCATGGTTTTATATAGGCAAGTTCGATTTTTAGAAATTTAAAGAAAGGGACATCGAGTACAAAGGTTGATGGAATCAATATGAAACCTACTTAATTAAAGATATCATGATAAAGGGATTATATTACATAGTAAGAATCCATATGAGGTATTATGTCATTATGACATTAAATTATTTCTCTATGTGTGCCTTGGTATGTTTCTAGATGCTAATCTAGGAATATAGGCTGCTTTGTCTAATGCCACTGAGAAAGAGGCCTAGAGAGTCACACACTAAGTGTATCTAGAATCTCAGTTAAATAATATGCATTATTGTTTATTATTTAAAAATTTGAATAAATATTATCCCCGCACGTGGTTTAATAATTATTCATGTTTTCTTGATCGTATATATTCCATTACCAATTATCTGAGAGAATATTATGTGAGTATAATATTTAATAAATATTTATTTTCTATTTAGTGAATATAATATTTATTTATTTATTGAAGAATAATGTAGTGATATTTATTTATTAAATAAATAGTCATTATTCAGGGCTTGAGAAATATTATGGAGGAATGATGGACCGATTTTATGAGTCTTGTGAGAAATAATATATATTTAATATTATTTGATTAAATAATATTTAATTTAATTCATGAGTTTATCACATGTTAAGAAATAATAATAATATTATTATAGATATGGGGTGTCATAAGGATTAAATAAATAATAAAAGGAACTTGTTAAATTATTTATTTCTAACCCTAGAGGTATATAAACCCAATTATATTATTTTTTAATAGAGCCCATTCATTTTGTGTTGTGAAAAATGAAATATATAGAATCCTCTTGAATCCCTAGAGATATCCCTTCTCCAAAAATGCTCTCAAGAACGAAGAGTGATCTTACTCCACATTCCACTATCATGTTAAGATAGATAAAATAGAATCCCAAAGAAGCAATTCTCAGGGACATCGAAGGTGAGTGACACAAGTGATAATATCCTTCGTGCTAGCATCCAGAGATTCCTACAACAACATTAGGAGATTTGTGGAACACCTGTGAATCACCAATATAGGGAATATAATCTTGATTCCTAGAACACAATTATGGTACGACATAGATCTGTTTATATATCCATTAACAAAGAAATAATTTCTCACAAGGTAATTATTTAAATTGATTAAATTAATTATAAATAATATGTGGTGATTTTTCACTTTGGTTCTGAAATTTTATCCATTATCTATATTATTTGATTAAATTCCATTGATGATGGTGTTTATCATCATGTTAATATCAAATTAATCATTAATCATAACAAAAATCAATGTTGGGAACAACCCATCACACACTTCCGCTACGCCCATAACCTTTAAGTGGTATCAGTACATTATATAATTATTTATAATTATTTAAATAACATTGATTGATTTACACATTTATGATTGGTTTTCAATTCCAGTTTAATCATTATTTAATAAAAATTGCGAGATCTATTTTATTCCTCTTCATTTCTCATAAATATAATAAAATTGATTAATTTTATTAATGAAATAAATTCAAAGATATCATTCTAAGGTGTTGAGGAATGTGGCTGGATAACACAAGAGTACACGCCATGTAACCTAAAGGTACATGCTGTATAATAGTGTTTAATGCACCAATAATTAATTCAAAATTAATTCAAGGTGTGTCCATTTATTATAGGTGATGAATTTAATTATATACCAAGTGTTAACCAGGACAACCTGGCATACGGTCAGTTGGAGTACATGTCGTGTAACATTCATACATGACATGCAGTACTTTAGTCATACATAGGTCATGTATCTTCTTACATGACCTACATGATTGGTGGCCATGTAACTCAGATACCACATGCCATGTATCCCATGTAAATTCCATGCACTCAAAAATTTTCCATGGCACATTTACACATTGAGTCCATAGGCATGTTCCATGGATAAATGATGAGAATA
This sequence comes from Viscum album, assembly GCA_963277665.1. Classification (NCBI taxonomy): domain Eukaryota; kingdom Viridiplantae; phylum Streptophyta; class Magnoliopsida; order Santalales; family Viscaceae; genus Viscum; species Viscum album. The sequence goes on from OY728155.1 coordinate 1,909,836,960, forward strand.
ATATATGTCGTGTATCTTAAATGTACATGTTGTGTACTATTACCAAATTATATAAAATTAAAATTAATTTATTATACTGTTCAAACCTTATCAACATGTACTTGTTTTTGGTCATTAAGTTGATAGGTCACGCCATGTGATATGTTTTTTTATATATAAATGCTTGTAGGATGATAGAGAGAGGTAGACCCAATACAAAATATTCCTCTCTAAGGGAGGACTTGAGGTTATTTTATAATGAATAATAAATACCACAAAGGATAAAAAGCTTGATGTGGGACACAGACTCCAAAAATCCCTCTAAAGATAGGTATACCTAGCTTGAATACATAATTGAAGAAAAAAATCAAAGAGAAAATGAAGCAGACAATTTCAGAACTCCCCCTCAAGCTGGACATACCCAAATTGATTACAAAAAAAGATGAAATAATAAAAAGAAGACAAAATTACAAGGATCCACCTCCCCTCAAGAAGTTTATAGATGATTCCATTGAAAAATTATTGTTAACCAACAAATAAGAAATAATCCATGATCGTAGCTCCCCCTTGTGATGAAAATTAATGGAAGATGTTACAGATTACATCAGTGAAGCGGAAAGTTGTCGAGGCACAACAGAAGAACCGTGAAGGTGGGGATGTTTGATGGAGCACTGAGAAATACGCACTGGTAGGGCCGGTCGATGGAGGCCCATGAAATCTGAATTGGTAGGACTGGTTGACAGGACGCTGAGAATGCTGCACTGGAGGATTCGGTCGTCGAGAAAGTTTGAGGTGAGGCTAGATGATGAGGATCACCAGAAAAAACACACAGGAGGTACTGGAGGGCTTCATGTGGAAGAGAGATTGGTTTCATAGGGGTTAGTTTTTCGAGGGTGGCAGTCGGTCCGTGAAACGTCTAGGAAGGAGGGGCCACACCTGTGGAGGAAGGTATCTAGGTGGGGTGGTGGCCACTTAGGAGTGGTGCTTGCTAGGGAACCATAAAATAGTGGTTTGGTATGGTGTAGAAGAAAGCTGGAATAGGATTTGATGACCGAATTCAGTTAGATCTAGAAAAAAAGATCCCGAAAACACCGAGGTCACTATCTTCGAGTGGGAGGAGGGTGCTGAGAGGGAGCCTGTATGGATGGGTGGAAACAACAGTGGATGAGTCATGGGAAAATGGGAATGGGAATAGGGAGATAATGTGGAGGTCCATCACACATCACACGCAAGGAGGGTTCCGCTGGGATGGAGCTACTAGGAGGGATCCCACGATGGCCAGCGCGGCAGGCTGATCTATGAAAGCGCATGGTGATCGGTGACTGAGAAGGCTGGGCAGTGGGAAGAGCACTGCTGGGGTCTGATAGAGACCGGTTAGGATCTGACCAAACAACGATGAGGGGTTCTAGAGGTCACGCTAATTAGAGGTTGTGAGGAGTAATAGAAGTCGACAAATAGTGATGGGAATCAGTAGTCGACATTGCAGGAGGGAAACATGGCCGGAGGGGCGGCGATAGGAGGTGCGTTGGGAGGGATGATGCTTAGAGGCAGAAGACACAAGGAGGAAGCCTAGATGAGTGGAGGACATATGGGGATCAATTTTCCAAGAGGGAGGAAAGACGACAGGGGAGAGGCTGACTAATTCGGCTGGGAGCTGCCACCCCTATGGGGGAAATCCTTAAGTGTCTACTTAGAAAAAAAAGAGATGGGGAGGGAGGTGGTAGGGTTTAGAGAACCTCCTCTGATACCATGTAGTATGATAAAGAGAGCTAGACCTAATACCCAAGATTCCTCTCTATGGGAGGCCTTGAGGTTATTTTTTAATGAATAATAAAGACCAAAAGGACCATAAGTCTGATGTGAGACATAGACTCCAACAATGTTTAATTAATTTCTGCGTAATGTTTGGATCTATATATCATGTATAAGTCCTATTAAAGTTATTACACTATGCACATTGAATCATTACACGTTATGTAAAATAAAAAAAATCTTGTAAACTATGTTATCATTAAGTTGATAGTACACAACATGATATTACATGATAATTCATTTATAACACATGTCACAAGAGTAAATAGTATACGAGTATAATACACATTGGGTAGTTTGGATGGGTACTCACCATGTTTCCTCCAAGGTAAAATTTTGTACACAATTAATTTTAAATAAATTTATTTAATTTGTTTAAAATTATGATGGATGATAATATCAAGGAAATTAAGATGAAAATTAAGATAAAATAATTGATTAATTAAATAACATGATTAATTGATTCCAGTAAATAAGAACAATTATAATTAAATTCTATTTTTATTAAATTCATAATCCGTTTCATGCATATGGATGATCATGAGCCTAAAACAGACCATTTTATGTGACTAATTTCATTGAATTTATTATTAAATTAAATTATTGGCATGCATTTAATATCTCATATCATTATGTAAGGGCATGCATGCCCATTGTTTCTTTTATGTAAACCCATTAACAAATCTTTTGGTTCCCCTCACCCACATGTGAGTAAAATTATATGTAATGGATGAATGTACTAAGATAGTGGAGGTGGTTTAATTTTGGATCCAAGGTGAAACTAATTAAGAGAGATACATAGGTGCATAGGTTGAAATCCACAACATGAACCTTAATTGGTTTAAGGTGTTTTCCCATAGGTAAAAATTTAATCTATAATATGCTAGATAAACTCACCCTTAGTAAAAGTTCATGATCATGCCACTTTATTATTTTATCTCTTTCAAATTTCGTGGTTATTTCATTATGTATGTTTTGTTGCGATCACATGAATTAATGAATTAATATGCATGAGAGATAGAAATAAAATAAAATATATTATGCATAAATATTATATAAGACATGGTTAATCACTTAAGTAAATCCACATAATATTAACAAGTATGTAATAAAAATAATAATTGGAAATTTATGAATAAAGAATAAAATCCATAAATTATATATATTAAGTCGGTATAGCCTTCCAATATTTCAGTTAAAATCAAACTATAGTTCAAAGTACTTAACCATCCAAAGTTGGGGTGATTTCAATTATCGGGGATTTATAACTTGAAATTTTGGGTTGACTTAACTTAGTTCACATCAGGGGTTTACTGCCAAAACATGATTTTGTGTAACTGAGAGGCAAGGGTTGAAGAAATCCAATTTAATATTTTCAAGTTTGGGGATTCCACTCAACAAATCAAGGAACTATGAGTTTGTAGTTGGAATCTGGAATGCCTACCTAAAACCTTTTAAATTTATTGACCAGTCAAATTTGGGGTGATGAGAAGGGTAATATGGATATTTTCCCCTAGAATTTCCAATAAATAGGACATTTAGAAGCCATTGATGAGGGTTATTGGGTTTTGATAAAATAGTGAGAGATTAATAAATATAATATTTATTTATTTGTATAAATTTTATCAGATAAGTTCTAAATCTCTGCGCATATTATTTATAGAAACAATAATAAAAATTACTTCAAAAATATCACTATGATCCATACTTGATAAGGATAACCTTCTCAAAATCACAAATTTCTAAGAATGGAAAAGGCTATTACGTTTTATCCTACTACATGAAAGGAAACTGTATATGCTGGAAGAACCTATTCCGGATTCACCTGGTAATGAGGCTAGTTAGGAAGAGTTATCACTCTATGAGAAACATTTGAGAAATACTACATATGTTCAATGTTTCATGATATCATCCATGACCAATGATATTTTAAAGAAACATGAGTGCATGGATGTGTATATAATGATGTCTCACCTTTGTGATATCTATAAATATAAGGTGATATTATAGAGATATGAGATCTCCAATTCTTTGTTTAAAACTAATCTTAGAGATTTGATGCCAGCTGGGCCTCATTTAGTCAAGCTTATTGGCTATATTGAATTCTTAGAAATCTTAGAGATTAAATTCCTGAATGAGTTACACACACATATCATACATTTCTCAATACCCAATCCCTTCTTCTATTTTATTTTTAATTATAACATGAGAAATAATGATAAGAGTCTTTCAAATCTTATAACTATGATTCACCAAGTGGATAAGGACATGGGGTATAGAAAAACTGCAGTCCTTATAGTGAAAAATAAGTATAAGGAGAAGGGGACCAAGAATCATAACAAGACTAAAGCTCCTGATAACCATCCTTACACGAAGAGTAAGATCCAGAGGTAGGATAATGAAAAGGAGGGATCATGGCATCCCGCCTTTTTATTACATAAATTTTTATTACATTGGACAAAACAGAGGATATTTTAAAGTTTAATTTCTTAGAAATAAGGTACATAATATATGAAAACATAAAACATTCTTCCAAATCCACTTTAAGAACATCTTCATGGGTTCAACCTAAGTTACCTTTACTAAATATCATATCCTAGGGACATACATCAATGGAAAGCGATGAGCATGATGCCCAGTAAGGGAATAATCAAGGGAGAAAAAAACGTGCGATCAAGAGACATATCAATAAGAACATGAGGCATAACAATAAGGCATGGAAAAGAGGAATATCATAATAATAAGAACACGAATAATAACGTGGAAATGTGTCTAAAATATTTAAATGATAAATTTATATGCATATCACCAAGGTTTATCAGCAAGGTTTCATAAATGAAAATTACCAAGGTTATTCCCCAAGGTATCATCAAACATGTCATCTCTAGAGATTAAATTATTTATCCAAATCATTGGAGTAATATCAAGGCACACCCTTAATATATATTAATTTCATGTGATCCAATTTTATCATAATAAATCTTTTCATTTTTTAACCAATGGAAAATAAAGTATGAGTTTCATATCAAAATAATTATGTAAAAAGTGCTTAAAGACTTGACCATTACATAATTTATAACCCAATGAAAGGGAATGTGGGTTTCATGTATATAAATCCAAAAATAAATAAGTAATTTTTACATCTAGTTGAATACCCATTGAATATAAAAGAGGTTTGTGTATTAAAATAAAAAAGAAATAGAATTTCTCATGTAAAAGAGAGAAATTTGAGAAATAAATTAGGCAACATGATTGGTATAAAATATGGTTTTAGAAAAGGGTAAAGTGATAGGAGGCAAGGGTATAACATTTATAAAAGACTATTATTAAATTAATGGTATGATTTAAAGAGTACAAAAAGTAATTTGTTTTTGAAAATAGAAGACATACCACAAAAGGGCTCTTGAATGGAAAAGAGGGGTGGAGATTTCCCTTACCTTGAAGAGTTACTCCTAAATATTGAGGATTGGAACCTTGGGGGATTGTGGACACCTTGGGGGGACTACATGGGAGTAAAAACCACTATAAATTCATGGAATATGGATTGTTAGTGAAGGGTAATAGTGAAATGGGTGGTTATTTATAGAAAAACTTGAGGAATTATTTAATAATTTTCTAATACAGGTCTTGGAAATCTAGGTTGTGAAAAATGATAAACCATTGGATTAAACATGGTTTTTACTCATTGTTTTGGAAATTTGAGTCATAATTTATTATATTATCAAACACCATTTTTTAATACTTCTTTTTTCATGGAAAAGTAATTTTTTCACAAAGTAATGTTTTTGAAAATCAAATTTTCCATTCTAGACTTTGGAAAGTCACTTATTAGTTGGAAATTGATTAAAATATATTAAAATACATAATATTAATAAAATAATATAATTTAGGTCTTTGATTGTGGTTAATTAATTATTACATCATTATAACATAAATATGAAGTCATAAAACATACCAAAAACCTAAAACGTATTTTTATTATTCATGAAAAAATTAAGTATTTTAGAAAATTCTCATAAATTCACCATAACATAATTTTGATGCACTGATTCAAAATATAATATTTATTTTATCTTAATAATTCTATAAATATGATAATTTTAACTTTTAAATATAAAAATCCCTATTTATTGAAAAATATCATATTTTAAGGGATAGTCAAATTTTTGACACTTATAAAATATCTCAGGACATAAAAAAATTATTTTATAATTTATATTTAAATAAGAGAGTTTTAAAATATTATTTCATAAAAAATATTATTCAGAATAACTTTAAAATTTATATATTTTCTAAAAAATCAATTATGTTTATTTGGTGTCCAAAAATAAATTTTTAAAATTTGTCTCGATTAAAAATATATTTTATTAATAAAAAATATTCTTAAAAGAGAATTTATGGAATTAAAAATTTATTTATACAAAGAAAATTACACTTTAATTAACTATGTTTTGGACATGTATACCCTTATTACACCTACATACGCTCTAAGGGTAAGGTGTGTGATGGTTACAGTTTCATAGGGCGGATCAACTAACATCGACTAAGTGAAAATATACACTAACTTGAACTTATCTTGTTAGAAATTTCATTCATGATTCACTTTTTTATGATCAACTTGGGATTATTCAAGGGTGAAATCTAGTGATGCTACCTCCCTCCTATGTTTTGACAAATGGTCTTCAAACTGAATGCCTCTACTGGATGAGACCATCATTTCTCCTTTATGAATCAATTATACTTTGTCATTACTACTTATAAACAATAATTATAGTGGTAAAATTACCACACATGGGTATAGTTTCCATTGGTCAAATTAAACAACATTTATATTGAATAATGGTCATATTTGACCAAATGTCATATAACGGTCGAATCCCAATGGTCACATTTCCCTTTATACCATATAAATACCACTTCATTATTTCACTCAATATTTAGTACAATTCCTCCTAATGTTATATTTTCATTTCTTAAGATGTTTATTGGTTTACTAATATTTTTTTTCATTTCTATAGTATTTTCCATAGGGGTGATGATTCTAGAAAATTGGGGTGATCCATTTTTTCCCATTTTATCTATTTTATTTTATATTTTTTGTCCAGTTGTAATGTTTAGCATTTTAATTGGTTTCATAGCTAGATAATGTAATGATAATTATTAATGTGATAAGGTTTTTATATTTCCTCAACATTTTGTATGCATCTAATATAATATAATATATAAATAACATTTATTTAGGAAAAAATATTATTTTAAAAAGTCTCAGTTGTTACATTATTCTACCCTTAAGAAATTTCATCTCTAAATTTTAAATCATATTATTGGTTGAAAAAAGGGGTGGGTACTTCTGTTTCATTTCTTCCTCTAGTTACCATGTCGCCTCTTCACACTTATGGTTCCTCCACAACACTTTGACAAGGTGAGTTATCTTTTTGTGTAAAACTTTGTCTCTATGGTCCAAGATCTCCATCACATTCTCCTCATAAGAGAGGTTATGTTCTAGTTTTACACCACCTACAAATTTAGTACATTTGATAGATCAGGTATTCACTACCTGAAGAGAGATACATGGAATACATCATGAACTTGAGCTATATTTAGTGGAAGTGCCGACCAATAGGCCACTCCTCCAATGCGATCAAGGATCTCAAAGGAGATAATGTACCTAGGGATAAACTTAAATTTATTTCCAAATCACATGAAACTATTCCATGGTTATATATGAAGGAAAAATTTGTCTCCAACATCAAACTACAAGCCCATTTGATGGTTTTCAGCATAGTTCTTCTACCAAATTTGAGCATCCTTTATATGTTGTTGGATAGAATGAACCTTTTCTATCATCTCTTTAACAAGATTAGGCCTAAGTATCTTTCTCTCACCAAATACATCTCAACATGTAGGAGTTATACATCAATTCCCATATAGAGATTTATATGGTTCCATTTGAATATTCTAGTAGAATCTATTATTGTATGAGAACTCAACTAATGGGAGGTGTTGATCCCATCCACCTTTAAATTTCATTGAGAATGTCCTAAACATGTCCCCAAGTGTCTAAATAGTCCTTTAATATTGGAAATCAGTTTGGGGGTGATAGGGAATACTGAAATTCAATTCATTATTCAGATCATGTTGAAGAATTCTCTATAATTTAGATGCAAACCTTGGATTATGATCTTAAATGATAGAAAGTGGAACCCCATGTAGCCTCACCAATTCCTTTATGTATATCTTGGAAAGTTGGGAAGGAGATAAATCTTCCCAAATAGTGATGAAATGGGAAGTATTGGTGAGTCGACCCACTATAACCCATACCACATTGTTTCCTTGGGATGTTCTTGGGAGACCGGTAATGAAGTCCATAATGATATTGTCCCACTTCCATGTTAGTAAGGGTAGTGGTTGAAATACACCTTTAGTAAGTTTTCGCTCCACTTTCACTTTTTGATATACCAAGCATCTTTTAGTGTATTTGGCTATCCACATTTTCATATTATCCCACCAATAATGATAACAAAGGTCCCTATACATTTTAGTGCTTCGAGGATATATAGAGAATTTAGAGTTATGAGCTTCATCCAGCAGCTCATTCTTTATCTCTGGGATAGATGGTAGACATAACATTGTATGAAATTTTAAAACACCTTCTTGATCAATATTGAACTTAGGATACTTCCTATTATTTACAACCTCTATCTTATTTTGTATCAAAGGATCTTATCCTTGAGATTTATTGATCTTTTATAACAATGATGGTTGAAAAATCATATAGGATATGATTGATGATGTCCCTTCCCTCATGTTTCCTATGTCCAACCTTAATAGGTACTTGATAAATGGATCTCCTTGAATCTTCTTCATTTCCAAAACAACATGGTCTTCCCTACTTAATGTATCAATGAATTTTTTCTCTCTTCATGGGTGATAATGAAATGAATAATCACAGTCTTTTAGAAGTTCCAACCATCTCCTTTGTCTCATGTTCAATTACTTTTGCATGAATATATACTTCAAACGTTGATGGTATGTGTATATATCAAATTTCTCCCCATAAAGATAGTGACTACACATCTTCAGAGAAAAAATGACTCCAAATAACTCTAGGTAATGCATTGGATAATTTTGATCACAAGGATTTAACTATCGAGATGCATAAGCAACCACCTTGTAATTTTTCATGAGGGCGCACACAATCCATTCTATAGATTAATTGCTATAAATAAAGAATCCTTATCTGATAGAGGGTAGAGATAACACATGTACAATAACCAATCTATTCTTTAGTTAATGGAAATTTTCTTCATACTTATTTTTTTAGATGAATTTTGATCTTTTTTAAGTTAAAGTTGTTAGTGAATTATAAATTCATGAATTTTTTTTCAAAAATATTCTATAATATCCTGCTAGACCAAGGAAAATATGAATCTCTATTACTATTATGGGATGAGGCCACTCCTCTACAACATTTTTCTTGGTAGGGTCAACTGAGATTCCTTCATTAGTTACAATATTACCCAAGAATACAACTTTTTGTAACCAGAATTCACATTTTATGAATTTTCAAAAAAAATTATCCTTCCTCAGGGTTTTAATCATAACCCTTATATGATCCTCATTCTCCTTTAAAATTTTGGAATATATCAAAATATCATCAATAAAAACTGGCACAAATTTATCAAGGTAGTCCTTAAAGACTCTATTCATAAAATCCATAAATATAGCAGGCACATTAGTCAAGACGAAGGGAATAACAAAAAACTCATAAGTACCATATCTTGTTTAGAAGGTAGTTTTTGGAATATATTTATTCCTTACCCTCAATTTATGATACCCATATTCGATTTCAGTCTTGGAGAAGAATTGATCTCTATGAAGCCGGTCAAATAAATCATCAATCCTTGGGAGAGGGTACTTGTTCTTCACTGTGACCGTATTGAGTTATCTATAGTCAATGAAAAACTGCATTGATCTATTCTACTTAATTATAAAGAGAATAGGTTCTCCCCAATAAGACACACTTGTTTGGATAAATCCCTTATACACAGGATCTTAAAGTTGTTTCTTTAATTCCTCTAACTCCACATTTTCTATTATATATGGGATATTTGATATCAAATTGGATTCAAGTATGAGTTCAATAGAGATCTCTAACTATATTTATGGGGGAGTTCTAGGTAACTCTTCAGGAAATACATCAATGTATCATTAAACTCTGGGGAAATTCTCTATCTTTATACTTTCATTTACATCTCCCTCTTCACTGATTATATCCATAAATAAGGCTAAAGTAGGTGCTTATAGAAAAATTTCAGTTTGAGATATACATCCATTGAAAATAACTATAGGATTTCCATTTAAGACTACTAAAATTTTCCTTTCTTCTGTATCTAATGTTATCATTATACTTTTAGAGACATTTCATCCCTAGTATAGAATCTAATTCCAACATGGGAATTACTACTAGATTTGTGATGAGATTGTACTCGCCAAAGTTAATACTAGAGTTTTTATACACTATTTATGTTAGGGTAATCCATCTAAGAGTCTTGACTGATAAATATATTTATATCAGTTTAGGTATTGATTCTATATTCTTTGCAAACTTGGAAGAAATATAGTAATGTGTAGAACCAGAATCAAACAAAGTACTTTCTATCTTTAAGAACACAATGAGTGTACCTGCCATCACATAATTTTGAGCCTTTACTTCATCTTTCATGATAGAAAATTCCTAAACTTCATCCCTTGAAGTATTCCGGGGTTGGTGGTGGTTCCCTTCCATTATCTAATAATTTGGACATTTATTAGAAAATTGGCCAAGCTATCCACACTCAAAGCATTGAACTTTTGGCTAGGCCTGCACTATCTCTCCTTTATCGTTAGAGTTGATAAGTTTAGGATTCACCTCACCATGATAGTTTTGAGATATATACCCATATATTCTACATTTTTATCACTTTACACTCCCAATTAATCAGTTCCCCAAATGCTTCTTCCCACATTTTTTTCATGTGGGAAGTTGCAATTTCTTTCCTCCTCTTCAATGATCAAAGTTCCTCCTTGAGTTTGGTTCCATTTCTCTCTTATTTTAATTTACCTATGTGACTACTATGTCTCTCAAAACTCCAATTCAACCTTTATAGCACTCCGTACTAGCTCCTCATAACTTTCATAGCCTTAATTTTCTAAATTAATCTACATATGGGGTCTCAGTCCACCGAAGAATATATCAATATTTCCCTCAGGATCCATAACAAAGCCATAAGTGTATCAATAAAGTCTTGTAAAGTTCATTTAATAGCTTCACATTGATTCATTTTACTTCTGATTCAACTCTAGAAATTCCTTTCCATTTTTGTTCACATCTAATGTGGAAAATATTTATTGAAAAACATTACCCTGAACTCTTCCCATTCCATATCATCAATCTCCCTTCTTAGCTTAATGTTTTTAATCATTTTCCACCATTGATAAACTTCTCCTTCTAAGTGGTATAATTTCAGTGTGAATTTATTTAGAACTGAACAAAATATTATAAAAAATATCTCTTATATAGATATAATACATTATTTAGTAATCAATGGGTTTGTAGATCCACTAAATGAAAGTGTTCATTAATACATGAAGGACTCAAAAAAAATTTGTTCCATTAAAGGTGAATATAGTCTCTAGAATTTATTTAATTTATTATTAATAACTCAATTCAGCTGATTCATCATCCTCACGAAGGTTTCCATTATAGATTCTATCATAACACTGTTAGTGAATCATCTATTTCACTCATAATTTACACGGTTCCTACTATTTTTTTGAAAATAAGAAAACCTTAGTGAGAAATGTGTTACTTTTAAGATTATTATAATTCTAAATGGATTTTATGACTTAAAAAACCATGATTAAATATGTTATTAATCTCCTCTAATAATAATTACATTTTCTATATATCATTCATAATGGTTCATAAAAATCTTGTGATTAACCAAATATATACCGTGGGAGTGTAAAAATAGGTGTGCAACAAGGACCATTGTCATGCACCATCCCCCGATTGAATCTAGCTCAATGTGGTGTTTTTATGTGTTACCCTAGGTACATATATACCAGATCCACATCTACTTGTAGTATTCAGACAAGGATGTATTTTCTTAGAAACCACTTACTTAATACTTACCAAAATACCTGGCTGTTTTTTGATATTTAGAATTTTCTATAGTGTTCATTCTAAAGTTTTCAAATTCTAATTACCACAAATAACTAAACCTTCATTTTATACCAACTATGCCATCCTTCCTTTTAATTACATAACTTTTCATTACATGGGACAAAGCAACTGATCTTTTAAATTTTAGTTTCTTGGAAATAAGAAACACAATACATGAAAACATAAAACATTATTCTAAATACACTTGAAATACATATTCATGGGTTTAAAATAAGTTAATTTTACTACATCTCATACCTTGGGGATATACATAAAAGGAAAATGGTGAGAATGAATCATAGTAAAGGAATAAGTAAGGGAGACAAAAAAATGTGATCATGAGACATATCAATAAGAACATGAGGCATAACAATAAGGCATGGACAAGAGGAATATAATAATAATAAGAATATGATCATAACATGAAAATGTGGCAAAAAACATTTAAATGAGACATTAATAATAATATCACCAAGGTTTATCACCGAGGTATCATAAATGAAAATTACCAAGGTTATTCACCATGGTATCGTAAAACATGTCATCTCTAGAGATTAAATTATTTACCCAATGAATTGGATAGATATCAAGGAACACCATTCATATGTATTAAATTAATGTGATTAGAATTTATCATAATAAATCATTTTATTTATTAACCTATAAAAAATAAATAATGATTTTTATACAAAATCATTGCATAAAAAGTGCTTAAAGACTTGACCATTACATTGTTTCTCACCCATGGAAAGGGAATGTGGGTTTCATGTATGTAAATACCCAAATAAATAAATAATTTTTACATAAATTTTAATACCTATTAAATAGAAAATAGGTTTGGGTATTAAAATTAAAATTAAAATATAATTTCTCATGTAAAAGAGATAAATTTGAGAAATAAATTAGGCAGCACGACAGGTATAAAACATGGTTTTATAAAATGGCAAAATAAGAGAATACAAGGGTATACCATTGATAAAAGAATATTATTAAAATAATGGGATAATATAAAGTGTAAAAAAATGAATTGTTTTGGAAAATAGAATACATACCACAAAAGGGAACTTGAATGGAAAAGAGGGATGGATATTTCCCTTACCTTGAAGAGTTACTCCTAAACATTCAGGATTTAAACCTCAGGGGCTTGTGAAAACCTTCGAGGGACTCCTTGGGAGGAAAAATCACCAAAAATTCATAGATGATGTATTGGGAGTGAATAGTAATGGTTAAATGGGTGGGTATTTATAGAAAAAGTTAATAAATTGTTTAATAATTTCCTAATATAGGGCTTGGAAATATAGGTTGTGAAAAATGAAAAACTATTGGCTTACCCATGGTTTTTTATTATGATTTTGGAAATTTGAGTCACAATTTATGATATTTTAATCTAATATAACTAAAATCCATTTTTTAATACTTATTATGGCGTGGAAAAGTAAATCTTCCACAAAGTAATTTTTTTAAAAATCAAATTTTCCATTATGGACTTTGAAAAGTGACTTATAGGTTGGAAATTGATTAAAATATATTAAAATAAATAATATTAATATAATAATATAATTTAGGTCATGTATTTAGGTTAATTAATTATCAAATCATTGTGAAATAAATATGAAGTCATAAAACATACTGAAAACCCAAAAGTGTATTTTTACTATTCATGAAAAAATAAAGCATTTTATAAAGTTATCATAAATTCAACCTAAACTAATTTCAACATGATAATTTCAAATTTAATTTTTATTTTATCTGATTAATTATCTAAATATGATAATTTTAAATTTTAAATATAAAAAACAATGTTTAGTGAAAAATATCAGTTTTTAAGGCACAATCAAATTTTTGACACTTATAAAAATTTCCTAGGACATAATAAAATTATTTTACTATTTATATTTAAATAAGAGTGTTTTGAAAGATTATTTAATTAAAATACTATTATTCAAAATACCTTTAAAATTTATATCTTTTCTAAAAAAACAATTATGATTATTTTGTGTCCATAAATAAAATTATAAAATTTGTCTCAATTAAACACAAATTTTATTAAAAAAACTATTCTTAAAATGGAATTTATTGAATAAAAAATTTATTTATAAAAGTTAAATTAAAATTTAAGTAACTAAGGTCTAGACATGTAACCTGTTATTACACCCACATACTCCCTAAGGGTAAGGTGTGTGATGGTGGTAGTTAAATGGGGTGGATCGACTAACATCAGATGAGTGGTAATCTCCACTAACATGAACTTATTCTGTAGGAAATTTCATTTGAGTTTAACTTAATGAAGCTTAGTTTGGGCGTGGTCAAGGGTGAACTCAAGTGATGCTACCTCCCTCCCAAGTTCTGACAAATGGTCTTCAAATGGAATGACTCTACTGGTTTAGGCCATCATTTCTCCTTTATATATCAATTATCATTTTTCATTACTAATTATAAAAACTTATTAGAAAGATAAAATTTCCACCCATGAGTATAGTTTAAAATATTCAAATTGACCAACGGTTATATTTACCAATGATTATATTGACCAATGGTGATATTTGACTAATGGTCATATAATGGTTGAATCCCAACAATCACATTTCCCTTTATACCTTATAAATACCACTTAATTATTTTACTCAATATTTAGTACAATTCCTCCTAATGTTATATTTGAATTTATTAATATATTGATTGGTTTACTAATATTTTGTTTCATTTATATAGTGTTGTATATGGGGGTGATTATTATAGTAGATTAGGGTGATCCATATTTTCCTATTTTAGCTAGTATATTTTATATTTTTTTTCCAATTGTACTATTTGGAATTTTAATTTGTTTCATATTTGACTAATGTAATGATCATTATTAATGAGATAAGGTTTTCTTGGTTCCTCTACATTTTATATGTGTATAATATAATATAATATAATATAATATAATATAATATAATATAATATAATATAATATAATATAATATAATATAATATAATATAATATAATATAATATAATATAATATAATATAATATAATATAATATAATATAATATAATATAATATAATATAATATAATATAATATAATATAATATAATATAATATAATATAATATAATATAATATATAACATACATTTATTCAGGAAATAAATATTATATTAAAAATCTTGGGTGATTATAGGGAGTATGTTTTTCATGTAGAAAACAAGTCCACTAGAAGAGGAATTGCACCCATAATCAAGGGGAGGTGTGTTCATTATCGAATGTAATATTTCAATATCTACACATTGTGTATTATTTATAGATTATGGTGATCACATCTATATTCTAATGCCGAAATCAAGTATATTACAAAATATTTCTAGAGGAGAGGTGGATTCTCGAGCTGCCAATGGTGAGAGTCTGGCTACTCTAGCCATTAGTGATTACCACCTTTCATTTCCAGCAAGAATGATATTTTTTAAGGGATTTTTATTATGTACCAAATGTTACCAAGAATAAAAGTTCTGCATCCTGTCTAGATACAAATGATTTTATTTTCAAGTTTAGAAATAAACTTTGCTTCTTTTATAAAGACAACATATGTTATGGTATGGAACATTTAAATAACAGTATTTATGTATTAAATTACTAAAAACAAGTATTGAAAATAAATAGAGAATCATGCTCACATGAATCATATAACACCAAACTACGGTATCACTGTATTGGTCATGTAAACAATAATAATTTTAAAAATATCTATCAAGATGGTTATTTAGACTCTTATGAGCTAAAACCACTTGAAATATGTCATTATTGTTTTAAAGGGAAAATGATCAAACCACTATTCTATGGATAGGGTGAACGGGCCACAAAACATTTAGGATTGGTACACACTGATGTGTGTGGACCATTTTCAGTAGAAGCAAGAGGTGTATATTATTACTTCATAACATTGACTGTATGGATATGTCTACTTGATGAGGTATAAGCTTGAGTCCTTTGAGAAATTCAAAGAATTAAAGAATGAAGTAGCAAATAAACTTGGAAAGAAGATAAATAATATTTGATCAGATTGAGGTGGTGAATATCTTAATCAAGAGTTTATTTATTTTTTATGAGATTTAGGGAGTTTATATCAACTCGCTCTATTTTATACACCATAGTGGAATTGATTTAGTGAAAAGAGGAATCATACCTTATTAGACATGGTAAGGTTGATGATGAGTCATATAGATATTCTATTATCCTTTTGTGGATATGCATTTCAAACTATGGAATACACACTAAACCGAGTACCAAATAAAGTGATAAACAAAATTCCCTATAAGTTATAGAGTGGAAAGAAACCTTTTTTGTTATATACATGTGTATGGGGTTGTGAGGAACTTTTAAGACATTCTTAGGTAACAAACTAGAACCTTGGGGAACAAGGTGTATCTTTATATGGTATCCTAAGGAAATAAAGTGATATTACCTATACATACCCTTGAAAAAGAAAGTTATTATTACCATACAAGCCATCTTTATTGATATGGAGTACATACTAAAAAAGGATAGTGGGAGAAAATTGATTTTCATGAAGTTGATGCTCAAGATACACAAGAGTTGGTACAAGAACAAATTCTATAGGCCCCCATGGAATAATTAGTTCTTGAAACATATGTACTTAATATGAGAAATAGAGAGGTAAGAGAACCATAGAAATATAGTTTTCTATTCATTGAATATAGTGACTCATTATTGGTTGGAAATGATGAAACTCTCTTCAAAAAAGAGGTAGTAAAGTGATCAGAATATATAAGATGGAAAGAATCCATGAATTATGAAATAGATTCCATGTATCAGAACCAAGTTTGGGTTCTGGTCGATGCACCTATTGATTTAAATACTGTAGGGTGAAAATGGGTATTCAAGAGAAAACTGGACATGGAAGGTAAATTAAATACTTATAAATCAAGTCTAGTGGATAAAGGGTTTAATTAGAATCAATGAATTGACTATGATGAAATATTTTCACTAGTTTCCATGTTTAAATCCATTAGAATTCTACTTTCTATATCATCTTACCATGACTATTAGATTTGGAATATGGATGTCAAAACTTTTTTACTCAATGTGAACCTTCAGGAAGATATCTATATGACACAACCTAAAGGATTTATGACTCCAGGTGATGAAAAAAATATTTTCAAGTTATAAATATCCATTTATGGATTTAATAAAGCATTTAGGTCATGGAAAATTAAATTCAATGAAGCTATGAAAGAATTTGGTTTCATTAAGAATGAATGTGAGACATGTGTTTACAAGAGGTTTAGTGAGAATGTAGTTGTATTCCTGGTAGTATATGTTGATGAAATATTACTTAATGGAAATAAAATACCAGTCTTACAGTCTATTAAGGATTGGTTGAAAAAGTGTTTCTCCATGAAATAATTAGGTGAAACAACCTATATTCTAAGGATCAAGATTATTCATGATAGATCCAAGAGGTTTCTTGGGCTATGTCAACATACATACATTGACCAGATACTAAAGAGATTTTGTATGAAAAAAAATCCAAGAGGGGATTGGTTCCAATGTCACATGGTATACATATTTATAAGAAAATGTTTCCTCATACACAATAGGATAATGAGAGAATGAGTAAGATCCCATACGCTTCAATGATAGGATCAATCATGTATTCCATGTTATGCGCTAAAATTGATGTTTCCTATGCATTGATCTTGATATGAATATATGAAGAAAATATAGGATAACAACATTGGTATGCTGTTAAGGATATCATCAAGTATCTTAGAAGAACTAAGGATATGTTCCTAGTGTATGGAGGAGATAAGGATATGGTCATTAGGGATTATAATGATGATAGTTTTAAAACATATCAGAATGTTCTAAAGTCACAATCAAGATATGTTTTCTATCTCAATGGAGGAGCTGTAAGCTGTAAGAGTTCAAAGAAGACAACTTTCATTGATTCTACAGTTGAGTCTGAGTATATAAAGGCTTCTGATATAACCAAGGAACCCATTTTGATATGAAACCTTTTCTAAGATCTTGATGTGTTACCTATAAGTAAAGACCCTATCAAATTGTATTGTGATAATACTAATGTGGTGGATCTTACTAAAGGGTCAAGGTCACACCACAGGAAAAAGAACATACTTTGAAAGTATCATATTTTGAGGGGTTTTTATCAAAGGGGTGAATTTGAAGTAAGCAGAGTTCCCATAGAAGAAAACATGGTGGACCCCTTGACTAAAGTCTTATCTCAACATAATCATGAGTATCATGTGAGAGCTAGTAGAATGAAGGTTTTTAGAAGTTTGATGTAGTGAAAGTGGGAGTATATTGGAGTTGGTTACCTATAACCAAATTCTATGTACTTTACAATAACCCATGTTAATTTTTTTGAATATTAATAAACTCCTTGTCACATCATGATTGTTCTTCTGCGTGACATAGTATGTGATAATGTCTTAAGAGTAGCTTTCACACTGAAAGGTCATAAAAGTTCACCGATATGATGAGAACCCATAAGTACCATGAACATATTCTTAAATATATGTTCTATATCCAAATGAAATATTTTTTGGTACAAAAATGATTCAGGCTATCAGGGGTGGAGACTTAGGAATTTGAGGCACCTTCTGTTGGTGTATTCCCTTAGTAATATCCAGTATACGATATTATGTGAACGAGACCCAATAGTAGGAAATACATATTTAGATGTGTCATTGGATGTTCCCATATATGGATGTGTGTATTGTCCCTTATAATTTAATAATATTATTAATGAGTATTATAATTTGTATACTTTGATGTATTGTAGAAAACCATGATGACATATGTTTGCGGTGAGGTAAGATTCATTGGCCACGTCACGATTCATATTTTATTAATGAATAATGAAAGAAAGGATTTATCCCTTATATTATTTAACAGAAGTTGATATATCATGACCTTTTATGGAAATGATTTATCCTAAATAAATCCACGACCATGGTGTTCTATAGGCAAGTCCGATTTCTAGAAAGTCAAAGAAAGAGACATCGAACACATAGGTTGATGGAACCAGTATGAAACCTGATTGATTAGAGATATCATGATAAAGGGATTATATTACATATTAAGCATCTGTATGAGGTATTATTTCATTAATACATTAAATTATTTATCTATGGGTGTCTTGGCATGTTTCTTGATGCTAACCTTGGACATTAAACTACTTAACCTAATGCCGCTGAGATAAAGGCCCAAAGGACCACAAACTAAGTGTATCCAGAATCTTAGTTAAATAATATATATCATTATTTATTATTTAAAAAGTTGAATAAATATTATTCCCACACATGGTTTAACAATTATTCATGTTTTCTTGATCACATATATTCTGTCACTAGTTATTCGAGAGAATATTATGTGCGTGGAATATTTAATAAATGTTTATTTGTTATTTAGTGAATATAATATTTATTTATTTATTAGATAATAATACAATGATATTTACTTATTAAATAAATTTTATTTATTCAAGACCTGAAAAATATTATGGAGGAATGACATACCAAGTTTATATTTCCCATGAGAAATAAAATATATTGAATATTATTTTATTAAATAATATTTAATTTATTTCATGAGTTTAGAACATGTCAAGAAATAATAATGATATTATTATTATAGACATGGTATTATTCATGGATTAAATAAATAATAAAGGTAACTTATGAAATTATTAATTTATAACCCTAGAAGTATTAAACTCAATAATATTATTTTTCAATAGAGCCAATTTATTTTGTATTGTGCACAATGAAACCTAGAGAATCCTCTAGAAGCCCTAGAGAGCTCCATTATCCAAGAATAATCTCAAAAATGAAGATTAATATTCCTCCACCATACACTCTCAAGTCAAGAGAGATAAAAGATAATCTTTTGGAAGCAATTATAGGGGAAATAAAAGGCGAATGATGCAAGTGATAGGATCTGCCATGCTAATACCTGGAGATTCCTACGACGACGTTCAAAAATTTGTGGAACACGTGTGAATCACTGCTAGAGAGAATCTAATCTTGATTCCTATAACACAATGATTACATGACATAAATCCATTATCATATCAATAAAAAAAGAAAGAATTTCTCATATGGTAATTAATTAAAATTATTAAATTAATTATACATAATATGTGATGATCCAATGATTTGGTTCCAATGTTTTATCCATTTTCTACATTCATTGATTAAATTCTATTGATCACAATGTTTATAATCATGTAAATAATGTTGATCCCTCTGGAAGATTGTTGATTTCATGTCTATGTTTGATGTTTTAATAATCACAAATCATCACATACCATTAATGCTTAATCTGGTTTGTTTTCTCATAAACTTAATTACAATCTGTAAATGAATCTGTTATCATGTTTTTGTCTATGCTTATTGACTTACAAAGTATGTTGGAAGTCTTCTGGATTCAACAGACATCGGAAGCACTGATCCAATATCAAAGGACAACGGTCGCACTGATAAAAATGACTCACCGATCCATCAGACTCACCGATCCATCAGACTCACCGATCCATCAGACTCACCGATCCATCAGACTCACCGATCCATCAGACTCACCGATCCATCAGACTCACCGATCCATCAGACTCACCGATCCATCAGACTCACCGATCTATCAGACTCACCGATCCATCAGACGCACCGATGCAAATGAGTCACCGATCCAAGGACTCACCGATGCAAATGAGTCACCGATGCAAATGACTCACCGATCAGATGACAGACCGATGCTGATATATCTGAGTCACCGATCATTACTCTAATGCTGATGACCTACCGATCACTTGAACAGTCATAAACAAATGTTTGAATTTCTTTATCTTTATCTGTATTTATTCTAACCAACAGTTATATTAGTTATATTTTAATACCCTGACAATTAATTAATAAAGGTTGTCGGATGTCAGGAAACCGTACCTCGTACCTACGGAAAGGAAACCTTTTCTGTTCTACGGAGCACGTGACATAAATACAAGAAGACTCTGCTGAAGAGATGAGAGACAACACACACAGAGACAAGGAAGACATACGACATACTCAAGAAGAGCTCTGTGCATACAAGAAGAACCAAGCAAGACAGAATCACACATACAATCAAGCCTACTCAAGAAGAGTTCTGTGCATACAAAAGAATATCGAAGAGCTTCATCGACTACATCTCACTGCCTGTGAACCTGAAGCATACGACACTCTGCTTCTCAAACAAAATCGAGAAGAGGACTTAGAATCACATCTGATTAATTCCAAAATGAGTCCAGTGCTACACTGAAATCACTAGAGCCATTTCTAAACTCTACATCTCTGCTCTGTGATTTATTTATTCTACATTTTGAGCAGTGTGTGTTATCTGCTGTATTAAACACACACACTGACTCCTGTACTTTCACTGGAGGATCTGTAAATCCTCAGCAAACCTTTTACACTTCATTTCCCACTGTGGATAGTGGTAGAGGTCTTGTGACCTGGACAGCTGGCTGCTGTTGTTTGTTTTCCCACGTAGAACTGTGGTAGAGGTATTGTGACCTGGATAGTGTGTTCACTATTGTTAACCCTGATCCAGGGTGTGGATCATTTTTATATAAACTTTTGAGAGGACTAAGTCTTGGCTTGAGACTGAACCTCTTGGTTAATTCTCTATGTTTGTAGCTACATACTTTATCCATACTATACATATTTATTTCATATTTCGCTGCTATTACTTTGAAATATAATTTATTTTCAAAGCTACTTTGATAGTTAAACTCGCAAGTGTTTATATTTATTATAGACCAGTAAGTTAGTTTCAAAGGTTAATTTAATCATAAGATTAAGTTAACTGAGAACTAATCAATCTTTGAGAAACTAATTGAACCTTTATAATCTGTATAAATTCACTACAGTTTAATCTGTTTTTGAAATAGGGGGATTTTTAATCAACATTGTTTTTAACAGAAAATTTTAATTGGAACTCAATTCACCCCCCTATTGAGTATCCACTCCGACCAACACTTGGTATCAGAGGATTGAAAATACTTTCTAAAAGTACTCTGCTTTTTAACTGTGATTTTAGTTATATTTTAAAGTTCTTAAAATTTCTGTTATATCTAAATTTTTATCTCTTTAAAATTTTCTCATCATGGACAATAGACTTGAGGGTGCTGCTACTAACCGGCCACCTTTCTTTAATGGAACCAATTATGCTCAGTGGAAACTGAAAATGAAAATTCATCTAGAAAGCATAGGTTTTGATATTTGGACTGCTATTGAATCAGAATACAAAATTCCCACTACTGCTAGATCTACTTGGGATGAACCTACAAAGACTGCTTACAATAACAGTTGTAAAGCTATGAATGCTCTGTACTGTGCTCTAGGAGATGAAGAATTTAATAGAATTTCTGCATGTAAAACTGCATATGAAATTTGGGATACCTTAGCTGTTTCTCATGAAGGAACAACTAATGTTAAGGAGATGAGATTGAATACCTATACTATTAAGTATGATAATTTTAAGATGAAGCCTGATGAACCCATTTCTGATATGTATCTCAGGTTCAATGAAATTGTCAACACAATGACTTCTCTGGGAAAGGATGTTCCAGCAAAGGAGAAAATCATGAGAATTTTGAGATGTCTACCTGAAATATGGAGATGAACCTCTATCTCCATTAGAGAATCCTATGACATTGGAACACTGCCTGTCAAGGAATTAATTGGTAAGCTGATGATGTATGAAGAAGAGCTTAAAGTAAATAAAGAAGAAGAAAATGAACCTCCAAGAAAGTCTGTCGCTTTCAAATCCTCAACTTCAAAGAATAAGGACAAAGAAAAGCTTCAAGCTGTAGTTGAAAGTTCAAGCTATGAAGACAGTGAAAGTGATTCTAACAGTGATGCTGAGATGGCTCACATTGCTAGAAGATTTAAGAAATTTTATAGGAAAAAGAAGTTCTTCAGAAAAACAAATTATAAGGATAAGTATGATCACCAAGGTAAATGGAAAAAGGATTGGAAGAAGAATGACAAATCAGATGATGTTGTCTGCTATGAGTGCAAGAGAAAAGGACACATAAAAACAGACTGTCCAAAGCTGAAATACAGAAAGAAGTATGAATACAAGGATAACAAGTACAAGAAAGCCATGAAGGCTACTTGGAGTGCTTCAGAAGACAGCACAAGTGAAGCTGAATCTTCAGACTCTGAAAGGAATAGAGCCAACATGTGTTTTATGACAAACACTTCTGAGGTAACATCAGAAACTCCTGCTTCAAATTCATATTATTCTGGAGATGATTCTGAAGGTGATAAAATTTCTAAATCTGAACTGTTTGAATATTGTGTTATGCTTGAAGAAACCTGTAATGAGCTTAAGGATAAATATAAAGGTTTAAAGAAACAGTATGCTTTAAGTGTTAATCATAAATCTGATCTGGATATAGAAGTAGAAAAGAATGCTCAGTTTCTTAAAGAGAATACTGAACTAAAATTGTCTAATGAACAACTCAGAAAAGACTTAGAGAAGTTCACAAATGGCAAGAATACTCTAACACAGATGCTAGGAAAGCAAGTTTCACCTAAATATACTACTGGTATAGGATACCAACCTGGACAAAGGAAAGTTGCCAAAACTAGATTCATTCCTAAATCTGGACAGAAGATAGTTAATTCTGGAAC
Organism: Viscum album; assembly: GCA_963277665.1. Taxonomy (NCBI): domain Eukaryota; kingdom Viridiplantae; phylum Streptophyta; class Magnoliopsida; order Santalales; family Viscaceae; genus Viscum; species Viscum album. Next base: position 1,909,860,651 of record OY728155.1, read on the forward strand.
TTCATATGCCTCAACCAGTTATATTCATAGTTATGGATCTAATAAGGTTTATCATTCAAAGAATGATAATTCTACAAATTATATGAGACCCATTAGACAAATATGGGTACCTAAAGTGCTATTGGCTAACCTGTCTGGACCCAAGAAGATCTGGGTACCAAAATCATATCCCATCTAAATCTGTTTTGTAGGAGACCTGCTTGAAGAGCTGTCACAAGAAGATATGGTACTTAGACAGTGGATGTTCAAGACATATGTCAGGAGACTTTTCATGTTTCAAGAGCTTAGTAAAAGTTGATGGAGGCTTTGTCACTTTTGGTGATAATTCAAAAGGAAAAATCATCGGCTTAGGCCAGATTGGTAACACTGATTCAATCTTGGTTTCTGAAGTTTTATTTGTCGATGGACTTAAATATAACTTGTTAAGCATTTCTCAATTGTGTGATGATGATTTTTATGTGAAATTTAAAAATGATTCTTGCAATGTTTTTAACTCTAAAAATGTTTTAGTATTTTCTGCTTTAAGAAATGAAAATGTTTATGCTGTTGATTTAGATTCCTTAGCTAAGTAGAATATTCCTTGCTTAAATGCTTTTTATAAAGAGTCTTGGTTTTGGCACAGAAGATTAGGACACTGCAATGTACACTCACTTAGAAAACTTTCTAGGAAGAACTTAGTTAGAGACTTACCCAAACTTGAATTTCCAGCAGACAAAGTTTGCAATCCCTGTCAAAAAAGAAAGCAACATAAAGTTTCTTTTAAATCAAAGAAAGAAGTGTCAACTTCTCAACCTCTCGAGTTGGTTCACATGGATTTATTTGGACCTTCTAGAGTTTCTAGTTTAAATGGGAAGCACTATGTCTATGTTCTCGTAGATGACTTTTCTAGATATACTTGGGTATATTTTCTAGCTCACAAAAGTGAAGCTTGTTCTTACTTTGTTAAATACTCCAAGTCTGTAGAAAACCTTAGTGGACTTAAGATTAAAACCTTGAGGAGTGATCATGGTCGTGAGTTTGAAAATCAAGATTTTGAATCTTACTGCTCACTCAATGGCTATTCTCATAACTTTTCTGCCCCTAGGACACCCCAACAGAATGGTGTAGTAGAAAGAAGAAACAGAACCCTGCAAGAAATTGCTAGAACCATGCTCAATGAATATGAACTGCCTATTTATTTTTGGGCTGAAGCTGTAAATACAGCTTGTTATGTCATTAATAGGGTTTTGATCAGACCGGTTCTTAAGAGGACCCCTTATGAGTTGTGGAACCATAGGAAGCCTAAGGTTAACTACTTCAAAGTTTTTGGCTGCAAAGTCTTCATTCTCAATACTAGAGACAATCTTGAAAAATTTTCATCCAAGAGTGATGAAGGAATTTTCCTAGGTTATTCTATCTCTAGTAAAGCCTATAGAGTTTTCAATAAAAGAACCAAATGTGTGGAAGAATCTGTTCACATCAAATTTGATGAAACTGATCCACATTAACCTAAAATCTCTCTTGAAGATGATCTCTCTGGTTTGAATCTCAATGATAAATACAATGGACCTATAGTTAAAACATCCAGCTCTGGAAATTCTCCAGAACCTACTTCTGTTGAACCTCAATCTGTAGATGAATCTGAAATTTCTCGCCCTATCTTTTCAAGACCATCTAGGACTCTAAAGAACCATCCTTTAGATGCTGTTGTAGGAAATCTAGATAGAGGAACACAGACTAGAGATTCTCTAAGAAATCAGGTTGAACATCAAGCCTTTCTTTCACAGTCAGAACCTAAAAATATCAATGATGCTATCAATGATGAGTTTTGAGTAATGGCTATGCAAGAAGAATTAAATCAGTTTGAAAGAAACAAAGTCTGGGAATTAGTTGACAGACCTAAGGACACCTTAACAATAGGCACAAAATGGGTTTTTAGAATTAAAGTAGATGAATCTGGAAATATAGTTAGAAACAAAGCTAGACTAGTTGCACAAGGATATAGTCAAGAAGAAGGTATAGACTATGAGGATACTTTTGCACCTGTAGCTAGACTAGAAGCCATTAGGATCTTACTTGCATATGCTGCACATCTGGATTTCAAGTTATATCAAATGGATGTGAAAAGTGCATTTCTAAATGGTTTTATAATTGAAGATGTTTTTGTAGAACAACCACCTGGATTTACTAATCCCCATTTTCCAAATCAAGTTTTTAAACTTTCTAAAGCTTTGTATGGTTTGAAACAAGCTCCAAGAGCTTGGTATGATAGACTTAGCAATTTCCTTATTTCAAAAGGTTTTACTAAAGGGATTGCTGATCCAACTCTTTTCATTAAAAGAATTTCTAAAGATGTTTTAGTTGTACAAATATATGTTGATGATATTATTTTTGGATCTTCTAAACACTCTTTATGTACTGTTTTTTCAAAAAGTATGCAAAATGAATTTGAAATGAGCTTAATGGGAGAGCTTAAGTACTTTCTTGGATTTCAAATATTTCAAAATGAAAATGGCATTATTTTGAATCAAAGTAAATATACAAAGGATCTTTTAAAACGTTTTGGTCTGGATAGTATCAAGAAAAGTGAAACTCCTATGATTACTACCTGTAAATTGGACGCAGATGAAACTGGGAAACCAGTTGATCAAACAAATTACAGAGGTATGATTGGTAGTTTACTTTATCTTACTGCTAGTCGACCTGATATTATGTTTAGTGTTTGTATGTGTGCTAGATTTCAAGCTAATCCAAAAGAATCTCATTTTCTTGCTGTCAAAAGAATTTTTAAATATCTCAAACACACAGTTAACTTAGGTTTGTTTTACCCAAAAGGACAATCCTTTGAGTTAATGAGTTATTCAGATGCTGAATTTGCTGTTTGTAAGTTAGATAGAAAAAGCACATCAGGAACATGTCATTTGCTTGGAAAATCCCTAGTATCATGGTGTAGTAAGAAACAGAACTCAGTTGCATTGTCTACTGCCGAAGTAGAATACATAGCTGCTGGTAGTTGCTGTGCACAAATTCTGTGGATGAAACATACTCTATTGGATTATGGATTTTATCTTAAACATGTTTCAATTAACTGTGACAATACTAGTGCAATAAATATATCTAAGAACCCTGTGTCTCACTCTAGAACTAAGCACATTGATGTCAGACATCATTTTCTAAGAGATCATTATCAAAAAGGTGATGTTTCTTTGAAATTTATTAGCTCTGAACATCAATTAGCTGATATCTTCAAAAAGCCTTTATGCTCTGAAAGAATGAAATTTATTAAACAAGAATTGTGTATGATTGATCTGTGAAACTGATCTGTGAAACTGATCTGTGAAACCGATCTGTGAAACCGATCTGTCACACCTATTTTTTTTATATATATTGTAATTAATTAGTAAATTTCTTTTATACTTTTTATGGGAACCCTAAATGATAAAATAAATGATACGCGGCTATTTATCCTCCCTAAACCTTTGAACTTTCATTTCCCGCCGAACCTTTCAACCTCTCTTCCCCTCTACTTCGAACCTTCGAACTCTTGCCTTCTCAAAATCCTCGAATGGCTAAGCAAAAGAGACCGAGCAAAGGACCAGATAGCCCTGTACCTTCAAAGCGTGCTCGAGGCGAGTCGAGTAGTACCTCTCAACTATCAGTAAATCTGAACCTGGAAACTCAGATTGTTGCTGTAGAAAAAGAAGTAAACTCTGCCTGGCTTTTGTCAAGTAAGTCACTGTTGCTGCAAGTTCTTGAATCGCAAAGATGGATAGACTGGTTTTCTGACAACACTCGAATAGACTACCCGAAGCTGGTACATGAGTTCTATATGAAACTGGAAATCACTTTAGATGGTGTGGAGGCTGCCCGGATGTCGTCTGTGGTAAAAGGAAAGAAAATATCCTTCTCATCTAAGCAGTGGGCTGAGTGCCTGAACGTACCTCATGAAGGTCGGTATGAGGATTATGCTGGGAATATTCCTCCAACATCTGATTACTTCTCTTATGAATTAGCTCTGGAGCTTCTGACAGGAAACAGAGAGTCACGAAGAATCACAGCTTCAGAATTAGATGGTGAGTGCAGACTTATTTTCAAGTTTATTCAGCACCAACTTTGCCCTAGGAGAGGAGATTTTGCTGCTGTAAAATACCAGGATGTTTTCCTGTTGTTTCTTCTAAAAACACATGAGAAAATCAATTTGTGTAGATATGTGATGGTACACATAGCTGGAATGATAAAACCATCCAAGAAAGCCACTGCCTTGTTTTATTCAAAGATGATATCTACCATGCTCAAGAATCTAGATTGTCTTGATGAAGATGATGAAGTTAATGAAACAGACCATACCTTCTGTCTTAACAAAGAGATCTGCAAGAGGATGAAAATAAATTGGAATCCATGGAAGAAGTGCTGGGTTGCAGATGAAGATAAATTGTATGAAGCCTACAATCCCATAGATCATGGCAAGAGGCCAAAGGATTTGAGAGACCCTGGTTTGAAACCAAATGAGGAACCAATTTATTCTGATGATGATGAGCAAGAAGAAGGAAAGGATGAGGCCACCGAAACCCAAGAGCAAGAAGAAGCTGCGACTGAGGAAGGAAGTATGTCATCTCCTGATGATAGGAGTGATCCTGACACTGCCAGTCCCAAAAGAAGAATAGAATTTGGACCTGCTAGTCCACCCTTAGCCCTACCAGAATCAGAACCTATTCTTGGTGATGAAGAAGATTCTGACACTGAAGAATATTACAGTGAAGCTTCTGAGAAGAGTGATGATGGACGTGCTGATGAAGCTGAGGCTGTTGTTGATGGTGAAGACAGACCAGTGGATGGTCTTTCTGAAGATCAAATGGAATCACCTCAATCAGTACAAGAAATACATATCAGTGGCAAGGATGATTCACCAAAAATCAGTGGAACAACAAGCTATGAGAAACCAAAATACACCCTGTGTGCTGCTGTTTGGGATGACTACCCTGGTTATGCTGTGTTGGGCTTAGAATATTCTGAAGACGAAGAAGCAATGCCAGAATCTGCTACAGCTGTGAAGAGGAACCTCCCACGAGAAGCAAGGTCTGTTCCTACTGTTGATCCTACCAATAATAATTTCCATGGTTCAGAAATCTCTCAAGCTGATCTTGATAAGTTTAAGTTTGAATTGCTAACTGCTGTGAGAACCATAGTTAGAGAAGAAGTTTCTAATTCTCTTACTCAAGTGTCTCTACAAGTTTCTGAAAATTCATTGGAAGCCTTCTCACAGAGAGTATCTAATGCTGTGAAGCCAGACCTAGCCAATACTGGTGAACTTATTGGAAGGCAAATAGCCTTTTTGACTCAGACTATGAAGGATCTTCACACCGGCCTGGTATCTCTATCAAGCGAATTCCGATCAACCATCTCTGGTATGATGGAAGTTTTGAGAAATTTGATTGAACATCTCAACAAGTCTGACCTGAGGAAGTTGAAAGCTGAGTTAACTCACATAGTTAGCCAAGCCAGTATAGGAAAGGTAACCAAGATCACTACCCGTGAGATAGAAGCTCTAAAAGAAGTTGTGCGTGATGAGTTAGCTGCTGTTAGACAAATTATTGACTTCGAATCTTTGAGGAAGATGAAATAACTCTGTGATAACAGTCATAAGATGGCATTGGTATATTCAGCAGATGCTAAGAAAGCCCTACAAGAGATCCAAGAGAAAGTTGATACTTACTTTTCTAAGATTTATACAAAACATGAGATGACTGCAAGATTCAAGGTGTTAGCAGAGAATCTGAAATTACCTCCAGTCACTCAGGCCTTCAAAACTCAAGTTCATCAGTTGCAAGATTTTGTCCCTTCCTTGGCACAGTTCATGGAGAATAAAGATGATTTTGAAAAATCTATGAAGTATGGAGCAGAAGTCATTCAGGACTTTATTCATCTTTTGCAGCCCTATTTGAATGCACATGCCACTGCCATAGTACTTCCTACTTCTGAACCTCTCAGTGATTCTGATATAGCTCCAAATCAGCTATCTGTTGCTCAAGCTCTCTCTCAATTAAGACCAGTTCCTCAGCAAGCTCCTCAATCAGCTCCTGTTTCTCAACAACAACCCTCTGTGGTACCTGCTCCTACACCTTCCCGAGTTGTCCTACCACCACTTCAGATTCGCCAAGACCAGCATGTCTCCAAGCCTTCAAACTTACCCACTATTGATCCCAAAGACAAAGGCAAAGCCCCTTTGTATCCCACCAAATAGTTGTGTATTGTTTTTGATGGGGTGAACAATGTGCTACTTGTAATAATCTGTACTTTATCAATTTTTTTTCTCTCTCTACTCTCTGCTGACTGCTTTTACTTTCACTTTCTCTTATCTGTTTTCCCTCCTTTTTGATTATCCCAAAGGGGGAGAAGAACAAGAATACTTTATGGGAGAAAAGATGTATATATCTCAGGGGGAGAAATCTGTATAATATATATGGGTAATCTAAATTAAGGGGGAGATTTATATATCTCTTTATATTTATTCTTCTTATGGTTTAATTCTCATTATGTTTTTATTAATGATATATCATATTATTTATATTAAATGATAAAGATTTGTGATTATCAAAAAGGGGGAGATTGTTGAGCCCTCTGGAAGATTGTTGATTTCATGTCTATGTTTGATGTTTTAATAATCACAAATCATCACATACCATTAATGCTTAATCTGGTTTGTTTTCTCATAAACTTAATTACAATCTGTAAATGAATCTGTTATCATGTTTTTGTCTATGCTTATTGACTTACAAAGTATGTTGGAAGTCTTCTGGATTCAACAGACATCGGAAGCACTGATCCAATATCAAAGGACAACGATCGCACTGATCAAAATGACTCACTGATCCATCAGACTCACCGATCCATCAGACTCACCGATCCATCAGACTCACCGATCCATCAGACTCACCGATCCATCAGACTCACCGATCCATCAGACTCACCGATCCATCAGACTCACCGATCCATCAGACTCACCGATCCATCAGACTCACCGATCCATCAGACTCACCGATGCAAATGAGTCACCGATCCAAGGACTCACCGATGCAAATGAGTCACCGATGCAAATGACTCACCGATCAGATGACAGACCGATGCTGATATATCTGAGTCACCGATCATTACTCTAATGCTGATGACCTACCGATCACTTGAACAGTCATAAACAACTGTTTGAATTTCTTTATCTTTATCTTTATTTATTCTAACCAACGGTCATATTAGTTATATTTTAATACCCTGACAATTAATTAATAAAGGTTGTCGGATGTCAGGAAACCGTACCTCGTACCTGCGGAAAGGAAACCTTTTCTGTCCTACGGAGCACGTGACATAAATACAAGAAGACTCTGCTGAAGAGATGAGAGACAACACACACAGAGACAAGGAAGACATACGACATACTCAAGAAGAGCTCTGTGCATACAAGAAGAACCAAGCAAGACAGAATCACACATACAATCAAGCCTACTCAAGAAGAGTTCTGTGCATACAAAAGAATATCGAAGAGCTTCATCGACTACATCTCACTGCCTGTGAACCTGAAGCATACGACACTATGCTTCTCAAACAAAATCGAGAAGAGGACTTAGAATCACATCTGATTAATTACAAAACGAGTCCAGTGCTACAATGAAATCACTAGAGCCATTTCTAAACTCTACATCTCTGCTCTGTGATTTATTTATTCTACATTTTGAGCAGTGTGTGTTATCTGCTGTATTAAACACACACACTGACTCCTGTACTTTCACTGGAGGATCTGTAAATCCTCAGCAAACCTGTTACACTTCATTTCCCACTGTGGATAGTGGTAGAGGTCTTGTGACCTGGACAGCTGGCTGCTGTTGTTTTTTTTCCCACGTAGAACTGTGGTAGAGGTATTGTGACCTGGACAGTGTGTTCACTGTTGTTAACCCCAATCCAGGGTGTGGATCATTTTTATATAAACTTTTGAGAGTACTAAGTCTCGGCTTGAGACTGAACCTCTTGGTTAATTCTCTGTGTTTGTAGCTACATACTTTATCCATACTATACATATTTATTTCATATTCCGCTGCTATTACTTTGAAATATAATTTATTTTCAAAGCTACTTTGATAGTTAAACTCGCAAGTGTTTATATTTATTATAGACCAGTAAGTTAGTTTCAAAGGTTAATTTAATCATAAGATTAAGTTAACTGAGAACTAATCAATCTTTGAGAAACTAATTGAACCTTTATAATCTGTATAAATTCACTACAGTTTAATCTGTTTTTGAAATAGGGGGATTTTTAATCAACATTGTTTTTAACAGAAAATTTTAATTGGAACTCAATTCACCCCCCTCTTGAGTATCCACTCCGACCAACAAATAACAATTTAATCATTAACCATGACAAAAATAAATGTTGGGAATGACACATCACATGCTTCCTCTACACCTAAAACCTTCATGCATGACAATCTAGCTCCTCCCAAGCTCCATGGAAGTACCTCCCTTCCTATTCCTCTCTCTCTCTCTCTCTGTATTTCTCTTCCTCTCTCTCCCTTTATCTCTCAATCATGTGACATAGGAAAAATACCATAGGGGGAATATGATAGAATAAAAAGGGGAGTAGTAGAAAAGAAAAGAGAAAAATAAAAGGAAGAAAAGAAAAAGAAAAAGAAAAAGAAAAAGGGGCTTGGGCCCACCCCCCAACACCCAACATGAGTTTATACCTCACCTTAGAAAAACTACCCATTCCAGACTTAATTGTGAAGATTAAAACTCAATATGATACCTTTTTCACAAGATATAGTAGAAAAAATGTGTAGAGATAAATTAATATTTAATTTATTAAATATTAATTATGAAATATTCCACAAAAATCGAATGGATCAAAATTCCCCCAAACTTATTTCCTAGGGTAAAAAACAGATTCCAAGACTAACAAAGTGGCTAGAAAAATTATATGAGGTAATATACTTGGGGAAAATTACCATTTGACCCCTTATAAGAATTTGATATAAAATATTCAAATTTATGCTCAAAATTCCTGTCTGAAAAAAAATGGGTTCTTACAATTAAGGTGAAAGCGGGTTAGAACTGGGTTTCATAACACAAGTTATTCATTATACACCATTGTTTTCATCTAAAAATCATGTCAATATCAGTCATTTATTCCTTCTTTATAACTATTTTTTTATTCTGAACACACACAAAAAGAACTCCTAGTGCATATCTAGTTCCACTATAATGACTCTGATTTTCCATGCATTATTCTTTGATATTATAAGGATTATTTTTGAGATCGTGTGCTGAGATGATGTGTGATTCTGAGGTTTGGTGTTCCTGGAATAACTGTTTGAAATATATTAAATATATTAATAATCACACATGTTTAGTTTTATTGAAAATGTGTAATAAGTCCCAAAAAGGGGACCAAATCAGAAATATGAGGGAACCATTGCATTCAAAACATGAGTTTTACCCTAGGTGTGATATAATTGTCAGCACTCGATGTTTTTGAAAAGGTTTTCACAAGAATGGATTAATAAAATAAATAAATAAATAAATTTTTTTTTGATGTAGTGACCTATCTTCTCCTCTATTTAAATGCTATTATAGACAATTTGTAGGGTTAGACACATAACCCTGAAAATTTTAGAGGATCCATGGAGATAATTAGAGGATATTATGGAGAATGACAACAAACCAAGATCATATTGATAATCGTTGCACTTTTAGAGTTTATGGATCTCACCAATGATGAAAACACAAGATTTTTCTTCATTAGTGATCAATCCAAACTGCAGGTAGAATGTTGATTTGTGATTTCCATCACTTTAATTTATCCCATTTGAACGAGGATCAATTCAATGACCAAAAGTGATTCATGAATCGATGTAAGATTTAATTGAGATGGATTAATTTGTTCATTTTTTTGATTATCCTCTACATTTTTCTATTTCTTCAACAAGGGATCAAGGCCAAGCAAACAAAGGATGAGGTTTGTTCCTCACATTTTATGGATTATGGTTTTCTACCCCTTTTCTTGGAACATTCATCACATGGATTTCTTTTGGAATGTGATTCGATGAATACTAGGTATTTGATCATTGCCTGACCTTTATTTAGTGCAACAAATTGATACCACGTGCACAGTTCGTGATAAAGGCTATGATTAAAGTGAAATAATGATGGAGGATGATCATAGGTAGATCTAAATATATTTTCGGTTCCTGTTCTTCCTAGTTTTGATACGCAGTGATGATTTGGATCAAAAAATCATTTTACAAGTAGATCAAGGACCAAAATATGGCGAGTGAGAATCTATGAGATCGCACTATCAAAAAATATGGTAAGGGATGTGCTGCCTTTTATCAACGCTAAGAAGAAAGCGCTGATAAAGGGGTGGGACTTTATCAGTACTAACTAAAAATGATGATAAATGTTTTTAATAAAAAATATTATGAATTTATATAAAATTATTATATTTATATTCAAAAATAATGTTTATTTGTATACATTAAATAAAAAACAATGTTTTATAATTAATATATATTTTTTAATAATTTAAATATATATATATAATGTTTTAATTGAAAAATGTATTTCTAAGATTATAATTATATATATATATATAATTAAATAATTATAAGATTATAATAAATTAAATTAAATAATAAATATATTTATTAAATTTATTAGAGATTTATTAGATCAATTTATTAGATTTATTAGATTTATTGGATTAATTCATTATATTAATTATATTTTTTATATTTAATATATTTAATATATTTATTTTATTTATAAATATATAATATTTTTTAATATATATATTTATAATTAAAATTATTGAATATATATGTGTTTTCCAATGAATTTGGTCAATGAATATATTGATCATGCATATATATATGTTATGTATCATGCATGAATGTTCATTTATACATTACATCACATTGTCCATTGATGTGGTATATTGATTAATTCATAATGTTACCCATATAAACTATATATGTTCTAAAAAATGTACTTATAAAATTACATTAAATATATTTAAATAATAAATATATTTTATTATATTTTTAATGATATATGTAAATACGTTTCGAATACATTTGTAATTATAATTATAACTATATATATATATATATATATAAATAATTATAAAATTATACATATAATATTATAATTTTATTAATATATATATATTAACAATTATATACAAATATTTATAAATATATACCATTTATAGTTATAATTATAACTATAAATAAATAAATATATATGTGTAAATAATTATAAAATTATAATTAATATATTTATTATACTACTTATAAAGTTATAAATATATAATTAAATAGATATCTTTATAAATATACACAAATATTTATAAATAAATAAAAATAAATTTATATTTATTTAAATCCTTTATCAGCACAAAAATAGCACTGATAAAAGACATATTTATCAGTGTTTTTTAGCACTGATAAATATTCCCTTTATGAGTGCTAAAAAAGTGCTAATAAAAGATGTCTTTATCAGCACTATAATTTTAGCGCTGATAAATATGTCTTTTATCAATGCTTTTTATCACTGATAAAGACCTATCTTTATTAGGGTTTTTTATTTTAGCGCTGAGAAAACATACCTTTATCAATGCTTTTAACTAGAACTGATAAAGGTTCTAGTGGGTTTTTTAAAAGAACCCTAACAGGCTCCTCCTCCCTCGTACCCTTTCAAGACTTCATGGAAGTGGACCCCTGTGTCATCGAGACCTCCTCCACCGCGATCCCTACTACTCCTCCTCCTCCACCACCACGACCCCTCCTCCTCCTCCTCCTCCACTACCACTGTCTCCTCCTCCTCCGCGGCTGCCGACTCGTCCTCCTCTTCCGCCACTTCCTCCTCCTCCTCCTCCTCCATAGTAACCGCCGACTCGTCGTCCTCCTCTGCCGCTGTTTCCTCCTCTTCCTCCTCCTCCTCCTCCTCCTTCACCCGGATTCATCAGCAAGTTATTATTATTTTTTATTCTTCATAGATCCATGGTTATTCCCTCTCTTGGAATCATAGACCAAGTCTACTGGGGATAGTTCTTTGGTCTGTGTTGTTGATCTTGACATAATTTTGTTGGATCTAGTTAGGTTAACATGGTTTGTGATTAGATATTGAAGTTTTCTTATGTGATTATTCATTTTGGAAAACCTTTGTGAGGTATGTTTCTTCCCTATAATATCCAATTCTATTTTAACATAAAGAATTTTTTTGATTAAATATTTTCATTGATTTTTTTGTGAAAAAAATGTATGATTATTGATGGAAATCCCTTGTTATATGGTTTTGGAAAAATTGGTTGTCATTTGGAAAACCCTCTTATTATATAATTTTTAAGTTATTGTTTTAAAATTATGGTTTTCTTTTGAAACATGTAAATTATTTGATGAAATTATTTAAATAAGGATTTTTTTTTGATTTATTTGGAATGGTATTTGTTAAATATGGTTGGCATGAGTTCATGGGTTGGACTTGACCATAAATAAGGGGAGTACTCCATTGGGGAACCTGGATATTTTTCATGTTTTGATGACTTTGTGGATCAATGAGGGATCTCACATGAGTATGGAAATTTCAACTGAGCATGTATTGTGAGTGGGTTGAGACATAAATGTGGATATTCCTAATAATGGAATTAAATATTTTTGTACATACAAAGGTTTTAATTGGATATTATTTATGATTTTGGGATAACCAGTTTAAAAGATTTAAAATGGTTTTATATAAAACTTTCTAACATTTTTTTCCAAGTGGATTGAGTTTGGAAGTCAATGGGAAAATAATACTAAGTTTAGTCTTACCCCCTTTATTCAGAACTATTTCCTATTTGAAATTATGATCTATCAAGACACATATAAGGGAAAGGTATCTTAGTTCTTTAGTAATTTTTTGTGATACCATTGAGTGGGAGTTGGTGCCATGTTTTTCAGAATCTTCTATATGTGATGGATCAATATGGACAAAGTATGAGAAGGTGTGTGGGAAATTCTTTTGAAGAAGATTTTATGGAAGTAGAGGGTTTTGTTGAAGAGTTTGAGAGTTTCAAATGGGGGGTGAGGGCTTCAGGGTTATGGGAAATGTGGATAATTTTAAGCTCTGAAATTAGGATTATTGCCATATAAGAGATCAGATGACAAGAATAATGAATCTGATGCATGTGTCTCATGAGTGAACTATAGTGAGAGGGAATGGAGAATGAGAAATATTAGTTGTGTGAAGTATTGCTAAAAACTGGTGGCATATGGTGCAATATTCAATGGTCACAATAGAATTACAGGTTTCAATGGATTCTATCATGAATTCCATTGTAATTCAAAGTAACTTTCACATTGACTTGGGTTGATTATAAAATTATTTATACTTTGTTTGGTCTGAAAAAAAATTGTTCATAAACTGGTTAGCTTGTTATAAAATTGTTTATAAACTGGTTGATTTGTTTATATAATTTTTTATAAATTTTTTGGTTTGTTTGTACATTTTTTTATAAATTTTTTGGTTTGTTTTATAAAGGTGTCTTCATTTTAGAGTTTTGATGGTTTTTTATAGAAATTATTTGGTGTGTGTTTGGAAAGGATAAGGGCCCTTTTGGAAATTGTGAAATGTTTGGGTGTGTGTGTGTGTGTTTAAAACTCAAGGGCTCGTTTGGAACTTTCATATGATTTGTGTGTTTTACATTCCCAACCTTTAGTTTTAGTCTATGATGCACATCCTTGGATGCTTGATGCACCTCTTCTTATTGAAACTCATGATGGAATAACACAACTGACCTAAATATAATTACTTAAACCAACCTCATTCTAATGAAATATATACAATGAATATTTAAACACACTGCCACATCATCATTTCCATTAACATCTCCACATCATTTAGCCACCAAGATTATTATTTACACATTACACATCACTTGTAACTATATGATTAATTAAACCAACCCTATTAATATTAAATGAGGTTTTAAGATATTTCATATATTTAAATGGACATGGGTCAGTTACAATTGGAAATGTAATGATACAAACCAGGTTGGTATCATAACCAAAAACTAACCTGACTTTCCACTAACCTAAGAAGAATTCATAATCCCCATGGGATAGAAATGATCCCATGGAAAAAAGATACAATTAATGTGGAATATTTTACCAATAAATTAGAGTAAATTAAAAATGATCTTTCTCCTGAAAACCAGACATGTCCCATTCATAAGTTGAACATCTAGGAAAATAGTAGATACACAAAAAATAAATAAACAGGAAGCAAATATCCTATATGGAAAATAAAATACAACTATTGACCAATATAAATGTTTAACCAGACATGTCTCATTCCTAAATCTCATTGGACCTATTTTGGATAGGTATAACATATGAGTTATCATTTTATGTTTTCTTTTCAGTTGAAAATCTCCTCTGCCGCGCGCCTCTCCTCCGCTACGAACACACCTTTTCCACATGCTAAATGGCACCTTCACGGTGATTTTTCTCTTCTTACTCATTGGTTTCCTCTTGTTCACATGTTATTAATATTTGATATTGATGATTATGTTATGTGTATAGGATAAACGCCCCGCTAAAAATCATGGCGGTTGGTGGTCCCTGTTTGTGCACTAAATTAATTGCATGTTGGTTGGTTCATGATGAACATTTGAATATAGAAATTGGAAATTTACGTATACTTTGATAATTAATTAATTACTTAGGATGATAAAACTTATGTGATAACCCCTGAATTAATAAGTAGAATTGAATAATGGATGCTTTGTAAAATCTGAAATTGTGTTTTTTTGGGTTTGTATGATGTTGCGATTGTGAGCATGATTGTGTGTTTTTATGGTATTGTGGTTGTTGACATGATTGGAATTACATTTTTGTCCATGTTTTAGTTCCTCCACCATTGAATATCAATCCAAAACCTACCCATTTCAATGGAACCACCACTTTGTTATTAGTGAAATTCCACTAAATCTTAGAAAACCACTTCACTAGAGGACTCTATGGGACACTTTATGGACACAATAGTCAAATAACCATAACAACACATGTAATTAATCCTTTCACCCATAAGAAATATATGGAAAATTATACCATCTATTAGTTTAGTACCATAGTTCTTGATTTGAGACATTATGTTTCTAGAGAAACACTAAAAAACCGATTTACAACAATGTATATAGATCACATGTGGGATACTAAAACATTCTAGTGAAAGGGATTCTCATAGCTTGTTCTATTGATTAGGTGGTTTGGAAGATGGGTGTGATCTAATTTGTTCCTAAGTAATGCCTGGAGAGGTAAGGTTATGGTATACCATAGCTAGTTCCATTGATTATAGTCGGATGATGACCCTAGTTGAACATAATTTGTGTAATTATTTTTTTAAATATTAATATTACCGAATCAGATAGTATGAATATGAATAAAGAATGTATGAATGCCAATCGGTTGACAAAAGAGCATGAATATGGTGTGAAAGAGTTTATCAAGTTTGAAAAAGATCATGCATATGGACCTTATCAAATCCTTTGTTCGTGTTTACACTGTTGTTATTCAAGAAAAATTAGTCCAGAGAAGTTGGAAGAACACTTGATCTGTCACAGAATAGATCAAAGTTATACATGTTGGAATAAACATGGGGAAAAAATGAATGTAGGTAGTGGCTGGGATAACACTGTGAGCGTGAACGATGAATATG
Organism: Viscum album; assembly: GCA_963277665.1. NCBI lineage: Eukaryota > Viridiplantae > Streptophyta > Magnoliopsida > Santalales > Viscaceae > Viscum > Viscum album. The sequence goes on from OY728155.1 coordinate 1,909,876,374, forward strand.
ACCATATGGAGGATGTGATTATAGATGTGAATGATGATGAAGATCATATTGAGTAAATGACAAGAAAAGTTGAAGTTGAACTTTGTGATTGACCAAAATTGTTTGAGACGTTAAAGATTTGTGAAAAGATGCCATTGTATGCTGGTTGCACTAAATATACAGTATTTTCAGCTGTAATGAAGCTGTATAATTTGAAATCAGGCAACGGATCGAGTGACACCAGGTTTACGGAACAACTTGCTCTCCTGAATGACATGCTCCCAGAAGATAATGAGCTCACAAGCCGAACATACGATACCAAATGAATGCTACACTCAATGGGTATGATCTCTGAAAGAATACACACCTTCCCGAATGACTGTATACTGTTTATCAAAGACCAAAAATCACTTAAATAATTCCCAAAGTGTGGTGCTTCTCGATACAAGAAATATGAATCCAGTCCTATGAAATTTTTATGGTAATTTCCAATCATTCCAAGGTTTAGTCACCTATATGAAAGTGAGGAGACTGTAGGAAAATTGACATGAAATGTAGATACAAGAATTAAAGATGTAAAACTATGTCACCCTACATACTCACATCAGTGGAAGATATTTGATCATGAGTATCCTGAATTTGGAAACGAGTCGAGAAACCTTCATCTTGTATTATCTACAGATGGAGTGAATCCTTTTGGTTTTCAAAGCAAAATTCAAAGTACATGGCTAGTTATGTTGGTAAATTATAACTTACCACCGTGGTTATGCGTGAAATGAAAATACATCATGTTATCTATGCTTATATCAGGACCAAAACAACTGGGTAATGGCATTGATGTTTATTTGGATCCATTGATCGATTGTTTGAAATTATTGTGGGATTCAGGTGTTACATTGTATGATGCTTACAAAAACGAAGATTTCACTTTGAGATCCATGTTGTACGGGATGATAAATGACTTTCCTGTTTATGGAAATTTGTCAGGATATAGCATTAAAGGAACTCAAGGTTGTTCTATTTGTGAATAAGGTACAAAGTCGATTAGGTTGAAACATTCATCGAAAACTGTGTTTCTAGGACATCAAAGATTTCTACCCTGATGACATAAGTACCAATATTAGATGAAATCATTTGATGGAAGTTCAGAAGAATGTACATCACCGTCTCTAATAACAAGTGATCAATTTTTTTGAGAAAGTAAAAGATGTGGAAACAACTTTTGGTAAACCATTTTCGAAAAACCTTTCGAAAACCAGTTGGAAAAAGAGATCAACTTTTTTTGAATTACCATACTGGAATTTTCTGTATGTTAGAATTTTTTTGATATTATTCATGTTGAAAAAAATGTATGTGATAGTGTCATAGAAACATTGATAAATGAACCCAACAAAATGAAGGATGAAATTAAGTCTAGGTTGGACATGGTTGAGATAAGAATATGAGAAGAGTTGGCACCAGTGAAGGGTGAAAAATGAACATTTCTTCATTCTACTGCTTACATGATTTCCAGGAAAGAGATATATCAGTTTTGAAACTTATTTAATGACATAAATGTTTTAGAGGGGTATTCATAAAATTTCAAGAACATCGTGTCAATGAATGATTTAAAGTTAAAGGGTCTGAAATAACATGACTTCCATGTTTTGATGCAAGATATAATTCCTATAGCTCTACATTGAACTTTTTAGAAGAATGTTCTCCATACATTAACAAAGATATTTTTATTATTCAAATATATATGCAACAAAGTTATAGACCCAACGAAATTTCCAACTATGTAAGGAAAAATTTCCGTCATATTATGCGAATTGGAAATGTTCTTCCTGCCGACATTATTTGATATGATGGTTCATTTAATGGTTCACTTAGTGAGAGAGATTCAACTATGTGGTCCTATAAATTATAGATGGATGTACCCCATTGAACAATATATGAAGGTTTTGAAAGGGTATGTCAAAAATCAAAGTTGACCAGAGTGTTGTATTGCAGAGTGATATATTGTTGGGTAAGTCATTGAATTATATACTGAATACTTGTCTGGTGTGGAAAGAATAGGAATATAAAAATATCGTTACACTAGGCAGCTTGAGGGTGATGGAATTTATAGAAGGGAGTTTGTCACAATCAATATTACAGACCAGGAGCAGGCCCACCTTTACATTTTTCATAATAGTTTCAATGTTGACCCCTATGTTCAAACCCAAAAAGAAATTATTAGGCATTTTAATCCATATAGGGATGAAAAATGGATATCAGATACACATAATAGAAAATTTATAGGATGGTTTTGGGACCATATTTTTAAGAAGTAAGATGAAAATCTGAATTCAATTTCAGAACAAATTCGATGGAGAGCTAGAGGACCAAGTGTGTATGTATTATCTTACAATTATTATATAGTTAATGGTTATAACTTCTATACTAATGAAAATGATAAAGATAGTACCATGCATAAGAGTGGGGTTACACTTGTGGTTGAAGTGATGCATGTTTTCAGTACTAAGGAAAAAAATCCAATTTATTAGAATATGTCATACTTTGGCATCATCAAAGAAACTATTTGAAAATAAATCCTTTAGAAAGATGTAAAGGTAGTGTTATTAGCTTATATTTGGACCAAAGAAACCCTTTGTAAAGATGTAAAGGTAATTTTACAATATAATATCTCTATTTTAAAAAAAAATTATATAATTAAAAGTTGATGTGATTTTCATTATTTCTTGTAGGGTATATTTATTTTAGAAGATTTATGTCCATGTGACATGCCTTTGCAGGAATAGAAACAATGTTGTGTTTTCTCAATCACAGGGGCAATTTTGATGTTTGTATAGTAAAATAATTTTCCATATAATTAATTCATTATTTAATATTTATGTTTAATTTATTTCTTTTATGTAAGGAATATTAATCTACTCATATGTGATATCAATGTATGAAATGTTTAGGTCATTATAGTTAGTATCAGAGTAACTGACCTATTCAAAATTGAGAAAATGCATTTAGTTGTTTTGATAATTTAGGGAGGTGATCCATAAGTCATTTTAAATGTGTATGAATCAACCCCACCTCAATACGACACATGATGTGACCGGTATGACTCAAAGTGTCTCTTTTTATTTAAAATTGACATTATTTTTATTAAAAAGAACTAGTCACATACTAAAAACTAAGAAAAGACATTCATATTGTTTTGATACTTTAGGAAAATAATCCATAAGTCATTTGTGACATGTAGGAATCTACCACACCCCAATTCAATGCACAATATGACTGGTATAACTCAAAGTGTCTCTTTTTATTTAAAATTGACATTAATTTTAGAAAAAAACACAAGTGACATACTGAAAACTGAGAAAACATATTTGGATTGTTTTGATGCTTTAAGAAAATTATCCATGAGTCATTTGTGATGTGTATGAATCAACCTCACCTCAATATGATGCACAATGTCATCGATATGGCTAAAAGTGTCTGTTATCAGTTTAAAGTTGACATTTTAGCTCAAAACCTGTCACTCACTGAAAACTAGGAAAACCCCCTCCAATTGTATTAATAATTTAGGATAATGATTCATAATTTCTTTTTGATGTGTATAAAGTAGTCTAATATCAAACCAACGCACGATGCGACCGGTATGACTCGAAATGCATGTTTCCAGTTTGAAATGACATTTTAGTAAAAAAACATAATTGAAATACTATAAACTGAGAAAACGCATTCAGATTGTTCTGATACTTTAGGAAAATGATCCATAAGTCATTTTTGACATTTAGAAATTAAACTAACCTCAATTCAATGCACAATGTGACTGGTATGACTCAAAGTGTCTCTTTTTATTTAAAATTGACATTAATTTTAGGAAAAAACCCAAGTGCCATATTGAAAACTGAGAAAATGCATTCTAATTATTTTGATACTTTAGGAAAATGATCCATGAGTCATTTGAGACATGTAAAAATCAAATTCACCTCAATCTAACACACGATGTCATCAGTATAAATCCAAATGTGTCATTTAAAATTTATATTAATTTTAGTAAAAGAACAAGTAACATAGTCAAAACTGAGCAAACCCATTTAGATTGTTTTAATATTTAAAAAATGATCTATGACTCATTTGTGACATGTAGGAATCAACCCCACCTTAATACGATGCACTATGTTATCGATATAACTCCACATGTGTCTTTTTTTATTAAAAATCTACATTTTATTAATTTTTTTTCAATGAGGTGCGAGACCCCTTAAATTAAGAAAGATGGAAATGTAAAAAAGTGTAAAATTACAAAAATGAAGAGGATAAAAACTAAATAAACACAAAAAAAATCCAAATGCTTCTCATCAAACTTGAGAGCGAGTGCTCATTCCGTGAAAAGAGGATCTTCCACCCCAGCCATGAGGGTGGTGACCCCTTCGTCAAGTTTTTACAAGAACCCATGGGCCATCACAATCATAAGAGTGTAAAATATCACTATATTCCTTCATTTTGTTCACATTAGGTGCACCACAATCTTCTGCACTATTTTCAAATGACAGTAAATCAAATGGATTATGAGTGAATACCTTTTCTTTAACATTTTCTTTAAAATGAAGAGCAGGAGGAGATGTTCCATTCCCTTTATTGTCCAAGCCCTGCACTAATTCCAAGGTTAGATTAGAGTTTCCATACAATCCCCCTTTATCATTATCATATGGGGAGTATGAAAAAGGGATAGAGTCGATCCTTTGCCATAAGGGATATTGGCTTCGGGAACACTGTAAGAAACAGGGGTAGCGGGAGTATCAACAATCACTTTCCCTATAGAAGATTTTGAGTCATCATCAGATGTAATCGAATCCCTCCCCTGAGTAGGGGTTGGTTTATATGGGATATATCCTCCATATCTAGTCTTTTGAAAATATACTACATCTATCTTAGCCTTCCCCTTGTGGTTCTTATCATATATCATCTTTTGTTCCTGCCATATGTTGAGGTCCACTACCTCCTAGATGAAACATTCCATGGAATTTTGAATATCCTCTAAGTCTTCAGCAACCTGGTCATAATACATACCTCTGGATAACATTTCCTTGAAATAAACAATGTTCTTATGTTCACTTCCTCCCAAATCAGTCCAAGAGATTGCGGGTCTGTCTAGAATAGACAAAACAATAGTACACAATGTACTATCCCGATTTGGTGCAACATTCCTGGACTGGGTACCTTCTAAGTTTTCTTTTTCCAGCCTAGTGCAATCTAAAATGGGTCCACCCTTATCAGATAATGAGATAGAAACATTATTAATAGAACTCAAAGATGAAGTTATGATAGGTGGTGGAACTACTCCAACATCTACATTCCCCTCTGCCTCATTAAGAAGTGTAGCACTCTTGTCTCTTATTATACCGTGATCTATGTCATGTCCCTTCAGATTACATTCAGGAAAAATCATTTTTCTTCTATAGTCTGAGGTATTATGACCAATAACAGTACATTACTCACAAAAGAGAGGCATTTTTTCATATTCCACTCTAAGATTAATATCATCCTATAGAGTAGAAAGCATAATATTATCAATCCTTGGAATACCCAGATCGACCTCTACTAGCATATGAGAAAAATGGCCAAAATACACCATTTATATGGAACTGTCCATCCTTATGGGGACTCCTAATGCAGATGAAATATCAAATAAAATTTCTGGATGCCATAGGATCCAGTTTAATCCATGCATTTTTACGCAAACCTCGGTATAAAGTCTCCTTGAAATCAGATAGGTTTAAATTTAGATGCCAATCATTTAATATAAAAGTTATTAGCCTTAAATGGATTAACCTAGTGCTCAAATATTTCCCTTTCAAGTTGGTAGAAGTAAAAATAACGTGGAAAAACCCATGGTCTAAAGAAACACATTTAAAATCAGAAAACCCCCAAATGGTTGTAAGTCAGTCAACAAGATCTACAAGTTTCCACAGTTTCATTACTTTTGATAGGTTGATTTGAGCCATGATAGAGAACTTACAGAGATCTAACCTTTCTTCAATAGCACCATTGGATGCCGAGACATGGTCTGTTGTGCCTTTTTGGATAATATGCTACATTTTTTGGTCGCTAAAAGCCGCAAAAGAACTGACAGTGGAACCTGTGAAGGCCATCGGGTTCCCTCTGTCTTTCACCTTAGTGCACCTCGAATGGTTTATTTGATGTGCGGAAACTCGAAGGGAATAATAGGTATACAGATTAAGACTTCTAGGGTTTTCTCTTTCAGCGTGCCCACTGGAAAAAACTGAAGCGAGGGAGTCCCGATCCTCCATCCTTCAATATTTGATATCATTTTATTAATGTATTCTTTCATATTAATGTTTAATTTATTTCATTATTTTATTACTAACATAATATTTTTTTTATTATATAGGTGTAATTTTTTTCTTGAGTTCTGATGATTTGTTCTGAAACTAATACCATGGATAAAAATCTTTGAGAGGGGATCACTGATGAAAAAGGATGAAACATTAATGTTTTTAACTATTTGTTGGATAATTGTAATTGTAACCATATAAAACATTGTTTGAAATGTATATAGAAATGTGTTTTTTTTGTATTCATGATGTTAAGTAAATGTATATATAATTGTTTGTGAAACTCTTGTGTCTGCTGTTTCATTCTTCTATGCTTTTTCATGTGCAGGTGCTGTTTTGTGTAGGTGTATAGGTGTTGAGTGTGTTGTTAAATAAATAGCACATCCTAGGAAACTAGGCCTTTATCAGCGCTATTTTGAGAAATGATAAAGGGGTCCCTTTATCCGTGCTAAAAAAGCACTGATAAAGGGTGACCTTTATCAATGCTTTTTAGCGCTGTTAAAGGGGACCCCACCTTTATCTTCGCCGTGATTAACAGATCTTTCCTAGAACAGTTAAAAGTGATTTCTAGTGCTAATGAAAGCCTTATTTGCAGTAGTTTCGAGAGACCTCTGATCCATAGTTTCTAGTGAGGGTGGTGGCTCTAGTGATGCACTTAAGGAAATGGAATATATCTCGATGGATCTAGAAAATATTGCGATACATGACATGTATTTCAGGATTACACATTATTTGGGACCCCTTGGATATGACGCTAGGGTTTCTGTTGGAGTTAAATATCACATGCCGTGTAACCCAATCACACGCCGTGTGACCCATCCATGATGGATCTATGTATACCTCATAAGGTAAACTAACATGAATAGGTGTACACAAGAATGGAAATGTCGTGTATGTAATGACCCAATGTTTTTAATGGAAATTCCCTTCTTATAAATATTCCATAAAATCACATAATAATGAACTACTAAGTGATAAGTGACCATTAAACATAAGTTTTTCACTTCTGTGTTTGGAATTTCAAAAATCTGGCATACACGGTTGTGTTCAAGATGTTTTTTGGAGTCTAATAAAAAAAATAATTTTTGGTGAATAGTAACATGCCCTAATGAATATTAACATACCCTTATGAATAGTGATATACCCTAATGAATAGTAACCTTACCTATTGTGGTATAAAAATAATATTCATGTTGGAATTTCGATATACCTATAGTTTAGAATGAGTTAATGAATGTTTTAAAGCTGGTTTTGATAATAAATTATTATTTTATTTAAATAATCATATTTAGAAAATTGTTTTTGAAAAATGGAATTCATTTTTTTATTCTACACGTCAAAAAATGGTTGGGGTAAATTTTTGGGATTTTTCTGAAATACTTGAATTTTTGATGAATAGTGAAACACCGTAATTTACAAAAATAAGCTAAATAAGCTAATTATAGAGTCATGTGTGATGTTCTACTGATGTAAGCCCACTTGGTTCGGGATTAAATTATAAAATTAATATACTTGGTCATGCAAGACTCACTATTCATTGTCTTGTGGGGAAATAATAAACTAATGAATTTTATATTAAGGAAACCCCTCTCTCCTCCACTATAAATACCCTCTCTCCTTACCTCTTTACCTCACACCTCTCAAGCCTTGTGCCTAGACAAATTTCTGCCCAAATAACCTCCCAAGATCCTTCCCCATTTCCAAGGCTTTATGGTCTTTCCAAAAGACCAAAACCAAAGCCCCTAAGAGGAGTCTCAAAGAGAGGAGATCAAAGGGTCAGAACCCTCTTTTGTTTTCAAGTGTTTTGTTTTCATTTTCTTTCTTTCCTTGTACCCCCTTCCCCTTACCTTATCCAAAAGGCATGAAAGCTCCATAATCTCATATATTCTGGATTCTAATCATGTTTATGTAAAATTTCAAGCATCATACTTCTGCTCCTCTCCCTCATGTTCTAGAATTAAACATCGTCCGTGATGGGTCAAATTACCGACATCATGGATAATGTGTTTTCAAATTCTCTCATCATTTTGATTCTGGTAATGAAACCATTTATGTTATGGTTTAACCAGATTATTATATATGTTATATGTCCTATTTAAGGTTCTATAATCCTCATACACTCATGATATAAAACAATAACACAAAACAAGTCAATTATGGGCAAAATCGTTAAAATTAATTCAAGTGTTTATCATTAATGTTTAATATAAAGGTTCTATTTAACTCTAATTAACCAAATTAATTTTGTAACCATGTAACCTAATGGATGTCCAATAATTTTATAACTTCAATTCTGGACAACCACTTTCATCTTACAATTTATTTGAACCTAAATACAATTGAACCGATCATTAAAACAAATGAGACAAACGGACCCGAACAATGAAATTGAACCTCGTAATCAACCAAGATGGGTATAAATGAAATAAAAAAGGTTATAATGAGTCTTTTAAATTTATATATGGTTCTGGAAGTATTTATTAATAAAACTAATTTGACTATTCAGGTCATTAATATCAAGTGGAGAACACCAACGACCCTAAGGTAAGGGATCCCCTCAATTTCACTCTTATTCAAGATTGTTCACTATGTTAAGACATGTTGTGTGTAATTATTAATTATGGGGTATGATTTAACACCTCCCCCATACTACCCTATTTATGTATAAGTGATGATAATTCCATTTCCTCTATCACTAATCCCCCTCAAGTACTCCTGATATCATGCCGATAATCCGTAAAGAATTCTACCCGAACCTCTTTTATTCCTTCGGGTTGTCTTATCTACCTTTCTACCAAAATGATGTTATATTATTTTTTCTTATGAATACTCTAAATGTTGTGTACATGTTCCAAGTATATTTATAAAGACTCTTTCATCAATTTATTTTTGGGATATGCATGATTTTAAGTGATTATCTCCTCATTACTTCCCGATAAGTGAACCCGTTTTAAGGGAACTTCCCGAATTCTTTACTATTTTCAAGTGTACTCTATCCTCTATTTTAATTCACCTTTGTCCTTATAAAATCAGTCTTTTTATTATGAAAACCCTCCTTGTTTACTTCTGGTTTTATAAAAATATATTATGCCACTTTTCATTTTAAGAGATATTCGATGTTTTCTTAAACCACACTAAAATGTTTTGACTCAAAGATTCCTAAAAACTATTTTTACATGTTATCACTTCAGTTTTTTATCTCTTGTCATGATTTATGCCTTTATACATTATTAATGTCTATTTATGATATAATTCCTTTCTTTCATGGACTCTTGTATGTTACACCCCTTTTTTATTATGCTTCATGATGCGATTACATGCCCATTTCTTTCCTTGGGTACTCTTATGTTTATGTATGATTGAGGTTCTTTATGTGGCAAGAATATAGATGAATAAGCTTATATGGGTGCGCCCAGATAGCTCTCCAATTCGTTGGGTAGAGTTAATGTCTCATGAGAAGATTATGGGCAAACGGTTCGGGCGGTTAGCCTTGGATTGTGCTACTATGGGAAATGAGATTGGCGGTTAGCCTTGACTCGTACTAAAGTATTGTTTAAAGTTTCTGCCACCTCTCTATGAAACCATGCTTATATAATCTCATGATTATATGATCCCATTATTATTTTATCCCATGTTTTTTTGATCCCATTTTTATATGTTATTATTCCATATGTTCCATGCTTCCAATATCATTATGTTAAGCCTCCTAACTCATGTGCTTAAAGTTTATTCTTATGTTCTTTCCCTTAATGGGATTTTTAGCTCATCCCTTTGCTCATGTGTTCCCCAGGGTACCCTATATAGATGTAAGGGATCAAAGGAAGTTAGGATCTCATTATGAAGATTAAATAAAGAAGTTTTCTTGCCCATGTTTTATGTTATTTGTACCTAGTCTTCCAAGACACTAGACTTAACGATCCTTGGCTTGTACTCTGATGATGAATTATGTTTAAAATCATGAAATGTTATGTGTAAAAGGCTAGGGTCTCTATAGTTGGTATCAAAGCATGGTCTAGTTATTTTTGGAGATTAGTAATGGATAACCTTAGTGAGAACATTAAGGATGAGACTAATTATTAGAAAACATTCCCAAATTTTGGTGAGTATTGAGTAAGTGGTTTATCAAGAAAATAAATCCCTGTCTGGATATGAGCAGGTAGAGCCGGCTCTGACACAGATGTATCCTAGGGGTAAAACCCAAAAACACGTCTTTGAGCTAGACTCAAACAGGAACTGGTGCACGACAATGGGCCTTGCTGCACTCTTGTTTACAACCCTCCCGGGGGATATGCTTTGGTAGATTCACGAGATTAGTACAAACCATTATTAGGGGAAAAATACCATAAGAATATAAGTTAAGAAATAGATTGAGGATAACCTAGATATAAACCTAAGGAATCACAAGTCAGGATGTACTTATTCTTTATAAGTTTATCCTTTGATGATCAAATTTTCCTTTCTATTATCAATAGATAAGTATTCAAGACCTCTAATTATACGTTCTTTTTCTTAGTTAATGACAGGAAATAGAAGAACACATTCCAGCAACCAATGTGATAGGAAATGTGATGATTTCCCTAATGACATGCCTGATGTGAAGGAAGCGGGTGCTCAAAACTTCATGACAATACTTGCTCAGCTGGCACAAGTTATGAATAATAACTTGAATCAGGTGTAACGTCCCCCTCCTCCAAGGAAAGAGAAAGTTGCATTAGAATCCTTCATGCGGCAAAGGCCTCCCATGTTTAGCGGATCTTCTGATCCCCTCCTCATGGAACAATGGATTAACTCCATTGAAAAGATATTCACCGTCCTCCAGTGCTCGGAAGAAGAGAAGATGATACTGACAGTCTATCATTTTTATAGGGAAGCTGATCGGTGGTGGACACTGATCAAGAATACAAAGTCCCAAGAGGAAATCGATAGATTGGGAGGAATTAAATAGGATGTTTTTTAACAAATATTTTCCTCGAACCTTCCGTCTCAAGATGGAAAGAGAATTCCTCGGACTCAAGTAGAAGGAAGATGAGTCCATCGGGGTGTATTAAGAAAACTTTACTAGGCTTTCAAGGTATGCCTCTGGCTTTGTCATGAAAACCGAAAGTAAGGTGGATCACTTCTTTAGTGGACTAAAGACGAGTCTATGAAAAGTGTTGTCGATTCGAGACTTCGACAGCTACGAGGAGATTGTCCGTTGTGCCCTCAAGGTTGAAATGGAGATTTGAGACTCTCAGTGGTCTCATGGGCCCAATGATAAGAAGCGGAAGATGGAAAACAACATGGGTGGTCCATCAAACAAATCCCATGATGGTAAAAAACCCAACTTTCCCCTTTGAAAAAATTGTGGGAATAAGCATCTTGGTAACTGTCTAAAGGGAACAAAGAATTGCTTCAAATGCGAAAAGTTTGGTCATCTGGCCAAGAACTGCAGAAGGGATATGAAAAATCCTGCTAATGTTGAAGAAGAAAGGAAGGTTCTAATAAAAACTCAGCATGAAGTGCAGTGTTATTACTGCAAGGAGCTTGGGCATTATGCGAACAATTGCCCTAAGCCAAGGGTTGTTGGAGGCAATCAGCAACAACCTCCAAGGCAACAATGAAGGGATTATGATATCACTACTACTGAGGTGGAGATGGAAAATGATGTGGTGATAGGTACGCTTGTTATTCATTCAAGAATAGCAAACGTACTATTTGATTCTGGTTCTACACATTCTTTCATATCTTACAAGTTTAGTAGAACTATTCAAACACCACCTCAAAATTTGGAGGAAAAGTTATCTGTGAGAAAAATGAATGGGGAAATGATTGCATCCATGGTTTATAACTCCTCCCTGGTTAATGTTTGTGGACTGAACCTCCCAAAAAATCTTGTCATACTTCCTTTAGTGGAGTTTGACACTATCTTGGGCATGGATTGGCTATCTTTGTATAAGGCCAACATCAACTGCCGAGAAAGGGAGATTACTCTTCACATCCCGAAGCATCCTCTGATTCTTTAATAGTGAAAGGAGGAAGATGAATCTCCTTTAGAATCTTCATCTCAAGTTTGGATATTGCTTCCTTGTGAGAAATCATATATAGCTCAAATGATTGAGGAAAAGGAGAGAATTATGCTTGAAGACATTCCCATCGTGAGAGATTACACTAATGTATTCCCCGAAGAGTTGTCTGGTCTTCCTCCTGACAGAGAGGTTGAGTTCTCAATTGAACTTATCCCTGGATCTCTTCCAATCTCAAAGAAACCTTACAAAATGGCCACCGTAGAGCTTGAAGAGCTGAAGAAGCAGTTACAAGAGAATATGGAGAAGGGTTTTATACGCTTGAGTGCTTCACCGTGGGGTGCTCCATTCCTCTTCATCAAGAAGAAGGATGGATCAATGAACCTCTACATTGATTATCGTGAGCTTAATAAAATCACAATAAAGAAAAAGTATCTCCTTCCACAGATAGATGACTTGTTCGACCAGCTACGTGGGGCCAGTTATTTCTCTAAGGTGGACCTTCGGTCAGAATATCACCAACTAAAGGTGAGGAGGGAAGATATTCCCAAGAATTCCTTTCGAACGAGGTATGGACACTATGAGTTCATAGTGATTCCCTTCAGACTCACTAATTCTCTAGAAATTTTAATGGATTTGATGAATAGAGTCTTTAGAGATTACCTCAACAAATTTGTGGTGGTCTTTATTGATGATATTCTGATATACTCCAAGAGCAAGGAGGAACATGAGGAGCATTTGGAAACTGTGTTAAAGAATTTGCGAAGGGATAATTTGTATGAAAAGTACAGTAAATGTGAGTTCTAGATGGAGGAAGTATCATTCTTGGGTCATGTTATCACCAGAAAAGGGATATTAGTGGACCCTTCCAAGACAAAGGCAATTAAAGAGTGGATGATGCCAACTTCTGTAACGGAGATCCGCAGCTTTTTAGGTCTAGCTGGGTGTTATCGACGATTCGTGAAGAACTTTTCACGATTGTCAAACCCAATGACCAAGATGACACGGAAGGGAGTAAAGTTTTTTTGGATATAGGAGTGTGAAGACTATTTCAAGGAGTTGAAAAAGAGGCTTATCACTGCGCCAGTACTCACACTCCCTACCAGTAGGGAACTATTTGTGGTATATAGTGATGCTTCTAAGAAGGTCTTAGGATGTGTATTGATGCAAAATGACAAATTGATAGCCTATGCCTCAAGGAAGCTGAAAATCCATGAGAAAAACTATCCAACGCATGATCTGGAGTTAGCGGTTGTGATCTTTGCCTTGAAAATCTGGCGGCATTATCTCTATGGGGAGAAATGTGAGATATATACTGACCACAAGAGTATCAAGTATATATTCACACAGAAAGAGCTTAATATGCAACAAAAAATATGGATAGATCTCATCAAGGATTATGACTGCTCAATCCACTACCATCCCGGTAAGGCAAACAAGGTGGAGAATGCTCTAATTAGAAAAGAACCTTTATCTTTATAAATGATGAGAATTGAAAAGGATCTAATCTTCTTATATTTGCAAAGGATGGAAATGGGAATCATTAAGGGAGGAACATAATCAATACTTTCTCAAATGATTACTCAACCATCCCTCTTGGAGAAAATAAAGGTTGCTCAAAGAAAGGATGTACAAATTCAGAAAAGGGTGGAAGCTGTTAAAAATGGGAAATCCTATGATTTCAAAATTGACGAGGAAGGAGTTGTAAAATTGGGGACATGATTATGTGTACCATCTGATCTAGAGATAAAGAAAGATCTATTGAATGATTCACATATCTCGACCTTCTCTATCCATCCCGGGAGTACCAAAATGTATCGTGATCTCCGAGAACACTTCTAGTGGGATAACATGAAGAGGGAGATTGCAGAATATATATCAAGGTGCTTGGTATGTCAGCAAGTTAAAGCTGAGCGATAAAAGTCCAAAGGTATGATGCAGCCATTGCCTATACCCATGTGGAAATGGGAAAATGTTACTATGGACTTTGTCACGGGTCTCCCAAAGTCGTCGAAGGGAAATAATGCAATATGGGTTGTGGTTGACCGACTCACCAAGACATCCCATTTCATTGCTATTTGGTAAGATCTCTTGCTTGAACAACTTGCAAAGTTATATGTGAAGGAAGTGGTGATACTACACGGTGTTCCACTCTCAATTGTCTCTGACCGTGATCCAAGGTTCACATCTAAATTCTAGAAGAGTCTTCAACATGTTTTGGGTACTGAATTAAATTTCAGCACGACCTATCACCCCCAAACTGATGGCCAGTCTGAAAGAACTATTCAGACACTTGAAGATGTGTTTATAGCCTGCTCTCTAGAATTCAAAGGTGGATGAGATCAACATCTCCCATTGGTTGAGTTCTCATACAACAATAACTTCCACTAGAGTATTCAAATGGATCCATATGAAGCTCTGTATGGAAAGCGATGTAGAACTCCAACCTGTTGGGATGAAGTTGGAGAAAGAAAGCTACTTGGACCTGATCTTGTTCAAGAGATGAAAAAGAAGGTTCAAGTCATCTAGAAACACATCAAAGTTGCTCAAAGTCGGAAAAAGAGATATGCTGACAACCGTTGAAGGGATTTGGAGTTCGACGTTGGAGATAAAGTCTTCCTTCGAATATCTCTATGGAAGAGAGTCATGCGATTCGGGAAGAAAGGAAAGCTAAGCCCAAGGTATATTGGACCCTTTGAGATCCTTGACCGCATAGAAGCCGTGGACTATCGGCTTGCACTTCCACTGAATATGGCTCGATTTCATGATGTTTTTCATGTATCACTCTTGAGGAAGTACATACCTGATCCCTCACATGTACTAAACTCAGAGGTGGTGCAGCTGGAAGATGATCTCTCCTATGAGGAGAAGCCAGTAAAGATTCTAGATTAGAGAGATAAGGTTCTACACAACAAGACAACCCATCTTGTCAAAGTGTTATGGAGGAACCATAAGTTTGAGGAAGCAACATGCGAGCTGGAGGAATCAATGAAGGAAAAGTACCCACATCTGTTTTCGGCCTAGAATGTAAAATGAAATTTCGAGGGAGAAATTTCTTAAGGGGGGAAGAATGTAACGACCCAATGTTTTTAATAGAAATTACCTTCTTATAAATATTCCATAAAATCACATAATAATGAACTACCAAGTGATAAGTGACCATTAAACATAAGTTTGTCACTTCTGTGTTTGGAATTTCGAAAATTCGGCATACATGGTTGTGTTCAAGATGTTTTTTGGAGTCTAATAAATGTTTTTGGTGAATAGTAACCTACCCTAATGAATAGTTACATACCCTTATGAATAGTGATATACTCTAATGAATAGTAACCTTACCTATGGTGGTATAAAAATAATATTCATGTTGGAAGTTCGATATACCTATAGTTTAGAATGAGTTAATGAATGCTTTAAAGCTGGTTTTGATAATAAATTATTATTTTATTTAAATATTAAAATAATCATATTTATAAAATTATTTTTGAAAAATGGACTTAATTTTTGGATTCTACACGTCGAAAAATGGTTGGGGTAAATTTTTGGGATTTTTTTGAAATACTTGAATTTTTGATGAATAGTGAAATACCGTAATTTACAAAAATAAGCTAAATAAGCTAATTATAGAGTCATGTGTGATGTTCTGATGATGTAATCCCACTTGGTTCGGGATTAAATTATAAAATTAATATACTTGGTCATGCAATACTCACTATTTCTTGTCTTGTGGGGAAATAATAAACTAATGAATTTTATATTAAGGAAACCCCTCTCTCCTCCACTATAAATACCCTCTCTCCTTACCTCTTTCCCTCACACCTCTCAAGCCTTGTTCCTAGCCAAATTTCTGCCCAAATACCCTCCCAAGATCCTTCCCCATGTCCAAGGCTTTCTGGTCTTTCCAAAAGACCAAAACCAAAGCCCCTAAGAGGAGTCTCAAAGAGAGGAGATCAAAGGGTAAGAACCCTCTTTTGTTTTCAAGTGTTTTGTTTTCATTTTCTTTCTTTCCTTGTACCCTATTCCCCTTACCTTATCCAAAAGGCATGAAAGCTACATAATAACATATATTCTGGATTCTAATCATGTTTATGGAAAATTTCAAGAATTATACTTATGCTCCTCTCCCTCACGTTCTAGAATTAAACATCGTCCGTGATGGGTCAAATTACCGACATCATGGATAATGTGTTTTCAAATTCTCTCATCATTTTGATTCTGGTCATGAAACCATTTATGTTATGGTTTAACCAGATTATTATATATTTTATATGTCCTATTTAAGGTTCTGTAATCCTCATACACTCATGATATAAAAACAATAATACAAAATAAGTCAATTATGGGCAAAATCGTTAAAATTAATTCAAGTGTTTATCATTAATGTTTAATATAAAGGTTCTCTTTCACTCTAATTAACAAAATGAATTTTGTAACCATGTAACCTACTGGATTTATAATAATGTTATAACTGAAATTCTGGACAACCACTTTCATCTTACAATTTATTTGAACCTAAATACAATTGAACCGATCATTAAAACAAATGAGACAAACGGACCCAAACAATGAAATTGAACCTCGTAATCAACCAAGATGGGTATAAATGAACTTAAAAAGGTTATAATGAATCTTTTAAATTTAGATATGGTTCTATAACTATTTATTAATAAACCTAATTTGACTATTCAGGTCATTAATATCAAGTGGAGAACACCAACGAGCCTAAGGTAAGGGATCCCCTCAATTTCACTCTTATTCAAGATTGTTCAGTATGTTAAGACATGTTGTGTGTAATTATTAATTATGGGGTATGATTTATCACCTCCCCCATAATTCCCTATTTATGTATAAGTGATGAGAATTCCATTTCCTCTCTCACTAAGCCCCTCAAGTACTCCTGATACCATGCCGATAATCCGTAAAGAATTCTACCCGAACCTCTTTTATTCCTTCAGGTTGTCTTATCTACCTTTATACGAAAATGGTGGTATCTTATATTTTCTTGTGAATACTATAAATATTGTGTACATGTTCCAAGTCTATTTATCAAGACTCTTTCATCACTTTCTTTTGGGGATATGCATGATTTTAATTGATTCTCTCCTCATTACTTCCCGATAATTGAACCCGTTTTAAGGGAACTTCCCGAATTCTTTCCTATTATCAAGTGTAACATATCCTCTATTTTAATTAACCCTTGTACTTATAAAATCAGTATTTTTATTATTAAAACCCTCCTGGTTTACTTCTGGTTTTATAAAAAAATATTATGCCACTTTTCATTTTAAGAGATATTCGATGTTTTCTTAAACCGCACTAAAATGTTTTAACTCAAAGATTCCTAAAAACTATTTTTACATGTTATCACTTCAGTTTGTTATATCTTGTCATTATTTATGAATTTATATTTTATTAATGTCTATTTATGATATAATTACTTTCTTTCATGGATGCTTGTATGTTACGCCCCTTTTTATTATGCTTCATGACGTGATTGTGTGCCCATTTCTTTCCTTGGGAACTCTTATGTTTATGTATGATTGAGGTTCTTTATGTGGAAAGAATATACATGAATAAGATTAGATGGGTGTGCCCAGATAGAACTCCAATTCATTGGGTAAAGTTAATGTCTCATGAGAAGATTATGGGCAAACGGTCCGGGCGGTTAGCCTTCGCTTGTGCTACTATGGGAAATGAGATTGACGGTTAGACTTGACTCGTACTAAAGTCTTGTTTAAAGTTTCTGCCACCTCTCTATGAAACTATGCTTATATAATCTCATGCTTATATGATCCCATGATTATTTTATCCCATGTTTTTAGGATCCCATGTTTATATGTTATGATTCCATATGTTCCATGCTTCTAATATCATTATGTTATGCCTCATAACTCATGTGATTAAAGTTTATTCTTATGTTATTCCCCTTACTGGGTTTTTTAGCTCATCACTTTGCTCATGTGTTCTCCAGGGTACCCTATACAGATGTAAGGCCTCAAAGGAAGTTAGGATCTCATTATTAATATTAAATAAAGAAGTTTTTTTTCCCATGTTTTATGTTATTTGTACCTAGTCTTCCAAGACACTAGACTTAACGATCCTTGGCTTGTAATCTGATGATGAATTATGTTTAAAATCATGAAATGTTATGTGTAAAAGGCTAGGGTCTCTATAGTGTACTCGAACACAAACATGGATAAGTTTACACTGGTATGACCAGGTGTACACAAGTCAGTACACGGGCACGACCAGCGGTACATAATCCCGACCAGACAACATGGGCATGATACTGGGTGGCCTCTACACATTGTGTGTGATCACTCATATTACATCTATGTTGAGGTTTAGATTCCATGCGAGGAATTTCCACATCCATAGACCAGGGGTTAGCTAAACATGATGTATACAGCCTAGTATACACCATGTACCCCATTCGAGGGTGTTTTTAGCTCTTTGTTTATTTAGTTTGGACTAGTTTCAGTTGAGGGTGTTTCCTTAGTCCATTACCTCGAGGGTAAAATGTGTAATTACATCCACATATTAGGATTGTGATCCCCTATGGAGGATGAGTCTCTGATAGAGTTCATGGTGTCCCTCTATAAGGATAGAGAGTGATCCTTTATCATATTTATACCATAGGTGGGGTTTGTGGAATCATTGTGGCCTCCTTGAGTAGGGTGTTGATCCCCCATCTAGAAGGCCATATCAGCAGGGTTCATGATATCATTGGTATGCAATCCCCTACATAGAAGGTTGATCTAGATTGGGTTCTTGGTGTTCCCCAGTAGTCCTGGGCATATCCTCCTATTTGAGTATCAACTTATTTTTAGACTAGTGATATTTCTTGTTTAGTTCCCAATTAACTTGACCTCTTGGTTGAGTGTCTTTAGTGATGGCATGGATCATGGACTCAATTCTCCTAGAATGAGAATTAATTTAAATATAATCTTGTGGATAGAAGTTGGTTTTGACCTCCTGGTGGTGCGGTGTCCTTCCAGATTATATTTGGGTTTTACCTTGAATCTATTATGAAACGTATTACTGTTTTGATGTGACTATTATTTATGTTTCATTTTTAGTGTTTCTTGGGTGTCCTACTGGGTATTTTTATAATCACCCCTATATAGGCTCTGCCCACACATGTTTTGCCTTATGAAGATGATAATCCTTTTGATAGTGTCTTGGGAGGACTAGGAGTGGGTGGATTATATCTTAATCTTGACAGATTGAGGTGTTTTTGGGTGGTTGCATTTGATCATAGTCCTTTACCTTGGAGCAGGTTGGACTCTCTTCATTTTTGGTTGAGATTTTATTTGGCCCCTTTCTTCTTTTAATATTTTACTATTATACTCTGTTTGTGGGATCATATATGCATTCATACATTGTTTTCAGTTGTTTTAAATTTCATCATTTTATGGGCTTGGAGATGGGTGTGTGTGTGTGTACAAGTACATTAGGCTAATGCCTCCCTTTTTTGGGATATTCCTACTCAACACTGGTCTCTAGCTCATGTCCTATTGGAGGCGAGCTTGGGATAGTCACAGGTTGGACCCCAGTGGGCCGGGTTGTAACAGAGTGGTATCAAAGCACATTTGGTTCTACCTTAGGACTAGAGTCCATGAGATTGGTTTGGGGAAATAGTGTTAAGTGTTTTGAGTTTAACTTTCAGGTTAGGGACTCCAATGTTGGTGCGGTGGCTAATATATCCATACACTAGGACTTTGATCACTTGAATTTCAACTCAGTATATGTAGACATTGGTTGTAGGGAAAACATTGGCACACAAATCATATAGGAATGGATTTTGGTTTCTATGTCCTTTCTCGAGTCATAACCCCTGATATAATCTTTGACCATGGTACATCTTTCTTATTTTAGGATGCCTCAGTGAATAAAACCATATAAGATTCCTCTACATGATCATGAGGATGATCCGCTGAGTGATGAGGCATCAGTATAGGGGCATGTACTAGAGATAGTACCTCTGGGTGTTTTACCGGCTATAACACCACTCATTGAGTAGAAGATAGTGTTGGTAGTTTCAGCTGATGATGCATGTAGGATGAGTGTACTACACAAGTTCTAGAGGTAGAAACCTTTTAGGTTTTAGGGATAACAAGACCCCATGTTACTGAGGACTGAATAGAGGTAGTCACTCAAGTTTACCACCTTGTGAGGATGCCTACATATCAGATGGAGGTCCTCACGGTGAGTCTTCTTCAGGGCTCAGTTTGGTGATGGTGGAGACTTAGTGACATGATAAGAAAATTCTCTCCTGGTCAGACTTCAAGCATCTCTTTAGGGAGGAGTTTTATCCAGCCACGTTGTGACCAGTGCACATATAGAAGCTTCTGCATCTTCAATAGTGTAGTTTAACCATATAAGAGTACCTAGCGAGGTTTATTAATCTCTTGTGATACTCCATGAATATGGTTTGAGATCTATTTTTCAGAGAATATACATTTTAGGAAGTATTATGATGAGATATCAAAGCATCAGTGGTATCCCTATGCATTCCCACATATATTGGAGTGATAGAGAGAGACTTAGTGGTGGAGAGATTCTTGGAAGAGTAGGCACTAACATTGGGTGCTAGTAGTGGGCACTTAGGAGATGAGACCTTGATAACAGGTATCTTAAGGCATCCATAGGGATCCAAGAATTTCAGACACTTCAGGAGTTAATCCCAAGACATAGGTTTAGTAGTTTAGGGATCTTAGGATGACATGAATTAGCCAAGAGAGAGGCGGTGTTTCTCCTATGACGGGCGGGTACATCTGGCATGGAATTGTATGACCCATCATATAGCTAACCGAGAGAAAGTTGTGGGACCACCGAGGTAGATATAGAGGCAAGATTAGGGTGGTCTGTAGGGTAGCATACATAGTAAAGGGTCCAGTAGAGCAGTATGATGTGGTCAGAGGTTAGACCTATTAGCACCACCACCAAGTGGTCCATGCTAGGCTCAGGGAGCTAGTGGTTAGGGATGAGGCCAGCTACAGGCTATGGAGGTATATGACCCCATGTCTCCACGGATGATATGAGGTATGATCTATTATTTTTCTAACTTATCTACAAAATTGATAGATATAGGTGTGACTCATTCATTTCTTTCCACTTATCTAGTTCATGACTTAGAGATTACGGTTGAGACTTTGGATTGACCCTTGCGGTTAGAGACTCCAACAGGCGGTGAATCAGTGATTATGCACTTCTACTGACAGTGCGATATGATTCTTAGAGGTGATAGTTTTTTATGAGATATCTTTGTAGCAACGATGAGGCCTTATGATATCATCTTAGGTACGGACCGGTTATCCAAAATTTATTCCCAAATTGACTATTTTAGGTAGAGGATGTGGTGTGTCCGTAGTGACAGGATGAGGTTTTCATTTTTTAGTGAAAAGGAAACCTTAACAGAGTAGGATGAGCTTAGGTATAGGAGAGTGCAGTCGATTACTATCTAGTTGGATAGCATGACTCTTGGAGAAATGGATACTATGGTCTACTGGTTCCTTGCAGTGGTGGTGGAGTATGAAGAAGTCTTTTCTGAGGACGTTCCAGGATTACCTCCCCACTAATAGCTAGACTTCTATAATGACTTACACCTTGGGATGAACCTGATATCGTCATCGACATATCAGATGGCTCTCTCAGAGCTTCATGAGAAAATGGTGTAGTTGAAGTACTTGTAAGAGAAGGGATTCGTGAGACCCAATGTTTCCACCTAGGTAGCCTCAGTGTTTTTCACCAAGACGGTAGATGGGAGTTCGAGGTCATGTGTGGATTATCAGCACTTGAACTAGGTGACCCTGAAGAATATGTATCTAATAATGAGGACTGACTACCTCTTTGATCAATTGAGAGGGAAGTGATGGTTCTCAAATATTGAACTCATATCAGATTATCACCAACTAAGAGTATGATATGAGGATATACCAAAGATTAAATTTTTATATCACTATAGTTAGTATGAGTACTTGGTGATGCCGTTAGATGTGAAAAATTCCCTAATAGTGTTCATGGGACTCATGAACCAGATCTTTCAGCCCTTCTTAGAATAGTTTTTGGTGGTATTAATTGATGGTATCCTAGTGTAATCAACATCTAAGGAGGATCACGTGAGACACTTTATGATGGTTCTGGACACACTTTGAGAGCACTATCTTTATGGGAATCACTCAAAGTGTCAGTTTTGGATTCGAGAGGTCCACTTTCTAGGACATATCATCTAAGAGGTAGGTGTGGTAGTGGAACTAGTGAAGGTTGAGGCAGTTCTATCTTGGGATCCACCTAATAATATTACCAAGGTGTGGAGTTTCCTTAGGTTTATATGGTACTATTAGAGGTTTGTACCCAATTTATACATAGTGGTATAACCCTTGACAACTTTGAACCAAAATGGGAAGCCCTTCATATGGAAAGAAAGGTTCTAATAGTGCTTTCAGGAGTTGAGGTAGAGTATGAAGAGTGATCCCATCTCTAGATTTCTAGAGGTGGGTGTTGATTATGTAGTTTTATGTGATTTATCAGGGAACATGAATGGTTGTGTTCTTATTCATAGGTAGGAGGTGATTACCTATGGTTTTGTCAATTGACACCACATGAGCAGAACTACATGGATAAAAATTTTGAGTTAACAATGGTAATCTTCACACTAAAGATATGGCGACACTCCTTGATGAGCGAGTGGTTTATCATTTACTCCAACCACAAGAGTCTCAAGTATATATTCTATTATAAGGATCTTAACTTGAGCAAAAGGTGATGGATATAGTTCCTCCAAGACCATGACTTCGAGAATGTCTGTACTTCAAGGAAGGGGAACATGGTGGAATATGATCTTAGTAGGAGATCTTATTCTTAGTTGTTGGTCAAGGTGTCAGAGTAGTGAGCCTAGTTTCAGTTTTCCTTAGTGGATAAGGATAGTGCTTCATATGTTCAGTTGATGGTTTTTACCCTTATGTTTTTATAGCATGTTTGGGATGCTCAGTGTGGAGATACTAATTGTGAGACTTTAGGTACTCATATATCCACTAGATGTTCTCTTGATAGATATTATAAAGGTGGGGATCATTATCATGACCTTTCCTCAGGGCCCATACCGTGACTACCCCAAGCCTGCCTTCCATAGGCCAGAAGCTGGCGACTAGCACCAAAGGTGTAAATCCCGATATGAGGGAAGGCATTGCCTTTAAGTAAGAAAAGAAACACCATAGAGTAGGCAAGAAGAAGTAAACACTAAGTAAACTGAGTACAATAGTAAGTGCTGGAAAGTAAATGGGCCAGTATACAATCCCAAATGAAAGTAAAATACAACTGAAAAGAAAGTACAACAACTGAAAAGTAAAGCAGCAACGCTGAGCCGTCCACTGGAAATCCCACCTGAAGGGTGGGTACAGATAGTCTCCTCAGCTCCTCGGGTCCAGCTGTCTGCTCCGTGTACGCCCCGCCCAGTGGTCCACCTGTAGGTACCGACTCACTCCACAAGCCTCAACCACGATCAGCGCTATCCGTAGTCTACAACCAACACAACGTAGTGTGGGCATAGCCCGTGCAGGGGTGATTATATGCTACTCAGTAGGGACCCCGAGACCCCCGAAGGTCTCCCAGAATCCATGAAGGATAATCCATAAAGGAAAGATACAATCACAAAGTAACAACCAACTTTACTTAGATATATGCCCATATATATACCTAAGTTATCAATTCAGGTTCGACTCCAACATCCGAGCCCAAGTTCGATCTAGTCCACACAGGAAAGCACAACCAATCCACAAATGATTACACAACCCAATCCACACAGTATAGAAAAACAATCATATCGAAGATAATGATTGAAAGTCAAGAATCATCTCACACAGGTATACTTATTCGTAAGATGATAGTGATGATCAGATGTAGCTACTGATTCATCTAAGTTGTTGGACCCACATAGAATACAAGACCAGCTAAGCTGTCGGACCCACAAAGGATACAAGACTAGCCACTCTGCCAGACCCACGTAGGATACAATTACAGATTCAAATACTGTCGGACCCACGTAGGATACAAGAACAGTAGTCACGTACTGCCAGACCCACATAGGATACAAGAACAGTAGTCATCGCTGTCGAACCCATGGAGGATTCCAGTACGGTCTTCGTCGCTGCCGAACCCATAGAGGATCCCAGTACAGTCGTCATCGTCGTCACAGTCGCAGCCAGCTCTAGGGTTCCCGCACACAGCATGCTCGATTCCGGGAGGGTCCACTCCACGAGCCAAGGGGGTCAATACATCAACTGACACGTAGTCCAGAGTTTATGTATCCCAAATTTCTGTCTCGACAATAGGAACTCAACGTGACAGACGACGCATCAATCGGACGCTCGGTCTGAGAGTTATTGGCTTTTTTGTCATAGGGTCCCGGTTGGTTTTTAAGTAAAAAACAACCCGACCGTACTACAACTGTGTCCAAACCTTGAGTGGAGTAATCTAAAAGGTTCGTCTCACTAAGAGGAAACCAACAAAGTCGACGTAACGTCAACCGGACGTCCGGAGCTCAAGTTATAAGCGTTTTCATTCCGAGGGCCCGGTTGGTTTCGTGTTCGAACCAACCCGGTCGTACCTAAAATTCTCCGAAACTATGAGTGTAATATACCGAAACGACTTTCTCGATCCAAGGATCGCATCACAACTGACGTTGCATCAATCGGAGGTCCGTAGCTCATGTTATGGGCCTTTGTACGAAGCTGTCCGATTTTAGGGGGTTTTGGGCCCGGGCCGACCCGGCCCGAGACCCCCTGGGTCGTCCCGAACCGGGTCGACCCGACCTGGGTCCGGGTCCGGCCC
The DNA here is from genome assembly GCA_963277665.1 of Viscum album. NCBI lineage: Eukaryota > Viridiplantae > Streptophyta > Magnoliopsida > Santalales > Viscaceae > Viscum > Viscum album. The sequence continues at coordinate 1,909,901,524 of OY728155.1, forward strand.
AATATGGCGCGGCCCAGCCTGGCCCGATGCAGGGACCCGACCTGACGTGGCCGGTCGGACCGGCGCGGGCGCCGCGCGCCACGTGAGCGCGGAAGGGGGGGGGGGGGGGGAGCCGCCACCCCCCTTCGAACCGAACGGTTGACCCGTGGGGGGTCCGTCCTGCTGCGCTGACTGGGGGTTCAAAACCCCTGGTTTTTCTGGATTTGGCCAACCGTAATAGCCGGCCAGTAGTGTCACGCAGGACCGGCCGGTCCCGCCTCCTGACTGCCGGCGGCCGACGGTTCCGGCCACCCTCCCCTCTCTGTCACAGCCAAAGGCTGCGGCCTTGGTCCGACCGGCGCGGCGCGACGGCGCGGCGCCCCTCCGCCGTGGCCCGCCCCAGCCGCGACCCTCTATGGTTCTCCGGCGCAGCGCGACGCCGCCCCGCTTCTCCGCCGCGACCCCGCTCAGGCCGCGACCTCTTTCGGCCTCAACGGCACGGCGCGACAGTGCCATGCTTCTTTACCACAGTGATATTCCTCGTTCCCGCGTGGTGCCGTTGCACCGCGTCGCCTTCATCCCAAACTGCAATGGTGAACATCAACAAAGGGGGAGGAGGATCGGCCGTGTTCATGCGGCCTGACCTCCTCTCGTTAATTTGATAACAGGTGGCCAAATATTTAACGATGAACGCAAGAATAATCACATCGTAAAAACACACCCCTACCTTGAAGTAGTTGTCGAAAGAAGATTGTAACGGAAAACGACGTCGTGAGGTAAAGCTCTGTACGTGCTTGACGGAGAACGTTCGAGGTGGAGCGGCGTCTCAGACCGGCTACAGAGAGGAGAAGAAAGGCACGACGATCACTCTTTGCGGTGACAGCGTTCTTCATCGAGGTCTTGACGTTCTTCGCGCTCTTCAACATGGAAGACGACATTATTCAAGACTAGAGACCTCCTCTCCAAAAATCTCCACACAACGATTCAACCATAATAAAATAAGGATTTGCCTGATTTTATTACTCATGCCAACCTTTTTCAAAATTCCAATTGAATTCACCAAATTAATTAACTCACGTTGTCCAATTAATTAGGCATTTTATTGGCATGTATTTTAATGTGGAAGAGTGGAAGAGTTACCAAATTAATTGCGAGAGGGGGGGGGGGTTAATGGGGTGTTAAGGAAATTGAAGGAGGTGTGGGCTCGTGTGGGCCCCACCCCAACCTCCTCTCATCTTCCTTTCCCACAACACCTAAACCATCAGTAATGAAATAAAAATAAAATTGTAAAATAATTATATTTTTATTCCTCACATTTCTAACATCTCCTCCTGAGAAAACACAACTCTAGAAAAAGTCTTCCTAATAAATTACCAGCACTGCAGTTTCATCAGTGTCCTTGGATTTCAATTCCGAGCACCAGTTCAAAAGTTAGAAAAACCGACTCGCTCGTTCACTGAACGTACCTGAGCTAAACTTCAGAAATTGATTCCGGGCACACCGGGCCTCGGAATCAGGTGCTGTCAGAAACTGCGCACTCATAAAATCCCAAAGAAAATAAGAAAAAAAAATTCTTTAAATTTACGGGTCTTTACATTACTCCCAAATCAAGGATTTATGTCCCTGTAAAGATATATCACAAACTAGGGGAACAAATGAGGGTACTAAGCACGCATCTGAGCCTCCCGCTCCCAAGTGATCTCCTAGAGGTTCCCGTGATGCCTTCTAATGCGCACTAGAGGAATCGACCGCCCACATAGGACCCACTCCTGTCGATCTTCGATCTCCATCAGGACCTCCGCAAAGGTCGCCCCGTCGTCAATGTCTAGCTCCCCATGGTAGATGATATGTGTCGGGTCATGCACGTACCTCCTTAGCTGAGATATGTAGAAGACGTCGTGCACCTGGTGCAACTGAGGTGGTAGAGCCAGGTGATAAGACACCTCACCTATCCTACTGAGAACCTGGAATGGTCCGATGAAGCGTGGAGATAACATGCCGCCCTGACCAAATCTCCGTAATCCACGTTGAGGTGAGACCCGTAAGAAAACGTGGTTTCCATCCTCGAACTCTAGTGGTCTCCGCCTCCTGTCAGCATAAGACTTATGTCAGATCTGAGCTGTCCTAATCCGCTCCTGGATGACCTGGACCTTCTCTATCGTGGCCTGGACCATCTCTGGCCCCACAAGTGCTGACTCCCCAGGGTCTGTCTAGCACAGAGGTGACCTGCAAGGTTGGCTGTACAATTCCTCATATAGTGTCATCCCGATGGTGGAGTGGTAGCTGTTGTTGTACGCAAACTCCACCAATGGTAGGTGATCCTCCCAGCTGTGACCAAAGTCAAGGAAAAATGCACGGACCATGTCCTCAAGAGTCTGAATGGTCCTCTCTGTCTGACCATCCATCTGAGGGTGAAATGCGGTGCTCAGATGTAGCTGCGTCCCGAATGCCTCCTGCAACCCCTTCCAAAGCCGGGATGTAAAGATAGAATCTCGATCGGAGACGATAGATGATGGCACACCATGAAGCCATACGATCTCCTGAATGTAGAGGCGTCCCAAGCTCTCCACTGATCCCTGCTATCTGATGGGTAAAAAGTGGGCCGACTTGGTGAGTCGGTCGACAATCACCCAAATGGAGTCGTGACCTCTGGAAGAATGTGGATTCCCAGTCACGAAATCCACAGATATCCCATCCCACTTCCACTCCAAGACCTCCAAGGGCTGTACCAAGCCTGCTGGTACTTGGTGCTCCACCTTCACCTGCTGGCATGTGAGACATCGAGAAACGAACTCTGCCACAACCTTCCTCATACCCGGCCACCAGTGCTGTCGCCTAAGATCCTGGTACATCTTCGCCACTCCTGGATGTACCGCTAAAAGCGAAGTCTGAAACTCTCTCAACACCTCCTCCTGTAAAGCAGCTGGTACCATGGTACGTCCTCTGAAAAGGACATCATGCTCTCCTCCTACAGAGAATCCATCAGGTTCCTGTCCAGAGGATATCTGTGCACACCACGTCTCACAGTCAACGTCCCCATGCTGTGCCTCTCAAACCCGCTGTAGTAGTGGAGGAGTGACTGTGAGTGACTACAGAAAGGCTGCTCCATCTCTATCCACGAAGGATATCCGCAAAGTGGCTAGCTGCTCTGTCGCCTCCCCAAGTAGCTGAATTCCCGTACTCCTGATGAGAGAATCAGCTACTACGTTCCCCTTTCTAGGAGTATAGACTCTCTCAAAGTCATAGTCCTAGAGGAACTCGAGCCATTGTCGCTATCTCAGGTTTAGGTCCTTCTGCGAGAATATGTACCTAAGACTATGGTGGTCATAATAGACTGTAAAGTGCTCGCCCATCAGATAGTGTCGCCACATCTTCAGAGCGAAGACCACTGCTACTAACTCCAGGTCATGGGTAGCGTAGTTCTGCTCATGCTGCCTCAACTATCGTGATCCATAGGCGATCACTGCCCACTCCTACATCAGGAAACATCCGAGTCTAGTCCCTGATGAATCGTAGTAGACTACGAACCCTACTCCCTCCTCCGGTAGCCTTAATATGGGTGCACTGGTCAATCTCTGTCTCAGCTCCTAGAAGCTCCGCTGACATCTATCTGACCACACGAAGGGTTTCCCCTTCTTCGTCAAAGCTGAAAGTGGTTCCACAACTCTGGATAAGTCTGGCACAAACCTCCGGCAGTATCCATCTAGTCCTAGGAAACTCCGCACCTTCGTCACGCTCCTGGGTGGCTCCCAATCTAGCACTACCTCGATCTTCACCGGATCCACCGCAACTCCCACCTCAGAGATGATGTGCCCCAAGAAGTGGACCTCATGTATCCAAAACTGAAACTTTGAGAGCTTACCATAAAGCTAGTGCTCTCAGAGGGTGTCCAGTACAACCCCCAAGTGGTAGGCGTGCTCCTCCTCAGTGATCGAGTATATCAATATGTCGTCGATGAAGACTACGACAAATCGATCGAGGTAAGGCTGAAATATCTGGTTCATGAGATTCATGAACACTGTTGGAGCATTGGTTACACTGAAAGGTATAACCAAGAACTCATAGTGTCCATACAGACATCTGAAGGCCGTCTTCTGCACGTCCTCATCCCGAACTCTGAGCTGATGATAGCATGACCTGAGGTCTATCTTTGAGAACCACCGTGCTCCCTTGAGCTAATCAAAAAGGTCATCAATCCTCGGAAGTGGATACTTGTTCTTCACAGTCACCTGGTTCAGGCAACGGTAATTGACACACAGTCGCAAGCTCTCGTCCGCCTTCTTGGTGAACAAAATCGGGGAAGCCTAGGGTGAAACACTGGGTCGAATGAACCCCTTGCCCTGTAAGTCCTCCAGCTGTACCCATAGCTCTCGAAGCTCAACAGGATCCATATGATATGCTAGAGTAGATATAGGGGCTATCCCGGTGTATATGTCAATATAAAAGTCTAACTCTCTGCATGGAGGTAGTCCTGGAACGTCGTTAGGGAAAACATCGGCAAACTGATCCACCACTATAGGAAAAATAGGACTCCGCACGTCAACTGCTCCAAGGATGAGGCTAGCCAACTGATGAGTAATCAGCTGTCATCTCCTCTACGTGACTCCATCCTGTGCTGCAAAGGCTCCCTTATCGCCGGTGAAGGTGAACCTACTACCATCGGTGCGAACACACCGCACCTTGTGCCTAATACAATCGATCTGATAATGGACTGTAGATAACCAATCCATGCCCAAGATGATGTTGTAAGGCCTCAACGCCGCTATAAGAAGATCCCAGCCGAAGCTCTCACCTCCATGAGTAAGCTCACACTGCCGACACCAGTGCGTAATCGTCGATTCTGCTCCCGTAGGAGTCTCTAGCCATAAGGATCGAGCCAATGGCTCTGTTGGAATCTCTGAGCTCCGAACAAGGGCAGCGACAATGAAAGAATGACTCGCTCCTATGTCTATAATAACTACAACAAGGGTGGAGTAGACACAGATTGTACCTCGAATCATCTCTGGTGCGCCGTGGTTGTAGGACTCCGCTGCCTGAAGCTGATCCTGCCTCTTCCCGCCAGCTCCCTGTGGTCGAGGTGGACCTCCTGGTGGGGGTGGTGGTAAAGCCTCAAAGCGTCGCCCACCACCTACTGCTCGGACAGCTCCTCTACCTCGTCTGCCTACTCCCTACGGACCGCCACGGTCGAACCTCTGCCTCTGCCTGGGTGGTTCCTCAATCATCGGCTTCTCCTCTACATGGCGGGTCGGGTAGTCATGAGCCATGTGGCCCTTCCCGTCACATGCATAGCACTGTCTGCTCCTCTTAAGACTGGATCTGCGCCGTGTGCCCCGCACCTCGGATCCAGTGTCCTGAGGTTGTCTGCTTGATGGTCTGGTCTTCCTGGACCCCTGTGACGTTCGTCGATTTCCAGCTGTAGATGACTCAGCTACGTGCTGCCCTGCGGTAGGTCTCGCTGCTGGTGTAGGATCAGCAAGAAAGCTCTATACAAGAAGGGATTGCTCTAGTACTCCTGCCTGCATTGGAATGATGATGGAGATCATCGATGCCCTGATCTCATGCATCAGTCCCTGCTCGAAGGTCCGGGCCTGAAAGAATGGGTCCCTTACCATGTCTGTAGAGTAGTGTGAGTGATCAGTAAACCTCACTGAGTACTGGGCTACCGTCATGCTGCCCTACCGCAGCTGTAGTATCTCCTGAATGCGCGCCGCACGGAGGGTGGCTGGAACGAACTCTAAGCAGAAGAGTCTCTCAAAGTCTGTCCAAATAAAAGATTCCTCATCGTGCACCTAGAGCATCAGACTCCACCATCTACCGGCTTCCGCGTGCAGGAGACTCACTGCAAGGATCACCATGAGGTCAGATGGTGTCCCCACTAACCTGAAAACTCATACAACAACCTCCATCCAATCCTCGGCTACCTGAGGGTCCATCTCCCCGCGGAACCTGGGCAGTCTCTATTGCTGAAACTCATGCAGTGCACTAAGGCGATGTGCACTCTCAGTAGCTGGGGCTGGTGGCATCGGTGGCTCGGCGGGTAGAGGTACCGCCGGTGCCCCCACTGTAATAGGGCCCTGCACCGAGGCCTCGTCGCTCGGTGGGCTGTCGTCTCGCACAAAGCTCGGAACCCAAGCTGGCTGCCATTGTGGGGCCATCCTAAAAAGAGACAGGTGCGACATGGTCAATACAGTATACCTGGTGAGCTGACACAAGTAATCACTAAGAAAACTTTTAAACACACATGCAATCAATGTTTTCATGCATTGAGTCAGAAATCAGAAGTCAAGGTCCTGCTGTATGGATACGTCGGCCGCCGCACCAACACTGGACTTCCTGAACTTATAACCATAATAGAATACCCTTAACTCTATTGCTTCACATAGAGAAAGATCAGAGTCCTGAGTTCTGCGGTAGAACTGAACTCCTTTGATACCAATTTGTCATGAACCGTCCTCAGGGCCCGTGCCGTGACTACCCCAAGCCCGCCTTCCATAGGTCAGGGGCTAGCGACTAGCACCAAAGGCGTAAATCCTGATATGAGGGAAGACATTGCCTTTAAGTAAGAAAAGAAACACCACAGATTAGGCAAGAAGAAGTAAACACTAAGTAAACCGAGTACAATAGTAAGTGTTGGAAAGTAAATGGTCCAGAATACAAACCCAACTGAAAGTAAAATACAACTGAAAAGAAAGTACTGCAACTGAAAAGTAAAGCAGCAACGCCGAGCTTTCCACTGGAAATCCCACCTGAAGGGTGGGTACATATAGTCTCCTCAGCTCCTCAGGTCCAGCCGTCCGCTCCGTGTACGTCCCGCCCAGTGGTCCACCTCCAGGTACCGACTCGCTCTACAAGCCTCAACCACGATCAGCGCTGTCCGTCGTCTGCATCCAACACAACGTAGTGCAGGCATAGCCCTTGAAAGGGTGAGTATACTCTACTCAGTAGGGACCCAGAGACCCCCAAAGGTCTCCCAGAATCCACGAAGGATAATCCACAAAGGAAATATACAATCATGAAGTAACAACCAAATTTACTTAGATATATGCCCATACATATACCTAAGTTATCAATTCAGGTTCGGCTCCAACATCTGATCCCAAGTTCCATATAGTCCACACAGGAAAGAAAAACCAATCCACATAGGATTACACAACCCAATCCACATAGTATATCAAAACAATCATATCGAAGATAATGTTTGAAAGTGAAGACTCAGCTCACACATGTATACTTCTTCATAAGACGATAGTGATGATCAGATGTAGCTACTGATTCATCTAAGCTATCGGACCCACGTAGGATATAAAACCAGCTAAGCTGTCAGACCCACAAAGGATACAAGACCAACCACTCTTCCATACCCACGTAGGATATAAGTACAGAGTCAAATACTGCCAGACCCACGTAGGATACAGGAAGAGTAGTCACGTACTGCCGGACCCACATAGGATACAAGAACAATAGTCATCACCGTCGAACCCACAGAGGATTCCAGTACGGTCGTCGTTGCTGCCGAACCCACGGAGGATTCCAGTACAGTCGTCATCGTCGTCGCAGTCGCAGCCAACTCTAGGGTTCCCGCACATAGCATGCTCAATTCCGGGAGGGTCCGTTCCATGATGCAAGGGGTTTGATACATCAACTGACACGTAGTCCGGAATTTATGTATCCCAAAGTTCTGTCTCGACAATAGGAACTCAACGTGACAGATGGCGCGTCAATCAGATGCTCGGTCTGAGAGTTATTGGCTTTTTCATCCCAGGGGCCCCATTGGTTTTTAAGTAAAAACCAACCCGACCATACTCCAACTATATCCAAACCTCGAGCGGAGTAAGCCAAAAGGTCCGTATCACTAAGAGGAAACCAACAAAGTCGATGACACGTCAACCGGACGTCCGAAGCTCAAGTTATAAGTGTTTCCGCTTCGAGGGCCCGATTGGTTTCGTGTTCGAACCAACGGGGCCGTACCCAAAGTTCTCCGAAACCTTGAGTGTAATATACCGAAATGACCGTCTCGATCCAAGGATCACATCGCAACTGATGGTGCATCGATCAGAGGTTCGTATCCCATGTTATGGGCCTTTGTAAAAAGCTATCCAATTTTAGGGGGTTTTGGGCCCAGACCGACCCAGCCCGAGACCCCCTGGGTCGGCCCGAACCGGGTCCAAACCACTAGGTTGTGGCCTGGCACGGCTGGCACGACCCAGCCCAGCCAGCGCGGCGTGGGGACCCGGCCCGGCGCGGGCACCGCGCGCCACGTGAGCGCGGAAGGGGGGGGGGAGTCGCCACCCCCCTTCAAACCGAACGACGGACCCGCGAGGGGTCTGCCCTGCTGCGCTGACCGGGGGTTCAAAACCCACGGTTTTTCCAGATCTGTCCAGCCATAACGCCCGTCCAGTTTTTCCGTGTGGGACTGGCCGATCCCGCCTCCTGAGCACCGGCGACCGACTATTCCAGCAGCCCTCCCTTGCTCTGTCACTGCCAAAGGCCGCGGCCTTGGTCCAACCGGGGCGGCGCGATGGCGCCGCGCCCCTCCGCCGTGACCCGTCCCGGCCGCAACCCTATATGGTTCTCCGGTGCAGCACGACGGTGCCGCGCCCCTCTACCGCGGCCCCGCTCCGGCCGCGACCTCTTTCGGCCTCAACGGCGCGGCATGACGGCGCCACACTCCTTTTTCGTGGTGATATTCCTCGTTCCCGCGTGGTGTCTTTACACCGTGCCGCCTTCGTGCCAAACCGCAATGGTGAACATCAACAAAGGGGGAGGAGGATCGGCCGTGTTTGTGCGGTCGACCTCCTCCCGTTAATTTGATAACAGGTGGCCAAATATTTAACGATGAACGCAAGAATAATCACATCGTAAAAAACAACCCTACCTTGAATTAGTTATCGAAAGAATATTGTCACGGAAAATGGAATTGTGAGGTAAAGCTCTGTACGTGCTTGATGGAGAACGTCCGAGGTGGAGCGGCGTCTCACACCGGCTGCAGAGAGGAGAAGAAAGGCATGACGATCACTCCTCGTCGAGGTCTTGACGTTCTTCACATTCTTCAACGTGGAAGACGACTTTCTTCAAGACTAGATCCCCCCTCTCCAAAAATATCCACAAAACGATTCAACAATAATAAAATAAGGCTTTGCCTGATTTTATTACTCATGCCAACCTTTTTCAAAATTCCAATTGAATTCACCAAATTAATTAACTCACGTTGTCCAATTAATTAGGCGTTTTATTGGCATGTATTTTAATGTGGAAGAGTGGAAGAGTTACCAAATTAATTGCGAGAGGGGGGTTTAATGGGGTGTTAGGGAAATTGAAGGAGGTGGGGGATCTTGTGGGCCCCACCCCAACTTCCTCACATCTTCCTTTCCCACAACACTTAAACCATCAGTAAAGAAATAAAAATAAAATTGTAAAACAATTATATTTTTATTCCTCACATTTCTAAAATCTCCTCCGAAGCAAATGCAACTCCAGAAAAAGTCTCCCTAAGCAATTACCAGTGCTGCGATTTTATTGGTGTCCTCAGATTTCGATTCCGAGCACCGGTTCAAAAGTTAGAAAAACCCGATCGCTCATTCACTGAATGTACCCAATCTAAACTTCCGAAATTGATTCTGGGCACACCAGGCCTCGCAATCAGGTGCCGTCAGAAACTGCACACTCGTAAAATCCCAAAGAAAATAAGAAAAAAAATCCCTTGCAATTTACAGGTCTTTACAATCATTCTATCCTTTTCATAGGATGGTCGATAGTACCTTTGGTGTTTGGGGGGGGGGTGAGGTAGTTTCATACATCCCATTTTGTGGTACATCTAGGTGAGGAAAAGATATATCAAGACCTACGACATCAGTTTTGGAGGCCAATAATGAAGCATTATGTTGCAGAGTTTGTCTCTCAATGCCTCACTTTTCCATAAGTGAAGGTTGAGCACTAGGTTCCAGTGGGTTTATCTTAACCCCTAGAGGCACCATAGTGGAATTAGGATGATATATCCATGGAATTAATGAAAATGTTATGGCACACAGCTAGGGGACATAATGCCATCTGGATGATCATAGATTGGATCATCAAGTACATCACATTTCCTAGCCATTTGAAATAATATTTCAATAGAGATCTTGGGATTCTTGTACATGCAGGAGATAGTCCAACTCCATGAAGTTTCCTCGATGATAATTTTAGACCATGGCACTGTAACACCTAGAGATTTTATGAAAAATATTCTTTTAATTTCATTAATGTCTTGTGTTGTATGCTACACCAAGATTACCTTGTGCTATACGCAACACCGTATTAGCTTGCAGTATACACAACACTATTCTTGGATCGTGTTACACACAATTTTGATAATAGTTATTCTACACAACATTGAGTATATATATATATATATATTTTTTCAATGTATAAATTAAATATGGTTGGATTATGTTATACGAAACAATGAAGGATTCTTGCACAGCACGCAACCCTGACTTGGCTTGCATTACACGCAATCGCGACCTTCCTCGATAGCGTGTGTTGTATGCAATGCCGAGTTTTACTAAACAACGATATATTATTATAATATTATTATGAACTAGCTGTTATGAATAGTATTAATTAAAATTTTAATCTTATAACATTATTATTCGTCTTGCACATTTTCTAAAACATGGTATAAGAACAAAATAAATTTTTCAGGTAAAATAAGTATTTTTAAAAAAATGCAATTTTGCCGCCTTTTAATGGCGCACCCACTTTAAATCTAGTTTTTGACATGTTTATAAGTTCAATTTGACAAAATAAAATTCTTCTTTGGAATCATGAAATAAAAATTTACTTTGGATAAATTTTCATATCATTCTGGTAACTTTCATATTTTGATGAATAGTAAAAACATGCTATATTTTAATTAAAAACAACTTTTTTCATCGCAATAATTTATATGGTTACATTATAATATTGAATGGTTTTAAAGTATAAATATAATATATTTTTACCATTTAATATAATGTATGTCATTAGCATTGATTCTACCTTGAATTCGTAGGATAAATCAATTCAATCTTTTGCAACGTTTTAAAGAAAAACCCGTTTTCTTTCGACAACGGGATTAATTTTAATTTAATTTCTGCAACTTTTGTGTATTGAATTTGGAAAAATGGATTCCATATTTGGAATCAGTGGATCCAAATTATGTTAATAATCTACTTTTTATTTTTGGAAATTATGAATAGTAACTACGGTAAATTTTATTTACCTTAGTTAAAGGTAAATCAGATAATTAAGGGTAAATATAATATTATAAAATTACCCTAACACATGTCAAAATCCTATTGGATGAATAAAAGTCGACCCATATCACCTAAGGGTCAGATTAGATTCATTTAATGGACTTTTGTCCATGAAAATAATTTAATTATTATTAAAACCAAAGAATGTGACAACATGTCACTTTCTTAAATCTTATAAGTATAATAATTTTAATTTAGTGATAAACTTCATGAAACTTCGAACATGAATAGTATACAGAAATATAATACAATTATCTACATCATAGAAATTTATTTAGAATTTTTAGGGATTAAATAATTATCATTTATTATGACACAAAGATGATGCAATAATTATCTTATTAATGAAATATTGACATAATTGATGTTATAAATGCCCAAATAAATGTAATTTGAGACTTTTTATGACTTAAACTAATTTTATAGGTTAGTATGACATGTTATTGTTTATTTAAGTAAAGTTTTTAGAACTTATCATTCTGTTATGAATTTTATAAAAATCATGTACCAAATAGTTTCAAAATTGACATAAATTAGTTTTTAAAACAAATATTATATTATTAATTGTTATTTAATTCCTAAAAATCTAATGTTCGGCCAAATGACTTAGATAAGGACAGATATATTAATAATAAACTACTTGGGGTTCTTTTGGCTTGTTATGGTAAGTTTATTAACCATATAGTGTAAGAAAAAAAAAGACACGGTAAAAGTTAAATTATTTAACTTAGAGTTAAATCTAATTGAAAAGGTTAAAATAATAACCTAAACTTGTATAAATACTATTGGATTAGATTATTTTGACCCATCCCCACTTTACCTTCGAAATAAAACCCTTTGGAACCATTATAAACCGAATTTGACCTTAATATAAAATAATATTTTGAGATTTTCCTAAGGTGCCCCTCTCCTCCCTTATAAAAGGGCACCTCCTCCCTCTCCTCCACACACCAATTTGAGCATTCAAGCTCAACCAAACCCTGCCAAAATCTCTTCTCCACTTCCCTAGTATCATCCTAGAGGTCCTGGTCTTCTCCAAAGACCATCCTTAGTTCTTTAAGTGGAGGTTAAGTGAAGGCGCGCCAAAAAGAGGTAATATCCATTACCGATCTTTTTCAATTTCTTTCTTCTTCAACTTCTTCTTATTTAGTTTTTTCATGATAAAGTAATAACATAAGTATTTCTTATATACTGATATGTTATTATAAATATGAAACAACTCTAATTAACCTTCTATCCATCCTACGGAAAAAGGAAATCACCGCGCGTGCGTACGTACGGAATACCGTCTCCACGCCGTGGTGTAATCTATTTTCCACCACCACCTTAATTGGATGGGTATAATGGTGTAATGAGTAACTATATATGATTATTATAAAGTGATATTGATACTGAAATAGTATACATACACTTCAACACAATTCCACGACCATGGGAACGATATCATCGCTCATGCGTACGTACGGACTACCGTCTCCACGACGCGATGAGATTCATTCTCCACATTAACCATTCATGAATGATTATAAAGTATATATAGTGAATAATAATGAAATATATGACATGTTAAATCTACTGTATTTATGTATATATATATATGTATGTCATCTACTTACTTCCATTCAAGACAACAAGGAAAGGAAAACAACGTTCATGCGTACGTACAGACTACCGTCTCCATGAACGGTGTGTTTAATTTCATTTATCTATCTATTATATATATATATACTGAATATATATGATATATAAATCATGTTTTATATTCTGGAAGTAATTAAATCATGATATAAGTAATAATAATGTCAAGAACAACAAGTCCAAACACCTACGATAAATGAAACAATTTTACCCAAAACGCTTCTTTAACATGGAATTTACAAAATAACGGGTAATATAAAGTCATAAGTGAACCATATATGATTCTGTAATAAGTTAATGACATTATTTAAATCATTATACAGGATGTTCAGATACGTACAAATCATATCGAACATAAGGTAATGGAAATATCACAATCTCATTTTTATCCGAGATTGTTTATACTTTGGAATTTTCTGGGGTGTATTTTATCATCCACATCCATGTTTCCTCAATATTTAATATTGTTTACATCCACATACAATTGTTTAAATCCAATTTTACCCTTCGGTGAGTTTTTAGTAAAAGATATGAAAGGAATCTTTTGTCATTTTTCGTACGAGGTACTTTTTGACTTTTCTGACATAAGTAAGAGAAGAATGTTTTTTTAACTTATACGACATGAATGGATTTTTAAAACATTATTTCCAAGAAGATTCCTTTACAACTTTTCACTTTTATTTTTAATCAACTTCTTTTAGTTTATAATTGTACGACATGTTAAGAAAGGAAAAGTGTTTTTGAAGTAGAAAAGATATTTTCCTCAAGAATGGAGTTCAAGTGTTTTATCAAAATTATTTTCCATATAAGATAATAAAGGGTTCTGTTTCTATCCCTATTATTACATGGATTTGATTATGTTGTGATGGAAATATTTTTATGAATTATTTTATCTTATATGAATTGTTTTATGATGTCACGATGTTTAAAGATTCCCATTTTTATTACATGGGTTATGCAATGATGTATGATTTATGATTTTGTGGAACACATAATAATGGTATCATTATGAGATGGGTGGGACCTATATCTCCCTCCAATGCATTGGGTAAAGATTTTATATCTCATGAGATAGACATGGTTGGAACGGTAGGTTATACCGGTTCAGTGAAGCAGGACTGAAACGAGGGTAACTCGGTTCAGAAATGAACTTTGTCCACTAAGATAGTCTTGGCAATGAGTCTTGACCAATAAGAAATGATTCTCTATGATTATGTATGTATTCCACAAAGTTTCATATTTTAAGTTATGATTATTGGGATTTCATTTCACTACTATGATTTATCCCATGTTATGAAATTATACTCTCTTTTGCAGGTTAAGATTTCCAAAATGTTATGTTCTTATGAATATGATGTAATTGATATTTATTTTGTTTACCCTTACTGAGCATTTGAGCTCACCCTTTTATGTTTTCTTTTCCCCAGGATATAAAGAAAGGTTTTTGGTAAAAAAAAGGAAGATCTTTATGGGAGATGTTGAAGATCTTTCACCATGATTAGAAGATTATATTCCGAGTTTCCAAAGACACTAAACTATTACGATCCTTGTGTGTGTGTTTTTGTTATGTACTAAGTATTCTGAAAAAGTAATGTAATGTCCATGTACGTCAAGCTTCGGGTCTCTACAGTTGGTATCAGAGGAAATGTTTAGTCAACCTTTGGAAACTAGGATGCGAAAACATTAGTGAGATCCCTAGAGATATTTCTAAGGTATGTCTAGGGATGTCCCTAAGGATAAGTATACGTATAGGATACAGTCCTAGAACTACGGTAACGATCATAGAATTTAACCTAAGATGTTAGATATTGAGGATAATCCCCCTTTATTATGTTGTTTTTCCTAGCATGATTTTTGCCTCTCACACTATTCTTTTTGGGTTTTAGACGATGGCTGGAACCCGAAGGAACTGTGTTGATCAATGTAATGGACAATGCAATGATTGTCCTCCTGAACAAACAAATTTTATGGGAGATGGAGTGCGAAATCTTATTGCTATACTTACACAAGCTATGAATCATTCTGGACTTCCAAATGAGCAGATAAGGGAACAACATTCTATTGATTCCTTCATGAGGCAACGTCCACCTTCTTTAAGTAGGTCTTCTAATCCACTTGTTGCTGAACAATGGATCAGTACCACTGAAAATATATTTTCAGTTCTTCAATGTTCTGAACATGATAAAGTCATCTTAGCAGTATATCGTTTGGAAGGTGAAGCTGATCAATGGTGGAATCTTATCAAGAATATGAGGCAAAGAGATGAAATTGAGTCCATGGAATGGGACGAGTTCAAGAACTTATTTTTCAATAAGTAATTCCCTCATATTCTTTGAACAAAGATGGAGAAGGAGTTTCTTGAACTAAAGCAAAAGGATGATGAATCTGTTGGTATATACGAAGCGAATTTTACAAGGATTGCAAGGTATGCATCTGGATTTATCATCCAACCTGAAAGTAAAGTTGATCGATTCTTCAGTGGCTTAAAACCAAATCTTCGAAGGGCATTAGCTATAAGAGACTTCAGGTAGAAATGGAAGTTTGTGTTACTTATCCATCTCATAGTTTTGACAAGAAATGAAAGATGGAGTTCAAGGAGAAATCTCAGAATAATGGTGAAAAGAAGATGAATGTTTCCTTATGCTCAAAGTGTGGAAAGAAGCATGGTGGAGATTGTCTTAAAGGGACAAGTAAATGTTTCAAATGTGGAAAGGAAGGTCATCAGACATTTGAATGCTGCAATGATGGGAAGAAGATGCCTAATGATGCAAACAAAGGAAGGGATACACAGAATAAACCTACTACACTTCAATGCTTCAAGTGCAAGGAAATGGGGCATTATGCTAATAAATGCCCTAATCCAAGGGTTAGTGATGATTGACATGAACAACTGCTTAAGGAAAAGGACAAAGGAAAGTCACATGCGATCACTATTGGCGATGTTGAATATGAAAACGATGTGGTGGAATGAATAAGTGTTTATGTAATGGGATTCCAAAATAATGTTGTATCATGGAGTATTGGAATATTTATGTATTGGTCTAATGTGGTATTCAAAGTGATTGAGATATTTTTGGAAATAAGATGATATGCGCATAATGAAGGGAAAATGAGAAAATGAAATGTTTAACAGTATTCATGAGATCATGATTGATATAAGGACTAAGTGATATCATGGTTTGAGTATATAGAATTTTGAGGATTTTGGTATGTGGAAAGTGTTAACTTTTAACTGCATTCAAGTTTTCACTATGGTACAATGGGTATTCATTTTTTTCAAGAGAATACATGATTAAGGTCTTCACATGATTGGAATGTGACCAACAATATATATATATGGGGGATAAATGATGTAATTCACATGCTTGGTTGATGACATTTCAAGTAATCGTTTTCTTTATACTATGAGCTTGGACCGAAGTATTTTAGATAAGACTAAATATTGGAATGGATTATGTTGGACATATGCTAAGTATTGTTTAAGGATAGAATTTTTTTTTCGATATTACTGATGGGATTTTATAGTAATGTAGTTTTAGAAAAAGGACAACCTGCAGGACGGGCGACAACCCATCGCGTCGGACAAGGCTGTGGGGATCGAACCCACAACCGAAGTGCGACTGGCCTTTATCGCCTTCCACTGGCCTACAGGAAGTCCCTGTTTAGTAGAAACTAGTTTTATTATATTAATCAGTATGATATATGACGTATAAGTCTATTTTAGGAACCATATATGATTAATCTCACTATAGATGGACTTATGTATTTTTTGATAACTTTTCTAACCTTTTGTTTGAGACAGATGAAATGACCCATCAGTCTATCACATGATCTGCTAACACATCACGAATGGAAAATTCAACTTCATTTCATTAAGAGATCAAGTGGAAATTGTCCAAAGAACGAAAAATGGTGATACTATACCAAAATCAAGAAAGTATTTATTCTAATTCCAATTTCATCAACTTTAGGGAAATGATCTTGAAAACAAAAAATGTTGTGCTAGTGATCTTATATCTGATGAATCAGATGGTACCTTAGATCGTCACAAATTTATGGCTTTGTGATTGCTGGCTTTTCCATAGCCATGTTCTCTACCACTCTCCATCAGAACATGATGGTTAGATTTCTCTTCCATATCCATATTTTCACCTATGTGGAAACCCAGTGATTAGTTTATTTGGGTAACCGTTATGTTTCATACTTTTGTTTTTAAAGATTGTTTTTGGTATTCCTTTTTACGATGTGGGTTTCTATTAAATAAACTTTCGAATAGTAAACCATTTATAACCCCGACGAATTTCGAGGGAGAAATTAATTTTAAGGGGGGTAGAATGTAACACCCCGAGATTTTATGAAAAATATTCTTTTAATTTCATTAATGTCTTGTGTTGTATGCTACACCAAGATTACCTTGCGCTATACGCAACACCGTATTAGCTTGCAGTATACACAACAATATTCTTGGATCGTGTTACACACAATTTTGATAATAGTTATTCTATGCAACATTGAGTATATATATATTCAATGTATAAATGAAATATGGTTGGATTATGTTATACGAAACAATGAAGGATTCTTGCACAGCACGCAACCCTGACTTGGCTTGCATTACACGCAATCGCGACCTTCCTCGATAGCGTGTATTGTACGTAATGCCGGGTTTTACTAAACAATGATATATTATTATAATATTATTATGAACTAGCCGTTATGAATAGTATTAATTATATTTTGAATCTTATAACATTATTATTTGTCTTTCACATTTTCTAAAACATGGTATAAGAACAAAATAAATTTTTCGGGTAAAATAAGTATTTTTCAAAAAATGCAGTTTTGCTGCCTTTTGATGGCGCACCCACTTTAAATCTAGTTTTTGACATGTTTATAAGTTCAATTTTACAAAATAAAGTTCTTCTTTGGAATCATAAAATAAAAATTTACTTTGGATAAATTTTCATATCATTCTGGTAACTTTCATATTTTGATGAATAGTAAAAACACGCTATATTTTAATTAAAAACAACTTTTTTCATCGCAATAATTTATATGGTTAAATTATAATATTGAATGGTTTTAAAGTATAAATATAATATATTTTTACCATTTAATATAATGTATGTCATTAGCATTGATTCTACCTTGAATTTGTAGGATAAATCAATTCAATCTTTTGCAATGTTTTAAAGAAAAACCCGTTTTCTTTCGACAACGGGATTAATTTTAATTTAATTTCTGAAACTTTTGTGTATTGAATTTGGAAAAATGGATTCCATATTTGGAATCAGTGGATCCAAATTATGTTAATAAGCTACTTTTTATTTTTGGGAATTATGAATAGTAACTACGGTAAATTTTATTTACAATAGTTAAAGGTAAATCGGGTAATTAAGGGTAAATATAATATTATAAAATTACCCTAACACATTTCAAAATCCTATTGGATGACTAAAAGTCAACCCATATCACCTAAGGGTCATATTAGATTCATTTAATGGACTTTTTTCCATGAAAATAATTTAATTATTATTAAAACCAAAGAATGTGACAACATGTCACTTTCTTAAATCTTATAAGTATAATAATTTTAATTTAGTGATAAACTTCATGAAACTTCGAAAATGAATAGTCTCCAGAAAGATAATACAATTATCTACATCATAGGAATTTATTTATAATTTTTAAGGATTAAATAAGTATCATTTATTATGACACAAAGATGATGCAGTAATTGTCTTATTAATGAAATATTGACATAATTGATGTTATAAATGCCCAAATAAATGTAATTTGAGACTTTTTATGAATTAAACTAATTTTATAGGTTAATATGACATGTTATTGTTTATTTAAGTAACTTTTTTATAACTTATCATTCTGTTATGAATTTCATAAAAATCATGTACCAAATAGTGTCAAAATTGACATAAATTAGTTTTTAAAACAAATATTATATTATTAATTGTTATTTAATTCCTAAAAATCTAAGGTTAGTCTAAATGACTTATATAATGATAGATATATTAATAATAAACAACTTGGGGTTCTTTTGGCTTGTTATGGTATTTTTATTAACCATATAGTGTAAGAAAACAAAAAGACACGGTAAAAGTTAAATTATTTAACTTAGAGTTAAATCTAATTGATAAGGTTAAAATAATAACCTAAACTTGTCTAAATCCTATTGGATGAGATTATTTCGACCCATACCCACTTTAACTTAGAAATAAAACCCTTTGGAACCATTATAAACCGAATTTGACCTTAATATAAAATAATATTTTGAGATTTTCCTAAGGTGCCCCTCTCCTCCCTTATAAAAGGGCACCTCCTCCCTCTCCTCCACACACCAATTTGAGCATTCAATCTCGGCCAAACCCTACAAAAATCTCTTATCCACTTCACTAGTATCATCCTATAGGTCCTGGTCTTCTCCAAAGACCATCCTTAGTTCTTTAAGTGGAGGTTAAGTGAAGGCGCGTCAAAAAGAGGTAATATCCATTACTGATATTTTTCAATTTCTTTCTTCTTCAACTTCTTCTTCCTTAGTTGTTTCATGATAAAGTAATAACATCAGTATTTCTTATATACTGATATGTTATTATAAATATTAAACAACTCTAATTAACCTTCTATCCATCCTACGAAAAAAGGAAATCACCACGCGTGCGTACGTACGGAATACCGTCTCCACGCCGTGGTGTAATCTATTTTCCGCCACCACATTAATTGGATGGGTATAATGGTGTAATGAGTAACTATATATGATTATTATAAAGTGATATTGATACTAAAATATTATACATACACTTCAATACAATTCCATGAGCATGGGAATGATATCATCGCTCGTGCGTACGTACGGACTACCGTCTCCACGACGCGATGAGATTCATTCTCCACATTAACCATTCATGAATGATTATAAAGTATATATAATGAATAATAATGAAATATATGACATGTTAAATCTACTGGATTTATGTATATATATATATGTATGTCATCTACTTACTTCCATTCAAGACAATAAGGAAAGGAAAACATTGTTCATCCGTACGTACGGACTACCGTCTCCATGAATGGTGTGTTTCATTTCATTTATCTATATATTATATATATATATACTGAATATATATGATATATAAATCATGTTTTATATTCTGGAAGTAAGTAAATCATGATATAAGTAATAATAATGTCAAGAACAACAAGTCCAAACACCTACGATAAATGAAACGATTTTACCCAAAACTCTTCTTTAACATGGAATTTACAAAAGAACGGGTAATATAAAGTCATAAGTGAACCATATATGATTCTGTAATAAGTTAATGACATTATTTAAATCATTATACAGGAGGTTCAGATACGTACAAAGCATATCGAACATAAGGTAAGGGAAATATCACAATCTCATTTTTATCCGAGATTGTTTATACTTTGGAATTTACTAGGGTGTATTTTATCATCCACATCCATGTTTCCTCCATATGTAATATTGTTTCCATCCACCTACAATTTTTTAAATCCGATTTTACCCTTCAGTGAGTTTTTAGTAAAAGATATGAAAGGAATCTTTTTTCATTTTTCGTACGAGATACTTTTTGACTTTTCTGACACAAGTATGAGAAGAATGTTTTTTTAACTTATACGGCATGAATGGATTTTTAAAACATCATTTCCAAGAAGCTTACTTTACAAGTTTTCACGTTTATTTTTAATCAACTTCTTTTAGTTTATAATTGTACGATATGTTAAGAAAGGAAAAAAAATTTTGAAGTAGAAAGGATATTTTCCTCAAGAATGGAGTTCAAGTGTTTTATCAAAATTATTTTCCATCTAAGATAATAAAGGGTTCTGTTTCTATCTCTATTATTACATGGATTTGATTATGTTGTGATGGAAATATTTTTATGAATTCTTTTATCTTATATGAATTGTTTTATGATGTCACTATGTTTAAAGATTCCCATTTTTATTACATGGGTTATGCAATGATGTATGATTTATGATTTTGTGGCACACATAAGAATGGTATCATTATGAGATGGTTGGGACCTATATCTCACTCCAATGCATTGGGTAAAGATTTTATATCTCATGAGATAGACATGGCTGGAATGGTAGGTTATACCTGTTCAGTGAAGCAGGACTGAAATGAGGGTAACTCGGTTCAGAAATGGACTTTGTCCACTAAGATAGTCTTGGCAATGAGTCTTGACTAATAAGAAATGATTCTCTATGATTATGTGTGTATTCCAAAAAGTTTCATGTTTTAAGTTATGATTATTGGGATTTCATTTCACTACTATGATTTATACCATGTTATGAAATTATGCTCTCTTTTGCAGGTTAATATTTCCAAAATGTTATGTTCTTATGAATATGATGTGATTGATATTTCTTTTGTTTACCCTTACTGAGCATTTGAGCTCACCCTTTTATGTTTTATTTTCCCCCGGATATAAAGAAAGGTTTTAGGTAAAAAAAGGAAGATCTTTATGGGAGATGTTGAAGATCTTTCACCACGATTAGAAGATTATATTCCGAGTTTCCAAAGACACTAAACTATTACGATCCTTGTGTGTGTGTTTTTGTTATGTACTAAGTATTCCTCAAAAGTAATGTAATATCCATGTACGTCAAGCTTCGGGTCTCTACAGGCACTTGCTTCACATCACGATTATAGAGAGAATTATAGGAGGCCTTTGGGACTCAGTTTTTCTTGATCACAACGTTTCACCCCCAAACTAATGAATAAAATAAGTAGACAACTCAGGTCTTAGAGGACATGTTTTGGGCATTCATTTTGGAAATTGGATGCAGTTGGGAGGATAATATACCCTTGCTGGAGTTTGTATACAATCAGATCTACCATTTCACCATTGTCATGAAACCATTCGAGGCTTTGTATGGGCGAACCAGTAGGTCACCAATTTGTTGGACTGATCTAGGAAAGTTGGTACTCATGGGCCTAGAGTTGGTGTGAGCTAATACAAATAAGGTGAAGATCATCCAGGAGTAGATGAGGAATTCCCAAAGTCGTTATAAGTCTTATGCTGACCAATGAAGGAGTCCTATGGAGTTCAAGGAGGGAGACCATGTGTTCCTTAGGGTCTCACCTAGATATGGATTATGGATATTTGGATGATGTAGAAAATTATCTATGAGGTTCATTGGTCCTTTAAAAATACTACATAGAGTTGGTGAGGTGGAATACCTCTTGGATCTACCACCACAGTTGGATTAGGTACACAATGTCTTCTGTGTGCTGTAACTGAGGATGTACGTGCATGAATTATCTCATGCTATCGATTAGGGAAATATAGAAATTAAGGATAGAGATAACTTTGCTAAGTACCCAATGGAGATCAAGGATAAACAGGATATGATCCTTCACGGGTGATCAATTCCCCTAGTACATGACCATTGGTAGCATGAGAATCTTCAAAAGAGCACCTAGGAGTGGGAGACCCATATGTGAGTCCAATACCAACATATTTTTGAGTAGATTTTTTCTATTTTTGAAGATTAAAATCCATAATGCGTGGATAATGTAAGGACTTTTATTTTACATGTATTATTTTTGGACATTATAAGGATTATTTTTGAGGCCATGCACTGAGATAGCGTGTGATTCTGAGGCCCGGTGTTCCTGAAATGAATGTTTTAAATATATTAAATATATTAAATATCATGTGCATGAATTTTTCTTAAAAAATGGAATAAATCCTGAATGGGTTCTCATATTATAAATAAAAATGAAGTGTTGAAGTTCAGAATGTAGGTTTCACCCTAGGTGTAACAAAACATTTTTCAGTGCTCAATGTTTGAGAAAAAATTATCACATGCGTGAATTAATAAAATAAATAAATAAATTTATTTTATTTTCATTGACACAGTGAGCTATATTATCATCTATTTAAAAACTATTATGGCCAATTTAAAAGTTTAGTGGCATAACCCTACAAATTTGAGAGGAGACTTTGAGAGTGTTGGAGGAGATCTTGGCAAACGATGACAAATCAAGAATCATTATGCCATCAGAGTTTATGGATCTTGTCAATGATGAAAACACATGACTGTTCTTTATTAGTGATCAATCCAAACTCCAGGTAGGATGTTGATTTGTGATTTGTATCCCTTTCTTTTATTCTGATCAAATATGGATCAATTCCATGAAGATAATTGATTCACACATCAATGGTAGATTTAATTGAAATTGATTAATTTGTTTATTACATTGATTATCCTTTTCTTATGTCTATTTATTTGATAATGGATTGAGGATAAATGAAAAAAAGAATGAGTCTCATTCCTCATGTTTTATTGCTTATGTTTTTCACCCCCATTTATTCACACATTTATCACATACATTTCTTTTGGAACATAGTCCGATGAATACCGGGTATTTGATCATTGTACGACCATTCTTTAGTACAACCAATCGATACCATGGGTGAGGTTCATGACCGAGGCTACGATCGAGGTGAAACAATTAAAGAGGATGATAAAAGGTGTATTGGAACTGATTTTTGGTTTCAATTATTCCTAGTTTTGACATGTGGTGATGGTTTGGCTCGAAAAATCATTTTCTGGGCAGATCAAGGACTAGAATCTGATGAGCGGGCATCAATGAGGTTGAGCGACCTACGATCCACAGGTTATGATGAGGATGATAAATCTGATGATGCACAAAAGTACATAGAAGAGATCCTAGAAGATCTGTAAAATCCTATGATACACGACATGTATTTAGGGATTACACACTATGTGGGAACCCCTGGTTGTAGCGTTAGGGTTTCCATTGGAGTTAAATATCACACGTTGTGTGACGAAGTCACATTCCATGTGACCCTTCTATGATGGCTCAACATTTACCCCAGAGGGTAAGAGGACACAAAAAAGAGTACAAAGGCACAAACACACCATGTAATCAAAAACAAACATGGTTAGGTGTATATGAGCATGGCCTGGTGTACACTGGTTAGTACACGAGCAGGGCCAGTGGTACACGGGCATGGTCAGATGACATAGACAGGGTTTTGGGAAACCTCTACATGTTGTGTGTGATCACTCACAAATTTTGTACAACCTATTACATCATATGTACCCCCTTTTAGGGCATTTTTATCTCTTCATTTCTTCAGTTTAGACTAGTTTTAGTTGTGGGTGTTCCCGTAGTCTATTCTCTTGAGGGTAAAATGTGACATTATGTCCCCATCTTAGGATTGTGATCCTCTCTGGAGGATGAGTCTCTGATAGAGTTTATGGTGTCCCTTCATGAGACTAGAGAGTGATCCTTTATCATCTTTATACCCTATGTGGGGTTTATGGAATCATCATGACCTCCATGAGTAGGGTGTTGACCCTTTATTTAGTTGGCTATATTAGTAGGATTTATGGTATCATTGCATACGATCCCCTGTGTAACGGGTTGATCCAGATTGGGTTTGTGGTGTTCCCCTGTGGTCTTGGGAATGACCCCCTATCTAAGTATTAGGGTCTTTTGAGACCAGTGAGATTTCTTGGGTGGGGACCAATGATCTTGACCTCTTAGTTGAGTGTCACCATTGATGGAATGGCTCATGGAGTGGATTCTCCCAGAATGAGAATTTCTTCGAGTAAAATCCTATGGCTGGCAGTTGGTTGTGACCGATTGGTGGTGTGATGTCATTTATAATTATATACGGGGTTTCTTTTTCTCTATCAAATACCATATTAATATTATGAGTTGACTATTCTTGATGCTTTGTGTTTAGTGTTTTTGATGTGTCCTACTAGGTATTGTTATAATTACCCATGCACGAGCTCTTCCCACACATGTTGTGTCTTATGGAGATGAAAACCCTTTTGACAGTGTCTTGGAAGGATGGAGAGTGGGTGAAGCATGGCTTGATCTTGACAGATTGAGTTGTTTCCAGGGTACTTGAATTTGATCATAGTCCTCACCCTTGGTGTAGGTTGGACTCTCTTCAGTTTTAGTTGGTCTTGTATTTGAACCCTTTTCTTCTTTTAGTACTTCATTATCGTACTTTGTTTATGGGATCATGGATGTACACATGCATTGGTTTTAGATATTTTACATTTCAACACTGTATGAGCTTGGATATGGGTGTGTGTGTATAGGTACATTAGGATAATGCTTCCCATTTGTGGGATATGCCTACTTGGCACCAGTCGCCAGCCCCTGACCTGTTAGAGGTGGACTTGGGGTGTCCCGGGTCAAACCCCAATGGTTTGGGCCATGAAATCAACCTACTCCATAGTGATAAGACAATAAACACACTCAATTGAGGCATTCACTATCTCCACACCTAGATCCATTATATGTTTTTCATCCCTCAGTCCATAGTGCTCCAATCGTATGCACCATAGACTGAGGTAAGGGAGGGAAAATCAATTTGATAAATTGAAGGGTGTAGCATCTCATCTGAATGAGTAGGTGAATATCATCTATTTGATTATCTTCAATTCACTATTTTATAAAGGATGAGAATAAAAAATAAATAATTAAATATAGGCACTTCAAATGACTATGAAATATACCCTAGGGACCTAGCCCTCAAGTTATTTATCTATATTTATGGATTTAAAGGTATCACATTCATAGCATGAATATTTAGAGAAAACATGAAGAATTTTTCTGGAGAAGAGAAACACAACATGATACATTAACAAAATAGAGACAAATTTAAATTAAGGGTGAAAAAGTGAATTATACCAAGTTTTATCTATGATCGATAAGTTCTGAATCATTTTTTTGGGAGAGGGGAACATATTTATAAAAAAACTTTTTCTTTATCCCCATATTCAATGTAGAGAGACCCAATAACCTTCTCTTTATCTTTGGATGGATTCCACATTCCATGAATAATAGTGGATATGGATTCAGTTAGTATCATCTTTTCCCATAATCAGATGTTTATCCCATGACCAAGATCTGTACACCTTCAAGAATTTTCAAAGTAGAATTATTTCCATGTTTTTCACCTCAGGTGGAAATTAGGTGTTGCTTGGAAAGCTCACATGAGGAATTATATGTGTTGGATTCTAGTCATAAAATTGAATCCGGGCCTTAAGATCAGTGGTAGGATTGGGTCTGAATTATTGGTCTTGATTTTAGTAGTCCTAGATTAATTCAGGTCTTATATTCATGTAGAATTATCTTGAATTCTCTTGATTTATTCTAGATTTAGGGAGATGTTGTTTCCATCTTCATCCACTAGTCTACACAATTATTTAGATTGATCAAGTTTGGGTGAATTTGAAAAATTCTATGGATCTCAAGTTAATTCCTCATCCCTTCATCATGGATTATTTGTGACATCAAACATCCTCATCAGCTGAAACAAGCCCCATTGTTTGATACTCTTGAAAAATACACTCAACATTGATTCTCTATGTTTTCATCAGATAAAAAATTCAACCAATTGGAATTTCACTTGGGAATTCTAATGAGAACCTTGAATGTATTGATCCAATTCCATTAAACTGGTGTATGAGGATGATTGAAGACCCATTCTTCTTTAACTAGACTTATATAGGGAAATGATCAGAACTGTGAACCAATTTCTTCAACTCAACTATATGTGATTCTTCTTCAGTTCTGAACCCTCATCCATGCTCAGTAGTGGTTCTCCAACATAATAATTCATCATTTTTTACTTTATTTAATCTATCCTTAAATTAAAATTAAGTCATATTCTTTATAGAATCAATTTTGTCTCTACATCTACAGGTGACACTAGTAATCAAAAATTCAATGATCTTAGGTTGTTAAATTTGGTTGGATTTCACTTTTGTAGTGGTGATCTCGTGAGGTCATGGGTCTTCATGGGTGAATCAGTCTCGACTCAATTTGTATTTCTAAATGGATAACAAATGTGTCTCAACATCTTTTAAAAATTCAAATATCCTCTGTATCAAACCAATTATTCTTTAATATCGGATGGGGGGTTTTTCTTCTCCGATCGAAGCAGGGAGACACAGTGTGGTTTTCCTCATGAATGGATGTGTATTAGTTATTTGATTATAGATCAATGTCATTATTTCATTTATTGAAACCTCATTCAATTGAAGTAACTTGAGAGTGCCTGGGGAAGAGATTATGGTAGGTTTGAGTGCAGTTGGTTGATGTTGATGGTTCATGTGGTCACTTTTAGGTGAACATGAATTAGGTTGGATATAGATATCACAATCACTTATAAAGGTGGAGGCAAGCACTTCATATAGTACCTATATTATCTGTGAGGTTATTCTTATGGTCGATTCAGACTGCACAATTATATTTGGTTCAATATTGGATATAAGGTCACTTGGAATTCTCATGTGCAGTCACTTCCAACATGATCACTTGACTTTAAGTATGTGTTCAGTATATTAATTGTGAGAATATAGTTTAGTCTCTTGGTGCCTTTTCTAGATTTCAAACATGCACTTCACAAAAAAATCACATTTTATGCATAGAATTCAAATTAAATTTTTATGCTACACTAAATTAAGTTCCACAAATATTTTAATCACAACAAAATCTAATTTAATCAAATCCATTTCATATTTTTTTTACACCCATTAAAAAAATGATAAATCAAAATTTCCAAGATTATTAAATCATTTCATCTCATAAAATTCAACCAAAATTTAAATTCATCAATTCTTTTTTAAAACAATTTCAATTTATGGATTTCATTAAATTTAAAAAACTGGATAAAACAATTAGAACTCAAAATTAAATCCATTTCACATATTAATTCTAAATTGAGTCAAACAATTAAATTCAAGTTCCAAAAAATGTACAACTTTCAATTATTTTGAAAATGTATAAGACAATTAAAAATACCAATTTTAATCCTTTAACCAAATAAAGTCCAAATTTGAAAAAGTAACAAAAATTATTGATTTTTCCAGGTTCTGAATTAATTACGGGTGTTAAATTCAATGAAAACCATACAATTGTTTTGAAAATTATAGGTCACATCACTCCCCCAAACTTGAACTATTTCACTCTTGATAAATTTCATGAATTTCATTTTTCAAAAAGATTCATCCTTACTAGATCTAAATATACAATCCATAGAATAAGTAAACATAGATTAATCCTTTGTAAAAAAATTATCATGCTGCCTCTATGAATCATGCCACCAACTCATTTCAATTTAATCAAAATTTTAAGTCCAGGAGTGGAACAAATTATATTTAAGTGGAATTAAAGTTTTAACAAGAAGTGATTCTATTCACCCCTTTCTCCTAAGTTTTGTAAACCAAAGTTCAATTTTCCACTTCATCGATACAACTAAAATAAATTATTTATAATTAATTTTCCCTCTTCTTCCCCTAGGTTCAATATTCCAATCACCTGAATGAATTTATTTTTTACTATTAGGTGCTTATTTATTATTATATTTATTTTTTCTCATCTATTTATGTGAAAAATACTATCAAAATGCACTTATTAAATATTCCCAAATGAAATTACTCACACACCTAGTGCCTAATGTCTTATAGATTCACCATGATATCCCAATTTCCCATTTTACTCAAGTTTCAAAGGATGTATATCAATTTATTTTGAGTTGGATCCTTAAGGTATTATTTTTCATAGAGTAAAAATTACTTTAAATTATGTTCAAAATTCTAATAACCTCATGTTATAATTTTTATTCCATAAACACATTTTCAATCACACTCCCTTTCCTAGTTTAAAGAAAAAATTTCCATGAAAGCAGTGGAAAATCCACTTAGTGATCATAAAAATCTAAAAAAAATTAGAACCAATTAATTCCTCAACTATACCATGAAATTTTTACTATGTAGGGTGGAATTAATATTAAATAAAGTTTTAAAAAATCATAACAAAAACATAAAAAAAAATATATGTACAACATTCACAATCAAAATATTTTTGGTTTTTGTTTTTTTGGTTCCCATTTTTTTATTTAAAAAATGGAATCACTAAAATAGTTACTAAGAACATGAAATATCTAAACAATGTTTATTAACAAATTGTAAAATAGTTACCAAAAATCATTTAAAAACTACTCTAAATAGTATTGAAACCCCTCTTCCACACTTATTAATGAATACCTATTTAAGTTCCAAAATACATGCATTAAAATTAAAATGATTAAATAGTATAAAAGGATAGGTACAACCTGGTGTTATTTGATAACACAAAGTTTGAGTTAAGATATTTCCTTACTTTTTATGGAAAACTAATCTAATATCCTTGGTTATATCCATTTAGGTAAAACCTATAGAAAAATATAATAAATATTATAAATTTTATTAAAAACTACAAAAATTGAAGAAAGAAATAGAGGGAAGAGATTCTTGGGTTTTTCCCTCCCAATAGAGGCTATATTTAGATTATACACAGTTGTAAAGTCTTATGGTCATCCTCATCTTATCTTTTACTTAGAATCCCCTTTGAAAGAGTTCTCCATTTCCACCCCATCATTAGTGTGATTTATTTCATAAGGTGGGGGTGGTAATATTAGGTATGGGGTCTCCCTAGATGCTACCACAACTACTATGACCTCTTCTTCATTCAGTGGCTACTCCACATTCGCTTCTTGGGTTGGTTAAAATAAGGGAAAATAAGTAAATAATTAATATTGAATAAAATAAAAATAAGATGATTTCAAATCAAAATACCCCCTTCATATACACCATGCAATTTAATCTCTAAATGTATAACCGCCATGAATACTTCCTCTTCTACTGTTTATCCCTCCATTTTATATTTGGGGTGATATTTAGGGAGTAGTTGCTTCACCACAGGTCCTATAACTCCATATTTTGTATCAACCACTTCATGGGTGGCATTATTTTCATTTTCCAGGTCTATTTGTACATTTATTCCCTTCACATGATCAAACTTTAGTTATCTTTTATCTTTCTTAATAAATTGTGTGTCTTCTTTAACTTCTTCTAGGTTAGATTTGAGAATATTGTCAAAAAACTCTTCATAAATCTTTGTTTATTCATTTTGGGAAGCCATTTCTTTGATTTATAGATTTAATTTATCTTTAAGGGGGGGGGATTCTATAGGGTTTCTTTCAGTTTCATACAAGAAAGGCATCTACTGAGATAATTTTGTAAAATTAAAACTAAGGAGATCGGTAGATAAAAATTTAAAATGAAGTGAGTTCAGTTCAATGGTATCTACCTTATCAATTTCGGCATATAGGTAATTCTCTAAGTGTAATTACACTTCAAAGTTTTCTTGTATGGATGAGGGTCGAAGTGGAAATTCTAGTTTCTATTCAAATGTGAGTCTATATACTTTATTTTCATCATCTATGGGCTACAACGAACATTCTTTAAGTTCCCAGTTGGGATAGTTGTATCACTGAGAGGGGGAGGGGGTGAATCAGTGATACTTTTTTCTTTTAATTTTAAATATAATTTAAACAACCTTCATCTCCTGTTAAAGATTTCTTTCCCTACTGAAAATAATTCAAACACACATCCATTGGAACACAAGTATTTACAAGGTTAACTATTCAATAATAATATCTATATCCTCGGTATGGTTTGGAAGAAATATAATACCAAAAAATCCACTAGAAAATAATACTTGGATTAAAACAAGTAGGATATACTCTTTCACTCATGTAGTACTTTGAAGACAATCCAAAATTACTTGTGTACCCTCTTAGAAAAAATAGGGTAATACAAAGTTTGTGTAACAACTCATTTTACATGTACTTCTTTTCAATTCCAAAAATGTATTCAACTAAAAACACTTCTTTAATTTCTTACCTAGAATATGGTAAGAACTTCCTGGACTTCATTAAGAAAAAACCCAGTCTGATTTTCACAGTACATTTTTTTCAGTCTTATTCCTTTGAGTATGATTCTCCTTGATACGATTCTTCCAGGTACGATTATTCCAGGTACGATTCTCCCTATTATAAAAAATATGACTTTGATAAAATATGGTAGATATGAATAGACAGTACTTCAATTCTGAGTATAGAAAAATCTGTACGATTCTAACTATATGATTCTTCCTCAGTCCAAAAATATCAGTATGAAACTTCCAAATCTGATTATCCAACCCGATACGATGATCAGACATATATGATTGAAAATCCAAATATGATAATCAGCTGAGTACGATAATCACTGAGTATGATGATCAACTGAATACAATGCTGTGATATTGTGTATATAAATGTAAGAAGAAATAGATACCACTTCTAAATGTTGAATACAATCATTTTTTGAATGTCAATCTCCCCCTTGATAGCACATCCAACAAACTCCTTCACTAATGCTCTATGAACTTCTTTACCTTTTCTATTAACCCAATTGAGATAAAAAACTTCTTCTTCTCCTCTCCTCTTGATCCAATTGAAAAATCATTGTGCTTGTATCATGAATTCCTTCATGACTTTAAATTTATTTGAGTATAACTTCAGTATCGTCAGACTTCAATTAGAAAGTATCATAACATATCATTCATTCCATCTTCTTTATCTTTTTTTTATTTTAGCTTGAGTACGATTTTTTATGAATATGATTGTCCTAGATACAATCATCCTAGGAATGATCATCTTGATAACAATTTTACTAGATTCAATAATTATATGTACGATCATTCTGAGTATGGTCTTTTTGATTAACAATATCTCTTTCTTCTCTTACACCCAGATATGATTAATATGGGTATGATTATTTTCTTCCTGATCCTGAGTATGATTTTCCAAAATTCATTTGTCCTGAATACTATCACCATCACTATTTCCTTTTCAAATAGATCTGATCAATATGAGTATGATCATCCTGATTACTATATTTCTGAGTATGACTCCTTTTTGATTGATATGATGGTGATATGATGCTACCGTCCCTTTTCATCTATCAAGCTTGCATCAAAAGTTCTTCAATAAACTTATGATTTACGAGAATTCCAAAAAAAAACAAAGCATCATCACCAGATGCATTCTTAATGAGACCGATCCTTTCATTACAGAATTAGTGCAAATATGACTACAATCAATTCCTCATTACGATCTTCTCCCATTCTGAAATCATGGGGAGCTCGATTATTTTGAAAGCATGAATCTAGTTCTTTTGAAAACAATGATCAATATGATTTCCATCCATCTTATTTCTCAACATACTTTCTTTATTCAACATACAGATCAATTGAAAACAAATACAACCAAAACACAATAAGGTCCTAACAATCTATCCCTTTGTATTTGTTTTCAATACCCACTTTAAACACTTCAACCACTTGAAAAAAAATAAGTGGTATTGTTTTCTTTTATCTATTTTATTTTCTCAATTCCTTTATTTCTCTCCCTATTTATTTTATCTCTCTACCTTTCTCTCATCTTCCCCCTTATTGAAAAATAAAATTCAAAGGGGCTATCAAGACAAGTTTCTCACCAATTCTCTCATTTCCAGGGATTGTAAGTTTTCTTCAATATAGGTATCACATGAGTTTCTTAAAAAAGAAACTTTAACTAAACAACTCTAATTCTATGTGGGTGAACCTGAAATAGAAAACAAGAGTGTATAATCAAGGTGATCAAGGTTCTCTATAACACAACTTTCATGTAATAACCTTTTCATGATTAATTCAACATTCTATTTATTAGGGTAGTCCTTGAGAGATTTTTTTAGGAAAAAAGTAACCTGCACCCATCTAAACAAACATATCAAAAAGTTAAAGTGTATAAAAACCAAATTTTCAAAACATAATCTTCATAACCTCATTAATTTCTTTTACAAGAATAATAAGATACTCATCAATTCTTTCTTCCTTATTTCCACTCCTTCAATTACCTGAAAGTTTGAACAAGTATACAAAGATTTTGGGAATAAGGAGGAACCTTGATTGTTCCTTATAAATAACAATCAGAATGAGAGGCTTCTCTAAGTCTTGACTTCTTCTTCTTTTTATTGGATTTTTCATTGAATGTAATTTATTCCTTCTGTTCAACCTTTTCGAATTTTGTAAAAACATTCTTCTTGTCTATAGAATCTTCTGATGAGGATGACAACTTTTCTCTATCTTTAGTAACATCTCTGTTAAAATTAGTTTGTACCATGTTTTCTATTCTTGTCGATTGTTTTGGAAAGATAGTTGAACACATTTTAATATCATTCCTCTCTTGATCATATCCACAATCTGTTGATACCTTTTTGTCAACTTTTATTATATCTTTAGAATTATGTTTATTCCCCTCTTCTTTTACTGATTTTTTTCTTCCTCTATCTTCCTAGCCAAGTCAATGTGTTCTGAATAGATAAATAATAACTCTTTATTATTGGACTAAATAGATCTATTTTTCTTAACTTCCAAAACATCCAAATTATGAGAATTGTTCAGATAATTTTGTTGTGCTGATAAAAAAACAAGATATAAATTTTCAAGTTGTCCAAGTTGTTCACATCTTTCACAAATAGTTTCTATTGGTTGGAACCTATTTTCAATCTTTACTTCATTATTCTCAGGTTTCTTCATGACAACCTTCTTAGACTTTTTCTTTTTAGGTAATTAACTCCCCATCAAACCTTGCCTTCCATAACATGTGGAATAATAGTAATGTTGTTGGTTAAAAAAATATATATTTTTTATGTCCAAATCCACCACAGTACCAATAAAATCCATAAAATGAATATTTTCCTCTAAAAATTCCATATTAACTAGAATTGTGAATATGTTTCTCAGCCACCTTCTTTTCCTTCTTATCTGAGTTACCAAAATTTCTATTATCAATCACAGTCTTACTTTTATCTTTAGATTTATCAAAACCAGAGGTATTAGAAACCTTTCTAGATTAATAATTTTTTAAAAAAATTTCAGAATCAAGGTTCTTTTAGACTTCTAAATTCTTAGCCTTGTTGGTTTTGGCCACAAACATGATTTTCCAAGATTTCTTATTTTCAAAAACAATTTAATCTTTTTTCTCAACCTTTGAAGGTAAATTTTGTTTATCCTTATTAGGTTTTTTATTTAAATAACTTTCATCAACTTCAGAGATAGATATTTTGAAACTTGTTTCTTTCTCTTCATATTTAGAGAGTTTTTTTTTGGACAAGTTCCTACTCTTCTTATTTTTCCTTCAGTTTCACTTTCAGATGCTCATTATAGTTCTTTTGTTACTCAAGATATTCCTTCAAATAATTAATATCTTTCACCAAATTCAATTTCTCATCAACAAAACATTCTTGATTTTATGTTGAGGAACATTCATCTTACATTTTTTTGTTTTTATTTTCAATCCTTCTAATGTTACTTTGGCATTCTTTCAACCATTATTTCAAATGAATTTAAAGTTGAGTTTCTTCTTCATCAGAATTGCTGCTTTCGAATTATTTATCATTCATTATTGAAATAAAATTATTTTCACCAATATACTCAACATATTTTTCAAATTCAGCTTCAATTTCTTTTTCTTCTTCTTTAGAACAACTTCTTTAATTCCTAAAAGATATTTCCTCATTAACTATTGCAATAAACATGTTATCTTCAACATCATTTGTAACCTCCTCAATATCAACATCCTTAGACAAAAATCTTCTCCTTTTAAATTTAGAGAACTTATTATCTTCCTTCTTGGAATATAATTTTTCTTTATCACCATTTTTCTTCCAAGATGTTCTTGGCCTTATTTGTTCTTCTTCAATTTCTTCTTCATCACTTTCTTCTTCATTACCTTTTCAAGGAAAATTAACAATAAAATTAATAATGGATCCATATGAAAAATATTTTAAGGTAAGTTTACCTTTATATCTTCTTGTACCTATTTTCTCCTTTTTAGAAAATAATGATAAAATTGAATCAAGATTTTTACATACTTCATTTTCAGAGTCAGAATCTCTAGCTTCTTCTTCTTCAAAAATATTTTTTGACTTTTCTTTCTTGGTAGTCTTGAAAGAAAATTTTCTATAAACTTTTTTTTTCTTTCATAGATTTATCCCTTTTCATTTCATAAGTAATGAGAGTGCTACACAAGTCATCCAGATATAATGTTTTTGGATATCCATCTTCCAATGAAGAAACCTTGGCATCAAAATTATCAGGAATAATTTTCAAGATCTTTTCAACAATAGTAGAATCTTCCAACTTTTAACCAAGATATATAATATTACTCACATTTTCATTTAACCTGGTAAATAATTCATCAATATATTCATGCTCACCCATCTTGTGGTCTTTATACTTCAATATCCAT
The DNA here is from genome assembly GCA_963277665.1 of Viscum album. Classification (NCBI taxonomy): domain Eukaryota; kingdom Viridiplantae; phylum Streptophyta; class Magnoliopsida; order Santalales; family Viscaceae; genus Viscum; species Viscum album. The sequence goes on from OY728155.1 coordinate 1,909,936,625, forward strand.
ATTTGTAACATTTCCTTATTTACTTTTGTATTGCCTTCATAAATGTTTTCCATATTATCTAAGATTCCTTCTGCAATGAAAACTCCTTTTACTATTAGAAAATCAATTTTAGAAAGTGATGAGAGTAAATAATTCTTATCTATTTCGTTATTCACAATATTTTCCTTATTAATATTAGAGAGAGGATAATTCTAAATATGAGGAGGGAAACCATCTATAACAGCTCTTGAAATATCATACCCAAGAGACATAAGATATGGTAGAATTATTCCTTTAAAGATATGATAATTCCTATCATTTAAGATTGGAATCCCCTTTCTATTTACACAACTCAGATTATCCATCACAACATCTTCTTTAAATACAACAAAAAATAATAAGAGAATGGTAACTTCACCTCTGATACCAATTGTAAGTGCCCAGTCAGGATAGTTGTATCACTAAGAGGGGGAGGGGGTGAATCAGTGAAAAGTTTCAATTAAATTGAAACAACCTTCGCCTCATGTTAAAATTTTCTTTCCTTGCTAAAAACAATTCAAACTCTCATCCACCGAAACCCAAGTATTTACAAGGTTCATTATTCAATAAGAATAGCTATGTTCTTGATATGGTTTATAGGAAATACAATACCACATAGTCCTCTAGAAAATAATCCTTGGATTACAATAAGTAAGATATACCCTTTCACTCATGTAGTACTTTGAAGACAATCTAAAAGTATGTGTGCACCCTCTTAGCACAAATAGGGTAATACAATTTTTGTGTAACAACTCAGGTTACCTATGTTTATTTTCAATCCCATAAATGTATTAATTGAAAAAAATTCTTCAATTTCTTACCTAGAATATGGTAAGAACTTCCTAGACTTTGTTATGAAAAAAACCATTCGGATTTTCCCAGTACCTTTTTCCTAGTCTGATTCCTCCGAGTATGATTATCCTTAATACAATTATTCAAGGTATGATTCTTCTAGGTAAGATTCTCCCCATTATGAAAAATATGACTTTGATATAATATGGTAGGGATGAATCAAAACTACTTCAATTACAAGTACAGAAAATTCTGTATGATTATCCCTGTACAATTCTTCCTCAATCCAGAAATCTCAGTACAAAACTCCCAAATCTGATTATCCAGCCTGGTACAATGATCAACTGAATACGATTGACAAGTTGAATACAGTAATCAACTGAGTAAAATAATTACTAAGTATAATGATCAAATGAATACAAAATTATGATCTTGTATATTCTCACTTTTACTTATCCTTTCAGAACTTTTTCAACAAAAGGATCAATATTGAAAACCTCTTCTTATCTCTAACAACTCAGAGCTTCTCTCTCTTCTATAGTGAACAATATACCATTAGTCAGAAAGTACAAAGTACTTATCCTTCTATAGGTGACCCATGTGAGGTTTTCATGGGAATCCCAAAATTCTCCATCTTAATCAAATTCACCCTTAAACTCAGTTTCCTTTAAAATATCAAGTGCATTTTGACTTTATCAAATATTCTCGAATCTTCTAGAATACTCTCAAACCGTCATCTCTTTTTTAGACTTTCATTTTAAGGTGTAAGAACCCAGTTCTTATTCTTGAGGTACGGTTTTCTTCCTTTCTCTTTTCCTTAAGTGTTTTTGAGAAAATAAGGAAAATGGGAAAAAAATTACACTATTTGCAGGTACACGCCGTGTAATTTTCCACATACCATGTACTTTGGCTGTTTGGGATGAGTACACAGGGTGTGTAGCCAGGGTAGTGATGAAAGGTGTAAAAACCGACTATACGCCGTGTAGTGGGTATGTACACGCTATGTAGTCTGTCGGCAAAAAAATAGTAAGGTGGTGGGAGCTGAGTGACAGTACACACCGTGTAAGCAAGAATACACAATGTGTACTCATGTCGACAGATGAACAATGCTGCGATGGAAAGAATCCGCTGTAGGAACAATTAAAAAATGGAAAGTACATTCCATGTACTCAATAGTACATGCCGTGTAGTATGTTTTTTTCACTTAAAATGGGCAGTAGCCTACCTTGTTCACAAAGAAGGCTTAGAACTAGAGGATAGATTGGGAGAGACGACCAGAGCTTGGAGGACCTCCCAACCGCACACCGAGAACCCGTTTTCTGCACTGTCGATCTCCTTGGAACTGCACGGGTACGTTATTACTCCTCCTTGCGTAGTTCTTGACAATTATTCCTATAAAAGAAGTTATTTGAGTTTGAAAGAGGTTATTTTCACCTAATATAGATGAAGTTTTTGGGCGATTCGAGGAGCATCGTTCGTGTATACCGATCAGGGGCGATCGAGGTAGGTGGTCTAGTGTTTAAATTCCAACTGCTATGATTTTTTGTGTACCATTGTGCAATGGACCTATGTTGGGGTGTCGTGTGACTGAGGCCTTGGATGTATTAGATACCTATAATTTCATAAGTAATTTAATGAAATTGTAAAACTGGTATCTAGGATCACTGCTTAGATCTAGGACTACCTGAGGGGTGTGTTCCTCTATTTAGCCATTTGTCCAGGTTACCTAAGGGTATACCATAAATTATAGCATGTATTAAATTACCTTTCAAGGAATTGAATATAAATTACTTGTTTATATGTTGGGCATGGCCCGATTACCTGTTAGCCTGAGGGTAGTGTTGTGATTATCTTATGGGCAGTGCTCTGTTCAACCTGAGGGAAACTTCTTTCGTGACTGTGGGAAAATAGATTCTGTGCCTGTGGGTGACACCTCGTACGCCTGTGGGCATTGTTCAATAAGCCTGTGGGCATATTACTCTGCGTTTGGATTCTCTTTACCTGAGGGTAAGGGTTTACGTGCCTGAGGACACTGACTATTTACTTAGAAATTCACTATAGTGATTTCCTTATATTGAATGATTAAATGAATATTAAAATGGAAATATAACTAGTAAAGCTAGTTACTTTTGAGTACTGCTTAGTTATTTCATTTTATTACTGCACACTGCTATTGCACATTCACACTGACAGTTGGGCACAAGTCTTTGGTGGGTGCCTATTGAGATTTATTTCTCACACCCTGTTTGGGTCATGTCTTCGGCCCAAATAGACTATATTACTACAGGTGTGGATAAGGGAAAGGGACCACATACAGGTACTTGATTGTTGCTGAGGAGTAGGGGAGCATGGGACTGAGCTTAGGCTCGCGATGCTGCCAGCTGGTTTGTTTTGCTTTGCTGTACCTGTACTTTCTACTATATTGTATTATACTATTTTGTAACATGTTCTAGCTATTTTCTTAGAACTAGAGACCTTTTGCATCATTATCTATATAACTGTTGCTTATCTTTTACTATAGTTGTTCATTTCAGTTATGTATGTTTTACTTCTTTCGCTGCTGTTATATGTTGTATCTTGTATTCTGCTGCGCTACACTTTGAAAAATGAGGGCATAGTTTCCCTACTATCAGACCTAGGCCCTCTCTACTAGTCGGCAGCCTCCGACATCTGGGGAAATGCGCTTGAGGTCTTGTGATCAACCGGGTCTGGGGAACCCGTTGAGTGGCACCCAGATCCGGGACGTTACAAAGTGGTATCAGAGGGGTTTCTTTTTCTTTGATTTACTGTTTGGAGCCTTAGTCAGGGATATGATAGAAATGGTAGTTGGTAATAAGCTGTGCCCGAGATTAGCTAAACCGTGTATGGGGAAAATCCATTCTACCTCATATTTTTTTGCAATTATTCTAATTTTTCAATTTACAGTTGATTTGATTTTCACTGTTGGGTGATGCACTTGTGGTGTGTTGTTATATTTTTATACTGGGTTCTATTTAGTTGCAACCCAATGAGATGAGGGTATTCCGTCTTGTGCATCATTTAGGCACATTCTAGAAATCACATGCCATGCATAGTTCCATGCCATGTAGGTGCATTAGAAATTGCATGTTGTTGTGATAGCAGTTGTGCTAGAAAAGCATGCTGTTGTGATAACTTCTTTGATAAATACCTGCTATTTGATAGGGTATTTTTTTTGTGAGGCCTTGATAGAATGAATTCCAAACTTTGGTTATTGAAGAGTATGAGACCTCATTGACCAGAATTTGGTGGACCATTGACTTGTTACTTGTATATAACATGAATAAGATGCCAAACTTTGATCCGCAGGGAGTATGGGCCCTCACGGATCGGAATTTGGCAGTTAGATGTTTTTTTTAGTATTTACTGGGTTCCGGAGTAGTTTCAGAGGCTTACTATCCGGAAAACCCAGGATACATGCCGTGTAGTTCCTTGGACACACACCATGTGTTCTTCTATTCGAGAAGAAATGAAAACCTTTTGAGTACACGCCGTGTACCCTCAGTACACGCCGTGTAGTCTCTTTCTGTGTCATAGACCGTGTGGGTGGGGACACGGGGTAAGGAAATCCTTGGGAAACACACGCTGTGTACCGTATGTACACGCCGTGTAGTGTTTACCCGGAGTCTTCCCGTGTAACTAACAACATAGATGGAGGATACATTGAGACATACATGCTGTTTCCACCAAGGAACACGCCGTGTAGTCTGACTTGGGGACCCGGCCGTGTAGCTAACAAACACGGTTCGGTGTTACCTCCTCTTGAACACACCGTGTACCTGAGGGACATGCTGTGTAGTCCTTACCAGTGGGAGACCGTGTGGACTTAGCCATGTGGCTGGGAAGACGGAGTGGTGTACATGTCGTGTGTGGGTGTAACACGCCGTGTAGTATTAGCCGAGTAGTTTTCCATGTCATGAATGACACGTGCATTTGGAAATTGAACCATACACACCATGTAGATGTCATACACTCCGTGTAGTCTTGTTCAAAGTGAGACGTGTGGCTTAACCATGTATAAGGACTTGGGAAGGGAAAAAAGATTCAAGTACGCACCGTGTATGTAGAAGACATGCCGTGTGTTTGGGGTGTTACACGGCCAGTGCAAGCTGGAGTACACGCCCATGTGAACAGTAGTGAGAACACACCAAGTAGTTCTTATACACGCTGTTTAGTCAAGTTTTAAAATTTTTGAAAACTTTCTTCCTCCGTCTCCTTGTTTTCGGTCTTTGATAATTCTTGATCTAAGGTGTGCGTTTGACCTTGTAGAGTCATGCCGCCAAAACGACCACACATTATTCTCCAAGAGAGAGGAAACGATTATACTCCAGAGATGGTGGGCCATGGGCTACCAGTGGATCCTCCACCACAGCCAGATGCAGCGCCAACCGTTATACCAGACACAAGAATGGATGCTCAGTTCCGTGAAGGCTTCATGCGGTTTATGCAGACCTTTCAGGGAGCACCGCCGGCTGCCACATCTATGGATGAGCTGACTCGTATCTTCTAGCAGTATAATCCGCCTACGTTTTCAGAGGATGGTGGACCAAATGCTGCAGAGTCTTGGATGGATTCATTGCAGACTATTTTTGAGCATCTTGAGACACCTCCAGGGCGGAGGGTTAAGCTCGTGACATATATGCTACGTGATTCCTCCAAGAGGCGGTGAGATGTTACCACTCAGTCAGAACATCACAGAGACATGGCATGAAAAGATTTTCAGTCATCCTTCTACGACTTCTTCTTCCCAGAGAATCTGAGGGCAGATAGAGCTTGATAGTTCATGAATCTGTAGCAGGGCGCTATGTCGGTGATGGATTATTCTGCTTGTTTCACTGAGCTTCAGCATTTTGCACCCGTTCTGGTGGGTGATGAGACGTTGAGGGCTAGAATCTTTTAGGATGGTCTTCGATATGACATCTGAGCACTGGTAAATGTTTTTAGGTTGCCTACTGTACATGCTATTGTGAACCAGGCACTGATTACCGAGCAGAATCTGCGGGAAGCTAGTGGTGTGGGCCAGGGAAGTTCGACACTAGTTTCTGGTACTATTTCTACCGAGAAGAGGAAGAGACATATGGAATTCTCTCACGGTGGCAGTACCAGCCAAAAAAATGTTTTAGGTGGCCAGGTCATGTGCTACCAGTGTGGTAAAGAGGGGAACAAGAGACCGTAGTGTTCACATGATCCAGTGGAATGTCGATCTTGTAGCAGGATGGGGCATCTGTAGTGCTTTTGAAGGGCATTTCCACCAGTGGCTAGTGAGAGGGGTTCTGTGTAGACTCAACGAGTGGGAGCAGGACCAACAACTTCTTACCAGTCAGAAAACTAGAATATGTCAGGGTGTGCAGGCCGAGATGGTGGTCGTGGCCATGGTAGACAGACACCAGGATCTCAGAGGCAGAAGGGCGGGACATCTCAGGGTAGCTAGGCTATATTGCAGGGCCATGACACTGGGCAGGCATATGCAGTGCAACATACCCAATAGGAGCAGGATCCCAGACCTTTTACTGTCAGAGGTACTATTCTAGTAGCTTCTGTCTTATCTTCAGTACTTTTCGATACAGGTGCAACACATAGCTTTGTATCTGTGCATGTTGTGGAGAGCCTTGGGCTATGTATTTCTTTTTTATTCCGAGGTTATGACGATAGACACTCTGTTGGGAATGAGAACGACATGTGTGCGTCAGTGCAAGGAATTCTCCCTTGAGGTTGGTAGGTTCCACCTTCTATGGGACCTCTATGTCTTAGAGATGACAACTTATGATGTCATTCTCGGAATAAAATGGTTGGTTCCCTTCTGAGCCTTTGTATACTACTATCGTCATAGGATGTGTTTCACGTCACCAGAGGGCAGAGCGTTTCTATACGAAGGTGAGTGGGATGTTCAGGCGAGTCGAGTTGGACCAGAGCATCGTGGGAGAGGTGGAGTTATAGCCCATATTGCGAGTTTATATCTGGATGATCAGGGGACTTGTCAGCAGGATTTCCCTCCAGTGGTTGATCATTTCCGGGATGTCTTCTTGGATGACTTTTCAAGTCTACCTCTAGAGCGTGAGGTGGATTTCTCTATTGAGCATGTGCCAGGAGTGGCACCAGTGTCCATTCCTCCTTATAAGATGGCTACACCTGAGTTAAAGGAGCTCAAGAGATAGTTATGGGAGTTACAGTCAAAGGGTTTTATCCAAACTAGTACTTCTCCTTGGGGTTCTCCAGTCCTTTTTGCGAAGAAGGCGGATGGTACCCTCAGACTCTGTGTGGATTATCGGAAGCTGAACCAGTTGACGGTCAAAAACCGATATCCCTTACCAAGGATTGATGATATTTTTGATCAACTTCTAGGTGCACGAGTGTTCTCAAAGATTGACTTGAGATTCAGATATCATCAGTTGTGCGTTAGACCATTTGATATACCTCTCACAGCCTTCAAGAGTAGGTATGGTCTATAGGAATACTTGGTTATACCATTCGGACTCACGAACGCACCAACAATTTTCATGGATTTGATGAATCATGTGTTCCATCCTTATATGGATTCTTTTGTGGTAGTATTTGTGGACGATATCTTAGTGTACTCTCACAATTGACATGACCATACCATCCATCTTGAGATCATGCTGAGTATACTGAGAGAGCATCAGCTATATGATAAGCTCTCAAAGTGCCACTTTTGGATGGACCATATTCACTTTCGGGGTCATATCATCCCAGAGGCAGGAGTTGTAGTAGATCCAGAGAAGGTGAGAGCAGTAGTTTCCTGGGAGCAGACTAAGAACGTGTTTGAGATACCGAGTTTCTTGGGGCTGGATGGTTACTACAGGCGTTTTATATAGGAATTATCCCGCTTATAAGCACCGTTGAATGGTTTGACTAAGAAGGGTGTGAAGTTCATTTGGATAGAAGCTTGCGAGACAGCCTTCCAGGAGCTGAAGGGAAGGTTGAAATCAACACCAATCCTGATACTTCCAGAGCAGGGAAAGAGATATATAGTTTACTGTGATGCATCAGGTATTGGACTGGGAGCTGTGTTGATGCAGGGCGATCAAGTAGTTGCGTACGGGTCTCGACAGTTGAGGCCACATGAGAGTAATTACCCGACACATGACCTCGAGTTGGCTGTAGTTGTTCATACGTTACGCTATTGGATACATTATCTCTTGGGAGATCATTTTTTGTTTTTCACCGACCACAGAAGTATCAAGTATATCTTTAATCAGCGTGACTTGAATTTGAGGTAGCGAAGGTGGGTCGAATACCTTCAGTCCTTCAATTTTGATCTTTCATATACACTTGGTAAGGGTAATGCAGTTGCTGATGCACTGAGCAGAAAGACTCAAACACAAGCAGTTCATGAGGCTAGTGGTGAGTAGAAGCTAATGGATTTTTTCTCTGAGATTTATTTGGGGGTGCACGACAGTCAGGGGCAAACCTATCTTTCATATTTAGCTGTGACTTCTACCCTCTTGGATAGATTGAGGATGAGACAACTATCTGATTCAGAAGGCCTAGTTCTACGGGAGTCGGTGGCAAGTGAGGACCCTCCTCTTAGATGGACGATAGGCGATGATGAGGTATTTAATTTCCATGGATGAGTATGGGTTCTAGGGGATATACACGAGGAATTGATGCAGGAGTTTCATGCTTCAGCTTGGCCAGTTCATCTCGAAGTTACCAAGATGTACCATGACTTGAGACGTCAGTACTAGTGGCTGGGTTTGAAGAGAGAAGTAGCTGGTTTTTCTATGAGATGTTCCACCTATTAGAAGGTGAAGGCGGAGCATCAGAGACTAGCTGGACTGTTACAGTAGTTACCCATTCCGGAGTGGAAATAGATTGATGTCACGATGGACTTCGTGACTGTGTTTCCGAGGTTACCTCGAGGCAATGATGCCGTGTGTGTTTCTGTGGACCGACCCACAAAAGTAGCTCACTTTTTGATGATCAAAGAGACCTTTGGAGTTGACGAGCTCGAGAGGTTGTATATCCGAGAAATTGTATGTATTCATGAGGTCCCTTGTTCTATTGTTTCTGATAGGGACACCCGTTTTACGTGTTGTTTCTGGAAGGGTTTTCAGAGGGCACTGGGTACACAAGTGCTTCTGAGCATAGCTTACCACCCTCAGAGCGATGGTCAGTCAGAGCGTACGATACCAGTGCTAGAGGACATGCTGCGAGCACGCGTCCTAGACTTTGGGGGCTCATGGGAGAAGCATATACCCCTAGTCGAGTTTTCCTATAACAATATTTTTTAGGAAACTATTGAGATGACACCTTACGAGGCTTTATATGGTAGGCCATTCCGATCACCTTTATGCTGGATGGAGGCAGGTGATGCATCTTTACTCGGACCACGTCTCGTGTAGGAGACTTCTAAGCAGGTCCAGTTGATTCAGAAGTGGATGGATACTGCATAATATCGTCAGAAATATTATGCAGATCGTCACAGATGACCCTTGGAGTTCGTGGTTGGGGATCAGGTTTTCTTGCGTGTTTTGCCGAGGTTGGGACACAGACAGATTAGGAGACAGGTTAAACTTTCACCGAGGTATGTGGGGCCATTTTATATTCTGGATAGAGTCGGGACGGTTGCCTATCGGTTGCAGTTACCACAGAGGTACCGGGCCATGCACGACATCTTACATGTATCCCAGTTGCGCCGTTATCATTCAGACTCGTCTCACGTCTTTCAACCCGAGGAAGTTGAGCTACAAGTCGATGCATCCTTTGAGGAGCATCTGATTCGTATCATGGATAGGAGCATGAAGGTTCTCCGAGGCCGGTCAGTTCCTGTAACACCCTGAGATTTTATGAAAAATATTCTTTTAATTTCATTAATTTCTTGTGTTGTATGCTACACCAAGATTACCTTGCGCTATATGCAACACCGTATTAGCTTGCAGTATACGCAACACTCTTCTTGGATCGTGTTACACACAATTTTGATAATAGTTATTCTACGCAACATTTTGTGTATATATATATATATATTCAATGTATAAATGAAATATAGTTGGATTCTGTTATATGAAACAACGAAGGATTCTTGCACAACACGCAATCCTGACTTGGCTTGCATTACACGCAATCACGACTTCCCTCGATAGCGTGTGTTGTACGCAATATCAGGTTTCACTAAACAATGATATATGGTTATAATATTATTATGAACTAGCCGTTATGAATAGTATTAACTATATTTTGAATGTTATAACATTATTATTTCATCTTACACATTTCCTAGAACATGGTATGTGAAGAAAATAAATTTTCCGGGTAAAATAAGTTTTTTTCAAAAAATGCAGTTTTGCCGCATTTTAATGGAACACCCACATTAAATATAGTTTTTGAAATGTTTATAAGTTAAATTCTAAAAAATAAACTTCTTATATTGAATCAGGATATAAAAATTTACATTGGATAAAGTTTTGATATTTTTCTGATAACTTTCATATTTTAATGAATAGTAAAAACACGCTATATTTTAATTAAAAACAACCTTTTTCATCGTAATAATTTATATAGTTAAATTATAATATTGAATGGGTTTAAAGTATAAATAGAATATATCTTTACCATTTAATATAATGTATGTCATTATCATTGATTTTACCTTGAATTCGTAGGTTAAATCAATTCAATCTTTTGCAATGTTTTAAACAAAAACCCATTTTCTTTCGACAATGGGATTAATTTTAATTTAATTTCGGAAACTTTTGTGTATTGAATTTGAAAAAATGGAATCCATATTTGGAATCATTTGGTACAAATTATGTTAATAAGCAACTTTTTATTTTTGGACCTTATGAATAGTAAATACGGTAAATTTTATTTACATAGTTAAAGGAAAATCGGGTAATTAAGGGTAAATATAAGATTATAAAATTACCCTAACACCTGAAAATATCCTATTTTATGACTAAAAGTAGACCCATATCACCTAAGGGTCGATTTAGATTCATTTAATGGACTTTTTTCCATGAAAATAATTTAATTATTATTAAAACCAAAGAAAGTGACAACATGTCACTTTCTTAAATATTATAAGTATAATAATTTTAGTTTAGTGATAAACTTCATGAAACTTCAGATATAAATAGTATCCATGAATATAATAAAATTATCTACATCATATGAATTTATTTAAAATTTTAGGGATTAAATAATTACCATTAAAGGTGACGTAATAGTGATGTTGAAATTATTTTATTAAGAGAAATATCAAATAAATGGTTTAAAAATATTAAAATAAATATTATATAAACTATTTAATGTGATCCACTAATTTTCTAGAAAAATATGACATATTATGAATCTATTAAATCTTTTATTTCGAACATATCTTCTGTATATTGTTTATTTAAATTCAAATAAATGAATAGTGTCAAAATTGACACTATTGTTATTTTATAAAAATAATATATTATAAAATTGTTTAAAAATCACAAAAATATTTAAAAATTATAAATTTAAATTTATATGGTCTAAAATGACATAAAGTGTCAAATTATGGAAAATTAACAACAGATATACAATTATTTATAATAATTGAAAATTTAGAATATTATTACAACAAATAAAATTAAATTAATAAATAAGGATAAATCAAGTTGATAATGTTTAAAATAAATTCCTAACATATCTAAATTTTATTGGTTGATGAGATTACAACCCTATCTCATCTAATATTTGGATATGAGTCATTTTGTAAGTTGTTAAGTGGGGCTGAGATTTAATATAAACTAATATTTCTTATATTTCCAAAGGTGCCCCTCTCCTCCCTTATAAAAGGGAACCTCCTCACTCTCCTCCTAACACCAATTTGAGCCTTCAAGCTCGGGAAAACCCTGCTAATTTATCTTCTCCAATTCCATAGAAACATCTTAGAGGTTCTGGTCTTCTTAAAAGACCATCTTTAGTTCCCTAAGAGGAGGTTAAGAAGAGGCGCTTCAAAGAAGAGGTAATGTCCGTTACCGATTCTTTCAACTTTATTCCTTCTTCTACTTCTTATTATTTAGTTGTTTAATTATGAAGTACTAAAATCAGTGTCACTAATATACTGAAATGTTATTATAAGTATGAAACAACCCTATTTCACCATCTATCCATCCTACGGAAAATGAAATCACCGCGCGTGCGTACGTACGGAATACCGTCTCAATGCCGTGGTGTAATCTATTTTCGACCACCACCTTACTTGGATGGGAATAATGGTGTAGATAGATAAATATATATGATTATTGTAAAGTGATATTGATTCTGAAATATTATACATACACTTCAATACAATTCCATGATCACGGGAATGATATCATCGCTCGTGCGTACGTACGGACTACCGTCTCCACGACGCGATGAGATTCATTCTCCATGTTAACCATTCATTAATGATTATAAAGTATATATAATAAGTAATCATGAAATATATGACATAATAATGATTCTATATTTATTTATATATATATATATGTATTTCATCTACTTAATTCCATTCAATTCAATAAGGAAACAAAAACAACGTTCATGCATACGTACGGCCTACCGTCTCCATGAACGATGTATTTCATTCCATTTATCGATCTATAATATATATATATGTATATGATGAATATATATAAATCATGTTTTACATTCTTGAATTAAGTTAATCAGGTTATAAGTAATAATATCAAGAACAACAAGTCCAAACATGTACGATAAATAAAACTGTTTTACCCAAAACGCTACTTTAACATGGAACTTACAAAAGAACGGGTAATATATAGTCATAAGTGAACCATATATGATATCATCACAATGAATATGATTCTGTAATAAGTCAATGACATTATTTAAATCATTATACAGGAGGTTCGGATACGTACGAAGCATATCGGACCTAAGGTAAGGGATAACTTTTCCAATCTCGTTTTTATCCGAGATTTTTTATTCGTAAGTATTTATTGGGGTTATATTTATCATCCATGTACTTGTTTTCTAAAAATGTTTTCATGTATGTTTAATCTCCTTTTTACCAATTTTTTACTTTTACTACATGGTATGTATGGAATCTTTCTTTTACGAGGCACTTTTTGACTTTTCTGGCAAAAGTACTAGAAGAATGTTTTTTTAACTTATACGGAATGAAATGATTTTTACGGTTTTATAAAGCATTATTTTCAGGAAGATTCCTCCAAAATATTTCATGACTCTTTTCAACAAAATAATTTTCTTTTAAAATTGCATGATTTTTTTTGAAAAGAAAATGATTTTGAAGAAGAAAGGATATTTTCCTCAAGAATTCATTTCAAGTGTTTTATCAAAACCATTTTTCTTCTAAGATGACATTATTTCATATGTGTATGTTTCAAGTATAACGTCTCTATGATTTACATGGTTTTACTTTTATTATTATGAAATTATATCCATTTATTTTATATGGATTATGTGATGATGAGATTATGTTTATGAAACCCATTTTATTTATTGGGTTTTTATGAATGATGTTTGTTTATTTTATGGAACAAGTAAGAATGATTTCATTATGAGATGGGTGGGACCTATATCTCCCTCCAATTCATTAGGTAAAGATTTATATCTCATGAGATAGACATGGCTGGAACGGTAAGTTAATCCGGTTCAGTGTTACAGGACTGAAACGAGGAGTGAACTCGATTCAGAAATGGACTTTGTCCACTAAGATGGTCTTGGCAGCAATGCCTTGGCTACTATGGAAATAATAACATGTGCTGAATGGTTTCCACAATTACATGTTTTATTCCCGTTATATTTTATCATGGTTGATGTTCCATTATGATATATGCCTTATGCACTTCCACGATTTATGTCTTTGCTCAAGATTTTGATGTTTAAATTTCATGTTCAAGTTTTTTCTTTCAAATGTTTATGGATTGTTTTATGTTCACTATGTTTGCCCTTACTGAGCATTTGAGCTCACCCTTTTTATGTTTTATTTTCCCTAGGAAATAAAGAAAGGTTTTAGGTAAGGAAACAAAAAGGGGAAGATCATTATGGGAGTTGTTCAAGATCTTTCAACATGATTAGAAGTTTATATTCCATGTTTCCAAAGACACTAAACTATTATGATCCTTGTGTGTCTATTTTTGTTATGTATTAAGTATTCCACAAAAGTAATGTAATGTCCATGTGCGTCAAGCTTTGGAGCTCTACAGTTGGTATCAGAGGAAAGGTTTAGTCAACCTTTAGAAACTAGGATGCGAGAACTTTAGTGAGATCCCTAGAGATATTTCTAAGGTATGTCTAGGGATGTCCCTAAGGTGGAGTATATGTATAGGTTATAATCCTAGAATTATGGTAACTATATTAGAATTAATCCTAAGATGTTAGATATTGAAAGTACTCCCCCTTTATTATTTTGTTTTCTCTAGCATGATTTTTTCCTCTCACACTATTCTTTTTGGGTTTTAGATGATGGATGGAACCCGAAGGAACCGTTTTGACCAATGTAATGGAAAATTCAATGATTTTCCTCCTGAACAAACCAATGTTATGGGAGATGGAGTTCAAAATATGATTTCTATACTTACACAAGATATAAATCATTCTGGAATTCCAAATGAGCAGAGAAGGGAACAATATTCTATTGAGTCCTTCATGAGGCAACGTCCACCTTCTTTTAGTGGGTCTTCTGATCCACTTGTTGATGAACAATGGATCAGTACCACTGAAAATTTATTTTCAGTTCTTCAATGTTCTGAGCATGATAAAGTCATCTTAGAAGTATATCGTTTGGAAGGTGATGCTGATCAATGGTGGAATCTTATCAAGAATACGAGGCAAAGGGATGAAATTGAGTCCATGGAATGGGACGAGTTCAAGAACTTATTTTTTAATAAGTACTTTACTCGTATTCTTCAAAAAAAGATGGAGAAGGAGTTTCTTGAACTAAAGCAAAGGGATGATGAATCTGTTGGTATATACGAAGCGAATTTTACAAGGCTTTCAAGGTTTGCATCTGGCTTTATCATCCAACCATAAAGTAAAGTTGATCGATTCTTCTGTGGCTTAAAACCAAGTCTTCGAAGGGAATTAACTATAAGAGACTTCAGTAGCTATGAAGAAATTGTGAGTTGTTCTATCAAGGTAGAAATTGAAGTTGGTGTTACATATCCATCTCATGGTTTTGACAAGAAACGAAAGATGGAGTTCAAGGAGAAATATCATAATAATGGTGAAAAGAAGATGAATGTTTCCTTATGCTCAAAGTGTGGAAAGAAGCATGGTGGAGATTGTCTTAAAGGGACTAGAAAATGTTTTAAGTGTGGAAAATAAGGTCATCGAGTAGCTGAGTGTCGAAGTAATGGAAGAAGGGTTACTAATGATAAAGAAAAGACTATAGAGAACGCACCACCAACACTTCAATGCTTCAAGTGCAATGAAATGGGGCATTATTCTAATCAATTCCCTAATCCAATGGTTAATGGTGATCGACATGAGCAACCACTTAAGGCAAAGGAAAAATGGATGTCACATGCGATCACTATTGGTGATGTTGAATATGAAAATGATGTGGTGGAATGATTAAGTGTTTATGTAATGGGATTCCAAAATAATGTTGTATATAGTATCATGGAATATTGGAATATTTATGTATTGGTCCATTGTGGTTTTCTATAAGAATATGGTACCGGTAACCATGAAAAGTGATTGAAATGTTTTTGGAAAGAAGATGATAAGTACATAATGAAGGGATAAAGAGAAAATGAAATGAGATCATGACTGATAAAAGTAAAAAGTTATATCATGGTTTGAGTATATAGAAATTTTGGGATTTTTGTATGTGGAAAGAGTTAACTTTTGACAGAATTCATGTTTTCGCTAAGGTTCTATGGTAATTCATGTTTCAAAAGAATACATGATTAAGGTATTCAAATGTTTGGAATGTGACCAAAAAGATATATCTTATGATATATGGGGGAAAATGAAGGAATTCACATGCTCGGTAGATGAAATTTCTAATAATAGAACAGAAGTATTTTCGACAATCCTAAATGTTGGAATGGACATCATATAGTATTGGTTAAGGATATAACTTTTTATTTCTGAAATGTTATGATAGTATAGTTTTAGAAAAAGGATAACCTTTAGGACGGACGACAACCCGTCGCGTCGGACAAGGCTGTAGGAATCGAACCCACAACCGAAGTGCGACTGGCCTTTATCGCCTACCACTGGCCTATAGGATGTCCCTAGTTAGTAGAAAGTAGTTTTATTTTATTAAGTGGTATTATATATGAAGTATAAGTTCATTTTTGGAATCGTATATGATTAACCTCACCATAGATGGACTTATGTATATTTGATAACTTTTTTTAACCTTTTGTTTGAAACAGATGGAATGACCCATCATTCTATCACATGACCTGTTAACACTTCACGAATAACAAATTCAACTTCATTTCTTTAAGAGATGAAGTGGAAATTGTTCAAAGCATGAACAACAATGAGATTGTACCAAAATATAGCAAGTATTTCTTCTAATTCAAAATTTTCAACTTTAGGGAAATGATATTAAAAACCAAAAACGTTGTCCTTGTACTCTTATATCTGATGAATCAGATGGTACCTTATATCATCACAAATCTATGGCTTTGTGATTGTTGGATTTTTCATAGCCCTGTTCTCTACCACTCTCCATCAGAACTTGATGGTTAGATTTCTCCTCCATATCCATATTTTCACCTATGATCTCCTATGTGGAAACCTAGTGATGAGTTAATTTGGGTAACCGTTATGGTTCATACTTCACTTTTTAAAATTATGTTTTAGCATTCCTTTTTACGATGTGGGTTTCTATGAAAGAAAGTTTAAAGTAGTAAATGATTTATAACCCCGACGAATTTCGAGGGAGAAATTTATTTTAAGGGGGGTAGAATGTAACACCCTGAGATTTTATGAAAAATATTATTTTAATTTCATTAATGTCTTATGTTTTACGCTACACCAAGATTACCTTGCGCTATATGCAACACCGTATTATCTTGCAGTATACACAACACTATACTTGGATCATGTTACACACAATTTTGATAATAGTTATTCTACACAACATTGAGTATATATATATATATATATATATTCAATGTATAAATGAAATATGGTTGGATTCTGTTATACTAAACAATGAAGGATTCTTTCACAACACGCAACCCTGACTTGGCTTGCATTACATGCAATCGCGACTTCCCTCGATAGCATGTGTTGTACGCAATATCAGGTTTCACTAAACAATGATATATGGTTATAATATTATATGAACTGACCGTTATGAATAGTATTAATTAAATTTTGAATGTTATAACATTATTATTTCATCTTACACATTTTATAGAACATGGTATGTGAACAAAACAAATTTTTCGGGTAAAATAAGTATTTTTCAAAAAATGCAGTTTTGCCGCCTTTTAATGGCGCACCCACATTAAATCTAGTTTTTGACATTTTTATAAGTTCAATTTTACAAAATAAACTTCTTATTTTTAATCAGGATATAAAAATTTACATTGGATAAAGTTTTGATTTTTTTCTGATAACTTTCATATTTTAATGAATAGTAAAAACACGCTATATTTTAATTAAAAAAAACTTTTTTCATCGTAATAATTTATATGGTTAAATTATAATATTGAATGGTTTTAAAGTATAAATAGAATATATTTTTACCATGTAATATAATTTATGTCATTAGCATTGATTTTACCTTGAATTCGTAGGTTAAATCAATTCAATCTTTTGCAATGTTTTAAACAAAAACCCGTTTTCTTTCGACAACGAGATTAATTTTAATTTAATTTCTGAAACTTTTGTGTATTGAATTTGGAAAAATGGATTTCATATTTGGAATAAGTTGGTACAAATTATGTTAATAAGCTACTTTTTTATTTTTGGGCATTATGAATAGTAACTACGGTAAATTTTATTTACCATCGTTAAAGTAAAATCGGGTAATTAAGGGTAAATATTAGATTATAAAATTACCCTAACACCTACCAAAATACTATTGGATGACTATAAGTCGATCCATATCACCTAAGGGTCGGATTAGATTCATTTAATGGACTTTTTTCCATGAAAATAATTTAATTATTATTAAAACCAAAGAAAGTGACAACATGTCACTTTTTTAAATCTTATAAGTATAATAATTTTAGTTTAGTGATCAAAATTAATTAAACTTAGGATATAAATAGTCTCCAGAAATATAATAAAATTATCTACATCATATGAATTTATTTATAATTTTTAGAGATTAATTAATTACCATTAAAAGTGACATAATAGTGATGTTGAAATTATTTTATTAAGAGAAATATCAAATAAATGGTTTTAAAAATATTAAAATAAATATTATATGAACTATTTAATGTGCTACAATATTTTCTAGATACATATGACATGTTATGAATCTATTAAATTGTTTAGTTCGAACATATCTTCTGTATATTGTTTATTTAAATTCAAATAATTGAATAGTGTCAAAATTGACACTATTGTTATTTTATAAAAATAACATATTATAAAATTGTTTAAAAATCACAAAAATATTTAAAAATTATAAATTTAAATTTATATGGTCTAAAATGTCATAAAGTGTCAAATTATGGAAAATTAACAACACATATATAATTATTTATAATAATTTAAAATTTAGAATATTATTACCACAAATAAAATTAAATTGATAAATAAGGATAAATCAAGTTGATAATGTTTAAAATAAATTCCTAACATGTATAAATTTTATTTTTTGATGAGATTAAAACCCTATATCATCTAATATTAAGATATGACTCATTTTGGAAGTTTTTAAGCGTGGTTGGGATTTAATATAAACTAATATTTTTTATATTTCCAAAGGTTCCCCTCTCCTCCCTTATAAAAGGGCACCTCCTCCCTCACCTCCTCACACCAATTTGAGCCTTGAAGCTCGAGAAAACCCTGTCAATTTCTCTTCTCCACTTCCATAGAAACATCCTAGAGGTTCTGGTCTTCTTAAAAGACCATCTTTAGTGCCCTAATAGGAGGTTAAGAAGATGCGCTTCAAAGAAGAGATAATGTCCATTACTGATTCTTTCAACTTTATTCCTTCTTCTACTTCTTCTTATTTAGTTGCTTCATTATGAAGTAATAACATTAGTGTCACTAATATACTGATATGTTATTATAAGTATGAAACAACCCTATTTCACCATCTATCCATCCTACGGAAAATGAAATCACCGCGCGTGCGTACGTATGGGATACCCTCTCCACGCCGTGGTGTAATCTGTTTTCGACCACCACCTTACTTGGATGGGTATAATGGTGTAAATATATAACTATATATGATTATTTTAAAGTGATATTGATTCTGAAATATTATACATACACTTTAATACAATTCCACGATCATGAGAATGATATCATCGCTTGTGCGTACGTACAGACTACCGTCTCCACGACGCGATGAGATTCATTCTCCATGTTAACCATTCATTAATGATTATGAAGTATATATAATAAGTAATAATGAAATATATGACATAATAATGATACTGTATTTATGTATATATATGTATGTCAACTACTTAATTCCATTCAATTCAATAAGGAAACGAAAACAGTGTTCATGCGTACGTATGGACTACCGTCTCCATGAACGGCGTATTTGATTCCATTTATCGATCTATCATATATATATATATATATATGTATATGATGAATATATATAAATCTTGTTTTACATTCTGGAATTAAGTAAATCAGGTTATAATTAATAATATCAAGAGCAACAAGTCCAAACATGTACGATAAATAAAACGATTTTACCCAAAACGCTACTTTAACATGGAACTTACAAAAGAACGGGTAATATAAAGTCATAAGTGAACCATATATGATATCATGATAATGAATATGATTCTGTAATAAGTCAGTGACATTATTTAAATCATTATACCGGAGGTTCGGATACGTACGAAGCATATCAGACCTAAGGTAAGGGATAACTTTTCCAATCTCGTTTTTATCCGAGATTGTTTATTCGTAAGTATTTACTGGGGTTATATTTATCATACATGTCCTTGTTTTCTAAAAATGTTTTCATGTATGTTTAATGTCCTTTTTACCCATTTTTTACTTTTACTACATGGTATGTATGGAATCTTTTTTTACGAGGTACTTTTTGACTTTTCCGGCAAAAGTACGAGAAGAATGTTTTTTTAACTTATACGGCATGGAAGGATTTTTACGCTTTTATAAAGCCTTATTTTCATGAAGCTTCCTCCAAAATATTTCATGACTATTTTCAACAAAATCATTTTCTTTTAAAATTTCATTACATTTTGTGAAAAGAAAATGATTTTGAAGAAGAAAGGATATTTTCCTCAAGAATTCATTTCAAGTGTTTTATCAAAACCATTTTTCATCTAAGATGACATTATTTCATATGTGTATGTTTCAAGTATAACGTCTCTATGATTTACATGGTTTCACTTTTCTTATTATGAAATGATATCCATTTCTTTTATATGGATTATGTGATTATGGGATGATGTTTATGAAACCCATTTTATTTATTGGGTTTTTATGAATGATGTATGTTTATTTTGTGGCACAAGTAAGAATGATTTCATTATGAGATGGGTGGGACCTATATCTCCCTCCAATGCATTAGGTAAAGATTTATATCTCATGAGATAGACATGGTCTTGGCAGCAATGCCTTGGATACTATGGAAATCATAACATGTGCTGAATGGTTGCCACAATTACATGTTTTATTCCCATTATATTTTATCATGGTTGATGTTCCATTATGATATATACCTTACATACTTCCACGATTTATGTCTTTGCTCAAGATTTTTATGTTTAAATTTCATGTTCAAGTTTTTTCTTTCAAATGTTTATGGATTGTTTTATGTTCTCTATGTTTTCCCGTACTGAGAATTTGAGCTCACCCTTTTTATGTTTTATTTTCCCCAAGAAATAAAGAAAGGTTTTAGGTAAGGAAACAAAAAGGGGAAGATCATTATGGGAGTTGTTGAAGATCTTTCAACATGATTAAAAGTATATATTCCAAGTTTCCAAAGACACTAAACTATTACGATCCTTGCGTGTCTGTTTTTGTTATGTATTAAGTATTCCGCAAAAGTAATGTAATGTCCATGTACGTCAAGCTTTGGGGATCTACAGTTCCTCTCGTACAGGTGCTATGGAAGCATATTCGAGTGCAGGACAAAACTTGGGAGTGGGAGACTGACGTACGTTCTCAGTGGCCAGAGTTGTTCTGAGCTTTATCCTCACCACCATTAGAATGGAAATTTGGGGATGAATTTATTTAAGGGGGGAAGTTTGTAAGATTGCGGTTCTTATTCTTGAGGTACAAGTTTCTTCCTTTCTCTTTTCCTTAAGTGTTTTTGAGAAAATAAGGAAAATGGGAAAAAATTACACTATTTGAAGTTACACGCCATGTACTTTTACACACGCTGTGTACTTTGGTCGTGTGGGATGAGTACATAGGGTGTGTAGCCAGGCTGGTGATGAAAGGTGTAAAAACCGACTACATGCCGTGTAGTGGGTATGTACACGCTGTGTAGTCAGTCGACAGGGAAATAGTAAGGCGGTGGGAGCTGAGCCACATTACATTCCATTTAAGTAGGAATACACGCCGTGTACTTATGCCGACAGATGAATAGTGCCACGGTAGAAAGAAGCCACCGTAGGAACACTTAAGAATGGAAATTACACGCTGTGTACTCAATAGTACACGCCGTGTATTCTGTTTTTTCTGCTTAAAAGAGGTAGTAGCCTCCCCTATTCACAAAGAAGGCTTAAAACCAGAGGAGATCTTGGGAGAGATGGCCAGAGCTTGGAGGACCTCCCGACCGCACACCGGGAACCTTCTTTCTACACCGTCGATCTCCTTGGAACCGCACATGTGTGTTCTTCCTCCTCCTTGCATAGTTCTTGCCAATTCTTTCTCTAAAGGAAGTTATTTGATCTTGAACGAGGTTATGTTCACCTAATATATACGACGTTTTTGGGCGATTTGAGGAGCGTCGTTCACGTATACCGATCAGGGGCGATCGAGGTAGGTGGTTTAGTGTTTAAATTCCAACTATGGTGCGTTTTTGTATACCATTGTACAACTGACCTATGTTGGGGTGTCGTGTGACTGAGGCCTTGGCTGTCTTAGATACCTAGAATTGCATAGGTAATTTAATGAAATTGTAAAACTGCTGTCTGGGATCACTTCTTGGATCCAAGACCACCCTAGGGGTGTGTTCCTCTGTTTAGCCGTTTGGCCAGGTTACCCAAGGGTATATCGTAAATTCTAGCATGTCTTAAATTACCTTTTGAGGAATTGAATATAAATTACTTGTTTATTTGTTTGGAATGGCCTAGTTACCTGTTATCCTGAGGGTAGTGTTATGATTATCCTGTGGGCAGTGCTCTGTTCATCCTGAGGGCAACATCTTTCGTGCTTGTGGGAAAATAGATTATGTGCCTATGGGCGACACCTCATATGCCTGTGGGAATTGTTCGATAAACCTGTGGGCAGATTCCTGTGGGTTTGGATTCTCTTTACCTGAGGGAAAGGGTTTACGTGCCTGAGGACACTGATTGTTTACTTAGAAATTAACTGTGGTGATTTCCTTATATTGAACGATTAAATGAATATTAAAATGGAAATATAACTGGTAAAGTTAGATACTTTTCAGTACTTCTTAGTTATTTCATTTTATTACTGCACACTTCTATTTCACATTCACATTGACAGTTGGGCACGAGCCTTTGGTGGGTGCCTACTGGGATTTATTTCTCACACCCTATTTGGGTCATGTCTTCGGCCCAAACAAACTATGTTTCTGTAGGTGTGGATAAGGGAAAGGGACCCTATACAGGTACTTGATTGTTGCTGAGGAGTAGGGGAGCATGGGAATGATCTTAGGCTCGCGATGCTGCCAGCTGTTTTTTTTACTCTACTGTACCTGTACTTTCTACTGTATTGTATTGTACTACTGTGTAACATGTTCTGGCTATTTTCTTAGAACTAGATAATTGTTTAATCATTATCTATATAACTTTTGGTTATCTTTTACTACAGTTGTTCATTTCAGTTATGTATGTTTTACTTCTTCTGCTGCTGTTATATGTTGTATCTTGTATTCTGCTGCTCTACACTTTGAAAAATGAGGGCATAGTTTCCCCACTATTAGACCTAGGCCCTCACTGCTAGTCGGCAGCCTCTGGTGTTTGGGGAAATGCTCTTGAGTTCTTGTAACCAACCAGGTCTGGGGAACCAGTTGAGTGGAACCCGGATCCGGGATGTTACATAAGTGATAGTCCAATTTCAATTCTTATGTCCCATTTTCTCATCTGATTTCTTTCAAAATAATGGTATTTATCAATTGAATATATAAAAGTAAGAAGATATGGATATCACTTCTGAATTCTGAATACAATCATTCTTTTGAATGTCGATCTCCCCCTTGATAGCACATTCAGAAAACTTCTTCACCTCTGCTGTTTAAAATTATTCACCTTTTTTCTTAACCCAGTTGAGATAAAAAAATTATTCTTCTCCTATTCTCCTGATCCAATTGAAAAGTAATTGTGCTTGTATCATGAATTCCTTCATGAATTTAAATTAATTTGATAAAAGATTCAACATTGTCATAATTCAATTGTAAAGTATCATAACTTTCTATTAATTCCATCATCTATCACTTTTTTTATTTTAACTTATTATTGTTATCTTTTATTTTAGAGAGTGGATGCGACTTCTTCAAGTAGGTTACTCAACTCTTCCATGATGGGTATTTCATCCTCCCTTTCTTCCTATATTGAGGGCACTTTGTTGACCTGATCCAATCTATCTAAAAATTATTTCATATCACTCCCATTTATTTATTTTCTTGACTCACTACCTAACCAATATGGTTGTGCATTGGTTTTTGTAGGTACTGTTCCTCCTAGGGAACCTGTGAGAATGTGAACTGGGTAAATATGTAAGGATCCCTTAAATAATGATCCCACTGTGATGTTACTTTTAGATTAGAGTGAAGAGAGAAAGTATAAAATAAAAATAGATAAAAAAGGAAAAGGAAAAAGGAAAACACTAATTATAATTGCATTAAGATAGTGAATACTCTAGCCTACTTCCTAGAAATGGTGCCAAGTTGATGGAAAATAAAGTTGCAGGGCCTCATCCAACAAAATTTATTTTTTTACTCCTAATGTAGCCTAGTGGATGACCAGATTTGTTTCTCAATGAGTAAGGCATGATAGTTTCATTTATCCTAACACTTATTTATTTTTTTTGTTTTCTAAATTTTTAAGAAACACATAGATGGTTTTTTAAAATTCAATTTTATGAATTTAAAATAAAATATATAATTCAAGCACACAAATTTAAGGTGAAATGGGGTTGGATAAAAGTTTGATCACATAGGTTCTTTATTATCCAATTTTGTTTTCATCTGATTATTGAGTCAATATCATTCATCGATTGCTTCATTATATCTAATTTTTGGTTCTGGCAACAGAAAAAAAAACTCATAGTGCATATCTAGTTCCACCTCCTCTATAGTGAAAAGGCAATGAACACACTCAATTGATATTTTCACTATATCAAGGTTTTGGTCCTCATAAATAAAATATAAATATCATCTATCTACTTATCTCTAATTCATTTTTGCATAAAGGACGAGAATCATAAGAGAAATAATTGAAAACAAAGACTTCAAATAACTGTGTAATCTCCCATGAGGACCTAAACCATGATTTAGTTATATGTATTTATGGATTTAAAGAGATCATACTCAGAACATGGAGATTGAGAAAAACATGAATAATTTTGGGAGAGAAAAGAAACAAAACACAATAAATTAAAAGAAAACAAAGAAGAATTCAAATTAAAAGTACAAAAGAGAATTACATAAAGTGCTAGCTATAATCAGCATGTGACAAATCATTTTTTTGGGAGAGGATAACATATTTCAAAACAAAAAATTTATTATTTATACTCAAATTCAGTGCAGTGATCTCCAAAAAGCTTCTCTTCATCTTCATATGGGTTCCACGTGTCATGAATGATGGTTTAGATGGATTTTATTAGTAGAAAATTTTCAAAACATGGAATTTGTTCCCATGATTATGCTCTATGAGCCTTTTAGAATTGTTTAATTATAATTGATTCTATGTTTCATATATTAGGTGAAAATTAGGTGTTTCTTGGAAATATCCCATAAGGAATTTCATGTGCTAGATTATGGACTTAAAAATAATTTGGGCCTTAAGATCCATGAAAAGATTGGTTCAGAATTTTTGGGCTTTATTGGAGAATTCCTGTACTAATTCAGATCTTGAATTTGAACAAACTTAGATCAAATTCTCTTGAGTTCTCCTAGACTTGGGTCAAGAAAATTTCCATCTTCATCCACTATTATACATAATTGTTTAGCTTGATAAAGTTAATGTGACTTTGAGAAATTATATGGATCTCATATTCATTCATTATCCTCATGTCAAGGTTCATTCATGAAATTGAACACCCTCATTGGCAGAAAAAAGATCCCATGTTCAAAGATCCTAAAGTTTACACTCGAAATTGATTTTAAAATTTTGAATCATCTTGAAATTTTAACTAATTGGAATTTAACTTTGGAATTATGATGATCACCTTTTGTGCATTTCTCAATGTTTATTCAGCTGGTGTATTTGGGATCAATTCCCCCTCCTCTTCAATCAAAAATTCATAGGTAAATGATCAATATAGTGAATTGAATTCTTGAACTCGACTCTAGGTTATTCTTTTTTGGTTTATAATCCTCAACTGAGATTAGTTGAGGTTCTCTAACATATGAACTCAATAAGTTCTAACTTTAATTCATCTAGCCTCAGGGAAAATTGGGTTATCTTATTTACTAAATCAAGGCCAACTCAGTATTTACAAGTGAACCCAGAAATCAAAACATCAATGGTATTAGGTCACTAAGTTCATACATATTTTATTTTCATGGTAGCAAGCTCATGATTTCATGGGTCTTGAGGGGTGAATTAGCCTTGGATCACTTTTTATTCCTCAGTGGAGATGGAATATGTATCATACTTGGTTTACATTCATCCAACCTTAGTATCAGATCAATTATTCTTTAGCATCAACTTGGGGTCTTTATTCTCTAGTCAGAGAAGGTTGGTGTTGCTCGGGTTGGCTCATGACTGGATGTGAGATAGTATTTGATTGTATATTGATTTATTTCCTTCATTAATTATAACTTAATTCATGTGTGGTAACTTGAGAGTTCCTGGGGAGGAGATTGTGGTAGGTTATAGTGAATTTGGTTGAAGGTGAGGGTGTGCATGGTAACTTGTAGGTGAATGTGCAATAGGTTGGAGATGGAGCTCATAGTCACTTGTGAAGGTGGAGGAGAGCACTTTATATAACCAATATAATGATTGTGAGGTTTTTATTACAATCAATTCAGATTTCATAGGCATGGTAGGTAAAAGATTGGTTAGGTGGTCACTTAGAATTATCACATGTGGTTACTTCCAACATGGTCACCTGACTTTAAATAGGTAGTCAGTATAACAACTGTGATAATTTAGTGCGGTCACTGGGTGGCTTTATAGGATTTACAACCTGTACTTTACAAAAAAAATCATATTTTATAAATCAAATTGAATATAAGTTTTTATTCAATGCTCAATTAAATTTTAAAAATATTTTAATCAAGAAAAATAAAATTTAACCAAATTCATTTTCCCCTTTTTTACAACTATTAAAAAAAGATAAATTGAAATTCCCAAGTGTATTAAACCATTTTATCTTCTAAAATTCAACCACAATTTAAATTCATAAATTATTTTTAAAAACAATTTGAAGTTATGGATTTAATTAAATTGAAAAAAAATTAATAAAATAATTAGAACTAATAATTAAATCCATTTAATATATAAATTCTAGATTAATCCAAACAAATAAATTCAAGTTACAAAAAAATACATGGATATAAATTAATTCAAAAATGTATAAGACAATTAAAAATACCAATTTTAATCCATTAACCAAATAAATTCGATATTTGAAAAAGTAAAAAAATCACCAACTTAAACGGATTTTGAATTAATCGTGGGGTTAAATTCAATGAAAAAATATTTTTTTTTTGAAAATTCTAACTCACATCACATCCCCACACTTAGACTATTGAAATCCCAGAAAATTTCATGAATTTCATTATTCAAAAAGATTCATCCTATCTAGATCTAAATATACATGCCATAGAAGAATTAAACAGAGATTCATCCATTGTAAAAATTTATCATGCTTCTACTATGAATCAAGACACTACCACATTTAAATCTAATCAAAGTTTCAAGTTCAGGAGTGAAAATTAGATTTATCTGGAATACAAGTTTTCACAAGAAGCAATTATATTCTTCCATTTATCCTAATTTTCTTAAAATAGAGTTTTATTTCCCACTCAATTGATAAAAATCAAATGAATTAGTTATAAGTCACTTTAACCTTCTTTATTTGGGTTCAATATCCCCCCTCACCTGAATGAATTTGTTTTTAAATATCATTCACTTATTCATTTTTTTGAATTTTTTATATCCATGTATGTGTGCAGCACTATGAAAATGCACTTATTGAATATGTAAAAATGGTATTACTCATGAAAATTGTGCCTAATGTCTTAGATATTCACCATGGGATCCCAATCACCCATTTTACTCCAGTTTCAAAGGACTTATATCAATTTCTTTTGAGTTGTATAATTTAAGTGATCCTTTTCATAGAGGCCAAGTAACCTCAAATTATGTTAAAACTTTTAATTATCTCATGTTGTAATTTTTATTTTAACAAACATGTTTTCAATCACACTCACTTTTATAGTTATAAGGAAAAATTTCCAGGAAATTAGTGGAAAATTCACTTAGAAATCATTCAACTATCACAACTTTAGAATTAATTAATTCCCCAACTATAAAATTAATTTTTTACTAGGAAGGGTGATATTTATCTCAATGAATGTTTTAAAAAATTATAACAAAAAATTTACAAAAAATCAATGTATAACATTTACTGTGAGAATAATTTTTTTTGGTTCCCCTTTTTTTAATTTCAAAAACATACTCACTAAAATAGTTCCTAAGAACATTAAATAATTAAAAAAGTTTTATTTAAAAATTCTAAAATAGTTGCTAAAAATAATTTAAAAACTAATCTAAATAGGATTTAAACCCCTACCCCACACATATTAATGACTTCCAATTTAAGTTAAATCAAACATGCATCTAAATTACATTGATGAAAACTATGTAAAAGGATAGGTATAACCAGATGTTATTTGATGATAGAAAGTTCAAATTAAGATATTTCATTATTTACTATGGATATATGATTTAATATTCTTGGTTCTGTAATTTTAGGGAATACCTTTCGAAAAATAAATTAAACATTATAAATTTCATTAAAAACTATAAAAAATGGAAAAAATAAATAGAGGGAAGAGATTATTGGGGGTTTCCCTCCCAAGAGGGGCTATATTTAGACTAATTATAGATATAAAATCTTATGGATGTCCCTAATCTTCTATAGGATGGGGTTTAAGTTATTGGAGCCCTCACATTTGGTTCTTTCCATAGCTACTAAACTTAACTTCTATTTGGAGCCCCCTTTGATAGAGTTATTAATTTTTACCCCCTCATTAGTTTAATTTATTTCATAAATTAGGGGTGAAAAGATTAGGTATGGGGTATCCTCAAAATTTCCCACAAGTAGTATGGACTCTTATTCATACAGTGGCTACTCTACTTATGATTGTTGTAAAGGTTAAAACAATGGGGAGTTATTAAATAATTCATATTGAATAAAATCAAAAAATAAATTGAGTTCATGTCAATATTTACCCTTCATATTCATCATGTAATTCTATCTTTAAATGAAAAGTCACTATAAATACAACAACCCAACCTTTTATTACATGACTATTAAATTATTTCTAAGATAAATAATATAATAGTAATATATTAAAGTATATAAAGTTTTAGTATACTAGGAAAATTAGGTTTATACATCACTTATACATAAAAAATAAAACTTATTTCAATTATTAGATATATTCTTTATAAAATCTATCATGTTATATTTAGTACATGTATTTACATG
Organism: Viscum album; assembly: GCA_963277665.1. Taxonomy (NCBI): domain Eukaryota; kingdom Viridiplantae; phylum Streptophyta; class Magnoliopsida; order Santalales; family Viscaceae; genus Viscum; species Viscum album. The sequence continues at coordinate 1,909,965,632 of OY728155.1, forward strand.
GGAATATACATCAAATAAAGTGCTGCGCTGAAATCCCAGTAGCGGGGGATAACATAAAAGGAATAAGAGACATGAATCAATAGTACATGGGTGAGCATAATCATTATAATCATATCATAATCATGGGATCATCATCATAAGCACGGGGGAATCAATTCAAAAATACATGGAATGTGGCATATTCATAATAATGAAACATCATAACATATTGGTAAAATACCATACATAGTTGTGAACAAAGATAGCATCATGTTCACGCATAACATGTGTTCAAAAATCATAACATCATAATTTTGAACAAATATGGAATCATGTTCATGTATAATACACATAATATCATGATATATATCACATTACCCAATGTATTTAAGGTTTATGTAATTTTTGTGCCCATTAATCACATTATAAAATGCTCATAACCATGCATGCCACACGAGAAGAGATCTTATAATAATCATTGTCATGAAATAAACCTGCAGAATAGAATGAGTTTCATAAAGGTTTTGTAAAGTATAATTTCATTAATATCCTTTTGTTTTTCCAAATGAATAATGGAAGTCATATTTTTTCATAAAAGATCATTTTTTGAGGAATAAATGACTCAAGTGTAGTCAAGAGATGTTTTGGAAAAATAAAGACCATTTTTGAAAAACCTTTTGTAATTAGATTAAAAGTAATTTTGACAAGGTAGGAACATGTATATCCCCATAAAGGAAATGGAAATAAAATTTAAAGGATAATTTTAGGATATTAGAGGAATTTATATATTGAAATCAATGTGAAATATGAGATAATCCAAAAGAGAGAGTTTGGTTCGAGAACCCCCTTACCTTAAATCCCGATTTATTTCAGCGCTTTTCCACCTCCTGTATAATAAAAATTGGTTTATTAAAACATGGAATAAAAATTTAATTATGATTTTTTTTTCATTATTTATCAATTATTACCATTGTAATATATTTCTTAATTCTAATTTTTAATGGTGAAATGTTTTGATATCATATTTTCCTTAAAATATCCCGTCTTCCTTTGATTTGGCTACTTTTGTTCAAGGTCATTTATACATAAGAAAAAATTAATTCCAGAAGAATAAAATAAATATAATTTCATATATATAAATTATATTTAATTTATTATATACATACATGAAGGTGGTTACTATTATAGATATTGAACAGTCCTTGTAGGTGGTTAACCTACTGTTGATGAGACATTGTCTGAAGAGGAGGAAAGAGAAGCTTTACATATAAATATATCATAAATATAGTCATTAAAGTAGTATAAAATAATTATTAAAATGTTAAAATATGACTAAATTAATCTCAGAAGATTTGGGTTTGAAAGGAATAGAGAAATAGATGAAGATAAGAGGAAAATGAGAAGCAAAGTTGATGAAAACTTACCCTCTTCTTGGTGTTGTTTCTTTTCTACGACACTAAAATCCTTGAAATATTTGAGTTTTATTAATATAGAATATCCATAAGGATTATAAGGGGATTTTTAGAGAAGATGTTTTTAGATCATTGGCTTCGGTAAGTGTAAGTTAAGTGGTTTTCCAAGGGAGGGCTGGGGGGGTTATTTATACTTGAAGACATGGGTATTTTTAGGATAAAATATTGAATAAATTATAATTTCCAAGGCAAACCTTTAAAATAGTAAATTTTTTGGCATTATGAAATATATTTTAATAATATAAAATTATTTTAGTAATTTTAATCACTTTATAATTCTAACTTATTATTCTAATCAGATGGAAAGTAGAAAAATGAAATGTGTTTATTTAAAGGGACACTTTAGACTTTTAGACTTTGTAAATTACTTTTTAGATTTGAAAATTAAGTTTATTATTTATAAATGAACCATTTATCTTATTAAAATTATTTTGGGATGATATAAAAATTTAAAATTTATTAAGTCATTATTACATCATTATTATGTCATGAAACATGCAATATTTGGAAAAGAGTATTTTTACCATTCATATAAAAATTGAAGCTTCTCAGAAATTTATCAAAAATTAACACATAGTAAATTTTGACATGATGATTCTAAAAATGATATCAATTGTATCAAAATAATTTTATAACATTGGTAATTTTAATTATTAACATAAAAATTAATATTTCTACAAAATACATTAAAATTCAATTTATTAAAAAAAGTGCTTATAATTTATTTTTTGTCTTTAATATTGATATTTATTTTATAGCATTAAAATATTTTTATTTTATTAAATTAATTATTATAAATATTATTTTTATTACATTTTTTTATTTTTAGATCAAATTACTATTCCAACAATCAGGTTACTATTTATAATGGTCAAGTTATTATTCTTAATGGCTAGGTTACCATTCTAACTATCAAATTACTATTAAAATAGTCACATTACTATTATAATAGTAATATTACCACCTATATATACAGATTCATTCCTTCATACATAAATCATTACAATTCATCCCAAGGTTATATAATTTACTTTTCTAAAATATCGATTGGTTTGTTAATATGTTGTTTCCTTTCTATAGTGTTGTTCATGGGAGAGATGATTATAGCAGATTAGGATGATCCAAATTTTCCCATTCTAGTTTTTCTATTTTCTATTTTTTTCCTATTTTAATATTTTTAATTTTCTTGGGTTTAGTTGTTAACTAATTTAATAATCTACATTAATGAAATAAATTTTTGGTTTTTCTATGTGTTGTATGTGTATAATACTATATAATATAATATAACACAAATTAATTCAGAAAAAAATATCATTTATAAAGTTTGGGTCATTAAATATTCCTCCCTTTATAAATTTCCTCTCTAAAATATCAATTCACATTCTTGATTGAGAATATATGAGGGTATTTTTTTCATTGTTTCCTCAGGTTCCCATGTTGCCTTATATTTATGGTTCCACCATAGCACTTTGATAAGATGAGTTGTATTTTTTCATAGAAAATTGTCTCTGTGGTACAATATCTTCTTTGTATACTGCTCATAAGTGAGGTCATTCTACAGTTGTACTACATCTGGATTTATTACATGTGAAGAATCAAGTATGTACTTCCTCAGGAGTGATACACAGAACACATTATGAACTTGATCTATGTTTAGTGGAAGTGCTAATTAATAGGTTACTAATCTTATGAGATCAAGGATCTCAAAGGGGATAATGTACCTAGGGATAAACTTTCTTTCATTTACAAACTACTCCGTGATGACATTCAAAGGAAAAATTTGTCTCCAACTTCAAACTATAAGTCCCTTAAATGGTTTTTATCATAACTCTTCTGCCAACTTTGATAATAATTAATATGTTATTGTATGGCTTGAAACTTATCTGTCATTTCTTTAAAAATATCAGGTCCAAGTATCTTATGTTCACCAACTTCATCCCAACATATAAGAGTTCTACATTGCTTCCTATATAGAGCTTCATATGAATCAATTTTAATACTAGAGTGGAAGATTTTTTAGAATGAGAACTCAACTAATGGGTGATATTAATCCTACCCTATTTTAAATTCTATTGAGTAGGATCTTAGTATATCCTTGAGTGTTTGAATAGTTCTTTCAAATCAACCATCAGTTTTGGGATGATAGGCTATACTGAAATTCAATTCAATATTTAGATCATGTTGAATACTTCTCTAGAATTTAGAGGTGAACCTTAGATCATGACTATATATAATTAAAATTATAGCCCCATGAAACCTCACTACTTCCTTTATGTATATCTTAGCAATTTGGTCAAGAGATAAATCTCCCTAAATAGAGATTAAGTGGGTAGCCTTGGTGAGTCAATCCACTACAACCCATAACACATTGCTTCCTTTGGATATCTTAGAGAGACTAATGAAGAAGTCCGTGATAATGTTCTCCTATTTACATGTGGGTATGGGTAATGGTTTCATCATTACCTTAGACTTATATCACTATGCTTTAACTTAATAACATACTAAGAATGTTTAGATATACTAAAAATAATAATTCTTCATGTTGTCCCACCAAAAGTCCTCTCGAAGATCACATTACATCTTGTAACTTCTAGGATGGATGGGGAAAGATTAGATATGAACATATCACATATCTCTTTATTTATCTCAAGAGATGAAGGCACACAAGTTCTATTTCCAAATAAAATGAAACTATCATTATTGATGTGGAATTCATGAAGCTTCCCTTCTTTTACTGCTTTCACATTATTTTGAATCTCTAGATATTCTCTTTGTGACTCCTTGATCTTCACTTGGAAAGATAGTTGGAAAATAATTTGGGAAAGGTAGGATGTATTCTTCATCATTATGATTTCCAGATCTATCCGCTTCATTTACATAAAGATAGCATCTTTCTTAATCCACATCAGGGATGGTTAGTAATACCAAAACACCTTATCAAATTGATTTAAACCGTGAACCCTCACTATATTCATTTTGATTCCATTAATTAAGATTTGTAGGAATCCATATGTATGTTACCAACAATATTGTAACTTATCCTCTTCTTTAACCATTATTGTAATTCTATGACCTGGATTCCACCAAACCAGTGCCCTGGGATAGTATTCCACATGGCCTCAAGTGAACATCCCCATATACTATAGGTTTATGACTAGTAGTGAGGGTCTATTGGTAGTACAATGGTGAGAATATACCTTTTGGTCAGAGTTTAACATAGTGGAAAAAAGGAAACATCATATAATATCACATCCATACAAATAAAATTAAGGTTCAAGATATTAAGTCACATCCCATGTAATATCATAATGATTATATATACAAAGAAATAGGCAGGGCATGAATATTAGTCAAGTCAAGTGAAACTAGACCAAAAGTAAACAAAAGGAAAAATACAAAAATAAAGAATAACCCCATAAATCCTACTCTCTAGCTTGGATACCATCTCCCAAATCCAACTTGGATATACAAAGAAACATCAACAACAAGGTGTTTTCCATTGTCCAAACCTACATCCAAGAACGCTATTCAAGTACTAACCGAAGACCCTAATAGGGTGTGAATATAAATCAATAGTTCACCACCAATGTTTTCTAATAAAATTATACTCTATAAGTTTAAATTATAAACTTGTGAAATAAATAAGTGAAAGATTAATAATAATGAGATGAAAAAATAAATAGAACCTAGTTGAGACTTGGGTATCAAGGGGATAACCCAGGATAACACCACCTACTTCAACCTTTGTTAGTCTATGAACTTGGTGGAAATATCTTTTTGGTTTTATAAGAATATAATAACACTAGTTAGACACAACATAAGCAATTAAAAACTATGTCCATGGATCTATATTCAAGATAATGTGAAATATGTGATAAAAATGAAATAAATAATACTATAAATAAATGTAATTCTTTAATCTAAAGATCATCTACAACATCTTCAAACTCCATCACTTGGGTTTGAGAGAGATCACCAAAGTGGAAAATATAAGCATCTCGTAAGTATCCATGGGTAAACTGAATCATATAACGTTTGGATGGGATTCAAATTTTCTCCATGGTAATCTAGTACCTCTAAATGCAAATGAGGAATATGAAAGAGATATTTTAGGTGTTGGGGAGCTTGACTAGGCATTATCAAAAATCACAGAGAAAATTCATCAGGATTATGTATTTATTCATGCATTTATAATGTATGAATAAATATTGATTCAGCCAACTCATGAATCCAATTAATGTATAAATCCCAATACATTACATCTTATGTAATGAATTAAATAAATGACAACTTTTAACGAGTTTGATCCATTCAAATATTAAAACACTTAATATTTAGTTTCTCAAATAATTAAAGGTAGTGGAACACATGAAATATTATTTTATTCATGAATCTTGATATACCATACACTTGATATAGCCAAGAATCATATACTATTTATAGATTTATGAAATATCTCCATCAATCTGCCACCTTAACTGAATCTTAATAAACATTGTTCCATTTCACCTTATATTGTATCATATAAAATAAATTGTGAAATCACATCCAAAACTCCTTTTGGACATCTTCTAAAATTATTTTGGGAAAATATCATTAAATCAACCTTGTATAATATCAGATGTAATAACTTGTGTAAACCCATCCAAAACACTTTTTTATTAACTCTAAAATAATTTTAGAGAATCTATCTGAGTCAAAATCAAACCCAAAATATTCAACCACAAAGTGTGACCCAAAGAGCCTTTACATATTTGAAAAAATATGAATATATAAATCTATATTTATAAGAAAAGAGTGTCCTCTAGAAAAACATAAATTATATTCAAGATATAAAGGAATCTGGTATGATCTCTATCAAACACATGTTTCTCTATACCTGTGTCCACTATTCTACATCATATGCAACATGCATTCTCATACCTTCCCTTTTTCCAATACTTAGAGTGACCATGGGACACAAATCATGTCAATCCCATATAGATAACTCACATATTATCGATTCTCTATGTGTAGATTGATTTAATCGATGAATACATCACATGCCATTCATATTTATAGATAGTCACATCACATGTCTCTTATGTGAATATATATATAATATCTAGGTGAAGCCGCACACTTCCAAAATCTATCTCAATCAAGGTCTATAGTGTTATAATCATCATAAGGGAGGACAAATACCATCTCGATTAAGCTCTAACTAATGAAATGTTCAACAACATACCCAACCACCCTCATATTAACTAAGTAAATATATATACTTGTATAAGTAGGGAATCAATGTATCAGGATTCTCATGATAGGTATCTCACCAACCTCAGGTAGTGGGGAATCAAATATGATCCATGAACCCCTAGTATACCAATGACATCTATATGAAACTCCATGTGGTATAATTTACTGGGTTATATATTATAGTAACTGAACTTTTTCTTATATGAATATTACATCATTTTAAGATAAATAACATAATAATGATACAATATAGGATCCAAAGGTTTAGTATCTTGGTAAAATTAGTCTCATACATCACTTGTACATAATAAAACATAAAGATTATTTAAATTATTCTTCTTTATCCTCATAAAATATCTTATTTTCTCTTTATTACATTTAAAAACTTGAGGATATACATAAAATAATGGGTGACCAAAAATCCCAATAAGGGGAGGAATATAATGGGAGAAATAAGGGACATGAATCAATAGTAATTGGGTGAGCATAATCATATCATAAGCATAAGATTATCATAATAATCAAGATGGAATTTTTTTATAAATTCATGGAATGTGGCATATGAATAATAATGAAACATCACAACATAGTGGTCAAATACCATACACAGTTTTAAACAATGTTAGCATCATGTTCATTCATAACATATGTGCATAAATCATAACATCATAATTGTGAAAAAAGAGAGAATTATGTTCATTCATAATACACATAACATAATGAGATATATCGCATTACCCAATGCATTTGTGGTCTATATAATTTTTATCCCACCCATCACATTATAAAATGATCATAATCATGCATGCCACATGGAAATAGAACATATAATAATCATAGTCATGAAATAAACCCATGGAAAGGAATGGGATTCATAAGGGTGTATTAAATAATGCTTTAAGGAATAACCTTTTAGGTTATAAAATTAATAAGGGAGATCATATTTTTTCAATAAATATAATTTTTATTTGAAGTTGAAACAACTCAATAGGAATGAAATAGATGTTTTAAAAAATAAAGTCCTTTTCAAAACATATTTTTATTTGGATTAAAAATCCTTTCAAATAGATAAAAACATGCATATACCTAGAAATAAAAGGGAAATAATTATGAAAGTAAAATTTATGTACAACATAGGAACTTCCATATCTAGAATAATGTTAAAGATAAGATAACCCAAAGAGAAGTAATTGGGTTTGAGAATGCCCTTACCTTAAATTCAACTTTATTTTTTTCCACCTCTAGAATAATAAAATTAGGTTTATTAAATATGGAACCAAAAGTAAATTATGTTAATTTTTGTTAATATTTATCAATTAAAATATTTTCCTTATATTTCTTAATTTCTATTGTTAAAGGTGAACCATTTTTATATCATATTTTTCTTAAAATATCCCATCTTTCTTCGATTTAATAATCTTTCTTAATTTCTATTTATAAGATTAAATCTAGAAGCTTATAAATACTTATATTTATACATTTATATTTTATAAAAAATTTATTGTGATAATCCATAATTTTTGTGATAATTAGAGAGCTATAAATATCCTCATAGATGGTTAACTAACCGTTAATGAGACATTATCAAAAGAATAAGAAAGAGAATTATAAAATATAAATAAATCATAAATATAATCATTATAGTAGGTTAAAATAATTAATATAAATTTAACATAATACTAAATTAATATTATAATATTTGTGTTTCAAATTAATAAAGAAAAAGAGGAAGATAATAGAAAAATGATAAGATAAGTAGAATGAAACTTACCCTCTTCTCATTGTTGATTCTTTTCTATGACACTAAAATCCTTGAGTGATTAGAGTTGAGTGGATCAAAAACATACATAAGGATTATAAGGGGATTAAGAGTGTATTTTTTATATCATTATCTTTGGTAAGTTGAAGTTAACTGGTTCTCTAAGGAAGGGGTGATGAGTTCTTTATACTTTAAGAGAGGGAAAATTTAAGGACAAAATATTAAATAAATTAATATAACCAAGGTAAACCATTCAATAGTAATAATTTTGAGATTATGAAATTTATTTGAATAAAATAACACGATTTTATAACTTTTAATCACTTTATAATTTTAATTTATTTATTTAATCAAAATTAAAGGAGAAAAATGAAAAAATATTTATTTAAAGGGAAACTTTAAAATTTGAAGCTTTGAAAAATAATTTTTAGGATTGGAATTTAAATTTCATGGATTATTAAACTTATTAAAAAAAATTTGGATGATACTAAAATTTTATAATTGATTAGTTCATTATTACATCATGAATGATGTAATTTCAAATACATCGGTTATGAAAAATCTGCATTTTTTAATTATTCACCCAAAAAGTGATGTATTTCATAAAATTAACAAAACAATTACCCTTAGAAAGTTTCAAAATACCAATTCTAAAAATGAAATTTATTTTATCATAATATTTTTCTAACATATGTAATTTTAATTCTTAATATAAAAAATTTGTTTTTACGAATTACATTAAAATGCAGTTCACTAAAAATGTGTGTATATTTTCTTTGAGTTTTTATTCTTGATAATTATTTTATGGAATTATAAAATTTATATCTTCTTAAATTACACATGAAAAATATTATTTATATTACATTTTATTATTTTGGTGTCAAATTACAATTCCAACAACTAGGTTACTATTCCAATAGTCACATTACTATTCCAACAGTTAAATTACTATTTCAATGGTCACATTGCCTCCTATTAAAACCTATTTATTCCTCCGCACGTTATTCCCTATAATTTTTCCCAAGTTTCTATATATTTATTTTTTATGATGTTAATTAGTTTACTAATATTCTATTTCTTTTTAATACTATTGTTCATGTGGGTGATGATTTTAGCAGATTAAAATGATCCAAGTTTTCCCATTCAACTCTTTCTATTTAATATTTTTTACCATTGTAATATTTAAAATTTTCATGGGTTTAATTACTTACTAATGTAACGATATCCATTAATGAAATAAATTGTTGTTCATTTTCCCATGTAATGTATGTGTATAATACTCTATAATATAATATAACACACATTTATTTAGGAAAAAAATATTACTTATAAAGTCTGATTCGTTACATTCTTCCCTACTTTAGAAATTTTATCCTTGAGATTTCAACTCATATTCTTAGTTTATAATAGATGGGGGTATTTATATTTCATTTAATCTTTAGGTTCCCATGTCTCTTATTCATATTTATGGTTTCCATAATGGTTTCACAAGGTGATTTGTATTGTTGTGTAGGAATTTATCACTATGGTCCAAGATCTTTATCGACTTATCTTATTAAGAGAGGCCATTCTCCAGTTGCACCAACTCTAGATTTAGTACATGTGAAGGATCTGGTATGTACTTCTTTAAGAGAGATACTTAAAACACATCATGAACTAGAGCCTTATTGGGTAGAATTGCTAGTAGATATGCCACCACTCATATGAGATCAAGTATCTCAATAGGGCCAATTTACCTAGGGATAATATTCCCTTCTTTACAAACTACATGACTCTCTTACATGGTGATATTAAAAAGAACACTTTTTATCCAACTTTAAAATCTAAGACCCTTGGATGAATTTCAATATAAATCTTCTTCCAACATTGAGAAGATTTTATATGTTGTTGGATGGATTTAACCTTTTACTTAATCTATTGCACAATATTGGGTTAAAGTAGCTTTCATTATCCATATCCATCCTAACAAGTAGAAGTTATACATTGCTTTCCATATAGAGTTTCATATGGATCCATTTCAATACTCAAGTGGAAGTTGTTGTTTTATGAGAACTAAACTAATGGGAGATATTAATACCATCCACCTTTAAATTTTATTGACAAATATCTCATCATGTACTTGAGGGTTTGAATAGATTGGAAATTAGTTTGTGGGGTGATATGCCATACTAAAATTCAATTCAGTATTTAGATAATGTTGAAGATTTATCTAGAATTTAAAAGTGAACCTTGGATCACAATCAAAGACAATTGAAAGTTGTTCCCCATGCAACATCACCAATTCCTTTATATATTTATTATAAATTTTTTCAAGTGAGGAATCTTCTCGAATAGTGATTAAGTGGGAAGTCTTGGTGAGTTGATCCACCATAACCCATATCACATTGCTTCCCTTGAATGTCTTCAAGAGACCAGTGATAAAGACCATGGAGATATTCTCCCATTTAGATGTGGGTATTAGAAATGGTTGTTTAATACCATTATACTTATGTTACATTTATTTAACTTGATGAAATACTAATAAATTTTAGGTGTACTCAACAATCCCTTTCTTCATGTTGTCCCAAAAAATGTTCTCTCTAAGATCATGATACATCATGGTACTTTCAGGATGGAAGTAAAAAGATAATCTATGAGAAATATCCAAAAACTCTTTCTTTATATCATGTGATGTAGTTATATAAAGTATAACTCTATAAAAAATGAAACCAACTTCATTGATGTGGAATTCATGAATCTTCCCTTCATTTAATGCTTGATCCTTATTTTAAATCTCAAGATCACCCCTTTATGCATCCTTGATATTATCTTGGATAGATGATTGGGAAATAATTTGGGAAAGGTAGAATTTATTCCACAATATTATTATTTCTAGATATATCTTTTTCATATCCATAAATATAGGGTCTTTTTCAATCCACATCATGGATAGAGTAACAAGTTCTTTTCTATTAAGAGCATCATCTACCTTGTCCATGTTTCTAGGATGGTAGTGAATAGATAAATCATAGTCCTTGATCAGATCTAACCAAATTAGTTGACGTATGTTGATATAATTTTGTGTAAATATATACTTTATACTCTTGTGATACATATATATGTCACACTTCTCAACATAGAGTTAGTTCCACCAAATATTTAAAGCAAAGATCACAGATACTAACTCAGATCATGCATCGGGTAGTTTTTCTCATGGATCATGAGACATAGGCTATCACTTTATCATTTTACATGAGTACAAAACCCAATCATTTCTTTGAATAATTACTGTATTTCACAAACCATTATCCACTTTATGGTAGTGTGAGTACATACATAGTGATTAGCCTATTCTTGAGCTTCTTAAAACTTTCTTCACAATATTATATCAAAACATACTTTACCCATTTCGATGTTAACTTAGTTATTGGGATAGAAAATCATGTTAAATTTCTCAAAAATATTTGGTAGTACCCACCTAATACAAAAAACTATGGATTTTCATGAAACTTTAGGGTATCATCCATTACTCAATTGAATTAATTTTTAGGAGTCTATATAAATTCCCTCAATTGGGATCACATTCCCCAAGAATGTGACTTGATTCATCCAAAACTAATACTTATAAAATTAGTATACATTTTATCAATTCTTAATTTCACAAGCACAATCATTAGTGTCTCTTTATGTTCTTTATTACACTTCGAGTAAATAAAAATATTTTCAATAAATACCATTGCAATTTCATTTGTGGTAGTATCTAAATAATCTACTCATAAAATCCATGAATATTTTATGGGAACTAGTAAGTCCAAAGGGAATTACTATTAAATCATAGTGTTCATACCTGTTACAAAAGGTTGTATTCTAAATATCTTCCTTCTTCACCTTTAGTTGATGATATCCATAAAAAATATCCCCCTTTGCGAAGTATTGAGAACCTCAAAGTTGATTGAAAAATCCATTAATCCTTGTTAGGGGATAAGTTTTCTTTATAGTTATCTTATTGAGTTTTTGGTAATCGATACATGACCACATTGATCCATCATTTTTTCTAAAAAAGCGAACAGGTGCACGCCAAGGTGATGCACTAGGGAATATGAACCCTTTATCTAAATTCTCATGTAGCTACTTATTTAACTCATCCAATTTGATCAGGGCCATCATATAGGGGAATTTGGATATAGGAGTAGCTCTCGATATAAGTTCTATTGAAACATCTACCTCATGATATGGGGGTAATGTTAGGAAACTCTTTGGGAAATAGATCATTATATTCCCTAAAAATGAGAATTTACTTTTTAACAACTCTAGTTTTGTTGGGTTAGTCTTCTTAATATTTTTATGTATATATATCTAGATTATTTCCTTGGATTCGGCATGATGTTTGGGCATCTCAGGACCCCAAAATTAATATTTTAAAAATAATAATATATTTTAATGCACATGCATACATAGTTTTAGTTTAAATGGTTTTATTATTTTTTGGGACATCCGATGTGAAATTCAAGACCATGGTTGATTCCGGAACATGGGGTTTACCATAGGCATGGCATAAAATTGGTCAACATCAGAAGTTACATGGAAGGCGACTGTTGGTGTGTATGTTTAATAAAATAAATAAATAATTTATTTATTTTTATTAAATTACCCAAAACCTAATACTCTATTATAAATACATTGTTATGGAAAATATCTAGGGTTATCCATATAACCCTGAGAATATTTGAGAGGAGGATTGTTCTTCATTGGCATTGGAAAAATCGAGTATACAAATCAATGAATGAATTAAGGTGGACTGTGGTACGAATGGAGAAAAAAATCATATACTCTTATCTATCTCTAACATATGTGTTCTTCACCAATGATCAATCCATAATAAGGGTAAGACTCATTATTTGTAGTTTCCACCCTTTTGATTAAAGATTAAGCATATGTTATTTCTTTTTTCTGATGATTTTTATTCTTTACATGATCCCAATAATAAATTGTGTTATAAAATGTGTTTTATTATCATTATGAATTTTAATTAATCCTTTTTCCCATTTATGTGATCATTGGATGAGACAAAATTTTCTAATGATGGATTCACCTCATTCTTGTGATTTCCCCCCCATGTTTCTTCATGTTCTTCACCATTGGCCCACGAGTTCATGATTCGACATTGCTGGGGATGGTTTGAGAACAATTGAACCCCAAGATTCATGGAGGTTGCATGAATTATGAATGGATCATTGGTTTGGGGATGGATTGAGGTGTGTTTTAGGATGCGGGTGAGGAATTCATGGATTTGAGATCTGGAGTGGTAGAGAACACATAAAAGATTCTTACATGGGAAATCAGACTTTTGATTTCTAGCCATAGGAGGCTGGTAATTGATCAATAGTGTTATTTTCTTCATATTAAATGGATTTTAGTATTCAAAATGGAATGAAAAATGGTGGAAATGGTGGATCTGGGATCTACATGAAGAAACTGGGTTTCAATAATTTTCTTGACTACACACCGTGTATCTCGAAGGAACAAATGCTATATAGTCCCATGGATTTAGTGGCTTGGGTTTTGGGTGGAGATAGATATCACACGCCATGTATAGAGATATACACACCACATGACATGATGCTGGTGTCTTGGTTTTCAATTCGAGAGTACATAGACACAGACAGAAACCATACACATGGGCATGACCAGATTACATGAGAACTAGCATGTATTTGGACATGAATGGGGTATACAGGCATGAAAAGTGTACATAGGCATGGTTCTAGAGGAAATTAGTAGAAATTGTATGGCCAAGACATGCCAGGTACCACCCATACACACAGTTTAGTATGACATGGTTTCACTATCTATGTCCAGGGGAGAACACACCCAGGAGACGGGGTGAGGTCACATGCCGTGTGACCCCATGTACATGTCATGTAATTCTCCTAGAAAATTATACCTTTAATATCACCTTCTTTAGAACATATATGTTGACCTATAAGTAGCCTATATTGATTATTTTTTTATTTAGAATGTGACAGTATCCCTCATAGTGTATTTTGAGATATGACATGAGGTTTTTTAAGGGTGATGCTTCTTCAGGTGATGCTTGAACAATATCAGTGACCAAGAAGGTTCATCAGAGATATTTCAAGGTTGAAAAACCCTATAATTCTAGGGTGTGGGTCCCCCATTCTCTCTATATAGGTGTATTGTAACCCCTATGACACTAGGGAGTAGTTCCTCTATCTACCAAGTGACACCCACCTATCACACCAGGGTGAGACTCCTCTATCTAATGAGTGACACCCCCCGACACACCAGGGTGGATGTACTCTATCTACTGAGTGGACCCCCTATTACACTAGGTAATTTACTATATTGGAGATTATGCCCCCTACATTTTGTACCATAGTGGTGAGGTTCGGGTCCTCCACATGGTTTCTTATACACACACATGAGATACTGGGCATTAGAGATGGACCTTTGGAGTTGTAGGTAGACTCATCATCCATGGTTGGGATATGGAGATGGAAATCCCATTTATCTCTCATCTTGGTTTCTTATGAGTATATATCTTGGGTTTTTCCCTATTACTGGGTTGGGATGATTTCCTTTGTATCTCACTATTACTCTCTTTATGGTTTTTGTGGTGTCCTACTAAGTATACATATACTAACCCCTATATGTGTTTTCCCCACATGTTTCATGTCTTGTGTAGATGAAAAATAGATCGATGGTGATATCAGTGGAGAGTAGTGATAATTGGGTGGATTTACCATGTTTTTTGGTTAGACTTGGATATCAGGAGCCCGATTCTCTATAGTTTTTCCCCTTTACCATTTATTGTTAGGTTGGGACTTCATTTTTTTCTGGGCATGTAATTTTCCCCTTTATTATTTGGTTTTATATTATCCTACTCTAATGTAATCCCTAGAGGTTATTTCATGCATTTTTATACTCTAGATATTGTAGTATTTTATTATTCATCTGTAATTTTGTATGGATATGGTTCTGTGTGTGTGTACAAGTACATTAATCTAAGGCCTCTGATTTCATTTTATGAATTCTCAGGGATTTTTTCTATTCCCTAGATTATTGGAGGTGAGATTGGGGTTGTCACACCCAACTTTATGCTGACCAAGCAAGCTCCGGTGGGTTGGTTTCTGATAGAGTGGCATCAAAGCAGTTCATCCTTAGGTTAGTGTTGGAGTGAGACTCATGGTGAGGATTGGTGAGGAAATTTGGTATATAGTGTTAGAGTGTCTCAAGTGTGGATTTTAGGCCAGATAATCAAGTGTTGGTGTGATGTATGATGTATCCATTAAATAAAACTATTAATACCTTCTTGTAAACTCAATATATTGAGAAATCAACTGCACAAAAACATTGGTACATGCACCATATAGGATTGAATAATTTGAATATCCTTCTTGAGTCAACTCCCTATATATATAATTATCTAACCATGGTATGTTTTGATCACTTTTAGGATTCCTTAGTGAAGATAGCTAGCTAGGATAGCGATATAGGATTGTGATGATGATCAGTTGAGTGATGTGGCCTTATTTCAAGGTCCATCTCATAAGGTGTTTCCTCCAGGTGGGCAAAGAGAACTGCCACCACCCATTGATCAACAAATAGTACTAGTGGGCCAAGATGAGGATGTATGAAAGATTAGTGAACTAAATGAGTTCCAGTGTTAGAGACCGCTAAGGTTCTATAGTGATCGAGATCCTCAGGTATAAGAGGATTGGATTGAGTTGGTGATCAAAGTCTTCAGGATTGTTTGGACATCGACTGATCATATGGTTGTACTAGCAGCCAATATTTTTCATGGAGTAGTGAGGTGTTGGTGGAGTTTAATGACACAGACCCATGATGAGATGATTCTATCATGTTTAGACTTCTAGTAGCTATTTTTCGATGAGTATTACCTTTTATTCTCTTTTTATGTATAGATTTAAGAGCTTATTGTGCTATAGTAGAGTGATATGATGGTTGTTGAGTATGCATTGAGGTCCATTTACCTCACATGTAACTACCTCAATATGGTATGAGATATATTATTCTAGGAATAAAATTTTGAGAAAGGCCTCTACAGATAAATCCATGCTAACATAGTCTCATTGGTCATACCTACTTATACTGGAGTTCTAGAGAGGAATCTAGTTATAGAAAGCTTCCTGGCAGAGGGACACATAGGATTTGTATCTAGTGGTATAAATCATGAGTTTGATTCATCTATAGTAGGTTAAAGATTTTATTCTTTAGGAACTCGACATAGGAGACCATCCTATGGTAGGACTTAGGCATGTGGATCTATGATGAAGGGTTTGTGAAGAGGATCCGATCATATAAGAGAGGGGTGGTGTTATGCTTATGATGAGAGAGGTCACATAGAATATGATTTCCTGACCCAATTTTTAAAGGAGGGAATACAATAATTGGATGGACCACCATGATAGAGGTAGCACTATGATCAGAGATCTCCCAGGCATGTCCAGGGTATCCCCCAAGGAGGTAGTGTTAGTAGAGGGGTAGGTGGAGCTTTGGAAGGACCTACTGGTAGAGGGAGACACTATGAGATACTTCCACCACCACCATTATATGGGCACTAATAGGCTCATATATATGACATTAGAGGTTGTGGGAAGCTATAGGCCATGGAGGGATATGACTAGGTAGCTCAGGAGATGATTTAAGGAATAATATATGTCTTTTCTACTCTTTCTCCAGTACTTATATAAATAGGCATGATTCATTTCTTTATCTTTGTATCCCTCATTCAAGATATAGATATCCATTTTGAGACCTTAGACCAATATATTTTTCTATAGGTTATGACTAAGTGTGATTCCTAGATATTACATATCTACCAAAAGTTTGTGCTGGCACTCAATGGAGAGAGTTTCTTATGGGACCTCTTGGTCATCACTATGAAACATTATGAAATTATCTTGGGTATGGACTGATTATCCATGGTTCAGGACTATATTGAATATCAAATTAGATGAGTGAGATTATTTTGGACATATGGGTTGAGGTTCTCCTTTGTGGGTGAGAGATATATAATGGCTGAGTGAGTGGGCTTTGTGATCAGGAAGCTGAAACCCATCACCCATAAGCTGGAAAAATTATCCCTTTGGGAAACTACCTCTTCAGGAATATGTATTCCTTTAGTAATGGAGGATTATATAGACATATTACCGAAGGATGTTTTAGGAATACCTATAGGGATGAAGATGGAATTTTTCATCGACTTCACCACAAGGCCACACTGATATCTTTTGTGGCATATCAGAAGGACCCTACTAAGATCTGGGAGCTAAGGGTGTAGTTGGATGACATTTAAAATAAGTGTTTCATCATATATTGTGTGTCCCTTGGGAATATTTTGTTTTGTTTATAAAAAATATAGATAGTATATTTATGATTTTCATTGATTATCCTCACCTGAAATAGGTAATGATAAAGAAAAAGTACCCCTTTCCAAGGATAGATAACCTCTTAGATCAGTTGAGATGTGTGAGTTGTTTTTCAAAGATCAATCTCAAGTCTTGATACCACCAGTTAAGGGTTTGTGTGGATGATATTTTTAAGACAAAATTATTATGTCTCTAAAAGTAATAAGAGTTCCTAGTGAAGCCTTTCAGTGTGAAGAATTCTCCCATCATGTTTATGGATCTTATGAACTAGATATTCCATCCATATGTGAACTAATTTGTGGTTGTCTTCATAGATGACATATATATTTACTCTATATTATAGGAGGAGAATGAAGAGAAATTGGGGATAGTCCTATAATTACCCTAGGAGAACCCGATTTATGGTAAGTTCTTGAAGTGCTAGTTTTGGATCCACAAGGTTCACTATTTTGGGAATGTTATCTCTGAGCATGGTTTAGCTATGGACCCGACTAATATTGATGCAGTGATTTCTGGGAATCCACCAAAGAGTGTATCATATATGTAAAGTTTTATTGGAATGAAAGGCTACTACAGAAGGTTCATGGAATAATTCTCCAGGATTTCAGCCCCCTTGACCGCATTGATGTGGAAAGGGAAGCCATTTACCTGGACTGAGCAGTGTTAGAGAGCCTTTAATTAACTAGCTAAGGTTGACCAGTTCTCATGTGCTAAGACCAATATATGAGGGCATTGAGTATGTAGTTTTTTGTGATGCCTTTAGAGTTGGGATCGACTAAATTTTGATGCAGAGGAAGAAAATGACCACATATGGGTTGAGGCAGTTGATACCCCATAAGAAGAAATATGAGACTCATAACCTAGAGTTGGAATCATTAGTCTTCTATTCGAATATGTGGAGGTTCTATCTTCTGGGTGAGTGTTTTGTTGTTTACTTAGACCACCAGATCCTCGGGTACATATTTACTTAGAGTGATATTAACATGAGACAAATATGTTTGTTAGAGTTCTTGAAAGACTATGAATTTGAGATAGTCTATAATCTTGGGAAGGGAAATGTGGTGGTAGATACCCTTAGTAGGAAGTCCTTTTCTATCTTGATGGAGAAGGATTTTGAGTAGTTGGCTTCATTGTAGTTGACCCTAGTAGAGGATAGGGGTGAAAATTTTCTTTAGTTGATGGCGGTGACTCCTCCACTTATCTAGTGTATGAGAAAGGCTTAGTTGGGAGACATATATTGTGAGGTTTTACATGACCAGTTGTATTTAAGAGATATACTAGATATATTTTATTAAGGGGGAGAACATAATCATTTTTCAAGGGACATACGGTAGTTCTTGTTGTGTTGTGTGAGGAGGCAAGGAGAGAGTTTCATAGTTCCACATTATATGTACATCCCAACATGAAAAATATGTACAAGTAATTTTAATAGTAGTTTTGGTGGGATGACATGAGCTAGATCATGATTTAGTTCATCTATTTATGTCTCACATGTCAGCAGGTAAAGGCTGAGCACTAGGTTTCGACAGGTTTGACACATCCTCTTGAGATTCTTGAGTGGAAATTTGATGACATATCCAAATAATTGTTGATAGATATTCCATGTACGATGAGATTATATGATTCTATCTTTGTGATTGTTAACTAACTTAGGAAGTTTTTATATTTTCTTAACATTTGAGTCCTGAGATCGGTTGAGAGTTTTGTGTTATTGTATGTGTGGGAGATTTTCTGACTTCATGTGGTACCCTTGATGATCATCTTTAACTGTGATTCTTGGTTCATGTCATGGTTGTGGAGAGGTTTGTAGGAGGCCTTTGGGACCAAGTTGTGCATGAGAAAAATATTTTATCCCTAGACATATAAAGGATTTATTGAGAGCCTTCATGTTGTAATTTTAATGAATTTGGTAGTATCACTTTCCATTGGAAGAGTTTGATTATAATAAAAACTATCATACTGCTTTCGGCATGACACCTTTATAGGTCCTATATAGGTGACCCCATAGGTCATCCTTATGCTAGACTAAGGTTGGGGAGACATCTCTCATTGGGATAGAGATAGTGTAGGTGATGATAGAGAAGGTTCAGGTGATCCACAAGCTCATGAGGATACCCCAGAGTTGATAGAGATTTTACACAGATCGATTTAATAGTCCTTTAGAGTTTGAACTAAGAGACCATGTTTTCTTGAGAGTTTACCCACGATGAGGACTACAGAAATTTGGATGGGGAAACAAGCTATCTCTATGTTTTATTGGGTCATTTGAGATCCTATGGAGGAATAGAGAGGTTTCTTACCACTTAACCTTGACCCCATAGTTAGATCAATTTCACATCATATTCCATGTGAAAAAGCTTAGGAGATACATGCATTACCCTATACACATTATTTAATAGGGAGAGTTAGTCATCAGGGATAGAGACACCATCACAGAGTACCCAATGGTGATCACATATTAGCATGATAGGATCCATCATGGATGGATCATCCCTTTAGTTTACATTCTTTAGCAGCATGAGAGAATGTAGGAGAGATGCACACTCAGTTCCCCCCTTTTTTGTATCTTGTTCATTTTAGAGAAAATGATTTGAAGGAAGGGAGATTTTAATGACTCTAGTTTTGTTGGATTATTCCTTTGAATATTTCTATATATATATATCTGTATTTTCCATCTAAGTCGACATTGTGTTTGGGTGTCTCGGGACCCTAAAATTAATAAATTAAAAATATTAATATATTTTAATTCACGTACATTCATCATTTCAATTTAAATGGATTTCCCATTGTTTGGGACCTCATATATAAAATCCAAGACCATAATTAATTGTAGAACATGGGGTTTACCCTAGGTACAACCTAAAGTTGGTCAACATCAAATATTCCATGGAAGGTGACCTTTGGAGGGTATGTTTAATAAAATAAATAAATAATTTATTTATTTTTATTAAATGAACCAAAACCTAATATCCCCTTTTAAATACCTATTTATAGAAAATCACTAGTTTTATCTACATAACCCTTGGAGGTTTTGAGAGGAGGAGGATCATTCTTCATTGGAATTACCAAACTTGATGATGCAAATCAATGAACGGATCAATGTAGACTATGTTATGTATGGATAATGTAGTAGATCTTCTTCTCCATTATTATCAGACATGTTCTTCACTAATGGTCAATCTATAATCAAGTTAGGGTTTTTTATTTTTGGTTTATATCCTTTTGATTAAATTTTAAGAAAGGATTTATTATCTTCTTTATTTTTGACAATTATTTCCATTATTTGCATGATCTTGATCATAAATTATGTAATCATACCTAATTTATTATCATTATGAATTTGATTTCATCCTTTTTCTCATTTATGTGATTTTTTTATAAGACCGTATTAGCCAACGATGTATTCACCTCATTCCTGTGCTTTTCCTCCACTGTTCTTTACGTTCTTCGGCATTGGACCATGAAATCGCATTTTGATATTTACAAGGTGGTTTAAAGTGTGATAAAACCCAAAAATTCATGGAGGTTGTGTGAATTAAATATGTATTAGTGGTTTGGGTATGGATCAAGGTGTGTTGTGGGATGCGGCTGAGGGATTCATGGATTCGAGATTCAGAGTAGTGATGAATGTGTGATGGATTATCTCACGGGCAATAAAATTTCTAATTTCCAGCCATCAGAATATGGGAATTGATGGTAAATGTTGTTTCCATTTATTTTGGATGATTTGAATGGTTATAAAGGTAAAAACAATAGTAAAAATGTTAGATCTGGGATATGCATAAAGAAACTAGGTTTAAATAATTTTCCTGACAACACACTGTGTATCCCAGAGGAACACACTTTGTGTATTTCCCTAGATGAGGTATATAGGGTTTCAAGAAAAGATAAATATCACATGATGTGTATGGAAATATACACATGGTTTTACCCAATATTGGTAGATCAGTGTATACTTTAGGAGTACATAAGAACATACATGACCAAACACACATGCATGGCCAGAGTACATGGGGAAAACTATGCACTCAGACATTTCCACAGTACATGGGCATGGCCAGTGTACATAGGAGCGATTTGGGAGGATTTGGGTATTCTATGTATGGATGATATATTCCATGCACCACCTATACATTTCATGTAGTATGACATGGTTTCTCAGAATGTGTCCAGGGGAGAATATGCCCAAACAAAGAGTTGAGGTCACACACTGTGTGCCCCCACATACATGTTGTGTACTTCTTCCAGGAAATTTTACCTTCCAAATATCTTTGTTTGGAACTCAGATTTTGGACCATGAACAACCTATATTGAGTATTTTTTCCACATAAAATGTGTTGGTAGCCATAATTTTGTTCTATGAGATACGATATGAGGTTCTGCGAGTGTGAATCTTCTTCAGGAGATTCTTGAATGATAGTAGTGATCCAGAAGGATCATCCAAGAGATTATAAGGATGGAAAAAACCTATCAAACTAGGTTAAAAGTCTCATATTCTATCTACATAGGTTGAGTGGCACCCCTATTACACCAGGGTGTGGGTCCTCTATCTACTGAGTGGCACCCCCTATCGTAGTTTGTTACATGTCTTCTATCTACTGAGTGGTATCCCCTGACACACTAGGGTGTAGGTCCTATATATGATAAGTAGAACCCCCTAAATCACAAAGTCATAGGTAATTTATATACGGAGTGTCACCGCCTATCAAAATAGGGTTCAGGTCCTTTATTATAGATTTTACCCCTTGACTGTGTAACAAAGTTGTGAGGTGCGGGTCCTCTACGCAGTTTCTTGTAAGGACACATGATATGATGGGAATTAGAGATAGACCTTTAGATTTGTTGGAAGAATCATTATCATTTAATAGGCTATGGATATGTAGATAATATTTCTCTCTCATCCGGGTTTATTTATGAGTATATTTCTTGGGTTTTATTTCCCTCTTGCTGGGTTGAACTGACTTCTATTGTATCTCTCTCTTACCCCCTTTATGGTTTTCAAGGTTTCCTACTCGGAATGTATATAATCAACCATATATGGGATTTTACTACATGTTTCATGTCTTATACAAATTATAGTAAGATCTATGGGGACATCGGTGGATCGTAGTGATAAATGGGTGCATTGACTACGTTCGGTGGTCAGACATGGTGATCAGGATCCAATCTCTCCATAGATTTTCCCTTTTTCTAATTATTTTCAGACTGGGAATTCATTTTTTATTAGGTATGTATTTTACCCCTTCATTCTTTTGTTTTATGTTATCATACTCTAATATATTCCCTAGAGGTTATTTCATGCATGGTTATACTCTAGATGTTGAAGTACTTTATTATTCCTCTACACGTTTTCATGGACATGGTTGTGTATATGAATATAGAAACATTTGGAGAAGGCCTCGCATTTTATTTTTTTCCTTCTCGATGATTGTTTCCATCCACTATCCCATTGGAGGTGATCTTGGGGTTGTCACACCTGGCTTGCCTCCATCCAAGTAGGCCCTGATGGGTTAGGTCATGACATACTCAAGGTTTATTATTTCATTTGATAAAACCATTTGGGAATGATATGAATCTTCCCAAGGTATCATCACCAACACCATTGAGGGATTCTACAAATGGAGATTCATGATATTCCTTGAATTTATAAAGGATTATGGTATATTTCTGAATATAGAATGATATTTCATTTTACCAATAGTTGATGTGAGGTATATATAACGAGATCCAATCCATGCCCAATATACCATCAAATTATACCAAGGGAAGGATTACGGAATTAATTGGAAAAATCTTACAACAAACAGTAATAGGAGAAGAGTCCAAAACTTTGGTTGAAATGATCACACCACTAGATTTTTTATGGATATCTTTACTTAAAGGTATCAGGGTTTTGATTCAATAGTTATAGAAAACTTATAGGATATAAAGGAATGTGTATAACCTAAATCAAATGAAACCTTTTCCATTCTTTAGTAAATAGTAAGTGTAAATTGTACAAATTTATTTTCATGTTCCATTTTAGTGGTTGTGATGGTATAAGAATTACCTTTCTACTTTGGATTTGGTGTTTGATGATGTTTATTACCCTTAAAGGATCATATTTTAGTGCACTTGATGAAATAGTGTCATTTCTCCTTACAGTTGAAGCATTGGACCATGGTTATTGTATTGGGAGGTTCCTTACTTTACTCCATCACATTGGTAAACTTCTTCATGTATTTTCAACATTCATGAGCTTGGTGTCCTTCTCTCTTATACTTAAAGCATTTCCTTGTCTCTTTGAGTCAATTAATATGATTATTCTTCCCATATTTTTGACATATGAGTTATTATATTATCTTTCCTCCTTTGTTATTTGATCTTCCATCTTGAAATTCCATTATTATCTTCTTATCTCAAAGTCCTTGGGGCCATTATCCAAATTCAATTTTAACTTTGAGAGAACATTGACCTACTTATTTATAACTCCCAAAAACATAGATAGCTTGATCCATTGGGAGTTGTGGTTTGAAACCAATAAAGAATATATCTATTTTTATATCATTATTGATAATAAAATCCAACATGTATCATTAAATCCATTTGAAAATTTACTTGTAAGTCATGATATATTCACCAATTTTTTTTAAGCTTTAGGAATTATCTCTCTATATTTTTTAAGAGTTTGAGGGAAATAATTATTAAGAAATAAAATCTTAAATAATTACTTCTCTATTTATTCAATTTTATATTTTATCTTAATATTATATATCAATATCCACCATTGATCGACCTATCCATCTAAATGATAAATGAATAGGGAAACCTTCTCCTTCTTAGAATAGTGGAGAACATAACATATATTTTCCATTGAGTCCACCCACCATTACACCACAAGTGGATCAGAAGACCCACTGAACACTGGTTGACATTAACACATAAAGTACTCAAGTTCTAGTTTATTCTTATTGGGTAAAGGTCGATGTTCCACATGGTTCATGTTATTTCTCATTTCCTGAGATAGCTGGGTAAGAATTTCCATAATTTTCGGAAATCCAAATCCCATTTCATTAGTAATATTATTCACACAATCATTACATTTTCCTTAACATGTTTTTTTCTATTTTCTCATGGTTACCACCATTTTATAAAATATAAAAGGTTTTAACAAAACATAATTAAATAAATAATTGATAAATAATTTATTCTCATGTGAAGATTAATTCTAAAGTCATATCTTATGGGATCCCTATGTTTATCCTTTTCTAAAAATTATGCTTCTTGAATCATGTAATTTAATCCATTTATAACCTTTATTCGGTATAATTACTTAATTTATATATAATTTATATTAATTTTTATATATCTTGTGATTAATTAAAGCATATCCCTTAGAAGTGTCAGACTATTTGTGCAATAATGCATCTTTATTATGCACCAGTTGATGATCGAGTTAAAACAAAATCTTCCCTTTTTACGGTTATTACCCTTAGGTATATCTATTCTAGATCCATATCCACATGTAGTGTCAAAACATGGATTTTATTTCACAAAAAATACATGCTCTTATACTTTACCAAAAATTTAGGATGTTTCCCTTAAAACTCAAACTCAGCCCTAGGGTCTTCACTAATGTTTTCTATTCCTAATTAAAAAATCAACTAAACCATACTTTTGATACCAAATATAAAAACCTAAATTTTCCTTACATTACTATTACATAATTTTTATTATAAATAACATAATAGTAATACATTCAAGGATCAAAAGGTTTAGTATCTTGGGAAAATTAGGTTCATACAATACTTATACATAAAAAATGAACATTATTTCAATTATTCATCATAATTATTATAAAATAAATTATGTTCTATTTATTAAATGTATTAACCTAAGGATAAACATAAAATAAATGTCCGAGTTAAAATCCCAGTAAGGGGAGGGATAACATGGATGGAATAATAGAGTGAATTAATAGTTCATGGGTGAGCATAATAATCATTATCATACCATAAGCATGGGATCATCATCATAATCATGAGGGAATAAATTGAAAAATAAATTTAATGTGGAATATTAATAATAATAAAACATCATAACATTTTGATCAAATACCATACACAATTGTGAATAAAGATAACATTATTTTCACGCATAACATATGTGCATAAATCACAACATCATAATTGTGAACAAAGGTAGCATCATTTTCATGAATAATACACATAATATCAGGATATATATCACATTAACCGATGAATTAGAGGGATATATGATTCTAGGTCCACCTTTTACATAATAAAAGTCTCATAACCATGCATACCACATGAGAAGAGATCTTATAACAATTATAGTCATGAAATAAAAACATGGAAACGAATAAATTTCATAAAGGTCTAGTAAAGAATAATTTCATGAATAAAATTTAGAGTTAAAAAATGAATAAGTAAATAAATATTTTTTCATAATATATCATTTTTATTTAAGGAAGAATCAATTCAAGAGGAGTTAAGTGATGTTTTTTAAAAATAAAGTCCTTTTTTGAAAAATATTTTTAATTGGATTAAAAGTCATTTTGAGAAAATAGGAACATGTATATCCACCAAGAAAATTTAAATAATATTAAGGGAAAATTTTATGATATTATAGGAATTTCTATACTAAAATCAATGTGGAATATGAGATAAAACAAAATAAAGAGTTGGGTTTGAGAATCCCCTTACCTTAAATCCTGATTTATTTCATCACTTTTTTGCCTTCTATATAATGAACAAAGTTTTATTAAAACATGTAACTATAATTGAATTATTTTTTTACTATTTATAAATTATAATAATTGGATTATATTTCTTAATTCTTATTGTTAATAGTGAAACATTTTGATATCATATTTCCAATAAAATGTCCTGTTTTGTTTCAATTTATCTATTTTTGTTCAAGGTTGTTTACACATAAGTAAAATTAATTATAGAAGAAAAAATAAATGTAATTAAATATTTATATATTATATATAATTTATTATATTAATCCATGACGATGGTGATTATCAGAGAGATGTCATTGTCCTCATAAGTGGTTAATCGATTGCTGACGAGACATTGTCAAAAGAGGAGGAAAGAGAAGATTGACATATAAATATGTCATAAATATAGTAGTTATAGAACTTTGAAATAATTATTATAATTTTAAATTAATGATAAATTAATCTTAGAAGATTTGGGTTTGAAAGGAATAGATAAAATTTGGAAGATAAGAGGAAAATGATAACAAAAGTTGATGAAAACTAACCTCTTCTTGGTGTTGTTTCTTTTCTACAGCACTAAAATCATTGTAATATTCGTGTTTAATTTCTCTATAATATCCATAAGTATGTTAAGGGTATTTAGAGAATATATTTGAGTTGATAATTGGATTTTATAAGGGGAAGGTAAGTGGTTTTACAAGGGAGGGTTGATGCCTTATTTGTACTTTATAAGAGGGGTATTGTTAGGATAAAATATTGAATAAATTATAATATAAAAGTTAAAACTATAAATAGTATCATTTTTGAAATTATTAAATATATTTGAATAAAATTACATGATTTGGGGACTTTTAATCACTTTATATTTTGAGTTTATTATTTTAATCAAAAGGAAATGAGGAAAATGGAAAAAATGATTAAGGGGACACTTTTGACTTTTAGAATTTGGAAATTTCTTTTTAGATTTAAAAATCAATTTTATTATTTTGAAATGATACATATATCATATTAAATTTATTTTTGGATGAGATAAACTATTTAACATTTATTAAGTCATTATTATATTATTATTATGTTATGAAATATGTGGTATTTGAAAAAATATATTTTTTACTTTTCACATAAAAATTAAAGTTTATCAAAAAATTATAAAAAAGTAACCATTGTTAAATTTTGAAATGATGATTCTAAATATTATTTTAATTTTATGAAAATAATTTTATAACATATGTAATTTTAATTGTAAACATATTTTTTTATTTGTACAAGAAAATTAAAATACAAATTACTAAAAAAGTTATTATAGTTTCTTTTACATTTTAATGTTGATATTTATTTTATGGAATGAAAATATTTATATTTTCTTAAATTACTAAGGATAAATATTATTTTTATTAGATTTTATTATTTTGAGGTAAAATTACTATTCCAATGGGGAGGTTACTATTCTCTATGGTCATGTTATTATTCCTAAGAGTCAGGTAACTATCCCAAAGATCACATTACTATTCCAAAAGTCACATTACTATTCAAGATGTCATATTACCTCCGATAAATAAATCTTCATTCCTTCATACATAATTCACTACAATTCCTTCAAAGGTTCTGCATTTTCCTTTTCTAAAATGTCAACAGGTTTACTAATATTCTATTTCTTTTCCATAGTATTGTTCATGGGGGAAGTGATTCTAGTAGATGAGGAAGATCTAAATTTTCCTATTATAGTTGTCCTATTTTCCATTTTCTATCCTATTATAATATTTTTAATTTTCATGGGTTTAATTTTTAAATAATGTAATGATCTCCAATAATGAAATAATTTTTTTCTTTTTCTATGTGTTGTATGTGTATATTATTATACAATATATTATAACACATATTCATTTAGGAAAAAATATCATTTATAAAGTATGGTTCATTATAGGTAACTCTTAATCTTCTATTATTTCTCCCTCTATTTGATATTCAAGTTGATATTGAGGGAGTAGTTGCTTCATCATAGGTCCCTAAACTACTTATTCTGTCTTAACCACTTAATTAGTGCCATTATGTTATTTTTTCAAGGATAGTTGTACATTTTTTTCTTTTACATGATCAATATTTAGTTATATTAAAAATTTCTCATACACCTATGTGTCTTCTTTAACTTCTTATAGAGCATATTTGAGCATATTTTCAATGAACTCTTGATCCAGATTTATTTCTTCATTATGGGTATCAGTTTCTTAAGTTTCTATATTTAATTCATCTTAAAGGGGGTTAAAATTGGTTATTTTGTGTTATCCAATATGGGATTCAGTTGAGATAATTTTTTAAAATTAAAACTAGATAGATTAGTATAAAATAGAACTTTATTTTTTTTAAATGAAGTGAGTTCAGTTCATTGGTATCTCTCATATAAATTTCAGCATGCAAGTCATTCTCTAAGTGCAATTCAAGTTTGAAGTTTTCTTGTATATATGGGGGTAATAATGGACCTTCCAGTTTCTCTTCAAATGTGAATCCATCCACTTCATGTTCATTTTTTATGGCATGTAACCAAACTTACAATCCTATAATTTCATTTACAACAGTATATATATAAATAGAAAATAGAGTTTAAACCAAATCAGAGAATGAATAAGATCAAAAAACAGTCTCCCACAATAGTTTCAACTTTAAAATACATTTTAAGGTAAAAGATCTCTGAGAATATTTGTTAAATGGTATACAGTGAGAGGTATTCCACTTCTAAAAACTCTACCTTATCTTCTTCAATATCTTATTGAGAAAAGACCATGGAAACTAATTCTTTAAAATCTTGTTTTTCTCTTAGATTTTTTAGAGTGGATTCAACTTTATCAAGAAACTTTCATAGTTCTTCCATACTAGGAATTTCATCCTCATTTTCTTCTTACACCAGGGTATATTTTTTGATCTATTTTAATCTGTATTTCAATTATTTAATCTCACTCCCAGTGATTTCTTCTTCTTTACTTTCTCCCAATTGAAATGGTTGTGACTTAGTTTTTGTAGGTAATCCTCCTCCGAGAGAACCCGTGGGAATGTGATCTAGGTAAATCTGTGAGGATATATTAAACAATAGTCTCACTATAATTTTAATCATAGATTTGATTGAAGGGAGAAATAATAAAATAATAAAATATAAAAAAAGGAAGTGGAAAAATGATAATACTAATTACAGTTGTGTTAATACAATTAATACTCTACCCTACTACCAAAAAATAGAACCAAGTTTATGGAAATTCCTACCATGGGGTATCATCAAATATAATTTATTTTATTACTCCTAATGCAACTTAGTGACTGCCAAGGGTCATCTCTCAAGGAGTAGGGCATCAATGTTTCACGTACCATAATACTTTTTTTTGTTTTTATAAGTTTTTAAAGAAACAAAAATATGGATGTCTAGAATTTGATTTTATGAATTAAAAAAAATTAAAAATTCAAACACACAAAATTAGGGTGAAAGGGGGTTGGATCAAGGTTCCATCACACAAGTTCTTCATTACCCACCATTTTTCTCATCTTAAAATCATGTCTATATCATTCATTGATTACTTCATTAGATATGATTTGTGGTTCTAAATACACAAATAAAGAACTCTTAGTGCATATATAGTTTCACCTCCTCTATAGTGAAAAGATATTGAACACAGTCAATCGTGGAATTCACTATATCCACACCCGACTCCATAATATGTTGTTCATCCCCTAGTCTAAAATGATCCATTCGTATAGTCCATAGACCAAGAGAAGGGAGGAAGAATTGATTTGATAAATTTAAGAGTGAATTAGCTAATTGGAAATAGTAGGTGAATACCATCAATATGCTTCTCTCTAATTCATTGTTTCATCAAGTGTAAGAATAAAAAAATAAAAACTAAAAACCGGGACTTTAAATGACCATGAAATATCCCCTGATAAGTTATCCTGTAAGTTAGTTCTCCATATTTATGGAGTTAAAGAGATTACACTCACAATATGGAGATTCAGAAAATATATGAAGAATTTTGGGGGATAAGAGAAATAAAACATGATATATTAACAAAATAGAAACAAATTCAAATAAAGCGTAGAAGATAATTACATAGAGATATATATATGATCATAAGGTGCTAAATAATTTTTTATATGATAGAGGAACATATTTATACACAAAGAACTTCTTCTTCACCCCCAAATTTAGTACAATGATCCCCAATGACCATCTATTTAAATTTAGAAGTGTTTCAAATGTTACAACTGATGGTGGAGATGGATTTGGTTAGAAACATATCTTCCTAGATCGGACATTCATCCTATGATCAAGCTCTATATGACTTTGATATTTTTTAGAGAAGAAATTTTTCCAAGTTTCATAAATCAGGTGGAAATTAGGTGCTGCTTGGAAATCTCGCATGAGTAGTTACACATGCTGGATTCTAGACCCAAAATAAAATCCAGGACTTAAGATCAATGGAAGGCTTGGGATAGAATTTTTGGGCTTTATTAGGGTAGAACTAGACTAATTCGTGTCTTTTATCTATGAAAACTTAGCTCAAATTATCTCACGTTCTCCTAGAGTTGGGTTGATTCCCATTCCATCTTCATATAATAGTTTTTATAATTTTTTAGCTTGAGGAAACTTGGGTGACTTTGAGAAATTATATGGATCTTATATTTATTCCTAATCCTCGCATCATGGATAATTTTTGACATTAAACATCCTCATAATATAATAAATCTCTATTGTTTGAAGCTTCTGAATACTATAATTGACATTTATTCTCCAGATTTTCATTGGATCCAAACATTAACCGACTATAATTTCACATGGTAATTCTGACTAGCACCTTATGTGTGTTTCTCCATGTTTATTCAACTAGTGTATTGGGGATGATCAAACCCCTTACACTTTAACCAGACCTACATATGTAAAGATTAACATAATGAACCAATTTTTTCAACTTGAATCCATATAATTATTCTTCAGTTATGAATCCTCAAATTCACCCATTAGAGATTATACAACGTGTAAACTAGAAAAGTTCTGGCTTTAATTCATATTTCCTTAGTGAAAATTGGGTCATATAATTTAGTGAATCAAGGTCGGATTGACCTATACAGGTGATGCTGGTAATTTAAACTTCAATGGTCTTGAGTCACTAAGTTTGGCCGGCTTTGACTTTAATAGTGGATAGTTCATAAGGTCATGGGTCATTATGGGTGGATCAACCTTATCTAACTTCATCTTCCTCAGTGGATCTTAAATGTGTCTCATCCTTGGTTTGAAATTCAACTAGCCTCAACATTAGATTGATTCTTCTTTAGTGTCGACTTGGGGGTCTGTCTTCTTTGTTCATAGAAGGGTGGTGTGGCTCAGGTTTTCTCATGTCTTGATGTGGGAAAATTCCTTGATTTTGGACCAATATAGTTCCTTCATTCATTTCAATCTCATTCGAGTGCGGTAACTTGTTCCTAGGGAGGATCTTGTAGTAGGTTGTAGTTTGGTTGGTTGAAGGTGAGGGTACACATGGTCACTTGTAATTGAAATCACTATAGGTTAGAGTTAGAAATCATAATAAATTGTGAAGGTGTAAGAGATCACTTAATACAATCACTATACTAACCATAAGGTTGTTCTTATAGTTGGTTCAGACTTCCCAAGCACAATAGGTTCAATATTGGCTATACATTCAGTTGTAATTATCATGTGTAGTCACTTCCCACATAGTCACTTGACTTTCAATACAAGGTTAACATATTGAACCTAAAAATGTAGTGTAGTCACTTGGTGCCTTTGATATATTTACAACCCTCATTTTACAAAAAATTCATATTTTATGCATCAAATTCAAATTAAATTTTCATGAAATATTCAATTAAATTCAAAAAACAATTATTCACAAAAAATATGAATAAACCAATTTCAATTTTTGTTTTATTCCCATTACAAAAATTATAAATTGAGATTCACAAGTGTATTAAATCATTTCATCTTTAAAAATTCAACCACAATTTAAATTCATCAATTTTTTTAAAAATAATTTTAGTTTATGGATTTCATTAAATGAAAAAATGAATAAAACAATTTGAACTCATAATTAAATCCATTTAGCATATTAATCCTATATTGAGTCAAACAATAAAATTAAAGTTCCAAAAAAATGTATGGCTATCAATTAATCAAAAAATGTATAAGAAAATTAAAAATACCAATTTAAAGTTATTAACCAAATAAAGTCTAGATTTGAAAAAGTCCAAAAAATCACTAATTTTACAAGGTTTTGAATTAATTATGGGGGTTAAATTCAATAAAATATTGGTTTTTTTTATGAAAATTCTAATTAAAATAACCCATATCACTTTATAGTAATCGGATCATAGCACCACTAGACCCTAGACTCACCTCCCCGTACAACAGAGGCTTATGAATAACAACAAGGGTCTAACGAGTGATAGTGGGGAGATTATACCCTCTAAAGATGTCATGAACTAACCCAAGATATCTTTAATAGATCTCCAAGATTACCTAATACAAGGAACAAGGTGTGTTCCCAGTCACCCTGGGCTAGAAACTCATGCTAGGGAATTGAAGATAAACCCATGGGAATGATTTCCCCTATTAATATTAATGAACACACAATGAAATTCTTACCAAAAAGCTGACATATTACATCCATAAGATGGAATTCCATACAAAGAAAAATAAGTAGTTTTAAATAAAATGAAAAATAAATGAGGAAAAAATAAAATAAATTTCCATCTCATGCTTTCATATATCATAAAATATTAGTTCATAAAACATTTTAAAAAAATATCCCAAAGTATAAGAAATTCCAAAATGGTTGTTACATACATGATCCAAAACAAAGAAAGGGATCCAAAAATACTAATTTGAAGATCTCATCATGACTCAAAGTCACCTTTTAACATTACTAACATGGTATTATCCACGATAGACTTGATAGAATGAATTCATAAGAAATTTATTCTCAAGAACCTGAACCTGAACCTATAAAATCCATCGAGTCTACCAACATCTAGTGGTATAAGTAGGGAGTGAGAAAAATTTCAATGTAGGTTTCCACTAAGAAATGATTCCATGAATTTTATTAAAAAAACTCTATATTTTCTAGTTTTAAATACAAATAATAATGAATTGATTTGAAATTTTAGGAAAAATAGATCAGGTGTCAGCCTCATTGCTTTTAAAAAATCAATTAATACTTTAGAAAAAATGTTAAATTTTTTCATTTAAAAACCCATTTGAAAAATTACTTCTTCTTAAAAGAAGTAAAATATATATTTTATTTAATGGAAAATGGCAGTTAAAAAACCCATATTATTCTAAAACCTCTTTAAAAGAAATTTAAAATTCCATAAGAGATAACATATAAGTAACCAAATAAGGAAAGAAGTGTACAAGTAAATATAAAAGAGAATGATATGAAAGTAATCAAATGAGTAAGGTAGTAATATAAAAGAATTTATATAACCATAATGGATATCAATAAGTAAAAATAAAATAAGGAATATTTGTAAGTCATACCATAATAATGGATAAAGTCAAGTAACATATATATTGATGAATAAGTAAATGAATGTAAAATAGAATCATAATCAAAGTGTAATAGCAAGGAAGACTATTTAAGTAATACGTATTCACTAAAAACCCCTTAGATCCTAGAGAGATGATTATAGATGCACATAGGGGAACCATATATCAGCCTATTGGTGAAGTTACTGACATATAACCTCAATGTTTTCTCTTACTAGCCTCATTAGGAATAAATCCATATAGGAAAAGTCTCATTATGCTACAAGTGATCCAAGTTAGATTATAATTTTAACTAGCATAAAAACAATTTCTTGATCTCCTACTTAGATACCTTAAGTTCAGATGAAGTTAGCCACTTATGGTGGGGAAAAACTTTATCATACATCAATCACATATACATAAGGGTCCAAATTTTCCCAATCATTCCATTGTCATTATGTGTGTCTAGTGGTTTGAGAGAGTGTTGTATTTTGAAATTGGTTTTGAAATGATTTGTGTTTTTTTAAAAGTAAGTTAATTTTTTATTAAAAAATTAATTTCAGAACATTTTATAATTATTTAGAAGTTTAAAATAATTAAATTAATTTTAGAAGATTATTATTAATGATTATATTTTTTTTATAATTTAAAATTTGACTTCATAAAAATTATTTTACCCTTAAATAAATACCTCCTTCTATTTGTGGGTAAGTCTGCTTAACCTTACACATATACCATAGTTTGAATATAGGTAAGCTATTTTGGTTCACATAAAGGTGTATTCTTCCTTGTTTATAGGTAATACAATTTTCCTATACTCACTTAAGGGTATGTTTTAAGTCTCATGACATTAATAAAGGATAAAAATGTTTTCCTTTAGCTATGTAGAGGTAGATCACCTCTTTATTTAACTACATAAAGGAAATTACATTTGTTTCTTCCTTACAAAAGGGTGGTTTCACCACTTTGTAAAGGCGGTAGTGAGTTTCTTAATCCCACATAAATCTCAGTTGAACATCTCAAGGCTCACATCAAGGTAACCCATTTCATAATGGAAAAACCATATTAGCCTCACGCAGTACATATTTTTTGTTTATAGGTAGCATGTTTTTCCCATTTTATCCAAATTTTGATCCCAAATCATATATACAAATAATTTTCATGGTTTTAATGAAATTAATGACCAAAAATCACGGTTTTAAATATTTTTTGATAAATATTTGATAAAATATTATCTTTTTTGATTTTAAAAGTTTTAAAAAGTGACGTGTGGGAGAATTAAATGGATACAATTTTAAATTCTAATTTAAACATAAATGTTTCTGAGTATCTTGGGAGATATCTGTAGTGTTAGGTCAGAATAATACAATGATACATTGGGGGGGGGGGTGAATTATGTATTTTCAATAATCTTGGTAGATTTTAACTTTCCTTATGATTTATGAAGATGTTTAGAATTATATTTTATAAGTGATTTGAGTAGTTAAGAAATAGTAAAGTAGAAAAAAACAATTTTTATTATGGTTTGGGGCACAAAGATCCCCTAGTCCACTTCACCAATTCTATCTCTATGAGCTTGATGATTTTCACTATACAAGGTCCACTTATCATAAGACCTTTCAACAAAAACTAAGTACAGATAATTAAAATCTTTTCAAAAAGTACAAATAAAGACTTTTGGTTATTCTATAGGGAACCAATTTCTCCATAGATTAGTCTGAGAAGCTGATACTCTTCCACAACTAAGTTTGAGAAGTTGAAACTCAAAAAAATAAAAAGAGTTTGATTTGTTGAATTGACATGTTCTTGGTCACAGTTGTAGTAGTTACTGACAGAATGAAGATATTCTTCTTTCAAAGATGAATGTATTCAAGTAAGGATAGCTTTGAATATATCCTAGTAGAAAATTATCTTCAATAAAAGTGACAATGAACAAGCAAAAAAAATTACATAGTAAAACGAGGTTGAAATATGTATATCTTCAAAGTGAATCCTCTTCAGTAGAAATAAGGATGTTCGATCTTTTCAATAGTTCTATATTTAAAATATATTCACAAAATATGAATTTTTATATCATATATCAGGAGATAATACTCTGGAAAAATATATAGAACACACAACATTTATTTTGGTAAAGTATATCCAAGAATTTTTCCTGATAGATCGTAATTATTCAAATTTGAATCATTTAAGAGAGTTGCTACTTCCCTTAAAAATGGGAATGATTTACTATATTGAATAGAGTCTGTAAAAAAGATCATAACAAGGCTTTTATTTTTTTAGAAAATAGATTTGAATAGATATTTATTTCTATCAAGACCTTTGCATAAATCTCAGATAATATTGTGGATTTAGAACTCCAGTGTTTAAAATTCAAACATATGGTTCTTTCAAGTAACGAAAAAACTTCAAACATAGGGTTGGAAATGTATGGTTGATTAAAAAAGTATGGTTGATGTACCATAAATTTGTTTCTGAAAACATAAGGTTCCATACCAACATAGGGTTGATTATCCATACTTTCCCTTTTCTCAAACGTATGGTTCCATCAAAACGTAGGGTTGATTAACAATACTTTATTTATAGCGTTGGGTATAAGATCTATATGAATTGTTTCGAATGTAGGGTTGATTACTTATGCTACACTTACCATTACATGTTATGAAAAGTGTTTCCATAATACATTAAAAAACATTCTAAATACTTTAACAGATATTCCCCATAGATCAATGGACTAAATATAATTACAAAATAAATATTTTCAAAAATATTAATTTCATTAAATTCAATTAAAATAATTTCATTAAGAAAACAAATAGCGGTATTTTTGAGAATAAAAATCAACAAGATTTATAGAGTATTGTTGATACAATAAATGCCTAATAATATCCCCCTTTTTGATGATCACAAAAGCCATCATATATCTTACAAAAAATATAAGAATTGTAAACACAAATAAAATATCTTAAAAAAGATTATTTTTTGTTTGGGAATTAATGTTTCATTGTATTATTTTGATGTAAATAGAATCATTAATATTGTGTTTATCTAATATTAGCATCTTTTTGTGATATAAAAAATAAAGTGTATGAAAAATAGATTAAAAAACATTCAATTTTGCACTTAACTATAAATGAATGTTGTATTTATACTTCATAGAAAAATAAAACATGTGTTATAGAAGTATAATTGAATAGAAATAATAATAAAGAGTAAAATAAACAGAATAATTTTCATTAATAAGATGTTTGATGATTACAATAGTGATTTTGGCTGATATATAGTTTAAAAAGGACTGGTTGGAGGTTAAAGGATGGGTTCTATAGAGGGCATAGGTTTTAATAAATACCGAGTAGCTTGAAAAACTTCCTTTAATTCCTCTATATGTCCTTGTAATTTTTATAAAATATTTTCTACCCACTTTCTTAGAAAAAGTTTTGAGTCCTGATCCACTCTTAAACTTTCTATTAAATTGAATTTTAGAAATTGATAAAGATTTTCCTCTATCTATAAAAACATCGTAAGATTATCACTTAACTTATTGAGAATTATTCTGATTCCTGGTTCACTGTAGGTCAATTTTTTGACAAGATATTTTTTATTATCTAACAAAAAATTCATAGGTTCATTGTTACACTGAAGAGATTGAAGTCTATCATTAATATCAGTTATCATTAAAGTAATAACTTGAAATATTCTGAATAAATCTAGAGAAGTTGGTGGTGTAGAAGTAGAAGCTATATATTTGCTGATACTACCTTTTATTGATTCAAACTGACTTCCAAAATACCATTTTAAATCATTGAAATTAGTCTTTGAGACACATTCTGATTTTTTTCCAAAACTGATCTAACATTTCTCTACGAAAGGCATCAAAATATTTTTTGGAAACTGAATTTTTTCTGAGATTATGTAATTAAGTTTGTAAAGTTTCTAACTCCTCTATGGGAAAAATTGAATGTATAAAATCTTCCAAATATTTTCTTGTAGATTATAGTTCTTATTGAAGACTGGAGTTCTCCTCCTTTATTTTGTTAAACTTGATTACTAGATCTTCGATCTGAGTAGTCAGAGAATCAGATGTGCCTTCTTCTTGATTTTTTTGATTAAGGATCCTTTTCCACTAAAGCTAAGGAATTATCTATAGTATTATCACTAGAAAAATAAATATTATAAAGAACTTCTCTTCTTTCTCCAAATTCAGAAGCTTTTCTATTCATATATTGGGAAACAATAGAGACAACATGATTTTCAACAATTATAGTGGTTTCATCTACTGAGGTTTGAACTTTCTAAAATCTTTGATAAATTTCATTAACTTGATATGTTCAAGGGGAACATTTCTTATCTTGTGGTTGAATTTCATATTTTTGTTCCTCATGAAGAAATATTACTCCAAGAAACAATGGTGGAGTTTGTTCTCCAGGTCCATTAGGGTCAACCTATGGATTCTCAAGTTAAGGTTCTTCTTTATTTCTGGGTCATGTGACAAGTTACTTTGCATCTATTTCTTGATTTTATACCTCATATTTATTATAAAGATCATATCTAAGTAATATTTTTGTTGATTGATCATCAATTTATATTCAAGATTATCCAGCTTCTTTATGATGAAAAAGAACTTATCCAACAGATTTTTCTTACCCCCCTGAGAAATCGGATTGGATTCTTATTGGTCATTCACACCAACAGGTAGTAGTTTACATTTAAATGTACACCAAAATAATAAAAAATTTCTTAATACCAACATTTATAATGTTACTATGATGAAACTTTATACAAAAATCTAGATGAAAAATCTTATAATTTCTGTACATAAGAAGAGAAATAATTTGACCATACAGATAAAAGAACATCCATGCCTCTGATTCAAAGTAGTAACTTAGATGTCTAAGAATATATCTAGGGAAATTCAACTTAATATCACCAATTAAAAACAAAATGACATATATGTTAATATAGAGAATATTTTCTAATTATACAACTCTAGGGAGGATTATAGACTGGAGGAAATTGAGCATTACCTTTTGGTCTTCCTCAAGATCCTTAATTATCATTATCCAAATTTGAGTTAAACGAAAAATAAATGACATTATATCTTATTACTTATGATATTTATTTACAATCGATCGAAGATCAAAATTTAATACTCCTTTATGAGGTCATTTTAAGATCTGTGCTATTTCAACATAGGAGATTGAAAATTACTTATCATCTACCCTAGAGGTAATGATATCCTTTGTTTCCTCAAAAATAAACTGAAAATTATTATAGAACTTATTTATTTATTGTTTAAATATAAATTTGGTATTTTCTTTATTAAAAATAAATTCTAAACCTTGGAAAGTGAGGGCTTGATTTAGCAAGATATTTGTCTGATACAACCAATCAAATTCAGTAACTTTTCCCTAAAGTATCTTTCTGAAGAGGAATCACTATCATTTCAAGTTTCTTGGTTCATCTTTATCTTTTATCCTGTGTTTCAATATTTCTGAGAATCAGAAGGTAGAAGAGTTTCATATTCGAGGGTTTTAAATTAAGAAGAGATCTCTAGAAGGAGAAAAGTTTCAAATTAAATGGTATTAAGAGAAAAAGAGAGAGGAAGGGTTTTTTCTAACAGTTATGGGTGACACAGTTCTAATTTTTTGATCCAATTAATTATCATAACCATTATTAGTTTTTTATTTTGAAAATATTCACTTTTTAAAAATGAAATAAATTTTCTTTTTCATGAATAAATAAATAACTGAATAAAAATAATAAATACCGAAATTAATCAAAATAAACTAATTACACATTTATTTAAAATTAAATATTACTAAATCTCACTTAATAAAATAAAAACCAAAAGTGGGAAGTGGTTTAGTAAAAATATCATCAATTTGATATTTAGTTTTTCCAAATTTTAAATATATGTTATTTTAATAACATGGTCTCTTATAAAATGATGCCTTATATAAATATTCTTGGTTCTAGAATGACTTATTGAATTTTTGTAAATATTAATTTCACTGGCATTATCACATAAAATAGGTATATTA
The DNA here is from genome assembly GCA_963277665.1 of Viscum album. NCBI lineage: Eukaryota > Viridiplantae > Streptophyta > Magnoliopsida > Santalales > Viscaceae > Viscum > Viscum album. The sequence continues at coordinate 1,910,005,760 of OY728155.1, forward strand.
TTAAAATTAAGTTCAAAGTCTAGTAATGTGTGTTCCATCCACAAAACTTATGTACAAAAACTACCACCACATATATATTCTGCCTCAGATGTTGATAGGGAAACTGGATGTTGTTTCTTACTCAACCATGAAAATAGAGATTTTATTAAAAAGTGACATGTTCCTGATGTGATTTTTCTATCTAATCTACATCCTTTAAAGTCAGTATCTGAATATGAAATTAAATTAAAATCATAGGTTTTTGGATAAAGTATATATTGAAAAATAGTTCATTTTAAGTATCTAAAAATAATTTTAATAACATTAATATGGGATTATTTTTGGTTTGACTAAAATCTAGCAAAAATACACACAAAAAAATTATTTTTGGCCTACTAGAAATAAGATACAGTATACTACCAATCATATATCTGTATAACTTATTTTCAACTAGTTTTCCAGCTTCTTCCAAATCATGTTTTACATGAGTACACATGAGAGTTGTGTAATCCTTACTATTTTCTAGTATAATTTTTTTAATAAATAAATAATTTATTCACTTTGATTTAACACATTTACATAGTATTTTTTATATATTTTAAATCCTAAAAATAAATTCAATTCTCCAATCATACTCATTTCAAATTCTTTTTGCATAATATTTGAAAAATAATTAAAAATCCTTTTATTTGTTGATCTAAAAACAACACCATCAACATATATTTTCACTAATAATATATTAGAGGAAAAAAATTTCTTAAAAAGAGAATAATCTTCTAATGATAAAAAAATATATTTTCTAATAAAAATGAGCTTCATATTTCATACCAAGATCTAGGTGCCCGTTTTAGGCCATAGAGTGCTTGGGTAAGTTTAAAAACTGAATCTGGTTTATGAGTGATTTAAAAACACGGGGGTTGTTCAATATAAACATCCTCTATTAAATATCTATTTAAAAAGTTAGACTTTACATCCATATGATATAATTTAAAATTCATATGATATGCATAAGCTAGAAGGATTCTAATTACTTTTAATCTTGGAACATGTGCAAAGGTTTCATTATAATCTTTCCCTTATTCCCAATTTTAACCTTTTTATACTAATCTAGATTTTTTTCTGGTAATGATACCTTGATCATCCTATTTATTTTGAAAAAAAAATTGGTTCCTATTACTGGATAATCAGTTGGTCTATCTACTAATTCGCCAACATTATTTCTACTGAATTTATTAAGCTCTTATTGCATAGATAATAATCAAATTTAATCATTTAAGTATTATTCAATAGTCTTTGGTTCTAAATGTGAAATAAAAGAATAAAATTCAGATAACTTTCCTATATTTCTTATAGTTCTTACTCCCATATATAGGTTTCCTATAATAGTTTGTAAAGGATGATCCTTTAAGGTTTTAAACTATCTAGGTAAGTCACTTTCAGGTTCTTCTATCCTATTTTCTTCTGGATTGGACTAAAATTTATCTAATTTATTTTCAAAATTATTATTAGGTGTTTCAAGACTCATGTTGTCAAAAGAGTCAACAATTTCATCTTGTTGAACTTTCCTTTTATCAAAAGGGTCAGTTTTATAAAACTCCACGTGAGATGATTCTTCAATAATTATTGATTTTTTATTATACACTCTATATGCTTTATAAAAAGAAGAATATGCTAAAAATATTCCTTTATAAACCTTTGGATTGAATTTACCACGATTTTCCATAGTGTTCAAGATATACACCTTGTATCCAAATACTTTAACGTACTTTACTTTGGGTTTTTGGTTATTCCAAAGTTCATATGGTGGATTTTTAATAATTGGTCGTATTAAAAATCTATTCATAATATATCAAGATGTGTTTATAGATTCTGCCCAAAAATATATAGGAAGGTTGTATCCATTCAGTATTTACCTTTGTATTTCTTGAATATCTCCATTTCTTATTTCAATAATCTCATTTTGTTGAGGTGTTCTTAGTGTAGAAAAGGTATGTTTAATACCCATATTTGAGAAAAAATAATTAAATTATTTATTCTAAAATTATCCACCATGATAACTTCTTAATGAAATTCTTTTAATTTTTTTTTCATTTTGAACAATTTTATAAAATCTTTAAAAAATATTGAATTCTTCACTTTTGAGTTTTATAAAATAAAACCAACGAAATATTGAGAAATCATCAACTAAAATGTAAACATATAATTTTCTAGCCACACTTTCTACTCTTGATGGTCCAAAAAAATACTTATGGATAAGTTATAGTAGTTTAGATATAGCAACTTTTTTAATTGATTTGAAAGATAATTTGTGTTGTTTTCAAATTTTTCATGCATCATAAAATTTATCATTGTCAAATTTATGACTAATAAAATATGAAACTAAATGTTTCTTATAAAATTTATGAAAATAAAATATATTACAATGTCCAAGTATTCTATGTCAGATCCATGAATCATTTTTCTTAACAATTAAAAATTCACTTTTTGTTCACAAAAGTAATTTCGATCCAAAATATAAACATTTTCAATTCTAGGTGCTCTAAATTTAAGCAGTTTATTTTTGAAAAATGAGAAATAATTTTTTATAGAAATAAATATAAAATAAATCATCACAAAGTTGATAAGTACTTATCAGGTTGTTCTTTAACCCTTGTATATACATTACTTTTTTGATTGAGATTAACTTTGGATCTCCAACTGATCCAACTCCAACTACGTTTCCTTTTGAATTATCTCCAAAGGTTACTAGTCCTCCATCCATTTTTTGTAAGTGTGTAGAATTTGGAAGAGTCTCCAATCATATTTATTGAGCAGCCACTATCCATATACCATATAGAATTTTTTTTCCAGTGGTATTTTTCATCATTTTCTTCCTTAGCCATAAACCACATATTTTCTTTGAGATTTTGTTGCTATTTTTCTAAATTGTAATCGGAAGAGCTGCTAGAGTCTTCAAACACACTTCATGTAACTTTCATAGCTCTTTTCACATTTTGATTGTAATCATTTTTCTTCTGATTCTACTTCTCCATCTTTCTTCTCTATTATTTTAGCTAAGGGAAATATAATTTGATATGACCCATTTTATTTCATTCACAGAATCTTACTTATCGAGTTCCTTTCTTATATTTCTTGAAGGATTTTCTGAGGCCTCTCTTATTCTTATAGATTTTTCTAAATTTCCTATATAACTAAGCTAGTTACATTTTTAAATTTGAGAAATCTATGTTTTTTAGATTTTTATATCTTCCTTTGACTTATTTTCAAGTTTCTTATATGTAACTTTAAGGGAAGTACTTTAACTTTTCACTATCTTATGATATTTAACTTCATCTTGTATTTCTATGTCATACATCATCAGTGTTCCAATCAATTATTTAATAGTCAGATTTTTTACTAGAGGTGATTGTCGAATAGCTACAGATATGACATTCAATTTTATGGGTAGTACTATAATTACTTTTAGCACTTGATCATATTGATTAATTGGATCTCCCAAGGTAGTAATATTTTTGAAAATTTCTATCAGTTATCTGTTGATTTGGGTGATTCTTTCACCATCATATATTATAAAGGTTTCAAACTTTATTTTTGTAGTAGCATACCTCATTTTTATAATATTATCAGTTCCTTCATATGAAACTTCAATTGTCTACCATATTTCATAAGAAACATGACATTGTAATTCTCAATTGAATTCATTAGGACTAAGTTCACATATGATATCATTCATTGATTTTGATTTGATGTCATACTCATCTTATTTTATAGTATCCAAAGTTTCTGGATTCTCAGGAATGACATAGGGAGTGATAATATTTATATACACTTTAAATCCAAGATTCTTCAGATAGATGATCATATACAATTTTTAGAATATATAATTATCACCATTGAAATTTGAAGCACAAATCATAGACATACATTCCATAGGATCATCTATTTACATATTCTTTGTATAGACCTTATATTTTTGATCTTTCTAGAGATTTATTACAAAATCTCACCTTTTGTACCTATTGTTAGGTTGTAATAATAAAAAGATACACAAGAGTGGGGGGGGGGAGGGTGAATTGTGTCTTTTTGATAATATTGACATATTTTAACTTTTTTTTAGATTTATGTAGATGTGAATTATTCTATTATATATGTTATTTTAGTAGTAGATAAATAGTAATGTAGAACAAAACAATTTTTATAGTGGTTTGGGGAACAAAAATTCCTTAGTCCACTCCACCAACGCTCTCTCTAAAAGCTTGATGATTTTACATAGACATGGTCCTTATATCATAAGACCTTTAGACAATAACTGAGTGCAGGAAATTGACACCTTTTCAACAAGGATAAATAAATCCTTTTGGTTCTTTTACAGGGAACCAGTTTCTCTATAGCTTAGTCCGAGAAGTTGATACTATTATACAATTGAGTTCGAGCAGTCGACACTCTAAAAATTCAAAAGAGATTGATTTGTTTAATTGAAAGGTTATTGATAAGAGTTGTAGAAACACCAAATAGAATAAAGATCTTCTTATTTTAAAGATGAATTTCTTCATGTAAGGATATATTTGAAGAGATCCTGGTTGCAAATGATCTTCAATAGAAGTATCAATGAATGAACAATAGTAGTTACACATTAGAATGAGGTTGATATATATATATATATATATATATATATATATATTCAACGTGTAGCCTCCTCAGTAACAATAGGGTTGATCAATATTTTCAGTAGTTGTATATTCAAAATATATCCACAAAATATGTATTTGTGTATTATATATCAATATATAATACTCTAAAAAAATATATAGAACCCATAACCTTTATTTTGGTTGAGTAGATCCAAGAATGAAACCTGACAGATCACAATTATTCAAATTTGAATCATTCAAGAGAGTCGTAACTTCCCTTAAAAATAGGAATTATTTACTCCATTCAATAGAGTCTTTAAAATGATCATAACAATCCTTTGAATCAGCCATAAAATATATTTGGATAGATCCTTACTTTTTTCCAGACCACTCCATAAATCTCATATAATATCGTATATTTAAAACTCCAGCATTGAATAGTCAAACATAGGGTTTTTTCAAGTAATGAAAAAAAATTCAAATGTGGGGTTGGAAATGTACAATTGATTTCAAAAGTAGGTTTGATGTTCCATATGTTATTTTCCTCAAACACAAGGTTTCATACCAGTGTAGTTTTCATTATCCATAATTTCCCTTTTCTTAAACATAAGGTTCCATCCAAATATAGGGTTGATTAAACATACTTTCTTGACAGCATAGGGTATAAGATCCATCTGAGCTGTTCCGAATGTAGGGTTGATTCCTTACTCTATGCTTACCAATGTAGGGTATGGACATTATTTTCAGAATACGTTAAAACATGTTATGAATACTTTAGCAAATATTCCCTATATATTAATGACTTGAATATAATTCTAGAAAAAATAATTACACAAATATTATTTTTTTTGAAATTCAATTAAAGTAATTTCATTAATAAAAGAAACAAGTTTATTTTTGAGCATAAAAATTAATAATATTTATAGATAATTATTTAGATAATACATTCCCAACACATAGGACCCTCTATTTTTCCTTGAACAAGAGAGTTCTTCCTTCCCTCATTCAATTTTCTTCTTCTCCTCGAATTTGGGTGATTCGTACATTATCTACTATGTAGTACCCCCGATTTTTGGTATGTAACCCTTATTTCTTATTTTTATGTTTATAAAGTGTAATTTTTAAGTATGAGATATTTGGGTAAAATTTAGATAAGTTTTTTGGGGGGAAAAGGGGATGCACACAAGCTGTGCATAGTTTGTATAAACCGTGTGAAAATCCTATAAGAAACTGTTCACAATAGCAGTTTTGAGGCAGTAGCATGGAATAGTGTGCACATGGTTAGGGAGAATGTGTGAGGAGGTCATGGAAGGGTTTCTTTAAGGTAGTATCTAATGCATGGTTAGTTCACGGTTTGTCTAAACGTGAAGTTTAATCGCACACAAAGTAAAATCTAGATCCTAAAAAATAGGATCTCAATCATTTTGCCTCTAACTCCCTCATTTTTGCTCTTTGGTATCCCTAACTTAGTATTATTCTCCATTGGAGGTATGATAACCTTTACCAAGTTATTTGGAATCAATCTGGATCCCTCCCTTGGTGTTTTAAAGCCCGATTCTTGCGGTAAGTGTCGTTCTTCATCATTCTTCTCCTATTTTCTTAGATCTACTTAGATCTAATTCTCCTCTCCTCTTTGTTTCTCATATCTACACCAGTTATGGGTAAATATAAGTTTTTATGCCAAATATGATGATATTTGGTCTCGACCAAGATATTATAAGAGATCTATGGTGATTTCATGGATTTCTTACCTGATTTCATGAACGTTCTTCATTCGTTTTTGATTTTCACCAAAACCTTCAAGGTAGGTGGCTTCAGTTTCGACTACTCTTAGTAGAAATGATTGGAATGATTTCAAATTGATATTATTGTGTTAATTTTTTTGAATTGGTTGATTTATAGTGGTTGGAAACCCTCTTTAGTGACAGTTTAGATAATTGTGGAAATTAGGAAAATTGGTTCTTTTCATTAAAGTGTTTGATTATTAATTTTAAAATATGTATTTTAAAATAGGATTTTGTTTTTTGGAATTATGGTTTTTATATTTGATTAAATTGATTTCAATAAAAGGGATGGTTTTATTGGAATGGAGTGGGTGTTTTGAATTGGTTTGTTTAATGGTTTTCAACAAAAGAACGATTTTATTGAATTTTTTTGAAATGGTTTTAGAATAATGGTGGTGGGTTTTTATATTCAATTTATGAGGCTTGGTTGGAATATAACCGTTTTCTCAGTGCCAAAGGTGTAATGACACATTGGGAGTAGTTATCATGTGATGACATGATATATCGACGAGATACTACTCATAAGTATAGAACAGTCATAACGAAGCATACATGGTTGAATGTGTGAATAAGTGGAATGGAATGGTTATGCCAAAACTTGAATGATAAATGGTTTTTAATCCTTATTTTTTCATTTTTCTAGAAGTATGAATTTACGGAAAATTGTTGAAATATCACTTGATCGCTTTTCCTTTTAAATGTATTTGAAGCTTGTTTATATTTAGTTATAAACTATTTTAGGAAATTTTCTTATATAATTTTTTATATAAATATTTCTAAACTTTCTATTATAGTTAAATGAGTAGGGAAGTCATTGGGGAAAACCTACTAAGTTTTATACTTACCCCTGATTTTTCACTTTGGTTATTTTGCAGATGTTATCTTTCGAGACATGGTAAAAGGTAAATTATCGCATGTATTTATCACCAACTCATGATGCTTGGGCTACTTGGTGATGCTGGAGCATGGAGCCTATTGAGAATGGAGTCTTGAGGTTGTCTTGGAGTTCTTATAGCCACATTCTGGTGTTTACATTGATAGTTGATTTGTTTTCCATTGTAGTACACTTTGGTGTTTTTTTAAAGATGATGGTTGAGTTGTCTTGTTTTTATCATGCATCATATAGTGGTTGTTTGGTTAGTGGTTTATTTCTTAAATAGTAAATCATCCCCCACTTTCATTTGAAACCCTTTGATATTTATTGCCAGCCTTTGGCATCTTGGGGATGTTTCTTAAGGCCTAGTAATGATTCATTTCATTCTCAAGATAATGAGAATAAGTGGGTCATTAAAAATGGTATTAGTTTGTTTGATCAAAAATTTTCTTTGAGACAAATGGTATCAACTTGTTCCTTCCCTTGTGGAACAAGTAATAATCATTTTTCTTGGTCTTGGAGTTGAAATACATTCTTGTCTATTCCTTGGGTTATGATCTTAGAAAGGAGTTGTATTTTTGGGACTTGAAATTTAGAGGATAAAAAGATGTATCTAACCTTTTTATGTTGAACTTCAATTTACCAGGGATTTGGGTGCATAAATGTTTTGGATACACTTATAGGATCTTGGAATCTCATTGCCATAGGTTTAGCCAATGAGATGAGAATTTCATGCATTGTATAGGAATTACTTCCCACTAAGATTGAATATTTTATTTTGAGTAATGATTTATGATTTTGTGCAAAGGTGGAAAATTTTGGAAAATTTTGAAATTGTTTTCAAATGAAAGTTTTTGAAAATATAATGGTTGATGAATTTTGAAAATAGTTTAATTTTCAAAAGAAAGAATAGATTTTTTTTAAAAATGGTTAAAATCATAAGAGGTTGTTTTGGAAAGAAATTATATGATAGTTGATGTGATAGAATTTGAAATTCTAATCCATCGGTTTCCAGAGAGAGAGACTTATAGATTTGGTTCTCTATTTAGAAAATGGCACCTGGTAGGTGTCATAGAAACCAATCAGAAGAAGCTATGGAGAATATGGTTTCACTTGAACTATAGGTGAACCAAGAGCTGGTTCAGAGTATTGTTCAAGCATTATAAGCTGTGGACATGGGGAATCAGAGGGACGAGCCATGGCATGCAGATCATTCCATATAGTTCATTAGAAGAATCCACCCACTTTTTGGGTTGATTCTAAACCCAAAAGGATGATGTATGGATGAACAAGATGAATCGTATCTTTGATTTCATCAGCACACCATTGGAGATAAGAGTCAATATAGTGACTTATATGCTCGAGGATCTTGCACGATAGTGGTGAGATCAAGTGATAAAAAATAAATTGGAACAATGACTTACTTGGGAGGATTTTGAATAATTGTTTAACAAACAATTCTATCCTCACACGTTCTGGATCCAGAGAACAATAGACTTATTCATCCTAAATCAAAAAAATCTCTCTGTCACTAAATATGCATCTAAATTAATGAATTTAGTTCACTTTTCACCAGAAGCTATAGCTACTATGGCCTTGAAGGCATGCATATTCAAATTAGGGATAAGGAAGGAGATTCACTTAAAGATTGTGGTTATCTGTATTACGGATTATACAAAGATAGTGAACAGAGTGATAGTGGCTGAACGTGATATCTTAGGATCTATGGGTGGAGGAAGTATGATGATACCTATAAGAAATAATGGGAACTCTAATGTTGGGAGCAGCGGAAGTGGGACACATATTTACAAGGTGGGAGTGTGATGCATAATCAGACAATTGGATCAATGAGCCTTACTCCATGACCAAATATCCAAACGATATGTTTCTAATGTTGTTCCTTTGACCACCTGAAACGAGAGTGTACAAAAACACCAACAATATCATGCCATCATTGCAACAAGATGTGAAATCTTAATCATTATTGTCATAGTGATTTGATGTTAGGTCCTTGAGACACTTCTCAAGTGTCACATGCATCATATGCTTCGACCAAACAAGGACAACAAAATCAGTCTCATCAATAGAGAAAATCTATACATGGTGATTCTAGGAACACCATGACTCCTCAACAAGGTAAATATAACTAAGGCAATAAGGATAAGAGTGTAGAAATGAATAAATTTTATAGAGGTGAGAAGATGATTATAGATGATCAGAATAGACCATCTAAGGTGAGAGGTACAATTATATTAAATTATACCCATATGCAAGTTCTGTTGGATACTGGTGCATCTCATTCCTTCATTGATTCTTGTACTATTTATTTGTTAAGTTTAAAACTTGAGATGATTCCCTCTATGATAAAACTTCAAACTCCTCTCAGGAAAAGAGAATGTAGAGACTTCCTATATAGATCATGTTCTATAACTGTTTATGGAGATGAGCTGAAGTGGGACTTAACAATATTAGATATAGATGTATTTTATGTAATCTTGGGTATGGATTAGTTGATAACGTTCAAGGCTCACATAGACTATTATAGAAAAATGGTTAGTTTCAAAACTGAGGATGGCGTCGAACATCTCTTCATAGGAAAAAGGGTTGTAAAGAAAAGTGAAATGGGTTTGTTGGCACCAGTGGTGGGAATGATATATTACTAGTTGGAAACGCTGACTTTGTTATTGATAGAAGAGATCGAGGATAATAGTTTTCCAATAGCTGTGGATCAATTTCTAGACATCTTTCCCAAGAACTTATCATGGTTACCACCTATAAGGGAAGTGGAGTTTACGACTAATCTTTTTGTAGGGACAAGTTCTATTTCTCTTCCATTTTATATAATGGCACCAACAGAATTAAGGGAACTAAAAGTGATGTTGGAGGAGCTGGAAAGCAAACGTTTCATTCAACCAAGTATGTCTCTGTGGGTAACACTAGTCTTGTTCGTAATGAATGAAAATGAAACTCTTCGACTGTGTGTTGATTATCATAAGCTTAACCATGTTATGATAAAGAATAGATATGAACTTCTACACATTGATGATCTGTTTGATCAATTCATGGGAGCCCAATGGTTCTCAAAAATTGACTTGTGATCAGAATATAATCAATTGTAAGTTCAGAAGAAAGATATTCTGAAAACATCTTTTAGAAGAAGATATTGACACTATGAATATGTATTCATGCCTTTCAATCTTATGAATTCCCCAACAATCTTTATGGAATCGATGAATCAGATATTTCAACGATATCTGGATTCTTTTGTTGTGGTGTTTGTGGATGAAATATTGGTGTATTCATGGACAAAGTTTGATCACAAGAAATACCTGGTGATAGTGTTAGGAATTTTAAGAGACCATCCTTTGTATGAAAAACTATCAAATTGTGATTTTTGGATGCAATAGGTATGCTTTCTTGGCCATGAAATTTCTAAAAAAGGTTTTTTAGTGGATCCTAAAAATATTGAAGCTATTATCTCTTAGAAACCCCCCAAAGAATGTCTTTGAGATATAAAGTTTTCTTAGTATATATGGTTATTACCGATGCTTTTTTCATGACTTCTCATGACTAGATTCACCAATGAATGTTTTGATAAAGAATAATGTTCCATTCTAATGGACTAAGGAATTACAAAAGTCTTTTCATGAGCTAAAGGTTCATCTTAAATTAGAACCTATCTTGATTTTTCTAGAATTAGGATAGGGGTATGTGGTGTACTTTGATGCTTAGGGATCTGTGTTGGGATATGTTCTCGTTTAAGGATACCATGTGGTTGCTTATGGTTCAAGGCATTTGAGAGTTCATGAGAAGAATTACCCAACACATGATTTGAGGTCATCTGTGGTAGTATATGCTTTTAAGACTTGACATCATTATCTATTTGGGGAGAAATTTACGGTTTTTACAGATCATAAGAGATTGAAACACATTTTATCATAGTGATATTTGAATCTACAACAAAGGAGATGGATGGAGTATCTCCAAATTTTTGACTTTGACTTGATGTATACACCGGGAAAAGGAAATTCAGTGGTCAATACATTAAGTTGGAAGTCATATGATCATTTAGAAAAAGATGCTTCATAAGAGTGGAAATTAATGTCAGTATTAGGCTACATGAATGTGTAATGTGAAGAAAAATGTGGTGTTGCGGTTTTATTTTAAGTATCAGTGGTTCCTGATTTGGTAAAGATGGTCAAAGAGGGACAAAAATATGTTGTGGAGTGCCTGGTTATGAGTTCAAAACTCAATGGTAGGGAGACCATTGAGGGATGTAAACTTAATGGGAGTTTCGTTTTGTGGTTTAGAGATCAAATGGTTGTACCTATGGTTTATCAGGAGAAACTTCTTCACGATTACCACCATTCGAGATGGGATATACATCTAGGAATACAAAAGATGTATAAGGTGTTGAAGACATAGTTTTGGTGGAGTAGGATGAAAAGGAAAGTGGGTGATTTCATTTCAAGATGCTTAAATTTTCAATAAGTTAAGGCGGAACATCAGAGACTAGCGAGTATATTGTAGTATTTACCTATTCCAGTGTGGAAATCGGAGTAGATAGCGATGGATTTTGTTACAGTTCTACCAATAATGGTTCAGAAACACGATGCCATATGGGTGATAGTGGATCGGCTCACAAAGTCAGATCATTTCATCCCTATTCATAAAACTCATACGGTGGAGGATATTTCCAAAATCTATATCCGATAAGTGGTAAAGAGACATGGAATACCAATATCAATTGTCTCAAAAAGAGATCCGAGGTTCACATCTTATTTTTTTAAATCCTTATAGAAATCCCTTGAGACTCAGTTGACTATGATTATGGATTATCATCCTCAGATGGATGGGAAATCTGTAAGGATGATATAGACGTTGGAAGAAATGTTGTGGGCTTGTGTAATGGATTTTGGTGGCTCATGGGAAGAGCATATACTTTTAATATAATTCTCATATAATAACAGTTATTAGGCCTTGATACATATGGATCCCTTTGAAGCATTGTATGGGAGTCCTTGTCATTCTCCACTGTGTTGGGTGGAAATAGGTGAGATGTCACAACCCGTCCCCCAAGGCCCAGGCCGGGACTACCCCAAGCCCGCCTTTCATAGGCCAGGGGTTGGAGACTAGCACCGAAAAGGAATATCCCTGAAAAGGGAAGGATTTTCCTTTAAACCTGAAAACACACAAACCAAGAACATGATAAGATGAAAATCACGTAGTAAAATTGCAGTAGTTAAAGTATGTAATGAAAGTAAAGGGGCCAGAATACAATCCAAACTGAAAAGATACAACTACAATAGAAAAAAACTCATGATATCATCTACCAAGGATCCTACCTAAAGGGTAGCTATAACTCTTCTCCACAGATCTCCACGTCAACCAGTCACCTTCGTGTACCGCCTGGTCCTAGCTCCCTAAGTCTCAGCCAAGCTACTCATTGTCTGCACAAGACGCAACAAGGTGTGGGTGAATCCCATGAATGGGTGAGTATAACAATACTAAATAGGGACCCCAAGACCCCTGAAGGTCTCTCGGAATTCCACAAAGGAAAACCACAAAGCATGGTCTCAATCACAAAGCACAAAGAAAAATACTCAACTCGAACTAGGTATACAATTCAGAGATCAAGAATAAGATGATTAGTCTTAAGAAACATAATTTTATTCCATTAGGAAGTTTCCACAACTAAAGCATAAATAAGTTGTTCCATTGTTGATCCACACATGGTCATATGTCACTGATCCTTGATGGGCCGCTCTAAGGCTGGTCCTCGTCGGGTCATGCACTGCAGATCCACACAGGGTTGCTAGAATGCTGATCCACACAGGGTCTATATGATGCGGACCCACATAGGTTTTTATGATGTTAATCCACACAGGGTCTCTATGATTCTGATCCACACATGGTTGCTATGATGCTGATCCACACTAGGTCACTCTTTAATTGACAGTTAGCCACAGGATTCCCCACACCTGTTGCGCTTGAGTTTCATAGTATATTCGCCTCAAGATATCGTTCATGACTCAACATCCAATAATTTCCAAAAAAGGAGTAACACAAAGTACCTCCATGTCGTAAGGGTCCCAATGTGACAGATGATGCGTCAATCATATGCCTGGTCTGTGTGTTATAGGCATTTTAGTGCCGAGGGCCCGGTTGGATTCAGATTTAATCCAACTCGGCCTTACTCCAAACTTTTCCAAAACTCAGGTGGAGAATCTAAAAAGTAACATCTCATTCCATGGATTCCATCGCTATAGACGGTTCATCAAATAGACATCTGGTTTGGGAGATATGGACTTTTAAATGTATCTGGGCCAAAAAGGGTTCGGGTCTAGTCTGACCCGACTTGCCCCATCTTGGGCTGACCCGACCCGGTTCGGGTTCGACCTGAGTCCAAACAGGCCCAGCCCAAACTGGCTGGGCTGGCTCGAGTGGGCTAGGCCACGACGGGCTCGACCCGACCCTCCTTGGCTGGGTACGGCCCACTGGTTGGGTGGCCTGCGCGAGGGGCGTCGCTCCCACTTCCCAAATGACTAAAAGACATTTGAATTTGAAACGACGGTGCCATGTGGCACAACATGCCTACCAGTAGGGCTTGCAGGGTGCAGGTACCCTTTTCTGTGACTCTTCACTGCGGCGTGTGACGACACACCGCCTTTCGACAATGCGGCCGACTGATGGTCGGCCGCCCCTGCCGACCACCGCCGTCACCGCCGGTGCCGGTCACCGGCACCGCCACACCGACGGAACTTCCACGGGCCACCGAGTGAGATTTGATGGTCTGTTTTTTCTTACAAACATGCCTATAGGCCTCCCAAGATGCTGTCGTTACCGTGTGGATCCCGGATTCAAGTTTCTATCGAGTTCAAAATTCGCCCACAAAGAACGCGACAAAATCCAAAGTGGTAGAGGATCCATGCCTTATTTATTCATCCCACACCCTCTGCGTTAGCATCATATCAATAGAGTAATAATCAAATCATCAAAGATAAACTAAAACCCATTCAAAACTTCCGCGATTCATCATGGTTTTGAAGAATGCGATAAAGAAACAAAATCTCATGAATTTAAACATAAAAAACACCTACCTCGTATTCAGATGAGACGCTGTGGTTGTGGCAAAAGAATCCATGCTTTATGAAGCCTTCAGTGTTCATCGATCCCATATTGATTCCTCTATCCTTTCCATCCAAGCTTCTATTCTTTATTGGTGGAATATGTCATGGTACTTCATCAGAGGTTCCTCACTTCTGTGTGAAAAACCCAAGCCCGAGCTTCATTTAAATAGAGGTGAAGGGTGATTAGCACATCAAAAGATTAATGAGGTTCATTAATGAATGAACATCTTAACTCTCAATGGGGTGGTTAAAAAATAGAAGAGTCAAGCCATTAAATGGATTGACAACCCAACGGTCCCACCACTACCGCTCAACAGTTGGTGGAACAAGAAAATAACATTTTTATGTTATTTTATTATTCATCAAAAGCTGTAAAACTAAATTCTTCACCCAACCTACTACGGTCGAAGTTAATCCTCCCTTAAGTGAATTCCGGTTTTGTGGATTCAATTGTGCCCTCATATTTAAATTTCGAGCGCCGGTTCAAAAGATAGAAATCACCGCCTGCATGTTTACTGAACGTACCTTAAAAAAGTTAAAAATTCTGTTCCAGGCACACCGAGCCTTGGAATCAAGCAACGTCAATTTTCATAGACTCGTAATAATCCCAAATAATTTTAAAAAAATTATATGGAATTTCTAGGTCTTTAAATTCTTCCCACC
This sequence comes from Viscum album, assembly GCA_963277665.1. Classification (NCBI taxonomy): domain Eukaryota; kingdom Viridiplantae; phylum Streptophyta; class Magnoliopsida; order Santalales; family Viscaceae; genus Viscum; species Viscum album. Next base: position 1,910,020,821 of record OY728155.1, read on the forward strand.
TTAGGTATTTTCATCCTTGAAAGCTACAAGAAAACTACGGAAACAAATGGGGGTACTGATCACGTATCTGAGCCTCCCACTCCTATGTGCTCTCTTGGAGATTCCCGCGTGGCAAAAAAACTCACACTAGAAGAATCAACCACCCATGAAGGACCCTCTTCTGTCGATCCTCTATCTCCACTGAGAACTATGCAAATGTCACCCCATCATTGATTTCCATCTCTCCCTAGTTGATAACGTGCGATGGATCATACACGTACCTACTCAACTACGACACATGGAAAAAATTATGCACCCGGTGTATCTGTGTGTGAAGAGCTAGATAGTATGCCACCTCGCTTACTCTGATGAGGATCAGTAAAGGTCTGATGAACCTCAGAGATAGCTTGTCACCCCGACCAAACCTACGTAGTCCTCGTCGAGGTGAGACCCATAAGAAGACGTGGTATCCCTATTCAAACTCTAAGGGTCTCCATCTCCTGTCAGCATAAGACTTATGTTGGCTCTATGTAGTCTTCATCCTCTCTTGGATGATATGCACCTTCTCCGTGGTAGCTTGTACCAACTCTAGACCCATAAGTGCTGACTCCCCTAGGTTTGTCCAACATAGTGGTGACCTGCAAGGTCGCCCATACATGGCCTCAAACGGAGCCATGCTAATGGTGGAGTAATAAATGTTATTGTAAGAGAACTCCACTAGTGGTAGGTGGTCCTCCCAACTACAACCAAAATCAAGGACACAAGCACGAAACATGTCCTCGAGTGTTTGTATGGTCCGCTCAGTCTGACCATCTGTCTGAGGATGGAAGGCGATGGTCAAACGTAGCTGAGTCCTAAACACCTCCTGTAATCCCTTACACAAGTGGGATCTAAAAAGGGAATCATGATCTGAGATGATCTTCTATGGAACCCTATGAAGTCATACAATCTATTATATGTAGAGGCATCCCAAGCTCTCTACTGATCCCTGCACTCAGATGGGTAGGAAGTGGGCCGACTTGGTGAGTCAGACAATGATCACCCAGATGGAATCGTGGCCCTTGGACGTATGTGGTATCCCTTTCATGAAGTCCATGGATATATATAACAACCCAGACCTGAGTAGCCACCCCAATAGTACTAAATGGGTCGGGTGTTACTACCTTAGGCGCGCCTCCCCGAACACCAAAGGCTGCCGACTAGCAGTGAGGGTCTGATAGGTATAGTGGGGAGTCTATACCCTCTCGGAGGATAATAATAATGATACTGGTCCGAGTATAATAATAATAATGAAGCAGAACAAATGACTCAGTAGACTCGAACCAGACCCGCAGAGTGGAGTCGCATTCAATATCAATATACAGAAGAAGCAATAAACCTAACAACAGTAGCAAAAAGTAAACACAACAGCATGCTGAACACCACTTATAATTAACACTGAACAACAAACATACATCAAAAAATAGGGCATACTTGTATTTACATATAAAAAGGCGCCAATGTATAACCAAATATAGCTACATAACAAATAAGCATGCTAATACAGGAAAGGAAACAAAACAAGATAAAATCCAGCTAGGCATGACCTCAAGGTCCATACCATCTCCATGCAACAACTAATACAACCCAGCTCCTGAAGATGGCCTCTTTCCTGCATGTAAATCCATAAGTTTAGAACATGTCCTGAAGGGCCCATGCAGGGTGTGAGACAAATCTCAATAGGATAACACCCAACGGTGCGTACCTAATATAAGTGTTTAAGTAGGCATGCATTTATAAGAAAAGAAATAGACATAAAAATACACAAATAAACACTAACTCCACTGGTTCTCAGCAACCACCATGGAGTGTCACCTGCTTCGGCCAACGCTGGATTCTCTGTCATATAACCTGGAACCATGTGCCCCCTAACACCACGTGTCTCAAGAACCGACGTCTCGAAGGCAAGCCCAAGAAGTAACCCAGAGGAATAACGATGAATGTCCTAAAAAAATAAACAGAGGGACAACGATGTCTTCCCTCAAATAAATATCCAGAGGGTCAGCGATGTCTGCCCTCAAATCAAGTAACTGGAGGGACAACGATGTCTGCCCTCAAATAAAGTATCCACAGGAATAGTGATATCTATCCTCAAATAATGGCGAGCCTCTTCCCCTAACCCGATAACCCCAATACTATCCTCTGGAGGCTCATCACCTCCCATGTGGATTTCTACGGCAAGAACCCCCAACCAAAGTACCTAAACCGAATCTACGGGGGCCTCTACCCACACGAGTGGTCAAAACCACCTCATCACGGAGTATATCTCTATGCACACTACCCAATGTTCTGGGTGAGCAGTAATCACCAAAAATAGTACCTAAGCCACCACACACCTGACACCTCATGTCCCTGTGACCATGCCGCTCAAGTCTGATGGTCTCGCCATCCAAGTAACCTGAGCCAAGCCCAACCTGACAGTCGTACTGCCTCAAGACGACATCCATGACACCCAATCCCCTAGGCAAAACTATCCAAAGTAACCCAGCCGAAGGCCAACCTACGATCAGTATCACTTAAGAATATCCGGGCCATTACAAACACCACCCAAAGCTTCCAGCATATGAAATTCAACATGTACATATAAAACACATTTAAACAGAACACATAATAGGAAAAACCATATAAACAGATCAATTTTACTAAGCATGTGTTGTCCCATACCAACACTGAAGTTTCTAAGGTCTCCAACAATTCATATCAAGGTTTAAATAACTAAACCTAAGAGTTTAAATCAATACAATTCAAGAATTATCATTTTGGAAACCCTGACCAAAATTCCCCCTGTGAGCAACGACCTCTCACTTGGACCTGATCAATCAAGACAGGACAAAGGGAATACCCAAGGGTATCCCATAGGTCTAATAAGAAATTTAAATAAGTAGTAGCAGATAAATTATGGTCTCTCTCAAAATACCCAAAAACGCGCCAAAGGCCGCGCTACCCAAATGACCATGAAAACATAAAAAGAGGTATGCACCACTTACCACATACTACTACGATGTTAATCCTCCAATGAAATCCTCCAATTAGGTCTAAAATGTGGTATATCTACAAAATAATCAAAACTGATCAAACCCCAAAAACTCTCTCTAGAACAGAAATCAGGAAAACAGCTCTAGGGGAATCAATTCCTTACCGAGGGGGTTCCAACGGATCAAACGATGATCGAAACGGAGTTCGAAGGAAGATCTGGGATGGATTTGAAGGTCTGACCGACTCTCCCCATGTGATCCATAAGAGGGAGAAAGAAAAGAGAGAAGAATGGGAAATCATGAGTGGCTCGGAACTTAAAAACCTTAACTTTAAGTGGTCGCATAGTTACCCTGCACGGTTTGGAAAACCGTGCGCCAATCGTGTTGTTGCCGCTGACACACCCAGGAACTTCGCACGACCATCACGCACGGTTTGATAAACTATGCGCTACCCGTGCAGAGCCCACTGTCTTACCCAGAGACTTCGCACGGCTTGTCTGTATGGTTTTTTCAGACCGTGCGCCAATCGTGCACACCTGCATTACCTCCCAAACTTTTAAAAGTTTTTCCTAGATTTTCCCAGTTTTCTCAGAACAAGAAAAAAAATTCAAACAGGGTTAGGATTTTGACCCATTCCAAAAACCCGGGTACTTACAATCTCCCCACCTTAACATAGCTCGTCCTCGAGCTATCAAACGAAACTCGGAGATGGCACCGAACATACCACCCTGATCAAAACAACCCATACTTCCCCAGTCACAAGGTTCTGGATAAATTCCTCAAGGGGCTCCCACCTTAGGAATCACCTAACTCGATCTCAACCTGAAAAAACTCAGAACAAGCAAAGGTTTGCTAACCTGTTTCTGGACTCAAGGTCCTCTCGTGATGCATCGTAACCCCTGCACCACCTTGGCACCCTCGTTCCACTTCCGACAGCCAACATATCCCGCACCACATCAGTGTCCGCCTCCACAAGGTCTGCATCCTATGGATGCTCAAAACGAACCTAGTGCCTAACACCTCAAGTAACCTACATCCTCAATGCCCCGATTCCCAATGCACCTCATGTAACCCACATCCTCGATGCCCCGATTCCCAAGGTACCTCAAGTAACCCGTATCCTCGATGCCCCTGATGCTACACATCTCATACATATATATATAGAAATATATCACACACCCGATATGGTGCCAATCCCACTGACCCCTCAGCTAGATCCCATTGTCTCTGTCACATCCTCCGCATGCAGCTAAAACTCGGCTTCCCTCTCCTGGTACCGAACCCAAACCAACTACGGATGCCACCGTCTGTCCTGGTCCTTATCTTCTGGTTGTTTGAGAAGGATGCCTGCAAAACCTCTCAAGGTGCCCGACCTGTCCACATGCCCGACACTCCTTTGGAGGCCTACCGTACTGAGTCCAAAAATTCCCTGGCTATCCACACTGAAAGAAAACCACTGCAGAACTTCCACGAGGTGGTCTAGATGATTCCTTGGCCTAACTTCCCTGCTAGAACTCATCCCATCCCCGCATCCTTCTATCCAAAACGTCACCTGAAACCGTCGCCCAAACAACCTGGGGCTTATACCTCTAGTTTCCCTGCGCTATGAGGATCTGGTTCGCCGCCTCTGAAAAAGAACCCAGCCTGAAAATATTCACCTCGATCCGAATGGCGTGTCGTAATCCATCCTCTAAGCATCTCACCCTAGTCGAGTCATCTCTTACCATACGAGGTGCAAAGCGAGACAACTATGTGAAGGTAGTTTCATAGTCTATGACATAAATGTCTCCCTACTGAAGACTCAAGAACTCCCGAACTATCTCTGCTCTCAGTGTCTCTGGGTAAAAGTGCTTAAAGAACCTATCCTCAAAGTCCTTCCATGAAAGTCCCTTGTGCTTGTGAGCCTGAACTTGTACATATCACCAACGCTTTTCCGGTCCTCGCAGCATGTATATCGCCAGCTTGACCCTCCACCCTGGAGGCGTCTCGAGTTGCTTGAAGATCATCTGCATGATCTATATCCATTTCTCAGGCACCCGCGGACCACCCTCACCTTGAAAATGTAGTGGGTGCTCCGACTGGAACTCTCACATCAGATAATCCATAGATGGCTCTGTACCCTGCGCACCTCTGTCGATTCCTTGCAAGACATGCACCAGGATCGCTCAGTGTTGCTCGTCGAGCCATGGCCCGAACGCTACCAAACCAGGCTGCTGTCCTGCTAGCACTGGATCTTGAACCTGATCCTATCCTTGAGCCTGTACCTGCGGCTCCTACTCTGCCTGCCCCGGATCCTGAACCTGATCCTGCACCTGTGGCACTGTACCATCTCCCGTCTGACGCTCTATCCGAGTTGCCCAAAAATGAACCCGTTGAATACCATAAATGGACAGACAACCCATATATATATAACAATATATATTCAACATAGATAAGGAAAGCTGTAAAAGGCAGTTCATAACTACTACCCTTAATCTCCCCCACTACAACCAATGCCACACGGCATCCCGACCACATGGCCTCCTTACCTGCCCATATCAGGGCCAAGTTTCAAAAATACTTTGGGCCATGACCGTCCTGACAACTAACATTGCCTCAAACCGACAACCGAGTCACCCAATCCTGGTGATCAAGATCACCTCAACCAATAGTAACTTCCTGCTCTCATAAGATCTATACCCAAATATCCTGTCACATGTAATTATAAAATATATACATCATGGAATACACATTGCAACAAACAAGCAATTCTATCAGGAATTGCACCTAGTCACATTTCAAAGAATATAAAGCATGTAAATCATTTTTTATTCACATGGTATTATCACTTAAAAAAGCATACGTGAAATTATGAAATTGAAATAACCTAAAAATGTGCCTATCAAATCCAAGAAAACAAGACTTTCCATACTGGGCCAAGGTCCAATTCTCTCTTATTGCACTGGGTCAAGGGTCACATATCAAAATCAATAACATCACACACCAAGTGAACCGCAAAAGTGGAAATCATTTAAACTGTAATCTAAGAAAAAAGCAAATAGCAATTCCCACCCATGACAACTTGGTCCATCCCTCATACCTGGGGCTGTAGGCACCCAAGAACAAGCTAGAAACCCAGTTTCCAGCAACATCCTATCTCCAGTCTACCATATCCCAAATAGTAAAAAAAGCAGAACTAAAAGAGAAGTCTCAATCTCATTAGTATCCAGCAACCACTGCTACTAAATCCCTATCAAGAACTCCTCTGATACCACTTTGTAATGACCCGAACCCGAGCAGCCACCCGAACAGTGCTAAACGGGTCGGGTGTTACTACCTTAGGCACACCTCCCCGAACGCCAAAGGCTGCCGACTAGCAGAGAGGGTCTGATAGGTATAGTGGGGAGGTTATACCCTCTCAGAGGATAATAATAATGGTACTGGTCTGAGTATAATAATAATAATACAGCAGAACAAATGACTCAGTAGAATCAAACCAGACCCGCAGAGCGAAAGCACATTCAAAATCGATAAACAGTGGAAGCAATAAATATAACAACAGTAGCGGAAAGTAAACAAAACAGCATGATGAACACCACTTGTAACTAACACTGAATAACAAACCTGCATCCAAAACAGGTCATACATGTATTTATATATAAAAATCCACTAATGGATAACCAACTATAGCTACATAACAAATAAGAATGATAATACAGAAAAGGAAACAAAACAAGATAAACTCTAGCTAGAAAAGAACTCAAGTTCCATACCATCTCTATGCAACAACTAATACAACCCAAATCCTGAATCCGACCTCTTTGATGGACGTAAATCTATAAGGTCTGCACACGTCCTGAAGGGACCATGCAGGGTGTGAGACAAATCTTAGTAGGATACCACCCAACGGTGCGTACCTAATATAATTGTTTAAGTATGCATGCATTTATAAGAAAATAAGTAGACTGAACAATGCAAAAATAAACACTAACTCCACTGGTGCTCAGCAGTCACCATGGAGTGTCACCTTCTTCAGCCAACGTCGGAATCTCAATCATATAACTTGACACCATGTACCCCCTGACACCACGTGTCTCAAGAACTGACGTCCTGAAGGCACACCCAAGAAGTAACCTAGAGGAATAGTGATGCCTGTCCTCAAATAAAATAACCGTAGGGACAGTGATGTCTGCCCTCAAATAAATAGCCGGAGGGTCAGCGATGTCTTCCCTCAAATCAAGTAACCGGAGGGACAATGGTGTCTGCCCTCAAATAAAGTATCTGGAGGAACAACGATATCAGCCCTAAAATAATGGTGAGCCTCTGCCCCCCAACCTGATAGCCTCAATGCTATCCCCTGAAGGCTCCTCACCTCCCATGTGGATTTCTACAGCAAGCACCCCCCCAACTAAAGTACCTAAACCACATATATAGGGGCCTCTACCCACACGAGTGGTCAAAACCACCTCATCACGGAGTATCTTTGTGTGCACACTACTCAAAGTCCCAGGTGATCGGTAATCAACAAAAATAGTACCTAAGCCACCACACACCTGACACCTCGTGTCCCTGCGACCATGCTGCTCAAGTCTGATGGCCTCTCCATCCAAGTAACTCGGGCTAAGCCCAACCTGACAGTCATTATTCCTCAAGTCGACGTCCATGACGCCCAATCCCATGGTCAAAACCACCCAAAGTAACCCAGGCCAAGCCCAACCTGTGATCAGCATCACTCAAGAATATCCATGCCAAGCCCAACACCACCCGAAGGTTCCAACATATGCATTTCAACATGTACATATAAAACACATTTAAATAGAACACATAACAAGAAAAACCATCTAAACAGATGAATTGCACTAAGAATGGGTTGTCCCATACCAGCACTGAAGTTTCTAAGGTCTCCAATAATTCATATCAAGGTTTAAATAACTAAACCTAACAATTTAAATCAATACAATTCAAGTATTATCATTTTTGAAACCCCGTCCAAAATGACCCATGTGAGAAATGACCTCTCGCCCGACCCTTCTCAATCAAGATAGGAGAAAGGGCATACCCAAGGGTATCCCATAGGTCTGATAAGAAATTTAAATAAGAAGTAGAAAATAAATTAGGTTCTCTCTCAAAATACCTAAAAACGCACCGAAGGCCTCACTACCCAAATGAAAACGAAACACAAAAAGTGGTATGCACCACCTACCTCATACTAGTACGATGTTACTCCTTCAATGATAGCCTCCAATTAGGTCTAAAACAAAGTATATCTACAAAAAGAATCAAAACAGCTCAAACCCAAAAAATGTCATTCTAGAACAAAAATCAAGAAAAATAGCTCAAGGGGAATCAAGGCCTTACCGAGGGGGTTCCAACCGATCAAACGATGCTCGAAATAGAGTTTGGGTAAAGATCCGGGAGGGATTTGAATGTCTGGCGGGCTCTCCCTACGCGAGCCACAAGAGGGAGGAAGAAAACAGAGAAGAATGAGAAATCCCGAGTGGCCCAAAACTTAAAAACCCTAACTTTAAGTGGTCTCACAGTTACCCTTCACGGTTTGGAAAACTGTGCGCTAACCGTGTGGTTGCCACTGCCTCACCCAGGAAATTCGTATGGCCATCCCACACGGTTTGAAAAACCGTACGCTGCCTGTGCGGAGCCCACTGTATCACCCAGAGACTTTGCACAGCTTGTCCGCATGGTTTTTTCAGACCGTGCGCCAACCATGCACACCTGTATTACCTCCCCAACTTTTAAAATATTTTCCTAGATTTTCCCAATTTTCTTAGAACAAGCCAAAAATTCAAACAGGGTTGGGATTTTGACCCGTTCCAAAAACCCAGGTTCTTACAATATACCATCCGACTTCCACTCCGATAACTCAAGTGGATGAGCTAAGCCTGTTGGTACCTGATTATCAGCCTTCACTTGCTGACAAGTGAGCCATCGTGAAATGAACTTTTCCATCACTTTCTTCATCCCTGTCCACCAGTACTGATGCCAGAGGTCCTAGTACATCTTCACCACACCAGAATGTACCACTAAAGGGGATGTATGAAACTCCCTCAACACCTCCTCCTGTAGCATCATTGGTTCCATAGTGCTTCCTCTGAAGATAATGACATCCTCCCCACCTTCAAAAAATCCATCTAGAGCCTGTCTTGAGGATATCTAAGCATGTCAGGCCTCGTAGTCTAAATCCCCAAGCTGTGCCTCCCTGAATCATTGAAGTATGGGGGGAATAATTGTCATAGAATAGAGGTAATATTCTCCATCACTATCCATGAATGATAATTGCAACGCGGCTAGCTTCTCTGTCGCCTCACTCAGCAACTATAGACTAGACCTCCTTCTGAGTGTGTCTTCCACCACGTTCCCCTTCCCAAGAGTATAGAATATCTTGAAGTTATATTCCAGGAGGAACTATAGCCATCTTCACTGTATCAAGTTCATGTCATTCTATGAGAAGATATACCTGAGACTCTTGTGATAATAATAGCCTGTAAACCATTCACCCATCAAGTAGTGCTGCCACATATTCAGTGCTATGACCACTGCTGCTAACTCCAGGTCATGGGTAGCATAGTTATTCTTGTACTGTCTCAACTAAGGTAAGATATAGGAAAATCATTGCTTGATATTACATCAGGACACAACCTAGTCCGGTCCCTGATGCGTCACAGTAAACTACATACCCAAATCCCTCTTCTAGTAGCCTAAAGATGGCGGAACTTGTCAGTCTCTACCTCAGCTCTTGAAAACTCTGATGGAATCTCTCCATACACACAAAGGGCTATCCCATCTTTTTAAAAACTGAAATGGGTGTCAAAACTCTAGAAAAGCTGGGTACGAATCTCCAGTAGTGCTCAACCAATCCCAGAAAACTCCACACCTCGGTCACACTCCTGGGTGGATCCCAAGCAAGCACCGCCTCTATCTTTGTTAGATCCACTAAAACTTCATCCTCCAAGATAAAGTGCCCCAGGAATTGGAATTCTTGTATCTAGAACTAACACATCAAGAGATTGAAATAAATATGGTTCTCTTAGAGTGTATCCAAAAATATCTGTAGGTGTGTGGAGTGATCCTCCTTTGATGCTGAGTATATCAAGATGTCGTTAATTAAGACCACCATGAAGTGATCGAGGTAAGGCTAGAAGATCTTTTTCATGATCCCCATGAACACTGCCAGAGTGTTGGTCACACCGAATGGAATTACCAAGAACTCATAATGGCCATACTGACATCTGAAGGATGTCTTTGATACGTCCTCATCTCGTACCCTGATATGATGATAGCCTAATGTGAGGTCTATCTTCTAAAACCATAGAGCTCCCTTCAGATGGTTAAAGAGATCATAAATCCTCAGGGGTGGATAATTGTTCTTCATAGTCACCTGGTTCAAGCCCCGATAGTCTACTCAAATCCTTATACTCTCATCAGCCTTCTTGGTGAACAAAATCGTGGATGGCCATGGGGAAACACTGGGCCTTGTGAACCCCTTAATCTACAAGTCCTCTAACTATACCCGCAACTCAAGAATATCTGAGGGATATATCCAATATGCTGGTGTAGATATCAGTGTCGTCCTGGGGTACAGGTCGATGTAGAACTCTACCTCTCTATGAGGAGGTAGTCCTGTAACATCATCAGGAAAGACATCAACATACTGGTCCACCACTACAGGATAACTCGGACTCCTCACAACAATTTCTCCATGGGTAAGGCTAGCCAAATGATGAGTGATCGACTACACCCTCCTTTGAGAAAGTCCATCTTAAGCTTCAAAGGTTTCGTTCTCGTTGGTGAAGGAAAACCTAGTTCTATCCTCGTAGTCACACTACACTTTTCACCTAATACAGTAAATTTGAGCATGGATTGTGGATAACCAGTCTATACCCAAGATGAAATCGTAAGGACTCGACACTACTACTAAGAGATCCCAATCGAATCTCTCACCTCCTAGAGTAATCTCACACTATCATCACCAGTGTGTAATCATTGAACCCTCTCCTATAGGAGTCTCTAATCATAAAGATCGAGCCAATGGATCTACCGGAATCTCCGAGCTCAAAATGAGAGCCGTGGAAATGAAATAGTGACTGGTACATGTGTCTATAAGTACTAAATCTAGGGTGGAGTAGACATAGATCATACCTCGAATCATCTATGGAGCACCGTGGTCGTAGGACTCAGCTGCCTGAAGCTGTGCTCATCCTTGTCTGCTTGATCCCTGAGGTTGGGGTGGACCACCTGGAGGTGGTGGTAGTAGAACATCAAATCGCCGCCCACTTCCTACTGCATGGAATGGTCCTCTTCCATGTCTGCTGCCCTGAAGACCTCATCGCTCAAATATCTACCTCTACCTCGGCGGTCCCTCAACCGTCTTCTGATAATTGGTACAATGGGTCGGGTAGTCATGATCCATGTGACCCTGCTCTCCGCACATGAAGCACAATCTTCTCTTCTTCTAGCCTACTCTCCCTTGTGAGCTCTACACCTCTAACCCTACATCCTGGGGTTATCCACCGGAAGATCTAGGTGTCTTGGACGTCTGCATCATCTACCTACTACCTGTTGTAGATGACTCGGCTACCTGTCATTTGGTGGTGCCTCTCCCCATTGGTTCCTACTCAGCTAAGAAGTTCTCCAACAATAATGCATGTTCGAGCACTCTAGCCCCTTTCGGGATATTGGGCAATATCATCGATGCTCTAATCTCTTATAAGAGACCCTGATCAATGGTCTAAGCCCAAAAGTAAGTTTCTTATACCATATCAGTGGTGTAGTGTGAGAGGTCAATGAACCTCTCCGAGTACAGAGCTACTATCAGGCTACCATACTGTAAGTGTAGGAGCTCCTGAATACACATATAGCATCGTGTCACTGGAATGAACTCCACCCTGAAGTGGCTCTCAAAGTCCTTCCAGGTGAGGGTTGCCTCATTGTGTATCTGAAGCGTCAGGCTCCACCATCTCCCTGCAATGACCTAGAAGAGGCTAGCACTTAGGATCGCCATATGCTCTACTGGTGTCTCAACCAGGAGAAAAACTCATGCTATAGCCTCCAGTCAATCCACAACTACCTGGGGATCTATCTCACCTCGAAACCTCAAAGGCCTATTCCACTGGAACTCATGCAATGTTATCAGTTGTAGTGAATTTTATACTAGTGGTTCTAGTGTTAACTACTCTCCAATGGGTAGTGGGGCTGCTAGTCCACCACCTGAAGGTGCTATTGCTGTTAGAGGTCCCTGAACTGAAGCCTCATCGCTCGATGGGCCGTCATTGTGAACTCTCTCTAGAATCTTGGATGGAGGTCTATGTGGTGAAATCCTGAAAATAAATAGGTGTTCCACTTTCAATAATTTATACCTGGTGATATTACTCAAAATAGATCAAAAGTAAAACATTTCCAAAACAAACACAATTAGTGTTTTCGTGCACCGAGTCGGAAATCAGAATCTAGGGTCTTGGCGTATTGATACATCGGCCACTGCACTAACAATGGACCCCCCCTAACTGAAAAATACACTCAAAACACTTAACACTATTTCTCTATTCAAAATATCAGAGTCCTAGTTCTTCGGTAGAACTGACTCCTCTGATACCACTTTGTCATGACCCGTCTCCCGGGGCCCGTGCTGTGACTACCCCAAGCCCACCTTCCATAGGCCAGGGGTTGGAGACTAACACTAGAAATTCATATCCCTAAAAAGGTAAGGCATTTCCTTTAAACCTGTAAACACACAGACCAAGAACATGAAAATATTCAAACCACTTAGTAAAACTATAGTAGTTAAAATATGTACTAAAAGTAAAGGTGCCAGAATACAAGCCCAACTGAAAAGATAAAACTACAACAGAAAAAACCTCCTAAGATCATCCACCAAGGATCCTACATGAAGGGTAGGTACAGATCATCTCCACAACTCTCTACATCAACCAGTCACCTCCTTGTACCACCTGGTCCAGGCTCCCTAAGTCTCAGCTAATCTGCTCATCATCTGTACAAGACACAACAAGGTGCGGGCAAAGCCCTTGCATGGGTGAGTATAAAAATACCCAGTAGGGACTCCGATACCCCCGAAGGTCTCTTATAATTACAAAAAGGAAAACCACAAAGAATGATCTCAATCATAAAGCACAAATAAAAAGACTTATCTTGAACTAGGTATACAACTTAGAGATCAGGAATAAGATGATTAGTCTTAAGCTACATCATTTTATTCTATTAAGAATTTTCCACAACTAAACGACAAAGAATTTGTTCTATTTTAGATCAAAAAAGGGTCGTATATCACTGATCCATTATGGGACGTTCTAATTCTATTACTGGTCGGGTCGCGCACTGCTGATCCACACAGGGTCGCTAGAATGCTGATCAACATAGGGTCTCTATGATGTTGATCCACACACGGTCGCTATAATGTTGATCCACACAGGGTCTCTATGATATTGATCCACATAGGGTTGCTATGATACTGATCCAAATAGGGTTTCTATGATGATGATTTACATAGGGTCTCAATGATGCTGATCCACACATGGTCTCTCTTCAATTGACATCCAAACATAGGATTCCCCGCACCCGGTGCGCTTGAGTTCCATAGTATATGATCCTCAAGATATTTTTCATGCCTAAACTAGCACGAAGATTCAAAAAAGAGTACCCAAAGTACCGACATGTCATAAAGGCCCCAACGCGATAGACGACGTGTCAATCAGACACTCGGTCTGTGAGTTATAGGCATTTAGTGCCGATGGACCAGTTGAATTCAGGTTCAATCCAACACAGCCTTAATCCAACATTCTCTAAAACTTAGGTGGAGTATCTAAAAAGGACAGTCTCATTCCAAGGATTCCAACACCATAGACAGTTCATCAAATGGACATCTGGTTTGCGAGATACAATCTTTTCAGCGTATCTGGGCAAAAAAGGGTCAGGGTCCGGTCCGACCCGACCTACCCCATCCTGGTTTGACCCAGCCCAGCCCGAACTGGCTGGGCTGGCCTGAGTGGGCAGTGTCGCGGCGAGATCGGTCCGCTGGTCTGTGGACTGGCCCGACCCGCCTTGGCTGGGCGCGACCCCCAACTGGGTGGCCTGCGTGAGGGGGGTCATTGCCCCTTTGCGAATGGATGAAAGCCATTCAGATTTGCAATGGTGGCACCACCTCCCTGCTAGTGGGACCCATGTGGTGTAGGTCATCTTTTCCGTGGCTCACGATGGCACACTGCCTTCCGCTAATGCAGCCAGCCGAGGTACGACCACCCCTTCCAACCACCATAGTGACTACGGGCACCACCTCCATCTGTGGCTGATGAGAGTTAGCTGGCACAAGTCGTCGGCCACGCCGCCATCGCCGTCGGTGCCGACAGAACTACCGTGGGCCAACAGGTTAGATTTGATGGTCCATTTTCTCTTATGAATGTGCCTACGGTCCTCCTGGGATGCTTCCATCACTACGTGGCTCCCAGATTCAAATTTCTGTCGAGTTCAAACTTCGCCCATGAAGAACGTGACAAAAAACAAAGAGGCAAAGGGTTTAGGCCTTGTTTGTTTGGCCCGCGCCCTCATTGTTAGCATCATATCAAGTGGGTCATAATAAAATCATCAAATATAAATTAAAACCCATTCTACACTTCCACGATTCATCATGATTTTCAAGAACACGATAAAGAAACAGAATCTCATGAATTTAAACATAAACAACCCCTAACTCGAATTCGGAGGAGGCGTCACTATTTTGGAAGAAGAATCCACGCTTGATGAAGCCTTCAACAATCATCAATACCAAATTGATTCCTACAATGTTTCTGTCCAGGCCTCTGTTCTTCATTGGTGGAAGCATCTGTGGTACTTCCTCAAAGGTTCCTCACTTATGTGTCAAAAACCCAAGCCCGATCCTCATTTAAATAGAGGGGAAGGGTGGTTAATGTATCGAAATATGAATGAGGTTCATTAATGAATTAACCTCTAAACTCTCAATGATGTGGTTAAAAAATATAAGAGTCAAGCCATTAAATGGCTTGACAACCCAGCGGTCCCACCACCACCGCTCAACAATTGGTGGAAGAATAAAATAACATTTTTATGTTATTTTATTATTCTTCAAAAGCTGTAAAACTGACTTCTTCACCCGACCTACTCTGGTCGAAGTTAATCCTCTCTTAAGTGAATCCCAGTGCTATGGATTCAACGGTGCCCTCAGATTTCAATTTTGAGCACTGGTTCAAAAGATAGAAATCACCGCATGCACGTTTATTGAAATACTTTAAAAAAAGTTCAAAATTCCATTTTGGGAACACCGGGCATCGAAATAAAGTGCCGTCTATTTTCTCAGACTTGTAATAATCCCAAATAATTTAAAAAAAAATTATATGGAATTTCCTGGTCTTTACATGAGACATCATTAGTTGGGCCGAGCCTTGTCCAAGAAATGATAAAGAAGATTTAGTTGATCAAAAATAGGATGGAGATGGATCAGAGTCATCATAAATAATATGCGGATCATCTCCAAAGATCGTTTTCATTCACAGTGAGTGATCATGTGTTCTTTAGGATCTCACCAAGGATTGGACATTGTCATTTTGGGAAGTAGGGAAAGTTATATCCTCGATATATTGGACATTTTGAGATACTAGAATGGTTTGAAGAGGTGGTATATCAGTTGGTATTTACAACATTGTTTAGTTTAGTGCACAATGTGTTTCACGTATCTCATTTGAAAAAGTATCAACCTGATCCTGATCATGTGATCATATGGGATCACATTGACCGAGATCCATATGCTTCATTGGTACATATCCCGGTGCGGATTGTGGACAAGAAAGAGAAAGTTTTTCATGGAAAAAACTTCGGTCTAGTGTAGGATTTATGGAAAAATGGTCAGATTCCAGATGAGACTTGGGAACTCGAGAAGGAAATGAAAGAGAAATGACCAGAACTCTTTCAGGGTAGTGATGGGTTTCTACTTCCTGAGGATGGAAAAACCAATGGTGGGGAGAATGTAATACCACCTATTTCTAGTATGTAACCCTTATTTATTATTTTTATGTTTATAAAGTTTAATGGTAAACTATGGGAGAGTTGAGTGAACTTTCAATATGTTTTTGGGGAAAAGGGGGATGTGCACAGGCAACACACGGTTTTCCTAAACCATGTGGAAATCCTATAAGAAATCGTGAAAAGTAGAAGTTTTGAGGAAGTAGAGTCAGCATAGTGTTTGAATGGTTAGGGAGACTATACAAGGATGTCATACAAGCTTTTACTTAAGGTATTAGATAATGCACGATTAGCACATAGTTTTTCTAACCGTGCGGGTTAACCGTGCATAGAGTCAAATCTAGTTCCTAAAAAATAGAATCTCACTTGTTTTCCCTCTTACTCCTTTTTTTATCCTCGGTGGATCTAACTTAGTATTATTCTCCATTTAAGGTATTATAACCTCTCCCAAGAAAATTTGAATCAATCTGGATCCCTCCCTTGGTGTTTTCAAGCTCGATTATTATGATACATGTCGTTCTTCACCGTTCTTATCATGTTTTCTTATATATACTTAGATAAACTTATCCTGTCCTATAATTTTCTCATATATATGCTTTTTATGGGTAGATATAAGTTTTTGGATGCCAAATATTATGAGATTTGATCTTTATTATGATAGAGGAATAGATCTAAGGCAGTTTTGTGGATTTCTTACATGGTTTCGTGAACCTTCTTCATCCATTTTTAGTTTCACCAAACCTTAGAGGTAGGTGGCTTCACTCTCAAACCCTATTAGTAGAAATTATTGAAATGATTTCAAATTTATATTCTTGTTTTAAATTTATTGTGAATTGTTTTATTGAGAATGGTTGGAAACCCTCTTTAGTGACAGTTTGGAAAATTATGGAAATCTGGAAAATTGGTGCTTTTGATTAAAGTGTTTGATTCTTAATTTTAAAATGTATATTTTAAAATGTAATTTTTTTCTAGAATTATTGTATTTGGATTTTATTAAAGTTTTTTCAATAAAATGGATGGTTTTATTAAAATAGAGTGTGTGTTTGGATTTTTTTTGCTTAATAGATTTAAATAAAAGAACAATTTTATTGAAATGGTTTGAAATTGTTTTGGCATAATAGTGGTTGGTGATTATATTTCATTTATAATTATTGGTTGGAACATGACCTTGTTCTCTATTCCAAAGGTGTAATGGAACATGGGTGTGTAATTATCTTGTAACGACATGGTAGACCGACGAGAGACCTCTCATGAGTATGAAACTTTCATAACGAAGCATGCATGGGTGAATGTTTGAATAAGTGGAATGGAATGGTTTTGCCAAAACATGAATTAGAAATGGTTTTTAATCCTTGTTCGGTCGTTTTTTTGAAAGTAAGACCTACTGAAAAATTGTTGAAATAACACTTGTTCACTTTTTTTAAATAGTTTTGAAGCCTATTTATATTTAGTTATAAACTATTTTGGGAAATTGTTTTATATAAACTATTTTATATAAATGTTTCTAACCTTTCTATTCAAGTGGAATGAGTATGTAAGTCATTGGGTAAAACCTACTAAGTTTTATACTCACCCCATCTTTGTAAATTTTGTGCTTTTGAAAAGTATATCTTTCGAGAAATGGGAAAAGGTAAAGTTTCACACATATTTATTACCACCTCATGATTCTTGGGCTGTTTGGTGATTTTGGAGGATGGAGGTTGTGGAGAATGGAGTCTTTTGATTATCTTGGAGTTCTTATAGTCATATTCTATTATTTACTTTGATAGTTTCTTTGTCTCCTACTTTAGTACACTTTGGTGTGGTTTTGTTATAAAGATGATGGTTGAGTTATATTGTTTTTATCATGCATCATATAGTCTTTGTTTGGATATGGTTTTTTAGTTAATGGTTTATTTATTAAAGGTTAAATCATCCCCACTTGCATTTGAAACCCTTCATCATTTATTTCTGGCCTTTGTCATCTTGAGGATGTCGCTTAAGGCCTAGTAATGATTCATTGTATTATCAAGCCAATGAGAATAAGTGGTTCATTACACAATGAGTCTTGTGAGTCTTCTAAAAGTCATATAAAGATATTTTTAGAGTTTTAGTATGCAGAAAAGAACTTCTATATATTATTTTTGGTGTTATATGCATGAAGTTTCTACCTTCCAGGAAGAAGATTTGATTCCTCCCAATGTTGTTGTGTAAGTGTGATTGTTTCATACTTCAGTTCCTTATTTAAATGGATGGAATAAACTAATTAGATAATAATCTAGAATCTAGATGAAGGGTGGTTATGTAAACATTATTTAAATTTATAAATTAATATGAATTAGATAAAAATTAATGCCTATGAAATTTATTATTAATATTACTTTTAATAATATTGTTTATTTTAAAAATTGTAAATTGAAATAATTGACATGCTGCAATTGAAAAATATTAATTCACAATATAAAGATACTCAAAGAGAGATAATAAGGATTTACACATGATACTAAGGTAATATTTGTGTTATAACCAAGTTGATTCGGTTTCATTTATTGTTAATATGTCAATATGTGTTTGTAAAACAATTTATTTGGAGAAGTTTTAGATAAGAGTTATTTCTTAGTTTATAGAAACAACATTAAGTCAAACAATGTTTTTTAGATCTTAAAGTACAAAATATCATAAAGTTATTCATGATTCCTAGATTATGTTACTTTAAGGAATAAATTGGTGGATATCAAACTAAGGTTAATGGAATGAGTCTATGAAACAAATTTCTACCAAATAAAGTTATAACTTTACAAAGTTCCAGTTTTGAGGTATAAAAAATTATAAGTTATAAAGTCCTAGAGTTGAGGCTGTACGAAGTTGTATCAGATATTGGAAAATTTTAAAGATAACTAGATGTAGAATTGTGAAGTACACCAGAATAAGTTAAGAATACATAGAGGTTATAAAATGATGATGTTTCAAATTGTAAAATGTTTTTGTTACAAATTCATGGAGTTGTTATCAAACAAAAAATGACCATAAAAAGACTTTATAACTCTAGAAAAAGAAGATATAATAAGTTTATCATATAATGTGGCATCAAACTAAGTGAAGTTTTGAGAAATTCACCAGATATAGATCACTATAATGTTTTAAAGGATAGAAAATCATGAATCAATGATATAGAGGTTTCCTAAAAATGTGGGACTAAATAAGGGAGAAATAGAAAAGGAATATATTTATTGGTCTATAATATGGAGAAAGTTGAAGGTATACATGACTAATCCCATCATATGAATATTGGAGGTCTTATGAAGACATATCAGACAAAGATGCCTTTATGTTTGAACATTGAAAAAAGATTTTAAGATATGTAAAAAAACTATATAAATTCATTAATTATGATTATGAAAAGTTATTCTTTCAATGACTATAAATTCATCTAAGATTTGAGGAATCTCGGAAGAAATCATTGACATCGAAATTTGGGGAAACTTTTAAAGATAATATTAACTCTAAAGTTTCAAAAGATTTGAAGGAATTCAAATGAAAGTTGAATTGAGTGGGAAGTTTGAATTTGGGCCCCACACTACATCCTTAATATTTTGAGGAAGTATGCCTATATAATGGGGTTTGAATCATTCAGAGTAATAATTTTTTTCTACCATAAAAATAGAAAGTATATTAGTTTTTGTAGGAGAATAATGTGAGTTTCTGACCAGTATTTTAATTTGTTGAAAAAGAGGATAAGCTAATAGAAGATCACCAGATAAACATCCAACATACAGAGAAGTATTAGACAGAGAAAGTATCAAATGGATATGGAACATAAGAACAAAGTTCTTCAAATAGAGGAGCATTAGATTGATGTTTACCATATGGAGGGCATTAGACAGAGCACAACAGACTGAGGATTACTATATTGTGGTGCATAAGACATAGCATAAGAGACTAAATATATTTAAAAAGAACATAATATAAGGAGTGATACTAGAATTAGAAATTATAAGGAATATTTCTATAGAAATTTCTAGAACGTTAAGGATTGATTTAATTCAGGTATTTCAATATAAATAAGAAATTTTGAGGACCTAAGACTCTTCAAAGAACTACTGAAGATATTGAAGAATTCTTACAAAAGATAATTCAGTCCAAATTTCTTATAGAGGATGACCATTTGAAGAATATTATTCTTCAGTGGTTTGATAAAGAAGAAGGAAAATATTATAGCTGGGGGTTATAACCAGTTTCCAAAAAGGATTGTGGCTATAGTGCATAAATAGTCAATAAGGAAGAGGAGAAAAGAAGGAAAATTAGAAGTTATAACCAATTGTGACTGGAGAGTTAATTATTAGGGGGGTAAAACTAGGGTTGACTAGAGGAACAATTACTGAGTTGTGGTACCAATTTATTCATATACCTTTGTAATACTAAAATAAGATAGTAATGAATCCATGTTTGGGGGGGGGGGATAATCAACATGACATGAAGTAGGTATTTATACCAAAACTTGTAAATATCATGTTATATTCTCTCTATTTATATTTAATGTATATGAGGTAAGGTTTATAGATATATTTTAGTGGATAAAAACTCTAAAAGGATTCAGAGGTTGAGTTTAGTGATGAATTTATAAAATAAAGGGATTAATAATTCTCCCCTCTCTATATGACTGATCTCACATTGATCTGAGAACTACAAGTGGTATTAAAGAGTAGGATTCCTGTGAAAGATCCAACTATCTACTGAGAATGGAGAATATAAATTCAATGAAAAACATGTATGTTCATGTATTTTATGGAAAGAAATATCATAATTGTAGGAATAATATGTTACCCTATCTTATATATCTTGGATGAGAAGTGAGAGATGATGATACAATGGGATTTCCTCCCATTAATGAGGTATATATGACTTCTAATGACAAGTGAAACTTATAAGTTGATGGAAAAGATCAAAATTTCATTTTGAAGGCTCTCTCTGATATTTTTTATGCAAATATAATGGGATTAAAACTACCAAAATAATGTGTGATAAGTTGAGAAGAAACTATGAAGGAAACCTAAAAGCTAAAGAGGATAAGTTATAAATATGGGGTAGTAGGTTTGAATATATTAATATGGAAGATGATAAAAAAATTAATGAGTAATTTACAAGTTTTAATGATATTTTTATAAATAATATAGGTTTTGGTGAGAAGATGGAAGATTCTACTATTTTTAAGAAACTAATGAGAAAGTTTCTAGATATTTTTGATTCTATAATTTTATCTCTATAAGATCAAGAGGATCTATCTCTGGATAAACTTTATAATATTCTCATAGCTTATAAAATGGGAAAATAAATAGTATTTAAGAATAAATCTAAGTAATAAATAGATTTTGAAGTTATGTTAAAAAGGGAATTTTAGAGATAAATAAATATAATAAGAATTGAGTGATTCGGATGTCAAGGAGGATGAATAAGACTTAAAAAAAATCATTTCTCTAATTTCTAAGAGATAAAAAAAGATAAATTGGAAAGTAAAAAGTAAAAAATCTCTTAAGTACTATAACTTTAATGACAGTTTCCATTTTATTGAAAAATTTCCTAAGAATAAGATCTTTGATCTTGATTCATAATAATATGATATGAAGTCTCAATTATTTTTTGTAAGAAACATAAGAAAACGTTTCCTAGAAAGAATAAAAAGTTATTGAGTAGAAGAGAGAAAGATGATTCATCATACAATAATGAATCTAATGGCGATTTAAACTTCTTATCCCATGTTAAAAGGGGAAGTAATTCAACAATAATTGATGATGATGGATAAAAGAGAACAAAAATAGAGTGGATTCTAAAATAAATTTTGAATAATATCTTTAAAAAATCACATAACTAATGAATGAAAAGAAAATATTGAATAAATAAGATAAGGAGATAAATTTTGATAATAGTGATCATAATAAAAAGGAAATGACATTACTTTATGAGATTAAAAAATATAAAGTGAAATTTTATGGTATATAAATATAAAAATCCTTATCTTTATTACACATTAATACGTGACTCAATTACATAAAATGACAGTTAATACAACCAAAAATATCAATAAGTCTATTGTATTTGAAAATTAGGTACATTGCATTACAAATTTAAACATTAATTACAACATCTTTATTGAAAAATTCTTTAACATGCTTGAGCTTAAAACTGTATTGGATAACCTGGGGAAATATATAAGAAATGGGTGATCCATAAATCCCAATAAGGGAATAAAAATAGAATAACATGAAGATAATAATACATGTTATACAAGTAATATAAATGAGGTATAAAGTAACATGAATAATAAGTCCTGATATATAATGATAATCATAACATCGGAAATGTGGAAACAACTTAAAAAACTACATCATAAATATAGGTCAAGGATAAACCACCAAGACATCATGGTGGAAAAAGTCCCATAAATAAATTCATTAAAAACCTATCCCAAAATATGTATCATGATACTAAACATTACTCAATATATTTGATTGATATATAATTCCAGGCGTACCCGTCACTTTTATTTTTATCACATGCTTAAGTGTGCCACATGGATCATAAAAAATGGATTCATTCATCATCATATTTTATAAAAAGATCTTGTACTGTGGAATAAATACATGTAAGTACCAAATAAATGATTTATAAGTGTATAAATTTTAATACCCTTGATAGTAAATGGGTATGGTTTTCACTACACAATTTCTTTGGAATGGAAAATCGTGGTGAAAATTCGATAGCACAATGACGCCACTTAAAAATTCATAAAATGGGTTGATGAAAGGTAAATTGGCCTCTCATAATTTTAAATGAATTTTAAAGTAATATTTATATGGAAGGATATGTACACACATATATAATTATAAAAAAAATACAAATAATAATAAATAATTTTGAATAAAAAGAGAAAGGAAAGGATGTTTACAAAATTTTGGCATGGTAACGGGTGTACATGAGAGGGATTAATGAGAGATAAAGGGGTGTCTAATAATTTATAAATAACAAGGTTAGTATGGGAAGGCGATAAAACATAACCCATAATTATTAATTGAAAATAAAATGGTATAACAAGATAAAGAAACTTGGATAAAAATGAGAAATAAAAGAACCCTTACTTGAGTATGTGGCACCAAAATATTCAAAAGGGTATTATTGAGAGCTTGGGGTGCCTTGGGAACATTATATAGAGGTTAGGGAAGATTAAGGAAGTTCTCCAAGGATTTTTAGTGAATATAAGTGGGGTATTGGGTGGTTTTATATAGAAAATAAGATGAGAATTCTTTAATATTTCACAAACATAGATTTTGGACTCTATATAATAAAATATTAAAAACCAAAAACCTTACCATGGTTTTTGACCATCATTTTTTCCAAAGTTGGTAGATTTTAATTATTTTATTAGTAAAATGGATGAACATATCAAAATATTACCCTTTATTATGTGAAGGTGAGTCATTCTTTTAAAGAAATGAATTTAAAATCATGAAATATATTATATATTTTGGAGAATTCATAAAGAAATTATAAAATTAATAAAATAAACTTAAAGTCATATTTAATTAAGTGGAAAACATATATCTGTATAAGGATACCCATTATAGTATTTATGACATCATTTTTGGGTCATTATGATGTCATACAACACACCGTATATTTATACAGTATTTAATTTTTACCCAAAAATTCGACCATCTAAGAAAATTATGAAAAATTAACCATTGGATAATTTCTATGTTCTCATTACAAAAATAATATTTATTTTATCTAAATAATTTTCTAAATATGTGAATTTTCACTATTAATACAAGGTTTTATATTTATTGAAAAATGTTGCGTTTTTGACAATACCAGTTTTTGAACCCTTATAAAAAGTACCTTTTACTTCATAAAAATTATATGAAAATTTATAACTAATAAAACCTATTTAATAATAAAATTTTATTAAAATAATATTCATTTAAAAAATCTATTAATTCATCAAAACAAATTCCTTAATTGAATTTAAATATTACTCCAAAATACAATTTGTTTTTAATTGAATCAAAATCAAAATTGTTTATAAAGTAATAGTAAAAATGAAAATAAATTCATTATTATATAAATATACATATTAATATTATTAAGGTCTTGATAAATATCCCTTTATTACACCATCATACACCTTAATAGTAAGGTGCGTGATAGTGAGACTTTAATTGGGTCGTTTGACGAACATGGTTTGGGCCGTGATCTTGATGAGCCTGATATTCTCCCATAAACAGTTTCATTAATGATTAAGTTATTAGATATCATATTGGTATTGGTTAAGGTAAAATTCCAAAGATTCTATCTCCTTTTGAATCTTTAATAAATAGGATTCATAGGGAACTATCCTACTGGTTGAGGCCATCACTTCCTTTGTCTGAGTAAATTGGATTTGTTAAAATTCCTATATTTATATTAATCATGCGATTAATATTCAATGGATATATTAAAAATGGTAAATATTCTTAATGTAATTTTAAATATAATAATATATAACAAATGAAGTGAATGTGTTTTCTATAACCATATTACATAATAAGACATTTAATTAAATAAAAAAATGGAAACTTCATTTATAACAGTTTGGGTCATTATAATCTCTCACCCTTAAGAAATTTATCCCTCGATTTTTTTATTTCCCACATTAAAACAGATGAGGGTAACTCTATTTCATCACGTCCCTCAATTCCCACATTTCTTCTTCAAACCTGTGGTTTCTCCATAATACTTTGACTGGGTGCATTGTCTTATTCCGTAGAACTTTTTATCTATGATATAAGATCTTCACTAGCTGATCCTCATAAGAGGGTTCATTATCTAATGGTACCACCTTTGGATTAAGTACATGTGAGGGGTTTGGTATGTACTTCCTCAAGAGGGACACATGGAATACATCGTGTACTTGATATAGGTTAGGTGGTAGTGGTAGTCAGTAAGAAACCACTCTAATGTGATCAAGGATCTCAAAGGGGCCTATGTATCTTGAGATAATATTTACCTTATTTCTAAATCTCATCAATTTTTTTCCATGGAGATCTGAGGAGGAATAACATGTATCTAACATCAAACTATAGGTCTCATATATGATTGTCAGCATAACTCTTCTGTCAAATCTGAGCAGCCTTGATGTGATACTGAATGGTCTTAACATTCTCCACTATTTCCCCAACCATTTCAAGACCTAGAAATTTTATTTCCCCTACTTTATCCCATAATTTAGGAGTTCTAAACCTCTTACCATAAAGGGATTTATAGTGAGCCATTTAGATGCTCAAGTAGAAACTATTATTGTAAGAGAACTCAACCAGAGGAATATGTTGATCCCATCCTCTTTTTAAGTCCATTAGCATGCTCTCAACATATAATCAAGTCTCTGGATTGTCCTATAAAATTGGGAATCAGTTTGAGGGTGACTAGTTGTGCTGAATTTCAAATTAGTATTTAGAGTGGAATAGAGAATATTCTAGAACTTAGAGGTAAATCTTAGATATTGATCGGATATAATTGATAGTGGAACATCATGCAGCCTCACCACTTCTCTAATGTATATCAGTGCAAGTTGATCCAATGAGAAATCCTCTCGAATCACAATGAAGTGTGCAATATTTATAATATGATCCACCACAACCTAGAAAGAATTGTTTCTTCTAGATGTCTTAGGAAGCATGGTGACAAATTCCATGGTGATGTTTTCCCATTTCCATGTAGGCATGGGTAATGGTTACATCATCCCCTTATATTTTTTCCTTTCCGCCTTAACTTACTAACATACAAGACATCTTGATTTATAATCTATTATCTTCTTCTTCTTCATATTGTCCAAATAATAGTGTTCTTAGAGATATTGATACATCTTTGTGATTCCAAGATGGATAGATAATGTTGAGTGATGTGAATCATATAACAACTACTTCTTTAACTAAGGATTTTATGGTACACAAATTCTTGACTAAAATCTTGTAACACCCTCTTCATTAACATTGAACACTGAGGATTTCTTTTTTTCTTATATTTTACACTTTCTTCTAAATTTCCACATCATCTCTTTAATCATCCTTTGACCTCTCTAGATGATATGGTTTAGAAATAATTTGTGAAAGGATTTATTATATTCCTTCATTTATGATTACCATGTCCATCCTATTTAAGTATAAGAAGATCACATCCTTCTCAATTATCATCAACGACAGAATTTCAGGATCCTTTATACTTAGAGTATCTTACACTTTATTCACTTTACTAGGATGGTAGTGAATTAAGTAGTCATAATATTTTATCAGATCTAACCATATTCATTGGAACATATTCAACTATTTTTGTGTGAATATATACTTTAGAATTTTGGGATCCGTATATATTTACCACTTCTACCCAAAGATATAATACCGCCAAAATTTTAAAATGAAATTCACTACATCCAACTCCATATCATATGTTGGGTAGTTCTTTTCATGAACTTTCAACTCCTTTGAAGCATAGACAATGACGTTTCCATTTTTCATGAACACATATCCCATTCCCTTCTTTGAAGCATTGCTGAATACCATGAAAATATCACCACTTGTGGGCTGTGTGAGCACATTCACAGTGATAATACTCATTTTAAACCCCTATAATATTTCTTTGCATTCATAATTCCTAGAAAACTTGACTCCCTTCTGAGTTATTTTAGTATTAGGGTTTGACAAACATGATAAATTTCTCATGAATCAGTGATAATACCCAAGTAACCCATGGAAACTTCGTATATCTATCACAGATGTTGGCCTCAACCATCCTTCCATTTCATATATTTTTTAAGGTAATATATATATCCTATTTCTTGTGATGATATTCCCCAATAAAGAGACTTCATTCAACCAAAACTCACATTTTCCATACTGGGCATAAATCTTTTCCTTTCACAAGGTCTTTAGTATAGTACTCAAACTATCCTCATTATCCTCCTTACTTTTGGTGTATATTAGAATATCATCTATAAAAACTACCAAATGTTTTTGAAGACTCTATTCATCAGTTCCATGAATATTTCGAGATCATTAGTGAGTCTAAATGACATTACTATAAATTCATATTGCCCGTACGTTATATGAAAACCGTACTTGGGGATATCCTCCTTATTCACCCTAACTTGGAAATATCCCAATCATAGATCCATCTCAGAAATGTATTGTACTCTGTGTAGCTAGAATAATTCATCATCCATGGAAGAAAATATTTTTTCTTTATTGTGATCTTGTTGAGTTTACAATAACCAATGTAAAGGTGCATTGACACATCATTCTTCTTAATGAAGAGGTCCGTCTCCCCCATGGTGAAGCACTAGGGTGTATGAAACCTTTATCTAGATTCAATTATAGTTGCTTCTTTAGTTCCTCAAGTTCTATAATATCCATTCTATATGGAGTCTTGGATAATGGTAATTCCCAAGGTATAAGCTCGATTGGAAATTCAACATCTCGACTAAGAGGAAGACTAGACAATTCCTTGGGAAATACATCAACATATTCCCTCACAATGGGCATGTAATCAAGGATGATTATTTCCTTAGACTCAATAATTTTATCTAGATATGATTTCTCATAGGGAAATAATATCCATGCTTAGGATGATGGTGTTATAAAAGAGTTATCCTCCTTCTTGCACTTGTAAATAATCAAGGGTTAATTCGCAATACCGAGAGTGATTTCCTTCTTGAAAAACTTTATGTAAAGACCTAGATTTTCTGTGATTTTTTTAATTATATTTAATTATTATGAGTCTGAGAAATTTGACGACGCATGATTTCGAGGCCTGGTGTGCCCAGAATAAATTTCTGAACTTTTTTAAGGTATGTTCAATATATGCATGGGTGGTGTTTTCTATCTTTTGAATCGGTGCTCGGATTAAAAATCCAAGTGCATAGTAGAATCCGTAGCGCCGACATTCACTTAAGGGAGAATTTACTTCGACCACAATAAGTGTGGAGAAAAAGATAGATTTTGGGAATTTTTAAAAGAATAATAAAATAACTTGGTTATTTTATTTATTTCCTTCTTTTCCTCCAACGGACAAGTGGTAGTGTGGGACCAATGAAATTTCAAGCTATTAAATGGGTTGAATCCTCAAATCCTTTGTAACGTCACCATTGGAATTACAAAGGCTCCTATTAAATGAACCCCCATAAATTCCATGATCGTTACTTACCCCCCCCTCTCCTACTTATAGAGAGCTTAGGGGGAGGTATTGGCACGACTTTACCAATCGACGATGCTCTGGTAAAGTTCCGCAACACCAAACACTTTGAGGATGGTAACGGTTACAACAAGTGGTGATGAGCAACACCAAACCCCGAAAACAAGAACGACAATTGAGCAACATCGTTGGTGGATTGTTGTGGGGGCGAAGAATACTGACACTTCCTCAATCGCAAGCGTTCTATATCATTATTGAGGTAGGGTTTTAATCTTGTTTTTATTTCCTAGATTTGATGAAGCTTTCTTGCTACCCTCTTGCTATCAAGCTAACAGAGAGGGCGCGGGCCAAATGAACAAGGCTCAGACCCTCCTCCCTTATTGGAATATTTAGTGCATTCTTCACAAGCTTTATCTTAGGGTTGGAAAAGACCTGGGGCGAAATATGATGGTGGCAGCCCGCATCGACCGACCACAATAAAGGTGGTTGCCATCACACGATATATTAGGATTCCAAAACACTATTCCACGACGGTTAGCAGAGACGCTGGCACAGACCAACTATGGTGGAGATGCTGTGGGCTATCGCACACTGCCGGCGGAGAAGGGCCATAGCTTTTCAGCCCCAACAGGGTCGAACAGGGCGGCTGACATCAACCGGCTGTAGGAGGAAGTAGCGGCGCACAACGGTGCGTCACCAGAGGAACCACAACTCCGACTCCGTGGTGGAGGGACCCGTAATGGGTCCTATGGGTGACTTGGCAGCACCAAAGGGTTCTGCTGCTTTCCCATATGAACAGGGGAACCCCCCCCCCTCCCGTGAGCCCGACAGACCCCGCATCACTAGGCCATGCCACCTGTAGGATGAGCCCCACTAGGAGTCAGGCCACGTGATCCCAGCGGACCATGCCTCCATGGTCTAGGCCGCATAAGCCCAGCATGCAACGCTTCCTCGAGCCGCACCACAAGAGGCCATTGAGCCGTGACTCTGTGGGTCAGGCCGCGTGAGCCCAGTGGGCCATGCCCTTGTGGGTCAGGCTGGGCCGGACCGCAGCCCAGCCCAGTCGAGTTAGAACCGAACTGGGTTGGGTTGGCCCTGACCGGGTTAGGTCGGTTCTAACTGGTTCAGTTCGGCCCAGATCGGGTCAGGTCGGCTGACCGGGTTAGACCGGACCCGGACCCAACCAGGCCCAATTTGTCTTAAAGGGTCATAACTTGAGAACCGAGTGTTCGTTTGATGAACCATCTACAGTACTAGGACCCTCAGAGTGAGAAGGTATTTTTGGTACACTTCACTTGAGATTTGGATAAAGTTGGAGTATGGTCAGGTTGGATCGAATCTGAATCCAACCGAGCCCTCACAACTAAAATGCTTATAAGTCACAGACCGTGCATCTGATTGACGTTTTGTATATCATGTTAGAACCCTTACGACATGGAAGTCCTTTGGAATAATTCTTTGTGGAGATTCATGACTATTTATGTATGAGCAATGGCTTGAGGATAGGTTCTCACGGAATGAAGCGTACTATGATCGGGAACCCAGTGGCTGGCAGTGAGGTAGAGGTTGGAGACAGATCATACGGAGGTTAGTACCGAGGGATCCTATGTGGGTCAGCACCGATCTTGTGTGGGTCAGATCCTGTGTGGTTCAATGCTCAACAATCCTTGTGTGTCAGAGCATTCCAATCCTGTGTGGGTCTGATCCTGTGTGGGTCAGCACTCAGCGATCCTGTATGGGTCAGTGCATACCGATCCTGTGTGGGTCATATCCTATGTGGGTCATTTTGGGGGTTAGTACCTATCGAATTTGGGTGGGTTGGACCTGTGTGGATCATTACGGGGGTTAGTACATATCGATCTTGTGTGGGTCAGACTCCGTATGGTTAACAATAGTGCCTCTTGAAAGAATAAGATGATCTAGCTTCGTGTCTGATTATCTGTACTTCTATAATTCACTAATACATGGTGTGAGATGAGTCTTTTACCTTCGTGGTGATACCAGTGTGGTACTTTTACCTTCGTGGTGATATCTTCTTGGTGTTTCCTATGTGGTACTTTTACCTTCATGGTGTTATCTTTGTGGTGATATCTGTGTGGTACTTTTACCTTCGTGGTGTTACCTTTGTGATATTCTTCCCTCAGTTATGAGACAAGTATATCTTGCTAACTTAAGTATATGTATAGACATATACCTAAGTAGAGTTGATGACCGCTTCATGCTTTGTGATTGAGGTCTTGCTTTGTGGTTTTTCCTTTGTGGAACATTGGGAGACCTTCAGGGGTCTCGGGGTCCCTACAGAGTATTGTTATACTCACCCCTGTATGGGCTTAGCCCGCACCTTGTTGTGTCTTGTGCAGATGACAGGCAACATTGATCGAGGATGAGGGAGCCAGGACCGTTCAGTTCTCAAAGGTGGACCATTTGACGTGGCGTGACGCAGGACCACTGATCATAAACTATAACTACCCTTCAGGGTAGGATCCTTGGTGGACGATCCATGAGCTGTTTTTATCTTTTCAGTTGTACTTGTACTTTCCAGTTGGGCTTGTATTCCATCCCCTTTACTTTCAGCATACTTTTTACTATAGTAGTTTACTTGGTGGTTGCTTCTTTTGTGTTCTTGTCTTGCATGTTTGTACAATTTTAAAGGAAGTGTCTTACCATTATAGGGATATTAATTTCCAGTGATAGTCGCCCGCCCCTAGCCTATGGAAGGCGGGCTTAGTGTAGTCATGGAATGGGCCCCGGGGGACATGTCCTGACAAAGTGGCATCAGAGGAGTCAGTTCTACCAAAGAACCAGGACTCTGATCTTTTCTATGTGGCAATAATGTTGAGTGTTATAAGTTTGGTTTTCAGTTTGGGGAATCCAGTGTTAGTGCGGCGGCCAACATATCCATACACCAGAACCCAGAATTCTGATTTCTAACTTAGTGCACAAAAACACTGATTGTGTGTGTTTTTGAAAAGTTTTTCCTTTTGATTTATTTGATCCAGATCACTATGTTTAACTTATTGATAGTGGCACACCTATTTTATTTCATAATGCTGCAACATAGTCAGCCATCCAATATTCCCGAGAGAGTACATGAGGAAGGACCACCAACTGATGAGGCCTTGGTACAAGGACCTCTTACGATGTTAGCACCTTTGGGTGGTGTACCAGCAGCACCACTACCCATTAGGAAGCTGTTTCGACTAGCCCCACCAGCAGAGGGTGCATGCCAACCGAGTGTGTTGCATGATTTTTAGCGAAAGAGAGATCTGAGGATCCGAGGCGAGATTGATCCGCAGGTGGCTAAGGACTAAATGGAGGCTGTGGCCAGATTTTTTCTCTTAGTTGGGAAACTAGATGATTTTATGGTGATCCTAGCTACATATCTCTTCCAGGGAGTAGGATGGAGATGGTGGATCCTTACACTCCAGTTACATGATGAGGCGACCCACACCTTGGCAGACTTTGAGGTAATTATTAGGGAAAATTTCATCCCATCGACCTTATGCTTAGTGTGTATATAGGAGTTACTGCACTTACAACAGGGCAACATGACCGTAGCCTAGTACTCAATGAGGTTCACTGATCTCTCCCGCTACTCCACTGACATGGTATGTGACCCTTTCTTTAGGGCCCCGACCTTTGATCAGGGTCTTCAACAGGATATCAGAGCATCAATGGTATTTATCAGTATTTTGACACAGGCTGGGGTTCTAGATCAAGTGATTTTCGTGGAGAGATTCCTAGCTGAGCAGGCACCGACAGCAAGACCCACCACCGAGTGACACGTAGAAGAGATATCTGTGATTGGTAGTAGGCAGATGAAACAGAGGTCCAAGTGGAACAAACCTTCTGGTTGATGGTGTCGAGATGCAGGGTCGGAGGTGTGGGGCTCGCGAGGAAAAGGAGGTCAGATGAGGGACATACAATGCTACACATGCGGAGGTAGGGTCACATGGCTTGCAACTGCCCGACCCTCCATACAGATGACCAACATATGGTTTAGGTATCACCGAGGCTAAGAAAAAGGTTCGAGTGAGGAGGTCCGTAGGGTGGAAGACGTGGTAGATGAGCTGACCGTGCAATAGGTGGTGGGCGGTGATTCGAGGTTCTAACGCCACCACCACCAGGAGGTCCACCCCGACCTCAGGGAGCAGGAGGACAAGGATGAGCTCAGATCTAGGTAGCTGAGGACTATGACCACAACACTCCAAAGATGATTAGAGGTATGATATGTGTCTATTCAACCATAACTGTAGTACTTATAGACATAGGTTCCAGTCAATCTTTTATTACCATGACTCTCATTCGGAGCTCTAAGATTTCGAAGGATCCGTTGGATCGATCCTTATGGCTAGAGACTCATACAAGTGAAGATTCTATGATTACTCATTGGTGCCAGTAGTGTGATCTTACTCTAGGAGGTGACAACTTTGGTTGGTATCTTCTTGTAACGACATCATCTTGGGTATGGACTGGTTATCCACTGTCCATGCTCAAATTGAATTTATTAGGCTCAAAGTGCAGTGTGTCCATACGGATGGGACTAGGTTTTCCTTTACCAGTGAGAAGGGAACCTTTGCAGCATAGGATGGACTTACCTGGAGGTGGGTGCAACTGATAACATATTAGTTGTCTAGCCTTACCCTCAGGGAAGTTAATGTTGAGATTCTGAACTATCCTGTAGTGGTGGACCAATATACCTATGTATTTCTTGATGATGTTCTGGGACTACATACACGTAGAGAGGTAGACTTTTACATCGGCCTGTACCCTGAGATGACACTGATATATACACCAGCATATCAGATGGACCCCGTGATGATTCGTGAGTTATGAGTATAGTTGGAGGAATTGCAGAGGAAGGGGTTCATAAGGTCGAGTGTGTCTCCATGGGAAGCCGGTATTTTGTTCACCAAGAAGGCAGATGGGAGTTTGAGACTCTGTGTGGACTATTGGTGCCTGAACCAGGTGACCGTGAAGAATAAGTATCCACTTATGAGGATTGATGATCTTTTTGATAATCTGAAGGGAGATCAATGGTTTTCAAAGATAGACCTCAGATCAGGTTATCATCAGCTCAGGGTACGAGATGAGTATGTGCAGAAGATGACCTTTAGATGTCGGTATGGCCACTATGAGTTTTTGGTTATAACTTTTGGCATAACCAATGCCCCTGCAGTGTTCATGGGACTCATGAACAAGATCTTCCATCCATACCTCGATCGATTCTTTATGGTCTTCATCGACGACATCTTGGTGTACTCAGTGATGGAGGAGGAGCATGCCTATCATCTGCAGATAGTTCTGGATACACTCTGAGAGCACCAGCTTTATGGTAAGCTCTCGAAGTGCCTATTCTGGATAATAGAGGTTCACTTGTTAGGACATGTTATCTTGGAGTCTAGAGTTGTAGTGGATCTGGAAAACATAGAGGTTGTGCTAGCTTGGGAGCCACACAAGAGTGTGACCGAGGTGCGATGTTTTTTGGGCTTGGTTGGGTACTACCGGAGATTCATAACTAACTTTTCCAGAGTTGTGACACCCTTTGTCAGTGTTTATGAAGAAGGGATAGCCCTTCATGTGGAGGGAGAGATGCTAGAAGAGTTTTCAAGAGATGAGGCATAGACTAATGAGTGCCCCCATCTTGAGACTACTAGAAGAGGGCATTGGGTATGTAGTCTACTATGACACATCGGGATCCAGACTTGCATGTGTCCTGATACAGGAGTGAGCAGTGATCGTGTGTTGTAACACCCCAAGATTTTATGAAAAATATTCTTTTAATTTCATTAATGTCTTGTGTTGTATGATACACCAAGATCACCTTGCGCTATACACAACACCGTATTAGCTTGCAGTATACGCAACACTATTCTTGGATCGTGTTACACACAATTTTGAAAATAGTTATTCTACGCAACATTGAGTATATATATATATATATTCAATGTATAAATGAAATATGTTTGGATTCTGTTATACGAAACAACGAAGGATTTTTGCACAATACGCAACCCTGACTTGGCTTGCATTACACGCAATCACGACCTTCCTCGATAGCGTGTGTTGTACGCAATACCGGGTGTTACTAAACAACGATATATTATTATAATATTATTATAAACTAGCCGTTATGAATAGTATTAACTAAAATTTTAATTCTATAACATTATTATTCATCTTACACATTTTCTAGAACATGTTATAAGAACAAAATAAATTTTTCGGGTAAAATAAGTATTTTTCAAAAAATACAGTTTTGCCGCCTTTTGATGGCGCAAATATAGTTTTTGAAATGTTTATAAGTTCCATTTTACAAAATAAAATTATTCTTTCGAATCAAGAAATAAAAATTTACTTTGGATAAATTTTTTATTTTATTCTGATGACTTTCATATTTTAATGAATAGTAAAAACACGCTATATTTTAATTAAAAACAACTTTTTTCATCGTAATATATTATGTGGTTAAATTATAATATTGAATGGTTTTAAAGTATAAATAGAATATATTTTTACCATTTAATATAATTTATGTAATTAGCATTGATTTTACCTTGAATTCGTAGGTTAAATCAATTCAATCTTTTGCAATGTTTTAAAGAAAAACCCATTTTCTTTCGACAACGGGATTAATTTTAATTTAATTTCTGCAACTTTTGTGTATTGAATTTGGAAAAATGGATTCCATATTTGGAATCAGTGGGTCCAAATTATGTTAATAAGCTACTTTCTATTTTTGGGCATTGTGAATAGTAACTACGGTAAATTTTATTTACCATAGTTAAAGGTAAATCGAGTAATTAAGGGTAAATATAAGATTATAAAATTACCCTAAGACTTGGAAAAATCCTATTGGATTACTAAAATTCAACCCATATCACCTAAGGGTCGGATTAGATTCATTTAATGGAATTTTTTTCATGAAAATAA
The DNA here is from genome assembly GCA_963277665.1 of Viscum album. Classification (NCBI taxonomy): domain Eukaryota; kingdom Viridiplantae; phylum Streptophyta; class Magnoliopsida; order Santalales; family Viscaceae; genus Viscum; species Viscum album. The sequence goes on from OY728155.1 coordinate 1,910,055,923, forward strand.
TTTAATTATTATAAAACCAAAGAAAGTGACAACATGTCACTCTCTTAAATACTATAAGTATAATAATTTTAATTTAGTGATAAAATTCATGAAACTTCGAACATTAATAGTATAAAGAAATTTAAAAAAATTATATACATCATGAGAATTTATTTAGAATTTTTTGGGATTAAATAATTATCATTAATTGTGACACAATAGTGATGCAGAAATTATTTATCTAGTGAAAAATCAAGAATATAGTTTTTATTAAACTAATAGTGACCATAAAAGGTACAAAACCCTGACCAAAACTTATTGGTCATGTAAATGTAAACTATAATCATCCAATGGTCGAATATTTGACTATTTGGATTCTTATACAAGCAATTATGACACTTATATTATTTTATTTTAAATGATGTCAAAGTTATCACCTTCATAATTTAATAAATATAAAAATTTAACTATTGTGATTTTAAGATGATAAATTCTAGTAAAAGTATTATTGTGAACGTTAATAGATTTATATTCATCATATAATTTTATTTTTAATTTTTATGCAACACATAAGTATATTAAATAATTATACAAAAATGTTGTAGTAATTATTTTATTAAGAGATAAACCAAATAAATGGTTTTAAAAATAATAAAATAAATATTATATGAACTATTTAATGTTCTCCACTAATTTTCTAGATACAAATGACCTTTTATTGATCTATTAAAACTTTTAGTTCGAACATATCTTCTGTATATATTTTATTTAAATTCAAATAAATGAATAGTGTCAAAATTGACACTATTGTTATTTTATAAAAATAACATATTATAAAATTGTTTAAAAATCAAAAAAATATTTAAAAATTATAAATTTAAATTTATATGGTCTATAATGTTATAAAGTAAACAATTATTGAAAATTCACAACAAATAAGTAATTATTTTGTATAATTTAAAATTTAGAATTTTATTACCACAAATAAACCTAAATAGATTAAATAAGGATAAATCAAAATGATAAGGTTTAAAATAAGATCCAAACATGTCTAAATTTGATTGGTTGATGAGATTACAACCCTATATCTTCTAATATTTGAATAGGAGTCATTTTTGGAGGTTTTTAAGTGGGGTTAGATTTATTATAAATTAATATTTTTAAGAATTCCAAAGGTGCCCCTCTCCTCCCTTATAAAAGGGCACCTCCTCCCTATCTTCCACACACCACTTTGAGCCTTCAAGCTCGGCCAAACCCTGACCAATTCTCTTCTCCACTTCCCTAGAACCATCCTAGAGGTCCTGGTATTTTTCAAAGACCAATTTTAGTGCCCTAAGAGGATGTCTCAAAGAGGCGCTTCAAAGAAGAGGTAATTTCCGTTACTAATTCTTTCACCTTTATTTCTTCTTCCACTTCTTATTCTTAGGTTGTTTCATTATTAAGTAATAACATCAGTATCAATCATATAATGATATGATATTATAAGTATGAAACAACCTTATTTCACCATCTATCCATCTGACAGAAAACAAAATCACCGCGCGTGTGTACGTACAGAATACCGTCTCCACGCCGTGGTGTAATCTATTTTCCATCACCACCTTACTTGGATGGGTATAATGGTGTAAATAATAACTATATATGATTATTGTAAAGTTATAATTATTCTGTAATAGTATACATACACTCCAATAAAATTCCAAGATCATGGGAACGATATCATCGCTCGTGCGTACGTACGGAATACCGTCTCCACGACGCGATGAGATTCATTCTCAATGATTAGCCATTCATAAATGATTATAAAGTATATATAACAAGTAATAATGAAATATATGACATAATAATGATACTGTATTTATGTATATATATGTGTATGTCATCCAATTAATTCCATTCAATTCAATGAGGAAACGAAAACAACGTTTATGCGTACGTACGACCTACCGTCTCCATGAACGGTGTATTTCTTTCTATTTATCGATCTATTAAATATATGTATATTCTGAATATATATTATATATAAATCATGTTTTAAATTATGTATGTAAGTAATCATGATCTAAGTAATCATATGAATAATTACAAGTCAAAACACGGACGACAAATGAAACGATTTTACCCAAAACGCTCTTTAACATGGAATTTACAAAAGAACGGGTAATATAAAGTCATAAGTGAACCATATATGATATCATAACAATTAATATGATTCTGTAATAATTCAATAACATTATTTAAATCATTATACAAGAGTTTCAGATACATACGAAGCATATCGGACCTAAGGTAAGGGATAATTTTGCAAATCTCATTTTTATCTGAGATTTCATATTTGTAAGTATTTACTGGGGTTATTTCTATCATCCATGTCCATTTTTTATAAAAGTGTTTTCATGTATGTTTAAAGTAATTTTTACCCATTTTTTAATTTTACTACATGGTATGTAAGGAATCTTTCTTTTCTTTACGTTATGAGGTACTTTTTGAATTTTCCGGTAAAAGTACGAAAAGAATGTTTTTTTGACTTATACGGCACGAACAAATTTTTATGGTTTTACAAAGCCTTATTTTCATGAAGCTTCCTCCAAAATATTTCATGAATATTTTCAACAAAATCCGTTTCTTTTAAAATTGCATGACATTTTGTGAAAAGAAAATGAATTTGAAGAAAAAAAGGATATTTTCCTCAAGAATTCATTTCATGTGTTTTATCAAAACCATTTTCGATCTAAGATGAAATTATTTAATATGTGTATGTTTCAAGTATAATGTCTCTATGATTTATATGGTTTCAATTTTCTTATGATGAAATATCCATTTGTTTTATATGGATTATGTGATGATGGGATGGTGTTTATGAAACCCATTTTATTCTTTGGGTTATGATGAATGTTTTAAGTTTATTTTGTGGAACAAGTAAGAATGATTTCACTATGAGATGGGTGGGACCTATATCTCCCTCCAATGCATTGGGTAAAGATTTATATCTCATGAGATAGACATGGCTGGAGCGGCAGGTTAAACCAGTTCAGTAAAATAGGACTGAAACGAGGAGTGAACTAGATTCAGAAAGGGACTTTGTCCACTAAGATGGTCTTGGCAGCAATGCCTTGGCTACTATAGAAATCATTACATGTGCTTAATGGATTCCACAATTACATGTTTTATTCCCATGCTATTTTTTTCATTCTTAATGTTTCTTTATGATCTATGCCTTAAGTACTTCCATATTTTATGTCATTGCTCAATCTTTTGATGTTTAAACATTGTGTTCATGTTTTTAAGTTCAAATTTATATGATATGTTTTATTTTATCCATGCTTACCCTTACTGAGAATTTGAGCTCACCCTTTTTATGTTTTATTTTCCCCAGGATATAAAGAAAGGTTTTAGGTAACAAAAAAAAGGGAAAGATCTTTATGGGAGATGTTGAAGATCTTTCACCACTATTAGAAGATTACATTCCAAGTTTACAAAGACACTAAACTATTACTGTCCTTATGTGTCTGTTTTTGTTATGTATTAAGTATTCCTCTAAAGTAATGTAATGTCCATGTACGTCAAGCTTTGGGTATCTACAGTTGGTATCAGAGGAAAGGTTTAGTCAACCTTTGGAAACTAGGATGCAAGAACTTTAGTAAGATCCCTAGAGATATTTCTAAGGTATGTCTAGGGATGTCCCTAAGGTTAAGTATAGGTTATAGTACAAGAATTATGGTAACCCAAGATGTTAGATATTGATGGTACTCCCCCTTTATTATGTTGTTTTACCTAGGGTGATTTTTGCCTCTCACACTATTCTTTTTGGGTTTTAGACGATGGCTGGAACCCGAAGGAACCGTGTTGATCAATGTAATAGAAAATGAAATAATTGTCCTCCTGAACAAACAAATGTTATGGGAGATGGAGTGAAAAATCTTATTTCTATACTTACACAAGCTATGAATCATTCTGGACTTCCAAATGAACAGAGAAGGGAACGATATTCTATTGAGTCCTTTATGGGGAAACACCCACCTTCTTTAAGTGGGTCTTCTGATCCACTTGTTGCTGAACAATGGATTAGTACTACTGAAAAGATATTTTCAGTTCTTCAATGTTCTGAACATGATAAAGTCATCTTAGCAGTATATCGTTTGGAAGGTGAAGCTGATCAATGGTGGAATCTTATCTAGAATACAAGGACAAGAGATGAAATTGTGTCCACAGAATGGGATGAGTTCAAGAACTTATTTTTCAATAAGTACTTCCCTCGTATTCTTCGAACAAAGATGGAGAAGGAGTTTCTTGAACTAAAGCAAAAGGATGATGAATCTGTTGTTATATACGAAGAGAATTTTACAAGGCTTTCCAGGTATGCATCTGGATTTATCATCCAACCTGAAAGTAAAGTTGATTGATTCTTCAGTGGCTTAAAACCAAATCTTCGAAGGGAATTAGCTATAAGAGACTTCAGTAGCTATGAAGAAATTGTGCGTTGTGCTATCAAGGTAGAAATGGAAGTTGGTGTTACTTATCCATCTCATAGTTTTGACAAGAAACGAAAGATGGAGTTCAAGGAGAAATCTCAGAATAATGGTGAAAAGAAGATGAATGTTTCCTTATGCTCAAAGTGTGGAAAGAAGCATGGTGGAGATTGTCTTAAAGGGACTAGAAAATTTTTTAAGTGTGGAAAAGAAGGTCATCGAGCAGCTGAGTGTCGAAGTAATGTAAAAAGGGTTTCTAATGATGTGAATAAAGAAAATAATGCAGAGAACGCACCACCAATACTTCAATGCTTCAAGTACAAGGAAATGGGGAATTATGCTAATAAATGCCCTAATCCAAGGGTTAGTGATGATCGACATGAGAAACCACTTAAGGCAAAGGACAAAGGGAAGTCACATGCGGTCACTATTGGCGATGTTGAATATGAAAATGATGTGGTGGAATGATTAAGTGTTTATGTAATGGGATTCCAAAATAATGTTTTATATAGTATCGTGGAATATTGGAATATTTATGTTTTGGTCTATTGTGGTTTTCAATGGTACCAGTAACCATAGAATGTGATTGAGATATTTTTGGAAAAAAAGATGATATGCGCATAATGAAAGGAAAACGAAAAAATGAAATGTTTGACCGTATTCATGAGCTCATGACTGATATAAGGAGAAGTTTATATCATGGTTTGAGTATATAGAATATTTGGATTTTGGTATGTGGAAAGAGTTAACTTTTGACTGCATTCGTGTTTTCACTATGGTTCAATTAATGGGTATTCATTCTTCAAGAGAATACATGATTAAGGTATTCACATGTTTGTAATTTGACCAACAAGATATATCTTATGATATATGGGGGATAAATGATGGAATTCACGTGATTGTTATGTGACATTTCAAGTAATCATTTTCTTTATACTATGAGCTTGGACCGAAGTATTTTAGATAAGCCTAATGATTGGAATGGATTATGTTGGACATAAGTTAGGATAGAACTTTTTTCGATATTATTGATGGGATGTTATAGTAATATATCTTTAGAAAAAGGACAACCTGCAGGACGGGTGACAGCCCATCACGTCAGACAAGGCTGTGGGAATCGAAACCACAACCGAAGTGCGACTGACCTTTATCGCCTACCACTGGCCTACAGGATGTCCCTAGTTAGTAGAAACTAGTTTTATTTTATTACGCGGTATGATATATGAAGTATAAGTTCATTTTTGGAATCGTATACGATTAACCTCACCATAGATGGACTTATTTATATTTGATAACTTTTTCTAACCTTTTGTTTGAAACAGATGGAATGAACCATCATTCTATCACATGATCTATTAACACTTCATGAATAACAAATTCAACTTCATTTCTTTAAGGGATGAAGTGGAAATTGTTCAAAGCACGAACAATAGTGAAATTGTACCAATATCATGTAAGTATTTATTTTAATTCATCAACTTTAGGGAAATGATCTTGAAAACCAAAAATGTTGTCCTAGTTCCCTTATATCCGATTAATCAGATGGTACCTTAGATCATCACAAATCAATAGCTTTGTGATTGTTGGATTTTTCATAGCCATGTTCTCTACCACTCTCCATCAGAACTTGATGGTTAAATTTTTCTTCCATATCCATATTTTCACCTATGTTCTCCTACATGGAAACCCTGTGATGAGTTAATTTGGGTAACCGTTACATTTCATACATTAGTTTTTAAAATCCATGTTTTGGTATTCCTTTTTACGATGTGGGTTTCTATTAAACAAACTTTCGAGTAGTAAACCATTTATAACCCCGACGAATTTCGAGGGAGAAATTCATTTTAAGGGGGGTAGAATGTAACACCCCGAGATTTTATGAAAAATATTATTTTAATTTCATTAATGTCTTGTGTTGTATGCTACACCAAGATTACCTTGCGCTATACGCAATACCGTATTAGCTTGCAGTATACACAACACTATTCTTGGATCGTGTTATACACAATTTTGATAATAGTTATTCTACGCAACATTGAGTATATATATATATATATATTCAATGTATAAATGAAATATGGTTGGATTCTGTTATACTAAACAACGAAATATTCTTGCACAACACGCAACCCTGACTTGGCTTGCATTACATGCAATCGCGACCTTCCTCGATAGCATGTGTTGTACGCAATACCGGGTGTTACTAAACAACGATATATTATTATAATATTATTATGAACTAGCCGTTATGAATAGTATTAACTAAATTTTGAATTCTATAACATTATTATTCATCTTACACATTTTCTAGAACATGTTATAAGAACAAAATAAATTTTTTGGGTAAAATAAGTATTTTTCAAAAAATAGAGTTTTGCCGCATTTTGATGGCGCAAATATAGTTTTTGAAATGTTTATAAGTTACATTTGACAAAATAAAATTATTCTTTGGAATGAAGAAATAAAAATTTACTTTGGATAAAATTTTTATTTTATTCTGATGACTTTCATATTTTAATGAATAGTAAAAACACGCTATATTTTAATTAAAAACAACTTTTTTCATCGTAATATCTTATGTGGTTAAATTATAATATTAAATGGTTTAAAAGTATAAATAGAATATATTTTTACCATTTAATATAATGTATGTCATTAGCATTGATTTTACCTTGAATTCCTAGGTTAAATCAATTCAATCTTTTGCAATGTTTTAAAGAAAAACCTGTTTTCTTTTGACAACAAGATTAATTTTAATTTAATTTTTGAAACTTTTGTGTATTGAATTTGGAAAAATGGATTCCATATTTGGAATCAGTGGGTCCAAATTATGTTAATAAGCTACTTTTTATTTTTGGGCATTGTGAATAGTAACTACGGTAAATTTTATTTACTATAGTTAAAGGTAAATCGAGTAATTAAGGGTAAATATAAGATTATAAAATTACCCTAACACTTGGAAAAATATTATTGGATGACTAAAAGTAGACCCATATCACCTAATGGTCATATTAGATTCATTGAATGAACTTTTTTCCATGAAAATAATTTAATTATTATTAAAACCAAAGAAAGTGACAACATGTCACTCTCTTAAATACTATAAGTATAATAATTTTAAGTTAGTGATAAACTTCATGAAACTTCGAAAATTAATAGTCTACAGAAATCTAACAAAATTATATACATCATGAGAATTTATTTAGAATTTTTTGGGATTAAATAATTATCATTAATTGTGACACAATAGTGATGCAGAAATTATTTATCTAGTGAAAAATAAATAATATAGTTTTTATTAAACTAATAGTGACCATAAAAGGTACAAAACCCTGACCAAAACTTATTTGTCATGTAAACTTAAACTATAATCATCCAATGGTCTAATATTTGACCATTTTGAGTCTTATACAAGAAATTATGACACTTATATTATTTTATTTTAAATGATGCAAAAGTTGTCACTTTCATAATTTAATAAATATAACAATTTAACTATTGTGATTTTAAGATGATAAATTCGAGTAAAAGTATTATTGTAAAATTTAATAGATTTATCTTCATCATAGGATTTTATTTTTAATTTTTATGCAACATATAAGTATATTAAATAATTATACAAAAATTTTGTAGTTATTATTTTATTAAGAGATAAACCAAATAAATGGTTTTAAAAATATTAAAATAAATATTATATGAACTATTTAATGTTCTCCACTAATTTTATAGATACATATGACCTTTTATGAGTCTATTAAAGCTTTTAGTTAGAACATATCTTCTGTATATATTTTATTTAAATTCAAATAATTGAATAGTGTCAAAATTGACACTATTGTTATTTTATAAAAATAACATATTATAAAATTGTTTAAAAATCACAAAAATATTTAAAAATTATAAATTTAAATTTATATGGTCTATAATGTTATAAAGTAAACAATTATGAAAAATTCACAACAAATAAGTAATTATTTATTATAATTTAAAATTTAGAATTTTATTACCACAAATAAACCTAAATAGATTAAATAAGGATAAATCAAAATGATAAGGTTTAAAATAAGATCCAAACATATCTAAATTTTATTTTTTGATGATATTACAACCCTATATCATCTAATATTAGAATATGAGTCATTTTTGGAGGTTTCTAAGTGGGGTTAGATTTATTATAAATTAATATTTTTAAGAATTCCAAAGGTGCCCCTCTCCTCCCTTATAAAAGGGAACCTCCTCCCTCTCTTCCACACACCAATTTGAGCCTTAAAGCTCGGCCAAACCATGCCCAGTTCACTTCTCAACTTCCCTAGAAACATCTTAGAGGTCCTGGTTATTTTCAAAGACCAATTTTAGTGGCCTAAGAGGAGGTCTCAAAGAGGTGCTTCAAAGAAGAGGTAATTTCCGTTACCGATTCTTTCACCTTTATTTATTCTTCCACTTCTTCTTATTAGGTTGTTTCCTTATGAAGTAATAACATAAGTATCACTCATATACTGATATGTTATTATAAGTTTGAAACAACCCTATTTCACCATCTATCCATCCTACGGAAAACGAAATCACCGCGCGTGCGTACGTACGGAATACCGTCTCCACGCCGTGGTGTAATCTATTTTCCACAACCAACTTACTTGGATGGGTATAATGGTGTAAATAATAGCTATATATGATTATTTTAAATTTATAATGATTCTGTAATAGTATACATACACTCCAATAAAATTCCACGATCATGGGAACGATATAATCGCTCGTGCGTACGTACGGAATACCGTCTCCACGACACGATGAGATTCATTCTCAATGATTAACCATTCATAAATGATTATAAAGTATATATAATAAGTAATAATTAAATATATGAAATAATAATGATACTGGATTTATGTATATATATATATATATGTATTCCATCCAATTAATTGCATTCAATTCAATGAGTAAACGAAAACAACGTTCATGCGTACGTACGACCTACCGTCTCCATGGACGGTGTATTTCTTTCTATTTATCGATCTATTACATATATGTATATTCTAAATATATATTATATATAAATCATGTTATACATTCATTATGTAAGTAATCATGATCTAAGTAATCATATGAATAATTACAAGTCAAAACACGGACGACAAATGAAACGATTTTACCCAAAACGCTCTTTAACATGGAATTTACAAAAGAACGGGTAATATAAAGTCAGAAGTGAACCATATATGATATCATAAAAATTAACATGATTCTTTAATAAGTCAATAACATTATTTAAATCATTATACAGGAGGTTCGGATACGTACGAAGCATATCAGACCTAAGGTAAGGGATAATTTTGCAAATCTCATTTTTATCCAAGATTGCATATTTGTAAGTATTTACTGGGGTTATTTCTATCATCCATGTCCATGTTTTATAAAAGTGTTTTCATGTATGTTTAAAGTCATTTTTACCCATTTTTGAATTTTACTACATGGTATGTAAGGAATCTTTCTTTTTTTTACGTTATGAGGTACTTTTTGACTTTTCCGGCAAAAGTACGAAAATAATGTTTTTTTAACTTATACGTCACGAACGAATTTTTATGGTTTTATAAAGACTTATTTTCATGAATCTTACTCCAAAATATTTCATGAATATTTTCAACAAAATCCTTTTCTTTTAAAATTGCATGACATTTTTGTGAGAAGAAAATGAATTTGAAGAAAAAAAGGATATTTTCCTCAAGAATTCATTTCAAGTGTTTTATCAAAACCATTTTCCATCTAAGATGAAATTATTTCATATGTGTATGTTTCAAGTATAATGTCTCTATGATTTACATGGTTTCAATTTTCTTATGATGAAATATCCATTTGTTTTATATGGATTATGTGATGATGGGATGATGTTTATGAAACCCATTTTTTTCTTTGGGTTATGATGAATGTTTTAAGTTTATTTTGTGGCACAAGTAAGAATGATTTCACTATGATATGGGTGAGACCTATATATCCCTCTAATGAATTGGGTAAAGATTTATATCTCATGAGATAGACATGGCTGGAATGGCAGGTTAAACCGGTTCAGTAAAACAGGACTGAAATGAGGAGTGAACTCGATTCAGAAAGGGACTTTGTCCACTAAGACTGTCTTGGAAGCAATGCCTTGGCTACTGTGGAAATCATTACATGTGCTTAATCGATGCCACAATTACATGTTTTATTCCCATGCTATTTTTTCATTCTTAATGTTTCTTTATGATCTATGCCTTATGTACTTCCATGTTTTATGTCATTGCTCAATCATTTGATGTTTAAACATTATGTTCATGTTTTTAAGTTCAAATGTATATGATATGTTTTATTTTATCCATGCTTACCCTTACTGAGCATTTTAGCTCACCCTTTTTATGTTTTCTTTTCCCCAGGATATAAAGAAAGGTTTTAGGTAAGAAAAAAGGGAAAGATCTTTATGGGAGATGTTGAAGATCTTTCACCACGATTAGAAGATTACGTTCCAAGTTTCCAAAGACACTAAACTATTACGGTCCTTGTGTGTCTGTTTTTGTTATGTTTTAAGTATTCCGCTAAAGTAATGTAATGTACATGTACGTCAAGATTTGGGTATCTACATGTGTGGTTCTCAGTAGCTGAGACAACATTAGAGGAACTACACTACCCATTACATGGAGTTATCATCAGTGGTATTCTCCTTGAGTATGTGATGGAATTACTTGATGGGAGAATTTTTTACATTCTACTCTGATCACTAGAGTCTTAGGTATAACTTCTCACAGAAGGACCTGAACCTGAGATAGTGACGATGGCTAGAGTTCCTCCAGTACTATGACTTTGAGATAGGATATACTCCTGGGAAGGAGAATGTAGTGGTATACACACTCAGAAGGTGGTCTGGTATACGGTTGCTGAGTGAGGCGACATAACATCTAGCCGTGTTGCAGATATCCTTTTGTGGATAAATATGAAGAATATTACCTCCAGTTTATGACTATCACTCCCCCACTTATTCAGTGAGTTTGGGAGGCACTGCTCGAGGACATTGACTGCGAGGCATAACGTGCTCTGATATCTATAGGATATGCACCTGATGGATTTTCTTAAGGTGGGGAGCACATCATACTCTTTAAAGGATGCACCATGGTACAAGTGGCGCTACGAGAAGAGGTGTTGAGGGAGTTCCATATATCCCCTATGGTGATACATATTGTTGTGGAAAAGATGTACCAAGACCTATGGAATCTACACTGCTGGATAGGTATGAAGAAGGAAGTGGCCGATTTTGTTTCACGATGCCTCACTTGTCAGCAAGTGAAGGCCGAGAATCAGGTTCCAACAGGCTTAGTGCAGTCACTAGAGGTGCCGGAGTGGAAGTGGGATGGTATCTCTATGGAATTTGTGACAGGGATTCCATGTACGTCCATGGGACATGATTCCATATGGGTGATTGTTGATTAACTGACCAAATAGTCCCACTTCCTACCCATCCCATAGTAGGGATCAGTAGAGGGATTGGGATTTCTCTATGTACAGAAGATTTTACGACTTCATGGGGTGACATAGATGATCATATACGACCGTGATGCACGTTTTAAATCCTAATTGTGGAAGGGATTATAGGAGGAGTTTGGGACTCAACTATGTTTGAGCACCGCCTTTCATCCACAGATGGATGGTTAGACGGAGCGGACCATTCAGACACTAGAGGACATGCTTCATTCTCGCATCCTCGATTTTGGTCACAGTTGGGAGGATCACTTTCCCTTGGTGCTGTTTGCGTACAACAACAGATATCACTCCACCATCGGTATGGCACCATTCGAGGCATTATACGGTTGACTTTGTAGATCACCTCTATGCTAGACAGGCCTAGGGGAGTCAAGACTTATGGGTATGGAGTTGGTATGGGCTACCACTGAGAAGGTGAAGATCATCTAGGAGAGGATGAAGACTGCATAGATCATGTAGAAGTCTTATGTGGACAGGAGACATGGACCTTTGGAGTTCTAGGAAGGAGACCATGTCTTTCTACAGGTCTCACCTCGACAAGGTTTGTGGAGATTTGGATGAGGCGGAAAGCTATCTCTAAGGTTCATCGGACCTTTTATAGTTCTCAACAGAGTTGGTGAGGTGGCGTATCTCCTAGATCTTCCCCCAAAGATGCACCAGGTGCATGAAGTTTTCCATGTGTCGTATCTGAGGAGGTACGTTCATGATCCATTGCATGTCATCAACTGGGACGAGCTGGAAATTGACGATGGGGAGACCTTTACATAGGTTCTAGTGGAGATGGATGATTGACAAGAGAAGGTCCTTCATGGACAATCTATACCTCTTTTGTGCGTTCTCTAGCAATATGAAAACCTCTAGGGGAGCACATGGGAGCGGGATGCTCAGATTCGTGCTCAATACCCCCATTTGTTTCCTTAGTCTATTTTGTGGTTTTTGGGGATGGAAATCCCCAAGGCGGGGATAATGTAAATATACATATTTTCCATGTAATTTTTTTAATTATATTGAATTATTACAAATGTACAAAATTTAACGGTGCGTGATTCTGAGGCCTGAAATAAATTTCTGAACATTTTAAGGTACTTTCAGTAAATGCGTGAGCGGTATTTTCTATATTTTGAACCGGTGCTTGGATTAAAAATCTGAGGGCATCGTTGAATCCGCAGTGCTGAGATTCTCTTAAGGGAGGCTTTACTTTGACCACAGTAAGTCTGGATAAAAAGTTATATTTTGGGACTTTTTAAATGAATAATAAAATAACATTGTTATTTTATTTATTTATTTCTTTTCCTCCAATGGAAAAGTGGTAGTGTGGGACCAACGACATGTCAAGACATTAAATGTCTTGACTCCTCAAATAATTTGTAATGACACCATTGAAATTAGGAAGGTTTCTATTAAATGAACCCCCATAAATTCCATGATCCTTACTTACCCCCCTCTCCTATTTATATGGATCTTGGGGGGAGGTATTTACACGACTACACCAAGTGACAAATCTCTGGTAAAGTAACGTGACTCCCAACACATTGAAGAAAGGACTGGTTCTGGAGAGTGGTGACGAGTGACACTAAACTCCGAACTGAAGAATGACGATAGAGTGACATCGCTGGCAGCTTGTTGCGGGGGAGATGAATACCGACACTTCCTCAATCACGAGCATTCTCCATCGATCTTGAGGTAGGGTTTTAATATTTTTTTTTGTTTCCAAGATTTGATGAAGCTTTCTTGCTACCCTCTTACTATCAATCTAATATAGAGGGAGTGTTCCAAATGAACAAGGCCCGGACCCTCCGCCCTTGTTGGAATTCTTAGTGTGTTCCTCGCAAGCATTATCTTCAGGTTGGACAAGACCCGAGACGACATATTTTGGTAGTGGATGACACCGAATAACCATGTCGGAGGTGGTGGGTCATCGCTCACCATAGGAGGAGGCCATGACACTATGACGCGACAGTCAGTAGAGCGACTGACACCGACCAGACATGGTGGAGATGTGGGGTGTCTTCACGCACCGCCGACAGAGAAGGGCAACAACTTTTCAGCCGCGACAGGGTCGAACAGGGCGACTGACATCGACCGTCCACAAGAGGAAGAAGCGGCGCGCAACGGAACACCACCATAAGAGCCGCAACTCCGATGCCGCAGTGGTGGGACCCGTAGTGGGTCCCACGGGTGACCTAGAAGCGCCAAAAAGCGCTGCCGCTTCGCCATCCGAACGGGAACCCCTCCACCCCCATGCCAGCCCAGCAGACCTCACATCACCGTGCCGCGCCACCTACAGGCCGAGCCCCACCATGGGCCGGGCCACGCAATCCTAGAGGGTCGCGCCTCCGTGGGATAGGACACACCTCCTTGGGATGGGCCATGCGATCCTAGCGGGCCGCGACTCCGCAGGCTGGGCCGTGTGAGCCCAGTGGGCCTGTGGTCCGGGCCGCGCCCCCTTACGGGTCAGGCCAGACCATGACCCAGCCCAGCCGGGTTGGACCCAAACTGGGTTGGGTTAATCTGAACTGGGTCGGGTCGGCCCTGAATGGGTCAGGTCGCCCCAGACCGGGTCGGGCTGGGTCGGTCTGACCGTGTCGAACCAGACCCAGACCCAACCAGGCCAAGTTTCGCTTAAAGGGCTATAACATGAGAACCATGTGTCCATTTGATGAATCGTCTATGGATCTAGGACCCTCAGAGAGAGAAGGTAATTTTTGTATACTTAACTTGAGATTTGAATAAATTTAGAGTACAACCCGGTTGGATCGAATCCGAATCCAACCGGGACCTCAGAACTAAAACGCTTATAAGTCACAGACCGTGCATATGATTGACGCACCATCTGTCACATTGGAACCCTTACGACATGCCGGTACATTGGAATAATTCTTCGCAGAGTTTCATGGAGGTTGAGGTATGAACTATGTCTTTAGGAGAGGTTCTCCCAGAATCAAGCGTACTATGAGTGGGAATCCAGTGGCTGGCAGTGAAGCGCATGTTGAAGACAGATCATACGGAGGTTAGTACCGATCAATCCTGTGTGGTTCAGAACCCATCCTGTGTGGGTAAGATCCTATGTGGTTCAGCGCTCAGTGATCCTATGTAGGTTAGTGCATGCTGATCCGGTGTGGGTCAGATCTTGTGTGGGTCTACACTCAGTGATCCTTTGTGGGTCAGTGCATACTGATACTGTGTGGGTCATTACGGGGGTTAGTACCTATCAACTATGGGCAGGTTGTGTCCTATGTAGATCATTGAGGGGGTTAGTACCTATCGATCCTGTGTAGGACAATATTCGTATGATTATCAGCAGTGCCTCTTGAGAGAATAAGTTGATCTAGCTTCGCAACTGATCATCTTTACTTCTATACTTCACTAATACCTAGTGTGAGTTGAGTCTTTTACATTCATGGTGATATCTGTGTGGTACTTTTACCTTTGTGGTGATATCTTCATGGTGATACCTGTGTGGTAATTTTACCTTCGTGGTGTTACCTATGTGGTACTTTTACCTTCGTGGTGTTACCTGTGTGGTACTTTTACCTTTGTGGTGTTACCTTCATGGTGTTACCTTTATGATATTATTCCCTCATGTATGAGACAATTATATCTTGAAAAATTCGGAATATGTATGGTTATATACCTAAGTAGTGTTGATGACTACTTCATGATTTGTGATTGGGGTCTTGGTTTGTGTTTTTTGATTTGTGGAACTCTGGGAGACCTTCGGGGGTCTCAGGGTCCCTACTGAGTATTGTTATACTCAACCCTGCACAGGCTTCACTTGCACCTTGTTGTGTTTTTTATAGAAGGACAACATTGATCAAGGCTGAGGGAGCTAGGACCGTTCAGTGCTCAGAGGTGGACCATTTGACGTGGCGTGGCGCAGGACCACTGATCGTGAACTATACCCACCCTTCAAGTAGGATCCTCAGTGGACGATCCAGGTGCTTTTTTTATCTTTTCAGTTGTACTTGTACTTTGCAGTTGGGATTCCATTCCATCCCCTTTACTTTCAACATTCTTTTTACTACAACAATCTAATTGGCGGTTGCTTCTTTTGTGTTCTCGGCTTGTGTGTTTTTACAGGTTTAAGGGAAATGCCTTCCCATTATAGGGATACGCCTTTACAGTGCTAGTCTCCAGCCCCAGGCCTATGGAAGGCGGGCTTGGGGTAGTCACGGAATGGGCCCCGAAGGACGGGTCATGACAATTTATGTTGGATCTATATATGGAAGGCCAATCCATACCAATAATTGATTCAAATTTTACCAAAGGAAGTATGAAAAGGTTCTTTGGGAAGTTTATACCAAAAATCATGATAGGGGAGTAGTTATATACTTTTGATGCAATAATTGACCTATTTTCCATTTTCACCGATAACTCAACTTCCAAGATTTTTGATGGTTTTTTAATAGTTCTACTAAACTTTCATGATATTAAAGAATGAGTAGAACTGAAATAAAAAAGTAAGTTTTATATTCTTGAATTAATAACTAGCGTACCTATCACCACCTTGTTGTCAGGATCCACTTTAGCATTTGTGATGGAAAAATCTCTCCCTTACTACTTTGGAGGTTGCTATTTGTCTCAAAAAACCCTTATCTTAGTGAATTGGTTTGAAAAATTCCCTAGTTGCATAAAATTTTAGTAATGAAGAATACATTGTGTTTTGATTGGATCATTTCTTTCCCCCATTAGAGTAGTGTGTTTTCTTACTAGAAATCACTGGCAAGGTTCCCTTCCTTCCCGCACCTAAATAATTTCTTCATCCCCATCAAGAAATTTACAGGGTTCTTCTTTACACACCTTTTGGAAAGTGTGATGTTTAAATTTATTAGAACTATTATATCTCTCTATCAGACTACCATAATTGATCTCTACTTTCTGCTTCTTGTCCCCGTGATACCCCAGAGATTTTTTGATATCTTTTTTGACTTTGAGGGAACTGCAGACAATTTCCTCATAGCTATCAAAGTCAAGGATCCCTAGGGATTTATGTAGGATAGGTTTTAACCCACCAAATAAGTGGCAAACCTTACACTTGGGTGTAACAAAAAATATGAAGGTTTATCATAAAATCCTTGTGATGTTTTCCTCATATTCCCTAATAGTTTCATCATATTTTTTCTTGAGGGGAAAGAAATCCCTTTCCATTTTATGTCATAGGGTGTGGGAAAAATATTTATCAATTTTTTTATGGAAATCCTTCCAACCCATCTCCTCTATCTCTTCCTCAGGATTCATATTTTTGATCAATATCCACCATTGATTAGATTCACCCTCCATACGATAAACAACCAGAAGAAAATTCTCTTGTTCGGAGAATTAAAGGAAGGAGATGATCTTCTCAATGTATTTTATCCATTATTCGATGATTAAGGGATTAAATGATCCATTGAAAGTAGGATACCTTTGTCACATGAAGCTCTTGATTACATATTTTTCTCTTTTGGGGAGATTTGGACACTCCTCATGATCTAGGTTTCTATTCAAAACCTGAGTCAGTTGGGATAGTATCTTCCTGAAGTTCATGATTCCCATTCCCATCAGGATGGGTATCTCATTGGGGTAGTCATCACATTGCCCTTTCACAACGACTGTTTACCCGATTCCTCCTATTTCTGACCATTGTCTAGAATAAAAGGAAAATTAGGGATGATTATTTCCAAACTATTAAACACATAAAGGATAATCCAATGACATTAAAGAGATAACTTATAAATTACGTGTATTTCATTAACTTATGAATTTCTAGGCTTCAATCTATGTTATCCATCATATATTTCATAACATATATTCTTATGGTAAATTTTTGTTCCTTAATAATGGTTCATACAAATATTATGAATTTACCAAAACATATCTCCTAGTAATGTCAAACCAAGTGTGCAGTAGGGACTATTGTCATGTACCAAGTTACCCTGAGTCAGGGCCAAGACACCTTGTTGGAGTTATTGCCTCTAGGTACATCTGTAACAAAACCACAACCACTTGTAGTATCCAGACATTGATGTATTTAATTGATAAACCAATTAATCTATACTCAAAAAACTTTTAGGGATGTATTATTATACTTAGTCTTATCTCTAAGGATTTTTCTAGAGTTTTCTAATCCTAATCCCAAAAATAACTAAACTTTTCCCTTGATGCCAAATATAACAACCCTTCTCTTTATTACAAATTAATACATGATTTAATTACATAAAATTACACTAAATAAAACCCAAATTATCTAGAAGTCAAGGTCCTTGGGAATTAGGTAAATTTCATTACAACTTTAATCATT
Organism: Viscum album; assembly: GCA_963277665.1. Classification (NCBI taxonomy): domain Eukaryota; kingdom Viridiplantae; phylum Streptophyta; class Magnoliopsida; order Santalales; family Viscaceae; genus Viscum; species Viscum album. The sequence goes on from OY728155.1 coordinate 1,910,074,160, forward strand.
AATTACAACATCTTTATTGAAAACGTCTTTAACATAATTGATCTTAAAACTACATTGGATAACCTGGGGAAATACATAAGAAAGAGGTGATCTATAAAGCCCATTAAGGGAATAAACATGGAATAACATGAAGATAATAATACTTGTTAGAAAAGGAATATAAATGACTCATAAGGGAACATGAATAATAATGAATGATATATCATGATAATCATAACATGAGAAATGTGGAAATAACTTAAAACACTTCATCATAAACATAGGTCAAGGATAAACCGCCACAACTTCATGGTAGACAATGTACCATAAAGTAATTAGGTACAACCCTATCCCAACCTGACATATCATGATACTAAAAATTAACCAATGAATTGGAGTGCTATATAATTCTGGGCACTCCTATCACTTTCATTTCAATCTCATGCTTAAGTGTGCCACATAGATCATACAACATGAATTCATTCATCATCATATTTCATTAAAAGATCATGGAGTATGGAATAAATAAAAGTAAGTCAAAAATAAAATAGTTATAAGTGTATAAATTTGAATACATTTGATAGTAAATGGGTATTCTATTCACTACACAATTGCTTTGGAATGGAAAATCACGGTGAAAATTCAGCAGTATAATGGTGTCACTTAAAAATTCATAAAATGGGGTGATGAGAGAGAAATGGGTCTCTCATCATTTTTAAATGAAGTGGATAATAATATTTACATGTAAGGACATGTAAAAACATATATAATTAGAAAAATAATACATACATTAATAAATAATATTGAATAAAAAGAGAAAGGAAAGGATGCTTATGAAAATTCAGCATGGTAACAGGTGTACATGGGAGGGATTAATGAGAGATAAATGGGTATATCATAATTTATAAATAATAAGGGAAGTATTTGGGAGATTAGAAAATATAAAAAATTATTATTAATGAAAAATAAAATGATATAATAAGATAAATAAAATTGGATAAAGATGAGAAAGGAAAGAACCCTTACTTGAGTGTGTAGCACCAAAACCCTGAAAAAGGGATTCTTGAGAGATTGGAGGTGAATTGAGAGGATCATAGAGAAGGGAGATAATATTAACGTCTTTTTAAAAGTTTTTTTGTGGATATAAGTGGGATATTTGGTGGGTTTATATTGGAAATTAGAGGGTAATTCTATAATATTTCACAAACTTAGGTTTTGGACTCTATAATAAAATATTCAAAACCACAAACATTTCCAGGGATTTTTACCTTGTTTTTTTTTCCAAATTGGGTATATTTTAATTATTTTATTAGTAAAAGGTCTGAACAAATTAAAATATTACCCTTTATTATGTGTAGGTGAGTCATTATTTTAAAGAAATGAATTTAAAATCATAAAATATGTTATATATTTGGGAGAATTCATAATGGAATTATAGAATCAATAAAATAAACTTAAAATCACATTATTTTAAGGGTAAAAAATATATATGTCTGAGTATACCTATTATAGTATTTATTACATAATGTTTGGGTCATTATGATGTCATAAAACACACCGTATATTTATACGGTATTTAATTTTTACATGAAAATTTGACTGTCTTAGAAAATTATGAAAAATTCACCATCGGATAATTATAATGTTACGATTAAAAAATTAATATTTATTTAATCTAAATAATTATATAAATATTTTCATTTTCACTTTTAAAATAATATTTGACATTTATTGAAAAATGCTGTGTTTTAAACAATAACAGTTTTGAACCCTTATAAAAAGTGCATTTCACTTCATAAAAATTATATGATAATTTATAATTAATAAAACATTTTTAATAATAATTTTTTTTAAAATAATCTTCATTTAAAAGATTCATTAATTCATAAAAAATAAATCTGTTAATTGAATTTGAATATTACCAGAAAATACTATTTGTGTTTAATTGAATGAAAATCAAAATTATTTATAAATTAACAATAAAAATGAAAATAAAGTAATTATTCTATACAATATAAATATTAATATTATTAATGTCTTAATATATATCCCTTTATTACTCACGAATATTTCCTAAGAGTTATGTGCGTGATGGTGAGACTTAATGGGGCTATTCAGTGAAGATGGTTTGGACTGTTATCTCGATGAGATCACAGTTATCCCATAAAAAATTTATCTCATGCTTACTTTTTTGTATCTCAACTTGGTATTGGTAAAGGAAAAATCCCAGATATGCTATATCCCTTGTAATATTAGATAAATGGGCTTCATAAGGAATGATTCTACTGGTTGAGGCCATCACTTCCTTTTTCTGAGTCAATTGGATTTGTTAAAAGACCTATATTTGTACTAATCATGTGATCAATATTCAAGGGATATATTAACAATGGTAAATATTTTTAATGGAATTTTAAATCAAATAAGATATAACCAAGTAAGTCAATGTGTTTTCTATAACCATATTACATAATAATACATTTAATTAAATAAAAAATGGAAATTTCATTTACAATAGTTTGGATCGTTAAAGGAAAGGATGTTGAAAGATGATGAAGAAACAACAGTTGGACACGATACTCTCAATAATGAAGAAACAATTTTTTTTGAGTAACGTAAGACATTTTTTTTTAAGTTTGATGAATTTTAGAAGATAATAAAATATATTGAGGAAATATTAACTGTGAAATAAGAAGAGTTATTAGAGACATGATCGATGTTTCTTATAGTGTAAAGTGAGTTAAAGAATATTATATAAGACCTCACTGATGCATTGGAGGTTAATGGTGAATCTTCTCAAGGTGGTGAAAATAAAGGTTTACAAATGAAAAAGAAATTAAAACTTCTTATGAATAAAAATATTTAATACATTTTTTGAAATAAAAATCACATTATTGGTATAAATTAATTTAAAATTAATCTCACTGATGGGATGAGAAAATGTTTTTTTAAAGAAAAAATGATCAAAAGATTAAAAAGTTTTTATATCTAATTTCAATATTAAATTGGTTCCATTGAACTAAATTTGATTAATTTATGTATAATTGAAAAAATTATACTTAAAAACCAATTTATTGTATTAATTATATATATATAAATTATATTAAAATACACTTCTCAATTATAATTCAATACTTTTAACTATTCATCTAAAAATGAAACTTTTCTGAAAAATAACAACAATTCACCATAATCTTATTTATAAATTCAGATTTAATAAATAAATTTGATTTTTTCAAATATAATTTATTAATGTGTCAAAAATTAGATTTAAAATAGGTTCTCAATTAAAAGGAGTTATGTAACACCCCAAGCTTCTATGGTACGCTTCTCTTTGAATAATGTGATAGCGTGTGTTGTACGCAACACCGAGTTCTAACACACCATAACTAATCAAACTAGCCGTTATGAATAGTAATACCTACTTTTTGAAATTATATATATTTTATATTTGAAAATGGACTTCATTTTTGGATTCGGAATATCGAATTTAGCCTAGGGTGAAATTTTGGTACATTTCAGATAACTTTCATATTTTGATGAATAGTGAAAATTACTAAATTTTAATTAAAAACAACTTTTTTAATCAAATTAATTACTAGTGATAAATTATGAATTTGAGTGGTTTTAAAGTATATTTAGAATATATTTTTACCATTTAATATAATTTTGGTCATTGGACATAATTTTACAATTAAACCGAACATAAACAAGTGTCAATCTTTTGATAGTTATTATCTCTTAAAAACACGCTTTTTGTTTTAACAGCGGGAATTAATTTTAAATTAATTTCTGCCACTTCTGTGTTTTGAATTTAGGAAAATGGATTCCATATTTGTAATCAGGATGTTCAAATTGTGTAAATAGGTAACTTTTATTTTTAGACATTTTGAATAGTTACTGTGGTAAATATTTTATTTACCATGGTTAAAGGGTAAATCCTGTAAATAAGGGTTAAAAAAAATAATATTATAATAATACAAAATTACCCTAAAACGTGTCCTAACCTTATTGGTGGACACATACCCGACCATGGGCATCCTTGGGTCAATTTGGGGACCCCTTGGAGCCACTTGTATGTGGTAGGGACACTTTATATTAATAAAGTTAAAATAAAAATAAAAATGGCATAAGCTTACATCTTTTAGAAGAACAATTTTTACATAGGGTTATACATGTTGGATTTTCGATTATAAATATTCATTAGAAAGCTAAAAAGAGTTCCTACATAATGATATTTTACTTAAAATTTTAGACATTAAATAATTTATTTTATTTATGACACAATGATGATGCAGTAATTACTATAATAGTGAAAAATTAAAATAAGTGATATTATAAATACCCAAATAAATATAATATGAAACTTTTAATGAATTAAACTAATTTTCTAGGATAATATGATATATTAGTATTGATTTAATTGACTTTGTTTGAAGTAATAAATCTGTTATGAGTTTCACAAAAATCAACTAATGAATAGTGTCAAAATTGACATAAAAGAATTCTTAAAACAAATATTATATTATTAATTGATATTAAATTCCTAAAAATCTAAGGTTCGGCCAAGAGACTTATATCATGATAGGTTAATCATTAATGGACCACTTGGGGGTCTCTTGGATGTATATAGTAAGTTTATTAACCATAATATATAAAATACAAAGAGACATTGTAAAAGTGAAACTAATTAACTTAGAGTTAATACTTAAAGATAAGGTTAATATAAGTACCCAAACCTGTCTAAATTCTATTGGATGAGTTGCTTTCGACCTATCCCCACCTCATCATTTGAATAGTCAACTTTGAAGCCTTTAGAAACCGAATATGAATTTATTATAAATTAATATTTCTAGCTTTTCCAAAGGTGCCCCTCACCCCTCTTATAAAAGGGCACTCCTCCTTCTCATTTCTTCACACCTTCAAAGCCTTTTGGTTCGGCCAAACTCTGCCCAAATACTCTCCCAACATCCCTCAATACAACCTAGAGGCCTTAGTTTGATCAGAAAGCCAACCTAAGGGGCCCTTTTGATCAAATCAAAAGGAAGAACCCGAAGAAGAGGTAATGATTTCACCACCCTTTTCTAAGTTCATTTCTTCTTCCACTTCTTCTTCCTTTGTTCTTACCATTCTGAAATAATAACTCCAGTATCTCACATATACTGTGATGTTATTATAAATATGGTACAATCATATTCAGTATTCTATCCACCCTTTGAATAACATGTCACCATACGTGCGTACGTACGGCTTACCGTCTCCACGTCGTGGTGTAATTGTTATTCAATATAATATTATTTGGATGGGTATAATAATGATGTGTAACTCATGTAAATAATAAATATAACATGTTAATGATTCTGTATATATGATATACCATCCATTTATATATTATTTTAATATCAAAAGAATGATATTGTCGCTCGTGCGTACGTACGGACTACCGTCTCCACGAACGCGATGAGATTCATTCTCCATCGTATCCATTCAAGTATAATTATCATTTGATGATTTAAAAATGATGTTTAAGGACTGTATATCATTCTGGATATGAATAAGATACAACAATCATGGCTTATTTAACAAAACATATAAAATAAAATGAGTAAGTTAACTCCCGAAACGACGATAATTCTAAGATATTATTAACAAATCAATGTTAAAAGATCATATATGATATCATATTAATATATATGATTCTTGTATAATTTAATAACAGCTATTTCACCATTATACAGGAGGTTAACCTACCCCAACCAAGGAAAAGTACAAGGTAAGGGTTATTTCACAATCTCTTCATTATCCGAGGTTGTTTATATGTAATAATCTACTGGGATCTCTTTATCATCCACATCCATGTTTCTTAAAAATGTATTTCAAAACATTTTTACTATTTACAAGAATATGGGTTAAAGTCATTTATACCTTTTTTTGACTTTTTATAAGAGGTTTATAAAGGAATCTTTCCGTCGTTTTCAAAACAAGGTCCTTTTTAACCTTTTCGACAGAATTGAGGTAAGAATGTTTTTTTTAACTTATACGGCGGGTGCGGTTATTTTACGCCGTTATAAAATCTTCAAAGCTTTCCTTACAAGCTTATAAGAATATTTTCAAAGAAAATGTTTTATTTTATATGGATCTTAAATGATTTCAAAATAAAAGGAGATATTTCTTTAAAAAGAATTTTGATTTCATCTATGTCAACATCCTTTGATGGATTTTAAGATTATTTGAAGTTGATTTATTATGATACAAAAATTCTATATTGTATTGAAGGTTTTGTGATATGTTTGACTGTGGATGTGCTATTTTTATACCATTCATAGTTTATTGTGAAAGTATTGACATTTCGTATGCTAGTTTTAATACGAATGTTTATGTTATGTTTAAACCTTTTCATATGGGAATGCATTGGACTTAATAAGTGACGGGTGGAGCCCGCTATAGCTCCTCGATGCATCGGTAGGTCTCATGAGACAAACTAGTGTCTTGGCACAAGGCCTTGACAAAATCTTATTTGTAGTCTTGGCACAAGGCCTTGGCTATGTGGTTATGATAGTCTGGCATTATGCATTCCAACATTATGAAAGTGGTTATTTATTTTTGCATGTGATTATTCGATTAGTGGAATATCCATGTGAATAAGTAAATGGCATTATTTCATTTTATTTATGCCATACCATGTTGAAAGTTCATGTTTAAAAGGATTTTGTTTTAGTTATACATTGCCTTAAATGTTTATTCTTATTGATGAAAGTTTCCGCTATATTGTTATCCTTACTGGGCATTTGAGCTCACCCCTTTTCTATGTTTTATTTTTCCCAGGAAGTGAATATGTAAGTTATGAATGACCTGCAGGGATATTATGAGGAGATTGTAGTGTGGACTGTGGAAACATTATGTTGTTGTAGTAGTTTTTGATTTTATGATGTAATGTAAAACTTATGAATATATCTAGTGTTTCCAAGGCTACTAAACCAATCGGTCTTTCGAGATTTGATCTTTCTTGTGATCATGCCAATGTTACGAAGTAATGCACCGACTCTGGGCAACTGGGGTCGGGGTGTTACAGTTGGTATCAGAGGAAGTTTAGTACAAACCTTGGAAGCTAGATTTAGATAAACTCTGATTAGAGCACATAGACCTAAGATGAACTTTGAGGATTAGTATAGAAGAACTTCCTAGAATTTTGGTATTGTAGAGACTTTGTGAGTTTTCCGAGCAATACATCTCTGTCTGGATACGAGCAGGTAGAGGCGGCTCTGGCACAGATGTACCTAGGGGTAAAACCTGAAAACACCGCTTTGAGCTAGACTCGAACGGGAACTGGTGCACGACAACGGGCCTTGCTGCACTCTTGGTTACGACACTCCCGGGGGATATGCTTAGGATAACTCTCACTTTCTTTACAAATCATTATGAAGGGTTTATGAGTATATACTTCCTCAAAGAAAACATATTTATGATTATGGATTATATCCATAGATAGTTCAATTTATGTTTAGTGTTTTATAAGTATGGGATTATGTATTTTGATGCATAAACTGATCTAGTTTATGCCATTTTTTAGAAATGGCGCCTAGTGGAAGAAATGGAAACTGTATCAATGCACGCACTCCATGTAGGGATTGCCCTCCTGCTCAAGATAATTATAGTGGGGCTGGTGATGCAACTGGTGCTGATCAGCTAATCACCGTACTGGGACAACTTACTCAGGTTATGAATAATAACCTTACCCGTATGGAGCACCCTGATCCGCAGCGTGGAGGATCAATGTTAGATCGATTCATGAGACAACAACCACCAACGTTCAATGGGAGTACAAATCCCTTAGTAGCTGAGCAATGGATATTTTCCCTAGAGAAAATATTTCAGGCTTTGGGGAGTAGTGAAAGGGAAAAAGTTACCATGGCAGTTTACCGCCTCACTGGAGATGCTGATCAATGGTGGTCATTGATTCAAAACATGAAGGAAGATGATGAAGTATCAAACATGGAATGGAGGGAGTTCAAAGATCTGTTTTTAGAAAAATACTTTCCTCGCGACCATCGAGCAGATATGGAAAGACAATTTCTGAGTCTGAGACAAAAGGAGGATGATAATGTCACAAAGTATGAGGCTAACTTTACAAGGTTAGCGAGGTATGCTGGAGATTATATTCGCAACCCAAGAAGTAAGATTGATCGTTTCTTTGATGGGTTAAAACCATTTCTCCGTCGAGCATTAGTCTCACAATCCTTTTCATCGTACGAAGACATTGTCTCATGTGCTATCAAGACCGAAAAGGAATTCTCTAAGTCTTATGACTTTAAAGCAAAGCAAGAGAAGAAGAGACCTGCTGATCAATCTGGGAATGGAAATAAGGGGAAGAAGGTAAAGGTTGAATATCCATCTTGTGGTAAGTGCGGGAAGAAACACCCCGGTGCTTGCCTGAAGGGAATGGGAGTCTGTTACAAGTGTGGTGAAAAAGGCCACCAAGCTCATGATTGCAAGGGGAAGAAGGAAGCTACCAACGTTCAGTGCTACAATTGCAGGGAGATGGGGCATTATGCAAATGCATGTCCTAAGCGTCAGGAGAACTTACCTCAGAAAAGGCCAAGGGATCAAGGCCAGGCTTATGCTATCACTACTGCTGAGGTAGAAGCTCCGAAAGACGTGGTGGCAGGTAATTTAATGGTTTCCTCAAGTTTAGCAAATGCATTATTTGATTCTGGATCATCGCATTGTTTCATATCTTCCCAGTTTGCTAAGAAAATTAGATATTTCCAATTTGATTTAATAAGGGAGTTGTCAGTTAAAACTCCTAAGGGAAGTATCGTTGCAACAAAGTTTTGTGAATCAGTCCCCATTAGAGCACATAAATTTTCTTTATCTGCTGATTTCATCGTCATACCTATGATTGAGTTTGATATAATCCTCGGTATGGACTGGCTTTCGGACTATGATGCGAAGATTTATTGTAAGAAGAAAGAGGTTACGATTCTTGATGATAATGATAAGGAGCACCTTATTTTTAGAGCAGAATCGTCACCACCTAATTCTTATTTAGATCCACCCCCAGTAGTTCAACTTAATTCAATTATTGGGGAGGAAGAGAATGAAATAACTGTCGGTGAGGAAAGAAATGTTCAAATAGAGGATGTACCTGTTGTGAAAGAATTTGTAGATGTATTTCCGGAAGATTTACCTGGACATCCTCCAGAACGAGAAGTTGAGTTTTCTATTGATTTGATTCCTGGATCAAGGCCTATATCGAAGACCCCTTATAGAATGGCCACTGTAGAGCTAGTCGAACTAAAGAAACAACTAGAGGAATTGAGTAATAAGGTATTTATTCGCCCTAGTGTTTCTCCATGGGGAGCCCCTGTTCTTTTTGTTAAAAAGAAAGATGGATCTATGAGGTTATGTATCCATTACAGGGAGATCAATGCTATAACGATAAAGAACAAGTATCCCCTACCCCGTATTGATGATTTATTTGACCAACTGCATGGAGCTCAATACTTTTCAAAGATTGACCTTCGATCTGGATACCATCAGTTGTGTGTAAAGAAGGAAGACATTCCGAAAACAGCATTTCGAACCAGGTATGGGCATTACGAGTTTACTGTAATGCCATTTGGATTGACTAATGCACCATCTGTATTCATGGATCTGATGAATAGAGTTTTCAAGGAGTATCTCGATGAATTTGTGGTAGTATGTATTGATGATATATCGGTATACTCCAAAACCTATGAAGATCATGAAAATCACTTGCGCATTATCTTGAGGACTCTGAGGAGGCATGAATTATATGGAAAGTTTAGCAAGTGTGAATTCTGGCTTCAGGAGATTTCTTTTCTTGGCCATATTGTCTCTAAAGATGGAATCTCTGTTGATCCTTCTAAGACCAAGGCAATCCAAGAATGGCCAGCACCTACGAGTATAACTGAGGTACGTAGTTTTATTGGTTTGGCAGGTTATTATCGACGTTTCGTCCAGAATTTTGCTCGATTGGCTAACCCATTAACGAAGCTCACACGTAAAGGGGTTAAATTTGTTTGGACAAAAGAGTGTGAAGAATGTTTCAAAGAACTGAAGAGAAGATTAGTCAATGCTCCTATATTGACTCTACCATCGGGGAATGATGGGTTCGTTATTTATAGTGATGCATCAAAGAAAGGACTTGGTTGTGTCCTTATGCAGAATGATAGAGTTATTGCCTATGCATCACGACAGTTGAAAATTCATGAACAAAACTATCCTACTCATGATCTTGAGTTAGCAGCTGTGATCTTTGCTTTGAAGATATGGAGGCACTACCTCTATGGTGAAAAATGTGAGATTTATACTGATCACAAGAGTTTGAAGTATATTTTCTCACAAAAAGAACTCAACATGAGGCAAAGGAGATGGCTTGAATTACTCAAGGATTATGATTGTACGATACACTACCACCCAGGGAAGGCAAACAAGGTGGCAGATGCTTTGAGTAGAAAAGACCATGGAGTTTTGAACAATATGAGAATTGAAAGGGATCCAATTTTCATGGAGCTAGTGAAGATGGACATGGGAATAACCAGGGAAGGTGAAACATCAATGCTTTTTCAAATGGTTGCCAAACCATCTTTACTAGAAAGGATTAAGAGTTCTCAGACTGATGATGAAGAATTTCAGAAGAAGATTAAAGCTGTGAATGATGGGAGATTGAGAGACTTTGTGTATGAAGATGGAATTTTGAAATTCGGGAAGAGACTTTGTGTTCCCGATTTACCTGATCTGAAAAGGGAATTACTGGATGATGCTCATAGTTCCAATTTCTCTATACACCCTGGGAGCACCAAAATGTATAGAGATTTGAAGGAACATTTTTGGTGGGACAATATGAAGAGGGAGATTGCTGATTTTGTGTCAAGATGTATGGTTTGTCAACAAGTGAAAGCTGGAAGGCAACAGCCTAGAGGAGTCATGCAACCGCTTCCCATACCGGAGTGGAAATGGGACAATATTACGATGGACTTTGTCATGGGGCTACCAAAGACTCCTAGAAGGAACGATGCAATATGGGTTATTGTTGACCGTCTTACCAAGTCAGCACATTTTCTTGCTATAAGAGAAGATCTACCCCTGGAACGTCTAGCAAGACTATACATTAATGAAGTTGTGAGACTTCATGGAGTACCCCTATCGATTGTTTCTGATCGTGATCCCCGTTTTACTTCAAGATTTTGGAAAAGTCTTCAGAAATCCCTGGATACTGAACTTCATTTGAGCACTGCTTACCACCCTCAGACAGACGGACAATCAGAACGGACTATTCAGACCTTAGAAGACATGTTTAGATCTTGCTCACTTGATTTTCAGGGTATGTGGGATCAATATTTACCACTAGTAGAATTTTCCTATAACAATAGCTTCCATTCGAGTATACAGATGGCACCATATGAAGCGTTATACGGAAAGAGATGTCGTACACCAACCTGTTGGGATGACGTTGGTGAAAGAAAACTTGTAGGCCCAGAGCTGGTGGAGGAAACGGTGGAAAAGGTGAAAGTAATCCAAAATCACATCAAAACAGCTCAAAGTAGGCAGAAGAGCTATGCCGATAATCGAAGGAAGGATTTGGAATTTCAAGTCGGAGATCATGTTTTTCTGAAGGTATCTCCATGGAAGGGAGTCATACGTTTTTGTAAGAAAGGTAAATTGAGTCCCAGGTACATCGGACCTTTCGAAATTCTAGAACGAATTGGGGCTGTAGCTTACCGATTGGCAATGCCGCCAAGTCTCTCCAAAGTTCACGATGTGTTCCACGTATCTCTGTTGAGGAAATACATGCCTGACCCAACGCATGTACTCACCTATGAGGAATTAGAACTGGAACCCGATCTTTCCTATTGCGAAGAGCCCATCAAGATTCTTGATACGAGAGAACAAGTGCTGAGAAACCGGACGACGCGTCTGGTAAAAGTTTTGTGGAGGAATCATAAGATGGAAGAGGCAACGTGGGAACCCGAGGAACTTATGATGAAGAACCACCCGAGTCTTTTTATGCAGTAATACCCTAGAAATTGCGAGGACGCAATTATTTGAAGGAGGGGAGAATGTAACACCCCAAGCTTCTATGGTACGCTTCTCTTTGAATAATGTGATAGCGTGTGTTGTACGCAACACCGAGTTCTAACACACCATAACTAATCAAACTAGCCGTTATGAATAGTAATACCTACTTTTTGAAATTATATATATTTTATATTTGAAAATGGACTTCATTTTTGGATTCGGAATATCGAATTTAGCCTAGGGTGAAATTTTGGTACATTTCAGATAACTTTCATATTTTGATGAATAGTGAAAATTACTAAATTTTAATTAAAAACAACTTTTTTAATCAAATTAATTACTAGTGATAAATTATGAATTTGAGTGGTTTTAAAGTATATTTAGAATATATTTTTACCATTTAATATAATTTTGGTCATTGGACATAATTTTACAATTAAACCGAACATAAACAAGTGTCAATCTTTTGATAGTTATTATCTCTTAAAAACACGCTTTTTGTTTTAACAGCGGGAATTAATTTTAAATTAATTTCTGCCACTTCTGTGTTTTGAATTTAGGAAAATGGATTCCATATTTGGAATCAGGATGTTCAAATTGTGTAAATAGGTAACTTTTATTTTTAGACATTTTGAATAGTTACTGTGGTAAATATTTTATTTACCATGGTTAAAGGGTAAATCCTGTAAATAAGGGTTAAACAAATAATATTATAATAATACAAAATTACCCTAAAACGTGTCCTAACCTTATTGGTGGACACATACCCGACCATGGGCATCCTTGGGTCAATTTGGGGACCCCTTGGAGCCACTTGTATGTGGTAGGGACACTTTATATTAATAAAGTTAAAATAAAAATAAAAATGGCATAAGCTTACATCTTTTAGAAGAACAATTTTTACATAGGGTTATACATGTTGGATTTTCGATTATAAATATTCATTAGAAAGATAAAAAGATTTCCTACATAATTATATTTTACTTATAATTTTTAGACATTAAATAATTTATTTTATTTATGACACAATGATGATGCAGTAATTACTATAATAGTGAAAAATTAAAATAAGTGATATTATAAATACCCAAATAAATATAATATGAAACTTTTAATGAATTAAATTAATTTTCTAGGATAATATGATATATTAGGATTGATTTAATTGACTTTGTTCGAAGTAATAAATCTGTTATGAGTTTCACAAAAATCAACTAATGAATAGTGTCAAAATTGACATAAAAGAATTCTTAAAACAAATATTATATTATTAATTGATATTAAATTCCTAAAAATCTAAGGTTCGGCCAAGAGACTTATATCATGATAGGTTAATCATTAATGGACCACTTGGGGGTCTCTTGGATGTATATAGTACGTTTATTAACCATAATATATAAAATACAAAGAGACATTGTAAAAGTGAAACTAATTAACTTAGAGTTAATACTTAAAGATAAGGTTAATATAAGTACCCAAACCTGTCTAAATTCTATTGGATGAGTTGCTTTCGACCTATCCCCACCTCATCATTTGAATAGTCAACTTTGGAGCCTTTAGAAACCGAATATGAATTTATTATAAATTAATATTTCTAGCTTTTCCAAAGGTGCCCCTCACCCCTCTTATAAAAGGGCACTCCTCCTTCTCATTTCTTCACACCTTCAAAGCCTTTTGGTTCGGCCAAACTCTGCCCAAATACTCTCCCAACATCCCTCAATACAACCTAGAGGCATTAGTTTGATCAGAAAGCCAACCTAAGGAGCCCTTTTGATCAAATCAAAAGGAAGAACCCGAAGAAGAGGTAATGATTTCACCACCCTTTTCTAAGTTCATTTCTTCTTCCACTTCTTCTTCCTTTGTTATTACCATTCTGAAATAATAACTCCAGTATCTCACATATACTGTGATGTTATTATAAATATGGTACAATCATATTCAGTATTCTATCCACCCTTTGAATAACATGTCACCATACGTGCGTACGTACGGCTTACCGTCTCCACGTCGTGGTGTAATTGTTATTCAATATAATATTATTTGGATGGGTATAATAATGATGTGTAACTCATGTAAATAATAAATATAACATGTTAATGATTCTGTATATATGATATACCATCCATTTATATATTATTTTAATATCAAAAGAATGATATTGTCGCTCGTGCGTACGTACGGACTACCGTCTCCACGAACGCGATGAGATTCATTCTCCATCGTATCCATTCAAGTATAATTATCATTTGATGATTTAAAAATGATGTTTAAGGACTGTATATCATTCTGGATATGAATAAGATACAACAACCATGGCTTATTTAACAAAACATATAAAAGAAAATGAGTAAGTTAACTCCCGAAACGACGATAATTCTAAGATATTATTAACAAATCAATGTTAAAAGATCATATATGATATCATATTAATATATATGATTCTTGTATAATTTAATAACAACTATTTCAGCATTATACAGGAGGTTAACCTACCCCAACCAAGGAAAAGTACAAGGTAAGGGTTATTTCACAATCTCTTCATTATCCGAGGTTGTTTATATGTAATAATCTACTGGGATCTCTTTATCATCCACATCCATGTTTCTTAAAAATGTATTTCAAAACATTTTTACTATTTACAAGAATATGGGTTAAAGTCATTTATACCTTTTTTTGACTTTTTATAAGAGGTTTATAAAGGAATCTTTCCGTCGTTTTCAAAACAAGGTCCTTTTTAACCTTTTCGACAGAATTGAGGTAAGAATGTTTTTTTAACTTATACGGCGGGTGCGGTTATTTTACGCCGTTATAAAATCTTCAAAGCTTTCCTTACAAGCTTATAAGAATATTTTCAAAGAAAATGTTTTATTTTATATGGATCTTAAATGATTTCAAAATAAAAGGAGATATTTCTTTAAAAAGAATTTTGATTTCATCTATGTCAACATCCTTTGATGGATTTTAAGATTATTTGAAGTTGATTTATTATGATACAAAACTTCTATATTGTATTGAAGGTTTTGTGATATGTTTGACTGTGGATGTGCTATTTTTATACCATTCATTGTTTATTGTGAAAGTATTGACATTTCGTATGCTAGTTTTAATACGAATGTTTATGTTATGTTTAAACCTTTTCATATGGGAATGCATTGGACTTAATAAGTGACGGGTGGAGCCCGCTATAGCTCCTCGATGCATCGGTAGGTCTCATGAGACAAACTAGTGTCTTGGAACAAGGCCTTGACAAAATCTTATTTGTAGTCTTGGCACAAGGCCTTGGCTATGTGGTTATGATAGTCTGGCATTATGCATTCCAACATTATGAAAGTGGTTATTTATTTTTGCATGTGATTATTCGATTAGTGGAATATCCATGTGAATAAGTAAATGGCATTATTTCATTTTATTTATGCCATACCATGTTGAAAGTTCATGTTTAAAAGGCTTTTGTTTTAGTTATACATTGCCTTAAATGTTTATTCTTATTGATGAAAGTTTCCGCTATATTGTTATCCTTACTGGGCATTTGAGCTCACCCCTTTTCTATGTTTTATTTTTCCCAGGAAGTGAATATGTAAGTTATGAATGACCTGCAGGGATATTATGAGGAGATTGTAGTGTGGACTGTGGAAACATTATGTTGTTGTAGTAGTTTTTGATTTTATGATGTAATGTAAAACTTATGAATATATCTAGTGTTTCCAAGGCTACTAAACCAATCGGTCTTTCGAGATTTGATCTTTCTTGTGATCATGCCAATGTTACGAAGTAATGCACCGACTCTGGGCAACTGGGGTCGGGGCGTTACAAGTTAAAACTTCTATTTTGAAATATATATCTTTTTATTATAAAAAATAGATTCATTATTATCTCTTGTGTAGAAAAAAAAAATTGAATGTAAAATAGTTGATTGAAATTATACTATATAATTTTAATTAAAATAATTCATAAAAATTTGTTTATTTAATTTATTAAGATAAGATAAGATGTGATTGTGCGTAGAAAAATTGTTTTTTAGAAAAGAAATTTATTTATTTTAAAATAGTTATTACTTTCATTTATAATTAATTGGTTACAAAAGAATTAATTTTATAAAAATCCATAATTTAGTTAATCCTATTAATAACTTCATTTCAAATGGTTAGTGTAACATCCCAAGTAATTAATGAATAATAGATATTTTTATCTATGTCTATTAATGATTAATATAGTGTTATAGAGGCTTAAAATGAAAATAAATACAATCTTATGCATGGAATACACTAATATTCTTAAAAGATTGTTTTAGTGCCTTTTGATGACAAACCATTTTTGAATCTATATTTTGACAATTTTATAAACTATGTTTGTCAAAATAAACTTATCCTTTATTATTGGGAGATCAAATTTACCTTGTGTGAATTTTTGGTATTTTTCTGACAATGTTCATTTTTTAATGAATAGTGAAAAATACTGCATTTTACATCAAAAATGCTTTTTAATCTAATTTATTTATATGATTAGATTATGTTTTGAATTGGTTTTGAAGTGAAATTAGAATATATTTTTACCATTTTATCCAATGGTGGTCATTGGAATCAATTTCACTTTGAAATTAGACTTAAACTGGTGTCAATCTTTTGATACTTATTGTTTTGTAAAAACACGCTATTTGCTCTGGCAGCGGGAATTAATTATTAAATTAATTAATGTGACTTATATGATTTAAATTTTGTAAAATAGACTTCATTTTTGAATTCGTAATATCAAATATAGCTTAGGGTGAATTTTTGGTAATTTTCTGAAAAACTTCAATTTTTGATGAATAGTGAAACCACTAAGTGGTAATCAAGCAAACTGATTTATCAGTTAAATGAAAGTTTACCACTAATGTGTATTGAATTTTGAAAATCCGACATACATGTTTGTCATTAAGAAGTAAAATGTTGTTCAATGAGATTATAATAATTTTTTGGTGAATAGTAACTTATTAAGTTCTTAATCGGGATTTGTGGTAATTAGGGTAGTTTAAGGTATAAATAATGCTCTAATAATATGAAATGACCTAGACACATGTCCCGACCTTATTTGTTGTGTCATGGCCGACCAAGACAAGCCATGGGTCAACTTGGGGACCCCATGGAGACACTTTGGTTTGGAAATGACATAAATAACTTTTTATTAAATGTTAAAGTAAAAATGACACAAACATAATATGTTTCACGAAAACAATTTTTACATGGGCTTATAAAGATCATATTTTTTATTATAAATATTAATTGGAAAGATAAAAATATTTCCTACATCATAGTATTTTTTTATAATTTTTAGACATTAAATAAATTATATTATTTATGACATAATAATGATGCAGTGATGACATCATTATTTGACGATTTAAATAAAATGGAAAGACAATGTAAAATCTATGAACTACACATGGACAAAACCAATTGGATGAGTGGATTTCGAACCCTTATCACCTTATCCACGAATTATATCAATGTGGGACCTTTTAAAACCGAAAAACATTTTCAAATAAAGTAATATTTCTTTACTTTCCAAAAGTGCCCCTCCTCTCCTCTTATAAAAGGCCCCCACCTCTACCTCATTTCACACACACCTCAAGCCTTTGGCTCGGCCAACCCCTACCCATTTACTCTCTCCACATCCCTCTCCTCATCCTAGAGGATTCTCTTTGGGCAGAATCCTTTCAAAGGAAGCATTTAGGCTCAAATCAAAAAGGAGTTACACTTTTAAAGGTAATTCAATCTCTCTTGTTCATTTGTTTTATTTTGCTTCTCCAACCCCCTAAACTCTTTTTATTTACTTATTTTGTAAAAAAACCAGTATCTTAAATATACATGGATGTTGTTATGATATTTATTTGAGCTAAACGCTCACAAAACTACATCAAATGGTTAAAGAACATACGGTTTCCGTGGATGGCGAAATTCTGCCTCCCTAAACGATGATTGTTCAACACTCATTTAACACCTTCAAAGGTGGCCATTATGATGTCACTATTTTTATATATGATATATAATATGTTTATGTTTTCCTTAAGCTTCTGTTTTTTTTCATTTTGGGCATACCTTTATGGTTTTCATTATGGGTAAACACGATATCTTCATTTTAGGAAGTGCGGACTACCGCCCCCTCAAAGTGATTTGATTCGTTAAATACCATATGTGGGACATATAAAGGATGGAACTATGATATTATATATGATATTATAATTATAATATACCTTTATATCATTATTATTCCATTCCATAAAATACGAAATAGAAATAAAAGTAGCGTTCATGCGTACGTACGGCTTACCGTCTCCATGAACGGTGCATTTCATTTCTTACCTCTAAATGACTATGTAATATTATAAATGCATGTATGTACTAGATATATATGAAATATATGATATCTACATCATGAATACCATTCTGGATATAATGAACCTTTGACCAAATTAACAACATGTAAGTGTAATAAGTCTATTTTTGACTTAAGAACCAAATACCGACAAAATGAAAATTATTAACTTAACTGATTATATGATGTTCATAACATGGTATAAAAGGAATAATTAACTTGAAAAAGATTCATAAGCAATTAGAGATTAACTCAAGTTTATTATTCAGGAGATTAAAGAACGGTCGGGTCAAGTCGGATACGAGGTATGGGACTTCATCTCAATCTCCTTTCATTGAGGCATATTTTATTTTATACACAACTTTCTTTTATACAGTGCATAAACCCCCTTTGAATTTTACGTTTATTCAAAAGGAATATTTTTTATATGAAGCGTTTACTAAACGACAAAAGGGAATGTTTTTGTCGTACGTATGCGGCGACAACGACTTCTCCGCCGTCGTGACCGTTATTTGAGTTTCGGCTTCCTCTACAAGACATACCTACTTTTAAAAGAAAAATAAATACCATGTTTCACTTTTCTTTTATTTTAGTATTGAAAATGGTTTTCATAATGTTTTTATATCAATGTGTTGTATTGATATCTCGTCATTGAAATGTGGAAATGTTATGTTTCCTTTATGCATGTTTTATGTGATATGATTATGTTATGGTTCTTGGGCATTATTATGAACACGGGTGGTTCTGTGATAAACTAAGGGCGGGTGAGCCCATTATAGCTCTCCAATGCATTGGGTAATGCGAAGGAGTGAAACATTAAGGTTTATCCGAAGAGATTTAGGGAATATACTGTGATGGGTATTCCAAACGTAACCAAGAGGGTTACTCCCTACGTAAGAATGTTATGAATGCCTCAAGTTACCTTTATGTCTTATGATTTCTATGATTTATTCATGATTTTATGAGGTATGTTAAAGTGCCTATGTTTTATGGGTAAAGTATGATTTCATTCTTATGTATATATGAACTCATGTTTCCTTTCCATGTTTTTTTATAACCCATACTGAGTTTTTATGCTCATCCCAAGTTTTTGAAATGTTTTTCACAGGTCAAGGGAAAGGTACATGATAAGATGATAGAGTCAAGGATGTGTCAAGAAATAATCCATGTTTTATTTTAAATGTGTTTCCATTGATGGGAATGAAGAATACTATCTTTATGTAACCAATTGTTTTATATGTGGAATGTAATGAAAGTTTTATGATCTAATTCTCTAAAACTCTAAACCCGAAAAGATCCTCAATGTGTAATCTTGTAATAACTCAAGATTAAGCAAGGTTTAAGGCTGGGGCCTTATAGTTGGTATCAAAGGTCGGTTTAGATAACTTTAGGAGTTAGAATTCTATTAAATGATTATCCAAAAATATATATATATATATATATATATATTTGAAATGATATAGCATTTAAAGATTACCATGTTGCTTTATCTAAGACATGTTTGTTCAAAATGGTTTTCCGCAGAGGAAACAGGGAAGCAGTGCTAGGAAGGCATACAGAAGGAAATAACCTTCCGAATCAGCATCCAGAAATGGACGGAATTGGAACTGAACAGTTTGTTACAGTAATGGCGCAGTTGACTCAAGCGATAAATGGCGGTGGTATCCATACACGAGATCAGCCAGACCAACCGCAGAGGAACATGTCAGTGGTGGAACATTTCATGAGGCAACATCCACCATCATTCAGAGGATCATCTGACCCTGTGCTAGCTGAAGGGTGGATTAAAGCACTGGAGAAGATTTTTGATGTCATGGGGTGTTCAGACAATCAAAAGGTTAGTCTTGCTATTTACCGTTTGGAGGGTGAAGCAGATCAGTGGTGGTCTATGGTTAAAAATATCCGGGACGCCGATGAGATTGATGCTCTTGACTGGGATGAATTCAAAGGTATGTTTCTTGAGAAGTATTTTCCTAAGGCTGTTCGACTTAGGATGGAAAAGAAATTCTTGGAATTGAGGCAAGAGGAAGACTCAGTGGCTGCCTATGAAGAAAGGTTCACTCGATTGGCAAGGTATGCTCCAAATTTTATCCGGGACCTTGATAGTAAAATTAATCGTTTCTACTCAGGATTAAAGCCAAATTATAGAAGGGCATTAGCTTCTCGTGAGTTTAAAAGTTATGAAAAGCTTGTTCGATGTGCTGAGAAGGTGGAAATTGAGTTTTCTGATGACCAAGTTTTCTATAACAACCAGCAGAAGAAGAGACCGAGGTGGCAGGAGAAAGGTAAGAATTCTTCAAAAAAGTCTGATGGTAAGAGAGCTAAGTTTCCAGTTTGTGATAAATGTGGCAAAAGGCATGCTGGGGAATGTCTTCTGAATTCTGGGAAGTGCTACCGATGTGGTAAGATGGGACATAAGGCTCGTGATTGCACTGAAAAGGATCAAGGTGAAGGTAAGAATAAATTTGATTTATAGTTAGTGAAATGTTATAAGTGCAATGAGATGGGTCACTATGCAAACGAGTGTCCGACAAAGAGCTTAAGTGATGGGAATCAGTTAGACTACAAGCAGAAAGGGGTGGTGAAATCCTTTGCAACTACTTCAGCAGATGTCGGGCCATCAAATGAAGTTGTATCAGGTACTTTGTTTGTTTTTTCAGATTATGCCAGTGTGTTGTTTGATTCGGGGTCTACACATTCTTTCATCTCTGAAACCTTTTCTAGTAAAATGGGAATACCATCTCAAGAAATGACTCCTGAACTTTTGGTAAAAACACCTGGGGGAAATGTTGAGGCAAAAAGAATTTATAAGAATAATCCTATCCTTATCTGTGGAAAGAACCTACTTGCAAACCTTATTGTTCTACCTCTAGTAGAGTTTGATGTTATCCTGGGTATGGATTGGCTCTCTATTTACCATGCTATGATTGACTGTAGAGCTAAAGAAGTTTCTTTTCAGAAAGACTTTCAGTTTGTTTACAAGAATGAACCCTTACTTTTGATAACATATCAAGAGGCTGAGAAACTTGTAAAAGATGGAAATTAATGTTACCTTGCACACGTCGTTGAAAATAAAGGAACTGTTCAGATTAATGATGTGCCAGTGGTAAATGATTATCCTGATGTTTTTCCTGATGAGTTTCCTGGAATAATACCAGATCGGGAAGTTGAGTTTACTGTTGACTTAGTTCCTGATGCTAAGCCAATTTCAAAACCCCCTTATCGAATGGCACAAATTGAACTTTTAGAGTTGAAGGAGCAATTGCAAGATTTATTAGAGAAAGGTTTCATTAGACCTAGAACATCACCATGGGGTGCTCCTGTTTTGTTTGTTAAAAAGAAAGATGGTTCTATGAGACTTTGCATTGATTATAGATCCTTGAATAATATCACTGTTAAGAACAAATATCCTTTGCCTCATATTGATGATTTGTTTGATCAGCTCCAGGGAGCTCAGTTTTTTTCAAAGATTGACTTCAGATCGGGGTACCATCAGCTGAAGGTAAAGGAGGCAGATATTCCGAAGACCACGTTCCGTACGAGATATGACCATTATGAATTTGTAGTAATGACTTTTGGGCTAACCAATGCACCTGCTGTATTCATGGACTTAATGAATAGAAATTTCCATAAGTTCTTGGATAAGTTTGTGGTGGTTTTCATTGATGATATTTTGGTGTTTTCTAAAAGTAAAGAGGAGCATGAAAAACATTTAAGGGTTATCTTGCAAACCTTAAAAGAAAAGAAACTGTATGGGAAATTCAGCAAGTGTGAGTTTTGGTTGCAACAAATTTCTTTCCTTGGTCACATTGTTTCTAAAGATGGAATAACTGTTGATCCTGCAAAAACAAAAGTTGTGGAAGAATGGCCAAGACCCACAAATGTAACCGAGATTCGTAGCTTCCTTGGTTTGGCGGGCTATTACCGAAGGTTTGTTAGAAATTTTTCACGGTTATCTAGTCCAATGACTAAGCTAACTCGGAAGGGTGTTAAGTTTATCTGGACAAAAGAATGTGATGATTGTTTTCAGGAATTGAAAAGAAGATTGGTGAATGCTCCAGTTTTGGCACTACCTTCCAGGAATGGTGAGTTTGTTATATACAGTGATGCTTCATTGAAAGGACTTGGTTGCGTCCTAATGCAGAATGATCAGGTAATTGCTTATGCTTCACGACAGTTGAAAACTCATGAGGTAAATTACCCTACACATGATTTGGAATTAGCTGCTGTTGTTTTTGCTTTAAAAATTTGGAGGCATCATTTGTATGGAGTAAAGTGTGAAATATATACCGATCACAAAATTTTAAAGTATATATTCACTCAGAAAGAGTTAAACATGAGACAAAGGAGATGGCTGGAATTAATCAAGGATTATGATTGTACAATTCATTACCATCAGGGAAAAGAAAATAAAGTGGCTGATGCTTTGAGTCGAAAAAGTAATGCTTCATTAACAATGTTGCGTTTGGAACGTGATCCTTTAGTTAACGATTTGATGAACTTTGGCATAGAAGTTGTTGGTGCAGGAAGTCCTTTTGTTTTGTTTCAGGTATCAGTGTGATCTTCTCTATCAGATAGAATCAAGCAGGCACAGAAGCAAGATAGTGAGTTGCAGAAAAAGGTAGAGTTGGTTCAGAAAGGTAAGTTGCCTGAATTCAACATTGATAATGATTGTGTTTTGAGATTTGGGAAGATATTGTGTGTGCCTTGTGATTCACAGTTGAAGAGAGAGCTATTATGTGAAGCTCATAGTTCTCCTTTTTCAGTTCATCCGGGCAGTACTAAGATGTATAGAGATCTGCGGGAGTATTGCTGGTGGGATGGAATGAAAAGAGATATTGCTGATTTTACTGTGAAGTGTTTGACTTGTCAGCAGGTTAAAGCAGAGCGGCAGTTACCGAAAGGGATGCTTCAGCCTTTACCAGTGCCAGAGTGGAAATGGGAGAATATATCCATGGACTTTGTTGTTGGATTACCGAAGACATATCGAGGTAATAATGCAATCTGGGTTATTGTTGATCGCTTGACCAAATCTGCTCATTTCCTTGCTATACGAGATACTTTCTCTCTTGATCAACTTTCCCGTTTGTATCTTAAAGAAATAGTCAGGTTACATGGAGTTCCTCTCTCCATTGTATCGGATCGTGATCCCAGGTTTACTTCTAACTTTTGGAAAGGCCTTCAGAAGTCGTTGGGTACTGAATTAAATTTTAGTACAACTTTTCATCCTCAATCAGATGGGCAGTCAGAACGAACAATTCAGACATTGGAGGATATGCTACGAGCTTGTTCTATGGATTATCAGGGAAGTTGGGACCAACATCTTTCTTTGGTTGAGTTTTCATATAATAACAGTTTTCATTCCAGTATACATATGGCGCCATTTCAGGCATTATATGGGAAGCGGTGTCGAACTCCAGCTTTCTGGGATGAAGTGGGTGAAAGAAAGTTGATGGGACCAGAATTGGTAGAAGAGATGGCAGAAAAAGTTCAGCTGATTCAGAAACACATGAGAATAGCTCAGAGCAGGCAGAAGAGTTATGCGGATAACCGGAGGAAGGATCTCTCTTTCGAGGTAGGTGATCATGTTTTTCTCAAGGTTTCTCCTTGGAAAAGTGTGATGAGATTTGGTAAGAAAGGAAAGTTGTATCCAAGGTTCATTGGACCATATGAAATTCTGGAGAGAGTTGGATCAGTTGCATACCGAGTGGCTTTACCTCCGAGTTTATCTCAGGTACACAATGTTTTTCACGTTTCGATGTTGAGAAAGTATATGCCAGATCCATCTCATGTTTTGAGTCCAGAGGTAGTTCAGCTGGAAGAGAACCTATCTTATGAGGAACAACCGGTCCAGATTCTTGACCACAGGGAGCAAGTGTTACGGAATAAGGTGATTCATCAGGTAAAGGTTTTATGGAAAAACCACATGATTGAAGAGGCAACATGGGAATCTGAAAATGCAATGAGGGATAAGTACCCCCATTTATTCGATAAGTAAATAAATTGCAGGGACGCAATTTTCTAAAGGGGGGAAGGATGTAACATCCCAAGTAAGTAATGAATAATAGATATTTTTATCTATGTCTATTAATGGTTAATATAGTGTTATAGAGGCTTAAAATGAAAATAAATACAATCTTATGCATGGAATACACTAATATTCTTAAAAGATTGTTTTAGTGCCTTTTGATGGCAAACCATTTTTGAATCTATATTTTGACAATTTTATAAACTATGTTTGTCAAAATAAACTTATCCTTTATGATTGGGACATCAAATTTAACTTGTGTGAATTTTTGGTATTTTTCTGACAATGTTCATTTTTTAATGAATAGTGAAAAATACTGCATTTTACATCAAAACTGCTTTTTAATCTAATTTATTTATATGATTAGATTATGTTTTGAATTGGTTTTGAAGTGAAATTAGAATATATTTTTACCATTTTATCCAATGGTGGTCATTGGAATCAATTTCACTTTGAAATTAGACTTAAACTGGTGTCAATCTTTTGATACTTATTGTTTTGTAAAAACACGCTATTTGCTCTGGCAGCGGGAATTAATTATTAAATTAATTAATGTGACTTATATGATTTGAATTTTGTAAAATAGACTTCATTTTTGAATTCGTAATATCAAATATAGATTCGGGTGAATTTTTGGTAATTTTCTGAAAAACTTCAATTTTTGATGAATAGTGAAACCACTAAGTGGTAATCAAGCAAACTGATTTATCAGTTAAATGAAAGTTTACCACTAATGTGTATTGAATTTTGAAAATCTGACATACATGTTTGTCATTAAGAAGTAAAATGTGGTTCAATGATATTATAATAATTTTTTGGTGAATAGTAACTTATTAAGTTCTTAATCGCGATTAGTGGTAATTAGGGTAGTTTAAGGTATAAATAATGCTCTAATAATATGAAATGACCTAGAAACATGTCCCAACCTTATTGGTTGTGTCATGGCCGACCAAGAAAATCCATGGGTCAACTTGGGGACCCCATGGAGACACTTTGGTTTGGAAATGACATAAATAACTTTTTATTAAATGTTAAAGTAAAAATGACACAAACATAATATGTTTCACGAAAACAATTTTTACATGGGCTTATAAAGATCAGATTTTTTATTATAAATAGTCATTGGAAAGATAAAAAGATTTCATACATCATAGTATTTTTTTATAATTTTTAGACATTAAATAAATTATATTATTTATGACATAATAATGATGCAGTGATGACATCATTATTTGACGATTTAAATAAAATGGAAAGACAATGTAAAATCTATGAACTACACATGGCCAAAACCAATTGGATGAGTGTATTTCGAACCCTTATCACCTTATCCACGAATTATATCAATGTGGGACCTTTTAAAACCGAAAAACATTTTCAAATAAAGTAATATTTCTTTACTTTCCAAAAGTGCCCCTCCTCTCCTCTTATAAAAGGCCCCCACCTCTACCTCATTTCACACACACCTCAAGCCTTTGGCTCGGCCAAACCCTGCCCATTTACTCTCTCCACATACCTCTACTCATCCTAGAGTATTACCTTTGGGCAGAATCCTTTCAAAGGAATCCTTTAGGCTCAAATCAAAAAGGAGTTACACTTTTAAAGGTAATTCATTCTCTCTTGTTCATTTGTTTTATTTTTCTTCTCCAACCCCCTAAACTCTTTTTATTTACTTATTTTGTAACACCACCAGTATCTTAAATATACAAGGATGTTGTTATGATATTTATTTGAGCTACACTCTCACACAACTACATCAAATGGTTAAATAACATACGGTTTCCGTGGATGGCGAAATTCTGCCTCCCGAAACGATGATTGTTCAACACTCATTTAACACCTTCAAAGGTGGCCATTATGATGTCACTATTTTTATATATGATATATAATATGTTTATGTTTTACTTAAGCTTCTGTTTTTTTTCATTTTTGGCATACCTTTATGGTTTCCATTATGGGTAAACACGATATCTTCATTTTAGGAAGTGCGGACTACCGCCCCCTCAAAGTGATTTGATTCGTTAAATACCATATGTGGGACATATAAAGGATGGAACTATGATATTATATATGATATTATAATTATAATATACCTTTATATCATTATGATTCCATTCCATAAAATACGAAATAGAAATGAAAGTAGCGTTCATGCGTACGTACGGCTTACCGTCTCCATGAACGGTGCATTTCATTTCTTACCTCTAAATGATTATGTAATATTATAAATGCATGTATGTACTGGATATATAAGAAATATATGATATCTACATCATGAATACCATTCTGGATATAATGAACCTTTGACCAAATTAACAACATGTAAGTGTAATAAGTCTATTTTTGACTTAAGAACCAAATACCGACAAAATGAACATTATTAACTTAACTGATTACATGATGTTCATAACATGGTATAAAAGGAATAATGAACTTGAAAAAGATTCATAAGAAAGTAGATATTAACTCAAGTTTATTATTCAGGAGATTAAAGAACAGTCGGGTCAAGTCGGATACGAGGTATGGGACTTCGTCTCAATCTCCTTTCATTGAGGCATATTTTATTTTATACACAACTTTCTTTTATACGGTGTATAAACCCCCCTTGACTTTTACGTTTATTCAAAAGGAATCTTTTTTATACGAAGCGTTTACTAAACGACAAAAGGGAATGTTTTTGTCGTACGTATGCGGTGACAATGACTTCTCCGCCGTCGTGACCGTTATTTGAGTTTCGGCTTCCTCTACAAGCCATACCTTCTTTTAAAAGAAAAATAAATACCATGTTTTACTTTTCTTTTATTTTAGTATTGAAAATGGTTTTCATAATGTTTTTATATAAATGTGTTGTATTGATATCTTATGATTGAAATGTGGAAATGTTATGTTTCCTTTATGCATGTTTTATGTGATATGATTATGTTATGGTTCTTGGGCATTATTATGAAGACGGGTGGTTCCGTGATAAACTAAGGGCGGGTGAGCCCGTTATAGCTCTCCAATTCATTGGGTAACGCGAAGGAGTGAAACGTTAAGGTTTCTCCGAAGAGATTTAGGGAATATACTGTGATGGGTATTCCAAACGTAACCAAGAGGGTTACTCCCTACGTAAGAATGTTATGAATGCCTCAAGTTACCTTTATGTCTTATGATTTCTATGATTTATTCATGATTTTATGAGGTATGTTAAAGTGCCTATGTTTTATGGGTAAAGTATGATTTCATTCTTATGTATATATGAACTCATGTTTCCTTTCCATGTTTTTTTATAACCTATACTGAGTTTTTATGCTCATCCCAAGTTTTTGAAATGTTTTTCACAGGTCAAGGGAAAGGTACATGATAAGATGATAGAGTCAAGGATGTGTCAAGAAATAATCCATGTTTTATTTTAAATGTGTTTCCATTGATGGGAATGAAGAATACTATATTTATGTAACCACTTTGTTTATATGTGGAATGTAATGAAAGTTTTATGATCTAATTCTCTAAAACTCTAAACCCGAAAAGAACCTCAATGTGTAATCTTGTAATAACTCAAGATTAAGCAAGGTTTAAGGATGGGGCCTTATATTTAGGTTATAACTATAAAAATATTTTAATAATAATATTAATAGTATATTTTAGTTTGGTAAAACTTGGTCTTGTATGTAATAAATGCTATCGATGGAACTCAACATTCTGTGAAAAATAAACCAAACATAATGTTGAATGTACCTCATGCTATTATAAGTGTTGTGTATAGAAAATTCTTAACATGGTGTTGAGAGTAATTCAATCAAAACATATTTCTTTCATATAACATAAGCTATATTTAGTTTTTTTTGAAATGAAAAATATCAAAGAGTTTAAATTAATTCAAAAATATATATTTCAAAAAATCACTAGGTGTTATATTATCCCCCTATAAATAAATATTTCCCTTCAAATTCATTTGTTTCATCAGAGGTTTCATAATTCAAAGTTCATTTCATAGAAACCCACATTATAAAAATAAGTACTAAACCATCCTTTACAAAAGTAATGTTGTTAACATAATGGTTTCTAAAATTAACTTATAACTACTATTATATATAGAAGAACATATGTGGATAGTAAAAAATATATGTGGAAGATAAATATAACTATCATGTTTTGATGGAGAGAATTAGAGAACACGATTATGAGAAAGATAACGACCATAAATCCGTAAATCATTAAGGGACCATTTGATTTATCAGAAATAAAGGTATAAGGATGACATATTTAGTTCAAGATCCTTTTACGAAATTTGAAGGAATTTCACATGAAGATATATATACTTGATTTCAGTACAATCTAACCCTTTAAATGTGCCTTGAACAATATCCACTTAATCTCTTACTATAAAAATTATGATGAATTTTTTATTCTTGAAGCACTAATGGATCATAAGATCCATGAAGGATACTAAGTAATTTCATCTTTCTTAAGTTATCATCATAGAAAAATTGTTATCGTAGGTTATGCAATGTGTATAAATATTAATGTTCCAATATAATACATTAATCTCTAAAAAATAATCTAATTCTTAACATAAACCATTCTATAAATGGTTCAACTTGTAACTCTTAGAAAATATGGTATTCAAAATCATTATAAAGAAGATTAATTAATTTCTCAAAATCAGCTTACCCTTAACCCCCATATATCATAAATTAAATCTTGGTTGTAATATACCAAACATGTGAATAAGTTTATCATGTTCTTTCTTGAATCATGTTAATAACCTAAATTACCATAAAACCTGATTAAAAATATACATGATTTATTATTCCAAATATTATTGGATATATTCATTAAATAAAAAAAATATTTGTAAACTTCATCCATGATAACATAGACCACTTTTTCAACAATGGTAATCTGTATTATTTAATTTAATTTATTTATATCAATAATAAATTTATCAAAATTAAAACAATTCTCTAAAAATCAGGAACACATTAAGGTTTATGTTACTTTAATAAAAATATTACCTTTTTATTAAATCACTTTTATATGTCATCCGCAACATTCAATATATCTTATTAAATCCCTAGTAAAAAATATATACTATAAATAATTAATTATTTCTTGATTTATATAACATAATATTTTAATTCCAAAAAATATATAATTTAATCATATGACATTATTCTTAATCCATTACACATTTATTATAATATTGTTTCTTAATACACCTTTCCTAGAATATGAAACATGAATCATGTCTTAAGGTTCATCAACCTCAATTTAATCATGATTCTTATGTTTAATGTAACAAATACTGTGAGAACATACAATAACTTTCAAATGTTTTTTGCGATCACTTTATCATCAGTATTATAATAAATACTCATGACAGCTTCCTATTTCTCTTCATGATATTTCGAGTTAGTACAATGATTTTCATAATTCCCATACATTCAACATCTAAAACATTCAATGTTAACCCATTTCTTTGTAGTTCTCACTATTGACTAAAACCATAAAACATAGTGTGAGAAACACTTATCATTTAATAAAAATACATAAACATAAAAAATAATTATAGGATTACATAATCATGATAAATTTTTTTAATTGTAAAAAACATTATTGTTGTCCTTATATAAATTCCTAGAAATATCCATAGAAATATCCCTAGGGATATCAATTTATTTTTCCCATCCTAGTTTGAAAAGGCTGAATAAACCTTTATTTTGATACCAACTATAGAGACCTAATCTTAATATACATTGAAATTACATCATTTTATATGAATATTCAAAACATTACAAAACATAAATGATCGAGGAACATAATAGTTTAGTGTATTTGGAAACATGGAAAAAATCTTCTAATTTGGTGAAAGATCTTAAAAAAATCTTGTAAATATATTCCCATTTATTAATAATACTAAAAAACTTAATTCATAACTTAGAGAAAGGAAGCATAAGAAAGGGTGAGATCAGATGATTGGAAAGGGTAAAAAATTAAGATACGTAAGCATAACATGAACATAAGGGTATTAGAACATGAGAATAACATTTCAAGATAATCCCCTATATATCAAAGATCATATATGTGAGTCAAAAAAATATATATTGTAATTTTATAAGACATGAATGATAATAATGATAAATCATCATAAATCAATCATGAACTATAAGCTTATTTAATATAAGTGTGGAACCATAAAAAATATAGAATCCCATTTGATGTGTCAAGGTTAACTACCAAGACCATAAACATAGTTTATCAGGACTCACCTATTTCCAAGAGTGAATTAAGATGAACCTATTTCCCATTGTGTATCATGACACACCTGTTTCCCATTGTAGATCAGGATGCACCTTTTTTTTATTAAGGGTCAGGACCCAATTGTTTCTGATTGTGGATTAGGATGTACCTTTTTACCATTATGGATTATGTAACATATGTTTCCTATTCTAGATCAGGCCCATCGACTTATTTCCCATAATTATCTCAAGAGATATAAATATTTTCCAAATGAATCAGAGAGAGATATAGGTCCCACCCACAACATAATGAAATCATACATATGTGTGCCACAATATCATTAACATTCATGATTTCATGATATGTTAAATGAAATTAGTATCATAAAAATTTCATCATATCATAAACTATAGAAAAGTGAAAGGTTTCATAATCATTTCATCATATAATTACCCATGAAATGAAGTAGGACTCATGAGAGTTTTATCATGGTATAACCCATGGAAGAAAAATAGGTTTCATAAAAAATGTTAAATCTCAAACATAAACCATTCAGATAAATAATGATAATAGTTTCCTTAAATCATATCCCCAAAAAATCCTAAATTATATTAAAGGATTTCATCTTAGCTGGTGAAGGATTCTGAAAGATAATGTGTATTATTTTGTAAGGAAAATAATTGTTCATTGAATATCACTTTATAAGGCATAAAATAACATCAACATACATTTCATTGAAAACTTATTAGAAAACATATAAAATAAAAAAAATCATTTGAAACATTTAATGAGCAAAATATCATTTCTTCCTTAAAAAACACTTTTTAAATCATAAAAAAATTTGAAAACAATTTTCTTTGAAAATAACCTTGAAAACATTTAACGAACAATTTTTAAAACATTTGAATTTTTTTTAACTAATAAAAATATTTGAAATAATTTTCCTTTAAAAATATTTTAATATATCACTGAAATAATTTTTTAAAACATTTTAAGAAGAATATTTTTTTTATAAAATAAATTTATCACTGAGGAGATAAATAATTTATTATTTTCTTAAAAAGTATTTCTTAATTACATTAAGTACCAAATAGCATAAAATAGTACCAGTACATTAATATATAATTAAAACCCATAGTATCTAAAAAATCATGATAATTATTGATAAATGGATCATAAAAATCCATTAATGGTAGCATAATCGTAAACAATCCTGATAAATGATGAGATTCTAGTAATAAAATCTTACCATTTTTGTAAATTAAAATCAAAATTACCATGAAAAAAAACATTAAATGAAGATTAAAATAAAATGAAAATAATTATATTCAAGATATAACATTTCAAATGGAATTATATACAACTTTTAAATGAATATAGTTGTATAAGAAAACATATTTCTCAAATAATAAAAATTGTGACAAAAATTAATTTTATGATTTGGTAACTTTTGAACCAAAAAAACCCAAGAAATAGAGGTCATAAAATGTTACAAATTTACATAAATATAATAATCATATAATATATTCATGGTATGTATAAAAAATAAACAAAATAAATTAGCGGTGAATATGGCATAAGTATCCCAGAAATAAAAGTGAGACTAGAAATCCCCTTACTACTTGAGTATCTTTTGAAAAATGATATAAATTAAAGAATAATATCAATTGAAACATAAAATTTCATAAAATAAATAAATATAATTATAAAAAACCTCATATGGCAATACATACCCCACACAACAATAATAAATGGTGAATTTAGGATATATCTTAGAGAAATAAAATTGAGATGAGAAAACCCTTACATTAAGTTTTGAATTTATTCGTACACATTCAGAAATAATGTATAATAAATATATGTTTATTATATGCTACCAAATAACAATATTCTTATATATCATACCATATATGATTTTTTAGAACTTTATATTTCATTTTTTAAACAATTTCATGTTAATATTATGTTTCGGGCAATAAGTGATTTATTGTTCATATATGTTTCAATTATTATTCACGATATTATTAATAGGTTCATGAGTAAATAATTTACATAATTTGTGGAATGATATAAATATCATATATATTTAGTGTATATTTATTTATAATAATCTGTAAAAGATAGAAATATTAAATAAAACACACCGTTCGTTGAGACGGTGGGCCGTACATATGCATGTAACATCTTATTTTAAAAGAAATAAAATAAATAAATAAATAAATAAACAAATATATATATTTTATATTACCATTATAATTATTATATAATATATGTCAAATATGTTTATAAAACCCATCCTTAATACATTTTGTGTAAGTGTGAATAGATCACATCGCTTTGAGGAGGCGATAATCCACACGTCCACAAAAAATGTTCTATTATTCCTAAAAAATTGAAATCATGAAGTTATGTGTTATATAATAATTATAAAATAATTAATAAATCATAAATTTCATAAATATCATATTAAATTAGTAATTTCATCATTATACCCAACTCTGAGTAGTGGTAATGGAAGAAAAAATGACATTGGCTCGCGAGGCGGTAGTCCTCCGTACAGACGAATAATGATTGTGTATCATAATATATGTATGTGTGTGAAAGTTGAGGTCATATAACTAACATAAAAACATATTAGTATATCTATAATACAGAGGATATTATATAAACATGGAATAATAATAATTTTAGGGGTAGATAATTAAATGAAAAAAATTTCTCATTGAAGAACGTTAGCTATTATTTAGGTAATTTCATTTTTATGACAAAAAAAGACTTAAATGATTTTATTTTTGACCAAAATCTATCTTCTAGGATGATAGTATGGATTTTTCAGCTTATTTGTGTAGGGTTTGGCTGAGAAAAAGGTCTTGAGGTGTGTGAATAATTTAGGGGGTTAATCCCCTTTTTATATCAAAATTCAATGTGAAATTGGTTCTAATGACCTATATTGGATTAATTGGTGTATAGTAAAAATAATTATACTCTAAAAAAAATTTAAAATATAATTTAACTATATAAATATATCATATTAAAATTATGTTTTCAATTAAAATGTAGTATTTTTCACTATTTTTCTAAAAATGAAACTTATCACAAAAATACCAAAAATTCACCCTTAGATAATGTTAATGTTATTATTTAAAAAATGAGGTTTATTTTAAAAAATATAATTTATAAAATTGAAAAAATTAGAGTTAAAATATTTATGACATTGAAAGGTTGAAAATTACTGTTTAGAAAAATAAAACTTTTTATGCCAAAAATTGGATTTATTCTTATCACTTTTCGGGAAAAAACATATTATTAATGTTAAATAGATTATTTTTTATATAATATAAACATAAAATTAAAATAACACATAAAAAAACCCAAAATTTTACTTTTGGGAGCATGAACTATTACAGTTATATACCTGCGATGACACAGATGATGATATAGGTAGGCAGTGCCACAAGAATGACACATGAAAGATGATGCATGCATGATGCTGCATTGGTATTTTTGGACATGTTATGGGATACATGACCACTATTCCTAAGGGAAATATATTAAATAAATAAGGCTTTATGTGTGGGATATCCCCTTGGGGGAGCTATGGCCTGTCATTCCGACCTGTTTGTGTGGTGTGTGTGTGATTGAATGTAATTTTACACCCAATATATTAATATATATATATATATATTATTAAATAATATTTATATACAAATTATAATATAATATAGTGAAGCACAATATTATATATATAATGGGTTGAAAACTATTATTGTTGTAAAAGATCTTTTTTCAATAAATGAGATTTTTTATTTAAAACTATAAATTCGTAAAATTAGAGAAATATTTTGGAAAACTAAAATTTCTTTTTAAAATAAACATATTGAAATTATTCAATGCTGAAATTTTCAATATTTTTTTATATATTCGATTTTTTAGGTAAAATTAAATACTGTATAATTATACAATATGAATTATGATATCATAATAGCCCCAATAGTGTTGTTATAAATTCATTAAAGTGGATACGTGGGAAAATATATGAATTCTATTTAATATAATTTATTTTTTAGATATATTTTTACATTTTTCAATAATTAATGAATCCTATCAAACATATTATATTTTAATGTTTAAAATTCGATTTTTTAAAGTCATGACACACTTCTACATAATCGAGGGTATTATTTTAAGGAGTTTCATTCAGGATATTATACAATATTCAAAACCACTAATCATTTTTAGAAAATATGTTTAAAAACTATAGGAAGGATTTTGGTTTTGATCATTTTATCATACAAGGTCGAAATCAAAAGATTAAAATTTGAAAAAAAATCCTCCCCCTATTTAGCTAAAATACATTCCCATTATCCTACTACCATTTCCTTAAAACCCATTGATCACAATACCACTCTCAATAAAACATTCAAAATCCCACCTAGGGTTTTCCAAATAACATAATAATATCCTCTCAAACCTTCAGTAATTCCCTCTCAAGGTAAGTGATACTATCATATTTTTTATTTGATGTACGTTCTTCATATGAAGTGATTTTATTTTCAATATTTAATGTTTTATTGTTTTCTAAACAACCCTATAAACTCTTTATTATTACCAATTAATTATATTCCACCTTTCACTCTTGGTAAACCCACCCTTGAACCCTTATGTGAATCCATTATGCTGCAACAAATATCCTATGATTTTTCCATGCCAAATATTTATGTTGTAAACAATGATCACAATTTCCACTGAAGGGTATTCACTTATATATACAAATAGATAATTGATTGGGTAATTCTATTTATGTGACCCACACTAATTAAGAGTAGGATTATAAAAGATTAAATTATTTCTTATGATGTATGGTCTATATGTCACACTTATCAATGAAAATACTATGAATTTAACAGATAGGCCAACAATTATATATCCATTCTATTCATTGGGTAATGTATTTATCCCATTAGATACCATGTATATAAAAAAATATGTTATCAAAAGTAATATATGTTACGATTTCTTTGTGTTCAGCCTTGAATTATTCTTAATATGTCATTTTTTATGTTGTTTACACATTTCTATATTTCCTTTATGATATCATCTTATATCAAGATTATATGTTCATGATTATGATTATTTCACCCTAATATAACACTTGAAAATAATTCATTACTTTCAAAAGGTTATTTTTTTATTATTCACTAAATAAGATTTATAGATCACCCCATTCTTATGTATATCCCCATATTTTTCATACAATATTATAAGATGAGTTAAATAAAATAGAATGTTTTGAATTTTTAAAATAATGTCTATATAAAAATTACTCATGTAATTATATTATGTATCTATGATCCCAATGACACTAGGCGTCATGATCCTTTGGGACTACATCACTTGGAACATTATGTAATTAATAATTAAACAAAGTATTTAAATGTTTTGGGTTTTCATACCATTAAATCATAATAGATCCCAAATAATTCCTTAAAATCAATTTCATTAATAAAAAATATTTTATAATACTTTTTTAAAAATAAATAAAGGTAAATTACTAAATAAATATAATATAGATGTCACACCCACCATTTTTAAATTATTTTTTTATTAATTTTATTGGGCATCAGGTAGTTTGGGTCGAAACCCGACTTAAAATTTTTTGAGTTCCTTTTTAAAAACGAATGTTTTGCCCTTGGCTGCGTCCAGTGCCCCGTGGTCGAAGCCATGTGACCTCACCTCTGTCACCATGTGACCTCACCCAGTTCAATTAATTAAATAACATATATTAATAATAAAGAAAAAAAATTAAGTGAACAATAAAGTGAAAATAAAACAAATTAGAAAAACGTAATAAAGAATTGTTTTAATGATAATAATAATAATAATATTTGAGAATATTATTCTTGTTACTAGTATGATTAATTTTATTATGATATTATTATTATTATTATTAATATTATTGATGACAATTGAGTTATTTAATTTATTATAATTATCATTATTTTAGTTTATTATTATTATTAGTTTTATTTTTAGTTTAATTATTATTATTATTATTTTTCTTTTATTTTTTGGGTTAGGGTGTCTCCCCCACCTTTCTCCCTCAACCCTTTGCACCCCTCCC
Organism: Viscum album; assembly: GCA_963277665.1. Lineage (NCBI taxonomy): Eukaryota > Viridiplantae > Streptophyta > Magnoliopsida > Santalales > Viscaceae > Viscum > Viscum album. The sequence continues at coordinate 1,910,110,903 of OY728155.1, forward strand.
CCTTGAGCCTTTATGTTACACCACCCTGCTCCCCAACCAGCCCATCGCGCCGCCGCCCTGTACTTCCGTCTAACCACCTCCCTCATGCTGCCGTCCCAACACTCCAGTCTGGCGCCACCTTGCGCCAGCCTCCCTGCCACCCATTGTGATGACCCGCCACTCCCATCAAGACCGCCGCAGTTGCAGCCTTCCTCCACCCTCACCAACCTCCTTAACAACCAGCTTCACCACCACCGGCCCTCCTCCGACCGCTCGCTCAACCCATTCTGATACTCCCTCCTTGTAGGGTTTTTTGTCTCATTAGGGGTCCGATTTTAGGGTCCTAATTTTAAGTTTAGGGTTAAATTGCTTAATTTAGGGTCAATTTGTGGTTTCTTGTGGTGTGGTCGAGGAGAAATGGTGATTTCACATCTTTCTTCGGAAGATTCTTGTTTCAAGTAGGTGGTTCCATGCCTTATCAGTATTTGATAAATTTATTATACTAACATGAATTTATAAATGTGTTCTTTAGTTTCATTTTTGTGGTGCGAATGGTATTTTTAGAATTATTGGTGTGTTTTATAGTTAGAAATGAATTTTTGATTAAGGATATGTCAATGATTTGTGTTGTTTTGGTGCAATGTTTTCAAAATGGGTTTTAGGGGTTGTTTGGTTGGTGAAAACTTTTTTTAAGGGGTATTTTAGTTGTGTATGTTTAAATATGAATTTTATATTTTTTGAAAAGATGGAAATATTGATTTAGAAACAGTTTAAAGTATGAGTGGTTTTATTAAGGGGTTTGGCCATTATTTTGGTCAGTCTTAATTGTGTGTCATCTTGTATTATAAAAAGAGAATTTGAGAAACTGTACAAGTGGTGGTAAATGTATTTAGGGTGAGGTTTACCTTATTTCTTTGTTTAATTTGGTTTTATTTGGAGCCTTTGGCAGTTATTAGACTCCCTTGCATCATTTTTAGGGTGTTCTGTTCATCGCAGTGTTGGTTTTGGACATCAGCGACAAAGACCTATATGTATATACATGGGTAAGCATGTATATATGTTTATCCTCATTTTTCATATTCCCTCATGGTGTGGGGAATATGTACTTGGGTCAAAGGGTATATATATATATATATATGAATATCTATATGCATATAGTTGAAGCGGTCTTGGGTTTCCATCATCATGAGCTTTATGCCTTAAGGTAGGTCCCCAATACACTTTCCATTATATTTAGAATTTATTAATTTCATGTTATTTCACTAATTCTAAATAAATGGTAAATAATATTGGATAATTAGTTTAAGAATAAATTTTCTTTTTGAAAGATATTAGTTTTATCTTGAGCATGAATTTCATGAAAATGGTTTCTTTTATATGTGCATAATAAGCATTGATAAAATGACCCATTGGCTTTTGAAAATGTGTTTTAGATTTAAAATGGTGATTTGAGTTTCTTAAATGGGTTTCCATGTGTGTTTTAGTCTTTAAAAGTGGTGTGATGGTTCTTCTGGAAATGGGTGGGTGTTGAGTGATTAGTTAAGGCTCATTGGTCACTTTAATAAAGTAAACAATTCTAAAAACTCTATTTGAGTAAACTCAGGGGAGACCTTTCTATGTATGTTGTTTGTGTGAGTTGTTGTGCGTGATGTTTGTGCATTGCGATTGGTTGCTTGTTTGACATTGTTAACTCACCACTCTATTCATTTAGTAATCGGAAAGGTAACTTACAATAGTAAGTGAATATTATGAGAATGATTGTTGTACTTGATAAGATCACATACTAGCTAGTGGCCATTAGTATAGGATTTTCTCTACTATGGGATTAGGCCCCTCAGTTAGTCCAGGTAGGGAAACACCGAGCGTTTTGGCATTATGATGTCATTAAGTAGGGAATTCCTTTAAGATGAGTCAAATGTATAGTACGTTCTGGATCATTCACGAGCTCCTAGGTTCGACCCATGTTTTCTTTAGAGATTATTTATATGTGGAAGATTATTGAGGTGATTAGTTTGGTGTATGACCCCCCATGTTCCTCCATTATTGCGTGTTGCATGTACGTATGGTTTTCCTCTGGTTTAGCAATTAAAATTTGGATTTTAAATTATTTGTGGAATTTTTTTTAAATGTAATGCATATTTTTTCTTCAAACCTTAAACTTGATTTTAAATTGAAAAGTGAAATGGATTGTTTCTTTCTTTAGAAATGAAGGTGTGTGTGAAAGCTCATATTTTATATAATGTAGTTCAAACCTAAAATTAGTAAAATTATTTATTTTATGGTAGTACTTTGGGAATAGATTATTGTGAATGCCTACTGAGTTTCAATTCTCAAGACTATAGTATTTTTTTTGTTTTTAGTTTCTTTTATATTTTCTATTTCTAGTTTGGATCATCTTAGGTGGTGTTTGATATGGGTGTTGGAGGGTGACTCTTAGGGTCATGTGGTGTTTGGACGTGGTTGGGTTAGTGAGTTGATGTCGATCATTATTTCTTTTTCATGATTTTTATTTACCTAGAGTTATGATTTTTTATTTCTGTTGATTTATTTATTTTCATTGGTTGAAATAGTTCCCAATTGTGCTCTATTGATCCCTTGGCACTTATTTCCAGCCTGGGAGGACCAGGAACCCCTCTCGGGACTTTTTGTTGATCGGCTCGAGTGATCGGTTCAGGGTTGACCCAGCCTGGTTCATGAAAAAATGGTATCAGAGGAGATTTACTCTCTTGGTTCATGTTATATTGGGATAGAGTTAGGGTAGACCAATGTTAAGGGTGTAGGAACTCGACGTTCTAGCTATGAGAAAGGTTCCTGGACAACACACCTCGTGGCGGGACTCGAGTTACCAATGTAAGTTGAGGTTTTTCTGAGTCATTAGTCCTTGTGGTTAATATTGTTTAGGGGAATTGAAAAGGGAGTAGGGTCAGTGGTCCCAGTGAGCTCATAGGGTCTAGAAATCCATGTAGAGCCAGGGACGCTATCCTAGAATACTCTCCATGGTGGTGGTGTGATTGACATATGGCTGGTAACCATATGTTACAGTCACCCACTAAAACTAGTTTCGTCTTTCATCATTCCTGGTCTCTTTGTTTGGATTCGTGGAAATATGATTTTTAAGTAAAAATGATTTGGTATTGTAAAATGTGTTGAAATGAAGGAATTTAAAAAGAAAATGATGTGTAAGGTTTAAAAAATGTGGGTTGAATGTTTTGGTTTTGAAAAAAAGGAAAGGACTGGTTTTGATCCTTGGTGTTCCCATGGGAAACCACATGCATGGTCATATATGGAAGGAGAAATAGTAAATGATATGAGCGGATGAGTGCCTCGATGGACATGAGGTGGGTGCCGATGATGCATTGGAACATGTATGTGTGAGGCCCATGAAATCCCATTGGTGTTTGTGTAACCCCCAAACTTTTTTTATTTTAAAAAAGTTGTGTTAAAGAAAAATTGCGTGTTTTAATAACCGATGATTTTGCGGTGTGTAATTGTATTTCGGAAATATTGGAGGTGAGGCATTTTAAGCCTAGAATCCTTTTGGTTAGATTTGTGTCTTGAATTTTAATTCTTATTGGTAAGTTGGTGTGAGAGTGTGTGGTTAGTGGATTCTTTATAAAAATGATTTAAGAATCCCTTCCAGTGGTTTCCCCTACACATTTAGTGTTCTCTTTAGATACATCTTGGACATTGGACTAGTTTGATTGGGTCCATGGTTTTCTTTCTTGACTAGTGAACACCCCCATAAAGCATTAAAATTCAATTGAAGTGCGGCCATGAGTAATTCACCATTGGATGACCCTCTAGTTTATTAAAGAAAGAACTCTCCCTTTTGAGTGATAGTGCTAAGTATACCCCTTATCCTTTTCAGTTAAAAAGATACTCTCACAGCAGGATGGAAGATGCGAGGGGAGTTGAAGGGAGTTTTGGTGTCTTTGAGTTGTCTGAGTTATCGGGTATGAATTTTGACACTGTTGTGTCTGAAGGTCCCCCTAGAAACGGTGAAAGGAATTCCAGTGGGGAAGGTGAAGGTAGTTCAGAATTATCGGTGTTGGCTGATTTCTTGAAAGACTTTTAGTGATTTCATCAGCTGTAAGGGTCATGTTTGGTGATGTTCTATAGAATGAGTTCTCTTTGAAGAGAAAGGGTGGATTTCATATAATCCTTTTGGAATACCTGTTTTCATAGGAGCATGTACTACTCTTAGGGAGTTCTAATTTTTCTGTTCAAAGGGGAGTGTTTTTCGTGCGTCTTTCCCTTCTTAAGTTTCTTGGTTAAGGTGAAGAGGTTATGCTGTGCATCATCTAAACCCTTATTTTAGTGTATGTACCACAAGGGAGTAGTTAGATGTCATGGTGTGTTGTATTTGATGGTGTTGTCTTGATTGAAATGTGGTAGTGTGTGAAACCAAAAGGAGAAGCTATATTTGGGAGTCTTCAATACTTGACTGTGAGGCAGGAGATGCTTCAAACATCAGGGCTCCAACCATACGTCTCAGAGTGATGCTGGCGCGTGGTCAGAAACCCAAGAGTGTATGGGACCCCAAATTTATTTCTGTCAATGGTATTGATGATGAAGGCGGTTCAAATTGTTTTATGTGGTTTTTCCATTCTGAATGACACATTTTGTTATGTGAGGCTTCCCGTGGCTATTTGAAGTTGTGGTCGTCTCATAACCTTAAAGTCCTGGGGTTGCATCCCACTAGATGTAATCTCTTTTAGTGGTTCTTATGGTGTCTGTTGGGTAAATCAGTCTTAAATTTGAATAGTGATTGTTCAGGGATGTGGAGATGTTGGTTTTTCTTGGGTCATGGTTTTGATGCCCCGGTAGTTAGGCCCCGCCCTCCACGCCCCTCATGGTGGAGTGTTTGGTCACCGTCAGGAAATTTTAAATGTTTTGTATCTTATGTCAGTTCAAATGGTGGGGATACCCACGATGGGTCTTGAACAAATGTATTTGGAATGAATCAGCATTGTACCTTCTTCATAATGGTGGGGAGTCTGCCCAGGCCTCCCCATATTGGTTTTCCAATCTCATCTCGGGCGTCAGTAAGTTTCTAATGGTGGGGGGCCCCTTTAGGATTTACCCTTTTGGACTTTTACTTATGTTCCTATAGATGACTAGGTTTTAGGTGACCAGAGTGTTCCTTGGATGTGCTTAATATTTTTTGTTCATTCTAATAAAAAAACATAGTTCTTGTTCAATGGTACTCAAGATGTTTTGGGTTGTGAAGTTAGTTTCTGTGGGTATGAGAGTTTCCTTCCTTGATCAATCAACTAGAGGTATTATAGCTCCTTAGGGAGGGTGACACATAGCGGAAAGTATTTTATGGGTTTCTTGAGGTGGTTATTTAAGTCATTTACTATAATCATGATGCATTTTCCTCTTTTAGATTGTTGTTTGTGGGGATACTCTTTGAAACTTAAGGGGGTGTCATTTTCTAGTTTGGTGTTTAATCTTAGTTGTGGATTTCCAGGGATGGAAATAGCTATGGTGGGGAGAATTGTCACACCCATAATTTTTAAATTATTTGTTTTATTAATTTTATTGGGCACCAGGTAGTTCGGGTTGAAGGCTCACTTAAATTTTTTTTGAGTTCCTTTTTAAAAATGAATGTTTCTCCCTTGGCTGCATCCAGTGCCCCACGATCAAAGTCACACAGCCTCACTTGGGTCACCGCGCAACCTCACCTGGTAAAATTAATTAAATAAAATGGATTAATAATAATAATTAAAATAGTAAGTGAATAATAAAGTGAAAATAAAATAAAATAAGAAAAATGTAATAAAGAATTATTTTAATAGTAATAATAATAATATTATTTGAGAATAATATTCTTGTTATTAGTATGATTAATTTTATTAGGATATTATTATTATTAATATTAGTGACGATAATTGAGTTATTTTATTTATTATAATTATCCTTTTTTTAGTTTATTATTATTATTATAAGTTTTATTTTTAGTTTTTTTTATTAATATTTTTCTTTTCTTGTTTGGGTTAGGGTTTATCCCCTAACTTTATCTCTCAACCCGTCACACTCCTCCCCCTTGAGCCTTCACATCGCGCCACCTTGTTCCCCAACTAGCCCATCAAGCTGCTTCCCCGCACTTCCGTTCGACCACCTCCCTCACGCCATCGTCCCGATGCTCCCATCTGGCATCCCCTTGCGCTGGCCTCCCTGCCTCCCATCGCGAAAACCTGACACTACCATCAAGAACGCCAAAGTTTCGGCCTTCCTCCACCCTTTCCGGCCTCCTCACTAGCTAGCGCTGCCCTTGATGGCCTCCTCACCAGCCGACACTGCCACCACCGCCCCTCCCCCGACCCCTTGCGTGACCCATTCCAGTACTCCCTCCTTGAAAGGTTTTTACTCTCATTATGGGTCATATTTTAGGGTCATAATTTGAATTTTATGGTTCAAATTATTTATTTAGGGTCATTTTTTGTTTTCTTGTGGTGCGGTCGAGGTGTAATTGTTCTTTCACATATTTATTTAGAGGATTCTTGGTTTAATTAGGTGGTTCTGTGCCTTAACATCATTTGATAAATTTATTATGATTATATGAATTTATAAATGTGTTCTTTAGTTTTATTTTTATAGTGAGAATGGTATTTTTAGAATTATTAGTGTGTTTTCTAGTTATAAATGAATTTTTGATTACAGATATGTCAATGTTTTGTGTTGTTTTGGTGTGTTTTCAAATTGGGTTTTAGGGGTTGTTTAGTTGGTGAAAACTTTGTTTTCAGGGGTATTTGAGTTGTGTATATTTAAATGTGAATTTTATATTGTTTTAAAATATTTAAAGCTTGATTTAGAAATATTTTAAAGTGTGATTGGTTTTATGAAGGGTTTTGGCCATTGTTTTGGTCAGTCTTAATTGTGTGTCTTCTTGTGTTATAAAAAAGGAAATTTGAGAAACTGTAAAAGTGGTGGTAAATGTATTTGGGGTGCGGTTTATCTTGTTTCTTTGTTCAAATTGGTTTTATTTGGAGCCTTTGGTAGTTATTAGACTCTATTTCATTGTTTGTAGGGTGTTTTGTTCATTGCGGTGTGGTTTTTGGTCTTCAGTGACAAATACCTATATGTATATACATGGGTAAGCTTGTATATATATATATCCTCCTTGCACATATTACCTCATGGAACGGGGAATATTTACTTGGGTCAAATGGTATATATATATATATATGAAAATGTATATGCGTATAGGTGAAGTGGTCCCAGGATTCCATCATCATGAGTTGCATGCCTTGAGGTAGGTCCCCAATTGCACTTGTCATTATATTTAGAATTTATTAATTTCTCGTTATTTCATTAATTTTAAATAAATGGTAAATAATATTGGATAATTAGTTTAAGAATAAATGTCTATTGTTAAAGATAGTAGTTTTATCTTGAGCTTGAATTTTCTGAAAATGTGTTCTTCTATGTATGCATAATATGTGTTGATAAAATGCCCCATTGGATTTTGCAAATGTGTTTAAATTTAAAATGGTGATTTAAGTTTCTTAAAGGGGTTTAAAATTGTGTTTTGGGTTTTAAAAGTGGCATGTTGGTTCTTATAGAAATGGGTGGGTGTTGATTGATTGGTTAAGGCCCGTTTTTCACTCTAATAAAGTAAATGATTTTGAAAACTCTCTTTGAGGAGACTCAATGGTTACCTTGCTATATACATTGTTTGTGTGAGTTTTTGTGCATGATGTTCATGCATTATGATTGGTTTCTTGTTTGACATTGTTGACTCACCCATCTGTTCATTTAGTACTCAGCATGGGAACCTGACATAGTAAGTGAATCTTCTGAGAATGATTGCTGCACTAGTTTAGATTATGCACTGGCTAGTGGCCCTTAGTACAAACTTTTCTCTACTAGGGGATTGGGCCCCTCAGTTAGGATAGGTAGGGAAACAATGATCATTTGGGCATTATGACATCATTGAGTAGGGTATGCCTTTAAGATGAGTCACATGTATAGTATGTTCTCGATCGTTCACGAGATCCTAGGTTTGACCCATGTTTTCTTTAGCGCTTATTTTTATGTGGCGGACGATTGAGGTGCTTAGTTTGGTTTTTGGACCCTGTGTCCCACGTTTTCCATTTCCCTTATTGCATGTTGTGTGTGTGTATGGTTTTCCTTTGGTTTAGAAACTAAAATTTGGATTTTAAATTTTTCATGGAAAAGTTTTTAAAATGTAATGCAACTTTTTCTTTCAAACCTTAAACTTTAATTTAAATTGAAAAGGGTAATGGACTTTTACTTGCTTTAGAAATGAAAGTGTGTGTGAAAACTCATATTTTATATAATGTAGTTCAAACTTGAAATTAGTAAAATTATTTATTTAATGGTAGTGCTTTGGGAATAGATTATTGGGCATGCCTACTAAGTTTTAATACTCACACCTATAGTGTTTTATTGTTTTTTGTTTCTTCTGTAGGTTCCATTTTAGGTTTGGATAGTCTTGGATGATGTTTGGTTTGGGTGTTGGAGGGTGACTCTCAGAGTTATTTGGTGTATGGACGTGGCCAGGTTAGTGAGTTTATGTCGGTCGTTCTTTCTTTTTCATCTTTTTTAATTACCTTGTGTTGTTATTTTTTATTTAAAATAATTTATTTATTTTCACTGGGCTAAATCATTCCCAATTGTTCTCTATTGATTCCCTATGGAACCTGTCTCCAGCCCAAGAGGATTAGGAACACCTCTCAGGACTTACTGCAGATCGGCTCGGGTGATCGGTTTAAGGTCTACCCAGCCTGGTTCATGATAATAGAAATCATAGATTAGAATAAAATGGGAAAATTATGTTAGATCATGCCTTTAGTCATTTCTATATGTTAATTTGGTAACATAAAAAATATACACCTTTTTCAAAACCATTAATATAATGACCTTGAACTTAGTAACTGAGTGCTAGTTTCTACTTTATTACATTAAAAACATAAAAGTAATCAAATCCCAATTTACTATACATTTAATTAGTATCATTAATCTAGAAATATACATGAAGCTCACATTACTATTGAAAACATATAAAACATAGTATCTTTTTTGAGTGATTCATTATTTCCTCAAGCATAACCCTACATATGAATAATAATACACATCATGGAATCATAAGGAAAGAAAAATAAGAAAGGCATGCACTCCAATGATCATTAAGGATATGATTAATGTAGAATATATCCAGAATATATAAGAAAAATCAACATGGAATTGCAAATAATTGAAACATATTCTAATCAATGAATTAATTGATCATAATATGATATGGATAAATGATGATAAAAATTCTACATAAATAATCCCATGTGATAGAAATATAACCATGTATAGTTGAACTAATAAATTAATCACATAGATCCTCAATAACTAATATCATATTAATGGAATGTATAATTACATATATCATAACCATACTATCAAGATATTTTATACTGATAGTATAATATTGTGGGTAAAAACTATTTATGTTGGACAAATGATTTATCTCATGAGTTGTGTTGATGCATTAATGTGCTGTGTAATGATGGTCCCACTCATCATAGAAAAACTCCAATGAATTCCATATATGAAATCAGTGATACATAATGAACTTAAATAATCATAATGGGAAATTAACAGACAAAATTTTAATTATTTCTCCAATAAATAAACATAATCATAAACCATACACAATAATATGGTGAATGGTAATAAAATTATAATAGACTAATCATAAACCATCTAAATAAATAATATTTATGGTATCAACATATCATTTCCCAAGTAGATCACAAGTACAATAAATGATTTATTTTATATGATTAGAAATACAATAAAAATTATATTATTTTTTTTTTGACAAAAGTATCCTTTTCATTTTTAAAATATTTTTAAAATTAAAAGTATAAAAACTATTTATAAAATACATTTCATTGAATATATCAATTGAAATATACAAATTAATCTTTAAAAAAATTATTGGCCATGATGGAGGGAAATTTGGTAAATGTTGTACATGTTAGAATAGATATTCCTTTTACATTTTCAATAAAATCCAAACAATACTTTTTTGTAAAATGACATTAATATTCATTTAGTTTTTCTAAACAAAATTCAAACATGGGAAAAAATTATTATTAGAAAAATTTTGTTGAATGTGAAAAACATTTTTGAAAACATTGTTAGATAACATTATTATTGAAGAAAAAGGATTTTCAAATAAAGAGAGAAGTAAAATCGATTTTTCATAAAAAATAATCTCATAATAATTTTGAGTACCAAGGAGAGATTTTTTTTAAAATTACACAAAAAAGATAATGAATGATAAATGTATAAAAATATTCAATCATTTATTGAGTGATAGATGATAATATATCATCATATTGGAAATTTAACCATAAATAATCCCAAAAAAGACAAGATTGTAATATAAAACCTTAACACATTGGTTACTTTTGAATCATAATCCCAATAACATTAATTAAAGCATTAAATACAATGAATAAAAATTCACTCATGGTATAAAATATCAATGGGGTAGTATATACACCATACAAAAGATCGATGTGGTGAATATGGTATATGTCTCATGAAAGTCAAAGTGAGACGATAAACCCTTAAAATAGGTCTTATTAATTTTGTATGTTTATGAACCTACTATATAATAAATATAATTTTATTATATTTCTATTAATTATTAATAATCATATATATCATAACATATATATTTTTATTTATAGTCATTTATCCATTATTTATTAACAATGTTTTGTTAAAATCACTCCTTCAGGTGTTTATTGCTTCATTTTTAATGTAAGTTTTGATTTGTAAATTTGGATACTTTTAAATTTATCATGGTTAAATAATATAAATATATTTAACAAGATATAATTGTAATATATATTCTATATATATTTATTTATAGTATTATATAAAATTTAGAGATATAAAATTGATTACACCGTTCAAGGAGACAATAGGTCGTATGTATGTATGAAGGTTGTTTCAATTTGTCTTGATATATGGAGTGTAAGGAAAATAAACATTAATTAAAAATTATAGAATAATTATTATTTCATATATAAATTTAATATTAATAAATTAAATCATCATTACCAAGAATTTTAAAATAAAAATAAAAACATTTCACATCGCAACATGGAGGCGGTTGTCCATTCGTATGTATGAACATGATTATTTTTTTCCAAAATATGTGAATATAGGATTTTATTTGAGATTATATACTTCAAGATTATTTTTAGCTCATAAATATCACATATAATCATTAAATTTAACATTTAAACCTTTATTTTAAAGCATAAGTGAAAAATGATTCACATCACTTCGTGAGATAGTACTTCGCTATACACACGAGTGACGTTATTGTATCCCCAATGAAATGGAAAGAAATAAATTATATGTGATATCATAATTAAATAAGTATTTTAGTGTTAAAAATTTCATATACAGAAGTTAAATCCATTATTATAACTATAATTTATTAGTGGTGATGGAAAACGAATTATATTGGATCGTGAGGTGGTATTCCCCTGTACACATGATCGAATGACTCATTCCACATTTGATGAATGTGGAGATATATATAGGTTATTACATTAAAATAATTTGAAATAATTATACATAGTATAGTGTTGTAATTATATTATATTATTCTATGCTTATTTTAAGAAGGTGGAAGAATAAATAAAAAAATACAACTGTAATGAATTCTACCTCTCATTTGGAGATCCTTTTTTCGACTATACCTAAATCTTTCCTATGAGGGATTAATAATCAATATAAAAACTATATAATTTTTGGGGAATTAAGTAGAATATTTGGGAAGGTATTTTCTAAACCAATGGGGTTTTATATGGTAAAGGGGTAGGAGTGTTGGTGGCCTTTTATAAGTGGGAGAGAAGAAACATTAATATTTATTAAAAGAAAATGTGATACCCATATGTTATCTAGGAAAATGCACTAATATTATAAATTATAGAACCTTAGAGAATATCAGGCCATAATATGTCCATTAAATGGGTTTTGAAAAATTTTTAGTATATTTTCAATACTTATCTTCTTAGTTTAACCTCTTGGTAAAACCATTTTTACCACAACTATAGTAATTATTTTTTATATATTTTAATATTCAAAATGATAAAAAATTAATTTTACCTTATAATTATTGATACTTTATTATGATTAGAAATATTAAATCCATTATTAAAAATTAAATTCATAGAATTGCATGACTTATACTCAAAACTAAATCAGCAGATGTGTTGAAGAAAATGGTTTTCCAAATAAAAACATTCAAAAGATTAGCATGATTTTATATCAGAAGTAAAAAATGATATTGATACCAATTACCTAAATTAATTAAAATTAAATATAATTGAAATAATTATATAATATAAACAATTTAATATATATTTTAACTCCGAAAATAATTTAAACAGAAAGGTATTTTTCATTAAAACTCCTCATTTTTCACTATTCATAAAAAAATAATATTCTATGAAAAATCACAAAAAATAATTGAAAGGTAATTATGAAATATATATTTAAAAAATTTTATTTAATTTTTCAATTATATTTTTTAAAATAAGTAACAATTATGTATTAATTATGTTCACGATGTGTGACTAAAGTGTCTTATATAAAAACATAGTTTTTCTGAAAACATTTATTTTTCATTCAAGTCGTTCTTATTTTATTTATAATCAATCAATAATCATTTTATTTTTTTATAAATGTGAAAATAATATAATTATATTTATTTATTTAGTCTTATTCACACTCATCAACTTAATGTATAGGTTATAATGGACATGTTTAAATAATATTATTTTAATTGAGTATCATGTTTCATTTCAATACGATGTTTTGTGCATTACAAGCTATCAAAGATATTAATTTTTTTTTTAAAATATATATATAATAAATCCTCTTATATTATTGATGTTTAATTACATATAATATATCAAATATTATGTTTCTCTTTTAATATATCAAGGAATTAATTTCTACCCCTAAAATAAATTATTCCCTCACTATTTAATATTGATCTTTGAAATTAAGGGTTTTATATTTGAAAATACCTTTGTTGAAAAACACACATCCTAAAAGGTTTAATAAATCATCCTATTTATAATATCTATATGTAAATATAATTTACATCTAGAATAACTCATCAATAGGATTTCAAATTGGAGAAAATATTTAGTAAGAGAGATATGTACATAGAATGAATGTGTAATTAATTTTAGAGTCTGATAGAGATCACTGATCCAAATAAAGTGGGTGATCTATAAATGGTTCATAACCAAAAAACAATAAATCTGTAAAGGGTGAAATATGCATTAGTTCATCATAAATTAAGGTAATAGGATAACATTTTTTTTCAAGATCCTTTTCCAAGAGTTTAATAATTACTTTAGTCTATAGAATAAGAAAATAAAGAAATAATCTTACATGAATACTATAATTTAATACTATAATCAATTTCCACAAAAATCTCATATATTTCACCAGGAATTGATTATTAAAGTTAAATATATCATGACAAAATCACAAAAATAAAATTCTAATAGGTTATAATATCCATAAAAGAATGAAAATTACATCCACTTATATTTACCAAACCCAAAATGTTTAGCACGAGTTATCCAACAAAATTAAAATTTCAACTTCTTCCATTCCATAAATAGTTAACCTTAGGACTCATCCAGAATATGTTTGACCAAATTTAATGTCCAAAAATATAGAAGGAAGGTATCTAAATAATCATTATATTAAATAGACAATATAATGTGGCTTTAAATTTCACATTCAAAATATGTGAATACCTTGATCACTATAAAAACATAATGAAATCAATCATGATTCCAAATATAAAATTCCCGTGTTGTTGATTTTATTACATAAACCGAAAAATAGAGTAAAATCTAGCAATGCTAACATAAAACATCAAAAAATAATTACAACGTCCCAAATACTATCAAATAAACATCCATTTATCATTTTTATCTCAACATCAAATAAATATTAAGGGTTATATTACCTCAATCATGTGTTTTAAAAAAGATCAACTTTCCACTAAATCACTTTTCTTATTACCATTCAATATAAGATTTCAAAAATCTATAGTAAACCTAATTCAGTATAACCCTTATATATTTCATGATACTTATAACCAATATTCCATTTTTAAAAATACCTCTTCAATTTAATTCAGAAATAAAAGTAAACAAGCGATTTAATCATTCCACTTTATATGTATTAATTGCATATGATTGAAATTGAGCCCTTATCTTATTGTGAGGTATATTCCATTGATATTTGGGACATTCATTTTTTAAAAAAATCATCTCCTTATAGTTTAATTATTAAATATTATAAATTTTGTTCTTACCCTTTAAATAATGATCATGGTGGACTTTATCTTCAAAATTGTAGAAATCTCAAATTCCCATAACGTAAGTACTAGGATGTTTCTTTCAGTAATTATCACTTTCATAAAATCCTTCTTTCCCTTATTCCTTTTATCCATATTTCATCCTCTTCTTCTCTTGCTTTCCTTTGAGGAAAATATCATTAGATAATTATTTCTCTTCCATGATATCACATGATATTATTTCCTCATATAATGAAAAAGTTTAATATACTAGTACACTTTTAATAATGGTCTTTAACCCATCATAGTAATCATCAATCATAATATTTGGATTACATATATTATCTGTAACATGAATTTCTAAATTTGTAATGTTGTCTTCATACATAGAATCATTTTCATCTTCGTTTTGTCTTAGAATTAGGAATTTTATCTTTTTATCTTCTCATTTTTAATGAGGAAAATAATTTTCCATGAATATTAAATTAAATTAATTTCATTCCATGTTTGATATTTCTTATTTATCATTAGTGTTTTTGAATTAGTTACCATCATTTATTTGCGTCTCCTGAGAGATGATAAACATTCATGAAAATGTCTCCCTCTCATTACTTCCCAAAACAAGAAATATCTTCTCTATGAAACTTATAAATTTCTCACCTATAAATTAATATATAGTTCAATTAAGTTCTAGAGGTTTTTGATGCATAAACTTTCCTAAAATTTCTACACTACATGGTGGATCAGTAGTATTATCCATATAATAAAGGTTATTGATAACATCTAATGTCATGATACCCAATATGGTTCTAATTTTATTAGTTTCCATAGCAGATACATCATAATTATCTTAACCAGGAGGGAAATACCTAAATAGGGTAAGTAATTTGATTCAATTTTCATTCCTACCTCTATGTTTCATTTTTAAATAATTTAATACACTAGATTAGATCATAATAATATAAAACATAAATTATAATCCCAAAAATAGTGAAACACATAAATAAAATTGAAAATTTTATGCATGGATAATCTCATAATCATAAACATAGTTTTTTGGGAATGTTTTCAAATAATAGAATTATTTTAAATTCTTTCATAATGGTTTGTAAATAAAATTTGAATCATCCTAAGAATATACCCTAGGAGTGTCATACTGGGACCAAAGTAAGGCCCCTTTTCATGTTCACGAAACGCTCTAGTCAATCTCAATGTGCCTTTTTTAGAGTTATTACCCATAGTTAAGTCTATATAAATCCACTTCCACTTGTATAATCCATATATGGACTAATTTCTAGGAAAAAAATAACCACTTTCTCATTAAAACATTATTATTTTCTTTTATAATTATATTCAAATTCCATGATAGAGTTATGTATTCTAATATATATTTTTCCTAAATCTAGTTCACAAGGATTCGAATAAACTTCTTCTGATACCAACTATAAATACCTTGAACACATTAACCCATTACTGTTATTGAAATTATAAAATTGGAATGAGATAAAATTTATCTCATCCTTATGTATCATATAGTTTATTAGTTTTTGTTAATTGGATTCATACATGAATATCACATTACAATTTTAAAAAACTAAAATAAAATATTGTATTTAACTTGAGTTCATCATAATTTCCCCTGAAATATCTTTTCATATAAATCGTAATACACATATTGGCATCCTGGGGAATGAAAAAGGAGAAAGGGGTGATCTCAAATACTCATTAAGGGTATATGTAAAATGAAATAAATAATGAATAAAAAATAATTATTAATATGGAAATATAAATAATTAAAACACATGTCATGTTATTAATTGCTTGAGAATAATATGCCCATTATAAATGATTATCAAATAATTCCATAAAATAATCACATGATATTAAAACTTAACAGGGGGTATTATAAATAATTGAATAATCACATATAACATCAATACCCAATATCTTTTTAGGGTAATGGATACTTTTGGAAATCATAAAGATACTTTCACTACCATTCACATGTCTACTTACTACTATGGGAAAAATCCATTAACATTAGAAAACTGATTTGTCCCATTAGACATATCGATGCATTGAGGGGATATGAAATTCCATGTCCACCTATAAACAAATAATTCCATTTCATTCCTCATATCAATTGGATGAAACCTAATTTACATAAATATTCATATTGAAAATCTAACATATTAATTTTAAATACCTGCCCCAATCAATAAACATAATCACAAACCCTCTAGATAAATATGGTGAGTTGTAAGAACATGGTACATCCCTAGTTTAACTAATCATAAAACATCCTTTCAAATAGTAAATACAGATTAAATAAAAAATAATATCTAGTGGATATTGCGTATAATAAAGGGTTAATGTCATTTATGAATTAAGATAACATAAAAATTTTATAAAAAACATTATTAGGGAAAATATCCTTTTTCTTTTTGAAAATATTTTTGATAATATATTTTCAAAAAATATTTTAAAAAATATTTTTTAAAATAACCAATGATAATTAAAGTGGAATTTTTAATTCATTGAGTGTAAATGATGGTGGTAAATTCTATACATGTTATACACGTTAAAATAATGATTCTATCACCATTTTTTATAAAATATAAACAAGCCTTGTTTGGAAAATAAAATTAAGATTTATTAAAATTTTATTTTAAAAATAAAACATGTGTCAAAATTTATTTGATAAATAATTTTTAAAATTTTAAAAACATTTTTTAATGAAATATTAGAAAACCTGGGTTTTCAAGAGAAAATATTTTCGAACAAAGAGAGAAATAATGTTCAATTTTATTAAAAACATTATATCAATAATTTTAAGTACCAAAGAGAGTAAAATTATACTATTAATTAAAAATTTAATTACTAAATATTTGAGAATAAAAATATTTGGTTTCTATAGTGATATATCAAAATATTTTTTCATGAGAAATTTAATCATAATTAATCTCGATAAATGTTGAAATTATGAAATAAATCATTAACACTTATGTAAAATTTAAATATTAATACCCAAAACATTAAATAAAACATTAAATACCATAAAGATAAAGGTTTTCATGATATAACATATCAATGGTTTATTGTATACACCACAAAATAGAACTATGTGGCGAATATTTTATACATATCACGGAAGTAAAAGCGATATGGGAAACCTTTACCTTAGGTAAAATTTCATTTATATGTCCATACATCCTATATTATAAATTTAAGTTTATAATACATATATTATAGAAGAATATTAATATATTGCACACCATATATAATTTAATTATGGTCTTTTATCACCTATTTATTTAGATTATTTTTTCAAAATCTCTTTTCAAGTAGTAATTTTGTTGTTTTCATGTATGTTTTTATTTAGTATTTTAAATCCTTTTTCATTGATAATGGTTATATCATCATCAAAATGTTAAACCTAAAATAAATAATATATATATAATGTAATTTATACAAGTTATATATTGAAAATTGATTACACCATTAATAGAGATAGTTAGTCATATGTAAGCATAGACATTTTCCCATTTTTCATGACAAATAAAATGAAAGAAAAATAAATAATAAATAATAATAATAGAATAATAATTATTTCATATATATAATTCATATTAATATGTTAAATTCTTAATACCATCCATGTAACAATTAAATGAAAAATATTTCACATCACTAATTACGGCGATAGTCCACACTTAAGCATGAGAGAAATTATTATTTTTTAAATGGTTGGAAGGTATAAATTTATATGAGATATTATATTTTAAGAAGAAATTTTTGGTCATAAATATAACATATATTAATTAAAATTATCTTTACTTCCTTATTTGTAAATATTAAGAGGAAAACAAACACATCGTTTCCCGTGGTTGTAGTCTACCATACACATGAGTGGCATTTTTGAATCCCCATGGAATAAAAATTAAAAAGTTATTTGTAATATAATAAATATATAATAATAATAATTTTTGAAATATAATATACATTTTTATAATACAAAGTTACATCCATCATTGGAAGGTGGGATCAAAAATGAATTATGTCAGTTTGTGAGGCGATAGTCCTCCATACAAACAATTGATGATTTCATTTCCCATTTGATAAAAGTCAAAAAGGATTTGGATTATTCCAATAACATAATTTAGACTAATTATATATGGGATATTTTTTATTATATCAAAATGGAATAATATGGCCTTAATGAGGTGGAAGAATAAATAAAACCAATACACAAATTTTAGAATTTTATCTCTTCTTCAGAGAGCATCTAATGGTTTATACCTAAATCATTCATAAGAGGAATTACTAAAAAAATAATCCTTATAAAATATTTATATGGAATAAAATAAGTTATTTTTGGATGTATTGAATGAAAGAATAGTTTTGGAAGTATGGAGTGGAGAGGAGAGTGGGTTCCCTTTTATAAATTGGGAGAGGCACATATGAAATTTTTTAAAATATAAATTTATACCCATGTTTCTATAATTTCAAAAGACACCAATTTGGGTAATTATAAATCCATTTAATTTAAAAGTTATATATATGGATAGAAAAAAGGTTTTTTTTTATTTTTTTAGGTCATTTTTAAAAATTATCTTCTTAATTTAACCACCTGGTAAACCCATTTTCACCATAACAATAGTAATTAATTTCTTACTATTTTTTTCTATTTCAAATTGTCAAAAAATAATATGAAAATATTATATAATAATAATTACTCTGATTAGAAACATGGAATAAATTTATATTAATTTAATTCATAGATGTGGTACAGTTTAATTAAAAATTAAACCCACATATACGTCAAAAATAGTTTTCCAATGAAATACATCCATAATTTTAAATAGTTTTTATGTACTAATTCAAAATGAAATTGATTAAAATGTCCTAAATTAGTTATAAGGCATATATTATATTAAAATCCATTTGGATACCACCAAAGGGATATTATACCAAGGCTATTGTTGGGACTTCCCATATACAAGAGTTACCCTGATGTGTAGTAAATTTGTGAAGACATATATGAAAGGAATATATTGACTTAACCCTATTTTATGATAGAACCTTTGTTTATACTCTCATAAAATTCAATAATAGATATGAATATACTCCTTTAAATTTTAAATAAAACTTATTATGCCCACTAGAATATTTACTAAAATATTCTTTAAAGAGTTTAATGATCTTAATTATTATGACACCATTAACCAAATAAATATGTCTCAACCAGAGTTCCACTAGGCCTCATGTATTCCTCACCGTATGCATGAGGATACCGTGTAGTAGTGAGGGTCATAATACCGTTAGGGAGAGACTATACCCTCTATTTCAACAACATATATTATAAATAATTACATAGAATAACATGAATGAATATAAAATAAATTCTATAAAAAATGGGATTGACATAAAATAAAATCATACAGAATAATAAATAGAGAACCCCCAAAGTATTATGTTAAAAAATTATGAGTAATGAATTTTTGTAATTAAAACACCATGGAAACACTTCAGTGTTTGTCCGGATACCACCTCTGATCACCATGATTCATCTTTTGGCTCTCTGTCTCTAGGGCCTTTCCCTTTCCTATATATATATATATATATATAATCATGAATTTTAAATGTGTATCATGATTCCCATGTATGGTGTGATTAATAAAACCTAGAAGGATACCACAATGAATCCTTAACACTAGTGCACATGCATAAGAGTGTATTTTAGGATAATAGATAAACGTGTAAGTAAACATCATAAAACAATATACTATGCGGTCATATTCTATCAATGCCACAAAAACCCCTAGTCATAGTTATTTTGGATCTATACCAGATACCTAGTAAAAATAAAAGTCGATTCATCCCTGAGGCCAAAAAATGTATCCCATGGCCAACATAAGGATAATTCTATCATTCCTTATACCACTCATGGATCATTCCACAAGGTCATCATATCCCAACACTACCTCAGAACAAGCCATGAGACCATCAAATCATGGAACCATTTCTTTAGTCTACTCAACACAGACCATTATTCCCCACTATCATCTCTCTTTTCAGATCACATAAGGCCATCATACCCCTATATTAGGATAGTAGTACATCATACTTCATCATTTATCTCTATGATTTCATCATTTAACCTGAATCAT
Organism: Viscum album; assembly: GCA_963277665.1. Classification (NCBI taxonomy): domain Eukaryota; kingdom Viridiplantae; phylum Streptophyta; class Magnoliopsida; order Santalales; family Viscaceae; genus Viscum; species Viscum album. The sequence continues at coordinate 1,910,131,429 of OY728155.1, forward strand.
TTTTCCATGATCCTCGTATAGGGCCACTGATCCATGATGGGTCCACATGTCACTTTGGTACCATACATGTTATAATAATAGTGAATATACCAAAAAAAACATAAAAAAAATGTCACCACATATGGGGAAAGAAAATAGAATATCAATAGTGATAAATAATGACAAAACCCTCAAAAATGTGAAAATACTCAAACATGGGTGTTGAATGAAATGCACATAGACACACATGTCATCAAACATCAAACATGGCCTCATGTGACACACACACATGTGATAAAAAATAATAACATTCTAATGAATATTTCGCACATAATGTCATATCATTCTAATAATCTTATACACAACCTATACCTGGTAAGAAACATCCTATTTCATGGATTTTGACATCAGTGTCATGATTCATCAATATTATCATCACCCAAACCATGTTATCACCAACCAAAATAAGCTTGCATGAACAGAGTTCATAGAACTAATTCCAATCCTACATTATATGCTTCTATAATGATACTCAAGAAGTAATATATTAAAGAGATAGAAATAACACTTACTAATTATAATTTATATCCATGGTAGACTTAATTTCTAGTTAAATGAAGTAGTAATTCATCGCATAAGTGATAAAGAACAATGAAGGTGAGGTGTGACCTCCATGATTATATTTCATCAATAACATACTCTATATGACGTGTTTACATATCACTATCTTTCCCCCCTCACTATAGATTCTACAACAGGTGTGCGAAGGTCATGTAGTGAACCATATGTTCTTCCCCATTACTCCAATCATACAACCAAACTAATTTTACCCTTTCCCATTTTTTATATAGATTACTAGGGACCCCCATGGCTTGAACTATAGTCATTTTTTTCTTCACCATAATTCTATAAAACCCCCCAAAATCCACTCAATGGTCTAGATATATCACCCATACATGGATCATCAAAAAAATAAAAAGGATAATATGGAAAAAAGGATTTACATATTAATAAAAAATATTTTTAGTCTTTATTATATCCCACTGTAAGTATTATAATCCTTGAAAAGTGTGTCTAATGGTCATGATCAAAAAACCATGTTCACTAAGTTCAAACAGCAGACTCCCACACCCACATCTCCACTTGTATGATTAAATGATTCCCTATCACTCAAATAAGTAGAACCATATTTCCCTAAAATACCTTTTAATTATGATTTATGATTCACATTGGGAATTCCAAAAATTATGAGATTGGTTTCAACTCAAAAATCCTCATAGTCATTCACATGTGTAGGACTGAGATGTACCTCTAATGTTGAGAAATGAGGTAAACATAATGAATTCCATAATAACATAGAGGAAGGAATAGTTAGTAAGATTACTCTTTAATCCATCCAATGATATCTAATTATCCAAAAAATAATGGTGCCAACATCCCATTGTCTGCAATTAATGATTCCCCAAATGATATGACACCTGTAAGAAAACTGAATAAACATAGATGAAGTAAAATATTAATATCCTCTAGTAATTATATAATTGTTTTATTCTTTGAGTTATAACTGACCACTTCCAAATCAACCTTAAACTCTAAGATGTGTTTGACACCTTACGTGGACCAACAACAATTACACCACATGTCTCATACTACATAGTAGTTAGCATTATGACTATCCATAGAGAGACTCAAAAGATTATATCTAAATAGGAGACTATAAAATTTAATTATACATGGAATCTACCATGGCAAAGTGCTCACCCAATGCTCGACTAATGTCTAGGATGAATGGTTGTGGAATATCATCAAGGATGTGAAGTTTCTTATCTAACCCTACATTGATTTGCAGATGACATGTTGTACTTATGTTCAAATTATCCCCCAAATCCTTCAATAAGGAATAGAAAATCCATGAAGTAAAATGTGTTTAATTGTATGGGATGATACTAGAAAGAACTTCATGATGTTTTTCAATCAATTTGATGTATATCATTTTCAACACATCAATAGAGTGAGTATCCCTAATCGGTAATAAATGTTCATTATTAGTCAGTTGATTAAATATTACCCATATGGAATTAAAAATCTTTAGGGTTTGAGGTAAACCATCATGAATTCCATTATCTCATCCTCCCATATACACATTGGCCAGAGACATTGTTGAATCAATAGACCATGATGCTGATGCTCCTCCTTTACACTCTAGTAGATATTAAATTGAAATACAAAACTGGTAATGTTTCTCTTCATTCATAGCAATAAAAACAATAGTTAGATGTAATCTTACATATTTTTCAACCTTGTATGCACTACACATATTGAAGTATGAGAGTCACCCATCATATCCTCCATCAAGGAAGCTATCACTATAAAACTATCTTGAATGTAGATACTCTTATAATCATCTACTAACCATCATAGAACTAGTTTTCTACCTATGAATCATTCTATAATCACCATGAACTCATGATATAAAACTAATATAGTGTTAAACTGGTTCACTAATGTATATGTGATAAAAAATTGTGATCATGAATTCACTTAATGATCCAATTTTCCATCCACAATCCAATCATCCCCCAAACTCATTAGATTTCATTCCTCATATGAATGAAAATCTAGAAGATATCATACCTCTGAATTTTCTTAATGAGAGAATCTAAAATGAAATTTCCTTATTTTGAATCACAGTTCATCTAAAAAATGAATTTATATAGATATTATACCCATTGCCTCTACCTCAAGTTTAAATCCTTTAAAAAGAAGATATATAAAAGGATCATGTGGTCTATGAAAACAATAAACCTCTCACCAAAGATATAACATCACCCACACTTCAGATAATGGAAAAAAACTCTCATATGCATCTTATGTGGAAGTTAGTTCCTCCCATGTGATTAAAACTGACATGCCCCATAAGTTACTACATCATCCCTCTACATCAACACATCTTGGAGACAAACACTTGTGGTATCTTAGTAAATTTTATATCCAATCCTAGGGTTATGATATGCTATAAGTTTTTATTTCTTCATCATCACATTAGTTCTAAGAAGGAATTTTGTAAAATATATCTCCACTCAAACATTACTCACATCATTGTAAGCTAGGTCTTATGAACATAAAACTGAAAAAATCTATGTATAAACCATCAGTAGTAACCAACTAAACCAATGAAGCACCCGATAAAAAATTAATTCATGGGTTGTTCCCAATACATCATAATATAGGCACTTTATAGGTCAAAACAGGTCCCAACTTAGATATTAAATTCCTAAAGAACCACAACTCTTGAATCCAAATGTTACTCATAAATAGTTTGACATAATTATTATGTGATTAAATTGTACTTGTTATAATTTCTATATTACTTTCATGCATATATAATGTCTTAAATAATATAAGGATAATATCCGTGAACATAATGTTGAAAGAGTGAAAATATGGATTAAAAAATATTGTTCATGAGATCCATGAAAACCAATAGAGATTTTTTATTCCCAAAAGGCATGAAATGATACCCTTATAGGACATACCTACTCTAAAATGTTTTAAAAGGAATAACATCTAATCTAACCAAAATATACTGGTATCTTAATAGTATTTTCATCTTGAATAACCCCCTGTCTCCCTAAAATCATTTAAACTAGTCACATATCCTTGGAATCATGTATTTATTCTTCATGGACAGTTTTTTCATCTCCTATAGTCTACACACAACTGAATACTACCATCTTCTATCATTAAAATCAATCTATGAGCTCCCATAGGGGATTATCTCAGTCTGATAAAAATATTTCCATAAAATCATAGATCTATAACTTGAGTTACTTCAAATAATTTAGTGATATTTGATATGGGATAATTGTTATGGTAATTCTTATAGAATAAGGTCCATCTCAATGTTAATTCACCTCTCATGAGGAAGAGATGAAATGTCATTTGGAACAATATAGAAATACACATCCACTACTACTATAATAGAAGAGGCTACTAATGGATCCACTAAAATAGTTAAGCATACTAAATTACTTATAATAACTTTGAACTGAATAATTTCTAGTCCCACTACAACTACTCTAACAACGCACTCATCAGTTAATTCAACATTATTCCCCATGGGCACTGTAAAGAATGAATGTCTCCTATATAATTATTTGTGTTCTTGATAACTAGTTCTCCATTCCATATCATAGATCTAATCAAATATAGTTGTCACTATGATTAATCAATCTCATAAATGTGCATATTTACAAACTAATAAGGCACATCATGGATATATATGAATATGATCCACTTTATTCCCTAATGGTGTGTTTAGAGAATGAAACACCAAATAATAATTGACCCATAGGATAAGTCTAACATCAATTTGAGAAGATATAAAAAAATGGGAAGCACAAATATCAAGAAAATCTATAGAAATTGTGTCACGAACCAACCTGGGTCGACCCTGAACCGATCACCCAAGCCGATCCGCGACATGGCCTGAGAGGCATTAGCGATCCTCCCAGACTGGAGACAAGCGCTAGGGCATCAACAGAGGCTGTGGGAAAGATTTCACCCAACATAAATAAATAAATCCGTAGAGATAATACAAAGCAACATAGAATAAGTAAACTAAACAAAACGACTAAACATGAACAAAATAAAAAGTAAAACTAACCAAACATGACGTCCGAACTAACTCCATGCGACCTCACGGGTCACTCTCTGACTCAACAGTCAAGCATCTCTCTATGAGAGCACACTCAAGCTGTAGCCTACACAAACACTAAAAACAGAATAGAGCTATATACGTGACTATTAAAACTCGGTAGGCTATCTTGATATCTATTCCCAATGCACTACCTTTAAAATAAAAGAAACATCATCTCAAGTTTGAACTACAATCTATAAAAGTATGTCTTTATAAATATTTTAAATTAAATAAAAGTACGAACCATTCACCTTAACCATTTCTAACAAGCCACCAGGCCATTTCAAGAAAACACAAGAGTGCAAAACCAGGAAAAAGTGAACGACATGATGAAATTAAAATTTAAAAGAACGTGATCCTAAACACGTTTTCAAAACCAAATTTGCAGTATCCATGTTATTTAATAACTAATTTAAAATTTTATAAAACAATTCCATAAAATAGCACAAGGTGCTATACCAAAACACTCAAATCATCTTTTTAAACCAAACAAACACACAAACCTACCCCAAACATGTTTCTCATTTCGTACACAATTTAATAAACCATTATAATAACTTATAAAAAATATTCAAGAAGTTCCACAAGGATTTTACACCAAAAATGAACCCAATGTCCCCTTTTAAAAGCAACCACATAAAACCACCATATTAAAACATGATTCACAACCTCTATATAATTTAATAAACCAACTGAACAACTTATAAAATAATCTTATGTGGCACAACAAGAGTTTACATATGAAATACATCAAAAAACACAAAATGCACCCTTTGTACATCCTAACGAACTATCTACACGGTTTATAAAACATTAATAAAAATATTGATAAGGGTTTTCACAGGAAATTTCATGCATAACAGATAAACATGCTACTAACAAAAAATATATATTAAATATCAAACAAAACCAGATTTGCAGTACGCAAATTAATAAAAAAACATGCTACAATAATTAGAATCACTAATTAATTCGTCAAACAAAAGTTATACGTGGAAAAAACTACTTCAGAAGTTGATGGACCACCCAAAAATGGTGTGAAACCTTGTTCACACCACAACCGCACCTGCAGGAAGCCAAAACCACCATGCACAATTAAAATCAAACAGACTAAAACAATATTAACGCCTAAACAACGAGTACATCGCATGAATTATAACTTGTCTTTTAGGGTTAGGACAAGATGGAGAAAAACCCTCAAAATTGAGGAAGAACTTACCGGAGGGAGGGTTTGCTGGTGCAGTGAGGCCGGTGCAAGGAGGAGTTGGCCTTGCCAGAGCACGGAAGGCTAGAGATGCCGTTGGCTGGAGCATGAAGGTGTCCTGGTCGGTTTCACATCATGAAGGAGGTGGAGGCATGGGTCGTGGCTGTTGCCGGAGCGGCTAGGGTGGGGTCAGCCGGAGCTGGCTGGCTAGGAGGAGGGGAGTCTGGCCAGAGTTGAGGGGCACTGGAGCAGTGAGGGCAGGGGTACGAAGGGAAAGAGCAGTGAGGGAAGGGGTGCGGAGGGTCGAATCAGTGTGACTGGTTGTTGAGGGTGGTGGTAGCCGGGATCCATGGTGAGGTGAGGCATGAAGGCTCGTCGGAGGCGTGGCAGGGTGAGGCCGGTGCTGCGGACAGGAGAGGCAAGGCGGCTTGCGGACAGGGAGGCAAGGCCGGCGAAGGGGTCCTGATGCGCTGAGACGAAGGGGGTATGGGGCGGCCCGCAACGCAGAACAAGGAAGGGGGGGGGGGGGGGTGATTGAGTAACGCTTAGGGTTAGGTTTCTTCTTCTTCTAATAATCATAATATTATTACAGTATTAATAACAATAGTAAAAATAATAACAATACAAATAATAACAATAAAAATACAAATGATAATAATAATAATAATAATAATAATAATAATAAAATTAAACACAATAAAGATAATCTTAATAAAATTTATTAACAATAAAAAATAATAATAAAAATAAAAATCAAAAATCAATAACAATATAAAGAATAATAATAATAATTTAACGTCCCTTATAACAAAATATTTTATTTATTTTAAGCATTGCTCAACTGCACGACTCGCGTGCCGCCGAGCGCGCGGTTGGGTGAGCCGCGCTCGGACCATGCCACCCAGCACTGACCGCATACAGGGTTAAGGTGCATGATTTCTGCACTGTTTTATAACTCTCACACAAGTCGCATATCAGCTAGGTCGGGGTGTGACAATTCTACCCACCAAAGACACTTTCTGCCTCCATAAAGTCACCCAGTTGAACAATAGACAAAATAAGAATCCATGCCCAAATAAAACTAGAAGAAACCACAACATGAGAGAATGGAAGAACACGAGAGGGTTCTACCCACCACAATAACTCAACTAGTGTAGAAATTTTAACACTACAACATACCACCTCAGGAAGGGGGGAGACATTGGAACTCCAAACCGACTAACCTCTATAGCACGAGTGAAACAAAACCCTGTTAAAACTTGTAACTCTTGACTTAGACCAAAGATATCCCAAACAGTTGAGAAAAACCTCCGAGTAGAACTTAACCCAAGCATTAAACCCGAGAATAACCAGAAGACTGGACACCTCCTCAGTCACTTACATCTCCAAACAAACACCTCTAAATCAAGATTGACCCATACAAGGGCCAATCACTCTCTTAAGAAAAACACACAGCACAGAAAACCCTAACTTGACAAACAAAATTGTTTAGATTACAATAGAGCATGTTCATCATAACTCCACGGCAAAAAAATGAACTTTCAACAACATCAAAACATTAACAGTATAAAAACAAGAACGAAACGACTTTAGATGTTCCACCACTAACACGGAACATGAAATCCAAACCGAGGCTTTACACCCCCAGATACTCTTGACTACGTGCAAGATTCACCCCAAGACCTGTGGTTGGGGTTCAGATGACTGAAGCATCTCCTGGCTTGTAGTCAGGCACTAGAACCCCTCAGTCAGATCGTCTTCTTCAGGCGACGCTTCCTGCAGAACTTCTCTAGATGACCCAGACATCCACAACGATGACACGTCTTCGGTGAAATGCGACAAGATGACTTCATGTGCCCGAACCGGCCACACTGGTGGCACACCACTGAACGGTTCGACGAGCTGGAAAACAGAACCACTGTAGATGACTCTTTAAAAATGGGTTCTGCTGGCACGCCCTGCTCATTAGATGGGGAACCTTTGTAAGCAACCAAACACGCTGGATTTCCAACCATCTATGCTCCAGATACGAACTCCGCTAAAAACTCCTCATCCACCAACTTCTCAAAACAATGGTCCCTTGAAGGGAGGAAATGCTCCTTGATCTCTGGATGAAGACCCCTGATGAAGAAAGGGATCTTTATCAAATCTTGTGATGCTACCTCTAGATAAAAAAACACAAGTTCCTTGAAATGGTCAACCTATGCCTTCACCATCCTTTTTCCTCATTGAAAGTTCATAAGTTCTTTCCTTTTCTTCGTCTTCACCTCTTCAAGTATAAACCATCGGATGAAGAAAGATTTGAATACATCCCACGTCATCCTAACTTGCATTGATGGTGGGGCGATAAACTCCCATACGTCCATAGATAGACCTTCAAACAGTCCCAAAACAACACACACTATTATAGCTTCGGGATTTCCCAATATCCTAAAATCACACTCGACCTATTCAAACCACATGACTACCTTTAACAAACCCCGATCATCATTAAGTATAGACAATGTCCAAGAAGGACCAAAAAATGAGCATGCCTTATCAGAAAATCTGGGGACCTTTCTGGGTGGCATTTTCTTAACAACATACAAAACACAGAACCAAAAACCAATATCAATCCGAAGCAATATCATTGAAAGCGTTTTCATCCAAAAACATCCAACTCAAAAACCAAACAAATACCAACACAACACAAAAATCTCTCTTTATTTTATATTTCAAAACCAACTTCTTTTAAGGCCATTTTCCAAATACCAAACCCACTTTTCAAACCAATTTCAATTTCCAAAAATCATTTTCCCTTTTTAAAACCGCTTTAGAAAAACAAGGTCAAGCCGTTAATTCCAAGTGCACACCCCAGTAATCCCATGAACCGTTGCACCTGTCTTCATCTGCTTTCATATATATACACCAACACACACTTTTCATGCATTTCCTCACTTGTGCAAATGTTCACAAATAGTACCTGAGGTTGCACCCAAACCATATCTCTACCAGTTCCAAGAAAACACCGGATTTTTAGACCAAGAGCTTTCAGTGTTAAAACAAATACATTTCACAAATCTAAAGCCATTTAAAAGAAATCATTCTCATTTCAAACCCCCTTTTTCATTTTCAAGAATGCACTTACACTAATCAGAACCAAGATGACACTCAACTTGCATCAAATCCCCGAAGGGAGGGACTAATAGTCATGCTTAACCTGGCGACATGGTAGTGGGCCATGCCCCAAGTAAGCGTTAATGACTAGGAGGGACTTAAACCGTGTACTTAGACTCCACATGGGTCACTACTCTATATAAAATCATGATGTAACATCAGCTTTCCTATGTTGTCATCCCTCAATCAAAACAAACCAAAATGAAACAAGGAGTCAATTCCCGGACTACCCCTAGTGACTCGAGGTTCGAAACAGGAGAGGGTTCATGAATTCCTTCCTGTACCTTCCTCTCGAGTCCCAAAAGTCCTGATATCCATCTACTGAACACCCAAAATAACAAGGGTACCTTCTGATACCATTTTTTCATGAACCAACCCGGGTCGTCCCAGAACCGGTCACCCAAGCCGGTCCGTGACAGGCCCGAGAGGCATTCCCGATCCTCCCAGGATGGCGACAAGCACCAAGGCATCAACGAAGGTTGTGGGAATGATTTTCCCGAATATGAATAAATAAAGCCATAGAGATAATATAGAGCAACACAAAATATGTAAACTGAACGAAACGACTAAACAGGAACAAAAGAAAAAGTAAAACTAACCAAACACGATGTCCGATGTAACGCCCCAACCACAATTACCCAGAGTCGGTGCATTATTACATAAAATTGGCATGATCACAAAAGATCAAGTCTCGAAAGACCGATTAGTTTATTTTCCTTGGAATAACTAGATACATTCATAAAGTCTTACATTACATCATAAAGTAAACAAAACTACAACAACATATTCTCTTCATATCCCCTCATACTATCCCTGCAGGTCATTCATAATTTACTTCTTCACATCCTGGGAAAAATAAAACATTGAAAGGGGTGATCTCAAATGCTCAGTAAGGATAACAATATAGCGGAAGATTTCATAAATAAGAATAAACATTTAAGGCAATGTATAACTAAAACAAAATCCTTTTAAACTCAAACTTCATCATAATATGGAAAAGATAAAATAAAATAATTCCATTTACTTATTCACATGGATATTCTACTAGTTGAATAATGACATGCAATATCAATAACCACTTTCATAATGATGTAATGCATAATGCCAGACTATCGTAACCACATAGTCAAGGCCTTGTGCCAAGATTACAAATAAGATTTTGTCAAGGCCTTATTCCAAGACACTAGTTTGTCTCATGAGACCTACCGATGCATCGAAGAGCTATAGTGGGCTCCACCCGTCACTTATTAAGTCTAATGCATTCCTCATATGAACAGGTTTAAACATAACATAAACATTCATATAAAAACTAGCATACGAAATGTAAATACTTTCTCCAAAAACCATGAATGGTATAAAAATAACACATCCATAGTCAAACATATCACAAAACCTTCAATAAAATATGGAAGTTTTGTATCATAATAAATCAACATCAAATAAACATAAAAACCATCAACGAATGTTGACATAGATGAAATCACAACTATTTGATAGAAATGTCTCTTTTTTTTGAAATAATTTAAAAGTCACATAATTATAAAATAAAAAATTTACTTTGAAAATATTCTTATAAGCATGTAAGGTAATATTTGACGATTTTATAATAGCGTAGAATAGCTACACCCGCCGTATAAGTTAAAAAAGACATTCTTACCTTAATTCTGTTGAAAAGGTTAAAAAGGGCCTTGTTTGGAAAACGACAGAAAGATTCCTTTATAAACATCTTATAAAAATTCAACAAGGGAATAAATTAATTTATCCCATAGTCTTTAAAATAGTAATAATGATTTGAAATACATTTTTAAGAAACATGGATGTGGATGATAAAGAGGTCCCACTAGATAATTACATATAAACAACCTCAGATAATGAAGAGATTGTGAAATAAACCCTTACCTTGTAATTTTCCTTAGTCGATGGTATGTTAACCTCCTGTATAATAGTTAATATATTGTTATTAAATTATACAAGAACCATATACATAATTATGATATCATATATGACCTTCTAATAATGCTTTGTTAATAATATTTTAGTATTATCGTCGTTTTAGGTGTTAACTTACTCGTTTTCTTTTATATGTTTTGTTACATAAGTCATGTTTGTTATGGATAGGTTGTATATTATTAATATCTAAAATGATATAAATTTCTTAAACATTACTTTTAATTGTCAAATGGGAATTAGTCTTGAATGGATACGATGGGGAATGAATCTCATCGCGTTTGTGGAGATGGTAGTCTGTACGTACGCACGAGCGACAATATCATTCTTTTGATATTAAAATAACATATAATTGGATGGTATATCATATATAAAGAATCATTATCATGTTATATTTATTATTTACATGAATTACACATCATTATTATACCCATCCAAATAATAATATATTGAATAACAATTACCCCACGATGTGGAGACGGTAAGCCGTACATACACACGTATGGTGACATTTCATTCAAAGGATGGATAGAATAATGAATATGGTTGTAACATATTTATAATAAAATCATAGTATATATAATATACTGGAGTTATTATTTTAGAATGGAAATAACAAAGAAAAAAGAAGTTGAAGAAGAAATGAACTTGAAAGAGGGTGGTGAAAACATTACCTCTTCTTTGGGTTCTTCCTTTTGATTTGATCAAAATGACATCATAGGTTGTCTTTATGACTAATGGAAGTACTATAGGATTAATAGAGGATATTTTAGAGGGTATTTTGGCAGAGGTTGGCCGATCCCAAAGGCTTTTAAGGTGTGAAATTGAGAGAAGGGGGAGTGCCCTTTTATAAGAGGGGTGAGGGGAACCTTTGGAAAAGCTAGAAATATTATTTTATAATAAATTCATATTCGGTTTATAATAGCTAAAAAGTGGATTATTTAAAGTATAATGTGGGTATGGGTCTAAATCCTTTCAACCAATAGATTTTAGATAGGTTTGGGTCATTATATTAACCTTATCTTTTAGTTTTAACTCTTAGTTAATTAGTGTTATATTTACCATGTCACTTTGTATTTTTATATTATATAGTTAATAAACATACTATATACATACCAGAGAACCCCAAGTGGTCCATTAATCATAAAAATATCATTATATAAGTCTTTTGGCCGAACCTTAGATTTTTAGGAATAGAATATCAATTAATAATATAATATTTGTTTTAAAAACTCTTTTATGTCAATTTTGACACTATTGGGTATTTTGTTTTTTATAATTTCATAACAGCATTATTACTTCGAAAAAAATTTATATAACTAATCCTAATATGTCATATTAACCTATAAAATTAGTTTAATTCATAAAAAGTCTCAAATTACATTTATTTTCATATTTATAGTATCAATTATTTTAATATTTCATTAATTAGGTAATTACTGTATCACAATTGTGTCATAAATAAATTAAATTATTTAATATCTAAAAATTAAAAATAAAATACCATTATGTAGGAAATCGTTTTATATTTCTAATGAATATTTAAAATCTAATTTATCTTATTTATAACCCTATATTAAAAATTATTTAGTAATTAAACATTGATTTTAACTCTTTTAACTCTTCTTTGAATTAAATAATAATTAATGTCCTAATCTAATCCAAGTGGACCTAAATGTTAATATTTTATTCCTAAGGTTGTTTTTGGTCGATATACACTTGTTCAATAGAATTAGGACATGTGTTAGGGTAATATTAATATCATTTTTACCCTTCATTACCCTATTTACTTTTAACCGTGGTATATAAAAGTAAAAAGTTACTATTCACGAAAAATTATTTTTATCTTATTAAACAAAATTTTACTCATTGATATTAACTGTGTCTCTAGGATTTTCTAAATTCCACTCATAGAAGCGGTAAAATTATGTTTTATGAGAATTTCCAAATTCTCCTAGGAGGTGGGTAAAAGATGGTGAAAAGTTCCATATAATTTTTATATATCTTAAATTATTCTAAACTAACTCTAATGAATTACATTGAACTTATATAGGTATTATGTATCTATTTTTACCTTAATTAAATTTAAATAAAATAAATAATTATTTAAATAAAAATTCATTTTTAAACTATAACTCAGTGTTTTTTCACTATTCATCAAAAATTGAATGTTTTTAGAAAAATACCAAAAATTCACCCTAAGATAATTTAGATATTTCGAATCCAAAAATGAAGTCCATTTTGAAAGATAAAATTTATAAAAGTTTAAAAAGTGTGTATTAATATTCATAACGGCTAGTTTGATTGGTTGTGGTGTGTGTTAGAACTCGAAGTTGCGTACAACACACGCTACTGTATTATTCAAAGAGAAGTGTACCGTGGAAGCTTGGGGTGTTACATCCGAACTAACTCTGTGAGACCTCGGGGGTCACTCTCCAACTCAAGAGTCAAGCGTCACCCTAGGCGAGTGCACTCAAGCTGTAGCCTGCACAAACAATAAAAATAGAAAAGTGATATAGGCGTGAGTATTAAAACTCAGTAGGCTAGCCCGATATCTATTCCCAATGTACTACCTTTAAAATAAAAGAAACATCATTTAAAGTTTGAACTAAAATATATAAAATTATGTTTTTCTAAATATTTTACTTAAAGGAAAAGTACGAACCATTGCCCTCAACCATTTTTAAATTTGGGTTCATTTCATTAGTGTAAATGGATTTTTAGAAAGGGAAAGTGATGTTTATATTTTCAAAATTGTACAAAGAGAATTAAACACTTTCATTTGAAAACCATTTCTAGAAACCATGTAAAAACCAATTTATCACTTTTCAAGGAAAAAAATATACAATAATTCACAAGAGTAAGTACACAACAAGGTCAATGTGGAAATACATACAAGTACCAAATCATCACTGCAAGTAACTGAAAATTCACAGACATGGGTGAACGTAAGAGATCGAGAATAAACTAGAAGAAACCAATACACGAGATATCATCCTCACTGACTGTCACACACAATGAAATCAAAATTCCCAAATACGCCCAACCATCCTTTCTCAGGTAGGCCAAGGGAAAATCCCATAGTAATAAACCCAATATATCCACCTACTATGGGCCACTGGTCAGTACCATAACCTACCAGTGCAGTAATCATTCTTAGAATATTCTCTCAATATGCCAGATTCCCATGTCCCAAGTGTTTGGGGGTGATCCAACCGATGCCAGCCGAGCATCCAATCACATACATATATTTAATAATAATGCACAACATGCATCTCCCCGAGCTACTCCATGGGACAACCTCTTTCCTTTAAACTACTCGGGCACCCGGGAGACTCTAAGCACAACCTCCCATCAACCAGTTGCAACCAAGGTAGGAGAGTTATCCTAGGAGGGTTTTCATCAAAACATTTTCATCATTTTCCATAAAGTGACAAACAGGAATTGAACACATTTCACAATCACAACTTTAAAAATAACTAAAATGCTTGTTCACACTTCCTAAGAAATCATTCATCATTAAAACCAGAACTCTACTTGAAATTTCACGAATTATGTTTAAAAGACAAATAGACATTCTTTCACTATTGTGCATCCGCTCATCAAGAAAATACTTCAAGTGTCGTGTATAAAATAAACAGCCGTTTTTTACATCAAGTAATTATTTAAAAATTAATTATCTAATACTATTAAATATTTATTAAAATTAATAAAATATTTAATAGAACAATTGGTGGGCGCAAACACATCAAAATGACACCATTTTTACACCACAAGAATTGAATTATAAATTTTCATACTAAATTAATTAATCTTAAGTTGCACAATAATATTTATCACACACACATAGATATATATATAGGATGAAAACAACATGAAATAAATGTAACTTAAAATTTTAAAAGCAGTGCAATGGGAACCTACCTCGACTTGTAGCTCGGTTACGACGACGTGACATGCCTCACACAGGCGTACCAACATGCGCAAACCGATGATTGCAATGTCACGAGGTTACATCGCCAACACGCTGCAATAAACACACGACAACTAAAAACACCTAACCACTGACTTAGAACAATCCAAATGAACAAACCACACAATGTAACCAGCTCGACATGTTTTCAAAACACAACTCACAATATCAACACTATTTATTAAAACCCTTTAAAATCCACAAAGTATTTATAAAAACCACACAACGCCAAAATAAATCACTAATTATTTTAAAGAGCCACTGGGCCATTTCAAGAAAACACTAGATTGCAAAACCAGGAAAAAGT
Source organism: Viscum album (assembly GCA_963277665.1). Lineage (NCBI taxonomy): Eukaryota > Viridiplantae > Streptophyta > Magnoliopsida > Santalales > Viscaceae > Viscum > Viscum album. The sequence goes on from OY728155.1 coordinate 1,910,146,694, forward strand.
GCACGACACAATGAAATTAACATTTAAAAGAACGTGCTCCTGAACACATTTTCAAAACCAAATTTGCAGTATCCCTGTTATTTAATAAATCATTTAAATTTTTATAAAACAATTCCATGAAATACCACAAGGTGTTATACTAAAACACTCAAATCATCTTTTTAAACCAAAAAACACACAAAAACCTACCCCAAACATGTTTCTCATTTCATACACAATTTAATAAACTATTAAAATAATTTATAAAACAAATTTAAGAAGTTCCACATGGCTTTTACACCATAAACACACCCAAAATCCTCTTTCAAAACCAACCACACACAAACACCATATTAAAACATGATTCAAAACCTCTATAGAATTTAATAAACCAACTGCACAACTTATAAAATAATATTAAGTGGAACAACAAGAGTTTACATATGAAATACATCCTAAAACACAAAATTCACCCTTTTCACATCCTAACAAACTATCTGCATGGTTTATAAAACACTAATAAAAAGCTCTACAAGGGTTTTCATAGGAAATTGCACGCATAACGCATAAAAATGCTAATAAAAATCAAATATATATTAAATATCAAAAAAAAAACCAGATTCGCAGCACACAAAGTAATAAATAAACATGATAGAATAATTAAACTCGCAAATTAATTCGTCAAACAAAAGTTATACGTGGAAACACCTACCTCGGACGTTGACAGACCACCTGAAAATGGTGCGAAACCTCGTTCGCACTGCAACCGCACCTGCAGGAAGCCAAAACCACCATGCACAATTAAAATTGAATCGAATAAAACAAGATTAACTCCTAAACAACGAGAACATCGCATGAATTATAACTCGTCTATTAGGGTTAGGACAAGATGGAGGAAAACCCTCAAAATTGAGGAAAGACTTATCGGAGGGAGGGTTTGTGGGTGTAGTGAGGCCGGCACAAGGAGGAGTCGGCCTTTCCGGAGCGCAGAAGGCTGGAGACGCCACTGGCCGGAGCATGAAGATGTAATGGTCGGTTGCACATCATGATGGAGGTGGAGTTAGGGGTCATGGCTATTGCTGGAGTGGCTGGGGTGGGGTCGACCAGAGTTGGCTGGCTAGGAGGAGGGGAGTCGGTCCGGAGTCAAGGGGCGTCGGAGTGGCGAGGGCAGGGTTGCGAAGGGCTGGAGTAGCGAGGACAGGGGTGTGGATGGTCGGAGTAGTGCGACCAGTTGTCAAGGGCGGTGGCAGCTGGGATCCATGGTGAGGTGAGGCAAGAAGGCTAATGGGAGGCATGGCGGGGTGAGGCCAGTGCTGCGGACAGGGGAGGCGAGGCGGCTTGTGTACAGGGAGGCGAGGCCAGCGAAGGGGTCCTGGTGCACTGAGACGAAGGGGGTAGGGGGTGGCCCGCTGTGCCGACCAGGAAAGGGGGGGGGGTGATTGGGTATCACTTAGGGTTAGGTTTTTTTTCTAATAATCATAATATTATTACAATATTAATAATAACAGTTAAAATAATAATAATACAAATAATAACAATAAAAATACACATGATAATAATAATAATAATAATAATAATAAAATTAACCATTATAAAGAAAATATTAATAAAATTTATTAACAATAAAAAATAATAATCATAAAAATAATATTAACAATAAAAATAAAATATCAATAAAAATATAAATAATAATAATAATAATTTAACGACCCTTATAAAAAATATTTATTTATTTTAAACATCGCTCAACTGCACTACTCGCGTGCCGCCGAGCGCGCGGTTTGGCGAGCTGCGCTCGGACCGTGCCACCCGGCACAGACCGCATACAGGGTTAATGTAACACCCCAAGATTTTATGAAAAATATTCTTTTAATTTCATTAATGTCTTGTGTTGTATGCTACACCAAGATTACCTTGCGCTATACGCAACACCGTATTAGCTTGCAGTATACGCAACACTATTCTTGGATCGTGTTACACACAATTTTGATAATAGTTATTCTACGCAACATTGAGTATATATATATATATATTCAATGTATAAATGAAATATGGTTGGATTATGATATACGAAACAACGAAGGATTCTTACACAGCACGCAACCCTGACTTGGCTTGCATTACACGCAATCGCGACCTTCCTCGATAGCGTGAGTTGTACGCAATATCGGGTTTTACTAAACAACGATATATTATTATAATATTATTATGAACTAGACGTTATGAATAGTATTAACTAAATTTTGAATCTTATAACATTATTATTCGTCTTACACATTTTCTAAAACATGGTATAAGAACAAAATAATTTTTTCGGGTAAAATATGTATTTTTCAAAAAATGCAGTTTTGCCGCCTTTTGATGGCACACCCTATTTAAATCTAGTTTTTGAAATGTTTATATATTAAATTTGAAAAAATAAAATTCTTCTTTTGAATCAGGATATAAAAATTTACATTAGATAAAGTTTTGATATTTTTCCGATAACTTTCATATTTTAATGAATAGTAAAAACACGCTATATTTTAATTAAAAACAATTTTTTTCATCGTAATATCTTATGTGGTTAAATTATAATATTTAATGGTTTTAAAGTATAAATATAATATATTTTTACCATTTAATATAATGTATGTCATTATCATTGATTTTACCTTGAATTCATAGGTTAAATTAATTCAATCTTTTGCAATGTTTTAAAGAAAAAACCGTTTTCTTTCGACAACAGGATTAATTTTAATTTAATTTCTGCATCTTTTGTGTATTGAATTTGGAAAATGGATTCCATATTTGGAATAAGTGGGTCCAAATTATGTTAATAATCTACTTTTTATTTTTGGGCATTGTGAATAGTAAATACGGTAAATTTTATTTACTATAGTTAAAGGTAAATCGGGTAATTAAGGGTAAATATAAGATTATAAAATTACCCTAAAACTTGGAAAAATCCTATTGGATGGCTAAAGGTAGACCCATATAACCTAAGGGTCGGATTAGATTCATTTTATGGACTTTTTTCCATGAAAATAATTTAATTATTATTAAAACCAAAGAATGTGACAACATGTCACTTTCTTAAATCTTATAAGTATAATAATTTTAATTTAGTGATAAACTTCATGAAACTTCAAACATGAATAGTTTACAGAAATCTAATAGAAGTATCTACATCATAGGAATTTATTTAGAATTTTTAGGGTTTAAATAATTATCATTTATTATGACACAAAGATGATGCAGTAATTGTCTTATTAATGAAATATTGACATAATTGATGTTATAAATGCCCAAATAAATGTAATTTGAGACTTTTTGTGACTTAAACTAATTTTCTAGGTTCATATGACATGTTATTGTTTATTTAAGTTACTTTTTTCGAACTTATCATTCTGTTATGAATTTCATAAAAATCATGTACCAAATAGTGTCAAAATTGACATAAATTAGTTTTTAAAACAAATATTTTATTATTAATTGTTATTTAATTCCTAAAAATATAAGGTTCGGAAACATGACTTAGATAAGGATATATATATTAATAATAAACAACTTGGGGTCCTTTTGGCTTGTTATGGTAAGTTTATTAACCATATAATGTAAGAAAACAAAAAGACACGGTAAAAGTTAAATTATTTAACATAGAGTTAAATCTAATTGATAAGGTTAAAATAATAACCTAAACTTGTCTAAATCCTATTGGATGAGAGTATTTAGACCCATAACCACTTTAACTTCAAAATAAATCCCTTTTTAACCATTATAAACCGAATTTGACCTTAATATAAAATAATATTTTGAGATTTTCCTAAGGTGCCCCTCTCCTCCCTTATAAAAGGGCACCTACTCCCTCTCCTCCACACACCAATTTGAGAATTCAAGCTTGGAAAAACCCTGACAAAATATCTTCTACACTTCCATAGTATCATCATAGAGGTCCTGGTCTTCTCCAAATACCATCCTTAGTTCTTTAAGTGGAGGTTAAGTGAAGGTGCGTCAAAAAGAGGTAATATCCATTACCGATCTTTTTCAATTTCTTTCTTCTTCAACTTCTTCTTCTTTAGTTGTTTCATGATAAAGTAATAACATCAGTATTTATTATATACTGATATGTTATTATAAATATGAAACAACTATAATTAACCTTCTATCCATCCTACGGAAAAAGGAAATCACCGCGCGTGCGTACGTACGGAATACCGTCTCCACGCCGTGGTGTAATCTATTTTCCGCCACCACCTTAATTGGATGGGTATAATGGTGTAATGAGTAACTATATATGATTATTATAAAGTGATATTGATACTGAAATATTATACATACACTTCAACATAATTCCACGACCATGGGAACGATATCATCGCTCGTGCGTACGTACGGACTACCGTCTCCACGACACGATGAGATTCATTCTCCACATTAACCATTCATGAATGATTATAAAGTATATATAATGAATAATAATGAAATATATGACATGTTAAATCTACTAGATTTATGTATATATATATATGTATGTCATCTACTTACTTCCATTCAAGATAATAAGGAAAGGAAAACAGCGTTCATGCGTACGTACGGACTACTGTCTCCATGAACGGTGTGTTTCATTTCATTTATCTATCTATTATATATATATATATACTGAATATATATGATATATAAATCATGTTTTATATTCTTAAAGTAAGTAAATAATGATATAAGTAATAATAAGAACAACAAGTCCAAACACCTACGATAAATGAAACGATTCTTTAACATGGAATTTACAAAAGAACGGGTAATATAAAGTCATAAGTGAACCATATATGATTCTGTAATAAGTTAATGACATTATTTAAATCATTATACAGGAGGTTCGGATACGTAAAAAGCATATCAGACATAAGGTAAGGGAAATATCACAATCTCATTTTTATCCGAGATTGTTTATTCTTTGGTATTTACTGGGGTTTATTTTATCATCCACATCCATGTTTCCTTAATATGTAATATTTATATCCTTATACAATAGTTTATATCAAATTTTACCCTTCGGTGATTTTTTAGTAAAATATATGAAAGGAATCTTTTTTCGTTTTTCGTACGAGGTACTTTTTGACTTTTCCGACAAAAGTACGAGAAGAATGTTTTCTTTTAACTTATACGGCATGAATGGATTTTTAAAAAATTATTTCCAAGAAGCTTCCATTACAATTTTTCAAGTTTATTTTTAATCAACTTCTTTTAGTTTATAATTGTATGACGTGTTAAGAAATGAAAAGTGTTTTTGAAGTAGAAAGGATATTTTCCTCAAGAATGGAGTTCAAGTGTTTTATCAAAATTATTTTCCATATAAGATAATAAAGTGTTCTGTTTCTATCCCTATTATTACATGGATTTGATTATGTTGTGATGGAAACATTTTTATGAATTCTTTTATCTTATATGAATTGTTTTATGATGTCACGATGTTTAAAGATTCCGATTTTTATTACATGGGTTATGCAATGATGTATGATTTATGATTTTGTGGCACACATAAGAATGGTATCATTATGAGATGGGTGGGAGCTATATCTCCCTCCAATGCATTGGGTAAAGATTTTATATATCATGAGATAGACATGGATGGAACGGTAGGTTATACCGGTTCAGTGAAGCAGGACTGAAACGAGGGTAACTCGGTTTAGAAATGGACTTTGTCCACTAAGATAGTCTTGGCAATGAGTCTTGACTAATAAGAAATGATTCTCTATGATTATGTGTGTATGCCACAAAGTTTCATTTTTTAAGTTATGATTATTGGGATTTCATTTCACTACTATGATTTATCCCATGTTATGAAATTATGCTCTCTTTTCCAGGTTAAGATTTCCAAAATGTTATGTTCTTATGAATATGATGTGATTGATATTTCTTTTGTTTACCCTTACTGAGCATTTGAGCTCACCCTTTTATGTTTTCTTTTCCCCAGGATATAAAGAAATGTTTTAGGCAAAAAAAGGAATATCTTTATGGGAGATGTTGAAGATATTTCACCACGATTAGAAGATTATATTCCGAGTTTCCAAAGACACTAAACTATTACGATCCTTATGTGTGTGTTTTTGTTATGCACTAAGTATTCCGCAAAAGTAATGTAATGTCCATGTACGTCAAGCTTCGGGTCTCTACAGTTGGTATCAAAGGAAAGGTTTAGTCAACCTTTGGAAACTAGGATGCGAAAACGTTAGTGAGATCCCTAGAGATATTAATAAGGTATGTCTAGGGATGTCCCTAAGGATAAGTATACGTATAGGATATAGTCCTAGAACTACAGTAACGATCTTAGAATTTAACCTAAGATGTTAGATATTAAGATTACTCCCCCTTTACTATGTTGTTTTCCCTAGCATTATTTTTTCCTTTCACACTATTCTTTTTGGGTTTTAGACGATGGCTGGAACCCGAAGGAACCGTGTTGATCACTGTAATGGACAATGCAATGATTTTCCTCCTAAACAAACAAGTGTTATGGGAGATGGAGTGCAAAATCTTATTGCTATACTTACACAATCTATGAATCATTCTAGACTTCCAAATGAGCAGAGAAGGGAACAATATTATATTGAGTCCTTCATGAGGCAACGTCCACCTTCTTTCAGTGGGTCTTCTGATCCACTTGTTGTTGAACAATGGATCAGTACTACTGAAAAGATATCTTCAGTTCTTCAATGATCTGAACATGATAAAGTCATCTTAGCAGTATATCGTTTGGAAGGTGAAGCTGATCAATGGGGGGATCTTATCAAGAATACGAGGCAAAGAGATGAAATTGAGTCCATGGAATGAGACGAGTTCAAGAACTTATTTTTCAATAAGTACTTCCCTCGTATTCTTAGATCAAAGATGGAGAAGGAGTTTCTTGAACTAAACCAAAAGGATGATGAATCTGTTGGTATATACGAAGAGAATTTTACAAGGCTTGCAAGGTATGCATCTGGATTTATAATCCAACCTAAAAGTAAAGTTGATCGATTCTTCAGTGGCTTAAAACCAAATCTTCGAAGGGCATTAACTATAAGAGACTTCAGTAGCTATGAAGAAATTATGCGTTGTGATATCAAGATAGAAATGGAATTTGGTGTTACTTATCCATCTCATAGTTTTGACACTAAACGAAAGATGGAGTTCAAGGAGAAATCTCAAAATAATGGTGAAAAGAAGATGAATGTTTCCTTATGCTCAAAGTGTGGAAAGAAGCATGGTGGAGATTGTCTTAAAGGGACAAGTAAATGTTTTGAAATGTGGAAAGGAAGGTCATCGGGCATTTGAATGCCGCAATAATGGGAAGAAGATGTCTAATGATGCAAACAAAGGAAGGGATACACAGAATGAACCTACTACACTTCAATGCTTCAAGTGCAAGGAAATGGGGCATTATGCTAATAAATTCCCTAATCCAAGGGTTAGTGATGATCGACATGAGCAACCACTTAAGGCAAAGGAAAAAGGGAAGTCACATGCGATCACTATTGGCGATGTTGAATATGACAACGATGTGGTGGAATGAATAAGTGTTTATGTAATGGGATTCTAAAATAATGTTGTATCATGGAGTATTGGAATATTTATGTATTGGTCTACTGTGGTATTCAAAGTGATTGAGATATTTTTGGAAATAAGATGATATGCGCATAATTAAGGGAAAATGATAAAATGAAATGTTTAACAGTATTCATGAGCTCATGATTGATATAAGGACTAAGTGATATCATGGTTTGAGTATATAGAATTTTGAGGATTTTGGTATGTGGAAAGTGTTAACTTTTAACTGCATTCAAGTTTTCACTATGGTTCAATGGGTATTCATTTTTTCAAGAGAATACATGATTAAGGTATTCACATGATTGGAATGTGACCAACAATATATATATATGGGGGATAAATGATGGTATTCACATGCTTGGTTGATGACATTTCAAGTAATCGTTTTCTTTATACTATGAGCTTGGACCGAAGTATTTTAGATAAGCCTAAATATTGGAATGGATTATGTTGGACATATTCTAAGTATTGTTTAAGGATAGAATTTTTTTTCTGGATATTACTAATGGGATTTTATAGTAATGTAGTTTTAGAAAAAGGACAACCTGCAGGACGGGCGACAACCCATCGCATCGGACAAGGTTATGGGAATCGAACCCACAACTGAAGTGCGACTGACCTTTATCGCATTCCACTGGCCTACAGGAAGTCCCTGTTTAGTAGAAACTGGTTTTATTATATTAAGCAGTATGATATATGAAGTATAAGTCCATTTTAGGAACCATATATGATTAATCTCACTATAGATGGACTTATGTATTTTTTGATAACTTTTCTAACCTTTTGTTTGAGACAGATGGAATGACCCATCATTCTATCACATGATTTGCTAACACATCACGAACGGAAAATTCAACTTCATTTCTTTAATAGATGAAGTTGAAATTGTCCAAAGAACGAAAAACGGTGAGACTATACCGAAATCAAGAAAGTATTTCTTCTAATTCCAATTTCATCAACTTTAGGGAAATGATCTTGAAAACCAAAAATGTTGTCCCAGTGCTCTTATATCTGATGAATCATATGGTACCTTATATCGTCACAAATTTATGGCTTTGTGATTGCTGGCTTTTCCATAGCCATGTTCTCTACCACTCTCCATCAGAACATGATGGTTAGATTTCTCTTCCATATCCATATTTTCACCTATGTGGAAACCCAGTGATTAGTTTATTTGGGTAACCGTTACGTTTCATACTTTTGTTTTTAAAGATTGGTTTTGGTATTCCTTTTTACGATGTGGGTTTCTATTAAAAAAACTTTTGAATAGTAAACCATTTATAACCCCGACGAATTTCAAGGGCGAAATTCATTTTAAGGGGGGTAGAATGTAACACCCCGAGATTTTATGAAAAATATTCTTTTAATTTCATTAATTTCTTGTGTTGTATGCTACACCAAGATTACCTTGCGCTATACGCAACACCGTATTAGCTTGCAGTATACGCAACACTATTCTTGAATTGTGTTACACACAATTTTGATAATAGTTATTCTACGCAACATTGAGTATATATATAGATATATATTCAATGTATAAATGAAATATGGTTGGATTATGGTATACGAAACAACGAAGGATTCTTGCATAGCACGCAACCCTGACTTGGCTTGCCTTACACGCAATCACGACCTTCCTCGATAGCATGTGTTGTATGCAATACCAGGTTTTACTAAACAACGATATATTATTATAATATTATTATGAACTAGCCGTTATGAATAGTATTGAATAAATTTTGAATCTTATAATATTATTATTCGTCTTACACATTTTCTAAAACATGGTATAAGAACAAAATAAATTTTTCGGGTAAAATAAGTATTTTAAAAAAAAATGCAGTTTTGCACCCTTTTGATGGGGCACCCACTTTAAATCTTGTTTTTGACATGTTTATATGTTAAATTTGACAAAATAAAATTATTCTTTTGAATCAGGATATACAAATTTACATTAGATAAAGTTTTGATATTTTTCCGATAACTTTCATATTTTAATGAATAGTAAAAACACGCTATATTTTAATTAAAAACAACTTTTTTCATCTTAATATCTTATGTGGTTAAATTATAATATTGAATGGCTTTAAAGTATAAATATAATATATTTTTACCATTTAATATAATTTATGTCATTAGCATTGATTTTACCTTGAATTCGTAGGTTAAATCAATTCAATCTTTTGCAATGTTTTAAAGAAAACCCCGTTTTCTTTCGACAACGGGATTAATTGTAATTTAATTTCTGCATATTTTGTGTATTTAATTTGGAAAAATGGATTCGATATTTGGAATAAGTGGGTCCAAATTATGTTAATAAGCTACTTTTTATTTTTGGGCATTGTGAATAGTAACTACGGTAAATTTTATTTACTATAGTTAAAGGTAAATCGGGTAATTAAGGGTAAATATAAGATTATAAAATTACCCTAACACTTGGAAAAATACTATTGTATGGATAAAGGTAGACCCATATAACCTAAGGGTCAGATTAGATTCATTTTATGGACTTTTTTCCATGAAAATAATTTAATTATTATTAAAACCAAAGAATGTGACAACATGGCACTTTCATAAATATTATAAGTATAATAATTTTAATTTAGTGATAAACTTCATGAAACTTCGAAAATGAGTAGTCTCCAGAAATATAATACAATTATCTACATCATAGTAATTTATTTAGAATTTTTAGGGATTAAATAATTATCATTTATTATGACACAAAGATGATGCAGTAATTGTCTTATTAATGAAATATTGACATAATTGATGTTATAAATGCCCAAATAAATGAAATTTGAGACTTTTTATGACCTAAAATAATTTTCTAGGTTAATATGACATGTTATTTTTTATTTAAGTAACTTTTTTCGAACTTATCATTCTGTTATGAATTTCATAAAAATAATGTACCAAATAGTGTCAAAATTGACATAAATTAGTTTTTAAATCAAATATTATATTATTAATTGTTCTTTAATTACTAAAAATCTATGGTTCGGAAAAATGACTTAGATATTGATATATATATTAATAATAAACAACTTGGGGTTCTTTTGGCTTGTTATGGTAAGTTTATTAACCATATAGTGTAAGAAAACAAAAAGACACGGTAAAAGTTTAATTATTTAACTTAGAGTTAAATCTAATTGATAAGGTTAAAATAATAACCTAAACTTTTCTAAATCCTATTGAATGAGAGGATTTAGACCCATACCCACTTTACCTTCGAAATAAAACCCTTTGGAACCATTATAAACCGAATTTGACCTTAATATAAAATAATATTTTGAGATTTTCCTAAGGTGCCCCTCTCCTCCCTTATAAAAGGGAACCTCCTCCCTCTCCTCCACACACCAATTTGAGCATTCAAGCTCGGCCAACCCCTGAAAAAATCTATTCTCCACTTCCCTAGTATCATCCTAGAGGTCCTGGTCTTCTCCAAAGACCATCCTTAGTTCTTTAAGTGGAGGTTAAGTGAAGGCGCGTCAAAAAGAGGTAATATCCATTACCGATCTTTTTCAATTTCATTCTTCTTCAACTTCTTATTGTTTAGTTGTTTCATGATAATGTAATAACATCAGTATTTATTATATACTAATATGTTATTATAAATATGAAATAACTCTAATTAACCTTCTATCCATCATACGGAAAAAGGAAATCACCGCGCGTGCGTACGTACGGAATACAGTCTCCACACCTTGGTGTAATCTATTTTCCACCACCACCTTAATTGTATGGGTATAATGGTGTAATGAGTAACTATATGGGATTATTATAAAGTGATATTGATACTGAAATAGTATACATACACTTCAACACAATTCCACGACCATAGGAACGATATCATCGCTCGTGCGTACGTACGGACTACCGTCTCCACGACACGATGAGATTCATTTTCCACATTAACCATTCATGAATGATTATAAAGTATATATAATGAATAATAATGAAATATATGACATGTTAAATCTACTGGATTTATGTATATATATATGTATGTCATCTACTTACTTCCATTCAAGACAATAAGGAAAGTAAAACAACGTTCATGCGTACGTACGGACTACCGTCTCCATGAACGGTGTGTTTCATTTAATTTATTTATCTATTATATATATATATATACTGAATATATATGATATATAAATCATGTTTTATATTCTGGAAGTAAGTAAATCATGATATAAGTAATAATAAGAACAACAAGTCCAAACACCTACGATAAATGAAACGATTATTTAACATGGAATTTACAAAAGAACGGGTAATATAAAGTCATAAGTGAACCATATATGATTCTATAATAAGTTAATGACATTATTTAAATCATTATACAGGAGGTTCGGATACGTACAAATCATATCGGACATAAGGTAAGGGAAATATCACAATCTCATTTTTATCTAAGATTGTTTATTCTTTTGTATTTACTGGGGTTTATTTTATCATCCACATCCATGTTTCCTCAATATGTAATATTTATATCCTTCTACAATAGTTTATATAAAATTTTACCCTTCAGTTATTTTTTAGTAAAAGATATGAAAGGAATCTTTTTTCATTTTTCGTATGAGGTACTTTTTGACTTTTCCGACAAAAGTATGAGAAGAATATTTTCTTTTAACTTATACGACATGAATGGATTTTTAAAAAATTATTTCCAAGAAGCATCCCGTACAATTTTTCAAGTTTATTTTTAATCAACTTCTTTTAGTTTATAATTGTATGACGTGTTAAAAAAAGTGTTTTTTAAGTAGAAAGGATATTTTCCTCAAGAATGGAGTTCAAGTGTTTTATCAAAATTATTTTCTATATAAGATAATAAAGTGTTCTGTTTCTATCCCTATTATTACATGGATTTGATTATGTTGTGATGGAAATATTTTTATGAATTCTTTTATCTTATATGAATTGTTTTATGATGTCACGATGTTTAAAGATTCCCATTTTTATTACATGGGTTATGCAATGATGTATGATTTATGATTTTGTGGCACACATAAGAATGGTATCATTATGAGATGGGTGGGACCTATATCTCCCTCCAATGCATTGGGTAAAGATTTTATATCTCATGAGATAGACATGGCTGGAATGGTAGGTTATACCGGTTCAGTGAAGCAGGACTGAAACGAGGGTAACTCGGTTCAGAAATGGACTTTGTCCAATAAGATAGTCTTGGAAATGAGTCTTGACTAATAAGAAATTATTCTCTATGATTATGTGTGTATGTCACAAAGTTTCATGTTTTAAGTTATGATTATTTGGATTTCATTTCACTACTATGATTTATCCCATGTTATGAAATTATGCTCTCTTTTGCAGGTTAATATTTCCAAAATGTTATGTTCCTATGAATATGATGTGATTGATATTTCTTTTGTTTACCCTTACTGAGCATTTGAGATCACCCTTTTATGTTTTCTTTTCCCCATGATATAAATAAAGGTTTTAGGTAAAAAAAAGAATATCTTTATGGGAGATGTTGAAGATCTTTCACCACGATTAGAAGATTATATTCCGAGTTTCCAAAGACACTAAACTATTACGATCCTTGTGTGTGTGTTTTTGTTATGTACTAAGTATTCTGCAAAAGTAATGTAATGTCCATATACGTCAAGCTACGGGTCTCTACAGTTAAGGTGCGTGCTTTCCGCACCATTTTATAACTCTCGCGCAAGTCACGTATCAGCTAGTTCGGGGCATGATAATTAATGTAACCACCCTAGAAAAGTGAGACTTAAAAAGGCTAAATGTTACTACCCATGTGAACAAGGTGCACCTTTATTTTCGGGATCCTACCTGATTAGAACTCCATAGTTAAGCATGCTTGTCTTGGAGTAGTAATTAGGATGGGTGACTTTCTGGGAAGTTTCCCAGCGTGTGTGTGAGTGAGCACAAAACACACTGAAAGAACACGTGTTGGCCTATGGGGATAATCCTTAGTTTGATAAGCGACCCAAGAAAAAAGACACTGAAAGAACATGTGTTGGACTGTGGGGATAGTCCTTAGTTTGATAAGTGACCCAAGTTGGTAATAGCCTATGGTGTGCTTAGAAGGCAACCAAGGTATTATAGGAGACCCATGGGGTCAGATGACAAGGTTCATGGCATGATGAGGCGGGTCGTGACAAATGGTATTAGAGCCAATACCCAGCCGGAAGTGCTTAGGCACTGCCTGGGTTTGAGGTGTGGGGTCCACAATGAGGGCGTTGTGCTTTAAAGGGGTGGATAATGTAACAACCCAGGAAAAGTGAGACTTAAAAAGGCTAAATGTTACTACCCATGTCAACAAGGTGCACCTTTCTTTTCAGGAGCCTACCTGATTAGAACTTCATAGTTAAGAGTGCTTAGCTGGGAGTAGTAATCAGGATGTGTGACCTTCTGGGTAGTTTCCCATGGTGTGTGTGAGTGAGGAAAAAACACACTGAAAGAACATGTGTTGGCCTGTGGGGACAGTCATTCATCTGATAAGCGACCCAAGTGAGTAATAGCCTATGGTGTGTTGGGAAGGCTACCAAAGTATTATAGGAGAACGATTGGGTCAGATGACAAGGTTCGTGGCCCAGGGAGGTGGTCGTGAAAAATTGTATATTAATCAATATACTACATGGAATAGTAAATGGTCCCTCACTGCAATATAATGGGGCCCAGTCTATTTCATACACTTAAACTGTCTCATCTCCACATCCATGTCATTGATATGCATGACCTACTTATGTGATCATCACATATGGGGTGTTAAACTACATAACATGAATAAATTCATACCCAAAAATTTATTCATACATATAAGTGATACCTCATGAGACCTCATCCATGATGACTTTGAGCATAACCATGTAATTTTCAATTATTATCACACTGGTGATAGTTAAACATAGCTTATTAGTAATATTTTTAATAATTCCTATTATTTAAATAGTTGAAACACTGATGGAATAATTATCCCAATGAAATTGTTAAATAAAAACTTTTGTTCTCTAGTTTCCTCCACTAATCTAGAGTGAGTCTTATGCTTTCATCTTCCTACTATTGTAAGTATCACTATAAAGCCTATTTAAGACTAAAATAAAATAATTAACACTGTCTTCCTTTAAACCCTTATCAAATTTTAGGGCCTTTTAATGAAACACTTCATATGTGGTTATGTCAATGTTCCTAGACTAACAACTCATCTCTAGTAATATGTTTATTTCAAACTTCCTATCATTCAGTGCCACATTCCTAACTATGAGATAAGTGATGTGTAATAACTCCAAGAATCATGATGAATAGGAATAAACCATCATCAAATCCCACTAAAGATACACGAACTCTTCAAAATGGTCTACCTTCCATGTAACTATAAAATTGTCATTGAATAATAGGTTTTGATGGTCATCAAATTCAAACAATCACATCTTCCAAAATGTTTAATAACACCCCAAAACCTCATGGTGGGTCCATGAAGAATGATGGAATCAATTTTCACTCCGTGAATCTATGGAGACTATGAAAGGTCATATATTACATTAATGAAAAAATATATTCCTTAGTATCCAATGGGTCATCAGTTCCCAAAAAAGAGGGAGGATGCTATATTTGAGTGTATCGATCATAGTTTACCATAATCATTGAAGCTCCTATAACTTCAACATGCACTATATGATGTAATACTTGATGATTTATCCTTTATAACTAAATGAATAGATAGGTTGTGGAAGAATTATACTACACAATATGTTCTATAACTGAAACATCATCAATCATGATAGAATTTTATCTTACATCACATGTGTTTTAGTCAAGCATCTCCATGTTGGAATATTCTAAAATTGCCAATGATTGTTCGGATATCCTATGAAATAATTTTATGAAGTAATAAGGTTGTCATAAGGGATTTACATAGAATCATATAATATGAGGCTACCAAAAATTATAAGGAACAACCCTCCTGATAATTGTCATGGATCAATCCTAGGCATCTATACATGCACATTTATGACAAACATATATATAAAATTCAAAACAACATTCTCAAACTAATTAATTCCAATAAAAATATCATAAAAGAAAGAACATATCAAGTAATTTAATTGATGAATTATGAAACAACACTAAAGATGAATATATATATATATATATATATTTGTGTGTTTGTGTGTGTGTGTGTGAAATGTGATCTCACATGCCATGTCAGTATGCAGGAAGTCACCCAAATCCCATCTAAATATTGAAGAAATTTTTTCACAAGATCAAAATTGAACCTTATAACCATAACTATAATAGTATTCCTAATAGTAGAAACTCATAGTTTATTTACACATGTACTAATTAGGAACACTTAAAATTCAACTACCTGAGACCCAAACAAGATAAATCTTTTTACCATTATTGAAAACATAGTAGAGAATAAGATAGAGAGTCAAAAACCTCTTTTGAGACCACTTTATGATGCCATAACCAGAATCACTAAATCCAATCCATAGTGAAACATGGATTCATGTGCATGTCCCTGCACACAAGAGGTATCTAACTATCATTTCATGTCCAAATACCGTCAATGGGGTGACTATACCCCCATTATAAAAAATTCCAAGTATAAATAATAACAAAAAATAAGATAGAATAATAAATACGATATTCTATAACAAATGGAATTAAAAGTACCTAAATTAATTTAGAATAATAAACCAAGTAATCCCAAAGATTCATATGAAATTGTGTATGATTAATATATGAAGATAAATAAAACATAGTTTCCTCACTTCAAATCCTATCCATATACCTCTTATAATCACCATGATCCATATCCTATATCATAATCACTATAGAATTGATGTTTAATATATCCATTATCATGAATCCTAAAAAAGAATAATGATACTTATTTAGGTATTGAGTAATAAAATCTATTTTGACATCTCCAATTTATATATAATAAGTGTGCATATGAATAAGAGTGCATGTCATGATAGTAGATAAACGCACAAGAACAAATATACAGTCTTGTAACAAGAAGTGATGCTCAAATAATTATTCCATAAAACCTTCTTTTTAACTACTTCATCTCCATGATAGAAAAATATTCATAATAGAAGTTGATTCAACCACATGGCCACCAAATTTATCACACAACTACCATAGGGATAACTGGTCTTAGGTTAGTCAATAATGCAATCGATCCCTATCTCTTTCATAGTTTGGACCACAAGTTCAATGAATACCAATAGTACCTAAAGAAACATCAAAATTCCATAATATCTCAACACCATGTACTAGGTCAAGTCACCATATAAAACCATACCCCACTGTCACTTATCGAGTTAGAAACTACAAGACCATAAAAACCCCATGTTAGACCCCAATGCCACTCTATCCTGTCTTTTATCTTAGTAATGTAATCATGTCGAGTGAAACACAAGGTTAAAACATTTTTCTCATAGAAACCATAGGGATAAAGTGTATTAGGTTAGTCCACAAGATAATAAATACACATATATCTCATGTTTCTGACCACATGTTCTCTGAATTCCAACACTCTCTCAAGAAATGTGACAAGGATGTAGTATTCCAACACCATGTCCTAGGTCAATTAACTACGAACAGTCATGCCACTATCACTTATTGGGTTAGATACTGTAAGAAAACCAAGACCCCATGTCATAGTACAAGGAAACCATGACATGTCTCTTATATCAGTCCTTTAATCATGTCACATGCAATATCTATACATGATATACCTTTAGTTACACTAGGGCTTGTTTGGTCCACCGGTATATTTTTTTACCATGAAATGGATGAAAATATAGAATATACCAATACATCTCATGGAAATAATGAAATAAAATACATTGGAACAATATAGAATATCAATAGTGAGAAAGAGTAAAACAAAATAAAAAACACGTGATCAAAATCAAACATGGGTATCATGGGATATCCAGGAAAACACATATGATCAAACATCAAGAATAGTCTTAGGGGAATCACACAAACACATGAACAAATTAAAACATGTTATAAATAATATAGATTTTTTTTTCATATCATCATAATAATCATATTAAAATCCTCTATATGTAATGAAACTTCATACCACATTTATGCTTACATTAATGTTATGTAAAATATGGATATTTAACCAGAGGTGATGAGTTTTTAGTCATAAGTGTAACGCCCCAACCCCAGTTACCCAGAGTCGGTGCATTATTTTAATACATTGGCATGATTACACGGAATCAAGTCCCGAAGGACCGATCAGTTTAGTAGTCTTGGAAAATAGATTACATACATGAATGTCACATTTCACTTTAAGACGTACAAAAAAACATAAATAATCTTTATGAACGCCATTATTCCCTTGGCTTAACCCTGCATATCAATCACAATATACTTCTTGGAATCCTGGAAAAAATAAAACATTGAAAGGGGTAAGCTCAAACGCTCAGTAAGGGTAAGTAATACAGCGGAAAATCACATAAATATTAAGCATGGTAAATAATTGAAACCAAATTCCCTTACCAATAATAAACATGAATACTTTTATGGAAAGAATATGAGATGAGTAAATAATGCCATAATAAAACATAATCATGGGTATTATACTAGTCGAATGACCACACAAACCATCAATATTATTTCCATAACGAGGGAATGTATAATGCTGAACTTTAATTTCTTTGTCAAGGCCTCGTGCCAAGACCTAGGGGCTACTGTAACTAGAACCCAACCCGGAGTGCCTATAATAACCGGACACCAACCCAGAGTGCCTATAATAACCGGACACCAACCCGGAGTGCCTATAATAACTAGACACCAACCCGGAGGGCCTACTTTTACTGGTCCCCAACCCGGAACATACTAGTCCAACACATTCATCTTAATAAGAGGATGAAATATAACATAAACAATCGTATTAAAACTAGCATATGAAATACCAAAACATCAATAATAATCCATTAATGACATAAAAATAACTCATCCATAGCCAAACATATCACAAAACCTTACATACAGTATGGATGATTTGTATCATAATAAATCAACTTCAAATAAGTGTAAAATTTATCAAAGGATGTTGACATAGATGAAATCAAAACTATTTGAGAGATATATCTATTTTTTTAAATCATTTAAAAGTAACATAATTATAAAATAAAACATTTACTTTGAAAATATTATTATTATCTTATAAGGGAAACTTTGAAGATTTTATAATGGAAGAAAATAGCTGCACCCGCCGTATAAGTTAAAAAAAACATTCTTACCTTAACTCTGTCGAAAAGGTTAAAAAGGACCTTGTTTGGACAACGACGGAAAGATTACTTTATAAACTTCTTATAAAAAGTCAACAATGGTAAAAATGACATTAAACCATAGTCTATAATATAGTAAGAATGTTTTGAAATACTTGTTTTTAAGAAACATGGATGTGGATGATAAAGATATCCCAGTAGATAATTACGTATAAACAACCTCGGATAATAACGAGATTGTGAAATAAAACCTTAACCATTTGGTAACTTACAAAACATACAACCCATGAAAGAGGTATCATAAAATGAATATGTAAATACACATAAATTAAAGTTTATTACATAAAGAATACAATTATGGGCAGTACATACACCACACAAAAGGTAATAGTGGCAATATGGCATGAATCTCACGGGAATAAGAAGTGAGATGAAAACCCCTTACCTTGTACTTTTCCTTAGTCGATGGTATGTTAAACTCCTGTATAATAGTTAATTTTTTTATTAAATTATACAAGAACTATATACATAATTATGATATCATATATGATCTTTTAACATTGATTTGTTAATAATATCTTAGTATTATCATTGTTTTGGGTGTTAACTTACTCATTTTATTTTATATGATTTGTTACATAAGTTGTGTTTTTCATGGATAGGTTGTATATTATTCATATCCAGAATGATATCAAGTACCTAAAAATTATTTTTAATCATTAAATGAGAATTATTCTTGAATGGGTATGATGGGGAATGAATCTTATCGCGTTCGTGGAGACGGTAGTCCGTACGTACGCACGAGCGACAATATCATTATTTTGATATTAAAATAATATACAATTGGATGTTATATAATATATACAAAATACTTAACATGTTATATTTATTATTTACCTGAATTAAACATCATAATTATACCCATCCAAATAATAATATCTTGAATAACAATTACACCACAACGTGGAGACGGTAAGTCGTACGTATGCACGTATGGTGACATGTCATTCAAAGGATGGATAGAATATTGAATATGGTTGTACCATATTTATAATAATATCACAGTATATAGGAGATACTGGATTTATTATTTTATAATAACAAATAAAGAATAAGTTGAAGAAGAAAGGAACTTGAAAGAGGGTGTTGAAAACATTACCTCTTCTTCGGGTTCTTCCTTTTGATTTGATCAAAAGGGATCCTTAGGTTGGCTTTCTGATCAAACTAAGGACTCTAGGATAAATTTATGGAAGTTTGGAGTATATTTGGTCAGGGTTTGGCCGAACCAAATGGCTTTGACGGTGTGAATTAGTGAGAAGGGGGAGTTCCCTTTTATAAGAGGGGTGGGGGCACCTTGGGAAAAGCTAGAAATATTATTTTATAATAAATTAATATTCGGTTTATAATGGATCCAAAGTGGATTATTTAAAGTTTAATGTGGGTATAGGTAGAAAAAAACTCAAACAATAGGTTTTAGATAGGTTTGGGTCACTATATTAGCCTTATCTTTTAGTTTTAACTCTTAGTTAATTAGTTTAACATTTACCATGTCACTTTGTATTTTTATATTATGTAGTTAATAAACTTACTATATACATACAAGATACCACCAAGTGGTCCATTAATGATACACCTATCATGATATAAGTATATTTTCCGAACCTTAGATTTTTAGGAATTTAATATCAATTAATAATATAATATTTATTTTAAAAACTCTTTTATGTTAATTTTGACACTATTCAATAATTGATTTTTGTTAAAGTCTTAAAAACTTTATTAATTCGAACCAAATTAATTTAAGAAATAATATAATGTCATATTAAGCAATAAAATTCATTTATGTTATCAAAATTTTCAAATTATATTAATTTTAACATTTATAATACCAATTATTTGATTCTTTCATTAATAAGGAAAATACTGCATCATTATTGTGTCATAAATAAAATTAATTATTAAATGTCTAAAAATTATAAATAAAATTCCATTATGTAGGAAATCTTTTTATCTTTCTAATGAATATTTATAGTTTAAAATCCAACATACATAACCCTATGTAATAATTGGTTTTCTAAACGATATATGCTTATGTCATTTTTGTATTTATTTTAACTTAATTAATATAAAGTGTCATTATCACTTACAAGTGGCTCCATGGGGTCCCAAAATCGACCGAAATATCCCCATGGTCGTACATGTATCAAAAAATAAGGTTAAGACACGTTTTAGGGTAATTTATTATTATTATAATATTATCTTTTTACCCTTACTTACCGGATTTACCCTTTAACCTTGGTAAATAAAATATTTACCGAAGTAATTATTCAAAATGTCTAAAAATATAAGTAACCGATTTACACAATTTTGAAATCCTGATTCAAAATATGGAATCCATTTTTCCAAATTAAAAACACATAAGTGGCCGAAATTAATTTAAAATTAATTCTTGTTGTTAAAACAGAAAGCGTGTTTTTAAGAGAAATAACTATCAAAATATTGACACTTGTTCATGTCCGGTTTAATTGTAAAATTATGTCCAATGAACAAAATTGTATTAAATGGTAAAAATATATTCTGAATATACTTTTAAACCACTCAAATTCATAATTTATCACTATTAATTATTTCTATTAAAAATGTTGTTTTTAATTAAAATTTAGTAATTTTCACTATTCATCAAAATATAAATGTTATTCGAAAAGTTCCAAAATTTTACCCTCGGATAAATTCGATATTCTGAATCCAAAAATGAATTCCATTTTGAGAGATAGAATTTATAAAATTTCAAAAATTAGGTATTACTATTCATAACGACTAGTTTGATTAGTTGTAGTGTGTGTTAGAACTCGAAGTTGCGTACAACACACGCTACTGTATTATTCAAAGAGAAGCGTATCGTGGAAGCTTGGGATGTTACCTTGTAAATTTTTGATTTCCTTATTCTAAATAATAAATTTATTTAGTTAAATTGAATATATAAATGTTTAAAATATTGGATTTAAAAAAAGGGGTTCACTATTAAAAGTTGGTAAAAGTGCATTTTTTGAAAAATACTTCTTTTATCTGAAAAAAAAAGAATCTGTTCTTACATTATGTCTAAGAAACTCATAATATGGATTCTAAAATTATAAGGATTATATAATGTTTAAAATTTAGTTAATACTATTCATAACCTCTTTTTAACGGCTTGTTTGGTAAGTCATATTGCTCTTGAACTCGGTGTTGCGTGTAGTGCAAGTAATTGAATTATTTTGAAGAAGTAACACACTATGAAATCTTGGGGTGTTACATTATCCCCTCCTTCAATAAATTGCGTCCTCTCAATTTGAAATTGTTCTTCAAAAATAAAAGGTTGAAAATAGAAAATATCTTTGTGGGAAAACCCACATCGGAAATTGGGTTAATAAAATTTAGTCTTAATAAGAGGAAAAGAGAAATGAAAGGGTCACCACCAAATTATGATCTCTATTAGGAGAAAATTGGTGGATATTAGAGACATATAATTTGAGGAAAAACATAAATATTTATAGGTAGTTATTGAGGTCAGCAATCACAAAAAAGTGTAAAATTGAGGTCCTTAAATTCATCAATCTATGATGATTTGAAATATCATCGGTTCAACAAAACA
Organism: Viscum album; assembly: GCA_963277665.1. Lineage (NCBI taxonomy): Eukaryota > Viridiplantae > Streptophyta > Magnoliopsida > Santalales > Viscaceae > Viscum > Viscum album. The sequence goes on from OY728155.1 coordinate 1,910,169,125, forward strand.
TAGGGTATTAAGATAACATGTTTTGGGTTTTAGGATCCCTTAACTAAAGTATAAGAATTAATTTCTTCATAGAATAAGAGGAGAAGAAAAATATATACTTGACAAGTAGAGTTCTATCCTTTAACTAATTTCTACCACAAACACATCTTTCACTCTAAAAGATAGTATAATGTAAAATATATATTCTATTTATCCTATTCATATAGGGTTCCAAAAAATGAATATATAATTAATCTACCAGATCTTTTAAAAGAACTACATTATTTAATCAATGACATCACATGGGCCAGTGGTAGGTTATACACCCTTGTTGCCCTTCGGTTGTGGGTTCAAGTCTCGCGGCCTTGTCGGACGCGACAGGTTGCCGCTTGACCTCCGGGTTATCCTTTTATGGAAATCCAAAAATAATCCAAACTAGAACTATCCAAAATACTTCAGTCCAAAATTTATAAGGAAGGTAAACACAATGAAGATCCTTTTTGTAGCGTAATAACATGTGAACACCTTCATCATGTATTATTTTAAAACACTGCAACATCCTGAATTACCATAAAACATTATTGATTAAATTCATGATACCTTATTCCTTAAAGAATAATGGATATACTCCTTCAATCCAAAAATGTTGTAAACCCCAACAATGATGGAATATACAAATCATTAATCATTTTCAAGGTACTCAAGAATATCCAATATAATTTATCCAAATCAATCATGTATTATTATAAAATTACAACCTCGGTATCAAGACCATATTAAGGATTACCTTTCCTTCAACCATGAATTTTTTAAAAAATATATTAACTTTCTATTGAGTCACTTTTCATAGTACCATATAATCTCAAATCCTCAATGAAATAGTACTGTAGTACAATCCTTATTTATCTCCATAATTCATATAACCAGTACACCGTTGATACAACACTCAAATGAAATAATTCTCTAATAACAGCATATGAACACTAGTCATTCCTCTTCATCTGTGGTAGTATCATAACTTTATTATTATCCAATACCATCATTTGGGGCATACTCTGATTATTTGAACATTGATTCGCGTAGTGTCCCCACTCCTTGCAGATGAAGCATTGTACATTTGAAACCTTTTTCTTACCCTCGCAATCAAGAATGTGGTATCCTTTTTCTCCACACTTATAACAAACACCCATTCCTTTTAGGAAAGTTCCAGGGTGTTTCTTCCCACAGTTATCACAATTGGGAAAATTCTTCTTTTCCCTATTCCCTTTATCCATCATTCTATCTTCCATCCTTTTCTTCTCTTGCTTCCCATCAAAGCCATATGACTCAGAGAACTCTTTACTTATCTTATCAACACATGATACTATTTCTTCATATGATGATGATACGTGGGAGACTATTTCCCTTCTAAATGATGGATTAATACCATGAAATATACGATCCTTCTTACTCTTCGGATCATACGTATTGCTGGAGTTCACATTCCTTCTACTGGGTGACATTTCTATACAATAGCATAAACTAGGTCACTTTATGAATTGCAATGAATAATTCCAAACATGTAATATACCTAACATAAATTGAATATTTTGTGGATATAATCCATATTCACAATTTTTTTTCTTTGAGGAGGTATAAAATCATAAACCCTTCATAGTGGTTTGTAAAGAAAATGAGAATTATCCAAAAAATTTCCCCCGGGAGTGTCGTAACCAAGAGTGCAACACAGCCGGTTGTCATGCACCAGTTCCCGTTCGAGTCTAGCTCAAAGTGGTGTTTTTGGGTTTTACCCCTAGGTATATCTGTTCCAGATACGCCTCTACCTGCTCGTATCCAGACATGAATGTATTGCTCAGAAAACTCACAAAATCTCTACAATACCAAAATTCTTGGAAGTTCTTCTATAATAATCCTCAAAGTATATCTTAGGGTAATGTGCTCTAATCAGATTTTATCTAAATCTATTTTCCAAGGTTATTGCTAAAATTCCTCTAATACCAATTGTAACGCCCCGACCCCAGTTACCCAAAATCGGCGCATTATTTTAATACATTGGCATGATTACAAGGAATCAATTCCCAGAGGACTGATCAGTTTAGTAGTCTTGGAAAATAGATTACATACATGAATGTTACATTTCACTTTAAGACGTACAAAAAAAACATAAATAATCTTTATGAACGCCATTATTCCCTTGGATGAACCCTGCATATCAATCACAATACACTTCTTGGAATCCTGGGAAGAATAAAACATTGAAAGGGGTGAGCTTAAATGCTCAATAAGGGTAAGTAATACAGCGGAAAATGACATAAATATTAAGCCTGGTAAATAATTGAAACCACATGCCCTTACCAATAATAACCATGAATACTTTTATGGAAAGAATATGAGATGAGTAAATAATTCCATAATAAAACATAATCATGGGTATTGTACTAGTCGAATGACCAAACGAACCATCAATATTATTTCCATAATTAGGGAATGTGTAATGCTGAACTTTAATTTCTTTGTCAAGGCCTCATGCCAAGACCTAGGGGCTACTGTAACCGGAACCCAACCCGGAGTGTCTCTAATAACCAGACACCAACCCGGAGTGCCTCTAATAACCGGACACCAACCTGGAGTGCCTCTAATAACTGGACACCAACCTGGAGGTCTTACTTTTACTGGTCCCCATCCCGGAACATACTAGTCCAACATATTAATCTTAAGAAGAGGATGAAATATAACATAAAACATCGTATTAAAACTAGCATACGAAATGCTAAAACATTAATCATAATCCATTAATGACATAAAAATAGCTCATGCATAGCCAAACATATCACAAAACCTTACATACAGTATGGATGATTTGTATCATAGTAAATAAACTTCAAATAAGTGTAAAATTTATCAAAGGACGTTGACATAGATGAAATCAAACCTATTTGAGATAAATATCTCTTTTTTTAAATCATTTAAAAGTTAAATAATTATAGAATAAAACATTTACTTTAAAAATGTACTTATTAACTTGTAAGGGAAAATTTTAAGATTTTATAATAGTAGAAAATAGCCACACCCGCCGTATAAGTTAAAAAAACATTCTTACCTTAACTCTGTCAAAAAGGTTAAAAAGGACCTTGTTTGGAAAACGACGGAAATATTCCTTTATAAACTTCTTATAAAAAGTCAACAAGGGTAAAAATGACATTAACCCATATTATATAATATAGTAAGAATTATTTGAAATTGTTTTTTTAAGAAACATGGATGTGGATGATAAAGAGATCCCAATAGATAATTACGTATAAACAACCTCGGATAATGACGAGATTATGAAATAAACCCTTACCAATTTGGTAACTTACGAAAAATACACCCCATGAAAGAGGTATCATAAAATGGATATGTAAATACACATAAATTAAAGTTTATTACATAATGAATACAATTATGGGTAGTACATACACCACACAAAAGGTAATAGTGGCAATATGGCATGAATCTCACGGGAATAAGGAGTGAGATGAAAACCCATTACCTTGTAATTTTCCTTAGTAGATGGTATTTTAACCTCCATTATAATAGTTAAAACATTTTTATTAAATTATAAAAGAACAATATACATAATTATGATATCATATATGATCTTTTAACATTGATTTGTTAATAATGTCTTAGTATTATCATTGTTACGAGTGTTAACTTACTCGTTTTCTTTTATATGTTTTGTTACATAAGTCATGTTTGTCAGGGATAGGTTGTATATTATTAATATCCAGAATGATATCAAGTCATTAAACATTATTTTTAATCATTAAATGAGAATTATTCTTGAATGGATATGATGGGGAATGAATCTCATCGCGTTCGTGGAGACTGTAGTCCGTACGTACGCACGAGCGACAATATCATTATTTTGATATTAAAATAATATATAATTGGATGGTATATCATATATAAATAATAATTATCATGTTATATTTATTATTTACATGAATTAAACATCATTATTATACCCATCCAAATAATAATATATTGAATAACAATTACACCACGATGTGGAGACGGTAAGCCGTACGTACGCACGTATAGTGACATGTCATTCAAAGGATGGATAGAATACTAAATATGGTTGTAACATATTTATAATAATATCACAGTATACAGGAGATACTGTATTTATTATTTTATAATAACAAATAAAGAATAAGTTGAAGAAGAAAGGAACTTGAAAGAGGGCGTTGAAAACATTACCTCTTCTTCGGGTTCTTCCTTTTGATTTGATCAAAAGGGATCCTTAGGTTGGCTTTCTGATCAAAATAAGGCCTATAGGATTAATTGAGGGAAGTTGGGAGGGTATTTGGGCAGGGGTTGGTCGAGAAAATTGTCTTTGAAGGTGTGAATTAGTGAGAAGGGGGAGTGCCCTTTTATAAGAGGGGTAAGGGGCAACTTTGGAAGAGCTAGAAATATTATTTTATAATAAATTAATATTCATTTTATAATGGCTCCAATGTAGATTATTTAAAGGTTAATGTGGGGATAGTTCGAACACCTCTCAACCAATAGTTTTTAGACAGGTTTGGTCACTATATTAACCTTATCTTTTAGTTTTAACTCTTAGTTAATTAGTTTAACATTTACCATGTCACTTTGTATTTTTATATTATATAGTTAATAAACTTACTATATACATCCAAGGGACCTAAAAGTGGTCCATTAATTATAAAACTATCATTATATAAGTCTATTGGCCGAAAATTATATTTTTAGGAATTTCATATCAATTAATAATATAATATTTGTTTTTAAAACTCTTTTATGTGAATTCTGACACTATTCAATAATTGATTTTTTTTAAAGTCTTAAAAACTTTATTAATTCAAAAAAAATTCATTTAAGAAATCCTATAATGTTCTATTAAGCAATAAAATTCATGTATTTCATCAAAACTCTCAAATTATATTAATTTTAACATTTATAATACCAATTATTTGATTCTTTCATTAATAAGGAAAATACTGCATCATTATTGTGTCATAAATAATATTAATTAGTCAATGTCTAAAAATTATAAATAAAATACCATTATTTAGGAAATCTTTTTATCTTTCAAATGAATATTTATAGTATAAAACCCAACATATATAACCCTATGTAACAATTGTTTTTCTAAAATATATATGCTTATGTCATTTTGTATTTATTTTAACTTAATTAATATAAAGTGTCATTATCACTTACATGTGGCTCCATGGGGTCCCAAAATTAACCCAAATATGCAACCGGTCTGACATGTATCAACAAATGAGGTTAAGACATGTTTTAGGGTAATTTAGTATTATTATAATATTATTTTTTACCCTTATTTACCGGATTTACCCTTTAACCATGGTAAATAAAATATTTACCAAAGTAATTATTCAAAATGTCTAAAAATAAAAGTTACCTATTTAAAGAATTTGGAAATCCTAATTCAAAATATGGAATCCATTTTTCTAAATTCAAAACACATAAGTGGTCGAAATTAATTTAAAATTAATTCCCGTTGTTAAAACAAAAAGCGTGTTTTTAAGAGATAATAACTATCAAAAGATTGACACTTGTTCATGTCCTGTTTAATTGTCAAATTATGTACAATGACCAACATTATATTAAATGGTAAAAATCTATTCTAAATATACTTTGAAACCACTCAAATTCATAATTTATCACAATTAATTATTTTGATTAAAAACGTTGTTTTTAATTAAAATTTAGTAATTTTCACTATTCATCAAAATATAAATGTTATTCGAAAAGTTCCAAAATTTTACCCTAGGATAAATTCAATATTCCGAATCCAAAAATTAATTCCATTTTTGGAGATAAAATTTATAAAATTTCAAAAAGTAGGTATTTCTATTCATAACGGCTAGTTTGATTGGTTGTAGTGTGTGTTAGAACTCGAAGTTGCGTAAAACACATGCTACTATATTATTCAAAGAGAAGCGTACCGTGGAAGCTTGGTATGTTACCTTGTAAATTTTTGATGTCCTTATTCTAAAGAATAAATTTATTTAGTCAAATTTAAAATATAAAAGTTTAAAATATTAGATTTAAAAAAAGGGGTCACTATTAAAAGTTGGTAAAAGTGATTTTTTGAAAAATATTTCTTTTATCTGAAAAAAAGAATTTGTTCTTACATTATGTCTAATAAAATCATATTATGGATTATAAAATTATAAGGATTATATAATGTTTAAAATTTAGTTAATACTATTCATAACCTCTTTTGAACGACTTGTATGGTAAGTCATGGGGAGCTTGAACTCGGTGATGCGTGTAGTTCAAGTTATTGAATTATTTTGAAGAAGTAACACACTATGAAATCTTGGGGTGTTACAATATGTGTGATTATTGGATTAGATGATGTGAAAAGGGATTACACAACATGTAATCATCACAGGGTTTGTTTTTAGGGTGTTACAAAAATGATATATTTTTCATTAATACATAGCCCTATTTCTTCTCATTCATAGATATCTACAATGTGATTTTGGAGACCTTCACACCTTCTAGATTGTTTGTTTCGTCGATGGATACTAATTATAGTTTCAATACATTTATCGAGGTGAGTAATACTTATATTTCTTCATTGTCATTGATCATGGTAGCACCATTAGGTTGTGTTGTTGGATATGTTCATAATTGATGATAATATTATTTTTCCTATTTATATCTCTTGTGTGGTCTTCCTCTATAGGTTAACCCTAGTGTTTTCTACGGTGTGATGTGTGAGATTCTTTGAGGTATTTTTTGATGTGACTTCTCCTCTAATTGTCTCAATTTATTGAATATATTTTGTGATGTGTGTATTGATTCTAGGGCCTTTATTGTAATATTTGGGTTCTTCCATGTTTTTGGATCCTATTGTAGGCATGTGGGAGCCAAGTTATAAGTACATGGTTCTGTATCTAACATATGTTGGATGAATTCCATTTCTAAGATTTTCGATAAATTATTTTATAATTAAAATGTAATAATTTATTGATGGATTTGTGTGTGTGGAAATGGGTTTTGAGAATATTTTGTTTCCCTTTTATTTGGTAAAAAAAGGTTTTTTCAAAAAAAATGTGAAATTAATTTCTACAATGGTTCTCAAAAAGAATGTTTTAATGAAAAAGTTTAAAAAATTGAGCATGAGGGAATACTTTGGTACCTTGGTTTAATGTGTATCTTAGGGATATCATCCATGTATTATAAGGGGGTTCATTCATTGGTTTTTACTCTATTCCCTAAGAACATTGTTCTTGGGAATTGATGTTGAAATAGTTGGGGGATTCACTCATGGTGTGTGTATTTTCTCATTAGGCCGACGTTTTAAGGACTTGATTGTACAATAGTCATTGACTATGGAATGAGTAGTCTCATAGTATGTATTCTAGTCATCTTTAGCCTAATGTTACTTGTTCTTAGGGTTGTATTGTTTTATCATGTACTACCATATATTTGATATGATATGTTATACATAATTTGATTTGAAAAGACTATATTGATGTATATGAAATACATTTATTTTTTTCTAGATTATTTTGGAAAAGTGATAAAGAGGAAACTAATTAATTTTCCTTTCATTTTATATAAAAATAGTTAAATATTTTATCATTCCTTGTATTATTTAATTTTTTAATGATCATATTATTGTAAAAATTATTTTTATGGAACACCTTGGTGGGATCCTATTGAGCTTGTTTAGCTCACACCCTACCACCCCTTTAATAGTGCATAGAACATTGTATGTATTTATATGTAGGGAATGAAAATTCAGAATAATGAGGTTGATAGATTTAAATTAGTTTGTTGTTTGTAGATGGTGGGGATATAGTTGTATTTTTCACATACTATCACATAGAGTATTCCATTTTAATTTTACTTTTCCTTCAATGTTGGACTTGTACTTTGGGATGTTATAACTACTTTTGAGAAATTTATTTTCTAATTTATTCATTAATTTATGGAATATGTTATCTCTCCAATTATTTTAATTTATTATATATATATATATTCAATGTTTTTTGCTTCAGGTTGGAAAAAATCATTCCCTTTGGTTGTTTTTTATGCCCAGGTGCTAGTCACCAGCTCCTGGGGATTAGGAATGAATTTTAGGGAATGTGTAAATTCATTTTTGCTACCATTTTGTGAGGATATAATAGTTGGGTTCTCCATAGTTTGGTATCATAGGATTTATTTCCTCAAGAATCCCTATATTGAGATGTTTTGTAGATAGGAGATAGGATTTTCGAGACATGAGTGGTCGGTTGTGGTGAGTTCTAGGTCAACTCTTGACATGATGAGTCTCATGTTACCATGGGATGATGGGATGTTTGCATCTTTTTTTGAGTTCTTTATCTTAATATATGTTTTTTCTAATGGTTTTCTGGTTTGAACTGATATTTTTATGTAGTCTAATAATTTCTTCAAATTAGTTTTATACTAGTACGCCTCTAATAAGTCTTCCAGGGGTTCCTTAAGAGGGTGCATTAGATTATCCTAAATGGAATATATATATGGATCAAAATCTTATCAAGGAAATCATATAGGAAGTTTTTTTATTTCAACCAAAATATTTATAATGTCTATAACATAGTTTTTGAGGAAAATCCAAGATAAGGGGGAGAAAGGGATCATTTAGTGGAGTACATGCATGATAATATACTGTCCTTTAAGTGCATGAATGAAAATCAATAGGTGGAGGATTAGTATGTTAGGATTATTAAGATATTTGAACTCTTGGATACACTTAAGCTTATTAATGTTAAGCGTGTTAATATCATACTTTAGGTTCCCAAAAAGTTATAGTGGGAGCCCTGTTATAGTTGGATAGTCTTGTGGGCTTAGTCTGGAAGGGTTTCAATATTTTCTTCTTATAATTGTTTTGTATAAAGAATCTAATGATTGTGAAGTATATAGAGTTAATATCATTACTCTAGGGAGAGAATATCTTATTGGAATACACTAATAATCTTGTAGAGATGATATATTTTTCTCTAGAGGTAGTAAAGAATGATTAGATGAAAACTCAAAAGTACCTGTTGGGATTGAAACTAGATATCATATCGCATATATTGATGTTGATGATTTTGACCTATGTGGACAAAGTAGATGTGTTAATTATGGAAGGGATGAATATGGAAATAAGTTTTGGTTATTATTCCAATTCATATCCATCCATGAGAATCTTTAGTTGCACATAGAGGAAAAGAGGAAGTGGAAAGATCATTACATGATTGGTGGAGATGGCTCTCAATGTAATTCCACCTTTGAACCTTAGGTTACTATTAGTAGTGTACCCCTGAATTTCTATCATTTTTCAAAGGTCATACACAATTGAAATTCTTGTCCCTTACATTTGAATATGTGTAACAACTGTGATAATTATGTTAATCTGCAGATTTTATGTCAGGATATGTATACAGCTTGATATGTCTTGAGATCATCATACCTAAAGGATACTATTACATAGTCAAATTCCTCAATGTCTATAAGGTTCTAGACAAAGGACTCAAGAGTGAATCAGCTTCACATAGTAGATGAGTTTCCAATAGTGGAAGTCATGGGTCCATCGATAGTGAGAGGTACCATATTTATTCTGTATTTAGTATAGATTTTTTTATTTGATTATAGAACTTACCTATAATTTATATCTAGCCATTTTTTAGATATGCTCAAACTTACAATGCATTTCATTTCATTTTTTATTAAATTAGTGAGACCTGTGAGAAATAAGAATGATAAGGGGTTCAATGACCATCTTGTTCTATATAGATAGCTAATGGATAGTTAGTATGGTAATTCCTCATTTTTTACATGGATCTATTAGAAATCATAATTGGTATGGTTTTTCATGTTCCTAATTATTTTGAGGTTGATTTTCATCATATGCGTGTATCTTTTATTATGAACAATGGGAGATCATGGGTGTTTTATGTAGAGTGGGATCTGCGTTCTAGTCCCGAAGGACATACCCACCCATATTTTAGGAGGTTATTGTCTGTTTTTGTAGTTGAAACAAATTATTTTTCTTATATTTTTTACCTTCCCTTTGTTTTTTGGGACTTTCTTGATGTTTTCACAGAATATTTCTCTAGTCTTCCACCATATAGAGAGGATAGAGTTTAATTTTTACCTTGTTTCAGTTACATAATCGATTTTTATACCTTTTATCATATGGTAATAGTGGAGCTAAAGGATCTCATGATTCATTTGTATGAGAAGATGAAAAATGTTTTTACCCACCCTAGTTTTTCACCTTGGGAAACCCATATTCTCTATTTCATGAAGGAAGGTGGTTCACTATCATTGTTCATAGAATATTGGAAGTTAAACAAGTTTTTTGTTAAGAAAAAATATCATTTTCTTCATGTGGATATTTTTTTTGACCAATTAAATGTGGGAATGCAGATTTTTAAGATTGAACTTCAGTTAGGTTATCATCATCTCATTGTCTGGGAGTGTAATATATTGAAGACGTATTTTAGGCGAAGTTATAGAAATTATGAATATCTAATGATTTCATTAGGTTTGAATAAATTTCATCTGGTGTTTAATGATTTTATGAATAAGATATTGAATCAGTATATTTACACTTTTGTGGTACTGTTATGAGTTGATATTTTGGTTTATTCAAGATCCAAGCATGTGTAGATAAACCATTTGATATTGGTTCTATAAATCCTAAGGAGTCACTATTTATATGGAATACTTTCAAAATGAATTTTTTTGGATCCAAGAAGTGATGTTATTAGGAGACAAGATTTCTAAACATGTGTTATCAATTGATCCTATGAATAAGAACACTGTTTTTCAAGGAATGAACGATGTATCATCCTTGATATTTAGACCTTCCATGCTATTATTCGTTATTATCGACGTTTCTTCAAGGATTTCTCAAAGTTGGTGTCGCATTTGACTACTCTTACCAAGAAAGTGGTGGTGTTCAAATGGGATGCAACATGTTACTCTTATTTTGATGACTCGAAATGACCTTTGTCATTGGATCTTATTCTGATCACAACTAAGCACAATAAGGGTTATGTGGTTTTATATGATACATATAGTTATCATTTGTGTTGATAGATTATATTGGGTAATCATGTGGTGGAATATGACTCTCATCAACTTTTGATGCATGATAATAATTACCATACTCATGATTTTGAGATTTTTTAAATGATGCATGTACTTAATTATTGGCAGCCCTATATGTTCGGTGAGTGGTTCAAAGACTTTTCTGACTAAAAAAATCTTAGGTATATCTGTTCTAAAAAATAATTGATCTCATACAGAGGTAGTGGGTGGAATACATTTAGATGTTTGACTTCAACATCATCAAAATATCTAGGAATGTGAAAGTTGTTGTAGAGTATCTATCTAGGAAATTAACATTGTAGTATATTATTGAAAAGAAGTAAGAGTGGAAATTTAAGAGAATCATCTACCATATCCCCCTAAACACATAAGAACATGTTTAATGTATGGTTCTAACTTGGGTTTAGTTCTCACCACCTCTCAAAATTTCCATTCTATTGCTCTTGGAATAAGATGACGATTTCTAAAGAACTCGATAAAAACATTATTATGGGGAGACCGTTTCTGGTTGGTATCTTTATTTATATGTTATAATTTTTTTGGTGATTTACTTTTCATCCCAACATCTTTGAGTAGGTCATTTTTTATGGAAATAGTAATTGTTGGTATATATATATAGGAACTAATAAGATTCATTATGACATGATGCGATGATTCTGCTGGAAAATTATAAAGTGTGACTTTACATATGATGTGTCCCGCTAATACACCTTCCCACTGATAAAAGATAAATGCATCAAACCTTATGGTTTTATCTAGCACTTCTATTGCATGTTTTGAAATGGGATGAGGTGTCATTGTAATTTCTTGTTAAATTACCACATACTCCCATAGGAAATAATTATAGTTTTTTAGTGATTGATTGGACAAAAATGTTGTTTCACATCTTTCCGATCAGGGAAACCATGAAAGTTGAATAAATAGGTAAGATATATATAAATTTTGTTGTGAGGATACAAAGGATTCATTATACCATAAATTTTAATAGGGACAGAAAAATTACTTGATGGTTCTAGAAGAGTCTCCAGGAAGTGATGGGGGGTCATGGGAGGTTGAGAACAACTTAAAATTCATAGAAAGATGACCATATAGAGCATGATATTCAGATATAGGAGGATATTCTTTGTGAATATGTTTAGGATTTTTGTGGGTCATGGGATAACTATCTGGGAAAATTTGTGTTATCAGATGACAATAGTTATCATTCATCGATTTGAATGGTCCCTTTCAAGGAATTGCATTATCTCTACTAAAGATCACCTCTTTGTTCGAAAGAGGTGTGTGAAGCCTCATTGGAGGGATTGAGTCTTGTTCAAGAGACATTAGTAATGATTATTGATTTAAATTTGTGTTTGATTAAAAATTAGAGTTTAATGAAATCATATACATATATTTTTTATCCTCTTATAGAGTTTTTCATTTGTGACCAGGTTTTATTGAATGTTATTCCTCGGTTGGGTCACTATAGGCTTAGAAAAAAAGAGGCAAAGTTGGCTTTAAGATATGATGTACCATTTGAAGTCTTAGAGGGGATTCAATATATTTTTTATTAGATATAATTTGATGTTCATTTCACATTAATTCATTCTATTTTCCACATATCACAACTCAGTAAATGTGATCAAGAACCCTCTCATGTTATAAGATGGGAAGAGATTGAGTTAGATCCAGAAGATTCTATTTTATTAAAGATAGTGGGTATCAATGAATCTTAGGGGAATGTATTTCATGGGATGTGTATTCTATTGGTCAAATTTTTATGGAAACACATATCATATTTTATCAGGCTTGAGAGCATGAGTCTTTGATGAGGGAGCAGTGGATTAATTTTTTAGACTTCATTATACCATATGAAATTTCATGGATTTATTGTCTTATGGTGTAGAGTTTTTAACACTATATTACAATATTGTATGTATTTCACATATCTATTATAGTTTCCCTTTTTTATTTGGGCTTGTTTTGGGGCTCCCTAGGTTGATGAAATTTTCCAACTGAAAATCCCGTTATGTTTGGGGATGTATGTTTGATTGAATTATTGGAGGCTAGGTATAGGTGTTTTGAAGGATTTGTGGGATTATCCTTGAGATTATAGAATACATGATTTTTTTGGGGTTTTTAGTAGAAATTTCTATTTTCACATTATACAGGAGAAATGAATTATATGAAAAGTATTTAAACACTATGTATTGGTCACTTGGAAGGTTTTGTGACTTCAGATCACAGAATGAACTTCTCTCACATCATGAGAAATTTCTATTAGATGTAAAATATTAACAGATCATAGATTGGGTGATAAGAAGATTCCATGAAATGGTATAGGTCTTGAGGATTTCATGTCATGAATATATATTACATTCCCTGTAATTTTAAAATACTGATTTTTAACCCGAGGCGATGGTTTTTTTGGATTATTTTGTTTTATTTGATTACATGATGTGAAAATTGATTACAAATCATGAAATATTCATGGGGTTTTTATGGACCTACAATGATGATATATTTTTAATTCAGTCGTCTCATTATTACATGTCAACCTAAGATCAATAACAAAGGAATTTGGATGCATTTTTTCCATCCAAATAATTTTTAATTAAGTCATCTCACCCCAACGATTGTGTGTAGACCTATGTATATATTTTGATACAGGGAAAGTCAAGGTTCTATTGTGTGGAATAGAGGTTTATTTCAACTGGTTCTAGGTATCTAGTGGTGAGATGATGAGAATTTTCTTATGCTATTAGATTAAGTGGTCAGTTTATATTTTATTTGTCGTTTGATGACAAACATTTAATTTGGTATATTCTAGATTCTTTTTAAGATGTTTCATTTCATCAATATTTTTGTAGTTATATAATATGATATATATTCCATTATTTCACTCGATTATATATATATATATATATCATTTCATTGCTTCAGTTTGAGAAAAATCATTTACATTGATTGTTTTTTGATGCTTTGGGTCTAGTTTCTAGATCATGGGGATTGAGAACGCCCTTCTAGTATGTAATAATATGGGTCAGGTACCAGTTTGAGAGGGTATTTGTTTCAAGTTCACCATAGATAATATTTTAAAAACTCATATAAGACAATGTAAAATATTGACAATGAGTAAAATTACCTTCATTATGATCTCAAGTGATTACACTTTGAATCATTCAAGATATGATGTTGAAGGTGGTTGTTTTTTTATTTTGTAAATCCATGTAACCACCACCACAACCTCCACCAAGTCTTACACCATGTCTTGTTGGATTTGAATATTCCCACCCTCCACTTCTTATGCCAAGTATATGTTACATTAAATATTGATTTTTCCCCTCACCATGTCCTCTATCATAGGTGTGGTGAGTTCGCAAAATCCTTATCCCATAGGTTTATACCCAGTACTCCATGCTTATATGCATGCCAATTTTCTCCTTATTCGCAATGCATAGGGATCACCAAAGTCCACCACAACATGAAACACATCCATGGTGTACCCATTTTTTACCATAAGACACTTGAAACACTCAAAATCCACACATATCTCATTTTACATCTCCAAAACAAGTCTCAAACCAAACTCATATAGAAGAAAGTGAAGACAAGGCTTTACATATTATGAGAAGTTGTTACGTGTGTTTTGAACTAAATATTTTTTATCTTCCCACTATTATAAGGTTATCTGAATATTAATTGGTAGATCACCATCCACCACTCATTGTGTATATTATCTATAATAATATTTTGATCCTATATTTTACCAAGAAATATAAAATTCTCTATAGTGGAATCCTATCCCATCTTCTTTCTAGTTTTTTTTATTTTTTATACAATATAGTTAATTCCAGTTATATTCATCTGTAGATATTAACAGATATGTTTTTTACATAAATTTCAACTATAAATGAAATCCATTATTTATGCTACCTCATTTATCCTAGGGTATATAAATAATATTGTTTAATACTCAAACTAAATTTTAGTTTTATTTTTGAATACTTTTTTTAACATATCTGACCTTTTATTCCATTACTGAAATGATATCCATTCCATTTAAAACTCAATTTGTTTCCTATATATATTTCTACAATTTAATGATATTTGATCATTTTTAAAATGAAATGATCTCCATGGGTTTATTTTTCATCAATATAAAATATTTTTCCTTAATTAGTGGTATTTTTATATCATTTTATAAGATATAAAAGTCTTCAGTTTTTTCTTCCATTTATCCTATATTAAAATATAAACCAATTTTTCAAATGTTATGTTTCATTTTGATTAAAATGAAAACATTAATATTTTTCTGGTTTAATATACTTTTTGTTCACATCATTATCTATAATTAATGGTTTACTATATATGATACTTAATATATATCCATTATTAAACTATATATGATATTTTATTCAATATATCAAACTTTTTTAGATAAAATTTTAATAATATCCCAAAAATCTCACTCTAATAACCTCGAATTGATTATTCATGATGAAAATATCACAATTGAATCATTTTCCCTCCCACTAATGTCATTTTCTTGGGTCCCGTTCTTATGATATTTATTTTAATTACATAATACATATATTATACTTAATTCATCATATTTTCATTCATATTTTAATTTTTTATAAATAAATAATCTTAAATTTATACATTAGTGAAGTAATAATAGCTTCATGTATCTTATAAATATTTTTTCTTATAAAATTTAGTGGATATATCATTTATCAAGTACATTTGATCATAATTCATGGATTTAATCACAGTTTTTATAGATAATAAAATTAATAACTTATATATGATTAACTTTTTAAGATCCTGACCTTTTCTAGAGCTTTCTCGGAAAAAATTTCAGGTACTTTTTTTAAGTTCCTTTGATTAGAGTTATGAATTGGGGTGCGTTTGGGTGGAGTTTTGCGAAAAAATTAAGGAAAAGGGTATGTGCACGGTTGACAAATAGTTAGAGAAAACCATTCCCCCAATCCTAGGTAATTGTGTGACTCTTTATAGTAAGGGATTTATGCTTGGTGCACGGTTTTCCTAACCATTCGCCCTGCCCTGAAAACTGTGCACACCATTTATTTTCAACCGAAAAATAATTTCAAAATCCCCCAAACCCCGAAAACACATCTTATTTAGTATTATCTCGAGACTATATGTTTTTGGATGATTTAAGAGCTTTATAGAGGGGTTCCATGGTAGTATGACCTATGTTATTCAAGATTAAAAGATCAAATTAAATATATTATCTTCTCTAGGTAAGTGGATCTCATCTTGATGCCTATATTGACCATTCTACTCTCTTTCCTTGATCGTTTGATGAAATTTATCCTCTATTTATTTAGATCTAAATCTTTTTGGTGATATATAGATATAAAATTATAGATCTAGATCTAGATTGATTAGATATTAATTTCATTGATTTTGATATAGGGATATATATTTGGAACTCAAATCTATGTCATTGTGTTGTTGGGATTTTGGGGATTTATGTTGAAGGAAAATCCATCAACGAATTCAGGAAGGTGATCAAAAATCTAGTTTCCATAGCCATGGATTTGATGAGTGTATGAAAAATTGTATAATCTATAGCTTTATTCAGCAATTGAAATTCTAAATTGGGTTAATTAGGTTGACTAATTGATATATCATAGCATTGTTGAAATAGGTAACAAATTGAAAAATTAATAATGAGACGAAGTGGTTGTCTTATTAGATAATTAATTTGGGGAAAATTGATAATGAGAATTAGGGGTTGTAATCTAGATAATCAATCAGGGGATTAATTATGAGATATTGAGTTGGTTAGATTTTTATAATTAATCATGAATTAACTATGTGCCTTGATATTATGATGTAGATAATTAATTGTGGAATTAATTATGAAGAGTTGAGATTTAGAATGAGATAATTAATTATATAAAAATTAATTATGGGAAATTAATTATGTTATTGATTAATAAATTGATTAATTAATTAATGTATTGGCATACTTAATTAATTGGGGAGTTAATTAAGGATATTGATTTATTTAAATAATTTTTGAATTAGTAATGGAATTGAGTTGAATAATTAATTATGAATTAATTATGTGTGAAATAATGGGAAAATTTTCATTAAAATGATAAGTATAAATGGTAACATGGTCATTGTACTTATGGGTAAAGGAATGGGAACATGGTAATTCTATTGAGAAGTCAGAATGGTAACATGGTCATCTTACTTATGAATTTTTTATTGGTAACTTCGGAATTTATGTGTGAATTTAAAGAAAGGTAATAAAGGAACTTTGAGATATGGCCTCACATGATAATACTTAGAAATATAGAATGAGTTTATTCAGGTACAATTATATCATATCACCTTTGAATACTTCAAGCTCTAGCACAAGTTGAAGCAGGTATTACAATTTGATATTACCTAGGGAACACTTTGGGCTCCAACATGTGAAAAAATCTATTATAGAGGTACATGTATCCCCGAGAACCCTAGAGTTAATATGATTAAATAAAAAACAAATGATAATGTGAAAAACTATTTATTTATGTATTTTCATATTTTCTTTATAGAAGTGCTTACACTATCTTTTGACTGGAATTCTTTTAGAGATTCTTCGTGGTGGCCTATTGAGTTGTAATCACACCCGTCTTGGGATTCCTAACTGGTACCCAAATAGACTTTATTATTGTAGGATATGTTAAGGGAAAGGGCCTTGGATTAGATTGTTGATTTGGGTATGGAACATGAATGTGGGAACCTGACATGGTTTGGGACCCACTTAGGAGTTATTGGTGTCTTTACTTTTAGTAGAAATATAGACACATTGTCACTTACTTTGGCATAACATGTTTCCATTTCAGTTTACTATTGTATTTCTAGTTTTGGTTATCTTGTGACATTGGTACTGTTTCTGATTATATATGATTTTTCAATTGAATATGTACTTCTGATGGTGCTTTACTCTGATAAAAGAGGGTATAGTCTCCCCATGACTGAATTTCCTGACCCTCACTATTAGTCGGAAGCCTATGTCGTATGGGGATGTGCGCTTGAGGTCATGTGAACAACTGGCTCGGGGGACCGTCAAATGTCTCCCAGGTTCGGATGTTATAAAGTGGTATCATAGTTCTAGTGTTTTTACTATTTGGGGAAAGGTAGATAGGAGACTAAGAAGAGTCGGGGATTGACAATGAATTCTTATATGGGAGTTAAAGACCCATGTATGGGGTAGAACCCAAGTACTTAGGGTGGGATAGTGGTTATTATTGTTTGTTGTTATAGTTGAATAATATTTCAACTCAGGTGACATAGTAGTTTTGTGTTGTGATATTTTTTGTTGAGATTTCTGAGAATTGACTCATGTTCTAAAATGTAATTAGATTTGATTCTACTTGCATCATTCTAGGAACTCAGGATTATTGTGACATGCATAATTTTAGGAACACATGGGAAAATGTGTTATGGGTAAGTTATTGAACATGAACTATTTTCCTTGTTTATAATATTAAAATTAAAGAATGACATGAAATGTGTAACACCCCGAACCCAGAATCCTAGAGCCAGTGCATTATTTTAATACATTAGAATGATTACAAGGAATCACGTTCTGAAGGACCGATCAGTTTAGTAGTCTTGGAAAATAGATTACATACAAGAATGTTACATTACAAATTCTAACATAAAACACAAAATAAATATTCCTTTGAGAACACTATTATTCCCATATCTTAACCCTTCATATCAATCATAATACACTTCTTCGCATCCTGGAAAAAATAAAACAAAATAAAGGGATGAGATCAGATTCTCAGTAAGGATAACAATATAGTGTAAACTGTCATAAATAATCCAAAAAATTGAAGGCAATGTATAAGGCTAAAACACAATCCTTTTAAATTTTTTTTAGCATAATATGGAAATGATAAATCAAATAATTCCATTTACTTATTCACATGGATATTATACTAGTCGAATAATCACATGTAATATCAATATCTAATTTCATAATGATGGAATGCATAATTCCGGACATCATAACCACATAGTCAAGGCATCGTTCCAAGACTACAAATACTATTTTTTCAAGGCCTTGTGCCAAGAAACTAGTTTGTCTCATGAGACATACCGATGCATTGAGGAGCTATAGCAGGCTCCACCCATCACTTACTAAGTCCAATGAATTCCTCATATGAAAATTTTGAAACATAACATAAACATTTGTATTAAAACTAGCATACGAAATGCCAATACTTTAACCATAAACCATGAATGGTATATAAAGAACACTTCCACCGTCAAAAATATCATAACTCATTCAATACAATATGAAAGATTGTATTATAATAAATAAACCTAAATCAAGAATAATTTCTAGCAAAGGATGTTGAAAAAGTTTAAAATGATCATTAAAATTCTTGGATAGAAATATCCCTTTTGTGAAATCATTTAAAAGTCACACATTTATAAAGGAAGTCATTTAAAAAATATTTTTGAATCAAAGTCTCCCATACCACTTTGAAACTTTGGAAAGGAATTAACATTTTAAAATAATCATGACCAAATAAATAAATCCTTAAATTCCTTTTTAAAACATGGACATTAATTAAAAAAAATATAAAAATAAATCATTAAAACATTTAAAATGTTGATCTTACTGAAGATTACATTCCAAAAAACCATAAAATTTTCATTTTGAAAACATTTTTATGAAACATGGATATGGATGATAAAAATGTCCCAGTAAATACTTACTCATAAACAATCTCAGATAATAATGGGATTGAGGAATTAACCCTAACCTTGTACTTTCCTTTGGTCGAGGGTACGTTTAACCTCCTGTATAATAACCATAGTATGTTATTAAATTATTCCAGAACCATATTAATATTTATGATATCATACTTGATTCATTTATGGTTTTATACTACCAATTTAATAATAATTTCTATGTTTAAATAACATTTCAGGTAATAATATCTTTCATTATCGTACGTGTTTTAACTTGTTATTCTTGGTCGTATCACGTAGATCATGATTTAAAAACATCCAGAATATAAAACATGATTTATATATAATATATATTCATAATATAAATATGTATAATAGATATATATATGAAATGGAAAACACCATTTATGACGATGTTAGGTCATACGCAAGCATAAACACCATTTTCATTTTCATATCGTACTGAACACAAGTAAGAGAATGAGATATATGTAAATACATGTATATATATATCTCCATTATCATTATTATGTAATAAATTACATACTTATTAATAATATATATTTTTATAATCATCGTTGAATGGTGAACATGTAAATGAATCTCATCGTGTCATGGAGACGGTAAGCTGTATGTACGTACGAGCGAAGATATCATTCTATTGATGGTAAAATAATATTTAATTGGATGGTATATTATATATACATAAACAGTAACATGTTATATTTATTATTTAAATAAATTATACTCATTATTATACCCATCCAAATAATGAAGTGTTAAATAACAAACTACACCATGACGTGGAGGCAGTAAGCCATATATACGCACATATGTTGCCTTTGTCATTCATAGGATGAATAGATTAATGAATATGGTTGTACCATATTTATAATAACATATAAGTATGTATAAGTTACTAGAGTTATTATTTTGGTATGACCACTAGGTTTAAGTTAGGACAATTGAGAGAATATTTGAGTAGGGGTTGGACTATAAAAATTACTTTGGAGGTGTGAAATTAAGAGAAGGGGAAGTACAATTTTATAAGAGAAGTGAGGGTCACTTTAGGAAAAGCATGAAATATTATTTTATTATGAAATCATTTTCGGTTTATAATGGTTCCAAATATATTTATTTCTAGTATAAGGTGGGGATGGGTCTAAATACTCTTAAATAATAGGTTATAGACAAATTTAGGTCACCCTATTAACCTTATCTTTTATATTTAACCGTTAGTTAAATATTTTATCTTTTACCCTGTCTTCTTGTATTATTATAATACATGGTTAATAAACTTACAAAAAAATTCAAAGAGAACCTCAAGATATATTATTATATAATTCTTCTGGATGAACCTTATATTTTTAGGAATATTATATCATTTAACAATATAGTATTTTCTTTAAAAACTCATTTACGTCAATTTTGACACTATTTAGTAATAGATTTTAGTTAAATCCATAACAACATGATAAATTCAAAAACAAATACATTAAATAATACCTAAAATGTCATATTCACATAGAAAATTTATGGATGGCTTCAAAAGTTTCAATTTACATTTATTTTAATATTTATAATATCAATTATTTTAATATTTCATTAAGAAGTTAATTACTACATCATCATTATGTCATAAATAAATTTTATTATTTAATGTCTAAAAATTATATATAAAATACCATGATGTAGGAAATAATTTTAGATTTTTAATGAATATTTATATTTTATTTTATCTTATGTTTAACCATATATTAAAAATGGTTTAGTTATTAATCTTTGAATTTAATACTTTTAACTCTTATTTAAATAAAATATAATAAATGTCCTAATGTAACAAAAATGTCTCAAAATGGTAATATTTTTGTCCTAAGGTTGCTTTTGGTCAAAATAAACTTATCCAATAGAATTAGGACATGTGTTGGGGTAATTTTAATATTATTTTTACCTTTAATTACATTATTTACTTTTAACCATGGTAAATAAAATTCAAAAGTTACTATTCACCAAAAATTATTTTAATCCTATTGGACCAAATTTTACCAACTGATGTCAACCGTGTCTCTCATATTTTTGAAATTCAATTCAGATAAGTAGTAAAATTACATTTTATGAAAATTTTCAAATGTGCCTAGAAGGTGGGTAAATGTTCCTAGAAGGTGGATAAAAAGATGTTAAAATGGTTCAATAAAATTTTATGTATCCAATAATATTACAAAATGAATCCAATTACTTAAATTGTACTAACATATGTATTATGTGTCTATTTTAAGATAAAATTTTAATTAAAAATAATTATTTAAATGAGAAGTTCAGTTTTTATGTACTATGCAGTATTTTTTCACTATTCATCAAAAATTGATAGTTTTCAAAAAAATACCAAAAATTTACCCTAATATAATTATGATATTCCAAATTAAAAAATTATATCTATTTTACCAAATTCAAAACAAAGAATTTTCATTAATTAATTTAAAATTAATTCCTATTGTTAAAACCTGAAAGCGGGTTTTTGAGAAGTAAAAATTATCCAAAGATTGATATGTGTTTATGTCTAATTTCAATGTAAGATTACTTCCAATGAAAAACATTGGATTAATTGGTAAAAATATAATCTAATTATACTTAAAAACCATTGAAATTCATAATTAACAATATAAATTATTTAGATTAAAAAGGTTGTTTTCAATTAAAATTTAGTATTTTCACTATTTATCAAAATATGAAAGTTATAATAAAAACACCAAAAATTTATCCAAACTAAATTTTTATGTCCCACTTCTAAAGAATAAGTCTATTTTTTCAATTTGAATATATAAGTTTTAAATATTGGATTTAAAAAGGGTTCTCAATTAAAAGTCGTTAAAGTTTCATTTTTTGAAAAATACTTATTTTATCTAAAAAATTGAATTTGTTCTTATATTATGTCTAAGAAACACTTAATATAGATGTTAAAATTATATAGAGAATATAAAATTCAAAATGAAGTTAATAATAATCATAACTGCTTTTTTAACGGCTAGTTTGGTGAGTCATGGTGCGCTCACAAGCTATTGAATTACTTTAAAGAGATAATGTACTATGAAATTTTAGGGTGTTACATTATCCCCTCCTTCAATGAATTTAGTCCTCACAATTTGAAATTGTTATTCAAAAATAAAATTTTAAAAATATAAAATACCTTTGTGGAAAACCCACATTGGAAATTGGGTTAATAAAATTTAGTCTTAATAAGAGGGAAAGGGAAATGAAAAAGTCACCACCAAATTAGGATTTCTAATAGGATAACATTGGTGGAAATTATAATTGGATGAAAAACATAAATATTAATAGGGATTTATTGAGGTCATCAATCACAAACAAGTAAATGGAAAATTGAGGGCCTCAAAGCCATAAATCTATGATGATTTAAAATATCACTAGTTCAAAAAAACATAAGGTATTAGGATAAAAAATTTCTAGTTTTAAGATCTTTTCTTTAAATTTTATGAATTATTTTTATCATAGAATAAGAAAAAAAAGAATACTTTAGATGTGGAGTCCCATCCATTAACTAATTTCTACCACAAACTCATCTAAGAACTCCAAAATATTCTATTTATCCTAATCGTATAGGGTTCCAAAAAAATGAATTTATAATTCATCTATCAGACCATTTAAAAAAACATTATACAAACCAGGCCATTACGTAGGCCAGTGGTAGGTGATTCACCCTTATCACCCTTCAGTTGCGTGCTCAAGTCTCGTGGCCTTGCCGGACCTGATAGGTTGTCGTCCAACCTCCGAGTTTTCCTTTTTATAACAATCCAAAAATAATATTAAGAAATTTTTTAACCTTAAACAATAGTATCAAAAGTACAAATTAATTCATTCCAACCTTTACACTTATCCAAAATACTTCCATCCAAACTGATAGTCCAAAATTTATTAGTAAGGTAAACATAATGAAGAACTCTTTTTTTCCACATAATAACATTTTAATACCTTAATCATGTATTCTCTTAAAACATGGTAACACCCTGAATTACCATAAAACCATATTGAATACATTCATTATCCCTTTTTCCTTATAGAATACTAGATGTAATCCTTAAATCCAAAAATTTTGAATACTCCAACAATGATGGAAAAAACAAACAATTAATTAGTTTCAAGATAGTCAAGAATATCCAATATAATTTATACAAATAAATCATACATTACTCCGAAATCACTACCTTAGTATCAGGACCATATTAAGGTTTGTATTTTCCTCAGCCAAGTATTTTACAAAAAATTAACTTGCAATTGAGTCACT
The DNA here is from genome assembly GCA_963277665.1 of Viscum album. Taxonomy (NCBI): domain Eukaryota; kingdom Viridiplantae; phylum Streptophyta; class Magnoliopsida; order Santalales; family Viscaceae; genus Viscum; species Viscum album. The sequence continues at coordinate 1,910,193,243 of OY728155.1, forward strand.
TTTCTTAGTAAGATACAATCTAAAATCCTCAATGAAATAGTATCACAGTACAATCCTTATATACTCTATAATTCTTATAACTTGTACATCATTAAAACAATACTAAAATGATAAAATTATTTAATAACGACATAAGATCACTAATCATTCATCTTCATCTTCGGTAATGTCATAACTTGATTATTATCCAATAGCATCATTTTAGGTATACTCTGATGATTGGGACATTGATTCTCATAGTGTCCCAACTCCTTAAATATTAAGCAATGTACATTTGAAACCTTTTTCTTATCCTTAAAATCACAATCATGGTTTCCTTTTTCTCCACACTTATAAAAAACTCCCATTCCTTTCAAGCACTTCCCAGGGCGATTCTTTCCACAGTTATCACATATGGGAAAATCCTTCTTTCCCTTCTTCCTTTTATCTATCTTTATCTCTACCATTCTCTTCTTCTCTAGCTTCCCTTCAAAGCCACATGACTCAGATAATTCTTTAATTATCTTATTAACACATGATACTATTTATTCATATTATGAGAATACATTGGAAACCATTTCCCTTCTAAATGTGGGATTAAGACCATGAAAGATATGATCCTTCTTACTGTTTGGATCATGCGTATTGCTAGAGTTCTCATTCCTTGTACTAGGCGCCATTTCTAAATGACAAAATACACTAGATTAGATCATATCCTAATGTATAATCCAAAAACTACAAATATTATCAACATTAATTGAATATTTGCACACATCTATTATCATAATCATGGTTTCTTTGCTGACATATTTAATCATAAAACCATCATAATGGTTTGTAAAGAAAATGTAAATTATCCTAAGCATATCCCTTGGAAGTGTCGTAACCAAGAGTGCAGCAAGGCCCATTGTCATGTACAAGTTCCCGTTCGAGTCTAGATCAAAGCAGTGTTTTCAGGTTTTACCCCTAGATACATCTGTGCCAGATCTGCCTCTACTCGATCATATCCATACAGGGTTGTATTTCTCGGAAAATTTGAAAAATCTCAACATTACAAAAATTCTAGGAAGTTATTCTATACTAATCCTGAAAGTATATCTTAGGGTAATGTTTCCTAATCAGAGTTTATCTAAATATATTTATAAGGTTGTTGCTAAACTTACTATGATTCCAACTATAACGCCCCAACCCTAGAAGCCTGGAGTCAGTGTAGTATTTTAATACATTGGCATGATTACAAGGAATCATGTCCCAATGGACCGATCAGTTTAGCAGTCTTGTAAAATATATTACATACATGAGTGTTACATTACACATTCTAACATAAAAAACAACATAAATAATACTTTGAGAACTCCATTATTCCCCTACCTTAGCCCTGCATATCAATCATGATAAACTTCTTCTAATCCTAGGAAAAATAAAACATAATAAAGGGGTGAGCTCAGATACTTAGTATGGATAACAATATAGCGGAAACTATCATAAATAATCCAAAAAATTTAAGGCAATGTATAAGACTAAAACACAATCCTTTTAAACATAAAATTCTGCATAATATGGAAAAGATAAATCAAATAATTCCATTCACTTATTCACATGGATATTCTACTAGTTTAATAATCACATGTAATATAAATATCTAATTTCATAATGATGGAATGCATAATGCCGGACATCATAACCACATAGTCAAGGCCTCGTGCCAAGACTCAAAATAATATTTTTTCAAGGCCTTGTGCCAGGAAACTTGTTTGTCTAATGAGACCTACTGATGCTTCAGGGAACTTTAGTGGTCTCCACCCATCACTTACTAAGTCTAATTCATTCCTTATATGAAAATGTTGAAACATAATGTAAAAATTCGTATTAAAACTAGAATACGAAATGTCAATATTTTAACCATAAAGCATGAATAGTATAAAAATAAAAATCCACAGTAAAAAATATGATAACACATTAAATACAATATGGAAGATTTTATTATAATAAATCAACCTTAATCAAGAATAATATCCAATAAAGGATGTTGACATAGTTGAAAATGATCAGTAAAATTCTTGGAGAGAAATATCCATTTTGTGAAATCATTTAAAAGTCACAAATTTATAAAGAAGTCATTTAAAAATGATTTTTGAATCAAAGTTTCCCATACCAATTTGAGACTTTTGAATGGAATTAACATTTTAAATCAATCATGTCTATATAAACAAATCATTAAAATCATTTTTAAAACATGGACATTAATTAAAAATATTTATAAAAATAAATCATTAAAACATTTAAAATGTTGATCTTGCTAAAGATGCCCTTCCACAAAACTTTAAAATATTCATTTTGAAAACATTTGTATGAAACATGGACATGGATAATAAAAATTTCCCAGTAAATACTTACACATAAACAATCTCAGATTATAATGAGATTGAGGAATTAACCCTTACCTTGTACTTTCTTTTGGTCGAGGGTATGTTTAACCTCCTGTATAATTACCATAGTATGTTATTAAATTATACCAGAACCATATTCATATTTATGATATCATAATTTATTCATTTATGGTTTTATACTACCCATTTAATAGTAAGTTCTATGTTAAAATAACATTTTGGGTAATAATCGCTTTCTTTATCGTACGTGTTTTAACTTGTTATTCTTTATCGTATCACTTAGATCATGATTTACACACTTCCAAAATATAAAAAATGATTTATATATCATATATATTAAGAATATAAATATGTATAATAGATATATATATATGAAATGGAAAACACCATTTATGATGATGGTAGGCCGTACGTACGCATAAACGCCGTTTCCGTTTTCATATCGTATTGAACGAAAGTAAGTGAATGAGATATATGTAAATAAATAAATAAATAAATAAATATATATATATATATATATATTTACAGTAGAATTATTATGTCATATATTACATACTAATTAATAATATATATTTTTATAATCATCGTTGAATGGTGAACGTGGAAATGAATCTCATCGCGTCATGGAGAGGGTAATCCGTACATACACACAAGCAACAATATCATTCTATTGATGGTAAAATTATATATAATTGGACAGTATATTATATATTAAGAATAATTAACATGTTATATTAATTATTTAAATCAATTATAAAATTTATTATACCCATCCATATAATGAAGTGTTGAATAACAAACTACACCACGAACGTTAAGCTGTAAATACACATGTATAGTGACTTTGTCATTTATAGGATGGGTAAAATAATGAATATGGTTTTACCATATTTATAATAAAATCTCAGTATGTATATGAAAATTGAGTTATTATTTTGGTATGGAAACAACAAAGAAATATGAAGTAGAAGAAGAAAGAAACTTTGAAAGAGGTGATGAAATAATTACCTCTTCTTTGGGTTCAACCTATTGATTTGAACAAAAGGAATTTTTATATTGGCTTTATGACCAAAGTAATTCCACTAGGTTGAATTTAGGATAGTTGGGAGAATATTTTAGTAGGTTTTGTCTGATCTAAATGGCTTTTGAGGTGTGAAATTAAGAGAAGGGGAAGTATCCCTTTATAAGAGAGGTGAGGGTCACTTTAGGAAAATATTTAAATATTATATGATTATAAAATAATTTTCGGTTTATAATGGCTAAAAATGGATTTATTTCAAGTATAAGGTGGGTATGGGTCTAAATCCTATCAACCAATTGGTTTTAGACAAATTTAGGTCACCCCATTAACCTTATCTATTAGATTTAACCATTAGTTAAATAGTTTAACCTTTACAATGTCTTCTTGTATTATTATAATATATTGTTAATAAACTAACTATAAATTGAAAAGATAACCTCAAGTGGTTAATTAATAACATACATATCATTATATAATTCTTTTTTATGATCCTTATATTTTTAGGAATATTATATCATTTAATAATATAGTATTTGTTTTAAAAAATCATTTATGTGAATTTTGACAATATTTAGTAATTGATTTTTGTTAAAGTCATAAAAACTTGATAACCTCAAAAAAAAAAAAAATTAACCATCCCTAAAATGTTATATTCACATATAAAATTTGTGTATGGCTTCAAAAGTTTCAATTTACATTTATTTTAATATTTATAATATCAATTGTTTTAATATTTCATTAAGAAGGTAATTATTACATCATCATTGTGTCATAAATAAATTTAATAATTTAATGTCTAAAAATTATTAATAAAATACCATGATGTATTAGATATTTTAATCTTTTTAACTAATATTTATAGTCTAATTTATCTTATGCGTAACCCTATATTAAAAAGGGTTTAGTTATTAAAATTTGAATTTAACACTTTTAACTCTTATTTAAATAAAATATAATAAATGTCCTAATCTAACCCAAATGGATAAAAATGATGTTATTTTTATCCTAATATTGATTTTGGTCAAAATAAACTTATCCAATAGAATTAGGACATGTGTTGGGGTAAATTTAATATTATTTTTACCTTTAATTACCTTATTTAATTTTAACCGTGGTAAAAAAATTCAAAAGTTACTATTCAAAAAAAAATATTTTCATCCTATTGAACCAAATTTTACTTACTGATGTCAACCAAATCTCTACATTTTATGAAAATTCTTAAATGTTCATAGAAGGTGGGTAAATGTGCCTTGAAGGTGGGTAAAAGGACGTTAATGTGGTTTAATAAATTTTTTTATATCTAATCATATTATAAAATGACTCCAATGAATTAAATTGTACTAATATATGTATTATGTATCTATTTTGAGATAATTTTTTAAATAAAAATAATTATTTAAATGAAAATTTTGTTTTTATGTACCATGCAGTATTTTTCACTATTTATAAAAATTTAAAGTCTTTAGAAAAATACCAAAAATTCACCCTAAGCTAATTGTGATATTCCAAATTGAAATTTTATGTCTATTTTACCAAATTAGAAATATAGAAGTTTCATTAATTAATTTAAAATTAATTCCCATTTTCAAAACCAGAATGCAGGTTTCTGAGAAGTAAAAACTATTAAAAGATTGATATGTGTTTATGTCCAATTTAAATATAAAATTAATTCCAATTACCAAAATTGGATTAAATGGTAAAAATAAAATCTAATTATAATTCAAACCATTCAAATGTATAATTTAATAGTATAAATTATTTTGATTAAAAATGTTGTTTTCAATTAAAATTTAGTATTTTTCACTATTCATCAAAATATGAAAGTTATCAGAAAAGCACCAAAAATTTATCCAAACTAAATTTTTTATTTCCTGCTTCTAAATAAGAAGTTTATTTTATCAAATTAAATATATTAAAGTGTCAAATATTATATTTGAAAAGGGTTCTCCATTAAAAGGTTGTATAATTTCTTTTTTTTTTTGAAAAATACTTTTTTTATTTAAAAAATTGATTTTCTTATATTATTTATAAGAAACATATATTATGGATGTTAAAATTATATTGATTATATAAAATTCAAAATTCACTTAATAATATTCATAACTTCTTTTTGAACGACTAGTTTGGTTAGTCATGGTTCACTCGCAAGCTATTGAATTAATATAAAGAGATAACATACTATGAAATATTGGGGTGTTTCAAAATGAGAATAATTGGATATCTAAATGAGAAACTTTATTATAATAGTATGTTTACCCTTTCAACCAAAACATAGTAGTAGGATGGTTAAGGGTAGTAATAGCTCCTCGGTTTTGACCCTTGTGACCTACGATGATTATTCCTATTACTTAAATGTTATAAGGTTGTGTTATGAGACCTAACATGAGTGTTTTTAATTATAGACAATATTCATCCAAGATGCTTGTTGAGGGGAATACCGAGGGGCATGTATATGAATGGTCTTCTAGTCAGGGAACTTGAGGCACCAATGGTGCCAATGAAGATGAAGAAGAGATGTTCTGGGAGAGCATTGGTCTTTTCATGAAATTCATGGAAAGAGACCCAGGGAGTGTTGTGAAAAAAATTTCTAAGTTGATAAGGGTGTTTCGGTTGCATCACCCTCCAAATTTTACTAGAGAAGGTGGGACTGAGGGAGCTGAATTCTGAGTTGAGTCCATTGAGACAATACTTAACCATTTAGAGACTTTAGTTGAGAGGAGGGTCAAGCTGGCTTCTTATATGCTACGGGGATCAGTGAAGCACCGGTGGGACATTCAGGTGTTAACTGAACAAACTAGAAGTATCTTATTGAATGACTTATTAAATAGGTTCTTGGAGCACTTATATCTAGAGACTCTTAGAAAAGAGAATTCTATAGAGTTTATGTATCTAACCCAGGGGAGCATGTCTATGATGGATTATTCTAGAAACATAAAAAATCTGCAACACTTTGCTCCAAAATTAACAGGAGATGAGGAAATTAGGATGAGACATATTCAGGATGAACTTAAGTGTGAGATTAAGTCCCAAGTCAACATTTTCTGATTAAAAACGTTTGATGAAGTTGTGGATTATGATCTCATAGCCGAAGGGAAAATGAAGTAAGATTATAGTGCTAGATAGGTATTTGTTACTAGATAATATGAGGTGAAACTTTCGAGAGCAGTTAGCACCGTTATGAAAACTTTAGCTAGGGAAGTATGAAGAAGAGTACATATACATGAGGGTCTATTGGATAGGACCTTACTCAGGTGGTATGTCATCAGTGTGGTAGGCCATGACACTATCATCAACACTATCCCTGACCATCAGTATAGTGTCAGTCTTGCGGCAAGATGACACACCTACAAAATTTCTACAGGTTGCAGTGACAGACTGGTGCTGAGGGAGAATCTAGGCAGAGTTATAGTGTGGGAAGGGGGTATTCTACACCATATCATTCTGGCAGCTGGAGTTCTACTGGCCGAGGTGGTAGTGGTAGTGGACATTGTGATATAGGGCTAGAGACCCTTTATTAGTAGATTGGTATTACTCAGGGGAGTCAGAAAATATCATAAGGAAGAGGGGTAGGATAGTTACATATATTACAACCTACACTTATGGAGAAAGAGGCTGGGACATCGATAGTGAGATGTACTATTCTAGTAGATTCTACTTTATCTAGTGCTTTATTTGATACTACTTCCTCTCATTCCTTTATATCTGAAAAACTTGTTAATGGTTTGAGCTTGGAGGTGGAGTTCATGAGAGGAGTAATGACTATCGATACACCATTGGAAACATGGTCTATAAATATATTTCTATTAAAGGGGTGTTCTCTAGAGATTGGGGAATATAATTTTCTATGGGATCTCTATATTCTTGATATGATAGGCTTCGACCATATTATGGGTATGGACTAGCTAGTCGCATATCGGGACCACATCGATTGTTACCGTAGGATAACTACATTTACATATCCTAAGGGTGACCCATAAATTCACCTTGGAGAGTGGGATATATAGGTAGGCTGAGCAGGGCCAATTAGTTAGCAATTGGGAGAGCTTACAGCCCAAGTTTCTAGTCTATTTTTGGATAGTGGGGGTGTTAGGAAAGATGTCCTTCCACCAGTAGTATAACTATTTTAGAATTTCTTCCCAGAATACTTCTTAGGGATACCATTAGAGAGATATGTGGAATTCACTATTGATCTCATGTTGGGGGCCGAGCTAATATCTATTCCAATATACAGAATGACACCAACTAAGCTTTAAGATCTCAAGACTCAATTATAGGAGTTGGAGTATAATGGATTTATCCATCCAAGTACGTTGCCTTGGGTATCACCTATATTTTTCTCAAACAAGGATGATGAGAGTTTATGTTTGTGTGTCGATTACTGGAAGTTGAAAAAAATGACTATGAAGAACTGATATCCTCTTCCACATATCGATGATCTATTTGACTAGTTGAGGGGAGATTGTGTGTTCTGAAAGATCGATTTGTGATTAGGGTATCATAAGTTGAGCGTTTGGACTTCTAATATACTGAGGAATACTATCAAGATAAGATATGGCCTTTATGAGTTTGTCGTAATCCCGTTTGGGTTGAAAAATGATCCAATAGATTTTATGGCATTGATGAACCAGATCATTATTTCGTATCTGGATCAGTTTGTGGTGGTGTTTCTCGATGACATCTTGGTGTACTCCAAGACTAATGATGATCATGCCCAACATATTAACATCATCCTGAGTACACTTAGGGGGCACCGATTATACACCAATCTATCTAAGTGTCAATTTTAGATTTATCAGGTACAATTCTTGGGACACATCATCTTAGAGGAAGGTCTGTCAGGAAACCTAGAGAATGTTCAGGAAGTGGCCTCTTGGGTGCAGCCCAAGAATGCTTTCAATATCTGAATATTTTTGGGATTATAAAGATATTATAGGAGATTAAACCAAGAAATTTCCCATTTGGAAGCACCGTATTCAAGATTGACCAAGAAGGGATAAATTTTGTATAGTCAGAAGCAAGCAAGAATACATTCTAGGAGTAGAAGAATTTGTTGACACTGACACTGATATTGATACTACCAGAGTCAGGTGAGGAGTATATGGTTTATTGTGACACTTCTGGGATCAGACTCAGGGATGTGTTGATACAAGGGGATCGAGTCATGGAGTATGGGTCTCCAAAGTTGAGACCACATGAATAGAACTACCCAACGCATGACCTTGAGTTAGAACTAGTGGTTTATGATCTTAAGTGTTTGTGACACTACCTTTTGGGAGTAAATTTTATAGTTTATACCCATCATAAGAGTTTTATGTATATATTCTCGCAGCGTGGTTTGATTATTTGGAAGCATAAATGGGTATAATATATGAATTCATTTGATTTTGAACTAGAATATACACATAAGAAAGTAAATAGTGGGGATGATTTATTAAGTAGGAAATCTTATACTTAGATGGTTTAGGAGTTTAGTGGAGAGTGGAAGATGATGAATTTTTTGGATGAAATGCATGTGGTGGTTCAGGAGAGTTAGTATTAGATGACTATGGTTTTAGTTGCAGTGGAGCCTACACTTTTGAGACAGATCAGGGATAGAAAATATGAGGATATAGAGTGATTATCCTTGAAGAAAATAATTGAAGGATAAGATACACCTTCATACTGGTTTATAGATAAGGGTGAGATCATCTATGTGAAAAATTGAGTTTTTGTGCCTCTGAGTATATGAGAGGAGCTCATGTGAGAATTTAATGAATTGAAGTGGGAGGTGCATCCAGGTGTGACCAAAATTTATGGTGACCCATAACGATAGTTTTGGTGGCCAAACATGAAAAATGAGATAGTAGGGTTTGTGATAAGATGCTTTACCTTTCAGCAGGTGATGGTACTGCATTAATGTCTAAGAGGTTTACTATAGTTGTTTCCTATTTCGGAATGGAAGTGGGATGACGTGAAAACGTATTTTGTGTTGGGTCTTCCAAAGACACTTAGGAAGAGTGATGATATTTGGGTCATTTTGGATCGACTGACAAAGGTAGCACATTTCTTGAATATAAGGGAAACCTTTATGGCATAGTAGTTAAGAGAACTGTATGTTCAGGATATAGTCCATCTATATCGGGTTCCATGTACTATAGTTTTAGATCGTGATTCATTCTTTACTTCATGATTCTATAAGGGATTGTAGAAAGCATTTGTTACATAGGTTTTATTGAGTATGGATTTCCACCGATAGACAGATGGGAATATGGAGCATACTATACAGATGATTGAAGATATGTTGCAATCATCTATTCTTGACTTAAGTGGGTCTTGGGAGAAGCACTTGGATCTAGTGGAGTTCGCATATAACCAGAGTTATCAATCAACTATACATATGAAAAAAATACAAGGCTCTTTATGGTATTTTATGTAGATCACCACAATGATGGATGGAAATAGGTGAGTCAAAGTTGTTAGGTTTGAGTCTCATGTAGGATACATTGGAGTAGGTGTAATGGATTTGAAAACATATGGTACAACTCAATGTAGGTATAATTCATATGATGATAGACGAATATGAACCCAATAGTTTATAAAGGGAGATCGTGTGTTACTTATGGTGTTTCCTAGATTGGGTCACCACATGATATAGATGTAGGGAAAGTTATGCCCAAGTTTGTTAGACCTTATTTACGTTTTAGAGAGAATCAGGATGGTGGTGTACCAATTGGATCTTCCAAAGAAATACAACGCTATTCTTGATGTCTCCCATGTGTCACAACTATGATGATATCACCTCGACCCTTCTCATGTGATCGATGTATATGAGGTTGAACTGGAGATAGATGTATTATTTGAGGAGCATTCGTTATGTGTGATGGATTGCAATGAGAAAGTGTTGCAGTTAAAGTATATTTCAATAGTTTTTATGTTATGGTAACATGGATGTGTGCAAGAGGAAATAGGGGAAAGGGAAGAAGACATGAGGGTTTAAGGGACCAATCATTTTGGCTCATAATATTAGAAAATCTTGGAAGTACATGTTGAGGAAAAGATATTATAAGCTGTAGATAATATAAGATTATGACCTTTTCTAGTGTTTTCTTGAGTGAAATTTTAGTTACTTTTTGTTGTTTTTAAGTTCCTTTGACTGGATTTATGACTTAGGGTGAATTTGAGTGGAGTTTTGAGAAATTTTTTAGAAAAAGGGGTTGTGAATGGTTGGTGCCTAATTAGAGAAAAACATGCACCAAAACCTAGGTAAACATGAACCATGGATAGTGAGGGCTTCATGGTTGGCACACAGATTACCTAACCATGTGCCCCAACCCAGAAAAATGTGCACACAGTTTCTTTTCAACCAAAAATTAGTCTTAAAATCCGTCAAACCCCCGAAACACCTCCTATTCGATCTTAGATCAGGACTATATGTTAATGTATGATTTCAGAGCTTTCTATAGGGGTTCCAAAGTTGTTTGATCTCCTTTATTCAAGATTCAAATCCCGAATTGAAGATCCAATAATCTTCTAGTAAGTGGATCACATATTGATGCCTGTCCCAATCATTCTTCTCTCTTTCCTTGAATGTTTGTTGGAATTTAACCTCTTTTTCTTTAGATCTAATCCTTTTTTTTAGATCTAGATCTATATTGATTATATCTTTATATCCTTGATACTGATTTAGGGACATAGATCCAGAACTCAGATCTACGTCGTTGTGCTAGTCAGATTTTTGGGGATTTTTATTTAATGAATTTCCACTATCGAATTGAGGTAGGTGGTAAAAAATCTAATTCCCATAATCATGTATTTGATATGTGTATGAAAGTTTTTAGAAATTATAGATTTCTTTATAAAATCAAATCCTAAATTGGGATAATTAGGGTGACCAATTGATTTATCAATGAATTGGTGAAATAAATGATTAATTGATGTATTAATCATGAGACTAAGGGGCTATCCTATTATTTAATTGATTTAGGGAAAATTTATTATGAGAATTAGGGGTTGTAATATATATAATTAACCAAGGTATTAATTATGTGATATTGAATTTTCTAGATTGAGATAATTAATCATGAATTAATTATGTTCCTTGATATTACGATCTTGATAATTAATTATGAAGAGTTGAGATTTAGAATGAGATAATTAATTCTTGAAAAATTACTTCTGGGATATGAATTATGTTATTGATTAATTAGTTAATGAATTGGAATACCTAATTAATTGGGGATTTAATTAATTTTATTGATGTATTTAACTATTTATTGAATTAGTAATGGAATTGAGTTGAATAATTAATTATGAATTAATTATGTGGGAAAGAATGGGAACATGGTCATTCTAAATTGAGAAGTATAAATGGTAACATGGTTAATGTACTTGTGAGTAAAGTAATGAAAACATGGTCATTCAAATGAGAAGTATAAACGGTAACATGGTCATTGTACTTATGGCTAAAGGAATCAGATCATGGCTATTCTATTGAGATGTAATAATGGTAACACGGTCATATGATATATGAATTTTTTATTGGTATATTTGGCATTTATCTGTAAATTTTATGAATGGTAAAAAAGGCACTCCGAGATATGGCCTCAAATTATAATACTTCAAACTACGGTATGCTCCGAATTAGGTAATTAGATATTATATCACCTTTGAATACTTTGAAATATGTCATGAGTCGAAGAAGGTATTAAGATATGATATTACCTAGGGAACATTTCAGGCTCCAACATGAGTCGAAGCTAGTATATAGGTATGGGTATCCCTAGAAACCTTAGAGTTAATATGATTAAATAAAGAATAAATGATAACGTGAAAACTAATTATTGATGCATTGTATTATTTTATTCATAGAACCGATTACACTATAATTTGACTGGAATTGTTTTAGACACCGTTGGTGGTGGCCTACTAAGTTGTACAAACTCCCAACTCAGGCTACCTGATCGGTACCCGAATAGAATTTATTATTTTAGGACAAGTTAAGGTCAAGGGCTTTGAATTATATTGCTGATTTGGGGATGGAACATAGATTAGGGAACCAAAAATGGTTTGGGACCTTCTTGGGAGTTTTTAGTGTCTTTAATTTCAGTAACAATTTAGACACTTTGGAACTTACTTTGTCATAACATATTTCCATTTCAGTTGAGTATTGTATTTTTGGTTTTGGTTATCTTGTGACATTGGTACTGTTTATGATTATATATGCTTCGTCAATTTCTTATGTACTTACAGTGGTGTTTTACTCTAATAAAAGAGGGTATAGTCTCTCCATTACTAACTTACCAGACCCTCGCTACTAATCAACAGCCTCTGGAATATGGGGAGGCACGCCTGGGATCATGTGACCAACTGGCTCAGGGCACCGTCATGTGGATCCCGAGTTGGGATGTCACAAACTTAATGTTTTTTCTTTTATTCAAGTTATTATCTAAATTACAATATTATTAAAAAACCTTGGAAGGTATTTTTTCTTAATATATACCATTCAAAAAAGAAATTGGTGAAAGTTTATTTATATTATTCTTAATTGATTATTTATATTTCCTCTTGTATTTCTGAATTTCATTCTTAGATTTATCCATATAAAATATCAAACCCTTTATGATCAATACATTTATATAGAATAATTTGTATATGATAGTCATATTTTATTAATAAATGTTATCTATACTTTAAAAAACCTTCATTTATTCCAATTATTTTTTGTAAAAGGACTTACTAAGAGACACCCTGAGGTGGAGGTGGATAATTAAGGTGAAAAAAATACACAATTTTTAACATATATTCAAAACACACTTGATCAATTATTGAAATAATTTCTGTAGACTAATAATTTTATCCTTTTTTATTTCCATTTATCACATATATCTTATAATTACTCATTACACTCATTCTCACTTTTTTATAAGATAATATAATCAAAAAATGAATCACAATATACTCATTTCAGATCTATTTTTTACTAAAACAAATGTTTCAGGTGGTTCACTACTACACACTAATAATACTAACTATATTATTTAGAATAAGATTTAGGGATAAATCCCATGGATCACACCTTATATGGGATTTTTGGGATACATATAATTTTTACCATATAAAATTTATTGTATATAGTATTCCTATAATAGAGTTAGTTTATAGTTGAGATCACATGAGAATAAAAACATGAAAGAAATATACATATGAAACTAACTTTAATTCATGTTCCTTTTATATTTTTCTTCATCACAGAAATAGTTTTTGAGTGACAAAACATAAAAATATTTAACCATTATTTATGTATTCTATTTCATCTTCTTTAACTTCCACTCATACGTATATACTGGTATTCACACTACATTCTTCACCTTTACTTCACGGTGAATGTATTCACATATGAAAAGATTCTCTCTATCACCAATATGGGTAGACACACCCTCATTTATCCTTAAGGGATTTCAGATAATTGTCCTTTAATATAGATAATTACTTTTATCTTTATGTGTAGACATATAGAGTGATAGCTTTTATATAGGAATTTCCCTATAATCCCTCTTTATTTTTTCTCATTAATCTGAAAATATTAATGTGCATATTTTCAAATAATCACCCAAAAATTCAATGTTTTAGAAATCTTGAAATGGTCTTTATTACATGAATAACAAAATTCTTCTACCTTTTTCTATTGATTCCAATGTTCTCTATTTGATATATTACTCGAATCATGTATCTATGTATTATTATTAGTCTATTAAATTATATATGTCCATTTCTAGAATAAAATTTTATCTTTATATATATTTAGAAATCAAATTGAAATATTTTTTTTCTATACAAGAATACCATCATACCATCATATTCAATACATTATTCTTAAATATTTTCTCAATTTTTATCCATGTCATTTAAAATGTCAAGAATATGTCAATAATAATTTTATGTATCATTTTTCACATAATCCTATATTATAATGTGAATAAAACCATTCTAGTTTTCTAAAATATATAATTATCATTTATCAAAATCAGTGATATTATCAGGACTATCATTGTGATGTTATAACCGCTAGGGATATTCCCCATGCCTTTTCCTTATATTTTTTCTCCATCTTATAATAACCTAATGTTTTCCATGATTTATTCCATTTATATTTTATACTCATAATAGATCCTTAAATCATGAAAAATAATATATTATTATTTCATCCTACATTATAGTCTTTTAGTCACCGATACTCTTCCCCCATTAATAACACATATAGTTAAATATATATCGATAACTATATTTTGTAATTGGACAAAAAATAGACTATACCCCAAAACATATCATTCAGTGACGATAAAATTTGTGTATAGTGTTACTGTATATATATTGTTATGATATTAAAAATATCATATTATATTAACTATGTTACTTTCTATGACATATATTCATGGTATCAGTATTTACTATTATATAGATAATAGTTATTTCAAAAGCATTGTTTGAAATGTACACGAATAATAATATTTTCTTCATATCTCGTAAATTTTATAAATTTATATAGATATATAAACTCCCTTGAAATATAGATAGATTTATAAATTAATTATTCAATTGCCTTATAAAATCTTAAATTGGTTTAAATATTTCCCAATATTATTCCACAATATATATCATCAAAATAATCATATAAATTTTTTATATATTTTTTTTGAAAAATTCATCAATATGACATCATATTGTCCATAAATATCACTATTCTAGTGTATATTCTTCTTGGTTATCTATTCATGGACACTTCATCAACTTTAGTGGTTAATGGTAAATGTAATCAAACATAATAAATGTTATATATAGATAAACATTTAGGATTTTGAGTACAACACCAATTGTCAATATTTTAACTTCATACTTGATTTGTTTTGAAAATTCATCATGGACTATACATCATCAAGAAAAATCAAAAATGAAAGTCTCATAAATAATTTAAAAAAATCCAATAATTTAATTTTCAAAAATAATATATTGATAAATAATATTTTTTAATGAGGATAACAAACAAAAAAATTCTTTTAAAAAATAAAAATATATTGATCATTAGGCTATCTAGATAATACACAAACCTTAAATAAAAAATACTCTCATAGAAACAAAATGAACATTATAAGAAAAAATTTATATTCTAAGACTTCACTAAGATAAAAAATCCTAGATCTCTGTACTTGAAATATTTTAATAATACTATTTAGTAAGAAATTATGTACCTAAATATCAATGTAATATAAAATGTTATACTAAGGGTGTAAGTATGAAAAATTCTATAATATTTTCACTGAATTCCCTCAACTAAAATATGTTTGAGTGATATTGATAATACATGTAAAATATATGTTTCATTTCAGAACATATCCCAACAAAAACACACACAAAAATTCAAACACAAAAAGTCACACACACACATATAATTTAGATTTTAATAAAAAAATAAGTATTTTTATTGAGATAAAATCATTAACAAAACCATTCAACACCCCCTGGATAATAGAACACCATGGTCACAACTAGGAGTAACCCATAACATATTGTTCCCCTTTAAAATTGTATAAAATTATTGAGAATTAATCTATAATGAACTAGACATCTATAATTTTCTCCTTCATTCAAGGAAAAGAAGAAAGAAATATCAAAAGGATAATAATTCTAGTCTAGAATAAATAAATAAATAAATATATATATATAACCTCACCACATTGGTAGAAAAGAACTAATGTAGCCTACAGAAAAAGAAAAAAAACACATTGATAACCTTACTCATCTAGTAAAAGAAAATATATATTTTCAAAACATAAGGGATAGAATCCCATAGTTTAGATTGCCAAATAATATGGTAATACATAGGTAACCTATCCCCATTACTTAAAAATAACAATGGTTACCTCTATGAACAGAAAACTCATAAACAATCTCTTCTAATTAGAAGAAAAGTATTTATGTATTCTATATTAACATAGTGAAAATTACATGCATATATATCTATTGGCCATTAATTTTTTAGTAAATTACATAGTTTTATAACCACAATATTATATTTCTAAAATAATTTCAAAATAAGGGTGTTTTAATACTAATATGGAGACCTAATATTCCATTTCTTATCCAAATGGTCATGTTTATACTAACCCAATAACCATAACATAATAATAATAAAAAACCAAATCAGTAGTAATCATATTATTGAAATAGTGAAACATCACTTATCATAACATATATCCCATGAGTCATCAAATAACAATAACATTTACACCATTAAAATTTTAACATAAAATGACATTGAAATACTTCTATATAAATTTTTTAGCATGTTATTATAATTTACCTTATATATTTTTACAATATAGATAACATATCCTTACTTTGTGACATATAACATGCTGAGAGTGAAGGATTATATTTTTCTATAATATAAAATTAGAATTTTAACATTCACATTATTACATGATATTACAAATACTCTCTATTTTTTTAACATGGTATTTTTTCCACATCATTTCCCCATGATATCCCTACTTAAATAGTAATTGGTTTTCTAATTACTTTAATACATTTAGTGACATTATATCTGTGTAGTGTAGATTACATCATTGTTTCCTTTACAAACAGTCAATCACTATGTGAATATCAAAATCATTTAAGTTAGAAACTTTAATAAATAAGCTTATTAAGATATTACAGAGTTATTATACAATATTATATCATTCTAAATATGTTTAATTTCATATTTACCAACCATCTGTATTCATTTAGAATTTATTAATTTGGTGGAATTTAAAATCATAATAATTATTTTCTAGTTCCATATACATTACTAAATTTTCTTAAGTGTAATCTTATCATATAAAAATTTCTATTATAATTTTTTTTAAAATAAAAATATTAATTTAGATAATATCAAATGTATGAAGGATATATAATTTATTAGAATATAATATTGATGACCATGGAATTCATTCCCATAAACCCTATTCAAAAAAATTATATATCTTGATTTATAAAAAAACCTATTACGTATTCCCTAATACAAGTTTCTAAGCTATTTAGAATCTCTCAAATACTTATTATCCAAATGTATTTAATATAATTTTCTAAAGTAACATATAATGTCTTCACCTATTGACCTATACATCCAATAGAATAATAATCTAAAACTTATCTTGATATAATTATACATAAGGCATTATAATTCTTGTAATATCCTTGGCCCCAGTATCTTAGTGTTGATGCCTTACATTATTACATTAGAAAAGGTATAAGATTAAAATCCAAATGGATCAATCGATTTATTAGTTTTGGAAAAATAGATATATACATGATACCCATTTTAAATTGAGAATATAAAATAAAATAAAATACATAAAATATATAATAAACAGTATCCTTGAACACTCATTCAATGATATCTTTATCATAACCTAAGGAATGAAAAAAATAAGGTAGATCTCAAATTATTAGTAAGGGTTATTTATAGAGGAAGATATAATTAATCAATAATTAGTATTTAATATAGAAAGGTAAATATTTGAACCCATATCCCATTTAAATAACTTGATTGCATGGATAGAGAAGGCATAATCAATATGTCATGGTAATAACTGAACACACATTCCATTTAATCAATAAGATTTGAATGAATTGCATCCATATATTTTATCATAGTGAAAACATAATGCATAATAATGACTGAATTAGTAATGTTGGCATTTCTTAATCAATGAACATCATTATTCCTAATAAAACAATACTTTTACCATAAATATCTATCTTCAAATTTGTTTAAAACATAATTGGTACAAATTCATTTGATTTGGCCAGCAGATTCATCTCATGAGACTACTAATGCAACATGGATATTGAATTAAATGATCCTCAACATGTTTAGTCCCTATACAAAGAAGTCCAAAAATATCGATCAATCTATTTAATTCATAAAAAATGTTCCTTGTCAGATATTTTAATTGAGTAAAGGATATAGATTGATCAATTTTTTTCATTTAATGAAATAATATTCAAAGTAAACAGTATATGTAAAAAGGGAAAATAGTTTAAGTAATAATCATCTAAATTATAAAATAATATTTATTATTGATATATATTTAATATATAGTGAAAATTATAATAATAATTTGAGTGATTCAATAGAAATTTCAGAATCACAAAATAAAGTAAGATTGAAAAATAACTTTTACCACTTTGTAATATCCATTTCAAAACCCCATTGATGAAAAAATTCAAAGTAAAACATAAAATAAACAAATTATTAATGAATAATGACATTACATGTCAAAGGAAGAAGTATATACACCACATAAAAGGGAATTGGTGAATAATAAAAAATCAGTATCAATGTAATGTAAATTGAGATGAAATCCTATAACTGATGCCACCTTTTGGATGAGTGATGTTTAACCTCATATATAGTGTTTTTAATAATTTTATTAACTTATAATAGAACTTTTTTATTTTTTATAATATAATAAATGAGTATTTTATATCATCATATCACCGATTCATAAAAATGTATCATTATTTTCATTGTTTCTGGTGTTAATTTACCTATTTTTTACATTTTTTTGACTTGTTATTTTTTTCTTCTTACTTTAGTCACGATTTCATCATCACTAGAAAGTTTTAAATATATTAATTATCATATATATTCACTATATATTTATTTAGAGTAATTTATATAATTTTGTTTTAGTAAATGAAATACATCGTTCATGGAGATGGTAGGTCATACACACACATTAATGATGTTTTTATTTTATTGTAATATTAAATGAATGAAAAGTGAATGATATATATATATATATATACATATTATCATTCCAATAAAATAATTATGTCATATATATGACACATATTTATTAAAACTATCCTTAATACATTCCATGTAAATCATGAACGTATCACAATGCTTCACGAGGAGGTAATCGTCCATACACACGAGTGACATTATTGTATTAAAAAAATGAAAATCATAAAGGTATGTTTGATATTGAAAAACTATAATTATAATAATATAATAAATATAATAAATATCATATATAAATAGTATTTATATCATTATTACCAACCTTTAATAGCCGTAATGGAAAAAAATACTGTAAGAACCCGAATCATCTTTTCAGGTATGGATCTTGATTTATGGTGTTTTTGAGAAAAAGAAGAGTTTCTGGAAATTTTAGGAGTACACACCATGTAATTAAAAGTAAATTCCGTGTACACGGTTTCCACTGGTTGTCGTGTACTGGCCATGTAATGGCCGAGTACATGGCCTTATGGGGTGACCTAGAGACTGCCTAAAGCGGGTCCCGATAAAGGCCTATACACACTATGTATCCTCAGGGAACACATCATGTATTTTTATTTTAATTGTTATATTATCCATCCATTCTCTAAATCAAACACCATCGATTGTGTTAGAATCACCTTTGTGATTTCTTCCTTCTTCTAGAGCCCCCCGTATTGATTTATCCTCTTTCATGGTTTTTTCTAGGTTGAATGTTTTTGTTGTATTTGTAGATCTATGAAGATCTAGGTCGATTCGAAGGTTGAGGTTCAAATATATTGATCGTACAAAGTCGAGGTAGGTGTTTTGTTCCTTCCTATATATGTCTTTGATTTATATCTACAAAAAGTGACCAATACCCTAGTTTAGGTTATTGTGTGTTTTAGGAATTTAACCATGTTAATTCCTGTTATGCGTTGTTTACTTGAGAAAGGGTGTTTTATTATGAATAGGGTTTATTACCTTGCTATTGATGTGTTTACCCCTGTTTGATTGATATTGGTTGTTGGTTCTAGAAATTATTGTTAGGATGTCTTGATTTCTATGCCAATTTCTTTGAGGGAGGAATTTATTCTTCAGTGACATTCTTATAATATGCATTGTAGCTGTTTATCCAAGTAGTATTTGAGATTTACTTTGGCTGCTGGATATCGTTTGTGCATGATTGCTTACACAGGGCTGTGGGAACCTGATGTATTTAGACCATAGGGGGAATGGACACTTAGGACTTCCCCATAGTGTCTTTTATAATTTCAAGTTGTGAAACCATAAGGGGGATGTATGTGAGTGCTCCCTCAGAGTGTCTGTAGTTCCATGTTGTGAGACCATAGGGGGAATTGGAAATTGAGTGCTTCCCCATAGTGTCTGTAGTTTACCATTACGAGACCACATGGGGAATTGATAGTGAGTGATTCTTCAAAGAGTCTTTGTTAAGATGAACTTGAGGGGTTAGACTGTGAGAACTTCTCAGAGGGTTACTTGAGTTTATTTGGTTGTTTATTTAATAAATGTAAATGAATGTAGTTGAAACTGTAGGATTGTTTACTTTTTATTACTTTCTTATTTATTACTTCATTTTTCATATTTCCAGAAATATATATTCACTGATAGTTAGACATAGATCTTTGGGTAGTTTCCTACCATGATTTCTCTCACACCCTATTTAAGTCATGATTTTAGGCGCAAACAAATTATATTGTTTCAGGTATAGATAAGGGAAATCACCCGTCTACTTCAGGTACTTGATTTCTATAGAGCTGGAGAGTATGGGACCAAGCTGAAGATTGAGTTTCTGTTGGAGTTTTTTGCTTATTTTTCTTTGTTAGTGTAGTTTAGTACTATATTTGAGCATGTTGACTTGTTTTTATACTTTCCTAGACATATGTTTCATGCATTATTTATATATGTGCTCTTATCTTTTATTTACTCGTAGTCTTTCACTATATATTTGTTCAATGGTATTACTACTTCTACTATTGCTATCTATTTGTTTTCTCTATGTTACTCTGCCAATGAGGGAATAGTTTCCCCACTATCACACCCAAGGACCTCATTGATAGTCGGTAGGCTCTTTCGTTCTGGGAAATGCGCTTGAGGCCATGTGACCAACCAGGTATGGGGCACCTGGAACTAGGATGTTACAAAGTGTTATCAAAGGAATTTTTCTCTTCTTGACCTACTATTCAGAGCCTATATCCAGGTATAGGAAGGAATAGGTAGTTGGTAATAATATGTGTCTGGGAGTAGCTAACCCGTGTACAGGGAAAAGCTAATTTACCTCAATTATTGCAATTTTTTCTAATTTTTCAATTTTAAAGATGAGTTGATTTCACTGTTGGGTGATTCAAATGTTTTATGTTATTATCGTTGATATTGTTGAGGTTCTATTTCTATTGAAACCCAATGATATTAGGGTATTCCATCTCATGCATCATATAGGAATCTGCTAGAGATCACATGTCATGCATTCTTGTCACGCCATTTAGGGTGCATTATCGATTTCATGTTGTTGTGATATATGTTGTGCTAGATGTGCATGTTGTTGTGATATATGCCTTGATAGAATACCTTCTATTTTATAGGGTATTGGATTGTGTAAGGTTGGGTTTGAATAAGTTCCAAAATTTGGTCCATGATGTGTTATTGGCCCTCACATATTGGAATTTGGTGGATCATGTGTCATATTGCACTGTTATTCCTTGTGATGTACATGTATAAGATGTCAAGCTTTGATTTGCGGCGAGTATGGTCCCTCAAAGATCAGAATTTGGAACTTTGATGTTCATTTTAGTGTTTTTATGGGATCCAGAGTAGTTTATAAGGCTTACGGTTTGGGAGAACCCAGAATACATGGTGTGTATTGATGAATACACACCTTGTATCCTTCTGTTCGGGAAGAAAAAGTTTTTCTCAAGTACATGCCATGTACTATATGTAAATGTTGTGTAATCTTTGGAAATGTGACTAACTGTGTGGGAAGAGACACGAGGTTGGGAAATATTTGGTGTAACACCCCGTATTCCATACATACATTCCATGGTGTAAAGACCATGTGTCCAACCGTGTGACTAACAACACAGATGGATGAAACTCAGGTAGTACACACTATGTCCATATTGAACATGCCGTGTAGAGTCAACTGTGCATCTGGCCGTGTGACCAATGACACTGGTCAGTAAAGTCCTTCGAGTACACACCATATCTAGCATAAACACTCCATGTAGAGGCAACCATGTCTCCAACCGTGTGACTAACAACATAGGCGGTTTAAACTTAACTGGTACACACCGTATTTACAGTTAACACAATGTGTAGTTTTTTTCTAGGATAACCGTGTGGTTTATCCATGTAGGGGAACTCAGGAATGGGGGAAAGGTTCAAGTACATGTTGTGTTAATTTAGAACATGTCATGTGTATAGGGTATTACATGACTAGTTTTGGTAGGAGAACACTCCCATGTAAAAGCTAAAGGGAACACTCCGTGTAGGGGTTATACACGATGTGTATCCATGTTTTGAAGAACATGAATGATTTATTCATCCTATTTATTTCTTTCAATTCTATGTTTAATTACTTGACAATATTGATCTAAGGTGTGCGCTTAACCTTGTAGAGTCAGGCCACCGCGACGTCCTCTGGTTGTACGCCTGATTCAGGGAAGTGATTAGACACCAAACATGGTAGATCAGGGAATATCAGTAGATCCTCCCATCATGAATTTCTTGGAACCAACCATCATTCTAGATATAGGTTCTGATGCACAATTCTAAGGAGGCTTCTTGAGGTTTATACAGACCTTCAGAGGAGTACCACATCATGCCCCGTCCATGGCGAAGTTGAAGTGGGGTTTTCAGAAGAAACATCCTCCCACATTATCATGGGATGGAGGAACTTAGGTTGTGAGTCATGTTTAGAAGCCATGTTGCTGATATTCAAGCATCTAGAGATGCCTTTAGAGAGGAGGATGAAGCTCTATACCTACATGCTTCAGGATTCTGCCAAGAGATGGTGGGATGTGATCTCACATGTAGGACTCCAGTAAGTTATGGATTTGGATGAGTCATAACATGCCTTCTACCATTACTTCTACCTGGATTCATTAAGGTTCGACTGAGCTCAAGAGTTTATGAGTCTGGAGTAGGGTACTCTTTCAGTCATGGAGTATTATTCTTGCTTCACATAGCTGCAATGATTCACACCCATTCCAAGGGGTGATGAGTTATTTATAGAGAGGAAGTTTGAGGATGGTCTCAGGCATGACATCTGATCATAGGTGAACATCTTTAGGTTGACATCCATTACATTTATAGTCAACCAGGAAGTGATCATGGAGTGCAGTATGAGGGATTCTGGGGCTGTGATCTAGGGCAGCTCGACATTCAAATTTTCTACCCGTCCTACTGATAGTAGGAAGCGCTGCAGGGAGTATATGTGTGGAGATCTGAGTAGGTGGAATAATTATTCTGGTAGCCATGTGGTGTGCTACCAGTGAGGTAAGAGTGGATATACGAGGCCACATTGCCCGAGAGTCCCAGTTGAGTGCTGATCTTGCAGCAAGATGGGTCATATTAAACATTTCTGTCATATTTTCTCACCAGTAGCTGGTGATAGGGGTTCTGTTTTAACTCCTTGTACAGGAGAAGGACCACCAGTACCACATCAGTCAGGGAAATGACATTCTTCTAGCCATTCAGACCGAGGTGGAGGTCGTGGACATAATGTCCAGACACATGGTTTTCGAAAGCCACAGGTTGAATCAACTCAGGGATCACATACATCTTCTGATGGTTGTGACGTAAGCTAGGATTTTACGCTGGAGTAGACCTAGTAGGATCAGGATCCTGAACCCTCTATAGTTTGAGGTACAATTATAGTTGCCTTAGTTTTAGCTTCTACTCTTTTCAATATGGTAGCTTCCCATAATTTCATATCTATTACTATTGTGAAGATCCTAGGGCTCTGTATATTTACTTCTGTTTATATCTTGATGCTAGAAACTTTGTTGGGGACTAGAAAGACTAGTGTACATTAGTGAAAAGAGTGCCCTCTTGAGGTTGGTGGGTGTCACTTCTTATGGGACCACTATGTCTTAGAGATGATAGGATATGATGTCATTCTTGGAATGGAGTATTTGGTTCCCTACTAGAATTTTGTCGGATTCTATCACTGTAGGGTGAGTTTCACATCACTAGAGGGTGGTTTGTTTCAACATAAGGGCAAATGGGATGTCCAGGTGAGCAGATCAAGACTCGAGCATCAGGGGTTGGTTGGAGTTATAACCTAGATTTCTAGTCTATATCTGGATGACTAGAAAACTTCACAGATGGATTTTCCTCTAATGGTGGATCATTTCAGGGATGTCTTCATAGAGTACTTTTCAGGTTTTCCTTCAGAGTGAGAGGTAGACTTTTTTATTGAGCTTGATCCAAGAGCGGCACTAGTGTCCATTCCTCCTTATAGGATGGCTACACCAGAGTTACAGCAGCTGAAGAAGTAGTTAGAGGTGTTAAAAGAAAAGGGTTTCATCCGACCTAGTACTTCTCCTTGGGATTCACCTATTCAGTTTTCAAAAAAGGTGGATGATACCATCTAACTTTATGTGGATTATTGAAAGCTAAACCAGTTGATGGTCAAGAACCTATATCCCTTACTGAGGATAGAAGATCTCTTTGATCAACTTCGAGGAGCCCAGGTTTTCTTGAAGATTGAATTGAGATCTGGTTATCATCGGTTGCATGTTAGACCATATTATATACCTCTTATGGCCTTTTGGAGTAGGTATGGTCTATATGAGTATGTTGTTATGCCATTCAGTCTCACAATCTCACCTGTAGTTTTCATTGAACCGATGAACCAAGTGTTCCATCTATACTTAGACTCCTTCATGGTAGTTTTCATGGAAAATATCTCAGGGTAATCTCATACTCAACATAACCATTCTACCTATCTTGAAATCATTTTGAGCACACTAAGAGAGCATCAACTATATTCTAAGCTCTCAAAATGCCACTTTTGGAGGGACCATATTCACTTCTTGGGTCATGTTATCTCAGAGGAAGTAGTATCAGTAGACATAAAGAAAGTGAGAAAAATAGTTTCTTGGGAGAATCCTAAGAACTTATTTGAGGTAAAAAGTTTTCTAGGGCTGGCTGGTTACTAAATACATTTTATACAGAACTTTTTATGCTTAGAAGCTCCACTGACGGGCCTGACTAAGAAGGGTGCGAAGTACCTGTGGACAAATTCTTGAGATTCAGCCTTCTAGGAGATAAAAGTGAGGTTGAATTCATCACAAATACTATTTCTTTATTAAGCCATAAATGCGTTATACAGTTTACTATGATGCATTTGGTATTAGGATGGGAGTAGTGCTTATGCAGGGGGAATGCGTCATTGCGTATGGGTCTCGGTAGTTGAGTCCACATGAGAGGAATTAACCGACAAAGGATCTTGAGTTGGATTTAGTTGTTCATTATTTACGTTGTTGGAGACAATATATATTGGGAGATAATTTTGTGCTTTTCAATGACCCCAAAATTCTCAAGTATATATTTACTCAGCATGATCTAAATTTGAGACAATGAAGGTGGGTTGAGTACCTTCAGTCCAGTTATTTTGGGTTAGCCTACATGATTGGGAAAGGCAATGCAGTAGATGATGTGTTGAGTAGGAGGAATCAGATAAAGGCATTTTAGGAGGTTAGCAGTGAGTGGCAGCTTATGGCTATATTCATTGTGATGAATTTGGAGGTTCATGACAGACAGGGGAAGACATTTATTTCTCTTGTAGCTGTTACCTCTACTCTACTTGATCAAGTGCGAATGAGGTAGCTATCATATTCTAAAGACCTATTACTACAAGAGAATGTGTTGGGAGAGGAAACTATTCCTAGATGGACCATAGGAAAGGATGAGATCTTTCATTTTCATGGGTGCATGTTGGTGTCAGCGGACATACGCTAGGAGCTGATGCGGGATTTTCATTCTTCAGTTTGGTAATTTCATACTGGTGTCACTAAGATGTATCGAGATCTACACCATCAGTATTGGGGGATAGGTATTAAGAGAAATGTTTCTGGTTTTGTGATGAGGTGTTCAACCTATCAACAAGTGAAGGAGGAGCATCAATGGCCATCATGACTTTTGCAGCAGTTACCCATTTCTGAGTGGAAGTGGATGATGTCGCGATGGACTTTGTGATAGGTTTACCAATGTCTCCTCGAGGTAATGATTTAGTTTGGGTTGTCATTTATAGACTCACGAAGGTTGCACACTTCTTAGCGATAAAATAGGACATTAATGTTGATGAACTGGGAAGGATGTATATCCGAGAGATTGTACATTTACACAGGGTTCCAAACTTCATCATTTTAGAAAGGGATGCCCATTTTACTTCTCGGGCCTAGCAGGGACTATAGAGGGCTTTGGGTACACAAGTACTTTTTAGTACAACTTACCATTCCTAGACAGATGGCCAATTCGAGCATACGATTCAAGTGATGGAGAACATGCTTCGAGCATCCGTACTAGATTTTAGAGGATCTTGGGAGAAGCACATACCTCTGGTGGAGTTTTCTTACAATAATAGTTTTCAGGAAACTATTGAAATGGAACCTTATGAGGCTTTGTACTGTAGGTCATGTCGATCACCCCTATGTTGGCTGGAGGCAGGAGAGGCAGTTGTGCAGGGACCTCATCTTGTCCAGGAGACCACATAACAAATAGGATTGATTCAAAAGAGGATGACTACTGAACAGTCATGACAGAAGTCTTATGCCGATTGATGGAGACAACCTATAGAGTTCGAGGTTGGAGACCAGGTTTTTCTACGTGTCATACCAAGGTTGGGACACAAGAGGATTAGGAGACAGGGAAATATTTTTCCGAGGTACGTTTGGACATTTGAGGTTTTGGAGAGAGTCAGACCACTTTCCTATAGGTTTTAGTTATTTTAGAGGTACCGGGAAATGCACGATGCCTTCTACGTTTCTCAACAACGATGTTACTTCTCAAAACCATACAATTTTTTCAACCTGAGGAGGTTGAGTTGGAGGTGGACACATCATTCGAGGAGCATCCTATCTGGATTGTTGATCTAAGTGTGAAGGCTCTTCGTGGCTGGTCTGTTCCTCTGGTACAAGTGCTATGGCAGCATGGGAGATTATAGTTCCAGACTTGGGAGAGGGAGACCGATGTGCGATCGCTGTGGCTGGAGCTGTTCGAGGGTTCTTCTTTGCTGCCTTTGTAGAAAAATTCGGGGGTGAATTTATTTAAGGGGGGAAGTTTGTAAGAACCCAGATCTATGTTTGAGGTATGGATCTTAATTTCTGGTGTTTTTGAGAAAAATAGGTGTTTCTTTAAATTTTAGGAGTACACGTCGTGTACTTAGAAGTACACATTGTGTACTTGGTTTCTGTGTGTATCCGTGTACTAGATGTGTAACGGCTAAGTACATGACCGTGTGGGGTGAACTGAAGACCGCCTGAAGTAGGGCCTAATAAAGGCCTATGCACCCCATTTATCCTCATGGAACACTTCATGTATTTTTATTTTAATTGTTATATCGGACCGAGATTGCATCTAATGAGAAGATCTGTCTTCTTCTAGCCCTGTATCATCTATGTGCGATGGGAATCACCAAATTTTTTCTGAGCCCCTGATCAGCCATCCATTCCCCGAATCTAACACCATTGATTACGTTGGAATCTCCTTGGTGAGTTCTTCCTCCTTCTAGATCCTCTCCTCTTGATTTCTCCTCTTTCACTAGTTTTTAGAGGTTGAAAGTTTTTGACATTTTTTGTAGATCTACAATGATCTAGGTTGATTCGAAGGTTAAGGATCAACTATATTGATCGTACAATGTCAAAGTAGGTGGTTTGTTCATTTCCATTGATTTATTTGATTTATATGTGAAAAAATTGACCAATACTGTAGTTTAGGGTATTGCATGTTTTCATAATTTAAACCTGTTAATTCCTGCTATGCCTTATTTTCTTGAGAAAGGGTATTTGATTATGAATAGGGTTTATTACCTTACTATGGATGTATTTTCCCATGTTTGATTGATATTGGCAGTTGGGTCTAGAAATGCTTGTTAGGATGTTTTTCTTTACATTCCCAGTACTGTTAGGAAAGAATTGATTATTATATGACATGCTTATAATATGCATTGTAGCTGTTTAGCCAAGCAGTATTTGATATTTACTTTGTTTTCTAGATATCGTTTGTGCATGATTTATTACATAGGGCTGTGTGAACCTAGCTTAGTTAGACCATAAGGTTATTGGACACTAAGGGATTCCCTAGAGTGTATGTTACAATTTCACGTTGTGAGACCTTAGGGGGGATGGACGTGAGTGATACCTCATAGTGTTTTTAGTTCCACGTTGCAAGACCACATGGGGAATTGGATGTTGAGTGCTTTACTAGAGTGTCTGTAGTTTACCGTTATGAGACCACATGGGGTAATTGATAGTGAGTGCTTCCTGAGAGAGTCTTTGTTAAGCTGAACCAGAGGGGTTAGACTGTGAGGACTTCCTAGAGGGTTACTTGAGCTGGTTTGGGTTTTTATTTAATAAATGTAAATGAATGTTGTTATAACATTATGATTGTTTACTTTTGAGTACTTCCTTATTTATTACATAATTTTTCATATTGCCTTCCATATATATTCACTGACAGTTAGGCACAAATATTTGGTGGTTTCCTACTGGGATTCATCACACACCCTGTTTGGGTCATGCCTTTGGGCTCAAATGGATTATATTGTTGCAGGTATAGATAAGGGAAAGCTCCCTTCTACTTCAGGTACTTGATTGCTGTGGAGCTGGAGAGCAAGGGACAAAGCAGAGGCTTAAGATGTTGTAGGAGTTTTTTACTTGTTTTTTTCCATTGTACTTTGGTTTAGTGCTGTATTTCCACATTGTGACTTATTTGGATGACTTCCTAGACATATGTGTCATGAATCATTTATATATTTTCTCGTATTTTTTATTTACTTGCGGTCTTATGTTGTTTGGTATTACTTCTTCCGCTACTGCTATCTATTTGTTTCCATTGTGTTACTATGTCAATGAGGGTATAGTTTCCCCACTATCACACCCAAGGACCTTGCTACTAGTCGTCAGCCTATGTAATTCAGGTAAATGTGTTTGAGGCCAAGTGAACAATCAGGTACGGGGAAACTTTGGGTGGCACCTAGAACTGGGATGTTACAACAACATTGGTTTGCAAGGTGGTAGTACGCCGTACACATGGGTAATGATTTTGTAACCCATTTGATTAAATTGTCTAAAATTGTTGGTTATACCATTAAAAGAAAATGATATTACTATATATAATATATTGATTTTATTATATAATCATGTTATAATAATAATTTAAGGATATGGATAAGGAAATAAAATAAAAAATCTTTATGACGAACATTACCTCTTCTTTGAGTATCCACCATTTATTTTTATTGAAACATTCAAATGTCTGATTTTAGAACAAAATAATACATATAGTATGAGGATAAGGATGTTTTGGAGTGATTTTTGATGATATTTGTGAATTAAAATGTCTTGATAGGATTGGAGAAGTGGGGGAGTGAGTGCCCTTTTAAGGGTGAGGAGGTGTGGTATTCTTGTATATACTCAAAATTATTCACTGTTGGGAGATTGATTTACCTATAGTGTCAAAACATTTGATATTTAAGGGTGGGGATGGATTCTAAGTAAGGTAAAAAAATTCCAAAACATAGTGAAACAAATGTCATAAGCATTTTTTCCTTCACTTATATGTTTTATTATTTTTACCATTTTGGGTTTTCACTATGGTAACTAGTTTTCAAACCCAGTTAGTTTATCTATTAAGAATAAATTAAATTGAAAATTATTAGATAATTTAGAACCATGAATTTTAAAATATAATATCTAAAATAAAAATCTCATGTGTGATGGAAGTTAATTTTAATATAAGTGAAAGTAATAAGCAAAAACAATGATTTAACCATAATGTAATGTCCTAGACCCAAAGATCCACCCAAACAGTGCTAAGCAGGTGAGATGTTACTACCTTAGGTGCACCTCCCCGAACACCAAAGGTCTGCAACTAGCAGCGAGGGTCAGATAGGTATAGTGCGGAGGGTATACCCTTTTAGAGGATAATAATGGTATTGGTCCAAGAAAAATATATAACATGAAGTGGAAATATAAACAACTCAGCAGACTAGAACCAAACCTGTAGAGTAGAAGCACAATTAAAAACAGATAAATAACAGAATAAAAATAGAAACAACAGCTACGGGAAGTAAACACAACAGCATGCTGAACCACTTGTAACAACTATTAGGACAGAAAAATCGGGCATCCATATCAAGTTAATATATAAAAGGGACACCATGAATAACCAAAAGTAGCTATAATAAATAAGTAATCATGATGATACATGAAAGAGAGAAAAACAAAGTAAACACTATCTAGGAAAGACCTCAAGGTCCTTACCTTCCCCATGTGACACCTAATACAATCCAGCTCCTAAAGCTGATCTCTCTCCTACAAGTAAATACATAAAATCTAAAAACATCCTAAAGGGCCTGTGCAAGGTGTGAGACAAATCCCAGTAGGATACCACCTAGCAGTGCATACCTAATATAAGTGTTTAAGAATGAATGCATTTATAAGAAAAAAAATAAATAGTACGATGAAAAAATAAACAAAAACTCCACTGGTGCTCAGTAGCCTTGATGGAGTGTCACATACTTTCTCCAACACTAGAATCTCTGTCATATAACTCGACACCATGTTCCCCCTGAAACCGAATGTATCAAGTACCAATGTCCTGAAGGCATGCCCAAGAAGTAGTAACTCGGAGGAACTGTGATGCTTGTCCTCAAATAAGTAATCGAAGGGATAGATATATCTTCCCTCAATAAAGTAATCGGAGGGAAAAAAATGCCTACCCTCAAATCAGTAACTGGAGGGACAATTATGTCTGCCCTCAAATCATGGAAATCCTCTCCCCCCAAATGATATCCTCAATGCTATCCCCTAAAGGCTCCTCATCTTCCACGTGGCTTCCTACAACAAGCACCTCCAAACTAATAGTACCTAAACTGAAACTAACGGGGGCCTCTACCCATATGAGTTGTCAAAACTACCTCATCAAGGATTCTCTCTGTTTGCACACTACTCAATGTTTTGGGTGAGTGGTAATCACCAAAATAATACCCAGGACACAATGTCTCTAACACCTCGTGTCCATGTGACCTTGTCGCTCAAGTCTGATGGCCTTGTCATCCAAGTAACATGGGACATACCCAACCTGATAGTCAGACTACCTGAAGCCAATGTCCATGATGCCCAATCTCGTGGTCAGAACCACCCAATGTAACCTGTGACAAGCCCAACCTGTGATCAGAATCACTCAACAATACCTAGGCCATGCCCAGAAGATCCCTAAGGTTCTAGCATATGCAATATCACACATCACATATATATATTCAAAATTAATACTTTAAACAGTCAAAATAAACTAAATAGTTGAATTGCACTAGCTATGGGATTTCTCATACCAACACCAAGGTCTTGGAAGCCTCTAATAATTCATATCATCACTTAACATATTGAACTCAGTGGTTTAATCAAAAAAAATACTTTTAATGCATTTTGGCACACCCAACTAAAATTCCCCAACTAAACTACAGACCCTAAACCAACCTCTCTCAAGAAAACATGTAAAATGGCATACCCAAAGGCATCCCATAGGTCTAATAAGCAATTTAATAGGCAATAACATATAAAATAGGGTCTTTATCAAAATACCCAAGTACGCAGCAAAGGCTGTGTCACCCAAGAGTCTATAAAAACATGAAAGAAGGTGTGCATCACCTACCTGAGACTCATAGACGTAGGAATGTCTGATATCGAGGTCCAATTTGAGATAAATCTTCGTAGATCTTGGTTTACATCGAATCCCAACAATTCTTCTTGGATGGAAACTATAGTGTTTGAGGAAAATAATCAAGAACAAAATAGGGTGCACGAGTTTAGACTTGATGTTTCGATCCCGGAACCACCGACGGATTGAATAATATAATTCAGTTGAAGAATCTAGGGCAATAAAAATTTTCAGCCTCCCAGTGCATTAAGGTCCAAAAACGGGGAAGAAGATGGTATTTTCTGGAATAAGACGCGACTCTATTTCATTTAAGCGGAAAAAAATAAAAATACACGACGTGTATAAAGGACTACACACCATGTAGTGACCTTGTCCATACTTCTACTTAACTGAAGGCAGCCACATGGCTTAGATGTGCCACATGGGTTGACACACAGCTAGAACTCATCCGGTACACAGAAAGAAGAATACATGGCATGTCAAGGAACACTACACACCATTTAGTAGAGAAATATCACATGATCATCACACGACATGTAATCGGTGAGCACGTAGCCGGTACACGCCTAAACCATACACAGTGTGTACTTTAGAGTACACATCATGTAGTATGGAAATTTCTAGAATTTCCCAGAATTTCCCAGTTTTCTCAGAAACAAATCAAAATTCAAACAGGGTCTAGATTTTGACCCGTTCTAAAAACCCGGGTTCTTACAATCTCCCGACCTTAACATAGTTCATCCCTGAACTATAAAAAGAAACCCAGAGATGGAAAAAAATATACCACCCCGATCAAAGTAACCTGGTCTACCCCAGTCTTAACGGTTCTAGCTAAATTCCCCAAGGGGATCCCCACCTTAGTAATTGCCTAAATCGGTCTCAAACCAACACAAATCAAACCAAGAAAAGGCTCACTAACATGTTTCTGGACTAATAGTCCTCTCTTGATGCATCGTCACCCCTATGACTCATTGGTGCTCCCGTGTTATTTCTGACACCCAAACGTATCCCACACCGCATCAGTGTCTGCCTCCACAAGGTCCTGCATCCCATGGATGCCCAAAATGAACCCAGTTCCATTCACCTCAAGTAACCCACATCCTCGATTCCCCGATGCCCACAACACCTCAAGTAACTCGAATACTGAATTCCATGATGCCACACATCTCATACATATATATAAATATATCATGCACCCGATATGGCGCCAATCCTGCTAACCAAAATCTAGTTAGTCCACATATATCTTGTGCCCTCATTCACTCAAAATGAACATTCCCCAATAGGTCATTCCAAAGAGAAAACAAAAAAGTCACAGCCAAACCCGCAGTGTACCATTAACCATCGTTGGCTCACCAGCCTACTCAAATCCTGACAGCTTCATGGAATGCACCTCACCTAATGAAAAGCTTCCTGATGCTTGACCTCCCTATGGTGCTACTCTAGTCACCAACCACTGACCCCTCAGTTGGGTACTTCTTTCTCTTTCACGTTTTTTGCATGCAGCTGAACCGCAGTTACCGTCACCTAGTACCGAACCTGAACCAACTCCAGATGCCACCATCTGTCCTGGTCCCTACCTACTGGCTGTTTGAGAATGATGCATGAAAAACCTCCCCAGATTCCTAACCTACCACACACCAAACACTTTTTTGGAGGCCTATCACACTGAGTCTGAACATGCCATGGATGTCCACACTGAAAGAAAACCAATTAAGAACTACTACGAGGTGGTCTAGTTGAGTCCTTGGCCTGACTACCCTATTGGAACTCATCCCAACCTCGCTTCCTGCTATTGGAACCATCACCTGAAGTTTTCACCTGACCAACCTGGGGCATGTCCCTCTGTTTTCCCTCCACTATGAGTGATTGTTTCACCACATCTGAGAAAGAAACCAGCCTGCAGATATTTACCTAGATCTGATGGCATGTCACAAGCCATCCTCAAATCTCCTCACCCTTTCCAAGTCATCTCTTACCATACCAGGTGCAAAACAAGATAGATCAGCGAAATTAGCTTCATAGTCTACGATAGATAAGTCTCCTTGATGAAGGCTCAAGAACTCCTGAGCAATCTCTTCACTCAGTGTCTCTGGGTAAAAGTACTCGAATAACCTATCCTCGAAGTCCTTATTTTCCAGTCCTTCTTGTCTGTGATACTGAACCTGCACATCCCACCAACGCTTTTCTGGTCCTCACAGCATGTACGTCACCAGCTTGTCCCTCCTCCCTGGAGGCATCTTGATCTGCTTGAAGATTATCTACATGATCTCTATCTAGTTCTCAGTCACCTGTAGACCACCCTCACCATAAAAAAGTGGTGGGTGCTATGATTGGAACTCCCTCATCAGATATGCTATAGATGGATCTGCAACCTGCACGCCTCTATTGATTCCATGCAAGACACGTACTAGGCTAGTTAAGAGATGCTCATCGAGCCATGACCCGAACGCTGCCAAACCTGGCTACTGCCCTGCCTACACTGGATCTTGAACCTATTCCTGTCCCTGAGCCTGTACCCCAAGCTCTTGCTCCGCTTGCACAAGATCCTGAACCTGATCTTGTTCTTGTGGCACTGCACCATCTCTCGGCTAACGCTCCATCTGAGTCATCCATAAGGAACCCTCTGTATAACATAAACGGTAAGAAAACCCATATATATATACAATATATTCAATGTAGATATGGAAAGTAGTAAATAGGCATCATATAAAAACTACCCTTATTCTTTCTTATCACAACCCATGGCCACGACATCCTGACCTCATGGCCTCCTTACTCTATAGATCCAAGTATCAAAAGTACCTCAGGCCATGACCTTCCTGATATCCAATGTTGCCTCAAACTGAAGACCGATTCACCCAATCCTGACAGTCAAACTGCCTTAAACCGACGTCCATGATGCCCAATCCTGGCGATCAAAATCACATCAACCATAATACCTACCTTCTCTTACAAGTTCCATGCCCAAATACCCCTCCACATGAAATTCTAAAAATATATAAAGCATCGAATAATAGACTGTAATAAACAGGAAATTCTATCAGGAATTTCACCTATTAACATTTCAAAAGACAAAAAAGCATGGAAATTGACATTTTTCACATATTATTATCACATCACAAAGCATACATGTAGTTATGAAATTGAAATACCCTAAAATGTGCTTATAAAAATCCAACAAAACAAGCCTTTCCATACAAGTACAAGGTCCAATTCTTCCCTTCCCCCATCAGGTCAAGGTCCACACATCACAATCAACAACATCACACACCAAATGATCCACTGAGTTGGAAATCATATAAACTATAATCTGTGCAAAAAAGAAAACAACAATTCCCACCCATGGGAATTTGGTCTATCCCTCGTACTTGGGGCTGCAGGTACCCAAGGACAAGCTAGAAACCCAATTCCAACAAAAACCTATCTCCAATCTACCATATCCCAAATAGTAAAACTAGTAGAAATAGAAAGAGAATTTTCAATATCATTAGTATCTAGAAAAACAGTGCTACTAAATCCCTGTCAAGAAGTCCTTTGATACCACTTTGTAACATCCCGGACCCAAAGAGCCACCCAAAAAGTGCTAAATGGGTTGGGTTTTACTACCTTAGGCGCACCTCCCCGAATACCAAAGTTTGCTGACTAGAAACGAGGGTCTGATAGGTATAGTGGTGATTTTATACCATCTCAGAGGATAATAATGGTACTGGTCCAAACAATAATATATAACATGCAACAGAAATATAAACGACTCAACAGACTCAAACCAGACCCGTAGAGCGGAAGCACAATAAATAGAAGATAAATAGAGGAATAAAAATAGAAATAACAGCGGTGGGAAGTAAACACAACAGAAAGATGAACCACTTGTAATAACTACTAGGATAGAAAAATCATGCATCCATAGAAAGTCAATATATAAAAGGGAACCCATGGATAACAAACAGCAGCTACAATAAATAAGTTAGCATAATGATGTAGGAAAGAAAGGAAAACAAAGTAACCTCCAGCTAGGAAATACCTCAAGGTCCCTACCATCCCCATGCGACAGCTAATACAGTCCAGATCCTAAATCTAATCTCTTTCTAGTATGTAAATCCATAAATTCTACATGCATCCTGAAGGGCCCGTGTAGGGTGTGAGACAAATCTTAGTAGGATACCACCCAGCGGTGCGTACCTAATATAAGTGTTTAAACTACAATGCATTTATAAAGAAAATAGTAAATAATACGATGAAAAAATAAACACAAAATCCACTGGTGCACAACAGACACCATGGAGTGTCACCTGCTTCAGCCAATAATGGAATCTCTGTCATGTAACCCAACACCATGTTCCCCTTGACACTGTATGTCTCAAGTACCGACGTCCCGGAGGCATGCCCAAGAAGTAGTAACTCAGAGGAACTGTGATGCCTATCCTCAAATAAGTAATTGTAAGGAAAATGATTTCTAACCTGAATAAAGTTACCAGAGGGACAACGATGTCTGCCCTTGAATCAGTAACCAGAGGGACAACAATGTATGCCATCAAATCACGGTGAGCCTCTACCCCCAACCTGAAAGCCTCAAGGATATCCCCTGAAATCTCCTCACCTTCCATGTGGATTCCTATGATAAGTACCCCCAAATAAATAGTATCTAAACCGCAACAAATAGGGGCCTCTACCCACATGGGTGGTCAAAACCACCTCATAACAGAGGCTCTCAGTGTTCACACTACTCAGAGTTCCGGGTGAGAGATAATCACCAATATAGTACCCAAGGCATATCTCTGACACCTTGTGTCCCTATGACCATGTCTCTCATGTCTGATGGACTTTCCATCTAAGTAACATGGGCCATGCCCAACCTAACAATCACACTGCCTCAAACCGACGTCCATGATGCCCAATCCTGTGCTCAGAACCACCCAATGTAACCCGGGCCAAGCCCAACTTGTGATCAGCATCACTCAACAATAACCGAGCCATGCCTACTACAACTTGAAGATTACAACATATACAATATCACACATCATATATATATAATCAAAAAAAATAAATTAAATAGGAAAAACAAACTAAGCGGTTGAATTTCACTAGCTATGTGCTATCCCATACCAACACCAAGGTCTTAGAATCCTCTAACCATTCATATCACCACTTAACAAATTGAACTAAATGTTTTAATCAAAACAAATCATTTTAACACATTTTGGAATACCCAACCAATATGCCCCAATTGAATAATGACCCCTCACCCGGACCCACTCAATAAAATAGGTAAAATGGCATACCAAAAGGCATCTCACATGTCTAATAAGCAATTTAATATACAATAACAAATAAAACAGGGTCTCGCACAAAATACCCATGTACACACCAAAGTCCACGTCACCCAAAAGTCTGCTAAAACATGAAATAAGGTATGCACCATCTAACCGAGACTTGCAGACATTGGAAAGCCAGATATGAAGCTCCAATTCAAAGATGATCTTCGTAGATCTATGTTTCTGTCGAATCCCGACAATTCTACTCATATGGAAACTACAGTGTGTGAGGAAAAGAATCAAGAAAAAAAATAGTGTGCACGGGTTTATCCTTACTGTTCTGATCCCACAACCACTAAAATATTGAACAACAGACTTCGGTTAATGAATCTAGGTTAAGAAACATTTTCGGCCTCCCATAGCGTCAAGTTATGAAAACGGAGAAGAATAAGTAATTTTCTGGAATAAGATGCGACACTCTTTCATTTAAGCGAAAAAATAAAAATACACAACATGTATAAAGGACTAAACATCGTGTAGTGGCCTTGTCTATACTCCTACTTAAGCGGAGGTATCCATAAGGCTTGGACGTGCTACATGGGTCAACACACTACTAGAACTCATCGAGTACGCGAAAAAAAGAATACACAGCGCGTCAAGAAACACTACATATCGTGTAATAGGAAAATCTTACATAGTCATCACACGGCATGTACTCGGCAAGCATGTGGCCGGAACACACCTAACCCATACACGACATGTACATTAGAGTACACGACGTGTAGTCTAGAAATTTCCAAAATTTCCCAGAATTTCATAGTTTTCTCAGAAACAAATCAAAATTCAAATAGGGTCATGATTTTGACCCATTCTAAAAACCCAGGTTCTTACACTTTACCACGCTAATAATGTTTTTACTCTCCAGGGGATAATGTATTCACTATAAAATATAAAATGGTTCATGAATGGAATATATCATAAATATTTTAACAATAAATAATAAATTTATAGATTATAATTTTTGCAGTAACTCTAAATTATTTAATAAAATGTCATTTATTATAAAATATCATTATTATAAATTTTGATATTATTTATTTAATATAAATTTAAAAATATGAAGACAATGATGGAATTTCAATACAAATAGTTCACACCTATATATCATAATATATTCATATTAAAAAGATAATATAATATAATAATTCATTCATTCAACTTCACTCATATCATTTTTAGAATAATTTATTAAATTAAATTATTAAATAAATAATATTCACCATAGCGATTCATAAGATTTTAAAGTAATTATTTCATCTAAAAAAATTAATTTAATTTTAATGATAAAAAATTCATTTATCATTAAAAATATTATTTATAACAAAAAATATGATAATTTTCCCTTTCCAAAATCATTATAATAATTAAATGTGTGAAAATTATATTTTTTATTTTTCATTACTTAACTTATTATATGGGTCACTATAATGGTAAAATATTCCAAAAATTCATTAAATATGAGATTAATTTTATAATGGTATATATATTTCTAGAAAATGGGTGTTGGAAAATTTTATAGGTCATTTGACCCCTTAATATTAAATTTTATCCCTCTTATAAACTTGTTTTCTCTTAATCGTTGTGATTAA
The DNA here is from genome assembly GCA_963277665.1 of Viscum album. Classification (NCBI taxonomy): domain Eukaryota; kingdom Viridiplantae; phylum Streptophyta; class Magnoliopsida; order Santalales; family Viscaceae; genus Viscum; species Viscum album. Next base: position 1,910,232,224 of record OY728155.1, read on the forward strand.
TATTTACTATTTTCACTAATACATTTGGTAAAAAATTAATTTAAACTTATTAAAAATATAAATTATTCTTATTAGAAATATGAAATCCATGTTTCCAAATTCAATTCATATAAGTGAAAAAAATTATTTTAAAATCAATACAACAGACGTGATGAGAAATCTATTTTTAAAAGTGAAAATGTTTGAAAATATAAGATGATTTTATATATAAATTTAATGTGAAAATGATTATACTACCTACATTGGATTAACAGATATATATTATATATAATTATACTTTGAATCCAGTTTAAAATATAATTTATCATTAGAAATTATTTAGAAGAAAATTTTATTTTGAATTAAAATGCATTAATTTTCACTATTCATCAAAAAATGAATCTTCTCATAAAGAGTTCACCAAAATATTCATTTTAAATTTAAATTTCAAAAAAAAAATCATTTTTTCATATATTAGTAATAAATGTGTTGAAATTTAGTTTTAAAACACGTGCACCATTGAAAGGTGGTAATATCACCTTTAGAAAAATAAAAATTTTATACATAAAATTTTATTTTATATTATCTTATGCATATCAAATATATTGTATAAATGTGAAATAAACTTAAAAAATATATAAATTTAATTAATACCATTCACTAAAATTAGTTAATTAATTCTATTATGATGAAATTCCTTTGCTGTAGAAAAATAGTGTTTTTTAGAAAAACATTTCCTTGTTATTCAATCTGATTTTATATTCAATTACAATTAAATTATAACTAATGAAATCAGATTATATTAGAGTAAAAAATATATTTTAATATGATAGTTAATTATATTCATAATTTAAAATTTAACAGCTATGAGATACATTTCATAATATTGTTAATATTATTTGTTAAAACATAGTCTTGCATGAGTCACCTGCTAACTCATTGTTGTGTGCACTACAAGCTATGTCATAGATTGAATTTATTTAAAATTGTAAAAATATATTAATGTTTCAGGATGTTATATTACATTCAATTATTGGTGTTGAATGGAATACACACTATTGAATAAGATTCTATTATTTTATAATTTTATGTTGTTACATTCTTCTCGCCGTAAATAAACAACCTCCTCACAATTTAAACTTCATCCAAGTAATCAAAGGTTTTATATTTAGAAATACAATTATTTTAAAACCTACATAGTAATGGGGTTAATAACATATACACATAATAAGTGATAATGGTAAGTATGAAAGTAATCTGGAATAATCACATAATTAGGTTTCTATATAGTATAACATAGGTGGGAAATGAAAACATAAATATTAAAAAAGAAACTAACCCACACATAATAATGTATAGTTACATAAAGCATTGATCAAAAGAAAGTGGGTTATCCCTATATGTTTAATGAAAACAAAACAAAAAACCAAATAGGTGAATATATGGTCATTTTTATCATCTGAAATGATAGTTACAAGATAACACATTTTTTTGATCCTTTTACTATGGTTGAGGAATTATTTTTCCATATATGAATATAAGAAAATATACTAAATTGATATGTTTCTATTTATAATAAAAATATTAACATTTTTTGTTCCTTCACCAGTTCTACTTCATCTCATATAAAAGGTTTTGTCATATGGGGAAGTAATACACTAGTCTCGAATACACCACCAAAATTTCAAGATAAACAAATTCATAAAAGGTTAATCTTAGGACCCTTCTAAAATGTTATGATCCAAAATTTTAGAATAAGTTAAAATGAAGTTATTAGTATCAAATATAGTTATTCCAAATCAATCATCTATTTATAAAATCATCAATATCTCAAAATCATAAATATATTAAGTCTTATCTTTCTATCAACCATTTGTTTTAAAAAATTTCAACTTACTACTAGATCAATTTTCTTATTACCATTCAATAACTACTTTCATGAACATTAATAAATAGTAATTTATTACAATACATATATATTTGATAATTCTTATAAATATAATATTATCAATAAAAAAAATTCGACATTTTCCAAGGATCCAAATACATAAGTACCTTAACCATTAAACTTCAGTTGTATTAGTAGCATAAGCTCGACCCAGATACCTTAGCTTCTTCTTAAGTATATTCTTTTGTTACATGGGGAATTAATTTATATAGTGTCCCAAATACTTATATTTAAAACACTCAATAATTTTTTTTCTTTCTTCCCTTTTCATTCATTGTCCTGGTGACCCTTTTTTCAACACTTATAACAAACTCACAATCTTGTAAATAATTTCTAAGGGTGATTCATCATCATCATCATCATCTAAATTTTTATTCAGTGAGTAGGGGAGTGGGTGGAACAAAAAATTATGTCCTGAGGAGACAAGGCTACAGGGTTCAAAAATGGTGTAGACAAAGGGCATCCCCTCTGATAATATTAGTCCCCATTAGAGTCAGGCTATGAAGTTCATGTTGAAAAAGACTCTTCGATCCATGAATGTATAAATATGCTAGATAATACACCGCCTTGTTCCCCTCCCACCATGTGTGGGATGCTTTTATGTTGTTTTTGAGGATATCATGGAATTTACAGATGAAATACTCAATGGACCACAAAATATAACCAAGACCCTGGAGGGAATTATAGACGAGCAAAGAATCCTTTTCAGCCTCTATGAAGTCGAGCCCCCTATGTCGACATATAGTGAGACCAGTAAGAATGTTTTTTACCATAGCTAAAAGTGACGATCCATGGACCAACTATGTAGAAAAATCTAGGATTTTTGATCCATTGGAGTCATGGAAAATACCCCCTCTATACATGAGCCTCAAGACACATGAACCATCAGTGTTAAGATTGAGGTCCCGAAGCAGGGGATGCCACCTAACCAATTTTCCGAAGGAGAGGATGGTGGTGGGAGCATGGAACTGTATGTAATAAACAATCTATTGCAGGGTTGGAAACTTCCTTCCAGTATTAAAATCCTTGACCAGATCAATTAGTAGGTTTTAGTACTAATAGTTATCGCACGTGAAGCGAAAGACACTCTGTTATGAAAGTATCTATTCCTGGCATGCCACATTCACCAATAACCTGCATGTAAAACTAGGGTGCATGCTCTTTTCTCCAGCCTCTGTGCCCCCGATCCATGGAACCAGCGCAAATAAAAGGATTTCTCCACCAAGGTTGGAACTGAGAAACCATTAAAATCAGCAAAACATGTCTACTTTTATTTTTCCTAGTCACTCTTGAAAAAGAAATGATTCGAACCTTCCTCATTATGCTCCTTGTAGTATACACATCGGGATGCCATGTTCACGCTGCATCGCTTGATATTCTCATCGGTGGGTAATGCTCTATGCTGGATCCTCCACATGAGAAATTTGAACTTTGTAGGGATGGATTGATCCCATAGGAAACCGTTCCATTCATCCTATTTAGCCTGCAGGTGGTAGACCCGACGATAATCCATGGATGATAAATAACCAGAGGGGGATGGGGTAAGCACACAAAAATCCAGGGCCGATGTTAGATCAATGAGATGGAACAAGTCCAGCTGTTCTCTGTTAAGAACAACTTTGATGAATGACAGATAGCTTCTGTCCTCCTTGAAGGATATGATCATGGCAGGGAAACTTGGACAACTGATGATCTCCCCACAAAAGTTGTCATGCCAGAATGAAACCTCCCCTATTCCGACAATCCATCGAGAATTGGCCTTGAGCAATGTGATGAGGGGAGCGATATCACACCAAAAGGGGGAGGTATGACGATCCCTATCAACCCCATCCCTTACGTAATAGTCATTCATGGATCTTCCCCACAATTTCTGCTTCTCTAGCACCTCCCATTACATTTTCGCATGCATGCATGTCAGGGCATCATTGAGACTTCAAATATTGAAACCAACATCATTGATAGGCCTCACTAACATATACCAAGAGGCCCAATTCCTCTTTTCATAGGACTGGGGATCCCAAATAAAACCAACAAAAATCCAATCCAGTTTATGAATGACCCCTTTGGGAACCTTGATAGTAGGGAGGGCATGGATTGGAGTTTCCAAGAGTATGCTGTTAATTAGGGAGTTCCGACCTGCAAAAGGATGGTAATGATTCTTCCAGTTGAGCACCCTTCCATAATTCTAGAGATGATGGGATTGAAATCACGAATGTGCAGTGGCTTTGAGGAGATAGGGGCGCCGAGGTACACCATGGGAAGATTTAATTTTTTTTCATGCCCAAATAGAGTCTGACAATGAGGATGCACCTCTTAGAACAATGTCTAGATATGAAAACATTACTCTTGATCTTATTTATGTTCTAACCACTCCAATAACAGTAGGACTCCAACAATCTATGCAAGCCTCGAACTGATTTGTTGGATGCCTTGATGAAGATAACAGAGTCATCCGCATACATAAGATGAGAGACAGAGGGAAAGCTCATCCTCTTACAGAAGGGGAGAATATCTCCCATGCTGATGTTGTGGTGAGTGAGTTGGATGAAGACATCCTAAGTGATGATAAAGATCATTGGGGAGATGGGGTCCCCTTGCCTAAGACCATGTGTGGTTTCGAAGATTCTGAATGTTTTTCCCATGAGAAATATCTCCATCCAACCCGAATTGAAGTACCGAATGATGAGATCAATATTCCAATAGGACAAGACCATACCTGAAAAACATTATTGATGAAGCTCCACTCCATGCGGTCATAGGCCTTTCTCATGTCCAGTTTGATAGCCATGTTGGAACCCCAATAATTAAAGTGGAGGTCTCAAATCATTTCCTAGGCCAAGCCAATCGCCCCTGGATGGAACACCCTCTCATGGAACCGTGCTGTTCCATGGAGATCCACTTGGAGAGATAGATCGATATCCTAGCATTAATGATGTTGGAATTTTTTTAAGAGACATTACACATGCTTATTGGACGGAAGTTATCAATAAAATCAAGGAACCTGTGTTTGGGAATGAGAAAAATAGTTGTAGCATAGGAAACTCGAGGTAGTGAACCGCCCCTAAAAGGTCCTGGATGGCCGCAATGAGATCCTCCTTCACAATATCCCATGAGGCCCTGTAGAAAGCACCAGGAAACCCATCAGGAGCTTTTGCGCTCTCAGGATTCAAACTCATCAATGCTTAAAGATCTCATCCTCCTACGGAATAGATCTCAGGTTATCATTACCATGAGAAAAGAAGTTAGGTTGAGTGAAATCAAAGATACCCATGTCTCCCCCAGTGTATCCATTGGGGAAGTTCATGTTAGGGCCTGTAAGCAGGTGGCCATAGTGTAAACTAGCAAGCTCCCCTACCACCTCCCTATCATCTGAGTATGATCTGTCTCCCAGTTCAACATTTGGTGTGATCCACCTCTTTCTTTTCTTAATACACTCATGTAAGTATGCCGTATTGTTATCACCCTCTCTAAGACATTTAATTCTATAATCCTCCCATGCATTCCGTTCTTGTCTCAAAATTATTTCTGATAGAAGATACTTCTTACTCTCAAGATCCTCAGAGGACCGATCATCCTAGTTATCTTCAAGGTTCCTCTCAATATGATCAGAATCCTTCATAATAGCTTCCAGGTGCCTAACTATAAGTGGAGGGTCCTTCGACCATATTTGAAGCCTCTTCTTGAGTCTTATTAACTTGTTGTGGAAGTCTGACCACATATGGCCCTGGGTGGGGGAGTCCCAGGAGGCCCTAACCTGGTCATTATAGTCAGGGGTGTTAACCCAGTGCTTATAGAAATGAAAATTAGAGTGATGATCTTGAACAGAAGATAGAGTGATCAACAACGGGGAGTGGTCCGAGACTCCTCATGCCAGATGGGTCATCCGGGTGCCAGGAGACACAGCGAGGGAATTCAGGTTCCCTAAGAATCTATCCAAATAACTCTATGAACTATGCAATCCCCATTAATTATTGTACCAATAAAATGATCTCCCATGAATCTGAGGTCCATGAGACATTTTCCAGCCATGAATTGGGAGAAATCAAGACTAGACATCCTGTTATAAGGGCCTCTTACCTTCCTTTCCTTCGGGTCTGTGACAACGTTGAAGTCCCCCCTACAAACCAAGGTAGACTACCAGGGTCAAAACCATTGAGAGTGCTCCACAAGGACTCCCGCTGATGACAATCACAACTTCCGTAAACGAAAGAGACGAGTACAAACTGGATATTAGAGGATACCTTAATAGTAATATATTGATCCCCTACCTAGATCAACACCATTGATGAACTTTGGTGCCAGAAAATCTAGATGTGTTTGTTATGTGGGTCTGCATGCATAAAGCCATGCAGTTGGAGCTTTATGGAGAAATCACTGATCCTGCAAGGTTGCTGCTTGTGCTCCAGGATGACCAGCACTGATATCCTGTGTTTGGATATTTTCGAAGCCAAGAAGTCCATTTTAACATGATATACAATACCCCAGGGGTTCCAAATAAGAATAGGATTCATTGGGGTAAGAGGGATACAAGAATGGCCTTAGATGGCATGGCCTTCTCAAAATGGGAGGACAACCATCCCCGGAGTTTTATGGACAGAGATCTTGTGCACATGCCAATACCAATAGGTAGTGAACCGATAGAAGGAGACTCGAGGCCGTGGTGAGAGCCCCCATATTTCCCTTGTTTCCTAGAAAAGAGTGGGACTCTCTCTCCATCCCACCCTTCTTTAATTTTGGGTCCTCTATACCTAGAACCAGGACGGAGCTTGTTGCCACAACAGATGGTGAGCCTTCGAAGGAATAGCCCAGTGGCACAACCGCTGGGGACCGCTCCTCCACACCAGGGTCCCTATGAACCATAGCTAAGCCTAGATGAGGAAGACTTTAGATTACTAGGGAATGAATGAGATATTAAAGGATGGAATAAACCTTGACCATAGTCTGGCAACGTGGAACATAAGGCACAAGATCCCAACACTCCTCTCTGCTGGGCACTACAGTAGGGACAGGGAGGTGCTCAGGCCCATGAACCACGATAAGGAAAGGGGAAAGATCAGGGCCCTTATCCACTGAGGGAGGATCCTTAGACACACTTGTAGCTTTATCTGCATGAACTAGGTGGAACCCATCGACCTGTTGGAGGTGACAACACACATACCTAGAGTGGCCCTGAAGAAGGTTGTAACACCCAGATATTTTTTGAGAAATATTATTATTAATTTCTTTGATGTCTTGTGTTGTACGCTACACCAAGATTATCTTGTGCTATACACAACACCGTATTAGATTTTAGTATACGCAACACTATTATTATCTTATGTTACACACAAGATCAACCTTCCTCAATAGCTTGCGTTGTACGCAATACCAAGTTTCACTAAAAAACGATATGTTATTAAAAAATCATATAAACTAGCCGTTATGAATAGTAATACCCACATTTCAAAATTTATCTTTAAAAATGGAATTCATTTTTTGATTCTGAATATTGAAATTATCCTAGGGTGATTTTTTGGTATTTTTATGAAAACATTCAATTTTTGATGAATAGTTAAAATACTGAGTTATTGGTTAAAACTGAATTTTTATTTAAATAATCATTGATTTTATTTAATTTTTTTAGGTAAAAATAGATACATAATAACTATATAAGTTCAATGTAATTCATTGGAGTCATTTTATAATAATTTTAGATATATAAAAATTTTATTGAACTTTTCACAGTCTTTTACCCACTTCCTAGGAGAATTTGAAAATTTACATAAAACATAATTTTACAGCTTCTGTGAGTGGAATTTAAAAAATATGAGAGACACAGTTGATATCAATAATTAAAATGTGGTTCAAGGAGATGAAAATAATTATTTGTGAATAGTAACTTTTAACTTTTATTTACCACGGTTAAAAGTTAATAGGGTAATTAAGGGTAAAAATGATATTATTATTACCCTAACACATGTCCTAATTCTATTGGATAAGTGTAATTCGACCAAAAAAAACCATAGGAATAAAATATTACCCTTTATACCCACTTGTTTTATTTCAGGACATTTATTATTATTTTCATTAAAGAAGAGTTAAAATAGATAAAATCAAAGTTTAATAACTAAAACATTTTTAATATAGGGTTATACATAAGATAAATTCGACTATAAATATTCATTAAAAATATAAAAATATTTCCTACATAATGGTAGTTTATTTATAATTTTTAGATTTTAAATAATTTATTTTATTTATGACACAATGATGATGCAATAATTACATTATTAATGAAATATTAACATAATTGATATTATAAATAACCAAATAAATGTAATTTGTGACTTTTTATGAATTACAAAAAAAATTTAGGTTAATATAACATATTAGGGTTTGTTAGATCCATTTTTTTCGAAGTAATAATGCTGTTATGAATTTAGAAAAAAACAAAATAAAAAATAATGTGAAAATTGACAAAAAAAGAGTTTTTAAAAAAAAATATTATATTATTAATTGATATAATGGTCCAAAAAATCTAAAGTTCGTAAAAAAGAATTATATAATAATATATAAGACATTAATGAACCAATTGGGGTTCAATTATCAGTTTATAGTAATATTATTAACCTTATAGTGCAAGAATACAAGAAGACACAGTAAAAGTTAAATTATTTAACTTAGAGTTAAATCTAAATGACAAGGTTAAAATGGTAATCTAAACTTATCTAAAACCTATTGTTTGAGAGGATTTCGACCCATAACCACCTTATACTCGAAATAAGTCACTTTGGAGCCATTATAAATTGAATATGAATTTATTATAAAATAATATTTTATGTTTTTCCTAAGGTTCCCCTTACCCCTCTTATAAAATGGCACTCACCCTTCTCTCTAATTCATACCTACAAATCCATTTGGATCAGCCAAACCCTGACCAAATAACCTCTCAACTATCCTACCTTAATCTTAGTGGTTGATTAGCCACTAAATGAGGCTAATATTCATTGTTAATATACTTAATTTTCATGTTCTTTGTTATTCATAAACACCATTTTAGTGCATTTTACACTTTGAACACCATTTCACATTATGATTGTAATACCTTCTTAAAATGCACTATTATGTGGTACATTTTTGAACATCATTTAAAGTACCCAATGATTCATCTGATTTTAAGGAATTTAATTTTACATATTTTAATTTGATATTTTTGTAAATTGATCTACACTTAAATATGAACATGTTTGATTCAGGAATCAATGGAGAATTCATGGAGGATGATGGAGATATTTGGCAATGAAAGGAAGCAATTCTGGAGAAGGCAGATTGGACACCAGCCCACTGATGAGACTGTGGGGCCCAACATACAGGCCCAATTAATCCCAAATTTCGTGGGATGATAGAAGACATGTACAGGAACAAATCACTCTTCAGGAGTTAATTCTAATTCGGCCTCAATGTTGGTCATTTAGGCGGCCCAAGTTAGAGATAAAATTCTGGGCCAGATTATGCGGCTCAGAAAAACAGTCCACCATTTTGATCATATCTCGTAATAAACAACTCCAAATGGGCCCCAATTTTACAGGCGGTTAGAAGACATCCGGAGCTCCATTTTCTTCTTCTATGGCCCACCCTGATTCGGCCATATAGAAGGTCATCCAAACGCGCCTGTTCGGTGGATGAAATCTGGCTGCCACCTCGGGTCAAATGTGGAAAATTCCAAATTCCACAAACATTCCACCACCCTAGGCCTACCATACTCAAGTGGGATGACTTGTACTGTTGAAGGCTCGACCCAAGGCTCCAAAAATGCCTATTTAAGGCAGTGGTGGTGAAGGAGTTGAAGATCTTGGATGCTTTGTTTAATTGTAATGTTATGCTGCATTTTTGTTGCCTCAATTTTGTCTTTCACATGTAAGTTGTTCAATTCACTTTAGTTTTTTAATAAAAGTTCTTCTTCTACTCTTATTCTGTTGTTCTTAATATCACTTTGATACCTTTGGATCAAGGTGTGAATTTATTCACACCAACCCTTGTGAAATTATTCACACAACGGTGGAGTGATCATTTTATTTTTCTTGTTTTCTTTACTTCTCCATTCCTCCCTTATGAGTCTACTTTCCGCTTCCAATGAAACCATGGGATCAATGGAGGGATAACCCACTTATGGGTTGATCCAAGGGAGTAGCAAGGGGCTGGATTGGATGTTATTTATCACCTAATTAATGTATAATCACTTCTTTAATTGGGATTTTTATTTGATGATTTTTAAACTCCATCGTCCTTGTTGAATTTAAGGCCACACACTTCAAGTACTAATACGATCCTTTACCTTGAAGTGCTAAAAACATTGATCCTTCAAGTGTATAGGTGATTAGTATTAGAGGGTTTAGGCATTAAACCAGTAAGTGATGATGTTGTTTTATCTCCTTAAATGAACCCATCTCAAATTTAAGAAATTGAAATCATTAAAAAGAAAATACGTCCAATCCACCCCGAGTGATAACCTAGGATCAACTCATTCTTTTAAATTTAATCCACTTAAATATTTTAGATATCTTTAAAACCCATCCAAAATAAATCCAAGTTGGCCACTTCATAGCCAAAAATCCATCCCTTAGTTTGTGTATCTTAGGTATCTTCTTAGGTCTCTGTGGAATCGACAACCCAAGCTACACTACAAGGACCGTTCTACCCTTCTTCTCTTGGGTAAATTTGGGCGTGAACCAAATTTTGGCGCCATTGCCGGGGACCAAGTAAGTACCTTAGATCAAAAAAAAACCTTCTTTCCTCACCTCCATTCTTCTACTCTCACCCAAGATCTCTTATCTTTTCCCTTTCTCGCTTTTTTTTTGGCGCATGTCCGCCTACACCCGCGATTTCTCAAACAGACTAGTTAGGGTGGAAAGTCCTAGGATAGGGGAGTCAAGTGCACCTAAGGGATTGTTTAAATCAGATTCAAATATTCTTGAAACCCCAAAGTCAGAACTTGAAACAAGTCCAATGGAGGGTCATCCACAAAATCAAATTGTAAACCCTGGGGGGAATAAAATGGGAAACCAAAACCAAGAAGCTCCAAACTTAGGGAATGTAGTTGATCAAACCATGAACGACTACCTCACTCCAGCTTGGACCAATTCCCCCTCATGCATTAGACACAATTCCATAGGAGACACCAACTACATATTCAAACCCCATGTCCTAAACCACCTTCCAACCTTTCATGGGATGGAGTCAGAAATGCCATACCTTCATGTCAAAGAGTTCAACGACATTGTTGAAACCATGTGTCCCCCACATCAACTAGAATCCGCTAAGATGAGGCTATTTCCTTTTTCATTAAAGGATCGAGCTAAAAATTGGCTAAACAACTTGAGACCTGCATCAATCCACTCTTGGGACCAACTGCAAAGAGAATTCTACAAAAAATACTTCCCTCATCACAAAACAATTGCACTTAAAAAGAGCATCCAAAACTTTTTTGAAAAAGAGGGAGAGTCATTTTATGAAACATGGGAGAGGTTCAAAGACACCCTAAACATGGTTCCACACCATGGGTTTTCCATACCTGAACAAGTGAGAAATTTCTATGAAGGGTTGGGTCCGGGTAATAAACAATTCATTGACATGATGTGTAATGGAACCTTTAAAAACAAGGCCCCAAATGATGCTTACGAGTATCTCGAAAGTCTGGCTGAACAAAACCAAACTTGGGGAACTTCACCTTATTCTGAAAAGACACAAAGAACCACTGGAATTCATACACTTAGAGAAGAGGAAAGCCTTAGGGCTAAACTCGTAGCACTCTCTAGGAAGGTTGAAGAGATAGACCTTAGGAAAGTCCATGAAATCCAAAATGTAGACCTTGTTTGCACAATTTGTGACAAACATGACCATAAAACAGACAACTGCCCAACCATCCCATCCATCAAGGATGTTCTTCTAGGAGGACCCCCAGCGGAAGTCAATGCCCTAAACTTTCAAAATCCCCAATACCAAAACACCTTCAATCCAAGGTACAATGACCACCCAGGATTCCGCTGGAAAGATAACCAACAACCTAGCCAACCACAGGGACAAAATCCTTACCCCCATCAGAACTACCAAAACCATAACCAGTTCCAAACCCAACCTATCCAATACCAACAACCACCGGTCCATTTTCAACAAACCATACCACCTCCAAAATATCCCACTGGGATAAACCAACCTACTCAAGCACCCACCCAAACTGTTCCACAAAGCCTACTAGAACAACTGTGCAAACAAATGGAGAGGATGAACTCGGAGGTATCTTCCCTAAAAAAATAACTTCAAACCATCAAAACAGGAAAGGCACCCATGCCTACTCAGGCGGTGCCATCCTCAACTTCAAGGGGAGAGTCAAGTTGTGCTCAAACAACTCATGAACAACTAAAGGCTGTGACTGTTTTAAGAAGTGGGAAATCAATTGAGAAACCTGAACAACTAATTCAGAACCCACCTGAAGATTCAAACTTGGATGAGAATTCAAGTGAACCACAAGATCAAACTGAGGAAACTGATAACAATGTGAAAGAAACAACTCTTCAACAAACAACCCCACAACCTGCACCATTTCCCCAACGCATGAGGGGGAAATCCAAGCCTGAACTGAGTGAAACATTGAGGGAAATCTTCTCACAAGTCAAGTTGAACATTCCTCTTCTCGATGCAATCCAAACCATACCTTCCTACTCAAAGTACCTTAAGGACTTGTGCACTTTTAAAAGAAAATTTTCACATAAAAACCAAGTCCTTTTAGCTGCTAATGTGAGTACCACCATTCAAGGGACCATTCCTCCTAAGTTGAAAGACCCAGGTTGCCCTTACATTAATGTTGAACTAGGAGAAAGCAAAGTTGTCAAGGCCTTGTGTGACCTAGGTGCTAGTGTCAATCTCATCCCATATGCTATGTACTGCCAGTTAGGCCTAGAAGAGCTCCAACCCACATCTGTCACACTTCAGCTTGCTGATCGTAGCATTAGGGTTCCCAAGGGGATTTTAAAGGACGTTCTGGTAAAGGTTGAAAACTTCATCTACCCTGCTGATTTCATTGTACTTGACAACCATACAAATTTAGGAAATAAGGAACAAACCCCAATCATCCTTGGTCGTCCTTTCCTTGCAACAATCAACACTGTTATCCGAGTCCGAAATGGGAACATGACCATCACCTTTGGGAACATGAGTCTAGACCTGAACATCTATAATGCAAGCTCACAAATAGGGGATGACGAGGATATTCATGAAGTAAACATGATAGGAAGCATTGATAATGAATCCATGGAACATCAAGGAATATTTGATGAATGTTTAAGTCATAATGAGATTGATTTCCTTTGTTCACATGAAGGAAGTTTATATCCTTGGCTCAAATCATTTTCAAATTGCTCCTATAATGATGTCTTAGGACCAACAATCAGTGAAACCTTTCAGGAAAACACATTCATGGAGACAACTCAAACTCCCTTCCCTAACCCAGGTCAATACAATCTTGTGGCTGAAACTTCTACACATGGGGAATCAATTCAATCTGAAAATCTAGGAAACAAATTTGATCTTGATCCAATGCCCCAATATTCTGCTGAAATTCTGAACCAACCAGATCTTGAATTGAAGGAACTTCCTACTTCCCTCAAGTATGCCTTCCTAGGGGAAAATCAAACACATCCTATAGTCATATCTTCTTCTCTTGAAGCCAATCAGGAGGGGATGCTTCTAGATGTCCTTAGGAAACACAAGAAAGCCATTGGTTGGACCCTGTCTGATATTCCTGGGATTAGCCCACTTATTGGAACTCATAGGATTACTCTTGAATCTGAATCCAAACCATGTCGTCAACCTCAGAGGAGACTCAATCCAAATCTTATGGATGTGGTAAGGAAAGAACTTCTTAAGTTGTTGAAAGCTGGTATCATCTACCCCATAGCTGAGAGTGAGTGGGTAAGCCCAATTCAAGTTGTCCCAAAGAAAGCTGGAATCACTGTGATCACTAATAAGGATGGGGAAATTCTTCCAACTAGGGTGAGTAGTGGCTGGAGAGTCTGTATTGACTATAGGAAGCTCAACTCTTGTACCAAGAAGGACCATTTTCCCTTGCCCTTTATTGATCAAGTCCTCGAGCGAGTGGCGGGTCATCAATTCTATTGCTTCCTAGATGGGTACTCAGGTTACAATCAAATTGAGGTCTCCCTAGAGGATCAAGGGAAGACTACATTCACATGTCCTTTCGGTACCTTTGCCTTTAAACGCATGCCGTTCGGGTTATGCAATGCCCCTGGAACCTTCCAGCGGTGCATGATGGGAATCTTCTCAGATATGGTAGGGGATTTTCTAGAGGTCTTCATGGATGACTTCTCTGTCTTTGGGGATACATTTTAGGGATGTATTGAGAATGTGGAGAGAGTTTTGTCAAGATGTGAAGAAAAGAATCTGGTCCTAAACTGGGAAAAATGCCATTTCATGGTTAAAGAGGGACTTGTTCTAGGCCATCTGGTCTCGAGTAGGGGGATTGAAGTTGATAAAGCAAAGGTTGACATCATTCGTCACCTTCCATCACCCAGAACTGTTAAGGAAGTGAGGTCCTTCTTAGGACATGCTGGTTTCTATAGAAGATTCATTAAGGACTTTAGTTCAATCTCTCGCCCTCTTTGTGCTCTCCTAGTAAAGGATGCTCCATTTGTTTGGACAGGAAGCTGTGAGGGTTCATTTTCAACCCTTAAATCCGCTCTCACCTCTCCTCCCATTATGAAATCTCCAAACTGGGACCTTCCTTTCGAACTCATGTGTGATGCCAGTGACTTTTCTGTAGGAGCTGTGTTAGGACAACGGTGTGATAAAACTCCATATGTCATTTCTTATGCAAGCAAATCCTTAAATGATGCCCAAATCAATTACACCACCACTGAAAAGGAGTTACTTGCTGTTGTGTTTGCCTTAGAGAAATTCAGGTCCTACCTCTTAGGATCACCCATCATTGTATTCACCGACCATTCAGCTCTAAAATATCTCTTCCAAAAACAAGATGCAAAGGCTAGATTGATTAGGTGGGTCCTTCTTCTTCAAGAGTTCGATTTAACCATTAAGGATAAAAAAGGTGTCGAGAATGTTGTAGCTGATCACCTCTCTAGGTTGGAATTCAAGGACAAATCACATCACCTTTCTGTGTCTGATTCATTTCCTGATGAGAACCTCTATTCTGTGAGTGATTGCCCTTGGTATGCTGACATAGCCAACTTCTTAGTTTCAGGGGTCATTCCAAAATTCTTAGGGACCCAAGCTAGAAGAAAATTTCTTTCTGATGTCAAGCATTATGTGTTTGATGATCCATACCTATATAAGTTCTGTCCTGACCAAGTTATTAGGAGGTGTGTGCCAGAATCCGAACAAGAGTCCATCCTAATGTTCTGTCATAGTGAGGCTTGTGGAGGTCACTTTTCCTCCAAGAAAACTTCTGCCAAGGTTCTTCAATGTGGTCTCTTTTGGCCCACCCTCTCAAGGGACTCCTACACATTTTGTCAAAGCTGTCCTAGGTGTCAACAAGTAGGGTCCATCACAAAAAGGAATCAAATGCCTCTCACTCCAATATTAGTGGTTGAAATCTTTGACTGTTGGGGAATTGATTTCATGGGTCCCTTCCCAAACTCTAGGGGATATCTTTACATTCTCTTGGCTGTCGATTATGTCTCAAAATGGGTTGAGGCCATTCCTACAAAATCCAATGACCATCAAACTGTGATT
The DNA here is from genome assembly GCA_963277665.1 of Viscum album. Lineage (NCBI taxonomy): Eukaryota > Viridiplantae > Streptophyta > Magnoliopsida > Santalales > Viscaceae > Viscum > Viscum album. Next base: position 1,910,247,894 of record OY728155.1, read on the forward strand.
AGATTCCTTAAAGAAAACATCTTCTCTAGATTTGGGATTCCTAGGGCTATCATTAGTGATCGTGGAACTCATTTCTGCAATCGCCCATTCTCATCGCTCATGGAGAAGTATGGAATTTCTCACAAAGTGTCCATCGCTTACCACCCACAAACCAATGGTCAAGCTGAGTTAGCCAATCGAGAAATCAAACAAATTCTTGAGAAAACTGTTAATCCATCTAGGAAAGATTGGTCGAGCAAACTCTTAGATGCTCTTTGGGCATATCGAACAGCATTTAAAACTATCCTAGGAATGTCCCCATATAGGTTGGTTTATGGTAAAGCATGCCATTTTTCAGTGGAGATTGAGCATAAGGCCTTTTGGGCAATCAAAAAAATGAACTTTGACATTTATTTGGCCGGAATAAAGAGGAAATTGGATCTAAACGAGCTTGAGGAACTTAGGATGGAGGCTTATGAAAATTCAAGGATCAATAAAGCTAGAGTTCAAGCCTACCAGTCTAGGAATCTTAAAACTAAACACATTGAACCAGGGAAACCTGTTCTTTTGTATAGTTCTAAACTTCATTTGCACCCAGGAAAGTTGAGGTCTAGATGGTCTGGTCCATACATAGTGCATAAGGTGTACCCCCATGGGGCTGTTGAAATTCAAGATCCCACCAATGGTAAAATATTTAAAGTTAATGGTCATAGAGTCAAACCATTCATAGAACCATTCCAAAAACATGAAGTTGATGAAGACCTGAGTGAACCTACCTTTGATGAAAAAACAACAACAATTAATCAATAAGGGGTTTAAGTCGAGCTAACGACGTTAAACAAAGCGTTGCACGGGAGGCAACCCGTGGTTTTTATGTTTCTAATATTTCTGAATCATCTTTATTTTTCAAATAAGATTACTTAATCATTTTGATATTTAAAAATAAAAAAAAAGACTTTTGACCTGTTCTTCTATTATGAGTATGGATGGGTACGAAAGAGGAGCACCATATTCATCCGTGTCACGTGGCGTGATCCTTGAGTAATACCTTACCCAGAAATTTAAAAAGAAGACAATGTATCATCAGTTTATTTTGTTTTTATTATTAAATGGGTTAAAAAAAATATAATAATACAAAAAAAAAAAAGTCCACGCCATAGGCCGTGGGGCAAACCCCGTCACAACCGGCGAAGCCGCGGGGACTCGAACCCGGGACCGAAGGGAGACAGGGGCGCGCGCTTACCACTGACCTGCGGCTTCTTGTGCTACCTTATTCTATAATTTTTATATATATTCTTATATTTTACTTCCTTTATTATATAAATATATATATATTGTTTGTTTTGTTTGTTTTGTTTTTTTTCCTTTTTCCACTAGGGAACTTTGCAAGCGACATGGATATCAAAGGAACAAATTCAAGCTGCAAGAACTTCCAACTTCAACCACCAGGTGACTTCATTCCATAACCCTCATTTTCAATTTCATTTTTGAACTTTAATTCTCTACCTATACCCCCTTCTAAATTTTCTTTTCTTTAAACACTGGGGACAGTGTTGTTTTAAGTTGGTGGGGAGATAAAATAAAAAAAAATGCTTTTGTGTCAAAAACAAAAATTGAATGATTTGAAAAAAAAAGTAAATGGAAGGAAAAATTCCTTTAACTTCGAACATGGTAATACACATTGCACACTTTGAAACTGAATATCAAATAATTTAGCATGCCCTGATTCTGATTTTAATCCTTGTATAATTTCATGAGCATAGATTTTGGAAAGTGTGGCTGTCCAATGTGATATGTCATCATTTATATTTTCATCCAAATAAAAAAAATGCCACAATGCACGTCCTCTAGACTGTGGGGTACTAATTTGAATTTTTGGGGTCCCATAATAAATAGCATAGGATGGTTTTATTTTTATGAATAATATGAGTACTCAAAAAAAAAATATTAAAAAATAAAAAATATTAAAAAATAAAAATTTGCGTGTAGAGCAATGGATTGATAAAATGCGAGGCTTTCGGCACTTGGGGATCGTGACTCCAGAGTTGTCTAGCCCTGAGTTTTTCAATCTATCTCTATTTATGGTAATATGACTTTGTTTTTGATTAAGTTAACTCGAGACGATGCCCGAGTATGTGGGCTTCACTTGGTGCCCTAAGGCCTTTGAGTCTGGGAGTCATCGGCAAAGTCTTGCTACATGGGTTAATTTGATTAATTGAAATCTCAATTACTATAGCAATATTGCAAAAAAAAAATCAAAAAAAATAGGGATGAAGAATGCTCATATTAGGATTAAATGTGATTCCACCCAGCGCTTCCATGATTTCCCCCTTGAATGAAAATGAACCCCATATCTATTGTGATTCACAACACATCATTACACCTAATTGAGTTGGATGAAGTATGATGATGGATTTGATCAAAGGAATGGGCTTGGGATTGGGATCTGCTTATGAAACTATCTCGTATTAAAATATTTTGATGGGTTTCATGATTGTTTGGTATAAGGTTTTTTGGTGATCATTTTGTATTAAAATGTTTTTGGAAAAGGGAATTCGAATTTCATTTTTGATGAGATATATTTTGCTCGGGACTAGCAAAACTCAAGTTGGGGGGTGTGATTAGCCACTAAATGAGGCTAATATTCATTGTTAATATACTTAATTTTCATGTTCTTTGTTATTCATAAACACCATTTTAGTGCATTTTACACTTTGAACACCATTTCACATTATGATTGTAATACCTTCTTAAAATGCACTATTATGTGGTACATTTTTGAACATCATTTAAAGTACCCAATGATTCATCTGATTTTAAGGAATTTAATTTTACATATTTTAATTTGATATTTTTGGAAATTGATCTACACTTAAATATGAACATGTTTGATTCAGGGATCAATGGAGAATTCATGGAGGATGATGGAGATATTTGGCAATGAAAGGAAGCAATTCTGGAGAAGGCAGATTGGACACCAGCCCACTGATGAGACTGTGGGGCCCAACATACAGGCCCAATTAATCCCAAATTTCGTGGAATGATAGAAGACATGTACAGGAACAAATCACGCTTCAGGAGTTAATTCTAATTCGGCCTCAATGTTGGTCATTTAGGCGGCCCAAGTTAGAGATAAAATTCTGGGCCAGATTCTGCGGCCCAGAAAAACAGTCCACCATTTTGATCATATCTCGGAATACACAACTCCAAATGGGCCCAAATTTTACAGGCGGTTATAAGACATCCGGAGAACCATTTGCTTCTTTTATGGCCCACCCTGATTCGGCCATCTAGAAGGTCATCCAAATTCGCCTGTTCGGTGGATGAAATCTGGCTGCCACCTCGGGTCAAATGTGGAAAATTCCAAATTCCACAAACTTTCCACCACCCTAGGCCTACCATACTCAAGTGGGATGACTTTTACTGTTGAAGGCTCGACCCAAGGCTCCAAAAATTCCTATTTAAGGCAGTGGTGGTGAAAGAGTTGAAGATCTTGGATGCTTTGTTTAATTGTAATGTTATGCTGCATTTTTGTTGCCTCAATTTTGTCTTTCACATGTAAGTTGTTCAATTCACTTTAGTTTCTTAATAAAAGTTCTTCTTCTACTCTTATTCTGTTGTTCTTAATATCACTTTGATACCTTTGGATCAAGGTGTGAATTTATTCACACCAACCCTTGTGAAATTATTCACACAACGGTGGAGTGATCATTTTATTTTTGTTGTTTTCTTTACTTCTCCATTCCTCCCTTATGAGTCTACTTTCCACTTCCATTGAAACCATGGGATCAATGGAGGGCTAACCCACTTATGGGTTGATCCAAGGGAGTAGCAAGGGGCTAGATTGGATGTTATTTATCACCTAATTAATGTATAATCACTTCTTTAATTGGGATTTTTATTTGATGATTTTTAAACTCCATCGTCCTTGTTGAATTTAAGGCCACACACTTCAAGTACTAATACGATCCTTTACCTTGAAGTGCTAAAAACATTGATCCTTCAAGTGTATAGGTGATTAGTATTAGAGGTTTTAGGCATTAAACCAGTAAGTGATGATGTTGTTTTATCTCCTTAAATGAACCCATCTCAAATTTAAGAAATTGAAATCATTAAAAAGAAAATACGTCCAATCCACCCCGAGTTAAAACCCATCCAAAAACCCATCCAAAATCAATCCAAGTTGGCCACTTCATAGCCAAAAATCCATCCTTTAGTTTGTGTATCTTAGGTATCTTCTTAGGTCTCTGTGGAATCGACAACCCAAGCTACACTACAAGGACCGTTCTACCCTTCTTCTCTTGGGTAAATTTGGGCGTGAACCAGTGGTCTTACTTTAGTCAGAAATCCAACCTAAGGAGCCCTTTTGATCATATCAAAAGGAAGAACCTGAAGAAGAGGTAAATATCTCACCACCTATTTCAAATTCCTTTCATCTTCCACTTCCTCCTTATTTGTTATTTCCATTATAAAATAATGAGTCTAGTATCTTATATATACTGTGATGTTATTATAAAAATTTTAAAACCATATTAGTTATTTTATCTATCATATGAATGAAAAATTCACCACACGTGCGTACGTACGGCTTACCGTCTCCACGTCGTGGTGTAGTTTGTTATTCAAACATTTCATCATTTGGATGGGTATACTAATGAGTATAAATGATATAAATAATAAATATAAAATTATAATGATTCTGTATATATGATATACCATCGAATTATATACAATTTTAATATTAAAATAATGATATTGTCGTTCATGCGTACGTACAGACCACCGTCTCCATGAACGCGATGAGATTTATTTTCCATGATTAACCATTCAAGTATGATTATAAAGTATATATAATAAATAATCATGAAATATATTACATAATAATGATACTATATTTATGTACATATATGTTTCATTTACTTAATTCCATTCAATTCAATAAGGAAATGAAAACAACATTTATGTGTACGTACGACCTACCATCTCCATGAACGGTGTATTTCATTCCATTTATTGATCTATCATATATATTTATATGATGAATATATATTATATATAAATCATATTTTAAATTCTGGAATTAAGTAAATCAGGATATAAGTAATAATATCACAAACAACAAGTCGGAACACGTATGATAAATGAAACGATTTTACCCAAAATGCTGCTTTAACATGGAATTTACAAAAGAATGGGTAATAAAGTCATAAGTTAATCATATATGATAGAACAAATATTATTAGGATTACGTTAAAAATTAATAATATATTTAAACCCACTATACAGGAGTCTCAGACACATACGGAAGAAATTGGACATAAGGTAAGGGGTAATTTTGCAATCTCATTTTTATCCGAGATTACTTATACGTAAGTATTTACTAGGGTTATATTTTTCATCCATGCCCATAAAATGTTTTTCATTAAGTTTTTAATATTATTCTATGTATTTTTAATGTCATTTTTACCCCTATTTTACTTTTACTTTGTGTTATGGGCGGAATCTTTCTTTTGTTTACCATACATGGTACTTTTTTGACTTTTCCGTTAAAAGTACGAGGGGAATGTTTTTCTAACTTATACGGCATGAACAGATTTTTACGGTTTCATAATGCCTTATTTTAATGAATCTTACTCTACAATATTTCATTATTATTTTCAACAAAATCCTTTTATTTTAAAATTGAATGTAATTTTGTAAAAATAAAATGATTTTGAAGAAGAAAGGATATTTTCCTTAAGAATTCATTTCATGTGTTTTGTCAAAACTATTTTCCATCTAAGATGACATTATTTAGTATGATTATGTTTCAAGTATAATGTCTCTATTATTTACATTGTGTTATTCTTCTTCTTATTAAATAATATCCATTTGTTTTATTTGGATTACGTTATGATGAGATGATGTTTATGAAACCCATTTTATTCTTTGGGTTGTGATGAATGATTTATGTTTATTTTGTGGAACAAGTAAGAATGATTTCATAATGAGATTGGTGGGACCTATATCTCCCTCCAATTAATTGGGTAAATATTTATAAATCATGATATAGATATGGCTAGAATGGAAAGTGAATCCAGTTCAGTAATACAGGGCTAGAATGTCAAGTAAACCCGATTCAGTAATGGACTTTGTCCACTATGATGGACTTGGCAGCAATGACTTGGCTACTCTAGAAATCATAACATGTGATTAATGTTTTACATAATTTCATGTTTTATTCCCATGCTATTTTATCATTATTAATGTTCCTTTATTATCTATTCCTTACGTACTACCAAGATTTATTTCACAACTCAAGATCTTGATGTTTATACTTTATGTTCATGTTTTTATGTTCAAATATATATGGTTTGTTTTATTTTCTCCATGCTTACCCTTACTAAGCATTTGAGATCACCCTTTTTATGTTTTCTTTTCCCCAGGATATAAAGAATGGTTTTAGGTAAGAAAACCAAAGGGGAATATCTTTATGGGAGATGTTGAAGATCTTTCACCATGATTAGAAGATTATGTTCTGAGTTTCCAAAGACAATAAAATAATACGGTCTTTGGGTGTCTGTTTTTGTCATGAATTAAGTATTCCACAAAAGTAATGTATTGTCCATGTATTTAAATCTTTGGTCTCTACAATTGGTATCAGAGCAATGGTTTAGTTAACCTTTGGAAACATGGATGTGAAAACTTTAGTGAGATCCCAAGAGATATTTCTAAGGTATGTCTAAGGATGTCCCTAAGGATAATTATAAGTATAGGTTATAGTCCTATAATTACGGTAACGATCTTATAATTAAACCTAATATGTTATATATTTAATTTGATCCCCCTTTATTATGTTGTTTTCCTAGCACGATTTTTTCCTCTCACACTATTTTATTTGGGTTTTATAAAATGGATGGAAACAGGAAGATTCACGATAATGGAGGATATGATGGATAATATAATGATATTCATCGTGAGAAACCAAATGAAATGGTATTTGGAAGTCCAAACATCATTATTATGCCTAATCAACAATCTCATAATATGATCAATAATCTCAACTTTGGTAAGTTTCACGACTCAGCTAATAAGAGAAAGATGGAGTTTCATGATGATCATATAGGAAAGAAAGTTCAATTTCTATCATGCAAATAATGTGGTAAGAGACATCAGGGAGAATGATTCAAAGGAACTGGAAGATGCTTTGGGTGTGAAAAAGAAGGACACAAAGCTAGTAAGTGAAAAGGAAAAGGTTCAGTTAACACCATGGACAAGGATAATGGTATTGATAAGACATCAACAATGGTTAAATGTTCTAAATGTGGAATGTATGGACATTATGAAATCCAATTACCTAAGAGAAAATATCTTGAATAGAATCAACATGGTCGTATGAGTTGTATTTATGTTGATGATAATGAAGAGACTACAAATGATATATGAGATGAAATAAGTGTTGAGGAATAAAATGATGAAGCTTGGTCAATAGTTTAAGAAGGTAGTGGAATTATTGTATGTTTATCAATAGTTATGTTGTCTGGGTAATTTAATGGTACTATGGAAGAAAGAAACATCTAAGGATTGTTGCACTATTGTTTTTCCTAAAGTATTTGAAAGTATATGTTGAATGGTACCGGTAACCATGAAAGATTATTCAGATATTTTTGGAAAGTAGATGATATGAACATAATGAAGGGATAAGGAGATAACGAGACATTTGATAGTATTAATGAGCTCATGATGGATATAAGGACAAAGTGATATCATGGTTTGAGAGTATAGAAATTTTGGGATTTTGGTATGTTGAAAGTGTTAACTTTTGATAGCATTCATGTTTTCACAATGATTATTTGGTAATTCATGTTTTAAGAGAATAAATGATTAAGGAATTCACATATTTGGTATGTGACCAACAAGATATATCTTAGGATATATGGGGGATAAATTATGGTATTCAATGGTTATTAAATGACCTTTCTAGTAGTCATTTTATTTATACCATGAGATTGGACAAATACCTAAAGGTTAGAATGGATTATGTTAGACATTAGATATTATTGTTTAAGGCTAAAACTTTTTTTTTTCTAGAATGTTAAAATAGTGTAGTTTTAGAAAAAGGAAAACCTGTAGGATGAGCGACAACCCATCACGTCGAACAGGGTTGCGGGAATCGAACCCACAACCGAAGTGCGACAGGACTTTATCACCTACCACTGGCCTACAGGAAGTCCCTGATTAGTAGAAATTAGTTTTATTTTATTAAGTGGTATGATATATGAATTATAAGTCCATTTTAGGAACCATTTATGATTAATCTCACCATAGATGGACTTATGTATATTTAATAACTTTTACTAACCTTTTTTTTGAGATAGATGAAATAAACTATCATTCTATTGCATGATCTGCTAAAACTTCACAAATGAAAAATTCAACTTCATTTCTTTATGAGATGAAGTGAAAGTTGTTCAAGGAATTACCAACGGTAAGATTTTACCAAAATCAATTAACAATTTATTTTAATTCCATTTTTTTCAACTTTAGGGAAATGATATTGAAAACCAAAAACATTGTCCTAGATGGTACCTTAGATCATCACAAATTTATTTCTTTGTGATTGTTGTATTTTTCATAGCCATGTTCTCTACCACTCTCCATCAGAACATGATGGTCGGATTTCTCTTCCATATCCATATTTTCACCTATATTTTTCTATGTGGAAACCCAGTGATGAGTCAATTTGGGTAACGATTACGTTTCATACTTTAGTTTTTAAAATTTAGTTTTAGTATTCATTTTTACGATGTGGGTTTCTATGAATGAAACTTTTATGTAGTAAACCATTTATAACCCTGACAAATTTCGAGGGTGAAATTCATTTTAAGGGGTGTAGAATGTAACACCCCAAGATTTTATGAGAAATATTATTTTTAATTTATTTGATGCCTTGTGTTGTACACTACACCAAGATTATCTTGCGATATATGCAACATTGTATTAGCTTATAGTATACAAAACACTATTATTGTCTTGCGTTACACACAGGAGAAACCTTCCTCGATAGCTTGCATTGTGCGTAATGCCGAGTTTCACTAAACAACGACATGTTATTAAAAAATTATATAAACTAGCCGTTATGAATAGTAATACCCTATTTTTGAAATTTTATAAATTTTATCTTTAAAAATGGACTTCATTTTTGGATTCGGAATATCGAAATTATACTAGGGTGAAGTTTTGGTATTTTTATGAAAACTTTCAATTTTTGATGAATAGTGAAAACACTCAGTTATTGGTTAAAACTGACTTTTTATTTATATAATCATTTATTTTATTTAAATTTATTTTAGGTCAAAATATATACATAATACCTATATAAGTTAAATGTAATTCATTGTATTCATTTTATAATAATTATATATATATTAAAAGTTTATTGAACTTTTCACCGTCTTTTACCCACCTCCTAGGAGAATTTGAAAATTCACATAAAAATTAATTTTACCTCTTATTTGAGTGGAATTTCAAAAATCCGAGAGTCATGGTTGATATCAATAAGTGAAATTTGGTTCAATGAGATGAAAATAATTTTTGTTGAATAGTAACTTTTAACTTTTATTTACCATGGTTAAAAGTAAATAGGGTAATTAATGGTAAATATGATATTATTATTACCCTTATACGTGTCCTAATTATATTAGATAAGTTTATTAGACCAAAAAAAACCTTAGGAATAAAATATTACCCTTTAGGTCCACTTGGATTAGATTAGGACATTTATTATTATTTTATTTAAAGAAGAGTTAAAATAGTTAAAATCAAAGTTTAATAACTAAAACATTTTTAATATAGGTTTATACATTAGATAAATTCAACTATAAATATTAATTAGAAATATAAAAGTATTTCCAAAATAAAGGTATTTTATTTATAATTTTTATACATTAAATAATTTAATATATTTATGAGACAATGATGATGCAGTAATTACATTATTAATGTAATATTAACATAATTGATATTATAAATACCCAAATTAATGTAATTTGAGACTTATTATGAATTAATATAATTTTATAGGTTAATATAACATATTAGGGTTGGTTAGATGAATTTATTTGTAATTAATAATACTGTTATGAATTTAGAAAAAACACAATACCAAATAGTGTCAAAATTGACAAAAAAGAGTTTTTATAACAAATATTATATTATTAATTGATATAATGGTCCTAAAAATCTAAGGTTAGGCCAAAGGACTTATGTAATAATATATATGAAATTAATGAACCAATTGGGGTTCTATATTTAGTTTATAGTATGTTTGTTAACCGTATAGTGTAAGAATACAGGAAGACACGAAAAAGTTAAATTATTTAACTTAGAGTTGAATCTAAATGATAAGGTTAAAATGGTAGCCTAAACTTTCTAAAACCTTTTTTTGAGAGGATTTCGACCCATACGCACCCTAGACTCTAAATAAGTTACTTTGGATCTATTATAAACCGAATATGAATTTATTATAAAATAATATTTTAAGTTTTTTCTAAGGTGCCCCTCAGCCCTCTTATAAAAGGGCACTCCCCCTTCTCTCTAATTAACACCTCCAAAGCCATTTGGCATGGCCAAACCCTGACCAAATACCCTATAAACTGTCTTTCCTTCATTATAGATGCCTTCCTTTTGTCAAAAATCCAAACTAAGGATCCCTTTTGATCATATCAAAAGGAAGAACCCGAAGAAGAGGTAAATATCTCACCACCTATTTCAAGTTCCGTTCTTCTTCCCCTTCCTCTATATTTGTTTTTTCCATTATAAAATAATTACTACAGTATATTATATATAATGTGATGTTATTATAAAAATTTTAGAACCATATTAGTTATTCTATCCATCCTATGAATGAAAAAGTCACCACACATGCGTACGTACGACTTACCATCTCCATGTCGTGGTGTAGTTTGTTATTCCAATATTTCATCATTTGGATGGGTATAATAATTAGTATAAATGATATAAATAATAAATATAACATTATGATGATTATTTATATATTATATACCATCCAATTATATACAATTATAATATAAAAAGAATGATATTATTGCTCGTGCGTACGTACGGACTACCGTCTGCACGAACGCAATGAGATTCATTTTCCATGATTAACCATTAAAGTATGATTATAAAGTATATATAATAAATAATCATGACAGATATTACATAATAATTATACTGAATTTATGTAAATATATGTTTCATTTACTTAATTCTATTCAATTCAATAAGGAAACGAAAACAGCGTTCATGCGTACGTACGATCTATAGTCTCCATGAACAATGTATTTCATTCCATTTATCAATATATCACATATATTTTTATGCTGAATATATATTATATATAAATCATGTTATAAATTCTGTAATTAAGTAAATCAGGATATATGTAATAATATCGAGAACAACAAGTCAAAAAACGTATGATAAATGAAACGATTTTACCCAAAATGTTGCTTTAACATGGAATTTACAAAAGAACGGATAATATAAAGTCATAATGAATCATATATGATATCATAAATATTATTATGGTTATGTTACAAGTTAATAATATGTTTAAACCCACTATAAAAAAGTCTCGAACATATATGGAAGAAATTGGACATAAGGTAAGGGGTAATTTTGCTATCTCATTTTTATCTGAGATTGCTTATACTTAAGTATTTACTGGGGTTATATTTTTCATCCATGACCATAAAATGTTATTCATAAAGTGTTTAATATTATTCCATGTATGTTTAATGTCATTTTTACCACTCTTTTACGTTTACTTTGTGTTATGGAAGGAATCTTTCTTTTGTTTACCATACATGGTACTTTTTGACTTTTCCGTTTAAAGTACGAGGATAATGTTTTTTTAACTTATACGGAATGAATGGTTTTTTACGGTTTCATAATGCCTTATTTTCATGAATCTTACTCTACAATATTTCATGATTATTTTCAAAAAAATACTTTTCTTTTAAAATTGAATGGCATTTTGTGAAAATAAAATGATTTTGAAGAAGAAATGTTATGTTTCTCAATAATCCATTTCAAGTGTTTTGTGAAAACTATTTTCCATATAAGATGAAATTATTTAGTATGATTATGTTTCAAGTGTAATTTATCTATTATTTACATGGTTTTATTCTTCTTATGATGAAATTATATCCATTTGTTTTATATGGATTACGTTATGATGTGATGATGTTTATGAAAACCATTTTATTCGTTGGGTTATGATGAATGATTTATGTTTATTTTGTGGCACAAGTAAGAATGATTTCATTATGAGATGGTTGAGACCTATATCTACCTCCAATGAATTGGGTAAAGATTTATATCTCATGAGATAAACATGGCTGGAACAACAAGTGAATCTGGTTCAGTAATATAGGGCTGGAATGGCAAGTAAACCCAGTTCAGTAATGGAATTTGTCCACTATGATGGTCTTGGCAACAATGACTTGGATACTATGGAAATAATAAAATTTGATTAATAGTCTCCACAATTACATGTTTTATTCCCATTCTATTTTATCATGATTTATGTTCCTTTATGATCTATGCCTTAAGCACTTCCAATATTTATTTCACAACTCAAGATCTTGATGTTTAAACTTTATGTTCATGTTTTTATGTTCAAATATATATAATGTGTTTTATTTTCACCATGCTTACACTTAAAAAGCATTTGATCTCACCCTTTTTATGTTTTATTTTCCTCAGGATATAAATAAAGGTTTTAGGTAAGAAAAACAAAGGGGATGATCTTAATGGGAGATGTTGAAGATCTTTCCCCATGATTTTAAGATTAGGTTCCGAGTTTCCAAAGACACTAAACTAATACGGTCTTTGGGCGTCTGTTTTTTTCATGTATTAAGTATTCCGAAAAAGTAAAGTATTGTCCATGTACGTCAAGCTTTGGGTCTCTACAAAGGTTATGAGAGAAATATCTCATATACACTGGATAAGATATATCTTGAACCCAAAAAAAAGTACTGCAATCGAAGGTTAATCTTTTCCGAAACTGGGATAGATAGGTATAGTTCCAAACAAATGAGGTCCATATTAACCTCAGCACAAGAGTTAGTCTAGGGAACCAAGCATAGATATCCACCCAGAGAGTCTCCAATTGTGTTCAGGAAGCATTATTTTTAAAAGGGAAGCGAGATCCTCGGGAGACTGAGCCATACGACAACCCAAGGACTCTCCTTCCCCCGGTGAGCATCCATTGACCATCTGGATAAACTAAATCTCCAATGACCCCAAGAGTGAGGGGACCTACACCACACCTCAATAAATTCCGAATGTGAAATGAGAATGATGTATAAGGAGTTTTGATGAAGAACCGAGATCCGTGCTAGAACCTGTAGGCCCCAGGAATCCACATAGTGCTGAAAAGATGAGAGGGATGGTTTGGACTCGCCGAAACGAGAGATTAGGGTGAGGTGAAAGTAGGCAGAGGCCTCCTCAAAAATTGAAGATGGGATTCCTAGACAAACCTGAGATCCTTCATACGATGACTAAGCCACCCCTAGGGAAACTTCCGAGAAGAATGGGTGGAAAGTAGATGGGGAAGAGCCATAGAGGTCATCATGGAAGGAAATATGAGCTCCATGGACGAGGGGGGGGGGGAGAACGAGGTGGGGGAGGGAATCGAGCACACCACCTTCTCAGGAGGGGGCACCAGGAACCACAGATACACTGACCCAAGGCCAAAAGAGGAAGGATCCGACAAGGAAGGACCATAGGACCCATGATCAAAAGGTGGTGGATCTGAGAGAGACGATTCCGACCCAAAGGAGGAGGCTACAACGGTCGAAAAGATATGAAAAGGGGTGGTGCGTGAGGATCATTATTCAAGGGATCCATAAGTGATTCCCAAACAAATTTATTAAAAACTATGTTATATAGGTCTCTAAGGGTCATTAATTCCATAGTTATCACATGCAGGAAATAATTATTTACTTTATTCATTTTATATATTTTTTCTCTTCCATATTCTTCTTCTCTTTGTTCCATTTGAATCCATAAGACTTAGATAAATAATTATTTGTCTTAAGGAACCTAACTCTATTTCACCTTTTGAGGAAAAAGGTTTAGAAACTATCACCCTTCAGAGACTTGAATGAAACCCTTAAAATAAGTGATCAGTCATGCACTCCGTGTTACATATGTAATCCATAACATACCTAGCTAACATTGTAGAGGTAGATTCATACTCATGAACACTTTCTTCATCCTTTTTTTATGCTAAGGGACATTCTCTTCATATTATTTTGTTTCTCATGAGGGAAATGTTTTTCAAAAAATGTCTCCTTAAAAGCTTTAAATTACATGAGTTTTATTTTCTATTCATCCATAGTATTCTAGATCAACAACAACCATTGACGAACATCACAATTGAGATAATAAATTTCAGGTGTAACATTTTCTATTTCACAAAATTCCAATTACATAAATATATTCTATAAATAATTTGTTAATTTCTCATCCATTGATGGATCAGTATTCCCACTAAATGATGGGGGACTCTATCTTATGAAGTGATCTAGAATTGGATAATCTCGTTTCGGAATAGGGTTCTCTATACTGGAAAGGTTATTTTTCATAACATGATTATGTTTACCAAATATATCTATAATTTACTAAGTCCTAATACCAACTATATTAAAATCCTTAGAAGTGAAACCACTATAGTGGAAAAATTATTGATATGATTCTTCATTCTAGGTTCCATTTAAAAATAATGGAATACACTCTATTAGATCATAACATTATATAACATTAAGTTTAATCCTATTACTAGTGAAATAATTACCATAAATTAAAAATATTAACCATAAATAATATAATAATATTAATAATGGTTTATTTGGGAGAATTTTACATTCAAATCATTCATAATGGTTTGTAATGAAAATGTGAATTTTCTTATTCCTATCCCCATGTGTTTAAAACTAAGTACACAGTAAGGTCAATTTATCATGTACATGATTATGATTGATTCAATACCAACATGAACATTTTGGATTTATTACCCATAGGTGCATATGTTTCAGAACCAAGTTCACTTGTAGTATCTATAAAGGAATGTATTTCTATGAAGAACCACATACTATCTACCTTAATAAAACATTAAAATGCTCTTCTATAATTATCCTTAAATTCGATCATAGGGTTATGTTCCCTAATGTATATTTACCTAAATATAGTTCTCAATGTTTCTACTAATATTTATATGATATCAACTGTAATGACCCTGACCACAGTATCCTAGAGATGGTGCTTAAATTATTACATTTCCATAAATGAAAGATTTTAATCACAAAGGATTAATCTGTTTTTTTTGGAAAAAAAATATATACATGATAACTAGTTTACATTGGGAATATAAAATAAAACTTATTACAAAACAAAATCTAAAAAACCGAACCATTTAAAACTCATTCAGATACCACTTCATTAAAACATAGGGAAAGGAAAAAATAAGGGTGATCGCAAATGATTAGTAAGGGTTATGTACAATAGAAGATAACATAAATAAATAACAAGTAATCACACTAGAATTGTAAATAACTGAACAAACATAAAATTTAAATAAAATTATGACATTAATATATAAGGAATAATCATTATGTCATGGTAATAACTAAACACGCATTCCATTTAAAAAATTTGATGAGAATAAGATTTATCCATATATTTTTTCATAGTGAAAATTTAATGGATAATAATATATGACTTCAGAATTTTTGAAAATCTTAATTATTGGAATTCATGTTTCCTAGGAACATGATACTTACAGTCTAGTTCTATCCTCAATAAATTTTAAAACATATGGGGTAAAAACCCATTTTATTTTTGAACTGATTTGTCTCATTAGACTATTGATGCATAAATGGTATTACATTAATTGGGCCCCAACCCATGTATTTAATGTAAAAACATAATTCCCTTGTATATTAAAAAAAATATTTAATTCATAAAAAATGTGCCTTATTGTATATTTTTATTGAGTAAAGGATACAAATTTATCAATTTCTCTCAATTAATCAAATAAATTTCTATGTAAAGACCATATGTAAAGATTCTATACAGTTTAGGAAATAATCATATAAACATAAAATTTTATGCTTTTTTAAGATAATTTTAAGGTATAATGAAAAATAATTAAAATAATGTTTTGTTTTGAGAGAATTTTAACAATAAAAAAAGAAAGTGGGATTGAAAAATTACATTTACCACTTGGTAATTTCCATATGAAATACCCTTGGATAATATAATTCAAAGTGAAAAATAAAAATAACAAATTATGAATGATTCATGATATTAAATGTTAATGGGGGAAATATAAACACTACATTAATGTGAATTAGTGCATAAAAATAAATAATTCTCAATGGAATGTAAATTGAGATGAAATCTCTTACTTTAGGACTCAATATGGTTGAATTCTATTAAAAATCATTTATAATAGTTTAAAGTATATTATTAGCTTATAAATAAAACATATTAATATTTATGATATCATATATGATACTTTTAGAACATCTTATGACGATTTTTTTTAATAATATGTCATTATTTTCATTGTTTCTAGTGTTAATAGCCTTGTTTTTCGAGTATGTTTTGACATGTTATTTTCTGTTTCTATTATGTAGAAAAATATTTCACAATCAATATAATGTAAAACATCATGTAAATATCATATATATATATATATAGTTTACATTAATTTACATCAATCCATAAAATATGGTCCTAGGAAATGAAATACACTTTTTATATAGATGATAGTTTGTACGCAGACATGCACGTTGTTTCAATTTTCATGTTGTAATGAATGAAAATAAAATAAAATATCTATATTATAATTATAATATCATTATTATTTCGTATATATGGAATATTTTTATTTAAACCATCCTTAATACATTCCATTTAAGGAGGGAATGAATCACATTGCTTCACAAGGCATTAGTCCTCCGTACACATGAGCGACATTATTGTATTCCCAAAAAAATGAAAACCATGAATGTATGTGTGATATAACAAATAATTAAGTATAATAATATTATAAATATAATAAATATCATATGTAAATAGTATTTCCATCATTATTCCCAACTGTGAAAGGAGGTAATCTAAAAATGAATAACATCGGCTCATGAGGCGGTAGTCCACCATATACATGAACTGTGATTTTGTAACGCATTTTATGAAAGTGTGTGAAGTCATAAATTTTAACCACAACATAAAAAAAATATGTCGAAGATACTGAGGATATTATATAATCATGTTATAATAATAATTTCAGAATGTGGGAAAGAAAATAATATAAAACACTCTTAGAAGAACATTACATATTCTTCGGGAATCTACTCAAGGTTCCCACAAAAACCATAAAAGGATTGTTTTCTCTAAAATTTATCCTTATAGGATTATGGGAGGGAATTTTGGGAGTTATTTGCGTAGTTCTTGGTCGATCAAAATGTATTGAGAGGTGTGAAGAACTGGGGAGGGGGGAGTGAGTGCCCTTTTATAGGTGAAGATGAGTGGTGTTCTCAAAAATACTAAAAATTAATCACTATTTGGAGTTCAATATTACCTAATTTGGCACCAAAATTGATAATTAATGTTGTTTAGGGTTTATATGGTCGATAAAAACCTCCAACACTCAATTAAACACATTTTAAAAAAAAATTATTCCATAACTTCTAAGAATCCAAATTTTACCACTTTTGAGTTTTCACTAATGTAATCATTTTTAGTTATTAAGAAAAAATATTGTCCCTAAGATACTTCTTTACAGAAAAATTCAAAAGATTAAAATCATGTATATTCCAATTTTATGTCACTTAAGAATAAAAAATTAATTCTAAGAAAATCAATAAGTTATTATTAAATTAATTGAACTTCATATACATTAAATAATTAAAATATATACTTTAATAATAGAACATAAATAATATGATATTCATGTTAGATTCAACAACACAATAAATATTTATAATAATTTATTCATCCCCAACAACCAATTATTTCATCATTTTATGTTATTTGATGTCCTTTAATAGTTCCAAAAACTATTATCTATATAGGAACCCAAAATAAACATATTTATAAAATAATTTATATATTTTCATATTGTATAATAAAAAAGTAAAAATTCATAGCCACTTATCAAATCAGTATAAAAAATTTGGAACCTAAGACATTATTAGAGGGGCTGAATATAACGACCCATAATTTACATACATTTTTATTACTTCAGAATTGAAGCACACTTATTACAACATATAAAAAAACCATGAAATGACTGTATTGGTATAGTGTCTTTAGAAACTGGGAAACATAATCAACTGGTTCATAAATCATCTACACTGTCTCCCTTTTATTTTATCATATCTACAGTCCCTTTTGGCATATCTTACTTAATAACCTTCTTCATGAACTAGGGAAAAGAAAACATACAAAAGGGTGAGCTCAAATGCTCAGTAAGGGTAAACAAAAGAAATATCAATCACATCATATTCATAAGAACATAACATTTTGGAAATCATAACCTACAAAATAGATCGTAATTTCATAACATGGGATAAATCATAGTAGTGAAATTTAATCCCAATAATCATAACATGAAACTTTTTGTAATACACACATAATCATAGAGAATCAATTCTTAGTAGTCAAGAATCACTTCTAAGTCTATCTTAGCGGACAAATTCCATTTCTGAACCAAGTTCACTCCTCATTTCAGTCCTGTTTCACTAAACCAGATTGACTTGTTGTTCCAACCATGTATATCTCATGAGATATAAATCTTGACCCAATGAATTGGAGGGAGATATAGGTCCCACACATCTCATAATGAAACCATTCTTATGTGTTCTACAAGAACCTAAATCATACATCATAGCATAACCCATTTAATAAAAATGGGATTCTTAAACATCATGCCATCATAAGATAATCCATATAAGATAAAAAGACATAATAAAAATAATTCCATCAAAACATAAACAAATCAATGTAAAAATAGGGATAGAAACAGAACCCCATATTATCTTAGACGGAAAATAATTTTGATAAAACACTTGAACTCCATTCTTGAGGAAAATATCCTTTCTACTTCAAAACATTTTTCCTTTCTTAACATGTCATACAATTTTAAACTAAAAGAAGTTGATTAAAAAATAAACTTGAAAATTTGTAAAGGAAGATTCATGGAAATAATGTTCTAAAATTCCATTCATTTTGTATAAGTTAAAAGAAACATTCTTCTCATACTTTGGCTGGAAAAGTCAAAAAGTACCTTGTACTAAAAATGACAAAAGATTCCTTTCATACCTTTTACTAAAAACTCACCAATAAGTAATATTGGATTTAAACAATTTTAGGAGGATGGAAATAATATTACATATTGAGGAAACAAGGATGTGGATGATAAATACACCCCAGTAAATACCAAAGTATAAACAATCTCAGATAAAAATGATATTGTGAGATTTTCCCTTACCTTAGGTCCAATTTGCTTCGTACGTGCTCGAACCTCCTCTTCTTCGACAAGCCTATTTGAAACCTCTTCTTAGGGAACTAATGTTGGTCTTTGAAGAAGACCAGGACCTCCAGAATATTAATACAGAAGTGTAGAAGAGAAATTGGCAGGGGTTGGCCTAGTTTGAACTCTCAAAGTGGTGTGAGGATGGGAGGTAGGAGGTGTCCTTTTATAAGGGAGGAGAGGAGCACTTTAGAAAAAACTTAAAATATTATTTTATAATAAAGTTATATTCAGTTTTTAATAGCTCCAAACTGATTTATTTTGAATCTAAGGTGGTTATGGGTCTAAATCCTCGCAACCAATATATTTTAGATAAGTTTTGGTTACTATTCTAACCTTATCATTTAGATTTAACTCTAAGTTAAATAATTTAACTTTTACCGTGTCTTCTTGTTTTCTTACACTATATGGTTAATAAACTTACTATAACAAGACAAACAACCCCAAAGTGGTTCATTATTAATATATATAACCTTATCCAAGTCATTTGGCCGAAACATATATTTTTAGGAATAAAATAACAATTAATAATATAATATTTGTTTTAAAAACTATTTTATGTCAATTTTGACACTATTTGGTAATTGATTTTTGTGAAAATCATAAAAACATGATTATTTCTAAAAAAGTTAATTAAATCAATAATAATATGTCATATTAACCTATAAAATTAGTTTAATTCATGAAAAGTCTCAAATTACATTTATTTGGGTATTTATAATATCAATTATGTTAATATTTCTTTAATATGGTAATTACTGCATCATCATTGTGTCATAAATAAATTAAATTATTTAAAGTCTAAAAATTATAAATAAAATAACATTACCTAGTAAATCTTTTTATCTTTCTAATTAATATTTATAGTCGAATTTATCTTATTTATAACCCTGTATTAAAAATGTTTTAGTTATTAAACTTTGATTTTAACTATTATAACTCTTCTTAAAATAAAATAATATTAAATTTCCTAATCTAATCCAAGTGGAACTAAAGGGTAATATTTTATCCCTAAGGTTGTTTTTGATCTAATTACACTTATCCAATAGAATTAGGACATGTGTTAGGGTAATACAAGTTTTACCCTTAATTACCCTATTTACTTTTAACCATGGTAAATAAAAGTAAAAATTTACTATTCACCAAAAATTATTTTTATCTTATTGAACCAAATTTTACTCCTTGATGTTAACCATGTCTCTAATATTTTTGAAATTATACTCATAGAAGCGGTAAAGTTATGTTTTATGTAAATTTTCAAACTCTCCTAAGAGGTGGGTAAAAGACGGTGAAAAGTTCAATAAACTTTTTATATATCTAAAATGATTATAAAATGACTCTAATGAATTACTTTGAACATATATAAGAATTATGTATCAATTTTTATCTAAAATAAATTTAAATAAAATAAATAATTATTTAAATAAAAAGTCAGTTTTTAAATAGTAACTCAGTGTTTTCACTATTCATCAAAAATTGAATGGTTTTAGAAAAATACCAAAAATTTACCCTAGGCTAATTTTGATATTCCGAATCCAAAAATGAAGTCCATTTTGAGAGATAAAATTTATAAAATTTCAAAAAGTGGGTATTACTATTCATTACGGCTAGTTTTAATAATATTTTAATATCATATCGTTGTTTAGTGAAACTCGATATTGCGTACAATGAAAGCTATTGAGGAAGGTCATGATTGCGTGTAAAGTAAGACAAGATAGTGTTGTGTATAGTAAAAGATTCCTTTGATGATGTATATAACATAAAAACAAAATATTTCTCATAAAAATATCGGGTGTTACATTCTACCGTGCTTAAAATGAATTTCGCCCTCGAAATTCGTCACTTTGTAACAAATAGATGAGGATACCTCTCATTCATTATATCCTCAATCTCCCATGAAGATTCTTCTAATTGGTGGTTCCTCCATAAAACTTTCACCAAGCAAGTGGTCTTGTTCCGTAGGACTTTTTCACTACGATCCAGAATCTCTATCGGTTATTCTTCATAAGAAAGATCTTACTCCAGCGGTACAACTTCTGAGTTGAGTACATGTGAAGGATCAGGTATGTAATTTATCAGGAGAGATACATGGAACAAATCATGAACTTGAGAGAGAGTTTGTGGAAGCACCAATCGGTAAGCTACCTTCCCAACATGATCCAGTATTTCGAAAGGACCGATATACCTCGGGCTCAACATTCCCTTCTTTCCAAATCTCATTACTCTCTTCCAAGGAGATATTCGTAAGAACACTTTATCACCCACTTCAAACTCTAGGTCTTTTCTTCAGTTATCAGTATAACATATTTGTCAACTCTGAGCTGCTCTTATGTGTTGTTGAATAGATCTGACCTTTTCAGCCATCTCATCAACAAGATCAGGTCCTAATAGCTTTCTTTCCCCAACTTCATCCCAGCAAGTTGGAGTCTTGAATTTTTTTCCATAGAGAGCTTTATAAGGAGACATCTGAATACTTGATTGAAAGATATTATTATAAGAAAATTCCACCAAAGTTAGGTGTTGATCCCAACCACCTTTGAAATCCATAGAGCAAGCTCTTAACATATCTTCTAGAGTTTGAATTGTCCTCTCAAACTGACCGTCTGTCTAAGGATGATAAGTAGTGATGAAACTCAACTCTATATCCAGAGTATGCTGAAGACTTCGCCAAAACATTGAGGTAAACCTCGTATCTTGATCAGATATAATGGAAAGTGGTACTCCATACAATCTTACCAATTCCTTCACATATATCATGGAAAGATGATCTAGAGATAAATCCTCTCTAATAGCAATGAAGTGTGCTGACTTTGTAAGACGATCAACTATGACCCATATAGTATTATTTACTTTGGATGTTTTAGGAAGTCCGGTGACATATTCCATTGTGATGTCTTCCCATTTCCATTCGGGTATGGGTAATGGTTGTAACATCCCCTTAGACTTCTGTCTCTCATCTTTAACTTGATTACAAACCAAGAATCAAGAGACATATTTAGCAACATCTCTTTTCATGCCATCCCACCAAAAGTACTCTTTCAGGTCCCTATACATCTTCATGCTTCCAGGATGAATAGAGAATGAAGAACTATGAGCCTCATCCAGTAGCACCTTCTTTAATTCTTGGATGGGAGGAAGACAAACCCGATTCTTGAACCTTTTTATCCCATCACAATCAAGGTTGAATTCCGGAACATTTCTCACCTTCTTTTGTAACTCTACATCTTCTTTTTGTGCCTCTTTAATCTTCACATGTATAGATGGTTGAACATTCATTTGATAAAGATAATATTTTTCCCCTTCCATTATAATTCCAAGATCCATCCTTTGCAAATCCATAAATATTGGATCTTTTATGATCCTCGTCATGGATAAGATAGCATGGTCTTGTCGACTTAATGCATCTTCCACCTTGTTTTATTTACTAGGGTGATAATGAATTGAGCAGTCATAATCCTTAATCCGCTCCAACCATGTTCTTTGGCACATATTCTGCTCCTTTTGTGTGAAAATAAACTTTAATCTTTTATGATCAGTATAAATATCACACCTTTCACCATAAAGATAATGCCTCCAAATCATTAATACAAAGATTACCGCAGCTAATTACAAATCATGAGTTGGGTAATTTTTCTCATGGATTTTCAACTGTCGTGAGGCATAAGCTATCACCATATTATTTTTCATGAGAACACACCCCAACCCCTTCTTGGATGCATCACTATAGATCACAAACCTTTCTCCACTACAAGGTAGTGTGAGCACAGGTGCACTAGATAATATTCTTTTTAACTCCTTGAAATTCTCTTCAAATTCCTCTATCCAAACAAAATTAACTCCTTTCCGAGTCAATTTGGTGGGTGGGATAGATAATCGTGAAAAAGCTTTCACAAAACGTCGATAATATCCAGCCAAACCAAGAAAACTTCAGATCTCAGTTACTGTTGTTGGTCTCGACCATCTTTCGATAACCTCTATTTTTGCTGGATCCAAAGATATCCCCTCTTTTGAGATTATGTGACCCAAAAATGCAACTTTTTGAAGCCAAAATTCACACATGGTAAATTTGGCATAAAGCTTCTCCTTTCTCAGGGTCTTCAATACAATTCTCAAGTGATCTTCATGTTATTCCTTTCTCTTTGAATAGACAAAAATATCATCTATAAAGACTACCACAAACTGATCAAGATAGTCTCTAAAGACACTATTCATTAGATCCATGAAGATAGCAGGGTCATTAGTAAGACCAAATGGCATCACTATAAATTCATAGTTTCTGTACCTTGTACGGAAAGTCTTCTTTGGTATATCCTACCTTTTGACCCTTAATTAATGATACCCTGAACGAAGATCAATATTGGAAAAGTATTGAGCTCTGTCTAGTTGGTCAAATAAGTCATCAATGCATGGGAGAGGATATTTTTTATTGATAGTGATCTTGTTAAGTTCTCGATAATCAATGCAGAGTCTCATTGATCCATCTTTCTTCTTAAAAAATAGAATAGATGCTCCCCAAGGTGACGCACTAGGGCGTATGAACCCCTTATCAAGATTCTCTTGGAGTTGCTTCTTCAATTCCTGCAACTCAATTGGGTCCATTCTATAAGGTGTCTTTGAAATAGGCATAGCACCCGATATGAGTTCTATTGAAAACTCAACTTCACGATTTGGTGGAAGACCTAAAAATTCCTCCGGAAAGACATCATCAAACTCCCATACAATGGGAATATTCTTAATCGTGAGTTTCTCTCCAACCATTTGAGATAAATAACTTTCATTTAGTGGAATCAAGACCCATAAGATGGAAGAAATTTCCACTGGAAGCTTATGTTCATCCTTGCATCGATAGACGATCATAGATTGATCTAGAATATGAAATGTGACTTCTCTTCTTTGGAAATTGATATGAGATCCATATAAAGAAAGCCAATCCATGCCAAGAATCACATAAAATTACACTATAGGAAGGATCACAAGATTTGCAGGAAGCACTTTCCCACAAACTTCAATCGGAGAAGAATTGTAAACTTTTGATGCGATTTTTGTGCCATTAGGGGTTGTCAAAGCTAAATAAATATCTAACTACTGAGGTAATATGGAGATACCCTTAGAAAATTATTTAGAAATAAATGAGTGGGTGGATACAAGAATCAAATAAAACATTTTCTACTTTAGAGTGGATGGTAAGTGTACATTTCACCACTTCGTTATCGTACTGCACATCGCTGATAGTAATTGCATATGACATTCCTTTGTCTTTGGCCTTAAGAGTTTGTTGACGTTGATCATCATCAACAACCCTTGGATTAGGGAATTTATTGGAATAATGCCCCATTAACTTGCACTTGTAACATTGAAGTGTAGGAGGTGCACTCTATGTAGCCTTTTCTTTGTTCGCATCACTAGACATCTTCTTCCCATCATCGCGGCATTCAAATGCACGATGACCTTCTTTTCCACATTTGAAACATTTCCTTGTCCCTTTAAGACAACTCCCTCCATGTTTCAGTCCACACTTTGTGCATAAGGGAAAACTCATCTTCTTTTCAGTGTGCTCTTTAGATTTCCCATTGAATTCTATTTTCCTCTTTTTATCAAACCCATATGACTGATGGGTTACTCCAATCTCCATCTCAACCTTGAGAGCACATCGAACTATTTCTTCATAGCTATTGAGGTCCCTTATGGCTAAGGCCCTTCGAAGACTTGGTTTTAAACCACTAACGAATTGATCGATCTTACTCTCAGGTTGGATAATAATTCCAGAAGCATACCTTGAAAGTCTTGTAACATTTTCTTCATACGTACCAACAGATTCATCATCATTTTTCTTCAGTTCAAGAAACTCCTTATCAATATTTGTTCGAAGAATACGAGGGAAGTACTTATTGAAAAATAAGTTCTTGAACTCATCCCATTCCATGGATTCAATTTCATCCTTTTTCATTGTATTCTTGATAAGATTCCACCATTGATCAGCTTCACCTTCCAAATGATATACTGCTAAGATGACTTTATCATGTTCAGAACATTGAAAAACTGAAAATATATTTTCAGCAGTACTGATCCATTGTTCAGCAACTAATGGATCAGTAGACCCACTGAATGAGGGTGGATGATGCCTCATGAAGGATTCAACAGAATGTTTCACCTTCCTTTTCTCGTTTGGAAGTCCTGCATGATTCATAGCTTGAGAAAGTTGTGTGAGCATGGATACAAGATTTTGCATTCCAGCTCCCATAACGTTTGGTTTCTCAAGGGGACAATCATTTCATTGCCCGTCACATTATGCATTAACACGGTTCCTTCGGGTTCCATCAATTGACTAAAACCAAGAAGAATAGTGTGAGCAACACTAATTATAATAGGAAAACCACATAATTAAGAATAAAATTTCACACTTAAGGTCTTATCATAGGTTATTCATGGCCATTTCTAAAACACTAAGATTGTGTTCTATGCTTAGATATATCCTTAAGGTTCTTACTAAGGCTTTCACATCCTAATTTCCAAAGGTTGATTATACCCTTACTCTGATACCAACTATAACAGCCCATACTTTACATACATTGTTACTACTTCATAATTGAATAAAACTTATTACAACATATAACCAAACCATGAAAGGACCGTATAGGTATTGTGTCTTTAGAAACTGGGAAACATAAACAACTGGTTTATAAATCATCTACACTGTCTCCCTTTTATTTTATCATATCTAGAGTCCATTTTGAAATATCTTACTTAATACCCTTCTTCCTGACCTGGGGAAAAGAAAACATACAAAAGGGTGAGCTCAAATTCTTAGTAAGGGTAAACAAAATAAATATCAATCACATCATATTCATAAGAACATAACATTTTGGAAATCTTAACCTGCAAAAGAGATCGTAATTTCATAACATGGGATAAATCATAGTAGTGAAATGTAATCCCAATAATAATAACATGAAACTTTGTGGAATACACACATAATCATAGAGAATCATTTCTAAGTAGTCAAGACTCATTGCCAAGACTATCTTAGCAGACAAAGTCCATTTTTGAACCGAGTTCACTCCTTGTTTCAGTCCTATTTCAGTGAACCAGATTAACTTTCCATTCCAGCCATGTCTATCTCATGAGATATAAATCTTTACCCAATGCATTGGAGGGAAATATAGGTCCCAACCATCTCATAATGACACCATTCTTATGTGTTCCACAAGATCATAAATCATACATCATAGCATAACCCATGTAATAAAAATGGGATTCTTAAACATCATGCCATCATAACATAATCCATATAAGATAAAAGGACATAATAAAAATAATTCCTTCATAACATAAAAAAATCAATGTAAAAATATCGGTAGAAATAGAACCCCATATTATCTTAGATGGAAAATATTTTTGATAATACACTTGAACTCAATTCTTGAGGAAAATATCCTTTCTACATCAAAAACATTTTTCCTTTCTTAACATGTCATACAATTTTAAACTAAAAGAAGTTGATTAAAAATAAACTTGAAAACTTATAAAGGAAGATTCATGAAAATAATGTTATAAAAGTCCATTCATACCATATAAGTTAAAAAAAATTCTTCTTTTACTTTGGCCTAAAAAGTCAAAAAGTACCTCATACTAGAAATGACATAATATTCCTTTCATATCTTTTACCAAAAACTCACCAATAAGTAATATTGGATTTAAACAATTGTAGGAGGATGGAAATAATATTTCATATTGAGGAAACATAGATATGGATGATAAATACACACCAGTAAATACCAAAGCATAAGCAATCTCAGATAAAAATGAGATTGTGAGATTTTCCCTTACCTTAGGTCCGATTTGCTTCGTACGTCTCCGAAACTCATCTTCTTCGACAATCCTCTTTGAAACCTCCTCTTAGGGAACTAATGTTGGTCTTTTAGGAATACCAGGACCTCTAGAATATTAATAGGGAAGTGAAAAAGAGAAATTGGTAGGGTTTGGCCGAGCTTGAAGGCTCAAAGTGGTGTGAGGAGGAGAGGGAGGATGTATCCTTTTATAAGGGAGGAGAGGGGCACTTTTGGAAAAACTTAAAATATTATTTTATAATAAAGATATATTCGGTTTTTAATAGTTCCAAACTAATTTATTTCTAATTTAAGGTTGGGATGGGTTTAAATCCTCTCAACCAATAGATTTTAGACAAGTTTAGGTTACTATTTTAACCTTATCATTTAGATTTAACTCTAAGTTAAATAATTAAACTTTTACTCTGTCTTCTTGTTTTCTTACACTATATGGTTAATAAACTTACTATAACAAGCCAAATGAACCCGAAGTGGTTCATTATTAATATATATAACCTTATATAAGTCATTTGGTGGAACCTTATATTTTTAGGAATAAAATAACAATTAATAATATAATATTTGTTTTAAAAACTATTTTCTGTCAATTTTGACACTATTTGGTAATTGATTTTTGTGAAAATCATAACAACATTATTAGTTCAAAAAAAGTTAATTAAATCAATAATAATATGTCATATTAACCTATAAAATTAGTTTAATTCATGAAAAGTCTAAAATTACATTTATTTGGGTATTTATAATATCAATTATGTTAATATTTTCTTAATAAGTTAATTACTGCATCATCATTGTGTCATAAATAAATTAAATTATTTAAAGTATAAAAACTATAAATAAAATACCATTATTTAGGAAATATTTTTAGATTTATAATAAATATTTATAGTCGAATTTATCTTATTTATAACCCTGTATTAAAAATGTTTTAGTTATTAAACATTGATTTAAACTATTTTAACTCTTCTTTAAATAAAATAATATTAAATGTCCTAATATAATCCAAGTGGACCTAAAGAGTAATATTTTATCCCTAAGGTTGTTTTTGCTCAAATTACACTTATCCAATAGAATTAGTACCTGTGTTTGGGTAATACCATTTTTACCCTTAATTACCCTATTTGCTTTTAACCGTGGTAAATAAAAGTAAAAAGTTACTATTCACCAAAAAATATATTTATCTTATTGAACCAATTTTTACTCCTTGATGTCAACCATGTCTCTCGGATTTTCTAAATTACACTCACAGAAGCGGTAAAATTATGTTTTATGTAAATTTTCAAACTCTCCTAGGAGGTGGGTAAAAGACGGTGAAAATTCAATAAATTTTTTATATATCTAAAATTATTATAAAATGACTCCAATGAATTACTTTGAACTTATATAGGTATTATGTATCAATTTTGACCTAAAATAAATTTAAATAAAATAAATAATTATTTAAATAAAAAGTCAGTTTTTAAATAGTAACTCAGTGTTTTCACTATTCATCAAAAATTGAAAGCTTTCAGAAAAATACCAAAAATTCACCCTAGGCTAATTTCGATATTCCGAATCCAAAAATGAAGTCCATTTTGAAAGATAAAATTTATAAAATTTCAAAAAGTTTGTATTACTATTCATAACGGCTAGTTTTAATAATATTTTAATAGCATATCGTTGTTTAGTGAAACTCAGTATTTTGTACAGTGCAAGCTATCGAGGAAGGTCGCTATTGCGTGTAAAGCAAGCCAAGATAGTCTTGTGTGTAGTGAAATATTCCTTTGATGATGTATATAACATAAAAACAAAATATTTCTCATAAAAATATCATGTGTTACAGTGAATAAGAGTGTTTCAAGATTTATCCTTTTTAATCTCTCCTTATATATCATTATCTATTATTGACATATTGTGTTAGAAATAAAACATAATCCACCTAGGTTTTCATTAAATATATAAACCACACACATCATTAATATAGTAATAAAATTTAAGGCACAAGCAAACTATAATTTACTTGGATCACAAAAATTAGACACTCCAAAGAGCACACACTGATAATGTATCAATGTTCAATTATGTTATACCACTAAGTATATGTACTAAAATTTTTATAATGGGTAATTTATATTCTAGAGACACTACATATTATTTATATTTGTTACTACATTTTTGAAGGATATATTTATTTAATAAACATGAGTGTATATGTATGATAAATTTGATAGAATAATATTCTTTTACCATTAACTCTAGATAGATTCAATTTGATTTATAGGGTCTCAAATAATTTTTTTATCACACTATATCATCACTTATTCCTATAATTTTATAATTTCAAAATATTTATTTTCATTTTTGAATACTCCTTCTTCGATAACCTCGTATATCATTTATTGGTTTCCATTTTCCTTAATTTATATTGATACTATGAAATTAAATTTTAACTTTGACCTTTATTCACCATATTCATTATTTAGATATATCAATGAAGTTCACACTATATATTCTTAATATTTTTTCAAGAACATATGTATATGTTATTCACAAACCCAATCTTATTTCCTTTTACATACTTGATATAAAAATTTAACATAGGTTTATTGTAATATTTCAGTAACTTATATATGTTGTATTTTATAATGTATATATAACTCTATGTGTTGTAATAAACGATGTAGGTCAAACTAAATTCCATTGAGATTTGTGATCCCACCAAGTCTACCAATCCTTAATCCTATTATAATTCAAATAAATCCACCAGAAATTACAGCTGATAATCACCACTAAATTCAAATAAGGTTTCCTTTATTTTCATAAAAATATGATTTTTCCAGAAAGACATATTTTACTATTGTTAAAAAAATTGAACAACTATGTTTCATTTTTAATTCCTAAATATAGTTCATGGAAATCACCATTTTTTTCTTTGAATATTTTGAGAAAGTATTTAAAAAACATAAGAAAACTAACACCTAGCACAGTGTGTAATACGTATGCCAAGTAGTGTTCATCAGATAGTAGTCCCTGAAAATATACCATAAAAATATTACTAATACATTGGATAAGTCTTAAGAAAAAAAAACGTTTCATGATATATTAAAAGTAATTAAAATATTATACATAATGTATTATGATCCCCCCAAGAGAGTCTTATAAATATCCCAATAAATGTATAATGAAACAAATATAAACATTATGATCATCAATTGATTATCCTTAATTTTATAATATCTAACCATTAAAATATGTATCCTACCTAAAATAAAAACTATTATTTACACCTCATTCATTGTTCAAACTCAACTACACATTTCAAACTATTATAATATAACATATCTATTCATAGAATATCTTAACAAACTGTATTATTTTAAAAAAAACATCATGTTCGATGGACATTAAAATATATGGGTGGATATGTGATTATAAGTGTATCTATTTGATCATATGATTTATTATTTTAGAATCATTCATGAAAACTAAGTGCTAGAACAAGACAATGAATGGAATTACACTATTTTTTCATTAAACACACACTTTAATAGATTAATAATGACAATGTTATTTACCAAACCTCATCAAAAAATAGTATGTATTTTCAAGTAGATAATTACCCATTTTATGGTTTTAACTATGAAAATAAAACATTTAGGGATTATTATCGAGATGGGTTACTATTTTTCTTATCACAAGGACTCTTTCTCCTATATGCCACCCTGTACAATCACTTCCATGGGTGAAAAGAACTGGTACACTTCCCAATCTCTACTATTAATCTCAAATAGTGCCTTTAAACTCATCCACCATATTTTTAGAAATATTCTCTTGTTCTGACATTGACATAATTCTCTTTTTTCCTCCCTCATACTCTTCTCCAACACTCATAAAAATAAACATTATGTCCATTATATACGTACATTATTTTTTAAAAAAGATAACTAATTTTATATATAATCATGCAAACTTCCTACAACATTTAATACTTATCTCCATGAAATATATATTTTTCTCATGAATATCCCCCTAAAATTATTTTACTATGATCCACAAAATTATTTGAGAATTGGCTAATCAAGAATGGATTCCAATTAAATTTCACCAATTCAAAAATACTATGAGACAACTTATTATTTCCATTAATTAATATATATTTTAAATATATTCAATGTAATATCATTTTTATATTATATAATCTATTATATTTTGTTCAAAATATCCTATACAATCCACTAAATTATGGTGCATGGATTTTATGGCCTATTTTCCTCGTTTTTCAATAAAATTCATAGGGTAGTTTCTTCTTCCATTATTTAGGGTTATGATCTTATAATGTTATATTTCTAAAATTCACTTCAAAATTTTTAATGTACTTATTGCACTAAGCATCTCAGGAGAAATCACCTCCATTATCAAACCTTCATGAAATTAAAATTTAGGCATATCATGCTCACCAATAATTCATACCTCTTAAACCTAACATAAATCCTATAAACTCCTTCCATATTCTCTATTTTAACTACCCATAACACATCATCTTGTTAAACACTTTCATATCATTTGCAACTTATATATTATAATTTTCAATGAGTTAATTTCATCACATGGAAATGATTTATCATGAAATTCTATAAGTCTACAACGTTATAAAATAATAGTTTTTATTAACAATACCATTGAAATATATACCCCACAATATATATTCATAACATACATGATGCATGAGAATAAAAATATTATAGTCACATGAAAACACATAAAAATTAGTTAGTATATAATATTTAATGCACAAGGGTGAGGAACATACCACTTATAATATCCATAGATATCACCTTTTCATTAGTGATACTACCTCAAATCCATATATTCCACTTCTTCATAAGTAATTTACATTTCTTAAAATGAGGATGAATTACCTCTATGTGTTTGTATCCAAAAACCCTAAATATATCTATTTTTAATCAACATGTTTTATATTGATCAATATCAAAGGGAACCACTTGTAAGAAACAATTATTTATATTTTTCTTTCCACAGAGTAGCTTCTAGGTATCCTAATAACCCATCATAAAAATTACAATGTTTTAAAATAATAGAAAAAACAATTCCCCAATCATTAATACGGCATCTACACATCATTTCTATGTTTATTTATCTTTAATGAAAAAAATAATCAATCAATATTGGCCTAAAATACATTATGAGGATTCCAAAAGTGACTTTAATCCATAGAAGTACTAAAAAATTACTTTGACACTTTATATATTCAAGAACACATTATATATCTACTAGATCATTTAGTTAAATAATTAATACATATATTCTATCATTGACTTATTCATTGAAACAAAACTCCCACAATTTTTATATTCATTTTCATTATTAAATATTCATCTCTTTTTTTGAAAATTTATTTCCTTATTCATAGTAATTCATCATTAAATTCCCATATTTACCATCCATTGTATTTATTAAATCACACATAGTTCATTTCCCTGATGGAATATTTCTCCCCCATTATCCTATATAACATCATTCATCGGATATACAAAAAAATTAAAGGGGTAGGGGAACCTATATATTTCTCATGTAGGGTATTCTGGTTATCCATATAGATCAAAACATTTACTTTTTATTTTATTTTATCCACTTATTTAAATTTATGGATCTCAATTTTCCTCTTTACATAGCTTTGAATTTCCATTTTTGGTTGGTGGCATCCAATTAGTATATGTATCCTTCCTTAGGGAATATTTTGATTCCATCACCACCTTTGTATATAGATTATATTCTAGAGTGAGATGCATCCCACTACTATATTATCATTTTATTATAGATCAATTTTTCTATATTCTTCAGGTATACCATTTAATTATGAAACTAAAACAATCTAGCTGTGTGTTCATTATTTGTTATGGAATGATTGAAACAACCTCAATATCCCACATTCCCTTATTCCATTATAGTAATGAGAGACATTACTTAATTATTCTATTCTCTTTATACTTTTTTTCTTCTATTTCTACATATTTCTTAGACTTAACACTCTATTTAGTGCCTGATATAATATTTTTTCTATCATGAGTGCAATATTATACGAATATATACTTGTTTATCACCATGATATATTGCATAATAATATTGGATATCCTTACCATAATATTAATATCCTCCTTAAAAATGGATACTATGTGTAGGAAATTTTAAAGACTCTTAATTACTTATTCTCTCGTCATTTGGTTATAGAAATGGTTCATCACATAACGATATCATCATATTTTTTTGTAATGCCCATAAACATGGATAAGATATGTATACTTATAACTTATTACAATTAAAACATACCATGTAAAATGTTGTGTTAGTAGATATCTGGTTATAAAATATCTTACCTCTTTATCAAACCATATATCCTCTATAAAAATAATCATAGTGTATCTAATTATTGAATAAAAGTGGAACTGGAAGTGAATATCTCCATAAAAAGTTTTTAAACCAGTACAAGTAGATTTCTTCATCCCTTTTGTTGAATCCAGATTAATAGAATCCATAATTAAAATTTTTTCATGATAGTATACTACTCAATAAATGACTCATTTATCATTATATAATTTTTACTCTTGAGGTTTTTAATCAATACGTCCTCCTCCCACTTTTGGAAATCTAAACTCTTAAAAATAGAAAAAATTTAAAATTATGATTTCTACAATATATCATTAAAATGTTCTCTAAGGGATTCTCTAGGTACTTCATGATGTTTATTTTTTTAAATAATTACATTTTATAATTGAACTTGTTATTAAATTACATCACTTTTCCCGTCCATTTAAAGGGATAGTACTAGATATTAATTGAGGCTCTAGGGATGTTTTTGGTGCTCAAGTGAAGGTATGAAGTGTTAGGATGGAGTTTAGATTTTTGGAAAGGGTTTTATCATGTCTCGTGAATACTATATGATTATAAGAAATATTTCAAGGGAAATATGTGTGATATTTTTCCCTAGGGGTATTGGTTCATGATTTGAGAAATGAATAGAGAGGAAAACCATTTATAGTTATATATATTTTTCATAGGGTATTACATAGTTGGTGAATTATTTAATAAACCATGAACAAAGTGAGGGTGTGTATATTGAGAAATTACAATCCCAACTATTTATCCATGGTTTAGAAAAATGTGTGGAATCCATGATTTTTTTGATATTCATAAAAAGTTTTAAATGATAATTTTTTAATTGTAGATTTTATTTATCCCTCCCTCATTTCTCATCAATATAATCTTATAGAACTAGGGGGGATTCCCCCACTCCTCTCAATTTACCCTTGAAATGGGTTTTATTTCATGGTGATTATATGGTTGATTATGGTGATTTATCATCTCCTTTTCAATTGGTTCTATATTCAGCTTGTTTTCCTTTTGATTTCTATTCTTCTATAAAGGTATTTTCATGAATATTTATTTACATATTAGTGGATGTATCTTGATATGATATGGATTCTATTATATGTGTCTATAGGATGTCTCAAGATGATTATTTGATGTCATTTATTATATTTTCATTGATGGTACATATCCCACTGCATCAGTCAAAGGTTTTTATTAAATTTGGTGAAATTAACAAATAATTTTTGTAATCAATTTGGGATTCTGTATGTATTTTTTAGGTGTATTTTAGGATTAGACCAAACCATATTGTAGTATATTTTTGAATTATTATTTTCCATGTTGATTTTTAGGCCATTATACCAATTTGAATTATATTTTATAATTAATTTATATTATTAAAATTAATTAATTTTATATTATGGCTCAATTTAAGAGATCGAGTGTTGGTACATATGTGGATGAGAGTTATAATATCTTATGGAATATCCACTATGAAATTATTAAATTTTGATAAATTAAAATTTGGACATTGGTAGCTGAATATATCCATACAGTTTATGCATTTTGTATGTAGTAACGATATGTGGTCTCTCTAATAATTTAGATTCCCCAAAATTAAATTAGTTATTTCTTTTATTATTCATGTGGATGAGATGAATGATTAAAGGGACACTATGTTCCCTTATACACTAGATTATAAATCAAATACTAATGGTTAATGTATTACAACTAATTGTTATCCATGGGAGACATGGAGCCTTGTGGGTGTAGAAATGAAATGAGATGGATGAACATAAAGGACTGCAATATATGTTTGATTATCTTCCTTGATTTGGGATTAATGATATAACATGTATAGTAAACCTCATATGTCACCTTATAACTAGAGGATACTCCATATGGGGGCACGATATGCCTTATAGCCTTGTGTTAGTTGATTAGATAGTCAAACTAGTGTTCCTCTCTTAAAATTATGTGGTAATTAGAGTGGGTAAAATATATATAGGATTTATGAATTGGTTTAATTTGAGAGGGAATAACTTTGATGAAATCAAAATTTAGATAGTCATTATACCATCTCTCTAGTGTAATGCCTGTATTTTTTTCACATATGGATGATAAGGCCCTAAAATTATTAGGGTGATATTGAGGGGAACTATTCCATATGAGTATCATGAGTAACATATAGTATTCCCTTGTGACAATTATTATTATTATTATGAATAATTTAATTGAAT
Organism: Viscum album; assembly: GCA_963277665.1. Taxonomy (NCBI): domain Eukaryota; kingdom Viridiplantae; phylum Streptophyta; class Magnoliopsida; order Santalales; family Viscaceae; genus Viscum; species Viscum album. The sequence continues at coordinate 1,910,283,917 of OY728155.1, forward strand.
TGAATTAATTAGTCAGGAGGGATCCATACAGCCTCAAACATTATCCATGTGATTCTAAGGATACAACATGGGATTCAATTATGACACCTGAGGATATATGGGATACCATGGATACTTACAGGATTCTATGACTATACCAGATTATATATTTTATTCCTAATAAACATATTTTGATTCCTTAATTATTCCTTGTTATATATGGGATAGGTAGGATTCATCCTAGGATCTGGTGATTTCACCTGATAAAATATGGGATACCCAGAACACATAATTGGTTCAGGTGAGTATACCTAATACTGTATGGGATACCTATGATATTTTTATGTGTAAAAATATTATACATGATACTATATGAGATTCCTATGATGTTTCCTATGATATAATAACTACACCTAATATTATATTGGATTCCTATACTATTTCTTATAATCTAGTTATTTCACCTGATACTATATAAGATAAATGGTTGAGGGGAACTACCCCCATTAAAAATAGAATTAATCAATTTTTTGGATGCGACTGACCAAATAACAATGATAATAAATTAATATAATAAATGAGATGGTATGGTGGGATTGACTACCCTAATTAAATTATGGGATAGATGTGTGGCATGCCCTACCCCTCATTAATTTATGATATGTGTTTGAGAGATTATTAGAGTGGTACACTCTTCCTGAAAGTTATATAAACTATATATAATGATACTAAGGGTGGTTTCATTCCTAATAATTTTAATAGTTTTGGATGATACTCAATAAAACACTGGAATTGGATGATGTAGTTATGGATAATATAGGGTGTTCCCTTAGAACCCCAAGATCAACAATTGTTATTTTATCATTATTCAATGTTTCCTAATTTATTAAATAAATATCCCATTTTCATACATGTTGTTTATAGGTCATATTAAGCACACCATTGGTGGTACCCAATATTTTTTTACTCAAACCATGCCTAGATATCAATATAGATTCAAAAAAGTTGATGTATGTAAGAGATTATGCAAGAATAAACTATCTTTAATTATACTAAAATAAAAGGATCTATATGAATACAAAACAATTATATCCATAACACAAGTAATCATGAATTTATATAACTAATTGATATTTTTATATCTCTCTTTGATAAATCAGTTCTATATTCTAACATAGAATATTGTTCTCAATCATAAATAAAAAATTATTTATTAATTATTAATTATTTATATTAATATAATTATTTGAATAATATTTACACAATTCTTATGGAATGTATTCATTGATTTTTGGTCATGTGATATTCATCATTACAATTAATATTCACATTGTTCAACATAATCCCAAAGAATACTCTTTTTTTAATATGATAATGAATTTAAAATATACAATTTGGAATTCCTATAAGTATACCCCAATAATCTTATAATTTTATCTTTATTCAAATAAATTTTGGAATAAATGCATAATTACGGGCTTGTGGTATTATTGATATTTAATTTTAGTAAGACATCAACATTTTTATATGTCAAGTAGAAGTTTCACATCTAACAATCGTTACAAAATCAATGAATTAAACATTATTATTTCTATATTATGCCTAGAATGACTCATAAAACATCTCAATGATCCTTATTAAATGTCGTAATGACCCTTACACCATCATAATAACTATTAAAAAAATTATAATGTATCATCAGAAATTTCAATGACCCTTACGAAAAGTCTAAGTGACTCTTAATGAAATCCCAATATCCCTTATATAATTTTATATCTCCATTATAAAATCATTCATATGAGTAAATCACTGTTATTAAATTTAGATCAACATTATAATTTATGTATTTTCTAAATTTTCATATGTCTCTTGATATTATCTTTTATCAAATTCCAAATGAATATTATGGATTCATGCCTGTCCTAAATTATTCTCTGAAACATAAAAAATTACTCTTAAATTAATCAGATGAATATTTTTAAATGTAAGAATGAATATTCTATAATTAAACAAAAAAAAATTCTATTGTATTGAAATATTCAGAATTTCATAAATGCACTCAAGAATCCACAAACCATCAAAAAAATATTTAGGAAAACACAAAGCATACTTATTCACATACTAATGAATCATACCTATATATGAAAAAATGCACATCTATTTCTAACATTTCAATTAGGTGTATTAGTTATCCAAAAAAACTATTATGTTTTTTATTTTTTAAATGTATTATCAAACTATATTGGAAAACAATGTGAATATATAATCTAATGATAAATTTTTAGGAAAATACTTTTATATGAATAATGTGACATATAGAGTTTCAGTCACCAAGTTGTTGTGAGGATTAGGGGGATCTATTTGGGTATTATATGATGGGGGAATAAGACCAAATTGTGTCTTATTTGATGGTTGGGAACTCCTTTACTGTATTTTGTACTTCATTTCAATGGATGTCAGCTTGTTCATTATTTTATCTCTAAATAATACTTTATTATCCAAAATGATATCTTTAATGCAATGAGAGGTGCATTATGATTGTTTGACCCCATTAACTCATTCATTTTTTAAATTAATATTTTCATTTTGATTTCCCATGATATTTTACATTTTTGATATTGGTGGGAATTGAGATAATGTGAAGAATATGTGAGACTCCAACGAGTTGTGAGAGGTATTGTTTATTTTTTGACAATATTATTTCATGATTGTAAGATATATAGGTAATAATAAATATATTTTACCATGTGGTGTGTAACACAATTAGGATATGGAGGTTAATTTTTTTGACCTGAAAACAAGGTTCAGAGGGTGACATGATTTTACCTTATAACATGTTATTTTTACTCATTGAGGTGTGTAGAAGTTACTGGTTGAGATTGAATGATGATATCAAATATTGATTTGAATTATTGTGTAATTTTATTTGATATTGATTGATACCATTAATAAATAATTAATTAATGATTCTATTTAACTTATAATTTTATAGGGATGATTGATTGTTTGGAAATGAAAATCTTAGTGGATGTGTGGGATAATGTAATGAGATAGAAAATTATTATGAATGATAACCTATAATGATGTATTTATATATTATCTATATAAACATAGTCTATGTGAAATGAGTTTTTCTTATGGCCATAATGTTATTTTTTCAAATCATTATGATTTCATTTTATGTGAATGAAATAAATAAAAAGATATGTCTTGTTATTATTGTTTTATTTGAGAAGATGTTGTCCTAATAAAAATAACGATGTTGTTATGTAATGACCCAAACCCCTTAGGGACATTCCTTTATGAAAATCCAGTTTTTGGGGTGTTCTGGGAGGTAATGGTGTCTTAATTTGGGAGTTTCCAAAAATCAAGTTTTTCTAATGGTGACTCACAGTTGTAAGTCAGGACTGGTGGCTCACTAGCGGTGCCTCACACCGGTGAGTCACCCAGTAGTGAGTCGTTCGATGGTAAGTCACCTAAAGGTGGCTCCAAAAATGGTGGATCACCAAACGGTGACACCAAATGGTGGATCACCAAATAGTTACACTAAACAGTGGCTCACCGAAAAATGTCTCACTAAATGGTGGATCACCAAAAAATGACAGAAAAGGGTGGATCACCGAACGGTGACACAGAATGGTGGCACACCCAATGATGACACTGAAAAACGACTCACCGAATGATGTCTCACTGAGATGTGTCTCATTGAACTATGACACATGTGACTCACCCAATAATGATTCACTTCCAAAAGTCTTCCAAATTTCTAGTTTTCCCTATTTTCTCCCAGTTTTTCCAGTTTCACTCTTTTGTTTTATTTGACGTGAATTGAGTTTAAAGACTTTTTTTGGGTTTTTATAAAGGTGTTTCAAAGGATATTAATTATATCTTATTATCCTAACATTCTAGGGGATTTTAAATAATCCAACCATGTGGTCTTGGACATGATCTGACTTTAATGTCCTTGAAACCATTTTCCATTTCGTTGATATGAGATATGGATTTTTTTAAGGCCGAGTTCCTCTCTTCTATTTTCTCCTAGTGCACAGAGAAATTTTCTTATGAGAAGATCTATGTGCCTATGTCATGGCCCCCGATCCAGTTTTCCTTGGAGTTTTCCTACTACTTGCACCCTCTATTTTAGCATAAGGAAGAATAATTGGTCACATTTTATTCCAAGTAGGGATTTTAATTCTTCTCTATTTGAATTTTGTATCATGCAGGGTGGGTATAATGATTCCTCCTAGTGAGAATGGATGAATCCAAATTTCACAAAGATAATGATAAGTAATAAATGGGGGACGGGGGAGATGTTGATGTTTATCACCTATTTTATTTGTTATCTTTGGTTGATGATGTGATCTATGGTGGCATTGTGGTTTCTAAAAATCACGGCTGTTGGTGTTCTTTGCCTACATATGGGTGATTCTATATAAATGTTATTATTTCTTTGTGAATAATTGATTCAAATATCAATCTTCTTAATCATGTATACACAGTTAAATGGAATGGATTCCCTAGGATGAATACCCTTGTGTGATCACCCTTGCTTATTAAAGTGGAATTTAATGAACAATTGTCCAAATATGAATTCGTCCTATTTTATAGGTGTGACTGTGCTTATAAAGTGGTACTAGCAGTGTGATGGTATCTTAGATTGATATATTGATTGATTGTGGAATAGATTTACTTGTCATGTAGTGGGACTGCTTCAAGGTAGTGGTTGGGAAGCGGGGCTACTGGTTTGGGATGTGTCATGATTTTGTGTTTATTGGTGTGCTAAGTGTGGTGTTGTTGTGCAGCGGGGCTTCCATGTTTGGTTGTGATGCGGTGAATTATGTGGGATAACCATGAATAATGATGTTTTTAATATCAAAATATGATTGGGTGTTAAATGGGAGGGGGGTAATGAAGCAAGTTGTTTGCTGTGTGTTTTTTTATGGGGAGGGTTTAATGGATTTTAGCCTTTTGAGAATAGTTGCAGATGTTGTTCTTGTTAGTTTTCTAGGTAGGGATAGAACAAATAAATTAATTATTTGATAATATAGAATGATAATTGGTTAAATGAACTGGCTTGGGGTATGTTTCGAATCAGTTCTTGTAGTGAAGTGGCATTCAAGTGACCATAGTTTGCGGCAGTACATGCATGTAGTGGTAGAAGAAGGGTAGTTTTGAGGGGATTGGTTGTATGTTTGGAATTCCATAGGATAAGATGAGTGTTTGTTACCTATATATATATATATATATTAACTTGTAGTTCCTTATGTTTTTCTATATGCACCCCACCCATGTTGAGCACTATGTGAAAAATACACCCATTGTTATGGGGGATGGTGTCTTTCTTAACATCTCGATGGGAGGATGGATGGTTGGTTACTGAATTTACCCTTCTCCCTCTTCTAGGAATATGTCACCCAAGATTATTTGGACAAGCTATAATGGATTGAGGTTTAATACCAGATTTACGGTATTGGCTATGTGAGAGGTGGTTTATTTCCTAGGTGTCTTTGGGATGAGCCTATGGTGTTTTCAGGAAATACATGTGGTGGTTGTGGCCCAGGTGTATACAGGAAAGATGTCACATGGTTTTGTCCCAAGTGTGTGTGGGTAGGTTGTGAAAGCGGGGCTTGTGAAAGAGCATGGTAGCGTCAGGACGTTCATCGTTAGGGATAAGCATTTAACCAATGTGAATTGGTGTGGGTTACCCAAATATCGATGTGTTTTATATATTAAATTACTTGAATTGCATTATTTGGTGAGTGTGACTTGGTGAGGTTGGGTTGGATAGTATACTTTGTTAGGTTCTTTTGATATTTGGATATTTTCTCACAGGGGAATTAGTACGATTCTCCCACATGTGCATGAGTGTCCTTGGTTTTTCCCTATAGAGTATACATGTATGATCACCCTATACAAATAAAAATATTTTTAGGTTTCCAAGGAGATTATGAAGACTATACTGGTCCTTACTAGTTTGTATATTGGGGGTGGTTGTTGTGTCACTAATTAGTTTTATTTTGGTACTTACCTTAGATTTTTCTTTTTATTTTATATAGTTTTACTTTAAGAATGCATGTGGGATAAATTTTTGTTTCTGTATATATATATATATATATTGGAGTTGTTTGAGGTTGGTACATCTTATATCCTAATCTTGGTTACTATGAAAAGAGTAATGCATCCCATTTTTGTGAGATTTCTATACCCTTTGTGCTGGTCACCACCCCAGGAACTATTGGGGTCAGACTTGGAGGGTCATTATCTCTCCTTTATATTAAAGAAGGAAGGCCTTTGTAACACCCCGACCCCAGAATCCCAGAGTCGGTGCATTATTACGTATCATTGGCATGATAACAAAAGATCATGTCTTCAAAGACCAATTAGTTTAGTATCCTTGGACGTACAAGATACATTCATAAGGTTTACATTACAACATAAAATAGAAAACTACAACAAAATTGTTTCCATAGACAACACTGAGATTCCATAGACTATCCCTCGAGGTCAGTCATAATAAACTTCTTTGTATCCTGGAAAAAATAAAACATAGAAAGGGGTGAGATTAGATTCTCAGTAAGGATAACATTATAGCAGGAACATTTTTAGAAAAGCATAAACATTTAAGGCAGTGTATAAGACAAGAAAAAATCCTTTTAAACGTGAAATTCAGCATAATATAGAAAAGATAAAATCAAACAATCTCATTTACATATTCACATGGATATTCTACTAGTCTAATAATCACATACAATATCAATAAGCACATTCATAATGATGGAATGAATAAATCCAGACTATCATCACCACATAGTCAAGGCCTTGTGCCAAGACTACAAATAAGATTTTGTCAAGGCCTTGTGCCAAGACACTAGTTCGTCTCATGAGACCTACCGATGCATCTAGGAGCTATAGAGGGCTCCACCCGTCACTTACTAAGTCCAATGCATTCCTCGTATGAAAAGTTTGAAACATAACACAAACATTCGTATTAAAACTAGAAAACGAAATGTCAATACTTTATCCACAAACCATGAATAGTATAAAAATAGCACATACACAGTCAAACATAACTCATTCGATACAATATGGAAGATTGTATTGTATCATATTAACCTCAATTCAGAATAATTAAGTATATTGAAATAGATAAAATTAATCATCAAAACTATTAGAGAGAAATATCCCCCTTTTTCTTGAAATCATTTAAAAGTCACACTATTTGTTAAGAAGCCATTTTAAAAATAGATTTTTGAATCAAAGTGTCCCATACCACTTTGAAACTTTTAAAATTAATCTTAATTTTAAATCATTAATGTACATATAAATAAGTCCTTAAAACCGTTTTTAAATCATGGACATTAATGAGAAAGATTTTGAATAATAAATCTTTAAAACATTTAAAATGATGTTTTAGTTAGAGTTCCTAACCAAAAGAGAGACACTTGAATAAAAATAAATGAGGTAATAATTTTTTTAGTATCATGAGAATAAAAGGATTCATGATATACTATGTCAAAGTACATTATATACACCATATAAAAGTGATTTGGTGTATATCAACAAAGAAGTCTTAATGGAACGTAAACAGAGATGAAATCTCTTATAAAGACCATATCCTTAGGTTAAGGATAAATAAACCACATAATTATGTTTGAAAAATATAAATACAATCAATATGATTGGATATTCAGTGTAAATCAATCAGATGACATTCACACATATTCTTGAAAAAACTACACCAATGAATTGGATATTTAACTCAATAAATGGAGATTGAGTTAAAATTACTCTTATCAAGTTCATATCGATGACTTGAGATTTTTTCAATGGAGTGATTATGTGTATACAAATTATATCCATATAAAGGGGAGTGGAAATTATGACATAAGAAAATGAATAGTGATTCCACACATAATCTTGGAGTAAAATAATAAACGAAGCATGCGTAAAGCTGAATGAGTGGAAATTGAAATTTCAAATTCCCTTATCGATTTGGTAAAATATGAAACATACAACCATGAAATAAGGATCATCCAATGATGATGTAGATATCCATAAATTAAATTATATTACACAATTAATACAATCATGGGCATTACAGACACCACATGCAATAAATAAGTGGTGAACAATGGAAATCTCACAGAATTAAAAGTGAGATAAGAAACCCCTTACTTTGTACTTTTTCCATGGTTGAGGTAGGTTAACATTGTATAATAGTGAAATAATTTTTATTTAATTATACAATAATCCTATAAATTAATATGATATCATATATGTTCTTTTAACATTGATTTGTTAATAATATCTTAGTATTATCGCTGTTTCGGGTGTTAACGGATTCATTTTCATTTATATTATTTGTTTTGTGAGCCATATTTGTTTTGGATGGGATGTATCTTATTAATATACAGAATTATATCATGTATATAAACATTATTTTTAATCATCAAATGAAATTTAGTCTTGAATGGAAATGATGGGGAATGAATCTCATTGCGTTCGTGGAGACGTTAATCCGTACGTACACACGAGCGGCGATATCATTATTTTGATATTAAAATAATATATAATTGGATTTTATATCATATATAAAGAATAATAATCATGTTATATTTATTATTTACATGAATTAGACATCATTATTATAACCATCCAAATAATAATGTATTGAATAACAATTACACCACGATGTGGAGATGGTAATCCGCACGTACGCACGTATGGTGACATGTCATTCAAAGGATGGATAGAATGATGAATATGGCTGTAAGATATTTATAATAACATCACAATATATATAAGATACTGGATTTATTATTTTAGAATGGAAATAACAAAGAAATAAGAAGTGGAAGAAGAAAAGAACATTAAAGATGGTGGTGAAATTATTACCTCTTCTTCGGGTTATTCCTTTTGATTTGATCAAAAGGGATCATTAAGTTGGATTTATGACCAATTTAGGGAATCTAGAATGAAGTGAGGGAAGTTTAGAGGATATTTGGTCAGGGGTTGGCCGAGATAAAAGGCTTTTAAGGAGTGAATTTTAGAGAAGGGGAAGTTCCCTTTTATAAGAGGGGTGAGGGGAACCTTAGAAATAACTTAAAATATTCTTTTATAATAAAATAATTTTCGGTTTCTAATGGCTCCAAAATAGATTATTTAAAGGATAAAGTGGAGATGGGTTGCAAACCACTCAAATAATAGGTTTTAGACAGGTTTGGGTTACTATATTAATCTTATCCTTTAGATTTAACTCTTAGTTAAATAGTTTGACATTTATGATGTCTCTTTGTATTTTTATATTATATGGTTAATAAAATTACTATATACCCACAAGATAACCCCAAGAGGTTCATTAATGATACACCTATCATTATATAAGTATTTTGGTCGAACCTTATATTTTTATAAATATTATATAAATTAATAATATAATATTTGTTTTAAAAATTGTTTTATGTCAATTTTGACACTATTTAATAATTGATTTTTGTTAAAGTCCTAAAAACTTTATTAATTCAAAATAAATCCATTTAATAAATCCTAACATGTCATATTAACCTAGAAAAACAGTTTATGGCATCAAAAAATTCAAATTTTATTTATTGTAACATTTATAATACCATATATGTGATTCTTTCATTAATAAGGAAAATACTGCATCATTATTGTGTCATAAATAAGTTTAATTATTCAATTTATGAAAATTATAAATAAAATAACATTACGTAGGAAATATTTTTTATCTTTATAATTAATATTTATAGTTGAAAATATAACATATATAACCCAATGTAATTTTTTTTCTAAAAGATATATGCTTGTGTCATTTTTGTATTTACTTTAACTTAATTAATATAAAGTGTCATTATCACTTACAAGTGGTTCCATGGGGTCCCAAAATCGACCCAAAGATGACCATTGTTGGAAATGTATCAGACAATAGGGTTAGGATACGTGTTAGAGTAATTTAATATTATTATAATATTATTTTTGTACCCTTATTTACCGGATTTATCCTTTAACCATGGTAAATAAAATATTTACTGAAGTAATTATTCAAAATTTCTAAAAATAAAAGTTACCTATTTACAAAATTTGGACCTCCTAATTCTAAATATGTAATCCATTTCTATAAATTTAAAACAAATAGGTGGAAAAAATTAATTTAAAATTAATTCCCGTTGTCAAAACAAAGAGCGTGTTTTTAAAAAAATAATAACTATCAAAAGATTGACACTTGTTTATGTCTAGTTTAAATGTGAAATTACATCCAATTACCAATATTGGATTAAATGTTAATAATATATTCTAATTATACATTAAAACACCTCAATAGTATAATTTATCACTATAAATTATTTGGTTTAAAAAGGTTGTTTTTATTTAATGTTTAGTATATTTCACTATTCATCAAAAATTGAATGTTTTCTAAAAAATAACAAAAATTCACCCTAGGAAAATTTCGATATTCCAAATCCAAAAATGAAGTCCATTTTGAAAGATAAAATTTATAAAATTTCAAAAAATGGGTATTACTATTCATAACGGCTAGTTTGGTTGTGGTGTGTGTTAAAACTCGAAGGTGCATACAACACACGCTACTGTATTATTCAAAGGGAAGCGTACCATGGAAGCATGGGGTGTTACATTCTACCCTCTTTAAAATATTTTTGACCTTTAAATTTTTAAAATTGGGCTTGGGAATATAATGGAAAGTCTCAAATCGGAAAAAGAGTCATTAAAACTATCACTTTAAAAGAAAGAAAGAGAAGTACAAAGGTCACCCAAGATAACCCATACTAGGATTCCATGTAGAATAACATGGATATGGAAGATAAACTATGTGTCATGTTCTGATGGATAGGGGTAGAAAACATGGTCAGGAGAAAGTTAACAATAATAAAACCATAAACTTGTGATGGGACAAACAGTCATTAGTTTACTAGTAAGAAAAGTAAACAGAAAACATTTTTTTTTTGTTTTAAGTTACATTAAATAAAGATGAGGAATTTATTTATGAGATTGAATATGAACATAAAGAGATATACTTACTTTTTAAGTAGAGTTTCATTCTTTAATAAATTTCTACCACTAACTCATTTTTTTAAACGATGAGTATTCAAGAAGACTTGGTCACAGAGGAAGAGCTAGAATAAACTTCTAGAGAATCACATGATCCAAAAAGGATAAACTATATATTTACCTTGTCTTTAGAGATTAATCAAAACCAAAACTGTTAGTACAAGATCTGATGATCCCCCAAAAGGATATTACTTTAGAGAAAGAAACACTAATCTTAATTTCTTAAATTAAACCAACAATACCCCAAAGTTAAATAAATACCATTCAATAGACAATTGTCCTTAAAATCCTTCAATATAATCCAAACTAATACTGAAACCCAAAACATAGAAGAATTTGGTTATGTAGTTTTCCAGGTTAAATTTTATCTCCAAATGACATCATCTACTCTTAAATTCACATACTTAAAAGTAATTAACATAATCACATATTCTCTATTATAGGTTAATCATTTCCATAAATAACCCAAATCACTAGAAATACACAATAAAAACATAGATAAAAATCCATCATTACTTCTCAAATGAAATCCCACAGTATTCTATTTTCCTTGGACATCTAGTGTTCCCAACAAAGCAAACATATTCCAAAATAACATTTATAACTTAATCACCAAATCATTTTCCTATACTAAGGGTATTCATTTGATAAGACATAAGATCCCAAATAAACTTATTATTGATCAATAAAATCATTTAACTAAAAATAATTAGTCACACTAACCAGGGACTTCACATAGTCCAGTGGTAGACGATAAATCCCAATTTCACTCTTGTTGTGGGTTCGATTCCCACAACTTTTTCCAATGCGACAGGTTGTCACACGGTCTGCGTGTTGTCATTTTTCAAATACTATATTTTATAATAGTACAAAAATGAGATAAATTACTCAAAATAATATATCCACAAATGTTATCTCATAACTTGAATTTTCATCCCAAAATATAATAACTTATAATTGCATCAAACCCAATGATCATATAAAACCAAATGGTTATTTATAACTATATCCACAAGAGAAAATATAAGTCTTCCTCAAATATCATTCTCACATGGAAAACTGCAGGGTTAAAAATACAAGAGAAAATAATTCCAATGTAATCCCATAAACAAGGAGCACTAATACTTTTAAACATTTCTCAAACTATTTATTTCCACATAACTTCTTCTTTGTCCAAGAAAATATCCAATAGAATAGGGAATTCATTCAGGTAATGTCCAGGTCCCCTAAATTTATGGAAAATGACTGTAAATGGATTCTTGGGACCATTTTTATTTTATTTCATAGTACTCTTCATTTTTCCTCATCAATTCTTCACTTTATGTCCTTCTATCTCGCACGTAAAGAATTTCTTTATTCTATTGAGACACTTTCCTAGGTGTCTCCTTCACATTTCCTGCATGATCAAAATTGAGGATTCTTTTCTCCATGGTCTCCACTACTGGAGCTCTTATAATTCATCACATTTCTCTTCTTTGTTGAGTTCGGGAGTTGGTAAATATATATGTTGTTGATCATATTTTTGGAAAACTGATTTGGCATGAACATGATATATTTTATGCCTATCAACATTCCATTTTGTTGCTCATTTCCACCACCATTCCCACCGTGTACATAATTCTCAAAGTTACTTTGACTTCCTTGAAATCCTGCCATTGACTAAAACCAGAAAGCATTGTGTGAGTAATAGTGGTCATAAAATCATTTAGAGAATATCATGACACCATATTCTCAAATTGAAACACCTTAGGATTAACCAAGGTCATTTGTTTCATCTTATATTAAAATAATTAAAATTGGTTTTTAAAGAAAATGTAAATTATCCTAATCATATCCCCTTGGAGTGTCATAACCAAGAGTGCAACAAGGCCCACTGTCGTGCACCAGTTCCCGTTTGAGTCTAGCTCAAAGTGGTATTTTCAGGTTTTACCCCTAGGTACATCTATGCCAGAGCCGCCTCTACCTGCTTGTATCCAGACATGGATGTATTTCTTGGAAAACTCACAAAATCACTAAAATACCAAAATTTTAGGAAGTTCCTCTATAATAATCCTCAAAGTCTATCTTAGGGCTATGTGCTCTAATCAGAGTTTATCTAAATCTAGTTACCAAGGATTGTACTAAACTTCCTCTAATACCAACTATAACTCCCTGACCCCAGAATCCCAGATTCGGTGCATTATTATGTATCATTGGCATCATCACAAAAGATCAAGACTTGAAAGGCCGATTAGTTTATTAGCCTTGGAAGTACAAGATACATTCATAAGGTTTACATTATATCATAAAATGGAAAAATACAACAACATTGTTTCCATAGACAACATTGAGATTCCATATACTATCCCTAGAGGTCAGTCATAATATTCTTCTTTGTATCCTGGGAAAAATAAAACATAGAAAGGGGTGAGCATAGATTCCCAGTAAGGATAACATTATAGTGGAAATGTGTATAAATAAGCATAAACATTTAAGGCAGTGTATAAGACTAGAACAAAATCCTTTTAAACTTTAACTTCAGCATAATATGGAAAAGATAAAATCAATAATGCCATTTACTTATTCACATGGATATTATAATAGTTGAATAATCACATGAAATATCAATAACCACTTTTATAATGATGGAATGAATAATTCTAGACTATCATCACCACATAGTCAAGGTCTTATGCAAGACTACAAATAAGATTTTTTCAAGGCCTTGTGCCAAGACACTAGTTCGTCTCATGAGACCTAATGATGCAATGAGGATCTATAGTGGGCTCCACATGTCACTTACTAAGTCCAATGCATTCCTCATATGAAAATTTTGAAACACAACACAAACATTCATATTAAAACTAGCATACGAAATGTCAATACTTTATCCATAAACCATGAATGCTATAAAAATAGCGCATCCACAGTCAAAAATAACTCATTCGATACAATATTAAAGATTGTATTGTATGAGATTAACCTCAATCAATAATAATGAAGGATGTTGAGATAGATGAAAATAATCATCAAAACTATTAGAGAGAAATATCCCCCTTTTTCTTGAAATCATTTAAAAGTCACACTATTTGTCAAGAAGCCATTTTAAAAATAGATTTTTGAATCAAAGTGTCCCATACCACTTTGAAACTTTTAAAAGGAATTTTAATTTTAAATCTTTAATTTCCATATAAATATATCCTCAAAACCATTTTTAAAACATGGACATTAATGAGAAAGATTTAGAATAATAAATCTTTAAAAAATTTAAAATGATATTTTAGTTAGAGTTCCTAAACAAAAGAGAGACACTTGAATAAAAATAATTTAAGTAATAAAAACTTTGTAATATCATGAGAATAAAGGGATTCATGATATACTATGTCAAAGTACATTATATACCCCATATAAAAGTCATTTGGCGTATATCAACAAAGAAGTCTCAATGGAATGTAAATTGAGATGAAATTTCTTATGAAGACTGTATCCTTAGGTTAAGGATAAATCAACGACATAATTATGTGTGAAAAATATAAATACACTCAATATTATTGGATATTTAGTGTAAATAAATCTGTGGACATTCACACATATTTTTGTAAAAACAACACCAATGAATTGAATATTTAACTCAACAAATGGAGATTGAGTTAAAATTACTCTTATCAAGTTTATATCGATGACTTGAGAATTTATCAATGGAATGATTATGTGTATCAAAAGTATATCCACAGAAAGGGGAGTGGAAATTATGACATAAGAAAATGAATAGTGATTCCACACATAATCTTGGAGTAAAATAATCAATGATGTATGCGTAAAGCCGAATGAGTGGAAATTGAAATTTTAAATTCTCTTATCGATTTGGTAACTTACGAAACATACACCCATGAAAGAAGGATCATAAAATGATGATGTAGATATCCATAAATTAAATTATATTACACAATGAATACACTCATTTGCAGTACACACACCACATACAATAAATAAGTGGTGAATAATGGAAATCTCACAGAATTAAAAGTGAGATAAGAAACACCTTATTTTGTACCTTTTCCTTGGTAGAGGTAGGTTAAACACCTGTATAATGGTGAAATAATTGTTATTGAATTATAAAATAATCATATACATTAATATGATATCATATATGATATTTTAACATTGATTTGTTAATAATATCTAAGTATTATCATCGTTTCTGGTGTTAACAGATTCCTTTTCCTTTATATTCATTGTTATGTGAGCAATAAATGTTATGGATGGGCTGTATATTATTCATATACAGAATGATATCATGTATCTAAAAATTATTTTTAATCATCAAATGAAATTTAGTCTTGAATGGATACGATGGCGAATGAATCTCATCACATTCGTGGAGACGGTAATCCGTACTTACACACGAGTGACAATATCATTATTTTTATATTAAAAAAATATATAATTGGATGTTATATCATATATAAATAATAATTATCATTTTATATTTATTATTTACATGAATTACACATCATTATTATATTCATCCAAATAATAATGTATTGAATAACAATTACACCACGACGTGGAGACGATAATCCGTACGTACGCACGTATGGTGACATGTCATTCAAAGGATGGATAGAATAATGAATATGGATGTACCATATTTATAATAACATCATAGTATATATAAAATACTAGATTTATTATTTTAGAATGGAAATAAAAAAGAAAGAAGAAGTGGAAGAAGAAAAGAACTTGAAAGAGGGTGGTGAAATTATTACGTCTTCTTTGGGTTCTTCCTTTTTATTTGATCAAAATGGCTCCTTAAGTTGGCTTTCTAACCAAAGTAGGGACTCTAGGATAAAGTTATGGAAGTTGAGAGGATATTTGGTCAGGGGAGGGACGATAAAAAAGGCTTTGAAGGTGTGAATTTTAGATAAGGGGAAGTGCCCTTTTATAAGAGGGGTGAGGGGCACCTTAGGAAAAACATAAAATATAATTTTATAATTAAAATCATTTTCAGTTTCTAATGGCTCAAAAATAGATTATTTAAAGGATAAGGTGGGGATGGGTCGAAAAATACTCAACCAATAGGTTTTATTAAAGTGATCATTAAAAATTTCTAAAAATAAATTTTTTCTATTTACACAATTTGGACCTCCTGATCCTAAATATAGAATCCATTTTTCTAAATTCAAAACACAAAAGTGGCAGAAATTAATTTAAAATTAATTCTCGTTGTCAAAACAAAGAGCGTGTTTTTTAATAAATAATAACTATCAAAATATTGACACTTGTTTATGTCTAGTTTAAATGTGAAATTACGTCCAATTACCAATATTGTATTAAATGGTAAAAATTTATTCAAATTATACATTAAAACCACTCAATAATATAATTTATCACTATAAATTATTTGGATTAAAAAAGTTGTTTTTATTTAATGTTTAGTATTTTTCACTATTCATCAAAAATTGAATGTTTTCTAAAAAATACTAAAAATTTACCCTAGGCTAATTTCGATATTAAAAATCCAAAAATGAAGTCCATTTTGAAAGATAAAATTTATAAAATTTCAAAAAGTGGGTATTACTATTCATAACAGCTAGTTTGGTTGTGGTGTGTATTAGAACTCGAAGTTGCGTACAACACACACTACTGTATTATTCAAAGGGAAGCGTACCGTGGAACCTTGGGGTGTTACAACATCGACATATTGCTACCCATTAAATCATATTGAATAAGGTGGATCATGATATAATGGTATTAGAGGTGATGGTTGAGAGATAGGATGGATCTTGGAGTTTGGAACCGTTAGGATTTCATGGGCTGGTAAGGAAACAATGTTAATTGATATTGGTACATGAAACAGTCTTGGGAAAACTGGATAGGACACAGATTTTAGGGCTCCCGTGATCTGATGCAAGGACTTGAAGCTTATCAAACAACCAATTGAGGCTACACTGATTGTGGGGTAGAGATCTTGGGAAAGGTACATTCATAATGATTAATTGTATTCTTGTTTGTATTGGGTGTTTTTTGGAAATTAAAATAAGAAATGAGTTAAAATGAACCCTAAATAAATTACATACTACTCAGGATTATGAGTTACTTATTTACCTTTCAGCTATGGAACATGGTTTTTGTCCATGAGTGGATCAGGTAGTAGAGGAACAACAGGAAATAAAACTGATTGGAAGAGGTTTGATTCAATAGAGGAGGAGGACTAGTGGAAGAAGGAACATCGTGCCTTCCAGCGGCAGACTCTGGGAAAGTATGAGGCTAGTGTATTAGACATGGATACAAAGAGTTGGCTCGAGGAGTTAGTGATTGTTTTCAGCTTGATCCTGGATTTGAAAGAGTACTATTTTCCACTAGTAGTAAGACAGATGAGGGGAGCAGAGTGTTAGTGGTGGATGATTTACCTTGGGGAGAGAAAGGAGACTGAGGTTTCATGGGTTGACTTTGAGAAGTAGTTTTGGGTAGAATTCCTTTCTTCCACGATGAAGGCTTAGAAGATACCGGAGCTAATCTCCCTCTATTAGGGGAGTATGTTGGTGAGGTAATTGTAGATGAATTTTAAGGATCTACTCTGTTTTTTTTCTAGATATCTTTCTAGATTAGGAGTCTCAGGTAAGGAACTTAGAGGAGGCACTCCGCCCTTCCCTTTAGTATATAGTTACTCCCTTCACCCAGCTGACATACTTAGAGGTTTAGAATAAGGTGGAGGTAGTGGAAATTATGAAATTTTGAGGAGGTCTACTATGAGAGGGAATTAATCCAAATTATTCAAAGGTGAAGGCCATCAGTAGCAATTATCCAACATTGGGGACTTATAGGTTCCATCAAATGGGGATCCAACCCCAGTAGTTTCAGTTCTAACCCTCTGGTCCACTCCCTTTTTCGACGAGCTTAGGGATGAGGTGTTTTTCTTGCTGAGGCCATGGGAACCTCCAGGGAGGATGGTGCGGGGTGAGTCCAACCTCAAGGATATAGACCTAGTAATCGTAAGGGAGGTGGTCGATAGAGGAGGGGCAGAGGAGTTGGGTGTGGTCAATTGTACGCCACAGAGGTAGCAATTCCAATGGGGCCAAATATCGTTTGAGGTATGATCAGTTTTTTCATCACTCTTTCTTGAGATTTGTTTGATTTAGTAGCTGCACACTCCTTCATTGCACCTGATCTATTCCATACCTTGGGACTAGACATAGAGAGAATTTTCGTGCCCCTGGTGTTGATTACACCAGTCCAAGGTTAGAACAACTTGTTTGATGTCTTATGGGGATGTGGACTGATGTTAGGGCTGTATCAGTCCAGTGGTGATCTCATACTATTACAGATGAAGCTGTATGATGTCATCCCTGGAATCAACTGGTTGTTTTCGGTGCATTCTATTATCAACTTATTTTAGAGAAGAGTCGTTCTTTCATACATGAAAGGCCAACATGTAGATTTCATTGGCGAGTAGAGCTATCAGATGGGAAGTCGGCGTATGAAGCCTCTTCTTTCCTTGTTAGCCGATATGTCAGTGGGATCAATTGAAATAAAGATGGTGGGGACTCATAGGGTTGTTGGGGAGTTCTTGGATGTTTTCTTGAGAAGGTTGTGACTCTACCCCCTCTATGTGGCTTTGAGTTTGGGATAAACATTCAGCTCGGTGCTTCTCCAATTTAGATGGCTTCTTATCAGATGGAGCCTTCTGAGCTATGGGAGTTGTGGATCCGGATTGATGATCATATGAGGAATGGACTTATTTGGACCAGTGTGTCACCATGGGGTGCTCCAATATTGTTTGTGAATAAGGAGGATGGTGGTTTGTGGCTGTGTATAGACTTCCGTAGGTTGAACCAGGTACTAGTCAAGAACCTTTACCATCTCCCGAGGATAGATGATATTTTTGAATAGATGAGGGGAGTGAGTTGTTTTTCCAAGATTGATTTGTGGTTTGGGTATCACTAGTTGATGGTGAAGGAGGGTGATATCCAGAATACTTATTTTAATGAAGGTATGAGCACTTCAAGTTTTTAGTTATGATATTCGATGTTACGAACATGTTATCCATGTTCATGGGGCTCATGAACTATGTCTTTTAGGAGTTCATGGAACGATTAATAATCATATTCATCAATGGAATTCTGATCTACTCATGGTCCGGAGAGGGGTATACTGAGCATCTCAAAATTGTTCAAGAGATCCTTCGGCACCACCATCTCTAAGAAAATTTGTCTAAGTTCATGTTTTGGAATTGGGAGGTCCACTCCCTTGGTCATGTGGTGTCTTAGTAGGGTGTAGTAGTGGAACCATCAAAGGTAGATGAATTTTCTTCTTGGGAAGCACCCAAGAATGTGGCAGAGGTTTGTAGTTTTCTCGGTCCAGTAGGCTATTATTGGAGACTCATACCTAATTTCCCTCGAGTAATAGCTCCATTAATGGCTCTGACCAAAAACGTCCAATCCTTTGTGTGGAGTGAGAAGTGTGGAGCATATTTCATATATCTGAAGGGAATGTTGATCAGTTCCCCAGTTATCAGGTTTCTAGAGGAAGGGGTGATTTTATAGGTGTTCAGTGATGATTCCCATTTGGGATTGGGTTTCATGTGGATGCATCAATGTGGAGTGATCTCCTATGGGTCAAGGAAGTTACATCCCCATGAACATAACTATGCCACCCATGATCTATAACATTCAACGGTTCTATTTGTGCTGAATTTGTGGAGGAATTACTTCACCAGGGAGAGATTTGTGGTCTTCATAGATCACAGGAGCCTGAGGTATACCTTTTACCAGTGAGATATAAACTTGCGATAGTGGAGGAGGATGGAGTTTATCCAGGATTATGATTTTTAGATCTCCTAAACCCCAGAAAATGGGAATGTTGTGGACATTGATTTGAGTAGGAAGTCATAGAAGGGAGTGGTTCAGGAATCTGTAAATGCTTGGAGAGTAATTAAGAATTTGGATGCCTTGAACTTAGATACATGAATGGAAAACAGCAGAGGCTCTTTGTTTCAGATGATGGTGTTGTCATCTCTAATTCGGTTGGTGGAGGAATATCAGTGGGGAGACTTAGAGGCAGAATTGATGCGAGATCACATTGACGAAGGAAATACTCCGGAGGGATGGTCAAAGGATGGTCAGAATGAGATGATGTTCACTAGGAAGTTGTTCGTCCCAATGGAGATGCGTGAGGGAGTTCTACATG
Source organism: Viscum album (assembly GCA_963277665.1). Classification (NCBI taxonomy): domain Eukaryota; kingdom Viridiplantae; phylum Streptophyta; class Magnoliopsida; order Santalales; family Viscaceae; genus Viscum; species Viscum album. The sequence goes on from OY728155.1 coordinate 1,910,304,152, forward strand.
AGTTCTATAGCTTACCTCTGGCAATACAACCATGAGTTTCCAAGATTTACCGGGGCTTGAGGGAATATTTCTGGTGGCCTGGGATAAAGCGGGAAATGACATATTTTGTGGAAACATTCTTGGTGTGCTAGTAAGTGAAGGTTGAACACCATGTTTCTGGTGGTCTGTTTCAACCCTTAGATGTACCCAAGTTGAAGTGGGATGACATCTTGATGGATTTCATCAATGGATTACCTAGTTATTAGGGAGGATGTGACGCAATCTGGGTAGTAGTGGATTTGTTGATGAAGTTGGGTCACTTCTTAGTGATCAAGGAGTCGAGAGTAGTGGATGACTTAACACAGAGGCATGCAGATGAGGTGGTGTGATTTCATGGAGTTTAGAGATCTATTGTCTCATATCTTGATACACATTTTATGTCATGAGTCTTTAGGGGATTGAAACATTCCTTTGTCACTCAGTTACGCCTCATCACTGCTTTCCACCCTTAGACGAATGGAATAATAGAGATGACCATCCAAACATTGGATGACATGTTGCAGGCATGTGTTCTAGACCATAGTGGGTCCTAAGTGTGACATTTTACCTTGTTATAGTTATCTTACAATAATAGCTATCACTCTTCTATTGGCATGGATCAGTTCGAGGATATATATGAAAGGCCATGTTGTTCACCCTTATGATGGGATGAAGTTGAGGAGGTGGATCTTATTGGTCCAGACGTGGTACAGTGTGTGATAGAGAAGGTCCAGCTTGTCTGTGAGAAGATGAAGGCAGCACAGGACTAGAAGAATACATATGTCGATTGCAGGAGAAGGACCTTGGAGTTCGAGGTTGGGGACAATGTATTCTTCATGGATTCCCCTTAACATGGGAAGAAGAGGTTTGGTAGAGGGAGTGCGATTTATCCCGAGTTCATGTGACCTTTCTATGTGTTGGGACGATTTAGGGAGGTGGCATATCAGTTGAATTTTCCACTATATTTGGGGATGATCCATGACATATTTTATGTCTCCCATCTTCATTGGTATCATCATAATGACTCATGTGTCATTGATTGGGGAGAGTTGGATATCAAGGATGACACAATGTTCGTGGAGTGGCTATTGGAGATCTAGGATTGTTTGGAGAAGGTGATACATGGGTAGAATATTACCTTGGTTCATGTGTTGTTGAAGCATGGTGGCCTATAGGAGAGTACTTGGGATCCAAAGGTGCAGATGCGTGCACAGTACCCAGAGTTTTTTGAGTTTTTGATTACGTGTCCTATTTTGATGTGATACTTGACCTTGTTTTCTAAGAGATGAGTTGTTTCCTTGTTATATAATGTGTGAATATTCCCGACACATGGGAAGGGTAGGATATGATCCAAATCAAGACGCATCAATGTGGATGCGGTTAAACTCATGCAGTTGAGTCAATGCTACCCAAAGAGGATAATATCTTGGTATGGAGGAGGTAATTCCCTTATCCATGTGTCTGGAAAGTGTGTCTTTTGGTGTTGTGTGGTTCTTTGGAGTAGTATATTTTGGGGAGGTATTCTTTGATGTCAAGGATTTTACTCCAGCTTTTGAACAATACATGATGGTTTATCCTTAACTAGTGTCTTACAAGGTGGTTGTTCGAACCCCTCCTCCTTCTGGGTTTAGTTTTGGATTCTTGAGGATTAGAATAGTTTGAGAGGTATCTGATGTGATTACATGGACCCCTATGGGCCATTCCTTTATTAAAATATAGTGTTTGGGGAGTTATTGTAGGTAACAATGGCTTAATTCATAAGTTTTCCAAAAAATAAAATTTTTCCAATGGTGACTCACAATGGCGAGTCAGAACTGGTGACTCGCTAGTGGTACCTCATACTGGTGAGTTGCCTAGTGGTGGGTCATTCGATGATAAGTCACCGAATGGTGGCTAAACTGACTGTGGGTCACTAAATGGTGACCCTGAACGGTGGATCCCCAAATGGTGACACCGAATAGTGGCTCACCTAATAGTGACACCGAATGGTGGCTCACCAAACACTGGATCACCGAATAGAGACACCGAACGGTGGCTCACTGAATGGTTCTACCGAAAGGTGGATCACCTAAAGGTGAAAAAGAATGGTGGATCACTGAATGGTGACACAAAACAGTGGCTCAATAAGTATTATCTCACTAAATGATGAAATCAGTGACTCATCCAATAGTGAGTCACTTCTAACAGTTTTCCAAATTTCCAGTTTTCCCCAGTTTCTCCCAGTTTTTCCATTTTCACTCCTTTACATTTTATTTGATGTGAAATGAGTTCAAAGACTTATTTGGGTGTTTCTAAAGGCGTTTCAAAGGATATTAATTATATCTTAATATACTAACACTATGGGGGATTCTAAATAATCCAACCATGTGATATTGGCCATGATCCAACTTTAATGGCCTTGAAACCCTTTTCCATTCCATTGATATAGGATTTGGATTTTTTTAAGCTCGATTTCCTCTCTTCTATTTTCACCTAGGGTACGGAGAACATTCCTTCCCAAAAGATCTATACGCATGTGTTGTGGCCCCCTATCCAGTTTTCCTTATTGTTTTCCTACTACTCACACCCCCTTTTTTGGCATAAGGAAGAATCGTTGGTCACCTATTGTTCCAAGTAGGTATTTTCCTTCATCTCTCTTTTAATTGTGTATCATGTGTGGTGGGTATAATTATTTCTCCTTTTGAGAATGTACAAATTCAAATTTAGAAAAGATAATGTGAAGTAATAAATGGGGGACATGGGAGATCTTGATGTTGATCGCCTATTTTATTTGTTATCTTTGGTTGGTTATGTGATCTGTTGTGGCCGTGTGGTTTCTAAAAAATATAGTCGTTGGTGGTCTTTGATTGTGCATGGATGATTCTTTAAATTGTTTTTGTTTTCTTTTCAATAATTTCTATAAATATCAATTTGATTAATCACGTATTCTTCGTTAAATGGAATGGATTCCCTAGGATGAAAACCCTTGAGTGATAACACCAAATTATCAAAGTGGAATTTAAAGAATAGTTGGCCAAATACTAATTCACCTGGTTTGATAGGTGTTAATTTGTGTACAGGGCGGTACTAGTAGTGTGATGGTATCTCAATTTGAGAGATTATGTTATTATGGAATGTACAGACTTTTTTTGCAGTGAGACTACTTATGGGTAGTGGTTGGGAATCGAGGCAACAAGTTTGGGATGTGTCATGATTTAGTGTTTATGGGTGTGATGAGTGTGGTGTTGTTGTGAAACAGGGTGACTAGGTTTGGTTTTGAGTAGATGAATTAGGTGGGATAACCTTGAAGAATGATGTTGGTATTGTCAAAATATGAATGGATGTTAAATGGGGAGGAAGAAAGAAGTAGGTTGTTTGCTGTTTGTTTTGTTACAGGGAGTGTTTAGTGGCTTTTAACCTTCTGAGAATGGTTGTAGTTGTTGGGATTGTTTGTTTCCTCAGTAGGGATAGAATAAATAAATGAAATATTTGATAATGTAGAATGATAATTGGTTAAATGAGTCAGCAGGGGGTATGTTTCCAATCAAGTCTTGTAGTGAAGCAGCTTTCAAGTGACCGACATTTGTAGCAGTATGTTCATGTATGGGTACTAGAAAGGGTGGTTTATATGGGACTAGTTATATATTTGGAATTACATAGGATGGGATGAGTGTTTGTTACCTATATATATATATAAACTTTTAGTTCCTGATGTTTTTCTATACAAACCCCACCTGTGTTGAGAACTATGTGCCAAATACCCCCATTTTTACAGGGGAGGGTGTCTTTCCCAACATCCCAGTAAGAGTATGGATGGATGGTTACTGCATTTAACCCACTCCCTCTCCTAGGAATTTATCTCCCAAGATTCTTTAGAATGGCTTTAATGGATTGATGTTTAATACCAAATTTATGGTATTAGATGTGTTGTAGGTGGTTTATTTTCCATGTGTCTTCGATATGAGGCCCATGTGTTTTTAGGAGAGACATGTGGTGGTTGTGGCCCATGTGTCTATGAGAAGGATGTGATATGGTTGTATCCCAGGTGTGTCTAGGAAGGTTGTGATAATAGGGATTGTGAAAAAGCATGGTAGCATCAGGACGTTCACCATTTGGGATGAGCAGTTAACCAATGGGAAGTGGTGTGGCATACCCAAATATTGATGTGCTTATTATATTACATTAATTCACTTGAATTATTTATAGATCATTCCTTGGAGAGGTTGGGGTGGATAATATAATTTTTTAGGTTCTTTTGAGTTTCCATTGTTTTCTCATCAAGGAAGTACTTTTCTTCTCCCACTTGTGCACGAGTGACTTTGGTTTTTTTCTACTGAGTATAATTGTATGATCACCCTATGTACATAAAACTATTTTCACGTTTCTAGGGATATTAAGCGGACCGTACTTGACCTTACTATCCCAGATGTTGGGGATGGTTACTGTGTCGCTGCTTAGTTTTATTTTGGTACATACCTAAGATTTTTCTTTGTAGTTTCAGTAGTTTTACTTTAAGATTTCATGTGGGATGGATTTTGGTTTCTTTATATTTATCTATCTTGGAGTTGTTTGAGGTCGGTACATCTTTTCTCTCGATATTGGTTACTATGAAAAGGGTAATTCCTCCCATTTTTGTGAGATTTCTATACCCTTGGTGCTAGTCACCACCCCGGGGCCTATTAGAGGTGGGAATTGGGGGTCATTATCTCTCCTTCATCTTGAGGAAGAAAGGCCTTGTCATCTTGTTATCCCTTCCCTCATCTTGAAGAAGGCGGGTCGTGATATGTTCCATCACAAGGGGTTAAAATAAATTTTCATTGTTTAATTCTTCATTATATTTCTTTTTTCATTAATGAGTTTTCAATATGTATAAGGAAACATTATTAATGTTATTGGGTTGATATTTACCTTGTCCACATTAGATATATTGATATGGGGCCTCAAGTACAATACATGTTTCATTCTTCATGAGAGTAATTAGGATAACTAAAAAATGGTTCTTAATAAATTTTTTATATATAATGGAGCGATAATAGTTATGATTCTTTTGTTATTTATCTATGTGTTCTATATGGAAATTAATTACATAATTGATATTTACTGAGCGGTTGTGAGATGAGACCAATACATGTTATAAAGATGGTTATATTTTGGAGTATGGTATGATGGAAATAAAAGGACATTAATTTTTATTTGTTATACAAATAAGGGTTGGACATGATTGGAAATCTACAGCTATGACCCTCTAGAGTAAATGAAACTAGTTGATGATGGAGTGTGTTGATGTAGAGGGAGTGAGAAATTTAGGTCCTTTGAGTGGAAGATGGTGATTTATTTTTCTTCACCAAGTTATGGATTTTTGGTTTTAAACCATCTAACCCTATACTCTTATACACTTAGATACTATAGAGTGGTTTTCTGGTCTATAAAGATGCTGTTTTTTATTTTAAAAAGGAATAAATTATCTCATAGTACTTTCAAAATAGGATATTAACATGATAGATTGAGTGATGTGAATGCAATGAATAGTTCATTTTTTTATTTAAATGATGATGCAAGGAAATAGTTAATATGAATCTATCTAAAAAGTTTATTAATCAACATCATATCTAAATAACATATCCTATAATATTACCTCAAAAAAATTATTTGGTCTGGGACTTGTATATATAATTTCATATCAATCATTTTATATTAGTCTTATATCAATGGTTTTTGTTTCCATCCTTAATAGATAATTTAAGAATTAATAAAATCATTAAGGGTTAATGATTATTTAAATTCATATCAATTGTTATTTAATAAATTAATGAATGATTTATCATACATATTTTATTTTATATTTTAGCATAGAAAATATTCCTATAATAAAAACAATGAAGCTATGTTGAGTTTCATTGATTATAATATTGAATCACATTTTGGTTTTACTTATAATAAAGGATTTAAGTAAAATAGATGCAATCACCAAGTTTTGTTAAATACACTAAGATCATTAATATGTTCAATAGTGGAATAAGGGAAGAGTATGGATCTAAAAACCAGATGTTTTGTAAGTGGTGGATGATTTTCATTATTTGACTATGACAATGTATCATGCTGGTATTCATGTTTGATGTGATGATATATTATAAAATTAAATGAACTTGATTTTTTGACTTATATTTTTCATTTTGATGTCATATCCCTAAATTAGGGCTCAAACAGTTTTAAAGGAATATCATTTGTCAATACCCATGAGATATGTAATGGTTATCCCATTATGAAAGAGTACTTCTAATGGGAGATGAAGCACACACTATATGACTTTAGTTAATAAGGTTTAGAATATGATTTTTGATTATGAAATGTTTTAAAGGGAATTATATTATAAATTTCTTGTATATTTTATAATTTTTTTAAACTTTCGTGGGATATTGTGTTTTCTTACCCAAAGTAGTAACCTTTTAATATAAAATTTAAATAAATCCTATAATTTTTTAAGGAACAACTTAAAATAATTATATTGTTATAACAAGATGAAACCATTTGATGGTCAAATTGAGTTCCAAAATATAAAAAAAATTCAGAACTATAATTCAAGATATAGTGTATGTACAAGAGAGATATAAACTTATATATTTATCCAAAGGTATTAAGACATTATAATTTGACCCACAATCATGTTAAATATAATTATTACTCAAATATACCAATGATTCAATATGATATAACTATTTAGAGATGTTAGTCACAATTATTAGTAGCAATTATCACATATGGAGTAGTTTGATTTGGAAAATTATCATTCCATATTGAAGATAATTAATGTGGTTTGTTATAATAATATCAAATGAATATAAATTTTCCATGATTTTAATATTAAAACTGATTAAATATTACTTATTTATGTATGGATTTAAAATTTTTTGGTGGAATAATGTTTGGAAGGAAATTGGGGGAGTATTATGCATTTTTAAATAATTATATATATTTCATGCCTCAATAACATACATTATTTTATAATAGTATCAATTTTGACCTTTTTATGAATATCCAAGAATCATTATTGGTTTCAATAATGACCAATACTTAAAAAAATGTGTTTAAGTGAATACTTTTTGAAAATTTTACATAATTTTGATTATGTCGTAGTTGATCCTATTACACCGGAACATACTTTAGTGTAAAATAAAAGAAATAGGGTAAGTCCAAGAATATCCTCGTCATAGAAATCAACAAAGACATAAAATAAAATTGATTTATTATATATATTTAAATTGATGATCCATATCATACATAATCCATGGATAGGTTTCAGAATATATAGGATGGGGTGTTATTATTAAAGAGAACATGGCTATCAAAAGTGAGAGAACACTAATAAGGAAAAACACCTCACACAACTCACACAATTTTTTGTATTCCCACATGATAAGAAGCATAATGAGTCCCCCTCTATATAAAATTTCCAATGTGTTATGGGGGTGGATTTAAAGAATCAATATCTATGGTTCAAATGAATTAGAATTTTCTAAGGAGGTAACGTAACATTGACTTTCAAGAAGCTAAAGTAAACATTCTATAATTGCATAGAAAATTAAACCCCAACATCTTAACATAATATTAAATTTCAAATATATGAAAATCCATTATTTTAGGAATATATAATAATGCTATGAATATCCATAAAAATAAATTAATTGAGAATTAATACAAAAATTTATTTAAACTATAATATTGATTCTATAACACAATGTTCCTGAATGGGAGTTAATAAATGTCAAACAATGTCCCATAAAAAAGGGGATTGTATCATTATCTCCAAAAAAATAAATTTGTTTTGGGGAATATATTTTTATCTGATCCAAATCCCTTATGGATTATAAAATGATGATGTAAAGAGCAGTAAATTTCAAGGAATTTTTTTTCTTAATTTTCATTGGACTTTTACAAGAACGCTGTTTCTGACGGAACCTGATTCCAAGGCCCGGTGTGCCCAGAATCATTTTCTGAAGTTTGGCTCGGGTACGTTCAGTGAACGAATGAGCAGGTTTTTCTATCTATTGAACCGGTGCTCAGAATCAAATTCCGAGGACACCAATGGAATCGCAGCGCCGATATTTGCTTATAAACGCCTCTTCTGGAGTTGCGTTTGCTCGGGTGTGGTTTTTTAATTTTGGGGTTTAAGATAAGAAATAAAATAGTGTGGTACGACAAACTTTATTTTATTTCACTTAAAGCCGCTTAAAGCCACTTTAAGCTGCTTAAGCTGAGTTGAAGCGGATAGAGTGGAATTCAAAATATCCTACCCTCTTGTTGGATATTTGTGAGGTGGGGCCCGTACAAGCCCCACCGTTTCATTCCCGCTAAGTAACGCACCCGAGAAAACCTCCTCATTAATTAAAGTCAACCGTGTGATTTTCTGGTTAAGAAATGCCCCATTTAATTGGGCAGTTAAATTGTTACAATTAATTCAATGAATTAATTGTTCGTTTCTTATCTTATGAATTTCAAAAGCTTAGGTAAATAATAAAATAAGGGTTGAACTTATTTTATTTAGTTGGACTTGTGGCGTGGAGAGAATTTGGGAGGAAAGCATTCTTCTTCGACGAAGAACGCGAAGAACGTGAAGAACGCTCCGACCTCCGACGAGGAACGCCAAACCCTCAGAGATCGACGATGCGATGCTGTGTACCGCGACGTCAACGACGCTTCTTCCGCGATTCTCCCTCCGCGATGCTTCTTCCACGACGATCCAACCCCATGACAACCTTCTATCAACAACGACAAGTTCGTCGACGTGACGTCGAGTACCGCACGACAGCGATGCCCTTCCGTGACGCGGTGACCCTTTCTTCCGCGACGGTCGATCTCGCGTCCGACGACGAAGTTAAGGTAGGGGTTTTGTTTGTGAAATGAATTTATTTCTGTGGTTGTTTCCTCCTAAAAACAAGGAAACAGAATCAAGAGAAATTTTAATTTATTAAAATCGTATATTGTTTTGTTTTCCATGTGTGGATTATTTTCTTCCCGATTGTTAACACCTAACGCGGAGGGTGCGGGCCAAATAAACACGGCCTGACAACCCTCCACAGTTCTTCGTTGATGTGCGGATTGGCGGGCAACGACAAAGCATGCCGCAGGGGTGATTCGTTGATTCCACAGTGAAGAACGAGACCCGAGAGGAGCTAAGGCTTAGACGGGAGTGGAATCGGACCACCAGAGCAACTCTGGTGGCCCGCAGAAACCACCGGCGGCCGGAGGTGGCGGCGCCCCGGCGCGCCATCAGACAGAGCCGCCACGGCTGAAGCTGCTGCGGCGGCGGCACCAGCAGACCCGCAACCGCGTGGGTCCGGCGCACACGGGACGCGGCAATGCCGCGTCCGCTGACCAAGGGCGGCCCCCGCGGGGGGAGGGGGTGGGGGTGTTCACACGCGGGGGCAGCGCGTTCCCGCCCCCGAACTCCGCTCGCTCGGCCGCTCGGCCGAGCCGACCCGCCGGCCGGGTCACACCCTGGCCGGGACGGGTTGCGCCAAACCGGGTCCGACCCGGACCTGGTTCGGGCCGACCCAGGAGGGGTCGGGTCGGGTCGGTCCGGGCCCAGACCCCCAGCCTGCGGACCGTTTTCGGTCATTTGCCCATATCTTAAGATACGGGCCTCTGAACAATGCCCCGTCAGCGGTGATGCGATCCTTGGATCGAGACGGTCGTTTTGGTATATTGCACTCAAAGTTTCAGAACACTTTGGGTTCGGCCAGGTTGGTTCGGATACGAAACCAACCGGGCCCTCGGAGCGGAAACACTCATATCATGAGCTCTGGACGTCCGATTGATGTGACGTAGACCTTGATGGATTCCTCTAAGTGAGACGGATCTTTTGGCTTACTCCACGTGTGGTTTGGATGCCGTCGGAGTGCGGTCGAGTTGGTTTGCTCATGAAATCCAAACGGGCCCCTGGAATGAAAAAGACAATAACTCACAGACCGGGCGTCCGATTGACGCGCCGTCTGTCTCGTTGATTTCCTCTTGATGAGATGAAACTTTTGGCATACTTCGCTCGAGTCTTGGTTGTTGTTGGATAGTGGCCAGGTTGGATTGTACCCGAAATCCAACCGGGCCCCTGGAACGAAAAAGCTGATATCTTTCAGACCAGATGTCCGTTTGACGAACCGTCTGCGGTGTTAGTGATCACGCTGAGAAACATTACCTTTATGTTTACCCTATGATAGTTGGGGTGCAGTTGAGATACGGCCGGGTTGGTTCGTACACGAGACCAACCGGGCCCCTGGGATGAAAAGGCTAATAACTCACAGACCGGACGTCCGATTGACACGTCGTCTGTTGTGTTGAGACCTCTGTGACGAGGTGGTCCTTTAAGACATTTCTTCATGGGACTTTGTGATACTTGGGGTATCGACCAGTAGCTCATGGGTCAGACCCTCCTCGAGACGAGTGTGCGGGGTACGGAGACCGTGTAGCCGACTGAGACCTGACGACTGCTTGACCGATCGATTCGGTGTGTTTCAGATAGCCCAGTGGGGAGCTCTTGGTTGTAGCGGCAGACCCATGGTGGATGAGCACTTGGTTGTAGAGGCAGACCTGCGGTACTCAACTGAAGGAGTACCTCTGGAGGCTATGAGGGGGAGCGCTTGGTTGTAGCGGCAGACCCACGACGGATGAGCGCTTGGTTGTAGCGGAAGACCCATGGTGGGAAGCGCTTGGTTGTAGCAGCAGGCCCACAGTACTCAACAGGAGGAGTACCTCAGAAGTCTTAGGTTAGTTAGAAGTACTTCGGAGTCGTGACAGGACCACTGTACACTCCAGAGACGGGGCTCTTCAGCAGTTACGGTTTCGATAATGAAAATCCTGGTTTGAGCTAAGTCTATGACCCTTGTGTTTCCTCATGATTGAGATGGGTTACTTGATAACTTAGGTATATGTATGGGCATATACCTGGGTATTGGTTATCCGTTGGTTTCATAACCCTTATGTTTCCTCATGATTGAGATGGGTTACTTAATAACTTAGGTATATGTATGGGCATATACCTAAGTAGAGGTTATCTATTGAGATCTTCTTTGTGGTTATCCTTGTTGGTCTTAGTGAGACCTTGAGGGTCTCGGGGTCCCTACTGAGTATCGTTATACTCACCCCTACACGGGATATGCTCGCACCTCGTTGTGTTGGTTGCAGAAGACGGCAGTGCTGACGGAGGCCGAGTGTTCAAGGACTGGACGGTACCCGGAGGTAGACTACAAGACGAGCCAGTATGAGGAGGTGGAATACATGACGAGTCAGTATCCGGAGGTGGACTTCATGGCGAGATGACACTCAGAGGAGGTTGACGGGTGAGAGCGTTGTGGAGGCTATCTGTACCTACCCTTCAGGTAGGATCCGTGGTGGACGATCCAGGAGCTGCATCATCTGTACCTACCCTTTAGGTAGGATCTGAGGAGGACGACCCAGGAGACGCTTCCGTCCTTCCTAATGTTGTCTTTTCTGTTGTACTTGTTCAGTTGTAGCTTTACTTCCTTTTGGGCTTGTATTCTGGCCCATTTACTTTTCAACACTTCCCTTGTACTTAGTGTTTTACTTCCACTTGTACTCTGTGGTGTTTTGTTTACTTTATAAAGGAAATGCCTTCCCAGTTATTAGGATTTACGCCTTTGGTGCTAGTCGCCAGCCCCTGGCCTATGGAAGGCGGGCTTGGGGTAGTCACGGCATGTGCCCTGAGGATGGGTCGTGACAAATTGGTATAAGAGGAGTCGGTTCTACCGTAGAACTTATAACTCTGATTTTTTTCTTTGTAAGAAGCGATAGTGTTAAGAGTACCGAGTTTGGTTTTCTGTTCAGGGAGTCCAGTGTTGGTGCAGGCGGCCGACGTATCCATACAACAGGACCCTAACAACTGATTTTAGACTTTGTGTATGAAAACACTGATTGCGTGTGTGTTTCCAGAAGTTTTTTTAAATGTCATCTCAAACCAGGTCAACTCACCAGGTATAATCGTTTGACCGTGTCACATTGTTTCTTTCAGGATGCCTTTTTTCAGAAGACTAGCTAGAGCCCAGAGGGATGTGCGTACTGACAGCCTGTCGAGCAACGAGGCTTCGGTACAGGGCCCTCTTGCAGTTGAGGCACCAGCGGAGGCACCAGCGGTACTACCATACGTTGGGCCACCGATGCCACTAGCCCCAGTAGTAGGCGATGCACGCCACTTGAGCACGTTGCATGAGTTCCAGTGCCAGAGACCACCCAGGTTCCAGGGAGAGACAGACCTGCAGGCAGCTGAGGATTGGCTGGAGGTTGTGGTGAGAGTCTTCAGGCTAGTGGGGACGCCGGCAGACTACATGGTGATCTTTGCTGCCTGCCTTCTTTAGGCAGCAGCAGGCAGGTGGTGGATCCACTTGTTCCAGTTTTTCAAAGGGATGACCTTCACATGGGAAGACTTCGATACCTTCTTCAGGGTGGAGTTTGTGCCAGTATCTCTACACCCCGAGCGTGTACAGGAGCTTCTGCCTTTGCCACAAAGTTTTCGATCAGTAGCTGAGTCATCTGTGGGCAGTAGACAGATGATGCAGAGGTCCAAGAGGGCCAGAGCCAGCCGTACAAGGAGCAAGAAGTGTTATGAATGTGGCGGAAAGGGTCACCTAGCACGTGACTGTCCGACTCCTCGCATAGTCGATCCGCAGGCGTTGGAGAAGCCACTGAGGTAGAAGAAGCGACGAGTGCTTGAGAAACAACCGAGCAGTGGACAAGGCAGTAGAGCTCCGAGAGTAGGTGGACAGGAGCGGAACTAGTGGATATGTCCCTTGTACTTCTAGTTACATGTTGCGGTTGTAATCGTGTCTTTGTACTATGAGATACAATAATAAAAAAGACACTTATCTTTGTGATGTTTTCTTTCCTGTCCTTTTTGTTTGGTTGATACTGAGTGGTCCTAGTTAAGACTGTTGACTTGACCCTCAATTTCGAGATTTCTACTGGAGGAGACCCAGTGACCTCGCACTGATGCCGACAGTGTGACTCGACCCTTGGATGCAAGAGTGACAGTTTGATCTCTTAGTAGTTACATCGAGGCCTTACGACATCATCCATGGCATGAATACATCCTTCATGTCAGGATTGACTGTATTAGGCAATGGGCGTGGTTCATCCAGGGGGGATGAGACCGAGTTTCTATTTTCGGCAAAGGATAAATTTTAGCAGCTCTTCCAGATCGTAGGCAAGGAAGGTGCAGATCATCCAGGAGTGGATGAAGATTGCACAGTGCAGTAAGAAATAGAAAAACGGTTCCAGTCTTAGAGACTCGGGCATGTTAAAAGTTTCCATAAGAGGAATCATAAAGGAGAAATGAGTTTGCGATGCGGCAGACGTGGAGGCAGAGCTAGGAGAGCAGCATGAGGTGGTGTACATCTTAACATGCTACAACCACCCGCCTTAGTTATCCCCGCTAGGCTCAGGGAGCTGGAGGTCAGAGGAAGAGTGCGGCTGCATGCGGTCAATGAGTGTGACCCAATGTCTCTAAAAATGATTCAAGGGACATTCTGTGTCCACTACTAGCTGCTTTAGTAACAGACGTTGATATGAATCATTCCTCACTTTCACAAATCTTTTTCCAGACCTAGAGTTTCCGGTAAGCCATAAACTTGACCCTCACGTCTGGAGATACCTTGGGAGAAGACTCGATAATCACACTTACGCCGACGGTGTGGTCAGAAACTCGAGGCGAGAGTTTCAGTTGGAATCTCTTGGTGGCAGTGTCGAGGCCTTACGACGTTGGTTTGAGTATGGACTGGGCAAACACAGTTCATACACAAATTGATGGTATTATGCAAAAAGGTTGTGGTTTAACTACGACGTCGAGATGGGTTTTCCTTGGTCGGAGAAAAGGAAACCCCAGGCAGCACAGGATAAACTCATGAACAGGAGGGTGCGACCGATCACTCTTGAGTCGGTCAACCTTACCCTCGTGGCAACAGTCGTTTTGAGTTTTAACAGGAATTGGAGACCTCTAGAGTTCGAGGATGATGGTCACGTCCTTATACGGGTCTCACCTCGACGAGGTTTACAGAGATGTAGCCGAGGTGGCGAGATATCTTCGAGGTTCACTGGAACTTTCTAGATCCCCAGCAGGGTAGGCGAGGTGGTTTACCGCTTCACCCATCCACCTCAGTTGCACCGAGTGCATGATGTCTTCCACGTATCTCAGCTGAGGAGATATGTGCTCAACCCTTCGCATATCATCGACCATGATGAGATGGATGACGGCGATGGGGTATATTTTATGGAGGTTCCAGTGGAGATTGAGGATCGACAGGAGCGGATCCTACGAGGACTATCGATTCCTCGGGTGCACTTTCTTTGGCAGTATGGGAACCTCCAGTTGAGCACATGGGAGCGGAAGGCTCAGACGCGTGCTCAGTACCACTTTTGTAACCCTAATTTGTGTTAAAGCTTTACGAGGACGTAAAGCCCTGAGGTGGGAGTGATGTAAAGACCCGTAAATTTCAAGGAATTTTTTTTTCATAATTTTTTTTGTAATTTTACAAGAATTCAGTTTCTAAAGGCACCTGATTCCGAGGCCCGGTGTGCCTGGAATCATTTTCTGAAGTTTGGCTCGGGTACGTTCAGTGAACGAATGAGCGGGTTTTTCTAGCTTTTGAATCGGTGCTCGAAATCAAATTCTGAGGGCACCGATGGAATCGCAGCGCTGGTATTTGCTTAGAAATGCCTCTTCCGGAGTTGCGTTTGCTCGGGTGTGGTACGAAAAACTTTATTTTATTTAACTTAAAGCTGCTTAAAGCCACTTTAAGCTGCTTAAGCTGAGTTGAAGCGGATAGAGTGGAATTCAAAATATCCTACCCTCTTGTAGGATATTTGTGAGGTGGGGCCCGCACGAGCCCCACAGTTTCTGTCCTGATAAGTAACGCACCCGCGAAAACCTTCTCATTAATGAAAGTCAACCGTGCGTTTTTCTGGTTAAGAAACACCCCAAATAATTGGGCAGTTAAACCGTTACAATTAATTCAACGAATTAATTGTTCGTTTCTTATCTTTTGAATTTCAAAAGATTAGGTCAATAATAAAATAAGGGTTGAACTTATTTTATTTTGTTGGACTTGTGGCGTGGAGAGAATTTGGGAGGAAAACGTTCTTCTTTGACGAAGAACGCGAAGAACGCGAAGAACACGAAGAACACGAAGAACGCTCCGACCTTCGACGAGGAACGTCAAACCCTCAGAGATCGATGACGCGACGCCGTGTACCACGACGTCAACGGCTCTTCTTCTGCGATTCTCCCTCCACGACGCTTCTTCCATGACGATCCAACCCTGCGACAACCTTTGATCGAAAATGACAAGTTCGTCGACGTGAAGCTGAGTACTGCACGACAGCGACACCCTTCCGCGACGCGATGACCCTTTCTTCCGCGACGGTCGATCTCGCGTCCGACGACGAAGTTAAGGTAGGGGTTTTGTTTGTGAAATGAATTTATTTCCGTGGTTGATTCCTCCTAAAAACAAGGAACCTGAATCAAGAGAAATTTTAATTTATTAAAATTGTATATTGTTTTGTTTTCCATGTGTGGATTATTTTCTTCCCGATTGTTAAAACCTAACGCGGAGGGTGCAGGCCAAACAAACACGGCCCGACAACCCTCCGTAGTTCTTCGTTGATGCGCCGATTGGCGGGCGACGACAAAGCATGCCGCAGGGGTGATTCGTTGATTCTGTAGTGAAGAACGGGACCCGGGAGGAGCTACGACGTAGACAGGAGTGGAATCGGACCACCGGAGCAACTCCGGTGGCCCGCAGAAACCACCGGCGGTGCCCCAACGCGCCGCCGGACAGAGCCGCCGCAGCTGAAGCCGCGACGGCAGAGGCACTAGCGGACCCGCGGCCGCGCAGGTCCGGCGCACACGGGACGCGGAAAATGCCGCGTCCGCTGACCAAGGGCGGCCCCCCACGCGGGGGGGGGGGGGGGGGGGATGTTCACACGCGGGGGCAGCGCGCCCCCACCCCCGGACTCCGCTCGCTCGGCTGCTCGGTCGAGCCGAGCCGGGCCGAGCTGACCTGCCGGCCGGGTCGCGCCCTGGCCGGGCCAGGTCCGACCCGGAACTGGGTCGGGTCGACCCGGTTTGGGCCGACCCAGGGGGGGTCGGGCCGGGTCTGTCCGGGCCCAGACCCCCAGTCTGTGGACCGTTTTCGGTCTTTTTCCCATATCCTGAGCTACGGGCCTCCGAACGACGCGCTGTCAGCGGCGATGTGATCCTTGGATTGAGATGGTCGTTTTGGTATATCACACTAAAAGTTTCGAAACACTTTGGGTTCGGCCAGGTTGGTTCGGATACGAAACCAACCGGGCCCTCGGAGCAGGAACGCTCATATCTTGAGCTCGGGACGTCCGATTGACGTGCCGTCGACCTTGATGGATTCCTCTAAGTGAGACAGATCTTTTGGATTACTCCGCGTGAGGTTTGGATGCCGTAGGAGTGCGGTCGGGTTGGTTTTCTCACGAAAT
The DNA here is from genome assembly GCA_963277665.1 of Viscum album. Lineage (NCBI taxonomy): Eukaryota > Viridiplantae > Streptophyta > Magnoliopsida > Santalales > Viscaceae > Viscum > Viscum album. The sequence continues at coordinate 1,910,320,655 of OY728155.1, forward strand.
CCAACCGGCCCCCTAGAACGAAAAAGACAATTACTCACAGACCGGGCGTCCGATTGACGCGCCGTCTGTCTCGTTGATTTCCTCTTGATGAGACAGAACTTTTGGAATACTTCGCCCGAGTTTTGGTTGCTGTTGGATAGTGGCCGGGTTGGATTGTACCCGAAATCCAACTGGGCCCCTGGAACAGAAAAGCTGATATCTTTCAGACCAGATGTCCATTGGACGAAACATCTACGGCATTAGTGATCACATTGAGAAACAGTCCCTTTAAGTATTCCCTATGATAGTTGGGGTACAGTTGAGATACGGCCGGGTTGGTTCGTACACGAGACCAACCAGGCCCCTGGGACGAAAAGGCTAATAACTCACAGACCGAGCATCCGATTGACGTGTCGTCTGTTGTGTTGAGACCCCTGTGACGAGGCGGTCCTTTGAGACACTTCTTCGTGGGACTTTGTGATATTTTGGGTATCGAACAGTAGCTCGTGGAGCGGACCCTCCTGGAGACGAGCGTGCGGAATACGGAGACTGTGTAGCCGGCTGAGACCTGACGACTGCTTGACCGATTGATTCGGTGTGTTTTGGATAGCCCAGTGGGGAGCGCTTGGTTGTAGTGGCAGACCCACAGCGGATGAGCGCTTGGTTGTAGCGGCAGACCTGCGGTACTCAACTGAAGGAGTACCTCTGGAGGCTATGAGGGGGAGCGCTTGGTTGTTGCAGCAGACCGACGACGGATGAGCGCTTGGTTGTTGCGGCAGACCCGCGATACTCAACAGAAGGTGTACCTCTTGAGGCTATGAGGGGGAGCGCTTGGTTGTAGCGGAAGACCCATGGTGGGAAGCGCTTGTTTGTAGCAGCAGGCCCACAGTACTCGACAGGAGGAGTAGCTCAGCAGTCTTAGGTTAGTGTGCAGTACTTCGGAGTCGTGACAGGACCACTGTACACTCCAGAGACGGGGCTCTTCAGCAGTTACGGTTTCGATAATGAAAATCCTGGTTTGAGCTGAGTCTATGACCCTTGTGTTTCCTCATGATTGAGATGGGTTACTTGATAACTTAGGTATATGTATGGGCATATACCTGGGTAGTGGTTATCCGTTGGTTTCATAACCCTTGTGTTTCCTCATGATTGAGATGGGTTACTTAATAACTTAGGTATATGTATGGACATATACCTAAGTAGAGGTTATCTGTTGAGATCATATTTGTGGTTATCCTTGTTGGTATTAGTGAGACCTTGAGGGTCTCGGGGTCCCTACTGAGTATCGTTATACTCACCCCTGCACGGGCTATGCTCGCACCTCGTTGTGTTGGTTGCAGACGACAGCAGTGCTGACAGAGGCCGAGTGTTCGAGGACTGGACGGTACCCGGAGGTAGACTACATGACGGGCCAGTACCCGGAGGTGGACTACACGACGAGTCAGTATCCGGAGGTGGACTTCACAACAAGATGACACTCGGAGGAGGTTGACGGGCGAGAGCGTTGTGGAGGCTATCTCTACCTACCCTTCAGGTAGGATCCGTGGTGGATGATCCAGGAGCTGCGTCATCTGTACCTAACCTTCAGGTAGGATCCGAGGAGGACGACCCAGGAGCCGCTTCCGTCCTTCCAGCTGCTGTCTTTTCTGTTGTACTTGTTCAGTTGTGGTTGTAATTCCTTTTGGGTTTGTATTCTGGCCCATTTACTTTTCAGCACTTCCCTTGTACTTAGTGTTTTACTTCCTCTTGTACTCTGTGGTGTTTTGTTTACTTTATAAAGACAATGCCTTCCCAGTTATCGAGATTTACGCCTTTGGTGCTAGTCGCCAGCCCCTGGCCTATGGAAGGCAGGATTGGGGTAGTCACGGCACGGGCCCCGAGGATGGGTCGTGATAGATGATCTCAATTGAGGATACAATATTAGAATATTTTACTTTTATATATTTATTATGTCTCAAATAAACATTTTTCATCATGAACTTGTTTTGTACTTCAAATAAATAATTCATATGAGTGTTTGAGATGTCATATCCTTTACTGATGATTTTTACTATTTCAAAGAGAAATTTTAATGTGATTTTTATATAGTGGATTGTGGAATTAGAGGTGTAAATGCTTGTTTTGTTTTTCTTTATCCCAATCACGTATTATTTGATTTCTTATTCAATGGGATGTTTATTTCAACCCTAAATATTTTTGATTCACTCATGATGGATTCCCATTATGTTTTCGATGAGTTTCCTCTTAAGGAATTGTGAAACAAGAATTGAATGATGGTGATACCATGTAAATGATCTAGTTTTTTTATTAAATTAACGTAATAATATCACATTATTATTAAATCATACCACATTCCATGGTTTCTATATAAGAGTATTAGTAATAAATGGGGGATAAATTTTTTTAATGGCATGATAATACTATGAGTAAATTTATTATATTTATTTTTATTTTTGATAATGGATTGTTATGAACATTAGTTTAAGTTGGTTACTTTTCCCATAATAAATTTAATTAATTATGTTATTATTAACTAAAATTGAATAAATGGAGACCAGTTACACCATGTGAATTTTATCCATTTATATTACTCCACAATATTTTAACTATTATAATACATAAAAATAATTATATAGTTTTTTCTCATTTATTAATCTTAATAGGAATTTTTTTATTGTAAAATTTATCTTTTTTTGATTCATTTTTAAAATATTTAGATTTTATTTTCAACATGAAACATTCAAATCAAAATTTAAGAAGGTCCGATTAGGAAAGAACTCTAAAACTATGCCTAGAGGTTTAACCATATTAATATCTATTTAAATAATATATATTTATAGTTTTAGAAATTGGGTCTCATGCATAAAAATTATAAACCCTAAAAAATGATACTCATGGTGAATAATATTTCATTCATAATTGGTGGGTAAGATTATAGAAACTAATAGAAATGATTAGTATTAGATTCTTGGTTAAATTAATTTATTTTCCTTTTCTATTTATTTATTCTACTTCCTTTTTATATCCACAAATAACTTTAGTCTAGTACTTAAGTATTAATATGTATAATAATTATCTCATACACTCAATCCAAGGGTTTCGGTTCTACAGATTCATTATTTTATACTCATAAATTGAGTGTTACATTTTTCAGAACTGGTGAATATTAATGGCCAATAAAGTACCTCATGAACTCAAAAATTTTATAGAAAACATTTTCTATAGATCCCAATAAGCTACTCATGAAATAATTTTATTTGGATTGTAAACTAATTTCAGTCATTTAGTCATCTTAAAGAATTATAAGGTGTCCAATTTAGGTTAACACTTTTGACAGGAATCCTAATTTCCTATATATGACCCAACCTGTAGTCCAGTTAATGGGATTATAATGAAAATACCATCATGGTGATAAATCTAATTCAATAATTATTTATAATAAGTTATAAAAATGAGTTTCTAATTACATATATATACCGAGATACATTTATTTATAATTTAAGTCCCATGCTTGAGAAATCATGATGTACTTACCACCAGGTTTTACTAAGACATGGTATGATCATACATGGTGATTTTAGGTGAAGAACATCCAAACCATGAAAATGGAGATTATGTAGAGTGAAATTAAAAATTTCCCTCATGAAGATATTGAATCAAATTATTAGGATTTGGAGTTATTCAATGATCTCTAATGAATAATTTTACACCTTAGAGTGTCACATTGGTTGTGGATACAATATTTATACTTTTCATTACATCCTAACTTTTGAGTGGTGGTTGATTCAAAAGTCCGTTATAGGGTCTTGAAAAATATTCCAAAAGAGGTAAGAAAAATAATAGACAATCAATCTAATAATTTCTTATAATGGTTATCTAAATTATTCCCAAAAAAAATATGAGTTCATTTAGTATAGGAGACCATAAAAGAAGGCAGAATAATTGGAAGCAATGTTAAATAAAATAGAGGTTTTTCAATCAATTAATAATCAAAGAGAACAAACCAAGTAATAAAATTTTCATTCATGCATGATGTGAGATATCCCTAAATATATTAAAAATTATCAATCAGAGATAAAAGATAATCAAATAAAATAATTTATTTATCTAGGATATTAATGTATAAAAATATTTTTTGAAAATCATTTCATTCATTATGTATGTCAATTATATAAAAAACACGGATTAAAATATAGATTCTCAATAAATAAAATCCAATACCTAGGACCATTCCATTACCCCAAATGAAAATAAGAATAAATATACAATGTAATGAAAATTCAATCACCATGATAGATAATATGTGATAATTACTAAATTGAGAAATTTTGGAAGTATTTTATTGAATCAAAACCCTCTTTTGAATAATTTTTGATAAAATACATCAAGATAAATGATCAAAATCTCTCTATAGAAGAAGAAAACATTCAGAATCATGGGGCCTTTTTTGAAGAAAAGACAATACTCACTCATGAATAAAAACCTCCAACTGATATAAATCTTTTAAATGTTGTTTGAGAGACCACTCAACTAATTTTCCTAGTAATATAGAGGTTTATAGGGAGGAGTAAAAGGATGTAACATTAATAAACAAATGGAATATAAAATAGTTGGACAACCAAAAAGATAAATATTCTATGAAGGATATGTATTTGTAAAGGGAGATGGAGGGAAAAAAGAAAAGGTTCTATCTAATGAGGAAATTAATGTCAAATTAGAGTATGGATAGTCTCTTTACATTAAGATAAATAAAGTAAATTTACTAGCCAACATGTCCGATTATGGAACACTTTTTATCTCATGTATGGAGTATGTATAGTATCCTCACATTATGATAAATAAAGTTCAAATTCTTTTTCATCATAAGTGAGAAAATTCATTGGTTCTTGAATGTATTTTCATAACAAAGAGATATATAACACATCAATCACTTTAAAGAGGATTGGTGGAATTGTGAAATGATATTCCATAGTTCCGATTAATTCAAACATTTTAAAAGATATGATGTACATATGGCTCATTTTTAACTTCTTACAGAACCATATAACACACTTACATAGAGATACTTTTATGAAAACATTATCTCAAGCAAGACACTCTAAATATTTCCTTCAGTTATTAGAAGAAATATTTTTCCTTCATTGAGAATAATTAATATCTATATGAATAATGTTTAATTTTTCTAGTGTCTCCTGCATAGTTCATGGTTATAAAATCTTCCATTCACCAACATCATCCCATCATGTTTGAGTACAACATCACTTTCCATATAATGATTCATATGGTGCTATTTAAATACTCTAATGGAATATATTGTTATAAGAAAACTCTACCTAAGGTAAATGATGATCCCATATACATATAAATTCATGTGAGCATGAAATCAAAATATATTCCAATGTTTCAATTATTCTATCTGTTTACCAGTCAGTTTTGGGGTAATAAGCTGTTGTTAAAGGAATCTCAGTTTTACGAAACTTCTTCATACTTTTCCTAAATTTCGATCTAAATTGTGTATCTTTATTAGGTACAATTTAAAGTGGTTCACTATGAAATCATGAAACTTCATTAATATATGGTCATGTACGGAACTTTATAGGAAAATATTCACTTACAGTGAGGAAATGTGTAGCTTTTATAAGGAGATAAAAAATTACCCATATCACATCATTATTTATTGGATCCTTTGGAAATATAATGAAAATTTACATTTTAATGTTATACCATTTCATTATAAGAATATTAAAATTTTGTATGACTTCTATAGGATGTCGTCTCTCAACCTTCAATTGTTTAAAACCCAAAAATCATGATACATAATTGGTAATTTCCATCATCACTCTATCAAACCAAAATATATCCTTTCAAATACATATATATAGTTGTTCTTCTTAGGTGTATATAGAAATTTGAATTATTATCATCATCATCAAATAATTACCTTTTTTATCTCTATTATCGATGGAACACATACCCTCTTTGAAAATTTTAGAACAACATTTTGTTATATGATGTATGAAAATTTCCCACCATTAAAAGATTTAATTTTCCTTTGAATATTTTTATCATTAGGATGAGCCAATTTTATCTCTACCAAAAATGATTTTTTGGAAATCATTTTATAATGGAGTGATGTTCACCCTTACTAAATAATTCCCATATCCATATTTATTATGTACATGAACATTCAATCCCTATCAATCCACATTTTCATTATAAATCATTGATATTTCCTACCCAATGCATCCACTAAATTATTTTGTATTCAAAGATAGTTGTTAATTGAACAATCATATCATGTGTGTAGCTTTATCCATTGTGTTTTGATCATGTTGTGTTCATTCTGTGAAAAGATAAATTCAAAACTATGGTGATCTGTATATATCTCAAATATTTCACCATATATATTGTATCTCTATATATTCATATAAAATATTATAGCATCTAATTCAGGATCATTGGTTGGATTGTTTTCCTTTATGGGGTTTTAACTGCCTTAATGTATAGACAATAACATTATCACTCTATATAAGGAAAAAACCATAGACCTTGAAGCAACACAATATAATAATAATCAATCATTTCTTGATGGTTGTGTCGAAATCATTGCATTCCCTAGTCTCCACATAAATTTTCAAATAAATTAATCACAGTTATTTATCAATATGAACTTAACATATTTACTTGTAATCTTAGTTAATGGGTGAGATTATTGAGAATTTGTTTTAACTAATCGATGATTGTAACCTACCCAAACAATGAAACTATATACCTCGATTTTGTTCATATGTGTACGACACACTTGGAATGAATTTTTATTCATCGAATCAACTAATATTCCATCCATAGAGAGAATATGACCAAAAAAAGAAACATTGAAAAGTTATATTTCACTCATGGTAAATTTCCCAAAAAACTATTTTCTTCTAAGAGTATCATGAATAATATAAATGTTATTCTCATAATACTGATTGATTTTTGAGTACACCATGATATAATAAAAAAAACGAGAAAAAAATTATCAATATATTAAATGAATTATTTTTTATTAGTTCTCTAAAAATATAGGTTGAATTAGTCAATCCACGTGGAATTACTATGAACTTGTAATTTTTTTAATTCATTCAAACATTTTTATTATGGATGTATTCTTTAATTAGTTGAAATTGGTGATAACCAAAATAAATATCAATGTGACATCCAGAACAGGGTACCAAATGCAGGTTCAATGAGATGGTCGGTCACAAGACCTCAGGTATGCCTCCTTGTACACCAGAGACTTCCATCCAATAGTGAGGGTATACGATGCAATGTGGGGAGACTATACCCTATTTATCAAAGAAGCATAACAACAGAAATAAATAAAAAATTTCCAAATGATAATAACAGTAAAAAGAATAATACCAAAACCAATAAATACCAAGATGAAATGATAATACCAAAACAAGGATAAATGACAATAAACAAAACTGTTAGTATATCATGCCATAACAGTTTCAAGTGTCAAAACAAAACCCAAGATAAATACACAATGAAATTTCCCAAGTCAATCCCGATATCATGTCAGGATCTCTCATCCATTGTCTATCTTAAATCCTAACTCAGCCATTAATCATATATATATTGGCCTTATCCATCCATTCATACAAGAATTTTATTCAGGTTTCAATCAAGCACGATGAGTAAGGTGTAAATACAACTTAGTTAGACACCGCCAATGGCATATAAATAAATATATAGTATATAAAATCTTATATATTTGTTAAAATAATAATCAATTCATTATAAGTAAATAGATTTTACAATAAACAATTTATTAATTATCCAAATAAATCAGCATGTTCATGGAGATAACCCTACCTATAAAACAAACTTCTTCCCATGCCGGATTTTGAACCATCCACTAAAGTGATACAAAATTTTACAATATCATGGGTGTTAATTCATCATTATATTCCAAATAAAATTCAAAAAATGGTGGTCCAGAGCAGTATTCTATAACCCAAAGGGTTTTTGGATCCCCAGTCCCCATCGCCCAACTTAGTGATCACATGAAATAATATATCTAATGGGAGTCTAAAGTGGAATTATAGAACCCTATGTTAATTTGGTATAGTATTACCTATCACAAAACTCAATAAAAAATATCATATCTCATAATTAAACATTAAAAACCCATTTAGAAATAATTTTCACAATTCATTAATCAAATAATTTCACAAATTCATTCATCAATAATATTCTCACTTCAATTTTTCAACAATGAATATTTCAAAATTTTATTGGAACGTTGTGTGGTAAAAGTTTACCTAAAATTGTTCATGAGGAATCTCCTTAAAGTCTAGAATCTTATAATCTCCCAACCTTATAATATCCCATCCCTTATCTCTACTCCCAATCATCTCTAAAATTATGACATAAAAAGATCAAGCCACTGAGCCCACATGTATTCTTTCTTCTACCTTGTTTCCTCCTGAACACGGTCATGTTACCACAACCCTCATAATATAAAAATGGTGTTTCCCCATAAAAAATCTAACTATTATACAAAACATTAATTTGATGCTCCTAAAATGATTCATTAGCCTAAATCTCAACATCATAACCATCGATCACATGAGAAAGTCCGGGGTGATACTTTTAATGTTTTAAAAAATGAAAAAAATCAGGAATAGAACTATACCTCTGGAAATGTTCTAATTGGTATGCCATCAATCCGATTATCCTTATAATACCAAAAGGCACACAAACCTAGGTTCCAACTTTTCCAAACTCTAAATCCTATTGTGACCAAATCAAGGAGACACCCAAAGGAATACACAATCACCCTATATAAACTCAATGGGTCAAAGACATAAATCGTCATACAACTTATGCCTACTCTTAGCCAAAGAAATACATTTATGAATCAGCTAGACTAGATCTGATGTATCCTACTCAAGAATCAGTCCAAACAACTAAAACACACCTACCTCCATCAAGAGTAGAGGTGATCAGCACATCCTACCATAACATTCCTCATATGGTTAGATATGAATAGTCACCTAATATATTTTATTTGAGGTGAAGTAAATGAGTTCTAGGTTCTTCTCCCAAGACCCATTAATGTTAAGAACTCATACTCGCATCATATATTATGACACATATATTGTATGTTTTGACTACCCATATATCTGTGGGTGGAAATGCATACTCCGAAATACCTGGGTAGCCCAATCTTTCTATAATACTTTCTACAATCATGATGAAAAGTTAAGATCATGATATAAAACAATACTTTGTGGTACCCTATGAAAATAGACTACCCTAAACATTCATATAACACAATTAATCCAATGTGAATGTTTCTCAGACAGGAAATAAATGAGCTAATTTCATATATTTCTCTAAAATGACCAATATAGAGTCAATATTTAGAGGTATCCTTCGAAGGACTTCTAAAAAGTCTATGTTAAGCTCATAAAACATCAATTTCGGAATGGATAATGTCTGTAGAAAAAATATTAGGCTTTTTATAGTCATCTATCACATACTTAGAAGTGTAGAATTTTGTCCCAAAATCAAAAATATCAATTTTTATTCCCATCCACAAAACTCTCTTCTAATATAATAGTGCAATTTATTCAAACCAGGATGTATCAACCACCTTGAGGAATGAAACTCAAGCATCAACTCCACATGAATTCACATAAGAAAAAAACTCAATTTCTGAGATAGATGATATCATCCTCATCTATAGTCCAATTAGAAGGTTAATCACCACATTCAAGGATTTACCTCAAGGTAAAAAAGTATATATATTGATATTAAATCTACCATATACACCTTAAAATTATGGACTCAACTAATAATGATATGAGGTTTATATTCACATGTCTCTCCTATACCTCAATATTCATGTCATCCAATAGCGTCATCATCTTTCACTCAGATCTAGACTCCTGAACTTATTTCATCTATGTCATCCTTCCTAATGCATCAGAAAAATTGTTTCCATTCCCGATTTTATATTTGAGCTCAAAATAAAATTTCTTCATATAATTAACAGATAACCATTTCTAAAGATTCAAATCTTGCAGTGGAAATATTTACATTGATATATTTTGAACATTATACAAAATAAACATTCAGAACAATAGATAATGTGTCCCTCAATTTAAGGAATAAATCACCGTGGCTTACTCAATACCGTGAATATGGTAATTTTGTTCATTTGGTCTTGACATATGTGACCCACACACTACAACATGATCTCCCCACATATACACTGTTCCATGTCTAGCCATAGAGGAATCCAAATTCATGGTATACTCCACACCTAGCTTGGTTAGGATAAATATTAGTGTGGTAGTAAAACTATTCTTTAACTCCTATAAAGAATTCTCACATGCTCCATTCCACTCAAACTTGACCCCCTTCCGAGTAAAGCCAAAAATAGGTGTTTCATCGTTGGTGATTTCTTGGACTAAGCTCCAAAAATAAACTATGAAACCCAAAAAACTACTGATATCAAAGAAATTATTTGGATTTCCCCATGAAACAACTCCCTACATTTTACCTGGGTCCATCGACACACCTTCCTCTAAGATGGTGTGACCCATAAAATGTACCATATCAATCTGAAATCGACACATATATAGATTTTTGTATATCAAATTATCTCTTTGTGTACTCATGATGTATTCATTATGTCGATCATGCTCTGCAAGATTCATTAAGTATACCAAGATGTCATCAAAAAACATAACCAAAAACTGGTCCAAGTATGGGTGGAATATTCAATTCATCGCATCCCTAAACACTATAATATTGTGTATCATAACAAATGGTATCAGGAATAACTGATATAAGACTTAGCTAATTATGATTGTATTTTGTGGTATATCAAAATTACTATCTATAAACTAATTATACCATGATCTGAAGTCAATCATGAAGAAAAAAAATTCTCCTATGAACTTATAAAATAGATCATAAATAAATGGAAGAGGATATCAGTTGTTCACTATAATCTAGTTTAACTCCGGTTAATCAAATTAAAATAAAAACATCTCATAGAACTTCTTAGAAAAAATAGGAAATGTAGACCCCTGGTTTTTTCCTGGTAAGACTTTGGAATATATGTACATATATTTCCAGAGCTAGGAGCTGAGACGACGTGCGATTCTGAGGCCCGGTTTTCCCAGAATAAATTTTATAAAAATATTAAGTGTTTTTATACTCTGCACGTGGCGGGGTTGTGTTATCTCCTAAAAGGTAGCTCGGATCTGAAATCCAAGGGCACAGTTGTGTCAGGAGAGTCTAGTTTCCCCTAGGTGGGGTGTAAAAGTTATAGGTGCGGGCCTTCTATGAGAGATTTCACCTCAGGGAAAAAGTGTCATTTTAAAATAATGACTTAGTGATTTTAATCACTGGTGTTCTTTTCAAATAACTTTTGAACACAGTCTCAGAATGGAAATACGAGACTTCCGTAGAATTCAAAATGGGGCATTTTACCTCAGCGCGATATAAAATGAGAGGGCACGACAGTTTCGAATTCCGCGCTAAGCGGATTTTTCTATAAATAGAAAAATAGGAGTTTGGAGTTAGGGTTCTCCCATCCCTCTCCTCCATCTCTCTCTATTCCTCTCTCTCTCAACTATTATTCAGAATTCTTCACCGTTCTTCACCGAATCGAGGAGCGACCTCCACCAAAACCTTGGTGGATCAAAGCTGGAGCATCGTGGACATGCCGCCAACGACACACGACCGATTCAAGGTAAGAATTTTGGTTAATTTTCACACCTTCTTCGATTTATTTACTTTTCATCAAATTTTTCTTTTAATTATAAAATTTTAGAATTTGGAAGATGGCCAAAGAACATGGCTATCATCCGAGCCCGATTCAAAATCACGTTCTTGAGCATTCTTCAACCAAAATTCCAGACGCGCCAAAACCGTGACGGATCGACGAGCGAGGGGCGACGCTGTGAAGATCTGACCCCGAGGATTCCAAAACCAGTCTCAAATCCTTTTTCTGATCACTGGAGTGGTCAGGGGGAACGGTTAAAGGTTCGTCTTAGGCCGGAGGTCGAGCCGGAGGCGCGACGGTGCGCGACGGCCCCGTTTTGGAGAACGGCGGCATCAGGTGTGGCCGGAGCAGTGGCATCGGGCGCGGCCGGGCGGATGTGGCTGTGGCGTAGCATAGTAGAGACTAGAGGAGATGTATGTACCAATAGTGGAGTAGCAGACCCGGGTGCAGACGATGAGGTGTGGCGGTGTCCGGCGGTGTAGCCGAGTGGAGCGGCGGCTGGTGCGGTGTGGCAAACAAAGGCGGCGGAGCGGGGGACCAGGCTGTCGCGGGGGAGGGCGGCCGGTGTCGAGCGTGTGCTCGGCCGGCGGAGTGTCAGTATAACGACCCATACATTACATACATTGATGATACTTCAAAATTGAAGCACACTTATTACAACATATGACAAAACCACAAATGACTGTATAGTTATAGTGTCTTTAGAAACTGGGAAACATAAACAACTTGTTCATAAATCTTCTACAATGTCTCCCATTTATTTCATCATATATAGGGTCCCTTTTAGCATATTCTTCTTAATATCCATCTTCCTGACCTGGGGAAAAGAAAACATAAAAGGGTGAGCTCAAATGCTTAGCAAGGGCAAATAAAGGAAATAAAAATCATATCATATCTTTTTGAAAATCATAACCTGCAAAAGAGATCATAATATCTTAACATGGAATAAATCATAGAAGTGAAAATGAGATCCCCATAATCATAACATGAAACTTGAAACTTTGTGACATGCACACATAATCATGGAAAATCATTTCTTGTTAGTCATGACTCATTGCCAAGACTATCTTAGCGGACAAAGTTCATTTCTGAACCGAGTTCACTCCTCGTTTCAGTCCTGTATCACTGAACTGAAATAACCTTTCATTCTAGCCATGTCTATCTCATGAGATATAAATCTTTAACCAATGCATTGGAGGGAGATATAGGTCCCACCCATCTTATAATGAATCCTTTCTTATGTGTGCCACATAATCATAAATCATACATCACCGCATAACACATGTAACAAAAATGGGATTCTTGAAACATCATGACATCATAAAACAAATCATATAAGGTAAATGACTTCATAAAAATAATTCCCTCACAACATAATCAAATCAATGTAATAATAGGGATAAAACAGAACCCTTTATTATCTTAGATGGAAAATAATTTTGATAAAACATTTGAACTCCATTCTTGAGGAAAATATCCTTTCTTCTTCAAAAACACTTTTCCTTTCATAAAATGTCATAAAATTCTAAACTAAAATAAGTTGATTAAAAATAAACTCGAAAACTTGTAAAGGAAGATTCTTGGAAATAATGTTTTAAAAATCCATTCATGCCGTATAAGTTAAAAAAAACATTCTTCCTACTTTTGTCGGAAAAGTCAAAAAAGTACCTCGTACGAAAAAACGACAAAAGATTCCTTTCATATTCTTTACTAAAAACTCACCGAAGGGTAAAATTGGATTTAAACTATTGTAATTGGATGTAAACAATATTACATATTGAAGGAACATGGATGTGGATGATAAAATACACCCCAGTAAATGCCAAAGTAAAAACAATCTCGGATAAAAATGAGATTGTGATATTTCCCTTACCTTAGGTCCGATTTGCTTTGTACGTGTCCGAAGCTCCTGTATAATGGTTTAAATAATGTTTTTTACTTATTCCAGAATCATATATATGGTCATATTCTTACCTTCTTGTTAGTAATATTTCATTGTTACTTGTTACTCGGGTCTTTATTGCCTTTTGTTCTTTTGCATGTTTTGCCGAATAAATTCTTATTCTTCTTTTAAGGTTATAGATACCTTATATCCAGAATGGTATTAGTGTAAAATATATCATATTTATTCATTCAATTCATTTATATAATTACTATGTAATGATGATCATGTAGAACGAGTCGCATCACATCGTGGAGACGGTATTCCGTACGTACGCATGAGTGATGATATCGTTCCTATGATCGTGGAATTGTATTGGAGTATATATATATTATTTCAGTATCAATATTACTTTATAATAATCATAAATAGTTACTCATTACACCATTATACCCATCCTTGTAAGGTGATGGTGGAAAATAGATTACACCACGGCGTGGAGACGGTATTCCGTACGTACGCACGCGCGGTGATTTCATTTTTCCGTAGGATGGGTAAAAGGTGAATTAGGGTTGTTTCATATTTATAATAACATATCAGTATGTAAGTAATACTTATGTTATTACTTTATCATGAAACAACTAAATAAGAAGTAGTTGAATAAGAAAGAAATTGAAAAGATCGGTAATGGATATTACCTCTTCTTTGGAACGCCTCTTTGAATCCTCCACTTAGGGAACTAAAATTGGTCTTTGAAGAAGACCAGAACCTCTAGGATTATTCTAGGGAAGTGGAGAAGAGAAAATTGCAGGGGTTTGCCGATCTTGAGTGCTCAAATTTGTGTGAGGAGGAGGGGGAGGAGGTGCCCTTTTATAAGGGAGGAGAGGGGCACCTTAGGAATATCTCAAAATATTATTTTATATTAAAGTCAAAATCGGTTTATAATGGTTCCAAAGGGTCTTATTTCGAAGCTAAAGTGGGGAAGGGTCGAAATCCTATCAACCAATAGGATTTAGACAAGTTTATGGTATTATTTTAACCTTATCAATTAGATTTAACTCTAAGTTAAATAATTTAACTTTTACCGTGTCTTTTTTTCTTCTTTCACTATATGGTTAATACACTTACTATAACATGCCAAACGAACCCCAAATTATTTATTATTAATATATATATCCTTATCTAAGTCATTTGGCCGAACCTTAGATTTTTAGGAATAAAATAACAATTAATAATATAATATTTGATTTAAAAACTATTTTCTGTCAATTTTGACACTATTTGATATATGATTTTTGTGAAAGTCATAACAGAATTATATGTTCGAACCAAGTTGATTAAATCAACAATAATATATCATAGTAACCTAGAAAGTTAGTGGAATTCATAAAAAGTCTCAAATTACATTTATTTTGGTGTTTATAACATCAATTATGTCAATATTTCATAAATAAGATAATTACTGCATCATAATTGTGTCATAAATAAATTAAATTATTTAATGTCTAAAAATTATAAATAAAATACCATTATGTAGGAAATATTTTTATATTTATAAAGAATATTTATAGTTTAATTTATCTTATTTATAACCCCATATTAAAAATGATTTACTTATTAAACTTTGATTTTAACTATTTTAACCCTTCTTTAAATAAATTAATAATAAATGTCCTAATCTAACCCAAGTGGGCCTAAATGGCCATATTTTATTCATAAGGTTGTTTTTGGTCGAATTACACTTATCCAATAGAATTAGGACATGTGTTATGGTAATAGTAATATCATATTTACCCCTATTTACTATTGACCGCGGTAAAAAAGTAAAAAGTTACTATTCACCAAAAAATTATTTTTATCTCATTGAACCAAATTTTACATACTGATATCAACCGTGTCTGTCGGATTTTTGAAATTACATTCACAGAAGCAGTAAAATTAAGTTTTATGCAAAATTCAGTTTTTAACCTACCACTTAGTGGTTTCATTATTCATCAAAAATTGAAAGTTTTCAGAAAAATACCAAAATTTCACCCTTGGCTAATTTCGGTATTCTGAATCCAAAAATGAATTCCATTTTGAAAAATAAAATTTATAAAATTTCAAAAAGTGGTTATTACTATTTATAATGGCTAATTTTAATAATATTTTAATAGCATATCGTTGTTTAGTGAAACTCGGTATTGCGTACGACGCAAGCTATCGAGGAAGGTTGCGATTGCGTGTAAAGTAAGCCAAGATAGTATGTATTGAAAGATTCCTTTGATGATATATAAAAACAAAATATTACTCATAAAATTCTCGGGTGTTACATTCTACCCCCCTTAAATAGAATTTCGCCTTCGAAATTCGTCACTTTGTAACAAACAGATGATGATACTTCTCCCTCATCATATCCTCAAGCTCCCATGTAGCTTTCTCAAGTTGGTGGTTCCTCCATAAAACGTTCACCAATCGAGTGGTCTTATTTCGTAGGACTTTTTCTCTACGATCCAGAATCTCTATCGGTTGTTCTTCATAAGAAAGATCTTGCTTCAGCGGTACAGCTTCTGAGCTGAGTACATGTGAAGGATCAGGTATGTACTTTCTCAGGAGAGATACATGGAACACATCGTGAACTTGAGAGAGATTCAGTGGAAGCGCCAATCGGTAAGCTACATTTCCAACACGATCTAGTATTTCGAAAGGACCGACATATCTAGGGCTCAACTTCCCCTTCTTTCCAAATCTCATAACCCTCTTCCTGGGAGATATTCGTAAGAACACTTTATCACCCACTTCAAACTCTAGGTCTTTTCTTCGGTTTTCGGCATAAATTTTCTGTCGACTCTGAGCTGCTCTTATGTGTTGTTGAATAGATCTGACCTTTTCTGCCATTTCATCAACGAGATCAGGTCCTAATAGCTTTCTTTCCCCAACTTCATCCCAGTAAGTTGGAGTCCTGCATTTCTTTCCATAGAGAGCTTCATAAGGAGCCATCTGAATACTGGAGTGAAAGCTATTATTATAAGAAAATTCCACCAAAGGTAGGTGTTGATCCCAACCTCCTTTGAAATCCATAGAACAAGCTCTCAACATATCTTCTAGGGTTTGAATTGTTCTCTCAGACTGACCGTCTGTCTGGGGATGATAAGCAGTGCTGAAACTCAACTCTGTATCCAGAGTATGCTGAAGACTTCGCCAGAACGTCGAGGTAAATCTCGGATCCTGATCAGATATAATAGAAAGTGGTACTCCATGCAATCTTACCACTTCCTTTACATATATCCTGGCAAGCTGATCTAGAGAGAAATCCTCTCTAATAGAAATGAAGTGTGAAGAATTTGTAAGACGATCAACTATGACCCAAATTGCATTATTGCCTTTGGATGTTTTAGGAAGTCCTGTGACAAAGTCCATAGTGATGTTTTCCCATTTCCATTTGGGTATGGTCAATGGTTGTAACATCCCCTAAGACTTTTGTCTCTCAGCTTTAACTTGTTGACAAACCAAGCATCGAGAGACATATTCCGCAACATCTCTTTTCATGCCATCCCACCAGAAGTACTCTTTCAGGTCCCTATACATCTTCGTGCTTCCAGGATGAATAGAGAATGAAGAACTATGAGCCTCATCCAGCAGCTCCTTCTTTAATTCGGGGATGGGAGGAACCCAAACCCGATTCCTGAACTTTATTATCCCATCACAATCAAGGTTGAATTCAGGAACATTTCTCACCTTCTTTTGTAACTCTACATCTTCTTTCTGTGCCTCTTTAATCTTCACATGTATATATGGTTGAACATTCATTTGAGAAAGATAAGATTTTTCCCCTTCCATCATAATTCCAAGATCCATCCTTTGTAAATCCATAAATATTGGATCTTTTGTGATCCTCATCATGGATAAACTAGCATGGTCTTGTCAACTTAATGCATCTTCCACCTTGTTTTCTTTCCCAGGGTGGTAATGGATTGAGCAGTCATAATACTTAATCAGCTCCAACCATCTTCTTTGACGCATATTCAGCTCCTTTTGTGTGAAAATATACTTTAAACTTTTATGATCAGTATAAATATCACACCTTTCACCATAAAGGTAATTTCTCCAAATATTTAATGCAAAGATTACCGCATCCAACTCCAAATCATTTGTTGGGTAATTTTGCTCATGGATTTTCAACTGTCATGAGGCATAAGCTATCACCATATCATTTTTCATAAGAACACACCCCAATCCCTTCTTGGATGCATCACTGTAGATCACAAACCTTTCTCCACTACAAGGCAGTGTGAGCACAAGTGCACTGGATAACCTTCTTTTCAACTCCTTGAAATTCTCTTCACATTCCTCTGTCCAAACAAACTTAACTCCTTTCCGAGTCAACTTGGTGAGTGGATTAGATAATCGTGAAAAATCTTTTACAAAACGTCGATAATATCCAGCCAAACCAAGAAAACTTCGGATCTCCGTTACTGTTGTTGGTCTTGACCATCTTTCGATAACCTCTGTTTTTGCTGGATCCACAGATATCCCCTCTTTTGAGATTATGTGACCCAAAAATGCAACTTTTTGAAGCCAAAATTTACACTTGGTAAATTTGGCATAAAGCTTCTCCTTTCTCAGGGTCTTCAATATAATTCTCAAGTGATCTTCATGCTCTTCCTTGCTCTTTGAATAGACAAGAATATCGTCTATAAAGACTACCAAAAATTGATCAAGATAGTCTCTAAAGACTCTATTCATTAGATCCATGAAGATAGAAGGGGCATTAGTAAGACCAAATGGCATCACTATAAATTCATAGTGTCCATACCTTGTACGGAAAGCCGTCTTTGGTATATCCTCCCTTTTGACCCTTAATTGATGATACCCTGAACGAAGATCAATCTTGGAAAAGTATTGAGCTCTGCGTAGTTGGTCAAATAAGTCATCAATGCATGGGAGAGGATATTTGTTCTTGATAGCGATCTTGTTAAGTTCTCGATAATCAATGCGGAGTCTCATTGATCCATCTTTCTTCTTAACAAATAGAACAGGTGCTCCCCAAGGTGACGCACTAGGGCATATGAATCCCTTATCAAGATTCTCTTGGAGTTGCTTCTTCAATTCTTGCAACACAATTGGGGCCATTCTATAAGGTGTCTTTGAAATAGGCAAAGCACCCGGTACGAGTTCTATTGAAAACTCAACTTCACGATTTGTTGGAAGACCTGGTAATTCCTCCGGAAAGACATCATCAAACTCCCGTACGATGGGAATATTCTTAATTGTAAGTTTCTCACCAACCATTTGAGATAAATAACCTTCATTTAGTGGAATCAAGACCCATAAGATGGAAGGAATTTCCACTAGAAGGTTATATTCATCCTTGCATCGATAGACGATCGTAGATTGATCTGGAATATGAAATGTGACTTCCCTTCTTTGGAAATTGATATGAGTTCCATGTAGAGAAAGCCAATCCATTCCAAGAATCACATAAAATTCCACTAAAGGAAGGATCACAAGATTTGCAGGAAGCACTTTCCCACAAACTTCGATCGGAGAAGAATTATAAACTTTTTATGCGACTGTTGTGCCATTAGGTGTTGTCACAGCTAACTCAACATCTAATTGTTGAGGTAATATGGTGATACCATTAGAAAAGTATTTAGAAATAAAAGAGTGAGTGGATCCAGAATCAAATAAAACATTTGCTACTTTAGAGTGGATGCTAAGTGTACCTTTCACCACTTCGTTATCGTACTCCACATCGCTGATAGAAATTGCATGTGACTTTCCTTTGTCTTTAGCCTTAAGATTTTGTTGACGTCGACCATCATCATCAAACCTTGGATTTGGGCATTGATTGGCATAATGCACCATATCCTTGCACTTGAAACATTGAAGTGTAGTAGGATCATTCTGTGTATCCCTTCCTTTGTTTGCATCATTAGATATCTTCTTCCCATTATCGCGGCATTCAAATGCCCGATGACCTTCCTTTCCACATTTGAAACATTTAATTGTCCCTTTAAGACAACTCCCTCCATGATTCTTTCCACACTTTGAGCATAAGGGAAAGCTCATCTTCTTTTCAGTGTGCTCTTTAGATTTTCCTTTGAATTCCATCTTCCTCTTCTTATCAAACCCATGTGACTGATGGGTTACTCCAATCTCCATCTCGACTTTGAGAGCACATCGAACGATTTCCTCGTAGCTATTGAAGTCCCTTATGGCTAACGCCCATCAAAGACTTGGTTTTAAGCCACTAAAGAATCGATCGATCTTACTCTCAGGTTGGATAATAATACCAGAAGTGTACCTTGCAAGTCTTGTAAAATTTACTTCATAGGTACCAAAAGATTCATCATCCCTTTGCTTCAGTTCAAGAAACTCTTTCTCCATCTTTGTTCGGAGAATACGAGGGAAGTACTTATTGAAAAATAAGTTCTTGAAATCATCACATTCCATAGACTCAATTTCATCCCTTTGCCTCGTATTCTTAATAAGATTCCACCATTGATCAGAATCTCCTTCCAAACGATACACTGCTAGGATGACTTTATCATGTTCAGAACATTGAAGAACTGAAAATATCTTTTCAGTAGTACTAATCCATTGTTCAGCAACTAATGGATCAGTAGACCCGCTGAAAGAAGGTGGACGCTGCCTCATGAAGGATTCAATAGAATGTTGCTCCTTACTTTGCTCGTTTGGAAGCCCTACATGATTCATAGCTTAAGAAAGTTGTGTGAGCATGGCTACAAGATTTTTCATTCTAGCTCCCATATCATTTGGTTGCTCGGGGGGACAATCATTGCATTGCCCATCGCATTCCGCATTAACATGGTTCCTTCAGGTTCCAGCCATTGACTAAAACCAAGAAGAATAGTCTGAGCAACACTAATTATAATAGGAAAACCACATAATCAAGGATAAAATTTCACACTTAATGTCTTATCCTAGGGTATTCATGGCCATTTCTAAAACACTAAGATTGTGTTCTATGCTTAGACTTATCCTTAGGGTTCTTACTAAGACTTTCACATCCTAGTTTCCAAAGGTTGACTATACCTTTCCTCTGATACCAACTATAACGACCCATACTTTACATACATTGTTGATACTTAAAAATTGAAGCACACTTATTACAACATATGACAAAACCACAAAGGGCCGTATAGGTATAGTGTCTTTAGAAACTGGGAAACATAAACAACTGGTTCAAAAATCTTCTACAGTGTCTCCCATTTATTTCATCATATCTAGGGTCCCTTTTAGCATATTCTACTTAATATCCATCTAACTGACCCGGGGAAAAGAAAACATAAAAGGGTGAGCTCAAATGCTCAGCAAGGGCAAATAATGGAAATAAAAATCATATCATATCTTTTTGAAAATCATAACCTGCAAAAGAGATCATAATATCTTAACATGGAATAAATCATAGAAGTGAAAATGAGATCCCCATAATCATAACATGAAACTTGAAACTTTGTGACATGCACACATAATCATGGAAAATCATTTCTTGTTAGTCATGACTCATTGCCAAGACTATCTTAGCGGACAAAGTCCATTTCTGAACCGAGTTCACTCCTCGTTTCAGTCCTGTATCACTGAACCGAAATAACCTTTCGTTCCAGCCATTTCTATCTCATGAGATATAAATCTTTACCCAATGCATTGGAGGGAGATATAGGTCCCACCCATCTTATAATGAATCCTTTCTTATGTGTGCCACATAATCATAAATCATACATCACCGCATAACACATGTAACAAAAATGGGATTCTTGAAACATCATGACATCATAAAACAAATCATATAAGGTAAATGACTTCATAAAAATAATTCCCTCACAACATAATCAAATCAATGTAATAATAGGGATAAAACAGAACCCTTTATTATCTTAGATGTAAAATAATTTTGATAAAACACTTGAACTCCATTCTTGAGGAAAATATCCTTTCTTCTTCAAAAACACTTTTCCTTTCTTAAAATGTCATAAAATTCTAAAATAAAATAAGTTTATTAAAAATAAACTTGAAAACTTGTAAAGGAAGTTCTTGGAAATAATGTTTTAAAAATCCATTCATGCTGTATAAGTTAAAAAAAACATTCTTCGTACTTTTGTCAGAAAAGTCAAAAAAGTACCTCGTACGAAAAAACGACAAAAGATTCCTTTCATATTCTTTACTAAAAACTCAACGAAGGGTAAAATTGGATTTAAACTATTGTAATTGGATGGAAACAATATTACATATTGAAGGAACATGGATGTGGATGATAAAATATACCCCAGTAAATGCCAAAGTAAAAACAATCTCGGATAAAAATGAGATTGTGATATTTCCCTTACCTTAGGTCCGATTTGCTTTGTATGTGTCCGAAGCTCCTGTATAATGGTTTAAATAATGTTATTGACTTATTCCAGAATCATATATATGGTCATATCCTTAGCTTCTTGTTAGTAATATTTCATTGTTACTTGTTACTCGGGTCTTTATTGCCTTTTGTTCTTATGCGTGTTTTGCCGAATAAATTCTTATTCTTATTTTAAGGTTATAGATACCTTATATATAGAATGGTATTAGTGTAACATATATCATATTTATTCATTCAATTCATTTATATAATTACTATGTAATGATGATCATGTAGAACGAGTCGCATCACATCGTGGATACGGTATTCCGTACGTACGCACGAGTGATGATATCGTTCCTATGATTGTGGAATTGTATTGGAGTATATATATATTATTTCAGTATCAATATTACTTTATAATAATCATAAATAGTTACTCATTACACCATTATACCCATCCTTGTAAGGTTATGGTGGAAAATAGATTACACCACGGCGTGGAGACGGTATTCCGTAAGTACGCACACGCGGTGATTTCATTTTTCCGTAGGATGGGTAGAAGGTGAATTAGGGTTGTTTCATATTTATAATAAAATATCAGTATGTAAGTAATACTGATGTTATTACTTTATCATGAAACAACTAATGAAGAAGAAGTTGAATAAGAAAGAAATTGAAAAGATCGGTAGTGGATATTACCTCTTCTTTGGAACGCCTCTTTGAATCCTCCACTTAGGGAACAAAAATTGGTCTTTGAAGAAAACCAGAACATCTAGGATTATTCTAGGTAAGTGGAGAAGAGAAAATGTCAGGGGTTGGCCGAGCTTGAGTGCTCAAATTGGTGTGAGGAGGAGGGGGAGGAGGTGCCCTTTTATAAGGGAGGAGAGGGGCACCTTAGGAATATCTCAAAATATTATTTTATATTAAAGTCAAAATCGGTTTATAATGGTTCCAAAGGGTCTTATTTCGAAGCTAAAGTGGGGAAGGGTCGCAATCCTATCAACCAATAGGATTTATACAAGTTTAAGGTATTATTTTAACCTTATCAATTAGATTTAACTCTAAGTTAAATAATTTAACTTTTACCGTGTCTTTTTTGTTTTCTTTCACTATATGGTTAATACACTTACTATAACATGCCAAAAGAACCCCAAATTATTTATTATTAATATATATATCCTTATCTAAGTCATTTGGCCGAACCTTATATTTTTAGGAATAAAATAACAATTAATAATATAATATTTGATTTAAATACTATTTTGTGTCAATTTTGACACTATTTGATATATGATTTTTGTGAAAGTCATAAGAGAATTATATGTTCGAACCAAGTTGATTAAATCAACACTAATATATCATAGTAACCTAGAAAATTAGTGGAATTCATAAAAAGTCTCAAATTACATTTATTTTGGTGTTTATAAAATCAATTATGTCAATATTTCATAAATAAGATAATTACTGCATCATAATTGTGTCATAAATAAATTAAATTATTTAATGTCTAAAAATTATAAATAAAATACCATTATGTAGGAAATAGTTTGAGATTTCTAAATAATACTTATAGTCGAATTTATCTTATGTATAAACCCATATTAAAAATGATTTACTTATTAAACTTTGATTTTAACTATTTTAACCCTTCTTTAAATAAATTAATAATAAATGTCCTAATCTAACCCAAGTGGGCCTAAATGGTCATATTTTATTCATAAGGTTGTTTTTGGTCGAATTACATTTATCCAATAGAATTAGGACATGTGTTATGGTAATAGTAATATCATATTTACCCCTATTTACTATTAACCGCGGTATAAAAGTAAAAAAGTTATTATTCACCAAAAAATTATTTTTATCTCATTGAACCACATTTTACTTACTAATATCAACCGTGTCTGTCAGATTTTTGAAATTCCATTCACAGAAGCGGTAAAATTAAGTTTTATGCAAAATTCAGTTTTTAACCTACCACTTAGTGGTTTCACTATTCATCAAAAATTGAAAGTTTTCAGAAAAAGACCAAAATTTCACCCTAGGCTAATTTCGGTATTCCGAATCCAAAAATGAAGTCCATTTTGAAAAATAAAATTTATAAAATTTCAAAAAGTGGTTATTACTATTCATAACGGCTAGTTTTAATAATATTTTAATAGCATATCGTTGTTTAGTGAAACTCGGTATTGCGTACGACGCAAGCTATCGAGGAAGGTCGCGATTGCGTGTAATGTAAGCCAAGATAGTATGTAGTGAAAGATTCCTTTGATGATATATAAAAACAAAATATTACTCATAAAAATCTCGGGTGTTACAGGCAGCCTCAGCCAGTCACAGTTGGGGAAGAAGGCCCGATGTCAGCGTCTCAGGGGGGGGGGGGACCGCAGACAAGGACCTGCGGTACGTGAGTCCTGATGTGCGGCACAGGACAAAGACCGACCAACTAGCCGGTCCGTTTGAAGGAGCCAGACCTGAGGGGTCCTGTGGTTTTTGGACAGGCCGCGACCAACGGGCCACGACGAGCTGGACCGGACCCACGTCTGGGCCGCGGGCCGGTAGTCTAGACTAGGTACGCTGGGGTGGGCCGGTCCAGTTGGACCCCCTTGAGTTCAAGGGGCCGTAAATTTTATACGGTGCGTCCGTTTGAAGCGTCGTCTGCAACTGTGGGTTCGTCTCTTCGAGACGGTCTTTTGGAAATGGGTTTCGGGGTTTTTGGGTTCTAATCCCAAAGGTGGGTGACCCAAATTCTTTAAGTTAATAATAATAAATTATTATTAAAGTTTACAATGGAAGTATTCGAGAGAGAGATATCTGTTTGACGCGCCGTCAGAGGCGTTGTGGCCCTGGAGTTGAGATGGTCCTTCCAAAGTTGGTTTGGAACCCTTACGATTTGGTTTTGTTGCTCGGTGGAATGAAAAGATTATTGCGATTAATTAATTAATTAATTAATTAATTAATTAATTATTCTTGCATCGGTCCTAACTCATGCTTGGGATGTCTGATTGACGCGCCTTCATCGACATATGACCCCAGTACTCATGCAAGATTTTTGAGATGCTTTCCGAAGCGTTCGGGTTGGAGACAAGGTGTGGGATCCATAGGGTCGGGTCCACATGTTTTATGGTGAAATGGAACTTTTTCACACGACATCCATTTGAGGTGTTTGAGCACTCATTTATGAGTTTTCTTCCGAGGGGATTGCGACGACCCAATCCGCCCGCCTAAATTTGGGCCCGAGGCATGGGCCCCATGAGGCGGCATTTGTACGTATGCATGGTTTTACAACTTATGCTTCATAAGTCTGTTCAGGGAAAATGAATAGCCTACGCCTCGTGGTTATCTGCAAGGAACAAAATGGTACGATCTGCGTGACGTGTTTTAGGGTCGAGGTGTGGGCCCCACAGGGCCCCATTTGCATAACGTGGGGAGTTGTAACTTCTGCATGAAGAGTCCGTTTTAGGCACCGTCATCGGCGTTGTGACCCTGGCATCGAGAAAAAGTTGACCAGGGTGGTTTCAGGCGTTGAAGCCGGAGTTGAGGCATGGGCCCCAGGGGCCATCTTTTAAGTTGTATGCAACGTACTGTTCCTTTTTCGACAGACGTCTATTCAGGGAGAGTGAGTAGTCATTTTTGCCTGTTTTTCCAAGAGCATCGTGATGGCGTAGTTCACCTTACCTCTTTCGGGACTGAGGTGTGGGTACCACGAGATGTCGTATGGGCATAAAGTGGTGTTGAATAACCTTTTCATCAAGAGCCTAATTCCAACGATTAAATAGTCTATCTCATGTGTTTTTCCACGAGGATTACAATGGAGTAATAAATTTGGGCATGCAGAGCCTATTTTGAGATCTCATAAAATTTGGAAACATGAAAAGACGTTGGTCGAAGATCCCTTTGATGCATCCCGAACCAATGCACAATAGTGATGTTAGTAAAACAAAGTGATGGCATGGGTATTGTGAGTTATCAGACCAGTTCCGAGTTTACCCTCCAGCGAGGCTGGGTGGTGGGTTACCCACCGGCATATCAGGGTTCACCCAATAGCGGGGCTAGGCGGTGGGTTACCCGTTGACCTTAGGGTTTACCCTCCAGCTGGGCTATGCAGTGGGTTACCTGTTCACCTTAGGGTTTACCATCCAGATGGGCTGGACAGTGGGTTACCCGTTCACCTTAGGGTTTACCCTCCAGCTGGGCTGGGCAGTGGGTTACCCGTTCACCTTAGGGTTTACCCTCCAGCGGTGCTGGGCTGTTGGTTACCCGACGACCTCTTGGGGTTTACCCTCCAGCTGGGCTGGGCAGTGGGTTATCCGATGACTTCTTTCAGACTCAGCCCTTTCTATGAGGCTAGTTAGTGACTTTTCTCCGTGGTTACCAGAGTGATACCCTTGGTTGTATAGTTCAGCGATGATACTGATTTGTCGTGCAGGACTGTTGGGCATCAGTGATGGATATCCTTTGAACTGCTGGCAACTTTTCTTGGGCTGATCTTGGAGATAAAGATCCCCTTACATACTCATTCAGGTTTCATATTGAGAATATATATATATAGGCACACCCACAAACCATACTTTGTTCCCACTCCATGGGTTCAATTAGTCTCCTTCTAGGAGTGTCAAAGACGTGCGGGGTATGCCACGTACTTTCCGTGTCTAGTTACTCTTGGTTGGATGAGTCCACTTACTTCCTTCTATTGGGTTGAGCTACACTCTCTCTATTGTACTTTTACACTATCTTTTTCTGTCCACTGCTCACCATTTTAGTATCTCATTTGTTGCTCCCTCAAGCTTTTGGGGCATCCTACTGAGTATCTTTATACTAACCCCTACATGGGATTTTCCCGCACTTGGTGTGACCTTGCTAACGACAGACAGTTCGATTGAGACTACAGAGGAGCTTAGAGGACACAGGAGCTTGGGCTGCATTCAGTGGATGTAGTAGGATTTTCAGATGTGAGACTCACCAGTTGTTTACTTTCGTTTACCTGTAGCTGGGTTGTGGCACCTTTCTAGTTGGGTGTGTGTTTTTCCCTTTACTGTTCAGTTTACTTGTCATTCCAATTTTCAGCACTTTACTTGTTCTGTTTTAGAAGTTGATGCACGACTGAGGTTGGGTTATAGTTGTTTGTACTTTGGTTTCCTTTTTTGCTCTGCACTTCTGCATTGAGTGGACTGTGTGTGTGTGTACAAGTACATATGCAAAGGCCTCCCTGAGATTGTTACGCCTTCGATGCTTGTCGCCTTCCGTTGGACTATGGAGTTGGGCTTGGGGTAGTTGTGGCTCGATACCTGTAGGGTCTGGTCATGAAATAGTGGTATCAAAGGTGGTTCGTTCCTTGGGGTGTTGATCGGACGTCCCTAAAAAGTAATTGGTTGTGTTTTGGGGAAATAGTGTCAACGTGTCTTGAGAGCGGCTCTCAAGCCAGGGAATCCAGTGATGGCATGGCAGCCGACGTATCCATTCATGAGGACCTTGATTACCCATTTGTCGACTCAGTGTGCTGAGCCACTTGTTATAGATAACATTGATTCATGCATCATATAGGATTGAGTCTTTGGCTGTCCTTCTTGAGTCATATCTCCATCATTATTGTTATATATATGCTCATTTGACTGCGGTAATCCTTGATCGGATTCAGGATGTCTCCGCGATGATAGCCATCCAGGATACTAGCTCCACTTCATGACGATGATTCCGGGAGCAACGAGTCCTCAGTTCATGATCCATCATAAAATTACCCTTTCTCTAGGA
The DNA here is from genome assembly GCA_963277665.1 of Viscum album. Classification (NCBI taxonomy): domain Eukaryota; kingdom Viridiplantae; phylum Streptophyta; class Magnoliopsida; order Santalales; family Viscaceae; genus Viscum; species Viscum album. The sequence goes on from OY728155.1 coordinate 1,910,348,393, forward strand.
GAATAGGTAGCAGCACCTCCACATGTGGAGTATCAGATAGTACAGGCAGCGAAGGCTGATGAAGAGCACAGACTGGGCATGCTACATGAGTTACAACTTCAGAGACTGCTGAGGTTCCACAGTGAGCCATACCCTCAGACAGTGAAGGGTTGGCTAGAGTTGGTGGTTCGCCTCTTCAGGCTTGTTCGGACACTTACAGGTTAGATGGTGGCTTTAACAACAACTTTTTCCACCAAGCAGTTGTAATTAGTAGATCTAGGGTTACCCAGATGCATGATGAGTCGGTACTTTCATTGGATGACTTCTAGCAGCTGTTTCGGGAGGAGTGATACCCCTCTTACTTACACTTTTTACAGTTTCAGGAGTTGTTGGAGCTTTAGAGGGGAGTGATGGAAGTGGCTGAGTACGCGACTAGGATTGCAGACCTTACTCAGTACTCTTTGGACGTGGTCCATGATGGAAACATCCGAGCACAGAAGTTTGAGTGAGGTCTCTATAGAGGATATTCGTGCCAGGGTAGTGCCCTTGTGCATCGTCACCCATCTTAGGGTGCTGGAGCGAGCATTGGTGATATAGAAATTTCTTTCAGAGGGACGTCAATTGGAAGGGCCTCGATGTCGGAGGTCTCCCCTTGATGAGACTCAGGCACATGGTCGGGGACAACGTAGAGCACCAAGACAACCCAGGGAGGACTAGTGCTACGATTGTGATGTGCGAGGTCCCGTGGCATGAGACTACCCTACCAAATTTTCTGAGTTTTCTAGATAGTTGGTAGATTCACTTCCACGACAGAGACAATGTAGTGATCAGAGAACTCCCAGGTGAGGACAAGGTGGTCCCTAGGGAGGCAGTGTTAGTAGAAGAGCAGGAAGAACTATGGTTAGAGGAAAATGTTTCGAGGTCCTTCCACCACCAGTAGGAGGCCCATGTCAGTCTTGGGGAGCTGACAGACAGGACCGTGGGCGGCTGTGTGCTATGGATGTCTACAATCCTGCATCGCATGAGATGATAAGAGGTACGCTCTGTGTCTTCTTCTAATTTTTTTTTAGTAGAACTTGTTAGACATAATGTGAGGTACTCTTTTCATAGAACTCCTTGGTCGAGGAGTTACCGAGGTTGACTCAGGGCATCAGTGTAACCCTGTATTGGTGTTGTTCGACATAGATTTGAATGCATAGGAAAGAGGGGTTCTTCCCCCAATGAGACACATTTTTGTGATGCGACCAAAACCATGAGGGAGAGTCAGTACCACCCAAAAAGGATAGTATTAAGGTGTGGTGGATGAGTCCCTATGATATGTTAATTAATGGAGGGGTTGTGCGGTGGAGTGTCAGAGAAGGTTCTGGATTTTCCAGTGGGGGATTTTCTGCTTGTCCCCCGTTTTTTTTTGCTTGAGGATCCACTAGTGGGTTTGGAAGAGTGCCTGTTTTGGGGATTACTATCCTTCCAAGAGGGGAAAAGAAATGTGGGGTATGCCACGTGATTTCTGTGTATAGACTCTGGAGGTTGGATGAGTTTGCTTGCCTGCCCTATTCATTGGTACCTTGCATACTCAACATCAATCTTGATACCATTATCAAGTACAGGTACAGGTGATAGACACCCCATAAATAGAACTACGTGTTTCACTATGTGGTACTGGTAGTGGTAGTATTTTCCCTAAGAATGTGGAGAGACTATATTCTTGGAGAGCAATTTGTGGTTTTCTCAGACCACCAGTGTCTCAGGTACGTCCTCACCCAGAGAGACTTGAACATAAGATGACAGATCTGGTTGAAATTTCTGTAGGACTATGATTTCGAAGGAGTCTATGTTCTAGAAAAATGGCAGTGTTGTAGCAGGTTCCCTTATCAGAAAGTCCTATACTCGTTAGGTACAAGAAGTTTCATAGCAGTTAGCTTCCCTGCAGTTGACCCTATTGGACCAGGAGGGTGAAAATTTTCTTCAGTTGAGGGTGTTGAATCATCCACTTTTTGAGCGTGTAAGAGTGTCTCTGTTGTCATGCACCGACTGTGAAAACTTGTGTGACCAGATATCCTTGGGTGTTTCACCAGATGAGTATTCTGAAGGAGGGAATCATGAGACCATGTTCCAGGAACAAACCATGTTTTTGGTCACGACGTGGAAAGTAGATGTTTGGTTAGGAAGTCCCCCGAGTTTCTTTGGGCCGTTTGGGAATCGTGAAAGAGATTGAGAGGTTGGCTACCATCTTTCCCTACCCTCCCAATAGTAGGAGTGGGCACACAACGTCTTCCATGTGTCGTAGCTGATGAGTTGTGAGTGTGTTCCTATGCATGTCATAGAAAGTAGCATACCATATGAGTACGAACCATCCCTTTGGTTTGCGTGTTGTGCCAACATAGTGTTGTGCATGTTTTCTTGGGAGTGGGAGAGCTAGATGTGAGCACTATATCCCAAGTTTTTTTTTCCAAGTTTTTACTTTCAGGGAAAAAAATATTGATGGAGGGAATAAAGTAGAGACCCAGTGTTTTCCCGGTAAGACTTTGGACTTTTTATACATATATTTCCAGAGCTAGGAGCTGAGACGGTGTGCGATTCCGAGGCCCGGTGTGCGCATAATAAATTTTATAAAAATATTAACTGTTTTTATACTATGAACATGGATGGGTTGTGTTTTCTCCTAAACAGTAGCTTAGATTGAAAATATGATGGTACAATTGCATCTGGAGCATGTCGTTTACCCTAGGAGGGGTGTAGAAGTTGCAGGCGCGGGCCTGCTTTGAGAGATGTCACCTAGGGGAAAATCGCCAATTTAAAATAATGACCTAGTGATTTTTATCACTGGAGTTCTTTTCAAATAACTTTTGAACAATGTCTCGGAACGAAAATCTAAGACTTCCGTTGAATTTGAAATGGGGTTTTTTTTTTCTGGGCGCGATATAAAATGAGAGGGCACGACAGTTTCAGATTCCAGGCTAATCATATTTTTCTATAAATAGAAAATAGGAGTTTGGAGTTAGGTTTCTCCCTTATCTGTCCTCCCTCTCTCTCTCTCTCTATCTTCCTCCCTCTCTCTCAACTTTTTTTTTGGCATTCTACTCCATTCTCCACCAAATCGAGGAGTGACCTCTGCTGGAACCTTTGCAGATTGAAGCAGGAGCATTGTGGACATGCCTCCAACGACGCACGACCGATTTGAGGTAGGTTTTTGCTTATTTTTTGCACCTTTATCGGTTTCTTGACTTTTAATCAAATTTTTCATTTAATTGAAAAAATTTTAGAATTTGGACGATGGAAAAACAAACACGGCTATCTTCTGAGCCCCGTTTTAAATTCTGTTCTTGATCATTCTTCATCCAAAATTTCGGACGCACTAAAACTGTGACGAATCGGCGAGTGAGGGGCGACGCTATGAAGATCCAGCCCCAAGGATTCCAAAACCGATTTTGGATCCTTTTTCCAACCACCGGAGTGGTTGGGGGACTGATGAAGGTCCGGCTCCGGCAAGGGGAGGTGACCAGAGGTCAAGCTGGAGGCTTGGCGGAGCGTGACGACCACGTTTTGGAGCACGACGACATCAGATGTGTCCGGAGCAGCGGCGTTGGGAACGACTGGGAGGAGGCGGTTGTGGCATGGTGTAGAAGGGAACGGAGGATCCGGATATCCCGGCAGTAGAGAAGCAGACCTGGGTGCGGCTGGTGAGGTGTGGCAGCATCCGGCAGAGCAGTGGCCTCAACCAATCGTGGTTGGGGCAGAAGGCCCGAGGTCAGCGCATCGGGGGGGGGGGGGGGGGGGGGGGGGACCGCGGACAAGGTCCCGCAGTACGCGGTTCCTACTATGTGGTGCTGAACAACCGGTCAGTTTGAAGGAGACAGACACAATGGGTCCAGTGGTTTTTAGACGGGCCACGATGAGCGAGACTGGACCCGCGGATGGGCCGCTGGATGACGGTCTGGACCAGGCCGACGGGGGTGGACTGGCCTAGTTGGGCCCCCTTGAGTTCAAGGGGCCATAAATTTAAAATGGCGTATCCATTTGACGCGCCGTCTGCGACTGTAAGTTCGTCTCTTTGAGAAGGACTTTTGGAAATGGGTTTCGCAGTTTTTGGGTTCTAATACCGAAGGTGGGTGACCCAAAATGATTTAAGTTAATAATAATAAATTGTTATTAAAGTTTACAACGGACGTATTCGCGAGATGGATGTCCGTTTGACGCGCTGTCAGAGGCGCTATGTCCCTGGATTTTAGACGGTCCTTCCAAAGTTGGTTTGGAACCCTTGTGGTTTGGTTTCGTTGCTCGGGGGCATGAAACGATTAATGCCAACAAATAAATAAATAAATAATTATTCTTGCATCGGACCTAACTCCAACTTGGGATGTCCGATTGACGCGCCGTCAGCGAAATCATAACCCCAGTCCTCACGCAGACTTTTTGAGATTATTTCCGAAGCATTAGGGATGGAGACAAGGGGAAGGCCCCATAGGTACATGTTCATAAGTTTTATGGTGAAACACCACCTTTTCTCCCGACACCCGTTTGGGGTGTTTGAGCACTCGTTTCTGAGTTTTCTTCTGAGGGGATTACAACGGCACAATCCGCCCGCATAAATTCGGGCCCGAAGCGTGGGCCCCACCGGGGGGCTTTCAGACGTATGCTACATTTTTACGACTTATTCTTCATAAGTCCATTCAGGGCAAATGAATAGCCTATGCCTCATGGTTATCTGCAAGGAACTCAATGGTACGATCAGCATGACGTGTTTTAGGGTCGAGGTGTGGGCCCCACGGGGCCCCGTTTGCATAATGTGGGGAGTTGCAGTTTCTGTATTCGGAGTTTGTTTTAGGCACCATCAACGGTGTTGTGACCCTGACATAAAGACGAAGTTGACCAGGGTGGTTTTAGGCATTGAAGCCGGAGTTGAGGTGTGGGACCCATGGTCTGTCTTTTAAGCTGTGTTTAGCGTACTATGCCTTTTTCATCAGACGCCCGTTCTGGGTGAATGAGTAGTCTTTTTGGCGTGTTTTTCTGAGAGCATCACGATGGAGAATTTCTCCTGACCACTTTCGGGACCGAGTTGTGTGTCCCATGAGATGCTGTATGGGAATAAAGCAGTGTTGAATAAATTTTTCATCGAGATCCTGTTTCCAATGAGTAAATAGTCTATCTCCCGTGTTTTTAGCGAGGATTACAATGGTGTAATCTATTTGGGAGTGAAGAGCCTCTTTCAAGATCTAATTAAATGTGGAAACATGAAAAGACATTAGTCAGAGGTCCCTTTGATGCATCCCAAACCAATGCACGATAGCGATGTTAGTAACACACAGTTATGGCACGGGCAGTGCGAGTTATCAGACCAGTTCTGGGTTTACCCTCTAGTGGGGATGAATAGTGGGTTACCCATTCACCTTAGAGTTTACCCTCCAGTTGGGCTGGCTAGTGGGTTACCCATTCACCTTAGGGTTTACCCTCCAGCTGGGATGGGTAGTGGGTTACCCATTCAACTTAGGGTGTACCCTCCAGCTGGACTGGGCAGTGGGTTACCCATTCACCTTAGGGTCTACCCTCCATCGGGGCTGGATAGTGGGTTACCCAATGACCTATTGGAGTTTAACATCTAGTTGGGCTGGGCAGTGGGTTACCCGATGACTTATTTCAGACTCAGCCCTTTCTATGAGGCTAGTCAGTGACTTTTCTCCGTGGTTGCCGGAGAGAGACCCTTGGTTGTACAGTTCAGCGATGAGACATATTTGTCATATGGGATTGTTGGGAATCATTTATGGATATCCTTTGAACTACTGGTGACATTTCCTGGGCTGATCTTTGAGATAGATATCCCCTCACACACTCGTTCAGGTTTCTTGTGGAGAATATATATATATATATATACACCCTACTTTGTTCCCACTCCTTGGATGAGTACACTTCCTTACTTCTGTTGGGTTGAGCTGAACTCTCTCTATTGTACTCTTACACTGTTCTTGTTCTGTCTACTTCTCACCATTTTAGTATCTCCTTTGTTGCTCCCTCTATATTTCGAGGAATCCTACTGAGTATATTTATACTCACCCCTGCTTAGGCTTTTCCCACACTTGGTGCACCCTTGCATAATACAGACAGGTCGATCGAGACTATTGAGGAGTGTAGAGGACATAGGATCTTGGGCTGCGTTCAGTGGACGTAGTAGGATTTCAGATGTGAGACTCACCAGTAGTTTAATTTAGTTTACTTGTTGCTGGGTTGTGGAACCTTTCTAGTTGGGCACCTGTTTTGACATTTACGGTTCAGTTTACTTGTCAGTCCACTTTTCAACACTTTAATTGTTTTGTTTTAGAAGTTGATGCATGACTGAGGTTGGGTTATAGTTGTTTGTACTTTGGTTTCCTTTTTTACTCTACACTTCTTCATTGAGTGGCTTGAGTGTGTGTATAAGTACTTAGGAAAAGGCCTCCCTGAGATTTTTATGCCTTGGGTGCTTGTCGCCATCCCCTGGCCTATGGTGGCGGGTTTAGGGTAGTTGTGGCTCAAGATTGGTAGGGTCGAGTCGTGACAGGATAACCCAAAGGTGATGTTCTTGAATAGATAAATCACTTATCCATAATCTCTTACAATTGAGCATTAAACTATTGTATCATTTTTTGACATTTGATAAGGAAAAATTGAAAATGATTCAACTCTAGATATGAGATAAATTATAATCTCAATTCCCCTCTTAGGTGGAAGCCCTGAGAAGTCCACTAGAAAAATTTCTAGGAATCTATACACTATGGTGGTAAGAAATGATTATTCATATCCCCATCATGTAAAAATTACATGAAACCTGGGAAGTGATATCTCATAGTAGCAGATGAACTAGTCCTACATGGCGTTCCATGATATCCTAGTCTCCACTATGAACATAAATATCACTCTCTCGAGATGTACAAGTCACTCCCTTATAGAAATAATTTATGTTAGATCCATATAATACTAACTAGTCCATACTCAAAATCATTTGAAAACATTAGATTAAAAGGATGTAAATATACCAAATAAAACAATTCCTTCCAACCTCAAGACAAAATCACTTTCACAAAAAGATTTCCCTTATCCTCACTCCCAATGATGTGTTGATTGTCACTTCACCACCCACAAACTCCCCCATCAAACTCAAACCACTCACCATATGATTAGATATAAAATAATGAGAGTCTCCTATATAAAATAAGGTAGAACAAGAATATAAGATACAAGAATAATACCTCTAACTATCGATGGCCCATCCACACTATCCATAAGGGCAGGATGAACTGTATATAACTATCATACCCCTATTCTTTGTTTTTTAGTATCAATCCCCTAAGTAGAACCACTCTTCTAATATCAGTGTTTATTACCCATAGTAAAACATCCACTTCCACGTCCTCAATGACCAATAGAACTCCAACTACCAGGTTGATATTCATTAGATTACCCCCACCTGGGGTTCTGACTCTGTATGGATCCTCCATCACTACCCACATGTTGATTGTTTCAACAAAACCTCTTCAAGTTACCCATCTTATTATATGCTCGGTAGTCCACTGGTGTATGTGTACAATGACTCTGAATGTATTATATCTACCACACTAGTGGTAGTATATTTTTTTACTTATCTGAGTAACTAATTCTTCTCCATGGCCACTGTATTTTTTATTTCCCTAGTTGAAATTATCATAGTGATTCCTTATACTCTCAAAATACGTACCTAATATTCATCCTTTAGAAACAACCTATATTTCATGGGAGACTCCTTTAGGTTCCCCTAATAAAAGAGTGCCTAAATTACCACCTTAAAAATTCCGTTAGTTGACAGATACGGACATAGGACTTAATATCACATTTTAGTCAATCCTGAATGTGTTTTTTTAATTTCCTCATCTCATACCTACACCAGAGAATATCATTTGAAATCGATAAAATGGAAAACATAGTCTATCATTTCCATATTCCCCTAGTTCAACCTAATATGCTCTACCACCATATCCTACCTCATCATCTTAGGGTAAAAGAGTCCCATAAACATCTCCTATAAGTCCTTAAAAACCATTTTCTCCATATATAAATCTTGAATCAGAATGTACCACCAATTATTCTCTTGTCCACATAAAATATAATCCTTAAACTTGAATCTCTTCTCATAAAGGGGCCTCTAAATGGTCAAGGGTCATCTAAAAAAACTCAATCTCGAAATCAGTTTCTTCTAGACAACCCTCTCTAGTGAATGTTAGAGGATATTGAAACAAGAACCCTTGATTCACGATAGACATATTCCTCACATCCCACAATAGGTATATCTCCATGAATTGCATACATCATGAAATTTTCTCACATAACTTCTATCACGATTATTTACGTGGAACCATTGGAGCCTCTGGTTCCACTAATGGTGAAACATTTCTTGCCATGGCCCCTAACTTCCTATCATAAAGCGCCATCATGGAGGAATATCCATATAATTAAAAATTAACATCTTAGGACACAGGGAACATCATCAAAAAATTCTAATAAGTGAGATTCACATAAATCCATAACATGTCATCCCCCATATTCTACCACAAGGTCGTAACCAAGGAACTATCACTATCCTCAACCATCCCTTACCTAGTTCATTGTAAACATATGGTAAAACAATTCCGAATTTCAATGTTTCTCATTATAAAAACATTTTATCCATTTAAAATTAACATAATTATCATTATTTTAAAAATATCATTTCCTTATTTGGCACTATTTCTCCAAAAATTTTCTCAAAAAAAGAAAAGCATTTTAATTACGTTGTTCTCTAAAAATCATCTTTTTCATGCATACCTAAACCTATACATATACCAAGAAATTAGGAGTGACTAGAATTATTATTTTATAAAAAACTCTAATTACATACCTACCCATGATGATAATGTCATAAAACATGTAACATTATAAAATAGGTGCACCACCTGAGGTAAAATTACATTCAACTATAATAAATAACATCAGGAAAAATAATACCACCTTGAGTACTTGGGTTTTACATTTTACATTGGTTATATATTATCATACATGAGCTCATGACCAATACCCAAAACCACCTAGTCTTAAGTCTACCATTCACAAATAGTAACATAAAAGAAAGTAAAAAAAACTCTTTTTGGTACCACTTTGTAAAGTACCAAATCATCTAGAATAACCAATGGTAAAGTAATAGCTCTAGTATATCCTATATTATGATATTTTATTTTGATTATGGAATAACCAAATTCCTCTTTTTATACATCAAATGAAAAAAAAATTCACCACGCATGCGTACATATGGATTACTACCTCCATGCCGTGGTGTAATAATTTTTTCATAGCCATCTAATATGAATTGGTATTACGATGGGATTAGTGACTATATATATGATATTTATAATCTAATAATACCTCTATAATGATAATATTATGTATAAATTTTCATTATTTAGGATTTTGAGAACAGATAATGTCGCTCGTGCGTATGTGTGAACTACCATCTCCATGATGCGATGTGATTAATTTTTAACTTATTTTTCACATGGATTGTAATAGGGATGATTTTTGTGAACATACATAATATATATAACATAATAAATTTTCTGAATGTTTAATTATTATTTACTTATATTTCCCTTTATTAGATAAAAAATGGAAACAATATTCCTGCATATATAAAGTATACAGACTCCATGAACAGTGTAATCAATTTTAAAATATCTAATTTAAATTAATTTTTATAAATATGTTTATATTGAATATATATTATGTTTATACCATTATTAAAAATAGGTAAATTATGGAACCAAGATCAAATTAAAGGGACCAAGACTATCGAATCGAAACATGCTTGGAAAACGAAGCAACTATCATCTAGAATAGTGATTTAAATAAAAAAATTAACACTAAATGGGTGATTAGAGGTTATAAGTATGTTATATATACTATGATAATGTTATATAATAAATTTATAAAAAGTCATATTTATTATATAGGATCTTTGAACTTGAAAAAGAAAGAAAAAACTTAAGGTAATGGATTTTTTAAATCAATTTATATTCATTATTTTAAACTAGTATTTATAGTGAATAGAAATAATAAATCATTTGATTAATTATCATTTCAATGACCTGATTTTAAGGGTTATTTTCAAACTCTCATTTCTATTCAAGATTATTTATATGAAACTATTAGTTAGAGAATATTTATCTTACATGTCTATGTTTCTTAAATATGTTTTCCAAATTTTTTTTACAATTACTATACCTTTTTCAATGTAATTTTTACCCATGTGTGAATTATTACAAAAAAATTGGAAAAGAATATTTTTTTTTCATTTTCTTAATGAGGTACTTTGTGTATTTTTATGTAAAATTAAGAAAGAAATATATTTTTAACTTATATGGCATGGACCAATTTTTCCTCTTTCATTACGTCTTAATTCCATTGAATCTTCCCTTATAAGTTTTCAAGGTTATTTTCTCTAGAATATTTTACTTTAATATTCATTGAATTTTAAGAAGAGAAAATTATTTCTCATCAGAAATGAATTTTTTTCTCAGGAATTATTTCAAGTGATATTTAAAATTCATTTTTCAGCTAAGAGATTTCCATTTGATGTTAATTATGTTTTACTAGGGATATAATCCAATGATACCAATATTATTCTTTATCTGAACTATTTATGTTTATGATGTAATGGTGTCTATATATTCCATTTCCCTTCAATAGGTTATTTATGATGAAATGTTTATGAAACCCATTTCTTTTCATGGGTTATATGATAATTAATGATTTATGTTCTTGTGGAACACATATGTATGGTTTTCATAATGTGATTAGTGGGACCTATATATATCCCTAATGCATTGGGTAATGATTTATATCTCAGGAGATATACAAGGCTGAATGAGGAGTGAAATCGATTCAATTATACAAGGTTGGAATATGAAGTAAACCTAATTCAATATCAGAAGGATAGAATGAGGAGTTAACCCCATTAGGTAATGGACTTTGTCCACTATGAGAGTCTTGAAAATGATCCTTGAATAATATGAAAATGATTTCCTATGATTATGTATATTCGAAAATTATATTTTATATGTTATTTTATCATTATATGTAATTTGATTCTTTATGATATTTTATGGTTTATTTCATAACATCGTATCATGATATTTTATATGCATGATACAATTTTCTAATTCTTTTTTAATGTTTTTATACCTTATGTTTATGTTATGATTAATATCTTAATTGTTTTCCCTTATTGATCATCTAAGATCACCCTTTTTATATGTTTATTTTCCCCAGTTTATAAAGAATGGTTTTAGGTAGTAGTAATAAAGGGGATTCTATTTTTGGGAAACATTTAAGATCAGTCACCATACTATAAGTTTGTGTTCCACATTGCGAAAGGCACTAAAATATTACGATCCTCAGGTTTGTGTTTGTGTAAATAGATATAATATCCATGAATGAGAAGCCTGAGTCATTATAAACATGATATGGTATGATGATAATAACTAAATGAGTACTTTATAACCCATGGGACATGTTTTAGATGGAATGTTCATTCTTGAAAGATTTTAATATTGATTAACCATGAACTTGGTTTTAATTATTCCTGGAGGGCATGAAATTTACTTTGATGATTAATGTAATTCACTATAATATAATTAAGAATCAGTTTAATGATTAATTAATGTCTAATGAATTAACTGACTAGATGAAATGATAAAAGGAAAATAAGTAATTAATGTATCACTTTTATATTATTGTGTTCTATTAGGATATATGGTCTTAGAATTGGTGTTCAAGAGTTCATACAATGTTATCTGTAGCTACCTCTAAGATTTTATTTTCCCCATAGTGTGATTTTGAGATATATAATATCATATATCTTCTTTTATTTCATATGCTTCCCCATCCATGTCATCTTGGTAAAATGACAACCGAAGGACACATCGAGGGTGTTTTCTCCAACATCCTAGTTGGAGCATGGATAAATAACTACCCCATATGGCCCCAACTCTTCTCAAGGTAGTTACCTGTTTTGGTTTACATGATGGTTAGTTTTCCCATATATGTTTGTATAGGTTTGTGATTTATTGGGTTTATTTCACATGAATTTATCACCAGATATAGTATTCAAAGTATTATTATAGGTATAGATGGTATAATTTTTTATGGATTGACATACTTAATTAGTGTATGGGCTGTAATGGTCTGAGGAATAACACTTGATGTTTGATACACATCATATGATCCGTGGTGTCCACTAGAAACTACTTGGATTCTATATATCTATGTGTGGATGGGATGTGGTTATGATATGATTTCTATGGGGCATGTTGGGATTCCATTTGTATGTGTTCTAGGCCGACATACTTTAGGAGGGATATGGATCTGGATGTACGACATTGATGTAGATCAGAAAACCTGTGTGGAAGCTAGAGAAGGGTAACATTTAGTTTTAATTAATATATTATATTATCTATTTTATGTGGTAATTGGTGAGAGTTATCCATGGTGAGGCTAGAAAATTGGTATACATGTTTAGGTGATGAGTATGTTTCATTATTGTTCACTATATATTTGTATTCTTACTTTATTAATTGCATGAGTTGATTCATGGTGGATCCTATTCAGTATACAATTATGTTCACCCTATGTATATATAAACAATGTTTTGATGTAATCTGGTGTAGGTTGGTGATTCATCTTGATATTATTAGATCATGGTATAACAATAGTTGTTTGGGCTATGTGGTCGTTGTCAGCTTTAAATTTTTGGGTAATTTTAGTTTTCCTTTATGTTATTTTTTAATATATAGAATTACATGATTTCAATATAGTTTCATTATATATATATATATATATATGTATTGGTAGGTTTTTTTTGTATTCTTCAAATCTCCCTCTTCCGCATGTTTCTTTTATAGGGTAATTACTCTTATATGAATTTTTATAATACCCTCGATGCTAGTAGCGAACCAGTGGACTACATGAGTTAGTAATCGAGCATTCACCATATATCTCCCATCATTGTGGTATCTTTGTGGGGAGTGGGTCATGATAGAGTGGTATTGAAGGCTTTCAGTTTGAGGGATATGTTATAAGTTGGGGTTAGAGACAAGTTATGATGCATGGGGTGGTTGGGAAATGCTATCAACTAAGTCTAGTAAGTGATGTAAACATGGGAGACCGACTAGAAAATTGGTATTTAGGTCCCTATGTGATCCAATGCATAGAATGAAATTTAATCTGATCCTATTATAATATTTGATAATAGTTTAAGGGTGTATACTTAAGAAAGGATAACGATTCATTATTATTTGTGCTTGTGTTCGACAAGGGTAGACAATGGGATAGGTTAAAACCTTAAAAAGATAACAATTAATGAATAAATAAATAAATTTTAATAATTTCATATTTCTGGTTTAGGAGTTCGAACAATTTTTTCTTCTTATAGGAAAGGTTCCTGGTCAACATCCTCATCAATTTCACACTGAAGATGTTGAAAATGATGTGCTAGAAGATCATCGTAGAGTAGAGGTTGACGATAATGTCATGTGGAAGAGGATACTCCGATAGTTTTAAGGAAAAGGTATACTGAACTATAAGGTATATTTTTTAGATGCAGTCATAGATTAATGGTTGGAGTAGGTTTATATAACTTTCAGTTCAATCTATTATTGTAAGGAGCACTAGGTTTTGTGGGTTGTGAAGATGCTGTGTGGACTAGAGACAATGGTTTTTTATTATTCTGGGTGATCAAGATGTGTCTGATGTCTCATGGGAGATATTATGAGACCATATCGTAGTATAATTTCCTCATTAAATTGTGAATGTGGGTAGTCCCCTTTTTATTCTTACCCTTCGGTAAGGGAGCTCAAGTGTGTGAGAATCTGTGATCTATTTCAAGAACATTGTGTGAAATGTATCGAACATGTTGCAAGATTAGGAGGAAAGGGTGAGGCACCTCAAAGATGATTTGAATTTATAGATTGACTACCGTGTCACCCCTTTTATGTTAAAATGTATCTATATGTGATGAAAAAATAATAAGTTTTTGAGTGGAAACCAGATAGAAATGGGTTTTTATGATAGGAACGTTTTTATGATTCCTCAAAAATCAAATATGTGGTCCGAGGTTCCTAGTTGTTAGGACAGAAGACTTTTCAATTAGTTGGGGGTAGGTCTCAGACATCATTATCACATTTATCTAGGGGATGTGTCTATTAGACTAACTATAATGGATCATACATGTGTTTTTCTTGGGGATACTAAGGAAATCATTGGCGAGAGTGCCTAAACTTTCTGAGAAAGCGCCATGGGATAGTTTTTCATCATCAGGTTCTTCCTTTGAGGTAGTATCAAAAAATATAGTTACAAAAGGGTGATTTGGTTTGAGATCAACATATATGAGATGAGGTAGGTATAGGATAACCCTAAGGTGCTCCTCATCCTCAAAGAAAAGATCATGTTCAGACATGTGGTCATTGGTAGGGGTCAGAGAGGTCACGAAGAAGGACTTGGTCAACTTCATGCTTTATGTTTTTCTTGCTTCAGGTAATCCAGATGTCATTTGAGGTACCATTTTCATTTATTGTCCATGTGTTAATTATTTTCTTGATTTATGAGTGATGAACTTTTTTATATCACATATACCCATCCATGCATGAGACTTGAGGTATAAAAACTCCAATTTTCATTGTCGTTGACTATAGTACTTGGTGGACAAGCTGACTTGCATGAAGTATTTGGAGTATATGAGCTAGTGATTCAGTATCCTCATGCATGGGGTCATTTTCGATAATTATAGATATATCCATATGAAATTATCCTCATAATGGATTGGTTGTATTCAATGCATGCTATCATGGATTGCTTCTGAAACTAGGTTGTGTTCTATGATTTTGATGGAGTGAAAATAGTTGTTTTTGGTGAGATAGACCTTCTGATGGGTTAGAAGCATTTTTCATCCTTTTAATCAATGATGGAAAAGTAGATGTTGAGCTCGTTAGAGATTCAATAATTGGTGTTTCACATGGTTGTGTAATAGTACCATGATGTATTTCAAATGGTGGTTTTAGTGTTACCCCATTAGTGAGAGATCAACATTGGGATTGGACTACAACCAAGAGTGTATCCAATATTGATGTCTTTTTATAGGATGAAGCCTTATATATTTTGGGAGATGTGAGTATATTACAATGATCTATTTATGTGGGGTCTTGTTCACCTCATTATTTCACCTTGGGGTGCACTAGTTTTTTTCGTGAAGATAGATGATGGGAGTATGAGGATTTACATCAATTATAATTTATTAAACCAAGAGAAAATGAATAACTATTATCCACTTCCTTGGGTTTATTATTTATTCAATCAGTTGAAAGGAGTATTTTGGTTCTTGAGGATCAATTTTTGGTCTAGATATCTTCATATGTGGGTTAAGAATGAGGATATTCAGAAGAAAATTTTTCATTTTCAAGATTGGAATTATGATTTCATTGTGGTTTCATTCATTATAATGAATAATACAAGTTTTTTAATTGAGTTTACAAATGTAGGGCATTTAGAGTGCTTGGATATGTTCACGGTTCTTTTTGTCATTGATATCCTTATATAATTCACATCATAGGAGGATAATCCGAAGCATTTTTGACTAATTTTGGGAGTTCATAGTAGTTTGAACCTAATTTGGAAGTTTATTAATTGTTATTTTTGGGATTGTGAAGTACATTTCATGTAACACCCCAAGATTTCATAGTAGTTTATCTTCTTTAAATTGAATAGCTTGCGCTACACGCAACACCGAGTTCAAGCGCACCACGACTTACCAAACTAGCCGTTCAAAAGAGGTTATGAATAATATTAACCGGATTTTGAATTTTATATACTACATATAATTTTAACTTATGTATTATGTGTTTCTGAGACATATTATAAGAATAAATTATATTTTTCAGATAAAAAAATGTATTTTTCAAAAAAAATTCAATTTTACAACCTTTTAATGGATAACCCTTTTTAAATAAAATATTTGACCCTTTTACATATTCATTTTGACAAAATAAAATTCTTCTTTATAATCGGGACATAAAAATTTACATTGAATGAAATTTTGGTATTTTTCTAATAATATTCATTTTTTATGAATAGTGAGAAATAATGTATTTTAATTCAAAACTGCCTTTTAATATAATTTATTTTTATGGTTAGATTATTTTCTAAATTGTTTTTGAAGAGTAATTAGATTATATATATTTTTTCCTTTGATCCAATTTTGGTCATTGGAATTAATTTCACATTGATATTATACATAAAAAAATGTCAATATTTTGATAGTTATTGTTTCTTAAAAATGCACTATTTGTTTTGACAACATGAATTAATTTTAAATTAATTAATCCAACTTCTATGTTTTTAATTTGGTAAAATAGACATAATTTTTGAACTTGGAATATAAAATATAGCTTAGGCAGAATTTTTGGCATTTTTCTGAAAAACTTCAATTTTTGATGAATAGTGAAACCCCTAAGTAGTAGTTAAAAATCCAACTTTTTCATTTAAATGAAATTTTACCACTTCTGTGAATTTAATTTTGAAAATCTCAGATACATGGTATTTATTATTAAGTAAATGTGGTTCAATAAGATGAAATTGTTTTTTGGTGAATAGTATGTTTTGACTTATTTACCACGGTTAATGGTAAATAGGGTAATTCAAGGTAAAATGAATATTATAATAAAACAAAATTACCTTAACACTTGTCCTAACATTATTGTATGAGTAATGGCTGACCATGGGCATCCTTGGGTCTATTTTGGGTCCCCATGGAGCCACTTAAGAATGATAATGACACTTTATTTTAATTAACTTAAAGTAAAGACAAAAATAACATTAACAAATATCTTTTAGTATATCAATTTTTACATGGGATTATATAAGTCATATTTTCGACTATAAATAATCATTGAAAATATAAAACTGTTTCCTACATTATGGTAATTGTTTTATATTTTTTATACATCAAATAAATAAAATTATTTATGACACAATAATGATGTATTATTTACCACATTAATAAATGATTTAAATAAATATGATTATTAATATTAAAATAATATACAAAACCTGTCCCAGTCTTATTGGAAGAATTTATTTAGACCATTATACATATTATCTTCTACTTTAATTTGTTTTGGACCTTTAGAAACTGAATATCACTATATAATAAAATAATATTTTCACACTTTCCTAAAGAGACCCTCCTCCCCCTTATAAAAGGACACCACTTAAAACCCATTCCACACAACTATCAAGCCTATTGGATCATCCAAACCCTACCTAAATAATATCTCAAGATCACCCTATTACTCCTAGAATCCTTACCATATGAATAAGGCACTTCAATAAGTCTTTTTGGTTCAATCCAAAGGAAGTTACCCAAATTAAAGGTAACACTTTCTCTTAAATTCTTTTGTTTTATTTTGTATTATTTTACTTCTCCAACCCCCTAAAAACTTTTTATTACATTATTTTATAACAAAAACAGTATCCTAAATATACTAGGATATTTTAATGATAAGTATTTGAACTACACTTACACACACCTCCATCTAATGGGTGAAGAACATACTATTTCTGTGGATGAAAAACTACCACCTCTTGAAATGATGAGTGTTCGATTATCTCCTATCGCCTCTCATGGTGGCCATTAATATGGCACTGTATTTATATATGATATATATATATTATGTTTATGTTTTCTTTATAAATATTTATTTTCCATTTATATCATTATTTTATGGTTTCCTTTATGGGTAAAACGCGATAATTTCATTTGAGGAAGTGCGGACTACCGCCCCCTCAAAATGATATGACTCATTAATGACTTATGTGGAACATATAAAGGATGGAATTAATGATATTATATATGATATTATACGAAAATTATAATATACCTATGTATAATTATTTTTTAATTCCATTAAAATAAAAAATAGAAATTAAAGTTGTGTTCATGCATACGTATGGCTTACCGTATCCATGAACGATACATTTCATTTCTTATCTCCAAATGTTATGTACTATTATAAATAGAAATATATACTGGATATATAATATATATATATATGATATCTAAATCATGTATATCATTCTAGAGATAATTCACTTTTGACCACATTGAAAAATTGTAATTAAAACAAGTTCATTTTTGACACAAGTTCCGATCATTGATAAAATATCCAATATGAACTCAAATAATTAAATAATTGTTATAGAAAGGTAATAAGTGATATAAAAGGAATAATAAACTTGAAAATGTTATTAATAAAGTTGAAATTAACTTAAGTTTATTATTCAAGAAGAACAAGGAATATACAAGACAAGTCAGACTTGTTGTATGGGGTTTCTTATCTCACTTTTAATTCCATGTGATTTCCATTGTTTGCAACTTATTTATTGCATGTGGTGTATTGTGTACATCCATTTGATATATATTATCATTATTATATTTATATTAATGGTATTATGTGATTCATTTTGTGTTTATTAACTTTTGGTCATTTGACTCGATTGATTACAACGAAGTAAGGGTTTTTCGTCTCATTTTTTATTCCCGTGAGATTCATGCTATATTGGACACAATTTAATTTTGTGTGGCACATGTACTGTACATTATTTTATAATTGGTGTAATATAATTTAATTTATTGGTATTTTCATCTTAATTTTATGATCCTTCTTTCATGGGTTTTATGTTTCATAAGTTACCAAATCGGTAAGGGAATTTCAAATTTCAATTTCCACTCAGTGGGCTTTACACATACTTCATTGATTATTTTACTCCAAGTTTATTTGTGGAATAACTATTTTTTATTTATGTAGTAATTTACACTCCCATTTGTGTTGATATACTTTTGATACACATAATCACTCCATTGATAATTTCTCAAGTCATTGATATAAACTTGATCTTATCTTAATTTCCATTCATTGAGTTAAACATCCAAGTCATTGGTGTTGTTTTTACAAGAATATTTGTGAATGTCCTCTGATTGATTTAAACTTATCATCCAATAATATTTATTGTATTCATATTTTTCACACATAATTATGTCATTGATTTATCATTTACCAAAGGATACTGTCTTTATAAGGGATTTCATCTCAATTTTCATTCAACTGTGACTTCTTTGTTGTTATGCTCCAATTCACATTTATATGGTGTATATACTATCCTTTTACATAGTATATAATTAAATCCTTTATTCTCATGATATTATAATGTTTTTATTACCTCAATTATTTGTATTCAAGCGTCTCTCATTTGGTTAGGAACACAAACTAAAATATCATTTTAAATGTTTTAAAAATTTATTCTTCTAAATCTTTATCATTAATGTCGATGTTTTATAAATGGTTTTAAGGATTTATTTATATGGAAATTAATGTTTTAAAATTAAAATTCATTTTAAAAGTTTCAAAGTGGCATGGGACACTTTGATTTTAAAATCTATTTTTAAAAGGCTTCTTGAAAAATAGTTTGACTTTTAAATGTTTTCAAGAAAAAGGGGGATATTTCTCTCAAATTGTTTTGATGATTATTTTCATATATGTAAATATCCTTCATTATTCTCCATTTTGGTTAATTTTTTACAATACAATTTTCCATATTGTATTTAATGAGTTATGTTTGACTGTGGATGTTCTTTTTTTATACCATTCATGGTTTGTGGATAATGTATTGAAATTTCATAAGATATTTTTAATATGAATGTTGATGTTATGTTTCAAAATTTTCATATGGGGAATGCATTGAACTTATTAAGTGATAGGTGGATACCTCTATAGCTCCTTGATGCATCGGTAGGTCTCATGAGACAAACTAGTGTCTTGGCATAAGGCCTTGACAAAATCTTATTTGTATTCTTGGCACAAGGCCTTGACTATGTGGTTATGTTGTTCGGAATTATGAATTCCATCATTATGAGATTATATATTGATATTTCATGGGGTTATTCGACTAGTAGAATACTAATGACTATGTTTTTTATGGCATTATTTTCTTAGCTCATATTCTTGCAATAAAGTGTTCATGTTTATTATTTGAAAAGTCACGTGTTTTAAATTATTCACCATGCCTAATGTTTATGTTATCTTCTGCTGTATTTCTTACTCTTAATAAGCGTTTGAGCTCACCCCTTTCTCATGTTTTATTTTTACAGGATATGAAGAAGTTAATTATGAGTGAATTGTAGGAATAATCTTGGAAGTTTGGATGTTTCTAAAGGAATAAATTAGTTTTGTTTTTCTTTTCCAGTTGTAGTGTTGAACCTATGTATTTATCTTGTTTCCAAGACTACTAAACTGATCGGTCCTTCGAGACGTGATTACTTGTAATCATGAAAATGTATTAAAATAATGCACCAGCTCATGGATTCTAGGGTTGGGGCATTACAGTTGGTATCAGAGAAAGTTTAGTACAAACCTTGGAAACTAGATTTAGATAAACTCTGATTAGAGCACATTACCCTAAGATAGACTTTGAGGATTAATATAGAAGAACTTCCTAGAATCTTGGTAATGTAGAGATTTTGTGTATTTTCCATGTATTACATCTCTGTCTGGATACGAGCTGGTATAGGTAGCTCTGGAACATATATACCTAGGAGTGAAAACTCCGACAAGGAGTTTCGGGCTTGACCCAGGGTATCCTAGTAAATGACAACGCGCCTTTCTACACTCTTGGTTACCACACTCCCGAGGGATATGCTTAGGATAATTTACATTCTCTTTACAAACCGATTTGAAGGATTTTAATATAATAAGAGAATAAATGACCTTGGTTAATCCTAAGGTATTTTAAATTGAAAATAATGTGTCCTGATAATATCTAAATGATTTTATGACTATTATTACTCACACAATGGTTTCTGGTTTTAGTCAATGGCTGGATTCCAAGGAAGTCATAGAAACATTGAGCATGATGTACAAGGTTTGAATAGTGGTGGAAATGAGAAAAAAATGTAATGTTGACAAGCTTAAAAGATATCATGTTCATGCCGAATCAGTTTTCAAAAAATATGATCAACAACATATATATTAACCAACTCCCAGACTCAACAAGGAAGAGAAAAGTGGTGAATGATAAGATCTCCAGCAGTGAAGACCATGGATAAAAGAAAGCTCATTTTCCATCATAAAAGAAATGTGGAAGGAGACACCTAGGAATGAGTCTTAATGGAACAAAGAGATGCTTTATGTGTGGGAAAGAAGGACATATAGTAAAGAATTGCTGAGGAAAAATGAAGAGTACTATAGAAGAAAATAAAAAAAGTCCTAAGAATTTATTTATAGTCATTTTCTGTAAATTTAGGGGACCTGAACATTACCCAAGTGGATTCCCTATTCTATACGATATCCTCTTGGTCAAGGAAGAAGATATATCGAAATAAATGGATGGAGAAATGTTTAAAAAGTATTAGTGCTCTTTGTTGATGGGATTACATTGGAATACTTTTATCATGTATTTGTAACCCTGTACTTTGTCATGTGAAAATGATATTTGCGGAAGAATTATATTTTCTCTTATGGATACAGTTATAAATAACAATTTGGTTTTATATGATCATTGAGTTTGACGAAATTACAAGTTATTAAATTTTGGAATGAAAATGCTAGGTATTAGATAACATTTATGATGAAATTATGTTATAGTTATTTTGAGTAATCTATCACATTTTGGGAATATTATATAATTATATAGTTTTTTAAAAAGTACAACACGTAGAACATGTGACAACCCATCGTGTCGGAAAAATGTATGGGAATCGAACCCATAACCATAGTGCGATTGGGATTTATGGCCTACCACTGGACTATGTGAAGTCCCTGGTTAGTGTTACTAATTCTTTTTAGTTAAATGAATTTATTGATCAATAATAAGATGATTTGGGACTGTATGTCTTATCAAATGGATATCCTTAGTATAGGAATATGATTTTCTGATTAAGTGATAAATGTTATTTTGGAAGACGTTCGATCTATTGGGAATACAATATGCCTAAGGTAAATAGAATACCCTTAGATTTTATTTGAAGTGTAAAGGTGTTTTTTACCTATGTTTTTATTGTGAATTTATAGCGATTTGGGTTATTTATGGAAATAATTAACCATTCATAGAGAATATTTTATTAGGTTAATTACTTTTAAGTATGTGACTTTAAGAGTAGTCGATATTATTTGGAGATAAACTTTACAGGGAAAACTAAGTAAGAAAATTCTTCTGGGTTTTGGGTTTCGATATTAGTTTGGATTATATTAAAATATTTTATGGACAATTGTTTATTGAATGGTATTTATAGAACTTTGGGTATTTTTGGTTTAATTTTTGAAATTAAGATTAGTATTTCTTTCTTTAATGTATTATCCTTTTTTGCGGATCATATGATATTTTACTAACCATTTTGGTTTTGGTTAATCTCTAAAGAAAAGGGAAATATATAGTTAATCCATTGTGGATTATGTGATTCTATATTATTAGATTCTAGTGCTTCAGGTGTGACCAAGTCATCTTTCATACTCATCATTTGGAGTGAAAGATAATTTTTTGGTAAGAATTAGAAAAAGGATGAAACTCTACATGTCAAGTATATTTTTTTCTTATTCTATGAATAAATTAATTATTAAACTTTAGGTAAGGGATCTTAAAATCAAAAATGTGTTATCCTAATGCTTTATGTTTTGCTGAAATGATGATATTTTAAATCATCATAGATTGATGGCTTTGAGGCCCTCAATTTTACACTTGTTTATGGTTGATGACCTCAATCACTATCAATATATATTTACGTTTTTCCTCCAATTATTTGTCTCTAATTTCCACCAATGTTCTCCTAATCGAGATCCTAATTTAGTGGTGACTTTTTCATCTCCTTTTCCCTCTTATTAAGACTAAATTTTATTATCCCAATTTCCGATGTGCGTTTTCCACAAAGGTATTTTTCTATTCTTAACCTTTTAGTTTTGAGGAACAATTTAAAATTGTGAGAACTCAATTTATTTAATGAGGGGAGATTGTAACACCCCTAGATTTTGTAGTAAGTTATTTTCTTTAAATTCAATAGCTTTCACTATACACAACACCGGGTTTGAGTGCACCACAACTTACCAAACTAGCCATTCAAAAGTGGTTATGAAAAGTATTAACTGGATTTTGAATTTTATATACTCCATATAATTTTATCTAATGTATTATGTGTTTCGTAGAGATATTATAAGAACAAATTATATTTTTCAGATAAAAAAATGTATTTTTCAAAAAAAATCAATTTTACCACCATTTAATTAGTAACCATTTTTAAATCCAAAATTTGACACTTTTACATATTCATTTTGACAAAATAAAATTCTTATTTAGAATCAGGACATCAAAATTTACTTTGGATGAAATTTTTATATTTTTCTAATAATATCCTTTTTTTATGAATAGTGAGAAAAAATGTTTTTTACTTAAAAACTACCTATTAATATAATTTATTTATATGGTTATATTATATTTTAAATTGGTTTTGATGTTTAATTAGATTATATTTTTACCCTTTAATCCAATTTTTTCCATTGGAATTAATTTCAATTTGAAATTATACATAAACAAGTGTCAATATTTTGATACTTATTGTTTCTTTAAAACATGCTATTTGTTTTGAAAACGGGAAATAATTTTAAATTAATTAATCCGAATTTTATGTTTTGAATTTGATAAAATAGACATCATTTTTGAATTCATAATATCAATTATAGAACATGCTGATTTTTTTGTATTTTTCTGAAAAACATCAATTTTTGATGAATAGTGAAACCACTAAGTAGTTGTTAAAAATCCGACTTTTTCATTTAAATGATGTTTTAACTCTTCTATGAATTGGATTTAAAAAATCCTAGATACATGGTTGTTATTATTATGTAAAATGTGGTTCAATAAGATGAAAATAATTTTTTGTAAAAAGTAACTTTTGACTTTTATTTACCGCGGTTAAAGGTAAATAGGGTAATTCAGGGTAAAAAGAATATTATAATAATACAAGATTACCTTAACACTTTTCCTAACCATATTGGATGAGTTATGGACGACCATGGGAATATTTGGATCGATTTTGGGACCCCATGGAGCCACTTAAGAATGATAATGACACTTTATTTTAATTAACTTAAAGTAAAGACAAAAATGACATGAGCAAATATCTTTTAGTATATCAATTTTTACAAGGGGTTATATAACTCATATTTTCAACTATAAATAATAATTTGAAAGATAAAAATATTTCCTACATTATGGTAATTTTTTATAATTATTAGACATCAAATAAATTAAATTATTTATGACACAATAATGATGTAGTATTTACCTCATTAATAAAAGATTTAAATAAATATGATTTATAATATTAAAATAATATCCAAAACCTGTAAAATTATTTTTTATGATTTTATTTCTACCATGAGTTATATTATATTAGTCTTTAATTATTTTTGGTCCTCTAGAAACCTAATATCACTATATAATAAAATAACATTTTCAAACTTTCCTAAAGAGCCCCTCCTCCCCCATATAAAAGGAAACCACTTATAACCCATTCCACACACATCTTAAGCCCCTTAAATCATCCAAACCCTGACAAAATAATCTCTCAAGATCACCCTATACCTCCTATAATCCTTACCTTAGGAATATGGAACTTCAGTAAGTCCTTTTGGTTCAAACCAAAGGAAGTTACCCCAATTAAAGGTAACACTTTGTCTTAAATTCTTTTGTTTTACTTTGTTTTATTTTAATTCTACAACCCCTAAACAACTTTTATTAATTTATATTATAAAAAAACTAGTATCCTCAATATACTAGGATCTTGTTATGAGATGTATTCTAACTTCACTTACACACACCTCTATCAAATGGGTTTACGAACATATAGTTTCTGTGGATGGGAAACTAACGCCTCACGAAACGATGATTGTTCGATTATCTCCTACCACCTCTCATGGTGGCCATTAATATGGAAATGTATTTATATATGATATGATATATATATATATATATTATGTTTATTTTTTCTTTATGATTGTGTATTTTCCATTTATATCCTCATTTTATGGTTTCTATTATCGGTAAAACACGATAATTTCATTTGAGGAAGTGCGGACTACCACCCCCTCAAAATGATATGACTCATTAATTACTTATGTGGAACGTATAAAAGATGTAATTAATGATATTATATATGATATTATACTATAATTATAATATAACTATGTATAATTATGTTTTAATTCCATTAAAATACAAAATAGAAATGAAATTAGCGTTCATGCGTACATACGACTTACCGTCTCCATGAACGGTACATTTCATTTCTTATCTCAAAATGTTATGTAATATTATAAATAGATATATATATTGGATATATAATATATATATGATATCTAAATCATGTATATCATTTTGGAAATAATGGAATTTTAACCACATGGAAAAATTGTAATTATAACAAGTTCATTTTTGACTCAAGTTCTGAACATCGATAAAATATCCAATATGAAATCAAATAAATAACTAATTGTTATATCAAGTTAATAAGTGATATAAAAGGAATAATAAACTTGAAAAAATTTTCTTAATCAAGTATAAATTAACTTAAGTTTATTATTCAGGAAGAACAAGTAACATACAAGACAAGTCAGACTTGAGGTAAGGGGTTTCTTATCTCACTTTTAATTCTGTGAGATTTCCATTGTTCGCCACTTATTTATTGCATGTGGTGTATTGTGTACTTCCATTTGATATATATTATCATTATTATCTTTATATTAATGGTATTATGTGAATAATTTTGTGGTTATTATATTTTGGTCATACGACTTGATTTATTACAATGAAGTAAGGGTTTTTCATCTAATTTTTTATTCCCGTGAGATTCATGCTATATTGGCCACTATTTCCATTTGTGTGGAATATGTACTATCCATGATTGTATTATTGATTTAATATAATTTTATTTATTGGTATTTATTTCTTCAATTTATGATCCTTCTTTCATGGGTTGTATGTTTTATAAATTATCAAATCGGTAAGGGAATTTCAAATTTCATTTTCCACTCAGTGGGATTTACGCATACTTCATTGATTATTTTACTCCAAGATTATGTGTGGAATAACTATTTATTATTTATGTAGTAATTTCAACTCCCCTTTGTGTGTATATAATTTTTATACACATAATAACTCCATTGATAATTTCTCAATTCATTGATATAAAAGTGATCTTAACTCAATTTCCATTCATTGAGTTAAACATCCAAGTCATCGGTGATGTTTTTACAAGAATATGTGTGAATGTACTCTTATTTATTTACACTAAATATCCAATCATATTGAGTTTATTTATATTTTTCACACATAATTATGTCATTGATTTATCCTTTACCTTAGGATACTGTCTTTATAAGGGATTTCATCTCAATTTACATTCCATTGAGACTTCTTTGTTGTTATGCACCAAATCACTTTTATATGGTGTATATACTATCCTTTAACATAGTATATAATGAACTTATTTATTATCAATATATTATAATGTTTTTATTACCTCAATTATTTGTATTCAAGCATCTCTCATTTGGTTAGGAACTCTAACTAAAATATCATTTTAAATGTTTTAAAAATTTATTATTCTAAATATTTCTCATTAGTGTCCATGTTTTATAAATGGTTTTAAGGATTTATTTATAAGGAAATTAATGTTTTAAAATTAAAATTACTTTTAAAAGTTTCAATGTGGTACGGGACACTTTGATTCAAAAATCAATTTTTAAACGACTTCTTGATAAATAGTGTGACTTTTATATGTTTTCAAGAAAAAGGGGGATATTTCTCTCAAATAGTTTTGATGGTTATTTTCATCTATGTAAAAATCCTTAATTATTATCTATTGAGGTTAATATGTTACAATACAATCTTCCATATTGTATTGAATGAGTTATGTTGGACTGTGGATGTGCTATTTTTATACCATTCATGTTTTGTGGATATAGTATTGGCATTTCGTATGCTAGTTTTAATACAAATGTTTATGTTATGTTTCAAACTTTTCATATGTTGAATTCATTGGAATTAGTAAGTGACAGGTGGAGACCACTATAACTCTTCGATGCATCAGTAGGTCTCATGAGACAAACTAGTGTCTTTTCATAAGTCATTGACAAAATCTTATTTGTAGTCATGGAATAAGGTCTTGACTATGTGGTTATGATGTCCGTCATTATTAATTCCATCATTATGAGACTAGATATTGATATTTCATGTGGTTATTCGACTAGTAGAATACCCATGACTATGTTTTATTATGGAATTATTTACTCTACTCATATTCCTGCCATAAAGTGTTCATGTTTATTATTTTTAAAGTCATGTGTTTTCAATTATTAACCATGCCTAATGTTCATGATATCTTTCACTGTATTTATTACTCTTACTTAGAGTTTTAGATCACCCCTTTCTCATGTTTCATTTTCCCAGGATATGATGAAGTTAGTTATGAGTGACTTAGAGGAATAATCTTGGAAGCTTGGATGTTTCTAATGTAATAAATTAGTGTTTTTTATCTTTTCAAGTTGTAGTATTGAACCTATGTATGTATATTGTTTCCAAGACTACTAAACTGATTGGTCCTTCGAGACTTGATTCCCTGTAATCATGCTAATGTATTAAAATAATGAACCAGCTCCTAGATTATGGGGTCGGGGCATTACATTTCATGGGGAATGTTGTGTCGCAACAGAGAGTAGTTGAAGATCATTCAATGATATAGGTTGTTTTTTCTAGGTTTTCCCCCAAGAAAGTTGCATATATGAGGAGTTTAATTAGTCTAATAGGATATTTAAGGTGGTTCGTAGATGATTTATCCCTGGATGGGACTCCTATGATGGTTCTAACATGAAATGACCAGGCATACTTGTAGGATGAAAATTTTCAATTAGAATTTGAGTAGCTGAAGGATAAGTTTGTTAGTGTTCTAGTTCATTATTTTTCAGTTGAGGGAGTTCAATTTTAGGTTTTCATTAGTGATTCGCATCTTTAAATAGGCTCTATTATGATGAATCAAATATCGGTTGTTTCATATGTGTCTCAGTAGTTAGACCCTCATGAGTATAACTATTCCACCCATGATGTTGAGTTGGTGGTAGTTGTGTTTTCATTGATGTTTTTGGGACATTACATTATTGAAGACATTTTTTTTGTTTTTACTAACCATAAGAGCCTTAGGTATGTCATATCCCAACATGACATGAACTTGAATCATCATTAGTGGGTAGAATCCTTATTGGGTTATGACATTCAGATTTCTTATATGCTACAAAATAGTAATTTTAAAGCTGATGCACTGAGTAAGAAGTCACACAGTGATGTCGTACTTGAATATGGGGATTCTTAGAAAATTAGACAAGAAATTCCAACGATGTATCATGATATAAAAAAGGATAGAGGAAGAGTTTTACTTTTTTATATGAAACTACAGTAATCATTAATGTAGAAGGTGGAGGAGTCCAAGTTGGTGGATTCTAAGGTTAAGACCTGTAGGGATTGAGTTGTTTTTAGTGATTTCCATAATGGTTGGTATGAAGACGGATAACACCACGTGATGTTTTAGGGAAGTATTTTCAGTCATTTATTTATGAATGATACAGATCCATGAGTCATACATAGTTTACCTTTGGCGGTACATATCAGTGTGATTAAGATTAATTGATATTTAAGAGTTCAGTTTTGGATTCTTGGGTTGAAGTGTATAGTTTCTGAGTTTGTTTCTTTATGTTTAGTTCACCAGGGGGTGAAGGTAGAGAACCATGTACAAAGTGGTTTTCCACAACCTTTGGATATTCCCCAGGGGAAGTGGGAAGATATATTGATGTAATTCATTACTAAACTACCTCAAGATCAGGGGGCTATGATACTATATTAGATTTAGTGGATCATCTCACATTATAGAAATTAGGGATTCGAGATTAGTGGAGGGTTTTTTTGAGGTAGTGTATCAAAGATTTTTGAGACTCCATAGAGTCCTAATGATATTCATTTTATATTGATATCATCATATTGTCTATATGGTGTGGAGAGATCTCCAGTAGGATTTTACTACTCAGTTATGACTTATCATTGATTTTCATCCGTAGAATAATTGTCAAACATAGCATGCCATCCAGTTTATTGAAGATTTGATTCCCTCTTATTTATTGGATTTTTGGGGTTCATGGATGAGGATCCGGACTTTGGTTAAGTTTTCATAAAATAGAAGTTTTCACTAAACCATTGGTATGGTTCCGTTTGAATCTTTATAAAACTAAACATTTCATTCTCCATTGTGTTAAACTAGGGTTGGATAGGTATAAATTCTTGATTCAGAACTGGTACACAATAGAACATAGATGGTATAGGAAATTAATTAAATGATTATGGTAGCATAGAATCAATAAATATCATATGTTGATCAAAGGAGGAGACATATGATGTTCTAAATTGAAGATCATATATTCCTAATGGCGATTCATCATTATGGTCAGTGAAGGATTGGTCATGGGATTAAGCTTTATCTAAAGTTTTGTTGGTCCATTTGAGGTGTTTTCTTATTTCATATTCATTGAATATGAGATATCAATTCTTGTAGAGATTACTAGGATACACACTATTTTTCATGTGTCCCATCATCATAGTTATTTTCATGAATATCATCGATTTGGGAGAGATTTATGATGAAGTTGATGAGAACATCGAGGATAAACCTATAGAAATACATTATCGAAAAGAGATTATGTCATGTGGGTATTATATTAAATTGGTTTGTGTCTTGTGAAGGAACATTTGAATGGAAGAGAGTACCTTGGATTGAGATTCATATATACACACTCATTACCAAGATCTAGTTGATGTTTAAATATCTATTTTAATGATTTCTATTTTGTATGTTGACCCTTATGGTTTTTTATATGGTTTTATCTTGTTTCATGTTGGGTTTTTACTCTTGTTTGAGAGTTATATCCATTGGGAGAGTACTTAGGTGATAGTTATGGTTTCTGTGTGGTTTTGTGCAATTTTCCTATGGTTTATGTGGTTGAGATCCTATGGTGGTGATACCTCTGAGACATTTCTTATAGGACGACTATTTAGATGTCCCAGTTTTATTTATCTGTAGATTGGTTTGAAATCTCAATAATGAGAATTAATTGATAGGTATCTAATTTAAAGGCCCAAATCTACATGAACCAACCATATATTTTTTTTCCTAAGGCTCGTGGTTCTTAGATAATTCTTGGAAGTGGTTTTTAGGGGTTTGAATACAAAATATTAGAAGAAGGGTGAATAGATTATTTGTAAATATTATATTCCATGTAAGTGTGGTTCAAAACTTATACAAGTAAAATTCATTATTTATATATTTTTGAGGTCAAATAATAAAAAATGGAATGTTTTTTTAAAAATAATCCTCAACATTTACACTACGTAAAAGGTGACTTCATGTTGTGTAAATCCATAATGATGTAAATCATTAAATGTTTTTCTTGTTTAGGGTTTTCTAAAAACCATATATCCAGTATATATATCACTCACTCACTATCACTCTCTCCATATCTATCAAGGAGACTAGTATCCCTCTCAATAACACATTGATATCCCTTTGATGGGGATCAATCCTTATGATTTCATATTCGATATGTAGTGACCCAAGTTGAACTAAGGCGAGTTCTACCTTCTTTATTTAGTGGTTTCTCCTAGTATACTATAATTTCCCTTCCATTTCATCTGTCCCTGTGATGGGAGATGATCTATCATTATTCTATTGTGGGTTTTATTGTTTTTTATTGGCATTCTTGTGCTGCGACATGCTCAGATGGATTCGGTTCATATGGTAGAGGTGATCAAAGACATGCAATATGGTCTGCTCTCATGTAAAGAATGTTGATGGATCTTGAGGTAGAATATTAAATGATTTTATTAATTTATGTGTAAATCATAAATTGATCATCATTTATCCCTTTATATGGAAATAAATTTTTGCTAATATGTATTGAAATACAACAAATAAATTTGATAGTAATCTCATATTATCAATATTGTTTCATTATTCCATGATAGTGGTTTCCCTATTGATTTACTAGAAATTGTGATATCGATGGCTTTATTAGTTTGAATATTTATTTATTTTATATATTATAATTTTCTTCTTGAGGGAATTCAGTAGAGAACATAAAGAAAAAATTAATTGATAATTAATTGGATTAAGAATGATTAAAGCATCATGTTTTTAATCTATTGGTTAATGTAATTAGATATTAATAAATTTGATTCTGATATAATGTTTAATTGAAATTATATTCCATGTAATTAAAAATATTGTTAAAATTGGTTAATGAACCTAAAGAATTATAAATATTTTTCTTAATAACTGAAAATCCATGATAATTGAGAATGATACTTCTCTAGGTTTATTGAAACCAGAATAAATTCTAAGCCCATGCTTTTCCATTGATTGATTATTTTAGAAAATGTAATAAGTTTCCCATAGTTGTAACCTTTTAATAAATGGATTGGATAATTCTAGACAAAATAAGAATTGGTTTTTTGATAAATATGTTTGATGGCACATGATTTTGTCATTTTAATGAGAGGTTTCAGTTCCTTATTTTGGAGTTCTCAGATCTCATTTTTCTAAGAAATATGGCTGCCTTAATTGAAGGACTAGATGCTTTATTGATTCCTTGTTTGTTCAGGTTTATTTTGATGTTCTCTAGTTATGAGACTTGTGTTAGATACTGATACAACTGATCCTCAAGTGATGACATGTGATATGGGGTGGATAGGTTGGGATGTGATGTCATCCAAGGATTGTTGTTTTTATACCTGGGCAGGGAGGCCTAGATGATATGGTAGTAGATGATGCCTGTGATGGGGAGATGCATCATTATATTCATGCGAGTATCGAGGATTGAACCATATATTAAGGAACATGTTAAATAATGTCTTAGCCATTGATGTGATGTTGAGATATGTTATTCTACCTTTTTAATCTATTTAGTAGCCTATAAATGGGTTTCTTGTTTTATTTTTATTCCATTCCCACTACTTGAGGTAGCTAGATGTTTTTGGTTGCAGGTTTCCCCTTGGTTGTGGAATAATATGGTTTTCCAAGAATTAATAGATATGTTATTATTATAATAATTAAATAAATAATTATTAACCGATAAGGTTGGTTTTTGATTGAATTTAAATGTTTGGAGGATGTTAATATTGATAATCCAAGGACTTGGTTTGGGTTATGTTAGGAGGGAATGAAATTTATTCTAATGATTATTGTAATGCACTATAATATAATGTGGAATATTGTTAATGGTTATTTAATTGATAATTAATTGATAAATTAATGAAATAAAATGACAAAATGGAATGATGTAATTAATGTATATCTTTCATATTCACGTTTTACATTAGGATTTATGGTCTTAACAGTGTAAGCATGGAGTATTTGCAATGTTTTATACATTAGATTATATGATCAGATATTTCTCATAGTGTGGTTGTTAGATATATTATATCATGTATGTTATGTGGTTTCATATGCTACCCCACACATGTCAGTTCAGGAAATTGACACCCAGTGGAATCTAGGATTTTGTTTTACCCAACATCTGAGTGGGAGAATGGATGGATGACTACCCACTCTATCCCTGCACTCTTCTCTTGGTAGTTATGTGTACAGGTATGTACAATAGTTAGTTTCCCCATATTTGTGTGCATAGGGCTATGATGGAATGTGATTATTTCACATAAATGTATTACCAGATATAATATCAAAAGGATAATGATAGGAATGATAGGTATAGGTTTTGATGGCTTGAGGTACATACATTGTGTATGTTATGTAACGGATTGAGGTATAATACCCAAGGTTTGATACACCTAATACGAGCTATGGTGTCTCCTGAAAATTATATGGTTACTATATATGGATTTTTTGGATGGGATGATGGGAGGAAATAATGCACATGGTGCAAGTTATGATTCCTTTCCTAGGTGGTTTTGGTCTGACTAACTTTTGGAGAGAGAAGGATTAGGACATGCGATGTTGGGTAAGAGTAGAAAACAAGTGGAGAAGTGGGAGTGGGGTACCATTGATGTTTCATTAATATATTATATGATATATTTTATGTGATACTTGGTGATAATTAGTCATGGTTATGTTGGAAACATAGTATACCTATTTAGGTGATGAGTTAGTTTCAATATTGTTCATTGTGCTTTATTATGCCTTCTTTTTATTTTGCATGAGAGGTTCCAGGAAGATTCTTATTGAGTATACTATTATTCTCACCATATGATTATATAATATATTTTTAGGTCATTCAGATTAAGTTTTTTATCAGGCTAGATATCACTAGATCGTGGTTTAGGAAGCGTTTTTTAGGTTTGGGGTCGTTACTGTCTTTTAATTTTTGGGTACTTGTAGTTTTTATATCATTTGTTTAGAGCTGTATGGTATTGCCTAATTTCACATGGGATTAATTACACATAGAAACTAACACAAACACACAAACATATATATATATATATATATCTATGTTTGGGTAGGTTGTTGTATCATTATTATCTCTCCCTTTTGCATGTTTCTCTTAGAGGGTAATGCCTTCCATATTCATGTTTACTATACCATCAGTGCTTGTCACCAACCCAGGGTCTACTAAAGGTTGGAATTGGGCGGTCACCATCTATATCCCCTCACTGAATAATCTTGGTGAATATGGGGTCATGAAATATTACTATTATTTTTTTCATCCATTAAAAAAATGAAAATAGCATCCTTGCATATATACGACCTACCATCTCCATGAATGATGAAATTAAATTTTCTATGTCTATATTTATGGATGACTATATATATATATAAATATTTAATATATATGATATTTATATCTTAAATAATATTATTTATGTGTTGGAACAATATCTTATGCACAAGAATAGAAACATAATAACAAAATATTCATGAAAAAATGAAGCAATTAACACCCAAAACATGGGTAATAAAGAAATATTATTAACAAACATGTGATAAGTTGATATAAAGGGATGATATATTATATTATAAATTTGAATAATGTTTTTTGTAGAAATATATACCATGTTTAAAAATATTATACATGACTTTAATGAGTGTTCATCTAAAGGGAAGCTTGAGGATAGGGATTTTCATCACAATTTTAAATCTATGGAAACATGCCTTTTATGCTACTTGTTTCTTTTATGTGGTTTATATATAGAACATGAACTAATTTTATGATACATATCATGATTTTAATGGTAATTTACATTTCCAAATTTTTTATTTTGCTCACCTGGAATACGATTCAAAAATTATGAAATTGGTAAGGCTTTATTTCAAAATCTCATCACTATTCAAGATTATATATTTGTATATCTCAACTGAGGAATATTTAAATTCATTGCCCTTGTTTTATAAAATAAATAAATAATATTTTTACTAATCCCGAATTATTTTTCATGTCAATTCACCTTTTTATAATTTTTTTCAAAATGTTATAAAAGGAATATTCCAATCATTTTCTAAACAATGTACATTTTGACTTGTATTAAAATAATGTGAAAGGAATGAATATTTTTACATAAACAGCATGAAAATATCACAATATCATTACACATTATTTATATGAATGTTCCATTAGTAATTTAAATTATTATGTTCAATGTAAATGATTTCATTTATAGGTGCATAGTTTTATAAAAATAAAAATTATTTTAAAATTGAAATCTTATATTCTTCATGAATTATTCAAAGTGTTGTTTAAAAATAAATTTTGATCTATTATGAAATAATTTTAGGATATTTTTACATTACTAGGTACATAATTCAATTATACCATAATAGTTATTTCATTTGATGGTTTATGTTTTTGATAAAAAGAGGAAATTATTATGAACCCCACTTCTTTTCATTTGTTTTAATATGGCTAATGTTTTATGATCATATTGTACACATATATATGGTTTTCATTATTTAATGGATGAGACCTATATATCCCTCTAATTTGTTAGGTTAAGAATGATATCTCATGAGAATAAAAGGACTAGGGGTGTGAACTTAGTTTAGTAAATGACCTTTTAAACCATGATAGTGTTGGGAGTGAACTTTGACTACTATGATAGTTTGGGTAGTAACCCATTCCACTATGATTGTTTGGGAAAAATCTTATAATTCTAATGAAATTATTTTACAAGATTATGTTTATTAACTATTTCTATGAATTATTCCAATTTTTTTCTCTCATGTCTCATGTTCCATTATTATTTATATCTTATGAACTTCTAAGATTTATTCCACGTCCCGTGTTTTTATCGATGATATACAGGGTATAATTTTCAAATATTAATTTTATGTTATTATTTAGTTATAACAATTTTATGATTATGTAATCATTGAAATACATTTATTTTACCCTTAATTAGATTCTAAGATCTTTGTTTTCTTTTTTTCCCTTCCCTAGATTATGAAGATAAATTTTATGTTGGGTAAGTCTAATAAGGGTGATAACTATTAGAAATTTTAGGGGATGATATATATTTTTATGAACAAGTTATTTATTTTTAAAATATTTGTATGTGTTTTTCGAAATTATATAAAACTATAATCATAAAAGTGAATTTAATATAAAAGTGATCCAATATTTCTTTTGATTTTGAATATTTTGGATTGCATAAATTGGGTCATGTTTATTGGTATTATGTATAGAAATGTAAATATTATGGTTTTAACACTGAATATGGATGCTCATGTTTTGGTCTCTTTCTATTAGTATCTAAGTTTAGTTTTGAATTATTTGGATATTTTTATGTTTTAATAATAAGTTATATTAAGAGATATAGATACCATCATATGAATATATGTTTGAAGTTAGACATATATTCACAGTCTTATTTTAAAAACCCTACTCTTTATTGCACATTAATTCATTATGTATTACATAAGATGACACATAATACAACCCTAAATATTAAGAAGTCCAGTGTCCTTTGTAATTAGGTACATTATATAACCTGACCCAATTTCAACCATCCAAAACATTCAACATAAAAAACATAGGTCAAGTATAATATCCAAATCACCATGATTGAAAATTTCGCATGATTTATTATGATCACTCCCTAACCCCTTGAGTGATATCTCATGAGGCTAAAACAAAACACCAATACATTTAAGAGCTTTATAATTTCAGGTGGACTTATCACTTTCATTTCAATCTTATACTTAATTGTCCCATATAGTACATAAAAAATGGAATCATTTATCATTAAATTTTATTCCATGACAAAATACTGTGTATAAATACATGTAATTCCCTAATCCATGATGTATAACTTTATGAAGGTGAACACCCTTGATAGGAAATGAGAATGATATTCACTAAACAATTGTTTTTCCATAGAAAGTCGTTGTGAAATTTCAGAAGCATAACATTGTGTATAAATGTTCATGGAAAAGATTAATGAGAGGGAAAGGGATCTCTCAACATCTAGAAATAAAAATTAAAGTAAGGGGGATATGTAAAAAATTATCCCATCAATAGGAATTAGATATAAATAAATAATATATTGAATGAATTTGGATAAAGAGAAGAATGAGATGATCCCATACCTTGAGAGTGTGATTCCAAAAGCTTGGAGGGGTCTTATAAAAAGATTAGGGGAACCTTGGGAGGACTATAGAGAGGAGAGTAATGATTAAGGACATGATCTAAGGTTTCTGAGTAAATAGGGATGGGATCGTGGGTGAGATTATTCCGGAAAACATAGGGGAATTATTTATTATTTTTCAAACAAAGGTTTTGGACTCTATATAATAAAGTAATCAAAACCACAAATAATACCACGTTTTTCCAATGGTTTCTTCCAAAGTGGGGGTGGGGTCAATTATTTAATAATTCCAGGGGATGAACATACTAAAATTTTACCATTGGTGATTTAAAAGTGAGTCATATACTTAATTGAATTATTATAAAACATTAAAATATAATATAGGTTTTTTCTGATTCATAAAGGATTTATAAAATTAGTCAAATAAATATAAAATCACATTATTTTAAAGGGTAAACACTTACTTGTCTATGGATTCCCTTAATATAATTCATTAAATCACTTTTGGGGTATTATGATGTCATAAAATATATTGTATATTTATACCATATTTATTTTTAACTAAAAAATTTGAATATCTCAAAAAATTATAAAACATTTATCATTAGATAATTTCAAAATTATTATTCCAAAAATAATATTTATTTTATCCAAACAATTTTCTACATATGTCAATTAGCAGTTTTAAAATAATAATCAAAATTTATTATGAAATGATGAGTTTTTTTTGACAATCATAGTTTTCAAAACCTTATATAAATTACATTTGACTTCATAAAAACTATATAAATATTTATGTATAATAGATATTATTTAATAATAATATTTTATTAGAATATTATCTATTTAAAAAATATATTAATTCCTATTTTTTTTAATTGAATTTGAGTATTACTAAAATATATAATATTTTATACAGTTTCAAAATCATAAATAATTCAAAAAGTAACAACAATAAAAAGAAAATATATTAATTGTTCTATAAAATATAAATATTTTTATTATTATGTCCATGATAAATATCCATTTAATACACTATAAAATTACCTAAGGGTATAGTTCATTATTCTCAGACTTTCAAGGGGTGGCTTGAAATGTATTATTATGGATGTGATCTTGATAAGTTTGAAATTCACTAGAAAACGGTTTTTCTTATGCTTTAGTTGTTGGATATTATATTGGAATTCATTAAGGGAAAATCCCAACGATGTATCTCCCTTGGAATATCTAATAAATGGGATTTATAGGGTATGATCATACTGATTGAGGCCATCACATTCTTTTATTTTTTCAAATGGATTTATCAACACCCTTTTCTTATACTGATCATTCGATAACTTTTCGATAACTATATTATCATTGGTAATGATGCTTAATAATCCTTTCAACTTGATATGATATAATAAATCCAAATAAGTTTATTTGTTTTATATAACCATATCACATAATAATATATTTAATTCAACCATAAAGTTAATTTTATTTATAACAATTCTTGTCATTAGAATCATCCCCCATCAAAAATTTCTTCCTCGAAAATTTCATTCCACACACTAAAATAGATAAGGGTATTTCTATTTCATCAATTCCTATAGTTCCCAAATTACATCATCATACTTGTGTTTTATCATGATCACTTTGACAAGGTTAATTATCTTATTTCATAGAATGTTGTTTTTACAATCCAAGATATTCCCCAACTTCTCCAAATATGAGAGATCATTATCCAATGTTACCACATCTGGATTATGTAAATGTGAGGATTTTTGTTTGTACATCCTCTATAGTGATACTTGTAAAACATTATGTACTTTAGATAGGTTAGGTGGGAGTGCTAGTAGATAGTCCACTACTCCAATGTGATCAAAGATCTCAAAGGGACTCATGTATCTTGGACTAAGAATTCCCTTCTTCCCAAATCACATGAATTTAATCCAAGGATTTATGTGAAGTCATACCTTGTATCCAACCTCAAAATAAAGGTATTTTCAATGATTTTCAACATAGATCTTATATTTACTCTGAGAATACTTGATGTTATTTTGAATGGTCTTGACCATTTCCACCATTTCCTCAACCATTTCAGGACCTAGCTGTTTTCATTTCCTATATCACCACAGATTGAAAGTGATCTTCATGTCTTCTAATAATGGGATTCATAGGGAGTCATATGTTTTCTTATGTGTAAATTTCAATTTTATGGGAAATTAAATATTTGAATATATTGATCCCATCTTCCTTTGATGTCAATTGACCATGGTCTCAATAAGTCCTCATGAGTCCGTAGTCCAGTCCCATTGGACATCAATTTGAGGGTGATAATACATTATATTGTCCAACTCAGTATTTAGATCATCTTGAAGAGTCTTCCATAACATGAATTTATATCCTGGATTTCGTCCATTTACAACCAATTATGGTGTCCCATGATTCCTCATGACTTATTTGATATATATACTTTCATGTTGATCGAGTGAGAATTCCTGTCCCATTGGAATGATGTGATCTATATCACCCCCAGTTTCCGTATGTAAACTATAAATTATCTATCTAAGCTATTTAAAGTGGTAAGGTGATGTTTGGGAGGGTTTGGAGTCTTTTGAAATGTTTTTGGGATATTTTTTGGAAGTTTCATTATTTCAAAAAGGTTAGTAGAAACCCCACAAATCCTACATAAAACTATGAAATGTGGGACATGGGAAACTAGGTAGGCATAGTTTTATAGGTACAGATTAGAAAAAATGTGCATTCACATTGTAGTAACCAAGATTTTTCATATAGAGAAAAAAACATGGACGATGCCCATTTTTTATAATAGTGCGACCCAATATTGTGAGGGTGTTTAGAGGTAGTGGTTGATGCAATGTTTTTACATGGTTTTCCAAACCATGTGATCTGACCATGAAAAACTAAAATTTAGATCTTAAAAAAATTCAACTCAATCAGTTTTACTCTTAATCGTCTCTTTATTCACTTATTTTGACCATAACTCATTGTTCTCTCCTCTTAAAGGATATTGAGACTATCACCTTTAATTTGGAAGCAAGCCATTGTAAAATCATGGTGTGTTGAAGGCTGAATTTCTTTGTAAGTCCATGTTCTAGGTTGTTTTCACTAGATATACATTTATTCTATCTATTATATTAAAAAATATAGTTTTTTGGAGATATATATTTTGAAATTGATGCCAATAATGATGATATTTGGCTATTTTTATTTTAGGGAATGATATCTATAGTGTTATTTTGGAGATTTAACAAGTTTTTTACGATGAATTCTTCTCATTCTATGTTTTCACCATATTTTCTGATCTTGGTGCCTTCAAACATGAATTCTATTATTAGATGTTGATATATTGGTTTCAATATTTTTAAATTAAAATAATTTTATTGTATAATTGTTGTGAAAATATTTCTAGAGGCATTATTTAGTGATGGTTTGGGAAATTATAAAAACATTTGTATCGTTTTTTGATGAACGAATGTAAAAGTATGATTTTAAAAATAGTTATTTATTTTGATTTATGAAAAAATGGTTTTTTTAATGGGATACAATAAGAATGATATTTTATTTGAATGTTTTGGAATAATTTTTATTGGATGATTTTAGAACAATTGGTTGGTGTGTTTTCATTTTCATTAATGTGACCCTATAGAAGGTGTGTCTTCCATTGGGGAACTGGTATATGGTTACCTTCTAATGATTTTGTGGATCGATAATAATCCACTCATTAATATTTTATTGGTTTTTTGGTTGTGGTTTTATTGGTTGGGTTGTTTTACTCAGAAGGGGAAAATTGTCCCCCAATTACTTATGAATCCATTAGCATTTATTTACAGCATTTAGAAACTATTGGATGTACCTTAGGGACAATTATCCATTCCTCCTCATCTTAATCCAAAGAGGAGGGGTAGGATGATATAAATGGTAACTGTCTTGGCCGTTTCTTCATTTATATTGAGAAAAATTGTATTGTTTTGTTGATCATGGAGTTAAAAATCATTATGGTTTAGTTATTCAGTTGGAATGGTAGATAGGAGTAGGATTGTCAGGACATGAAATGTATAGCATAAACATATGCAGCTAACCTATATATGATGAAATTTTAGTTACTTTTGAGTTGGTTACATAAGTGTTTTTGAGAAAATTTTGGTAGTTGTGATCTCATTGTCATGGGTTTAGCCAATGATAAGAGTGGTTCATGCATTGACAATAATGACTTCCCACTAGTTTTCCATATTTCATTTTGAATAATGATTTATCATTTGGTTGATTTTATTTAAAACATATTTATTTTTTTCAAATTTGAAGCTTTGAAAATGGTATAATAGTGTTATTTTCAAAATGATTTTATTTTTAAAAGATTATGGTACTTTTAAAAAATGGCTAGAAAACAGAATCTGTGGAATTTTGGAAAAAACATGTTGTGATAGTTCAGATATAATAATTTTGAATTTTTAAGCCTTAAGTTTCTTGAGAGTTACACTTATGGAATTTTGTTCATGGCTATAGAAAATGGAACCCAATAAGCATCATAGAATCCCATCAGATGAGGCTACTGAGAACATGGTTTCACCTGATCCACAGGTGAACCAATACCTAGTTTAGTGTATTTTCCATGGTTTTCAAGATATGAATAGAGAGAATAGAATATATGACCCAATGAAAGTTGATCATTCCATTCCATTCTAGAAGTATAATACTACCATCATTTTGAGTGATTCTAAACTAGAGAGGGTGGAAGGGTGGGCGACTAGGATGAATCGAATATTCGATTTCATTATCAAACTAGTAAAGATGAAAGCGATGTTAGTGAGGTATATGATAGAGAACCTTTCATTCCAGTGGGTGGATTTAGTAGTTCAGACTATATTATAACAAGGAATTTCATGGGATGATTTTGAATAACTATTAAAAAAACAATTAGACCCTCATATGTTTAGGATTGATAGATGGAAGAATTTTTTAGCATGAAGAAAGAGAATCTCCAAGTGAAAGTGTATGTTGATAAATTTATGAATTTAGTCTTCATTATATATAAATTTTCTTCTAGTGAATCATTGAAGGTAATGTTTTTTAATCGTGGATGAGGCCAAATATTCACTTTAAGATCTCTTTTCTCTTTATAATAGATTATATAGATATGATTAATAGAGAGAAAATAGAATAAAGGGAAATTTTAGTGGTTAATTGTGGAGGAAACATGTTAATAACTATGGGAAACAATTCTAAATCTAATTCTGGGAAAAAGTGGAAGAGGGACACCTATTTCCAAGGTAGTGGGATAACCTAGATTCAGATGGCTACATCAGCGAATCTTCAATTAAAACCAATGAGTAAAGATATATGTTCCTAATGTTTATCTTTTTAGATCATTATGTGAGATTGTACAAGACCACCTAGATCATGCCACAATTAAAATCAGATTTTGAATCTTCAGTGCTATTTTAATAGTGCTCCAAGGATAGATTTTTGGGACAATATCATGTTTCATAGACATCGTGTACTTCAATGGGATGAGGGAAGCTGAATACCTCTCATCATTAGAAATGAGTTAACCATGGTGATTATAGGGAAACCATTACTCCTCAGGTAGTTCAATCTCAACAAGGCAATAAAGAATGAATTTTAGTGCTTAACAATTTATGTAGAAATGATCACATTATTATGGATGATGAATCTAGACCATCGACAGTGATATCTAAAATTATTTTTAAATATACCTTTATTAAATCTTTTCTATACAGGATCATCCCATTAATTTATTTACTCTCGTGGTATTGACATTCTAGGTTTAGATATTGATATGATGCCTAAATTTTTGAAACTTCTATATCCTCTTGACCAAAGAAAATGTCGACCCATTATTTGTAAAGATTTTTTTAACAATTAATGGATCTAATGTAATATTTCATCTTTCAGTGCTTGATATGGATGTCTCTTTAATAATATGTGGTATGGATTGATTTACAATTTTGAAGGCTCACATCAACTATTATAAGAGAAAGGATTGTTTTACAACTATTGATTATATTAAGAATCTTTTTAGAGGGGTCGAGAATGTAATAGTAGATGTAATGTGCTTGTTGGAACAAGTAGTTGGAATGATCTCATACTAGTTGGAACAATTTAATATAGCATTGATGGAAGTGATTGAGAATAGTAGTTTTCTAGTTATTGTGGATAATTTTTTGGATGTTTCTCCTAAAAATTTCTCACGGTCTCCACCCACATGTGAAGTGGATGCATGATTGATCTCCTCCTATGTACCATCCTAATATCACTTATATCTTATCGAATGGAATTACCAAATTTATGTAAATGAATATTTAGTTGGAAGTGCTTTAATGAAAAGTACTCATTTGGCCAAGAACATCTCTGCGACTAGTGATGGAATTGTTTATCAAAAATATGATGGAATTCTTTATTTGTGTGTGAATTATTGTAATCTTAACCAATTTAGTAAAAATAATTGATATCCACTTCTACACATTGATGATCTCTTCAATCAATTTTTAGGATCTTAGTGGTTCTTTAAAATTTAATTATGATCAGGATATCACTGATTGAGGGTTCAGAAGGTGGATATTCCAAAAAAAGATTTCATATTTAGATATGAACATTATGAGTATGTGTTTTTTTCGTTAAATCTTATGAATTTACCAATAGTATTTATAACATTAATGAATCATGTATTTCAGTGGTCTCAAGATTCTTCTGTGGTGGTATCTATGGATTAAATATAAGTGTATTCAATAACAGGGGATGAGCATGAGTAACACTTGGTGGTAATGTTAGGTGTTTTGTAGGATCATCATCTATATGATAAATTATCTAATTGGGATTTTTGGATACAATAGGAATGTCTTGTTGGCCATGTTATCTTGAAAAAAATGGTTATGTGGATTCCAAAAAGATAGAAGCTATTATCTCTTGGAAACCACCAAATCATTTCTTTATTATAAGCAGTTTCCTTGGTCTAGCTAATTATTACCGATATTTTTTCATGATTTATCATGAATATATTCACCAATTATATATTTAATGATGAAAATTGTTTCATTCCAATTGAGTGAGGAATGGTATAAAAATATTCCAGAGACTATGTTTTTTCATACATCATCACCGATCTTGATATTGCTAGAATGAGGAAAAGGGTACATGGTGTATTGTGAAGCTTCAAGATCCAGGTTGGGATTTATTCTCATGTCAGGAGATCATGTTGCTAGTTATGGCTCATGGTAGTTATGGTTACATGAGAAGAAATACCTAAAACATGATTTAGAGTTAGCTACTGTAGGGAATACTTTGAAGACATTTCATAATTACTTCTTTGGTGGGGGAATTTACAGTGTTTACAGATCATCAGTGTCTGAAATATATTTTCTCACAAATGGATTTGAATATGAGGAAAATAAGATGAATTGAGTATCTCCAATTATTCTACATTGACTTTACGTATACACAAGGTAAGTTAAATTACATGAAGTATGGATTAATTATAATGTCATATACTTAGTTGGAAAAAGATCCTTCAGATCAGTGGCAGTTGATGTTAATTATAGTTGACATGAAAATGGATTTTTATGACCGAGTCTATGTTGTGGTTTTCATTTTAATTTATTTTTTCCTTTTTTAGTGGAGATAGTTAAATAGGAAAAAAATACAATTCATAATTTTTTGTGATAAGGATAACACTCAATGGTGGGGATACCATTGAGGGATAGAGATGAATGGGAGTTCAATTTTTTGGTTTTGAAGTTATATGGTCTTTCCTATGGATTTTTATTATAAACTTCTTTATTATTACCACCATTCAAGA
Source organism: Viscum album (assembly GCA_963277665.1). Classification (NCBI taxonomy): domain Eukaryota; kingdom Viridiplantae; phylum Streptophyta; class Magnoliopsida; order Santalales; family Viscaceae; genus Viscum; species Viscum album. The sequence continues at coordinate 1,910,392,950 of OY728155.1, forward strand.
TGAGATGTTCATTCAGGAATACAAAACATGTATAAGGATCTGAAAGATACGTTTTGGTGGGTTGATGTGAAGAGAATGGTGGATGATTTTGTTTAAATATGGTTAACTTATCAAAATGTTAAATCAATTCACCAGTGACTTGTGGGTATGCTGCAGTAATTACCTATTTTTTTGGAAATGGGAGAATATATCTATGGAAACAATTATAAGTCTCCCATGAATGGTTTAGAAACATGATTCCATTTTGATGATAGTGGATCATCTCACTACATCGACCCATTTCATTCCTATTAGTGGAAATCATATAGTGGAGGTATTTTCCAAAATCTATATACAATAAGTGGTAAAGAGGCATGTAATACCTATTTCCACAGTATCAGATAAAGATCCACACTTTATATCTCATTTAAAGAAAACTATAATATAATCCCTTAGTACGTAGTTTACTACGTGTACAAAGTATTACCCTCAAACAGATGGAAAATTAGAAAGGATGGTAAAAAAATTAGAAGACATGATGTGGCTTCAATAATGGATTTTGGTGGCTCATTGGAGGAGAACATTCCATTAATGGAGTTATCATATATATATAGTTATAATTCCTTGATATAGATGGATCATTTTGAATAATTTTATGGGTGTCATTATTGTTCTCAAAATTTATGGTTGAAAATAGGTGAGACATAACTGGTTGGATGGACCTTATCCAAGAGACAAAAAAAGAAGATTTAGTTTATTATGAGGATAATGGAGATTTCTCAGAGTCATAAAAAATTTTATGTTGATCATCGTATTTGGATATTGTCATTTGAGGTGAGTGATCATGTGTTATTGATAATCTCTCTGAGTCTTGAGCGTAATCTTTTTAGGTAATATTCAATGTTGTCTCTTCAATACATAGACCCTTTTGAAATACTTGAATAGGTCTGTGAGGTGTAATATATTTTGGATTATCCAACATGTTTTAGGGAAGTGAATAATGTGTTTCATGTATCTGAGTTGAGAAAATATCTTCCTGATCCTGACCATGTGATTCGATGGGATCACATTGACAATGATATGGATGATTCATTGGTTCATATATATGTATGTATTGTATATAGGAAAGAGAAAGTATTAAATGGATATATCATTGATCTAGTGTGGGTTATGGGGAAACATGGTATGATTCATGATGAATCTTCGGAATGGGTAAAGGAAATGGTTGAGCAATTGACCAAACTCATTAATGCTAATGGTGTTTTTTTACATTCCGCGGACAAAACTTCTAATGGAGGATAGAATGTATGACAATAATTTTCAAGTAAGAAACCCTTTATTTATGTATTTTATGTATGTGAAGTTTTTGGGTATTTTTTGGGATGTATTGGAAGAATTTTGAAAGTATTTTGGGGATTTTATGGAGGTTCACAGTTTGATCATGGTGAGTAGAAACAGTGAAACTCCAAAAGTAAATCACGGAAAGTGAGACATAGGATACTAGGTAGGTGCATTGTTAGGTGCACTTTTTGGCCAAACTATGTGAAAAGCTATTAGTAACCATGATTTTTTTAATATATGAAAACCATGGTTGTCACATTCTTTTTCTAACTATGTGATCCAACTATGTGAATGGTGTTTAGAGTTAGTGGTTAATGCATTCTTTTCACACAGGTTTCTTTAACATTTTATTCAACTATGAATGATTAAATTTTAGATTTTATAAAGTGGACCTCACTTATTTTTACTTTTAAAACTCTTGTTTTTAACATATTTTGAATCTTACTTGGTTTTCTATCCTCCCAAAGGCTATAAAGACTCTCCCCTTCAATCATATAGTGATGTGTTGAAAAATCATGGTGTGTTGAAGGACATATTGCTTGGTATGTCTCTAATATTAGTTTTTTTCCTAATATATTCTCTTATTATCTCTCTTGTATTGATAGATATATTCTTTTGGGGATAGATATAAGTTAGTTGATGCTAATCATGATGAGATTTTGTTGTTTTGATGTTAGCGAAAGAGATCCAAGGTGCGTTTTTGGAGACTCAACCCGGTTTTGTTGAAGAATCCATTCCATTTATTTTTCTTGTATAGTTTTTAATGTAGGTGGATACACTATCGAATAATCTTATTATAACATGAAGTGTTTTTTTAATATTATTTAAAATGGTTAAATTTTATGGTGATTTTTTTTGAAATACCTACTATAAAACTTCTTCAGTGATAGTTTATAAAATTGTGGATTTTTTGTGCAAATTTCATTGTTGAATGATTTTAAAATAATGACTTTAAAATTAGTTTTTTGGTTTGATTTATGGAAAAACATTTTATGGTATGGTTTTAAATAAAATTTTGTTTTATTGGAATGGGTTGAAAAAATTTTAATGGAATAGTTTTATCATACTTTGTTGGAGTGTATTAATTTACGTTAACATAGACCCGTGGAAGGGGCATATGCCATGGTGGCACTGATATATGGTTACCCTATGACAACTTGGTAGATTATCTAGAAACCACTCATGAGTATAGATCTATCACATGGGAATTCATATGTCAATATTTTGATATGAGGATTGAAATGGATTATTCCAAAATGGAAGCTATGAAATGGTTTTACTAAATTATTTGGTTTCTTTCATTGGATAATGTATTGGTTTGAAAAAATGTATTGGTATGTAAATCGGGTTTCTTTGATATAAAAAATTTAAATGGTTTTAAATAAATTGATTTATATAAATGTGATAATTTTTTCTATCTTAGTGGAATGAGTTGGGAAGTCATTTGGGGAAAACCTATCGAGTTTCAATACTCACCCCTACATGTGAACTTTTGAAGTGTTTGCAGATACCATTAATTGGGTCATAGTTAATAGGAAAATATCAAATTTATATAGAGGACCACATTGATACATTGGAATGTAGTGTAGATTTGGGGCTTGGAGTTTGATGGGAGTTTATGAGTTAGTGTCTTGAAGTCCATAATACTTGTTGGCTTTTTCTTCCACTTTCTATTTTGACTTTGGTCTTGGTTTCCCTTTTTTAATCTGATGGATTTTGGTATGTTTTTTTATACACTATGTTTCCTTACTTGTTTAACATGCATAACTTATTGGTTGTTTTTTGTGGAATTATTTTTTTTAATGTTTTAATTACAAGGGAAAATAAACAATCAAATTATTATAAATCCCTTTAAATTTATTTCCAAACATTGTTGCGTTAGAGATGCCACCTAATGCCAACTAACAGTTCTACCTCATCTCAAGACAATAAGGAGGGGTGTGATGTTGCATGACCTGTCTTTTTAAGATGATCCACCACAAACCATATAGAATTATTTTCTCTTTATCTCATTATAATACTAGTGAAAATGTTCATGGTGATGTTTTCCCATTTCCACGTAGGATTGGGTAATGGTGGCATCAAACCCTTGGATTTTGTTTATTTTCCTCCTTCAATTGTTGATATACATGACATATTGATGTTTATTTTATGATCTACTAATTAATTTTTTCAAACAAACACTGTTATCAAATATCTCGTTATATATTTGTGATTCCTAAATGGATGGAGAAGGTTGAGCTATTTGCAACATCCAAAAGATCCTACATTAACTAAGGACTTGATGGTACACATATTCTTTACTCAAATCATAAAAATTCTTCATCATTAACATTGAACTATAAAAATTTACCTTTTCTTATAGCGTCCACACTAATCTGAATCCCCACATCATTTATTTGATAATAATTTATACTCTTTAGAAGGGATGGTTGTGAAATCATTTGTGACAGGATTGATGATTTTCCTTCCTTTATTATTCCCATGGCCATAATTTTCATGTATAAGAATATCATATCCATATCAATTCTAATAAATGATAAAATTGATAAATATTTTCTATAAAGAGCACCTTATACTTTGTTTTAATTACTAGGATAATAGTGTCTTGATAAATCATAGGAATTGATTAACTCTAACCATCTTTATTGGTTTATATTAATCTCTTTTTGTATGAATATATACATGAGTCCCTAATGATCCATATATATTCCACACATCACTAAAAATAGAAAATGACAACTGATTATCAATTCAATGATCAGTATATCTCACTCTTGATCATGCATCGAGTAGTTCTATACATGGACCTTCAACTTCCTTGAAGCATAAGCTATCACCTTTTCATTAATCATTAACATAAAGCCTAATCCCCCCTTTGAATAATCACTGTACAACACAAAAATTTCCCTACTTGCTGGTTATGTGAGTTCAAGTGTAGGGATAAACCTCTCCACAACTCCATGAATCTCAATTCACAATTATTATTCCAAAAAAACATGTCTGCATTCAATGATAGCTTGGATAGAGAGTTTGACAATCGTTAGAGATTTCTCTAAATTCTACAATAACACACAACTCATCCAAGGAAACTATGGATATTTGAAAAATATTTTGGCCTATAAAATCCTTAAATTTCTTATGTCTTTTAAGAGTCCACACATATCCCATTAAGTGTGATAATAGTCCCATTTAATGCGACTTTATTCAACAATAACTCTCATTTGGTGTACTTTTCATAAATATTCTCATTTCTCAAGGTTTTTAGAATAGTACTCCGCTTCTTATCATGATCCTCCTGGGTTTTGGATTATATTAGATATCGTCTATAAATACTACCACAATTTTGTTGCGGTAATTTATAAATAATATATTCATAAAGTCTATGATGAATTATGGATAATTAGTGAGTGTTAATGGAATTCAAATGAAATAAAAGTGCATGTACCTAATTCTGAAATAATTCATGGGAATATCCTCCTTCATCGCTATTAAATGATAAGAAGTATTGTGCTCGGTATAGCTACTAGAACATGTCATCAGTACATGGAAGAGTATTTAGTACATCATCATGATAGTTTTTAGCTCATGATAATAATTGAAAAGGTGCATTGACCAATCCACCCTCTTGATGAAGAGGACTGGTGCACCCCAAGGTGAAGCACTTGGGCGTATCAACCCTCTATCCAGATTCAATTTTTATTCTTTAGATCTACATGTTCCATAATAGTCATTGAATATAGAGTCATGGATAATGTAAACACCCCATATATAAGCTCGATTTAAAATTAAACCTCTTGTTTAGGAGGAATATTAAGTAATTCTTGGGGAAACACTTCAACATATTCAATCATAGTGGTCATGTATTATAAAATGATCATTTCCATAGACTAAATAATTTTAGTTAGATATTTTTTATCATTAGGAGATAATATCCATGCTTGATATATTGGTTCTAAAGAATATTTATCCACCTCTTAGTACTAGTACTGAAATAGGGGATGATTCTTAATATGGAATGTGATTTACATCTTATGGAAATTAATTTTGTCTCTATATAGGGAAATACAATCCATGCACATAATTGAATAAAAATCCCCTAATAGAAGTATCACATGGTTTTACAGGGAGTTGATTCCACAAAATTTTACTGGGGATGAGTTATATACTCAGGATGAAATAATTTCCCCTTTTTCCATTTACACTAATAGCTATACATACACACATGGTGGTGGTGTTTGAATAGATCTATTAATATTTTGTGATATGAATAAATGTGTAGAACTATAATGAAAAGGTACATTCTCTATTCTTGATGGAATTACTATAATACCAATCATCACTTGGTGGTGGTGTTTTAATAGTTCTAAGAACCTTTATTGATATGAATAAATGTGTATAACTAGAATGAAAAGGTACATTCTATATTCTTGATGTAATTACTATCATACCAATCACCACTTGGTACCTGGGATCCTTAACCATGGTTGTTAGGTAATAATCTTACTTACTACCTTTGACGTTGTTCGTTGTCTCCAAAAACCCTTGGCTTAGTGAATTGGTTTGAAAAGTTCCCTGTTTCCATGTAATTTAAACAATAAACATTGTGATAAGGTTTTTTTGGATCATTACATTACTCCATCACATTAGTGGGATTATCCATTCATCAGTTACTATCTGTATTCCCTTTCTTCCCTCACTTAAATCATTTCGTCTTCCCCCTTTAGAAATTTATAGGGTTTCTATTTCCACACTGTTGACATGTGGGACATTTAAATTTCACAACACCATTATATTTCTCTATCAAACCACTAGAATTATCCTCCACTTTCATCTTCTTATCCCCAAGATGTAGCTGATATTTATCGATCTAAATTTCAACTATGATGGCACTTCTAAAAACATAAACATTGCTATCAATTACTTGGATTACCAAGTATTTTTGTATACTGGTTTTTAGACCATAAAATAAGTGTTTAACCCTGAATTCGAGGATAAAGACAAAACTCAAGGTGTTTCATGCATTTGTTGTGATATATTCCTCATATGACTTGATATATTCATCAAACGTTATTCTTTCAAGCATTAAAATAACATTCCAATTTATGTTGGATTATGTGCGTGAAATATTTGCTGATTTTTTTCTTCAGAATTCCTTCCACCCCATTGCTTCGACCTATTCCTCAAGAATAATATTCTTAATAAATATCCACCATTGATTAGATTATCCCTCCATACAATTAATAACCAATATAACCTTCTATTTCTTAGAAAATTTTAGGATGGAGAATATATTCTAAAAAGAGTTGAAACACTGTTCCATGATTAATATATCATATGATCCATTGATATTTATAGTCCATTTTCTGATAAGGTTCTCAATTACAAGTTGTTTTTATTAGGGTTCTTTGGTATCTATTCTTGGTCTAGGTTTCTAATCAAAACATGATTCATCTGATTGTGTATCTCATTTGGGCAGTCATCACATTGACCATACCATTGGTTGTTTACTCAGTTTGTCCTATTTCTATCTATTGGATTGATTTAATATAAAATTAAGGATGATTAATTTTAAACTTTTAAACACATAAATGGGACCCCAATGAAATTAAAAAGTAAAATTATAAATGGCATTAATTTACTTAACTTATGAATTTCTAGGATTAAATCTATGTTATTTGTTATCTATTTGCTAACATAGAAACTTAAGGGAATTTTTATTCCCTTAATACCATTTAATAGTGTGGTTTTTAATTTACCAATTCAAATCCCCTAGGAGTGTAAAACTAGGTGTGTTGGACGACCCATTATTGTTCATTAGTTCTTGGTTGAGTAGAGCTCAACAAAATGTTTTCAGGTTTTACCTCTACATACTCATGTGTCAGAGCCACATGTACTTGTGGTATCCATACATGGATGAATTTTATTAGAAACCACATATTTTATACTTTACCAAAATTTTGTATGTATTCTTATTTTTGGACATACCCCTAAGGATTTCACTAGAGTTTTCTAATCTTAATCCCAAAAATAACTAAACATTACTTTGAAACCAACTAGGACCACCCATGTCTTTATTACACATTAATTCATGATATATTACATAATATTACACAAAATACAAACCAGAAGATGAAGAAGTCAAGTTTATTTGGGAATTAAGTACATTAACAAATAATTTATAATAGGAAATACATCACTATTATTTAATACTTCCTTAACATGATCATATTATTCAATCATACTTAAAACTACATGGGATAACCTAGGGAAAAACATAAGGAAGGGGTGAGATATATATCACACTAAGTGAATAAACATTAAATAACATGAATAATATATTACAAGTTATAAAATGGTAATTTCAATGAGATAAAAATTGGGTGAGACTCATAAACAAGAATAATGTGGCATGATATAGCATGATAAAATAAAGGAAACATGGGATATTTTGAAACAACTTAAAACACTTCATTTTAAACATAGGATAAGGATAAATACTAAGAAATCATAATGGAAAATTACCATAATTGATTACATTCACTCTCTATTACCTTGAATTATTTTTCAATTAACTAAAATAATACCCAATGCACTAGAGATATATATAATTTGAGGCTCACCCTTCACTTTTTTTTAATTATTTTGCTTATGTAATCTATATAGATAATAAAAAATGTGTCATTTAACATTACATTTTATACCAAGATCATGGAGTGTAGGATAAGTACATATAATTCACGAATAAATGAAGTATGAGTGTATAAATCTGAACACCCTTTTTAGGAAATGGGTACTGTATTCACTATGCTATTGTTTTGGCATGGAAAATCGTGTTGAAAATTTTCCATCAACATAGGGGAATATAAATGTTTATATAAGTTCTTAATGAGAGTTAAAGAGGTATCTAATAATTTAGAAATTATATATACAATAAATGGGATATGAATGTATATATCACACTATTAGGAATTAGGGATGTTGAGTGAGTCACACCCTTATTGAAATGATTTTAAAACCATAAAATATATTATTGGTTTTTGTGGATTCATAAAGGCTTTATAAAATTAATAAAATAATATTATAATCAGAATATTATAAATATTAAACATTGAACTGATCTTGGACTCCCATAATAGTATTTATTACATCACTTTTGGTTATTTATTGTATCATAATACTCTATTAAAAATTCATCATTGGATTATTTTGATGTTATTATTCCCAAAAAAATATTTATTTTAACCCAATATTTTTAATTTTATTTTTCCCTTTTAATATAATAATAAAAATTTATTGAGAAATACTCGTTTTTTTGACAATAACAATTACTAAACCCTTATAAAAATTAAATTTAACTTCAAAAAGTATATGTGGTTATTTATATTTTAATTAAAATTATTTAATAATAATATATTACTAAAATATTATCTATTTTAAAACTGGTATTAATTCATAAATTACATAATTAATATTTCATGTTAATGAAAAATATAATTTCAAATTTATTGTATTAGATTAAAAAATCATTGATAAAGTAAAAATAATAAAATAAATATATATTTATTATTATATACAATATACATATTCATATTATTACTGTATTGATACATATCCCATTAATACAACAAAAAACGCACTAGGGGTAAGGTGTGTGGTTATGAGACTTTCATAGGGTGGTTCGGTGTAAATGGTTTTCACTGTGATCTCTCTGATCATAAACTTCTTTAATAAATTGTTTTACTCATGATTTAGTTGTTGGATCTCAGATTGGGTATGGTCAAAGTGAAATCCCATTGATGCTATCTCCCATGGAAGTACAAAAAAATTGTCTTTATAGGGTATGATCGTACTGGTTGAGGGAATGATTTCCATTTTCTATGTCAAATTTATTTTTCAAGAACATTTATTTTTACTTATAATTTGATCATTGATCAATATCTATATTATCAATGGTAATGATTCTTAATGGTATTCTAAATATGATAGGATATAAAAAAATAATTTAATGTTTTTTTTCTATAACCATAAAACATAATAAGAAATTTATTTCAACCAAAAAGGAAATTTTATTTATAACAGTTTGGGTTGTTACACAAAAATACTCATTTTGAGGTTTTATGTGATGAAAATTTATGGAGGCCAATTATTTTTTGGGACATTAATATGTAACTCTTAGGTTTAGCATTTTTTTTCAGGTTGAATTCCTTTTATTTTAAGACATATTTTTAATGGTTTTGTAGCCTTTATGGTTTATAAGATATCTAATTCTAAGCTAATTATGTGTTATTAAATATTTTGGATGAAAAATGAACAGTTTGAGATATACATTGAGGTTTTAATATTTTTTAATGATGAATATATTAATGTTAATTTTTTTATGGTTCACACATTTTGACAATGTTATAAATATTATATTCATATAGTTTTTTAAGAAAAGGAAAATTTCAAGGTATACGATAACCCATCACACCTTGAAATTTCGTGAGGTTTGAACCCACAACTGAAAGGGGACAGGGGTGCATCACTTACAAATATCCAACATGATGTTCGAGAAAAAATGAAATTATTTTCCTTTACTTAAAATATTGTATATATAAAAGTTTAAATAATTTTAAGAATATATATTTTATTTCATATATATCCATAGGATTTGAAATCAATTAAGTGTTATTTGATTAATGTTATTTTGAAAGATGTTCACTATTTGGGAAACCCTATATGAATAATATAACCAAAATATTAATTATTTTAATTTTTGACATAATGTTTGAATTTAAGTTTTGATTATTATATTATAATAATGTGGATTTATAGGGATTCAGGTTATTAATGGAAATGGATAACACATCTTAGAGATGGTATGTTAAGAGCGTATACATTTTGGGAGATAAATACCAAATTAATATTTGAATATAATGTGGTCAAATTATTCTGAATTTTAGTCTTCAAACATAGTCTAAAATATTTTGTGTAAATTTAAGTGTATTTGTTTTTTGAATGATATATGTTGGAAATTAGTTATTACTATTCATTTTTTAGATTAATGTAGTTTTCATTGTATGATGGTTTATTATTTTTGTGAATCTTCTTATCATGTGTTAACCATTTTGGTTTTTATTAATTCAAAATGATAGTATGAAGATATTCATATTCATTATTTCATTGTGAAATCAATTAAATGTTGGTTTTATTAAATCAGGAATGAAAAAATCATCTTACATACTCATCATTTATAGGAAAATATGATATTATGGCAGAAATGAATTAAAGGTTGAAACAATATTTGAAAATTATTTGTTCCCCATGATATAAATATAGATTGAAATGGAATTAATTAACTATAGGAAATGTATATTGACAAAAACATTGTTCGTTTACATTTCTCATCAGGAAATCAATAGACTTTTGACCCATAACATAATTGTAGTTTTGTGATAGTTAACTTTCTCATGATCATGTTCTAAATCACTCACTATTAGTTTTTGGAGTTAATTCTATCTTCCATATAAAAATTTTCACTTCCCATAAATTTTTTTCTATATGGAAACATTTTATGTATTATTTTAGACTACCGTCATACATATGATTCTCTCAAATGAAATAATATTTTTGATCATTTTTATGATGTGAGATTTCAATAGAGTTATTGTAAAAAGTCAAAACTGAGTATGAGATACCATATTAAAATTATGAGGATATAATTTATTAAGGGGGGGTGGGGGTGGGGTTTAGAATGTAACAATAATATAATTTAAAAGAACAATATCTTTGATAGTTTATGATGTGCGTGACACTGAGCCTAAATGAACCATAAAATATTATAATTTTAATACGACCATTATAACCCATCTGTTAAATTGAAAGGTACAAATAATATTAAGAGACATATGATATATATATATATATGAACTACTAAATAAATTTTTCTGACTAATTATTATTAAATATTTATTAATTTTTTAGTAAAGTTATTTTACGCTTCAGAAATATGTTTTCTTAAAAAATTGGGTTTCTTTCTTTTTATGAGTTAATATTATAATCAATTATTTAAAATTATATAATTTTTATTTTAGAAACATAATATAAAATTTTAAATTATCATGAAAAAATTATCTTAGAGTGAAATTTTCATATATTTCTAAAAATATTGATTTTTCTATAAATAGTTACAATACCAATTTTTATTAAAAACGTTGTTTTTGTTTCAACCATTTATGAAGTTATTTTTATCTTCAAATATAAAAAAAAAGTATTTATAGTATATTATTAATAATTAAATTATTTTCATTGGAAAAATTTTAATAATTTAATTTCGTTTAAAATAATTTTTAAACATAAATATGCATTTTTAGGGAAAAAAATAATTTTTTTACAAACTGTTTTTTGTCGTGTTTTGCACAGTCAATTTAAAATTAAATTATATCAATTATATGAATTGAATATCATAAAATGGTATTTAATTTTAGATCTATAAATCCCCAATTGTCCTTGTATGTTTTTTTATTTTTCTTAAGAAATTATATTGTTTGTGAATAGTAAAGAATACTATTTTTATGAAATATGATATATTTTATGATTTCAAAAATAAATAGACATAATAAAAAAATTTATAAAACTTATGGAAGGAATAAATTATCATAAAATATAATAAATATAATTCAAAATAAATTTTAATAATAGAGACTAAAAATTATTCCATAATAAATATTAAAATATATTTCATTGTTGACGGAGAGCTTAGAGAGCACTGGAAATGTTAAAAAATAAATTCTAAAAAATAATAATTGGGATAATATAAGTACATGATGTATTTTAATATATATTTTATGTAATATTTATTATTTTTCTGTTTATAAATGAATTTTAGAGTTATATTACAAGGAGAATATCCAAATTCTCATGCAATGGTTGTGTAAGTCTAGAAATGTAAAAATAACAAATTAAATGTATTTTTAGGAAATATCTATGATTTAAAATAAATATTAAATAAAGAAAAATGTATATTTTGAACATAATAATTTTTTTTCATGATATAAATTTAATTATATTTTTTTTGAAATTATATAATAACCTCATATGCTTGACCAACTCAAATAAATTATTATTTCAAATTAATGAAAAATAAAATAAATGATCATCAAATCCAAAAGTAACGTGATTTTAGATTATTACTAGGATAAAATAATTATATATATTTTCTTGACATGTTTAGGATATGATAAAATAATTGTTAATAATTTTAGTTTTTTATTGATATTTTTAAAAACAGTGCAATGAATAGTATCAAAATTGACTATAATGATATTTTATAGGATTAATATTTTTTAAAATTATTTTAAAATCATAAAAATAATTAATTAGAATAATTAATATAATTTATGGTAAAAAATTTCATCCCCTAATATTTTATGAGTAATTTGGTAGCAATTTGATCTATAATAGTATTATAATATTTTATTATTTTGATTAATTCAAAAAGTGTCTCTCACATCAATTATAAATGGGAACCTACACCCAAAAATCCCCAAAACACATTGAGAATTTTTTATCAACCATATTCTAAAAATTACTCTTCTAAAAATTAATATCCAACTTATAAATGTTTTGGTTCTTCGAAAAGACAAATGATATATCCATTAAGAAGGGATCAAAAGGATTTTCACCTATGAAGAGGTTATCATCTTTAACAACCCATTATGGTTTATTTATTAATTTAATTAATATTCATGTGTTGTTTCCATATAAAAATAATAACTATAGTATTATGTTATTATTAATATATTATATCAATATTCAATTTCTTTTCCATCCTAAAAAATGTGAAAAAACCACTCATGGGTATTTGTGGCTTATCACCTGCATGTGGAATTTTGATCCATTTTTATCCCCACATTAAATGTATGGTTATAAATATTGATATAATGAACATATATGATATATATTAAATAATAATATTTCGGTAAAGGTTAATTATTCTTTATCATTATTTCATTCCATCAATTGAAAAAATTAAAACAGTGTTCATGTGTACATGAGCCTACCATCTCCATGAAATGTGTAACTAATTATTCGATCTCTATCATTATGAATAAATCCAAATATATATATATATATATACACATACATATTATATCTACACCATAAATAATGTAACACCCTGAAATTTTAAAATATGAATATTATATTAAATAGCTTGTAAGACACACACAAAAATATATATAAAGGAACATAACATCCCGATACATTACATTATATTCACTAATTTAAATAAATTAAATCTATCTTATATAAATTAAATTAACACAACATTGAGTAATATTTATTTATACACAATAATGACATTATTTGATGTCTTACGTTACATAAAAGACTGAGTTTTACCAAATATAATAAATATTATAAGATAAAATAATAATTGAATCTTAGCTGTAAAGTTATAATTTACAAATAAGATTAAATAACTTATGAAAATACATGTATGAAATCATTGGTAACAAATTGAGTAAAGATGAAAACAAAAATAACTAGAATATAAAATAATGGGTTTTATAAAAAATTATTTTTATGCGCCCAAAGTGTTTTTATCCAAATAAATTAAATTAATTAATATTTGCGAAGGATCATAATGAAATTTTTATATTATATATTTAATAATTTTTTTACATTCATCCAATAGATTTTATATTAATAAGATAACAACAAATCTAATTTTAATAAAAAAAATTACGTATTTTTCAAAATCCAATTTGGCATCCTTTTAATAGTGTAGTTGTTTTAAAACTAAATTTTGAACATTTTAAAAATTTTATTTTACAATATAAATTTATTTTTTTAAATCTTAATGTCAAAACTAAATTAGGGTGAATTTTTTTATTTTTTATGATATGTTTCATTTAATGATGAATAGTGAAAAGATTACTAAATTTTATTTGAAAGCTGAATTTTTATCAAAATAATTTATAATTATAAATTATATTTTTATTTTTTTAAGTAAAATATTTAAATTATAAATCTATTAATAACATTTATTATATTTTAATCATTTTTATATTTTATTTATATTCAAAAAATAGAAAACTTTCGAAAATATTTACTTTAAAACCCCACTTTATCATCCCCTTGTGTGATTAATTTTAAATTAATAATTTCTAATTTTTTGGATTTAATTTATAAAATTAGATTTGATATATTTAATTATCATAATTTATAATTTCTAATAAGATCAAATAATTTTTTTACCAAACTGATTTGTAAAAAATATAAATATAATTATAGCGTTTAAGAGAAAAACAAGTTTACCAGGGGTGTACACTTAAACATAAATATCCAAATCACATAGAAACCAGTCCAACATCCATTACATACCCATATTTATAGAAATTATATTATAGTTTCTGGCATATTAATGGATCCACTTGGTTTGAAAAAACGTGGGAGAACACAATACTTTTTAAAAATTACAACGGTGCCACTCACCCCACTTATAAAAGGGCGTCAACTCTCCCCATATATTGACACATTAGAACCTCATTTTTTCATAAAATACCATTCCAAATCACATTAAAACATCACTCCATCATCGTAAAAGAATAATATTTTTATAAAGGAAACATAGGAATTCATTAGTGAAAACCTATGGAGGATACCCGAAGAAGTGGTAATGTTCATCTAAATGGGTTTTTATTTTATTTCCATCACAATCTCCTTAAATTAATATTATACAAAAATTATATAATAACATCATTATATACCTATTAATTTTATTTTTTATGTTAATGGAACCCACTAAATCTTCACACACCTACATCAAATTCGTTATGAAATCATTATTCATTTGCACGGTGAACTACTTCCTAGAAAACCAATGTCATTCATTTTCATATTTTTGCATTTAATGGTTTGTAATAATGACGGATTTATAGTTTATATGTTATATATTTTATATTTATGATACTATTATTATTATTAATTATTATATTACACATACCTTCAATCTTTCCATTTTGTGGGAATACGCTAGCATCTCCCATGTGTATGATGGACTTCCTCTCACGAAGAATTTTGAATTGTTCACAAAATAAATGGAATGAATTAAGGATAGTTTTAATAAAAATATTATATATATATATATGAAATAAAATTATACTATAATGATAATATATATATCATTTACTTTTCTTTCTTTCAATATGAGAATAAAATGGAAACATCGTTCATGCATACGTATGACCTAATGTCTCCATGAACGATGTATTTCATTTAATTTCAAATAAATATATTTTCTTACTCTAAATACATATATAATAAATATATATGATTATTTAGGTTTGGATGAGGATTACTAATACATAAAAATAATAGGGGTGAATTGTGTACTTTAAAAAACTATGAGGAATTCAAAACACCTATCTGGTAATGATATGATCCTTTAGTTCTCTCTTATAGTCTAGTGAGTAGTGGAAATAAATAAAGAAAATGAACCTAGTGATGTATAGTGTTTTAGGTCACAAATATACCTTATTATACTCCAAAAAATCTCATCTCTACATGCTTGGGGATTTTCTCTAGCAGGTTCTCATATCCGGAAACCTTCAAAACTGAGTGCAGGCAGTTTAAACCATTTATAATAAGGATTTGTAAAGATATATTGTTCTTTTACAAGGAAATTTGAATCCAAATATTAGTTAAAAAATATGACACATAACCAAAACTCGGTACGATCAATCTAAACTCCACCAAAAAATAGATATTTATTTTTTTGGGAACACAAATTAAACGTCACAGTCACAGTAGAAACTGATAGACGTATTTGTATCTTAAATAATGTACAAAAACAAATATATATTCAACATTTGACATGAATTATTCAATAAGTGATAAAAAACACCAAACAGGTGTATAAACATATATATCTCTAAAGTGTATCTTTTAAATTTTTTTCATCATACTTACAAAATAATACATAACAATAAAATGTAATAGCATTGGTATTAATAACAATGATTCAATCAAATAGATCAAAACAAGTATGTCTCTGATGTGTAAATCTGATGTCTATGACACAAAAACAATTCCTTATGTATACAATACATCTATATATCTATTTTTTTATGAATAGAATCTCTATATTTATAAATATGGTATGAATTGATTTATATTATACCATCTCCCGAAATATAGCACAATAAATCATGAATATTTAAATTCAAAAACATTCAAGAGTTTCATAACATCTTGTACAAATAGTAACAATTTACTCCGCTGAATAAAATCCTTTAAAACAATCATAATTAATCTCTTAATCAGTAATAAAATATATTTGAATAGATCATTACTTCCATCATGACCATTGAATAAATCTGTGATAATAACATGGATTGAGAACTCCGTCACTGAATAATAAAATTTTTGGTTCCTTCATGTGATGAAAAGACTCCAAATGTAAGGTTTACAACATATAGTTGATCACAAAAGTATGATTGATGCAACATATGTTTTTTCCTCAAAAGTATGGTTGATTCTAAATGTTGGTTTTCATAACCATAAATTCCCAACAGTGTAGGTACATGATCCATATGTGATGTTCCAAATGTCAAGTTTCTAACCAATAATTTATACCTTCTAACATTGGGTATGAATGGTTCTTCTAGAATACATTTTAAACACATCCCAAATACTTCAAAAATTATTCCCAGAATATGAATTTATTGAATATCTTTCAATATTAAACATTTAATATAATTTTAATTTCTAGAAATTCACATAATAGAAAAATCATTAGTGACATAAATGTGGGTTTTGGTGATCATAAAAAGAAAAAAGAAATTAACTATATTGTTGAATAAAACAATGTTCAGAAATATCTCCATTTTTATAATAAAAAAACCCATAGTAAAATATCTAAAATAGTCAATTTTTTTTTCATAAATTGTGAAACTTCTCTCCCATCAAAAATGCTTCTCCCCATGTCAAGGATAGAACATTAAATAAGGATATAAAGTTATTCCTAAAATTCATTCAGTCTTCTCCTATTGTTTTGAAAACCATATTTAAGCAATAAACATATCCCATTATGATATTTAGAAAATGTTTCTAAGTATAAACTTCTCCTACTTTTTGTAACAAAAAAAACAATAGAGTAAAACATAAGTAGTTTAAATAATTAATCTCCTATTAATTTCACACTTCCTTAAAAAGATATAAAACTATCACAAAGAATAAATAAATGATTATTCTCATAAAAAAATCACCCTAAGTCATAGCATAAAATATATTTAATTAATAAAAACTAAATTTTTTCCTAATTTATATTTTAGAATAATAACTATTATCATTATTAATTTTTTACTTGGAGAAAAAACATAATTTTGGGATTATTAAAGAATTAATTTAGGATTTCATGAGATAATTAACAAAAGGTTTAAAAGAAATTATGAAAAATCATTTTGAAATTTTTAATTATTAAACAATATAACTGTAAATAATATTGAATTTAAATAATCTGGATATAGATAAAATAAATAAAAAGACTAAGAAGGAGTAGATGGTTCTTCCTAAAATTTCAAAAATAGAACATTTTCATTTATATTAACTTACACTCTCGACAGTTCTTCTAATATGCTTTTAACATCAAATGATCTCTGATAAAAAAAGATAAATGTTGTTCAACTAGAAATAGTTGCATCTTATAAAGATCTAGCTTATTAGTTGTTTCTCTTATGAGAAAATCCATTTGACTTATAATTTTTATCTTAAAATATTCAAGGTTTGTTTTTGAGATAGAACTATCCTTCACATTTTGATATTCATTTCATAAGGAATAAAAAACATTTATGATCTATATTCTTATTTAGTTTTTCATATTAATTTCTATATGAATCCGAATCATGTTGCAACATTATATTTTCATCGTTCAAGTTGCCAGCGTTAAATAGAATATTTTACTAAGACATCTGAGATGAGGAGACTTATATTTATTTGTATCCATGATCATATTTATTTATTTTATAAGAATTCTCATATGAATAATTTATAAACAAAGATGACATTTCTTTATAGGGATTTCCAATCGTTCTTTTTTGTGAAATTTTTTATTCTGAACTCAAAATACTTGGTTGCTTCATTTTTCTAGGAACAGTTTTCTGAATCTTTTCAAAAGGATTTCATTAAAGGATATGAATAAATAATTTAAATATTTTAGGAAGATTGTGAAATGATAGGTTATGAAATAATGAATATAACGATTTATTTTCTATTGATGTAAAATACAAAATAATCCATACATATTTTAATTTTTGAAAATTTGTGTTATGTAAGAATTATTTTTTTATTACACAAAAAAAATTTAGAACAATAATTATAAAAAAATTAAAATGGGTTAGAGATTCAAAATATAATCCAATCATAATTTAAACAAGTATAATATTATAAAAAATATATTTTTAGAGATATTTTATATTTTCAACAAATAAATCATATAATAAGAATTTTTTAATTATTTATTTAAATAATAAAGAAAAAAATTGATTATATTTTGAGATATATATTTCTAAGCCTTTATAAAATAGTTAGTTTGTTGGAAGCATATAAAAAATACTACCTAGATTTGTGATGTTGGTATGGAGGGATTTTTGATAACAAACCAATTTAGAGTTGATCAATCATTTGATAGAGACTTTCATATGTAACATTATTGACCATATAAATATTTAATGATATATGATTATGGTATAATCCCACAAAACATAAAATTAATGTTATTATTGGTAACCATATTATTTTTGTTGTAGTAGTGTAAGAAATTAAATTTATAGCTATCCAAACTTGTTTATTTTGAGTTGAAGTTCTATTCTTTAATTTAAACAATTCCATTGACAAATAAACATATTTGACACAAAAATTTGTGATTTTATAGAACCTCAATCATTTTCATATTTACCATTAATACCAAAATAAAAAAAATTAATTGTAGATATGTTTTTTATATTTATTCAAGGAACAAAATATTTTATATATATTTTTGGTCTTTCACCATTACTTACTAATCAATGTTTTACTTTATGAATTTTATATTTACCATGAATTTTATTGATGTAAATATATCCTTTTTACAAAATACTAGAATCTTGTTTTAAATCACTATCTTTATCTAAATAAATCTTTAATTTTTGTGTTAGGAAATTGAAAATAAATTTTAGAAGAATTTTACATTAAGTTAATAATTTGTTGTTAAAAACATTTATTTTCTAATCAAATGTATCATAATATTACCTATATTCTCTGTGGTATTTTTTTTATTAACTAATAAGTATCTTTTAAAGAAAATAAATTCCTATTTAATTCATTATAAGACAGTTTTTTCATAACTATAATTTTGAGAGTTAGAAGATTTTACCTCATCAGTATGATATGTAAGACACATAATTTTTCGTTTATGCTTAGCCTCAAGATCTATAGAACATTCATCACATTAAATAGATGTATTAATCCATGTATCCTTTTTAATTATCTTGCCTTTTCTCTTATAATAATAATTCATTTGAGCATTTAGTAAAGGGAAGTTATCTTTTTTATTGCTTTTTATAGTCACATCGTCTATTTTCTACAGTCCCTTTACTTTTAGTATAGATTTTCAAATCTTATAGTAATATCTTATAAGTATTTATCTAAATATGGATGAAATAAATCAGATGACTCATCCACAGTTGTTTTGAGAGAACCTTATTCATGTTTTATATGATTTTCATCCTTATCCTATATCTCAACTTCATACATAAATAAATTTACAATAAATTCCCTCACAACCAATTTTTTTACTCATGTTGATTGATGTATAAATATAGATATTACATTCCACTTATAGAGTAGAAATAAAATTAAATTTATTGCTTAATCTAATTAGTGAAATGGGATCTCCCAAAGGAGAAATATTATTGACTATTTCTATAAATCTTCCATTTATTTGATTGATATTTTTGTCCATATTCATTCTGAATGTATCAATCATTAGTTTCACAATAATGTACCTTAATTTTATGATATTTTCAATTCCTTTATAGGAAACAGTGATAGTAGGCCACATATCATATGCAGTAGCATATTGAGATATTCGATTGAGTTCCTCTATTCGTAAATCACACATAATTTCATTCATGAATTTTTAATTGAGATCATATTATAATTCTTTATCATTATTCTAATATTCCAATTATTCTTTAGGAATCATATATGGTTTAACAACCTTCAAATAAAATGTTATTCCATGATTTTTTAAATAAGTAATCATACGAGATTTTCAGCATCCATAATTATCACCATTAATGTAAGGAATATGGATCATTGACATACCATCTCTGGTAGTAGTCATTTCAAGATGTATTTGTCTGAATATTTAACACATCCTTGTTATAACCAGTAAATATTCATATTTTTTCCATGGAGTACCACATTTGATAATACTTGTTTATGATTCTAAGATATCACTTATTAGTAAATAAAATAAAATATATCAAGGAAAAAATATGTAGAACTTTGACTACATTATCTGCTATCATTTGTTGATATTGGATAATAATTCAAAGAAATATAGCATTAGAGCACTACCTTTGATACCAATTATTAGGCTAGGATGATGATGATGAAGAAAAATACATAAGGGGGGGGGGGTGAATTGTGTACTTCAAAAGACATCGTTTGATTCAGAACTCCTCTTTTATTATATAGTGAACCTTTCCCTATCTCTTAAATTGCATTGAGAAGTGGAAATAAATAAAGGAAATTAACACAATGATCTATAGTGGTTCATGGAAAAAATACCTCTTAGTCCACACCAACAATGCTCAACTCCATGAGATCGGTGATTTTCACTAGGATGTCCTCTTATTCAGATTCCTTTATAGTTGAGTGCAGACAGTTGATATTTTTACATCAAGGATTTATAATTCCTTTTAGTTCTTTTACATGTAACCATGAAACCAAAGAATAGTGAAAGAAGAAGATATATAACCACAACTGAATATGATTATTCAAAACTCCACCAAATAAATAGAGATTGATTTTTTGAGAATATAAATTAATCTTCACAATTTTAATAACAATTGGAAGATGTATTTGGATATTTTATAATGTAAAAGATAAAATGGTTCTACAATGTTGAACATGATTTCTTCAATTATAAATAAAGGAAACACCAGATATATTCTTAAACATGTATGTATCCAAATTGTATCTATGAAAAATTATTCATTGTTATTTTAGAATAATATTTAAAAATTGAATGAAGCAACATTTGTAGCAACAACAGTGGGTCGATAGAGTAGATCAAAACATGTATGTCTCCAAAGTGTTTCTCTGAAGGTGATGACACCAAACATTTCTTTATGTATATCATCACCCTATATATCTGTTTTTTTTTGATGAAGAGAATCTCTATATTTATTCTATGGGTATTTACTACTATAGGTCAATCCAACTATAGAAATATATTATAATAAATCTTGAATATTCGTATTCAAAAACATTAAAGAGCGTAATAAATTCCCATAAGAATAGTAGATATTTACTTAGTTGAATATCAAACATTAAAATAATAATAATGAGCCTTTGAATCAGTGATAAAATATCACAGATAGATCATTATTTCTTTCAAGAACATTTCATAAATCTATGATAATATCACAGATTTAAAACTCTATTATTGAATAGTGAATTGATGGTTCCTTCATGTGATGAAAAAACTCCAAACATAGGGTTGAGAATGTAGGGTTAAAACAAAATGTAGGGATTATGTACCATTTGTTTGTTTCCTCAAAAATAGGGTGGATTCAAAATATAAGATTTGATAACCATTCTTTTTAAATAATGTATAATTCATGATCTATATGTGTTGTCCCAAATGTATGGTTTTTGAACGAAACATTATGTTTACTAATTTAGGGTATGAATAGTGTTTCCAGAATATGTTTTAAACACATCCTGAATTCTTTAATAAATAATTCTATAAGATCAAGTAATTGAATATATACATAGATTAAATACCTTAATGAATATTAATTTCGTGAAATTCACTTAAAAGAAAATTCCTTTTTAACATAAATGTGGGTGTTTTAGATCATTTAAAACAAAAAGAAATCAATGATATCATTGAATCAAAAAATTCTCAACAATGTTTACATTAGGTTTTACATTTTTAATATGATGAAATCCTGAACAATTTATATGGAGAAAAAAAGTCAAAACATACTTGAAAAAAATCATTTATTACCTAAAATAATGAAAATGAGGAATGATTTCTAATAAGCAGGTAATAATATGTTAATATAGTATGATATATGATGTCATAAATATTAATATGGTTCTGTTATAAATTAATATCATCTTAAATCCATTACACTGGAGTTCAAAGAAAGTAAGACCAAAAGGAAACTGTGAGGTAAGGGATTACATCTCAATATCATTTTATTGAGATATATTGTATTGTTATGAAACTAATTTCATTTTTATTGTGTATATAATTCCCATTTGACACATAATGTCATGAATAATCCATTAGTCATTGAATTTTATGTTTCAATTTTAATTATTTTATCTTAGGGGGCTTCATTTAAATGTTACCCTATAGTAAATAATTTCTTAACTCAATTTTTGTTCATTGATTTAATCTTTCAGTTCATCGAATATGATTTTAAATGATTATGTTCATAATGAATTTTTAATATCTATTGTTGAATTTCCACTTGCTTTATATGGATTTGCAGTTCACACACATAATCTATTTATTGAATAATTATCACATCAATATTATTGTATCGCCCCATACCAAGAATCCTGAAGCCGATGTGTTATGTTATTACAATGGAATTATTACAAGGAATCAAATCCCGAAGTACTAATTAGTTTACATTCTTTTAAATCTATATTATGTTCATAATTTACATAACACATTAGTAAATAGAAAATACAGACATGAAACATAATTGAAGAGATAAACTGCATCCTTGAAATATTATTCAATTATTTCTTCTTCATAACATGGGGAAATGAAACATAATGAGGTTGAGAAAAAATGATTAGTAAGGTTTAGTAACACATAATGGAATAAATAATGAATCAACATGAATAAAATAGTATGGAAATGTAATTAACTAAAAATAAATGCCACCTAATAGATAACTGAATATTGAAAGGTAACAAATGAAAAATACTGGTCAATAATGAATCAATCTATTGTGAAAAGTAAATAACTAAACAAACTTTCCATTTAAACAACTTGATAAGTCATAACTAATATGGAAAGGTAAGATAATAAAACATATTCCATAAATCAATAAACTGAGAATAAATTATATCCATAGAAATTTTGATGAAAAATATCATGGATAAATAAGTTTTGAATCTAAATGAGGAAAATGAATTTTTAATGGACATAAATTCTAAGGGACATGAAAACCCATACCGTCAGACCATTCAAAAGACAATTTAAAACTATGGATAAATACCCATTTAATTTTCCAACTTATTAATCCCTTGAGAACCTATCGATGCCTCGAGGGGATATATAAAGTCTGATCCCCAACAATCATTTTTAGTCCAATTAATTCCTCATAACGAATAATAAACATAAATAATATGCCTTATCAAATAACCATATTTCATAAGAATTACTGATTTATTAATAATTCCCTAGTTACTCAAATAATTCTCAAAATAAACACCGTGTGTAAAATGATATACAATTTAGGCATCAATAATATCCATCATATGAAAATATGGATATTTGAGTAAATTTACAATGAAAACCATTACAATAATGTGATTATATCAAGATAAAGTTAACAATAATTAATGAAAGTGATACTAAAAAGATAATCATTAAAAACATTCTTGAGGAGAATAATCTTTAAACATTCAAAAGTGTCCCATAACACATTTAAACATTTAAATAATAATCCCAATAATGGTATTTCATTTAATGAAACATATAATATCATAAAAATAATAAGTTTCATGACATAAAATCCTAAAAGGAAGTATATACACCAAATAAATTTGAATTGGGGAATAATAACAAATAGGTCTCAATAGAATGTAAATTGAGATTAAATTCCATACAAAGGAATCAAAAGACCAAATAATAATAATAATAATCAAATGAAACTTTTAAAAAGTACCAATTTAAACATGAAAAGGATGCTTCTATGAATTGATGGTGGGTAAATCCATACATTCCATATAAGTTAAAAATAATATTACTTTTTTGTATAGTAAAAAGGTTAGAAAATGCCTTGTATAGAAAGAGTTGAGAAGATTACTTTGAATACAATGGTAAAAGAGAAAAAAGTAAAAATATATTTAATAAATAATTTTGAAAAGGTTAAAAACAATTTTTAAAACATATTAATAAAACATTATTTTTAAATAAAACAGGTTCTTCGACTAAATAGATAAATGAAGTTCGGTTTTCCTAAAAAGTGTTTTAAAACAACCTTAAGTACCAAAGAGTGGAAAATGGTACTAATAATCGATAAATTTCATTAAAAACTAGAGGATATAAAAATTAAAAGGTTTATTGAACAATTATCTCATAATTTACTCAAATTGAAATTTATATATTAAAAATCATGAATAAAATGAGATTGTGAAATAAAACCTTGAAAAAGATATAACATCATAGTGAAAATAAATCAATGACTAGATTATGTGTATCAAATTCAAATCCAGATAAGGAAAGTGGAAATAAAATAATAGATAGTAAAAAGTGATTACATACATAATCATATAATATTAACAACAACAAGGTAGTAATATAACTCAATGAAAGGAAATTGAGCAATGAAATACTATTCAACTTGGTAAATTTTAACTCAAACCCCCTTGAAATAAATACTTAAAATTGAAACTCAAAATACCATGAAGTATGATTTATTTCATGATATTAAATATCAATGTTTCAGTATGTGCACAATACATATACGAAATTTGGTTCACAATAATTCAGTATGCCTCATGGAATGAAAATGAAACAAGAATCCATTACCTTGAGTTTTCATTAGGGTGAACATCCTTTAGTATATATATAATAAACTAATGTTTATTTTATCCATTATACAGATATTTTTTCATGTATATAATTAATTTTATTTCACTAATTACCCTGTTGTGTACAACTACTCAGAAAATTAAGTTTTCGCCATGTTTTTTGAAAAAATTTGATTTATGTGGAAAAACAACAGTGGTAGGTCAAATATGGTAAAAGGGGTAATTATATAATATATATAGAATAATAAATACTAAAAAATTATCATATTTATATATCCATTATACTTTTGAAACAAATAAATAAATATTTTTATGAAGAATGAACCAAAATTACAATCATGGAGATGGTAGGTCGTAAGTACGCATGGGTAACATTGCCATTTTTAAATGATCATTATGAAAAGAAGTTATGTAACACTATATCTTTAAAAAATAATAATTAGATAATAAATTACATATTATTACATCATATATATATATATATATTTCTATGATGTAAAAGGAATCACATTGCGTCAAGGAGGTGGTAATCCACACAACCACGAATGACGTTATCACTTTTTAAGTGTGTGAAAGGGTAATAAAGAAATGATATATATTATATTTATGGAATGATAATTTTGGAATGAATATAATACTATTTTTTTATATAACATATTTTTAATTAAAACTATCCTTTATACATTATAGGTTTTATGTGAATGAATCACATTACTTTGAGGGGGCAGTGGTCCACACTTCCACAACATTGTTATCATTTTTACAAAAAATAGAAAGCATAAAGATATGTGTTGTAAAATAATTAAATAATTTTAATGAAATAATAAATATCATATATAACATATATAATTAGTGTGTCTATTATAATGGAGAACTTGAGAGTTGGTAAGGGAAAAATGAACAATCATTGTTTCGTGAGCTGGTAGTTCCCCGTACTCGTAGACAATATGTTCGTTACCCATTAATGGAGGTTATTTGTAAATGTAGGTAAAACCCATATAATAAGAAAAATAATATTATATTTTGGATATTTTAGTTTATTTATAAACTTGGAATAATGGTAATTTAGGGATTGTAGAATGTAAATAAAATTAAAGAGCATTAGGAAAGACGTTACCATTTAATCAGATAACTCCTTTTGGTTTTCACAAAAAGGCATCCTTAGATCACGTTATTCTAAAAGGAAGTAATCAATTACGAAGGATTTAATTTTGGGGAGTAAATTGGGAAGATCATGGATGAACCTATGTGTCTTGAGAGGTGTGGGAAAGTTTGAGGAAAGTAATCCTTTTATAGTGGGGGAGGAGTGACACTCTTGTCATATTTTAAATGAAAATAACGGCACAAACATTTTTTTATTGAAAGTTGATAAATAATGGTCCAAAGTATATATAAAGGAGTATAGGGTAGAAATATGTACATAAAATGTATTTTTTACAAGTTTATAGGTTGTTTTGGGCCATAAGGTCATGGTTTATTTCCTAATTAAGCATAATTTAACCTTAATCATTTTAATTAATTTTAATTACTTTCACTAATATATTTGGTCAAAAACTATGTTGAATGTGTTAGAAATTTTAAATTTTTATTATTCCAAATACTGAATACATATTTTCAAATTCCAATCACATTATTGGTACAAATTAATTTAAATTTAATCTCCTAGATGGGATGACAATGCAGGGTTTTAATGTAAAAGCATCCAAAACATTGCTATGTTTTTATAGTCAATTTCAAATTTTAATGGATTAAAATGAACAAAAATTAATTAATTGAAATAATATTATATAATTAAACTTATAAAAAATATAAATTATAATTTTAACTTATAAATAAATTAGATAAAAAAGTAGTTTTGAATTAAATATCAGTATTTTCGCTATTCCTTAAAAATGAATCTTCACATAAAAATGACCAAAATTTACTCTAAGATAATTATTTTCTGTTGAAAATAATTTGTTTAATTTTAAATATAATATTCAAAAATATTTCAATTTTTTTATTTAAAATAGTTTTCCATTAAAAGGGGGTGAAAGTTCCTTAATAAAAATATATGTTTTTATGTATAATATTGAGTTTACTCTTTTCATATGCCTATCGAATCTATTTGATGATTATAAAAAATATTTGATCGAATATATAACATATATAATTTATTAATATCATTAAATTATTTTAATTACTTTAATTTATCAATTCAAAATGCCTTTTTGAAAATTAAAATAATAATATTTCTTTGATATTCAATTAGTTTATATTTTCATTTCTAATTAATTAGTAACCGAATAATTCATTTTATATTTGTGGAAACCATATATTTTCATATTTTAGATAATAATATTCATAAAATATAATTTTAATGGCTATATTAAGTATTATTATATTAAATAATAACTTTTTAATAATATATAATTGTTCGGGAAAACTTAGTCTTGCGTGTAACACAAGCCATTGAAGGTTGTTTCTCTTGCATGTAATGCACGCTAACTTAGTGGTGCAAACATTTCAGGCTATATAATACATTTAATTTATTTAAAATAGTAAATATATTATAAATACTAAGAGTATTATATCCCCTTACATGCTTTGTGTTTCATGTCGTACACACTATTGAAGAAATTGTTCCTACTTTAGATTTTTAGCTCAGTACATTCTACCAACATTAATTAAATTATGTACACACAATTTATACTTGATCTTGATAATATATTGTTTGATATTTTCTATTTAGAAACACCACATTGTTATAAGGTTTCATAAGAAACCCCCTGGAAAAGAGATTATGAAAAGTACTAAGGTCACATAGACTAACACATATCTAGGTCTCAAAGTAAGAGAATATTAGTGGAAAGTATAGATACGTCCCTGTTTGAAAAGAGTAAATATTTATAGGGATTATTGAGGCCATCAATCACAAAAAACTAAATGACAAATAGCATGTTGAGGGCCTCAAATCCATAAATCTCTGATAATTTAATAGACTACCTGTTAAAAAAAAATTAAGGTATTAGGAAAACACATTTTTTATAATTTTCCTAATATTGAGTAATTTTTTTACTGCCCAAGAAGAAAAAGAAATATAATTTATTGATACATTTTAATTTCATAACAATAATTTCATATTTTGGATGTGCTTAGATTAATTTAAAATTCATCCCTTACCTCAAGTAATTGGTATCCAAAAATTAACTTTGATCCCTAAATTCCTAAAACATTTAACAAATCGTAAGGACTATAAATAAGTAAAAAGTATATCTATTTTTCTCAAACTATTCTCCAAGTCAATATTATTAATATATTAATCTATAAACTTAAAAAGTAACACAAATGGTTAATCAGGTTTTCTTAAAAAAAATTTCTAAAACCCCTAGAGTTCTAACAAGTGAAAAAATGGGACTAATACTTGATAAAGGTCATTAATAACCACATGAGATAAAAATGAAAATGTTTATTGAAAAGTTTTCTATTAATTTTCTGAATGTAAATTCATGTAATAACAATATCGAATGAAATGGGATTGTTAAATAAACCCTTGAAAAGGATACAACCTCAAGGTAAAAAAATCAATGAGTAAATTATATGTATAAAATTTAAATCCACATAAGAAAACTGGAAATACAACAATAGATAGTAAAAAGTGATTAAAAACATAATTTTATAATATTGACGATAACGTGGAAGTAATATAACTCAATGAAGAGAAATTGAGTTATGAAATTCTATTCAACTTTGTAACTTTTAACTCAAATTCCATTAAACTAAATACTTAAAATTAAAAATAAAAATACCATGAAGAATTATTTATTCATGATATTAAATGTCAATGTTTCATTACGTATACAATATATAAGAAATTAGGTGTAAAATAATTAAATATGCCTCAAGAAATGAAAATGAGAAAAGAAGCCCTTAACTTGAGTTTCATTTTGGATGAAAATCCTTTATCATCTTATATAATAAATTTATATTAATTTTACTCTTTCTTTATAACCTTTTAAATGTTTATTAGTTATTTTATTTCACTTACTACCTTATTCTATTAAACTACTTAAATAATTAAGATTTTTTCAGTTGTTTTGACCAAATTTGATTTCATTGTAAAAAAAACATTGGTAGGTTAATTATGGTCAAAGGGGAAATTATATTGAATCTAAATAATAATAACCATGACATAATTATCATATATACACCTCAATTATACTTTTAAAACCAAAAACTAATATGGTTATGAAAAATGAACCAATGGTACAATCATGAAGACGGTATGTTGTACGTACACATGGGTAACATTGCCATTCTTCAATGATAGTTATGGAAATATGTTAAGTAACAATATTTGTTTTAATTATTATTATATAATAAATTCAATATTATTTAGTCATATATAATTATATATATTTATGTCAAGTAAAAGGAATCAATTCATGTTGAGGATGTGGTAGTCCACACATCCACGAATGAAGTTATCACTTTTTTAGTGTGGGAAGGGTAATAAATAAGTGATATATATTATATTTACAGAAATATAATAATTTATTTAATATAATATAGATTTTTTTGATTTCAAATTTTTTTATTTAAAATGATCTTTCATAAATTTTATGTATCGTGTGAATGAATCACATCGCTTTGAGGAGGTGATAGTCCGCACTTCGAAAAATGATGTTATTGTTGAGTCAATAAGGTTCACCTTATGACTTTTCCATTCCTTCATGTAAGAGGGAGATTGTTGAGTCTTAAAGTTTTTCTTATGAACTTGACCATTCCTCTTGTTTTGAAAATCACAAACACTTTATCTGAAGGCAAATTTCATTTTACCCTATATTTTACCCCTATAAGGAAAAATTTCCTTCCCCAATGAAATTTATCTTTACCATGTTTTCATTGCACAAATAATTATTTTTCTAAGTGTAAAAATCGGATTGGAACCAATACCTTAGAATTATATAATACTTTGATATGAGGCATTCTGTTTAAGACTCTGAATTCTAGTTACGGACTCTCATGAAGTTCAAATCTGAATTCTGGATACGAACTCCCATGAAGTTTAACTCTGAATTCTGGATACGAATGTTATAAAGTTCGACTCCGAATTCTGGATACGAACTCTTCTAAGTTCTGACTCCAAATTCTCATTATGAATTCTGGTTATGAACTTTTCCAAGTTCTGACTCCGAGTTCTTTGAATACAGACTCCGAACTCCTATGATTTATGACTCCGAATTATCATGAACTCTGACTCTAAAAATTGTATGTTCAGGTTCGAAATTCTTATTAATCCAGAATCCGAATTTCCTTGAAATTTAGAATCCAAAATTCTACAGAATTCAGGTTCCGAATTCCAACATAACAGAATCTAAATATCTTTGTACTACAGACTCCGAATTCATTTTTACAAGACTCTGAAAATTTATTTACCTTCATTCAGAATATCAGATTTTAGTTACTCTTACACTCATTTTATTATAAAATGATGCCATACATTCAGTTATCAACTAACCGTTGTTTGAGTGACATGTGTATAGGTCCCTCCAAAATTCAAGGAAAAATATGGCCGTTGGAGGAGGGAGCCGACCGTTGGAGCCACACCTATAATAGGAGCTCATTTTAAAAGAGCGAAACAACTTTTCGAGACTTTAGACAATGTGATGGTGAAGTTATTTCTAGGGAGAGAGGCTCTTATAAACTCTCAGGATTCATGCAGAAAGTTTGAACGACTTGTTAAAACGTTGCTTCTTGTATACTTGCTTAGTGCAGAGGTTCCATTTCCTTAAAATCAGAGACTTCGGGTTGTGAATTAAGAGGTGCTGATTTCCTTACAAATCGAGGGCTTGCAGGGATAACAAGATAGATACCGATCTTCGGATTGAGGGATTACTTGGGTTTGGGTAAGATTGACTCTCTTGAAAGTATAAATCAAGGGAACTCTTATCCAGGGTTGTTGGATACCCTCTTATTTGGGATACAATAGTTTATTCTTGTTACTTGTAGTTTTACTACTTTGTTTTTTCGCTGCATCTGTATTGTTGAGGAAAGTATAACTTTCTTATACTTCCTCATACTTGTACTCTATTTTAGTTAGATTCTATATGCTTTAAGGTATAATCTCATTTGTTTTAAACTTTTGTTAAGTTTAATTACCTGAATTACTTTTCCAGAATCAGGCAAGTTATTAGAACTCATAGGTGTTCTGAAATTTGGTTACGCAGAATTTCATTAAGGATTTTTTTTAAAGAAACAATTCACCCTCCTATTTTATTTTTATCTCCTTTTACATATTCGATCCTACTTTTGATATTATAGAGTATATCATACTTAGACATACCATTATAAAAATTGGTATCAGAGGATTGGTTCAATATGAATTAATATCATGATTAGATTCATAAGAGAATACTCGGAATTGATTTCTCGGAATCATATTTTCTGGATTCATATTTTTCAGAATCTGTTTTTCGGACTCACATAGTTCGGATTCAATTTTTCTTAAATATACTCTTGCTATATATTTTCCTTGATTAGGAATATTTTCCTTGTTTACATACTCTTATTACTAACAAGTTTTTGTGCCAAAGTTTTTTTTAACAATGGTAGGTTTAAACGTTGGTTCTATAGATAATCTAAATCCTACCAGACCTCCTGTTTTTGATGGAAATGATTACGAGTACTAGAGAGATAGGATGAAGACTTTAGTTATCAAAACCAGAGTTGATAACTATCTAATTCTGACTGCAGTTTATAAGATTCCGGATAAGGATTTGATAACCTTTACGAGTCAGGAGAAATCACAATATTAATAAAATTGTAGAGTCAAAAATACCTTGTTGTGTTCCAAGACTAGGAACATCTATAGTCAAATATCATCATGTGAAGCTGCCAAAAATATCTGGAAGAAACTTGAAGTTACACATTTTGGTACATCTAAAGTCATAGAGACAAGAAGAGCTATGTTGAGAGCTGAATAACATGGCTTTAACATTCCATATGGAGAACCTATAAGCAAAGTAAAACAATCGTTTATGACTATCGTGAATATCTTTCAATCTATGGGAGAAATTTTTTTGGATGATGAGGATCTTGTGGATAAGATCATAAATATGATTCCAAATGAATGGGAGTCCAAGAGGAAAACTATTGATGAGAACATGAAAGTCACTCAGATTTCCTTAGATGATTTGTTTGGAACTCTTCTACAACATGAAACATGAATGAAGAGAGATGCTAAAAATGTCAAGAAGAAGAATGGGAATGGAGGAGTTGCTTTTACAACCACTTCTAAACATATTAAATCCAAGACCCTAGAAAGAGTAACTAGATCAAAGACAAACAAAGTCATTATTAAGTCAGAATCTAGTGACACAGAAAAGTCCGAGAATGAATTATCTAATCTTGCATGAAGAATGAAAAAAATTTTAGCTCAAAGAAACCATCATAATAAGTACATGAAGAAAGATTACAGTTATAATAAAGTTGGAGAAGTTACTTGTTATTAATGTAGAAGAACATGTCACATCATACCTGATTGTCCTTTGTTGAAGAAGAAGGAAAAGAAGGAAAGAAATTCAGAAAGGAACAAGAAAAAATTTTGTTGTTCAAAACACAAGAAAAGTCTTAAAGCCAATGATACTTGGAGTGATAGCTGTGGAGACTCTTCAGAAAGTGAATCTTCTAAATTTTATTATTTATCACAAAATAATATGGGATTCATTCCTACTACTTCTTTCACTAATACATGTCTTACGGACAAGGTATGCTCTGCTGAGGCTTTAACAAATTTATCTCTTGATAAGAATTACTATTCGAAAAATAGTACTTCCAATGAAGATACTTCATCCTCATAAAATTAATAAATACATTCATATGAAGAAGTTTCTATATTTTCCAAATTACTTGAAAAAAAAATTGTAAAATTTATAAGAAATTAGACAAGGTAAATACTAGGGAAGAAATTCTTCCAAAAAAGATTTCATATCTTTGTACAGATCATAGAGATAAAAAATATCTTTTAGAAAAACTTTCTAAAGACCTTGAGAATGCAAATTCTGTTAAGGAAGAACTTCTTAAATATCTTAAGAATGATATTTTAGAGATGACAGTTTTTGAGAAAAAATCTA
Source organism: Viscum album (assembly GCA_963277665.1). NCBI lineage: Eukaryota > Viridiplantae > Streptophyta > Magnoliopsida > Santalales > Viscaceae > Viscum > Viscum album. The sequence continues at coordinate 1,910,426,423 of OY728155.1, forward strand.
ACTCTAAGGAAATGATTCCAGAGGATAGGAATTTACTTATCAGACTAAAATCCGAAATATTTTCTCTTAAGAAGCTTCTTTCAAAATTTAGCTCAGGGATGGAAAATTTTGAAAAGATTTATTCTCAAATTAAACCTCAAGGAAAGACTACTGAAGTAGGTTACACTCACCAAAAACCATTTTTCAAAAACAACTATTTTGTTCCTTCTAGAGCACCTTTTTGTACTAAATATCAAAGTGGTGGGCATTGGAAGAAAAATTGCTCCTTGAATAAAGTTAAATCTATTGGGTTTCATAAAGCTTATTTTTCTAAAAAAATGTGGATACCCAAAATTTTGTTATCTAACAATCCCAGATCCAAGAATGTTTGGATCCCGAAAGCCTAAATTTTTCTTATTTTCAGGAAAATACAGAAAGTACCAACAAAAATACGCGGTACATGGATAGTGGATGTTCTAGGCATAAGACTGGAAACAAAAACTATTTTGAAAAGATTATCAAGATGAAAGGAGGAAAAGTAACTTTCAGAGATAATGCTCAGGGAGAAATTATTGTTATAGGTAACATTGTTCTTCTTAGAAAAACTTTGATTTCAAATGTTTTATTTGTTAAGGGTCTTAAGAACAACCTCATTTTCATAAGACAATAATGTTATGAAGGATACCTTGTTAATTTTAGGAATGATAAGTTCTTAGTAAAAAATTCAAATGAGATATCATTCTTCAATTCATCAGAACACAAGATCAACTTGATTATATTTTCAAAAAATCATTACCTACCAATAGATTTGAATACATTAAACAGAATTTCGTAATGATAACCATGAGGTAATATTCCTCCATAAAGTTTCTATTCAACCAATTTCCTTAGAGTAATAAACTCATTTTCATAGGGGTAGTACATTTATTAATGTTGGGGTTTCAAAGTTTTTTGTAATGAAAATATACATAGTGAGGTTTTCAAAATTTTCTTAATGAAAATTTTCGTAGTTGGTTTTTTAAATTTTTCGTTATTATTTTTTCAAAATTTTCGTAATGAAAATTTTTATAGTTGATGTTTTCAAATTTTTCTTAATGAAATCTTTGGAACTTAAGTTTTCGTAATGAAATTCTTCCGACCTGAAGTTTTCATAATGAAAATCTTTGGAACTTATGTTTTCATAATGAAATTGTTTGGACCTGAAGTTTTTGTAATGAAATTCTTCGGACCTGAAGTTTTCATAATGAAAATATTTGGAACTTAAATTTTTGTAATGAATATATTCGGACCTAATGTTTTTGTAATGAAATTTTTTGGGCCTGATGTTTTCATAATGAAATCTTCGGAATTGAAGTTTTAGTAATGAAAATCTTCGGAACATAAGTTTTCGTAATGAATATCTTCATACCTGATGTTTTCGTAATGAAATTCTTTGGACCTAAATTTTCATAATGAAATCTTCAGAACTAATGTTTTCGTAATGAAAATCTTCAGATTTGAAATTTCCGTAATGGAAATTCCCAGATTTGAAATTTTCGTAGTGAAGTTTTTTTTCGTATTCATGTTTTTTTGAATCCCAAGTTCTTCAAAAATAATATCAGCTATTATGAATAATCTTCCTACCAATTCGAAAGTCATGTTTTCCTTATTAATTTTTCGTAGTTATTATTTCGTTGCCATTAGTTTCTTTTGATTTTAAAATTTCTCGGATTCTAGTTTTCTTAAGTCCAATTTTTTTTAAACCTCAAAAGATCAAATTAAACCAATTTTTTTCCTTGTGGATGTCATATCAATCGTTAAATTAGATTAGAAGGTTTCCCAATTGTTATATTGGAATTAGAAGTTGAAAGGTCACTTCCATCACGTATATAAAGGACCCCCGAAGGGTTGTCCCACATTGATTTCCAAGATCTCGCATCTCGAAGCTCTGCTAATCTACAAAAACCTATTCCGAATTCTTCTGAAGTTCTCATTCCAAATATCTACAGAAGCCCCTTCCGAAGATAGGTCTATTGTGAAGCTGATTCTGAAATGGAAAATATGCAGGGAGAGGTTAGTTCATCCGAACTTCGTCAATAAGTATAACTCCATTATTTACAAGAACACAAGCTTAATGGATGGGAAAGTATAGCTATCTCGAAGACAATAACACAAGATGTAGTCTATCTGTATCTTCTCATCGAATTCTATGAATCATTTTTCTTCTTTAAGGAAGAGGGTAGAGAAAAATTATCATTCAAGAGTTATGTAAAAACATATAAACTCTCTTACACCAAGGCTGCGAGCTTCGTAGGGATCTCATATGAAGATGAAGCCGAATTCTTCTCACACAAGCTACCAGAGTTTCAAGGAAGTTTTAATAAGGAAAAGGCTATGGAATTCCTTGGGCTCAAAGATGTTAAGACAACCATGATTGTCCATCTATCTACCAACAATCAGATTCTACAATTATGGGTTCAAGGTCTCATTGTACGGAGGAAGGGTGACAAGGACACCCTTAAGAAAAGTGACATGTATATCCTAGAATTTTTCATAAAACTAAGGAAGGTTAATCTCATGAGACACATCCTCATTATGATTTAGAACATAAAGAATGGAAATCTAAGAGTTCTGATTATTATGTATCCTACCTTACTCTCAAAGATGATAGTTCGTTGCCTATAATCCTTCAAGATTCCCTGAAGCATCAAGCCGAGGAATTGCAAGGTGATGCTGATCGGTGATGACACTCTGAAGAGGATGAAAGTGGGTTTTTACAAAGAGTTAGAAGAGTTCTATGATCTTCCTGAGGATGAGGTGGAATCCAATCTAGAAAATGTTGAAAAAGATAAACCATCAATGAAAGCAGTAATGAAAAGCTAGCTGAAGGAAGTGGAGGAAACAAACAAAACCCCCAAATCCAAGGAAACCCAATCCACACATCCTAAACCCAAAAAGCAAAAATCCTACCCAGATGAGGTGGTAGAAAAGTGGAGGGAGGATAAGAATAATAAAAAAGTAGGGGAGCCACAGTTCGGTTTGCATTCGGCTGTAGCTAAGGCCTTGAAAGAAAAAGATGCTGATGAGCGAGAATAGAAGGACAAGGAGAAGAAGCTTAAGAAGAAGATGTCAGAGGCCGATATTTGTCAATCCCTTATGAGTGATGATGAAATTGCTTCAGAGAATATTCCTGTTCCGAAATCTTTTTTGGTGGAACTATTACCTGAGACTCCAAGAAATAAGTTTATGTATCTGAAAAAAGTCAAAGAGAAGGAAGTCGAGAAGGAAGCTATAGAAGAAGTCCAAGAAGATCAATGCTCTGAAGAGACATACGACTTGTTAAAGAAAGTAGAATATTTTCAAGATAAGGAAATTAGTTCTGAGAAATTTTCAATTTGGACTTCTCAAGCAAGTTCTTCAAAACTTGTTACAACTAGAGATGATGAGAAGGGAGAAGAAGAAGTCAACCAGCCATCTGAGGAAGAGAGTCACAATAATGACTTTATTCTTTCTGAGGATATTGAAGCTAGAAATGAGAAGGAAAAATTTGATTAAGACAAGATTGTAAGGTTATCCAGAAGTGAGCATGAGTCTCCAGGGGAGGAAGATGTTACTAAAATTGATAAGGGTAAACAAGTGGTTATTGACACCCTAACCAAAGAAATTATGACGAAGGAAAAAGATGGAGGATCCTCAAAGAGGAAGTTGTTAGAGTTGGAGGAAGAACCATCTCCTAGTAAATTGTGTGATTCAGAGTCATCTGCATTGGGACATGATTTCGTGGACCAGTCCCTGAAGAAGCTGGTGGATATCATTCCAATCTTTCATGCAATTGATTCTAGATATCAGATGCTTCAACACAACATGAATCAAAAGTCAGAGTCCATATCCATGGTGATGGAAAAATTTGTTATGATAGAGGCCAAACACAAAAATTTCATGATCAATTATGATGTCCACAGAAGTTCTTGTAAGAAAATGACCTAATGTTCCAAGAAGATTGTTGAAGATATGGAAGAACTTGATCAGTTCCAAGAAGATGTCAAGGAAGCCTTCGGTACTAAGGATGCCAAGATTAAAAATCTTTCAGACAAATTTTAGGATAAGTTAAATCTTAAACAAAATTCTCGGATTCTATATGTCAAAGATCTGAATGGGAAGCTGAGTTATATTATTCAAAGCTTGAAAAAAGAAAAGGAGCTTCAGATTGAGATGGAAGAAAAGCTAGTGAAGCAAGACGATTTGCTGAAGGCACAAGAAGAGGCCATGAAGGCTCAAGAGTAGAGGATCTAGGCATTAGAAAAGCAAGCTGAGGAAGATCACAAAGATCTGAAGAAATTTAATACAATTGTGAAGATGCTAATTCCCAAGGAAAAAGAAACAAAATAGACCACTTTGATATTTTTTTGTATTTTTTTCCTTGTACTAATTTTTCCATCGTAATGAAATTTTTGGTTTCTTGTTTTTTCTGGTTTTCTATACTAATATTTTAGGTACTTTATTGTTTTTCTATTCCATCAAACTATTTTGGAAAATCACAAAGGGGTAGAAGGAAAAATAATTCTAAAAGGGAGAAGAAAATTTTCTTAGTAAAGAAGAATTATCCCTAAGTAAGGGGGAGTTTATTTTAAGGGGAGTTATCATTATGAAGATTTATTCATTTAAATAAAATTTCTCATTCCATAAATCTAGAATACGATCCTTAGTGTTCCAAAGCATAAGAGGGAGTTAGTCGTATTCACCATTGTCTATAAACAAAAAGAGAAAAGCTTTAATTTCAAAGTCTATAAATTTATTCTATGTCCTTACATTCCATTTCGTAATGATGTTTGTGCTTCCCAAAAAGGGGTATATTGTTGAGTAAATAAGGTTTAACTTATTAATTTTTCATTCCTTCATGTAAGGGGGATATTTTTGAGTCATCAAGGCTTCCTTATGAACTTGACCATTCCTCTTTTTTTGAAAATCACAAACACCTTATCTTAAGGAAAATTTCATTTACCCTATATTTTAACCCTATAAGAAAAAATTTCATTCCCCAAGGAAATTTATCCTTACCATTTTTTCATTAATAAAATCATTATTTTTATAAGTGTAAAAATTGGATTAGAACCAAAACCTCAGAATCATATAATACTTTGATATGAGGCATTCTGTTTAAGACTCCAAATTTTGGTTACGGACTCTCGTAAAGTTCAACTCCGAATTCTAGATACGAACTCCCATGAAGTTTAACTCTGAATTCTAGATACGAACGTTATCAAGTTTGACTTTGAATTTTGGATATGAACTCTTATGAGTTCTGACTCTGAATTCTCATTACGAATTCTGATTACGAACATTTCCAAGTTCTGACTCCGAGTTATCTGAATACAGACAACAAAATCCTATGAGTTCTGACTCAAAATTATCATGAAGTCTGACTTCGAACTTTTTATGTTCAGGTTCCGAATTATTATGAATATAGAATCCAAATTTCCTTGAAATTCAGACTCTAGAATTCTACAGAATTCAGGTTCTGAATTCTTATAAAACATAATCCGAATATCTTTGTACTATAGACTCTGAATTCATTTTTTCCTGGACTCCGAACTTTTATTTACCTTCATTCGTAATATCAGATTTTAGTTACTCTTACACTCATTTTGTTATAAAATGACTTCGTGCCTTCATTTATCAACTAATCGTTGTTTGAGTGACACGTGTATAGGTCCCTATAAAATTCAAGGAACAATATTACTGTTGGAGGAGGGATCCAATCGTTGGAGTCACGCCTATAAATATGAGCTCATTTGAAAAGAGTGAAACAACTTTTCAAGACTTTAGAAAATGTGATGGTGAAGTGATTTCTCGAGAGAGAGGCTCTTATAAACTCTCAATATTTGTGAAGAAAGTCTGAATGACTTGTTCAAACTTTTCATCGTGCAGACTTGCTTAGTGCAGAGGTTCAATTTCCTTAAAATCAGAGACTTCAGGTTGTGAAGTCAGATGTGCCAATTTCCTTAAAAATAGAGGCTTGTGGGGATAGCAAGACATGTATCGATCTTTGGATTGAGGTATTACCTGGGTTTGGGTAAGATAGACTTTCTTGAAAGTATAAATCAAGGGACCTATTATCCAGGGTTGTTGGATACCCTCCTCTTTAGGTTAAAATATTTTATTCTTGTTACTTGTAGTTTTACTACTTTGTTTTTCCGCTACATCTGTATTGTTGAGTAGAGTATAACTTTCTTATACTTCCTCACACTTGTACTCTGTTTTAGTTAGATTCTATACGCTTTAAGGTAGAATCTCATTTGTTGTAAACATTTGTTAAGTTTCATTTCCAGAATTACTTTTTCGGAATCAAGATAGTTATTAGAACTCAGAGGTGTTCTGAATTTTGGTTACGTAGAATTTCCTTAAGGATTTTTTTTAAAGAATACAATTCACCCCCTCTTGTATTTGTAACTTGTTTTACATATTCGATCCTACTTTTGGTATTATAGAGTATAATGTACTCAGACATACCGTTCTAACAATTTTTTTTCATAAATTCTAAAGTATAAAAATATGAGTTGTAAAAGAAGTAAATAAGCTTAAATGAATAATAAATATCATATATAACATATAAAAATATATTTTTCATCATAATGACTAACATTAAAGGTGGTATGTGAAAAATTAGCATTCATCATTTCGTGAGGCGGTAGTTCACCGTACATGTAAACAATATGTTCATTACCCATTAGATGGAGGTGCGTGTTGTTGTAGGCAGAATCCTTAGCATATAAAGATCCTAGTAAATTTAGGATATTATATTATCTATATAAAGATAGAATAAGGATAATTGATGAAGCATATAATGGAAATAAAATTAAAGAGCCTAAGGAAAGATGTTACCTCTTAATCGGGTAACTCCTTTTGGTTTTCACGAAAGGATTCCTTTGATTTAAAACACCCAAAAGGAATGATTAAAGGATGAAGGGAGGTATTTTATGGAGTTAATTTTTAAGATCTTTTCAGAACCTATGTGGCTTGATAGGTGTGAAGAAGTGGGAGGAAAGGATGCTTTTTATAGTGGAGGAGTGACACTCTTGTAATATTCTAAAATAAAAGAACCCCACCTTTTTTTTATTTAAAGTAGATCAATAGTGGTCTAATGTAGATACAAGGGAGGATATGGTCTAAATATGTGCATAAAATGGATTTTTGAAAAGTGTATATGTCGTTTTGCGCCATAAGGTTATGGTTTAGTTCCTTATTAAGCATAATTTAACCTTAGTCGTTGTAATTAATTTTAATTATTTTAAATAATATTTTTTTGTCAAATTTTTTCCCTTATTAGATATTATAAATTTTTATTATTAGAAATATTGAATCCATTATTCCAAATTAAAATCACATATGGGGTAGAAATTAATTTAAATTTAATCCTACAAATGGGATGACAATGCGAGTTTTTAAAATAAAACGTCCAAAAGATTGCTATGTTTTTATAGTCAATTTTAAAGTGAAATTGATTAAAATCACCTAAATTGGATTAATTTATAAAAATAGTATCTAATTAAACTTTAAAACCAATCTAAAACACAATTTAACCTTATAAATAAATATTATGAAAAATAAGTTTTGAAATAAATATCAGTTTTTCACTATTCATTAAAAATGAATCTTCATAGAAAAATACCAAAAAAACATTAAGCTAATTTTATTGTTTTTATTTTAAAAAATATCTTTACTTTTACATATAATATTCATAAAAGTGTCAAAATTTTATTTGAAATGGTTTCTCCATTAAAAGGTGGTAAAAGTGCTTTAATAAAAATATAGTTTTTTACGTGTAATATTGAGTTTATTCTTATCTTATGTATATCTAATATATTGGATGATTGTAATAAATATTTTATTGAATATATAAATTAAAAATTTCATTAATATTGTTCAATAATATTATTTATTTTAATTTATTAAGACAAAATTCCTTTGTGAGTAGAATGATAATAATATTTCCTTTAAATTCAATTAGTTTATATTTTCTTTTCCAATAAATTATTAAACTATTAATTCATTATATATTTTTTTAAACCATATATTTTAATATTTTTTTAGTAATATTCATAATCACTATTTTTAATAGCTTGGTTATGTACTATTATTTTAAATAATAAAATTTTAATAATATATAAATGTTCGGAAAAACTTAGTCTTGTGAGTAATGCAAGCCATTGAAAGTTGGATCCCATTCCTGTAATGCATGATAACTCAGTGTTGCGTACATTAAAAACTATAAAATATATTTAATTTATTTAAAATAGTATATATTATAAATAATTATGGTATTCTATTCCAGTATGGGCTTGGTGTTGTATGACATACATGCTATTGAAGACAATGTTCTTACAACATATTTTAAGGGAATTATAGTTATGATCATTTTAATGGTTTATTTCACAATATAATTTTAATAAAAAAATTTCTTATTGAATTTACATTGACTGAAATTATACGCTTTTTTTAATAAAACCTAACATTTTTATAATGCCCCAAAATTCAAAAGTTAGAGCATTGTATTCTATTACGTGTATTACATGCAACACTAAGCACATTAGGGAATAAAATATCCTGATAAATATAATTACTATTTTAAATAAATTCAATCTATTATATATAATTTAATTAACTCCAAAATGAGTTATATTTAATTTCATGCAAGAGATACTTTCTTTGATAATTTGTGTTATATGTAATACTGAGTTTTACCGAACAACAACATATTATTAAAATATTGATGTTTAATATAACATGTTATAACCTATCTGTTAAATTAGATGTCATAAAAATTATTAAATAAAAATATAAAAATATTTTTTATAAAAATATAAAATTAATTAATTGGATAAAAATTAATTAGAAATGAATATAAGAACCAATTGAATATAAAGGAAATGTTTTTATAAAAAACAATTTTCATTCTCATACAATATTTTTATCCTAAGAAAATAAATTAATTACAATTAGTGAGTGATATTAATGTAATATATATTTTATATATTCAATAAAAATATTTTTTATATTCAATTAATATATTTTATATTTACAAGATAAGAACAAACAAAATTTTATTCATAAAATCCAATATTTTTATAAATATAGTCTTACCACATTTAAATAGAGAGCATATTTTAAATCCAATTATTTTCAGTTTTATAAATTATATATATAAAATTATAATTCATCATTTAAATAAACACATAAAAGTTTTCTTATAGTGGATTTTTGGTATTTGTTTTGTGAATTAATAATTTTTGATGAATATTGAAAAATATAGATTTTTAATTCAAAAATCATTTTTAAAATAATTTATATATAGTGTTAAATTATATTTTTAATTAGTTATAAAGTAAAATTAGATCAATTACATGAATATTAATAAAATATATTTCATTATAATCAATTATACTTTGAAATTGGGTATAAAAACATTGCATACTTTTGAACTTTTTTTTAAAACCCAACATTATTGTCCCATCCGCAGGAATAATTTTATGTTGATTTCTTCCACTTTATTAATTTTAATTCATAAACCTATATTAAATATTTTTAATAATCATAATTTCTAATTTCAAATAATTTCAACTTATATTTTTACTAAAAAATATATTAGCGAATGTAAATAAAACTAATTATAGCAATTAAGAGAAAAATCATCTTAACAAATGAAAAAAAATTACATAAGGTAAAAATGACCTATTTCTTTTCAAGAAGTCATTTTATGGAAATATTCTGACCATATAATCCTTTTTAATAATTTTGACATTTATGGGATCCACTTACCAGGAAAAAATCGTTGCTGTAATTCCCTTTTCAAAAATCTGCATGAGTACCACTCTTCCTCCACTATAAAAAATCACTCACCCATCCCACCTCCTAAAAACTCTAAATACACTTTATCTAGACCATGATCTACATTTATACCTCTTCAAAACACCTCACATAAACCTATAATTATCTTTTTGGGTAGAAATCCATTCATGGAAGCCCTTTGGTGCAAACCAAAAGGTGCTAGCCAAAGTAACGGTAACATTCTTCCTCAAGATCTTCAGTTTTATTTTTTTATCCTCTCACTAAAATACTATTATAAAACTATTAAATAATAAAATATGTATCCTCACTTTAAAATATATTTTCTATGTCAAGGGTTCTACCAGTCCCTAAAAACACTTCTATAAAATGGGTAATGAACATAGATTTATATATGGTGAACTACCACCTCATAAAACAATGTCATTCATTTTCTCATTTACCAAAATTAATGGATGATAATTATGATGGAAAAATATTTAGAAATTATATTTATGACACTTATAATGTCTTTATTTTTCATTCATTCTTTTATAACCCTTACCATTATTCTTTCCGTTTTATGTAAATATGATAACATCGTTTGTGGAAGTGTGGACTACAACCCCCCAAAGAGACATGATTCGTTTACACTATACACGGAATATATAAAGGATAGTTTTAATCAAACTCTATGTAATATATTAAATTAATATTATGTTGAAATTATAATACAAATATGTTTCATTTACTTTTCATTCTTTTAATATGATAATGAAATTAATGTAGCGTTCATGTTTATGTATGGAATACTATTTCCATTAACGGTGCATTTAATTTCATATCTACAGATGTTACGAATTATTCTAAATACATATATAATTAATATATATGATATTTACATAATTTTTTACATTATTTAAAATTTTAACACATTATCTAATTATTATTATCAATAAATAACAAGTTACCACTTACTACATAATCTAGGAAATTAGCACAGGTAATTTTTTAAATAATTAATGGTTATTAAAAAATAGGTGATAAGATATTAAAAGAATATTATATATGACATTATATATATGAGTATTTTTATTTAAAAATTTATTAAAATTTTTAAAACCCTTATACATTTGGTTAAATAACATTCTCCCAAAAGGAAACACAAGGTAAGGGATTCTTATGTCACATTTAATTTCACGAAGAACACAACATAATCCCAAATTATTTGTTTGTGTGCTGTATCTACAGAATATTTTATATATTATATCTTGAATTATTTTATCTTTATTTTGTTTTTAGTTTCAAGTTAAATTATTTATTCGAAGCATATTTGAGTTAAAATATACCAAGTGAAAAATAAGTTTCATTACCTGATTCATTTTCATTGGGTTATACTACATCCACATTGTCTTCAACATTATACGATTATACTTATAATGAATTTGACTATATATTGATGTATTTACACTCATGTATGTGTATTTAAATTTTAAATGCATAATATGTTAATTTATTGATTATCACGTTAATTTTATGGTCTTTTCCAGGGTTCACATCACAAACTCATTTTGTTCGGGTTTGTTTAGACATGAATTTTCCATATAGGAAATTATTTTATAATTTTATAATAAATCATTTAAATTTATTCCCTTGTGGCTATTCATGAACATTTTCATGTGATATTATTATTTTTCAATTCATTAGAACACAATATTTTTTATAAAATGTTTTTTAAGAATCCCGACATCAATCTCTCTTTAGTTAGAAAACTATTTTTTTTTCAAAAAACCTTGTTTACAAAAAAGGTTTTCAAAAAATGTTTCTAACTCTTCTAAAATGATTTATCAAATACATTTATAATCTTTGGGTATTTTAAAAATTATTTTTTCACTATCCAAACAATTCATTTTTCTAACCTTTTTACTATGAAAGAGGAATATTCTTTTTACCTTTTACATCATATAATGATTTAACCACAATCATTTCCTCAATGTTATTTTAAAAGTTTAAATGTTTTTTGAACGTTTTTTTCAAATGTTATTATCAATGAAATGGATTTTAAGAAAAAAAAAGTTTTCATCAAATAGGTCATTAAAATATCCTTTTATAGTATTTATATTCATATATGACAACAAACCTTAATTTTTGCTCCACTTGAAGTATTCCGTATTGATACCATCCTTATTCTATCTCTAGATGATTTATGATTGATTTTTCCAGGGATGTTATTAACATTCACTTCCTAATTTTCTTTGTCTGTCCCCTTAGTATATTAGAATATTTATGGTAATTGAACTTTTAATTTTCACAAATTATCTATATCATTTATCATTGATATGTTTATTTCCTAAACCATATACCATTTTTAAATGTGGTGTTTACTTTGATGGACATGTGATTTACTGAGTAAATATTGATAAATCTATATCATTTACTTAATAATGATATTTTATAAGGCACATTTTTTATTTTAAATGATTATTCGATATATGAAGAATGATTTGGATATGAACTATATGGGTTAGGGACTAGTTAATTCAATCCCTATAGGTTGGATACTCTTTAATGTAAGCCCCTCAATGAATCTATAGTTTCATGTGATGAATTTGGTTGGATAAACCATTCATGTTTGTAACTAGTATGTTTTAAACTATCTTGTGAAAGGTATTGATTATATAGTTAAGGTTGTACAAACCAAATTGGTTTGTAAGGTCCTCATGGTAATAGTTTCTTGTACCTATGAAACATGGAATATAATAATTAATCATTTCATTTATTGGTAATTCAGCTGTGTTTATTACTGTTATCCATGAGATTATTTCATTGAAATTTTTTATGGATAAAATTCAGTTATCTATCTATTGATTACATGGTTTTTTTTTCAGATATTACATTTCTATATAAAGTATTCTCATTGATTAGTTTTTGTTCTTCTATACATAACCCTTACTGATATTTTTATCTAACCATTATTTTGTTTCCTTTCCTTAGTAATCCATGAATTTGACCAATAATTATATGAAAGGATATTCTATATGTAATAATGTAACCCTCAATAGAAAAAAAATTATTTTTTAATTAGTGTATTAATTTGTATTAAACGCCTCATGTATGTATTTGGTTTACCAATACTACTAAACTCTTTGGTCTATTTGTATTTGATTCCTTATAATCATGATAATGTAATGGTAGTAGACACCGGATCTGGGATTACAGGGGCTTTGGCCCTATAGTTTGTATCAATTGATTCTTAATAGAAACCTTTGGAACGAGATTTAGGAAAAAATAGATTATTTAACATATCCCAAATATAAAATTTCTAGATAAATATCTAATAAAATCCTTGAATTTTGGTAAGGTATATATAATTTGGGACTTCAAAGAAACACATCCATTTCTATATACTACAAGTGGAATTGGTTTTGGAACATATATAACTAGGGCTAGAAACTCCAAAAAGGTGTTTAGGCATGACTTGAGCATAACCTAGTAAATAATAATGCTCCTTACTGCACACCTGCTTTGAAACATCTGAGGTATATTATTTGGGTAATTCAAATTTTCAATACACAAAATTTTGAAGGATTTGAAAAGATAATGACAATCAATGATCAAGTTTAATCCTAACATGTCTTTGATTGAAAATATTGTGTCAATATTTAGACATCCTAAAAATAAATATATTAGTTTTCTAATATGATAATTGATTCTCACAATAGGGTTTTTGGTTCTAGGAAATTTCCTTCTCTATAGGATAACATATCAACCAAAGAATAACCCTTTTCAAAATAAATGGATGAAGTATTTTTGTGTTGAGGTTGTATTAAAAATAATAGTTAAAGGATATTTGGTTATTAAGCTTATTTCAACTATGTACATCATACTTATTTTTTATAATTATGTTAATATGGTTCTATAAAACGATAACCTGTATGTCGAGTGTCACACCCCAACCTTTATAATTATTTTGTTTTATTATCTATTGAAATTATATATTCTTGTTGAGGTTCAGGTTGAGTGTTCATTTTAAATTTTTCAATTTTGGTAATTTTGATAGGTTTCAGGATGGTGCACGGGAATTTCACGGTTAGCGGTAACCATACGGTCGACCTAAGTGACTTTGTGGTTGCCCAATATTTAAAATAAATAAAATTTTATGAAAATGAAATTTAAACAATGTGTTAAAATAGTTAGTAATTTTATTAAAATAGTTATTGATAATAAAATTTATTATTATTATTATCATTGAGTTATTATTGTTATTATTATTAAAATAGTTATTGATATGATTATAAATATTATTATTAATGATATGATAATGATGACTATTATTATTATTATTAAAATTTATATTATAATTACATTTTTAAAGCCATAATTTCCCTTTCCTTCTACCTTAGGAGCTACCCACTCTCTTCCCTCTCCCTTAACAAGCATTACACCCTCCCCTCCCCTATCTTTTATAGTGTGACCCCACCCCTCCCTCTATATCCAGTTAGCCCACCTCCAGCCAAAATCCATGATAGCCCTCCTCATCATGTCATCCTTCCACTTCATGCCACCACTTTCTCCAATGTGACACCACTCTGACTGCACCTCATTTCTTTAATGGTTGTTTTTCATGGGAGTTAGGATGTGTGAATACATCTTTGGAGTGTATTCTTGCTTCATCGAGAGTCCTGTCACATTCACCCTCAACCGATAGGTGTTTTCACTCCTTTTATTTACAATTAAATCCATGTGATTCTTATGTGTTATTAATTAATTTTTAAAACATTATTCACATCTTGTTAATTCCCTAGTTTAAATTATTTTGGTGGTTTCTTGATGATTTGATTTTCTAAAAATATCTTTTGATGTGAAAACCTTATTATTGCTATGTATGTGTATGCTAAATGTGTTTGGTAAAGGGATTCTTGAGCTTTAGGGGTAAAATTTAAATGTTTGGTTGATTCTTTCCCTTTTAATTTTTTTAGAACATTTATTCAATTATGACTTGAGATTTTCATGTGGAACATAGTGATTTCTTTAAGATTGGTTTGAAACATGTTTGGACGGGCTCTTTTGGTTTATGAACTCTTGTTGCATTTTTAATTATGAGAAATGGTTGGGTATGGGTTAAAGGGTGAGTGGTGTTTCTGGAGGTGATTTATAAAATTTTAATAGATGTTAGCTATTCCATTTGATGTTGGTACATCCATGGGTTCACTAGGTGCACACATGGATGTGCCCATAAATGAAGATGGTGTTTCCAAAAAGGTGTTGAATTAAAATCTTGATTTCTTAAACAGTTATTTTTTTTCTAAATGATGTTGAATAATTATGTGGTTTCTAAATTTTTTTAAAAAAATAAATATAATAAGGGTATTCCCTTCTGGAAATGATTATTTAAAATGAGATTTCACATTACTTGGAAAATGGTTTTTGAATTTCTTTTGGTAAATGCATTCGGGGTGGGAAAAAATTAAAGGTTGTTTGGCACTGCACTCTTTAAAATGGCATTTTATTAGTCCTTAATTTCATAAAAGTTCTACTGGTTTCTAAATAATTTTGGTTTTTTTTAATTTTATTTTAGGGATTTTGTGATTTTTGAGTTGTTGGTAATGTTTACATAGTGCCTTAGACTTTACTATGGTGATTTTGGGCTGTGACTGTTGAGAGTGCCTATATGTGCATGCATAGGGTAAGAAATATATATATATATGCCATATTTTTACATATTCACTCATGGTGTGGGGAATATTTGAAATTCGTTCAGGGATATTATATATATATGTGTTTGTGTGTGTGTGTGTGTGTGTGTGTGTCTGTGTATAAGTGTATCTATGTGTAAGTGAAAAGGGTCTGCTCGAGTGGTCGTCATAAAAAATGGCATGTTTGTGGGAGGTTTCTCTTTTCATTTCCTTTAAATTTAGGAATACATTGATTTCTTGTATTTTATACCTTTATTTAATACTATTTAGTGATAAATGGGTTTTATAATAAATTAATGATATAAAATAAAGTAAATTCGTCTTTGTGTTCGATCACATTAAATTATTTAATTGAATATTCCAGCTAAGTGTTTGATGAAATTCCCATTTAGACTTTATAGATATATTTAGGAACTAAATGGAAATTTGGGTTTCTTAAATGGGTTTCCAAAATGTGTTTCTCATTTTCCCATGTTGTGTGCATGTGATTTTTTATTAAATGGTTTGGCATGTGAAAATCATGACAGGATCGGTTGGCATTTTTTTTTTAAAATGGTTATCTTAAAATATCTCCTTAGAAGGTCCTCTTTCCATGGTTATGTTTTATGTTGTGGCAGGTCTACTGTGTATGAATCCCTTATGATAAAAATTTGTAAGGCTAGGGAAATGTTCCTTGGATTTAATCTGGGGTGAATATTGTGTGGGTTGCTTGTGTGCGATGCAATTATATGTGATGGATTACTTGTTTGAAATTATTGTCTCACCCCCTTTTAGTCTGAATATTAGAACCTAGCATAACGAGTGAATTTTTAGTGAATGATTGCTGCACCAGTTTAGATTACGCACTAGATAGTGGCCTATAGTATGAGATATTTTTTTATTGTTGCTATGGGATTGGGCCCCTCGGTCAGGCCAGGTAGGGAAATGATCGGTCATTTGGGCATTATGATGTCCTCGGGTCGACATGCATTTGGGATGAGTCACATGTATAGTATGTTCTAGATTATTCATGAGGTCCTAGGTTCTCCCATGTATTTTTGGCACTTAGTTTTTTGGGAAAGATGATTTTGGTTCCTTTTTTGGATAGTTATTCATGTGATCTATTCTCCATTTCCCTAATTGTGTGGTTGTTGTTCCTACTTCCTTATGTGGTGTAACATCTTAATAAAGTGATGGGTTTGTTTGAAAATGTTTATGGGAAGTAATTTAAGTTTTTTTCACTTTATTAATTCCCTTTTGATTAAAATAAAACTCTTTTTCTATCTAGAATGTTAATGTCTTTTTCTTGAATAAGAACCCAAATTTAAATGGAAAAGGGGCAATGGGCTATGATTTATTTTAAAGGGGAAAATGTGTGAAAACCTAGTTTTATACATTATATTTAAAATGTGAAATTGATGGATATTATATTTAAATGAAATTAAAATGAGAATAGATTGTTTGGGAACACCTACTGAGCTTTAATACTCACGCCTATAGTTTTATCATTGTTTTTATCTTTGGGTGTTATGTCTTGCTTTGATTCGATCATCGTAGTGTGAAGTTAGTTTGATGTCAGTAGTGACCAGTAGAGTCACATGGAGGTATGTGTAGTTTTATTTTCTTTCTAATTCTAGTTTTCATTTTTGTAGTTCAGTTTATATTTATTGACATGTCTTTTATTTATGGGATAAATTGTTCCCACATATTTGATTTTGATTCACGTCACAAGTTTCTAGCCTGTGGGGATTGGGAATGCCCTTTGGGCCTTACTGTAAGACAGCTCAGGTGACTGGTTCCTTGTTGACTAGGGTTGGTTCCTGAAAAAATGGTGTTATAGGAGGCTCTTGTTATTTGGGGTGTCAAATAGTTGAAGATTAGGAATGTCGAGGCTCAGGTGGTAAGAAATAGGCTTGTACCGAATCACAACCACTCATGATGAAAACTGAGTTACCAGAGGTAGTTCGGGATTTGAGTCCTATATTCTTATTTTAGATTGAGGGATGATAATAGAGGTAAGATAATTCTATGTTGGTATTTCACATGGTGTAATGACCCATGTGGAGTCAGAGTACACGATTTAAGTTCCTCTTAGTTACTAATGCCTACATGGGGCATGGATCACTACCTTATCATCGGGTTAAGAATAAATACAAGTTACGCTCTCCGATAGTATAGTGTTAGTTGTGGTTTGTATTGGTTTTGTTGGATGTAAGTGTGTTTTTGGAGATGAAAGTGTTTTTGAAATGGAATAATTTTCATTAAAATGGTCTTAAATTGGTAATGTGGGTTTTCAATTTGAAAGCATTGAGGCTTGAAAAATTGGAGTTTTTTTGGACTTGCTATGAAATTCCTTGGGTGATCCTCATGAACGTTTTCACATGTGAGGGAATGAGTTGAAAGTATGTGTTAGAGCATATGGATGGAAGCAGATAGACACTTGTGAAATGGTTCATGGGATTACTTGGGTGCGTATTTGAAATTAAATGCTTGGAATTGTTTATAAAAAGTGATTTTTAATGGGGACATGATTTTTGGAATTGAATTTAGTTAAAAAAGTGTGTTTTTATATTGGGAAAGCGGCATTGAAAGAAGGAAAATTTTAAATTTAAAATGAAAAAAGATTTTATAAATGGAGTTTTTTTATGCTGATATGTGATTCGCTTATCAGCCTGTTTGTTTAGCTTGAGATGTTATTTCAAATTATGTTTCAAATTCATATTGGATTTGGTTTTATGTTTCTTATGTTGTTTAAAAAATTACACCCAAAAAGGTCCACAAAGTTTCTAATGAGTCATTCCATGTTTCTAATTCTTTCCAAATGTTACATATCCTTCACACTGATCGTGGTCCGTTAGAGGTTGTGAGGTGGCTTGAAGAGGTCAAATGTGTCTTTAGGGCATTGGGAACTCCTGAAGCTGTCAGAGTGTGTGCCATTTTGGGTTTGTTTGAAGGCCCAGATTTGAAAAAATGGGAGCTATTCTTCCAACTATTATTGCAAGTTAGGATGATGTGGGATGTTTTTAAATCAATATTCATCTGATAGTGTATACCCAAGGAGGTGAAGATGATGAAAAGGGAAGATCTCATGGGTACTCAATAAATCTAGTGGTCGGTGAATTCTTATGTCGACCAATTTAAAGAAGTGGTTTCTTTTTCATTAGAGGAAGTATCAGAATATCAAATGAAAACTCCTCTTTTCATTTGGGGTCTTCATCCTGAGATTACAAAGAATGTGATCTCATCGGGTGACACATGTTTCAATAAGTTGGTGGATGAGGCATTTCTGGCTAAGATGGTTCTCGTTGTCCAGTCAGTGGTGGTTGGATCTTGTGAAAGTTCCCCATCTGACGAGGAACACATACCTTAAAGACCTATTTCTAAAGATTTTTATACAAAGGTCATGGATTCTAGTTCATCAGAATATTCAATTATATGCCATCAGTGTGGTCATTTTTTGAATTCAAAGTCATCTTGTCACAACCCTCTAAAGACATGACACCGTTTTGGCTATCCATATCATCAAGAGAAAATTTTCAAGAATCATTTCTTGAATAAGACCATGTGACCAGAAGATTTTAGTGCCTAAATATGTGGATGAAGATTCTTCAGCCATCCAAGCCCTGACCATAGGTCGCAGGGTGATGTACGCGTACAATCCAGAGTTTCTGGGTGTGTGAAACTTCAGTCCTATTTTGTGTTCCATGTTGGTATTGGAACATTTAAAGTATTATCATTATTATGTTTATGTTATTAATGTTTTTTCATTACCGGAAGTTCGTTGGTTCTTAGGGATGTTATGATGGGAATGTTCTACTGTGATTCAAGTATTTGTGCCCATTTAAAAGTCGATATTTAAAAATTTCAATCTCATTTGAGTGTGTTTAAGTATTGTGTGGGTTGGTTATGGGTTGGGAGTTCCCGCGTTGGCCCCTCCTAGGGGTGGAGTGTTGCGGTTTCATGTTTCTATTTTAGTTTAATCCTTATGGTGGGGATAACCCTCTTATGTTTTCCCGTTGATTTTGGATTTTTTTCTAGATTAGTTGGGTATGACTTGAGGAATAAATAGTCACACCAGAATTCCTTGTTTATTCTAGTTGTGTTCGGTCAGGGACTCAATATTTTGATTAACTTTTGTCTTGGTGAATCTTAGTGGGTTGAAAATTTTTGGGGAAGGGATAATTGGCACACCATAACCTTTAAAATTATATTATTTTATTAATTTTTAGTTTTGGATATTATCATCAAAGTTTGAGTTGAGTTCTAGTTTAAATTTTTTGATGTTTGGTAATATTTAGGGGTTTTGGATTGGTGTAGTGGCACCACACAGTTAGCGCTAACTATGTGGTCATCCCAAGTGGATGTACAGTTGCCCAATATGTAAAATAAATAAAATTTTAGGAAAATAAAATTTAAAGAATGTTTTAATAATAATAATATTATTATTATTATTATTATTGTGTTATTATTATTATTATTAAAAAAATTATTGATATTATTATAAATATTATTATTAATGGTATGATTATGATGATGATGATGATTAATATTATTATTTTTAAAATTGATATTATTATTACATTTCTTAAAACCCTAATTTCCCCACCCTCTCCTTTAGGTGCTACCCTCCCCCTTCCATTTCCTTACCCAGTGTTACCCCCACCCCTACCCTCTTTTAAATAGTAGGACCCCACCCACTCCCTCCATCAATGGTGAGCCCTCCTCTGACCAAACTCCCCGATATCCCTCTTACTCACTTCACCCATCCACCTCACATTTCCCCTTTCTCTGGCATGACACTGCTCCGTCCGCACCTCCTTTCTCTAGCATGACTTTGCCCAGGCTGTGCCTCCTCTCACTAGTAGTCACCACTCCAGCTACACCTACCTCACTGGTGCCATCTCCGACCATTCCTCCTTCACCAACTCCCTCCTCCTTCGGTTCATTTTAATTTAAATTTTAGGATTTTCTTCACTTTGGTCAAACTGTTAATCTAGTATTGATGTGCGGGTAATTTTTATTGGGTGTTAGGATGTTCATATCCTTAATTGGAGCATATTATTCCTTCATCGAGAGTCCCATAAAATTCTCACTCAACTAGTAATTGTTTCTATGCCTTTTATTTCCAATTCAATCCATGTGATTCATGTGTGTTATTAATTAATTTTTAGAACATTATTATCATCTTTTTAATGCCCCTGGTTAAATTTTTTTGTTTTTTATTGATGATTTTATTTTCTAAAATTATCTTTTCATGTGAAACCCTTATTATTCCTATGTTTTTTATGGTAAATGTGTTTGATAAATGGATGCTTGAGCTTTAGAGGTAAAATTGAAATGGTTGGGTGATGTTTTTCCATTGAAACATTTTATAAAATTTATTCAATTATGGCTTGGTATTTTCATGTGAATCATATTGATTTCATTAAGCATGGTTTGAAACTTGTCTGTAAGGGCTCTTTTGGTTTATTAACTCTTGTTACATTTTGTAATTAAGTGAAATGGTTGGGAATGGGTTAAAGGAAAAGTTATGTTTTTTGAGGTGATTTATAAATGTTTCATAGATGTAAGGTGTGCCATTGGATGTTGTCACATCCATGGGTTAACTATGTGCATACATGGATGTGACGTAAAATGTAGATGGTGCTTCTAAAATGGGTTTTTCTTAAAATATTGGTTTCTTAAACGATTATTTGTTTTTAAAATGATGTCGATTCATTTTGTGGTTTCAAAAAGTGGTATAAAAAGGAAATATAAGAATGGTATTATAGAATCCTGAAATTTTCTTATATTACATTTAAATCATAATAAAGGTAAAAAAACATAATAGTATTACACCATGAGGATCCATAGGTTTAGTGTCTTGGGAAAACAAGGACTAAACATAACATTTACAACATCAAACATTAATATTTATTTAATTCCATATTCTCTAGATTATTATTGGAACTTGACGTATCCTTAGTACATGTAGTCACCTAAGGATATACATTAAAAATGAGTGACCTAAATTCCCATTAAGAGGATATATATGAACAATATAACAATGGGTGAGTATAATTATAACATAGGAAAAAGATCATGAACATGGGAGGAAGCATTAATAAAAGACTTGAAATGGGAAAATACATAAAAATGAAACATCATGTTTTATTGGTAATCTAAAACACATAGTTTTGAAAAATTCTAGCATTATGATCTTGCATCATTTCCCTTTTACTCATGAGATTCATCACTTTACCCAATGCATTAGAGCACTCTATAATTCTGGGCGCACCTATCACATCATAACATCATCATTATCATCCATTCCACATAGAAAATATATCAAAAATGAACATAAATAACCCAATAAAATGAATGGTTTTCATCTCATAAGAATACATTCATACACTTTGGGTTCCCAAAATATAGTGGGATAACATGCTTGATACCAGAATCATCAACCTTGAGTGAGTAGTAAAAGGTGCGTTCTTGAAAGAAGATTTCTTTTGGAAAACATTGTGTTTGACATAAAATCAAGTGGAGAAAATCTACATCCCAGAATAGGTCATATAATGATGAAAAAATTATTTTTAAGGACTAAACATACCAAAAACGAAGTGAAATAGGGAGAACCCTATGAAAGAAAGTCGTGTTCGAGAATTTCCCATTACCCTATATCCAAATGCTTTATCCACTTTAGAGACCTATATAACCACATTATATTCATTAATTAACATTTCCATAACATTGTGTACATGAATATAGTACATTATTATTTCATTAATTTATTTTATGGGCCTTTGGATGAGTTATTGGGTTTAAATCTATTTTTTGGGGAATGTATGTTTTTATGGTTTTCTTGAACATTTCACTTTTATTCATGAATGGAAGGTCGTATAGAACATGGGAAAAAATACAGAAATGATATTACATATTACTAATGATATTACAGGATTTAAAATGATATTATAATTAATTATTTTATATACCATGTGTATAATTCATTAGTTAAAATTTAATGATGATCGTTTGGGTTAATTTCAGGCCGTTTTTCATCCACAAAGAACTTTTTTCTTTTAATAATTTAGTAATTTGTACATAATTTAGTTCCAAAACATTAAATAGGACATAATAAATATAAAATATTTTGGTTCAACAATAAGAATGGTTTCATGACAAGATCTGAAGGTGGAAAAGATAATTAAAAAACATGTCATTCTTGAAGGTGATAAATTAACACCACACAGATAACATTTTCTTTTCAAAAATAAAATGAAGAGAAGAAGGGGGTTGGATGATATAATATAGCAATAGAATCATAAAATTATAGTATATTTATAATACTAGAGTTACCATACCATGTGTATTTATATATTTGGGTAGATAATAAGAAAAGAACATGAAGTTGATAGGAAATTAAAGGAAAGAGAGAGGGAAATTACCTCTTGCATCCTCCTCTTGAGATCCTCCTTAAGGAACCTAGGATTGGTCTTTTTATGAGACTATAAGATCTTGAAAGTGTAAGAGGGGCTAGGGAAGATTATTCGGTAGTGTTTATCTAGGGATTGAATCTTGAGAGGTGTGAGGAAATGAGGGTGTGAAGGGTCATATTTATAATGGAGGGGAGATGGATTTTCTCAATATAATATTCATTAATTTATTATTTCTCTATAAGGAAAGTAATAGTGAGTCTTCCATGACCAATTGTAGTAATTTTATTATGTGAATCCGAACCAATTGGTCTTACATCATCAGAACATCATACATGACTCTATAATTAGAGTATTTATCTTATTTTGTAAATTATGGTATTTCGCTATTCATAAAAATTCAAGTATCTCAGAAAAATCCAAAAATTTCACCCTATCCATTTTTCTTCATGAAGAATCCAAAAATTAAGTCCATTTTTCAAAAATCATTTTCTAAATATGATTAATTTAATTTTTAATTAAAATCATAATCTACTTGAAAAATACAATTTTAAAACATTTGTTTACTCATTCCAAAACATAGGTACATCATGATTTCAATTAAAATACTACATATATACTATCATATGTGAGGTTACTATTCATAAGAGTATATCACTACTCATAAGGGTACCATTACTATTCATAAGGGTATGTAACTATTCACCAAAAAATAAGTTTATCCTAATAGAGTCCGAAATCTTACTGATCGCAATCGTGTATGTCAGATTTTCAAAATCCAAAACCTAGAAGTGGAAAAACTATGTTTAATGGTCACATAGTATTTATTATCATTATATTTCATTGTGCTTCCAAATTTGGTTATACTATAAGGAATAATTATAAGAAGATATTTTCCATTGAAGGTACTTCTCCTTCATTGCCTCCTCCGGTTCCCAAGTAGCTTCTTTAAACTTATGGTTCCTCCAAACCACTTTGACATGGTGGGTTGTATTGTGGGGTAGAACCTTATCTCTCCAGTCTAGAATCTCTATTGGCTGCTCCTCATAAGAGATATCATCTTCTAATTTCACCACCTCTATGGTTAGTATGTGTGAGGGATCTGGTATGTACTTCCTTAGGAGTGATACCTGAAACACATCACGAACTTGATCCATATTCTGTGGAAGTACAAGCCAATAGGCCACGAATCCTATGTGGTCAAGGATCTCAAAGGGGTCAATAAACTTTGGTCTTAACTTCCCTTTATTTCCCAGCTATAAGACTCTATTCCATGGTGATATTCTAAGGAAGAATTTATCCCCAACGTCTAACTCCAAGTCCCTTATATGGTTGTTAGCATAACTCTTTTGCTGAATGTGAGAAGCTTTGATGTGTTTCGGGAGGAGTTGAACCTTCTCTATTATCTTTTTCACAAGATCGAGTCCATGTAGCTTTATTTCTACAATTTATCCCAATAGGTTGGAGTTCTACATCACTTTACATAAAAAGATTCATATGGATCCATCTGAATACTCGAGTGGAAGCTATTGTAGTATGAGAACTCAACCAATGGGATATGCTAATCCCATCCACATTTGAATTATAAAGACCTGGCTCTTATCATGTCATCAAGAGTCTAAATAGTCATTTCATATTGGACATCAGTTTGGGGGTGATAGGCCATGCTAAAATTTAATTCAATACTCAAATCATGTTGAAGGCTCCTCCAGAATTTAGTTGTGAACCTTGGATCTCGGTCAGAGACAATCGAGAGTGGAACTCCAGGAAGTCCTACCACTTCCTTCACAAATATATTTATATGTTGTTGAAGATAAAGATCTTCTGGAATAATGATAAAATATACAGTCTTGGTGAGTCGGTCAACCAAAATCCATATTTCATTATTTCTCGTCGATGTTTTTAGGAGACCCGTAACAACGTCCATAGTGAAATTCTACCATTTCCACATGGGTATAGGCAAAGGATGCATCATCCCTTTAGTCATTTGTCACTTTGCTTTAACTTTCTGACATACCAAGCACCTTTAAATATATTCCACAATTTCATTCTTCATGTTATCCCACCAGAAGTTTTCTTGGAGGTCTCAATATATCTTGGTACTACTAGGATGGATAAAGAATGTTGAGATATGTATATTTTCCAATAGCTCCATCTTTATCCTGGGTGATGAAGGCACACAAAGCCATGTTCCAAACCAAATTACACCATCATAGTGACTATGGAACTCTTTCATCTTCCATTCCTTTAATTTAATCACCTTATTTTGTAACTCCATATCATCCCTTTGTTCCTCCTTAATCATATCTTGGATTGATGGTTTCATAATCATTTGGTCAAGGTAGGATGTGTCCCCTACCATTATGATTTCTAAATTTATCCTTTATATATCCAAGGAGATAGGCTCTTTCTCAATCCATAACATGTATAGAGTAGCGGGTTATTTTCTTCTTACAACATCATCTACCCTTTTCAACATTTTAGGATGATAGTGAATAGAGAAATCATAATCTTTGATTATCTCTAACCATCTCCTTTGACGCATATTGAGCTCCTTTTGTGTGAATATATACTTTAGGATTTGGTGTTTAGTGTATATGTCACAATTCTCACCATAAAGGTAGTGCCCCCATATTTTCAAGGAAAAAATCATAGATTCCATCTCTATATCATGCATCGGGTAGTTATGCTCATGGATCTTCAACTATCATGAGGCATGGGCTATCAAATTATCATTTTTCATGAGTACACAACCCAATACTTTCTTTAAAGCATCACTGTATATCAAAAAACATTCTCTACGTTTTGGTAGTGTGAGTACATGTGCAGTGATCAGCCTTCTATTTACCTCCTTGAAGCTTCCCTCACACTCTTCTGTCCAAAAATACTTTACCCCTTTCCTTGTTAACATAGTTATCATGCATGAAAATCAAGAGAAATTTCTCACAAAATGTCGATAGTACCCAACTAATCCATGAAAAATATGGATTAGTCTAACAATTTAGGGCCTAGTCTATTCATCAATCTCCTTTTTTTTGAAGGGTCCATCGAAATTCCCTCACTTGTGATCAAATGTCCCAACAACGTGACTTTCTTCATCCAAAAGTCACACTTGCTGAACCTGGCATACAACTTCTCATTTCTCAATGTCGCCAACATAAGTCTTATATTCTCTTCATGTTCCAAATTTCTATTGGATTTTATGAGAATATCATCGATAAAAAGCACCACAATTTTTTCGAGGTAATGTTTAAATAATCTATTCATCAAATCCAATAATATTGAAGGGTAATTAGTAAGTCCAAAGGGAATCACCCGAAACCCATAGTGCCCATACCTTGTACTGGATGTAGTCTTATGAATATATTACTTCTTCACCTTTAGTAGATGATATACAGAAAGAATATTCACCTTCGAGAAGTATTGAGCTCTGATTAACTGATTGAACAAGTTGTCAATCCTTGGAATATGATACTTGTTCTTTATGGTGATCTTGTTGAGTTCCCAATAGTCGATACACAATCGCATTGTTCCGTCATTCTTATTCATAAAGAGCACTGGTATACCCCATGGTGATTCACTAGAGAGTATGAACCCTTTGTCCAATTTCTCTTGCAGATGCTTCTTTAAATCATCTAGTTCGATAGGATCCATTTTATAGGGACACTTTGAGATAGGAGTAGGTCTGGGTATGAGTTCAATTGATAACTCTACCTCACTATTAGAGGGAAGTCTGGGTATCTCTTTGGGAAATACATTAACGTATTCCCTCATGATGGTAATTTCCGTAAGGTTGGTGATTTCATTTCACTCAACCATTTGGGTGAGGTATGCTTCTTCATATGGAATCAGCACCCACATAGTTGAAGGATTTTTTAATGGAGATACATGATATTCCTTGAATTTTTAGAGGAACTTGGGATGGTTTGGAATATGAAAAGATATTTTATTTTCTCTAAAGTTGAAACATGGTCTATATAACGAGAGCCAGTCTATTCCCATTATATCATCGAATTCCACTAAGGAAAGTATTACTAGATTCACTGGAAGAATATTCCCACATACGCCAATAGGAGAAGAGTCAAACACTTGGGTTGAAATTATTTCATCACTTGGTGTTTTTACAAATATCTATACTTCATGGTTTCAGGGATTCGATTCTATAGTTCTAGAAAAATTTCAAGATACAAAGGAATGCGTAGAACCAGAATTAAATAACACTTTTTTCCATTCGTGAGTGAATAGAAAGTGTAACTTTACTGACTTCATTATCTTGCTCCACTTCCTCAATAGTGATAGAATAAGCCTTCCATTGTTCCTTTGGCTTTGCTGGCTGCTAATGCTTATTACCCTCGAGGACTTGAGGTTTAGTGCACTAGCTTACATAGTGCCCTTTATCCCTATAGTTATAGCATTGAACCATGGGTGGTTCTGTCCTTTCATCCACTATGTTCTCCTTCTTTATCATGTCTTTTCGACACTCTTGAGCATGGTGACCCTCTTTCTGACACTTAAAGTATTTCCCTATCCCTTTGAGGAAGTTCCCATGATGATACTTTCCACATTTTTGGCATGTGGGTTGTTGAGTTTTCTTCCCACCCTTATCATTAGATCCTCCAGCTTGAAACACCATATTTTGTTTCTTACCACCATATCCATGGAACCATTCTCCAAACTCCATATCCACTTTTAGAGAACATCGAAAAACTTCTTCAAAACTCCCAATGTCTCGAATTTTAAGATCCTTTAGAAGGTTTTGTTTTAATTCACTAAAGAATCCATCAATTTTTTGATCTATGTTGATAACAAAACCCGAATCGTACATTGAATGACTTTTGAAACTCTATTTGTATATTGTGACAGATTATACATCCTTTTTCTTGAGCTCAATGAATTATATCTCTATCTTTGTACAAAGATTTCATGGGAAATACTTTTTAAGGAACATGATATTAAAGTCTTCCCATTCCATCTTTTCAATTTCCTCATTTGTCTTGGTGTTCTTAATCAAATCCCAAAATTGATCGGCCTCTCCATCTAGATGATAAATGGATAGTGTCACCTTTTACATATTAGAATAGTAAAGCACAAAAATGATCTTCTCCATGTATTTTTCCCACTGTTCTGCAACTAGTGGATCAGAAGATCAACTGAACGTCTGTGGTCGTTACCGCATAAAACAATCGATAGCCAGTTTCTCCCTCTTTGGTGAAGGAGGATGTTCCCCATTATTCTGGTTATTGTTTATAACCAGAGATAGTTGGGTAAGAATTTACATGAATTTTGGAACTCCACATCCCAATGCATTGGGGATGTCATTCGGGAAATCGTTGCATTGGCCCTCGCACGAGTTGTTGGAAAGGTTTCTACTGGTTCCCACCATTCTCTAAAATAGAAAAGGTTAGAACAAAACACAAGTAAACAATTAAAGAAAAACTTACTAATTTTTATGATTTATACTAAAAGAATAAATTATCGGATCCTTATCTAAAGCTTATTTTGTGCATATTTGTACTTATTATAATTCTACAGGTTTTCTCTTTGGTTCACTAATCCTAATTCCCAAATTAACTAAACCTTTCCTCTAATACCGAATATAGAGACCCTGCCTTTTATTACATTACATTTACATCATAATAAATATATAAAATATAATAGTGTTACACGATGAGGATCTAGAGGTTAGTGTCTTGGGAATATTAAGACTAAACATAACATTTACAACATCAAACATAAACATTTATTTAATTACTTCTCCTCTAGATTCTTATTGGAAGTTGACATCTCCTTAGTACGTGTAGTCAACTGAGGATATACATCAAAAAGGGGTGATCTAAATGCACAGTAAGAGGATAGATTTTAAAAATATAATAATGGGTGAGCATAATCATAACATAGTAAATGGATCATAAACATGATAGGAAGCATTAATAAAATCCTAGAAATGTGGCAATGCATAAAAATGAAACATCATGTTTTAGTGGTCATCTACAACATATAGTTGTGAAAATTTATAGCATAATTTTCATGCATAATTTTCCATTTACTCATGATATTAATCACTTTACCCAATGCATTGGATCATTTTATAATTCTGGATGCACCCATCACTTTCAAACATTCATATTACGCTATATAATTTCGGGAGCACCCGTCCCATAATAACATTATCATTGTCATGCATGACACATATAACATATATAAAAAATTAAGATAACTAAATGATGAAAAGTAATGGGTTTCATCTCATCATAACACATTCATAAACTTTGGGTTCCCAAAATAAATTGGGAATAACGTACTTGATATAAGAACCATTAACCTTGAGTGAGAAGTAAAAGGTGTGTTCTTGAAAGAAGATTTCTTTTGTAAAACATTGTGTTTGACATATTTTTTTTTGAAGAACACGTATATCCTAGAATATGTAAGATAATTATTAAAAAATTATTTTTAAGGAGTAACCATACCAAAAATGAAGTGAAAGAGGGAGAACCTGAAGAAAGAATGTTGTGTTCGAGAATTTCCCCTTACCTTGTATCCGAACGATTTATTCCCATTAAAGTTACATATAACCACATTATATTCATTAATTAAAAATTAATGACCCTTGTGTGAATAAATATAGTTTGTTATGGTTTCATTAATGTATTTTATGGGAAGTTGGATGAGTTACAGGGTTTAAATCCATTGTTTGGGGAATGTTCGTTTTTGTGGTTTTCTTAAGTGGTTCACATGTATTCATGAATGGAAGATCATTTAGAACATGGATAAACATAATGAACAGATATTAGATGTTATTAATTATATTATAGGAGATTAAATAATCTTATAATTAATTATGTTATGTACCATGCAGATGAATCATTAGTTAAAATTTAATGATGATCGTTGGGGTTAATTCGAGCTGTTTTTTCATTCACAATGACCTTGTTTATTTTAATCATTTAATAATATGTATAGAAGTTATTTAAAGAAAATTAAATAGGATATAATACATATAACATAATCTGTCTTAACCATAAAAATGTTTTCATAACCAGATCAGAAGGTGGAATTTTTTTTTGAAAACATTTCATTCTTGAAGGTGATAAATTAACACCACACGAACAACGTTTTCCTTTAAAAAATAAATAGAAGAGGAGAAGTGGTTTGGATGATATAATTTCCAATTAGTATCATAAAATTAAATTATATTTATAATATTAGAGTTATAATACCATGTAGATAAATATAGGTGTGGAGATAATAAGAAAAGAACTTTAAGTTGAAAGGAAATTAATGGAAAAGAGAGAGGGAAATTACCTCTCGAATCCTCCTCTTGAGATCCTCCTTAAAGAACATAGTCTTAGTCTTTTGATGAGACCAGAATCACCTGGACATGGTATAGGGGATAGAGAAGATTCATGTGAATATTTTAGACAAGGATTTAATGCTGATAAGTGTGAGGAAATGAGAGTGTGGAGGGTGGTATTTATAGTGGTGGGGGGAGGGGTTTTCTCAATATAATATTCAATAATTTATTATTTTTCCAAAAGACAAGTAATATTGAGTCTTCCATGACCAATTAAAAAAATTTTATCATGTGAATCTGAACCAATTGGTCTTACATGAGCAGAACATCAAACATGACTCTATAATAAGTGTATTTAACTTGTTTTGTAAATTAAGGTATTTCACTATTCATAAAAAATTCAAGTATTTCATAAAAATCCAAAATATTCACCCTAACCATTTTTTGATGTGTATAATACAGAAAATGAAGTCCATTTTTCAATTTTTTTTCTAATTATGATTAATTTAATTTTTAATTAATATCACAATCTACTTGAAAAATACAGTTTTTAAAACGTTATTTACTTATTCTAAAACATAGGAACATCATGCTTTCACTTAAATTCTACATATATACTATCATAGGTGAGGTTAGTATTCATAAGGGTATATTACCATTCATAAGGGTACCATTACTCTTCATAAGGGTATGCTACTATTCAACAAAAATTAATTTTGTCCTATCAGACTCCAAACATCTTACTGATCACAATCGTGTATGTCAAATTTTCAAAATTCAAAACATAGAAGTAGTAGAATTATGTTTAATGGTCACATAATATTTAGTATCATTACATTTCATTGTAATTTTTAAATGTTATTATACTAGAATGAATAATTATAAGAAGGGATTTTCCATTGAAAAAATATTGGGTCATTACATTTTTCTTTCCTTATGAAATTTTGCCCTCAAAATTTTATTTTACAAAAATAGGTGAGGGTACTTATCCTTCATCACCTCATCTGGTTCCCAAGTAACTTCTTCAAACTTATGGTTCCTCCCCAACACTGTGACAAGGTGGGTTGTCTTGTTTCATAGAACCATATTTCTCTGGTCCAGAATCATTACTAGCTGCTCCTCATAGGAGAGATCATCTTTGAGCTGCACCATCTCTGATTTCAGTACATGTGAGGGATCCAATATGTACTTCCTCAAGAGTGATATGTTGAACACATCATGAACTTGATCTATATTTGGTGGAAGTTCAAGATGATAGGCCTCATATCCTTCGCATCCAAGGATCTCAAAGGGGCCAATGTACCTTGGGCTTAGCTTCCCTTTCTTTCTAAACCACATGACTCTCTTACATGGTGAATTTCGAAGGAATAATTTATCCCCAATGACAAACTTCAATTCCCTTTGATGGTTGTCAGAATATCTCTTTTTCCAATTCTGAGTATCCTTGATGTGTTTTTGGATGAATTGAACCTTCTTTATAATCTCTTGCACAAGATCGGGTCTAAGTAGCTTTATTTCTCCAACTTCATACCAAAATGTTGGAGGTCTACATCGCTTTCCATAAAAAGCTGCATATGGAGCCATATAAAAAATCGAGTGGAAGCTATTGTTGTATGAGAACTCAACCAGTGGGAGATGATGATCCCATCCACCTTTTAATTATATAGAGCAGGCTCTTAACATTTCTTCATGTGTCTGAATAATCCTTTCAGATTGGACATCATTTTGGGGGTGATAGGCTATGCTGAAATTTAATTCAATAATAGGAGAATGGTTAAGGATACTCTAGAATATAGATGTGGACCTTGGATCATGGTCAGATACAATTGATATTGGAACACCATGAAGTCTCACCACATCCTTCACATATATCTTTGCATGTTTTTCAAGCAAGAGATCTTCCCGAATAGTGATAAAATTAGAAGTCTTGGTGAGTCGATCAACCACATCCCATATCACATTATTTCCCTTTGATGTTTTTGGGAGACACATTATAAAGTACATAGTGACATTATCCTTTTTCCACATCAGTATATGTAAAGGCTGCACCATCCCATTAGAATTTTTTCACTCTTCTTTAACTTGCTGACATACCCATCACCTTGAGATATATTCTGCAATCTCCTTCTTCATGTTATCCCACCAAAAGTGTTCTTGGAGATCTCAGTACCTCTTGGTTCTACTCGGATGGATAGAGAATGTTGATCTATGTGCATTTTGCACCATCTCATTCTTTATCCTTGGTGATTAAGGCACATAAATCCGTTTTCCAAACCAAATCACACCATCATCGTCGATATGGAACTCTTTCAGTGTCCCTTCCTCTACTGTATTCACCTTATTTTGTAACTCTAGATCATCCCTTTTTCCTCCTTAATCATCTCTTTGATTTATGGTTTCACAATCATTTGGCCAAGGTAGGATTGATCCTATACCCTTATGATTTCCAAATCCATCCTTTGCATATCCAGGAAGATAGGGTCTTTCTCAATCCGTAACATGGATAAAGTAGCAGGTTCTTTTATTAATATAGCATTATATACCTTGTTTGAATTAACATGATGATAGTGAATAGAGAAATCATAATCTTTTATTAGATCTAACAATCTCATTTGACTCATGATGATCTCCTTTTGAGTGAATATATACTTTAAGATTTTGTGGTTGGTGTATATGTCACACTTCTCACCATAAAGGTAGTGCCACCAGATTTTCAAGGCAAAAATCACAGCTGCCAACTCTAGACCATGCATCGAGTAGTTTTTCTCATGGATCTTTAACTATCGTTAGGTGTCGGCGTTCAAATTATCATTTTTAGAGTATATAACCCAATCCTTTCTTTTAATAATCACTTTATATAACAAAATGTTCACCAGTTTTTAGTAGTGTGAGTACTGATGCAGTGATCAGCCTTCTCTATAGCTCCTTGAACCTTCTCTCACATTCTTCCATCCAGAAATACTTTACCCCTTTCCTTGTTAACTTAGTTTGTGGGCTTTAAAATCATGAGATATGTCTCATAAAATGTTGGTAGTACCCAACTAATCTAAGAAAACTATGGATTTTGGTGACACTAGTGGGCCTGATCCATTATTCAATCACCTTTGATTTTCAAGGGTCCACAAAAATTCTCTCACTTGTGATCACATGTCCCAAGAATGTGACTTGTTTCATACAAAATTCAAACTTGATAAACTTGGCATACAACTTATCCTTTATCAATGTCGCCAACACAAATCGTAGATGTTCTTCGTGTTCCTCCTTTATCTTGGAGTATATGTAAATATCATCGATAAATACTACCAAAAATTTGCCGAGATAATATATAAAGAATCTATTCATCAAATCCATGAATATTCTAGGGGAATTAGTAAGTCCTAAGATAATAATCATAAGACCATAGTGCCCATACCTTGTATGGAAGGCAGTCTTCTGAATATCTTCCTTCTTCACCTTTAGCTGATGATATCCAAAATGAATATCCACCTTCGAGAAGTATTGATATCCCCTTAATTGATTGTTCAAGTCATCAATCCTTGGAATATGATACTTTTTTATGGCGATCTTTTTGTTTTACTGATAATCGATACAAAATTGCAATGTTCTACCCTTCTTATTCATAAAGTGCACTGGTTCACCTAAAGGTGATGAACCCTTTGTCCAAATCCTTTTAAAGCTACTTCTTTAACTTCTCCAGTTTTATAGGTGCCATTACATAATGACACTTTGAGATAGGAGGAGCTCAGAGTATGATTTCTAGTGAGAACTCTACCTCACGATCTAGGGGAAGTTAGAGTAACTCTTCGGGAATTATATCATCATATTCCCTCACGATGGGAATTTTCTTAAGGTTGGAACTTTTCTTTGACTCAGCCACTTGGGAGAGGTATGCTTCATCATATTGAATCAACACCCACATAGTTGAAGTATTTTTCAAAGGTGATTCATGATATTCCTTGGATTTTTAGAGGATCGTGGGATGGTTCAGAATATGAAAATATATTTCCTTTTACTGACAGTTTATACGTGCTCTATATAATGAGATCCCATCCATTGCCATTACAACGTCTAATTCCTCCAAGGTAAGTTTTTCAAGATTCACTAGAATAATCTTACCATATACACCAACATGAGAAGAGTCAAACACTTGGGTTGCAATGATTGCACCACTTGGTGTTTTTACAGAAATCCCTACTTCAAGGTATCAGGTCTTAAATTCTATAGTTATAGAAAAATTGCAAGATATAATGGAATGCATTGAACCAGAATAAAATAAGACTTTTTCCATTATTGAGTGAATAGAATGTGTACCTTGTACGACTTCATTAACTTGCTCCACTTCTGTAGTAGTGATGGCATAAGAATTCCC
This sequence comes from Viscum album, assembly GCA_963277665.1. Lineage (NCBI taxonomy): Eukaryota > Viridiplantae > Streptophyta > Magnoliopsida > Santalales > Viscaceae > Viscum > Viscum album. The sequence continues at coordinate 1,910,460,953 of OY728155.1, forward strand.
TTGTTCCTTTAGCTTTGGTTTCTAATAATACAGATTACCCTCAAGGACTCTAGGTTTAGTGCACTGTATTGTAGAGTGCCCTTTATCTGAACAATTATAGCATTTAAACATGGACGGTTCTCTCCTTTCTTCTGCTATATTCTCCGTCCTTCTAATGTATTTTCGACACTCTTGAGCATGGTGTCATTCTTTCCCACAAATGAAGCATTTCCTTATATTTTTGAGGCAGTTCCCATGATGCAACTTCCCACATTTTTGGCATGTGGGTCGTTGAGTTTTATTCCCACCTTTATCATTAGATCCTCCAGCTTGGAAATCCATCTTCCATTTCTTATCAGCATAGACATGAGAAAATTATCCAAAATCCATATCCACTTTGAGAGCACATGGAACAACATATTCATAACTCCAAAAGTCTTGAATTTCATTATAATTTCAAACACGTGGTTTTGATCCACTAAAGAATATATATATTTTCCTATCATTGTTGATAAAAAACCCCCGACGTGTACCTTGATAGAATTTTGAAACATGTTTCGTAGGTTTTGAAAGATTATCCTTCCTTTTTCTTGAGCTCTATGAATTCCCTCTCCATATTAGTATGAAGATTTAATGGGAAATACTTATTAAGAAACATGTTCTTAAAGTCATCACATTCCATCTCTTCAATTTCCTCCCTTGGCATGGTGTTCTTAATCAAAGTCCACCGTTGATCAGCCTATCCATCTAGATGATAAATAGATAGTGTCACCTTCTCCATCTTAGAATAGTAGAGCACATAAAATATCTTATCCATGGCGTGGACCCATTGTTCTGCAACTAGTGTAATTGAAGATCCACTAAACGTTGGTGGTTGTTTCTCCATAAAACACTCGATATCCTATTTCTCCCTCTTTGGTGATGGGACTTTCCACATTATTCTAGTGATTGTTCATAAACTGATATATTCGGGTAAGAATCCCCATGAAGTTTTTAACTACACCTCTAAATGAAATGGGGATATCATTCGGGCAATCATCGCATTGGCCCTCACACGAGTTGTTGGCCTGGTTTTTCTTGGATCCCACCATTATCGAAAATATAAATGTCTAGAACCAAACATAAGTAAACAAGTCATGAAAAACTTATTCACTTGTATGATTTATACTGAAATCATAACTTATGTGATCCCTATCTAAAGCTTCTTGTGTGAATATTTGTACTTTGTCTCATGCTAGAGTTTTTCTCTAAGGTTCACTAATCATAATTCCCAAATTAACTAAAACTTTCCTCTGATACCAACTATAGCGACATGGAATTTTATTACATTAAATTTAATTCATAATAAAGATAAAAACATAATAGTATTACACCATGAGGTTCCAGAGGTTTTGTGTCTTTGGAAAACTAGGAGCAAACATAACATTTTAAACGTCAAACATAAAAATTTATTTAATTCTTTATTCTCTAGATTCTTATTGGCACTTGAACTCTCTTTAGTATATGTATTCACCTGAGGATATATATCAAAATGGTGACATAAATTCCCATTAAGAGGATAGATAGGAACAATATATCAATGGGTGAGAATAATCATAAAATAGACAAATTATCATGAACATAAGAGGAAGCATTAATAAAAGACTTGAAATGTTGAAATGTATAAAAAGAAAACATCATGTTTTAGGGGTCATATACCACAAATAGTTATAAACAATTATAGAATCATGTTAACACTTTGTTTGCCTTTTAATCATGAGATTAATCACTTTACCTAATTAATTGGAGCACCATAGAGTTCTGGGCACACCCATCACATTCAAACATTCATATTTCACTATATAATTCCAGGCACACCTCTCACATAATAACATTATCATTATCATGCATGCCACATAGAAAATATATCGAAAATATACATAAATAACCCATGAAAAGGAATGGGTTTCATCTAATCATAACACATTCATAAATATTGACTTCCCAAAGGAATGTGGGAATAACATACTTGATACAAGAACCATCAACCTTGAGTGAGAACTAAAAGGTGTCTTCTTGAAAGAAGAATTCATTTGGAAAACATTGTGTTTGAAATAAAATCTAGTGGAGAAAATTTATATCCAAAATAGGTAATATAATTATGGAAAAATCATTTTTAAAGAGTAACCATACTAAAAACGGAGTGAAAGAGGGATAACCCTGAAGAAAGAAAGTTGTGTTTGAGAATTTCCCCTTACCTTGTATCCTAACACTTTTTTCACTTTAAAGTCCTATATAATTACATTAGATTAATTAATTAAAAATTTTATAACCTTGTGTACATTAATATGGTTCATTATGGTTTCATTAATTTATTTTATGGTACTTCGGATTAGTTATAGGGTCTAAATCCATTGTTTGGGGAATGTCCGTTTTTATGGTTTTCTTGAACAGTTCACTTGTATTCATGAATGAAAGATCATGTAGAACATGGATAAACATAAAGAACAGATATTACATGTTATTAATGATATTACAGGATTTTAAATGACTTTATAATTAATTAATCTATATTCCATGTGGATGAATCATTAGTTCAAATTTAATTATGATCGTTTGGGTTAATTCTGGCGGTTTTTCATCCACAACAATCTTTTTTCTTTTAATCATTTAGTAATATGTGAATAAGTTAGTTAAAGAAAATTAAATAGGGTATAATACAAATAACATAATCTAGTTCAACCATAATAATGGTTTCATGACTATATCTGAAGGTGGAAAATAAAATTGAAAACATGTCGTTCATGAAGGTGATAAATTAACACAACACAAATAACATATTCTTTTCAAAAAAAGAAATAAGAGAGAAGGGGGTTTGATGATATAGTATCCCATTAGTATCATAAAATTAGAGTGTATATATAAAACTATATTTTCCATACCTAGTGGATTAATATAGTTGGGGAGATAATAGGAAAAGAACCTGAAGTTGAAAGGAAATAAAAGGAAAAGAGAGAAGGGAATTAGCTCTTGAATCCTCCTCTTGAGATCTTTTTTAAGGAACATAGTCTTGGTCTTATGATGAGACTAGAAGCTCTTGGACGCGGGAGAGGGATTAGGTAAGTTTCTTCGATAGAGTTTAGACATGTATTGAATTTTGGGAGGTGTGAGTAAATGAGGGTGTGAAGGGTGGTATTTATAGTGGATGAGAGAGGGATTTTCTCAATATAATATTCATTAATTTATTATTTCTCAAAAAGACAATTAATAGTTCATATTCCATGATCAATTGCAGTATTTTTATCATGTTTATCCGAACCAATTGGTCTTATATCATTATAACATCATACATGACTATAATTAGTGCATTTAGCTTATTTTGTAAATTATGGTATTTCACTATTCATAAAAAATTCAATTATTTTAGAAAAATCCCGAAAATTAACCCTAACAATTTTTGATGTGAAAAATCCAAAAATGAAGTCCATTTTTCAAAAATAATTTTTTAAATATGATTAATTTAATTTTTAATTCAAATCACAATTTACTTGAAAAATACAATTTTTAAAACATTTGTTTACTTATCCCAAAACATAGGTTTATCATGATTTCACGTAAATCCTATGTATATACTATCATTGGTGAGGTTACTATTAGTATTGGTATATCACTATTCAAAAGGGTACCATTACTATTCATAAGGGTATGTTACTATTCACCAAAAATTAAGTGTTTCCTATCGGACTCCAAACATCTTTCTGATCAAAATAATGTATGCCAAAATTTCGAAATTCAAAACATAGAATTAGAAAAGGTATGTTTAATGGTTACAAAGTATTTTGTTTCTTTATATTTAATTGTGCTTCCTAATGTGATTATACTACAAGGCATAATTATAAGAAGTTATTTTCCATTGACAAAACTTTGGGTCGTTATAGGTATGCTCGTTTGAAAATGCTTAGTGAAAAGAAGATTTCACATTATTTGGATAAATGGGTTTTGAATTTCTTTTAGTAAATGCATTCAGGGTGTGAAAAACATAAAGGTTGTTAGACACTACTAATATTAAAATGGTTTTCCTTAGACCTTGATTTCTTTAATGGTCCACTGGTTTCAAAATAATGTTGGTTCCATTGTTTTGGATTAATTTTATTTTATGGATTTAGTGATTTTTGAGTTGTTGGTAATGTTTACAGAGTGTGTCGGACCTCCATGTAGTGATTTTGCGCTGTAGGTGTCAAGAGTGCCTGCATAGGGTAATATATATATATATATATATATATTACCTCTTTGTACATATTCCCTCATGGAATGGGGAATATGCGAAAAATATCAAAGGGTATTTATATATATGTATGTATGTATAAGTGCATGTGCGTGTAAGTGAAATGGGTCAGTTTGAGTGGTCGTCATAAAAAATAGCATGTTTGAGGTAGGTTTCTCTTTGCATTGACATTAAATTTAAAAATAAATTTATTTTGTGTATTTCACAACTTTATTTAATACTAGTTAGTGATATATGGTTTTTAGAAGAAATGTGTGATATGAAATAAACTAAATTTCTCATTGTTTTCAATTGGATGAAATTATTTAATTGAATATGAATACGAAGTGTTTAATGAAATGACCCATTCGTCTTTATAAATGTATTTCATATGTAAAATGGTGATTTGAGTTTCTTAAATGGGTTTCCAAGTGTGTTTCTAGTTTTTAAAAGTGGTCTGTGTGTGATTCTTTAAGAAATGACTTTTCATGTGAAAATCATGTGAGGATCAGTTGACATTTTTATAAAACATGTTATCTTAAAAAATATTCGTGTAGGTTCCTATTTCCTTGGTTATTTTGTATGTTGTGAGAGGTCTTCCATGTAGGACTCCCTTATGATTGAAAAGTTGAAAGGTGAGGGACTTGTTATTTATAGTTAATCCGGGGTGACTATTGTGTGGGTTTCTTGTGTGTGATGCATTTATATGTGACAAATTACTTGTTGGAAATTGTTGGCTTACCTGCTTTTAGTCTAAACATGGGAACCTAACATAATGAGTGAATTTTCAGTGAATGATTTCTTCACTAGTTTATATTATACCCAATCTAGTGGCCCATAGTAGGGATATATTTTGTAATTATTGTTATGGGTTTTATCCCCTTGGTCAGGAAAATTAGGGTGACGATCGAGCATGTGGGAATTATGATGTCATCAGGTAGGGAATGTGTTCGAGATGAGTCACATGTATAGTATGTTCTAGATTATTCATGAACTCTTAAGTTATTCCATGTATTTTTGGCACTTAGTTGTCTGCATAAAATGATTTTGGTGACTTTGTTTGGCTAATTATTCATGTGATCTATTCTCCATTTCCCTTGTTGTGTGGTTTTTGATCGTATATCCTTTTGGGGTGTAACCTCTTCAGAAAGTTATGGGATGGTTTGAAACTATTTCGGGAAAATACTTTAAAAAATATTTTCACTATCTTTATTCTTTTTTATGTAAAAGAAAACTCTCATTATCTCTAAAATGTTAATGTCTTTTCCTTGTAGAATAACTTGGTTTTAAATCGAAAAGGGAAATAGGGCATGATTTATTTTAAAGAGGAAAATGTGTGACAACCTCATTTTATACATTGTTTTTCAAACATATAATTGATGGATATTTTATTTAATAGAAATGAAAATGAGAATAGATTGTTTGGGAATTCCTACTGAGTTTTAATACTCATGCCTATAGTTTTATCTTTGTTTTTAGATTTTGGTGACGCATATTTCTTGGATTAGATCGCCATTGTGTGACATTGGTTTGAGGTTAGTGGTGACCTATAGGGTCACATGAAGGTGTGTGTAGTTTTATTTTCTTTTTGATGCTAGTTTTGGTTTTTAAAGATTAGTTTATTTTTATTGATTTGTATTTTATTTATGTGCTAAATCATTCCCAACTATTTAATTTTGACGCCTAACATTAGTTTACAGCATGTGGGGATCAGGATTACCCTTCAGGATTTACCGTGGGCCGATTTGAGTGACCGGTTCAGGGTCGACATGGGTTGGTTCCTGACACCAGGTAATAATCCATAAAATCTAGCAAGGCCATGGGGAATGAACCCATTACCAAAGAAGGATAAGGTTTTAACACAAACAATTGACCTACACAATGTCTTGATTAATATGTCATAGTTTTCAATTAAACAATTTGATGAATAAATATTATTGATGAACCGGTAGTGTTATTTTTTTGTCATAGAGATTAATGTATTAACCATATTGTATTTAGATGATAGTTAGAGTCAAATGGAATGACTTAAAAATATTCTATGGGACTTATGATATGTTAAAATAGTTTTTTAGTTCTTTAAGAAATAAACTTAATTTCTTATATCCATTTCATGGAGTAAGCAATGAATTATAACTTGATCAAAGCTTAATGGAAATATGAAATTTTACTTATAAAATTGAAATGTATCATGTAAGTATATTTCCTTAATTTATTGGCTAATAATAGAATTTACCAAAATTAGGAAAAAGAACTTAAAAAATTTTTATCCTCTTAGCTAATGTTTTGTTGAACTGATGGTTCTCTAAATAATTAATGATTTAGGGAATGAGGGCCTCAAATTTTGATTGATCAATCATGTGTTTGTGATTGATTACATCAATCAATCCTTATAAATATTTAAACTTTTTTCACTAAGTACATATATTCACTTGTTCTCTTACTTAGATACCTAGTCATATGTTAGTCCATGCGACCATTGTAACTCCCATTTTCTCATTTATAGATGTCTTTTTGTGAACCCATCTCATTATGTGTTAATTCCACATATTAAATATAAAACAATTTATTACCAAGATCCATTTTAAACTATGAGTATGCGATTTATTTATAGGTGTGGATATTGTAATGCCTCAAAATTCTAATGTAAGAATATTGTATTTAAAAACATGTATGTTTTGCAACACCATCCCCATAAGGGAATATAATATATAGAGAAATTATAATAAAATTAGTATTTTAAATAAATTCAATATATGATATAACATGCAAAGCACACAAAATTGAGTTATCGTGTGTTACACATAAGAGATACTTTCTTCGGTAGTTTGATTTACACACAAGACCATGTTTTTCCAAGAAACAAAATATTAGTAAAATATTTTTATTTAATATAATAAGATATAAAAAATCCATTAAATTATAATTTATGAATATGATTAAATAACTTATTAATATTTATGGTTTATAAAAATATAAAATTAATTCATTGGATACAAATTAATTGGAAATTAATATAATAACAAATTGAATATAAATAGATTATTTTTTACAAAAAAACTATTTTTATGATCACAAGGATAATGAGAGGGATCTCTACTTAAGAAGAGGGATCTCTATATTTCTAGGGTTTCAACACCATGGCTTCTTTCATGGGTGGATTTCTGGTGTTCAATGGCCCTTCGCGGTGCATGAATGGTGGATGCGACGTTCTATACGGGCACAATAGATTCTATCGTGTCTTATTCTATTTCATTGGAGGTCACGTAGTGGTGATAAAAACCATATCTACTTCATTTTGAGTTATTGGGGATGGCCATCGGTGAACGAGTGCAGTGCGTCTCGGCATGGCGGTGGATGGGACGATGACAGATGGCGGTGGGAAGCATTGTCCATGATGGTACAAGACGACAATGGGTGGTAGTGGGGGAGTGTCATGCATGAAGGAGGTGGTTTGGGATAGCGCCAAACCTTTAGATCTAGTTGTAGACTAGATCTGGATGGAATGGGTTCTCATCTATGGGTGTCATTGGGTGGCCAAGGAAATGGCATAGGCTGGTTGTGTGCACGATGTCTCTGATTTGTCAAAGAAATGGTGCAAGCGGACATGGAGGCACTGATCTGTTCATGCAGTGATATGGTGGTGTTGGTCATATTATCTAGATTTTGTTTCAGATTATATCTGGATAGATTCATCTTGGCAGTTATGACAACCGGTCGATGGAGGGAGTCCTACGAAGTGTGCGGACGAGCGGAAGATGAGTCTTTTTTTGGGTCTTGGGCCTTTGTTAAACTGCACACATGGGTCTTCGGGACATTGGTACAAGATATTTGTAATGGCCTTGGGTCATTGGGATTTTAGGCCATTTTATTTTGAGGCCTATGTGCCTCTGTGTTCTAAGATCTGTTTTGAGTTTCCCCTTATCCCACAAAATAGGGTTGGGAGTTTTTCTTTTTTAATAAAAGGGCTTGCCCCCAACTTTTCTATTATTTTTATACTCACAAATCTATTTTATAATATTAAATTAATGTAATTAAAATTAGTGAGTTATATTAATGTATTATATATTTTATATATTCAATAAAATATTATTTACATTTAACCAATAGATATGGTATGAATAATATAAGAAGAAACTAAATTGTATACATAAAAAACATATAGTTTTATAAATGTAGTTTTAAAACCTTTTAATAAAGAACATATTTTTAATAATATTTTGTAATATTTATAGATTTAATATGTCAAATTAAAATTCATATTTGATTTTGAAACATAAAAACTATCTTAGGGTGGATTTTTGGTATTTCTCTGTAAAGTTTCATTTTTTGATGAATAGTAAAAATACAGATTTTAATTTCAAAATTGATTTTTCACCTAATTTATCAATAGTGTTAAATTATATTTTTAGTTGAATTTAAATTAAAATTTTACCAAAAAAAAATATATTAATCCAATTTATTTCATTTTAATTATCTTCTCTTTGAAATTTGATATATAAACTTCGAAAACTTTTGAACATTTTTAAAAACTTCACTTTGTCACCCTGTTAGTAGGATTAATTTAAAATTAATTTCTATATCTTTTTTTATTTGAATTTGAAAAAATGGATTCAATATTTTGAAAATTAATAATATAAAATTTCAAATAAGTTATAAATATTTTAAACAAAAAATATAAGAGAATGTATTTACAACTAGTTATAATGATTAAGAGAAAAATTAACTTAAGAAAGAACTAAACCTCAATAATAACGGTACAAATATCCTAGATACTTGTAGAAAATCCATTTTATGGAATAATTTAAAACAAATCCTCTATTTGATGCAATTTTTACCATTATTGGAGCTACATTCCATTAGAAAAAGGTGCCTGTAATTCTCTTTTCAAACATATACAAGAGTCCCACTCCTCCACTATAAAATTCCCTCACACCGACCACTTCCTCACACCTCTCAAGAATATTTGGGTCAACCAATATCTTCCCAAATTTCTCCTTTAAATACCTCCCCTCAACAAAATATCCCCCCTTTTTGTATATATCTTTCCAAGGATTCCCATTAGTAATAACCAAAAAGAGTTAATCAAAAAAAGATGCAACATTCTTCCTCAAGATCATTTGTTTTATTTATATTGTCCACTAACTCATGTATTATTATTAAATGATTTTATAATAACGTATATATCATAAATATAAAGATATGATATTATTTTAATGGATCTATCATCACCTAAAAACATCCATAAAATGGGTAACAAACTTAAAATTTGTGTATGGTAAACTACCATCTCACTAACTGATAAAGTTCATTTTTCCAATACCACAATTCATGGTTGGGAAATATGAAGGAAAAAATATTTATATATGATATATATTATATTTATATTTTATTAATGAATATTAAATTGTTTTATAAGACATACCTTTTTGATTTCCATTTTTTGTAAATATGATAACATCGTTGGTGGAAGTGTGGACTATTGCCCACTAAAGGCGATGCGATTGATTCAAAATATACATGGAATGTATATAGGATGGTTTTAATAAAACTATGTGAAATTAATGAAATTAATATTATAATATAATTATAATATGCATATGTATCATTTACTTTTAGTTTTTTAATACGAAAAATAAATGGAATAAGCATTCATAGATACGTACGACATACAGTTTCCATGAATGGTGCATTTAATTTCCTATCTCCAAATGTCATGGATTATTATAAATAAATTTATAATGTATATATATTATATTTATATAATTTTTTAAATACTTTTTATGATGAAACCATTATCCAATTAATCTGAAAAATAAATAACAAGTCATGACTTACTCAAGAAACTAGGCAATTAACACCTAAAGTTGTTTAAATAATGAATGATTATTAACAAACATGAAATAAGATATTTAAATAAGATTATATATGATATTATAAATATTTTTATTATTTATTTATAACATATTAACTTGTTTAAAATCTATTTTAATTAGATTAAATAAAGTCCACTCTAAAGAAAACACAAAGTAATGGATTATTTTCTCACTTCTACTTTTGTGAGGAACACATAATAATCACTACGTATTTTATTATGTGGTGTATTTACTACATATTTTTATATATTATATCATGAATTATTTTAACTTCCTGGTATTTTTAGTTTAAATTATAATTATTTATTCTATGGGTATTCGAGTTAAAATTTACCATGTGGAAAAAAATTTCATAACCTGAATCCTTTTAATTGGGTTATAATGCTTCCTCATTGTCATCAATATTATATGATTATGTGTATAATTAATTTGAATATATAATGGTTTATTTAAACTTCATTATTTTCATTTATATTTTACACACATAACCTATTCATTCATTTATTTTCACATCAATGTTATGGTCTTTTCAATAGTTTACTTTACAATATAAATTTTTTTGAGGTTATTTACATTGGAATTCATATTAGATGAAAGTATTTGATAATTTTATAATAAACCATTTCATTTTCTTCTCATATGGTTATTTATAACATTTTTCAAATAAAAGTACAATATTTCCATTTTTTGGTATTCCAAATGTATTAAAAAATACTTTTGGAAAACCCGACTACATTTCTCTATTTAGTTGGGAAACCTTTTTAGTCCAAAAATAATGTTTTCTAAAAATATTTTCATAAAATATTTTTAAATATTCTAAAATGGTTTATTAAATGAATTTTTACCCTTTTTTATTTTAAATTTCTTTTTGTCACTTTCCGAATAAGGCAATTTTCTAACATTTTTACCATGAAAAATGAATGTTCTTTTTACCTTGAATAACATATACTAATTTATCCACATTTATTTATCCCAAGATTCATTTTCATGTTTAAAAGGTTCATTTTTAATGAAAATGTATTCAAAATTGATTTTCAATGAATTGGATTAAAAAAATCAATATAAAAAGTATGTTTTTTCAAGAATGTTTTTAAATTATCTTTTTATAGTATTTATATTTATCAATGATAACAACCCTTTATTTTTAATTCACTTGAGATATATCATCTTGATATCTTACTTATTCGTTCTCTATATGGTTTATGATTGATTTGGCCAAGGATATTATTGACATTAACTTCCTTGATATCTTTGTCAGTCCCCTGGAAATATTAAATTTCTTATGATAACTAAACATTGAATTTCCTATAATTATCCATATTATCTATCAGAAATATGATTATTGCCTAAATCAGATAACATTTTTACATACAATGTTTACATTGATGGATACTTGATTTTTTGGGGAAATATTGATAAATCAGCATCCATTAATCTATTAAAATATTTTATAAGACAATTTTTATTTAAATATATTATTATATATATGGGGAATGTGTAGGACATGGAATATACAGTTTGGGGACTGATTAATACAAGAACTATGGGTTGGGGACCATTTAATATATCCCATTGTTGCATCAATAGACTCATGGGAAGAATTCCATTGGATAAAACATTCCTATTTATAACCATTTTGATTTAAAATATCTTGTAAAAGCTTGTGTATGTACAGGTATATTTGGAAAAACCAAATTGGTTTGCAACCATTATGTTTTAAACTATATTGTGAATAATATTCACTATAGTGGTTCCATACTCCTAGGAAACATGACAAACAATAATCAAAAATTTCTTTTATTGAGAATTAATTTTTTATTATTATTCTTATCCATCAGATTATTTCATTGATATTATCTATGGATTCTCTTTCAATAACTATTTGTTGATTACATGAAATAGATCTTCACCTATTAATTTTTCATATTGACTTTTTTTATTAGTTTATTATTGGTTCATCTATACTTATCCCTCACTTATCATTTGAGATCACACTTATTTTGTTTCTATTATAAAGTAATCAAATAAGTTTATAAGGAAAGATATGTTGGGATACAAAAGATGGAATAATGTTATCCTCAAAAGGGAAAAAAATAAGTTGTAATTAGTGTATTCATTTTTAATATAGGACTCATCTATGTACCTAGTTTACCAAGAATAATATACCCTTTGCACATTCAGGATTTGATTCCATGTAATCATGTTAATATAATGATAGTAGACACATGATATGGGATTAAAGTGGTTGGGGTGCTAAAATTTTATCCTCATCTATCTATTCATGATATTTTTAATTTTATGCTATCATTTATTAACTATTTGGTACTTAAAATAAATGATAAAATGTTTTAATAAAATATGACTTTATTTCTCTCTTCTGTCAGAAATCATATTTTCTAAAAATTCATTTTTCCAAAAAAAATCAATTTTATTTTATTTTACCTCATTAAAATATTTTGTTAATACAAAATGTTATCCATTTTTTCATTTTAAAAAAAATCATAGGAATATTCTTATCGCTTTTCGAACAAGATTATTTCATAACATTTTTGCAAGGAAAATGGAATTTTATTTTACCTTGCATAAAATTACCCACCATTATTTATTTAAATATTTATTTTCACCACTATGAAGATATTATTTATTAAGTTTTTTTAAAAGTTATTTTCAATGAAAGGTATTTTTCAAAATTAAATGAATATTTTCCCCAAAATTTTTTTAAATATATTTTTATTTTATTTCTATTAATCAATAAAAACAAAAAATTGTTCTTACAAAAAAGGGTCTACTTTGTATTGATACAATCATAATTATTTTAATGGATGGTTTATGACCATTTTGACTAAGGAATGTATTGAAATTATCTTACATAATTTATTTTTTTGTAAATAACATTCCATTGAAATTTTTTCTATTCATGTGATCATTAGACATTAAATTTAACAAAAATATCTATATTATCTAGGAATTATATATTTATTTAATAAACCTTATACAATTTTTACATACATTTTATATATTAAATGATACTTGATTAACTGAGGAAATATTGTTAAATCTGAATTCTTTACTCAATACAGATATTTTATAAGGCACATTATTTATGAATTAAATAAATTATTCAATACATGAATAATGATTTAGAATGGTATGTAATGGTTGGGATCGAGTTATCAATATCCCATAGATTCATCATCAGTATCAGGGGATGAATTAGTTGTATAACCGTAGTTATGTGGGTTTTTACCTATTATGTTTTAAACTGTCCTGTGTGAGGTTATGATGGTAAAGATACCATATACTTGGGAAAAATGAAGTCCAACTATTAAAAATTTCATTCAATAGGATATATTTATTATTATCCATGATATTTTCATAATGAAAAAAAATCTATTTACTCAATTCATTATTGGTTTATTTATTTAGATGTAATGTGTTTTCAGTACTTTATATATCCATATTGATTATTAATTACCCATTTATTTATGTGGAATATGTTTTAAGTTATATACCATTCAATATATATTATACCGTATCAAGATATTTAAATGGAATATTTGTTTATTTATTTACATTACCAAATTTATTATTCATTACTGATTCATGATTTCATCCACTATACTTATCCCTTACTATGAATTTGAGATCAAATTTATTTTGTTTCCTTTTCCCAGTATTCCATGATATTTACTATGAATGATTTCTTGGGATATTCTAGATGGAGTAAATTTTTTCTAGGAAAAATATTAAATTGTAATTTTTGTATTCAAATGATATGCAACACTCATGGGTGACTATAGTTTATGGAGATTGATAAACTATTTGGTCCCTTAGGATGAGATTTAGTTTTAACTTATTCTAATGTAATGGTAGTAAGAAATGGTTCCAAGGATATGAGGTCAGGGTTATAATATATTGTATCAGATCATGTATGGTAGAAACATTAAGAATTATACGTAGGAAAACAACAATTTGGGAAAATAAACCTAAGGTATAATTTGAGAAAAAATATATAAGATCATATTGATGCATTGGTAAGATATATATTATGTGATTTTTTTGTAATAGATCCCATTAAAGGTAGTATAAGTGGACCTGGTTCTTGAATAGATGTACCATGGAGTAATTACATTGAATATGGAGCGTCATACAAGACTCGAGTATAACATGTTACATGAAAAAGGGCCTCACTGTGCACCTAGTCTAACAATCCTCTAGGATATTCTTATGATAATTAATATTTTAATTACAACCCATTTTTAAGGAGGTAAATAGATGATGATAAGGAATAACCTAGTTTATACCTTAGGTGTGTGAGATTGAAAATAATATTTCATGGTTTATATACCCAATAAATGATAATATGGTTTTTTCACAATGATTATTTTTTCTTACACTATTCTTTTTGGTTTTAGTAAATGAATAAAACCCAAATGAATCATGATAACATTAAACATGAATGACATAGTGGTGAAAATGGAAAAAATAATGGGATTCATATAGGATTAAAAGTTATTTTATGTATTCCAAATCAGTTTTCCTGAAATATTAATAACAACATATACCATAACCAGCTCTCAGGTTCAATAAAGAAGAGAAGGTTGTCGTTTTATAAGAACTCAAGTGGTGGAAACAATGGGGGAAAGATAGTCCAATTTCCATCAGGCAATAAAGGTTTAAAAAGAATTCTATAATGTATCTTAATGGAATGGATAAATTCTATATGTTTGGAATTTAAGGAAATAAAGAAAATAATTTCCAAGGAAATATAAATTATTTGATAGAAAAAAATAAATACCATAATAAGGATCCATTTATGGCATGTTTTATTAAATATTGTTAACCCATGCATTACCCGAGCCAATTCCTTCTTCTAAATGATAAACTCTATACTAAGGAAGGGAATACATGGAAATAAAATGGATGATGTATTTATTTATTGGGGTTGTTTTGAAAACAATAGAAAAATGATAATTTAATGATTAAATTTCAAGGAGAACCATCATATTTATTTTTTGAATCCTATTAATATTGTTCTATAAAAATCAAAACTTTTATTCTAGGTTACATCCCAGCCTATTTGGAAATTACAAAGGGCTTGAACCCATTATTTGACCTACATGATGTTTTGGTTAATATGATATTATTTTTAGTTTAACAATTTGATGGGTGGATATTAATGATGAACTAGTCGTGTTACAATTTTGTTTTAGATATTAATGTAAAAACCATATTAGTTTTGAAAAATAGTTCTTAAAATATGTTAATATTTTTATGGATCATATGATGCATTAAAATTATGTTTTACTTCTTAGTGAATAAAAAACTAATTTATGGATATTCTTTTATGTAATAAAGGGAATAAATATGATATTGATCAATGTAAAACCAAATTATGAAATTATGTTCATGAAATAGAAATATATATAATTTCATTTCATTTCATTATATTCATATACAATAAAAGATAAACTAAACAAAAGGAAAATGATCACAAAATAATAATGTTATAATATTACATTAATATCTGATGACTAAAATAGTCATTTAGATTGTCATATATTTATGGTTTTTAGGAACTTAACATTCTGTTGATTATTAAGTTCATTGTGATCAATGTACACAATAACTTTCTCTAATTATTTACACTTTTCCTTGAAGTCAATGTGTTTACTTTATAGTAATGTTTTCCTATATAGAGACCTAGTTATATGTTTTTCTATATGACCAATGTAATTCCATTTCACTTTTATAAAGATGATTTTGTATTAACCCTTTGACAATGTTTATATCTTTATGAAATTAATTTCTATATGTTAAATAATTTATTATAGAGATTACATTTAAATTGCGGGGAAATAATTTATTTAATCTGGGGAGAATGTAACACCCCAAAATTTTAAAATATGAATATCATATTCAATATAGTGTATGACACACAACAAAAAGTTTAGAAACTAATAGAAAATACAGATATAATAAAATATGTTTACTCTTTTAAATAAATTCAATCTATAATCTAATTTTCAATGCACACAACATTGAGTTTACTTTCGATACATGAAAAATTACATTATTCGATAGCTTGCATTACACAAAAGACAAGGTTTCACCGAATACTATTAATATTATGATTTAAAATATAAATTACCTTATTTACATTAAATTTTTAGTTATAAATTGTAATAACTAATCTATGAAAATATATGGGTGATTCCATTATTTTCCAATTTATTATAAATTATAATATAAATTAATGGAATATAAAGTAATTTTTTTTAGAAAATGATTTTTATGATCCAAAAGGTTTTTTATACTATGATGTTAAATTAATTACTATTAGTGAGTAATGTTAATTAAATAAATATTTTATATATTCAATAATTTTTTTTACAACCATCTAAAACACTTTATAGAGTTAATACATGAAAAAAATCTATTTTTATGCATAAAAAGATTTATTTTTCGAAAGCCAAATTTTCCACCTTTTAATGCCACAATTTTTTTAAAACATAATTTTCAAACATTAATAAATTTTATCAGACAATATAAATTTAAATTTTGATATGGAAATTTTAAAATTATCATAGGTTTATTTTTTTTTCATTTTTCAAAGATGTTTTATTTTTGATGAAGAGTGAAAAAATAAATACTTTTAGTTGAAAATTGACCTTTTAACTATATAATATATAATGTTAAATAATACTCTTGGTTGTTTTTAATGTCAAAATAGTTCAATTAAAAATCTTTTATTATAATTTAGTTCATTTTAAAAAAATTTATATTCAATTTAGAAATAAAAACATAAGACACTTTTGAAGATTTTTGTTTAAAAACCATCTTTCACATCCCTAATGCATGATTAATTTTATAATGATTTTTCCACTTTTATGGTTTGAATTTCAAAAAATTGATTCCATATATTGAAGAAGAATAATTTTAATGTTTAATAAGTTCAACTTAATTTTTTTACCAATTTTATTCAATAAAACTATTAATATTAATTTCAGTGATTAAGAGAAAAACGTGTTTACCAAGGGACTAAAAAATGATCATAATGTACCAAAAAACCTATAAAATTTTCAATATCCATTTTATGGGAAAATAATGAAATTCTACCTTATTGAATATATATTTTTACATTATTGTTTCCACATGGAATGAAAAAAACATGGTATAACTAAATAACTTTCAAATATTATAAGAGTTCCAATCACCCAACTTATAAAATGACATCCCCTATCCTCCTAACATAACACATTAAAAATACATTGGTTCCAAAATTACCTTACCAAATCACATCCCAACATCCCTAAACTCATCCAAGAAGAATTATCATGGGCATAAAGTCAACTTAAGAATAAATTAATTCAATACTTATGAGGATAACTAAAGAAGAGGTAATGTTATTCTAAAATAATAATAATTTTATTTCACTCCACACCTACTTAAATTCCTATTATACCAAGATTATCTAATAATATAAGTTTATTAAATATAATCAGATGTTTATATTTTAAGGGTAAAACCTTTTTTTTAAATTATACAACACTGATCACCCATATTGTAGAAACAAAATTTTCTAATGAGAACTGGGAAATGTTCTGTTTTTATCTTATTTAAAGGATGACACGGTTAAATGATTTCACGCAAGGTTCAATTTTTTTTAGATAGGGAATATAAAAATGAAGTTTATTTTATTAATCTGATGCTTAAATTTGGGGTTTTTAATGTCTTTCACAATCATTTATACCAGTTTCACCATTATTGTTCATAATGATAATTCCCAATGGTTACCACAACTATATCCAATTAAAATCATTTTTTCTAAAGGTAGGTGGTTAGTTAGGGTTTCATAAAAAATGGTTCCTAGTAACTCACATTGGTTTATATTATGGGAGTTTGGGATCATCACACCCTTTTGGGGACATATTTTCAACTTCAGGACTCTTATTGATTTATGATATGTTTATGAATCTATTCCAAATCCTAATGTGGAACTGGTTACCCTAAAAAATTGATCATGGGATAAATCCATATATATTTTAAGGGGAATATTTTACTGAGTAAATATTTATATATATTATTTTATTCATCCATTTTTCACTAATGGGGACTTTCTTATTTTTTGAATCCATATAACTAGGCACTCTGGGGTTTGTTTCCATCCATGGAGGTGATTAATTTGTCCATGATGCGATTAAACCTCTATAATGAGTCTTATATATCTTATTTATAATATGAATAAAACCCAACATAGTTCATTAAACATCTAGAGTTTAAAATCACACAGAGAAGACATATAACAGGCCACATATACACCATGAATTTGATCTTGAGCCTCAAGGCTGCATCCTATATATCCTGGTTATAAAAGGAATCAGATTCATCATATTTTGATCAAGAAATTGGTACAGGCCCCATGGAAAATTCCATTACATAGGGGTAGTCATATCATGGAATTGTTCTAGGTATACAAACTAAGGATTCCCATGATAGAGGATATTAATTATGTGAATAATATGACCATTTCGACTCCCTATGCCAATGTGAGCTATGTTTGGTTTGAAAACAAGTTATAGTAACTAATCAGTTTCACTACATATGGATGCAAGAATTATGTAATGATACATCCCTATATATGTTTAATATGGATCTTTAGCTTCATAAACGTGTATTATATATCCTATATATGGTATGAATCAAATTCATAAAAGTTTAGTCAATTTATCAATCCACTAATAGAAGTGGGATAATGATTAGGCCATGGGAATTATTGCGTCCTAGTAGCTGAAATATCGAAGACATGAATGTTTTTCACTGATGTTGATTTCCATTTGAGATCAGGACATAGGAAGGAATCCTATAAATCCTTGTTATTTCAAGAATCATATTTCTTATAATTTAGTTTAACTTATCAGTCTGATTATGGATGAGGTAGAATGATCATCCCATGGAAATCATTGTGTATTGATTGTTGAAATATTGAATACATGAGGGTACATACACTAAAGTGGACTACCATCTGATCTTGGTCTATAGGGAGGAATTTAACGTTTCCTATATATTTTTGGAATCATAGTTCCCATAGATTCATTTGATTGGGTATTACACACTACGGTTTCCCTAAATTGGAGTCATTCAAATCATGACACTAATCAAGGATTTCACACTAAGGATTTCCTTGTATGTAGGTTGTCATAAAATTCCATGGATCATGGATTTATCATTAAATATTCCCTAATTTGTTTATTAGAAAAGTTAATCATGTCTTTGGAATCCTACATGACCTAGACTGATTATCTCCACGAAATGTCTGATTTTCTACATGAAATCTGTGATTGTCAACCTAAAAACATTGAGAATGTATATAATAAATAAACACAAATACATGATTATTATTACTTTTTTGGATGATATTTTATGATCAAAATGGAATGTATATGGACAATCACATGATTGTCTTTTACATGTCTGGAGGGTTCCACAAGTCCTCTATGACTTGTCCGAGGACATCATGAGATCTAAAATGTCTTGTTTGGTGTACTTTTCATGATGAAGGATGGAATGTCCATAGGATATCATGTGTTCATGATGACATGTCTTGGGGACATTGTGAAGCATGGATGACTTATGTAGAATGTGTATCAATATCTAGCTAGTAAGCCTATAGGATTTCACAAGACCTATCTGATATACACTGGTGTCACCACATGATTTGGGTGATATGTCTAAGGACACTTCACGATCTTCAACACGAGCTCTAAGGGCTTTATAACAATCAAGTAGTATGCCTAGGGGGTGTCGTATAACATATTTTATATTTCCAGGGGACATCATATGACAAAAATAGAATGTCAAGGAGAATATTTCATGACTTGGATAATAATTCCTAGTTTTTTTCAAATGATATGGACGGGTCATGGGAAACACCTAAAGAGAAATTAATATTCTTTCACATTATATTTCCATATTTTAGTCTTTATTTATACATTTTTTTCATGTATTAATAGAAACCCTAGCCTTTTACATATAAAATTACATGATTTTATGCATAATCATACATTAGAGTACAAGTTAAGGATCATAATGTCTAGTATCATTGAAGAATAGGTACATAAAACTAAAAAAATGGAACTAAATAAAACATTTATTATTTTAATATTAAAATTCAGTTCCTAAATTCTATTGTTCTCAAACATATTTGTAGGGTACCCTGGGGAACACATGAACAAAGGGATGAGATAAATATCATAGTAAGGGAATAACCATAATAACAAAGCATTAACACATGGAATAGAAGGCATGTCATGATGATATAAAAAGACATGTACATATAGAATAATAACATATAAACATGAAGTCATAATAATGTGGTATAAACATAAAACATGACTTTATCACAAGTCAAGGATAACTTCCAAGACCTTTGCACATGGTTGCACAAGTCAAGGCTAACCGCCAAGACCATTACACATTATAGCACAAGCCAAGGCGAACCGCCAAGACCGTCGCACATAATGTCTCATGAGACTCTATTTTAACTAATGAATTGGATAACTATCCAGTAGCACCCATCTTAAATCTTCATGAATATGGTTTCTACATAAATAATCATACATTATCAATCTTACAAAAACATAAGGGTTACCCATGGAAAGAATTGGGTACAACAACCTTGTCATAAAGCATAACAAATGGGCGTATCATAAAAGTGACCCTGAGAGAAAAGAATTAAAACATAAAAAGATATTAATAAGATAAAAGTTTCACATATCATGGTATGTAATTTAAAAAAAAAGTTACAACATGCAAGAATAGTATTTATGGAATTCTTACTATTAAAATATTTTAGTGTAGTTTTAAGGAAAATATTAAAGAGCATTTACAATCGAAAAGAGAATAATATTTTATATAAAACCCTAAGTGAAACAAGAAGGTTTTAATAATAGAAAATACTAATTTAATAAAAAAAATGGTGTCTTAAAAAAATGGTATATTTCAATTGAAATTGGGTAAAAATTTGTGAAGTTCTTTTAAAATGGGTTTGCTATTGGGAAGTATCGAGGAGGGAATCACATATAAGCATGTATATCCCTGAAATAGAATGATGGATTGATTTGGAAACACAATTTTGGATAATATACCCAGTATTTATATGTTTTACATAAAAATAAAATACAACTTATTTTGGGTGAATAGAAATATAGGGAAACCAGAAAGAATAAAGGCAGTTTAGGTAGAATCCCTTAGGGAATATCAGCATGGTATCCCGTGTACTTTGGTGAAAATAATGAGAGATAAAGGGATTTATCATATTTTAAAAATAATGAGGGAATTATGGGTAAGGTGAGAAATCATACCCCATTATTTGGAATTACACATAAAAGGTCATAACATAGAAGATATTCTTGAATAAAAGTGAAATAGAGAGGATCTCTTACCTTAAGTCTGATGGTGTTCTCCACTTAATATTAATGACCAGAATAATAAAATTAGGTTCAATAATTAATAATTCCAAAACCTATTTTACATTTAAATGATTTATTATAAGCTTTTTAGTTCTTTCAAAATCTTTTTGGTTGGTTATGAGGTTCAATTTCATTGTTCGGGTTCGTTTATTTCCTTGGTTTTAATGATCAGTTCACTTATATTCATGTTCAGAAACACATATATTATGAAGGTGGCTGTCTAGAATTGCATTTATAAAAAATTAGTGATAATATATAATATTAAATGGTTATAAAATTCATTTTTTTATTTTTATTGAATTTGTATCATTATATAAAACATTAATGTTAAACACTTGGATTAACATGGAAATTTTGTTTATAAATAATTTTTTTGGTATTATTATTTTAAATAAAGTTTGAAAAAGGGATTTCCGGAAAAATAATAATATAAAATGAATATTTAATATTCTAGTTCAAATATAAAAATGGTTTCACTACCAGGACAGAATATTGTAATAGAAGTTGATAAACTGTCGTCCTTGAATGTGAAAAATTAACACATCATGGACGGTGTATTCGTTTCTTTCATATAAAAGAAGGAGAATTGATAGATAATAATGAATTATTTAATGAGTATAAAAACATTACAGTATTTTTATGTTACTATAGTAATCATACCATTTGGGTGAAGGGAGGTGATTAAAGAAAAAAGAAAAGAAAAGAACATGAAAGAAAATAAAATAATCGAAAAAAGGAATTTACCTCTTGAGTTTATCTCCTCTAAGAACCTCTTAAGGGGAGAGGATTTGGTCCTTTGATGAGACCAAGTGCTTCTAAATGTAGTTTAAAAGGTTGGGTAGAGATTTGGGAAGAATTTAGAAAATTCATAGGCTGGAGAGGAGTGAAGAGAAGAGGGGAGTGTGGGTGGTTTTTATAGTGGAGGGGAGGAGGGGTTTTTTAATATTTTAATAATCAGTTTATAATATTTTCTTAAGACAAGAAACAGTTATGATTTTTGTGACCAAAAATAGCAATATGTGCATGTTAGTTCTAACCAATTTCCATTTACATCATCCATAACTAAATAATGGTGTGTAAATTTAGGTTTTAGCATTTATTGTGAATTATTGTATTTTACTATTCATAAATAAATCAAGTATTTTAGAAAAATACCAAAAATTCATCATAAATTTTTTCTCAATGTGTATAATCCAAAAATGAAATCCATTTTCAAATATAATTTTCTAAATATGATTAATTTAATTTTTAATTAAAATCATAATTTACTTGAAAATATAGATTTTAATATTATAACTGATTTTATAATGCTTTAAAAAATTACATAAGGTCTTATAAAATTATCTTAAAACCAGAAGACATAAATTTTTTAATTTATAAACACCTTTTATGAAAATAGATTTTCTTTTAAATTAAATAATTTATTTTAATAATTTATTTATGACTTACAAAAATACCAATACTTTTACTATCATCATACTATCTCTTATAAGATGCCTAAATTTTGTTTATACAATCAAGGTTGAGGTTAATATTCTATTGGATGATGTACCTTTCATAAGGGTCATATTACTATTCATAAGGGTAACATTACTATTCATAAGGGTCAGTTACTCTTCACCAAAAATTAAGTTTGTCTTATTAGAGTCCAAACTTCTTACTGATCACAACCTTGTATGTCAGATTTTTGAAATTCAAATCACAAAAGTGACAATATTATGTTTAAAGGTCACATAGTAATTAGTATTTCATTGTGTTGTGATTTCATGTGATTATGTGACTTAATTATAATAATTTATTTTCCATTGATAAAACATTGGGTTGTTACAATTTTTCATAGATTTTTCAATTTTCACTTTGTTTACGTTTCACGTGATACACCAGATATGAGGGAATTCCTTTGCATAACATGGATGAAAGGATAGAAATCCTCTTTTTGATCTCACATTATCATGTGGTGTGCCTATGCATGCCTTGTGACCCCTCATTTTTTCCCAAATATAATTTTTGGAAAACCATTGTGATCAAGAGATTGGACACTCAGATGTGTCTATTCTTATGCTTCCATGTGAGATTGATTGATGGATCCTTTTTGGAAAAGGTTGGGGGAATTTATATCCATCACCACACTGATTATACGATGCCTTTTATTGTGCATATGTCACATATTCGGCATAGATTCGGTGGGGGAACTTTGGTGTCACAATATTTGTGAGATTATATTAAGGTTCATTTAGGGGAATCACATGATATTCAGTGACCATAAGAATTTATTGATATTTCCCCATTTATTAAAAATTTTCTGATCAGAGGGATTTTCCCTAACAATGTTGACATGTTAAGGGAAATCCACAAGGTGAGTCTGACATGCCCATGGGCCTTCGCTATATTAGAATTCCTGTTGAAAGTTTTTCATGTGATCTCAGAAGAATTTTCTTGGGAATTCTATGAGATCATGTTGGAATGAAAAGGGGTATCAAAGAACTATGTTGGCTTGTTGAGGGGCCCTCCTTTGATAATTTCTATTTGACCATGTCATATGAATCCATTCACATAACATCATCGTATCTTCCAATCTCATGAATATCCAATAATATCCCATTTTGTTTAATTATTTATTTCACAAAGTATGAGGGTATTGAGACATTATATGAGTGATGTCGAAGACAAAGGTACCCTCATTAGTGATGCATCACATGAGCAATAACAGGTCTTATAGTGATGCATGATCAGTTCCTTGGAAAGAGCTTCTATTTTCCTTATAGAGACAAAGGGGAAGCACTTGACCAAATGGACAGGTCTGGATCCCTTCATACACTGACATTGACATTCCAACGGGCTCTTGCAGACTGTATTATGAACCTCATTAGTGCATCATATGAAGATAAATGACCACAAAATAATTCCCCCTTTTCATATTTTTTCCTTTTATTTTACAAGGATTTTGGATGTTTTGTTAGGAGTTCGCTGATAGAAAAGTCGCGTGACATAGTATTGTTCACTTGGAAGCTACCACATGATTAGTGAATGTCTTCAGTGCCTCTTCAATAATTAGAGGATTTTATAAGGGGGATCCTCATAATCTTAATTAGTTCATGTGGTTCAAATGACTCATTTTCATGGACTTCCAAAAGTCATATGATAGCATGTTCATTTTAGGTTTACGTGATCACCATGTTGTCGACAGCTTATTATTGTGTTTCTTTATGAAGAAAATAATAACCATGATTTAGGAATCTCCTCTCTTTTATATTTTTCAATTCCCATTTGGAAGGTTTCAAAAAATGACCCACCTTAGGATAAATGTTTGTGAGGACAAGGTATCAGTTTTGAGGAATGTAAATTCCCACTCAAGTCTTTAATGTTTTCATAAATTAATGTATTTGGTGATGTTTGGTCTTCTAATAATTCTTTAGTATTTTTTATAAGAGACTATAAATAGGGGAATGGAGGGAGGCTCATTCACATGTCACTCCATCTCTTCAAGTTATTTTGATCCACCTCCATCTCGTGGCTGCTTTGCATGATTTCCCACATTAATTGATTTTCAGACCATCCCTGAAGAATCATTTGTGAGAACAATTTTTCAAGATATGTTCTACCCCATTACTAGAGAAATAAAAACCTGAGTATAATCTAAATAATTTTAGAATCCTCATGCTATATCATTGGCCATATATCCATCTTAGGATATTTAAAGTATATATTGTTATGATCACATGATTATTTTGAATATCATGTGGTTCACGTGACCCTGTCAGGGTCACATGATCACGAGTCTTATGAGGGTTCATGCAGTTAAAATATGTCTTATTGGTTTATGTGGTCTATGTAGTCTCTATGAGAAATGTTATTCATGAGTCCATTATGATATCATGAAACCCATTATGATTCTTGTGATTTTCATTAAGCATCCATAATTTATTTTGATTGTATTTTCACAATTTGGATTCTTTTGACATATGCTTCGTATTTTAATGTGGCAAAATTATATCTCTCATCATAGTTCTTTTTAAGTGAAAAATAGAGGTCTAGGATTTTTAGGAACCATAATTATTAAACCTTGGTATATTTTTTCCATCTGATAATGAGATTCTCAAAAGGCGTCTCTCATCTAAACCCCATAATAATACTTTGTTACACTGGATTCCTTAGTATGTATTTGGCCTTCCAGACGATGTTTCCATCCCCCCTTGTGAATAAAAGCTTCCATTTTTTGGCTTTAAAAATTCCATTGATTTAATTTAGATGATAGATTTTGAGGGTGGACATATGATCATATCATTGTCCCAGGGGTTGTCTAAAATGCTAGAGAACTCTCATATTGGCCAAGATGACTATGAGTTTTCCAACCATCCCATCATTCAAATCTCTATGCGCATATTTTTCTATTAGTTGAACAAACGAGGTTTCATATGGAGTTTTTAATTGGATATAATACATGGTGGAATCTTTTTTGATGAATGGGAATGTACATTCTATAGTCAGAAGAGCTATTTATAATTATCCGACCTATTATGTGATGTCCATATTTATGAAGCTATATAGGTTTCCCAGTGAATAATTTATCATCATTGTGATCTTCCTAGATAATTGGTTATAATTTGGTCCCTTTATTCCATCTCATTCCATCTATCCAATGGTGAATTTGAAACCATCCTTTGGGATATCTATCGGCTGGGATGGATATCCCCCTGTTGCGATATATACAATGAGTTCCTTCTAACTACAGAAGTTTGGGATGACCCTACAAAAAATCCATTCATGGAAAGGGAAATTCTCAAAATCATGAAGGATATTTTAAGGATAGATATTACTATGTTTCCCACTAATTACTATCAAATATTGATTCAATGTTTTCCATTATCATAGCGGGTATCGGTCCACCTCCATATGACCTCACTAGTGTCATTCCCTATAGGTTCATGTTAACTCCAGGTAATAATGGTTCATTTTTGAAGATGAATACCATACCACAAGGGGATACCATGTATGGATAAATATATCCCTGATCCCTAAGCTAGAAGGTTTCATTGACATGTTTCTGAAGTGGTGTCTTTTTCCAGATGGGGTTGGGTGCTTAGGAATCATGGCCGAGATGTCGTTGATGAAAAAATGGCTAGTAGAGGGATGGAATCCGAATCAAGAGGTATCAAACCTTATCCATTACCCAATAATAGGCCAAATTTAATAGGGAAACATCCATTATTGGATTTTTGTTCCTATCATATTTTTATTCAATTGGATAGGAAAGAATTTCCACTACTACGAATACCGCAACAC
Source organism: Viscum album (assembly GCA_963277665.1). Taxonomy (NCBI): domain Eukaryota; kingdom Viridiplantae; phylum Streptophyta; class Magnoliopsida; order Santalales; family Viscaceae; genus Viscum; species Viscum album. The sequence goes on from OY728155.1 coordinate 1,910,487,805, forward strand.
CACCTATATGCCTTTTGTATTTTTATCCCTAGGTTATTGGAAATTTATAGATTTGAGTCCATGAATTTAGGACCCTATTATGTTGTTGATATTTTGATCTAACCTGATAACTTTGACTTTATTCCTTATCATCCACCAAATAGGCCGATTTTTTAAAACAACAATGGATATCTAAATGAAATTTCATACAAGATCTCCCTTTGGGATAAGGTTTTTACAGCCAAGATGGATGTTTTGGTAATTTGTGATATGTATAACCCTTATTGATTCACTCTCCAATTTTTTTGATCCCAAAGGGTTTACCCTCTCCCTTCGGCTAACATGTAGGGAGAGAAACATGCTGACATTATATTTATGTTCTAGATAATATTGTAACATGAGGATACAAATCTTGAAATCATATTTGGTCCTATCATCACCCTTATCTTCAGGTCATATAATTATGCCCAGGAATTGGTGGAGGCTTTTCTAGTTTGTATGATAAATAGGTTGGTTGGTAATGTTGATATAACATATGCATCACTGACCCATTCATCCATAAAAAAATGGAGCTGATCTATGATTTAGGTGAGACATTTTGGAAGCATTCCCATCTAATAAATGAATATCCTATTACTCGGGTATAGTTTTTTTGGGATTTTTTCCTCTCATACATGAAACAAATGATATATTTTTTGAAGGATGAGTGTAGGGGGTATCCACTCCTGGTTCTTCATCAGCATGTACTATTTTTTACCCTTATGATGTACCTAATGTAGAAGTTAGAGAGGACCATACATAGCTTAAAGTAATCTAGATATAGATTTAAACCCTGATTAATTAGACCCCACTAGGAATGTTACAAGTCCATGAAGAATTTCTTCTTTATATATTTCATGATTTGGGGGAAAGTGGCATTGTCCACCAACTATTATATGAGATATTGAGATAAATAATCCTTAGGGTTTTAGAGTCGGCTACTAGAAATAGGACATTGATTGATCTTGAAGTTAGGACTCCCAAAGACGAACAAATGTTTAAAGTGTCAGAGGAACTGGAATAGAAAAATTAGTTCATATATAATATTCAAAACAAAATGGAGGTTTTGATTGCATAGATAGTGAGATATTAGAAGATCATTTCATTCTCAATTTTTAAACTTTAAACATCATCATAATAATTGGAAAACACTCAGAGAATAAGTCATGATATGTATACTCTTATCGAGACCCATTCACTCTCAAGAATAAGTGGAGGAAGGCAGTTAAGTGGAACTTCATCACTCTATTAACACTTCTCATTAGACACATGTTGAATTTCCCATCTCAGCTGATCAAATAAAATTATAGTTCAATCATTAATGTGGATTTGGATTCGATCGAATATTTGGAGAGGCTCTAGAAAGTGGATATCCATCCTTCTGTATGACACTAATGATTATATCCCTAGAACATCCTATGTTACTATGTTGTTTTATTTAATTAACGACACTCCTGTTATTTTTTTATCTAATTTTGTATGAATAATAAATTCTTTCCATCCTTTGTATAAAATCAAGTAATCATTGAATGAAAGGATTCATGTAACAACCCATACAATATAAACGATACTCTATTCCTGAATAAATATTATTACATATTATATAATATTATACAGATATAAAATACATAGAATCCAAAAAAAATTATATCATTAATAAAGATAATTACATTACTCATATATGAAACCATTTGAAATTCTAAACGTTACAACTAGACAATAAAAAATAAATAGAATCTCTAAAATGGGAAAATAAGGATCACCCAAATCTTATTGAATCATAAACCCAACTGAAAATTCCATAGTAGTGAAAGAAAATATTAATAAACCAATCATAATATTATCAAATGAAAATACAACCTTAGAGAAATATTGTACATAATTTTTAGTGAATGAATGAAGTAGTATTTATAGGGTATAATGGGAAATGTGACCACTGGGATTCAACCATTATATAAATCTTGGACAATATGAAGAAGGGTCAATATGAATATTGGAAACTATATCATTGGTTGATAATTTTACAATTATAGTTAGTTTTTATATGTATTATTGAAAAAGGAATATTGATACAGAAAAAATAATTGATTTCCATTACTACTAGAGTTGTGTCATTTGAAGCCCATTTTTTTGAACTTGGGTGGGATTTATCTTCAATAGGGTTCACCCTTTATGAAGCCCAATACGATCTTCAACAAGGGAAGAAACAATGAAATCTCTTACAAGGTAAGTTCAAGTTAGTATATATTACCACTAAATTAATTTTAGTCAAGCCACCCTATGAAACTACGTCCAATACACACCTTAATCCTATGTAATATGTGGGTGTAATAAGGGGTTACATGTCCATTCCATAGTTACTTAAATTTTAAATTTCATAGTATAAATAAAATTATTATTCCATAAATTCTATTTAAGAATAGTTTTTCTTAGTTAAATGTATGTTTAATGGAGATGAATTTGATAAATTGATTTTTGGATGCAAATAAAACATAATTTTATTTTTCTAGAAAATATATACAATTTTATAATAAAATAAAGTGTTATGAGTAATTTTTTTAAACAAAATACTAATTTAAGAAACTTTATCCCCTACATAAAATATTAAATAATTTTATAATGGCCTATGAAATATTTTATAAGTGTTGGAAAGTTGGTTGTGCCTTAACAACAGCTATTTTTAAATAATTGATTACTATTATATTGAAAGGTTAAAATTTTATTATTTATAAAATTATTCTGGATAATAAAAATTATATTTTAAATCATTGTTTCAAAATTAAGGTACGGTAAATTTATTTGAATTTTATAAAATAATTTATTTTCTCATGAATAGTAAAAATACATAAATGGTTATTCAGTATAATTTATGACTTCATATTTATATCATAATTATATAATAATTAATTAAACACAATAACTGAAAAAATTTAACATTATTAATTATTTGTATTTTAATATATTTTAATCAATTTCAAATACTATTTGTAGCATTCAAAATTCTAAGAAGAAATATATAATTTTAAAAAACATTACATTGTTAAATCATTACTTTTCCATGAAAAAAATAAGTATTAAAAATGGAGTTAGTTTATGGTGTATTAAAGTATCATAAAATATGACTGAAATATTTAAAACCATGATAATATACCATGGATAATCCGACGGTGTTTCATTTTTTGTATCTTAGATTTTCAAGACCCATATTTATAAATTATTAAACAATTCTACCACTTATCCTATAAATAGACTCCCATTTCACTATTCCACTTAAATAATAATACATTCTCCATTAGTTTTGGGTGATTTTGTCTCCAAATCTCCACATAAGGTTTTCTTAATCCCCTATGGTTCCATCCTCATGTTTTAGGAAAAAATCATCATGGTAGGGGAATTATCCTTCTTTTCTATTAAATTCTAGAACCTCTTTTTAATGTGTCTTCTAATTGTAATGGTTGCACTCTTTTATTACCATTTTTTCATACTATTACATCTAAATTATTTTTTATCAATGGGAGACCCTTATCCTCTTTTATTTTACCCTTTTCTAAAACCATGTTTTATAATAGTTATACAATAGAATTTACTTCTAAAAATTTCTGTCTTCTCCTTAATAAATACTATTTTATTTTTATTTTGTGGATACCTAAACCATTTTATTTCCCATGAGTATTATTCAAGATATAAAAACGATTTATTTTATTATAGTATTTACGTAAAAGAAACCCACATTCCCTTTTTTGGGTTAAAAATGAAGTAATGATAATGCATTTAAACACTTTTATATTCCATGATTTCGATAAGTAAACCATTATTTATTCCCCATGGGTTATTAATGAAATGGTTTATTATGATCTATGTGGATCACAATCATTAATACATATAAATGGTTCAATCTTATTTTACTCAAATGAATTTGGTAAATAATTTAATCTCTATGGATGACATATTTTACGACACCTTGGTGAATCACAATAGTAATTTTCCTTTTCTAAAAACATAGTGGTAAAACATTGTGATATGGTTATAAACATCTCATTTAAATGTTATAGCTAAATTTATATGTTATTATTCAGGTTATTATTTTGTCTATTGTTAATGACTTACTGTTATGACACATATTTTTATTGATATTTCTAACGATCACATCTTTATTTCTCCCTTTCATATTCCCATATTAGGATTCATTATCGCCAGTTTACTTTGATGTATTTCCCTAATACATGAGATTCAATAAAATTAACTTTTGGTGAACCCATGAATATGTCTTTCATGAGGATATAGAATACTTTTTTATGTATTCATGTATCATATAACTTATTTCCGAGAAACAAAACATTAAATGATCCTATATTTGTACCATTTAATTAAATTTTATGTTTTAAAAATGTGCAATTCCATAATTTGTATCACAAAGGATAGTTCCATTGGTTTTAGAAATTAAGACTTGAAAATTTTAGAAAGAACCATATGGAAAAGAAATAATATAGAAAAAATACAAGTATTTTGTTAAGCATTAAGTATGTTGTTTCAAAAAACATACAACCCTATCTAGATATTATAAGTGGATGTGAATCTGACACATATGTACCTAAGGGTTTCACCATAAAACAACCATTTGATCAAGACTCAAATGGGAACTCGTGAATGGAAACAGACCTAATTATACACCAATTTTGACACTCTTGAGGGATATGTTTGGTTAATCTCATGATTTTAATAAACCATGATAGTGTATATATGGAAAATTTAATTCTTATTAGGAGATATTAATAACATATTTAAGGATGATGTTTTAATACAAAAAATCTATTTCGAAATATAACATTCCTAAAATTAACATTATTATCACTAAGGTTTTACTCATTGAGAAAATATTACATGAAATTGGAGGAACATCATATTTGATGAGTGCTATGGATGATGCACTAACAACATTTAAATTAAATATGGAATGAAAAAATTTATGAAGATGATGAATCAACTAACTTGATTAATGAACAATGACAAGAATCATGTTGAGAGACAAGATTCACCTCAAAGGAAAAAACATTCCATATAGTCCTTTTTTTGTCAATGACTACCTTCTTTTAGTGAATCTATTGACCCATTGATTTATGAATAATGGATAATCTCTATAGAATAGATTTTTTCTATAATATATTATTCAAAACATGATAAATCCACCTAGGAATTATTCCCATTAGAATTTAAAGCTGATCATTGATGAACACTTATTAAAACAAGAAAAAAATAAGGGATATTGACGCTCTGAAGTAGGAATATTTTATAGAATCCTTTTAATTAAATATTTCCCCCATTTATTGAGAACAATATCAAAGAAGTAATTCATAGAGTTTAAATATAGGGGAAGTGAATTGTTTAGATTCTATGATATGAACTTTACAGGACATGATCAATACACTTCTAGCTTTTTATTGATCCTAGGTGAATGGTTTATAGATTATTCAATGGAATGAGATTTCATCTGTTGAGTAATATTGAAAATCTGGACTCTGAAATATATGAGAAGATAGTGTAGAGTGATATGATGATTTAATTTGAGTTGGTAGTTATGTAGTGGTCACATAGATATGTTGAAAATAGGAGATAATTCGAGCCAAACTCACGGAGGATCTTTAATCACATAAGTGGAGGAAAGAAAGTGAAAATTCTCAAAAGAAATAAATAAGGGAAGAGGAATTCAGGGAAATGATTTTTTGGGAGGGTAAAGTGATAAAAATGTGAAAGATATTGGAAAATTCTTCCAAACTATCATGGTGAGGTCAAGCCACAACTTATCAATACAAATGAAAAATGGGAGATGGTGCAGACCCAGCTGAATGTTCAATGCTCCAACTATGGAAAACTTGGACACATTTACAATAAATTTCCAAATTATAATAGAATTGAGGGGAACCACTATCAACCACTTAATTTGAAAAGGGACTATGGTTGGGATTTTTCTATTGTGAAGGATAATGTAGATGCTCTAAATGATGTGGTTCGTGGTTCTATAATTGTGTTATCAAATCTAGGATGGGATTTTTTATTATGGTTCTATACATTTATTTGTATCATCCATGTTTCAAAAGAATATAGAATAAATCCCTGAACATATAGAATTAGAGTTATTAGAAAAGACTCGTAGATGGTTTATCCATGCATAAATAGTGTAAATGAAATCTATTATTAACATTGGTGAGTAAAATCTCATTGTATATCTATTAGTTATTATAATTGTGTAATTTGACACTATACTAGGACGAAATGGGTCTCAAAGAATAATTATAAGATCAATAACATCAGCAAATAAATTTCATTAGTATTTAATTGAAAACATATAGTCATTTTTAAGGAGATATATACCAACCTAAACACTATCTAGATTCATCTCATGTATAATTATTTATGAAGATGATTATTGAAAAGTGAAAAATAAATAAATTTATAATGATAGAGAATGTGTTAATCATTTAAGAGTAAAATGTTGTATTAACGGAAGAGTTACATAAACCTCCACTAGAAAGATAGGTAGATATTACCATTAAATTCATACCTAGATCCAAGCTGATATCATATACCTTGTATATAATTTAACATATATAGGTAGATGAAATAATGAAAAAAAATTCATGATCATTTGGATAAGGTATTTTTATAACCAAGTGTGTCTCAATGTGGAGCACATGTTTTCATTGTGAAGAAAAATTATGGATCAATGTGGCTATACATTGATTATACAGAACTTAATGAGATTAGAGTGCATAAAAATTTCCCTCTCCCATGGAATGGGAAATTATTTGACCAAATTCATGGGGATCAATTCTTCTCTAAGTTTGACCTTTGATATGGGTTTCATAAATTGACGGTAATTAAATAAGATATTCTAAATATATCCTTACAAACAAGATATGGGCATTATGAGTTTGTTGTTATTCCTTTCTACATGACTAATTCTCCCACTATATTTATGGATTTGACGGAATTGTCATTAAGTATATTCTTGGAAAATTTAAAGTAATTTTTATTGTTGATATTTTTATATATTCCAAGATTCATAAATATAATCTAAATGATATATTGAAAACTATGAGGAAGGATATTTTTTTCTCTCATAAAATCAAAAAAATGTAAATTTTAGTTACAAAAGGTTGCATTCATGGGGCACATTGTAACCAATTAAGAAATCTAAGTTGACCTTATGAAGTAAAAGCCTATATTAGTGTGTAATTATCATAATACAGTAACATGGATTCCTACTTTCTTTGGTTTATAAGGATATTATGTTAGGTTTTGGAATTTTTTTATTTCATTATAATGAAAAAACCATATTAAGTCGAAAAGGGGATATGTTTTTATGGACAATGGGTTGTGATGAAATTTTCAATGAACCAAAGATGATATTGGTTATTTTACCTATGTTATCTTTACCCTCTATCGAATATGGATTGAATTTATATAGTTATTCATATATTTAATGGGCTTGGGTGGGTCCCCATACCAAATTACAAGGTGGTTGCTTATAAATATACATCATTGAAGACTCAGGAGAATAATTATCCGACAGATGAACTGGAGATATTTGTGGTTATTTTTTCTTGGAAAATAAATCAACACAATATTTACGGGTAGAAATATGATATATAAATAGAACAAAAAGTTTTATTTTATAATTTCACAGAAAATGAATTGAACATAATACATAGAATATGATTGGAACTTCTTAAAGATTACGAGTCTTCAATTATTTATCACCCTCCAAGAGAAAACAAATCCATTAATGAATTAAGGAGTAAATAATTTTTTAGGAAATAATTAGGATTCATGGAGATACATTAATCAACAACCCAATAAATTTAGACATGAGAAATGTATGAGAAGATATATCATCAACCATATCAAAAATTATTTCTCAAAAATCATTTCTATATAAGATCAAGATACCACAATGAGAAGATATATTAATAAAAATAAAGATAGAGGCTATGAAGAATTGGAATTTACTTGAGTTCAATATTGATCAAGAAGTCTATTGGAATTTTATTCAAGGGTATGTGTTCCATCTATCGTGGAGATAGAGTAGGAGATGATGGATGAATCTCATGAATCTTCATTATCTATACATTCTGGAAGCTCTAAAATACATGGGGATCTTCATGATCATTATTGGTGGGATAATATAAAAATGTATTTTTTGAATAAACTTCAAGGTTCTTGGCATGTTAACCAGTGAAAGCGGAGTGATGAAATCCTAATGGGGAATTGAAAACACTACCCATACCAACATGGAATTGGGAAAAGATCACTATGGACTTCTTAAAAATTCCATCAAGTATGTCCAATGGAAAAAATATGATTTGGTTAATAGTGGATATACTCTCAAAGACTTCCCATTTCATCTCTATATGGGAATATTTATCTCTTTAACAACATTATAATATTTATAAAATTAATGTGGTGAGGTTAAAAGGCCTTCCACATTCTACCATTCCTGTTCATGATCCATGGTCCACATCTGAATTATGGATATGAATTTAACATGTTCTAATTATTGAATTGAATTTATGTATGGAATATCATCCCTGAACTAATGGATAGTCAAAAATGAATATTCAGACACTAGAGGACATGTTATGAATATGCACAATGGAATATAAAGGTGGATGGGATCAACACATCCCATTAGTTGAGTTATCATACAAAAACATATTCCAGTCAAATATTCAAAAGGAACAATATGAATCTCTATATGGGAACTGATTTATAACACCTATCAGATTAGAAGAAATCGGTGAACAAAAAGTAAATTAGGTCTGATCTTGTCAAAGAGAGGAAAAAATAGGTTCATTCCATCTGATAACATATAAATTATTCTCAAATTTAGTAGAAAAACTATTCTGAAAATCATCGATGGGACATGGAGTTTGATGTTGGATGAAAATTATTCCTTTAGATATAACAATGGAAGAGAGACAAGTGGTTTAGAAATAAATGGAAGATTTTCCTTGGGTACATTAGCCCCTATTAAATCCTTGATCTAATAGGATTAGTGTCTAATTAGATAGATATTTTACCAAATATATCCCTCATACATGATTTGTTCCATGTATCTCTCCTAAGTAAATACATTCCAGATCCCTCACATGTACTTAATCCAGAGGTGGTACAACTGGAACATGACCTCTCTTATGAGGAGTGGCTATTGGAGATATTGGATCATAGAGACAAGGTTATAGAAAACAATAATACCCACCTTATAAAAGTTTTTTAGAGGAACAATTATTATGAATAATAATAATGGGAAATATATGAGTCAATGGGATAAAATTACCCTCACCATTTCTCATCCTAGATAATGAGTTGAAATTTAAGGGATGGATATTTTTGAATGGGTAAGAATGAAATGAAAAATCATTTTGTTATTATATTTTTTCATGAATACAATTTATAATATATTCTATAATATTATATAGCTATATATTAATAAGAAATAAAAAAAATTTATATCATTAATAAATATCATTACATTAGTTATCTATAAAACCAATTAAAATGAAAAACCATTAAACTAGACAATGAATATAAAAATAATAGATAAAATGGTAAAATAAGAATCAAATTTTATAGGACTATCCATCAATATTATTGTAGGAAACTATATCCTTGGTAGAACATTTTACCATTACCGTTAATTTTTATAAGTACAATTGACAAAGGATAATTTATACTGAAAGGAGAATCAACATCCTCAGCAAGTATAGTCATGTTGTTTGATACCTATTTATCCAAACATGGGGGGAGACAACATCACTGGGGTTCACCCTTGAAAAAATCCCACTAATAGCTTCTACAAGAGAATATTGAATGAAATTACCTTTTGGATAATTTCATGTTAAAGAAGATTACCACTCAATTAATGTTAATCTTGCCACCTCATGAAACTAAGACCATCACACACCTTACTCTTAGGGTATATATGGGTGTAATAAGTGGTTATGTGTCCATTACATAGTTACCTAACATGTAATTTACTATATGTAATTAATATTTATATTATTTCAATACCTTTTAATATTAGTTTTACTTAATAATAAACAAATTTAGTTGAGATAAATTTGATAAATTGATTTTTGGATGAAAATAAAATCTCATTTTATATTTCTGGAAAATATATAAAATTTCATAATTTACTAAAGTGTTCTAGAAATAAATTTTTTAAAAAATATTCCATGAAAAATAATTATATAAATATAGATGAATAAATTATTTTATAATGTTGAAGGAAAACTTTTATAAGTGTTAGAAATTTGAATGTGCCATAAAAATTTCCATTTTTAAATAAATAAATATTATCATATTTAAAAAAATTCATATATTAATTTAATTATTATGAAAAAATAAAAATTATATTTGAAATCAACATGTATAAATTAGGTTAGGGAAATTTTTTGATAATTTTCTAAAATAATTTATTTTAGTGTGAATAGTAAAAATAATGATTTTTGTATTCTATATATTTCATGACCTTATTTTTTGTAAAAAGGATTTAATAACTAATAAAACAAAATCTATATATTGAAATATTTTATTTTATTAATACTAACTATTTTAATACATTTTAATAAATTTCTAAAACTACATGAGAATTTCCAATTTCTAAAAAGAAATATTAACAATTTAGAAACATTACATTGTGTAATATTTACTCATCCATGACAAAAATAAGTACTAATTTTTTTTCGATTATGGTGGAAGATAATATCATAAAATTATACCCAAACATCCAAATATATGAACAAAAACCTTGGATAAGATAGTGGTTTTTCATTTTCCACAACTTAGACTTCCAAGACCAGTATTTTAAAATTATTGAACAATTCATCCAATTATCCTAAAAATACCAACCCATTTCATCCTAAACAAAATCTTGGAAATCCATACTCCCATAATTTCTGGTGAATTTTTCTCAAAATGTTTCCTCAATCCCACTGGTTTACATTCACATTTTTTAGGGACAACAATTCAAGGTATGAAAATTGTCCTTGTTTTATCTTCAATTCAAGAATATATTCATGTATATGTCTTGAAATTTTTATCATTTATCTATTATATTACACTTTTTATCATATCCTTACTAAAAACATATGTTTTATTAATGGGATACACTTCCCCATTTTCATTTTACACTTTTCTAATACCACGTTTTACACCAATCATGCAGCCAAATTTACTTCTCAAAATTTCCCTCTCTTTAAAAACTTTTCATTTATTTCTATTGTGTGGATAAAAAATCATTTTTTTCCATGTGGTATTCACCTAGATGTAATAATGATTTATTTTATTCAGTTATATACTCATAAGATACCCACATTCCCTTTCTGTGGGCTAAAAATGGTGCAATGATCTTGTTATTAAGCATTTTTCTTCGCCCTGATATCGATAAGAAACTCGTTATTTATTCTCAATTGGGTATTAATGAAATTATTGATGATGATATATGTGGCCCACATTAATTAATAAATATTAAGGGTTCACCCTTATTGTTCTCTAATGCATTGAGTAACAAATTTAATCTCTATAATTGACATGCATTACGATACGTTGATGAATAACCTAGGTAATTGTTCATTTACGAAACATTGGGGGTAAACCATGGTTATATACATTTTAATTTCTCAATTATATGATTTATCCAAATTTCCATGTTATGATTCATGTTATTTTTATGTCTCTTGTTCATTCATTACTATTATGCGTCATATTCCTGTTGATATGACTCATTATCACATTCATCTCTCTCCCTTGACTATTCCCTTACTAGGATTCATGCTCATACCATTCCTTTGATATATATACCTGAGATATGGGATACATTAAATTTAAGTTATGGTAAACCCTTAGATATGTATTTTAAGTGTATTTAGAAAAATGTTTTTTGTATTCAGGTATTATGTACCTCTTTTCTATGAAACTAAACAATAAAATAGCCTATGTTTGTTCCATGCAATGAAATATTATATAATTATATGGTGGAATTAGATAATTAAAAAGTTTTAGTCACAACAGATTCTTCTTGAGAAATTATCATGAATCCTAACAACATGTGACTCCTCACTGAGGTATCTTTTCTAGTTATATTGATATTACCTGATCCACAAAGGATAAATGGGTAAAATATATGTCTCATATGGGGAAATCTATATAATCATCTTATGTGAATGTGCCTAGTGATTGAAACATTATTTCTGATATTCCTATATAATGGAACATATAATATTTATATATTTTAATTCATATTTCCCAACTTTTTCCTAAGAATCATATAGGTGAAGAATTAGTGGCATTGGAATTTTCATTTACTCTAGTGTCCATCTTACAGGTTTTCTACCCAAAAACCTTTTTTCCATTCTACTATTTAGGACTATATAGTCTTTTTATTTTGGTTAGGGTCTTCTAGTTTAGATCATATATATATTTAGTTTAATTTATTTTGTCTTAGAACTTATTTTTATATGGTTTTTGGTTTTTAGTTCGAGCCTCCTATTGATGTAGTTTTGGGTCTTTTATCTCTTTCCTTCTATTTTTTTTATATTTGGCTCTTCTATCAAGTACATAATATATATTTACTTTTGTGTCTTTTATAAAGGACCTTCTATTTATTTAGTTTTGGAGTCTTATATCATGAACCTTAGGGTGCCATATATTTTAGTATCCTTATTCCAAGACTTGATTAGTGATTATGGAATATAGGGCATACATACAAGGGATGACTCAAAACACTCTAGGGTAATGAGTTAAACAGTGGTGTTTCTAGGGCACAAAAAGATTATAATATCTTTAGTATATAGAGGATACACCTTTTTTAGTATGTTAAAGTCCTTATAAATTGATAACATTGTCAAAATAGGTATCTTTCTCATCCACAAGGGTCATGGAATATTTATAGGGGTAATATTGGTTGAGGGAGAAATACTATAAATATAAAGTCGAATCGGATTGATCGAATATGGGTGATGTAATTCATAACCAAAAATTTTTATTCAAGGAATATATAATGGGTAAGACATACATGGGATGACCCATAACATCTTAAGGTGTCATTTTTTACTGTGGTGTTACAAGGGATCACAAGGATTAGATTTCCTTTCCAAAAAGTAGGTGATTCATTTAATTGGTATGCCAATGAACTCATGAACATGTCTATAGGTATTAGATACATCGTCAAAAAGAGTTCACCCCAACCCTTATCCAAGGCCCATGAATGATTTTTGAAGACTCAATCATCCATATGATGAGGTTAGATATGGATGAAATGTTATCATGGATGTGTTCTAAAACCCTAATGTCATTTAGATCTTATGTGAAGATCGAGCCCTATGTGACATTATAACGACCCATACTTTACATACATGGTTATTAATTCAAAATTGAAGCATACTTATTAAAACATATAACAAAACCCTGAAAGGACCATATAGGTATAGTGTCTTTAGAAACTGGGAAACATAAACAACTGGTTCATAAATCATCTACGTTGTCTCCCATTTATTTCATCATATCTAGAGTCCCTTTTTGGCATATCCTACTTAATATCCTTCTTCCTGACCTGGGGAAAAGAAAACATACAAAAGGGTGATCTCAAATGCCCAGTAAGGGTAACCAAAAGAAATATCAAACATATCATATTTATAAGAATATAAAATTTTGAAAATCTTATCCTATAAAAGAGATCATAACATTGGATAAATCATAGAAGTGAAATGTAATCCCAATAATCATAACTTAAAACATGAAGATTTGTGGAATACACACATAATCATAGAAAATAATTTCTTAGTAGTCAAGACTCATTGCCATGACTATCTTAGCGGACAAAGTCCATTTCTGAACCGAGTTCACTCCTCGTTTCAGTCCTATTTCACTGAACCGGTTTAACCTTCCATTCCAGCAATGTCTATATCATGAGATATAAAATCTTTACCCAATGAATTGGAGGGAGATATAGGTCCCACCAATCTCATAATGATACCATTATTATGTGTGCCACAAAATCATAAATTGTACATCATAGCATAACCCATGTAATAAAAATGGGAATCTTAAACATCGTGACATCATAAAAATATTTCCATCACAACATAATCAAATAAATGTAATAATAGGGATAGAAACATAACCCTATATTATCTTAGATGAAAAATAATTTTGATAAAACTCTTGAACTCCATTCTTGAAGAAAATATCCTCTCTACTTCAAAAACATTTTTCCTTTCTTAACATGTCATACAATCATAAACTAAAAGAAGTTGATTAAAAATAAACTTGAAAACTTGTAAAGTATGCTTCTTGGAAATAATGTTTTAAAAATCCATTCATGCTGTATAAGTTAAAAAAAACATTCTTCTAGTACTTTTGTCGGATAAGTCCAAAAGTACCTCATACGAAAAATGACAAAAGATTTCTTTCATATCATTTACTAAAAACTCACCGAAGGGTAAAATTGGATTTAAACAATTGTAGGAGGATGTGAATAATATTACATATTGAAGAAGCATAGATGTGGATGATAAATATTCCCCAATAAATTCTGAAGTACAAACAATCTCGGATAAAAATTGAGATTGTGAGATTGTCCCTTACCTTAGGTCTGATTTGCTTCGTAAGTGTCTAAACCTCATGTATAATGATTTAAATAATGTTATTGACTTATTCCAGAATCATACATATTGTTATTATATCATATATGGTCATATTATTAGCTTCTTATTAGTAATATTTCATTACTACTTGTTATTCGTGTATTTATTACTTTTTGTTCTTATACGTGTTTTGTCGAATACATTCTTATTACTCCTTTTAGGTTATAGAGAACTCATTTCCATAATGGTATTAGTGTACTATATATCATATTTATTCATCCAATTCATTTATATAAACATTATGCAATGAAGATCATGTAGAACGAATCGCATCACATCGTGGAGACGGTATTGCGTACGTACGGACGAGCGATGATATCGTTCCCATGATTGTGGAATTGTATTGGAGTGTATGTATACTATTTCAGAATCAATACCACTTTACAATAATCATATATAGTTATTTATTTGCACCATTATACCCATCCAAGTAAGTTTGGGATGGAAAATAGAATACACAACGGCGTGGAGACGGTATTCCGTACGTACGCACGTGCGGTGATTTCATTTTCCGTAGGATGGATAGATGCTGAAATAGGGTTGTTTCATACTTATAATATCATATCATTATATGAGTGATACTGATTTTATTAATTCATAATGAAAAAACTAAATAAGAAGAAGTGGAAGAAGAAATAAAGTTGAAAGAATCGGTAACGGACATTACCTCTTCTTTGAAGTGCCTCTTTGAGACCTCCTCTTAGGCCACTAAAATTGGTATTTGATGAAGAACAGGACCTCTAGGATGTTTCTAGGAAAGTGGGTAAGTGAAATGGATAGATATTGGCGGAGCTTGAAGGATAAATTGGTGCGAGGAGGAGAGGGAGGAGGTGCCCTTTTATAAGGGAGGAGAGGGGCACCTTTGGAAATATAAGAAATATTAGTTTATATTAAATCCCAACCCCACTTAAAAACTTCCAAAATGACTCATATCCGAATATTAGATGATATAGAGTTGTAATATCATCAACCAATAAAATTTAGACATGATATGAATTTATTTTAAACATTATCAACTTGATTTATCCTTATTTATTAATTTAATTTTATTTGTGGTAAAAATATTCTAAATTTTAAATTATTATAAATAATTACATATGTGTTGTGAATTTTCCATAATTTGACACTTTATGACATTTTAGACCATATCAATTTTAATTTATAATTTTTAAATATTTTTTTGATTTTTAAAAATTTTTATAATATGTTATTTTTATAAACTACAATAGTGTCAATTTTGACACTATTCATTTATTTGAATTTAAATAAAATATATACAGAAGATATGTTCGAAATAAAAGCTTTAATAGATTCATAAAATGAAATATGTATCTAGAAAATTAGTGGAGCACATTAAATAGTTCATATAATATTTTAAAACCATTTATTTGATATTTTAATTAATAAAATAATTTCAACATCACTATTGTGGCATAATTAATGATAATTATTTAATCCCTAAAAATTATAAATAAATTCTTATGATGTAGATAATTGTATTAGATTTCTGGAGACTATTCATGTTCTAAGTTTCATTAAGTTTACCACTAAATTAAAATTAGTATACCTATAAGATTTAAGAAAGTGACATGCTGTCACATTCTTTGGTTTTAATAATAATTAAATTATTTTGATGGAAAAAAGTACACTAAATGAATCTAATCCGACCCTTAGGTGATATGGGTCGACTTTTAGTCATCCAATAAGATTTTGGCAGGTGTTAGGGTAACTTTATAATCATATATTTACCCTTAATTACCCGATTTACCTTTAACTATGGTAAATAAAATTTACCGTAGTTACTATTCATAATGCCCAAAAATAAAAAGTAGCCTATTAACATAATTTGGACCCACTGCTTCCAAATATGGAATCAATTTTTTCAAAATTAAAAACATAACAGGTTTAGTAATTAATTTAAAATAAATCTCGTTGTTAAGAAAACAAGTTTTTGAAGTTAAAACATTGCCAAAGATTGAAATGTTTTTACCTAAGAATTAAATGTGAAATTAGTTCTAATGACATACATTATATTAAATGGTAAAAATATATTCTATTTATAATTTAAAACCATTCAATATTATAATTTAACCATATAAATTATCTCAATGAAAAAAGTTGTTTTTAATTAAAAATTAGCGTATTTTTACTATTCATCAAAATATGAAATTTATCAGAAACATATCAAAAATTTATCCAAAGTAAATTTTTATACCCTGATTAAAGAGAAGAATTTTATATTGTCAAATTTAACTTATAAACTTGTCAAAAACTAGATTTAATGTTGGTGCACCATCAAAAGGTGGCAAAACTGCATTTTTTGAAAAATACTTATTTTACCGGAAAAAATTATTTTGTTTTCTTACCATATTATAGAAAATGTGTAAGATGAATAATAATGTTATAAAATTCAAAATTTAGTCAATAATATTCATAACGGCTAGTCCATAATAATATATTGTTGTTTAGTGAAACTCGGTATTGCGTACTACACACGCTATCGAGGAAGGTCGCGATTGCGTGTAATGACAGCCAAGTCCGTATTGTGTGCTGTTAAAGATTCCTTTGGTGTTGTGTATAACATAGGACATAAAAAAACTATTTCTCATAAAATCTCAGGGTGTTACATTCTACCCCCCTTAAAATGAATTTCACCCTCAAAATTCGTTAATTCATTACAAACAGATGAGGATACCTCTCCCTCATCATATCCTCAAGTTCCAATGTAGATTATTCTAATTGGTGGTTCCTCCATAAAACATTCACCAAGCGAGTGGTCTTGTTCCGTAGGACTTTTTTGCTATGATCCAGAATCTCTATTGGTTGTTCTTCATAAGGAAGATCTTGCTCCAACGGTACAACTTATGAGCTGAGTACATGTGAATGATCAAGTATGTACTTTCTCTAGAGAGATACATGGAACACATTGTGAACTTGAGACAGATTCGGTGGAAGCGCCAATCGGTAAGCTACCTTCCTAACACAATCCCGAATTTCAAAAGGACCGATATATCTAGAGCTCATCTTCCCTTCTTTCCAAATCTCATGACCCTCATCCAGGGAGATATTCGTAAGAACACTTTATCACCCACATCAAAATCTAGGTCATTTCTTCAGTTGTTGGCATAACTTTTTTTCGACTCTGAGCTGCTCTTATGTGTTGTTGAATAGATCTGACCTTTTCTGCCATTTCATCAAAAAGATCAGGTCCTAATAGCTTTTCCCCCCCAACTTCATCCCAGCAAGTTGGAGTCTTGCATTTCTTTCCATAGAGAGCTTCATAAGGAGCCATCTGAATACTGGAGTGAAAGCTATTATTATTAGAAAATTCCACCAAAGGTAGCTATTGATCCCAACTATCTTTGAAATCTATAGAGCAAGCTCTCAACATATCTTCTAGAGTTTGAATTGTCCTCTCAGACTGACTGTCTGTCTGAGGATGATAAGCAGTGCTGAAACTCAACTCTGTATCCAGAGTATGATGAAGACTTCTCCAGAACTTTGAGGTAAACCTCAGATCCCGATCAGATATAATAGAAAGTGGTACTCTATGCAATCTTACCACTTCCTTTACATATATCCTGGAAAGCTGATCTAGATAGAAATTCCCTCTAATAGCAATGAAGTGTGAAGAATTTATAAGACGATCAACTATAACCCATATAACATTATTACCTTTGGATGTTTTAGGAAGTCCAATGACAAAGTCTATAGTGATGTTTTCCCATTTCCATTATGGTATGGGTAATGGTTGTAACATCCCCTTATACTTTTGTCTATCACCTTTAACTTGCTGACAAACCAAGCATCAAGAGACATATTCAGCAACATCTCTTTTCATTTCATCCCACCAGAAGTACTCTTTCAGGTCCCTATACATCTTCGTGTTTCCAGGATGAATAGAGAATGAAGAACTATGATCCTTTTCCAGTAGCTCCTTCATTAATTCTGGGATGGGAGGAACACAAACCCGATTCCCGAACCTTATTATCCCATTACAATCAAGGTTGAATTCAGGAACATTTCTCACCTTCTTTTGTAACTTGACATCTTATTTCTGTGCCTCCTGAATCTTCACATGTATAGATGGTTGAACATTCATCTGAGAAAGATAATATTTCTCCCCTTCTATTAAAATTCCAAGATCCATCCTTTGTAAATCCATAAATATTGGATCTTTTGTAATTCTCATTATGGATAAGCAAGCATGGTCTTGTCGACTTAATGCATCTGCCACCTTGTTTGCTTTCCCAGGGTGGCAATGAATTGAGCAGTTGTAATCCTTAATCAGCTCCAACCATCATCTTTGGCGCATATTCATCTCCTTTTGTGTGAAAATATACTTTAAACATTTATGATCAGAATAAATGTCACACCTTTCTCCATAAAGATAATGCCTCCAAATCTTTAATGCAAAGATTACCGCAGCTAACTCCAAATCATGAGTTGGGTAATTTTGCTCCTGGATTTTCAACTGTCGTGAGGCATAAGCTATCACCATATCATTTTGCATAAGAACACACCCCAATGCCTTCTTGAATGCATCACTGTAGATCACAAACCTTTCTCCACTACAAGGTAGTGTGAGCACAGGTGCACTGGATAACCTTATTTTCAACTCCTTGAAATTCTCTTCACATTCCTCCGTCCAAACAAACTTAACTCCTTTCCAAGTCAACTTGGTGAGTGGATTAGATAATCATGAAAAATAATTCACAAAACATCGATAATATCCAGCCAAACCAAGAAAACATCGGATCTCGGTTACTGTTGTTGGTCTCAACCATCTTTCGATAACCTCTATTTTTACTGGATCCACAGATATCACCTCTTTTGAGATTATGTGACCCAAAAATGCAACTTTTTGAATCCGAAATTCACACTTGGTAAATTTGGAATAAAGCTTCTCCTTTCTTAGGGTCTTTAATAAAATTCTCAAGTGATCTTAATGTTCTTCCTTGCTCTTTCAATAGAAAAGAATATCATCTATAAATACTACCACAAACTGATCAAGATAGTCTCTAGAGACACTATTCATCAGATCCATGAAGATAGAAGGGGAATTAGTAAGACCAAATGGCATCACTATAAATTCATATTGTCCATACCTTGTACGGAAAGCCGTTTTTTGGTATATCCTCCCTTTTGACCCTTAATTGATGATACCCTAAACGAAGATCAATCTTGGAAAAGTATTGAGCTCCTCGTAGTTGGTCAAATAGGTCATCAATGCGTGGGAGAGGTTATTTGTTCCTGATAGTGATCTTTTTATGTTCTCGATAATCAATGTAGAGTCTCATTGATCCATCTTTCTTCTTAACAAACAAAACAGGTGCTACCCAAGGTGACGCAATAGGGCATATGAATCCTTTATCAAGATTCTATTGGAGTTTCTTCTACAATTCTTGAAACTCAATTGGGGCCATTCTATATGGTGTCTTTGAAAAAAGAAAATCACCCGGTACGAGTTATATTGAAAACTCAACTTCACAATTTGGTGGAAGACCTGGAAATTCCACCAGAAATACATCATCAAATTCCCGTACAATGGGCGTATTCTTAATCGTGAGTTTCTCTACAACAATTTGATATAAATAACCATCATTTAGTGGAATCAAGACCCATAAGATGGAAGAAATTTCCACTGGAAGGTTATGTTCATCCTTGCATTGATAGATGATCATAGATTGATCTGGAATATGAAATGTGACTTTCCTTCTTTGGAAATTGATATGAGCACCATATAGAGAAATCCAGTTCATGCCAAGAATCACATCAAATTCCACTATAGGAAGGATCATAAGATTTGCAGGAAGCACTTTCCCACAAACTTCAATCGGAGAGGAATTTTAAACTTTTAATGTGACTGTTGTTCCATTAGGAGTTGTCACAACCAACTCAACATCTAATTGTTGAGGTAATACGGCGATACCCTTAGAAAATTCTTCAGAAATAAAAGAGTGGGTGGATCTAGAATCAAATAAAAACATTTTCTACTTTAGAGTGGATGGTAAGTGTACCTCTCACCACTTCGTTGTCGTACTCCACATTGCCGATAGTAATTGCATGTGAATTTCCTTTGTCTTTGGCCTTAAGAGCTTGTTGACGTCAACCATCATCATCAACCCCTGGATTTGGGTATTGATTGACATAATGCCCCATCTCCTTTCACACGAAACATTGAAGTGTATTAGGTTCATTCTGTGTATCCCTTCCTTTGTTTGCATCATTAGACATCTTCTTCCCATTATTTCGACATTGAATTGCCCGATGACCTTATTTTCCACACTTATAACATTTTCTTGTCCCCTTAAGAAAATTTCCTCCATGTTTCTTTCCACACTTTGAGAATAAGGGAAAACTCATCTTCTTTTCAGTGTGGTCTTTAGATTTTCCTTTGAATTCCATTTTCCTCTTCTTATCAAACCCATGTGACTGATGGGTTACACCAATCTCCATCTCAACCTTGAGAGAACATCAAACAATTTCCTCATAGCTATTGAATTCCCTTATGGCTAACGCCCTTCGAAGAATTGGTTTTAATCCACGAAAGAATCGATCGATCTTACTCTCAGGTTGGATAATAATTCCGTAAGCATACATTGCAAGTCTTGTAAAATTTGATTCGTAGGTACCAACAAATTCATCGTCCTTTTTCGTTAGTTCAAGAAATTACTTCTCTATATTTGCTTGAAGAATACGAGGGAAATACTTATTGAAAAATAAGTTCTTGAACTCGTCCCATTACATGGACTCAATTTCATCCCTTTGCATCATATTCTTAATAATATTCCACCATTGATCAGCATCACCTTCCAAACGATACACAGCTAAGATTAATTTATCATGTTCAGAACATTGAAGTACTGAAAATATCTTTTCAGTGGTACTGATCCATTCATCAGCCACTAATGGATCAGAAGACCCACTAAATGAAGGTGGACGCTGCCTCATGAAGGATTCAACAAAATGTTGCTCCTTCTTTTGATCATTTGGAAGTCCTGCATGATTCATAGCTTGAGAAATTTGTGTGATCATGGCTACAAGATTTTTCATTCCTACTCCCATAACGTTTGGTTTATCAGGGGGAAAATCATTGCATTGCCCGTCACATTCCGCATTAACACAGTTTCTTCGGGTTCCAGCCATTGACTAAAACCAAGAAGAATTGTGTGAGAAACACTAATTATAATAAGAAAACCACATAATCAAGAATAAAATTTCACACTTAAGGTCTTATCATAGCTTGTTCATGGCCATTTCTAAAACACTAAGATTGTGTTCTATGCATAGACATATCCTTAGGTTTATTACTAAGGCTTTCACATCCTAGTTTCCAAAGGTTGACTATACCTTTTCTCTGATACAAACTATAACGACCCATAAATTACATACATGGTTATTACTTCAAAAATGAAGCATACTTATTACAACATATAACAAAACCATGAAAGGACCGTACATGTATAGTGTCTTTAGAAACTGGGAAACATAAACAACTGGTTCATAAATCATCTACATTGTCTCCCATTTATTTCATCATATCTAGCGTCCCTTTTTGGAATATCCTACTTAATATCCTTCTTCCTGACCTGGGGAAAAGAAAACATACAAAAGGGTGAGCTCAAATTCTCGGTAAGGGTAAAAAAAAGAAATATCAAACATATCATATTTATAAGAACATAACATTTTGAAAATCTTATCCTGTAAAAGAGATCATAACATGGGATAAATCATAGAAGTGAAATGTAATCCCAATAATCATAACATAAATCATGATGCTTTGTGGCATACACACATAATCATAGAAAATCATTTCTTAGTAGTCAAGAATCATTTACAAGACTATCTTAGTGGACAAAGTCCATTTCTGAACCAAATTCACTCCTCGTTTCAGTCCAATTTCACTAAACTCGTTTAACCTTCCATTCCAGCCATGTCTATCTCATGAGATATAAAATCTTTACCCAATGCATTGGAGGGAGATATAGGTACCACCCATCTCATAATGATACCATTCTTATGTGTGCCACAAAATCATAAACTATACATCCTAGCATAACCAATGTAATAAAAATTGGAATCTTAAACATCGTGACATCATAAAAATATTTGCATCAAAACATAATCAAATCAATGTAATCATAGGGATAGAAACAGAACCCTATATTATCTTAGATGGAAAATAATTTTGAAAAAACTCTTGAACTCCATTCTTGTGGAAAATATCTTTTCTACTTCAAAAATATTTTTCCTTTCTTAACATGTCATACAATCTTAATCTAAAATAAGTTGATTAAATATAAACATGAAAACTTGTAAATGAATCTTCTTGGATATAATGTTTTAAAAATCCATTCATGGTGTATAAGTTAAAAAAACATTCTTCTCATACTTTTGTCGGATAAGTCAAAAAGTACCTCATACGAAAAATGACAAAATATTCCTTTCATATCTTTTACTAAAAACTCACCGAAGGGTAAAATTGGATTTAAACAATTGTAGGAGGATATGAATAATATTACATATTGAGGAAACGTGGATGTGGATGATAAATATTCCCTAGTAAATTCTGAAGTATAAACAATCTCGGATAAAAATTGAGATTGTGAGATTGTCCCTTACCTTAGGTCCGATTTGCATCGTAAGTGTCCGAACCTCCTATATAATGATTTAAATAATGTTATTGACTTATTCCAGAATCATACGTATTGTTATGATATCATATATGGTCATATTCTTAGCTTCTTATTAGTAATATTTCATTACTACTTGTTATTCGTGTGTTTATTACTTTTTGTTCTTATGCGTGTTTTGTCAAATAAATTCTTATTCTTCTCTTTAGGTTATGGATACCTCATTTCCAGAATGGTATTAGTGTACTATATATCATATTTATTCATTCAATTCATTTATATAATCATTATGAAATTAAGATCATGTAGAACTAATCGCATCACATCATAGAGATGGTATTCCGTACATACGCACCAGCGATGATATTGTTCCCATGATCATGGAATTGTATTGGAGTGTATGTATACTATTTCAGAATCAATACCACATTACAATAATAATATATAGTTATTTAGTTTCACCATTATTCCCATCCAAGTAAGGTGGTTATGGAAAATAGATTACACCATGGCGTGGAGACGGTATTCCGTACGTACGCACGCGCGGTGATTTCGTTTTCCGTAGGATGGATAGATGGTGAAATTGGGTTATTTAATACTTATAATAACATATAAGTATATTAGTGATACTGATGTTATTAATTAATATTGAAAAAACTAAATAAGAATAAGTGTAAGATGAAATAAAGTTGAAAGAATCGGTAACAGACATTACCTCTTCTTTGAAGCACCTCTTTGAGACCTCCTCTTAAGGAACTACAATTGGTCTTTGAAGAAGACCAGGACCTCTAGGATGTTTCTAGGGAAGTGGGGAAGTGAAATAGGTAGGTATTGGACAAGCCTTAAGGCTCAAATTGGTGTGAGGAGGAGAGGGAGGGGGTTCCCTTTTATAAGGGAGGAGAGGGACACCTTTGGAAATATAAGAAATATTAGTTTATATTAAATCCCAACCCCACTTAAAAACATCCAAAATGACTCATATCCAAATATTAGATGATATAGAGTTTTAATCTCATCAACCAATAAAATTTAGACATGTTAGGAATTTATTTTAAACATTATCAACTTGATTTATCCTTATTTATCAATTTAATTTTATTTGTGGTAAAAATATTATAAATTTTAAATTATTATAAATAATTACATATGTGTTGTGAATTTTCCATAATTTGACACTTTATGACATTTTCGACCATATAAATTTTAATTTATAAATTTTAAATATTTTTGTGATTTTTAAACAATTTTATAATATGTTATTTTTATAAACTACAATAGTGTCAATTTTGACACTATTCATTTATTTTCATTTAAATAAAATATATACAGAAGATATGTTCGAACTAAAAGCTTTAATAGATTCATAAAATGTCATATGTATCTAAAAAATTAGTGGATAACATTAATTAGTTCATATAATATTTATTTTAATATTTTTAAAACCATTTATTTGATATTTTAATTAATAAAATAATTTCAACATCACTATTGTGGAATAATTAATGATACTTATTTAATCCCTAAAAATTATAAATAAATTTATATGATATAGATAATTGTATTAGATTTATTTAGACTATTAATTTTAGAATTTTCAAAAAGTTTATCACTAAATTGAAATTATTATACTTATAAGATTTAAGAAAGTGACATGTTGTCACATTCTTTGGTTTTAATAATAATTAAATTATTTTCATGGAACAAAGTCCATTAAATGGATCTAATCCGACCCTTAGGTGATATGGGTCAACTTTTAGTCATACATTAGGATTTTGGTAGGTGATAGGGTAACTTTATAATCTTATATTTACCCTTAATTACACGATTTACCTTTAACTATGGTAAATAAAATTTACCGTAGTTACTATTCATAATTCCCAAAAATAAAAAGTAGACTATTAATATAATTTTGACCCACTGATTCCAAATATGGAATCAATTTTTTCAAAATTCAAAACATTTATGTTACATTAATTAATTTAATATAAATCCCGTTGTTAAGAAAACGAGATTTAGAAGTTAAAACATTGCCAAAGATTGAAATGTTATTCCCCATGAATTCAATGTGAAATTAGTGCTAATGACATAAATTATATTAAATCGTAAAAATATATTCTATTTATACTTTAAAACCATTCAATATTATAATTTAACCATATAAAATATCTCAATGAAAAAATTTGTTTTTAATAAAAAATTAGCGTATTTTTACTATTCATCAAAATACGAAAGTTATCAGAAAAATATCAAAAATTTATCCAAAGTAAATTTTTATACCCTTATTCAAAATAGGAATTTTAATTTGTCAAATTGAACTTATAAACATGTCAAAAACTAGATTTAATGTGGGTGCGCCATCAAAAGGCAGCAAAACTGCATTTTTTGAAAAATACTTATTTTACCTAAAAAAATTATTTTGTTCCCTTACCATATTATAAAAAATATGTAAGATGAATAATAATGTTATAAAATTGAAAATGTAGTTAATAATATTCATAACGGCTAGTCCATAATAATATATCGTTGTTTAGTGAAACCCAGTATTGCGTACTACACACACTATCGAGGAAGGTCGTGATTGTGTGTAATGCAAGCCAAGTCCATATTGTGTGTTGTGAAAGATTCCATTGGTGTTGCATATAACATAAGACATAATAAAAACTATTTCTCATAAAATCTCAGGGTGTTACAGACATCCTTTCAAATCACTTGGTGTGGGCCCTCAAAATGTTCAATAATGAAGTGTCAAATTCAATCATTGATAAATATAATAAAACACAATTATATAACTTCAAGAATATTGAATATTTTTGAATATATAGGATATTAGGATTTTAAATGATGGTCCATAGTGCTTGGGTCATGAGGATGATATGGTAAAATCCTTTCGAGAATATCTTAGAACACTCTGAGGTGCTTAGTTCATCCACAGTGACGTCATGCCTCATAATGGTCTGAAATTCCTTTTCCAAAGTTACACATTTGGTGTAAAACTGTAGGTTCATATACAAGAGCCGCATGAATACTTTCATATTCAAAAAAGGGTCTCCTGAAGATAGGTATCTTTATCTGAGGGCCATGTAAGATTTATGGTGATCACAGGTCCTAAAAAACTATAAGTGATTTATGGAAAATGTAATCTTCAATAAGGATTTAGGAAACCAAAATGTTGTGTCTCTGCCTAGTGAAAAAGTTTTCATGGAAGAGAAATGTGAAAAACCATTTCTCTAACATTTTTCTAGACTAGTGGGTCTAACTATCCAGAATCATATTTTAAAAGGACTACAAAGTAGACACTATGAGTGTTATGACTGATTTATTTATGACCATCTTTTTTCCAAAACAATGGAGATGAAGAGTTTTGTGAGTAAAGACTTGAATTTTTCTTAAGAAACCATTTACAGGTTTGTAACCTAACAATTATTGTGTATTTTATGTAGTGGATTATGGTCTTGTGTTTTGGACCATCAAAGGATAGTGTTTTGGGTCTTATAACATCGACCTATATTTAGCCAATTTATGGTCGTGGAAGACATAGACCTAATATGAGGGGAATGTTACACAGGAGAAAAATTATTATACCCATTGTATAATTTTTCCAACATTTTTATGAGAGGGAGTTGAAATTGTTTTAAATAATTGCTCCGGGTTATAATTTCAGGAGTAATGATATGGGAAAAGCATAATAGGGATAACCCAGAACACCTTAAGGTGTTAAATATTTCCATAGTTATGTTAGGATCACAATAATCCGAATTCTCTTTATATATTTGGCAAGATTACTCTATTTTTAGGTATTATAACTTAATAATCAATATAAAGTCCAAAAATAAAGATATATTTTAATTTCTAGTTGCCATGGAGGTTTATGACAACCTGAGGTGCTAAAGACATGATGTGTAATTTGTAGGCCGAGGGGCTTAAAATATTATAGAATAATCCCTTACCCTGGTACACTAGGGTGAAGATCATATAGTACATTTATAATAAATGTTTATGTGTGATGTATTTAACATTTTAATACCAATTATTAGGGAATTATTCCTTTCTATTTATTTTAACATCACATGATAAGGACATGGGAACAAATGTATGTGGATGCTTTCTTTGAGGAGAAATTCAACAGATTAGGGAATTTAAATGTAGGGAAAATCTTTTGTTGAAAGACATCATTATTGGTGCGTAGATGTAAACCTAATATTTTATTGTGTTGATATATTATTTCCAAATGTAAGCCATATTGATATCCAAATTGCACATAGGAAATATGAGAATGTATGACTCGACCCTCTTTTAAAAGAATGATATGGTTCTTTTATCAGGTAGTTTAATATATTTTGGGTATAAAATTCACTACATTGGTATCATTCATATGATGTTATGGGTGAATTTATATCATTTATATGTTTCATATGAACCCTAAATCGATGATCAAGGTGTCTCAACATATCCTAGAATATCAGGAATCAGGGCATATATAGTTCTTGTATGAATGTTTCATACATAAATATGAACCATACACATGGTAGGGGGATTTTGTTTCCTGGATGCACCTGAAAATTGGAGATATGGGAGTTTCCATGTATCAGGAGAGGGCATGAATCAAGAAAGATGTTTTTCTTGAACGAAAAATTCTCTACAAAGGTCTGAGTCATACACAGAGGGGGGATTGTTGCCTTTTGTTACTGTAGTTGGGCCAAGGATTGGATATTTGGTAATCACTACATACCCGATGATGATAGGATTCAAGACACACATAGTTCTTGATAAACCATACATTTAATCATCACATGGAATGGATTTAGGATCCTTCATGTGAAAAGGGGATTAGTATGACTTGGCCAAAGAATTACGGTTTAGAAATCACTACATATCATGTGATGATATTAATCAAGACACAACTATTTATTTAATGAAGGTGTGGTGGGAGACTACCACAAAATGTAGTGGTCCTCTTGGGTGAGGTCCATAGTGATGAACATTTTTGTGTCTTACAACGGACAAAAACCATGCAGTTTATCATCATGTTGTAAGGACACATGGAATGCCTTTTAAGGCTTTTCATTCATGACCATGATTAACCTATCATGAAGTGATATTTATTGGTCATGATTCATGATACCATAAAAAATTCTGCAAAATATGTGAGATATTCTTAGGGTGAGAAACAAGGAATAAAAAAGGTTTCTCTCTAAACATGGAGGTAGTTATAGAATGGATAGGGGAATGTTTTATCATGTAGTGGATGAGTGAAGCTATAGAATCTTGGTGTCTTTATGTATCTTATTATAATGAGAATAAATCCGTATTTAGTTTTATAAACATGTACAGTTTAGTGTTATATAACACTAAAATCATTTATTCAGTTTACCATCATGTGGTAAGGAAGTGGGTGGATTGACTTGAAAGAAGTGGAATATTATGTTGGACCTAAGAAGAGAGGAAAATAAATAAATGTGTATCATATCATGGTAGGAATCAGTCCACATGTAGTTCTTCAATTGTAAAATCTCTATATTGGGATGACCACTATGTAGAGGGTGGAATTTTTCCTAATGGTTATTGTTGTTGGGCCTAGGATTAGAGATCTTATCATCACTATATATCATGTTAAGATAGGAATAAGACCAAATGTATTTCTAAAAAACCATGCAGTTTAGTTTCATGTAATGAGGAAATCAGCCATGTGGATTGGCATCATACAATAATTACGAGAGACACTATTCTGTTTAAAGTCATGTATATAGAATTATAGATGATTTATGTATGTTATTTAAAGTATTTATTAAGTATCCATGCATTGGTGGGGGGGGGTGACCTACTCTTTGTCTATTGTGTCTTGTGAGTAAGCTAAATTTTTAGAGAACTTAATTATTATATAAGGCCATGCCCATTTGGGATCCATCTTTGGATATTTATTTCTCAGTATCATTAGGGTTCTAAGATCCTATACCATTTATCCTTGAAGAAAAAAATAGATGTGGAAATTTTTATAGAAGACACGTGTGATCCGATTGTGATGAAATTCAAGGTTGTTTAATGTACAAAACATGTTCTCATTGAGCTACTCTAGTTCCTCTAGCCACTTTTGTGATTTATCACCATCTGAGAGTTTTACAAAAATATCTAATTGATGTGAGGGTAACTAGTATTCTATGGGAAGTGGTACCTTAGTCTCACGAACCAATGAATATGGAATTTCTTATGTAGCTGTACATGTGGTGGTATGGTTGTCCCATAAATATTGTAGGATATTTTCTATCCAAGACATATTGTCCTTATTCACCTTCTTCTGGTGTATATTTGATAGTGTCTTATTAATGGCATCTATTTTTTCATTTTCCACTACATGATATTAGGTTGATTTATTGGACTCCATGTTTTACTCTAGGTACAATTTCATCAAATTTGTGGAACAGAAGTTGGTTCCATTATCCATCAATATCGTTTTAGAGACTCTGATCCTAATGATGATATGGGTCTTTATGAATATTATGATATTATTTTTATTGACATATATAATGGGTATTGCATCATAACACTAAGAAAATAATTCATTAGTACTAAGGATATAATTAAAAAACCTAGTAGTTTCTAGAGGATATTTCCCCAAAACATCCATTCCCCATATTCCAAAGGACATGTAATATTTAGTTGAATGTTGAAACTCTAGGGGCTGATGGAATAATTTTACATGAATATGGAATGCATGAAATTTCCTAGTGAACTCACATAGACATGTATCCCTGATTGAAAATATTAACCATGTATCTTGATTTTTAGGAGATCTTAGTCCTAATCTAATGAGTGTCACATGGGATTTTGTGGAATTCATCCAAAATGGATGGAATCTCTCTTATGTATATGTATATGAGAAGGATTCTGATGAGGACTCCCTTGTATAGTGATTTCTTCTCATTTGGACCATCTTGTATGGTAAGGATCACTGCTTGATGTAAAATAACGCTCCTTAGTGGATGGTCTTCTAGGAGAGTCCCATATAGGATATATAAATTATGGATTCCATACATCTATGTTTGGGATTTGGTTCATCATGATCCAAGGAAGTGTTAACCTGATTGCTTTATTCCATGTCACAGATGGTGATCGATGAGGACATTCAATGGTGCATGATGTGGAAGACAAATTCATCCTAATCAGGGCCATCCATGACTGTGTAATAATTATCCATTACCCTATCACAAAAATTCTATGATCAATATACATGGTGAATCTTGAATTAAAAATGTAACTCTTCCATAAGACATTTGGAATATCCAATAAGAGGGGATAATTCTTCCTTTTTCATGGGATATTCACCATATATATGTTTTATCAGTAGTTATGAATCCCCATTGATGTTCATATAGGCTAGGTGAATCTATATAGATACTTCCAAACTAGCAATGAAGGCTTGGTATTCAGACACATTATTCATTCATCCTTTATATAATAAGAAATAGTAGAACAATTTTTCATTTTTTTGGAGAGACAAACATAGTCCCTAAACTAACCCAAGGGAGTGTTCATTTTTCCAGTCTCCTACCAAAATGAATTCGATTGGAACCCTAAAAATAGATCTACCATGTTCACTTTGTGTCATGGTCATATAAAATTATTCCTTTAGAAAGCTCTGTGTCAACTAGTGTAATTTCTAGGGTAGGATATGCTATAAGGATAACAGCCATGGCCTGCAATTTCACTGACTTACATGAAACAAACATGATTTCATATTATTGTATAATTATTTCTCATTAGGACAAAAACCAATCAGTATGGGATGTACCATGATGTACTTGAATAGATCAAAATGAGAGATGATGTGGAATTCATGGTTTTGCATGTAATACCTTAACTTCTTCACAACAAATTCGATCGTGAGGATATTCTTCTCGGCATTAGAATTTCAGTTCTTATTACCAAGAATCATTTCACTAAGGTAGTATATGCTATAAAAATTACCAAAATATTTTTCTATTTGACTAGAGTTGCAATTGATCATTTCTTGGTAGACATATAAAAGATGGGTCACTATCCTTCGAATAATGGAATCAGAACCAGTGGGTGTAGTAGGTACTTCTTGAGACTCTTAAAGGCTTCTTAACATTCATCAACCAATTGATAGATGATTCCATTATTCATTATCATGTTTAATGGGAAATATTTTCCTACATTTTTGTCTTTGAAACATTTAATGTATGTGAGGTGACCATAGATCCCCCTCATCATTTTTGGATTCCGAGGGGGTGGAATTTATAGAATAGAACTAGTGCTTCCTCGGTTGACCTAGATGCCACAATGGAAAACCAAAAAACGGAGGAACATCCATAATGATAAACCTAAGTAGAATTTTAGTTGATTCATCTTTAGACTATGCAGCCACACCTTGTCAAAGGCTATTTGATGATTCGTGAAGAGATCACACCACCGCCAGGATTTGACCTCCATGTATTCAACATAACATTAATCTATTCATCCCAATAGGGTCTTAAATATATTATGTATGGCACATTGATATATAGCACCAACATTCGATAATCTAGTGGGAATATATTGATAGGAAAAGATCCCATGGGGTGCATTGAAGGTAGTTTCTTATTCATCTTTAGGGGCCATATTTAACTAATTTTACCTCTAATACCCATCCATGAATTAATGGTGTTTGTAGCCAGTTGTTTCATCGATAAATTGGTATGTGATATGTAATAGGAATTAATCCACTAGGAAGTGTTTATTATGGTATTTTAAATCAATTAATTCTCTAATCTACCCATTACATTTCATGATAGGGATGATGTTGGAAAGACATCGCGGGTAATGCACTTCTCTTAAATAGTTGTATGTGGTCAATTTTTCAACTCCTGCCACTACATTAATACCATGAGAGGGGTGAATCCATGTATATTCTCTCTTTAATCCTTGATTTTCATCAGGTAAGATGATATAGTTCATAGCCACACCTAGATCCATTCCAGAATTTTTTTTTTTGTATTCCAAAAATAATTATATTAGTGTTTCTTTAGAAATACAATATGAATATCTTTCTCCTCATGTGGCATGGAAGCACTAATAATTTTAATCCATGGGAATTATTCTATTCCAAGATATATCTTTATAATCTGATCAATGGAGTTGGGTAAACCTTACTCAAATCCTGGAGTGGTGTTCCTGAGGTCATCATCTTAGTTTTACACCTTTGAATCTATACAGTCATTCTCGATCGAAGATGTAAATATGAGGGAATATATATAAATTTCTATATGAGAGATTCAATGAGAAGTTAAATTTTCATACCTTTCTACCTGTAATTGGAGATAGAGTAGAGAGATGATTTTCTTTTAAACTATCTCTACATATATAAGGAGATTCAATGTTTGATATTGGGTAGAGTAAATCAATTAGATTTATAATTAGAACATTATATCTATCGATCATGATCCATGAATTTTTAGGGGAAGTTCCAAATCCATTGGGGGATGAAAACTACATGTTTTTATCCTCTATTTGTTTTTTGTTCCCCCTTATAAAAACTACCCCCAACATATGTGGCTTCACAAGTATTAAAAGGGAATTTTCACCATGTAGTATGATGAAAATTCCATCAATTAGTTAATTCAGGAACTGAAGAAATGTTTAAGGCACCATCATGTGGATATCGAGATAGAAAATTCAATGAAGATATTCTATGTGTAGTATTCTTGGATAAACATGAACATAGTGTTGTATGTGAGGTCCCCAAACTAAAATTTGAGCTTGATCATCCCAAGAGTTCTTTTCTAAATCTTATCATATCCTTGAACGTTTATAATTATGGTCGATAAATCTACCTCACTATATATCAAATATTGAATGGTCCAAATCAGGTTCAGGATGATTCTAGAACAATTTTAAATTTATGACCTTCAGATTTTGACATTATCGAGTCTTCTAGAAATATAAATTGGTCTAATGTGTCCTTATATGACTTCTTCCTGATCCTAGTTTGTGAATGATACTGCAACATGGAATTATGATGTAATATTCTATACTTGAGAAATTGGGGTAGCAGTAAATTCTATTTGAATCTCATATGGGATATTGAGGTATTAAATGAGTGACTGTCTAGATTATTTTGAATGATAGAGTGCATCCAAGATTGAGATCTTGGATGGGACAAAACCCAGCTATTTCAGAATGTCATATTTTTTTCCCGATATCAACACATCCCGAGGTGGGTTTTCACCCAATTATGCAGCTGCAGAGTTGAGTAATTTCAGGTAGATGGACCTAGTTCATGTGAAGAGACATAGAGACTATCATCTACTAGGATAGAAGTTCCTACCATCCTTCCCCATTATATGGGTTGGTTATAAAATTACAACCATATGAGGTGGTCATGCAAGAAAACTAGGCATGAGAGCCCGCTATATATTTATAGGGCATGTCCACCAATATTTTTTTCTTGAAGGATTGTCTCTACATGGGTCTTAGATGAATATACATATTCTATATGAGGATGTTACCAAAATAGTATGTTTGACCATGAATGTACTATCCTCTATATATTCATGTCCTTCACCTTTGGCCTTTGAATCTCCAGTCTGGTAAAGGGAACTCAAACTCTGAGGAATTTTCATCATCAGTGAATAGGTATTCTATGTGTATCACATTACAAGATTCAAATATGATCTATTCATATAAATAGTGTTCTGTATGGAGGTTCATTAACTATGATCCAAATATTATAGGGAATAAATTTGAAAGAGCTAGATCTTGCGTCAGAGATGAAAATAACTCTTCATGTTCGGTCTCTTCCTATTCATAGTTGTCATGACCAAATTTTAGAGGTATATTTTTTATAACCTCCCCAGGTCTAGATAACAATATGGGTATGTGGATTTTTCCTCTTATTGTGGAATGATCTCATTCAACTATCTTTTGAGTCATCCACTTAACAAACATCCGCCAAATCCTAGCTTGAAATTTTTTCCTATTATCATATTATTCTAGATGTGAAAAGTTTATGAAGGAAAGATGAGATTTTGAGTTATATGACATTAAAATTTTTAAAATGAGTGTGATTTGGAGGACTTTATTGAGTACAAAAATTATAGATGTATTGTTGTTTCTTTCCATGGAAAGGGAAGTATTGGGGATGATTTCTGTTGTTGACCTAAATCGAATTTCTGAGATATGGAATATTGAGATGTTTATTGCAGATGTAGTAAAGAAATAACCAAGGATATGATAATTTTGGAAGAGTTATTCTTTATTCAAATGTTCCAAAAATCCTAGAAGACCCTGATCTATTTCTTCTTCCATCCGAGTGTGATTATGTTGTTGTGGCCTCTTGGTTAGAGGTGTTGGGTAGTTCGAGACCTGACTAGGTTATTTAAAGGGGAATGATACTGGTTTGAGGTAAATAGTTGTGGTATCTACCCGTCCATCCCTAGTCCACTATGTTGAGGGCATGATTCCATATTTTACCTAGGGTCCACTGAATAGAGTATTCAATTCATTATGTCATTTCAGTAAAGTCAATGAATCCATCTAGATATTTCATTGGGATAAAAGGTGAAATAGATCATCCTAGATATTTTCATTGCCTGGATCCATCAATTGATCATGTGAGAGAGGTTTTCTTATTGAATATGTTAAAACTTTCCATCTTCCTATGAAGTTAGAAACCCACTCATTTTAATTTTTCTTATAGTTAATTAGTTATTTTTTTCATTTTTCTAAGTTTCAAGAATAAATAGTAATGTAATTAATGGTTAAGGTCTTCTCATCATGTAATATATCATACTAGAAGAAAATTATAATAAACAATGGCTGGTCCTATCAGAGTTTGTACAAAAATGTGAGCTTGTTCACCTTCCGTTGGTCTTAAGGGACCATCATCAGACCGCACGAGGATTCAAAGTGCGTGAGATGTTTTTCTGGGTCTAATGTTTTATTAAAGATATAGAAGGATATATTTATAAAATTGTATGGTGGCAGTTGTTTCATCCACAAATTTAGGATGCGGATTTTTCTCAAGAATCACGGGTGTGTGTATCTCTTCCATGTATTCTATTTGAGTAGCTAGGGACTCGATGGTGTTGAGTAGTTCTAGTTTTTCTACTATTTAAGAAACCTTCGTTATATAATATTTGGATGGGGATGGATGAGATGAACCCATTTTAATTTCTTGAGTATTTTCAATCCATGAAAAATATAAATGATTTCCCTAGAGGGTATATGCTATCACTGTAATTGAGAGAAGTCGTGATCATTTTAAAATTCTACATCTATGTAGAATAACATCCTAGATCTAGAGCCGATCTAATTCTCAAATGGTTCTCTTGAAGGTTGATCATATTTGGGTGGGAAAATATTTAAATATTTTTAAAGGTAATACCCAATGGGAATGTTTCCCCTAGGTAGATCCTCCTTGTTTGTTTTCGAGAGTTCGTGACATGTTATCATATTGTTCTAAAAATTCATTAATAGAAGGAATTTATTTCTTCTGGATGGTGATTGGGATGTATCCCAATCATTCCCTTTATCTTTGTTGTTGTTATACCATAGAGTTGGACGGTCGATATTTAGAGGTTCTTGGTTTTGGATCCTCCTCTGTTTCTAGGTAGATAAAGCCTTTATGGATGCATCTAGATTATCTTCGTGGGGTATATATTCTATTTTTCACCCCTCTTAATTTTTTTGTTGATCCACAGGGATGACATCGGTAGAGATATATAAGGAAATGGTAGTAATATATTTTCCCTCAATGAAAAAGGTTGATTTTTCACTGCCTATATTAGGTTCATTTCTTAAACCCTTGGTAGTATTGGACCTTTTTATCATGGGACCTCGGTAGGGTTCTATTTCATTCATTGTACATTAATATCATCTTGGACTTTGAAAAGTGACGTTGAGGGAGTTTTTGGTCTTGTTTACAGAACATACCCCAAGCGGAAAGGGTTCATTTTATATCGGATAGAACGTATTGGATACCAACCATCGATATTAACCTACCAAACTAGAGAATATGGATTCCCTATGTGGTGATGTTGATGATGATAATGCCTCAATCCCTATGGGATATGCACTATTCCAGGCCACCATTAGAATTTTTTAATCCTATTGCTGAGGATCTAATGACTATAGTCAATGATTTAATGGTTCCTAAGATTGAAATTATGATATAAATGCACCCAACCCAACGGGATGGGGTTGGATTTTAATTGTCGTTGAGTGCCCTATGACCATCTAAATTGATGATAAAGTTTGTTAGGGTGATTTAGATAAAATTACCATAGCCTAATGGGATAGGGTTTGTCTGCAGTTTCTATCAACATGTCCAAAATTCCCTCAGGGATTGATGATCTAAGGGGTGGAGGCATTTTTAGATATTCCTGTGGCCCGATAGGATGGGTTCTCTCTTGGACTATCTCTATAATAGATGTTATTGCAACCTTTTCAATTTGGTAGAATTGTGATCGTGTATGAGCTGGGTGCAATGGAATCCCACGACGGGAGTCAATATTTATGCGATGTTGTCTGGTTGATTGAAAATTTGTATTTTGTGTCTTAAATGAGTTACCATTGATTAGAGGGGACTAGTTCAATTATTTGTTGGCTATCCTCTTAGAATTTTCATGATATCTTGGCACCTTTGAAGTAGGTAAATTAATTTATAGCGGGGAACTGTATCACAAATTACCATGTACCATAATTTTTTGATGGCTGTCAAATTATAGGAAACCATATTTAGTTAGTTTTTTAGTTCTAGTGTTAAGGTAAAGTGAGAGGCTCAATACATTACCCATCCTCAAATATAGATGCATGCTGTGGATTTGGAGATGACCTGCCGAAGAGTTTTCATACAATGTCAGAAATCATGTTGTTGATTTGTGTTGTACCTTTTCTAGTTTTGGTTATCGGCCCATGGAGATATATTTTCAGTCTAGTTGACAATAGAGGATCATGTTGTTATGAAGCTGACCTTCATATCCTAGATAATAGATGTGTCTAGCCTTGATTCGTTGATGAGTATCCCACATATTTTGGTATAGATAAGTCATAGAATCCTTCTGTAGATCATATAGGATTTCATTTTCACAAATAGGAAGGGGAAAAAACATTGTGGGTTGGTTTTATCTAGATAACTCTCTCCATATATCAACATCACCCTCATCATCGTTATATATACATGCCTTTATATGTTCAGAATATAGAAGAATCTTATTGAGGTATTCAAATGACCAGAGTAGAGTGTTGTTGGAAGTTGATGGGGAACTATATATTGTTGATCCCAGTTTTTTGAGAACCTCTCTATATTAAGGCGTCTATGTTTTGATAAACTCTATATACAAAGTTTTCTTGGAATGGGGAGTTCTTCCTTGTCAATGGGAGATATAACATTGGGGAGGTTTACCAAAATGAATGTCAGGAGTATATTCCTTATGATCCATATATACAATATTATTAGGAGGATTATAGTGGAAATGATCTCGTTCTTCATTAGTTGAAGAGCTGAAAAATTCTTGTCGTCTCAAGAATGTGCCTTGAATACCCAAAAAGATGAATTCATTGAGAAAATTAGGCATATGAGACTCATTCAACATCATAGATAGAATAAGTGAGCCTTCCTTTTGGAACATCTTAGGAATGTGATAATTTGGTATGAAATATTCAAGAATATATTAACAACCTTCTAGTGTTAAATGATATGGGAACACAATAGAAAATTTGTTGGAATATTCCAATGATAATATTAATTCTTAGAGGGAAAATGAGTCTACCTCGTGGCATGTGACACTCTCACTTGGTGAGCCTCGGTCTGAATGGGGATAAGAGAACAATCCCGATCCTTTAGAATATTCCCCTAGTCTACTTTTCTAGGAATATGAGCATGTCCAGCAGAATGTGCCTCTCTCACTTTGTACCCCTGTTTTGAATGGGAATATGATCCTAGTCTGATTTTTCATTCCCTATTGGAATAAGCCAAATGCATTCCAAAAATTGAGAAGGGATATGTTCCTCCTCCTGTATATCTTAGTAAGGTTATTGCATCATTCATTCATTTTAGGATGGGTGGATACAATTCGGTCTTCCATGAGATCTAGAATATTTTAGGTAATGACACTGACAAGAATATGAGCCTATCCAAAGGTTTCTTCCTATCTCACATTGTGTTCCTTGGTCGTAAAAAGGATATGATCCTGATCCAAATCCTTTTGAGTATGTCTCCAGTCTTTTTTGAAAGGTATATGATCCCATCCAAAGGCATGTGTCACTCTCTCATGATGCGACCCGCCCAGAACTGGGATTTGATACTGATCTTGGGCCTTTGGAATATGTTGTCTATATTTTTTGACAAGAATGTGACCTTATCCAAATAAATGTTCCTCTACCTGATGGTGAGTTTCAGTTAGAATAAGAATATGTGCCTAATATGGTGTCGTATCTTTTACTAGAATATTCTAACAATCCTATTGGATTGTAGAAAGAATGTGTTATTACTCCAGATCAACCAATTTTCCATACTAATTAGAGTGTTGTGTTGC
The DNA here is from genome assembly GCA_963277665.1 of Viscum album. NCBI lineage: Eukaryota > Viridiplantae > Streptophyta > Magnoliopsida > Santalales > Viscaceae > Viscum > Viscum album. The sequence goes on from OY728155.1 coordinate 1,910,526,691, forward strand.
ACTAGATGTTGGGATAGGAGTATGTATCTACACAAAAATCTATACTAGTTATAGAATATTAAATTAGTGTTCTTTTCATATTTCTAATATGTAATTGAACTTTATAAAACTATGCGTTGGAATATAATCCTTCACATTTTTGTCCCCACTATATAATATAAAAAATATTCAATTGAAGCAAGTATATGATCCCACTTTTGTGCTCCATTTCCATAGGAATATGATGATGGTATTTATCAATATGGGGTAGGAATATTGTCCTACACTATTATTTTTGGATGGAATATGTCTAAAAACTTTTTCCAAGTGAGTAGGAATATGAGTATGCTCTCTGGTAACCTCTACAATATACCTACATACACCATCTGTGGGAGTGGGGATATAATCCCACTGGTGATTATCCATAACCTTTTCCACTAAGTGATTATTCATTTTTCCCATGAAATAGTGTCATATGTGGTAGTGTGTCGGGAGGTACCCTCCATAGAAGATTGTAGGAAACTGGTGTGATGGCACTAGCAACAATTGTTGACATAAGGCCTCTTTATCATCCCAAAATTGAAAAGGATTTGTCGTTGAATATTTAATATACCTTCATTAGAAATAGAATGTGGTGATTATCAGGCTTCAGGGATAATCTATCGAGGTGTTTGGTGGTGGATATGAGTTCCACTATATTTACTACACCTTTTTCTGAATGATGGAGACTCATCGATTTCACCACATTAAGACCCTCGTGGATAGCCAAAAGGGTCAGTATATTACCATGTCAATGGTATTTCTAGACCATTTCTTTTTCCACTATACACTAAAGATTCCTGGAATGTGAGTTCATTCTAAGGATCAGATTGGAATGTAGTTGCAGTGGATTTTTCAGAATGGTCATTGGATGAAGACATTATATAGGGTCACTATGTTTTTTGTTCGAGCATTATTTTCAATTATGAAGACAACAAGGAAAAAGATCACTGATCACTACATCATCAAATACATGATTTTTTCTCAATTAGATATGCATGGTTAATGAAATTTTCATTTATCATTCTTGATCCATCCATTCTTCTTATGTGGACTTTTCAAAGAATGGGTGTATTTATATAATGAGAATCTCAAATAAAGAGGATTTTCGGTAAGATTCATGCCAATTTTTCATTTCTGTTTGTGTAGGAGATGAAAACCAAGTGGTCAAACACATTTTAAACCAACCATTCTATTATTTGAGTCTTTCATGTTAGGTTCATCATTTTTATATCACCCGAATAGACACAATGATGATCACCTATATTACAGGAATAAATTTATTTGATGAAAACTGGGAAGTGAAACCTTTCCATCTTTTTAAAGAGATTCCAAAGTTAAACGATTAATGTAATGTTTGAGAATTTTTTTGGGGAAAGATACAAATGAGGTGAATTTTCTTGCACCCAATGATTTATTATGGGGGGTTCAATATACTTCATAATCATTCACATCAGCATCAAAATTATTGTTCTTAATGAAAACTGCCAATTGTCCCAACATCCATAACTACGTACAAACCTTATTTTCAAATTCAGGTGTTCATTTGGGGTTTCAAACCAAATGGAACAAAGGAAATAACATTGGTCGATAGGATGGGAGGTCGGTCTTATAAAATACTTTTATCGGGGAAATTTTTCCTACTTCGAGACTCTCTTATATATTTATGATATGTTCATGATTCTATTCCTAATCCCGATGTGAGATCAATTACCCTATAAAAATGATCATAGGTTAAATCCTTCTATATGTGAAGTGAGATGTTTTTCTGATTCCATCTTAATGTATATGAGGTTATTTATCTAATTCCCAATAATGTGTATCTTCTTATATATTGAAGCCACAAAACTAGGCCCTCTATGGTTTTTTCATCCAAGGATGAGATTAATATGACGTGGATGGGCTTGATACTCTATGAGTTATCAAACATATCCTATTTGTAATAGGATTAAAAACCAACATAGTGTATTAAATGCATGATTTTGTACATCATTTGAAAAATAAATTTTTGAGTGCACAAAGGAACCATGTATTTGAGCTTGAACCTCGAGGAGGAATCCTATATATCTTGGTTATAAAAGGAATCATAGTGATTGTAGTTCGATCATGCCCTAGGGAATGACCCAAAGGTATATTCCTTAACATGGGGACAATAATACCATTCCACTTATTGGGTATTAAACATTGAGGATGTAATACCATATGATTTTATGGGATGTCTTTTTTTAAGTTTAATCCCATCTATATCTTACATTGCACACAACATATAGTTTAACCATACAATCAAATGTTATTATAAATTATCCAATAAATTGGAAGGAATGTATATTATCAATGAAATTATTAGATATATATATAAATATATATATTAAATTTATTTTGACATTCAAACAATTGATTCTATAGGAATATGATAAGAATAATCCCAATTATAAGCATAATAGCAATATTTTTCTAAATGGAATTTAGTAAATACTTAATGGATAACTTGTTTTAATACAAAATTTTACAATTTTACTAAATATACTTGATAAAATAAACATGATTTTTAAAATACTATAATAAAAATTCAATTTTGATGGATTTTTGGTATTTTTTATATATGTTTCAATTTTTCATGAATAGTCAAAAAAGGCTGCATTTTAATAAAAAACTGCATTTTAATCTCAATTATCTATATAGTTAAATAATATTTTAAAGTGGTTCTAAAATATAAATAGTTTAATTATGATTTAAATAATCCAATTTTGTTCATTGGAATCAATTTCAAATTAAAATTAGATAAAAAACATTTAAATCTTTTGAACATTTTTGCATTAATATCTCATTTTTTCATCCTGTTTGAAGGATTAATTTTAAATTAATTTCTTCAAATTTTTGAATTGAATTATGAAAAAAGGATTCCATATTTTGAATCTTAATGTAAAAATATATTAAATAGGTCCATTTTATTTTTTCACAATATGAATAGCAAGTTTAGTAATTTTAATTACAACTGTTAATGGTAGATCATCTATTTAAGAGTAAAAAATAATGTTTTAAATATTAAAAAATTACCCTAACACTTGTCGAAGTTTTTTTTGGATGAGTGGTAGATAAGAAAAATCAACCTTGGTTTTATTTTATGGCCTCATGGAAAAACTTGTTTGACTTTAATCCTTTTATTGTATTTTATTTTAAGAATACCAAAATATGTCATACTCTTGTTTTTTAGGTATTAAATTTTTAAAATGTGGTTATTCTGAAAATACATTCAAATATAAATAGTCATTTAAAATATAAAATTTTTATATTAATAATTATAAGTTATTTATATTTTTTAATAGATATATAATTACTTTAAAGGCTTACCAAACGATAATAAATACTATTTAATTAATGGTAATATCAAATAAATGATTATAAAAATATTAAAATAAATATAATTTTAGATTATTAATGTAATAAAAGGATTTTATAGATAAAATTGACATGTTAGTGATATTTTAAGAGTATTGGTTGGAATATATATTTTTATTTACTTTTTTAAAAGTAAATGTAATGAATAATGTCAAAATTATAATTAATGTTATATTAAAATAAATAATATTTTATTAAATTATATAAAATTCATAAAAATATGAAATTCATCCAAATAATTGGGATACTTTTTGAAATTCCATCCAGGTATAATTTATGGTTATTTTTGAATTTTATGGTAACTATATTAACCATCAGAGATTAAAAACACATCTTGACATGGTAAGAGTTAAATGTTTTAAATACCGGTTAAAACTAAATGATTAGGGTATTAATTTGACATAAAATCATCTAAAAAATATTTTATGATAGGGATTAAACCCATATTAATATTATATAATATATAACATACTTTGGAGATATTTTTAATTGAAAAGTATTTTATATTAATTTAATATTTTGAGAGTTTACAAAATTTATCCCCACATCAATTATAAAAGGGAATCTCCACTGCCACTTCTTCACACAACTTTGAGCCTTCTATCTTAACCAAACCCAACCTATTTCCCCTAAAAACGTCTAAATAAAATTTATTTATGTCATGGACTAAAAAAATACCATCTCTAGGTCGCTTTAAACAATATCTAATAGAATCCTACAAAAGAAGAGGTAATTCGTTTTCCAACTCATTCATGTTCATTTATTATTATACTTCATATGCATGTGTTGTTTCCATGATAATGTAATAAATCCGGTATAATATATATTCTATGATGTTGTTATGATAATGGGGATACCATATTCCACCATTTATCTATCCTATGAAAAACAAATGCATCATGTGTGTGTACGTACGACTTACCATATCCATACCGTGGTGTAATATGTTTTTCATCACCACTCTAAATGGATTGGTATAATCATAGAAATAATGGATATATATGTTAATTATTACATGATATTGACTCTAAAAAAATCAATAAACTATACAATTACTTACCCTTTCATCATTAATGGAATGATACCATCACCTGTGCATACATACAACCAATCGTCCCCATGACACGATGCAATTCAATTTCAATGATCACCATTAAATAATGATTATAAAACTATTTATAGATAATAAATATGATATATATTTCCTTAATATCATTATTTATATGAAAAAACAATATCCAATGCATAATAATGGTTAATTATATGCTGAAGCATCCATAATGAAGCATTTAACACATGATACAAGGGTAATAATGAAATATTATTAACAAATGTTGACAAGATGATATAAGTGGATCATATATGATATCATAATTATTAATATGGTCTATGTATAAATTAATAAAATTATTTAAAACATTATATATGATTTTCAAATATATACAATGGAAATCAAACCTAAGGTAAGGTTTTTTTTTCAAAATCTCTTTATTATTTTGATTTTTTTTATTGAAGTCCCATTTGGGTAATATTTTCATCCATGTCATTCTTTTCAAAAAAAAAATCTCAAAAATATTATTACTATTATCTTAATAATGTTTAATGTATTTATTCCAATTATTTAATTTTTATCAAATGAGATCTAATGAATTGTTTTGCTGTTTTCCAAATGAGGAACTTTATTAAGGTTCTGACAAAATAATGAAGATTTCTTACTAAATTATGCAGCATGAGAGACTGTTTCAACCCTAATGAGACCTTAATGTCCTTAAGATTCCATTAAAATTTTAAAATTTTCTTTTCAATGAGTATTTTTTCTATTATAATTGCATGAATTTTAGATAAATGATTTCAAATTAAAAGTGTATTTCTCTTAAAAAATCCATGATTTTAGGAAAGTATTTTCATCTATGTCATCATCGTTTTGTTGGATATTATTATTAATTGTGTTTGAACACTTTTGATACCATATACCTAATTTTATTGATGTTTTTGTGATCATTTTGACTATATATGTTCTATTTTGATACTATTCATGGTTTAAGTTTAATGTATTCAAATTTTGTATGATAGTTTTTCAATATGAGTGTTTAAATTGTTTGTCCTTCACTAATTTCATATGAGGAAGACATTGGACATAGTATGTGAAGTATGGGGACCGATATATCCCCTTGATTCATTGTTAGGTCTAACGAGATATACTATTTTGAGTATTGGATGAGTAATTACCTATTTAGGTATGGTGACATGGCTGAAGACCGGATGGTATGCTTATGATGTCTAATATTATACCTTCAATAATTATGATATTAATTATTGATAATCCATGTTATTATTATATTATTATAATATCCATGTGATTATTATATGGTAATATTTTATTATCAGTTATGATTTTCATATTATGATCATGATTATATTTTAATGGAAGGTATTTCAGTTATTTAAATTATAATAATTATTTATACATTACTTACTCATATATTCCATTGTACACTTACCCTTATGTGAATTTGAGCTCACCCATTTTAATTCTTTCATTTTTTCTAAGGATTACAAAAATTATATTAAAACTAATATGTAGGGATATAAAAAGTTGGAATAATGGAAGACTCAATGAAATTCTTTGTGTATTTCATGTTTTAAAATGTAATGTGAATATCAAGTATATATCTAGTTTAACAAAACTATGAAAATATTAGGTCCTTTGGAATGTGATTTCATGTATCATATTTCATTATAATAAAGTAAGGCATCAAATCTTGGTAACTGGGGTTAGGATATTTAAGGGTGGTGTTGTAGAATGTTTACTATAAACCATTTGAATTTGATTTAGGAAAACATAGATTAGATAATGAAAGCCTACGAAATAATTTTGAAATATATCTGAATAAAATAAGTATATGATATATTTATTAATTATACCTAAATTTTCAATTTACATTTTTTGATTCAATAGTTTTGATATAAACCATTTTTTCACAATGTTATGATATAATCTAGTTTATTCCAATGTTTAGGAATGTTGCCTTATTGATGAAATGGTAACCATATCAATGCATGAAATCTATGTAAGGATTTCCCTCCTATTCAAGATAATGATGTTGGAGATGGATACGAGACTAGTGATGAACAACATATAACCACACAGGGATATCTGACTCAGTATATGAGAAATAACCTTACCCATATGGAGTAGTCTAAACCACAACTCATATGAACAATGATAAACCGCTTCATGAGACAACAACCTCCACCATTTAATGGGTCTACAAATCAATTTTTAGCAGAGAAATTTATAATTTCCTTAGGAAACTTATTTCTTTATTTGGGAATTAATTAATAGGAGAATATTTTCATGGATGTTTATCATCTTTCAAAAGATATAGATTAGTGATTCAAAACATGATAAACGAGGAGGAAATATCGAACATGTAATGGATGCATTTTAATATAATTTTTTGGGAGAAATATTTCCATTGTGAACAGATATAGTATATGGAGATAAACTTTGTGAATATGAGGAAAAAGGTGGAAGATACTATTTTTATATATGAATCCAGCATTACATGTTTAACAGGGTATGATTCATACTATACACATAACCCAAGAAGTATGATTTATTATTTCTTTTATGGATTAAAGACATTCCTCCAATGAGAATTGGTCTCCTTCACATCATGGGAAGATATAGTATCATGTTCTATCAAGATAGATAGTGAACTCTCTACGTCTTATGACTTTAAGGGAATTCATGATAAGAAGAGAATAGTGGAGAAAGATATTGATAAAGTGAAAAAGGGAATGGTTAGTTTTTTCACATGTAAATGTTTTGTGAAGAAACACTATGGTACTTTCCTAAAGGGAATGGGAGATTTTTATAATTGTGGAGAGAATCTTCATCAGGCTCATGATTTTAATGGAATGGAAGATTCTATAAATGAACAAATTTTCAACTAAAAGGATATCGGGAACTATGAAATTGAATGTCACAAGCGTCAATAAAATATGTATATATCAACATAAGAAGAGGGATGAATGAGAAACTTATTGTGTTTCTATATTCTAAGAAAAATGATTGATGTGATCATGAATTATAATATCAATGATATTCTTATTATAATAATCTTGAGATATATAAAGATTATACTACAGTTATTATTATTTTGTGATTAGAGAGGATATGTTAAATGGGGGTGATAGACATAAAACTGTGTTAGTGGTAATGTGGTCTTTTGGGAGAACACATGATTAAATTAATGAAATCACTTAGTATATATAGAATACTAAGATAATAATGATATATAAGATATTTTTGATTGTGATAATGTTAATAGGATAGTAATTTCAACCTTTAATGATTATTTGATCTTAGATACGAAAATAGTTTTGGGAAAATTATTGGAATTATGTTGACAATGATTAAAAACATTTGGACATCCCACATGTTGGGTGACAACCTGTTGCATCCAGCAAGGCCACTGGGATTCAACCCACAAACAATAGGAGTCAAGGGTGTTGTTCATACTAATAAAATACATAATGTCATAGATAAATAAAATCATTTTTAGTTGATTGATAAATAGTTATGTAATGGATTAAGTTGAAAATTTTAAATCATTGTTTATGTTTAAATTATGATTAATTGGATACTACGTGATAAATTTTTTGATTTTATTAAGCCTTTATTCGATTAAAGAAATAATTTTGGACCATATTATTCATTAAAAGTTCATTAGGCATATAAATGCATCATGAAAATACATCTCTTTTTGTACAAAAAAATTGAAAATAGTTTGAAGAACAACCACTATATGAGATTATTCGCATGAAATGGGAAGTGATCAAGTAATATTTTTAACTCCTATGAATATTTTAATAGTAATGGAGTCCTTCAACTCTAGGGAAAATATTTTGAAACAAAAATGTTATCTGTTTACTTTTCATTTGGAGAAATCAATGGAATTTTAATTCATCACAAATTTATAGTTTTGTGATGATTAAATTTTTAAAGACCATTTCCAAAATCATTTTTTTATAAAAAAATGATTGTTATAATTGTCTTATATGTCCCTATTTTTACTTCAAACTAATTTTATCATATTTGAAATCTTATTTTTTTATAATCCTTGAAATTTCCCTAGTATTAAGAGTATGTTTTTTTAACAATATTTCTGATGTGGGTTTCCCACAAAGTAATTTTAAAGTATCAACAATTAGTTTTGGAAATTTAATTTTAAAATGAGAGGACATAATTTATTTAAGCACTGGAGGATGTAACACCCCATGATTTCATGGTATTTCTATTTTTAAAATTAATCTCTTCGATATCTTACATTGTATGCAACATTCAACCTCACTGTACAATTCAATATTTTTATAACTTACAAGTTAAATTGTATGGAATGAATAAGATTAACCAAATTATAATATTTCTTTATATTCAATTTTATATAAATTCAACCAATATATTTGATAGGAATAAGATATGAATAAACCCAATTTTAAGCATAAGAAGCTATTATTTTCTAATGATAGTTTTTTCTCCTTTTAATGGAACACTTTTTAAACTAAATTTTGAAAAAAATTACAAATTCTATAAGAAATACTAAAATTAATTTTTTATAGAAGAATATGAAAAATTACATTGATTGAATTTTTGTTAATATTCCAATATGTTTCATTTTTTATGAATGGTGAAAATATACTACATTTTAATTGAAAAATGAATTTTTAAATAATTTAAATATACAGTGAACTAGTATTTTAAATTGGGTGTAAAGTATAAATTTTTGGAAAATAAATTTCTATCCAATTTTGGTCATCAGAATCAATTTTACATTGAAGTTAGTTATAAAAATATTTTAATCTATTGAACATTTTTAATTTAAAATGATATTATGTCATCATGTTTGTAGGATTAATTTAAAATTAATTTATGTAACTTTTTTTTAATTTAATTATAAATAAGGGATTACATATTTATAATCAGTTGGTCCATATTTAGTAAATAGGTCACTTTTATTTTTGTAAGATAGGAATAGTAAAATTAATAATCTTAATTACCGCGGTTTAGGGTAAATCAGGTAATGGAGAGTTAAAATAATGTTATAAATATTATAAAATTATCCAAAAACCTGTCCTAATTTTATTGGATGCATTATGGTCTATTGAAATAATCAATAGGAAGATTTTATGGCCTCATGGATCCAATTAGTTGACTTTAATACTCTGATTATATTTTTTTTAGAAAATCGAAATATGTCATACTCATGTTTTTAATAAGTATTATATTTTTAATATGTGATTATTCAGGATATATCTTCGACTATAAATAGTCAAATAAATTCTAAAATTATTATCTTCATCTTGATAATTATATTTAATTTTTAGTAATTAAATAATTAATTTAATGGATTTCACAATGATGATGTAATAATTTTTTGATTATTTGGAATATCAAATAAATGATCATCAAAATATTTAAATTAACATCATTTGAGATAATTAAGTCCATCCCAGAATTTTATAGATAGAATTTACATGTTAGTGATATGTTAAATGATTTTGTTTGAATATATCTTGTTTTATTGTTTTTAATTCAAAGCAATGAATAGTGTTAAAATTTTCGTTATTGTTATATTAAAATAAGTAATATTTTTTTAAATGATTTAAATTTCATAAAATTTTTAAACATGGACAAATTATTAGGATAATGTTTAAAATTTCATCCATGAAACATTTATGTTTCGATTCTCATTTTATAGTATCTATATTTACCTTCAAATATTAAACACAAATTTTTTCATGGTAGGAGTCAAAGGGTTAAAATGAATGTTAAAACAAAATAATAAGGGTAATAATGTGACTCTAGAAATAATTTTATTAAATTAATTTTACCCATACACTTCATAGATTCAAAATAACTCACTTTGGGTCAAATTGGAATTGAAAAATAATTTATAATAATTTAATATTTTGAGTGTTTCCAAAAGTGACCCTCACCTAAATTATAAAAGGCCATCTCCTCCCTCACTTCTTCAAACCACATTTTTCCTTCAATCTCAGCCAACCAATACCCATTCCCCCTCCCAATTCCCATACTAATTTTTAATGATTAAATTAGAGTACTGTCATTTATGTCAACATCCTTTCTTATATATTATGCTTGATTGAGTTTCATCTCTTATAACATAGTCTTTAATATTTTATTGAATGGTTTCAACCAATGATTACATTTCATGTAATCTAACATAAACAGAATGTATCACCACATGTATTCTTGGGGTTCTACTCACTGTACATGACAATATTGGTTGAATAATAATCACATGACATGTGGAAATTACACATGAAATGTGGTAATTAATTTCATATAGAAACCCTATAGAATCTACCTAGAGGGGACCACATGAATGTGTTATCTGAGATACAGTCTATGAGGTTTGTATTTTTTAGAACTGTTAGTTCATTATGTTGTTCTGCTCACACCATCTCCACTATTGGATCCTCTATGATACTCACCTTTAATAGAATTTATGGGTTTAACACATCTTCCTCATCACTAGTTTCCAGATTCTCTCCATCATACACATTTAGTAATTGATTCCTAATACAACATGAAGTCATCATATTCCTAACTGGGAAATATGGAAACACCAATATGATATTTACCCTCCATTAATTTTGGTCATCTTTATCACACCTTTATTTCTCTATTGATCATGAATCCAATCCCACAATGATGATCAATTGTGAAAATGGACTGTTGTGTTATTATCATCTGCTAAGTAATGGTTGAACCACATTACAAGGAATATATAAGTGATGAATGTACAAAAACAATTAAATAAATAAAAACACACTAGAATAATAAACATTATCCCTTATTAAGGTTAGACTCGATTCATTTAATTTCAAGGGAAAAATTAATAACCAAGAAGTGATAATCAAATACCATGAGTTTCTAGACATAGGAAGATAAGTAAAAAACTTAAATTATCCACTGGTATGAAAATAAATATTATTAAATGTATATAATCACACTCAACATGGGATAAACAAACATGAAAAGATCCAAAAAATAAAAACCATATTTTTCATTGGATCAATGAATGATGAAGAAAAATTCAATCATGATGTTATTGATAAGATTCAAAAACTCCATTTACATGTTGATCGATTCAATGAGATCCATTTTAATTTTAATAAGATTTATCCTCTAGTGTGTAACATCGTGACTTAGCTCACTCTATAAAAAGCAGATGGTTAGGTATCCAAATGTCTTAATGTGTGACTCCCCAGATTCCAATGGTTTCCAAATAGAAGATAGGGTCTAATGGAGGTAAACTTTAGATACAATACCCTCTTGATCAGTACAATGTAAAATAGAATGATATTAAATAACATAGAAGAGTATGAAAATAATAAATGATAAAAATTTACGACACCAAATATACAACCAAGCATGTCCATATAATTTTATAATATACAAGAAGTATTCATAAAACAGGTAATATATAAACATTCCTAAAGAAAATAAAAAATCCCCAAAGGATATTTACATGAGAATCTAGATCAGAAAATCAGAAAAAATGCTCATAATCTCCCATGGTTCAATGGTAATCAATCAAATCAAATAAAAACAAAAAAACTGAATCAAGAATCTATATCTTATAACCATGAGGTGTTTTTGAGTACCAAAAGACAACCTAAAAATGGTGTGATATAACCTCTATATTCTACTACTGATGGTGTTTAATTATATGCAGTACATTAATATAATTTGGGTATTGTATAGGAATAGTATATATTGTATTAGAGTAGATGATGAAATCATATACCATGTCGATGTCATGTTTCTCAAGGAGACTTGGCCAACCCTAACTTCAATGGACTAAGAAAAAATATATCTAAACCGGGTATCTTTTATATATATAAATATATGTATACATATAAATTTTGAGATATAAAATAACTAGTGAGGATCCAAGGCCTAATACCAAGACATCCACATATAATAATAATAAAATATCATAATAAGGGACATATAATTTGAGAAGGTTTTTCAAGACCATATATCTCATAGAATAATAAGGGATTCCCTGCCTATGGATTATGAATAATTATGGACTAATTGGTGAAAAACCATATATATTAAGGGACTCCATGACTGGCCATCATTTATAATAAGGGACACCATACCTGATTATGATGTATAATAAGGGATGGCATGCCTGAGTATCATGTATGATAAGGGACTTCATCAGTAACTATCATGTATAATAAGGGACTCTATTCCTGAATATCATTTATAATAATAGAAAAAATGAATGTGTTTAATTTATAATATGGGATGTCATGATAAATAACTATTATTAAGAATTTAATTTAATAATTTATTATAATCTAGAAATATATATATATATATATATATATAATTTCACATTTCACTAGATCCCTCATAGCCTAGGGTCAAAATCATAATTCAAAAAAGGGCAAGTTATCTTATAAAAACATTGAAAATTATGATACATTTATATGAGTTGAGAAACTTCCACACCAGATGACATGATTAATCATCGTTGTTTCATTAATCAATTTATTTATAAGTAATAATGTGGTCCATGTGAGTAAAATTTCCATTTAAAATTTAATTCATTTAAACCCCCCTTGCTAATTTCATATATTAATTGCATTGAAAACATTATTATTTCAATATTAAAAATAAAACTACACTCACAGTCAATATGCTACTATACACACCACACAATCCACTCCTTATTGGTTAATCAACTAAATTGGGTGATTCCAACTATCAAAAAACTCAAAACATGCATTGGTGATGTTTTGGTCATAATAAAACAATGATATCAAGAAATGTAAAAGAACCCAACAAATGGGCTAACTAGTCACAATATGAAACAATAATAATTATAATAAATTTAACTAAACTCATATTTAGTGTTAGTTCAGGTTGAGGTTTTTAGCCTAAAAAAACTGTGAGGGTGTCATAACATGTCTAAAAAGTTTTATGTATCCAATTTATAATATACCATGTTTTTGGAGAAATGAATTGAAAATTTTCCATTTGTAAGAATGGAAATAATTTATAAATGATGGAACATTGTTCAAAATAAAAATATAGCACCTACCTTATTCCAAAGACTCTTTACATAAACATTATTATCCTCTAATTGGAGTTGGTTTGAGAGAAATGAGAATATTCGATAAGAATCACTAAACTAGGGAATATTTAATTTCCTAGAATTATAAGTCCATAGGAAGAGATAAATGAAGGAAGGAAGATGAATCTTAGACTTACTATGGGTGAAAAAACACAACTGATGATAACTAATTCTGAGCTTGAATGAAGGAGATAGCTCAAATCCTAGAATAAGAGAAGAAGGATCTATCAATGGAACAAGGGGGATACTATACATGAAATGGAAATGATAAGGGTGGTGAAATTCGTAAACAGAGAGGAAAAATATATATTTATCCCATTTTGAAATGGGAAGAGGGATTTTACGCACAATTTTCAAAATAATGAACTAACTGTATGAACCCACAGGTTATGTTATTGTACCCAAGTATGGCTGACACACATTGTTATAAAACTATATTCTGCCCCTGTTGACCCTCTTAGGACCATATATATCATCTCACATGGTTTAAAAAAGGTTTTAAATGGTTAAATAAACCATTTCAAAATTCACAATGGTCATCACAGTTTGTACTATATGTTTACTACTAACTATCCACCAACCATGTCCCCCTTTATATTTCTCTTCAAACGAATTTATCTAGACACCGACAATCGAAAAACTCATCTAAACAGTCGAGGAACCTTTGAGGCATTAAAAAATTTAAAAAAAAATTATATTTAACTGTTCAATACTCTTATTTACATTCCAAGGTTCAGCTTAAGATTCATCCCATATAAAAAATGAAAATCTCAAAATCCGATTAAAATTTCAACCTAATCCACAAAATGTGAAATTAAAATATCCCCACCATAGAAAGTTTCGTCCATGAGAAGAATTAGGAATCAATGAAAACACCAACCGACCTATATGGTTCATGAATTCCCACTAAAACGACTACTTTGTGTTTACCACACCCAACGTGTCTACAAGATCTATATCAAATATTCTATACATAAGCCACTTAAACAAGATCAAACACTTATATTAAAAACTAAAACAACAATATGGTTCCACCCAAGACCATATAATTTTGAGAGAAAATAATATTTTCATCACATTCATCATTAGAAGTATGAACCTCCCCACTGTAGGTTATTACACTAAATGGCCAATTCCATGTCCCGATACTCCCCACTTTTAGAACTGGTTAAACAAAAAATCCATTATAATTATAAAATAATTATGAATTTAATTTTCAAAATATGACATGCGGTAACACATGAGGAATATAATCTATGTCCATGATTTGATTGAAATATTAAAATCCTAATCAACCACTCATTAAGTGATAGTGTCATCTTTTCCTTGAAAAGAGCCGAATAACTCTTACACTACACTGATCTACTATAATGATTTATTAAAATATTTTTATCAACAACCTTGTTAAAATAACCATCAAAATTCACATTGAACATCCTTTGGCCAGATATTCAAAAAAATATTATCTTTAACTACCAATGAGTTAAAAAAATACTCTAATTCCTTCATTCTGATGTCCTCTAGGACTTTTTGAGGAATCCCACCAAAGAAAATGACTGGATTTCAATGAAATATCCAGGAAAAAAATCCATGGTATCTTAGTCCAATGGAATCAAAGTTACACACCAATTTCCGAACATCTGGACTGAAAATCATATGACCCTTATCACATGAGTTTCCTCTTCCAAATAATAAGGTCATTTGATTATCTCAAAACAAATACTAAATTGTACTAAACTTCCCATGATTATGTAAGGATATGGTACACCATTATCATTAAATGTTGAGTAAGCATGTACAACTCTCCCAATAAACACTCCCACAAAATTGGGTTTACTTATTGGGAAGGAACGTATATCACCATTCCTCCAAATTACATGTGACCATTTACAAATTTGGTACAACCACCTCATTGAATGAAAAAATGATCATACTCTACTGGTATAATTGTTTGGTCCATTCCCGTCATATGTATTTCATATTAAACATGTTTCAAATTTGAAAATATCAAACCTACATTGAGATTTAATTATCAAGACATAAGTCGATCCACTCTAAATTGATTGATTGTGAGTCTTCTAGCTAAATATATGACACATTATTTATAGGCTCAATCACATCCCCAAAAATACAATGGTACACATGATCATTCTAAACAACCATTGGAATCTCATTCAGAATCTCTGTGTTCTTTAATGATTAGTTACTTAAACATTAAACGCACCATCATGGTACCTTACAAGCACATATGTTCCTCAAAACCATAAAAATATGAGGTTTTTTACTCATGAACATAAATCCTGTATTTCAACTCAATTTAATATAAATCCTTATTTTTAAACCTTATTGTCCCAAATGAAACCAAATAACTAAAATTTACAAATTTTATAGGTTCATGAAACCATTATGATCATTTCAAATTTTCAATTTATGGTTATTCCCCCTATTCTAGGAAATGCACTCTTCTCACAACTGACGTGACACTCCCCAAATTAGAAGTTTCCTTGTGATCATCTAACTATGAATTGGAACTCACCTCATGGAACACACATAATCACTAGAAAAAATGGTTTATAGATGAGTCCAACACACTTATACAGAGCAATAAATAATAGAAAAGGAAAAAATAATGTTAAAGGTGACAAAGATGTCACTTAAAAACAAAAACCCACTAAAAATATAAGTGTTAGTGAACCCAATAATTAATCAAAAATAATTCTTTAGTAACAGAATAACTATGTTTTTCTAATTCCACGGTCACTCCACTATAGGGATTACTTGAGAAAGTAACCTTCACATAATCATGACACATTCAAATAAATCATGGAACCAGATAGTTTAAAGGATTACATGAACTTATTTCTCAAACTATATGTGATTCAATAAACCATATCTCAACTGAACAAGAAACACTTGTAACAACATTTTCTAAAAGAATATAAAATTACTATAAAAGGATCTACACATTCATAGCATGTGATGGTATTAAAATGGATCAACTTAGAGTCATTTTATCCCTAAAAATATTAACCTATCAATAAAACATGACTTACAATCAATTAAAAAAGTAAAAATCTCACACGAACTTCAAGATGTCAGAACATTCATTGGGAATGACTGATGAATTCAAAAATTACTCAATGATCATGATTCCAATAGTGATCATATAGGGAACAACCATCAAACTTAGTCAAGATTGTTCTAATGAATAGGAAGTCTACATAAGGAAAAATACACATGAATGATACATAACATTTTATTACCAAATGTAAGGATTTACCAAAGCTAATTCACCTCATAGGGTTCCACCTCCAGTAGGATATCCCCTTAGTAAAACCTAAATCCCCAAACCTATAACTTGGTATTTACAAAATGATCACTAGTCATAACAACATATCCTCAAAGACTACTATAAAAGAAAATGGGAAAATGAGACCTAATGGCCACATATATATTATATTTTAAGGGAAATTCTTTTAAACTACTCTTCATAGAGGACTGAAACAAATAATAACACATTATGAATTATAGTTTATAGAAATTAGTCAATTCCCATTTATTTCCACATTTTGAGCTGCACACATATAAGGAATAACATGTACCATTTATAAAAACAAATTGTACTATGAAATTTATTTGGATGACATCATGAAACAAAATCAGAAAATTTTATCATAATTTCAATTTAATCATTTAATTTCAATTTAATTATCTAATAAATTATCATAATTGGATTAGTTAATGAAAATTAAAACTATAATCTATAGAAGAAATCACCCCTTAGGTTATACTTGGATTTTTAATTAATGAAAACCACAAAATAATAATGATCAAAATCAAGTAAATGGTATTTATCAATTAATGAGGATCAATTCAGTTATATTCCTCTATACAATTAAACACAACCCATATATGTTTTTACTAACACGTTAAATAACCATACCACATAGAATGAAGATACCCCAATAGGGCCATGAACTAAAGCATAAATGAAAATTGTGACCTACAAGGGTTTTTTCAATGATAATATGGTATCCATTAATTAAAAACCACTACTATTATGTTATCATGTTTAAAAAATCATTAGTTGGTTTATCTAAAAAGAAACATGCCTTAACTAGCCTACTTGGGTCTAGTTGTGCACATAGGAATCTAATTATACATGACCTCATGCCTAAAGAATATTGGTATTATCCATCATGAAGGAAAACCATTTCTATAATAATTTTGGTGTAGCACAGACATTGATTCATTTAGATACATCACTATTCAAAAATTATAATGACACTATCATTTATTAGTTACTATTTGAATATATGTTACTATAAATGAGATTTTCTATCATCCTCATAATATAAAAAGTTCACTTATGATGGTCAGATTATTTGAGTCATATTACTCAATTAATAAGGGCCCATAAATATTACAAATTTTCATTCGAATCCATTTAAGAATATCCACTAATTTTGTAGACCATACAACCAGTGGACTCTGGCTCAAACATTTCATGTTTGGTTAGTTAAGGTTTTGCCACCATGATATATAGGATAACCCCAATTAGGTTGATGTAGATACATTAATGACCAATCTTATTTCATAATTTTTACAATGAATTCTATCAATGGGATTTTAATATAGGCATATGTCATAATTTTGACACGACATTCTATCAAGGGTCTTGTAATATAGGAATATAAGTAGCAAATAACATAAGTATATTATAGGGACAAGAATGATAAATAATTACAAAATCATGGAATATAGACGAGCATGATAATCTCATGTGAACTATATTTTCCTAAAACTATGCATGAACACAACAAATCTATTGCAATACTGGGACATGATATTTTCCCATAAATGAATAAAATAATAACAAATAGAGGAAAATTAATCATGCAAGGTAACATAGTAGTCAATCATGATGATAAACATCATGAAAACCAATCCCATCCCTGGAAACATCATCTTTTCAATATATATGGGTTGGAAAGACCCATACATGAAGTATTTACCATGTTTCACCACATTCCCAGTCTCCTCTCTACTAACCCAAAATAGTAAACAATGGTAAAAAAAGAAACATATGACTCCAATTTGTAACATCATAACATAGATCTGTCCATAAATAGTAGTTATACCGACCACCACATGGTTTAAAGAAGACCTCCTCATACACCAGAGGCCACTAACAAGCAAAGAGGGCCTAATTCAAGAAAAATGGGGATACTATACCCTATGGATTAATAAAACATAACATAGATTCATAATTAATAACATATAATCAGATGATAATAATAAATTATTAAAAAGGAAAAAAAATATACAACCATTGATATCCATATAATTCTACAATATATAAGGATTATACATACATGAGGTAATTAATAAACATCCCTAAAGAAAATAACAATTACCCAAGGCTATATCCATGAGTATCTAGAGCACTGGCTTAATCCTATAATCCTATGCTCCCATTTCCAAGGGTAACCACAAAAATCCAAATAAATTAAGAATAATTAACCCATAATCATGATCCTACACAATATTCTCTTTCTAGGTACCACAAGGTGGCCTAAACAAGTAGTGATATGATCTTGGATGGCCAATTCAAATGGTGTATAATTAAAACTGGTCTGTGAATTTAATTATAGTTTTGTTTACGAATGAAACCTGATTTAGTAAAGTACATGATGAAATAATAAACCATGTTGATATTAGGCTCCTCAAGGACCCATAGAAGACCATAATTTTTTCATCTTATTCCAAAATATATTTGAAAAACCCATCATGTTAATATAAGTTTATATATAAATATGTATTTTTAGAGATATACATACAATTGTTAAAATCCATGGAATAAGATCAAGGAATACACATATAATAATAATAATTATAATATAATAATAAGAGTCATATAATTTGATAGCGATGGTCATGCCTGTATATCTCATACAATAAAAATGGAATCTATTCCCTAAGACATAAATAATAAGTTCATCCATTCCCAAGGGTCACATATAATAATGGATTCCATACACGAGTATCATGTATAATAAGGGACACCATGCTTGATTTCCATTTATAATAAGGGATTCTATTACCATGTATCATGTATAATAAGCGGCTTTGTGACAAAGTATCATGTATAATAAGGGAAACCTTGATCGAATATCTTGTATAATAAGTGACTCCATTCCCATGTACCATGTGTAATAAGGGACATCATGTTTTAATAAAAATAATCATATATGGAATTTATTAATTTATTATAATATATTAAATTTGTACATATATATTTCAATTCACTTTTCACTACAACCCATTTAGTCATAGGAGAAAATCATAATTTAACAAGGAACACGTGATCTGATAAAGCATTTGACATATAAGATACATACATATGCACTGAGAAAATTCAATTTCACATAGCATGATTGATCATGATAATTTAATTAATCAATTCATTTATATGTAATATGGAGGTCCATGTGAGTAATCATACAATTTAGAGTTTAATTCATTTATAATCATCATTGTTATCCCTTTAAACAATTCCAAATCAAACAATGGTATTTAAAATATAAAAATAATATTATACACTTATGAAATAACTATAATACATACCCCAATCCCATATTTAAGGGTTACTAAACTCAATTGGAAAATTCCAATTACAAAACAAAGGTAAATTCACCTCGGTGGTGCTTTGGACATAAGAAATCTATGTCATCAAGGCATGTGACCAAACCAATCCAATTTATTAATTGACATAATTGGAAATAATTTCAATTGTAATAATTTTAACATAACTCACCGTTAATTATTGTTTGATTAAAGTGAATCATCCTCTAACCATTTATTAGGGTTCCATATCATGTCTAAAATATGACTATGTGCTCAATTTAAGGAAATTCATGTTTTAGGATAAATTTACCAAAAGTATTTCATGCCGCCTGATGATAATAATTTATTAAAGGTGAAACATTAAGGTAAAATAAAATAGACATCCTACCTCCTAAAAATGAAACTTCATTTACCCATTATCGATCTCCTATTTGATCTGGATTGAGGGAAATTGGAAGATTATACACACCCCCTAAAAAATTGTGTATATTAGGTCACATGAATTTATTATTCTATATAATTATAAAAATAAAGTATGGTAGAAAATGAAGAAATTGAAATAGAAAGGGATAAAAATATAATAGATGAAATCTGATTTTGAGTTCTGAAGAATTATATATATCAATAAATTGCTAGTGGGAAGAAAGAGCTCTCCACTACCGAAGGTAGGTTTTGTGAGTGAAAAGGAAAGAATAATGATGGTGGAACCATTAATATAATGAGGCTAAGAATCTAAATTCTATAAATTTATTAGGGTTACTATTGTTTTTCTTCATGGTTTTTAAAAGTTGTCACCGATTGTGTGCACTTCTTGGTTAAGTAGAACTGCCTAGGAATGGATGGAATAAGATTTTAATAAACTATATGTTGATTGTGTATCCCCTAGGAAGACCCTCTACAAAATATGACATGGTTTCCATTATGGTTTCAAATGATTATAAAAAATGTGTCCTGATAAAGAAGAGGATAAACTCTTTAGGCTATATGGTTCGTACTAATCATGTATAAAACTTGAGATCATGTCTATTTCTCCTGAAAATGAGTATTTCAAAGTCCAAATCTCCCAAAACTCATATGAACTCACAAGACATATCTATGGATGTGAATAAAATTTATTTCTTTTTATGTGGTCTATAGGTTTGATTAATATTCCTATGTTCAGTTTAATAAACAGTACATCCACAAAAATAAATGTTCAAAATAACTTCGAATATTCAACCTCATCCAAAACATGATATAATACAGAACATATCTTATCACAAAACAAAGTGTTATTTCGATGACTATAGGGTTTTCCCATAACTGGGTTTAAATATGAAAAGTATTATGAGTTTATGATTAAATATAATATAAATTAATAAATTAATTTATTCAATTATCATTCTCCAATGTCTACAAATTAATAAAAACCCCCAACACCGATATGGATTATGTTTTTCCAACATTAAATCACACATTCTGAATTTAATTACTATATTTGTTTTATGACCCAAGAAACTATTTAGGAATAATTCCATTACATCTATGAAAAAATATGACTTTTGATAAAATATATTTAATATATTTCTTATCACTACACAAAGTCACTCTGGGATATAACATTCTATTCTGAATAAGTACCTAAATTTGAAAATAATCCTTAACAAATTTAAAAGTCTTACATGGAAAAAAATGAGTCATTCTAATGTCTCATTGGTTATATATTTCCCACCTAATTAAATTATTATCCAATATTGGTGTTAAAAACATGTTTTGTTTGTTTATCCCCATGTGACATTTTCTTGATTTCTTATATGTGGTTTGTGTGTGTATCACATGGAATATGTTCTTGATTTCATACATGTGGAATGCATGTGTTTCCAGTTGGACCATATTTCATGACAAGATAAAATGCATTTATTTTCATTTCCCATGAGATATAAATTTATTCCTGAACACATGTGGTGTTCATGTGTAACCCTAAGACCTAATATTTTATTTCATATATATGGACTGTGATGACTATGATACATTATCTATTTGACATAATGTTTGATAGATAATTTTTATCTTGTATTTTCTATGATGGTCCACTATTTTAGCAGGTGAGTGGGATGACTGATCCACATGTATAATTTTCCCTAAGAATAAGTTTCCAGAAATTGGTTGGAACATACTTGGTCATTCCCAATTTGTATGATGTTTCAAATGTCATTTTGGACTTTTACATCGATGGGGAAATGTCAAAGGAAGATAGTTACAAGAGGAGATATATGAAATATCCCTACTAAGAGGGATTTTCAAATTAATCTATCAGAATTTAAATAGACCCCCATCTTATGGGATGCATTAAATGGTTTTTGGAATCTCTTATCAAAGTATTGAAGGGTTATAAATTTCTAGTTAAAATTCATTCAATGTAGAGTTGATGAAGGTACTTTCAGGGTTCATGGTGGCTTGGAACGAACATGAACACTTGATATATGGCTGTGTTTCACAAGATGATACATAGTGTTTTTATATTATTCTGTTTCAGTTATATAATTTTTTTCTTTCTAGTAATCTATTATTATTATATACTCATACAAAAAAAATTCTATTCTTATAAGGATTTTTTTGGTGTCCCGTTTATGTATACTAACACCCTGCTTGGCTTTCCATTTCATAGCGGTACCCATGTATCCACCACTTATTATAGGTTTATGATAGGTTTAGGAAAAGTTTTTATCATCTTGTGATATAACACTCTATTATTCTAGAGAATATGATGATATTTGGCATGGAGTGGGATAAGATACCCTTGTAAATCTATTTCCTTTTTATCATTTATGTGATCATACCATTGGGTGATCATAAACGTTTTCAAAGTTTTGGATATGTGTTCTGTTGTATTCATATTCATTCATACAATCAGTATGTTTATGAATTTATCATACCATTATTGTATATGATTTTCATTTTCAGTTATTTATTTGATATTTTTTTATATGACTGAAGGTATATTATCCCTATAGCTCCAGATTAGACCCTCACTGTTAGACGAATGACACTAGCTTAAGGGGTGGAAATATTGATATCATGTGTAATTCTTACAATAACATAATTTCTTATTTCTGTATGTTAAAAATGATATTAGTGTAGTCATTTTGTTAAAATTTTTGGGGAGTTGGTACAAGGTTGATATCGTAATATGTCAAATCTTGTTTTGAAACTTGAATAAGTTCTTAACAAATTCAATTTTTATAGGAAGTCCATATTTCCAAGGAATGAGACCTATGTTTTTAGTTTTTAGTGTTATAAGTTTTTTTCACATCATGTGATTAATATGGAAATTAAGTATGTGATTTTATACGAATCAATCTCTTTCCCATATCGGAAAGACAAATCACATGTATATTATGTAAAACATAAGTTTTACATGACATATATACAACTTTTGTGGGATTTTATTGATGTCAGATGAGTCTACTATTTAGTTAAAAAACATGTACTCTCTTTTCATGTATGATTTATTGGTGATTTTTTTATTATGAACCCTTGTATGTGTTTATATCTAATAGTAATTTAGGTAAGACAACAGTGTGGTTCAATTGGGTGATGACAATGACAATGATGGTGAATATTAAGGTGGTGATGATGTAGTAATTATTTGATCAGATGGGGTAGTTTACTAGGATATATTTTTATCATATATTAATTTCCTTAATAAAGGACATTCTATTCATATCCATTAGATAGGTGTAGTAAATTAGGGTACCAATTGTATTATATATATTTTAATCTCTCTATAACATATTATAATTCAATTTAACCAAACAAAAATATATAGCCCCTCATTGTGGTCGGTCTATAAAAGAATCCATCTTGACATATGTAGAGATATGTATCTCGATACTGATCCATTATTTGAAACCCAAGTGAATACTTGTGTGGATATTTTATAATACCTTCTATATATAATAATGTGACTCTTTTTTATAGTCAAACTATTTTTTAAGATGTATGAAGTTAAACTGTGTGAGTATATTTCTTTTTAAGTGATTTTTAGGGTTAATTATTGAGGGGTGAATATCATTAACGAAAATTCCTTGTCTAAGTGAGTAACCAATAAAAATATTAAATCAATTTCAAGACTTTATACTTTAATCCATGGATTTTAAGTTATATTGAGTGATATTTCTCCAAAAAATGTTGTGTTTTAGAGTAAATTTTGATAGTTGTGGATTTGAGGTTACTACTAGTGATTCTTTGACCAACTAGATCATAATAAAACTCACATTGAGTTCTATATAATGACATTAGGTATTAGAACATTGAAGGGTGAAATGGTGGGTGGATTATAATTTTCATTAACTAACACCCATGTGTTGGGTAGTGTGTGGTAAATCTCTATACAAATGAGTTTTATTTTCTAAAATAGTGATTTTTGTGGTCTCAATTTATTTAGCAGGTTCTAAATAGTGTGGATAGATAAACAGACATGTAATTCATGGTTGTATCTTCTGGAATTGTTGGGTATTCAATGTGTTCTTCTGAGTAGTTACCTCAAGATGGGAGGGGTGAAATGAGTAACGATAAAAAATTTTGTTTAAAAGAATATTAGTTTTACAAATAATAATTTCCCTAAAAATAGATACAGACTAGTTAATCAAGGTTATACTATTATAAGAGTTTTAATATTTAAAAAACTTCTTAAAAGATTTATTAATTCTCAGTAATCTTAACTGGTATTGTTAAAATTACTTTTGAAGTTATCCTACTAAGACAAATCATATATAACTTCTTTCCAAGACTAACTATCAAAGTGAAATTAGTGTTTTCTGGATTATGCAGTAAGTAGTAAAACAGAGTAGACTCATTTAAAATAGAACAACGGATATAAAACAAGTTGTTCAGTCTCAAGCAAAGACCTAATCCACTCCACTTGGTGATCACCTTCCACCAAGCAGTTTATATAAATAAACTTTGATCCACACCCTAGATTGGGGTTAACAACAGTTCATAGACTATCCAGGCCATCCAGGGACCTCTTCCACATTTTTCCTGGGTAAAAAAAAGTACTGACCAGGCCACACATGGACCACTTCCATAGTTGATGTGGGTAAAAAAGGGTAGAGAGTTTGGTGTGAGGATTTTGAAATCCTCCAGTTCAGTGCAAGAGTCAGTGTGTGTGTAAAATATATAGAGTACACACACTACTCGAAAGTAAATAAAAGAATAACTAAGAGAGAGAGAGAGAGTAAGTATGAGTTTAGAATACTCTAGTGATTAGTAGTGTAGCTCTGGACTCTTTGTATAAGACATAAATGCTTCTGAGTCATTCTTTGGTTTTTGTGTTGAAAAACAGAGTGTCGTGATTCAGCTTTTGTTCTTCACGAGTAAAGATGTTCTCTTGATCCCAATGTACTTCATGTGTTCGATAGTAGAGATGGATTTCAAGCATGAGAGAATTATTTCTTTGAATATCTTGTAATGTCTTCTTCGTGGTCGTGCTTGTCAGCTTGTTTTTCTTATTAGTACAGTTCACTCATGTTTCTTGAGTTGTCGCGTGTCTCTTTTTCCTCTTCGGCACTCTTTTCTTTATCATTGAATGCATGAGTGTTAGATGACAGGTTCCATGTATTTCGTACCTCATACCTCGTACTATGGATACAAATAAACATTAAATATGTCAGTGCATTAAAGGTGTCCAGTATGGCCGTTTAAAAGTTAAATAGAAAAAATACAAAATAGTTTAGGAAACGGTGTCACGATAGTTGTGAAAATGGTGTCTCCTTCATGGTATCTCCATCATGGTGTCTCCTTCATGGTATCTACTTCATGATGTCTTCTTCACAATGTATCCTTTACGGTATCTCCTTCACAGTGACTCATTCACTGTGTCTGAGTCACGGTGTCTCACTTACGGTTTTTGGCTTCCGGTGCCTTGCTCATAGTTTCTGGATTCATGGTGCCTTGATGATTGTGTCTCGCTAACTATGGATGGAACTTAGTAAAAAAAAATTTCTGGCTTACAATGTCTTTTCTTAGTGTCTTGCTTCACGGTGTCAGGCTTACTGTGTCACGGTGTCTCGTGGTCACTATGTCTCGTGGTCACAGTGTCTGTGTCTTGCTCACAGTGTCTGACTTACTGTGTCAAGCTTCACGGTGTCTTGTAGTTAGGCCAAAAACTATATTCAGACTTAAACAGTAATATTCATAAAATGAATTGAGATTAACCATTATAATGTATGAGATAACTTTGAAACATAAATACACATGATTAATAATATTTTTGAGATTTGTGATCATTAATAAGATTTATAATTATTATTGAGATTTGTGATCATTAAAACATGATTAATACATGAAGAGTCCAACAATTTCTCCCTTTTTTATGATCACAAATCAAGTACAGTTAAAGGGTAAATTGAATGCAGCTATAAATAAAATAACATATAGAATAACATATAACTTCTCACTAGATAACATCTCACTTTTTCTCCCCCTTTTGGGATTATCAAAAAGTAGAAAGAATAGAGGGAAAATAGTGCATATGGAATTAAGAGTGTTAAAAAGACAACATACAATATAAATACAAAAAGCAATGACATCCCCATAAAAAAACAATCACTTGTATTCTTCAGGTATTGACCTTCTATTTTCCTTTATCAGCAGTAGAAGAGGAAGCCTTAGGGGAAGTTGATGATGTAGAGGATGACATAGAAGTATTAGAAAGATAAGGTAAAGGGAGACCTTCGAAGATTTAGGGAGCCAAAGTTGGAGAAGTAGAAGATCGAGGGAGTAACTGGTCAAGAATGACAGGCTTGATCTGACTAAGATCCTAGCCAAGAGACATGGATTTTGAAGCTAAGGCAGAAGTAAAAGTAGGTAGTCCAGGTCTGAGAGGAGCAACCACTGGAGAAAAAATTTCTATACTTTGAACAAGAATATATGGTCTCCGAAGTTTATTGATGTCTGCAATAATCTATCCTCCATACTACATGGACTTTTCAAAATCATCTTTATTTTCCATGAACTTTTCCAACAATCTGGTAAACTCGGTGAGCTTCTGGACATGGTTTTTATGGCTTGGGTTACAGGAGGAATTCTCAGATTCTCTACAAGGTATTTGAAGTGGTTGGTAATATCAGTCTTGGAGAAAATCTAGTTGAAATAAAAATCTATTTTCTTAGTGATCACCTGCTGATCATCATTGGCAATATTTGAGTCAATCTGAACTAGGTTAAGCACTCTATCACTGTTCTTGACAACTTCAGATAAAGGATCCATATCAAATAAAGTCAAGGAATTCTGAATCTCTTACTTGACTATAGATCTGAGCAGAGAACTATCCAAAGAAGGAGTAGAGTTTTGAACAGAGGAAGGAGAAACTTTGACAGCTAGGGTCAAGGATTTTAGCTGTTTTAGGAATTCTTGGAAGACAACCAGTATATTCATCTGTGAGTTTGTTCGGGTTCTCCACAATCTCTATCATGCGGTGAAAAATCTGTGTGTGCTTTTCTGCAATCATTTCATCAAAGGATAGTAGGTATGGGAGAATCTGGGACACAATATCTCAAGAAATGTTTGAAACAGAAGGTTCAAGATAAGGAGGAGCAGGATCAGGTTCCGATATGGAATGCAGTTCTTTCTGCAGGTTTTAAACCATACCTTTCAGGGTTTCAACTTCAATACTAAGAAACTTGTTCATAACTCTTACTTCTTGAATCTCATTGATCATCTTGGGTTGAATGATCCAGATGATATTTTCTAAAAGCAGTGAGGCATCTTCCTGACTTAGTTTGGTCACAAGACGAGGTTGAGAGTTCATCAGTTTCTCCGCTCCAGCTAAGATAGTGTCTCCCAAATCCTTCAAATCACCCTTACATACAGAAAACTGTTGATTAGGTAAAGGTGCATTAGTAGGAAGTGGTACAGGTTGAGGTTCAGGTTGAGGTTAAGGGTGTGTGACTGACTTCAATTGAAACAAATAAGAAAGATCAATTCCAGTTGAAGTAACCTGCTGATATTCACTTACATCGTAGAATATAGGGAATACATGCTGTGTGTACACAGAATATGACTCAGTAGATTGAGATGCTTCATCAGGCTCAGCCTCATCAGCCTCAGCTTTATTAGTCTCAAGATTTTGTGTTTCTTCCCCCTAAACATGTGCTTCTTTTTCAGGACCTAGAGGCTCAGGGGATTGTTCTAAATCCACTGGTTCATCTCTAATTTCCTCAACTATTTCTTGCCTAGCCAACTGAATGGCTATCTCCATCCTCTCTTCAGAAGAGGGTATGAACTCAGGAACCGACTCTTCCATAGTGAGTGCTTATAGACTTGCTTCTAGCACAATAGAGAGTTATTTTATATTTTCTTCTTCCATTGCACGAAATTATTATAGAGTTGCTTATTGCACAATAGGGAGTTCTCCTACATCAACCTCTTCCATGGCTTGCTACTCAGATTCTGGGACAATTAATTCTCTTACATCCCCAAGTTGGGTTTCCAGATTAACAACACCTCTAGGTACAGGAGGTTCTTCTTGAAGAACAACATGAGGAACAACAATCCATTCATTATCAATAACAACTTCTTCCCTTTGAGGTATACCAGCCTCTTCTCTATGTGGTACTTTAGCTGTATCTACCTCTTCTTATTCATCTTCTGAAAATTCTACAACTTCATCTGGTTCCAAAACAGTATAAAAAAATCCTTTCGGCCTTGTTGGATAATCTACAGGATTGAACTTCTCATAGAGATTATCATTATCTTCAACCCACTTCTTCTTCCAGGGGTTCTAGTTTATTTTCATCCTTCTGATGGTAGCTTTGGACAAACAGTATTCATATTCCATAAATACTTTATCATTGGGTACAACTACTCCTTTTGCAATAAGCATTACTAAAATCAGCCTAGAGTAGAACAAAGATGTGGATTTGGATGTGACCTTGATCAATTCACACATATGGTGAATGATACACATGCACATATTGATTTTTGGCCATTATTCATAAGATGAATCAAGAACACATCTTGAAATTTCAAGATAGAAAAGTCACCTTTCCTCTGGCTAATCAGATTTTGAACAAATTTAAACAATAGCCTTGTCTCTCCATCAAGTTCAGCAACTATGGCCCTTCTCTTGGTGCCATTTCCAGTTTGGGTTTCCAGTGCATTTTCATGGTCAAAGAAATCAGTTTTAGGTGGAGAGTCTCTCTGATAATCATAACATATTCCTTCGTGAGGTATCCTAAGGCATGCAACCCAGATCCTTGAAGAGAATGAGCATCTTTGTCCATTGACACCACTCGTCACAACATAGATTTCACCAGCATCAAAAGAAAACTATACATACTGGTAGAACTGAGCTACTAACCTCTGATAAATGGGTCTATCCTTCCTAGAGAACCATTCGAGCCAACCTTGTTCTCGTAAAACTTTTAAAACGTAAGATTTGATAGACAACAACCACTCAGGGAAAATTTCCTTTTCAGGTACACCACTACGGTTTTCCAGGTTTGGATTTAGGGGTCCTTTGGGTGCCATCTTTGGTGATATTTTCTTCTTCTTCAAGATATGCTTCTCAGGAGTAGATGAAGACAGACGCTTCATCATTGGAATCCACTAGAGGTTCGAGAAAGAGAAAAGGAGAAAGGATGAAAGGTTGAGAGTATTCAAGAGGATTTCTGAGTGAAGAACCAAGTGAAACCCTTTTGTTTTATCATTTGGGAATGTCAAAGGTCACAAAAGAAAAAAAACGGAAAAGTAAAAAGAGGTGAAATAATAATTACCGTGATATGAATTAAAAGAAAACCAAAAATAATTTTCATGGTGAGACCGTGAAAATTTGTTATGGTGCGATGGTAAGTGGTCGTCACGGTGAGACAGTTAGTGGTTGTCATGGTGAGACAGTGAATGACATGTTCAGTCACGATGAGATAGTTAGTAAACTGTTCAGCCACAGTGAGACTGTCAGTGACAAACCGTGAACACAAGGTGCTAACTGTGAGACCACACACTTGAGATAGTAACTGAGAAACTGTGAACACGAAACAGTAAAGTAAAATATAGTAAAATATTAAAAAGTAAGGCTAGTAAGATATCTACTTGTGATTGATCATGCCAAGATCATGTATGATTTAATCTATTCTCTCAAAATTTAATGGTTTAGTGAATATATCAGCAAATTTATATATAGTACCAATGAATTCCAAGGTGATATCACCTTTTTGATAATGATCCGTCAAAATGTAATGTCTTACATCAATATGTTTTGTCCTATAATGTGAAAAAAGATTTTTTAAAATGTTAATAGCACTTGTGTTTTCACAATTTATTGGTACATGTCTGAATTGATATCCATAATAAAGTAAAGTGTGTTTCATCTAAAAAATTTGTCCACAACAACTGCCATCAACTATGTATTTAGCTTCTACAGTAGATAATGTAACCAAATTTTTTTCTTACTACACCATGATACTAGTGACTTGCCTAAAAAGTGACATGTTCTAGAGGTGCTCTTTCTATCTAACTTACAGCCACTGAAGTTAGCATCAGAATAACTTACTAGTTTAAAGGTTTTTCCAATAGGATAGAACAATCCTAAATTGGGTGTATGCTTGAGGTATTTAAAAATTCTCTTTTTGGCATTTAAATTCTATTATTTTGGGTTTTCTTGAAAGAGAGCACACATATACACACTAAACATAATATCAGGATTGCTAGCAGTTAAGTAGAGTAGACTTCCAATCATTCATCTATAAGTGGTTTGATCAACAGATTTTCCATCTTCATCATGATCCAACTTACAGGTGGTACTCCTGGGAGTGTCACTAGTTTTAGTTCTATCCAATCCAAAACGTTTTCGAATATCTCTAGTGTATTTAATTTGAGTCAAAACAATTCCATCATTATTTTGAAATATTTGAAATCTATGAAAGAATTTTAGTTCACCCATTAAACTCATTTCAAATTCATTTTGCATCATTTTAGAAAAATCAATACATAATGTAGTTTTTGAAGATCCAAAAAATGATATCATCTACATAAATTTGAACAACTAAAACATCATTATAAATATGTTTTATAAATAGGGTAAGATCAGCTATTCATTTTGTAAAACCTTTGGAAATAAGAAAAGTACTTAATCTATCATACCAAGATCTTAGAGATTGTTTTAAACCATATAAAGCTTTTGATAGTTTGAAAATATGATTGGAAAAATCAGGGTTTGTAAATCCATGGGGTTTTTCAACAAAAACATCCTCAGCTATATACCCATTTTAGAATGAAATCTTAACATCCATTTGATATAGTTTGAAATTCAGATGTGCATCATAAGCAACTAGAATTCTAATGGCTTCAAGTCTGGCTACTGGAGAAATAGTCTCCTCATAGTCAATTCTTTCTTCTTGACTATAGCCTTTTTCAACAAATCTAGCCTTATTCCTTACTATATTTTCAGCTTCATCTACCTTATTTCTAAACACCCATTTAGTGCCTATGTTAAAAGTGTCGTTGGGTCTTTCAACAAGTTTCCAAACATTATTTTTTTCAAACTCATTAAGTTCTTCTTGCATATCCATTACCCAAAATTCATCTTTTATGGCATCATAAATGTTTTTAGGTTCAAGATGTGACAAGAAGGCTTGATGTTCAACCTGATTTCTAAGAGAAGCTCTAGTTTGTGTTCCTTTCTCTAAGTCTTCTACAAAAGCATCTAAGGGATGATTTCTAAGGGTTATAACCTTTCTAGAGAAAGAGAGACAAGATATTTCAGGTTCATCAATAGATTCAGGTTCATTATGACATGATTGCAAAGAATTTCTAGAATTGGATGTTTTCACAAATTCTTTCATAGAGGTATTTGATGATTTTGAGTTGATGTTTTGATTTGATACAACTTCCTGCAGATTTTCTAGGATGGTTATAGGCTCATGTGGATCTGTTTCATCAAACATGATATGGAAAGATTCTTCCACACATTTAGTTCTCTTATTGAATACTCTATAAGCTTTACTTGATATTGAATAACATAAGAAAATTCCATCATCACTTTTGGATGCAGATTTGCCAAGATTATCCTTAGTGTTGAGAATAAAGATTTTGCCGCCAAAAACTCTAAAGTAATTAACCTTAGGGTTTCTATTATTCAAGAGTTCATATGGGGTATTTTTGAGAATTGGTCTAATAAATACTCAATTGATTATGTAGAATGTTGTGTTAACAGATTAAGCTCAAAAGTAAATAGGTAGGTCATATTCACTAATCATTTCTCTAGTAATTTCTTGCATGGTTTTATTTCTTCTTTCTACAACAACATTCTGATGAGGGGTTCTAGGGGAAGAGAAATTGTGATTATAAGCATTTTGTGAGAAAAAGGATTCAAACTCTTGATTTTCAAACTCACAACCATGATCACTTCTTAAAGATTTAATTTTAAGGCCACTAATAGTTTCTTCAGACTTGGAATACTTAGTAAAATAAGAGTAGGCTTCACTTTTGTGAGCCATGAAGAAGGTCCATGTATATCTAGAGAAGTCATCTACTAGAACAGAAACATAGTGCTTCCAATTTAATCTAGAAACTATAGATGGTCCAAAAAAATACATGTGAACCAATTCGATTGGTTGAGAAGTAGAATCTTTTTTCTTTGGTTTGAAAGATAATTTGTGTTGTTTCCCCTTCTGATAGGGATTAAAAACTTTTTCATTTGGAAACTCATGTTTGGGTAAGTCTCTAACAAATTTTTTCCTTGTCATTTTTCTAAGTGAATGTATATTGAAGTGTCCAAATATTCTCTTCCAAAGCCAAGGCTCTTTATGAAAAGCATTTAAACAAGTAATATTTTTTTCAGATAAATAATTCAAATAAACTGCATAAACATTTTCATTTATCAAGGAAAAAAACTAAAGAATTTTTATAATTAAAAACATTACAGGAATCATTTTCAAATATAACATTAAATCCATCATCACGTAACTGATAAATACTTAACGAGTTGTATTTTAATCCATCCACAAATAAAAATTTAGAAATTAAAACTGAGTTAGAGTTACCAATTTGGCTTAGGCTGATGATATTTCCTTTAGAATTATCACCAAAAGTGACATAGCCTCCATCAACTTTGATTAAACTTTTAAAACATGAGAAGTCTCCTATCATGTGTCTTGAACATCCACTGTCCAAGTACCATGTCTTCCTAGAAAATCTTTTTAAGCAGATATCCTAAAAAATAGATTTTGATGGAAAGTGATTTTGGTACCCAAATTCTTTTGGGTCCCGATAAGATAGCAATCAAAGCTTTAGGTACCCAGATTTTTCTTATGGGTCTCATATAACTCACAAAATCAATGTATTTTGAATGATAGAATTTATTTGGTCTATAACAATGTAAATAACTAGTTAAAGCATATGAATTTCCAGAACTAGAACTAGTAGTATTCTGTTCAGATTTAGGAACAAATTTAGTTTTAGCGATCTGTCTCTTTCCAGGATGATAGCCTATTCTAGTGGTATATTTTGGTTCCCCTTGTTTACCTAAAATTTGAGTTAGTTTGTCTTTTTCCATTTGTGAACTTTTCTAAGTCCTTTCTCAGCTTCTCATTAGACATTTTAAGTTCAGTATTTTCCTTAAGTAATTGAGAATTCTTTTCCTTTTCTATATCAAGGGAAGATTTAATAGAACTGGTCAAAGCATGATGTTTCTTCATGGTCTTATATTTTTCCTTAAGCTCATTACAGGGTTCTTCCAGCATGTTACCGTATTCAAATAGTTCCTCACTAGACATGTTTTCAGATTCAGAATCAGAATCAATTTTAGAATAATATGAATTCAAGGAAGGGGTGTCCAATGTTACCTCTGAGAGTATTCATCCTTAGTAGAATCAGAATTACTTTTAGTGTCTTATGAAGAACTACAAGTTTCCTTTATAGCTTTCTTATACTTATTATCCTTGTAGTCATTTTTCTTCTTGAACTTAAATTTTTGACAATCACCTTTTATGTGACCTTTACTTCTGCATTCATAGCAGTCAACTTCATCACACTTATCTGATTTCTTCCAATCTTTATTCTAGTGTTCTTTGTTGTCATATTTACCTTTGTAGTTTTATTTACTGAATAATTTCTTCTTTATATAGAACTTATTAAATCTCCTGGCTATCTGATCCATCTCTGCATCACTGTCAGATGCATTCTCATCACTATTCAAGATTTTAGTAGGTATGTGAACTTTCTCCTTGCCCTTTCTCTTTGAGGAAGTAGACTTAAATGCCATTGACTTCCTCTTTGGTTCATTATCATCTTCCTTGTTTACCTTCAATTATTCTTCATACATCCTTAAATTACCAATTAATTCCTTAACAGGTAAAGTACCAATATCGCATGATTCTCTAATCAAGATAGATGTGCCTCTCCATCAGTCTAGCAGACATCTCAGTATTATCATGATTTGTTCCTTTACTGGAAGATCCTTTCCAAGGGAGCTCATAGTGTTGACAATTTTATTTAACCAGAGATACATGTCAGAGATAGGTTTATCAGGCTTCATTTTAAAAATATCATTTTTTATAGTATAAGTGTTCAATATCATTTATTTAACATTGGTTGTTCTTTCATGAGAAACCCCAATGGTATCCCAAATTTCATAAGCAGTTTTGCAAGCAGATATGCGATTAAATTCCTCATATCCTAATGAAAAATACCAGGCATTCATAGATTTACAATTATTATCATAATCTATGTTATTAGGTTCATCCCAAGTTGTTATTTCCATTTCTGGAATCTTATATTGAGTCTCTATAGTAGTCCAGATGTCAAATCCCATACTCTCTAGGTGAATTTTCATCTTAAGTTTCCACTGGGCATAATTTTTACCATTAAAGAAGGGTGGCCTATTAGTAACAACACCTTCCAGTGTATTGTCCATACTAACAAATTACTTTAAAAGAGCTAGAAATTTACAATTAACAGAAATTTACAGATCTTTAAAGTACAACTACAATCACAGTTGAATAAAATTACACAGAGTCCTAAAAAAGTAAACCTATGATACCAAATGTTGGTCAGTGTATTTAACTCAAGAGTGGAGGGGTGAATTGAGTAACTATAAAAATTTCTGTTTAAAATAATATTAGTTTTACAAATAATGATTTCTCCAAAAATAGATATAGCCCAATTAATCAAGCTTATACTATTATAAGAGTTTGAATGTTTAAACATCTTCTTAGAAGATTGATTAATTCTCAGCAATCTTAACTAGAATTATTAAAATTACTTTTGAATTTTTCCTACTAAGACAAATCAGATATAACTTATTTCCAAGACTAACTATCAAAGTGAAATTAGTGTTTTTCTGGATTATGTAGTAAGTAGTAAAACAGAGTAGTATAAATTAAAATAGCACAGTGGAAATAAAAAAAGTGGTACAGTATCAAGCCGAGACCTAATCCACACCACTTGGTTATGACCTGACACCAAGCAGTTTATATAAATAAACTTTGATCCACACCCTAGATCGGGGTTAACAACAGTTCATAGAATGTTCAGGCCACGCATGGAACTCTTCCATAGTTTTAGTGGGTAAAAAAAATTAATGACCAGGCCACACAGGGACCTCTTCCACAGTTGTTGTCGGTAAACAAGGGTAGAGATATTGGTGTGAGGATTTTGAAATCCTCTAGTTCAGCGCATGAGTTAGTGTGTGTGTGTAAAATATACAGAGTACACACACTACTCGAAAGTAAATAATACAATCACAGAGAGAGAGAGAGTAAGTATTAGTCTAGAATTCTCTAGTGATTATCAGTGCATCTCTAGACTCTTTGGATAAGATAGAAATGCTTCTGAGTCCTTCTCTGGTTTTTGTGTTGAAAAACAAAGTGTCACGATTCCACTTTTGTTCTTCACGAGTAAAGATGTTCTTTTGATCCCAGTTTACTTCGTTTGTTCTTTAGTAGAGTCGGATTGCATGCACGAGAAAATTTTTTCTTTGAAGATCTTGCAATGTCTTCATCGTGGTTGTGCTTGTCATCTTGTTTTTCTGTTTAGTACAGTGCACTCACGTTTCTTGAGTTTTTGCGTCTCTCTTCTTCCTCTTGGGAACAATTCGCTTTATATTAGAATTCATGAGTGTTAGCAGACAGGTTCCATGTATTTCATACCTCATACCTCATACTATGGCTACAAATAAACATTAAATATGTCAATGCATTAAAGGCCGAAAATATGACTGTTAAAAAGTTAAATAGAAAAACGAAAAAATAGTTTAGGAAACTGTGTTAGAGTAGTTATAAAAATGGTGTATCCTTCACTGTTTCTCCTTCACGGTGTCTCCTTCATGGTATATCCTTCACGGTGTCTCCTTTATGGTGCCTCTTTCACTGTTTCTCCTTGACGGTGTCTTCTTCACTGTGTCTGGGTCACGGTGTCTGACTTACGGTTTCTGGCTTCCGGTGCCTTGGTCATAGTTTTTGGATTCACAGTGCCTTGATGACTATTTCTTGCTATCTATGTCTAGAAATTAGGCAAACAAAGTGTCTGGATTACATTGTCTATTCTTAGTGTCTTTCTTCACGGTGTCAAGCTTACTATGTCACGGTGTCTCGTGGTCACGGTGTCTGTGTCTTGCTCACAGTGTCTGACTTACTCTGTCAAACATCACGGTGTCTTGTAGTTAAGAAAATAACTGTATTCATACTTAAAAAGTAATATGCATAAAATTAATTGATCTTAACCATTATAAAGTATGAGATAACTTTGAAACATAAATACATATGATTAATAAGATTTTTGAGATTTGTGATCATTAATAAGATTTGTAATTATTATTGAGATTTGTGATCATTAAAACATTATTAATACATGCGGAGTCCAACACAATGTGTATTGAGGAATAAGTAGTTTTGTCATGCTTTGTTGGGATAATCCCAATGGTAGAGTTTTTATAAGGATGTTTAGTGTGATATTGGTTGAAATTGTATAGATTATGGTGGGCATACATTTGAAAATGTCTATAATTTTATGGATGGGATGGTATGAATTAGTACTTAACTATATTTTGGTTAAGAAACCAATACATTTGGTATCAATATCATGGGGTATGGTAGACCAAATAATAATGGTCACATATTTTTCTCTATAGTTAAATATGATAATGACAATGGATATGAGTATTTTTGTTAAAAAACTAGTGTTTTTCGATGGTGATGATTTTATATTTTAGTGTAGAGGCTTGTGTGAAGGTATGTGACCCATATCAATAGTAGTCATTACCAATGTATGGGATTCTTAGAGACATTTTTGTGGTCATGAATTGATTATTAATTTTAATAGAATTTGTTTTGGGATATCTATTTTTGTTATTTGGGTGGTTCTTTGATTCTAAATTTCATATCAACTAATGGAAAAATATATACATTGTGTTTGGTGATGGACTAGTCAGGGGTTGGGTAGAGAAATATTTTTAATATGAGGTGAAAATTATGATACCCCTATAATGGATATCATTGATTTTATCTCACGTGATATGACTTATCCAATGACAATGGTCATGTTCTATATATGACTACCCATTATATGATCATTATATCTCAAGAAGTCTAATGTGTGCTGAAACTAATAATATTTTTTCCACGATGGATGTTTTATATTTTTTTCTTATATAAAAAAAGATGAAGACCATATTTGGGTGTTGGGATTAGGAAAAATTGGTATGAACTATGAATTTTTCCGATTGTTGGATTTTTTCATTATGATTGAGAGCATTATGGATGGTACAAGCTGTATAGTAATCAGCTGAGAAATTTCATTTCAATTCAGTTCAAACTATACTTATGTTTTGTAATTGATTTTATGATGCCTCTAAGGGTTATAGAATCATGGTTAGTTTTTTCATTGAGATTTTATTTTTATGGTCATGGGAAATTTTTGGTAATCACCATGATATGTATCAATGTGTGTATCAATGTGAAAATTAATGTGGTGGGTTGAAAATGCATGAGGTTGTTGTATCGAGAATGAATTTTTTTATGTATTTACTGACATCTTTCATAATTTTTTTTCATTATGGGGTTGTTTTTTTAGTTCATACTTGTTGGACTAGATTAGAATAAGGAATTATTTTTGGGTATTAACCCTTTAACCAATGTCCTATATTTTATCATGTGTGATGGAACTGAACAATTCTAGGATTATTCTAAGACATTCAAAATCTAGATCTATATGGATATTCCTATTGAGGGTATAATCTTAATGCCTTATTAGGAATCAGTTTATGATGGTATGATATGTCATGTTAGGAGGATGTGGTTATCGTGGTACAGATACTGGGATATATTGATATTTTTGTCTCATTTTTTCATGTTTGTGCATGAACTCATACTGTGGGAGCATGATGGGTATTCAGGAATAAGTGCAGAAATTAGGTAGTATTTGGTTTTTTGGTAATAATTCATAGAACCCCTTGTCGGTAATGATATTGGAATATCAGTTGATGGTTACTATACTACCATAACATATAGAATAGGAGAAGTTCTATGATGAGGATATTTTAATGTGATGCACCATTATGGGTTGTGAATTACTAGGATATTTGAATATTAATTTTTAGGGAATTTTTTTATTGATAATAAATAATTATATAATGGATATGATATTTTAAATTAATATTAATAGTGTTTTTGGATGGGGTTCAAGGATCGAGTGATGAACCAGGGTTTTGAGAGCCTGTCAATGGTGTGTTTAAGGGCTTGTTACTACTGAAATGTGTTATAGAGGGCCATTAAAGTTATGAATAAGGTATTTATATCCTAAATTTATCTCCTGGGGAGGCATGAGGTGGATTTTGATTTGGAATTGTGGTTGGGGAGTGATTCCTTAAAAGTCACATCATGGTAATAGGATTCATTCCTTGAATGTTTCGAGGATGGTTTTTTAAATTAAAAAATTGGAAACCCCCACCCTTTTAGATAAACACAATGTGTGTGGGAGGGATCATATGGTGCCACCCTCCCTCATTTTTCATTTTATTTGGATGGTTTAAGGTTTCATTCGAGTGATTCTGAGTTTTGGATCATTTCTCTCCCTCCCTTCTTCAATTATTATTCCCTATTTTTTTCATATTTTATAAGTTTTTAGTTTGTGGATTTTTGAGAATTCCACTAGGTATTATTGAGTCAACTATTCCTGAGGGGGATTTCCATTTTCCTAGATAAATGTTAACCAAAGAAAAAGTCTTTATCTATTAATGCATCATTTCAATAAAGGTATTTGACTAAGTTTATTATTCTTGAATTTCAAATTTTATTATATAAAATTGGTCTATTTATTTTTTCTTTGTGATATGGTTTTTTCCTATAATAATATTGATAGTATGTTACATACATTCTATGTGTGTTAATTTATTGTTCAAGTGAGTTTGTGATGCACGAAAATTCATTATGAAGTCATGCCTCTCACCATGGTTATAATTTAACTATGATCCTTTAATTAAATATAATTTAATCACAATTATTCAGTTAGAATTCATGGTCATGAGTTAGATCCTCGTAGTGATTGTTAGAGGGTCTATTTACATGGAAAACATAGAAAATGGATCTAGGGTTTTCTTGGATGGGAGATTTTACAACTTCGATATAGTTCGGTCAATGCATACAAAAATAAGGCTTCTTATCTTATTTTTGAATATGGCATGGGGAATGCCATCATTTTTAATTTTACAATGATATTATTTTGATTCTGGGAAAAATAAATTTAACATCCATTATATTATTTTAATTGATTACCCTGGTCAATTAAAATAATATACCATATGCCTTATTTAGTTAAATAACTAATTCCTTGTATTAAATAAGTAAATGAATATTCTTAATGAACCAAAAAGGTGTCGAGGGACACTGTAAGCCATGTGTGTTGGATTATTATCTAACCACTAATGGATGGGGTTTCACTAGTTATGTATTACCTACAATCCTTATTTCTAAAACAATGTTGGTGTTGATAACACTTTATCTAGTTGTATCCTAATGATAAATATGTTTTTTTCTCATATCAAGTGTTTGGGAGTTTTCCTTGAGACCGATTCCTGATTTTATGGATATTTTTTGTGTGTGTGACATGTGAAATTTTTTTTTCATTGTTCAAATCTATGAGAATTCATAACACATGA
The DNA here is from genome assembly GCA_963277665.1 of Viscum album. Classification (NCBI taxonomy): domain Eukaryota; kingdom Viridiplantae; phylum Streptophyta; class Magnoliopsida; order Santalales; family Viscaceae; genus Viscum; species Viscum album. The sequence continues at coordinate 1,910,567,056 of OY728155.1, forward strand.
GAAATATATTAATTCCTTATTACTCATATTGTGCATGTGTAGCCCTGAGATCTGTGCTTGTGGTTCTTTCATGTTGATTGTGATGATTATGCTACTTTTATTATTTGACAGTATGTTTAATATATTATTTTAATTACATATTGTATGTTTAGTTTATATTCCATATACAGTTGAACATTCTGGTTGAGCCATGTGGACTATTTTTCATGAGTGGAACGTGTCACACTTTGTTCGAAACATACATGGTCTATCCCTACTGGTCAGCTGTGTCACATTTTTTTCATTTTCATGTTGTGGGAAATTTGTCTACATACTGGTTACAAGATGATCTGTATAGATTATCCCTCCAAATAGAAATTTTATAGATGGTCAAGAAATATATTTATAGACTACCCCATCTTGTTATATTTTTCAAATTTTATTTTTGACTATCTCATTGATAGAGGGATGTTTCATATATTTATAGTTTACATTCTACTAGTATAGATCATAAGCTATAAACTATGGGGTTCATACATCGTTGTTAAGATAAAAAATGATTGAGATATAATTTTCTTTTCTTATATATAACTTTGTGATTATATGGTATGCATTCCACATTGTTTACTCTCTATTTACTTTCTCCTTATCTGTGATCATCAAATGCACATACACAGATTTTATTGGTCATGATTGGAATGGTTTTGGTGGTTTCCTATTGATTTTACTCACACATAGATCACGATTCACTGGAACTTGGGTTCCCATGATGTCTTATCTTTTTATATATACTTGTTATGTTGAGGACTAAGATTGATATTCTAGTGGGAAAGATTGGATTGAGTATGGAGATCGAGATGATATATGTCCTGAAGTGGGATGAGAGAGTCTTGTAATTTTTTCATTTTTATATTATATATATGATTATCTAGGTGGATTATTGGTGACATGTTTCCAGTTTTGAACATTGAGTCAATTTTTTCATTAATCTGTGATACAGTTGTTAGGTTTATAGTTTCTTCTTTCTATAATTGTATAATTTTTACATGTGGGGTTATTTATTTGTAACTATTTAATTTGACCAACTATATATCCTCCCCACATTTCCACTGTAGACCCTCAAAACTTGTGTGTTGCCTTTGGAATATGGTGAGGATTGCTTGAGTTCATGTGGAATTCTAGATCACACTCGATGACTCAGGTTTGGATGTAACCTTACGATAAGTTAACATAAGTGTTTCATTATTGAAGACTTAATAGGATTTAGATTCACATTCTTTTTCTCATATTATTTTTGATATTATCATTATCAATTTTATAGATTTTTTTTGGAATATGATAAAAAAGGAGATGATAATAATATGTATCCAAAAAATATTTGGCTTATAACTGAAGAAGGGATTTTAATTTAGTGGTTGACAGTCGAATATAATTTTTTATGGTAGAAAAGGTGAGTTCCATGGTTTTACATAAGGTACAAATATTGATAACTTAATATATTTTAATTTATTATAATCACATTTATATTATCCTTTAAATTTGATATTTATCAATGGTATTATGTAATATTGAAAAAGATATGAGCTCTTTGCGAAGCATCTAATATTTTTTTCATTAGTTTTTTCTTATTAATGGTTTTGAGTAATATATTAAATGGAATTAATTACCATTAAAAGTGGTTGTATTAAAAGGATATATTTTTTGGGATAAGTATTGAATAATACCCGAATGAGGTATCGATAACTTTGAGGATTTGTATAAACATGTTGTTGTTGTAATAAACAGTTGACTGATTTTGAGAAAATTGAGTTAGATTGAATTTGAATTTATTATTGATAATAATTAAATGTATTCAATAATAATTTTGGGTTGATGTTTATATATTTTTTGGGATTATGATATATGTTGACCATATTGTGACCATTTAAAGTAGTGATTAATATATTTGATGGTTAAAACAGTGTTTGATTCTTTGAAATATATAATCTCATATGTGATTAATTTCAATGAAATTAAAATTGTATTTGGAGAGGTGTAATATATATTGGTTTGATTATGTATATTGGGGTATGTAGTTAGGTTAATTATCAATGTTGTTTGAGGATTGATAAGAAACATTTTATAGCCATTAATGTCTTGTGTTTTCAACTAGTAAATATTTTCCAAGGGAAATTAAAAATATGATTTTGTGGATGATAAAAATTAGAAAATAAGGCTTATAATTTAATTCTAATAGTTTGAAAATTTTATATTTTTTCTTTATTTAATTCATAGGATGTTTCTTAAGAGTTCGGTTGAGTTTGGATTGAATTTGGATTCAAAAACCCATTTTCGAGAGTGGTAGCAATAGTCAAACATGTGTAGTGCATAGTTTGATAAACACCACAACATACCATGTGGGGTTTTTATTAGTGGATAGTGGAAACTAGACATGCTGCACATGGTTTTTCAAACCAGGTAGCCAACTGTGTGAAGGGCCTGTAACTTTTGACAAAAGGAGGGAATGGTTTTTTTTATAGGAATTTAATCTCTGTGGCTATCCATGAAATGGAACTATCCTATTGGATATTAGGTATTAACTATTTGGATATGGTTTTAAAAATCACCAAAAAAACCCTGAAACATTTAAAATAGAAGATAATTATGATTTTTCCCTTCCTCTATTAAAGAAACCACCCATATCCTCTTCCCCTATCTACACATTGCATCTCCCATGCATGGGATCTCCCTTTTCCTTCTTTTGGGATATAGTTTATATCCTCTTTTTAGTTTTTGATTAAATTACCATTGATATCATTAGATATCCATATCTAAGACAATAAATTCCCTTTGTTCTCTTCTTCGATTATTTTTCCTTACAGAAGGCTAAATCCATGTTTGCTAATTCATCATATTTTTAGGTCATTTGTATAATCTTATGGTTTTTCTATTATTGCTAGAATTTAGGCCTATTAGTGGATTGGTGGACCATCCTAAAAATGAGTTAGGTGGTATATATAATTTTTAATAATTTCTCCATTTTTTATATAATATTTGTATTCTACCGTGTGTAAGGAATTATAGATATCACTCCTAAATGATGAATTTATTAAAATTAAATTCATAGAATTCAAACATGGTAATAATTTTCCCCTTATACATGATGGGAGGTGGTTACCTCATCCTAAACCACCCCTTTCGGTGGGTTCATATAATTAATTAAAAATTATCATTCTTTATATGATTTAACGACCCCTTTGGGTGAGATGTTTTAGATTCATATAATTATATTGTTTTTCTTGTTCTTAGATCACCTTATAATGTCATTGGATTTACATATCTTCAGAGATATGGTTAAATAGAATGAAATTAACATAATGAAAATGATATGATGTTTTAAAATAAAAAAACATTTTCAGGTGTGTTTTCTTATAAATTCAAATCTGATTTGAATAATGAAATGTGACTTGATAACATATACTATGGAATGGGTGCTCCCCATGGCCATTATAGTTATTGTATAATGAAAAGGAATAATGGAATGGAATATTGTAATAAAAGTATAATATCATGGTTTGGTTGGTTATGTATTGAATAACCACATGGACTAAAATTAATATTTAATGAGTTATACTAAGTGTCCATTACCATTTAGAGATATCACTTTCCTTAGATCAGAACATAAAAAAATAATGGATTATAGGATAAATGGATTCATATATACATTATTATACTAGGAATTTCATCCCTTGTGTTATGATACTGATTATATCATTTATTACATTATGATACTAGGAATAATTTCTCTAGGCATAAAATCCCTTACATTATGATACTAATATTGGAATCCCTGGGCATGGGATCCCTTACATTATGATATTGGGAACAGTTCCCCAATGAATTGAGTCCCTTAATTTATGATACTGGTCATGGGATCCCATATATCATGATACTCTAGTATGGAATATCTTTCATTATGATTATAGTTATGGAACCTTAGGCATGATGTTCATTATATTGTAATCATCAGGTATGACACCATGAGCATGGCATCATTTATCTAATGTATGATCCAATATTGAGTATGAATTGTTAATAAAACATAGTTCCATGATAGTTCATGTATCTATGTGCAGAATATTATATTACATATACATATATATACATGATGGAAGGTGTGAAAAGACATTCCATCTCAGGCCAAAGCTGGTATGGTTTGTCGGGTGTCTCCAAGGAACCAGATCCTAACTTGTTATTATTTATTATTTATATATTTACATTGATATAAATAAAATCTTCATATTTTATATTCTTGGATTGGATATATTTATACACCATTGTTTTTGGCCTACTGAGTATACCTCACACCCTATTTGGGCCGACATTTCACCAGGGTACCCAAACAGACCTCGTTATTGTTGTACCAAGTTCCAGGATTGTTATAACATTCTATTAAAATTTTAGCCTAGGATTTTTTATGGGATAAGGGGACCGAGCCTGTGATCAAAATGATAATAGAGATAATTTTTGGGTCTTTAATTTTTTTACATATATTTCCAGTCTTTCCATATACTGTGTATACCTTAGTGTATTTATATCAGAGAGTATTCAAGCATGATCATTTATTCATTCATTAATTATTATCACGTGTTAAAATTTTTCATCTTCATTTATTTATTATTTTTCTTCTATACTTATTACTCATCCATACTGTATAGTATCCTCACTCTACATCTATTAGACAATCACTACTAGTCGACTACCTCTAGTGTATGTGGAGGTCTATGTGAGGCATTTTGGAAATCCTATTTGAGGAACTATTATAAGTGGATCTCAAGATTCGACGCTATATGTTTTATCAAAGGATTCATTATGACAATTAAATTATTATTTTGGTTTGGAATACAAGACACTAGGAATATATTAGTACTTGGAAAATGGATTCTATCATGGTTTGACCAACCCACTCAGGAGGGAATGATAAGGTTTCTACGATGTTTTGTATTGTTGTTCCTAATGTTGCTATTACAGTTGATTATTATTTCACAATGTGTAATTTCTTCTTTTTTATTTATAATTTATTTTTGGATTTTTTCCTCTTGGTGAGGTATACCAAGATAATTTAGGTGAGTTCATTAATTATTCAAGGCACATAAAGACTTAAAATTCAACCATATGACATAGAATGTAGATGATATTAATCATCTCTCTGAGTTTTTTTATGTTCCTTGTGTGTTTATTAGCATCCCTATTTGTATAATATGTCATGTATTTTAGAAACACGATTAGGTGTATACTATTTTAGTTGCATCATTTATCATTCTTACTGGTGTACCTTCCTTGGTGAATATTTATCATGCTTAGGGATATTCAATTCTTCTCATATTTATTTTATCATGATTGGTTGTATACCATTCATTGGTGTTTCCTTGTTCAATTGAATATTTAAATGATTATTTCCATGTTTAATTGTATTATTCCTCTATGATGGTATCCAATTTTTTATTAAAATAATTAATTGTATTTTAAAATTTCTACATCAAAATATATGGTCTTTTCCCATTCATCTTGATGCTGGAACATAAAATAACAAGTTATGACATGTTTGAGTAGTGGAACATTGTTTGTATGGACTAAAATGTGACTGGATTCAATTAAACAGATGTCTACATTTAAATTCCAAATTTTATGTGATCCATATAAGCTATAAATGAAAATCAATATAATTAGACTTTTATGAATAATTGGTTATAGTTATATGAATAAATTTTTTAAATTATAGATTAAATTACTGTTATAATTCAGGAATTGTGATTTATATAATTGAATCAGGATGTATATATGTGTAAATATTTCATTTAAATTTTGTACATAAAAAATTAATTCCTTGAAATGAGAGGTAAAATTTTACCAATGATTTTTATATCAATATATTCTGGGCATGATGACCCTAGTGACTATGTTCAAGAAAATCACATCTAGTCCCAAGTAGGAAAACTAGGGAATGTTTATTATGAGATTACAAGAATTAAACCAATTAATTCATTCATGAAAATAAATTTTTATGTTCTAATTCAATTATGTGTGTTTTAAAATGTTAAATAAAATGGTGGGACCCTTTTACATTGCATTTTCCCCCACACATGAATGTTTAATTAACCAGATTTGGGTGTTTATGTGTGAATGGGATGGTTATTTAAAATATAATCAGCCACATATATGGATTGGTATAAATATATGGTGGAATCTTATATAACTGGTCTCACATAACTGATAGTAGACCACTTTTTTATTTATATATTATTGATATTAGTCTTGGGTTAAATAAAAATCCAGTTACAACCTAAAGGGTGCATTCCTCTATAACTTGAAAACTGATATTTTCTATAACCAATTTTCCTACAAAAAATTTTCCTATTATTATTTTATATGAAGTATTTGAAATTTTATAATAACTATGAATAGATTAAAGTAAAATAAATTGAAAACTTTGGATGCTTATTTAGTGTGGAACTTCGTTTAAAGGTATTTAAATTTTTACCTTTTATGGAAACATGAAAACTACCTGTGGTTTCAGGTTTATGTTTTCCTAGGTTGTGTTGTACATATGTGTTAGGTGGTACGACCTAGTCACATTTTAGTCATGATTTTAATTTGGAAATAAATTACTCATGGTAATTAAGGGGAAATCCTAGTATATATTATTCCCTCATAAGCATTAAAAATTTATAAAGGCTCATAATATTTTTTCTGATTATAGGTTCCATTTGTTGGTCATTTTTTCATAGTATGACTCCAAATAATTAAGAGACACCACTTAGTAAATGGGAGGTCAATCGACTAGTTTATCCTCTTAAACGATTGAGTATCGTGTAGTACTCTCATTAAGTAGGTTAGAAATGTTTCATTATTTATTATAAACTTCATTTTTTATTTTACATTCCTTTTTTCATATAGGATATTAAAATATAGGAATGTGTTGCATCATTTGTGATATTATTTTATCACAATATCACATATCGTAACATGTGGTTCCTTTCAATTTTAAAGCGATACATTATATATAATTTTTCGATCGTGAAGTTCATATAATACCTAATACTTTAAGGGAACCAAGGTAAATAATAAATCAATCAATAAATAATAAATAATACATAATATGGTTACTCATGTTCTTGAATTAATGGTTTTGGGTTCTTGAAAGCATCATTTATGGGTTATCTCTATATTATATTAACCTGGGATTTATTATATCATTTTGACCATAAAACATTTGAGATTGAAATTGAATGTTGGGTTGAACCTATGGTTCATGGTGATGTTAAAGTATAGGATCAGGTAGCATGGAATGGTAGATCCAGGTAAAATTTTGGATTCAATATTTGATTTAGATCGCATTCCGGGAATTAGTTTGACGAGAGAATCACATCAATCTGGAAAAGTGTGTTCTTCCATGTATAAGGAATACAATTATATAGGGCCATTTGAAAATGGTCATAATTGGATTAATTATCTGGAAATATTTTTAATGTTAATAATATTCAAATTATGCCATTTGGTGGGTGGCCATTTGATAATTAATTGAAAATGTGGATGCTTATTTTTAAGGTGAGTTCCAAGGGATCTCTTTTCATAATGATAAAAACATGCCAAGGAGCACAATCATCTTATCCTTGAGGATATAAGACTCATGGGACATTGAATTGGGTCTAGAATGGGGTGTTATGGGAGTGTACAATTTCTACCTAAGGAAAGATTGACACACACCAATTTATTGGGGTACTATTTAGATAACAAAATGATTAGTGTCCATGTGTGGGATGCAGATTGACGGTTTCTATGTTAACATGTTTAGGAAAGGTTACCCAAATATTTTTTAAATTAATGTTTGTTACCAGGTTAAGGGATAATCAGAATAGACCTGAACACTAATGGTAAGGGATGTGGTGTTAGGTGTTGGCCAGGGAAATTATAGGATTTTATAAATATGATTGTGTCTAAGATGGAGTATTACACACATATTACTAAAATCATGGTGTGGTCACTATATAAAGATTAGCATGACTCCTCTCTTGGTGTTTTTATGAGTACACTGATAGATCATCAATTATATGTGGATACTAAACAAATTAGAAACCCTATTTATTTATGAGGGATAAATTAATTTTAAGTACACACAAGTAGTAGTTCATGGAAATCCTTATGCACTAGATGACACCATAGGTGGTTGGTATATTACCCTTTAAAGATAAGGGGCATAAAAATGGTTAACCAGTCACTATAGAGTCATTTTTAACTCATATTACGGTTTCAAAAATGAACTAGGAAACGTTTGATTAAGATATATCAACGGAATATAGTTAAAATCATTAGTTAATTTTGTCATTGTGACCTTGATATGAACCATTTTAAATGGATTTGGAAATAGCTCTTGAAAATCCACGGCCATCAAAGTTGAGTGTTCAAGAGAATAATCCGTTAGAGGTGGTTTGATAAGATCCCTAAAAAATGGAATTATATTGTCTTGGTGGAATAGTTCATTCATTCCATGGGCTAAGACAGGTTCATTGCAAGTATTTTTTAGTTCTTTCAATGAAATCCATGGAGAGAACCTTTGATTTGGGTCAGCTGGGTTGACTATTGAGATCAAGAGGAGGACTAGGGGAAGTTTCCATGATTGTATTTGAGTGTAACATTATGATAAATGTATTGTGATCATTTTTAGATCACTAAAGATGTTCATTGGTAGGAAATACCTATTGTTCTATTTTTTTACTCATAATTGAATGTTTAAATGTTTTGAACTATGGGGGGGTCCTTGGGAATAAAGATAAAAGAAAATACAATGAGACCATATATGAGATTACAATAGATTATGTATGATCTATATGATCATTTTGTCCTTGGTTACTTGTGTTTTATTGTGTTTAAATGATTTTCATACTATATGTTTGAATGGGTTTTTGAAGATGTGTTGACAATTTTGAATCACAATTTATTTTTTTAATTAACGTTCATAATCCAAGAAGGTTGGCTATTTTTTTTTATTTCAAAAGGAATCAAAGGGATGAGAAGTACAATGGTGGTGAGATTTTAATGTCCCATGTTTTGAACCACTCAAAAATTTCTATGGTAAATGTACCTTTTTTTGTGGGGATGGGAAAATAATACATTCATTCCTAGAACATAATCCTAACAGTTGTAACACAAAAATGTGATGTTTTTTTGTTGATTTTAATGTCTTAGGATGATTACTAATAGTTTTTTTCTAGTTTTGGGTGCATCATGTTTTGAAAACCTAGAGAGGTAACATCGATCACAAGGGTACATCACTAGATTTGTAAAACTGTGCAGCCAATCATGCTGCATGTGCCTTTGTGTATTATGGCCATCGAACGGGTTGTGCATGGTTTGTGAAACTATTTGGATATCCATGCAAGTGGAATGTTCCTTTGAATAGCAGGTTCACATCAAAAACACATAGTTTGTTAGACTGTGTGGGTATATGTGCGATGGGTATGTTCCTTTTGAAAAAATGTGTGTATTGTGGGTGCATGATTGAAAAAAATGTGCATCCAAACTGTGAAACTTTTAAAAGTGGGGAATGTTTACATTATACTTCCTCATATAAAGAATCCTCCCCTCTTTCCCCCTAATGTATGCATAAAGTTTCACACTTATGTGGTTCTCTATTTTCCCTCCTCCTAGGCTATTTTTTCAAAAGAGGGTTCCTTTGAACAAACCTTTTCAGTAATTTGTATCTACCATTTTCATATACATTGAGATATAAATGACGTACACTTACCATTTAGTGTATATATTTCTTTATCCACTATTTAATGTTAATTTAAATAGATTACTTATAGTATCAAAATGTTATAAAAAACCTACAGATATACTAACATTAATATTAAATATTTGACTTATTGTCTAGATACATCATACTGAATATACAAAGTATATGTTTTACTATCATGTGTTGGGGAATCATAAGCATTGAGACTTATTCTCAAGAAGTTCACAAATGGTGATCTCTAGTAGTTGAGATCACATAAAAAGCAACCTAACTAGGAACACCACATGTGTCGGTTGTCATTGGATGTTTCTATCTATAGATATGCATATCAGTCTCCTAACATGATATCATTTTCAATGGGTTCCATTTCATTACATATAATGATTCTTGGAAAATACATGATAATGAAATCATTGTGAGGTAGCTTTTCTTGGGCGTTTCTTGGGTGATATGACATTGGTTGGATGATCAAGATATGAATTGGAACTTCTGAGTAGGGGAAGTAATATCCCGGGAATAGTTGATCATGATGGTATTACCTTCATAAATTCATATTTACTCAAAGGTAAATACATCAAGTTAGATCAATAAATCAAAAAGAAATAAATGACGATGACACAACTTTGTGCCATGATTTATGATATATCTAAAGACAAAGAGATTATATTACAATGTTCATGTTCATAGGTTGGTATTCATTGATATTACTATTCAATATCTCATTGGGGTTTTTGATGGGTTTCTAGACTCTAATATTCATTTGTGAATAATATTCAATGTAATTGAAACAAGATCTAAGAGGGTTATAGAGAATATAGTATTCAAGAATATGGAAAATTCTGGTGTATAGGAATATAGGACATGGTGGGCCCCGTTATAGGGCCTGATATTTGCCCAAGAAATAATTGATCACTGATAAATAAATAAATCTATATTATTCATGTGAAGAATAATTGGGGTGAATTAATTTATTAAATTAATTTACATGTTTTTAAGTAAATACAAGTAACAACATTGTAAAAAATATATTTTTAATATTAGTGGGAATTAACTTTCGAGATAATGAATTGGGATTATCATGTAATAATTTGAATATATATTACAGGTATTTGATAAAAGAAAACAAATAATTTTGACATAGTTTAGTTCATTGTAATTATTTATTTATGTGTTATTTAGTGGTTGTTGAATTTACAAGGCTTGGTAACTTGTTCCTTGTATTTATGAATCATCTATATATTGTAGGAAAAAAATATCAATCCAACTACTATTCACTAATTTGGAATGATATTATCTATCTACTCCCACATCCAAGAGATAGATAGAGTGTTATCTTTGAGTGATCCATCCCTGGAGCCTTTGATGGATTGTAAGGATTTTATCAAGGGGATCAACATAATATAGAAGAATGTTTCAATGGTCCTTAGTAGAACCCAAAATTTTCTGAATGTAGAGCGTATATATTCTTTTATCATTTGTGGATGATATAGAGTGTTTCAACTTCGTATCATTCAATCAATGTTTCCCCATGAATAGTTGTAGTAATGTTAACTTTTTTCAAACAAGGTAGTTGTTCTATTTATTTATGTTCATTGAATACAACACATGATATAATTAGATATTACTAGGTCTCGGATCACCTAAGAAAAAAAGTACTATCACTTTGGTGATAGAATATTTAAATTCCCTAGACCACAAGATCTTGCAGTTCACCATAGTTAGAATAATTTTTATCAAAGTGGGCTTTTGGATTTTGAGAACCAATAATAATTTTGTTGTTGTAAGTATTTCTATTGGGTTTAAAATTTGTCCCAATGAATGTGACCGCCCTCTGATCTGATCTTGAATGTCCCTAGTATGGCCATCCAAAAAAATATGGATGGAAAATGGAGTTTTCCTAATATAAAAGTTTCAGATCATAAAATATGAACGTTTATATTCTCAAATGTGTTAAATTTTACCTGATTTTGAGTTTCAAGGGATATTCCGATGAAGTTGGCTTATCAGTTAGGTAGTAGCATTGATTTATTGATCAGATCTATACTAGATGGTGGACATTATTTTCCACTAATCTGTGAAAGTAGTAAAACAAATGTAATATATTTTTTAAAAAAATTGGCCATATAATTTTTTTATATGTGGTCGGTATGATTTTATTTTTCAAAAAATAGATGTGGATTGTAAAATGAAATGGTATGGAGAACAAATAATATAAATAATTCAATAACTAACCATGTTGTTTTCCACAAAATGAATAAAAATTCATTCTCAATTTCATGATTGGACCATATTTCCTGTATAATATAATTTAAAAAATTTTATTAAATTAAATGGGGATATTCAACTAGAAGAACCCATGGGTAACCCCCTTGCTTACCCATCAACCACCATCTCCCCTTTTTGTCTACCATTCACTTTCTGATTGCTAGACAAACTCCAAATTTCTATGATATTTTCCAAGATTGGTTCCACCTCATTCACATTTCTTTCCCCCTTCGTACACAACACAACACGCCTCTCCTCATCCATATCTCATAGTGAGACAACTCCACCATGAGTCAGGTTATGAATCAGATATAATTCCCATAGATAATGTTTGATCCCCTACTTTTAAATGGATCAACCAATAGTATATTCTCTAGAATATTCGTGTAATTTATTTCATTTATATATTTTTTTATTCTTTTTTCCACTTGTATGATAGAGGAAAAACACATAAATTCATAAATAATAAAATGAATAAATATGCAATGACTAATTTTTCCTATAAATGTTTATTTGTGAGTGATACAACTTTGATTCATCATATTAATAGAAAGGGATGAAATTTGATGAAAAATATAAAAACCCTCAGGAAAATATTAATTCAAAAAGGCCATTCATCAATTGAATTTGGAAAAAAGGGTTGTGTAGAGTTATCTTTAGATAATATGTTTTGTACCCCCAAATAACGAGAAGATCATATGAGAATGATGGGTTAACTTAAAAAAAGTTAGAAATAAATTATTACCCAGATAAATATTACTGAATTGTTATAAGAAATCTTTGAGGAAATAATATTTATGATTTTAAAAGTTTGGAATATACAAAATAGACAATGGAGCCTTGAATTAATGTGATTATAGATTCAAACATCTACCTTGAACTCTCCACGTAACAGCATAGCCAACTCATGTAGACTATGATGGGTGGTTTAAGGGACCTTTCTTCTAGAATGCTGAAGATATAGAGTATTAATATCCTATTATAGAGGGTTTGTAGAATTCAATAATATAGTGAGAGTCATTTAATGATTTAATTAATTAATCATTAATGACATATCAGTAAACAAGATAAAAGAATTAATATACTAGATTTTATTTTCATATAAAATCGAAAGAAAAAAACCACAAGTACACTACGATAAATATAGAAAAGTTAATTTCTCATCTAACACGAGTTATCAAAGGGTTGTACATGTGCTTGCATACAACACTTATATATATGAAATTTTATGAGGCGGTGTCCCTAATACCTGTTAGGCCACCTTAGGAAGTGATGGTGTTTAATATTCATACACGAGACTCATTAAATAGAATATAATGCATAAACCAATATGTTATAATCACCGTTTGATGTCAGTAATGCATACTACCTCTGAAAATGGATGATATTTCACGTATATCCATCTCTCAAATACTTTTGAGGAGTAAGTAAAGTGAGATATGTGTTGGTGTTAATTACACTGGTTATGTGTAAATATGAATGGTGGGTCATGATCTATTCGTATATCATTTTCACACATGTACTCCATTTTGGTTTAAGGTTAAAAAATGAAAAGTATTAAGAAATAGTCTTTGTTATATTCTTGGTATGGTTGAGTAAGTAAATCTGAAAATAAAAAATTAAAATCATTAGTTCTTATAGAGAACAGGTAAAAATGACATGATGAAAATTCTAATGGAAATATTGATTCCAAAGGCTTGTGTTTCCAAAGGGTAATACATGATCTTGTTTACAATAATATGATATCTGAAATTCATCGTGTTTTTGTACCCCATTCCCAATAAACCACCTCTATGAGTGAGGAGGTTTAATATTATCAAAGGACGCTCATGTATAGAGCATATAATGGTTATGTCATTATGATATCATTAACCTCTGATGCTACTTGTGTATACTACATCATGACATGGATAAAAATTTAGTCAGTCTCATATCTGAGAACCTTGTGAGTAGAAAGTGAATCATGATACCAATTGGTGATAATTAGATTGGTTTAATGTAAAATGAAATGTGGATTTGGAGCAATTCAGATATCATTTTCACCCATTTACTACAGTTTCATTTAATATTAAAAAATGAAATGAATTAAGAAAAAAAAATTTGTTACCTTCAACTCAGGATTGAAAAAGTAAATAATAACTAAATGGATGAATAATATTTAGTTCCTATCTGAATAAAGTCAAAAGGAAATATAAAAATACCAATGGAAAGAGAGACAAAAAGACACCATCAAAATGTACATAAAATAATGTGGTATTAAAAATGAGGTTATTTTCAATGAATATCATGAAATAAATTCTATGGAAGATAAATTCAATGAACTAAATTTAATATGAATGTAATCTATTCTTCCACAGTGAATGTTTATCAATTGGAACTAATTTTTCTATTATATATCATGGGTATTAAATAAAATATCTCAATCACATACGTGTATTTATTTAATGTTACCAAGAATGTTTATAATTTTTAATATATGCATGGTGTATTATCAATGTGACTGGGAGAGGGTGATTCCTAAGTTAGTAGTGAGAAGCACAGAACTTCTAGTTGTGGTGTTTAATGATTCTAGTTAAATTTTTATTGATTATTAATAAAACAATTATCTTGTGTGTCCTATGTTCAAAATTAGATATTATTCCTATTCGAGAATGAATATTGTTTTTGGTTTCAAATTCTCATGTAATGTTTCAGTGATACATGAATTATAGGAAATACACGATGATTATAAAATCAAAGACTTATATTCCCAGTTGTGGAATGATAATTACTGGTCTATAAAAATTTAGTTTTTAGGGATATACTCAGAAAGGTATTTATTATATTCGAACCTAAAGGCCACATGTATTATTGACATAGTTATGTACATAGATTTGGATAAAAACACCTTTATAAATAAAGGCAAGAATCAAACCTTTAATCATTCGTTCAGTTAGAGAGAATAAACTATTCCAAGGTAAAGACAGTGGTAAATAAAGTTCAAATGAATCCTTTAAGTGTTTATAGAATTTGAAAGTGATGTATGGAATATACATGGTCAGAATACATGAGGTTTATTAGTATAGAATTCTGACTAATTTCGTGACTATGAATTTATCAATCAATATATGTATCATTGTGTAATTTTTAAATGCACATTACCTTATCCACATCAAGACTATGATGTAAATAAGTAGGATGAATGATGATTCATACATATTATCATTGATCAACAAAAAGTAGAGTGGAGTAATTCAGAAACACATATTTTCTTTCATACATTAGAGTTAAGACTTAATCCAAAATACTATCAATGTTTCAACTTATATTCATTGCAAATACTTCAATTTTCGAGACATGGTATTCCAATAATTGTGTTACCCAACAAAAATTTCCCAAATATCTTGAAAAATTGATATCATAGGGGTTACTATATGATGGAAATCAATAATTTTATAAATACATGTTTCTAGATTCAAATATTTGGTTGAGGATATAAATATTAATTTATCATGGAAAAAATGAATATATAGTTATTATCATAAAAGTTTCTTATGATATTAAATAAATCCATATAATAGAAATTATATTGTCAATGATAGACTATATTTATATAAAAGGGATCACATATCTATTTGAGATAATGGGAGTAATATTGACTTGGGTTTATTCTATGGAAGAGATACCTAATTTTTTTTACATAGGATCAAGTTTAACCTGATCTCATGGAAAGTTATTTCTCTAGAGACACATACTCTATAGGCCAGATAAAATCATAGTGATGGTTTGATATTCACCACAGATAGTGATATATTATACATTAATAATAACAATTATTACAATTAGGATGTATATGTAAGACAGATAATATTGAAAAGATAAATTAAAATTAAATAATGGATTACATATATCAAAGTATATAGGGATTATTATATTCAATATTGTGGTGGGTATTCAAGTGAGATGATACATGGGTGGTACAAGAATGGTACAAATATGGATCAATTGGTTATAACATTTTGTTATATTAAAATCCATTGTATTTTTTTATTTTCATAGCTATTATACATAATCATTTTATAGTGAAATGTATTTCAAGACCACTACTCATGGGAGGTGTGTATAAGAGTCAACCATAAAGGGATGATGACATCATATCATTCCAATAAGGATTCCTGTTACATAAATCTATTTCTGGATAAAATTATGAAAAATAATCATTGAATAACCTTTTGAAACGAATCACTATAATGTTTCTACCAGGTTTTAGTGGAAGCACCATTATTTTTCAAGTCAAATATGTTTGGTAACATATGGAAAACAACTATTGGTATTACAGTAGGGTAAGAACAAAATAAATGTATCTATCTAGAGAATGATTTAAAGTAGAAACCTAAGTTATATGGAACATTATCTATGATTTCCAAACAAAAAGTTTCTTGAAGCTAGTTTGTAGTACATATACAAAAAATTGTATTGAAAAATACAAGTTAGAATAGTTAGAGAGAGAGAGTTGTTCCTAGTTTCACATGACATATATCTCTCAAAGAATTAATTCATGGTAATTAGAGAAGATTAATGTAGTGAGATGAATTCAATATTCTTTAGGGATAGATCCATCACATATTCCATGATATTTATAATATTTTATATTTTGATCATATACTTTATAATAGTAAATTATTTATTACTTCCTAGAGAACCACAAGGGAAGAAGAAATCTCTATCCAATTTCACTTGTAGAAGTACAATGGAGAAGTACCTATTATGTGGATAAGAATGGTTAAAAGTTTTCAAGGAAAAGAACTTGAAATACATGAATAAATGTGATCTAATATTGAATTCATGACATGGAAATGAGTTAGACAATCTCATACAATCCTATGGAATCCATGTTTAAAAATAGTAAGTGCATTGTGATATCTGAGGCAGGTAAGAAGTAGTGTAAAATTTGAATATATTTGTTCTTGTTCTTGGAATCGAATCTTTAAAGTAAAGTATTATCTTAATGTAAATTAAAATAATATTAATAGAAAATATTTCATGTATTCACCACAAAAAATGGAATACACTTGAGTTTTACATCAATTAAGGTGTTTTATTCAATGAGATAAGGTCACCCATAATATAGTAGCCATGTAGTGGAGATGTGGAAGACCCAAAAATTAAAGATGTCACTCAACAGAAACATGATCTTAATCATGTGAGGGGTAATGAGGATAGTTATCAAGATGGATCTAGTGAAATTAGGAGTGTTTTAAATGTGGGTTCCCTATGCCAAAACGTTTTGTTTACTTTTGAATTACCATTCTATATGCACAATGAGATATTCATGATGTAAATATACCATTATAGTGTTGACATTTATGTTTCTATTATTTAATAGAAATATTAGTAGAATAGTATTCATAAAAAAGGTTATAGGAGAGCCAATTCCATAATTAAAATCATGAGATAAAGTGAAATTAATATTAAATATATGTATTGTGGTCTAGATACATCATACTGAATGGAAACAATTAATGTTTTACTATCAGATGATGATGGCTTATATGCATTGATATATATTCTCAGAAAGATGGTACATGGTGATTTATAGTAGATGAGATTATGAGGAAATACCCATCAATAGAAACACCACATGTGTTTACTATTATTGGATGTTTCTATCTATAGACATGTGTATTGGTCCCTCGACATGAGATCATTATAAATGTGTTCTATTTGATCATGCTCATTGTTCTACGTAAAAAACCATGATATGTAAATAATGTCATCATAGCATGTAATGAGTGTGTCATTGGTTGTTTGGAATTGGTTGAATGATCAAGATAGGATTTTTCACTACATGGTTTAGGAAGTAATATCTTAAGGCTGGTTGATCATGAAAATAATACCTTAATAAATCCATGTCCATTTTAGTCGAAGGTAAATCTATCGAATTTGGTAAAAAAAATAATACAACATGAAATGATGATGACATAAGTGTGCATCTTGTTTAAGACATTTCTATATAAAAAGATATTATTTTACATATTCTGTGTTCATAGGTCTATTGTTTTTGCAATTGCTATTTCTTGTCTCTTTTGGGTACTTGATGGGTCTCTGGACTTTGATCATATATTGTGAATACTATTCTATGATTTTGAGTTAAGGGCCCTGAGGGTCACTAATAATAAGGTATTTTGGAATTTTCCCTCTAATGGTGAATATGAATATAGTAAATGGGGGGTCTCACAAAGGGGTATGAGATCTATCCATTTATTAATTTGTTAATAATAAATAAATAAGTTTATATTTCTTGAGTTATGAAAAATTGGTTGGAAATTATTTATTAATTTTATGTACAAGTGTTTATGTAAATTCAATGAATAATAATATATAAATGGGTAATATTTTTATTAATCATTATTTGTTTAACATTCGTAGGAATTATATATCGAGTTAAGGAATCAAGTTTATCATGGAGTATATTGAATATATATTACATATTTGTGAGAAACTATAAATAATATTAATGATGTAGTTTAGTTCATCATAATAATGTATTTATTTCTTATTTCATTGGAATTAAACAAAGAGAGATAAGGAACCCTTTTCTAGAATTGGAGCATCAATTATATATAGTTCGAGAGATGCTTGTTCTATCTACTATTCATTCATTTGAATGAAAGAATCTCTATACTCCCACATACTAGAGTGAGGGATACTCTCTCCCAGGGATTTATACAAGGTGCCTTCAGTGGTTCAAAGGGATGAGATTGAGGTGATCTGGATGATACTGAACGATTCATCAGAACTCCACATTTTCAATCCGAATATGATGAATAATGAGTTTGAATATTTCAAAATCATGTGTGTGCAAATTATATGTGTTCATATTCAGATCTTTTGAGAAATTTTCATCGACAATGAGCTATGGTCATGTGTGCCTAATTTTATTAAAATGTATTATTTACACTTATTTCAATTATTTTAATAATACATTTGAGCTCCTCATTCAATACAAGGGCTCAAATAACCTGATATTCCAAATTCATTCTCTATAGTGACAAAACATTAAAAAACATTGGCCCACCGGCTTCCATTGCGCACCCTGATATGCACAATTTTTTTGTATCTCGTCCATTATATTTTGGAATTGAGCACCGTTAGTCTAGCTAGATTTACATTTATTATATTATAACTCCTATTATATCTCTTCTATGATTATTATTCTATTTGGGATGCTAAATCAATGTGAGGTAATTCACCCTATATTATGGGAATTTATCAAATCATTTGATTTATCGTATTCCTGTTCAAATGGAATCCCGATATAAGACATTTAGGTTTCCCTAATCATGATGTTGGTGGTCTATATGATTTTCTATATGTTCTCTCTTTTTTGTATAATATTTTCATTGCGATGTGTGTCGTAAATGTCATATTTCACACCAAAAATATTAAATGCTTAAAAATAAATTCCTAGAAATCAAACATGATTATCTTAGGACCATAATATATGGTGGGAGGTGGTGAAATCAACTCTAACTAGCCATTTTTGTGGTTTTTTAAAATTTATTAAAAATTATAGTTCATACTAATGATTTAACCGACACATTGTATACGGCGTTTTAAATTCTTATAATTATAGTTGTTTTCCTAATCTAGGATTCCCTTCTAAAGTGAGCGGATCTTATTATCTTTATAGAGATGGTTAAATTAAATTATATGAAGTTCATGATGATGATTTCAAGATTTTATGAAAATAATCTTTTCATGTGTTTTCTCTTATAAATCAAAATGTGAATTGATTAATTAAATGTGATTTGATACATTATATTATTGAATTGGTTCTCCCCATGTCCATTATAAATGTTTTCAAATGAAATTACATAATGGAATTGAATAATGTAATAAAGGTTGAATATTATGGTTTGTTAGGTTATGAACTAATTAACCCCATAGTGTCAAATTAATATTAAATGAGTTATACTAAGGGTACAATACACTTGACTGATGCATGTCTCCTTATTTCAAAAAATTTGGAAGAGGTATCATAGTTTACAAGGATTACTCTATGCTTCATGATACTGGGCATGTAATTCTTAGGAATGAGTTCCCTTAAATTCTGATAAGTGGCATGGAATCTATGTGTATGGAATCCCTAACATCATGATATTGGCCATGTAATCCCTAGGCATAGCGTCCCTTACATTATGATACTTGGCATGACATCACTTACTTTCGGATACAAGGCATATAGTACCTTACATTTCAATACTCGATCATGGTGTCCCTTATATTTCTATTATAGTTATGGAACCCTATGAACTTGATCAATTATATCGTGGTAATTTTATAAGGACCCGACCTTAAACCTTACATAATATTTAAAAAAATGAATAATTCACATTGAATATCTTTTCAGGTTTAGAGTTTTAGAGAATTAGGCCATAACTATTACATAACAACATGAATATTACAAGTAGACACCACTACTCAGTATCCATTTTTTTCATAAAATAAAAACTCTGAAAAAGAAACATGTCTAGATCCATATTTTAGACAACATGAATTTTCCTTGAACCCATTCTTGACCCTATTAATCTTTAAGTCATGTGGAAAAAATTTCAAAAACATGGGATGAGTATAAAAATCATAGTAAGGGTTATAAAATGAGGGAGGAAAACATTATCCCATCAATAAATAAAAATCAATGAAAATATATTTTTCAATCATAACATAACTTATGAAATCATAAGATTTATGAATAACACACACAAATCATAAATCATAAAGGTTACTTATAGAATCCATATCAAAATTACATTGTAGAAATAACAGCTACATAGGGAGTTACACTTGGAATACCCATCAAAGTATATTCCCTAAATCTCTTAGGAGAAACATCACGTGTTCCTCCATCATGTTACCCAATGCATTGGAAAGCTATCTAGGGCTCACCTGCCCTAGGTTTATCACTGAACCAACCATATACGAAAACAATGCCCAATAACCATAACAAAATCATTACATATAACACATGTATAAAGGAAAGATAACATTTCCACATTACAATATATCAAATCAAGATATTGAAATAAAAAATGTTTTATCAAATCATTTTCAAAACCATTTAAAAATAAATTTTTGAATCAAAGTGTCCTATACCACTTAGAAGCTTTTAAATGAATTATAATTTGAAAAAATTAATTTCCATATAAATAAATCCTAAAACCCATTTTTAATACATTTACATTAATGAGAAATATTTTGAAGAATAAATCTTTAAAACATTTAAAATGATCTTTTACTTACAGAGTTTTTTATCAAAAATTAGAGACACTTGAATACAAATAATTAAGGAATCACATTTAATCAAAACATTATAATATAATTAGAATAAATGTATTCATGATATAATATGTCAAAGGACTATATATACACCATATAAGAGTTAATTGGTGCATAACAACAATGATGTCTCAGTGGAAATGTAAATTGGGATGAAATCCCTTATAAAGATGGCATCCTTAAATTAAGGATAAATAAATCACATAATTATGTGTGAAAAATATAGATACACCCAATATAATTGTATATTAAGTGTAAAAGAATAATATGTAATTCCCACATATTCATAGGATGACATATTCAAGAAGTACAACTTTAACCCAAAGAATTGAAATTGGGTTAAGAAGTTACCTTAAAAAAATTCAAAAGACCTACAATGTCACTTTAGAATTAAGAAAATGAGTTCATGTGATAAAATATGTATCTCATCACTTGGACATAAAATTTACATCAATAAGGATATATAATAACATATCCCAACATAATAATATGTAAATTTAAAAGACAAAATAAAAAAGAAGTTTTTTAAAAAGAGGAGGGTGAAAGGTTCCCTTAATGATTTGGTAACTTACAAAACATATGCCACATGAAAGAGGGATCATACAATGAAGATGTATATACTCATAAATGAAATTATATTTCACAAATAGTACAATCATGGACAATACATCTACCACACAAAAAGGAAATAGTGGCCAATATATCATGAATCTCACGGAAATAAAAAGTGAGATGAAAAACCCTCACTTCATTGTAATCAATCAAGTTGTATGAAAAAAGTTAATAACCACCAAATGAATCCTAGAATACCATAAATATAAATAGAATAATGATAATATATATCAAATGGCAGTACACAATACACCACATGCAATAAATAAGTGGTGAAAAATGGAAATCTCAAAGAATTAAAAGTTAGAGAAGAAAATACCTTAAAAAAATTTCGGCAGCCTAACGACACCACTTAAAAATTTTTAAAATTAATTAATGAAAGTAAAAGTGGGTCTATAATCATATGAAAATAAAAATTACAGTATGGTGAATATAAAATAACATCCTACAACATAAGAACATCGAGCATAAAATAAATTACATTAAAGAGAGTACTTGAAAAGAAAGAGAGAAGTCAGATCCCTTACCTCGTGTCCGACTTGACTTGGTCATTTTTTAATATTCTGAATAATAAACTAAATTTAATTTATACTTTCTTAAGATCCTTTTCAAGTTTATTATTCCTTTTATATCACTTATTATCATGTTATAAATATTATTTAATCATTTCACGTTAATAATGTCCATTTTGTCGATATTTGGTACTTGAGTCAAAAATGAACACCTTATATTTACAAGTTGTCCATGTGGTCAATAGTTCATTATATCCAAAATGACAATAATTATTTAGATATAATATATATCATATATATCCAGTATATACATGTATTTATAATAGTACATAATATTTGGAGGTATGAAATGAAATGCACCGTTTATGGAGACTGTAAGCCGTACGTACGCATGAACGCTACTTCCATTTATATTTCTTATTTTAATGGAATAAAAAACACAATGATACATAGTTATATTATAATTACAGTATAATATCATATAAAATATTATTAACTCCATCCTTTATATGTCCCACATAAGGAAATAACGAGTCATATCACTTTGAGGGGGCGGTAGTCTGCACTTCCTCTAATGAGATTATTGTATTTACCCACCATAGAAAACATAATGGAGTGATATAAATGGTAATTAAATAAGAATAAGGAAATCATAAACATAATATATATCATATATATATAAATTTCCATCATAATGGCCACCATGATAGGCGGTAAGAGGTAATTGAACAATCATCGTTTCATGAGGCGTTAGTTTTCCATCCACAGAAACATTATTTTCTTCACCCATTAGATGGAGGTGTGTGTAAGTGTAGTTCGAATAATTCTTATAACAACATCCTAGTATATTTATGATACTGTTTTTGTTACAAAAGAAAGGAATAAAAAGATTTTAGGGGTTGGAGAACTAAAATAAAAGAAAAACAATTAAGAGAAATCATTACCTTTAATTTGGGTAACTCCCTTTGGGTTGAACCAAAGGACTTCTTGAAGTGCCTTATGCCTAAGGTAAGGCTTCTAGGTGGAGGATAGGGATGTATGGAGCTTAATTTGGAAGAGTTTGGACGAGCCAAATGTCTCTAGAGGTGTGAGTAATTGGATTTAAATGGTCTTCTTTTATAAGGGAGAGGAGGGGCTCTTTAGGAAAGTCTGAAAATATTATTTTATTAAATAATGATAATCAGTTTTCAAAGGTCCAAAAATCATTAAAATAGAATAAAATATGACTCATAGTCGAAATAATATCATCATGCAGTAATTGGATAGGTTTTGGATGTTATTTTAATATCTATAATCTTATTTATTTTAATCTTTTATTAATGATGTAAACACTGCATCATTATTGTGTCTTGAATAATTTAATTTATTCTATGTATAAAAATTATAAAAAAAAATACTATCAGGTAGGATATATTTTTATCTTTTAAATTAATATTTATAGACAAAACTTTTCATTATATATAACCATATAAAAATTAATTTACTAAAATATTTCTTTTATGTCATTTTTTCCTTTACATTTAATTAATTAATATAAAGTGTCATTATTATTTTTAGTTGGCTTCATGGGGTCCCAAAATCGACTCCAAAATGACCATGGTCGGCCATGACTCAAAAAATTAGGTTAGGAGAAGTGTTAATGTAATTTTGAATTATTATAATATTCTTTTTACCTTGAATTACCCTATTTACCTTTAACCGCGGTAAATAAAAGTCAAAAGTTACTATTCAACAAAAATTATTATCATCTTAATGAAACTCATTTTACTTATTTATAACAACCATGTATGTCAGATTTTTTAAATTAAATTCACAGAATTGGTAAAATTTCATTTAAATGAAAAAGTCAGTTTTTTAACTTCCACTAAGTGGTTTCACTATTCATCAAAAATTGAAGTTTTTCAGAAAAATACCAAAAAATCAGCCTAAGCTATATTTTGTATTCAAAATTAAAAAATGATGTCTTTTTTACCAAATTAAAAACCTTAAAGTGTCATTAATTAATTTTAAAATTAATTCCCATTGTTAAAACAAATAGCATGTTTGGAAGAAACAATAACTATCAAAAGATTGACACTTGTTTATGTCCAATTTCAAAGGGAAATTAATTCCAATGACCAAAATTGGATTAAATGGTAAAAATATATTCTAATTACACTTGAAAACCAATTCAAAACATAATATAACCATATTAATAAATTATATTAAAACATAGTTTTTAATTAAAAAACAATATTACACCATTCATTAAAAAATGAACTTTTTCGGAAAAATTACAAAAAATTACACAAAGTAGATTTTGATGTCCAAATGCTAAAGAAAGATTTTATTTGGTCATATAGAATGTATTAAAGTGACCAAAACGATATTTAAAGAGGGTTAACCATTAAAAGGCTGTAAATCGACCTTTTAATGTAAATTATGCTTAAAATTAGATTCATTCACATTTTAAGCCAATAACATTTATTGGATAAACGTAATTACATTTAACAAACATGTATAATCATATTTTATTTAGTTTTGTTCATTCCAACCAATACAACATCTAGGAGATAACGACCATTTGAAATAATAATATTATATTATTAGTGAGCAATGTAAGATTTCAAAGAAACATGTTGTTGTGTACCAGGTACACTATCGATCATAGAATATCCATTAATGTAAAATTAATATTTATTTAACAAATATTAATAAATATGAAAAGTTTCTTATTCCTTATTTATCTGGGATGTTACATCCTTCCCCCCTTTTTGGAATTGCGTCCTTGCAATTTTAAAACTAGGCTTGGAAACTTCATTAAAATCCCCACATCGGAAAAAGAGTCAATAAAAATATCACTTTAAAATAAAGGAAGAGAAGTACTAAGGTTACCTGAGACAACAGATATTAGGATTCCATGAAAACATGGATATGGAGGAGAAAAAAACCCAATAAGTTCTGATTGAGAGTGATAGAGAACATGTTTTGGAGAATGTTAACCACCAGAAAATCACAAACTTGTGATGGGTTAAACATTCATTGATTTCCCAGTAGGAAAAGTTAACAGAAAAGGTTTTTGTTTTAAGTTACATATCATTGAGGAATTTATTTTTGAGCTTAACTAAAAACATAAGGAAACACAATTACTTTTCATGTTGACTTTGATCCTTCACAAGATTTTTAACACAAAATCATATTTCCTCTATACGATGAGTATTCAAGATGACTTGTTTACATTAAAAGTGTTATAATAAACTTCTAGAGAATCAAATAAACCAAAAAAGATGAAATATATATTTCCGTTGAATTTAGATATTAACTAAAACCAAAAAATTTAGTACAAGATCAGATAATCCCCAAAAAGGATAAACTTTTACATAAAGAGAAACTACTATTAATCTCCAAAATTTGTCTAACAAAACCCAAAGTAAAAAAAAGATCATTCGATAAACAATTGCCCTAAAATTATTGAAAAGTAATCCAAACTTTGATTGTAACCCAAATATCAAAAGGATTTAATTACATAGACTTCCAAGATACATCTTAACATTTATCGTCAAGTAACACCAGTTACTCATAATGTCTCATATTGAAATGTAATTAACCTAATCACATATTCTCCATGATAGGTTAATCATTTTGATAAATAAATCAAATCATCATGTGTCCATAATAAAGAATTAGATTCTTCTAAACTATAATTTCAACCATTATTCCACATTTGAAATCCCATAGTATTCTATCTTCCTTAGGCATATGGTGATTCCTCAAAAGAGAGAAAGTATTCCTCCACAACCTTTATCACTTAATCACTAAATCATTTTTCTATACAAAGTATATCCATTTGATAAAACATAAGTTCCAAAAATCAACTTATTCTTATTCTATAAAATAATTTTACTAAAATAATAAGCAATACTAACCAAGGACTTCAATTAGGCTACTGGTAGGCAATGCACCCTTGTCACCCTTCGGTTGTGGGTTTGATTCCTGCAGCCTTTCCGGATGCGACAAATTTTCACCCATCCTATGAGTTGTCCTTTTTATAAATATCAAATTAACCCTTACATGTTTTAACCTAAAAGGTTTACTTATACCTCTCATTTTCTTCCAAATTTATTATGATCCCAAAATATTAGTTCTTGAAGTCTTATTTCAACACCATATGATAAAATAAAACAATCCCCAAAATGAAGAACATCATACCTTGATCATGGTGTCGATTTGGTTTCATCGTCATGATGTTCATGTAGGTAGAGGGTCCATGCATTGAAACAATGATCTAGATATCCTTCAAAATCATTTTCTTCCTCCATCCAAATACACCTTGTACAACATGGGTCATATGGGTGTTCACAAAAAAATAGTTTTGGAAAATAATCATGTATGACATATAATTTCAAAAAATCTAATAAAACATGATTTCTATAAAACAGTCGAACCAAATTTGAGTTGAAACATTCAATTAACTGTCCTTTTAAAATACCATAAGTATTTTCTAAGAGAATATATTTTAAAATAGAATATAAATATGTTGTTCTAGGGTCTCCTTATTTAGAACCTTTTCTAAAATCATAATATGCTTTAAAATCTTGTGATAGGGTAAAATATTTGAAAATGCCTTGATAAAATTTAACATTCTTGAAAATATGAGAATATTGTGAAAATAAGATTTTTCTAAATACAAACCATGATCCATGATGATAACGAGGTATAGTGGAGGTGTTTGATATCTCAGAAAACTTCTTGCAAGTGAGTTGTATGCTTGAAAAAGTTTCATAGTCATCTGAACATGACTTTGCAATAATTATTGCAAGCATGTCATCAGGAAGAGATAAAAATGTCATTTGAGATCCTCCTCCTTCCATTTGTAATTGAATTTCCTTGATCTGAAAAATTTATAAAACTAGTATTTAACTAAAATATTAGACAGAGACTAACTATATGTCTAACGAAAATTCCTAATCCCTAAATTTGTCAAAACCGACCTTTGATACCAACTATAAGGACCCAACCTTAAACCATACATAATATTGAATTAAACGAATAATTCACGTTGAGGATATTTTCAGGTTTAGAGTTTTAGAGAATTAGGCCATAACTATGACATAACAACTTGAATAATACAAGTATACACCAATACTCAGTATCCATTTTTTCATAAAATAAAAACTCTTAAAAAACATGTATACTTCCATATTTTAGATAGCATGACTTTTCCTTGATCCCATCCTTGACCCTATTCATCTTTTAGTCCTGTGGAAAACATTTCAAAAACATCGGATGAGAATAAAAAGCTCAGTAAGGGTTATAAAATAAGGAAGGAAAAAATTATCCCATCAAAAAATTCAAATCAATTAAACTATATTTTTCAATCATAACATACCTTATGAAATCATAAGATTTATGAATAACACAAAAAAATCATAAATCATAAAGGTTACTTATGGAATACATATCAAAATTACATTGTATCTATCACAGATACATAGGGAGTTACACTTGGAATACCCATCAAAGTATATTCACGAAATCTATTAGGAGAAACATCACGTTTATCTCCGTCACGTTACCCAATGCATTGGAGAGATATCTCAGGCTCACCCGCCCTATGTTTATCACATAACCAACCGTATACGAAAACAATGCCTAATAACCATAAAATAATAATAAAATATAACACATGTATATAGGAAAGATAACATTTCCACATTCCAATATATCAAATCCAGATTTTGAAATAAACAATGTTTTATAAAATCATTTTCAATAACATTTAGAAAGAGATTTTTGAATCAAAGTGTCCCATACCACTTTGAAGTATATAAATGCATTATAATTTGATAACATTAATGTCCATATAAATAAATCCTAAAATACATTTTGAAAACATGGAAATTAATGAGAAATATTTTGAAGAATAAATCTTTAAAACATTTAAAATGATCTTTTAGTTAAAGAGTTTTTTAAGAAAAAAGTGAGAGACTTGAATACAAATAATTAAGGAATAACATTTAATAAAAACATTATAATATCATGAGAATAAATGTATTAATGATATAATATGTGAAAAGACTGTATATGCACCATATAAGACTGAATTGGTACATAACAACAATGAAGTCTTAGTGGAAATGAAAATTGGGATGAAATCCCTTATAAAGATGGTATCCTTAAATTAAACATAAATCAATCAAATAATTATGTGTGAAAAATATAAATACACCCAATATAATTGTATATTAAGTGTAAAACAATCAGGGTTCATTCATATATATTCATAGGATGACATATTCAAGATGTATAAGTTTAACCCAAAGAATTGAAATTGTGTTAAGAAGCTACCTTACAAATATTCAAAAGACTAACAACGTCACTTTAGAATTTAGAAAATGAGTTCATGAGATAAAAATGGTATCTCATCACTTGGACATAAAATTTACATCAATAAGGATATATAATAACATATCCCAACATAATAAGATGTAAATTTAAAATACATAACAAAAAGAAGTCTTTTAAAAAGAGGAGGGTGAAAGGTTCCCTTACCGATTTGGTAACTTACAAAACATACACCACATGAAAGAAGGATCATACAATGAAGATGTAAATACTCATAAAGGAAATTATATTACACAAAGAGTATAATCATGGGCAGTAAATATTCCACACAAAAGGAAATAGTGGCCAATATAGCATGAATCTCACAGAAATAAAAAGTGAGATGAAAAACCCTTACTTCATTGTAATCAATCGAGTCATATGACCAAAAGTTAATAACCAAAAAATGAATCCCAGAATAACATGAATATAAATATAATAATGATAATATATGTCAAATGGAAGTATACAATACACCACATGCAATAAATAAGCGGCGAACAATGGAAATCTCGCAGAATTAAAAGTGAGATAAGAAAATCCCTTACAAAAATTTGGCAGGCTAACGACGCCACTTAAATATTATTAAAATGAATTGATGAGAGTAATAGGGGGTATCTCATCATATGAAAATATAAATTACAGTATGGTTAATATAAGATAACATCCTCCAACATAAGAACATGGAGCATAAAATAAATGACATAAAAGAGAGTACTTGAAAAGAAAAAGAGAAGTCGAATCCCGTACCTTATGTCCGACTTGACTCGGTCGTTCTTTAATATCCTAAATAATAAACTAAAGATAATTTATACTTTATTAATAACCTATTTTAAGTTTATTACTCTTTTTATATCACTTATTATCATGTTATAAATAATATGTAATCATTTCAAGTTTATATTGTCCATTTTGTCGATATTTGGTACTTGAGTAAAAAATGAACACCTTATATTTACAAGTTGTCCATGTGGTCAATAGTTCATTATATATAGAATGAAAATAATTATTTATATATCATATATATCAAATATATCCAGTATATACATGTATTTATAATAGTACATAACATTTGGAGGTATGAAATTAAATGCACCTTTCATGGAGACGGTAAGCCGTACGTACGAATGAACGCTACTTCCATTTCTATTTATTATTTTAATGGAATTAAAAACAAAATGATACATAGTTGTATTATAATTCCATTATAATATCATATACAATATTTTTAACTCCATTATTTATGCGTCCCACATAAGGCTTCAACGAGTCATATCACTTTGAGGGGGTGGTAGTCCGCACTCCCTCTAATGAGATTATCGTATTTACCCACTATGGAAACCATAAAGGAGTGATATAAATGGAATGTAAAGAAGGATAAGGAAATCATAAACATAATATATATCATATATAAATAATTTTCCATCATAATTTCCACCATGAGAGGTGGTAAGAGGTAATTGAACAATCATCGTTTCGCGAGGCATTAGTTTTCCATCCACGGAAACATTAAGTTCTTCACCCATTAGATGGAGGTGTGTGTAAGTGTAGTTATAATAATTATTATAAAAACATCCTATTATATTGAGTATAATGGTGTTGATAAAAAATAATTTCATAAAAAGAGTTTAGGGGTTGGATAAGTAAAATAAAAGAAAACAAATTAAGAGAAATCGTTACCTTTAATTTGGGTAACTCACTTTGGTTTGAACCAAAAGTCTTCTTGAAGTGCCTTCTGCCAAAGTTAAGGCTTCTAGGTGGAGGAGAGGGACGTAGGGAGCTTAATTGGGCCGAGTTTGTATGAGCCAAATTGCTTGATAGGATTGAGGAATTGGATAGAAATGGTCTCCTTTTATAAGGGATATGAGGGGCTCTTTATGAAAGTGTGAAAATATTATTTTATTATATAATGATACTCATTTTCTAAAGGTCCCAAAATCATTAAAGTAGAATATACAAAGACTCATAGTAAAAATAATATCATCCAATAGGAATTAGACAGGTTTTGGATGTTATTTTAATATTTTTAATCTTATTTATTTAAAACTTTTATTAATGAGGTAAACACTGCATCATTATTGTGTCATGAATAATTTAATTTATTAGATGTCTAAAAATTATAAAAAAACTACTATCATGTAGGAAATCTTTTTATCTTTACAATTAATATTTATAGGAAAAATTATTTATTAGATAACACCATATAAAAATTAAGTTACTAAAAGATATTTGTTTATGTCATTTTTGCCTTTACATTAAATTAATTAATCTAAAGTGTCATTATCATTCTTAAGTGGCATCATGGAGTCCCAAAATCGACCCAAAGATGGCCATGGTATTCCATGACTCAACCAATAATGTTAGGACAAGTGTTAAGGTAATTTTAAATTATTATAATTTTTTTACCCTAAATTACCCTAGTTACCTTTAACCGCGGTAAATAAAAGTCAAAAGTTACTATTCACCAAAAATTATTATCATCTTAATGAACCAAATTTAACTTCATGATAACAAAAATGTATGTCAGATTTTTGAAATTAAATTCAGAGAAGTGGTAAAATATATTTTAAATGAAAAAGTCAGTTTTTTACCCACCACAAAGTGGTTTCACTATTCATAAAAATTGACGTTTTTCATAAAAATACAAAAAATTCAGCCTAAGATATATTTGATATTCCAAATTCAAAAATGATGTCTATTTTACCAAATTAAAAACATAAAAGTGTAATTAATAAATTTTAAAATTAATTCCTGTTGTTAAAACAAATAGCGTGTTTTGAAGAAACAATAACTATCAAAAGATTGACACTTGTTTATGTCCAATTTCAAAGCGAAATTAATTCCAATGACCAACATTGGATTAAATTGTAAAAATATATTCTAATTAAACTTTAAAAAAAATTAAAAGATAATATAACCACATTAATAAATTAGATTAAAACATAGTTTTGAATTAAAATACAATATTTACACTATTCATTAACAATGAACTTTTTCAGTAAAATTCCAAAAATTTACACAATGTAAATTTTGATGTCCCCATTATAAAGAAGGATTTTATTTGGTCATATAGAATATACTAAAGTGAACTAAACTATATTTAAAGAGGGTTCTCCATTAAAAGGCGGTAAATCAACCTTTTAATGTAAATTATTCTTAAAATTAGATTCATTCATATTTTAAGCCTATAACATTTATTGGATAAATGTAATTACATTTAAAAAACATATATAATCATATTGTATTTATTTTTGTTCATTCCCTCCAATACAATGAATAGGAGTTAACGACCATTTAAAATAATAATATTATATTATTAGTGTGCAACGTTTGATTTCAAAGAAACATGTTGTTGTGTATCGGGTACGCTATAGAACATAGCATATCCTTTAATGTAAAATTGATATTTAATTCACAAATATTAATAAATATGAAAAGTGTCTTATTCCTTATTTATCTAGAATGTTACAAATTTATTATGAATCCATGGAAATGGCTTCCCTTATTTGAAATGTGATCCTCTTATGTGGATGTCTAGGTGATAATCCTCTGGACCATGCATGTGCATGCATATCTGTGTAAAATATTTTCTGATGTATTCATATATATATATATACATGATGGATAGCATGTAGAAATATTATATCATAGTTAGAATCAGGTATGGTTGTCCATGTGTCTCAGAGGAACCTGATATCAACATGTTTTTAATTATATTTTACTACTTTACATTGAAATATATACCCAATGTGTATTTAATAATCACAGACTAGATATATTTAGACACTAAAGGTGGTGGAATAGTAATTATATATCTCTCAATGTTGGGGAATCCACTACACTATGGTATCGAATAGACCTCATAATTGTAGGGTCAATTTCTTTGATTGTGCTTTCATGAAATTATCTTTCAAAGCTAGGATGGATTACATGAGAAATGGATGATTCTTATGCCCCAGATTCTATTAGATAGAGATTCTGTGTATTTCATTTATCAACTTTTATTGTAAGTCTTTCCATGTACGGTGTATAAATTCCAATATTTAAGTCAAATTATGTTCATGAATGATCATTTATTTATTCATTATCAATTGCCTATTATCATTAAATTTAAATTGATTTTATTGATTATTTAATCTTCTATATTTAGTATTGATCCAAAGGCTATTGTATCCCTACTATATCTCTATTGTACCCATGATTATAGTTGTAAGCATCTGGCATGCAGGAGGCATTCTTGAGGCCTAGTGGCCAATCGGCTAAATGCATCATACCAGGTGGTTCTGAGATCAACATTCTACATTTCCCACCAATATAATTTATATTTCATATTAGATGTACAATCATGAATGATTATCATATTCTCCCATTATATAAGAGTTATTAAAATTTCATAGGTGGGTTTCATTGGGGGGTGTAATGCACCATGTTTATAGGAACCATAATTACTTATAAACCATATGCATATAATTATAAAATACGTTATAGCTATATATATTTAAATGAATTTAAATTAATTTTTAAATAATTAAAATGAGATATGAATTAAAATAAAACGAATTATTTATTCATATGTGGAATTTTATCATAAAAGTGAATAAAACTAAGTATTACACACCATGAACCATAACTCACTGTTGATAAAATATACCAATAATAAGTGCCTAAAAATTGTTCTCTAATAGAAAATAAAATAAAAAACATAATGACATAGAAATAACAATTACTATCATCATCATTGAGGACCACCAATAACCAAACAAATCCTAAAATGAGGATTATTTCCATGAAATGAGAAAGTATTTTAAAAATTTTATATTATGAAATTACATATATTACATGAAATGTGAGTGTAGTGAAGAAACAATTTAATTATTCTATATATAAATGAGTGAATTATAGTCAAAAAAATTACTACATTTATAAATTTATTTACTGAAAATGGTGTCAGTAGTCATATATTCAATATATATAATGATATTAGATATTAATAAGTAATATTACTCACAATGAAATAGTTATATTATATTAATATATATATATATATATATGTGTGTGTGTGTGTGTGTGTGTGATTGTGTGTGTGTGTAATGCAAAAATATTCATTAATGTATTAGAGTATTATATACAACATATATAAAATTAAAATAAGTATTTTAATAACAACATAATAGTAGAATTATGTTTTACAATATAAATAGTTCATTTCAATGGTATTTGTTTAACGATATTTATTATAAAAGAAATATTTCTTTTTTATCAAAGATCCATATTATTATGCAATAAATATTTTATTATAATATATTTAATTTACATTTTTAGAATTTTTATAATATATGAACTTTTCTATTACTGACATATATACTAGAAATTTATATTAAATAATATTAATAAGACTTAATGGTTAAAATAATTTTTTTCATTTAAATCAATTTTCTTTTTACTATAGAAATTATTTGAAAAACAATATTTATAAATTTTATAATGTAATTTTGATTTAATAAAATTTTCTTTTGAATTACTAATTTTTTTGTTTTTAAAAATATAAATGAAAATAATTTTTTTTGAATAATATGTTTTTTCAAAAAACAATTATTATTTTATCTTCATATCAGTGTATCATTGATGTATAAAAACAATATAAGTAATCATACAAGTATTTGAGTAAAAAACGATAAAAATTATAATATTTTTGGACCAATAAAACATATTTCCCACATTTTTGGAACTAAATTAAAAAGATATATTAATTAAAACAATTTTCAGTTTTTGTCTTCTAATTAATTGTTTCTATTGTGGAAATTGGAGTGCCCTTAAATTTAAATCTACTAAAATTGAAATTATGTTACAATAAACCAATTTATTTTATAAATATTATCATCTATAAAAATATTATATTTTAAATAATTATTTTAACTTAAGAAAATATTTTACTAAAAATAATGCTTTTACACATTATGTGTGTCTATTTTAATATTAAAATTTTAATCAATTAAGAAATTTATTTATTAAAATGAAATTATAAATTTGAAATAATGTGATATAAATTGATAAAAGGTATAATATAATTTTTTTTCATTAATATTAATTACTATTTAAAGAAAATTTATGACCAAGGCAAGTAAAAAATATATAAAGAGTTAAAAAGATGAAAGAAACAGACCTAAATCATATAAGGTTATCAAAAAAATGATTATTTTTAGGGAAATTTTACCGATAATAACTTTCCCCTATATCTTTTTATTTTTTTCAATTTTTCTTTGAAGAGTCACATTAAATTGTTGACAATATAATGGTTACTTAAAATAAAATACATTTTTTCACATATAAATAGATAACACTATCACAAATTCAAGACTCAAATATTTTTCAAATTTCTACTAGAACCTGTTTAGAATATCTCTACTATAACTCTCAATTATTTTGAAAATCAAATGATAACTATTATTTATCACAAGTAATTCATTTAAAAGGAAAAAATGTATTTAAAATTGTTATCCATGATGTTATTATCTACTTTATCATAGTGTATCTTTCTTAATTTGTGTTATCCTATCATTATAAAATATTATAAATATAAAAAATTAAGTGTCATTAGTATACCTAAATGTAATTATATTAATTAACCATCATTTTATATTTCCATTTCATCCATTATGGGAAACTATAACACCAACCATGTGTACGTGTGGACTACCATATCTATGAAGTGATTTTGTCTATTTCTCATCACCACCTATGATAGAAGGTATCAAAAATTTAATTGAGTAATAAATAAAGTGTATTTGTCAAAAATATTTTTTACTTTATTTATATTTTATATATATCTTCATTCCATCAATTTGTTGAGAAATGGGTTGGTCAATCATGCGTTTGAAATAATTTTGTCTCCATGAATGATGACATTCCTTTATCATCACTACTGATCATAGAAAGTTCTCAAAATAGATTCCTTAAGGATATATTACAATTGTAACTTGTTTAAGTTTATAAATATGTTACACTATCATTATATAAACATGTTTCCATACTCACTAAAACATTGTATAAAATTTCTATTTGGTTTGGATTTATAAAAAATGTGAATTTTTGATATGTTTTATGTGATGATTTATTAAAGATTATATAATGTTATTATAAAAATTTAAAATATTTACCAATATATCTCCTTTTTATCATTAAACATGCCAAAAAACATTTTATGGAGTATACAGTTTTACAAAAAATATTCCTGTATTTCACATAATGAAAATATGGAATACGTAATAGTTTAATAATGGTGACTATTAAATCTTTAATTTTTCTGAATTTATTTACTTGAGGACACATTATTATAATCGTCTCTGTTATTGTGATATTTTAATTATACAAACAAAAAAATGTTCTATCTTTCGTTAGTGAAAATATCTATAAATAAGTAATATATTTTTAATGAAGGATTATAAATAATATTTATAAGAGGCCATAAATATTTCATAAGGTCCTAAATTAAGTTCGTACGTAAGTTATGTTCATTTTATACATGGTTAGTGCAATATTGAGGAAGTGGGAATACAAGGTAGAATTATTTTCAACTAAAATTCTTCTATTTTAAGAAATTTTTTATTATGAACCCAAATCCTTTTATGAGGAATATATACTATCTAATTATATTTTTCATCATGAAATACTATTTTTAATGGTAATTTATGATTAATTAAAATATCTCACTCCTTAAATATGTTTTGATTTAAATTCACCACAAGTTATATAAATTTTTATTAATGAAATTCATATTCATTGAGTTATAATAGCTATTTTTGAAACTATTAAGGGGTAAATTATTCACCATGATTGTATTATATAGTATTTTATCTTAACTTTTGGGGATATTTATTTTTATACCATAAAAACTTTTTTAAATAACTTGTTAATTAATGAAATATATTTTCTGTTAGAGACATTGGTAACTCAAATTTTATTCATTAGGATATATTTTTTTTGTATTTTAATTCTAAATATTCACATTATTAATTGCCTTTATAATTTATGTGATTTTTCATTTTATCATTATTAATATAATACCTCTACTTATTCAATGGTTTGTACTTGATTTTTATCTCACCTAAAATAATAACATTATTGGGAACGAACCTCCATCTCTTAATGACCTCTTTGTTTCAAGTACATATTTTCCTTCCTACCAATATTATCTACTCTTTTTGGGAATACTAATATGATTTTTCTTAAGACTCTAAAATCATTATTTAAACTGTTCAAAAATTACAAATTATTACTTAATTACAATGTTATTTATCCAATAGTGGAATTTCAAAATATTTTACAACCCTCATTTCTTTTGATCATCAATATGTTTTATACATGTAATTATTAATTAATGAATTTTTCCAATGGAAAATTTTTTCGTAGTTTTTTAGATCAGAAATTCAAAATAACTTTTTGATGTGAAATGTAACTTTGTTATTTTATAAATATTTTAAAAATAATATATTTTAACATTTTATATGGGAACATATATTTCGTCTAAAGTTTTCATTTTATTTGAAATTCTCTCCCTATGGTTTCAAGGTTATAAAAATAAAACTATATTTCTATAATATTTAAATATTTTCTCTTTTAAAATGATTTTAAATGATCAAGGTTATTTTCAATTTCAAAATTTAATTTTTCCCAAAACCCCTTAAATGTGTTTTTCATCTTAGTCATTATCCTTTGTTATATGTTACACTTTATCAAGGTTGTTTTTTCAAATATATACATCCACCATATTTCTCTGGGTGGCTTATTTGATGTCATATTTTAGTGAAATGTTTCATTACTGTGTCTTTCAACCCTAATTACCTTGGGTGTATAAATTGTTTTTATTGTAATAAGTTTCCTTTGTAAATAAACAATACATAGTTACATTGATTGAGTGGTGTTTACCACGATTCCAAACATAAATTTATTGGGGTGAATTATTTTCATAACCATATATCTTTTATTATAAAAGTGTAAATACCACATGCTTTATTGTCATTATTTATTTGTATTTACCTATAATGATACTATATGTCATTAGATACTTATTTAGTATATAGTTTATTGTAATAAATTGATTATTAATTGAATTATGAATTATTTATTTATGCAAATACATTTGGAATGGATATAATTTTTTTCATTCAATGGGTTTTTCATGAGGCATTGAATGAAACCCATATTATTTCCCAAGACTCCTTATAAAAAAATGAAGGAATGATTTTATTTTGGGACACATATGTAAGGATTATAATGGTTTAGATCATATTCATTCCTATAAATCATTTTTTAAAATTTATATCTCATGAGAAATTTATTTTTCAGTATGTTTTTGGTTCTCATATATATGTTCTATATTTGAATTATTTTTGACAATTATATGCTAATTCTCATAAATATGTTATACTCTCATAGATCATTATTATTGAATATCTATTTTGATTCATGTATTATTTTTTTCAAATAATATAAAATGATTTTGGACTTTTAATTTCTTGGGTCTTATTTTCTTATATAGTATTTACATACCCATATTATCATCTTATTCTAACTTATGATAATTGTTTGTTATCACTTATATTTAACCATACTGAGCATCCAATCTCACCATATTATTATTTTTTGAGTTCCAAATATTATTACAATATAAAAATTATATAATATATAGAATAAATTATTATGTTGATAATTTGAGAGAGACATTTAAGAATCATTTTTTATTAATAAAATTCTCTCATAGTGAACGAAAATTTCAATTAATTAAAAGGGAATGAGTTTTTTCAGTAAAATATTTCTCAGAAATCCATAAAACACTAAACCTAAATGGTATTTGGAATTTATTATAATTTTTTTTAGACATTTTATTATAATATTATTATTTTGGGATTCAATAAATGTGTTAATAATTTGGGGTGTTTAGTAGTCCTGAGTTCTTGATAAATTACATATGAATCTTTCATCGTCAACTGAACGTAAATTAGTTTTTTATCTACTAATTTTATTTTTTTGGTTTATTACAACCAAATTTTAATAATTCATTTTATATCTCCATATATGGTATTGTGTGGTTTACCTAGTAAAAAGTTTTCAAGGAATCCAAGTTGTTAAATGTATTATTTTACATTGGTTTTGGCCTCGATAATTGTTTCCATCATAATTGTTTCTAGATTTGTTCTATTTTACAAAATGATGAATTGTAGTTTGTTTAAATTTTTATATCCATTTATATTTCCAAATTATTCAATGTATTATGTATCTAAAATTAAAATATTCTATATATAATATGATATTTTTTAACTATTTTATCACTATATTTTCTATAACTATTCTTGGTGTAATTTATTTTTTTATAATTTGAACGTATTCTAACTAATATGTTGATGAACTAGTGTGGTGAATTAATTATACGGTGGTTTTTCAATTGTTTTAAAGTTTGATTTTTCCCTTGTTTTTGTTATATTATGTTCATATTTAGGTTATAATATTGATTTATATATAAATTGTGTAAATGAAAATGTAATGACTCTGATGAACTAATGTCATGTATGTGTCCATTAGTTGATCTACAATTAGTATTTTTTTGAGTGTTTTAATTATTTTTATTTTTGTCTTACCATATACCAATGTTAATATAATTTTTTTATATTTTAAAATGATTTATCTAATGATTTTTTATATTTTAATGTATGTAGTTTAACTATTTTGATTGTATTAATAGACTTAACTAAACCATGAATGTTCTTATAATGTACAAATATTATTAG
The DNA here is from genome assembly GCA_963277665.1 of Viscum album. Lineage (NCBI taxonomy): Eukaryota > Viridiplantae > Streptophyta > Magnoliopsida > Santalales > Viscaceae > Viscum > Viscum album. The sequence continues at coordinate 1,910,606,664 of OY728155.1, forward strand.
TTGATATTTTACACTTATGATGGGTTGATTTTCTTAAACAATTTATTTCATGATGAATTATTTGTAAATGAGTTAATTTTAATTCTAAATAATAAAACATCACCATTTTTAGAGTTTTTTAAAATTAAAATATTTAGATTCATATATTTTTGGTAGATTTTTAATATCAATTTTGATATTAAACAATAATTTATATTTTAAAATTACATTAAGTAACCTGAAAGTCCGGTGTTGTTGGGAGTTAAAGATGTGAAAACATCACAAAAAACTGAGTTATGTGAAATATAATGATTAAAGGTAATATCAATATTTTTTTCACATAATGAAATCCATTTCAGTTATATGAAACATGACTGACAAAAGGATAAAATTTATTTATGTTTCTATAACACTATGTAAATGCTCATGGTGAATTTTTAATTTCACCCATATAGATGTGAATTAAGCATGAGGAAACATATTTTAGTTAATATAATTATTTGTGTAACAATATTCAAATTGGTTAAATAAAATTTATTAGAATATGATGGAATTAGATATCTTGAAAATGTTTTCTTATAGATAAAGTGGATTTTTTTTATTTTCCATGTGTTATGTTTTAGGTTCAGTGTGTTTTTTGGGTGGTGACCACAAAATGAGGAATATATATGTTGGGTAAAAAAATTAGTGTTGAATTGTAAGGAAGAAAATGGTTTCTATGTATTATATTTTTATGATGAGAATTTTTATTATCAAGTTAACCATCAGAGTGACCCTATATTTGAGGGAAACATATCACATAGATATTGATGATATTTTATAAAGAAATATATAATTATATTCATTTTTTATCATGTAATATATAATTGTTTTATATTATTAAATTTCATATTTTTCTAATACATTAATTAATTATAATCTAAAATTTTGTTGAAGTCTACTAATTGTACTAAATTCAAATTTTACATAAGTTCAAGGATTAGTTTAAATATTTTTCTCACAGGAGTTAATATGACTTATTTGACAATGTTTGTTCCTATAGATACAAAAATATAAATTAATAGATCTAATACATTATGAAATATACATCTTGAAACACCATGAACACCAACATTAAATAAATAATCATAAACACATTATTGAAGGCCTAAATATATAAAAAAACCCAAATTAACACATCTCATTCTCATATTAAAACACTAGGAATCAATATTTGTACAAGATTTATCAATGATGTCCATATGGGGTTCTACATTAATGCATCAATAGAAACTAGCATGAACATTCCACTTAATTAGACTTAGTAGTATACCTAATAATAAAAGAACAACAATATATGTGGATCTATCAATGAACATTAAACAGAATCTCATGATTCTAATAAAATTTTTCAAACCATCAACCATTATCTAAAAACAATTTTTAGGAAAACTAATTAGGTAGTAAAAAATATGTGTAACAATCCTCAATATATATATATATAGTAGAACACATATATGGTGGAAATAAAATTATATTCATACACAATTTAAATTAAAAGTTTATTTTAAAATAAATATAAGTTACCTATTCAATAATATTAAAAATGGTTGGACAATAAATATAAATCTGAAATGTAAAATACAAAAGTGATACATGATAAATATAACATTTAATAAAAAGTTTTTAAATTAAATAAATTAAAAAATTATCATCCAACTATATTCACCACTAAAAAAATTATTACACAATAAAATTTCTCATTATATGGTATTTTTAAGGTCTGGGATTATATTAGGAATAATAATTAATTTCTAATTAGAAAATAAAATTATCATCTATCACCTTTATAAAATTATAAATGATTCTATAGAATGTCATGTCTTCATTATATATTGTTTTATATTTAATTCCTTGGTCTATTAACACACAAATTCAGAGTGGATTTATATTCATTCAATGATTGTACAAAAGTACTTGAAATTCTCAAAAAAACATGTTTCATCACTTTGTATAACTATAACATTTTTTTTCATGGAATATATAAATGGTTTATTTTTCCATTTGAAGTTGATTTATAAAATTTTATTTCATCCTTGTACACACATTTTTTCATCTAGTTAAATGTTCTTGTCCACTACTCATTTTAATGATATCTTAGACAACATTAGATAATTATAGTGATTCAGATCTTGTAACATCCCATGTAAATGAGTAATAATATATTTTTATACTTATTAATATTTTCGAATTAAATATTAATTTTACTTTAAATGTTTTTCTATGTTCGATAGCGTACCAGATAGGCAACAATGGGTTTCTTTGGAATCTTGCGTTGCACTCTAATAATAAAATATTATTATTTTAAATGGTAGTTAACTCCTAGCCATTGTATTGGTGGGAATGAATGAAAATAACTAAAATATGATTATACATGATTGTTAAATGTTTTTACACTATCTAATAAAAAGTTAGAGGCTTAAAATGTGAATGAAATTAATTTTAAGCATAATTTACATTAAAAGGCCGATTTATCGCCTTTTAATGGAGAACCATTTTTAAATCTAGTTTTGGTCACATTAATACATTATATATGACCAAATAAAACCCTTCTTTAGAATGGGGACATCAAATTTTACTTTCGGTAATTTGTTGGTATTTTTTTGATAAAGTTCATTTTTTAATGAATAGTGAAAAATACTGTATTTTAATTCAAAAGTGTCTTTTAATCTAATTTATTTATATTGTTATATTATCTTATTAGTAGGTTTTAAAGTGAAATTGAAATATATTTTTACTATTTAATCCAATGTTTGTCATTGGAAATAATTTCACTTTTAAATTGGACATAAACAAGTATCAATCTTTTGATATTTATTGTTTCTTAAAAACACGCTATTTGTTTTAACAACAGGAATTAATTTTTAAATTAATTAATACCACTTCAATATTTTGAATTTGGAAAAATATACATCAAATTTTAATTTGGAATTTCAAATAATTCTTAGGCTGAATTTTTGGTATTTTTCTGAAAAACATCAAATTTTGATAAATAGTGACACCACTTAGTGGTAGTTAAAAAAATTAACTTTTTCATTTAAATGAAAATTTACCACTTCTGTGAATTGAACTTCAAAAATTCGACATACATGGTTGTTATGAAGAAGTAAAATGTGGATCATTAAGATGAAAATAATTTTTGGTGAATAGTAACATTTGACTTTTATTTACCATGGTTAAAGATAAATAGGGTAATTCAAGGTAAAAAGATTATTATAATAATTAAAAATTACCTTAACATTTTTCCAAACCTTATTGGACGAGTCATTAGCGGCCATGGGAAACTTTGGGTTGATTTTTGGACCCCTTTGATGCACTTGGGAATGATAACGACAATTTAGATTAATTAACTTAAAGGAAAATTGGACAAAAGTAAATATCATTTAGTAATTTAATTTTTAAAAGGGGTTATGGAAATTATATTTTTTACTATAAATATTAATTAGAAATATAAAATTATTTTCTATATCATGGTATTTTTTAAATAATTTTTACACATCAATAAAATTATATTATCTATGACACAATAATGATGCAGTATTTATCTCATTAATAAATGATTTAAATTAATAATATTATAATGATTAAAATATTATCCAAAACATGTCAAATTATGATTGGATGATTTTATTTCGACCATTAATCATTTTATCTTCGACTATAATTATTTTTGGACCATTAGAAACCGAATATCAATATATTATAAAATAATATTTTCACACTTTCCTAAAGATCCCCTCCTCTCCCTTATAAAAGGAGGCCACTACTATCCAATTCCACACACCTCTCAAGCAATTTGGATCATTCAAACTCTACCAAATTAAGCTACCTACATCCATCTCCTCCCTCTAGAAGGCTTAACTTAGGCATAAGGCACTTCAAGAAGTCGTTTTGGTTCAAACCAATGGAGTTACCCAAATTAAAGGTAATAGTTTCTCTTAAATTGTTTTCATTTATTTTACTTCTCGAACCCCAAAAATCTTTTTATTTCTTTATTCTGTAACAAAACCAGTATCCTCAATATACTAGGATGTTTTTATAAGAAGGATTAGAACTACAATTACACACACCTCCATCTAATGGATGAAGATCATAATGTTTCTTTGGATGGAAAACTAATGCCTCACGAAATGATTATTATTCAGTTACATCTTACTGACTATCATGGTGGCCATTATGATGGAACTATATTTATATATGATATATATTATTTTTATGTTTTCTTTATGCTTATGTATTTTACATTTATATCATTCCTTTATGGTTTCCATAGTGGGTAAATACGATAATCTCATTTGGGGAAGTGTGGACTATCGCCCCCTCAAAGTGATGTGATTTGTTAATGCCTTATATGGGATGTATAAAGGATAGTGTTAATGATATTATATATTATATTACAATGGAATTATAATAAAACTATTTATCATTATTTTTTATTTCCATTAAAATAATAAATAGAAATGAAAGTAGCGTTCATGCGTACGTACGACTTACCGTCTCCATGAACGGTGCATTTCATTACTTACCTATAAATGTTATATACTATTATAAATACATATATATACTAGATATATATGATATATATGATATCTAAATCATGAATATAATTCTGGATATAATGGACTATTGACCACATGGAAAACTTGTATATATAAGGTGTTCATTTTTGACTCAAGTGCCAAATATCGACAAAACGAAATTTATTAATTTAAATGATTACATAATGTTTATAAAATGGTAATAAGTGATATAAAAGTAATAATAAACTTGAAAAAGGTTCTTAGGAATGTATAAATTAACTTTATTTTATTATTCAGGATACTAAAGAACGATCGAGTCAAGTCGGACACGAGGTGAGGTACTTCGTCTCAATATCCTTTCATTTAGGCATATTTTGTTTTAATACACGACTTTATTTTATACGCTGTATAAACACACTTGACTTTTAAAAGGGAATCATTTTCTACATATTGTTTTACTAAACGACAGAAAATAATGTTCCTTGTAATGTAAGTAGTGACAGACCTATTCCATCGTCGTGAGTATTATTTGATCTTTGGATTCCTCAACAAAAGGTAATGTTTTTAAAAGAAAATAAATACCTTATACTCATTTAAGTATTTTTGGTATTGAAAATGATTTTGAAAATTGATTAGTTATGTCAATATATTTAAGTGATATATTGTGATCAAAATTTGGAAATTGTTTCTTTCCTTTATATTTGTTGTATGTGTTATGATTTTATATTGGTACTTAGAAATTTGATGGGTGGTTACATGATAAACCAAATGACGGGTGGTGCTATGAATACCAGGATAGGTGGTTACGTTATAACCTCCAATGGATTGGGTATGGAAGTTGGCCTTATGGCTATTCCATTTAGTGATATGTGTGGAAGTCGACCGTATGGTTATTCCATTTACGTATGTTTATGTCCCAAGTTACCTTTATATGTTATGTGTTCTTTATATGGGTATTATGGTAATATTTTTGTTAGAAAAGGGTATGTAATGATCTTTCATTCAATAAAGAGTATTTACTACTACATAATGGTGAAGAGTATTACTTATGTTAAAGTATTTCTGCTTTACTTGTTGTTTTAAAAAACTAACAGTTTTACTTCATTGTGTATCCCTTACTGAGCTATTTATGCTCATCCCAAGTTTTTGAAATGTTTTTCACAGGACATAATATGGAATAGGGTCAAGGATGGGATCAAGGAAAATTCATGTTGTCTTAAACATGGAACTAGACATGACTCTTTTTTTCAAGAGTTCATGTTTTGTAAAAAAATGGATACTGGGTGGAAGTGTCTACTTTGTAATTTTTTTTGAAATGTAATAGTTATGGCCTAATTCTCTTAAACTCTAAACCAAAAAAGATCATCAACGTGAATTATTCATTTAATTCAATATTCTATAATGTTTAATGCCGGGTCCTTATAGTTGGTATCAGAGGTTGGTTTAGATAACTTTAGGAGTTAGGGTATTGTTAAATTAATATCCATAAAGTAATTTATGTTAATATCGAGATCATGTAGCATATACAGATTACCATGTTGCTTCTCCTAAGATATTTCTGTGTTCAGAATGGTTTTCTGTAGAGGAAACAAGGTCGCTATGTTGGGACAACATCAAGAAGAAGATAACCCTCCTAATCTGCAACCTGAGATGGTTGGAATCGAAACTGAACAGTTTGCTACAGTGATGGCACAGATGAATCAGACTATAAATGGTGGTGGTATCCATGTACGAGATTAGCCAGATGAACCGTAGAGGAACAAGTCAGTAGCGGAGCATTTCATGAGGCAATATACCCCTTCATTAAGAGGATCATCTGAACCTATTCTAGATGAAGGGTGGATTAAAGCATTGGAGAAGATTTTTGATGTCATGGGTTGTTCAGAACATCATATGGTTAGTCTTGTTGTTTACCATTTTGAAGGTGAAGCTGATCAGTGGTGGTCGATGGTGAAAACTACCAGGGATAGTGATGAGATTAATGCTCTTGTTTGGGAAGAATTGAAAGGCATGTTTCTTGAGATATATTTCTCTAAGGTGGTTCGTCTTAGGATGGAGAAACAATTCTGGGAATTGAGGCAGGAGGATGACTATGTGGATGCTTATAAAGAAAAAATCACTCGACTAGCAAGGTATGCTCCAAATTTCATACGAGATCTTGATATTAAGATAAATCGATTTTACTCAGGACTAAAGCCATGATATCCAAGAGGGTTAGACTCTTGTGAGTTCAAAAGTTATGAAAAACTTGTTCATTGTACGGAGAAGGTGGAAATGGAGTTTTTCGATGATCAAGTGTTCTTTGATAAACAACAGAATAAGTGGTCCAGTTGGTAGGAAAAGGGGAAGAATTCATCAAAGAAGCCTAGAGGTAAGAAAACTAAATATCCAACTTGTGATAAGTGCGGTAAAAATCATCCTGGAAAATGTTTATCAAAGTCTGTAATGTGCTTCCAGTGTGGTAAGTCTGGTCATATAGCTCGTAACTGTAAAGAATATGATCAAGCAAGAAATGAAAAACCATCTGTAAGATGTTTTAAGTGTAATGAAATGGGTAATTATGAAAATGAGTGTCCATCGAAGAACCCAACTAAGGGAATGTAGCCAGACTACAAGAAGAAATGGGTGGTGAAATTCTTTGCAACTACTTCAGCAGATGTTGGTCCATCACACGAAGTACTATCAGGTACATTGTCTGTTTGTTTAGATTATGCCAATGTGTTGTTTGATTCAGGGTCTACAAACTCTTTCATTTCTGAGATGTTTTCTAGTAAATTGGGAATTCCATCTCAAGATATGAATACAGAACTTATGGTAAAAACACTTGGAGGAAATTTTGAGACAAAAAGAAAACATAAGAACATTCCTGTCCTTGTGTGCATAAAGAATCTACCTACAAACCTTTTTGTTTTACCTCTAGTAGAGTTTGATGTTATTTTCGGCATGGATTGGATTTCTGTTTATCATGATAAGATTTATTGTAGAGCTAATGAGGTTTCATTTCAGAAATTTTTACAGTTTGTGTACAAGAATGAACCATTGATTTTGCTAGCATATCAGGATGTTGAGAAACTAGTAAAAGAAGGAAATGAATGTTACCTTGCTCATATTGTTGAAAATAATGAAAGTGTTGATATTACTGATGTTCTAGTGGTAAATGAGTACCTTGATGTTTTTCCTGATGAGTTTCCTAGTATTATCCCAGATCAGGAAGTTGAATATACTGTTGACTTAGTTCCTGATGCTATGCCAATTTCAAAACCCCCTTATCGAATGGCTCAAATTGAACTTTTAGAGTTAAAGAAGCAATTTCATGAGTTATTAGATAAAGGTTTCATTCGACCTAGAACATCACCATGGGTTCTCCTGTCTGGTTTGCTAAAAATAAATATGGTTCAATGAGAAATTGAATTGATTATAGAGAATTGAATAACATTACTATTAAGAATATGTATCCTTTTCCTCATATCGATGATTTTTTTGATCAGCTCCAGGGAGCTCAGTATTTCTCATAGATTGACTTGAGATCGGGGTACCATCAGTTGAAAGTAAAATAAGAAGACGTTCTGAAGACCACATTTTGTACTAGATATGGCCATTATGAATTTGTAGTTATGCCTTTTGGGTTAACCAATGAACCTTCTATATTCATGGATCTTATGAATAGAACTTTCCATGAGTTCTTGGATAAGTTTGTGGTTGTGTTCATTGATGATATTTTGGTTTATTCCAAATGTAAGGAGGAACATGAAAGTCATTTAAGGGTTATCTTGAAAACCTTTAATCAAAAGAAAATATTTGGGAAATTCAGTAAGTGTGAGTTTTGGTAACAAAAAATTTCTTTCCTTGGTCACATTGTTTAAAAAAATGGCATAACTATTGATCCTGCTAAAACAAAAGTTGTTGAAGAATGGCCAATATCCCCAAATATAACTGAGATTCGTAGTTTTCAATGATTGGTAGGTTATTACCGGATGTTTGTTGAATATTTTTCATGGTTATCTAGTCCAATGAATAAGTTAACTCGAAAAGGTGTTAAGTTCATCTGGACAAAAGAATGTGATGATTGTTTTCAAGAATTGAAAAGAAAATTGGTTAATGCTCCAGTTTTGGCACTGCTTTCCAGAAATGGTGAGTTTGTTATCTACAGTGATGCTTCGTTGAAAGGACTAGGATGTGTCCTAATGCAGAATGATTAGGTAATTGCTTATACTTCACTTCAATTGAAACCTCGTGAGTTAAATTACCCTACACATGATTTGGAATTAGCTTCTGTTGTTTTTGCTTTAAAAATTTGGAGGCATCATTTTTATGGAGTGAATTGTGAAATATATAATGATCACAAAAGTTTAAAGTATATATTCACTCAAAAATAATTGAACAAGAGATAGAGGAGATGGTTGGAATTAATCAAGGATTATGATTGCACGATCCATTACCATCCGGGAAAAGAAAATAAAGTGGCTGATGCTTTGATTTGAAAAAGTAATGCTTCATTAACCATGATACATTTGGAATGACATCCTTTGGTTTTTGATTTGATGAACTTTGTCATAGAAGTTGTTGGTGTAGGAAATTATTCTATTTTGTTTCAGGTGTCAGTGAAGTAATCTCTTTCAGATAGAATAAAGAAAGCACAGAAAGATGGTAGTGAGTTGCAGAAAAATGTAGAGTTGGTTCAAACTAGTAAGTTATTTGAATTTAACATTGATAATGATCATGTTTTGAGATTTGAAAAGAGATTATGTGTTCCTTGTGATTCACAGTTGAAGAATGAGTTGTTATGTGAAGCTCATAGTTCCCCGTTTTCTGTTCATCCTAGAAGTACTATGACGTACAGAGATATTCGTGACTATTACTGGTGGGATGGAATGAAAAGAGATATTGCTGATTTTACTGTGAAGTGTTTGACTTTCAGTAGGTTAAAGTAGAGCGGTAGTTACTAAAAGGGATGCTTCATACTTTAACAGTGCCAGAGTGGAAATGGGAAAATATATCCATGGACTTTGTTGTGGTATTTCCAAAGACATCTCGAGGTAAAAATGAAATCTCGGTTATTGTTTATCAATTGACTAAATCTACTCATTTCCTTCCTATTCGAGATAATTTGTCTCTAGATAAAATTGCTCGGTTGTATGTTAAAGAGATAGTAAAGTTGCATGGTGTTCCCCTCTCTATTGTATCTGATTGTGATCCCAGGTTCACTTCTAACTTTTGGAAAGGCCTTCAAAAGTCATTAGGTACTGAAATAAATTTTATTTCAACTTTTCATCCTCGATCAGATGGGCAGTCAGAAGGAACAATTCAGACATTAGAAGATATGTTACGAGCTTGCTCGATGGATTCTCAGGGAAGTTGGGACCAATATCATTCTTTGGTTGAATTTTCATTTAATAACAGTTTTCATTCCAGTATATAGATGGCTCCATTTGAGGCATTATATGGAAAGAGTTTTTGATCTCCAGATTATTGGGATGAAGTAGGTGAAAGGAAGATGATGGGACCGGAATTGGTAGAAGAGATGGTGGAGAAAGTTCAGTTGATTCAGAAGCACATGAGAACACCTCAGAGCAGATAGAAACGTTATGCCGATAACCGGAGGAAGGATCTTTCCTTTGAGGTAGGTGATCATGTCTTTCTCAAAGTTTCTCCATGGAAAAGTGTGATGCGTTTTGGTAAGAATGGATAGTTGAGTGCGAGGTTCATTGGACCTTATGAAATTTTGGAGAAAGTTGGATCAGTTGCTTATAGAGTGGCTTTACCTCCATGTTTATCTCAGGTACACAATTTTTTTCATGTTTTGATATTGATAAAGTATATGCCAGATGCATCTCATGTTTTGAGCCCAGAGGTAGTTCTGTTGTAAGAGAATCTCTCTTATGAAGAACAACCAGTTCAGATTCGTGACTGTAGATACATAGTACTAGAAACATGCCCTTTATTAGCGCTAAAAATGGCCTTTATCAGCGCTTGAAAAATCGCTCATAAAGCCAGCGTAGATAAAGGGGGGTCCCCTTTATCAGTGCTCCGAAAATCACTGATATAGGACCCCTTTATCAGTGCTAAAAAAAGAACTGATAAAAGTGGTCTTTTAGCAGCTCTAAAAAAAGCGCTGATAAAAGTACCCCTTTATCAGCACTTTTTTAGCGCTGATAAAGGGGTCCTATATCAGCGCTTCCTTTATCATCAATTTCGTTTTAGCGCTTATAAAGGACCATTTTATCAGTGCTTTTTAAAAAGCGCTGATAAAATTTAAAAAATTTAAAAAAAGTTAAAAAAAATTAAAAAAAAATTAAAAAATACTGCGAATCGGGTGGGCTTTTATAGCGCTTGAGCCCCCCATTTTACAGTGCTTTTATTCCCCTTTATATCACCCCACACACCCCACACACCCCCTTCACCCTTTAACAGCGCTTGCTGCTATATTCCCCCATGCGCGCGCGCCCCTGCCTCCCACAGGATTTGAACTCGAGACCTTCCCCCTACGCGCCTAAGCCTTTACCACTACTCTATTTTGATTTGTCTTCCAATTCATGGTATCTATATATATATATAGTTATATTTATTCGTATAGTAATATATATTTATATTAATATATATATAGTTATTAGATTATAATATATATATAAAGTTATATTATAATATATATATTGTTATATTATAATATATATATATATAGTTATATTAATATATATATAGTAATATTAATATATATATATATAGTGATATTAATATATATATCTACATATATATATATTTAGTTATATTTATTCGTATAGTAATATATATTTATATTAATATATATATAGTTATATTAATATATATATTGTTATATGAATATATATATAGTTATATTATTATATATATAGTGATATTAATATATATACTTATAGTAATACTAATATATAAATATGTAGTTATATTAATATATATATAGTTATTAGATTAATATATATATATATATATAGTTAGATTAATATATATATATAGTTAGATTAATATATAGGTACATAAATATTAATATATTTGTATTTTAAATAAAATGGATGTTAGTTATTATTTAGATAAAGATAATATATTTTATATGTAAATATATTTTATTATTTATATTTATAATTAAATTTTTTGGTATGAATATATAAAAAAATTGTACATATAGTTATATATTTGATTATAAATAGCAGTGTATTATCAAAAAGGATAAAATTTCAAATATATAATATCAATATGAATGTAATAACTTGGAATAAATTCAGTCCCCACCAAAAAAATCCAATAATACCCCCTTAAACGAGGCTAAAAATCCACAAAATGTTAAAAAATTTGCGTACCCCGACAAAAAAATCAGTTTTGGAGGCCTTCTAGGCCTCTTTTGGCCTCAAAAAACGCTTGATCGGGGTACCACTGGGTCACTATGACGTAGAGCTCATCACAGTCTTTGATTTGATATGTGGTAGAGCTCAAATGGACACCCGGATCAAATGTTATGGCTGTTTGAAGTTTGAGTTGCATTTTCAACATATTTTGGATCTTTTTTTAATTGTTTTTAATTTTTTTAGTCCTCAAATTGTTATTAAATGACTATTAATCCATAATGATTATCAAATTACTAATTAAAAATATTTTTTTAATTTTTTAAGCAGCCATTTTCACTAAAAATCATATATATATATATTAAGTATAATAAGTGTAAATGAACATTTATACTTATCTAAAATATATTTAAAAATTATATTTTATATTTATATAAAAATATAACAATATTTATATATTAATATATTAATATATTTCTAATTTTTTTGATGCCGACCCTTTATCAGCGCTTTTAAAAAAAGCGCTGATAAAGCCCCCCCCCCTTTATCAGCGCTACTAAACAAGCACTAATAAAGGGGGGACCCTTATCAGCGCTAACAAAAGCGCTGATAAAGGGGGGTCCCTTTATCAGCGCTTTTTCGTTAGCACTGATAAAGGGAGGGCGCTGCAAAAAACTGTTTTTGTGGTAGTGATAGAAGGTGTTGCGGAATAAGGTAATTTACCAGGTAAAGGTTTTGTGAAAAAACCATATAGTTGAAGAGGCAACGTGGGAATCTGAAAATTCTATGAGAGATAAATACCCCCACTTATTTTGATAAGTGAATAAAAATTGCGAGGACGCAATTTCCAAAAGGGAGCAAGGATGTAACATCTCATGTAAATGAAGAATAAGATATTTTTATACTTATTAATATTTCTGAATTAAATATTAATTTTAATTTAAAAGTGTTGCTATGTTCGATAGCGTACCCGATACGCAACAACGAGTTTCTTTGGAATCTTACATTGCACACTAATAATATAATATTATTATTTTAAATAGTAGTTAACTCCTAGAAATTGTATTGGAGGGAATGAATTAAAATAACTACAATATGATTATACATGATTTTTAAATGTATTTACATTATCCAATGAAAAGTTAGAGGTTTACAATGTGAATGAATTTAATTTTAAGCATAATTTACATTAAAAGACTGATTTATCTCCTTTTAATGGAGAACCCTTTTTAAATATAGTTTTGGTCACTTTAATACATTATATATGACCAAATAAAATCCTTATTTATAATGGGAACATCAAATTTTACTTTGGGTAATTTTTTGGTATTTTTCTGATAAAGTTCATTTTTTAAGGAATAGTGAAAAATACTGTATTTTAATTCAAAAGTGTCTTTTAATATAATTTATTTATATGGTAATATTATCTTATTAGTTGTTTTTAAAGTGAAATTGAAATATATTTTTACCATTTAATCCAATTTTGATCATTGGAATTAATTTCACTTTGAAATTGGACATAAACATGTATCAATCTTTTGATAGTTATTGTTTCTTAAAAACACGCTATTTGTTTTAACAATGGGAATTAATTTTTAAATTAATTAATTCCAATTCTATGTTTTGAATTTGGAAAAATAGAAATCAATTTTGAATTCGGAATATCAAATAATTCTTTGGCTGAATTTTTGGTATTTTTCTGAAAAACTTCAATTTTTGATGAATAGTGAAACCACGTAGTGGTAGTTAAAAAAATTGAATTTTTCATTTAAATAAAATTTTACCACTTTTTTGAATTGAATTTCAAAAATCTGACATACATGGTTGTTATAAATAAGTAAAATGTTGTTCATTAAGATGAAAATAATTTTTGGTGAAGAGTAACTTTTGACTTTTATTTACCGCGGTTAAAGATAAAAAGGGTAAGTCAAGGTAAAAAGAATATATTAATATTTCAAAATTACATTAAAACCTGGAAAACCCTTATTTGACGAGTCATTAACGACCATGGGAATTTCTGGGTCGATTTTTGTACCCCTTTGATCAACTTGGGAGTGATACTGACAATTTAGATTAATTAACTTAAAGTAATGGAAAATATGACAAAAGTAAATATCGTTTAGTAAATTAATTTTTAGAAGGGGTTATATAAATTTTCTTTATGACTATAAATATTCATTAGAAATATAAAAATATTTCCTATATCCTAGTATTTGTTTTATAATTTTTAGACATCAAGTAAATTAAATTACTTATGACACAATAATGATGCAGTATTTATCTCATTAAAAAATGATTTAAATAAATAAGCTTATAATGATTAAAATATTATCCAAAACATGTCCAATTATGATTGGATGATTTTATTTTGACCATGAATCATCTTATCTTTGACTATAATTATTTTTGGACCATTATAAAATGAATATCATTATATTATAAAATAATAATTTCACACTTTCCTAAAGAGCCCCTCCACCCCCTTATAAAAGAAGGCCACTTCTAACCAATTACTCACACCTCTCAAGACATTTGGCTCATTCAAACTCTACCCAATTAATCTCCCTACATCCCTCTACTCCCCCTATAATCCTTAACTTAGGCAGAAGGCACTTCAAGAAGTCCTTTTGGTTCAAACCAAATAAGTTACCCAAATTAAAGGTAACCGTTTTCTTTAAATTGTTTTAATTTATTTTACTTCTCCAACCCTTAAAATATTTTTATTTCTTTCTTTTGTAAAAACACCAATATCATCAATATACTAGGATGTTTTTATAAGAATTATTCGAACTACACATACACACACCTCTATCTAACGGATGAAAAACATAATGTTTCTGTGGATAGAAAACTAATGCCTCACAAAATGATAATTGTTCAATTACATATTACCGCCTATCAAGGTGGACATTATGATGGAACTGTATTTATATATGATATATATTATGTTTATGTTTTCTTTATTCTTCTGTATTTTCCATTTATATCATGCCATTATGGTTTCCATAGCGGGTAAATACGATAATCTCATTTGAGGAAGTGCGGACTACCGCCCCCTCCAAGTGATGTGATCCGTTAATGCCTTTTGTGGGATGTATAAAGGATAGTGTTAATGATATTATATATGATATTATACTGTAATTATAATATACCTATTTATCATTATGTTTTATTTCCATTAAAATAAGAAATAGAAATGAAAGTAGCGTTAATGCGTACGTACGACTTACCGTCTCCATGAACGGTGCATTTCATTTCTTACCTCTAAATGTTATTTACTATTATAAATACATGTATATACTAGATATATATGATATATATGATATCTAAATCATCAATATAATTATGGATATAATTGAATATTGACCACATGGACAACTGGTAAATATAAGGTGGTCATTTTTGACTCAAGTGCCAAATATCGACAAAAAAAAGTTATTAACTTAAATGAATAAATAATGTTTATAACATGGTAATAAGTGATATAAAAGGAATAATAAAATAAAAAATGGTTCTTAAGAAAGTATAAATTAACTTTAGTTTATTATTCAGGATATTAAAGAGCGATCAAGTCAAGTCAGACACGAGGTAAGGGACTTCGTCTCAATCTCCTTTCATTGAGGCATATTATGTTTTAATACACGAATTTCTTTTATATTCTGTATAAACACCCTTGAATTTTCAAAATGAATCTTTTTCTACAAATTGTTTTACTAAACGTCAAAAAAATAATGTTCCTTGTAATGTAAGCGGTGACAACGACCTTTTCTGCCGTCATGAGTATTATTTGATCTTTGGCTTCTTCAACAAGCCGTAATGTTTTTAAAACAAAATAAATACCTTATACTCTTTTACGTATTTTTGGTATTGAAAATGGTTTTGAAAATTGATTAGTTATGTCAATATATTTAAGTGATATATTGTGATCAATATGTGTAAATGTTTTCTTTCATTTATATTTGTTGTATGTGTTATGATTTTATATTGGTACTTGGATATTTGACGGGTGGTTATGTAATAAACCAAATGATAGGTGGTGCCGAGAATACCAGGATGGGTGGTTATGTTATAACCTCCAATGCATTGGGTGTGGAAGTCAGCCTTATGTCTATTCCATTTAGGGATATGTGTGGAAGTCAATTGTATGGTTATTCTATTTAAGTATGTTTATGTCCCAGGTTACCTTTATATGTTATGTGATATTTATATGGGTATTATGGTAATATTTTGGTTAAAAAGGGTTAGTAATTATCTTTTATTCAGTAAAGAGTATTTACTACTTCATAAAGGTGAAAAGTATTACTTATGTTAATGTATTCATTGTTTACTTTTTGTTTTGAAAAAATAAAAGTTTTACATCTTTGTGTATCCCTTACTGAGCTTTTTATGCTCATCCTATATTTTTGAAATATTTTTCACATGAGATAATGTGGAATAGGGTCAAGGATGGGATCATGGAAAATTCATTTTTTCTTGAACATAGAAGTAGACATGACTCTATTTTTTTAAGAGTTCATGTTTTGTAGAAAAAATGGATAATTGGTGAAAGTGTCTACTTTGTAATTTTTTATGAAATGTAATAGTTATGGCCTAATTCTCTAAAAATCTAAACCTAAAAAGATTCTCAATGTTAATTATTCATTTAATTAAATATTATGTAATGTTTAAGGCTGAGTCCTTATAGATCTTGTGGCCATATCTTTAGATTAATATCATAATTTAAATTTCATATTGTGGAATTGGTTTGGGTATAACTATAAATATTTCTTATTCCCATAATTTTTTACTAATATATGTTAATGAAATTATTGGTTTACATAAGCTATGTTATATTAAATTTGTTTTATATAATATAGATTAAAATACTCTTCATAATCTAATTTGATAGTTTTAACACATTTTTTTTCATGGAACATCCCCAATCTAGAAGCATTAAAATTTCAAAATATAAATTTTTTAGTAGTTAAAAATATCATTATATGAGAATGTATAAGAGTAAAAAAAATGTATTACTCGACCACATGTCAATTCCCCTAGTATAGTCTCAAATTATCTAATTGTTTTGATCAAAACCCATTTTAGGGAGATAACATCCTTTCACCTACAATACCAACTCTAAATAAATTATATTTTAGTTTTAAATTTTCTATATATCTCAATGTAAATATATATTCATCCTTTAATTAGAAAAAATATTTATAACATTAATATATAGAGAAAAATAAAACAGTATATATAATACGGGGAATAAGTTTTTTTATAAATGGAATGATATTTCATCAAATATAATAGTGATAAGGTTTATAAAATTATCATAAACCTGATTTTAAATAAAAAGTTGAATCATTACCATGGATAAATAAATTATATATACGATGGTGTAGATCATTTTTAAAAGTGTTAAAATCATTTAGTTTCACCAAATTTTGAATTGGATGAATATATTCTCTATCCCTATCTTGATAAATATGCCTTAGTTTTATATTTATATCCTTTAAACTACCTTAGTGTGTTAGGTTATGTAGTAAAAATCACACTATTATAACTCACTTTCATCTTCAAACAAAATAGAATGAAAGACATCTTTTTATACACAATCTATATTTTAATATTTTCGAAAAATCACTCAATAACATTATAAGTTAAGTAATAATGGAAATTATAACACACTTATGGAGTTTGAGTTTTCAAAATTATCTCAATTCAAGTAAATGTAAAAATTTCACATGTTATAGTTTATGAATTGTATAACAGTACTTGTAACATAAATTTACCAAAAAGTATTATCCAAGATGTAATTGGATATCGTTTAACATATTTTCGCTTCATACAAATATCTCTAATTATAAAGAGATTATTCCCTCCCAAAAATTATATTATGTCATTTTGATAATAGGTATAGGAACCCAATAATTTAGTATTAATCTATTTGATTCTATTTCATTATATTTTATTCATATCCATTTGGACTCCCAGTTTTATTATGTTCATTAAAATATTCCAAGACAGTTCTAAAAATAAAATAAAATAAATTTTTCCTTGATCATTTTAATATGATTATTAAGAATATTTTAAAGTATAATAATTAACTGGAAACATGTGAATTTATAGATGTTTGTATCATTTGTAATGGGTCCATAATACGTCAATATATTTCTTCAAATACAAAACTTAGAATTTAAATATTTAACAAAACACTTACTATTAATTTCACCAAATATTTTAATGAGAATATATTTTACCTAACTCATATCTTGATTTTTATTGATATGTAAAAAATGTGTCCTTTTTCACCCACATCTATGTTTCTTATCATCACCAATACTCCAGACATAGTATGAAAATCTCATAACTAACAAAATATTTTTCCATTCATGTGTATGAAATTATAACATATTATTTCACTACTATATACTGATCACATAAAATATATCATCATTGTATAAAATTTTACCATATATGGTAGATTATTGATATAGGTAACTCTCATCATATTAGTCATCAAAAAATAATATCGTTTCTAACATTGTTTGATTCATACTAACAAAACAATGAAACCATGAATCTAAATAAAATTTTACATTATAGGATATAATTTTAGTAATATTAAATTAAAATACACAATATATTAAATGAAAAAAATATATAGAATACATTATCAATATGAAATATAAATTCACAAATTTTTTTGTTACCTGAAAATGATAAAAATATTATTACAACACCCCATGATTTTAAATATGAACATCATATTCGATATCCGGTATAACATGCATAAAAAATGATATAAGGGAATATAAAAACTAATAATTTATGACAAATTTATTTTCTAAATAAATTCAACAACTTTTATAACTTTTAATGCTCCCAAATTTGGGTCTGAACAAAAACATGATACTTTTAAAATACTATTATTTAAACATTTCAATTATAAACTAGATGTTAAATTGATTGATATGAATAATAATAACTAATTTATTAATATAATATGGTTTATAAATTTATATATTAAATGAAATATAAATCTAGTTATTATATATAAAATTAAAACAACTTGAATGGAAAAATAAATGTTTTTTGAAAAAATTATATTTTTCTAAAAGGCTACCTGTTTACTCTTTAAATACAGAATTTATATATAATTTTTACCAAATTTAAAAATTTTATTGACAAAATAATATTATTATATGAAATATAAATGTAAAAATTTTAATATGCTGAATTTTTGGGATTTTTATGATAAATATTCAATTTTTGATGAATAGTGACAATTGCCGAATTTTAATTAAAATATACAATTTTGGTTAAGTTATTTATAAAGTAAAATTGTATGATTATTTGATTTTAAAGTAAAATTATATTATTAATATGTCAATTAATCCAATTTATTTCATTACAATAATATTATTTTTTTATTTCGATATAAAAAAATATAAGTATTTGAACATTTTTCTGTAAAAAACCTGTTTCCTGGGTGGATATATGGGGTAAATTTTATATAAAAAATTTCCACTATGAGAATTTAATGTTAAAAAATTTATTCCATATTTTAAAAGAGAGTAATTTATTTTATGAAAAAAGTAATACATAATTTTTACAATAACTAAAGGTGAAAAGTTTAGTTATTATTTAACACAGTTAAGGTAAAAACAAATATAATGTGGGATTAATCTAAGAATATAAGGGTAAAATAACCTAACAACATGTAAAAAACTTATTTTAGGGATATATTTACACCTAACCTACCCCAAATTTTATCCTAATGTTAATGACTATCAATTATTATTCTTTTGGGAAATTTCCTTGTAATTTTCAAGAGGGTTCCCTTTCTACACATAAAAAATGGCACCCCTTCCTTCCCATATTAGAACCTCTCAATTCATTTGAATCAAAAAATATTCTAAAAATAACCCCAATAAATCCATATAAATATTCAATAACCTCTGGTCCTCCCGAAATACCACCCATCGGATCCTTAAGTGGATATCCAAAGTAGGTTTCTCTTTGGGAAGGTTATTATCTTAACAAAGAGTCTTTATTTTCATTCATATTTGTTAACATTAAATCATGCACTGATTTTTTTTATAAAATCCTATATATTAGGTTGTTATATGTTTCATTTATAATATTTATACATATCCCCTTCCATTAAATGGGGAATGAAATATTTTTTCATGTGTACGACGGACTACCGCCTGTCAAAATGATGTAGTTCATTTTCCATATACAATTTAAAGGGTCGGTATAGTGATATATATATAACAAAATTATATGATATTTATTATATTATTATAATTATAAAATTTTAATTTCATATATACCTATTTAGATTCTATTATTGTTCAAATACAATAATTTCGAATGTGTGTATGAAGGACTACTACCTTGCAAAGCGATGTGATCCGTTTTTCACATACGATTTACATGGAATATAATGTAGATATAATTAATGATTAAATTTTATATATATGTGACTAAATTGGTAATAAAAAAATAATATGTCACAAAATTCCCTACACATTCACTCGTTAATGTAATGATATCATCGTACATGCATACATAAAACCTACTATCTCTACGAAGTGATGTAATACATTCTCCAATTACTCCATTAATAAATGGTCCAAGAAATGTATCTAATGATTTAATAATACATTTATAAAATTATTATAATTATTTATATGATATATATATATCTATATATTATGTACAATAAGGGGAACATTAATGAAAAAACATGCACGACAAAACAAGGAAATTAACAGCCGAAACAATGAAAACAATGAAATATTATTATCAAATGGGTGGTAAAATGATATAATAGTATACTATATGATATTATAAATATTATTAATTTTATGGGATAAATTAATAACATTATTAAAACCATTATATTTCATGTATGAGAAAATAGGAATGAAATTAGGCCCGAGGTAACGGTTTCTCATCTCACTTTTACTTCTATGAGATATTTTCCATATTCAATACCAATTCCCCTTTTGTGGTGTATCATACCCCCCATTAACATTTTATATCACGAATCTATTTATTTTAATGGTATTTAAATTTTTTATTTTATTTCATTTATTTAATATTCTTTATAGTTCAGAAGATACTAATGTGAAAAAGGTTTATTTCACAAAATCATTAATTTTCAATATTATTTACGTTAATGCCCCCCTTGTGGGTTTATTTAATATTTATATTTTAAAATAAATATATTTTTTACCTATGGTTATTAATGATCAATTTTATGTAATAATACAAATTTTTTTATCTTTGTTACTTAAAATTATAGAGAAAATGTTTTTAGGAAAATCTGATATTATTTAACTCCTCAGTGGGAAATCCATTTCCATCAAAATAAATGTTTTCTAAAAATATTTTTGAAAATGTTTTCAGAATTTTGAAAGTGATTTATTAAATAAATTTTTACCTTTTTTATGAAATTTATTTATTGTAATAATCATTTCCTCTTTAAAACAATTCCCTTTGGGGTTTTTCCAACAATGTGAAAGGAATCTTTGATATTAAAATAATTTCCCAAAATCATGGTAAATTAATAATTATAATATTAAAATTTTTAAATGTTTAATTTAATTTTATAATGATATTTTAAATTTTTTCTGAAATTGTTTTTATAAATGGTTATTTCCAAAATGAAAATAATTTTTTTCCAAAAAAAGTTCTTAAGGTTATTTTCATGGTATTTCTATTCATAAAAGACCTGGAACAAATATTTTACTTATGTTCCACCGAGGATATGTTTCATTGATACCACCATAATTATTTATTTATATGGTTTATGATATGATTTACTCGGGATGTATAATTTTTATAACGTTCAAAATATTACTCTGGATGTTTTATGGTTATATTTATTGATTTCGAATAGTATTTACATTTCATATGATAGTTTTTCAAAATGATTTTTTAAAATTACTATGATTCATCCATTTTATATGAGGAATTAATTTGAATTAATAATTGATGGCTTGGGATTATATATCCCCTTGATACATCGTTATGTATAATGAGATAAACTAGAATGGGTTTTGGATGAGGTCTTACCCATTTATATAGATGTCTTGGAACTACACCTTGATGATATTATATATTGTGGATAAATGTCTTGATATTATGTTTTAGATGTCCAAAAATATAAATTCAATAATTATGATTAATTTTATTAATATTTCATGTGATTATTCTATTAGTTAGAATATCCACGGTTAAGCTTCAAGATCATGTTATTTTTTATATAGAATTATTTTATCACAATTTATTACTAACATATTATTCACATGTTTTTAATTAAATGGAATTTATTTCAGTAATTTAACTATCCGTATTGATTAATACTTATTTTTTCATAGCTTATACTATATTCTTTCACCTAATGATTATCTGAGATATCTCTTTTCTTTTGTTTTATTTTGACCATGATAACATATAGTTTTTTGTGATCGATATTTAGGGATATGCTAAGGGGAATAATGGTGTATTCAAAGGAAATGAATTGTGTATTTTAGGATTAAAATTGTAATTATAAGGACCCAACCTTAAAACATTATATAATATTGAATTAAATGAATAATTCACATTGGGGATCTTTTCAGGTTTAGAGTTTTAGAGAATTAGGACATAACTATTACATCTCAATGATTACAAAGTAGACACATCTACTTTGTTTCCATTTTTTCAAAAAATAAAAACTCTTGAACAAAAGTGTTATGTCTAGTTCCATGTTTTGGATATCGTGGAATTTCTTTGATCCCATCCTTGACCCTATTCCAATTTATATCCTGTGAAAAACATTTAAAAACATGGGATGAGTATAAAAAGCTCAGTAGGGGATATAAAAATATGGTAAGAAAACATTAGTCCATGTATACATAAGAATCAATGAAATCATACTTTACTCATAAAACATAAGCAATTTAACATACCTCAAGAAATCACATGATTTATGAATAAATCATAGAAATCATAAGACAAAAAGGTAACTTGAGGCATTCATACATTCTTACGTAGGGAGTAATCCTCATGTTTACGTTTGGAATACCCATCATATTATATTCCCTATATCTCTTCAGAGAAACCTTAGCATTTAACTCCTTCATGTTACCTAATGCATTGGAGATATATCTCAGGATCACCTTCCATTAGTTTATCACAAAACCACCAGACTTCATAAACAATGCCCAAGAACCATATAATTGTATCACATAAAACATGCATAAAGGAAAAATAATATTTCCACATTTCAATCACAAAATATAAATACAACTCAATGATATAATAAAAACATTTTTAAAACCATTTTCAATACCTAAACAAAAGAAAAGTACAACATGATATTTATTTTTCTTTTAAAAAATGTTATGGCTTGTAGAGGAAGCCGAAACTCAAATAATGGTCATGGCGGCAGAGAAGTCATTGTCGCCGCATAGGTAAGACAAAAACATTACTTTTTCATTTAGTAAAGCGATTCGTGTATAAATATTCCATTTGAATAAAATTAAATTTCAAAAGTGTTTTATACATCGTAAGTCGTGTTGAAATCAAAAGATGCCTCAATGAAAGGAGATTGAGACGAAGTCCCATACAAAGATGGTATCCTTAAATTAAGGATAAATAAATTACATAATTATGTGTGAAAAATATAAATACACTAAATATAAGTAGATATTTAGTTTAAAACAATTAGAGTTCATCTATATATATTCATATAATGACATAGTCAAGAAGTAGAGGATTAACCCAAAGAATTGAAATTGGGTTAAGAAGTTCCCTAACAGAAATTCGACAGCGTAACGACGTTACTTTAAAATTCAGAAAATAAGTTGATGAAAGATAAAAAAGGTATCTCATCACTTGTACATAATATTTACAGCAATAAGGATATATAAGAACATATCCCAACATAAGAAGATGTAAAATAAAAGACCTAACAAAAAGAAGTCCTTTAAAAAAAAGATAGTGAAAGGTTCCCTTACCGATTTGGTATCTTACAAAACACACACCCCATGAAAGAAAAACCATAAAATGTTGATTTAAATACACATAAATGGATATATATTACTCAAATATTATAATAATGGACAGTACATACACCACTCAAAGGAGATAGTGTCATATATAGCATGAATCTTTCGGGAATAAAAAGTGAGATACAAACTTATTACCTCGTTGTAATCAATCAAGTCGTATAACCAAAAGATAATAAGAACCAAATGAACCACAGAATACCATGAATATAAATAGAATAATGATAATATATATCAAATGGAAGTACACAATACTCCACATGCAATAAATAATTGGTGAAGAATGAAACTCTCATGGAATTAAAAGTGAGAAAAGAAATCCCATAACCTCATGTTTGACATGTCTTGTTCATTTAATTATATTCCTGAATAATAAACCTTGGTAAATTTATAATTTCTCATGGAATTAAATTAAAGTTTATTATTAAATTTATATCACATATTATCATGTTATAATAATTAGTTAATTATGTGATATCATATCATACGTTTTGTCAATGTTCGATACATGAGTCAAAAATAAACATGTTTGAAGAGAATTGTCCATGTAGTTATAATTAAATCATCTCCAGAATGGTATCAATAATTTAAATACCATATATATCCAGTATATATTCATTTTATACTATTCCATAACATTTGGAGATTAAAAACGAACTGCACCATTAATGGAGACAGTAGGCCATACGTACGCATTAACACTACTTTCATTTCTTTGTCATTTTAAGTGATTAAAACTAAATGAGACATATATATTATAATTCCAGTATAATATATAGGTTATTTAGGTAAAATGAGTTCATTAATTAAATTCTTTATAAATTCCATGATTGGCATGAACGAGTCACATCACTTGAGGGGGCGATAGTCCACACTTCCCCAGATGAAATTATCGCAGTTCCACAACAAGAAAACTGTAACGATGTGATAAAATGAAGAAGAATATAGAAAAAATAAATACCATATATATCATATATAAATTCAGTGACATAATAATGGACACCATTAAAGGTGTTAAAATAATGTTGACCAATCATCGTTTGGTGAGGCAGTAATTTACCTCCCACTGAAAGAGTATGTTCTTTAACCATTAGATGGAGGTGTGTGTAAGTGTAGGTAGAATCCTTGTCATAAAAAAATATGAGTATATTGAGGATAATGTTGTTATTATGGGATAAAATAATATGAATATAGGGGTGATTGATGACAGAAAATAAAAGAAAGAAACTCCAGAGAAGACATTACCTCTAAATCGGGTAACTTTTTTTGATTTGAGACAAAGGCTTCCTTGGAAAGACTTATACCCAAAGTGAGTCTTCTAGGAGTGATATAGGGATGTGGAGAGATAATATGAGCAGATTTTGGACCATCCAAGGGCTTGAGAGGTGTGGGTAAGGGGGTAGAGGTGGGGGCCTTTTATAAGAGGGAGGAGGGTCAGTTTTGGAAGGTGCTGAAATATTACTTTATTATAAAATGATTTTCGGATTTTAAATGTCCGAAAATGATATATTTCGAAGATAAGGTGATAAGGGTTAGAAATAAACCCATACAATATGTTTTATAAAAGTTTAATTCTTAGAGTTTACCTTATCGTTTCATTTTATTTAAATCGTTCATTAATGAGGTAATCACTGCATCATCCTGGTGTCATAAATAAATAAATAAATTTAATCTATAAAAATTATAAAACAAATAACAAGATGTAGAAAATATTTTTATCTTTCCAATGACTATTTATTTTCTATGATATAATTTAAGAAAACAAAATTTAAATTGTTTTACATAGGATATAAAAATATTTGTTATATTTCTCTTCTTTTAAAAAAATAAAGTCATAAATGTCACTATTACACCCATGTGACTTCATGGGCCCTCAAGTTCAATAAAAAAGAGTCCGACAGTCTTCCATGACTCAAAAAGAGGATTTTGACACATTTTGGGGTCATTTTATATTATTATGATATTATTTTATTACCTTAACTACCAGATTACTAATTAATCACTATAATTAAAGATAATTACTATCATTACTATTGATAATGTCCAAAAAAGGTCTTAATTACATAATTTGGAACTTTTGATTCCAAAAATGGAATCCATTTTACCAAATTCAAAACATAGAAATTGAAATAATTAATTTAAAAATAATTCTCATTGTCAAAACCAAATAGCGTGTTTTTAAGAAACAATATCTATCAAAAGATTGACAATTGTTTATGTCTAATTTCAAAGTGAAATTATTTCTAATGACCACCATTATATTAAATGGTAAAAATATATTCTAATTACACTTTAAGTCCAATTTAAAAAATAATCTAACCATATAATTAAATTATATGAAAAAGCAGTTTTGAAGTAAAATGCAGTATTTTTCACTATTCATTAAAAAATGAACTTTGTCCAAAAAATACCAAAAATGTATCCAAAGTAAAATTCAATTTCCCAATTCTAAAGAAAGATTTTATATTTTCAAATATAAAATATAAAATTTTCAGAAAGTGGATTTAAAAAGGGTTCTCCATCAAAAGGCGTTTAATCATCCTTTTAAAGAATATTAGAATAATTATGCTTAAAATTGGATTCATTCACATTTTAAGCCTCTAAAATTTATTGGATAAATGTAAAAATATTTAACAAACATATATAATAATTTCATAATTAGTTTTTTTCATTTCTACCATTACAAAGGCTAGGCGTTAACTACCATTTAAAATAATATTATTATATTATTAGTGTGCAACGTAAGATTTCAAAGAAAATCATTGTTGCGTATTGGGTATGCCATCGAACATAGCATTCCCTTTAAAGTAATTTTAACATTTTATTCACAAATATTATTAAATATGAAAATGTCATATTATTTATTTACCTAGGATGTTACATCCTTCCCCACTTTTTGAAAATTGTGTCCTCGTAATTTTAAAATGTTTCTTGGAAACTTCATTGAAATACCCACATCGGAAAAGGAGTAAATTAAACTATCACTTTAAAAGAAAGAAAGAAAAGTAAAAAGGTCACCCGAGACAACAGATACTAGGATTCCATGAAAACATGGATATGGAAGAGAAAACAAAGGGTCAAGTTCTGATGGAGAGTGATAGAAAACATGTTTAGGAGAAAGTTAACCACCAGAAAATCACAAACTTGTGATGGGTTAAACAGTATTTGATTCCCTGTAGGAAAAGTTAACAGAAAGTGTTTTTGTTTTAAGTTACTTTTCCTTGAGGAATTTATTTATGAGATTAACTAAAACATAAGTAAACATACTTACTTGACGTGTATACTTTCATCTCTTACTAGATTTCTTACACAAACTCATATTTTATCCAAAAGATGAGTATTTAGGATGACTTGTTCATATTAAGGGTGTTATAATCAACTTCTTGAGAATCACCTAATCCAAAAAAGATGATCTATATTTTTCCCATGTCTTTAGAACTTAACAAAAACTAAAATTGTTAGTACAAGATCAGATAATCCCTAAAAGGATAATCCTTTATATAAAGAAATACTACTCTTAATCTCCAAAAATCAACAAAAAGAACCCAAGGTTCAAGAAATACCATTAAATAAATAGCTATCTATAAAACTATTCAAAGTAAACTAAACTAAGATTGAAACCCAAATCTCTGAAGGATTTTATCACATAGTCATCCAAGGTAAATCTTAACATTTATCACCAAATAACATCAATTACTCTTAAAGTCTCATACTAAAAAGTAATTACCCTAATTGCATATCCTCCATGATAGGATATTATTTTCCCAAAATCAACTTATTCCTGATTCATAAGATCATATGACTAAAAATAATTAGTTATACTAACCAGGGACTTCACATAGTCTAGTGGTAGGAAATGAATACTAGTCGCACTTTGGTTGTGGGTTCGATTCCCACAGTTTCGTCCGATGCGACAGGTTGTCACATGGTTTGCATGTTGTCCCTTTTCAACAACTGCATAATTTTATAACATTCCAAAAAAGAGATAAATTCATAAAAAATAACCACAACATATTTTAACCAAAAAGGTTATCTAATAACTTTTGTTTTGCATCCCAAAATGTATGAACCAATAATTGCATCAAATTCAAGGATCATATAAACAAAAATGGTTCTTTATAACTATATCCACAAAAGAAAAGATAATTATTCCTTGAATAAAATTTTCATATATCAAACATCAGGGTTACATATACTATAAAAAGTCTTCTAATGTAATCCCATCATCAAAATAGCCTTAATACTTTTAAGCATTTCACCATCCTAAATTCTACCATAACTCTTGAATCCCTTATATGTTGACTACTTGTTTATTCAACATTCTTCATGATCCATTAACCATTCCTTTACAACTTATTCTAAAATACTTCTTTCCTAAAAACAAAACCATGAATCAAATCCTAAGATTCAATAATAGGAAAACATTTGTTAAGAAATAATTTGTACCTTTCATTGGTCATTTTTAGTTTCTTCATCCTCAATCAGAATGGAATTAGGTATTGGAAAACGAGTATTCTTATGATCCTGGTGATCCCATTCTTGAAACTTCTTCATATTACATGTGTTTATATAATGACTACACACACCACATTTAAAACATTCAATTGATCCCTCAGAAATGACTTTTTCCCCTTTCCTAGAGTCAACTAGATGCTTCCTTTTTCCATGGAAGGTTCACGCTTTATGACCTTAATTTTCTACATCTATAGCATCTTTATGTCCCTTTGAAACATTTTCCTAGGTGTTTATTTCCATATATTTGACACATAGGTTTTTTTAACACACTTACCTTTATGATTATTACTTGAACTTCCATAGGGATTTGTTTCTCGCACATATGATGCCTTATAAAGATCACTAAGGTTCAGGTTGTCAATCATGACTCCAGATAGTAGGTTTAGAATAACCACAAGTGTTCTCATTGTAGCTCCCATATCATTCGCTTTCTCATTCAGAAGACCATCACAATTTTCATCACATCCACAGTTACTTTGGTGCTTGCCAGATGTTGCAATTTACTAAAACCAAAATAGTCACTGTAAGTATTTCAGTAAAGTCATCATATAATATATTATGAGTAGGGTAAACACTAATATAAACTTATTCATGTTATCTTAAACTCATTCACTTTATAAAAATAACTATGACGCTTTCTAAAGTCCTAACCATTATGGTAATGTCACTTATGCTTAAAGAATACCTTAACCTCTAATGTTATCTAAACCGACCCCTGATACCGACTATAAAAAACCGAACATAAAACATTACATAATATTGAATTAAATGAATAATTCACATTCAGTATCTTTTCAGGATTGGAGTTTTAGAGAATTAGGACATAACTATTACATCTCAATGATTATAAAGTAGACACATCTACTCAGTTTCCATTTTATCAAAAAATAAAAACTCTTAAGCCAAGGAGTTATATCTAGTTCCATGTTTTAGACAGCATGAAATTTAATTGATCCCATCCTTGAACCTATTCCACTTTATGTCCTATGAAAAACACTTCAAAAACTTGGGATGAGCATAAAAAGCTCAGTAAGGGATATAAAAATACAGAAAAAAACAGTAGTCCATGTATACATAAGAATCAAAGAAATCATAATTTTCTCATAAAACACAATCACTTTAATATACATCATGAAATCATAAGATTTATGAATAACTCATAGAAATCATAAGACATAAAGGTAACATGAGGCATCGATAACATTCTTACGTAGGGAGTAACCATTATGGTTATGTTTGGAATACCCATCACAATATATTCGCAAAATATCTTCTGATAAACCATAGAGTTTAACTCCTTCGTGTTACCCAATTCATTGGAGAGCTATCTCGGGCTCACCCTCCCTTAGTTTATTATTGAAGCACCTAACTTCAAAAACAATTCCCAAGAAAAATATAATCGTATCACATAAAACATGCATAAAGTAAACATTCCATTTCCACATTTCAATCACAAGATATCAATAAAAGACATTGATATAATCAAAACATTATCAAAAACATTTTCAATACCAAAAAAAAAGGAAGTGTAAAACATGGTATTTATTTTTCTTTTTGAAAAACGTTTTGGATGGTAGTGGAAGCCGAAACTCAAATACTGGTCACGGCGGTGGAGAAGTCATTGTCGCCGCATACGTAAAAAAACATTCCTTTTGTCATATAGTAAAACGCTTCATGTAAAAAGATTCCATTTGAATGAAATTAAAATTCAAACGGGTTTTATACACTGTATAAAATAATTTCGTGTAGAAATCAAATGATTCCTCAATGAAAGGAGATTGAGATGAAGTCCCATAAAATGACGATATCCTTAGATTAAGGATAAATCAATTATATAATTATGTGTGACAAATATAAATACACTCAATATATGTATATATTTAGTGTAAAACAATCAGAGGTCATCTACACATATTCATAGCACGACGTAATCAAGTAGTAGAGGTTTAACCCAAAGAATTGAAGTTAGGTTAAGAAGTTCCCTTATAGAAATTCAACAGCCTAACGACGTTACTTTAAAATTCATAAAATGAGTTGATGAGCGATAAAAAGGGTTTCTCATCACTTTTACATAAGATTTACCGCAATAAGGATATATAAACACATATCCCAACATAATAATATGTAAATTAAAAGAACTAACAAAAATAATCTTTTAAAAAGAAGAGGGTGAAAGGTTCCCTTACTGATTGGGTAACCTACGAAACATACACCCCATGAAAGAAGGACCGTACAATGTTGATGTAAATACCCATAAATGGATGTATATTACTCAAATAGAAGAATAATGGTTAGTACATAAACAACTCAAAGGATATAGTGGCAGATATAGCATGAATCTCCCAAGAATAAAAAGGGAGATAAAAACCCCTTTCCTCGTTGTAATCAATCAAGTCGTATGACTAAAAGATAAGAAGAACCAAATGAATCATAGAATACCATGAATATAAATAGAATCATGATATTATATACCAATTAGCAGTATATAATATACCACATAGAATAAATAATTAGCGAACAATGGAACTCTCATTGAATTAAAAGGGAGATAAGAAATCCCCTTACCTCATGTCCAACTAGTCTTGTTCGTTTCTTTATATTCCTGAATAATAAACCTTAGTCAATTTAAAATTTCTTAAAGGATTTCTTTAATGTTTACTATTTAATTCAAATCACATATTATCATGTTATAATAATTAGTTAATTATGTGAGTTCATATCATACGTTTTGTCGATGTTCGATACATGAGGCAAAAAGAAACTTTTTTGAAGAGAATTTCCCATGTAGTTATAAGTAATTCATCTCCAGAATGGTATTAGTTATTTCAATATCATATATATCTAGTATATATTCATTTTATACTATTCTATAACATTTGGAGATACAAAATGAAATGCACCGTTCATAGAGACGGTAGGCCGTACGTACGCTTGAACGCTACTTTCATTTCTTTGTCATTTTAGGGAATTAAAACTAAATGATACATATATATATTATAATTATAGTATAATATATATGTTATATAGGTAACATAAGTTCATTAATTACATTATTTATAAATTCCATGTATGGCATGAATGAGTCACATCACTTGAGGTGGTGGTAGTCCACACTCCCTCAGATGAAATCATCGATGTTCCCCAACATGAAAACCATAACGATGTGATAAAATTCAGAAGAATATAGAAAAAAATACCATATATATCATATATAAATACAGTTACATCATAATTTCAACCATTAAAGGTGTTAAAAAATGACTGAACAATCATCATTTCGTGAGGCAGTAATTCACCACCCACAGAAACAATATGTTCTTTAACCATTAGATGGAGGTGTGTGTAAGTGTAGGTAGAATCCTTATGATAACAAAATCATAGTATATTTAGTATACTGGTGTTATTATGGGATTAAATAATATTAATATATTGGTGAGTGAAGAAGGAAAATAAAAGAAATAAACTCGAGAGAATACATTACCTCAAAATTGGGTAACTCTTTTTGATTTGAGACAAAGGCCTCCTTGGAAAGACTTCTTCCCAAAGTGAGGCTTCTAGGAATGAGATAGGTATGTGGAGAGATATAATGAGCAGATTTTGTATTATCCAAGGGCTTGAGAGGTGTGGGTAAGGGGGTAGAGGTGGGGGCCTTTTATAAGAGGGAGGAGGGTCACTTTTGGGAAGTCTTGAAATATTACTTTATTATAAAATGATTTTCGGTTTTTAAATGTCCCAAAATTATATATTTGAAGTATAAGGTAATAAGGGTTCAAAATAACAACATCCAATAGGTTTTATAAAAGTTTAAGTCTTAGATTTTACTTTATCATTTTATTTTATTTAAATCGTTCATTAATGAGGTAATCACTACATCATCATGGTGTCATAAATAAATTTATTAATTTAATGTCTAAGAACTATAAAATAATAACGAGATGTAGGAAATCTTTTTAGACTTCCAATGAATATGTATAGTCTAAGAGATAATTTATTTAAACAAAATTAATGTTGTTTTACTTAGGATATACAAACCATTGTTATATTTCACTTCTTTTTAAAAAATAATGTCATAAATGTCACTATTACACCCATGTGACTCCATGTGCCCTCAAGATTGGTAAAAAGCTTCTCATAGTCGGCCATCACTCAAAAAAGGGAATTTTGACACATGTTGGGGTCATTTTATATTATTATGATATTATTTTATTACCCTTAACTACCTGATTACTAATTAATCACGATAATTAAAGATAATTATCGTCGTTACTATTCATAATGTCCAAAAACAAAAACGTATTAATTACGTAATTTGGACCTTATGATTCAAAATATGGAATCCATTTTACCAAATCACAAACAGAAGAATTTCACTAATTAATTTAAAAATAATTCCCATTGTCAAAACCAAAGAAAGTGTTTTTAAGAAACAATTTATGTCAAAAGATTGACAATAGTTTATGTCAAATTTCAAAGTGAAATTAATTATAATGACCAACATTGGATTAAATGGTAATAATATATTATAATTTCACTTTAAAACCAATAAAAAATATAATCTAAAAATATAATTAAATTTTATGAAAAAGAAGTTTTAAAGTAAAATGCGGTTTTTTTCACTATTCAATAAAAAATGAACACTGTTAGAAAAATACCAAAAATATATCCAAAGTAAATTTCAATGTCCCAATTTAAATAAACAATTTTATTTTTTCAAATATAACATATAAAATTTTCCAAAAGTGGATTTAAAAAGGGTTCACCATCAAAAGGCTATTAATCGACCTTTTAAAGAATATAAGAATATTTATGCTTAAAATTGAATTCATTCGCATTTTAAGCCTCTAAAATTTGTTGGATAAATGTAAAAATATTGATAAAACATATATAATCATTTTTTAGTTAGTTCTGTTCATTCCCTCCATTACAACAGCTAGGCATTAACTACCATTTAAATAAATATTATTATATTATTAGTGTGAAACATAAGATTTCAAAGATACTCATTGTTGTGTATTGGGTATGCCATCGATCATAGAATTCCCTTTTAAGTAATATTAACATTTTATTAAAAAATATTAATAAATATCAAATTTTCATATTCATTATTTACCTGGGATGTTACAGTAATAATAATTGAATATTTGTATCTATATTAAAAATACTACTCAACTATTCAGTTATTTGGGATGAAATCTATTATATCTTATTCCAATTTAATAATGAAAACACCATCTCTAGGGTACTAGGGTCTGGAAAACTACATTTTTTATCATAGTAAGTTTAATATAATATTTGGGATTTATATTAAGGAAAAAAAATTTAGGCAACATAACACCATGAAAGATTTTGAGGATATGTACAGCATGTCATCATAATAAATTTATAATGATGGTATCATATTTTTTACCCTAGGAAATACATACTCATTTTGATATTACAAGTGTAAATAGATGTTGATAAAATGTACCTAAGGGTAATAACTCAAAAAATCACATAACAGGATTGACCTTATCATCACCTGTTGGATGAAAATGGGCTTTAATGCAAACCTCATTTTATACTCTGAAGGTATATACTTTGGATAAATAATTTTTCAATAAACCTTTATTAAGGATTTGAGTGTTAATATATCCCCAATAAAACCATGTTTATGATTATATATCTATTCATAAATTTTTTAATTTATTTTATGTGTTTACTTATTTTTGGGATTATAAATTTTGTTTAATAATTTTATGATCTATTATATTTTATTCCATTATTTAGAAATGTATCATAATAAGAATAATATGAACTATATTAAATCATGTATTATAAGTAGAGATTTCCCTCCCGAGAATGATAATTTTGATGGGGATTGAGGTATAGCTGGAACTAATCAAATTATTACCATATCAGGGAAGAAAAATATGTTTATGAGTAAAAACCGTTCATGTATTAAAAATCATTCTGATCCAGTACATAGTGTGACAATTTTAGACTACTTCATGAATAAGTGACCTCCATCCTTTATTGGGACAATAAATATATCTTTAGTTAAGTAAAAGATAAGTTCTATAAAGATTTTATTTCTCACTATGGGAAGTAGTGGGAGGCGGAATTCTATCATGGTATTTTATATTATCTTAGGAGATGAAAAGAAATAGTGTTCATAAATTCATGAAATTAAGGATGGGGAGTAAATAATAGGGATATATTGTAAGGATTAGAGGTTAATCTTCATGGAACAATTTTTTCCCTAAGTGAAATGAGAAGATATTGAAAGAATGTTCATGAGTCTAAGAAAATGAAGACAAGAAAAATGATTCTAAGTATTAATACAACTAAAAAATGTTATAAAGGAAATATGTTTACTATAAATGTAATCTGAGAGAAACATTGATCATTTCTTTTATGGGATTAATACAATCCTTCAATGGGTACTATTCTCCCAAACATTCTCATCATATGAGAATATAGTATTATGTTCTTTCAAAACAGAGAACGAATTATCCAAATCCTATGAGCTTGAAGATAAAAATGAGAAGAATAGGATAATAGGGAAAATAATGATATAGGGAAAAATTGAAATAATGATTTCCCATCATGTGATACTTATGGATAGAAATACCTTGATACATGATTAAATGGAAAATTAGTTTTCCTCATGAGTAGAGAAAAAATATAATATGCCCATGATTTCAAAGGAAAGATTGAATATCACAATGTGTTATTCTTTCAGTGTAAGGAAATGGGGAACTATGAAAAATATTACCCAAAGTATTAACAGAATATTCCACAACAGTTTATAATATATAACAGTCAAGAAAATACTAGTATCATTGATAATGTAGAATGATTAGTGTTCTTGTGTTTTCATTAAATTATTATGTCATTTTCTTCTTTTATCAATGATATAATTATTATAAGAATCGTGAATTATATAATTATTGTATTACAATACTCTTTCATAATGGGGTTGAGAGAATACGTTGAATAGTACTGATGGCCAAGAAAAGTGGTTCAATGACAATTTGATCATTATGTAAAAACATTATTGGAGGAGGAATACTGTTAATATGATTCTAATTTTGAGATAATAATGCTATGTTACTATTATAATGTTGGTAATAATGAAATAGGTTATAGGTTTGATGTTCTTTTTCATCATTGTTGGAGTTTAATACATGTATTTATTTATGGAATATAACTGACAACATGAGATTTTATATGTTGAACCATGAGTGTTTTCAATATTTTTTTTGTAATTCAGGATATTTCTATATTTCAAGAGAATAAATGATTATGGTTTCCACATTATTGTTATGTAACAATTAATATGAAATCTCTATTGTTTTTCATATTTATTATACTACCATTATAGAAATTTAGCGACAATATTTATGATGTTTTGGATCTTTTTATTTTTGAAGGGTTATAAGTATAACCATTTATGAAATGGTTTAAGTTTAACATGGGATGAGGGTTTAAAGATTATTGTATGACTACACAAAATGAATATTTATTAATTTTGGATGAACTTAAATACATATTTTAATATAATAATAACAAGATATCTATATAATTACTTATCATTAAATTATAGATCCTATGATCTATTGAAAGTTCATTTTAGTACTTCATGATTAAAAAATAATTATTGAAATTAACTTCAAATATTAAGGAATGAATTTGAAATTGATTGAAGAACCAATGGATGAAATTTTTATTTTGAAGTAGAGACATATCAAATAACTATATTTCCTTAAATTCATAGACATTAAAGGAATTTCTAAACTTTATGAAATGGATCTTAAAAAAAATATATAGTTCCTTTATTTATGTTTAACCGATAGTCTATTAAATCATCACAGATTTATTGATTTTGGTTCCTTGAATTTATAGGGATCATTTACTTTCTTCCAATCAATTACCTATTTTACTCTCTATAATAATTTATGATTTTATTCAATGTTCATATTTCATTTTCCACTAATTCACTCTTACATAGAAACATAGTTGTCTATTATTATATATGAACTTTGTATTTTTCTTTTCTCTTATGAAGATAATATTTTATCAACAATTTTCAGGATGTGGGATTTCAATAAGGGTATTTTAAAAAGAGAAACCATTGATTATCGAGATCAATATTAAATTATGAGGATGAAATTAATTTATGTGGGGTAAAATTTAACACCATGAGATTTAAAAAATGAACATAATATTAGATAATATGTATGAACTGAAAAAAATTAAAATGTCAATTAAAATGTCAATAATTTTTTATATATTAACTTTCTAAATAAAATAAATCTCTTTGAAATATTACAATTTACACAACATCAGGTTTGAATGAAAACATGATACTAAATTAAAATATTATTATTTAAAAATTTCCATTTTAACCTAGATATTATATCTTAGGGTACGGATATTACTATCAAAATTTTGAAAAATATATATTTTTACACATTTATAAAATAAATAAAATGTATAAGTATTGATTAGATTTAAAATTATAATTAGTTCAAATGAGGGGAAAAATTCTGTGAAAATACATTTTACTAAAAAGAGGGTTTGGAACACTTTGTGAACATAATATATAATTATTTTTAAATACTGTTATAAAATTAATTTTAAAAAAACGTCAATTTTTTAATCTTCTTGTCTAAATTATCTTAGGGTGAATTTTTTAGATTCTCATGAAAAGTATAATTTTTTTTACAAATAGTGAAAAATACAAAATTTTAATTAAAAAATACATTTTGATTAAAGTTTATATAAGGTTTATTTAAATTTTTAATTGGTTTTAAATAAAAATTAGTTCAATTATATATCAATTAATAGAATTTTGTTCATTGGAATTTTTTTAATGTTGAATTTTCTTATAAATACATTATAGTCTTGTGAACATTTTTTCTTTGAAAACCTGTCTTCGCAACGCATCAATTGGATTAATTGAAAATTAATAATCACCACTTATGTGACTGGAATTACGAAAATGGATTCTGTATTTGGAATCAAAATAATTTTTATTTTCTAATAAGTTTAACTTTATTTTTTATCATCATGAATAGTGAAAACATTGACAATTATTTAATGGGGTTAAGGTAAAAACTGATCTACCACGGTGTTAAACGAAGAAGATAATGGTTAAAATGTACTAAAAAGTTGTAAAAATATTATTTAATCTCTATATTTCCACCTTATAGTATCCCAAATTAAATCATATGGTTATTCATAAGCTTTTAAAATGTGAATGAGTATATCATTTAGGATTATTTGGTGAAATATACATGTAATTTCCAAGTGGGTTCCCTTTATCCTACTATAAATAGGAACTCTCTCCCTTCTC
The DNA here is from genome assembly GCA_963277665.1 of Viscum album. Classification (NCBI taxonomy): domain Eukaryota; kingdom Viridiplantae; phylum Streptophyta; class Magnoliopsida; order Santalales; family Viscaceae; genus Viscum; species Viscum album. The sequence goes on from OY728155.1 coordinate 1,910,644,417, forward strand.
TAATTCACTGAAAATAATTTTATATTGAAAAAACCATAAAAAAAATTAATTCCCCAAAATCCTTATAAATATTCAAGATAATTTCTTCCACAAAAAACACCATCATTGAGGGCCTTAAGAGGATACCCAAAAGCGAGTTTTATTAGATATTGTAATTATCTTAATAATGTTATTTCATTTTCATTCTTATTTTGACACTATAAAACATGTATTAACAGTCAAAATATATTAAAAAAATTATATAAAATTTAAAAAGATGTTATTATTTGGATGTAATAATATTTATCCATATCTAATTCAATAAAATGGGAAATGGAATCATCAATCGAGGGTATGTAGTACTACCATCTCAGGAATCAATGTAGTTGTTTTCCATCACTACCTTCAAATGATGGATTTATCAAAGGTATATGATATATATGATAAAATTATACTAATTTAATTTTAATATAACATATATCTTTTTGAATTTCAATCCATTAAAAATTTGATAATGTAGCTCATGTGTTTAGTGAACTACAACCTCATCAAGTGATGAGATTTGTTTTAAAATTGTTCATAACATAGAATTAAAGAATAATATAATTATTTAATATATTTAATATATGTTAAATGATATGGATTTTTGGAAAATAATATATCATCCACTCATTTAACCTTTAAATCATAAAGGTAATGATATCATCGCTTGTGAAAACGTACGACCTACCATCCCCGCAAAGTGATGTGATTAATTTTCTATGCCCAACATTCATAAATGGATATACATAGTAAAAATGATATTTATAAAATTATTATAATTATGGGGATGATATATATATATATCCTATTCACAAGAACTAGTTCCGTCCTGAAAAAACGTGAATGAGAAACAAGGAAATTAACATAAGAAACAATGAAAATAATGAAAAATTCATAACAAACAGGATGTAAAATGTTATAAGAGGATCATATATCTATTATAAATATTATTATTATTAATGTAAAAGTTATTAAAATTCTTATAACCATTATACAGGATATAAAAACATTCATTAAGGATATCATACCTCAGGTACGAGTTTTTTGTCTCACTTTTACTTTCATGAGATGTATACCATATTCACAACTTATTAATTTTTGATGGTTTATATAATACCCATTGGATATTTAATATCATGAATATAATTATATTTATGGTATTAATTTTTCATTTTGTGATATTTATTTTATGGTTCTTAGGATTCAAAATTTACCAAAGTATAAAGGGTTTAAAACATATTCTTATAATTATATGGGATTGTTTAAGATTATGTCACCATTGGGTGAATTATTTTTCTTTTTATATATTAAAATAAAAATATATTCTTAAAATCCCATTATTAATTAATTTATTCTTGTTATAGAACCATTTTTCAATTTTTGGTACATAAAATGATTGTGAATATCATTTTTTTAAAAATAGACGTTATTTTTAGATTCAATTAGTAATATTTTTCTATAAAAATCAATGTTTTCAAAAAATATAAAAAAAAATATATCAAAATTTAAATAATTTAGTTATGAAATAAATTTTTAGAAATTTTAAATGTTTAAAAAAATTTTCCAATGGAATATTCATGTCATTTTTTATACATATCCTAGTTGAAATTTCTCAAAAACATAAAGAAGTATTTGTTTATACAATGATGGAATGAAATAAATTTCCCACCGTAATGACCAATGAATGTTTTGATGATTTTTTAAATTTTTTGTAGGTTATTTTAAATAAAAAGTTCTTAAAAAAATTTCTAGGAATTTTTGAAAATTTAATTTTCTGAATTAAAATGTTATTATCCTGAAAAAAATGTTTCAGAATATTTTCGTGGTATTTCAATTCACCAACAAAATCAGCCCGCTATTTTACGTATGATCCTCTAATGATATGTTTTATTGATACAATAATTATTATTTAAATGGATGGATTATGATCAGTTTTTTTATAGATGACCAATTTTGTTACAATTTATTATATTACTCTAGATGGTTTATGATTATGATAATTGATTGGGGTATGTATTAATAATTCCAATGTTAATTTCTCAAAATAGATTTTTATTTATTATGTGTTACATATTTCATAATATGAATTCCTTGGAATTATTATTTTAATATAGGGGTTCCTATAGCCCCTCATTGTAGTGGTAGGTTTCTTAAGACAAATATATTGGGTTTTGGAAGAGGGGTTTCCCATTTTTATGGATATATTGGAATAAAGGATTAAAAGCATTAGATGAAATGGAATAAATCTTACATGGTATGTATTATATTTACATCATTATTCATTCCATAATTATGAACTATATTATTCACATTAAATGTGTTTAATCAATTAATTAGAATATCCATGGTTATGTTTCTCTCTTAGGTGATTATCTATATCAAATTATTTGATCACCATTTCTTTCTACAATTTTATACTGAACTTGTTGACTAAGCGACTTTTTTTGTATTAGTTTCCTTTTAATATTTATTATTACTTAAATATCAATATCTTTGGGAGTACATTTACTTTTTCTTGAGTATATGAGGTCACCCCTTTCTTGTTTTTTAATGTCCCCAAGATACCTGAATGTGTTTTGTGATTGATATATTTTTATATGCTATGGGAAATAATTATGTTCTAAAAAAACACATTTTGTAATTTATGTTTTCAATTGTACTAATAATATCATGTATGTATGTATATTACCAAAACTAATAAAAAATTTGGTCATTTAGGATTAGATTCTTTATATCTTTTGCTAATGTAATAAATCAACCACCTGATTTATGATTCTATGGTCAGTGGTCCTAAAAACATGTATAGAACATAAAAATTTCACCTCAAAATAAATACAAAACTATTCCCCATATTTTTTTAGAAAATTTAAATTGTTGAATAGTTGATTGATGAGTTTTAATAAGATTAACACTTAAAAAAGTGGTATTAATGAAAAATATATATGAATATATAGAATTAAATTAAATATTTATTATATATTATAGGTTAAACTAATGTTTATTATTAGTCATAAGGATTTATTTTACATTAAAAATTGAAGAATTATTTATTTAATATTTTTCAAAAAAAATATAAGTACCCATAAAATTCACTATAAGGTACTATTTTTAATTAACCAGATCAAAAAATTACCAAATTGATTTAAGAATTTCATGATAACCAGACAACTATAAGAATACTATTCATTATAGATATCCATAATTTAAAATATTTAACAAATTTAATCCATTAATTAATATCTAAAAAATTATTTGAGAATAATAATAATGGAATAATCATAAAACAAACAATAAAATAGTTTACCAATAATTTAATAATTAAATTGATTTTAATATAAATAACAAACACTTGATATTTTAAGAATTTTTTAAGGAAATAGTCACCACAATTATTCCAAAATCAATGGGATATTATCAAAACCTATTAGAAATATGAATCTTGATTCATGTTTTTAAAAAATAATTGAAAGGGGAAGTTCCCTTAATAACGTAGCCTAATGAAGATAGTAGTTATAATAATGATCTAAAATAGGTAGATATCCAGATATTATGCTTAATAATGTTGTTATAGTCACTAGTACAGTGGAAAGATCATGATTATCATGACATATATTAAATCTATTATTTAACATGTAAGGGTATTCCTATAATGAGTGTTTAGAAATATAAATCATATGTAATGTTGACTAGTTAAAATATAAGAGTACATTATATTATCCAACAAAAATAAGTGTAGGTAGCTTAAATTTCTATAGAAAATTGGAATTCATAATTCTTTATATGATGAAATTCTAGAATTTTATATGTTTTCCAAATAAATTACTATCTTGGAGTAATTATAACTAAGTGTAAATAATTGTATATGTGAATTTTTTTGATCAAGAATATGATGTAGAACTAATAAGACAGTGGTATAATTTATGATATTATATTAAAATTTTCATTTATAAAAAAAATCCCATATGACTTGTTGGTGTCTTTATCATCTCAATTATTTTAATTTTTTCTTACTCATATTAAAAATAAATAATAAATAAAAATAATTCACAAATGATTTTGTGAATTTTTACCCTAATGCGGGTGACAACATCCTTGTTGTGTTTAATTAGATTCAAAAACATAAATTATTTCACTAATATCAGTAAGTATTTCATATGGAATACAATGGTATCATCATTTACCCAACACGCTTTCCTAACACATATGTATCCTAACAGTTCATTATTACGATTCCCACCAGTTTGAAATGTAACCCCAATAAAAATGATTGATATATCACAATTAATATTGTTTCATTACCAATAATTGGTGATTTTGATCTAATCATCTTAGTTAATTTTGTAATTAGACATTTTAACAACCATATCATCTAGTAAATTAATTAATGAAAACTTATTGTCTAAAATAGATGCACCCATCACATTCTCTATACTCATCATCAAAAACATAACTATTGATAAATTTAATTTATATTATTATCTATATTCATATATCAATTCAAAACTATATTTTGTGAAACTATTTTTTAAATGTAAATTACATCATTCACTTATATGTCATGTTAGTTTCCTCAATCAGAATATTTTCTAATTACTATATTCACATAATGAATACTTCACACAAGCCTTTAATGAAAATGAATACCTAACCTCTCCTCAATAAGTTCTCAAATTCATAATGAAATGGTTAATCCCTATATAATAGAATAATGGATTCTTCAAAATACTATTCCGGATTTTTGAAATTACACCACCTTTAGTTCATCAACCAAATTGGGTTTCTAAAACCTTACTTGTATGAGTTCATTACTTACACATGATTATTTATAACTTGAAAAAAATATTACCTAATATAAATAAGCCATTTTATCCAAATTATACTTTAAATATGCTCCATCGGTCTTTTAGAACATATTTTTTTCATTGGTCAACTTCAAAACTTTTGGAAATTGGTATTTTATAATCTTGAAATTATTTCATTGATAAATAAATAAATCATACAAAAATTAACATTAATTTTGAATCTTCCATCAACATAAATACAATGTTTTTAAAAAATTTATATATCAAAACTTCATCAGCTATTGATTTCCTAACTTTTTTTGATCTTTTGAGTAATATTTAATATGATTTAGGAAACCCTTTATTTCATTGTTCAATTTTAATTTTCTAAAAATCAGAAAATATTTTCAATAGACACTTGAGTAATGGTTTATTTTTATTGAACACAAAACATAAATATATTTCATAGTTTGTATCATAAAAACATTATCATTTAGTCATAGAATGAATCAATGTATATAAACTATCATGATGTTATAAAATTCGAAGATATTCATATAATCATCTAATGATATTTTAGGATTATAATTTAAGAAATTTTTTTAGTGAGATTAACATTGGACATTATATTTTCCCATCTATGAATCATATGAATTTGTTTCAAAGTATTTATAATTCTCTCAACACATAGACATGAATCTTCCATCAATTATCATATTCCAAATACAGTTTATTTCAATATCTTCATCCCAAAATATTTCTCTTAGAGAATTTAATATAATTTTATAATATGGTAATCATAAATATATGGAAAAAATTCATTTAAAATAACTAATTAATCTTATGGACCAATCAGTTTATCTTTTTTAATATCTATATGCTCAGTACATATGAATCAGATTTAGAACATTTAACATTCAGATAAATAATTTAATCATTAGGACATATGAAATTTTGAAAGAGACCTATCACATAATATTAGTAACATAATTACATGATAAGAAATTATTTACAAAAAATAAAACAAATTTTCAATACAACAACAATATCACTAGGTTTTTTAAAATAGTGTTTGGAACATGAATATAAGCTCAAAAGAAATATTTTAAATAAACTCATGATTATGGATTATTTTATAGTGTATATATGATTCAAGAGTTGATGTATTTTAATTATATTGATTTAATTATTTATTATTACTGATAAGAAATCCATTTGTAGAGGATCATTGTTTATTCGGGAAAAATGTATTTCATGGCGTATAAAGTGTAAATATAATACTTATATTAACACATTAAAATCCAAGTAAATTTTTGTGACAAAATAATTTACCCAATGGAATAGTATAATGGTAACATTATAGGATCTAAGTGAGTAAGTATAAATACATATGGTGATCCTATAAAATAAAAAAAAAATCTACAATCATATAAAAAAATACATTATAATGCTCATGTATAAAAATTATTGAGATTCAATACATTCTCAATCTGGATTTGGTGAATCAATATTTTTTCAGGTTTGAACATATTTTAAAAAGTGATAATGTGAAAGTTATTTTCATAACACACACTCAATATTGGAATTTGAAAATAATGGGTTCTATTTTGGAATTTCATGACCTCCCCCAAATTAATGATGTTCAGAATATACCCTAACAATATATGATTTACTATAATTTTTTTTCTTATATATATATTTTTAGAATATAAAACCAAAAGGATAATGTGTTTGGGTTTAATATCTATGGTGGATAATATTAAATTATTTTATTTAGGGATATAAAAATAATGGAATCTGGATGATATTATTTAGATAAAATATATGTTTTAGCATTATGATCGATTTTCATAACTCAAAACCTTTATTCAAGTATATTTTATAATAAAAATATTAAAAATTTATACACATATTCATGTTATATAACACGTGATATATAAAAAAAGATATTGAGAAAATGTGATATATTAGAAATATTATGATACTTATAAATTATGTATGATTTCATAAGTTTTTTTATAATTAAAAATTATAATAAACCAGTGATATAATTTTGAATCTTTCTATTATCCATTTTTTAAAACATATTACATGACTCAAGTAGGAATAGGGTTTACTGAAAAAAAACAATTTATGATTTTTTAGTTTCTAGTTGAAGATATATGAACATAATAGACTATTTTTAAAGTCCATTATAAATTAACGAATTTATAACAATACCAATTATAATAATGTTAAAACCTTATGAAAATATAATAATAATGTTAGAGTTATTATTGGAGATGTGTAAATTGGATATTATTGTATATTTATAGTGTATTTCTATAGATGGAGTATCATAGAAGCGAACATAATATGTTTATTTTGAGTTTAATAACTACTAGTGATGTTATTATAAAGTTAGGTAAAACTTATTATATTGATTTAAATTTTTGTGTGTGTATATTTATAAAGAAAATAATATATAAACTGTCTAAAACATCTTTATAATCTACATTGTGGTCGATATTATCACGTTGTTATGAGAAATAGTAATGAATAATCATTATTGTTTTTTATGATATTAATGATGATATGTTTTCTCAAAATGAATTGTTAATGGAACCAAAATATTAAAATATTTTTGGTTGATGAAATGTGATTTTAGAAATGCTAATAAATATAATTTTCACTTATATTACATAACCTAGCTGAAGGTTCTTTAAAAAAATTTACTTGTACTGGATGAAATTAATTAACTTGAGACATCACCTTATATCAAATTCTTGATTTGGATTCAAATTACTAATATATTCTTGTAAAATATAATTTATACATAAAAATATGAATTTGAAACATGTTTCATGAATTAAATCTGCTAAAACAACTCATATTATAGTAACAAAACCGTATGTGACCCTCCAAAGTGTACCTCCAATGGTCCATGGGTTTGAGACATGAATGATAGGAATAAGTCATCCAAGTGGGAGGAATTTACCTCTATATAACACAATTAAAGGCTCTAAAAGAAATGAAAAAACTAAATTTATGAACCATCAAGAATCTAAAATTGACTAATATTAAAACAATATATAATATATAAATTTTGTAAAACATATTAATATTACAAGAAAAATAAAACAATAGAAAACTATCATAAGTATCAACAATGTAATATAACTAAGAAACCTATAGGTGTCAATGATATAAAAATAATCCAAAAATCCCATGTTCTATATATTAACCCCATTAATACATTATAACCTATATTCAAGGATTTAATTCTAAAAAATGGTCTTTAAATCTATGTCTTTTATATAAATAAACCTTACCCAATTACAACCATTAAAATGATAATAAAATTAAATATTATATAAATTTCATACTAAAATATATTTTTGGATTTGATTTTTATTGAATTATGAAAAACTATTACATATCATAGAAAAAAATAAACATATGGTTCATAAAAATCTATATCATCGACAAAAATTTCTTAAGATTTTACAACTATATTTTTCCGACCCTATTTAAGACGTTTCCTTATAACCGAGTTAATGGAAACATAAAAATAAGGTGATCATTGATACTTAGTAAGGATAATAAAGTGATATGTATGATTACATAAGAATAACCAGATCATAAGTGCATCATAAAATTACACAACATTTAAAAATTATACCATACATATCCTAGATCAAAATCATGTGTTGGGAATAATATTTTTTCAGTTCCTAAAGTATTATTTATAAAGAAACGTGATCCTTGAGAGAATAATATTTGCATAATATATAAAATTTTAGAACACACATAAGCATAGAATATTATTTACTTATTAGTCAATTATGTTAAGCTAGACTGTAATAAAGTAATGGGTTCACTCCTCAAACCATTATAGTAGTAAAGGTTCACTACCAAAACTAACATTGTGGGTATGGTCCCTTACTGAACTGGGTGTAATCCCCATTTAAATAATTTAAATGTCATGATATATAATTAATTTTCCAATTAATTAAATGGAGATATAGTTCAAAACCATCACATAATTAAAACCAAACATATGTGTTCCATTGGATTATAAAAAGGTCATTATGTTAGAACACATGAAAAGAAATTGGTTTTACAAACAATTCTCCAATTCATTATAAACATAATCCATTAAAAGAAATAGTAGGTTTGGGTTCCTTGAAATATATCCCTAATTAATTATATGTAACATAAAGGGATTTCATCTTACATGGAAAATTATTTTAAAATATCACATGGAACAGTATTGAGGGAAATAACATTTATATTTTAAAATAAATTTAATTAATATAAAAAATGATCAATTATAAATGAATTTTTTTGAATATTATGATTTAACAATGTATGGTATGACTCAAGGAATGTTTCATTGATATGGTAAATTATATTAATGGCCTTTATGTTAAAAGAAACACCCCATTCAAACATTTTTAAGAAATTTTTAAAAAATACACTTTACATAAAATGAAGGAACATTCCTTTTAAACCATTTATTTATATAGTTAAAAAAGGGAAAAAATTCAATTAAAAAGAATTTTAGTATAGTAAAAAAATTGAATTCATTTTTAGAAAACATGGACATGGATATGAAATTTTCCTCATTTAAGATAGAAACTATAAAATCAAAAATGATAATGAGTTTGTGAATGAAACCCTTACTGCTTTGGTAGCATTCAGATCATAAGACCCATGATATGAATTAAAAATGTTGGATATATACATTACACTAAAAATACTAATATGTAACATAAATGGAATTCATGGTCATCATATACACCACACATAAGAGAAAACTACTTTATATGGAATGTGTCCCACAAAAATAAAAGTGAGATGAAAATCCTTTAACTCACACATCCCTTTAGATGAAAATTCATTAACCTCCTATATAATGTTTTCAAAAAAGTTATCAATTTATACTAAAACCATATTAATATTTATAATATCATATATAGTCCTCCCATTTCATCTTATCACTAAAATATTAATAATATTTTTTCATTAACCTTGTCTTTTGTACAAACTAATTCATTTTATCATGTATATTTTTTCAGGTATGTTATAGTTATTTTGCTTAAGATATAGTTCCATTATCCCTAAAATATTATTTGTATTTTCCCCGAACCCCGAATCCCAGATCTAGTACATACTACCAATACATTGGTATAAGATACAGGAAAATAACATCCCAAAGGAATTAATCATTTAAAAGTCTTGGTAAACTAAATAAATAGACGAGTCTTTCATTACATTTCAATACAAAAGTTAAAACATATTTTTTTTTGAGAATACATTTATTCCATATAATTTATCCCTATATATTACTCATATTAATCTTCATGGAATCATAGGGAAATGGATCAAAATAATGGTGAGTTCAAATGCTCATTAAGGGTTAAGTACAATATAAGTTATCATGAATAATAAATATGAGAATGTAAATAACTAAACACATATGAAATATAAATAACTGGAAAAGACATAATAAATATTACTTTGTAAATAAGTGAAATAAAATTCTATTTTAATAAATTGGTATTGATGAATCAATATATAAAGTTAAATAACTAAAATCACATGAAATTTAAATAAATAAATTGAGATATGAAATGACTCCATTTATTTTTCCGTAGTAAAACTGTCATGGATAATAAAAACTAAATCTGAGTGAAGGAAATGAATAATTATTCGATGCTATGTTTCCCAGGTAGATCGTAACATTAACATCATGTCCTTCCAAAATACAGTTTAAAAAACTATTTAAAAACCCTCATATATAATTCTTTTCAACTGATTCATCTCATGAAAAAATAGATGCATTGAGGGGCTATCTATTATCGGGCCCCACCTATGATGAACCAATCCTAAGCATTACTCATACATCAAATAATCAATTCATTTTTTAAATTATAATCCTTATCCAATATCTATAATGAGTAATCAATAAATATTTATCAATATTCCATAGTTAGAAAAATAACATTCAATGTAAACAACATATTTAAAAATGGTGTAGAGTTTTTTGAATAGACATATCCATGATAAATTATATTGATATATAGGGTAAATATATTGTATAATGATAATAGGAATAATGGACATTTCAATGGAATGTTTTTGAATAAAATATGATTTAAAAAAGTGAATGTAAATAATTTTCGTAGTCAAAATGATCATAAACCATCCATATAAATAATTAATATGGTATCAATACATTTTATACCCATTGGGGTAATAAAAAAGGGTTATTGTCATTGATAAATAGAAATATATTAAAAAAATATTTAAACAATTCATGTGAATAATTTCTATTTCATTTTGAAAAACATTTTCCAAAATCATTTTCATTAAAAATAACGTTTAAAAACATTATATTTAAGTTGACATTCATTAAATAAAATAGTAATCTTCAGAAAAATGATGGTGGTTAATTCCGTATAAGGCATCATTACATTAATTTTTTATTGTAAAAAGGATATAAAAGTATCTTGTACATGAAGTGATAATAATATTCTATTAAAAACGGTTTTAAAACAATAAAATAAGTGATTTTTTTATAAATTAATTTTAAAATATTCAACAAAAAAATTAAACTTTTTTAGAATGCGTGTTTTTTATGAAAAATTATTTCCAAATAAAAGTAAAAATAAAATTGATTTTATTAAATCATTTTATCAATAATTTAAGTACAAAAGTGTGTGAAAATAGTATTATCTCTTGAAAAATATCATAAATAACTAATTTATAAGAGAATGGAAGGGTCTATTAAACAATTATCAAATAATTTATTTTAATTGAAATTCAACAATAAAGAATCTCGATTAGAATGATGTTGTAAAATAATATAGTGAAATGATCATAAAATATTTGTAAGAATTAATCAATGAATTGATTTGGTGCATCAACATTAAATCTAGTTATAAAAACATTAAATACAAAAATATATAGTCAAAAGTAATTATACACATAATAATATAATATCATAATCAATGAAGTTTATGTTTAACCCAATGAATAGAAATCGAGATATTAAATTATTTACAACTTGGTAAATTTTATTTCAAATACTATTAGATGAAATAATTATAATTGGAACATAAACTATCATGATGAATGAATTATTCCTGATATTACATGTAAAAGTGGTAGTATATACACCATAAAAAATAAATTTGTTTCATAATAATACAACATAAATTAAGGAAATGAAATTGATACATAATCCCTTACCTCCTGCTTTCTTTTTGGTTTTACATGAATTCACCCCTATATAATGTTTTTAAACATCTTATTAACGTATACAATAACAACATTAATATTTATAATATCATATACATTTATTTTATCACATATTATTACATTCTCATTATAAATATTTCATTATTACCACCATTTTGGGTAATAAATACTTTGTTTTTCAAGTATGTTTTGACTTGGTATTTTTTGTTCCTATTAAGTTGATCAACATTTCATCATCTATATAAAGTAATAAAATTATTTAAATATCATATATATGTAGTATATATGTATTTATAGTAAAAAATAAAAGTTGGTGATATGGAACAGAAAACACCATCCATGGAGATGGTGGGCCATACATACGCATGAATTTTTTTTTATTTTCTTATCTTATTAAAATAAATAAATGTAAAATATATATATATATATATATTCTCATTGAAATATTATTTTCATTTAATTTTTATTAATAATTTTTATAAAACCCATCCTTAATGAATTTATTTAATGGGTGAATCAATCACGTTACTTAGTGAGGGGGTAATCTATCGTACACAATAACGACATTATTATACTCACAAAATGGAAATCATGAAGTTATGTGTGATATAACAATTAAAAATGTATAACAACATAGAAATATCATATATACATATATATATATTATACTATAAATTAGTCATTATTGTCAAACAATAACATTTTTAATGTAAAAACGATCGACATTAGTTTATGAGGCGATAGTCCGCCATACACATCATTGATGATGTGAACACATATTTCATGGAATTGTATAATGTTTTAAGTATATTGATTCCTTCAAATTAAACATTTTAAAATATAAAATGGATGAATTCATGAATCATTGGTATTATTTTGTCCCCAAAGAAAAATATGAACAAGGAAACCAAAACATGTGGTTCTCATAATACTCTAGATAACAAGAGATCATATGTGATTCGATAGGCCATGTGAACATGTCATGTGTAGTGCACGACTTGATTCAGATCAATAATATCCCCATTAGACAATAATATAGTTCTTGATAAGTCATCCAATACATTTCTTGATCCAATAAGAGTTTCTAGGAGAACTCCTCTACATCACCAGACTTGTCAATTCGTAGATTCCAAGCAAAACATCCAAAATTCATATAAATTAAGTGGAAACAATATTGAAAATGTGGAGTAATTTTGTGGTCATTGATATTCATACTAAATTTCAATTCTATTTTCAATAATTTTTACAGGATCCCACTTCCATGTCCCTCTCATTGTACGAAGGGCTCCAAACATGTCCTATTGGTCATGAACTATCCCTTTGTCTCCATTAGGAAAATGTGTATTTTTCTATTGAAATTATACCAAACAACCACAATAATATTTATTGGTCATGTGATGAAACATGAAAGAGGAGAGTGATTGTACTCAAAAACACTCGTATAAAGTCACAAGACCCAAGGCCATTGTGAAATATAAAATGAAATGACAGGGGATTTGAATATAGATTATTGTATGGGGGGATATGATTATTTTATGATAGCAGAGTTATATAACTCACAATTTTACCAATTTTTTGTGATTCTCTCTCGAAAATCCAACATAGTTCCATAAAACACCTTTTCATGTTATTTTGATCTCATAGAACGCCCCAGAAAAGACATCTGATATCATGAAATAGATATTAAATAGGCATCCTTATCTCATGAAGGCCACTTGTCATGTTATCATGGCCATATTGAATTTCATTTACAATTCGACATGGTTATAAACAATCCATTTGGTCATCTAACTTCCAATAAATGGAGATCTGGCAGGACTTTCTTGTGGTCACTAAAAATCTTGTGACACCCCCGAATAACCAATGATAGGATATTGAAAAGATATTGATATGAATTCCCTCTAATAACTCTTTCCTGAATCTATGAGATTCGCTCCTCAAAGTGAAATGTATTCCAAGGGTGGTGAGGCCATTAAATCAACCCCCATTAAAAAAATCTATCAATAGATCGCAGACATTATCACTTTAGAATACATATCTAAACATATAGTATTAGTATCACAACAAAATTCCACTAGGTAAATAAAGTAAACTAACTGAGGAATCATGTGGAATACATTGGGAATCCTCATGACCACTTGCGATCAAATCATGTTTTTATGGAGTCCCAGCCTGGTTATACGACGTAGGTCCTATGTATCTAATAAATCATGTAAACCATTATTAAACAAACCATGGATAAATCTAAGACAAATTTTTAATAAAAAGTTGGAATAAATATTAAATTATAGGACACTAATGTGAAGAAAAATTGGTTGGTCGTCATGTGGTTTACATTACTCATCCAGATCATGTGACGACATTAGGATACATCTCTAATGTCACCAAAAATCACCTAAACATACCATTTTGATCATATAATATTATATGGACATGTAAAGAGGGTCACACAATTCCCCCTAAGAATACTAAATGATTCTAAAGATGTTCCCTAATCATGTCATCAAGATCATGTTGTTTCCTCAGATATATCACCAAAATCATGAAGCAAAACCAATGTACATTAGTTGGGTATTGTGAAATCATCTAGTATTACAAGTTATATATCATGGAATCCTATATGCATGTCAGTTGGGTTTATCAATGAATCCAACACTTGTTATCCATATTGTGTTTTGTTCATCTGATATGTTAGCCTTGATCATGTAATATTCTCTATAAAATCCTATATGGATATCCCAATTTCACCAGAAAAGTCATCCAAGTATTATAGAACCCTATATAAATGTCATAATTGATCATATTATAGTTATTATAACATCAATTCAACTCATGAATTGTCTTCTAGAAATTTCAGTTGAATCATGAAATTTTCTTCATATAAACCATATATCCTGAAATATTTTGGGAAGAAAATTAGACATGTCGGGTAGACAGTATTCCAGGTCAAGAGGAAAATAATTTCTATCCTAGCTAGAATTTTGAAAAATGATAACATTTTTTAGTGAATTTTTTATGGAAACATTAGTGTGTGATTTATTATCAGTTCTAGGATATGACTACCTCTATAATAGAGAAACCTCAATGTGTAATCCCTGTTCATTGGCATGATATGACTACATCCAAATTTGGATGGCTCAGTGTGTAAGACCTAGTCAAATGAAAATAAAATAACTATATTTAAAAAAATAACATGGATCCTTAAGCCTTGAGAAGAAATAGGAATCCACTTCAGAGTAAGTCCCCTCATGTTATTGATATTTCAACCATTGGGACCCAATAATTCCCATTGGATGATCATTTTATCTCATACATTAGAAGGCTAATAAATAAAACTAAAATATGAGAACTCTAATTATTGAAATAAATAGTATACATTGTAATCCTCTCTATAGTCCTCTGTCAAATAGGAGTCTAAATCAGTGTATACCCCCTCATGTATTCGACATTTCAACCATCAAGACCTAATAATTTTAGTGTGGTGGTCATTCTACGACATGAATCATCAGTATGAGAAATCAGTTGAACTATGATGAAAATGAATCCTTTAATAACTGAGAAACATAAGATTACTCTCTATGAAATGAGATATATAACAAACATTCAATGTGTTGTCTGAGAACATATGTCTTGAATCCATATGTAGTGAGACTAATTACTTTATATCCAATGTTTCTCACACCAATAATATCTCATGTGGGAATTGGGAGTTTCAATGGTCATATAATTTGCAACATGAATATTTAATAGTCATCGAAACCTCTATAAACACCCAAAAACTAGTATCCACAGATCGAGTGCCTTACTTTATTACATTGGAATACAATGAAAGAAATCCCATCCCAATGGGATGAACAATTTATTATTCTTGGTAAAATAGTTATATACCTCAAATTCATATAATATTTTAAAACATATGAAACTCAAATAATTTCACTGAGTATTCAAATATTACCCATTTTTGTAACCTATCATATTATTCATAATCTACATAATTGAATCATAGGAAAAATTTAAATATACAAAAGGGGTGAGCTAAAATGATCTGTAAGGTTAAGTGTATATCGGAAGCTATAAGTCAATAAGAAATAAACAAATATGGAATGGTATATAACTAAAATACATTCCCAGTAAAAATAATATTGAGAAGTATATGGAAATAATATATTATAATACAATAATTACACATAATAATCACATAGCAATTATACTAAGCTATTAATCACATGGAATATTAATAATTAATCTCATAATGAGGGAATACATAATGTTGGATATCAAAAACATACCATCAAGGATTCATCCAACAAACCATAAATAAATGGGTAAGGCCTTAACCCAATACCAAAACTAGTTGGACATATGAGACCTACCGATTTATCATTGGGATATAGAGGGCTACATCTGTCACATACTAAGTCCAATGCATTCCACCACTACTGGAAATGCTGTTTTTCCCAACGGGTGTTTACCAACGGTTTTCTAAAACCATTGGGCTTGAAGGATTAAGAAAGCCTTTCCCAACGGTTCATTGAAACCGTTGGGAAAAGCCACCCCTTTGCCAACAGTTTCTTCAAACCGTTGGTAAAGTGGTGTGTTAATCACCCTTTTGCAAACGGTTCTGTTGAACCGTTGGGAAAGGGTCACCCCTTTGCCAACGGTTTCCTCAAACAATTGGTAAAGGGGTCCTTAGCATCTCTTTCCCAACAGTTCTTAAAAACCGTTGGGAATTATTTCCCCCAAATCCAGCCGCGGGGCTGCTCTCCCCCATTCGCACAAAAACCTAATTTCATCTGCTCCACCGCTCTCCTCTCGCGAAATCCCCTATCCGAAGAGGTGAAAACCATCTAAAATCAGGTATCTTTTCATTTATACACATATACTTCCTTATTTTTATTTTTATTGCTTTAGTATTTTAGTTTTAAGTTATCAATCCACCTCCAGCTCTCTGCTACTTTCCAAATCCCCCATCCGAATAGGTGAAAACCCATTTGAATCATCTCAAATCAAGTAATTTTTTGTTTATACACATATGGTCCCTTGTCTTTATTATTTTTATTGTTATTTCTCTAGTATTTTAGTTTTATGTTATCAATCCAGCTGCAGCTCTCTGCTACTCTCGAACTCCCCCATAGGAATAGGTGAAAACCCATCTGAATCGTCTCAAATCAGGTAATTTTTCCTTTATACACATATGGTACCTTGTTTTTATTGTTATTGATCTAATATTTTAGTTTTAAGTTTGGATTTTGATGTGATTTCACCGTGTAAAATAGGGAAGTGAATAAATATTTTGTTAATTAATTAGTTTCCCCTGGAATATCAGTTGTGTTATAATGTCCATGCTAAATAAAGGGGTAATGTAATAAAAGACCTTGAATAAATAAATTGTGGATGTTGGGGTATGTTGCCTCTATGAGAGGTTTTTTGTTGTGTTTCATTGTATGTTTTAGGCTGTTTTATGGGGATTGAGGTGACGAGTTGGGATTTGTGATATGTGGGGTTGTAATGTGATGGTTAGTGGGCATGAATGTGTCATGTGAAGTAGTATGATAGTGATGATGTGTGGTGGTGTTGTGTCGTGTGGAGGTGTTGTGTGATGAAGTTGTGGTGTATAATGTGGTGAGGTGGTTTTGGTTGTGTAGTGGTTTGTGATGTGCAATATTTTTATTTTGATATGTGGTTGTTTTGGTGAGATGGTTGGTCAATGTAACATGGTGTCGATGGTTATTGTGAGATGGTGAGTTGTTGTGTGGTGGTTTTATTAGTTTCCTGGTTATCTATGGAATAAATTATGCTGTTAAAACAAAAAAACAAGATATTAAATAAATGAGATGGAATAGAAATGGATGTGTGGTAAATGGATTTAATTAATTTAACATTAAATGAATGGACAATGTAAGTGTGAATGAAGTGGCTTATAAATGAATGTGAGAAATGCTATGCGTCTTGTGTGGTGGTGGTGTGGTTTATGTGTTTTATGGTAGTAGTGAAGTGTGTGATTATGTAGTTAATGTGAACCCATAGGTTGAGTATTTTGTGCTATCTATATATCATGTATTTTTATGTTATTTCTACACATTCCAGGGGGTGGTATGTCTAGGTGGTGGTGGTGGGGTTGTAGGGGAGGGTGGTGTGGGCTCTTTGGGAGGGTGGGCGGGGCTATCCAGGGGGGTTAAGGGGTGTCCAGGGGGTACGGGGGTGGGCGGGCTGTCCACAAGGGTGGACGGGCTATCCACGGGGGTGGTCGGGCTGTCAAGGAGGGGTGGGTGGGCTGTCTAGGGGGGGTGGGTGGGCTGGCCACGGGGTGTAGGGGTGTCCAGGGGGGTGGGTGGGCAATCCAAGGGGGTGGGGGGATGTCCATAGGGAGAAGGGGTGTCGAGGGGGGTGGGTGGGCTATCCACGGGGGTGGTTGGGCTGTCTGGGGGGTAGGGGGTGTCCACGGGGGTGGGTGGGTTGTCCACGGGGGTGGGCGGGGCTGTCCACGGGGGTGCGAAAGGCTGTCCACGGGGGTGGGTGGGGCTGTCCAGGGGGTGTGGGCTGTCCTGGGGGTCTGGGTGGGGTGTCCTGGTGGGGGAGGTGTGTGTGGGGTGTCCAGGGGGGTGGTATGTCTAGGTGGTGGTGGTGGGGTTGCTGGGGAGGGGGTGTAGGCTGTTTAGGAGGGTGGGCGGGGCTATCCGGGGGGGTACGGGGTGTCCAGGGGGGTACGGTGAATTGTCTGATGTTTCTCTAATGATCAAGGATGGAATGTTTGGAGGACATCACAAGCCCTGACTGGTTGATCCTAGAAGCAATTTCATGATCATGGATGTAATTCCTATAGGGAATCTCTTGATTTTGGTGATCTTCTCCATTTTCATCAAAAGAGATGTTTGACACACTAGGAGGGAAACTCCAGAGTCAGTGTGACAGGTCTTGAAGGGTGATTTATGTCCATAGTGACATGATTTGAGGACATCACATGACCTAGTTGGTGTTCCTGGAGGGTGTTAAGGGAGCCATCTAACATTCTTGACATTTAATATGAGACTGAGATAATATGTATTGATTCCCCTATATAGAAGGAGATACATATCTATTGGAAAACATGTAGTCTGTATGGTGAGAATTAAAGGCTTTTCATTACAAGGGTGGCATATTCATGGGTGCCATCTGATTTTATTTGACATGTCAAGGGGACATCAAATGATCAAAATAGGTTTCCAATGGAATGTATTGTGAACATGATGAAATTTCTTAGTGCAATAAAATTTCATAGGTGATGCATGTTATGAACATTAGGGTCAACATATATTTCCTTCACCTTAGTCTCCCATATTTTAGTATTTCATCCATCCTTTTATCCCAAATTCCATAGATTTATACATTATTTTATTATATTATGTCTCAAATTATCTAAAATATGTGTTTTATGTTCTTCATGTGATTTATCATAATTCCTTCTCATAATCTATAGTGATCATGGGAAGATCCCATGAATGATTCATGATCACTCAAATTATTCTGCAGATCATACATAATGGAAGCCTTACAGGATGTGAGATGATTATATCTATGAAATCTACTCAGGTACCTGGTGAGGAAGTGCATATTAATTCAAAAAGGTAAATCGCATATGAGGATACCCTACTAATATGGTTATGGGATGAGGCAAGCTCTGATGTCATAACACATTAAGTTCTTGTTGGTTTTACATTTTTTCAATAACACATTAGTAAGTTTTTTTCACATGTGTAGTTGATACCATGATTATTTTCTTCCTTTATCGTTTACTTAAATGTATTTTCTATTAAAGTTCAATCCTATTGAATTGTTTTTGACAAAATGACTTATATGAATTCTTTTTACAGAATGGACAGAAGTTGGATGTATGAAACCGATCGTATCTCAAGCGATTTTCAAAACAATTTGGAGAGATTTACAGATTTTTCATTTCACAATGCTTCAGATAGTGGTCGCATACACTTCCCATGTTCCAATTGTGTTGGTAGACCTTGGTTGAGTCGTGAAGAAGTCAGCTACCACATAACCAAAAATGGTTTTCAAGCAAACTACTTTGTGTGGTATCACAATGGGGAGAAAATGAAATCTCAAATTGGTGATGATCGAAATGAAAGGACTGGAATGGAGAATTTGTTAGATGATTGGTTTCCGTTTATTCGTCATCATGAAAAAGAAAGGATTTCGACTCAAGAAGACGTTGATATGAGGACAACTGATGCATCTAGTGAAAATGATGATATTGATAGGGTGAAAAAATTGAATGATGCTGCCACGACTCCATTATATCGACAATGCGATAAAATGAAAAAGCTGGAATTTTTAATCCGATTGTTTCATGGAAAAACTATGTATGGGATTTCTAATACAGCAATCGATTACATTCTTACCCTCTTGAAGGATTTACTTCCAGATGATGCAGATATTCCCTCAAAACACTATATGGCATGGAAGTTAGTTGAATAACTTAGATTTTCCAGAAACAAAATTCATGCTTGCCCGAAAGGTTGCAGTTTTTTCTGGGAAGAAACCGCTGAACGAAATGAATGTATAAAATGTGGCACATCCCGCTGGAAGTCAAAATCTGATGGAACACCATCCCGCGTTCCACAGAAAGTAATGTGGCAATTTCTATTGATCCCCAGACTCCAGAATCTTTTTATGTCTGATGAAATATCAATAAAAATGAGAAGGCATGATACCGAGAGAAAGAAGACTAATGATGAGTTGGTTCATCCTGCAGATGGATTTGCATGGCAGAGATTTGATGCTCGACATCCTGATTTTGCAGCTGACGTGCGTAATGTGAGGCTGGGTCTTTCATGCGACGGTTTTAATCCGTTTGGGAAGATTCTTACTTCACACAGCACATGGCCAGTTTTTATACACATTTATAATCTTCCCCCATGGTTGTGTATGAAAATATATTTCACTTTTATGAGTATACTCATATCTGGTCCTTCTGATCCCGACATTGATATTGATGTATACAAGCAACCTTTAATAAAAGAGTTGAAACTTCTTTGGGATGTGGGTGTGCGCACATACGATGCATGTTCGAAAGACATATTTCAGATGCGTGCTGCGCTTATGTGGACGATCAATGATTTTCCGGCTTATGAAATGATGTCTGGATGGAGCACGAAGGAAAAACTGTCATGTCCAGTTTGTATGAAGAATACACGATCCAGAAGACTGAAACATCGTTGTAGTTTCAGTTTTATGGGACATAGACGATTTTTGCCAAAGGATCATCCATATAGAATGAATCGTCGAAGATTTGATAATACTATAGAGACTGATGATCCACCTCAGCGTATGTCTAGAACTGATGTGCTTAATGAATTGAAATATTTCAGTTTTTCGTTCGGGAAGGGTCAAATGAAATCTGGAAAGAGAAAGAATGTTTCCACAGAAACCTGTTACAATTGGAGGAAGAGGAGTATCTTTTTTGATTTGCCTTATTAGTCAACCAATTTGCTACATCATTGCTTAGACGTAATGCATATTGAAAAGAATATATGTGAAATGTTGCTTTCAGTTCTTCTAAATGTCATGGGGAAGACAAAAGATGATTTAAGATCTCGACGTGACTTGGTGGATTGGGGCATCAGACCAGAATTTCATCCTGTGCATATCAGTGAAAATAAATGGCAACTTCTATGTGCTTATTATGTGATGACACCTACTGAAAAAAAACAATTTTTGGAAGTATTAGAGACTCTTAGAGTTCCTGATGGCTATTCAAGCAACATATCTAAATGGGTCAACAGAAGATAGTTGAAGCTAAAATCTTTGAAGACTCATGATTATCACGTTCTACTGCATGAGTTGCTTCCAATAGCAATCCATCATCTTTTTTCCAATAATGTAAGGGTGGGTGTTATTCAGTTGTGCCATTTGTTTAGAGATCTTTGTGCTAAGAAGTTGTCCAAGTCTTTCTTGCAAAAAATGTTGACAGATGCCCCATTAATTTTGTGTGAGTTGGAGAAAATATTTCCCCCATCATTTTTCACATGCATGCTGCATCTGACTGTCCATATTCCAACTGAAATACTTCTCGAAGGACCTGTTTCTTTTCGTTGAATGTATCCAACTGAAAGAAATATGTTCACATTAAAGTCTTATGTTCGAAACAAGAATCATCCCGAAGGTTCTACCATGAACGGTTACTTAGCTCAAGAATGTATGGATTTCTGTTCAATGTATTTGTCTGATCTTACTACAAGAATGAACAGACCAATGAGAAATAAAGAAGAACAATATGAGCAAATTGAACCTAGTTTTCCATCACTTCCTCAAACAAGAGGAATTCCTGGATCATATACATTGAAGACATTAAGCCATGAAGAGTGGGAGATGGAACATCGCACAGTTTTGTTCAACTGTGATTTGTTCGACGACTATATCAGGTAACAAAATTGAATATGTACATCTTACATATATATCTGTTAAAATATTCATATTTTTTTATCTACAAGGAACATAAAACAATGATAAATAGGAAGCATCGTTCTTTATCTTTGAGAAGGAGAGAGACTTTGCATAGAAAAGAGTTTTTTGCTTGGTTAAAATTGAAGGTAAAAATATTACTGTTTAAATTAATTATTTCAATATTTACTTAAGTTTAACTGTCATTTATATTGCAGGTATTGAGTTTGTCTGTAGACTCTGTCTCTGAGGAAATAAGAGCTTTGGCTTTTGGTCCTAATACCGTGGTTCGTGACTGTAAATCAATTGTTATCAATGGGTACATATTTATTGTCAATGAACGAGCCAAAAACATGAGAACACAAAAATATGGTATTATAGTTACTGCCACAACAGATTGTTATTCCAAAGCATCAGATAGTAGACCACGACTTGAAAATGTGGGTTATTATGGAGTCGTTGAGAAAATAATAATATTGGATTATTACTCTCATGGACGAGTCACAATGATGAAATGTCATTGGTTTGATTCGATGACGAGACATGGCACATTTATTGATGATTGTGGATTTCGAGTAATTAATATGACCCGCACTCTTGCTACCGAAGAACCATATGTGTTGGCATCAATGGCTAAACAAGTTTTTTATGTCAAAGATCAACTTCAACCTGAATTTTGTGTCATAGTTGAAGTAATTCCAAGACATATTTTTGATGATGCTGATGATGGAATTGACACTGTCCCTATTGCCATTGGAACCAATCCATTTATTTCTTTTGATGACTCCAATAGCTCAATTGTCAGAGTTGATTGTGAACCTGAAGTTGTGGTTGGAAATATATAGAATCATTCATCCATGTTCTCAATTCTTTTGGTTTACCTCTAGTTGGTTTGTTAAGGTTGGTAATATTCATATTTATTTAGTATTGATCACAAATATGTTTTAGCTGACTTGACCGTTATGTGAATTTTCAATGTTTATTGGTTGCTGTTTTATTTGAATTTCATTTTCTAATTTGGAATTGAACTGTATTCAAACCAAATCAAACAATATTTCTAACTTGGTGAACATTACAACTTGTATGTTTTATTAAATTCATTCAAGCTCTTCTAAAACAATTGATAGCTAAATTACCAATGAATCCCCTAATTCCCTCATATATTTAGTTTTTTGGTTTACACATTAATTTTCTTTTTCTAATTAATTACATATTTGATTTCAAATGCAAAAAATGCAGCCAATTGAAGAGAGACGAAGAAAAAAAATGGCGGAGAACAATCGTCGGATGGAGGAGATGGGAATTCCACCATTAGTGCCTACAGTGAGTACTTTATTTCAAATATATATATATATATATATATATTTACAGAATATATAATGTCATGTGATTAATTTTTTTTGTAAACTTTTTTGTAGGATCCACCATTACGTCGACAGTTATTCGACGAGGAGCCTAGTACTGGTCCTAGTACTCAGGCTGGTGGTACGAGGAGGGTTCGTACCAGAGGTGGACGTAGAGCTGCGCGTGCCCGACTAGACCCTGCCCCTCCCACTGACATTTCAGCCTTCCCACATTCTGATCCTGGTGTGTCGTTAGGGACACACGGGGTATTTAGGCCTCCCATGTTTTCGCTACCTTCTGCATCTTCTGCCCCATCATTTTCACATCCCATGATGATTCCCACTCCCCAGTCAGCATCAGGTCATACAACTGTTCCATCTTCTTTTCCTTCTACTTCTGTCTCTCCGAGCTTTTATATTCCATCGTCTTCGACTCCTGTTCCACCAGAGGGTGTTCCATCAGGTTCTGTGGATCCGGCGCCACTCATTGATCAGACTAGCACAGGTATATTTATAAAACCCTAAAAAAATTTATAGAAATATTTATTTCCATTATAACATGTTTTGATAAAATATTTGTTTTTCTTTCATGACAGATACATCTAATGACAGGAGGCAGGGGCGGGGCCGTACACGCATGCGTTCGGTGTGGAACCGTCGCACACAGGGTATGGTGGAATATAATGAAGACAATCATATGGTTGAGAAAATAGGGCAGCAATGTCGGAGTTTTCTGGCGACGCTTGCCAAATACTCCGACATCATTCCCGTCAGCCCGCTGTCGTGGAGACATTTGCCACATGAGGTCAAAGATAGAGCTTGGGCAGAGATATGGGTAAAAAAATCTGTTGTATTTAATGCCATGAATTATTTTTGTATTTATATGAATTAATATTTTGATTTCAGCTTTGGTTTAATTTTCCTGATGGTGAGGGTGCACGACTAGAACGTCTAAAGGATTTAGGCGAGCTTTGGAAAGCCTACAAGCATGAGCTGTATATTGGTTGGCGTCCTAGAGTTGGCACTGAGTTAGAGGCTGTACCAGTCGTGGATGATTGTCCTATAGAGCAGTATCGTCAGATGATTACTCATTGGACGAGTACCCAGTTTAAGGTATGAATTACATTTGAAGTATTTAAATAATAACTTTCAAATTTTGCATTAATATTATCCTTTTCATTATTGAATTTTATTTAGGAATCATCTGGAAAAAATAAAAAAAACATTGTTGCAAAAAAATACCTCCATACACTTGGACGCATGACGATGCCGGATCATAAGAGGCAGCAGGTATGACAATTGTTTATAAGTTTTCTTTACGACTTACATTTTATTTTGTCTCCTCAATTATTTAATAATTTGCTAAAGTTTTTATATAACTTTTGTTTTCAATGTCATTGTAGAGGCAAGTACAAAATATTGAAGGACGTGTGCCTCGAGCAAAACTGTTTTGCTCGAGTAGACGAAAAAAGGATGGAAGTGCTGTCAACGAAGCGACTCAGCGGCAGATTGTAAGTTTTAATCTGTTGATTTTATATTTTAATATCTATTTCGTAACTTAATAATATATTTATATTTGTAACAGGATGCTTTAGAGGCCCTCGATGCCCGAGAAGCAGACAATTTTGGGCCATCTGATCACTTACATCAGGTGTTGGGAGAGGATAATTCTGGCAGAGTATGCTACCAACCTAGGATAGCCCCGGCGAGGTATTGGACTACCTTAGGTATGATTTGTAGTGCCACCAAGCTACAGAAAGTTAGGGCACAGGAAGAACAGGCTGAGAAAAGGGCCACAGAGACGGCAGAACAGTCTGCTAGGGCAAACAGTGCATTTATGAAATTTATTGAAGTTCTACGTCCAACACTTCCAGCAGAGGCCAGTCCAGCAATTGATGAATACATGTCGTCGATAAATTCTATATATGGTGCACCAGGTGGCAGTTCCAGTGGTGGTCAGGCCGATGTCCAGCTTGAAGATGATGATGGCGAGGAGTCTGATGCGGAAGAGGAGGGAGATGAGGAGGGCGAGGAGGAGGGCGAAAGCGAGGAGGAAGGCGCTGTGGAGGGTGAGGACGATGACGGGGACGATGAAGAGGGTGATGATGATGATGATGATGATGCTGATGGTGATGCTGATGTGGGACATATTGATCCGTTACATTTTTGACTTATATTACTGAGATTTGATGTTTAATCTATTCTAGTTGTTGGTTTTATCTAGACTCGTAGTATAATATTGGAGTTGTGTTATTTTTATATGTTGTCTATTTTTATGGATGTTGTTGTCTTTTAGTGGTTGTGTGTTTGAGAACTCCCTGGACAACCCCCCTCATTCTTGGACCCTGGACAACCCCCCCCCCCCTCTCCCTTGGACCCCGAACAACCCCCAAACACCCCCCGGACAACCCCGCGGACAGCCCCGCAGACAGCCCCCCATACAGCCCCCAACCCTCCACCCTGGACCCCAGATATCCCCCCAGACAGCCCCCTGGACAACACCCACCCCCACCCTCCCCCTTGGACCCCGGACAACCCCCCAAACACCCCCCGGACAGCCCCCTGAACAACCCCGGACAACCCCCTGAACAACCCCTGAACAACCCTGGACAACCCCCTGAACAACCCCCAAACACCCCCCGGACAGACCCCGCACAACCCCCCCACCCTCCTCCTTGGTCCCCGGACAGCCCCCCGGACACCCACAGGACAGCCCCCCCGGACAGCCCCCCCCCACCCTCCTCCTTGGCCCCCGGACAGCCCCCCGGACACCCACCGGACATCCCCCCCACCGGTATTTGTCGTATGATTTTAGGCCATTCCGAAATCATTCGGCCCATTTGGACCACCCTCACGCGCGTTTACGAAGCGCGTACATCACTTAAAATACGAATATTGAGCCGTACCTCACAAACTGCACATCTGATTGACGTTCCGTCTGCGCGTACACGTAACGAATAATTGTCAGAATGTTGCACGGTGGTTTCAGCTCAATCTGAGGTCATCCGCTATGAATTTGACCGTTGGACGCCCATTTTGGCCGTTTATGACACCAGAACTGCGTTGTCCGTCACCGCGGGCACACGGCACGTCCAATTGACGTTCCATCTGCTCGACCACTTCAGAAATCACTGTCCTGTATTTTTCGTCTGATTTCAGGCCATTCTGACTTCGTTCGGCCCGTTTGGACCCCCCTCACGCGCGTTTACAAAGCACGCGCATCACTTAAAACACGAATATTGAGCCGTACCGCGCAAACCGCACGTCCGATTGGCGTGTCGTCTACGCGTAGACGTCACTAATAATAATTAGAATGTTGCACGGTGGTTTCAGGTCAATCCGAGGTCGTCCGCTATGAATTTGACCGTTTGACGCCCTTTTTGGCCGTTTATGACACCAGAACTGCATTGTCGGTCACCGCGGGCACACGACACGTATGATTGACGTGCCGTCTACTCGAACACTTCATAAATCACTCACCCGTATTTTTCGTCTGATTTTGGGCCATTCCGAAATCATTCGGCCCGTTTGGACCACCCTCATGTGCGTTTACGAAGCGCGCGCATCACTTAAGACACGAATATTGAGCCGTACTGCGCAAACCGCACGTCTGATTGACGTGCCGTCTGCGCTTACACGTCAAGAATAATAATTAGAATGTTTCACGGTGGTTTCAGGTCAATATGAGGTCGTCCTCTATGAATTTGACCGTTTGACACCCGTTTGGCCGTTTATGACACCAGAACTGCGTTGTCGGTCACCGCGGGCACACGGAACGTCCACTTGACGTGTCGTCTACTCGACCACTTCATAAATCACTCACCCGTATTTGTTGTCTGATTTCAGGCCATTCAAAAATCGTTCGGCCCATTTGGACCACCCTCACGCGCGTTTACGAAGCGCGCGCATCACTTAAAATACGAATATTGAGCCGTACCGTGCAAACCGCACGTCCGATTGACGTTCCGTCTACGCGTACACATCACAAATAATAATTAGAATGTTGCACGGTGGTTTCAGCTCAATCTGAGGTCATCCGCTATGAATTTGACCGTTGGACACCCGTTTTGGCCGTTTTTGACACCAGAACTGCGTTGTCGGTCACCGCGGGCACACGACACGTCCGATTGACGTGCTGTCTGCTCGACCACTTCAGAAATCACTCACCCGTATTTGTCGTCTGATTTCAGGCCATTACGACTTCGTTCGGCCCATTTGGACCCCCCTCACGCGCGTTTACGAAGCGCGCGCATCACTTAAAACATGAATATTGAGCCGTACCGTGCAAACAGCATGTCCGATTGGCGTTCCGTCTGCGCGTACACGTCCCGAATAATAATTAGAATGTTTCATGGTGGTTTCAGGTCAATCTGAGGTCGTCCGCTATGAATTTGACCGTTTGACGCCCGTTTTGGCCGTTTATGACACCAGAACTGCGTTGTCGGTCGCCGCGGGCACACGGCACGTCCGATTGACGTGCCTTCTACTTGACCACTTCATAAATCACTCACCCATATTTTTCGTCTGATTTCAGGCCATTCCGAAATCGTTCGGCCCGTTTGGACCACCCTCACGCGCGTTTACGAAGCGCGCATCACTTAAAACACAAATATTGAGCCGTACCGTGCAAACCGCACGTCCGATTGATGTTCCATCTGCGCCTACATGTCAAGAATAATAATTAGAATGTCTCAAGGTGGTTTCAGGTCAATCCGAGGTCGTCCGCTATGAATTTGACCGTTGGACGCCCGTTTTGGCCGTTTATGACACCAGAACTGCGTTGTCGGTCACCGTGGGCACACGGCATGTCTGATTGACATGTCGTCTGCTCGACCACTTCATAAATCACTCGCCCATATTTGTCGTCTGATTTTAGGCCATTCCGAAATCGTTCGGCCCGTTTGGACCACCCTCACGCGCGTTTACGAAGCGCGCGAATCACTTAAAACATGAATATTGAGCCGTACCGCGCAAACCACATGTCCGATTGACGTGCCATCTGCGCGTACACGTCACGAATAATAATTAGAATGTTTCACGGTGGTTTCAGCTCAATCCGAGGTTGTCCGCTATGAATTTGACCGTTTGACGCCCGTGTTGGCCGTTTATGACACCAGAACTGCGTTGTCGGACACCGCGGGAACATGGAACGTCCAATTGATGGTCCGTCTACTCGACCACTTCAGAAATCACTCAACCGTATTTGTCGTCTGATTTCAGGCCATTCCGACTTCGTTCAGCCCGTTTGGACCCCCCTCACGCGCGTTTACGAAGCGCGCGCATCACTTAAAATACGAATATTGAGCCGTACCGCGCAAACCGCACGTCCGATTGACATTATGTCTATGATTACACATCACGAATAATAATTAGAATGTTTCACGGTGGTTTCAGCTCAATCCGAGGTCGTCTGCTATGAATTTGACCATTTGACGCCCGTTTTGGCCGTTTATGACACCAGATCTGCGTTGTCGGTCACCGCGGGCACATGGCACGTCCAATTGATGTGTCGTCTGCTCGACCACTTCAGAAATCACTGACCCGTATTTGTCGTCTGATTTCAGGCCATTCCGACTTCGTTCGGCCCGTTTGGACCCCCCTCACGGGCGTTTACGAAGCGCGCGCATCACTTAAAATACGAATATTGAGCCGTACCGCGCAAACCGCACGTCCGATTGACGTGCCGTCTATGCTTACATGTCACGAATAATAATTAGAATGTTGCACGGTGGTTTCATCTCAATCTGAGGTCGTCCGCTATGAATTTGACCGTTGGACGCCCGTTTTGGCCGTTTATGACACCAGAACTGCGTTGTCGGTCACCGCGGGCACACGGCACGTCCGATTGACATGCCGTCTGCTCGAACACTTAATAAATCACTCTCCCATATTTTTCTTCTGATTTCAGGCCATTTCGACTTCGTTCGGCCCGTTTGGACCCCCCTCACGCGCGTTTACGAAGCGAGCGCATCACTTAAAACACGAATATTGAGTCGTACCGCGCAAACTGCACGTCCGATTGACGTTCTGTCTGTGCGTACACATCACGAATAATAATTAGAATGTTTCATGGTGGTTTAAGCTCAATCCGGAGACGTGGTGTGGCCAGCACCACTCAATGTGTCTGTCTTTTGTTTCAAAATGACGTCATTTTAAGTGAAAAGCATCAACTGACATACGGAAAACCGACCAAACGCATTCCGAATCTGTTGATAATTCATCCCAACAATCCATGGGCAATTTATGACGTGTACGAGCCAACCCGAGATGAATCTGAGTCGCAGTGTGGCCAAGATAAGTCTAAGTGACTCTCTTTTGTTTTAAATGGACACCATTTTAAGTACATACGGAAAAACGACCAAACAGATTCGGTTTCCATTGAAACTTTAGGAGAACGATCCATGGGTCATATGTGACGTGCACGAATCATCCCCGCCTCAATCCGACATGCGGTGCGGCTGACACCACTCAAAGTGTCCGTCTTTTGTTTCAAAAGGACGTCATTTTAAGTGAAAGGCATCAACTGACATACGGAAGAACGACCAAACGCATTCGCATTCTATCGATACTTTAGCACAATGATCCATGAGTCATATGTGACGTGTAAAAGTCATCCCTGTCTTAATCCGAGACGCGGTGTGGCCGACACCGCTCTAACTCGGTCTCTTTTGTTTAAAATGGACATGATTATAAATGAAAAGAGAAACTGGCATACGCAAAACCGACCAAACGCTTTCGTAATCTTTTGATAATTTATCACAACGATCCATGGGTCATATGTGACATGTACGAGCCAACCCAGGATGAATCTGAGTCACGGTGTGGTCATGATTAGTCTAAGTGTCACTCTTTTGTTTAAAATGGACAACATTTTAAGTACATACGGAAAACCGACCAAACGCATTCGGTTTCCATTTAAACTTTAGGAGAATGATCCATGGGTCATATGTGACGTGTACGAATCAACCCCGCCTCAATTGGAGACGCGGTGTTGTCAGCACCACTCATAGTGTCCGTCTTTTGTTTCAAAATGACGTCATTTTAAGTGAAAAACATCAACTGGCAAACGAAAATCCGACCAAACGCATTAGGATTGTGTCGATACTTTAGCACAAAGATCCATGGGTCAAATGTGACATGTACGAGTCAACCTTGCCTCAATCTGAGGTGCGGTGTGGCCGGTATCACTTCAGGTGTATGTATTTTGTTTAAAATGGACATCATTTGAAGTAAAAATATATGGTATTGAAAAAACCGATCAAATTATGAATTGATTTTCGGATTCCACATATAATTGTCATCTAAATTTTAAATTGAATTCTATATGAATTATGTACGTTTATAATTACCTTATGAATTCTAATTTAATTGTCATCTAAGTGTGGTTGGTACCACTCTAAGTGACATTATGTTGTTTAAAATGGACAACATTTTAAGTACATACGGAAAACTGACCAAACGCATTCGGTTTCCATTGAAACTTTAGGAGAACGTTCCATGGGATATATGTGATGTGTACGAGTCAACGCCACCTCAATCTGAGGCGTGGTGTGGCCGGCACAACTCAAAGTGTATGTCTTTTGTTTCAAAAGGACATCATTTTAAGTGAAAAACATCAACTGACATACGAAAAACTGGCCAAACGCATTCGGATTATGTTGATACTTTAGGAAAATGATCCATGGGTCATTTGAGACGTGTAAGTGTCAACCCCGTCTAAATCCGAGATGCGGTGTGGCCAGTACCACTCTGATTGTGTCTCTTTTGTTTAAAATGGACAAGATTATAAGTGAAATAAACAACTGACATATGAAAAACTGACCAAACGCATTCGGAATCTGTTGAAAATTTAGGACAACGATTCATGGGTCATATGTTACGTGTACTAGTCAACCACGCCTCAATCCGAGTCGCGGTTTGGCCGAGACCACTCTAAGTGTATCTCTTTTATTTAAAATGGACTACATTTTAAATTCATACAGAAAACCAACCAAACGCATTCTGATTGTGTTTATATTTTAGCAAAACAATCCATGGGTCATTTGTGATTTGTACGAGTTAACCCCGCCTCAATACGAGGCACGGTGTGGCTGACACCATTCAATGTGTCTCTCTTTTATTTTAAAAACACTTCATTTTAAGTGAAAACAACAACTGACATACGGAAAACCGACCAAACGATTTCGGAATATGTTGATACTTTAAGACAACGATCAATGAGTCATTTGTGACGTGTAAGAGTTAACCTCGCCTCAATCCGAGGCACGGTGTGACCGGTATTATTCCAGATGTATGTATTTTGTTTAAAATGGATATCATTTCTATTAAAAATATATGGTATAGGAAAAACCAATCAAATTATGAATTGAATTCCGGATTCCACATATGATTGTCATCTAAATTTTAAAATGAATTATAAATGAATTATGTATATTTATAATTATGTTATGAATTATACTTTAATTATGGATGGGTATATTTTCAGGATGCATTATATGTGTTGGTTGGTTGGTTTGAATTATTTGTATGTGTTGGTTTATTCTCTATATGTATGCATTATATGTGTTACAGGTACAATAATTGGATTGAAAAATGAATTGAAAACAAGGGAATAATTGGATTGAAAATTGAATTGAAACCGAGGGTGAATGCCCAAAAACCAGACCTACTGTGCAAATTGCAGGCTGCTATGCAATTTTCACAGCAAAGCCTATGCCAACAGTTTGAAAATCGTTGGCATAGGCTCTATGTTGCTGTTTTTACCAACGGTTCAAGGAACCGTTGGTAAAAACACCCTATCCCAATGGTTTGAAACCGTTGGGATATCCTGTTGAATGGTTGTTTTTACCAATGGTTCATAGAACCATTGGTAAAAAACATTCCCAACGGTTTGTAAACCGTTGGGAAAGGCCTTTCCCAATGGTTTGGCAGAACCATTGGGATAGGTTGATTTTTTTCTAACCTACCCCAACGGTTCTCTGTAAACCATTGGGAAAAGCCTTTCCCAACGGTTCTACAGCCTTTCCCAACGGTTCTAAACCATTGGGAAATGCTGTATTTCCAGTAGTGCACACAAGAAAAGGGTTAAACATAAACACCATAAATTTCATATTATAAAACAAGAATATGAAATTTGAATTTGTTAACCATAAAAAATTAATGGTTTCAAAATAGAACATCTATAGTCAATCTGACCATAGGATCCATATCCCATTCTCGAGATGTATAGGGCATTAAACCATGGTGTGAAAGTCCCTCATTGATATGAACCGACCTGATAGAGGTATTGGTTGTGAGAATTATCCATGATGTCATAGGGAATAGGTACTGACTTGTGTTAGTGGTGTTAAAAAATCTTTAAGGAATTCAACGAAGAGTAACACTTCCACCATCAAGAAACATTCTTATGATGTGATCAAAAACTATGTGGTCAATTCAATGGCACCCAAATAATATGTATGAATCTAGTTTTTCTATGTGGTATAAATCCTATAAATTTTGGTCCAATTGTTTATCATATTCCAATTATGGATTAATAATGAGATTTGAATGTCTTAGGATGGGTTTCTACGGCTTTTTTAAAGATTGATAACCCAAAAAGTGGAATAAATCACTGGGTGACATGGTTTATATAAAATGTGCAGTCTATCCTACATGGTTTCTCTTAACCATATGGTGAATTATAGAGGACCAACAAGGGAGTACGGCAATACCTAACCACGTGACCTGGGTAGCACACCCAAGGAAAGACTCTTTAGTTTTTAACCGTGTTTAATTCCATAGTTGACACTTGGTTTCTCAGACCATAGAGCCTAACCATGTGGGTCCCATCTTAAGGATGTGTGGTTCACATGGTTGGCACACATTTTGGCTAACCATGAAGCAAAATACTTAGACCCTATTATTTTTGGGAAAATTTACATTTTTCCCTTAAAATTCCATTAACATACCCCTCATTAACCATTCATCAATAAGGACGATAAGAGGCCATTTTCTCACTCGGTGAATCTATAAAGAACATCTTCTTAGTTTATGATCACATTTCTTTATACGATGTCTGATTCCACTATCGTTGGTAATATTGGAGTCCTTTAAGTTTTCTCTTCAGTCCTTAGCCTATGTTCTCCATTTGTATTTCCCTGAATGATGATATTTTTATGTTGTATCATTTTACTTATTTTTATCGTGTTGATCCGTTCTTTCACTTTCATCTGATCTAGGCTAAATAAGGGACTATACTATATGAGGAGAGTGTTATTAGTATATTTTATGTGGTATATGACTCTCCCTAAAAGCCTCTCCATTTTATAAATTTCCAATGTTGATCGCATGTTATTTTGACCAGGAATTTATAATTTAAATGATATTCAATGCTTATAATCATTCTTCCCATGTCATAGAGCCCTTTATATTTATAATAGTCTTGTCATTGGAGGTTATGAAATCTAATTCATCCACCCCAACTAGGGTGATAAAAATTTTAGGGACTTTTAACATTTATAGAAATAAATGATACATCATTCAATTGTTTTTGCCTGACCCTACTAATTCTAGGTCCCTTTTTATTAAAATCATGTATGAATTGATAATAGATTTATATATAACATAGAATAGTTAAATGTAAGTGAATGGTAATTGGTTTCATGTCCATAACCTTCCTTATCATGATTATTAAAGGTAAAAAATATCACATAATATCCCAATATGTAATTAAAATGATAAATGGTTGCATGTACTTGATTAAACATGTCCTGTTGATGGATGCTAATGGAATGATATGTAAGATTTATATAAATTCATGAGTCTTACTTGGAAAAAATTGATTAATTATAGATATATTAGTTGACTATTACATATGGACCATTTTATCATTATAGGTGTGTTCATACTTTATCAATCCTTGTATTTGGGAGGGAATGCCTTGATCATTTAGAAGACTTCATTCGGATTCAACGATCCTATTTCAAATTCAGATACACACCATGGATCACAGTCCATTTCTACAAGAGGATTCCCAAAATTACTCCCTAGGATACCTTCAATTTTTAATGGATATTTGGATGCCTCAGATACACTCCTTTGATAGAGCTAGATGTATTTGACCATGTTGAACTACGTATTCACCCCATTTTACAATGTTATTTCTAGCCCGTGTTTACTTTGGATAATATCATTAGACTCAATTATAATATTTTACATTGGTATTACTTGGGAATTGACCCTTGGATTACATTTTTACCCACTTATTGCAAAAATGGATGAGTTACTATGCTGGGTTGGCTGACCCCTGAGGTCAAGGATTCTTTGTATACACCTCAGATATTTTTTTCCTATTGTGATATTTTGTCAGTACAATTTACACCTCATTGAAATTAACTATATAAATCTATCATAAATTAATTAATAAAATGATATCTTGGTTAGAGACATAACCAATTGAGGATGAATCAAGTATGAGTTATTATTATGTCATTTCATTACAATTATATAGACCTACACACTGATCAATTCTTTTTTGAAAATTGGGTTTTGTATAGAGGTCCTTAGTGATGGACTACTGAGATATAATTCACACACAATATAAGAAGTTGTTTGTACCTAGGGAGATTATATTATAATATTCATGGATAAAGGGTTTCCTCTAGCCATTGATACCCTTCTTTCATTCTTTTTGATAGATCTTAGTATCAGGTGATAGAAATTGCTCTTGCGATGCTGGATATCTATTGGTGTTTTTGTTATTTTGTATTTCATGTAATTTATAGTTTGAATGATTCAATGTACATAAGTTTTCTAATATTTTAGGGATGTGGAATTAAATAACCTTCCTCTATATATGATTTTGTTATAGCTTTTGACTTTTATATTCTCTTAGATGTTTATATTTATTTCAATTTCATACCATTTATTATACACCTTCTTTTGTTTTTCTATTATTGTACACCTCTATGATCCACACTAACATGCGGTCATAGTCTCTCCATGTACACACCCTAGGCCCTCACTTCTATTATACTACCTCTACCATATAAATACACATTCTTATGTCCATGTGGCTAATCAGGTTCCAGGAAACACTTTGTGTAACATTGGTTGGGATATCACAAAGTGTTATCAGTGATATTTTCTTTTTCTTTGGTCTTAGTGTTTTAGGAATTTAGATATGATATTTAGAAATTTTTATAACCTGTTATTAATAAATTATTGGTTTTATCTATCCGAAGTTCAGTTTAAATACAAAGTTTTCTAGGAATGGAATATTGTAGTTCTATATTTTATTTCAATTACCGTTTATTTACTTTCACCATTGGGTGATGCACATGAATTTTGATATTTGATATGTTTTATGTATATTTTCTTAAGCCTGGTATGGAACGGTTTATTGTTAGAATTATAATTTCTCAAACATAGAATTCACATTACATGCATATTTCAGGCCACATATGTTCATTTCACTGCTTTCATTATCTATTTTTCCATTGATTATTTAGTGTGCTATTATTCTATGATATTGATGTCCTGATGAGATCTTATGTAATGTAAGGGACTAGTTTATTTAAATTGAAAGAATATATCCCAATGCTTTTTCCATTTATATAATTTTTGTGGCATCTTAGATATCTATTTTTTCAAATTTCATCCATGTGACTCCAGTTACCTGAGTTAGAATTTGGCTATTATTGCATAATTTACAAGTAAAATTATAATGTATTTGGGAAATTATGAATTGGGAAGGGTAATTCAATGAATTAAGGAATCATATTTTTAACTTTTAAATTTTTATACTGAATATAACGTGATTCAGTTGTAATTAGAAGAATATAAATCTTGGTTTTTATAGTGTATGGGCCTTTATGAATTAGGAATGGAGATCCAATTTAATTAAAACTTGTGATACTTTGAAACTAAATTAATAACACAAAATGTTAATTATGATTATTAAATGATATGTTTTCCTATAAATGGAGAGGATAACTATAATTTAATGAGGTTTTCCTCCTTGAATTTAGATTTAACCTCCATATAATCGAACCTATGTAAAAATAAAATTTTAACACTTAATAATACCCATGACAACACTGTGGGTATTTGGTGTAGTAACTTAAGTAGTGGGACCTTATTTTTATGATCCACTTTTACTAATGATTCTACATTCTCATATATTTTTCCTAAGATGTGTTCTAGTAATTTTTAGTGTTACGACACCATCACATCCCCGAGTTCTACTCTAGGAGGGTTTTGAGGAGAACACTCCAGAAATGGTGGGCCATGATCCCCTAGTCTTACATCCAGGAGTGACACATGAGGAACTTCCTTCTATACACAATCTAGGCAGTGATATAATTTTTTTTGAGAGTATCATATTTCTGATGCAGTTGGTGAATCATACTCCACATCTTTAACCCAATAAGGATAACGTTACTCGTGAGTTCCAACAACAACATCCACCCATATTTTCGAGGGATGGAAATCCTGATGCTATAAATTACTATCTATAAGCAACCTTATCATTCCTCTAACATTAGAAGATTAATCTAGATAGTAGGGTCGATCTTAGAACCTATATGCCTTGTAATTCTTCCATGTGAAGGCGATAGGTGATTACTCAGGATGGTTTTCATTAGTGTATGTTCATGGTATTCATTCATGCTAACTTTTGTGGCTATATAATCCATAAAACAAGGAGATAAGTTAAATATAGAGATTTTATACACCGAGGGAAAGGAGATTTGTATGCTATAGACTGTTTATCTCAATTTTATGATTTTCCATGCACTGTACCACTTCTAGTTGGTGATGATCCATCATCATAAAATCATTTTGAGGATTGGATTATGTATTCCATCTCCTCATAGGTAAATGTATTTTTTCCTTCCAACATTTTTTATGATCATAAATGATGATCTTATCACTAATAAAAAACTATTATAAGACAATAATACCAAAAATAGAGGATCATTGATGAGACCAATCAATAGTTCTTCTGGTAGTAGGAAGATTCGTTCTGAGGATTCTTATCAGAGCAGTGGTGGGCAGAGTATATTAATTGGTAGTTCCATTATATTACTTCTGTGTGGGATGAAGGGAATCTGAAGCCTTAGGGATAAATACCCTATGGAGTTCCATTGATGTAGCTATATGTTCCATATTTAGGGAATAATTAACCCTTTCCAACATATTCTAGTGTAAGAGGATCTGAACCCAGCTCCTCCATCAGGGGTATGATCATTTCTTCTAGGTCAGTATGGATGATGGAGTAGAACTAAAAGGAAAGACAAGGGGGGGGTCATGGAAATCTAACTTATGATTATTAGCACCATCAGAGAAGACCTCACCAGGGTAGTAAAGATGTAGTACATGTTTGTGGATCAGGTTAGCTACATGCTTTAAAACAAATTCTCAAGGATCAAAGTATAAGGCCATTTATAGTATGAGGTAAAATTATATTATCATATACTAATTTATATTTGTTTTTTAATATAGGTTCATCTCACTCATATTTATGCTTATTTACCATGGAATGTATGGGATATAAATTCCATACTTATAAATTGTGATGACCAAGGACACACTATTTCGAATACAGTTAGAGGGTGTAAAACAATGAAAGTACTACCCCCATGAGGAATTTAGTCATAACTTCTTGTGGGACCTCTTCATCCTTGATCTGATAGAGATTAATTTCATTTTCTTGATTGATGGTTTAGTTCTATATCATGCCTATGTGTACTTTTATCATCATATGGTGTCTTTTACATTACCATAGGGTGGTATTTATCTTTATAATGGTGAGTGGTATGTCAAGGATTTTATAGTTTGACCAGAGCATCATGTGATATAAATAGTGACTACACAGATTTCTATTCATTATCTAGGGGGAACGGTCTATATCTGAGAGACTTTCCCCCCTAATAGATCATTTTAGGGATATGTTTCCTAATTATTTTTCTAGATTACCTAATTATAGTAAGGTGGATATTACTATTGATCTTGTTCTAGGTACATCTATAGTATATATTTATTTGTATAGTATGACACATTCAATGCTCTAGGAGCTCAACAGAAAGTTGGAGGATTTACATCAAATGGGTTTTATCCCACCTAGCTCTTATTCATGGGGTTCACCAATGTTTTTTTCCAGAATGTAGATGGGATACTTGGTTTATGTTTGGATTAAAAATTCTTGAACTAGGTTATGGTTAAGAATCCGTAACCTTTTCCTGAGATAAATTATCTCTTAGACCATCTATGAGGAGTTAGGATGTTCTTTAAGAATTATCTGAGACTAATATCTCGTCTAGTGTTATTATTTCCTTCTGATAGACCAAATATGGATTTAAAAAGTTGGTAAGGTTTATATGAGTATATTTTTATTCAATTTGGTATTAAAAATGTGGCTATCATTTTCATGAATTTGATGAGTAGGGTATTCCAACCATATCTTGTTTCCTTTGATTTAGTATTCCTGGATAGCATATTGGTGTATTATTGTACTCATATAGACCATGATAATCATTTTTATATCATTTTGAATACATTTAGAGAGCACCAACTTTATTATAAGATCACTATGTTCCTATTCTGAATTGACAATGTTCACTTATTGGGTCATATTATCTCAGAGTCATGAGTATCTGTTATCCCAGAGACGGTGAGTGGTGTGTTTTAATGGGAGCACCCCCAAAATAATTTTGATATAAGGCATTTCATGGGATTAGAAAGATATTATAGGAATTTCATACATGACTTCTCACATATTTTTTCACAACTTACTAGTCTTACCAATAATTATTTTAAGTTCATATGGTCTAAAGCATGTGAGAAACCCATTACGAATCTCTATGGAAGACTTACTTTAGCACCAATTATTATTCATCCAGAGCTATAAAGAGGATATATAGTTTTTAGGGATTCATGAGGCATCAGATTGGGAGAAGTGATATTGTGGTTTGATATAGTCATTATGTACGAGTATCTCTAGTTCAGACCCCATGATTGTAACTACATAATGAATAATTTTGAGTTGGTAGTTTTCATCCATGCCTTACATAGATAGAGACATTATCTAATGGGTGACTTCTTTGTGGTGTATGTGGAGTGAAAGAGACACAAATATATATTTAAATAGCATGACATGAATCTAAAATACTGATGATGGGTCAAATACCTTCCTTATATTTACTTTAATCTTCAATGATCTCATGAAAGGGAAATGTGGTGGTTGATACTCTATGAAAGAAAACCTAGGAATGGGTCGTAAAGGAAGCCAGTGATAAATATAAATTTATTTAAAAAATCCCTAATATATATCTAGAGTATCATGACAGTCCTCAGTTGTCACGACCCATCTCAGTGGGGCCCGAGCCGCAACTCCCCAAGCCCTCCTTGAATAGGCCAGAGGCTGGTGACTAGAACTGAGTAGGCATGTTACTAACATGGGAGGAGTTTCCTAAAAACTTGTTCACACACACACAGACACATTTCTAATCCCACAAAGCTGAAAAGTAAAAAGTACTAAAAAAGGAAATGTAGACATACACTAAAAAAACTCAACCAAAAGAGTATGACAGGAAAGTAAAGTACATCAAGTGTAAAACCCTAGGCCAAAAGTATGAGCCCACCAAAAGAGAGCCTGTAACAAGGTCCTACTTATAAAGAAAGGAGTTGGGACTACAATCCGTAGTCGTAGGAACACACCTCGGCCTGTCTGATCTCACTGAACACCATCCGGTCATGGTTGACCTAGAATCTAGTCAAAAGCTCGCTCGTCTGCACAAGACATGACATGTGTGGGCAAAGCCCGTGCAGGGGTGAGTATAACAATACCCAGTAGGAAATCCTAAAACCAGAAAGGAAACCAACAAGGGAAAGTACCACATGGAAAGATACAGTCACCTCTACACAATATATGTCTAAAGAACATATGACAAGAATATCTAGATATACTCATACACAAAGGACCTTTGCGAAACCACCACTAAAATCCAGCTGGAAGATTCCACTAAGCATGAAACAAGGAGAACACACTTATTGGTCCGAAGAGAGAGAGAGACATGAAGTACTCGATCCAAGATAACAGAATTCATAAGTACTTTGGAACAAGATGCTCAGATGAAGATCACAACCAATAGTCATGGGGTGATACCAACAACTCAGTCTGAACTAATCCGCTAAGAAAGGGATCAACACCTGGGTAAAGTTGGTAACGTCGATACCAAGAACTCTACTTTGGGTTCCAGGAATGAATAGAGGATCTGGCTCCAAGTCTCACAGAGGGGATTCCAATAACTCTATTCAGGAAGTCCTGCTGAAGGGGTCATACTCTTGTATGTAGGAAATGACATCGGGAACCTTCAGGAGAAAGAACAAGGGGACGAACCCTAAAAAAACTAGCCCAAGTAACAGAAGGAAACTGGCTCAAGCTATGTAAGATTGGTTACACGGAATGTGGTATGGGTACATGTCGTGTCCCTTGACCTCGGGTACTGCCTCTGTAATGGCCTGTGTAATCCATCCAGGCTCTAAATTCCATGTAGTAGGCTTACACGCCATGTTCCTTGACTCTGGGTACTGCCCGTGTAAACGGCCCCTGTCAGATGTTGAAGTCATAGAGGAAAGCCTATACAGGGCGTGTAAGTCAAAGCAAACACCGTGTCATGCTAAATGGGAAACACACGTGTACTCTGGCCAGATGCGCATACACGATGTCTGTGTCCGTGTCGCCTGCCCATGTACCAGTACACGGGGAATCTTGTGTATCTGGCCAGTTCTGGCCAGGGAAGGGTATACACGGCGTGTCCTTGGCCGTGTACCCAAACAGTGTCCATGTACTCCTAGAGTACACGCTAAGTAGTCTGCTGACGAACACACACCGTGTATCCCATAATACACGCCATGTAGTCGGGATTTTTCTAGAAACGCCATCTTCCTCCTCACGCCATGACTGATCTTCTGGATCCATGGTTTCTCATCCGTTCGTCCCGATACGCCAGGGGTTGGTTCGTTTCATCATAAGAACACCTCAATGGGTGTTTTCGATCCTTAAATCAGGTCATTAACAACGAATGATCCATCCAAAGAAAAACGCCTGAAAAATCATGTCTCTTGATCCACTCCGAATCTTCCTCCAAAACCGTTGTCGCACCACCGTGACATCGCTCTGAGGTTGGATCTACAATCTCAGATCGTTGCTCCAACAAATGAGTGTGCAACGATCGATTTCCTCCAAGAACGCGTAGAACGCAACAAAGAACGCGCGGGAGAAAAATACAAAGAATCAAACAAGAGGGACGGACCTCGATCGTTGTTCATGATGATCTGGGTTTGTCGTAGTTAGATCAAAACCACAACAATCAACATGTTATAAATCTTGAGTATTTGATTTCCCGATGAAACCCAAAATCACACCCGCCTGCAAAACGATCGATCCACGGTTTAATCAGTTCGTAGATTAGTCTGTTTTCATCATAGGAACCATGAACAGGGAAAGGAAAATAAGAAAAAACATCCTTCCTGGATCCATGGTGTTCGTTGGCGATGATTTGGTCGCTGCCTCATCGTCACGGACTAAAATCGTCAAGAACGTCGTCGCCGCGTTGGGAGGTTTTCTCCAGAGCCTCCAGAGTCTCCAAGGGTTTTCGAGTTATGAGGTTTGTAACCCTAGACCCCCTTATGCAAGCCATTATTAAAACGGATAAAGGTTATCTTTTGAAACATATTTAAAAATATTTCTCCATAGAATAAAATATTTTTGTTCAATATTTTATTACTTTTATGCCCAAAAACTAGATTTCACCACCGACATGCGCCAGCCAATGTTAGGTCTCGCCTCAGGTAAAATCATTGTTCTAACTGCAACAGTGCCCTTGTATTTCTGATCCGAGCACCCATTAAGGAGTTATTCCTCTTTTTTAGGAAAACCGCACACACGCGTAATTTAACTATTTAATTAAATTCAAACATTTGTTCCGGGCTCACCGGGTCTCGGAACTGCACGCCATCTCGAAGACTAGTCTCGAAATAATTCCCACATATTTTTAAGAATAAAGTATGTAAAACACGAGACATTACAACACACCCACCTTAGGGATTTTACGTCCTCAAAAAGCCAAAACAAAGGCTACTCAAAAATATGTGGGTACTGCACACGAATCTAAGCCTCCCGCTCCCACATGATCTCCTAGAGATTCCCATGCTCCCACCAGACACACACCAAGGGGATAGCTCGCCCATGAAGGATCTTCTCCTGCCGATCCTCGATCTCCAGTGGGTACTCAGCAAAGGCCACTCCATCATCGATGTCCAGATCACCCCAGTCGATGACGTGCGATGGATCATGCACGTACCTCTGTAGCAGCGAAACATGGAAGGCGTTGTGTAACTGGTCCATCTGAGGAGGTAGAGCCAAAAGGTATGCCACCTCGCCAACTCTATTCATATTCTGGAAAGTGCCGATGAACCTCGGATATAGCTTGCCGCCTCGGCCAAATCTCTATAGTCCCCATCGAGGTGAGAACCGAAGGAACACATGGTCTTCTTCCTCGAACTCCAAGGGCCTATGTCTCTGGTCGGCACAAGACTTATGCCATCTCTGTGAAGTCTTAATCTACTCTTGGATGACCTAAACCTTCTCTGTAGTAGCTCACACCATCTTTGGGCCCATGAGTGCTGACTCTCCTAGGTCAGTCTAGCAAAGTGGGGACCTGCAAGGTCGCCCGTACAAAGCCTCGAATGATGCCATACCAATAGTGGAATGATAACTGTTGTTGTAAGTGAACTCTTCCAGTGGTAAGTGGTCCTTAAAGCTACGACCGAAGTCAAGTATGTAGGCTCGAAGCATATCCTCTTGAACCTGGATGGTCCGCTCTGTCTGACCATTAGTTTGGGGATGAAATGCTGTGATCAAGCGTAACTGAGTCCCAAAAGCTTCCTGCAATCCTTTCCACAATCGAGATGTGAAACGAGCATCACGATCTGAGATGATTGTGGATGGAACTCCATGAAGTCGAACTATCTCCAATACGTAGAGGTGTACCAAGCTCTCTACTGAACTCTACTCCTGTATGGCTAGAAAGTGGGACGACTTGGTGAGTCGATCAACGATCACCCAGATGGCATTGTGTCCCCTATACGTACATGGTAAACCCATAAAGAAGTCCATGGATATCCCATCCCACTTCCACTCTGGAACCTCAAGGGGCTGAGTCAAACCTACTGGCACTTACTGATAAGCATTTACTTGCTGACAAGTAAGGCACCGAGAATCAAACTCGGCCACACTCTTTTTCATTCCTGGCCACTATAACTAACATCAGAGATCCCGGTACATCTTTACCACACCTGGATGCACCGCCAAATGAGATGTATTTAACTCCCTTAGAAACTCCTCCCTCAACATCACTGGTACTACTGGGCACCCTAAAAAACAATATGCTCCCCACTTGTTGAATATCCATCCGCAACATCACCCGCTGATATCTGATCATGTAGAGTCTCACAACTAGCATCCTCGAGCTGTGCTTCCCTGACTCGCTCCAAGAGTGTAGGGGTAACAACAATCGACTAAAGGTAATCTCCCTTATC
Source organism: Viscum album (assembly GCA_963277665.1). Classification (NCBI taxonomy): domain Eukaryota; kingdom Viridiplantae; phylum Streptophyta; class Magnoliopsida; order Santalales; family Viscaceae; genus Viscum; species Viscum album. Next base: position 1,910,688,821 of record OY728155.1, read on the forward strand.
TCTATCCACAAAGGATAACTATATGGGGGAAAATTGCCTCGTCGCCTCATCCCGTAACTGCGAACTGGATTTCCTGCTGAGAGAATCTGCCACAACGTTCCCCTTCCCTGGTGTGTAAATGATCTTAAAGTCGTAATTCTGGAGGAACTCAAGCCATCTTCTTTGTCTCAAATTTAGATCCTTCTAAGAAAATATATATATGAGAGTTTTTTTATCATATTAGACGGTAAACTTCTCTCCCATAAGGTATTGTCGCCATATCTTCAACATGAAGACCACTGCTTCCAACTCAAGATCATGGATCGCGTAGTTCTTCTCACGTGGCCTCAACTGACGTGAGCCAGAGGCAATCACTGCTTGCCTATACTCATGACACAACCAAGCCCTATTTTTGATGCGTCTCAGAACATTACGTACTCAACACCCCCTTCGGTAATCTCAATATTGGGGTGCTCGTCAGACTCTATCTCAATTGCTGGAAAGCCTGCTGGCATCTCTCGGTCCACATGAAAGGCTGCCCGTTTCAGGTCAAAGCTATAATGGGTGATGAAATCTTGGATAAATCAAGAATGAATCTCCGATAGTAGCCTACCAACCCAAGGAAACTCCGCACCTCCTTCACACTCCGGGGTAGCTTCCATGCTAGAACTTCCTCCACCTTGGCTGGGTCCACTGCCACACTATCTGCTGAGATAACATGCACCAAAAAGTGGACCTCCTGTATCCAGAACTGACACTTCGAGAGTTTCCTGTACAACTAGTGCTCTCGGAGTGTGTCCAGAACCATCCTCAGGTGTCTCGCATGCTCCTCCTAGGATGCAGAGTACACAAGGATATCGTCGATGAAGACCACTATGAACCGATCTAGATAGAGCCAGAAGATTTGGTTTATGAGTCCCATAAACACTCTCAGGGTGTTCGTCATGCCGAAGGGCATCACCAAGTACTCATAGTGATCGTAGCGACATCTGAAAGTCATATTTGGTACATCCTCATCCCGTACTTGTAATTGATGATAGCCTGATAGTAGATTAACCTTAGATAACCATTGTGCCCCTCTTAACTGGTCGAAGAGGTCATCGATCCTCGGTAGTGGATACCGATTCTTCACGGTCACCTTGTTCAAGCACCAGTAATCCACACATAGACTCAAGATCCTGTCTTCCTTCTTAGAAAACAGTACTGGGGCCACCCAGGGTGAAACACTGGGTCTCACAAATCCCTTCTTCTGCATGTATTCCAACTGCACCCTCAGCTCACAAAGATCTTCAAGAGCCATCTGATATGCTGATGCTGATATCGGTGTCATCCCGAGTTGCAACTCAATGAATAAATATATCTTCTGATGGGGAGGTAGTCTGGGGACATCCTTCGGAAAGACGTCCTCATACTCAGCCACTACTGCTAGAAACTGGAAATTCGTAACATCTGATGCGCCAAGGGATATGCTAGCCAACAGATGTGAAATCTGTTTTACCTTCCTATGGAAGAGTCCATCCTGTGCTGCCTGGGTCTCTATTTCACAGACAAATGAGAACTTTGTTCCATCACTGCAGACACACCACACCCTTTGCCTAAAACAGTCGATATGGGAATGAACTGTGGACAGCCAATCCATACCAAGAATGACATCGTAAGGCCTCGATGCTACCACCAAGAGGTTCCAACCGAAACTCTCACCTCAAAGGGTCAGGGCACACTTTCTGCAAAGGTGTGTGACCTCTGAATCTTCTCCAGTTGGTGTTTCTAAGCATAAAGGTAGAGTCCACAGATCAACTGGAATCTCAAGGCCTCGAACAAGATAAGCAGCCAGAAAGGAATGAGTATCACCTATGTCTCTCAGTACGACAACCAAACCAGAAAAGACATATATTGTACCTCTAATCATTCCAGGAGTACCTGGGTTATACGCCTCTGCCACCTACAGCTGTCCCTGCCTATGTCCACCAGCTCCTTGAGCCTGGGGTGGACCTCCTGGGGGTGGTGGTGGTAAAGGGTCAAAATTTTGACCACATCCAACTGCTCTCCCTGCTCTTCTACCACGTCCTCTTCCCCGCAGATCTATCTACTCCACACATTGCCTCTGCATTGGTGTTCCATCCACATCTCCCCTATCAGTAGTACGGAGGGTTGGACAATCTCGAGCAAGATGTCCCCTGCTCTCACATGAGTAGCATCGCCTCTCTCGAGGCTGGATAGATGCATGATGCGAACCCTGTACGATAGATCCCTTATCCTGGGATCTCCTCTGAAAACGTCTCCCATGGCTGGGTCCCTAGCGTCGGCTCCCTACTACCGAGGTCTCTACTCTAGCTCGCCCACTACTGATAACTTCTGGTTGTCCCTGCTCTGCCAAGAAGCTCTCGACCACCAAATCCCACTCGAGCACCCTAGCATAAGTAGGAACGCTCATAGGGATTATTCTAGCTCGAATATCTCTGCACAAGCCCCGATTCAGAGTATGAGCTCTAAAGTAATGATCTCTGACCATATCCATCAAGTACCGCAAGAGGTCGGTAAACTTCGATGAATAGTCATCCACCGTCATGGTTCCCTACTGGTGATGAAGAAGCTCTTATATACATACTGATCTTAGGGTAAGAAGTGAAAACTCCTCTATGAAGAGTCGCTCAAACTCCGACCATGCAAGAGTCGCCTCGTCATGAGTCTGAATAACCAAACTCCACCATCGCCCTGCCGAGACCTGCAGGAGGCTCGCTGCCAGGATCACCATCTGGTTTGCTAGTGTCCTGACCAAACGGAAGACTTTGGCCACTACCTCAATCCAGTCCTCTACTACCTGACGATCGGGCTCGCCTCGAAACCTGAGGGGTATCTGTCTCTGAAACTCATGGAGTGCGCTCAGCCTGTGCTCCTCCTCCACTGGTATAGAAGGAACTAAACACTGATCCACAAGTGGCAGGATAACTGGCACACTACCCGATGGTGTAACTGGGGGATCTGGTCCCTATATCGAGGCTTCATCACTGAGGGGTTCATCCTCATGATCGAGCGGCTGGATCCTAGCGGGTGCGCGTCGCGGAGGCATCCTATAAAGAAACAAGATGTATCTCAATCAGTGAGTATATCTGGAGAGCTAGCTCAAGAAGGTCATGGAAATCACAACCCATTCTTACATGACCATTATTTTCCATTGCAACCGTTGTTTTCATGTTCTGAGTTGAAAAAAAGTTTATCAGAGTCCTTGTGTATGGATACATCGGCCGCCCTTTCCAACACCGGGGTCCCTGGCCTGAAATCCAAACTCGAAACACTGAACACTGTTGCCCCAAACCAACTCACAGACTCTTGGTCCTACAGTAGAATCGACCACCTCTGATACCACTCTATCACGACCCGTCCCAGTGGGGACCGAGCCACAACTCCACAATCCCGCCTCCAATAGGCCAGGGGCTAGTGAATAGCACCGAGTAGGCATGTTACTAACATGGGAGGAATTTCCTATAAACCTGTACACACGCACACACATTTACATGCCCATAAAGCTGAAAAGTAAAAAAGTACTAAAAAAGGAAATGCATGCAGACACTAAAAAAATTCAACCAACAGAGTACGATAGAAAAGTATAGTACAGAAAGTGTAAAACCATGGGCCAAAAGTACGATCCCAACAAAAAAGAGTCTGTAATAAGGTCCAACCTGTATAGAAAGGTGCTGGGACTAGAATCCGTAGCCACAAGAATAGACCTAGGCCGGTATGATCTCATTGAGCACTATCTGGTCCTAGTCGGCCTAGAATCCTGTCAAAATCTCGCTCGTCTGCACAAGACACAACATGTGCGGGCAACACCCATGCATGTGTGAGTATAACAATACCCAGTATGACACTCCAAAACCATAAAGGAAAACAAAAAGGGAAATTACCATAAAGGAAAGATACAGTCAGCTCTACATAGTATATGTCTACAGAACATATGACAAGAATATACAGATATACTCATACACAAATGACCATTGCGAAACCACCACTAAGATCCAGCTCGAATATTCCACTAAGCATGCAAAAAGGAGAACACACTCTTAGGTCCGAAGAGAGAGAGAGACACGAAGTAATCGGTCCAGGAGAACACACCCCATATGTACTTGGGAACATGATGTTCAAATGAGGATCACAACCAATAGTCATGGTGTGATACCAACAACTCAGTCTGAACAAATCCGCTAAGGAGAGGATCGGTGCCCAGGTAAAATTGGTCACGTCGATACCAAGAACTCTACTTAGGGTTTCAGGAATGAATAGAGGATCCAACTCAATGTCTCACATAGGGGATTCCAAAAACTCTATTCCGGATGTCCTGCTGAAAGGATCATACTCCTGTATGTAGGAAATGATATTGGGAACCTTCAGGAGAAAGACAAAGGGGACGGACCATAAGAAAACTAGCCCAAGTCATAGAAGGAAACTACCTCAAGCCATGTAAGATTGGTTACATGAAGTGTGGTATGGGTACATGCCATCTTCCTTGACCCCGGGTACTGCCCTTGTAATGGCCCGTGTCATTCGTCCAGGCTATGTAAAACTATACTACCCGGTGTGTAGTAGGCTTACACACCATGTTCCTTGACTCCGGGTACTTCTCGTGTAAACGACCCATGTAAGACATTGAAGTCGTAAAGGAAAGCCTATACATAGCGTGTAAGTCAAAGCACATGCCGTGTCCTGATAACTGGGAAACACCCGTGTACTCTGGCCGGATGCCCGTACACGGTGTCCATATCTGTGTCGCCTGCCCGTGTACTAGTACCCAGGGTATCCCATGTATCTGGATGGGTTTGGCTAGGGAAGGGTATACACGGCGTGTCCTTGGCCGTGTACCCAACCTGTGTCTGTGTACTCTCGGAGTACACGCCAGGTAGTCCACCGACGAACACACACCATGTAGCCCATACTACACGCCGTGTAGTCGGGATTTTTCTAGAAACTCTGTCTTCCTCCTCATGCTGCGGCTGATCCTCTGGATCCATGGTTTCTCATGCGTTCGTCCTAATACCCCATGGGTTGGTTCTTTTCATCATACGAACACCCCAACGGTTTTTTTCGGTCCATAAATCGGGTCATAAACCTCGAACGATCCATTTGAAGAAAAACTCCTGAAAACTCATATCTCTCGACCCGCTCCGAATCATCCACCAAAACCATCATCCCACTTCCGTTACATAGCTCTAAGGTTGGATCTACAATCTCGGATCGTTACGCCATCAAACGAATGTGCAATGATCGATTTCCTCCAAGAACGCGTAGAATGCAACAAAGAACATACGGGAGAAAAATACAAAGATTCGAACAAGAGGGATGAACCTTGATCATTGTTCATGATGACCCAGGTTTGTTGCCGTGAGATCAAAATCACATCAATCAACATGTTATAAATCTCGAGTATTTGATTTGATGATGAAACCCCAAATCACAACCGCCCGCAAAATGATCAATCTGTGGGCTAATTGGTTCGTATATTAGTCTGAGTTCATCGTAGGAACTAAGAACGGGGAAAGTAAATTCAAAACAAACATCCTACCTGGATCCCCGACATTCGTTGGTGAAGATCCGTTCGCCGCGTCATCGTCACCGGCGAAAATCATCAAGAACGTCGTCGCCGCATTGGGAGATTTTTTCCAGAGCCTCCAGAGTCACCAAGGGTTTCCAGGTTATGAGGTTTGTAACCCTAGACCCCTGCACAAGCCTTTATTAAAACCTATAAAGGATATATGTTGCAACAGATTTAAAAATATTTCACTACAGAATAAAATATTTTTGTTAAATATTTTATTACTCTTACGTCAAAAAACTAGATTTCACCACCGACCTGCACCGACCGATGTTAGGTCTCGCCTAAAGTAAAATCACTGTTCTGAATTCAACGGTAACCTCAGATTTCTAATCCGAGCACCTGTTCAAGAGTTATTCCACTTTTTCAGGAAAACCGCACGTGCGCATAATTTAATTATTTAATTAAATTCAAACATTTGTTCCGGGCTCACCGGGCCTCAGAACTACATTCCGTCTCGAAGACTGATCTCTAAATAATTCCCACATATTTCTAAGAATAAAGTGTGTGAAATCTGAGACATTACATCAATATTCATTCCCTAAATCCGCGAGAGATTCCTCTCGACTACTTAATATGGTGACTAGAATGCGGTTTCCATATCCTAAGGGTCCAGTTATCTAGGAGAGTATATCAGGTGAGGATCTATCTTCATATTGGTATTTTTTGGGATAATACATCCTACATACACCTGGGTGTTTATATAATTTATATAGGAACTAATTCAAGTGTACCATGCTTGTCATGGGGAATTTCATCTATAAGTCTCCAAAATTCATCATGATATGCATTACTAGTATTGGTTTAATTGTATTAAAAATTAGATAGATGGTTTTATTACCATATGTTCTTCCTATTAGAAGGTGAATCTAGAGAACCAACAACATGATAGATTATTTTATCTATTTTCGGTCTCATAATGGAATATAAGGATGTTGCAGTGGGGTTTTTTAGTAATCTAACCAAGGCCTCCTTCAGGTAGTGACACAATATTTGTAGTTTTGGATCACCATAACAAATTATCCAAAAGCATTCATATTCATAGGAATTTTTCAGTTGAGAAACTGGGAAGACTGTATGTCTGTGAGATAATAAAAACTCCTAGGATCCCTTATAATATTGTTTCAGATAATGAAAATATCTTCACATCAATGATATAGCTAGGGTTACTAAGATTTATGCGCACACATATAATTTTGAGAAAATCATTTCACCATCAGATAGATTTCCATTTGGAATAGATGATACATGTGTTAGAGGACATACACCAAGGATGCATACTTGATTTCTATATTTCATTGGAGAATCATATCCCTATTATCGATTTCACCTATAATAATAGAAATCAAGGGATGATTCAAATTTATTTTTATGAGGACATTTAGGGAAGTCCATTCAATTCACCCATATACTAGCTAGATACAGGAGAGCTAATGCTACTACATCTCCATCTCATGTAGGAGACTATGGATAAGGTGAAGCTAATCAGAAATGTTTAGTAAACTACTCATTATATATAGAAATCATAGGTCAATATCTTTATATGAATTCTAGAATTTGAGGTTGGGGATCGTTCATTCCTATAGGTGTCACCCAGTATTTGGTATAGATGGAAATATAGGCCATGAAATCTATCATATCTTTTTAAGGATGTCTTAGATTATAAACAATTTCAGGCTGGTGTAATATTAGTTTCTTTTAACATAGAGGTTCCATGAAATGCACAAATCCTTTAACATTACACATATTCTTTGTTATCATGCAGAACTATCTCAAACATCTAATCCCAAAATGTTTTACATAGATGCTGGAGCTTCTTTTGGGGGTATCCCATATGAATCATTAAATAGAGCATGAAATACATCTAAGGATAGTCTATACCTTTAGTTCAAGTGCTATTCAGTCATATATATGTGTAGTACAAGACCATGGATCTGGAGATCGATGTATATGCATAGTTCGCAGAGTTGTTGTCAGATGTTTTTCTATAACTCTTGGAAGGCGAACTCAATGACATGTTCCTTTAAGAGGGGAAGACTACCAGAACCCGGTTTTTCTATGATCCATGGATCCTTTAAATTTTTGTCTAATTTTCAATTTTGGACAAATTTTTAGTTCATAATGACGTTTTGTAATTGTCATGTGGTGTTTGGGGAATTTTGGATGCTCGAACCACCATCTGGTGGAAGAAATAACTGGATAAAACATTTAGCAGAAACCGTGTTATCCTGACTCCACAGTTTATCCTAACTATGTGGGGACATTATAGAGGCCCATGCAGTGTGCACATATTTCTCTAACATTGTACAATGGGATGTACCCATGTTCCGAAACTCTAAATTTCTATCACAGGTGAATGTCACATTTGTCCAATGGTTTCTCAAACAATGTTGTCTAACTATGAATCTCCCATCTTAAGGAAGTAAGGTGTGCATGGTTGGTGCACTATTTTGACGACCATTCATCCAAAAACTATAAGACATAAATTTTCGTGAGAATTTACTATTTCTATTATACAATTATAATAACTTACCCATACTTACCCTTTATTAATTCCAGTTAACATGATGACCTATAATCTCTAGGTTGATCTCCCAAGTAACTCTTATTATATTTTCATTTAATTTTGTCCTCAGATGTCTGATTCAACTACATTTGGTCACATTATATTTATCCAGGTAATATATTTAGTCCATAGTCCATGTTATTCATTGTTTTACCTCAAAAATTCTATTTTGATACAGGCACCTATGCCTTTTTTTTTCAGGGCATGGATCCATTATTCAGTTTTATTCTGATAATGGCCAAAATAAGGGCCTATAGTGGACATGTTTTGTGATACATGTATACAATAGGCGGTCTATGAATTTAAATTTAATGTATCGTCATTTAATGAACATTCCTCATTATGTACACACTCTTTTCAATAATAATTTCTTATTTAACTTATATCCCTTTTTAATAATTATTATTCTCTTATCCTAGAGAACTTTGTACACATAATCATCTTTTCACTGGTGGTTTTGACCTTAATTCCTTCAACCCCAAGTAGAGTGATATCCTTGTTAATAACTTTAAAATATTTTGAAAATAATTGAGACACCATTTGGGTGTTTTGGCTTGACCCTACTAATGGTACGTACCTTTTTATAAACGGAAAGTATGAATTGGTAATGTGTAGAGTATACAACACTTGATATTTCTAAGGTATGTATTCCAATTTAATAAATAAAACCTTAATTTTTTTAATGGAAATTATTTTTATTCATGACTTGGACTAGTTAAATGTATGTCAATGGTAATTGGTTTCAGGTCCATATCACCCCTTATCATGGTTACATAATGTAAGTGAATGATCCTAATAAATTAATATGTAATTTAAATGATAAAAGGTTTCATGTTCTTGATTAAAAATTTACAAGGTGAACCCTATAAATGGAATGAACCAAATTATTTACAAAAAGGAATGAGTATTACTAAGATTAACTGAATGTTTATATATACTTATAAGTTTCATATTTCATATGTTCGTTTTTATATTTTTAGGAGTGGTCAGACCTGAGCATTCCTTGGATTCCTAAGTGAATAAGTTGATCACTTATAATTCATGGAGCTGATTTCTAAGGGAGACAACCACCTTAGAACATGGTCATTGTCTTCTAGTGAATTCTCAGCATGACACCATATAATCTATTCGCTATTTTTTTTGGATATTACGATTCCTTGGATACACCCCTTGGATCAAGATTTATATCTTTAGACACATGGTGTCAAGGATTCACCCCATTGATCATAGTCATGCATATCCCATTATTACCATGGATGACATACTTGGACTCAGTTATAATCATTCATAATGGGTTTCATTGGGTCTTTCAACTTGAATTATGCTCATCACTCTTTATTCCTAGAACAAATGAGTTAGTACTATGAATTGGATGACCCCTAAGGCCAAGGATGCCTTGTTTATACCTTATATCCTCCTTTATTACAATTATGATATGTTGTTATGTCTATTTACACCTCATGTGACTTAAGAATATAAACTGAACATAATTTAATTAGTAAAATGATCTCATGTTACATTTCTATTTGAGGATGAAGCAGGTATGAGTTGTTTTTCTATTTCATTACATTTATAAAATCATGCACGATGCTCAGTTTATATACAAATAATGTATTTCTATATATATATAGTTAGTGGTGGCCTACTGATATTTATTTCACACTATATATATGCCTCCATTGTTACCCTGGAAGATTATATTATCATAGATATTTAAATGGGGAATTATCCCAACCAAGACTACATACTTTCTTGATTTAGGTTGGAGCTTAGCATCAAATGATTGATCCAACACTTCAATATATGGATAGTGTTTGGTGTTTTTTATTTTTTATATCATGTACTATAATTATTTCATGTTTTAATATATACGTGTTTGCGATGTTTTGGAGGGATAGTAAATTAAATAATCATCCCATTTATATGATTATATTACAAATTTTTATTATTATATTCATCTTTAATGATTTTCTTTATATAAATTTATTATATATTACTATATTGCATCCACTAGTTTCCTATTATTGTATAATTTTGTGCTCCACTCTAACAAGAGGCATAATCTCTCCATGGAAAAACCATAGGCCCTTATTTCTCTTTGGTAGGCTCTTTCATTAGGGGATGTGTGCTTGAGGAAATGTGTCGAACTATGTTTGAGGAAACTATGAGTTGAAACGAGGAAAATACATCATAGAATATAATGTTGGTGTTTTGTGTATTAATTCCTTCAAATTGGGTGTTTGTGGTTTTTATGATCTTTTATTTTAGAGAGATCTCTAGTTATGGTGAGCATGAAGGAAATAAAAATGTTATCATTTGGTTGTTGGAGATTGTTAACCTGATGCATTGAGTAAGGTTTGTGGTATAACATGTTTCTTCAGTAATCTATTTATAGTTATAGAAAGATACATAATTCACATTTCCCTGAAAGTAAGCCCTATTAGAGACCTATAGATAGTGGCAGAGCATTTAAGAATGAAAATTTTGATTTGAAGGACCCTATAGAGAGTATTGGTGATTAAAAATTTCTGAAAACAATGTATTTTCAATCTTAAATGAGAGATATATCCTCACATGTAACCTTTATATAGATATAGTGAGACCCTATGATGTTTTGTACAGTATAGTTTTTTCTACTATCTATACTCATTTACCTATTACTGGTTGGTGTTTCAATATATTTCATTTATTGGATATATTATCCCTTCTTTGGTAATGAATGATCCCAATTTGAGAAAGATGATCTCATTTATTGGATGATATATTATATTTCTTATCAATTGGATAGTATATCCCTTGGAGAAGCGGATGATATGGGCTTTCATATTCTAGTGGTGTTGGTGAAGTATGTGGGGATAATCCCTAATGATAATTAACACTTACCTCACCATCAAAAGTTTCTTTCTTAGTACACCTGCAACCATAAACATATGAATATGTGTTCCTACATATCATATGGCCACTCATAGCTGTGAGAGATGATAGCTAGATTAATTGTGGGACCGAGTGTCTTCCCATATACAACCTTGTTTTTGTATCCAAGGAGTTATATCTGAGCATGAGTTTATTTTGTATAATTACGTTACCTAAAATAAGTGACTTCCTATGTAGAGTATCCTACCCCTAAAATAGATGACCACACCAACCAGTGGTTAGCAGAGAATTGGATCATGGAGTTTTAACATAATAACAGATATCACCATCTATAAATTCATAAAGAGGATGTCCCCTATGTGGTTCTATATTGGTTCTATAGTTACGTTAAGTTCATTGTGACACCTTTAGGCATGTTGGAGTCCCCATTGATGATTGTGAGACATTTGATCTTGGACGCACAAACTATTCTCGATCAGTTCACATTAGACTCCTTAAATAGAACCCATGTGTATTTGGTTTTTATTATGGAACACATGAGACACCTAAGGATAGTTCCATATAATATTTAGGAGTACTATATGTACTGTAATGTATGAAGGTATTAGTTCTATATTTAATAGGTCCAATCAATGGACCGTTTTCTCTCAAAAATTAGAGTGAGAGTCTCCCAAATAGAGGATGTGTTGGTAATATCTTAGTAGCCACCTGAGATTTTGGTTGTAGTACGATATGATAATAGCAAGGTTTTCCATTCACTGTTGTTGAGAAATGTGATGGATTATATGAACCATTTTTAGTTGGAACTTGGGGTCCAATTTGGTTCAATATATCTCAATTTTATGGTTGATTACCTCTCCACTTCATCAGTGATCCAGAGAGGTAGAATTCGGGGATATATATTGAGAGGTATTGCATGATAATAAATCTAATTGAGAATTTCTTAATGTGTTTCAAAATTTAGGGAACACAAAATATTTCCATGGATGGATGAAAAAACAATTTATGCAGTAAAATGATATTATGATGAGTTTTATTTGAAATTATAGCTCAACTATGAGAGTAGTGGATATACCTAGATCCTTTGGTATCATGATTGGTTGCAAGGATGTTGTGGCATGATGATGAGTTTAGCTATAGATGCATCACTTTCCTAAAACTGGATGATGAAACTCTACAATGGATGTTTAAATGATATCTTTACTTTTGATTCTCATGGTGGGACTTTTCAATCCAATGATAGGCCACACTACACTCTGAGTAATCGATGTCAGGATCACCAGATTGGCTAACATCCTAACTAATTGAGAGAATAGGTTAGTGGAGTGTTTGGGATGTTTGTAGAAATAGGAGAAAGTACAGATACATGTAATTCACCCAATTATCATTTTAGAAACAAATTATCTCTTAACATAATTACTGTAAAGCGGATATTGGAGGAAATTGGAATTATTTGTGTTTGAAAATGGATTTCCCATCCTATCTAGAGAGACAGGTAAAGAGGCCCATTCAAGTTCTAGAAATAAATAGAGATTACATGTTTTATTTGGGCCATAGTTGAGATGATCATCTACCATTGGTGGATCATTTGTATCAAATATGTTACAAATACACCATTTTTGTATCCCCATTTGAGGCCATGTAGAGGATAATGTGTAGGTCACCACTATAGTGGTTGAAGCTGGTGGGAGATAGTTCTTGTGGAACAAGACATTGTGCCATCCATTAGTGTGAACGTTTTTATTGATCCAGGGGTGGGCATGAACTACACTAAGACATCAAGAATCATTTCTGGACCGAAGATGTAGGTATATGGGGTTTTATTGGGATATCTTGTGATATGATAGATTTGTCATAGTAAAAAAATTACAATGATTTGGATGGGAAGGATGGTTGTAACCCAAGTTCATTATTCCTATTTCTAATTGCTGGGTTTGGTTAGAAAAGTGGTGTACCACTTGACCCTATGATCATTGTTTGATTTGGTGCATGGACTTTTCAGCATATAGTTGTAGAGAAGACATTTGCAGATCTCCTCACATTATGTCAACTAGGATGAGTTGGATAATCAAACTAGAGTTTCCTTTTTGAGGTTTTAAGTGGTATTTGTGAAATATCAAGATGACACTATTCATGGGAACATTTTTCAATTTCTTGTGTATTTTTAGACAATATTGGGACCTATAGAAGAGATTGTGGGAGTGGTAAACCAAGTGGAGATAATAGTATCCTCAATTATAAATTGGTTTTTTATTTTTTAGATAAAATTACTTGATTGTTAGGGGAATGAAATTAATTTATGTTTTCCATTAATGTTTTTGGATTATAAAAAAAATATTTTTCAAACTATGCACTGACTCTTTGGGGAATTTTGGGGCCCGTAAAGTCTTGGGAGGATGATATTTAAATTTTTTAAAATATTATATCCTGTGCATAGAGTTTTTTTTAAAATACTGTTGAGTCCATAAGGTTTTCCTTATGAATTTTACATTCGTTCTTGTTTTGAAAATCACAAACACCTTATACTTAAGCAAATCTATATTTTACTTCTATAAAGAAAATTTCCTTCCCAATGGAATTTAACCCTACCATATTTTCATTGCTCATATCAATATTTTTCTTAAGTATAAAAATAGGATTCATACCTAAAACCTCAAAATCATATTATACTTAGATATGAAGCATTATGTTTCTGGATCTGAATTCTGGATACAAACTCTAATGAAGTTCCACTCCTCATTCTGGATACGAACTCTAATGAAGTTTCACTCTGAATTCTTGATACAAACTCTAATGAAGTTCACTCTGAATTCTGGATATGAACTCTAATGAAGTTCCACTACGAATTCTGGATACGAACTCTAATGAAGTTCCACTCCGAATTATGGATACGAACTCTAATAAAGTTTCAATCCGAATTCTGGAAACGAACTCTAATGAATTTCCACTCCGAATTATGGATACGAACTATCACAAAGTTCCACTCCGAATTCTGAATAAAAAATCTCACAAAGTTCAACTCTAAATTATGGATATGAACTTAAATGATTTTGACTCCAAACATCTATGAGTTTTACTCTGAACTTATACTTTTTCGTCTTCAAACTTATATGAGTTTGACTCCAAACTCTGTAAGTTCAGATTCTGAATTCTAGTGAAACCAGACTCCGAATTTCCTTAGAAATTCAGACATCATATTTCTACAGAATTCAGGTTCTGAATTCCTAGAAAATAGAATCTGAATATCTATTTATTATACACTCCGAATTCCATTTCCAAACATTAATTTTCTTACATTCTGAACTTTAGTTTTACTTATTCTTACACTCATTTCATTACAAAATGATGTCAGGATTTCATTTATTGACTAACCGTTGGTTGAGTGACGTGTGTACAGGTCCCTCCGAAATTCAAGGAGAAATATGACCGTTGGAGGTGGGAGGTGACCATTGGAGCTTCTCCTAAAAATAGGATCTCATTTGAACTTTGACAGAACTCTGACATCTGCACTTACATGATATTGAAGTGATTTCTAGAGAGATAGAGAGAGAGGCTCTTATCAACTCTCAAAGCTTCGTGCAGAAAGTTTGAACAACTTGTTCAAACTTTTCCTTGTGCAGACATGCTTCATGCGACTCCGATTTTTGCTGATTACAATCGAGGGCTTCCAGGGATAGGAAGACAGAGGTTCCAACACCTTGAAGTTGAGGGATTCCTTTCTGAGGAAGACAGAGGTGTCGACTACCTGATAGTTGAGGGCTTGCGGGGATGTCAATACAGACTCCGATCATTGTATCGAGGGCTTACCCAGGTGTAGGTAAGATAGACTTTCTTGAAATTATAAGTCAAGGGACCTTTATCCAAGGTTTTTGGATACCCTTCTAATTAATTTAAAAGAGTTATTGTTTGTTACTTGTAGTTTTACTACTTGTTTTTCCTCCACATTTTGTATTGCTAAAAATGTATAACTTTCTTATAATTCCTTACTTATACTCTGATTTAGTAAGATACTATACTCTTTAAGGTAGAATCATAATCATTGTAACTTTTGTTAAGTTTCATTTTCGGAATCACTTTTTGGGAATTTAGAAAGTGATTAGAACTTATAGAGGTCTTGTGAATTATTTTTTTATCCTTATAAAACACAGCCATCCTAAAAATTTCCTAAGGGAATTTTGAAAAGGTACAATTCACCCCATGTTGTATCTGAGAATCTCATTCTTATTTCAATCCTACATTTTGTATCACAGAGTATATCATACTCAGTGTCATACCATCCTAACAATTGGTATCAGAGCATTTGGTTCAATCTGAATCAATCTCACGATTAGATTCAGAAGAGAATTCTCGGAATTTCTTTTCCAGATCCCCATTTCCGGATTCATATTTCTAGATTATTAATTTTCAGAATCTATTTTTCAGAATCATAGTTCGGAATAATTTTTTTCTTAGAGATAAAATTTTTCTTGCTTAGAATATTTTCTCTTGTTTACAGACTTATAATTCTAATAAGTTTGTCTGCCAAAGACTTTCTTAAGGATGCCAGGTTTAAATGTTGGTTATATCGAAAACGTAAATCCTACTAGACCACCTATTTTTTATGGTAATGATTATGAATATTGGAGAGATCATATGAAGACATTCATTATCAATACTGGGTTTGATAACTTTTTCATTCTTACCGGAGGATAAAAAATTCCTGATAAGGAAGTTAGTGCTTTTACTAATCAGGAAAATCATGAATACCAACTCAACTATAAGGTATGCAATACATTACTACGTTCGATGAATAGGAAAATATATATCCAAATTTCATCTTGGGAAATAGCTAACTGTATATGGAAGAAACTTGAAGTTACACATTATGGTACATCTAAAGTGATTGAGACTTGAAGAGCTATGCTTAGAGCTAAGTATCATGGTTTTAATTTTCTTTATGGAGAACCAATTTGAAAAGTACAACCAAGGTTTATGACTATTGTGAATATCTTACAATCTATGGGAGAGAAAGGTCTAGATTATGAAGCTCTTGTGGATAAGATTATAATTATCATGGAGAATGAGTGGGAATCAAGGAGAACTGTTATCAATGAAAACAAAAAGGTTACTCAAATTTCTCTTGATGAACTATTTGGAACTCTTCTTCAACATGAAACTAGAATTAAGAGAGACGCTGACAACTTAAAAAAGAAGAATGGGAATGGCAGTGTAGCTTTTACTACAACTTCAAATTACAGTAAAACTGAGACTCCTGAAAGAGTTACTAGATCCCAATCTTATAAGTTTATTATCCAATCCTAATCTAGTGAGAGTGAAGTCTCAGAAAATGAGTTAGCTAATATTTCTCGAAGGATGAACAAGATAACTGGATAGAGAAATTTCCCATCCAAGTATAAGAAGAAGGAATGGAAAGAAAAAGAAATATTTAGAGGTCACATGCTATGAATTCAAGAGAAGTGGATACATAAGACCTGATTTCCCTATGCTCAAAATAAATGAGAGAAAAGAAAGAAATTTTTAAAGGAACAGAAAGAAGTACTACAAGTCCAAAGCTAAGAACGTTCTGAAATCCAATGACACCTGGAGTGCTAGTGGTGGTGACACTTCAGATTAATCTTCAGATTATGAATCTTCTAGACAAAAGAATCTTGGTCTTATAGCTAGGATACCTATTGTTAATCATTGCTTGATGGATAAGGTACACAATTCTGAATCATTGACCAATGTTTCTTTAAATTCTAATGATCGTAAATATTATAACTCATCCTATGAAGAATCTTTTTCTGATGAAGAAAATACTTTACCTACCTATGAAGAAGTTTCTAGGTTTTCTGAACTTCTTGATATTGAGAACTCAAAACTCATGAAAAATATTGATATGGAAAACTCTAGGAATACTATTCTTACTAATGAAATATCAGATCTTTCTAAACATCTTGATAAAAAAATGCTGATTTTGAAAATATTTCAAAAATTCTTGAGAAAGTAAGTTCTGAGAAGAATAAACATTCAAAATATCGTGAAAATTTAATTTCTAAGAAAGATTTTTTCGAGCCTACATATAGTTCAAATGTTTTTGAAGGAAAAAACCTTGTTATAAAACTCAAATTCAAAATATTTTCTTTGAGGAAGTGTTTATGAAACTTTACCCAAGGTAAGGAAAATTTTGATAAAATGTATTCAAAAATTCGACCTCGAAGGAAATCTTCTGGTTTTGGTTACACAAGTTCTAAACCGATTTTTAGTAACAACTTCTTTGTTCCCCAATGTGCCCCATTTTTTACAAAGTGTCAATGTGGTGGTCACTGGACAAAGAATTGTTCATAAAAAAAACCCAATATTTATGATTTCATAAGGCTTATTTTTCTAAGAAGACGTGGGTACCCAAAATTTTTCTTTATAAGATTTCTAGATCCAAGCAACTCTGGATTTCGAAAAGCTTACTTTTTTCTTATTTTCATGAAAATAGGGAAAGTAGCCACAACAATACTTGGAACATGGATAATGGATGCTCTCGGTATAAGACTGGTAATAAAATCTATTTCGAAAAGATTATCAAGCTGAAAGGAGGAAAAGTAACTTTCAGAGATAATTCTTATGGAGAAATTATTAGTATAGGTAACATCATTCTTCTTGGAAAAACATTGATTTCAAATGTTTTGTTTGTTAAAGGTCTTAAGCACAACCTCATCAGCATAAGTCAATTATGTGATGAAGGATACCTTGTGAATTTTAGGAATGATAAGTGCTTATTACACAATTCCAAGGAAGAATTTATTCATTCTGCCCATTGGACAAAGAATGTTTACACACTAAACATAGAAGACCATAGGAGACAAGACCTAACTTGACATAGTGCAATGGAAAATGATTCTTGGTTATAGGATAGAAGGTTAGGACACTGTAACCTTATGAACTTATGAAAACTTTCTATGAAAGGTTTAGTTAAGGATCTACCCGAGCTTAGATTTGATTCATCAAAATTTTTTGACCCTTGTTAATATAGAAAGAAACATAAATCAAGATTTAAATCAGTTGGTAAAGTCTCAAAAACTGATGCATTACAGCTAGTGCATATGGAACTTTTTGGTCCAACAAAAACTGGAAGCATTGGGGGCAAGTACTATTTATTTGTTTTGATTGTTGATTACACTAGATTTACATGGGTCGATTTTCTAGCAAAGAAGTCTGAAGCTTTTTCTTATTTGAAAAGTTTTAGATCCCAAGTTAAAAATGAGAAAAACCATCAATTGAAAAGTATTCATAGTGATCATGGAGGAGAATTTCAAAATTATAATTTTGAAACTTTTTGTAGTAGAAAAGGTATTACTCACAACATTTTAGGACCCAGAACACCTCAACAAAATGCTGTTTTTGAAATAAGAAATAGAATTCTTCAAGAGATAACAAGAACCATGTAGAGTGAGTATTCTGTAGCACTATCCACTACTAAAGATGAATATGTAGTAGCTGTAAGTTGTTGTGCTCACGTGTTGTGAATGCAACACACACTCACAGACCATGGCTTGAGTTCACTAAGACTCAAATTTTGTGTGATAACACAAGTGCCATTTCCCTTAGTAAAAACCCTACACATCACTCTCGTGCAAAGAACATAGATATTAGGCATCACTTTCCTAGGTATCACACACTAAAAGGAGATATCATTCTTCAGTTTATCGGAACGCAAGATCAACTTGCTGACATTTTCACAAAATCCTTACCCTCTGATAGATTTGAATACATTAAACTGAAGTTAGGAATGATAACCATGAGGTAATCTTCCTTCATTAACTTCTTGTTAAACCATTCTCTTTATAGTAATAAAATCATTTTCATAGGGGGTACATTTGTTTATTATCCATTCAAATTTTTCTAAATGAGTCATTCAAAAATTTTCATAATGAGTGTTTCAAAATTTTTCCCAATGAATCATTCAAAAATTTTAGTAACGAGCCTTTCAAAATATTTCATAATGAAGTTTTCGTACTAGAAATTTTTGTAATGTGAATTTTCGTAATTATAATTTTCGTAATGGGAAATTTTTTAATGAGAACTTTTTTAATGAGAATTTTCGTAATAAGAATTTTCGTAATAAGAATTTTCGTAATGAGAATTTTCGTAATGGAAATTTTTGTAATGGGAATTTTCATAGACAATTTTTTTAGTAGAGAGTTTTTCATAATGAGTTTTCTTAGTGAGTTTTTCATAGTCAAATTTTCTTCAAAAAGAATATTACCTATTACGAATAAACTTCCTAGACAACTCGAAAGGTATAACATCCTTACTCATGTTTTCATCGTCATTTTTAGTTACTTCTAGTTTCATTTTCTTTTAAAATTTCTTGAATTCGTTTCTTCTTAAATCCAAATGTTTTCATTAAAACCTCAAAAGATCGGATTTAAAATTTCCTTGCAGGTATGAGTTCAACCGTCAGATCATATCAGAGAAATTTTCAACCCTGTGATTGGTTTTGGAAGTTCAAAGGTTAACTCCATCACCTATATAAAAGACACCCCCATCATTGTCCCATATCATTTTCAATGCCCTCGAGTCATGAAGCTCTGCCTATATTAATAAAGCCCTTCCGGATATTTCAAAACTCCTCCATTATGAATTTCTGTAGAAGCCACTTCTCACGATATGCCTACAACGAAGCCAATTTCAAAATGGAAAGTTTACAGAGAAAGACTTGTCCATCTGAACTTTTACAAGTATGATTCTATCATCTCTAAGAACATCAAGTTGAATGGTTGGGAAGATGTATGTGTATCTATGATAGGTTTTCAAGATGTTCTCTATCCATAGTTACTTGTAGAGTTCTATGAATCAGCATTATTCTATGAGGAAGGGGGAAGATAAAAAATTTCTTTCAAGTCTTATGGGAAGACTTACAAACTTACTTACACAAAGGCAGTAAGCTTGGCGGGGCTAGCATATGAAGGAAAAGCTGAATTTTTCTCGCATAATCTTCCAGATGTTCTAGGAAGTTTTGTTAAGGTGAAGGCCTTGGAGTGTCTTGGGCTTGATGATATAAAGACAACTAAGATTTATCACCTATCTTTTAATAATCGGATCCTTCATATATGGGTCCAAGGTTTCTTGGTTCCGAGAAAGGGTGACAATGATACCGAGAAAGAAAAGTGATATATATTTCTTATACTTCATGGTGAATCTAAGAAAAATCAATCTTATGAGGCATGTTCTTGTGAAAATCAAGAACATCAAGGAGGGAAATTTTAGAGCTCAAATCATCATGTACCATGCCTTACTATCAAATCTCATAGTTCGGTCTCTGGATTCATTCAATATTGCATGTAAGTCTAAGGCTCTGAATTGAAAGGTTATTCTTGTTAGTGATGATACCTTGAAAAATATGAAAATGGACTATTCCAAGGAAACATGAGAGTTTAATAATTTTCCAGAGGAAGAGGCTGAAAGCAATCCGGAAAATGTGGAGAAAGCTGAGCCAGTGAAGAAGGTTGGTAAGAAGAGGAAATCGAAAGAAGTGGTTGTTGAATACAAGACCCCAAAAACTAAGGAAACCCAATGTGCACCTCCCAATCCAAAGAAAAATAAAACATATTCAGCTGAGGTGGCTACCAAATGGAGGGAAGATAAGGAGAAAAGGAAAGAAGGGGAACCTCAGTTCGGATTGGACTTGGCTGAAGCTAAATCCTTAAGAGGGAAGACTGCTGAATACCTTGAGAATATAGAAAAAGATAAGAAAATGAAGAAGATGATGTCTAATGCTGAAGTTGTACAATCCCTTTTGAGAGACACAGAAAGAGATTCTGATAACATTCTTATAACGAAAACCTTTCTTGTTGAGCCATTATCGAGACCCCTAGAAAAAATTACTTTACTCCGAAAAAGTCAAAAGGGAAAGTGGTTGTTGAAGGAGTAGAGAAAGGAGCTGGTGAAGAAGTAGAGGAAGAAGTTGTTGAAGAAATATAATAAGAAGAAAAAGTAGAAGAATAAGAATAAGTAGTTGAAGACGGAAGTGATTATCTAGCTGACTTGATTAAACAAGTAGAAGATTATCAAGAGAATCCAAACCTATTTGAAAAACTACCACTATGAAATTCTGAGGCCGAGAACTCAAATCTTGTCACTCTAGGAAAGGGAGATGGGAAAGATGGTAAGGAATATGATGACATGGAATAAGATAAAGAGAATGAATCATCTGAGCAACAATGTTATGAAAAGCACTATCTTGAGGAAGAAGCAGAGAAGGACAAACCTGATGAAGACAAGATAGTTCAACTATCTGAAAGTGAAGAAAAATCTCCTAATGAAGAACCCATTCTGAAAGTTGATAAAGGAATGAAAGTGTTGATGGACACCCCAACAAAAGATGTCATAAGAAAGAAGGATGTTGGTGGTTCATCAAGAAGAATGTTTGTGGAAATTAAAGAAGAACAATCCCCAAGAAAGGTGTCTGATTCGGAATCATCAGCACTGGGTCACGATTTTGTTGTTGAGTCTTTGAAGAAGTTGGCAGATGCAATTATGATATTTCCCACCATTGAATCCAGATTCCAGATGCTTCAACACAGCATAAATTATAAATCAGAATCTATATCCATGGTGATGGATAAGTGTGTGAAGATTGAGGCTGAGCATATAAATTTTCTTATCAATTATGAGGTCCACAGAATGTCATGCAACAAAACTACTCTATGGTCAAAGAAAATTTATGATGACATGGAAGAGCATGATCAATTTAAGAATGATGTTAAAGAAGATTTTGACACTGAGGATTCCAAAATGAAGAATCTTCAGGATAAGCAGACCCTTGAGAAAAATACTCGGAATCAATAGGTGAGGTATGTGAATAGGAAGCTTAACTCGGTTGCTCAAAACTGGAAAGGAGAAAGGGATCTCCATATTGAGATCAAAGATAAGATTGTGAAGCAGGATGAAATTTTTAAGGCACTGTCTGAGGCTCTGAAGGCTCAAGATGAAAGGATTAATGCCTTAGAAAAAACAAGCTGAGGAGGGCTAGAAATACCTGAAGAAGCTGAAAACCCTGTTGAAAAATTTAATCCCCAAGGAAAAGGAATACAAATAGACCAATCCGATTTTTTGTTGTAATGTATTTCCTTGTAAAAATTATTTACATTCTAATGATATCTCTGGTTGGTTGTATCTTGTGTTTTTATGTACTAATGTTTCATGTACTTTATTTCTTTTCCATTCCTTGAATTCTTTTTGAAAATCACAAAGGGGGAGAAGGAAAAAGAACTACTCAAAAGAGGGAGAATGAAAAATGTAAAAGGAAGAAGAAAAATTTATAAGTTAAGAACTATCCTTAAGTAAGGGTGATTTTCTCATTATGAATATTTTCATTCCCATGATAATGAAAACTCCATTCTGGAAATCCAGAATACAACCCTTATAGTTTCAAAGCATAAGGGGGAGTTAGTTCGATTCACTATCATCTATGAACAAAGGGAGATAAGTTTTAATTTAAAAGTCTAAAGAATATTTTCTATGTCCTTATATTTATTTTTCGGAAGGTTTTTTGTGCTTTCCAAAAAGGGGGAGATTGTTGAGTCAATAAGGTTTTCCTTATGACTTTTCCATTCTTTCTTGTTTTGAAAATCCCAAACACCTTATACTTAATAAAATCTATATTTTACTTCTATAAGGAAAATTTCCTTCCCAAAATAATTTACTCCTACCATATTTTCATTGCTCATATCAATATTTTTCTTAAGTATAAAAATTGTATTCATACCTAAAACCTTAGAATCATATAATACTTAGATAAAAAGCATTCTGTTTCAGGATCCGAATTCTTGATACGAACTATAATGAAGTTCTACACCGAATTCTGGATATGAACTCTAATGAAGTTTCACTCTGAATTCTGGATACGAACTCTAATTAAGTTTCACTCCGAATTCTAGATACGAACTCTAATGAAGTTCCACTCCGAATTCTTGATACAAACTCTAATTAATTTCCACTCCGAATTCTGGGTACGAACTCTAATGATGTTTCACTCCAAATTCAGGATACAAACTCTAATGAAGTTCCACTCCAAATTCTAGATACAAACTCTCACAAAGTTCCACTTCGAATTCTTAATACGAAATCTCCCAAAGTTCAACTCCGAATTATGGATACAAACATTAATGAGTTTGACTCTGAACATCTATGAGTTCAACTCCTAACATCTACTAGTTCGACTCTGAACTTCTACGAGTTCGTATCTGAACTCTATAAGTTCAAATTCTGAATTCTTGTTAAACTAGACTCTGAATTTCCTTATAAATTCAAACTCCGGATTTCTAAAGAATTCAGGTTCCAAATTCCTATAAATCAGAATCCAAATATCTCTTTATTATAGACTCTGAATTCCATTTTGGTTAGACTCCAAACTTTTATTTTCTTATATTCCAAACATCCATTTTACTTATGATTACACTCATTTCATTGCAAAACGATAGCATGCTTTCAGTTATTGACTAACCATTGGTTGAGTGAGATGTGTACAGGTCCCTTCGAAATTCAAGGAGAAATATGACTATTAGAGGAGGGAGCCGAACAATGCAGATTTGCCTATAAATAGGAGATAATTTGAAAATTAATAGAACTTTGACATCTATGCTTACATTCTATTGAAGTAATTTCTAGAGAGAGAGTCTCTTATCAACTCTCAAATCTTGGTACAGAAAGTTTGAACAGCTTGTTCAAACTTTTCCTTGTGCAGAAGTGCTTCATGCGACTCCGATTATTACTGATTACAATCGAGGGATTCCGGGGATAGGAAGACATAGGTTCCAACACATTGAAGTTGAGGGCCTCCTTGTTGAGTAAGACAGAGGTGCCGACTACTTGATAGTTGAGGGATTTTGGGGATAACAAGACAGACTCCTATCTTCATATCGAGGGATTACCCTGGTGTGGGTAAGACAAACATTCTTGAATGTATAAATCAAGGGACCTTTATCCAAGGTTTTTGGATACCCTTATCTTTGGGTTAAAAGAGTTATTATTTGTTACTTGTAGTTTTACTACTTTCTTTTCTGCTGCATTTTGTATTTCTAAGGAAATTATAACTTTCTAATACTTCCATACATATACTCTAATTTAGTTAGATTCTATACGATTTAAGGTAGAATATTAATATTTGTAACTTTGGTTATGTTTCATTTTCCAAATCACTTTTCCGGAATTTAGCAAGTTATTAGAACGTATAGAGGACTTGTGAATTATTTTGTTTAACCTTGTTAAACATAATGATCCTAAAAATAACCTAAGTGAATTTTTAAAATGTACAATTCACCCCCCTCTTGTATCTGAGAATCTCATTCTTATTTCAATCCTACGTTTGGTATCACAGAGTATGTCATACTCAGAGTCATACCATCCTAAAAAATATGAAAACAATAATTATAAAATGTATTTTATGATAAAAAATTAACGTTAGCTGCTAAATCAGGAATATGGGATTTACCAAAGGCATGACATAATTATTGTCAACATCATATGTTTTGTTAATATTTAATAATGGGTGGATGAAAATTTAATAAATTAAATCACTAATTCATTACTTATTTAACAATCACGATGTAATCCTCCCCTACTTAATCCTAGTAATTGAAAAAATCCTATGGTTAGTAGGGTAGATCTTGGGATTCAAAGAGGATCCAATGGAAGATAATTTTATGGAAAATTACAGTGGATCATGTAACATTTTTTGGAGTGGAAAAATAATTCATAGATCTCTCCAATGATAACTGTTTTGAATTGTTTTTCCTTATAAATTTATCCAAAAGTATAGGTTTGGTTTTTTTATTTTATATATATTTTTAATCCACTATTAATTGTGGGTCAATATTATTAATAATATGGATTCAGTGATCACTATTTGATTTTTGAGTTTTTAATTATCTATTTACAGTTTATAATTGATAGTATTTGATTATTTTTTTTGTTTTATTGATTTTTCATTATATTAGGAATTAATCAATGCCAATAAAAAGATGATTCAATATTTATAACACTTTATTGATTTTGGATTTCTTCTAATGTTCGTCGTGTGTTCATCGGTGGAATTACACTTACTTAATAGCCAAACCAACACCCATTGGATGATCCTTGCATGGAATTTTTTTGGAACAATTAACCATCACTACAGGTTCTGCTTCATGATCAATGGAAAAATCTAGGTGAGACATCAATCATGGAAGATCAAAGGTAGAATAGTATCATATAAGTGTTTCCAAATGCCAATTTTATTCATGTAACCACAACATTGTGTGATAAGAGTTGATTGAATAGAAGATTAGTTAGATAGAATATTGTATCCTTTGACGAGGAAGGTGAAATCAACCTATATAAAAAATTAATTGGGTGGATCACACTGAATATATTGGCGGTGGAGGTGCAATATGAACAACTTAATGAACATATAATTCTAGTGATGTACATACAACATGGATTGTATTCCTAAGAAAAAATTTCATGTATTTCTCACTTTGTAGAGGAATTAGTTAAAATATTGAATAAAATATCACATTCCATGTTGTGAGTCCATACATCATGTTCTCCTTAGCGGACCATGGTTGTTGTGTACATAGAATACACACATAATAAAACATGGGTAAGACACATTGTTTGTTTTAGATCACAAGTCTTATATTACATGGAAGATGATTTGTTTTGTATAGGGAGTATATGTCCAGGTTTCCATGTCATTCAACATGATTCATGCGTCAGGCACACATTTTGTACATCTAATGGTACATCAGATAGGGGAGGCAGAAAACACCATGGTATGACCCATTCCTTACACATCTTGTGACATAATATACACACCATGTACTTCAAAAAGTAATTTTACCCAGTATGTGTACTTGGTAATTATTTGACTTCATAGGCAAATTCTATTGTACAATAGAAACAGAATATGACACGGTGAGGTCCATAATAACTTCTACACACCATTTACCCATAGTAAAATGTCTGGTATTTTTTATAAATGAATATAATGATGGCTTCAGACAAGGTAAATTTTAGGAATAGCGAGACATGAAATGTACCCATTTGGAAAATGAAATGTACTCCTTAAAGAAAAATTTAGAGCCCCTATTCATCTCAGTTCGTATTTGGTGTGAACTTAGATGTGTTCCCCCAGACCATTTCATATGGGTTTGATCTAGTAGTCAATCCCAATTAGGGTATAGTGTATAATTATATGGTGAGCATAGGCTTATGATACCCAATATGTGATTAGTATTAGATTGAGTTTGAGAATCCCTCCATGTTACCTAAGGTCTAATCCAAAATCATTGATTCTTCTTCTTTAGATAGTTTATGAGGAATAATCATAAATTTTTTTTACTGGAATAAAACCACCTAAATAGTGAGTTATTCCAAGTAGGGTCTTATATACCATAGAGTCCCTTGGTGAAATCTCTTATATATGTATCAAGATTAAAAAAAATCAGTTCTTTTTAGTTCTAAACTATATAACTTTTGTGTGAACCCAAATTTATGTTATCAACATATGTTATCTTACATCAAGGTGTAGTGTAAACAAGTGTGTATCTTAGATGACCCCTCTTAGTTTTGTTAGTTCTTCTTTATGTATTGAGATGATACATGTGTTGTCTCAAACGAGATTCATTAGTATAGTATGACCTAATGAGTGATACATATCAGTTGAGTACCATCAGTATTTTATGAACTGATGTGTGATACCTCATAGATGAGTTCAAATGATGATAAGAAGGCTCATTGAGTGATGTATTATAGATGATAATTTCCTTTAGGCCTCTGGTAGAATACAATGGGAAGTAGTGAGGTTTTGAAATTATCTTGATGCAGTGTGTCTATCATGTGTATATTTATATTATTATTATATTTTGTTGCCTTGTATCTTGATTGACATTCTATAATTGATATGAGATAACTAATTTCATGTTTCTTTGTGTTTGGTGATTTCACGGTGCCCTACTGTGAATGTATATACTAAACCCAATATGGTCTAGGCCCACACAAGTCATTAATTATGATGATGAATAGATATATTGATGGAGTCAAAGGTGGAAATAGTAAAAGAAAAGAATAGTGATATAAGGGTCCATTTTTAAATCTTGTTGTTGTATATCATATGTCCCCTTTTCTTAGCATTTTGGATATATTTTCAGTTTTGGGCCTTTTTCATTTTTAGTAACAATTGTTGTACATTGATGTGGGATAGATGTTATGGGTGCATTTACAGTCTATTTTCATTATTTTTCCACACTATACTGGTTAATGGAGCTACATGGGTGTGTCTAGGTACTTTAGAATATGGATTCCCATATGTGTGATCTACATATTCAGTTCTAGTCACTAGACCGTAGTCTTTTCGAGGAAGGATTGATGTGTTACACTCAATATATCCCATTTTTTATGGGGCCTAATGAGTTAGGGAATCATAAACATCAACCATTAGTTGTAAATAAACAATCCATCACTCATGGTCTAATGAGTACCTTCAATCCCTATCAGTTAATTATGCATAATCATTTGATTATTTAAGACATAGAATTAATCAACTATTTATACAAGATTTTTTCTCACTCTTTTAATTGATTAGAATAATCTATTATGATATTATAATGGGTGTTCAATGTAAAGACCCGTAAAATTCAAGGAATTTTTTTCTCTTAATTTTCTTGGGAATTTTACAAGAACGCAGTTTCTGACGACACCTAATTCCGAGGCCCGGTGTGCCCGGAATCATTTTCCGAAGTTTGGCTCAGGTACGTTCAGTGAACGAACGAGCGAGTTTTTCTTACTTTTGAACCGGTGCTCGGAATCAAATTCCGAAGGCACCGATGAAATCGCAGTGCTAGTTTTTTCTTAGAAATTCCTTTTCCGGAGTTGCGTTTGCTCGGGTGTGGTTTTTAATTTTTAGGGTTAAGTTAAGAAAATAAAATAAAGTGGTGCGACAACTTTATTTTATTTCACATAAAGCCACTTAAGCTAAGTTGAATCAGATAGGGTGGAACCCAAAATATCCTACCCTCTTGGTAGGATATTTGTGAAGTGGGGCCCGCATGAGCCCCACCGTTTCTTTTCCTCTAAGTAACACACCCGCGAAAACACCTCTTTAATGAAAGTCAACTGGTGCATTTTCTAAAACTCTTAACGCTCCTATTAATTGGACAGTTAAGACGTTACCATTAATTCACCGAATTAATGGTTCGTTTCTTAACATGTTTTTCAAATTGTTGTCATGTAAATAAAATAAGTCCAATGCATGTCTTTCTTGAGGATTGCTCGTTGAGGGGATTTGGAGAAGACTCTAAGGCTTGAGATCTTCATCATCCTTCGCGAAAAAACACGAAGAACGCCGAACCCTCAGAGATCGACAACACAACGCCATGTTCCGCGACGCCGAAAATTCTCCTTCTGCGATGCTTATTCCACGACGTTTCTTCCCCGCAACAATATCCGATCATCAACAACATGTGTTAGGGGATTACGGTTCTCTAATTCTTTATGGATTTATCCTCAACATGGGTTTAAATGTGCAATTAAATCTGTGTGTTTTCTTTAACCCTCGGAGATCGTCGACGCAATGTCGTGTACCGTGACGACGCGACGCCCCCTTCCGCGACGCGACGATCCTCTTCTTCCGCGACGGTCAATCCCACGAAGTCTCATGTTCGACAACAACTATGAGGTAGGGGTTGATTCTTTTAAATCGTTGTGATTTATACCCGTGGCGTATGATTTAAAATTTTTGTGAGACTTTTAAAACTGCTAACGTGGTTGGTGCGGAATAACGAATAAGTCTGAACCCAACGCCCCTTTCGTTCTTGGTGTGCGAAACGGCGGACGTCGACAAAGTAGGCCGCACAGGCGATGCGGGGTCCTCGCAGTGAAGGATGGACCACGTGAGGGACTTTGGTGAAGACGGCATGAAATT
This sequence comes from Viscum album, assembly GCA_963277665.1. Lineage (NCBI taxonomy): Eukaryota > Viridiplantae > Streptophyta > Magnoliopsida > Santalales > Viscaceae > Viscum > Viscum album. The sequence continues at coordinate 1,910,717,765 of OY728155.1, forward strand.
CCGACCACCGGAACTCTTCCGGTGGTCCGCGGAGCAGCCCGCCGGCACAGCGGTGCCAGCGGCAGGAGGCGACGACGCCCGGCGCGACGCCGGAAGGAACCACCGCGGATGAAGCCGCGGCGGCAGCACGCGGTGCCGCGACCGTGCGGGACCGGAGGAGGACGGGACGCGGTGGCCCGACCGTGTCCTCTGGCAAGGGCGGCCCCACACGGGGCCGCGGTTCCCTCACGCGGGGGCAGCACACCCCCATCTCCGCTCGGCCGTAACCGGCCGAGCCGACCTACCTGGCGGCCGGGCCGCGCCCGCGCTGGCCGGGTTGGGTCACGCCCAGGCCGGGCTGGGCCACCCAGTCCAAACTGGGTTGCACCGGCCGGGTCGGACCCGGACCCGGTTCGGGTCGACCCAGTGGGGGTTGGGCCGGGTCGGTCCGGGCCCAGACCCCCCGTTTTCGGACCTTTTCAGTCTGTTGCCCATAACATGATCTACGGGCCTCCGAGCGATGTACCGTCAGCGGCGATGCGATCCTTGGACCGAGACGGTCGTTTTGACATATCGCACTGAAGGTTTATGAATACTTTGGGATCGGCCGGGTTGGTTCGTACACGAAACCAACCGGGCCCTCGGAGCAGAAACGCTCGTAACTTGAGCTCCGAACGTCCGATTGACGTGCCATTGAATTTGATGGATTCCTATTAGTTAGACAGATATTTTGGCTTAATCCGCCCGAGGTTTGGACACAACTGGAGTATGGTCGTGTTGGTTTTGACTTAAAAACCAACCGGGCCCCTGGGACGAAAAAGCTTATAACTCTCAGACCGGGCGTCCGATTGACGCACCTTCTGCGACGTTGAGTTCCTGTTAACGATATAGAACTTTTGGATACATCAACTCCAGACTATGCGTCAGTTGATGTATCATCATCTCAGCTCGTGGAGCGGACCCTTCCGAACGATCTTGCTGTGTGCAGGAACCCTAGAGCTGGCTGTGTCTGCGACGACAACGAAGATAGTACATGAATCTTCTGTGGGATCGACAATGACCACTACAGTACTTTTTGGGATACATCAACTCTAGACTAAATGTCAGTTGATGCATCGACCTCTTGGCTCGCGGAGTGGACCCTCCCGGAACGAGCATGCTATGTGCGGAAACCATAGAGCCGGTTAAGACTTGACGACTGCTGATCGAACGGCACGGTGTGTTACGGATAGCCCAGTGGGAAGCGTTTGGTTGTAGCAGCAGACCCACGGCGGAGGAGCGCTTGGTGGTAGCGGTAGACACGCGGTACTCAAAAGAAGGAGTACCTCTGGAGGCTATGAAGGGGAAAGCTTGGTCGTAGCGGCAGACCCACGACAGAGGAGCACTTGGTTGTAGCGGCAGACCTACGACGGAGGAGCGCTCGGTTGTAGCAGCACGGGGAGCGCTTGGTTGTAGCAGTAGACCCACGACAGAGGAGCGCTTGGTTGTAGTGGTAGACCCATGGTGGGAAGCGCTTGGTTGTAGCAGGAGGCCCACAGTACTCGATAGGTGGAGTACTACAGCAGTCCAAGGTTAGAGGGAAGCACTTGGTTGTAGAGGCATACCCACTGAACTTGATAGAGAAGGAGATTCCAAATAGCTATAGTTTCAACTTCCTGATCGATCCTGTGTGGTTCATTGCGGGGGCTAGTACCTACCGATCCTTTGGGGGTCCGACAGCTTAGATGAATCAGTGGCTACATCTAATCATCTCTATCATCTTACGAAGAAGTATAACTGTGTGAGTTTAATCCTGTTTTGCTTTGATTTGTGGATTGTGTTGTGCTATCCTGTGTGGATTACGTTTTGTCTTCCTGTGTGAACTGGGTTGTGTTTTCCTGTGTGTACTGGGTTGTACTTGGGCTCGGAAGTTGGAGCATACTGGAATTGATGACTTAGGTATATGTATGGGAAAATACCTAAGAAGTGTCGACTGTTACTTCGTGATTGTATCTTTCCTTTGTGGATTACCCTTTGTGGATTCTGGGAGACCTTTGTGGGTCTCGGGGTCCCTACTGAGTATCTTATACTCACCCCTGCATGGGCTATGCCCGCACTACTTTGTGTTGGTTGCAGACGATGGACATCGCTGATCGTGTTTGAGGCTTGCGGAGCAAGACGGTACCTGAAGGTGGGCCACTGGGCGGGATGTACTCGGAGCGGACGACTGGACCCTAGGAGCTGTGGAGGCCATATGTACTCACCCTTCAGGTGGGATTTCCAGTGGATTGCTCGAAGATGCGGCTTTACTTTTTAGTTGCTGTTTTTCCCTTTCCAGTTGTACTTTACTTTCAGTTTGGGTTTGTATACTGGCCCACTTACTTTTCCGCACTTACTGTTGCACTCTATTTTTACATAGTGATTACTTCTGCTTCTTACATGCTCTGTGGTATTTGTTTACTTTACAAAGGCAATGCCTTCCCTTTTACTGATATTTACGCCTTGGTGCTAGTTTCCAGCCCCTGCCATATGGAAGGCGGGCTTGGGGTAGTCACAGCACGGGCCCCGAGGACGGGTCTTGACAAATTGGTATAAACGGATTTTGGTTCTATCGTAGAACCCAAGACTCTGATCTTTTTCTATGTGAAGAAATAGTGTTAAGAGTATTGAGTGTGGTTATCAGTCTAGGGAGTCCAGTGTTGGTGCGGCGGTCGACGTATCCGTACACCAGGACCCTGAATTTTGATTTCTGACATAATGCACGAAAACATTGATTGCTTGTGTGTTTCAAGGTTTCTTTGTGATTACATTGTGTCAGATCACCAGGTATACTATTCTGACCGTGGTGAACCTGTTTCCTTTTCAGGATATCCCCACGATGGCAGCTAGCTAGGGTTCCGAGAGTTGAGTGTGATGACAGCCCACCGAGCAACGAGGCCTCGGTACAGGGCCTTTTGACAGGTGAGGCACCGGCGGTACCTTTACCCCCCGATCCACCGATGCTACCAGCCCCATCAGCTGATGATACACGTTGCTTTAGTGCACTGCATGAGTTTCAGCGCTAGCGACCGCCCAGGTTCCGCGGGGAGATGGACCCCCAGGCATCCGAGGACTGGCTGGAGGCAGTGGTACATGTTTTCCAGTTAGTGGGGACATCAACAGACCTCATGGTGATCCTCGCAGTGATCCTACTGCACGCGGACGCAGGCAGATGGTGGAGCTTAATGCTCCAAGTGCACGACGAGGCATCTCTTCTCTGGACGGACTTTGAGAGCATCTTCCGCTCGGAGTTCGTCCCAGCCACCATCCGTGCGGTGCGCATCCAGGAGCTTCTACAACTGCGGCATGGCAGCATCACAGTATCCCAGTACGCGGTGAGGTTTACCGATATCTCACGCTATTCGACGGATATGGTATGGGACCCATTCTTCAGGGCCCGAACCTTCGAGCAGGGGATCAAACGAGAGATCATAGCTTCAGTTGTTTCTCACAGCATTCCGACACAGACAGGAGTGTTGGAGCGAGCCCTCTTATTGGAGAGTTTCCTTGCTGAGCAGTTTCCAGCAGCAGGACCCACCACTAGCTGGCATGCGGCAGAGTCTTCTGCAGTGGGCAATAGACAGATGACTCAAGGGTCCAAGAGGACTAGACCTACAGGTGGTCGACCGCGTGACACGTGATCGTTTGTGCGAGGCACCCGGGGTGGATAACGACTTACCATGAGCGGAAAGTGTTACTCATGCGGCGGGGTTGGTCACATGGCCCGTGACTGTCCGACCCGCCTTACGGATGACCAGCAGATGAATGAAGGACCTCCCAGGGAGGGGAAGAGGTTCGACCAAGGTAGACCGCATGGAGCAGGAGACCGTGGCAGGGGATCTGGCTATGCAGCTGGAGGTGGATGACGCTTCGAGGTGTTTCCACCACCACCACCAGGAGGTCCACCCTAACCGTAGGGAGCTGGTTGAAATGGGAGAGCTCAGCTTCAGGCTGTTTAGGCCTATGATCATGGAGCTCCGGGAGCATATGGACAGGAGTGGGACTAACTCCAGACCTGGAGACTTTTGTTTATGCTGCTTCTAGCATTGCTGATGCTTGTTTGTAGATGTTTTGTGTCTCTGTAATTTGAGCTGCAGTAATAAAAGACACCTTCCTTTTGGCTTTACCTTCCTTTCCTCTCTTTGTGTTGTTACTAAGAGGTTCCGGTTTAAAAACCGTTGAACTGGCCCTCATTTTGAGATACCGACTAGAGGAGACCCAGTGACCACACACTGATGCCGACAGTGTGACTCAACCCTTGGAGGAGAGAGTAACGGTTGGATCTCTTGGTAGTAGCGTCAAGGCCTTACGACGTCATCCTTGTTATGGGTTAATATCATCAATGACGTGATTGACTATATTAGGTGAAGAATGTGGATCATCCAGGGGATGAGACTATATTTCTCTTCTCTGCAAAGAATAAATCTCAGCAGCTCTTGTAGGACCAGAAAGTTCCAAGTCATCCAAGAGCGGATGAGGACAGTTTAGAGCCGGTAAAAGTCTTGTGCTTATAAGCGGTGGAGACCACTAGAATTCTGGGTTGTTGACCACGTTTCCTTATGGTTCACACCTTGACATGAGTTACAGAGATTTGGCCGAGCCGGCTAGTTGTCTCCACGCTTCATCGGACCATTCCAGGTCCTCAGCAGGATTGGCGAGGTGGATTATCGCCAGGCTCTACCACCTCAGTTGCACCGGGTGCACGACGTCTTCCACGTATCTCAGCTGAGACGATACGTGCATGACTTGACGGACATAATTAACCATGGGGAGTTGGACGTTGATGATGGGGCGACGTTTGCGGAGGTCCCAGTGGAGATTGAGGATCGATAGGAGCGGGTCCTACGTGGACGGTCGATTCCTCTAGTGCACATCAGATGGCAGCACGAGAACCTCCAGGAGAGCACTTGGGAGCGGGAGGCTCAGATGCGTGATCAGTACCCACTTTTATTTCCTTAGTTTATGATGTATCTTTATGGGGACGTAAATCCCTAGGGTGGGAGTGATGTAAAGACCCGTAAAATTCAAGGAAATTTTTTTTTCTTAATTTTTTTGGGAATTTTAAAAGAACACAGTTTCTGACGACACCTGATTCCGATGCCCGGTGTGCCCGGAATCATTTTCCAAAGTTTGGCTCGGGTACATTCAGTGAAAAAATGAGCAGGTTTTTCTATCTTTTGAACGGGTGCTCAGAATCGAATTCCGAAGGCACCGATGGAATCATAGCGCCGATATTTGCTTAGAAATGCCTTTTCCCGAGTTGCGTTTTCTCGGGTGTGGTTTTAAATTTTTGGGTTAAGTTAAGAAAATAAAAAAAAAGTGGTGCGACAACATTATTTTATTTCAATTATAGCCACTTAAGTCCACTTAAAGCCACTTAAGCTAAGTTGAAGCGGATAGGGTGGAACCCAAAATATCCTACCCTCTTGGTAGGATATTTTTGAGGTGGGTCCCGCACGATCCCCACCGTTTCTTTTCCTCTAAGTAACGCACCCACGAAAACTTCTTTTTAATGAAAGTCAAATGGTGCATTTTCTAAAACTCTTAACACTCCTTTTAATTAGACAGTTAAGACGTTACCATTATTTCACTGAATTAATGGTTTGTTTCTTAACTTGTTTTTCAAATTGTTGGCATGTAAATAAAATAAGACCAACGCATGTCTTTCTTGAGGATTGCTCGTAGAGAGGATTAGGATAAGACTCTAAGTCTTCAGATCTTCATCCTCCTTCGCGAAGAACGCGAAGAACGCCGAACCCTCAGAGATCGATGACGCGACGCCGTGTTCCACGACGCCGACGATTCTCCTTCCGCGATGATTATTCCGCGACGTTTCTTCCCCTCAAAAATCTCCGATCATCAACTGCTTGAGGTTGAGGATTACGGTTCTCTAATTATTTTTGGATTTTATCCTCAACATGGGTTTAAACGTGTAATTAAATCTGTGTGTTTTCTTTAACCCTCGGTGATCGTCAACGTGACGTCGTGTACCGCGACGACGCGACGCCCCCTTCCGCGACGCGACGATCCTCTTCTTCCGTGACGGTCAATCCCGTGAAGAACTCACATCCGACGACAACGACGAGGTAGGGGTTGATTATTTTAAATCTTTGTGATTTATAACTGCGGCGTATGATTTAAAATTGTTGTGAGACATTTAAAACTGCTAACGCGGTGGGTGCGGACTAATGAACAAATCCGAACCCACCGCGCCTTTCGTTCTTGGTGTGCGAAATGGCGGACATCGACAAAGCTGGCTGCACGGGTGATGCAGGGTCCTCGCAGTGAAGGACGGACCCCGGGAGGGCCTTTGGGAAAGACAGCGTGATATTCCGACCACCGAAACTCATCCGGTGGTCCGCGGAGCAGCCCACCGGCGCGCCTCGCCAGCACGGTGGCGCCGACAGCAGGAGGCGGCGGCGCCCGGTGTGCCGCCGGGAGGAACTGCCGTGGCTGAAGCCGTGGCGGCATCACTCGGTCCCGTGATCGTGCGGGACTGGAGGAGGATGGGATGCAGCGGCCCGGCCCCATCCGCTGGCAAGGGCGGCCCCACGCGGGGCCGCGGTTCCCTCATACAGGGACAACACGCCCCCCGCTCCGCTCGGCCGTAACCGGCCGAGCCGACCTACCTAGCGGCCAGGCCGCGCTGGCACCGGCCGGGTCGGGTCGCACCCAGGCCGGGCCAGACCACCCATCCCAAGCCGAGTTGTGCCGGCCGGGTCGGACCCGGACCCGGGGGGGTTGGGTCGGGTCGGTCCGGGCCCAGACCCCCTGTTTTCGGTCCTTTTCGTTCCGTTGCCTATAACTTGAGCTACGAGCCTCCGTTCGACGTACCGTCAGTGGAGATGCGATCCTTGGACAGAGACGGTCATTTTGAAATATCACACTCAAGGTTTCGGAATACTTTGTGTTTGGCCGGGTTGGTTCGTACACGTAATAAACCGGGCCCTCGGAGCGGAAACGCTCGTAACTTGAGCCTCAGACGGCTGATTGGCGTGCCGTCGAATTTGATGTATTCCTCTTAGTGAGACAGATCTTTTGGCTTAATCCGCCCGAGCTTTGGACGCAGGTGGAGTACAGTCGGGTTGGTTTTGACTTAAAAACCAACCGGGCTCCTGGGACGAAAAAGCATATAACTCTCAGACCGGTCATCCGATTGACGCGCCGTCTGCGACGTTGAGTTCTTATTGACAATATGGAACTTTTGGATACATCAACACCGTACTATGTTTCAGTTGATGTATCAGCTCCTCAGCTTGTGGAGCGGACCCTCCTGAACGAGCTTGCTATGTGCGGGAACCCTAGAGATGGCTGCGACTGCGACGACAATGAAGACAGTACGAGAATCCTACGTGGGATCAGCAGTGACCACTACGGTACTTTTTGGGATACAACAACTCTGGACTACATGTCAGAAGATGCATCGACCTCTTGGCTCATGGAGTGGACCCTCCCGGAATGAGCATGCTGTGTGAGGAAACCCTAGAGCCGGTTGAGACTTGACGACTGCTGATCGAACGACACGGTGTGTTACGGAGAGCCCAGTGGGAAGCCCTTGGTTGTTGCAGAAGACCCACGGCCGAGGAGCACTTGGTCGTAGCGGCAGACCCACGACGGAAGAGCGCTTGGTTGTAGCAGCAGACCTACGACGGAGGAGCGCTCGGTTTTAGCAGCACGGGGAGCGCTTGGTTGTAGCAGCAGACCCACGGCAGAGGAGTGCTTGGTTGTAGCGGCAAACCCATTGTGGGAAGCACATGGTTGTAGCAGAAAGCCCACAGTACATGATAGGTGGAGTACTACAACAGTCCAAGGTTAGAGGGAAGCGCTTGGTTGTAGCGGCATACCCACTGAACTTGATAGAGAAGTAGATTCCAAATAGCTATGGTTTCAACTTCATGATCGATCCTTTGTGGGTCATTACGGGGGTTAGTACCTACCATATCCTTTGTGGGTCCGATGGCTTAGATGAATCAGTGGCTACATCTGATCATCTCTATCGTCTTACGAATAAGTATACCTGTGTGAGCTGAATCCTGTTTTGCTTTCCATTGTGGATTGTGTTGTGCTATCCTGTGTGGATTAAGTTTTGTTTTCCTTTGTGGACTGGGTTGTGTTTTCCTACGTGGACTGGACTGTACTTGGGCTCAGAAGTTGGAGCATACTAGAATTGATGACTTAGGTATATGTATGGGAATATACCTAAGCAATGTCGAATGTTACTTCGTGATTGTATATTTCCTTTTTGGATTACCCTTTGTGGATTATGGGAGACCATAGGGGGTCTCGGGGTCCCTACTGAGTAGCTTATACTCACCCCTTCACGATCTATGCCCGCACTACGTTGTGTTGGTTGCAGACGACGGACAACGCTGATCGTGGTTGAGGCTTGCGGAGCAGGACGGTACCTGGAGGTGGGCCACTAGGTGGGACATTCTCGGAGAGGATGACTGGACCCTAAGAGCTGTGGAGTCCATCTGTACTCACCCTTCAGGTGGTATTTCCAGTGGACGGCTCGATGATTCGACTTTACTTTTCAGTTGTTGTTTTTCCCTTTCCAGTTGTACTTTACTTTCAGTTTGGGTTTGTATATTGGCCCACTTACTTTTCCGCACTTACTGTTGCACTCAGTTTTTACTTAGTGATTACTTCTACTGCTTTCTTTCTCTGTGTTGTTTGTTTACTTTACAAAGGCAATGCCTTACCTTTTACTGAGATTTACGCCTTGGTGCTAGTCGCCATCCCTGGCCTATGGAAGGAGGGCTTGGGGTTGTCACGACACGGGCCCCGAGGACAGGTCGTGACATTCAATTTAGTTTTACATGAATTACATGTATCTCATATTAAACCCCCAATGGTGAAATGGATATATATCACATTATATATTCTATTTAGAATCCTTAGGGTCATTCACATAGACCCACCGACCTCAAATAGAGAAAACACCCATCCATACAAATCCTAACTTCTTTTTTCATGTTTTCCATATTTATTCAGCATCCAAAGATCACCAAACATGTCTAATTAATGACCTAAAATACCTAAAAATTAAATATAACTAAATTATACATAATTATATGATCATTGGTTACATATTACTATAGAAAAAAAAAATGAAAAATTGAAAAAAATTCAAAAAACTTTCCAAGTGTCTTTTCCTAGCTGGAACCATGACCAACCATCTGAGGAAGGCCCATAATACACTGTCATACTAATTTAAGAAAATATTTATCATGAGGAAGAAATACATAGACCACTTTAATATAATTAGATTTTATATTAAATAATAAACTACATTGTTCAAACATTCACCAAAATGACATATGATGGCATGCCAACCTTGTCTTGGGTTCTAATATATCATGGATGAGTTAACCCCCCTTCATAAATTGTTTTTCTACATTTTATAGTGAAATCATAAAAAATACCTTGATTTGAATATTTGAAAATATGAAAAAATGATGAAATAGAACAGAAATTGATGTGTAGGAAGATCATAACCACCGATGTCATCAAATCACACTAGAGACCATTCGTATTGTAGGTGAAATAATAGAGTGAGGCTATGGATCACCCATCCTATATTAATCTTGCTCATATAATGGAAATGTGTGGAAAATGTTGACTTTTTAAAACAGAAATCCTTCTTGGACACTTTTGAGAAAAGAATATTGCTATCATGTCATGATTTTTCAAGTTTCCCTTCCTAGAACTGTTTTCACCTCTTTAAACCCCTATGGGAACCGAAATAGTCTATTTCACTTCATGAATTACCTTTAATGTATTGAATGTTATTATACATAGAATTTATTTTGTTTGATATCCCCATCTAATCCTTTGATAGCCTCCAAGAACCTTGGGTCATCACTCGATCCTTGGTTCCCATCCTAAAACACCCTTTTGGGATATTCAAACTCTTAAAACCTATTTCTTATTCCGAGTTCTCAAAAAACTATACAAAAAAACTAAATGATAAAATTTACCCAAGAATTTTGGACCCATTATTTCATGGACTTTTATAGACACTTTCATTTCAATTATTTTAAAAATGTTTATTCATAAAAATACCAATGTTCAACCTAAGAGAGTTTAAATTTTGTTCTCTAATAATTACTAACATAATCCCATAATTTGACTAGGAAATAATTATATCACATTTTTTATCAGAATAATATGATAACCCAAAGAATATCTCTAGTGGCTGTCTAGTCAGGTGTATAGTTAGGCCTCTTTGTTGTAAAATCTGTCAATGATGAGTTAATACCCAAAATACCTATATTGGATTATTATCTGTAAAGAAATTTTTCCCAGAGCCTGCATACAACTTACAATATCATTACATGGATTCATATTCAAGGAAACCCACATAATATTTAAATTAACACTTTTTTAAAATGTTATCCTATATATCAACATATCCATTAGGCAAATCACTAAGTTTTTTACTAATGATATCTTATCTAAATCCGTAGAATATAATGAAATAAAACCTAAAGGGGTAACTATATCATTTAATTTATTACCATCCCACAATTATCAAACTTTGATAACATTTGTAACTCACAATTTATCATCAATATATATCATTATAATCTATAATTTTTTTTAAAACCATATATAATACTAATAATAGTATCCTAAACCTATTCATCTTTTAATTAATTTACAAAAAGAATATATTTCATTATAACATAGGGCAAATTATTTTTTTGGTTTAGAATAATATATAGTTTGGAAGAATAATTAACAAAAAAACTCACTCCCTATTATCTAATGTACACTTTTATGAATATTAGAGAAACTGTGTAATCAATAATGAGAATTCAATTTATCTCACAATTTCTACACATAATAAACTAATCTATATATTATATAATTTTATTATCTTCATAACCTTGGGAAATGGAAAAATAATAAATTTTCCAACATAGATTCTTAGTAAGGGTAAATATAGTTGATAACAATTTAATATCATAATTCATCATAAAATGATCGTATTGCTATAACCATGAAACAATAAAAATTCATACCCAAAAAGTATTATTTCACAATTCATATAACATATCTTGACATAAATTAAGACATGAATCAAAATAGTGATCTAGTAACCATGATCCATTAGTGTATGATATGTTTTATAATATGTATAAAACAGTGTAAAACATTAAATTTTTTATAATATATTAGTATAGGGAATAAAACTTCCCTGAGACCACTACTACAAATATGCCTTTTATCGGCGCTAAAAATGGCATTTAACAGTGCTAGAAAAGCACTGTTAAAGCCGGCGAAGATAGGCGGTCCCCTTTATCAGTTCTAAAAAAAGCGCTGATAAAAGGGGTCTTTTATCAGTGCTAAAACAAAGCACTGATAAAAGGGTCCATTATGAGCACTTTGTTTTAGCACTGAAAAAAGACCCCTTTATGAGCGCTTCCTTTATCAACGCTTTCGTTTTAGCACTTATAAAGGACCCCTTTTATCAAAGCTTTTAAAAAAGCGCTTATAAAAGGTAAAAAATATAACAGAATAAAAAAAAATTAAAAATTAAAAATATGCGGCCAATCGGGGGGCTTTAATAGCGCTTGAGCCCCCCCTTTTACAGTGCTTTTCCACCACCCTACAGTACCCCATTCACCCCCTCCACCCATTATCAGCGCTTGCTCCCATATTTCCCCTTTTGCGCGCGCCACTACCTCCACCAGCATTTGAACTTGAGACCTCCCCCTTGCGTGCCTAAGCCCTTACCACTCCTCTATTTTGTTTTTTTTCCATTTCATGATATATATATATATAGTTATATTTATGCATATTGTAAAATATGATTATATTAATATATATATATATAGGTATATTAATATATATATATATATATTTAGTTATATTTATTCATATAGTAATATACATTTATATTAATATATATAGTTATATTAATATATATATATAGTTATATTAATATAAATATATAGTTATATTAATATATATATGTAGTTATATTAATATATATATATATATTTATTTATTTATATTTATTCGTATAGTAATATATATATATATAGTTATATTAATATATATATAGTTGTATTAATATATATATTTATAGTGATATTAATATATATACTTATAGTGATATTAATATATATATTTATAGTAATATTAATATATATATAGTTATATTAATATATATATATATATATATATATAGTTTTATTAATATATATATATATAGTTATATTAATATATAGGTATATAAATATTCATATATATTTATTTTAAATAAAATGGATATTAGATATTATTTAGATAAAGATAATATTTTTTATATGTAAATATATTTTATTATTTATATTTATAATTAAATTTTTAGGTGTGAATATATAAAAAATATGTATATATTGTTATATATTTGATTATAAATAGCAGTGCATTATATAAAACAATGAAATTTCAAAGACATAATATCAATATAAATGTTATACCTCGGAATAAATTCAGTCCCCACCAAAAATATCCAATAATACCCCCTTAAATGAGGCTGAAAATCCACAAAATGTTAAAACATCGGGGTACCCTGACTAAAAACTCAGTTTTGGAGGCATTATGGTCCTTTTTTTGCCACGAAAATACAATTAGTAGGTTGCCCCTGAGTCACAAAAACGTAGGGCTCGTTGCAGGCTTCAATTTGATATGTGGAAGAGCTCAAACGGACACCTGAATCAAAAGTTATGGCTATTTGAAGTTCGAGTTGTGTTTTCAACATATTTTGTATCGATTTTTAATTTTTTTAATTTTTTACTCTTCAAATTATTAGTAAATGACTATTTCTCTATAATAATTAGAACATTATTAATTAAAAATATTTTTTAATTTTTTTATAAGTAATTTTCACTAAATATCTTATATATTAAGTATATTAAGTGTAAATATATATTTATACTTATCTATAATATATTTAAAAATTATATGTTATATTTATATCAATATAACTATATATATATATATATATATATATATATTATTTTCAATTAATGTTTTTTGAATTTGACCCTTTATCAGCGCTAAAAAAGTGATGATAAAGGGGGGTACCTTTATCAGCGCCAAAAACAAGCGCTGATAAAGGGGGGCTTTTATCAGTCCTTTTTTTAGCGCTGATAAAGGGACCCTTTATCAGTGCTTTTTTTAGCGCTGATAAAGGCACCCCCCTTTATCAGCACTTTATCATTAGCACTTATAAAGGGTAGTGCTGGGAAAAATTATTTTTGTGGTAGTGGACACATCCTCAGTGACCATTCTTAAAAGAATAAAAAACATTCTCATGAATACCAATTTCATGATATATAAACTCTTAACCAATGAATTGGGGGAAATATTGGACTCAAAACTTCATCATCTATAAATATGATTTCTAAATGATAATAAATCATTAAATATGTCATAAGGATCCCATTTAAAGAATATGAGTTTCATTCAGCACATCATAATGAACCCATTGATATAAAATTGGTTTCCAATAATTTTCAAATTGATACACAAAAAGAAATCATTCATATTTCCTTCAATTATCATAACATTATAATCCCATTGAAAACTAATGGGTATATAGTGATATCAAAAATCCATATAGTAAATAATAATTCTATAAATATAATAAAACATAACAAATTTATACAATATAGATAAATCATCCATGTAAATGATGATAATTATCCATAATCAATCAATGTATGCCATCTATGTGAACACCCTTCAATCAGATAAATCAATATTAGTGTATACACATAGGAAATTTATTCAATGAAAAATTTATGTTTATACCCTAAATATGGTTAGGAAAGATAAAGGTAGTGATGGATTGTTTCTCCCAAAGAGAATGAAACTATATAATCTACTAATATAAATAATATAGAGAATTATGTTTTAAAAAACAAAAACAACAGGGAATAACTTATATAATATGAAATTTTAGTAGATAAAATATTTCTTTTAGGGATTTTTGAACAAAAAAATGTTTTAAATATGAAATATCATTGATATTTTAAATTAAATTTTAAAAATATATTTGGGAAATCATGGAAAAAAAATTTCTTTTAGAAACCAAGAAAATATTGAACGAACTACACATATTTAATTAATTTTTTTGAAAAACATATGTGTTCCGATTTAGAATGTTATAATAGATCTATTTATAAAAAATTATAAAAATTTAAAGTTAAATTTGGTATTTAAAAATTATATTAAATATTTGTAGTGAAAAATATTAAATAAAATTTCCATTAAAAAATAATAATTAATAAATTATTCCCTAAAAATTCATAGAGATGATAAAAAGTTATTTTGGATGAATTTTTTTTAAATTTTCATTTTTTGAAACACCACATCATAAATACAGATTTAAATTTTCCTTTCTAAAAGTGGTATCAAGAATCATTAAAATAATTGAAATTAGCTTTTATTATCATTCCCAAAAATATAGGGGAATATTAGATATAATGAAAAAATGGGCATTGAAAAAACATAATTATGGTATGATTGTTTTTTTAATAATTTTATACAATTTGGAGAGATAAAAATAATTTTGGAAGAATAATATAAATATAGTAATTATCCCTATATATATAAAAGTTAATTTCAATTAAATTTGGAAATTAATTAATAAATAGACTACAAGTTGTCAAAGTTCAAACAAAAATATATCGCTCAATGAGATAGAGATGAATTACCAAGGCCCATTTCCAAAATTATTGTTATTGATGTAATATATATCATAAAAAGGTTCTTATATTTTAAAATATTAAATGAATAAAATTTACTAAAATCTAACACAAAATACATACATAAAAGAACGATTACCCACTTATATTTTCAATAAAAATTATAGCACAATGAATGTGAATTTAGTAAAAAACCCATATAAATTTAGTAGATTTCAAATTTAAAATTCTTAAAATAGAGAAGGAATTAAATTCTAATTAAATTAAAATCAATAAAATTTACTTAATTTAATAATATCACTAAAATACTACATATACCCCAATTAAAATTGGTTAGGTCTATAGTACAAAACATGTCCAAAAGAGATTTCATAAACATGAAAAATAAAAAAACCTTGTTTTCCATCTTACATGATCAAACTTTAACATATTTTATAATTAAAATACCTAATGTAAATACATAATTCTGGACCTTATTAAAATGTATTAATCATTAAATCATTATTTATAATCCTTTATTAAAAATATATTACATAGTTAAAGTTATTATTACTAAAGAGATCTAGAACATTTGTTTGATTGTATAATTCAAATATTGTGAAAAGGGAGTCTAATAATACTATGTGGACTATATTCACCATTCACTGAATACTAAAAATATATTAATTAATATTTTTTAAATTATTCATTAGTACATATTTTTGTTGTGTTAATTAAAATTACATGGTTTGAGAAAATAGAAAACACAATCTACTTGTTCCTGAGTGTTTAACAATCGAATGATGAAATTTCAAAATTTAATAGCATCAATATAGATTCATAAATACCTATTAATTTTATTATTAATATTATTTTTTAATTCTATATTAATCCTTAATCAGTTATGATATTAACATCAACATGTTACTCATATAGGTAGTAAAATGAAATTAAAGAACAACGTTTTAAAAAGTTTTGTGAGTAAAGGAATGAATTTAGATAATTATTTTTTGAAAATATAACAATAATTAATATTTTACAATTATAATATATCATAATTCAATACAATTCCTATCGACATCCAAGTGGGATGGTGAGGAAAAACGAGTTTTGTCATTTGTGGAGGTAGTAGTCCTTTATATGAGAAATTAGCAATCTCATTTATTAGTGAATAGATGAAATAATGGTATTTAAAAAATGATCATTTAAATTTTTATTACATATTTATTTTATTCCTATCTCAAATTCATCCCTCAAACCATCTATGAGTGGTATTAATAAAAAATTAATAACATCACTTCATGGAAGCAGTTGTTCACATGTACATATGGTCAATGTGATTTCTTTTTTCAGTGGATGGAATGGAATTGATTATTGTTATTTAATTAATATAATTAAATTTGGTTATACTTATTATTGTTATTTAATTATATTTATATATATAATGAATATCAGGATAGTACAAATTAAGAAGATAACTCTTAGAAGAATTGGATACTTATGTTGGGTGCTTGAATTTTCTATTGTAGTAATCCTTTCAAAATATGCTCTTATGATAACTATTAGTTACTAAAATATTTTTTATGTGGTAAGTGGTTCTTAAAGGAAATATATTTCCTATTTCAATGGATAAATTATAAGGCAATTCGATTCATGATGTGGTGGAAGTTTTATCTTTTTATAATTAATGATAAGTGTATTTTTCGAAGAAACCATTACATTTTCAATAATGTATGTTTACTATTTAATTTTATATGATCAAAAAATGAAAAAATTGGAGGTAAATACCATTTTAATACAAGAACAATAGTAGATAATTCACTTTATAAATGTACCTCTGAAGTGAAGGCTTAATGAAAATGCGTTACACACCATTAAAACGAGTAAAGCAAGATTAATTTCCATAAATCCAAAAATATGAAACTAATAGTTTTTCCATGATAAATTTTTTTATTTTAGATATTTTTTCTGGAAGAAAATATAATAAATATTTTACTTGAAAAGGGGTATGAAACTGAGACGTTCCCTGTAATTTGGTCTCCTTATCGAGAGGAATCGAGAATGCAAAATTTAAAAAAATGAATTTCCCCATAAATTTAATATTAATTAACATTGATATATATGTTTTTAAAATGTATAAACAATATATAATATGTAACTAAGATATTTATAGTTAGAATGTGAAGAAATAGGGAGAATTCATAACACCAAAGGAAATAGAGATATTCAGAAAGATCCATTAACCTATTTTCTATAATCGATCATCCATTGACCATATTGTCCTAAATAACCAAATTATAATCCAAAATTACATAATAAATAAAATAAAATATTTATATATAATTTAATATAATTTCATTATGTTTTAATAGACATTTTAATGAGATATAATGTTCAATCTCTTAATTCCAGTAGAATCCATTTCACGATTTCATCAGAGTATCATGTCAATATAAGTAAGGAAGTTATTTTCAAATTGTAATATAACTAAGGAAGTTAAATCAAATTATATTAATTTAATTATATAAATTTAAATGCTCTAAAATATCCCTATTTGTTCTGATATAGGGATGGTACATTCATTAAAAATGCTAACGTTATGTGTTTAGATCATTTAGTCGGTTTTACCCATCATCATGAAAAAATTTAATTATATTTAATAATATTTCTATATATTAGATCCATTACATGAAATAAGTTATAATATGATTATAACCATATAATGTAACTATAATTGTAGTTTTATAACTACCCTAGAATGAGGTAATGGAAAATGAATAGTCATTATCAACATAGATGATTATCTGATCTAATACTCCAATTAAAATTTTTATTTCAAGTAGCACTTTTGAAGAAGGGGCATGTGGGAACCCAATCAAAAGTCATCGATTCAAAAAAATCAAACTACAAAAGAAATTATGAGGCCATTCTAAGGGAATTTAAAATATGTAGAATACTTAACCCTATAGAGGCTCCAATTGATCGTGGAAACGTCCTTGTTTGGGTAATCCTTGATGGCGTCCTAAAAATGATAAGTCCTATTGTCCCAAGTCTAAATATACTTCTCCAATTTTTTTTCCAAAGATTGATTCTGAGATCCAAGATCCTATACTTTTTTTATCTAAAAGCATTGATCCACATTGAGATACACTCATATATCTCTATCATATTTTCTATTGGCCTGTTATTTAGGAACCTTGAAGTTGAAGGACTTATCCAACATCTCCTACATAGAGTGAATAATAAACACCAAGGTGTTATAGTTTTTATCCTCCTTCCTCCTTGGATCCACCTAGGTATCCTCAATTTTCACCCTTCCCACTAGATTTTCAAGGTCAGTTATCCTATTATATTTATCATCCTATATCTCATCCATCATAGTTGATATTTTCCATCCCAACATGACTAGCTCATCAAAAACCCCTATTGCAATTATCAATTCCACTAGCCCATAGTCATCCTTGGAATTAATTATTTTTTATACTGGCCTGGTGACCATGGGGTTTTTTATATTTTAAGAGACTTAGCATTTTATAGATTCCCCCCTTTATTAATAGAAATATTCCTATAAGAAATACTACCTTGCTCCACATTCCTCAATCCCAACCCCAAAACTAATATCTCAGGGGGATCCGATTAAAATTATAATGTTTTTAGGGATTCCATATAATTATAACTCTTTTTGGGGCCCACATTTATCCTACAACCAATTTTATTCCTCTTACTGCTTAGAATAAGTAGCCGCTACACTTTCAGATCAACCTCGTCATCCGTATTTCCATTCAAGGATTTGAACTAGTTTTGAAGGTCAGTCAAAATTGGAGGATACCTAAAGAATGAAGACCCATATATATATATGAAAAACATATAATCTGATCAGTAGTCTCCTAGAGATGTGAAAGAAATAAATAATAAGAAATATTAATATTTCAATTGGCTCGGGAGTCATGTTTTTCATCATGATGGGCTCCATCCCCAAGCTCATGTCCCTTTCCCTCAATGAAATATAAAATAGCCTACAAGAAAAAGGCTAAAGACATATTAAAATTCATGCCAAACACTTCTGGTACCCAGAAAACTAACTTGTGTCCTTCCTGATCATGCATGTCACGACCTGTCCCCCGGGGCCCGTGTCGTGACTACCCCAAGCCCGCCTTCCATAGGTCAGGGGCTCGAGACTAGCACCAAAAGGCATATCACCTAAAAAACAAGAATGCATTGCCTTTATAACCTAAAAACACACGAAAAAAATCACACAACGAGATACAAACACAAGTAAAACTATATATAAAAAAGAGTACTGAAAGTAAGAGGGGCTGGAATACAAGCCCAACAGTAAAGGTACAATTATAGCTGAATTACAATACAACTGATGAACAAGGGAAGCAACTATTTGGTCATCCTCCTAGGTTCCTACCTAAAGGGTAGGCACTGATATCCTCCAAAACACTCTAAGTATTCCTGTATCCTCTGTGTACCAACACACCATATGGTCCACCTCCAGGAAACCTCCAGTCCTGATACCCTCAGCCTCAATCAACGTTGTCCATCATTTTCACCAAACACAACAAGGTGTGGGAATAGACCATACAGGGGTGAGTATAAAGATACTCAGTAGGGACCCCGAGACCCTCAATGTCTCACAAAATCCAAAATTGATAAACCTCCAAGCATGAAATCAACTGACCACCCTACTTAGGTATATGTCCATACATATACTTAAGTTATCAAGTAACCCATCTCAACCATGAGAAAACACAGAGTCCAACTCAAAAGGCCAAAGCTCAACTATTCCAAAAAGGATGTAATACCAAGATGGTATGTACCACTCAGGTACACAACATAGAAGAATACCACCAAGTTATTACCACAATGAAAAGTACCACTCAGGTACGGACTCACCTCACACCATTTATTACATAAGTACAGTAGCAGAGATGATTAAATGAAACTACTGAATCATCATACTCTGTTAGAGGCTCTACTGTTGACCCACACAAGATCGCTCGGTGATGACCCACACACGATCGCTCTAGGTGCGGACCCCCATAAGATCACTATAAGTGATGACCCACACTGGATCGCTCGGTGATGGCCCACACAAGATAACTATAGGTGCTGACCCTCAAAGGACCACTCTAACTGGTGAACCACACACGATAGCTCGGTGGTGACCCACACAGGATTTCTCTAGGTGCTACCCCCACAGAGGATCGCTCAGTGCTGACCCACATAGGATCGCTCTAGGTCCTGACCCATAGAGGATCGCTCGGTACTGACCCACACAGGATCGCTCTAGGAGCTGACCCACACAGGATCGCTCTAAGTGCTGACCCAGACAGGATCACTTGGTGCTGACCCACACATGATCGCTCTAGGTGCTGACCCACACAGGATTGCTCTAGGTGCTGACCCACACAGGATCGCTCAGTGCTAACCCATATAGGATCACTCTTGATTCATCACGTCACAACCAGCTATAGGGTTCCCACACTATGCTCACTTTTATTTGGGAGGTTTCACTTTTCATGCCACTATTTGATACTCCAACTTCCATGAAGTCCCATTAAAAATTATCCCAAAGGAACTCCATGTCATAGGGGTCTCAACGCAACAGACGATGCGTCAATTAGAAGCCTAGTATGTGAGTGATTAGCCTTTTAATCCCAGGGGCCCGCTTGGATACGTGCTCGATCCAACTTGACTGTACCCCATCTAATTCCAAATCTCCAGTGGGGTATACTAAATGGAACTGTGTCACTCCAAGATTTCCAGTGCTGATGAAAGTTTGAAAAAGGGACATATTGTTCCAAAGTTAAGGCCAAAAGAGCATAAATGGGTCGAAGGGGGTCTGGGCACAGTCAGACCTAGTCAGAATGAACCGACCCGACCTGGCCCGGGCTGACCCGATCTGGGTCGATTCGGCCCGACCCCCTAGGTCCGACATGCTAGGCATCCCGGCCCACTGGTTCCGGCCCGCCCCATGTTTTGTGGCCCGTCCCATTGGGCAGTCCGGCAGGCCGCGAGGGGTCACGCAGTGTTTGGAAGCCGACGGAATGAGGCCACGGGGTGGCTCAGCAGCGTGTGGCGTACGACCACAGGGGGGTGGGGGGGGGGGGGTGCCTCAAGGTCATAGGGTGCCTAGTCCGCGGACTGCGTGAGCCCACCGGGCGGCTCGGCCGCATGGGGTGCCACGAGGGCATGGGGAGGCTCGGCCGCGAGTGGTGATGTAGGGGTGTGGGGCCACACGGCTGTGGGCGGTGTCGCGAGGACATGGGGTGGCTCGGTCGTGGAAGGCCTGAGGCCACAGGGTGGCTCGGCCACAGGGGGGGGAGGCCGTAGGGCGTCTTGACCGCGGGTGACACTGAGGGCTACGAGGCAGCGGGGCCGCAAGTGGTGGAGGCCACGGCGGTGGTGGCCATAGACGATGGGGGCTGCGGGCGGCGGAGGCTGCGGGACAACACTGTTGTGACGTCACCTTCATCGATGCTGGTGATTGTGTCAGCCACCATTGTTATTCCCCACTGAGGTTGATATCCGCCCTCCTCCATCACGAAGAACACATGTATAATCCCATGAAATTCCTAGAGGACGGTCCATGTTTGTTTGGCCCGCACTCTACGCATTAGAGTGGTAGCAAGCAGCTATAATACATGATTTACAAAAATATCAAGAACAGGTAAGGAAAATAATTCAAACACCCTCCCTACCTTGTTTTCTCTTTGACGGTTGTCTGTGGTTGAGACAGTTTGGAATTTGTCAATCCCGAAACAAGTCTCCTCCAACAACATTGGTTAATAGGGGGAAATATGAAGTTGGTGATGATGACATTTCCTCAATTGTTGGTTCGTTCATCATTGGAGATCCTTAGACAATGATTAGAGATATGTTCTTAGAAGGGGAAGAGTTCTTTGTTGGCATTCTTTGTTAGAGGATATGTTCCTCCAAGTTTTCCCTAAGCACCCACATCCATCAACGATTATTTTCCCCAACACACCAAAAATAATAAGGTAGCTAATATAATAGAATTATAATTGGCATAAGATAGGTTTGGTTAATTAATTATAGGTGTGTTTGCTTAATTAATTAAAGGGGAGAGATGGCATAATTTATTGGGGAAGCTCAAGAGGTTTCTCCCCATTAAGAGGGAGTTCAAAGGGTTCAAGTGGTTTTAAGCCTCGGGTGGTCCCCACCACTATAACCTTTCATGGGAGGTTTTAGTTCAGGTGGTCCCCACCTATGAAATATCCACATGGGTGGTTTCAAAATAAAATAAAATTAAAATGTTACACCTTGTTATTTTATTTTATTCCTTCATGAAAAACCAAAATTCTATCTTTCACCCTCAACCCACTACGGTCGAGGTGATGGTCTCCTTAAGAAAATATCAGCGCTACGAGTTCAACGATGTCCTCAGATTTCAATTCCAAACACTGGTTCAAAAGTTAGAAAAACCCACTCACACGTTTACTGAACGTACCCAAAAAAAAGTTCAGAAATTCATTACAGGCACTCCGGGCCTTGGAATCATGCGCTGTCAATTTTTGTGGGCTCATAAGATTCTTATATATTTTTTAAAAAAATTACATGGAAATTAAGTGTCTTTACATTCTCCCCACCTTAGGGATTTGTGTCCTCATAAGCCATAACTCAAACTCAGTAAACAAGTTGGGGTACTGAGCATGAATCCGAGCCTCCCGCTCCCATGTTCTCTCTTGGAGGTTCCCATGCTGCCAACATACATGCACCAGAGGTATCAACCAACCATGAAGGACCTATTCCTATCGATCCTCAATCTCAACTGAAACCTCCCTAAAACTCACCCCATTGTTGATGTCCAGCTCTTCGTGGTCGATGACATGGGAAGAGTCATGCACGTATCTCCTCAGCTGGGATACGTGGAAGATGTCATGAACCAAGAGAAACTGAGGTGGAAGAGATAAGCAGTAAGCCACCTCGTGAACTCTACTAGGGACATGAAAGGGTTTGATGAATCTCAGAGATAACTTTCCACCTCAGCCAAATCCTCGCAAACCATGTCGAGGTGAGACACGTAGAAAGATGCGTTCACCATCCTCAAACTCTAGAGGTCTCCATCTCTTGCCGGCATACGACTTCTACCTACTCTGTGCAATATTCATCTACTCCAGGATGATCTGCACCTTCTCCATGGTATCCCATACCATCTCTAGTCCCATGAGTGCTGACTCCCCTAGGTTAGTCCAGCACAAAGGTAATCTGCAAGGTCACCTGTTTAACACCTCAAAAGGTGTTATACCAATGGGAATGTGAGAACTGTCGTTGTATACAAACTCCACCAAAGTCAAGTGATCCTCTGAGCTATGATCAAAGTCAAGGACACAAGCACGTAGCATGTCTTCAAGATTCTGAATGGTCTGCTTAGTCTGACCATCTGTATGAGGATGGAAGGCGGTGCTCAAATGAAGCTGCGTCCTGAAAGCCTCCTGCAACCCCTTCCGTAGCCGAGAAGTAAAATGGGCATCATAATCAGAGACAATCATCATGTGTACTCCATGTAACCACACAATATCCTGCACATAGAGTCGTCCCAAGATCTCTACTGAACCCTGCTCTTGGATTGGTAGGAAGTGGGACGACATGGTGAGTCGGTCGATGATCACCCAAATCGAGTCGTGAACCCTGGATGTACGTGGAAGTCCTGACAAGAAGTCTATGGATATCCCATCCCACTTCCAGTCTGTGACCTCTAAAGGATGAACCAAGCCTGCTGGTACTTGATGCTCTGCCTTCACTTGCGGTCAAGTGAGGCACCGAGAAATAAACTCTACAATTTATTTATTCATTCCCGGCCACCAGTGCTATCATCGAAGATCCTGATATATCTTTGACACTTCTGGATGTACCACTAGAGGGCAAGTGTGGAACTCCCTCAAAACTACTACTGAAGTGACACTAGTACCATGGTATTTCCTCTAAAGAGAATGACGTGCTCCCCACCTTAATAAAATTCATCAGGTGCATGTCCTGTAGATGTCTAAGCACATCGAGTCTCGCAGTCAGCGTCCCCACACTGTGCCTCCCTGACTCGTTGAAGATGTGGGGGGGGGGGGTGACTGTAAGAGGCAGTAGAAAAGTTGATCCATCTCGACCCACAAAGGATATATGCAAAGCAGCCATCAATTTCATCGCCTCACCTATTAGCTATATACTAGATCGTTTATTGATTGCATCCGCTACAATGCTCCCCTTCCCAGTAGTATAGACTATCTGGAAATAATTTTCCTAGAAGAACTCAAACCAATGTCGCTATCTTAGGTTCATGTCCTTCTGAGAGAAGAAATACCCAAGAATCTTGTGATTTGAGTAGACTATAAAACATTCTCCCATCAGATAGTGTCACTACATCTTCAAGGAGAAGACCACTACTGCTAAATCTAGGTCATGGGTAGCATAGTTCTTCTCAAGATGTCTCAACTACCACAAACCATATGCGATAATCACTTGTTTCTACATCAGGACACATCCATGCTTGGCCCCTGTTGCATTGTAGTAGACTACATACCCTACGCCCTCCTCTTGAAGCCTCAAGATGGGGGCACTAGTCAACCTCTACCTCAGCTCCTGAAAACTCTTCTGGAATCTCTCCGACCACACAATGGGTTGCCCCTTCTTCATCAATGATGAAAGTGGTGATGCAGCTCTGGAGAAATCTGGAAAAAATCTCTGATAGTATTTATCCAAAACCAGGAAAGTATGTACCTCCGTCACACTCCTGGGTGGCTCCCAAGCAAGTACCACCTCAATCTTTGATGGATCCACTGCAACTCGAGCCTCTGATATGACATGTCCTAGAAAGTGATGATCTTGGATCTAGTATTGGCACATAGAGATATTACCATAAATATGGTTCTCTCAGAGTGTGTCCAATACTACCTGAAAATGGTAGGCATGCTCCTCCTGAGTAGTCGAGTAGATGAGAATGTTATCGATGAATAATACTACAATGTGATCAAGTTATGGAAGAAAGATCATGCTAATGAGTTCTATGAACACTGCTGGAGCATTTGTCATGCCAAAAGGCATAACCATAAACTCGTAGTGGATGTACCAACATCTGAAATCCGTCTTCTTCACATCCTCATCTCATATTCTAAGCTAGTGATAGCCTGATCTGAGGTCTATCTTCAAGAACCATCGTTCTCCCTTCATCTGATCAAAGAGATCGTCAATCCTCAAAAGTGGGTACTTTTTATTCACGGTCACCCGATTCAGGTGCCAATTGTCAACACAAAGCCTCAATCTCCCATCTGCTTCCTTGGAAAAAAAATTGGGGCTGCCCAGGGTGAAACACTGGGATGAATTAATCCCTTCCCATAGAAGTCCTCAAGGTGTAACTGGATCTCACAAAGCTTCACGAGAGCCATTCTATACATTGGTGTAGATATCGGTTCCTTCCCAAGGTACAAATCAATGGAAAATTCCACCTCTCTTTGAGGAGGTAGACCCGGAACATCATTAGGAAAGACATCCTTGTACTAGTCCACCACTACAGGATAACTCGGACTCTCCACATAAACCGCTCTGAGGGAAACACTAGCCAACTAATGAGAGATCGGCTGAACCCTCCTCCGAGTAAGTCTGTCATGTGCGGAAAAGGCTCCCTTCTCGCCAGTGAAGGTAAAAATAGTCCCATTAGTGTGGAAACACCTCACTTTTCACCTAATATAGTCTATCTAAGCATGGACTGTAGATAACTAGTCTATACCCAAGATGACGTCGTAAGGCCTCAACACTACTACCAGAAGATCCCAGCCGAAGCTCTCGCCTCCTAGAGTATGTTCACACTACCGGCACCAGTGCGTAATCATCAAATCCGCTCCCATAAGAGTCTTTATCCATAAGGATCGAGCTAACGGCCTTGTCGTAATCTCCAAGCTCCGAACGAGGGAAGTGGAAATAAAAGAAGGACTAGAACCTATGTCAATAAGTACAACAGATAAGGTGGAGTAGACACAGATCGTAACTCATATAATCTCTGGAGCACCATGATCATATGCCTCAGCTTTTTGGAGCTGAGCTCGCCCCTATCCACATGCTCCCTATAGTCGAGGTGGACCTCCTAGGGGTGGTGGCAGTAAAATCTCGAATTGTCGCCCACCACCAGCTCCTCTTCCATGTCTGCCTGCTCCCTGAGGACCGCCTCGATCAAATCTATGTCTCTGCCTAGGCGGTCCTTCGACAATCTGGTGATCATCCTTATGGCAGGTCTGATAGTCATGAGCCATGTGACGCTGCCCTCTGCATTCATAACACAGCCTGCTCCTAGAATGACTCGCTCTCTCTTGGGCACCCCACACAACCAACCATGAATCATGCGGTCATCCACCCATAGGTCTGGTCCTATTTAACCTCTACGACATCTGTTTACTGCCAACTGCGGAATATTATGGTACGTGACATCTAGTGGTGGGTCTTGCGGCTGGTGATTTCTCAGTACGGATACTCGCCACTAAGAGTTCTCTCTCTAACACCCCTTCCTGCATCGGGATGACAAGAGAAATCATCAAAGCCCAGATCTCTAGCCTAAGACCCTACTCTAAGATATATGCACTAAAGAATGGTTCACACACCGTATCAGTGGAGTAACATGAGAGGTCAGTGAACCTTGCTGAAGACTGAGCTACAATCATCCTACCTTGTTGTAGATGAAGAAGATCGTGTATGTGCACTGCGTGAAGAGTCTTTGGGACAAATTCTGTCTGAAACAAGATCTTAATGTCTACCCAGAGAGGCCTCAACTAATTATGAACCTGGAGAATCAATCTCTACCAACTTCCTGATGCTGGCTGAAGAAGGCTGGTAGTAATGATCACCATGAGATCGGTTGGTGTCCCTACCAGTCGAAGGACTCTCACTACAGCCTCCAACCAATCCTCAGTCCCCTGTGGGCCCATCTCTCCCATGAACCTGGGTGGCCTCTGACACTAGAACTCCTACAACGTGCCCATGCGGCATGCACCCTTTGCTGCTGGGGTTGGTGGCATCAGAGGCCCAATGGGTAATGGTATCACGGGTGCCTCCGCTGTTACCTCTACTGGAAAAGGGCCCTACACCGAGGCTTGGTTGTTTAGTGGTCTGTCAGTGCATTCTACTCTTGGAAGCTTAGCTGGCTATATTTGAGGAGGCATCATGAAAAGAAACAGGTTCTCCATGGTCAATATGTTATACCTAGTGATCTGACTCAAAGAGATCACAAATAAAACTCATGAAAACACACACACAATCATTATTTTCGTGCACTGAGTCGGAAATCAGAAGTCAGGGTCCTAGGGTATGGATACGTCAGCCGCCGCAACCAACACTGGATTCCCTAAACTGATAACCAAACTCACTAAAATTAACACTATTGTCGTTAAAATAATGGTCCGAGTCATATGTTCTATGGTAGAACCGACTCCTTTGATACCGATTTGTCATGACGCATCCCCTATGGCCCGTGCCGTGACTACCCCAAGCCCACCTTCAATAGGCCAGGGGCGGACGATTAGAAACGAATGAAATATTTGCTAGAAAGTGTGAATTTATTGCCTTTATAACCTACAAACACACACAAAAAAGCACACAACATGATACAAACACAAGAATAATTCCATAGGAAAAAGAGTGAAGAAAGTAAGAGGGGCCAGAATACAATCCCAATAGTAAAGGTACAAGTATAACTGAAATAAAATAAAATTGACGAACAAGGGAAGCTTCTACTGGGTCATACTTCGAGTTTCTTATCCAAAGTGTAGGTATAGATCACTTACACATCACTCCACATCCGCCCGTATCCTCTGCATACTAACACACCGTATGGCCCACCTCTCGGCTACCTTCAGTCCTGATACCCTCAGCCTCGATCAATGTTGTCTGTCATCTGCACCAAACAAAACAAGGTGCAGGCATATCCCTTGTAGGGGTGAGTATAACGATACCTAGTAGGGACCCAAAGACACTCAAGGTCTCACAAAATCATACAGGATAAACCTCCAAGCATGAAATCAATTGACAAACCTACTTAGGTATATGCCCATACATATACCTAAGTTATCATGTAACCCATCTCAACCATGAGGAAACACAGAGTCCAACTCAATATCCCAAAGCTCAACTATTACACAAAGGAAGGAGTAGCACGATGGTAAGTACCACTCAGGTACACCACATAGAATAATACCACAATGGTATTACCAAAAAGGAAAGTACCGCTCAGGTACGAACACAGCTCACACCAGAAATAACTTAAGTACAGTATTAGAGATTGTTAGATGTAACTAATGAATCATCTTACTCTATTAAAGGATCTACTTCTGACCTGCACAGGATCACTTGGTGCTGACCCACACAGGATCTCTCTAGGTTATGTCATACAAAGTATCGCTCTAAGTGATGACCGACACATGATCGCTCGATGCTGACCCAGACAAGTTCGCTCTAGGTGATGACCCACAAAGGATCGCAGTACGTGATGACCCACATAGGATCGCTCGGTTCAGACCCACACAGGATCGCTCTAGGTACTCACCCAAACAGGATCGATCGGTGCCGACACACACATGATTAATCTAGGTGCTGAACCACACATGATCAGTTGGTGCTGACCCACATGGGGTCACTCTAGGTGCTGACCGACACAAGATCTCTCAAAGTGATAACCCACACAGGATCTCTCTAAGTGCTGACCCACACAGGATCGCTCGGTGCTGAACCACCCATGATCGCTCTTAATTTTTCATGTCACATCTAGCTACAGGGTTCTCGCACTATGCTCGCTTGTCTCTGGGAGGGTTCTCTCCTCATGCCACTGGTGGATACTCAAAATGCCAGGAAGTCCCACTAAAAAGTACCCCAAAGGAACACCATGTCATAATGGTCTCAACACAACAGATGGAGCATTAATCAGACACCCGGTCGTGAGTTATTACCCTCTTAGTCCTGGGGGCCCGGTTGGATTTGTGCTTGATCCAACCTGACCATACCCCATATTAATCCAATTCTCCAGTGGGGTATACTCAAAGGGATAACCACCCCCATGATTTCCAGTGCCACTAACGGTTCGTCAAACGAACTTTCGGTGCCAATGTTATGGACAAAAGAGCGTAAATGGGTCGAAGTGGGTCCGGGTCCGGTCCGATCTGTTCAGACTGACCTGGCTCAACCCGCTGGGTCTGGTTCGTTCCACTAGGTAGTTCGGAAGGCCGTGAGGGGCTATAGAGGTGGAAAGAAGGTTTGGTCGCAGACGACGCGAGGCCGCGGGAGGCGTGTGGCAGTAGGGGGTGTCGCGAGGCGACAGGGCGGCTCTACTGTGGACGGCGTGAGGCGGCAGGTCAGCTCGACCATGGATGGCCTGAGGCCGCGGGGTGGCTTATCTATGGGGGGTGCCACGAGGGAATGGGGAAGCTTGACCGCGGGTGGTGCCATGAGGGTGCGGGGTGGCTCGGCCGTAGACGGCGCGAGGCCGCGGGGCGTCCCGGCCACGAGTGCCATGGAGGACTACATGGCTGCGTAGGCCACGATGGCGGTGGCCGTGAATGGTGTGGGACGCAGGCAGCAGAGGCCGTGGGTGGCAGAGGCCGTGGGGTGGCACCATTGTGCTGTCACCTTCATTGCAGTCGGCGATGCTGCTGACCGTCGTTCTCATGCCCCACAGAGGTTGACAACCGCCCTCCTCCATCGCAAAGAACACAAGTATAATCCCAAGATATTCGGGGAGTACGTGCCGTGTTTTTTTGGCCCGCACTATCCACATTAGAGTCGTAGTAAGTGGATATAATGCTTGATTTACATGAATATCAAGAATATTTAAGGAAAATAATTCAAACACCCTCCCTACCTAGTTTTCTTGTTGATAATTGTCCGCAGTTGAGACGGTCTGGCATTTGTCGATCCCACCACAAGTCTCCTCCAAAAATGTTGATGAGGAGAGGAAAAGATGATGTTTCTGACGACGGCTTTTCCACGATCATTGGACCATTCTTCATTGGATATCCTTTGACATATATTGAAGAGATGTTTTTCTAAGGAGAAGAGTTCTTCATTGGAATTCTTTATTGGAGAATATGTTCCTCCAAGTTCTACCAAGATCCCACCTCCGCCAATGATTAATTTCCCCAACCCACCAAAAAAAAGCGTAGACAATATAATATAATTATAATTGGCACAAGATAGGTTAGCATTATTAATTAGAGGAGGGTTGGATTAATTAATTAAGGGAAGAGATGAAATAATTAAGTGGGGAATCTCAAGAGGTTTCTCCCCAATAAGAGGTAGTTCAAAGGGGTTCAAGGGGTTTTATGCCTCAGGTGGTCTCCACCACCATAAACTTTCATGGGAGGTTATAGTTCAGGTGGTCCCCACCTATGAAATATCCACATGGGTGATTTCAAAATAAAATAAAATAAACATGTTATACCTTTTATTTTATTTTATTCCTTCAAGAAAAACCCAAATTCTATCTTTCACCCTCGAATGACTGCTGTCAAGGTGAAGGTTTCCTTAATATAATACCAGTGTTGCGAGTTCAATGGTGTCCTAAGATTTTAATTCCGAGCACCGGTTCAGATGTTATAAAAACCCACTGGTACGTTTACTGAACGTACCTGAAAAAAAGATCAGAAATTCATTCCGGGAACCCCAGGCATCAGAATCATGCGCCGTCAATTTTCGCGGAATCCTAAAATTATGATATATTGAAAAAAAATTACATGGAAATTCAGGGTCTTTACAAGACCTCAGTCTAGAATAAAGACCAGCAACCCTCGGTTCTAGGTTAAGAGGACTCACCAGTTTGTTATTAAAGATTGGAAAAGGTTGAACAATGACACCTAAATGAACAAATGAGATATCCTTAGGAGTAAAAACTATCACACCATTCCATAATTTTTATGATTAATTTATCAAACACTTATAAGCTGTGTAGAGGAAAACACAAGAGGTGCATAAAAACTTATAATTCTAGTGAAGTCCCCCTTCAATATCAACACAAATGAAATCCATTGGAGCCTCCAAGACATCCAAATTAACAAAAAATACAAGTAGATATGGGATAAAATAGAATACGAGTGTATCGATCCAAATATTGGAATCTGCTAACCATTACTCTAATCATCCAATGGATCAAAAAATTCTAGAATGATAGAGGATTCATGTGAAGAGATATCCAAATAGTAAGGGGGGGGGTCCTTTTTAGTTTAAAATAAATCAAAAAATGTAATTAGAAGAAGTTGAATCTGTAGAAACATCTTAAAAATTTTTATTTGAAATATATTTGTTCATATTCAGACAAAAATCAGATAAAAACGATGCTAATGCTAAATTACCATGAACACCTAATCATGAAAACCCATCATTTTAGGGAAGTACCTATTGAATCATACTACCAAAGGACTACTTTTTAAAAAATTAACCAATAATGATAAATAAAACATTGAAAATGCATATGATAAATCCTAGTGAGATATTAGTAGAGTGTGAAGACTGTTGAAGTATACTTGTAATTTGGGGTACAAATCATATTCAGGGGGAAGGAAGAATGAATTTGAGGATAGATGATGGGGGAAAAGTCACACCCCCAAGAGGATAAAGGGACTAGAGAAGAACCTTAGAACCTCCAATAGAGGGAGGGGTGAATGCATGATGGACCATGGTACCACCTACTACATCGATAAGAAGGAGGAAAGCATATGCCAATTAGTTCCATTTAAATGACATAATATGGACAATGGTTTTGTTATATAATAAGTGGAGGAAAAGTGGATGGATTATAGATATTTCAGTAGAACACTGAAAATATAGTATATGTATATGTATGAAACTATAGTCGATAAAGTATTTTGGATGAGATATGTGAGAGGAAGTTAGAAGAAAGAACAATATTAAAAGATGTACAATGAGAATACAAGTTCTTAAATAATTCCACCTTAAAATGCTCATTACGGAACATGGAATTGGTATTTTGGTCATTCAAACACCACTATGATGTGTGTTAGATGTTTTTCAAGAGTTTGAGAAGACATTTGGAAACCTCGATGGCTTATATGTTTCATGTAGAATGAGTATTCTTTGGTTGTATAAATAGGGTGATGAGAGTGGTGTTTTTGAATATTATATTCATTAAATTTTTTTGGCTCAAAAATATCAATAATTGACTCTTATGAATATATATAGGGACTATCGAATTTTCATTTTAACTAATGGGATCTTACATCATTAATGACTACAATATTTATTTATTTAGCTAATAATTCCAAATACCAAAATTTACAATAATTCAATACTCAACATAAATTCAACTATTTAAAAAAATTTAAACCCTCACCCTAACAATTTTATAACTTGTTGATTCAAAAACTGAAATAAAATTTATTAAAGTACTATTCTTAATATGATAAATATTTTTTATTCAAAATCCTCATTTATTTGAAAAAAATATGATTTTAAAATTATGATCAATTTTTTGATCCTTTTAAAAATTACAAATGGTCATATAAAATTATGTTATCATAATGAAACATAATATAAATTTATAAATATATATTATGGAAATAAAATTTTATTTTTTATATTTTTAATAATTATGAAAATGTAAATAAAAGATAAATTTTTTCAACAAACAAATCTATATTATAAGTTTCAAAAAATATATTTTCTTGTATTAGGAAATAAATATGAAATATTTTTATTTTATAAGATACCAAAATATTATTTTAAAAATGATTAGATTAGGGTACTATTCCAGTTTCTGGACTACTATTCATAATGGTAAGATTACAATTACAAGAGTTGTGTTACTATTAAAATAGCCAGATTACTATTCCAACGGTCAGATTTATAATGATCATACGGGTTCCCTAATTTTTATAAATAAAAATAATTTTACAAATTATTTATTAATTTCTATTTTATATCATGGTTATATATATTTTAACCTTAAATGGATGTTACATTACAAGTATTATTATTTGTTTCATTAGTGTTCCTCGTGAGCATGATTATTCTTGGTGATCGATAATATCCAATATTTTTCATTATTCTTGTTCTATTGTCTATTTCTGATCCCTTTGTAATAATTTAATTTATTTTCTTATATATATTATATAAATGTTTCTTTAAAAAAATTAAAATGTTCATGGATTCATCACGTGGTACACATTCATTGTGTAACACAATTATTTTTTTAGAAGGGAAATAAAATTTATAAAATTATGCCATTATATTATTCCTACCATGGTAAATTTATCTCATGAAATTAAATTTTACATAATATGGTGAAAATAAATTATGGTACATCCCCAAAAACTATTACTCTAGTTCCCATGTCTCCTCCTCATATTTATGTTTTGACAATAGTTCATTCACTATGTGAGTTTATTGTTTTCAAAAATAATTATCTCGAGGAACCAATATCATCACTGGATTCTTATTTTAAGAGATATCATTTTACAGATATATAATATTTTAATTCAGAAAATATGAGCTATCTGGTATGTACTTATTTAATAGGGATTAATGGAATAAATCATACAAATTTAGACATGGTTGGGGTGTGCGCTATTGGATAGGACACAACTCTGATGCAATCAAGAATCTCAATGGTGATGATGTACCTTGGAAATAACAATCTCTTAATTCCAACTCTCATCAATATATTACATTGTTATATTTTTTTGGAATAACATATCCCCATTATCAAACTCCAAGTCTCGTTAATGATTATCAATATAGACTTTTCTCTGAATCTTATAAACCCTGATGTACTACTCAATGGTCATGGAATTTTCTATGATTTCTACAACCATGTTAGGTCATAGAATATTTAATTAACCAAAATCATATAATAATAATAATATATATATATATGTATGTATTATATTAAATGGATTAATATGATGGTAGTTGTATTATTCAGTGGAAAACATTGTTGTATGTTAAATCGACCAGATGGCGATTTTGGTTTCATCCTCATTTGATTTCTATCAGGAATACCCCAACAAGAATTCCAATATTTGGATAGTCTACATAGAATGCACCTCATTTTGGTTGTGATAATCCTTATTTATGTTCAACTCATTGTTTAGATATTGATGGAGACTTTTATGTAATGTTGATGTAAATCTAAAATATCAATATGATATAATTGATAATGGTAATCCATATAGCCTCACCACTTATCTGTTTTATGTCTGCGAAAGTTTATGGAGTGATATTCCTTATCTAATTTCAATTATTTAAGTAGTTATGGAAAGAATATCCTCAATGACACATATATCATTATTTCCTCTTCATGTCTTTGTATGACCAGTGAAAAAGACCATGGAAATGTTTTTCTATTTCCATTTAGGTATGGGTAATGGTACATAATTCCCTTATAATTTTCCCTTATGAATTTTCTTTTTTAATATAAAAGGAACATATATGTATACTATATAATCTCTTTCCTTATGTTTTACCTCCAATATTTCTCTCAGAGATTGTGATAAAACATACTTTTTCTTAGGTGGATGGATATGGTCGAGCTATAAGAATTGTTAAAAACACCAATCTACATCTTCTGATGTGATGGTAAACATAGTTGTGGCCCAAGTATTACAAAATTTTCTCAATAATTTTCATATCTAATAATTTAACATTTATGAGATATTAAATATTTGTTTTGAATTTCAACAATAACTCTTTCACTATACTTTAACGTTTTTATAACAGTTGGATGAAATGTAATTTGTGAAATAATATTTTATTTTCCTACATTTAAGATTCAAATGTGAATCCTTTTATAGTATAATATGATTGGATCCTTCTCATCTCTCATCATCGATTATGTCAAAATATGCTTTTTACAAAGATATTTTCCCACTTTATTATTTTCCTAAATTCTAGTGGATTGGGAAGTCATAATACTTGATCAGCTATAACCATCATCACTGGTTTATATTATCCTCATTTAGTTTGAAAATATATTTAAGTGTTTTATGATTCATATATATCTTAGACTTATCCCTATAGAGATAATTCCACCTTGTTAATGAAATAATAATAAAACTCTAGATCATGGGTGGGATAATCCTAGAAAAGGATATTCAATAGTTTTGATGTGTTTTCCATCATTTTATAATTATTCATTACTAAAAAAAGAAATCCCTTCATTGATGCATCATTATATACCATGAAAAATTCATAACATGTGGGTAGTGAATGTAATGGTTCTATGATAAGGATATTTTTCAACTCCTTTAAGACCTCTTCATTTTCACTAGCCTTTAAAAACATTACTCACTTTCATGGTATCTTGGATAGCGGGTCTGAAATATGTGAAAAGTTTCTCAAAAGTTTTTCAATAATACCAAATTAGTCTATGAAAACTATGGATATCTATTATAGATATTATCTTAGGACACACTATAATATCGATTTTCAATAATAGGTTAATAGATATCCCTTTATATTGTAAACATTCCCCAATAATGAAACTTCATCAACCTAAAAATTATATTCACTATAGTTTGTGTATAGAATCTCTATTTAAAATATATTTATTATATAATTTAAATAATCCTAATTATCATCCTTTCTTTTATATTATATCAGAATATATTCTATAATGAATACAAATAAATTGTCAATGAAATATCTAATTACTCTATTAATGATGTCTTCAAATATTGGGGGATCTTTAGGGAGTCCAGAAGTCCTAATAATGGAAACATAGCATCTATTACTTGTTCTATTAGTAGCATTGGTAATATCATCCTTATTTACCATTAATTGGTGATATCCCATCCAAATTTTCACCTTAGATAATTAAAAGACCCATTTAGTAGATTAAACAAGTAATATATATGTGGTCATGGATATATATTTTTTATCATTATTTTCTGGAGACCATGATAATAATTTTAGAGGAGGATTGACACATTATTCATCTTGACATAGAGGACTTGAGTACCCATGATGAAACCCTCAGGGGTATAAAACCCATGTTTATTTGTTATAATGACTGGTTCTCCAACTCAATGGTTTCTATTTTGTAGGTAGCCATAGATATGATAAGATTTATAGGTATAATTTCAATTATCAACTGTACATCTCAGTTAAGAAGAATATTTTGACATTCTTCTGGGAAAAAATTAGTTTAGTACCACATAATGGACATGTATTCAAGAATCATACACTCCTTTTACTTAATAATTTGATATAGTTATTATTGATCATAATTAAATAATATCCAATTATGATATAATTATCCCAAAAGAGATTTGGAATCCCACTTAAACATTTATAAAATTAGAATATGGCATGAAATGTTAATAATAATCTCCATTTCAAAGCTGTTGTTGGAATTATATAAAGGTAAACAATACATTCCCAATATAGCTTAAAATCACTAAATTAATTTTAATGATATTTTTGGGTGTTCCAATGCACAAAAAATGATGAAGGAGGAGTGATATACATGAGATGTAAAATGTTATCTATTTATTATTCTCCTAGAAAGGTCATCCCCCATGTTTTTAGGTGGTGATTGAATATTTCTACTAAACATTCAAGATTTGAATGAATTCATAGAACAATAATCAATAATAATTTTCTCCACTCAAGAAGTAATATACATATTATCTATCTTTACATCATTTTTGGGATCCGTATAAGCATTAGTGATAGAATATACCC
The DNA here is from genome assembly GCA_963277665.1 of Viscum album. NCBI lineage: Eukaryota > Viridiplantae > Streptophyta > Magnoliopsida > Santalales > Viscaceae > Viscum > Viscum album. Next base: position 1,910,754,136 of record OY728155.1, read on the forward strand.
TTCCATAATTAATAGGAAGTTTTTGGCATTTATTTCCTCTAATAAACCATATCTTTAGGTAATTTTTCTCGAAAACACCAAGTCCATTTAAATTATAACATTGTACTAATGGATGATTTTTTATCATAATATTCATTTAATATTTAGAATTAGATGGTTTCATCTTTTCCATTCAGCACTAATTAGATCTATTCCCCACTTGTCCACATTTGAAACATCTTATGATCACGTTTAGGCAGTTTTCCAGATGCTTGTAACAAAACATTTGACACATGGGATGTTGGTTTTTTCTTTCCTCCATGGAATATATATATATTATTCCCCCAAAATAAAACTCATATTCCTTATTTTAAACTCTGGGACCATGAGGCCACTAAGAGTCACCAATCTCTATATCATCTTTAAGGGACTAAAAAATAATCTCAAATTAGACGTCAATGTCTCGAATCATAGTGGAATTTCGTTGAACCCACATTAATCCAAAAAATAATTGATCCACCATGAATTTTGTGTTCAAGAAAATTATAGACGTGTATGATAAATTACTTATAACGTTTTCTTTATACATTCCAATATTCCCATCATCCTTGTAATGACCCATCCCTAGATAACATGGAGTTGGTTTTTGCAACTAACTATATTAGCATGATTACAAGGAATAAAGAACTGAAGGAATGATTAGTTTAGTAGTATTAGTAAACCAGATACATAAATGAGTATTTCATTAAAAATGGATACACCAATTACAACATATTTTTTTCTTCAAAATAAATAAATTGCATGAGTATAACTCTAATTCGTTTAATATATTCTTTCATATCTTTCATAGTACGCATCTTAGATTCCTGTAGAAAGAAACATAATAAGGGTGATCTCAAATTCTCAGTAAGGAAAAAATAGATCATAAGAAAGGAATCAATGTGAATATTCAATATGGATAGGCAAATAACTGAACACACATGCCATGTAAATAACAAGATAAGTAAAAATAAATATGGAATGGTACGACACTAAAACAAATAATATTAATCAATTAACTGAAATAAAATGTTTCCATATATATGTCTATGAAAAATATGATTGATGAATAATAACTAAAAATAATATGAGTGTAATTATTTTTCAATGGAAATTATGTGTAAGAAATATGAGGACATATTACCATCAATAAAAATCATCCAGATAGTTTAAATCTACGGATCTATCCTCTGTTTAGTTTTTGAAATGGGTTTGTCTCATGAGAACCTATAAATGCATTAAGGAGCTATATAAATTCCAAGATCCACCCTTCATATCTTTTCCAAATAATTAAACATATTTTATAATCAAAATAAATAATATGCCCTATCAAATAACCATTTTGGATGATAAATATGGATTTATCAAATAATTATCAAAGTAAACACCGTATGAAAAATGGTATATAGTTCTAGAAATACTTATTTTAATATTAAAATACATTTCCAATGAGGAATGATTAAAATAAATTTATTCGTTCACTGTAAATTAACAATCACAAAATGAAGTGATATTAACAACATTTTAGGAGAATAATCTTTAAACATTCCAATGTTTCCCATACCACTTTGAAACATTTATATCATAATCAACAGAAAGTTATGAAATTAAATGAATCTTTTAATATATTGAGAATAAAAGGATTCAGGATATAATATATCAAAATTCGAAATAGTTATGGTATACAAAATAAGTAAGTAGTTAATATTAAATTAATCTCATTGATTTAAAAAGTTAGATGAAAATACCTTACTAATGTAGTAGCAAATTGATTAGAAAAGCCAATGGTAATAATACATAAATAAAATATTTAAATTCCATTAAGATAAAATATTTCAGGATATTATATGTCAATGTTTCATTAAGAACACCATATTATAACAAATTAGGTGTACAACAATTATGTATGCCTCATGTAACGAAAATGAGACAAGAAACCCGGACCCTGCATTTCCATTCGAGTGAACATCCCTTAAATTAATATATAATAAAATTATGTTAATTTTATAATTCCTTAATAAAATTTTTAATGTTTATAATTAATTTTGTTTCACATATTACAATGTTTTGTACAACTACTCAAACAATTAAGTCTACATCAGGTGTTTTTGACCAAATTCGGTTTATGTGTCAAAACAACTACTGTTATTCAACTATGGTCATTGGTTTTATTTTATAAAATTTATAGAATAATAACAAAGAAATAATTATCATATTTTTAAATCTATTATACTTTTAAAATCAATCAATAAATATGGTTATTAAAAATCAATTAATGTTACAATCATGGAGATGGCATGCCTTATGTATGCGTGAGTAATGTTTCCACTTTTCAATAGTCTTTATAGAAAGAAGGAAACTAACACCATATCATTTGATAATTATCATTATATAATAAATACCATATTATTTAATTGTACATACTTATATAAAAAAATTTCTGGTGAAAAAGGAATCACATCATGTCGAGAAGGCGGAAGTCCACACATCCAAGAACGAAGTTATCACTTTTAAAGAGTGTGAAGGGGTAATAAAGAAAATGATATCGAAAATACATATTATATTTCTATAAATATAATTATGTTAGTAATATATTATTTATTTATTTTATTTCACTTATTGTTAACTATGTCCATTAAGTTATACATTTCATGTATTGTGCGAATGATTCCCATCACATTGAGGGTGTAGTAGTCCACACTTCCTCAAACGAGATTATCACATTTACAAAACTTGGAAAGAATAAATATATGTTATGAATAAAAATTAAATAAGGTTAAGAAATTATAGAAAACATATATATAATATATAAATATATTTTCCATAATAAAGACCACTATGAGAGGCGGTAATGGAAGAATGAACAATCATCATTTCGTGAGGCAATAGTTTTTCATCCATAGAATCATTATGTTTGTTACCCATCAGATGGTAGTGTGTATAAGTTTATTTTAAAAAATTAGAATAAAAAAATTCTAGTATAATGAGGTTATTGGGGTTTTTATACAAGAACATAATAAGAAAATTTTAGGGATTGGATAATGGAAATGAAACTAGAGAGATTGATAAAAGACATTACCTTTTAATTGGGTAACTTCTTTTTGTTTAACCAAAAGGAATACATGGAAGATATTCTACCCTTAATTATGTTTCTAGGTAGAGGTGAGGGATTATGGGGGACTATTTTGGTAGATACTGGTCAAACATAAGAGGTTGGAGAGGTGTGAGGAATTGGTAGATATGTTTGCCTTTTATAGGGATAGAAAATGATTCATTTGGTATTATTGAAAATAAGTTAGGTGTGTCATGTTATTAACAAATAATATTCATACCAAAAATCCCAAAATAAATAATTAATGATTTATGGAAGAACAATGTACAACCAATGACTGTTAAACAAGTTTCTAGGTCATTTGGGGCATTTATTTTAAGGTTTAGTCCTTAATTAAGCTTAATTTAGGCTTAACTCTTGGGATTAATTTTCATCACTTTTACAAATAATTTTTGTAAAAAAAATAAGTAGATATTATTATAACATAAATATTATATTTATTACATTGGATTATGTTGTATTTTATAAATTAAAATCACAGAAGTGGAAAAATTATTATTAATGCTCATCTTGTAAACAGACAGATTAACTGGTTTTAGTAGAAAAATGTTCAAAACATTTTTAGGTTATTATCTTCAATTTAACTTTTTATATTGATTATAATGAATTAAATTATATTAATAAATGTATAATTGACCCAATTTGATTTTTAAAAAATTATTATATAATTAAACATTAAAAAATATTTAAAAAAACAGTTTTTAACTATACATATTATTTTTCACTATTAATCAAGAAATGAAGTTTATCAAAAAATACCAAAAATTTACCCTAAGATAATTTGGAATTAGTAATTCAAAAATGATGTTTATTTTATTAAATTAAATTCATAAAAGTGACAAAATTATGTTTTAAAACAGGTTTTTTATTAAAATGCGGTTAAAAGTGTCTGAATATAGGGTTTTATGAGAAATAATGGGTTTGATCCTATATTATACTTACCAAATCTATTGGAGGAATATAAAAAATATTTTATTAAATTTGTAACATATTTATTACATTAATATCACTCACTTATTATAATTAATTTAATATTTTAGGGTAAAACAACATTTTAATAAAAAAATAGTTTTCTATAAAAATATTCTTTCAATACTAAATTGGTTCTTATATTCATTTCTAATATATTTGAAACAAAAAATTTATCTGTATAAACCATATATTTTCCTAATTTAGTTAATACTATCCATAATGGCTAGTTTATATCTTATTATATTAAATAATAATGTTTTAATTATAGACTGGTTCTCGGTAAGAATCTGTATTGGGTATAGCACAAGCCATCTAAGAAGGTCACTTTTTCATGTACCACACGATAAGAAGGAAGGTCATTGTTGTGTATCATGTATGGTAACCCAGTTTCACGTGAACTGAAATCTAAATCGATGTTTCATGCATTGAAATATATAGAATTTATATTAAATAGTAAATATATTATAAAGTATATAGATATTATATTACATTATGTCCTTGCTGTCACATGTCATACATGCTATATAATAAAAGGTTATTACTTCAGTTTTTTGATGCATCACATTCTCCTCACCTTATTTAAATTATGTCCTCGCAAATTAAAATATATCACAATGATATATTGTTTGATATTTTTTATTTTTTAAATCCCACATTGTAAGAATGATTCATAAATAATAATATATTAAAAATAGAATTTAATGTACAAAGTTCACATGGAATACCATATAACTAGGTCTCTAAGTAGGAGAAAATCAATGAAAATCAAAGATACACACATGTAGGAAATGTGTAAAAATTTATAGTTAGTGAATGAGGTCATAAATCACATATAATTTAATGATAAATGGAATGTTAAGGGCCTAGAATCCATAAATCTTTGTTATTTATAAATCCATCAGTTCAACAGAAATTTAGGTATTAGGAAAATATTTTTATTTCTATATCATTTTATTAATGTTGGGTAATAATTTTACTATCCAATATTACAACAAAATATTCTTACATGATAGGTTTCAATATCATATGAATAATACTCACTTTTGGTTGTTCTTTGATAAAATTTTAATCCATCCCTTTAATCCCAAAAATTAATTACCAACAACGAATTTTTTTATGCCTGAAGAAATAAAATAAAATTCTAAAGGATAAAAGTGCATATAAAAGAGTGATAAGTCTTTCCATTTTTCATTAACTATATCCCATTATAAATATTTTTAATATATTAATTTCTAATTCTCAAAAGTGTTACTGTTGGTTCATCATTAATATTTAATCATTATATTGATTAACTAAAAACATTGAAACATTAACAAGGACATTTTGTAGGTTAGTGGTTTGCATGAAACCATTATCATACTTTAGTAATTGGTTCATGACCTCTATACTTTCCAGATTTTATTGGTTGTAACATGGCTTATAGGTTCTCATTTTATAAACCATATTAATATAATTTCCAAAATATTTATGATGTACATCCTTAAAATTAGGTTAATCACTAAATACCATTTTAAGTAATATTTTCAAAACAACCTCAATACAAAAATACCAAATCCATTTTATTTCCACATAGGTTCTTCCTTATTATAGGGTTTATCTATAATAACATTAGTTTTATTTCTAAATCATGACACCTTATCTTCAATCTAAAACACCTTAGGTTTAACCTAGGTTATTTATTATGTATCCAAATCATTCATAATGGTTTGTAAAGAAAATTGAATTATCCTTGTCATATCCCATGGGAGTGAAAAATTAGGTGCATTTTAAGGCCCATTTTTATGTACTAGGTTACCCTGAGTGAAGCCCGGAACACCTTGTCGGAATTTTTACTCCTAGGTACATCTGTTCCAGAACCAATTCCACTTGTAGTATCCAGTTAGAGATGTATTTCTAGGAATAACCATGTAATCTATACATTAAAAAAATTATAGGGGTTTCATCTATAATTATTCAAATTCTACCTTAAGGTTATGTCCTCTAATATAGGTTTTCCTAAATATAATTCCTATGGTTTCTACTAAACATCATATCATACCAACTTTAGTTACCCATCCCTAGATATCCCAGAGGTGAAGTCTGCTACTATAAAAATTGGCATGATTACAAGGAATAATGCCTTAAAGGAAATATCAATTTAGTATTCTTGGTAAATTAGATACATAAATTAGTATTTAATTATAAATGGATACACTAATTACAATATATTTGTTTCTTTTAAACAAATAAACATATTAAGGATAAATCTAATTCATTTAGTATATTTGTTAATTTTCATATTCTTCTTCTTGGATTATTAGGGAAAGAAACATAATAAGGGTGAGCTCAAATTTTTAGTAAGTGGAAAATATAGCAGAAGAAATAATGAATCGATGTGAATAGTAAATATGGCTAGGTAAATAACTGAACTAAAAATCTATGTAAATAAATTGATAATAAAAAATAAATTTAGAAAGGTATGAAAATGAAACACATTCCATTAATCAATGAAATGAAATGACATGTATCCATATATATGTAGACACAAATTCTCATGGATGAATAATAACTGAAACTAAGAAGAGTGTAATTATTTTTCAATGGAAATCTTGTATGAGGCACATGAGGATCTATTACTATCAATATCTATCCTTTAGATTGTTTAAAACTATGGATTTATCCTCTGTTTAGTTTTCACAACTAATTTGTCTCATGAGATACTATTGATGCATATAAGAGTTATATAAATCCTAGGCTCCCCACATCATTGCATGTCCAAATCATTCCACATATTGAATAATCAAAATAGATAATATTCCGTATCAAATAACTGTATTGTATAAGAAATACTGATTTATCAAATAACTGTCAAAGTAAAAACCATATGAAAAATGGTATATGGTTTAGGAAATATTAATGTGGATATTTAAATAAACATTGAACGAAATATTATTGCAATAAAATTTTTTATTCAAGGGAAATTAACAATCACAAAAGGAAGTGAGATTAAGAACATTTGAGTAGAATAATATTTACACATTCCAATGTGTCCAATACCATTTTGAAACATTTAAATCATAATTACCAAAATGGTATCACATTAAATGAATATAATAATATAATGAGAATAAGATTATTCAAGATATAATAAATCAAAATTGTGGTTAGGTATTACACACAAAATAATTAGGTAGTGAATATGAGATTAATCTCATAGATTTAAAAATTGAGATGAAAATACCTTACTAATGTAGTAACAAATTGATTGGAAACAAAAAGGTAAAAATCCTTAAATAAAAAATTTAGACCATGAAGATAATATAATTCATGATATTATATGTCAATTTCATAGAAATTAAACCATATATAACAAATTATAGGTACAACAATTAAGTATGCATCATTAATGAAAACGAGACAAGAACCCTTACCTTGTGTTTCCTTTCAAGTGAACATCATTTAAATTAAGGTATAATAAACTTATGTTAATTTTATACTTGATTCATAACCATTTTCATGTTTATATTTAAATATATTTCATTTATGACAATTTTGTGTACACATAATCATACAATTAAGTAACATCAGGTGTTTTTGAGCAAATTCAGATTATGTGTCATAAAAACTATTGTTGGTCAACCATGGTCTTAGGGTTAATTATATAACATCTCAAGAATAATAACCATTAAATAATTATCATATTTATACATCAAATATACTTTAAAAATAATCATTAAATATGTTTATGAAAAATTAATTAACATTACAATCATGGAGATGATATGCTGCACATACGCATGAGTATAGTTTCAATTTTTCAATGGTCATTATAGAAAGAAGGTAAATAACACTATATCATTCTATAATTATAATTATATAATTAATAACATATTGTTTCATGTTACATAGTTATATAAATAATTATATGGTGTAAAAGGAATCACATAACGCCAAGGAGGTAGTAGTCCACACATCCACGAACGATGTTATCTCTTTTAAAGTGTGTGAATGGTTAATAAAGAAAATGATATATATATATATATATATATATTTATTTAAAGAAAGGTAATTGTTTAATGAATATATTATTGATTTTTTTAATTCAATTATGTTTAATTATTTCAATTCTTTTATACATTCCATGTATCATGGAAACAAATCACATCACTTTGAGGGGGCGGTAGTCCACACTTCCTCAAACGAGAATATCATAATTACAAAATATTTAATGAATAAATGTATGTTATAAATAAAAATTACAGAAGTATAAAACATTATAGAAATCATTTATATCATATATAAAGATATTTTTCATCATAATGTCTACCATGAGTGGAGGTAATGGAAGAATGATCAATCATCATTTCATGAGGCAGTAGTTCGCTATCCAGAGAAACATTATGTTTGTTACCCATTAGATGGTGGTGTGTGTAAGTGTAGTTTAAAATATAAAAATAGAAAATACTAATATGTTTAGGAAATTGGTGTTTTTATTCAAGAACATAATGAAGATATTTTAGGGATTATAGAATGGAAATGAAACATGATAGACTGAGAAATGACATTACCTTTTAATTGGGTAACTTCTTTTGGTTTAACCCAAAGGCATCCATGGAAGGTATTATTCCCAAAGAGAGGAATTTAGGTATAGTTGAGATATTGTGGGAGACTATTTGGGAAGAATTTTTATGAAATTAAGTGGTTGGAGAGGTATGAGGAATGGGTATAGGTGGATGCCTTTTATAGGGAAGCATAAAGAATCACTTGGTATTTTTGAAAAGAAGTTAGGGGTACACATGTTACTACCAAAAAAAAAGTCATAACAGACCAAAAAAACTAATGTATTTAATCCATTAATATAATAATATCTACTTTATTTAATTTTAGTATAGATAATATTTTATTAATGTATTTAATCCATTATTTCTTGATGAGGGGATTACAAGATAAACTAAAATTTGGAGGCCTTTTTACATATATTATTCCAACAAAACCATTAAATTATTATTAGAATAAAGGATATCCACATGATTCAAGTATGTATTTATAACATGATCTTGTAGAGCTATTACTCTCATGATTTTACGGTATCCTTCTGCCATAAAATTATACACATCATTAATAAAATCATCAAATTTCCTATTTCATTTGTTGGTGACAAGTGTTCTCCATTTTCTATCCAATAAATAAAAATTGGGAAAAAAAATTTAGGGTTTGAATACCTGGATAAAGAGAACATAAAAATGAAAGTATGAATGTATATGGAATAAATTATAAATGAAAATTATATCCTAACATATGATTCCCTTTGTTTAAATATTGGTTACCCATGTAATTTATTAAAATATATAAAATTATCCCTAGGGTTATCACTATTGTTTTGTAGTCCTAATATAAAAAATAACTATCCTATGATCTCAAACCAACCATAGTGACCCAATAGTATTACACATATGAAAAAATAACATATATCATAATTATAAATTAATTAAAATCCAATGATAAAAAATTCATGTGTATTTAGAAGATAATGTAAAAAAATAGACAACATGAAACTAAAATAAATCATTTTTATTTTAATCTATATAATGTTATCTTAGATCGTTTTGAGATCTTATAAATATATAGGATAACATGTGGAATATATACACAATATGGGTGAGATATAAAATCATAGTAAGGGAATAAATATGGAAATGAAGCATAAAATATGAGTCAAAAGGCATAAAATTATATCATTAATGGATTGGATCATGAATTATCATTTTGAGGTATAACATAAAGAAAATTAATAATATGACAATTTAAATATAATAATGTGTAGGAAACATATAATATTAGAAAAACAGGAGACAAATCTAACCTTGATGACACTGTCACAGGGTTGACAGATTCCTATAATGGATTATAATTACTCTCTCATCCCATAGATGTCACCCCATGATACTGAAAGATTAATCAATACATTGGAGTTATATCTTTGTTCATACATCATAAAACGTACTTTGATATTTCCTCCACATGATGAAATCAAAGATATGCAATAAATATTTGTATTAACCATTAAATGAATAGGTTTCATAATACTATCATAAGGAATAACAAAATGGGATATTATAATGGTTTCCATGAATGAATGGATTAAATCATTCATATATATTGATAAAATAAAAATTATCATTGATAATGTTAAATTATCTACAAATTATGTGAATATGTGAAAAAGAGTAGTGAAATCCCTTTATAAAATTTCCTCTTAATGAAAGCTATATAAATGTTTTTGATATTTATTTATGTAGGTAAATAGATCAATAATTTCCATTAATATAAACAATGATCAAAAAATGGTTTCAAATGACAATTGATTTATTTATTTTAAAAATAGGTGGGAAAATATTTTAATAAGTGTACATAAAAATGGGAATGGAATAGATATGTTTCATTTAATTAGGTTTTCTTCTCTAGAGGAATTGCGAAGGGAACCTTTTAAAACATGTATTTTCTAATCAATGAATGATTATATAAGAATATTATATATGTTTGGGGAATATATATAGAATATAGAAAAATTAATTAACAAAATTTGATTAATAATGCATGTTAAGTGAGATAAATAATAACTCCAAAGGAAATTTGGAGGTGTAGAAACATCCCTTTCCTTATGTTCTATAATCATTCTACATATCACTATAATGTATTAAATAAACAAAATAAACTCATGAATTAAATTATTCATAAAATTTTATCTCTATACTTTATTTAATATAATGTTATTATGTCTATTCATACCCATTTTTATGATATATAATCTTCAATATCAGGGTTCTAGGAGCCTTCATTTCGTGGTTTCATTTTCATATCAGTTGTGTATAATTATGTATGTTCATGTTAAAATGGAATAAAAACGAGAAGTGTAATGAAATATTATCCATATAATTATATAAATTCAAATGGTTTAAAATATATAAATTTTTATTATATTTGTATGGTTTTGTGAGTAGAAACATTAATGTTTGGTGATTAGTTCAGTTCAGTAGTTTTACCAACCATCAAATACTAGTTTTATTTTCTTTTATATTATGAATATATACTAGTTGAAGAATACGATATGATTTATTATATAATATTTTAAATTTTTGTTTACCATAATTTTTGTTTTATGACTATATTTTAAAGTGGTAATGGAAAACAAAAAATCATTATCAATGTGGATGGTTAACCAACATAATATGGACAATGTTTTTTCATTTGAATAAGAAAATAAAAGATGTGTATGGATGTAAGATATTCCATTAGAACAATTAAATTAAATTGAATTTTAGATTCTATAGTCACAAATTCATGTTGCATGACATAGGAGAGTGAAAAGTAGAAGATGGAATAAAATTAAATGTTGTAAAGTTGAAATATTAACTTCTAAATGATGCCTCTTTCAAATACTCGTTATGTAATAACGATTTGGAATTTGGGTGAGGATAATAGTGAAAGGATTCGTGGATAATGTTTAAGAAATGTGTGGGGTAGTTATTTTCCTAGATACAAGGCTTAGAGGTTGTGAGGAGAAGGGGTGGTGACGGGTGGAGTTTATAAGGTGAGGAAATGGGTGTTTTTGATTTTTATATTCATTAGATTATTATTTCGGTAGAAGGCTATAAATTTTATAGATTTATGTGGAATTATATAATAAATAGTTAATTTTAGTTTGATCTAATGTTATATTACATTATCCATAACTCAAACATTAATTAATTTTTCATATAATGTTAAATATCATAATATACTATATTTCACTATTCATAAAAAATTGAAATATTTTAAAACAAAATTAGAACATATTTACCCTAACCATATATGAACCTGAAGATTCCATGAAAATATAACAAATTTTATTTAAATAAATTTCATTTAATGTGAAATTTAAATTTTAAATATAATCATCATTTATTTGAGAAAAAATAATATTAAAACAATGATCGATTATCTGACCTTTTAAAAAATGACTTATGGTATCATAAATTTAACATATCATAATAAAAATGTATTAATTTATAAATTCACTTTATGAAAGAATATTTGTTTTAATTTATTATATTTATTTTAACAATTAAAATTAAACCTATTTTTTTTTACAAAAATACAGACACTTATTTTATAATTTTTAAAACTTGTATTTACTTGTATTATGATATAACCATGTCCAATCCTCTTCTAATAAGATACCAAAATATTATTTTACACATAAATATCAGAGGATACTATTGTAATTAGAATTTCATTATTCATAATTCTTAAATTACTGTTCCCATGATCTAGTTATATTCCCATCGTTCAGATTAATTTTCCAACGATCTGATTTCTAATGGTTATATATGTTCCTGAATTTATCAAAATACTTATAATTTCATTAATTATAAATTCAAATATATTTTCTATCTAGGTTATACATTATTATATTTTCAAATTTACATTTAAATACTAATATTATACTTTATTTCCACAGTGTTTATCAAGAGTGTTATTATTCTAGGGGATCAGGTATAACAAAATTTACATATTAATATTGTCATATTTTATATTTAATATCACTTTTCAATAATTTTATTTTATATGGAAATATGTATTCTCAATATTCAATGTTGAAATTATTAGAATAAGATATTTTTGGTTTCACCATATGATACTTGCAAATTACACAAAACAATTATATTTTTTCGAAGGTAAGTTCGACTAATAAATTTCTAGGTTGTTAAACCATAAATGCCTTTGAGAATTTTCCTAAATGTTTTTAAAGATTACCCAAGTATACTATTACCAATGTATATAATTTTCTATCATTATAAATTAATATTATTAAAAACAATTATAATTAGAAAATTTATCTAATTTTGACAATATATTTTGAAATGGATAAATAATTATATAAATTTTTTTTAAGGGTTTGAAATACTGATTTTAAAATAAATTCACAAAACAAAAAAATTATTTTTTTAAGAAAACTATGTTATCATTTGTATAATTTTATTTACATGATAGTATCGTCATAGTTATTGATTTTTATGAATTAGAATTTCTTTTATAATAAAAATAATAAATTTTATTTGGATTTAATAGAAATTAAAATTATATTTTCACCATCAAATAACATTATTAAGAGAAAAAAATTGAAAAATATTTTTATTAATGTAACATTTTAATTTAGTTATGTAATGTTTAGCAATTTTTTCTATGTTCATGTAATACATTAAATTAAAAATATTTATTCTTCAGATTGATATTATTTTACCTAATTTTTTTTAATTACACTTATATGGTTACATAATGATAAAATAATAAAAATTATAACTTTCATAAAAAATTGTTTTAAAAAAAAAAAAAAATTTCAGAAAAAATTGACAAATTCATAATATGTAAGTATTGATGAGATAGATTCAAAAACTAATTATTTTATAATAAAATATACAATATAAAATTTTAAATTTAATTTTTAAAATGATATACATAATGTAAAGAAAATAACTGTTACTGAAAATAATCTGTTTATAAATATTATGTTCTTATAATATTATTTCATATCAATTTCTTATTTGGAATGTATTAGTTTATTAGTCCATATATAATATTATTTTGAAATTGTTAAACATAATATATCAGGATAACACAAGCAAGAATTACAAAAATAGTTCTTCTAAAAATACAATATTTATGTTAAATAGGATTTAATTTTTTTGTTTAAACTAATTATTTATTTTCTAAAATTCAATATTAATATTATAATGATATTAAATTCATCATATCAATTTTTAATATAAATAAAATTTTTTTGAATAATATTTTCAATATTTTAACAATGAATATAAATATATGTATGTATATATATGTATACATATGTATACATATGTATATGTATATTTATAATAGTTTCATAAATTATTTTGTTTCATTATGAGTTATATTATTTTACAATACCCAAAATAAGTATATATATCATATATATGGAAACTTTACATATTTCCAATGATCATATTTTCGATTACCATATTTTTAATGACCATATTTCATTGCTTAATATATAGAATTACTAAAGCATTAATTCATTATACTCACTTCATAAGCCATAATACTTATTTGATATTATAGACTTTTCACAATGCTTTGACCTTTCATGATTATCTTACACATTGTAGGTTTTTTGTTTATTGTATATCCTTATGGTGGAAGATGATCTAATGTAATTCATATTTATGATGATTTTAATATATTATTTATATTGTTCCCTATTTATTTATGGTCTATTGGTTGATGCATTTTCTGAATAGTGAGTAATAATTGAAGGAGGAAAATATTTTTTATTTAATGTTTTTGTAATGATCAACTTATTAATGAATAACATTTCTTAGGTTTAATTCATATCATGTTTGACTTCATTATCAATCAATTATATTCTATTAAACATGAAACAAATAATTATAATTATAAAAATGTAGCTGTTAAATGTCTTGTTCCATAATCAAAAGTGGCAATAAAATATCTTTAATGTTAAAGTGTGATAGAGGATAGGTTTCATGAGAAATCAATCAATGGTAGGATCCAATAAAATATAAACACTAACATGGTTTGTCAAAACAATGTGGTATTGGTCAGTGGTAGGTCGTTGATGGTTGTATCTAAAGGATGGTGATAATTAAATATATGTATTCATAGGTAAATTTAATGTCCCTTTGTAATGGAATTGAACAAAGACGATTATAAATTTTGGGGACATCATAAGAGGGAATAAGTGGATTATTGATTATTAAATTATCCAAATGTGTGACAAATGTCCTTTTACATTTTTTTATTAAACAATATTTTTTCATTAACATTAACATTTAATTTTCCAACCATAAAAAGATATTCTATATGTAATGGCCTAGAGCTCTCCGGACCATTACTTGGAAAATGTGGCCTTGGAGGTGTTCCGGGAGGTCAAGGTGACTTATCCCAAACACTTTTCCAGATTTCTAGTTCTGTGAACAATGTTTCCAATTTTCTGAACAGTAACGGTAGGTGACCAGTATTCTATCATTGAGGTTCAGTGAACAATGTTTTATCAGTGAGGTTTAGTGAATAGTGTTCTATCGGTGATGTTTTAATAGTGACCTTCTAATGGTGGACTTGAATAGTGTTTCCAGAATGGTGAGGTTCTAATAGTGACATTCTAAAGGTGGAATTTAAGAGTGTTTCCTGAATGGTGAGGTTCTAACAGTGACCTTCTAATGGTGGACATGAACAGTGCTTCTAGAACGGTAAGGTTCTTACAGTGACATTATAACGATGGACTTGAACAGTGTTTCCAGAACGGTGAGGTCCTAATAGTGACCTTCTAACTGTGGACTTGAATAGTGTTTCTAGAACGGTGAGGTTCTAATAGAGTCCTTCTAATGGTGGAATTGAACAGTGTTTCCAAAATGGTGAGGACTATCGGTAACCTCTAATGATGAGGTATATTGGTAACCTCTAACGGTGAGGTTAATGGGTAACCTCTAATGGTGAGGTCTATTGGTAACCTCTAATGGTGAGGTCTATCGGTAACCACTAACAGTGAGGTATAACGGTGACCTTTTCTATCCTTTTCCAAATTTTGAGTATGTGAATAGTGTTTCCAGCTTTCTACTGTCTCGCCCCTTTGACATTTCCATTGACATAAAATACATTTAAAGACTTATTTTAAGGACTCCTAACGACAATTAAAATTCCATAAATCCTATATCAATTATCCCTATAGCTCGGGATGTTTTTACTTGGTCAAACCATGTTGGTTAATTTGATCCACTTTTAATAGAGAAATAAGCGTATCTTAAACCGTCGCCCCATTAAATCTTCAAAAGGGACAAGATATCATCCTCTATTGTTCATCCTGTTTATTCTCTTCTATGAGATTCTAGAACCTTTCAATCATTCCCATAGGAGTGTCACAATCAAACCTTACTCCTCAGATTGGTTCCGCTCTATTTTGGATGCAACCGAGTTGTATCGGTCAATCTTCTATATAAGGTATGTTTTATCATCGTTCCATTTGGGATCATAATCTCCTATTTCTCCATTCCTTTTTATATCATGTAATATCCAATATTCTAATGGGGTTTTTCTGGGGTTTGGTTGGTGTTGTCGTACCGTGGCATCCTCGGGTGGATGTAGTCGTCGCGAGAGTAGGATTGTTACCCGTTGTGTTGATAAAGAACGTGAGGAGCTGTTTGAGGTAGGGGATTTGTTGCTTGTATTTCTTTTACATACAACTGTATTGTTATCATGTTTAATCACACTGGATGACAATGGAATTGACATAATAAATATTTTAATCGGATAACTAAATTTATATCAATCGTATGTTATTACCTCATATTTTTCTAGATAGTGTGATATCTATCCTTCATTTTCTTTGATGACCGTTATTGTTGGAAATTGGTGAAGAACATAAATTGGGATTAATTGATAATTGTTTGGATACAGATAAAGAGGCATGTAAATGAATCAGATTCTAGTGGTAATTCGATGTTAATGAAATTACTGCAGTAAGATTGTGTATTTATTTGTGATATCATACTGATTAGGTTTCCCGAATTTGGAACATACGAATAACAAATCAGTTAATTCAATATGGATTAAAGAACTGATTGTTTGATAATGTCTTAAAGGGTTCTGGGTTACCCTATTGTTTTTTAAAGGGCCAAGAGCCCAATTGATGTAATGTTGTTTCCAACTGTTTGTACTGTGATGTGATCCTGGATGATTATTGTGATATGTAAGGGCATGGAGGGTGTTGGTTGTGACAGGTGATGATGCCTAGAGTGGCGAGATGCATCGGTTTATGCACGTGGGTGTTAAGGAGGACACCATGGATGATAGAATGGGATGGATGTGTTTGTTGGATGCTTACTGATTCTTATTGGGTGTTTATCTGCTTTACTTTTCCCCAATGCTCAAGGCAACTGGTCTTGCTTACCCTTCTTCCGAAATAGGCGAAGACACGCGGGGTATGACACGTGCTTTGCTTATTTAGCTTCTCAAGGGAGGATGGGTCTAGGCTCTTTCTATACGTGGGAAAGACTCGACGGGTAGAACAACTACTCACCGTGTTGAACCCATTTGTGTTTAGTTTCATAGAATGCTTTCCTAGAATTCTTGGGAATATGGGAAAGTAATTCTGTAATGAATAATTTAATTAATGGTCTTAACTCATGGGGTTGGAGTTGCTGGAACATAATGGCGAGGTTGTAATTTGGAAGGTACAATGGATATTTGGTGTGATGCTAATGATGTTTAATGTTAAATTTTTCATGGTTAATTAATGTTTAAATAATTTATTAACATACAGTGGAACTAATAAAAAGGAAATGAAGTACTATAATAAATCTCTTCAAATGGTTGTGTACTTATAGTATACTTAGTCTTAGAAGTAGCTGCCCGGAGTCTGAGAGGTGTTAGCTACAGTCGTGTCTAAGACTAGGTAGTGCCCATAGTGTGGTTGTGATATATAATATATTATGTACTTTTTATGTTTCTATATGATACTCCACCCAGTCAGTAAGGGAAACTAACACCCTGGGGATTCTGAGCCCTGGGGGGTATTTTCCCCTACATTCCAATGGGAGGATGAATGGAGAACTACCCCCTTTGGCCCCGCTCTGTTCTCTTGGTAGATACTTGTTACAACAAGAACAACGGTTAGTTTCCCCATATATGTGTGTAGAGGGATGTAATGGCTTGTGGTTATTTCACACACATATATTCTGGATATAGTATCCTATGGACTACTATAGGTGTAACGTGTATAGGTTGTGATGGCTTGAGGATCCTTACTCAGTGTATGGGTTGTAATGGAATGAGGTATAATAACCTACGTATGATACACATTTTGCGGGCTGTGGTGGCTCCCAAAACTTACCTGGTTACTTTGGGTTGTGAGGATGTTGTGGTGCTTCGCCCAGGTGTCTGCGGGCAAGAATTTGTGGTGCATGAGGTGAAGATTGTGGTGCTTCACCTAGGTGTCTATGGGCAAGAATTTTTGGAGAGAGATTCTTAGGACGTGCGATGTTGGTGCAAAGAGGCAAACCAGTGGGGAAGTAGTAGCGGGGTTCCATTAATATTCATTAATATATTCTATATTCTTGTATGCGTTACTTGGTGAGAGTGGCCATGGTGAGGTTGGGAACTTAGTATACCTATTTATGTGATGAGTTAGTTTCACTTGTTGATCATTGTGATTTAGTATAATTTCTTTAATTTTACACAAGATGGTTCAGGGAGGATCCTACTGAGTATACTGTCATACTCACCCTATGTATATATAAACTATTTTTCAGGTCACTTGGAGCAGTTTGGAGATAAATCTGGTTTCTACTAGCTTGTGGTTGCAGGATCTGTTCGGGCTAGTGGTTGCCATTGTTTTTTACATTCTATTAGGTACATATAGTTTTTATTTCCAGTTTTAGTTCTTTTGCATGACATTTCATATAATCACTTGGGTATCATTTGTATTCCAGTTCTGATTTGGAGTTGATTGGTGTTTATCCTATTTCTCTCTTCCGCATGTGTTCTCTTAGAGAGTAATGCCTTCTATTTGTGTGTTTACTATACCCTCGATGCTAGTCGCCAACCCGAGGCCTACTTGAGGCGGGACTCGTGGGCCATTATCTCCCTTCTCACACCACCGGCCCAGGAGGGGTACACTTTGTGGGGAGGGGGTCGTGACCGAGTTTTATCAGAGCTATGGTTGAAGGATAAGATGGAGTTTGGAGTTATGCACAGGTGAGGCTGCATGGGTTGGTAGGCCAATAGTGTCATTCATAGTTAGAAAGTGTGGTGAACACTGGAGACTGGTTGAGACATAGGCACTTAGGGACACCTATGATCTGATGTACAGACCATTATGTTTACAATGGATACTAAACACGGTGATACTAGTTTCTGGGTAGAGAACTAGGAAATGATCATGCATCATTCTTCTTTGTGCCTGTGTTTGAATGGGTAGACCTTGGGATAGGTTAACCTAAAATGAATAAAAGAAATCAATAAATTAATTAATGTTGAGTCTTCTATATTCCTGGCATAGGATCTCTAGAGGGTTTTTATTTTATAGATCTGGCTCCAGGTCGACGTCCTCATTAGGTTTGTGCATAAAATGTCCAGTAGGTAGTTCCAGCAGAACGTTGTAGGGTAGAGGTTGACGACAACGACACTTGGAGGAAGAAACTCCGAGAGTTTCAGCACCAGAGTCTGCAGAAGTATGAGGGCTCTGTTTCAGATGTAGTCACTGAAGATTGGTTAGAGTAGGTCGAGATTGGCTTTAGTTCTATTCTTGCTCGGAAGGAGCACTGGGTGTCCTTGTTTGTGACAATGCTGCGTGGAGAAGCGAGGTAGTGGTGGTTATTGTTCCTTGGGGATCGCGAGGAGTCAACGATCTCATGGGAGGTGTTCTGAGACAGGTTTAGAGTTGAGTTTCTTTCTTCGACCTCAATGGCGTCTAGTCGCTAGGATGTTTTTACCCTTCGATAGGGGACCTACGGTGTACAAGAGTTTGGAATCCATTTCAGGAACCTTCTATGACATGCTCAGACCAACTGCCAGATGTGGAGGCCATGGCGAGGCATTTCGATGAGGCTTTGCGTCCAGAGATCCAGTGCCAGGTCACCCCATTTATGATAAAAACATATCTTGAGGTACTGGAGAGGGAAGAGGTTGTCTATTGGACTTTGGATAAGACCAGATCATCATGAGAGGGGAATATGCATGATTTCTCTCGAAGTAGGGCTATGGTCTGGGGTTCCCGGTTTTCAGGGCAGAAGAGATTCCGTTCACCTGGGGGTAGGTCCCAGCCCTTCACATCTCGTTTCTCCAGAGGAAGCAACTATCTGGCCTGTGCCAAGGGATCAGGCGCTTTTCTTTCTTATGGTGGTTGTGGACATCTGCAGCGGGAGTGCCCAACCTTTCTAAGTTTCTATCTTGAACTGGGTGTTGTGCTCTAGGTCCCTCCGTTGAGGCAGTTCCAGCCGAGGCAGCAGCAGCCGGTTGCACCAGATTTAGATCACCAGAGGGTAGATGGGGTAGGTATAGGATATCCCCATGACGCTCCTCATCCTCAGAGAGCACAGTGCGGCCATGGTGGTGGTCATCATCAGGGTCAGAGAGGCCCTGGAGGAGGTCGTGGTCAGCTTCATGCTCTAGCCGTTCCAGCTCCAGGAAAGCCAAACGTTGTCCGAGGTACCCTTTGCTTGTTTTCTACCTTAGTGTATTCCTTTTTTGATTTAGGAGAGACACACTCATTCATATCACCTACCCTTTTCCATGCTTTGGGACTTGAGGTAGAGAGGCTTCTAGTGCCCTTGGCGTTGACTACACCGGTTTGAGGTCGAGCCGACTTGTTTGATGTATGTAGAGATTGTGAGCTAGTGTTGGGGAAACACCGCTCTTGGGGAGATTTTATATGTTTATGAATACAAACATATGATTTCATCCTCGGCATGGATTTTCAGTATTCGTTTCAGGCTATTGTGGATTTCTTTAGGTAAAATTTTATCTTCATCAGTGCAGATGCAGAGCAGGTGGTGTTTGTTGGTGAGCAAGATCCTCAGATGGGTCATAGGAACATTTTTTCCTTATCATCCATGATGACTGAGATGATGTTGTGGTCATCATAGGTTCAGCAGATGGAGTTTCTTAGGGTCTTTTAGGAGTACCCTGATGTATTTCAAAAATAGGTTGTAACATTACCCCCTCGATGAGAGATCGAGTTTGGGATTGAGCTACAACCAAGAGTGTCTCCTATCTCTATGTATCCATATATGATGGCGGCTTCTGAGTTAAGGGAGCTATGTATAATGATTGATGGTCAATTACAGTGTGGTTTTGTTCGGCCAAGTGTGTCACCATGGGGTGCACCAGTTTTGTTTGTGAAGAAGGCTGACGACAGTTTGCGGTTGTGTGTCAATTATCATTCCTTAAACAAAGTGACAATAAAGAATCATTATCCTCTTCCACGGAGTGATTATTTATTTGATCAAATGAAGGGTTCAGGTTGGTTCTCAAAGATCTAATTGCGGTTAGGATATCATCAGATGCGTGTATGTGATGAGGATATCCAGAAGACTGCTTTCTATTGTCGTCATGGGAATTATGAGTTCATTGTATTGCCGTTCGGCATGACGAATTATCCAGATATGTTCATGGGATTGATGAATTATATGTTTCGTGAGTTCCTAGACAATTTCATTGTAGTATTCATTGACGACATCCTTGTGTACTCTACATCTGAAGAAAAGCATGAAGAGCATCTATGAGACATTTTGGGAGTTCTTCATCAACATCAGCTATTTGGGAAGTTGTCAAAGTTTGAGTTTTGGGATCAAGAAGTCTGTTTATTAGGTCATGTTGTGTCCCAATAGGGAGTAGATGTGGATCCATCGAAGATAGAAACAGTCGTGTCTTGGGAAGCCCCCAAAACAGTATCAGAGGTGCGAAGTTTCCTTGGTCTCACAGGCTACTACAATAGGTTTGTAGCCAATTTCTCGTGAGTTAGGACTCCTCTAACAGCTTTGACCAAGAAAAATCAAGCATTCATATGGACTAATCAATGTCAGGCAGCTGTCGAGTATCTAAAGGAGAAGTTAGTAAGTGCTCCAGTTATTTGTCTTCCGGCTGAGGGAGTACAGTTTGATGTTTTCTACGACGCTTTTCATCTGCGGTTAAGATGTATCCTCATGCAGTAGAGGTCAGTTTTTTCTTATGGGTCTCAGAAGTTACATCCCCATGAACGTAGCTATGCCACTCGTGATCTTGAGTTGGCATCTGTGGTGTTTGTTCTGAAGTTGTAGAGACATTACCTCATTGGTGAGCGCTTTTTGGTTTTCACCGACCATAAGAGTTTGAGGTATGTTTTCTCTCAGTGGGACTTGAACTTGTGACAACATCAGTGGATAGTGTTCTTACAGGAATAAGACTTAAAAATATCGTATACACCTGGAAAAGGGAATTTTTTAGCTGATGCGCTGAGACAAAAGTCACATAGTGATGCTGTTCATGAATCCGGTGATTCCTGGAGAGTAATGGAAGAGTTGTCATCATTACATCTTAATATAGGAGAAGTTGGGGGTAGAGGTTGTCTTTTTCAGATGATGGTATAGTCATCCCTGATGAAAATGGCAGAAGAGTCCATGTTGGGAGATCTTAAGGTAGAGGTCTGGAGAGACCGAGTTGTTTTTGGTGAGGCCCCTGATGGTTGGTCCGAGGATGAACAACACAGAGTGTTGTACCAAGGACGGATATTCGTTCCCATGAAAATGCACGATATGGTTCTTAGAGAGTTCCACAGTTAGCCTTTATCAGTACATCCTGGTGTGACAAAGATGTACCAATCCATGAGGGGTCAGTTTTGTTGGACTGGGTTGAAGCATGCAGTTGCAGAGTTTGTGTCTCGATGTTTAGTTTTCCAGAAGGTGAAGACCGAACACTTAGTTCCTAGTGGTCTTCTCCAGCCATTAGAGATTCCTCAGTGGAAGTGGTATGACATCTCGATGGAATTTGTTATAGGTTTACCTCGAGCTCCGGGAGGACATGATTCTATTTGGGTAGTAGTGGATTGTTTAACAAAATCGTCCCACTTCATAGAGATCATGGAGTTGAGATCAATGGATGTTTTGTTGAGGTAGTATCTAGAAGAGGTGTTGAGACTTCATGGAGTCCCTAGGACAATCATTTCTGATCGAGATCCTCATTTTACCTCTAGGGTGTGGATAGGTCTCCAACATTCTTTCAGTTCTCAACTATGCCTTAAAACTACTTTTCATCCTCAAATGGATGGTTAAATAGAGAAAACCATCCAGAATCTTGAAGACATGTTACACTCTTGTGTCATTGATTTTGTAGGCTCATGGATGAGGAACTTACCCCTGGTAGAGTTCCCTTACAATAATAGTTTTCACTCCACCATCGGTATAGCGCCCTTTGAAGCCTTGTATGGATGGCCTATCCATTCTCTGTTGTGCTGGACTCGGGTTGGAGAGTCAGAAATTCTCAGACCCGAACTAGTGTAGAATACAACAGAGATGGTTCAGGTGATTCGTGAGAGGATGACGACAGTGCAAGATCGTCAGAAATCATATGCCGATCAAAGGAGGAGACCCATGTTGCTTAATGTTTGGGGATCATGTGTTTCTGAAGGTGACTCCCCATCGTGGGCACTGAAGGTTTGGTCATGGAAGTATGCTTTATCCTAGGTTTTTAGGGCCTTTCATGGTGTTAGCTCATGTTGGAGCTGTGGCATATTGCGTAGGACTACCCCCATAGATGAGTCGAATACATGATGTTTTCCACGTGTCACAACTCCGTAGTTATCTTCATGATGACACTCACATCATAGATTTGGTAGAGATTGATGTTGATGATGATGCAACCTTTGAGGAACGACCTGTGGAGATCCAAGACCACAAGGAGAAGGTGTTATGTGGACATTCTATTCTCTTGGTTCATGTCTTGTGGTGACACGGTGGCATGCAGGAGAGTACGTGGGAACGTGAGACACAGATGTGTGTCCAGTACCCAGAGCTGTTTTAGGTTGTTGTGCTGTGTTTTCTTTGATCCTTTCTTTTATGTAACTTTGATGTGATGTTATGCTTGAATTTTTTGGATATGGGTTTTTTTCCCTTGCTCTCAAATGTCGTGGGTTTTTTTCATCTTTAGAACAACTTAGGGTGGTTTTCCCCTATGAGGTATCTTACGGGGTGATTATTCGGACCCCTCTTTTCTTTAGGTTGGTTTTAAATTCTCAAGGATGAGAATGTTTTTTGAGAGGTATCTGATGTAATGGAATGGACTTATCCGGTCTATTACTTTGAAAATGTGGTGTTGGAGGTGTTCTGGGAGGTCAAGGTGACTTATCTCCCACACTTTGCCAAATATCCAGTTCTGTGAACAATGTTTACAGTTTTATGAACAGTAACGGTAGGTGAACAATATTCTATCGGTGAGGTTCAGTGAACAGTGTTCTATCGGTGAGGTTTAGTGAACAGTTTTCTATCGGTGAGGTTCTAATAGTGACCTTCTAATGGTGGACTTGAACGGTGTTTCCAGAATAGTGAGGTTCCAACAGTGACATTCTAATGGTGGACTTGAACAGTGTTTCCAGAACGGTGAGGTTCTAACAGTAACCTTCTAACGGTGGACTTGAACAGTGTTTCTAGAACGGTGAGGTTATAACTATGACCTTCTAATGGTGGAATTGAACAGTGTTTCCATAATGGTTAGGTTCTAACAGAGACCTTCTAACTGTGGACTTGAACAGTGTTTCCAGAATGGTGAGGTCTATCGGTATCCTCTAACAATGAGGTCTATCGGTAACCTCTAATAGTGAGGTGTATCAGTAACCTCTTATAGTGAGGAATATTGGTAACCTATAATGGTGAGGTCTATTAGTAACCTCTAATGTTGAGGTCTAATGGTGACCTTTCCTTTCGTTTGCCAAATTTTGAGTATGTGAATCGTGTTTTCAGCTTCCTACAGTTTCACCCCTTTGACGTTTCCTTTGACGTAAAATAAATTTAAAGCATTATTTTAATGACTATTATAGTTGATACAAATTCCATAAATCCTATATTAATTATCCCTATATCTCGGTATGTTTTTACTAGGTCCCAACATGTGGGTCAATGCGATCCACTTTTAATGGAGAATTAAGCATATCTTAAACCGTCGCCCCATTAAATCTTCAAAAGGGACAAGATATCATCCTCCATTTTTCTACCTCTTTAGTCTATGAGATGAGATGATAAAACCTTTCAATCCTTCCCATAAGAGTTTCACAATCAAACCTTACTCCTCGGATTGGTTCCACTCTATTTTGGAAGAAACCGAGTTGGATCAGTCAATCTTCCAAATAAGGTATGTTTTATCGTCGTTCCTTTGGGGATCATCTTCTCCTCTTTCTCCCTTCCTTTTTATAGGATGTAATATCCAAGATTATAATGGGTTTTTTGTGGGGTTTGGTTCGTGTTGTCGTACCGTGGCATCCTCATGTGGATGCAGTTGTCGCGAGAGGAGGATCCTGACCCGTTGTGTGGATAAAGAACATGAGGAGCTGTTTGAGATAGGGGATTCATTGCTTCTCTTTATTTTACGTGAACCAATATTGTTAGCATGCTTAATCCCACTGGATGATAATGGAATTGAAATAATAAATATTTTAACTGGATAAATAAATTGATATCGATCGTATGTTATTGCCTCCTGTTTTGCTAGATAGTGTTATATCTTTTCTTTCTTTTCTTTGATGTTTATTCTTGATGTAAATTGGTGAAGAAACTAAATTGGGATTAATTGATAATTGTTTGGCTAAAGATAAAGAGGGAAGTAAACTAATCTGGTTCTAGTGGTAATTTGATGTTAATCAAATTAGTGTTGTGAGAATGATTATTTATTTGTGATATCATACTGATTAGGTTTCCCGAATTTAGAACCTACGAATAAAAAATGTGTTAATTCAATATGGATTAAAGAACTGATTGTTTGATAATGCCTCAAAGGGTTCTGAGTTACCCTCTTTTTTGTTAAAGGGCCAAGATCCTAATTGATGTGATATTTTTTCCTATTGTTTATACAGTGATGTGAGCCTGGATGGCTATTGTGGTATGTGGGGGATTGGAGGCTATTGGTTGTGTCAGCAGATGATTCCTAGGGTGTTGAGATGCATCATTTTATGCACATGGGTGTCAGAGAGGACACCGGGGATGATGGAATGGGATGGATGTGTTTTTTGGATGCTTACTGATTCTTATTGGGTGTTTATCTGCTTTACTTTTCCCCACTGCTCAAGGCATCTAGTCTTACTTACCCTTCTTCCAAAAGAGGTGAAGACACGTAGGGTTTTCCACGTGATTTCTGTGTTTATCTTCTCAAGGGAGGATGGGTCTAGGATCTTGCTATAGGCGGTAAAGACTCGATGGGTAGTACAACTACTCACCGTGTTGAGCCAATTTTTGTTTAGTAGCATAAAATGATTTTCTAGAATGACTGGGAATATGGGAAAGTAATTCTGTAATGAATAATTGAATAAATGCTGTTAACTCATGGGGTTGGAGTTGCAGGAACATAATGATGAGGTTAAAATTTGGAAGGTACAATGGATATTGGGTGTGATGCTAATGAAGTTTAATGCTAAATTGTTCATGGTTAATTAATGTTTAAATAATTAATTATCATATAGTGGAACTGATAAAAAGGGAATGAAGTAATCTAATAAAGCTCTTCAAATGGTTGTGTGGTTATAGGATACCTAGTCTTCGAAGTAGCATCCCGGAATCTGAGAGATGTTAGCTACAGTTGTGTCTAATCCTAGGTAATTCCCATAGTGTGGTTGTGAGACATAATATATTCTGTACATTTTATGTTTCTATATGCTACTCCACCCTATCAATAAAAGAAATTGACACCCAGGGGACTTTGAGCCCCCAAGGGGGGTGTTTTCCCCAACATTCTGGTGGGAGGACGAATGGCTGACTACCCCCTTTGGACATGCTCTCTTCTCTTGGTAGATACTTGTGCCAACAGGCACAACAGTTAGTTTCCCCATATAGGTGGGTAGAGGGATGTAATGGATTGTGGTTATTTCATACACATATATTTTGGATATATTATCCTATGGACTACTATAGGTGTACTGTTTATAGGCTGTGTTGGCTTGAGGATCCTTACTAAGTGTATGGGTTGTAATGGCTTGAGGTATAATAACCGATGTATGATACACGTTATGCGATATGTGGTGGCTCCCAGAATTTACCTGGTTAATTTCGGTTGTGAGGATGGTGTGGTGATTCACCCAAGTGTCTGCAGGCAAGCCTTTGTGGTGCACGAGGTGCAGATTGTGGTGATTCACCCAGGTGTCCGCGGGCAAGCCTTTTTGGAGAGAGATTCTAAGGACGTGCGACGCTGGGGCAAAGAGGCACACCAGTGGGGAAGTAGTAGCGGGGTTCCATTGATATTATTTAATATATTCTATATTCTTTTATGCGTTACTTGGTGAGAGTGGCCATGGTGAGGATGGGAACTTAGTATACCTATTTAGGTGACGAGTTAGTTTCACTTGTTGTTCAATGTGCTTTAGTATGCTTTCATTACTTTTTTATGAGAGGCTTCATGGAGGATCCTACTGAGTATACTGTTATACTCACTCTATGTATATATAAATTGTTTTTAGGTCAGTTGGAGCATGTTGGAGATCAAGATGGTTTCTACTAGCTTGTGGTTGTAGGAGCTGTTCGGGCTTGTGGTTGCTGCTGTTTTTACATTCTATTGGGTACTTGAGGTTTTCCCTTCCGTTTGTAATACTTTTTCATGACATTTCATATATGCACTTGGGTTTATTTTATATTCCAGTTTTTATTTGGAGTTGATTGGTGTCTATCTTATCTCTCTCTTCCGCATGTGTTCTCTTATAGGGTAATTCCTCCCATTTGTGTGTTTACAATACCCACAGTGATAGTCTCCAACCAGGGGCCTACTAGTGGTGGGACTCAGCGGTCATTATATCCCATCTCACATTGCTAGCCCAGGAGGGGTACACTTTGTGGGGAGGGGGTTGTGACATAATAGATGAAATTAAATTTCTATTTAAAATAATATTTCCATTATTTCTCTTTCCTTCATACATAATGGGGATGAATATTTTCACCAGATATAATGGAATTATTTTTATTATATTTATATGACTTCTTTCAAAACCAATGTAATGTTTTATATGGCCTATTTCTATGTTGGTACTCAATATAAACACAAGAAAACTTAATATAAATATTTTGTGTGAAAAAACCTGTCTAATCCTTAAGAAAAATAAAACACACATTTTACTATTATAATCAACCAATTAATAGAAATTCTATTATTCATTTTTTCCAATATTATTTACTCATGTGAGTTTTCGAGAACATGTCACTTTTCAAAAATAACAATTCTAGTGGGGTATTATGCATTGATCATTTTTTATATAAGAATATAATGATATGTATTAGTCATTTTCATTGAAATTATTTATAAAGTGATGAATATACTTAAAAACATCCCATAGGATGAGTTAAGGAATTCAGACACAAGAGATTGATATAATACAACATTAATGATTATATGGGATATCTACTTCATATAAAAGACTGATATTGTTAGGTTTTACACAATATTGATATTATTAAAGGACCATAATAGAGATGTTAATCCATATTATATTTTATAAATAATTTTTAGAGTGAATATATATCCCAAAATAAGGTTTTTTTAATTTTTGAAAAGTGTTGATTTAAAAAAATTAGAAACATTTAAAAAAAACCAACATCAAAGCATAAAATAATAAATATGATCATTTACATATTATATCCTTATATTACATATTTATTTTATATTTTGAAAATATATATGAGAATAAACTACAAAGGACTGAATTTCAAAACATAAATTGGTAGTTTTATAGTAATAATGTGTTTGATTCTATATATACATAATGCTTGAATAAGGTGGTGTGGTGTTAAAACACATTTGTATTGGTGCATTAGATCAGTGTAGTACATTAACTTTTGTGAATCCAAAAAATATTCATAGAAATATGACAAGGTAAATCCACTTATTAAATTATAAAGATAAACAAAATCAATTAATTAAGTGTTTTATATATACATTTCATAAATAGAATATATATGTTTATAAAAGGAAACTGTTATGTATGTGGATTATTCAAGAAGTTGAAAAAAATTATAAAAAGTGAAATATATTTGTGATGAGTGAAATATGACATTTAGTATTTTATGATTTTATAAAGAATTTTAATCATGTCAGTTTAGATTTATAAACATTACCATATTTCATAAATTTATCTATTATACAAAATACAGATACTACTCAGTTCATGAGTCCTTGATAGTTTGTTGTTGAATGTAAAGTTAATAGATTAATTCATTAACTATGAATACATTTCCTCTAAATTTATAAGTAAATGTAATCCACTTTAATTAAGGGTTCATTTTTCAAATGAATGGATTGTAATTATATTGTAATTACATAACCATTAACCTTATATCAATTAATAGGTGATAAATGAGTCATTGATTTAAAAATATGTTTAACTAGAGTCCTTAACTTGTTATGATAAAATAAAAAATTAAAATAAATAATTATTCTCATGTTTATATAATGTAACTATATGATATAAAATCCCTCTAAAATTCATTACAGAAAAGATATATCTCACTCCTCAATGTTAAATCCTCCTTCTTATGGGACTCGCCCAAATTATACAGTCTCATGACCCTCCTTGATTCCTAACTTCCTTTGTGATGTCTCCATATAGGGAATGTGATACTATATTTTTTAAAATGTCAACCAATAAACTCTCTTATGCACATACTTTTAATATATGTTAAAAATATATATAAATTTGATCAAAATACATATGTATATATTTTTTGGGGTCACCATATATTGTTAGATTATATATTCAAAATATTCATCCATGTATATTTTATCTACATCACACATTCAGTTCATCTGTGGTTCTCATAGTTTTCACTACACTCCCATGATACTATATTATTCATACAAGGAATTTCTGTGAGTTCATGGATCATTATGAGAATTTGATTAATGATTGATGATGTTCAAAAATAATTTACATTTCAATGTACTATAGTATGCTAAATTCTTATTAAAGAAGTTGAAAATAGTTTCTCCCATGTTGTAGATGATGACATATTCTTTTCCGAAACTGCAATACAATATTCTTCCTAATCTAGATTTATGACTTACTCAATCTTATTGGTGGCATCATATTAGAACTATGAAATTAATAAGACATAGATGATTAGATGATATTATTTAGATGTTATCTTCCTTAATAGTGCCATGTGGTACATTAAATATGTTATCATATTGGAAACTAGTATTTCCTAGGAATCCTTAATAATTATATATCCATTTCATAATTTTTGATACACCTTTACATAATTTCATATATTCAAATAATCTCTATTATATTTAAATTTTAATACATAGATACTATTCAATAAATATATTTCACTATGGATTTTTTTCGATAGTCCCTTCTTGAAATATGTGGTATAATCATTGAAATTCTATATTATTATTATCATTCATGATTTATTATAATTTATTAGTATTCAACTACAATTTAAAAAATATTAATCTTCTACAAATATTGATTCAGTTATACCTTGTGAATTCAATATGATATAGATATAAATTTTCATCATATATAGTGAAAACCATGATAAACTTTTAAGAAATCCATGTCCTCAATAACTATAACCTATTTTTATAAAAAATATTTCATTTTATTAACCTCAAATTATCATCCAAACTCAATCATTACCTCTAATAATGCCATATCATAAGAAACAATAGCCTTTATAGATATTATTCCTTGACCCCTGGAAGTAGAGTATAATATCCTACTTCCCTTATAGTTACATTTTAATAAACTACAGTTTCATGCATACTAATATATT
Source organism: Viscum album (assembly GCA_963277665.1). NCBI lineage: Eukaryota > Viridiplantae > Streptophyta > Magnoliopsida > Santalales > Viscaceae > Viscum > Viscum album. The sequence continues at coordinate 1,910,784,748 of OY728155.1, forward strand.
GATACCGTCAATTGTGGAATTCCAATATCATTTTCATTGTTTGGATTATTTCTAATGTAAATGTATCAGAAATAGAAAATCATATTCCCCAATATGATCGCATCAACATTAATAAGATATGGTTTTGTATATATGCAACCATCATTAAATTCCTATATGAGTAAGTAATTATCATATCTTTAAAAAAAACCTCTTCAAGATTCCTAACAAAATTAAATTATAATTTACATTGGAATTTACCCTTATTCATATTTTCATCATCAAATCATTTTTAATAGTGGTTTAGATTGTTTTTATATTCTAAAATAACTTATAAACATAAAATATCACATTAATTCTAATTTCTTATAATATTTCAAAAATGAAAATAATTTTTAGGTATTTTAAAAAATATTTATATAATGAACACAAAATAATAAAAATATGGGAATAAAGTAAATAATATTTCCTCCAAATATAAATATTATAATTAATTAATCAGCAATATAAGACACTCTATACAAGTACAAAATTAATACTAATATGTCTTTCCCTAGAAAATGTTTATATTTTTTAGTCTTGGTCTAATGGTTTCAATGTCCAAGGATTCTATTTAATTACCCTTAGTCATTTCCCTTAATTGAAGATAAAGAAATCCATACTATGAATAATCCATTATCATCATATTTTAAATATTATCTTGTATGATGTGGGGAAATATATAAACTCATTCTGAATTAGTTACAATATATTTTTTATTCCTAAAAATCATGTCGTACCACTCATCACATAATTGAATTAAATTGAAATAAATTTTCATAAATCATAAATCATATAAAAATTTAATATTAAAATACAATTTCAATGATATGATCATAATTCCAACTATAATTCATTATGTGTTCAATCCAAATTCAAATATTCCTTTTTCTAAATTAATTATTTTTTATTTTTTTTTATTTTTACTAATGATGATCCAATAATAACCACTATCCCTATACAAACCTTTCTCCCATTGATAATTGTTTTGGAATGATGAATTTTTAATGCCTAAGGATTTTTTTCTAATTTTTATTGTTTATAAATTTAAAATATAATAGAAAATATAAAAGGGAATAATGTTTTACCTCATTAATATTAAAGAGAATAATTATATTTAAAAATATAACATTTTTACATACCAATGAATATGGATTTGTTTTAGTAATTAAGGTTTTTAAAATTTCATCGAAATTAAAAAATGGTTTTGTGAAATTTTGTTTCATTAGGAATTTTATAGATGAAATTAGTTCTAATTGAAATTTTTTAGAAGTTGTCATTTAATTCATTATATTTTCAATTTATCATTTATGTAGATGTAAAAATATTTATCATGATATTTCTAACCATTAATATATTTTTGGTAATGTGCTACCACTAATATCTCTCTCAAAAGTTAGTTAAATAAAAAGATATGTGAAAGAATTAGGTTTAAATGTTAAGGATATATCAAATATATTTAATGTAAGTTTAGAAAATTTATCATTTTTCAAACATGTATTAGCCATAGAATAACTATATTTATTAATAGTGTATTTATATATTTTTCTCAATCTTCTCGAAATTGATGTAATTTTTTATCTTAGAGTTTATCTTTAATTATGATTTATATATTTAATTATGCTGTTTGAGGAAGTAACATTTTTACTTTTTATAAATATATATCACTTATAAACAGTGAGTTTCCTCTTATATTGCATGTATCAAAAATAATTATTAGATTATTTAACTTTATTATTTTAAATATTTTATGTTATTTAAATTTATCTATAAAATAGTTTATTTTTAATGGTAGAAATTGTTTTATTCATAGATAATAAATTCATTTTATGATTCCAATTATTGGTAATAATTTTTTTAAAAGTTAATTTGTTTCTTCAAAATTTCACCATTAGTGTTATAAATTTGGGGTGTTACTTTTAAAAAAATGATTTTAATATTTTTATATAAATGAGAAAAATACTATTAAATTAATCTGGTAATAATTCCATCAGTAGGGTTTATATTGTTAATTTTTTGTTTAAAATTATTATTTTTTATTATTAATGATCTTTTGGGTTATCACAATATATCTAGAGATCATATATCATGATAGTTCTAATGATTCCATTTATTTTGAGACATGAAATATCTTTTGTATCCTTAATAGTGTTAACCATGGTTCTTATATTCTTGGTTTTATTTTTTGTGCCTTTTATTCCATTATTGAAATATTAAAAAAATTATTTTATGTGAGAAATCAATAATAAATTTCAGTCATTTCTATAACTAACCCACTGAAAATTTTTGTGGGATGCCATAAATTTGACATTACTAAAACAACATTGGTGAAATAATATTTATCAATTATTCTATTTAAAAGTGAGTTTCTTCTACTATATTTTTGTATACCATGTTTCATTATTCATTATGATATATCGTTTTACACATTCATTGTTGTATTAGAAAAAAAATTATTATCTTTACTTTGGAATTTAGATCTCATTCCATAACATCTTCATTTGTGACGATCATGGTATCATTTTCTAGAATTTTATATTACATATACACCCTTATCCCCAACCTAAATCTGATTTTGTTTATAAGGCCTATGTCAAATTATCTCAATATTTTTATATAATTTTATTAAATAATAGATGATTAAATATTATTCCATCCATGGATTTATATAGAAAATATTCTTTATAAAATATTTTCTCAAATAATTTATAGATATATAAAATAATGTATATAATACTAGGTTAAATACTAAGTTATTATGTTATATATAGGAATTTAATTCTGATGAAAAGGAAGTATATAAATTTTATTATTTTATAACCATTAAATTTAAATAATAGTAAAATGTTATAACACTAAAATAATTAAAATTTAAAATTTTCCTAATAAAAAAGTGATTATTTAAAAATGGAATTAAAATATAATGAAAATATTATAGAGTTCCTCTAAAAATGATAATGCATGTACTTTTAAATTTAATTAGTAATATAAATAAAAAATAATATATTTCATTAAAACTAAATTGTTTATGATGTACATGAGAAATAAAAAATTTATTTGGGATTAAAAATATGAAATCTCTATAAAAAATTATTATCCCTTAAACATATTCAAAAATAATCATAAGTGCTAGGTTAGATCTTAGCCACATAATATTATATGTCAAAGAAGATAAGTATAGTAAACATTGCCTATTTCTTAATATGAAAGAAAATTTTCCCATGAAAACATTTAAATCAGATATCAGAGTGATTTATTATTTAAATTGAGTTAAATGGGTAATTCAATAATTTTGACATAAAATCCACAAAAAATTATTAATCAAAATAAAAAAAAACCACTATGGAATAAAGTTCAATGTGAAGAAAAAATTTCATGAGTAGAATATTAAATAATTTATCTAGTGGATAAATAAGGGATTTTTTGAGATTCATTGATTGATTCATGATGTGTTAACTCAAATATTTGGTTATTATTCTCATTATATAATATATAGGCTTGAGTGACTACCAAATATATCTATATGATTATTGGGTATTACATATGAGATTAATTTATTCATATTTCAAAATGAATTTAATCTGGGCAAAAAAACAGTAATATATTAATTTCATCTTATTAGTGATTTCTTAAACTTATATCTTTAAATTTAAATTTTCGATATACTAGACGGTAATGTAAATAAAAAAAGGATTTTTATGGTTTCTTAGTATAATTTAACATTCATATCCTATCATTTTTGAAAAAATCACTGGATATTGATGATATGGTTTATGCCTACTTAAAATTAGATTATAAAATGTACATATATGAATTTATCAAAAAATGGATACGAATAGAGGATAAATAAATTGATATAAAAGATTCTTGGATAAATAATGTCATTATATATTTTCTATACATCAAATTTTCTTTTTTACATAAAAATATCCTAACATGTTCTCAACATTAAATTTTAATGATCCATGAAATTTAGTGAAAAAAATAATTTTGAGAACAAAATAGTTTTGTAATACATTTCATTTAAATTTTTATAATTTCATAGTTAGTTAGTGAAATATGTCATATATTAAATAGTTAAAATAGAATATTCATATCATAAATAACATCTAAAAACATTATCTTTTTTTACATATAAATTATCTTGTTTAGTTTGATTTATTTTCTCAACATATTTTTTTCATATCTTAAATAATTAAATTTAATAAGGAATCATTAAAATGAACTATTTAATATGAATTTTTTTTAAATTACTGTCATAATAAAACCATATCCATATCTTATTTGTTTCAAATAATTTTCCTCACATATTGCTTACATGAAATTGGATTCTGTAGATAGTTATGAAATTATTTTGACCATTTTCTTGAATGAAAATATATCATTATTAGTTTAAAATTATTCATAAATCCAAAACATATTGATAATTATTAATTATTTCAAATGTATTGTAAATTATAGAGAATTTAAAACTACTTATGAATATCATTTATCTTTAGTGAAGAAATGAGGTAGTATATATGATAAAATTAGGGGTGGAATTAATGAATTCTCATTTAATCTATTTCTAATCATTTTTATGATATATATAAATAGACAAATTCATCAAAAAATATAAACAATTTAGAAAATGATTTTAAAAGATATGGTTTGACAAAAAAACTCCCTCGATAATTTCCAATTCCCATTATATGATCAAATATAAAATTAATTATATATTTTTATATCCTATCATTTTTTGAAAATTTGGAGGAAGATTTTTTAAATCATTAAAATATTGAAAATATTTATTAAATTTGGTTCAATGATAACGGTACAAGGAGAAATTACCAAAGTCCTTCATGTCCTATATAAATCATATGCATTAATAACTCCTATTTTTTTGATATAAGATAATATATATACATTTTGAGATAGTATATGGAATGTGACTCATTTTTGGAATAGTAAAAGAGATATAGATATATATAAATAATAAAAAAATTATCTAATTTAAAATTATATTGCAGAACCATCGACTATTGGAGTAAAATCACTTTGTTCATGAATACATTAAACTAAAGGGACATATCATCCTGGATTGATGTGATTCATAAAGAGATCATAAACTCTAAATTAAGTTGTATCTACCATATATTTTAAACCTTTTTTGAAGAAATGATTTGGTATTGAAGATAAGCATGTAACACTATGAATCAATAATGATCTAATAAAAAATTCTTAAAATCTATGAAATTATATTTAAAATTGATTTATACTAATGGACTCCAATGTTTATGATTTTATAATATATCATTAACATTAGAGGGCTAGCTGTGTATTAATATTTGTTTCTATATTCCATTATATCAATAAATGGTTATAGAAATGATATGTTAATTCACCAAATTAAATTCCAGACATAATTGATTATTTGAAACATTTCACAACCATATTTACATGCTATGATCAATTTAGGATATATATTTTTCCAGAATATAAATAAAAAATATGGGTGTTGGTTTTCACTCAATGAAATACCAAAATCCAATTTCACGTATTTACAAAAAAAATCAAGAAATAGGTAATTATTTATTAGAAAAAACTAACCACTAGGTTAACAAATAACACTTTAAACTAATTAATTTTATGGAAAAAATAATATATTTACCACTACATATTTTTTGTACATACACATAAAAATATTACTTAAATGGTCACACATTTTTCTTAGTAAATATACAATCAGAAATGGGTAAAAACATGGAAAATAAATTAAAAAATTCTTCCCAACGATTCAAATTTCCATCATATAATATATGAAATAATAAAAGAAAAAAATAAATTACATAAAAATAAACCATAGGTGTAATCTAAAATATGACAAATTTACCACTACAAACATTAATTTAAGTGATTTTATAGGCCTCTAAACATAACTATAATGGATGACCATCATATAACATGTTACTAAAACAATAAAAAAACATTATTCACACTTATTTGTACAAATTCATTGTTATTAGAAAATACCTAGTTGGATTCTACCATTGGACTCAAATAATTTATCAAAAATGTTATATTATAATATTTTCATGCAACTATAAATAAAAATGGATGAAAATTTAAAAGAATTAAGGATTTTATGATTTTAATGAATTAAACAAAAACCTTTAACTCAAATAAATAGTTAAAATTTAGATCACTTAATAGAGAGAATCCTAGCCACAAACCCATGCAGTTTATATCCCTTGTAGTGAACCAACTCTAACTGATTATAAAAATATTCCAGAGTGATTTCCAAATTGAATTTTTGAATCCCAAAACCACATTAAAAATTCATCAATATAAAATCATAATATACTATATGAACTAATAAAATTAAATTTTTTATAAATTTCATTGAAAAAAATAAAAAAACCACAGACTGGCCATCCACTATCATGGAATATTATTAAAACTCTCTTGACACTTCATGGCTATAAATTAGTAATTGGGTAATTTCAAAACCAAACCATAACCCTCTAATTATTTTTAAATATATAGTGTATATTAGAAGTTTTTTTAATATTTGATTTTACCATAAAGAAATGTAATATCTAATTTAGATTTTATTTAATTTTTCAATTCTCATATTTATCAAATATTCAATTTATAGGATTTATTATTCAATAATATTTTTTAGAATGATAATATTTTACTGAATTAGGTACAATAAAGTTATAATATCACATATTTATACTTGATAATAAAATATATGAAAATAATGATTCATCACCCCTTCAAAAATTTTAATTTTTTATTCTCATAATTATTCAATTAAGACACTTTTATTTTTGTTTAGTGGAAAGTGATGTTTGGAAAAAAAATTTATCATTGATCCCCAATTACCATTATGTGGAAAAAATTAAAATTTTCTAAATCAAAGTGTAAATTTAGGATTAAAAGCTTCTTTTACTCTATAATGATGATATTGTTTATGAATTCATATTTTTTTGTCAATGCATGATTATAGTTTTTTTCATAAATATAAAAACAATATATATAAATTTATATAAAATAATACTAATAAATATTTCCTAATAACTATTTATCCATCTTTTTGATGAACAAAACAATACTAGATAATGAATAATAATGAGTTGGTATAATTCATTTCAATATTTTTCATGGAGGCCATTCATTTTTATTCTAACCCTATAACCCCATATATATAAAAAATTCATTCATTGAATTTCTGTTTAATTATTATTTTATATAGATTGATTTAAATAATGTATATATATACACATAAAAATTATAATCTCGAAATCGTAAATCCATAAAAACAAATATCATGTTGATCTAAATTATGATTTGAGTGAATTCCAAGAGGTTAATTTGTTTGAATTCTAACATTCTTCGATATTTTATAGGAATCAAGTCAGATTTATGGTGAATAAATTCCATTTTTGGAATCATAAAAACTAGAATAATATACTATTAATTTTTTTAGAGTAATAGGGTTGGTCAGTGATGATCAATGATGTTGATTAGTGGAAATGTGTTGATTATTATTGTCCATCACTAGTATTTGGACATGGCTTTGTTAGAGGAATGGGATGAATATTTCCATATTTTTACATTAACAAATAAAATCAAATTATTCTTAATAATATAATAGTAAATAATAATTATTATAATATTATAAATATATTATTCTACCCATAATAGAGGGGATAGAATACAATGGATGGTTGATTCCACCTCCCATCATTATATCATAAAGAAGTAAAATTTATGTGGGTGACTAAGTCAACCGATTTGAAAAATCTAGACACTCTATATAAGGACCACCATGAATTTATATTATATATATTAAATGAAATTTATTATGGAGGTCAGAAAATATATTCATCATTAGAAAAGGTATCCAGAATATATATGTGAGATTTTGTTTAATGCATCATGATGTGTTAATAAAGATGAATTTAGGTGATGAAATTATGATATATGACACTTCATATAGGATTTAATCATTTCATTTATATCTATAAAAGAGAAAATATGAATTATTCATGAATTATATATTTCATATAAATTTACAATACATTTTTTTAACATACAACATGATGACTGTGTGTTATATAGTATTTGATATATTTTAATTGATTTTTTTAAATGACACTGGGATTGAAAATGAATCTACTTGAGTTAAAATCATGATGGTAATATTTTATTATTTTTTACATAAAATGATATTAATACTATTATTAGGTTATATAGTTATCCTAATATAAAGATTATTTAAAATTATAATTTTTGACGTAGTTATGTGTAAACAGATTCTGATGATAATTGAATTAGTGAATTTGAACATGTAGATTTAGGTTAAACCCCGCATATCATGTAAGACTAGGATTAACCCTTGAGATATATTATTCAATATAACATGATATTTGGGGGAGCGATTTATCCTCTCGGGAGATACCACTCTCTATTGTCCTAGGGTTTCCCCTCCAACGCCCTTCCCCCAGTGTCTCTGCATTCCTTATTCCTCATTCAGTGTTTGTACCATCTCAGATCAACTTATTATCTACTGCTCCCACACTGACTTCTAGTAGTCTCAAAGTGAGGACATCATTTTTCCTGTGTTGTAAGATGAGGGAGGTTAGGTTAACAGACCATGGTATACATTGGCAGTTGCAGTGTTGTGGACTCTTCCCCTAGCTTGTTTTGGTTCTACTACATCCAACGGTGTGATGCATTGATTGTTTAGTTTTGGAGGTTATTTACCTCAATTTCATGGATTTATGATGATGATTAACCTTACATTGTTCGACCTCCATCAATAGTTCCTTGTATGTGGTTCAGATCATCCTCTATTATGGCTCGTATTACCTGCTTTATTGAACAATTTTGGTATGCCATTAGTGCCTTTTGTTCTCATTTTCTATGACACAATTGTTTTACTTATTCTTGGGTTAATCTACCATTTTTTCATTTTCCTTATTAAACAACCCCATTTTGGTCTATTTTGACATATTACATGATTTTTCAGATCATGTTGGTGGCTTAGGTGAAGGAAAAACCTTTTATGAGCATTTCTTGTTGTTTTTTTGTCCATAGAAACTTGGTAGTCAATGGTTACTCATTCCTAATCACTGTCAATTAGGTCCTCACCATTGTTCATCCTCCTTCTAAGGCTCCTGTGTAAATTTTTTGTTATCTATTTATGATTATATTAATTTGTGTTCTATGTTTTCTGTTAGTTCTGAATCGCTCCTATAATAGTGGATCCTATTGGGAACACCATCTCACATATCTCTTATTTTGATACTCTCTCTCATTCTTGAAATGGTGGATCCCTTTGGGCATGTGTCTTTTCATGTTATCGTTCTCACTTAAACATAAAGTGATTTTTTTGATAATTAAATTTTTTGGAGGATATAACATGCTTATTTCATAATAATTTTTATAATGATGATCAAAGATTAATATTGGTTGTGTTCATCGATTTAGGAACTATTAGGGAGTTTTTTTATTTGAGAATTTGTTGATGTGATGTTTGATGGAAGAAAACCATGATTGATGTGATAGTTGAAATTATTTGAAATTTATTGATCATTTTGTATCTCATAATATTAATTATGGGATTAAATTGATGATCATAAATAATATATTAATGATTTTACTATGATTATAATATTGAATAGTAATTTTCAATATTTGAGTTCATCTCTCCAATAAACAAATTTTTTCATGTATTTATATTAATAGTGAGGTATTGATATAGATTAATCATAGTGGAAAGGTGAATACTGGTCTTATATGTCATCCTTTCAATAGATAAACATATTATGAATCATTTGTAGTAAATGGAGTAAAATAATTGAATCAAATAACTATGTAGACCCTAATATCACATCCCCTTTCATGTACATGACATTAGTTTTGATATATATTTGATATAAGTATACATATTTAGTAATGGAATATATGTATACTTATTTAGTATGGGTATTATAGTTATTATTTTTAATTGATTTTTGAGACTACATTTATTTGTGATTTATAAACTAAATAAATAATCATCTGATTAGGATGTAGTTTAACATTAATATGAGTAATTATATATTATACTGTTGAAATTATAAACATATCTATTTTACAAAAATATAGATTTGAGATATATGGTGTTTGGGTATGTCTTTTTACAACATTATATAATAAATTTTTTTATCATCTACCTACTAATACACAGTGTTCTGTGTTAAATATCTTAAATTGAGGATTTTTATTATATAAACCTTAATACTAGGGTTTTGGTATTCCATTATCATGATTTTATATGAAAAATAATAATACACAACATATTTTATGATGATTTCTAAGGGTTCAATATTTTGTTTTGTATCTTGATATTCAATAAGTTTATTTTCATGAATTTTTATAATGTTTTTTTTGTAATAATACATGAGGGAATGGAATATAAAAAATACGATCTTAAAAGATAACAATTGTGAATTATTTATTTTAGTCATTCATTATTTGTAATGATTGGATTCATTTTTGACTAATTTAGTTTCATGACACTCCCCTATAGGGAATAACACTTTGGATTCTAGTGAATATGGGAGTGAACTCCAAGGTCGGCAATGAATAGGCCTTGTATTAGCACATCATGGGTATAAAACATGTACAAGAGATGAATTTTACTCATGTAACATATGAACATTATAAGAAATACAGAAATAAATGCCATGAATAAAAATAAATCCATCATATTTTAATTTCATAAAATATAGAAAATTAAATATGTATACTTCACCCAAAAATAAAAAATTAAATAAGACTCATAGGATGTTACTCATACTATAGCCCTGATCACTAAGCTAATATTATCCAATTCAGCCACAAAACTAATTATCGGAACTAAAAACACTATTTATTTATTTTGGGGTTATAATATATGTATAATTAGAATGTTCCTCCTTAATAACACTCATGAAAATGATGAGAATAATATTTCTTCTTCAGAAAATAAACATCAGAACCAAAAAGAACTTATCAGGTCAACTACCAAAGAGCAATTATAAGGACGAAACAAAAATCATTAAATTTGAAAATAATAGAATATTAATAAAATAATATATATCATGTGGAACCCCCCAAAAAATAACCAACTAGTTTTCCACTTTCATGACCTCATTAAAATATTTGGGTGCTATAATACTTTCCGTAACCATGTCACATCACACCACATCTCACATCCTCAGAACATACCCAATATCCCAAGGAATTAATCATCATGAACATCACATATCCACCGTAACATGTCTCACCATTTCCATAAATCTACATAATTTCAGCATCATTTTGTATCACCATCACATATCTATCACTGTAGAGTGTCACAAACATGAAGTAAATTAACCTTGGTAACCTCTCCTGCCATGCAGAACTCCAACTATGTACCATCACTAAATCCATATATACAACCTAAAATAAACCATTAGAAACCATTAAACCATCATAAGGGAGATTATAATATAGGGGTAGATATCCATCCATCCCCTTGCAAGCCTAGATTTTGTGTAAGACACCCAGAACTAATGATATTTTGGTGTTTATCATGTTATCTAACTTAGGTGGTGTGAATATTTAATTAAATGAAAATACATGATGTATTTATCTACACACACAATCCTAACAAAAGTGTTAATATAAAAAAAGAACTACTACACATCCTTAACCACCACATTATCACTCCCACACTCTACTAACAATGTTGGTTTTTTAACCTACACCAACCCCATATTCCACAAAAATATGCACAACAACAATTCATAGTTTCTCATTTTATCACATCATATAACCATTTATTTAGTAACCATTTACAAAAAATATTACATTAAATATATTTTTCAAAAATATATTTAACGAACACCCATTCATCACCATCTCCTATTTTTCATTCCATTACATAATAATTCATTTCATTTGTTAACATTACGTTCATGAAACATAAAAAAATATAGTTTACATAATTAATATTTTCATCACAAATCCATTAGGAAACTATTAAACATTTCTTAATCCACTATCAAAACTAAAACACAATGAACCCATAAAACTACCCAACATCACCCCAATCTCTATTCAATATACTACCTTTAGACATGACTACACATACCACATTTCCATGGAAAAACATATCATAAATAAAATTTCTGAAGGTATGGTCCATAATCAAATTTATATCATGTTAACAACAAAAATTTTTATTTAATCAAAATGTGGGAGCAAGGTCACATAGAAAAAAAAGCAAGAATTCTGAAATAAATGGAACTAGGGAGGTCTGAAATAGTGAAAACTAAGAGCACCCCCCCAAACAATATCAACACATTCTGAAGGAAGACATCCCATATTAGAGAAAATAATCTAAGGATCATTCTTATCACCCATGGAGGCTAAAAAATCTTCCACGTTATGGCCTTCACTCCATGTATGTTGGACAACCACACCATTTTTAATGTATAAGATACACCTTCGAATGTAATAATCAATAGACCAAGGGGTATTTGTCTTGTGTTGTATAGAATTATAAATCATTGTAGAGTCTATTTCAATCATGGATGGAGATAAATTGAAGCCCCTACATATTTCCAACCCCTCAAGAAGAGCCTTAACCTCTACTCTAATAGAGTCTCCTTGAACGAAGAATCTACTGAAAGGAGTGATAATAGAACCGTTGTTATCTCGGATGACTACCCCCCCATGCATTACAACAATAGAGCACGATCCATCAACATTAATCTTATATCAACTGGTATGTGGGTTCCAACTTACCCATTTTCCATGCTTCCGTCTACCATGAACTTCCTGAGTAGAAGAAGATCTTCTAGAAGCAGTGCTAAAAATTGTCAAGTTTTTACTTTTGTTCCCTTGCTTTACCAGTGATCCCAACTCCACTACCAGACATTTGAACCAGACATTCATGGAAATCAAGGATCTCTGATTACCTTTATGGTTGGATTTATTCCTAGTGCTCCATAAAGTCTAGCAACCCACTACCATTAGCACAGACTGGGCTTTTCGCTCATGCTCATTAAAGCCAACACTGAGAGAGTTGTTAAGAAGGAAATTGAAACCAGCTTCATGATGAATATCAATACCTATGATGCTACCTAGGAATCTCCACACCATTATATCCCATTCACCCACTAAAAATAAATGCTCCACTATTTCAAAACTTGTGGACATGCAACACCAGCATTAAGACACAATCTGAACACCCCTCCTACAGACCCAGTCATCCAACGAAATACAATTGTAATAAATTCTCCACAAAAGGAAATTTTATTTGACAGGAAACTATGTACACCAATACGCATTCATAATGTTGTTTCCACAATTTAAAGTAGTCTGACTCATTTGTATCTCTTAGCCAAAAACACCCCCACGAGAGTGTTTTTAAAGACCAGATGATCAACATTTAATGTGAGGTCGATGCTGTCAAATATTTCCTATTGCTGCTGATTAAGAATGGAATGAATGAAATCTGGGTAAAGACTTGATTGAAAAAAAGTCATATTAGGCATAGGACAAGTAGGAAATTTGATGATCGAACCAGACCAATTACTATACCAAAAATTGATATCAACACTTTCAATAATCCACCGGGAATGCAGATTGAGTGTCGAAATGTGATCATGAAGCAACCTCCATAGCCAATAGATATTACACCTCAAAAAATCCAGGTTGTTCCCATATTTCAATGTAATAAACTTACTCCATAGGGTATCACCTTCATGGACTTCCCAGACCAACATATCTTGAAGACAATGCATAGAGCCTTCCACACTGCTTAGATTTATACACCCATTATTCACCGGCCTGACCATTTTTTTCCAAGACACCTAGTTTTATCTTTATTTCCCATGAGAATCCCAAATAAAAGATGTCAAAGTCCTTTCAATATTTCTCAAAACCGCATTAGGAACATTGATAACTGAAATAATGTGCATAGTGATTGAAGATAGAACACAATTAACCCGGGTAATACGACCACAAAAAGACAGAAAACAGTTCTTCCAATTGTTGATCTTATTGATAATTTTATTAACAATCCCTTCATTGTGTCTATTTCTCAATATTCCTAGAGATAAGAGAGCTCCAAGATATTACAAAGGAAACATTCTTCTCTTAATAACCATAACTTCTTCCATTTTTTATCCGTCTTTCTGAACATGATCATGTAAAATACAGATTACTCTTATCATAATTTATTTTCTCACAACTCCATTTATTGTACTCTTCCAGAACCTTTTTAAGATTTATAATAGATCTACATCCTCCATTAATGAAAATGATAATGTCATCCACATAGAGAAATTGATATATTCCATTGGTCTGATTCCTGTGTTTAAAAGTTTGAATGTGGCCATTGCAGATCGTTTTATACAGGAGTTTTCTAAGGGGGTCCTCTACCATTATAAAAATACTAGGAGAAAGAGGACCACCTTGTCTAAGGCCCCTAATAGATTTTAAGAATCCAGTTCTCTTCCCCATCGGTGACACTGAGAACCCAGGAGAGCTAAATCATTTGAAAAATAAGCCCCGCACCCAATTGAAAAAACCCATTCAAGCCATAACCTTGAGTATATACCCCCTTCCATCTTATCATAAGCTTTATACATATCATTCTGAATAGACACGTTCAAACTATGAGTTATTTGTTGATATCCACAAGTAATTTTTGAGCAATACCAGTGGTTTCTTGTGAGGACCTTCCTTTAGTAAAGCCAGGTTGTTCGTTGGCCACCCAATATTTCAAGAATCTTACCACTCGCGTGTTAAGAATTGTATCCTGGATTCAATAAGAAACATTACACATACTAATTGGATGAAACCGATTGAAAGATGATGGGTATTTCACTTTTGTAATCAGAATGAGCACTGTTGCACGGAGCACCCTCAGATGAGGCCCTCCATGGAAAAAATCTTGAATCGATTCAATCAAATATTCTTTAATATGTTCCCAAGAGACCACATAAAAAGATGTAGGGAAACAATTAATTGAAAATAACTCTAGATGAATATGTCAAAGAAGGGATACTTTCATAGATGAAATAGTGAATGAGAATCATAAAAAATATTATATTCTAATAACCCAATTTATCCAATGAATCATGGAAAACCCAAATTGAATAACACAATTACATATCCTCTCATAGAGTATGAAACAAGGAGTGAAACATGAAAAGGGAATATGAATTCACCTTGGATAAAAAGTAGTTGATCACATGAAGTTGAATAATAAAGAAGATAAAGGATTCTCAAGAGTTTCAATGGTCATATATAAAATTTCCCATGGTTCAAAAGAATCATGTAAATTTAATGGAACATATTTGGATTTAAAATATATTAATATGCTAGAAATAGAATATACCACATTATAACATGTTCGGATACATCATAATAGTGTTTATTGAAATGAATCAATGAAAATCATGTTGTATATCTCCAAAATTAGATCAGATATGACCACCAAATACAATAAAATTATGGAATGGATTTGGGACAACTGTGAAACCGTGTTGAATTTACCCACTAAATATAAAATAAATGAAACATGACCTCTAACAATAAATTATAATTATTAGGTGATAAAATACCATGAAACTCTAAATAGATGATGTGACGCCACAACAGTTTAGTTTAATTGAATAATAATCTTGATAAAATGTTAAAAACACAATACCGAGCCTTATATGAATTGAGATATATTTTAAAAATGTTTTTTTTGATTTAATCATTATAACCAAGGCATTGAATTATATAATATGAATATGAGTAAATAAATTATTAAATAATTTTATCCAATGGGATATATTCTTTTATTAATTTTTAATAAACTTGAACTCTCTTTTTAGTAATGTCATTTAATTCTTCAGAAAATAAGTTTTCTTAAAAAAATAATATAATAATGAATTTTTTGAAAATTTAGACATTATTTTTTATAAAATGATTATAATATATGAAATAAAAATTTCAAAATTATCTTATTGTTAGAATTTGGGATTTTACTAAAAAAACATAATTTTTAGGAAACAATTAAAATTATAGTTTTTATGAAATAGTATATCATTTACAATATATGAAAGACATAAATATCAGATAATTTTTTACATATTTGGAATAACTATTTTATGAAAATATATTAAAAAATATCATATTATAATAAATCAAAACCATTATATTCGAAATTATTTCCTTATAAATATGATTATCAGTTTTTTTAAAGACCTAGTGCTTGCGCAACTCATAAAAAGTCAAATTAGTGTCCTAATGATTATATTTGAGATAAATGTGGTATATTGATTAATTTTTTTCTAATTAATAAAATAAATTTATGTTATTTATTGATAGATATTAATATATACTAATATAAAAATTTATTTTTCAAAATTTAAGTACAATGATAGTGAAAGTCTAAAAATAAGGAAATAACATATTAGACGATATTTCATGACATATATTTCTATACATAAAAATATTTACTAACAATAAAAATTGTAATCTAGAATTATTCATTTATGATGGATTTTTTTTAATATTTATTGATGAAATTTTTACATTAAATTATATCACAATGCCAATATAGGTATTGTACAACCAGTTGAAAATTCCGGTCAATGATTTTAAAAACCGTAAATGTAACATTTTTGAGAGAAATATAGTATATAATGAATAATTATAATAAATATAACATATTAGATATGTTTAAAAGATTTATAGTATAATAACTCTATTTTCATACTTTTTCATCCTAAAATATTGTGAATAGTTCTTAAAATGACATTGATAGTGTTTTATTTTAATTATATATTATGAAAGTAATTATAAATCATAAAAACAATTTAAAAGGATATAAATGATTTATAATTGAATAAAATTTTATCCATTTTAAATTTTTTATTAAATATCATGCTTAAAATAAAAAAATTAACCATTATTATTGAAAATTTAATTACAATGGGAAAGAGAAACATTTCATTACTAAGGGGTGAAACTGAAGGAAATGTGATACCTATACCAATGAAAACTTTATTGGATGATTATATGAACATAATATATTCCTTATATAACAATAAATTAAATTCCCGAACCATTTAACATGACTTAGACACATATTATATTATAACATTTCATGTATTTGAAAAAACATTACATTAATGAAATTTTATAATTAACAAAAATTTATTAAATAATTTAAATTTAATTAATAAATATTTTTCATTCAATTTAAATTTATAATTTTATACAATACCAACTAATTTACATTTATGGGCCCCTTTTCCTTCTACCATAACATTTATTACCCCTACATTGTAAAAAAACATTGATATTGTGGTAATCCTTAAAAGGGTCAATGTGGTGTTCGAAAAGCGGTAAGGGTAAAACCATTACAAAAAATTGTAAACCATATATTGGATTATATTATTTAAAATATTCCCCATATTATATTATAATAATATAATTTTGAAACAATTTTTCTTGTAAAATTAAATTATATTAATTTAATAATTTATGTTTTTCAAAGATTTCCCCAAACCTCATTAATAAAAATATATATCCTCTCCAAACATCTTCACATATCTACAATACTTTTTTTCAGCCAAACCTATCTAAATTATCTTATAACATTACATGGTCCTGAAATAGTGTTTTTCTTATTCATTAATTGTAACGCCCCGACCCCAGTTACCCAGAGTCAGTGCATTATTACATAACATTGGCATGATTACAAGGAATCAAGCCCAGAAAGACCGGTCAATTAAGCAGTCTTAGATAATAGATTACATACATGCACGTTACATTACACTTTATAACATAAAACATAATTTCTTTTGAGAATTCCATTGTTCCCTTAGCATAACCCCACATCTCAAACACAAAACACTTCTTTGGATCCTGGGAAAATTAAAACATAGAAATGTGTGAGCTCGGATACTCACTAAGGATAACAATATAGTGGAAACTTTCATAAATAAGAATAAACATTTAAGGAAATGTATAAGACTAAAACAAAAGCCTTTTATCCATAAACTTTAGCATAATATGGAAATAATACAATAAAATAATGCTATTTAATTATTCACATGGATATTCTACTAGTTGAATAATCACATGAAATATAAATAGCCACTTTCATAATGATGGAATGCATAATTCTAGACTTCATAACCACATAGTTAAGGCCTTATGCCAAGAATAGAAAAGAGATTTTGTCATGTCCTTGTGCCAAGACACTAGTTTGTTTCATGAGACCTACCGATTCATTGAGGAGCTATAGCGGGCTCCACCCATCACTTACTATGTCCAATGCATTCCTCATATGAAATGGTTTAAACATAATATAAATATTTGTTTTAAAACTAGCATACGAAATGTCAACACTTTATCTATAAACCATGAATGGTATAAAAATAAAACATCCATAGTAAAACATATCACAGAACCTTCAATACAGTATGTATGATTTGTGTCATAATAAATCAACTTCAAACAAGTTTAAAATCCATAAAAGGATGTTGACAAAGATGAAAATTATTTGTAAAACTCTTTGAGAGAAATATCTCTTTTTCATGAAAACATTTAAAAGTCACAAAAATAAAAAAGTAAGACATTTCAAGACATTTTTTAATCAACGTTTCCCATACCACTATGAAACTTTCCAAATGAATTATCATTTAAAAAAAATCATGTCCATATAAAGAAATCTTTAAAACCCATTTTTAAAACATGGACATTAATGAGAACGATTTAGAAGAATAAATATTTAAAACATTTAAAATTATGTTTTTGTAAAAAATACCCAAAAATAATCCCTTTGAAAACACTTTTATTAAACATGGACATGGATAATAAATATGTCCCAGTAGATACTTACGTAAAAACAACCTCAGATAATAAAGAGATTGTGAAATTATCCCTTTCCTTGCACTTTCCTTTAGTCGAGGGTACGTTTGACCTCTTCTATGAAGACCATAGTATGTTATTAAATTATAACAAAACCATATTAATATTTATGATATCATAAATGATTCATTTACGACTTTATACAACTCATTTAATAATAATTTCCATGTTAAGTTAACATTGCAGGTAATAATCACTTTCTTTACCGTACGTGTTTCCACTTGTTACTCTTGATTGTATAACTAATATCAAGATTTAAATACTTCCAGAATATAAAAAATGATTTATATATCATATATATTTAAAATATGAATATGTATAATAGACATATATATGAAATGTAAAACACCGTTTATGGAGACGGTAGTCCGTACATATGCATAAACACAGTTTCTATTTTTATATCGTATTGAACAGAACTATGTAAATAAGATATATGCAAGTACATACATACACATATATATATCCAGTATAATTATTAATTCATATATTACATACTTATTAATGATATATATTTTATAATCCTCATTGAATGGTTAACATGGAACTGAATCTCATCACGTCGTGGAGATGGTAATCCGTACGTACGCACGAGCGACAATATCATTATATTGATGGATAAATTGTATGTAATTTAATGTTATATCATATATACAGAATAATTAACATGTTATATTTATTATTTACATCATTTATACTCATTATTATACCAATCCATATGATGAAGTGTTTTAATAACAAACTACACCACGACGTGGAGATGGTAATCCGAACATACACATGTATGGTGACTTTTTTATTTATAGGATGGATATAATAATTAATATGGTTGTAACATTTCTATAATAACATCACAGTATATATAGGATACTTTAGTTATTAAATTATAATAAAAACAACAAAGAAATATGAAGTGGAAGAAGAAAAGAACTTGAAACATGTGATGAAATATTTACCTCCTTTTCGGGTTCATCCTTTTGATTTGATCAAAAGTTCTCTTTAGGTTGGCTTTATGACCAAAGGAAGGCCTATAGAATGAATGGAGGAATGTTGGGAGGATATTTGGGAAGAGTTTTTCCGATTCAAATGGCTTTTGTAGGGCGAAATTAAGAGAAGGGGAAGTTCCATTTTATAAGAGAGGTGAGGGTTACTTTAGGAAAAGTTTGAAATATTGTTTTATAATAAAATCATTTTCAGTTTCTAATGGGTAAAAAATGAATTATTTAAAGGATAAGGTGGGTATGGGTCTAAAACCTTTCAACCAATAGGAGTTAGACATGTTTAGGTTACCATATTAACCTTATCATTTAAGTTTAACTTTTAGTTAAATAGTTTGACATTTTCAATGTCTCTTTGTATTTTTATATTATATTGTTAATAAACATACTATAAATTGACAATAGAACCACAATTGGTTTTTTAAATACATATATATTATTATATAAGTCTTTTGGATGAACCTTAGATTTATATGACTATTATTTCAATTAATAATATAATATTTTTTTTAAAACTATTTTATCTCAATTTTGACACTATTTGGTATTTGTTTTTTTGTTAAATTCATAACAAGATGATTACTTCGAACATCCATGATTTAATCAACCCTAACATTTAATAGTAACCTATAAAATTAGTTTAATTCATCATAAGTCTCATATTAAATTTATCTGGGTATTTATAATATGAATTATTCAAATCCTTTATTAATAAGGTAATAACTTCATTATCATTGTGTAATAAATAAATTTTATTATTTAATGTCTAAAAATTATATATAAAATACCATTATGTGTGAAATTTTATTATATTCTTAATGAATATTTATATTCAAATTTATCTTATGTATAACCCTACATTAAAAATGTCTTAGTTGTGAAAAGTTGAATTTAACACTTTTAACTCTTCTTTAAATTAAATAATTTCAAATGTCCTAATATAATCCATGTAGACCTAAGAGGTTCATATTTTATTACTACGGTTTTTTTGGTCGAATTGTACTTATCAAATAGAAATAGGACATTTGTTAGGGTAATAATAATATCATTTTTCCCTTAATTACCCTATTTATTTTTAACCGTGGTAAATAAAAGTAAAAAGTTACTTTTCACCAAAAATTATTTTAATCCTATTGAACCAAATTTTACTTACTGATATCAACCATATCTCTCAGATTTTTTAAATTCAACTCACAGAAGTGGTAAAATTAATTTTTATGTAAATTTGCAAATGCTCCTTGGAGGTGGGTAAAAGATGGAAAAAAGCAATAAAACTTTTATATATTTAAATTATTGTAAACTGACTCCAATAAATAACATTGAACATATATAGGTATTATGTATCTATTTTTAACTAAAATAAATTAAAACAAAATAAATAATTATTTAAATAAAAATTCGGTTATAAACTATAACTTAGTGTTTTTTACTATTCATCAATAATTGAATGTTTTCAGAAAAATAAAAAAATTTACCTGAAGATAATTTTGATATTTTGAATTGAAAAATTAATTCTATTTTATTAATTTAAAAACATATAAGTTTCATTAATTAATTTAAAATTTATTCCCGTTTTCAAAACCAAAAAGCGTATTTTTAAGAAATAATAACTATCAAAAGATTGACACTTGCTTATGTCCAGTTTAAATGTGAAATTACGTCCAATGAACAACATTGGATTAAATAGTAAAAATATATTCTAATTATACATAAAAACCACTCAATAATTAAATTTATTACTACAAATTATTTTGATTAAAGAATTTTTTTAATTAAAATTTAGTATTTTTCACTATTCACCCAAATATGAAAGTTATCAGAAAAACACAAAAAATTTATTGAAATGAAATTATTATGTCTTAATTATAAAGAAGAAGCTTATTTTTTTAAAATTGATTATATAAAAGTCTCAAATATTGTATTTAAACGGGTTCTCCATTAAAAGGCGGTAAAATTTATTTTTTTAAAAATACATCTTTTATTTGAAAAAAATAAATTTGTTCTTACATTATGTCTAAAAAACTCATAATATGGATTGTAAAATTATAAGGATTATATAATGTTCCAAATTCAGTTAATACTATTCATAACCACATTTGAACGGCTTGTTTGGTAAGTCGTGGTGCGCTTGAACTATGTATTATGTGTAGTGAAAGTTATTGAATTACTTCGAATAAATAACGTACTATGAAATCATGGGGTGTGACATTCTTCCCTCCTTCAATAAATTGTGTCCTTGCAATTTGAAATTGTTCTTCAAAAATAAAAGGTTGAAAATAGAAAATACCTTTGTGGGAAAACCAACATCGGAAATTGGGTTAATAAAATTTAGTCTTAATAAGAGGAAAAGGAAAATGAAAGGGTCAGCACCAAATTATCATCTCAATTAGGAGAAAATTGGGGGAAATTAGAGACACATAATCATAGGAAAAATGTAAATATTTATATGGAGTGATTGAGGCCACAAATCCCAAAAAATTGTAAAATTGAGGGCCTCAAATCCATCCATCTGTGATGATTTAAAATACCATTGGTTAAAAAAACATAAGGTATTAGGATAAAACATTTTTGGTTTTAAGATCTCTTCCCTAATGTTTAAGAATTAATTTATCCATAGAATAAGTGGAATATATATATATATATATGTATACATGACAAGTAGAGTTTCATCCTTCAACTAATTCCAACCACAAACTCATATTTCGCTCCCAATGATTTCAAAAAAAATTCTATTTATCCTAATTGTATAGGGTTAAAAAAATAATTAATTAATAATTCACATATAAAACCTTTTAAAAAAAGAAACTACATTATACAATCCATGATATCACGTAGACCTGTGGTAGGTGATGCACCCTTGTCTCTATTCGGTTGCAGGTACAAGTCTTGCGGCCTTTCCAGACACGACTGGTTGTCGCCTGACCATTGGGTTGCGTTTTTATGAATTTCCAAAAATAACCTTAACAATAGTATCCAATTTCAATCTTAATACATTCCAAACATTATACTTATCCAAAATACTTCGATCCAAACTCAATGTTTAAAATTTATAAAGAAGTTAAACATAATGAATATCCTTTTTTCCACATAATAACATGTGAACACCTTCATCATATATTTTTTTAAAACATGGAAACACTCTGAATTACCATAAAACCATATTGATTTCATTCATGATCCATTATTATTTATAGAATACAGGATATATTCCTTATATCCAATTTTTTTAATATTCCGACAATGTTGAAATAAACAAACTATTAATCATTTATAATGAAGTCAAGAATATCCAATATGATTTATCCAAATGAACCATCTCTTATATCAAAAATCGCTACCTCATTATCAAGACCATATTATGTATTATATGTCCTTCAACCCTGTATTTTTCAAAAAAGTGTACCTTACTATTAGGTAACTCTTCTTAGAACAATATAATCTCAAATCCATAATAAAATCATACTGTAGTAAAATCCAGATTTATCTCCATAATTCAAATAACCAGTATATTGTTGATATAGGACTCAAATGAAATAATTCTCTAATACCAACATAAGAACACTAGTCATTCCTCTTCATCTGAGGTAGTATCATAGCATTATTATTATCCAATATCATAATTTAAGGTATAATTTGATGACTGGGACATTGATCCACGTATTGTCCCAATGCATTGTAGATGAAGCCTTTTAAATTTGAAACTTTTTTCTTACACTTGAAATCACGTAATTGGTGACATTTTTCTCCAAACTTATAACAAACTCCCATTCCCTTAAAGAATTTACCAAGGTGATTATTTCCATAGTTTTCACATCTATGAAAATCCTTCTTTTCCCTCTTCCCTTTATCCATCTTTCTTTTTTCCATGCTTTTCTTCTCTTGCTTCCCTTCAAATCCATAGGACTCAGAGAATTATTTACTTATCTTATTAACACATTATAATATTTCTTCATATGTTGAGAATACATGGTATACTATTTCCCTTCTAAATGTTGGCTTAATACCATGAATGATATGATCCGTTGTACTCTTTGGATCATACGTATTGCTGGAGTTTTGATTCTTTCTTCTAGGCGCCATTTCTATATAATGGGATACAGTAGTTCAGTTTATGAATCGCAATGAATTTTTCAAAACTTGTAAAATACATAACGTTAATTGAATGGTTTATGGATATAATCCATAATAATAAAAATATTTTCTTTGAAGAATTATATACTCATAAACCCTTCATAAGGAATTGTAAATAAAATGAGAATTATCCTAAGCATATCTCGCTGGAGTGTTGTAACCAAGAGTGCAGCAAGGCCCGTTATCATGCAAAAGTTCCCGTTCGAGTCTAGCTCAAGCAGTGTTTTCGGGTTTTACCCCTAGGTACATCTGTGCCAGAGCCGCCTCTACCTACTCGTATCTAGATAAGGATGTTTTGTTCGGAAAACTCACAAAATCTCTACAATACCAAAATTCTTGGAAGTTATTTTGTACTAATCCTCAAAGTCTATCTTAGGGTTGTGTGATCTAGTAAGAGTTTATCTAAATCTATTTTCCAAGGTTTGAACTAAACCTAATCTAATACCAAATGTAACTCCCCGAACCCAGTTACCTAGAGTCATTGCATTATTACATAACATTGGCATGATTACAAGGACTCAAGTCCTGAAAGACCGATCCGTTTAGCAGTCTTGGAAAATATATTACATACATAAACATTATATTACACTTTATAAAATACAACATGAAAAAATCCTTTTACAATGCCATTGATCCTTTATCTTAACCCTACATTTCAATCATAAAACACTTCTTGGGATCCTGGGAAAATTGAAACATAGGAAGGGGTAGCTCAGATTCTCAGTATGGATAAAAATATAGCGGAAACATTCATAAATAAGCATAAACATTTAAGGCAATGTATAAGACTAAAAAATCCTTTTAAACATAAACTTAAGCAAAATATGGAAAATATACAATAAAATAATGTCGTTTACTTATTCCCATGGATATTATACTAGTCGAATAATCACATGCAATATCAATATCCACATTCATAATGATAGAATGCATAATGCCAGACTTCATAACCACATAGTCAAGGCCTTGAGTCAAGAATACAAATAAGATTTTGTCAAGTCCTTGTTCCAAGACACTAGTTTGTCTCATGAGACCTACCGATGCATCAAAGTGCTATAGCGGGATCCACCCATCACTTACCAAGTCCAATGTATTCCTCATATGAAAAGGATTAAAGATAACATAAAAATTCGTATTAAAACTAGAAAAGAAAATGTCAACAATTTATCCATAAACAATGAATGGTATAAAAATAACACATCCATAGTCAAACAAATCAAAAAACCTTCAATACAATATGGAATATTTGTATCAAAATAAATCAACTTCAAACAAGTTTAAAATCCATCAAAAGATGTTGACATAGATGAAAATGATTTGTAAAACTCTTTGAGAGAAATATCTCTTTTTCATGAAAACATTTAAAAGTAACACAATTTAAAAAGGAATCCATTTAAATAAATTTTTGAATCAAAGTGTCCCATGCAACTTTGAAACTTTTCAAAGGAATTAAAATTTTAAAAACATTCATGTCCATATAAATAAATCCTTAAAAACAATTTTGAAAACATGGACATTAATGAGAATGATTTAGAATAATAAATATTTAAAACATTTACAATGATGTTTTAGTAAAAATTACCCTAAAATAATTCCTTTAGAAACACATTTATGAAACATGGACATGGATAATAAATATTCCCCAGTAGATACTTACGTAAAAATAACATCGGATAATAAAGAGATTGTAAAATTAACCATTAACTTGCACTTTCCATTAGTCGAGGGTATGTTTAACCACTTGTATAAAGATCGTATTATGTTATTAAATTATAACATAACCATATTAATATTTATGATATCATACATGATTCATCTATGACTTTATAATTCCCATTTAATAACAATTCCCATGTTAAATTTACATTTTGGGTAATAATCAATTTCTTTATCGTACGTGTTTTAACTTGTTACACTTGATTGTATCACTTATATCAAGATTTAAATACTTCCAGAATATAAAAAATTATTTATAAATAATATATATTTAGAATATAAATATTTAAAATAGACATATATATGAAATGGAAAACACCGTTTACGGAGATGGTAGTCCGTATGTACGCATAAATGCTGTTTCTGTTTTCATATCGTGTTGAACAGAACTAAGTGAATAAGATATATGTAAGTAAATATATATATATATATATCTCTCTAGTAAAATTATTATGTCATATATTACATACTTATTAATGATATATATCTTATAATCATCGTTTAATGGTGAACGTGCAAATGAATCACATCACGTCTTGGAGACGGTAATCCGTACGTAGACACGAGCGACAATATCATTATATTGATGGTGAAATCGTATGTAATTGGATGGTATATAATATATAAAGAATCATTAACATGTTATATTTATTATTTAAATCAGTTATACTCATTATTATACCCATCCAAATAATGAAGTGTTTGAATAACAAACTACACCACAATGAGGTGACGGTAATCTGTACACACACACTTATGGTGACTCTGTCAATTATAGGATGAATAGAATAAAGAATATGGTTGTAACATTTCAATAATAAATTCACAGTATAAAGAATATTCTAGAGTTATTAATTTATAAAGGAAACAACAAATTAAGGGGAAGTGGAAGAAGAAATGAAATTGAAAGATGTGAGGAAATATTTACCTATTTTTCAGGTTCTTCCCATTGATTTGATCAAAAGGGCTCCAAAGGATGGTTTTCTGACCAAATAAAGGCCTCTAGGATTATGGTAGGAATGTGGGGATGATATTTGGGTAGGGTTTGGCTGAGCCAAATAGATATTTAGCTGTGAAATTAAGAGAATGGGATGTTTCCTTTTATAAGAGAGGTGAGGGTCACTTTAGGAAATGTTTGAAATATTATTTTATAATAAAATCATTTTCGATTTCTAATGAATCCAAAACGGATTATTTAAAGGATAATGTGGGGATGGGTTTAAAAACTCTCAACCAATAGGTTTTATACAAGTTTAGGTTACCATATTAACCTTAAATTTTAGATTTAACTCTTAGTTAAATAGTTTGACATTTACCATGTCTCTTTGTATTTTTATATTATATGGTTAATAAACTTACTATAAAATAACAACAATTGGTTCATTAATGTCATATATATTATTAGATAAGTATTTTTTATGGACCGTAGATTTTTAGGACTATTATATCAATTAATAATATAATATTTCATTTAAAAACTATTTTATGTCAATTTTGAAACTATTTGGTATTTGTGTTTTTGTTAAAATCATAACATTATGATTACTTAGAAAAAATTTGATTGAATCAACCTTAAAATTTCATATTCACCAATAAAATTATTTTAATTCATCAAAAGTCTCAAATGACATTTATTTGGGTATTTATAATATCAATTATTATAATCTTCTATTAACAAGTTAATTACTGCATCATCATTGTGTCATAAAAAAATCTAATTATTGAATGTCTAAAAATTATAAATAAAAAACCATTATGTGGGAAATAATTTATAATTATAATGAATATATATAGACGACTTTATCTTATGTATAACCCCATATTAAAAATGTTTTAGTTATGAAAACTTGAATTTAACACTTTTAACTCTTCTTTAAATTAAATAATAATAAATGTCTTAATCTAATCCAAGGGGACCTAAAAGGTTCATATTTTATTCCTAAGGTTGTTTTTGGTAGATTTATACTTATCCAATAGAATTAAGACATGTGCTATGGAAATAATTTTATTATTTTTACCCTTCATTACCCTATTTACTTTTAACCGTGGTAAATAAAAGTAAAATGTTACTCATCACAAAAAATTATTTTCATCATAATGAACCACATTTTACATACTGATATAATCCATGTCTCCTGGATTTTTGAAATTCAACTCAAATAATCAGTAAAATTAAATTTTATGCAGATTTGTTAATGCTCCTAGTAGGGGGGGTAAAAGAGGGTAAAAAGTTCAATAAACTTTTTATATATCTAAAATTATTATAAACCGACTCCAATGAATTAAATTGAAATTATATATGTATTATGTATCTATTAGGACCTAAAATAAATTTAAATAAAATAAATAATTATTTAAATAAAAATTCAGTTTTAAATTAAAACTAAGTGTTTTTCACTATTCATCAAAAAATTGAATGTTTTTAAAAAAATACAAAAATTCACCGTAAGATAATTTTGATATTCTGAATTCAAAAATGAATTATATTTTACCCATTTGAAAACAAATAAGTTTCATTAATTAATATACAATTATTTCTCATTGTCAAAACCAAAAATCATGTTTTTAAGAAATAATAACTATCAAAAGATTGACACTTGCTTATGTCAAATTTAAATATGAATTTCATCCAATGACCAATATTTGATTAAATGGTAAAAATATAATATAATCATACGTAAAAACCACAGAAGAATAAAATTTATAACTATAAATTATTTTGATTAAAATAGTTTTTATAATTAAAATTTAGTATTTTTGACTATTCACACAAATATGAAAGTTATCAGAAAAACCCAAAAAATTTATTGAAACAAAATTCTTATGTACTGATTCTAAAGAAGAAATTTATTTTGTCAAAATTAATATATTAATGTTTCAAATATTGTATTTAAAAAGGGTTTTCCATTAAAAGGTTGTAAAATTGGATTTTTTTAAAATACTTCTTTTATCTGAAAAATGAATTTGTTCATACATTATGTCAAAGAAACTCATAATATGGAATCTATGATTATAAGTATTATATAAAGTTCAAAATTCAGTTAATATAATTCATAACCACTTTTTAACGGCTAGTTTGGTAAGTCGTGGTGTGCTTGAACTTGGTGTTGCATGTAGTGCAAGTTATTAAATTATTTCGATGAAATAATGTACTATGAAATCTTGGGGGGTTACATTAATGATCATTTTAAGGGACATTATTAAGGGGTTTACTGCAAGTATACTAATGAAATTGTAATATTATTAACCAAGTATATATTGTTTATTTACTATTAAAATTTCTCTAAATCTATTTTAAGCATCCTAAAATAATAAATTAGTTACAGAAAATATAATAACATTTTATTATGATTATTTTTAAACCATTCGTTTTCTCTTTTGAATCCTGTGTAAAGTGAAAACATTGCCGCTACATATATATAGATTAATATCTCCATGTAGAGGTGTAATATGTTTTTCATCATCACGTTACATGGATAGATATAAGGATATATGTAATTAATATATTTTTTATTAATTCCATCATGATTATTTTTTAAATTAAATTTATCAATCACCTTCCTACCGTATCGGTCGATCAAAAATGATAATGCCACTCATGTGTACATATGGACTACCACCACCACAAATGAATTTGATTAATATTTCTTGTTTACCATTAAATAATTATACTCAATATTGAGATAATAAATATTATTTTTTAAATTCAATTTTAACATAATATAGAAGTTATTTCCCTAATAATGATAGATGGACCATAACAATCGAATCAAAACACACATGAAAACCAATGAAATAAACACCTTAAATACTGATAATAATATTATTTTTAAAAAAAATGTGTTATAAGATGGTATAAAAATACAATACATGATATTATATATATATATATGGTTTTTATGAAATTATAATAAAACTAAATTTATTATAATGGATTTTAAAATCACTTTTTAATCAAGTCAAACATGTGGAATGGAGTTTCTTATCCCAATCACCTTTCACTAGGTTAAATAAATTATTTATTAATTTTAGTGTGCCCTGATTCCATGGAAAATGATATTTGTTAGATTTATATTCAACTTCCACATTTATTTGAGTGGATTTGAATTTTTTTACAAATAATATATCCATTAATAATTCTTAATTCAGTGATATGATTTTTATGAGGAATTTCGTAACTCATTATCTTTTTTTAGGTTATATTACTTCTAAATTGTTATTTATATTCTATGATTATATGTGCATTGAATGTTTTCTATTTTAACTTTTCTATCCCTATTTTGATTGTATATAAATATGAGACAAATAATCACTTCATTTATTAGTTCTCACTTAAACTATATGATATTTATAAAGGGAATTGTTTCCAGTTTCCCTCCACTATAATATATTTCATATTATGCACCAATTTATTTTAATGTTGTCTATATAGTGACCCTTGGATGTATTTTTCAATAATTTATAATTATTAATGAGGATTACTTTTTCATTGGAAATTTATTCTTTAAGGGGATACTATTTAAATGTTACCAAAGAGGTAATAATTTATTTTACATTCTCATTTTCTATGATTGAATATATATTTTTATTCATAAAAATAATTTAATTTTTTATCCTCTTGATAATTATGTTATTCAATTTATTATTAAACCATTAAATATATTTAAAATTTGAATAAACTATAGATGTTTTTAACAATAAATTCTTTCTTATTTCTCTTATTGGTTATTTATATTTAACTTTCATGTCCATATTTTCTAAAATAGTTCAAGAATTTTTTTTTTATTAAATGATTTATAAATGAAATATTAAATTTTATTTGAATTTTTAAAATATTTGAAATGAATCATTGTACTACTTTTCAAAATGGTCATTTTTTAGTTTCTTATCACAATTTCAAAATGAATGTTTCTTTTAACTTATAATCTATTAATGGATTTTCCAATTGGCATAACCATTTTATAGTATTTAGCATAAACTACATTCTTTAAATATATTTGCAAAGAATAATATTTAATTAAAAATTATTATAAGGATTTTAATTCATTGTAATTATTTCTCTAAATACAATGACTATAGTACAAAACCTATACTTATGATGAATCGATGATCATCTTTTTTCTATTTTTATTTTTGACATCATTAATTTTCTCTGAAAACAATAAATATCATGCTAATAATTAAAAATTTCCATTATATTAATCTTAAATTTATATATCATTTTTATCATGGATATGATTATTTTCAAAACCCAATAACATTTTTATATAAATGTTTTCCTTACGAAAATTATATTATTGACTGGGATAAAAATAATATTCTGTATTCATTAATAAAGACATACATTTTTATGAGAAATATTATTTATGTATTAAAATTATTATTCAATATATGATAAATTAATTGGTCATGTATTCAGTGTAAGAGCATGATTATAGGTATCCCATCGATGCATCAATTTGTCTCATTAGACAAATTAGAAAGTTAAAATTATCAAATTGATTTTCGTATACATACCTATAGATTCAACAGTTTTGGAACACATAATTAGTAGTAAATATGTTATGATGTCCGAGTAAATGAAATCAAACATTAAGAATTTATTTCATTAGGAATTGAGATATTATAATTTGTGAGATTATTGAATGGGTATTTTCTAGGGATACATTTCATTCTCCGATTATTGATTATATAAAATATGTTTTAATTATTTACCAAGATATATTTATTATTGAATATTTACTTATGATATATTTATATATTGGTCACCTATATTGATAATTTTAGATAACCATTTTCCCCTTTCTCCTGGATTTGAAGAGTGAATCTTAGAAATAGTATAGGGGTGAATACTAATTACACTCAAAATGTATTATATTTTATTTTTATGTAAATATGGGTTGTTTGTATATATCTTGTCTACCAAGGCTACAAAAAATATCATATCCTTTATTATATGATAAATTTAATTTGTTTCCAATGTAATAAGTTAAAAACCAACTCTAGGTTACAAGAGTTAGTGTTGTTATAATTTGTATTGGAGAATTTTTAGTTGAATATTTTGGATATAGAAATCTGAATAATTTATTAGAGAACAATACATGATTAAAAAATTTGAGGATGTGTCTAATTGTACAATAATATCACACTGTTTTAGTAAGGTAGAGTCTATGTGGTTTTACTAGAATTACATCACTATCTACATATTACTATTGGATGTGGATATGGTGTAGTTGAATCGAGGGGTAATAATTTTGAAAAGAAATTTAATGTGTATCTTCACCGTCATTCGGGTGTATGGTCTGTCTGACCTTACTTCACACAAGGTTTGACACTACCTGTGGATTTCGATGGATTCATTCACATTTTATTTCTAAACCATTATGAATTATTTAAATATATGACGATCTTAGATTTTATAGGTTAAACATAAAGTATCACAATTTAGACATTATATAAATAATATTTCATGATTTATCATTGTGATTATTTTTTTCACACAATTATTTTTTCTTATAGTCAATAAATGGACAATGATGAATCACTTTAATGGTGAATATGATATATAATGGATTGAATTTCATAAAGATAAAGAAATTAAAATTTTATATAGAAGTAGAAAACTTATGATTACTTATCTAAGACTCTCTCATTATATGATTAACAATATCAATATAGGATAGTTTCTTCAGACACCTATTATGTTAAAATTTGTTTTTCATGAAGACCATAAAGGTAAGATAATTTTGTTTCCTTCATGTCAAGTATGTGAGATGAAAAACTCAGGAAAATGTCTCAAAAGGTACAATAAGTTGTTTTATTTATGGAAATTATGGGTATAGAGAAACTAATTTCTAACAAAAAATGAATAATTTTATAGAGGGATATGATTTTCCTCCAAATTTATCATTTATAATTCAATATATTTTATTTTCAGAAATTTGGAGTTATCTATGTTAGTCACATAATCCAAGGGTTAAATACTATAAAATGTAAATTACCATGTAATTAAATTAATTGAATTTAATGTATTGATGTGTTCATATATTAGTAGTGAAGAATAATATTATAAACATTTTATGCCAATGATATTCTAGTCATATGAATCAAGAATCATATATAGATTATTCCACAAAAATTTTTATTTAATGATTTATAAGAAAATATAGAATGATAACAATAATAGAACAAGTTAAATAATTATATAGTGATATTTTGTTGGGGGTATAAATGATTAAGGGAACAAAACCCTTAACACATGTCCTATATACTATTAAAGATGTTAAGTTGGGATAAAACAATGATTGACATTAATAATTTATATTGTATAGCATTGATGACCCTCAAATTGATTAATAATTTTATGAAAAAGTGGTTTATGACTTTTTTAATATATTTAAAATATTCAATAATATATTATTTAATTTTATGAATAATTATTTTTTTAATTATTGATGCATATATGTTTCTAGGGATTTTTTAGTGATTTAGGTTATTAGTTTGCTGTAAGAGGATATATGATTATGGTGTTAACATGTTTGGTATATGAAATTATTTTTTACTTTATGTTGTTTGGGTAAAAATGATTATTAAAATCATTTTTATTTTTGGGTTTGGAACATTGTTAGAAAAATTATGTATTCGTATTTTGGTTATTTATTTTTGGAATAAGATAATTTTAACTATGAGAGTTATTATTGAGGATTTAGAAATTAATATATTATAATTACTCCTATTGGATACCATATTAAAATTATTTTTGATTAGTTTAATGTTTATAGAAATAATTAATGACTTTTCATTTATTTATGGATCATATAATCCGTTAGAAGTTAATTTCATTATTTTAGGCATGACAATTTCCTCTTTAATGTTCATTTCATTGAGTAAGAGATGAATAATAATTGATTTATGAACATTAATATAATGAAATTATATATATTAAGTGGATTTAAATTAGTAAATTAAAATTTTCCATGTTCTATATCATGAAAGTAATTAATCAACATTATAAAAAGGAACTTGAATTATTAATTTTATCATTTTTAATTAATTTATGATAATTTTATAGCCCCTTAACCCATCCTTAATTTTGGGTTTTGCGGTTGTTTAGTATCTGAGAACTATGTTTTTTTCACCCTCTATTATTAAATAGAAATTACTTTAATCGACCATGTCTATCTATTAATATCCCACCAATGTTCTCTATATATGGGTACCCAGAAATGTTATATTTCATGAAACCATTAAGATTCCCATATTAGCTTTTCTAGAGATGTTTTACAAATCCTATATATAATTATATTTTTTAAAAAGGATAAACCATTAATAAATTTGATAAAATGTAGAGGTTATAATTTATTTAAGGTGGAATAATTTAACACCACATAAATATAGTTTAAAATAACAATAATCTCAATAGATTTCTAAATAAACAAAAACAAGCTTTAACTCAATTCAGATATATTATAAAAATGTTATTATTAAAATGTTACCATAATAATATAGACATTAAATTAGAGGATATTAATATGAGTAATTTTATTTTTCAAAAAAATGCATAATTTTCTCACTGAATAAAAATGTATTAATTAATTCTTATGAATACATCCCAATACTTTTAGTGACATAATTTTATTCTTCATAATTTAAAAAAAAAATTTCAAGTATTTTTATGAGATAATATTATAATTAAATTCAATAACATTTATAAATTTAATTTTATTAAATTAGTATTTTCTCAAGTATACATATATATAAATTAACTAATGGTGAAATTTTGGGACTCTTTTGAAGAGATTGAAATTTATTGAATAGTGAAAAATAATGTATCTATTGAATGATACGTGTTTTATGATATCTCAAAAATATAAATCAGATGTAAAAAGTTATGGAACACAGAGAACGACTCATTTCTGATAATATATTATATTTATAATAAAAAAACAATTCAAAAAATTGTAATTATTATTTATTTTCTGAAAAATATTAAAATCATTTTCTATATTGACATATTCCATGTGTAGAATGGGAAAAGAATGATAAGGAGTAATATATATAATATTTGAGAATAGTGAATTATTTTATCCACGTGGATGTTAGTTTTTAACTCTTATTGATGAATTTTATTGATATATTAAAATTATTTAGTTATATAACAATTTAACTTTTCAAATTGTTTTTCGATTCTTATACAAGAAAAAAAAATTCAAAATAAGATAAGAAATAATTATTAATGACATATATTTGTGGATAGGGGATATAAATGTTTATTATGAACATATTTTTCAATTTTATCATATTAAAATTTATTTTCAATTTTTATTGATTTTCTAATCACCTCAAATTCTTACACAACACAGAGATAGTGCTTGTAGATGCAATATAAAAATAAAGTAAATCATTTTAAAAACTCTAAGATGAATATTTATTTAGTTGTTAATATTTAACCATAGCTTTTTTAGATAAAATTAACATAGTATTTATGTTTTATCTATTCTTATTCTTGTTCCATTATTTTTATGTTGTTTTTAAAGTAAAATAATGTGGATTTTTCATAAAATGAAATTATTAGTATATTAAATGAAATTAACTTTATTAATATATTTTAAAATACTTTTAACATGAAAGAATGAATTTTTTAACAAAAATTGAAAAAAATTCATCCATTATCCCTTAATGATCTAATGTTTACTTTATAAGTAAAATGACATCCCTTTAATTTTGAAAACGTTATTAGCATAGTTAAGGTTAAAATGGGTTAAAAACTGGGATAAACCAAATTAAATGTTTTAAAATGATATATAAAACAATATTTTTTTTAAAATAACTATATTAAGACCATATAATCCTTATAATCCATTACAATACATTTTGTAATGATTCTTCATGAGTTAGATGGATATTTTTTTAATATCTTATTTCATTCCCAAAATGAAATTAATGATAATTTACAATAAATAATATTTATCAAGTGATATAAAACTCATTATAATATTCTTATAATGTCCCAAAACCCACACCCTGAAATATGTTTTCTCATAATAATTTGAAATAATCATTAATAAATATTAAAACCTAATCTCATGTCATAGATTTTGTGGCACGATCATAAATATACAAAATTGTTTTATATTTCAGACTAAGCTTCCCTGACCAAAAACATATTTGATCGAAAATTATTAATGATTTCCCATTTTGGATCAGGATGTAAAAAGTTCCCATAGTGGAACAACATTCATCAATTTCACCTAGTGTATCAAGATACACATATTTTCCATAGTGGATCAGGATGTAGTTGTTTCCCATTGTAGTTCTGAACACATCAATTTTCCATAGTAGACAATGATGCATATGTTTCATACTATAGATCAAGAAATCACCAATTTGCAATTGTATATAACAATTCACCTTATTTCTATATAATATTAGGAAGCACATCTTTCCTATTGTATATGATAACTGATGATTCACATAGTAGACTGAGGTGCACTTGTTTACCATAGTAGGATCAATCCCATCGACTTGTTTCCAATTGTTATTTTATGAGATTTTAATAGTTACCACATGAATTACAAGGGTATATATTCCCAACCTTCACATAAAGAAAAGCATACACAAGGGTTCCACAAGATCATAAAACATTCATCAACACAGTACTCCTTAAAAGAAACAGATTTTTAAAACATTCTATTAAAGAATAAACCATGAAAAAATGAATAGTTTTCCCCAAATTATAGTTATTATAAAAATAAACCATATAAATAAATAATAATGATGGAATAATTGGATTCTACCCCAACTAATTCACATATTGAATCATTGGATATATTTTTATATAGAAAATGAGTTTGAATGATCCGTTGGAATAGCTATTGAGGAAAATAACTTTTGTTGTTTGAAATATATTATTTTTTTAAATACAGAATTACGAATTAAAAAAAATTTAAATGGAAATAAACATATAAAATTAAATATAATTTTTATGTAATTATGGATTTATGATGGTAAAAAATGTTGACCATTTCATATAACATAAAAATAACATTACAATTATATTTTTTTAAAACAGTCCTAAAGTACGTCATTTATAAAATGACAGAAATATTACCATCAATACATTTAGTAATAAAAAAATGGGTAAAAATTAATTTAATTTTTTTAGAAATATTTTAAAAAATTGGAAAATATTTTGATAAAAAATGGAAATGGAATAGAAATATTTTTCATTAGAGACTTAAACATAAAGAACATTGATTATGATGACATTGTGAAATAAACCCTTACCACTTTCATAACTTTTGAATCATAATCCACATAAAATAAAGATATTTAGATCGATATTTATATCCTATAAATTTCATTAGTACATCCATATAGGTAATTAATGGATATTATATAAACCAAAAAAAATGTACTGTAAAAAATCATGTGTCCAATTGAAATTAAATTGAGATGAAAATCTAATATCGAAGGCACTAAATACTTTTGAATTTATTTAAAATCATTTATAAAAAAAATATATTTATTATTTAAATATACCAATATAATTTCCTTTTTTATAAATATATATATTTACATAAATTCATAAATAATGTTTTTATTGACACTTAATTGCACAGTTCATGGAGACGGTAGCTCGTACTTATGCATGAACGTTGTATTAACTTTTTTTGAGGTTGGGATGAAAGAAAGGTATTTAATAATTCAACATTATTAAAACAATATTATATAATTTAAATAATATTTATTCATCATATCAAACATACCTACCATATATATAAAATAGAAATGAAACATGAATCACGCCGCTTTATGGTGATGGTAGTCCACACATCACCAAGAGTGACGTTATCGATTCCAATGTTTATGAAGGTAAGGAGTTAGATATTATATATTCAATAATTAGGTTTAATTATATAATAAATATCATAAATAGACATTAGACATACTATATAAACAATCCATGATATATGGTAATGGAAAAATAATTGTATTTCTATGTGGAGACTTTAAGCCATATATATGCACCAGCGATGTTATCACTTCTTATTTAATGGTAATAAAGGTTTATAATGGAGTATTAA
This sequence comes from Viscum album, assembly GCA_963277665.1. NCBI lineage: Eukaryota > Viridiplantae > Streptophyta > Magnoliopsida > Santalales > Viscaceae > Viscum > Viscum album. The sequence continues at coordinate 1,910,822,642 of OY728155.1, forward strand.
TAGTTTTTATAATGATTAATAATAAATATATAAATTATTTTATTAATTAATGAAAAATAAAATATATTTAAATGAGGTAGAGAAGAGAAAGGACGTGATCAGTTCGAGAAATTACCTCTTTTACGAATAGATTAATTTAGATCTCCAATAAAGGTCTCTAGGGTTGGGGTTCTGAGAATATTATATATTCCATAATATAGATAAGGAAGTTTATAATATAATTTTTAATGTAATTTATGAAATATAAGGATCCATGTGGTTAAAATAAATGAGGGGGGAGGGCGCTTTTATAATTGGCACGATGCACACTTTTGGCAATCTTGAAAATTTTAATAATAAAAATTATTTTCTGGAGACAAATGATTCAAAATATCCAATAAAGGAATATTTTTTAAAATTTTAGGACATATGTTTTACCAGTGTGGATTATTAAATATTTTTATGGAATCAAAATAATTTAATAAAATATTAATCCCATAAAATATCATTATTGTCATTTTTGATACTATTTATTACATAGACCTTAAAAATTATAATATAAAAAGTAAAAAAATAATAATTTATAATATCCTAATAATATAAATGGGATATATATAATTCATGTATAACCATAAAAATATCATGTTATGTTACTTTTAATATTTTTAATAATATTTATTTGATTATTCAGTAAATTATATAATTACTACATCAGTATTGTGTAAGAATTTCATATAATCATTTCATACCTAAAAAACAAAAATCCATGATTAATATAAATATTTTAAATAAAAAATATTATTTATATTCAATCATATACTATAGATAACACCACATTAGAAATATTTCACTTTTTTAAAAAAACAACGTGACAAGTTTGACATTTCATTAGAAAAAATACTATAAATTTCATAATCTCATAAAAGTGTCCATAAAAATAATTAATTCAAAATATTGAAGATTATGATTGAAATATAGTCATATAAGGATGCTTATCTATTTTTTTGTTCATTTAATGGTTCTTACGATTTTATTTTCAACATTTAATTGCCTGATTTACCTTTAAATGTGGTAACAAATTTTACTAAGTTAACTATTAATATTATCTAAAGGGAGGTATTTAATAAATAATGAATAAATTTTTAAAAATGGAGAAAAATTTTCTCAAAATTGATGTCATAGAAGTTTCATAATTTAATTTGAAATTAAACCATAAAAATACATTCGATTTTTTTTTTCATAAAAATTACCTCTCTAAATATAAAATGATTATACAAAAAATACAACTATAAAATCCATTTCCAAAACCAAAATTATATAATTTTAGATCAAAATAAATAAATTTAATTTTATTCATAAAAAAATTATTTTTCTTTTTTCATATATTTAATTAAATGGAATTTCTAAATAAAATTCAAAAGATGTCACTATACATTAAGAAATCAGCCTATCTAAAATTTTCTATGAAATTAAACATAAGAATATTTTTAAATGATGAATTCATAAATCAAGTTAAATTTATAAAATAGGTTTTCTATAAATTTTATAAATTAATTATAATATTAACATATATGAAAACCAAATTTGATTAGAAAACGTAATTTTGAAGAAAAAATTTACTTTAATAAAAATTGATTGAATATTTACTAAGAATATATAAATATATATATATAGTATCCATATATATACATATATATCAATAATGTAGTTATTCATATTCATAACTACATTATTAATATCTTTGTTTTAAATGTCACATTAAATTATAATATTTTAATAGGTTATAGTTTTTCGTTTAAACTCTTTGTTTCATGTAATGAAATCCATGGAGAAATTAAAATTAGTTAGAGGGAAATATTTTCTAAAATATTTGGGTGTAATATTTCCCCCCACCTAATAAATTTTTTTGTTGAAATTTTAACTTGTCTCTTTTAGTCAATGACATGACATTTGAAAATTACTTTGTTGAAGCCCACAACATAAAAAGCGTTAAAAATAATTTATCTTCAAAGGAGAGAAAGGGAAGTATGATGTTTTTATCTGATTACCCATAGTATTTTTCCAAAGGTTAAAACATTAGTGGGAAGTAAAAATATTAACATGAAACAGAACTAACTTTTATATATTATTAATGACAAGAAAGTGAATGACATTAAGAAAGTACAAAATAAAAAAATATTAGACGAAAACTATTGAGATAACCATCAATTCATCGAAATTAAAGGATAATTGAGAATATTTTTTTTAAATGTAAATTTATTACAGTTTAGGAATAAATTTTTCCATATATAGTAGAAATATATATATATATATATATGTATATATGAATACTGGAAAATTTTAATTTCATACTTTTATAAATTCTCACAATAATATAATATTTTCACAAAATGATGAGTCTAAAAGATGAATTTTTATTCCCTTAAATAACTAAACAAATTTCTCATTGATCAGATAATCCAAAAAAGAAAGAAATATATTCCTCTTATATTTAATCATTATCAAAAACTAACATTTTAGGCACATTATAATATGATTAATTAAATAATAAACCTTCATATGAAGAAAACTACACTGAGTCTCCCAAATTCTATAGTAACACCCAAAGTTCAACATAGATCATTCAAAAAATAACTATCCTTAAAATCCCTTAAAAAATGTATACTTATATTAAAAACAATAAATTTAATGAATTTGATCACATAGTATTCCAAGATAAAATTAATATTTATCTCCCTACAGAACATAAATCACTCTAAATGTCTTATACAAAAATCTAATTTCCCAAGTCACATAATCTTCATATTATGTTAATAGTTTACATTAATCACCTAAATCTGAATAAATAAACACTAAAATATTGTATTCATACAATATATAAATCAAAATTTTATTCTAAGATAAGTTCTCATAATATTATATTTACCTTAATCCCATATTGTTCCCTGGAACATAGAATATTATTCATAAAAAATAACATGAAACACTTATTTACTAAATAAATTTCCCATACCATGGTTATCTATATGATAAAACATGTGTTCCCAAAATCCGTTCATTATTAATCTATAAAAAATTTTAAATAAGAAGAAAATTTTATACTAACTATGACTTCATGTAGTCTTATGGTTGGTGTTGCACCTATATCAACGCTGGGTTGTGGGTTCAATCCCAACAACATTGTCAATCATTATGGGTTGTCACCAATCTTGTGATTTTCTATTTTTTGAGACAATATTAAAAAAATCCTTATAAAAATCCTTTAATGTAAGAAAAATTCTGAAAAATAACCACTATATATTAAACATAATTAAACGTTTTCCCCTAAAAGGTTATCTCAAACCTTGCATTTTTCATCCCAATATGTAATAACACATAATTAATTCAAAATCAAAGAACATATAAACCCTACAGGTTATCAAAAACATTAAACCTATATATGTTAAATGTAAATTAATTCATTGTAAAATAATTATTCATGATAAAAATAAGGATTCATACATGTAAACACAAAAAAACTCCCAATATATCCTTAAACACCTGAAAATTCAATTACTTAAAACCTAAAATGGGGTTTCTAAGAATCATTACATGTGTTCAAATTCAATATTATATACTCATGATATTATCCATGACTCTAGAGAAAAAATTTCATTAAAACATCTTAATCTCTAATTTTTTCAAAACTAAAATATGATACATACTGTAATAGCTTGAGACCAGACACTCGGATCTGGTGTGAAAAAATAAAAATTACATTTCTCGAATTGATATAAATAAATGATACCTAATTTAAAATATAAAAAACATACAAAACAAATTGTATCTTTGGATCACTTTCATGCTGAATTACATTTTAGGTTTAGAGTTTTAGATAATATGGATAAATACACACATATTTTTTTTAAGATAAAAAAATATTTATTGAACATTCTATTTAATCTCCCAAAAAAATTTCTTGAATTAAGACACACATTTTTTCGATAATGGATCATGATTCACCTGTTTCCCATTACAGATCAGGACACATCTATTTTTCATAGTCAACCTAGAGGAATCTGTTTTCTATTTTCGTCCAAGATGATATAGTTTCCCATTGGAGATGAGGAGGCACCAAATTTCCATGTTGAATCAGGAAGAAACTGTTTTCTATAGTAGAACAACAGTCACTTGCTTCCCATAGTAGATCAAGATACACTTTTTCTCATACTTGGATCAATCCCATTAAAAGTTTTCTCATATTTATCTCATTGGATATTATACTAAACCTAATCAAATAGATGGAGATATTGGTTCCACCTGTAAGATAAAATAAATTCATAAATATGTGTACCATAAGATAATAAAACATTCAATCTCAGAGAACACATGAAATGAAATATATTTTATAAAAATTTCATCAATGTATAAACCATACTAAAGGGAATTGTTTTAAATAACCTCTTGTCATTATAAAAATATACAATCCTGTAAAATAATAAGGATGGTATCCTTGGATAATATCCCGAATAAAGATTTACTAATATCAAAGTATGTGACCATAAATAGAAAATTATTTTCAAAGATCATGTGAAATAAATATTAAGGAAAATAACAATTCCATTTAAAAATCACTCCTTAAAAAATGCTATGCACTTATTCCTGAAAAAAATTTATTCGAAAATAAACTTGTAAACATGTAAATTGTTATTAAATTAATTTTGGAATCATGATGTAAGTATAATCCAATAATTCCATATATTCTAAAAATAACAATAATTTTTTTTATTTTTTTCAAAAATGTCTGAAACAACATCATTTGTTATATGAGAAAAGAGTCTATTTGAAACATAAGCTAAAATGTAAAACATTGGTAAAATAAATTTAACCAATAATAGTACAATAATAATTTTTTTTATGAATTTATAAAAAACATATACATTGGAGAGAAATATACTCCAACGAAAACATAATAAAAAACAATCTCGAATGATATTAAGATTATAAAATATACCCTTACAGATTTGGTATCTTTGAAATCATAGGAACCATAAAAGAAGTTAATTTATAACTATTTTTATATCACATAAGATCAAAGAAATTAATCATATTATAAATTTATTATTTGTATATATAAAAAAGAAATAGCTAGTGTATAAATAATGTTTCCCATAGAAATAAAAGTGAGATAAAAATTCATTACATTTTATTTGACATCCATTAAATGTTATCTAACATCATGTATAATAAATTTATCATTATTATACATATATACCAGAATAATTTACATGGTTATCATTATATATATACATATATATTTAAATTCTTAATGAAAATATTTATTGAGAATTAATTAAACCATTCATAGAGACGATATACAGAACATACACGTAAATATTGTATTAAACTTTTTAAGGATAGAAAGAAACGAAGTTAAATAATAATTCACCATTAAATAATAATTAAAATATAATTTCTATAATATATATTAATCATATCTATCCACCTAAACATCCATTTATATTATAAATGAAAAATGAATTGCATTGCTTCTTATAGGTGGCCGTATACATATGCATATGAGAAATTTTATAGTTTTCCAATGATTTTGAAGGTACAAAGGTAGATATTGTATTTTCATTCCAAAAGAATAAATTTTTCTAAAAATAATTTATAAACTATAATTACAAAATAGTTTCCATCTCTTAAATATGGTTATGGGAATTGAACTGTATCGCTAAATGGAGACAACAAACTATACATACAGTCGAGCGATACATGAAATTATTATTTGATTGGAAAGAAGGTGTATAATTGTTTTTTCATAATAATAATATTTTTTGGATATTTATTAAAATTAATTTTTTATTTTATGTTAAATTTCATAGATTCAATATTTGTAAAGAAGATATAAAGATAAATTGATCGGTTACATTGAGTACCTGTACTACGATGTGATTTCTTTAGATCACCTCTAAAGGGGTCTATGATTGGACTTATGAGAAAAACTACACCTCAATACTGTTTCTAAGAATGTTTAAAAGAGAATATTTTGTGGTATTTCTATTCTAGAATTCCCTAAGTGGTGTAAATAATTGGGGGAGGTTGGCCCAATTATAATTGGGGTGAGGGGTACTTCAGTAATTACTCAAAATATTAAAATATAAGAAGAATATTATAGATCCAAATGGATCGAAATGGAATATAAGTGAACATATATGGATATTTTAAACCATATAGAATCTCATTTGTGCTTATTTGTTTTATATTATTATTTTTAACTAGTTTTAAAAAATATTTAACCCATAAAATAACATTATTGTTAATTTTGATACTATTCATTACCTTGACTATAAAAATATTATGAAAACAAGTAAAATAATTTTTTTATTATATCATAAACATGACATGTTCGTCAATAGAATTTCGAGATCACCATAAATACCTCAAATTTTGTTAATTTTATTATGTTTATTATCATTAGTTTGTTTTTTCCAAGAATTAAATAATTACGACTCCAATGTTGTGTAAACAATTTTGGTAATTTTTTAGTATAGAAAAATTAAAAATAAATTTACATTATAGAAATAAATATTTTAGATTTAAAAATACTATTTATATATAAACATATCTTCGATATGCATCTATATTAAAAATATTACATTTACTAAAAATAATAGTGTTACATGTATGACATTTTGTTAAATAATATAACATGAAGATAATATTCTTACACAAGTGGCCTAAAAGGTCATAAATTTGACATTTAAATGTTTTTGGTCGATATATACTAATAAAATAAGATTTATGTCTATTTTTAAGTCATTTAATAGTTCAAGTTATTTTATTTTTAATCTTTAATAACATCATTTTCTATTTACTGATAGAATACAAAATTATTTATTTACTATTCATTTGGTCAAAAAATAAATGGGATCTATGTAGTAAATTTGGTCCTTTTAATTACTGATATGGATACAAATTTTCAATAATACAATCATATAAATTATAGAATTTTTATAAAAATTAAACAAGTAAAATGAAAAAAATTATTATTCCAAAAAAACAACTTTATAAATATTATATGTTTTTCATACTAATATAATTTGTAAATTACATTTCAGAAAACTATAATTGGATTATTTTAAATAAATATGATATAATAATGTTTTTATAAAATGTAATATATAATTATTCTTTGAAAATTATTTATAAAAATACATATCTTTAAATAAAAATATGAATTTTTCACTAATCATTGAAAAACTAATATTTTAAGATAATTCTCAATAACTAATATAAAGATAAATTTCATAAGATGGGTGATAAAATAAAATCAATTTACTAAATGAAATATATATAAAATTTATGAATTAATAATAATAAATCACAAAATAAAACCCATTTTTTGAGAAAAAATATTTTTGTAGAATAAATTGACTTTACTAAAAATTGAATAATTTTTTACTAATTATATATCAATAAATTTATTTTTTACAATATATATATCAATAAATTATTTAATCCTATTCATACCCATCTAACAAATAGATATTTTATAAATTTCCTATTAAATAATAATATTTTATTAATGTATCGAGATTGAATGAAATCAGTTTTCGGTATAACAAATTCCATAGAATAAATAAAAGTAGTTAAATAAAAATATTTTCTAAATTATCATAGAGCTACACTTATCATAAGTAAAATTAATTTTAATTAGTTTATAATATCTATCATGGTCTATTAATGTGTAAATTTTCCTATTATAGTAATTTTATTACACCTAAATAATAAAAATATATTGATACATCAATAACCATCAAGATGGTTAACTGAACGTTAAAACAGATTGATAAAGGTAACAAAAAAATCATATATAAATTTTATTTTATTATATTTTTTACATTCATATTAATCTTATCATTTAATTATATTAATTTTGATCAATTTTTATTATAAATTTAATTAATATTATTTTAATACTCTATGTAATTCCATGATCACCACTCCATATAAATATAAATCGGTACCCCTATCTACACTTATTAAAAGCACCTAAGTAATTTATCTTGATAAAAATCTTTTAAATTACCTTATAAATAATTGTAGTCACGATTTATAGGTTTTGGTATTCATAAAATACCATTAAAAGGTTTTATAATAAGGGATCTAAATGAATTCTACCGATGAATATGTAATCATCTTTACCGACTCTTTAATTTTTATTTCTTATTTTAATTACTAAAAATAGATCTTTAATTTAATTTAATAGTAAATACATTATCATAAATATAATAATATTATATTTTTATTATTTTAAATCCAATCTCCATCTCTTCTCCATCCTATGAAAAGAGAAAACATCGTCAGTGTGTATGTATGATATACCTTCTCAACATAACGGTGTCATCCATGCTTCATAAAAACATTACATAGATTGTTGTAATGATGTATATAATTAATATATATTATATTTATTACATATATATGATTCTAAAATATAATATATCATTTAACTTATTACCTCGCCACACTTTCGAAAAAGAAAATGTTGCGCGTGCATGCATGTGTACTACCGCCTTCCTGAAGCAATGTGATTCATATTTCAAGTCTTATATAAATGGTGATTTTAAATACTTATATAAAGTATATATATAAATTTTATATAATTAATAACATTATTGATATGAAATTAAAAGGATCAAGGTTCAACTACCACATTATCTGATGAAAAACACACATAGAAAATATAGCATTTAATAAATTCAATCGTGATAATAATAAATGATTGATAAATAATGTGTGCTAATATGTGATAAATATATCATTATTTATGTTATATATATGTATAATGTTATTTTATGTATGTACATTAAATATAAATTTTTTTTATATGATGTTAAAATAACTTATGAGGCATGTCAAACATGAGGAAAGGGGTTTCATAACGTAGCATTACTTCTTTGGGTTAACTCAATTTTTAATTACTATATTATGTAATTATTTTTTACAAAATCAAATTTTTTATATTTATTATTTATTTAAATGTTTATTATTTATTTACAATTTTTATAGATAAACACTCCATTTATTAATTGTCAATTCGATGATATTTACTTTTTATGGTATTTTATAACTCAATTTCATTTTATTGGGTAATATTACATCTTCATTGTCTGTGATATCCAATGATTATATGTTTAATGAAAATTAATTTTTTTATTTCTTCTTTTATATTTTTATTATATTTAATATGATATAAACAATCATTACAACGATTAATTATTACATCTATGTTATGATCATTATAAGGAATTTCTTTACAATTTCCACTATAATGAAACATATTTGATATTATGAAACTTCTTTTTTCATATATGGTGTATATAATATCCATATTTATAAATTTAATAGAAATATTTGTTTAATAATAATGTTTAATCTATAAATTATGTTTTAATCTTCTGAGAGGTTATAGTTTAAAAGTTACCCCAATAGTAAAAATTTATTTTATAATATTAATTTACGGGATTTTATAAATATAATCCTTCATAAAAAAATTATTTTATGATCATGTAGATATTTATAGAGGTTCCATGTTATCATAAAACCTTTCATTTATTTGGAAGATGAATCTTGTAATGAAATGTTTAAAATAAAATAATATATATATATATATATATATATTATTTTTTGATGGGTATATTATTTTTCGATATCTATATTTTTTAAAATGGTTTTACAAAATTAATTTTTACTTAAAAAAATTAATATTAATGGTCATATTGAGTCATCCAAAATTGTTTAAATGGATTTCATGTAATATTTATATTGTTTCTCAAAAGTACCATTTTTATAATTCTATTTAAAATGTAAAAATGTGTGTTTCTTTTTTTGTATACAGATTTAATGGATATTACTACAGTCAAAAACATTTGACACTATTTAGAATCTAAATAATGTTTTAAATGGATTAAAAAAATGTATTCATGCAAAACATAATTTAATGTCTCTCTTCCATATTAATTATTCCTAAAATGAATATTATTTAGTGAAAATCAATATTTTTGATGAATTTATGATCATCCTTTGTCCCATATTGATATTATGTTTATTATCCTTCTCTAGAAATATTATGGTTTGTTATATTAATTTTTAATTTTAAATCTAATCCATATTAAATATCCAAATTATTTGTATCATGGATATTGTTATTTTATAAACTATATTCCATTCATACATACAATATTAACTATGAATTTTACTTGATTTATTTTGAAAATATTAATATTTTATATAGTTTACAAAAAATATATATTTGTTGTAAAGGAATATTGTGTATGAATTGAATTGATTATTTAATACATGAGTATTGAATTTGACATGTAGTTATCGATGGGTTCTAGTTATATATATACCATTAATTCATTAATATATCTTATGAAACAAATTATTTGGTCAGATTTATTAAATTTGTTTTTGGTTTATACATAATCATTGAGTAAACTATCTCAGAAAAATTATTTAACATAATGATATAATGATATTTTAGATAATTATATCCATCCTGAAGTATTTATGTAATTAAAAATAAATTTATTATTATCCATGAGATTATTACATTTATATTATATGTGGTTGAATTTATTGTTCAAGTTATTTATTAAATGTTATATGTTTTCAGTTATTTACCATTACATATTGGTTTTTACTTATTTATCAATGATATATTCCACTATATATATATATATATATATCCCTCAGTGAGTACTTGATCCCCCTTAGTTTTTTTCTCCCATGGAAATGAAGAAGGAATAAATTAATTAGTTCAAAAATGGGGAATTATTATTCTAACTATATTCTATAGATCATTTATAATATAATATAAGAAGAATGTATATATATATATAGGTTTCCAAGAGTGTTGTACCATTAGGTCAATTGAGATAAAATATATTATATCTAGTGGTAATGAAAAAAGGTAAACCCCAAACAATAGATATTAGATTTTGGGTTTCTATAGATGTTTCTGACATTTTTTTGTGGATGGTGCGTGCATTGTCATGGTGACGCATGATTGTGGCCCCAAGTTACCACTTTCCAAAGGTGAGCGACATTAATCGCTTCTTCAACGATGTTTTCTTCTTGATCTAAATGGCATGGTGGGATATTTTTCACTCCTTCCACGGATTCCTCCTCAAAATTCGTCACATATTCTGGGTCTCCCTCATATATGTTAGTGATAGTTCATGTAACTTATTCATAGTTCCATTTATTTTTGGTTGCCTATTAATTACGTTGCTTCTGTCTAGACATTCTAGGGGGTCTTGACATGAGAGAAACCTTCAGTCGTAGTATATGGTAACATCAGGCATGTCGGGGCATCTATGGATATTGGAAAATTTGTTATCTATATTCTTCATTGTAGCAGGTCTTCTCAAAGTTGTTGAACCGAATTCATCCCACATGGTTCATAGGGTATCTTATTCCATTGGTAGGTCTTCGAGGTTTTCCTTGGTTTCCCCTGTTTATCATGGGGTATGTTATAAGATTAATGTCTAGAAGAGATATATCAGACAGAGGAGAACACTGATGAGAGTTAATCATATTGGTACATCCCAAGGAAGAATTACCTAGAATGTTTATCGGATAGATGGATTATAATTCCCAAAGAGGGAGGAACTGATATGGAACATCCCAAAAAGGAAAGGTTTCACACCATAAAGTCTAATCTAGAAATAAAAAATAACAGATCAATGAGGTGAACCGAAAAAACAGGGAAAAAAGGTTACCATTGGTAGGGATTGAACCTCTGAGAAGATTCCTAAAATAATTCTTAGAATATTTGGATCAGAACCCACGTAGTTAGAAGGTGTGATTTGGGACTTACACATGGCTAGCTACCCGTTGAAAGAGGTGAACTCTTGGATGGATGGATTTGGTGTTTTTAGATTATTCATTATTTGATGACCATGTTCTTCTAGAAAAAATGAATAAGTGAGTCACATGATCTAACTGGGATGTGGTGACCCAGTTAAGAATCAGGATGGATGATGGAGGATTTGGTGATGTGGTAGGAATGAATGAGGTGGAACCGATGTGAAGATTACTCTGCTGGGATTGAACCTCAGGGTGGCTTCCTACATATCTCGGTTGCTGGAAATAAATGTCCACATAGTTTGGTGGTGTGATGAGACACTTTTTGAGGAAGCTCATGAGAATAGAGTTCATGGATGGGGACCCATAGGAAGTATATCCTCTGAGTTGGGGCATGATCTCCCCGAGACACAAAGGCTAAAAGGAAAGTATAATATGGGAAATGGGTGGTGGTATTAAACCTCTAGAAGAATTATAATACATCTTAGTGGCTGGGAATCAATGTAAAAATAGTTTAGGATGGAGGTAAAGAATCAAATTGTACACAAAGGACAATGACTTGAAGACTCACTAGGGCCTTATGTATGGTTAGTGGACCTTCTTAAGAGGGAAACTCTTTTTTTATGAGTCTGTTCAAGTGCAGGGCTTATGCATGGTTAGCAGTTCAGGAGGATTAGATCACCTTAGGGAGGATTCCTACATAACCGAAATAGATCAAAACCTATGTAGTTCAGAAGACACAGTTATAGATCCTGTTGGATGAGTGAAATGACATCAAATATATGGAACAAATGGGTTGTGTGTGAGTGATTGTCTTGAACATTATATAGGCTTTCTATATTCCCTTCTTAGAAGGAAAGGATCAATATCCATGTATTTCAGTGAAGTGGGGTAAGATGTTTACGTAGGATTAGCAGCATAAAGGATTACATTCTAATATCACATGAGTAATGTTCAGTGTGAGAAAAAATAAGAAGCCGTAGAGTAAAAAGATGTGTCATGAAATGTCTGCACAAATGGAATGATGTGGGGCTTGTGCATGGAAGCTGCCCAGGTGCCACTATGGAGCGACACTAATGGACGATTGTTATGTATGGATGCTGCCCCAGTGCCACTAAGGAGAGACAATGAGGGATGAGTATTATAAGTTGAAGCTTCATAGGTGTCATTAGAGAGTGAAATTATAGGATGGGGATTTTCCATGAAAGCTACCCCGATGATGCTATGTAGAGGAAACAATGGATGGGGCTTACACATGAAGTCTTCCCTTGATATCCTTATCATGTCTAGTCACAATGGTATCTAATGTTCATTGTAAGGTTTAAAGATTCATTTTAACATCATGTAAATGGAATAGGTGTGCATGGCCTATTTAATGAGATGACTATTATGTATTGCTCATGTGAAGCCATGAGGGAATATCGACATGATGATTGGTTTGTGAGAAATTTTTTGGGGATTTCACCTTAAGTGGATTCCCATAGTGTTTATTTGTTATTCATCTCCTCATGAGGCATATTATTCTTGCTGAATAAGGCATCCTATACACGAATCATTTGGTATTATACATTTTAAAGTCATATAGTGAGGACTATTTGTATCTTATGCTTGATGAATAATGCATTTCTTTTTCATAAAAAGAGGCATCCAATGTCACTCATATAGGGTTTATTACAATTTATAGTCGTGCCATGTGGACTATTAAGAAGAAGGTTCCTTACAATGGTAAGTTATTGGGCTTATGAAAGAGAATCCTTCTATGGTTCAACCTAGTATATAATCTAGGTGAATTGTTTTGAGGAGTTTCATGAGGAATTTCTCGACTCAAGGTACTCAGGGAATTGAAGATGAGAATCTCAACCCATGACCTGGGAAAGAGACATAGAGGAATATTTTGACTCAAGGTGTCTCAAGGAGTTTATATAAGTATTTAAAATCATGGTTTTCCACAGTTTGAATTGGGGTTCACATAAGGGATCAAGCTTAAAATTTGGAGACTTGTCCTGAAAATTTCACAGTGTGACTCTCTATTTTCATAGAGGGTAATGTTAATGGACCATCCTGGAGGGTCAACACCGCAACATGACCCTAATCCTGAGTATGGGTGTGGGGGCACAACCCATGAGGTACAGACTAATGGTTATGAATGTAATAGCTTCCTGAAGAAAAAAGGTTCTGGGAGGAAAGGTTATTTGGGAGGGAATTATGCTTCATGAAGGAAGGATTCTCCATGAAGGAATGATTTTTAACTAAGGAAGGACTTTGGAAGAGTTGAGGTTCACCTTAGAAAAGAGCTCATTACATGGAGAGTGTTCCAAATATGCTTAATAATTTATATAGTTTTGAGAAACCTGAAGGGGCTCACATCTTAGTTATGGTTGGAGACCTTCACGAAATAAATTTTTACGATGGGCATGGAAAATAAATTTCCCTCTGGTTCATGATGCTCTAGAACACACATAAATGAGATATTGACCACCGAAGGGGCTGACATAACTCTGCTTATGAGTTTGGGGATGTGGCTATTAATTGGTAAAGGGGGTTTACGATGGTCGTAATGACCCCTATAAATTAAATGGAATCCACGTTGAAAGTATGATTGTGTGGCCGCAAAGGAAAAAAAGGGCTTCGAGAAACATGGAAACTTGCAATGGGAGCTTTGCGAACTGCGAAGAAAAATGGACGTTGTGAAGAACATACGTTCATGTGGTGAGATTTGAAAACTGAAAAATAAAAATAGAAACCATAAATCATATATGTTCATGTGGGGAGATTATTGAAAAAATAATGGAAACAAATTCTACAAATAAAATATTTTCTCACAACCACAGAGGGGGATTTGTGAATCACTTTTCCAGCCTTAATTCAAATGAACATAGATTTTAATTTTTAACACTGTTCAGGATCTATGACCTATCAAATCAAAACCTAAAAAATGATCCATGTTCTTGGATCACGTATGAATGCCTTTGGTCCATCTTTTGGATGTTTTTTTAGTACCAAAAACAGTAGATCCAAATAACCTTACATCAAAATCCCCATGAATTTTCCCTATAACTATAGCACATCTTCCCTACAAACTATAGTGTCATGGAACTTAAAAAATGAAACATCATATCAAATCTTAGGGACCATAGAGCAGATACCCCTAAATCACTGAAATATTAGACTAAATGTCTATCGATTCATAATCTAGTGGACATAGACATACCATTAAGGCAATTAATTGATGAATGAAAAACCCCCGAAAAAAATTTCTCAATATAGATAAATATTCCAATTTAGAGTCTATCTCCCACTCAACCATTCATAGTGAAATGAATTACTCAAAGTGTCCAAAACCCTCTCAAAATATATATCTCCATTATAATAACTTTTTTTTCATTTAACATTATCCTAACACTATCAACACCAAAATAAGGACATGTAATGACCTATATATTTCAAATACATTATATTAGAGATTTATAAATTAATATTATCCTAGAGATTCAAAACAATTATCGGAAAACTAAATAGTAACCTATATCACAATAATCCTCATAGCTACCTCTCACAAAAGAAAAAATCTGTCTTAAAAATAAAAAAATAGTACAATTAATAATTATACTCAATTAAATCCACAATAATCAAACATGTTAATAAATCATTCCCCGAAATAAAATATCTCAAACATTAGAAGAAACCAATGTAAAAAATAGATTGGGTTACCTGATATGTATCTTATAATCATATTCCCTTGATATTTACTCTAAGACACCAAGACAATACAGAACATGAACCAATGAGATAACTCACTTATAGAACACCTATTGAGTCAAAAGAACCAGTTCATACACTTTCTATCCTTAGTTTTAAAAATTATAAAATAAATTATTAAATATAATGATATACTATCCTTATATATCACATGATTTAATATTATTTTTATGAGAAAATTAAGTACTAAAATATTTTGAATACATTTATAATAATATGATTATGAAAATTATATTCAATAGATATACAATGTTTAGTTTATCTAACTAGTTACAGTTGGTTCATCAAAGTTACCAACTCTGGTCCATCGATCTATCTTACACTAGATCCATCCAGCTAAAAAATTTATTCAATCGAATGTATAAATTTTTAATATAGTGATAATTTTTTTCTATAGAAATAATGTTTTTATCAGCATTGTGAAGATTCTTACAAAATGGCATCAAAAAAAGATGTATAGAAAAAAATTACCAATCAAGATGGGGAAATTATGAAGCCATTACAACCATCAGTAAGAATCACATAATATAACTATATGAATAATTCATAAAAGTCGAGATACATTCACATATATGTAAGCTAATTCATATTCCACTCAACCCATCTAAATCATAATTTTAAAATACATCTTTTAACATACACATTATAAATAATATTGAGGTTTTAATTTTATAGAATCCAATTGAGGTATATAAATTTATCATAGACTTATCATTTTATTTCATCATGTGTGATCTAGGTTTAGTTCACATATTTCCAATGATAAGAGTACAACTAATTATAATCAAGATTGTCGGGGGATTTTAGGGATAAGATGACATAGATTATGAACATTTTGGCAGGATGGTTTTCTTTTAATAAGGATAGATACCTTTATATCTTTGTTAAATTTGTGGATACCTAATATTTTTGTTGTAGACATCCATAACAATTATGGGTTAAGAATTATTTCTTATCCTAAAATATTTGTTGTTAATTAATAACTAGTTTTATAAAATATCCTTTCACTTGCCTATAAATGTTTATTAATTCAACTAAGAATTTTTCTAGATCGTTTTTCTTCTAGTAACTATACTAAAAACTGTTATCATGGACGATATTTGTGTTCGATTAATAAACCCTATATATTATATGATATACTAGTTTAATAAATCACAAATAAGAGCATCTAATTTTGCTTAATTTTTTTAAACTATAATTCACCAACCCCCTGTACCCATTAATATACTCTTCAATTGTAATGATTTTATTAGAGTAAGTTATACGAATTAACATTCTAGTTTTTCCCTTCTTCACTTCATTTAATGTTTTTATCATTTTACATATATTTTTAATTGTCTTTTTAGGTTTTTGAAGCATTTTTAATGTAATGTTTAATTTTAAAAAATTGAATTTTTCTTCTTTACAAATATCAAATTTATAAATATTTTAACTATTTATAATAATAATAGTAAAAGGACACTGGTTTTTAATGGGGATGATTATGAATATTAGAGAGGTTATATGAAATCCTATTTGAACAATGTATTGGAAACCATTATTATGCTTACTACGAATTGTCAAATACCTAATAAAGATGTTTCTATGTCTATAAAATAAGTGAATAATCAATATAAACTAAATTATTATGTAGGATTTTTTTAAAATTATAATGAATGTATATAGTTAGTTTTCTTCTTCTGAAGTCAAAAACAGTATTTGGACGATATTGGGGATTACTCATTTTGGTACTTAAAAAGCCATAGAAACTAGAAAAGAAATTTATAGAGTTAATTATAGGGCATTTAGTTTCTTACCTAGAGAATATTTATCTATCACTAATTAGAGATTCATGATAATTATTTATAGTTTATAGTCTATGGGTGATTAAGATTTTAATTATGATATTCTAGATGAAAGGATATTTAATATTATTCTAGTAGTGTTGGATTTGAGGAGAACATATTTTTAAGGATACAAGGTTGATTACTAAGCTTATTTTAGATGATTTTATTGGTTATCTTATGAAGTACAAAGGAATATTGAAAAGACATACTAAATAAATAAAAAATGGAGTATCCATTTCTTTTACGTCAAATATTTATAATCATATGATATTTTCAAACAATGTTTTTATATAATCGATTAAAAACAATGTTCATGTTGAAAAATTGATAGGTTCTAATGATATGTTTTAAAATGTGTCACTAAATATTTATATGAGAATAAATATGATTTTAGGGAAGAAAGATATTAGTTATATATATAAGAATAATTTTAAAGATAAAAGAAATGTAAAATAATTTTCCCAAATGATATGTTATGAGTGTAAGAAACATGATCATAGAAGACCAAATTTTTCCATGATTAAAAGAAAATATTAGAAGGATTTATGTTTTGTGAAGAATTCTGTGGATTTATTCAGACTTAAGGGTAAGAAAATCTTGAAATCATCAGACAATTGATGTTCAATTGGAGGGTATATTTCTTCTGATAATTATTTAGACAATGAATGTAAAGATCATAAGAACATTATATTCTTTGTTTCTGTTCAATATAATTGTAATAATTTTTTAAATAAATAATTTTGTGAAACCTTGACTAATATTATTTTGAAAACAAATTTCTTTGATAGTGAAATTGAGAAAAATTATATACCTTCATATGAAGTATCTACTTAATTCAAATAAAATAATATGTCACCAATATTATAGGAGGATCCATGATTTTATAAACATTTAGAGAACCAATATTTAAAAGTTTCTAAAAAACATGATCTTTTTGACGAAAAGCATCTAAAAAACCAATAATATCCACATGTACTCATGGAAATTCTAATACATCCAAATATTTTTAGAATTATAATATTGATAAAACTAATTTTTCAAAATATTGATAAAAAATTAATTCTATTACAAGATTTTTGTACGTTAAAAATATAGCTATGAAACTAAATTCAATAATTTTTTGTCACAAATAATTACTATAAAGAAGTAAAACTACTAAATATAATTGTTTTAATATATAAATATAGATATACCATTATAGGGATTTATCTAGAATTGATTTTAAAAATAAAATAATTTTTTTTAAAAAACTACATTTTTTTAATGTGTACTTCATTATATCTAAAATGTATAAGTAGAGGAAATTAGATGAATAATGGGGTTTTAAATAAATTAAAATCTCTATGATTCAAAAAGATTATTTTTTAAAAAGAATTATAAAAGGTGAAATATAGTATAGTTGTAAGGATGTGGATTCAGTAAATTTTATTTTCTAATAATGATGGACATAAGTAGGTTACAGTTCCATAATTCAAGTCCTTATATTAATAAGAAAATAATAAGTGTACCAGTAATTATATATGGTACATGGATATTTTTTTTCCAAGACATATAAAATGGAATAATAATTTCTTATTAAAAATTATTAAAATGAAAGGTAAAAGAGTTACAATTATTGAGAATTCTCAGGGATAAAATATTAGAATAGGTAGAATTGATGTTCTTATAAAATCATTAATTTAAAATATTCTTCATTTTTTAGGTATTAAGTAAAAACATATTATCTTAATTTAATTATGAGATAATTAATATCTTGTTAACATTTGGAATGATAAATTAACTAAACACAGTTTAAATGATAAAGTTATTTTTTCTACCAAAATCCATGAGAGTCTATAAAAAAGATGACATATGAGACCTTAAGAGCCAATACACACCTTTCTATATTGTAATGGAATTTCAATATTTTTTATGGAATAGAATATTAGAGAAATATTATGTTAAAACCTTATCAAAACACTCTAATATTTATCTGGATAAATATATATTAAAGAACATATTTTATTTATCAAATGGGTTTGTGATCCTTATTAGTTTGGAAAGAATCATAAGTTGAGTTTTAAGTCAATTAGAGTAGTATCAACTCCAGATTATATATAGTCATGTTACATGGGATTGTATATCCCAATGAAAACTATATGTATCGGTGAAAAATAATTTTTATATAATTTATATTACGACTACACTATTCATATGTGGTTCAATTTTATAGAAAAAAAATTAAAATCCAATAAAATTTTAAAAATTTTAAATACCATTTTAAAAATGAGAAAAATATTCCATTGATAACTATTCATGGACATATTTGTGGGGAGATTTTAAATTATTGTTTTCATTTTTTTGTAAAAAAGGAAATGATTTTCACCTTATGGAAAACCACTTAAAAATGGTGTCATTCAAAGAATAAATATAATTCATTAAACATTTACAAGAACCATGTTAAATGAATACTGAATTTCTAAACATTTATCAGATGAATTATATATTTTTTCACACTATAATATATATTTGGTTTTAAGAAGACCTTTTATTAATAAAACGCTTTATTAATTGTGGACTATAGTAAAGATAAACATTGTTACATCATTTTTTATATATTAAACATATTTATTCTGAATAATAATGGTATTCCACATATTTTTTCACCAAAATGAGATGAAGTAATATTTCTATAATATTCATTAAATTTTATGGATTATAGAGGATTTAATAAAAAGTCATTTAATGTTTAGGAAACAGTGCATGGTAAAATATAGATTTAAAACCATGTTGTGAAGTTCTTGTTATGAGATAACAAGTGAAGAAAATTTTTCTTATTTTACATCTCAAACAAAATTTAAACCATTGTTAAAGAATGAGTTTTTATAATCCTAATGAATTATTTTATTATTAAGAATCATCCCATTGTTAATATCATTAGTTATGTCAATTAACCTATAAAATCACTATGTTCCGTATGAATCAAAATTGAATTGTACAAATTTTTATAACATTTTGAACTTAAGACACTTGATTTGAATTTAGGTGATGATTATTGGATAAAATATATGTAATATTATCGTAATAAATTTTAATAGAATCATGTTTTAACATTATTTGGAAGACGTAATGATTTATATTCTAGTGTGGTAAAATGTTTTTTTCGAAATAAATGTGATGAAAATGGAATTATAGATAAAAATAATTATAGAATTTTTTGAAAAGGGTTATAATAAAGCAGATAGTATAGAATATGATGAAACTTATGCTCTATTAGATAGAATTTATACTATATTTATTCTTATAACATATGTTGCATTTCATATTTTCAATTGTTTTCAAATGGAAGTGATGTGTTTTTTTCTTAATGGATATGTATATAAGGAATTTTATATTGAAAAAACCCATAGTTTTGAAAATAAAAAATATCCGGACACTAAATTTATTCTTAAAAGGAACTTAATATATTTAAACATGCCCATATATTTTAGAATGATATATTAACTAGATTGTTTTACAAAAAATATTTTAAGAGTGATTTGGATCCAAAATATTTTATAAAAACAGTTTTTATGAATGCCATAACTGTTCTAATTTATATCAATGAAATTATCTGTGGACCAACATAAAAATATCTTTCAAAATACCTTATGGATCATATGAAATATGAGTTTGAGATGAGCCTGATGGGTAAACATACTTTCATATTTTCAAAATTTTAAAAAATCAAGAAATAACATTTATATCTCATCATAAGTATACAAATTATATTCTAATGAAATTTTAATATGATAACAACAATCATATACATACTTCTATCTGAACCTCAAATATATTAGATATTTATGAATCTAAGATATCATTAGGTCAAATTATATTTATATGAATGATTGTTTGTTTACTATAATTTAAATTTATACATTCAAATTTTATGTTATCTGTATTCTAATATCTGAGGTATCAATCCAATCCAATATAATAAAATTTTATACAATAAAAAAATTATATAATCTTATAGGATCTATGGATATTGATTTATTTTATTATTCTAGAAATTAATTTTAACATGAATGTTTTTTATATGCTTATTTTTTTGGTTTTCTAATGAATAGAAAAAGTACGTATAGAACATTTTAATTATTTGGATAATATTTGGTTTATTTGTCTAGTATGAAATAAAACTTTGTAGCATTTTACACTACAAAAATAAGAATATGTGGAACATTCAAGTGATTGTGCTCATGGTTTTTTGACGAAACACACACTAGACGACTTTGTCTTGAGTTTTAGAAAAACAAAAATTTTGTAAGGTAATAAAAGATACATAGTATTAATCAAAAATTGAACACATAACTGATGATATAATCACAAAGATATAATACATTATTTCATTAAGGACCACAAACTAAAAGGGTAAATTATATTAAAATTCATCACAATGCATGTGAAATTTGATGATATATTTAAAAAACCATTATATTGTGATTTTTATTAATATATTAAACAAAATCTTGAGATGGTAAATATAAAATGACGATTCATATCTTCTTCTACCTTACCAATATCATTATAGTAACAAATGCATTTTCAACGGGTAGTACATAAGTCATTGTATTTTAATATACATTTCTTTTTCTAGGAAACATCTAAAAACATTGGAATTTCTATGATTTTTATAATTTCTAAAGTCATTGGATTCTATAAATTTTTTATTTTTACAAAAAGTATTTTTTTTCTAAAATATATATTTTTACGTAAAATTATGTTTTTGTAGACGATTTATCTATTTTAGAAACTTATATTTTATAATATTTTATGTATGATAATTTATTTATAAAAATGATGGTTTTTCTAAAAAATTAATTTTTTATAAAAACATTTAGTTTTTTATTTTATTTATCTTAAAAAAATATTATATTTTTTTAAATAACAAAAACAACTATTACTAGAAAAATATTCTCAATGAATATTATATTTTTTATTCTATGAGGTACATTTTATATTCTATTTTATTCGAAAATCATTATGTGACCAAATTTATTGTGGATTTTTTATTTATGAAATTATTATCATACCATTGTTCTAAAAAACAATTTGGGAAAAAATTTTTGATTGAAAAGGGAGATACAAATATAGGAGATATATAAATGAAAGGGGGTATTTTAAGAGGAATAAAAAAATAATTTTATAAAATTCATAATATACAAGAATTTTATCATTTCAAAATTTATTATATATTCTATTTAAGTGTTTTGTTTTGTTATTTTCAAAAGGTGTATATTATTGAATAAAAATTAGTTCATTATGAATTTTTAAACATAGTTATGAAAATAATAACACAAATTATTAAATATAATGTGTTATTAATGTTATATATCCCATGATTTGAAGAAATTTTTATAAAACATTAAAATCTAATAGATGTAGATAATATTTATAATATGATGACTATGAACTCAATGTTTTGATAGAAATAAAATGTTTAGTCTATCAGATTGACTGTGTCATTTTCATCAGAGAGACCATGTCTGGCTAGTCAAATAGAAAAATTCGTTCCCATTGGACAAATTTAGTATTTATACATTGAAAAAATAATAATTTATTACATTGAAATAATAATCTTTATAATTTATTGATCAAAATTATTTGTAATTGATTGAATATTTTTTAAATATTATGATAATTCAAATAAAAAAAGTAAAGTTAAGATGTATATAACATATTGAACAATCTATTTGGAACTCATAGGAGGACATTGAAACCAACTGCATGAATCTCGGAATATTCCTCTTGGAGCTGTACCTATAAATAGAGGTTCATTCGTGGAGTTAGGACACGATACCTCTATAAGTCAACCCATCAAAAGATTACTCTTCTATAGCATCTGGTTACATAGGATTTGTAAATATCCCTAGAGTTTATGTTCTAATAAATCCTAGTGAGGATTTTAAATTCCATAGAATCAATTAAAGTTGTATTCATTATGTTTGATCTATATTTAGATCGAGGGATTCTAGGGATATGAATATTACTGATTTTTTTAATCTACTCGAGTGATTATAGGGTTATGAAGAGTGAGATTGTGATCTTGTTTGATAAATGGTTTTATTTTATGAAATATAATTAACCATAATGTCTTTAAAAATATTGATTCCAATAGTTTGGGTTATAGAATTCCTTAACATTTATAGTTAATGAATCATTCCCTGTTATAAATCATATGCGACTATTGTATTAATTATTTTATAAAATTTCAATTTACATGACTCTAAATGTTAATTATTTTTAATATAAATTTGTTTAGGCAGTTTTACTTTTTTAAAATTGTGTAAAATTTTATATAATTGATGATCTACATGTATCATTGATAAATATTGATGATCAAATGTTTTTAATGTTTGCGAAATTATAATAAAAATGGTTTTTATTTAGTTTATATTTAATTAATATACAATTCACCCACCCCCATATAGTATTTCATGACCCGACCGTAACCAGGGATCCATCCACAACTACCCTATACCTACCTTCATAGTCTAGGGGATATAAATCATTTCAAAATACATAAATAACATGTGGATTATTATACCTACGTACATGCACATACAAACACATACATATTAATCTAGAAGTAAAGATGAATAAAAGTTAAAAGATTCAATATCTTTATTGTGAACCAAGAATGAAAAATTTATATCATATACAAGACATAAAAAGTGAAAACAAAAATGTAACAGGAAAAAATATAGGCCCAACTAGAAATTTTTTCGAACCTAAAAAAATTAGTATCTAAAACTAATAGAGAGTCCAAAACTTAATAATAAATATACGACCACTATTTGTGGTCCCAAGAACCCAATATTCCTAATATCTACATAATTCACCATCGACCAGTCTGTCATCTACATAATACATGACACTAGATAGAAAATACCATGTAGGGGTGTGTACAGACACACCCCTTAGGACATCCTGAAAACTTGGGGGAGTAAGATATAAAATAAGAATTTACAGTAAGTGTATAGTAAACAAGATGCATCTCAACAAAAATAAAGATAAAGTGTAACATCATAAAATACCATAGGCTCAACACTATGTGTATATGGACAACACATCATGTCCTTTTCACCCATAGAAAGAGAGTAACATCATCCAACCACTAGAATCTAATCATGTAAAGTAGATGGACTATCCCGTGCATGTTCACAACCCATGGAAGGAGATTAACGAAATCCAATGTTATATATATATATATATATGATTAGTGAAAATAATTCCAAATGATAATGAAAGGGGATCTCAATCTCACTGCCCATCTAAGGAAAATATTTTTCTACTTTCCATAAGTATAAAAATGATTCCTTATATCTCCCATGTATGCATAGTAAGAAACATCCTTGTTTGACTATGCCTTATCACTGTTCCACACAGCAGATAGGTAATAATATCTAGGTATAAGACCCCTTAATGGGTACAATTAGAGGGTTAAACTCTGTGTCTATATTGTTAACCCACACTTTATTCCAAGAAGATGATTATACTCTACTAGTCCATAGAGGACCCTTACCCTTCCTAGTAGAAGGGCTCCACTCTAATTCTAGAGGACCCATGACTTAGCCACATATAAGGGTTCCACTCTGAATGTTAATAAGGCACACATTTCATTCCTAGATATAGGGTTCCTCTCTGGAATATGGAGGGAACTTTCCCTATCCCCATATGAGGGTTTCACACTATGGTGTTAGAAGACACGTTCCCAAACACTACAGGAGGGTTACACAGTATGAGTGTTTAGAGGACCCATACCTAGCCTTGTTGTAGGATTCCAATATAGTCGTAGGGGACCCATGTCAATCACAACTGGAGGGTTCAACATGGGTTAAATTTTCTGATATTTCATGATCTTTACAACTATTGAGAACTGCCTAAAAAAGTGCCTTCCCTGGAAAATCTCATATCATATATCAAAAGTCACAATGCATGGATCCATTGTGTTCTTTGAAAAAAATAAGGTTATGCTAAGAATTATCCAATTTATGAGTATAAACAAATGATATATGATAGATTTATGTTTTAAAAAATTAATTAAGGGGTACACGGCATGGGGGTGGACCCACTTGGTGTGTTGTCCTACTCTATCAAAATGCAATATAACTCTAGGTACATGGACCTCAAACCATATTGGAATACATGATGTGTAGGGGATATACATGGTGTTACCTTTCCATTGTGGGTTTCTTTGATGTTTGTGTCCATGTACGTGTACTTCATCATGTGTCTCTGTACTTTGGTACATAGAATTCGTCTTCACCAGGGGTGCCTCCCATGTGTATGGATGTGTCTGTGAACCGTGGTTGTGTCTGTGTACTTTGGTAAATGGCCATATTACTAGAAGTTTCTTTCCACATTGAGTCATTCCAATGCACTCCACCACATGTATTGAAGATCTGGGAATGAAGAACATGGTTTTAAGAGGGATACACTCCATTCCTTTCATATAGATCTCCAAACCCTAGCAAGTGTAGAATAGTGTCCACATGTCATGTGTTCATTGAACTGTATCACATGTAGTTGATATTTTTCTAGAATATCAAATCATTACCTAATCAATTTTCCACCTTTTATTCTGGACTCCTCTACACATGAAAATAATGAATCTTTTTCCAAACATTGATTTCATCCCTTTGGTGGAAGAAATCGACTCTTGGTTCATCCAACACATTACCCGAGCACCTCACACATATTTGGTTCACCCACCATTCAGGTTTTTAATGTCTATCAGCAAAAAATCAAAAAAACCATGATATATATATATATATATATATATATATTTAAGCATACATGATTTTTAATTCTTTCTTGTTTATGTGAATTTATCCCAATTTATGGGTTCCAATTAGGTTTGGTACAACCTAAAAATGTAAAACCAGGACCATGGGGTCCAACTGACGAACAACATAATGATTATTTGTTTGAAATGAAATATTAAAAATGGTTTATCAATCATTTTATAAGATTTCTTGGACTATTAACATAATTTTGGAGATATGGGATAGAAAAAAATGAATAACCAACATAATTTTAATACAAGGGAAAATGAAATGTCCAAAATTGTCATAAATCATAAAAGAGATGATCGAGCTCAATCAATTTAATCGTAAAAGGTGTAAAACAATTGACGAGCCATAATTGGATAATATATAATTTTCATTGAAATTTTTTTTCCAAAAATAGTAGATGTTGTTGCATTTTCTACACTCTAATATACTCTGTTCCCGTGTTTTTTCATCATTAGATGACGATTCACAATGGAAGGAGGATGAATGTTCTAGAATCCTCATACGATATATCTATCTAAACCTAGGAAAACTTTTATATCCTCGTAAGTATATAAGGAATCTATTATCTTATTTTAATAAACTAATTAAATTAATAATTTAATTAATCAACTGAATGTACCTCTAATGCCCGACTGATCTAAATTCCCCAATCCAAAATATTTTAGGTCACACTTCATGTAAAAATCTCATTTTGGCCTCATCCATTTTATTAGATTTCTGATCTGAGCATATTTTTTAAATTTACCCCATTATTTTGAAACTCTTTTTATGTAATATAAAATATAATTAATATTATATAAAATAAATTTCGGACACACCGAAAAATAGAATTACACATCGTATGAACTCCTTTCTTGTAAAATATATCTAGGAATATCAAAAAACCTCAAATATAAAAAAAATTGTTATCGACATAATTCCCACTATCACACCTTTAATCCAAAAAAATAAATCCACACAAACAACTTAGGATACTAAGCCAGCACTAGGCTCTATCACTCCCATGAACCCTCCTACATGTTCTTCTGCTTCCACAATATGAGAACGATGGGGATGTTTCATCTATGAAGGTTCTTATCCTACCAATCCTTGATCTTTAATGGATGCTCAAAAAAGTGGATCCATCCTATATGTATATATCTTCATAGATGATTATGTACATGAGGTCATGAATATATCTCCTTAGCTATAATACATGGAAAATATTTTTCACCCTCTCCATCTATGGGAGGTAGGGTGAGGTGGTAAGAAACCATTTCAACCCTCTTCATAATCTCTAATGACCTGATTAAAATCATGGTTAAAATTACTCCCTAGAAAAACAACTACAATCCTCATCATTGGGTGACTCTTAGAAAAATCTAATCTCACTATAAAAACTCGAATGGTCTATTGTAGTGATCTATGTAAGCATTCTACCTACTATGAGCCACCCTTATCAACTCATGGATAAAGTAGAACATTTATATTATCACATACACAAACTCTAGACCTATAAGATATGTCTTGAAAATATTTATCCATAATAATGGTGACCTACATGGTCTCCCTTATAGGGCCTTAAAAATATTTACGCTGATAGTAGAGTGGTAGATGTTGTTGTAAGGAAAATCTACTAAGGTCATGTAATCCCCCCACCTCTGACTGGAGTCTAACATGAAATTCTTAATAATACCATTCCAACACATAGATAGTTACATTTCTCTTCCCATAAATCTGGGGGTGAAAGGATGTACTCATCATTATCTAGGTCTTGAAAACCTCATATAACCCTCTATATAATTGTGACAAAAACTGCACATCATCATTAGATACAATAGTTTAGGTCAACCCGTGAAGGTGAAAAATCTATCATACATTCATCTTACTCAAACATTCAAATGAACTCTACTTCCAAATAGTAAGAAAGTGTTATGAATTCCTGAGTCGATCAACTATCATCCAGATTCCATCATGTCCCTTCTTTGTGTGTGGAAGACCTTTCATAATGTCTATGGATATTAAAACCACTTCCACTATAGGATCAAATTGGATGTAACAAACCTACCCTAACATGGTGATCAAAATCCATCTACTGATAGGTGAGGCACCATGGGATGAACTCATCCACGCTCTGTCTCACACAAGACCACAGAAAACATTAGTTGAAGGTATCTATACATCTTCTGTACACTAGAATTTACAACCAAATTTGATGTTTGGAAGTCTCTCATCACCTCCTCTCACATCAAGAATATGAACACCATCCATCAAATAAAAAGGATGACCTGATTCCCTCCTTGATAATATTCATTTACTAAGCCTCTTATGAATATCTTTTTCACACAATACTTCATAGTTTATGAATCCCAAATCGGAAACTCTAACATTCTCAAGAAGCAGTGGATTAAAAACCATGAATTAAGGAAAATTTTTACCCTCATGCTTCGCCTGGGTCATCTACAAGGAATCCAACAACTTAGAATCCCCATACACCAAATGATCCTAAGAAATCCTTCTATAGAAATTTGATACTAAATTTTCCTTCTTTTATGTGTGGAAATTTTTTAAGTCAACATCTTATAGGAAATGTATCCCATGCCAATTTATGAGGATCATATCTATCAGCATAAAGACGTTACTCATACTCTAGTGGACTGAGTAGACAACAAAGAAGTATCCCAAAAGACAGTACCTCCAAATCATCAGGGAGAAAAATATATATTCTAGCTCTATGGCATGAGACACATTGTTTTTGTCAAGTATTATTAATTAGATAGACGCATATATGATTAATTTTTACATCTTCATTAAAACGTAGTTGAGTCCATCTCTCGAGGAATCACAATATACTATCCACTCCACACCCCCCTCTGTTAGTCTCAAAACATGATCAATCAGTAGCATCAACCTCAACTTCATAGAGGGTCTCTCACAATACTCATTCTAGGTAAAACGATTCAATTTCTATGTTAGTGTCGTCAATGTGTGTAAAATCCAAATAAAGTCTTCCAAAAACCACTAGGAGTACCCTACCTTGCCATTAAAGTTTTGGACCTCTAAAATCATCTTAGGTGTCTCCCAGGAAAGAACTGTATTGATATTCATAGGTATTATGGATAAAACATTCTCTAAAATTACATTCCCCAGAAAGTGAAACTCTTGAATCTAGAATTGGAACTATATGATATTTTTATAATGTTTTTCCCCTTGATGAAAGTTTTGAACCACCCTCATGTTCTCTACATACTCCTCCTATGATTCATAGTAGATGAGTTTTCCATTGATGAAGACAACCCAAAAAGGTCCAAGTACAACAAAAAGATCTAGTTCATAAAATACATAAACATGGATGGGGAATTCATCACACTGAAGGGAATCACTGGAAACTCATATTGTCCATATAGGAATCATAATTATAGATTTGGAATATCATTGTCATGAACCCACATCTGGTGGTATCTAGACATGAGATCATTCATCAATAATTAACTCATGCATCTCATCTGGTTAATGAGGTCATAAATGCTTAGAAAGAGTTACATGTTGATAATAATGGTATGATTCATGTGACGATAATCCTGGAACTGCTGCAAGCCCTAGTATAACTTTTTCACAGTCAACACTGAAGCTATATAGGGGGAAATGCCGGGAATGACGGAACCATTCCCTCAGAGTTCCTTCCACTATAATTTCATCTTCAAAATCTCTATAGGGTATATATAATATTCAATAGGATATATTATAGTATTATTAAGATGAAAGTTGATATAAAACCCCATCTATTTCCTCATAGGTAGTCCCATAATATCTTCACGAAAGAACTACCTGATGTCCTTTAGAAATGGTGGGATAAAAATTCCTAAAGATCATGTTGCACCCTGGGATACTCTATAAAACCGATGCATGATGGAATTAGGCCTCCTAATTTAATAAATACTCACCCTTTTGTGATATCTATCTCTACAGTAACAAATAATCTCATCCAATTTGTGTGAAGGAATCTGACTCAATTGTAGTGATTGTCAGTCTAGGCTCAAATCAATGAAAAAAATCCATACGAAATATATATTCATATGGTTCTATAATGAGGATTCAATTGTACCAGACTAAGAAATTTATAACACTGCCGATAGATAAAATCTATAGAGGAAGTATTATTTATTGAAATATCATGACAAATATGATGTGACAAATCCTCTAAATGGAGAATAAACTCAGAAAATAAAAGTATAAAGAATAAGTAATCACTGGAAACTATTTATACTGATAATAATGCATGATTTTAATATGCAATTATCATTAATTTAATCATCTTTTGTGCTGGAGGGTCATAAGTGTCCAAATATTGCACCTATATGTGGCCCCGAGCACAAACTCCCTGAGCCTGACATGGGAGTCCTAGTAGTTGTGGTGGAAGAATATCATTGGGTATCCCAAAAACTATAGCTCATATGTACCCAATTCAATCTCAAACTCCCTATGGAACACACATCCCTCACCAAGGATATCCCTAGTCACAGTTTTGACTTTGCCATTGTGGTGCGTCTTCTATCCACATGCTCTCCCCAACATGTATGGTAAAGGATTCATGTGTTGTGTAAACTCACCCATAACAATCATAAAATCACCCATATTCGTGAATCCATGTTACTATAGGTGGCCCCTTTAAGACATGGCCATGAATCTAAGTGTGATCATGATATGATATCCTATTCCAAGATCCTTCCTACTGGTTCCTAATAGCTACTGTAGATGACTCATCTATGTGATTCCCATTACCATATCCAGGTACCAAGAATCCCTATGATTTGAAACTATCTATCACAGGTGGCTATTCAAACACCCAAGAATAGGTGGGGATTCAATAGGGTATCTATCTATGATATGTCACTCAGTGGAGTCCTAACTCAAACATCTGTGATCAAATGTTTTCCATCCAATATCATGTATAGGGAGGACCATGTAAGTTATTTCATCCTCTCCACGTACCCATACACCATTATCCCTCACTTCTATAACTATATATGGTTCTGAATCCAAAATGATAACAAAATAGTGTATTATTACTCCTAAAATAACAAATTCTAGATATCGGGACTCAAGTGTTTCGACTCATTGTGCATCTTGATAACAAGAATCCACCAGTGCGGAGATACTCCATCAAAAGTTCTATTTTCCATTGAAACCTCCTGATATTTAATTTTCTGGATGAGCCAAAATAGATTGAACACTAAATCTATCCAATACTCTAATTCATAGGGAATTGGATCACCCCGGATCCTCTGTGGGATCTAGAACTAGAACTTGAAATATGCTCTACACATGTGCGAATCCTCATCATACTCTGTTGGGATGAACTGTTGGTCGATAGGTGCGGGTGATGATACCTATCCGCTTGGAGGAAATATATTGAATGAAGAACCTTGAACCGAGGACTCTTAGTTAATAAAATCATCATCATGATCCAAAAATAGTATTCAAGATGTCTATCATCATGGAGGCATCCTGAAAATTTAATCATGAAATATCACATTAAAATTAGAATATATATATATATATCAAAATTTGAGATAGAACATAAGAAATACAATCAAGGAATCAATATAATATGATTCATGTACCATATATCCCTGTAACTAATGTATAGATGTTTTGATTCAATAAGAAGTTATTCAGGGTCTATGTGAATGAATACTTTAGCTGCCCATACCATCACAAGGTTCCCTATCCTGAGAGCTTCAGTCAAGACACTATGAATTTTTTCCATAAATCCCATACAAAACCTTATAATAAGAAAAATCCAAACACATCCATATGGAATGACCCACATTTTGTACCAATATTTCACAAACCAACCCTAAATTGGGATCAGGCTACAACTTCCACAAGCCCGCCTCCATAGGCCCTGGGATAGCGACCAGTGGTGAGGACGTAATTAACATGGGGAGGAAATTTATTATCTACATGTATGAACAATCATTTCCTTCTTAATGTAGAATTTCAATGTAATAATAAAAAAATGTTCAACAACTAGAAATTTGAGGAAGCAATAAAAACCTATTTGTTGAAAAATTATATGATAGTGGAATATGAAAAGTAAAGGGGAAAACAAATTCCCAACTAAAAAGATGTCCCAAGATGAAAAAACTGGAATATAAAATGCTGAGATAGATCATCTCTTGATCTCTAATCTACAACCACCATAAGCAATCCCTGGAACCTGATATCCCTAATCTCCTCTAAAGTCACCATTGATCAGTACATTTTCTATATAAGAAATAACATGTGTGTGAAAATACCATGTAGGATTTAGTATATACATACCCAGTAAATAAAACCAAAAGGAGAATTAGGACTAGTTAGTGAAACAATATGAATAGAATAATTTTATATACCAATAAATATTTAGCTCATCCAAAATCAAGTTAAATATAAACCTCATCCAAACTCAAGGGGATCATCATAGTTTGTAGATGGAATACATACCATGTCTTTTCCCACAATAGTTGGGGATAAACCTCACCCAACCATGATAAGATAAAAAAGGAAAGAAGATGGACTACTCCGCATGTATTTTTATCCAATAGATATATAGTAACCAAATACAAAGGCATGGATATATATATATATATATATGATCTTCATAAAAAATCCTAAATGAATGAGAAAGGGGATACCCATCTAAAATCCTAGCCTAGAAAATTCCCCACAAATAGTTAAGAAAGTACAATAATGATTCCCAACATCTCATGTGTTAGCCTAATATAAAACATCCATGTCTAGCCATGCCTCATCCGTGTATCTTATAGTCAAGGGACATAAGCTCTAGTTTGAGGACTCATTACATAGTACAATAGGAGGTTTCTACTCCGTACAAATATATATAAACCATACACTATTTTAATAGTAGGGTTCCTCTCGAATTGTAAATAGAAGACACATTCACTGACTAGTATGATGGTTCATCTATGAAGCTAGAGGAACGATGCCCTAACTCAACATGAGTGTTCCACTTTGACTATTAATAGTGGAACTATTCCAAACCAAGAAAAAGGGTTCCAAAATGTAATATGGATGACACATGCCCTTTCCTAGAAATGGGCACCACTCAAGGATTATAGGGTACCCATTAATTCACTCCACAATAAGGTTCCACACTAGGAGTTTGTATAAGACCCATGCCCATCCTAGCAAGAAGATCCCACTCACTACGCCTTAGGTGAACTTTATGATCACTATTGTTATCGAGAACCACATATATAAACTATTTTTATAAAACATTTCACATCCTTTCTAAAAATCCACCATAGAGGGAGTTATAGCATTATAAATAGAATATCATTCAGAATAGGCTAGTCAAAAGCCAAATTCCAATCCTAAATGAAGGAGAAATATGAAATTGAGGTTTCCAAAAAAGGAACCAAGAAGTACATGGTGTGTCAGGAAACCCACATAGCATATCATCATGCTCCATCCCCAGTCAGCGCCCCTTCAGGTACACAAATAACTAGTCGTGTTGGGTTAAAAAACTTGTAGGGGATCTATCTGGAATTCCAATATCACTTGGGGTTCTGCCCATGTATGTTTCAATGTTCGTGTACTCCATAAATATTGTATTATTTCATCCCGAATGTATCCCATGAACCTCATTCATACTATGTTCTTTTTCTACTCATGATTTTAATTTAAATCATCAGAATATCACCAAAAACCCTAAATATATTAAAATAATCCCTTTTTTGTTGATATGTCTCTTTCACGTGAATACATGATGATTATGGGAGTCCGATCGGGCTCTATACCACCCAAAAATGTGGAACTGGGACCATAGGGTCCAACCAGTAAATTGAATGAAGATTTTATGGGATAAAGGCTCAATCAAAAAATATTTATCAACGGTGTCCCTGAATAGTTGGAAAATGAGCATAATTTTGGAGATCTGGATCATAAATAATGAATAACCAGATAAATTTCAATATGAAGGCATATGAAAAGGCAACTATTGGCACATATCATAAAAGAGATGATCATGATCATTTTATTTAATCATAATAGGAGAAAATCATGAATTTAAGAGTACTACCTTGGGATTTGATTGTTATTGTTCTAATAATACACTCTGTAATGAATGGAATTATTCATTGAATTTTTTACACCCTAATCTACTCAGATCCATAGATTCATTTTCTTTAGATGTCGATTCACCAACGGAATGAGGAAGAACACTCTGGAATACTCCAATGGTTTAAACAACTAACCATGGAATATTTTCCACAGCAACATACTTTTATATGAAATTAGAGTCATTATTTTAAGAAATTCATTAAATTATTTATTTAATTAATCCACTAAGTATACAGCTACAATACGACTTATCCAAACACATCATGGTGACCAATATAAGGTTTTTACTATGGAAAATATAATGTTCTAGAATATATCATGGTCTCATATATTTTATCCAAGCTTTAGTTTAGGATTCATCCCTTTTTAATTCTTAAAATTTGTGTGTGTTATTTAAAAAATATTTAATATTTTATAGAATTAAATTTGGGCACAACGGGACTCAGAATCACATTTCATATCAATGGTCAACTCTAAAAATATATTTATAAATATTTAAAATTGTTACCAGTCAAAAAGTAGTTCTCTAGATTTTATCAATTAATATATTCATTGATCCTAATACACCATCTTCTAAAAATATGGGATCTCACAAAGTGAATATATATATGTACCTCCATCATCTATATCCAACTCTCACAATAAATGGTGTGTGAATCATAATGATGAAATAGTTCATGTTTCAATAAATGAAAAACATTATTTATCGGATCTAGTTAAGGGGTACTTGGATACTGATAGTCCAACTTAGTAATGTTCGCTAACACCTTAGAGGTACTGATAAAATATAGATAAATAAAACTACCACAAACTATACATATACATAATATAATGATGGAGACCCTAAATATAAATATCCATTGACTTAAAATTTCATAGGTATCATCCCCCTCCCAATATATGATTTCATAAAAACTAGTTCCACCTTTATCCAATCATGAATTATTTGAAACATCTGTATCACGAAATTCACAAAACATTGTCTAAGGTCCAATGACTCTCTAAAGTAATTTAATCATAGTTTATATATAAAAGGCCACCCATACAATTTCTCTAAGGGCTAAAAGCTAATGCATGAGTCAAAACTATTATTATAATAAAATATAATCATATAGAAGTAATTTTTTTCACAACCACAATAATAATGAACTTTGGATCATAATATATCATCCAACTTCTAATTAGTCCACTCAATATTATCATTCCTCTATGGATGAAAATAGTTTCTTTGATGCAGTTGAGATCTAAAAGAAATTAGAATCTCTGCATATATTTTCAAGGAAAAATGAGGAACTCGGTGGGGGTAATATAGACTTTAGTACTATGTGTGGTCTCATAATACCTCCTATATAAAAAAACCCAAAATATTATTGGATCATGAATCATGGAACTCCATTATGTGGTATTAATTCATCAAACAATCTATGATCATCAAAATAGCATTATATTCTCTTTGGTATCAAGGTAAAATATGATAAAGCCCATAAATATTTTATCCCAATTCCACTAGGGGGACATCCAATGGATTTAATCAAGCTCTGAAAACATTATATTATACCTCAACCTACTGGTAGATAGAACATGATTATAAAATGATCACTACAGATCACTACATCATCGGCTACTAATAATCACTCTTTAAGATATGATACATATTAGATACACCATTACATACTATTAAATATATTTTTTGAAACTCATGTAGAACCTCATCATACTTCATAAATGGAAAAAATATCATTTAGAACAACATCTAATATATATTATCCTTCAACCATCACTTTTGAAGAATCAATACGATGATCAGGGCCCCACATTACCTATACCGATGTGTCTCACTATATTGAATCCTACACATAATACAACAAAAAGGATTTCAACAACATTTATTATGAGAAATCCATGTAAGAAACCTCATCCAAGTCGTGATGCATAATTTAATGCTAATACATAACCCTATTAATATCAAAATTATCCAAAACAACATATCCACACAGATTCCTACTTATCACATCTACAACAATAATAATATTCATTTGGGGATAACATATCCTTAATTTATAGTCATATAATGACAAAATCTACCTGTGATTATACATATCGAGATATCACTGAGTGAAAAAATTCATAGAGATTATGATCTATAAAGACCAAAAATAACCCCTGATAAATTTATTCTAAAATAGTGTTAGATAAAAAAACATTGTTTCTAACATGAGATAATTGGTGGTATAGTTATGCTTAATCATTCTTAATAACACATACCCATACATGATCACAATGATATCCAGAATCATGTTCCATTTTGTTTATATTTTAACATTACTTTCTAAAAAAACAATATGTGATAAAAATGGTATTGATTTTAAGAGAGTTTGGATACAATAGAGCATTCTAATTACTACCCCTAAAAATGAAATGTATTGAAAAATATTCATTTACACTAATTTTTTAAACAACATAGAAGGAAATTAACCACTCACCCAATTCTATATTTATTTATTCCCTCTGGAAGGACGATATGAAAATATAGGGTGAGAAAATAAAATCTATGTATGGGGCTTTAAAATATATGGATACGTAACAGGGTTTTACAATTCAATATTAAAAGAAAATATTTTATAATTTTCATTTGTGTTGAAAATCAAAATCATTGGTGATTTTGAAAATAAAAACACATTATCAATAGATTACAACCAATAAAAACTTTGGAAAATTCATTCCCTCCATTCGTAAAGAAATTAATATTCCTACAACAAATCAAAGGTATTTAGAAGTAACTCTCAGAGGGACCTTAGATAAAAACATAAAGCAATGATTTACTACCAAGACAACAGAACATTGTGTATGTAGTACCATAATGGAATCGAGCTACTCCTAATCTCATAATTATCATAGGATAACCTCCCACATGCCATAAATGATATCTCATGAGATTAAAACATTAAAAAATGTATAGAAGTATTGTATGGGTTCACCCATCATGTATGATTTAGCAAGCTCACATGACCCTATGTCGGTGCACCCATCACATTTTTTGGACAATTTCCCATTAGGGTTTTGGTTTTCACCTCATCTTCCCACTTCATTCATATAATATCTATGTGCAATTATTTGGAATTAAAAACATGGTGACTTGTATTTTAACCATAAAACCATGAATATTCTTTAAATCCATGAACATTGATAATAATTTCAGAAATATGATTTACATGGAATTATATATATGTATATATCACATTAAATGTAGTTTCTCATGAAATGATATTTATATAAATATTAAAAATATATACAAAATAATTTCACATAAATTGATTCATATATTTATTTATACATTTATCTACATTTATAAAAAAGCTTATTTACATATTAAAATACATATGTATAAATTTAAAAACCCTTTTACATAAAATTACATATATATACACACAAATTTATATATAAATGAAATAAAATATTTTTACATAAATTTATATATATGTATATATATATCAATTAATAGTTGATTAAAAATCAATTTTATATAAAATAATTTTTATATATACGTGGATGTATATGTGGTTTAAAAAAATTTATTCATATGAAATGAAATATATATATACCTTTTTTAAAATACAACAATTTTAACAAATTAAATAATTTGGAAAATTTCTTAACATCCCTTGCATTCGTAGAAGACTAATTAAGATTATTTTAACATTCAAAATAATTTAATAAAATGAAAACTATAGGTATAAATTATTTTTACATGAAATAATGTTTAGTGATATTTAAATATATACACATATATTTAAATACAAATTTCTTATTAAAATAATAATTTTTAAAATTTAATATATTCCTTTTCATTCAGAGAATCCAAAAAAAAATATATAAAAATTCAAAATAATTGTATAAAAAGAAATATATTTGAATAATTGTTTTACCAAAAACAATGCACATATATATAAATACATATATAAATATATTTGTAAGTGAATATTTTTTATTAAAACAATAACTTTTTAAAAATAATAACACCACCTGAAATCAAAAAATATTAATTATGATTATTTAAACATTAAAAATAATTTTATTAAATGGAATCTATATAAAGATTTTTTTACACGAGATGATGCATATATATTTAAATATATACAGATAATTGCAAATCCAAACATTTTATATTTTTTTTTTATATTTTAATAAATTATCTTTGATTTATTAAATCCATCTTAATTCATTCCAAGCATTCAAAATATTTGTATTAGAATAAATCTATAGGTATATATGCTTTTTAGATGAAATAATATATACAGGTATATATGTCCATGTTTATATACATACATATATTTAAAAATAAGACCTTTTTACTAAAATGTTGATTTTTATAATGCAATGAAGTGTCCTGTCTACCTAAGGAATAATTGGAACTCATTATAAATAATTTCATAAATATTATATTCTATAATAATATGTGGATATAAAATGTTGAGGTTGAAACCATTTTAATCATTAATGAGGATTCATTAATAAAAATTCTCTTAGCTTTGATATAAAATAATACCTAAAAAATAATGTTTTCAAATTGTAATTTGTAGATAATAAATATATTTTATGACAACTTGAAATCTAATTACAATTGAAACGTTCCCCTTTTTGAAATACATATAACAAACAAATTTAGAACCTA
Organism: Viscum album; assembly: GCA_963277665.1. Lineage (NCBI taxonomy): Eukaryota > Viridiplantae > Streptophyta > Magnoliopsida > Santalales > Viscaceae > Viscum > Viscum album. The sequence goes on from OY728155.1 coordinate 1,910,861,662, forward strand.
AATAAAATTAAATATCCATTCACATTTTAAATAAATAATTAAAATTATTAAAAAATAAGAACAATACTGATCGATTACAATAATTTTTCAAAGAAAATTTTAAACATGGAAACTATATCAAACTATTAAACTTTGTTGAAAAAATAACCTTGCCTTTATAGGGATGTGAATATTTTTTAACATTCAAAATAAATATCATGGGATAAAAAAATTGAACCTATAAATTTTTAAATTGACAACACGAATGATTATTTGATGAAGAAAATTTTTAAAAAATAATTCCCTTGAAATCATAAATATATAAAAACAATATAAATACCATTATTAAATAAAATATTGATTATAAAAAAATATATTTAATTCGTATATTATAAATGAAGGAATAGATTTAAATATTTAACAAGATTGTTGAAAAAAAATTATTACCTTCAAATAACATTTTCGTCCTTTTCTTTTCAATTGATGGTGTACAGTCTAAGTCGTTCAATACCTATAGAGGGTGTCAATGGGAATATTGAGGAAGGAATTATAGTAATACCCTAGAATCCCTCCCCTCTCATGCCTTACTATGTGGATATATATATATATATATATATATATATCCCCGTGTGTGAACCTCTAATTTCCTTAAAAACAAAACTCCTTATTTTACCCAAAAAAAATTCCATATTCCTGATCGCATCTATTAGCTTAGTAGAAAACCCTTTCTAGAGTCCACTCCACTCCCCATTTCATAAATGGAAAAACACCCTATCAGTTGACTGAAGCCATGGGATATGATTCCACTACATGTAATGAAATTAATAAAGGAATCATTCCAAAATAAACACATCACCTGAAGATCTTTGTCTCGATGGTCGTGTCAAATTCTCCCAGGGTTGATAGTGGGATACAGGTTGACCAGATAAAGAAGATGGGTCTCGGGTAGTATTTTAGCTTCACTCCTATCCAGAACGAGAATCCATTTATATCTTTTTTATTTTTTTGAAACATTAAAATTAAATTTATTATATTTTGTTATTATATAATATTATCATTTATCTTTTTTTCACATCACTATTATTATAAAAATTATAATGTATTATTATATTTTATTATGATTTCTTTCTTTTTTTGTCATAATACTATAATTATCATCATAATGTGTTATTATATCAAATTATCATTATTACCATATAAATATTTATTATTTATGGATTATATATTGTGTTTGTTCATAAATTTATATCTTATCACATACATATTTATGTATTATATTTTATTATTATGGTATCTTATTATCATTATTATCATTATTATTCTCATTAATTAACATTAATGTTATATATATATATATATGGATATATAGATAACCATTTTCTAAGAAGAAGAAAATAATAATACAATAATTATATATTAATTTTAGTGTTTATATTATTTATAAATTGACCAATTTTTTTTTAAAAAAATTATTATATTTACTTTAAATATATCGTATAAATCCATTATTCTAATTATTCTACGTATATATGTAAATATATATACATATATTTACATGTTAAATTTTCAGGAAATTAATCTATAAAAAATATTACTTTCATCATCTGGTTGATTTACTCATCAAAAATTAGGTGGTGGAAATTAAAATCATAATAATATTAATAAAGGAAATTATCAAGATGAAAAAATAATACATATATTAACAATATTCATAATCTCATATATAAATTTTTTGTTACAAAATAAATACTATTAATGATATAACAAATTATGATTTCTAAAAAATATGTGGAAATTTTTATTTCTATATAAATAAGTGTACTTTTAAATTAAGATTTTTAATAAAAATTAGAAATATTAAAAAAATGAAACAATTATAAAAACAAATTATGAGTGACTGAATCTATATTTTATTTTAATAAAAAAAATATAACTTTTAAAAATGAATATTGTTTAATCTTATACATATTAATATTGTTATTTAGATATAACTTAATTATTCATTAATAATATATATATTGTTAATATATATATATATAAATATCAATAAATCATATATCTTATTTAGGTTAACTAGGAATGAAGTAAAAAACAATCATAAATTAAAAACATGAATAGAATTTAAATTTCATATATTAACTAAATGTATCTTTGTATATTTTAATTCAACGAAATTTTTATACATGATATTATTTATATTTAGACACACATAGAGATATTATTATACAAACCATAGTTATATATATATATATATATATATATATTATTTCACATATTGAAACTAATATTGATCCTTGACCAAAAAAGGAACCAAGGAGTACATGGTATGTCAGGGAACCCACATAGCATATCATCATGCTCCATCCCCAGTCAGTGCCCCTTTAGGTACACAAATAACTAGTCGTGTAGGGTTACAAAACTTATAGGGGATCTATCTAGAATTTTGAAATCACTTGGGGTTCTACCCATGTATGTTTTAATGTTCATGTACTCCATAAATATTGTATTATTTCATCCCGAATGTATCCCATGCACCTCATTCATACTATGTTCTTTTTCTACTCATGATTTTAATTTAGATCATCAAAATATCACCAAAAACCCTAAATATATTAAAATAATCCCTTTTTTGTTGATATGTCTCTTTCACGTGAATACATCATGAATATGGGAGTCTGATCAGGCTCTGTACCACCCAAAAATGTGGAACTGGGACCATAGGGTCCAACCAGTACATAAAATCAATCTTTTATGGGATAAATGCTAAATCAAAAAATATTTATCAATGGTGTCCCTGAATATTTGGAAAATGAGCATAATTTGGGAGATCTGGATCATAAATAATGAATAACCAGTTAAATTTCAATATTCATGCATATAGAAAGGCCACTATTGGCACATATCATAAAAGGGATGATCATGATCTTTTTATTTAATCATAATAGGAGAAAATCATGAATTTAAGAGTACTACCTTGGGATTTGATTGTTATTCATCTAATAATACACTCTGTAATGAATGGATTAATTCATTGAATTTTTTACGCCCTATTCTGGTCAGATCCATAGATTCATGGTCTTTAGAGGTCGATTCACCAACGGAATGAGGAAGAACACTCTAGAATACTCCAATGGTTTATACAACTAACCATGGAATATTTTCCATAGCAACAGACTTTTATATGAAATTAGTGTCATTATTTTAAGAAATTCAATAAATTATTTATTTAATTAATCCACTAAGTATACCGCTAAAATACGACTTATCCAAACACATCATGGTGACTGATTTAAGGTTTTTACTATGGTAAAAATCATGTTCTAGACTATATCGTGGTCTCATATTTTTTATCCAACATTTAGTTTAGGATTCATCCAATTTTAATTCTTAAAATTTGTATGTGTTATTTAAAAAATATTTAATATTATATAGAATTAATTTTGGTCACAACAGGACTCATAATCACATTTCATATCAATGGTCAACTCGAAAAAAAAATTTATAAATATTAAAAATTCTTACCAGTCAAAAAATATTTCTCTACATTTTATCAATTAATATATTCTTTGATCCTACAACACCTTCTTCTAAAAATATTGGATCTCACAAAGAGAATCTATATATGTACCTCCATCATCCATAACCAACTCTCACAATAAATGGTGTTTGAATCATCATGATGAAATAGTTTATGTTTCAATAAATGAAATACATTATTTATTGGATCTAGTTAAGGGGTACTTGGATACTGATAGTCCAACATAGTAATGTTCTCTAACACCTTAGAGGCACTGATAAAATATAGATAAAGAAAACTACCACCAACTATACATATATATACTATAATGATGGAGACCCTAAAAATAAATATCATTTGACTTAAAAATTCATAGGTATCATCCCCTCCCAATATATGATTTTATACAAACTAGTTCCACCTTTATCCACTCATGAATTATTTGAAACATATATATCACGATATTTACAAAACATTTTCTAATGTCCAATGACTCTCTAATATAATTTAACCGTAATTGATATCTACAAGTCCACCCATACAATTCCTCTAAGGGATAAAAGCTAATGCATGAGTCAAAACTATTATTATAATAAAATATAATCATATAGAAGTAATTTTTTTCACATCCACAAAAATAATGAACTTTGGATCATAATATATCATCCAAATTCTAATTATTCCACTCTATATTATCATTCCTCTATGGATTAAAATAATTTATTTGTTGTAGTTGAGAACCAAAAGAAATTAGAATCTCTGCATATAATTTCAAGGAAAAATGAGGATCTAGATCGGGTAATATAGATTTTAGTACTATGAGTGGTCTCATTATACCTCCTACATAAAAAAACCCAAAACATTATTGGATCATGAATCATGGAACTCCTTTATGTGATATTAATTCATCAAACAATCCATGATCATCAAAATAGTGTTATATTCTCTCTGGGATCAAGGTAAAATATGATAAAGCCCATCAATATTTTATCCCAATTCCACTGGGGGGACATCCAATGGATTTAATCAAGCTCTAAAAACATTATATTATACATCAAACTACTGGAAGATAGAACATCATTATAAAATGATCACTACAGATCACTACATCATCATCTACTAATAATCACTCTTCAAGTTATGATGCATATTAGATACACCATTACATACTATTGAATATATTTTTTGAAACTCATGTAGAACCTCATCATACTTCATAAATGGAAAAAATATCATTTAGAACAACATCTGATATATATTATCCTTCAACTACCAATTTTGAAGAATCAATATGATGATCAGGGCCCCACATTACCTATACCCATGTGTCTCCCTATATTGAATCCTATACATAATACAACAAAGACTATTTCAACAACATTTACTATGAGAAATACGTGTAAGAAACCTCACCCATGTCGTGATGCATAATGTAATGCTAATACATAACCCTCTTAGTATCAAAATTATCCAAAACAACATATCCACACAGATTCCTACTTATCACATCTACAAAAATAATACTATTCATTTGGGGATAACATATCTTGAATTTATAGTCCTATAGTGACAACATCTACCTGTGATTATACATATCGGGATATCATTGAGTGAAAAAATTCCCAGAGATTATGATCTATAAAGACCAAAAATAACCCCTAATAAATTTAATCCAAAATAGAGTTACATAAAAAAAACATAGTTTCTAACATGAGATCATTAGTGGTATAGTTATGCTTAATCATTCTTAATAACATATACCCATACGTGATCACAATGATATCCAGAATCATGTTCCATTTTGTTTATATTTTAACATTAATTTCTAAGAAAACAATACGTGATAAAAATGGTTTTGATTTTAAGAGAGTTTGGATACAATAGAGCATTCTAATTACTACCCCTAAAAATGAAATTTATTGAAAAATATTCATTTACACTAATTTTTTTAAACAACATAGAGGTAAGTCAACCACTCACCCAATTCTACATGTCATTATTCCCTCTGGAAGGACGATATGAAAATATATTGTGAGCAAATAAAATCTAAGTATGGGGCTTTAAAATATATGGATACTTAATAGGGTTTTACAATTCATTATTAAAAGAAAATATTTTATAATTTTCATTTTTGTTGACAATCAAAATCATTGGTGATTTTGAAAATAAAAACACATTATCAATAGATTACAACCAATACAACTTCTGGAATATTCATTCCCTACATTCATAAAAAAATTAATATTCCTAGAAAAAATCAAAGGTATTTATAAAAAAATCTCAGAGGGACCTTAGATAAAAACATAAAGCTATGATTTACTACCGAGATAATAGAACATTGTGTATGTAGTACTATAATGGAATCGAGCTACTCCTAATCTCATAATTATCATAGGATAACCTCCCACACGCCATAAATGATATCTCATGAGATTAAAACGTTAAAAAATGTATAGAAATATTGTCTGGGTTCACCCATCATGTATGATTTAGCAAGCTCACTTGACTCTATGTCAGTGCACCCATCACATTTTTGGAAAATTTCCTATAAGGGTTTTGGTTTTCACCTCATCCTCTCACTTCCTTCATATAACATCTAAGTGCAATTACTTGTAATTAAAAACATGGTGACTTGAAGTTTAACCATAAAACCATGAATATTCTTTAAATCCATGAACATTGATAACAATTTTAGGAATAGGATTTACATGGAATTATATATATGTATATATCTCATTAAATATAGTTTCTCAGGAAATGATATTTATATAAATATTAAAAATATATAAAAAATCATTTCACAAAAATTGATTCATACATTTATTTATACATTTATCTACATATATAAAAAAACATGTTTACATATTAAAATACAAATGTATAAATATAAAAACACTTTTACATAAAATTATATATATATATATATACAAATTTATATATGTGAAATAAAATATTTTTACATAAATTTATATATATATATATATATATATATATATCAATTAATAGTTGATTAAAAATAAATTTTATATAAAATAATTTATATATATTCGTGGATGTATATGTGTTTGAAAACAATATATTGATATGAAATGAAATATATATATACCTATTTTAAAATAAAACAATTTTAACATAGTAAATAATTTTTAAAATTTAATAACATCCCTTGCATTCATAGATGAATAATTAAGATTCTTTTAACATTCAAAATAATTTAATAAAATGAAATCTATAGGTACAAATTATTTTTACATGAAATTATGTTTAGTGATATTAAAATATATACACATATATTTAAATACATTTTTTTAAATAATATTTTTTAATATTTAATATATTCCTTTTCATTCAGAAAATCCTAAAAAATTATATATAAATTCAAAATAATTGTATAAAAATAAATCTATTTGAATAATTTTTTTACCAAAAACAATGAACATATATATAAATACATATATAAATATATTTCTAAGTGAATCTTTTTTATTAAAACAATAACTTTTAAAAAACAATAACACCACCTGAAATCAAAAAATCCTAATTATGATTATCTAAACATTAAAAATAATTTTATTAAATGTATTCTATATGAAGATTTATTTACATGAGATGATGCATGTATATTTACATATATACTGATAATTGTAAATCCAAACGTTTTATAATTTTTTTTTGATATTTTAATAACTTATCTTCGATTTATTAAAGCCATCTTAATTCGTTTCAAGAATTCAAAATATTTGTATTAGAATAAATCTATAGGTATATACGCTTTTTGGATGAAATAATACATACAAATATATATGTTCATGTTTTATACATACATATATTAAAAAATGAGACCTTTTTACTAAAATGTTGATTTTTAGAATGCAATGAAGTGTCCTGTCTACCTAAGGAATAATTGGAATTCATTATAAATAATTTCATAAATATTATATTCTATAATAATATGTGAATATAAAATGTTGAGGTTGAAACCATTTGAATCATTAATGAAGATTCATTAATAAAAATTCTCTTAGCTTTGATATAAAATATTACTTAAAAAATAATGTTTTAAAATTGTAACTTGTAGATAATAAATATATTTTATGACAGCTTGAAATCTAATTACAATTGAAACGATCCCCTTTTTGAAATACATACAACAAAAAATTTAGAACATAAATAAAATTAAATATCCATTCACATTTTAATGAAATAATTAAAATTATTAAAAAATAAGAACAATACTTATCGATTACAATAATTTTCCAAATAAAATTTTAAACATGGAAACTATATCAAACTATTAAACTTTGTTGAAAAAATAACCTTGCATTTATAGGGATGTGAATATTTTTTTTAACATTCGAAATAAATATCATGGGATAAATAAATTTAACCTATAAATTTTTAAATAGGAAATACAAATGATTATTTGATGAAGAAAGTTTTTAAAAAATGATTCCCTTGAAATCAAAAATATATAAAAACAATATAAATACCATTTTTAAATAAAATAGTAATTATAAAAAAATATATTGAATTCGTATATTATAAATGATGGAATAGATTTAAATATTTAACGTGATTGTTGACAAAAAAATTATTACCTTCAAATAACATTTTCGTCCATTTCTTCTCAATTGATGGTGTACAGTCTAACTCGTACAATACCTATAGAGGGTGTCATTAGGAATATTGAGGAAGGAATTGTAGTAATACCCTAGAATCCCTCCCCTCTCATGCCTTTAAGATGTGGATATACATATATATATATATATATATATATATATATCCCCATGTGTGGACCTCTAATTTCCCTAAAAACAAAACTCCATATTTTACCCAAAAATAATTCCATAGTCTCGATCACATCTATTAGCTTAGTCGAAAACCCTTTTCTAAAGTCCACTCCACTCCCCATTTTTTAAATAGAAAAACACCCTATCGGTTGACTGAATCCATAGGATATGATTCCACTACATTTAATGAAATTAATAATGGAATCATTCCAAAATAAACACATCACCTGAAGATCTTCATCTCTATGGTGGTATCAAATTCTCCCTGGGTTGATAGTGGGCTATAGGTTGACCCGATAAAGAAGATGGGTCTAGGGTGGCATTTCAGCTTCACTCCCATCTAGAACGAGAATCAATTTATATCGTTTTTATTTTTTTGAATCATTAAAAATAAATTTATTATATTTTATTATTATATAATATTATCATTTATCTTTTTTTCACATCACTATTATTATAAAAATTATAATGTATTATTATATTTTATTATGATTTCTTTCTTTTTTTGTCATAATACTATTATTATCATCATAAAATGTTATTATATCAAATTATCATTTTTACCATATAAATATATATTATTTATGGATTATATATTGTGTATGTTCATAAATTTATATCTTATCACATACATATTTATGTATTATATTTTATTATTATGGTATATTATTATGATTATCATCCTTATTATTCTCATTAATTCACATACATGTTATATATATATATGGATATATAGATAACCATTTTCTAAGAAGAAGAAAATAATAATACAATAATTATATCTGAATTTTAGTGTTTATATTATTTGTAAATTCACCAAATTTTTTAAAAAAATTATTATATTTACTTTAAATATATCTTATAAATCCTTTATTCTAACCATTCTACTTATATATGTATATATATATAAATATATTTACATGTTAATTTTCATGAAATTAATCAATAGAAAATATTACTTTCATCATCTAGTTGATTTAATCAACAAATATTAGGTGGTAGAAATTAAAATCATAATAATATTAATAAAGGAACTTATCTAGATGAAAAAATAATATATATATTTAAAATATTAATAATCTCATATATAATATTTTTCTTACAAAATAAATACTATTAATGATATAACAAATTATTATTTCTAAAAAATATGTGTAAATTATTATTTCTATATAAATAAGTATAATTTTAAATTAAGATTTTTAATAAAAATTAAAAATATTAAAAAATGAAACAATTATAAAAACAAATTATGAGTGACTAAATCTATATTTTATTTTAATAAAAAAATATAACATTTAAAAAGAATATTCTTTAATATTATACATATTAATATTCATATTTAGATATAACTTAATTATTCATTAAAAATACATACATTGTTAATATATATATATATCAATAAATCATATATCTTATTTATGTTAACTGATAATGAAGTAAAAAACTATCACAAATTTAAAACATGAATAGAATTTAAAAATCATATATTAACTAAATGTTTCTTTGTATATTTTAATTCAATGAATTTTTTATACATGATATTATTCATATTTAGACACATATAGAGAAATTATTGTACAAACCATAGTTATATATATATATATTATTCCACATATTGAAACTACTATTGATCCTTGACCAAAATAAGTTGTTTAATATTATACTAGAAAAAATTCATTTAAATGTATGAAGATTATATTTACTAAAACTCAATTCTGATACAAACTGTGAAACCTAAAATCAAGTTCCATTTTTTGATGTATTAGAATTTATTTTTAAAAAAATACACGATATGGATTTTTTTTAGAAATTTAGAGACTCATGATAAATAAATAATTATAATTACAACACCTATAAAAGAAAAACATCAAAAAAATTCTTATGATTTACAATAGTTAAAAACCATAGAGGGAACATGACCACTCACTTACTTATAAAAATCGGTATTCCCTATCAATAGAGTATTTCAAAACCAAGGGTGAGTGATAAAAAACTGTAGTAAGGAGTTTCATAACATGTGGAGAATAAATTGGGTGTTACAAAAGAATAAAAATGGAAAAAAGATATATTTTTTAGATGTAACAACCACAGAAATCATTAGTGAATTTGAAAAATAAAAAAAAATTATAAATAGATTAAAATATATATAACCTTTGAAAAATACATTTAATTACATTATAAAATAAAAATGATTCTTCCTGAATATTCATAGTCATTTATAAAAAATTCTCTAAGGAACCATTGATCTTTAAATAAAGTCATTCATTACTCCAAAGACAACATAACATGGTGGAAATAGTCCAATGATGGATTTTGGATACCCATTAATATCATTTAATGATTAATTTATCCCTCATTTAACCATATATGACATCTCAAGAGTCTAAAAAAATTATTCAATGCATTGGAACATTATCTAGGTGCCCCTATCATTTAAGCTATAACAGGCTCACTCGATGCTATCTTGGAACAGTTATGGAATTTTCCGAAAAAGTATCATATTATTTTGGGTCTAATCATTATCCCCTTATTCATTCTCATAATTTCCATGTTTAATTATTTGGAATAAAAATCTTTTTAACCAGTATTTTCACCATAAAACCATGATTAATCCCTAAAACCATGTGCATCAATATCCATTTCATAAAAAGAAGTTTATAGAATATATATTTAAATATACATGTGATGATAAAATTAGTTTCACATGAAATTATTTGTATATATGGAAACACGTATATATCTTTTTATATATAAACAATCATACATAAAATGATACATATTTAAATATATATTATTAGCATATATAAAAAACGATTTACTTATATATATATATATATAAACAATTTAACATAAAATGGTATTTGTATGTATATATATATACCATATACATATATCATAAATAAAATATTTTCACATAAATTGATGCACATATATATACACATCTATATACATGTGTCTTTTGATATCAATGTAAAAATAAGTTTTAAATAAATTGATAGATATATAGAAATACGTAGATATATATGTGTCTGAATAAACATGAATAACATGAAATGTTATATATATATATATATATGTATATTTATATACATGTTTTAAAATATAACAATTTTATCCTATAAAATAATTATGAAAATGTAATAACATTGCTTTCATTCATAAAATCCTAATTAATATTCACCAAACAATCAAAATTATTTCATTGAAAGAAAGAAATAGGTGAAAGTTTTTTTACATGAAATTATGAATATACATATATATATATATATATATATATATTTGTAAATAAAAAATTATTATTAAAATAATATTTTTGAAAATTGAATATCTTCATTTGCATTAATAGAAGCCTAATCAACATTCTTTAAACATTCAAAATAACTTATAAAAATAAAATTATATGAATTAAGGATTTTACATGAAATGATACACATAGACACACATAAATATATATATATAGGTATTTTTAAATGTGAAATCTTTAATAAAACAATAATTATTAAAATTTAATAACATCCCTTGAATTCATAGAAGCATAATTAAAACTCTTTATACATTCTTAATAGTTTTTTAAACCATAGAAATGAATTTTACTTCATATAGTATATATATATATATTTGTGTGTGTGTGTGTGTTTGTGTGTGTACATATATACATATAAATTAAAATGAAATTTTCTATGTAGATAATTATTTTTATTATGCAATGAATTCTAATTCTTTTATAAAAAATAATTGAAATTCATTTTAAATAATTTTAAAATATTAAATTTCTAAAATAACTTTCTCAAATAAAATGTTTAGAAAGAAACAATCATAAATATTAATGAAATATCACTAATAATAATTCCCTTATCATTGATATAAAATAATATGTAAAAATAATATTTTTTTCGAATGGTATTCTGGAGATCATAAATTGACTGTATAATTTACATAAATGTAATTATAATTGAAACGGTCCCCTTTTTTTAAATATATACAACCAATTTTTTTAAAATACAAGTTAAATTACCACACCATTACCATCTTAAAGAAATAAAAATATAGTTCATAGTGATGGTTCTATAAACTGGTTCTGAACAAATATTTTTAAATATAATTTTACTTTATCATAAGTTTTAATGAAACCACCACTAATGTTTTTTATATTTAGTGGTGGTTTTATTTATAGATTTATAATCCTTAAAAAATATACCACATTTGAACCCCTCCCACCCTCTATAAACCATGGCCTAGTTTCCCCTACCCCCAACTACCCCTCCCCTCCCCGACACTCTCGATCATGCATATATCTGACATTAGGGACCATGGCCCCTCCCCCTCTCAGTCGTGCCCCTCCTTGATGTGGGTGACCCCCACATATTCACCTCATATATGAAGACCACCAACCCTCCACTTCCCGGCCATTCCCCTCCAAATCACAAGTGACCACCACCCCTCCCCCCATGGCTGGAGACCCTATCCCCTCTTTCTCTAGCTCATGCCTCTCCCCACACCATTGACCACTTCCCTTTCCTTCTCATCCTTGCCTCTTTGTGACGTTGGAGGACACCCCTACCCCTCGTCCAATCCTATCCTCAATGATTAAAACCTCCCATACCCCTTTGTATCCCATCTTCCTAATTTCTCGATGAGTGAAATCACCAATCATATAGTACAATTTTCAATATTTGGTATCTAATTCTTAAATTTATTTATGATTAATAATTTTTTATTAACCAAAATGAATATTAAATGCCTATATTTTGTGGATTTAATATTAATTATTTTATTTTTGTGATCTAAGAATACTTTTTTCATGATTATATAATTTAATGAGATTTTTTATAAAAATAATATGTCTTAGAATTTTAAATATCAAACTTATAATCAATTTTTTAGTTATAATTTTCGTTTGTTTTTCCATTTTATAAGTATTAATATACATTTGAAGTGATATATTATTATATATTTATATTTTAATTTTAAAATGCTATAATGTCAAAATATTAAATATTTAGATGATGATGAAAGATATGTTTTTTCTGATCCAATAATTATATACTTGTATGTTCACCATGATTTTATAAACTATAATTATTCAATTATTGGATAGATTTGGTGATAAATCTAGATTATTTTGGGTGATGTTTAATTTTAATTGTACTTGATTGAATACTGATTTATATCTTTATATCATAATGTACATGGAGAAGAGTTAAAATACATTACATATGAATAAAACTTGGAATAATTTACCTTGAAACACACCTCGTTATACCATGATTTTGGAAGAAATTTAAGATTATGCAGTTTCAAATTCACAGGCGGATGGTATGATGAAAATATATGTATTCATTAAAAATTAACATGATAGATGAATAAAAACAATGTATAAGGTATTTTGATTTAGAAATAGATTCAAACTTGATATGTCTGTCAGATTTTTCAGGGTTAATAAATTTTTATTGAAATTATAAATAACAAAAATCATGTCCATAAAAAATAGAGCGAACCACCAGAGGAAAATTTAGTTTTAAATTGGATAAATAATTCCTTTGTATTTTTAAGATACAATTTAGATGATTTTAATTAATAAAAATACCATTATTTAATCATGATAAGGTTAGTCATACTGAGGATTTTTGAATCAAAAAATGAGTTTTATTGTCACGACCCATCATCGGGTCCCGTGCCGTGACTACCCCAAGCCCGCCTTCCATAGGCCAGGGGCTGGCGACTAGCACCAAAGGTGTAAATCCCGATAACTGGGAAGACATTTCCTTTATAAAATTAAACAAAACACCATAGAGTACAAGCGGAAGTAAAACACTAAGTACAAAAGAAAGTGCTGAAAAGTAAATGGGCCAGAATACAAACCCAACTAAAATTACAGCTACAACTGAATGAAAGTACAACAGAAAAAGACAAACAGCTGGAAGAAAGGAAGTAGCTCATGGGTTGTCCTTCTCGGATCCTACCTGAAGGGTAGGTACAGATGGCGCAGCTTCTAGATCGTCCACCACAGATCCTACCTGAGGGGTAGGTACAGATAGCTTCCACAACGCTCTCGCCCGTCAACCTCCTCCGAGTGTCATCTTGCCGTGAAGTCCACCTCCAGGTGCTGACTCGTTGTGTAGTCCACCTCCGGGTACCATCCAGTCCTCGAACACTCGGCCTTCGTCAGCACTGCCGTCGTCTGCAACCAACACAACGAGGTTCGGGCATAGCCCGTGCAGGGGTGAGTATAACGATACTCAGTAGGGACCCTGAGTCCCTCAAGGTCTCTCTAAAACCAACAAGGATAACCAAAAAGAAGATATCGACAGATAACCTCTACTTAGGTATATGCCCATACTTATACCTAAGTTATCAAATAACCCATCTCAATCATGAGGAAACACAAGGATTGTGAAATCAATGGATAACCACTACCCAGGTATATGCCCATACATATACCTAAGTTATCAAGTAACCCATCTCAATCATGAGGAAACACAAAGGCCATAGACTCAGCTCAAACCAGGATTTTCATTATCGAAACTATAACTGCTGAAGAGCTCAGTCTCTGGAGTGTACAGTGGTCTTGTCACGACTCCGAGGTACTGCCCACTAACCTAAGACTGCTGAGGTACTCCTCCTATCGAGTACCGCGTGCCTGCCACCTCACATAGTAGTGCTTCCCACCGGGGTCTTCCACCCAAACACAGTAGTGCTCCTCCCTCATAGCCTACAGAGATACTCCACCTGTCGAGTACTGCGGGTATTCCCCCCAAGCACAGTAGTGCTCCCCGCTGTGGGTCTGCCACCCAAACACAGTAGTGCTCCCCACTGGGCTATACAAGTCTCTTCGACTCAAATCGTACAACCAGTGTTCAGGTTCCAGCCAGCTACACGGTCTCCGTACTCCGTACGATCGCCTCTTGGA
The DNA here is from genome assembly GCA_963277665.1 of Viscum album. Taxonomy (NCBI): domain Eukaryota; kingdom Viridiplantae; phylum Streptophyta; class Magnoliopsida; order Santalales; family Viscaceae; genus Viscum; species Viscum album. The sequence goes on from OY728155.1 coordinate 1,910,876,861, forward strand.
GGGTCCACTCCACGAGCTACTGGTCGATACTCCAAGTATCTCAAAGTCCCATGAAGAATTATCTCAAAGGACTGCCTCGTCATAGGGTTCTCAACGCAACAGACGGCGCGTCAATCGGATGCCCGGTCTGTGAGTTACTAACCTTTTCATCCCAGGGGCCCGGTTGGTTTCGTGAGCGAACCAATCCCGGCTGTATCTCAACTGTACCCCAAAATCTCATAGGGTACACTCACAGGGATCGTTTCTCAACGAGATCATCAACTCCACTGACGGTTCGTCAAACGAACGTCTTGTCTGAAAGATATCAGCTTTTCCGTTCCAGGGGCTCAGTTGGATTTCAGGTGCAATCCAACCCGGCCATTATCCAACTGTATCCAAATCTCGAGTGAAGTATGCCAAAAGTTCCATCTCATCAAGAAGAATTCAACGAAACAGACGGCGCATCAATCGGACGCCCGGTCTGTGAGTTATTGGCTTTTTCGTTCCGGGGGCCCGGTTTGTTTCGTGAGTGAACCAACCTGAACGCACTCCGACGACATCCAAACCTCGAGTGGAGTAAGCCAAAAGATCCGTCTCCCTTACAGGTATCCATCAAAGTCTACGGCACGTCAATCAGACGTCTGGTGCTAATGATATAAGCGTTTCCGCTCCGAGGGCCCGGTTGGTTCCGTGTCCGAACCAACCCGGCCGAACCCAAAGTTCTCCAAAAGCTTGATTGTAATATACCGAAACGATCGTCTCATTCCAAGGATCGCTACGCAACTTACGGTGCATCGATGGGAGGTACATAGCTCAAGATATGGGAATTTGACCTAAGTGGTCCGAAAATAGGGGGTCTGGGCCCAGACCGACCCGACCCGACCCCCCCTGGGTCGGCCCGAACCGAGTCTGACCCGACTGGACCCGGCCCGGCCTGGCCGGCGCGGCCCGGACGGCTAGCCACGGCTCTGCGTGGAGGAGCCGAAGTCGGGGAGCGGGGGGTGCGCGCGGCCCGCCCCTCACCGTTAATTGAGGGCGGCGGCGCAACCGCTGTCGCCAATTCTTCCGGCGGCGCGCTCGGGTGCCGCTGCCGCCAGGTGGCCGGATGGCTCTGGCCGCCGCCTCCGGTCGCCGGCGGCGCTGTGCCGGCAACCCGCGCCTCCGGGTGTTTCCGCGGGCCACCGGAATTACTCCGGCGGTCCGTTTTCAAAACCGTCTGAGCCTGTGTTCATCTCGGGTCTCGTACTTTACTGCGCAAGCTTCAAAAATACATTGCAGCCCCGTTTTGTCATCACCCGTCAATCCGCACTTCAATTAACAAAATGCACCATCTTCGTGGCTCTCCGACATGGCGCATTGATGCCGCACCCCTTCGCCGTGCCCCGACTCCATCCGCGGATGTCTTCGGGTTTCTCTGACGTGGCGCGATGGCGTCGCGTCCTTGTTCTTCTTTTCACGGCACAACATGACGGCGCCGCGCATTTCCTTTTCGCATGATTCCGCGTGGTGAGACGGCACCACGCCTTCCCGTACCAAACCACAAAGGAACCAACATGAAAAAAGGAGGAGGGTCGGCCGTGTTTTTGCGGTCCGGCCCCCTCGCGTTATTCGATAACTATTGATTTTAAACCACAAAGATCGTCAAGTTGGTATTCACGAACAAAATAAATAAATAAAATTAAAACCCCTACCTTGGTTTCAAGAGCGGAGCTTGTTTGGAGGTTCGTCGAAGAGAAAATGCCACGGTATAACCATCGTGGAAAGAGGCAACATGGAAGGAGGAAGTCGCGTCGCGGGAACGACGTCACGGAAAGAGAGACGTTGCGGATGAACCATTGTGGAAAGAGACGTCGCGTCGCGGATCGGTGTCGCGGAGTTGGTCTTCGAGGACTCGGCGTTCTTCGATGGAGTTCGATGCGTTCTTCGCGTTCCTCGTGTTGTTCGTCGAAGAGGATGAAGAACTCTAGCTTTCCTTAGCTTTTCTTTTCCAAAGGCTCTCAAGCAACTAAGAAACTAACCAAAAAATAAATTAAGCCTCACTTAATTTATTAACACCACAAACCTTTGAAATTCAAGTGTTTGAAATTAAATTAACTCACATAATTAAATATCTCAAGTTGTCAAATTTAATGAGAGGGAGGTGAAGAGACTCATTTAATGAGAGAGAGTTTCATCCACATAAATGGAGAGTTAAAGAGTTAAATGGGGTTAAGGGGGTTTGATACTCATGTGGGCCCTACCGTATAACATCCACCCAAGGGAGGTTATGTGCGGGTGGGCCCCTCCACTAACCTCCCCTTGGAGGTTATAACTGCCTCTTCAAATAAAAATATGGAAAACACATATTTTTATTCAATTTAATTAAAAACCCCAGAAAACAAACTTCCAAACTCGATAAAACGCAACTGCAGAATAGGTGTTCCTAAGAAAAAAATGGCGCTGCGGTTCCATCGGTGCCCTCAGAATTTGAATCCGAGCAACGGTTCAAAAGATAGAAATTCCCGCTTGTTCCTTCACTGAACGTACCCGAGCTAAACTTCGGAAATTGATTCCGAGTACACCGGACCTCGGATTTAGGCGCCGTTAGAAACTGTGTTGTTGTAAAATTCCAAAGAAAATTAAGAAAAAATTTTCCTTGAAATTTCCGGGTCTTTACATTACTCCCACCTCAAGTCTTTACGTCCCCATAAAGCTTCAACACAAACTAGGGTGACAAAAGCGGTACAGAGCACGCATCTGAGCCTTACGCTCCCATGTGCTTACCTGGAGGTTTCTGTGCTGCCTACGAAAATGCACAAGAGGAATCGACCATCCTCGTAGAATCCGCTCCTATCGATCCTCGATCCCCACTGGAACCTCTGTGCATGACGCCCTATTATCGACGTCTAACTCCCTGAGGTCGATGATGTGTGAAGGATCAAGCATGTATCTCCTCAGTTGAGATACATAGAAAAAAGTCATGGACCTAGTGCAACTGAGGTGGATGGGTCAAGCGGTAAACCTCATCCCCTACCCTACTGAGGACCTGAAAAGGTCTACTGAACCTCGGAGATAACATGCCGCCTAGGCCACATCTCTGTAAAGCTCATCGAGGTGAGACCCGTAGGGAAACATGGTCGCCATCCTCGAACTCCAGTGGTCTCTGCCTCCTGGATGACCTGGACCTTCTCTGTCGTGGCTTGGACCATCTCCGGTCCCACAAGAGCTGCAAAGATTTCTTCTTTTCCGATAAGAGAAATCTGATCTCATCCCCTGGATTGACCACTTTCTTTGCCTAATACAGTCAATCCTGACATGGATGATACTAATCCATACCAAGGAAGACGTCTTAAAGCCTCGACGCTACTACCAAGAGATCCAACCGTTACTCTCGCCTCCAAGGGTTGAGTCACAATGTCAGCTTTAGTGTGTGGTAACTGGGTCTCTTCTAGTAGGTATCTCACACGTGAGGGTCAAGTCAACAGTTTAATCCGGAACCTCTTAGTAACAACACAAGATAGGACATGATTGATAACATCACAAAGGTAAGTGTCATTATTTTATTGCATCTCATGGTACAAAAACACAAATATAACAACAACATCATGGAACTAGATATACACCACTAGTTCTGCCCCTGTCCACTCGCTTCTGGAGCTCCGTAGTCAAAAGCTTCTACTGCCTGAAGATGAGCTCTCCCATGTCCTCCTATCCCCTGCGGTCAGGGTGGACCTCCTGGTGGTGGTGGTGGCAACATCCCGAAGCGTCGTCCACCTCCAGCTGCACGGCCATCTCCACTGCCATGGCCGCCTGCTTCTTGCGGTCCGCCCTGATCGAACCTATGCCTCTGCCTCGGAGGTTCTTCATTTAACTGCTCGTCATCTGCATGGAGGGTCGGACAGTCACGTGCCATGTGACCAACTTCACCGCAGGAGTAACACTACATGGAAGGTCTGGCTCTGTCACTTCCCTTGGTTCCTCGCACTACCGACCCTAAGTCACGCGGTCGACCACCTGTAGGTCTGGTCCTCTTGGTCCTCTGCGTCATCTGTCTACTGCCTGCTGTAGAAGATTCTGGCACATGCCAGCTAGTGGTGGGTCCTGCTGCTGGAGACTACTCAGCAAGGGAACTCTCCACCAAAAGGGTTCTCTCCAACACCCCTGTCTGTGTCGGAATGCTAAGTGGAACCACAGAAGCTCTAATCTCTCTCCTGAGCCCCTGCTCAAAGGTTCATGCCCTGAAGAATAGGTCCCGTACCATATTTCTGGAGTAGCGCGAGAGGTCTGTGAACCTCGCTGAATACTGCACCACTTTCATGCTACCCTGACGCAGCTAAAGTAGCTCCTATATACGCACTACTCGAAGGGTGGCTGGTACAAACTCTGCCCGGAACAGGCTCTTGAAGTCTGCCCAAAGAAGAGTCGCCTCGTCATGCATCTGGAGTATCAGGCTCCACCATCTGCTGGCTTCTGCCTGAAAAAGGCTGGCAGCAAGGATCACCATGAAGTCTGCTGGCATCCCCACTAGCCTGAAAACTCTCACCACAGCCTCCAGCCAATCCTCAGCCGCCTGCGGGTCCGTCCCTCCCTGGAACCTGGGTGGTCTCTGGCACTGGAACTCCTGCAGTGCACTCAAGCGACGTGCACCTTCTGCTGCTGGGGCTGGTGGCATCAGTGGCCCAACAGGTAGTAGTATCGCTGGTGCCTCTACTGTGATAGGGCCCTGTACCGAGGCCACATTGCTTGGCGGGCTGTCAGTACGTACCACTCTTGGGGCTCTAGCTGGTCGTCCACGGGGAGGCATCCTGAAAGAAACAACGTGACACGGTCAAACGATATATGCCTAGTGAGCTGACCTCGTTTGAGCTGACTTTTAAAACATATGGAAACACACACGCAAACAGTGTTTTGGTGCACAATGTCAGAAATCAGTTGTCAGGGTCTTGGTGTATGGATACGTCGGCCGCCCGCACCCACACTGGACTCCCTGAACTGAAAACCACACTCAGTATTCATAACACTATCGCTTCACAGAAAGAAAATATCAGAGTTATAAATTCTCCGGTAGAACCGGTTCCTCTGATACCAATTTTTCACGACCCGTCCTCGGGGCCCATGCCGTGACTACCCCAAACCCGCCTTCCATAGGCCAGGGGCTAGCGACTAGCCCCAAAGGCGTAAATCCCGATAACTGGGAAGGCATTTCCTTTATAATAGTAAACAAAACACCACAGAGTACAAGCGGAAGTAAAACACTAAGTACAAAAGAAAGTGCTGAAAAGTAAATGGGCCAGAATACAAACCCAACTGAAAGTACAGCTAAAACTGAACGAAAGTACAACAGTAAAAGAAAAACAGCTGGAAGAAAGGAAGCAGCTCCTGGGTTGTCCTCCTCGGATCCTACCTGAAGGGTAGGTACAGAAGGCGCAACTTCTAGATCGTCCACCACGGATCCTACCTGAGGGGTAGGTACAGATAGCATCAACAACTCTCTCGCCCGTAAACCTCCTCCGAGTGTCGTCTCGCGGTGAAGTCCACCTCAGGGTACTGACTCGTCGTGTAGTCCACCTCTGAATACCTTCCAGTCTTCGAACACTCGGCCTTCGTCAGCACTGCCGTCATCTACAACCAACACAACGAGGTGCTGGCATAGCCCTTGCAGGGGTGAGTATAACAATACTCAGTAGGGACCCCGAGTCCCTCATGGTCTCACTAAAACCAACAAGTATAACCACAAAGAAGATCTCAACCGATAACCTCTACATAGGTATATGCCCATACATATACCTAAGTTATCAAGTAACCCATTTCAATCATGAGGAAACACAAGGATTGTGAAATCAACGGATAACCACTACCCAGGTATATGCGTATACATATACCTAAGTTATCAAGTAACCCATATCAATCATGAGGAAACACAAAGGTCATAGACTTAGCTCAAACCAGGATTTTCATTATCAAAACCGTAACTGCTGAAGAGCTCCGTCTCTGGTGTGTACAGTGGTCCTGTCATGACTCCGAGGTACTGCTCACTAACCTAAGACTGCTGAGGTACTCCTCCTGTCAAGTAACGCGGGCCTGCCACCTCACGTAGTAGTGATTGCCGCCGAGGTCTGCCACCCAAACACAGTAGTGCTCCCCCTCATAGCCTACAAGGGTACTCCACCTGTCGAGTACCGCAGGTCTGCCACCCAAACAATGTAGTGCTCCCTGCTGTGGGTCTGCCACCCAAACACAGTAGTGCTCCCCACTGGGCTATACAAGTCTCTCCGACTCGAATCGGACAAGCAGTCTTCAGGTTCCAGCCAGCTACACGGTCTCCGTACTCCTTACGCTCGTCTCTGGGAGGGTCTGCTCCACGAGCTACTGGTCTATACTCCAAGTATCTGAAAGTCCCACGAAGAAGTATCTCAAAGGACCGCCTCGTCATAGGGGTCTCAACACAATAGACGATGCATCAATCGGATGCTCGGTCTGTGAGTTACTAGCCTTTTCATCCCAGGGGCCCAGTTGGTTTCGTGAGCGAACCAATCCTGGCCATATCTCAACTGTACCCTGAACTCTCATAGGGTATACTCATAGGGACCGTTTCTCAACGAGATCATCAACGCCGCTGACGGTTCGTCAAACGGACGTCCTGTCTGAAAGATATCAGCTTTTCCATTCCAGGGGCTCTGTTGTATTTCGGGTGCAATCCAACCCGGCCACTATCCAACTGTATCCAAATCTCGAGCAAAGTATGCCAAAAGATCCGTCTCATCAAGAGGAATTCAACAAAATAGACGGCACGTCAATCGGACGCCCAGTCTGTGAGTTATTGGCTTTTTCGTTGCAGGGGCCCGGTTGGTATCGTGAGCGAACCAACCAGACCGCACTCTGATGACATCCAAACCTCAAGCAGAGTAAGCCAAAAGATTCTTCTCACTTAGAAGAATCCATCAAAGTTGACAGCACGTCAATTGGACCTCCGGTGCTAAAGATATAAGCATTTCAGCTCCGAGGGCCCGGTTGGTTTCGTGTCCGAACCAACCCGGCCGAACCCAAAGATCTCCAAAACCTTGAGTGTAATATACCGAATGACCGTCTCGTTCCAAGGATCACTACGCAACTGACGGTCCGTCGATCGGAGGTACGTAGCCCAAGATATGGGCATTTGACCAAAGTGGTCCGAAAACGGGGGGTCTGGGCCCAGACCGACCCGACCCGACCCCCCCTGGGTCGGCCCGAACCGGGTCCAACCCGACTGGAACCGGCCCAGCCCGGCCGGCGTGGACCGACCATGCTGGCTCAGTCCGGCCCGACCGGCCAGCCGCGGCTCGGCGTGACCTAGCCGAAGTCGGGGAGCGGGGGGTGCGCGCGGCCCGCCCCTCGCCGTTAATTGAGGGTGGCATCGCAACCGCCGCCGCCAATTCTTCCGGCGGCGCGCTCGGGCGCTGCCGCCGCCTGGCGGCTGGACGGCTCCAGGTGTTTCCGCGGTCCACCAGAATTGCTCCGGTGGTCCGTTTTCAAAACCTTCTGAGCCGGTGTTTATTTCTGGTCTCGTACTTTACTGCGCAAGCTTCAAAAATACATTGCGGCCCCGTTTTGTCGTCGCCCATCAATCCGCATGTCAATTAACAAAACGCGCCATCTTCGTGGCTCTCCGGTGCGGCGCGTTGATTCCACATCCCTTCACCGTGGCCCGACTCTGTCCGCGGATGTCTTCGGGTTTCTCCGACGCGGCGCGACGGCGTCGCGTCCTTGTTCTTCTTTTCACGGCACGGCGCGACGGCGCCGCCCATTTCCTTGTCGCATGATTACGTGTGGTGCGACGACACCACACCTTCCAGTACCAAACCACAACGGAACCAACATGAAAAAGAGGAGGAGGGTCGTTCGTGTTTGTGCGGTCCGACCCCCTCGCATTATTCGATAACTATTGGTTTTAAACCACGAAGATCATAAAGTTGGTATTCATGAACAAAATAAATAAATAAAATTAAAACCCCTACCTTGGTTTCAAGAGCGGAGCTTGTTCGGAGGTTCGTCGAAGAGAAAATGTCACGGTATAACCGTCGGGGAAAGAGGCAACTTGGAAGGAGGAAGTCGCGTCGCAGGAACGGCGTCACAGAAAGAGAGACGTTGTGGAAGAACCGTTGTGGAAAGAGACGTCGCATCGCAAATCGGTGTCGCGGAGTCGGTCTTCGAGGACTCGGCGTTCTTCGACAGAGTTCGATGCGTTCTTCGCGTTCCTCGTGTTCTTCATCGAAGAGGATGAATAACTCTAGCTTTCCTTAGCATTTCTTTTCCAAAGGCTCTCAAGCATCTAAGAAACTAACCCAAAAATAAATTAAGCCTCACTTAATTTATTAACACCACAAACCTTTGAAATTCAAGAGTTTGAAATTAAATTAACTCACATAATTAAATATCTCAAGTTGTCAAGTTTAATGAGAGGGATGTGAAGAGACTCATTTAATGAGAGATAGTTTCATCCACATAAATGGAGAGTTAAAGAGTTAAAGGGGGTTAAGGGGGTTTGATACTCATGTGGGCCCCACCTTATAACATCCACCCAAGGGAGGTAATGTGCGGGTGGGCCCCTCCACTAACCTCCCCTTGGAGGTTCTAACTACCACTTCAAATAAAAATATGGCAAACACATATTTTTATTCAATTTAATTAAAACCCCCGAAAACTAAATTCCAAACTCGATAAAATGAAACTGCAGAATAGGTGTTCCTAAGAAAAAACGGCGCTGCGGTTCCATCGATGCCCTCAGAATTTGATTCCGAGAACCGGATCAAAAGATAGAAATTCCCGCTCGTTCGTTCACTGAATGTACCCGAGCTATACTTCAGAAATTGATTCCGGGTACACCGGACCTCGGATTCAGGCGCCGTCAGAAACTGCGTTCTTTTAAAATTCCAAATAAAATTAAGAAAAAATTTTCCTTGAAATTTCCCGGTCTTTACATTTATGAAATAGAGGATAATGTGAAATTAGAATTGTTTGAAGGGTGTGCAATGTATTTGAAGTTGTATTTTCTACATATGTTATTTTAGATGAATTAACTTTATAGAATTACATACAAGGAAATGTACATTATTTTTGAGTTTCCTCATGATTCATTTAATGAAGAAAATATATATGCATCATTATATGATATGAAGAATGTCATCTGAAAACTTGGATAGGATTATACAATTATACAAGCTTGCCCTAATGATTACATGCTTGGTTGTGTAGAAGTGCATGATGAAGAATAACTCAAAATATTTAGAACATTAATATGGATGTTAATTAATATGAATTTGAATATAAATTAATGAAATACCATGAATAAATATAAGAAAAAAATCATGTAATGGTATTGCATTACATTATTCAAAAACAATTCTTGAAATATTATTTATGTCATCTATAACAACATATAAGATTATTTAGAATTATCTGGATAATAGTGATGGATTGGTGAGACATCCAAATGATTAAACATCATGCATTATGATCGATTCATTATATCTATATTTTTCACCGGATCATATAAATGAATAACTTGGATTATATTATAATGGTTTTAATATTTTTTAAATTAAATACCAATTATACCATTTTTAAAGTTGTTTTGATCTCATATAATTTACCAACATGAATTTTTATGAATAAGATTATTATTTATTTCTTATTGTTATTCTTATAAATGAAGTTCATATAAATTCCATTATTGAAGACCTTCAAAATATAATCAAAGAGATGTGATAATTATGGGATGATGGCTTGGAAAGATATGATGATTCAGTGAGATAAATATTCAAAATGCAGGCTAATTTTATGTGGATTATTAGTTACTTTTCTTGACTAAGTAAATTTTTCCTATTGGAACACTAATACTGGTTCAGCTTATCTAATTTTAATTTTGATTTCTAAACTCAATGATTACCTTCTATAAGAAAAAAGTGGTTTAGGGGTCATTATTGATTTTTTTGATGCCACTAAAAAATTTGTTTTTAATAATACACAATTAAATAGATATATTGAATTTTTAAATTCAAAAAAATGTTCTTTTATTTAGTAATATTATTAATATTAATGAATATTACTGAAGAATATGGAAAATGTAATCATTTTAAAGAAAGGGGAAAAGGTTATAAGGCACAATATCCAAAGTAGCAGGAACATGAAAATGGAATAAAAAATTATATTTTTTTAACATCCATATTGGGAGTTTTATGTGATATGTCACAATCTTAATAGAGTCAATATTGAGAAGAACTTTTGTGACATTTTAAATTTCACATTGAATATGGATGAGGGTAAATCAAAGGATCAATATAATGATTATAATAATTTTGATTAAACAAATATATATTATGGTTTGTGAAAAAATAAGAATGGAAAAAATTCATAGACTATTTTTGCAGTGAAAGTTCTTGAGAAATACACATTCCTTCAAACGTTGAATAATTTAAATATTCCACATAGATATTCAAGTAACACATTCAAGGTGAATTGAATTATAACATAAAATGTAACATGTATTGATAAGTAATTAATCACATATTATTATAGAGAAGTTGTTCCCAATGGAATTTCATAATACACTTATATAATAAGTAACAACAATTCCAGTTGAGTTTTGTTCCATTTTCTGAGAGCCTTGTTGAAAAATATAAATTCAAATGATCTTTAAAAACACAAAGGGATATTTTTTTAGAAAATTTCTCATCTGGTGATGTTATTTCCCCTTCATAAATTATATTAATTATTTAATTATATGTTAAACTTATTGAATAATACAAACATGGTGGATTGGTACAATATTTATTGACATATACAATTAAGTGATACATTGATATTATTTTTATTTCATTATTGAATTAAATTTCTTCAAAAAATTATGAAATTGTTAATATCATTCATAATTTTTTTCATTAGGTGATTATTTCATTTGAAATCACATATGAGGAATAAATCTCTACCAGAAGGCTCTATTTATGAAGAATACATAGTCGAAGAGTTCTTGACATTATTTATTATAATTTTTTTGGGATTAATAATATATTCAATCATGTTGGTTGTGTTGATGATATATCTACTACTTATAACAATGAAAACTATCCTTCATCATTTGAAACTATTGAAAGACTAATTGGAAAGGTGTTAAAATTTACACCGACTGAATTGGATTTTCTATAAGATCCAAGGTAAGTGATACTCAATAGTTTTATTATAGATCCATTTGTTTAAAAGAATTTAGACTGAAAGAAAAGACATGAGTATGGGGTTGATCATTAAATTAGATGGAATTAACAAAAGCTATTAATTAGGACATTGTTTAATGGTTTTATCATCATGAATTTATATAATCTTGATGATATTATTAACATGTAGTTATTTTTAGTATGATAAAATTAACACCTTGTATATATTTTTTCTCTAGATAAAAAATGATCACAATTGAGAAAAAATATAGACTTATTTGATGTATTTGGATTGAGGATATCTAATATAGGTTAGATGATTTTATTCCTAAAATAATCATGGATTCATGTTTTATACAAGTTATCATGAATAAGTATTGAAAACCCAACATAGTGTAGAATTTACACATATAGAGGTGGGATTTTATGGAATGATGAATGATATAATTCAATTAAATAATCATTGTTAGTTTTTTAGTTTTATTATTAAAATGTAGGTTGGTTGAAAAGGATTTTGGTTTAATGAAAGAATCATTACATTTTAATTTCATTAACTACTATCGCATGATCCATATTGGTGATTGTGCAGAGCTTAATCCAATTATATTGGCTCATAGGAAAAGATAATTTATTAATTAGATCATGAAATACAAGAACGTTGGAGTGTTATTATACTTTTAATTAAAAGAGAATTATATTATATGGGAAATGATGAAAAATTTGTACATTGGGATAGTGATCCTCAATAACCACAGAACATTAAATAGTTTTTCCTGACAATATCGGAACAATACAACATACAAGACAAGGTGAAAATGAAGTACTCATACTAATGATGTTTGATAAAAAGGAAGACAATAATGATGATGATAATTGAATTTGTAAATTGGTAAAGAATATATATTAAACTTTCTCATTAAAAAGTTTTTCATACATATATATTATATTAGTAATATTTTTATTTAGTTAAAATATTATTTTTTCATTTTTTAAACATTTAATATAATTGAACCATTTTAATTGAATAAATTCCAAGAACAAATAAATTTATGTATATTGAGTGATAAATATCTCAGATCATACCACCACAACCTCCATATTCATTTGATATGAGTGGCTCCATTATACCTATGACTATTTTTTAGCTAGCCATTCCCTCATAAGTTGTCATCCCACCATCTGAGTCACCCATAGTGATGGAACAGTTCTTCACCCCTCTATCATGGGGATATTGGGGTGTTATCTTTACACTTATGCATGTAATTATAATAAAATGTATATTTTATTACTTATTTAATTCATTTGTTAACCTGATAAGGATAAAAATAGAAAGGGTATAAATAAAAACTCAAAAGATACATGAGAACTGAATGAATTCAAGATTATCATTATATTTGCGAAATTTGATTTGGCTACTAGTGATTCTATCATAATATATGGGTAGATTATTGGGTATCTTTCATGTGAGATGGGGATATTTACCATTAATTATATATATAGGATGCATATTCCAATATCTTGGAAAACTTTAGTGTAAGGACCTGACCCCAGTTGCCCAGAGTCGGTTCCTTATTTGATTACATTGGAATACAAACAAGGAATACGAATATCAAAAGACCATGTAGTTTAGTATTATTGGAAACAAGTTACATACATAAGGTTATCATTATAACATAAATGGGAACAAAAAAACTATTTTATTCCACTAGAAACATCATGTCTCCTAGATTATGATTGTAAGTCATTCATAAATTACTTCTTCATATTCTAAGAAAATGAATCATATGAGAGGGGTGAGATCAAATGCTCAGTAATATTAAGCCATATAGAAGAAGATAATATAAACATTATACATGGTGGTTAATTGAAACCACATGCCTTTAATAATAAATATGAACACATTATGTCAGGAAAATGTACTGAGAAAATAATTCCATAATAAAACCTAACCATGGGTATTATACTAGTAAAATAACCACATGAACTTTCAATTAATAGCTTCATAATGAGGGAAGTGCATTTTCCGGACATTTTTAATCATTTTTTCATGGCCTCGTCCATGATATCAAGTGATTAAGGCCTCGGCCAAAAACCATATCACATTGGGAAAGGCCTCAACCAATTCCACGTCTATTTGTCTCTTGAGACCTATGATGCATCGAGGGTCTATAGAGGGCCCCACCCATCACATAATAATTCTAATGCATTCCTCACATGAGTGGGGATCAACATAAAAAAATATACATTCATATTGAAACTATCATATAAAATGTAACTAACTTTCCCCAATCATTAAACATAAAACACTAACTATTTCGAGTAATATGGTGAACGGTTTTAGGATAGATCATCTATAATAGAGTTAGTCATAAAACATTAAATAAAATATGGTATATGACTTCATAAATTATTAATACCAATAATACCATGAAAATAATAAGAGCATTGAATCAAATGAAAATACTCTTATAAAATCATTAAACAATTTTGAGATAAATACTCTATTATTTTGAAAAGAAGAGTTTTTTTGGAAAATATTTGTATAAAACCAGAAGTGAAGTAAGATAGTATTTTTGTACAAAAATTAGTATTTTTAGAAAGATAATGGTTTCCAAAAATTGATTATCGAGTGCCCTTGAAAATAGATATTAATTGGAGAAATTCCCTTGAATCGGGCTTGTATTATGGAAACAATTTTGAATGATCCTTTTAAAACATGTAACTATCCATAAAATAAGGAAGGGTTCTGGTTTGTAAACATATATATGATACTCAAATAGAATATATGATGAGTACATAACAATACAAAATAATTTCATTGTGGTAATTAGACAATGAAATTATCCCGAATGAAAATGAATGTTCAGGTGGAAAACCCCTTACCTTAAATCCAAACGTGTTCCGCACTTGTACTTAAGCTCCTGGAATATGAAATTATACTTCTTAATAACATATTTTAGAACCTATTCGACATGTATTTAGTTACCATAATTCTGGTTAGTTCATTTAAATCTTTATTGATAAGTTATTGTATTGAATTCCGTCATTCTGGAGTGTTCGTTTCCTTTATTTTCATATTCGGTTCACTTGTTTTTATGTAATGAAGTTCTTGTGGAATGGTTATAAATCTCCAGGATTGGAATTATATATTATTAATGAATAGAAATAATTTATAATGTTCATTTCTATCATTTGGTTACATGGAATGAGGATGAACCATTAGATGACCACCAATTCGATTATTCAGCAGTATTTGGAAAATTATGAACTTGTTTAGTCATATAACTTAATTATACGTACATATTCTTGTTATTGAATATTAATTAGGTTATAAAACATATATTATAGTCGGTTTCAATAATGAATATGGTTTCATGAACAGTAATGAAGAATAAAATGAAGAACAAAACATCATCGTCCACGAAGGTTATAAATCAGAACCTCATGGATGTCAATTTCATTAATAAAATAAAAGGGAGGGAGCACTACTACAGAAATGGGCTTTAATAGCGCTAAAAATGAGCTTTAATAGCGCTAAAAAATCATTGTAAAGCTCGGGGCTGATAAAGTGGGGTACCCTTTATCAGTGCATTCTGAACGTTGATAAAGTGGTACTTTATCAAGGCTAAAAAGTGCTTATAAATGAAACCTTTATCAGCGCTAAAACGCACTGATAAATGAAACCTTTATCAACTCTAAAAACGTTCTGATAAAGGTAGACATTATCAGTGCTAAAAGAGCGCTGATAAAATAACCCTTTATCAGTACTAAAATAGCGATGATAAAAGAGTGTTTTACGAGTGCTCCTTTAGCGCTGATAAATTGATCATTTATCAGTGCTTCTTTAGCGTAGATAAAGGTGGAGTTTATCAACACTTTTTTAGAACTGATGAAAGCACCATTTATCAGTGCTAAAAAGCGCTGATAAATTCCATGTCTGCTTCTATGAAAACATCGGTAGCAGTACACCCTAACACTTACAAAAAAATCGTCATCTCAATATGCTAATTAAAGAAAGTATACCCATACAAAATTAACACATAAATAATAAGCTAATAAGACCAAGTATACCCATACAAAAAGTATTCTCGTACACCATTAACACATAATTGATAAGTTAATTAGGTACATAAAGAATTCAATTCAGAATTCATGGGGTGGGGTATGTTCAAGGGTTTGGGGTGGCTGTCCAAGGGGGGCTAGGGGGTGTCCGGGGGGGATTTCCAGTGGGGTGGGCTGGTGTCCAAGGTGTTGAGGGGGCTTTACAGGGGGGTGTCTAGAGGGGTGGGGTTGTCCAGGGGGTGGATTGGTGTCCAGGGGGTGGGGTGGTCTAGGGGGTTGGTTGGGATCACTCGTACACATCACCAAGGAAACTTGGATCATTCTTATAAATGATCAAGTCAATCTGAATGCATTTGGTCGGATTTTCATAGGTCGGTTGTTGTTTTCAATTAAAATTGTGTCCATTTTAAACAAAAGAGAGACCCTTTGAGTGCTAGTGGCCATACCGTGCCTTGGATTGAGGTGGGTTTGACTCATACATGTCACAAAGGACCCGTGGATCGTTCTCCTAAAGGATAAAAAAATCCGAATGAATTTGGTCAGATTTTCATAGGTCATTTGTTTTCAATTATTATTGTGTCAATTTTAAACAAAAGAGAGACCCTTTGAGCGATAGAAACCCCAACATGCCTCATATTGAGGTGGGGATTACTCATAAATGTCACAAAGGACTAGTGGATAATTCTCCTAAAGGATCAACACAATCCGAATGCTTTTGTTCGAATTTCGATTGGTCAGTTGTTGTTTTCACTTAAAATCGTGTCCATTTAAAACAAAATAGAGACCATTTGAGAGGTAACGCCCACACCATGTCATGGATTGAGGTAGGGTTGACTCTTACACATACCTAAGGACCCTTTTATCATTATCATAAAAGATCAAGGCAATTTGAATGCGGTTGGTCAGATTTTCGTAGGTCAGTTGTTGTTTCCAAATAAAATTGTGTCCATTTTAAACAAAAGAGAGACCCTTTGAGTGCTAGCGGACACACCATGCCTCGTATTGAGGCGGGGTTGACTCGTAAAAATTAAAAAGGTCCTATGGATCATCATCCTAAAATATCAATACAATCCCAATGATTTTGTTCAGATTTTCGTATGTCAGTTGTTGTTTTCACTTATAATCGAGTCATTTTTAAACAAAATAGAGACCCTTTGAGTGGTACCGGCCACAACATGCCTTGGATTGAGGCGGGAATGACTCGTACACATCACTAAGTACCCTTGTATTGTTCTCATAAAATATCAAGTAAATCTGAATGCGTTTGGTCATATTTTCATAGGTCAGTTGCCGTTTTCAATTAAAATTTTGTCCATTTAAAAACAAAAGAGAGGCCCTTTGAGTGATAGAGGACACACCTTGCCTCATATTGAGGCGGGGATGACTCTTACATGTCACCGAGGACTCTTGTAATGTTATCATAAATGATAAAGGCAATCCGAATGCGTTTGGTCATATTTTCACAGGTCAGTTGCTGTTTTAAATTAAAATTTTGTCCATTTTAAACAAAAGAGAAACCATTTGAGTTATAGCGGCCACACCATGCCTTGGATTTAGGAAAAGAGAACTCATAATCATCAAAAAGGAACCTTGAATAGTTCTCCTAAAGTATCAACATAGTCCGAATGTGTTTGGTTGAATTTCCATAGGTCAATTGTTGTTTTCACTTAAAATCTTGTCCATTTTAAACAAAATAGAGACCCTTTGAGTGGTAGCAGCCACACCGTGCCTTGGATTGAAGCAGGGTTGACTTGTACACATCACCAAGGACCCTTGGATCGTTCTTATAAATGATAAAGGAAATCCGAATGCGTTTGGTTGGATTTTCATAGGTCATTTGGTCTTTTCAATTAAAATTGTGTTCATTTTAAACAAACGAGAGACCCTTTGAGTGATAGCGGCCACACCGTTCCTCAGATTGAGGCAGTATTGACTAATAAACATCACAAAGAACCCATGGATCGTTTTACTAAATTATCCAGACAATCCGAATGCGTTTGGTTGGATTTTCGTACGTCAGTTTTTGTTTTCACTTAAAATCATGTCCATTTTAAACAAAATAGAGGCCCTTTGATTGGTACCGGGCACACCATGCCTCTGATTGATGGGGTATTACTCATACACATCACCAAGGACCCCTGGATTGTTCTCATAAAAGGTCAAGGCATTCCGAATGCATTTGTTCAGATTCCCGTAAGTCAGTTGTTGTTTTCAATTAAAATTGTGTCCATTTTAAACAAAAGAGAGACCCTTTGAGTGGTACCGGCCACACCGTGCCTCGAATTGAGGATTGGATGACTCGTACAAGTCACCAAGGACTCGTGTATCATTATCATAAAAGTTAATGGCAATCCGAATGCATTTGGTCATATTTCTGTAGGTTAGTTTTTGTTTTCACATAAAATTGTGTCCATTTTAAACAAAAGAGAGACCCTTTGAGTTGTATCGGCCACATCGTGCCTCAGATTGAGGCGGGTATGACTCATACATTTCAAAAAGGACCCTTTTATCATTATCCTATAGGATCAACATAATCAGAATGCGTTTGGTCATATTTTCATAGGTCAATTGTTGTTTTCAATTAAAATCATGTCCATTTTAATCAAAAGAGAGACCCTTTGAGTGGTACCAGCCACACCGTGCCTCGAATTGAGTCGGGGATCACTCGTACATGTCAAAAAGGACCTGTGTATCGTTCTCCTAAAGGATCAAGGCAATCTGAATGCGTTTGTTCGGATTTTCATAGGTTAGTTATTGTTTCCACTTAAAATAGTGTCCATTTTAAACAAAAGAGAGATGCTTTGAGTGGTACCAGCCACAATGTGCCTTGAATTGAGGCAATGATGACTCATATATATCACCAATGAACCTTGGATCATTATCATAAAAGATAAAGGCAATATGAATGCGTTTCGTGAGATTTATATTGGTTAGTTGTTGTTTTCAATTAAAATTGTGTCAATTTTAAAAAAATAAGAGAGACCCTTTGAGTGGTACCGGCCACACTGTTCCTTGTATTAAGGTGAGGATGACTCTAACATGTCACCAAGGACCTTTGGATCGTTCTCCTAATGTATCAACACAATCCTAATGATTTTGGTTAGATTTATGTAGGTATGTTTTTGTTTTCACTTAAAATCGAGTCCATTTTAAACAAAAGAGAGACCCTTTGAGTGGTACCGGGCACACCGTGCCTCATATTGAGGAGGAGTTGACTCATACATGTCACAAATGACCTTTGTATCGTTCTCATAAAGAATCAACACAATATGAATGCGTTTCGTCGGTTTTTCATAGGTTAGTTGTTGTTGTCACTTAAAACCGTGTCCATTTTAAACAAAATAGAGACCCTTTGAGTGATACCAGACACACACTGCCTTAGATTGACTCGAGGATGACTCGTACATGTCACCAAGGACCCGTTTATAGTTCTAATAAAGGATCAAGGCAATTCGAATGCGTTTGTTCAGATTTCCATAGGTCAGTTGTTGTTTTCAATTAAAATCGTGTCCATTTTAAACAAAAGAGAGACCCATTGAGTGGTAACGGCCACACCGTGCCTCAGATTGAGGCTGGGATGACTTGAACACATCACCATATACCCGTGGATCGTTCTCATAAATGATCAAGGCTATCCAAATGTGTTTCGTCGGATTTTCATAGGTCAGTTGTTCTTTTCAATTAAAATTATGTCCTTTTTAAAAAAAAAGAGAGACCCTTTGAGTGGTACCAGCCACACTATGCTTTTTATTGAGGAGGGGATGACTCTTACACATCACCAAGGACCCGTTTATTGTTCTCCATAAGTATCAACCCAATACGAATGTATTTTGTCTGATTTCTGTACGTCAGTTGTTGTTTTCACTAAGAATCGTGTCCATTTTAAAAAAAAGAGAGACCCTTTGAGTGGTACCATCTACACCATGCCTTGGATTGAGGTGGGGTTGACTTGTACATATCAAAAAAAGACCCGTGTATCATTCTCCTAAATGATAAAGACAATATGAATGTGTTTGGTAAGATTTTCGTACGTTAGTTGTTGTTTCCACAAAAAATTGTGTCCATTTTAAACAAAATAGAGACCCTTGGAGTGGTACTGGCCACACCGTGCCTCGGATTGAGGTGGGGATGACTCATAAACGTCCTCAAGGACACTTGGATTGTTCTAATAAATGATCAAGGAGATCCAAATGCATTGGGTCAGATTTACCTAGGTCAGTTGTTGTTTTCAATTAAAATTGTGTCCATTTTAAACAAAAGAGAGACCCTTTGAGTGGTACCGGCCACAACATGCCTCAGATTGAGGCTGGGATGACTTTTACATATCACCAAGGATCCGTGGATAATTCTCATAAAAGTTAAAGGCAATCCGAATGCGTTTGGTCATATTTCCAAAGGTTAGTTATTGTTTTCACATAAAATCCTGTCCGTTTTAAACAAAAGAGAGAACCTTTGAGTTTTACTGGCCACACCATGCCTCAGATTGAGGTGGGAATGAATCTTACATGTCACAAAGGACCCTTGATTCGTTATCCTAAAGGATCAACACAATCAGAATGCGTTTGGTAAAATTTCTGTAGGTCAGTTGTTGTTTTCACTTAAAATGAAGTCCATTTTAAACAAAAGAGACACCCTTTGAGTGGTACCGGCCACACCATTCATCGGAGTGAGGCGGGGATGACTATTTCACGTTACAAAGGACCCTTGTATCATTCTCCTAAAGGATCAAGGAAATCCAAATGTGTTTGGTCAGATTTCCGTAGGTCAGTTGTTGTTTTCAATTAAAATCTTGTCCATTTTAAACAAAAGAGAGACCCTTTGAGTGGCACTGGCCACACCATGGATCAGATTAAGGCTAGGATGACTCGTACGTGTCACCAAGGACACTTGTATCTTTTTTATAAAATATGAAGGAAATACAAATGTGTTTGGTTGGATTTTCATAGGTCAGTTGTTGTTTTCAATTAAAAATGTGTCCATCTTAAACAAAAGAGATAACCTTTGAGTGGTACCAGCCACACTGTGCCTTGGATTGAGGTGGGGATGACTCATACACGTCACCAAGGACCAGTTGATCCTTCTATTAAATGATCAACCCAATCCGAATGTGTTTAGTCAGAATTCCGTACGCCATTTGTTGTTTTCACATAAAATCCTATCCATTTTAAACAAAAGGGAGACCCTTTGAGTGGTACCGGCCACACCGTGTCTCGGATTGAGGCAAGGATGACTTTTATACATCACAAAGGACCTGTGGATCATTCTCCTAAAGGATCAACACAATCCTAATGTGTTTGGTTGAATTTCCATAGGCCAGTTGTTGTTTTGACTTAAAATCGTGTCCATTTTAAACAAAATAGATACCCTTTGAGTGGAAACGGCCACACCGTGCCTTGTATTGAGGTGGGGATGACACATAAATGTCTACAAGGACACTTGGATCATTCTAATAAAAGATAAAGGCAATCCGAATGCGTTTGGTCAGATTTTTGTAGGTCAGTTGTTGTTTTCAATTAAAATCATGTCCATTTTAAACAAAATGGAGACCCTTTGTGTGGTACCGGCCACACCGTGCCTAGGATTGAGGCAGTGATGACCCATAAACGTCAAAAAGTATTCTTGGATTTGTATCCTAATGGATCAAGGCAATCCGAATGCGTTTGGTTATATTTCCATAGGTCAGTTGTTGTTTCCACTTAAAATCCTGTCCATTTTAAACAAAAGAGAGACCATTTGAGTGGTATCGGCCACATTGTGCCTCATATTGAGGTGGGGATGACTCTTACACATCCAAAAGGACCCTTTGATCATTCCCAAAAACTAACAAGGAAATCCTAATGCATTCGGTCAGATTTCCATACGCCAGTTGTTGTTTTTCAATTAAAAGCATGTCCATTTTAAACAAAAGAGAGACTTTTTTAGTGGTACCAGCCACACTGTTCCTCGGATTAAGGCCGAGATGACTTATACATGTCACAAAGGACCCGTGGATCGTTCTCCTAAAGGATCAACACAATCCAAATGCGTTTGTTCCAATTTTCATAGGCCAGTTGTTGTTTTCACTTAAAATCGTTTCTATTTTAAACAAAATAGAGAACCTTTGAGTGGTACCGGCCACACTGTGGCTCAGATTTAGTCGAGGATGACTTGTACATGTCTCCAAGGACCCTTGGATCATTATCCTAAGGGATAAATCCAATCTTAATGAATTTGGTAAGATTACCATACGTCAGTTATTGTTTTCACTTAAAATTGTGTCCATTTTAAACAAAATAGAGACCCTTTGAGTTGTTCAGCATTCAAGCATGTTGCTGGTGCATATCATCTGTTAAAATGGGAAAATGAATCATTATAGAAAATATTTTTTATTTAATAACAATTACAATTTTCCTATGAACATTTACATTCAACAATGATTCTTCTTTTGATCCTTAACCCCTCTCAAAAATGACCACCAATTGTACATGTCCCTAAGATAGATCTTCATTATATTTTTGTACAATCTTCCATCAGGTATGTGGCCCACTCGTTTTTGAACACATCAATATTGTCTTGTCAGTATGAGGCTTTTCGGCAGTCAGAGTAGTACTGCAAAATATAAAAATAAATAATTAACAAATAACATAAATAAACTAGTAGTTGTTTTTGAAAATACCTATTTAGGGATTCTAGTTTGTTGATGAAAAATGATATCTTTCATAAATTTACAAACATAATAACCCCAATAATTATCTTTTGTTTGTTTTGGACACTTCAAAAAAATTTATCATTAGGAAAATAAGTAACTTGTGTTGAGATGTGTTGGGATAGTGAAATTTTATTTTATATACCCTGATATTTATCCAAACGTAGTACTTGCTCCCCTCCTTATGCTTATCCCCGGTCCTCATTCTTTTTTTGACGATAATGATACACTTCCTTATCATAATAAAATCCTCATTAAAAGATAATATAAATTATATTACTTCATTTTTATACCTAAAACGTAAGATGTAGTGTCTTACATATTCACAAACTCCATCATGTGTGGTCTGTTTGATGGATATCCTTGCTTTGAATCCAAAAAATAAATATTTGGAGTATCCATGTTCACCGCAATTTGCAACCAATGTTTCCTAATGAAAAGTAATATGTAATAAAATAAGTAAAAATATAATTTATATGATTTAATCATAGAGTATTACCCCTGCATTGTTGGTATTAGGAAAAGCTTGTCATCTGTAATCTTGCTTTCAAATGATTTCTTCAAGTCTTTCACTATTGCATCCCTTTTTGATGGCTCTATTTTTGTTAAATGTGTTGATGTGATATGAGGACTAACGAGTCCAAATCTTGGCTCATGGGAAAATTCCATCAACTATTTCTCATAAATGTGCATGTCAACAATATAAAATGCATTTAGTCATAATTTTCACATTAGATCAGCTTTTAGAAAATCAATTCATGGAAACATACCTCATATATACATTTACAACTATGATGCCTAGCCACCAATTTCTAGGATATCATTTGCATTTTCAGCAGCAATGAAATCTTTAATTTCCTCTCCATATATATTCTCTTCGAAAAAAACTATATGACTATTACCATCTTTTAGCTTCATATCCACATGAGTCTTCAATGCTAGTAAATGTGGATAGAGAACAGTTGGTGTTATTGTTCTTTCAGTAGCTCTTTGGGATCGGCGGGTCGATCCTTTAGATGGTTTGGAGCTGACGTTTGTTACCACATTCCCTTTCTCCATCAATAACAACAATCATTTGTTCAGACCATTTTTTCATTAATTATTACGGGTTTAGCTTGAAAAAAAGGAAATAAATACCTCTTTGTCCGCATGTACTCTTACATGTTGTGACAACCATTCAATGAATTTCCCAATAGCCATTTAGACCATATAAATATCATCGCCATCAAGTGGAATAGGTTGCTCTACATTTGGTTCATGAGCTACAGTAATCGTCACATTCAGATGATCTTTCAGAATTGGTCTATTATGCAGTGTGGCATCTGGGATATTGAACACTGTAGCCCTCGCTACAAGTTGATAGGTGGGTGTTGACAGATATAAATCACAACCATTATCACCCTGTAGAAGATTAGTACAAAAAAATTATCAATGTCTGTCTGATTCACATTTCATGGGGACATTTATTAGAATATTGATTACCACGGTTAAGACAGTTCTTTGAGGCGGATGGCTCGCCTCAAAGCTGGTGGGGGGTGGGGTGGGATGTTCATGCGCTGGTTATTCCCGAGTTGTGTCTTACATTTGCTTCCCACCCATAAAAGTTTCTAGAAACTCTCCCTTCCGTTGTAATCGTTCTTCAAAGGTTACTATTTTTTTCTCATTTGTTCTAATTTTTCATATGTATCATCCGTTTTTTTATTCTTCTCAAATTATACTCGGGGTGTCACCCCAAACCCTACACCTTTGACACGACCGTATTTTTTGGGACTCTTCAAAGCCGTCGATAATAGGTCTGTATCCGCTACAGGAGTAGCTGATTCCTGTGACAGTCAGATATATGAAAATAAATAATTATTTTTATGTAATATCAATTTAAAAGAAATGTTTTTATCGTTGTGTCATTCTTACACATATTTCCCACACTTTCTGTGTGTTCTCATCTACTAACTTCCCTTCTTTGTTCACACGTGCCTCCTTCCATAGCACATGACATGGAATGGAAGTGCATTTGGTTTTAGACTCACCAGTCTACATATAAATATAGAATGATAATTATGATGTTGTTTTTTGGCACCTAACAATATTACTGTAAATTTAAAATACGTACAATTTTCTTTTCTAATGAAGCGTACCCCATCCTTGCTTTATGATAGGGGTATGTTGGTTTTGATGAATGTTCCTTGTTTTCAGTAAAGAGTTTCTGTTTCATAAATGAAATATTGACAATCAAAGTGATGAATATAGGTTCCCTCAAACAACGTATTATCACCCACAATGTACCTGAAACTTTTTATCTCCACAGCGGCCAATAAATGCATCCCATGCTTGTTGGGATATCAGGTGAGCGTAGAAAATGGGTGGGTGTGTTTTTTTATCTTTGAAATCTTTTAGGTGACATCTTGGTAAATTAGTGCGAAAACCTAGATGAATCCTTCCTGAAAGCCTTAGTACATAATCCTTGTGTGAATCGTCTACTATAAATTTACACTTAAAGTGATTGAGAAGAGCAAGATTTTGTTTCATTATTTTATTTTTTAGTAAATTAAATAAATAAATTCATAATGTTACCGTAATTTCATCCCAGATCACAGCCTTCAGCCCGGACACAACATGGTGCCATGTATCTATGTCAATAGGCATGCATTTCTGAGTGAAAACTCTAATGTAGCTTCTAAACATAGCTGTGTTTGGATTCACATGTTGTCCTCATGCATTCCATCCGACATCAAATTTGATGCCTTTTCTTTTTTCCTTAAGAATTTTGGCTAACACCGACAAAATACAACGCACCTATGTTTTTTGCGACATCGGTCTTTCATTCCCGACCATCTCATCTATATAAGAATCATTTATATGTTCATATGAAATGGAATCAACGACATGTGCTGATGGTTGTCGGACCTCAACACTATGAGCAGCAGGAGATGCAGTAGCAGAAGCAGCAGCAGCCGTAGCAGGAGCAGTATGAGTAGCAGGATTCGTAGCAGGAGGAGCAGCAGGAGCACCAGGAGCGGCAGCAGGAGCAGAAGAAGGAACAACAGGAGCATTAGGAGTAGTAGGAGTAGAAGCAGCCACAACAGAAGCAGCTTGAGAGACTTGTTCAACCTCAAGGTTAAGAGTACAAAAATGTGAAAAAGTCATTATTTGCAAAAGTGGTTGAACAGTTAATTAAGATTACATAAATTCAATAAAGATAAGAAAATAACATGAGATAACAAGATCTATATTAGAAACAAAATATAACTGTTTATTGAACCCTCTTTCTTTTTTTAAACGCTTGAAGGGATTTGACACCTCTAACAATTATCCAAATCCCTTCATTATGGTCTTCTCTAACATACAAAACATCATCTAAATTGGGACTACTCTGAAATGATTGAGATGTACCTCTAAAAAGGTCATCCTCAACTGAATTTTCATCAGAACCATCAGTAGTTTCGGATGATAATAGAACAATCGACCACTTTAGGTTTGAGGGAGCTGGAACATAAAAAAATTGTATCACTTGTGATTCCATTATAAATTGTTCGTCTTTGTACCCTTCTTTACTAAAATTAAATTTCACAAATCCCCATTCATCTATTTTAACAACACTTTTGTTATCCAACTATTTGCATTGAAAATAGGAAATCGGAATGTCGTATAATCCAACTCCAATATTATTTTGATAATGCCAAAGTATTACATATTTTCATAAATTGGATTTCTTTCCTTACTACGAGAAACATGCATCAATTCATCCACTAGTGTAACTCCACTATTTTGCATGGTACTCTCTTCATCATGTCCATCTATATATAATGTATAACCATTAATTACATAACCACTATAAGATAATACATACACACTTAATCCGATGGATAGCCATAGAAGTTCTTCTGAAATTGAATATAGATTTTCATCCAACTTCTTAATAATATGGTCTTGAAACCATCCTATAAACTGGTTATTATGTGTATCTGATAACCAATTTTCAGCCCTTGATAGATTCACCTGCCTAAGAATTTCTTTGTGAGTTTCAATATATGGAGAAACCTCCCAAATTTTATTCAAAACATAAATATGGGTCTGCTCCAGATCTGTAATACTGATTCTCACAAATTCTCTTCCAAAACTTAACTCATCCTTAATGCGTCCAGTGCGACGAGATTTTGGGAGACCAATGATTTACACATCCGATAGGTATTCAGTAAAAAATTCAATGTCTTCCTCAACTATATATCGCTTTACTATACAACTCCCTGGCCAACTTCGGTTTTTGACATACCCTTTGCAAATCTTCATATACCGTTAAATAGGATACATCCATCTATAGTGCATAGGACTAAAAAGTCGAATCTCTTTCACCAAGTGAATCATCAAATGAACCATCATATCAAATAATGTAGGCGGGAAGAACATTTCTAATTCACATAATATGATGGAAATTTCTTTTTCCATAGCTGGCAATTTCGCCAGGTCTAAAACATTTCTACATATATCTTTGGAAAAGAAACAAAGTTGGTTAATGTATGGTGAACCTTCTTATGAAAAATGAAACGTAAAGCTATAGGAAATAGATATTGCATCAAAACATGGAAATCATGTGATTTCAAACCTTTTAACATCAAATCATTCATTGAAACAATGTTCTTGATATTTGATGAGTACCCCTCTAGAACATTTGCATCATTGAAGAAGTTGAAAAACTGATATCTCTCCTCCCTAGAAAGAGTATAAGAAGTTTGAGGAAGAAAAATTTGATTTTCACCCTTATGGGGATCCAACTCTTCTCGTATTTCCATGTCAACCATGTATAACCTTTCCTTAATTCCATCTTTTGTTTTTACAGGTGGATTTAGAAACAATTCGATAACACTATCACATACATTTTTTTTCCACATGCGTCACATCAAGAAAATGTTTAACTTACAACAAATTCTAGTATGGTAATTCAAAAAAAAAACTGATCTCTTTTTCCAACCGATTTTTGTATGGTTTTTCGAAAATGGTTTACCAAAAAGAGTGTTCAGATTTTTTTACTTTCTCAAATAGCTGATCACCTGTTAGTGGAGACAGTGTTGTGCATTGTTCTTAACTTCCATTGAATGATGTTGTCCATGATCAGTACTTATGTCGATGAGGTAGAAATCTAAGATGTCCAAGAAACACATATTTCAATGAATGTTTCAACCTAATTGATTCTGTATCTTCTTTTCACACGGGGCACCCTAGATATCCTTTAATTATTTAGCCAAAAAAGTTTCCATAAGTATGGAAATCATTTATTGTCCCATACAACATCGCTCTCAACGTGTAGTATTTACTTTTATAAGCATCATAAACCATTACACCTGAATCCCATAATAATATCAAATCCTCGATTAAAGGATCCAGATAAACATCAATATCATTACATGGATTTTTTGGTCCTAATATAGGAATAGATAACATGATGAATTTCTTCTTCACGCATAACCAGGGTATAAATTTATAATTTACCAACACAATAGGCCATGTACTATGAGTGCTAGATTGAAAACCAAAAGGATTCACTCCCTCTGTAGATAACACAAGACGAAGGTTTCTCGGATCTTTTTCAAATTTAGGATACTCATGATCAATTTTCTTCCATTGAGGAGAGTCGGCCAGATGACATAATTTCCCATCTTTATTTCTTTTATCTGCATTCCATGACAATTTTCTTGTAGTTTCTTCACTTCCATATATACGCCTAAACCTTGGAATGATTGGAATGTACCATACAATATTCGTAGGATTTTATTTATCTTTCTTGTATCGAGAAGCACCTCACATTGGGCATTCTATAAGTTATTTTTTCTCCTTGAGAAACAATATAGAGTCTTTCGGGCAGACATGTATTCTTTCAGAAATCATACCCATCGAGCATAGCATTCATCTAGATTCATATGTCCTACTTGAGAGCTCATTATCTTCTGGGAGCATGTCATTCAAGATAGCAAGTAGATCCGTAAAACTGACATCACTCCATCTATTTCCTGCTTTAAATTTATAAAACTTCAGTACAACTGACAATGTTATATACTTAGTGCAAGCAGCATTCCATGACATCTTTTCACAACTCTTTAACTTCTAAAACAATTTTGGGCAATCATGGAGTTCAAATTCAATTGTCATTTACATTAACTCAATACGATCTTCATCATCATTGAATTCTATAATCCCATCCTCCATATGGTCTTCTTCATTATCCATATTTGTATTCATATATGATGATCCATAAAACGTAGTTTTATCCCAGCCAGTAGCTACATTCGCCTTTTCTCAGTGTTTATTCCAACATTTATAACTTTGATTTATTCTGTGACATATAAAATGTTCTTCTAACTCATCTGAAGTAAGTTGTCTAGAATAACAACAACATAAACATAGAAAATGTATTTGAGAAGGATCCTTTGCGTGATCATTTGAAAACAAGATGAACTCTTTCACTCCATTCTTATACTCTATTGTCAAAGGATTAGCATCCATCCAATATTTATTCGTCTTCATCCTATTTGAATGTCAAATATTAGTATTTATAGTTCATGTACATAAAACAACACTTAAAAATATATTAGAAGAGAACCAATACCTTATAAAAATAGAGATTAATAGAGCCTAACCATTAGTATTTATTCATCTTCATTAAATATAATTACTTTAGATTCATTATACTTTCCTCAAATCACCCCAGACCAAACACCATAATAATCAAGAATGATACATCTACCACTCCAAGGTCTTTTCCCTACATTCAATATCATCATGACTAAATACCCATATATCCACACATACACATGTAACAAACACATAAAAAACCATATCCCCATCAGAACCAAAGTACCAATATGGATTTCAATCAGGTTACTCGACTCAAGTTGTGGGGTGTAAGAAATAATAAGAAAATATAATAAGTATATAGTTACACATAAATCTCAAACTAGTGTTAATAATCCAATAAACCAAAGGTATCATTCCATCTATCAAAATACTCTGAAGGGGACCATATGCGACAGTAGTCCCAAGTGGTGAAGGTTCCTGAAGAGGAAGGGGTGAACACGCACATATTGGGGTTCGAGGTCAGGTCACTGAGGTTGAAGGTGGCCCGATACTCCTACAAGGGTTCATTCTATATTTCACAAACCATGTCATGGTACCCTAGTATGTTAACCCACTGATGGTGGAAGTGAAACTGTTCCTGATGATCATGCCAAGAAGAAATAGCAACCAAGAGGGGTGAGTGAAACAAAATACCTCAAGAATGATGAAAAACATGGTAATTGAGAATAGGTTAGTGGATTTAATGTTGTCTAGAAACATATCCAACAGAATCCACAAGCGGTGATGGCCCCAGTAGTTGTTTCACCAAGTGAAACTGTCACATGAGAAGCTGAGATCAATGAGGCCCTTCCCTGCCATGAACTGAACAAACTCCATGATGGCCTTCCTCTGGAATGGCCTTCTACCATTCCTTTCTTTTGGGAAGGAAATAACATTAATGTCACCCCCAACAAACAATGGATGGTGGTAGAGATCCAAGGTATTTTGTTCAAAAGGACAATCAATCCCCCTCAATTTTATAAAATACCAATAACATAACCCATTTAAAAACAAGGCATTTTAATTTATTTTGGAAATCATTCCCAATAAAATTCAATAAACAAACACATGCCAAACCATTTATAATTTTATTTAAATAATGAACTTATATTTATTTTAAACCATGATTTTGATTTATAATATCAAATCCACCAACGGTAGAAGGAAACCTAATTGTTTTCAATGGAAAAGGTTAATTCACAACAAGATACCATCCATTCCATATATTATATTAATTAATATGGTTATTTGGTGCTTCAAAATGATCAAAACATGTCTAACCAACTTTAAATGGATAAAATATGAATTCATGAAACACATGAATCCCAAAAAAAAGATATAGTATAGAAACACCCACTTGGAATATTTGGGATCAAAACACAATGAATCTGAATGAGTCTACTCAAATGAAGAACATTGAATCAAATAAAAGGGATCTCAATAAAAGGTAAAAGAGAAACTATAACCATAATTCCCCATAAAAATTATAGGTCTAGTAAATACCAAGGCTTCCATAGCCCCCATGAAAAAAGAATCAATTGATGGAGAGAGATTGGAGTTCAAGAAAAGAAATAAATACCAAAAGAGGATCACCATTTTGAATGAAAGTTCAATCGACCAAGTGATGAGGATAGAAGAGACAAACTATCCAAAGGGGCTCCCAAGGCATGAGTGGGTTGAGTTAAACTTGGGGGAGAAGATAAAATAAATAAATGGGGGTATTAGGGTGAAGTTAACCTACTATCTTGATGCTTTCTCATATATAATGATACCACTGGCTAGATAGTGGCCCTCACCAACTAGACAGTGGTTATAGTATAAATTTTATAACCGTAGTTTATCCCACTGGATAGTCACTACAGACCCACCAGCTTGCTGATGGCTATATAATTTTTTTGTATCCATTGTGAATCCCATTTCCTAGCCAATTACCCTCACCAGCCATTCGGTGGACCACATGATGCTTTTAAACCTATATGTTCACGTCCACACCTTCTATGACAGTTTGGGACATCCTATGACCCCTCAAGAAACCCGAAAAAACTCAAAGAGCATTGATTTGATGAAAGAGATACTGAGATATTACAATTCTCCGCATTGTTCTACTTTTTATCCGAATAAGTATTCTAGTACGAAGGTTAAAAAAGGATGAGACAAAAATAAATTCCACACAATAATTATTTTGTGGAAAATTCACAAAATAAAGGAAGATTCACCGAATAGAGGACCACTACGAAAAAATTAAAATGAACAGATAACCAATATTCCAAAAAACCTTTAATGTATATCCTGCAATAACATCATACATCTCCAAATGACACGTCTACATCACTAAGAAGATAGAAAACCCCAATAATGTCCAGAGACATAGAATAGGTCACCCAACAATTTAAATTTTCACTAAAACAGTGGGAAATAAGATGAAAATATACTAAGAACACATACCTTCACCCAAATAAGAGACTACAACCACTAACCATAAAGAACCACTAAGAGAATAATTTGAAACCTATGGAAAGGTACACCCAAAACATTCCAATGAATCCAAATGAAATAACACAATCAATATCCATCAATGATTCAACCAACAAAAAGAAAGTAAAAAACTAAAAAGGATTTATTCCTCGATCAAGTACTCGATGAAAACCTTGAATTCCTACTATAGAGTTTCACCCATCGACGGTCTCATTGAAGTAGACACCAACACCTTCCAATGCTTGGTCCATCGAGATCCTTCACAATTCAAGTCATTTGAGTACACACTAAAATAATATCTATGTCCAACCATAAATAGATCATATAAAATGGGTTTTCCATAAAGATGGAAAACTAATATCCTAAAAGGTAGACCACCCAACAAATAAATATTGAGCTCTAACCAAGAAGTTCTGAATCAGAGGTCAATAAGGAATAATAACCACCTTAATGGCCTCGAACACCCACCCAAAGAAGACAACCATGGAAGGAAAGATAAGGTATTTTAAATGGAAATAACATAAAACATCAGTAGGTTTCCAGAAAAGGACGAATCATGCGGCCTACTACCATCACAATCTCAAATATCATTAAATCTATCATGGTAAATCAACATATGGTTATGTGTGATGGGAGAGGAGAACAACATTAAAAAATGATTTGGAAAACATGCCTTAAAGGGAGGTCTAGAAAACTGAAGCTCGAGGGAGTTGCGGGCGATGGAGGTTCAGCTAACCGAATCCCGAGGGTGGCGGAGGTCCGGCAACATGAATTCAGTAGGCGGTGGAGGATTGACAACGAGAGGTGAGGGTGGCGGAGGTCTGGCAACGCGAACACAGCGGGCAGCAGAGGTCCAGAAAACTGAAGCTCGAGGATGGCAGAGGTCCGACAATGTGAACTCAGTGGGCGGTGGAGGCCCGACAATGAGAAGCGAGGGCGACGGAGGCCCGACAACGCAAACTCGGCGGGCGACAGAGGGGAGTCGCAGGGTTCCAGTGCCGCGAGAGATTTAGGTCGCGATAAAACAAGGGCACTATGCGACCGACATTATAAGAAAATGGACTAAGGTTTAATCAGTGCTAACAAAGAGCTGATAAAGACTACCATTATTAGTGCTAACATTTTAGTGCTGATACATGCATCCTTTATTAGTGCTGATAATGGTAATCTATATCAGCGCCAATAATGTAACTCTTTATCAGCGCTATAAAAGCGCTGATAAATCCTTCTTTTATCAGTGCTCATATTTTAGCACTGATAAATGGGTTCTTTATCAGCACTTTTCTAGTGCTGATAAATAGTCATTTTATCAGCACATGTTTGGCGCTGATAAAGGTTACCCTATATCAACAAAAAAGTAGCACTGATAAAGGTTAACCTTTATCAGCGGTTCTGCTTAGCGCTATTATAAGGGGGTGCTTCCCATGCCCATTTTTGTAGTAGTGGAGTAAGAATATTTGTGATGGTTCTTCCATTCACATGATATAAATCCAGTATATAGATGTTATTGGAGTTATCATGATCATTTTTACAGAGGAGGATAGGAGAAGATAACAAAACTAGATAAATTGAAATAAAACCAAATGAGAAAGAAGGGTGCCTCACCTCTTAAAATAACCTCCTTGAGAAACTCTTCAAGGGAATGGTTTTTGGCCTTTTGGAAATACTATGAGCTTCTTAGTCGTGGGGAGTGACTAGGAAAGGGTAATGGGGAAGAAAATTGATGGGATTCAAGGATTAGAGTATTGAAGAGAAGAGGTAGTGGTGGGGGGAGGGTTATAGTGGAGGAGAGGGGTATATTTTGAATATTTAATTCATTATTTTATTATTTCTCTCATGTAAACTGATAATATTGTTTCATTTGAACCCTAATAGTAATAATGGCATGTGAGTTCGAACGAAGTGGGCTTACATCATCCTTTCATCACCTATGATGCAGTAAATCTAGATTTTAGCATTTATCTTATTTTACTATTCATAAAAAATTATAGGATTTCAGAAAAATCCCAAAAATTCACCCCTACCATTTTTGACGTGAAGAATTCAAAAGTAAAGTCCATTTTTGAAAACTAATTTTATAAATATTATTAATTAAAATTTTAAATAAAAGCAAACTTAATAAAAAAATTAACATTTCTAATTCTATAACTACTTCTTTATCACAATGAAAGATTAACCAAGATGTTATTATCTTCTAGCCTTAAGAAAAAAAAAATATTAATAAAATTTACTATTAATTAGGGTCATATTACAATTAATATTACTATCATAAGGTTATGTTACTATTTACTAAAAAATCAAGTTTATTATATCAGACTCCAAATGACTTACTGAACATAACTCTAGATGGCCATTTTTCTAAAATCAAAACATAGAAGAGTAAAAGTTGTGTATTAATGGCTATATTATAAAATTTCATTCTATATTTATTTTCAAAACCTTGGGGTGTTAAATTCTCCCCTCCTTACAAAAATTTCATCCTCGAAATTCACAGAATATTACCTAAAAAGATTCGGGTATGTCTTTAACATATGCTCCTCAGGCTCCCATGTTGCTTCCTCCATATTATGGTTCCTCCAAAGAACCTTCACCAGACGAGTCGTCTGATTTCTCAATACTTGTTCTCTAGTATCAAGAATCTTGATAGGTTCCTCATAGTAAGATAGGTCGGTCACAAGTTCAACTTCATTACAAGTGAGTACATGTGTTGGGTCTGGCATGTACTTTC
The DNA here is from genome assembly GCA_963277665.1 of Viscum album. NCBI lineage: Eukaryota > Viridiplantae > Streptophyta > Magnoliopsida > Santalales > Viscaceae > Viscum > Viscum album. Next base: position 1,910,910,561 of record OY728155.1, read on the forward strand.
TTAAGATTGACACATGGAACACATTGGGATCCTTGGAGAGACTTGGCGGCATTTCGAAACGGTATGATACGACTTCAATTCAGTCCAGAATTTCCAAAGTTCCGATGTACCTGGGGCTTATCTTTCCCTTCTTACCAAATCGTATAATACCCTTCCATGGAGATACCTTTAAGAAAATGTGATCACCTTCTTGAAACTCCAAATCCTTCCTACGTTTATCTACATATCTCTTTTGCCTACTTTGGGCTATTTTGATATGGTTTTGGATAATATTCACCTTTTCCATTGTTTCTTCAACAAGTTCTGGGTGCACAAGCTGTTTTTCACCAACATCATCCCAGCAAGTTGGTGTACGACATCACCACCCATATAATGCTTTATAGGGTTCCATCTGTATACTTGAATGCAAGCTATTGTTGTAGGAAAATTCTATGAGAGGTAAATACTGATCCCACATGCCTTGAAAATCAAGTGAACAAGACATCAAACTGTCTTCCAATATTTGAATTGTTCGTTGTGATTTTCCATCAGTTTTTGGGTGGTAGGCAGTGCTCAGACGAAGATCAGTATCTAGGGCCTTCTGAAGACTTTTCCAGAATCTTTATGTAAAACGTGGATCATAATAAAAAAAATCAATAGGGGTACTCCATAGAGTCTCACAGCTTCATTAATATATAGTCTTTCTAGACATTCAAGTAGTGTATCTTTTATTATAGCAAGAAAATGTGCTGACTTGGTAAGACAATCAACAATGAACTATATTGCATTGTTCCTTCTAGGAGTCTTTGGTTGTCCCATGACAAAGTCCACCATGATATTATCCCATTTCCACTCAGGTATGGTAAGAGGTTGCAATACTCCTCCAGGCTATTGGCTTCCATCTTTCACTTGTTGAAAAACCATACATCTTGACACAAAATCAGAAATCTCCCTCTTCATGTTTTCCCACCAAAATTGATCCTTCAAATCTCTATACATCTTAGTACTGCAAGGGTGTATAGAGAAATTGGAACTATGATCATCATCCAATAATTCTCTTTTTAGATCAGGTATATCGGGAACACAAATTCTCATCCCAAATTTAAAAATTCCATCTTCATATACAAAGTCACTCAATCTCCCATCATTCATAGCTTTAATCTTCTTTTGAAACTCCTCATCATTAGCTTGAGAACTTTTTATCCTTTCTAGTAAAGATGGTTCGGAAACCATTTGAAAAAGAATTGATGTTTCAACTTTGATGGTTATTCTCATATCCTTCTTTACTAGATCCATGAAAATAGGATGCCTTTAAACTCTCGTCTTGTTGAAAACTCCATGATCCTTTCTGCTAAAAGAATCTTCCACCTTATTTTCCTTCCCCGGATGGTAGTGTATCGTGCAATCATAATCCTTGACTAGTTCAAGCCATCTCCTTTGCCTCATGATGAGTTCTTTCTGTGAGAAAATATATTTCAAACTCTTGTGATCAGTATAAATCTCACATTTTTAACAATAGAGGTAATGTCTCTATATCATTAAAGAAAAGATTATAGTAGGTATCACAAGATCATGAGTAGGATAGTTTTGATCATGAATTTTTACCTATCGTGATACATAAGAAATAAACCTATCATTTTCCATAAGGACACAACCAAGTCCTTTCTTTAAAGAATCACTATAAACAACAAACCCATCATTCCCTGATAGTAGAGTCAATATAAGAGCATTGAATAATCTTATCTTCAGTTCATTGAATCATTCTTCATAATATTTTTTCCAAACAAATTTAACCCCTTTACGTGTGAGCTTCATTAGCAGGTTAGCCAGTCAGGAAACATTCTGTATGAAATTCCTATAATAACCTTCTAAGACAATAAAACGGTGTACCTTAGTTATGTTTGTTGGTGTGGGCCAATATTGGATTGCCTTTGTCTTTGCAAGATCAACTAGGATTCCATTCTTAGAGACAATACAACCAAGAAAAGAAATCTCATAAAGACATAATTCACACTTGCTAAACTTCCCATATAATTCATGTCTTCTAAGAGTCTTCACGATAATGGGGAAGTGATTTTCATCGTATTCGTTGCTTTTGGAGTATACCAAGATATCATCAATAAATACCACTACATAATCATCGAGATATTCCTTGAAAACTATGTTCATTAGATCCATGAATATAAGGGGTCCATTAGTCATTCCAAAAGGCATTTCTATAAACTCGTAATGCTCGTACCTGATTTGAAACGTTGTTTTCGGAATGTCCTCCTTCTTCACACTCAACTGATGATATCCAAATCGAAATTCTATCATTGAAAAGTATTGATCTCCATGCAGTTTGTCAAATAAATCATCAATGCGAGGCAGGGTATACTTGTTCTTTATTGTAATAGCATTGATCTCCCTGTAGTCGATACAGAAACTCATAGATCCATATTTCTTCTTAACAAAAAGGATAGGGGATACCCATGGAGAAACACTAGGGTAGATAAAACCCTTATTAATCAATTCCTCTAGTTGTTTATTTAGTTCCACTAATTCCACAGTGGCCATTCTATAAGGGGTCCTCGATATCGTCCTTGAACCATGAATTAAATTAATGGAAAACTCAATTTTTCATTCTGTAGGATGTTTGGGTAAATTTTCTCGAAAAAAATCAACATATTCTCTCACAATAGGTACATCCTCTATTTGAACATTCCTTTACTCACCCAAAGTTATTTCATTCTCTTACTCCCTAATAATTGAATTTAGTTGAGCTATTAGGGGTGGATATAAATGAGAATCCGGTGGTGACGATTCTATTATAAAGATATGGTGTTCTATATCATCGTCATCAGAAATCGTAACGTAATTATTCTTACAATAAATTTTTGCATCGTGATCTGAAATCCAATCCATAGTGAGGATTATATCAAACTCAATCATGGGTATGACGATGAGACCAGCAGATAAGAAACATTTATATTCCTTAATGGGAACTGATTGACAGAATTTTGTAGCAATGATACTTCCCTTAAGATTTTTGACTGACAACTCCCTTGTTAAATAAAATTCGAAATATCTAATTTTGTTAGCAAACTGAGAAGATATGAAACAATGCGATGATAAAAAATCAAATAAAGCATTGGCTAAAATTGATGAAACAATTAAAGTACCTACCACCACATCATTAGGAACTTCAACCTCTATAGTTTTGATTGAATAAGCTTGTCCCTAATCACTTGGCCTTTTTTGTTGTGTATTTCCGTGACATTTTGGACCATCATTAGCATAGTGCCCCATCTCTCAAAAACTATAGCATTGAACATCATTGGAGTCCTTCTTCCCTTTTCAATCACCAGCAAGATGGCCTTTCTGACCAAATTTGTAGCATACTTCTTTTCCTTTTAAGCAAGAACTAGGGTGTTTACTTCCACAATGGTCACATGGGGGAAATTCAACTCTTCCTTTTTCCCCATTTCCTTATTTCCTTTCCTAGGGTTTTTAGCAGCTCTCTTTTTTTGTTGCTTTCCCTTAAAGTCATAATATTTAGAGAATTATTTGTCTGTCTTGATGGAACATGAAACTATATCCTCATAAGATGAAAAACTTTGGGAGACCAGTGCCCGCTAGAGGAATGGATTTAGGCCATCAAATAATCGATCAATTTTTATCCTTGGATTTCGTATGTATTCTACAACATGTCCTTTTAATCTTGTGAAGTTAGATTCGTACATTGAAACATTTTCATCTTCCTTCTACCTCAGATTCAAGAATTGTCTCTCCATATTTTCTCGTTTCTCAGGAAGGAAATATTTTTCTAAGAATATTTCCTTAAATTCTTGCCATTACATCTCTTCTATCTCTTCCTCCTCCTTTGTGTTTTGGATTAATGACCTCCACCGATCCGCATCTACAGATAAACGATATACTTCTATGACAAAATTCTCTATTTCATTACATCCCAAAGTGAGAAATATCTTCTCAAGGGAACGTATCCACTGCTCTACTACAAATGGGTTTGTAGTCCTGTTGAATGATGGAGGCTGTTGTCGCATAAATCAATCTAGAATGGCTCCTCCACATAGTGGATCCAGATGTTCCATACGGGTATGGTTATTATTCATAACCTGAGTAAGTTGTCCCAGTATATTTATGAGTTGCTTAACTCCAGTCACAGCACCAGAGCCAACATCATTATCATGCGTCGGAGGAAAATCCATACAAGGGACACGTGCATTCATTTGATTTCCATTCCGTCCACTAGGCACCATATCTAGATAATGGTATACACTAGATTTGGTTGCGAATCATAATGTATAATCTCAACAAAAAAATACTTAGAAAAATTGAGATCATACACATAGATAATCCCATATTCACAAATATGGTTTCTTTGAGGAATATTTTTCCTTTCAATCCTTCATAATTGTTTGTAAAGAAAATCTGAATTATCCTAAGCATATCCACCATGAGTGTCGTAACCAAGAGTCCAGAAAGGCTTATTGTCATGCACCAGTTCCCATTCTAGTCTAGATCAAAGGGGTGTTTTCGGGTTTTACCCCTAGATACATCAGTGCCAATGCCGCCTCTACCTACTCATATCTAGACAATGATATATTTCTTAAAAGATCCACATAATCTATTCCTTACCAAAATACCAGGACTTTATTGTATTTATATCCTCAAGGACTAACTTAGAGACTCTTCCCTAATTATATTTTTTCTAAATCTAGTTTCCATGTATTCTACTAAACTTCCACTGATTCAAACTATAAGGACTCGACCCCAGTTGCCCAGTATCAGTTCTTTATTTGATTACATTGGCATACATACAAAAAATATGAATCATGAAGGACCGAGTTGTTTAGTATTATTGGATACTAGTTACATACATAAGTTTATCATTATAACATGAAGAAAAACAAAAACACTATTTTATTCCACTAGAAACATCACGTCTACTAGATTATACTTGAAAGTCTTTCATAAATTACTTCTTCATATCCTGAGAAAATGAAACATAAGAAAGGGGTGAGCTCAAACGCTCAGTAAGAGTAAGAAATACAGCGGAAGAAAATATAAACATTAGATATGGTGAATAATTGAAAACACATGCCTTTAATAATAAATATGAACACATTATGGAAGGAAAATGAACTGAGTAAATAATACCATAATAAAACATAAACATGGGTATTCTAATAGTCGAATAACCAGATGATATTTCAATTACTATATTCATAATGAGGTAAGTGAATATGACAGACATTTTGAATCATTTTGTCATGGCCTCAGCCAAGACATCCAGTGATTAAGGCCTCGACCAAAATCCATATCACATTGCGAAAGGCCTCAGCAAATTCCATGTATATTTGTCTCAGGATATAGAATAATGCATCGAGGGGATATAGAGGGCCCAAACCATCACATAATAAGTCCAATGCATTCCTCATATGAGCGAGTATCAACATAAAAAACATATACATTCATATTTAAACTATCATATGAAATGTAACTAACTTTCCCCAATCATTAAACATAAAACACTAACCATTCAGAGTAATATGGTGAATGGTTTTAGGATAAATCATCCAAAATAGATTTAGTCATAAAACATTAAATAAAATATGGTATATGACTTCATAAATTATTAAACCCAATAATACCATGTAATCAACAAGAGAAATGAATCAAACAAAAAATACTCTTATAAAATCATTAAACAATTTTAAGATAAATAGTCTTTTATTTTTAAAAGAAGAGTTATTTTTGGATAATAATTGTATAAAACTAGAAGTGGATTAAGATAGTATTTTCATAATAAAATGAGTATTTTTAGAAAGATAATTGTTTCCAAAAACAGATTATCGAGTGCCCTTGTAAATAGATACGAATTGGAGAAATTCCCTTGAATCAGGCTTGTATTTTGAAAACAATTTTGAAAGTTCCTTTTAAAACGTGTAAATATCCATAAAATAAGGAAGGTTTCAGGTTTGTAAAAATATATATGATACTCAAATAGAATATATGATGAGTACATAACAATACATATGAGTTTCATTTAAGTAATTAGTCAATGAAAGTATCCCGAATGAAAATGGATGTTCGGGGGAAAAACCCTTACCTTAACTCAAAATGTTTTCCGATCTTGTACTGATGCTCCTGGAATAAGAAATTATACTTGTTAATAACTTATTTTATAAACTATTATAAATTTATTTAGTTACTCTAATTTTGATTAGTTCATTTATGTCTTTGTAGATAAGCTATTGTATTGAATTCTGTCGTTCGGGAGTGTTCGTTTCCTTTATTTTCATATTTGGTTCACTTGTTTTTATGTAATGAAGTTAATGTGTAATGGTTATAAATCAACATGATTTGAATTATATATTATTAATGAACATTAATAATTGATAATTTTCATTTCTATCATTTTTTTACATGGAATGAGGATGAACCATTAGAAGACCACCAATTCGATTATTCGGCGGTATTTGGAATATTATGAACTAGTTTTGTCATATAACTTAATTATATGTACATATTCTGGTTCATGAATAATAAATAGGTTATAACACATATATTATAGTTGGGTTAACCTGGAATATGGTTTCCTGACCATTAATGAAGAATAAATTGAAGAACGAAACTTCGTCGTCTACAAAGGTTGTAAATCAAAACCTCATGGACGTCGATTTCATTTATAAAATAAAAGGGAGGTTGTAAGAATATTTATGATGGTTCTCCCATTAACATGATATAAATCCAGTATATAGATTATTATGGAGTTATCATGATAATTTGGACAGAGGAGGATAAGAGAGGATAACCAAAGTAGATAAATTGAAATAAAACCAAACGAGAAAGAAGGGTGCTTTACCTCTTGAAATAACCACCTTGACAAACTCCTTAAGGGAATGGGTTTTTGTCTTTTGGAAAGAATAAGAGCTTCCTAGTCATGGATAGTGACTAGGGAAGGGTAATTGGTTAGATCATTGAAGAGATTCAAGGCTTAGAGTAGTGAAAAGAAGAGGTAGTGGTGGGGGGTGTTTATAGTGGAGGAGAGGGGTGTATTTTGAATATTTAATTCATTATTTTATTATTTCTCTCAAGACAACCAATTGTATTGTTTCATGTGACCCCTAATAGTAATAATGGAATTTGAGTTCGAACCAAGTGGTCTTAAATTATCCTTGCATCACCTTTGATGTAGTGAATCAAGTATTTAGCATTTATCGTATTTTATCATATTTTACTATTCAACAAAAATTCTAGAATTTCAAAAAATCAAAAAATTCACCCCTACAGTTTTTTGACGTGTAGAATTCAAAAGTGAAGTACATATTTGAAAAATAATTTTCTAAATATTATTAATTTAACTTTTAAATAAATGAATACTTAATTCAAAAATTAACAGTTCTAATTCTACAACTACATCTTTGTCACAAAGAAAAATTAACCAAGATGTTATTATCTTCTAGCCTTAAAAAAATAAAATAAAAATAAAATCTACTATTCATTAGGGTCATATTACTATTCATTTTACTATTCATAAGGGTATGTTAATATTTACTAAAAAATCAATTTTGTTCTATTGTACTCCAAATGTCTTACTGAACACAACTCTAGATGACCATTTTTTGAAATACAAAACATAGAAGAGGCAATGTTGTTTTTTAATGGCTATATTATAAAATTTAATTCTATATTTATTTTCGAAACCTTGGGGTGTTACATTTAGACTTTGATAATCATGAAAATGAAATATTAATTTAATATTACAGTTCCATAATTAAAAAGGAATGAGTGATTTTTTATTATACATATAAATGTAATGTTTTCTATTTCAATATTTTGTTTTCTATATAATGTCCCTGACTCTGATGCATGCTCATATAATCTTAAAATTGTGGCTAATAAATGGATAGATTGTAAATAAAAATTATTTCAGTAGGATAATGATGCATCTCTAAGCTCATGATAAATATGTGAGAATATTCCTGAAGTAATCTATTATTAGAAATGGAATTTTTGTTGTTTATATTAATAGATAAGTATCTAATGATGTAATTATATGTCTTTATGTTTCTTAAAAACTTAAACAAACTAAAATTATAATTTTTATTAATGATTTATTGTTTGTATGAACTTTCTAAAAAATGATGTTAATCATGGGAAAAAAACCATTCATCACATATATGGGTCTAACATTTCTTTAGGAAAAATATTTTTTTGGATTTTTTTATTAATTATCATTAATATCAATATTTATATGTACTATTTTTTCTATAATGTTTATTTTTCTTATTATGTTTAATTAATATGTTTACTATATTTGTACAAAAATGCATTGGATTAAGGTTTATAGGAAACATGATGGATGTTAGGAAAATGACCCCTCCCAATGCGCCGGAGTATGTAATTTTCATTAAAATTTCTTATAATTTCATTACTATAAAAAATAATATTTAAAAATATATTATAAAGACAAATAAATAGTAATCCCAATTAATACGACCGACCACAATTAATTAGGTTGAAGGATGTTTTTTTTGTTATAATATATTTTTTCAATATTATTATTTATAGTAATGAAATAAAAAAAATACAGATGAAAAATTTATTAATTATTTAATATTATGAAGTTATTATATTTAAAAATACATGGTTAATTTTTTTGTATTAACGCGTAAAAATTAAATATTTCTTGGAATAAAACCCTTTATAATCATAATTTATTTCATAGAATAATGTAGTTGTTTTCGTTTTAGGGAATGAGAATCCCAAACATGTAGGTGGGATAGGTTCTGGGCATACTCCATCAGTTGTCTTTAGTGGGGTGTCATCATCGGTTAGTGCTACACCTAGTAGGGGTTTCATTTGTGATGTTAATTCAAAATCTAGAAGAGAAATTTTAAGGTTGAATTAAAAAGTGAGAGAACACGATTCTTATTATTAAACACTAGAGCATTGGCAACATAAAAAGGAAAATTAAAAAATTTATTTTTTTACCAAATGATCAACATGTTCCCTTAGGAAATATTTACAGTTATATCTCATACTACCATTGTGAATTATAAATTTCATAGATCATTCACACATTATCAAATAACACATACAACTTCCATAAATATTTAAAAATTTATTTTTTAAAACATTAAACTCTTGTCATACTAACCACATCTTGTGCCAAACATACATGTGCATGCAGAAAAGACATCAATCTAACATGTAATTTGGTCGAAATAACTTGATAAATATTTATTAAAGGTACAATATCCATTAAAAACATATGTCGGTGGGGGGGGGGGAGAAAACAAGTAAATCAACAATTGATTTACATGAAATCATAGGAAACTGAACTTTGATTTTTTTAAAAATATAAGAACCAAATACACACCGTTCCAAGTTAAGGTTTTCCCAAGATGACCATAAAATCATTTTTAGTGTTTCAAAACACTAAAAAATTTATATTACGCCTATGAACATAAAAAACTACCTCATATCGATGTGAAAATTTGTTAAAATCCATGTTGAGTGATTTCTGTTGTGTATGCATATAAAAAATGTCAATATGAGGTGAAATGTGGTTGTAATGACTCCTTAAACAATTTTTAAAGGTATGAAGCATTTATGAACATCTTTCATGGGATTAAAATTAGGAAAATATAATAGTGTTGATATGAAATCACAGTAAAATATAATTCTATTGACCTTATATAATTTAGAACTGATAAAACATTATTCTAAGATATAGTTTTCCCAGGATGCCCAAAAAAATGTTTTGATTGTTTTAAAACATTAAAATAATTACATAACTATAAAAACAATATAAAAACCATCAAATTGATGTTAATTCATGGTAACACCACCTTTGTGTTATTTTTTACATGTATGTTTATATAACATGTCAATCTGACTTGTGGTGTGGTTGGAATGACTAAGTATACCATTGTTAAAGGTATGAAATCCTTTAAAAACGTGTTATGGGGGTAAAAACATGGAAAACAATTTCATATTAACATGAAATCAATAGAAAAAGTCCATTTATTTATTAATTAAATTTAATAATTGACAAAATTTCATTATGAGATATGGTTAGCCCAAGATTCCTGTAAACTCATTATTAGATTTCAAAAACGTAAAAGGACACTGTAAAGGTAAAACCCATAAAAATGACCTAGTATTGTAATGATATCAATGTAAAACCATTTTTGAGTTATTTTGGACATGTATCCACATAGGACACATAAATCTCGCATGAGTTGTGTTTGGAATAACTCAGTAAATAGTTTTTTTATGTACCGAATCCTTTAAAAAGTTATGTTAGTGGGGGGTGGGGGACCTTGCAATGGAAGTAATATTAACATGAAATCAAATTAAAATAATCACACATTTATTTTTGAAATTTATAAAAATATGAAATATCATTTTGTTTTAGGGTTTTTTGGGATTCCCATAAAAGTGTTTTTAGCATTTTCAAATAATAAAACATGCATGTAACTGTCAAACGCGCATAAAATGATCTCAGATTGTTTGTAAATTATGGTAAAACCACCACTGTGTTATTTTTAATATTAATTCATATAAAGAATGTCAATTTGACATTTAGAGTGGTCAGACAGACTCTATATATCATTTTAAAGGTACCAAAGCCATTAAAAAGTTTATTGGGGTCAAAAATAGATAAAAAATTTCCTATTGATATGAAACCATAGAAAAATAAATAAATATTCATTTTTATATATAGAAACTATATCTATGACTTTTTGAGTTATGTTTTTCCTTGGATTCCCATAAATCTGTTTATAGTAATTTAAAAAACTTTAACAATCATGTAATTTTCCCGAGCATATGAAACGATCTAATATTGATATAAAATAATGGTAAATACACCATTTAGTAATTTTTATGTTTATTTATAGAGAAAACATCAATTCTACATGTGGTGTGGCTATAATGACTTGGTAAATGGGTTTTAAAGGTAATGATGCCTTCAAAAACATGTGAATAGGGGTCAAAACATGGAAAACAATGATGGATTTACATGAAACCAGAGAAAAATCTTCATCAATTTATTTTTGAAATATGGGAACCAATCACACATCATTCACACTTACAGATTGCCTGGGATTACTGAAAATGAGTTTTTTGTTTTTTAAAACACTAAAACGTGCATGTAATTGTTTAAAACACACAAAAAAATATTTTTATATTGATTTGAAATCAAGGAAAAACCTATAACATCTCATCAAGAGTTCCCCACAATGGTGCCCCGAGCCGGTTCACCACATGACCTTAGGCACATCTCCTTGCACGCCAAAGGCTTCCCACAAGCAGCGAGGGTCTGGTAAGTTAGTCATGGGGAGGCTATACCCTGTTTTATCAGAGTAAAAATTCTTACAGAAGTAAAAAATAAATAACAAAAGCATATAATATTATAACAGTACAAATGTAACAAGAATAACCAAAACAGGAAATATAATACTCAACTAAAAACATGAAATGTCTATAAATATGTATCATGTTTCTAAATAATGAAAACTGGATGTAAGAGGCTAGAAACTCCCAAGAGGGTTCCAAACCATGTCTGGTTCGCTCAACCAAGATCCATCCCCAATTAGCAATATAGCCCTGGGATCTTGCCCTTGCCATGTCCTGCACCAAAAAAGTATATTTGAGTACCGATCAGGCAGCACAAGTATGTTTTCAGTATGACTAAATAGGTCACCACCAACACTTTCAAAAACAAATCCAGTTAGAAGTAGTGTATGAAGTTGTATTAAAAATAAAATAAGGAAATATAGGAAACCATTTATACTTATCCAATTAGCCATTATTTAATAACATTAAACTTCTGGGTTCTCGAGGACACCCAAACCACAATACTTTCTTCGGCCCGTGATGAAGCATGAACCATTTCCCCTGTTCAATTCATAATTATTATGTTTCAATATTCAATTTATAAATAGCCAAAAGAAACCATAGTACAAAATAAATTAAAGAGTGAAAAAAGTCATGTCTAGCACAAATGTGAGTATTTGGAGAATCAGTCCTTGTCTTACAACCCCATGGGTATTTGGAACATCAGTCTTTTTCCCCTAAAATAAATTTTTTATTCATATCATTGATTATAGAGCTCCATTTCTAGAACACTTCTTGGTATTTGGAGCGTCAGTATGTGTCCCATAACCCTTTCCCGATTAAATATCTATTTCACATATACAACATCATTATATGATTAATAATCCTTAACCTTCCTTCACCATTCTCATTCAAAATATTGATTAATTAATTCAACAATTAACTAAAAAATGGTTTCATTAATTTAAATAAAATTATTTAACTATATCTACAATCATAAAATCCGCATAACAGAACCACCAATTAATTATTTAAAATAACTAACTAATTAACCAGATTATGACCATCAATTAATTACAACGATCCATCATCACAAAATATTATTAATTAATTTATTAGTTAATTATTTATGTCAACCAATTCGATTACCAATTTCCCATTTCCCAAATTAATTAATTTACCCAATTAATTAATTGATAAAAAACTCAATTATTATTTACACCATGATATTTGAAAAACTACATACGCATAATAATATGATATTGTGGGATTGTATTTTAAACCATCTACCTTATGTAAAATATAACTCACTCTTCAAATATCGAGGTATGGTTCAATCTAGTTTGAGCGCAAGAGTACAAACGAACAGCCTAAAAAATCGCCCGTCAACCACAGATAAATATCTTATGATAATATCATATTTACTTATATTGTAATAATTCAATGTTATTTCATTATAAATATCTTTTATATCATTACGTGAAGACAATAAAATGATAATTGTTGTTTTATTATTTTATCAAATCATACATTGATAATTTCTTTTAAAAAAATCAATTTAATCAACATTTGAAAACAAAATTATCCATTATAAAATTATCCTCTCCTTTACTTTTTTTTCATCCATTTTTAAAATAATTATAGTAAATGGGTGAGAAGATAAAAATAATAATAGAAGAAATAAAAAAAATTGGGCAAAAAACTGGTTGTTCTGCGCATCTGGTTGAGAGGCAAAAAGAAATGGCACACACTCTTCGGGTCATCGGATGGAAGAAGATGAAGGTCGGTTATGCATATATCATCCAGATTATTTTGCACATAGCCGCTCTAACCCTCAGATCAACAAATGGGGAATTTTAAAAAAATATCTAGAATCATTCGGATTCAATAAAATACCCTAAATTAAAACTCTTCATTTGATGCATGTTTGATCTGTTTCAGTTTGGCGGCGTGATTTATTTCACTCATAGAGTTCAATCTACAATTTATTGCATTTAAAATGGTCCACAATGAGGTTTCCGAAATCTTCCATGGACAAAAAATTGGAAATGTCGTATTTAGGAGATGAATGAACAATAACCATAATATTAATTAATTAATTTAATTATTTAATTAAATAAAACAATTTTAATTTCTTAATTTAATAAAAAGTACATTGCGAATAAAAAATATACTCTTCCTAGGGTAAACAACCAATTTTGGACCAATCTTTGGTCTCATATTTCTTGTATAATTTAAAATTTGTGAGTTAAAAATGATTTATTATTAAAAAATGAAATAAATAATTAATAAAAAAAATAATTTCATGCAAGCGAGGCATCCAAACGCTCGACGAAAATAGATGTTATACCTTTTCTAGGGTAAAAAATTAATTATGGACCCATTGGTGGTCTCTAATATATCATATGATGCAAGGTTTTTTAGTTATTTAATTATTTTTATGAAAATAATATATATATATATATATATATATAAAATATTATTTAATAACATTAACAAACGAGGAAGGCATTCAAACGTCTGACTCCAACTTATGTCATACTCTGCCTATGGGAAACACCATGTTCCGGATACATCAGTGATCTCAGATTTCCCATATAACGAACCATTTTATAGTTATTCAAATATTTCTCACAAATCTTATACATTTTAAACAATTTAATTAATATATTTAATTCATCTATGTCGAGGAATTTCAGACATATGAATCTGTCACTACTCAGTTACTAACTTTGAAAAAATTCATTTAAATTATTATGAAGTGGTAACTGGGTATTATATCTTATGTAAATCCTTTAAACTTATATTAAGTTGTTTCACCAATAAAATATTATTATATTATTCACATAAAATATTTATAATCTATAAAAATAAAAGATTCAGAGGAAAACATACCTAAAAAAAATAGAATCTTGCAATCTCCCCACCTTATAAGCAGTCATCCTTGAGCTGTCCTCCAAAGCCTCTCTGAGATTCTGAGCTAAATATATCAGGCCATAGAGCCCGCATATCTGCCTCCATTTCCCATGTCCTTTCCTACACACGTCCATGTTTCCATAATACACAAACTATTGGTAAAAGCTTTCCCCTCAACACCTTCTAACTAAGATCCAACACATGTATCAGACGCTCCTAAAAGGACGCATCTATCTCAAGCTCGACATCATCCACATCGATCATAAGTGAAGGTTCGGGGTGATACCATCGTAGTTGTGAATAATGGAAAACATCATGCATAACACTATATTTTTGTGGAAGATCCAATCAGTATGCAACCAGCCTGATTCTCTTCACGATCTCAAATAGTACAAAAAACCTGGGTGCCAAATTTCCATGACTTCATATCCTATGGTGACCCAACCTAGGCGACACCCAAATGAATATGAGATCATCCTTTGTAAACTCTAGGGGTTTCCTCTGTCTATCAGCATAAGGATTATTCCTACATTGAGCCGTAGCCATATGTTCCTAAATAAGTTGAACCTGCTCCATCGTCTCCTGTGCGATACTTAGTCCCAACAACTCCAACTCACCAGCTTCCATCCAACATAGTGGTGATCTACATGAACTACCATAAAGACCCTCTTATTGCTCCATTGGTATAGTTTCCTAATAACTATTGTTATAGGAAAACTCCACTAAAGCTAAGGGCTTCTCCCATGAACCACTGAAGTCAAGTTCATAGGCCCTCAACATATCCTCAAGCTGTTGTATAGTATGCTCTGACTATCCATCTGTTTGAGGATGGAAATCTGTATTCATTAAAACTTGTGAACCATGTGCATTTTTCAATCTATTCCAAAAGTGTGATGTAAATTGAAAATCATGATCCAAAACTATTGTTTGTGGCACCCCATGAAATCGAACTATGTTCTGTAAATACAGCTCTCCCAACTACTCAATAGTAAAAGTTTCCCTTATAGGAAAGAAATATGCTACCTTTGTTAGTCGATCTACAATGGCCCAAATAGAATCATTCTTCTTGAATGTTTTTGGAAGACCTATCCCAAAGTCCATGGTCATGTCATCCCACTTCCATTCATGAATGGGAAAAGGTTTTTGTAATCCTCTTGGTCGTTGATGCTCGGCCTTCACCTACTGGAAGGTGAAGCATCATGTCAAAAACCCTACTATCTCCTTCTTCATGCCTGGTCACAAAAATTTTCGTCGTAGTTCACAGTACATTATTGTCACACCGGGATGCACCACCCATTTAGAGGAATGAAATTCCAAAATGAGTTCCAATCGTATTATCATAGAAACAACAACCCTATTATTCACATAAATGATAACTTCCTCATCTATATTCCAGTCAAAAGGTGTCTCCCCACCTTCAAATTTTTCCCTCAAGGCCAAGCAATCTATGTCCTCATAATTCAAGTCCCTGATCTGTCTCAAAAATGAAGGTTCCACTATAACAGACATGATTTTCATCTAATCCTGTCTCTCCTAAACCACAACATTCATCTCAAATAGTAATGACATCTTCTTCCACTCAGCACTAGATTCTAGAAAAATTTGATTCAGAGTTTTCCAACTCAAAGTGTTAGCCACATTGTTTCCTTTCCCGGGTGAATATGTCAGCTCAAAATCAAAAGACTAAAAATACCCATACCATATCCACTGTCGAAGATTCAAATCACACTAAGAAAAGATGTACTTAAAGCTCTTGTGGTCAGTATAAACTATAAACCTTTCTCCTAAGATGTTGTGTCTCCAACATCATCAAAGAATATAACACGGCTGTCAACTCAAGTTCATGCGTAGGGTAATTCCTTTCATGCGACCTTAACTTCTGAGCCACGTAGGCCACAAATTTATCACATTCCATTAAAAGAACTCAGATTCCTATCCCAAAAGCCTCAAAATCTACCATGTACTCTTCACCTGACTCAGGTATAACCAAAATTGGGGTGGACGTCAAATGCTTCTCCAACTCGAGAAAAGATTTCTCACAAGACTCCAACCATTCAATCATTACCCCCATTTTGGTCAAGGCCAAAAGTGGCACTTCCAAATGGGAAAATTCATGGATTAATATTCTATAATATCCAGCTAACCCTAGAATTATTTGGATATCAAAAACATTCTTGGACTTCTCACAAGAAACCACTGACTGCACCTTCTCTGGATCCACTGAAACACCAATTTTCGAGATAATGTGTCCCAAGAAGTGTACCTGATCAGTCCAAAATTTACACTTAGATAGCTTAGCGTATAGACGATTATCTCTCAGTGTACATAGGATGATGTTAAGAGTTTGGTAATGATCATCATGAGTTTTAGAGTACACGAATATATCATCCACAAATACCACCACAAACTAATCTCGGCATGGATGAAAGATCCCATTCATCATGGCCATAAACACTACTGGTGCGTTTGTTAACCCAAATGGAATTACAAAAAACTCATAAAGACCATATCTAATCCTGAAAACAGTCCTTGGTATATCAGAAGTCTGAACTCTCAACTGATGATACCCCAATATTAAGCCAATCTTTGAGAAAACAAAAACTCTTTTCAATTAGTCAAATAGATCATCAATATGTGAAAGAGGATATCAGTTTGTCACAGTCATATTGTTCATAGTACGGTAATTGACACACAAATGTAAACTCATATCAGCCTTATATGAATATAGCACCTGGGATCCATAAGGCGACATACTTGGATGGATAGATCCTTTATCCTTCCAGTATCACAGTTGAGCTTTGAGTTCTCGAAGCTCTATCTCTGCCGTTATATATGGTGTAATAGATACTGTATCAACTCCTGGCATGAGCTCAATAGTAAATTCAACATCAATCTTCGGTGGAAGCCTTGGGAAGTCTTCCATAAAGACATCCTGAAACAGATCAACCACTGGTGGAAGGGAATCTTTCCTAACACATTCATCATCCAGTAAAAGGCAAGAATCTTGAGCTATGAGCTCTCCTAATTATTTAGTAATTGGACCTGATCGGCCTACCTGGATATCCCACTCTCCATGGGGAATGTAATGGTCACCCATAGGATACATAAATTTTACCCTCTGAAGATACCAATCAATGTGGGATCAGTATGCGACTAACTAGTCCATACCAAGAGTTAAGTCGACACCTTTCATTTCAAGGATATAGAGATCCCACAAAAAATGATACTCCCTGATCTCAAGAGAGAATCCCTTGCACATACAGTTTTCTCTAGACCATACTCCCATAGGTGTATCTATAGTCATAACCCCACTCACAAACTCCACCTCCAAACTCAAACAATTAATATGTTTTGTAGATATAAAGGATTAAGAGGCCCCAGTATCAAATAAGGCACCAGATAAAGTAGAATCCACAAGAATAGTACCTTTCACTATCGATGGTCCAGGATCACTATCCAAATGTATAGGTTTTACTGCATGAAACTATACTTTTCTTATTCCCTATGATTCCATATGACTCCCTTAACTTGTACCACTCTGCGGATATTGGTGTTGCTACCAAAAAGCACCACATCAGTTACTATTAATGCCATGCCTAGTAGAACTCAAACTATAGGACTGAAAAGGAGTACAAGATCCCCTTCCCACACTATGAATCTGTTTAGCTGTTCTATCACTACTTGACTTCCTTGGGTTCCAATAAAACCTCTGGAGATGTCCCATCCTACCACATGATCTCCATTCCAAAGGGGGTCTAGGATATTTATTACAATACTGTCTGACCTACCACACTAGTGGGAAAACACTCGGGTAAGGTTTGTTGTAACCAACCCCTCTATTTGGTTACTCTATTTTACACTTCCCTGGACGACATTCTCATAACATTGCTTCCTGATCACAAAAGTCACACCACCTGACTATCCAGTATAAACCTCCTCTCTACCACTGGAATCCACCTTCAGTTTCCCCTTAGATATGAGAGCCAAATTTACCATTTTCAAAAACTTCTTCAGCCTGAAAATATTCAATTGAGACTTAATTTCAACTTTGAGTCCATCCTAAAACCGTCTTACAGAAGTAGCCTCATCCATAGCCAATACTTGAGCAAACAATTTATGTCTGTAAAGAATCTAGCATAGTCCATCACAAACATATTCCCTGGAGTTAGCCTCATGAACTCAGCTGCTTTCCCCTACCTGAGCGTCTCTGGATAAAAGTGATCAAATAACTTATCTTGAAATTTCTTGAACTCTATAGCATCAAGCTTTCCATCTCGAGTCTGGATGTTCGACCAACGTTTCTCTTGGCCACGCAACATGTAAGCTTCCAACTTGACTCTCTTATCAACAGGTGTATCCAGGTGGTCCAGTATGGTCTCGATAGATTCAATCCAGAACTCAGATTTCTCCAGACCACCCTCTCTAGTAAAAGTTGGTGGGTGCTACAACTGAAAATACCTCGTCAGATGATTCATGGTTTTCACAACCCGCTCTAGGTCTCTGTCTATCATTTGAATGAAATGGGTGAAGTTCTATTGAAATTGTTCTCCCTATTCCTTAACTTGTACTATTGGTGCCTTAGGTTCAACAAATGGAGGACCATTCCTAGCTCCTCTCCCAGGTCGTCCTCCCAATAATAGTCGTGGTGGAATATATCTACAAATAAAAACATGCAGCTTAGGGAATAATTCACAATTTTATCACAATTACCCAAAACCAATTTATTTATATCATTTTAGAAGTTTTTTCAATTTCTAATTTAGACACGATTTTCATTTCAATTTCATAAGAAAGGGAACAATTTTTTTATGTTCGACAACCTTCCCATAACTCGTTTTCTCATGCGTGCCTAAAATGATGCTTGTCAAAATAATCATGAGTTCCTAGAATGATGCATGCAGATTCTCAATAAATTCCATAAATAATAATCACAACACACAATAAGTGCATCACTCAAGGTGAAATAATATTAAACTATAATGAAAAATAACAATAACAGTAATCCCACCCCGAGTACTTGAGTTTTCCCCCAAACATGGTTCTGCGGCTCCCACGCATAAACTCATTATGAAGCCCCGAATTTCCCTAGTATCTTATCTACCTTTTCCCAATTATTAAGAAAAAAAACAGAAATAAAAACTCCTTTGATTCCACTTTGTAATGTATTTACCCGAGTTCCATGCAACAGTAAGCCAAGACGGTTCACCACATGACCTCATGCGCATCTCCCCGTATGCCAGAGGCTGCCACAAGCAGCGAGGGTCTGGTAAGTCAGTTCTGGGGAGACTATACCCTCTTTTATCAGAGTAAAAATAACTGCATTAGTAAACAAGAAATAGAGGAAGCATATATAATTATAATAGTACCATTGTAAAAATAATAACCAAAACATGAAATACAATACTCAACTGAAAACATGAAATGTCTATAAGTATGTATCATTTGTCAAAAAAAAGAAAACTAGATGTAAGAGGAGAGCGACTCCCAAGCGGTTTCTGAATCATGTCTGGTTCCCTCAACCAAGATCCATCCCCAATCAGCAATCTAAACCTCAGTACTTGTCCTTGCCTTGTCCTACAATAATAATGTCTATTGGGGTACCGATCAGGCATCCCGTGTAGGGTGTGAGTACGACTCAGTAGGTCACCACCGACAATGTCAAAAAAATACCGTATGAAGCAGTGTATATAGTTCTATGAATTCTAAAATAAGGAAATAGAGGAAACCATTTATATATATCCAATCAGCCTTTATTTTATAACATTAAACATTCGGGTTCTCGAGGACACCCAAACCACAATACCTTATTCGGCCCGTGCCGAAGACTAAACCATTTCCCCTGTTCAATTCAAAATCATTATCTCAAAATATTGAATTTATAAATAATCAAAAGAAACCATAGTACAAAATAAATGAAGAAGTGTAGAAAGACATGTCTAGCACACTTGTGAGTATTTGGAGCATCATTCCATGTCTCACAACCCCATGGGTATTTGGAGCGTTAATACATCTTCCATAAAAAACAATTTCATTAATGTCATTAGTTCATGAGCGCCATGTCTCGAGCAGCTGTGGATATTTGGAGCACCAGTCCATGTCCCACAACCCTTTCCCGATTAAATATCTATTTCACATATATAACATCATTCAATGTATAATAAACCTTAACCTTCCATCACAATTCTAATTCAAAAAATGGATTAATTAATTCAACCATTAACTACAACAATTGTTTCATTAATTCAAATAATATTATTTAACTAAATCCACAATCACACAATACGCATAACAAAACCACCAATTAATTATTTAAAATAACTAACTAATTAACAAAATTATGAACATCAATTAATTTCGAAGATACATTGTCACAAAATATTCTTAATTTATTTTTTTATTAATTATTTATGCCAACCAATTAAATTACTAATTTCAAATTTCCAAAATTAATTAATTTACCCAATTAATTAATTGATAAAAGAATGAAATTATTATTTAGGCCATGATATATGTACAACTGCATACACATAACAATATGATACTGTGGGATTAGATTTTAAACCACCTTCTTTTTTTCAAATATAACTCACACGTCAAATATCAAGCTATGGTTCGATCTACTTCGAGTACAAGAGGATGGACGAACACCCTAAAAAACGATCGTCAACCTTCGATAACTATCTTATGATAATATCATATTTATTTATATTGTAATAATTCTATATTATTTCTTTATAAATATATTTGATATTATTATGTGAAGAAAATAAAATGATTATTGTTGAATGATTATTTAATCAAATCATACATTGATAATTTCTTTTAATAAAATCCATGTAATCACCATTTGAAAAACAAACTATCAATTATAAAAAATCATATCTTTTAATTTTTTCATCCATTTTTTTTAAAACTAATTATAATATAGGGTCAAGAGGATAAAAATAATAGAATAAATAAAAAACAAAACCGAAACCTGGTTGTTGTGCGCACCAGGTTGAGAGGCAAAAGGAAATGGTGCACACTCTTCAGGTCTTCGGTGGATGTAGATGAAGGTCGGTTATGAAAATATCATTCAAATTATTTTGCACATGGATGCTCTAACCTGCAACTCAAAAAATATAGGCATTTTAAAAAAATATATAGAACCATTCATATTCAATAAAAACCCCCTAAATTTATACTCTTCATTTGATACATGTTTGATCCATTTCTTGTTAGCAGAGTGATTTATTTCACTCATAGAGGACGTTTTAAAATTTTATTGCGTTTAAAACAGTCCACAATGAGGTACCCAAAATCTTCCATGGACAAAAAATGGGAAACAATGTATTTAGGAGTTGAATGACTAGTAATCTTCATATTAATTTATTAATTTAATTATTTAAGTAAATAAAAATATTTTAATTTTTTACTATAATAAAACGTTCCTTGTGAATAAAAATTATACATTGCCTAGGGTAAACCCCCCATTTGGACCCATTTATGATCTAAAATGTCATGTATGATGCACGATTTGTGAGTTATTAATGATTTATTTTTCAAAAAATTTAATAATTAATTAATAAAAAAAATAATAATTTATTGCGAGTGAGGCATCAAAACACTCAACACAAATAGATGTTATACCATATCCGGGGTAAGCCCATCATTAAAAACCCACTGGTGGTCTCAAATATCTCATATGATGCAGCAATTTTGAGTTATTTAATTATTTTTATGAAAATAATATATATAAAATATTATTAAATAACGTTAACATACAAGAAAGGCTTCCAAACGTCTGACGCCAACAAATGAATTACACTGCCTAGGGTAAACATCTTGTTCCGGATACAATGGTGATCTCATATATCCATATTATGCACCATTTTGGATTTATTTAAATATTTTTCACAAATCTTCTCTGTTTTGAAAAATTTAATTTATATATTTAATTCATCTTTTCCGAGACCCTTCAGACCTCTGAATCTATCTCTACTTGGTGACTAACATTGAAAACATTCCATTAAAATATTATAAAGTGGTAAGTGGGATTTATTTCTTATGTAAGGCCTTTTAAAATTTATTAAGTTGTATTTCAAATAAAATATTATTATATTATTCACATTAAATATTTATAATCTATAAAAAGAAAAGATTCAAAGGAAAACATACCTGAAAAAATGGGATCTTACAAAACCATGTATGAGTTAGTTATGATTTGATATCATAGACAACTCATTATACCGACATGCAGTGTGGTCAGAATGAACCAGTAAGTAGTTTTTAAATGTATTAATGCCTTTAAAAATGTGTGGTGGGGGGGGGGAGTTGAAACTAGTAATATGAATAAATATTGACATGAAAATAGAGTAATACAATTGTGGATTGTTTTTTAAATGTATTAATAGACAACAAGGTAGTCCAAGTTTTGGTTTTCCCAAGATGCACAAGAATGTGTTTTTTATTATTTTAATTAACAAGATAGTTATTTTAACTATAAAAAAATTTATAACAACCTCATATTGACGTGAATTCATAGTAAAACAATAGTTTAATTATTTTTTAGGTCAATATATAGACGAAAAACCAATCTGTTGTGTGGTGTGGTTAGAATGACTTGGTAAATAAAATTTATTGATACTGAAGCATCAAGAAACATGTATCGAGGGTTAAAATGAATAAAATTACATTGTATTAACATGAGATCATATTAAAATGTCAATTTATTTATTTTGAAAATATATCGACTAAAAAAATCTCATTCTGAGTTACGGTTTTCACTGGATTCTTTTAAACACATTTTTAGTGTATTAAAACACTAAAACATGAGTGTATCGTTCAAAAACAAAGAAAAACCTCATATTGATTTTAAATCATGGGAATGTAATTGTTAAGATATATTCTATGTTTACATGATGAAAACCTTTCACTATTACTTGTGGTGTCGTATGAATTTCTTCATAAATTGTTTTCAAAGGTATCGAAGCCTTTAAAAATGTGTGTCTAGGAGGTAATCATACAGAGGGTCATCTACTTCACGTGGAAAGGTGGGTTTGGTGACCGAGATCTGGCAAGGAATTATAGGGATATAGACTAATGTTCGGCGATCGTGAGGCTCAGTGCATCTTATGGTGGCCGAAAACTTTGGCGAGACCTAAGGTGGATGCTGGCGGCAAGTCTTCCTCAACCATTGTGATAGAACGAGACGAGATGACACAGATGATATCAAGAGATATATTTTTTCTATATTTTGAATGGAGATGGAATTAATAGTTGGGAATGGAGATGATCTATGGAAGGATACCAATGGGGGTTGTGTGGGAAGTTATCTATGGATGGTGTGGCATATTCTTATCAGCAGTACATGGTGTTCCAAAAAGATATGCAAAAATTAATTGGCAAGAGTTTTCATAAGCGTCACTGTGGAAAATGCTTGACTGTAGGACATCAACGATTGTTTTCATGTTGGGAGATCTTAGGATGCAGAATATGAATTCAGGATGTGTGAGGGAAACCTGGAAACAGGAAATGATTTGGATGTTTTTTGGGTCTCTATCTATAGGGAAGACTTACAGAGATTCAAATATATGGATGATTCTGCCCACTGATGGGGACTGAATTTTGATTGCGAGTAGACCCCAGTAGACATGTTTGATAGTATATTGTGGGTTATGTTATGGGCCTGATATGGGGCTTTATCCCTAGTTCTACTTTGCACTTTGTGTGAGCTTTGTGGATTTAATGGGTTGTGTATTTTGTGGGTCCTAGGGTATTATTTTTGTTGGGTCATTCATTAAACACATCTATGTTTGGGGTTATTTATTGTACCAAATTTTGTTCCATTGTAATTCATCATTTCTAATAAAATATGGATACCATGAGCTAAAGATTATGGTTTGAACCATCTTGAATAAAAATGTGTGTCGGTAGGGTGGGGGTATAGACTTGAAAAATGATATCATATCGAAATTAAATCAAAGGAAAATTAATATTTATATACTTATAAAATGTAGGAACAAGGAGAACATCATTTCATTTAATAGTTTTCATGTGATTCCTATAAATATATTTTTTATTTTTTCAACACTAAAACATGTGTGTAATAGTAAAAACATATAAAACAATATCATATTAATGTTAAATTATGGGAAAAACCACTACTGAGTTATTTTTGATGTGTATAAGCATTAAACATGTCAATCCAACATGATGTGTGTTCAAAATAAAATGGTAACTAGTTTTTGAAGGTATCAATGCTTTTAAAAACTTATATCAGGGTAGGTGTTAATATAGGAAAACAACATCATAATGAAATTAAATCAAAGGGAAAATACATTTGAATAATTTTTGATATGTTGGAAGTGAAATAACATAATTATGAGTTATGGTTTTCTATGGATGTAGGTAAATTAGTTTTTAGTGTTTTAAAACACAAAATATGTTTGTAAATTTACAAAAAAATGGAACTAAATGTACTAAATGTTTTAAATATAGGTATAATAGTGTAATACATATTTGTATTGGTGTTCTGATTTTATAAATTTGGATATGATCATAACCATTTTGTGTTATTTTTATTTTTTTCAAAAAATAACGAAAAAAATGAATTTAAGAACGATATTTATCTTGGAACTGCTGTGTCTTATAACAGAATAAGGGATTATAATAAAATGGTTGAAAATTATTTTTTATGTCTATTATAATGAAGAATGTGAAATTTTTTTCCATAACTATGGTAGTGAGGATGAAATATTAATATAAAATAAACCACTATACACTTTCATATTTTCCATCATGATTGTTCTTAATTGATGATATTCTGTTATATTTTAATAGTTATGATTATTATGTGAAAAAATGGATTTTTCTTTATTAGTTTTTCATTAATAGTTTTGAAATATATATATTTAATGGTACCAATAACATTTAAAATTTCATGAATATTGAGGATATATTATTTGGTATGAATATTGATGAACTCATAATTTTTGGATAAATAACCCATGCGTTTAAATGATAACTAATTTCGAAAAAAGTGAGTCAGATAGTGTTTATAACAATAGAATTGATTATTTATTTAGTAGAAAAAAATCATCCATGATATTTGTTGTGAAATATATATCATTTTTCATATTATGATATATATTGAGAAGTTTGGGACATTAAATATAAGTGGCCAATAATATTTGATGTTTAAATATAGTGTTATTTTCAAGAATAATATGTGAAAACATTATGGTTTAATTTATTGAAATTCGTATGGTATTGGGAAAGGAATAGTTAGGAAAGTGTATGACTATGGTATATACATGCTTGATTATATGATCATATGAATAATTAATATTCTATAAAAAATAAAATGTAACTTGATGTTGAAAAATATTATAAGTTGGATGTCATATTAGAAGTTATATCAAAAATCATAAAAATGTAAATCATACCCTAACATATTTTTATATGCGATTGATAATTAAGATTTAGAGTAAGTGATTTATATTGGGGTCTAATGTGAAAACACATGGTTTTAGGAATAAAATTAAATATATTGTAAAGAAAATGAAGCTGTGCAAAATATTCTTTTAGCAGTACACTCACATAAAAAAATCAAACCATGAAACTTCTATTATTTTGATAATTTTAGAATAATACAATATCTATTAAATAATTAATTCTTGTAAACTATAAATGCTTAAATATTGTGATTATGAAATGAAAATGCCTTATAAAGTCAATTTCTAATAAATTTTTTCCCATTTGTTTTAATTTTCTTAAATGATAAATTTTAAATATTTTATATTTAATTTTTAAAAATTATATTTACTTTTTATTTAAAAATATCAAACATGTCTTATGTTTATTTTTTGAGATTTTTAAGAAATAATAATTTTTTAGCTGAATAGTGAAAATTATTATTTTTTAAAAAATAACACAGTTTATTACTATATTATGGGTTAGATGTAAGAAAAAACACACATTGAAAATTTCAAAACAATTATATATTAATTTCTTAAAAAATATATTTTTAAATAAATTTATGTATTTTGAAATCCTATATTTAACAACACATGTAATATCTTTCATTAAAAAGAAATTGTTTTTTTGTTTACATTATATTTAAAATATTATTTTCTAAAATTTGTTTTCAATATAATTTTAATTCCACATATATATAAAACATTTATTAGAACACAATTTTTAGAATTTAAATCAAATTCATTATAACATTTATCCAATAAAAAATTAGACCAACAAATATAGTTTTTTCTTAATAATGTGTTTTTATGCGTTACATGTTCAAATGTGAAATGATATTTTAATTTAATGTAAAAATTTTATTTGATTATTTTTTTTATTATTTTTAATCATTATGAAAATAAAATTTACTAATTTTTAATATATTTTTTTTCATAAAAAATTATATCCTAGGCAATTATTTTTCCATGGTGAACGCCAAAACGATAAATATTATTAATAAAAGAAAATTACCAGAAATGGTAAAAAGTGTATCTAATTTAGTTTTTGAGGTTTTTATATAGTCCAAAAATTATCTACACATAATTATTTTAAATTTGTTTATAAATTCTTGAGATATAAAACATGTTATATAATTATATTAAGTTGAAATATTAATAACAATTTCAATCTCACTACTTATAAAATTGGGATTTCACCACCAGTTAAATAACACTATAAATATATGGTTTCCTCTTGAAAATATTTACTTTTTTACTCACTATAAAATCTATTTTTTTTTTCATTGAGCCTCTAGGGAAAAAATATTTTCCTGTGACCTATATTTATGAGAAATCCTCCCAGGGAAACACAATGATTTCAACGTGAGTACTCATTTTTTGTTGATTTGCCTCCTTTATATGTTAAATTCCGATATATATATATATATATTTATAATTACAATATAATTATATAATTTTATTTTTTACATAATTTTTTCAATCTAGTGGAATAATTATCAACCAAATTTCTAAATTTCTATTAAGAAAACTAAATTAATCACTTATGGGTTGTGAGAACTTCCAACTCCTCAAAGCGAGGAATTAGGTTTTCCACCACTACCAATATTCAAGGATTATAATGATGAAATATAATTGTATATATTAAATATGTAATGTAATTATGAATTGGAATATATCAATTATTATAAAAAATTTTCCCTCCAATTCTACATGAAATGAAAACTTTAATCACACATTGTGTGGATTTCCTCTTCTAGAAAGTAATTTATCTCTTTTTATATATTTTTATTATCATATATAAAAACCTAAAAAATAAGATTAATCACCTAAAATATATTTTTATATTATAATTTTTATTCAATAATAAATATATTATTCCTGATGAATCCACTTTGATAATCATTATCAACCATTAATTAAGGTATGTTTATGTTTGGGGTGGTATGACCACCTACATAAAAAAGGGTATGAAATATTATTATGTATGACTCTAATAAAATAATTACTGAAAATATAAGATAAAATTAATAAAATAATGATTTTATTTTTTGTTTTGACTGTAGCATTAATATTAAACTCATTAAAAAACCTACAACATTTCCTTTGTTAACTATTATCGAAACATGCTTGTTGAAAAATTCGTCTTCCTTGATCATTAAAAAAGATCTCAAATATTGAAATTTTATAATTAAAAACTATCATGAAAAACTAATACTATATTCTATTATGTTCTTTAAAAATTTTTATTTTGGAGAGAAATGATGACAATCAAAGCTTTTATGAACCTCGATCAACACGATCTTGGTAAATCACACTAGATATTTAAAATTGCCAATAATTAACTAATATACATCTGTATAAAAATTATAAATTATGATTATAAAAGTTTATATATATGATTATGGTTGTGAAAATTTTTATTAACATATTTACATTTTTCATATGATTAAATGATCCTCAGTATGATTCCAGAACTATGGTAAGGGTTTTCTTAGCTCAGTTTCGAATCCATGAGACATGTTTGACATTGTATAACATCATTTATTTTATATTATGTTTTTTCGTCCTAATGAATTTATTTTCCCATATACCTAAAATTCATGTGTTTTTAGGTTTCATACCATGTTCTTTATTTAAATTTCATTTGATTCAAATGATACCAATGTTATAATGGGTTTTGATTAATCAGCTCGTAGGATTCATTTATAATTGTTCATATTAAGAATCAATCATCCAAGATTGGTTTACTCCAACATAATATATTATTTTATGGTAATATATATTTCAATACTTCTAAAATTAAACATTTTAATTTAATATTACTCCATAATGAAATTAATCCCTAAAAATGTAAATCATTTTTGGGAAGAATTTAAATCCTCTTTATTGACGGTATCCCCTCCAAGGCCATTTTATCCTTAACTCCAATGATCCCATTTATATTTTGAAACCCCAATTATGCATGATATCATGAATCATTCTTGTTTTATATTATCAATATTCAATGTATTTTTTATCTATTTTTATGATATGTGTCTTCAATAAAGTTATTTCATAATTTTAAAGCAGTTTTCAGTCATTTCAAAATCAAATGACTTACATTCCATTCCAAATTAGATATTTATAACCATTATAACATTTCAGTTTAATATTATTGAATATAATTTTTGAATATAATTTATTTAAAAATTTTCACTTTATGTTTCTGAAATATTTTTTTTTCGTTTCAAGGATTCACTCTTAAAGATTATTTTTAAAACGAAATATTTTCAAAATGTTTTTACACAAATGGTTGGAAACCATTATATCATTCAAAATTATATACAACTGAAAGTAATATTTAAAATTAATTATTGTTGAAACTTTTCCGCATCCCCATTTGAGAAATTAATTTTCAAATGTCCATAACAACATCTTTTACACTGATGATAAAATAATTTTCCACAAAATATATTATTATTTCATGAACATTTAACTCTTTATCTATAAAAGGCATTATTTACATATAAATTTTTCTTAATAAATCACCCTCTAAATTTTATAATTCAATAAATATTTCCATAATTTAATTTCTTGTTTCAAAATCTCACATTCTTGAGGAAATGTTCTGTGATACCATCAAGAAATGTCAGTAAATATGTATTTTTCCATGGGTTCTTAATGATTTGAAAATTGATTATTTTCAAGTGAAACACATATGTATGGTTGAATAATGGGTGTAGTTCAGTTTCACCATTGACTAAAACAGAAATTTTAATATATAATTATATATAAAGGTTACAATAGTGGTTTTAACCCAATCCAATGGATATATAGGATGAGTTACAAAATCAGAAAGGGTGAACAAGATGATTTATCAAGAACTAAAGAGAACACAAGGGTATTTCTACTAATAAAAAGTAAAAATTGGAAGAATTATCCTAATATGATGTTTAAATGGAATGATTTACCCAAAATCAAAGGGGTAAAAAATATATTTTATCCTAAGATAAAGGGTACACTAGAGGATTATCCAATTCTAAGTAAGGGAATGGGTGATAGGAAAACTCCTACTACGATATTAATTTCTTGGTGTGTCACCTTGATATATGATTTATGTTTTTATTTTCATCTCAATTTATTATGTTATAATATTATGAATATGATTATTCTCTATGGTCAATGATTTCCGTACACTTTTTACATGGTAGACATTTTTATTCTATGGAATTAAATGTATTTCTATAATTATATAATAATTACTCTTATTAAATCATGATTATTATAATATGAAGCTAGTACTCTAAGATAGTGAACCAAAATGTTCTCTATCTCATAGGTGATTATTTTGATTTTATATAATAATGTGAATTTTTTTTCATTTTTAGCTTGGATTTATTAACCTAGTATCAAATTTAATTTGTAAAACAAGGTTTTTTAGAAACTCACAGTGTAGTGATGGTCTAGGGTGCCTCGATAGTGGTTATCTAATATAATTAATGAGTGAAAATGAAATTAATTACAATGTTCTATAAAAGGTAAATTAATTTTTCCTTAAAAAACAAATAAAAAAACTTTTTTATAGTCAATTGGTCAGTTATTACCTGAAATGAATTTCTTAAAAAATATATACTTTTTAAAAGATGGTTCAAATTTAAAATAAAACGAAAAAATAATTTTATGAATACATATAAAAATGATGTGATAAATCCTTATAATACTAAAAATAATTGATTTACAAATATAACTGATATGGTACATTTAGATATAAGATGTAAAATGAATAAAAAATGGATTTTTGGAAAATGTAATATTTTTTTATTGTTTAATATATAGGAATTACATGTCTCATGATTTTGTTTGATAGAAAATAGATTATAGATTTTTTTAGTAGTGTATTCGAGTTAGGTTGAAAACTAATGAAGAATAATTAACAATAAAATTTGAATATATAATAAATCCAACACCACTTCCATGAAAATTTAAATATACAATGAGAGTCAAGGGATATTTTTAAATCATTAAGCATGAATATTAATAACTCTAAGACAAACTAATTTTATAAAATGATGAAATATCAAATCAAAATATTAAGAAAATTAATATCTTATTTTATTTAATCAATTTATGAAATATTGTAAATAAGTTACAAAATCGGTTATTTATGTTCAAAATAATTACTTATATTGGTCTGTTGGGAATACTTCACCATATGAGCTATTATATGGAGGGAAATAAATAATAAATCATCTTTATTGTTTTTTTGAGTAGGTGTTTCATCAAGAACATTTTTGAACATCATTCAAAGTATGAATTTATAATATATTACTACACTTTTCATATATACTCAACAAATACTTTGAATTTTAAATAATTGAAAAAAATGAAAAAAAATTAAGGTTTTTTATGTGAATATAATTATAGTGTATTTAAATAATAATGGATTGAACAATTAATTATTTAGTAATTATTAGAAACAAAATGAGTAATATTATTTATATTTTCATATCATTAAAAATTAATAAAAATATAAAAAAGAAAAATAAATATATATAAGTGGATCATAAAAAACATTCAATAAAATAATCTACAAAACATAAGATGAAAGTTAAAGTAAATGAAATTAATATAATTATTGACATGTGGACACTTAATCATGAAAAAATTATTATAAAGGGTTAGGGGAAAAAATTCAATATAAAATAGGGATACGAAATTCTATAGATATATTTATTGATAAATCAGGGATCAAGGAAATAAATTAATATACTTATCAAATAGAAGATAACTATACTTAATTATAGATTACATGTACTAGTTGGCACAACAAGACAAATAATACGAGTTACAAAAATTTAAATATAAGAATGTGGAAAATTTGTGAGAAAACAAGATTAGATTATATATAAATTTTTTTGTCCAATTTGAGGGTCTTAATGCTAAGGAAAAAGATTCACTGGTAGGCCAACATCATTCTATTTGGTAATTTTTTGTTTTTATTATCCAATTTATATTATAAAATTTATTAAATTACATGAATTTTTTACTCATATAAGTAATATATATATATATATGAATGTTTACATTAATTGTATCTTGAAAATGATAATATAATTTGGTGTGAAGAAAATTATATGATCTATGGGATATTATAATCCCATGGTATATTTTATAAAAGACATAAAACATATTTAAATAATTAAGAGTTTGAAATAGGTAGTCTTCATCACAATTTATATGAAATTATCATAATGGAATGAAATATTATGATTATTTTTAATTTTTATGATAATTATTTTAAAATATAATTTTTATTTTGTTAATGGTTTATATATTGGTTATAATCATGGACGAAATTTTCAGTAATTGGAGGGATCAAATATTTTATGGGGTTTCGAATGAATCATATAGAGAATTTTCTTTTTCTTTTATATGTTATATGTTTTATTTATTTAACTAAAAAATTTTGTAATCTTTATAACAAACCATTTTCAATATCCCATACTATTGGAATTTATATACGATTGAAAAATGATAAAACAATTTATTAGATACAAAATTTTATTAGTGGATGATTAGACATTTCCTATATCTAAGAAGATGATGGACTAGAAATAGTTTCACTGAACTAAATAACATTATATTCTCAAAGTAAACTATATAAATAATGCATAAATGTAGTGAATAATTAACAAGGTGAGTAAATATGTATTCTTGGTATCATATCTCTCTTAAATATACACCAAGAATATGATTTAATAACATCTAATGATTTAGATTGTTTTATATGATTTATAATATTTAATATATAAACTGGGGACTATTTTACATTAAAAAGTTTGAATAATTGAATTATTTAAAATAAAATTGAGTATTTATACAAAAACCCAAGAGTTGGAATATGAAACTGTTATAAATTCATTATACATAATATTTTTGGTAAATAAATATTTGTATTATCATGGAGTAGATGAGAGAATCCCAAAAAAATTTTTATTATAGAATAGTTAATCTCATAAATAATATCATATAATTTTATCCTATAAAACACATAAACATAAAATATCAATAATCTATAGAAAATATATATATTTTTAAAAAAGTATTCATTTATTAGAAAAAATATACACGATTTTGAAATATTATGTAGTTCATTATTATCATTTTATTTTTAAAGCCATAATTTTAACTTTGGATATCAACCACCAACTTCATCATAAATGGTATTTGGTATCCCCTTATCCGGTTATATATTTTTTATAATAATTTTTTATTAATTATTACATTATAAATTTGGTCTCATTTTTTGAGTTTTATAAATTGGAATAATGAAACTAAAATTTTGGTGGAGAAATATTATAACTTGGTATATTAGAATGTGTTATAAAAAATGGATGATGTCATCTAGGGTGTTATGGAAGCATAAGGAACCATTAATTGGTTTATGCCATAATGTTATAAGGGTTAATGGAAAAATTTAAAGAATTTAATACGTGATGTTATTATTAAAATTAACATCTAGTATTTATTTATATATTGATCCTATAATAATTATTTTTATACATTATTGATAAAGATGACTTATAAATATGGTTATTATTATATGTTTCTAAACTAAATTTTATATACAGTTATTATTTAATATTTGCAGATTCAATATTCATTTCATTATAAATTTATTATCAAAACATAATGATGATTATATATATATATTTCCGTTAAATTAGTATATTTGGGAATTTGAAGGATATATATGAGGAATTTATATACAATTGGTGTAATTTTTTCGAAGCATAGAGATGAAGTATAAGGTAAATTTATAGTTGATAAATGATGGATTTTTATCGACATCTTATTATCTAAAACAATAACTAATGAAAAATATTAGCAAGACCACCAAGTTTCTAGTGGTTATCATTGAGTTCCCAATTGTAATTATCAAGGATTATTGAATTTTAGTTTTTTTTTCAATTGACTAAATTGTGTTCTAATGTGGCATTATGGTTTCTTTAGGTAATGGGAAATTGTGTTCAATATTGTTTATGGAAAATGAATATTTTTTCTTGAATTGTGAAACAAGGTATTACATATGATGAATCCAATATTATATTCATGTTTATCTATGGTGGGAATCCCCCATTTTTTTCTCTAAAGGATTATATTTATATAGAAGTTTTTGTAGGTTATGAATTATTAACATATTAAGTAATAATATTATTATATAATATTTTATTTTTTGGAATTTAATTAAATGATCCATATTTTTAATAGGGATAATAAAAATAAGACTCAAATATATATTAAAGATGAATAGTAAACAATATAGTATATTACTATAAATTATTTATTATGTGTGACTATTCAAATTATTTATTTAAATATTATGATGCTAATTATTATAGATGAAATTAATAAAAACGTTTTTATCATTATATATCATAGTTTAAAAATATATGTTTCTTCCATATATATATATATACCATTCTTATTTTTTATTCCCAAAATCAATAAATGATCTTCTAAAACTTGTCTATAGGCCGAGACATTGAAAAAACATAAAACGGATGACGGAACCGTGCTATTTACTAGTAGATAGACATAACCATGCATTAATTTTTCATGATATCTATCAACATACTACAATATTTGGATCACCACTCAAGTGATGGATTATTTGGAAGCCTGATGATGGGATAACAACACAAACATTATCCTCATACACAGTCTAATAATGGGGTACCAGGGGAGCTCCCTCATCCATTATAGGATAACATCATTAATGTTTCATATACGATACATTAACATCCACTATTTAAATACATGAAAATTTTATCATATAAACTCTATTGATAGAAAAAACCACGGATTACCCCCCAAGTATGTAGGAACTTCTAATACATTTTCATTTTGTGGAGACCCTTCATGTTCGATTATACTTACCAATGTGGTCAGCCATTTAAAAATGTGTTTTAACCTATAATATCTTATAAATACAAATGATGTTAAACTAATTTTATTTTTGTAAAACACTATTCAATTAAATTATTATTATACTAAGAGTAAAAAATAGAATAAAATCCTACGTTTTATCTCATGGAGTATGCATACAAGAAAGGAATCTTAATTATCGTTATCATATATTAACTAATATAAAAATTACTATATAAAGGCAGTTTGAAATTCCTTTTCAATAAATATTATATATATTTACATTTAATACAAACCTAAGTTTATTAAAAAGAATTAATTAAGAAAACTTTTCTTGGGAAGTTACATTGATTATAATAATTATTAAAAAAGAATATTAATATTCTATAAAACGTAGTGATATAGAAGTGTCACACTACAACCTTTTATTTGAAATTTCATTACCCAGTAATGTGGCCTATTCATATCTGGAAATACTCTCCCAAAGGACACCTAGGAGTCATATTTTATGACCATCATTATCTATTCTATGCTCCACCATAAAAAGGATACAAATAATAAAGGGATGGAAAATGATTAATCAGAGGAAGAATATTGATGATAGTGAATACATGGTTACCACTTACCATAATAAATTTAACTATGTAAAATACTATTAGAATTTAATAATTATATTAAAATAAATTCACAATAAAACATAATCAAACCATTATTCCCTCCCTTGAAAAAACTATGAGTTTTTTTCTCCTTTTTATTGGATTAGAGAAGGGAACATTGTAGGACAAACACATTAAAACTAAAATGAAATAAATTAGGGATAATGAAAAGAGATAAAATAATATATGTATATTTATAAATTATTAAGAACTATTACTAAAACAAAACACCACCATTTCCCCTAAAAATGGATATCCTTTATTATGGGATATGATGTAAAAATTTATATGGAAATAGGTTTGTAATTTTTCATCCAAATTTCATCCTCCAAAATAATTAAAATATTTTACACATTAAATGGTAAAATATGGAAATGGTGTATTTTTTAAAAAATTTCATCCCTATATTTTTCAATATCCCTAAAATATTCTCATTATTTTCCATCTTATGAAAATCTTATTTATGATTTTCACTAATAATTTTATTCAGTCCAGGTGATTATTTTAATTCCAAGGCTCTAATATCCTATGAATTTATGTACCTTAAAGAAGAAGATTCAAGAATTTACATAGTCAATTATTTTATTTCCCTTCATTTTATATATCATAATGACAAATTTTACATTCATTGGGAAGACCCATATTGATATATATTCCCATATTAAAAAGTATTTAGGTATATGCATTGATTAACAGAATAAATTGGGGGCTAGTTTTTTCCTTTTAAATGATTGATTTAGCTTCTAGTAATGTTGATTAAAATGTATCCCAATATGTCTGGAAGCCTATAAAAAAATAATTTCACAATTTAATTTATTATAGAAAATGTTATAGATGAAATTATGAATAAAATGAAAAGATTTAAAATCCAAAAATTGTGTCATTTTTTAAATTTAACTCAATATACTAATAAACCTAAAAATGTTAAAATTTACCATAAAATAAAATAATGGTGGGATTATTAATATTTACTTAATGTATAAAATTTAACCAAATATTATATTTATCACTCCTCTATACATAACTTATACACACCCAAGAAATCATCATATATGTAAATAAAAATTTACACAACAATAAAAAAATAAAAAAAAATATCTAGGAATATTTAAAAAATTGAATAAAAAAGGTCTCATATATGAAAAAATAAAAATAATTTTAATCCCAAAAATTTTAATTTTATCAACAAAATAAGCCTATAAATGGATCAATCACAATGTACATCATATTTAATTGGATATAACTTTTTAACCAAGAGAAATTGAATCTAGAGGTATGTTTGTGCTATTAAAAGAATGTATCACCATAGGGTTATGAAAATTAAAATATCTCTATAAAAGGAAACAAGAAATTTAATTTTATTATGATTTATTTTACATGTAATTTCACTAGTTTATGGTTTGTGAGAAAATATTTTAAAAATTAAAGGCTAGAAAGAGGAAGTTGAGATCTTATGTAAAGAGCCTGAAAATTCAAGTGAAAACATTGTATATTCCACACTCAATCCCCCGTTAAAAATTAAAAACAATTCCATAAATTGTTTATGACTTCGTACATGAGCCAAGTAGAGATTAAAACCAATTATTTCATCAAAATTATCACACAATTTGTTTAATGATACATAGAGGTATAACTTTATTTTAATTTTTTTATAGAGTACGAGCTATAAATTTAATACTATAAATCAAAAAAAATTTAATCCCTTGATTATGGAGAGGAAATGTGTCTAAAAATTAATAATAATGAATAATTAAAGATCATCTATATTTTTTTCTTTTCAATTTTATTTTATTTTATTCAAAATTTTCAAAATATTTCTTTTATGATGAACCATAAGATACAATGAAAGAACAATGAAATTATGAATAGAGCACAATTATCTATTTATACACTACCAAAATGGGTAATCACACTAGATACCACCCAAAAAATTAACCAAATCTACAAAAAAACAAAAAATCCAATCCCTCACACAAAAATATGATGCATCCATAAAAAAATACAATGGTAATTGGTAGGTAAAAAATCAATGTGTAATGTGGAAGAAACCTATATGTAAATTCAACGATTATATAGGATACCTAGGTTATATATAATGATGGGTCTCATGTTAAAATATTGGTTTCAAAGAAATCCATCAATCATGTCAAAAACATTCCATGAAGTGAAATTATTTGAATGGAAAAAATCCCAAATTCTGTTTCCGACATGAAATAAAAGTTTCACTCCAAAATATTTTTTTATTAGTATAATATTTAAAAATGGTTTTTTCTACCTTAATATACTTTGAATTTTTTTTTGAGATAGTGTATCATGGTCATGGATTTAAAAAATCCATCAAATTCATATATTTTTTGAAATTAAAATTCATGAAATATTTTTTCACATAAATAATCAATTAAAAAATTATACTTTATAAAAATATATAATCTATCACTATAGAATAAGGTGTAATAAATGAGGGTAATATTCTTTTTATCTCAATTATCCTAAATTAGTAAAAAAAGGCAAAAACAAAACAACCCAACGTGTTGATATTTCCACCATTCATAAATACAACTACCCCCATTTTATCTCAAAAAAATATAAAAATGCAATGAAAAAAAAGAAGGAAAGATACAACCAAGCATTATTTTTCTGCAGAAGCTATATGTAATGCTCTTATATGAAACCAATTAGTCCTATAATGATGAAAATAATGACACATAATATAAGAAAAATATTTACCAAAAGGGAAAGTGGCAAATGATAGAAGATGGTTTTGACACACATGTGGGTCCTAGGTTCTCATTAACCATAGTCAGGATGTTGTAGTGTATAATCCATAATATAATGGTGGATGGGGATTCATTCTCAAAGACCACAAAATAATATTTCTTCCAATTAAATTAATCCTTCAATTTTTACGTAGGAACCCATGGATAGAGTATATCTTTCCCTCCCATTTTATAATGTGGTACATCATAGAAGATTGAGGAAGGATAAGGAATAAATCCTCTTTTTTATTTTACATGACTCATTGGGACACTTAGTTAACTTCATACACACCCTAAATGGTTGAATATAATTCATATATATTTTTTCAAAGGTAATGTTGTTGATAATTTATTTAATAATATAATCAAACCAAATATTATTAAAAAGTATTATCCTTGAGTTCACGAACGTTGAATCTATATTTTTTCAAGATAGAGAACAAAATAATATGTCTTAGTACGGGAATCATATTTATCTTATTCGAAAAAAAAAGAGATGTATATATGTGATTATTCTTATTTTAAAAATAATCGAGGAATTCTTCATTTTTTTTCTTTGAAAAAATAACACCAATTGTCTTACAACTCATGTTTATTCACCACAATCGTATTAGATGACATATCTAATTATAAAACTCTTCAAGTAATAGATTATAGAATTCAAATAGATCTTCATGTCACATCTTTATAGAATAATCAGGTTATTAAACATTAAATTTAGGTGGAAAAGGAATTAAATTTTCCTTATATTGTCTGTTTTTTCATTCTGTCCATTTAAATTTATGTACTTTAACTTTAGTGGCTAAAGATTCTACTAACTTGAATGAATTTTTGAGAATTTCAAAATTTTACAGAATCATTAAAGAATCATTTTCTATTTGAATCATCAATATATATTCACTAATATTTCCACTATAAAGGTTATCAATAGGATAATAATAAAATTAATCACCATAAAAACCCATCTTGAAATATTAAATGAATGATTTGAAATAAATATATTTTTTGGGGATATTTTTGAGATTTGTAGTTTTTTTAGAAAAATGAATGTGTATGCTCTTGGACTCCCCAAAATAAGATAAAAATTGATTAGGGGGAGGTTTTTTGGAACAACCATTCAATTAATGTCATATTACCCTAAGATTTTATCATAGTCTTAAAACAAAGGGTTGATCTTTTAGAGTCTAGTTAAATGAACATAATCACTATTATCAATATTATAAATTAATCAATTATAAAAATTACTATAAAAATGGGTCATTGAAAAAAGGTGACAAAAATATTATATAAATATAATAATGTAATGAAACACATAATGAATTTATTAAATTTAATGAATTAAAATATCCATTTGTAGTTACAGTGATTGAAATAATTGTAAAGAATAATTCTCAATATTTAACTCAGTGTAATGATCAAGAAATTTCACACTACACCCTCTAAGTCGAAATGAGATTACCACATTCCAAGATCTATGTATATAGAGAAATACTATTTGGAAGAACTATAAGAGAATTCTTTGTTGACCATCACAATATATTTCATGATCCACCATAGGCATGATCCAAATACTAAAGGGAGAAAAAATTTAAAAAAGACAAAGAAATTAGTTGATAGAAAAAGGGTGGTTGTTAAAAATAATTGATTTATTCATATATAAAACTATTATAATTTAATAAATATATTAAATTTAAAGAAAATATAATCTCAAAGAAACCAAAAATCCCCCCCTCAATCAGGACATCTTTATTAGTTCTCCATTGTTGGTGGAGTTGACAAGTTAACACTTTGGGAGAAACACATATAAAAAACATTAAATCAAGGAGGTAGGAAGAGGATATTTAAACTAATATATTTTAATATAATGAAAAAATATTATAGGAACAAAACTCCACCTTATCACCCAAAAAAATTCATATCCTTTTGTAAGATAGATGACACAAAAAATTATATGGAATGAAGTGAGATATTTTGGATCCAAAATATTTCATCCCAATGAATTCCAATATTTGACACAATAAAAATCCAAATTAGAAAATGGTGTCTTCTAAAATATTATTCATCTATGTCAATCAAATAAAAATTATATATTTCAACATTATTGAATTCAATATATTAGGGTTATTTCAATTTTACTATGAGAAATTTATTCTATCTAGGTGGCCATTCAAATTCAATTGATCCAAATTATCATTAATTTATTACATTAAACATGGTTCATTTAGGCATAAAAATTAATATTGATATTTATACCAAGATATTCATTATATAAAAGTATAATTTTATTGTCAATGGGATGAAACCCTTTAATATAGAGACCAATTTACAAAATTATCTAGATATGTGCATATATTTCAAGGCACAAATTGTGAGTAGGTTTTGAGTCATTGAACGATGGAATGAAAATTGGGTTCTATTGATTTAAATGAATACTATGATTTATTGATGAATAAAAATAAATTTAACTATTGTATAATGTATTGAAAATATTATGGAATAAATTATAAAGAAAATAAAAACATTTAGAATATAAAATAGGGTAATATTTTTGTAATTAATATAAAAAAACAATAAAAGAAAGAAAATTTGACATTTTCCCATAAAATAAAATTTTGGTGGAATGAATTACAAGACTCATAGTGTATTTTTTAAAAAATTTCACTCTATCATTTCTATTTAATTAATACATGAAAAGTGTGAATATATCATGATGTAAATGAAATCCTTCAGTTGGGTTGTAAAGAAACAGATTAGTGATTATTATTATGGTGAAACTTATGCTGGAGTTTTGTGAGGTTATTTCAATGGAGTATCATTCTAAAGGGTTTATTTCTTGATCCTGTTATGATTTATATCCTCCAAAGGACCCTTAGATAAAAAGTATAATGAAAAGGACTTCTTTGAATGCTACCAAACCGGCTCTACCCTACCCAAATACCACATGAATCCTCCTCCCACAAAAAACAATCCACATAAGTATACCTAGTGTATATAGAATTAATAAGACTACTTTTTGTGAAGAATACTCATAGTTATACCACATATACAATCCTTTATATAAATCATACTATGGGGCTTGGACTATTTTAAAATTTCTTTTCCCTTCCTCTTAGTAATGCATATCAATATATCATTTGGCCAACCTATTAAAGCTCTCAATTTAATACTAAAAATAAGTGGGGTTTGGAACTATATACTTTAATAACATTTACCAAGACCACATAACCTAGGATAAAACTGTAAAATATATATTTTTGGATTCATTTTATCTAGGTTAAAACCCTAATGAGTACAAATCCAGACCTTTACAAAACCAACTGACACATATGCTCAGGGTGTGCACATTAGTGTACACCCCTAATATCATATATTTCCTTGATGAAATGAGGCTCAATAATTTTCATCATAGTTCAGTAGAAAACTTGGGGTAATCATAATTTCATCCTTTATTGAGATAATGGATCACTTTTGTGAATACATTGAAGTGATATAGGATTTCATAACATGCTCTTCCTAGTACTCAATTAGAATCAATAAGCTATTTGAAAAAATAATTCATTTAATGGTGTAAGAAATATAGATATTATAATTAACTATTTAATCATCAATAAACCTAAATAATCCCTGAATAAACTAAGTTTAAGAATAAAAATATCACATGTTAGACTAACTTTTTCTTTCCTAAT
The DNA here is from genome assembly GCA_963277665.1 of Viscum album. Lineage (NCBI taxonomy): Eukaryota > Viridiplantae > Streptophyta > Magnoliopsida > Santalales > Viscaceae > Viscum > Viscum album. The sequence goes on from OY728155.1 coordinate 1,910,952,272, forward strand.
TATGAAGAATTATTTTTGGAATACTACTAGGTGTATGTATCAATTCCTCATTCGTTCAACTAAGCCAACCCTTAGGTTAATAATAAAATGAATTATACCTAATGCAAATTTTATTATTTCCCCTATAATGAAATATACAAACTTGCATCTTGACCTTAATCTATATTGTGCAGTCTTATATCCCAACCATAAACTACACATCATTTTCTATGTGGATTTTATCAATCTTCAACTTGGATATTCATGAAACGTCCTTAAGGTTTAAACCTAATAATTTAACCACATAATCCCTTATTTGTTAGTAAGTACTCATCGAGATCCTAGAAATAATTCTACTTGGTAAATAACCATATAAACCATTATCATTACATATTATTTCTAATGAATCCATATAATTCATATTTATCAATAACTACACCATAAAAAACATTTTAACTCATGGGGATGTATTACCCATGAAAAAAACATATGATAATTGGGAAAATTCCCAAAACTTAATCCGTAAATGGCTGCTCATGCATGCCTCACAAACTAATAATTTCTTAAAACTTTTCACCTAGTCACCAATAAGAAATGGTTTCATTAGAAAAACTTTAATAGCAATGGTCCATGTGACATGTACCTAAATGGTAAAATGTGCCCTAATCAACAGTATTAAACTAAATGGGTCTTGATTACATTCACAAAGATATATAATAAATCCTTATAATGGTCCTAGTAGTAACAAAATAAAATTCTCTACCTATCTATAAGAATATAATCTCTAAATTTCTATGTTTATGGGCCTTAAAAGAATGTAAATTATCTAAATAATGATGTTTATATATTGACATGTTCAAATACAACAATATGGTACCAACAATAATAAACAACTAATATATATTGATATTAACCTTGATATAGAACCTCTATTATATATAGATGGTCACATAAATATATATCAATGGTTAATCAATTTTAAAGGGACAAACTATCTAAAAATATGATTTGGGAAGGATTTTTTAAATATTACCATAATCAATAGAGAGTCCTAGTGTAAGAAATAATTCCCACACAAAAGGTGATGATTTTTTAAAACTAATTTCCTATTGATGAATCCACATTCTATAGTTTCATTGGAAAATTTCTAGTGGTACCTACCTTTAGAATAGAGGAATATTATTACATAATAATACTTTCTGAAGTCCCATATTAATTTACTTTAGAAATAAAAATGGTGAACCCAAGGTGAATATTTTAACTATGAAAACTATTTTTCCAATATATTCTTATTTATGGTCCTACACTAGTACAATTTCTACCCGTGTTTTTAATATCACATAGGGATCATAAAAAATGAGATCCCCCTTTGATTGAATGTGATGGAATATTCATTAGAAAAATTCTCATATAGCTCATCTTCAACAATGTTTTAAACCTTATTGTCTGGATAGAAATTATAATAAAGGAAAAACCAAAAAAGTATGTGACAAATTTTTTTGAGGGATTTACTTTGTCACAACACCATTACAATCATTGAGTCTACACAAGTGAACCTCCTAGCCCTGAATTCTCACTTACCACCCCTTAAAATAAAAGTTGTGAAAATGATACTGACATCCAAGTCCACCTCCATATACTATTATAGCCTCTCTATATTATGGATTAATTTATTCCATATTTATATTAATGAGAAAGGTTATTCATTTAATAGTGGTCCCAAAAATATAGAAGAGTCAAATATGATATATCCTACAACTAATAGTCACATCTGTCAATTTTTTATAGCTTCAATTCCTCATTAAAGAATTGTAGAAACTTCTTTAGAGTTCCCATCCTTGACCACTAGGTCCACAGAACGTAGAAGGAGGTATCTCTTGGGATAATATGAACTTTAGTATAAGGATCTATCAAATATTAATATTCCTCATGAATATGTATGAAAAATACCCTAGAAGAAGTGAAAGGTTATATCCCTAACAATAATACTGAATCCTACTAGTGTACATTGGAAGTATATGTGACACCCCAAATTTTTATGAATTACTATTTCTGACATAACTTAGTATTTTTTATATTGTTCACTTCACAAAACATAGAATATAACTTGTGATATATAAAGTAAAATTAGTTTTTATTTCTTTTTTTGCAACAAAATGTCAATCATTAAATACACAGAACATATAGATTATTTGGGGTACACAAAAAACTACACATGTATTTTGTTAAACAAAATGTTTAGTTCATTTGATAGCTTTCATTACATATATGTCCTAGTTTTATCAAACTACAATATACTATTAATAATATTATTGAAACATTATTATAGATTTCATATATACGATGTAGTAGAAGCTATAAATCTGATTAATTTTATTATGAAAATATGTTTTACAAATGTAAATAATAATATTTATTTTAGACCAATGAAATATAAATGCAAACAAAAACTCTTTAGAAAATATATTAAATATTTTTCTGAAAAACGATATTTATCCAATTAAACACGTTTTACCACAATAAATTAATTACAACACTTTTTATAAATTCCTTTTTTGAAATATATATTTATATAATATTATATTCATTTAACTATTAAATGATCTTCTTAGGTGTTTTCTAGAGAATATATAAGAATATATCCATTTTATGCGTAAAGATATATATTATTTCTAAAAGTTAATTTTATTCCATATTAATGGGAAAGCTATTTTAAATATAAATTTAGAAAAATTAAAATTTTTAATTTGATAAAATAAAAATAATTTCTAAAATATAAAACTCATTTTTATCTTAAGGTTAATTATTGTATTTTTTGGAGAAGTTTCATTTTCAGATGAATAGTTAAAAATAATGAATTTTAATTGAGAACTATTATATCATCAAAATTATTTATATATTAAAATTACTTTTTAATTTATTTATAAGTATAATTAGATAAATTATACATCAATTAATACAATTGAGTTCATATTAATCAATTTCACATTGATATTATATATTAATATATTTCAAACACTTTAACTTTTTCACTCAAAAAACATGTTTTCACCTCCCATTCACGAGATTAATTTTAAATTAATTTCTCACATTTCTATGTTTCAAATTTAGAATAATTTTTTCCATATTTGGAATTATAATAATTTATAACTACTATAATGGTTTAAATTTTTTAACCAAAATAATTAGTGATTGTAATTAAAATTAATTAAAGTGATTAAGGTAAAATCTACAGTACTTTGTAGTTAAGATACTACATAATGGGCCAAATAGGCTATAAACATGTCAAAAATACATTTTAGGACCATATTTGGACCATATCATAAACTTTATAGACATATAACCACTATTGGTGTATCATTAGGTAAGAGATAACTCTCAATAATGTTTTCATTTTTATATTTACAAGAATGTCATTCTACATCCAATATAAAGGGAATTCACCCCATCACTTATTGACACATATAAAGCCATTGGGATCAGAAAAAACCTACCTAAATAATATATAAATATCTATTATCATCCAAAAAGCCTCAAATTGGCCATAAATAAAAACAATTTACACATTTGGTTCATACCAAAACAAATTAACCAAAGAAGAGGTAACATCCTTCATGAATAACTTTTTATTTATTTATTTATCAACCACATAAATATATATTATTTTATGTTTATATACTATAATAATGATCATAAATATATTTTATGCTTCTATTTTATGGGGTTTACCTACATCTAAACACACATCCATCGATTGGGATACACAGTCGCCACCCTTGGTATGACAGACTACCACCTCGAGAACCGATGTCATTTGAACATCAATTAACACCATTCAATATTGGTAATAATGATGGAATTATTATTTTAATTTGATATATATGAAACTTATGATGTTATATTTCTTATATAAATATTACATAACATATACCTTCATTCATTTCATTTTGCGGGAATAAGATAACTACGTTTGTGGACATGTGGACTACCTCCTCCATAAAAAGATGTGATTCAGTCACACACTACGTGGACTTTATCAAGTATGGTTTTAGTAAAAATATATGTAATTAATGACATAAAAATTATAATTTATTTATAATATAAATATATATAAATATATTTTATTTAATTTCTTTCTAATGGATTGGACAACTAAAACATCGTTCATGTGTAAGCATGACCTACCATATCAATGAACTATCTATTTCATTTCATATTTATATATTTAATAAATTATTATGAATAATTATATAATTAATATATATGATATTTATATAATGTTTTATATTATTGAATTAATTATATCATTATCGAAGTTAGAGGATCAATAATAACAAGCCAAAGCATATATGAAAAACAATTTAGTTATTACCTAAAACATAACATTAAAATGGAATTGTTAATAAATAGGTAATATAAAGTAATAATAAAATAATATATAGTATGATATATAAGAATATATTTCTTATTTTGATTTATTATAAACATATATTTATTATACAGTAGGTTTCATTGTGTACGATTAATGTGAAGGCTTAAGTTAAGGTTTTTGTCATCTAACTTGTGTTTATGTGAGATATATTCTATGTTCACCTCTTATTATTATTATGTCATGTATATATGTAACTATTAAATTTTATATCACAAATTAAATTTATTCCATTATATTAATTGTTTCAATTTATTTTATACTTTCATGTATATCATGGTTTGAAAGTTACTCTAGTAGTAAGGGTTTTTTCATCTCACTTTTTATGAGATATATGTCATATTCACCACATATTCTTATTGTGTGGTCTATATACTACCCTATTAAAAGTTATATCACAAATTTAATTAATTTATTTATATTAAAAGATTTAATTGGTATTTTTATTTCAAAGATATCATGATTCTAAAGATACATAAATATTTAGGGGATATCATGTCTCACCATTATTTCGAGAGGATTATTCCATATTTACCACCCGTTTTTTGTGGTGTCCATATTTCCCATAAATTTATCATATAATTGTTATAAATAAATTTATGCATATTCAAATATCCATTTAAGTATATCACATTCATGGGGATTATGATTCAAAAGGTATAGAGTCAGTAAAGTAATTTTGCGTCAATTTTCCTTCACAGGGACACATGTTTTGTCATCCACCTATATTATCTTATAGGCTATATATACTTCCTATTTGAATTCTTATATCAAACCTATACATATTATCATGATAGTATATGATTAATGTTTTGTTATTATTTCATGGGTATTATGATTCATTTTTACCGAAGTCGTAAGAGTTTGATTCTATAATCTCGTCATTTATTAGAATTATTTATGATTATTATTCCATTGATGAAATATTATCATCCATATCTCATGAAATCTCTTGAATTCTCTTATAAATTTGTTACTCATGATAAAATAAATCAATTATACCATTTTATAACTCTTAAGTTCTTAAGATAATTAATAAGACAATTTTAATGAAAATATTACTTTTTCTCTCTCTTCGTTCAGAAATCTATTTTATTCCAAAAGCATGTTTTCAAAAAAATTTATTAAAATATTTTAATAATATTTTCAAAGTCATTTTTAACAATTGTTTTACAATTTTAATAAAAAAATAATTTAAAATAATTTATCTTAAATTTTTTTGATCACGGTACATTTCTTTTTTTATGAAAATGGAATGTTCAACATGTAAAAATTTACTCACCATCCTTTCCATCATTTCCAAGAAGATTAATTTGATGGTTTACAAGGTTTTATTTAATAATTTATTTATAATTTTCTATAAATTTTTTGTTTTAATGTAATTTATATAATAATTTGTTTTCTGAATAGATTTTTGTTTTAAAAAGAGTTTTAAATGATTTTCATTGATTCTTTTATATGGGTTGAAATATATTTTCAAAGAAAAATGTTTTTAAAATGTTTTTTGTTTATAAAAAACATTGTAAACAAAGGATATGATATTTTCCTCATGAAATATTTTAAATTAAACATTCAAATTTGTTTTCTTTCTAAGATGATATCCATTGATATTATTTATACTTTATTTGGGACAAGATATAAGGACCCAATTACAAACATTCAATTGAATGGTCTATTTTAATATGACACATTTTCTATGAAACCTATTTCTCATCTACTATTTAATCCATGATAAAATAATTATAAAAACTACTTCAATTAATTAGTTATTATATGATGAAAATATCTTGAAACCTATATCATTTAATAGGATATGACATTTTGAAATGTTTACAATACCCTTTTCATTTCATCGGTGATTATATGATGTTTAAGAAACCCATCTCTTTTTATGGTTCATGAAAAGATGATTTTTTTTATCTTACAACACACATATGTATAACATCATAATGTGATATGTGGTACCAATATCTCCATCCAATACAATGGTTAAAGATTTATATATATAATGAGATATACAAGGCTATAATGAGGAGTGAACTTGCATTAGTGTGATAGGGTGGGAATGATGATTGAACTCAGTTTAGTAATACATGGGAATAAAAGGATTTGAAAACTATATTTTAATACAATGTTGTAATAGAAAGTGATCCATATTTAGTAATAGAATGTAGGAATGAGATGTGAGCATGGTTTAGTAATATAGGGATGGAAAGGGATGTGAAACTGGTTCAGTAATACAAGGATGGAATGGAAATTAAACAAGATTTAGTTATATAGGGCTAAAATGGGAAGTCAACCTGGTTTAGTAATATAGGGTTACAATGGTGATTGGACATGATTTAGTAAACAAAAATTTTCCACTAATAGGGTATTGGGAGTAAAATAAGACAACTAATAAGGTTTTGGGAGTGAACACCTTCCTCTAAGATCGTCGTGTAAGTTAATATTGACTTATATAGAAGTCATTTTATATGTATCTGTGTCCACCAAAATTACATTTTTTGTTCCTATGTTATGTTTTATCACTACTTATCTTGATTTAATTATGATTCACATTTTATGAATTACTAATCATTATTCCATGACTCATGAATATGTTCATTGATATGAATGGTATGGTCATATAATATTATTCTTATGTTCTCAAAACGTATTGATCATTTTATGATTTTATATATCCTTTATTTACACTTATTGATCATCCAAGCTAAACCTTTCATATTATTCGATTCCATAGTTTAAGAAGAAATGTTTTATATAAGAGAAATAAATAGGAATATCTTTGTTGGAAACATTGGAGATATTTTTCCATGTTTGAAGATTGTGTTCCCTGATTACAAGGACAATGAACTATTATTTTCCTGAGGAATGAGATTTTTTAATGTGCGGAATATTAATCTAATATTATGTAATATTGATGCATTTTAATCCTAGGTCACTACAGTTGACACCAGTGGAAAGGTTGATTCAAACATTAAAAAATAGGATGGTGAATATTTAGTGGGATCTGTTGGAATAATTCTATAGATATTTATTTGGATTTATCTAAGGATAAGACTAAGGTGTCCTAGATTTAAAATATGTTGGGTTGATTTAGACTTACTATAAGTGATTTTTCGTGATTAAATGGTAATATCCTATGATAATTTTCGCTCACATTAAGATTTCTGGTCATAGTTAATAGTAAGAACTATAAGTAACTATGTTAACACTAAATGTTTCATATTTTGAATGTATAAAAATTATGTAAATTTATTTCCAATGTTGAATTATAATCAAGATAACTAGGAAGGTGGTATGAGTATTGGTTTTACTGTTGAATGTAAGGGAACTATGAACAACATGCGAAATTTTTGTGATTTTTTAATAGTATTGTTTGTATTAAACATAAGATGAATGATTAAATTGATATTTTGAAACCTAAATAAATTATTCATATTTGATACTCTAGGAAAAATGTATTAAGGAATAAGATGATGAGTCCTATGTAATGGTTTAAGAATAATGATGGATAATTGATGTGTATATGTACTAGAATTTATGAATTATGTTTTATGATTCATCAAGTATATCATTTTTAAGGGTTTGAGAGAATGTATAATGAGTTGTTCTGATCACCTATAAAAATTATTTAATTCCATGAATATATTTTTATTATGGGATGGTAACACTTAATTTGTTCTAGATATTGAGAAAATTGTGTTTATCTTGGATAAAGAGATTATTGGTGTGGATGATATAAATTGGATAGTACTGATTATCATGGAACTGGTTATTGATTAGTTGACAATGTGGTCTATGTTATCATGGATGATGATTACTACATCTTGTATTTATGAAATATATCCATTAATATATATAATAAAGATGCATGTAAGTTTAAAAAAATTATTTATTTTAATCTTTGTTATTACTATATCTTATGAGAATATACGATGAAGGTATTTATATGATTTTAATATGAAAACCCAAATATACTTTATGATATATTGGAGTTCAATTATATAATGATTTTTTTCAATTTAATGACCATTATTATTTTGTTTTGGATATTAATCTTTCATAAGGGATACTAGGATGACTATTTATGACATAGTTTACATTAAAAATAGGATGAGTTTTTAGATAGTAATGTATTATCTCTATATATGAGGATATATGAGTATTGGATAATCTATGATAACCATTTTTTACAGATTCTAACTAATGGCTAAGGGAATTTCCTATTATTCTATTTAATGATCTCATGATCATTTAATAATTTAGGAATAAAAAATTCTCCACAATTTCTTGGATTAAGATATGAAGTGGAAATTGATTGGTGAACAACCTAAAGATGAGATTTTTCTAAAGAAATAGAATGAAATAATGTAAGTACATTTTTTAATGAAAATTATTCAATTTTAGGAAGTGTATCTTGAGATTAAATATTGTCCTATTATCATCATTTTTGATGAAATCAATTTCCTCTTTAGCACCTCTTGGTTTTATGGATTTTTGACCATTAACATTTCCTATCCATGTTCAATATCACTCACTATAAGAACTTTTTAGTTAGATCTATCCTTAATGTCCAGGTTTTAACTTTCCACTTACGTTCTTCTATGTGGATGCCTAGTTATGAGTTAATTTGGGTAACCATTATGCTTCCAACATTCAATTCTAAATGAAATTTTAGTAGTCATTTGTATGAGGTGTGTTTATATGAAAGGGTCTCTCAACTTTTAAACCATTAATAATCTAGCATAATTTCAAAGGTTAAATTCATTTTAAGGGAGGTAGAATGCGACATATAATTTTTTTTATAAATTTGTTTGAAATAGTCTTATTTTTTAATTATATATCATTTCATAGAACACTGAATATTTCTTGTGGTGTATGGAAGCACCAACTTATTATTTGTAAAAAAATTAATGTTGATATTTCCCTACATGAAAAACATAGATCATGCTATAGTGAATTAATCAATATGATTGTATTATGTTGCACAAAATTCCATGATCCTTTGATATCATGCATACACAGAAGTCCTAGATTTACTAATATGAAATATTATATTAATAATATTATTAAAATATTAATATAGTAGTTGCATAGCCATTGGAATTGTGGTTATGAATATGATTAATTAAATTATGAAAATATGGTATAAACATGTATATATTAAGTATTATTTGACGAAAAATTATCAATAAATGAAAATAAATCCCTTTTTAAAATATATTAAATATTTTTCTGGAATACTATATTTTTGAATGTAAACTCATTTTACAAAAATAAATAGATTAAAATAGTTTTTATAGATGATTTTAATGATATATATATATATTTATTTATTATATTCATTAAACAATTTAAAATTTATATTATTTGTTTTATATTAAATATATAAAGAGAAGTCAAATTTTACCCATAATGAAATACATTATTTCTAAAAGGTAATTTTATATCCCTTTAATGGTGCACCTATATTAAATCTAATCTTTTTTAGTTTTTTTATAAATTCTCTTTTACAATACTTTACTTAACTTTTCAAACAAGAAAAAATAATTTATCTTAAGGTGAATTTTTGATATTTTTCTATGAAGTTTTGTTTTTTGTTTAATAATGAAAAATATTGAATTTTAATTGAAAAATTATTTTCTTGTCGAATATATTTAATTATTGAATTTTTTATTAATATTGTTATAAATTATAATTACATAATATAAAAATATATTAATACAATATAGGTCATTTGAGTAAATTTCCAAACGAAATTGGATATAAAAACATTTCAAGCATTCAAACATTTTAATTTTAAAAACACATTATCTAATCCAGTCTACGAGATTAATTTTAAATTAATTTCATTTAATTAGGGGAGTATTATTTATAAAAAGGGATTTTATATTTTTAATCAACATAAATTATTATTTTTTAGGTTTAACATAGTTTTTAACAAAATCGATTAAGTAATGTAATTGAAATTAATTTCCATGGTTTAGGTAAAATCGTGCTTATTTTGTGGTTATAGTTTGAAATTAGGAGGAAAATAACCTAGAAACCTATCCAAAAGAAATTTTCAGGCCATATTTAGAAAATATAAATATTTTTATATAAAATGTATCATTATTTTAGTCGCATGATGTAAGGGATACCTCTCAATATAGCATTCCTTTTTATATATTTAAAATAATATGACACCTCATCTACTATAAAATGGAACCCAATCCATCAATTGTTCACACCTATAATGTCATTTGAATCGGAAAAACCCTAAAAAAATAATCTCCTAACTTACCTCCTCTAAAATTATGAATCTCACTTTCTGAATAATATAAACCAAGTTATTCCTTTGGTCCAAATCAAATGGAATTATCCAAAGAAGAGGTAACACCCCTTAACAAGAACTTGTGTTTTATTTTTTTCTCTACCCCATAAATTTTTCTTATTCCATGATTATAATATAAATGTTTTATACTAAATATATGGTGATTTTGTTATGTTAGTGATGATACCTACACTACACAAAAATCCCACAAATGCGATATGCAATGATCATTCGTGTGTAGGGCGGACTACCACCTCATGAACTGATGTTATTTGTTTACCCATTACCACCTTTAATGGTTGGTAATAATGAATAAATATATTTTTTATATGATTTATATTATTTTAATGATAAATCTATTCTTATAGAATTATTACACAACACATTCATTCAATCATTCAATTTTGGGGTGTTTAATAACTTCGTCTCAAGACGTGTGGCCTACCGTCTCATCAAAGAGATGTGATTCATTCATTCTCTACATAGAATGTAATAATTATTGGTTTTGTTAACTTATTTGATATCTATGAAATTTTAATAAAAAATTAATTCATATATATATATATATATATATTTTTATTTCATTTTCATTCCTTCATTCAATATGATAAGAAATTGGAAACAACATTCATGCGTATGTACGACCTGCCGTCTCTATGAACAGTGTATTCAATTTCATATTAAAATAATTTAATTATTATTATAAATGCATATATCATGAATATTTATAATATTTATATCATAGTTAACATTCATTAAATATATAAATCATGATCTATATTAGAGGATCATGAATAATAATTCAAAACATATACCAGAAAACAAGGCGGTTTTTTACCGGAAATGTAATATTAAATTAAAATTTTAATAAGAAAGTAATATAAAGTAATAAGAAAATATATACGGTATGATATATTAGAATAATTTTTATTGGTATACATATAATAACATTTTATTTATTATACATGAGTATTTAATGTGTAAGAACAAAGTCAAGACTTATTGTAAGGGATATCTCATCTCACTACTATTTCTATAAGATATCTACTATATTCACCACTTATTAATATTGTGTTGTGTATATACATCGCTATTAAATTATTTATGATTATTTTTCATTTATTTAACAATGTTGAAAGATTCAATTGAAATTTCGTCTTTCATGTTCCTTTGATTTGAATGTTACTCATGTAGTAAGGGTTTTCTGATCTCATATTATTTCTATGAGATATATGTCATATTCACCACTTCTTCTTATTGTGTGGTGTATATACTACCAAATAAAATTTTATTTAAATAATTTACTTTATATAATGATATAACAATTTTAAATTGTTTTTATTATTTGACATATCTCATGATTCTAATGTTACTCATGTAGTAAGGAGATTTATAATCTCATATCTATTTCAAAAAGGCTTATAGCATATGCAAAAATTGTATATATTTTTGTGGTGTCTATATTTAATACGAATTTATTAAATTATTATTATAGATTAATTTATGGGTATTATCATAAATATCTTATGATCACTATTTCATGGGGATTACAGTTCAATAATATCCAAATTGGTAAACTAATTTTCTTTCAATTTTCTTTTTTGGGACACAAGTTATGTCATGCACCTATTATAATTTAGAAGGGTTATATACTACCCTAATGAAATTTTATATACCAATCCTCCTTATTTTCATGGTAATATATTTTTCATGAGATTTTATTGCTTCATGGGTATTATGACTCATGTTTCCCAATATGGTAAGAGTTTATTGGTACAATCTCATCATTTAATGAGATTGTTGATGATTATGTTTCAATTAACAAAATATTACGATCGATATTTAAAGAACATTATTGTCTTTTGAAAAAACTTTTGTTATTCATGAAATCTTTATGTAATTTTTAAATCCTTATACTTTTTGGTAAAAATATAATTAATAAAAAAAATATCACAATCCAACTTTATTTATGTATTTAGTGGGAAACTTGTTTCATTATGACACCATGTTTTCTAAAAGAATTATATTATTTTTAAAAGAAAATTTTTCTAATGATTTACCATATAAATTAAAAAAAAAATTAAAATGGAATATTCTTGCCATTTTATTATCAAAATATATTTCCAATCATTTCATGGTGAAAAATGAATATTCGACATCTAGGGATTTACATGCCATCAAGAACATCATTTCCTTGAAGCTTCCATTGAATGTTTATATGGTAATTATTTTAAGGGTAATTTTTATCCTTTTATTATAAAAATTAAAATTTTTCAAATATTTTTGAAGGGAAATGCTTTTCAAAAAAAAATTACATCTTAAAATGTGTATTAAATTATTTTAAAATTACCCGTTACAAGTTTTAAAAGATATTTTTAATGAAAAATGTTTTCAAAATTTTTTCTATTTTATTAAAAAAAATTCCATGTCGAAATGATATTACCTTCAAGAAATGTATTAAATTATACATTCAAAATAATTTTCCATATATGATGCAATTATTTGACACAAATTATGATTTATTATGGATATTTTTAAAGGAACCCCTTCGTACACATTCTTGAAATTATTTTTGTTTAATATGGAATAAATTCTATGAATATTATTTCTATTCTAATAGTAATACAATTATAAAAAGATTATAAAACCCACTTTATTTCACATATTATTCTCTAATTTATTGGTCAGAAAACATGTATATATATAATAGTTTATAATATGGAAAAATTATTATAATACCAATTTCATTACATGGATTATGATATGATACTTCTGAAATAAATCTATTTTTTGAGTCATAAAATGAAAAATATTTTATTTTATGGTGGAACTTGTCTATATAATTTCATTATGTGGTAGGTTGGACCAATATCTCCCAAAAATGCATCGAGTAAATATTTATATCTCATGAGATATAGTCATTTGGATTGAGGAGTAAACTCGGTTCATTATGAGAAGGCTAGAACGAGGAGAGATCATGGTTCAGTAATATAGGGATGAAATATGATGTGAACATAGTTATTTAATACAGGGCTAGAACGAGAAGTGAAAATGGTTCAGTAATATATGACTGGAATGAGAAATGAACCCAAATTCATAATGCATATAAGGAATTGGAAGTGATTTCTGTTCCGTAATACAGGACTGGATTGGGAAGAGAACTGGGTTTAGTAATAGATAGCTGGAATGGAAGTTAACCTTGTTTAGTAATACATGGATAAAAGGGAAGTGAACCATGTTCAGAAACAAGGGGGTAGAATATAGAGTAAACCCACTTTATTAAAGGTATTTCTCAAATAATATCATCTTGGTAGATAACCTTGAATACAAAGATTGTTTGGGGAGTGATCCCATTCCACTAATATGGCCTTCGGATAAATACTTGGCTACTATAGAAATAATTTATATGTTTATGTTTATATAAAAATTTGATGTCTTATAACCATGTTATGAATTCATGGTTTACCCTATTGATTCATTATGATTCATGTCTTATAAACAACCAATTTTTGTGACATGACTCGTTTATATAATAATTTATAAGCATGGTATGATATATTAATATTATTATCATGATCTGATGCCCATATAGTCAGGTCATGCATACATATCTCTTTTATTTAACCAAACTGAGCGTCTATGGTCACCCTTTCGTAAGTTTCACTTCCATAGGTCATGTAGAATGGTTTTAGATATGTGTACTAAAAGGGAATATCTTTGTAGTAAAATTTTATGATCTTTAACCAAGTTAGAATATCGTGTTCTATGTTTCCATAGACACTAAACTATTATGGTCCTCCATTATGTACTTTTTAAATTTTCTATATATTCATCTAAATTTATATAATAACCATGTTTGTTAATCCTTTTTTCCAATAGTGTATTAAATATAAATCCAACATATTCACTTTTCTACAAGTGATTTGGAAAATATTACTTTCTCTACATGAGAATATCATCTTTATACCTCAACTCATAGTAGAGGATATGAATGGTAACATATTCCCAGTCTGATAAATAAATGGGAACATATTATCATTAATGGTATGTAGTCCAACCAAATTGTTATTGGTAAATGGATGTGTGGGTTCATATCTTGTCCCACATCCTATAGACAAATCATCTAATTCATAAATTAAAGGGATAAAATAATTTTTTTGGATATCCTAGTTATCTCTATGGGGCATGCTTATATCTCCTCCCCTTATAATGATGATGATTTTATTCATATCATAATTGTCATTTAAGAGTGGGATATTATACCAATATCCATTCAAGAGGTATAAAGGTAAATACCAATATATTATCAGAAGAATCCACACATTCTTTCTCCCCTTATATATAAGGAGGACAGAAGGTATATCCAATCAGCTACTAAATGATGAGAATAGATTCCCATTCAGTCTAAAAGGATAAATCAATATATTATGGTATCTTAAAGAGGAAATACCCATATTCAATCCAAACCTCAAGATTCTCATTTTATTATCATGAAAATTACAAGAGAGGAATCCCATATGTCTCCCTCATTAGAAGGTTACTATTCTACCCCATTGAAAGCATAAACAAATAGATATAACTATAGGCATCTAACCACCTAATAGAATCCCCATATCCATTCATTGATCTCTGATGATACTCGAGAGGCCTTATAATACCAATCTATATGGCCCGATATCATTTTGAAACATTATAGAAACTGATATCAAAATAATCCATAATGGTCCTAACTATGATATTATGGTCAATAGTTCTATTTTTCTACCAAGAGTACATTCCATTAAGTCATTTCTACTAATAAAACTAATTTTGATCCTGAGAACACTTTCCATGATTCTTGATGTAAAATTTATCCTTACAATGAGAAGATACACATGTATAATGGTCCTTCCCTTTCAACACCATTAAATTGTAACTGTGAAGGCACCCCCAACATTTATTTATTATCATATTATGAAATACCTCCCCATGCCAAATATAATTTGAATGATCCCTTATACCATTTGGAGATAATTATACTAAATATATATACATTCATGGTCTCAACACCAACTTATGGGATTGAATCTCCATAAATAGATTGTTTAGGGAGACTAATTTTTAGTATTACCCATTACCTGCATAAACTATGGTATGATCCATGGGGATTTCAAATCACATACATTTATGATAAAACATTGAGAAAACAATATTTATGGTCAGATAAGGTGGAATATTATTTTATGTAATGAAACAGGTAAATTTACTGATAAATAGAATAGGATAATATATTAGTATTCTTATGGTCTATTTCCACTACCTAACATGACACAAGGAATGTGTTTAAAAGGGATCACATTACTTTATTTTCAAAACATTATAGTAATCTACATGTCAACTAAAAATTTAGAATTATTGATATAAGACGTACTCTAATCATATCAACGCGATAAATATGTTCTATAAAAATATTGAATTTTATACTATTTAAGTATCATGGAACCCATGTATGTCAAAAACACTAAAGAACTTGTAACATGCATGTCTATATGGTTATAAATAACATCAAAAAATATTTATAGATACCATATCAGAAGTGCATATTCTAGGATGGTGTGATGATAGGCCATTGAACATTATTTCTATACATGTTTAGAAAATTCCACCAAATAGGAAAATAATATTGTTATTAGAATAGTAGATATTCCAGGAATGAATTATTTGAATTCAATTTGTTATATCCATGAAAATATTAATTCATGTTAGCCAAATACGAGGCATGATCAACATATAATTGAAATTAATAGAATCCTTCAACATGATTCAAAAAAGGACATGTGATATTATAAATTGGAAATAGGGAAATCATGAACCCCATATAAACTCTTAGTGGTGAGAATCACTCATTATAAATATTTTCCGCACCTACACCTTACCTGAGTGAATGCAGAAAAAATAAGATGGAAATTTCTGGTTGTTTTTAGAAGAAAACGTCCTCAAATTGTTCAAACCATTGGGATGGGGGTATTTTTACAACATTCACTAGCCCCCAATAAAATCATATCCTTAGAAAAAAAATGTGGTGGAGGATATTTAATCATTCAATCCAACACCTTCAATGTTTTGGGAATTTTTACCTCCTCCTCTACTTCTTATATCGACGTTGGTCTTTTACACACTTGGAGGTGACCTATGAAAGATAATACCCCAATAATTATTACCATTTCCACACCCTTTCTATATATATTCAAGGATTAATTTATTATCACCTTCCATAGGTCATTACTTGGGGGAAACCAAGAGGAAGGGATTAAAACCTATAGAAATCTAAATCCAAAGCATTCCACCATGATAAAGAATAAAAATATTGATTCAAATTTTTTCATTGATGTAGCAATATGGGGTAAAGAACCATCATATTTTTCCTATTTTTTTGGGGATTTTATCCCCATTACCAAAAATGAATTGGTTAATATTTTAAGTTTTAATCAAGAGGATGATAAATGGTGAAAAATATACACATAAGGATGTTATGGAGAAGAATTTTCCTAAGTCACTATTTACAACAAAACACTTGATGAAGGAATGTTGACATAACATCAGAGGAAACATTGTATCTTTTAAGACCTAAATTTAAACATTCCACCCACTATCCAGAATTCATATAATGAAAAATGAAAATTTATTACTATATCACATTCCCCAATTGAATAGATTAAAATACACTCTACTAATATGAAGTAAACAAAGTAAAAAGTCTGTTTTAAGACAGGAATGACTAAAAACTAAGTTACGTTGGAGAAATTATACCACATAGTATAAAGTTCATATAGAGGTGAATTTACCTCAACTCATTAATCCCTTTTATGAGGCTGGGGTTTCCCATCCTAAAAGATAATCATGTATCTACCAAATTGGATTATGATACCATAAAATGGTCCATTTGATCCTAATGATTGAGAATATACAATATTTTTCACCATTGTGAGAACTTATTCCCTTATATTAATAGAGTTGCCCTATTATAGCATAGACTTGGTATCAATAACCAATATATGTTTGGTGACCTCATCAGGGTCCACATTCTACCAAACCTTTTGGCCCGAATTAGAAAATATATCTTATATTTGACCGTAACAACACTGATACATCTCTGGTTTGAATGGAGGAAAATGAAACAAGTAAATCCCTAGTACAACCTAAGAGGGAAACTTATCCCGAATGGTTAAATTCTAATCATCAACCACACTATTTTTTTATTTACACATTCTCAATCATTATATACATGTGTGATCTAGAAAAACACTAAACACATTTTGAGTCTTGGTGTATCCCTTCAATTGGAATTCGAGATTAGAAAGAGGATACCTCATCAAATGTTCATTACAAACACTAGAGTGTATTGTGTTTTTCTAGTTCAAAAAATATACCAGCCATATCCATCACAATCTTGGAATAACTTTATCAACATTTACATTACCAATTGGACAATATTATATGGAATATGACTGTTCCTAACCTCTCAAACATCACGAAACATTAAAAATAGAGTGCCTTTGATTTCGGGGATAAATAGAAGGGTTTGGTATACTTTCTCAGTATGTATCCCCCATAGGATAAACAATAGGTGATTAGAATAGGGATTCTAATGGGTGTGCTACAAACACATTTAATCCCATTAATATTTCTAGGTCAATTATGGGATTTTTTAGCTATAGAAGAACTCTTAAAGGATGAAATTTTAATGAGTAAATGAAAATATCATCATATTTCCACTGATATGTTAAATATGTCTATTATGGTGGTGACAACCACTATCACACTTAAAAACCATCAATATATTCTTCAAACCACATATAAGATTAGAATAACATGAATCCTCTCATATAGTGAAAAAATAGAAAAACCATGCTTTCAATAAAGAAATTATATAGAAGTAACACACATAATACAAGAAATTTAGAAAATTTTTGAAAGGAGAAGGTTCTTTGTCACTTCATCATTTCCATGAAAAATAATCTCTTCACAAAACCTTAGGCTAGGAAGCATATAGAGATTTTCCTTTGTGATTATCCTAACTGCTTCTAATTCCACCTGATATTGGGGAAAACATTCAATATTAGTTTTTATTAAAGGGAATCCTTTAGTTAATGGATGATTCTAGATAGTTTATACATAGATATCCTCCATCGTAGTTGTCATATACTTTCACTTACCAACCAAAGGAAAAAACATTATTGGTGTGATGTCTCATTGAAGTATTAAATAATGATCAAGAAATAGATGACTCGGAATATAATTTAAAAATAATCTAATATCCTTTGTGATGAACTAAAGAAACATATTATTTCATCAATTCTTATTACACCATATAAAGATATACCTTTAACCATATCCTCTAATGGTCGGAATGATTGGAAAAAATTAATTTTCAAGAGAATAATTTTGAACTACTCATGAATTGGTATACTCTGTAATGAATTTATCCCCCATCATTGATAGTATGGGAATCATCCCATCAAAATAACACCTCATCAGTTGAAGAATAAAATTTTTTCTCAATAAATTTTAATTACATGGATGATACCCATTATGAGGAATAATACTCACACAATTTTGAGTTATAATAATATTTTCATGATGTGGGATGAAGAGGTCACTAATGTCCCATAAACTACAGAAAACATGGATTGAGAATATCTGAACATGTGAGCCATATATCCACTAAAGCGAAATACATGGTAAAAATGAAGGGAAATTACTTCAATGGGCCCAAATTGAACACCAAGGAACCCAATAATTTGATAATAGTCACTCAAATATAATTCTCTTAAAATATTATTTTGTAGTTTTTATGTTATTCAGTCAGTGAATGAACATGGGTAGACACACTAAAACACACCAAGAAAAAAGGATGTATATTTATAGTTAAGTTTAAAAACCATAATCATTGTGTGCCTAAACCTCATGTCCTAGGGATATAGAACAACCCTACATTTAGAATCATTGAATCATCATGCATATTTTTTATACCTTAATGTTGGTTTCCACTATTACAGAAAAAAATGTGATCCTTGATTCACACCACCTATCAAAAGATCATAGATAATCAATAATCAAGACCCCATATATTCAATAGGAAATTATGGATAATTCTTGTATAGTTTAGTTATATTATATATAGAGATATTCAGTGGAATGATATAGAGGAATCTTGTTATAAGGGAATGTTTTGAAGATACCGACGTATTGAGAAATTTTTGCAATGTATGTTTTAGTATGGAATGACAATATACAAACACATCATGGTTTAAGGGATGATTGTTTTGGGATCAATTTTAGCCAAGTCTGAACCCTCTAAATCATTTGTTACAAAGATGATGACATATCAACCTTAAAATAATCCATTAAAGGGTTTAATAAAAGTGATAATAACCTTATGGAATGGATTAAACTGCAAACCCAATTCATGTATCTTTTATTAGCTTCCAAATTCATGTAATTTTTTTTGGAAATAGGATTTAATATTCATTTAAGAATAACATCATTCCCTAATAATGTAGATATGTCATCAACATGTCATAGATTCATCAACTAACATATTAATTGAGAGGTTTTAGTTCTATATGGCTATAGTTATCTCATTATTTCATTTAAAACCAAAGACACTATGGAATGAATCTATATAAGTGATAAAAAAAATTTAAAAATTCTAGGGGATGACATTAAATTTTCCAAACTGAATGGTATGAAAAACACCATAGAAATACGATGGATCATACTTATTCAAGAATACGTATTTCTCATCAATAAAATTTAGTCGATGGTATAAAAAATATTGAGATTACATGATTCAAAACATCTATGTTCCCTCATTTTATAGTGATAGTTGTCCCAATTGATATGATTTTCACTTAATATGATTATTTTTATTAGGGTAAAATGAAACTATCTATGATATTTATTTAATAAATAATTACCATTCTTATTCATCAATAAATGGTATGATTCATTGGTCACTGTTAGCATCAGAATATACAATGCACCCCTACGGAAAAACATCAAATTACCGCACTTCATGTATTGAATCTCATAATTTCAGCACATATCCTTACCCAATTCAAAATTGAGAGGGTAAGGAAGATATTGAGTATAACCTTAATAGTTTTCTACTAGAATAGGTACACTTGATATCAATAAACACATCATAATCTTTCACATGATTTGAAATGATCCCCATACAATCTTTTGGATACAAAAATTCAACATTATATTCTAGTTCTAATGAGGTTGAGGAGGATTTTAATCTTATTATTTCCCCAACATAATTTTTGTAACTAATTTAAAACATCATATATTAGATTAAGAATGTGAATTATGGATCAAGAGATGATATATCCTCTATATTGATATGTTTAACCATGGACCCCAAAGAGGATGAATAGTATATTTTCTTATTAAAACATTAAGATGTATTTAGATAGTACTATATTTATATTAATAGGTTGAATCTAGAGGTTTCCAGCCACCACGTTCACTTTCCATAGAGAAAATATCGATTAAAATAAGAATAAATAACAATATCTAACTCTTTCTTTAAATGTATAAATTTTAATTTAATATATAATGAATAAAAATATTATTCTATAATATTTTTACCCAATTTATTTGGAAAATATAAAATATATCAATATAATGAATGGTTTTATTCATGTTTTTATTCAGGGTATGCACCTTAGTAGGAATTTATCAATAAATCACATGTTGTTACCTACCACAATATTATTGACCATCACAAGGAATGGTTCTATGTCCTCTAAATTATAGATGAGAAATATTGTTACAACAAGATTCAAAAGGCCCAATGCAATAGGGAGCCCACTTTTTTCCATACACCCTCTAATATTTTAATACTCTATACATCATATCATCATGAACATATTAGGTAATACTATTAAATACTAAATAGATGACCTCATAGTCCAATTTTGATACCTATATGATCATTATCTTATCAATGTGAATGCATTTTTCAAGATTCAATAACATAACATGGAAATTAATCCCATGAAATTAAATTTTAGGTCAGCATCTGTAAGGTTTCTCAACATCATCATATATAATCATGTCATTGAGGTAGACCTTGAGGAGAAAAAGGTGGTTAATATTATTTTCCCTCCCCAGTTACCTAATGAATTTAGTAAAATACCTCTAAATATTACCTACATTGGGGTCTTCATCACCAATCTCACTGGTTAAATCCAAAAATTCACTAGATAGATAAAAAAACTAGTTTCCTAAAAGTGGGGTAACTGTTATAAGATATCCATCTAATTCCATAGAAAACACTTCACCAGCCAAAAAATATTGATTCCACATTTTAAGGGAGGTAATCTCAAACTTTATATTGAACCCTTGGAGAAATCTCTTAGTTCACTATAGGATTATAAAAATAATGTTTGAAAGTAAAATGGTATGCATAATCTCAGTCATACATTGCTGGAAAATTAAGACTAGTTTACTAACATCATAATGAAATTTTATGAATTGGTCTCCAATGCACAAAAGACATGGAACTATATCCAACTTCAAGGGATTCATGTGGTACTTACTTTTTATCTACTAAAATATATTATAAAATTCTCAGTGATAGCCATACATAGAGCCCGATTGGAAGTACTCTTGTAATAATATGAATTCTGAATTATGACTCAAAACAATTTCTAGGGGATGGTTCCCTTAATCATTATTGTGGAAAATTCTACCCCACAGATCATGAAACTATATATTTATCTTCATAATGAGGAAGTCATATCTATATATTACACAACACAAGAATTAATGATTTAATATGATGATGCTTCTCAAATACTGAAAATCATGACTATATAATCCACAAAAGATTATTCCAGCATGATGAATGTTTTTGTTCTCCCATTGAAGTCTATCTTTCTCTCATTCATTCTATTTTTATAAGGATGAACCAATAATAAGGTATATTATGATCACTAGATTTAGAGATTTTGTGTGAGAATTGAATATAAAAGTTGATCACCTCCAAATTAAGGATTACTCAAATAAGGTAATGAATAATATAAATGGCCATTATTTCATTTTGAAATAAGATATAATAAATTTAAGAGATTATGTTTTAGAACTAACTGAAAGGATTAATTATGAACTGACTCTAACCCACATAATATGATCATATTATATCAATTAATGTACCATATCTAACGTTGTTAGCATCTTGAAATAGGTATATAATGACGAGATAATTATCCATATTCTGTATCATATTATAGTCTTCTAATTCATCAATGTCAATCTAATAGGGAACAATGAAGTAAACTTTACCCATGTCTAAGTAAATAGATTTAGAAAAATTTTGGCTTCCACAATGATAGAGTCCATCTATCAGATTGATCAAAGAGATAGTAGATATATCATTGAGCAATGAATTTCACCCTTTATAGTACCCCTAAATATCAAAGGGTTCTCTACAAAATATATATTGATGGAATTTACCTCATATGTATCGATGAAATTGATACCCCTATTATAATTACCAAAATCATTTCTATCCCTTGTGATAATCAGTAATTAGAGACCATGAACTCCCTTAAAAATAGAAATAAATGTTATTTACAGACATTAATGTCCATTTATTTCATATAACATAGTGGGTGGGGTAACATTATTTACATGTACAATCCAATTTCATCTATCTTCCACCAATGTTCATTCACACCACTAAATAATCATTGTCATTTTCTATCAGGAATTGATTTATTGATGATGTAACAATATTGGAACTCCCTCATTATTAAAACAACGAATCATATGATGTAGAATTAATACCTATAATACATGAAATAAAATAAATTTGGGAAATTAAGATGAAATCAATCCAAAACCCTATATATTTTGAATTTAAAACTTTTAAATGTCTCATTCATGGACATGCATCACATGATGGTCGCACACGTGTACACCACTTTTCACCAATGACCTAGGAGATAATTTTTTTATATAAACAGGACCTATGGGATCAGAAATTCAATCTTATGGAAGATAAAGAGATTGAATGGAGATATACTCGCCCGAATCTTTGGCCCATGTCTTCAAGTCTATTTAGGTATCTTCATTAATAAAGAAATAAAGGGAAATTATATTAAACAATATGTAATTTAGTTTCACGTGGGTTCAAAATTTTGATAACATTTCTAAGAATCTATTTCCTATAATTTTAATTAAAACTATAGTAAAGCACCAATGCTTGACCAGAAACATATTTGTCACATATTAAAAGGCATTTGTGTAGATCCCTTACAACATGGGGATGTCATTTCTGAGATCTATTACCATGAAAATAACTTATCCCTAGTTCCACATGGGATACCCATATCTAATCTATCACTTGTTAATATTTATTTTTTAACCATTAATTTGGATAATTATATTTTTTCCATGTCTAGGTTGAACCCAATTTCTTCTCCCCAGTTATGAAAAAATGATTTATTCTCACACATGTATCACTTCGGAGAATCCATCTTTGATCCTATAATTATAGAAAATATTTATATTTTTCACCCATACCAAGGTACTATAAAACCCATTCCTCCAATAGAGAGTATCCTTTCTACCACATCTCCTACAAGGCCCTAGTATTGTCAAGGCCGCCTCTAAATGATCATGACATAAAAGATCACGTCACCATGTATACCAGAGTTCCCCTCCTTCAAGTTTCTCAATACATTTATAAAATGTGAAATCATATGTTTCTACATAACTAATAGGATCCTTAAGAAAATTTCTATCATCTATTAAAATGATAAAAATGGTTCATCTTATATGGACATTGGGGAAACCATTCACAAGATACGAAGCCCAATACCAATGACCCCAAACAATGTCTGATTTTATTGGACTCTTTTTAGACAGATGATTAAATCCAACAATATAGTTTGATATAGTTTATGTAAGAAAAAATTTAAACTTCAAATTTATAGATTGGGATTGGCATATTTCATCATTCCTCACCCAATAATAGACATTAAGACGAGATAATGGGCATTCATCTTGGAGTAATAAAATGGAATTATTGTAAAAAATATAATTATTATGCCTTTAATATCACCTCCCTATTCCAATAACATAAGGAATACTTCTCATCATATAGTTGTCTAATTATCTGATATGTAGTGAATAAATTGCGATTCTTCATTCCAATAAGAATGCATGTAGGACTTCTAGGTCCATTATCAAATGGGGATACACTTCAAAACAGGATGAGGATGAAAAGAAAAAATGGACTAGAGATCCAAATAAAGATAATGTTATTAATATAAATATGATAAATGATTAGGTTTATTTATTCTATATGAAAAAAAGAAATCCTAGAGAGGACTATTAAAATCATAGAACCATAATGAGTATATGATTTATTCTTCTGACTTCTGGGATTTTGAATCACCCAGATAGGATTAAATCATTGAGTGAAGAAAATTATTGGGGTGATAATGTTGTTTCCAATACGTCTAAGCATTATTATTAAATTTTTTATTCTATACTTTATCTCTTTTGGGACTATAGATTATGGGTGAGGGTAATTATGGTTCGTCTGACCCATTATTCTATTCTCACACTCTTTTTTCTTATATTATTTTTCTAATAAATGGGTCATTGAAACTAACCGATTATAAGAACAAACATCTTTATAGTGTCCTATCAAATACAGATTTAACATTAAAATAAATATTCTATGAAAATATCTTTTAAAAAAATCTCATAGACAAGAAAGATTTATTTCACATTTCATGGATTTCTAGTAATCATTTTTATGTATGAAAACCAATGGATATTAATAGAAAATATGAAATTACAATGGATATAACATAGGATAGGGACACCCACATCAAAGTTGATTAATTTTTTTCCATCAAAACCAATTATGGAAAATCAAGAGATATAGTAATGTATATCATATATCTTTAAATAAATTCATTATTTCACAATAAAAACATTATATCATATAATTATAACCCGATAAAATTTTATCAGATCATGATGAAGAGAGAACGAAGATATATATTTGAAAAAGACTATAATATTTGGGGATAAATGAAAATTCCTTGGGGAGATCCACCCAAAATTATCATGGATCACCATGTAATAAATGTGAGATTCTTATAGAGAATCATAGAGGGTCTAGTATAAGATAATAACGAATTTAGAGGATATTAGAGTTTAAAACAACCAAAAAAACCATGGAATGTTTCCATTTTAATATGTTCTGATCTTGTCTCATGGTTATAAGGCATAGTTAAACATACCATGTCCTAACTATGTATAATCCATTATCCCTTGAAAACCCAAATCACATAATTTCCTAGGAATAACTATGTAGTTTAGAAAATCTTCATCATTCCATGAAACAACGTATAAACCAAACCCATACTCTCACATGTATTGATTAGGGAATCAAATTATTAAAAAAAACATACTC
The DNA here is from genome assembly GCA_963277665.1 of Viscum album. Classification (NCBI taxonomy): domain Eukaryota; kingdom Viridiplantae; phylum Streptophyta; class Magnoliopsida; order Santalales; family Viscaceae; genus Viscum; species Viscum album. Next base: position 1,910,978,483 of record OY728155.1, read on the forward strand.
AAACTATGAAAATCACTACAATAACTCATGGATTCATATTCTATAGTTGTCTCATGGTTAACTAGAATAATACATTACACAATGTACATGTCATGTAATCCTTGAAATTCCAAATATTTTCCCTCAAAATCATGGAACCCTATAGAACCATATAAAAGAGAAATATAACTTAAAATTAATAACACAAGTGACCTAAATTTCATCAATATTATCCCCAAAATTAACTATTTTTCCCCATAAGGGCTCGAGATAAGGGAATTTAAAAGAGACAAGTCCATTATTAATTATTGAGGCTAATAATCTCATGTCTCATTGTTAGATATAAACCAATAACTTATTAATAAATACACTAGGATTATATTTTTATAAAACACCTCATTATATTTGTCTACAATATGAAAATACATTATAATCCCAAAGGTGTTTGTTTCAATATCAATATCTTCCCACTCAAACATGTAGGGAAGAGATGGATGATACTTCTTTAGGTATAAATAATAGATCATGCAATTTATAGAAGTAAAATGAGTAGTTAGGTTTAATAGATAATAAACTACGCCAAGCCACTCCATAATCTCAAAAGGGTCAGCAAAACATGTTCTTAAAATATGTAGAGACTCAAAAAATCTAGATCCCAACTGCACTTAGTGTCTATGAAAGACTCGATAGTTTACCCCAAACCCAAAAAATAATGATTTCGATCACCATATTATTTCTAGTGATTCTTAGTTATCCATATTATTTTCCTAAAAACATTAACAATATTCACAATTACTTTGATAATTATCATTCCAACCATGAACCATTATGACATCACTAGTCAATGAATAAGTGATCAAAATGGCCTCTCATTCAATGAATCAAATGGGGTCATCGTGATAAAATATTGATTACTATTTTTATAGTAAAATTATTATAATAAAAGATGTTTCTATAAATATCAAAAAAATTAAAGAATTAATTATCAATGAATATCCTCAAGAATCTTCATAGCTCACTTAGGTTGTCCATCTATCTAGGGATGATAATCTGTGATTAACATCAAATGATAACCCATCACCATTTGTGATCTATTATAAAACAGGATATGTTTAGAGGGTATCTATAATATATCATATCTTATATAATTCCATGGAGTCTAAAAATATCTCTTATTTATAGGTTTCCATGATCTTCTACCTTAATATACTCATTCATAGGTATAGATTTCCTTAATATCGTGAGTCAATCAGTAATCACTGATATCGTATCCTTACCACTATGTGTGTTACATATGAAAATACTCATATCCATGGTTATCTCATGACATTTACAAACATTAATGGGTAAATGATTCATAAAAAATATAGGTCACATGTTTCCCTCTTTGATTCTATGAATAGATATACATCCATATAAGAAATATTCAATCAATGAACTCGTTATTGGATATAAATAAAAATTCCTTAGGGAATCATAAATATTGGTTCATATAGGGTTAAAAAACTAATTCTACCATTTTCAATAATATATGATTTCTATTGTTAGGTTTATCTGAACTATCATCCAACTTAAAATGAATAAAAATATTTCAAGAGAATAAGACCACTAACTGGAGGTATCAAGGACATAATTATTCCTTCAAAAATATTGACACATCATGCCCTAAAAATTTCCATGTTGAATATGATCATATATAGTTGATCACGTTATAGTTCAAGGTAGAAATACCTATATATTATCTCTCATATCAACCAAGTTAATCTCAACAACAAGCTCTTTAATAATAGTTATTTCACTTATTCTATGAAATTTTGAGTTGGGAATATTCAGATCATTGCATATAAAACCATGTTTCCTTTTCTAGTATAACATTTAATGTCAAAATAAAAGGAATAATGTGAATCCAAACAAAAAAAATTGTCTCAAGACTATATACCTTAGATTAATGATAATAATCAGACATTTATATACTGAATACAAAAAAATATTCTCCCTGAAATGGTAGTAGCATCATTTTTAATGGTTTTGGATCACTGCCTTCAATATAAGATCACGATATGAGTATTTATTCACATGATGATGTAACTAAATAGATACATAAGATACTACATGTATCCCAATAATAATAATAGAACCCAATCCCATACATGAGCCATCAAAGAAAATATCATATCCCCAACCTAACTCTGGAAGAATTGTGACAACCCCAACTTCAAAAACCACGAGTTGGTAGTTACTTTATTAAATTGGAATGAGAACCATGTGATCACATCCCAATGGGAAAAATATTTTTGTTGGCTTGGTAAAATTAGATATAAACTTGAATATCACATGTCATTTGAGAACATAAATAAAAAAAAGTGATATTTAATATTTTTTATCGTTGAAATCATTAAATTATTCATTCTTCTGTCTTAAATAACATAAAACGTGAAATGGTTGAGTTAAAATTCTCAGTAAAGGTTACCTATAAATGAGTATATCTTGAGTAAATAAGTAATAATAAATATGTTAAGGTAAATATCTGAAAATAGATTTTATTTATTTAATAACATGGGACTGAAATAAATCCATTGAAAATTTATTGTAGAAATATCAGGGATAATAATAACTAAATTCTCAATTAAGGAAATTACTAATATTGTTTATCATTATTTTATGGTTCGTGGTATCACTTCCTTAAAGAACTTCTGAAACGAATGTCCAAACTCTATCTTGGAATAATAAAATTATACTTAATGCTAGCTTATTTATTTTCTTATTAGACATATTGATGTGTAAACATTGTGTTTTAATGATTTTTTAGTACATTTACTTTAATGGATATATTGTGTTTCAAACACAATCTAGTTTAAAAAAAATCACAACATACAGTTAAATAAAAATTTAAATATGACATATATAACCTATACATTAAAAAATGAGGTATGAATAGTAAATATCGCATTTTGAAATGTTATTATGACTATTTTAGATCAATAAAATATCTTTATAAAAAATTACTATTTTTTTTAAAGAATTTATACCCTTTGAAAATACTACTTCTCAAAAAACTATATATTTTTTAAAAAAATTAAACATTTTTCTAACACTTTTAGAAAATTTATTTTACATAATTTTGAATAATATTTTAAAATTTGATGGAATGATTAATATTTTAGTGAATAGTAAAAAATACATAGTTTTATTAAAAAAGTTATTTTTTTTAACGAATTTACAAACTCTCATATTGTTTCAAAATGTTTTAAAATAAAAAAATGTTTTAAATATTTTATCATCGAATCAATTTATGTCCTTATATCAAAATTCATATTGATATTTTATATTAGATATTTCTATAGTTGAGAAAATTTTCTCTTTGGGAAACTAGTTTTTCATCACGTTTTTCAGATTTATTTTAAAATAATAATTTCTACTACTATGAATGGAATTGGAAAAAATGTACTCTATATTTAAAATCCGAATAAATTATATTATATAATACTATCAACTATAGTTTAAAAAAATGAATATTAATAGCAATAATATTTAATTAGTGTAGCTAATTTTAAAATGGGTTTATCTAGGGTTAACAAAAAAGGATAAGGTGTTAAATTCCATAAAAACTTGTCTAAATACTATTTGTGAGAAATAGTTTTCACTTATATCATTTATGGACTGATAATGTACCATTTTTTATCCTTGTTTCATTTTTAAAAAATTGGTAGAACTTTTTGTTTTCAAAAATTCAATGTCTGTCATATCTGCAACAAATAAATGGGAACCTGATCTCCTCTTCACATGACACTTACATTTTTTTGGGAAAAAACATACAAAAAAACATTAATTAATTACCTCAAACAACAAAGTTTTCTTATTTTATTGGGAAAATATCATAAGAATACATTTTCTTCTAACATAATAAGGTTGTTTGAGGAAGAGGTAATGTTCATAATCGGTATTTTTTATTTTATTTTTTACTCCAATTCATTATAATATTTTTCAACTATGATGATATAATATAATATATATATCCCACATATAGAGATGTAATAATTTTATTTTAATGATCTATATATATAATATTCCATCTAGTGGTCAACGAGACTGTTGATTGTGTGTACAACAAACTATCAACTTGAAAACCAATATAAATTTTTTCTATCATCACCTCTAAAATGTGATTATAATTATGGATTTAATTTTTATATATGAAATTATTTACATTAATAAACTTATAAATTTAGATTATTACATATAACTTATTACCTTACCACTAGTTGGTAAATGATAATGCTGCTCAAGCGTAAGTGTGGACTACCACCTCCACGATGAAGTGTGAAACATTTTTATTTTATTTTTAAAATATTTATAATGAGGATAGATAAAAAATTTTAGAATTATTTCAAGGACATAATTAATTATTCTATATATTTTAATTTCTATTTACATTTCATTTTTTTCCATCCATTTATAAATAGAAATAATAATTATTCATATTTGTAACCCACCTTCTCCATGAATAGTGTAAATAATTTTTATCTCTAAATTTTAATTATTACTAAAATTAAATATATTATAAATTTATATGATATTTATATTGTCGTTAAAATTCTTGAGATTATGTATCCATGGTCTAAAAAAGCTAGAAACATATAAAAAAATATTCAAGAAAAATAAATCATTTGTTACCAGAAACATGGTTTAAAAAATAAATTATTAATAAATATAGAATAAAAGGTCCTAATTAATTCATATATTATATGATATATATGATTATATTTATAAAATAGTTTATAATAAAATATATTTATTATATAGGTGGTCTCATAGTATATGTAGGATGTTGAGGCTTATGGTAAGGGGATTCTCAAACTACTTTAATTTGAATAAGAGACATGATATATTCACCACTTGTTTCATTTGTCTGGTTTATATAATTCCCATTCATCTATTTTATGATTATTATTATTAAATTTATGGGTATTGACATGTATATATAATGTTATATCATTCATATGGATTTGTATTCAAAGGTTACAAAATCAGAAAGGATTTAATGTTATAATATCATAGTTCACTGGTGTTGGATATGATTTGTTTTATAATGATGTGATCATATGATCTAAATATCATGAAACTCAAGAATTCAGTCCCGTTGGATATTTTAAGGAATTATTATTTTTCTCTTCCATATTACTCTCTTAATTAACTCAAGATTGAAAAAAAAATTAAACGAAAAATATATAGTATTTCTCTCGTATGTCCAAAAAACTATTTCCCATGTCCCTGTTTTATAAACAATTAAATAAAATTTCACAATTTTTGATATGTTTTTAAAGAAAAAGTTTTCCATTATTTAATTTTTACAAAATTGTTTAAAATGAATCTTAATGACATTTTCTGAATAAATATTTGTTGACTTTTTAAAAACCAATCTGAATGGATTCAACTTTTTAATGTGTATCAAATGAATGGTATTTTCCAAACTCATGAGCAATCACATGTTTAAAGAATAATATAAAAATTTATAATGTTTTTTTGAATGAACGTTTTTCATTAATATTTAATATTTTTTTCATTTTAAAGTAGTGATTTGAACATGGATATAATATTTTATTTATGAATTTTTAATGATATTTTCATTGAAATTATAATCATCAATGATAACAACCATTGGTGTTTCTGTTGTTTCACTAGTGATATGATACAATGATACTACCATTTTTATTTGTTTGGATGGATTATATTTAATATTAGTATAACAAGTTAGTTATGAGACTTGTTCATTTTCCATAGGATATGTTATGATGTAATTTTTATAAAACGTGTTTCATAATCAGTATTTATGATATGAAGACTTTTATATGGTCTTGTGTGAAAAAAAATTATTTATTGTGTGATGGTATGACATATATCTCAATCAAATTCATTGGTTAATGATTAATGGTATCAAAGTTAACAATGAATATTACCCCAACCCTAAAAATATGATACACAAGACTATATCTCAATCTAAAAAAATATAGTACAAGAGTGGTTTTCTAAATAACAAAAATAGTGTCCATGTGAGGTTATACCATGATATAAAGTGGTTCATATATGGTTATAAAATCCCAAAATGTTATAAAGTTATTTGTGGGTATCCTTTCCATATGGGTTTTTTATGATTATTTATATGGCCCAAATCAATGTCTCTTGATAATATTACGTTTTAAAGATCATTTTATTTTATTACTTAATTATTAATGTTTTATGAACATCCTTGATTTATTAAAATAGTCATTATTATGATCTATGATACCATGGGTATGGTTTTCAAATGTTATTCTCATGTTCTCATACTATTATTCTCATGTTATGTTGATGTCTCCCTCTTTTACCCTTGTTAAGAATATGAGTTCACCAATTATTATATTTCCATTACATAGGTTGTTAAGAAAAATATTAGGAATAATATTTTTTAAAAGAGTTCTAGTTATGATGAGATTGGTGGTGGATAATTTATTTTACTCATAGACTAGTTTTTTATGTGTCTATGTTTCCAAAGGCACTATAACTAAACGATTATTTTATGCATCATTTTGAAAAATATTGAATATTCATATATTAATATGTGATACTAATGTATGGAATATTAGGTAATAGATAATCGTTTAGTTAAACATTTGAAAACAAGGATAAGAAAACATTAGTGAGTTACAAGAATATAAGGATATATATTTTGGAAAATAAGTATAAATTTTTTTGATGGATAAAGCATTTGGTTTATGAAAAAATAAATCATTTTATGGATACTACTTGTGGATTTGGATCCAGAATTGTTATTCATATGGGTAATGACTCCAATATGGGAGCACTGAGCATGACTTGATCACCACCTAGTTCAAAAATTAGGCATTGTTGCACAATTGGTTGGACACTCATGAGGGACAATTTTTTGAAATTTATAAACACATTATGGACCATCATGAAGGATTTCAATAATGTCCATGTAACATAGGTTAAGCCTAAAGTATCATAGAAAATTACATTATTTTTAAATGTTATAAATTATTTTTAATGATTATGTGGTTCCCCATTATTTTTATTATTTCTTACACTATAATTTTTGGTTTTATTCAATGGAAGAAACATGAAGGAACAATGTTAATAATAAGTGAATATGAATATCAAAATTCATATACACTGGAGAAACTAAATCTTTTGTGATGTGGATTGAAAAATCTCATTTCAAGGATTTCATAACATTCTCAATACACGAATCATGCAAAAATTTAAAATTAAAAAAATAGGTAACAACATTATATTTATTCCTTCATGAGGAAAAATCCACCACCATGTAGTGGTTCTACAAATACAATAGTTGTTGATCAGTGAATTATTCCAATTGAAAATATATTTTACATTCTTCGGTAATTTTTAAATGAAAAATTCAATAGGTTTGTGTATAAGGAGAAGCATATCATTGAGGGACTCTTAAGAAGATTAAAATCCAACTATAAGAAATTAACTTCATGGAGTAGGATAAAATTAACATTTATTTTAATAATTATTTTTATAATACTATTTATATGAAAAAATATAATTAATTTTGCGATCTAAATTATACGGATGATAAATATGTCAATACATATTATTAAAATTTTAAATAACATGTGGGGTAAACTATTAGTATTTTCATCCAACATGAATAAATGGTTTTTAGGTTATTTAGTGGATTAATGTATGATCTTTGAAGAGAATTATCCATTCATTAAATTGGCATCTATGAAGAAATAATTCATTGATCAATCAATGTGGATATGTAGATTGTTGTTTCTCATCAATCATAGAGTTTTGAAAAGAAAAAAAAAATAAAAATCAAGGGGGACTCTAAAAACGATAGGGAAACCAAGATTTTATTACCATTAATATCAATGTGATGAAGGAATAGTGGATGAAATTTTCTTATGTGGAATAAGAAATTTTTTATATGTGAAAATCAGGGTCATTGAGTGAAAGAAGTCCTATGTGATATGATGATGATTGTTGATGATTTGAATAGAGTGAATGCTCTAAAAAATACAGAACCGATACCGTAGTGTTTCAAATGCATGGATTATGGGAATTATTCATGTCAATGATCTAATCATAGGACTATTAAGTATTAGAAGACAAAAAAACAAAAGAATACAAAGGAAAATGTAGATATCATCCAATAGTAATAGTTTAAGTGATTCATGATAATCTAGGAAACAATTTCACCCACTCCTTAGTTGGGAATTTGATGATTGATTTTCATTGATGGATATTGATGAAAATTTTATTTTCCATCCTTTAGTCGAACCTAACATGATTTTAAGAATTTATTTTCTCTCACTACAATGATTCTTGAATAAGAAAATCATTTTTGATATTTTGAATCAACTTATGATCATATATCACACCAAGGATAATCCCTTTATCCTAATGGAAATGTTTTCAATTTCTTATAAGAGTTTATTTAATGAGTAAATGGTGAGTTATATATTTAAATCATAAATTTCTATAAGTAATATTAATATATATATATGGATAACATCATTGGTTTTTGATATTAATGATTATTAAATGTTCAAATTAGCAGACACCCCATTTGAGTTTTTATATAAAAGAGTTTTATAATAACTAAGTACATTTATGGAGACATTTATTGAAATAAAAACCTTGTTTTTTGTATATTTTTTAGTGAAATAGTTATTCAATGATGAATGGATTAACATTTTATCAAAAAAATATTAAAGGAATTGGTAACCAATATAATCTATATTATCCTTTGTGTTGAGGTAATTATGGGTTATTTGAATTTTGTAATGTTATGTGAATTATTTTAATATATATTTTGTAAAGGTATAATCCTTATGTTGTGTGAAAACCCATTGCACATGTCAAGCAAACAAGGAATGAACCCAAAATTAAAGGGTAAAAATGGTGTAAAACATTGCACTATCCAACCTAAAAGAGTATTTATGATATGAAAAATATAAGATATATATTACATACTTTTTATATCATTTCTTAATATATCATCATGTAAAGTAAGAGAGATGAATATCTATGAAGATTCTATAAACATTACACAAAAAATAATGTAATTGGGTAAACATAAAATGGATTTTAACTTTATAATACTCAACGAATATAAATTTAACATTTTTATATGGGATGTAGTTGATATCTATATAAATTCATCACACATCATTACATTCCTAAAATATTTATATTCGTATAAATTTTCTAGGATATTCATTTTGAATTTTTCTATGTTTCATAGATTATTACATTCTACTATTTATAAGAGTGAACTATTTTTTTTCTCAATGTTATGGGGAAGTATTTGAAAATATAATGAAACAGAATTGTGTTTCAGAATTACGTATCATCCATATAAAAGATTTATATCTTGGAGAAAAATTAATACCTTAGAGGATACTTTGATATCCTTGTCTTTGTTTTTCAATGTTGGTTGGGATTAACACCTTCATATGGTTGGGTTTCAATACAAAAATATATTTCACTCAAGAATTCAAATGGATCTTTATGAATACTTAAGTTTTAATAAGTGATGAAATCCAACAAAACATGATGAAGTGGGATAGTGAATTTTAATGTAAATCGATCTAGCTATGAAAATGGGAGAGAAGGTTAGATCCAGTCAATAGTACGCAATTATAGAATAATGTTGGCAGAAAATTTAGACTACAGTTTTTGAAATGATCTAGAATTAAAAGTTAGTGAAAAGGTGTTTATATAAATTTATACATTGATGTTGTTGTTTAGAATTTTAATAAATATAATTCAATGATCTATGTATATCGGTCCAACCGATATTAATTATCTTTATGGGATGGTATCTTATAAATTAGTTTTTCCAATAAACCTATCTCATATCTATAATGTGTCCCATGTATATCTCCATTCTAATTACATACCATGTCCTTCATAGGTACTAAACTCAATATTTGTACCACTAGAACATGATCATTCATGTGATGAATAACTTGTGTAAAATTTTCATCATCGAGAGAATGTATGACGAAATAATACAACTCACCTAGTGATAATGTTATAGAAAATAAAAAAATAGAGATAGTAATATGGGAACCTAGGGATATAATGATAACAAAGTATCCTCATTAGTTTTTATCTAATTGAATAATTTAAAGGGGTAAATTAATTTTAGTTTTCTTATAATGTAACACCACGAGTTTTTAGAAAATATTTATTTCTGAATAATTTTAATTTTTGGACATCTTGCATCCAAAGAAACACTGAGGATTGATTATCTATGATATAATAGTACTATGATTATTTATATAAAAAAATTATAAACTATATATAAAACATCTTTTTAGGAATAGTAATAACAACATTTATCAATTGAAGTGTGTATTTTTTAGGTAAATAAATATATTGATAAATAAGTACTTTTCTTTGTAAACACATCATATGATTCAAAATAACACTTTCTCTAAAAAATGATTTTAATTTCATTATGTGGGAATTTGTTTTATTATTGTGAAAATCATATCAAAACATTTATGTTTATTTTTTGAACAAATCTAATAATTTTTTCTTTGGATTAATTTTTCAAAATTTTATTGGAAGTTAAGTTTTTTTATTAATATTGAAAAATAATTATATTTAACCAAAAAACATATTCATTTCATGAATTTAAAAACTACAATATTATTTAAAATTAATTAAAAGAAGAAATATTTTACTTATGTAAATATTAATCAAATTTATCTAACAAAACATATTTTACAATGGATTTTGATATTAAAACATTCTACACTTAAGAACATTTGGTCTGTGTAAAACCAATTTGTCATCACATTAACATGTTTAATTTAGAAATAAATTTTTCAACTTTTATGAATATAATTTAGAAATTTTGATCAAATATTTTAAATCTGTATAATTAAAATTATATAATATGGTAGACTTCATTTCTTTAAAAATGATTATTGAATTCAGTAAAAATTAAACTCCCTACTAAATGATAAAACAGGTTTACCTGGGGTTAATATAAAAGGATAAGGGGTAAATTAATCTAAAAAATTTCTCAAAATAACATTTGATGGAAATTTTTATACCATTTATCACATATAGATCTATAATAATCCATTATAGATCATTTTTCATTTTTTGAAATGATGATTCAACTTTTCTTTTCATAAATTCCTTGTTCTCCCTCTCCCCCACTTATAAACGGGAGCCCCCACTACTCTCATTTTCAAACTCCCAAAACCATATTTTATCCATTTTCTACCCAAATCCATTAATTATTTACCAAAAAAATATCATAGAGGTATTACTCTTATTATTAATTCCTTCTATGATGTCCTTTGGTTTTAACATATGGATGTTTTCCAGAACAATGTCAATGTTCTTAACCGATCCTTTTTATTTTATTTCTTTTTCTTCATACATAATATATTATTCATCATTGTTTATATTATAATATTAATATCCCATATAAAAATATTTTATTCTTTTAATTGAATTAAAAATATATATCTCCTCTTCCATCAACTCAGAAACAAAATCATAGATCGTGTATATGACCGACCACCATCTCACAAATCTATGTAATTCGTTTTCCATCACCACCTCTCAAATATTGAGATAATATGGGATTTAATTTTTATATGTGATGTTAATGAAATTATTATACTTATAAATTGATAATATGAAATATACTCTCATATATTTAATACTTTGGGTTAATTATTGAATCAATAATGCATAAATCTAGACTACCGCTACAACGAATTAATGTGATACATTTTTCATTTTATTTTAACTTCAAATTTAATAAGGATATATTTGTTGAATATATACGATATATATGATATAATAATTATTCTTCATGGTTGAATTAATATTAATATTTTTTTAATATTTCAATAAAATAGAAACAACATTCATGCATACATAAGGCCTACCTTCTACATGAATGTTGTGTTTTATTATCCATCTCTCAATTTAATTTATTACTATATGTAAATATGTAATGAATATATATTAAATTTATATAATTGTTATAATTATAAATACTATTGAACCATAAACAATATAATGGGAAAGAAAATACTAAATTAAAAAATATATGTAAAATGATGTAGTAATTACATAAAATGTGATTTTAACAAAGAATTAGAACTAAAATGAAAATAAAAGAAGAAGAATAAATAATATATGGTATCATATATATAATTATAGTTATATAAAATATTTATAATAGATCTATATATATTATACATCCCTATTTAATGTGTATAATGGATGTCATGAAATAATGTAAGGGGAATTTCATGTAAATTTTATTTCTATGAGAAAGATGACTTTTTTCACCACTTGTATCATTTTTTTGATATAAATATTAACCATGAAATACTTTTATGATTAATATTATGATATTTATGTCTATTTACATCTCTATATATGCTTGTCTATTTCAAAGGGATTATGATTAAATGTTTTCCAAAGTGGTAATGTTTTGATGTTAAAATATCATTATTTAATGGGGTTGTTGATGATTATTCTTCCAATGATGGGATATTTTAATCATACACTCATCAAAATATTGGATTTTAATATCTTATAGTGATTCAGTGATAATTAAATTTTCCATTTCATTTTACAAACATCATTTATTAACTAGTCAAAAATAATGTTTTTTAGGAGAAACAATATTTACTTCTCTCTTTTCCCAAAAACCAATTTTCTTTCATTTGCATGTTTTATAAATAAAATAAAAAAATATTTAGTTTTTATCTAATAATTTTTAAATTAATATTCAAAGATGAAAAAAATTTAGAAATGGTTTAAACATAATATTTAAATAATTTTCATAACAAGGTTCTCATGAGTATTTAGTGAGAATGTGAAAGGAATCATAATTTTAATGTGTACTACTTTAATGGTATTATATATAGTCATAATCATAGAATTTTATAAAGATTTATTTATAGGTTTTAAATGTTCATTTAAATTAACCTTTTTAGATTAATAATTATAGATTTTTTATATTTTAAATAAGTTATGTTAATATGGAGAGAATATTTTTCTTATATAATGCTTTAATGATCTTTTTATAGAATTTTAATTCATCAAAGGGAACAATCATTGGATTTTATTATGTTTTATGGTGGATATTATCAAAATTTAATATCATTATTCTTTCTATGTATGGTTTATATTTTTGAAAAAGAGGAAATATTGATTATGAAGCCCATTTCATTCCAATGGGGTTTTATGGTACTATGTTTATACAACTCGTTTTCTTTTCATGGGTTACAATATGTTGAGTGTTTTATGCTCTTGTGGCATAAAAACATATGGATTCTATTAGAGGTGGGACTTAAATCTCCCACAAATTCCTTGGGTATATATTAATGATATCAAATCTTAAACAAGAAATCAATCCAAACCAGAAATTGTTTACACAATATAGTTTATTATAAGCTTTAAAAGTGGTTATAAAGATGGTTATCCCAATTAAAAAAGATAGTACAATGTAGACTATCCCAATCCCGATGAAGGTACATGTGTAGATATCCTAATCATAAAATGTTTTTAATGTATTTGTTGGTATCCTAAGCCTATGTGTTTATGTTATCATTTGTATGCCATAAATCTATGCCTCATTCCAAGGTTATGTTCTCATGGATCATTATTTTTTATTCCTTTATGTATCATATCTTTTGAACCATGCTGTTTTTTTCATTAGTGAATTTTATGATCTATGATATGAAGGTTATGGTTTTAAAATTTTATTTTCGTGTTATCATACCCTTATGCTTAGGTTATGTTGTTATATCCCTTGTCCACACTCACAAAGAATATAAGATAACTCTATATTACATTTATTATTCCCATATTATGAAGAGTCGAATTATTTATGTTATTTATATGAATGGTTCTAGTTATTTTCAACTTAGAACGTGATGATGTAGTTTATTTATGAAAACTACGTTTATGTGTCCATGTTCCAAATGGAATAACTAAATTAATATAGTGAGGATCATTAAACTATATAATGAATTTACATCCATTATGATGTGATATATATGTATGAATAGTTTTGGTCACTATATGATGAATCTATGGGATATATAATTCCAAGAACCACCTGTAACTAAATTTCCAATACATTCTCATATAATTAATTATCAATTTAATTATTGAACAATATTCCCAACAAATAGATAAAAAAATTAAGTAAATAATACAAATTAATAATGTTTTCTCTAATTAGTCAAACAACATTGATAATAATACAACAAATGTAGAAATGATATACAGTTTACAACATTTTCATATCAATGACAAGATATATTTAATATAAAATTTAATAATCATCACACTAAAGTGAATGTTTTAGGAAAATAATTACATATACAAAACTAATGAAGAATATGGATTTAATTAAATTCCATTGTTAAATTGATCATAATCCATTAAAATAATAAATAAGTATAGATTAATTTAAAAAAATTCTAATTATATTATATTTAAAATATAATGTTTCTTTTTTTGATGAATAATATTTCCATAAAAATATAATCAAAAAACAATCCTTGAGGAAAATACACATTTTCAATTTGAGAATAAATTTTTAAAACTAATAATTTCCCATATTTTATTAAAAATATTGTTTTAAAATATCAATGATACTATGTAAAAGAAGATTCAAAGTATTGAGCATCCTTTACTATTGGAAATTCTATTCAAGTTTAGTATGTTAAAACAAAGGCTCCATCATCATTTTCAGTAAAATGAAAAAAATTACCTTATTCCAAAAATGAAAAGGATTTTTCTTTTAACCTGTTTTTTTAAATTTATTCATGTTATAAAATTTCATCAATATATTATTTTATAAATTGTAATGGATTTTGTTATATAATTTTTAAGAATATGGATATGGAAGAAAAATATTCTGAACCAAGTAAAAAAACAATGTCTCTTTTCCTTAAAAACCTTATTTTATTCTACATTGGTATTTAGAAGAGTAAAATGAAAGGAAACTATATAAATGCGCTAAATAAATATATAATAAATTTTTTTTTATGATGAAAATTTCATATAATTCTCTCTACGGAGACTTTTACATAATCAATCAATAATTGTAATGATATTGTTAAATAAACACATAGAGATTCATTAACGTTGAATTATAATATCCACTAATGAAATAAAATAAAATGAATATTTAAATTTAATGAAAAAAAGTATACTCAATGTATATCATGTCAATGTGTTAGTATATATACCTCAAAAACAAAATTATTTGGATAAAATAGATTAAGTCTCAATGATATAAAATTGATATGCAAAACCCTATCAAAGACTATACAGTTGAAGTGAGAATTAGGAATTGAATTATTTATATCTATCAAATGTAAATCCCTATAAATCAAGAGGAAAGAAAATATAATGTAGTAAAATTTAATTATAAATATTATCCCTGAATATTAAATACTATTAATAGGAAATATATCCAAATAAAAATAAATTGAGATATGAAACACATACCACTTTGTAACATTCTATTAAGATACCCAGTAAAGAAATAATATTAACTGAATCATAAAATAGAAATAGATATAAATGATTAAATATATAATATTATGAATATAATTACATAAACCATATAAAATAAATTTTCTCATTCATGTATGCCTTAATGAATGGAAATTGACACAGAATCCTTTACGACAAGGTAAAATTCAATTAGAACCCCACTGGATAAAATAATTTCAATTTAAAATTAAAATACCATTATTTATGTAGGAGTAATTATATAGTATGAAAATGTTATTGTATAATATTAAAATAAAAAAATTAGATTCAAAATAATAAAATAATCCTTAGTAGAGAGAAATTTTTGACATGGCCCATTACCTTTAGTCTGAATCCTCACTCAAGTTAATTATCATCATAAATAATAAATATATGTTTATTTATTAGATTCTTAATAACCATTTTAATATTTAATATTACTTCTATGGTAATGTCCCAGACCTCTCAGATCCATTACTTTATGGAAATATGGTGTTTATGGTGTTTTGGGAGGTAAAGGAGAATTATTTCAAAACCTCACAAAATTTCCAATTTGGAGAACATTATTTCCAGAACGGTGAGTCACCCAAAGGTAGGTGTACAATGTTTATAGAACAGTGATTCATCCATTAATAGGTGTACAGTGTTTCCAGAATGGTGATTCATCCAACGGTAAGTGTATAGTGTTTCTAGAATAGTGATTCATCCAACGGTGGGTGCATAGTGTTTCCAGAATAGCGAGTCATCCAACAATAGGTTTACAGTGTTTCCAAAATAGTGATTCATCCAATGGTAGGTGTATAATGTTTTTATAATTGTATTTTATCCAACAATAGGTGTTTAGTGATTCCATTACAGTCACTCGTCTAATGGTGGTTGTACAGTGTTTCTAGAACGGTGAGTCATCCAATGATGGGTGTGTGGTGTTTCCACAATAGCGAGTCATCAAATGGTAGGTGTGTAGTTTTAAAGAATGGAAAGCCTTACAATGGTAGGTTTAGAGGGTTTCTATAATGTTAATCCATCCTACACTAGGTGTACAATGCTTCCAGAAATTTTAGTCATCTATTGATAGGGGTATAGTGTTTCTAGAATGGTGAGTCATCCAACAGTAGGTGTATTGTGTTTCTAGAATGGGGAGCCATCAAACGGTATGTGTATAGTGTTTCCAGACGGGTGATTCATCCTATAGAAACTCATTGAACAATGAGTAATCCAATGGTAAATCATCCAATGGTGACTCTTCCAATAGTGAGTCATACAATGGTGAGTCATCCAATGTTGTCTTATCCACCCCTGAGTTGTCCAATAGTGATCCATGAAAAATGCTTCCAGCTTCTATAGTTTCACCCCGTTTGATGTTATCATTAACATAAAATGAATTCTAAGCATTATTTTAATGTATTTTAGTCCTACTAAAATCCCATAACTCCAATATAAATTTTCCAATGTATCTGGGTGCCTTTACTCAGTCAAACCACATAATCTAGAGAAGATCTACATTTATTGTCAAATCAAAACTATATCTAGACCGCTACTCCACTATATTTTCAAAAGGGCCGAGATATCTTCCACCATTATTTATTTTTATTTTGTTTTTCATTTTTTGGGATTCTTTACAACAATATGATTCATGTTATCAAACTATAACCCTTGGATCATTACCCATTGGAGATTTTCCTACTGCATGCGCACCCCTTGTTTTTGTGCAACAAGGAAGTGTTCATCCATATTTGATATAATGTATGTTTTTCCTTAGTTCTTATGGGTTCATTTATCTTTTTAACTCTTCTTTCTCCTTTCTATGTGATGGAATGCGATATCCATGTTTCTAATAGATATTTATTGGGTGTTGGTTGATGTAGTTGTGATGCGACGTCATCAGGTGGATGCAATCATTGTGGGAGAGGTGATTGTGATACGCTGTGCTAGTTGATTCACATGAAATGAAAATTAGCAAACTTTTTTGGTAGGGGATTCATCACTTTACTATTTTATTTACATGAAATCTTATAGTTAGCATGATATATCCCATTGGATCACAATGAAATTGAGATAATAAATATTTTAATAGGATTAAATAAATTGTATCTCTTTCATAGTTATGTTTTTACTTTTGGATTTTCTAAATATTGTGATATATATGACATTCTTATTCAGAATTTTATTCTTGATGAAAATTGGTAAGGAATTTTAAATCTGAGATTAATTGTAAATTGATTGGATAATTAAATAGAGAGGCATCCTAATGAATTTGGTTATTATTATTATGATTTGATGATAATCAAATGGATGTAGTTATGAATGTTTAATTATATGGGTTAATTCAAGATGGAATAAATAACATATTTAGTGTTAAATTTACTGGGTTATGGGGTCTTTTTTACCTTCTTTATTATAAATTCCAATCACACTATTCTGTGGATTTGTGAGTTCCAGTTGTGTGTGAAAGATGAATGCCATGTTTAAGGCCTAGAACCCGGTTGTAATGTTTGTCTCCTACTCCATGTGTTGTGATGTGCGCCTGGGATGGATGAGCTTGGAAGGATGTTGTGGTATGTGGGGGAAGGATGTTCCAGTGGTTGTGGAAGTATTTTATTCCCAATTCAGTTAGATGTATCAGTTTTTTCATGTGGGTGTTGGGGAGGACACCATAGGTGACAACATGTGTTGATATTTGGATTACCCATTGATATGAATGTTGTGATGCTGGTTGAACTATTGTTGTTTATCATTTTTACCTTCCCCACTTATTGAGGAAGATGTTATCCCTTACCATCCTATCAAAATAGTTTAAGATACACGAGTTATGCCACATGCTTTCCATGTTTTGGTTCTATAGGATGGAGGTGCCTACACTCATATTAATGGTGGAAAACACTCGACAGGTAGTTCATATACTCAAAATGTTGATCCCCTTCAGTTTGGAATCTTTTAATTATTTCTTATAAAACATAGAAATATGTAAAATATTAATGTTTTTAAATAACTGAATAAATTTTGTTGAATCCATGTGTTTGGATCATGCTGGGATGAAACATTGAGGTTGTGACATTAATAAGTTATGGGCTCAGTTTTTTTGTGCCTGGAGGGCATAGATCTTGGTTGGAATGATAATTAAATTTAATTAACAACAAATAGAGGTTAATTAATGTATAAATATTTAACTAACAAAAAGTGAAATTTATCAAAAGGGATAATGTAACAGAATATATCTCTTTTAATGGGGTTTTCCTTATAGGATATCTAGTCTTAGCAGTGATAACTGGGAGTCTGAGAGATGTTAGCTAAAGTTGAGTCTGAGACTAGGTGTCCCCATAGTGTGGTTGTGAGATATATTATGTCCTATAATTTTTTTTTGGTTTCTATACGTAACTCTACCCTATGGGTTCTTAAAACTAACAACTTGGGGATTTCAAGCTATAAGGGGTGTTTTATCCAACATCTCCGTGGGAGGATGGATGGCTGACTATCCTCTTTGACCCCACACTCTTCTCTTGGTAGTTACTTGGGATGGTATAAAAAATGATTATTTTCCCTATATATATATATGTCTATAGAGTAATTTAATGGATTGTTGTAATTTCAAACACATATATTTTGGATATATTTTCCTATGGAATACTATAGGTGTAATGTGTATATTCTATGATGGATTGAGAATCCTTACTCAGTGTATGGGATTTAAAGGCTTGAGAAATAATTCTCGATGTATGAAATGTGCTATGTGATATTTGGTGGATCCCATAAACTGTCTGGTTACTTTTGGGTATGTGGATATGGTGGTTGGGTTGCATGAGGTGCATGTTGTGGTGCTTCGCTCAGGGGTCTTCAAGCTAGCCTTATTGGGGAGATATTCTCGGGAAGTGGTCCATTTGGGAAAAGTGGGAAATTAGTGTAGAAGTTCTTTCTAGGTACACTTGAAATTCCACATTATATTATACACTCGTTTATACGATACATGGTGAGAGTAGCCTTGTGGAGGATAGGAATATTGTATACCTATTTAGGTGACGAGTCAGTTTCACCTATTTTTTACTATGATTTAGCATTCTTTCATTACTTTTTTCATGATGGGATCTGAGGAGGATCCTTATGAGTATATTTTTATACTCATCGTACATTCAATAAACTATTTTTTAGGTGACTTGGACCAGGTTGGAGATCAGGATGGTCACTACTAGCTCAGGGGTTTGCAGGATCTGTTCGAGCTTCGTGGTTTCTACTATTTTACATTCTTTTGGTACGTACTGTTTTCCGTTATAGTTTTTGTAGTCCTTGTATAAAATTACATATGTTTTCTTGAGTTTCATTTATAGTGTTTTCTGAGAAAGATTTTGTTGGTGTATTTCTTATCTCTTCCTTTCACACGTGTTCTCTTGAAGGGTAGTGCCTCGCATATGTGTGTATATTATAACCATGGTGCTAGTGACCAACATGGGGCCTACTAGAAGAGGGACTCAGGGGTCACAATCTCTATTCTACCATTTCATTACCATGTGGGGTACACTTTGACGGGAGGGTGTTGTCACTGAGTGGTATTAGAGGATGTTTTGAGAGATATGATAGAATTAGGATTTATGCATAGGTGAGGTTACATGGGTTGGTAGGGAAATAGTTCTAATCAAGATTAACAAGTTATTTGAACACTAGAGACTAAATGAGTCATAGGTATTTAGGCCCCCTATGATCTGATGCATGAAACATTAAGATTATGGTAGATACTAAATGAGGGAATAAATGTTGCATTGTAGAGACCTAGGATAGGATTACGCATCATTCTTCTTTTCACCCATGTGTGAATGGGTAGAACATGGGATATGTTAACCTAAAACGAAGAATATAAAAAAATTAATTAATGTTATAGTCTTTTATATTCAAGTTTCATGAGCTAGAAATAATTCTTATATTGAAGCTATGTATACATGTCGATGTCCTCATCTAGTCCTGACAGAAAATGTTCAGTAGGATGCGTCATTAGATCTTCATATAGTAGAGGTTGACAACAACGACACTTGGGGGAAGAAACACCAAGAGTTTCATCACAAGATTCATCATATGTATGAGGACTATATTTGAGATGAAGTTATGGAATACTGGTAGGAGGATGTTGAGATATAATTCAGTTTAATATATTCTTGGATGGATCAATTGGTATCATTGGTTGTGACAACACTATGTGAGGCAACAAGATAGTGGTTGTTTTTTATCCTTAGAGATCTCAAGGAGTTATAAGTCTCTTTGAAGGAGTTTTATGACCAGTTTAGAGCCGAGTCTCTTTCTGTGAATGCAAATGTGGATAGTAACTAGGAATGGATTACACTTCAGTAGGGGATCACAAGTGTGAAAGAGTTTGGAACCCATTTAAAAAACCCTCAATGATATGTTTTAGACCGAATTCTAGATGATGAAGGTAGTGTGAGGTATTTCAAAGAGGCTTTTCATCTAGATATATAGTTCTAGTTTACTCTATTTATGATGAATACATATATTGAGGTGTTGTAGAGGGACGAGGTCATGAAGAGGAAGATATCCAAAACCATATAATCCTGGTAGGGGAGTCTTTAGTGTCCCCCAGGAATCAAATATGTGGTTTGGGGTTCTTGGTTTTCTTGGAACATGAGTTTCCATTCAGTCAGGAGTTTGGTTTAAACCCTCAATGTCTTGTTTCACCATAGGAAAAGACTCTTAGACCTATTACTAGGATTCGTGAATATGTTTTTAGTATGGAGGATTAGGTAATCTGTAGCGAGAGTGCCAAAACTGTATGAACATTAAGTACATGCCATGTCTTCCGTTTAAGGTTCCTCCATTGAGGAATTTTTAACTGAGGCAACAACAGTAGGTTAAACCAATTTTAGAAAAATAGAGAGTAGATTGGGATAGAAGAGGACATCCTTGGGATGATCCCCATCCTTAAATAGAAGATAACGGTCATGGAGGTGGTCATCTATATGCTAAGAGAGGTTGTAGAGAAGATTTTTGTCAGCTTCATTTGTTAGTGTTTCCTACTATAGGCGAGCCAGACATCATTCAAGATTACATTTTCTAGTTTTCTACATTGGCGAATGCCTTGTTTTATTTTTGAGTGACACACTCATTCATATCACCTGACCTTATAAATTCCATGGGACTTGATGTACAGAGGGTTCCAGTGCCCTTGGCATTTACTTCCATAGATGGAGGTCGATCTAACTTTTTGGAAGTATGTCAAGACTATGAGCCAGTGCTGGGGAACACTACTCTTGGGTAAATTTACATTGTTTATGAATACAACCATTTCATGTCATACTCATCATGTATTGTTGGTATTCAATGTAGGATATCATGGATTGATTCTAGTTATAGGTGGTGTTATCTTATGCTGATGGAGAGACAATAGTGTTTTTCGGTTATAGAGGCCCTAAAATGGGTTATAGGAGTGTTACATCCTTTCCGCCTTGATGAATGATATGATGTTGATATCATCATAGGTTTATTAGTCGTTGTTTACTAGGGTCGAGTATGATTACCCTGATGTATTTCCAGAAGATGTTGTAGCATTACCCCCTTGAAGGTAGATCGATTTTGGGATCAAACTACATCCGGGCATGTCTCCTATGTCGATGTCCCCATATAGGATGAAACCATCTAAGTTGTGATAACTACATATACAACTCGATGGTAGGTTTTGTTGTAGTTTTTTGGAAGAGTGTGTCACTGTGGGGTGCACCAATTTTTTGTGTGAAGAAGGCTGATTGAAGTTTATTGTTGTGTGATAATTATTTTTACATAAAAAAGTGGCAGTGAGGAACTACTATCAGATTCTATAGATTGACGACTTATTCAATCAAATTAAGGGTGAATTTTTATTCCCAGAGATCGACTTGTTGTCTTGATATCTTCATATGCGTATGAAGGACAAGAATATACTAAAGACTAGTTATCATTATCGTCATGGGAATAATGATTTCATGTTGATTCCTTTTGGTATGAAGAATTCCCTAACTATGTTCGTGGGGTTGATTAATGATGTGTTTGATGAGTTCCTGGATAAGATCCTGGTGGTTTTCATCGACGACATCCTTGTTTACTCCATGACCTATGAGGAGCATGCAGAGCATCTGTGTGCTAATTTGGGTGCACTTCGTCGACAAAAAATATTTGGGAGATTGTCGAAGTGTGAGTTCTGGGTTCGGGAAGACCGTTTCTTGGGGCATGTTATATCCCCGTAGGGAGTATATGTAGATCCATCGAATATAGAAGCAATTGTATCTGGAGAATCCCCCATGATAGTGACAGAGTTGCGAAGGTTCCATGGTTTTTGCAGGATATTACATGTTGTTTGAAGTTGATTTCACTTAGGTTATTACTCTTATGATGGCATTTACCCTAAAGGTTCTAGATCTCATGTGAACTAACTAGTTTCAGGTAGATTTTGAGTATCTAGAGGAGGTAGTGAGACTCCATAGGGTCCACAGGATGATCATTTATGATAGAGGTCCTTGATTAACCTCCATGGTATGGAGAGGTCTCTAGCTTGATTTTGGTTCTCATCTATCTCTTGACACTGATTTTCATCTACAGAAGGAGGTCAAATAGAGCAGACCATCCACACATTTAAGGACAAGTTGTGCTCTAATGTACTAGATTTTGGAGGTTAGTGGATGAGACACTTTCCCATGGTAGTGGTCACATACAATAGTAGTTTTCACTCCACAATTGGTGTGGAAGCATTTGAATAATTGTATGTCTGACATTTCCATTCTGTGTTGTTGTCGACTGGGCTGGAGAGTTAGAAATTCTATGGACATAACTAATACAGAGTACAACTGAGATGGTTTTACTGATTCATGAGAAGATGAATGCAGCACATGATCATCAGAAGCCCTATATTTATCATATGAGGATACATTTGGAGTTTTACATTGGAGATCACATGTTCTGGAAGGTGACTCCTCGTCATGGGTAGTAAATTTTTGGTCATGGGAGTATGCTTTCTCTACAGTTTGTTGGGAATTTCAAGGTGTTTGCTCATGTTGGAGACATGGAATATCGGGTAGCACTTACCCCACACATAAACTACATACATGATGTTTTCCATGTGTCAAAAAATCTTCATTATCTTCATGAGTACTATCACATCATCGATTGTGGTGAGATCAATGTGGATGATGATGATACCTTTGAGGAGTGGCTTGTAGGCATCTAGGACCATTAGGATATGTTGTTGCATGATCATGGTATCCCCTTAGTTTGTGTCTTTTAGTGGAACGGTGGTGTGGAGGAGAGTACTTGGGAATGTGTGTCTTATATAGACTCTCATTACCCCAAGATTTATGATTTTTATCTGTTCTTTTGTTACACTATTCATTTGGTGGTTGTAGGCCATTTCTATTTATGAGAAGAATTTATCTCATTGTATGCGATGGATTTCATTATTTTGAGAGGTATCTCCACTGGGATAGTTTTAAAGAGATGGTTGTGTTTGTCGCATAGTTTCACATTGTTCCTTGATAAATCAGTTGAGATCTAGTAGTGGCATGACCATTGATTGGTGTCTCAACGTGTGGTTGTTCAGACCCGTTTTTATGTTTCCTCTATGTGTTAGTTTTGGATTCTTGAGTGTGAGAATAGTTTCAGAAGTATATTTTGTAATGTCTTAGACCTTTTTAATCCATTCCTTTTTTAAACATTAGTATCTGAGTTGTTCTGGGAGGTCAAGGAGAAACATTTCGACACTTTTCAACATTTCTAGTTTTTCCAATAGTGTTTCTAGAATGTTCATTCATCCCACAATAGGTGTACATTGTGTGTAGAATGGGGATTCATCTAAAAGTAGGTGCGCAGTATTTATAGAATGGTGAGTCATCCAACATTATGTGAACAGTGTTCCCAAAACAATGAGTAGCCCAATGGTAGGTGTACATTGTTTACAGAAAAGTCTGTTTTCCAAAGGTAGTTGTACAATGTTTCCAGAATGGTGAGTTTCCCAATAGTAGGTGTACATTGTTTCCAAAATGGCGAGTTATCTAGTACTAGGTGTACAATATTACCAGAATTTTGGGTTGTCCAATGGTAGGTGTACAATGGTTCCTAAATGGTGACTCATCCAGTGGTGGTTATACCGTGTTTCCAGAAGGGTGAGTCATCCAATAGATGGTTTACAGTGTTTCCAGAATAGTGAATCATCAAACTGTATGTGAATAATGTTTCCAGAATGGTGAGTCGTCCAACAGTAGGTGTACGTTGTTTCTAGAATGGTGAGTCATCCATCATTAGTTTCACTGTATTTCCAGAAAGGTGAGTCAACAAATGGTATTTTTATAGTGTTTCCAGAATGGTGAGTTGTCCAACTATAGGTGTATAGTGTTTCTAGAATGGTGAGTCATCCAATGGTGACTCGTCCAATGGAAACTCATCCAATGGAAACTCATCCAAAGGTGGATCATACAACAATGACTCATCCAACAATGAGTCATTCAATAGTGATTCATCCAATGGTGACTCATCCATTAGTGAGTCATGAACAATGTTTTTATATTCTTACAGCTTCCTCCCTTTGACATTATCATTGATATAAAATGTATTTAAATACGCTTTTAAGGGATTTGAGGTCGATTCAAATAGAATAACTCGTATCTAAATTTTAAAAAAGTGTTTGGGTTCCCTTACACTCTCAACACACGTAAACCTAATTAGATCTGACTTTAATGGGAAATATAAATTATATATAAATCGGTAATCCATTAGATTTTTAAAAGGGATAAGATATCTTCCCCCCTTTTTCTTCCTTATAGTTTTAATTGGTATGGTATTCCTAGTGTTTCTCCTCCCATAAGAGTCGTGTGATCAAATTACAACCCTTGGATCATTTCCCCATTGCGGTTTTTCAGTTGCATGGGAAAACCAACTTTTGGTGCAACCAGGAATAGTCGATCCTTCTTCGATATAAGGTATGTTAGACCTCTGTTCTTCTGGGTTCCTTGATATATTTCCACCAAATTATCCTTTCTATGTGATGGCATGGGTCTTCCATTTTTATAATAGAGATTTATTGGGTGTTGATTGATAATATTATGTCATGGCATCCTCAAGTGGATGTAGTAATTACAGGAGTGGTGATCATGATCTGTTATGTTAGTTCATTTATAGTAAAAGAACATCGAAAATATTTTAGGGTAGGAGATCCATTTCTTATCTATTTTATTTAATTGTAATCATAGAGTAATAATGATATATCCCATTGGATTATAATGAAATAAAAATAATAAATATTTTAAAAGGATTAAAGAAATGGTATCTTTTTCTAAATGATGTTATTTACTCCTGATTATCATGATAGTGTGATATCTATGATTTTCGTATTTATCGCATATTTCATGATAGATATTGGCAATGAAATTAAATCCAAGATTAATTTTAAATTTATTGGCTAAAAAATAGAGAGTCATGTTAATGAATCTTGTTGTTGTTGTTGTGATTTGATGATAATAAAATGGATGATGTTATTCAGGTTTAATTGGATCAGTTAATTCAAGATGCAATAAAGAACCAATTTTGTATTAAATGTAATGCCTTATGGGGTATTAGTTTCAAATATTCTTGTAAATTACATGTTCTTTATGATTTGGAGTTGTGAGTTCTCATTGCATGTAAAGGCTGAATATCTTATTTAGGCCCAAGAGATGAGTTGCTATGTTAGTTTCATACTGCTTGTGTTTTGATGTGATCCTAGGATAGATGAGCTTGGTGGGTCATTATGGTATGTGGGGGTAGGGAGGCCTAGTGTTTGTGTCCCTATTTTACAACTAGAGTGGAGAGATGCATCAATTTATGTATGTGGGTCTCAGGGAGGACACCTGAGGTGATGGAATAGGTTGAAGCTAGGATTACCCATTGATATAATTGTTGTGATTATAATTGAACCTATAGTTTATTTACCTATATTACATTCCCCACTTCTTGAGGAAGATGTTCTTTCTTACCCTCCATCTGAAGGAGGTGAATACACAAGGGGTATGCGATGTTCTTTCCATGTTTATATTCTAAGGGATGGATGGGATTACACTCTTGGTATATGTGACAAAGACTCGATGGGTAGTTCATCTAATCACCTTGTTAATCCCCTTGTGTTTGGTAGCATATAATTATTTTTTAGAATACATTGAAACATCCAAAATTTTATTATTGGTAAAGAAATTAATTACTGATATTGAACACATGGGTTTGGAGCTTGCTGGGATGCAATGTTGAGGGTGTAACAATGAGAAGTCATGGACTCTGTTTGGTTATGCATAGAGGCCATATATCATTTTTGTTTTGATTATAAAATGTAATGTGGAATTGATAATGGTTTATTAATGATTTAAAAATAAAATAAAATAAAGTTCAATAGATAAAATGGGATAAAGTAACTCAATATAGTCTTTAAATGGATTTGTGCTTATAGGATATTTAGTGTTATCAGTGGAAGTCGACAATATGAGAGACGTTAGATGAATTTTAATCTAATAATATGTATTTCCAATAGTGTGGTTGTGAGATATGATATATCATGTACTTTTTTTATATGCTACTCCACCCTATCAGTTGGGAAAACATACACCTCCAGGATTTCTATCCCTAAGGGATTGTTTTCCCCAAGGTCCTAGTGGGAGGGTGGATGGGTGACTACCCCCTTTGACCCCACACTCTTCTCTTGGAAGATTCTTGTGTTTTTATGCATAATGGTTTTTTCTCTATGTATATATATTCATGTAGAGGGATGTAATGGATTGTGTTTATTTCACACACATTTATTCTGAATATAGTTCTCTATGGACTACTATAGGTGTAATGTGTATAGGTTGTGATGGACTGAGGATCCTTACTCTGTGTATGAGCTATAATGGATTGAGGTATAATACATGATGTATGATACACACTATGTGAACTATTGTGGCTCCGAAAGACTACTTGGTTACTTTTGGATATATGGACATGCTGGTTTTGTTGCACGAGGTGCCTGTTGTGGTGCTCCTCCAAGTTGTATTTGAAAAATTCTTTTAGGAGGGAGATTCTCATCTCATGCAATATTGGTGGAAAATCCAAAAACTAGTAGGGAAGTGGTAGTGGGGTACCCTTGACATTTTTTATTATATAATATAATCTTGTATGTAATACATGGTGAGAGTATCCATTGGAAGGCTGTTAGCATAGTATATTATTTTAGGTGATGAGTAAGTTACACCTTTATTTCACTATGATTTAGCATATTTTCTTCACTTTTTCATGTGATGATTTAGGGAAGATCATACTGAGTATACAGTTATACTAACCCTACATTATATAAAATATTATTCAGATCAGTTTTAGTAGGTTGGACATTAGGCTGGTTACTACTAGCTCGAGGATTTTCAAGAGAATCCTGGGCTTCGTGGTCATTGTCGTTTTAATTTCTTTTGGTACATGAATTTTTCCCTTTCAGTTATAGTAGTTCTTGAATAAAAATACATTTGTGTGCTTTTGTTTATTTTATATTTTACTTTGAGTAGGATTTGTATGTTTTATATCATATCTCTCTATTTCTCATGTTTTCTAATAGAGGGTAATGCTACCCATATGTGTGTTTATTATACGATGGGTGCTAGTCGCCAACCCATGGCCTACTAGTTGTGGGACTCTTGGACATCTATCTCTATATTTCAAATACTAGCCTAGGAGGGTTACACATTGAGGGGAAGGGTTCGTGAAATTTATTTTATGTATAACTATGCTATATTTTAATTCATAATAAACTGTTTGAGGTCCGACATTTTGATAATATTATCTTAATTTGTCCAAAATGGATATGATATGTTTAGTATGGTAATAGTGGAATTTTTTATGGAATAATAATCATTGATTGATTTTAAATATTATAATCTAATTAGACATTTAAAACCAATCAATAAATAATTTTATTAAAATAAATTATTTTATAATCATAGAGATGGTAGGTTTTATTTATGCATTCAAATCATTTTAAATTTAACAAAAATTATGATAAAAGATATGTAAGTACTATTTTGTATTATCTGAATAATAATTATATCTTTAATAATATTCTATTCAATCAATAATAATTATACCCGCCATGTGATGTGGTGGTGGAAAATTAATCAGTTCGCTCTGTAGCTGTTGTAGTCTAAATTTACGTTTGAACGATGATAAAATTTTTCAATGAATGAAAGGGAAGGAAAATATTGGATATATTTCATTTAACAATTATAAATAGTTCATTAATATCACACACACACACACACACACACACATATATATATATCAAATCCATCATATAATATAACCACACGATGTAGTGAATAATGTTTCAATATTGAGGAATAATGATAAAACAAAAACGCTTTGTTAATTATTATACAAATTCTACAAATGAATACAAAAATTAGTATTAAAAAATTCTTCTTATGTTTACTTTAAGATCAAAACCGGTCCCCTATAATGTTGGGGGTATAAATAAGGTATTCGGTATGGTGTTCGTGGAACCAAAAGTTTATTGAAGTATAAAGAAATGAGGAGAGGAGTTCTATTTTATAAGTGGAGGGTGGAACTTTTAAAATTTCCTAATGTAATAAATTAATATAAAATTATTTTCATGTGAAAATATCTCTAAACATATATAATTAGAATATATTATGATTTTTTATCAATATACTATCTTAAAATAAAATGTGGACATGTTTTTTTGTTCTACTTTTATATTTTACTTTTAACCCCTCCTAACCCTTTTGTAAATTACAGTTTTATTAATTTTTACTACCCATTAAGGGTCAATATGGTCATAGTAAAATGAAAAAAACTATAAATGGACAATGGATGATGTTTTAGACCATATCCAATTATTGTTTTTGAATTTGATATTTTAGGAACTTTTTATTTATTTAAGACAATAATAATTAGTTTAAAATATGATTATTAACATTTTTGACAAAATTCACATAATATGACTTTAAATTCATCAATAAAATGATGGAATTATAATTTACTCTATTCAAACATAGAAACAATTTTATATATGTACATATAATTATTGGAACATATTAATTTATTAAACTAATCTCACTTTTAATATTTCAAAAATAATTTATTTTTTTTATCTATTGATTGATCGAATAATGTGTCATGGTTTCGTAAACATTTATGGTAAGCAATACATTATTTAAAATTTAAAAAAATTGCAATATGAATGTTTTCAAATTTAAAATATCTATTTATAGAAAAATATAATATCTATTTAACCACATTTATAAGATATAAAGATCATAAAACATTAAAAATGATATTTTTTACATTTCATTAAATAATGTTCAAAAACATAGAATAATTAAAATTTAATGTTATATATTATAATATTTTCTAATTAATTAATTAATTAATACTTAAAATGAAAAATCGGAAACAGTTCTGGTCATTTTCTTGTCCTTATCCTATTATTTTCAACATTAATTACCTTATTTTCCCTTAACATGGTGACAATTATTCACTATGGTCACTATTCATGGTGATAAAAAATAAAAGGAAACTACTAAAAATATAAAAAAAATATTTATTAAAAATATTGATTCCAATTTTTAAATATAAAAATTTCTTTAAGGGGAATTAATTAATTTATAATTTAAGCTCATAATCAAATTAAAAAAACGTTTTGTTCATAGAATTTTTTTTATGTATAAACATGATTTTAAACCAAATATAATCATAAAATTGATTCTGATGAAAAATATTGTGACATTATTTATATAATATAACTATTTTTAGTTTAAATCATTTAATAATAAAGTGGACCTTTTTAAATTTTTCTAACAAAATTATAGGTTTTAAAAAAAGTAATCTACATTATTCACTAGAAAATCATTATTTAGAAAATAATCCTAAAATTATAACATAATATAATTATAATTCGATTATTTAAAATAGATTATTATTTTTATAATATAAAATTTATTCATGTTCCATAAATTATTTAACATGTTTTTTCACAAAAATAAATAATTTTTTTTGAAGGAAATATATTTCTGAAGAATAAAGTCACATTACTAAAAATTGAGAAATTATTTAATTGTAATTAATATATTAATTTTTATTGAGTATGTAATTTATAAAATCGAAATAATTTAGTTAATACTACTCACATGTTATAATTCAACAAGTAATTTTTAACGTTCATATTTAAATAATAATATTTTTTGGTTCTCTTAAACTCTGTGTGATGAGTTATATACGCTATAGAATACAATTTTATTTTATAATTTAATTGTTTTATATTCTCCCCACCCCCATAAATAAATTTAATCCTATGAATTTGAATTTATTATAGGCAATCATAGATTAAAATGGGAAATTCCTTTGTGGAACACCCTCACATGAGAAATTATATATCGTATCTCCTCTTAAAAAGAGGGACATGGAAAAAGGATAGTCATCTATAAAAATAATAATGGATTCCAAATATGAAAATAATTTTTTGGAGTTGAATATATGAACATGTAAGAGAAAAATAGTGTTCAAGGATAATTAGATTGTGTTATAAAACATGGTAGATGATTATTCACTACAAAAAAACTAAAATATTGGATTGGTGAAAAGACAATATAGTCATCTTATATGATTTTAATAGGATGGAATTATATCTTAAATACACATTTTATAGAGTTAAGGAAATCATTTAACATATGGTAAATTAATATAAGAGAATTTAATTTGATGGAAATTATAATTATATCCTTCAATAAATATCAACAACAATCTCATATTCTCTCTAAATGATGAGTTCTCATGATGATTGTTTTTTGACAAAAGAACTGTAATTAACTTTTAACTGATCATGAAATCCATTGAAGAATGGAAATATATTCCTAAAATATGTAGTCATTAACAAAAATTGACATGGTTTCCACATGGTAAGGTAACAATTATAATCATTCATATGAAAAAATAATACATTTTAAATGAATATTTACACCAAGGTTTCAAAATAAATTATTCTAAAAATAAATACCCCTACATCTTAATTGACCTCAACTTTATAAATATTAAATTACATTTTCAACTCATTTTGAGCTCATACTATTTTCCATTATCATCCAAAATTATAATATAGATCTTCCCAGATAGTACTTTATGTTAAATATAATTGTTATATATATACCTCAACCTTGTATGAAAACTCCAAAAGTATCCTTAATCACTAAAAAATCAAAAATCAAATGATATTTCATAATATAATATATGTTATAAAATAATTTATATTGTTAATTATTAAATATATATTATAAAAAATATATCCTATTGATGATATGATGTCGACCAGTGGTCTTCATTATACCATTTTTACCCTTCGATTCTCATTTCAGTCCAAATGAAATTTCTGAATGTGATGGGCTTTTCCCAATTTATTATATTATTTATTACAAAACTAGATTAGTAAATCCAAAATAACCTTAGTTAAAATATTATGAAATTTATCCAAAACAATATTATTCATCAACTCCCTTCTTAATTAATATTGTTTTTCTAAAACATATTTTTCTTCAAAATCAAATAATTTTAATTGAATATTATCACCTTCACATTAATTATCTACTTAGTCCTATAGTAAGTCAATTAATATAATATTATTTGAATAAAATATAAAATCCTTATTCCTAATATAAAATTATAATTAAAAAATATAATAAACCAACCCTATAATTCAATTAAATGTGCCCAGAAATATCATGACTCATGTTAAAAAATATTTCCTTAAATCATAAAAAGTGTATAAATTCATTTAAATTAATCCTCAGTATTCTCTACCCAAGCAAAATTTTATTTACACATGTTCATTATATGATCTTTACCAATAAATTTGGCGGATATCTTATTTTTAGACTTATACTCAAATTCATCC
The DNA here is from genome assembly GCA_963277665.1 of Viscum album. NCBI lineage: Eukaryota > Viridiplantae > Streptophyta > Magnoliopsida > Santalales > Viscaceae > Viscum > Viscum album. Next base: position 1,911,010,944 of record OY728155.1, read on the forward strand.
ATATGGTTAAATTCACTAATATATGTTTTGAAAAATATAGTTCCAAAATATTATATTAATCTTTCTCTATTACCAATTATAACATCCACAATTTTAGAAACCCAGTGTATGTGGATAAATTATTACATTAGTATAAGATACAAGCGATCCCATCCGAAAAGAACAAATATTTTAGTAGATTTATGAAGTTATATATATACCTGAATCTCTCATTACATTTGAAAACATAAAATATAAATCAAATTTAATGTAATTATTTTTAATCATTGAAATCATTAAAATATACCTCTTTATGTTTATGGGAAGTGACAAAAAATAACACATGAGGTTAAATTTTATTAATGGGATACATATAATTGAATGAATCATGACTAAATAATCCATATTAATCATGTAAGGGTATATAACTAAAAACAAATTCCATTTAATCAATAATTTAAGCACAAAATGCATTCATAGATAATATCAATGCACTAAACTCATGTATAAATATATATTAATTTCCAATGATGAAAATTCTTAATATTAAATTTCATGATTTCATACACATGATATCTTTTCCATCATAAACATGCAATGTGAAAGTTTATATAATTGGTTGGTATACACCAAAAAACCATTCCATAGAAACATACTGTTTTTATCTCGTGAGTCCTTTTGAGTAATAAAATGGATATAAATTACCTTTCCACAACAGTTACTACATGTCTTATGCACTCCTAATTTATCTAATTATTGTTATAATAAAATAGAAATGTTCCACATGAACAAATGTCTATATTTATTAAAGAATAAAGATTTACAATGTGTTCAATAGTTAACAAAGTATCATTCAGAGTAAAAAATTGTATAAAAAATTGTATATAACATAGTATTTACCCATATCCATTATATAATGATTATGAATATTTATTTTAATTATTTTTTTCACTGAAGAAATCATCAGAGAAATGTAAATGACTAAAACATTAATAATTAAAGTAAGTGTAAATAAATTCCTTAGTAAAAAATGATCATAAATCATCCATAGAATTAATATGTATAGAATAACCGCAATATATTCATGATATATTATATTTAAAATATTGGTTTGTTTTCTTTGATGAATATAAATTCAATAAAAATATCATTATAAATGTTTCTTTAGAAAAAAACCATTTTTACATTAAGAATCACATTTATAATCTAAAAAAATCGAAAATATGTAAACAAAACGTTTCATTGAAAATAACCTTGTAAAAGTATAATATATTACAAAATTCATTTAGTGGTCATGATGGTTTGAAGGTCTATTCATATAAGTAAATTAAAATAATGTTTTCTTTCACATTTTCATTAAAAGGTAAAAAATACCCATTTGAAAAATGGTTAGAAGTTTCATTTTAAACCCTTTATTAAATATATAAACATGTGAAAAAATTTATTCAATAATTTTTTTAAATATAAAATGGAATTTCTTATGAAATTTTTGGAAAATATGGAAATGGATGAAAAATATGACCTACTGAGTAGAAAAGAAAAATCCTATTTCCTTAAATAAATCATTATATCATGAGTATTTAAATGATTAAAATTAATATAAAACATATAATTTTTATAAATAACCTTAGTAATTGAAAATATATTGGTTTTAATATGGAAATAAAAAAATTTATCCTAGAATAGGATTAGCAAAAAAACCCATGAATAAAAAAGTTACAGTGAAATTAACCCATGCCGCTTCTATATTATTAAATCATAATCCGTATGAAATAAATTTGTTCAAATAAATCATTAAATAAAGAGAAAAAAGTATAATCATGATATATCACGTCCAATATGCAGTATATACTACTCGTAAACATTTATATTTGTATAACATCAAATATGTCTCAATGAAACAAAATTAAGACAATTAACCATTACAAAAATAATACCATTAAAGTGAGAATTAATCAATCAATTGAAAATTATAATCAAATGTAAATCCACACAAATAATGTGTTATTATAACATAATATAATCAAAATTTATAGAACAAATAATCGAATAATATAAAATAAAATTAAGAAGTAATAGAAACTAATTATAAGAAAATGAGTTATAAAACACTTCCTACAATGTTGAATTAATTTCACAACCCCATAAATTAAATAATATGAATTAAAATATAAAATAACATGAATTTTGAAGGATTGGTTATAAAATATTTAAAATATAGGTACAAAAATCATATAATAAAAAAATTTCATTAATGTATGCCACAATTAAAGTAAATTTAGACAAATTCCGTAGAACTTGGTAACATTCAATTCAAATACCCTTTGATGAAATAATTTTAATTTTAACGTGAAACTAAATTATGTAATAATAAATCATGATATTATATATAAAATTCGTATTATAAAAATCCTACTAATGTAATTAGATGCATGATATCAAAACATGACTCCATGAAGAGAAACATGAGATATAATCCCTTGCATAATGTTCAACTTAGCACATATGTTATTAATCATCTTGAATAATAAATGTATATTAATTCCATATTCATTTAAGTAAATTTTCATGATTATTATTCCTATTTAATGTATTTATTACAATTTAGAATTTAATTACATAATCAATTATGTTCATATATGAAATTTTTTTTATCTAGGGTTCATATGTCCAATTTGGCTTCAGTATATTGAATATGGTAAAATTGATCTTTGTATAGAATAATAACAATGAAATAATTATCATTTTTAAACATAAATTTTTCAAACCCAATAAATAGATATTATTAATAAAATTAACTACTTTTCAATTAGGGAGATTTTAGGCCGTATATACACATGATTAATATTTTCCATTTCAATGATCATGATAGAAAGAAAGTAATTATTATTTTTCCATTAATTAATGAAAATTATATCAAAAATATCAAATTTTTTAAAATAAACTTTTATTTACCATCTATGTGATGTGGTGGGGAAAACGTTATGCACAATTCTCCATGGAGGTGGTAGTCCACAGGTATGCAAGAATGACATTATCATTTTTTGATGAATGTATGGGTGTGAACATATATTATATATTAATTTTTCATTTTGAAAATTATTAAATATATATCATATATATATATTCATTTAATACATAATTATATCAAATTTTGATATGTAGTGAAGGAAAAATATTACATTTTTTTAGAGGAAATAGTCTTCCATGCACACGATTTACATTTTTGTTTCCCATTTTATAGAAGAGGAGATGGATGTATTTTATTCCATTAATGTAATAATAAATCAAAATATGTAATATATTTATTTTATTATATTGATGATTTTTATTATTATTTGAATATGATGGAAGAATATATATAATTAAAACACTTTGTTAAGAACGATACCTCTTCTTCAAAAAACCTCTTAAGGATTATTTATAAAGAATACCTAGGTTGGATATTTGATCAAAATATGGAATCTAGGATGTGAGTAAGAATGTAATAAATTAATTTTTGTAGGTATTAATGGATATGAATGTTTTTTTAATTGTTAAGAAAAAAGGATAGGGGTGTCTTCTTACAAGTGGGGGTATAGGCGTTTTTTGAATTTCCTAAATTATAAAATTAATATAAAATGGGTTTCATACTAAAATGGCTCTAAAATATCAAAATTAAAATATAGTATATTTATATATCGATATACGATCAGAAAATAAAATTTTAACATGTTTTGGTAATTCCATTACACTTATTGTTGAGTTATAACCCCCCTAAACCCTTTTTACAATTACTACAATATTAATGTTTTCTACACATTATGGTTCATAATGGAACATAATTTGAAAAATGAAAAAAATGGAACATGAATTATTTTTTAATCCATAAAAATTATTTTTCTCAAATATATTATTTATTTTAATTAAAAATCATTTATAAAATATTATTTATTACAGAATATTATTAGTGAAATTTTTTATACAATTTCATTAATATGAATTTAAATACTTCATGAAAAATGCGTAATTTTAATATAATCATTTTTTGCAGGCCTATCATGTCAAATAGATCTATAAAAAAATGTTACACATTAATATAATCAATTAATATGCATTTTTATTTTAATAAATCATTTATTTTATTTATCAATTAATCGAATTAATGTTGCGTCTTTGTAGCAAAACCATTTAAGAAAATTATTTCATAACTAAAATAAAAACAAATTAACATGATAAAAATGAATTATGTTTCCACAAAATTAGAAATTATAATAAAATGTATCTTATATTTATTTTTATTTTAATGATAATAAAACAAAGGTATACATTTTTAAATTTTCATTAAATAAAATAATATTAATGCCAAAGTCATAGATAAATAGAAATTAATAACATATATTATAAAATTGGATGAGTATAAAAGAAATAGGTTCATATAAATAATTTAAGGAAAGTCTTACGGTCATTTTCTCATCCTTATCTTATTATTTTAACCTTTATTTAAACATTTACCCACACTGTGGTGACAACTATTTAATATTGTTACTATCCCTAATGTATAAAAATAAGAGGGAAATATTTTCAAAATTTGGAACTCATGATTCAAAATAAGGAATACATTCCTTATGTCTCAAAATCTATAATTGAATGTAATTATATTAAAATAATCAAATATATGTAAAAATAGTTTTTCCAAAAAATAATTTTTTTGTAATGTTTTTTATTCATAATTAAATAATAAAATAATATAAATTTATCTCAATTTAATTATTCATAATATATGGGAACAAATTTTAATTATTAACTGACTGAAAATTAACATTTTTATTATCAAAACACTTTTGAAGAAAATACTGAGAAACCATAGGGACTGACATTACAATAGATTAAAACCATAATAGAGAATAACCCAGAACAAAAACTATAGGATCTACCCCACCCCAGAAACTACACAATGATAACCAACATTCACCATTTCATGTCTGCTCAGCAAGCTATCTCATATAGAATTTCATTGGCAGAGAACTGATGGCATAACCATACCCTCTTAAACTACCATATCCAAATGGAATGCACTGGTGAAGGCTTATTACTCTAAAACCCATATGAAGTATACCCATGTATATTTCCGGTTTCATACCACCAATGTATCACATCAAATTCAAACAAATATCTGACCAAAATAATATTCAATCTGATCTAGAATACCTCCCAACACTATTGGAAAATGGACCTATCCCAACAGTTTTCCTGAAAACGTTGGGGATAGGTACCCCTATACCGATGGTTTTTGAAAACCATGGTCATTGGTAAATTTTCAAGACTTATACCAACAGTTCTCCAAAACCGTGGGTATAAGATGATATATCCCCACGGTTTTCCAAAACTTTGGGGATAGGTCTTGAAAAGTCACATATACCCACGGTTTTCCAAATAGTGTGTATAAGGGTACCCATCCCCACAGATTTCCCCAAAACTGTGGAGATAGGTCTAGGATAAAATACATATACCTACAGTTATGGAAAATAGTGGGTATAGGTTTCCTGTGTGTGCGTGGGAAATTTTTTTTCCGTGGGAAGGAAATTTCTTTGCGGGAGTCTTATACCCATGGTTCATCCCTTTATACCCATGGTTTATATAACTATATTAAACTAAATATAAATAAATATATATATATACACATAGATGATGTTAGAGTAGTGGTTAGATGTGGTGTTTACAGTGAATAGGTTTCGGGATCGAAACCCGCCGCTTGCATTATTTTAGGATTTAAACCCATGGTTTTGAAACCGTGGGTAAAAGCCTTTGACAACATGTAAATTGGGTATGTTTCATTGAAATGGTTGTAGAACATATATACCCACTGTTTTGGAAAACCGTGGGTATAGGTCGGGGAACTATAGCAATGCCTTTCCAGCCAACAGTTCCCAAAACCATGGTTATAGCATATAACGACAGTTTTTGGGGGAATACCCACGGTTTTGAACTGTGGGTATAGGCTATTTTTTATGTAGTCCAAACCAATCAATAGATTCCACCAATTTAATCATAATCATTGAAAAATAATTTAGGATTAGTAGAAACTGATTTCCTACACAATTTCTAGGAGATAAAAGTTACCTGAATGCTTAGTTCACTCAAAATCAGATTTTTAAATTTAGAAGCTAGGTGATCCCAGGACTATATGTACTTCTCAAGGATGATCCTCCTTTTATTGAATCCCCCTACAAGTATTAGGTCCGACTTATCAATCTCGGAGTATTGCTCCTCATTGAGATTCACCCTTATAGACCTCTCCATCATCTTAGCTGCCTCATGTTCAGTTGCATTAAGTGGAAAGACATGGTCGACCACTTCTTCATCAGAACATAACAATAGTTCCAAGGGATTCTCACCAACTACCTCTAATTATATTTTTTTGGCATTTATCTTTTTTTGATATTGAGTCTCCAAAGGTGGTTTTAAAGAGGATTAATCCTTCCTACTTATTATTTTTATATTACTCCCATTACTCTTCGACCTTGAATCTTCACATGCTTAATGACTAGTATCATTTCCATTGGGTTCATTCATGTAGAACTCATCTCCATCAACCTATTTAGTTATATTAGATCTCAAAGCTACCTCTACAAGGCCTTCAAATCCATTTCCAAACTGAATAGTGGTCCAGTTCATCGAGTGAGAACATCATGGCCTCCCATCTCTACATAGAGAGGCCACATACCTAGAAGTCCCCTACCCCCTTACAAGGATCACAATTACCCTAATTTAGCTCTTTGACATAAGATTTAGAGGCTACATCTACCTTGCCACCTTCCCTCTACTCCATAATAGTTGAAAACCTCTCCATGTAGTTTCCCACTCGAACAACATCATTTTGGACCAATCCATCACCCACCATCACAATCTCCACGTGAATCGGCTCATTTCAATTAGATGGAAAAGCCAAATCTTGCCTTAACTAATTCAGAAAGATCAGAAACATTTGGATTAACCAAAGACACTAATACCTTCTTCCCAAATTAAGTTCCATAATAAACCTCCAATGACATAATGGAATCCACCAAAGAACTATCCAACTGGTCCCCATCCATATGAAGTGATGACTAGGGAATGCCCAAACCAATCCCAAAGTTGAAAGCATTAACACCACGAACATGGATGTCTATACACATAGCCCTCTGCTTCGACTTTCCTGCCTCCTCACAGACCTATGTAGCCTTTCCACTATCCTTACCCACCTTACTTCTAGAAGGATGAACACCCTGAAAATAGCTAACCCTAGTGTGACCCAACTGTTATAGGTAGAGAATAATTAAATCATGGTTTCATAAACCACCCAATGCTTGCACCCATACTCCTCACCGATTATAACATAAACATACTAAAAATGTATCCTTGACACATCCATCTACACCCAATCCCTTAGGTTAAATGGATGTCAAATGGATTCATTATAAATCTCAGAACAAAGGAGTCTACCAACCATATTTCGAAGCATCCTAATGATATAAGTATTTTTAAATGGTAAATGTAAATTAGGCTAACTCACCTAGAGCCAGAAGGTAGGAGAATCAAGATCCATATTAAAATCAAAAGACCACTAGAATATATAGAACTGATAACAATTGAAGCTGCGGGGCGCACTCGACCAGGCAGTGATGCGGTACTCCTCTGATGCGAACCGAATCATAATGTGATGTATATCAAGCAAACCAGCTGTCTCCCTCCCCTAAAAATTCCATTAACCGAAGAAGACCGTATTGAAATATTCCACAAATGGTCTCCTATGCTTAAACTGAGCAACCAAGGTGAGGTTCAGAAGGGCTGAGGTTTCTATATTTTTTATTATACACTAAACATTCAATTATTCATAGAAATCCAAATAATTCACACTAAGATAATTTTGATTTTTTGGGTATTACAATGGTATTATTATTATAAAATACAATTTATATATATCATGAAAATTAATGATAGTATTTCCTAGAAAAAATTAATAATAATAATTATTAATGGAAATATATTTTGATTGAATGATATAAAATAAATGAAAATTTAGTACCAATTTCATATGAAAAACAGTTTTTATGGAGAAGGTCTTTAATATGTGTGTGTGTGTGTCTATCATTATTTTTTAATACTTTTCATACTCACTAATGAAATGACATTATTTAAAAGGAAATATTTAAGTAATAATATTTATGGTTCATTTATGATAAATTTTGTGGGTTGTATACGCTATCGAACATATTGTAATTTTAAAATTTATGTTTCACAAAATAATCAAGGATGCTGCTGAATTCATCACCACTTCAACTCTTAAAAATATTACTGGCACTAATAACTCAAAAGAACATCACACACTTTTAGGTTGACCCTATCATATGGTATGAAAGCTTAAATCAGTCTCAGACAACGAACCTATAATAACATATTAATACCAAAAAAGTATACATCTCAAAAATATTTTTTGGATTCTCTTATGACACCATTTCCCAATTATTCTGGTGATCCATTGAGGAAAACTTCAAAAAATTCACATGTACCATAAATATCACCTCTTTAATCCTAAAATACCATTTGGATAGGTTGTTTTACATCCAATAATAATTCAAGATCCAAATTATGCTATTAAAATTCTTATCATGATACAACTATGATATATAATAAAAAAGGATATCATCCATGAATCCACATATGAAGGAATATACAAACCGAAAGATGATTAAATTTATTAAAGCCAAAAATACAACATGAGCATTAGTAAATAGATATCGTATAACTAGATAATAATAATTCCCATACCAAATTTTGAACACAATTATAGTAATATATTACTCTCAAGAACTCATCATATAGAACCACAATCTAAAATATATTTTATAAAACCACAAAGATCCCTTGATCTGATAATAAAGGACATCAATCCTAGTAATGAGATATTCTTTAAAAAATCATTAACATGAGTTTTAATAATCTATACAATGTTAGATAATCTCTTCTACCTTTTTCCGAATAACACTACTAATAGCCTATTTAAAACTCAAGGGATAATAAATCCCTTAAGATCATGATCCCCATGAAATATAATTTATTTTTTCTATTATTGTTTCACTATGCTATGAAGGTAAATAAATGGGCCTCATATTTGGAAGAATTTTTATATAGTAATCATCCTCACCTTAGGGTGGAAACTGTGAGAATGATTCTAGAAACACAACAGGATACACACTCACCACTACTTGAAGAGAAATATTAACATTAGGATCAACATGATCAAGAAAATATCTGAAACCTATACAAAGATAAAATTATCATTTGAAAAAATGGGACTTAAACTCTTGGATATAAGATTCTACTCAACTAGAGTATCATGTGTGGGGACATTGAATGAATAAAACTATACCTGAAAATGATAACCATTAATTTGTTCCATTTATGTAATCATATAATATACTCTAATAATAATATTTGTTTTTCATATTAAGAACAAAATATTACTATAATGGGTTTCAATCATCAATCATTAACCAAAATTTGGACATCCAAACCGTACTCCGACCTCTTTCTCAATCGTTTGAAAAGATTCATTGTGAAGGTAGTGAGATTAGATCCCAATCCAAACACATCAATATTATTAGATCACATAATGGAATGACATAACATATTATCAAATAAATCCCTACCTATATAGGATGAAATAAACACTATACCTCTAATGGATGTTAGCCATACCATAAACTCATTTTGGGCCCATTATACCTCAATCATACATCCAATTTCATCTTAACCGTTATTCACAACCTTGGGATCACACATAGCATGAGAAAAAGATCCCTACCATGTTTTTTATCAAATATAAACTAATATCCTTTGGTATGTTTGATAAATTCATATAGCCTTAAAATTTTCTCTCACTGAAATAATTAATATGACCATATATCGCAAAGGTGTGTCACACCCAGGGGAAAAATGACAATATGGATTCATGTGTCACCTCCCCCCTCACTATTTACATATAAAAAAATTATTCCCTAACATCTACTACACACTCCTACTACAACCTCAATACTAGTCACCCTACTTCCACTTATGACATGAAATTGTACCTTTTTAACCTCAAACTATCACCAATTCTAAAAATAGTCATATCCTCCAAGAAATAACCACCTCATCCATATATTCCTCACCCCTGACCTTTATGAAGGTGGGTGGGAATAAAAAAAATCCAAATAAACTAAATTTTAGGCCTCTACCCCTTCGTGAATCACCGTACCATGAGATAGTCATTATAAACAATCTCAAATAGAATGTGAAAGAACTTAGAAAATAGATTAGAAAAATCCATGATATAAATTTTTTCGTATAACAATGAAATTATCACACGTACATTTTCAATTTGATGTGTCTTAGGAGAGAAATGTTTATTGATGTATTTCAATAATTTACACCATTTGAGATCTTCCAGAATCATGTATTTCATAAGCAATTCACATCACATTCTTCTGAAACCATCAAATATGAGAGATGAAAAACAACCTTGGGTTCTTTTGGGATGTTTATGAATTGCAAAAAATTATCAATCCCATCTATATATTATTTTATTTATTGGGGGCCCTTGTCACTATTATTGATTAAAGATTATTTCATAGATAAATTCTTTAGTATAGTCATCCCTCCATTCTGGTTCAATATTCTCTACCTAGAACAATTATTGGAACGTTCATACTTTAGTTTCCTCAAAAACATAGGCAGCTAAGAGATTCACCTATGGATATTTATTCACAACATCCTCCATGTAATTTAGAGAGATTATTCATAAAATAGAAATGTTTTATAACATAATTATGGGAAAAATTGAGAAAAAACATTAATTCCTTTTTTCATGAATTTAATTTTGGAGAACTGAATTCAAAAATGTATAAAACTACAAACATGGATGGTATAAATTATTACAATTCCCGTTTAATGACATGGTTCATCATGAATGTGAGTAGGAGATAAACACTACAAAATTCCATATTGAGTTATGATAGTCCTATCACATGTCTATTATCAAACTCATACATAAGATGGTGATATAAAATCACGATCATATGCATTATTGATAACCTAATCCTTTGATCCCTTTTTCTAAAAGACTAGCATGGTTCAACCAATCAGGTCACCAAAATTATTTCACAATAAGGCATGAAAAATTTTCCTAATTACCATGGGGTGTTGACAATAATTGGGGAACTATAAAATATAATATGGGAATGATTTCACCCACAAAATACATATTATAATAAATAAAAAACATACTATTCAATATAATATAATAAAAACTTATTAGAAATGAACAACTAAACAAAATGGTAAAATGTAACAACATGATACTATGTTCTAAATGAACATGTTGAAGTAAATAAACATGTAAGTTGAATAATCCAATGGCCCTATCCTCATGTTACCAATTTCCATCCCCATCCTAGCTGAATAGTCCATGTGAACAAGGAGACTCATACTCTACATGACTCTCTTTCCATTACATGCAACTTGTAAAACCTTGTATAAAAATTCCCAAATAAAAATTAAGGTGTGAATAAAAAATATTAGTAGTATACCACAAATAATATAAAAAATTTACATGAATTTCAATCCAATATTTATTAATATAAAATATATTTCAAAAAAATTCTAGAATAAATCATTTTTTATATAAATTCATCATTTTTTCATTTAATAATCATTCATTATTCACAAAGTAAAGAAATATTAAATAACATTTATCCATGAGGAATAAAAATATGAGTAATATATTTTTTGAGTTCGAATATCTATAATAATATGTAAAATAAACAAATAAATTTTTATTAAATTAATGTAACCTCAATGAACCAAAGGGAATATAAAAATAGAATAATGTAAAAAAATAAAAAATAATAGTCACTTTTCATCATAAATAAACTCTAATATCTAGGAAACTCGGTTACATGGACAGACCACCCACTAGCTACCACAACATCATGAGAATCTCACCTAGTTCTAGATAACTTAAATATGGCACACATTTCTTTTTTTCCCCTATAACCAAATGTCTTCCCAATTTTATATTACATCATAATTTAATTTAAGGAAAAAATTATTTATCCATAAAAATTTTACATGGGATAAACTAATCCCATTACATAGACATATTATCCAAAAACTCACTATTCATATACACTACTATTTTATAAAAAATTACATTTCAATTCATCATTGTCGCATTCTATCAATTACATATTTAATATTAAATGTAGTTTTCAAAACAAAAAACATTTTGAAATCAATTTCATATAAAAAACAAGTACTTCACCAATAATAAATTTTCTATTATCATTTTCATGGATCAAAACTAAAGGAAATAAAAAGAACCAAAGGAATGCTAACATATAGACCATTGGATAGAGAAAATGACATTCAGAATGATGAATACCATGCTACCTTTAAAACTAGTTATCTGAAATGAATATATTTTTCCTTCTCACTATTATTTTAAAAATCATTATTTTAAATTTTCATCCACATCCTTCATTCCAATAATCAAATCCCAATTCAGATGAAATTGAACAATGAGAAGAGAGATAAAAGATAGATCAAGGTAAAATAGGATATATTGATATAAAAAAAGAATTTATCTCAATGATATGACCTAAAATCGTTTAAGCATCCCCAAGGATTCGAAAATATATTACCCTATAGAATTATAGTGGTAATTGTTCAATCTAAGGCATTATTAAGAGGATAATATATTATATAATGAAAAATGGAATAAATGTAATCTTATATTTTATTATTTTATGATCAGGTCACACTATTTCGTTACATGTTTAGGAAAATAGTACACAAACCCTATAGTGCACACTAATCATTGAAAAACTAAATTTTAGGGGATTTAGGTAAATCTTACCTATTATACACAATGTGATCTAGCTATGTGATAACCTCTAGAACAAAATAATCTTCTCACATAATTCACTTGGTGACTCACATGGTTATATAAACCATTTTCATTCCTATAAAATCACCAAAAAACTAATAGATTCATATCTCATTGTAACCACCTTGTTAGTCCGAAAAATGTGCCTAAATTGTGCATTTTTACTTTTCCCCCAAAACTCAAATATTTTCGCCTCCAACTCCCAAAATCCCTTATAACCACAAAATACAAAAAACAAGACAGAAATTGATCATGCTTGTGTATAAAATTTCATTAATGGATATATATGATGCCTCTTAGATGCTCAAACCCAACATCATAGACTATCTAATTACATCATATTGGTTCCATATTCCTCATAAATAATTTTTTCATAATTCATGAATGGGTCTCTATCAATTAAAATTTAGATTTCCCCTTATCATATCATAATCCTAATGAAATTATACCCCCTTTTATATAGTTTTATATTGTTTATTTGAAATATGATATCATTCTCATTGGGTCGTATTCTCAATTCAATCATTTTCTTCCATAAGGGATATTTTTTCATTCTACAAGTAACTAAATTTGAAACAATTGGAAAACATTCCTTTTTAGGTCAACTATAATGGGCCTCTCATACATAAGTCCTGCACCAACCATCTCATAGAATCATTCATCTATACGTATTTAATGTATTATGTTAGAATGTATGGTATGATACTACAAAACATCCTTCAAATAAGTGGTATTTAATGAGTTTCATATTTAATATCCTTTAAACCACCACAAAAACAATAATCATACAACATCAACAACTTGTCAACCCATTCAGGATTCCACATGGGATAACCCCAACTAACCCTCTTAAACCTGGGTGTCTATGAGAGATCATAATGGGTGGTGGGATATGGATTATTGGGACTGTCTCATATCCCTAAATTTATTGAGGATTAATTAAATCATGCTTTGGTGGAAATCATATAGAAACAACACATTTATTTCACACATAAAAATCCTTCCAATAATCCTGGTATTACTAGATGAATCAAATAAGATTTTCCAAAAATCCATAATACGGTGGGAAGGTATTCCCTTTTTCTCTCATAAGGTTTTCCAATGCACTCTGGTGGGATTTGGTCAAATTTTCTTACATAACCCATCAGAACCCAAGGGTATACACACATATTACTTCCCCAAACATATATTTCACCAGAATATCTTTTTGGATGTTAGAGGATAGGAAAAAGATTATATTCCAACTCCTATTAAATAATGGTCACATTTTATTATTCCCACCATAGAATAACTTAAAATTTCATGGCGAAATGGTACAGTTAGGATTATATCCATGATCAAATTAAACAATAACCCCTAAAATCTCCATGAAGTGGAATAAAAATCCAGTCTTCATTATGTAATTATAATCAAAAAGTGGTCAATATATATTTTTACCCAAAAAAAAGATAATATCAACATCATACCTTGAGAGCTATTTATGAAGACACATATTCATTCTTCGAATTAGAGGTTCATCAGCATATCACAAAAAATATTCAATGATGAGAACAAGAATATATTATCATTCCAAATGAATATTATCATCACTATTTGATGGAAAATTCTTGTTATTCTTAAATTCCATTTAATAATTCTTTATTAAATCACCTTATCATATTAGAACCATGGTAGAAATATAATTTTACTCCTTTATATGATGGTTATTGTGTGTAAAATTTTAACCCATCCACCCAATGAAGAAAATACAAAAGTTAGTATAAATGGTGGAAATACAATGTTTAGAGGAAATCCAATATTCCATCACTAATCAATGCTAAAAATCCTGAGGCTATGAAATATATTTTATAAGAGGAACAAGAATCAACTGAATCTTCATGATATGAAGGAGGTCACTATTATTATGAAGGTCATACCTATAATTCTCCTACTAGTAGCACTAGATGACCTCCCTAGAGAACCAACCATGAAGGTCCACCCATTTTTATCTCAAGACTGATCAAATGAACTCTTATCAGTGTGGGAGATATAAATACGCACATCATCGATTGTAGATAAATTGATAATTACTACATATCTTATCAAAATAAGACATCATCCACCCTGAAGATCTTCCTAATGGAATTTTAAACAACAATCCTCCTTATGGAATACGATTAAGACATAATGGTAGTTCTACCCATAATGATGTCTCCAGTAAATTTACCCCCAATGGTGACATATTATATTTTCATGAAGGACCACCCTATGTAGAGAAAAATATGAGAAATGAATCATATCACAATGCACTCAATATATTCATGTAAATTACAAAAATATTCTTATCTCTAATAGGATATAATCTTTATCATCGTTAAACTAGCCCGAGGTAGTGGTAAATATCAATACAACTATTATATAACTAATCCCTCACTACAACATAAAAGATTCTATCTTATCACACTCTCCTTAGTTAAGTGGAAAGGGTTGATTTAAAATGATCCTTAAGGTTATGTATACAATGGAATCTATCATTATTTAATAAAAATAATAAATATAGAATGGTAAATGAATGCAACACATTCCATTTAATCGATAAATGGAGTATAGAATTGGAGAAATAAATGATGATAAAAAAATCTATATAAATAATCACATAAGATTGAATCTTATAACTGGATATTATAAATAATAAAATTATCAAATATATATCAGTAAATGATCTCATAATAATGTAATTCATAATGTCATAGATATGAAACATATATTCAAGATCATGTACAAGATATTTTAAATTTATGGGTAGAAACCCTTTTAATTTGGGAACTGATTTTCCACATAGGACATTTCAATGCGATGAGTGTATATATATAACCAGACCCCGGCAGTCAATTAGTAAGTCTAATTAAAACCCTATATAATATGTTCGAATCATTATAAATATAATTATTCTTATTAAAAACTAACATATGAAATATTAATTCATAACCTAATCAAACAAACATAATTAAACCCCATCCATAATAAAATGGTGAATGGTATTAAAATTTTACCTCCTAATTCAAATTTATTAAAATATATACAAATGTATAATAAGGATTATATGAATAAAATATATCCCCATTTGATCATATGTACAATAATGTGTTTATTTCATTTATGACTATATATACAATAAAAATTTATTTAAAAATTGTTTTGAGAAAAATAAACTTTTATCATAGAATTTTTTTAAAATAAAATCTCACAATGTATTTTAAATTTTTTATTTGAAAATAAAAATTGAAATTTTTTAACATAATATTTAAAACAATATGCACTCATTATTGAGGAAAATTATCTTTAAGTTATACATGTTAAAAAGACAGATTCATTTTAGATTTTCTTTAAAAGCCAAAATGGAATTGTTTGGAAAATGATATGATAGTTCCATTGATTTTTTTCTAAGAAAACTAAAAAAAATGTAAAAAAGTATTAAATAAATCATTAATATATAGTTAAAACATTAATTAAATTATTTTTAAAAACATTAGTTTAGAAGAAAAATGATTTTCTAATGTATAGTAAAATCATGTAACTTTTTCTTATACACATTTTCTCAATGATTTTAATTACTAATTTGTAAAAAATAGAAATAATAAATAAAATTTTCATGAATAAATATAGTATAATTAAATTTCTTTATTTTATTATTGAAATATTAATTAATTCCCCCAAGGAAGATTGAAACAAAAATAATATAAAAAAATAATGATATTGTGAAATAAACCCATTCCACATTGTTATCATTTCAATAATAAACCTAATTAAGAAAATATATTCAAATTAAAAATTAAAGAAATTTTTTTGAAATATACTCATGATATAAAATATGAAAATGTGTACTATAAACACTATAATTTTTTTATGTGTTGAATATTTTGTATATATCACTGAAGTAAAAGTGAGATGCGAAACAATTAGTTCACGATCAACAACATTCATATATGTAGAAACCTCTTGTATAATAAATATACAATAATTATAAATATTTTAAATGTCCATAATAATATATATAATACTGTATATTAACCAAATATAACATTTTCACCCATATGTTCTTAATAGTTCATTATGTTCATTAATTTTTGTGTAAATTTCATTTTTTCTCACACCTGATGATTCTTGAAGGTATGAGTTATTTTTCATAGAATGTAGTTCCACCATCACTGAAAGGATATTAATGATATATATTTTAATTATATAAATAAATATAATCATTTTCCAAAATTGGACATCGAAAATGAATCACATCGCTTCACAGAGATGGTAGGTTATATGTATGCATGACTGACAGTATCAATACATAATAGGATAAAAGGGGGATTATGTTTATGATATATTAATTTTTCAAATTTTATATAATTTCACCTATATCACATATAATAATTTAATTACCCATATTAATTTACATGTAAATTAGAACTGAAAAATGAATCTCATAGCTTTGTGATGTTGTAGTTCATGATACACATGAGTGACATTATCATATTATTAACTGATTGTAATTTTATATGGTATATACAATATTCTAACTTAATGAGTATAAATATATCATAATTATTATATAAATATAAACATAAAATAAATCATTATATCCAACTATGAATTTTTTTGATGAAAAACAAATAAAATAAATTCAAAAAGTGGAAGTCTATTGTACACACGATTGAAGCTATCATTTTAAATTTTTTGGAAGTGAAGATAGATAAATTATATTCCAAGACCATAATAATATCATTGTTTATGGGATATAATTTTTTTATATATTGGACGTGTCAAAACATAATTTAATGTTTTAAAATAATAAAAATAATAATAATTTTCTCAATTAAGACAATCCCCTTCTATTAGAGAAACCACTATTTGATCTCCTCTTAAGGACCCTAGGGTTGGCCATTTGGGAAAATAATAAGCAACATAACATGGATAGGATGTTTCGAAAGGTGTTTTTCTAGGTGTGGTTGAGCCAAATTTCTTAAGAGGTGTGGATAATCAAGGGGAGTGCATTCCCTTTTATAATTAATGGGGAGTAGAATTTTTTAAAATATAAAAAACTATTCAATGATGGGAATCCACGATCACCCCATGTGAACCAAAAAATTATAAATAATGAGGTGGAGATATGATATGTTTTATCCATACCTAAAATATTCAAAAACACATCATTTAATCATGTTGTTCATTAACACATGTGTTTATTTTTTCCATTTTAATTTTTCACAAAGGTAAGTAATCTTTTTAACATAGGTGATTTATCCTTTAAGCCTAAAATAAAATGATATTACTATGATAATATATAAAATATTATTCTAACTACTAAATAGAATTTATCAAATAAAAATACGCTGTCTGTTGAAAATTAATTTTAACAGAAGAGTTTGTATCTTGAAAAAAACATCAATGTAACCATTACAGTAGTAACATTATTTTTACACATTAATGGTAAATATATATACTATGAAAGGAAAATGTTACATAAATGATCCGTATATTACATTTTTAAATATTTTAAAATATCATTTATAATTATTTTATTTTTATGAGTTTTTAGTCATTTAATTAAATATAATTTATTATAAAATAATATTATATTAAATTCTAAAATATTCATTTACTATGAATTTTAAAAAGTGTCATGAATTTTATGGAATTAGAAAATATAATGCTTAATCTTATATAAAATTACATATTTTTCTAAAAAATTAATGTAACACAAAAATTCATTCAAAATATTATATAGGTCACTGTCATCTTAAAGTGTCCCAAAAACAAAAACAATAGATAATATAGTGATAAAGGTCTAAATATGGTCATGAAATTAGAATTATTCAATTTTATAGGTTATTTAATCCCTTATATTTTTAGTTTAACTTTATAGTGATCTCGTATTGACATTAACCAGGGTAAATAATTTTTACTATTTTCAATTTTCATTTTAGTCAACAATATGCTTGAACTTTTTATGACATAAATTATTTTAATTAAAAATATGGAATACATTTTTTTAAAATTAAAATTACATCATTTTAAGAATTCAATATTATATTAAACCCCAAATGTGATGAAAGATCAGGTTTTCAAAACGAAAATTCTAAAATGAATAAAATATTTTATTAAAAAAATTAAACATAAAATTTATTACAATGACCTAAATTAGTTAAAATTTAATATAATTTAAAATATTTTTATTTATAAAAAATTAAATATATAATTTAAATTGGTAAATTAAGTAAAAATTCATGTTTTAAATTAACAAATATTTACACTATTCGTTAAAATATTATTATTTTCAAGAATATATCAATAATATAACCGAAGATAATTTTTGAAATGTTCATTTAAAAAATGATGAATATTGTTTCAAATAAACATTCAAATATTTTCAACAAAAATAGTTTTAAATTATGTGTATAAAGAGAGACTAATTATCCTTTCAAAAAAATATTTTTATAGAAAAATTATTTCTCTTTCACATGGTCCTTATTTAATTTAATATCCATTGATAACCACTGAATATAATTTAAATATTTTTATATATCATTATTTCTATTATTTATTCAATACTATTCGTACCCCCATCTTAATGGCTATGTATTAATAGTCATGTATAAATAATAAGAATTTAATGGAATATTCTATTTTGGTTGTACCCAGTGTTTCATGAATCTCAATTTATCAAAGAGTTTGAATTTTTATAAAACGAAATATATCATAGTTTATTAGGGTTTACATTATTCCAAATTAAATAAATTTCTCCTTTTAGATTTAATATTTATCATAGTAATCAATTTTTTTACATTTTAATATACACTTATTAAAACCATCACATCATAAAAAGGTTAAATAAATATTTATCATGATAATAGTGTGATGTAGGTGTGAAGGAAATATCAAAAAAACATAATTGGTTTCAAAATAAGATATAATTAGTGTTATGAAATGATGTGGTCATGGAATAAGAGATTAGAAAATTATATATACTGATAGAGATCCGTTATTACTAAAAATGAGTGATAAATGTAATTTTAATGACCTCAATATAAAATATATTTGATGAGTTACAATTACATTTGATTCATTTTATTTTAAGTTAATAGGACAATTTTTTGTCCCATTATACTTTTCTTAATGTTTATAAATGGTTTTTCTATCATGACATATAACACCATAAAATGTACTTATTTAATATCCTTTAAGAATAATTTAATCCATTAGTTGTACATAGTTTCTTATTCTATTAAATTATTATCCTAAATGAGTTTTTATGGTTTATGTCATAAAATTATCATTTAAAATATCATAGAATCCTTAAAGGAGTAATATTTTAGTCCACATATATTTACAAAAAGTGAAATGGTATGAAAAAGATATCTAATATAATACAATAATCTATAATACCTCAATTGAAACTCCAAAAACTCAAATTAATCCATCACATAATTGTTTATCCTTAATACTCATCCAAAATATATCTAACCAAATTCAATATAGAATCCTTTTGATGGAATTTCATTAAAACAACATTATATTCCTAACAAAGTAAAAATTGCATCTTAATGTCACATTACAAAATATTGATATCCTTGATCACTATATAACTATAATGAAAACATAGATGATTAAAAAATTAAAATATAAGGTCATCAAATATATCCCATATATCAATAGATGTTTTAAACTCCAGAAATGAGGACATAAAAATTCAAACCTCATTCCAATTTCATTGTAACAAATAATATCTTGTAATCTTTTCCTTATTATCTCAATATGGGGAACATATTAAGGGTTATCAACCCATAATAGTTATAGAAATGACTCTCTCTATTACACACATAATCATGATTTATTACTTAAAAATTCACTTAAGACAACCTGAAGGATCAAGAGTTCTAGTGTCTTTGGAAATTAGGAACATTACATAGTAATATAAAACATAAAATACTACATATTTATTGAAAAAATATTTTACATGAACTTAACATTCCATCGTACTTAGAATTTCATGGGATAACCTGGGGACATACATATGAAAATGGTGAGATATAATTCCCAATGAGGGAATAAGAAAGTCATATAATGAAGAATACAATACATGTTAGGCAATAGGAATATCAATGGAGCACAAGAGAAACATGAACATAAAGTCATGATATAGAAAAATAATAATAACATGGAAACGTGGACACAAAATTTAACATTCTATTAGAATGATCCAAGGTTCATTGCACATAGAGCATGATTAAAGCCACATTGCACTTGAATTATCATTCTTAAAACCTTATTTCACTTTAATTATCATGAGTAAACCCTCATTGCACTTGATGTATCCTGATACAAATCATTACCCAATGAATTGTAGTCTAATTAAGTTGCACCCATTATAAAATTTTCATTTCATGCATAAGTGTGCAACATGGATCTTATAACATGGAATCATTCTGTAACATCCAAGTTCCGGAAGCCTCCCAGAGGCGCCCTGTACCCGGTTGATCACATGGCCTCAAGCACATTTCCCCGAATGCCAGAGGCTACTGACTAGCAGTAAGGGCCTTGGGTGTGACAGTTGGGAAACTATGCCCTCATAGGTAGAGTACACAACAGAAGTGAATAAAACATGAAATAACAGAAACAGTAAATATACAACAACAGTAAATAGTGGAAGACTAAACAGTTAACAACTAGATGACACACACACACACACATATATATGAAATGATGCAACATACATATATGTCTAGTAAAAAAGCCAAACAAGTCACAATGCTGAATACAGTACTAAACCAAAGTACAAAAGAAAAATAGATGAGCAACTCCTCATCATCGCAATCCCCAGCTTGGTCCCAAGCTCTCCAGCTCCAGTGCACTCAAGAACTTAAAGTAGAAGGGTAGTTTACCTTATCTATACCTGCAACAATATAATCTTTTTTCCAAAAGCATGACCCAAACTGGTTTTGAGACTAAATCCCAGTAGGTAACCACCCAAATATTTGTGCATAACAGTCAGTGAGTATACGGAAGGTAAAAGTACAGTAAGCAGTAAATAGTAAACAGGAAAGTACCCAGTAGAAAACAATCCACGGTCCTAGCATATATTGTACAAACAAGAAAGCAACCACCCAAGCAGGTAGAACAAACAGGTAACCCTCTAGGTAGTTCTCACAGCCTAACCCCTATAGTTCAACCAAAATTTACTAGCAACCCATTGGGAGGCATACACAGTCACACCTCTCTTGTTCAGCTAAAAAAAGAATAGACTCTCTGGGGAAGCACTCACTGTCAATTCCCCTATAGACTTGTAATGTACTAAAGTCACTCTAGGGAAGCACTCAATGTCTTATTCCCCATGTGGCCTACATCTAGGAACTACATATACAATGAGGAAGCACTCAACGTCAATTCCCCCAGTTTTCTCACATCGAAAATTAAAGACACGCTGGAGAAGCCCTTACGTCCATTCTCCCTATGGTATGCTACACTAGGTTCTCACACCCCTGTGTAATGTCAGAAAGTATCACATCACGTAACAGCCAAAGTATCCTCAAGAACTACTTGGATAACATTCTACCACATCTCAGCATGGAAGAACAGTCACGCCATCCTACAAACTAGGCATGGAACTGGCAATAGCCTAACTGGAAAAACTAGACTAAACAGTCTTAACAATAAAACATGCATGGGAAAAACATCCAAAGCATAGTAAATTACCGTTTTCACAAGAAATGTCCTCTACACAGGCATATATGAAAAGAAGGAAAACAACAAGGAATAAAAAAAGAAACACAAAATATCTCGTTCAAGGGTATTGGTTGAATTTGAACGAAATACTCAACGAATTTCTATAGAAAGGCACAAACCACCTACCTAGATTCTAAGAGATCAATATACTTGATCCACGAAGATTGAATCTCCATAGAACTTCATAGATCTATGAAAATTCATAAAATTTTCATCCTACAATAACATGAGAAAGACGATAATTGGAAAACAAAGAAATATGAGAAGGAAGAGCTTACCGCTGCGGTTCCAACGCAATCGACGATGGTCGATCCGGAGAACGGACGGAGGCTCGGGGGCTCGGAGAAGATCCATGGCCATACGGAACGCAATCAGTCGAAGAATCTGGAGAAAAAGATGGTTCTGGGGTTACAACGTGACCCCGGTCCATTTAATGAAAAAAAGAAAGTACATGGTGTGTAATTTTGGAGTACACGACGTGTTGTAGGATTTTCCACAATCCTCTTTAGGCGGCCTCCATGTCACCCCTACGTGGTCATGTGTGTAGTCATTACACCTCCAGCACACGGCCTCGAGCGAAAATGAAGTACACAAAATGTACACATAATGTACACAGTGTGTACTAAAAAAGTATATGGTGTGTACTTAAAACATTTCCAGAAAATCCACTTTTCTCAAAAAAACTAGAAAAAAGAAAAACATAGCTGAAAAAAACATCTAAGTTATTACCAACTTTCCCTCTAAAAGAAATTCATTCATGAATTTCCCTAATTTAGCGTATAAGAAGAAACAACAAACAACTCCGGCCACTACGATCTTATATCAACCTCCCTATCCCATGTCTCGTCATGTACTCACTCGTGCTACCAGAACACCCATACCAGAGGAACATACTGACCACAGAGAACCTTTATACTGTTATCAAAAATCCAAATAGGATGCTCCTCAAATGATGAATCTACTTAGAGCTCAACTACCTTAGGTTTAAAGACATGATAAGGGTCTGAAAAGTAACGTCACAGCTGAGAAACGTATAAGATGTCGTGCATATCCTGGTACCTTTGAGGTAACTGCAACCGATAGGCAACCGGCCCAACTCTCTACAACAACTCAAATGGCCCGACGTACTGTGGTGAATGTTTACCCTGTCTCCGAATCCTGTTGTGTCCCAAACTCTGTGTGAATTGCAAGTAAACCTGATCCACAAACTTGAACTCTAGAGGTCGTCTCCACTAATTAGCATAAGACTTCTGATGAGACTGTGTCGTAGCTATCCTCTACAGAATCAACTCTACCTGCCCAGTGGTCTGCTGAACAAGACGAGGTCCCAGCAAAGCTGCCTCTCCTACCTCCAGCCAAAATAAGGGAGATCGGCATGGCCTACCGTACAATACCTCATAAGGTAGAATCTGAATAGTTTCATGAAAACTATTATTGTAGGAAAACTTCGAAAGAGGTATATACTTCTCCCAAGAACCTCAAAAGTTCAGAATGAAAGCTCAGAGCATATCGTCAAGCACCTGAATCGTATGCTCAGACTGGCCATCTATCTAGGGATAGTATGCTATACTCAAAAGTACCAGTGTACCCAAAGCATTCTGAATCCACTGCAAGAACCAAGAAGTAAAGAACACATCTCTGTCTGAAACAATGGAGTGTGTAACACCATGTAGACGTATAATCTCTCCGATGAACAACCATCCTATATCATCAACACAAAAGTTCTCCTTGATTGACAAGAAGTGAGAAACCTTTGTAAGCCTGTCGATTACAACCCAAATAGCATCATTTCCTCAAGTCAACCTCTGCAATCTAGTCACTAAGTCCATCATGATGTCATTCCACTTCCACTCGGGAATGGGTAACTGCGGTAAAAGACCTACTGGTCGCTGATATTCCACTTTCACCTACTGACAAGTGGAATGCCTCATGACAAAACAAGCAACATATCTCCATATACCTGGCCACCAATACTGAGAGTGTAGATCACGATACATCTTGGTGACACCAGGATGAACTGCCCAAACTGAGGAATGAATGTCATGCATCTGCTTCTTGAGAATATCTGTTGGCACCCACACGTGTCCATGGAACCGCAAGACCTCATCCTCCCCTACTGTCCATCTAGGAATAGGGTCATCTCCTAACACGCTTTCCTGTAGGACCTGGACCTCAGAATCTGATAGCTACCTCATTCGTACCCGATCATTTAATGTAGAGGTAATATCTACAGATGATATGAAAGAATGTCCCTATCTATCGTGCACCTCCAAATGCATCTCAGAGAACAGATCCATAAGCCGCCACTCACTACTGGCCTCCTGAACTTCCTGTATCTGAGTATTCCTGCTCAATGCATCAGCCACTGTGTTTCCTTTCCTAGGTTTATAGGTAAGATCAATGTCAAAGGACTAAAGATACTCGACCCACTTGTGTTGTCCCAGATTCAGATCATTCTTAGTGATGATTTACTTGTGGCTCTTGTGGTTGATAAACACCACAAAGTGTTCTCCCAGATGATAATGTCTCCAACAGTGTAAGGAATGAACAACAACTGCCAACTCCAGATCGTGATTTAGGTAGTTCCTCTCATGTGGCCTCAACTGCCAAGAACTGTGCACAACGAATCCATCTCCCTACATATGCACATCTCCCAACCTGATACCTAATGTATCACAGTAGGCAGTGTAGCTCCTGCCCAGCTCAAGTAAGACTAGTATCGATGCTGAAGTCAACCTCCCTTTAAGCTCCTGAAAGACTGACTCACAAGAATCTGTCCATAAGAACTTCTCACCTTTCTTGGTCAGACCTGTCAGCGGTGCTGCTAAGCGTGGAAAGTTCTGTATGAAACATTTGTAGTATCCAACTAGCCCTAGAAAACTCCACACCTAAAAGACGTTCTTTGGTTTCTCCCAGGAAACTGCTACTCTCACTTTCTCTGGGTCCACTGATACTCCTGTTACTAAGATAACATGACCCAAGAAGTGAATCTGATCCATACAAAAGTGGCACTTTGAGATCTTAGCCTATAATTGATGCTCTCTTAGTTTACTCAGAATGATCTCAAGATGAGTATCATGGTCATGTCGAGTGTGAGAGTACACCAAGATATCATCCACGAAGACCACCATGAAAGAGTCTAAGTATGGATGAAACACTCATTTCATCTGTTCCGTAAAACTGTAGGTGCGTTCATGAGACCGAACGGCATAACCATATACTATTATAGACTATACCTACTCTGGGAAGCTGTTAGAGGTATATCAAATGGTCTAACATGCAACTGATGATAACCGGACCACAAATCGATCTTCGTAAACACCCGGGCTACTCGAAGCTGATCAAAGAGGTCATCAATCCTAGGAAAGGGATATCGGTTCTTGATCGTCAATTGGATTAGCTCTCAAAAATACACATAAAGCATGAGGGTACCGTCTACCTTCTTCACAAATAGGACAGGCGAACCCCTAGGAGAAGAACTAGGTCATATGAAACCCTTCGACCCCTTCGTCTCCACCCCATAGTAACTACAAGATCACCCCAAGGATGCCATTGGCATCTTTGTAGGGTCACATACTGACCATATAACACTGTTCGATAAGAATTCATTTTTTCGCTCTCTGGTTGGGCAACAATAACCATTATATCATCACTTATTCGATGAATAATGATTTTTATTTTAGTAAATTTGGTAAATAAGATTTATATATGAATTAAAAAAAGACAAATCCTTACATATCTAGAAACCATTTTCAAAATTCTTTTTTTGGAGTCCATCTGCTAATAGTTATAATAAAAAGTATGAATCATAGTTCAAATATTAATTCTATGCACCTTTTTTATGGACCTATTTAATTTCGTATTACGTGTTTCAGATAATACTAGAATCAATATCTAAAGTAGGTAGAACTTTTTATATAAGAAAAATATGACTGAACTATTCTCTGATATATAGGATTCATTATAACAAGTCACACACTCATATTCCAGAAATATAGAAACAAAGAAATTTCACGGTTAAACTACCAAAATAGAATGGAAAAATTTCAATACCTAACTAATTCACATTGTTTTGATAAAGTAATACTTCACAATTATTATGGATATATATATATAGATATATAATTCATTAAAATTCCATATATATGTTTCTAAAGGGCCAGGACATTATAAATGGAAGAAACTAGTCCAGTCACATCTATATCTATAGTGGTTGATTGAATCAATCTTATATTAAGCCCTATCTCTAGATTAGTACGAGTATGTTAATACTCCTTGCTACTCAATTGATTCTTTCTGTCCCTATTCCTCTCTCAAAAGGGCTTATTGAGGGGTAATGGTAACCGACTGCAGGGTTCTTAGGGGAGGTTCAATGAACTGACCCTTTCTAAGCCGAAGCTGCTTCTTGAGCTCATGCAACTTAGGTGTGGTCATCCTATAAGGAGTAATGGACACCGATGCCACTCCTGGCATGAGCTCAATCGAGAAGTCTACCTCACGCTCTATAGGAAAACTTAAAAAGTCATCTGGAAGGACATACCTAAAATGATCCACCACTCGAGGAAATTCTAACTGCGATGTACCCTGGTCATCCAGATACAAACTAGTAATCTGGGGTGTAAATCCACATAGCCCATGATATTCAGGTCCTGCTCTACCTGCCTGGACATCCCAGTTGCCCCGATGAAGAAAAGATCCACCCTCTGGTGATATGAAACTCTCTTTGCGGCGATAACAATAGACGACTTCCTCGAAGGGAATGAACCAGTCCATTCTCAGAATGACATCATAGCCTGTCATCTCTAGGACATATATGTCCCATAAAAGTGACACCCCACAACCTCAAGAGGGAAATATCTGCACTAACATACACTTGTTGTCCTAGTCCACCACGGTGTGTCTAGAGTCAAGGTATCAGTAGAGGAAAAGATACAGATCCCAAGGCTCTCCACAACAGGAAAAGAGATAAAGCAATGAGAATCCTTTGTATCTAAAAGATCAGAAGATAAAACTGAGGCTACTAAGATCGTACCTCGAACTGTAGAGGGTCATGGATCCTGCTTCTGCTAGGTCTGCTCCATCGCAAAAGTCTGGCCTGCTCCACGACCCTGTGACCATGCCTGCCCACTCGGAGCTAATCTGCCAAACTGTCACTGATATACCGGAGACTGACCACCTCAGCCATGACCTCCACCTCGGCCTGAACGGACGGAAGAACTACAGTTCCCAGACTGGTGAGAAACTGGTGGCACTGCACTAGAACGAGGAGTCATGGATGAACCCCAGTCACCGGCGGCTGGTGAGAAAACCTGACAGAAGCACTAAAAGTGACACATATTTCTGCATGATAGTCACTCCACTGGTTCTCTCTGGCACTACAACCTTGTATTCCTAACCCTTCCACACTGGTATCATACCACCTAACTACCTCAATATGTGTCTCTCCATCTCGGATCACTGAGCATAGACTCCCTATGGCGCTTCCTGCTGTCATCTGGTGAAGCACTAACTCTTGTAGTGGAACCACCCTGGCTCTCAACTCCAGAATATCTAAGACCATGCTCCGGAATCAGTTTCTTGTTGACGGTGGAAGTGATGGAAGTCAGCTTGAAGATATTCCCTTGTGAGAGGATCTCCTATCTAAGACCATCCTCAATCCTCCTTGCCAAGAAAAACCCATCACTGCTCTAGAGGGGTGTGAAACGCTGAAGCTCGGTGAAATAAGAGGAATGATCCATGACAGAAAGATTACCATACTCTAGGCTCATGAATTCTAAGGCTTAGTCATCCCTCAGGGTCTCCGAATAGAATTAGTCGTAATAGACATGCTGAAACTCCTCCCACACCATAGCATGCTGACGACCCGCTTGTGAAATCGCGTCCCACCACATCTTGGAGGAGTATCATTGCATATAGGTAGGGAGATTGACCCGCCTATCTGGAGGAATCTTTAGATGCTCGAAGATCATCATCCTGGATTTTATCCATGACTCTGCAACCTGCAATCCTCCTTCTACTAAGAAGGTGGGAGGATACTACTGTTGTAAAACCTGCGTCAAGTCTTCCATAGTCGAGGCAGGAGGTGGAGCTCCCTGGAAGGTCTGTATCATCCATAGAAAGCCTTCCATAAACTGCGCATCAGCGCCTACAACTGGTATATCTACTGGTTCCAAGGATGGCACAACAGGAGGATCTACAGGAGGACTCTGATCAGCCATATCTGGCATCTGATCATTGCCCTCCAACTGACGGACAACCAGAGGACGTCTCAGTGCCATAGCTCTGAAAGGAAAAAAGCACACCATAGATTCAAGATTAACAAGACTGCACACAAGAGTACAAGAGGGGAACATGTGAAAGAAATATTCATGTTTTACATAACATTACTACACAACAAGTATAAAAACTACACGACGTTTTCTCTTATGTCATTCACATGGGTGTGTACTTCTGTCACAACTGGCTGTGTAACGGCCAAACCACACGGCGTGTTGTCCCTACACAGGGCATGTACTTGAACTCTATTCCCCTTACTGAGTCTCCTTACATGTCTAACCCACACAGTCCTCTTAATCCTAGACTACACGACATGTATGACCACCACATGGTGTGTACTAGAAAAGTTTCAATGACCCGTGTTGTTAGTTACACAGCCGGCTACACGGCTCTGTCTACATGGTGTGCTTCATGGAAACATGGCTTGTACTTGAAGGGCTTTCCCCAACCCATGTTATTAGTGACATGGCCGGGTACTTAGGTTACAAGGCACAATGTGTACAAACAAGACACGGCGTGTAAAGTCATTGATTAACCAATAGCGTCGTTAGCCACACTGGTAGACAAACGGTCACTACAACATGAAGTGTACTTACCGTACACGACATGTTCCTGATGATTTTCCACAACCTCTTGTTTCTACCCATATTGTTAGCAACACGGTTTGAAATCTACATGTCGTGTATTCTGGGTTTTTCTGGGAAGTAGCCTTAGAATCTACTCTGGAGACCAGAAAACACAGAAAACAAGAGTTAAGGTTCCAAATTCTGGTCTGTTAGGGCCCATACTCTCCAAGAATATATGTTTGGAGACTCTTAAATATCATATACAAGGGACACAAGTCAATGATTCGCCACATTCTGATTCATGAGGGCCCATAACACCTCATGAATCAAAATTTGGTGTTCATTCTAGAAATTTTCTACACAACCATTTCCCTATAAAACATTACGTATTTTAATCAAGGAAACTGTCACAACAACATGCATATTTTACACATCATCTATCACAATAACATGCAATCACTAATTAATCCTAGATGGCATGGCAAAAAATGAATGACATGTGATTCTAGAAAGTGCCTATATGATGCATGAGAGGGCATACTCTCATCTCATCGGTTTTCAACAGAAATAGAACCTCAACAATATCAACAGTAACAACACACATCATGTGAGTCACTCAAGGTTAAATCAAATCAGCTATAACAACTAAAAACACAACAGAAATTTATGTACATGAAGTAGATTGGCTTTCCTTGTACATAGGTTAGCTACTCCGGGGCGTAACTCATTACCAAGTACATATTCCATCCTATCCCTGGCTAAAGGCTCCAAAAAGAAAGTCAAGAGAAAATAATTCCTCTGATACCACTTTGTAACGTCCTGGTTCCAGAAGCCACCCAGAGGCGCCCCGTACCCGGTTGGTCAAATGGCCTTAAGTGCATATCCCTGAACACCGAAGGATAATGACTAGCATCTAGGGACATGGGTGTGATAGTAGAAAAACTATGCCCTCATTGGCAGAGTACACAGTGGAATTGAATATGACATGAAATAGCAGAAACAGTAAATTTCAAACCACAGTAAATAGCGTAGGACTAAAAAGTAAACATATGGAGCACACACACACATATATATGAAATGATGCATGATACATATATGTCTAGGAAAACAGAAAAATAAGTCACAATGCTGAATATAG
Source organism: Viscum album (assembly GCA_963277665.1). Classification (NCBI taxonomy): domain Eukaryota; kingdom Viridiplantae; phylum Streptophyta; class Magnoliopsida; order Santalales; family Viscaceae; genus Viscum; species Viscum album. Next base: position 1,911,041,608 of record OY728155.1, read on the forward strand.
TACTAAAAAATGTACAAAAGAAAAATATATAAGCAACTCCTTAGCATTTTAGGCCTCGACTTGGTCCCATGCTCTCCATCTCTAGTGCACTGAAGAACCTAAAGTAGAATGGTGCTTTCCCTTTTCTATACATGAAACAATATAATCTGTTTGGGCCCAAAATAATGACTGAAATAGGATATGAGAATAAATCCCAGTAGGAAACCACGCGAATATTTGTGCCTAATAGTCAGTGAGTATATGGAAGGTAAAAGTACAGTAAGCACTAAATAGTAAATAGGAAAGTACCCAGTCGCAAACAATCCCTAGTTTTAGTATATAATGTACAAACAAGAAAGTAGCCACTCAAGCAGGTAGAACAAATAGGTAACCCTCTATTTAGTTCTCACATCCTAACCCATATGGTTCAACCAACATGTACTACAAACCCTCTGGGAGGAATAAACAGTCACACCCCTCTGGTTCAGCTAAAGAAATAATAGACTCTCTCGGAAAGAACTCGCCATCAATTCCCCCTGTAGTCTCATATCATACTAAAGAAGCTCTGGGGAAGCACTCAACGTCTCATTCTCCCTATGGCCCATGTCGAGGAACTACAGATGCTCTGAGGAAGCACTCAATGTCAATTCCCCTTGTGGTCTTGCATTATAAATTAAAGACACACTGGAGAAGCCCTTACGTCCATTCTCCCTATGGTATGCTACATTAGGTTCTCATAGCCCTGTGTAAAGTCAACAAGTATCACATCACGTAATGGCCAATGTATCCCCATGAACTACTTGGATAGAATTCTATAGCAACTCAGCAAGGAAGAACAATCACACCATCCTACAAACTAGGCATAAAACTGGAAATAGCCTAAGAGGAAAAACTATACAAAAGGGTCATAAAAGGCAAACATGCATGGGAAAAACATCCAAAGAACAGTAAATTACCCTATTCACAAGAAATTTCCTCTACACAAGAATATAATAAAATCAATCAAACAATAAGGGAAAAACATGAATCACTCAATACCCCGTTTAAGGTTATTGGTGGATTTTGCACAAAATACTTAAAGACTTTCTACATAAAGAACAAACCATATACCTGGATGCTAGGAGATCGATATACTTGAGACACAAAGCTTGAATCTCCATATAATATCTTAGATCATTGAAAAATCATAAAACGTTCAACGTACTATAACATGAGAAAGAGGTGGAATTGGAAAACGATGCTCTACGAGAAGAAAGAGCATATTGATGCGGTTCCAATGAAATCGATGGTGGTCGATTCAGAGAACAGATGGAGGGTCGGGGGCTTGGAGAAGATATAGGGCTTTACAGAATGCTCTTGGTCGATGAAGTTGGAGAAGAAGACAGTTATAAGGTTATGATGCGACCCCAGTCTATTTAATGAAAAAAATTACATGACGTGTACTTTTGGAGTACACGACCTGTACTAGGCTTTTTCGTACTCCGCTTTAGGCAGGCACCATGTCACCCCTACATGGTTGTGTGTGTGGCGATGACACAACCATCACACGACCTTGAGCAGCAACAAAGTACATACCATGTACTCATAAAGTACACGGCGTGTAAATCAAAAATTTCTAGAAACTCTTATTTTCTAAAAAAACCAGAAAAAGGAAAAACATACCTGAAAAGAAGATCTGGGTTCTTACACATTCAACATAATAAGATATTCCTCAATTATGGAATATGCAATACATACATGTATGTACCATTAAATTTTTATATGTTCATATTGGTGAATACCCTTGATACATACATGGGTATGGTATTCACTACACAATGATTTTGGATTTGAAATTCATGGTGCAATTTCGGCAGCATAATGGTGTGACAAAAAAATTCAAAAAAATGTTTGATGAGATATAATTAGGTATCTCATAATATTTACATGAAATATAAAATTAAGGGGATAATATAGATAAATGTTCTATCATATGTAATTTGAAAATAGAAGGTGTAACATAATAATTATTCTTGAAGAAAAAGGATATATGGAATATCTCTTATGAAATTTCGGCAAGGTAATGATTATACTTGGGAAGGATTAATGAGGAGAAAGAGGACTCTAATCATTAAAACATAAAGAGGGAATTATTTTGGAGGTGTCAAATCATACCCCAAGATTTTTAATTGAAAATATGAGGGAATAATAACATAATGAAACTTGGACCAAAAAATGAGAAATGAAGAAATCCAATACATATATTTTGCCTAGTAACGAGTGTTCTTAATGGATCATAGGGGGGACTAATGAGAGTTAAAGGAAGATATCATAATATATAAATAAAATTTACATTATGGGGGTCGTGTGAAATAATAATCCAATATATTAATATGTTACTTAAGAATCATAATGTAAAAGGGTAGTTTGAATGGAAATGAGAAGTGTGAAATCCCTTAAGAACTTTTGCCATTGTAACGACTTTGGTAAGGTTAAAAATGAGGGAAGATAAATAATCCCTAAATAAAGTAAAATAAAATAGAAATAAATATAATTACAATAAAATAATCACATCACCAAACTAAATAACAAGAACTACTTTTAAAGAAGATTCTCAAATTTGAAAGGAGGAGATGAAGGTGAGGAACCCTTACATTGATGTCTGATTCCATTGTCTAGGGTAGGGCTTGAGGGAGGTTTCATGGGATATTGGGGGGAATTGGAAGGATGATAGAGAAAATATTTCATATTAGGGATGTTATCCAAGGGTTTTTAGTGATTATAAGTGGCAGTTTGGGTAGGTTTATATAGGAAAAGAGAGGAGAATTCATTATTATTTAGGTTTTGGACATGACACAATTAAGTAATCAAAACCAAAAACCATCCCAGGGTTTTTGCACATTGTTTTTTTCCAAAATGTATTGGAAAAAATTATTTTATAGTGAAAATGTCCTAAATTATTAGAATAGTAGGCTTTCTTATGTGAAGGTGTGTCACACTCTCAAGAAAATCATTTTAAAATGTTATAATATTTTTTAAGTCTTAGAGGGCCCAATAAGGCACCATAAGATAAATAAAAAAAATCTAAAATTATATTAGTTTAAAGTTAAAAAATAAATTGGAAGAATATACCTTTTATATTATTTTATTACAAAACTATTGGGTCGTTATGATTTCATAAAACACATTATATTTTTAAACAGTATTTAATATTTACCCAAAAATTCGACTGTGTCAAAAAATTATGAAATATTCACCATTAGATAATTTCGACATCCTGAATCAAAAAATAATATTCATTTTGTCTAAATAATTTCATCAACAAGTGATTTTTTACTTTTAAAATAACAACTTACATTTAACAAATATTCATTAGTTTTGACAAAAATAGCTTTCAATCATTATTAAAAATCACAATTGTGTTCATAAAAATTATATGATCATTTGTATTTAATAAATAGTAATTTATTTTTAATATTTTATTACAATATTATTTAATTCAAAAATCCATTAATTCATCAAAATATATTTCTTAATTGATTTTAAATAATAACTAAAAATATTATTTTTGCTTTAAAACCCATTTACAATGTAACAATAGTAAAATGAATGTATAATATTTATGAAAAAAATAAAGCAAATAATCATAGTTATAGGGTATTTTTACATGACCCCTTAAAACATCTGCATAAGACCTAATGGTAAGGTGTGTGATGGTAACCGACTCTTGGGCGGCATGGATAACATTGTTTGAGTGGTAATATTTATTAACATCGATTTCTACCATAGGTGATTCCATTCAAGAATAACGTATTGAAGATCGACATGGGCTTGGTCATGAATGAAACATAGTGACACCACCTCCTTTCAGAGATCTAAAAAATGGGATTCTTATGGATAAATTCTACTGGTTGAGTTCATCGCTTCCATTATTTGGGTGAATTTTATTTGTTAAAGCCCTATATTAATACTAATCATTTGTCAATTTTTAAATGACTATATTATCCACGGTAATAGTTCATAATGGTATTATAAAATAAAAAAACAAGACCATAGAAGTCCATATGTTTCATATAACCATTTTACAAAATAATACATTAAATTAGATCAAGAGGAATTGTCATTAAATTTTTTTTGTCATTACAATCTTCCCCCATTAAGATATTTTTCCTAGAAATATCCTTTTCTCACACTAAATTAGATGAGGTTAACTCTAATTCATCACTTATGATTCCCATGTTTCTTCTTCAAAATCATTGTTTCACCACAACACCATTAGGAGGGGCATTTTGTTATTTCATAGAACTTTTTCCCTATGATATAAGATCTTCACTAAATATTATTCATAGGAGAAGTCATTCTCCAATGGTACCAAATCTAGATTGAGTACATGCGATGGTTCCGGAATTTACTTCCTGAATAGTGATACATGGAATGCATCATGTACTTTAGATTTGATCTATGAGAGTTCTAGTCGATAGTCCACTGGTCCAATGTGATCAAGGACCTCAAAAGTGCTGATGTACATTGGACTAATCTTTCCCTTCTTCCCAAGTCTCATAACTCTCTTCCCCAGTGATATGTGAAGGAATAAAATTTCTCCAAAATCACGCTCTAGGTCTGGTCGATGGTTTTCATCATATTTCTTTTGTCGAATTTGAGAAGCCTTAATGCGATGCAATATGGTCTTAACCTTCTCCTCCATTTATTCGAGCATTTATGAACCTAGGAGTTTTCTATCCCCAACATCATCCCAACATTCTGGTGTTCTTCACATCTTCCCATAAGGAGATTTAAAATGATCCATTTGGATTCTTAAGTGGAAACTGTTATAGAAATTGAACTCAACTAGAAGAAGATATTGATCCCTTATTTATTTTAAGTACATTTATAATTCTCTCAACATGTCCTCAAGTGTTTGGATAGTCCAGTCAGAATAGCCATCAGTTTGAGGATGATAAGCCATACTGAAGTTCAGCTCAGTATTTAGAGAATATTGGAGACTCTTCCTAGACTTAGAGGTGAATATTAGATCTTAGTTGAATAAAATAGATAGTGGTACTCCATGCAGCCTTACCACTTCTCTGATGTATATCTATTCTAGTTGATCCAATGAGAAATCCTATCGAATTGCAATGAAGTGTGCAATCTTTGTAAGATAATCCACAAAAAACCAAATAGCATTATTTTCTTTGGATTTCTTCAGAAGCATAGTGACAAAGTTCATGGTGATGTTCTACCATTTCCATGTTGGTATGGGTAATTTTAGCATAATCAATTTAAACTTTTACCTCTCATCCTTCACTTGCAAACATACTAGGAACATTGATGTATAGTCACCGATCTCCCTCTTCATGTTATCCCACCAATAATTCTCTAGGAAATCATGATACATCTTTTTATTTACTGGGTGAATGGAGATATTTAAACAATGTGGAAAATCCAAAAGTTCATTCTCCAACTCCAGATTTGATGGAACACATAGTCGTGACCCAAATCTCACAATTCCATATTTATTAACATTGAACCCTGAGGATTTCCCTTTTCTGATAGTTTCCACTTCCTTTTGAATTCCCACATCATCCCTTTGAGCATTCATTTACCTTTCCAAAAGATATGGTTTATCAATAATTTGTGAAAGGATTGATGATTTACCCTTATTTATGATTCCCATATCCATCTTCATCAAATCATTAAATATTGGATCATTTTCAATTATCATCAATGATAGAATCACTCGGGCCTTTCTTTTTTGAGAATCTGCCACCTTGTTTGCTTCCTCAGGGAGGTAATGGATTGAGCTATCATATTCTTTGACCAGCTCTAACCTTTTTCATCGGTTCATGTTCAATACAATCTGTGTGAGTACATACTTGAGGCTTTTATGATCCGTTTATATTTCACACTTCTCCCCAAAGGGGTAATGTCGCTAAATTTTTAAAGTGAATATTACTGTATCCAGCTCCGGATCATGTGTTGGATAGTTTTTATCATGAACTTTTAATTTCATTGAAGCATAGGGAATGAGTTTTTCATTTTTCCTAAACACACAGCTCAATACCTTCTTTTAATCATCACCAACAACCACAAAAAGTTCTCCACTTATGGGTAGTGTGAGAATGAGTTCTGTGATACATCTCCTTTTCAAATCCTTGAATCCCTCCACACATTCATCACTCCAAGAAAACTCTACTCCATTCCAAGTTAGCTTGGATTTAGCATTTGAAAATCGTGAGACAATTCTCACAAATAATCGATAATATCTAGTTAACCCAAAGAAGATACAGATATCCTTCATTGATTTTGGCCTTGGCCATCCCTCAATTGAATTTTTCATAGAGGGATCCATTGATATCCCATTGCTTATGATGATACGACCCAAGAATGATACTTCCTTCAACCAGAACTCATACTTAAATAATTTTTAAAGAGATTATCCTTTTTCAAGGTCCCTAGTATAGTGATTAGATAATCCTAATTATCCTCCATGGTTTTGGAGTGTATTAGAATGTCATCTATAAATGATACCAAAAATTTGTCGAGGTAATATCAAAGACTATATCCATCAATCCCATGAAGGTTTCTGGAGCATTATTGGGTCCAAAATGAATTACTATGAATTCATTGTGCTCGTACTATGTACAAAAAGTATCCTTATGGATATCCTCCTTCTTTACACTTACATGGAAATATCCCGATCACAGATCCACCATGAAGAAGAATAGTGCTCCAGGAAGCTGATCAAACAATTCATCAATTCTTGACATAGGATACTTGGTCTTTATCATGATTTTTTTGATCTCATGATAATCAATTCAAAAGCACATTGACCCATCCTTCTTCACGACGAAGAGGATTCGTGAACCCCATGGTGAAGCACTTGGACATATAAACCCATTATCCAGATTCTCCAATATCAATTTCTTTGGCTTCTAAATTTCCACAAAATTAATTCAATATGGATTCTTGGATATTGGAAGTTACCTAGGTATGAGATCAAACGGGATTTCGACATATCTTCTTGGAGGAAGACTAGGCAATTCCTCGAGAAACACTTCAGCAAATTCCCTCACAATAGGAATGTCTTCAAGGATGGTTGCTTCCTTAGACTCAATCACCTGATCAAGATATGCGTGCTCATAGAGCAGTAATATCCATGCTTTAGATGATGGTTCTAAAGAAAATTCATCCTCCTCCTTGCAGTTGTACTAAATCGGGGTTAGATTCTCAATAAGAAGAGTTATTTCCTTATCAAGGAAACTTATGTAGGATCTATATAGAGAACGGAAATCCCTTCAAATAATTGTCTTCAATTCCACCAGTGGGTGTATAGAAAGGTTCTTCAGGAAGTTAAATCCAAAAATTTCAATATGGGAGGTGATATATTCATGGGATGAAATGATTTCCCCATTTTTAGTTCCCACCAACATCAAAACCTCCATGATTTGTGGTGGTTTTGGGATAGTTATACTAAACCATTAGGATATCAAAGAATTCGTAGAACCAGAATCAAAAAATTATATTCTCTATTAATGAATAAATAACCAGAATACCAATCACCATTTCATTTTCGGGGTTCACTTCAGAGATAGTGAGGGATAAGGCTCACCCTTAATTCCTTTGAGGTTGTTTGTTGCCTCAAAAACCCCATGGATTATAACATGGATTTGAAAAGTTCTCAATTTATCTGCAGTTGAATCAATGAAAACTGCGTTGATGGTTGAATGAATAATTCCTCTCCTCTGTAGTAGCAGTTGGTTTTTCTTATAAAAAAATTAATGGTTAGGGTCACATCTCTTCCACACCGAAATGATTTCCTTATGCCATTGAGGAAATTTATGGGGTGCTTCTTTCCACACATTTGGAAAGTGGGGTGATGGAATTTCATAGCACCATTAGATTTATCCATTGGACCACAAGAATTAATTTACACATTCCACTTATTATCCTCACAGTATCCTTGAGATTCATTGATCTCCATTTAGAATTTGAGGTCCCATAAAACAATTAACTCATAGCTATCAAAGTCATATATCACCAGGTCATTCCATAGTCTAGGTTTTAGCTGACCAAATATGTGGTAAACCTTGCATTCGGGGTTAGCGACAAAGCTGGAGGCATATCGTGCGTACTTGTGAAGCTTTCCTCTTATGATCTGATGGATTCATCGTTTTTTTAAGGCCAAGGAATTCCATTTCCATCTTATGTCGGAGGGTGTACGTAAAATATTTATCTAAGTTTTTTTTCCAAATATCCTTCCCTTCCAAAAACATAATATCCTCTTCAGGCTTCACATTTTTGATCAATATCCACCATTTATTATATTAAGACACTATATGATAAGCATCCAGAAGAAAATTCTCTTGTTCAGTACATTGAAGGATGGAGAATATCATTTCAATGGATTTGATCCATTGTTCGGCGATTGACGGATTGGATAATCCACTAAAAGTATGAGGCCTTTATCTCATGAATCTCTCAACTGTGTCTGATTCTTTCTTAGGGTGGGGGGTGGGAGTTCCTCTTGAGCCATGTTTCTATTAAAATCATGAGTTAGATGAGTGAGAATTGTGAAAAATATTGTGACTCCCTCTCCTATTGTATTGGGAATCTCATTAGAAGAGTCATCACATTGATCTCCACATCTGTTGTTAGCCCGAGTCCTCCTATTACCAGCCATTGGATTGACTAAAATAAAAGATGGGGGTAACACATAAAGGGGAATCTATTTTTAAATGGGAAAAATTATAAATTACATTTATTTCCTTAATTTATGAATTTATAGGTTTCAATCTATGTTATTCATCATCTACTTGCCAAAATATATACTTAGGGAATTTTTTTATTCCCTTAATAGTGGTTCATACTATGATTATGAATTTACAAAAGAATATCCACCATAAATGTCGAACCATGAGTGAAGCAAGGCCCAATGTCATGCACCGGTTCTAGTTCAAGTCTAGCTTAAGGTGGTGTTTTCAGGTTTTACCCCATGATACTTCTCTGCCAGAGCCTCCTCAACTTGCTCGTACCCAGATAGAGATGTATTCAAAAGATAAAACACTTACAATATACACACCAAAATTTAGTGAGGTTTTTATTATACCTAGTCTTATCACTATGGATTTCACTATGAGTTTCTAATCCTAATATCAAAAATAAATAAACATATCCTCTGATATCAACTATAAAAACCCTTCTCTTTATTACACACGTAAACATGATTTATTACATAAATTTTCAAATAAGACAACCCTAGGGATTGATAAGTCTAGTGCCCTGGGAAATTAGGAACATTACATAACAACATAATTCATAAAATATAACATCTTCATTGAAAACAAATTTTACATCAACATAACATTCCTTCGTACTTAGCATTGCATGGGATAACCTGAGGTCATACATAAGAAAATGGTGAGTTATAAAGCCCAGTAAGGGATTAAACAAGGCATAAAATGAAAAATATTGTACATGTTATGAAATAGTCATATCAATAGGGAACAAGAGAAATATGAACATAAAGACATGATATAGCATGATAATCATAACATTGGAATGTGGCAACAACATTTTACATTATATTAGCATGATCCAAGGATCATTGCACATGGGTCATGAATAAATCCCCATTGAACATGAATTAACATGAGTAAACCTCCATTACACTTGAATTATCATGATTAAAACCCCATTTCACATGATGTATCATGATACTAATCCTTACCCAACACATTGAAGCGCTATTAGGGCGCACCTTTCAAAAACATTTCATTTCATGCGAAAGTGTGCCACATGGATCATATAACATTGAATCATTCAACATCATAAGTTACTACACATTTAAGGAATGTGGAATAAATACATTTAAGTAACATTAAATTTGTATATGTTCATAAAGTTCAATAACCTTGATAGAGACATGAGTACGGTATTCAGTACACAATGATTTTGTCTTGGAAAATCACGGTGCAATTTCGGCAGCACAATGACGTGACATAAAAATTCATAATAATGGTTTATGAGAGATAATGGGGTATCTCATCATATGTACTTGAAATTTAAAGTAAGTGGGTTATATAGATACATGTACCAACAAATATAATTTGTAAATAGAAGGTGTATGGTAATAAAGAAACTTGAAGAATGAGGAGAAATGGAATAACTACTATGAAATTTAGGCATGGTAACAGGTGTAAACGGGAGGGATTACGGAGAGAGAAAGATGTATCTAATCATTAAAAAATAAGTAGGGAAGTACGTGGGAGGTTAAAAATAATACCTAAAAATTAGTAATATGAATAAAAGAGAATAAAAACATAAATAAACAAAGAAAAAAATGAGAAAGGAAGAAATCCCTTACGAAAATTTTGCATAGTAATGGGTGTGATTAATGGATCTTATGTGGGTTTGATGAGAGTGAAAGGAAGATATCATCCTATATACATCCAATGGATAGTATGGGGGTATGTAACATCATAATAGAACCAATAAATATGGAACTTAATAATCATGATGTAAAATAGTAGCTTTAAAGGAAATGAGAAGAGTGAAATCCCAAACGAAATTTTGGCATAATAATGGCTTAGGTAAGGTTAAAAATGAGGGAGGACAAATAATCCCTAATTAAAATAAAATTATATGGACTGTAATATAATGATTATAAAAAAATCACATTACCATTCGAAATTACAAGAACAACTTTCAAATAAGATGCTTGAATTTGAAAGGAGAAGTGGAAAGTGAGGATCCCTTATTAGAAGTGTGACCCCAATGGCTTGGGAGGGGATTGATATAGACTTAATGGGATATTGGGGCACCTTGGGAGGATTATAGAGAAATTAGGGTAGACTAGGGATGTGATCCAAAGGTTTTTAGTGAATAGGAGTGGGAGATTGGGTGAGTTTATATAGGAAAAGAGACAAAATTCTTTATTATTTATGTTTTTCACACTACACGTTAAACTAATAAGAACAACAAACCATACCATACTCATTCCCATGTTTTATGTAAATGTGGATTTTAGAAAAATATTGTATAAGTTAAATGGAATAAATTATTAAAATACTAGTCTTTCTTATTTCGAGGTGAGTCACATTCTCAAGGAAATCATTTTAAAATGTTGAAATATTTTATCAGTTTGGGAGGGTCTTCTAAGGCACCGTAAAAATAATAATAAAAAACTATAAAATCTCATTATTTTAAAGTAGAAACATATATTGGAATAATATACTTTTAATAGTATTTTATTAAGTCACCATTTTTTCATTATGATTCCATAAAACACATTATATATTTAAACAGTATTTAATTTTTACCCAAAAAATTAACTGTCTCAGAAAATTATGAAAAATTCACCATTAGATAATTTTTATGTCTTGAATCTAAAAAAAGTATTCATTTTATCTAAATAATTTTCTATATATGTCAATTTTTAACGTTTAAAATAAAAACCAGAATTTATAAAAAAATTGATTGGTTTTGACAAAAACAACTTTCAAACCGTAATAAAAATTACAAATGTTTTCATAAATATTATACAGTAATTTATATTTAATAAAAATAAATTTAGTAATAATATTTTATTAAAATATTATTTAATTCAAAAATTCATAAATTCATCAAAATATATTTCTTAATTGAATTTAAATATTAACTAAAAATACTATTTATTCTTTAAAAACCATTTACAATGTAACAATAATAAAATGAATGTATAATAATTATACAAAAAAATAAAGAACATAATCACAGTGATAGGGTCATGTTACATTACCCCTTATAACACCCGCATAGTACCTATAGGTAAGGCATTCACTGGGGACAGACTCTTGAGGGCGAATCGGATAACATCGATCTAGTGGTAATCTCTATTAAATTTCACTTCCCCCATAGGTGATTCTGTTCAAGCTTATTGTGTTGAATATCAACTTGGGCTTGTTCAAGAGTAAAGCCCAGTGTCACCACCTACATTAAAAGATATAAAAAATGGGATTGTTAAGAAGAAATTATATTAGATGAGTCCATCACATTCTTTTTTTTGTGAGTAAATTGGATTTTTTAAATCCCGATATTTATACTAATTATGTTATCCATTTTAGTGGCTATATTATAAATGGTAAAAATTATTAATAGTATTTTGGAATCAAAAAACGTAAAACCAAGGAAGTACATATGTTTCCTATAACTATTTTATATAATAACTCATTTAATTAGATCAAGAGAAATTTTCATTAATAAATGTTTTGGTCGTTACAATAATCGGTTTTCGAAGGGATTTAATGTTCTATTAAATCAATTTTATTGGTAATTTATACAATTCAACATATTCTCTCAAATCCTTTAAAAATAGTTCCATAGTACAAAATATATACATTTCATGATTCTTATTTCCAAAATATATTTTATTAAATAATCATATAACATAATTTTTAATTCCAAATATAAGAACGTTAATCACAAAACATCATATATGGTAATAGAATAAGCTCAACCTTGAACCTTAAATTCTGTTATGGGATATTCCCATGATGTATGGGGTGTTGTTTAGAATATTACCCCATCTCTTTAATGTTGAAGATCTGAACATAAAAAGTATTAATTATTATCTTTTCATTCATGATAAGGGTTTCATTTCTCTCCAAATTTACAAAAAACCCATATTCTATTAATTCTAGAGCTAGGGTGATTCTATCATCAATAATCAAACGAGGTAAAATCCTTCATTTGTTTATTCTCTTATCATTCATTTTCTATTTTATCCTCTTTTTATCATGTATCAATTTTAACCCATAATGAACAGATAATTATCATTATATCTTTATGGAACATTATTCATTGACCTTGTGTGATGATATTTTTGGGGAGAATAATCCCTTCAAAAAAAATTATTAATTACTTTTGGGAAATGATATTTCTTACTCATTGGATTATGTGCATTTACATGATTCCTAATCCTTCATCTTGGTGAAATTTATAGATAATGAAATACAGTATATTGGACAATAACATTATGTATAATAATTTATAATCCCCAAACTTTTGAAACACATAATATATATTGAACATTTTGTACATAGTTAATATCAAAATCATATAAATGGGTTATTTGGGAAAATATCGAAATAATAAGAATATTTTCAAATAATTCATAATTTTATGAAAATAAAATGTAAATAAGAAAAATCATATCCCCTAGGAGTGTAAAACCATGTATGAAGTAAGGCCAATTATCATGCAGTAGTTAATTAATGAGTCTTTATTGATGTTCCATTTTCGATGTTATTACCCCTTCATACAACTATACTATAACCACATAAACTTGTAATATCTGATAAGGGATGTATTTATTTGGACAATACACAATATCTACAATCCCAAAAAAATATATTATTCCAATATAATTATTTTCAATGTGTATCGCAAGGTTATGTTCCCTAATTTATGTTTTCCTAAATATAGTTCCCAAGGATTCTACTAAACAAACAATATGAAAACTGTATTGACCCAGATCATAGTAGTGTGGATGAAGTGTTTATTTTATTACATTATAATGAGATCCATTTAATCAAATCCTGAATGAATTAATACATTATTAGTCATACTAAACTATATACCTACCCTGATATTCACATTAAAAATTTAGAGCTTGAAATTACAATATAGTTTTCATTAATAATTTCATTATTACATATGGCGTATCCCAACATATCTATAAAAAACATTTCATGACACCTACCCAAAAAGGGTACCCCACCTCGGCTGACAAAGTGAGAAGAGAGATAATAACCCCTGATTCCCACCTCTAGTATTCCCTGTGTTAGACACTGGCACCGAGGGTATACTAAACACATAAACTGGAGGCATTACCCTCTAAGATAACACCTGAAAAAGAAATAAATAAGATAGAAAAACCAAATCCTAATGAGACCAAAATATAAATGAAACCCAAGCTCAAATATGTAATTCCATGAAAGAACTACTACAACTGAATGGGAAAAATTCAGGTATGAAATGAAATTAAATCAAAAGTGACCATAAAGCCAGAATATCTCCTATAAAACCCTGACCATGTAGTAACCAGCCTAATCTCCAACCTAATCCAACATAAATAAAAAATTATTTATATAACGTATGGTGATGATAATAGTATACTTAGTTGGATCCTCCCGAAACCTCATGAAAAAGTAATAAAATTATGCTAAAGCACAGCGAACAACATGTGAAACAAACTCATCCCATAAATAGGTATACAATGTTCCCAACCAAACCATGGATACTCTCACCTAGTATCACATAAAATAGTATATAATACAATAAAAATGTAAAGGGTTCCCCACTATACTTTTCAAATTGTTTTCCACTTTCCCCAATGTCACTCGTCCTGAGAATCTATCTCCCAAAAGCATAGCGCAGAGACACTTGGATAGAGCACCACCACATGCACTTCATAGAACACAACCACCATGACCACATTAACAAAAGTAAACAAGAAGTTTCCTGGATCCACAATATCTCACAAGACATGTATCATACATCAGGTATTATAACTCAATATATCCCAACCCATACACCATGAAGGGATCCTCAATCAACCACATTCTATACACGTAATACCTATAGAAGTCCATAAAAATATATCCAGAATATAAGTGTGTGAAATAAAACCATGCCATTACAGCCCTCTACACACATATATGGGGAATACTAACTATAGTGAAAACAAAAAAAGTAACTACCAAGAGAAGAGGGCATGGTCAAAGAGGGTAGTCAACCATTCTTACTCCCATTAAGATGTTAGGGAAATCACCTCCCAAGACTCAGAATCCTTGGGGTGTCAATTTCCCTAATCGATATGGTGGAGTAGTGTATAGAAACACAAAAATTACAGCCAAATAAAATAGATCATAACCAAAATATGGTCAATAAAACTACAATATAATTGTCCTTTAATAACGATATAAAATGACATTATTATTACTAAAAAAGTGTTGATAATGAAAGCATGGTTAAAAGCAAAAAACTTTTATCATCAATAAAAAAATTCTGTTAAACGCCCCCTTTAATCGTGCTTAAAAAGTGTTGTTAAAAAGGTCCTTTAATAGTGTTTTTAGGGGTGTTAAAGGCTCCCTTTATCAGCGCTCTTAAATGGTTCTTTTAATAGGTCTAAAAAATAACAGATAAAAAAGCCACTAATAAAAGCATATATTTTTTTCATGCCCCACCCAACACTCATTATCTGTGATTCCCCCAACCCTTTATCAATGATTTCACAAACCCGTTATTTGCAATTTATATAAATATAGGTGCCCACAGGGTCCCCAGAATCCTTTGAGTTTCGAACCGTAGAACTCCAACATATACACTAGCTACTTTACCACTCCACAATACTGTTGTTTTTGCATTTTATGATATATATATATATATATATCATTACATTTTTATCCATATATTTACATATATGGTTATATATTAATAAATATATTATATATGTAAATATGTTAATTAATTAATTATAAAATTAATTTTTGATGGGAGAATATATAAATAGTATTTAAAAAAATTTATATAATTGATTATAAATAAAATTAAATTATTAAAAATGATAAAATTTAATATCCATGATATAAATATGAATGTAATAATTGGTAATAAATTCAGTACCCACTTAAAAATAGAAAACACACGCCCATAATAATCTTAAAATCAATCGAAAGTTAAAAAAATTGTGTACGCTGAATAAAAACTAAGTTTTGGAGGCCTTTTAGGCCTTTTTTGGCCTTGAAAAATGTGATAGAAGGTTCACATGCATCTTTATCATATACAGATCAATGCATACGAGGACGACACGATTAGTAGATGAGATAATAAACATAATGGGCCTCCTTCTATCACATTATTTTAGGCAAAAAGGGGCCCAGAAGGCCACCAAAACTCAGTTTAATGAAATCATCATCGATAATCTAAACATAGAAAGAAAATATCAACACAGTTAGTAGATGATCTTCCCATTGAGTCTTTTCCCTCTATAGTAGGAGTGTAGACCTATCCATCATCAAGAATCTAAACACCAAAAGCTCATATCATACCCCACACATCTTTACCTCATTTGGATGGTGGGTAAGAAATATGAGATGCCTCAAGAAGTGGGGAGATTATAATAGATAAACTATCAACATGTTCAACAAGAATAAAACTTGAATATCATTGGGTAAGCCCATATTCAACATTTTATATCATCTCTGGTGTCCTCCACGACACCCACATGAAACAAACGATGCATCTCACCACTCTAGGAATAAACCGCTACAATAGCCACTAGGCCACCTAACCCCCACATTCCACAAAAGCCCTCCAAAATCATTCATCCCATGATCACTTCACATCACAAGCAGTAGGAAACAAAAAAACATAGAAACTAAAATCTTGGCCCTAAATAATGCAATCTTCCTTTACACACAGTTTTCTTTAACATCTTCAAAGAATAAGGTACTTGGACTTTATAATAGGAGGGAAACTCAGTCTCTTAAAAGGCATTATATTTTACCAACAATCGGTTCTTAATTTCATCTTTAATTAACTGATTCAATTAAACATTCATATCTTCATCCATTTGATTATCATCAAATCACAATAATAAATGGATTCATTAATAAGACTCTTTAATCCTTCTACCAATCAATTTAAAATTAAACCCAACATTATGTTCTTCAACAATTTGCATCAAGAATGAAATTCTATACAAGAAAGGAATTGATATCACACTATCAAGGAAATCAAGAGGCAATTACATCCCTATTAAATTTATACCAATTATTTAATTCAGTTCTAATATTTATTATGTAAATTTCATTGTGATATAGTGGCTAAATGATTCTATATCTACAAATGCACAGAAATAAAATAGAGATGTCATGAATCCCCTATCTCAAACGTTTTTTGACTTTATTTTCCCACGAATGGTCCAACACAATGGATCAAGATCATCTCTCCCACAATCACTAAATCCACATGAGGATATCATGACATAACTACCAAAACTGTCAATAAAGAAAGATCCATTAGAAACATGGAGATCACATTCCATCACATGGAATGGATAACTGAGAAAAAATAGTTTAAGGAACCTAAAACAACTGATTTAGAACATACCTTATATCGAAGATAAATCGACACTTCATGGTTGAACCAAAATAGTGTGTGCAGATGTAGTATAAAAAGATCCATGGGGGAAATGATCCAAGGATTATAGTTCAATCAAACATCTCCTATGGGAGGAAGAACTATGGGTAACCCATATAAAGGGGAAATATGTAGGAAGAACAAGGGTGGAAGGTATCTTTGTGTTTTTGAAATCTAATGGTGAAGTGGTTTAGATATTCCATTAATGGAAGATAGAGTCAATATTGAATGTTTTGAGCAATTAAAGGCACACAGAACCTTAGGAAAATTTAGTTAGATGTTATGGAATTTTAATTAGCCTTAAATACTTTAAAAACAAGTCTTTTAATGCATTTTACGTCAAAGATGTTGTCAAAGGGTAGAGTCTATAGGAAGAAAGAAACATAATTCATGACTCACTATTGGATGACTCGCAGATGAAAAAGTCACTATTGGATGAATCACCATTATATGACTCACCATTGGATGAGTATGAATTGGATGACTCCGCATTGGATGATTCACCGTTGGATGAGCCACACCTAGATGAATCACCAATAGATGACACACCGTTGGAAGACTCACTATTCTAGAAACACTGTACACCTATCGTTGGATATCTTACCCATATGGAAACACTATACATCAACTGTTGGATGACTCGCCATTCTAGAAACAATGTTCACCAACCATTGGATGACTCACTGAATTGGAAACACTGTACTCCTATTATTGGATGACTCACAGTTCTAGAAAAATTGTACACCTACTATTGGGAATCTCACGGTTTTTGAAACACTATACACCAACCATTGGATGACTCACCATCCTGGAACCATTGTTCACAGAATTGGAAATTTTTCATAGTGTTACAAATAAGTCCCATTAACCTCCCAGAACACCTCAAACATCAAATTCTCAAGAATGTAATGGACCATAGAGGTCTGATCCATTACATTAGATACCTCTAAAATCATTATCATCCTCAAGAATCTAAAACCATACGAGAGAGTAAATAGAACAATGGTTATGAACAAACAACTTGTATGATATCTTTCAAAGCCCTTGCAACCACAAAATCTCAAATGCTTAAAAAAGGGAAAACTTGAAACCATACGAAAACTTCTTCCTTCTTCTAAGTACTCTCCAGGGGGATAAATCTCAAAAGAGAGAAATCTATAAAATGAATCAACAGAAATCCATATCATAAATAGAAAATTTTCACAACCACTGATTGACTAGCATTATAAAAGAAGAGATAATCATCAAACAACTCGGGGTAATGAGCATGTATCTGCGACTCACGTTCACAGGTACTCTCTTCCACACCATTGTTCCACCATAATACACGATCTCAGGGAATAACACACCTCCAAAAAACCTTCTCTTTATGGTCTTACATCTCTACAGGTCTCTCCTTTATGTTTGCATCATCGTCTACATTGATACCACCCCAATCGATGATGTGGGAGTCATCATGAATATAATGACAAAGTTACAACACATGGAAAACATTGTGTATCCAACTCATCTCTAGGTGAAGTGCTACCTGATACGCCATGACTCTAACACGATCCAACACATCAAAAGGCCCAACAACTCGGAGATAAATCCTACTCTAATGACAAATCCTTTGATTCCCATGATATGTAGGCACCTTAAAAACACATGATCACCAATTTCAAACTCTAATGGTCTCCTCCCATGATCATCATAGGAATTATATCGATCCATAAATTCATTCATCCTCTTATGAATCCACTATTCCATCTCTAACGTAATATGTACCTGTTCCAGCCCGAGAATTACCGATTGTCCAACCTCAGTCCATCATAATAGAGTACAGAATGTCCGGTCATAGTAGGCTTCAAACGGAACCATGCCGATGGTTGAGTGGAAAATATTTTTATAATTGAACTCTACCAAGTGTAGGCTCCTCATCCAAGATCCTTCGAAATCCCATACACATGATCGTAACATTTTCTCAAGAGCCTGGATGGTACACTCTTCCAGACCGTCCGTATGTGGATGAAAATAAGTGCTAAGGAATATATAAGAAAAAAAGCATGATTGTGGCCTATCAACATATTATAGGTAAAATAGTGATCCCAATTAGAAATGATCTCCCTCAGGACTCCGTGGAGTCTCACCACCTCCTCTAGATTCTACCTCGACCAAACCACCACTTAGCTCAACTCCTTGATTCCTATAAAGTTAAATTACATTCTACAATGATTCACTAATGCCCATAAAACATCATATCCCCCATGAGCTCATGGTAATTGGTAAAAAAGTCCACTGATATGTCCTCCCACTTCCTTTTAAGAACATATACTGGCTGGAGAAAACCATCAAGAGCACGGTGCTCGACCATCACCTTCTAGCAGACCAAATATCGAGACACAAATTCTACAATTGCATGCTTCATCGCAAGCCACCAAAAATGACTCCTCAAAGCACAATAAATCATTTTCTTATAAGGATATACCACTAAGGGTGAATTATGGAACACTCTAAGAACCATATCACTCATCGACAAAGGAATCAAAACCTTCCCTTAAAAAAACACCTAGTTTTGTTCATCCTCAGACCAACTGTCACAGGCTACTCCACAAACAACTCTGTATCTCCAGACATCCACCTCATGATCCCTTAACTAAGACTCTTGCACTACTGGACCAAAGGTGACTGCACCATCATCAAGAAAATACAAAGATTTCAATCAACTTATCCCATATCCATATGTAATGTTGAATGTTCTTCCATAACTCTCTAGGAATAACGTGATTCGCAAACTACATCACTCGGTAACTTCCTACATAGCGCATCAGCTACACCATTCCCATTTATAAGAATTCGTGAAATTTTGATGCCATAATACTATAATAACTCCTTCCACTTATGTTTCCTTATGTTCATGTCACATAGGGAGAAAATGTACCTCAGGCTACTATGATCGGTGAACACCAAAAAATGCTCGCCGATGAGGTAATGCCTCCACAAATTTAGGACAAACAATGTTTTATCCATGCCAAGATCATCAGTGGAATAGTTATGTTCATGGGGATTAAACTAACAATACCCATAAAAAATGACCAATCTATACTGATTCAGAGTATAGCCTAACGCCAGACATGATTCATCAGAGAAAACATTGAACTGTGGTCCTTCCGCTAGCGGACAAAGAACCAGAGCACTGACTAACTTCTCCATCAGAGACTCAAAATCTACCTACCACTAGTTAGTCCACATTAAAACATGATCCATTTTGGTAAAAAAATTTATAGGAGTTTCAACCTGAGAGAAATCGGCTACGAACCTCCAATAATTTCCTAAAAGTCCAAGGAAACATCGCATGTTCGCCACTATTTTGGGGGAATCACAAGACAAAACTACATCTATCTTCGACAGATTAATAGGTACTCTCATATGAGATACAAAATTCCACAATAAACGGTCTTATCCAGCCCAATAATCACACTTGGATAACATACGAAACCGCTGCTATTGATGAAGAACTCCCAAAACGGCATGCAGAAGCTCTGCATGATCCTCCTTAAATACGGAGTAACTTAGTACGTCATCAATGAAAACCATTGAGAAATTATCAATGAACTCACAAAAAATATATTTTTTCCACCCATTAACTTATCTAGAGCCTTAGTAACATCTAATGTCATCACCAAAAAATTTTAATCCCCATGACGACAATGGAAACAAGTCTTTGAGATATCGACATCTATCACACAAATTTGATGATATCATGACCACAAATAAATCTTCAAAACCCAAAATACACCATTTAGTTGATCTAATAAATCATCAATCCATGGAATATGATAGTTTTTTATAACTATATATTGGTTAAACTGATGATAATCGACACACAATCACAAACTATCGTCAGTGTTCTTCATGAACAAAACTAGTTAACCCCACAATTACATGCTTGGACGAATGAAATCACACCACAAAATACCATAGATCTATATACATAGATCTCACAATGTGGATGATTCCATCCTATAAGGAGACAATGAGATAAGTGAAATTACATGAAATAGTTTGATCCAAAACTTGATCTCCTATCGAGGGTGTAAATCTATAACCTCTTCTGGAAAGACATCAGGGAACTCTTCCACAACCCTAGGAAACTCTGACTGTTGAACATCATACAATCTCAGCATTAGATCATCCATCAAGGATGACAAGAGTAGAACATGCCTCTAACCCATTCGAGGGCCTCTCTCACAAAGAAACACTATTGTCTCTCCATTAGCATCAATGAACCCCACTTACCACTGAATTAAATTCAAAATATCCTGCACTGAATCTAACCAATCCATGCTGAGGATAAAATCACATAGTTTTATTACTAAAAATAGGAAATATCCCAAAGATTAGTGATACCTCATAACTAGCTCATAGTCTCTACATACTTCAAACAAGTCATCTCAAACTCAAAATGGTATAGTCAATGCCAAGCATAATAGAAGACTCTATACATCATGTCCCACGGTATGGACCAAGGATAGTGATATAAAGGAGTGCATCACTACTGATTCAAACAAGGAATTAATCCATGTAGAAAACATGAAAAGGGTACATTGAACAACATCTGGATCTCCTGGTGCTAGAAATACTAATGCATGAAGCTGACCATGACCTGCTCTATGTCTTATTTGGACAACTAAAAACCACCTCCATAGCCATGCTCTACTCTCTATAGATGGGGAGAGTCTCAGGGATATCCTTTTCATACCCCACCTTCTCTTTGTTGATCCAAATTTGGTGCAACCTATTTTTGTTTCCTTGGAAGGAACTACATAAAAAGAGGAAGAAAGAGCGGAACACCAAGAACATGCTGACAGCTCAGAATAGACAGGAACTCAAGAAACTTATGACCTCGGCCTCCACAAGAATAAAAAAACCTGATCCCTTAACATAGGCCTGAGAGATGCTTCCCCTAGATAAATGAGATATTGAGGTTTGGGACCTACCCCTGACCAAATGAAAAATCGTATTCCATAATAACTACGAACCCCAAACCAAAACACTGCATCTTGATAAATACTGATGACTCATTTATCGTGATGATCTGGTTCTGGAAAATATCATCTCGATGACCTATTACCTCTCCAGCATCATGAGATATGTATTTAGAAAAAATACATTGAACTAGTGCTAGATGTCTTGATGAACATACTCCTCTAAATACCTCTCCTTGGCCTCCTCAACTGGAAACAGGTCTGAAGCATATCGTAGTAGGTTCCTGAAATGGATCATGAATTCTCACACACTAGAGTGCCCCTGCCGAAAGGTAAGAACTTCTTACTGACTATGCGCCTACATGATCATAGAAAGAAATTATTCTCTGGAATAATCTTAAAACTCCTCCCAATATATTTTTGAATCTCCATGATCCCCGAAGAACAAGAACCACTACTACCTCACTACCCCACATGGCATCATTTGAACCAACAATACCCAGTGCTCCTTCCGAGCATGGATCAAACTGAAATCTATCTCAACCTCATCCAACTAATATTCCCTTACTACATTTAAAATGGATAAATAGTACATATACATAATTTGGTGCGGAAATTCTCGGAGTTTCATCCTCGAAGTGTCATCATCGTCAAACTTTACTTGGTAGTGTTCTGATAGCACAAAATACTTGTCATCTTCGGCCCGAACCTGATGAAGACGTTGACCTGGAGCCATACATATAAAGTTAAAATTAGATATACATCATAAACCAAGAATATTGAATCCTTTAAGATAACTAATTGTTTTCATTTATTCATTTTAGTTTGACCTATCTTTAGTTATACCCATTCAAACACATGCACTAAGAAGAATGATGTATGATTCTTTCCTAGGTCTTTACCCTACAACCTGTACCATCTCATTTAAGATCCACTGCACTCTTGAAGGTCCATCCATTAGATCACAGGGAGGATTAAATACCTTTGTATCTTCCTATATACCATGTTTATAGTGCTTTCTAAACATAACTAACATTATGTCCCAACCAATCAATGTAACCACACCGGTTCCTAACTCCAAACTCCATCATATCCCTCAACCAAAACTCTAATACCACTCTTTAATGACCCCATCACCACATACTGTACCCCTCATGGGACTATAATGATATCAGAGTGATAATGACCCCCCTGAGTCCCACCTCCAATAGGCCCTATATTGGACAATACCACTGAGGTTATTATAAACACACAAATGATAAGAATTAACCTCTAAGAAAACACATGCAAGAGAGAGAGAGATAAGATAGACACCAACCAAATCCTGTCTAGACAAGAAAGTAAAAGAATCCCAAACACACATATGTAATTTCATTCAAGAGATACTAAAATGGAAAGGTAAAACTATAAGTACCAAAATAGAGTAAAATAATAGCGACCACAAATCCTGAACAACTCCTACAAAACAACAGGCTAGTAGTAACCAGCATGATCTACAACCTACTCCAACTAACTATAAATAAAGTACATATACCACATGGTGAGTATAATAGTATACTCCATCATATCCTACCTAGATCATCTCATAAATAGGTATAGAAATCATGCTAAATCACAGCGAATAATAGGTGAAACTGACTCGCCCCATAAACAAGTATACTATTTTCCCAGCCTCACCACTGCTACTCTCACCATGTATCGCATACAAGAGTATATAATATAATAAGAATTGGAATGTTACATCGCTTCCATGTCCCCAAAGGTTTTCAATTTTTCTACAATGTTGCACGTCTTGGAAATATCCCTCAAAAAAGGATAAACAAAAGACACATGGGTGAAGCACCACAACAAGTACATTGTGTAACACAACCTCCACATCCACATAAGCAAAAGTAAATAGGTAGTTTCAATAATCCACCATAAATTATATAACGTTTATAAAAAATTGAGTATTATACCTCAATCAATCATATCCCATACTATGAGTAAGGATCCTCAAGCCATCACAACCGATACACGTTATACATATAGTAGTCTATTGGAAACTATATCCAGAATATATGTTTTTGAAATAACCACAAGATATTATATCATTCTACACACAGATATGAGTAAATATATCCTCTATGCATATCATCACAACTAACTACCAATAGAAGAGTTTGCATTCAAAGGGGTTAGTCATCTATCCATCCTCCCACTAAGATTCTATGGAAAACACAACCCATGATTCAAAATCTCTAGTCTCTTATTTTATATAACCAATATAGTGGAGTAGCGTCGAGTAGCACAAAAATAAAAATATAACAATATATCTCACAAACACACTATGGGAAACACATAAACTCAGACTCAACTATAGCTATCATCTCTCGAATGCCATAATTCCACTTTTAAGACTAGATATCCTATAATCACACAACCATTTAAAAAAATACATTAAGTTACTTATCCCTTTTTATCCATTCTAATTTACATTAATTAATTATTTAACCCTTAGTTAACCATTATCCAAGTCCATGTTATATTTCATTATAGTTTTAAAAATGATCCATGCCCTCTAGGAATAACAAAATCGAGTCCATGACTTCTCAACAGTACTACCCCATAATTGCATCTCAACAAGATCCAACTGCATGGGTTAACCATAATTTATTCCTTTATTTAATAGTTTTTCCACATTCCATATTTCTAGGTATTCTAATAAATAATTATAAGCTATGAAACACAAGGGGATCAACATGGTGTTTAGATGAGCTACCTATCCAGTCTTTCCCACCTATAGTAGGAGCGTAGACCCATACATCCTTGAGAAGCTAACAATGGCAAGCACATGGAATACCAAATGCTTATTTTTCTTTTATTGGAAGGAGTTTAATCAACATCGACTTCCTCAAAATGTAGGGAGAGTAAAATAAATAAATACACAATATGTTCAACTAGAATCCATCTTTCATATCAATGGGTAAGCCTAGCTTTAACCTATTCCATTATCTATGGTTACCTCCTCGAAACCCACATGCACAAACTGATGAATCTATCCACTCTAGGTGACATCTGATTCCAAAAACATTGGGACTCCCTACCCCCACATACCACAACAGCCATCTAGGCTTATCCATCCAAGGCCCACATCACATCACAAGTAGTAAGAATGAAACAAACCTAGAAACTAGTTTCTTGGCCATAAATAAGGCATTCAACCTTCACAAAAAAGAACTCTCATGGATCCAAAGCACTAAAAACATAGAATTTACTACAAGAAGGAAACTCAGTCCTTATAAAGGAATTATATTTAACACACAACCAATTAATTATTCCACCCTGAATTAATAGATTCAGTTAAAGATGCACAACTTCATCCATTTGATTATCGTAAAATCACAACAACAATAACTGGATCAATTAACATACCTATTTATTCATTTAGAAATCAGTTTACAATTAAACCCAACTTCACATTCATTAAAAGATTCCATCAAGAACAACATGTTACACAATAAAGACATATATATCACACTATATAGGAAATCATGAAGCAATAACATTACTATGAAATTGATTTGAATTCTTTAATCTAGTTACAATATTTATTATGTTAACTTCATTATGATAAAATTTATAAATCATGCTATCTTTATGACTACATGTAAATAAAATAGAGAAGACATGAATCAATTATCTCAAAAGGTTTCCAACATTATTTTCATTTGAATGGGAAAACACAAAGGATTCTGATCACCTATCCCACAATGACTTCATCCAGAAAAGGATGCCACAACACAACTGCATCAACCAACACCCATGAATGCTCCATTACAAACATGAATGTTACATGAAATCACATAAAAAGTAGAAACGGGAGGAAACATATCAAGGAAATGATAAGTATAGATATATAAATAAACCTTATATATAAGATGGATCTATACTTCTAGGTTGCACAAAAATAGTGGCTGTACATGCAGTAAGTAAAAAACCAAGGGAAAAAATCCAAGGATTACAGTTCAATAGCACAAAACCTACGAGAGGAAGAACACAGGGCATTCCGTACCAAGTAAAAATAAATAGGAACAAGGATGGAAGTTATCTCGGTCTTTTGAAAATCTAAACGGAGAAGTAGTTTAGATTTTGAATTAAAGGATGATCTAAAGAAGATTAAAAATTAGGATCGTGTAAAGGGAACAAGACCGTTATGAAAATTTATATAGAATTCATGGGATTTGAAACAACATTATGTCCATTAAAAACTAGATTTTGAATGCATAAAATTTCAATGATAATGTCCATGGGGAGAAACTGTATGATGTTGGAAACAATGTTCATGACTCAATATTGGAAGACTCACCGGTGGAAAAATCACCATTGGATGAATCACCATTCAAAAAATCACCATTGGATTAATCATCATTAGAATAGTCACCATTGGATATGTCACTATTAGATTACTTTCCATTGTTTTAGTTACCATTGGATGACTCACCACTCTGGAAACTCTATACACCAACTATTTGATGGCTCACAATTTTGGAAATGCTATACACCTACCGTTGGATGACTCACCATTCTAGAAACATTGTACCCCTATTTTTGGATGTATCAACATTCTGGAAACACTATACACCTACCACTAGACGACTCACCATTTTTGAAACACTATACACATACAGTGACATGAATCACCATTCTAGAAGCATTGTACACCTAGATTTGGACGACTCGCCATTCTAGAAGAACTATACACATACCTTTGGACGACTCACTATCCTGGAAACAATGTTCATAGAAATAAATTTTTTGAAAAGTGATAGAAATAAGTTTCCTTGACCTTGAATAAAACCTAAAACACTAGATTCTCACAAATTCATGGTGCAGAGAGGTCCAAGCCATTAAAAAACACATCATGGTATCCTAGGGAAAATAAAACATAATTATGGTGTGAGATGATATTATTAGTAAGGGTAAGAATAAAATAAATTCTATAGTATATAAACATGAATAATCAAGATGTAATGGAAATTAACAAAAATTAATTCCAATCAATAAAAAAAGTGA
This sequence comes from Viscum album, assembly GCA_963277665.1. Taxonomy (NCBI): domain Eukaryota; kingdom Viridiplantae; phylum Streptophyta; class Magnoliopsida; order Santalales; family Viscaceae; genus Viscum; species Viscum album. The sequence goes on from OY728155.1 coordinate 1,911,068,769, forward strand.
GAATAATAACGAATAAATAAATGATGTTCAAATAAACTCTTATAAATAATCATATAAGCATGAACGAAATCCATAGATATGAAATCTAATAAAATAATCAGTTTTATATAAATAAATTATCTCCTAATGAGGGGATTATTTATTCTAGATAATTGAAAATTAATATAAATAATATTCAAAAGAAAGATAAAATTAGTGGTTAGAAATTTGTTCAATTTAAAAACTGATTTGTCTCATGGGAGTTATTGATACTTCGAGGGGATATCCATAACTAGGTCCCTTCCATTCACTAATAATTCAAATTAATACCTCTTATAAATTGGATGAATCATAATTGGTATATAAATTCATACTGAGAAACTAACATATATAAGGTTAACACATACCTCAATCAAATAAACTTATTCATAAACCATACAGAGTAATATGGGAACGGTAATAACATTGTACAACATCAATCAAAATGATCATAAATAATCAAAATAAAGAATAAGGATTATATCAATAAACTATATCACTATTGTAAATAAGTACAATAAAGGGATAATTTCTTTGAATACTATGAAAACAATAAAATTCCTTTAAAAATATTTTTGAGGAAAATAAAATTTTCACTTTTAAAATATTTTTTTAAAAAATTGAAAAAATATTTTGGTAATAACATTATCTAAAATAACCATTGAAAAAATTTAAAATAATCCTTGAATCATTGAGTACTAATGATAGTGTAATATAATGTTCAGCTTATACATGTTAAAAAAATTCCTTTTACATTTTCTGTAAAATCCAAATGCGCATTATTTGGAAAATTACATGAAGAGTCCTTCAAAAAAATTAAATTTTTTTTGTAAAACTGTCATTGAAATTTGATTTCAATCATTAAAAAAACTATTTGGAAAACATTTTTATAAAATAGGGATTTGGAAGAACAAGTATTTTTGACCAAAGAGAGAAATTTACTCTGATTTTGTAGAAAACATATTATCAATCCTTTTATGTATGGAAAAAGTAATATTTATAATATTACATCAAACCTTAATTAATAATAAGATTATTAGGAAATTTATTCTGTTTTACTATATAAATATAAAATAATTCCCCCATGGGAGACTTAAAAAAACAATACTAAATAATAATGAGATTGTGAGATAAACCATTTCCACTGCGGAAGAACTTCAATCATAAGCCCCATGAAAGAAATTATACCAAATGAACCATTAAATATAATCAATATGAATATATCCTTAGTATAATATATCAAAAAGAGAATTAAATATACCACACCAAGGAAATGGTGGTGAATATGGCGTATGTATCATGAATGTAAAAGTGAGATGAGAAACCTATGCCTTATACTAGACTCCCTTCATATGTGTTTGAAACTCTTATATAATAAATATAATTTAGTTATAATTATATTAAAGAACAATATTAATATATATATATATATATATTTATTTACGTTCCAGTTTTTATATTTTACCACCATATATTCAATAATATTTTATTATTATCATTGTTTTGAGTTTTAATTGCCTTGCTTTATTATGAATATTTTATTTTAAAAAATTTGATTCTTGTATAAAGGATATATTTATAGAATCAACATAATGGTTTTAATATTATAAATATTATTTTATTTCATTAGATACTTCCTTTTTACCATTCATGAAAATTTTACATGTAAAATGAATCACATCGCTTCGTGGAGACGGTAGGTCATACGTACGAACGGGCGACAACATCATTCCATAAAGGGTGAATGGATAATGAAGTCCAGGATATATTAATTTTCCATAATAGATATAATTTCATATATAATAGATATATTCATCAAAGTTATGTGTTCTATATTCAATGTAATGCGTAAATCGAAAAAAATCACATCGTTTCATGATGCAGCAGTTTGTTATACACACAATGAATCTTATAATATTGTAAAAGGAATAGATTGTTAGAAGATTCATGTGATATTATAACTCCAAAAGTTTAATAATATCCTAAATAATATATATATATATATATATTAAATCCACCATTTATCAAAATTTTATAAGTGATTGTAGAAAAAAGTTACATTAGATTATGCGGTGGTAGTCGAATATACACATGATTGATGATTTTGCTTCCCATTTAATGGATGTCAAGATATATAAATATTATTTGATCAGACATATATATATATATATATATATATATATATTTGAGTTAAATTTTTTATTTTATTTTATATTTGATGAAATAATTTATGGTTGTAAAATATTAAAAAAAACTAATTAGCTTACTGATGAAAATTGTCTTCTCTTAGAGAAACCTCCTTGGGATAACTTCTTGAGGAAACCGAGAGTATTCATTTCAGAATACCAGACGATCTAGAATAATTCTACGAAATTTTGTTTGGATTTTTATTATATTTTTTAATTAATTATGTCTTGAGATGTGTTAATATGTAGTTGAGTGAGTTCCCTTTATAGTTGAGTTGGAGTGGAATTTTTGTAAATACACACAACTATTCAATAATGGGAAGTTGCTCTCATCCAAGGTGGCTCTACAATTGATTTTTAAATGGTTTGGGGGAATATATTATTGGTAAAAACCTCCACTAAAGATAATAACACATTCTCTAAACATTTTTCTTTATCTTCTTTGCTTCATTACTTTTACCATCTTAGTTTTTCATGATGATAAGTAGTATTTTTAAATATTATGTTGTATACTTTAAGATTAAAATAAAATTTTTATTAATAGATAATTTATATATAATTTTTATAAATATTAAATCCAATTGGAAATATAAAAATCCAATGTTTTTTGAAAATTAAATTTGATACAAGTGCATGTAACGTGGAAAAACAAAGCATTTACATTATCCACAGTATGGATGTTCTTCTACTTTAAAGATTGATATATTTAATATAAATGAATATTGAATCCCTAAAATAACCATTTTGGTATAATTAAACAATTAAAAATAACATTTTTGATGATTTGATTTTTGTAAATGTAATTATTTTAGTAAAATATCACTTACTATAAAATAACATTAATTTAAATTTTGTTGTCTTTTATTTTATTTAAATTTTAAAAAATATTATGATGATTATGGAATTAGAATATATTATTATAACATATTTATAAAATTATATATTTATATATATAATTAATTTAGCATAAAAATTAATTTAAATTATTTTACTTTTAAAATATTTAGCATCACTTATGTTATTTTACTCTTAATTAAATAAATACTGAATTGGAATTTTGTTGGAATTTAATTTAATTATATTATAACTAAAAATTAAAAATATGTTACCCACATAATATTAATAAAATTATGTTAAAACATACAATCAATATGCTTCCACATATTTGTTTCCCTATGTATACACTTAATTAAAAATTACATGACAAAGGATGACATTTTGTCTTTTTTCATTTTTGAAATTATTATATAGGTAAATTTCAATGGAATGTGTCCAAAAAACTCACAGAAATAGATCCTAAGGTGGTATGGTACTAAATATTTTCATAAAAAAGGAAATATAAATTATTTAGATCATTTTAGCCCTTGTCATTTTAGTTTAACCACATAATAAACTTGTTTTATCATTAACTATGGTAAATAATTTTAATGTTTTCATTATAAATTTTTGAATGAATGTAAATATTTTCTATTAGATAAAAAATTATACTTATTATTAATTTTATATCCTTTTTTAAAAACTCTATTAATAATTTTTTTATAATTCAATTTAAAATCAGACCACCGACGCGATAAGATAGAGGATTTTCAAAGAAAAGATTCTTATAATTATAGAATAGTTAATATAAAAACAAAAAGTGAAATTGATTCCAATGAGATAAATTAGATAAACATAGAATTAAATGTACATATAATAAACCCAATTTTAAATAAAATATAACATTGTAAATAATTTAAATGAAAATGAAATTTTCGATAAAAATCAATATTTTTCACTATTCATTAAAAATTATTCTTTTAAAAAATTATAAAAAACTCATAATAAGATTATATTCACATGTAGATATATAAAAATGAATATTTTATAAAATTTATATTATAAAAGTTTCTATAATTAATTTTAAACCATGCGCGTAATGCATGACCAAACCCCCTTCAAAAAAATATAGTCTTTCCAAAGAAATATTTAATTATTTTTAAAATGGTTCTTAAATTACTTATAATAAATAGATAAAAATTGAATTTATATTATACATGTGTAAAAAAATATTTTTCATATTTTTTATTTGTATTCAATCATTCAATCTTAATGAAAATGTACTAATAGTAATGTAAATATACAGATATATTAATATAGTACCACATTTTTTTAGACTCATTGTTGAATTAATAGAAAGATATCAATGAGAGAAAATATATTTTAAAATATATACATAGTAATATCTTTGGGTGTTGAATACATGGTCAACAAACCTATAGAATGACCATAAAATTAATTGTATAAGTTATATATTCAATATTGTAAGCTGAATAACATAGTATCATGGTCACATAATGTAATGCTATATGAAAACATTAAAAAATGGGCACAAAACCCATCATATATGTTGAGAGTTCTCATTTCTAGTACACTATTATTCTGTGGGAATTCTTATAATTTCCTCTTTTTTTCTCACCCTGATCGTGGTTGATGTGATCCTAATGATATCAGTTTATCCTTACGTTCAGTATGAGTAAGTGCACTATGAATAAAGATGCGAAAAAATATTATTCATCATGTTTTACCTTAAACCTCTCTGATAGGACAATTCAAAATTTCCAAAATTAAGTAATTGAGATTCATATATGTTGAGGATACATTGGACAAAAGTATTCTTCTATCTAAGGATATCAATACCCATTTTCCTCATATATGAAATCTATATATAATGGTATATTCACTTTAAAAATTATATGTGGATTTATTATTATTACTCCATGACACATAGTGACACCACATTGATCCAATATCCCACACTCCATCGTGACTAGTAAATTTAAGTTCACTAAGTAAGAGCTCGATTTACATGGTCTCCTCTTACAATTTATAATGGATTCAATGGTCATGGATATACTAGATAACCATTACATCATCATTTTATAAAAATATAACATAAAAGGCCTATTCTCCTATATATTATTTAGATATACATAGAATGATTCATGGTGGGTATATTGATCTCTGAACCCCTGGTAATAGAATCATTCCCTACTGTGAAAGTTCAAGATATCTATAGGGTATCCTATATGAACTTTAATATGTTTGATTCCAAACCCTACATGATACACAATGATTCTTGGTTATTTATATTAGGACTAATAAAAAATAAAAAATTATTATTTTTCCTACATATTCCCATGATCAATGTAGGTAATCTATCTCTGTGAACTAAGGATATATATATTTTTATCCTCATGAATGATACCGAAGACTGGGTATCACATCCATTTCTTAGATAAAAATCATAATCAAATCATTGATTCATCGCAGTGTTTCAACCCTTCAACTCATATCGGGTTTTGATTAATTAGATCAAAATTTACAGGAGGTCAAGTCATTTTACACATGTCCTATATCTACACAAAGCACTAATATAATGGTCCTTTTCATATAACATTAACATTTATGGAACATGAGGCCTTGTTCCATGATGTTAAAATAAAAAAGATTTGGGCCATCCTATATTTCATTAAAATAATAGCATAAGTCTATTATATGGTTCAATTTCTCTTCAACAGAACTAGATCCATGTATGGGTGCTCGAAATAGGTTTTCTCTTTAATCAAACATCATTATAAAATTACTATTGTAAAAATAAAATTTCAAAATGTTTAGATCATCCCATATAATAGTATAAATTCATTAAGAAATATCCATATTATATAAATGATTTGTAGTGACCTATATGTCACATATTCGAGTACCATCCATGGGAAATCATCTAGATACACTACATTCATTGAAATTATTGAAAATGGCCAATGATAGTCAGTGTCTAATATTATTTGATCACATTTATGGAACTATTTTTTTATAAATCACATAACATGAAACATGTTTCTTAGATAACTAAAAATATTTAATTATGTATATAATGAGTGTAATTGACTCAAATGGATTAACATTATTTACTATTCATACACGATCTTCATTTGGATATACATATATCCCATGATATACTCTTCTATGTTTAGCTATTTATATATTAATGTGATGTATTTCTTAATTATTGTACACCCCTATAGTATCAATACAGAATTCATTATTCATATATGGTCCATTTTCATCCCTTTCATACATATTTCTTTTCATTTCTATAAATTCAATAACATTATTTTTTTTAAACATCAAAATTCCCCTATTTGAATGGCTACATGACATTATTTGACTTTAATACCACATTTGGGTTGTCATTATCACATCTTTGTTCCACATATATTGATTATAAAAAGTCTTAACATTCATTATTATAGTCTACAGTTTGGTTTGAATCCTCATTCACATAGAATATTTCCTTATTAGTCTCATAGAAACCATATATCTTGTTTCAAAAATCAAAATGACCATAAACTCAACAAATATCGACCAACTCTATGGGACATTAAACACTATCCCTCACTTGTCCTGAATACAAGAAAAAAAATCAGTATAAGAGGATACAAATATTTTCTATTTGAAAATAAATAAAGGGAATCTATAGTGAAATAATGACCCTAACTCACCATGAATCCCACTCAAGAGTGTTAGTAAAAAATTAGATCACCAATATAAATGGAACAAAACTAGTAAGTCTCTTTATAAAACCCTATAAAAACCCCTGTCTTTCATGATAGAACCATAGGTTCATTAAAACATTAACATTGTGACCTATAATATCCATTCACCATAATTGTGTGCTCTATACATAGGGAAATAACATATAGGGTACAAAAAACCATCTTGAATATTACTTTTCTTCTATAAGAATACATAATTCCTTGAGAGTTTGAATCATTATAAATATTCATGGCTGTTAGTAATAAGAATATTTTACTACAAAAGAATATTATTCTTAACAATTAATTCATTCCTCTTATATGGATCTACATATGTTACAACCCTATGGAATGCTAAATAGAGGCATATGAAACCATAAGAGGATGGTCCTATGATATCATTGTATTGTGGAATAATTGAATAAAAACCCATATTGTTTTTTATGTAGACCACAATCATTCCTTATATATGTGTCTCATCTATTCATCCCTTATTCAAATCCAAATTTTATGATTTATAGAACCTGTAATCAATATATTCAAGTGGATTCACAACTATAGAAATGACCCATTTGGGCCTTATTCTGACATTTAAAAGAGATATTCAATATCTATCCCTTATACCGTTAAATGGTCCATGTAACATGAATATAATGATCATAAAATTGTATTCCTGTATTCATGACCATAGAATAAATTCCACCATTTTGCAATAGTCTTTTTTATTTTTGGTCCCCTCATTTATGTTATGTTTTCCAATTCCCTTGATTCATGGTAATACATTGTTTGTGTTCACTGTATTCAAAATTAAACAAAAGAAACATTTGGTCTATGTGTTATTACATTAAATTATGTACAGTTTTCTATGCAAGTGATTGAACTGGGCCCATATCTTCATTTGGTTTACATATTCTATTTCTCCATATAAACTATCCCACATATTTGAGAAATTTTATATGAAATGATATATTTTCAGCCATTGGCCTAGTTACTGAGAATGTAGATATACATACAATCCCATTCCTCATAACGAATAACCAGATCAGACCCTTCTCCCAATATTGTTGAATCAATCACTAGAGTACTGTCAGAGAGTTAAATCCCAAAACTATCCACAATGATGGTAAATCTGATATGGTATAATTTGTTCACTGATTTTTTGGTCATTATAATTGGGGTTTTAGGATTATTGATATCATTTTTAATTAAAATTATTTTATCGGGGTCACTGATAGCTGTGTTGATAGAGAGTTCGATTCAGACTTGTTAAATCGAGTGACACTTATTCATGATATTATCTATGACTGTCATATTATGATTTGACATTTCAAATTAGGATATCTACCTATAAGTTTCATCTTATACTACCTCACATTTTGCATTAATATTAATAACACTATAAATTTTAGTATCCCCCAGACCAATGATGATGACCCTAAGTTTTATACAACATTATTCATGTTTCTCTATATTCACATGTTTTCCCCACATTCAGGTTATTTTTACACTAGATGTATTTCCATCCACAGTCACTAACATTTTCAATAATTAACATTGTGTGACCTAGAACACCGCCTCTAATAGTCCATATTCAATTATCAAAAGAAACTCAAAAAATATACATATAAATCATATGTTTAGAAGAAAAAGGGTAACATTAGAAATATTTAAGACTCTTGTCACAGGATTCCTAGATCACATAATCTATGAAAAATTGATCATTTGAAATTGATAAAATCAAAAAATTATTAAGTCAAAAACCTATAAAGGGAGACCAAATAAAAAATCAAGGATCATCACAGAAGGTCTCCAAAAAATGAGTATTATGAAAAAGATTGGGAAAAATAAAAGAAAAAAATCATGTGGGGTCCACAATATGATCCCACTAAAACCAATGTTGTAATCCCCATGAATAATGTCCTATAAAAAATTTATATTATTCGGTCATTCCCCCAATCCATTGAATATCATTCATGAGTACCTATGTGAGATATGGGAAGAAATTAATTTATGGTACTGAATCCTTTTGGATCATGGGGTTTCCTACTACAGGTTTTCTCTTTTTTATCACTGCGAGGCTTGGTCAAATTATTCATCTGAATATACCAAGTATAATGTTAAATTTAGGGTTTTTAATGAAAATAACCATCCAAAAAACACACCTAGTATGAAATAATTAATCCAAATGGAACAATTATCGTGTTGTGGTGATGTTTTCCATAATTATACCCATCCCTGAGCCACTCGTAAGAGGAAATAACATGGATCGATTGTTCGGTGACTAAGACTGACATAATCCATTTTTATTTCTATTTTCAAAATAATTAATGTAATTTTGTTATAACAATCCCTGATTCATAGGTTATTATTTGGATAATATTGACGTAAAATAATGTATAAAAGGATATAAAATGGGTTTTCATTCATTGATAAAAAATGAGATGGGAGACTATATAATTGTTTCTCTCTCTATGAAAATGGTATGTCACAATATAATCTATATGGATTTTATGAGATTTCAAATAAAAAAATGTTATCCACTGATGTTTATGTGAATTTATCTTATACTTGATGATTTTATCTATTTGGTAGAGATTTTTATTTTCACCTAGTGACCACTAATCTCCCCACAACCTGAGATTCTTCTAGAAGTTTATTTTGATCCACTAATAGTCTCCGTGTTAAACCAAACCCTTAAGAAAGAAGAATTATGTTGTCTACCATTTTCAAAGATACGCACTCTTTGGTCAATGATACCATAACAATGTGAGATTCAAATTAAATCATTGAGTATTATAGTTTAATGAAACATGAATCTAATACAACCTCTTGAATTGACACTAATGCTCAATATTTTTAGTCTTTTTATTTAATTTTCATCATAATTTTATCTTAAATGTATCGTTAATTGGAACCCCCCACTTCCAACATAAAAAAGATGACGATTCATTCACCACCACTACCCTCTAAGACTAGCTAAGGCAGTTTCATAATTCAGATTTTATATGTTTTCCCACTCCCATTTATTAGTAGTGTTATAGATGTACATTTTCCCTTCATCAAATGTAGTGTAATTATCTGAAGGATGGAAAAATTATACAATGAAATCAGTGAGGGTAAAATATCAAAGGTAAAATTATATACTAATTTCTTCCATGTCTATTGATATTGGGATATACCCCACCCTATTATTCTCTTACTACTAAGACAAGAAATTAGGAACATTTATGATTATAATTATCTCTCAGAATGTAATTTATATAATTTTATTAAGAGATACATCTTAGTCAATGTGTAATAGGAATACCATATGGTGAATTGAACACCCAACCATCTCCATTGATGTGATATACTATATGAATGGTTCCACCTCATTTTTAAACGCCATATAAGTATTAACTCCAAAATGTGTCTCCTAATGGTTGAAGGCAAAACCATATTCCATTAGCATGATCGTAATCAGGGATATCGTGTGAATATTGTCATTCCCCACCATATCATGACCATAAACCAATCACTGGTTGACTTTCGTAATGGTAAAATATTTAATAGGGCTAGTGGGAGTTTCAATATGGGGATTTCTATCAGGTGGAAGAACATGGATTACTTTAAGAAATTAGATTCACTCTAATCACCATTAGATATTGATGATGGATTAATGGCATCTATAATCTACTTTTCATGTAAAACCAATTCCAAGCCAGCTCATTCTGGGATGGTAGAAGTATTAGTGTCATCTATGGTCAACACCTTAGAAGAACATGATCCCTAGATAGAACATATGGGGGTAGATGATGGTTCAGTGGAATCTATAGCCTCCATAATTTAATCTAATTTATTCATAGTTTTTTGATGAATAATTCACCCTACTATAATAAAATTATCAAAAAACTAATTCATAAACTCATAAAGATGTTCATTTTTCATACCTGAATCTTCTTCTTCACATTAATCAAAAATATCTGGTGGGGTTAGCATTACATATATATTTCCTATAATGGATGAGTTATTTTTGAAATAGATATGAGATTCACTTGATCAACCCTTCATATTTCCCTTGAGGAATTCTCTATGTCAATAAATGTGAAAGGAGAGGAAAATACAATTGTACAAAAATACTAATAATTAATATCTGAGTGCTCTAATTCATACAAAAAAAAGGATGGGTTTTAAAACTAATCATAGTAAAATAAGAATTTATCTTATGAAATTTCTCTCTACTGGCATTGGATATTAGACTATGGAAGACTATTTTTTTGCCTCAATGAACACTGGCATTGTATGAGAGGAATGAGAAATTCATCCCTATATATCGTTATATATGAGTCTTTCACCTAGTTATAAACCCCTTACTCCAAGGGTTATTATCTCTATATGATTTTAAGACTATGAGTCACAATATATGTTAGATATTTCATTGGGTATGAATCTATTTTCTCCCAAATAAATTAATGATAGAATTAATGTCAGAAATATTTCTCATCATAATGAATGATTCATTTATGATATATATATCATTTGGGATGATATATTCCTATAATTTAAAAAATATTTGGGTAACCATTCCTTAGATTGTTCCACGATCATTCATATCCCCCTTTAGGCTTATGGTAGGGATTTCTATATTTGTAACATAAATGAGAATCTCAAACTTTGTGATGAATATTCCCACCACTATAGAGTTAGTGTTGTAATTGAGTTATGAGGATGTTAGTTTATCACCATGTTGAGGAAAGTGAACACCAACCAAGGGGATCACCCATAAATAAATGAATTTGGATGGAACATTCAACAGATATTGAACTAAATAAATGCATATATAATGTAATTATTCCGCCTATGGTATTCAAATACATGCTTAATACTTAATTATAACAATCATTATGGGAAATTCATCCTTATATGGAGTTTATAAGGATAGGGAATAAGTATCTTCACAATGATGATAACTAGATAATCTCAGCATGAACCCATGTTTTGTTATATCCCCCACTCTGATTCATTTCACAAATCATGGTTATGGATATTTTTGTGACATTATGCATTAATCATTTTACACCTCTTGATGAAGCTCTTATTCCTTTTATTTCCCCACCACAGAGACAATAAATAAGAATTATAGAGGACACACCATAATAAATTTCATTTTGGATATGAGGAAATCCAACAGCTTCCATATCATGAGGTCAACCAAATAGATTCACTCCATTGAGGAAATTTGATCTCATATTTTATTGTTTCCTTTTCAATCCCCACCTGTAGTTATTGTTATATTATCATATTCAACTCCGAAGAAACGTCCACTATAGACAATATGTTTGTATATTGTAAGAAATTTAATTTTAATAAAAGCTCTAAGGAATGAAATATTCATACATTATCTCGCAAAAAACCAGTGTTTCTAGGAAATAATCTCTCAAAACCATAATTTATGATTTTTTTTCATATTGTTCTAGGTTTTTATCATGAATTATCCCAATAGGACATTTCCCTTTTGGAAATTAGTGTCTTTCAAATTATATACCTAAAATCATTGTAGATGATTCATACATTAGAGATAAATTCCATATTCCAAGTAAAATATGAATAAATAGGATGAATTATAACTCCAAGATGTTGAATTAAATATATATCATGTATAAATTGAAATTAATCACCTCTAATCCACAAAGAAAAACGAAAATGGACATGCAATATGAAAAATGACCATTCTCTTGTGAAAAAAACAAGTTCTAATAGACCAGATACACTGCAGGTACCTAAAACCCTACATAATAATCATTCACTAGCAGGTCTACCATGAAAAACTAACCTATCCAAAACCCAATGAGGGATTCGTGGAAACAAATTATAAATATTTTACCCAAATATAAAAAACCTTCCCAATCGAGTTTCAGAATTGTTTTTTTATTAACCTTGATATCTTACTTTTCATTATGTCTTAGTTCAAGTAAACTTCAATATCATTCCAGTATTATGTTCTCTTATAATGTATAGAATCCCTTACGACACATGAAACGTAGCCCTTTACCATGGGTATCTATGAAATATATCATCAATAATTTTAAATTGATTTCATCACATGGATGGGTATCCTTCACTATAATTTCAGAATCCATATTAAATAGTGCATGGATTAGTGGGAGTGTCCACTCATTATCCTCCAACATCACCATTACAGGGATAAATTATTCTATAATTTTTCCAAATATGGGTACCCCATAAAAAATTTAGAAATCCCATATACGTATTCCCACTTTTAAGTGTGTTGAGTGTAGAGAGTAGGCCCCTAGACTCTACCATCTCAGTAAATATGGATCCAAAACATGTATCTCTCATATAAGTTTATAGAAAATCCACACTTCATTATATATTGGAAATCCTGTGACCTAATAGATGAACATGGAGCATTTATTTATCTCCAATTATCACTAAATCAATTTGATCTTGACATATCCTTTATTTAAAAATCACATTCTCCATTCCACCCTTTTGATTGACTATTAATAGAGATATATATAAATGGATGAGAAACAATTTTTATTGGGATCTGAAATATGAAGCTCTAGGTTTTTTATGGTTATTATACTATTAATTATTCACAATTGGAATATTATTCCATAATTGACATAATCACTCTTTGAATAAATGTTGGATATGGTTATTTTGGGGAAATTAGTGATCCAGGTGCATGGAATATAAGTGGTCGGTCTAGGGATATGAAATTAATTAAATAAATTAAGTATATATAGTTAAAGGATATCAAATATGGGATAATAATAAAGTTGTTTCTTCGTATTTCTCATAATATGAGTTAATAAAACGCCATAATCATGTGAAAATAGTTTGGTCCATAAATTTGAAGCATCCCCTTGGTGTGACTAGCATAGTCATCCTCTAATATAGAGATTTTAGTCTAGGACATTATTTTCCTACTATAGAAAATTAATAGTTCAACATAAATTATCAAAAAATACAATTTTAGAAAATAAAGAAAATGAAATCAATGATAACAACAATGAGATGAAAATTTAACTTTCTTTGGCATAGTTTAGCGAGGTAATTCACCGTAGTATTTCATGCAAAAAATCACCCATGTACCATGTGAATTCACTTAACCTGTGTATTTTTATCAATTATATCACTATACTTCTTCATTTATGATTCTTAACTATCCAATTCCATGAACATCAGTGTGTTATGGGATAGATAAGGCCACATAATTATGTGTATATTAAGGTACTATGAACACAAGGTAGAAAATTTGTAGATTGATTCTCAGGTTCCTTAAGAGAAATTATTGATAAAGGGATTATCACAGACATTTTATAGTTTTTTTGAACCAGGAATGTGTTTGATTCATTCAAACAATGATTATGTTTTATACTTTCATGCCACACATTCACACACAACACATTTTATGACACTTGTGCACATAACTAGTGTGATACTACCTTGTTAATATAAGAAATTATTATCCCTTAATTTTTGTTCACATCAGGGTTACATTGACCTCAGAAATAAATGATCCATTTTTCTTTTGGATCCACTCTATAGGGAGGGATACATTTGGATCTATCCATTTATAAAATGATGAAAGAATTGAATGTTATGTAATACAAAACATACAAGAAAGAAAAGTACCCAGGAAATATAGTTTAATTCATCTAAAAACACATGAGGCCCACACACATCACCCCTATGGGGACTACTATCAAGCCTATGTATCTCTAACATGTCACACACACACTCACCACATGCACTCTGATATAACTTTTTAAACTTTACTGAATTTGACTATAAATAGGACCATCAAAGTCCTCATTTACATATATTAGAAGAGTTTGTAATGACATGAAGCTTTGTTCAATGTATTCTAACACCCAATACATCGAATCCAATTAGAGAGATTTTTTACTCATAAAAATATGAAAAATTATAAAAATTAGTGGGTAATTAATTACGAAAACATTTTAAAACACTAATAAACATAGAAAGGGATCACATCCCCCCCTAGTTCATCAACAATATATATAGGGACCCCAAACCAACCATACACTTGTGTGTCACCCATTCAATAAAATATATGGAGCCCCCATAATACCAGGGAAACATTTCATGCATATTTGGTAACCCTGAACATGACCTCTCAAGAGTACCACTAGGGTTCCCCCGTTCTCAAGTGTCACTTAAATGATGCTTTTTTATTCTTCCTTTAAAGGTTTAATTTCATTTTTATCCCTCACAGTGGTGAATCCTTTACTCATTATTATTAGGGAAAATAAATTTTATCACCCCCACCCAGATGCACAAAGCCCTATTTTCTGATCCTAGTATCTATTGGACGGCACATTCTTCATGATCATCATTAAGTAAAATAAAATCACAATCTATACCATACCATGGAATCATATAACTAATGTAATCAATAGTAGATCATCCTTTCACACATATCTCCTACTTGGGTATAATATTATCAATTCCAACACTAAAATGAATTATCATAAAAAATATTTTCTTTCAACATACCATAGTTTCCCACTATAGTTCAAATATTCCCTTGATAAATAGTGTCAGTTACTTTTCCTCCATAAGTGATAGGACCTTCATGTAATTTTAAATTAAACATTACCACATTAATGAGTTTTTAAATTATAATAAAAGTAGTGAGAAAATCCTAGGATCTTCATTCTAATATGGTCAATACCATACTGATTATAATAAGACTAGATTCTTGTTGGATTCCAGAGTCCCCTTAGTGAGGGTGGTTTCTAATGTTTTTGAAATCCACGAATCTACCCTTCCAATTACCAAACTAATAGTGGGCCTTATTTTTCTCTCCCTTAATACAAATAGGTTGGATGTACAGTGGATTGATTCCTTCCTAGAGTAATCCCCTATTTCTTCTTAAAATATTTCATATATAACATTATTTTCATATTCCCTAAATTATCCATCCATTGATCGGGAGAAATTTCAAAACCATTCCACTAATTTGGTGTAATCCCCAATCATCCATGACATTTCCTAATAAATTTTTTGGATAGGAATAAAAGGGTGCGATATTAGGTTTATTCCCTACTGAATCCTCTTTTTCCACCCTTTTCAGGACACATATTTATTTGGATAATAATGTTAACCTTTTTTGATAACTTCCTAGTCATATGACATAAATCAACCTCATATATCCTTACTAAAGTACATTAATCTATGTTGTATTGTCTTGAAATGTAAATTTACACTATGTAGCTCAAAATTGGTGGAAAATGACTCTTAATGATTAGGATACCTAAAAATCATTCAAGAGGATAAAACCCCACATTAACAAACATTAAAAACCTTTATCATAGATCTAAATTCATTATTAATTCATTTAAATTCCTCATTACATATTTAAATTACATGAAAGTTTTGTTGTTTCATCATCAGATAATACTCATGATTAAATAATACCGATTTCCGATAGATTCATATTATCATAAGGAATAATAATTTTATTCAAATTGGTCCATTTTCTCCATAAAACAGTCATTCATCCGTATATATTTTTTCCATTTTGGAAACCCCCTAATCATACCTCATTATGTCTTATTTCCTATTATGTAATCCAAAAGGTTGATTGGTAATATGTCTCATGCTATCATATGATAAGAATATATCACTTATACATCCTTATTGAATGATATTATACATAATATTATGATCCTACCACAAAATATTTATCTTTTAACATAAAAGTACATGGTTTTTGATTAATTTTTTTTTTATCATTTTTATGATTCCTCATAGGGGCTCATACAAAAAATAATCAACCTTCATGATCCATACACTTAGGTCAATATTTCTCATCAATCCATTTATATTCTTCTTTTTTATGTCACATTCAATAAATTTTCATATTTATCTTAATTAAATCATAATAATGATGAAATTATGCCCCATTATAGAAAGGTATATTCTCTTTGAGCATTATCATATCATTCACATTTCTTAGTATTCTCAATAACACATACTCTATAGGGAAATAAATTTTTCTATATCTGAAAAAAAAACAAAAACTAACATCAATTGCGCATATTCTTTTTTTGATCATACAAAAGTCCTCTCATACACATGTCTCATAATAACAATCACTATTATTTAATCGACTAATCAAAGAGACAGTAATATATTATCCCCCTTTTATTGGTCATTTTCACATGTCCTTATAAGGTATGATGTGTCCTCTTATGTATAACTGAAGTACATTGTTTTTTATTTCATTCACATATATATGTAGGATTACCATTTCAATGTTCTACTGAACCCTATCACTTCCATAAATGGAAATAAACACTACACAATAAATAATGTAGATTTAAATAATTGCATAATAAAATTAGTCATCACTACTCAATAAATAACTATGATGGAGAATCTTGGATACATAACAATTTTCACATCACTCAATATTAACAACCAACTATTGTAAAAGTGTGACCATTCATATGTTGGGACATGGGAATGATTCATGAAACTTTCTTAAATAAATTATAGAGTCTATGATAAAACAAGAAAAAATTAATAATGGTGTGATGAGACAAACCGTAGACTCTTTGAATGAAAAAAAATTATGTTGTGTCATTGGAAAAGCCTAAAAAATCTGCCAAAATGTGGAATGTTGGTCCACTGTGATGCTAAAACAGGGTTATCACATATACATGGGTTTTTGGAAGGTTACAATGAGAAGCATCCATGTTTCAATAGATAGGCAGTTTATGATCATCTTTATTATCACTGATTTTTTTTACAAATAGGAATAGATTATACCCCTAAACTAATTCAATAAAAAGGCTTCCATAAAAAATCAAAAATATAATATCATCAATAGATTTCTTGTTAGATACAATTTTTTGATGGAAAATAACTCTGAATATTATGTTACCTAGTTAAAATGATTATATCAAGAGTGTAACAACTTGGCCAACTTGGACCTCCTTACTACAAGAAGGCTTGACTACCACTACACCAATCCCACCTCTAGTAGGTCTTGGGGAGTAGAAAAGCACTGATAAGGCATAATATTAAAAATTGTCCTTTTAATTCTATTTATTTATGCATGAAAAAAACCATCTATATGAAACAATGGTGATGGATAATAGAAATTGTTTTAAAATATAGTGTAATACCATGCGTGAAATAGCCAAGAGGGAACACATGAGATAAAAAAAAGAAAAAAAATGTTCAATGCAGTAAAATACATTCCCAAAAAGAATTTTGGTCCCAAAATAAATTATCCTGGAATAAATTAAAGCTCATAGATCCCAACACCATATCTCTAAATCCAACCACCACATGTGGTATATGAAACCGAGTTCCACTGTGCTTCACTAAAAAACTATTGATTTTTATATCATCTTCATAATATATGAAATGTGATGGAAATGATCATATAGTACTGAGTAAACACATACCCATTAGGACATATTGATAACGAATGTTTGAGTAATAGAATTTATAATAGAAGTATTTTGAACAACCAATAGATAGAGGGAAACAGAAACCAATAACATATATAAATAATTTTTTTTTGTGCGTGTTCCCAAAAGAAACAAAAATAAGAGGGAGAAATATGATTTCAATCTCTCATACCATCCTAGGAAGATGAGTCTGCATTCAAATTCAATGGTCTATCAATGATTCTGAGCATCTCGTCTGTCTATATGATGAAGTTATGAGGAGGCACTACTACAAAATAAGGCTCTAGACACAGTTTTAAACTATGTCATTAGGCCCAAAAACCCTGGCTATAGGTTATATCCATGGTTCATTCAACCATGGTTGTTTTTGGTGTGGCTATAAGGTAAATAATATAACCACAGTTCAAACATTGGAAAGAGGGATATAGTCGTAGTTTAAAAATCGTGGAATAGGATAAAATCACTCATGGTCTATAACTATAATTTAAAACCGTGGCTACGTGACGATAAATTCCATAAAAACAAACACAATTCAGCCATTGATGACCCTTCCAAGCTCCCCACCACCCCTAAACCCCCCCCCAAACTCCCCGTGCAGTCCCTCCCCCTACAAAGCCTCCCACCACTCCCCCTAGATAGGCCCCACTCCCGGGACAGCCCCCCCCCCTCTAGGAAACCCCCTCCCCCTAAAAATCACCTGGGACACCCCTCCCTCCTGGAAACCCCATAGATAGTAGCTCCCTGGATAGACCCCCCCCAGACTGACCCAACCCCCACCTGGAAAACACTCCCCCTAGGTAGACCCCAACCCCCACCTGAAAATCACCCCTCGAGTAGACCCCAACCCCTTAAATTGACCCCAACCCCCAACCTGGACAACACCAACATAATCCCTCTAGATAAACCCCCCCATATCCCCATTAGATAGCCCCCCTCCCTAGAAAAACCCCCCTCCTAGAAACCCCCCAAAGTCAGCCCCCACTCATACAGTCCCTATCCCCCCCCCCCCCACACACACACACTTGGACAACACCCCACTGACACATCCCAACACCCTAACCATGACAGCACCCCCCAGACCCACTAGACAGACACCCTCTAGACAGACCCCATCCTTCCGGGACCCACCTGGGATTGCTCCCTCAGAAAGACCCCCTCATTCTAGACCCCCCATGTACATCCCCCACCTTCCTCGACAGACTCCCCCAGACATACCCATCGTGGAAAATACCCCATCCCTCTTGGACACTCCATAGATAGCATCTCTCCCCCCTGGATCCCTCCCCCCAAATAGACCCCCATCCTCATGGACCCCCGTGGACAACACCCCATCCTGTAAAGACCCCCTCCCTCCAGGATAGACCCCACCCCCTAGACAGACCCCCCCTCTCTTGAAAATCCCCCGGACAGACACCCCTAGACAGACACCCCCTAGACAAACACCCCCCTCTTGGACACCCCCTAGACAAACCACCACCCCCCCCCCCAATGAAAAAAATCTATATAAAGAATCCATATGAATAATATAAATAAGCTATCCATATACCCATTGATAATTAATTTATTTAACCAATTGATTTGGAAATAGAAAAAAAATGAAAGAAGAATAAGATAAATATTGTGCTACATGAAAATATTATATTCTATATGAAGAAGGAAAATAAAATCCTCATCAGGGATAATGAAAAGGTAACAATCATAGAACTCATGATATGTTTTGTTTGATGTTAAAGAAGTCTAGTCATAACTCAAAGCGTTTGCTGAATATTTCACCAACAAAAGATGAAATCTTGAGAAGAGTGAAGAATTCAGTAAGTGACGTATGTGATTTAAGGGAACATTTTAAAAATAAGACCCTCCTAGACACCCCCACTTCCTCTTGTTCACCCCCTATAGACCGTCCTGGACCCCCTCCCTCCAGGACACCCCCTACAGACCCTCCTAGACAACCCCTCCCCCTCCCTCCTAGACATCCTCTACAGACCCTCCCAGACACCCACTCCATTTTCCAACAAGGAAACCCCTTGCACACCCTCATGGACACCCCCACTCTCCCCTTGAAGATCATCCTTGACACCCCCTACCCCTCCCTCCAGGACCCCCTATAGACCCTCTTATACACCCATCCCTCCTGGACACCCACCCACTCTCCCTCGTGGACACCCCCTCCCTCGTCCCTCCTGGAAACCCCCTGTAGAACCTCCTGGACACCCACACCATCCTCCCTCATGGACACCCCCTTACACCCCCTTGAACACCCATGCCCCCATACACCCACTGGCAAACCCATGTCCCCTTTCACCCCCATGTACCCCCTTACCCACCCCCTACACATCCCCCCCCCCCCACACCTTGCACCCCACTTTCCTCTGGCACACACCCCCACTACAACCCCTGCACATCCATTACAGGTGGAATTTTGGAAGGGAACTAAATCATGAATGATCAAGTGTCGTGGTATCCTGTTTAACACATGGAGACATCAGGTGTATGGATTAATAGTGGCCAAGGTGTTCATGCATTCCTAATTGTTTTCTTTTAGGTTCATATTGATATGTACATCCCAATACTAAATAACATGATCATTAATATGGGATTTTCTTCAAATGATATCCAATGTCTACCAATAAATACACCATAGAGTGGTATAAATAATCACCATATAACAAAAACCACAACATGATGGCTTTTACTACATCATTATGTATACATTGGTGCATAATTTCAATAATCTACCACCCTAACGTTTTCATGATAGGTTTTATTCAAATCATCGAAAATAATTGTGAAATGATACCATGTATTTTTTATATGATATTCATATAAACACCCTCAAACATTTGGAGAAAAAAGTCTACCAAAATTGTGAGAAACTGGAATCCCTCTACGGGTGTATTGGTGGGCATATTAGAGTTTTGATAGATGAGAATATTTGTTTAGGTGGTGGATAAAAAATACTTATTTGGCCATGGAAATGGTTGTTTTTCCTTATGATTAACTACTAAATGCTACAGTGTCAAGAAGAAGGGTATTTCATTAGCATTGAAGTCCTTATAAGATCTCAAAATGATACGGAAATTGTGGTTATGTTGTATAGAATTTATGATCGTGTGAGTTTTAATGTCCTATGAAAATGTTGTGCATAATACTTTCCAAAAAGTATTCAAATATCTAAAATATTATGTAGTTTGACTATGTGATCAAAGAAGATATGAATATACAGTCTCATAGGTAGGATTAACACTACCCCATGCACACCCCATGCACCCCCGCACTACCCTTGCACACCCATGCCCCTAGAAACAAAACCCAGTACACCCCCTCTCCCAGAAGACCCCCTTCCCCCTTCCCACTACTTGGATGCCTCTATCCAGTTCCATATCAATCAACATCATATTCTATTATAAGGTTGTGGTTTGTTGTTCACCAAGCCACTAGTCCTCCAATTTTATCTCCCTAAGAACTTCCTGACCTTATAGGTTTCCTCCTCAGTTGACTTATAAACCCCTATCCCTATTCTGACTAAAATCAGTGGGCTGACATGCTGACAATATATTCAAATTCATGTTGATATCAATAGCCTGACTACCCAGCATGAGTATTTCTGGGCATACCATAGCATGGGGAAGGGACATGAAAAAAATGATGAAGATAAATCCTTTTTAACCCTAATACCCAACAATTACATATTTTTAGATTATAAAGGTACTTAATGAGTAGATATCAACATAAACTCCAACACATACCACGACTACGTTGTAGATTTCCCTATTAGTTGATAAGAAGGCTGCACCTAGTACCCCATATTAGACTCCCCTTATTTTATACGAACCCATTCTATATGGGTAACATGTTACCACCTCAGTTTCACATCATCTATAATAGGTAACTATTCAGTCTATTGATAATACCAACCATCTTAAGTAGCTCTCTCCCGATGAGAAGGAAAATCATAGGGAAGACAGAAGGTGGGAGCTTGTAGATCTAAACCTAGAGTCTGAAGATCTTCTCACTCCCCGATTTTTTTCTATTTTGAACTTAAATTGTGTTCGATATGTATTAATTTACACTTGTGTTTATAATATGTCTATTTTACATACCATATTGAACATATATGCAAATTTATTAACCACCTCTTCTTTGTATGCATCATTTTTATCTTTGTTGACCTCTCAACTATAATGTAAAGATATTTGATGATTCTAGACTCCCATCCCCTGCTCATATCTTGAAAGAGTTTTCCAACCACACCATATTCATTTTCGATTCAACACTTCATTTTTCAAGGGGATATTCTTTTATTTTTATTATTTATTTTTTTATGAACAACTTATTTTTCATTACAAACCTTCCAACTTCACCTCCAATAATGGGGACACTATTTTGAATATTATGTGTCTGGGGGGTAGAGCTAACATAGATGACCACATGAATTTTTTCTTAGTCTTTATTTTTCTAAGATATATTTTATATTGGAGTTTTTCTATTGATTTAATACATTTTAAAACAACCATACAAATAGAAGTGAATTTTTTAAATAAAACTTATGTAAAATTACATAATAATGAACATCCATAAATAATATCATCTCCATAAATACAGCATGTAATAAGGAATACCTGGAGGACCCCAATGACAAATAATATTCATCATCACAAGATCGAGTAAAAAAAAATACAGAAGAATTTTATATAAAACAACATGATGTCGTGATTATAAGTTTCTTAAAACTACCATGTACAAAAAATTTCAAAATAATGTAGTGAAAAAATACATTCCTCCATTATGAAATTATGTAGACTCTAAACTAGGATCATATACCAAAGGAAAGGGAGAATTAAAACCATTTTTTCTGGTTACCATCTCATTACAAACACATCCAAATAAAAATCGACACCCACTAGTAGATAATCTAAAATATTTCCATGATACCTCAAGTCAATTGAAGTGCACTCCAAAAGCTCAATCCAAATCCAAAAGATGAGAAAAAACTCATCTATGGTTCTCACCCCAAGCCCTATGGATCCCATGAATCCATACAAGTTAATATGAACATTGTGGAGTTACCATCTAAGAACAACTAAACCAAATTAAGTAAATCCTATTGAAAAACAAAAGGGTCATACCAATTGGAATCTAACACAAGGATACTGGGATCTAAAAGATTTCACTAATCCACAAAACTAACCAATACATGCAAAGAAAAAAGGAATTTTTCCTCACTATAACGGTTCACAAACTTTACCTTCAATCATCGGAAAATGGTCAATAATTTACTCTCCACTTTGAAAATTATCAATATCCACGAATAATGAATTGAATAACCTAAAAGAAAAACCCTACCCTTTAACTCAATACCTTTCGAGGCGGCATTATTTAACCAAATAAACACATATACCACACATTCTCATGTTTCTAAAATAATATTAAATGGTCCCAACATTCCAAATGGGGAAAAACCCAAAAATAACATGAAATCAAGGAAACCCATATTCCAAAAAAACACAATTATTTAAAAATCACAACATTGATAAATAAAAAAAATCCATTTTATGATAACTTCAATGTTTTTAGAAGAAAAAAACCATTTGGAAATTTTTTTATTTCTCTTAATATTCAACTTTGTGTAGGGAGTTCCAAAACATATTATCCTGATTTCAAAAACAACTATTTCCCTTACAAAATAAGGAATCAAATAGAATTATCAAATACCATTCTCAAAACCGTATTCCAAAAAATTCACCGACAATTAATTTTCTTTTTAAATATTAACTGCATCATCATCATCCAATGAAAACAAAAACTATTTTTTGTAACATAGCTGAAGGGAACTAAAATTATCATTCAATTGTATAGACAATGATTTTTATAAATAAAACATTTTTCATATTCCACAACCAAATTAATCAATATAAAAAAAATAAAAATGGGAATGTAAATTCCATTTTACAAACAACAAAAATGGAGTGACCCTCAAACCAAAAACCATTCAAGAAATTCAAAACAATTTTGTAGACAAACACAATTTAATTATTTCAAAAAAAAAATAACATTAAATAAAAAACTAACATTTTACTAAAAATTGATTTAATAATAACATGAAAATGGGGAAAAATCAATGTAAAAACCAATTTTCATCATCAACATATAATAAGACCCACCATGACTGAACTACTTGTGCATTGAATTTCTATATGGTAGTCTAAACATCTAGTGAAATGGGATAAAAAATTGATATATTGATCCATGTAGTTAGATATATTATGGGAAATTTATCTAATATTCCCTATAACACAATTAAGGTTTAGTGTTTTTTCACTACCCTGTTAATCTGACTGCGTGAACTAACATAATGCCATCGAACAAATTTATTTCCGATAACAAAATTTATTCTGAGACCTAAGGTAACTGAAATAATAAAAATGAGGATTTAAATATCATCAGAAAAAATAAAGTGAAATTCCAAAGACATAACTCAAATCCCATGAACCGTGGATACTCATGTGTTATTATGATGTTTGGTGACTGAGAACCCACTCAGGACCAACCATTGATGTATTGATGAAAATCCGAACTAAATCATACTCAATTTCACAAAATAACAAGAGATGGATTGGGGAACCAAGGTCCCCATATTGAATCCTCGGATCTAATACAATTTTAAAAGAATTGTCATAGAGATACCATCTTAATAGACACATAAACTAACCCTCAACAAGCCCAAAGCGGGTTCTTGATACCACCATGATAGAAACTAGTACAAGGGTATTGATAAAAACCATTTGTGAATGATTTCTCCCTTGAATATTAATGTTAAAATAATAATAAAAATAGAAAAAGGAATTACAAATCCATAGAAAAAGGGTATAAGAAAATATCAATAAAATTATATATATTAAACTGTAATAAAACAATGTTGAAGATGATACATAAATATAATAGGATAAAAAAGACTGATACAACAATCCAAAAAAAATATATACATATAAACAGAACCAAAATATCTCTGATAACACAACCTTTGATATATGAACACTCGTCACTTCCCACTCATCTATTCATAAATAAACCCAAACCAATGAACTAAAATAGACCACCAATTTCACCCAAAATATCTAGAAATGCTAAAATTATCTATAAGGAAACATTCCTCATGTGAAATGATGAAGTGTGGATATAATAGGGGAGATCAATCACAAAGGGGATTAGTTTGATCGCCCATAGGATGGGGAGCTTGATCAAGAAGAGGGGAAGCACCGATCGACGCACAGAAAGAAGGAGGAATGCCTGATGAATGGTATGGAGGGGGAAGGAATGTGTGAGGGATGGATAAACCAATAATAGAGAAAACGAAGAGGTTTGGAGGAACCTAAAATGAGAATAAAATGAGGATATGATGAGGGAGAATCGATAAGGTGAATATCTACAGAGGATACGGGTTTTGGGAGAGTAAATCCAAAGTAGGAGGGTGCGAGAGGAGACCCAAGAACGAGGGTGGTAGAGGAAAATTAGAGGGAGTTGTTTCCATGAGAGAAAATATCCCCATTTATTTATCATAACTATATCCTTAGAAAAATTAATATGTGGATATTTTTCCAAGTCTATATGTCATTTTTCTAGTAGTGAGGGCACACACCCTATCACTACTCCACCACATTTGGGGGAACAATATGAAATATAAATATGACATTTACCCATGTATGTTAGCGGGATTCTGCTCAATATATGGATTGAATATCCAAAACATGGTTAATAAGGAGAGATGAAACTTAGTAGATAAAAAAATGGACCTTTATGTAGTGCATCATGGGTAAACCACTCAAATAACCAAGGAAACATACCTTAGTATCATAGTGGGTTCCTCAAAATGGATATTAGTAGGTGAACCTAACTCTAGTACAT
The DNA here is from genome assembly GCA_963277665.1 of Viscum album. Classification (NCBI taxonomy): domain Eukaryota; kingdom Viridiplantae; phylum Streptophyta; class Magnoliopsida; order Santalales; family Viscaceae; genus Viscum; species Viscum album. The sequence goes on from OY728155.1 coordinate 1,911,094,908, forward strand.
CACTAGGATCCACTACCTAGGTAATGTTCATACACACTATTATGTCATAGAGTGACACTCAGTGGTTATAGGACTGACACCATAATTTGATAAGGGGCTTCAACTCATAGAGTAAATGTAAAAATATGAGATGTTACCTAGTGATGATAGGGGGTCACACTCAATAGGTTTGGAATCAATACTCTATTTCATTAGGTGGTACCACACAATATGTAGAGGAATTTGAGGGACACATGATCAAGAGCATCAAGGGGGTTTCCAACCCTATCATCTATTAAATGATCATACTTGATCTCTGATATCTTCCAACATCACCCAAATAATCATCACACAATGAACATTCCACATCATATCATGAAATCCATTGTGGAGGATACCATTTTATTATACATAGAGAAATGTTCATGATATTATACTCATCAGAAAATATCCAATTTAAGAAGTGGGAGATATGAAATGTGGAAGATCTATATAGGGGTATATGACATAGAAGGGGTTTACACTAAGTGTGTCCCCGCCTCACTTCTTGGTAGTTTTTCCCTATGGATAATTTTTACTATCTATTTTTGTGTACACAATATGTAAGGAGTCAACACAGTATTTTTGAGACACATGGGTCCTACTTATGTATTGTTGTTCATGCCTATGTACTTTGGACAATTCCCATGAACATAGATATATACATAGATATAATCATGTATCTGGTTGTGGCTATGTACCTATAGGAATTTTGTGTACTCCCAATTTACATGAAATTTCAATATACATAGCATCCAGGGAATGTACTAGATAGAACATGGAACAAACACATGGGGAGGGTCACACGGTGTGTTGACTCAAAAACACATGTTCTGATACTTATCTCTAGTGTAACCCCTAGTGCCACCTCTAGTGGCTACTGCACCACATGTGTTCATCACAGTACACAATGTGTAGTTGGTTGGTGCAAAAACTAAAATGATTAATCATGTGTTCTCTGGATCTAGATTCCAGATGAAGAATATTACATATTGAACACTTGAAATTAGAGGAAACTCCCTATATTTATTGATTCCCATCCTCTCATGACCAAGAATTGAAATCTTAAAATCTTTTTCATTAACGCAACACCATGTGTCAGGCCTCTAGTACCCTACCACATGATCCCTTTTCCTATCTGAATTCTTAATCCATAAAGTATCACCATATCTCATGTTGTCCCTTGATCCATCCATAAACCATAAATAAACATGTCATTCAGCAAACCATGAAAAATCTGGGGTTTCGATCATGAATGAAACAACCATGGAAATGTATAACTATGGCACCACGGGTTAATAGTGAATAACATGAATCACGTAGAGGGGAAATTCGCAATAAAAAAATTAAATCATTCAAATACAAATATTTTTTATAAAATGGTAATATAACATAGACTTATGTGGGATAGATGACTGCACAAAAAAATTAAATTCATTAAATGATTAGATTATCCATATGAGGTTATGAGAAGAGTCTAAAGACACAAATATCTGATAAATCTGATTAAATATATACCTAAATAATTAATTCTGATTACCTAAAAAATATATTATACTCATTGCCATTGAAGTTCTTAGAAGAACTCAAAATGATATGACAATTGTGGTTTTGTTATATTGCATTCATGATCGTATGTCATGTAACTTCTTATGAAAATGTTGTCCATAAGTCTTTCCAATATGTACTCAAATATCTAAAATATGACATTGTCTGACTATGTGATCAAAGAAGATATGACAGTAAAGTATCATTGGTGGGATTAACACTACCCCCTGCACACCCCATGCACCCCCACACACCCCATGCACCCTCCCCCTACCCCTAGAAACAAAACCCAGTACAACCCCTCCCCCAGCAGATCCCCTGGGCCCTTCCCACTATATGGATTCCTCTATCTAGTTCCACATCGATCAACATCATATTCTATTATAACGTTATGGGTTGTTGTTCATCGAGACACTAGTCCTCCCATTTATCCGACTAAGACCTCATTGGCTTTATAGACTTCCTCTTCTATTGACTAATCAACCCCTGTACTTATTCTGAGTGAAATCAGTGGCCCGCATGCCGACAATATATTCAAATTTCTTTGGATATCAACAACCCGACTACCCAACTTGAGTATTTTCTAGCTTACCAAATCATGGAGAAGGGAAAAGCCACCAAAAAAGGTGAAACAAAATCCTTTTTTAACCATAATACCACAAATAAAATATATTTTTAGATTATAAATCTAAATAATGAGTAGTCGTGAACATAAATTCCAACATAGACCATGACTACATTATAGATTTCCGTATTAGATGATGAGAAGGATGCCCCCAGTACCCCAGATTGGACTCCCCTTATTTTAGAACAACCCATTATATATGGGTAACCCGTTTCCACCTTGGTTTCACATCATTTATAATAGGTAACTATTCACTCAATTGATAATACCATCCATCTTATGTAGCTATCTCCCAATGAGAAGGACACTCATATGGAAGACAGTAGAGGGAGCCTGTGGATGTGAACCTAGAGTCTTAGGATCTTATTAATCCCCAATTTTTATCTATTTTGACCTTAAATTGTGTTGGATACGTATTTATTTACACTTGTGTTTATTTTTTGTCTATTTTATATTCCTTAGTGAATATATAGGCTAATTTTTTAACATCATCTTCATTGTATTCGTCACGGTTTATCTTTTTTGACCTCACCAATTTAATGTAAATAAATTTTATGATTGTGGACTCCCATCCCCTTTATCATAACTTAAAATATGTTTCCAACCACACCATATTCATTTTCTATTCAACACATCATTTTTCAAAGGGGTATTCTTCTATTTTTCTTCTTTATTTTTTATGAACAAATTATTTTTCATTAAAACATTTCCAAATTCACATCCAATAATGATGAAACTAATTTAATATTCTGTGTTTGTGGGGTTGATCTTACAAATACGAACACATGAATTTTTTTTAGTCTTTATTTATCTAAGAGATATTTTCTATTAGAGGTGTTCTACTAATTTAATACATTTTAAAACAACCATACAAATAGAATTTAATGTTTTAGATAATACTCATTTAAGATCACATAATTATGAACATCCATAAATAATCACACATCCATAAAGAAATATTGACCCAAGGAATACCTGGACGACCTCGAAGACAAATAATATTCATGATCGCAAGATCATGTCAAAAAAAAATTCCAGAAGCGTTACATATAAAACAACAAGATTTCATGATTATAGGTTACATAAACTAGCATGTATCATAATGTTAAAAATAATTTAGTAAAAATATACATTCCTCCGTTATGAAATTATATAGACTTTAAAATAGGATCATCTACCAAAGGAAGGGGAGAATTAAAAAAAATTCAGGTTACCATCTCATGATAAACTCATCCAAATAAAAATAGACACCCAATAGTAGATAATCTAAAATATTTCTTTGATACCCCTATTCAATTTAAGTTCACTCCGCATGGTCAATCCATATCTAATAGATAAAACAAAACCCATCCATGGTTCCCACCAAAATCTTTATAGATCCTAATAATCCATACATATCAATATGAACATTATGGACTGAGCATATCAAAAAAACTAAACCAAATCATGTGAATCATAATGAACACCAAAAGGGTCACACCAATTGGAATCTAACTCAAGGATAAAAGAATATAAAATCATGATCTAGTCCCCAAATCTAACCAACAACTGCAAACAGAAAGATATTGGTCCCTACTAGAATGGTTAACAAACATTACTTTCAATCATTTAAAAATGGTCAAAAATTTACTCTACGATAATAAAATTAACAAGATCCATGAACAAGTAAATGACTAACCTTGAAGATAAACACTCCCCTTTAACCTCATTCCTTTTTAAGAGGCATTCTTTAAACAACTATAAACATATACCACACTTTCTCATGTTTCTAAAATAATATCAAATGGTCCCAACCTTCCAGATGCGGAAAACCCAAAAGGCACAAGAAAACAAGGAAACCCATATTATAAAAAACACATTTACTTAAAAAATCATTCCCAGATAAGAAAAACCATTTTATGACAACTCTATTGTTTTTAGAATAAAAAAACCATTACATAAATTTTTTATTTCCCTTAAAATTCAACTTTTTGTAGGGAGTTGAAAAACATTTTATCCTAATTTTAAAAACCACTAATTCACTTAAAAAATATGGAATCAACACAAATTCTCAAATACCATTCTCCAAACCATATTCCAAAAAATTCACCCATAATTAATTTACTTTTTAAATATTAACTGCATCATCATCATCGAATGAAAACAAAAAAAATTTATTTTTCAACACAGCTGAATGGATCTAAAATTATTAACCATAGTATAGCCAATGATTTTTAAAACTAAATCTTTTTCCATATTCCATAACAAAATCAACCAATTAAAAAACTGGGAAATGAAATTCCATTTTACAAAAAACAAAAATGGAGTAACCCAAAAACCAAAAATCAATCAAGAAATTCTAAAGTATTTTGTAGAAAATCATTAATTATTCTTTTTAAAACCAAATAACATTCAATAAAAAAATAAAATTTTACAAAAAATGGTTTTAATAATAACACAAAAATGGGGGAACAAAACAAATCCATGTAAAAACCAATTTACACCATCAATATACATTTAGACCCAACTTGACTGGACTACTTGTGCATTAAATTTCTAAAGGTTAGTCTAAACATCTAGTGAAATGGGATAAAAAACCATGATTTACTGATCCATGTAGTTATATAGCTTTTGGTACATTTATATAATATTCCCTATAACGTCTTTATTGTTGAGGGTTGCTCACTGCCCTATTTATCCGACCGCGTGAACTAACATAATGACATTGAACAAATTTTTTACCCATCAAAATATTTAATTTGAAACCTAAGGTAACTCACATAATAAAAATGAGGATTTTCACATCATTACAAAAAATAAAGTGAACTTACAAATTCATAACTCAAAACCCACTAACCATGGATACTCATTTGTCATTATGAAGTGTAGTGACTAAGAACCCACTCTTGACCAACCAACTAAGTCCGGATGACAATCCCAACTAAATCATACCCAATTTACCCAAATAGCAAGGGATGTATTAGAGAACGAAGGTACCTATACTAAATCCTAGGATCTAATACCATTTTAAATAAACCGTCATAGAGATACCATCCTAATAGACACATAACCTAACCTGCCACTAGTTTAATGGGGTTTCCTAATACCCCCAATATTGAAGCTTGTACATGAGTATTGAGAAAACCTTTTTGGGAATAATTTCTCCCTTGAATATTAATGATGAAATAAACAAAAAATTGAAAAAATAATAAAAACCCCTTACAAAAAAGAGTATAAGAAAATATCCATAAAAGTACATAGATTCCACTAAAATAAAGAAACATTGAAGTTGATAAATAAATATAATAGGATAAATAAAGGCTGACACAACAATCCAATACAAAAAATTTACAGATAAAGAGAACCAAAATAGCTCTATTAACACAACCTGTGAAATATGACCACTAATTACCTCCCACTCATCTATTCATAAATAATCCCAAACCAATGAACTGAAATAGACCACTAATTTCACCCAAAATTTCAGGAAATGCTAAAAAAATATAATAGGAAACAAACATCAAGTAAAAAAGATGAATTGTTTCTAGAAAATTGTAGCTCAATCGAAAAAAGGAGTAGTATGGTTGTGTATAGGATGGGGAGCTTGATCGTGAGGAGGGGAAGCAGCGGTCGACACACCGAATGTAGAAGGAATTCTGGAAGAAGGGTGTGGAGGTGGGAAGGAATGTGCGAGGTATGGATGAACCCATAATGGAGAAGACAAATAGCGAAAGAGGAACAAAAAGGATAAGATGATGAGGATCTGACAGGGGAGAATCGATCGAGTGAATATCTACGGAGGATAAGGTTTTTGGGAGAGTAAATCCCAATTAGGAGGTTGGGAGTGGAAAACCAAGCGTGAGAGTAGTAGAGGAAAATTAGAGGGAGTTTTTTCCATGAGGGACAATATCCCCATTTCTTTATCATTAATATAGCCATATAAAAATTAATCTATTTCTATTTATCAAGGGATATATGTCATTTTTCTAGTATTGAGGGCCCACACCCAGTCACTACTTGACCACATTAGGGGGAACAATCTAAAATATAAAGATGACATTTACCCATGTATATGGCATCCCGCCATTTTATAACATAAACTTTCATTACATTACACATAACTGAGGATCTTTAAGGTCTAGTGTCTTGGAAACCAGGAACAAAATACATAAAAAAAACATAAAACATTCTTCTTAAACACTTGAAAGGCTTCTCCTTTAGTTCATCCTATGTTCATTATGCATCTCATAACCTGGGGACATACATCAAAAGAAAGGGTGAGCAGAAGGCCCAGTAAGGGAAACAAGAGGAACATTTTACATGTGAACAGGATATACTTCAATAAGGACATGAAAAGGACTTTAAGGCATGAGAAATAAATCATGAGGCATTTCATAATAAAAACAACATTTTTCATAACTTGAAGATGTGGCTGCAACATTTAATATTGACAATCGTTTCGTTTCACCAAGGTCCATCCCCAAGGTGTCGTTAAAAATTACCAAGGTTATTCACCAAGGCGTCGTTAAAATGGTCATCTCTAGAGATTAAGTCTTTACCCAATGCATTGGAGCGCTATCAGGGCGCACCCTTAAATTTGCCTTTATTATCATGTGAGCCACATATATCATCATCAAACATTTCATAAATAACCCATATAGCATAAAATAAATGGGTTTCATTTCATAATCATAACATTTTAAAAATTGCTTTAATGACATGATCTTTACGGCACTTTAAACCCACGGAAGGGAAAGTGGGTCTCATGTATGTAAATCCTAGAATTTGAAATAGAACATTTTGATATATATGTGAATACCCTTGTAGAAATAAGAGCTTTGAGTTTTCACTTTATAACATAAAATAATTTTGAGAAAAGAGGGAGAGGCATTTTGAGACGAAAATTCTGCAGCATAACGGCTATGTTTTGGGGTTTTAGAAAACATTGAAAAGAGAGGGGACATGGGTCACCCACTCATAAATGATCCATAAAACAGTAAGGGGACAGAATAAGAAGGATATATGGACATGGTAATGAAATTTGAAGGACATACCATTTGAAATGAAAAACATGGAAGGAAGACAAAATTTAGATTTCTCTTATGAAAATTCGGCAGCCTAACGGCGTCACTTAAACTTCAATAAAAAGAATTGACAAGATCAAATAGGGTCCCTCATCATATGATCATAAGAGATCAGTATGATAGATATAGAGATCATACCCCAACATAATAAAAAGGAACTTGAAAGACTTGACATGAAAATCGAACTTGAAAAATGAGAAGGGTGAAAGAATCACTTAAACATTCGGCAGCCTAACGGCGTCACTTAAACATTCATAAAACGAAATGATGAGAGTAAGAGGGGATCTCTCATCATATAAACATGAAAGGGCAGTAAGAGGAATATAAAAGAACATCCTCTCACATAAAAACAAGGAGCATAATAGGAATGACATAAAAGAGATTACATGAAAAGAAAGAGAGGGGTCGGATCCCTTACCTTAAAATGTGACTCTTGAAACTCAAAGGATTGGACCTTGAGGGATTGGGGGCATCTTGGGAGGACTCCTTGGAAGGTAAGAAGACCAGAACTTCGTTGGGGGAGAGTTGGGAGTGAAAACTAAGGGAGGAAAGGGTGGGTATTTATAGGGAAAGTGAGGGGACAAAGCATTAATGGCCAAAGGACACCTCACATGTGCTTTTCTCAAACCCATGTGATCTCCCTTGGAATTTATCATGGAGTTAGGCCACATGGGGCCCCCAAAACAATTATTCATCACCCTTGGCCGGCCAACCCTCAAAAGATCTCATGACATCATCATGACATCATTATGATGTCATTAAACATACCGAAACCCTAAAACGGTATTTTTACTATTCACTGAAAATTCAACTTTCTCAGAATAATCCCAAAATTTCACCTTAACCAAATATCAATGCTCTGATTTCAAAAATGAAATCCATTTTATAAAAATATTTTTCTAAATATTTTTAATTTAATTTTTAAATAAAAACACTATTCATCGAAAATTCATTTTTTTCAGAAAAATCCCCAAAAATTACCTTAACATAATATCGATGCTCTGAGTTCAAAAATAAAGTCATTTTTATAAAAATAATTTTCTAATTATTTTTAATTAAATTTTTAATTAAAAAACACTATTCATCCGAAAAAACTAATACTTGATTAATAATTTATGAAACCATTATTTACCCATTTTATTGAATCACATTACTTAACCAAGGTGTCTAAATTATATTAAAACTTTCTTTAAGTGAAAATTACTAATCCATTTGGTCACATTACTAATCCTAAGCGTAAAATCACTATTCATAATTTACTATTCATCAAAAATTAAGTTGATCTTATTAGACTCCAAATTCCTTAATGAACACTTTTGTAGAAGACCATTTTTTGAAAATCATTACACATCATTAGTTATTTAGGGTTTACATAAATATTTTAAAATATCCCTTTTTCAAAATTCATCAATAAAATACCTTCTAAAATTATCTAGGCATTTGAAATTTCACAAACATCACTAAAGGAAGAAATCTCAATTTATTCACCCGAGAGGATTACACAAGGAAACTAGGGTCTCATCACATAGCCCCTTATAACACTGGCATAAGACCTAAGTGTAAGGTGTGCTATGGTGAGAGAATCTGAGGGAGTCTCAGATAACATTGCCCTAGTAGCAATCTCCACTAACTTGAACTTCTCCTGCAAGCGTTTTCGTTCAAGCTTGACACGCTGGAGCTCGGCTTGGGCTTGGTCCAAAGCAAAGCCCACAGATGCTACTTCCTTCCCAAGCTCTGATAAGTGGGCTTCGTAAGGGTTGAGTCTACTGGATGAAGCCATCAACTCCTCTTTCTGCATTAACCATTAACATCTTATTAAATAAATAAGAGTAAGTTAATATACTACTCAAAAAGATTGGGTCGTTACATTCTTCCCCCCTTAAGAAATTTCGTCCCCGAAATTTACACTTGAGGCCTAGTCGAAAAGGTGAGGGTACTTTTGCTTCATCGTTTTCTTAGGCTCCCAAGTCGCTTCTTCATATTTATGATTCCTCCACAACACTTTCACAAGGTGGGTAGTCTTGTTTCGTAGGACCTTGTCTCTACGGTCCAAGATCTCCACTGGCTGCTCTTCATAAGAGAGGTCATGTTCAAGTTGTACCACCTCTGGGTTCAGTACATGCGAAGGGTCGGGTATGTACTTCCTCAAGAGAGATACATGGAAGACATCATGAACTTGAGCTAGGTTCGGTGGAAGTGCTAGACGATAGGCCACTGCTCCTATGCGATCAAGGATTTCATAGGGGCTAATGTACCTAGGGCTGAGCTTCCCTTTCTTCCCAAACCGCATGACTCTCTTCCATGGAGAAATTCGAAGGAAGACTTTGTCACCAACACCAAACTCCAAGTCCCTTCGACGATTGTCAGCATAGCTCTTCTGCCGACTCTGAGCAGCCTTTATGTGTTGTTGGATGGCATGAACCTGTTCCGTCATCTCTTGCACGAGATCAGGCCCAAGAAGCTTCCTCTCACCAGTTTCATCCCAACAAGTAGGAGTTCTACACCGCTTTCCATATAGAGCTTCATAGGGTGCCATCTGAATACTCGAATGGAAGCTGTTGTTATAGGAGAACTCCACTAATGGGAGGTGTTGATCCCATCCACCTTTAAATTCCATTGAGCATAATCTCAACATGTCTTCGAGTGTCTGAATAGTCCTTTCAGATTGGCCATCAGTTTGAGGATGATAGGCCGTACTAAAATTCAATTCAGTATTCAGAGAATGCTGAAGACTTCTCCAGAATTTTGATGTGAATCTTGGGTCACGATCAGATACGATGGATAGTGGTACCCCATGCAGCCTTACCACTTCCTTCACGTATATCTTGGAAAGCTGATCCAGAGAGAAATCTTCCCGAATAGAGATAAAATGGGCTGTCTTGGTGAGACGTTCCACAATAACCCATATCGCATTGTTTCCTTTGGATGTTTTTGGGAGACCAGTTACAAAGTCCATGGTGATATTATCCCACTTCCATACTGGTATGGGTAGCGGTTGTAATACCCCCTTAGGAAGTTGTCTTTCTGCCTTTACTTGCTGACACATTAGGCACCTTGTAGTGTAATCGGCAATCTCCCTCTTCATGTTATCCCACCAATAATGATCACGAAGGTCTCTATACATCTTAGTGCTTCCCGGATGTATATAGAAAGTAGAGCTATGAGCTTCATCCATCAGTTCTTTCTTTATCTCCGGAATAGATGGAACACATAGTCTTGTACGAAATTTCAATACACCTTCTTGATCAATATTGAAATCAGGGAGCTTCCCATCCTTTACAGCCTCGAACTTCTCCTGCAGCAAAGGATCTTCTTTTTGAGCCTTCTTGATCTTCTCTAGTAATGAAGGTTGAGAAATCATTTGGGATAGGGTTGATGATGTCCCTTTCCTTATAATTCCCATGTCCAGTTTTACTAGATCTTTAATCAAGGGATCTCCCAGGATCCTCATTGTTGCCAGAACAACAGGATCTTTCCTGCTTAACACATCCGCGACTTTGTTTTCTCTTCCAGGGTGATAATGAATTGAACAATCATAGTCTTTAATAAGCTCCAACCATCTCCTTTGTCTCATGTTCAATTCTTTCTGTGTGAAAATATACTTTAGACTTTGGTGGTCAGTGTATATATCACATTTCTCCCCATAAAGATAGTGCCTCCATATCTTTAGAGCAAAAACAACTGCCGCCAGCTCTAGATCGTGCGTAGGATAATTCTGCTCATGAATCTTCAACTGTCGAGATGCATAAGCAATTACTTTGTCATTTTGCATGAGGACGCACCCAAGCCCTTTCAGAGATGCATCGCTAAAAATAACGAATCCTTCTCCGATAGAGGGTAGTGTTAACACCGGTGCAGTAACCAATCTCTTCTTCAGCTCTTGGAAACTTTCCTCGCATTCCTTTGTCCAGATGAACATAACCCCTTTTCGAGTCAACTTGGTTAGTGGATTAGAAAGCCGTGAAAAGTTTTTCACAAACCTCCTATAATATCCGGCTAAACCAAGGAAACTACGAATCTCAGTTACTGTTGTGGGTTGAGGCCACTCCTCCACAACCATTGTCTTTGCAGGGTCAACCGAGATTCCTTCATTGGTTACGATGTGCCCCAAGAAAGCCACTTGTTGTAACCAAAACTCACACTTGCTGAACTTCCCAAAGAGCCTCTCCTTCCGTAGAGTTTTCAAAACAACCCTCAGATGATCTTCATGCTCCTCACGACTTTTTGAATATATCAAAATATCATCAATAAAAACTACCACAAAGTTATCAAGGTAGTCCTTAAAGACTCTATTCATCAAATCCATGAAAATAGCAGGAGCATTAGTCAAGCCGAAAGGCATAACAATAAACTCATAATGCCCATATCTTGATCGGAAGGCAGTCTTTGGAATATCTTCCTTCTTCACCCTCAGTTGATGATAACCAGATCGAAGGTCAATCTTAGAGAAGAATTGAGCCCCACGAAGTTGGTCAAATAAATCATCAATTCTTGGAAGAGGGTATCTGTTCTTCACTGTGATCCCGTTCAGTTCTCTATAATCAATGCATAGCCGCATTGATCCATCCTTCTTCTTCACAAAGAGAACTGGTGCTCCCCAAGGAGACACACTCGGTCGGATAAACCCCTTCTCCAACAAGTCTTGGAGTTGTTTCTTTAGCTCCTCTAGCTCCACATTTTCCATTCTATACGGAGTCTTTGATATCGGTTGAGACCCAGTTACGAGTTCAATGGAGAACTCTACCTCTCTTTCTGGGGGAGGTCCAGGTAACTCCTCCGGAAATACGTCCATGTATTCCTGAACAATCAGAACATCTTCAATTTGTATGCTCCCTTTCCCTTCTTCCTCATCACCGATTAACTCCATAAAGAAAGCTATAGGAGGTGCTTCTAGATAGGGATCAGTTCGGGATATCTCTCCTCGGAAGATAACTGTAGGTCGTTCATTCAAGACTACTGAGATTTCCTTACTTCTGCATTTGATCTTAGCATTATACTTTGAGAGCCAGTCCATCCCTAGTATAATGTCGAATTCCATCATGGGAATGACTACTAGATTTGCGATAAGATTGTGCTCACCAAAGTAAACACTAGAGTCTCTAAACACTGTTGATGCATGGATAATACCACTTGGAGTCTTGACTGACAACTCTACCTCAAGCAATTCAGGGATTGATTCTATATTCTTTGCAAACTTGGAAGAAATAAAGGAATGCGTAGAACCAGAATCAAATAAAGAACTTGCTAGTTTTGAGAGGAAAACAAGAGTACCTGCTACCACATCGTTCGGGACGTCAACTTCAGCTGTTGTGATAGCGAAAGCACGACCTTGCTCTCTTGGCCTCTGCTGAGGTTGGTGGTGATTCCCCTCCACCGCCCTTGGATTTGGACATTGATTAGCAAAGTGCCCAAGCTGTCCACACTTGAAGCATGTGACTTCGGGTAGGGCCAGAACCATCTTTCCTCTGTCGTTAGTGTTGGGAAGCTGAGGCTTCACCTCACTATGACAATTCCGAGCAATATGGCCTCCTCTTCCACACTTGTAGCACTTTCCACTTCCACTCAAGCAGTTCCCCAGATGATTCTTCCCACATTTATTGCATGTGGTAAGTTGCGTTTGCTTTCCACCTCTTCCCTGATCAAAAGACTTCCCTAAACTGGACTCCAACGACCTCTTCTTTTCATTTGGCTTATGAGACCACTGTGTCTCACCAAACTCCAGCTCAACTTTCATAGCACTTCGAACTATTTCTTCATAGCTATCATAGTCCCTGTTGGCTAGATTCTTCCGCAGATGTGGTCGTAGTCCGCCAAAGAATCTATCAACCTTCCCATTAGGGTCCATGACAAAGCTTGAGGTATAACGGGAAAGCCTTGTGAAGTTCATCTCGTAGCTTCCGACAGATTCGTTCTCCTTCTGCTTCAGCTCGAGAAACTCTTTCTCCATTTTCGTTCTCATGGAACGAGGGAAATACTTGTTAAAGAAAATCCCCCGAAATTCTTCCCACTCCATAGCTTCCATCTCTCCTCGTGGCTTCGTGTTTTTGATCAGTGACCACCACTGATCAGCTTCTCCCTCCAGGCGGTAAACAGCAACGGTGACCTTTTCTTGTTCCGAACAATGAAGTACAGAAAAGATCTTTTCAATGGAGCTTATCCATTGTTCCGCAACCAACGGGTCAGTAGATCCACTGAATGTTGGCGGTCGTTGACGCATGAAGGACTCAACAGAGTGTTGTTCCCTTCGTGGTGAGGTTGGCCTCTCAGCTTGATTCAAGTTATTACTCATAACTTGAGTCAGTTGGTTCATCATTCGCATGAATGTTTCCATTCCGGCTTCCATCGGAGGGCCGTCAGCACATGGTGCATTGCGGTCACCATCGGCACGGTTCCTCCTATTGCCCGACATTTTCTAAAAGAATAAAACCTTAGTAAGAAACTTATTTCATTTATGAATCTTTTAACTAAGACTTCGTGCTTAGACAATAATAGTTCTCTATAATTCCTTCATAATGATTCATAAAAAGCATGTGATTAATCAAACATATCCCCCGGGAGTGTCGTAACCAAGAGTGCAGCAAGGCCCGTTATCGTGCACCAGTTCCCGTTCGAGTCTAGCTCAAAGCGGTGTTTTCAGGTTTTACCCCTATGTACATCTGTGCCAGAGCCGCCTCTACCTGCTCGTATCCAGACAGGGATGTATTTGTTTGATAAACCACTTACTCAATACTTACCAAAATACCAGGAAGTTTTCCTATATTTAAACTTTTCTATAGGGTTCTTCCTAAAGTTTTTATATCCTAATTTCCACAAATAACTAAACCATCCTTTGATACCAACTATGGCATCCCGCCATTTTATAACATAAACTTTCATTACATTACACATAACTGAGGATCTTTAAGGTTTAGTGTCTTGGAAACCAGGAACAAAATACATAAAAAAAACATAAAACATTCTTCTTAAACACTTGAAAGGCTTCTCCTTTAGTTCATCCTATGTTCATTATGCATCTCATAACCTGGGGACATACATCAAAAGAAAGGGTGAGCAGAAGGCCCAGTAAGGGAAACAAGAGGAACATTTTACATGTGAACTGGATATACTTCAATAAGGACATGAAAAGGACTTTAAGGCATGAGAAATAAATCATGAGGCATTTCATAATAAAAACAACATTTTTCATAACTTGAAGATGTGGCTGCAAAATTTAATATTGACAATCGTTTCGTTTCACCAAGGTCCATCCCCAAGGTGTCGTTAAAAATTACCAAGGTTATTCACCAAGGCGTCGTTAAAATGGTCATCTCTAGAGATTAAGTCTTTACCCAATGCATTGGAGCGCTATCAGGGCGCACCCTTAAATTTGCCTTTATTATCATGTGAGCCACATATATCATCATCAAACATTTCATAAATAACCCATATAGCATAAAATAAATGGGTTTCATTTCATAATCATAACATTTTAAAAATTTCTTTAATGACATGATCTTTACGGCACTTTAAACCCACGGAAGGGAAAGTGGGTCTCATGTATGTAAATCCCAGAATTTGAAATAAAACATTTTGATATATATGTGAATACCCTTGTAGAAATAAGAGCTTTGAGTTTTCACTTTATAACATAAAATAATTTTGAGAAAATAGGGAGAGGCATTTTGAGACGAAAATTTTGCAGCATAACGGCTATGTTTCGGGGTTTTAGAAAACATTGAAAAGAGAGGGGACATGGGTCACCCACTCATAAATGATCCATAAAACAGTAAGGGGACAGAATAAGAAGGATATATGGACATGGTAATGAAATTTGAAGGACATACCATTTGAAATGAAAAACATGGAAGGAAGACAAAATTTAGATTTCTCTTATGAAAATTCGGCAGCCTAACGGCGTCACTTAAACTTCAATAAAAAGAATTGACAAGATCAAATAGGGTCCCTCATCATATGATCATAAGAGATCAGTATGATAGATATAGAGATCATACCCCAACATAATAAAAAGGAACTTGAAAGACTTGACATGAAAATCGAACTTGAAAAATGAGAAGGGTGAAAGAATCACTTAAACATTCGGCAGCCTAACAGCGTCACTTAAACATTCATAAAACGAAATGATGAGAGTAATAGGGGATCTCTCATCATATAAACATGAAAGGGCAGTAAGAGGAATATAAAAGAACATCCTCTCACATAAAAACAAGGAGCATAATAGGAATGACATAAAAGAGATTACATGAAAAGAAAGAGAGGGGTTGGATCCCTTACCTTAAAATGTGACTCTTGAAACTCAAAGGATTGGACCTTGAGGGATTGGGGGCACCTTGGGAGGACTCCTTGGAAGGTAAGAAGACCAGAACTTCGTTGGGGGAGAGTTGGGAGTGAAAACTAAGGGAGGAAAGGGTGGGTATTTATAGGGAAAGTGAGGGGACAAAGCATTAATGGCCAAAGGACACCTCACATGTGCTTTTCTCAAACCCATGTGATCTCCCTTGGAATTTATCATGGAGTTAGGCCACATGGGGCCCCCAAAACAATTATTCATCACCCTTGGCCGGCCAACCCTCAAAAGATCTCATGACATCATCATGACATCATTATGATGTCATTAAACATACCGAAACCCTAAAACGGTATTTTTACTATTCACTGAAAATTCAACTTTCTCAGAATAATCCCAAAATTTCACCTTAACCAAATATCAATGCTCTGATTTCAAAAATGAAATCCATTTTATAAAAATATTTTTCTAAATATTTTTAATTTAATTTTTAAATAAAAACACTATTCATCGAAAATTCATTTTTTTCAGAAAAATCCCCAAAAATTACCTTAACATAATATCGATGCTCTGAGTTCAAAAATAAAGTCATTTTTATAAAAATAATTTTCTAATTATTTTTAATTAAATTTTTAATTAAAAAACACTATTCATCGGAAAAAACTAATACTTGATTAATAATTTATGAAACCGTTATTTACCCATTTTATTGAATCACATTACTTAACCAAGGTGTCTAAATTATATTAAAACTTTCTTTAAGTGAAAATTACTAATCCATTTGGTCACATTACTAATCCTAAGCGTAAAATCACTATTCATAATTTACTATTCATCAAAAATTAAGTTGATCTTATTAGACTCCAAATTCCTTAATGAACACTTTTGTAGAAGACCATTTTTTGAAAATCATTACACATCATTAGTTATTTAGGGTTTACATAAATATTTTAAAATATCCCTTTTTCAAAATTCATCAATAAAATACCTTCTAAAATTATCTAGGCATTTGAAATTTCACAAACATCACTAAAGGAAGAAATCTCAATTTATTCACCCGAGAGGATTACACAAGGAAACTAGGGTCTCATCACATAGCCCCTTATAACACTGGCATAAGACCTAAGTGTAAGGTGTGCTATGGTGAGAGAATCTGAGGGAGTCTCAGATAACATTGCCCTAGTAGCAATCTCCACTAACTTGAACTTCTCCTGCAAGCGTTTTCGTTCAAGCTTGACACGCTGGAGCTCGGCTTGGGCTTGGTCCAAAGCAAAGCCCACAGATGCTACCTCCTTCCCAAGCTCTGATAAGTGGGCTTCGTAAGGGTTGAGTCTACTGGATGAAGCCATCAACTCCTCTTTCTGCATTAACCATTAACATCTTATTAAATAAATAAGAGTAAGTTAATATACTACTCAAAAAGATTGGGTCGTTACAATGTATGTAATGTGGATTTTACTCATTATATGGATTTTTGATCCAAAACCTAGTTAATAAGGTGAGATTAAACTAGGTAGAAATACAAATGGATAGTTATGTAGTGTATCGTTGGTAAACCACTCAAATCATCAAGGAACAATACCTTAGTATGATAGAGGGTTCCCCTTAGTGGGTATCAGTAGGTGACCCTAACTCTAGGATCTTAGTGGGATCCACTACCTAGGTAATGGTCCTACTCCCTAGTATGTTATGGAGTGACACTCCGTGGTAATACGACTCACACCATAATATGATAAGGGGCTTACACTCATAGTGTAAATGTAAAAAGAGGGCATGTTCCCTAGTGATGATAGGGGGACACACTCAATAGGTAGGGAATCAAAACCCTATTTTGTTAGGGGGTACCACTAAATATGTAGAGAAATGTGAGGGACACATGATCAAGAGCATCAAGGGGGTTTCCAACCCTACCATCTATAAAATGATCATGCTTGATCTCTGATTTTATCTAGCATCACCCAAATCATCATCACACACTAAACATTCCACATCATATCTTGAAATCCATTACGAAGGATACCATTTCATTATACGTAGAGAAATGATTACGATATTATACTCATGGGAAAATATCCAATTTCACAAGAGGGGATATGAAATGTGGAAGATCTAAATTGGGGTATACGATATTTAAGGGGTTCACACTAAGTGTGTCCCCACTTCACTACTTGGTAGTGTTTACCTTTGGATAATCTTTATTGTCTATTTTTTTGAAAACAACATTTAAGTGGTCAACACAGTATGTTTGAGCCACTTGGAACCAACCTATGTGTTGTTGGTCATGCCTATATACTTTATGTCACGCCCTTGTACATAGACATATACATGGATATAATCATGTATCTGGTTGTGCATGTGTACCTATAGGAATTTCATGTACTCCCAATGTACATGAAATTTCCTTCGACAGAGTTTCCATGGAGTGTACTAGTTGGAACATGGAATGGGCATGTGGGGAGGTCCACACGGTGTGTGGACTCAAAAACACATCTTCTTATCCTTATCTCTAGTCGAACCCCTAGTACCACCTCTAGTGGTTACTACACCACATGTGATCATCATAGTACACAATGTGTAGTTGGTTTGTACAAAATTTTAAATCATACACCATGTGTTCTCCAGATCTAGCTTCCCCATGGAGAATATTACATATTGACCTCTGGAAATTATAGGATACCCCTTATAATTATTGATTCCCATCCTCTCATGGATAGAAATAGGAATATTAAAATTTCTTTAATGAACGCAATGCCATGTGTCAGGCCTCTACTACCCAACCACATGATGCCTTTTCCTATCTGAATTATGAATCCATAACGTATCACCATATCTCATGTTGTTCCTTGATCCATCTGAAAACCATAAATAAATGTTTCATTCATCATACCAAGACAAATATGGGGTTTCGATCATGAATTAGACAACCTTGACAATGTCAAACTATGGAACCATGGGTTAATAGTGAAGAACATGGATGACATAGAGGGGAAATTCACAATAAAAAATTAAAATTTTCCAAGACCGAGATTTTATAGAAAATTGTAATATAATATGTATGTCAATGGGATATGAAAATATACAAAAAAATTAAATTCATTAAACTATTAAATTCTCCATACGAGGTTATGAGAATGGTATAAAGACACAAATCTGAGATAAATATTATTCAATATATGTTGAAACAATTAATTATGTTATTAAATGGAAATATAATATCATTATATTGATTATGGTCAACTTTGGGTGAATAATTCATTTTTCACAATGTAGGGATCTCATTGTGTTTGTAAATTGTGGATCCAATTTGATCAAATCTCTTGTTTTCCTCTGATGTGATATACCAATAATTTTGGGCATTGAAAAAATTTAAATGATTTTTTTAATTTATTTCATTTTCATGTACTACTTACGACCACTGTGACCAAAAAATGAACACCAACTAATCTTAGGTCACACATTGCGTAATCTATATGATACAGATTCAATTTTGTATATAGAATTATTATCCACGCCTCTTCTCAAAATATGTTTCATTATTTCAAAAAAACTACACATCTATGATAATTGTATATTTAATGTTTTATCATATTAATTATAGGATCATTGGGCCTTATAATCTCATTCCATCTTAGTTCATAGCTCTAGAAATATTTCATAATATATTTCCAAATAGAACAAGGAAAAATGAAGGGTCACTCCATTATTCAATCATTTGATGACTTACATCCCTGAAAATAACACTCTAAATAAAACGTTTTGGATACTGAGACAAAATCACAATCTATTTATCCTAAAATCCATCTTCTATGATCTCATCCTACCAAAGCACATGAATTAACGAAATATATTATCTTCAAAATAATCACTCATATTTATCCTTGATCATCATCAGGTAATATGTGAAGGTTTCTCCATCCTCAATGTCTAGATTTCCCCAGTTAATTATGTGTGTAGGATCTTGAATGTATCTACTCATCTTCTATTCTTGGAAAAAGTTTTTCACCCACCAGTATGGTAAGGTAGTAAGAAACCTCACCAACCCTTTATGAAATATTAAATGACACAATACACCTGAAGGTCAGATTTCCTCCCCAACCAGGCTTCAAAAACCTTAATTGTTGGAAGAATATAAGAAAAATGTGGTATACCTACTCGAATTCCAATGTCCTATGATGTTGATCTACATAATATTTATGTCAGCTCTGGGATATCTTCATATTCCCATAGATTACTTGAACTTTCCATGTCCTCACATACACAATCTATGGTCTAATATGATATGCCTCACAAATCTTAGTATAACACAATGCTAACCTATAAGGATTCATGTCCCAGGCCTCAAAACATTTCATGATTATTGTAGAGTTATATATATTTCTATTATATTACTATAGTAATGGAAATAAATCCTCATAGTTTCATACAATTTGAAAAACACATTCCCTCAACATCTCTTCCAACACATATATAGTGCATATAGTTTTCCAATCCTTCTGGGGGTGAAACACTGTACTCATCTACAACTGGGTCCTAAATTCCTCCTAAATACCTCTCCATAACCATAACGTACACTAGACATCATGGTCACATACAATCATCAAGGGTAACCAATAGAGCCAAATGATATCCCTCATATACAACTGCCATAGAATCTCCAAATAACTATTATCCATGATGGAATGTGAGTGTTTTAATTCTTGATCCAATCAACAATAACCATGATATAATTATTGGATCTCAATATATGTGGAAGTCTGGTAAAAAATACAATGGATATTTCATCCAATTTTTCCACCATAATCTCAAGAGACTATTTCAAACCTTCTAAAAATCATTACTCATCATTCAGCTACATTCATATAAAATACAAAGAGAAAATATCATTGATGTTACACCTCAAGATATCCCAAAACATACTAATAAATGTCCTTATACATCATTCATATAATGATATTTATAGCTAAATGGGTAGTGTGAAACTCCCTCATTGCCTCCTCTCACATTTCTTCTATAACCCCCAATCATCTATTGAAAGATATGATTTGTTCCCTTATTTAGAAAATCCTTCTAGAGGATCTCTAGAAGATATTTGATGATGAAGAATCTCATAGATTTATTTCCCAATTAATCATCCCTCACATGATGGATAAGTGTATGAGTCAACACCGATGACTAATGATAAATTTCAAACTTCTTCTATACTAAGGAAAGCATCATTGATTCAAACAACTAATACCAATCCTCGTCCAATTTTGATGATGAATTTATATTAAATGGATCTTACACCACATTAACCATTATAGGAGTATATACCATCTCAAATTCGTAGTCTTTTAGGAACTATAAATTGTTAAATTTTCATAGGATTTGGTCTCTATGTGTGATGATAAACCTAGTACTTTGGTTTTTGGAGTAAAATGTAAATCACTCCACCAGAAGATAGTTCCTCCATAACATTAGGGATAAAACTACCAATGAAATCTATAGGTCATGAGTCATATAGTTATTCTCATGGGGTCTCAAAAAAGTCATCCCATATCATTTCACTACCTACCTATAAGATATCATTAACCTAATGCCATCCCTAGAGGAATCACAATAATCTATATACTCTATACAACCATATGTTAGTCTCAATGAATGATGAATATAAGCCTCTGTCTCAAATAAATAATATATCTCTAAAAATACTCAGTCCAGGTAAATGGAAACCTTTATATTGTATTCATGATAATGGGGATGGAATTATATTTAAATATACAAAGAACCTTTTATAGTACCCCAACAATAATATATAAACTCTAATCCTCCAACATACTCTTGGGAAGCTCCCACAATGAAACTACATAAATTTTTTCTTGGTCTGATACTAAACCATTATAATAAAAAAAACATTCCCACAAAAGTGATCCTTTTTTTATCCAAAACTAACACATTTAAAGAATATCATAAAGCATGTACTCCCATTTTATACTAGTACAATACATAGATCCTCTTCAGTCTCCTCATCTGATGAGAACTAAATGAGTATTTCATGAATGAATACACCCACACCTTTTTCCAATATTTGGAAAAAAGATATTACTAATACAATCCAAAAATGCCTCTAGATAATTCATGAAACTGAAAGGAATCACCATTAACTTATAGTGTCTTTAAAGACATAAAAATTCCATCTTCAGAATATGAACATCACAAAACATAAACTATTTTTAGCCAGACATAATATCTATCTCAAAGAAAGATCTCACACCATATAATCGATCATATAGATCATAAATAGTAGGAAGTGTATTGTTTTTCAATATCATTACCTGGATCATATTATGATAATAAAAATATATGTAGGCTCATGTATTAATTTTCATGAGAAAGACCAAATAACCCAATGATAGATACTCAGTTTGAAAATACCATTTTTATGGTCCTCTAACCATATCCCTATATACCAAAGATCTAGAGAAGTCATCTAATATTGAACAAAAAACAATGTGTGGTCCATAGGTGAATAAAGATGTAGAATATCATCTATACCCTCAGAGGCAGTCCTAGAATTTCTTTGTGAAATAAATCCATAAATTCCTCAATAATCGAAGGAATATAGATACCTAAAGATCATGCTACAGAGTGGGTTAAAATATCCAATTAATGGATGATGGGATACATCCTTATTGATACATTAATCTCTCATTGATCAATGAGATCTATCTTACCCACAATGGAGAGTCATGTCCCATATATATGCAGTGATCTGACTCACCTAAGATGAAAATAAATTTGGACTCAAACCATGGGAAACTAGTTCACATACAGAATGATTTTATATTATTTCATTTCGAACACCAAGAGGCCCCATGTGAAAATCTATATACCAAGAAGTAGCTCACACTACCATCAAATAATAGATATTGAATAATTTCTGTCATTCGGAACCTATACAAAAAATATTTTGTACTAATGTATCAATAGGGATCTTTAGATATCACACATGGGATATAAAAATAATGGATTATCTCACACCCAGATCTATATGTACATTATAATGTTTATAATAAAAACATATCATATCTCATATAATCTCTTGAGAGGAATATCCATAAGCCTTCATTACTTGTATCTACTGACAACACCATCCACCATCTTCATGAACCTGACATGGGATTCCTAGTACTAAAGATAGTACCAGGTCATAATATAACCTTCTTCCAATGGATCATCCTCATAGATCTCTACTTTCTGCTCCTCCAACATCTCCTCGTTGGGGGATTCCCAAGAAATTCCTAGGAGAACCCTGATCACAATGGTCCCTCTACTATAGAAATTCATCCAATACTAATGTAGTATACTCATCACGTCAGGTCGATAAATCACCTACCATGTAACCATTACCATCACATGAATAACATCACCCCTACCCTAGATGATCTTTTCCACTTAATGAACTCTGTGCCACATGTCCATGTGTTTGAGACCAACCAGTCAGAGGTATCTTATGTCAAAATCCTAACTAATGGTCTATTTAGATATTATAGGTGACTCATCCTCATGATGCCCACTACCATGCACAAATATCTAAAGTCTCTTTAAAATTATATTGTCCTTTACTTGTACAAGATAAAAAATTTAATCATATATGGGATTTCTAGGGTGAACCACACTATAATGGAAGTTATTTCGAGATCTTTCTTGATCTTCTGCACTCTCAAGCAACCATCTGGGTCGATGTTGAGGGAGTACCATGTTTAATCAGAGAACCAGGTGTAATAATCAAAAATAATCAAAATATCATTATATAGATCCATAATATATTAAATCAGATATGAGAGGAAGAACCAGTGGAAATACTGCTCTTCAAGAAACAATTAGAAGTTTTACCCTAGGAACATCACCTCATCATGAGTCTTTATTACTATAATCCACTAGTTCCCAAATGGTCCATGTAAAATAATGGCTACCAAGAAAAATAATCTAATATTTCAGGGTCCTCATGTGATTGAAGAATCAGATCACCTAATCAATCTAATATTCCACTAACTTGGGATTTGATTCATTGTGAAACTTTAATGTCCTCTAATGCTTGTTATCTTGTATCACCCTAAGCCTATGTGCATCCTTATATTACCATACTATTAATAATTTTTTTATTAATATATTTTAGTGATTATATATTTCTATTTGTAGAAATATCTTCATGATAATTCCTATGAAATAAGGCCTCATCGTTCAATCAATTATCATCACTATCATCCTTCAATAGCATGGTTTTCAATATCCCCATTGGCATCCTAAAAGTGATCAATACATACCATTTTAATATGAATATATTTGTATATGTGGATATGAATGATGAAATATATTCAAATGAGTCAATATTATATAATTCATTTATCATTTTTCCTTTCAACCATTTACACTATATTACGAGTCGACAAAAAGGTAGTTAGAGTCCTGGTGTATTAACCTGTCGGCCGCCATACTAAGATTAGGTTTCATGGACTCAACATAGTATTTGAGAAACTCCAAAAATATATCCCTATGTCCTTTACTAATTCTCACCATGGTTTCTTATCTAAAATGACTAATGGATGAACCACAATTGATACCACTCTATAGATACCAAACTCATAGGGGAACATATAACAACACTACTTCTTATTACACATTAATTCAGGATTTATTACGAAATATTACACATAATATATCTGGGAAGAACATCATTTATAGTGTATCTATTTATTAGTTTCATTACATAACATCATTTAATGGAGAATACATCATATCTATTAAAAAATTCCTTAACATACTCTTATTAATCCTTCTTACTTAAAACATCATGAGATTACGTGGGGACAAAAATAAGCAAGGGGTTAGATATAAATACCAGTTTTAGAATAATAATGGAATAAAAATAAGAAGTAATAAATGTAATAAAATAGTAAAATAAATTGGTAATAATAGGGGTTATAATCCTAAACAGTAATAATAAGTCATGATATAGAATTATAACATTACGGAAACATGCAAAATGTTGAAAAGACATAAAACGCAACATTATAAACATTGCTCATAGATAACATCCAAGACACCATGATGGATAAAGTCCCATTATAGATTAGGTTCTATCCTTAATCCCTTTCCTGATGTCTCATTAGAATAAAACATTACCCAAAAAATTGGACCACTATATAATTCTAGGTGCACCAAATACTTTCATTTCATTATCATTCTTCAGTGTACCAAATAGATCAAAAAATATGGAATCCTTTATCAAAACATATAATTCCATTATATAGAAGTGTGGAATTCAAAATAGTATGTCCCCAATAAATTAATTAAATGTTCATAAGGATTAAAACGCATGATAAGAATTGGGAATGGGTATTCACTATGCATTTTTATGGCTTGGAAAATTGTGGTTAAATTTCTACAACACAACAGTAGAATAAAATTTCTCAGGGAATAGATTAATGAGATTCAAAGGGGTATGTAAACATTTATTCACCACTGTCCCCTTATGGGTGATATGGAATAACATATACCAACATTAGTAATGGGTTAAAAATGGCATAAGATAATTAAAATACTTGAATTAGGAGGAGAAAAAAGAGACCTTACATTGAGTGTGTGATTGAAAGTGATTGGTATGAACTTCTTGAGAGAATTGGTGAACCATTGGAGGACACTTTAAGGGGGATATAAGATTTATTATGTGCTCCAACTATTTTTGGTAGAGTGAAATGGGTATTTTCTTGGTCTATATGTGAAATGAGTGGGGAATTATTTATTATTTCTCAAACATTGGTTTGGGACATTATATTATAAATTAAAAACAACATTACCATAGTTTTTTCCCATGGTTTCTGGGAAAATGTTATGGGTATCATTATTTTATAATCCTAAGGTCCAAACATGACAATATAATACCCTTTATAACGTGTATGTGACTCATACTCTTAGAGATAAGATTTAAACCCATAAAATATATTATAGGTTTTGGAGGAATGATAATCCTTTTTCCAAATAAATAAAATATACATAATTTCGCATTAAATTAAAGGGAAAACATATATTGGGTATTGGATATCCATTATAGTATTTATAAATTAATATTTGGGTCATTATGATGTCATAGTACACACATTATATACATACAGTATTTAATTGTTTTCTCAAAGATTTGACTATCTTAGAATATTTTGAGAATTTTAGTATTGTTGAATTTAATAATTATGACTAAAATATATATTTATTTTATCATAATTGTTTTCCAAACATATTAATTTTCACAATAATAATGGAATATAAATTTCTTTATAAAAGATGGATTGTTTTGACAATAACTGTTTTTGAACCCTTATAGAAAGTAAAATTGACTTCATAAAATTTGAATGATAATTTATATTTAAGAGAAATTATTTGATATTAATATTATATTACAATTTTTTTAAAATCCATTAATTTATCAAAATAAACATCTAAATAGATATTGAATAAAAATAAAAAAATACATTTTTTTATTGTAAAAATGAAAATTATATATAATTTAATGGGAAGAAGTAAATTTAAACATTATTATATTAAAAATAAAATATAGTTATTCATATCATTACCTTATTGATGTATATACCTTTAATACGTCATCAAAATCCTTATGGGTATGTTACATGACAATGATTTTTTCATGGGGTGGTTTAGAATACATGGTTTTGTCCATGATTTTGATGAGCTTGAACATATCCCATAAATAGTTTGGATTATATTTCAGTTATTGGATTTCAAAATGGTATTGATCAAGGTAAAATCCCAATGGTTATGTCTACCTCAAATGATCCGATAAATGTTTTTCACAAGGTACGATCCTTCTAGTGGGGTTCATCACATATTTTGTATGTGAAAATTGGATTTGATAAATCCAAATATTCATTCAATCAGTTGATCACTTTTCAACACCAATATTAACAATGGTTGTGATTCTTAATTGTTATTTAAATCAGAAAGGTTATATTAAAACCAATGAAGTGCATGTCATTTATATAATCATATTACATAAAGAAAATTTAATTCAAACCCAATCAAAATTTTATTTATAATAGTTCAGGTTGTTATGATCTACCCCCATTCAAAAATTTAACCCTCAAAATTTTCAATTTCACACTTAAATAGAGATGCGTAATTCCATTTCATCACCTCCTACTATTTTCAAATCACATATTCAAACATGTATTTTCCCTGCAACACTTTTATCAGGTGCAATGTCTTATTTCATTGAACATTATATTTATGATCTATGATATTCTCAAACTTATACTCAAATGAAAGATCATTATCCAATGGTACCACCTTTGGATTGAGTACATATGTGTGGTCTATTATGTACATCCTAAAGAGCGATAAATGTAATATATCGTACACTTTAGATAGGTTAGTTGGGGTTTTCGGTTTTGATAGGACATCTCTCAAATGTGATCAAGGATCTTAAAGGGATCAAAGTGTCTTGTAATATGTATTCCATTCACCTAAAATCATATAAGTTCATTACATAGATATATGAAAAGGAATAAGATGCCACCAACATCAAAATCTATCTCTCATCAATGATTTTCAGCATAGATATTCTACAACTCTAAGAATACTTAATGTGTTTCTGATTTCTCTAAACCTTTTCCACCATTTCTATAATCGATTTAGATCATATCTATTTTCATTCCCCAACTTCATTCTACAATGCAAGTGTTTTTCACTTCTTCCAATAGATGGACTCATAAGGACCCATTTTCATGATTCATTGTAAAATGTTATTTTATAACAACTTGAGAAAAGGAATATTTCTTTTCCATGATCCTTTTATGTAAATTGATCATGATTTCAATATTTCCTTGAGTTTTTAGGTGATAAGTTATACTAAATTTCAAGTAATTATTTATGGAATGTTGAATACTTTTATAGAACATGGATGTAAATCTGGGATCTCGACGAGATATAGTTGATAATGATGTTAAATAGATCCTAAATAATTCTTTTTTTATATCCTTATAGGTTGATTGAGTGAGAAATAATCTCCAATTATAAGGATGTGAGCATCCATTTTATAAAAATCCATCATAAAAATATAGAATTATTTCCAATTAATGTATTTTCAATACTTGTGAAAGATTAAATGGTGATGTTTTCCCATTTACATGTAATTTTTGGTAATGGATGAATTATTCCCTTGTAGTTTTTCCATTCTTCCTTTATTTCTGTAATACTAAACATCTTGACGTATATTCTGGGATCTCATTCTTCATATTGTCCCACCAATAGTTCTCCTTGAGATCATGATACATCATTTTATGCCATGGATGGATATATAAGGTTGATCTATTCCCATAATCCAACATATCCTTATTAAACTAAGGATTATATGGTATACAAAGGCTTGACAGATATATCAGAATATTATCTCCATTAACATTGAACTATGATGATTTTTCTATTCTTATAGGTTCCTAATTATTTATAATTCCACATCATCTCTTTCAGCATACTTTTTATTCTACATAAGGGGTTGAGAAATAATTGTTTAAGGTTTGATTATGTTCCTTACTTTATGATTCCCAGACCCATCTTTTCCATATCTGAGATGATTGGAACCTTCACAATTTCAAACAATGACAAAATAATTTGGATCATTTATACATATTTTTTCTACCACTTTATTTTTATTCCGATGTTGGTAGTAGATTGATCAATAATACTCATTTATCATCTCAAACCATCATCATTGGAGCATATTAAACTCATTCATGAGAATATATAATTTGGGATTTTGGTATCCGTATATATTTTAATTTTCTCCCAACATAGATAATTATGAAAATTTTTTAATGTAAAGATCACAGCAACAAAATCTAGATCTTCAATTGGGTAGTTTTGTTCATCAAACACCAATTTTCATGATTCAATGGATATCACTATGTCATTATGCATTAATATATATCAAAATCCTTTATTTAAATCCTCACTTAATACCACGATATGTTCTCCACTTTTAAGAAGGGTGAGTACAGGTTCAATGTTAATACAATTTTTCAATTACATGAATTGATCTTCACTATAATCATTCAATGAATTATTTACTCCCTTGAATGTTATCTTGGTTTCATGGTTAGGAAATAATGATAATTTTTTAAAAAATCAATGATATAAACCATCTAATTCAAGGAAACCACTGATATCTTCCACAGATATTGGCCTTTTCCATCCTTCAATTGATTCTATTTATGATAGATTAATATATATACCATTTATTATTGATATTATACCCCAATAATTAGTCTTCCTTAACCTAGAAAAAAAATCATATACTTTTCATGAATCTTCTCCTTTTCTAATGTTTTCAACATAATCCTCAGATTCTTCACATGCTCCTCCTTGATTTTGTAGTTTATTATAATATCTTCTATAATAAATCCAAACAATTTGACAATGTAATATCTAAAGTCTCTATTGATCATGTGCTTATATATTTATAGATAATTAAATAGATCAAATTCCATTACTATGAACTCGTAGAGCATGTACCTTGTACAGAAATCAGTTTTGGGAATGTCCTCATTATTCACCCTTACATGATAATATCCCAACCAAAGATCCACCATTGATAAGTATTGGTCTCCATGAAGATAATAAATCAAGTTATAAATCAAAATAAGAGGATATTTATTCATTATCATGATCTTTTGGATCCCATGAAAATCAATGAAATGGTTCATTGACCCATCATTAATCTTTATGAACAAGGTAGGTCAACCTCACGGTGAAGCACTTGGAAATATACACCATTTACCAAGATTATACTGGAGTTTTTTCTTCAGATCCTGTAATTATAGAGCTTCCATTCTATATATTGTCTTGGATAATGTTAATTCCCAAGTAATAGTATGAATTTAAAATCCACCCTATCGTCTATGATGAATACCAGGATGTTCTTCAGGTAACACATCATTGTATTCCCTCACTATGGGAACGACTTTCTGGATTATTTTTTCCTTAAAATCATTAATTTCAGCTAGATACACTTTATTGAAGGGAAATAACATCCATGCATCTTTTCATGGTTCAAATGAGTATTTATCAAAATCATTATATTTTTACTGAATGAGAGAATGATTTTTGAAAAGATAGAGATTTCTTTCTCACAAATATTTATGATTGATCTATTTAAGGGAATCCAATTCATACCTAGAATTGAAATATTTTTCACAAAAGGGAGTACCAAAAGGTTTTCTGGTAAAGTCATCCCCTAAAGTTTGACATGCGAGGAGTTATATAAATAGGAGAAAATAGTTTCCCAATTTTTATCTTCAATGATAGTTATACTTCCATGCATTGTTGTGGTGGATGAATAGTTCAACTAATTTTTCATGACATGAAGGAATATGTAAGACCTAAATAAAAACATATGTTTTATATTATTTAATGAATAAATAAATTACTTGTCACTGCATTTTTTCTTTATCCACCTCAGCAGTTTTGATTGAAAAAGCTCTGCCTTGTTCCCTTGGATACTGTTGGTTTCCAAAAAAACCCTTGGCTTAGTTCATTGATTTTCAAATTTCTCTTGTTCCTTAAATTTTAAATAACAAAAAATTCATTGAGGGTTTACTGGATAATTTCTTTCCTCCATCACACTTGTGACAATATCCCATTGGTAATCTGTAGTCATTTTTCCTTCCTTCTCCCACATATAGCTTTTAATTTCCACCCTTATGAAATTTATAGGGTTTTCATTCAGAACCCTTTGCCACTATGATGTTAAAATTTCTTTATCCATGTTATATTTCCCCATCAAATCATAATAATTAAGCTCCACTATTAACATATTACCATATTGATACCCATTATATTCACTAATATACATTTCAATTTTGAGGTCACATCAAATAACATCCTCATAGCTATGAGAGTCCCAAATGTCAATGGATTTTTTAGAATAGTTTTTAACCCACCAAAGGGATGATCAACCTTAATTTAGGGGTAATGACCAAGCAAGAGGCATCTCATTCATGGATTGTGATTTTTGTCATAGGCCCTGAAATATTCATTCTATTTTTTATTGAGGAAATATAAATCCATTTTCTTTTTATGTTAGACAGTGTGAGTAAAATATTTACAAAAAAATATCCAGAATTAATTCAACCCCATCATAATTATTTCTTCCTTAGGATTTAAATTCTTGGTGAATTCCCACCACTAACTTTCTTCTTACTCCATTTGGTAAATTGGTAGTAGAACCATCTCATTCTCAGAACGTTGTAAAATGTAGAATATTTCTTCAATGGAGTTGATGCATTGTTTCAAGATTAATTTTTCGAATGATCCATTGATTGCCCTGAAATTTCGCTCTAAAAAGGTAAAAATTTTATCACGTTCATTCTTTGAAGGACTTGGGTGATCCCATTGATCTTGGTTTCTATCCACAAACTGATTCAGTTGATAGAGTATCATCCTAATTTTTTCTATTCCTATACCCATCTGTCTTGGCATCTGATTTGTGTCATCATCAATTTTCCCACTACATTGTATATTTACCTGATTCCACAAATTTTAGACCACTGACTAGAATAATGAGAAAATTAGGGATGAGTATTTGTAATGTATTAAATGAATAAATGATAATTCAATGATTTTAACGGTATAACTTAAAAATGAAATTTATTTCTTAATTTAAGAATTTTTATTCTTTAATATGTGTTATCCATTATCTTCTTCATAATATATACTCTTATGGGATTTTTTCCATTAATATTAGTTAGTAATGATTTATTGAATTTACCTAATAATATCCTATTTGATTGTCAATACAAGTGTTTAGAAAGGCCTATTTCATACACAAGTTCACAGTTGATTGTATCTCAACATTGGGTTTTTGGGTGTTACCCCTTGAAACAGATGTTTTAGGGAAAAATCCACTTGTAGTATCAAGGAAAGGATATATTTTCTTGGTAAACCACTAACTCAATATATGATCAAAATTTATGGTTTTTTTCATTTAATTACATTCATCTCTAAGGCTTTCGCTTGAATTTTTCTAATTATAATCCAAAAAATATATAAATTTCTTTTGATACTAATTATAACAACCCTTTTATTTATTATACCTTAATATATGATTTATTTAATGATATTTCACATAATAAAACCTAAAAATTCATGAATTATAGTCTCGTTGGGAATTATGAACATTATATAACAATTAATTATAGGAAATACAACATATTTATTAAAAAAATCCTTAACATTATCTATAATTCCTTCATACTGAAAATTTTATAGGACAACCTGGGGACATACATTTGATCGGGGTGAACTATAAATCTCAGTAACAAAATTAACATGGAATAACATGAAGAAGTAATAAATTTTACAAAATAATCTTATCAATAGGGCATAAAAGTGTTGATAATTATATGAATGAAAAATAAGGAAGGATATAACATGATAACATCATAGAAATATTCGAAATGTGGAAACAACATAAAACATTGCATCGTAATCATAGTTCAATACTAAATTTTATGATATTAGGATGGAAAACGTCTCATGATGTACTATGTAACTTTTTAATACCTTTTATAATTTCCGACTAACTGAAAATTAATTTTATATTATCATAATACCTAATTTAAGGGTTGAGGGGGAACCCAAAATGACATGAAAGACTAAAAACAATCATGTTTTCAAATTTTAGTGGACAAAACAACACATTCAAGACTACAAAGAAGAGACCCTACTCAGCATAATAATAAAAAAGAACATCTTTGACCTTCTCACAACTGCTAATCTAGATGTCTCGTACCTGAATGAATGGGCCTAGTAATGACGGGAAAGTCATACCCTCTCAAACTTCAAAATTAGGATAGTTATGAACAGGTGAAAACTCCCCATTCTGAACCTCATTTGGAGCAGTCTCTTGTCGAAGAATAGGTTGTAAGACCCTCAAACAGAAAACAGTAGAGACAAAAAGTAATAACTATCACTAAAACACCTAAAACATTCACACAAGTCATTTCCCCTTATCAATGATATCATAGATAGATCATCCGCACTCAGCATGACTCCCACCACCATTGTAGTTTCAGTAACAACTGGAAGATAATCCTTGTAATGCGGAGGTGAGTCATCATCCCTACTTAATGGAAAATCACAATGAAAATTTTGCAACATAACTGGGGAGTATACATGTTCATGGAAGTTCATATTGATAGTTGATGGTATATCTCATCATTTATGCATCATAGGTGATGTATGTTTTATGTGTGAGAACATATCTGAACATTTGTAATTTGAGAAACAGGGAACAAGATAATGAGTATACATGAATAACAAGGACTAACAAAATATCCCTTACCTTGAGTGTGTGATTGCAAATTCTTGGGAGTTTGGGAGATCCTATGAAGGACTAAGGATTGGGTATGTTAGTGTTTGGACATGATCCACGTATTTTTAGCAAAGTGAAATCAGTGTTTGGGTGGGTTTATAGAGGATATTAATGAAAATATTTTTATTATTTATGAACCTTAGGTTTGGGACTCTATATAATAAAATAACCAAAATGATAAACTTTACAAGGGTTTGTTTGATTTTTTTTGGAAAAGGGGGATTGGGTTTAATTATATTAAAATTACAAGGCATGATTTAATTGAATAATCCATTTATGATGTGGAAGTGATTCATACTCTTAAATAAATGGTTATAAAAACAATAAATATATTATAGGTTATGGATAATTCATTAATCTTTTATAAAATTAATAAAATAAATGTAAAATAATTATTTTTAAAAATTAAACATAGTTGTAGTATTTTATACCATTGATATATTAATTAAATGATTTTTTGTTTATTATGATGTCATAATACACACCTTTTTTTTACAATGAATTTAATTTTTATCAAAAAATTCGAAATTATTATAATATTATGAAAATTATAACTTTTGATAATTTTTATGTGATTATTCAAAAAATAATATTAATTTCATTGAAATAGTTTTTTAAATATATGAATATTCACTTGAAATATAGAATCAACATTATTTTAGAAATGATATCTCTTTTAATAATAAAAATTCTCTAACCTCTATAAAAAATATATTTGAATTCATAAATATTATCCAGAAATTTATATTTAATAAAACATATTTTATTAAAATATTTCATAAAATTAATATTTATTTTATAAATCAATTAATTCATCAAAATAAACATCCTAATTTAAATTCAATACTAATTAATAATATAGTTTTTTATTTTTTTAACAAATAAAAAATTGTTTAAAAAGTAACAATAAGAAGTAAATATAAAAATTATTATACTTAAAATATAATATAAATATTCATATTATTATGTTCATGATACATATAAATTTAATATAGTATAAAATTACTTAAGTGTATGTTGTGTGATTATGAGATGAACATTGGTTCGTTTTTTACGTGGTTTGGGTCTTGATCTTGATGAGATTGATCTTCTCTTATAAATGATATAGCTCATGCATATGTTTTTTTATACCATCAAGATCATTATCATGTAAAAATTATAGTTTTGTAATCTCCCTA
Organism: Viscum album; assembly: GCA_963277665.1. Classification (NCBI taxonomy): domain Eukaryota; kingdom Viridiplantae; phylum Streptophyta; class Magnoliopsida; order Santalales; family Viscaceae; genus Viscum; species Viscum album. Next base: position 1,911,129,046 of record OY728155.1, read on the forward strand.
AAAATATCTAATAATTGGGCTTTATATTGTTTGATTATATGGGTTGAGTCAATCACATCATTTGTTTATGTCATTTTTATTTGTTAAACCCATATATTTATACTATAAATCACTTGTAATGGATATATTATCAACTATTATGATACAAAACAGCAATCTAAATCCTATAGTATATAATAAAACCAAATAATTACATATTTTTTTTATAATGATATCACATAATAAGACATTTAATTCAGCCTCAAATTGAATTTTATTTATAACTGTTTGAGACGTTACCACCTGCCTATATAGATGAAGGGGGAGAAACCACACCCCCATGCTCTCCTTCAGTAGGTTAGTGGATACTAAAAAGTTCCAAAAATGCATTATATAAATTTAATTTCTTTTTCTCATGTATATGTACACACTCACTAAGCCATATCTATTAAACAATGCTGAGAAATAATAAAAAGTACAGTGAAATCTAATGTAAAACTATTTATGTAATAACCTATAGGTAATAAATCATGGTCCTTGAGAATAACAACAATGTGTAAAGGGGATAAATAATTTAGTCCTATTATATGAATCCATAACATGATTTTTTTATATAAATGGAATATGACAGATCCCAACTCTTTATCTCCATTCCTGACGATCATGTGCGGTCTATACACCACTGGATCACTACACTCCATTAAAAACAACATTGATCTATCAGTATTCTACATAAAACATGAAACATATTGGAAGAAACCAAGAAGGGAAGAGTATATAGGTAATCAGTAAGATGACCCAAAAACCAAATGTGGAGAAATAGAAGATACAATATAAGTAGTAATATTAAAAAAAGAGGTAAATAAACATCAACAACATATATATGATAAAAATCAAACCAACTAAGTGGGAAAGAGATTTTTATCTCATAAACATGCATAATATGATGAATCTTCATACATATCCACTAGTACAAGTTTATTTCCAACATCTCATGTATATGTTCGAAAAATCCATGAGGAGGACCTGAAAATCACAATAACTCCACAGCCTGATGGGGTAAAATCTTAGATGAATAGAGATCCCTACATTAATATGATAAGGAAATTACACTTAGTATATAGACAAAGGAACCAAATCCTACTTAATGAGGGGGGATACCTCTCAGTAGACTGATATAGGACCAATTCACAAGTGTGTCAGGTGGATTTTGCTCAAAAAAATTTGGACCCTCACATTAGTATGATAGGGTTAGTGCCACTTGGTGGGTATTAGTAGAGGACCCTTACCCTAGTGAGTTATGAGGGTGACACTCCACCATTATAGGACCCGTTCCCTAGTACATTAGTGGGTTCCACTCCATTGAAAGTATACCCATGACCTATTATGTCAAGGGGCTTCCACTCATTGGGTATAGGACTAGAACCCTAGTATAGTAATTGATTACACATAGAGTATATACGCAATCGATGAACCACAACCAAGTGCATCAGTGGAGTTTCAATAAATATATAGGCGACCCACACCCTAGTGCATCAGGGGGTGTTACTCGGTAGGTAGAGGAATGAGGGGTAACCAAATCCTTCTGTGATGTGGGAGTTTCCATCATAAATATTTCAAAAATGATCATTCCGGATCATCTCCACCATCAAGAATTTCCTAACAAACATTTAGATAAGGAAAATTCCTCAAATACCTAAAAATATACAATGATGTATTTAAACATGTTAAAAATGGATAATTTCTCATAAGAGTTTACTTTTGGGACAAAATTTAATCAATAAGAAAGATATATTTTATTTAGATGATCAATATAGGTGTACAAAACATGTATGTTTTCTACACGGTTTTTGGCACCACCGCTCCAGCATTCCTTTTTCCCTATAAACATAGATTGATGGCTATGATTTCATACACATTGCACAGGGGTCCCCATTGCATGTCTCAACCACATGGGTATTACCGATTTTTTCCTATCCATAACCATTTACATTTCTATTTAACATGATATTCATGGGTATGTGCTTATGTACCTACAGTCATTCTTATGTACTCTAGGAGCATATATAATGTCCTCTCTCATGGGGTCCTATTATTTTTCTAGTGGGAACATGTCTTGACCACATGAGGAGGTTCAAAAGGAGTGTGTTTCAGGGCCCATTCCATATAAACAAAAACTCCTCTTGAAAATATAGTATTGTAGGAAAGGGTACAACATGATGTGTGTTATTCACTTTACATGTTGTGTAGTTGGTTGTTCAATTAATGTCAACATTTTTCATGAATTCACCCTATATATCTTCCACAGCATGAATTATACAGATTGACTACCCAAAATTGGTGGAAATTTCTTTCTGTCATTGATCCCTAACATACAATTACAAAAAATTGTAATATGGTGATCTCATCAAATACTGTAATGCTAAACATCACACATCCAGTCATTTAATTCATTATCCCATCACTCCATTGGATGTTGTATCCATGTAGTCTTTGTATCATCCTCTATTGTTCATTTTTTTTCTTATATACATTCAATCCAAATTTCGTTTGTGTTACATCAATGTGTTTTTTTGTTCAATAATGCTCAAACACACTATAAAAATTCAAACAACGAAATCATTGGACAACATTGAAGAAAATGTTGAATTAAGAAGGGAAATGTTGAAGAAAAAATTAAATCCTTCATTGTACAATAATTTTTAGACAAGTGATTTTTATTATAGATTTCCATGGGATATATACTAGAATAAAAAATTTATATTTATAAAAATATTTAAATTATCAATATGGGACTAGGGGAATGGTGTAAAAACACAGATCAAAGATAAAGAAGATGAATAATACATGGTCATTTTTTTATTTTATGGTGTAAACCACATTTAAAGAGCTATAACCATGTTTAGATCAATAATTGGTGAATAATATTTTCTCTAATGAAGTATGGATCAGGTTGTATTTGTTTCCCGTCGATCCACCCCAGTCTGATATCTCCACATCCTCTAATGAGATGCTGCAAAGAAGAATGATGAAACTCATCCTCTGAGAGATCATACATTTGTGTGGATAATCCTACAGAAATGTCATAAAAGAATCTATACAGAAGAAATTATTTCTATTGGGAATTTAAAAAAAATAAAATAAATTTTTATTAATTTATTTCTTTTAAATTAACTGCCAATGACATCATTAACCAAAAACTTGACACCATCCAACCTCATATAACAGCAAGGGTAAACATCATGGTATAGATTATATTATGTGATAAGAATTTTTATCCAAGAATCTTCTCCTGATATAATCCATTATTTATTAAAAAACAATGCATGTGATATTAATATATTTAATATTTGTATTTCACCAATTCTGGGGTAATCAGTCATTGGAATTGTGCACCATCTCAGTACCTAGATCCAAAGGTATTTCTTAATATATTTTTATTTAATATGGTGAAAATAAGGATAACTATAAAGAGTTTAATATCCATTTCCACCATTCATAATATTATTATATAGAGACCACTCGATCTATGGAGGAAATTAAAATCATTATCCAACATTTTTTAGAAGATGGTGGATAAAATAAGTAATAGTTATAGAAGAAATTGTATTCATTATGGAATTATCACTTTGTGACATGAATCACTACATTGGTGACCCAATTTTAACTTGTGATTCAAATTGATGTAGTTATACTCATTAATGATCATTTCGATTAACTTCTGGTTTCCATTGATAGTCAACATTCTATGGAAGAACACTCATAAAATTGATTTTATGAATTGGAGAATCATGATGGGAAATTCTTTCATATACAACAAAACCTTGTGGTCACCAAAATTTGATATACCAATCCTTCAAAAATATTATTCATCTAAATTAATTTTTCGATGTATAGTTATTGATGTTCCTCAAAATTCAATTGAAAATGGGAAATAAACCTCTAAAATTTTTTAAAAAAATTTGATGGTCCTTATTATATAGTCATTTGATATTGGAATAAATAATATTTCAAGATCAAAATTGATGGTGAGGTAATCACAACTCCCACTTATATAATCATTCTCAAAAACAACATTTCGTAACCATTTTATCATCTCACCAAGGTCATGGTTATAATATAATAAACTACATATCACAATGGTCTACATCACATAAAAATAAACTATATTATATACAAATATTGTTCATAAGAAATTAAAAAACCTGAATAACATCCATGATACATAGTATTAAACTAAATAGCCTAGTATTGGTAGAAAAAACTATAATGTGGATAGATAATTGACATCCTAACTGAGGGATATTAAACATTCTAGTAATTATCTACCCTACAAGAACCTACTAAAAGAGGGAGAGTGATTCATCATCATACATTGTAACATAAATCCACTTTACTAAATTTTTTTAGACACATTTATGTGTAATCTCATTGAATGTATCCTAGTTTCAGTTAAACATGTAAAATTAATTTTTTACGTCTGTTATTTCATATTTTCTCAATCTTGGGTATTATAAAGTGAGAGAAAGGAGTTTTTATAAAAAATAATGTCATAATAGAAAATTGTTTTAAAATTTAAATCCATGATTCAACCCCTCTTTGGGTATGTATCCTAGTTTTCCTAACACTCATAAATGATGTAGATCTATATAGGAGATATTTTGAAAATATTTACATTTAGTTTGATTCATATTATCACATGATACATTATGACACCTGGATATCTCATCCTAGTATAAACCCTAAATTTAATAAACAATAAAGTCGATTTTTTGGATTAGTTTTAATTAATATCCTACAGAATTGAGCATATATAAAGGCCATGAAATGGGGTGAAACCCCAATTTATTTCATATGAACAAAATTTCTTTTTCCATAAAAGTGGTTGATAAGATATAATTGTGTCTTTATTCTTAATAAATCGACATATGTACTGACAAAAAATATCCAATATGGGGACTAGAATATAATTTCAATAAAACCCCCATTTTATCTCAGTGTTTGATCCTCTTTATTGACATTAGGTTTCCCTTCATAGGTTCAGCTCTATAAAAATCTGGTTACATTTACAGAAATTGTAGATTAGTAAGAATCTCTCATATATTTTTTTATCATTAAATGAACATAAATATATAAAACATTATTCCTTAACATGTGAAGTTACACCACACGAAATATGCACAATACTACAGTATAATGATCTATTTAATGCGAATAACCTTTCAATATTTTATTTTCATTCACAAAAATTAGATTCATGTAATAACATCACCATAACATTAATCCCTTACCAATTTTTTAAAGTGAAATGAAAATTATTTTACTAAGAATGATATAGATAATCATCGGATCCTATAACATAGGTTCATCCTTGAATATACATTGATATAAACTAACTAAATTACAGTTATCATTTCCTCTTTATTACAATCCAATCTTTCACAATGTCCCTTTAAACTGTGTCTTGATATGAAATATGATTGGTAACCCACATATTACATCAATATCCCAGTATTCAAATAATATCATTAAAAGTATTTTTTATATGAACAAACTATCTATTGATTAATATTTCAATATGATATGTTGTTATATCAAGATCCCCTATTTGAGGATGAACTAAAATTTATACTCAATCCATAACTCATCTTGATAATTTATTTAATATTAATATCCCTTACTTTGATGATTGATTATAGTTGTGATATTGATTGTATGACTGACAAAAAAATATGATTTTATCCTAGGGTTATATATATATACCTATGTTATCAAAAACATCCCAAAATTTTGGATATTTATAATTGGGTAATTATTGAATGACGTTAAAATACATGATATATGTCCCTTACTGTTTGAACATAAACTATCAAAAATTCTAGTAATTTACTATAAAAAACTAAATGAATTATGGTCTTTATAACTTTACTATTAACTACTAAAAGTAATCTATGTTTTAACACAAAAATATCCCACATGAGATCTAGATCCATGTAGGAGAACGAAAATGTGGGACCCTTTTTTGTGATGAAATGATTCCTTCCACATAAAATTATATGATTTTGGGACTCCCAAAATCATAGTTGATTATTCCTTGATTAATTTTATTATGTGAAAATATGTGGTTTCATAGGTTTCTAATCCTATGTATGGATACAAAATTCCCTTTCCGGAAATGTGAGCAATTTCAATAAAGGAGTGATTTACAGCATAATAACTTCATGTGTCTTGATTAATTTTCTCTTTAGATACAATGTGATATTTACACACAGTATTATAGATTCATGCACCATACAAAATTCATATTTTCCCTTCCCTAAGGAATCATAAAGTCTTTTCCTTGAAAACATGAGTCTAGAATTACACATCACCATTCTGGGCATCCTTTTTCATAAATCCCACATAATTTAATGGGTATATTATATTTACATAAAACTATTATTGATATTTTTAATGAGTTATTTAATATCTATGGGACACATTATTTTATCTCTACATTAAATACCCTAGTATTTCCCTACTTATGTTCCCATAATATCTAATTCTAACCATTAACTTTTTTCTTTATTTGGATTGGTTACTCAAATAATCAAACATCTATATAGTATCATAGAGGAATTTACTATCTGAATATTGATAAGGGAGATAAATTTAACACATTTAATGTATCATTATTCCCAATAAAATAACATGGAGTCATGATTTATAATTTCAACACTTCATACTCGAATGTTGTTTCATACTATTAGACACATATTCCCATTTGGGTTGTCATTTTTTTCAATTCTATTTTTCATGTAATTTGAATGTAATCATGTTAACCCCTTCAATATAGTAAACATATCATTGGATTTTTTTATTAAAATAATTTTTTATGTATATCTAGTTAGATGGAGAATCTCACCATTTGGTCTATGTATCATGAAATTAAATTTTTTTCAATGTGGTCAAATATATATGAACAATAAATTTACCATTATCTAGACAAAATTATAGGTCCATAAAAATTATCTTTTGAATTTTCTTATTTTAAATATGACAACTTCGAACCTTGTATTCCAAATCCTTTGGTTAAATTACTATAATGTAACTTAATATATGAAATTTCATTTGGTGGGATTAAATAATTTTGTAGCCATGGAAAATAAGATAAAATTTTATTTTAGCAGTAAATTTGAGGGAAAATATATATAATTATATTTTATTTGAGAAAAATATTATTCTATATAGAATATCATTCCACATTTACCATAGAAATATTCCTAGATTCTAAGGGAATGAAGATAAAATGAAAGGGTGAGCTCCGATTATCAAGAGGGTATTGAATACAACCAAAGCTATATTAGATTACATAATCCATGAATAATCATGAAGGAATAAATGATTAACATAATATATTGTGTAAATAATCAATGAAGAAAAAAATGTGACCTTAAATAGTGTAACTATTCAAATAATCACATGTACATCAATAAATAATTTTATAATGAGGAAATAAATATTGAAGGGACGTATAGAAAATCCATCACAGATTTATGCAAACTCATAATCATTAATGGGTAAAGCATTTGTCATATACCCAACTTGTTTTTCTTTATGATACATACCAATGAATCAAATTTATTATTAATTCCAATACCCACAAATAACTTAATGAGTCCAATGCATTCATCATGTCAAAAATAATATTAAATAATCCACATTGCATAAAAATGAATAATTATTCATAATAAAACAACTTACTTATGAAAGGTAAATATTTTACCAATGAAAATTGATAATAATTAATCCATTTAATATTGTGGGTGGTAAAATAATATTATATCATTATTAAATTATAATATTCAACTTTTTTTCATTGTTGAAAATACATTTAAATGATCTCAGTAATATTTCACTTGAAAAATAAATTTTTTATTTTCAAATCACTTTAATAAAAATATAAAATTTTCAATAATATTTGGAAATGAATTTAAATTAAAATTAATAATGGAATGTTATTATATAATATTTATGTTATTGAATAATCATGATAGTGGTGAAATCCAATTGGGTGGTAAACATTAATGAAAATATTCAGTTGTCGCCTTTATTAAAAATAACATAATTTGGAAAATTATAAGAATGATCCATTAAAATATTTTAATAGACCCTATTAAAATGTATAATTTAATTAATTAATTATTTAATAATATCAAAAACAATACTGAAATAATTTTATTGAAAATATGGAAATTGAAGAAAAAACATGGCTGAACAGAAAAATAAAGTTGGTTTTCCTTAAAAAAATTCTCTTAGACTTTTGAGTAAATTCTGAGTAGAAAATGAATGGAATATTTTTAATTTATATAAATAACAATATTATAAGAAAATTATTCTCACTTATGACAGAAAAAATATATAATTTCACCAATGTAAATTTAATCACAAATAATTCTGAATAAGGGTGAGATTGTGACACAAACCCCTACCTCGGGTACAACTAGATTTGTAATTTATTTTTAACATACTTTATAATTAGTATAATTTTATTATAATTTTATTCCATAACTATAAGAATACTTAAAATTTGTTATATGATCCACTAATACCATTTTAACTCTATTTTCTTAATAATTTCTAATTAAATATCACATGTTTTGAGTGTTTACTGATTTGTTTTTCATATAGGTTTTGATTTATAACTTTATGCCATTGTATCTTTATCATTTTTGAATTACCAAAATAATTTTAATAATGACATAAATATCATGTATATTAATTGTAACCATATTTATATTCATTCATTAATGGTATAAACAAAAATTGAAGGACATCGCTTCATGGAGGTTGTAGTTCTCACATATTGTCGAGGGACATTATAATTTTTAGGATGCAAAAGATATTGAATGTTTTATATATAATAAACTTACATAATTATAGTTATTTCATAAAAAATATATATATATAAGTATCAAATAATTCAAAATAAATATACATGAAGGGTGGTGATGTCAAATAAAACACATTGCTTCGAGATGTGATAGTTTAGATATACATATTAATGACGAGATTATTTTCCATTTGATGGAGATATAGATGAATAAAATTTTAAATATTAAAATTATAAAATATCATTTTATGGGAGATAAATATTTCATTATATAATCATGTTTATCACAAAATCTACATTTTTATATGAATAAATAAAATGCCAACATTCGGTTAAGAGCTATACATATTCTTTGGATAACATTATTTCTATTTACCATTAAGCCTTATAAGGATAGAAATTTGAATAAAAAGAAAATATATATCATGGGGAGGGTTTTGGGAATGTATGTTTTTAGTCATTTTAATATATAATAGGCTCTTGAATTGTGGAGAATACATTTGTGGTGGTGTCTTTTTAATTTGAATAGAGATGTCACATACAAGGACCCGACCTTAAACATTACATAATATTAAGTTAAATGAATAATTCAAATTGAGGATCCTTTAAGGTTTAGAGTTTTAGAGAATTATTCCATAACTATTACATTACAACTTGAATATTACATGTAGACACTACTACTCAGTATACATTTTTTATAATAAAATAAGAACACTTAAAAAGAAACATGTCGACTTCCATGTTTTAGATAGCATGGCTATTCCATGATCCCATATTTGACCCAATTCATCATTAAGTCTTGTGGAACGCATTTCAAAACCTTGGGGTGAGTATAAAAAGCTCAGTAATGGTTATAAAATAAGGAAAGAAAACATTTGCCCAAAAATCAATACAAATCCATGATACCATACTTTTCAATCATAACATACCTTATGAAATCATAATATTTATGAATAACAAAAAATAATAATAAATCATAATGGTTACTTATGGAATCCATATCAAACTTGAATTGTAGCTATCATAGCTACATATGGAGTTACACTTGGAATACCCATCATAGTATATTCCCTCAATCTTTTAGGGGAAACATCAGATTTACCTCTGTCGCGTTACCCAATGCATTTGAGAGCTATCTTAGACTCACACACCCTAGGTTTATCATGGAACCACCCATATATGTAAACATTTCCCATTAAATATAACATAATAATAAAATATAACACATGTATAAAGTAAATATAACATTTCCACATTCCAATATATCAAATCAAGAAATTGAAATAAACAATGTTTTATCAAATCATTTTCAAAACCATTTAAAAAGTGATTTTTGAATCAAAGTGTCCCATATAACTTTGAATATTTTAAATGATTTATAATTTGAAAACATTAATTTCCATATAAATAAATCCTAAAACCCTTCTTGAAAACATGGACATCAATAAATCTTTAAAACATTTAAAACGATATTTTAGTTAAAGAGTTTTTAACAGAAAGATAGACACTTGAATACAAAAAATTAAGGAATAACATTTAATCATAAATTTATAATATCATGAGAATAAAGGGATTCATTATATAATATGTCAAAGTATATTATATAGACCATATAAGAGTGAATTGGTGCATAACAATAATGAAGTCTCTATGGAAATGTAAATTGAAATGAAATCCCTTATAAAGACGGTAACCATAGATTAAGGATAAATCAATTACATAATTATGTGTGACAAATATAAATAAACTCAATATTATTGGATATTCAATGTAAATCAGTCAGAGGACATTCAATCATATTCTTGTAAAATCAACACTAATGAATAGGATGTTTAACTCAATAAATAGAGATTGAGTTAAAATTACTCTTATCAAGTTCATATTAACGAGTTGAGAATTTATCAATGGAGTGATTATGTGTATCAAAAGTATATACACAGAAAGGGTAGTGTAAATTACTACACAAATAATAAATAGTGATTTATCACATAATCATATCATGACATAATCAATAATTAGATGATTAACCCAATGAATGGAAATTGGGTTAAAATGTTCCCTTACCGATTTGGTAACATACGAAACATCAAACCCTTGAATGATGGATCATAAAATGAAGGTGTAAATAATCATAAATTAAAGTATAGTACAGAAAGAGTACAATAATGGGAAGTACATACACCACACGAATGGAAATAGTGGGAAATATAGCATGAATCTCACGGGAATAAAAAGTGAGACAAAACCATTGACCATGTTGTAATCGACTGAGTCGTATGACCAAAAGTTAATGACCACCAAATGAATCAAAGAATATCAGGAATATAATTATAATAAATATAATATATATAAAATTTATGTACACAATACACCACATGTAATGAATAAGTGGCGAGCAATGGAAATCTCACGGAATTAAAAATGAGATAAGAAAATCCCTTATAAAAATTCGGCAGCCTAACGGCGCCACATAGAAATTAATAAAATGAATTGATGAGAGTAAGAGGGGATATCTCATCATATGAAAATACAAATTACAGTATGGTGAATATAAAATAACATCCTCCAACATAATAAAATGGAGCATAAAATAAATGACATAAAAGAGAGTACTTGAAAAGAAAGAGAGAGTTCAGTTCCCTTATCTCGTGTCCGAAATGATGCGATCATTCTTTAATATCCAGAATAATAAGATAAAGTTAATTTATTCTTGCTTAATATCATTTTTCATGTTTATTATTCCTTTTATATCACTTATTACCATGTTATAAACATTATGTAATCATTTAAGTTAATAATGTTCGTTTTGTCGATATTTGGTACTTGAGTCAAAAATGGACTTCTTATTATAACATGTTGTTCATGTGGTCAAAGGTTCATTATATACAGAATTATATTCAAGACTTGGATATCATATATATCATATATATCAATCATATACATGTTTTTATAATAGTACAAAACATGTAGAGGTAAGAAATGAAATGCACCGTTCATGGAGACGGTAAGTCGTACGTACGCCTGAACACTACTTTAATTTTTATTTCTTATTTTAGTGGAAATAAAACATAATAATACATAGTTATTTTATAATTCTAGTATAATATCATATATAATATCAATAAATCAATCCTTTATACATCCCACATAAGGCATTAACGAATCAAATCACTTTGAGGGCGCGGCAGTCCGCACTTCCTCAAATGAGATTATCGTATTTACCCACTATGGAAACCATAAAGGAGTGCTATAAAAGGGAAGCACAGAAGAATAAGGAAACCATAAACATAATATATATCATATATAAATATAGTCCCATCATAATTTCCATCATGAGATGTGGTAAGATGTAATTGAACAATCATTGTTTCGTGAGACCTTAGTTTTCCATCCACAAAAACATTATATTCTTCATCCGTTATATGGAGTTGTGTGTAAATGTAGTTCGAATTATTCTCATAACAACATCATAGTATATTTAGGAGAATGGTTTTGTTACAAAAGAAAGTAATAAAAAGTTTTTAGGGGTTGGAGAAGTAAAATAAAAGAAAGCAATTTAAGAGAAACTGTTACCTTTAATTTGGGTAACTCCTTTTGGTTTGAACCAAAGGACTTATTGAAATGCCTTCTGCCTAAGGTAAGGCTTCTAAGGGGATGATAGGGATGTTTGGAGACTAATTTGGAAAAGGTTGGACGAGACAAATGGCTTGAGTGGTGTGAGGAATTGGTTAAAAGTGGTATCCTTTTATAACGGAGAGGAGGGCCTCTTTAAGAAAGTGTGAAAACATTATTTTATTATATAATGATATTCGGTTTCTAAAAGTCCAAAAATCATTATAGTCGAATATAAGATGACTCATGGTAGAAATAAAGTCATAAAATCCGAATTGGACATGTTATGGATAATATTTTAATTATTCTAATCTTATTTATTTAAATCATTTATTAATGTGGTAAATACTGCATCATTATTTTGTCATAAAAAATTTAATTTATTCGTTGTCTAAACATTATAAAAAAAACTATCACGTAGGAAATATTTTAATATTTCCAATGAATATTTATAGTAGAAAATATGACTTATATATCACCATATAAAAATTAATTTACTAGAAGAGTTTTTATTGTCAATTTTATCTTTACTTTAAATTAATTAATCTAAAGTGTCATTATCTTTCATAAGTGGCTCCATAGGGTCCCAAAATCGACCCAAGTATGCCAATGGTCGGCCACTACTCATCCAATAAAGTTAGTACAAGTGGTAAGGTAATTTCTAATTATTATCATATTCATTTAACCATGAATTACCCTATTTATCTTTAACTGCGGTAAATAAAAGTCAAAAGTTACTATTCACTAATTTTTTTTTATCTTAATGAAGCACATTTTACTTCATGATAACAACCATGTATGTAGGATTTTTTAAATTAAATTCATAGAAGTGGAAAAATTTCATTTAAATGAAAAAGTCAGTTTTTTAACTACCATTAAGTGGTTTCACTATTCATCAAAAATTGATGTTTTTCAGAAAAATAACAAAAATTCAGCCTAAGCTATTTTTGATATTATGAATTAAAAAATTACGTCTATTTTTTCAAATTCAAAACATATAAGTGGAATTAATTAATTTTAAAATTAATTACAGTTTTCAAAACAACTAGTGTGTTTTTAAAAAACAACAACTATCAAAAGATTGATACTTGTTTATGTCCAATTTCAAAGTGAAATTAATTTCAATGACAAACATTGGATTAAATGGTAAGAATATATTTCAATTTCCCTTCAAACCCAATTAAAAAGACAATTTAACCATATAAATAAATTAGATTAAAAGGAAATTTTGAATTAAAATGCAATATTTTTCACTATTCCTTAAAAATGAACTTTATCAAAAAATACCAAAAAATTACCCAAAGTAAAATTTGGTGTCCCCATTCTAAAGAAGGATTTTAATTAGTAAATTAAAATGTATTAAAGTGCTGAAAACTATTTTTAAAGAGGGTTCTCCATTAAAAGACATTAAATCTACCTTTTAATGTAAATTATGCTTAAAATTAGATTCATTCACATTTTAAGCCTCTAACTTTTATTGGAAAAATTTAAATACATTTAAAAAACATGTATAATAATATTATAGTTAGTTTTATTCATTACCACTAATACAATACCAAGGAGTTAACTACCATTTCAAATAATAATATTATATTATTAGTGTCCAACGTAAGATTTCAAAGAAACTTGTTGTTGCGTATCGGGTATGCAATTAAACATAGAAACCCCTTTAATGTAAAATTAATATTTAATTAAAATATATAAATAAATATGAAATATGTATTATTCTTTATTTACCTGGGATGTTACATCACACATGGAAACCTTCCAAATTTTAATATATTTTATAAAATTACGAAAGATGTTTTTTCCAAAATGACTATTTTTGGAATAGAAGATGATATAGGGTCCAAATAATAATAAAACATAGTATTGAGGCATTACTTAGTTTATTTTTAACAATATATTTTTAGTTTTAACAATTTCAACATGTTATAACTGTTATAGTGGAAAATTTCATTTTACAAAAGAAACTGTTCATAATGACAAAAAATTAATGTTAAGTCATTAAAAAATTTGGATATGATAATTTTAAATATTATTAATATTTTATAAAATTTGTTTTAGAAGTGGTAGATATTATTTTAAAAATATACCACCAAAATACACTGATGTTTTTTTAGAAAAATGTTTTTATAGAATAAAAATGATTTTTATCATACATAAGTATAAATTTTATTACAAGGAAATTAACTATATTATTTTTAATAAAAGTATTCAAATTAGAATTTAAAAATAAAATCGATGATAAGTTTGCTTTTTCTACACTTTATTGAGAAAGATGAAAAAAAAAGTTTTTTTTTTAAAATAACATTAGATAGTTCTCAAAAGTGTCAACCATCTATTTCTACCTCAACCACTATTTTTTATATGAATTATATTACATATTAAATATATATATTTTCATGAAAAATGGTTCCATAAATTATCATGTTATTTTAATACCATAATAATTCTTTGAATTTGAAACTTTTGTTCAATTTTTTTTCACTATTTACCAAAATCTTACTATTTCTAATTAAATTTAAAAAATTAACCCTATGTTATTTTCAACATAATGAATTTAGAAAAGAAATACATTAAAATAATTAAATTTATGAAAATTAAGAATTCATGATATAATAATATTATTGAATAATGTAATATCCATTGTGTTATTTCTTCTATCGAAAAAAATATTAATATAATTGAATATCACATGTTTAATAGAAGATATTAAAATAAATATGAAAGTTATATAAGACATGGTATGTAAAAAAATTATTATGGGATACATGAGAGAAATTCAATAATCCTCCCTCCAAACCTCTAACTTTTATGATTTTTGTGAAAATTTGAGTACAAATATTAAATGGCACAAATATTATAGTCCCCACCATAATACTCTAGAAAATTAATTATCATTTCTCATGATACGCATTTTGAGGAAAAAATTAGATAAATTTCATGAAAACCACCTATATATTGAATTTTTATTATATACATAGTGGTGTAACTTTTAGGGTCCCTGTACTATAATTGAGTATCATATTCATTCATAAATAAAATTCTTTTAAATATACTTGGATCCCAAAAAATCTTCCATGGATATTAGTCATGATTTATTCTAACTCCATGGGACTTATCTATTGACTATGAATAGACAACCTTGATTTGGATATGTGTATATTAAATATAGATAACCTACCATACAAAATCATTTCTTAATCCTAAGGAGAATGTACTCTAATAATTTTATTCATTGAAAACATTAAATATGGCCCCATCATTCAAGTATGGTTAGCTATAATATATGGAATACATGTATCATCATATGATTGTTGATTGAAATAACTGAAACGCTTATTTAAAAAACTCAAAATTCAATTATTCATTTGGATGTACATAGCATTTATGTTACAAATTCATTAATAATTTTTTAATTCCATGAATCAATACAAAACCACATCATTTATCTTTTTATTGGTCTTCATTATGTAACCCCAAATCTTATGACATAATAGTCTATACATAATGATAATAAACTCAATTACCACTTTTGGGGTAGTATATATCAACTAAGTGGTCTATAGTCACATCAAGTTTTTCATCACTATATTCAATATATAGATTACTATATTTTAGTTGAAGTTGTTCAATCCAAAACATTATATACCATCTATATCCCTTCAAAAACCTCACACATATGAGGGACTGAGATATATAAATCAACATGTTAATAAACCATCTACGTTAGATTTGTAAAATGGAGGGTTTTAAATATCTTGGTATGAATCTTGTGTAACTCAAAAAAATAAAGAACATGAAAATAAAAAAAGTAATATAAAATGTATTGTTAATACCCATGATAGAGTAAACTATATTAAACCAGAGTCCTAACACATTAGTTTTCCTTTATTTAGGTATTAAGGTATTATTAGATTAAGAAACCAAAGATGAAAATATTTCGTGTCCCACAATATGACCTTAACAAAGGTAAATCAGTTCTTTATACGCCCGTAATCCAATAAAAAAGTTATATCAATCCTTTTTTCCAAACAAATTGACTGAAAAAAAGCATAAAAAGTCACAAAGAAATTAATTTTGGTTACTTCATCCCTCTAAAATAGTATAATACTCAATCCAATTCCCCTTTAATTATCATTCTCTATTTGAGACATCTCATTCCACATCTAAAAGGAGAAAATATACTACCACATTGACGATGTTACACCTGTACCCATCTTTGAACCATGCCTATAAGGAAATCAACCCCATTTAAGTGAATTATCCTTATTGTTATGGTGATGGTGCCACACCTATACTTATCCCTGATTCATGACTAGGTGGATATGTTTATTCTAAAAACAAGATATTTAATGGAATATTTTTCTTAAAATAATTTGATTTATTTATTAGCTTATGTTATACGTAACATCGAGATTAAAAAACAGTAATATTCTACTAATTTATAATTATTTAAAATTATAGTTATAGAATATCCATTGGAATGGAGGTTATTAATAAGTATAAATTAATTAGCATTAAATTATATTTTTATATGTAGGAAATTAATTCATCATTTATAAAATAATTATAAATGAAAATAAATATGTTTCGAAAGAAAAAAAATTCCTCACAAAAATTTATTACCGCATAATGTATTTTTATCATAATAAATTAAATTAATCCATATTTTTGAGTTATTTTAATTATATTTATATTTTATTTAATAGTTGAAAATTTATAGGCATTAATCAAACATCTTTTTGGCATATGAATAGAATAATCCATGTTTATGCTTAAATCATATATTTTCAAAAAATAAATTTTCATCCCATTTTGAAAAAATGAAGTAAAATTATCTTGATAACATTATATGTATTTAATTACATAATATTATTTAAATATTTAGAACTGAATTTTAAATTTTCCATAATAGTCCTCTTATATTTTTGGTCAGTATGATTAATAATTGTCATAAAATTTATTATCTCATTAAAGGGTAAATCAATTTTATCCAGATTAAAAATAAGCTAAAAAGAAATAATAATTCATAATAATTATAATTTGGTGATTTTTTTTGAAAATTAAAACATTTTCCTAGAAATTGAGTTGTTTAATGGAATCTTGTCCGTTAAATGGAATATATATTATTTATATCAAAGAAAATAATAAATTGTCATTGTCATTGTTTTTTATATAATATGTGTCTACATAGTGACAAAATAATTTTATTGATGTATATAAGTGTGAATTTTGATAGTTAAAAAGTTAATTTCATGATGGTAAATCATTTTTAATATTATGATTTATATATAGACTATAATTGATTATGTAACACTGATGTAGTATGTCCCTGATTAATAAAAAAATATAATAGATCATTTAAAAAAAACTAAATATTGAAATACACTAAATGATTTAATGTCATCCACGAATTTATTAGATATATAGGATACACATGGACGGTTTGGAATAGTTAAATTATATATCTCTCGCTGTATTTATGTTTATATTGTAAAATTAAATGAATAATCTCAAAATTAACAACAATGATATTTTATCAAAATAATATTTCATTAAATTATTTAAAAATCATAAGAATTTTAAATAAGAAAAGGTAAATAAAATATGGTCTATTATTTTATAAATTTCCTATTTATAGGAAAATTTTCAACTTATATATAAAAATTTAACCCCATTAATATTGAAAAATGTGTTACCCTAGTAAAGATTAAAATTTCTTAACTCAGGGTTAAACAAAATGATAAGGTTTACAATGTGAAAAAACTTCTATAATATGTATTTATGAAGTATTATATCCCTATACTTTCATATATTCATATTAATGATCATTTGTAGGAATTTGGATTGAGAATCAATTTATTTTAAATTATTTATTTGAGGAACTCAAAAGCTACCCCTCACCTTGGTTATAAAAGGGATCATACTCTATCACTTGATCACACCACATTGAGCCTTATAGAATGACAAAAATATGAAAATTTCAAATATATATATTTTAATAGAAATATTATAGTTGTTCTATTCTTCCCAATACGCCAATACTAAATCCCTTTAAAGGATATCTAAAGGAATTGTCTCTAAGATTAGGTAATGGACTCTACTGATCAAATTATTTTATAATATTATTTAAATCCTCCTAATCAATGTTCTGTATCAAATTATAATAAATTAAATATCCTATATATGATGAAATATTATTATAATTATGAAAAATACATTATACACACTCTTTCATATAAAAAGTAAATTCAAGTATTACTTGTGCGTATGTGTGTATTCACATTTACACAAAGTGATACAATTCATTTCTCATCACTATATTTTCATGATTGGTATTATGATCGTTTTAATGCTCATATATTATATTAGTGAGTCAAAATATCTTATGTAATAATAATATCATGTCTTCCTTACCATAATATCTTTTGGAAGAATATAATGTCGCTCATGATTACGTGCGGACTACCACATTCCCTAAGGGATGTGATTATATTTTTCATTTATATTTTACATTTTTGGTAATGAAAATTAATTTTATTAACAAATATGATATATATTATATAAAAATTATATTTGAAATTTGATTTAATATATACCTTTTTATCTTTCCATTTGTTAAAAAATGAAAACAATGTTCATGTGTAGGTATGATTACCATATCATTGAATAGTGTTATTAAATTTTCAATCAATAACATTTATGGAATAATATAAATATGAATATAATTACAATATTTAATATTTATATCATGTAATAAATTAATTATATGTTGGGACCAAGATAAATTTATATAAACTCAACTCTTGATTTTATATACTCATGATAAATGAAATAGTTCACACCTAAAAATAAAAAATTCGGTAAGGAATTATTTACCAAAGGTGTTTTTAAATTTTATAAAAGGATTATATTTTATAATATATATATGAAAATGACTCCATTATATAATTATTATAAATATGACAATATTATATAGGATATTGGTGTTATTTTAATGTATGGTGAAATGGAGGTAAGGGTTTTATTTTACAATATCTACCACATATGGGATTATTTGTGTTTAAATATCCAATAAGGATTATTTCAATCCCATATCTATGGTTTTAATAAATATTTAATAAAACGTTTTTACCATTATCCAATTACTTTTAAATTCATTTTTATCAAGTTATAATTTTATTCAAAATGGGTTTGAAGTAAATTTTATTCCCTTTTCAATATGAGGAACTTTTCTCATTATTGACAAATCCAGAAGGAATATTTTATATCATATACGACATGAATGTATTTTTTTCATGGCTAAATGTTTCAATTAATCATCAATTTAAATTTTACATAGTTATTTTAATGAAATTTTTCCCTTTATAATGGTGCACTTTTTTTAAAATAAATGATTTCAAATTTGAATGGTTATTTTCCTCATAAATTAGTCCAAGTGACATATCTAAGTCATTTTACATTTTATAGTAAATTATATAATGATAGATATACTTTAATCTGGATATTATTCAAATAGAAAACCATATTCTTTCATTTAATGTTTTATGTTGATGATGATAAGATGGAATGTTAATGAAACCCATTTTATTTCCTTGTGGTATGTTATGATGAAATATTTTTGATACCAATTACTTTACCATGGGTTGTTTTATGATGAAATTTTTTAGAATAAAATTTATATTCATGGGTACAAATATTGTGAATCATTTATGAACTTTTGTGTCACATTTTTATGAAATTAGTTTTGTGATGGGTGGGGCTAATTGTTTCCTCCAATGAATTGGTTGAAGACTGATATCTCATCAAATAAACGAAACTCTAATGGGTAGTAAACCTAGTAAAGTAAGGGATTTATTATACTATGAAAATATAAGGATTTAAACAAGAATAATATAAATCTTTAGGGAGTGAACCCATTAAAAATGATATCATTATAAATTATCTATTTCTCTTAGGAAACTGAATTTATTGTTTACGTGTATTAAACAATTCTATGACATATGAATATATTATGATCTGTTGGTCTATTTTCTTTTATTAATTTATTATTCATGTTTTATTAACTATGTATATTTTATTCTATATAATATGAATATGATCATAGATATGTAGGGTACGGTTTTAAAATGTTACTGTCATGTTCTTATATAATAATTCACATGTTATGTTTATATGATCATCTATATATCTATTTTAAACCAAGAATAAGAATAATATCTTTCCCTATTATTATGTTTTGATTCCTCGTGTCTTGAATAAAGGTATTATGTGTGTTATTTCTAATATGGGTACTAGTTGTGAAACAATTAGTGGGACATGATGTAGATATTTTATAAACTAGTTATTTATAATTCAAAAATTCCATGGAAAATAGACCAAAACTATTCTAGAATGTGTTGAAAATTTTTGTAATGATTATTAATTTAATAATATTTAAAATCAATGTATGAAAATAGTGGTTCAACATTATTATTATCATCAATGATCTTTGTTATACATTTGGTTTCATAGTAGGCAGAATCATGATTTAGACATCATATTAATGGTTCTATATTATTATATGGTTTCTTACCATGATTATTGTTTCTCACAGTAGAATTTTTTATCTTTGTCGATGGAATAAACCCAAAGGAATCACATTAATACAAAATGTGATGGAAAATATGATGAATTTACTCCTATGAAACAATTTATTTTTGGGGCAGGAATGCAAATTATTTTTTATATAATGGATCATGTTCATCAACCTATGACTCATATTTAACATCTAATAGAGAAAATGATGGAATAAAATTTTGTTGAGTATATAATATGTAAAAAATAACTTTCTTTTAGTAGGACTAATGATCCACTTATTTTTGGAAAATGGATCTATACCATGAAAATGAAATTTTCTATACTCTGATGTTTTAATCAAGGAAATGTTTTTCTAGTTGTTTTTTATTTGTAATGCGAATAAGATCAGTGGTTTAACCTTATAAAGATGATAAGAAAACAAGAAGACATTTAATATAAGGACTGGGGAAATTTAGATATTTTTTTCAACCTTAAATTCAGAAAATTACTCTTAGGAAAATTAAGAACAAATTACTTGAGTTAACATATATTTATAATAAAATTTTATAGTTACTTTTTATGGAAATATCAAAAGGAGTGTTAGGTTTGATTCTGGTATTATACATCAACTATAATGTAATTTTTATAGATTCTTTAGTTTTTTAAAACAAAGTCCTATACGGGAATTATTCGTATCTAACATCTGTATCTATGATTAATTTTTTTGATGTGTTATCATGGTGCAGATGGAGACTAGATTTACCCATGAGTCTCATGTTTTTGACAGGAAAATAAAAATTGAATTCAATTAAAATTTTAATAACCATGGAGATACGATGATGATAATTACCTTAAGATCAAAACATAGAAGAAGACATGGTAAAAATTATCTTAGGAGAACTGTAAAATGATTCATATTCAGAAGAGAAATTTCATTGAGAAATTGAATTTTGATGTGATGGGATACTGTTAACTAGTGATTCTAATAGAGTGAATGATCCCCAGAATTTACTGTACACACTTAGTTTTTCAAATATATGGAGTATGTGAATTATTTTAAAATGTTCCAAAATCTGAATGATAATGATGTTGACCAATTTCAATGACCTCTTAGTCCTAAAGATGAATATAAATCTCATTGGATCACCCTTTTTGATGATGGGTACGATAATTAATTGGAGAAAGGTTAAATTAAAATCCACTCAATAAATTATAATCACTTATTTGATTCTAGATCACCCCCATGTTTATATCTATATATTTTTCAAATTGTATCGTAGCACCACTTAAAAAATAAGTGGTTGTGTTGGATATAAAAACCATTAATGGTATGATGATCACATACCATATCAATGATTCTTTTTCTTTAGTGTTTGTTGGAATGTGTATCATGTAATCCTTCCATTCATCATATATTTGAATATGATGTAATATTTTAATTTATTTCCTTTTCTTGAATAAATCCCACATAAATTTTCAAGGATGGGAAGTTGAATTTGATATTATAAACCAAATAATGACATACTATCAGTGTAATTAAAAATATCATCCAATGAAAATAACATCCATTTTATGGGTCATGAATCCTATTAAAAAGTTATGATTATATAATATTTTTTGCGGAAATCTTCATAACATATATTTATATTGTTAGGTAGTTTATTGATCATATTCCAGTATAGTCTTCTAGTCTTCTATCTAATCATAATTCTTAATTTTAAAAATAAATATTACCCATTGTTACAAATTGAAAGATTACATATAAAATGTCCTTGATTAAGTTTCATGAAATGACGATGAACATCTAGTGGGGTTTGGAAAATGGATTCACTGGGCTATCTTTGTCACCATAGGGTTTACCTATTTTATATTATAAGATGATATACTGATAAATGTAACACTTCTTCGATTGTTAAGAACATAAAATATCACTATCAGGAAAAATTATCATCATCCCCATATTGTTTACCTATTTTATCTACAATATAGATCTCAATAAATTTATAATATTTATATTGATTCTGCATATCATCAATTTACAGTCAAAATGGATGATATACTCTATAGAGCATTATGTACATGGTATGAACGCTGTGAATTTATAGTGATTCCATTTGGTCTTAAAAATTCTTGTATTATATTAATTAATTTAATTATCACAATTTGAAGATATTATCATAATTTAATTGTTGTAGTATTTATAAATGAGATTAATATTTATTCAAAGATTAAGTATGAGATTTAAGATCCGTTGGAGATTCTTCTGAAAACCTGGGGGAAGGACAATCACTCTGAATAAATTATCCTCTGTGAATTTTTGATTTGTAAATTTTCATTTTCAGGCCATATAATTTCAAGTGAAGTTATATCAGTATAATATGTAGTGATAGAAGTTGTTGCTCATTGGCCAGACTAACCATTGTGACTAAGATCTAAAACATTCGTGGTTATGATGGATATTATTGTAACTATTTGGGGAATTTTTCATATCGATCTAATATATTAACCAATGTAAATTGCAAAGGATATACATTAATTTGGATCAATGAATATGAGGAATGGTTTAATAATCATAAAATAAGGCTAGCCAGTAAACAAATTATTACACTACATTCCAGTGTACAAGGTTTTGTAATCTATAGTGATTCATCAACGAAGGGACTAGGATGTTACCTCATACAGTATGATATGGTTATATCTTATGCCTTAGGAAAATTTAATTTCTATAATCAAATTTACCACACTTATGATGTGGACTTAGTTGAGGAATATATTTAATTAAATATCTAGATTTACCCCCTTTATAGAATTTTTTTTGATATATATAATAATAAAAAAGATTACATTTTCTATTCTTATAGAAAGAGATGAATATTAAACTGATATTATGACTAGAATTGATAGAATATTATGAAATGAAAATACCTTAAATCCCTGGGAAAGAGAAGATGTTGGTAGATGATTTGAGTTGAAAGGATCATGATTTCTTATTTATGACGAGGATAACAAAAGATCTTATATTTATAAAAATTCATATAATGGATTGGGAATTCATGAAAGAATGGGAGAAATTTTATATTTTTCAACTATGTTAAACCATCCATAAAAGTGATGATTAAAGAGGAACCCAAAAAAGATATCGTTGTAAAGAAGAGGTTTATAAATGTTTATATGTTCAACATTATTGTGATGAAATTTTTTTTAGGAATAGTGTATGTTTTTCATAGGTTAATTTTTTTAAAATTATCATATGGATGATTCTCATTGTTATCCTTCATCTATTCACCATGGATGTCCGCAGATGTTTACAAATTTTAAAGATAATTTTTCATGCGATTGAATAATGATAAATATTTCAGAGTATGTTTATCAGTTATAGGTATGTTAATAGTTTAATGATGAGAGACATAACCCTAAAGGGATGTTACAACCGTTAATGATAATAGAATGGAAATGGGAATATATCACTAAGAACATTTTCATCAAATTCCGCAAAACATATTCAAGTAATGGTATTATATGGGTTTTGGTCAATTTATTTATGAATTAAACATAATTCATTAAAACTAGAGAATATTTATCTCTTGATAAACATAATTGTTTATAAATTAAGGATGCAGTAAGATTTCATGGTTTACTACTATAAATTTTATATGATTAATATATGAGGTTTATATAAATGTTTTATAGAAGTATTTTGAAGGCTCTGGATACAATGTTTGGTTTCATATATAACTATCTTTCCCAAATTTTTGTTTAGTTTAATAGGAACATTCAAACTCTAGAAGGAATTTTGAAAATTTTCTAAATGGATTGGTGGTCGGTATCAATACCCTCTTTGGAGGAATTATCATACAACCATGGATTTTACTTTAGAATTCAGATTGATCCTTGTGAATACATCTATGCTATGAGGTACATATATCCGACATGATAGAATGATGTTATAGAAATCTCGATTTTTGGACCTGATCTATCTAGTGAAATGGTAGAATGAGTTATATCCATTAAAAATAACATAAGATAAAATCAGAGTCAATAGAAATGTTATGCTAATAATCATAGAAAATTTATTGAGTTTGATGTTAGTGAAATTGTATTCCTACATATATCTCAATGGAAGTGGGTGATGGGAATTATAAATAAACACAGTCTAAGTCCTAGGTATGTCATCCATTTTTAAATTTTTGAGCATGTTAGGGTGGTATCTTATCAATAGGAACAATAAAAAAATCTCCAAGAAGTTCATTATATGCTCTATGTATCTCTCCCAAGGATGTACATACAAGATCATTCGCATATAAAAAGCATAGATGTTATAAAAAGAGAGAATGATATTTATTATGAAGATAAATAGATAGTGATATGGTATTATAGATATTAATTTATATGATACAATACAACTTACATTATCAATGTATTATGGTTAAACCACCAATATAGGGATTCTTTGTGGGAAACTAGGGTTGTGATGAGGTAGTGGTATCCTCATTTATTTATATTAGAGTGATGAATTAATAGTGTCAAATTAATTTTATTGGTGGTATAATGTAACACCCAAAGTTTCTTCTTAAATATATATCTTTAAATAATTTTATTTATTCAATATCTTAGGTGACACACAACACTGAGTTTAAATTGACCAAAATATAGTTTTTCAATATTATTATTTCAAATATAAATTATCACCTAGCCATTGGATTGGTGGGTATGAATAGAACTATCAATATTATAAAAAATCAATAGTTATAATTTTATAAAATTAATTCACTGTTTTGTAATTTATTATAAATGAAGATAAAAATAATTGGAAATAAAAATAGATAATGTTTAGATTAACATTTCAATGTTTGTAATGAATTATTTTATTATTGAAATAAATTAATCATTATTTATAAATGATTTTAATGAAATATATATATTATTTACTTGTCCCAATATTTAAAATAATAATCCAATATTTTTATTCACATTTGATAAAAATAAATCCAAAATTATGATTCCTAATTTATTTTTCCTAAAAACACTACGTTTCCCCTTTTTTAACTGACATTAAATTATATTATTTCATTTATACTTATTCACCTAAAAAAATTAATTTATTATTTATAATTATGATGTCCAAATTGTGAATATATAAACCCTTTATTTTTTATCAAAATGAATATTAATTATGGTAACAGTTTTCACCTCTATAAAGGATAGACTCAGGTTAATCCAGAATAAAAATAAGTTTTAAGGATAAATTTTTTCATAAAAATTTATATTGGATGAATCAAATTCAACCCATATCAGCTTAGGCTAAAAATTTATTTTTCAACAAGAACTTATCCATGAAAATTAATTAAATAATATTTAAATCCAATAGAGTTACAATATGTCATTATCACTATTTTTGATATCCTTTATGTGTCCAAATTGTTAAAAAAGTAAGTTATTGATTTACCTATGTTTGGATTTTTATATTTATAAAATTATTTTCATGATAGAAAATTACATTCAATTTTTAGTTAATATTTAATAAACCTAATTGTTTATCCAACACAAATGCAGTATGTTTCCATTTAACAAAAAAATATAATAAATTGTTTTTAAAATATTAAAATTGATACGATTTGAATGTATTAATATGACCCACAATTTGTATAAATGTTTGTGAAATATTAGTGTGGTGATAAGGAATTAGAATCGAATTCAACCTTTTTAATGATGTTTTTTTAATTTAACTAAATTAATATTCTCAAAATTGACAATAATGATATTTTATAAAAATAATATTTCAGTAAATACCTTAAAAAATAAGAAAAAATGCATATAATATGGTTAAAATTTTCATAAAATGACCATTTATGGACAAATTTTCTATATGTAAAAATTTCTCAAAATTAATATTAAAAAATGTGTTACTATATTTAAAATTGAAATTGGTTAGGTAAGGGTTAATAAAAAAAGATAAGGTTTAAAATTACTAAGAAAAAGTATAAATTATATATTTTCATAATATCAAAACCTTATTATACCTTATATTTGAATTGATTTCCATTTTTAGAAATTTATTTTGATAATAAAATTAATATAATTTTATATTTTGAGAAATTTTATAACATCCCCTAAACAAAATTATAAAATGACATATCCTCTCTCACCAAATCATACCATATTAAGAATCTATGATTGACCTAACTCTACAAATAACCCTTATAAACAAACCTACACTAATTATTTATATTATGTTATTTAAATAATTCTATCCTTATATCTCTTTATTGGAGATGTAAAGGAGTTTCTTCTAAGAATAGGTTATCTCTTTAACTGATTACTTTCTTTTCATCAATTCTTTACCTCATCTAAATATCATTTATGATTCATAATATTATAATTTTAGAATCCTAAATATTTTTATATGAAATTATTATTATGAAAACTTTATTTATACCATCATTCCCATAAAACTAGATGTGAAGGTATCAGTTGTACGTACGTACAGCATATATTCTCCACTTAATGAGACAATTCCTTTTTCATCACCTACTTTTATGTATGGATATTATAATGAGTATAAATTTTATATATAAAATTAATGACACAATTATACATCTATAATAATCATATCGTGTCTACCTCATTACCATACAGTATTTTTAGAATAGTTTACATCACTTGTGAATATGTTATTGTGAATCATATTGAAATTGAGATAAAAAGTATATTTCACAATCTCATCAATATTCAATATTGCTTATGTTTAACTATCCAATATGGAATATTTATTTTGCATATACAAGTTTTCTAACAAAATGATTTCAATTTTTTTACCATTATGCTATGATTTTTAAAATTTATTTTAACCATATTTTACTTTTTATGAATATAGTTTGAAAAGAAAATATTTTACATTTTCTAAATGTGGTAATTTTTATCTTTTTATAAAAAATATATAAGGAATATTGTTTTATCTTATTATTCATGAATTTATTTTCACTCTATTGTGACTAAATTATTCATTGATAATTCTTTTACAAGATTAAAATGTTCTCTAAAAATAAATTTTCCATTTACAATCATTCATTTTTATTAAAAAATGATTTTTAAATGGAAAATATATTTTCCTCAAAAAAATTGAAGTGATATTTCAAAATCATTTTCCATATAAGATGTAATTATATGATGTTACCTATTATTTAATTGTAATAGGATCCAATAATACCATTTTTTTTTCATTGTATGGATTATATTTATATTGAAAAATGTATATCATTATGAAACCCATTTAATTTATTTAGGACATATTATGATGAAATATCAATGAAACTAACTTCATTTATTTTTTTTATGTGAAGATAAATTTCTTATGAAACCCATTTATTTTTATGGGTTATTATATGATCATTATTGGATATTTTGTAACAAATTTGTATGTTATTTATTTTTTAATGGGTGGTACCTATATCTCCATCAAATGAATTGGGAAAAGATTGATATATCGTGAGATAGTTAAAAGTAAAATTGGTAGTTAACATTGTTCAGTAAGGGACTTTATCCCCTATGATAGAATTTGGAGTGATCCTTGACAACAATGAAGGCTTGGGAAGTGAACCAATTCAAACATGCTAACTTTATATATTATCTCTAACTATAAAGTAAATGATATTATTTTCTTATTTGTATGAACAATTCCATTTCTAATGATTATTATTATCACATGGCTTATGTTCATTGATTATATCCAGATTCACATCATATGAATTGCCAATATTACTTCCATGACTTTATATTAAGATATTTTGTATGTAGGGTGCGATTTTTATAAAATAAGATCATGTTTTAAACAATTATACTCATTTTTTTATTATGTGATCATTGATATATCCTTTATGTAGATTTACTGAGCATATGCGTTCCCCAATTATAATTTTCCTTTTCCCCATGTTTTGAGGAAATGTATTATGCATGATATTTATTTTAATTATTCTAGTTATGATGAAATAATTTTATTATAGTGAAGATATTTTATGAACCAATTGTTCATGTTTCCTTATTTCCAATGATACTTGACCTAAAAAATAATGGAATGGATAAAAATGTTATGGAAATAATACTCCTCTATTGTGATGTAATATCAATGTATGAGGAGTATGTTTTAGTATATTTATGATTAAAATTGTATAATTCATTATTGACTAATTTTATTTACATTCTTTGATCTAATGGATTCATGTAATCATGGTGTTATTTTTTAAGTTTCATTGATTATTTTGATCTCTCAATTGGAGTAAAAGAATTGTTGAATAATTGATGGATAATTGAGAGACAAATTTTTATTCATTTATATAATTAAGAGTATCATCCAAGAGTTGGAGTCGCAGACCACATAAAATATGTATGAAAAAATTTATCTCTATTGGATTTTGTATTTGTTGGATGGATTTATGGGTTTCAACTAAATTTTGTTAAACAATATTCAACTATATGTCTTGAAATTAACAATTAATATGAAGGATTTATTTCACAAAAGAAACCAAATTCCTCCACTTTGCTTGGAATTATTCAAGTATCCTATGGAATTCTATGATTATCTCCTTGGAAGGATATCAGTCTTGTAGAGGACAGATCATCTAGAGGACCTCATCAATTAATTGAAAATACTGTTATATTATTTCCCTAACGTAATGTCACTACTCTTGGGTCACCACATCAAAAATATATATAAATATTGCTGATAATATGAACTCAGTATGAACACATTATGATGCCTCCTCAACCTATATAATTTGGATAACCTTCTTCAGGGAATATTGGATGGCACAATAATCAAACCCACAATATCCTCACATTATATACATTCTTCAATTCCTATGTAGTAAGAGGGTAAGTCATACAGCATAGTATACATGGATAACCTCAATATTTCCTTCATGACATATAAATGGGGTTTGTAGATGGTTCCCTAGTAGACTTGATCTTATTCTTAGCCACACTAAATAGGTGAGATTTAATCTGAAAAAAACTAACTCAAAGAGGCCTCATGGATTTCAAAAATAGAAAAATTATATCCATATTAAATTCCATACAATATATACCCTGATGGATGAATTAGGTAATTTGAAACTCTCTTCAACAAGCCACTTTTCACAGTCTAGAACTATTTGGATTGATGATTAATGGAAACACATTTGAAAACATAAAGTTAATGGTAAAAAATTCCTTGGATTGACACTAATTTCTAGAGATTTGGTGTCTTTCGTAGCCTCCACCTTTATAAAGGATGCATTATTGGGATCTCTATCAATGGTATTTATGAAAACGATTTCGTTATAATCCCTACCTATTAACAATGGATCAATAGATGCATGAATTCTCATTAACCTGACCTAGTAAATTCGTATATTTAATCACAACTCTAAATTTGTATCCTTCTCGACCTGTGATGTTGATATACCATGTGGACATACACCTTAATAAGGAACACCATTTTTACATTAGTAATCCTTAGTAGATCCACCATTTTCTAGACTCAACATGAGATACGTCCAATGTATGATAATGGAGGATCATCCTCTCCTTATTATGAATTATCATAGAAATATTATGTATAGATAAAATTGAATGGTCTATAAAGATAAATCATCACAGTATATATATATGTGACTAGGTCAATAATAAAATGACAAGGATTACAACATTCAAACCCCTATTAATATTATATCTATACTCTAGGGGGTATACGCATCGATGGTTTAAGATAAATCATTCATCGTCCCTAAGACGTTAGAAAATGTAATGAATCATATTTTATGAATAGAGGTCAATTTATATTTTCAAAAAAGACACACGAGTTTAAGAACTATACCCAATTTATCCCCCTACTTTGACAGTAGGAAAAATAATTGAGATATTCAATTAAAGGTTCATATTGATCTATTTTTAACCCTTCTCGTTGATATTTCATTATATATCCCAGTATCTGTGAAAATAGATATATTCCCCTAAGAGGATAGATATACTAGATTTAAGGAGCATGGAATTGTTTTACATAAATTATTACATTAATGAGGATATATCCCAAAAATAACATGTTTATGGGAAAATGTAATATTTACCTCCTCTCATTGGGAGAACATAGATTTCCAAGAAAATCATTTCTTCTATTTATGGATTTCTTTAACTAAAAAATTGTAAAACAAGTAAACAATGATGCTATTAGAAAAAAACTCATGAAGGTAGGAGACTAAATCAAGATGATTCTCAGATAGGCCCATATATACATATTCTTTATTATCCCCAACATCTGTATACACACCTAATATGTTCATTGTATCTATGATGGAATATATTGTGGATTCATTATATGAAAAATTTATTTAGGATTATAATAAAATAAAATAAAATTGATATTTTTTATCAAGAAATAAATATTATAATATTTGGTATAATAGTATATATTCTAATTACTTATTCTTGAGATAATCATTGATTGTTTTACTCGTAATCTATACATAATTCATGCCCAAAAAATTATGATAACCAATATGAGTGGAAGGTAAGATCCTTCCACATATGAATAGAATGCTATAGATTATTTTTATAAACATCAACTTCACGAGGATCATCCTCAAGAGAAATGCCATGACGGGCCATGAAAATGTTGAACCATGTAATAACTATGACTTTCTACTAACGTATGTCATAGGCCTACTGGTTATATAGGTTTTTTCTCCATGATTTCTACTACCATTGAGTTTTTGGATTCCTATCATTGGTATGAATTTGGGGAAGGGAAACCCATCCACTCCATGAAATAAAGACACCCATATGCTTCCCCAACTTCGTTGATATTTAAGAGAATGATATATTTTAATAAGAAAATTTATTCAATACCCCATGGATTCATGTAGGTTCTCGAGCGAGCCTCGTCCTAGGTCATTACACCTCCAATATTCATTGTTATTCCTATTCAAATTCATGTTTTGATGGATACTTTAATTTAGGATCTTTCTCATTAAATTCCATGTTAGTATTTTCAAATATTTAGTTGTGAGAATAAGCTATTAATTTCCTATTATGAACACTTACTAGTGTAAATTTTAATTTTAAAACTATTTCCACTTAATTAATCAATAATAATAATTTGAGTACTAATATTGGATTATTAATGTTAGGTAAGATTGAATTAGCATTGGGGAACTTATTTTTGGAACATCCAAATTATCTAAAAATCATAATGGACATGTACACCTCACTAATAACTTCTCTATTTATTATGGTTTCTAGGAAACCCTCTCATAGGAATATGAAGATTTAGTGTCTAACAAAACTCAATATATTCTTATATTTGAGAATACTTATTATGGAATTGTATGGTGAATATAGAAATTATACATTCTAGTTTTTCATGGTTTCAAATTTTATTCAACTATTGAGCATGGAATTTCCATTTTACATGCTACATGTAGGTTTTTAACTTTCCATTATGGATTTTGTGGGAATTGGGAAATTTATATCTTCTAATGTGAAACAATGTCCATATATTGACCAAGGATTCAAATGAATATAGGGTACATATTTTTATATTAATGTAAAATACATTTCATTAACACATGCCTAAGTATATTAATAGTTTACTATATTTGAAGACTAGGTACATAATTTAGTATCATTGTGGAAGATGTTAAATATTGCCCATAACAATTTTCCCCTTTTATACTCCTACTTAAGACATTTTCCTCGGAACATGGGGAAGAGAAAACATAAGAAAGGGTGAGATCTGATGACCATTAAGTGTAAAAATATATATATATAATTATAACATGAAAATAAGGATATGATAACACGATCTTGTCATTTTAAGACCATATTATTCATATCAAAGATCGAAATCCTTAGTTGTGGAATAAATATTGGTAGTACATAATACTTGAATCATAATATAACCAGGGGAAATGAGCCATGAGAGAAAAAAATTGGAGAAATATATATAATTTTAATGCACCAATAATAATATAAAATAATATAATTTTTATTCAAGGATCATTACCAAAAATAATATTGGAATTATCTAAGATGTTAAACATTTTAGTCGAGACATGCCACTATTCCCAGTAGCATCCCATTCCTGTCACAAAGCGAATCTGGTAGCCACTAATACCATCACCAAATCTAGCCCATGACATGTCACTAAGGGCATTCCATATCCCCACGGGATGACACAAGTTCCTGGGAGTCAATGAATTTGGTTTGGGAATGATTTACCCGATTATGAAAGCACAAAACCATCAAACAATTAATAATAAGAATATGATATTTCAATGCCAAACAAGGATTTTTACATATACAAAACTAAATACATGGTTTTTGATAGGGTACAATATTTCCAAACATAAATAAAAATAGTAGAAAAATAGCCATAATGACTCCACATGACAAGGGGTCGTCACCCCCAATCCATATCCACAACATCACACCGTAGGTGGGGTCTAACAATCCAAACCGCCTTCACCCGAGGCTTTACATTTAGTCGTGTAATACATAATGAAGTATATATACACCCAATGGGTGTAAGTAAGGTGTGAGACTAAACCCAATAGGACACAAACCATAAATTCCAAATATTAGGAAATACAATGTGGAAAAGCCAACGGTTTTAATATGTAATGAATGGTGGTGATAAATTCCAAGAAATGAAACTTCCAATTGAAAACCATTTTAAACTAAAATATTCAGAATGATAAAAAATATAAATAAAAAATGCATGATACTATAATTTATTGAATGAAAAACCCTAATACAGGGGTAAATACCACAAATCCAATGAGTACCAAAATCGGGAATAACCATAGGCACTAGATAGTCTCGGGCCCTATGAACCTCATACCTCAGGGTAAAGTAACCATAGAAAAATCCATTCTAATCAATGATCTACTAGTAGGATACATACCCATAACCTTTTGGTCCCCAATTATCATCAACATAGGTTATTTAGAGTTGTCTTTATCCATTTTCTCAGTGAAATAGAGACAAAATCCATCCGGCTCACTAGCCGTACT
Organism: Viscum album; assembly: GCA_963277665.1. NCBI lineage: Eukaryota > Viridiplantae > Streptophyta > Magnoliopsida > Santalales > Viscaceae > Viscum > Viscum album. The sequence goes on from OY728155.1 coordinate 1,911,163,117, forward strand.
AGTACATATCTTCCCACATAGGTACCTGGGCTTACCCTTTTGTTCTCAAAAGTAATTAACAAAATTACTTTGTATATAAAAACACCTCTACTAGAAACATATAAACAACACAGTTTCTATACACACTTTATAACACTTAAAATAGACAACAAAACATTTTGATTTTTCAAAAAAAAAACAACTCCGCAAAATATAAAATAGTTCTGCACCCCAAACCCTTTGAAATCCCCACTTTTCACACCATGTACATACTTAAAAGTCATCAAAATATAAATGGAAGCCCAAAAACTCTTAATGAATCCAACAAATCAATTTTAGGGAAGCCCCATATGATTTAAGAAGTGATATCATTGTAAAACCACCATTTTCACAAAAACATGACACTTAAAGTTCACATGCTTGACAAACACCATTAAAACATATTCTCAAAAAAAAAAAAAATATATAAACATTAAAAATAGTATTGGAATCCCTAATATATAAAAATATAATCAAATAAATATTTACAGGGACACCCCAAATGAACCAATAAAAGGATTCTATGAAAAACCACCAATTTTACATAAAAATCACACTTAAAATGCCATTTCATTATAAATATCACTAAAACCAATTTTTTCAGAAACATTATAATGAAATAATCATTAAAATACAATAAACACAACAATATAATTCAAAAAAATTGTATAAAAAATTGAATCACCTTCCAAATTTGTTAAAACCTTCAATCCTTTGTGCGAAAACTAAATCGCACCACTCCCGCATATCAAGGAAGGTAAGTCAAACCTAGAAACATAATATTAGACCAAGAAACCCCAAGGATTAACCCTAGATTAGAAAACCTACCATATTTTCATTTGGGACTTCAAGAAAACTTGGATCAAACATCATGGAATGGGGAGGAACTAAGAGGGGAAGAAACTTACTTGATATTGTTTGGAGTTCCTCCACCAAGTCCCCCTTCAAAATGGGGTTCCAAATAGGGTTTTAGCAACTTGGAGGGTTTACATGGATGCAATGGTAGAATTTAAGAAGAAGGGTATTATTTAGGATAAGTCCTGGGATGGAAAAGAGGATATTTTAACTCATTTTTAATGATTTTTACATGGATGCACGGTTTGTGTGCACGGTTTGGAAAATTGGGCAACATCATTTCTCCCCTCAAAACATCATTAAAAGCCACCAAAAATTATGGGTTCTTAGGGGGACATACGGGTAATTTTAGGATAAAATATAAGAAATATAAATACCTTTAATGAGCAATTGGGGTGTGAAAATTCTCCCCACCATGAAAACTTCCATTCCCGAAAAGTCAACTGGAGGCTTGATCGGAAAACTAGAATGGGTACTCGTACCCAAACCATGAAATCCAATCCCAGGTCTCATGAGTATTAATAACATGATTCTAATGAACCCAGACAAGTAAAATAAACTTCTCTTGAATGACCTTCTCTTGAGAGTCCACTATTTGCAAGGGCCACTCAAAAACTGACAAGTCAGGCTCTCTCACCAGTTCTTTCGAACTAAACACATGGAATGGATTTTGGTAGTATTTATTCAACTGGGAGACATGGAAGACATCATTTATGGATGTCAACTAAGAAGGTAAATCCAACCTATACTCCACCTTACCAATATGCTCGGTGATCTCAAAAGGTCTGACATAATGCGACGTTTGCTTCCCTTGGTTTCCCAATCGACGATGGGCCATACAAGGGGCCCTTTTATGAATACCCTTTCACCCACAAAAAAATATAAGTATCAATGCCTCCCGAAAGAATAGGATTTGTGGAAACACTGAGTTTTCAATATGCGATGCCTGATCAACTTCACATTCTCAGATGTCTGCAATACTAGACTTGGCCCTAGCAGTGACGTCTCACCTACCATAGCCAACAAAGGGGGGTTCAACAAGGCCGACCATAGAGCGCATAAAAAGGATACATTTGAATCTAGTATTGGTAAATATTATTATTAGAAAACTTATCCAATCCCAAATTTCTATCCCAAGAACCACCATAGTCTAGATCACATGCATGAAGCATTTTCCCCCAAATTTGATTCGCTCTCTTAGTCTGACCCTCAATTTGAGGGTGGTATATCGTTCTCATATTAATTTGATACCTCAAGGACTTATAGATGCATTCCCAAAATCAATAAGTAAAACATTGGAATTTATCTAAAAAAACTTCTAGTGGAACACCATGGGGTCTCACCACCTCTTGAAAATACAAGAGGTACAACTCATCCACATTATTTTTATCTTTGATAGGAATAAAGTGGGATGATTTGGTCGGATGATCAATAACCACCCAAATGGAATTCAAACCCTGAGGTATATGAGGAAATCCAACAGTGATGTCCATGGAGACCTCGTCCCACTTCCATTTTGGAATGGGTAATGGATGTTGCAAATTAGAGGGCCTCAGATGCCCAGCTTTCACCTGCTGAAAAGTGTAGTATCTCGACACAACATCCTATATGTCCCACCGCATACATCTTTACTAGAACTACTATTTCACATCATAACAATTATTAGTGGAACCCAAATGGACATCCCACTGAGACTGGTGGATATCCTATATCACCCCCATCCAGAGAGATAACGACACTACTGAACGACGCTTAATGCACTAAATGCCCTCGGGAGACAACAACCAATCAGAGGAAGTCTTCCCACCATGAATAAACATCCTCGATAGCTAAAAAAAATATGATCACAAGACTATTCTATCTTATCCAACTCCAATAGAGAATTATTCATCTGAACTCTTGCTATGAACGCACCCCAATCCTACATCTTGGTCTCGAAATGCATCTGAGAAAAGGGCCCCATCATAGTCCCCTCCTCACAGGACTTCCTCAAACCCTACACTAGAACTCTTCTACTCAAGGTGTCATCAACCACATTACCCTTGACTAGGGTATAGACAATATCAAGGCCGAACACATGCAAGTAATCAATCCAACGATGCTACCTCAAGTGGAGGTACGTCTTTGAGAAGATATATACCAAGATTTTATGATCATAGTAGAACACAAACATCTCCCCAATGTGGTTTTTCAACTTCATGGGAAAGAAAATAGTCATTTAGAATGATGGATGATAATTTGATGAGACGATTTCCCAACTCTATGAGTGGAGTTCATGCGTGACCTGACCAAGGATCCCATTCTCCATGAAAAACCTGACAACTCCCAACAGGTTTCATGAAACTCACTCACCACATGTATCAATCGATATGTGCATGGATGTGTACTAGAAAATATATTCCATGTATTATGTAAAAATGGTCCATATCTAATACCATGGGGTCCCACTCCATCTCAACCTCTAACATAGAAAGCACACACAACAGGAACTTGACACCTTTCTCCCTCTTCTTTCCTAGCGGCGTCACCAACTAATTTGAAAAAAAATCTGTTGGAAAATTCAGATTATCCACAAAAAGGGCATAAATGAATGAAATAAAGTCAAAAGTATCAAAAAGTTCAGCTTCTATAGAAGATGCGATCAAACCGGTACCTCAAACTGTCGATGGTCCTTCCTCAGATCCTACTCATGCCATATCCACTGCATGGAGATGTATGGTATCTGTCGGAGGAAAACCACTAGTATGTTGTTGTTCCCTAAACTGTATATTCTCAGAAGATGATCCATCCCTACCACCATGCCCACTAAATTTAGGTACTCCCATCCTCAATAGATATGACTATGCTGACACTATTCTTAAATCCACTAACCCTGCCCCACTCAGAAGTAGACATGCCACCCCACAGAAATGCTGAAAATGTCATATACCTCCACAATGGTAACAGGGATTCCGAAGAATTGGGAAATCCAGACGGATGTTCCCCTTCTTCCACACTAGTGGAATATGACTAATCTTGCATCAGAATCCACGGAAGAAAACTGTATATAGGAGTTGCCTAAACTGACACATCCTTGATTCACTTGTTCTTCTCTCATCATTTTCTAATCTAAAGAGCTTCCACTGGCCACTACTGATATTGACCCAGCAGAACCAGCCCTCCCTTTCTGCTTTGGTGTGCTCCAAAAATCATCTATAATGGGTAAGCAAAGGCCCAGAGGATTGATAAAGGATTGCAAATAGAAATTTGCTCCCATGTGAAATAGTTTGCATACTCCATCATAGATAGATTCCCCTGAAAAAGATCCATAAACTATCGGGACCTGGCATATGGCAAGACCACAAGGCAATAATGCTCATTGAATACTGCCTTAAAATCTCCCCAGCGCATCTGCTCATTCTTCCAGATATGAAGAACTGATTACCACCACATGCATCTAGGAACCTACAACATAATGGAGAAACACTTCACCCTGATCTCCTTGAGTTTATCTGAGAACTCTAACATGTGCTCGATCTTCTCGAGCTATTCTTCTTCTTCATGGGGTTCTACGCTACCTCAAAATGTAGGAGGCTTTTTTTCTGAAACTCATAAGATTTATCTTTTTGAGGTACCTTATCATTTGAACTAATAGGAATGGGAATAGGAGCCAGTCCTTGTCCTAGATCCTAGATATCTTGGACCAAAGCCTCGATTAGCCTCTTATCAATCGGTGTGTGAGAACTTTCTCTGGCTTCCTCCCGTGGGCACATTGGAGCCTTTCAGGGAGGCATGTTGCTAGAAAATGAAACTGTCAGAAGATTAATAGTCAATAACACAATTATAAAAACAATAATCAAATAAATCAAATATAAATAATCTAAACACATTATAGTAATAAAAAATAACTACTCCAACCCCGCTTGATGTCTGCGTGTGGTCTATAGCCCACACGTCTCACTTAGAAGTGAAGTTAATTGGACAATTCCAATGTCCTCTCGAGACTCATGGTATTCCACGAGAGGTGTGGGCTAGGAACCATACCCATGAGAAAAACCCCAAGCCCTGACAGTCCTAGCACATGTTTGTCCCTACATATCCCAAAATAGAAATATAACGCAATAACATTGACCTTCTTTGATACCATTTTTTCACGAACCAAATCTGGTCGTCAATAATACGGGCACCACATACAGCTCATAAAATGGCCCAAAAGGCATTCCTTATCTACACAGTCTAGTAGAAGTCCCCAAGTATCAATTAATTCGGTTTGGGAATGATTTAGCCAATTATTAAAGCACAAAACCTTAAAAACAATCAATAATAAGAATCTGAAATTTCAATGCCAAAAATGTCTTAGGAAAAATCCAGAAATTTATACATGGTTTTAGATAAGGTTCAATAGGTCAAAACATAAATAAAAAAAATCAAAAAAACCCATAAAGACTACACACGACAACGGGTTGTCACCCCTGATCCGTCTCTACAACACCACACTATAGGAGGGGTCTTACAACCCGAACCGCCTTCACACGAGGATTTACCTTTACTTGTGTCAAACTTAATAAATTATACTTAAACAGAACGGGTTTATGATAGGTTTGATCCTAATGCCAATCAGTTACTACACAAATATTCCAATGATTGTGCCATACAAGGTGAAAAAATGGCAGTTTCAATATGTAATGATAGATGCTGGTAAATTCCAAGAAATACGACTTTCAATTGAAAACCGTTTGAAAAAAAAATTCATAATGTTAACACATTTAAATAAATCATTTTATCTACTATAATTTACAGCCAAAAAAATCTTAAAACAAGGCTAAAAACCACAAATCCAATGAGAACCAAAACCAGGAACAACCCTAGGCACTAGATAGTCTGGGGCCCTATGCACCTCGTAACTCGATGTAACGTAACCATAGAAAAATCCATTCTCTTGCACAAGACACTAGTAGGGAACATACCCATAACCTAGTGGTCCCCCATAATAATCAATATAGTTTAGTTAGAGTTGTCATTATCCATTTTCTCAGTGAAACATGGACAAAATCCATCTGGTTCTCTAGTTGTACTAGTATATATCTTCCCACATAGGTACTCGGGCATCCCGTTTGGTGCTCAATCAATTTCAGTAAGAAAAAAAAATTACATTGCATATAAAAACACCTCAAATAGTTACATAAAAGTAATAAATTATCTATACACACTTTATTCCACTTAAAACACACAACAAAACATTTTGATTTTCCATAAAAACGAATTCTAAAAATCTCAAGTAGTTTTCCACCCCAAAACCATTGAAATCCACACTTTTCACACCATGATCATACTTAAAAGTCACAAAAATAGAAATTTAATTCCAAATTCATTTAATGAAACCAAAAATTCCATTTTAGGGAAGTCCCATATGACCTAAGAAGTGATATCATTGTAAAACCCCCATTTTCACACAAACATGGCACTTAATGTTCACATGCTTCACAAACGTCATTAAAAAATATTATTTCAAAAAAACAAAAGGAGATAATCATTAAAAAAAAGTGTTATAAGACCTAATAAATCCTATTAAACTCAAATAAGTATCTACAGGGCAGCCCCAAATGAACCAATAATTGTTTGTTATGAAAAACCCTTAATTTCACATAAAAATAACTCTTAAAATTCATTGTCTATATAAATACCACTATTTTTTTATAGAAACATTCAAATGAAATGAAAATAAAAATAATATAAAAAGATCATGTTAATTATTAAAAATTGAATACACAATATAATCACCTACCAAATTTGTTAAAACCTTGAATCGTTAGTGAGAAAACTCTATCACACCACCGACTCTCCCCAATGATGGTAAATCAAAACTAAAAAGAGAATATTGGACCAAGAAACCCCAAGGTTAAAACCTAGGTTCAAAACAATACCCTATGGTCATTTGGGACGTCAAGGAAAATTGGAATAAACATCATGGAAAGGAGAGGAACTAATTGGGGAAGAAACTAACTTGAGATTATTTAAAGTTCCTCCACCAAATCCACCTTCAAAATGGGGTTACAAAGTGAGTTTGAGCGACTTGGAGGAATTAAATTGCAGAAATTTTCGAAAGGGTGAAGAAAGTTCTATGTTATGATAATTACAGTGAGGGAAAACATGTCATCTTAACTCATTTTTAATGAGCTGGACATGGATGCACTGTTTGTGTGAACGGTTTGGAAAACCGTTCACCTAGACCAGGAAACCTCCATTATCCCCTCAAAATATCTTCAAAAGCCACCACAATTTTTGGGGGCTTATTTGGGACATAGGGGGGAATGTTAGGATAAAATTATAAGAAATATAAATACCTTTAATAAGGAATTTGGGTATGATAATTCTCCCCACCATGATAACTTTCCTTCTCGGAAAGTTGACTGGAGGATTGATCGGAAAACAAGATTGGGTACTCATCCTCAACCCATTACATCCAGTCTCATATCTCATGAGTATAACTACCATGATGCCAAAAAACCCAGACCAGCAGAATAGACTTCCCTCGAAGCACCATCCCTTGGGAGTCCACTATTTTCACTGGTCGCTCAAAAACTGACAACTCAGGCTCTATCTCTAGTTCTTCCCAACTCAGCCCATTGGATGGATCTGGGAGTTATATCTTTAACTAGGAGACATGGAATATTTCATAGATGTATTTCAATATTGAAGTTAAATCCAAAATGTATGCCACCTTGCTATTATGCTCGGTGATCTCAAAAGGTCTGACATACCACGATGTCAGCTTCCCTTAATTTCCCAATCGATGATGGCCCAGATGAGGTGCCACATTCATGAATACCCTGTCACCCACAGAAAACTGTATGTCTCAACTCCTCTGGTCAGTATATGATTTTTGGAGACTCTAAGCTTTCAATAAGAATTTCATGATCATCTTGACCTTCTCAAAAGTCTCCTGCACCAGACTCGACCCCAGTAGTGAGGCCTCACCTAGCTCAGCCCAACATTGGGTGTACCAACAAGGACAACCATAGAGCCTCTAAAAATGATCCATTAGAATCAAGGATTGGAAATTTTTATTATATAAAAACTCAACTAATACGAAATGGCTATCTTAGGAATCTCAAAATTCTAGAAAAAATGCACGGAGCATGTCCTCCAAAATCTGATTCCCCCGCTCTGTCTAACCATCCGTTTGAGGGTGGTATGTCGTACTTATCTTAATTTGAGACCCCAAGTAATTTTTAAGGTCTTTACAAAATTGAGAAGTGAAGCTAGGGTATCTATTTTAGACAACTACTGATGGCACACCAAGGAGTCTTACCGTGTATGTATGATAAAAGCAGCCCAACTCATCCATTTTAGTTGTATCTTTGATCAGAATGTAGTGGGATGATTTGTTCAGACGATAAATCACCAACCAAATGGAATTATTACACCATGGTTTATGAGGAAATCCAAAAATTAAGTCCATGGTGATCTCGTCCCACTTCTTGGTAGGAATGGGTAATGAGTGGAGAAAACTGTAGGGTCTCCAATGCTCTGCTTTCACCTGCTGGAATTTGTAGCATCTCGAAAAAAATTATGATATAAACAATTATATACCTGAACACCATAACTACTATCATACAGCATAATACATCTCAGTGGCACTCATATGGATAGCCCACTAAGACTGGTGGCTATCCTCCATCACCACCTTCTGTAGAGATAACAACACTACTGAATGGCCCTTGAAGCCCATGATGCCCTCAAGAGAGGATGAACAATAAGAGGAAATCTCCCAACCATGTAGAAACTACATCAACTGCTAAAAAATATCATCACTAGGCTATTCTCATTGAACCAACTCCATAAAAGAAGGATTAATCTGAACGATCGCAAAGAATGCACCCCCATCCTGCTCCTTGGTCCCTACACGCATCTGAGAAAAGAGCCCCATCAAAGTCAACTCATCACTGGACATCCTCAAAGCCTGCAATGGACCTCTTTTTCTCAATGATTCATCCACCGCATTTACTTTTCCTTGGGTATAGACAATATCAATGTCGAAACCCTTCCAGTACTCGATTCAACGATGTTGCCTCAAGTGGAGGTCCTTATACGAGAAGATTTAGGTGAAGATTTTGTGATCAGAGTAGAACACAAACTTCTCCACAAAAAGTTAGTGAAAATATAGGGGAAATACCATATTCTTCTAGTGTGAGCAACAATAACTGGAAGATTAGACTTCCCAACTATGGGAGTGGAGGTCCTGAGCAACCCGACTGAGGATCCCATTCTACACGAAAACCCTAATGAATCCAATTAGGTGGTGTGAAACTCACTCATCACCTATTGAAATACATATGTGCATGTATGTTAAATAGACAATCCATGAAAATTATTATGTCAAAAGGTTCCATATCTAAGACCAAGAGGTCTCACTCTGTCTCCACCCCAGACACAGAAAGCACACACGACGGGCACATGAGACCCTGATCCCTCTTCTTTCCCAGCGGTGTCACCGACTCTATCACAAAAGACAACAACTCGGTTGAAAAATTCAGCATGTCCTCAAAATGTGCAGAAATGAATGAAACAGAGGAACCAGTATAAAAAAGATAAGAAGCTATAGAATATGTGATCAAAACAGTACCTCAAACTGTCGACGTTCCCACCTCTGATCCTTCTGTTGCATGATACAACACATAGATATGTCTGGTCTCTACCTAAGGACGACTGGTAGTATCTGAATGTTCCTTAAACTAGACTTGTCAAGAAGAATATCCAACCCTACAACAATGGAAACAAAATCAAGATCCCCCTATCCTCGATGGATCTGACTAAGCCGACACTCCTCTTGAAGCCACTGCCCTTACCTCACTCAGAAGTGGACGTTCCACCCCGCAGAAACTATGAAAATGCCCCATACCTACAAAATAGTAAAAAGACGTCGGAGGAAGTGTTCATTCTGGTCGGATGTGCCTTGGTTTCCCATACTGGTGGCATAGAACTGATATCACATCAGAAGCCACAAAATAAAACTTCATGGTGGAGTGGCCTGGACAACCACCTCCTTTCATCACATGATCCCCTCACTTCCTTTTATTCTCTAAAGAGATGCCAAATCTCACTACTGATACTAACCCAGAAGAACCATCCCTCCCTTTCTGGTCAATCTCCACCATGCATGCCCAGTCAATGACCTCAACATATGACATCATCTTGATCAATAATACATGGGAGTATATCTATGATCGCAAGCCTTTCTCAATACTTTGGGCCTTTGCTTGCACATTGGATAAGATTTAAGGAGAATAATGAACCAACTCAATGAAAGAGTTGGTGTACGCCATCACTAATAGATTCCCTTGAACAAGATCCATAATTTCTCAGGACATAGAAAATTCTAAGAACTCAGGGTAGTAGTGCTCATTGAATACCCCCTTAAAATCTACCCAGCACATTTGCTCATTATTCCCAGCCTAAAGAACTAATTCCCACCACCTTCAGCTAGAACCCTATAGCATAAAGGATGAACACTTCACCTTGATCTCCTCAGATGTATCCATGAACTCGAACATGTGCTCGATCATCTAGATCCATTCCTCTGCTTCTTGAGGTTATATGCTTCTTCGAAAAGTAGGAGGCTTTTTTTAGAAACTTCTAATATTTATCTTTTCAAGGGATTTTCTCTTCTACCTAAATGGAATAGGAACAAGATGATTTCCCTATCCTAGTGCCTGGACAGACTGAACCACATCCTTGACTTTCCCCTGATCGATTCGTGTGGGAGAACTCTCTCTGGATTCCTCCTGTGGGTGCATGGGAGCTTTCGGGGAGGCATGTTGCTAAACAATTAAACAGTCACAAGAGAAATGTTCAATTACAAAATTATTAAAATTGTAGTCAAATACATGAAATATAAATAATTGAAACACAATATTGTAATATAAAAACTATGCCACCCTCACTCGATGTCCACGTGTGGTCTGCATCCCACATGTCTCACTTGGAAGTTAATTCAATCACACAATTCCAATGTCCACTGGCGACTCATGGTCTGCCACAAGAGGTGTAGTCCAGAAACCCTATCCACAACTAAAACCCTAAGCCCCGAAATTCCAAGCTCCTGTCTATCCTGAGTCATCCCAAAATAGTAATATAAACTAAAAACATTAACATACTTTGATACCATTTTGTCACAAAGCGAATCTGGTTTCCACTAATACCTACACCAATCCTGCCCATGATAAGGCACGAAGGGTGTTCTCTCTCCCCATGGGCTATCACAAGTGCCCAGGTATCAATGAATTATGTTTGCGAATGATTTACCTGATTATGAAATCATAAACCCTTAAAAATAAAAAATAATTAGAATCTAAAATTTCAATTCCAAAAAAGACATAAGAAAAATTCAGATCTTAATAAATGGTTTTAGATATAGTACAAGAGGTCCAAACATAATTAAAAATAGTTTAAAAACATCCACAAAGACACTACAATACAATGGGTTGTCCCCCCCGAGTCATGTCCACCACCTCGCAAGGTAGGAGGGGTCTAAAAACCCGAACCACCTTCACTTGAGGATTTACCTTTAGCAATGTCAAACATAATGAAGTCTACATAAACCCAAGGGGTGTAAGTAGGGTGCAATCCTAATCCAAATTTGATACCACCAAAATATTCCAATGAGTATGCAATTCAAGGTAAAATAGTAAGTAGTTTTAATATGTAAAGATAGGTGGTGATAAATTCTATGAAATGAAACTTTCAATTGAAAACTGTTTTCAAGCTAAAACATTCATAATGTTAACACATTTGAAATAAAAATGTTAGATACTATAATTTCAATCCAAACACACCCTAAGATAAGGTTAAATGCAACAAATCCAATGCGCACCAAAAACCGAGAAAACCCCTAGGCACTAGATAGTCTCATGCCCAATGCATGTCATACCCCAGAGTAATATAACCCTTGAAAAATCTATTATCATGCACGATCTACTAGTATGGAACATAATCATATCCTATTTATCGTCTATAATCATCAATATAGTTTAGTTAGAGTTGTTGTTATCCATTTTCTCAGTGAAATAGGGACAAAGCCCATCTAGTTCACTAGCTATACTAGTACGTATCCACCCACCTACGTACCTGGGATTCCCCTTTTGTTATCAAATAATTTCAGTAAGAAACAAAAATTACATTGCATGTAAAAACACCACTACTAGTCACATACAAAAAATACAGCACCAATACACACTTTATTCCACTAAAAACATATAAAAAATCATCTTTATTTTCCATAAAAACAACTTCTCAAAATATCAAGTAGTTTTTCACCCCAAACCCTTTGAAATCTCCACTTTGCACATCATGTGCATACGTAAAAGTCACCCACATAGATATGGAAGTCCAAAACCTTTTAATACAACCAAATAAATCTATTTTAGGTAATCCACATATGATTTAAGAAGTGATATCGTTGTAAAACCCCCCATTTTCGAACAAACATGGAACTTAGAGTTCACATTTTTCAAAAAAACTGTTAAGACGGATTTTCACAGAAACAACCAAAGGATATAAACATTCATAACAATATTTTATGCCATAATAAATCCCAATAAAATCAAATAATTATTTATTGGGAAGCCGCAAATGATCCAATAAAATGTTTCTATGAAACCCCCCCAATTTCACATAAAAATGACACTAAAAATTCATTTTTATTATAAATACATCTAAAACTAATTTTTGAAGAAAAATTAAAATTAAATAAACATGAAAATAACATAAAAAAGAAAAATCTAAATCACAAAAATTGTATACACAATGGAATCACCTACCAAATTGGTTTAAACCTTTAATCCTTTGTGTGAAAACTCAATCACACCATCGCCACATTTCAAGGAATGTTAATCCAACCTACGAACTGAATATTGGACAAATAAAACACATGGATAAACCATACGTGAGAGAAACCTAACCTCTTTTCATTTAGTACATTTAGAAAAATTTGAAGAAACATCATGGAAATGGGAGTAACTGAGAGGGGAAGAAACTTACTTGAGATTGTTTGATGTCCATCTACCAAATCCCCCTTCAAAATGTGGTTCCAAAGAGGGTTTGAGAGACTTGGAAGGATTCCCTGGCTAAAATGGTCAAATGGGGGATGAAAGGGAATATTTTGGATAAATATTGAGAGGGAAAGGGTTCCATTTTAATTTATTTTTAATGAGTTATACATGGGAACACTTTTGTGTGCACGGTTTGGAAAACCTTGAACCCAAACCGTGCACCCTCCTTTATCCCCTCAAAACATCATCAAAAGACACCACAATTTTTTGGGGAATAGGGGAATATTATGGGGGAAGGATAAGATAAATATATAATAAATATAAATAACTTTAATGTAGAATTTGGGTGTGACATTTCATCATAGTGGATTTGGTTCAACACCAAAACAATTATTCTAGTCACGGTTCACTCCCAAGACCACCATAGTGTACAAAGTCCCTTACTGAATAGGGTTTACTCCTATTTATATCCCTATACTACTGAACCTCGTTCACTCCACATTATATCCCTGTCATACTACACTATTTCACACCCCTTTCATTCCCTATATACCATAGATTTTTAACTCCTCATTCCAACCCTATCTATCTCCTGAGATATAAATCGTTTCCTAATACATTGTAGAGAGGTATAGGTATCTCCCTTTATTAATTATAATGTAACCACCTTCCATGGTTATTACATAACAACAATTACACAATGAAAATAACACATATTTTTTCAACAAGTTTATCAAAAATCATCATACTATAACCCATGAAATGAATGGTTTTCATTCATATTTAAACATACCATAACCTATAAAAAACACATATCATTATAATATAATCAAATAATTAATTCATAACCGATGTTAAAATAAGTATCTTTTGTAATAATATCATCATGGTATAACTTATGGAATAGAAACATGTTTCACAAATATATACCATTCTGAGAAATAATAATAATGGTATCCTTGGTTCTTATCCCTAGAAAATCATATGATACATCAAATGATGTCATCTTATCCAGGGAACTATTTTTTAAGATAACGTGAAACATTTCGTAAGTAAAATGACATTTAATTATAAATCAATTTTTATAACATAATATAATTTCAAAATAAATTTATTTGAAAAAAACATTGATAACATATAAAGTGTTATTTTTAAAATCATATATAATATTTATTAATTAAGAATATCCATTATAAGGGAATGGATTTTATTAAGGTTAATTTATATTTTAAATATTTTTCATTGATTAAAAACCATGAAAACATATAAATGATTCTCAAAACTAATTTAAAAAATTTATCGAGGTATAAATCCTTTTTACATTGAAAAATACTTTTTTAAACATGAATCATTCTGAATATAATTTTGACATTGAAATAATTTATTTAAAACATAAATATTTCCCAAATATTGAAGAAAATATTTTATTTGAGAATACATTTCATAAATATTATGCAAATATTGACATAATTTTTTATTCATGATATCAATAAATACTTTTAATATTTTTCATGTTAAAAAATAATTATTCATTTCACCTTTCATGGAAAATCTAAACATGAATTATTTTTTAAAATGATATGTGGATTCAATTAAATTTTTTTAAAGAAATTAAAACAATGATATAAATTTATTGAATAAATAACTTTATGAAATATTAAATAAATTAGAAATTTTTTTAAAAAAAACATGAATTTGGATGAAAAAGTGTTTTGACTAAAAGGACATTTTTTTATAAAAAAATATTTTTGATCTCTTCATTACATCATGTGTGTAAAAAGAATTTCATACATGTATTATCATGAAATTAACAATGGATCATAAATTTTATGATAATTATTGAGTGGTATATGATGACTTTTCAATATTTTATGCTTATTCTTAAATAATCCTGATAAATAAAACAATTGTAACATAAACCCCTTACCACATTGGTAATCTTAAATCACAATCCTCATAAAAGGATGAAGTCAATGAAAATTTTAAAATATCAAGAGGATAAATAAATTCATGACACTATATCTCAAATCGGATTTATATACACCTTGTGAATGAATATTGGTGCATAATTTTACATATGCCTCAAAGAAGGCTAATTTAGAAACAAATCCATTACCAATATGTTATATTTTGATTCTTAAACCCCATACTATAGTGATAGTAAAATGAATATGTAGAACCCAATATTTTATTATCATATTAATCATAATATAAAATTATTGGAATTATATACACAATATAAAAACTGTGGTAAATATTACATGTGTATCATTGAAGTAAATAATGTTTCAAAAATCTGTTACATTATGTCATAGCATTATTCATTCATGTTAAAACCTCCTATTTAACCAATATATGTAAATTTAAAATCTATTTATTAAAAATATTGATATATTCCACACAGTATATAATTTTTTTAAAACCCTTTAAAACTTTCTTATTAACATTTTCATGTTCGCGTTACATTTTTGTTAATAACCACTTTTTTTAATATGATATGAAATTTTATATTTTTCCCTCTTAATATGATTAATTTAAAAAATATTCATAATTTAATCCATTATATTAATATCATACATATTTAGTAAATATGTATTTAGTTTAATCTATAAAATTTAGTGATTGAAAATGAAATGAACCATTCTTTTATACGGTAAGCTATATATACATATTAATATTGAATCAATTTTCACATTGGATTAAAATAAAAGAAGTTATTAATATATTATTATTATAGAATAATTTTAATTTTAGATATACCACTTTTTTCATTATAACCATTCATAAACATACCATGTAATGTGATAACGAATCGCATCACTTCGCATGGAATTTGTCTATAGTATGCATGAACGATGTTATCGTATACCCAAAAAATGGATAGTATGAAAGAATGTGTGATATTAAAATACAAGTATCATTATAGCAGGATTAATATCAAAAATATCATATATATATATATATATATATATATTATAAATCCATCATTATATACAATCGTGACTATTTGTAATTGGAAAATGAATGACATTAGTTCACGAGCTAGCAGTATATCAAAAACATGAATGACGATTTTGTAACCAATTATATGGAATTAGATTTTATTTTAGGCCATTACCAAGACATAAGAAAATATCATTATATGGAAGGCATTGAGATTTTTATATATTCATTTTATAATAATAATTGATGAACTTGGAGAGGCAAATAAAAAATAATGCTTGTTCAAGAACATTACCTATTCATTATGTATTACTCTTAGGTATTCCCTAAATCATCCTAGGATGGATTAAATCCCAAAATAAAACATATAGGACTAGAGGAGAGAATTTTCTATATTATTATATCATTTATTCTGTAAACCAATGAATTTTTAATGTTTGAATAAACAGTTATTGTATGTGGCCTTTTATACATGTGAGAGAGAACATACATATTAATTTTTAAAATAATTAAGTGATCTTATAATTTTCATTTGTTAATGTGGTAAACATTTAGCCATTATAGAAAAATTTAGGTTTAATGAAAAAATTACTAAAATAAAATAGTTTTTAATTATGTTTATATTTAATTTTTACACTTAACTTTTTAGTGTACCCTAGTAAACCCATTTTTTTCTTAACTAGTGTAATTATGTTTTTCTACATTAACTATTTATTTTGGTAAAATATTTGTTTGAATTTATTATAAAAATTATATTATATTTATTCCAATTATGAAAATAATTTTTTAAATTCCTTTCACATTACAAGAAAATTTTAATTTAAAATATATCATGTAGAAAAAATGTGAAAGCAAGTTTTTAATGATAAAATGTTCAAAAGTATAAAATATTTTAATATTAAATTTCAATATCATATTTATCAAAATGAAATAAATTGATTAATTAACATAAACATGAACTAATTATATATAAAAAATTTAAAATATAGTTTTTCATTATAAATAATTTAAATGAAAATGTTGTTTTCTCAATTAATATTTAGTACATTCCACTATTAATAAAAAATGGAAACTTTTAGAAAACAATAATTCTAATATAATTAAAATCACGAAATCAAAATGTTTTCGACTACCATTTATAAAAAAATTTAAAAATTAGTTTTATTATAAGTTCACAAAATGGAGAAAAAATTTCCTATAAAAAATTATAGTTTCTATAATTCAAAATGGATTCTCGATTATTTATTTCCTAGAAAACATATAAGAAAAATGTTAAAAATTATATTTATTGTATAATATTTAAATTTAATAAAAATCATTCCCCAAAAGTAAATTTTTTAATTTATGTATAAAAACACAATTATAAACAAAAAATAGTTATGAGAGAAAGATTATATATTATATTCAAAAGGATTTTAATTTCATTTATTATTAATTGGTCTCCAATGAAATTATTTTACTTTAATTTTTAAACCATATTTTTAATAATTTATTTAATCAAATTCATAAAATCCTTTCTACATGATTGGTGGAAACAATCATTTTATATAATAATATTTTAATTGTATGTCATGTTTTATTAAAACAGGATGTTTTGTGTAACAAAAACTAATATTTTTATACTGTGTAACAACATTTAAAAACATTAGTGAGTTTAAAACAATATAATTTGAGTTTTGAATATAAAAACCCAAAATTAGTTCTTTTCTCAAACAAAAATGTTAAAGATTGAATCTATTTTAATAAATAATAATTTCTCAAAATCTCTCAGTGTCACATTTTACCACTATTAAAATGAATTTCACCTTAAAAATTCATTTTGGACTTCAAAGGTTTATCATTTTAAAATTATACTTAAGATAACCAAATCATAAAAATTATTAATGAAACTATCCTTGATAATGGAATGTTATAAATAAAAAGTATTCCTAAAATAACTCATAACTATGTTTCCACCTAAGAGAACATATGGAGGGAGTGATGATATGGTCATGGATGAAAAGTAAAAGTAATTATATAGAGTTATAAAAAAACATAGATCCGAAGTAAGTGGGTGATCAAGACAATGTCAATAACTATACAACCATAAAATAATGTGTTCTGAAAAATGTCATTAATATCATAAAAATTGTGATAGAAGACACCATTTTATTTCAAGATCATTTTCATGCATTTTATGAATTTTCAAATTAAGATTTTATTCTATTATTTCAATCCTTTCTATAATCACAATTTAATAAATTAGTTATGCCTTAAAATTTTTACATCATTTCTTACTCTATAAAATATTGTTATATTTTTTGTTCCAGAAGCACTAAAGGATCCTAAGGCCCATAAATAAAATAAAAAGTAATATTTTCAATCTTTATTTATCATCACTAAAAGTGTTTAGAATAGTTAGTCTAATATTAATAAATATTAATATGGTGAATTAATAAATTAATATCAAAATCCCCATGAAATGTTCAACATAAACCATTCTATATATTTTTAACATTATAAACCTTAAAAAATAATGAAATCTGAAATATTATAAATATAGTCCCAAAATTTCTAAAAATAATTTATCATTAATTCCCATATACCCTGATTTTTATCTTTATTTTCAAACACTAATCAAGTTAAAAACATAATCATGCATCATCTTGAAACAAGGTAATTTCTTGAATTACATTAACAATTTATTGAGAAAATGAATGGTTATTTATTCCTTATATAAAACATAGATTATCTTATTTATTCGATAAATCAAAAAATGTTTTAAACTACATAAAAGAGAGAAAAAACCACTTTTTTAGATGATAATTAATTAGTTCTAAAGCAATCAATAATATCAGATTTACATTATCCAAATCAATCATATCCTTATCCCAATATCACTGTATCAACAAACGGAACAGATTAAGGGTTATCTTCCCAATATACCATTATGGTTTAATAAGTTTTCTAATACATCAACATCATTAAAAATATAATTTAAAATCCTTAATGAAAATTATATATAGTGGAAAAAATTATATATATCATGATTCATAAAACAGAATCTCTGAATTCCATTACATAAATACTTCATTCACCCCAAATTAACTATCAATCCATTATTTTGGATTCATATTCTTATCACATAAAACATATTTTCTTTTATATTTCATATATATTCTCTTCATCATCCACAATGGTACCATTAACCATACATCATCAATGATTTTACTCATGGGAATTTCCATTAGGGATTTTATATTTCATAATTCCCATAATTTACATTTTCAATCCATTCAAAATCTACTGATATCATTGGGTGACCAATCTTACCAAACATTTTTTAACTACACTTTTTATTATCAATTTTTAGTTACTTAAATTGTTTCCTTTTCTATAGTCAAAAAATATTTTTTCCCCATTGAGACATTCACTTGCATGTTTCATTCAACATTCCTAAAATATATGAAATTGAATCTTCTTTACTCCATGGATAAAATAATCTAAACTCATATAAAACTCTTTCCCCCTCTTTTTTGGCGAGTTTTATTATTGGTTAAGGTATGTGTTGTTAATCATATTCTTTGAAAACCAATTTTGGGTAATCAAATCATCCATTAATCTATGACATATCACTTTTAGCATATCATCAAAAATAAATTCTATCATATTCAATGTTAATCTTCTTCCATCATATTCAATCCATTTATTAAGACTAAAAATCATATTTTAAGCAATTAAATGGTAATAGAAAATCAAATAGTCTGAAAAATAATTTATATAGTCTATATCAAGAGTCCTTTCTAATATATAAAACCATAGGTTTATCCAAGGCTAATCATATTCATCATCTATTTAAATCCATCATGATGGTTCATAAAGATTTTTTGAAATTACAAATCATATCCCTCAAGAGTATCAAACTTGTTCTATAGTAAAGGTTATTATTATGAACGAATTCCAAATTTAATCATGCTCAAATAGTGTTTTCCATGTTGTTACCCCTATGGAGATTTTTTCCAAAATGACATCCACTTGTTTTATCTATATAGGTTTTTAATCTCATAGAAACCACTTAATATTTCCATTAACAAAATTCATGGACATTTTCCTATACTTTAACTCATCCTTAGACTTATCATTAGAGACATAATTAGACATATCCATATAAATATCCATATCCATCTCACTAATGTTCTCTTATCCTAATTAACTATAGTTAAATACACCTTTTCTCCAATAACAACTTTATTTTCACAAGATTATCACACATGGATATTACAAAATTTTACATTAATATTCTATACATTACAAAAAATAAATCCAAAATACCATAATATTTTAGTGTCTTTAGAGATTGGGTACCAAAAATTCTAACATGGTGAATGATCATCAATTCCTCCCCAAATGACATTACACTTTAGTAATCCTACTTGATAACTTTATTCATAACGTGGGTAAAGGAAAAAAATAACAGGTTATATTAGATACTCAGTAAAGGTAATAATATGAGATCCATAAGCATAACATGGAAATAATGGCATGAGAAAATGATCATAACATTTTCAAACCATTTCCAGTATATGAAATATTATAATCCTGATTCATGGATTAATGGTTGGTAGTATATCAGAAATTAATAATATGATAACAAAAGTATATGATCTATGATATAATAAAATCGGAAAGAGTCATAAAATATTATCATATACATATATATAGAAAATAATTTATTACTTAATCAAGGATCATTTACAATACATATATGGGAATTCTATAGGTGGCTACACCACTTGGGATGGACACACCACTATACAATGTGGCCTCCCATTCTTCATAGTGTAATGGGATCACTACCATAATCCATCACTGTATTCAAGGTTCACTCCCAAGACAATCCTACTAGTCAAAGCAACTTCACGAACTGGGTTCACACCATGTTCCAATCCTATCTTACTGAACCGATTTCACTCCACGTTATAGGCATATCATAATGAACAATGATCACTCCCAAATTATTTCCTACTAATCACATGCGATATAAATAATTACCCAAACAATTATTGGGATATAAGTACCATTCGTATTTTTATAACATAAACAGCATCCTTGGTTACAATGTTAACACCATCACATAATGAAAATCATACATATGTATTATTAATGATCATAAAACATTAATAATATTATAAAACCTTAATTAAATTTTTTTTCATAAATAATTAACCATATAACAACTAGTGGTAAATAAATAGGTTTCATAATCATTTAATTTACTCTTTAAACCAGAATATGTGGAAATATTAATGGGTATCATATGAATTTAATCATCGTATAACTCATGTAATATAAATTTATTTCATAAACATAATCTATTATAAAAAATAATAATAATGGTATCATTGGTTCATATCCTTAGAAAAGAACAAGTTACATCATATGCATCTATCATAGATGGAGGATGATTTTGAAGGATCACTACAAAAATTTATTACAGATAATTAACGTTTATTAAAAATATATTATTACAAAATAAAATATTATCAAAATCATTTTCTCTGAAAAGAAAATAAAAAACATATAAAATGAGTTTTGCAAACCCATTTAGAAAATTTTAATGGAAAATTTTCTATTTCAACATTGAAAAAATCATATTAAAATATAAAACATATTGATTGAAATTTTATATGAAAATAATATTGAAAAAATGTAATGTTTTATTTATAAAATATTTAATAAACTTCATTTAGAAATTATCTTCTTCACATTGTATGAAATTTTTTAAAAATTAAATATTTTGAAAATACATTTAATTTTGAAATCATTTATTTAACCTCTCAGAAAAACATAGTTTTAGTAAAAAAAATATCTTTGAAAATAACATTGAAATATTTTTTGGGAGTCATTAAATAATTTATTATTCATGGAACTATGAAATAATATATATCTCATGCATATTAAAAAGGAGAATATGAATTTAAAATTTTTCGTAGGATCCAAATTGGAATTTTTTTTCACAACTACTAAAGGAATCCTTTTATGAAATATTGTGAAAATTTTAAAATAGGTATATATTCATTAAATAAATAAATAAATTAAATTATAATAAAATTAAAATATTTATATAAAAGATTATTTGGATTGAAAATGATTTTTGACTGAAAACTTTATTTTTCATAAAAACAAAATCTGTATAATCTAGATTAATTAAAGTGAGTAAAATGAATGTAAAACATCTTTTATTGTGAAATAACTTGAGTTGAATAAAATTAATGAACATTTGGGGGAGTAAGATCATGATATCTCCACATTGGAGACCAAATCATAAACAACCCCACTAAAATATTCGATTGTAACAACAAAACCATTCAACATTGGTAAACCTAAATCATAATCCCCTTGAAATGAAAAAGTAGAATGAAACATTAAAATATCATGATTATAATGAAATTAATGATAATACAAGTATAATTGGTTGTCTACACACCTTGTGAATCATTATTGGTGCATAAAATAATAGGCATATCAAAGAAGGAAAATTGAGACCCAAATTCAATACCATTTTGTAAAATTTTAAATTGTAAAAAAAATACGAGTGATTGTAATGATACAAACATTTATCAATGTAATTTACAATCTTATAAATCATATACATCACAAAGAGTGTCTGATAAAAACATATTTCTAAAAAATAAGGACTGAAAAAAGCGATATTTACTAAAATGAAGGAACGTATACCATTGTAATATTAACCTACCTATTTTAATGGTAACATGTACATTATGAATAATAATCCATAAAATAAAAAAGTAACTTTTTCAATGAATGTATAAATAAAAATAAATTATCTTTAATACAAAAATATCATATAATTATATCATAATATTAGTAAATAAATGTTTAGAAATGATAAATTGACTTTTAGATTTTTTTGATCAACATAAGTTTTTAACTAAAATATTACATATAATATAGTTATTTAAAAAAAATATTTAGTTTCATTAAATATTTTAATTAATCAATATTTTATTATTATAATTATAAGATAATTTTTTGAGAAGTTAATTAATTTTTCAAAATAACACAAAATCAATTATAATATTAAAATTGGAATTTTTTTAATAAATAATTATTTCAATTATAATTTAATGTTATTATAATTAGGATATTAGGTTCATAAAGTATATTCCTTTCTTAATTATATACATTGATAAATTTTTTGTTTTAATTTTTGGGATTTTTATAAAATATTTGTATTTTTTATTAGTAGTGAAGTATGGTAATTTTTGATTTTTAAGAAATAAATAAATTTTTGAGTCATGGATGAGTCGTGGATGATCTAAGAACCATTGTCTCAAAAACTCCTTCAGTGGTTAATGTATTTAGTCATGTAAATCAACCCTTTTATAGTCTTTATCCAAAATAATAAATAGTGAAAAAAAATAAAAAAACAAACCTCTCCTACCCTATAAATGCTACCCTTCACCACCCCTTCTCATCACACCTCAAAAATCCTTGGATCATACCAAATTTCTCCCCAATAATGTCCCCAAGACTCATTACATCATTCAAGTGCTTCTAGTCTCAAGAGAATATCCAATCCATATTCCTCAAGGAGGGTCTCAAAGAGAGGAAATTCAAGATGTAAAATCATATTTTAGTCTCTTTTAATATAATTTATTTCTTATTATCTTCTCACCTGCCCTGTCAAGAATGTAATGAATGCTCTAGTATCACACACACACACATATATATATTTTATTATGATTATTTAATATCCATCATAAAATCTCTTCTCTCATCATTTTATTCTAAAAATGAAAACATCATCTGTGATGTGTCGATTAACAACATTTGTGGATGACTTGTTTTAATTGTCAATTACATCCTTTATGGTCAGTTGTAAAAATATTATTATAAATAAATTAGATTTTAATATATATTTTATAAATTCTAACATGTAGTGGAACAAATATATAAACCTAATGATGAATAAAATGATTGAAGTTTGTGTTGGTTATAGAAAACAACAAAAACAAATTAAAACATTTTCATCATCATTTTACCAAAAGAATAATACTCATAAAATGACACCATATGATATATGAGACCACTTAAAATACTAAAATTTAATTAATAAAATATAAAATCTATTTTATATATGTTATTTTTATTTGACAAGAACTATAATCTTTATACTCAAGGGACACGACCATAAACCATTAAACGAAAACAACGAGAAGAAAAAAAATGAAATCTATAACACATAAAAATTACCATAAATGAAGATAATAAAATTATAATAAATAAAATAATGTAGATGAGGTTCTGAATTTATAATTTATTTAATATAATTCCATTATTCAAGATGTTACAAGAATATTCATAGTGCATCCAATCATAAAGTAAGGGGGTCCTCAAACCAAAGTCTCTTTCTTTGGATTATTTCACTTTTATGAAAAATTATAAATTAGGTATTCTTTTAATATGACTCAAATATAATTTAATTTTTCATCACTTTTCTTTTCAAGGATATACACGTTTCCAACCAATTTTTATGGAAAATTTAATGATTTTCCAAAAGTACACTTCTTTCCAATCCACATCGTGACTCCTCTTAAAACTGATTATTCCTCACACAAGTGTGATGATTCTTATAACATATATGGTGTTCCATTTCTCATTTTGGAACACTAATTTTTAATATTTAATGTATGATTTTTTAAATTCCCATGAGACGCATTTCCTTTCGAATGGTTATTTTTTTAATATGTTTTTTATGCACTGGAATTCATGATTATGTAAATATTAGGATATGATATGTGGGTCTGAAATTATATATCCCTCTAATTCATTGGGTAATGTGATGTATCTCATGATATGATGTGTATTATGAATTAAAATTTTGTCTATCCTTCTCACAATGATGATGTTATGATCATCAACATAATTTATGCATGGACAAGATTTTATATATGTTCAAAACTATGTAAGATATTTGACCAATAAGACATGATGTTTATTTTTTCATTGATACAATCCAAGACGTTATACAATGTATCCCTCATGATGTTAATGATTATCATGTTCTTTTTTCCAGATGGAGATTATTATTCTCACACATGATTTATTTATTCATGAACCTTTTTGATCCTGTTACATAGATTTTAGATCACCCATTCTCTTTGATGTATATCCTCATGATAAAACGTGTAATAAAGTGAAATTGAGCTTTAATAGTATAGAAAATAATATATTAAATAAATTTTTATGTGTTATTATTGTGAATTTTTTATATGGGATGAAATTTCACAAGACACTACTCATTTGGATCATAGTTTTGTAACACTATTATGTTGTTTATCATTAAATTTTTGTAGTTGTTATGTATGAATAGTAGTGTTTCTACATATGGTATTAGAGCATGTTTTAGTTAATTTGGGAATTAATATTATAGGAAATTTGGAAAATCCCTAATTATTTATATATATAAAAACATAAGAAGCATTTTTTCCGAAAAATGATAAACATAGAGATCCCACGGGAAATGATTTCTGAGTTAATTGCACAAAAGAATAAATTATTTATTCAAGACATGTTGACTAATGTTTTGATCAAAATTTTGATATTTTAGA
Organism: Viscum album; assembly: GCA_963277665.1. Lineage (NCBI taxonomy): Eukaryota > Viridiplantae > Streptophyta > Magnoliopsida > Santalales > Viscaceae > Viscum > Viscum album. Next base: position 1,911,188,576 of record OY728155.1, read on the forward strand.
AAATAGTGGGTACCCTGAGAACCTAGCCAAAAACCGATGTGAGGGACAATTTTTTGATTTCTTGAACAAAATCCACAATTCCATTAGAGGCGGATTTGAAAATTAAATAGTGATGGTATAACATTTATCTTGTATTGTTTGGAAAAAATACCCCAAGTTTTTGTATCATTTTTTTCATTATATAAATTGATGTTTTTATGTAAAGGAGTCGATGAAAAACAGTTTTCGGACCATAAATGAGGTACACAGAATATAGATTGAAAATCTGTAGAGGAAGAATTTTTGTATAGCAGCGTTATTCAGACAATGTAACACATTACATGGACCGCATTGCCAAAAATGTTCATGGGAGTATCATAGATCATGGTAAGCTCTTAGTTCAGGGGAATATCTTAATTTTAAATTTAGATGGTGTTTTTTAGAATACATCAACTTCCATGAAGAAAGAAAAGGCACTATGAAGAATGTATAGCTCACCTGACAGTGAATTTTGTACCACATGAAAGTTTCAGGTAATTAATATTTTTTGGTATTGTAGTTCTATTTGGCTATATAAAGACCACTAATCAGATCATTAAAGAATGTGAATTTCATTAGAAATGATTATCACTCTGGAGATAATTTAGTGAAGTTTGATGAAGTTCACGAGGGATAATTTCATGAAGGAGAATAGTTCACGAGGGAGGATTCTATGAATTGAGAAATTCTACAAATATATTTTATAGAAGGTTATTGTGAATCTACATATCTGAGAAAGTATAAAATGGACTGAATAGAAGAGGTAGTTTGTGTGGCCTCAGTCATCATAGAAACATGGACTCTCTACAACAAATATGATCGACTAATAAGAACTCATGTAACATGGTGTAATACATTTTGTGGAATATTCATGGTAGTTCACCGAGGGAGAAAAGAAGTTTGCGAAGAGACAGAAATAGTTTGTGATATAAATTTACAGAAACAAATAGTAATTTGAAAAGTGGATTTCATCTATGGGTGAAAACATGATTCAAATAGAGAATCTATATACAAAAAAGGATTCACTCAATAGTGATAATGAGGGGAACTAAATTTTCATAAACTATGTGTAGATCCTTTCAAGATTAGTGTGAAAAGGATTAGGAATAAGATGATAATTTACACTAGTAGTGTTCTGGATAAAGAGACTCAATGTGTGACCCATAGGAAAGTAGTGACGTATCCCTAAACCATATAAAGGAAGTGATCCTGGGAATATAAGTGATCTAGCCCGAAATTTTTTACTTTTTATGTGAGAATTATTGGTTTTGATACAATATCACATCACCATTGTTTTTTCATTGGATGTATCCCAGTGATAGTAAACTAAGTAAAAATCAACGTGTTCATGGGTTTTAATTTCTTCCTTACATTCAATTTGTCATCATCAGATAAAATTCAGAATGATAAGATAAATTTAAATAGTAAATAGTAAACTATGAGATACTTATAATAAAATATTCATTATCCAATGGGTAGGAATAATTTTTAAATGGATATCCATACCCTGATTCACACCTGTAATGTGTATCTAGGACCCTTTTGGATATGACAATTGGTATCACAAAATTAGTTACTTTTATCAGAATTGTTTTCTCTAAACTGATTTATTTTATTGTTGAAATAAGAGTTTCATTTTTTTCTTATCTCGGTGTGCCATGTAAATGGGAAGTAAATCAATGAATTAGAATAACATTGTTGGTATTCCTCATTGTTGATGTTTCTATAGAAATAGTGTGATTCAGTTGAAGGAAACAAGTAGTGATCAGAAGAATTATTTGGATAAATCATATAGTGAAAATACAAAATCATTATTTGATGCTATAGGAATGAGTGAATGACTTGATATTCCAATGGATACTGGAACTATTTATAATGATTAAATTCCTAGAATCCCAAAAGTGTATGTTTTCCATGAAATAAAGAAATTTAAGGACAAATTATAAGATGAAAGTAAATATAAATATATCTTAATCAATGTAAATGAAATTGAATTCATCAAGCTAAAAGACTAAAATAAAATACTTATTAAACTGTCTATATATCTATGATAAAATAATGAATCCCAATCTAATGAAATTCATGTGATGTTCACAATGATGATCAAAATTTAATAAAAGTGAATAAATCTGAACTCATAAAGAAATTATGAATGTTGAAGTGAGAAATTATAATTTGACTACACATTTGTAATAACAAGTAAATGAGAAATAAAGGCTACAATAAGTGAATGGTTTATTTAAATACTTTTTTTATCATATGAGTTTAAAAATAAGCTAAAATATGAAATGATACGTAATCTCTCTCAGAAATTGGATGTGGGTAAAATTAGAGGGAAGAAACTTAATTGATATCTTAATTTTCTTCTTGAATGAAGGGATAGTAATATTTCCTAATGGGGAAGGGATATATAATCATTCAATAATGAAGTGGAGTTATCTAATGCCAATGGAAATATAAATATTGGGATTTTTTGCACATACTATTTGATTATCATGAAGTAGGTGATGAAAAAATTGAAATAAAACATTCTAAATCATATGATAGACAATAAAGGATAGTCTGATCCTAAATTCCATCAATTTTCGATGAAATTGGTATTGGATATGATGACCCTAATCCCTGGATGATAAGTAGAGATCTGTAAATAGTTCTCAAAATACGAAAAATCATGTAGGCCCTAATGACAGACCTAAAATGTATATTATATGATGTAGTGATAGTATGTTATAATTTTGTGGGATTCATAGTAATACATCATGTTTTTTGAGGCTTTGATATATATTTTTTTATTTCAAGATATAAATTTTTCTAAATATGATAGTAAGACAAATATTTTTGAGAAATCTAAAAGAACAATATCCTCAAAAAAATTAGATATGAAATAGAACTATTAGGGATGATGGGGACATAGCTTGATTTTTTAAGAAGCCTAAGGTCTAAATGTGAGAAGAAGACCTCTGGATGAATCAACATCCCATACAATAAGTAATGAATCATGGTATGTCTTTAATGAAAAATGTTTAATATGTGCTAATCAAGGGAGTTTGGAGATACATTTCAAAAGGAGTAGACTAGAGAAGAAAAAGGAACTCATAATTATATATCCAACTCTGACAGGTTATAATGAGAAATACTATATTGGAAACCAATATTAGAAGTTTAAAATAGGTTTATAGCCTTAGGGGAATCACAATGATCTCAAGAAAAGTTGTATAAGTCAGTTCCTCTATTACCCTCAAAACATATTTGTTTAAATGAATGTGAAAAAAACATGAAGAAAAATGTAAAACACTATCTAGTTGTGATTAATAATAATGTAAATTCAGTGGAAGACTCAACCCCATCATGAAATGGTTTTACGACTCAGATAACTCATTAAATAATAATGTATAATAAATTCATTGAGAAATTATCACTTCATTCCACATGGAAATAAGTAAGGGAAAGAGAAATAGCACTCCATTAGAGGAAAAAATAAATGTATAATATAAGTGGGAAGATTAATTATCAATGAAAGATTCATGGAAAATGGAATATAGATGGAGCATCAAAGAATAAAATTTACAATAATCAATTTAAACACCAAATTGTAAAAAGACCATGCCTATTGAATCTACAAATATGATGTAGAATGAGTATGTGTGTAAATATTTTATAGTTATTTTATCAGAATAGTTGACCTTGGTAGAGTAGTTAGAACAAGAACATTAATAGAAGAGTGCTTTGAAATAATGTATCAAATGGTTGATCTATCATGACTGAAAACCATCCTCTTCTAGGGGATTGTAGAGGTACCTCTATCCCGAAATGTTAAATATTTATAATAGAAGTTAAATGTTGTACACCAGTAAGGGATAGATATAATTCATGAGGCTTGTGTTCTGAAAGCGTATGAGTTAATTATTTTAATGGAAATACATGTAAATATAATTAACCGAATAATTCAAATTCACATATGATATCAGATTAAAAAAACATTGTTACACAATAATTATATTTTTTAAAATAGTATCTAAGGGCTATGGGATATAAAAAAGGAGATGATATGATGAAGATTATACTTTGAAACTAAATAGATATCAGATATATATGTGCATAATCATGTGGGTTTATGTTGTATTTAAATATAAACATTGATATCATGCCCCTATTCCAGTGTCAGTTGTACACTATGAGAATAAAAATTGTAGGAGAAGAAGAAAAATTAATGTATTTCATGAATATATATTTTGATTAGAAAATATTGTATCAGATTACTATTTCCAGGATACCAAGATACAATGAGTGAGTATTATCAATGTTCCAATAAGAATGTAGGAAATGTAGTTGAATGAGATATAGTCATTGTACTAGAGAATGAAAATAATCTTCAAAAACACAGTGACCTGTTTTCATAGGATAATGTTGAAGAGATAATAAAATCATGGGATATAACACCTTTAGATTCTAATTTAGATGAATATTTAGATAATTAAAATAATGTTTTGAAAGAATTACCTTCTTAGAGACCAAAGAGACGCGATTAAATTTATAGACAAAACACAATTGGTTATCAAATAGCGTGAGTGAAGACATAAAGGATAAAGAGACTAAAGTAAGCATTATTATTATCATAGGTAGAGACTAAATTTTTTTAGGAGCATCTGGAGATGAAAATATAGTCCAATATATAAATGAAGATCTTGAATAAATTGAGAAAAAACGAGACATTGGGGACATTTTCAAGGCCAACAGATTAGAATGTCATAACGAATAAATGGTTCTTTCACGACAAGATAAATGAATATGACTCAATTAATCGAAACAAATAACAGCTTGTGTGAAAAAGGAAATTCTAGGATGAGGGAATCAATGTAGATGAAACTATTTCACTTTTTTCAAGGCTATAGGCAATAATATTATTCTTAGCCATACTAGTGATAAGAATGGTTAGAGTTTCCCCGATAGACGTCAAGTCCACATTTCAGAAAGGGGTTCTATAAGAAGATGTTTATATTTAACATCCAAATAATTTTCTATTTCATGATGATGATAATAGAGTTTCTTTATTGAGGAAGACACTATATGGGATTATATAATCACTGAGCGTATGGTTTTCGAGTCTTGATCTGTTTATAAAGTAACTCAGTTTTCAATATTGTGTAGTTCATTAAAATCTCAATGAAAAAATGATAACAGTCAATTGATGATGGTTTTGGTATATATCAATGAAATAATATTTAGTGAATAAGATTAAGTATAGTGAACTCAGTTCATGTAAATCATGAAATTTTAATTTTAAATGTCAATGATTGGTAAAATGAGGTTTTTTCCTATTTTATCATGAAAAAAGGAATTAATGGCACATATATCTCTCAATATAAACATGACAAAGAAGTTTTGATAATATTTGTAATTATAAATTACAATGATATAAAGACATTGACGGCCACCCAGATGAAACTATAACATGATGATGAAGGAAATTTGGTTAATGTCACAAAATACAAGAAAATCATTGGTAGGCTATTTTACATGATAATTACAATATAAGATATTGTTTTTTCCACTTGTCAAGGTGAAATATTTTAGAGAAATACCATATAATTACAAATTCATTTTATTGAATATAAAACTTATGTATATTAGGGGAAATATGAATTTCATTTTAAGGAATAAGGAAAAATATCATCAAGAGTAATTGTGCTATATAGATATAAGGCATGTTCAACAGATGGTAGAAAATCCGCATTAGGTGGATCATTCTATCTTATTTTTTTGTTTATTTTATGTCTAAGAATGAAAAAATATTTCATTCATGGATGACTACATAAGAGGAATATATTTCTTCCACTCAATCAAACATATCACTAATTTTAATGACGAAGAAGATTTAATATATGGGAGTTCAAGTGATGTATCTAATAAAAATACTTTGTGATAATTCATGTTTTATAAATATTAGGAAAAATATAGTCTATCACTCAAGGATAGAGAACATTGATATCATGTATAATTTTTTCACGGAGAAGGTGGAACATGGGCTTGGGAAGTTGGAGTGTGTTTTTATAGAACTACATGTTGGAGAAAATCTCACAAAGGCCTTACACAAATAATCATTTAAATGATATCTACATGAACTATGAGTTTCATCGACTCCTCTCACCTGAAAATTTGTGGATGTGGGACCCCCTATCTCTAAGGTATCATGTGTTTTTCCATTATGTATTAATATGTGTTCATTACACAAAGGTAGAACAAAACGATGTGAACTTTTGGATTGTTGAAAAATGGGGAGAAATTTGGGATATAAAAGGGAAGAGAATGTCTTCTTCTAGATAGGGTATAAGATAATAGTGGGAGAAGTAAATTAGGGGGAGTTTTAAATCTGAAAATGAAAAAGTAGATCGATCAATGGTTATATATCAAAAGATATGAGGTTCATGATGAAAGAAGTTTAGTGTTTTTGGATTGAAATTAAATGATTTATTTTTGATATTTTCATTATACTCATGTTTATAATTCTTAGAATGAATCTCGTGGTCCATTAGTATTTGGTGATTAAATATTTTATTGATATCTAAGTTGAAAGAAGTTAGTGCTGGTAGAATATGGATAAATCCTAAATGAGGTGTCAATATTAGAAGATTTGTCAACAAACGCAAAGTGGGTTTGGGGAAAATATATCAAGGTTCTATCTCAGTGTTTTTAGGGTGGCTATTTTTGTTGAAATATATAGATTACTAAAAATCTAAATGGTTGGTGTTGCTGAAGTGAACTATACATATCATGTAATGAACACAATTTCTGAGAGGCTCATAGATCCTGGAAAGCTCCTAGTTCCTATGAAGCAATTCGTTTTCCATTGAGAGGTGGTGATTCATTTATGGATAAAATCAACCACCATAAAAGAGGAAAATTTGTTATGAAGACTACATAGTGATGTTTTTAGTGATGGTTTTACCACATTAATTTTTTTGGGTAATTCATATTAGATGATTTTTCAGATCATTTTTATATACAAATTCCTCTAATCATATCATTAAAGAGATAAAATTTCCATAGAAAAGATCATCGTTGTAGGAAGAATTTTGTAAACTCCAAAGAATATCCTGAGGTATAATTCATTAAAGGATTGGAGTTTATGAGGGAGGATTCAACGAAATGAGAAGGTCTGGGAAGATAGTTTGTAGTTGAGGTTTGCGGGCCTCTTTATCCTACACAAGAAAAATGGGACCATATAGAAGTGGCGATCCACATGGAATCAACTGTCCATGAAGCATTGATATACCCTGAAGAAGAAAGACAACCATGATGCACTCACTCCACATAGTGAAATATAGTTCATGGAATATTAAAGGTAGTTCATATAGGGGTAAATGAAGTTCATGAATACACTTTAATATTTCTTGAATGGAATATTTTCAAACTAATAGTACATGGAAAAGTGAATTTCCTCTACAGGGGAAAACATGACTTCTATCGAGCATCTATAAAAAACTGAGGTTGAATTAATTAGTTATAATAAGGGGATATAAAATTACATAATCTATATGTGGATCCTTTCCATAACAGTGAGAAATAAAGTTGGAAGACCATGATCCTTTCCACTAAAAGTGATCCATAGAAAGAGTCTCAAGGATTATCCCTTGGGAAAACATTGAGATTACCCTAATAAGTGTCAAGGGAGTGTTCTTGGGACATAGCCTAGTGTGAGTGAACTAAGTAAAAAATTATTGTGTGATTGTATTTTGTTTCCTTCCATATTTTTTATTCATCATCATCAGATAAAATTAGAATGGATAATATAAATATAAAAAAAGTGCAAAATAAATTATCCAAATATTAAATAGGTCATAAACCAATGGGGTTGGTAGAATTTTGAAAATAATATCCATGCACTAATTCGACCCCCTCAGAATACCTCATCCCCATTTGTACATAAAATAGGATAAAAAGAATAACCTCAATAATGAGGAACCACCAAATTAACCTAATAGTGATAAACTAACTATTGAATCTTTTTTGATAAAAAAATGACAGTTTTTGGTTCCTCTGATCCACTTGTTTTGGAATAATGGGTTAACATAATGGAGAATATCTTATTTTTGATCCAATGTTTTAAGAAGTAGAAGATGACTCTAGGCGGCTAACTATTAGATAGAATGGTTAGTTAATATGGGGAATAGGTTAGGAACACCAATCCAAATGATGGAATTGATGAGATGGATTTGGAAGTCATTACGAATATATTTCATAAGATGTATTTACCTAGAACAATTTGGAAAAATACAGAATTCATAGAGATTAATCACAAGGAAGTTGAATCTATCATGAATTACGAATAAAATTTCACAATTCTTGCAATTTATTCTCCATGTTTAATTATCAATAATGATAAGAAAATATAATTTTTATTTATTTGGATTAAAACAACAACAATGAAAGGAAATAAAAATACGATAATTTGGTAGTTATTAATAAGTGATTTTATATTCTCACAAATTAGAAATTGAGTTTGTATAATGGTCCCATGGTTAGAGAGATTTGAGGATAAGAGTGGATTTTCAAATTGGTGGACCAATTTAAAATGGTGGAAAGAGGATTCAACCACTCAAGTGTCAAAAATATGGGAATATGAATCATGGGAATTGACTCATAAGGATTTGGAAATGATTAAAGAGTGGGAGATAAGGAGACCAAGCCCATGAATATAAGGGATACACGAACAAATCAGTCAATATTATTTACGAATGAATGTAACTCCGCATTGTTATATGATTTAACTGTGTGGAGAAAGGTAATTATGAATGATAGTGCACTAAACCTCCACTCATTAAGGGTAATCAAAATCACCAGACCTTATAACCAATGGAGAATAAGAAAAAATATTCCATTAGTACAACTGGCGCTGAAAAAGAAAATGAATTTTTTCAGGGTACCATTACTACACTAAAGAATGAAAACTATATTATTTGTTTCAGATTCTCGAAATTCCTATATATCCTTCACATTTTATATAAATACTAAACTGAATCCTCGATACTATGATATTGATATATCTGTAAGAAACATAGTTGAGTGATCATTGCAACCAATGTGTTGGAATATTCTGATTTTGGCATAGCTGGGATGATTTTTTATCAAATATTGTGATACATATCATGTTGAACCTTGAATATGTACTATAAAGGGATTGGTTCTTTTTATATAGAGCACACATAAACTATATGTAAAAGGAAATAAGTTTTAATATTCCTAATAATCTCATTATCCTATATAAATAAAAGGAGTACCATTATTCTGGTTTGGAGAATCTCTCAACTAAGTTAGTGTTAATGCCCTATGAAGAAGAATACCTCACTCAAATCATTGAGTCTATTTATTGTATCAACATATAGAATGATCCCATGGTGATAGAATATAATAATTTATTTCTTGAATAGTTCCAAAACCTACCCCATATCGTGAGGTGGAGTTATCAATAGAACTCATACTCGTAACTACTACAATCTAAAATTCCCCCTGTAGGATGACCTTGATTGAAGAAGAGGAGTTAATGAAGTAGATGAAAGGTAATTTGGTAAAGGGGTTTATATTACCCAATGCATCAACATGGGGTGAAATGGTGCTATTTGTAATGAAAAATAATGGATCAATGTAGATTTGGATCGATTACTAGGACCACAACAAAGATTACTATAAAGAACAAGTATCTTTATCCATCAATGGATGACATGTTCGATCCACAATGGGGACCTCGATACTTCTCAAAGGTGGATATTTATTATAGATATCATCAAATGTGGGTGAATAATGAGATATCTAAATCAATATTTCCATATAAAGTATGATTTCTATTAGTTTCTAGATATTCTCATTAGACATACTAATTACCTATAATCATCATGGATTTGTTGAATAGAGTCTTTATACACTACCTTGAAAATTTTTTGGTGGTGTTTATTGAAGATATTCTCATCTACACAGATTATATATGAACATGAATAAAATATAAGAATTTTTTTGATGTCACTAAATAATGAGAAATTATACACCATGTTTTGGAAGAGTGACATTTTTATGAATCATCTCACCTCTTTGGGATATGTGATCACAAGAGGTTGAATTTTTATAGACCCTAAAAAAGGAAATTTGGGAATGGACTAAACCCACTAGAGTCAAAAAATTCCCTCGTTTTCTGAGATTACATGGGTCCTACAAGAATTCTATGACATGTTTCTCATGATTTTGTAGCTTGCAAACTGTTTGCACATGGAAAGGGGTAAATTATTTGTAGATAGAAGAATGTGAGCAATGATTGATGGATTGATAGAATAGGTTAATCACTACACCTTTAATAACACAACATAAAATTAGAGAATGTTTTTTGATATATAGTGATGATTCAAAGAATGTTTTGGGTTGTGTTCTCATGGTTAATGAAAAGGTGTTACCCTACACCTCTCGGTAGCTTATGATCCTTGAGAAGAACTTCCTGAAGCATGATCTTTAGATACCAGCTGGGACTGTTTCCTTAATCACATGGAAGAACTACTTCTATGGATAGATGTGTGACATATATACCCATAAAAATATTCTAATGTATATATTAAATGAAAATAAAATAAAAAATCATGAAATAAGGTGGATATATATAATCAATTATATATTCTATACCTTCTAGGAAAGGTGTTCAAGGTAGATGCTTCTCTTAGTCGAAAATAACATTCCACTTTATATATGATGTATATAGTGAATGAACGTATCTTCATGGATATGTAATGGATAGGTATGGAAATTATGTAATTATAGAATACATCCTACCTTTTCAAAATTATTTCCCAAACATTGACATGGGAGATTATCAAGGAGGATCAAAGGGATGATATGGAGTTTCAAAAGAAGATGAATGGAATAATGGAAGGAATGTTAGTTGTGTTAAATATTAAAGGGGGTGGTTTAATTTGGTTTAGAATGAATCTGTGTGTGCATTAATAATCTGAGATGTAGAATGAGATATATGATATTGCACATATCTCAACTTTCTCCATCAATCCAGGATGTATCAAGATGTACCGTGATCATTGAGAACAATTATGGTGTGATAACATGAATAATGTGAGTGAAAACTATATCTCTATATTCTTGATATGTATACAATTTAAATAATAACAAAAAAATTCATGGGGATAATGAAACCATCGTCTATACCCTTGTGGAAATGGTGAAATTTTACTATTATTATTTTCACTAGTATCTCTATAACAACCAATGGAAATAATCTGATATGGGTTGTGGTAGATTGGCTCACCAAGACTACCCAAATTATTACTCTTCTGGAATATTTACATATTTATAAACCTACCAAGATATATGTTATGGAATTTATGTGGCTACATGGGGTAATATTTTTAATCATATCCAATAATGATAAAATGTTCACATCTAAAAACCAGAGAGTTACTTAACATGATTTGAGTACTAAATTGAATTTTGGTAGGATTTATAACATCCATAATAATATCTAATCTTGATGAAATATTCAAACGCACAGGGAAATCATAAAATACAACATAATTAAATTAAAACGTGGAAGGTATAAGTATCTCCCATTGGTTAAGTTCTCATACAACAACAAAAACCAATCAAATATTCCTATGGCTCTATACAAAGCTCTATTTGTGAAGAAATGTTGAACTCCAACATATTGGGATGATGTTGGAGATCAAAATATACATGGACCTGATAATATTCATGAGATGAACAAGAAGGTTCATGATATCTAGAAAGACATAAAAGGATACCAAATTCATAAAAAGAGATCTGATTAAAATCAACAAAGTGCATTAGAGTGCGAAGTTAGAGGAAATTTTTGCCTTCGAATATCACTATGGAAGAGAATCGTATAGTTTGAAATAAAAGGGAATATTTGTTCAAGCTATATTGGACCCTTTGATATCATTTATTTCATTCGATCAGTGGAATATTATCTAGTACTTCCACCAAATAGGGATCAAGTTTAGAATGTGTTCCATGTATCATCCCTGAGGATGTTCATACATAACACCTCACATGTATGGAATATGGAGGTCATACAACTAGAAAATGAAATCTCATATGAATAGAAAAAAGTAAAGATATTGGGATGAAGAGTCCAAGTATAATTAAACAAGAAAAATCACCTAGAAAAACTGTTGGGGATGAATCAAAAGTATGAATAGGTGACTAGGGAGCCAAATTAATAAACTATGGAGATATACTCTCACCCATTCTAGCAATATTTTGTAAAATGAAATTCCGAGGGGGAAATTTCATAATGGGAGAAGAATGTAACGACTCAAACAATTAACAATGGAACTTAACTTCTTATAAAAAACATAAATCTCATTGAGATCAAAATATAAGGATAAGTCTCATAAATGAATATTGAAATATGTAATATTTTTAAAATTTATGTAACCTATACCGATAGAATTATAACATGATCATTGGAGTAAAAACATGGTCATTAGGAATAGTAATCCATCCAACAGAATTATAAGCTCAACTATTAATTTTTAAATAAAATATAGGTATGTTATCAATGAAAATATGACATAATTATATCATAATATAATATAATATTTTTTTATGAAATGATAAATTATGTGTTGGTTTTTTTGTGTATCAGAAATTTTTATATATAATTTTATAATTAATATAAATTTTTAAAATAAAATTATTCTTTCTGAAATATATTCATAATAATCAATTTTTTTATGGTTATAATATAATTTCATGAATCCTTAATTAATCATTATACATTTTGTAAAAGAGGTTATAATATTAAAATATAAATTTTTTGAATAAATGTTTATTTTAATTAAAAACCATATATTTCATATTTAGAAAATTATTTTCATAAAATGGATTCAATTTATGAATTATAAAACTAGAATAATGGTTGTGTTAAATGTTTTGTATTTACAAATATATTTTAATTTTTGGTGAATAGTGAAATACTATAATTATTGGTATTTAATAGATAAATGACTTTTTTAGTCATTGGTGATTCATAGAGGATATAAGAAACATTATCATAAAAAAAAGTTCTATATTTACTGTATTTAGTCATGAGAATCAATAATATTGATAATTATTAATAAAAATAATTAACTAATGAATTAAATTATCAAAAACATTCATATCCTCCCCTATAAACAGTACCCATTAGCACCCATTACGCTCACACCTCAAAATCCATGAATAATTCATAATTTCTTCCCAATTTCTTCCCCAACCCCATTATATTTTTTCCCAAAAAATTCTAAATCCATGTCCCTTATGGAGGTTATCAAAGATATGAAATTTAAGATGTAAAATCTTCTTTCATTATCTTTTAATTTCTTTTCATTTCTCATTATCTCCACACATCCCCTATCATAAAATTCATGGTAACTATTGTATCATATATATTTTGGAATTTTATATTTTTAGTGGAATATCCCTAAAAAATATCTTATATCCTCCTTTTATTATACAAATGAATACATCATTCATGACGTGTTGATTCTCCGTCTTCATGAATTATGTGTTTTCATTTTATATTACCGCTTTCATGGATGGTCATAAAACAATTATTATTGTTAAATTATGTTTTAATATACATATTATAACTTTTATCATGTTACAAAACAAAACTATAAACATAATACTAAATAAAATGATACATGTTTTTGAAGGCTGTGAAAAACCACCAAAATAATTTAGGAAATTTTCATCAATGTTTTATCTAATGAATAATCCTCATAACATATAACCAAATGATATATGAGACAATTTAAAATTATAGAAGTTCATTAAAACTAACGAATTTCAATTCTGTAGATGTTATTCCAATATTACAAGATCTCCCATATTTGTACCCAATGGAACCAACCATAAATATGAAATGAACACTCCCAGAATGAAGAAATTTAACTCTAAATCACATCAAAATATCTATAATAGAACATAAAAATGATAATTTTTAAAATAATTATATTAGAGGTTCTAGATTCAGTAATGTATGAATATAATTTTATTATTTAGGATATTAAGTGATAGTGAAGAACATGTCTAGACATTAGGTGAGGGGATTCTTGAACACACCTCCCTTTATTTAGGTTTTACAACATTAATTCCAAATTTCAGTGTAGATATTATTTAAACATTACTAAAAAAATTTATTGTTCCTCCATTTTATTTTTTTGTATATACATTTTTTCAAATACATTTCACAAAAAATTTAATGATTTTCCAAAAATGAATCTTCTTTATAATTCACATATTGACTTTTCTTAATATTTTTTATTCCTCAAACACATGTGATCATTCATATAATATATATATATTTTTCCTTTTAAACTTTGGAACCCCATAGTTTATCTATAAATGTATTTTTTATGAAATTCTCATGAAACCCATTTCCTTTTAATGTTTTATTAAACTCCCATGCCTTTTATACGTGTATTAGGCATTCTTGATTATGTAAATGTTATGATAAAATTGGTCATCCTAGAATTATAAATCCCTCATATTCATTGGGTAATGTTATGAATCTCATGAGAGGATGTGTATTATACATGAAAATAATTATATTTTTCACAATGATTATGTTATGATTATGAACATATGATATGCATGCACATGAGTCTATAATTGTTCACAACAATGTTTGAAATATGAACAGTAAGATATAATGTTACATTTTTATGAATTTCCACATTCGATGAATTTTTACAGTATTTCCATGATGATGTTTATAATTATGATGTGATTATTTAATTATAATGATGATTATTACCACTGATAATTTAATTGTCCATCCTCTTTATTCACCATTTTACGAGTATATTATGTCAACCCTTCACATTGATGTATATCCTTAGGTGACTATGTTTACTAATGATAATGTGATCCTAAACGGGAAAAAAGATAATTAAAATAAACCATTATTTTTTAGTACTTTTTAAAATATATATGTGAAAAAATTTTCAAGAGACCACACCTTTGGATTCTGATTTTGTAATGTTTTTATGTTGTTTATCTTCAAAATTATATAATAGTTATGTAATAAAAGAGGGTATATATATAGATGATAAAATGGATATTTGATTCCCAATAGTGTTCAGTATATGAATAAAAATATACATTCATGGTATGTTTTTATTCCATATAAAAGAAATATGCGGTGATGATGAAATGTGTATCACATAAGTTGTAAGATGGACAGAAATCCTGTACCTTAAGGCTTGATTTTCATTGTCCACATTGAAAACAATTTTATAATAAATATAATTATATTATAATTAAACTAAAGTGAAATATTTATATATTACCTATGATATATTATTTAATTATGACCTTTGATTACCCTTTTATTAACAATTCCATGTTATATATTGTTTTTTAGTAATAACCACTTTGTATTTCATATATCTTTTGATTTGATATTTTTTCGACCTATTAAAATGATAATGGTTACATAGTATCTATAATATAAACCATTATTTAAATATCATATATATTCTATTCATATTTTTTATATTAATACATAATATTTAGAGACATTAAATGAAATACACCGTTTATGGGGATGGTAGGTCATACGTACAAAGGTACACTATTTCTATTATCATTTTTGACTAAAATTAATAAATTTAAATGATATATTATCATACTATAATCATTTTTAGGTCAAATTTATAAACCATATTCATTAAAAACATCATTAATGCGTTCCATATAATGTGTGAATTAATCACATCGCATCATCAGGTGGTATTCCATCGGAAATGCGAACGACGTTTTCATATTGCCAAAAAACTAGGAGTAATGAGTAATGTGTGACATAATAGATACATAATAATAATACCATCATAAATCTAACTAATATCATTTATAACCTATAAATACATCATCACATCAATCTGTGATATATGGTAATGGAAAAATGAATAACATTGGTTCATTAAATGGTGGTCCACCATACACAAGAACAATGATTTTTTAACCCATTTTATGTAAGTTTAAATGATTATAGTTAATTCCCTTAAAATATTTTTATTTTGAATATATTGAGGTTATTATATATTACTTTTTTAATAATAATTTATGATGTTCTAGAAAGAAATAAATCAAAAATTATTATCCAAGAATATTACCCCTTATTCGGTTATTTTATATAGGTATGTAATAAATCCCTCTTATGTTATATTTCTTTCATAATTCAGGAAAAAAATATGAGTGGGGTGATGTTGGGAAGTAATATTTTCAGGTCTTACCTGATGAATATAGATTTTAATGTGTCAATTACTGAGGATAGGTTGTAGAATATTATAAGTTGGTGAGAGGTAGCACTTGTTATTTTTGAAATAAAATAAGTGCTCTAATATTTTTCATATCTCACAAGGGAACAATTTTTTAAATTTTATAATATTAGTGGTGTAGTGGTAAATAAATTTCCTAGAAAATTATTTATACATGTGTATAGTTCATTCTAACCCCTATCACTTTAGTTTGAACCCTTGTACAACACATTTTTACCTTAAAAACAATAATTAATTTGTACTGCATTCAATTTTCAACGAGGTAAAAATTAAGTTGAGATTATTATAAATTTTTCTGTTATTCTAACTAAAATTATGGAATCCATTTTTTCAAAATTAATTTAAATAATTGGGAGAATTAATTTAAAATTAATCATGTAGAAGAGTTATGAAAGTGTGTGTTTTCAAGAGAAAATGTTTAAAGTATGAATGGTTTTTATATCATAATTCAGCATGAAGTTAATAGCAATGAAATAAATTGTATTTATTGATATTAAACTGAATTTATTTTACTTAAAAACAATTTTTTAATATAAAATATTATGATAAACAATTAAATTGGAAATTTAGTTTTAAATTAAAAATTATTAATTTTCACTATTAATCAAAAAAATGAACCTTTCACGGGAAAATAAAAAAAATTAGCTCTAAGATAATTTTTACAATTTTATTTAAAAAAGTTTTTTATTTAATAAAATCTCTCTTATAAAAAGTTTTAAATTAAATTTTATTATATGGAGACAAAAAGGATATTAAACTACTTCATAGAAAATGGAGTTTCTATGCAAAAAAATTGGATTTATTCTTATTTCTCTTATGAAAAAAAATATAAGATGAAAGTTAATAATTTTATTTTATATATAATATATAATTTTCATAAAAATAAAAAACCAAAATTGACTTGGTAAAATTTACTAATATAAAACACACATGTATTCATAAAAATTATTTTTAAAGAGAGTGACTTTCCTTTTATTTTGAAAAGGTTTTTATTTTAATTTATAATTAATTGGTAAAAAATTATTTCATTTTATATAAATTTATAAAATAAATATTAATGATTTTGTTAATGTTATTCATAACTATGATTCCAACAATTATGTGAAAACTGACATATTTAATAATAATAATTTTGTATTATAAATAGTTTTGTTTAGACTCGGTGTTACTTGTAACACAAGATAATCATGATATTTTTGTGTAACACAGTCAAAAAATAGTGTTATGTATAATGAATTATAAACTCAGTGTTACATTTAATGCAATCCAAAATCATTGTTTCTTGTTATAGAAAATATGGAAAATATAAAATCATTTCAAAACGAAAAAGTAATATAAAAAAATATCACCTACTCCAATAACCCATATATGGGTTAGAAAATATTATGTGGTAATTGACATATTTAAATATCCCCAATTTTTTATATTATGGACAACACCAGTACTTCCTAACTATTTTTTTAAATCTAGCTTGGTAAACATCATAAAGGTCAAAACATGAACTCCAACCATTGTTTCTCCTTATAGAAGAAGGTATCCACTAATATATATATATATATATATCAAATAAACCTACCAGATTATAAAATCTATACATATTTGAAAATTTCCCAGACGTAGATATTTAATTATCCCTCATACAGTGGTGGAAAATAATTGTCTTTAATTCTACACGTTGAGTGATTTGGGAAGACCTGAGGTCTCATGGGAAATGATGCTTCCTTGGTTATCATTTTGAATAATTTTATCCACAAATTTTTGGGGACATCGTTTCAGGGAAAACTATATTACCCAATAATGATTTTATCATGATTAAAAAACTCTATGGAAATTGGTTAGGACCTTTAATCGTTATCCCATACCAAATAAAAAGGAAAAAATAGTCATACATTTCCACTAGAACCAATGACTCACTAACCACCTGCACATCCCATAAGGCTATTATAACCACATAATATACCAATTAATATTTTTTTTGTAATAATCTATCTAATAACATCATTTATTATATTCTTATTTCGATCATTAATGGTTTTATGAACTAGAAAACATCATAATATCACATTGTAACGTCCAAAATATATAATGTATGATTACTATTAAATAAGTCAATGTGTTCAATAGAATATCCAACATATAACACCAAACTAAAATAATACCATTATATGTTAATATTGTTCAACCCATTTCATTTAATTAATAGTAATGAATTAGAGAAACCGGTTTATGAAATATTTACAAATTAAAAATTAACAACAATTTTGAATTAAATTAAATTCAATATGATTTTTTAAAATGAATAATAATATCATTTTATAATTATAAGATTATTTTATTAACTATAATATTTATATGTGATATTGATTTCTATTTACATGAAAATATAATTAATTTCGAAAAAATATATTCCATATGATAACTTTTTTAATACAGATTTTATTCGTAATTAACATAAAATATAAATGAGAAATGTCAATTTTCTTAAAAATTTGTTTTCATATAAATACTAATTTCCATTATATATCAAATTATTATTGAAAAGTTAAAATTATAATATTTATAATTTTAATATGTGAAATATAACATTAATTTGGTATTCATCGTTGTAAAATTTTATTGGTGTGAATTTTTTAAATTCCATTAAAATGAATGTTTTTTAGTTGGAAATACAGTTTTTCCCAATAATATTAACTTTAATAAATTATTTGTATATATGTATGAATTGGTACCTAATTAATAATTTATCTATTAAAAATATCTATTGTATATGTTACATTATAATTTTTTCAATTTTTTGGAATATACAGATAGATTTTTTAGATGTTAGATCATAAAATATATATATTCTGATTTTTTTAATACATATACATTTTTATTTAAAACATGAAGTTTATCAAATTTATAAATTAAATATCATTAAATGGAGTCCAAATTATGATTCTAACTATAGAAATATTTTAATAAGGTTCTTCTATTATTATTTTTTATTAAATATTATCCATTGTCAAATTTTAATCCAGATTATTTATGGTCAAATTGGTAAATGAGTTATCCGGAATTTTTTAAAAATTAAAATGTTCCATTAATATTCTATAAATAGTTTTCATGTAATTAATTCATACCGACATGTGTCTCCTTATGGCACTCATATTTTTTATATACATGACTATTACATCATTTTTCTAACACCTAGGTTTCAAAAGCCGCCCAGCGGCACCCCGTACCCGGTTGGTCACATGGCCTCAAACGCATTTCCCCAAAAGCCAGAGGCTACTGACTAGTAGAGAGGGCATTAGGTGTGATAGTGGGGAAACTATTACCTCATTGGCCGAGTAAGACAGTGGAAGAAAATAGTAGCAACAATAGAAATAGTAATAATCCATACAAAAGTGAACGACAGAAAAATAGAATAAATAAACAGCTGGCACATATATATATATCTATATATTGATTCATGATAAAAATGATGAGAAAATTAGCCAAATATTCACAATTATTGAATACAAATAGTACCAAACCAATGTTCAAAATAATATAGATAAACATCTCCTCAGCATCACAAGCCTAACCTTGGTCTGATGATCTCCAACTCTACAGCACGTCAAGTACCTGAAGTAAAAGGGTGCATTCCCTTATCTATACCTGCAGTAATATAATCTGTTTGGGCCCAAAAGCATGTCCAAAACAGATTGTGGGACTAAATCCTAGTAGGAAACCACCCGAAGAGATGTGCCAAGCAGTCAATGAATATATTTTTCATGTAATAAGCAAAGATGCGGTAAATAAGAAAGTACTCAGCAATAAACAGTTCCACATATGAAATAATCATCTAATCAAGCAAGGTAACCCTCTGGGAAGTACACATAGCCTATCTTCTCTTGATTAGTAAATAGAATATATAAATACTTTCTAATTAAGCACTCACAGTCAATTCCCCTGATAGTCAATGTGATTCAAGACTCTATGAGGAAGATCACATGGTCAATTTGCCTTATAGTCTATGGTAGTCAAGGAATCTCTGAGGAAGCTCACACGGTCAATTACCCTTATTGACCCAAGTTATTAAAGAATCTATGAAAAATCTCACTCAGTCAATTCCCCTCATAGTCTAAAATGGTTCATAGACACTCTGAGGAAGCTCACTCGGTCAATTCCCCCTTATAGTCAAAAATGGTTCAAAGACTCTCTGAGGAAGCTCACTCGGTCAATTCCCCTTATAGTCTACTACAACGGGTTCTCACAGACTTGTGTAAGTGAATGATCACATAAATTCAATACAGCCAAATTAATCCTCAAGAACTACTTGGCTAATCGGCCTACAACATATCAAACATGTCATAAAAAAAACACTTCACCATACAACACTAGGCATGGGAAAACAGGCAAGGCACCCAAAAAGGAATAGCAGGACCAAATGTTCTTAAATAGAACATGCATGGAAAGCACATCCAAAACATGGAAATCATCCATATTCATATCCAAATAACCTATACTTAATTATACAAGCATTAAAGGAAATTAACAGGGGTTGCACGATAAATGTACAATACCTCGATTAAGGTTAGTGGCCAAAATTGCACATATAACTCAAATACATTCAACATAAAAGGTACAAAACACTTACATCAGTATTGGGAGATCGATATACATGAGTCTTAGGGATTGAGTCACCTTAGAACACCATAGATCTATGAAAACGTATAAAACATTCAACAGAGGATAACATGAGAAAGAGGAGGAATCGTGAAACGAAGATCATGCAGAAGAGAGAGCTTACCGAGGTGATCCCAATGCGACCATTGTTGGCCAAAAAAGAGATCAAATGGAGGGTTGGGGGCTCAGATAAGGATGGAAACTATATAAGAGATCTCAGCAGAATGAAACCTAGAATAAGAGTGTTTTCGCCATCAGACGCAACCCCGATACGTTTAATGAAAAAAATACACGTCGTGTACTTTTGAATTACACGACATGTACTTGTTGTTTCTATACTATGCTTTAAGTGGCCTCCATGTTACCCCAACATGGCCGTGTGCATGGCCACTACACGGCTAGCACATTGAGTGTAATCATAAAGGACACGACATGTACTTCAAAAATTTATAGAAATTCATCTTTTTCTAAAAAACTACAAGAAAAGGAAAACATACATAAAAAAAGATACACGTTCTTAAAAACATCTCCCCTTAAAACAATTTGCCCCTAAAGTTTCCTAGAAAGGCAGCGTAGAAGAAGAAACCCTGATCAACTATGGCCACCGAGCTCATACATCAGCCTCTCTCTCCCAAGTCTCACCCTGTACTCGCCCGTGCTGCCATAGCACTCATAGTAGAGGAACAGATCGGCCACATATAACCTTTGTACTGTGATGGACAATCTAGATAAGATGCTCCTCAAAATATGCGTCCATTTATAACTCAACCTCCTCGGTTTCGAAAACATGAGACGGGTCTGAAAAGTAACGTCGAGGAGGAGAAACATAGATGACATCGTGCATAGCCCGGTACCTCTGTGGTATCATCAACTGATAGGAAACTGGCCCAACTCTCTCCAACACCTCAAACAGCATGATGTACCTCAGCAAAATCTTACCCTGACCCCTGATCCTTCTGCGCCCCATCCTCGATGTGACACATAGAAAAACCTTGTACCCAACCTCGAACTCCAGAGGTCCTCTCTGCTGATCAACATAAGACTTCTGATGGGTCTATGTAGTATCCATCCTCTTACAAATAAACTCTATCTGTTATGTGGTCTCCTGGACAAGACGACATCCCATCATAGCTTCCTCTACTACCTCCAGCCTAGAAAAGGGTGATCAGCATGGCCTACCGTACAAAGCCTCAGAAGGTTTCATCTGAATAGTTTCATGACAACTATTGTTGAAGGAAAACTCCACATGAGGTATGTGCTTCTCCTAAAAACGTCATAAATCCATTATAAATGCTTGAAACATGTCCTCAAGCACCTGAATTGTTTGATCAGACTGGCCATATTTTTTAGGGAGGTATCCTATACTCAAAAGTACAGTGTACCCAAGGACTTTTGAAGCCCCTTCCAGACCTGATAAGTAAAACGGTCATCTCTGTCTGAAAAAATGGAGTGCAGAACTCCATGCAGACATACAATCTCTCAGATGTAAAACCATTCCATCTCAACAAAACTAAAGGTCTCTTTGATCGGAAAGAAGTGAGTGACCTTCGTGAGTTTGTCAATGACAACCCATACTGCATCGTTCCCTTGGGATGACCTCAGCAATCCTGTCAAGAAATCCATCACAATGTCATTCCACTTCCACTCGGGAATGTGTAACTACAGAAAAAAACCTACTAGTCATTGTTGTTCGGACTTCACCTGCGGACTAGTGGAACACCTCATGACGAAACCTGCAACATCTCTATTCATACTAGGCAACCAATACTGATGGTGTAGATCATGATACATCTTGCTGACACTAGGATGAATAGCCCAAATTTAGGAATGAAAATCCCACATCATCTCCATGCATATGTCTTTCGGCACCCATAGGTGCCCTTGGAAATGAAATATCTCATCTTCGCCAATGGTAAATCCAGGGATAGGGTCCTCTCCTGACACACTCTCCCATAGGACTAGGCGTAAAGAATCTGATAGCTTCCTCATTCGTACTTGATCATGAATGTTAGAGGTAACAACTGTAGAAGAAAGAAAAGTATACCCCTGTCTGTCATGCACCCCCCAAATGCATCGTAGAGAATAGAGCCAATAGCTTCCACTCACTGCTGGCCTCCTGAACTACCTGTATATGAGTCCTCCTGCTCAATGCATCAGCCACTGTGTAGCCCTTCCTAGGCTTGTAGGAAAGTTCAAAGTCAAAAGACTAAAGTTACTCAACCCACCTTCATTGTATAAAATTCAGATCATGATGAGTGAATATGTACTTGAGACTTTTTTCGTTGGTGAAAACCAAAAAAAATTCCTTCCAGAAGATACTGTCTCCAATAGTGTAAGCCACGATCAACTACGGCCAACTAGAAATTATGCACCGGGAAGTTCCTCTCATGTGGCCTCAACTACCGAGACCTACAGGCAACACCTCCCTCTCCCTGTATAAACACATCCCCCAACCCGATACCTGAATCATCACATTACACAGTATATCTCTTTCCCAGGTCTTAGAATACTAGTATCAGTGCTGAATTCAACATCCCTTTCAACTCCTGAAAGGATAACTCACAACAATATGACCACAAGAAAATTTCACCCTTCTTAGTTAGACCCATCAGTGGGGCTACTATGCAAGAAAAGTCATGTATGACACACCTGTAGTATCCAGCCAGCCCTAGAAAACTCCCCACCTCAAAAAAGTTCTTCGAGTGCTCCTAGAAAACTAATGCTCTCACTTTCTCTAGGTCCACTGATACTCCCATCTCTGAGATAACATGACCCAAGAAGTGAATCTGATCCATCCAAAAGTGGCATTTTGAGAGCTTAGTATATAACTGATGCTCTCTCAGTGTACTCAAAACAATCTCAAGATGTGAGGCATGGTCATGACAAGTATGAGAGTACACCAAGATATCGTCCATGAAGACAACCATGGAAAAATCCAAGTAAGGATGGTACACTTGGTTCATCAGTTCCCTAAAAACTGTAGGCGCGTTTGTGATACCGAATTCTATAACCATATACTCATATAGACCATACCTTATCCGAAAGGCTGTAAGAGGATATCATATTTTTTAACGCACCACTGATGATAACAGGACCTCAAGTAAATATTCGAGAATACCTGGGATCCTCGAAGCTAATCAAAGTGATCATCAATCCTCTGTAAGGGATATCAGTTATTGACGATCAACTGGTTCAGCTTCCGATAATCCACACAATGTCTAAGGTTATCGTCTTCCTTCATCGCAAAAAGGACATGAAACCCCCAATGAGAAGTACTGGGTTTGATGAAACCTTATTCCTGCAACTCCTCCAACTATTTCTTGAGCTCCTACAACTCAGGTGTAGCCATTCTATGAGGCAGAATGGACACCGTTTCCACTCTTGACATAAGCTCAAATGAAAAGTCTACCTCATGCTCTGGAGGAAAACATAAAAATTCCTCTAGAAAGACATCTCTAAAACGATCCACCACTGGTGGAAAGCCCATCTACAATGTCCCCGGGTCATCCGGATACAGACTTGCAATCTAGGATATAACTCATCGTATCCCATGATGCTCTAGACATTCTCTGCTCGACTGGACATCCCATTCGCCCTTATGAATAAATGATCTGCCCTCTAGTGATATGAAACTCACGCTACGATGATAGAAATTGACAACTACGTGGAAGGGAACCAACCAATCCATTATGAGATTGATATCATAACCTACCATCTCTAGGACATAGAGGTCCCATAGAAAGTGACACCCACCATCCTCAATAGGGAACCCTTGCACTGATGTACTCTAGATTCTCTCATCCCCAACAGAGTGTCTAGCATCAAGATATCGGTAGAAGAAAAGATGTAGAGCTAAGGATCTCTACAACAACAATAGATATAATTCTATGGGATGTCCCTGTGTTGAAAAGAGCTTATGATAAAACTACGGCAACAAGGATCGTACCTCGAACTATAGAGGGTTCAGGATCCTACTCATGCTGGGTCAGATCCACTACAAAATTATGGCGTACACCGCATCCCTCTAACCCTACCTGACCACTCTGAGATAATCCACCCTGTTGTCACTGGAAGCCTGGTGACTAACCACCACAACCAGGACTACCACCTTGGCTTAAATAGTTGGAAGAACTCAAGTTCCAAGACTGGTGAGAAACTGGCGGTGCTGCTCTTGAACGCGGGGTCATACAACAACCCCTGTCAACAGATGATGGTGAAAATATCTGACAGAAGAACTAATGGTGACCCATTTTGTTGCAAGATCGGCACTCCATGGGGTCTCTCTGTCACTGTGGACTCATATATCCAATCTTCCCAAACTGATATCATACTATCAGGCTTCCCTAAGTTGCATCCCACCAACTCGGATCTCCTTGTGAAAACTCCCTGTGGCGCTTCCTGCTATCAGCCGGGGAAGCACTACCCCTCGATGTTGAACCACCCTGGACCACTGCTCCAGAATCCCTCAGATTGAGTTCTGTGATCAGCGGTAAGTTGACTATAGAGGATATAAAATTGAACCTGAATATTTTCACCAACGATCAGATGTCGTGCCTAAGACAATCCTTGAATTTCCTTTCACAGAAGAACTCATCACCTCCTGGAATAGGTGTGAAATGTTGCAGCTCTGTGAAATGAGAGGAATACTCCATAACATAAATAATACCCTGCTCCAAATTCAAGAACTCTCGGGCTTGATCAGGACTCAAGGTCTCCAGTTAGAAATAATCATAGATGATACGTTGGAACTCCTCCCAATCCATATTCTTCTATCATCCCACCTTTGATATCACATCCCACCACCTCTTGGTAAGTCCTGAAGCATGTAGGTAGCGAGCTTCACCCTCATATCAGGAGGTATACCTAGTTGCTCGAAGATAATCAGCATGCCTTCTAGCCATGATTCTGTAGCCTGGGGTCCTTCATTCCATGAGAATGTGGGAGGATGCTGCTGTTGAAAGACCCGCGTCAATCCTGCCATCGACAGGGAAGGAGGTTGTGCCCTCTAGAAGGTCTGCATCATCGTCATGAATACTTCCCTAAACTATGAATCAGCACTGGAATTTAATATAACTGTTGGTTCCAAGACCAGAACAACTGGAGGATATTCATGATGTCCTGGATTAGCCATATTCGGTGTTTGATCACTGCCCTATAACTAGAGGACAACCGGAGGACATCTCGGTGGAATGAATCTACAAGGTCAAACACACACCTTATATTATGATTATCAAAGACTAAAAAATGGAAGTACATGAAGGTAATAATAGAAAGAAAGAATTCATGTTTTTTCAAACCTGACTACACTATGTGTATGTCCCCTACTCAACGTGTTCCCTCAAGCCATTCACATGGGCGTCTATGTTTTCCAACCTAGGTCATGTAAGACCCCAAACACATGGTGTGTTGTCTTAACACATGGTGTGTACCTGAATCCTCTTCCCCTACCAGAGTCCTCTTAAAAGATTAAGTCACACGGCTCTCCTTAGACAAGACTACATGGTGTGTTCAAGAGAAACACGGCATGTACTAGACAAGCTTCACTGACCCATGTTGTTAGTGACACGGCCGGATACACGGCTCACACTATATTGCATGGTCAATAATGACACGACGTGTAACCGTGTCGTTAGTCACATGGGTGGACACATGGTCAACACTACACAACATATACTACCGGTACACGACATGTTCCCAAAAGAAATTTACTATCATCTATCTCTGCCCAAACGTCCTATGACACGGTTAGATACGACACAACATGTACATAGATTACACGGCATGTACTTAAGAAAAATTGTTTCATCCCGAACATAAAACCACATGGCTTGCAATTAACATTAAATGACATGTATTCTGGGTTTTCCTGGATAGTAAGCCTCAGAAACTACTCCAAAACCCAGAAAAACAATGAAATGAACATTTAAAGTGCCATATTCTGATCCGTGTGGCGAATCCAATCATGGAATCTTATACATGTTATAATAAGGAAAACAAGGTAACGATCCATCGAATTCTGGTCTATGATGGCCCATAACACCTTAAGAACCAAAGTTTGGCATTCATTTAAACAAAACCTTCCACAATCAATACCGTATAAAATAGAATATATTTTTATCAAGGCATCTATCATAACGACATGAATATTCTACACAACATCTATCACAACATCATGAAATACCTAATGCATCTTAGATGGAATGGAAAGAATTAATGACATGTGATTTCTAGAAAGTTCCTATATGATGCATGAGATGGAATACCCTCATCTAATCGGGTTGCAACAGAAATAGAACCTCAATAACATCAATAGTAACAACACAAAACATGTGAATCACTCTAGGTGAAATCAAATCCACTATAAAATTGAAAAACCAAAAAAATTGAAATAAACAAGGTAGATTGGATTTTCCCTTTACATGAGTTAGCTACTCCCAGGACCAGATTATTACCAAGTAACTATTCCATAATATCCCTGACAGTAGGCTCCAAATAGTAAGTCAAGAATAAATAATTCCTTGGATACCACTTTGTAACATCCTTATTCTAGAAGCCTCCTAGAGGTGCCCCATACCAGGTTGGTCACATAGCCTCAAGCGCATTCCCCCAAAATGCCAGAGGCTACCGACTAGCAACAACGGCCTTGGGTGTGATGGTGGGGAAACTATTCCCTCATTGATAGAGTAATAGAGTGGATGAAAATAATAGCAACATTATAAATAGTAAAAATCCATACAAAAGTTAATAGTAGAAAACTAGAAGAAATAAACAGCTGGGACATATATATATTGATGATTGATATATATGTCTCGGAAAGAATCAAAATAGTCAAAAAGCTGGAATACAAATAGTACTAAACCAAAGTACAAAAGAAAACAGATAAACAGCTCCATAACATTGCAAGCCTAATATTGGTCACATGCTCTCCATCTCCATAGCAAGTCAAGTACCTGAAGTAGAAGGGCGCTTGACTATATCTATACATGCAACAATATTATCTGTTTAGGCCCAAAATCATGACTTAAATAGGGTGTGAGACTAAATACTAGTTATAAACCCCCAAAAGATCTGTGGCTAACATTCAGTGAATATATATGGCAGGTAATAAACAAAGATGTAGTAAACAAGAAAGTACTCATCAATAAAGAGTTCCACATATCGAATAATAAGCTAATCAAGCATGGTAACCCTTTGGGATTTACACGCAACATATACCCTCTAGTTCAGTCATAAGAATATATAAATACTCTCTAATTAAGCACTCATAATAATTTCCCCTTGTATTCAAAGTTATTCAAGACTCTCTGAGAAACCTCACGCAGTCAATTCCCCTTATTGTCTAAGGTAGTGAAGGAATCTCTAAGGAAGATCACATTGTCAATTCCCCTTATATCCCCAAGTGGTTAAAGACTCTCTGAGGAATCTAACTCAGTAAATTCCCCTCATAGTCTAAAATGGTTCAAAGACTCTCTGAGGAAGTTCACTCGGTCAATTCCCCCTTATATTCTAAATGGTTCAAAGCCTCTCTGAGGAAGCTCACTCGGTCAATTCCTCTTATAGTCTAATGCACTAGGTTCTCAAGGCCCTGTGTAAGTCAATGATAATAGTAATTCAATACGGCCAATGTAATCTTCAAGAACTACTTGGCTAATCGTCCTACAGCATATCAAGCATGTTAGAAAAACAAACACTCCACCGTACATTACTAGGCATGGGGAAACAGTCAAAGCGGGCAAAAAGGCTATGCAGTACCAAACGGTCATAAGTATAACATTCATGGAATACACATCGAAAACATGTAAATAAACCCTATTCATATACAAAAAACCTCTACTCAATAATACAATCACGGTAGAAAATTTACAGGTGTAAACAGCAAACACACAATACCATGATTAAGGGTATTGTCCAAAATTGCACATATAACTCAAATAATTTAAACGAAAAGGCACAACCCACATACCTTGGTGTTGGGAGATCCATATAATAGAGTCTCAGGGCTTCAATCACCTTAAATTTTTGTAGATCTATGAAAACATATAAAACGTTCAACATAAGATAACTTAAGAAAGAGGAGTAATCGTGAAACAAAGATCAAACATAAGAGAGAGCTTACTGAGGCAATCCCAACGCAATTGGCGGTGGCTAAAATAGAGATAGAACGGAAGGTCAGAGGGCTATGACAAGGATCATGGCCATATGGGATCTCTCGGCCCAATGAAACCAAGAAGAAGAGTGTTTTGGCGATCAGACGCGACCCTGGTACGTTTAATGAAAAAAAATGTCATGTACTTTTAAAGTACACGGAATGTAATTGTTGTTTCCATACTCCTCTTTAAGCAGCCTCTAGGTCACCCCCACATGGCCTTGTGCATGGCCACTACATAGACAGCACACGGATACCCATGGTAATCGAGTACACAACGTGTACTCATAAAGTACAAGGTGTGTACTTTAAAAATTTCTTGTAATTCATCTTTTCTCAAAAACGACCAGAAAAGAAAAACATACCTGAAAAGACGATTTGGGATCATAAAAGTTTAATGATAAAGGATATAATAATTATACATTCAAGGATCAAATATTTTATTATATTAGGAAAATTCCTATCACAAGACACATTTACATAATAAACCATAAACACATATTTAAATCCTTCTTCATTATCCATCATAATCTCACATTCTATTTAGTACATGTAGTCACCATAGGATATAAATTTAAGAAGGGGGTGAGAAAAATTCTCAAATAAAGTAAGGAATAAGGTACAAAATTCAATATAACAAGGGTGATTATAATCATATTCATCATATAGTAAGAATATGAACATAATAATTGTCATGAGGGAAACATTTTATAAATACATGTAATGTGTCCTTGAATAAAAATAAAATATCATGTCATAGTGGTCAAATACCACCAATGGTTGCAAATAAAGATACCTTCATGTTCAATCATATCATATGTGCATAATCACAAAATCACCACTAAGAAAAGTAGATAGCATAATTTTCATTCATAATAGATATATTCTCATGAGAAACATCACATTATCAAATTAATTGGATTGAAATATAATTCTTTCCCACCAATGACATAATCATATCTACATAATCATATATACCACACAAGACATTTAACAAACATATCCGTTAAATAATCCATGGAAAGGAATGGATTTCATAGGTATTTCATAATGAATTATTTAATGGATAATAATAGTGTTCCAAAATGAAAAATTGAAAAATATATGTTATAAAAATCATAATTCTTCTGCTAAGATGAAACAACCCAAGAGGACGAAAATATATAATTTGAAATGGAAAATCATTTTTTAAAATATTTGTTTCTAGATTATAAAAAAATGTGGCTAATTTATATCCTTAAAATAAAATTGTAGAAAATAAAAATGATATTTATGGAACATAATTGGAATATAAAAACTAAAAATGATTTCAATGATAGAAACCCAATGAAAACAAGTTGTGTTTAAGAATATAGTAACATTAAATCCATCTTTATTTCATTCCTTTTCTGACTCTTGAATGAAAAAAACCAGATTACTATAAAATTGATAAAATGGAAATTTTTTAATTTTTTTCACTATTTTTAGATATTATTTTATTATTATAATGTTTTTATTAGATGTTGAGGTGTTTTAATATCATGTTTCATTTTCTTTTCTTATTTTCTTTCGACATCGTTATTTTTTTGAGGTTATTTATAAATTACTATAATTAAATCAATAAGACTAAATAAAATATATTTATACCATTATATATTATATATTATTTATTTTTACCAATTATTTTTTTGGTGACAATAAAAGGATTAGAAAAATCACCATTTTTTATTATCTAACTACTTAAGACACGTTATCAAAAGATCGGGAAAGGGAGGTTTGAAATTAATAAATTCCATAATTAAGATCCGTTCAGTAGGTTAAGATCACTAATATAATTTTAACAGACTACATAATAAATTTTGTAATTTTTTTATGGAATGGGGAAAATGGGAAATATAAGAATAAAAATAGAGTTGATTTCATAGAAATTTACTCTATCCATAATGTACCTTCTCTTACATAATATGAAAAATCCCATGATTTATAGAGTATTCTTACTCCAGAATGTCCCTAGTTATTATAAGGGTGATAAATAGAGGATATGGGCATAGAAACATATTTTTAAGATGATATAGTAGTGTATTTACAAGTTGTGGGAGATTCGTTATATATTTTTTAGGAGGCGGGTCTTTTTAGAATAAAATAATAATTATAATATTATATCAATGGTAAAACAAGTAAGGGTTTGTATTTGAAAATATAAATAATATCTCAATATTATATAATTATTTTTATTGTATAAATCCCTTTAGTATTTTAATTTATTTAATTTATAAAAATGGAAATAGAAAAAATGGAATTTTTTTAAGAGATCACTTTTCACTTTATGCATTGGAAAATGCTTTTTTCATTTCAAAATTTATATTATTTTAATTTGATGATTTTTAATGAAATTTATCATTTTTATTCTACTAATCATGTTGTATAAATTATTAATTCAATATTAAATAATTAAAGATGTCATTTACGGTACATCAGTTGTGAGAAAAATATTACTTTTACTATTCACCTAAAATTTGATGTATTTTAAAAAAAATTACAAAAAATTAGCATTAGTTGATTTTTAAAATTATCATTTAAAAACTATTATTTATTTAATAATAATAAATTTATATCATAATTAATATTAATTTTTAGTATGCACATTAATATTTATATGATATACTTTAAAATATTTTTTATTAAAAATGTGCCTCTAATTTTCATTGAGTTTTTTAGTCATGATAATTATTTATAAATATTATAATATTTATATCTCCTTATATTTCTCATGATAAATATTATTTATACCAAACCTTATTATTTTGATTTTAAATTACCAAACCAACTGTTAGGTTACTATTTCCAATGGCCACCTTACAATTCCAACAGTCACATTACATCTAATAAAAACCATATAATTTATCCACTAAATATTCAATAAAATTACTCTAAATTCTATATATTTTCATTTTTATGATTTTGATTAGTTTAATAATAATTTGATTCATACATATAGTGCTGGTCATATGGGCGATTATTCTAGTAGATTGAGATGGTCCACATTATCGCATTTAATTTTTTTAATTTTTAAATTTTTTTGTCCAATTTTAATGCATGGAATTTTCATTGTCTTAATAGAATTAAAATGTAACAATTTTCATTAATGAAATAATGTGTTGTTTTTTATTTTTGTGGTATGTCTATAAAAATAATGCAATATTATATTACACACATTTATTTATGAAATAATTATTATTAATAATCACTAGGTCATTACATTCATCTGACTTTTAGATGTTTGTTCCTCATTATTTCAGCTCATATTTTTTGTTGAGAATAAATGAGGTTACTTATGTTTGAATGTTTTCTTTAGTTCCAAAATCACATATCATACTTATGGTTTGTCCAAATAACTTTTACATGGTTTGATTTCTTGTTGTGTATATAAATGTCTCTACGATATAAGATCTTCATTGGTTAGTCCACATGAAATTATTAATTATCTAGATGTACCCCCATTGGAATTATTACATCTGATCGATCAGATATGTACTTTCATAGTTAAGATATGTGGAATACATGATTAATTCTATCCATTTTTAGTTTATGTGGAAGATGATAATTCACTACTCTAATCCAATCGAGGGAATCAATTGGGATATTGTAATTTAGTATTAGTATCCTATTCTATATAAACCACATGACTCTCATCCATGATGATATTTGAAGGAAAAAAGTCATATTTAAATTTAGAATCCATTTCCCTTCAGTAGTTTTCTTCATTTTTATTTATGGACACTGATCATATTTTACATTCTATTTTATGGATTGAATATTCTCTATAATCTCTTGCCCAAGATCTGGTAAAAGTATCTATCTTTTGAAAACTACATCCAAGTATGTTAGAGTTATAAATCACTTATTACACATAAACTCATATGGATCCATATTAATTCATTTTTTATTATATAGTCGTATGAAAACTATTCTATTGGGATATGATGGTCCAATTATCCTTTAGATAACACTGAGTAGTTTTTCAACTATAGGACCCCTAAACACCCTAAGAGGGGAAGGGTGAATCCATGTGTGATATTTTTCTTCTAAAGTATTGGATATTGTTCCCATGTTGGTTGGAACTTATTAAACATATCTTATCGAATGAGGAAGTAATAAAACATTCATATCCAGAATGAAAACATAGTATTTTTACATTCCTCACCTCTAAGTTCTACTCGAATGAGTATATACTAATGGTGTGTATATCATTCCTAAATCTATGGATATTTACTAGTTTCGGATCATATAAGTTCATACATAGTCACTTTGTGACAGGCACACTACCTTTAAAATATTTGAGGGATATCACACTAACCCTCTTGGAACACATCCATTGAATGCCTCTATCTCACTGATTTCAGGGATGTCTCACTTAGTTCAATGACATGAATTGGGTTTCAATTGATTGGAATTTATATATTTTTTCCTGAAAATCATGAGTCTCAGATTTCACCATAGACCAATGTTTGTGCACTTGAATTCACAATACAATTTTACAATATGTTCAAAAAATTTGTGCACAAATCTCATTCATGAATCTATTTCATGAATCTCACATCATAAAAAAAGAAAACTTCATTCATGGAATACTATTGTATCATGAAATAACTACTCATCATAAATCTATTTTTTCCAAGATACCTAATAATTTGTCAAGACTAATATGTAATTTTATCTATGATAAGGCTAAAAATCAATACCTAATTCAAGAATCATTCAGCCTTCATGAATTTAGGTTGATTCAGCCTATTCTCTAAAACATTTCATATCATATAAAGTTGAGGTATCTACCTATTTATAGGATTTGACTTTCACAATGATTACAATATCCCATTATATTTTTTATGAATCACAAAAAAATGTTCACAATTATATTCTATTC
This sequence comes from Viscum album, assembly GCA_963277665.1. Lineage (NCBI taxonomy): Eukaryota > Viridiplantae > Streptophyta > Magnoliopsida > Santalales > Viscaceae > Viscum > Viscum album. Next base: position 1,911,222,630 of record OY728155.1, read on the forward strand.
ACGATGCTCAAGTGAAATTTATCCCACTTTTAATGCTTCACAGAGACATAGAGATTTCTATCAAACATTTTTTTAATTCATGATTCTCTACTTCTTGATGTCGAGGTTATTATTCTCAATCCTTCATTAATTTGTGATGATCCACTTATCATAGTTACATAGATAACCATCAACACATCTTACAGTCATGATGATAAACCTTTTATGAAACCTGATCTTTTTGAAACCCATTAGTCACAAAACTAATTCATTTACCATATTTTATAAGTGTTAATTATAGAAAACAACCTTTGTTGAAGTTTTCTCCATCATCCTAATTTTGATAAAAAAAATCTGAGAACACTAGGATATGTTTCATCCTTTGAAATAGTTGTCACCTTGTTCTATAAATAAATTCATACAAAAATCATTGATCATACAAGTGGGGATTGAAAAAATAATAGAACCAATACTCCATTTCTAGCAGTGAAAGGACATGGTTCCAATAATATCCCCATTTTGGTCAATTGGAAATACTTAGAAAAAAATAATTGAAGCACCACCCCTTACAAAACCCATATAGATTATAAAAACTCATCCATCACTCTAATTATACATGATCAAAGCACTGTGTATAAACCAAATTGGGAGAAAGAAATTGGGTGATTGTTTATTAGAATCCTTAAATATGTCTATGCTATAATATAAGAAATTAGAGTTGTTTCCACAAAGAAAATGATTCTATTCTAGTCACAGAATCATTACATTATATTTCCACAAAATAGATAACTCTTATCATGTCACATAATCATTTCATGGTGTGTGAAAATCCTATAAGAAACCAAAAGATATAACATTAAATTTCTTCAATATCTTATTTTGTCAATAAACAAAAGATATGGTATTAGTATATGTAGAGCATATAAAGAACCCCTTGGATCATGTCTCCCCCATAAACCTATATCAATTCTAGAGACATATTAAAAATGTTTGCACAAATATGTAATGTGGACCATCTGTAACCTCTTAATTCCTCAGGAGGTCAATGAACACTATGGTTTAACTAATGTTTCTCAAACACATGTAATTCCAACAGTTTTGTCAGAATAATAGCCAAATGGTCATTATTTACTACATGATCCATTTCTATGACACCTCTTTCAACATTTTCGTTGATAAAGTGATACCCAATTTCAATATATTTTTTATGTGAGTGTCGATCATGATTCCTCATAAGAATGATCAAGACATTTTTATAATAGTGATTCGTCATAAAATATTTCACCTTATTAGTAATATCATTTAGTTGTTACTTCGTGAACAATATTTGAGTGAAATCCTTTGTTGTTGAGAAATAATTTACTTCAACAATACTAATAGATGTAATTTATTGTTTCTTAACCAACCATATATTAAAATTATTTCCTATGAGAAAATCCCCACCACTTTTGGACTTCATATTCACCACATCTCATACTCAATCCATAATAGAAAACGATATTAATTTATTATCTCTTCTTAATGAAAATTAGAATCCAAAATTGAGAGTGTGTTGAATATATCTTAGGATTCATTTAACTACTTAAAAATTCTTTTCCTCTAGATCAATTTGAATTCGGTATGGTATCCTTGTTTCAATGAAGATATTTTAATTTTTTATAGTCATGTATAATAGGCTTCTAATGATTCTCATATATATGGTTGGATCCCAAGAAGTCTCATCTTTATTATTTCTATATTTTTTCCTAACTAAAATTGGAGTAAACATTTTGTTGGATTCATCCATGTTGAATTTCATCATAAAATATTATGAATATATTTTCATAGAAATGAAGGTGTAATCATTTTTTGAATGAAATGTATCCTTAAAATGTGTGTGATTACACCAATAATGGACATTTCAAAATCAGATTTCATATGATTACTAATTTCTTCCAATGATCCTTAATTTCTTCAAAGAAATATAATATCATCCACGTAAACAAGAACAATATATTGATCTTAGAATGATTTTTTCACATAGATATTATGATGAACACCTCTCCTTTTGAATTAATACTTCTTCAGATAAAAATATATTTGAGAATACCATGCTTGTTGTTCCTGATTTAGTCCATTGAGATCCTTCATTAATCTATAAACCTTTTGTTGATCATTTCCAATCATAAATCCCAGTTGTTGATTAATGTATATTTCTACTTCAAGGACTCCATTTCTGAATGCTATTTTAACATCCACCTGATAAACATTGTATCCTATATGAATTTCAATAGTAATGAAAGGAACTATTCAATCTATTATAGCTAATGGAGAAAATATTCCTTTGATCATTCTTCTAATGAGGTTGGTTCTACAATAGCAAGGAAGACATAATGTCCTTCACTCCTCAATATCCTTATCTTTATGGGTTCTATTCAAACTTCAATGATGTTTGATTGATCAATTTAATCTTTTTTATTTGTCTATGATATACAAATGTATTTTCATAAACCATGGTTTCCACAATAGATTCTTCTTCATAATAATTATAATTTTGTAATCCATGATTTTTTTAAAAGCCTTATACTATTTCAGCATTTGAATTTTTCCCCTATCCACATTTGTCTTCATCATTTACAAAGTCAGTGTATGATATCCATAAGAGAGATATGGGTTTATCTTTAATTATATTAATATAATTTCATACCATAACTCCTTATTAGTTATTATTATAACATTTATGGGCTTTACTCTTTATTGAATATCCACTTAATATTACATTATCTATAAAATTATCATAGTTGAATTTATTTCATTTATTATTTTGGATGAAATAATTACATCCTAGAACACAGAAGTAATTTATAGAGGGGTTCCTTTTATAAAATATATCATATGGTTTCTTAGTTTCTACAATAAAAACACCTATTCAAATTCACGTGTATACTACCACATGGAAAATCTCTTTCCAGTAATGAAGTGAATTATGAATCTTATTAATAATAGTTATATCAATATTTTTCACCAATAGATTTTCTGAGTTCAATAATTCAATTTTTAGTGGGGTTAAAACATAATCCTCTTCATGATTTAGTAAATGTTTTTAAATGTAATTATAAAATTAAATGGATGTGTATTCTCTTTTAATTTCAGATCATATAATATAGATTTTTCATCCATTTTTATTCTCATCAATTTGATAATAATTATTCATGCAATTAACCACTTGTTTTTTCCTCTTCATAAATATTACATAGTCCATTATAATATAATAATAAATAAAAAAATGAATTTCATATCTCTATTTATTTCATCAACACTTATTAGACCACATATTTCAATGTGGATGAGACCAATAACATTTGATTCCCTTTTTTACTTTGAGCGACATGCACTCCCGAACGTCATTCCTCACATGCAAGCATCTCATGATTTTTCTAGTTCAAGCTTCTCATTTCTAATATTAAAGAATATATTCAACTTAGTTATCTTTTCCAAAAATTATTCATTAATTGGGAACATCCTCTTATTCCATAAGTTGTTTTATTCATCAACTGTTGAGTAATAAATGTTCCATTTGACGTCAAACTAGAATAAATTTCCATATTTTATACATCATATCATGAGACAATTAACATTATTTATATTGATTGTTCACACATTTTATAAAAGGTTACTATCACCCTTGAGTCACAATGTTGAATCACAGTCAGGATATTGGGAAGTCGTCTGTATAGATAGATAACTTTTGGTTTTCTTATCTGATCATTTTCCAGATCTTTATATACACTTCATTTGACATTTAAATAACCATCATTTCCAAATCTCAATATTCTGTCAACCATTTTCATAACATTCTTAAAATAATTACCATTTCCTATCATGTGGGATTGTAATCCACTATCAATAACCCCTGTTTTATAGTTCACAGTAACTTTGAGATCAATTTCTATAAAGTTGGATTTATTTATTATCTTGTTTTACTTCCATGACATACATGATTGGTTGGAGGATAAATATGTCATTTACAATATACTTTCAATATTTATGGGTATATCATACACATATTCCTCTTATATAGGAAAATACCTTTTTATAAGAGTAACATTTCTTGGTTGGCAGTTATTCCCTTTTTTCTTAGTTTATTAGGTATTGTTCCATCCTTTCCTCTTCCTCTAATGAATAGAATTATAAACATGGTTAAAATAGAGAATAAAAAAGAAATATAACCTATTTATTCTATATGATTATGTATATGGTTTCATTAACCTTTGTTTACACTCATGTTCTTCCCCATTCAGATAGCTTATTCCATAATCGCAATACGACATGGCTTGGCCAAGAATGCCATTGAATTGAAATTTGATAAGTGGAAATGTATTGTCACTTTGTTTTCTCCTCATATACCCATATTTTGAAAATATATTTTATTAGAAATCATCTATAGATAATTGATGATAATTTAAAAATATTTTTTCTATTCTATTTGATGATTTCATTTTTAGGACATCACATGCCTTTGTGATATATCCCACATTTTTTGCTTCCCTTTTTTGGACCATCTTTTTTTGAGCAAATTATGTTTTCGAATATCATAAAATTCTACTATTTCCCATACATGGTGAACTAAAATCATTAAAATACATCTCCACTACATTAGAACCACATTTTGTTTTTTCTAACAGATCCACATCTTAGAATCTTCCAAACTATATTTTCATATTTTTTACATTTATTTGGATTCTGTTTCAACATTACTCCTTAGAGTGAAATCTTATTCTTCAAGTAACTCATCTCTTTTAGTGATATAATCATGTAAGGATGTATTTTAATTGATTAATTTTCATTAGACATCAATTAATAGCATAAATTCTTCAACTTATTATGATATTTCAATTTCTATTTAATGTTCTTTTGATCATACTTCTAGTCGATCAATATATGCCTCAATCTGATCAACAATGTCTGATGACTCATCCAGGGTGGAAATCATCTATATGTTTCACTTTCTTATAATTATAAACTCATAAATAGAATCCTCATATTTTTTCGTGATAATAAAAATACATATCATCCATTTATAATTATCGTTATCATTATAGGGTTCTGAATTTTAAACTATATCCATCATGGAAGTTTGGATTCTGGATTTTAACTTTGATTCATTACCCTGGATACAAACATTATCATCATGTTCTTATATACATTTAAAACTATTTCTCTATAATTTCCTTTTTTATTTGAAGGCTCCCTTTTGGGGAACCATTTTTTATTTATTTCTAATTATTTCATCTTTATATTATTCATCATCAAACATACATGATCACAGGAATGAAATGTTCCAAAATCTACCGAATTAGAAATATGATAGTGGAAGCATTCTTATAAATCTCTATTTTACTATCTTGAACTTCGTGGAAAGAAAGGAACAATTTCACTTTCCTTATTATATTTATCAACACAATATCAAGAAACCACATGTTTTCCATGTCTTTAAATTCACTATCCTTTCATATATGATTTTTTTCATCTTATATTTTTTCTCTGATTTCATAATCTACCTTAATACATACCAGATCATTAAGATAATGTTTATAGAGATTCATTTCCTCATAGGATAACACTTTTGGACTATACAGTGGTGTACATTTATTCAATATTCTCTTTACAATTTCAATATCTATAATTTCATCAGAATATCCTAGAATTTCTCTTGAAAAATTGTTAAATAAGTAGTGAATGGTATCTTAAATTTCATTAGGATTCATTTTTAGATCATCAAACCTATTGTGAAAAAATTATAAATTTAACTCCTTCAATTTGTTATCTCCTTGTTATATATTTACCTGTTTTCATCGCTTACATTTGGATGAAGTGAAACTCATCACCTTTAGGTATATTTCATTACATTGAATTGTAATAAAGTAATTATGTGCTTTGGAATCAAAATCAATAATTTTCCAATTGTCTTCAGTCATTGATAGTCTTGTCGGATCAGTGACCTAAACATGTTAAGTTGTGGAAAAATAACATCCATTCCAATGTATCATAGATGAGATCTAATACTATTCCTGAAAATATGTATTTTTCATAAATCAAATTGGTGGAATCCTCTACCATTCAAATAATTTTACATGAAAAAATAAGTGGCCATTTTTAACTCCAAAACATGTCTTCTTTGATTCCACATGTAAGACCCATGAACATCCTGAGAGAGGAGGGCTGAATCAGGGTTCCCATATTTTCTTCTAATGTAATAGATCCTTTTCCTCAGTCGGTAGGATGTTTTTATACTTTTATGATGGAATCATGAATAAATAAAACATTCATATGAATGAAGAAAACAAATCGATTTTTCATGGTTTATCACTAAGGATTGGTCTAATGATAATTCACCGATAATGTGTTAGTCATATCTAAATCCACTAATTTTAACTAGAATTTGAGAATAGAAATCCAGATATAGGAACGCATTAATGGGAACACTTCTTTTATAATATTTTAGGGATATCAAACTACTTCCATCCGTACACTTCAATAAACTCCCCTAGCTCGCTACTATGGCTGACGACTCACAATGATTAATGAATATAAGGTTGATTTAGTACATTGGAATTTAATTCTTCAACCCCGATGAGCTCGAGACTCTAGTTTACCTATAGACCTGAGTATGATTCACTTCAAAGAAATGTACACTTTTACTAGACGATCAATACCATTTTTTATGATGCTCCTTCATGAAGATATTTCAAGAATGTCACACCATTCGAGAAGAAAACTGCCTTCATAGAACAATAAGCCATCTTGGAATAAACATTCCTCACAAAACTACATTTTCCAAGACACCTAAGAATTTTTTAAGACTGAGATAGCCTTTTATCTATGATTATATTATCACAATAAATACCTAATAAATGAAGATATCATCTTTAACGAATTCATAATGATTCAACCTTTTATCCAAAACATTTTATAACATACGATGTGGGGGTATCTGATAATATATAGTCTTTGCATTTCATGATCATTCCATTATCTCATAAGATATTTTTTTGACACTCTAAAAACATGGTTATAAAGCAATTTTACTTGTGAATCTTTATTGAAATATAATCTGATTACAAATATTCTCATATTCATAGAGAGTACCTTCAACCCGATGTGCATTTGTGATGATCCACTTCTACTAATTTGGAATTTTTCCTTCAACCCATTACACATTCCCAATGATCCACATCTCATAGAATTTAATATCACAGTAAACTCATAACATGCATATGAAAAAATATTACAAATAAACAATGGTTCAATACATTAATCCCCCATTCATAAAATTTTCCATAGTATTTTAACTCACATTCTATATTGAGAATTTATGAGGGTACTTAAATTTATTTTTTTATTCTAGTTAAAATTTCATCTCTCATACTTATGATTCTGCTAATGAACTTTAAAAATATGATATTTATTATTATGTAAAGCATTTTTTCTATGATCTGAGAACTTCCTCAGCTGCTCGTTATGCAAGATGTCATTTTCCTGTTGAAAAAATTTAAGATTTATTACCTGTAATGGGGTAGGTAGGTACTTTCTCAGTAGATATATTTGTAACTCATAATAAAATGCAAAACTATTAGGTTAAAGTGAATGAAAATAGGTCACTATTCCAATGAAATCATGGAACTCAAATTGAAAAATGTACTATTGTCCAAGCATCCCTTTATTTCTAAAATGATCGAATCTCAAACATGTTAATATTAAGAGGAAACATTTTTATCAAACATAAAAATCCATTTCCCCTCAGTAGTTTTCATCATATATAATTTTCCAACCCTAAGAATATTTTATATAATATTCGATGGATTGATCATTTTCTATCATCTCTTGCACAATTCCATGTACAAGTATAAATTTTTTCAAACAATATCTAAACAAGTTGGAGTTATATATTTCTTCCTATAGAGATCATCGTATGTTTATATTTTAATAAATTAATGTATGTTGTCATTTTATAAAAAATTAAGTGTTTAGAGATGATAATCTCATCATTCATTAAATTCCAATGATCAGTATTGCAACTATAGGACCCTATAATGCCCTGAAAGAGGAGGGGGGAATCAGTGTTTCAACTTTTTATTCAAAAGAAATGGATTTTGTTACTATGATGGTAGGATCATGTTAATCATATCTGATGGAATCATGCAACAATCAAACATTCATATGTAGAATGAAAAAACAAAAATTTTATGTTATTCTACTCTATGGTCTAATCTATGTAGAATATTCCAATAGTGTATCAGTCGTAACTAAATCAACCAATATTCACTAGTTTTGGGATATAGATGTTTTTACATAGTAACTCTCTTCTAGGAACAATAATTTAAGAATATTTTAGGGATAGCACACGGCCTCCCATGGAGCACTTCCATCGACTCTCTAAATATTACTACATTATATAAAGTATTACATAATCTAATGACATGAATTTCACTTTAGTAGATTTGAATTTATGCCTTTTCCCTTTACTATCATGAGACGCTTCATGCACTATATACCTGTGTTGACATATTTGAAAGCTTTGTACATATTAACCTGATGTTCAATAGTAAAGTTCAAGAATCTCAATCATGAATATATTTCTCAAAGGTCACACCTTATGTAAATAAAACAGCCTTTAAAATACACAAAGTCATTATGGAATAACTAGTCATTGTCAAACCCATTTTTTAGAGATACCTATTCATTGTTCAAGAAAAATACATCCTTTTCTATATTATCAATTTAATAATCAATATTTAATTTATGAATAATTCAAAATTTCTGAATTTACAATGATTTATACTATTTATAAAACATTTAATATTTCTTGAAGTTGGGGGTATCCATATATTTATAGGCTCGGACAATCGAGATTATTCCAGTATCCCAGAATATTGCTTGTTCAACTCCAACAACATGTTCATGAGCCACTTCAATTCAAAAATCTCTAATGAAATATAACCCACTAATAATGCTTCTCAAAGTCACATAGATTACAGAAAAAACTTCATTCATTCTCTATGTCCCACTTATAGTCCTAGAAACGTTTAATATGTGTAATGCCCCTACCCTAGAAGCCCGAATCTGGTGCATTATTTTAATACATTTGCATGATACAAGGAATCATATCCCGAAATACTGGTCAGTTTAGTAGCATAGAAAGTACTAGATACATACATAAATTTTACATTACATTATGAATAAAAATATTGTGTCTCCATAGAACACACTCATATCTATTAGCCTATCCCCACAGGCCAGTTAAAATATACTTAATCACATCCTGGAAAAAATAAAACATAAGAAAGGGGTGAGCTCAGATGCTCAGTAAGGATAACAATATGGAGGAAACATTTATAAATAAGCATAAATATTTACGGAAATATATAAGACTAAAACAGAAGCCTTAAAAAACATAAAATTAATAAAAATATGGAAAAGATAAATTGAATAATTCCATTAATGTATTCAAATGGATATTTTCCTAGTGGAAAAATCACATGCATTATCAATAGGTAATTTCATAAGGATGGAATGTAAAATTCCAGACATAATAACCAAATAGTCAAGGCCTCATTAAAATACTACAAATAACATTTTTTCAAGACCTTGTGTCATGACACTAGTTTGTCTCATGAGACCTACTGATGCATCGAGGAGCTATAGTAGGCTACATCTATCACATACTAAGCCCAATTCATTCCTCATATGAAAAGGTTGAAACATTACATAAACATTCGTATTAAAACTAGCATATATAATGTTAATAATTTAACCATAAACGATGAATGATATAAAAATAACACATCCACAGTCAAAAATATCACAAAACCTTCAATACAATATGGAATATTTTATCATAATGATTCAACTTCAAACAAGTGTAAAATCCATCAAATGATGTTGACATAGATGAAATCAAAACTATTTAAGAGAAATATCTCTTTCTATTTTGAAATAATTTAAAAGTCATATAAATATTAAGGAAAACATTTATTTTTAAGATATTCGCATACGACTATAAGGTATGCTTCAAAGGTGTTATAACAGTGGCAAATAGCTGCACCTTCCATATAAGTTAAAAAAACATTATTACCTTAATTAGTCGAAAAGGTCATAAAGTAACTTGTTTGGAAAAGCACATAAAGATTCATTTAATTTCTTTATAAAATGTCAAAAAATGGTATAAATTACTTTAACCTATATTCTAGGAAATAGTAAATATGGTTTGAAAAACATTTTTAAGAAACACGGATGTGGATGATAAAGAGGTCCCAGTAGATACTCATGTATAAACAACCTTGGATAATAAAGAGATAGTAAAATTAACCCTTAACTTGAAATTTTCCTTGATCAAGGGTAAATTGAACTCCTATATAATTGTTAAATATTTTTTATTAATGTTTACAATAACCAAATATATAAATATGTTATAATATATGATCTTATAATATTACTTTGTTAATAATATTTTAGTAGTATCATTGTATTGGGTGTTAACAGATTCGGTTTCCATTATATGTTTTGTTATGTAAGTTATGTTTGTTTTGGATAGGTTGTATTTGATTCATATCCAGAATGATATTACGTTCTTAAAAATTTTTTAATCATAACTTCAAAATTATTCTTGAACGAATATGATGGGGAATGAATCTTATCGCGTACGCGGAGACAGCAATCCGTACGTACGTAGGAGTGACAATATCATTATATTGATGTTGAAATATTATTTAATTGGATGGTATATCATATATACAAAATAATTAACATGTTATATTTATTATTTATATCAATTGTACTCATTATTATACCCATCCAAATAATTATGTGTTGAATAAAAAACTACACCACGATGTGGAGATGGTAAGCCGTAAGTACGCATGTATGGTGACATTGTCAATAACAGGATGGATATAATAATGAATATGTATGTACCATATTTATAATAACATCACAGTAAGTATAAGGTACTATGGTTGTTATTTTTTTTATGGAAACGATAATGAAATATGAAGTGGAAGAAGAAAAAGAACTTTGAAAGAGGTGGTGAAATTATGACATCTTCATCAGGTTCTTCCTATTGATTTGTTCAAAAGGGATCCTTAGGATCGCTTATGATCAAAGTAATGCCTCTAGGTTAAAGTTATAGTATTTGGGGGGATATTTGATTGGGGTTTTGCCGATCCAAATGGCTTCAGACGAGTGATTATGGGAAAAGGGGAAGTACGCTTTTATAAGAGAGGTGAGGGTCACATTAGGAAAACTATGAAAAATAATTTTGTTATAAAACCATATTCAGTTTATAATTGTTCCAAAAGGATTAATTAGAGGATAGGGGGGATGGGTCAAAAACCTCTGAAACAATAGGTTTTATAAGGGTTTAGGTCACCATAGTAACTACATCTTTTAGATTTAAATCTTAGTTAAATAGTTTAACTTTTACCATGTATTATTGTATTATTAGAATAAATGGTTAATAAACTTAATATAAAAATAAAGAGAATACCAATTGGTTAATTATTTATATATATATCCTTATATATGTCAATTTTCCAGTCCTTTAATTTTTTGGAATATTATATCAATTAATAATATAGTGTTTTTTTTAAAAACTCATTTATATAAATTTTGACACTATTTAGTAATTGTTTTCTCTAAAAGGCATACCAACTTTATCACTTGTAAAAAAATTATTTAATAAAACCTAACATGTAATATTAACCAAGGAAATTCTTTTAATGCATCAATGGGCTCAATTTACAAATATATTAATATTTATAATATCAATTATTTTAATCTATCAATAATAAGGTAATTAATGCATCATAATTGTGTCATAAATAAATTTAATTATTAAATATCTAAAATTTTTAAATAAAATACAATTATGTAGGAAATATTTTTATATTTCTAATGAATATTTATTGTCGAATTTATGTCAGGTATAACCCTATATTATATATGGTTTAGTTATTAAACTTTGAATTTAACACTTTTAAATCTTCCATAAATAAAATAATAATACATGTCCTAATTTAATAACAAGTGGACCAAAAGGATCATATTTTATTAATAAGGGTGATTATGATCGAAATACACTTATAAAATATAATTATGTTATGTGTTATGGTTATTATAATATCATTTTTACCTTTAGTTATCCTATTTACTTTTAACTGTGGTAAATAAAATCTGAATATTACTATTCACAAAAAATTATTTTCATCCTATTGAACCAATATTTACTTACTAATATCAACCAGGTCTCATGTATTTTTGAAATTCAATTTACAGAAGTGATAAAAATATATTATATGCAAAATTTCAAATGTGCCTAGAAGGTGGGTAAAAGACGGTAAATATTTCAATAAAATTTTATATATATAATATTATTATAAAATGTTTTCAATTAATTACATTGGAATAATATTGGTATTATGTATCTATTTTGACATTAAAATAAATTATTATTATTATTATTATTTAAATAAAAGTCGATTTTAGATAATAACGCAATGTTTTTCACTATTCATTAAAAATTGAATGTTTTCAGAAAAATACCAAAAAATTCACCCTAAGAAAATTTTGTTATTCTGATTCCAAAAATAAAGTCCATTTTGAAAAATAAAATTTATGAAATTTCAAATAGTTGGTATTAGAATTTATAACAGCTAATTTGATTGTCGTGGTGTGCAATAACTCGACGTTGCATACAATGCATGCTATTGTATTATTCGAAGGTTAGTGTATCGCGGAAGGTTGGGGTGTTACATTCATCCCTACATTAAATAATTTCATCCTCAAAATTTCTAGAATACTACTGCATAAAATGATTCATCTGGTTCTTCATCATAAGTTCCTCAGGTTCCCACGTTGCCTCTTTCACCATATGGTTTCTCCATCGAAATTTTACCAGACGAGTCATCTAGTTTCTCAATGCTTGTTCTCTGGTGTAGAATCATGATTGAGTCTTCACAATAAGACAGAATAGGTTCCAGTTCTATTTCTGTATATGTGAGTACATGCATTGGTTCAGGCATGTATTTTCTCAATAGTGATACATGGAACAGATCATGAACTTTGGAGAGACGTGGAGGCATTTTCAAATGGTAAGATTCAACTCCAATTCGTTCCTGAATTTCGAAAGGTCTGATAAACCTAGGAACTAATTTACCCTTCTTACTGAATTGTAGAACACCCTTCCTTGGAGATACCTTCATGAAAACATGATCTCCTAATTGAAATTCCATGTCCTTCCTTCGGTTATCGGCATAGCTCTTTTGCCAACATTGAGCTACTTTGATGTGGGTTTGTATAATCTTTACATTTTATGTTGTTTCCTCAACATGTTCTGGGCCTAAGAGTTTTCATTCACCAACATTATCCCAACATGTTTGTGTGTGACATCTCTTTCCATATAATGCTTCATATGGTGCCTTATGAATACTTGAATGAAACCTATTGTTATAGGAAAATTCTACCAGACATAAATAATGATACCACACACCTTAAAAGTCAAGTGATCATGTTCTAAACATATATTATATGGTTTGAATCATCCGTTTGGATTTTCGACTAGTTTGAGGGTGGTAGGTAGTTCTCAAATAATATTCTGTATCTATGGATTTCTGAAGACTTTTCTAGAATTTTGATGTGAAATACGTTTCACGATCAGATAAAATCGATAGGGGTACCCCATGAATTCTTAATAATTCATTAATATATAGTGTTTCTAAAAATTCAAGTGGTTAATCTTTTCTTACAGCAAGAAAATGTGCTGACTTGGTAAGATGAACATCAATTAACCATATTTAATTATTCTTTATAGGAGTCTTTGGTATCCCCATGATGAATTCCATCGTAATATCATCCCATTTACACTCACGTATGGGATGAGGTTCTATTATTCCTCCAGGATGTAGTCTTCTAGCCATAACATGTTGAAAAACCATACATCATGACACATAATCAGAAATGTCCCTCTTCATGTTTTCATTCAAAAAAAATTACTTAAAATCTCTATACATATAAGTTCTACTAGCCTGTATAGAGAAATTGGGGCTATGAGCATCATCCAAAAATTCCCTTTTTAAATCATGTATGTCAGGAACACAAAGTATCTTCCCTAACTTCAAAATTCCATCTTCATATATGAATTATATCAATCTCCCATCAGTCATAGATTTCATTTTGTTTTGAAACTCCTCATCATTATTCTAATAACTTTTTACCCCTTATATTAAAGATGGATTCTCAACCATTTGAAAAAGTATCAATGTTTCACCTTCCATGATTATTCCTATATCCATTTTTACTAGATCCATGTACATATGATCCCTTTTATCTTTCAGCTTGTCCATAACTCCTTGATCCTTTCTTCTCAAAGCATCTTCCGCCTTATTTTCCTTCCTCATGTGGTAGTGTATAGTGAAATCATAGTCTTTGAGTATTTCAAGTCATCGCCTTTGCCTCATGTTGAGTTCTTTTTGTGAGGAAATATACTTTAAATTCCTGTTATCGGTATGTATCTCTCATTTTCACCATATATATAGTGTCTCAAAAATTTCAATGAAAATATTACAACTTCTAACTCAAGATCATGAGTAGGATAGTTTTGTTAAAGAATTTTTAGTTGTCGTGATGCATAGGAAATAACTCTATCATTCTATATAAGGATGCAACTAAGTCCTTTCTTTTAAGCATCACTATAAATAACAAACCCATCATTCCCCGATGGTAGAGTCAATATAGGATCATTGAATAATCATTTCATTAATTCTTAAAAACATTCTTCACACTCCATTGTCCAAACAAATTTAACTTATTTATGTGTGAGCGTGGTTAATGGGTTTTCCAAATGGAAAACATTCTGGAAAAAGCGCCAATAATAACCTGAAAAACCAATAAAACTGCATACCTCAATTGTACTCGTCAGTGCTGGGAATTCTTGGATTGCTATTGTTTTAGAAAAATCAACATGGATTTTACCCGTAGAGACAATATGGCCAAGAAAATAAATCTTCTAAAGCTAGAATTACCACTTTCTAAACTTCCCATATAACCCATTTATTCTATGAATCTTTTGAATAGTGCCCAAGTGATTTTCATGATCTTAAAATATTTTAATATATAATAACATATCATAAATAAATACCACTATAAAGTAATCAAGATATTCCTTGAAAACTCTATTAATTAGATGCATGAAAACAGAGGGTGCATTAGTCAGTCCAAAATGCATTATTATAAACTCCTAATGCCCATACCTGGTATGGAATTTTTGTATTTAGAATATCTTCCTTCAACACACACAACATATGATATCTAGATCGAAGATTAATCATTGATAAATGTTGAGCTCCATGATATTGATCAAATAAATCATCAATTCGAGGTAGGTGATACTTGTTCTTTATTTTTATAGCATTGATCTCCCTATAGTCAATGCACAACCTCATAGATCCATATTTCTTTTTAACAAAAAAATAGGTGGTCCCCATGGAGAAACACAAGAAGAATAAATAATTTATTACTAAATTACTCTAGGTGTTTCTTAAGTTCCACTAATTCCATAGTGGTAATTCTATAATGGGAATTCGATATGGGACTTGGACCAGGAATTAAATCAATGAAAAAATCAATTTCTCATTCTAGAGGATGTCCAGGTAAATCATCTGGAAACACATCAACATATTCCTGAACAATAGCTACGTCCTTTATTTGAACATTCCTTTCTTCACCCATAGTTATTTCACTATATCCCCCCCCCCAATAATGGAATTTAGTAGAGCTACTGGGGGTGGATCTAGATAAGAATCGAATGGTGAAATTTCTACTATAAAGATAAGGCACTCTTTATCATCATCATAAATTGTAAACTCGTTCTTTGTACAATAAATTTTCACATCATGGTCTGAAATTCAATCCATACCAAGGATTATATAAAATTAAATCATGGGTATGATAATAAGATCAGCAGATAAAGCACATTTATATGCCATAATGGTAACTTATTGACAAAACATTGTTGCAATGATACTTCCCTTTGGATTTTTTACTAACAACTCCCTTGATAATTCAAATTGAAAATATCTAATTTTTTTTAGAGAACTGGGAAGATATGAAACAATGCGATGGTCTAGAATCAAATAATGCACTGGATAAATTTGAGGAAACCATTGAATTCCCTTCAACCACATCATTCGGAGCTTCAACCTTAGTAGTAGTGATCACATAAGCTTAGCCTTTCTAACTTAGCCTATTTTGAGGTAATATTACATTGTGCATAGGAAAATCATTTTTATAATGACTAATTTCTCTACAATTGTAGTATTCAACATTGACAGCCTCTTTCTTCCCCTTACAATCATAATCTTGGTGTCCTTTTCACCACACTTGTATCTTACTCCCATTATCTTCAAAAAAGGACCATGTTGTTTCATCTCACATTTACTATAAGATGGAAATTTCACATTTCCCTTCATCCCCTTATTTCCATTTCCAGAGTGTTAAGAGTATTTCTTATTCTATTTCTTTTCTTTAAATTAATAATACTTAGAGAATTCATTTTCTATCATGATAGAACATGAGACAATATCTTAATATGATGAGAAGGATTATTAGAGTAATGATCGACAGAGTAATGGTTTTAACCCATGAATGAAATGATCAATATTACTACATGGGTTACATATATAATATGACGCATGCCTTGATAAACATGAAAAGATAGCCTCATACTTTGCGACATTCTCAACCTACTTTTGCCTCAGACTCATAAATTGTCCGACCATGTCCAGTAGATGGTCATGAGGAAAGTATTTTTCTAAGAAAAGATATTTAAACTCCCTCCATTCCATATTTTGCACTTCTTCATCCTCTTTTGTGTTTTGAATTAATAACCACCATTGATATGAATCTCCCATGAGGCGATAAACTACCTTGACAATTTTTCTCTTACTCCACTCCCTAAAGCATGAAATATTTTCAGTAAAGAACTTATCCATTACCCAACTACAAATGGATTTGTAGTCCCCATTTAATGTTGGAGGTTGTTTCCTATTGAAGAGGTCTAGCATCGATCCTCCCCATTGTGGATGAGGGTGCTCCATATGGGTAAGGATATTATTAATAACCTGAGTGAGTTGTCCCAGTATGGTTATAATTTGTTCAGCACTGGTTGCATCACTAGATCCACTCTAGTTATCTTGATTATAAGGGAAATCATACTGGGATTATGTGCATTGATACGGTTTCCATCGCTTCCACTAGGATCCATTTCTAAACAATGTTGTGCACTATATTAGTTTATGAATTTCAATACGTAATTCCAAACTAGTAAAACACCTAACGTTAATTCAACATTTTATGCTTATAATCCATAATCATAATAATATTATTTCTTTAAAGAGGTATTTACTTATAATTCATTCATAATGTTTTGTAATGAAAATGTTAATTAACCTAAGTATATCCCCTAGGAGTTTCATAACCATGAGTGCATCAAGGCCCGTTATCATGTTCCAAGATACCCCGGGTCAAGCCCAAAACACTTTGTCAAAGTTTTCACTCCTAGATACATCTATTCCAGAGCCGCCTCTACCTACTCGTATCTAGACAGTGATGTATTTCTTGGAAAACTCAAAAAAAATCTATACATTACCAAAATCTTAGGAAGTTCTTCTATACTAATCCTAAAAGTCTATCTTAGTGTAATGTTCTCTAATCCGATTTTTTCTAAATCTAGTGTCTAATGATTATACTAAATTTCCACTAACATCAACTGTAATGCCCTGACCCTATAATCCCAGAGCCAATGCATTTTTTTAATACATTATCCTAATACAAGGAATCATGTCCTGAAAGACCGAGCAGTTTAGTATCCTTGGATGTACTAGATACATACATAAGTTTTACATTACATTATGAATAAAAAACAACATTGTTTCTCTTTAGAACACACTCATATCCCTTAGCCTATCCCTGTAGTTTATTCATAATATATATCTTCACATCCTAGGAAAAATAAAACATAATAAAGGGGTGAGCTCAGATGCTCAGTAAGGATAACAATATAGTGGAAACTTTCATAAATAAGAATTAACATTAAATAAATGTATAAGTCTAAAACACAAGCCATTAAAACAAAAACATCAGCATAATATGGCAAAGATAAATCAAATAATTATGTTTACTTATTCACATGTATATTTTTCTAGTCGAATAATCACATGAAATGTCAATATCCAATTTCATAATGATGTAATGCATAATGTCGGACATCATAACCACATAGTCAAGGCCTCATACCAAGACTACAAATATGATTTTGTCAAGGCCTTGTTCCAAGTCACTAGTTTGTCTCATGAGACCTACTGATGCATCGAGGACCTATAGCTGTATCCACCCATCACATACTAAGTCCAATGCATCCCACATATGAAAAGGTTGAAACATAACATAAAAATTCATATTAAAGATATCATAATAAATGTTAATACACTAACCATAAACCATGAATGGTATAAAAATAACACATCCATAGTCAAACATATCACAAAACCTTCAATACAATATGCAATATTGTAAAATAATAAATCAATTTCAAACAAGTGTACAATCCTTCAAAGGATGTATCCATAGATGAAATCTAAACAATTTGAGATAAATATCTCCTTTTGTTTTGAAATAATTTAAAAGGCATTTAATTATAAAATAAAACATTTATTTTGAAAAAATATATATACGCATGCAAGGGAAGCTTCATAGGTGTAATAATGTTGGATAAAATATGCACCCACCATATAACTTTGAAAAACATTCTGACCATAATTTTTCAAAAAGGTCATAAAGTCCGTTGTTTGGAAAATGACAGAAAGCTTCCTTTCAAAAAAATTTATAAAAATTAAAACAAGGGAATAAATTAAATTAACCCATATTCTAGGAAATAGTAAAAAATGGTTTGAAATACATTTTTGAGAAACACATTTTCTGATGATAAAGAGTTCCCAGTAGATACTCAAGTATAGACAACCTCGGATAATAAAGATATTGTAAAATTAACTCTTACCTTGTACTTTTCCATAATAGAGGGTACATTAACCTCCTCTATAATAGTTAAATCATTATTATTAAATTATATAATAACCACATACATAAATATGATATCATATATGGATTTCTAATACTAGTATATTAAAAATATTCCACTAGTATCATTGTTTTGGGTGTTAACTTATTCGTTTTCCTTTATAAGTTTTGTTGAGTAAGTCATGTTTGTTATGGATTGGATGAATTTTATTCACATCTATAATGATATTATATTCGTAAACATTATTATTAATCGTAATATGGAAATTATTCTTGAATGATTATGATGTGGAATCAATCTCATTGCATTCATGGAGATGGTAATCTGTATGTACGCATGAGTGACAATATCATTCTATTGATGGTGAAATAGTATTTAATTGGATGGTATATTATATATACAAAATAATTAACATGTTATATTTCTTATTTACATAAATTATACTCATTATTATCCTCATCCAAATAATTAATTGTTGAATAACAAACTACACCCCGACGTGGAGACGGTAAGCCGTACGTACGCACATATGGTGACTTTTTCATTCATAGGATAGATAGAATAATGAATATGGTTGTAACATATTTATAATGACATCACCATAAGAATAAGGAATTGTAGGTATTTTTTTGGTAAGTAAAAAACAATGAAATAGGAAGTGGAAGAAGAAAACAACATTGAAAGAGGTGATGAAATTATTACCTCTTCTTCCAGTGTTTCCTTTTGATTTGATCAAAAGGGATCCTTAGGTTGTATTCTGATCAAATTAAGGCCTCTAGGATGAATTGATTCTAGTTGGGAGGATATTTGAGTAGGGTTTAGCCGAGACAAAAGGCATTGGAGGTTTTTTTTTTAGAGAAGGGGAAGTACACTTTTATAAGATAGGTGAGGATCACTTAGGAAAATCTTGAAATATTATTTTATTATACAATCATATTCGGTTTATAGTAGCGATAAAAGTAATTATTTTGAGGATAAGGTGGGTATGGGTCAAAAAACTCTCAACAAAAAGGTTTTATACATGTTTAGGTCACCATATTAAACTTATCATTTAGATTTAACTCTTAGTTAAATAGTTTAACTTTAACTTTGTATTCTTGTATTATTATAATAAATTGTTAATAAACAAACAATAAAAATCCTAGAGAACCCAAAGTGGTTCATTATTGATATATTTAACCTTATAGAAGTCTTTTTTCTAATCCTTATAATTTTAGAAATATTATATCAATTAATAATATGGTATTTTTTTTAAAACTCTTTTATGTCAATTTTGACACTATTTAGTATTTTTTTAAAGTCATAACAACTTTATCACTTCAAAAAAATTATTTTATCAACCCTAATATGTAATATTGACATAAAAATTAGTGTAATTCATAAAAATTATAAATTTAAAATTACATTAAAATTTATAATATCAATTATTTTAATCATTCAATAATAAGGTATTTACTACATCATCATTGTGTCATAAATAAATTTAATTATTTAAGGAATAAAAATTATAAATAAAATACCATTATATATGAAATATTATTATCTTTATAATTAATATTTATAGTCAAATTTATGTTATGTATAACCATATATTAGAAATGGTTTTGTTATTAAACATTGAATTTAAAACTTTTAACTCTTCTTTAAATAAAATAATAATAAATGTACTAATCTAATATATGAGGACCAAAAGGATCATATTTTATTACTAAGGTTGATTTTGATCAAAATAAACTTATCCAATATAATTATTACATGTGCTATGGTAATTATAATATCATTTTTCTATTATTACCCTCTTTACGTTTAGTCGTGGTAAATAAAATCCAAAAGCTACAATTCACTAAAAATTATTTTCATCCTATTGATCCACATTTTACATAATGATAGCAACCGTGTCTCTAAGATTTTTGAAATTCCTTTCCCCGAAGCTGTAAAATTATGTTTTCTTCAAATTTTCAAATGTGCATTGAAGGTGGGTAAATGATGGTAAAATGTTCAATAAAATGTTATATATCTAATATTATAATAAAATGATTTCAATGAATTATATTTGAATATTATAGGTATTATGTATCTATTTTTATTTAAAATAAATATAAATAAAAGTAATAATTATTTAAATAAAATTTTATTTTAGACAATAACGTAGTGTTTTCACTATTCGTCAAAATTTGAATGTTTTTTGAAAAATACCAAAAATTCTCCCTATGATAATTTTGATATTCCGAATCCAAAAATGAACTCCATTTTGAAAAATAAAAATTTATAAAATTTTAAAAAGTGATTATTTCTATTCATAAAGGATTGTTTAAATGGTCGTGGTGTGTTAGAACTTGATGTTGCATACATCACAAGATATTGTATTGTTCAAAGGGAAGCATACCATGGAAGCTTGGGGTGTTACACTATGAACCCCTGACGCATTAGTGATTCTCCACTTATTAATGTCACATAGATCACCATCAACCCATCACACAATCAAGAAGCTCATCCTTTTACAAAACTATGTCTTCCCAAAACCCAATTATCATGAAACTAGTGCCTTTACTATATTTGAGAATAATAAATTATAGAAAAAAACCTTTTTGTGAAGGTTTCTCGATCATCCAAATTTTGATCTAAAAAATATGGAAAATACTAGAAAATGACACAACCTTCAACACGGTATTTATCTTGTATTGTAATATCACTTCCCTAGAAAATCCCAAATAATCCTTGTTAGGATTGACAACAAACACAGTCTAGACTCTATTTTAGGCTATGAAATTTCTTGGTTCCAACATCAACATGTAATCTAGTATTTGAATTGATTTTTCATATTATACATAAATTTGGGTGTGATATCCCATAAATAAATTCAATTATTCATTAAAATAATCTTAAATATTTCTCCTAAATTTTTAGTTAAATCATTGTTCATGATTAGATTGATCTAAAGTGTAACCCCAAACAACCCCCAAACATTATTTTTATATATCTTGTAAAGTTATTCAAGAATTAAATCTTCTTAATGAGAAATGAAGTTGGAATTCTTGGTGAGTTAATCAGGTACAACCCAAACCACTTGGGTTCCTTTAGATGCATTTAGGAGACTAGTGAAAAGATCCATAATGAGAATTTTCCATTTCAATGTAGATATAAGAAATGGTTGTATCATCACAAAGAACATTTTTCTCTATTCTATAACATGATGACATACTAATAACCATGATATTTGATTCAGAATATACTAATTTATGTTTTTACGGACTAATTTCTCTCAAAGATCATGATACACATTTTTTCCTTCAAGATGGATAGAGAAATATGATAAATGTACATTATCCAATATCCCCTTCTTTATTTGAGTTGATTTTGAGACACAAATCCTAGTTCTAAATTGAATCAAACCATCATCACTGATATGTAAATCGTGATGCTTACTTTATTTTACCTTCTTTAGAAGCTCCATTGCATTAATTTTTACATACATGGTATTATTTTGGATAGATGGTTTGGATATCATTTGGGTAAGTTACGGTGTATACCCTTCCATTATCAATTATATATCTATCCTTTTAAAATACATCAATATAGGGTTTTCTGATATCCACAACATAGATAGAGTAGCAGGTTATTATATACTAAGAGAGTCATCTACCTTATCCACCTTTCATGGGTGGTAGTGAATAGATAAATCAAAGACATTGGTTACCTCAAAATATCTTCTTTGTTTCATTTACTGATCCATTTATATTAATATACACTCTAAAATCTTGTGATCGGTATATATGTCACATTTATCACGATAGATGTAGTGACACTAGATTTTCCAATAAATGATCAAAGTTGATATCTCTAGATCATCTATTGGGTAATTTTTCTCATGGATTATCAACTATCATGATGAATGAGAAATCAATTTCCTAGTATACATGATTGTAGAAAATAATATTTTCATTTAAGAATCTATGTGTATCACAGAAAAATCTCTTGATGATTATAGGGTGAGTGCATGTGATGTGATAAACAATTATTGAGATACTTATAAAATTTCATCATATTCATCCATTCATACTTACATTACCCATTTCCATGTTAACCTATATAGAGGACTAGACAATAATGATAAATTTCTCACACAACATTATCGATAACATGGTGAGACATAAAAACAATATATTTACAAGACCCAAGTAGTTATTATACATTCCTTAATTTCTTTTTTCATTCAAGAGTCTATATAATTTCCATCTATTGTGATAATTTTATAAAAAAATAGGAATATCTATATCATAAAGTAACAAATTCTAAACATAGCATAAATTTTCTCATTCTATAATGTTTCGAGTACAATACTTATATGTTACTCAAGTTCCTCTTTGATCATAGATTAATTTAAAATATCATTGATAAAATCTACCCCATATTTTCAAGGTAGTCATTAATTACCTTATTTAACAATCCCTAAATATTTCAGGGGAATTAGTAAGTTCTAAGGGAAACAACAGGAACAGATAACTCAAATATATTGTATAGAAAGTAGCCGAATGAATATAATCCTTATCCTGCTTTAGTTGATGATATCTAGAATGAAGATCCACCTTTGAAAAGTATTAATATCTTATTACATTATCAAATAAGGAATCAATACTTAGTTGGGGACACTATTTGTTTCTGGTGATTTTATTATGTCCGGGTAATCGATACACATCCACATTGATCAATCATTTTTTATTACACAGAGCACCAGCACACCCCATGGTGATCCACTAGGCTATATGAACCATTTTTAGAAATTCTATTACAACATTATATTTAAAACCTCTAGTTCTATTGGTTCCATCCAATATGGGAATTTATAGATTGAAGTGGTTTAAGGTATAATCTCTATTGGTAACACTAACTCGTGATTTTTGGGATATCTGGGTAACTCTTTGAGAAATTTATCAATGTATTCATTCATAAATGCAATTTACACATGGTTAATACCTTACATTGACTAAACCATTTGGGAATGGTATGATACATCACATGGTATCAACAAACAAAGTATTCAGGTATTTTCCATATGAGATTACTTATCATACATACTTTTTTAAAGGCGTATGGGATGGTTTTGAATATGAAAAGAGATTTTGTTTTCCTGATATTTAATGAGTGTTCTATATGATGAGAACCAATCCATATTTATTATAGCATTTAATTACACCCAGGGATGTATGATGAGATTAATTAGAATAATAATCCCATATACACTAATAGAAGAAGATTATAACACATGGGTTTCAATTATCACCCCACTATGTGATTTTAGAGATATATCAACTTGAAGGTATCCAGAATTTGATTCAATGGTTTTAAAAATATTTAAAGATACCATTGAATTCATACAACTCGGTTTAAATTAAATATTCACCAGGTATGAATTAATATTAATTTCATCTTTTACAATTTCATTTTATTGATTCTTTTTCCACCATTCCGTTTGGATGGATTTTTTTTCAAATAAATAGAAGTCTACAATGAACGAATAAATAATTTATTATTAGGTGAAATTCACTATGATGGAATATTTTGAAATACCAATGTTTATAAATTTTATAAAAAAAATATTCCTGTATATTTAGTTTTACATAGAAATATCCTATGGTTTTTTAATATTGTTTCATAATTCCACAATTAACTAAAATATTCCTCACATACCAACTACGAAATTCTTAATTTTTTATACATCAATATTAAAAAATATTAATGATAAAGAACATAATATTTTTACAAAAAAATATATGAATGTTTATTGTTTTTTGAAAATTTGGATCATAAATCCCTTTAATGTAATGAAACATTAACATTTATATAAATACTTCTACTTTATACTTGTCAAAAACCTTATTTTACTTATTACATATAGTCACCTACAGATAAACCTCAATAAAAATTGATGATACAAAATAATAGTAGGATGAAGAATAAATTATGTGAATCAATATAGCATGGATGATAATAATCATTTTTACTATATAATAAGAATATTATTAGCATAATAATAATTCCTGGAATAGTTGATATTGATAAAGAGTGTGGTAATACAAAAAATAAAACATCATGTCATAGTGGTCAATTACAACACATTGTTGTGAACAAATATAGAAACATGTTCACCCATAACATTTTTGAATTGTCATAATATCATCATTATGACCAAATATATAACCATTTTCATGAATAATAAATCTTATCTCATCAGATACATTACATTACCCAATGCATTTTAGGGATATATAATGATGGTCCAACCCGTCACATCATAATATATATGTAATCTGAAAATGCACATAGAATGTATAAAAAATATGGAAATTAAATAAACAATTAAAATGATTGAGTTTAATATGAAATATATAAATAGTGATTTTATGATTAAATTTGGTGTCTAAAAATAAAAAATGGAATTTTTTTTCATAAACATCACTTTTCTTGTCTGATGAAAGACAACTCAAGAGGTATAAAAATATTGTTTTGGTAAGAAATGTATTTATTAAAAAATATTTATAATTGTATTATATATCTAGGGGAAATTTTTATATAAAGTGAATAAAAGAGAATATTATTGAAAGGATATTTGAGTAACATTTTTGTAATATCCATAGTGAAATAAATGTGAAAGGGGGATAACCCAAATAAAAGTAGTTGGGTTTGAGAATCCCTTTACCTTAAATCCAACTTTATTTCATTTCATTTATGCATCCTAATTAATAAACATTGGATTACTAAAATAGTGAATTATAATTTATTTATGTTAATTTATTTCATTATTTATCAAATATTAACATAGTATTATATTTTGTAATTTCCATTTTTTAAGATGAAATATTTTCATACCGTGTTTTCATTAAATTTTCCATTTTTGTTTTAATATAACTATTTCAGTTTGAGCGAATTTATAAATTAGAATAATTACTTCAAGATGCTTAAAAAATATATTTATAACATTATTTATCATAAAAATTATTTACTAACCATGGGTTTGGTGATAATAAAATGATTTCAAATGTCATAGTTAGCGATTAATAGAATATAGACATGAAATATTCAAAAGAGTGGTAAATGTATGTATTATGATTATATATGTAATAAATATTATACATACATTAGTTTAACATCATTAATAAAATATGAGAGACATTATAATTGATATTATATTTAATTTATTTGAAAGGAATTCAGAAAATAAGAAAGGGAATAACAGAAACAGACAATAATTGATACAAAGTTACTCCTTCCTCTGTGTAGCTTCTCATGTATGAAACTAAATCTTGCTTGTTTATTAGAGTTTTTTTACTTTAGAATGTATCCATGAATTATAATAAGATTTATAGAGAGGTTTGTTTTAAAAAAAATTCTTTGGAATGTTAGGGTGGATTGGATTTCCGTGGGGAGGGGCATTGGTAATTTATACATAAGTGGGGTATTTCTAGAAAACAAATATCATATATAACATAATATCCATGGAATGACTTGTTATAGTAAATTTTTTAATATATGACTAATATATAAATATAATATAATGGGGTTAGGACTTTAAACACCTTTATAATTCTAATTCACTTATATTATTAAAATAGAAAGTTAACGAAAGGAATTTTTTTAGGAGAACACTTTTGACATTAGGGTTCAAAAAATAGAATATCAGTTTGGAAATAATTTCTATTTTATGTTAATGAATCATTTATATATGTAATTATTTTTTTCCAAATATCATGTTCTATAAATAATAATGTTTCTATGACATCATGAATTATGCAATTTAAGATAAACAAGTTACGAAAAAACTGTGTTTTTACAATTCACCTAAAATTAAAGTATTTTAGAAAATTAACACACAATGTTACCCATGGAATATTTCAATATGAAAATATCTACAAATTTATTAATTTTATCCAAATAAATATCTAAAATATTTATTCTTAATTTTTAATTTAGGAGCATATTTGTTTATAAAAAGTTGTAAAAAAGTTGATTAAAATGAGCCAATATTTTATTTACAATTTTAATCATGTTTTTTATATTTTGAAATAATAATATTAATATTTAATTATATTAAACATGATAAATATTTTTTATATCTCACTTTATTATTTTTTGGTCAAATTACACTTCCAATGGTCAAGTTATTATTTTCAATGGTCAGTTTACAGTTCCCAATGGTCACATTACCTCTTATAAATAAACAATTATTATTTCAATGTAACATCACGTTATGTTTCCAGGAACATATTATATTTCTAAGAACCTATGTTTTGGATTAGTGACTTGGGGGTGCATTTGGGTGAAATTTTAAGAAAAACAAAAGGGAAATGGCTTGTGCATGGTTTGCGCACCATTTGACAAATTGTGCGACCAAACCGTGCCAATCAAGAAGGACTGGACAGAGAGGTATGCATGGTGTGCGCATGGTTTGACAAACCATGCGACTAACCCGTGTTGACTGTGTATCTATGGATAGTGAGATCCGCATGGTGTGCGCATGGTTTGACAAACCGTGTGCCGCTGCCCAGGTAAACTGTGCACGCAGTTTTTAATTCTGAAAATTTCATTCAAAACCACCCGAACCTCCATGACTTCTATATTTTCGACCTTGTCTCAAAATTAACTATTTTATGGTCTTTCTAAAGCCTCTTAGAGAGATTCCAAGGTGATATGAACATATTTCTTCGATATTGAAGGCTTGGATTGATGATCTTCTCTCCTCCCAGTATGTGGATTTCATCCCATTGTGTATCTCATTTATTCCTCTATCTTTACATGATCTTTTCATGGATGATTTCCTTTGTTTCCATGGATCTATACTTATGAGTTGAGGTATAGATCTAGTATGGTGAATCTAGATCTTGTTTTGCAAGATCATAATCTGTTTGATCTTAAAATTGGTTTTAAGGATTTAGATCCTGATATTGATCGACGTCGTTGTGCCACTCTATTTTTTGGGTTTTTCTTAGGGCTAAATCCCGTCAATAAATCGATGCAGGTGGTTCCGTCCCGACTTACCAAATTTATTATCATTATATTTTCTTGATTTATTTCAATTATTGATTTAAACTCAATTTCTCATGTTGATTTCAATTAAATTGAAAAAATTCGATTCCATTGAATTGAGATATTTGAAATTGTTTTGGCATAGAAATTTGGGGAAAACCCCAATTCCATTGAATTGGATGTGTGTATGGAAAATTGGTCGATTTAAATTGTTTAATTTAAATTCTGGATTTTATGGTAATGTTTTCAATTAAATTTTTGATTATAATTGAGAAAATGAAATGTGTAATGATGGAATTGGTTTTGAATGCATTTCAAACTGGTGAAAATGGCTTAAAATGATTTGATAGAAACCCATTGGTTTTATATTGTGAAAAAGGCATGTTTGGACTAAAACCTATTTTGGTTTTAAATGGAATGAAATTGGATCTTTTGAAATTGAAGAATGGTATTGCTCGTATTTTAAGCATTTATAAAATAGTTCGCCCATCATGTAAGAGCACATGCAAGCCTTATGTAGTTAGCGAGCTATTTGGATACACTCTACATTACGAAAATGTTCTAAAACATACATGTGGCAGGTCACATCCCCGAAGGGTTGGTGATGAGTCTCCTTTGTCCAATGTCATTGGGACGTGTGTTTAAACAATTTTTTGAGTTCACATAGAGAGTGTGGAATCCTATAACTAGTTAATACTATTGTAGCTTTTTCCAGATGACTATGTTGCTTTCTTGTTTATTTATATTTGAGATATAAATGTGTGACAATGCTTATGAACTACATTACATTCCAGTTGAATTTATATAAACTGTTTTATATAAATTTTTTACTTAATCCATTGATTTATAAATAATCCATCATTTGTAAAACATTTTTTTAAATTGATTTTTCCATCATTTGAAAATGTATAGCATGTTTTCTTAAAATATTCTTTTAAAATTATAAACCTGTTTATTTGAAAATGGAATGCTTTTCTTTGGATAATCTATATTTGGAATATGTTATAGAATCTTTAGTGGTATCCTACTTGGCTTTGGCTCACACTCTACTTTTGCCTTCAGGTGTTTGTAGACTTTGTTCTTCCAGGATCGAGAAAAGGAAAGTGATCTCATGGAGGTTGATCCAGTTGTTGATCTTTGGACATGGTGAGTTTTGTCCATTGGGACCTTGTGACTATTTTCTCTTTTGGTACTTGGGTTTTAGCACTTTGGAATTTCATGCCCTTTTGTGTTCTGGTACATCACTCCAGGTGGAGTTTTCTTTAGTAATGCATACTGTTTCGTTA
This sequence comes from Viscum album, assembly GCA_963277665.1. Taxonomy (NCBI): domain Eukaryota; kingdom Viridiplantae; phylum Streptophyta; class Magnoliopsida; order Santalales; family Viscaceae; genus Viscum; species Viscum album. The sequence continues at coordinate 1,911,252,024 of OY728155.1, forward strand.
TCTATTTCTTCATCATTCCTTTGGAAGAAATCATCCCCACATGTATATTTTACGATTCCAGGTTCTAGTCGCCAACCCGTGGGGATCAGGAATGCCCTTCGAGTGATATCAGGGCTGCCTCGGTTATTGGGTTGCTAGGGTACCCGCACTGGTTCATGACAATGTGGTATCAGAGGGAAGGTCAAGCATCTTTCCTTGATGACAATATGCATTTGGGTATTCTTGTCGGGACTTGTGAGGTAATTGTGGTTGAGTTGTTGGCCAGCTCTCACCACAATCAACCTTAAGTCACTAGGGTTGGATAGGGAAATATGATTTGTGGATTAGTTCAAGTATTTTCCCTATTTTGATTTGGATAGAGAGGAAGCCAAATCTTGTTATCCGTTATTTTAATAATAGTTTTCCATGTTACTCGGTTGGGTGTTGATCCATGTATTTTTATGCTGTGTAGAATTATGACTCCAAGAAGACGTGGAAATCAGATCCAAAAATTACCTGCTACTAAAAATGAGAAAGCGAGTCCTATTGTGTATCCGATTCTGGTTGAGGTGATTGTTCGCACTGTCCAAGCTCTGGGACATGCACCACCTCTAGTTCCTATTCAGACTCCAGCTATAGATCCTCATAGTGATATTATCTGAAGTCTTTCTCATGAATTCCTACGCTAGAAGTCACCAGTTTTCAAAGGCTCCACTGACCCTCAACATGCTGAAGAATGGTTGAGTAAGATTGAACGTCTATTTGGGTTCTTGGAGACACCTTATGTGATCAAGGTGAAGTGTGCCACCATCGTGCTAGAGGGACCAGGTAGGATATGGTTGGAGACAATGGTGACAGTTGGGAAACATGAGGGTTTGGAGTGAAAATACTTTAGGGTCCTTTTCACAAACCATTTCTATCCTGAATCAATGGTGTTGGCCAAGGCTGTGGAGTTTTTCAAGATTGAGCATGCCAACAAAACTGTGAGTGAGTACTCAAATCTCTATTCTGAGTTGGTATAGTTTTCTCCAGTGATTGTATCTAATGATAAGATGAAGGCTTGATGATTTGAGTTGGGAATTCGATCAGATATCCATTCCCAGGTTTTCCTAATGAAGCTACCCACTTACGCTAATGTGCTGGATAGGGCAATGGCGGTTGAGATGGACCTGGTAGGAATGTCAGGGTTAAAGGAGGTACTTTTCCCTCCTAGTGACAGTGTTCGTTCCTTTAAAGAAAAATGGAAGCGTGACATTTCTCATGGCAGTTATTGACAACAGATTCATTCCAAAACTCTGGTAGCACCAGGAGGGGCTTCTTTGACTTTCTATCAGTGTGGAAAACCAGGACATTCTAAGATAGTATGCACTGAGGCACCCAAGAAATGTGGCTCCTGCGGACGTTTAGGGAACTTACAGAGATTCTACCATCACTTCTCTACTCCACGTAGTGGAACATGATCATCAGCACCTCCAAATACTATGGGTCAATCAAATATTGCACGTACAAAAGGGTTCTAGCCACATGAATCGTGAATGAAGCTTCTTCACGCAGTGGATGAGTCGCTCGAGGTAGCTGATGCAGGTCCTGAAACTGTGAGAGGTAACATTACTATAGATTCATCTTTAGTGATATCTCTTTTTGATACTAGTGAATCTCACTGTTTTATTTCAACCCATATTGTTAATCATCTTAATCTAGATAAGGAACTTCTACCTTGTGAGATGGATATTATTACACCCATAGCTACAATGAGTGAGAAGGGTATCCGTAGTCCTTCTTGTATCTTCTCTCTATCAGATGTTGATCATTCTTGAAGTTTCTTGGTTCTCAGCAAGAAATATTTTGATGTCATTTTTGGGATGGATTGGCTCATTTCCAATAAAGCACATATTGATTGTTTTCTATGACGGGTCTACCTTACTACAGCCAGTGGTGTGTATCTCGTTTTTCATGGAGAATGGGACCCAAGGAAAAGCAGAGTCGGACCCTCTTATCTAGAGTTGAAGAAATTTATATCAGTGTTCGCTTTTGATCTGGAGAGATATTCAATGTGTAGTGATTTCCCTCCAGTCGTCGCTGAGTTTCCTAACGTGTTTCCTTCTGACTTCTCTAGTTTGCCACCTATAAGAGAGGGTGATTTCCGTATTGACTTAATTCCTGGTAATCAACCAGTTTCTTTTCCCACTTACCGAATGGTTCCATCTGAACTAAAAGAAATAAAGTTTTAGTTAGATGATCTTCTTGATAAGGGTTTTATACGCCCAAGTGTGTCCCCTTGGGCAACTCCAATTCTCATTTCCAATAAGGCTGGTGGTTCTCTTCGCTTATGTGTTGATTATCGGAATCTCAATCGAGTTACAATAGAGAAAAAATATTTGTTAACATGAATTGATGATTTTTTTTATCACTTGAAAGGTGCAAGGTTGTTTTCAAAAATTGTTCTATGATCTGGTTACCATCAGTTGAGGATAAAGGAATCTGACATTTATAAAACCGCTTTTTGGAGTATGTATGCCCATTATCATTACCATGTTATGCCCTTAGACCTAACAAATTATCCTTCAGTTTTCATGGATTTGATGAACATGGTTTTCCGTGAGTACCTAGATACTTTCATGGTGGTCTTTTTGGATGAGATTCTTGTCTACTCTATGTCTGAGGAGGATCATGTGCATCATCTGAGAATAGTTCTGAGTCTTCTAAGGAATCACCGACTTTATGCCATGATTTTAAAGTTCGATTTCTGGATTCGGGAAGTGAAATTATTAGGGAATGTGGTGTCAGAACAAGGAATATCAGTTGATCCTGAGAATGTAAGGTTTGTTATGACTTTGGAACATCAAAGACATTTTTTTGAGATTCGGAACTTCTTGGGCTTAGCAGGATATTATCCTTGATTTGTTAATGAATTCTCATTGTTAGCTTCTCTATTGACTACTCTGACTAGAAAGGGAGTGAAATTTTCTTAGAATGATAAATGTGAGTCTTCTTTTGTTGAGGTAAATCGTCTTTTGACTACTACGCCGGTGTTAACTCTTCCTGAGGCTGGGATAGGTTACGTTTTATTCTGTGATGCATTGGGTTCAGGTTTGGTATATGTCCTTATGCATGGTAATCACGTGTTTGCTTATGGATCTAGTCATATTATGACTCATGCGAAGAACTATCCTACCCATGACCTTGAACTTGCATCTGTAATACACACACTTAAGTGTTGGAGACATTACCTTTATGGAGAAAGGTGTACTGTGTATTCAGTCCACAAGAGCTTGAGTTATATCTTCTCTCAAATAGATTTGAATCTTCGCTAAAGGCGTTGGGTGGAGTACCTGAAATATTTCGACCTTGACATTTCATATACCCCAGGGAAAGGAAATGTAGTTGCAGATGTGTTAAGCTGGAAACATCCATCACAAACTGTGAATGAATCTTCATAAGGGTGGAGTTTGATGGTTCTTTTTGCTCAGTTTCATATTGGAGTTCAGTGGAAGGGGAATGGAGTTTCTTTATCCAGTGTTCAGTTGAATTATTCTCTCTTCGAGTTAATTCATCAGGAACAACAATTGGATGATGAATTCTATATCATTAGGAACTCACTTTATGGTGGGGAGACAAACTCCCAGTGGTCGTTCTCCAAAGAGGGTGTTCTGTGTTATCGAAACCATTACGTTGTGTCGTTAGCGGTAAGGAATGATGTGATGGGGGGTTTCCATAACTCTCAGTGGGATATACACCTATGAACCAAGAAGATGTTCTATGATATGGGGCGACAATTCTGGTGGCCAGGTATGAGATGAGGCATCGCTGAGTTTGTATCTCGTTATTATACATGCCAGTTTGTGAAAGCTGAGAACCAGAAATAGTCGGGTTTGCTTCAACCACTTCCATTCCCTACATGAAATTGGGATGAAATATCTATGTACTTTGTGGTTGGGTGAACTCAAACCCAGAGGAAGAAAAATATGATATGGGTTGTGATCGGAAGGCTGACTAAGTCGGATCACTATATACCTATTCGAGATTCAACCAAAGTTGAGGAGTTGGGAAGTATCTATGTGAAAGAAGTTGTTCATTTTCACGGAGTTCTCTCTGCTATAGTCTCTGATAGGGATCCTCAGTTTACTTCTCACTTTTGGAGAAGCCTTCAGAAGGCACTGGGATCTCAGGTCCAGTTGAGCATGGCCTACCATCCACAGTCAGATGGCCAGAGAGAGAGAGTTATTCAAATACTTGAGGATATGCTCCGTGCATGTATTCTTGACTTCGGTGGGAGTTGGGATGATCATCTGTGGCTAGTTGAGTTTTCCTATAAAAAAAATTACTAGTCTTGAATTGAAATGAATGTTTTTGTGTATTTCTATGGCCTTCCCTGTAAATATCCATTATGTTGGTCAGATATTGGTTAAAGTACTTTGGTAGGACCAATTTTGGTCCAAAAGACAACAACTAAGATCCAGTTGATTCATCAGAGAATGTTGAAAGCACAGAGTCGGTAAAGTATTATGCTGATCGTCGCCATAAAACATTAGAGTTTGTAGTTGGTGACCAGGTGTTCTTGAAAGATTCGCCCTGATTAGGTCATCGACGGCTTGAGAGGCAAGGGAAGCTTGATCCTCATATTGTGGGACCTTTCAAAGTTATTGGTCTTGTAGGGAAGGTTGCATACCGTCTAGATCTACCACCACAACTGACGGCGATACATAACGTGTTCCATGTATCGCAGCTGTTACAATATCTCTCTGATCCATCTCATGTTGTGAGGTGGAGTGATCTTGAGATTGAATCAGATTTATCTATTACTGAACGACCAGTCAGGCTTGTTGATTCTGAGACCAAGGTGCTTCATGGGAGAATGATACCTATGGCCCATGGGCTATGGCATCAAGGTTCTAATTTTCATGAGATGTAGGAAAGGGAGGCACTAATGAGAGATCAGTGGCCTCATATTTTTGACGTGGAGGATTCTTCAGAGGATTTATGGGGACAGAATGATCTTATGATGGGGATGTTTTAACATCACGTTACATTTCCAGGTACATTTGATGTATCTAAGCACCTCTGTTTTGGAGTAGTGACATGGGGGTGCGTTTGGGAGAAAATTTAATAAAAACAAAAGGGAAATGGCTTTTACAGGATTTGTGTACAGTTTGAAAAACCATGCGCCCAAAATGTGCGGACTTTGTATCTCTGGATAGTGAGATCCACACGGTGTGCACACAGTTTGACAAACTGTGCACCTCTACCCTGGTAAACCATGCATGCAGTTTTTAATTCCGAAAATTTCTTTTCAAACAACCTACACCCCCGGTACATCCATATTTTCAACCATTGCTCGGGATTAACTCTATTTATGTCTTTCCAAATCATCCTAGAGAGATTCCAAGGCGACCCGAACATTTTTTTTCGAAATTGAAGGCTTCGATTGATGATATGTTCTCCTTCTAGTAAGTGGATTTCATCCCATTATATATCTCATTTATACCTCTATTTTTCCTTGATCTTTTCATGGAATATTTCCTTTGTTTCCATGGATATATACCTATGAGTTGAGGTATATATCTAGGACTGTGAATCTAGATCTTGTTTTGCAAGATAATGATCCCATTGATCTTAATTTTGGTTTTAAGGATTTAGATCCATATTTTGATCGACGTCATTGTGCCGCACGGTTTTTGGGGTTTCTCGTTGGGCTCACTCCCATAAATATATCGAGGTAGGTGGTTCGGTCCCGACTTTCCAAATTGATTATAATTGTATTTTGTTGATTTATTTCAATTATTTATTTAAATTATATTTCTCAAGTTGATTTCAATTAAATTGATAAAAACTCGATTCCATTGAATTGAGATATTTGAAATGACTTTGGAATAGAAATTTGGGAAAAACCCCAATTCCATTGAATTGGGTGTATTTATGGAAAATTGTTCGATTTAAATTGTTTATTTTAAATTGTGGATTTGATGGAAATGTTTTCAATTATATTGTTGAATTTAATTGAGGAAATGAAATTTGTAATGATGGAATTTGTTTTGAATGGATTTAAAACTGGTAAAAATGTATTAAAATGATTTGATAGAAACCCATGGATTTTATCTTGTGAAAAAGGAATGTTTTGAATAAAACCTATTTTGGTTTTAAATAGAATAAAATTGGTACATTTGAAATGGAAGAATTGGATTGATCATATTTTAATCATTTTTAAAATATTTCACCCATCATGTTAGAGTGCATGCATGCCTTAGGTAGTTAGTGAGCTATTTGGATACACTCTACGCTACGACAACATTCGAAAACATACTTCTGGTGGGTCACATCCCTGACGGGTCTGTGATGAGTCTTATTTGGCCAGTGTCATAGGGACATGTGAATACACATTTTGCTGAGTTCACATAGAGAGTGAGGAATCCTATAACAGGTTAATACTATCGTACCTTTTAGAAGATGACCATGTTGCTCATTTGTTTATTTATATTTGAGATATAAATGTATTCCAATGCTTATAAACTGCTTTACATGCCTGTTGAATTTATATAAATTGTTTTATATAAATTTTTTACTTAAGCCATTGTTTTAGAAATAATCCATCCTTTTTAAATACTATGATTAAAATGATTTTCCATCATTTGAAAATGTATAGCATGTTTTGTTAAAATATGCTTTTGAAATACCAAACCTGTTTATTTGAAAATGGAATGCTTTTCTTTGGATAATCTATATATGGCATCTACTACAGAATCTTTGGTGGTATCCTACTGGGCTTAGGCTCACACCCTACTTTTGTCTTCGGGTGTTTGTAGACTTTCTTCTTCCAGGATCGAGCAAAGGGAATGGATCTCTTGGAGGTGGATCCAGTTGTTGATCTTTGGACTTGGTGAGTTGTGTCCTTTCAGACAATCGGATTGTTTTCCCTTTTGGTACATGGGTTGTAGCACTTTGGCATTTCATGCCTCTATTTATTCTGGTATATCACCCCTGGTGTAGTTTTCTTTTGTAATGCATACTGATTCGTTATCTATTGCTTCCACATTCTTGTGTCAGAAATCGTTCCCACTTGTATGTTGTACGATGCCAGGTTCTAGTTGCCGACCCATGGGGATTGGGAAATCCCTTCGGGTGATGTCAAGGCCGGCTCAATTATCGGGTTACCAAGGTACCCGGGCTGGTTCATGACATTCACTCAATATTCACTGAAAGTACATGAATGGTTATGTATTTTCATTTTCAATGATGTTGATTTTTTCAATTATTTGGTTTAATTTCATTAGCGTTGGACTTGTGGGTTAAGACTCTATCAAATTTTGGCATTCAATGTTTTCGCATTTTTTGATTTTCTATTTTATATTTTTTATCCATTTATAATGTTCATAATATTCAATTCTTTAACAGCTAAAAAATTCAGCAATTATAATTAATTAAATAATGTTTTCTATATTTCTCTTCGGTTCGTATTTGTATTATAGTTATATAATATAATATAAAACACAATTATATATGAATGAATTATTACTTATAAAAATTAGGCCATTAGACACATTCTCTTTATCCATATTACTACGACAAACATAGCAAAATTTTCTACATATCCCATTCCTAACATATTTATTCAAATATTTTTCTAGATTTTTCACATATAAAAGGATCTCACTAACACCCACTTTAAGACACACCTATAGTTTAGAAATCCCATGAAACACTTTTTAATTTAGTAATTCTATAGTCCCTTTAAACATTTGTTTGATTCTATCCTCTTCAATATTCATAAAGACCTTCAACTACAATGGATACTACAAGAGAATATCCAAATTTTCAATGTAATTATTATATAGAATTTTACATTTATTCTTATTACTTTTGATTCTACCTCATCCAAACCCAATATGATCAAATATTTTATATTTCCATTAGTATAAAGACTGAAAAAAAATATTTATAAATTTATTTACATATGAATTAATTTTTCCCCTCTAAATAAATTGAAAAAATGAAAACATTGATCTTGTACATTAATGAAATACAACATATATGAATGAAATGTTTAATTTTTCATCATCTCCTTTCATAGATACATCTAGAAAGTGTATTAGTGAATAGATATTTTACTTATATGTTTCTTTATATATATAAAATATAAAACATTAATTCTCTTATAAATATTCTATATAATTTACCATTGTAACTTTGAAAATATTAAATCACTATGCATTGATGACACTCTTTTTATTCATAAATTATTATATTTTCATTTTCATTACATCTTATTTTATATCCTTCAAATTTCAATATATCACACTAATAAATACTAAATAATTTGTATATTGTGTTCTTACATAGTGTTAAACCTCAAAATCCTATTTCCAAATAACTAGCATTGGAAAACTAGTTGGCCCCATGGGGGCTTTTCATGTAGCGATGATGTAGGGTTGACGCAGGTTGTTGGTGATGCATACATGATGTTTGTGGGAGTGATGTACGTTGATTGGATAATGTTGAATGGGATTCAGGCCATTGTCCCTCCATGGTCTAGTTTGATATCAGACCGCATGGGTGTATGATCCAAAAGAGTAATTTGAACAACTAGTATGCACCAATAGTGAAAATCGGATTAGAAGAATGAGAGGGTATGGAAATAGTAATCGGTTCCATGAAACATGTAGCACTTCATAAAGAAATTTATACCATTAATCCATATGATATGTTGAGATATGATCCATTAATGTATTAAATTTCTAGGAGGGGAAATTCTATTGTATTTTTCTATTTTTTAATTTTTTAGGTAATTGAAAATTTTAATCTTTACTTACATGTAATGGACCAGACCCCTATAATCCATTCCATTGTAAGAATATGGTATTTGAGGTGTTCTAGGAGATCAAGGTGGCTCTTTCAAACAATTTGGAAAATTTCATGGATTTCCATGTTTTACAATAGTGCCTCACCAATAGTTTGTCCAAGTGGTGGTGTCACCCTAGCAATTTCACCTGGGTAGTGTCACCCTTGTGTTGTCACACTAAAGGAGTCCCCTAGTGGTGTCACCCTATCAATCAACTTCTAGTGGTGGCTGAACCTGGTTGTGAGTTGTTGTAAGATTCTTATTGGGGGTCACTCGTTGGCAGTTGATATGTGGCTCGCTGGAAGTCACTCATATAGTATAACCTAGACCAGTAAAGCCTCATCTATTTGTACTTATTCTAGTGGTTCCTCGCTAGTGGTGCCTTGCCGAGTGGCGACTCGCTCCACAGTATCATGTAAACAGTGATTCCAATTCCATTTCTATCACTTTTTGATATATATTTTGATGTAAAACATATTTAATGCCATATTTGAATGTTTTTAAGGCCAATCCAATGAACATAAATCATATATTAAATTCATAAGATTCTGGGGGCTTTTACTCAGTCAAAATGCAGCATTTGACTAGATCACCCTTTAATGGAGATTCAAAAAGTCAATTGAACTGATGCTATTTTTATATCTATCCTAGGACTCGATTCCCATCTCTATTGTTCATAATTCTTGTTTTACGTTGGTATGATACATCCTAATTCTTGATTATCAAAGGAGTAGCATAATGGGGCTATAGCATCTAGATTTTACCACCTAGTGTTTTTTCTGTTGTATGCGGAGCCCTGCTTCGGTACAACCAACAAGCATAGATGGCATTTTCTTCCAATTAGGTTTTCCTTCGTGTTTCTTAAAATTTTTATCATGTGGAATATGTATATGTTTGTTTCCATTTAATGATAGTCTAATTTATATTAATAATGATAATTGAACCATTTTTTTAATAAATTGGGGTGGGAAAAAGTGATGCATGTTCCTACTATTTAATAATTTTATTGATATTATGATTTTCATGGGTTAACTACCCACTAAAAAATGTTCCTATTGGGGGACATTGTTTGCAAACATACTGGTTTAGGGAATGTTTCTTGTTTACTATTGAATGATTATATATGAAAATTTATAACCACATATACCCAGTTAATTATTGGATACCCCAAGATCATACCACTTCTATGATTACCCTTGAATTAAGAAGTGTAATTAAAAAAGGTGTGCATTGTAAAATTTGAATTTGTCTTTATTTGGTTCCTGTGGTAATGATGTAATGTGCACAGATGTGTATAGGGGGTTGGTTTTGTTGTTGTGGTGATCGGGGCATGGTATGTTTGTGATGCATTGCGGCAGATCTGGTTGTGGTTTAATGTGTTGGTGGATGTGGTGTGAGTTTGGGATTGTTTTTGTTAAATTGGTGGTTAGCGTTGGATCAGTTTGAATAATAATGATAGTAGTGGCTAGAATGAGTGATTCTACATTAATATCATTCTTAAGGATTCACCTCATGTTTCAGGATCAATATTTGTTTTATCATGAATGGGTGTTAAACGGAGAGGAATTTTAAAGTGTGTTAATTTACTATCTTTCCCCATTCTTTGTGTTACATTTTTTGTGATTCTTGTTGTGTTTCATGATTGGTAGATTCTCCAAGTAGTGATGAAATGAATATAATGAAGTATTAAATAGAGAATGAAAATTAGAAAAATGAATTTATTTTGTTTTTGTCCTGTAGTGTGGAATGTGCATATAGAATTAGAAAAAAGATGATACTATTGTGAGTTGGCTATTATTTTAATACCCATAGGTTGGAATGAGTTTTTGGTACCTTATATGTATACAAATATAATTTTCATGTGATTCCTATACACACCCCCACACTAGTTGATCACCATGTGACCAACATCGCATTATCACGGTGGAGGTTTTATTTTACAAACATCCCAATGGGAGGTTGGAAGGCTAGCCACACACTCTTCCCAAGTCCTTCTTCTAGGAAGGTCCATGTTTCTTCGAGCATGTTGTGGTTTTTGAGGCCTCAGTGTATTCAGGTGAGTTGTTCTCTCCCAAGTGACATTAGTATGAGATGTATTTTTCAGTCTTAGGTTATTTCAAGTTGATATGGGGTTTGTGGTCCTAGTGTCTATGGCTGGGATTTTTGATTCAATAAGGTTTTCCTTATGAATCTTCCATTCCTTCATACATGGGGAGATTGTAGAGTCATCAAGGTTTCCTTATGACTTTACAATTCCTTCTTGTTATGAAAATCACAAACACCTTATCCCGGGGAAAGTCTCTTTTTACCATGTTTTACTTCTATATGAAAAAATTTCTCCCCCCTAGGAAATTTATCCTTATCATGTTTTTGTTGCTCATATCATAATTTTTCTAAGTGTAAAATCTGGATTGAAACCAAAACCTCAGAATCCCATAATTACTTAGATATAAAGTATTCTGTTTTAGGATCTGAATTCTCAGAATTCTAGTTACAAACTCATGTGAGTTCTAACTCCGAATTCTGATTATGATTTCGGGATACGAACTCTTCTGAGTTCTGACTCCAAATTTGGAATACGAATTATGGATATGAACTCTTTAGAGTTCTGACTCCGAATTCTCAATCGGAATTCTGGATACGAACTTTCTAAGTTCTGACTCCGAATTATGATTACGAATTCTAGATATAGGGTTTTCTGAGTTCTCATTCTGAATTCTGAATATGAATTCTGGTTGCGAACTTTCTGAGTTCTGACTCCAAGTTCTCTAAATTCAGACTCCAAACTCTCATGACTTCTGACTCCGAATTCTAATGAACTCTGACTCCGAAAATTGTGAGTTATGGTTCCGAATTCTTATGAATCCGGATTCCAAATTTCCTTGAAATTTAGACTCCAGAATTCTATAGAATCTAGGTTCCAAATTCCTAGAAAACATAATCTAAATTTCCTTGTATTATAGACTCCGAATTAAATTTTGGTTAGACGCCAAAATTTCATTTTCAAGCATTTCTGAATATCAGTTTTTAGTTAATCTTACACTTGTTTTTTTTTAAATGATTTCATAATTTTAGTTAGTCACTCACCATTGATTGAGTGACACATGTATAGGTACCTCCGAAATTCAAGGAAAAATTTGACCGTTGGAGGATGGAGCTGACTGTTGATGCCATGCCTATAAATAGGAGCTCATTTGAAAGATCTCAGAACAACTTTTGGAACATTATCTTCGACTTTTGAAAATGTGCAGTTGATGTGATTTCTAGAGAGAGAGGCTCTTATAAACTCGTAGGCTTCGTGAATAAATTTTTGAACATCTTGTTAAAACATTGCTTCGTGCAGATTCGCTTAGTGCAGAGGTTCGATTTCCTTGAAATCAGAGACATTGGGTTGTGAAGTCTGAGATACCGATTTCATTACAAATGGAGATCATGCAGGGATATCAAGATAGATACCGATATTTGGATTGAGGGCATACCTGGGTTTCGGTAAGAAATACCTTTTTGAATGTATAAATCAAGGGACCTCTTATCCAGGTATTTTGAATACCCTCCTCTTTGGGATAAAAGAGTTACAAATTGTTATTTATAGTATTTTGTTTTCCTCTCTGTATTTTAGTTGTTGAGGTATGTATAACATTCATATACTTCCTTAAACTTGTACTCGGATTTTATAGGACTCTAGATGATTTAAGGTAGAATCTTAGTTGGTGTAAACTTTTGTTAAGTTTCATTTCCAAAATCAATTTTTTGGAATCAAGCATGATAATAGAACTTAGAGGTGTTGTGAATTTTGGTTATTCAAAATTTTGTTATGGATTTTTTAGTGTACAATTCACCCCCTCTTGTATTTGAGAATCTCATTAGTATCATATCGATCCTACATTTGGTATTATAGAGTATATCATAATAATATACCATCTCAACAATTGGTATCAGAGCAAGGTCTCTGAAATACTTATATTCACATATATGTTTTTCCCTACTCAAAGTTTTCAGAATAGAATTTTCGGATTCATATTTTCATATTCATATTTTGTTTCATATTTTTAGATTCATATTTTTAGACTCATAAAGTTCGTACTCATTCATTCTTATAGATACAATATCTAGTTCCTTGCTTAGGATATTTTCTCCTTTTTACAAACTCATAATACTAACATGTTTGTGTGCCAATGATTTTCTTAAGGAAGAAAGGTTTAATTGTTTGTTCTATTGATAATCTAAATCCTACCAGACCTTCTGTTTTTTATGGAAATGATTATGAGTACTGGAGAGATAGGATGAAGAATCAATTCTGGAGGTGATAACTATCTAATGCTGAATAGAGATTATAAGATTCCGGATAAATAATTGAGAACCTTTACGAATCAGGAGAAATCAGAATATCAAGAAAACTTCAGAGTCAGAAATACTTTGTTATGTTCAATGACTAGGAACATCTATAGTCAAATATCATCATGTGAATCTGAAAACTGTATCTAGAAGAAACTTTATGTTACTAATTTTGGTACATCTAAAGTCATAGAGACAATAAGAACTATGTTGAGAGCTGAATACCATAGCTTTAACTTTCATTATGGAGAACCTATAAGCAAAGTACGTCAAGGGTTTATGACTATCGTGAATAGATTGCAATCTATTGGAGAAAAAGGTTTGGATGATGAGTATCTTTTAGACATGGTCATAGATATCATGCCAAATAAATAGGATTCCAAGAGGATAGCTATTGATAAGAATTGGAAAGTCACTCAAATTTCCTTAGATTAGTTTTTTAGAACTCTTCTTCAGCATGAAACCAGAATGAAGAGAGATAATAAAAATATTAAGAAAAACAATGGGAATGGAAGAGTTTCATTTACAACCACTTCTAAACATACAAAAGAAAAAACCCAGAAAGAGTAACTAGTTCAAAGTCAAAGAAAGTCATTATTCAGTTAGAATCTAGTGTCACAGAAAAGTCTGGGAATGAATTAGCTAATCTTTCTTAGAGAATGAACAATATTGTAGCCCGAAAGAACAACCCGAATAAGTACAAGAAGAAAGACTATAGAGGTAAGAATGATGAAAAAGTTATGTGTTATGAATGTAGAATAACAGGTCATATCAGACCTGATTATCCTTTGTTGAAAAAGAAGGAAAATAAGGAAAGGAATTCAGAAAGGAACAAGAAGAAATTCTATCAATCAAAGAATAAGAAAAGTCATAAGGCTAATGATACTTGGAGTGCAAGCTATGGATACTCGTCAAAAAGTGAATCTTCTGAATATGATTCATCAGTACAGAAGAATATGGGATTTATTAATACTACTTCTTTCCCTAATACATGTCTTATGTCCAAGGTACTCTCTGCCGAGGCTTTAAAAAAATTATCTCTTGATAATAATTACTATTCCGAAAATAGTACTTCCGATGAAGATACTTCATCCTCAGAAAATGAAGAAATACCTTCATATGAAGATGTTTCTATATTTTCTATGTTACTTGAAGAAAGAAATTGATATGTTTCTATGAAATTAGATAAGGAAAATACTAGGGAAGAAATTATTACAAAATAGATTTAAGATCTTTCTAGAGATCTTGGAGATAAAGATGAGCTTTTAGAGAAACTTTTTAACGACCCTGAGAAAGAATATTCTGTTAAGGAAAAATATTATAAATATATTAAGAATACAATTTTCTATATAAAAGTTTTTGAAAAAAATATAACTATAAGGAAATGATTCCTGAGGATATGAATTTTGTCATCAGACTGAAATCTGAAATATTTTCTCTTAAGAATCTTATTGAAAACTTCACATCTGGGATGGAAGATATTGACAAGATGTATTGTCAAATTTATCCTCAATCAAAACACTACTATAGTAGGTTATACTCCCCAAAAACCAATTTTCAAAAACAATTATTTTGTTCCTTCTAGAGCCCCTTTTTTCACTATATGTAAAAGTGGTGGGCATTGGAAGAAAAATTGCTCCTTGAATAATGTTCGATCTCTTGGGTTTCATACAACTTATTTTTCTAAACAAATTTGGATAACCAAAATTATGTTGTCTAACAATTCTAGATCCAAGAAATCTTGGATTCCAAAAAACTAATGTTCTTATTTTCTGAAAGATAATGAAGGTACGGACATCAATACTTGGTACATATATAGTGGATGTTCGTGGCATATGACTGGTAACAAAAACCTCTTTGAAAAGATTATCAAGATGAAGGGAGGAAAAGTAACTTTTGGAGATAATTATAAGGGAGAAATTATTGGTATAGCTAACATCATTCTTCTTGGAAAAACATTGATTTCAAATTTTTTATTTGAAAAAGGAGATACCATTCTTAAATTTGTCAGAATTCTAGATCAACTAGCTGATATTTTCCCAAAAATCATTACCCTCCTATAGATTTGAATACATTAAACAGAAGTTAGTAATGATAAAAATAAGGTAATCCTCCTCAATAACTTCCGGTTGAACCAATATTCATACAGTAATAAGCTCTTTTACATAGGGGGAGTACATTATCTTGTATGTTTTTCATATTTTTCATAATGAAGTTTTTCATATTTTTCGTAATAACGTTTTTCATATTTTCGTAATAATGTTTTTCATGTTTTTTGTACTGATGTTTTTCATGTTTTTCATAATGATTTTTTTCATGTTTTTCGTAAAGAATTTTTCATGTTTTTCATAATCAAGATTTTCATGTTTTTCTTTATGAAAAATTTTCATAATGGAAATTTTTATACATAAAATTTTCGTTGGGAAGTTTTTCATACTGATGATTCTCATAGTGAATATTTTTTTAATGAAGATTTGAATTTTTTTCCTTTTTTCCCATACTCAAGTTTTTTTTCATAATCTAAAGTCCTTTACGAAGAATTTACCTCAATACAAATAATTCTCCTGATAATCTGAAAGGTATGATTCATTCTAGTGTTTTCGTAATAACATTTTAATTGATGTTAGTTTATTTTGTTTTTAAAATATCTCAGATTCTAATTACCTTAAATCCGATTATTTTCCTTTAAAAACCTCAAAATATCGGATCCTACAAAAAATTTTCCTTGCGGCTAAAATTTTCAACCGTCAGATCTGATCACAAAATTTCTTATCCATTAGGTTGAAAAGGGAAAATGAACCGTCACTTCAACACCTATAAAAATAGTACCCCTGATAGTCTTCCCAAATCGGTCTTCAATGATTGTGTGTGTCAAAGCTTTGTCCCTCTAAAAAAGCCCGTTTTGAATTTTTTAGAATTTCTCAACTCCGAATGTCTGCAGAAATTCCTTCTCAAGATATGTCTACTATCAAGCCAGTTTCAGAGTAGAAAATTTACAGGGAGAAGTTGGTGCATATGAACTTTTTCAACAAATATGACTCCATTATCTCAGAGAATATCAGGATTAATGGGTGGGAGAGTGTAGCCACTTCAAAGACAGGATCATAGGATATTGTATATCTGGATCTCCTCATTGAGTTTTATGAATAAACTAGTTTTTTCAAGGATGATGGTAGAGAAAAATTCTCCTTTAATTGTTATGGTAAAACTTATGCACTCTCTTACACAAATGATTCTAGCTTGGTGGGGCTGTCATATGAAGGAGGAGACGAATTTTGTTCCCATAATCTTCCAGATATTCAAGGAAGTTCTGTCAATGTGAAGGCTATGGAATTCCTTGGATTTACAGATGTAAATACCATAAATATTTCTCACATGACTACCAACAATCGTATCCTACATTTATGGGTTCAAGGTCTTATCGTACCGAGAAATGGTGACTAGGACACTCTTAAGAAAAGTGATATGTATATCTTATATTTTTTTGGTAAATCTAAGGAAAATCAGACTGATGAATCATATTCTCGTTACGATATAGAATATAAAGAATAGTAATATGGGAGATAAGACAATCATGTATCCTTCCTTGCTTTCCAAGTTGATAGTTCGGTGTCTCGAATCATTAAAGATCCATGGCAGTTCCAAGACGAGGAATTGAAAGGTGATGTTAATTAGTGATGATACCCTCAATAGAATGATGTTTTGTTTCTCTTAGGAGTTAGGTGAGTTCTATGATGTACCAGAGGATGAGGCAGAAGCCGTTCTGAAAAATATAGAAGATACTAAACCTTCAAAGAAAGTTGGAGAGAAGTGGGAACTAAAGGATGTGGAAGAAACAGAGAAAACCCCTAATTCCAAAGAATTCCAATATGCACCTCCAATCCCAAAAAAGTAGAAATCATGTCCGGATGAAGTGGTTTACAAATGGAGGGAGGATAAGATGAACCATAAGGAAGGGGAACCACAGTTTGGCCTAGACCCTGAAGAGGCGAAAGCATTGAAAGAGAAAGATGCTGAGGAGCTTGAGAAATAAGCCAAAGAGAAGAAGCTCAAGAAGAAGATGTCAGTGGCCGGGATTGTGCACTCTCTATTGAAGGCTACTGAAGTTTCATTCGAGAACATTCTCGCACTGAAAACCATTTTATTTGAACCACTACCTGAGACACCAAGGAAAAAGTACATGACTCCAGAAAAACCCAAAGGGAAGGACGTTGAAAAGTAAGTTGTGGAAGAAGTACAAGGAGATGAAAGCATTGAAGATACAACTAATTTGATAAAGAAAGTAGAATAATTTCACGAAAAGGAATGTTCTTTTGAAAAATTGTCAATCCGGACTTCTGAAGTAGGATCATTAAGAATTTGTACTCCTGGAGTTGATGAAAAGGCTGAAGAAGAAGTCAACAAGTTATCAGAGGAATAGAGTCATAAACATGACTTTATTCTTCTTAAAGACATTGAGGCTGGAGCTGAGAAAGAAAAAATTGATGAAGATAAGATTGTACAGTTATCCAGAAGTGAGCATGAGTTTCTAGATGAGGAAGTAGTTCCGAAAACTGATAAAGGGAAACAAGTGGTTGTTGATACACCAATAAAAGGACTTTTGAGGAAGAATGAAGATGTTGGAACTTCTAAGTGGAAGCTGGTTGATCTAGAAGAAGAACCATCACCAAGAAAAATGTCATATTCTGAATCATCAGCTTTGGGACATGATTTTGTCGATCAGTCCCTGAAGTAGATAGTGGACACCAATATGATCTTTCCTTTAATTGAATCCAGATGCCAGATGCTCGAGCATAGCGTGAATCATAAATCAAACTCCCTATCCATGGTTATTGGTATATGTGTAAAGGTTGAGGCCAGTCATAAGAATTTCCTTTTCAATTATGAAGCCCACATAAAATATTACAAGAAAATGGCCACCTGGTCGAAGAATATTATTGATGACTTGAGAGAGCTTGATCAATTTCAAGATGATTTAAAGGATGATATTGATACATAAGATACCAAAATCAAGGATCATACAAATTGCTTTTAGGAAAAGCTAAATATGGATAAGAACACTCGAATCCACGATGTCAGAGATCTAAATCGGAAGTTTAATTATATTGTCCAAGGTTTAAAAATAGAATGGGATCTCTAGATCTAGATGGAAGAAAAGCTAGCAAAGAAAGATGACTTGCTGAAGGCTCAGGCAGAGGCCCTAAAGGCTCAAGATGATAGCATAACAGCCTTATAAAATAAAATAGAGGAGGATCACAAAGAACTAAAGAAGATGAAAACCATTGTGAAGAAGATAATAACCATGGAAAAAGAAGCAAAATAGATCCAAATAAGATCTTTTTTGGTAGCTATTTTTCCATGTACAAATTCTTTCAATCCAAATGAAATTGTGGTTTCTTGGTTTTTTTATATGTTTGTACTAATATTTCAGGTACCATATTTTTTTCCTTTCCCTTAGACTCTTTTTGAAAATCGCAAAGGGGAAGAAAGAAAAATAATTCTAAGTAAAAGAAGAAATAACTCTATGAAAGGGGTATTTTATCAAAGGGGGAGTTCTCTTTACAACTCTTTCCCTATTAAAATGTAAAATCTCATTCTTGAAATCTCGAATATGATCCTTAGTGTTACAAAGCTTAAGGGGGAGTTATTTGTATTCACCATTGTTCATATATAAAGGGAGATAAGTTTTATTTTCAAAGTCTAGAAATTTTTTTTTAAGTCCTTGTATTCTTTTTCATAAGGATGTTTGTGCTTTCCAAAAAGGGGGAGATTATTTTGTCAATAAGGTTTTCCTTATGACTTATACATTCCTTCATACATGGGGAGATTGTTGAGTCATCATGGTTTCCTTATGACTTTACAATTCCTTCATGTTTTGAAGATCCCAAACACCTAATCCCAAGGAAAATCTCTTTTTACCTTGTTTTACTTTTATAAGGAATTTTTTATTCCCCTATGAAATTTATCCTTATCATGCATTATTTTATCATATCATAATTTTTATAAGTGTAAAATTTGGATTGAAACCAAATCCTTGAAATCTCACAATTACTTAGATATGATTCATTCTGTTTTAGGATCTGAACTCTCAAAATTATGGTTATGAACTCTTCTGAGTTATGACTCCGAATTCTGATTATGAATTCTGGATATGAACACTTCTGAGATCTGACTCTGAATTCTGAATATGAATTATGGATACGAACTCTTCAGAGTTCTGACTCCGAATTCTGTATCAGAATTATGGTTATGAACTTTCTGAGTTCTGACACTGAATTATGATTACTAATTCTGGATAGGAACTTTTCTAACTTCTCACACTGAATTATGAATAATAATTCTTGTTGCGAACATTCTGTGTTCTAACTCCAATTTCTCTGAATTCAGTCTCCGAAATCTCATGTGTCCTGGCTCCGAATTCTCATGAACTGTGACTCTGAACATTGCAAGTTCTGGTTCCGAATCCTTATGAATCCAGATTCTGAATTTCCGTGAAATTTAGACTCCATAATTCTATAGAATTCTGGTTCCGAATTCCGAGAAAACAGAATCTGAATATCCCTGTATTATAGACTACGAATTAAATTTTGGATAGACTCCAAACTTTCATTTTCTTACATTCCGAATATCAGTTTTTAGTTAAGATTACACTTCTTTTGTTATAAAATGATGTTGTGCTTTCAGTTACTCACTAACCATTGTTTGAGTAAAACGTGCACAAGACATTACAAAATTGAAGGAAAAATATGATCGTTGGAGGGGGGAGCTGACCGTTGAAGTTGTGCTTATAAATAGGAGCTCATTTGAATGAGATCAGAACAACTTTTGGAACTTCGACTTCGACTTTTGAGAAAGTGTTGTTGAAGTGATTTATAGAAAGATAGGCTCTTATAAACTCTCAGGAATTATGCAGAAAGTTTAGAACTGCTTGTTAAAATGTCGCTTCGTGCAGATTTTCTTAGTGCAGAGGTTCGATTTCCTTGAAATCAATGTCTTTGGGTTGTGAAGTCAGAGGGGCAGATTTCCTTACAAATCAAGGTCTTGCAGGGATAAAAAGGCAGGTACCGGTCTTGGGATTGATGGATTACCTAGGTTTGGGTAAGACATACTTTCTTGAAAGTATAAATCAAAGGACCTATTGTCCAGGGTTTTTGGATACCCTCCTCTTTGGGTTAAAATAGTTACTACTTGTTACTCGTATTATTTTGTTTTCCAATGTGTATTTTAGTTGATGAGTTAATTATAACATTCATATACTTCCTTAAACCTGTATTACGATTTTATAGGATTCTATACACATTAAGTTAGAATCTTAGTTGGTGTAATCTTTTGTTTTGTTTCATATCCAGAATAACTTTTCTGGAATCAAGCAAGATAATCGAACATAGAGGTGTGGTGAATTTTGGTTATTCAAAATTTCATTAAGGATTTTTTGGTATACAATTCACCCCCCTATGGTATTTGAGCATCTCATTAGTATCATATCAATCCTAAATTTGGTATTATATAGTATATCATACTCACATACCATCTCAATAGGGATGTGATATAACTATTGGACACCATTGTCTATGTGAGGGATGTGATCTTTATTGTGGCCTAGGTGTCAGCTAGTTGGATTTGAGATGGTTTTGAGTACTAGGTGTTTGTGGTCAGGATGTGATTTGGTATGTTCAGAAGAGGTTAGAGTAATAAGAAATTTTAAGTTAGGGTGTGAGAGTGGCTAATCAGCCGGAAATTAGTGTGTGGTATGATTTCATTGATTTAACATATAGTATATTACATGACCTGAATTAACTGTTGAACATGCCTTGGTGAGGTTGGGAAGGTTATTTTACCTTCTTACGTACTGTTTGGTTCTTCTGTTTCCTAACAGGGGCATTAGTATGCCACTTTCACATAGCATGACAGACTTTTGTTTTCCTACTATGTATACTTGCATGATCACCCAATATATATAAATTGGTTCTAGGTTTTTAGTTAGAGTTTTTGGACCCTGATAGACCCCACTATATCATATTTCGAAAGTGTTTGTTTCGCCTCTTATCTTTAATTTTAGTATCTTACTTTGGATACATTTGGTATTCTTATCTATTATATTATAAACATGAATATGGGATGTTTTTTGGATTTATTTACATATATTTCATGGAGATAGTTTTTGGATGATCCGTAATATCTTCTAATATGTTTTAAACAAAAATAATGTATCCCATATTTTTGATATGTGTACCCTTGTTGCTAGTCGCCAACCCCAGTCTATGTAGAGGCGAGACTTTGGGGTCATTATCTTTCTTTCTTTGCTGCTAACTTAAGAGAGAAATCATTGGAGGGATGGGGTAATGATATAATGATATAAAAGGTTATGTTTGAGATATATCATGGATATTGGAGTTTGGAACAATGGGTATTACATGGTTTGGTTGGGATAATATGTCAGAAAATCATGATGTGTGATATAATCTAGGGAAGACCGGCTAGGACATGTAATTTTAGCCCCCCCTGTGATCCGATGCACGTACTCTAAGACTACTGAACGTCTATGTGATGCTACACCTATTTCATGGTAGAGACCCTATGTAAGTTACATTAATCACAATGACTTCTGTTCTTATCAGAATTTGGTGTTTTATGAAATTGGTAATGATGAAAAAGAAATGCGTTAAAATGTGTTAAAATTAATATTAAGTAAAATTCCATTCTTCTTTATCCTTATTAAATCCTTGTTTACATATCAGCTATGGATCCTGGATGTCGTTCGTGTGTGGATCAGGCAGTGGAGGATCAGAAGGATATTCCAATTGATTGCCAATGTATTAGTCTGGTTGATGAGGATGAAAAGTGGAAGAAGAAGTTACATGATTTATAGTAGTAGGACTTGGGAATGTATGAGGGTAGTGTTTCAAGATTGGAGGTAGAAATATAGCATGAGGAGATTGAAATAAACTTCAGTTTGAATTAATACCTGATATTGTACTAGGTTTTCTTGGAAGTTAGCTAGATGTGGGGTGCTGGAAATCATAGGTGGATACATTATCTTGGGGAAATGATACAAGAAGACATTTTCTGTGGAAGTGTTGAGAATAATTCCTAGGAGGAGTACCTATCGTTGACTATTAATTTTGAAAGGAGGTAGGACCTAGTATCCATCCAGTAGGGGAGTATATTTGTATGAGATATGGGGATCATGTTTAACGATCACATCTATTTTTTCCAAGAACTCTTTCCAGATGATGAGTCTTGTGAGAGACATCGACAGGAGATCATCCAACCTTAGATCCTGTATGTTGTTACTCTCTTTATGTTTCCAACTTATCTAGAGGTCCATAAAAATTCAGTGGTGATTGACTAGATTCACTCATGAGGAGGTTTACTATGAGAGGGGAACAATAAAATTTCGTTGAAAAGTTGAGTTTTTAATGGCATGTCTCATGTTCTAGGGACATTGATGTTTCAAATGAAATGGAGATGACCTTGGATGCTTCCTTTTTAGCCTTCTGGTGATGGAGGTCCACATGCCTTTCCGAGTGGCTTCCTAATCCAAATTTATTGGAGGTGGATTAAAACAGTTTTAGCCTTATAAGTAGTTGTTGGTGAGATAGTTTTAGTAGTATGGACATCCAAACTTTTCTCTACCTATCGTAGATTGAGTAGGAAGAGTCCTACCTCAATATGCTTCTTGTGTTAAGGGACCACGACCTGAGCATGGTCATGGAGGTGGTATCCATCAGAGAGCTAGAAAAGTTGGTTATGGTGAATTTCATGTGATTGAGGTATAATTTATTGAATGGATAGATATCATTAGAGGTATGATCATTTTATTCAGTACAATTTATTTTTCTCTGATTGATTTAGGATCTTTTCACTTTTTTGTTGCACCCACTCTGGCCCGAGTTCTGGGACTAGATATAAAGAAGCATCCCATTTCCATAGTGTTAAGTATTCTATTTGGAGTCCAAACAATTTTCTTATGTCTACTGAGGTATAGAGAGATTATGAGACTGCATCTAGCCTGTGGGGATCTATTCTTACTACAGATTCATACATACAATTTTATCCTTGGCATAAAATATTTGTATTCAATATTCACCATTATCAACGTCTTTTGGAGGAGTGTTGTTTTTTCAGTTATGGAGGGTCAGTGTGTGGTTTACATTGGATAGTTTGGCTTTCTTATGGGATTTTTGTGTGCAAAGATCCTTCTATCTTCTTTGGATTAGCTATCAGTAGAATAGGTGGATGCTGAGATACTAGAGGTTCCTATAGTTGTTGGGGAGGTCCTATAAGTTTTATTTAATGAGGTTTTTGTGATACCCCCTTGATGTGAAATTGAATTTGGGATAGAATTACAGCCAGTAGATATTCTAATTTTGATGGATCATTATCAGAGGGAACATTTTATGTTATGGGTGTTGATGATTTAGATAGATGATATGATGAAAAGGGACTTTATTTAGCCTAGTGTGACATTATGCGGTGGTCAAATGTTGTTTTCAAAGAAGGTGGATGGTGTTCAGAGGTTTATCATAGAATAATAGAGGTTTAATCACGTGACAATCAATAAATATTACCCTCTTATGAGGATAGAAGATATTTTGAACCAACTGAGAGTGTCATGTTGGTTATCTAGGACCGATATGATGTTTGTTTATCACCAGTTAAGGGTGAACAAAGGTGATATCTCAATGACTAATTTCAAATGACGTTATGGGAACATAGAGTTCTTACTCCTTATTTTATATATTAATAACTCACTAATCATGTTTATTGGGAATACTAACTTAGTTTTTTCCTGAGTTAAGGGATGGGTTCATCATCGTATTCATCGATGTTATCTTGATCTACTCGAACTCGGAGGGGGAGAATATTGAGAATCTTAGGACAATCATCTGTGTTCTTCGATGATACTTTCTCTAAAAAATATTGTCCAGGTTTATGTTTTGGACATGAGAGGTGTATTTCGTTAGGCATATAGTATCATACTAGATGGTGGCAGTGCACCCATTGAAGGTATAAGTAGTTGTTTCTTACGAAAACCACATGAATGTGGAAGAGGTTTTCGGTTTTCTTGGACTCTTAGGCTATTACCAGAGGATTGAGCCAAATTTCACTTTTGTTTCACCAACATTGATAGCTTTGACCGGGAATGACAATGTTTTTTGTGGATTGAGCAATTCCAGGTAGTTTTTGGTTATTTGATGGTGAAGTTGGTTAGTGTTATAGTTCCCCAGTTTCTATAAGAGGGAGTGATTTTTGAATTGTTTTATGATACATTACCTTTAGGACTGGGATACAGGATAATTCAACAATGAACAATGATTTCTTATGTGTCCGGGTAATTACTTCCCCCCAAGATAAATATTCCATCCCCAATCTAGAGCTACAATATGTTGTGTTTTTGTTGAATTTTTTGTTGCATTACTCATTGGGGAGCGTTATGTGGTATTTATAGATCACAAGATCTTGAGGTATGTCTTTTTATAGTGATATATTAATTTTTGGCACCAATGGTGGTCTGAGTATCTTCAATAAAATTATTTTGAGATCATCTACACCATAGGGATGGGAAATGTCGTGGTTGATGCATTGAGTAGAGAGTCTTAGAAGGAGGTTGTTTTGTAATCGGAAGACACCTGAAGAGTAGTTCAAGAGATGGAAACATTTAACATAGATTCAAATGTATAAGGTGGTAGATACTATTCGTTTCAGGTAACCATGCAGTGTTCTCTGATGTAGTAGGTGGAGGAGTCTCAGTGGATATATTTAGAGCCATTGGTGTTGTGTGGTCATATTTTCCATGGTAATGCATCAAAGGTATGATCAGGGGATGGTCGTAACAAGATGGTGTTCTTTAGTATGTTGTTTGTTCCAGTATTGGTTCCTGACGGGGTGCTTCGTGACTTTAATTTCACACATATAGTGTTACATCTAAGAGTTTATAATATGTATAGTTTCTTGATGAATATATTTTGGTGGACTAGAATGAAATGGACAGTGGAAAATTTTGTGGCAACTTGCTTAGTTTTCCAGTAGGTGAAGGATGAGCACCATGTTATTTGTGGTTTCTTGCATCAAATCGATGTCCATAAGTGGAAGTGGGCTAAAATCTCAAGGGATTTCCTCCAAGGGTTACCCAGAGTTCAATGTTTCTATGATACTATAAGAACCCGGATCATCTTTTCTTGTATGAATCATACTTTCTTGTTGTTTTTTTAGAAAAAGATGAGTTTCTATAAATTTCAGGAGTACACGTCGTGAACTTTAAGTACACATTGTGTACTCAATTAATGCAGGAGACCGTGTACTGGGCGGGTAACAGCTGAGTACATGGCCATGTGTGGTGAGATAGAGACAACCTAAAGTGGAGTCCGTAAAAGGCAAGTACACGTCATGTACTTTTAAAAAATAAGTCATGTAATTTTCTTTTCATTAAATTGATCTGGGTCACGTCTGTTGGGAATAACAGCCTACTTCATCATTCGTCCCATCCAGGAGTGCCCGTATAGCCTTATATCTTCTCCAAGCCCCTGACTCACCGTCCGATCATAGATTCGACCACCATCAATTGCGTTGCAATCTCATTAGTGAGTTCTACCTTCTTCATGAACAACATCACCTGATTTCTCATCTCTCTGAAGTTATCCAAACTTAAATGTTTTTCACGTTTTTGTAGATCTACTACATTCTAGGTCGATTCAAGGGCTGAAAACCGAGTATATCGATCGTACACTGTTGAGGCTGGTGGTTTCTGCCTTTCCTTAGTTAGTCTTTGAGTTATATGTGAAAAATTTCCCAATACCCTCATTTGAGGAATTGTGTGTTTATGGTTTTAGTCCTTTTATTTTCATGATATGCCTTGTTGGATTCGATAGTGGGTAATTTTTGGAGAATAGGGTTATCATTTCCATGTTATGGATTTTTTGGCCATGTTTTCTTGTTTTGACAATTTGGTCTAGCTTTTCTAGTTAGGCTGTAACATCACGTTACATTTTCAGGTTTTGTTTATGTTTCATAAGTACCTTCGTTTTGGAGTAAACGTTTAGAGAGCAGTTGGGTGAATTTTTGTGGAAATATAAAGGACAATGTGTTGTTCTTGGTTTGCACATGGTTTGACAAACCGTGAGACCAAACCGTGCCAACCGTGAAACCTAGATAGTAGCTTACGCACGAGCAACACACAGTTTGTCTAATCGTACAGGCAAACCGTGCGAGAATTGTGGCCGAGACAGTAGCTCACACACTATTAGTGCACGTTCTGTTAAACCTTGTGGCCAAACATTGCGTCCAATTAAATGAGATCCTTAAATTGTGGATCTCGCTCTGTTTTCCTCTATGTACCTCATTTCTCCTCCGAAAAGGCCCTGACTCAGGATTTGTCTTCTCCTAAGGTCAGAGAAGGTTCCCCTGTAATTCCAGAGGTGATCCAAAGGCTCATTTTGGTGAATTGAAGCCTAATTCTAGAGGTATCCGATCATTCTTTATCGTTCTTGATCTATTTCATAGATCTACATAGATACTTCCCTTATTCTCTCAGTTTCGTAGATCTACGTCCGTTATGGGTAGATAAAAGTGTGTGGAACCAAATTTTATGAGAGTTGGTCTTGATATTTCTAGGAGAAGATATATAAGGTAGTTTCTTCAAGAATAAACCTAGTTTTCTTGAGCGTTCTCAATCGTTGTGGTTTTGGTCAAAAACATCAAGGTAGGTGGTTTGGTCCTGACTTGCCAAATTGATTATAATTGTATTTTATTGATTTATTTCAACTTCTTATTTAAATTCAATTGGTCATTATTTTTTTCAATTAAATTGATAAAAACTCGATTCCCTTGAATTAAGATATTTGAAATGGTTTTGGCATAGAAATTTGGGAAAACCCTAATTCCATTGAATTCGGTGTATTTATGAGAATTGGACAATTTAAATTGTTTAATTTAAATTTTGAATTTGATGGAAACGATTTCAATTAAATTGTTGAATTTAATTGTGGAAATGAATTGTGTAATGATGGAATTTATTTAAATGGTTTTCAAACTTATGAAAATGTCATAAAATTATTTGATAGAAACCCGTTGGTTTTATCTTGTGAAAAAGGCATGTTTTTAATGAAACCCGTTTTGGTTTTCAAAAGAATGTAATTGGAACTTATGAAATGGAAGAATGGAATTGATCGTATTTTAAGAATTCTTAAAATAGTTCGCCCATCATGTAAGAGCGCATGCAAGCCTTAGGTGGTTAGTGAGTTATTTGGATACACTCTACGCTACGACAACGTTCTAAAACATATTTGTGGTGGGTCACATTCCCGATGGGTTTGTGATGATTCTCCTTTGGCCAGTGTCATAGGGACATGTGTATACTCATTTTTAAGAGTTAACATAGAGAGTGCGGACTCCTATAGCTGGTTAATACTATCGTACCTTCTGGCAGATGACCATGTCGCTCGCTTATTTATTTATATTTGAGATATAAATGTATGCCAATGATTATGAACTGTTTTACATGCCTATTGAATTTATATAAACTGTTTTATATAAAAGTTTTGCTTAATCCATTGTTTTAGAAATATTCCATCATTTGTTAAAGCGTTTCTTAAAATGTTTATTTCTATCATTTGAAAATGTATATCATATTTTGTTTAAATATCATTTTGGGATTGTCAAACCTTTTTATTTGAAAGTTGAAATATTTTATCTAGATAATTCAAATTTGTAATCTGTTACAGAATCATTGGTGGTATACTACTGGGCTTAGGATTACACCCTACTTTTGCCTTCGGGTGTTTGTAGCCTTCCTTCTTCCATGCTCAAGCAAAGGGAATGAATCTCTTGGAGGTGGATCCAATTGTTGACCGTATATTGGGGTGTTGTGTCCTTAGGTACCTTGGGGAAATTTTCCAATTTTAGTACTTGGGTTTTAGAAAATTGGGTTTTTTATGCCACATTTTATTATGGTACATCACTCCCGGTGGAGTTTTATTTTGTAATTCATACTGTTTCATTATTTATTGCTTCCGCATTCTTGTGGATGAAATTTTTCCCACTTGTATGTTGAACAATGTCAGGTTCTATTCGAATACCATTGGGGATCGAGAATTCCCTTCGGGAAATGATAGGGTCGGTTCGGTTATCGGGTTACCAGGGTACACGAACAGGTTCATGACATAGGATACCGATTTCTTTCCTGGCCTAGTATTTTTAGGATGGAGTGATTATTATCTAACATTCCATGATATGTTGTAGATGTTTATCGATGTAGTTCTTGAGATTTACTTTGGCTTCTTATTATCATTTGGGCACAATTATATTACACAGGACTGCGAGAACTTGTTGTAGTGAGACCATAGGGGAAATTGACGTTGAGGAATTTCCCAGAGTGTCTATTATAATTATCATGTTGCGAGACTATAGGGGGATTTACATTGAGTCTCCATCAGCTTTTATATAATTATGTTATGAGTCCATAGAAGTAATTGACGTTGAGTGCTTCCTCATAGTTTCTATAGTTTTGATGTTAAAATACTATAGGGGAATTTGCCGTGAGTGCTTCCTCAAAGAGTCTTGGTTTCACATGACTATTGGGGGAATTGACGGTGATTTCATCCTCAAAGAGTCTTTGTTATATCATTCATTTTATTGTGAAGCAGATGGTAAGGATGTGAGAACTCCATAGAGGGTTTCTTGTATTTTTTCTGGTTGTTTAAATACTTAAAATTAAATGTTTGTAAATGAAGCTATAGGACTGATTACTTTTTGAGTACTTCATTATTTAATGCTTCTTTTACTTATTGCATTCCATATATATTCAATCTTTGTTAGGCACAAATCATTGGGTGATTTCCTACTGGGATTAGTCTCACACCCTATTTGGGTCCTGATTTTGGTCCCAAAAAGATTATATTGCAGAAGGTATAGATAAGGGAAAGAACCCTTATACTTCCGGTACTTGATTGGTGAGGAGCTGGAGAGCATGGGACCAAGATGAGGCCTATGATGCTATTGGATTCTATCAGTTTCTTTTTTTACTTATGTTTAGTATTTTATTCCATCATTGTGAGTTGTTTTCATGCTTTCCTAGACATATGTATCATGCATCATATATATATTTATGTGTGTATGGGTGTCTGTTCCAGTTGTTTATCACTTCCTCTATTTACCTATTTTATGTTTTACGACTTCTTCTATTGTTATACATTTTACTTATATTGTGTTACTCTTTCAATGAGGGAATTGTTTCCCAACTC
The DNA here is from genome assembly GCA_963277665.1 of Viscum album. Classification (NCBI taxonomy): domain Eukaryota; kingdom Viridiplantae; phylum Streptophyta; class Magnoliopsida; order Santalales; family Viscaceae; genus Viscum; species Viscum album. Next base: position 1,911,281,412 of record OY728155.1, read on the forward strand.
TCACCACAAAGGCCCTCGCTTCTAGTCGGCAGCCTCTGGCATTTGAGAAATGCATTTGAGGCCATGTGACCAATCGGGTACAGGGCACCTCTGGGCAGCACCTGGAACTGGGATGTTAACAATTTATATAAGAGGGATTCTTTTCTTCAAGACTTACTTTTTGGGTCCTATATCTAGGAATAAGAATGAATATGTACTTGGTAAAAAAAATCTTGGCACTAGATAACCCATGTACATGGAAAATCCAATTTACCTCATTATTTCAATTTTTCTAGTTTTTCAATTTTACAGTTGATTTGATTTCACCATTGGGTGAATCACTTGTTTTTTGTTGTTATCGTTAATATTATTAAGGTTCTATTTCTATTGAAACCTGATGAGATGAGGGTATGTCATCTCATGTATCATGTAGGCACTTGTTAGAGATAACATGTCAAGCTTTCTTGCCATTCCATTTAAGGTGAATTAGCGATCGCAAGTTTTGGAAAAAGATTTTGTGTTAGATGTGAATGTTGTTGTGATAGAAACACTGATTGAATAACTTATTTTTGATAGGGTATTGATTTTTGTAAGTTTTGTTTGAATGAACACAAAACTTTGGTTCTTGAGGTGTTATGGGCCATCATGGATCAAAATTTAGTGGACCATTATCTTTTTTTCTTATATATAACATGTATGAGATTCCAAGCTTTGATTCACATGGAGTATGGACCCTCAATGATCGGAATTGGGCACTTTAATATTTGTTTCAGTGTTTTTATGTGTTCTGGAATAGTTTCTAAGGATTACTATCCGGAAGAACCTGGAATACACTTCGTTTAATGTTGAATACACGCCATGTGTCCTTTTGTTCAGGAAGGAACTGTTTTTCTTATGTACATTACATGTACTGTATGTACACACCATGTAGTCTCTAACCATGTCACTGGTTGTGTGGGTAGAGACATAAGGCTGGAAAATATTTTGGGGAACACGTCGTGTGCCGGTTGTACACCCCGTGTTGTGTAGAACATGTGTGAACCCATGTGACTAACGACACAGATGGATAAAACATAGGTTATACACACCGTTTCATTCTTGAACACACAGTGTAGTGTAACCCTTGTATCTAGCCAGGTAACAAACAACACGGGCGGTGGAATCCTTCTATTACACACCGTGTCTAGCATAAAAACACCATTTAGTGTGAGCTGTGTGTCCACCCGAGTGATAACCAACACAAGATGTTGAAACCTAAGTAGTACAATTTGTGTCCATATGAAACACATGGTTTAGAGTGAGCCATGTAAGCGGCCATGTGACTGATAACATGGGTGGTTGAAGTTCTTCTAGTACATGTCCCGTCTGGTACTAACATGTCATGTAGTATAGTCATAGGAAAACTATCTAGATTAGCCATTTAAGATAACATGGGTAGGGGAAGAGGATTCAAGTACGTGTCATGTGTTAGGAAAACATGCCATGTATGGGGTGTTACATGACCAGTTTTGGAAGAAGTACATGCCTATGTTAAGGCTTAAGGGAACACTCCATGTAGGCATTATACATGTCTTGTTCTCATGTTTTGAAAAACTCGAATGATTTATTTCACTTATTCCCTTCTTACAATTCTATGTTTCAGTCTCTGTTAATCTTGATCTAATGTGTATGATTGATTTTGAAGAGTAATGACACCCAGATGTCCTCTGGTTGTCCACCAGTTATAGGGAAATGATCCGACATCGGACATGGATGATCAGGGACTACCGGTAAATATTCTTGTAGTGCTAGTCATAGCACTAGCCATCATTCCAGACACAGGTTATAGAGCATTGTTTTGAGAGGGATTTATTAGGTTCATGAAAAATTTCGAGGAACTAATACATCCTACCACGTCTATGGAAGAGTTGAAGAAAGTTTTCCAGCAACAACATCCACCCACTTTCTAAGGGGATGGAGGGCCCCAAGAAGTAGTGTCATGGCTAGGATCCATTCTGACAATCTTCGAGCATCTGAATATGCCTCCAGATAGGAGGGTGAAACTTGATACTTATATGCTTCGGGACTCCTCTATGATATGGTGGTATGTGATCTCACAGGCGGGATGCAATCAGGTTATGGCATGGGACAAGATTCAACATACCTTCTATGACTAATTTTAATTGGAGACATTGCGGGACAATCTAGCCTAAGAGTTCATAATTCTAGTGCATGGTACTCTTTCTGTTATAGAGTATTCTTCTAACTTCACAGAATTGCAATGCTTCACACCCTTTTTAGGGGGAGATGAGTTTTTCCTAGAAAGGAAGTTTGAGGATGGTCTTAGATAACACAATTGAGCTTGGGTGAATATCTTCTTATAACATCCATCACTTCAATATTTAACCAGACGTTGATCACAGAGTGCACCCTGAGGGATTCTGGAGCAATGGAAAATGGTGGTTCATCATCCAGAGTTGGTATTTCTCTAGCTAATAATAGGAAGCACTTCATGGAGTCTACCCGTGGATATCTTAGTAGGAGGGATTCACATTTAGGTAGATATGTCGTATGATTCCAGTGCGGTAAGGTTGGGAATACAAAGAAACATTCTCTGAGAGTCCTAGTGGAGTGCCAATCCTGTGTCTAGATGGTGCATCTTCAGCACTTCGATCTGATATTCTCACCAGCTGCTAGTTAAAGGGGTCTTCTATGACTCTGTGTTCAGGAGAAGTACCACCAGTATCTCAACAGTTAGGTAACTAGAGTTCTTCGAGCTGTTCAAGCCAAAGTAGAGGTCATGGTCATGGTATCCAGTCACCAAGAATTCAGCAACATCAGAGTGGATCAGCTCAGAGTGGTTAGCCAGGTTCACATGGATGTGGAGAAGGTCATACTTTTGCAGTAGATCATACCCAGTAGGAGAAGGATCCCGAACCCTCAACAGTTTGAGGTACCATTTCAGTTTCCTTAGTTTTATCTTCTTCTTTATTCGATAAAGGGGATTCCCAAATATTTATATATGTTTCTATTGTGAAGATCCTTGGGCTTTGTATCATTTCTTGTATTGATATCTTGATGCTAGAAACACTATTGTGGACTAGAATGGCTAGTGTACATCAGTGCAAGGAGTGCCCTCTTGATGTTGGTGGGTGTCACTTCTTATGGGACCTCAATGTCTTAGAGATGACAGTCTATGACTTCATTCTCAGAATGGGCTAGTTAGTTCCCTTCCAGGATTTTTTCAACTTCTATCACCGTAGGGTTAGTTTCACATCACCATAGGGTGGATCGTTTTTTCATAAAGTCAAGTGATATGTCTAGTCAAGCAGAGGAGGACCCGAGCATCATGGGTTGGGAGGAGTTACAACCCAGATTTATAATCCATATCTGGATGACCAGGGGACTCCACAGATGGAAATTCCTCCAGTGGTGGATCATTTCATGGACATCCTACCAAAGGAATTTTTAGGTTTTCCTTAGGAGCGAGAGGTTGAATTTTCTATTGATCTTGTGCCAGGAGTGGAATTGGTGTCCATTTCATTTTATAGGATGGTGACACTAGAGTTGCAGGAGCCCAAGAAGCAGTTGGAAGAGTTGCAGGCAAAGGGTTTCATCCGACATAGTACTTGTCTGTGGGGTTATCCTCTCCTGTTTGACAATAAGGTGGATGATACCCTCAGACATTGCATGGATTATCGGAAGATGAACCAGTTTATGGTCAAGAACTGATATCTATTGTCGAGTATTGATGATCAATTTTATCAACTTCGAGGAGCCCGGGTGTTCTCGAATATTTACTTGAGATCTGGTTACCATCAGTTGCACATTAGACCATCTGATATACCTCTTACAGCCTTCAGGGGCAGGTATGGTCTATACGAATATGTGGTTAGGTCATTCTGTCTCATGAACACACCATCAGTTTTTATGGAACTAATGAACCAAGTGTTCCATCCATACTTGGATTCATTCATGGTAGTCTTTATGGACGATATATTGGTTTACTCTCACACTCGACATGACCATGATATCAATCTTGAGATCTTTTTGAGTACATTGATAGAACATCTGTTATATGCTTTTCTCTCAAATAGCCACTTTTGGATGGATCAAATGCACTTCGTGTGTCATGTTATTTCAGAGAAAGGAGGGTCAGTACACCTACAAGAAGTGAGAGCAGTAGTTTCATTTGAGCATCTGATGAAAGTATTTGAGATGGAGATTTTTCTAGGGCTGGATGGATACTATAGATGTTTCATATAGGACTTTTCCTACTTAGCATCACCATTAACAGGTCTGACTAAGAAGGGTGAGAAGTATGTGTGGGAAGATTATTGTGAGTCAGCCTTTCATGAGATGAATGGGAGTATTACATTTGCACCGATACTAGTATTTCCATAGCTGGTAAAGAGATACATTTTCTACTATAATGAATCAGGTATCGGGATGGGATCAGTGATCATGTAATGAGAAGGGTTCGTAGCGTACAATTCTCGACATTTGAGGCCACATGAGAGGAACTACCCGACGCACGATCTCGAGTTGGCTACTATTGTTCATGCTTTACGCTGTTTGAGACACTACCTTCTAGGAGGGAATTTTGTGGTTTTCACTGACCACACAAATCTCAAGTATATCTTCACTCAGTGTGACTTGAATTTGAGACATCAAAGTTGGGTTGAGTAACTTCAATCCTTATACTTTAATCTTGCCTATACGCCTGGGAAAGAAAACATTGTGGATGATGCGTTGACTAGGAGGACTCAGATACAGACATTTCAGGATTCCAATTATGAGTGGTAGCTTATGGATCTATTCATTGAGATGAATTTGGAGGTGAACGACAGACAAGGGAAGATGTTTATATCTTATATAGCTATTACCTATACTCATCTTGATCGAGTGCGAATGAGGAAGCTATCTGATTATGAAGGCCTAGTCCTATAGAAGAGTGTTTCATGAGAGGATCATATTCCTAGATGGAAAATAAGTGAGGTTGAGATCTTGTGTTTTCATGGATTCATGTGGATTCCAGAAGACATAAGCGAGGAGCTGATGTGGGACTTTCATTCATCAGTTTGGGCAGTACATCCTGGTGTCACCAAGATGAATCGAGATCTGCAACGTCAGTATTGATGACAAGGTATGAAGAGATATGTTTCATGTTTTTTCATGAGTTGTTCCACCTGCCAGCAAGTGAAGGAGGGGCCTCAGTGACATAATAGATCAGTTTCAGTAGTTACCCATTCACGAGTGTAAGTGGAATGATATCATGATAGACTTTGTGATAGTTTTTCCAAGGTCTCCTTGAGGAAATGATGCTACTTGGGTTGTCATTGACAGACTCTCAAAGGATTCTCTCTTATTTCCAATCAAGGAGACCATCAGTGTTGATGAGTTGCGAAGGTTGTATATCCGAGATATTGTACATTTACATGGAGTTCTGCACTCCATTGTTTTAGAAAGGGATGACCATTTAACTTTTTATGTCTGGAAGGGACTTTAGATGGCTTTGGGGACATAAGTACTTCTGAGTACAGCTTACCATACGTAGATAGATGGTCTGTTCGAGCGTACGATTCAGGTTAATGAGGACATGCTTCGAGCATGCATCCTATATTTGGGAGGTTCTTGGGAGAAACACTTAACTCTAGTGAAGTTTTCCAACAATAATAGTTTTCAAGAAACTATTCAGATGACACCTTATGAGGTTTTGTACTATAGTCCATGTTGGTCACCCTTATGCTGGGTGGAGCTAGGTGAGGTATCTTTGTTGGGACCTCGTCTTGTCAAGGAGACCAGCGAGCAGATAGAGTTGATTCAAAAGTGAATGACTATTGCACAGTCACGACAGAAGTCTTATGCTGATCAATAGAGATGTCCTCTAGAGTTTGAGGTCGGGGATCAGGTTTTCCGACGTGTCACACCAAGGTTGGGACACATGATTGTTAGGATATAGGGTAAGCTTTCACCGATATACGTCAGGCTGTTTGAGGTGTTGGAAAGAGTTGGGCCGGTTGCCTATCGATTGAATTTACCTCAAAGTTATCAAGATATGCAAGATTTCTTCCACGTTTCTCATCTCTGAGGTTACTTCTCAAACCCGTCTCATGTTTTCCATCCCGAGTAGGTTGAGTTAGAGTTTGAAGGCTCATTCTAGGTGCATCCTATCCAGATTGTTGATCAAAGTGCAAAGGTTCTCCATCGCCAGTTTGTTCCTCTAGTACGAGTGCTATGGAAGCACAAACATGTATAGAATGAGACATTGTAGAGGGATACCGATGTACGATCGTAGTGGAATGAGTTTTTAGGGGTTTCTTATTCTAATCTGCTTTTCTAGGGAAATTCAGGGACAAATTTCTTTAAGGTTGGGGGGGGGGAGTTTGTAAGAACATGGATCTTCTTTTTAGGTATGAGTCATGATTTATGTTTTTCAAAAAAAAGTGGAGTTTCTGGAAGTTTATGGAGTACACACCATGTACATTAAGTACACTCCATGTACTCGGTTACTATAGGTGACTGTGTACGGCCCAGGTAACTGCCGAGTACATGGCCGTGTGTGGTGACCTGGAGACTTCCGAATGCAGAGGCCGGAGAAGGTAAGTACACCCCGTGTACTTTTAAGATACATGCCATATACTTTCATTTTTTTTCTTTAAATGGACTAGGGTTATGTCTAATGCATAGAACACACTTCTTCTTCATCTGTCTCATCTAGTAGAGTTTGTACGGCTTTAGATCTTCTCCAAGCCCCCCGAATCGCCATCTATTCTCCTATTCGACCTCCATTGATTGCATTGGAATCACATCCGTGAGTTATCCATTATTCTTTGACATTATATCAGGATTTCTCATCTCTATCATGTTATCTTTGGTTGAATTTTTTTGACGTTTTTTTGATCAACCACATTCTATGTCGATCCAAGGGCCGATTTCAGAGTATATTGATCATACAACATTGAGGTTGGTGGTTTGTGCCTTTCCGTTGTTAGTCGTTGAGTTATATGTGCAAAAGATCCCAATACCCTCATTCGAGGTATTGCGTGTTTATTGTTTTAGACCTTTTATTGGCATGTTAAGCCTTGTTTGTTTGGATAGAGGGTAATTGTTTTAGAATAGGGTTATGATTGCCATGTTATGGATGTTTTGGCAATGTTTTCTTGTTTGGACCGTTTGGTCTAGCTTTTCCTGTTAGGCAGCTGCTTTCTTTCCATGTCTAGTATTGGTAGGACGGAGTGATTATTATCTGACATGCCAAGATATGATTTAGTTGTTTATACAAGAAGTTATTGAGGTTTACTTTTGCTTATGATTATCATTTGTGCATTATTTCTTTACACGGGGTTGTGAGAACCTGGTGTAGTGAGACCATAGGGGAAATTGACATTGAGGGATTTCCTAGAGTATTTATTATAATTATCACATTGGGAGACCATAGCGGGGACTGACTTTGAGTGCTCCCTCAGACTGTCTATAATTACATTATAAGTCTGGAAGAGGAATTTATGTTGAGTGCATCCTCATATTGTTTGTAGTTTAAATTTGAAAAGTCTATTGTGGGAATTGATGTTGAGTGCCTCCTTAGAGAGTCCTGATTTCACAGGACTATAGGGGGAATTGACATTGAGTGCTTCCTCAGAGAGTCTTTGGTATATCTTTTTCTTGTATTGTGAACGAGAGGGGTTAGTCACCAAGAACTACCCAGTTGGTTTCTTGTATTTACTTCTGGTTGATTAAATAATTAAAATAAAATGTTTGTAAATGAATATGTATGACTGCTTACTTTTGAGTACATACTTGTTTACTGCTTCTTTTTCGTATTTCCTTCCATGTATATTCACTAACTGTTAGGAATATTTCTTTTGGTTGTTGCCTACTATGATTAGTCTCACACCTTATTTGGGTCATGATTTTGGGCCCAAACTGATTATATTTCTGCAGGTACAGATAAGGGAAAGTGCCCTTCTACTTCAGGTACTTTATTACTGAGGAGCTGGAGAGAATGTGACCAACATGAGGATTTTGATGCTGCCAGAGTTTATATGTTTCCTTTTATACTAGGGTTTAGTATTTTATTCCATCATTATGACATGTTTGGAAACATTCCAAGACATATGTATCATGAATCATATAAATATATATATATATTTGTGTGTGTGTGTGTGTGTGTGGGCCAGGCGTTGGTAGAATTTAGGGAAACCATTTTTTAATAACCTAGAAATACTTGGAAGATGTTGATTGTAGATGAAAGGAGGAATCTATATCCTTGAGAGGGGTATCTTCGGATAGGGTTTCAGTATCATTGATTTTTGATCCAGGTCCCTCGTGTGCTTCAGAAGCGGTGCGGTCATCTCCGGTGCGGCCTGGATCTCTTTAGGAGTAATTTCGTCCATCGATCTCTTTCAAAGATATGTTGTGTGGTTCTCAGAAGCAGCGGTAGGTTTTTCCCATGTTTCGTTAGTTTTTATCGAATGTCTGTGGGATGATTCTTGCCTGTCTCTTGAGATTCCGGTGGAAGCCTATGAATATGCAGTGGATTGTTTTTAATGGTCTCTTATGGATCATTTTTGTTCTTCAAAGACTTCATTCATTGTTTTCAAGAAGAAAGTGGACTCGTGGGGGATCTCGATCCAGGCCAATGTATCAATTGTTCATCGATATTCATTCTCTATTGTTCTTGGTTCTGAAGAGGATTTTCTTTTCGCATGGTGTAAAGCACCTAGGGTTTTTTGGCCTTGGTTATTTAACCTCTCTTTCTGGTATTTGGATGCTCACAATTGAAAATAAATTTCGATGGCGGCAGTGTGGATTTCTTTACCAGGTATTCCTTTACCTTTACACAATGGTGAGATCTTGAAAACCATAGGGGACTCTCTAAGGGGATTCTTGTTCTTGGAGGACCATGACTGGAATGGGAAGGAAATCTTAACAGTGAGGATTTTTGTGGAGCTTGATCTGTCTTTTCCACTTCTGGAAAAGATATCTCTGAGTGTTAATGTAGTTTTTTCTTGGTCCCAAGATATTGTGTACCCAGTTTTTCCGAGGCTCTATTCGCACTGTTTTCCTCAAGGCCACTCGGTCCAATTGTGTAGGAGAAACCGAAGAGGGAGACATGGTCTGAGTGTTTCTTTTTCTTCTAATAGGGGAGTAATTTCTCTTGGTCCAAGGGAGGGAGCAGAGAACTCTGGTAAATTATGGGTTAAACAAAAGGCCTACAATGTTTTATCTTTTGATTTGGGTGTGAATTCCCATGATCTATGAGAGGTTCTTTTTTTGTGTCTTCATTAGAAAAATATGTTAGGAATTCTTCTCCAGTTTCTATGGTGTTTGATTGTTTCTCATTTCAGGGGAATTTGGTGTCCTAGCCAGGTGTTTTAAAGAATTCATATTCTTTCACTATGCTTGCTTTGTCTTCATAGAGTGTGTTGAATATATCTCGTTTTCATGCGTTAGGTTTTGGTACAGTTGGTTATTTTATAAAATATGTCAGGGAAAATTTCCATGATATTCTAAAAGTAAGAAAGGGGCTGGAAGATAGATCATCATGTTCAAAAAAGATTTTTTCAGTGGATGTATTGAGCAGTTGTTTTTCTAGTGTTTCTGGTCCCTTGAAGTAGAAGGAATTTAGTGACATATTTCCTAGTTTTATGGAGAAAAGGAGGACCGTTAAGGGTTAGTCTTTTTTGAATTATCTTCTAATGTTGGCTTTGACTATGTCTAATGGAGTTTGTACAAGAGATATAATGCGATACTTACAGGAATTTACATCTTCCAATGATGATATGACCAAGGATCCTAGGGTCAATGCCAGGATTTCTTTTTCAAATTGATTCCTTTTATAGTATGGAACTCCCATGGTCTTGTGGCCCAAAGGGAAGTCTGAATTTTTTGCTATGAAAATTAATAAATATAAGGTTGATGTAGTAGAAATTCTTGACCAAAAATAGAATTCATCATGGATTGGGGAGTTCTCTCATAATTTACATATGCATGAATGAATTAATGTTGATTCCATTAATCATTTTATTTGTATTTTCTGGAAAAAAGAGGTTGATGTGGTCCTTGTTAAAGGTGGAGATCAGTTCATCACAGTAAAAGATAGTACCAGTTCTGATTGGATGTATATTTACTTTGTTTATGGTAGCTATGACATGATGAAGAGGGACCTGTTATGGAAGGATTTGGATGAGTTTTATTCAAAAGATCTCCCATGGATTCTTGGTGGATATTATAATGCGGTTTTAGACTCGAATGAGAGGAATGGAAGAGGTGAAATTCCGCAAGTGGCCAGTACAAGATTTTCACTATTTTTTGGCGAAAAAAGGCCAGCTGGCATGGGCTTTCATGGGGACCGTTTTACTTTGTTTAACAATCGGAAGGTCTGCCGACTTTGTTGGAGCAGTTTAGATCGATGTTTGGAAAATGTGCATGATATCACTATGTGTCCTGATTCCATGTTGGACCACATTACCCGGGGTATTTCAGATCATTCTCCCCTCCTTGTATCTCTCTTTCCCAGACATGGTGGAGGCGAGAGGTTCTGTTTTCACGCTCACTGGACCGAACTTCAAGGTTTTCCTATGGTTGTGGAGGATAGTTGGAAGGAGCCGGTGCGGGGTTTTTCATGGGTGGTGGTTCACAATAAATTGAAGTGGTTGAAACTGAAACTATAGGATTGGTTCAAGGGTCTTCCAAGAGATGATCAGGAGTTATAGAATATATAGCATGAAGTTGAAAGGATGGAGGGAAGTCTTGAGAATGTTTGGGATGACATGGTGTATGAAAATTTATTTCTTAAGAAAAATTCTTGGGCATCTTTGATTCTGAAACAAGAATGTGCTTCCAGGGAGAAATCAAGGGTGAAATGGCTACATACAGGGGATAACAACTCGACATATTTTCATTCATGTATTAATAAGAGAAGAAGGTTAGTTAAGATTAATATTTTACTTGAAAATGGATCGTACTCAAGTTATAGAGATGTTGTTGGAAACATGGCTTTTTTGTTTTTCAAAAATCTGCTTCCAGGGCCTAATAATAGGCTGGACAGTGGGTATCTGAGTGGTAGTTCTGAAATTATAAAAGGTATTCCCAGCTTGATGTCTGAACAAGATAATAAGGTTTTTGAATAAATTCCATGTGAGAAGGTAATTTTTGCTGCTATGATGAATCTTAATCCAGAAAGTGCTCCGGGGCCAGATGATTTTCCTAGTTTTTTTATAGGGGATCTTGGGAGATTGTTAAAGAGGATATTATCATGGCTATTCAATACTTATATTAGGTGGAATTATCTCGAGGGTGGCTGGAGCTACTACTTTGGTTGTTATTTCCAAGGTCAAAAATCCTTCATTTATTCAAGACTGCCAGCTGATTACTATGTGAAATTTTCCATATAAAATCTTATCAAGCATTGTTAATTCAAGATTGTCCAATTTTATTACTCGATGGATATCTTTTGAACAGTATGGGTTTGTTTATGGACGGTCTATTCAAGGAGCAGTGGATTTGTCTCAAGAGATGATCCTTGATATTAACATCAAAACACATGGTTCTAATATGGCCATTAAATTGGATATTAGTAAGGCATATGATCATATTGAATGGGGTTTCATTAATATGGTGCGTAATTGTATGGGTTTCGCTTCATGGGATATGAACATTATTTTCCGATTCTTTTGATCCTCTTGGATGGCAGTGTCTTTCATGGGAAAAACTATAAGGCCCCAGCCTTAAACTTTACTTAATCTTGAGTTATTACAAGATTACACGTTGAGGTTCATTTCAAGTTTAGAGTTTTAGAGAATTAGATCATGAAACTTGCATTACATTCCACATTTAAACAAAGTGGTTACATAAAAGACAGTATTCATTCTTCCCATCAACGAAATCATATTCAAAATAAAACATGGATTCTTTCACGACACATCCTTGACAGTATCATCACATCATGTACCCTTCCCTTAACCTGTGAAAAACATTTCAAAAACTTGGGATGAGCATAAAAAGCTCAGTAAGGGATATATAGATACGGAAAGGAAACATGAGTACATGTATACATAAGAATGAAATCATACTTTACCCATAAAACAAAGGCATATCAAATCATGAATAAATCATAGAAATCATAAGACACAAAAGGTAACTTGAGGCATTCATAACATTCTTATGTAGGGAGTAACCCTCTTGGTTACGTTTTGGAATACCAATCACAGTATATTCCCTAAATCTCTTCAGAGAAACCTCAATGTTTCACTCCTTCGCGTTACCCAATGCATTGGAGAGCTATATTGGGCTCACCCACCCATAGTTTATCACGGAACCACCCGTTTTCATAACAATGCCCAAGAACCATAACATAAATGTGTCACATAAAACATGCATAACCGAAACATAACATTTCTACATTTCAACCACAATATAACATTTTAGTATAATGAAATATTGAATCCATTCAAAAAGAAACCATTTCCAAAACCATTTAAAACATTTAATAAAGATATTTTTGAATCAAACTGTCCCATACCACCTTGAAGCTTAAAATTTTAAACCATTAATATCCATATAAATAAATCCTTAAAACCATTTTGAAAACATGGATATTAATAAGAACAAATAATTAAAACATTTAAAACGATATTTTGGTTAATGGGGTTTTACCAAAATTAGAGACACTTGAATACAATAATTGAGGAATAACATTTAGTCAGAACTTTATAATATCATGATAATAAATGGATTCTTTATATAATACTCCAAAGTATAGTATATACACCATATAAGAGTGAATTGGTTCATAACAACAATGAACCCTCAATAGAAATGTCAAATGTGATGAAATCCCTTATAAAGAAGGTATCCTTAAATTAAGGACAAATCAATCTCAAAAATATGTGTGACAAATATAAATACACCCAATATAAGTGTATATTAACTGTAAAACAATAAAAGTTCATTCACACATATTCAATGGATGTCATATTCAATGACTACATGTTGAACCCAAATAAATCGAAATTGGGTTAAAAAGTTCCTTTGACAGCCTAACGGCATCACATCAAAATGAGTTGATGAGAGATAAAAAAGTGTATCTCATCACTTGGACATAAAATTTACATCAATAAGGATATATGAGAATGTATCCCAACATAACAATATGTAAATTAAATGACCCAACAAAAGAAGTCTTTTAAAAAAGAGGAAGGTGAAAGGTTCCCTTACCGACTTGGGTATCTTTCAAAACATACACCCCCTGAAAGAAGGACAATAGATCATTGATGTAAATACTCATAAACAAATGTATATTACACAAAGAGTATAATAATGGACATTACATACACCACTCAATGGAATTTCTGGCAAATGTAGCATAAATCTCATGGGAATACAAGTGAGATGAAAAATCCCTTACGAAAACTCGGCAGCCTAACGACGCCACATAAAACTTCCGAATATGGATTGATGAGATCAAATAGGATATCTCATCACACTACAATAAAATGTACAGAAAGAGGAATATAAAAGAACATCCCCCAACATTACAAAGAGGAGCTTAAAAGAAGTGACATAAAGGAGAGTACCTAAAAAGAAAGAGAGAGGTTAGATCTCTTACGAAAGTTCGGCAGCCAAACGGCGCCACTCAGAACTTCCAAAATGGATTGATGAGAGAGAATAGGGTCTCTCATCACATGAACATAAACATTACAGTAAGTGTAATATAATAGATCATCCCAATAACAAGAAATATGAGCTTTAAAAGGAATGACATAAAAGTGTGTACTTAAAAAGAAAGAGAGGAGTAGGATCCCTGACCTTGGGTTCGACTTGGCTCGATCGTTCTTTAATCTCCTGAATAATAAATTTGAGATAATTTATACTTCCTTAAGAACCCTTTTCAAGTTCATTATTCCTTTTATATCACTTATTACCATGTCATAAAAATTATGTAATCATTTAAGTTAATAATATTTGTTTTGCCGATATTTGGTTCCTAAGTCGAAAGTGGACTTCTTACAATTACATGTTGTTCGTGTGGACAAATGTTTATTATATCCAGAATTGTATTCATGATGTAGATATCATATATTTAATATATATCCAGTACATTCATGAATTTATAACGTTACATAATCATTTAAAGGTAAGAAATGAAATGCACCGTTCATGGAGACGGTAAGCCATACGTACGCATGAACTCTACTTTCATTTCTATTTCGTATTTTATAGAATGAAATAATAATGATATAAAGGTATATTATAATTCCAGTATAATATCATATATAATATCATAGTTCCATCCTTTATACATCCCACATATGGTATTTAACGAATCAAATCACTTTGAGGGGGCGGTAGTCCGCACTTCCTAAAATGAAGATATCACGTATACCCATAATGGATGCCATAAAGGTAAGACACAAATGAAAAATACAGAAGCATAAGTAAAACATAAACATATTATATATCATATATAAAAATAGTTACATCATAATGTCCACATTTGAAGGTGTTAAATTAGTATTGAACAATCATCGTTTCGGGAGGCAGAATTTCGCCATCCACGGAAACCGTATGTTCTTTAACAATTTGATGTAGTTGTGTGAAAGTGTAGCTCTAAAAAATCTTATAAAAACATCCTAGTATATTGAAGATACTGGTGTTGTTACAAACGAAGTAAATAAAAAGAGTTTAGGGGGTTGGAGAAGCAAAATAAAACAAATGAACATGAGAGAATGAATTACCTTTAAAAGTGTAACTCCTTTTGATTTGAGCCTAAAGGCTTCCGTTGAAAGGATTATGCCCAAAGGGAATCCTCTAGGATGAGTAGAGGGATGTGGAGAGAGTAAATGGGCAGGGGATGGCCGAGCCAAAGGCTTTAGGAGTGTGTGAAATGAGGTAGAGGTGGAGGCCTTTTATAAGAGGAGAGGAGGGGTACTTTTGGAAAGTAAGCAATATTACTTTATTTGAAAATGTGTTTCGGTTTTAAAATGTCCCACATTGATATTATTCGTGGATAAGGTGATACGGGTTCTAAATACATCCATCCAATAAGTTTTGGACATGTTTAGTTCATAGATTTTACATTATCTTTCCATTTTATTTAAATCGTCAAATAATGATGTCATCGCTGCATCATTAATATGTCATAAATAATTTAATTTATTTAATGTCTAAAAATTATAAAAAAAATACTATGATGTAGTAAATAGTTTTAGCTTTCCAATGACTATTTATAATCAAAAATATGACTTGTATAACCCCACTTAAAAATTGTTTTATTAAAACATATCATGGTTGTGTCATTTTTACTTTTACATTAAATAAAAAGTTATTTATGTCATTTCCCAACCAAAGTGGCTCCATGGGGTCCCCAAGTTGACCCATGGATTTTCTTGGTCGTCCATTACTCATACAATAAGGTTAGGACAAGTTTCATGGTGTTTTCACATTTTTATAATATCATTTTTACATTAAATTACACTAATTACCTCTAATCGCGATTAATGAAAAAAAGTTACTATTCACCAAAAAATTATTTTCATCCCATTGAACCACATTTTATATACTAATGACAACCATTTATGTCGGATTTTCAAAATTCAATACACATTAGTGGTAAACTTTCATTTAACTGAAAAATCAGTTTGCTTGATTACCACTTAGTGGTTTCACTATTCATCAAAAATTGGAGTTTTTCAGAAAAATACCAAAACTTCACCGTAAGAAATATTTGATATTATGAATTCAAAAATGAAGTCCGTTTTACAAAATTCAAAACATATTAGTCACATTAATTAATTTAATAATTAATTCCCGTTGTCAGAGCAAACATCGTGTTTTTATAAAACAATAAGTATCAAAATATTGACAGTAGTTTAAGTCTGATTTCAAAGTGAAATTAATTCCAATGAACACTATTGGATTTAATGGTAAAAATATTTTCTAATTTCACTTTAAAACCAATTAAAAATATTATCTAATCATACAAATAAATTATATTAAAAAGAGGTTTTGAATTAAAACACAACATTTTACACTATTCATTAAAAAATGAACTTTATCGGAAAAATACCAAAAAAAATACACAAAGTAAAATTTGATGTCCCAATTCTTAATAAGAGTTTTATTTGGTCCAAAAGAATGTATAAGAGTGATCAAAACTATATTTAATGACATTTCTCCATTAAAAGGAGATAAGTGAACCTTTAGTGAAAACTAGGGCATATACGCCTAAAATTGATTTTTTTCTGTATTTTAAGCCTTTAGCTTTTATTGGATAAATGTAAAAACATTAAAAAACATATATAATATTATTTTTATTATTTCTATCCATTCCCACCAATAAAATGGCTACATGTTAACTACCATTTAAAATAATATTATTTTAATATTAGAGTGCAACGTAAGATTCTCAAGAAACTCGTTGTTGCGTGTTGGGTACGCCATCGAGCATAGCGTCCCCTTTAAAGTCATATCAATATTTTATTCACAAATATGGATAAATATGAAAATGTCATATTCTTTATTTACCTGGGGTGATACAACCTTCCCCCCTTTTGGGAATTGCGTCCTCGCAATTTTTAAAATTGAGCTTGGAAACATCCTTGAAAGTCTCACATCGGAACAAGAGTCGGTAAAACAAACACTTTAATATAACGAAAGATAAATACAAAGGTCACCCGAGTTAACCCATACTAGGATTCCAAGTATGAAAATATGGACATGGAGGAAAAAACAAAGGGTCATGCTCTGATGGAGAGTGATAGAAAACATGTTTAAGAGAAAGTTAACCACGAGAAAATCACAAACTTGTGATGGGTTAAACGGTATTCGATTCCCCCGTAGGAAAAGTTAATAGACAACATTTTTGTTTTAAGTTAATTTTTATTGAGGAATTTATTCATAAGGAAACATAATCACTTATCATATTGACTTTCAACTTTTATTAGATTCCTTACACAAACTCATATTTTCTCCAAAAGATGAGTATTTAGGAAAACTTGTTCACATTAAGAGTACTATAATCAACTTCTAGAGAATCACCTAATCCACAAAATAGAACTATATACTTCCCATGTCTTTAGACTTTAACCAAAACCAAAAAGGTTATTACAAGATCAGATAATCTAGAAAAGGATAACCCTTTAAAAATAAAATCTATGCTTAATCTCCAAAATTTGTCCAACAAAACCCAAAGTTCAACGAGGACCATTATATAATCAATTTTCCTATAAAATTCTTCAAAGTAAACCAATATAATATTGAAACCCAAATATTTTAATGATTTAGTCACATCGTAACATTTATCTCCAAACAACATTAGTTTCTCCTAAAGTCTCGTATTGAAAAGTAATTAACCTAATCACATATCCTCCATGATAGGTTAATCATTTTCATAAATAACCCAAAATCAACTTACTCTTAATTCATAAAATCATATAACTAAAAAGAATCGGTCAAACTAACCAGGGACTTCACGTAGTCCAGTGGTAGGTGATAAATACCAGTCGCACTTTGGTTGTGGGTTCGATTCCCGCATCTTTGTCCGACGCGACGGGATGTCACACGGTCTGCGTGTTGTCCTTTTTCCAAAACTATATAATTCTTAAAACATTCCCCAAAAAGAGACAAAATCATCAAAAATGATCATAACATATTTTAACCTCAAGTTTATCTCATGCCTTTCATTTTCCAGCATATCATATAATAACCCATAATTACCTCAAAAGTAAGGATCATATAAACCCTAATGGTTACCTTAATAATTATTACCTGAATTTCCACATCGAGTTGGCCATCTCGTACATGATGCATTAGAGAACTCACCAAGGTTGAAGTGATTGATCATGACTCCTTGATAGTTGGTTTAGAACAACTATGAGATTCCTCATTGAATCCCCCATCTCATCCAGTATCTTAATCAGAGAACCACCACAGTTTCCTTCAAACCCATTGTCACTTTGGTGCCTGCTAGATCCAGCCATTTACTAAAACAAAAAAGTTCAGTGTGATTATATCAACAAAACCATCATGTACTAATGAGGAAGGTAAACACTAAGATATACTTACTCCTTCACTTTATCTAAAATTAGGACTCTTTCTAAAATCCTGACCATTATGGTAATGTCACTTATGCTTAATGAATACCCTAACCTCTAATGTTATCTAAACCGACCTTTGATACCAACTATAAGGCCCCAGCCTTAAACCTTTCTTAATCTTGAGTTATTACAAGATTACACATTGAGGATCTTTTCAGGTTTAGAGTTTTAGAGAATTAGATCATGAAACTTGCATTATATTCCACATTTAAACAAAGTGGTTACATAAAAGACAATATTCATTCTTCCCATCAACGGAAACATATTTAAAATAAAACATGGGTTCTTTCTTGACACATCCTTGACACTATCATCACATCATGTACCCTTCCCTTGACCTATGAAAAGCATTTCAAAAACTTGGGATGAGCATAAAATGCTCAGTAAGGGATATATAGATATGGAAAGGAAACATGATTACATGTATACATAAGAATGAAATCATACTTTACCCATAAAACATAGGCATATCAAATCATGAATAAATCATAGAAATCATAAGACACAAAAGGTAACTTGAGGCATTCATAACATTCTTACGTAGGGAGTAACCCTCTTGGTTATGTTTTGGAATACCCATCACAGTATATTCCCTAAATCTCTTCGGAGAAACCTCAATGTTTCACTTCTTCGCGTTACCCAATGCATTGGAGAGCTATATCGGGCTCACCCGCCCTTAGTTTATCATGGAACCACCCGTTTTCATAAAAATTCCCAAGAACCATAACATAAATGTGTAACATAAAACATGCATAAAGGAAACATAACATTTCTATATTTCAATCACAATATAACATTTTAGTATATTGAAATATTGAATCCATTCAAAAAGAAACCATTTCCAAAACCATTTAAAACATTTAATAAAGAGATTTTTGAATCAAAGTGTCCCATACCACCTTGAAGCTTAAAATTTTAAACCATTAATATCCATATAAATAAAACCTTAAAACCATTTTGTAAACATGGATATTAATAAGAACAAATAATTAAAACATTTAAAACAATATTTTGGTTAAAGGGGTTTTACCAAAATTAGAGACACTTGAATACAATAATTGAGGAATAACATTTAGTCAGAACTTTATAATATCATGAGAATAAATGGATTCATGATATAATACTCCAAAGGACAGTATATGCACCATATAAGAGTGAATTGGTGCATAACAACAATGAACCCTCAATAGAAATGTCAAATGTGATGAAATCCCTTATAAAGAAGGTATCCTTAAATTACGGACAAATCAATCTCAGAAATATGTGTGACAAATATAAATACACCCGATATAAGTGGATATTATGTGTAAAACAATAAAAGGTCATTCACACATATTCAATGGATGGCATATTCAATGACTACATGTTGAACCCAAAGAAATCGAAATTGGGTTAAAAAGTTCCCTTGACAGCCTAACGACATCACATCAAAATGAGTTGATGATAGATAAAAAAGTGTATCTCATCACTTGGACATAAAATATAAATCAATAAGGATATATGAGAACATATCCCAACATAACAATATGTAAATTAAAAGACCCAACAAAAGAAGACTTTTCAAAAAGATGAGGGTGAAAGGTTCCCTTACCGACTTGGGTATCTTTCAAAACATACACCCCAAGAAAGAAGGACAATAGATCATTGATGTAAATACTCATAAACGAAATTATATTACACAAAGAGTAGAATAATGGATAGTACATATACCACTCAATGGAATTTGTGGCAAATGTAGCATAAATCTCACGGGAATAAAAGTGAGATGAAAAATCCCTTACGAAAACTCATCAGCCTAAAGGAACCACATAAAACTTCCAAATATGGATTGATGAGATCAAATAGGGTATCTCATCACACTACAATAAAATGTACAGAAAGAGAAATACAAAAGAACATCCCCCAACATTACAAAGAGGAGCTTAAATGAAGTGACATAAAGGAGAGTACTTAAAAAGAAAGAGAGAGGTTAGATCTCTTACGAAAGTTCGTCAGCCTAACGACGCCACTCAAAAATTCCAAAATGGATTGATGAGAGAGAATAGGGTCTCTCATCACATGAACATAAAAATTACAGTAAGTTTAATATAAAAGATCATCCCAATAACAAGAAATATGTGCTTTAAAAGGAATGACATAAAAGTGTGTACTTAAAAAGAAAGAGAGGAGTATGATCTCTTACCTCGGGTCCGACTTGACCCGATCGTTCTATAATCTCCTGAATAATAAACTTGAGTTAATTTCTACATCCTTAAGAACCTCTTTCCAGTTCATTATTCCTTTTATATCACTTATTACCATGTCATAAACATTATGTAATCATTTATGTTAATAATATTTGTTTTGCCGATATTTGGTTCCTAAGTCGAAAGTGGACTTCTTACAATTACATGTTGTTCGTGTGGCCAAATGATTATTATATCCAGAATTGTATTCATGATTTAGATATCATATATTTCATATATATCTTGTATATTCATGAATTTATAACGTTACATAATCATTTAAAGGTAAGAAATGAAATGCACCGTTCATGGAGACGGTAAGCCGTACGTACGCATGAACGCTACTTTCATTTCTATTTCATATTTTATAGAATGGAATAATAATGATATAAAGGTATATCATAATTCCAGTATAATATCATATATAATATCATATTTCCATCCTTTATACGTCCCACATATGGTATTTAACGAATCAAATCACTTTGAGGGGGCGGTAGTCCGCACTTCCTAAAATGAAGATATTGTGTATACCCATAATGGATTCCATAAAGGTAAGACACAAATGAAAAATACAGAAGCATAAGTAAAACATAAACATATTATATATCATATATAAAAATAGTGACATCATAATGGCCACCTTTGAAGGTGTTAAATGAGTATTGAACAATCATCGTTTCAGGAGGCAGAATTTCGCCATCCAAGGAAACCGTATGTTCTTTAACCATTTGATGTAGTTGTGTGAGAGTGTAGCTCGAATAAATCTTATAAAAACATCCTAGTATATTTAAGATACTGGTGTTGTTACAAAATAAGTAAATAAATAGAGTTTAGGGGGTTGGAGAAGCAAAATAAAACAAATGAACTTAAGAGAATGAATTACCTTTAAAAGTGTAACTCCTTTTGATTTGAGCCTAAAGGCTTCCTTTGAAAGGATTCTGCCCAAAGGTAATCCTCTAGGATGAGGGGAGGGATGTGTAGAGAGTAAATGGGCAGGGGTTGTCCGATCCAAAGGCTTTAGGAGTGTGTGAAATGTGGTAGAGGTGGGGGCCTTTTATAAGAGGAGAGGAGGGGTACTTTTGGAATGTAAGAAATATTACTTTATTTGAAAATGTGTTTCGGTTTTAAAAGGTCCCACATTGATATTATTCGTGGCTACGATGATAATGGTTCTAAATCCACCCATCCAATAAGTTTTGGACATGTGTAGTTCATTTATTTTACATTATCATTCCATTATATTTAAATCGTCAAATAATGATGTCATCGCTGCATCATTATTATGTCATATATTATTTAATTTATTTAATGTCTAAAAATTATAAAAAAAATACTATGATGTAGGAAATATTTTTTTCTTTCCAATGACTATTTATAATCAAAAATATGACTTGTATAACCCCACTTAAAAATTGTTTTAGTAAAACATATCATGTTTGTGTCATTTTTACTTTTACATTAAATAAAAAGATATTTATGTCATTTCCCAACCAAAGTGGCTCCATGGGGTCCCCAAGTTGACCCATGGCTTGTCTTGGTCGGCCATTACTCATCCAATAATGTTAGGACAAGTGTCATCGTGTTTTCACATTTTTATATTATCATTTTTACATTAAATTACACTAATTACCTCTAATCGCGATTAATGAAAAAAAGTTACTATTCACCAAAAAATTATTTTCATCCCATTGAACCACATTTTACATAATAATGACAACCATGTATGTCATATTTTCAAAATTAAATACACATTAGTGGTAAAATTTCATTTAACTGAAAAATCAATTTGCTTGATTACAACTTAGTGGTTTCACTATTCATAAAAAATTGGAGTTTTTCAGAAAAATACCAAAACTTCACCCTAAGCTATATTTGATATTCCGAATTCAAAAATAAAGTCCGTTTTACAAAATTCATAACCTATTAGTAACATTAATTAATTTAATAATTAATTCCCGCTGTTAGAGAAAATAGCGTGTTTTTATAAAACAATAAGTATCAAAAGATTGACACTAGTTTAAGTCTGATTTCAAAGATAAATTAATTCCAACGACCACTATTAGATTTAATGGTAAAAATATTTTCTAATTTCACTTTAAAAACAATTAAAAATATTATCTAATCATATAAATAAATTAGATTAAAAATATGTTTTGAATTAAAACACAACACTTTACACTAGTCATTAAAAAATGAACTTTATCGGAAAAATACCAAAAGAATACACAAAGTAAAATTTGATGTCTCGATTCTTAATAAGAGTTTTATTTGGTCCAAAAGAATGTATAAGAGTGATCAAAACTATATTTAATGATAGTTCTCCATTAAAAGGCGATAAGTGAACCTTTAGTGAAAACTAGGGCATATACGCCTAAAATTTAATTTTTTCCATATTTTAAGCCTTTATCTTTTATTGGATAAATATAAAAACAGTAAAAAACATATATAATCATATTTTAGTTATTTCAATCCATTCCTTCCAATACAATTGCTACATGTTAACTACCATTTAAAATAATATTATTTTATTATTAGAGTGAAACGTAAGATTCCCAAGAAACTCGTTGTTGCGTGTTGGGTACGCCATCGAGAATAGCGTCCCCTTTAAAGTCATATCAATATTTTATTCCCAAATATGGATAAATATGAAAATTTCATATTCTTTATTTACCTGGGGTGTTACAAAAACTCACAGTTTTTAAACCTTCTCATGGTCTAAGGCAAGGAGATCCTATCTCTCCAACTCTTTTCTTTCTTATGCATGATTCTATTAGTCACCTCATTAATGAAAAATCTCAATGGGAAAACGTCTTCCTTATTGTAGACCCATGAATCACCATGAAATGTATCAAATAATGTTTGCAAATGATACCCTTTTTTTCACTAATGGAAGTGGAGAGTTAGTTGAGGTTCTAATGGATATTCTAGAGGAATAATGTCTTTGGAGTGGCCAAGGAATTAATCGATCTAAAAGAAGTATTTTTTTACCAAAGAACTGTGATGTTAGTCAAGTTATATCCTTGTGAAGAAGGCTGGACATGCAGAGGGGTTCATTCCCGATGATGTATCTTGGATCACATATAAACCCTGGTCGTGTCCGGATTTGTGACTTTGATGGAATTATGAATAAAATTTTCAGCCGTGTGTTGAATTGGAAGAATCGATTTTTATCTTTTTGGGGTTGCATAACGCTGATTAATACTGATTTGGGGGACATCCCTATTCATGATTATTTTGGGTTGTAATGTTCCGAGGGGAGTTGTTTCATCCATTGATAAAGTGTTTGATGGTTTTATTTTGGATGCTCAGGAGGAGGAGAAAAGACATTCATCTTCATGGACTATGCTGGAAAGGCCAGTCAATGAGGGTGGTTTCAATGTGAGAAGTCTAGCTGGGGTTATTCATGGCATGCATGTAAGGCTTTCATGGGATGTGGTGTAAATTAGGACCCTTTTGGGGAAGATTATTTCTGAAAATTATGCTTCTCAAGGTTCTTCCTTGTCGCTATTAGTTCAAGATCTGATTCAATGCATTAAGAACTATTCTAGATGGATTATTTTGAGGGGGGATGTTTTTTTTGGCACTACAATTGGGAGGGAGTTACCTTGGCCTTTCCTGGTTGACCTGCTCGCATGATAACTTCTAAAGAGGCCAGTAATTATCCATCCTTTAGTGATGCAATTATGGACAAGGATCAGAAGGAAGTCATTGATCATATTGAGCTGTATTCAAATCTGGATAGATGTGTTTTCTTAGCTTCTAATTCTGGTTACTTCAAGATGAAGGATATCTTTCGAATATCGGCTACTCAAAGTTATCAGGATCCTTGGAATAGCATGGTTTGGTATGAAAAAATACCAATCATATTCAATTTCCCTTTATGGAGAATAAAAAATAAATCCTTTTCCATAAATGAGAATGTTAAAGGATGGGTATCAACATGGTTTCTTAATGTCACTGCTGTAGGGTTCATAAGGAGGAGTGCTCACATCACCTATTTTTCGAGAGTGATTGGGCCAGGGATGTGTGGGGATTATTTGGTGAATTCAATAGTTTTATTACACCTAACATCATGGATGTTCTTTTCCTCAAATGATGGTTCCATGGAGATACTGGGGAGAGTCTGGAAAAAATGGCCAGATCTGTGATTTTGAATATAGGCTGTTGGTGTATTTGGTTGGCCAGGAACAGAACCAGATTTGAGAGCATGAGATGTTCGTGGGAATATATTTCTGTGAGGATTAAATCTTTTTGGGTTGATCTGGTTGATGGCATGAAAAATTGGAATATGGCTTCTTCTTTTCACATTCTACAGGTACAGTAGGATGCGGATCAACATTCTTATTTTGTGGGAAGATGTAAATGGATATGTTGGTCTCTGCCTAGAAGGGGTCTGAATTTAAACATTGATGGTTATTGCTTGTCTGGCTTTATGAGGGGTGGTGGATTGGTCTGAGATCCCAAAGGGGAGGTGGTGTTGGCTTTTGCAGCCTTTTATGGGAAAGGTAGCTCTATAAAGGCGGAGGCTAAGGCCTTATGGTCTGGAATCAGAATCTGTGAGCAGAGGGGACTGAATATCAACATAAAACAGACAGATTCCAAGGTAATTCATGATTTCTTATAGGGTAACATTTCTTTTCCTTGGGACATCTCTTATATTATCATGAGGACACGGTCGAAGCTAGAAAACAAGGGGATTCATGCGAATCATATCTGGCGAGAGGTTAATATGGTGGGGGATTACTTCGCATCGATGTTGGAGGAAACTCAAGGGACTAATGTGTCTGTTTTTTTTTGAATTTTCATCATTTTAATGATGAGGGGACTAACCTAATTAGGGGATACCATCTTGTACTCCACTACATTAGGCCCCCATAACTTGTGTGTTTTTTGGCCGTGCACATATCTTCTTTGTTGGGATTCTTAATAAAAATTCATTGTTGGTTGTGTGTGTGTGTGTGTGTGCTCTTGGTGTTTATTACATCCGTTGTTTATCTATTGTATGTGTTACTGCTTCTCCTATTATTATCTGCCTTACATTCAATGTTTTAGTCTTACTTTGAGGGAATATTTTCCCCAATATCACACCCAAGGCCCTCGCTGCTAGTCGGCAGCCTCTGGCGTTCATGGAAATGCACTTGAGGCCATGTGACCAACCGGGTACGGGGCACATCTGGGCAGCACCCAAAATTGGGACATTACAATACTATCTAGGGTGATAGTGGATCAATTTATGAAATTGGCACACTTATTAGAAATTAAGGATTCATTCATAGTATATTACTTGGATAAAAGTTACATGGATGAAGTGGTGAATATTCTGGGAGCTCCAAGGTCTATTGTCCTAGGTGAAGATGCACAGTTTTCCTCACAAGTCTAGATGGGATTTCAGAATTCTTTTGGAACCCAGCTACACCTCATAACTGTTTTCCACCCTCAGATAGATGAGAAGATATAGGGGACTATCCAAAAATTGATGGATATGTTGTGGGTGTGCATCTTGGACTTTGATGGATCTTGTATAAAATATCCGCCTTTATTGGAGTTCTCTTATACTAATAGATATCACCCGTCTATTGGCATGGACCTATTTGAGGAATTATATGGAATGTTGTGTTATTCTCCATTATTCTATATAGAAGTCTCATAGAAGATATTCATAGTATAGATGTTGTTCAAGGCACGAAAAAGAAGGTATATCTTTTTAGGGTAATGGTGAAAGTAGCAGAGGACTAGCAGATGTCTAATTCCAACCACAGGAGGAGGCCCTTTGAGTTTGAGGTTGGCGAACAAGTCCTCTTGAAGGACTCCCCTATATGTGGTAATCATAGTTTTGGTTGAGGGAGTGAGATTTATACCAATTTTTTTGTCCCTTTTAGGTGTTTGAGAGAGTTGGTGAGGAGGTAAGAGTTTGAATTGGGACCATAGCTAGACACGATCCATGACATTTTCCACATCTCTGAACATCATTGGTATCTACGTGATAACTCCAATGTCATTGAATAATGGGAGTTGGATATATAGGATGACACAATGTTTGTAGTCCAACCATTGGAGGTCTAGGATCATCAAGAGAAGGTGATGTGTGGATGAACCATTCCTTTGGTGCGTGTGTTGTAGAGGCATGGTGGCCAGGAGGAGAGTACTTGGGAGCGATAGATGTAGATGTGTTCCCAGTACCTAGAGTTGTTTTGATTCTTTCCATTTTATGTTTTGTTTTTTTATATAATTCTTGAACCCAATTTTATTTGAGATGAGCTATATTTCCTTGGTACTTTTATGAGTGGTGCGTTTTGTGATAATGGCTTAACATGTGGAAATGGGAGGAACTGATTCCTATTCAACATGCATTTTTTTTATGTGATTAAATTTGTTTGGGGGAGTCACTGCTGCCCAAATCATAAATAATCTTGTCATGGATGATGGAAGTTCCCAGTCCATGTGTTCAGACAATGTGGTTCTTATGCTTCTGTGGTGTGTGATGTGGTCATTTGAGTTAACAGATTTGGGAGGAGGTGTTATTGAATGTATAGGTTTCCCCTGTAGCGTTCAAAAAATATAAGATGATTTATCATTGGATGATTATGTACTTGGTTTTTAGTGGTTTTTTATGTGCATCGTGACCTCTTTGAGGTATTTGACAGTATGGTTTTCTGAACCCCTCTTTCTTCTGGGCATGGTTTTAAATTATTAAGGGAGAGAATAGTTTGAGAGGTACCTGAAGTAATGGTAGAAACCTCTCCAGTACATTCCTTTATGATAATATGGTGTTTGATGTGTTTTTTGAGATCAAGGTATCCCATTCCAATACATTGAAATAGTTATCAATGTTCCATGTTTTTTAATGGTGCCTCACCAATGGTATCACCTACAGGTAGTTTCACCCATGAATTTTCAACTTGGCAATGTCACCATAGTAGTGTTACCATAGTAGTGTCACCCTAGAGCTGTCACTTTGGAGGTGTCCCCCATACAGTGTCACCATGGTGGTCACTTGATGGCAGTGGCTCACTTTGGAGGTGACTTTGTGGAAGTCGCTCACTGGCGGTCACTAGAAAGAGGTGGAACACTAACAGTGAATTTTCCAGTAGTTCCAAGACCTTCTGGGCCTTGTCTAGTGGTACTTCATCTTGTGGTACCTTGTTGGTGGTACCTTGTCAGGTAGTGTCTCACCCAGTGGTGTCTCATGAACTAGGTTTCTAGTTCCAATTTTCCACTATTGATGTCTCATTTTACATAATATTACATTAATGATAGTATTGAAAGGATTTGAGGCTGATTAGAATCCCATAATTCTTATCATAAATTCCTAAGTGTCCATGGGATTTTACATGGTCAACATTCATTATCAAGACCATATCCATCTTTAATGGATAATAAAAACACATCTAGCATGGTCCTTATTATTAATCATTCCTAGGTCGAGATGACCTTTACCTCTATTTTTCCATCTCATTTTCCCTTGGTTAGAGACCCCAAAAACCATTCTTCATGATGGTGTTTTGCAATCAGTATGTAGCATCAGGATCATCATCCCCTAGTGTTTTTTATACTTTATGCACACCCCTGCTTCGCTGCAGCTAAGAAGCGCAGATCACATTTTCTTCCAAGCTGGTTTTCATTCATATTTCTAAATTGTGTATCATATGGGATGGGTTTGTTGATTTTTCCATTTGAATATAGAAGAATTCAGATTAATTATGATAATTAAACCAGTTTTAATCAACAAACATGGCCTAGGAAAATGTGAGGTATGTTACTACTGTTTGATTGTTTTCTTAATATTATGAATTGTATGGGCCACCTACCCACTAAAAATAATATCCATTAGGGTCCCTTGGTTGTGAAAATATTGGTTTATAGAATGATTCTTTTTCACTATTGAATGATTATATAGGAACATTTCTAACCAGGAATACCCAGTTAATTATTGGATTCCCAAGGATTATATTATTTTTCTTATAACCCTTGAATAAAAACGTGGAATTAAAGGAGTGCCTTATTAAATTTGAATATTTCCTACTTTGGATTGTGTGGAATTAATTTGGTGGGAAAATCTATGCATATGGGGTTTGTTTTGTCGACATGGTGATTGGGGCATGGTATGTTTGTGGAGTAGGGATGCATATCTGGTTTTGGTTTAATCTGTTCCTAGATGTAGTTTTGAGTTGGGGATTTTTTTGGATATCTTGGTGGTTTGGGAAGGATGAGTTTGATGAATTATTATTGTATTTTTTTAGTATGAGTTATTAACCATTAATAACATGAATAATTATTCACCTCATGTTTTGGGATCAATATTTTTTTTATCATGAATAGGTGTTAAACAGAGTGGAAATGTGAAGTGTGTTAATATACCAAGGTTCTCCTTCCTCTGTGCGACTTCTATTATTCTCCATGGTGTGTTTCATTATTATTAGATTCCCCTGGTAGTGATGGAATGAATAAAATGAACTATTAAATATAGAGTGTAAAAGGTTAAATGAATTGGTTGTGATTGTTTCTTGTACTGCAGCATGTGCATATAGAGTTAGCAGTAAAGGTGCTCTTTTTGTGAGTTAAATTTTCTTAGAAAAACCATTTTTGGGGGGAGTGTTTTGTACCATATATGTATATACTAGTATATTAATTTTTATTTATATACGAACCCCACCCGATTTGTGAACCATGTGTCGAACACCACCATCTTCACTAGATGTGTTTCTTCCCCAAACATCCCAGTGGGAGGTTGGCTGGCAGGCCTCCTGTTCTTCCCTCCTCCATCTTCCAGGTGGTGATAGCCTATGTTTCTTTGGAAATGTTTTATTTTTTGAGGACCAGGTGTGTAAAGATGAGTTGTGATTTATTAGGTTTAATCAGGAAGAGATGTTTTGTGCTTTCATAGGTGTTTTCAGGATAAGATGTGGTATGTGGCCCATGTGTCTACAGGTGGTATGTGAGGTGGTTGTAAGGACCAGGTATCTTAAGGTGGTATGTGATGCCGTATGTTAAGACGATGTGGGAGCTCCATGATTTTTTCCATTAGGGTGTGAGAGGGGCTATTTTTTGGTAATTTTGTGAGGGTTACCTTATCATTGATATTCTTTATATTATATTACTTGACATGCATTATTTGGTGAGCATTATTTGGTGTGGTTGGGATGGTTAGTGTACCTTCTTAGGTTCTGTTTGGTTCAAGTATTTTCTCACGAGTGTATTAGTATGCCTATGTCAAATGTTCATGAGGGAATTTAGTTTTCCCACTAAGTATACATTTATGATCACCCTACATATATAAACTTATTTCTGGTTTCCAAGAGAATTATATATACCATGCTAGACCCTACTAGCTTGGATCTCAATAGATTCTATGTCCCTGCTTATCTTTACATTTGGTACATCACATTGGTGACTTTTAGTATTTGTATCAATTATTTTTTTCACATGAATATGGTATGTTTTTAAAATTATATATATATATATATATATCTGTGTGTGTGTCCTGGAGTGGGTTTGTGGATGATCAATCATATATCATGATCTTATTTCAACAAAAATGGTAATTCCTCACATATTATGATATTTTTATACCCTTGGTGACAGTCACTAACCTAGGCCCTACTGAATGTGGGAATCATTATCTCCCTTTCTTCACTGTCGGCCTGGGGGGGCTCCTTGGAAAGAGGGGGCCGTGACATTACAAGTAATGATAGGGCTCCCTCTAAAACTTGTTAAAGTGGAGATTACCAAAAAAATAAATAAAAATATATGGCCATTGGGACATTTAATGAATATTCATTATTTATATAGTATAATTACATTTCAACTAAACCACCTCATAACCATCCATTAATCATGGCAGTTTAATTGTTGGGCCAATTTAACCATCAACATGAACAATAATATGAATTTATATCATGGTTGAGAATGAGAACAAAACTAATCATATAATATTAAATAAGTATATAAATAATGTTTGTTTTTTGGTTTTTTAAGGTTATATCAACATTTAACTTATAAATTATGAAATCAAACTTCATTCGTTAAGAATCACTAAAATATTCTCATCATAGATTTCAACCTCGTGGATTATTAAAAAACTACTATGTAATTTATTTATTTTTCTTATAAAATATATTTGAAAAAGTATTCATGTAGAATAGAAGATCTAACAGTATAATTTGGAAAAATAATATATTCCAACACATATTTTATGATACAATTTCTATGAAATAAACATTATTTTCTCCCTATATTGAAAATACAAAAAAACTAGCTAATTTATATGTGTATATACATATAATGATTATAAAGTAGTTTTATAAAAGGTTATAGTTATGAATAAGGTTCATAAGTATGTATTTAATGAACAAAATTAAATTATTCAGGACATTTTAAACAAGTGAATCCTGAATCAGGAACATTTTAAATGTTTTTCATCTCATATTCCTCTCGCTATGTCAGGATTAGTATTATGCACTTAAAATAAATTAATTTTTCTATATATAACATATTTGTGATGAAAATTCATGAATTATTATTTAATAAGGGTAATTTAAAGTTAATAACTCACCAAATCATTCAATGGAGTTTTATAAAAATGTTACTCCTACAGAAATATTTTTCATGGTCTATATTTCAATTCATTGAGTCATGATCCATGTTATGAACCAGATTTCTTTTGTATGGGGTACACAAGATTTAATATTGCAGGAATTTTCAATAAATATTATCCTTATAATTCATGTTATTAACTTTTCCAAATAAAGATCATTTCTGAACATTTTTTTGAGTCAAGGGTTAGCATTGTTGAAAGAGTTTTTTGTAACTATAATTACATTGACTGAGTTCTGATAGATCATCTGTTCGTTGGTTGTATAAGTTGGGTACATTCTGATTTTTATATATGACATGTTATTAGCTTTATTTTTTTATTTTTATGACATAAAACACTATTCATTTTTTTCATTCCTTATGTAGTATTTTACCCATAATGGTTTCTAATTACTTGAGCCTCATTTCAATCAGTTATTTTGTTTCACCATGAACTTATTTCTTCCATTTTTATGGAACATCACTTTAAAATTTTATTATAATTTATTTTATAATTTACTTTGATAATATAAATTTTTATTATAATGTAATGTTTTTCAACTCTTCTTATATTTTTATTTTGGAACATAAGTATTTTCAACATAAAAAATGTGTATATCATTTCACATTAATGTGTTTTCATCCTCTCGATATCTCAAATATAATGATTTATATATTATTAAAGATCCATCATTATATATTATTTTTAATAATTACTATTTTCAAAATATTTCATGCCACCTTTATAAAAGATACATTTAAATGTAATGTTAATTTAAAATTTACACCAATATTATAATAATTCTACATCCTTTTTTCTTTTTTTTATCTACATTTAACGTTTTACATTCGGATGTATTGAAACTAATGAGTTTAATGTTTCATGATTTGTTTCTGTTATATATATGATATGAATTTTGGAATTTAACTCATGGTATTAGTTTTTTTTATTATTTTTCCCTTTTATGTGATGTCGTTCAAATAATTATTTTGTTAAATATTTCTTCCATATATGTTAACATCCTTCTATAATTACATCTTTATATTATGGTTTTGTAATTTTGAGACCATAAACCTTCATTATCCTAATGTATTATGAAAATGTTATTTTATTTTTAACATACCCTTACACTCATTTATTTATATAGTTTGAAAATCAAATTTTTTTAAATAATACTATATAATTTTCTCCATTAAAGAATGTTATTACACTGGTATGGGGAATAATATATGCATTATGTATCTTGTTATTCTAATACGAATGGTTTTTGGGAAGTTGACAATGAATTTATTATTCCTCCACCTTCTATATCTATATGTTTTAGGTCCATGTTGTCCATTTAATTGATATGGGTGGAATTAAATCTATTTTTGATGACTATGGTCTGAGAATAATAGTTGATTATGTATTGGAATTTGATATCATTCATTATTTTAATATCCATGTTTTATTCAGTAAGATATTCTGTATGGACTGGTATAAAAACCCTTATTGACTATTATAGTTAATGAATTGGACATAACATGTGATGGGTGTGTTCCAAAATTTTAAATACCTTCAATTCATCCAAGGGTCTAAGGAGACAAAAAAATTTAGGTTTTGCAAGATAATACTCACCAAGATAGGATAATGACTTCGAATGGTTAATTTTCTAAGGTTGAGGATTTCTGATAAATATTTTTTTCATTACATCACACCTTTTTATTTTAATGATATATTTCTAAAATTTGAAATTTTATTTTGAAAAAAATAAACATTTTATTCATAATATTTATATAAATTTGTTTTCCAAGTATCCATTTTAAGAATATTTCTAAAAATAATGACTTCTTGGTGAAAATATTATTTCTAAAAATATAATGACTTTTATGAAAGTATTAGTTTATAGTAGTGAATTATAAATGAATCAAAAAATATTAAAAAAATGATTCATTTTTTAAGTGCCGTTGAAATTTTAAAACTTTTTGTTTGAATTTACAATCTCATAAAAGATATTTTAAAACATCAGTAATATTTTCTCAAAATTATTTTTAATACAAAATGAATTTAAAATTTAAAATTATACTTTATTAAAATTATTATTTTAATTTTACAAAATTTTGTAAAAATGAATATTTTGAATGTTAATATTCGATTAAAAGGGTAGTATTATTTTTTAGTAATAAAATAATTATCATGGTGAATTCGTAATCATTATTAATAATGTAAAAATTGGTAAATGGGGTATTATTAATTTTTTAATAGTTATCATGTCACATTATTCTTACTGAAATACTTTTTAGGTATTAGAGTAATTAGTATTTGTCTTCCCAATCATTTATATACCTAACTCATCTATGTCTCAATAATTTACATTCTTATCCCTTACCATACTTTTTTTCCAAAATTATTTGTTAATTGTTTCACCTATAATAGAACCTCACATCCTCAGATTTCAAGACACACATATAGTAAATATTTTATAAAAAAATTACACCAAATTTAAAACATTTATATCACATAAACATATTTTGTATCCCATGCCCTCACAAATATCCTCATTTTTATCATTAATATAATACACTGCCAGATAATATCTAAAATCTTAGTATTAATATTACATAACATTTTACATTATTCATTATATTTCCCTTCCACCCTCCTCCAAAACCATTCTAATCTTATGTATATAATGAAATTAGAAAAAAAATACTATTTATTATACTATAAACGTTATTTATCCCCCTTTATTCTGTCAAAAAAATGAAAACATTTCCCAACTAATTGTGAGATCTATTTCATCCATGAACCACATGTTTCATTTTCCCCCACCATTCAAAAATAGTTTTTAAAATGAGTTTAGTGAATATATATATTACTTATTTCATGCATGATAATTTTGAAATATTATAATCAATTATATAATAACTATTATAAATAAGAAATCGTTGATTCATTCTTCTTCATAAATATGCATACTAAGAGGAAAATATTGTTATTCATACAATGTAATAATTTAATATGAAGTAATTACCTTTACAATTCATCAAAAATTAAATATATCACATTAATATAATCTAATAAAATTTATTATTCTTTAGGTATATTTTTATTATAACTAAAAAACCTCATAATCATCCATTCATCATGGAAGGATCATGTTTGGGTCAATTTAAACACATAAAAGAACAATAATATACATTTATATCAAGGACTAATGTGAGACCCTAAATAATGTTATGAAATTAAATTAATAAAGAAATAATTTTATTTTTCAATTTTTACGTTTATATCGACATTTAACTCATTAATTATGAAATAAACCGTCATTCATTAATAGTCACCATAACATGATCTTCCATGATTTCAACATCATAGATTGTAACCAAAACTACCATTTAATTATATTATAAAAGTATATACTATCGTATAAAATATATTATAGTTTATTATATGATATTATATTGAATGATTTTTGACAAATAGTAGATACCAACACATCATTTACAAAACTATTCTTAAGCGATAAACATGACTAACATTCACTGCGGAAAATCAATTAAAACAACCTAATATATATTTATAAAATGATAATAAACGTTTAGTATTAATAGTTACAGTTTTCAATTATGTTCATTAATATTTACATAATTAACATAATTTAATTATTCTTAATGTATGGTGTACATTCATTATAAATCCAGACTGAGGTAATGCTTTTTGTCTCAAATTCTTCTCCATTAGAAATGACTGTTTTATGCCATGAATTTCATTTATGTGGTGTATATAATACATATTTGATCTGTTATATAATTAATTATATTTTCATATTTATAAATTAATTTCAATTATACTACAATTCCATCCAAGGGTTTTTATTGATGTGTGACTCAAGACTCAAGAGTTTTCTTGGTATAAATTCAGATTCTTTGAGACATGTCAAAAGTTATGGACCTTATTTTCTCTATATGGTGTAATAAAAAATTAATATACCACAATTATATATATTTAAATTTATATTTTCCTTATAAATAATTTTCTAAATAAGTTATATCAAAAAAATTTCTTCAAAATTTTTTGACACTTGCATTACTTCATTCAGAAGAATTTTTTTTCTAAATTATTCTTTCATCATTGAGTTATGAAAATTCATTATAAATTATTGATATATGTTGTGAATGTTTCTATGATCCATTTTTTATGTTTTATTCCATCATTTTTATTTTTTCTACCGCATAATCCCATTTCAAAATGATTCATACCTCATGTAGTAAGTTCCCTATAATCGTTAAAATTAACTCAAATTACCATTATCTGAGTTATATTTTATCATAGTGAAATTATATCTCCCATTATTGGGTTATCCAACCATAGAAGTTTCATTTACATTAATTTGTAACTGTATTTTTACTTTTTTTAATATGCATATATTTTTAATACTCTTCTTACATTGTTAGATTTAAGGATATGCATTTTGAAAATAAAAATAGGGGTTATCCTTTCAATTTCATATGTTTTATCCTTTTATATTTATTGGTACATGATAAAAATGTTTTCTTTTCCAGGATATATTATTATGAATTCCATTTATAAATAGTGTTTTTAAAAATCTATCACAAAACCATTACGAAATTTTCCTTTTGCAGGGACATGAAAAATTGTAGTTTACATCAATGTTATAAATGAATTCAAAAATGTATATTATGTTTTTCATTGAACGTAGATTTAATATTTAAATAGTGATTACAAAAAATTGGTTTATTTTTTAGGTTTTTTCATTAAATATACATATTATATCATTATTTAGATTTTACTCATGTTATCCGACAATTTTATTCTTGATCCATTATTTTGTGATAGCATCCAATGATATTTTTAAATTATGTTGCCATATATATCAGCATCCATATATGTTTTCATTTTCATATTAGGTTATATTATTTTGAAATAGTACTATTTATATCTCTACAGGTCATATAATCATGTTATATTAGTATTAACTTATTCATACACTCATTTTTTAATATAGCTTTGATATTATATTTTTACACAGTCTAGATTGGATGATGTTCAACAATAATGATTTTCTTTCTATTAACATGGGGGATTGTTTTAGTATTCTAGGTGTTGTTATTCTGATATATTTTATTATTGATATGTTGACTCTTTATTGTGTGATCATGTTACTTTTTTAATTAGGATGGTTTATGATCATGCTACCCCACTTGTTTACATAGGTAAAAGTATGGATACTCTTGCTCATTATTTACTTATAACATGGGATGATTATGTATTACCATTTTGTTTCATTATTTATATGAATATCCTTATTTTATTTAATAATTGGTTTTCTATTGAATTAAATGATCATTATTATTTACTCTAATCGTGATTTTATTGGACTTCAAAAATGATGGGTGATGATTTGAATTATATTTCCTTGTTATTCATCATGGGGTATAATGAGACAAAACAATTTAGGTTTTTTGCATACCCCTCCCCATAAGATGATAGTGTCCTAGAAAAAGGCCATGGAAGTATGTTTTTAGATTCTTGGGGTTATACATTCTATATTTTTTAGATCAATATTATTATTATCCACGATTTAATTTATTTTCATTTACATAGAATAGTCATAGTTTCAAGTTGATTAGGGATTCAAGATTTTTTGATACTACTACATCAATAATAATTCCATTTCAATTCCAGGATTTTGGTATTTCAATGTTTTATATTACTAAAATATTGAGATAATCTATTCTTAAATTTTGATTTCCCATTATTATGATGAAAATTTGTTTATGTGACATGTTTAGATATTTATCACCATTGAATGAATTTATGGGAATCTTTTATGAATTACTATGAAATAATTAGATTAAAATTTAATTAAAAAATCCATTAATCAATAAATAAATGGGGTATTTTAGATTTATATATATCATAAATTTATTAATCACTAACATGACATGTCCCATCTAATATAAGTGGTTCATAAATAAGTATTGATGATATTATAATGGATTGTTATATCCAACCTTTTAAATCTATTATGAAATTGATTTCATAAATTACGTGTTCATGGAACTAGATCAAGGAGTTTGGGTTAGGGGTATCCCACATATTTCCCTAAACACTAGTTTTATCTCTTTGAAGCTCCATCGCACATAGAATATCAAACCCTAATAATTTTTGAATGTCACCTTATCATGAACCAACCCAGGTAAACCTTGAACTGGTCACCTAAGCAGGTCAGCGACATGTCCCGAAGGACATTCATGATCCCCACAGGCTAGAAACTAGTGTCAGGCATCAGAAAAAACATGTGGGAATGATGTATCCCCTAATTTATACACTAGTAAATAAACGAGAAACTGACAATAAAATGGGAACTATAAATGAAAAGAGAAAATGAACATCTTTCACATACCTCCACGCAACCTGATAGGCCCCAACCCAACTCAGATCCAAGCTCGCCCCAAGAGCGATTTGAAACTTGGAGAACCTGAAACAGAAAAGATAGAGTAGGCATGAGAACTGATATTATTAGTAATAATTCCACAAAACCCATTCTTGATGCACCAACTCTAAAATTAAAACCATTCTATCATGTTTGAATATAGGATATATAAAAATATGGGTTTCCCCACTCCTTTAATAAAACAGGTAACCGTCTATTACTTTTTAGAAAAACCCCTTTTTCAATTTAATTTTTCTTAATTAATTACCAATGAATATAATTCATTGCAGTGAATTATTTGTAAATCCAACTAGTACCAAAACAGGTTCTATATTATAAAAAGAAAAGTAAAAGTGTCTTGAGATCAAATAACCAAAAGTGTCACATCGATAAGAGTTATTTAAGAAAGGAGAACTAAATATGGAGAGGCCTCATGTGTATTAGCTATCCTGGGTCCCAAGATCTTTGTGTCTTGGTGAAATGTGGATTAAAAATCATGACCCTCAGTAGATATGGCATAGAAACCACGACCCTCTGTAAACTGTGGCTTAGAAACCATGACCCTCAGTAAACTGTGGCTTACAAACCACAACCCTCAGTAAACAATGGCTTAGAAAACATGACCCTAAGTTATTCATATGTTTATTTAGTATTGTAGACTTCAATCTTAGTATGTGAAATATGGTCAAAGACACCCTACCGAATCATTATCCCACTAGTCTAGTCTACCTTCCTAGCTACGAAGGCTTCCTAATTTGTGTTCAGATATGTCTAAAGTTCCTAAAGGGTCTATATTACATAGAAAAGACATGATAAAACACAACAAATTCCAAGATACCATTTACACCATCAATTTCAGACGCCCCTTTAGGTTTCCAACTAGTCGTTCACACTTTCAAAGTGACATAAGGTGCCAACCAAGACTTTAATACCATCATTCCAATATACCATAAAAATACTCCAAACAAAATTTATTTCATAAATCCATTTCCAATTCCATGATAGAAACATACATCATACTAAAAAAGTGACAAAAGGGCCTTCGTGTCATTAAATTTTCAAACCACGCTTCATGGTTCCAAACATGTCAGCTTTTAAACAATGCATTTAACCAAATACCTTTTGTCTCTCTAAATACACTTCAGAACTACGGAATTTTTTGTCAACTATTTTAAGATACTCATGACACTGTCATAATCAAAAGAAATATTTAAATTGGAATTCACAAGTTATAGAAAATTAATGAGAAACAATCTCCAAAAGTTCCAATCCATTTCACCAAACACATATACATATCTACATGTATAAATATCGCATGAATATGTTAACACGTTAATTTTTTTTAAAAGTAAGACATAATGTAATTTCATTTAAATGCATGGGCATGGAGGACCTACCTAAAAAAGAATGTGGATCAACCTGAAGCACTTTAGATGTCGATTCTTTTGATGAAAATATCCCACACCAGCACAAAAATACATTCTCTCTATCTATCTCTCTCTCTCACACACATATATATATATATATATATATATATGCCTAATCCAATGCACATATTCCTCATGCCATGAGGGAATATATGAAGGGAAGATATATATATACAAGTATACACATAAGAACCTATGTATGCGTGGGTGCGCACCACCATGGATCCACTAAAAGATTTAATTAATGAACTTATAATTAACAACAACATTTAGAAACAAGAGACCATTAATGAAACCAAGTCATATATTTATGTCAAAACTAAGACGATAAATGCACAATGCACTCCAAATTCCAAACAAGCCCCTACCTTTACACACCCAAACACATTTACCAATATTATTTCCAAATCCATATCTTAAGAAAATATGAAACTTGAAAGTCGTTCCAAATGGGCCTTAATACATAGAATTGACTATAACTCATACCAAGATACATCTTGGCAGATATTTTTGGTTTACATTTCAATACCTTCACAAAATCCACACAAAGGAGAGAAAAAAACACACTTTCCAAGAATATTCAAAATTGCCCTATTTCTAAAAAACTAGAAACTAGGAAAACATAGTAAAAATTTTATCAACAATTGTACAAACATACCAAAAAATTTATAACTAATTACATAAACAACCCAACTAGTTTACTAGAAATTTAATAAGGCAATCAAAATATTTAGAAAAACTTCTATAAACAACTCAAATAGATTTCATAAATTACCCATACACAACCATTTCATGAAAAACACCATTTTCACAAAAAACCATTTCCTTTTGATACACACTAAAAAAACTTGAAAACACTTTTATCACCACTTATGTATGTCATGAAACTCAATTAGAATATTATCTAAAAAGAACATAATAAGTTCAACAATTTTTCTTGGGCCAACACTTTATAAATCAACATACAAGTATGTTCCCTTTTCCAAACACGTTTCTAAATATTTACACACATCACACGATACATTTAGAGGTGTATAATAGAAACCAATACCTCAAAACAATTAATTTCCCATTAAAAACACATTCCTTAATAGATTCTCACATCAAGTTTAATTGAAAACACATTTCCCAGCATTTTCATAACTATAAAAACACCTTCAAAAAATGATCTCCACAATGAGACACATACAAATATTAACCATTTTCATTTTAAAAACTCATTTTCACCCCATATTCATGTCAAACCACCACAAGATCTATTTTTAACAAATTCTAAAAATTTATAAACACCATCATATACTAATTAGTTATATTATAAAGATTTGAACCAAGTAAAATTTATAATTGAAGCAACACAAGAATCAATTAATTAATTTTGAATGGAATGGTATAAAAAATCTTACCTCAATGGCATGGGGCCATGACACCACTTCAGTAGAAGGAAGAACAACCTATTTTACACAAATCACATACCTAAAAAAACTAGGAAAATGCGAAAATTAATACTCGGAAAATAGGGCCTGGATAAATTGAATGAAAACCAACAAAAATTGTAAGAAACACACTAATGAAAGGGATCACGATCATGAAGAAGGGTCGTCCAGAGTGTAGGAGGTCGGATACGTCCTGGCCAGAGCATGAGAGGTCGAAGAATAGGAGGCCGGAGCGTGGCCTGGATGGAGGTGTGGAAGGAAAGAGGTGGACATGTCGAATCATGGAGGGTCGAAAGTCGGAAGATGGAAATCGAAAGGAAAATTATCAAAGGTCCACAGTATAGAGGATGGGTGGGATTTGAGGTTGACGTCGGGTGTCGAGGGCGACAATTGGGAGAAGAGGGGCAGCATTGGGGGTTGAGGGCGAGGTTGGGAAGAATTGGGGGAGGCGGGGGATTGTGGCATTGTGAGGGTTAAGGTAGGTAAGGGGGGAACCTAGGGTTTAATTTTTTCATTTTATAACAATAACGATAATAATAATAAAACTATAAATAATAATTAAAAAATAACCATAATAATTATAATAGAAATAAAAATTAATTACAATAACAAAATAATAATAAAAATAATAAAATTAGTAATGAAAATAATTTAATAATAATAATACTATAATAATAATCAAAACACAAATAATAATAATAATGAGATATTTCACGAAACCTAGGCCAATTGTACGGCTACCTCCAACCATGCGGTGATCGCGCACGGGTTAGAAACTAAATAAAATTGTTAAACGATAAAAATTTTAAATTGGGATGAAACCCGAACCTCGTCTCGAGAACCTAAAGCCATGAAATAATAAAAAATACAATTAAAATTTAGAGTGTGACAATTCTTCCAACCATAAACACTTTATTCCCCCAAATATTCCCCTAGCCAAACAATAAACAAAACAAGAATCCATGTCCAATTGAAACCGAATGAAACCACAATACAGGAGAATGAGAGAACATGATAGGGTTCTACCCACCACAATAACTCAACTAGTGCACAAATTTAACACCCAAACATATCACCCTAGGTAGGGGGGGTAATGCGGGAACTCTTAACCAATCCAAAAAAACATATCTAGCATGAATGAAATAAATCATCTGCTGAAACATGGAACTCTCAACCCAGACTAATAACCCCCATCACTAGAGAAACCCCTCTGAGAAAAACATAACCCAAATACTGATCCCAAGAACCATAAAAAACATCAATTATTCCACATTAACATACATATCCAAATGAACACAACTAACCCAAGATCAACCCATACAAGGGTCAAACAAAGTTATAATAAAAATGAAAGATTTAAAAAAAACAACATCCACACAAACAAGACTACATGGATTATAATCAAACGAGTCCATCATCAATTCATGAAAAAACAATGAACTTACAACAATGTAAAAAATTTAACATCATAAAAACAAGAATAATAATTCTTGAAATGTTCTACTAACAACACGGAATGAAAAACCCGGACTAAGGCGTCACACCCTCGAAAACTCCGGACTATGCAGGAGCTTCACCCCATGACATCTGGTTGAGCATCTAGTGGCTGAAGCATATCCTACCTCATAGTTAGGTACTAGAATCCTCAAGGAATAACAACTTATTCAGGTGAAGATTCCTACATAACTTCTCTAGATGACCCAAATAGCCACAATGATGGCATGTCCTCATAGGGATGAGACATGTTGGCTTTGTGTGACTTAAACTTCCACACTGATGGAACAAAACTGAACGATCTAAATAACTAGAATCCAGGACCATTGTAGGGGACTCTTTAGAAAAAATGGCACTCTTGTACACCCTGATTACTAGATAGGGAACCTTCACAAGAAATTGGATATGCCGGATTTCCAACCATCTTCGCTCTGGGGACCCACTTGGCTAAGAACGCCCCATCCACCAGCTTCTCAAAACAATGGTACCAAGAAAGAAGGACTCCCTCCATGATCTCTAGAAGAAGACCCACAATGGAGAGATAATTATTCATAAAATCCTGCAATGCTACCTCTGGTGAAAAAGAACACAATTTACTTGAAATGGTTAACATATGCATTCACCGTCCATTGGCCTTGTTGAATACGAATGAGTTATTCCTTTATCTTCATATTCACCCCTAAAGGTATAAAACATCGGACGATGATGGATTTAAAGACATCCCACATCATCCCATCCTGAATTGATTTTAGGGAGAACAACTCCTATTATTCCCGAGATGGACCTCTGAACAGACCCAAAACGGCACGCACTCTGACTGCTTCAGGAGTTACCAATACAATGAAGATGCGCTTGACCTCTCCAAGCCACTATGCCACCTCTAACAGATCCCAAACATCATGAAGCATAGATAATGTTCTAGAAGGACCAAAAACTTGGCATGACTTATCAGAAAAATTGGGACCTTTATAGGAATTATTTTCTAAACAACAGATAAAACACAATGTTAAAACTGACATCAAATCAAAGTATTATTAATATCAACATCCAGATCCAAAATAATCGGCTCAAAAACCAAACCAATACAAACACAACCCAAAATTCTATTATCAAAATCCAATTTTCATTTTATATTTCAAACCCTACTTTTTGCAAGGAAACATTACAAACCAAAATGAATTTCCAAAATCATTTCCCTTTTTAAAATCACTTTAGAAAAACAAATTCAATCCTTTAATTCAAAGTACGCCCCCCGTAATCTCATGAATTCTTGCACATGTTATCATTCTATATCATCTATATACACCAACACACACTCCCCATGCATCATATCAAATTCCCAGGCATCAATAAAGAGTACTCGAGGTTTCACCCAAACTATTTCTCTACAAAGTTAAAAAACACTATATTTTTAGACCAAGAGATTTCAGTTTTATAAAAACCCATTTCAAGGATTGAAGGCCATTTAAAAGAAATAATTATAATTTCAAAACCCCATATTCAATTTCAAATGTTTACTCACGCCATCAAAAAAAAATATGACACTCAACTTGCGTAAAACTACCAGACTAAGGGACTAGTAGTTATGCTAAACCTGGAAACATGGTTGTGAGACATTCCCCAATTAAGAATCACTAACTAAGAGTAACTTAAAACGTTTACATAGACTCCACATGGGTCACTACTCCATATGAAATCACGATGAAACATTGACCTCCTCCATTGTCGTCCCACAATAAAAAAGAAACTAGAGTGAGACAAGGACTGAAAAGAAATTTGTAAATAGTATATGAAAAGATATGAAAACTAATGGGAAAACAATATCCAAGAGGTGAAATACATTTCAACAAACACATATTCATTACAACATATATAAATATCAGATGAATATTTAAACATATTTTTAAAAAAAACTATGGATTCATGGAATTCAAATTAATGGTATAGGTATGGAGGACCTACCTCAAAAAACAAAGGGGATCAAGCTGAGGCACTACATATCTTGAAGCTTTTGATGAAAATAACCCACACATACATTCTAATGCATATATATAACATTAATCTAATGCACATATTCCCTACGCCTTGAGGGAATATGTGAAGGAAATATATATATATATATATACATATACATATACACATATGTTCCTATGTTTTTGTGGGTACACACCACCAATGAGCCACCAAAGCATTAATTAATTAATCTATAAGGACGACCATCATTTAGAAACAATGTACCATTCAGGAAACCATGTCTTATATTTATTTCAAAACTAAGAAAAAAAACGTACAACGCACTAAAAATTCCAAATAGACCCCTAGCTTCACCCACCCAAACTCATTTACAAAAATTATTTCCAAATCCATATCTTAAGAAAAAATGAATCATGTAAGTCATGCCAAATGAGACATAATACCATGAATTGACCATTAATCACACCACGATCCAACCGTGATTATATTTTGAGTTTACATTTCAAAACCATAATAAAATCCACACAAAGGACCAAACCAATACAAACATTCCGAGAATATTCCAAATTTCCTTATTTCCAAAAAACAATCATCGAGGAAAACATAATAAAAAATTTATCAACAATTGTAAAAACATACC
The DNA here is from genome assembly GCA_963277665.1 of Viscum album. Taxonomy (NCBI): domain Eukaryota; kingdom Viridiplantae; phylum Streptophyta; class Magnoliopsida; order Santalales; family Viscaceae; genus Viscum; species Viscum album. Next base: position 1,911,325,679 of record OY728155.1, read on the forward strand.
AAACAATTTATAACCAAGTACATAAACAACTCAAATAGTTTACTAGAAATTTTATAAGCCAATCACTCCACTTATAAACAATTCCATAAATAGATCAAACGGATTTCACAAATTAACCATACCCAACCATTTCATGAAAACTTCCATTTTCCAAAAAACAACCCTTTTCCATTTTACACACACCTAAACCACTGGAAAACACTTTTTTCACCACTTATGAAACTCATGAAACTCAATTAGCATATTATCATAAAATCACATTACAAGTTCAAGAATTTTTCTTGGTCCAACCCCTTCCAAATAAACACACAAGTATATTCCTTATTCAAAACATTTTTTCTTCATTTACACACTTCACAAAAAACATTTAGAGGTGAACAAACAAACCAATATCTCAAAACAATTAATTTTCCATTGAAAACCAAATATTTAACACATTTACACCTCAAGTGTTATTGAAAACACAATTCCCATTGTTTACATTACAATAAAAATACCTTCTGAAAAATAATTCCACAACAAATAAACATTCAAATATTAACCATTTTCATTTGAAAAACTCATTTTCAACCCATATGCATGTCAACCCACCACGAAATATATTTTTAAAAAATTATAAAAATTTGTATACACAATAATTGATAAATTAGATATATTATAAACCTGAAAATCTTGTAAAAATGATAATTGAACCAAAACAAGCGTCAATTAATTGCTTCTAAATGGAATAGGATGCAAATGCCTACCTCAATGTCATGTGACCACAACACCACATCATTGGAAGGAATAATAACCTCATGTGCACCTATCGTACTCCTAAAACAAAAAGGAAAATGTGTGAATTAAAAATTAGACAATATGGTTAGGGTAAATGGAATGAAAACCCCCAAAAAATTTAAGAAACACATTGATGGAGGGGTTCACGGTCAGAAAGAATGGTCAGAAATAATGGTCGACTAGAGCATGGGAGGCCAGAGGCAACCTAGCCAGAGCGCGGGAGGCCGGAGTGTAGGAGGCCAGAGCACGGGAGGCTAGAGCGTGTCTTGGATAGAGGTGCAGATGTTCAGACGTTGGAGGCCGACTTATCAGAGTGCGGAGGGACGGAAGCTGGAGTCCAAAAATTGGAGTTCTAGGGCAAGGAGGGTCAGAGCGTGTAGGTGGGATTGGGATTAGATGGTGAGGCCATTTTTTTGGGCAATAGTCAGGAGCGGTGAGGCGACACTGGGGTTATAGGGCGAGGTCAGGATGAACTAGGGGAGGAGGGGTGTTGCGGTCATGCGAGGGGTAAGGAAGGGAAGGGGGAACCTAGGGTTTGTTTATCATTTTATAATACTAAAATAGTAATAATAAAAATAATAAAACCAGAAATTAAAAAAATAACCATAAAAAGATAATAATAATAAAAATTAATAAAAATAAACAAATAATAATTATAACAATACTAATAAAAATACCAATGACAATAATGAAATCATAAATATAATAACACAATTAATAATAAAAATAACAAAAATAATAATATGAATAATATGCAATTTGATGACTCCTGGATTGATTGTGCAGTAGCCGCCACCCACATGATGACTGCCCACGAGTCCACAACCCTGTGAAATTGTTAAAGAACAAAATTTTTAAACTGGGACCCAACCTGAACCTTGGCGCATGAACCTGAAACCAAGAATACTAAATTAATAAATTAAATTTAAAATTCATGTGTGACACACCTTATATTGGTGGTCCAAGAATAATGAATAAGATAGAATTAAATTTTTTATCAGTATTATCAATATTGTAATACAATGTTTCATATCTAGAATAGGATTATTTGAAAAGTACTCTAATGATGGAAGAGTTTACTGAAGGAACAGCCATAGGAATGAAATTATCAATGCTAAAATAATTTACTTTTAATATGTTTTACCTATCTACAATAATGATTTTTTAATCCAAGGAAGGATTAATATTCATAATTCAAGAATTGATGTGTAAAAAAAATATTATAATGTACAAGGGGAATATATATAACAATTAATGGTCTCATAGGTTTGATTCCCTGTGTTATTTAAAGAAAATATTATTTGAGTGAACATCCTATAGATGATTTAACTTTGTGGTCTCAGTCATCTCTACCGACCACATGGAAACAACATATGTATGATTGAACTGTTATCAAGACATTTTCTATAAAATGTTAAATTTAAATGAGTAAAAATTAATTGAAATGAAAAATTATGATTATTAATGTGGTATTTATGTAAGTACTTTTTAAATAAGGGGATGGTGTATTAGCCACACTAATGCTTCAGTATACTGTGGTAACTGAGTGAGGTTTATGATATGAGTTAGAATTGCAAGGCCCCCTAAAAAGGTCTTAAAATTCATATTTTTCACATTTTATGTATGAAGAATGAGGTATATTTATCATAATGAATAAAATAAAAAAATATAAGAAAATATAGAAAAGCCAAAACATGGTCTACCATAATTATAAGATGAGTGGCAACCCTTCAACTACTTGCACACACCCAATGTGGAATTTGTAATTATCCATGTTGATTGTGATCTTCCCAATATAATTATGAGGTAATGAAGAAAGATTCATTACATACCTGTAATTGACCAAAATTCATTATAACTAGACTCTATTCTAAGGTAGTGGGAATTTGAAAATTCCTGATAACATTAAATGATATAAAAAATATGAATAAAAGCCCTAAAATCTCAAACATGTGAAAAGGATAATGGAACTAAAAAAATACATAGTGAGTATACCCACACATATATATATATTTAATTTTTTATATACCTTCATGTATGATACATTTTTTGGATCATCATGGGAGAACCATCCTCCTATGTACATTGGATATGGAATCACCACACAAGTTCCAAACACTTCCATAGATTAGTGATAGGGTAACCCAGTGAGAACTCGAATCCAATAAACTCTTTTTGAATTCATGCTTCCTAAATGGTACCTCTACAGAATACCTATAACATCATGTAGAATCCATACTTTACGGAGTATGAAGTAAGTGTTTGTGACCACCAACTCTATATTTTGGAACTACGGGTACACAAATGACTAGAAAAGAACATTCATGGTGGTGTACCCTAACCTATCAGGATGATCGGTTTGGAATGTCTTTTACCCTATAATTTCATATACATATAAAAGGTTTTCATTTTTGGAAAACATTTAATATATTAATAAAGAACGTGAGTAGATAATGTCTTCTATGATGTATCTGGAATAACCTATGTTAATTCCAAATCCTATAAGACATATGGAGAACTTATGTGATGTTGTTTATAACTAGTATATTCACCAAGGGTTTAGAAAATAATAAAAATAAATGTATTTTTTTTTCATGGTCTGTCCATTCTCATAACTACCACGTAATATCCCTCTATGATGTCCACCACACAGGCTCTATTTCGATCATCTACAATGCATATCCTCACCCCCTATGAACCACCCATTCTACTATCTACCATGCATACCTCATTCATAACCCACCTTCTAATGAACATCTATCAAGATCCTTATACGTGGAATAATCTTCCTCACGAGCATACAATGAAGAATGGACTCTGTTATTGGCTACCACATTCACTAACATCTATTTTGTTTAATAAGACCATCCTTTTATTAATTAGTAGTCACGAAATAGTTTATCATACCATGAGGCATCTACACATCATCCTCAAAATAATATGGATACATCATTATCTCATCTAATTATATTTCCATTGATATCATTCCTAGATAAAACATTCTATAAAACCATTTAGGATTCCATGATATAAGATAAAAACTACAAAATTACTTATCTGTACAACTTCTAACACCCACTGACACATATTATTAGGGAAGTATCATAATTGTCCACCCCTTGAATTGTGTATTCATTTTCTCAGAAGAAGATCATTACTTTTGATCCAATATAGGCACTAAAATCATTGTAATAATGATTTTGTATTCTATTGATTATGAGGGATTATATCAGGATAGAATTCAAGGGTATTGCCTCGATTAACATACTCATCAATAATCCAAATTCAAATTAATATGACATGTGATGATGGGATTCCATTATAGGAGTAAGACTCGTTAATCTTCCTAATGGTTATTTCAACATCATAAAACATCAATGAGTCCGAAAAAATAAAATCTATAAATTCAAAACACACGTGTAAGACAAACTAATTCTCTCCCAATTATAAAGTATCATTTTGCCTCTCTGATTATGTATAAAACCCAACACCACTATGATTATAGGATCCATTCACATTATATCCACCCTGTCATGGTTGTACCACCATCAAAGTCTTCATGGAGGTCGTTATCACACAACAATAACTGTTTTTATGTGTCCAGTTAAACATTATGAACCATTGAGGGATCTTATACATGTAATAAGGATATATAGTATGTTCCTATTATTATCTCCATCAAAACATCAAAATATTCCCAATCATACTAGATAGAGATAAAATATAGTGTGCCTTGATATGTATATTTTATCTAAAGTATCATATATAATAAAGTAATGAATGATTGAGATGGATTGATAATAACGAAACACTTTTGGAGAAAGTATGATATATTTTGATATTTTAATTAATCTACAACATTTAATATAAATAGATATTAACCTATTTTTTTGGAACCAATCAATATCATAAGGTAAGTAATCTATCATCGGGATTTTGGAAGGATTCATGAATATGAAATAAAACATTGATAGAGTTCTAGTGCATGAGATAACCCCCCCTAAAAATATGTGTATGATCCTATTCTCACATCCTGTCAATCAATTCACATTCCAATGTTCCACTAGAAATGTCTCAATGGCCACCTACCTTGGGAATGAGGGTTAGATATAATTGAAAACACTATAGAAATTGTGTCTTGGAGTTTCTATTTGGAATAATTACTAATATATATGTTATTGAAATATGTTTTAATTTATATAATGATTCAAAATAGAAACTATATTATTATGGTTATTTGAATACATTCTTATTAAGGAATTTTTATTCTTTTAGGAATTTTGTATTATAGAATCATTGATGATGGAGTATTTTACATTGAGAGTCATCTAAAAAAGTAATAAATGTAATATTCCACACTATAAAACTTTATATGGAATTTCTAAAGTGTTTGAGAACATAAAAAAATGTTATAGTGAGAGATTATTATAATATATGTATAATAATAAACATGTATTGTTTATATTTATTGGGTTTATTATAATGTATTGAATGAACATTGTGATTTAAAACCGTAACAATTATTAGTAACTTAACGTAAAATTTGAAACCTTTCATGTTCCTAAACAATGATTGTTTGTTATTATCTTTCCCCATTGAAATTTAAGAAATTGAAAACATCATAGTTTTTTTTATCATCTTGAAAAACCCATGATTATTAAAGCTTATTAAAAAATGGGATATAAAAATGAAATCATGACCATCCTTATTTGTTTTTCAAAAACCATGGTTGTCCTTAATTTCATGGATAACTAATATAAAAACCAAAGGGATATAATATTCCAACCACCCTTAGAAAGTGATTAAAATGGCTATATTTATATGAAACTATAGTGCATTAGTGTATTTTATATCATTTGAGAGTATTATAGATAATTTTTGGTTGAATTAAGATAAATTAAATAATAAATATCAAACTATTTTCTTATATATTTTCCACCCATTCTGGTGAGTTTATATAAAAAAATAATTGGATGATTTGTTCAATGGAACATTTTCTAGAAAAATATAATGAGAAAAAAATATTTGGATCAAGAAATATTTTGGAAACAACATCATTTTGATAATTGAAAAAATGGTATATTAATATAATATTATATATTTTTAGATAATATTAAATAATTCATACTGAATTTTATTTTCAAAAAAATATTGTATTAATAGAATCAATAGAATTAGTTGTGAAAATACTTCTCAAAATATATCATATCAGTTATAACAATTCATGGATTTATATATGTAAATCTAAAATTAATCATTTTATTGTTAAATTATTTGGAATTTATATCAAGAGACGACGAAATAAATGTATTTCCAATTTTAAAGAATGATATTAATGGCATATCTATATGACGGAATATATAGTGGATAATAATGTCATTGTGGTAGTTACAATGAAGGAGGGAAGAAGACCATAAGTTTTATGATATGTGGATTAAGGGTAAATCATAACACCAATTTCAAGGAATATAAAAATTAAATGACATGATAAAAACATAATATAATTCTAGAATAACATTTATCTAGAGTGAAGATATGACATACTATAAAATATGGAAATTATATATAAAATTAAACCATGCACATTTTGACTATTTGATATATTTTTTATGGATACCATGGGATCATAGTTAGGATGTAATTATTTTAGAGATATATTTTATAATATTTTCAACGACATAAATTGTCATCATATAGAAAATAATTACATTCCATATATTGATGTGACACATATTAAATAATTTTTTATTTATTTTATCATGTTGGAAATTTTGGATGATGATAGTGATGATTATATTTATCTTAAATGGGATTCTGTAATGATGGATAATTGAAAATGAAAAATGGATAAATTATTAAATACCATTAATAAATAGACATATCATAGAAATCCATTCAATATATTGGACTAAAAAAAATAAATATATGGTTGTTTTAACAAAAGAAATGGGTTTTACTATTTTCTGAATTTTTATGATGATTTTCAAATTAAAGTAGGATGACCACATTGTTCATGGTCATAGATAGGGAGATATAAAATATTTTTGTATATTATGATTCATAACATGTTCTTTCATTGTAATTGTTTTATATAAATATTAATTTTTAAACATATTTTATACTTGTGAGTGAGAACTATTTTGTAATATACGAACATGGTAGTGAACTGATTCTGTATTTTTATTATCACATTAATTTTATTAGTGATATATTTACAATATTGGGTTTATATAGTATATTCATTAAACTGTCACATCATCATTCGAGTCTCAAAAAATTAATTTTTCAATAAAACAATGATTTTTATCAATATTTGGATGTTTTTATAATTTTTTAATAGAATGATTTGAAATTTCCTACTAACAATGGAGTGGAATCCATACATTTTACTATGAAAAAAATGAATTTGTGCTTTTCTAAACACTCGGATTCACAACACACCCACTCAGGGTGTCCTTATTTATATTAGAACACATATTCTAAAACATTGATAATATTTCAATGTTATGTGATTGGGTATTTAATATTGATTTATAGATGTTGATAAATTGAAATTGTAAACATTGTTAAACATAAAATCTGTTTCCACTAAAAATAAATGGACTGAACTATAATTGGGGGAAAATGTAATAAAAATTAAACAATAATTTATGTCCACTGAAAGGTTTAAATTTATTGGAAATATGCCCTTTTAATGAACTTAAAATTTATAAGAGTAGAAAAATATAATTTCAACGGAAATTAAAATATTTATAAGATTTAAATAACTAAATATTTTATTATTCATAGAAAAAATTATGTTTTGTAGAAATTTAAAATATATAATGAATATAAAAACACAAAAAATTCAAAATATAGTGTATCTTAAAATATAAAGCATAAATTAAGGGTCACAACACTTAAATTAAAAATGAAATTATTACCAGAAGATAAATTCAATCCAATGATTATTGAGGATCAATAAAAATGATCCATGGAATCCTATCTTTATATAAATGGATGTCCTTGACTATAAACTTATTAGAATGTGTGTCTGTCTTCCTATCTCTAGAAGCTCTGAATCATGTTTATCACAATAATATCTCTCTAATAATCCAAAAAATCCATCAATTATATAATTTTCAAAATACACTGTCAGAAACTCTACATCTCAATGATTGAAATCATAATGAATATAATTTTACTAATAAAGATATTTACAATGATAAATATCAGTGTTGTAGCTCTTAGTTAAACTAATATTAAGAAAAAATTACATTATTATGATGTTATCTTAGATTTTTTTTTCAAAACATCAACCATAATAGAGGCTTTTAGAGAATCACTAATTCATCAAATCAGATGTCCTCCTAATCCATGATTATTTGGTTCTATTTAAATAATTTTTTTAATAGACATCTATTATTTAATTCTATACACTTCTAGAAACATATATATGATATAAAATTCATTAAATAAATCTCTTAACTTACTGAACATCAATATACATGTATCTATTAAATTATTTTTCACCACTACCATTATCTAAAATCATTTGAGTTTATTCTCAGATGAAAACCTAGTTGTTTTTATTTTCACATTTCAAAATAAAACCCTATAATTAGAATTATCAGATATTAACAATATAAAAAATACAAAATTAAGATAAATCATGTTTTTATTAAGTGTATTCTTATTTTTAAAACAATGAAATAAAGAGTTTAATTTTCCCAAAACCGCCCCATTTTTGAAAATCACAATACAAACATTAAAAATAAAATGTTTTCTATTATTTTAATGATATACACACTATATGGTCAAATTTAATCAATTCAATCCCATTTACTCACAAAATTTAAAAAATATCCTTAGTTGTAAAAATAAAATATTAAATTAACTATTCCCCTTTTCAATATAATTTTAATATTATCCAATTCCAAAACATCTCATTATATCAAATAATATAAATTGGAATTATAAAAAGCTAGCCCAATTTATAATATTTGGAAACTCAATAATTCTTCTAAAAGTTTACATCTTTTGAAATAAACCTAAAAAGGCAGAATAATCATAAATATTTGTTCCTTAAAAATATCCCCTATGAATAACATACAAAATTTCATTCAAATATACACCTCATTATGATTTTCAAAATAAAACCGAGTAAAAAAAATAAACAACAGAAGTAAAGTAAATTGTTTTATTAATTTATTAAACTCCCCAAGGGATATAATTTTATCCCCTAGAAAAATAAATAAAATTATTTAAATAATTTGTGAAAATAAAAACAATTTATAAAATAATTGGGATTAAACCTTTAAAATGTTATCTTTTTATACCTTCAACTACTAGTCCTTATTTTATGATTGATTTGAAGAAGTTTAAATTGTAACTTCTATTTATCAATTTTATTAGAGATATTTACATGTATGAAAATAAACAAATCATTCATAATAAAAATACTCATTATTTTTATCACCATGATTTATATTTAATTCTGTGAAATTTATGTCAAATAAAATTTCATTTTTAATCCTTTAGAAAATATTTGTATGAGGAGTTCGTTAAAAAATTAAAAATTATGCCTTCACCTCTTAAGGTGTTTTCAATATCCAAAGATTTGATAAATAATATATTAGTTGAAAATAATTAGAGTATGTAATTTAAAAAATATTATACATAATTTAATCAATAATAATTTAAAATTTTAGTAAAAATATCAGCAATTTGATCTTAAATTCAAGTAAATTCAATTAAAAAGAATTTTTGATAGTGAAATTACATAAGGAATGGTGTCTTGCACACACACACACACATATATATATATATATCTGTGTGTGTGTGTGTGTGTGTTTGGAATATATGTGATGTTATAGGACTATAGATAAACCAATTTCATTGTTTTTATCATTATAAATTGTAGTTTGAGTAAATCTCAATCCAAAATTAACGAGTTTGTGTTGTATACAAAATAATTGAGGCAAAAAGATTATAACACTCTGTGGCTTCAACTGCGGAAAGAGAGACCAAGATTTTATTCATTCAATACCAAGAAGTTGAATCTTTTCAATGAAAATGGTGTGTTCCATTATTACATGTCTTATCCAATATACAATAAAAAAATCTAGCTTTCGAGTTAATCTTATATATAAATTTTTTTTAATGAATAAAATAAATCATGTTCTAATGATCCTTTAAAATAAAAATAAAATATGATTAATGAATTATAAATATGATATTTTAATGTAATCTTACACATGAACATACTAAAAACCTAATTAACATTGGGAATTATATTAAATACTATAAACATCCTATCATACATCTATAATTATTTTGATCAAAATGTTTCTCGGATTCATAAATTTCAAGTATTATAAAATTTTTTACCATGGTACTTGGACATGAAGGGTTATCAAAACCAACATGTTTTAATAAAACAAATATTTATTTTTGTTAAGTTAAAATGATTCCTTTGAGTTTTTGAATATTTGAAAACCAAGGAGAAACTACGCACACCCCTGATTCTAATTTCAAAATCCCTATTTATAACGAATTAAAACCCACCTAGAATATATTATTTTGTGGAAAAAATTATTTCATCGATAGAAGTTTATTCATAGTCTCAATATTTTTAAAATTTATGATAAAAATATTTTGATCTGGATATCCATTAAAAATTATTTTTAGGTAAATAACAAGTTTTTTAATCATAATAGGATATTTGGGTACTTTAATTTATTTGAGTGATTTGGTAAATTTATATATATGTTTTAGAAATTTAACAACTTCAAAACTATTGGATTGTTCAAAAAAAGATCGCATGAAAAAATACATTGAGAAGATAACTTTTAATATCAAAATTTAATAAATTAAAATTAAAATTTATTTTTAATGTGAGTTAGATTCAGATAGAATCCTGAGTAGATACAATAAAAAAATCCTCTGAATAATCTATTACATCTTAATGATAAATAACTTCAATGAAAATAATTTCTTTATTCATTATAATAGACAAATTTTCATCATATTTATTTATAAGACACCATTTTACTAATAAAACAAGATAACCTTTAGGATTCATATCCATTATCAAAACATGATTTCATTCCAATTTATTAATATTTTCTTGTGTAGCCTTTATCCAAATTTCATCATCTAATGTATAAACATATATTTTGGGTTCAATTTATGATATGAATTCACGATAACAAAAAATATTCCCTAATTATATTCTTATTTGAACCAATTGTTTTAATACTTTAATGATATTATAAGTTGGATAACTCGTTAAAATTTACATGTTGTATATAAAAATGAATTTTGATTCATTATTATAAAATTTTCATCTTCCGTTAATATAGTTCCAAAAATATAAAAATCTATTGAAAAAACATTTCATATACTCAACAATGAATGGTGATCTTTATAATATTATAAGTGAACAAATATGATTTCTAATCCCTCATCTATATGATTAATTTTAAAACCATTTACAAAAAAAATTTATTTCATCAAAATTTTCAAAATAAATTCTTTTAAATACATTACTTTATTAATTAGAATCACTAGAGTCCTTAATAGTTGTATTGTAATAATACCTTCATGATTTATGGGTTGAAATTTATAATGTTTAACTTCATAGTTCATAATAAAAACAATTGCGCCCAATGTCTCGAAAGCATGAAGGTATTTGTTTTATTAAAATCCACAACACCAAATGTTATTAATTAAAAAATAATGAATAGAATCCTATTTTATATCCTAGAAAGTAATGACCATAGAATAAACACTATAAATAATCAAAAAAATCCTCATTGCAATGTTTTTGTAATTTCATAAATATTTGTATTTATTTATTCAACTATACTCTATTTCATATTAAATATAGGATTTATAATAATTTAGTAAAATAATTCATATTATAAATATTCTAAAAGTAGGATTTATAAATTATCCACCATGAAAAATCTGAACAATAATGAATATCATGTATTCACAACATTTTTAAAAGAAGTTTGAAAAGATTTTAAGAGAATGAAATAGATAATCATATTTAATTTGTTAATTTAGGTCCAAGTAAAGATATTCTAATCGTAAACTATAATTCACACATATTTCTTTTCATTAATGTTTATGATTTCTGTAGGACCAAATAAATAAATTTACATTAAATTTAAATCTTCATTTGTTTATTGATTAGTAATAGTACAAAAACTAGAAATTTTTTTCATACTGAGTGGACTTGGATCACAAGATCTGGAAGAGTTATACTTATGTTTTATTTGATCAACAAAATGAAATTTCTTTAAAAGTATAGAAAAATAATGATATTTAATGTTACCTAATAATCTAAGAAAATCCCTGATAATCTATCCATTACTTATAGTCATGGTAAATTTGCATCTCTAAGGTCTTCTAGATCTAATGTGTAAACATTATCATATCTACCAAAATATGGAATGAATGTACATTTTGAAGATTGAAAATAAAAATTTTCAATCTTGACATTCACACGAAGACCCTCATCACATATCTGACTAATTCTTCAATGTTAATTTTTAATTATAAAAAATAATGAAAACATTTTAGTTTTTTCCTAGAAAAATTTAATCATATGTTATAATTATTTCAAACTATGAATTTTCTCTAGATGAAACATGTCCAACACACAATATTTTCATGGTTTGGAAGTTAGAATTATCTTTTATTATTATTCACGAACAAGCTATCTCAATATAACATTTTATATGTCTAACCATACTGAACCCATAAATAAATTTATGAAAATTATGATATGGATACCCAAACATGATTTGGTCCTGTTAAATATATAGGTGAAACATTAGGAACCCATATATATCTAAATAGTTTATATTTAATTGATACAATGACTAAATAAATAGAGTCATTATTGAAATTACAATATTTATTTGTATTTAATTAATAATTGATTTTCTACTGACCATCCCATTGAAATTTGTTATAGATGGAATTAATTATCTGAAGAAATTAATGTCATTGAATATTTTTTAGAATAAGAACCCATGGCATTAGATGTTTTGGAAGGGTTTAAAGGACTATAGAATATATTGTAATTATCTCATTATGTTGTTAAATTAGGTACTTGTTTCTATAAAATAGTAATATAATATATAAATTTAATAATGAATTTATGATCACTATAATACATTCTACAATCAGGTTTAGACTCTAATTCCAATGGATATTTTTAAATTTCTTATTTTCTTTATAAATTATACTCTTTTCATTAACTAGGTTAGCTTTATCACAATCATTTTTATGTCAAAACTTCTAATTTTAAATTTTTATGAAATTCATAAATCCATCTAATTATTCAAAAATAGGTAAATATTCCCCATTTTTTGATGAACCATAATTTTCATCATCAAATAAAGTTGGATAGTCATCATCAAATGTATACTAAAAGATAAAATTCAATGATAATTTTTTTTTGTCAATTTAAAAATTACCCAATCCTTGATGTAATTTTCATACACAGGAATATTCTCATAGAATTAATCAATCTTATTAATCATGTCACCATGTTTTGATAGAAAATAAAATGTAACATCTCTACCACCTACACCCATAGTGTATAATGTGCTCATATTTTCCTTTATTTGACCGTTAAATGATTTATATTCTTTAATTAATTTCTATTAATAATATAACAATGTGGTATTATATGAAAAACTCTCTCAAATCCATAATATGATTCTTATCAAGAATCAATTTTATTATTATCTCCATTCTATATTATGAATAGTCAAATCATATGTATTTTTGTGATGATAATTTTACTCATTATAATTGAATATCGTGAAAATAATTCCCACTATCATGAAAATCACTATAATCAGAATTATGAATTCATTTTGTATTATAATCCTTTGAAACATGAGCTCAAACATTAAGAGCATTATAATTAGTATTACAAAGATACTAATATCACATAAGACCTTAATTCATTGTATTTTTCACATTTCAACATAAAAATATGAGAGTAAATTTTTTTAAAAAAATCATTCTGTATTAAAAAAAATTAAATAACTACATCATGATATACTAAATTATTATTTTTTATTTTTATATTAAAAAAGGAAAAAATGATTATTTGACTCAAAAATAATCTAAATGATAAACACTATAGGGACTAAATGTAAATTATTTTTTGTAATTATTTTTATTATCCAATATTTTATTAAATTTTGTTAATTTTTTATTAACGTTACATATATTCATAATGATTTATAAATATGTAATGCGAATATAAAAAGGAATGGGCCTAGATATTGAAATCACGTTATTAAATCAATAGAACTATGTGAATATTATAAATTTTTCTAATGATATTGATTTATTAATTTTCTTATTGTTATAAATAGGGTTTATAATAATCAATCGCATGCCACCCATACCTTTTCACTAGATTATAACTCTCATCTCAATATAACTAGTGATAATTTATTGATAATGACTATAATTATAGAAAATGGTTACTAATGGAAAATAATATCCCCCTATTTTTGTAACATTTATTAGTGATAGAAACCATAAAGTGTTAATGAATTAGTTACGAAAACTTATATCACTTATTATCATTTTAAAACTATAAATTGAATCAACATTAAATCTATATTTTCATAGTCTCCCTTGTATACATTTTATCATTTCCTATGAAAGGTGTTCCCATATTTATATCCACATCACTAATTCTATTTAAAAAATAAATAAATTCACACATAAAAACATAATTTACATATTTAAACTGAATTTTGTTCTAAATTATAATTACAAGGGTGTTAATTATACATTAGTCATAAATACATCTCCATTATTTAGTAAAATTATTATGGATAACTAAAAATATTCACATCATATATGTGTCCCTAGAAATAACCAAATTATTATTATTTCAAAGTGTTTATTGGTAACTCCCATGTTTCAATGTTATCACATTTGGATGTTATTGTTTGAAAACAAATATGAATGGAAATTATTGATCTCAACCACATAAATGAGTGCTACATTGTTTCTCCTCTCAATCACTAAAATAATGGATAATAATATACACAAATTAATTTTTATTTATACATAAAATATATCCAAATGAATATTTACTAGATTTTCCTAATAAGATTATAAATAAATTATATATGATTCTTTCATCTTTCTTTGACTATAACAGTATTGGAAAATAAAAGGTAGATCAATCTCTACCGCTCTCTAGGTATAATATTTTTAATAAGTGTGTTATAAATTCATTTACCCTAAGATTTAATTTCCCCTATATGGGTATCCTCTCTAATAGTATAATTATATAATGTTTTTAATTCTTACGCAACATAGTTATTTCGGTTTTTATTCTAGTGTAGACATTCAATGAAATGTCCTTTTTACAATAATTCCAACTATATACTCATCCCAAATTCAATATTTCATAATTAATCAAGGAAAACTATCATTAATATTTTAAAATATTTATAATACCTTTTAAATATAAAAACCCAATATTGTATTAAAAAATATTGATAGATTTGATTCCACAGACAGCTTGTGTTACATGAAACACAGAGTTTTAAAAAATAGTAAGATAATATTAATATTTTTTTGAATATGATTTTTATATAATATCCATTAAACATGGAATTATTAATAAGGAAATAAAGTTTTTAATGAACAAGTATATTGTTTTTATTAAAATACTATATATTATTAATGATTTACTTACTTTTTTGTGAAATCATTATATTCTCTGAAAATACATTTTTATATGAAATTGTTTTATCAATTTTTTGAACTTATAATAAATTAATGTCCCAAACCAAGCCCTAGTAACACATATTTTGTGGTCATTGTATTAAAATGGAATATATATTAGATATAAATCCACCAAGGATCGATCATTTTAGTAGTATTTAATAACTATATATATACATGGAACCATTATTATAGTGGATAATAAACATAGAACATAACAAAGGAAAATAAAATTTTTACTATACACTTATTCAAAGACATAATCTTCATAACCAGGGGAACAAAAAAAGATATTTTGATATCAAAATCTCATTATGGTTAACATGTATCAATAATAATCGAAAAAATTTCAATATGGAATAATCATAATGCTAAGGTAAATAACTAAAAAACACATTCCATTAATAAACATAGAATGGAAATGAATCCCCCTATTTTTTCATAGTGAATATATAATATAATTTAAAAATTTAATACTTAATGAAGATAATAATTACTTTTTACATAATTTATCTGGAACATGAACCATTATAAAATCAATACAACTTAATTCTGTGGGTAAAAACCTCCTTCATTCTACATGGAAACAAACCTTAAGGGTTTTCCACCAATTGTTTTGTCTCATGAGACATGTATATGCATCAAAGATATATATATAACTGGGCCCCTCCCACCATTGCATGTCTAAGTAATTCTTTATGTATAGACTCAATTAATGAATTATATGACTTCTCAAAATATCTTTATTTAGTATATGATATAGATTCATTAATATTTCCCCAATTAAAGAATCATTTAAAGAAAAACATCACATGTAAAAAGGGTACCTGTATTTGAAAATAATAATATACATGCTTCATGAAATTAGGATAGTTAATATAATCATTAATGAATTATGATAAAAAATAAAAGTAAAGTATACATATACCACATAGATGGAATATGTAGTGATTAATGCTTAACCAAAGAGAATATCATAATTGAGTCCATTAAAGAATGAAATTAAATCATCGTTTGACATTAATAATAGAAAATATGTATAAATAAGTACAAATTATGTATATATAAATTTAAATCATATAAAATGACTATTTAAGAATATTTATAAATGATCATATGTAGTGCAGTTTAAGGAAACTTTTAGAGTCGTTAAAATGAAAAAATAATAGTTTTTTGTATAAAACCAGAAAGGAAAAGGGATATTTTTTTTTGAATAAAATGAGTTATTTTATAATATTATTGGTATATTAAAAAATATTATAGACTGTATTTGAAAATGGGTATGCAAATTGGAATGTTTCTTTAGATCAAGCTTCATTATCAGTAGGAATTGAAAAGATAACCTAAAAAAACTTGTATTTCCCCATAACAAAAGTAGAAATGATGTTGGTAAATATTTTTAAACAAACACAAATAATTTATGAGGATTAATTAAGATAATTAGTAATTACATTTCCATAAATATAGATACTTAGTAACCTAAATAAAAAATGGTGATTTGGGAAGAATCCCTTACCTTATGTCCAAAATGGGTATGCACTTGCACATAATGTACTAGATAATGAAATTAGTTTAATTAATAATTAAATTAATAACCTTGAAAACATGTATTTTATTTTTAATTATTTTATTAATTTAATTTATGGCCTTTTTAATGAGTTAAATGTTATAATGTTATCGTTCGGGAGTGTTCGTTTTCTTAGTTTTCATAATCAGTTAATATGTATACATGTATAGAAAATACTGTAAAATGAGAATAGTTTTTTCAAAATTGAAAATACATGTTATTATGGGTCTTATACAATATTAAATTTTAATATATTACATTCAGATATATGGGGTGAATATTAATCAATATATAAACTGTTATTGATAATCATATATATTATTTTGTTAGTTTTTCGATCATTGCGAAATAGTTTTGTTTTATTAATTGATATTATATATATATACTGGTTTGAAATCATTAAAAAATATGTAATAATTATATTATAATATTTCATGACTCTGAAAATGGTTTTATGTCAATCCTTGAAGGAGGTAATAGAAATTGAAATGCATCATACATTGTGGTCTTAAATCAGAACATCATGAATGATGTTTTTATTTTTAGAGTAATATAGGGAGGTAAAGGGAATTAATGATATATATTCAATTAAATCCATAAAATTATAGTATATATATATATATATATTATTTAATAGTTATCATGATTTTTTGGATATAGTAACTTAAGAAATGATAAGAAAAAAATGTAATTGAAGTGGAAATAACAGAAAATAAAAGAGGTTTTTACCTCTTCAATTTACTCTCCTCAAGTACATACATAAGGGGAATGGGATTAAATTGTTTGTGACACCAAAAAATAATTTACTATTAGGAGAGACATTGGGATTGGTTTGGGTAGATACTGATAAATAATCAAGGATTATGTGGTGTGAGGAGATGATGTGGTGAGGGTGGTATTCATAGTAGAGGATAAGGGTGTTTTCTAATTATTTCATTCATTGGTTTATTATTTTACCCCCAGATTATCAATAGTTTTAGAATTCCCACAAAATATACTGAAACAATTATGGTTAGTTTGATATTATGCGTCTAACATCATCTAGGACTCATGAAATTTTGTATTTAATTTATAATATATATATATATATATATATCATAAATTACCATATTTTAATATTCACCAGAAATTCATGTATTTCAAAAAATACCGAAACACTCACCTTAAATTATTTTGACATGTATAATTAAATTAAGAACTCCATTTTATGAAAATAATTTTCAATATATGAGAATTGTTTTAATTAAAATCATAATTTACATGGAAAATACCAATTTAAAAATTATATCAAATTTATAACACATTGCAAAATTAATTAAGGTATCATAAAATTATATTATAGTCATAAGACAAAAAATATTAATTTATGAATATAATTCATGAAAATAATTTTTATTCAAATCAATATATTAATACTAAAATTTAAAATAGACATTTATGTTTATAAAAAATATCAACACTTAATCAATCATTTCTAAATCATTTATTTACTTATACTACGAAATAATTATTTTATATTACCATTTATAAGATGCATAAATTTTATTTATACTTTCACAATATAGGTTACAATATTGTTTCAAATTTATTTTAAAAAAGTGGACCTTAATATTACAAAGGTCATGTTTCTATTTCATTGAAATATGTTCCTAAATTTCTAGAAAAATGCGGTAATTTCATTCATTATTCATTTAAAATTGTATTTTTTTTGTATTCTAATTTTGATTTAATATGATTTATACAATATGAAACAATATCATGGTCAACATAAGATATCAAATTAGTTGAATTTATTTAATAGGATACGCACCATAAAATATTGCGGGTATTCTATTATTCCCTCATTCAAAAAATTATCTTAAAAAATTTCATGAATGTTTCCCTCTAAATAGGTGTGGGTGTTCTTATTCAAAATATCTTTAGGTTACCACACTTATTATTTCATTTTATGTTTTCTCCAAAGAACATTCACCTGTAAATTTATCCAAATTTTCAATAGTTTCCCCCTTATGTCAACAATGTAGATAGGCTCTTCAAAGTAAGACATGTTAGGTTTTATTTATATTTCTTCATATGTGAGTACCTGCATTGGGTATGGAATATACTTCATTATAAAAAAGATATTGGGAACAAATCATGAAAATTGGAGATACTCGGTATAGTTTCTAAATGTTAATCTACAACTCCAATTCTTCCCAGAATTTTAAATTGTCCGATATACAAGGGGAACAGTTTTCTATTATTAAAAAACTATAAGACAACCTTCAATTGATATACATTTATAAAGTAATGATCTCCCACATGAAATTCAATATACATTCTATTATTTTCATCATACCTCCTTTGTTTACAATGATATCCATTTATATGAGGCTTAATAGTCTTTACCTTTGTTATTGTCTCTTCAATAAGATATTGGTCTCCTTGTTTCTATTCACCATATTCATCCCAGGAAGTTAGAGTAATACATCTATTGTAATATATTCCTTTATATAAAACCATATTAATAGTATAATGGAAACTACTACTTTAGCTAAATTCCACAAATGGTAAATAATGATCCCATATACCTTGAAAGTCAAGTGATCGCGATCTTAACATGTCTTCCAAAGTTTGAATAGTTCTTTTAGACTATCCATTAGTTTGAGGGTGATATAGAATAAACCAATGAATATTATAATGTAAGTCTGTATAAAGACTCTTCCATTATTGTAACACCCCGAGATTTTATGAAAAATATTCTTTTAATTCCATTAATTTCTTGTGTTGTATGCTACACCAAGATTACCTTGCGCTATACGCAACACTGTATTAGCTTGCAGTATACACAACACTATTCTTGGATCGTGTTACACACAATTTTGATAATAGTTATTCTACGCAACATTGAGTATATATATATATATATATATATTCAATGTATAAATTAAATATGGTTGGATTATGTTATATGAAACAACTAAGGATTCTTGCACAGCACGCAACCCTGAATTGGCTTGCATTACACACAATCATGACATTCCTCCATAGAGTGTGTTGTACGCAATGTCGGGTTTTACTAAACAACGATATATTATTATAACATTATTATGAACTAGCCATTATTAATAGTATTAATTAAATTTTGAATCATATAACATTATTATTCGTCTTTCACATTTTCTAAAACATGGTATAAGAACAAAATAAATTTTTTGGGTAAAATATGTATTTTTCAAAAAATGCAGTTTTTCCACCTTTTGATGGCACACCCACTTTAAATATACTTTTTGACATGTTTATAAGTTCAATTTGAAAAAATAAAATTCTTCTTTGGAATCATGAAATAAAAATTTACATTGGATAAATTTTCATATCATTCTGGCAACTTTCATATTTTGATGAATAGTAAAAACACGCTATATTTTAATTAAAAACAACTTTTTTCATCACAATAATTTATATGGTTATATTATAATATTGAATGGTTTTAAAGTATAAATATAATATATTTTTACCATTTAATATATTGTATGTCATTAGCATTGATTCTACCTTGAATTCGTATGATAAATCAATTCAATCGTTTGCAATGTTTTAAAGAAAAACTCGTTTTCTTTCGACAACGGGATTAATTTTAATTTAATTTCTGCAACATTTGTGTATTGAATTTGGAAAAATGTATTCCATATTTGGAATCAGTGGATCCAAATTATGTTAATAAGCTACTTTTTATTTTTGGGAATTATGAATAGTAACTACGGTAAATTTTATTTACCATAGTTAAAGGTAAATCGGGTAATTAAGGGTAAATATAATATTATAAAATTACCCTAACACATGTCAAAATCCTATTGGTTGACTAAAAGTCGACCCATATCACCTAAGGGTCGGATTAGATTCATTTAATGGACTTTTGTCCATGAAAATAATTTAATTATTATTAAAATCAAAGAATGTGACAACATGTCACTTTCTTAAATCTTATAAGTATAATAATTTTAATTTAGTGATAAACTTCATGAAACTTAAAACATGAATAGTATCCAGAAAGATAATACAATTATCTACATCATAGGAATTTATTTAGAATTTTTAAGGATTAAATAATTATCATTTATTATGACACAAAGATGATGTTGTAATTGTCTTATTAATGAAATATTGACATAATTGATGTTATAAATGCCAAAATAAATGTAATTTGAGACTTTTTAGGACTTACACTAATTTTATAGGTTAATATGACATGTTATTCTTTATTTAAGTAACTTTTTTCGAACTTATCATTCTGTTATGAATTTCATCAAAATCATGTACCAAATCGTTTCAAAATTGACAAAAAGTAGTTTTTTAAAAAAATATTATATTATTAATTTTTATTTAATTCCTAAAAATATAATGTTCGGAAAAATGACTTAGATAAGGATATATATATTAATAATAAATAACTTGGGGTTATTTTGGCTTGTTATGGTATGTTTTTAACCATATAGTGTAAGAAAACAAAAAGACACGGAAAAAGTTAAATTATTTAACTTAGAGATAAATCTAATTGATAAGGTTAAAATAATAATCTAAACTTTTATAAATCCTATTGGATTAGTGGATTTCGACCCATACCAACTTTACCTTCGAAATAAAACCATTTGGAACCATTATAAACAGAATTTGACATTAATATAAAATAATATGTTGAGATTTTCCTAAGGTGCCCCTCTCCTCCCTTATAAAAGGGCACCTCCTCCCTCTCCTCCACACACCAATTTGAGAATTCAAGCTCGGAAAACCCTGGAAAAAATATCTTATCCACTTCCCTAGTATCATCCTAGAGGTACTAGTCTTCTCCAAATACCATCCTTTTTTCTTTAAGTGGAGGTTAAGTGAAGGCGCGTCAAAAAGAGGTAATATCCATTACCGATCTTTTTCAATTTCTTTCTTCTTCAACTTCTTCTTCTTTAGTTGTTTCATGATAAAGTAATAACATCAGTATTTATTATATAATGATATGTTATTATAAATATTATACAACTTTAATTAACCTTTTATCCATCCTACGGAAAAAGGAAATCACCGCGCGTGCGTACGTACGGAATACCGTCTCCACGCCGTGGTGTAATCTATTTTCCGCCACAACCTTAATTAGATGTGTATAATGGTGTAATGAGTAAATATATATGAATATTATAATGTGATATTGATATTGAAATAGTATACATACACTTCAACACAATTCCACGACCATGGGACCGATATCATTGCTCGTGCGTACGTACGGACTTCCGTCTCCACGACGCGATGAGATTGATTCTCCACATTAATCATTCATGAATGATTATAAAGTATATATAATGAATAATAATGAAATATATGACATGTTAAATCTACTGGATATATATATATATATATATATATATATCTGTATGTCATCTACTTACTTCCATTCAAGACAATAAAGAAAGGAAAACCACGTTCATGCGTACGTACGGACTACCATCTCCATAAACGGTGTGTTTCATTTCATTTATCTATCTATTATATATATATACACTGAATATATATGATATATAAAACATGTTTTATATTCTGGAAGTATGTAAATCATGATATAAGTAATAATAATGTCAAGAACAACAAGTCTAAACACCTACGATAAATGAAATGATTTTACCCAAAATGCTTCTTTAAAATGGAATTTACAAAAGAACGGGTAATATAAAGTCATAAGTAAACCATATAAGATTCTGTAATAAGTTAATGACATTATTTAAATCGTTATACAGGAGGTTCGGATATGTACAAAGCATATCAGACATAAGGTAAGGGAAATATCACAATCTCATTTTTATCCGAGATTGTTTATACTTTGGAATTAACTGGGGTGTATTTTATCATCCACATCCATGTTTCCTCAATATGTAATATTGTTTCCATCCACCTACAATTTTTTAAATCCGATTTTACCCTTCGGTGAGTTTTTAGTAAAAGATATGAAAGGAATCTTTTGTCATTTTTTGTACAAGGTACTTTTTGACTTTTCCGACACAAGTACGAGAAGAATGTTTTTTAACTTATACGGCATGAATGGATTTTTAAAACATTATTTCCAAGAAGCTTCCTTTACAAGTTTTCACATATATTTTTAATCAACTTCTTTTAGTTTATAATTGTACGACATGTTAAGAAAGGAAAAGTTTTTTTGAAGTAGAAAGGATATTTTCCTCAAGAATGGAGTTCAAGTGTTTTATCAAAATTATTTTCCATATAAGATAATAAAGGGTGATGTTTCTATCCCTATTATTACATGGATTTGATTATGTTGTGATGGAAATATTTTTATGAATTATTTTATCTTATATGAATTGTTTTATGATGTCACGATGTTTAAAGATTCCCATTTTTATTACATGGGTTATGCAATGATGTATGATTTATGATTTTGTGGCACACATAAGAATGGTATCATTATGAGATGGGTGGGACCTATATCTCCCTCCAATGAATTGGGTAATGATTTTATATCTCATGAGATAGACATGGCTGGAACGGTAGGTTATACCGGTACAATGAAGCAGGACTGAAACGAGGGTAACTCGGTTCAGAAATGGACTTTGTCCACTAAGATAGTCTTGGCAATGAGTCTTGACTAATAATAAATAATTCTCTATGATTATGTGTTTATTCCACAATGTTTCATGTTTTAAGTAATGATTATTGGGATTTCATTTCACTGCTATGATTTATCCCATGTTATGAAATTATGCTCTCTTTTGCAGGTTATGATTTCCAAAATGTTATGTTCTTATGAATATGATGTGATTGATATTTCTTTTGTTTACCCTTACTGAGCATTTGAGCTCATCCTTATATGTTTTCTTTTCCCCAGGATATAAAGAAAGCTTTTAGGTAAAAAAGGAAGATCTTTATGGGATATATTTAGGATCTTTCACCACGATTAGAAGATTATATTCTGAGTTTCCAAAGACACTAAACTATTACGATCCTTGTGTGTGTGTGTTTTTGTTATGTACTAAGTATTCCAAAAAAGTAATGTAATGTCCATGTACGTCAAGCTTCGGGTCTCTACAATTATTTTGATGAAAATCAAGGATCTCAATCAGACACAATTTATAGAGGTGCACCATGATGTCATATAAAATCCATAATAGTCTTTTTAGGTTCTGAAGTGGTAAATTTTATCTTATTAAAAGAAACTATGTTTTTTTATAAAGAGATAAACAATAAACAAAATTGAATCCTTCAGTATTATTATGAAAATATATCATCATATTGTCTTCTCACTTTTACATATGAATATGAAGAGGTTTCATTACTCTATTAGGATAATGTCTCTCAGCCTTCACTTGTTCAAAAATTAGATGCCTTGAGACAGAGTCGTCAATTTCCTACTTCATATTATCCCACAAAAAATGTTCCATAAGAACTATATACATCATGGAATGACCATGGAGTATGGATAAGTTTATGCTATAAAAATCATCTAATATTTCCATTTTTGTTCATGTATTGATGGGACCTATTTTGCCAACCCAAAAATCAGAACACTATCATCAGACATGAAGTCTTACAATCTCCCATCTTTAATGGATTTATTTTTCCTGCGTAAATTATCTTTAATATATTGAGATATTTTTAACTTCTCCAATAAATATGGTTTATAAATAATTTGATAACGGAGTGATTTTTTACTTTACTTAACAATTATAATATTTATTATTACTAATTGCATATTCTCTTTCCAACAAAGGTATCAACCAAGAATTAACATGGTCAGATACCCTACCTTCTGAATTTCATCATTCGTATGACTAAGATTATAAGAAACTCCCATCCTTCAGAATCATGTAACAGCTTTCTTTAATATTCAATAAATTGTTCCTTGGTCTTTCAACCGAGGCACCACCTTCTTAAAAAAATGATCTTTCCGAGTCCTCATTTCAGTTAGAAGTCCATGATCATTCCTACATGATTCAACTCAGACATTATATTTTTATTAGGCGGTACTGTATTCCGAAGTCATAATATTTGAGATAACTCATGCTGTCACCTTTACCACATGTTTTGTTATTTATATATATATTTATATCAAACTATAGTGATTTTTATATATCTCACATATTTTACCATTGATGCAGTGTATTTATATATTTATAGATATTATTACGACTAATAACTCATGATCATGAGTTGTATAATTCTGTTAATGAGTCTTTAACTACCTTAAAACATATGCTATAACGTTATCATTTTCTATAAGGACAGAACCTATTCCATTCATTGATGAATCACTGTATATCAGAAACCCATTATTTCCTAATGGAGGACTCCAAATTGGATCATTGACCAATCATCTCTTCAATTCATCAAATCATTTTGTACATTCTGTTTTCTATACAAACATAACAACTTGACCTGTGATCTTGGTTAATAGGCTTTCCAATATGGAATCTGTTTAACAGAATGATGATAGTAAACTATTGAACTAATAAAAATATATTCCTAAGTTATGTTTGTTGGTACAGGCTATTCATGGATTGCCTTTTCCTTTGTAGGATCAATTGGTATTCCATAATTACAGATAATATGGCCAAGAAAACGAATTTTTGGAATCTATAATTCACACAATCTAATGTTCTCAAATATATTTTCTCTTCTAAGACTCTTCAAAATAGTCTACATGTAGTTCTCATGGTCCTCATATATTTTGGAGTACACTAAGACATAATCAATAAATACCTCACCAAAATTATCAAGATATTCCTTCAATGCTCAAATAATTAAATCAACGAAAAAATTTCATGAATTAGTTAGTCCAAATGGAATTATTATGAACTTTTAATGTATATACCTTGTCCAAAATGTTTTATTAAAAATATCTTCTTTTATTACCCACAATTGATTATATTCTAAGAAAATATAAAACATTAAAAAATAATTATCACTATAATGTTGATCAACTAAATTATCAATATGAATATTATGATACTTGTAATTTATTTTAATAACATTGATTTCTCTTTAGTTACTACATAACCTCAATGATCTATATTTATTCTTAACAAATATAATAGGGGCTACCCATAGAGAAACACAAGTACGAATAAATTCCTTATTACTAAAATCCTCTAGTGGTTTTTTGGATCCAATAATTACAAAGTTTTCAATGAATAAGGAGCCTTTGATATTTGTCTTGTATCAGGAAATAGGTCACTGGAAAATTAAAATTCACACTCTGGGGGGTGGCCAAGTAATTTTTTATGGAATAAATCAATGAATTACTTCATAATTAGTATATCCTAAATTTTAAGGTTACTTTCCACATCTATAGATGTTGTTTTCTCAAACTCCTCAAGAATTAAATTCAGTATAGTTACTATGTGTTTATCTAGATAAGAAACATATTAGGAGGATTCTTCTCTAAAGTCATGGGAGTCTTTATTTTCCATAAAAATCATAATTTCCATCTTCTTGTAATAATTTGTTTTATCATATTTTAAAATCATGTGCATACTAAGGATTAAATCAAAGTCAACCATAGGTATAATGAAATGGTAAGTAACTAATGTATGTTTATGTGTCATAATTGGTACTGAACGACACTTTTTTATTTTAATGATACAAGCTTCATGAGTTTTAACTAACAACTCCCTTATTAAATGAAAAGGTAAATATCTTATTTTCTGGGAATACTTGGTTGATATAAATGAATGGGATGATCCAAAATCAAATAAGTCATTGGATAAATTTTATGATAGGATTAATATACCTTCCACCACATCATTTGGTACCTATACTTCCTCCATAGTGATGTCATAAGATTTTTCATCACCCCTTGGCCTCTCATGTTCTAGATTTCATAAGGCTTGTGAAATTGGTTTGAATAATTTCCCATTTTATATAAGTTGAAGCATTGAAAATCCTTGATTTTATTCTTCCCAGACATTCATTAGCTCAGTGATCCTTTTCACCACAATTATAAAATCCTCCAATTCCTTTCATTCATTTCCAAGGATGATTATTTCTACAGTTTCAATATAATGTAAATTTCTTCATTCCTTTTTACTTCTTTGATGCTTCACCATTTCCAAGGTTATTATATGAACTGTTTTTATCATGATTTCCTTTTGGAATATAGGATCTATACAGTTTCTTCACTATTTTAAAGGCACATAATAATATTTCATCAAATAATGAAAATGTTTGAGAATCCATTTTCCTTCAGATACTTGGATTAAGAACTTCATTTAAATGATCAATATTTTTTCTTACGAAGAATGTATGTAATCTATATCATATATGCTGAGTATTGTGAAGGTATCCTCTTAATCTATGTCACTCTCTTATTCCCTTTGATTTAATCTAATGAATGTTATCTTCATTTTAGTTCGTTGGTCAAGAGGGATGTATTTGTCGAAGAATTTTTCAATAAATTATATCCATTACATGTCTTATATTTCATCTTCATCATTAATATTTTGGATCAAAAACCACCAATTATTAGTATCTACCTTCATAAAATATATTATCAATACTATATTTTCATTTCCATTTCATCCCATGGTTAGAAATATAATTTCAAGGGATATCATCAACTACTCATCTACCTATGGATTAGGAGTCCCACCAAAAGATCGGGGATTTTTCCATATGAAATGATACAACATAGGTGTAGTATGGTTTTTTTTATAACATATGTTTTTTATCGTAATATGAACATGTTCTTCTGGACTCCAGCAATAAATATGTTGACTTCCTCTGTAGGGAAATCCCTACATTGTATGTGAGTATTGATTTGATTCCTTCCATTTGGCTCCATCAGTAAATAATGGTTCACACTATGTTACCTAATAATGATCATGATTATGGATGAATGAATTCCCTAAAAGTAGTTATTATAGGATTCATGATTATTTAACATCTAGATATCATGTTATTTACTAAACCTCCTCTGATACCAACTGTAACTACCCCTAACATAGTATAGGATAGTTGATGGTAATTTTATTATAATGGAACAGATACAAGAGGTCTTGTCACCAAGTATCAATCAATTTACTAGTCTTTAAGAACTAGATTCATACATTTAACCCTTATTACATTGGTAAATAAACTTAGAATATAATAAAAGATAATCAAATGAATCCTCAAAACATATTCAAAGATATCATATTAATAACCTAAGGAAGGAAGAAATGAAAGGATGAGCTCAAATACTCTGTAAGGGTTACATGAATAAATAATAATTGAAACAATTTATATAAGGCATGATTATAATGGAAAGGTAAATAACAGGAAAACACATGAAATTAATAAAATATAATGAAAATACATCCATAGATTTTTTTTAAAAAGTTAAAATCTCATGGAATGTAATAAATGAATAGTAAATTAAGAGAATAAATAATTTGGAAATCATGTGTTTGGAACATGAACCCTTGTTCCTTCAAAATAGTTAAACACTATGGGTAAAAACATTTCTAATTCTAAATGAAAATAAAAATGAAGTGTTTTTTAAGAACTATTTAATTCAATGATACCTGTCAATTAATAAAAGGGATATCTACTAAATGGACCCACCCATAACTACTTTTACAAACAATTATTTTTATATATATTCAATTCATCAATAATATGAAGTATCAAAATATGTATTTTGTATTGGATACAAATTCATCATAATTTCTGAAATTAAAACCTCATTAAAATAAAACACTATATTTAAAAAGAACACATTGATAATTAAATAATAATATCCATGATACATAAATTTGAATATTTAATTCAATACTCAATGATTTTTGATCACAAATAAAAATTAAGTATACATATACCACACACAAGGAATAAATAGAGAATAAGGAAAAACAAAAGTGAATATGATAATGTAGTCCATGAAAGAATGGATTTAAATAAAACATGGATTGTTATAATGGAAAATATGAATAAATTATGATAAATTATGTCCAATTGAATTGAAAATATGAAAAATAAGTGTTTATCCATCCACCCAACATTAACTTTTTATTATTATTTCAATATGGGAAAATCCCTACACAGAACAAACCTAAGGAGGTCTAAAGTATTGGAGACCCAATGCATCTACCCTAACAAAGTTACCACATGCATGTGGAAGAGACCCCAGCCTGGAAAACAAAAAATTACTATCACCATAAGTAATTCCTGAGGCGAGGAAGTCAGCCACCATGTTCCCCTCGCACCATGTGTGACTAATAATCACCTGTGGATCCAATAGACGTTTTCACTTACGAATGATGTAGACAATGGTCGAAGGGATTTGGAACTTCCCATGCAGCGAACCATGGAGGATAGCTGAATCGGTCTCGATCGATTCTAACTTAATGTTGTGCGAGTGACAAATCTCAATACCTTTCAGCATCGCGAAAGCTTCCTCCCTGAGGGAGTCTCCCGCTCCAAAGCCATCACCGAAGGCCAGAATCACTGCCCCTTGGGGATCACGAACCACTCCCCCGCCCCTCATAAAACCAGACACACATGACCCGTCCACATTCAGTTTCAACCCACTGCTCGGAGGATTCCATTTCACCCATCTGCCTCACCTATTAGCATCCTGTAAGGTGCGAACAGCAGAGTTACCTACCATGAAAACTCGCAGTGTAGGAATATTCATCCATCCTTTGATTAAAGAAACCAATTCGACCACGATGCATCTGGTTCTAACCATCATGGCCAGGCGCGAGCAGGACGTGTCCCCGTGACGTCTTTGGTTTCGGGTATTCCAGATGCTCCAACAGCCCGCAACAAGCAGCACTGCCCGCGCCTTCTTCTCTGAAGCGTTATCTTCAGAACCCAAGAACCAAAGATGCATAAACGTGGAAAGTGTGGTTGCCCGACTTCCCCACCCTAAAGCCTCACCCAGGTAGCTCCAGACTGTAGTCGCCCAGTCACTGGCAAAGAATAGATGATCGACCAACATCTCCTTGGAAGCAATACAGCAAAGACATTTAGATGTCAAAGAGATCCCTTTGTTCCTCACCTGTTCGTCGGTTGGGAGAGCATTGTTCCGAAGACGCCAAAAAAGGAAGTTGTATTTCACCGGAAGATCGCCGCACCAAACCGTTCCACTCCATCGGTCGGGGATGCCATGGGCGGAAGACACCGAGCGGTACCCCTTAGCAGAGAAAGCACCCGAAGCCGACCCCGTAAAGATGAGCTTGTCCGGTTCCTCGTTCAAGGTGATGTCGTAAAACACCTTCAGCTGGTCGGGTGTGAGGATGGCCTGAATAAATGGCCTGAAATTGCTTTTCCTGAGAAAATGAGATCGTCGGGGTCGGACAGCCTGGGAACCTCAGCGGTGAGCCAACCCAGTTCTCCTTCCAGAAATTAATTTTCCCACAACCCACCAGCCACCTGGAATTCATGCGGAGCACTAGTAAATGTTTAGAAATCATGAGACAGAGTCGCGAGGAAGTCCCTCTGCCACTGTCCATCTGTTTGCCATAGCGATTATTGATAAATCTTGCCCACATCGATTTGTTTTCCAGAAAATCCAACGAAAGTTTAGATTGCATGCCCAACATTTCCCCTTTGACACTTCGAATATTAATACCACCATCAGAAATCTCCCTAGCCATCCTGTCCCATGAAGTCCAGTGAAGTCTGCCTTCATTGTGTGAGTCCCATATGAAGCCTGTCAGCACTTTTTCAATATTGTTCAGCACTTCCTTTGGAGCGTTAAGCACTGAAAGCACATGCATGGGGATCGAGGACAAGACACAATTAACCAATGTGATGCGCCCCCCAAAATACAAGAATCATTTCTTCCAATTTGTAATACGGGTTGTTATTTTCCCAACTAGCCCATCAATGTGGTGAATCTGAACCCTTCCTGGCGCAATAGGAGCTCCTAAATATTCCATAGGAAAGGAATTTTTCTACATACCCAGCGCATCTGTAATCTTTTTCCCCTATTGTCTGAACACCATTTCGAGATAAACACGCTACATTTCCCTCTATTGATGGTCTGGCCACTCCACTTGCAGTAAGTTTCCATTACCCTATTAAATTCTCTAATGGTACGCCTGTTACCATTCAAGAAAAATAACATGTCATCAGAAAAAAAGATATGTGACATACCGTTAGTATTGGATCTACCACGGTAAGGACGGAGGCTTCCGCTAAGAGATTTCCCCTCGATATATCTGCTAAGGACGTCCTGCACCAAACTGAAGAGGCTGGGAGAGTGGGGATCTCCCTGTCGCAGTCCACGGTTGGGCTTGAAAAACCCACACTGCATTCCCATGAAATAAATAGCCAACCAGGGAGAGCTGAAAATTCTAAACAGTAAGTCCACAGCCCCTCTGGAAAAGCCCATAATCCCCAACTCTTTAATGATAAAGCTCCATTCCATTTTATCATAGGCTTTGTGCATATCCACTTTAATCACCACATTGGATCGGGGCGACTTGATGTTGATATCCCCCACCAATTCATGTACCATGGAAATGGACGATTGAGTAGATCTCCCTTTGATAAAACCTTGTTGGTTTTCAGAGACCCATTGGGGAAGATGAACCACTTGCCTTCTGTTGATAATGCTTGCCAGGATCTTGAACGGGAAGTTACACATACTAATTGGTCTATATTGATTGAGCAAAGAAGGGTATTTTACTTTTGGAATGAGAATAAGTTTCGACGCGCAAGCCACCCTAGGTAGGTATCCCCCTCTAAAAAAGTCATGGATGGCCTCAACGACCTCCCCTTTAACCAACTCCCAAAAACTGATGTAGAAGGATCCTGGAAAGCCATCCGGCCCTGGGGCAGTTTCAGCATTAAGGGCCTTAACTGCCTCCCAAATCTCATCAACATCAGGCGTCTTTTCCAAAGCTATATTCACCTCACTGGACACCACCCTGGATAACAAGCTAAACAAGTCGGTTTGTTCAGACGGATAGCCTTCCTGCATAGATGGGATAGGATCATCCATCAACATTTTAAAATAATCAAATGCCATACCTCTCACGACCTCAATATCTTGGGTAAATGACCCATCACCCATTCGGATATTGGGAACAGTTGTACTCCTACTTTCTTTGATGAAGGCTTCAAAAAAGGTCGTGTTTCTATCCCCCTCTCTAAGCCAAGTAGCTCGGGATTTCTCTCGGACATCTCTTTCTTTCTCCAAGAGTATGACAGCAAGGAGGTTTTTCTTTTCAACAAGAATGCCAAAGTTGTCCTCATCCCATGAATCCTCCAGCCTTCTCTCAAGCTGCTCAATTTCGTCTTTAGTCTCTTCTAAATTGGTCGAAAAATTGAGTCTGTTGATGAACCAATGCTGCAAGTCTTCCTTGAGCCTTCGTAGTTTACTGTGCAAACCCATCCAATGCCTATCCTGCATGGGCTTCGCCCAAGACGAAAGCACCACTGAGCAGAAACTGCTTTCTAATTTCCATTGATTGCAATAGAAAAACCGCCGGTTGTTCACCGAACCTTGCTCCAGCTTGATGAGAAGGAGAGCATGGTCTGATATAGCTCGCACAAGGTGTTCCACCCTTGCATTCTGAAAAGAGGAGATTGCTTGAAGATTAGCAAAACACCGATCCAATCTGCACCAAGTGCGGCGATGCCCCCTTTGGTTGTTTCACCACGTAAATTTACTTCCCACAAAACCCAAATCAAGTAAACTGTTGCGGGAGGCACAGGACGCAAAGGCTTTCTGGTCACTAATGTGGACCCTACCGCCTCCTTTCTTCTCCAACATATCCATAATGATATTGAAATCCCCCCCCCCCCCCACAAACCATGCTGAATTCCCTTGATCAAATTTGTCCAAACTCTGCCACAACGCTTCCCTCTCCCTGGCCTCATACTTAGCATAGACAAAGGAGAAAAGGAACACCTGTTGCCCCTCAGTGATTTTCACAGAAAGATGCTGGTTAGAAACTTCCAACAAGTCCACTGAAACATTACCTCTCCAGAAGACCCAAATATTCTGATTAACTGGATCGCCGTGAAAAGTCATAGTTGTTTATATAAAACCATAAATGAAAAATGGAATTTTTTCATGATAAAATTACTGAAAATATAAAAACATTAGTAGCTTAAAAGTTAATATGTATGGTAATTTAATATGGGTATGAAAATTATAATGTTCACTTAAATCATTCTTTCTTATTGAGAGAAATTAAAGATAACCTTATAAAACATGTATTTTTGAAAAAAAAAGTATAATTGATAATCATACATATTATTGGTTAATTATACCATAATTTAGGATTATTACATAATAATAATAAACGATTAAATTGGGGTAAATAGATAGACAGAGTATATTGAATAAAAAATAGATGTTCGGGGAGAATCCCTTATATTATATAAAAAAGTGGTCCGTAGATGCACTTGATAACCTAGATAATGAAATTAGATTCAATATTAATTTAATTCAGAACCACTTATCGATGTATTTTATTTAGTATGATTATAATAAGATCATTTATGTACTTTTTAATGATTTATAGTGTGCCTCTAATTATAAATCCCCTTAATTCATTGGATTTTATTTATATCATGAGATAATTTTTGGAAAAAATATTATGTGCTTGATCCATGATGATATTCAAGTGTATTTTCTTTATCCAATATGGGGAATATTTTATAATTCCTTACCAATTATTGTACGGGAAATTGGTGATGATTCATGATCCATTATGGTTTTATTATCTCCATTGTTAACAATGACATATGAAATGATTTTTTATAATTATAATGGTTCGACAATTTTTTGAAAAAAAATATACAATAAGATTGATTTATGAATGATTTCTCAATATTATGATTCATATCTTTTGAAATAATAATTTATTATTAAATGACTAGTTTTTTAGATCATTGAATGAATGGGTTTTAAAATTTTATTTTATGGTCCTGACATATACCATTATTTTTATCATATGATTTCACATGATCTTCGATTGATAAATCTATTTTTTCCTTTAAAGATCTTATAATCTCAGCCATTTCTGAGTTTCCTTTCCCAATGTTATGAAGAAATGTTTATCTAGGGTATTCCAATAATGTTAAAATGTTTGAATAACATTGTAGGATATAATGAATAATGTATATAAATATAATTTTTATGTATCTAGTATCCAAATATTTTAAAACCAACATAGTTAAAGAGTGGATTATACTTTTAAATTTTAAATATTAATAGAAATGATGCAATATTTATTTATAATTTTTTTACCTTGAATGGAAAAAAACAACCATAGGAAAACCTATATTTTTCAAATTCATTATTCCAATTCCTATGCATACAACCTCATTATATCCATCCCTGAAAAAGTGAGAAAACTCATTATTCCCATTACTATGTTAAAAAACTCATTCTATCCATATGTGACTAGCTTAGAAGATATACAAATAATATAACTCTTTGGAGCATGAAATATTACCCCACTCAATATCATTCTAACTTATATGTTCCACTTAAAACTGTTCATTACCTTCTAAAAAACCCATTAAAAAATGTTGGGTTTTTAAAACATTTAAAATACATTTGATAACATTAAAAAAATAGATAATATGATCTCAAAAATAACATTTTATAAAAATAATCATATAATAAAAAAAATATAGGGTGATAAAAACATAACTTCATGATAGATAAACCTTTGATAAAAAATATAATTGATAGAAAAAAATTTCACAGAAAACCTTTTAATCAATGTTACGAAAGGGGTGACGATTACTTAATAAACATAGTAATAAAATAGATTAATTTTAAAAAAAATTTCATGAGAGGGTTCTAATTAAATTATCAATAAAAATGAATAAAAAATAAACTTAAAAAATTAAGAATGGTTAAAATTTAATTAAATTCTATTTTTTGGTTTGTAGACCATTTTAAAGAGAAAAAACCACAATAGATACATTTTGAAAAAAAATTTTAATTTAATAAAAGAGGTAAATTATATTATTATTAATATAAAATATAAAAATTATTGCATTAATTATATTTATTTTGAATGTGAAAATATGTAAATGGATAAAAAAAATACTCTTTGGTACGAATGATAGTTACTCTTACAAATATTGTACTTTTATTTAACAATAATTTTTATCAAAGATGTTTTTATTGATGAAGAGAAGTAATTTCAACAGATAAAAATACCAAATACCATATTAAATATTTTAATTATCGGATCAAATAAACATGAAATTTAAATTTGTGTAAGAATTTTTATGACTTAATAGATCAGAAACTCAGATTGTGAATCGCTCGTGGGATTGATAACATAGGAATGAACTTATATTTAGAGAAGTATCATGACATGAAAATCCAAGTATCATGAAATATAATATTATTTCATATATGAAATCAATAGATTATTTAATATTCTTGAAAAAATAAATTATGATATAAAATATAAAACATGTTCCATGGTATTGAAAAATAGATTCATAACCCTTACCTTAAATTCATGCTTAATTTATATAACTATAAGATCATATATAACAAAATTAACAATCTTAATCACCTATTTCATGGACCTCTTCAAGTTTAAATCATTTAATAAATTAATTTATAATTATTCTCAATATTTATATATATTAGTTATTATCTTTTTTCAAATGTTGGGTGTTGGAAATCATGATCATTTTAAACTAGTTCTGTAATAGAATTTTTTGTATTCATTATTCAAAAAAAATCATCATTGTAATAACATTAAAGGTATTAAACATTATTATTTTCAATTATTTATAATGATACATTTTCATTCCATGGTAGTTCAGATTATGATACTTAATGAAAAACTCAATGATGAGCGTGTTTTGGTAGTTTAAAATAAATGAATGTTATTGTCTTAATTATTGTGGAACTTTTTTTATTAAAATTATTAAAAAATCATTCTATATTAATATCCAATATTATTTTTTAAAATCAATCATTTATAGGAATTTATATAATTGTTAATGTTGGTGGTTAAACTGATCCAATATAATCCTCTTGAAGTCTAAGTTCAAGTGTGGTTATAGAAAAGATTATTTTCTTGTAATATCACTATCATAAAATTATAATAAAACTATTTAGATGTTACTGAGGTTATTAATATAATGATTAAATATATATACTAGGATTTTATATAAAAGTAATGTTTTCAATTATAAATAAATCATTTTTCGCTTATTACGTTCGTTTTCTGTGGTTATTTTTATTATGATCTCTTTTGACTAATATTAATTATATAGTGCCTAATAATTATTTATCTCATATAAAACAGGATAAAAATAAAACATATATTCATCAAAACCATTTTTATAACTATCATTGAATGGTGGTGATGAAAAATGAAACTTTTGATTCATGGAGGCGACACTCTACACAAACAAAGATTTATTATCATTTTATTTTTATTTAATGAGAGGGGAATATGTAATTATTATACCATAAATAATTAAAATTTTATTAAATTATATTATGTTTTTTTTATATAAATATGTTTTAAATGGTTTTAGAGGAGGGTGTATGAGAAGGTTAATAAAACTATGTTTAATGGTATGTAATACTTATGTGAAAATGATGGACAAGTCTATAGTAAGAAAATTTAATGTAAATTATAAGAATGGAATTTCAATAGATTTAGGTTGGTGGATTTCAGTGATATATGAATTTATGAATTTGAAAAATAAACACTCATTCTATAGCATCTTTTTAAAAAAATTGTCAAAGTTTAGCAACATTATAATAAACAATTTAACCCTTATTATTCATGATTAAATATTAATCATTGTAATTATTTTATCAATGAAAATATCAGAATACCCTTCTTACAAAATTTTGACATGTAAAATATAAATTTTCGCTCCATTAAATCTAATCTAATTTCTAAATATGGACAAATTATCTTTTTAAATTAACTCATACAATGTATTGATTTGTTTAGTATAAAAGATATTGTTTTAATCATTATGTGCTTTAAATATTATTTTTCATCGATTAGTAATTAAATTAGTGTTAATTAATTTTTAAATATATTTGAAAAATATATTATAGGAATAAGTAAATATATATATACATTTAATTAAAAATATGCAATACTAAGGAAACTATCAGTCATAGAAAAATAACTATTTTATTGTGGTAATTAATATTCTCCTTATAAATTAAATTTCATTATTAGAATGAAATTGAACGCATTTCCTAATTTGAAATTTTTTATTTAAAATATTCATATAAATTTATATGATCCAATTTATAAAATTCATTAAGGTCAACTTTAATATAAGGTTTTATAACACATAAAAAATTTAAAGATACATATATCATCTATGAATAAAAAGACATTGGGTTTATTTTAAAAAATTTATTTTTTATAGTGGTTACATAAATTTATACACACAAATTCAATAATGATAATATAATGTTAATGTTAAATAGTTTTATTAAGGAAATGTGTTTTTTAGTTTAGTGATATATTAAAGACAATCAATTCACAGGTTATTTAATTAATGATTTTTTACAAAATCATGGGCCATTATATGCCCATAGTAGCTCATTAAATTTGAGGATAGTATAATTAACAAGCTGATGGTTGACCTAATTTACCACTAAGAGATTTTGGATGGTGATTAAGGAACTATATATTATGGGATTTCTATATTGATTGTTATGCATGCACAATTTCGACCTGGTTGTTAACCTTTATGAAATGGCCTATTGATCATATTGTTTTCCATATCCTAAATTATGTAGAATTTTTTTTATATTTCTTAGTAGATTTATTGGGTGAAATAAACCAAATGATATATAAAAAATATAGATATTATTGTTTGATGATTGGTTCATGTACCATCAAATTATCTGGTTTGTTGTTTTTTATAATATTGTTGAGATTCACAGGTTTTTTGTTTTAGTGGAGTTTATTCATCCTAGATATACAATAATAAATTCATGAATTACATATTTTTAAGATTTATATTGACCATGGATTCATTATTCTTCATTATTTTTTGTTTTTCATTTATTTTACATTCATTTATTTCATTATTAGAAAATTTCTCTCATTTGATTTATTTAAACACTCTGTTTCTCTTTCTATACCATGAGAAACTAGAGGATGGACTCATGGGGTCACACATGGTTCTATTATTGTCTTAAGAGTGATCTTTCCTAAATCATGTCATTATTGAATGGTATCAACATAGTCTTTTGAGATTAAATATGGATTTTGGAGGTAGTAACATGGTTAGTTTTGTAAAATAATGTAAAATGTGTTTTAGAATTGAATTTTCAGTTTGATGGGATAAATAATCCCTCTCTTGGTGTGTTCATCAATAAATTACTTTTCATGTACTTTGATTGACTCTTTATAGATTCTATTACTAAATTTTCTATTTATATTATAAATTTTTTTTAGGTACATGAATTATATAGTGTGTTGGACATGGTCTATGTGCATGATTAATGTTAATATGGGAACAAAATAGGATAGGATATCAAGATATTTTTTTAGATCTTATAAAAATGAAATATTAATTATTGATCACCTCAGGTCAATAGATGCACTATTGATAAGGGGATTTTGATTCCACAT
Organism: Viscum album; assembly: GCA_963277665.1. NCBI lineage: Eukaryota > Viridiplantae > Streptophyta > Magnoliopsida > Santalales > Viscaceae > Viscum > Viscum album. Next base: position 1,911,364,361 of record OY728155.1, read on the forward strand.
TAAATTTTATATAATTAAGTCTTTATAAATTTCAATATATATATTTTTATGGTCTCGATTCACCTTTATTAAAATCCCCCTCAACTATACACAATTGATATATGACAATTCGAAAAACATGACAATTGTTTCATGGTTTTATCCATATAAATGTATCTTATCCATATGGTGTTTAGTTTTTTAATGAAACATAAATTAAATAAAAATTTAATTTGCAATGATTTTAAGAGAAGGAGAAGGTAACATCCACTATACATTGGGCACAATTTTCTAGGTAGGAATTAGCTACTTTTCATTATGATATGAGTAGGTGTATTCCCCTTCCCCAGAACTAATTTTTGATATCATGTAAGTTATTCTATACATTTGAAAATCAAATATCTAATAATTTATTCTTCTCTTCATTGAAAAAAATATATTCACTGAATTTCAGGATGTTTATATAACTAATAAAATATTTTATTCCTTGGGATAATCTACGATTTAAAAAACAATAGCAATATAGCAATGAGAATTTAAGTATCCCATATGAATCATTCATAATACTATATGATTGTAATTGAGAATGAAAGAAAAAACTTGTATTATTCTTTATAAAGTGAACACCTCTAAATGATAAGAAATATAATCTATTTCCATAAAAATGTTCATGAAAGTTGAACACTATTTTAAATTCATTTCTATCACTTCGATGCGATAGTTTTTGATTTTTTTTTGAGAAATGGTATCTCGATTCCCAATAAAAATTATTGAATTCATTTATCTCATTTATATTCATATAAATATATTATTAATATTTCCATATTTTTAAAAAAATTCATTCTTTATTTTTGATCATGCATTCATCTTAAAAATGAACCATATTTAAATTACATAATAGAATCTAAAAAAATAATCCATCACTAATATAAATAATTAATTTCAAATATCCCATTTGAAATTCCCTCAAATATTTCTCATTTATTTTATCATGTAATATTCATTCCGATAATGACAAGAAACACACACTACTGGAAAATGACCCTGTACCCACGGTTTTGGATAACTGTGGGTATAGGTGTTGTATATGAACCTATGCCCACGGTTTTGAAAAACCGTGGGTATAGGTCACCTATACCCATGGTTTTTTTTTAAAACCGTGGGCATAGTTTTTCTTCGAAGACCTACACCCACGGTTTCTAAAAACCGTGGGTCTAGGTAATTTTTTTACATGCTCTATACCCATGGTTCTTGTCAAACCGTGGGTATAGAGTTTTTCCGATGACCTATTCCCACGGTTTGTAAAAATCGTGGGTATTGTAATTTTTTTTTGAAGAGCTATACCCATGTTTTTAATAACTATGTGTATAGGTTTCCAGCATTATGGCGGGAAAACAAAAATTACGCGGGACCTGAAAAATTAATTGGCGTGAAGATAATAAAGATTAACATAATTATAAATATAAATAGTTATATTCATATAATATGTTTGGTAGGGTTGTCGTAACATCTAATTAATATAGATTCGTTATGTTATTCGATTCCTACGGCTAACATTTTTATATTTAATAATAGTTATTAATATAAATAACTAAATTTATAGCTTTGTAAATAAAATGTCGCTAGGTCAGTTGGTTAGGGTGTTCGGTAGTTCTGTACCGGTCTCCGGTTCGATTCCCGTCCGCCGAAAATTTTATATACGCGCCTCAAATTAATATATTTACATAGATATATTATATATATATAAAAATGGAGTTAGTTTGGTTGGTTTGAGCGCTGGTTCACAGGCAGCCGGTTTGGAGATCAATTCCCGTTGGGTTTAAAATTTTGAAAATTAAAACCCACGGTTTGAAAACCGTGGGGTCCTGTATGTCCACGCTGGAGCTGCTGCTGCCATGGTGTGACCATCCTATACCCACGGTTTCTAAAAACCATGGGTATAGGTAAAGACCCCTATCCTGACGCCGTTCAGCCGCACAGTTCCCAGAACCGTGGGTATAGCCTATACCCACGGTTTTGGGACCTATACCCACGGTTTTAAACTATGGGTATAGCTTGATTTTCCATTAGTGACTCCACAATCACTGTATTGTGATAGTTTTTGACTTCATATGTCCAACACAACATCATCACACTAATTTGTAAACTATATACCAATACAAAATCAATGAAATTTCCATATTATTTACATTGTATTCTTATAATTACACTTATGAAATCCCAATGACCCTTATCAAAAATGTATGAATGACTCATACGAAATCTTAATAAACCATTTGAAAATCCCACATGACTCTTACACAATCTCAATGACCATTATGAAATATATGCATATCTATTAAGATATATCAATGAACCTTATATAATATAACATAATCCGTATGAAATAAACTAGAAGAGTAAATGAGTCTTAATAAATTATCTATTACCCTTACAATTTTTTCATGTACTAAACTTTTATACAAATTATGACATTGAGTCCTAAAAATGTATGATTACCTTTATGGTTTCATTATATTTTTAAATATTTTACTATACGATTAAAAATCAATCCTATATTTTGTATAGTTATATTATAAAATGTCTGTATGACTCTTATTTACATTGACTTCAGAAATTTCCTTTAAATTGTAATTTCATGAATTCTATAACATCAATTTAGTATCCACAAAACATATCAATCATATTTTAGATGACATAAAAACTAATTTAATCACAATTAAACCCTTCTAACTCATTGTGTAAAAATTAAAACATTATTAAATAATTCGGTTCGGTACATAAATATCACCTTTTAAATTTTTTTCAACCTCAATAAAATGTTCAATGGATGATCATATCATGTCCTTTTTCAAAGAAAAATTTATCTATTCTACATCACTATATAAGGTATTTCATATGAGATAATTATATCCCTCAATGAAAATTAATGTTTTTCAAGTGATTTTTATTCTATACCCTAAATTGAGTCAACATCTATATTTTTCCTTACCATAATTTGTAATAAAAACAAATCTAGATTCACAAATGAAATGGTAAAATGTGTAGTAAAGTTTCCACCACATTGAAAACAGAATCCAAATCATATTAGATGATTCCTAAATCCCCTCAAGACAAATGTATGTGTTGAACCTTCATGTTTGACCTCCATGTCTCAAATCTTACTTGGGGAATTGATTTGTTTAATATATTTACAAGAATAACTATGGTATGAATAAATAAAATCCTTATATTCTAATTTCTATTATTATATTTGTTGAAATTAAATATTCTATTACAATAATTAGTCCAATATTTTTTTATTAGATTTTCCAAGAGGTCAATTTCATATTTATTTTCACATGAATATTTTTGTGGTTTCTCATTCATCACCCTCAAGTCCCCAAAATAAATTTCATCAAAATCTTCTTGGTAAATATAATTTTATTATCCACATACTACTATTCTAGGTTATTTTGTTAATTAACTTAGGATTATTATAGTGGTAAATAACATTGCATCATCATAATAAGAAAATCCCTCAAAAAGTTATTTTTTTCATCATAATCACCTACCATATTAGAATAACTGAATCCAAATTTATAAAAGTAATCAAATCGATTGTAAAACATTCAAAAATTTAATGTTTCATTTATATGAATGGGAATGTATTTGTTAGAAATTATATGTGAATCTTTATGATCAATTTGATTCCATCCACATATGTCCAATGCAAAGAATGTATCAGTCCTTAATTTAGTGAGATAATAAAAGCTTTAAATTATCTTCTAAACATCTTATAATTTAATATATTTCCTTTTGATAGTTTCCCAAGCTGAAAAATAAGATATTAGATTGTTAACTGTGATTTAGAATCTGTTATACCAAACTTCTTCAATAACTCTCTTTTATATTAAAAAAATGAGAATAAACTCATCTATGTATTAAATTTATAATCCATAAAATTTTCTATTTGTACTCGCATATACATATAAAAATGTTTTTATATTTTTATTAAATTATAAATTAATAATATATTTTACCTTCATAAAAATAATAACATCTCCATACAAAATTAAAATAAGGTAACATATTCCACTACCATTACATAATGGTTTTTTCAACCATTCCTTTCATGAATTTTATATTTATTATGTAGTAATAAAACCTTAGATATCAAGAACTTCAGGCCTATTTTATCCCATAGATATCCCTATTTATATTACTTATAATAGTTCCATAATTGTAAATAATATACCCATCATGATGCTCAATGTTGAATTACTAAACAATAATTTCATAAAAAAATGATAATTTCACATACATTTGATAAACTATTTAATTTATATGATATTCTATAGATAGGAACAATAATATTCATTCAAACCATAGAAAAAGGTAAAATGATTCATAAAAATAAACTCCATTAACCTAATAATATCCATTATATATAATGTATTCATTATTCCTTGAACCACTCTATTTGTAAATAAATTCATTTCTAAACGAACACATAGTTTCATTCATATTTCCCATGTTAGTATATATATAAGATCCCATGTAGCATTATTCTCAATTTGATTTTTTTAAACCTTCATAGAATCCATCCATCTATTTATTACATCCTTAATATCTGAATAAATTATAATCTATGATATTAGAGTGGCACAATTTTTAACCACAAGATAATTATATTATGTACTGGTGAATTCTAATCTTCAATTATATTCTCTACTTTTAAATTCATCATTAGATTATAATAATTATATTTTAAATATTTAGTGTCGTATTTTTCATCACTATTATAATAGATAACAATATAAATAACATGTGTTTAATTTACTACTGGTTCCTTGATGTATTTTTCATGATTCATCTCATAGTCTTCATCTGATTCTTTATGACATGCTTTTATTTGAAACAATAAAATTGTCTTTAAATTAAATAAAGTTCACATTTTAATTGAAAATAATTTATAACTACACATATTCTAGTATCTATAAAATTTTCCTTCAGGTAAGTATCCAGAAAAGTTTCAATACCAAACATCTGATCAAACATTACCATTTTTCAGTTCATAATTATTGTAAAACATGGACAAATAAAAACATTGAAGTAATTCATTGTTGGTATAATTTTATAAACCATATAATAATTAAACACATATGAATAAGATCTTACTTGAATTTAGTTTTAAATATACACAAAATTGCATAAATTTTTTCTTTAAAAAACTTTTACCTACTGAATTCATCAAGAATTTTTCATCCAATTTCAACGAGAGGTCTTTTAATTTTTTAAAGTAGTCAATTCTTTTGGGTAGTGTAAGGGAAACTGAATTTATGATTTATTGAATGATTAGATATATGATATTCACAATTATTACTAGTGAACTCAAATATATATATATATATATATATTTAATATTTTTATATGAACTATAGTTTTCCCATCTTTATTACTAAAATTCATAAGCATCAACACATCCCTTGAAATATGAATCAAAAATAGAAATTTCGTCATTATTGTAAAATTGTAAATAAATATGATAATTTATAATCCACCTATGATTGATTGATGTCAAATAGATACATATAAAATTAAGTATATTAATTCATGTATCCTTAAATTTGATTATTTACTCATTTATACCATCCTTGTACTGTATTACCCTTTTGAATGGAATCACCCATGACATGTATATATCTCATTAGTTAGGTTATATCTCTTACACCATTTTCTCAAAATGATATTCACATAATTTTATTAACTATATAGACAAGTATACATGGAAAATATTGTTTTCATTTTTTATCTAATTTTATATCAATTACAAGGATAACCAATCTAGAAAACATATCTAAATTTTCTATGTAATTTATTTAAAATCCTTACATATTTTATTCCCCTAATGATAAACATGTTTTGGTTAGAAATAACCCCATTGTATTAATCAAGGATATTACCTACACTTAATAGTATATTTTTTTTCCTATAAACATATATTACATATTCTTATTTCAATATAACGTGTTCCATTTCTGTTGGGTGTAGTCCATTTATTTTCAAGGTACGTTCATTCTGAAAATTGACAAAAAAAAATTAAAAAGTTATTCATGATATTGACATAATATTCAAATGAGATGATAAAACACTATCAAGAATCCATGTTTTCTTCTTCTTTATTTCATTAAGATATAACTCAACATAAAATGACATTTTGGTTTTTATAATTATTCTCATTTTTAAGATCTTATTGATTTTGTCATTGATTTGTGGTCATAAATTTCTTAGTATGGTGACACTGCTAGTCAAACAATTCATAAAAATACTAAAAACAATGAATGTTATATTTATCGTGTAATTGAGATAAACTTATATCCAATACATTATTCTGCTTATACTTTATTTTAATTTTCACAAGATATATCCCATTAACTAATGCCCTCTCTAAATCCATGGGAGAGACATAATTTTCTAAAAATAATAATATTTTTTACTAAGGAATACCCATTAGAAGTAGAAACTTTTAAAACAAGTACTTATATAAAACAATTGAGTATTTAAAAATATACATCATTATATCCAAACACATTTATTATCTCCTTCTAATTTGCCTTTGGGGAACCTTTCTATCTCAATTTGTTCACAACATCCTCTGTTGAAAGAGATGAATTATCAGAATTTTCTCAACCCAATATATACCAAAACTGATATTGGAACCAATAGTATTATATGAAATATATTTAACATTAGTTAGTTTCATAGTTTTATATTTATCCTTAGTTTTTGTAAATAATCACTCAGCATTCTATACTATGTTTAACACCACAATATGTTTGATCTATTAAAATTAATTAATCGATAACTTATTTCAAAAAAACACCTATAGTAAAAAATCAATGAAATATTGAATAATAATAATTTAGCAAACAATAATACCATTTTATTAATAGTAAACAATTAAAATATTACTATCATTAGAGGGTACGTATTTAATATGATTTAATGATAAAATTGGCATTTTCTATTAAATAATATTTTCTTTATATTATGTATTTTCATATAAAAGATATGTTTAAAAATTTAATAATTTTAAATTAATATGTTAATAAAAAAATTTAATTCATCTTGTAAAAATGCAATTTTAATTAATTTTAGGTATTTTCTTAAAATAGTTTATTTTTAAATGAATATTCAAAATAATTTTTTTTCCAAAATTGTAAATTTTATGACTTTATCATTATATAAGAAATAATTATAAATTTATTTAACAGTAAAATTTATATGTAAGTTAAATAATTATGTATTTTAATTATTATTCTGAACATAAAAAATTTATATTTATATTTTAGAAGTGAAGTAACAATTTTTCCCCAATTTAAATATATTTTTCAGTATTTTATTTTATTTAAAAAATTTAAGGATTAAATTAGTTTTTATATATTAAAAAGAAAAAACATTATTTTTTTTATAATGGACTAATTTATTCAACAAAAACTAATAATATTGGTATTTTTTAGCTCGGCATACATTTTATTCATAAAAACACTTTTTATAAAAAAAAATTGCCACGTGTGTGGATTATAAAATAATATTATATAAAATATAGATATTTTATATGAAATAATGATTTAAATATTTTAAAAAATATTTTTAAAATTACACAATAATTCTATCTTTATTTCTAGTAATTAATATTAATTATCTAGTTTATAAACATCTTGTTACTAGGATAAATGTTTAAATAGAAAAAGATTTTTACTAAGTTTACAAGATCAAAAAAATTTAAAAATATAACAAATAGTGACTGGATTTGATTTATATTAGGAAAATATCATTATATATATTAAAATACATATTTTGAGGATTTTATCCTTAAATATTGACATGAAATTATTGAAATGTAATGGGTACTTCAGAAATTATCCTTATCTTCACGTAAACATTGAGATAACATATATCAATTAATTATACCAATATTCCTTCAAATTTACATATGAAAATCTATACTTATTAGCCTTGTACGAGCCCTTCCACATTTGGATGATTCTGGCATCATTTATTTTTCTTTAGGTATCTATTTTATAGAATATTTCCAAGACAAATGTAAACTTTCTAACATGAGTATTCATTATTATGTAACCTTTTAATCTTAATCAATATTTTACAAAAAAAAAGACAAAATAATTTAATTAAATATGTTTTTTAATGTACTATAAATTTTTTATATAAATTTATAATCGATTATTCAATCATGCCTACCTTCTATGAAAAAAATAAAAAAAATTTCAAGTGTAGATACAGACTACAAGAAGCGATGTGGTTCATTTTTTTGTGATTTCCTCTCATCTCTAGAAAAAAGGTTGTATTTGATGAAATAATAAGATTAATATCATTAAAATATTATTATTTTATGAAAATTTATCATATAACATCATTCCACCTAACTCATCTGGAAATGGAAATGTTAAGAATTCGTGTTTGGGGAATACCAACGCCACGAACGATGAATTTCATTTTTCATAACCACACATGATTGATGGTTCTAATAAAGAATTTAATTAATAAATATAATATTTTATTAAATTTTTTGGCCTTTAAAAATGTTTTATTATCATTAAAAAAATCCTTACCCAATAAATCCTTATAACAAGATCCTATTGGGGTTAGTTTTAACACATATGTCAATAATACTACAATCATTATATCATATATGCTTCTAGAATATCATAAAAAAAATATAATACATAAATTATATATTCAGTATTTTCAATTATTTTGGATATTTATTATTAATATTTTATACATTCATTAAAATACTACACTAAGAACCTTAAAAAAAGAAAATCTATATTATTTAAATTTTCTTTTGAATGAACCACATTCATATCATTAACCTAATAAACTATTACATAAGGAATAGATGAAAATAAATTACAATTATATATTGAATTTTCTATTAATTATTTAATATGAACTAATAATTTAGAGTCAACTCCATCACCATAAAATATGTATGTAACATAAAATCAAAAATCCTTATATGCGATCATTAAACAAAAATTTAACCGGGTGACATATTTATAATAGATTATTATAAACGGAGTGTTTAAAATGGTATTATATTTAAAAAAATCATATAAAATAAATATAAATATATTTATGTTCTTTATAGAGGATGTTAGAGAATTGATCAATTATATGAGAATGCAAGGTAAGGTGTTCTTTGTCTCAAATATTACTTTGTTAAATATATTTCTTATTCCGCAACATGATATATTTTATATGGAATGATTAAATAATAGTTAATTTATATTAACATATTTAGTTAAGTCGTGTGGTATGGGGATACATAATATGATGAATCATTGAATGGTGTTTGATAAAAAATATACTCATGTTGTAAGAAATTTTTCGTAACTCAAGTCCATTCATTGAGTTATAATGAATCTTCTTGAACATAGTTCTTCTAGTATTGTTTTCTTCCACCCTATGATGTTATTTAATGTAAATTTCATTATCAATAAAGTATTAGGTTTAAATTTAAACCAAAACATTATTACTGATAAAATGTCATTAATTGAAAGAATATCATTCTTGAGTATAATTTATATCCCCTTTAAGGACTGTTTCCCCACTTTGCCAATATACAGAAACCTAATTATGTGTTATTTTATGTATCCTCTACATTCTCTTTTACAATTTTCAATGGACTGTTTTCTATCACTTTTTCTAATGTGGGTTTCAATAATGGTATTTTATTATATTAAAATGGGATTCCATCCATGTTCACTTTTTTTATCTCCCACTCAAAATTTCATTAGGATAACGTTTACGTATTTTTTAGGATCCATTATTAATGATCCATAGTATAATCATTTTTTAAAAAAAAATTTACCTTTATGACAATATCTTTTATATGTGATTTGTAACTTCTTCTTTTTCAAAAACGTTAAAAACAATTTTCTAAAAAAAATAATTATAGTTTCACTTATATATTCCTGATTATTTCTAATGTATTTAATACCCTGGATATTAATATTCTTGAATAACCCTCAAAATGATATTATTTTATTTTATGGGATTATACAAGTGAAAATATATTAATTTATTCATCAAATATGATCCTCCACTATGTAAAAACATGAATTTTATTCTATTGTATTTTTTCTTTATACATTATATATTTTTTCATTTTATTTAAGGATGTTCACCTAGATTTCATATATCAATTGGATGGGGAAATTACTGATTTAACTGTATACCATTTTTTATAAAAATAAAAAACCATATTATTTGTTGTCCTAATTGAATTGAATTTACCGAGAATGTTAATGAATATGTTTGGATTATAATTTATTTTCCAAGGCTTTACCATGTTAGGAATATTAGTTATATGCCAAATTATGTAATTATGTGAATCCAATTGAAAATGATATAAAACTAATTTTATTTCAGTGGGATAATTATGGTATGATTAATTATTGTTTCCATGTGGAACATATATATATGGATGAATGACAAGTAATTTTCTATATCACCTTAAAATTCACTGGAAAAATATTTCAATCTCATGTGATATTAAAACATTTGAACAATTAGGTTGTATCGAAATAGTGGGATCACATGTGAGACTCATGAAGGCGATGTTTACCTATGTTAATGTTTTTATGACACATCAAATGTATCTTGATGTTATTCTATTTAGAATGTGGTCTACTGAATAATTATTACATATTATTTTTAATCATGTATTATGTTAAAAAAAGTATTTCCATGAATCTTTATTTATAATCTATGATTTGTTAGCTATTATTATCATATTTCCTTTCAATGTTTCTTGATTACACCCTTATGATTATCTTATTCTAATTTATGATATTTAATTTTTATTTATTATATACCCTTATAATATATTTTATCTCTCCATTTTTATTATGTTTCTATATCATCAATTAATGATGTTGGGTGTATTTTATCATATGGATAAGAGGGAGTCGAGTGTGGATTAATTTTGTAGACATGTTCACAAGTAATATAAAATAAGATTCTCATATTAAAGGTCATAAAAGGTACAAAATCATTAATTATTAGGAGTGTGTGAATATTTGGTAAATATGATGTCTAACATTTTGTAAATGATGGAAAATAAGGGTAGTTTCTTATAACATTGTATCAAACCCAATTCTTAAATAAATTACTTGTAATCTCAGATCCATGATTATGTGTTTGTCATTATTTTGTAACAATTAGATAGGTTTTTATTTATTTTCGAGATTATTGTATATATTATTTGTGATATAGATATGAAAATATTAGATAAAACATTATTGATAATTATAATTTATATTTATATGTATAATATATCATTCTAAAACTTTAGATTGATTTTGAGTATTTGGTGTTCTTAAAAATTACATCATTATCTGGACACTAGGAAGTGGATAAAGTTGTGTGACAAATTTACCTCGGGATAATCAACATGAAAATGGATTGTTTAGTATTACATCAATATTTAATCTATTAATGAAAATTCTTCCTATCACGATACACATTTTAAAATACTATGGGAAGAAATGTATTAGTCCATTACAGTCTGTTTATGATCCATTATAATGGATTTATTATATTATTGAATTATGTTAAGAATTATGAGAATAAAAAACCTAATGAAAACTATATTTAACCAAGGGTTATTTTTTTAACTAATAGTTAATGTGATTATTTTAATGATTAATAACTTTTGGTGTTTATTATTCCATGTATTTTTTTAAAATAGTTCTCTTATGATGTCAATTTTTGGTCACTCACATTAACATTTATTGGTTTTATTAATGGATATGGATAATTAAACCAAGTTAAAAACTGATTTGATGGACAATATGAAGACGTTACTAATGATAAAACAAATAGGATAAGAGATAAAATGATTACTACAGTGATTATTTTGAACCAGACATTAGTAATTATGATTAAAAATTTCAACTTAGTTGAGTTTAAAAAAAACAACAGAAGAGAAGGATAGAGCCTCACAAATTTTCTTTTGATGAATATAATAAAATAAATATTATTAAATTTATTCTATGTAATAATATTATTGAGTAAAACCCCAAAGTAAATATATTATATAGTGGTATTTATCATTGATATGTTATAGTGATACTAATCAATAATATTTTAGATTATTCAAAGAATATTTTGATTTTATGATGCATATATGGATTATTCGTTAGAAGTTTTTATTTGAATTTTTTGAAATATATATTATATGGTATAAATAATAGTTAAAAGTGATATTATAACAAGATGATATTTTTGAGAAATCTATTAAAGAACACATGAATTGGCGCAGATAAATATTAGGTTTAACGTAATATTGATGGTGAGATTATTTTGTATGGATGATATAAATTGTTTACTGATTCAGATAACATAATTTAAAAATTATTGTAATAATTGGGATTGATTTCATAGTTAAATAAAAATTATTTGATGAAATTTTTGGTGAAGTTACTTTTTTTGTCGTACATATTTTATGATGTGTAACCCATTGTTGGACATTATTTTAGGGCTATAGATTGAGATAATATTTGGAAGCATATATGATTTCACTATGGTTTTTTGTCTTGGAAATTGAGTTTATCCTAGAATATATAAATGGGTAATATACATACTTGGGTATGTGGGTAATTAATTTTGAAAATGTTATGTATATTGATCCAGACATAGATAATATGGTAGAAGTCATAGTATAGTTTATATCTGGACTAAAAATTATGTTAATAATATCCATATCTACATTAATTTATAATCGATAATTAAAATTAACATCTCTGAATTTATTTAATGTGGTTAGAATGTAACAACACCTAATTTTAGAACTTCTAAAATTTATAATATGATTGATTGGTTAGGTCACAAAAAACATTAGATGTAATTGATATGTGGAAAATTTAATATGAATAAAATCAATATGATAGTAATAAAATAAAAAATTGTTTCATTTAGAGGGTATAAAATTTATATATTTTAATCCTAAAAGTATTATTTTCATAAAATAGTTTTTCGTTATATTTTTTATTTTTATTTAAAATATAAATTTAAAATATATAGTAATTTAAATAAAAAACCTAATTTATGAATTATTCACATAAAAATTATATTTGTATGAAATTTTCATAATTTACAAAAATATATGTTTTTCTTCAATGGTTAAAAATAAACATTTTACTAAATTTATAAATTTTATCAATTTATCAATAAATAAGAAACACTATTGAATTTAATAAACAAAGATACAATTATATAAGAGGTAAAATTAATTAATTAAATTGTTATTATGAACTTATAAAAATGATGATCAATGTTTTGAATTCATGTAAAAAAAATGAACAAAATTTTTTTTGGTATTTTTTATTAAATAAAACTTTTTTTTGTAAAATTTATATTTTTAATTAGATAAAAGATAAAAATTATTATTTATACAATGAAACATTTTATTTCATTAAAATTAATTTCATTTATAATTTTAAAAATCACCGAAATATAAATCATAAAAAGAATATTTTTCTAAAAACATGTTTTACAAGTCAGTGCATAAATTATGAAATTATTTTTTCTAAATACTTGAGATTCTATTTATTAAAATGATATTTATTATATTAAATTATATTATTCAAATTAAAAAAAAGTAATTTTGGTCAGTATATTTAATTACCTATGATAAAATGATAGTTTTTGATATAAAACTAAAAAGGGGAAGGATTTTTACTAAGTGTAAAAGTCATAAAATATTGAAAATATTTCAAATATAGGTGTTTGTATAATAAATGTACCTATTAATTCTAAACCCTCCATTATTTTTTAAATTTTTGTATCCTTTTACTCTTTATTAGTGACATTCTATTATTGAATTGTAAACGGTACTTCTAAAATTATTGTTTTTATCACTTATAGATGGGGATCACATCCACCAATTCAGGATATACCTATTTCCTCAAATTATCTCCTATAATTATTCTATTTTTAAGCCTATTTAGATCCCCTACCACATTACTAAAACTCTCTTTGCATTTATTTTTTGTAATTCATCCATTTATGAGGAGATTTCTAAGAGAAATATAATGTTCTCAACAAGATTAACTCTTACTCCATAGTCTATTACTCTTAATATTCGTGTTCTAAATATTTTTAAGAGACCCCAATATAATAGAATAATTACTTTAAATATAAAATATATTTATTATAGTAATTGTTAATGTTATTCAATCATTTCCTATCATGGAAAATCTCGAGATGACCCTGAACTGATCTCCCAAGTTAGCCTGAGACAAGGCACGAGAGGCATTCCTAATACTCCCGGGCTGGAAACTTGACCAAGGAAACAATAAAAAATACAATGGAATGATTTTCCAAAATAGAAATACATAAAATAATTAGAAAAACCAAATCATCCCATTATAAATAAATATTTCCAATTTTTTCATAATTTATACATAAACAGAAAATTGAAAAATTGAACAATGAATCCCAACTGAACATGATGACCACATTGTCTCCATGTCATGAAATAGGTCGGGTCCCCATATAACCCAGTGACTGACCTAGTCGACTACATGGCCCAAGGGGTTTTCTCGATCCCCATAGGCTGGCACAAGTGCCCGAGTATTAAAACATGACATTAAAAAGATTTACCTGAAATAGTAAACCCAACAACTAACAAGATAGACAAACGAAAATAAAAAATTTATAACCAAACAAAGCCTTGATATAAACAAAAATTTATTGGATTGCAACATGAACCAATATCCAAAATAAATGACAAAAAAATATACTAAAACTCTAAGTCAAACATCCATGTAATAAGGGTGGAGAAACATCTACAATCTATAGACACCATTCTGCTTGAGCAGACCGACCATCAACAACTTGAACCACAATTTCTATGTATGATTTCTCAACCTGGAATACACAAAAAACAAGGTCTACATACACAATAGGGTGTATGTAGGGAGTAATCCAAGATCCCAGTATGTTATAATCCAAGAAAAAGGTTTCATGCCACAACATCAAAAAGATTATTTAACATGCTTGTTTAAAACCATAATTTTTAAAATGATTTTAGTAATACATTTAAAAAATGAAATGAAAAAAAAATAAAAGATCACTTGAAGGAAAATCATTTCAAAAATACTAATTTAAAATGAAATAGAAAAATATATAAAAAACCATCACATACTTAAGTGGTCCTCTGTAGGCAAACACAAGGCCCCACGTCAGGAATAGTAGAGCATTGTGGGTAAATCCCCAAAGGTAGTGGGGATTCATGGGGCGGTAGAGATATTGTACCTCACTGTAAATGTTGCAAAGGAACCACAATAATCAACTCTATCTTACATGATCCACTAGTAGAGAAACACATCAACAACCTAGTGGTCTCTAACGATCACAAAAGATTACTTACTATTGTAACATCAATCATTCTAGATGAAATCCGGATGAACCACTTACGTGTCATCTAGTGTACTAGTCCAAATATTCCCACATAAGTACCAAAGGTTTTATCTTGTGCTCAATCTATTTCCACATTCACAAAAATATATCAACATTATATAAGGCAAACCAAACAAGAAATTACGCACAAAATTGACAATATGCATTTCTCAACACCATTTCAAAAACAAATGCACACCAAGATACCCTTCAAAAATATATTTTCCATTACTTAATCATTTCAAAAATCACCATTTGGAAACACTCAAATAAGAACATAATTAATTTTCACAACATAGAAGATATTATTAAATAAAAAAACTAGGGATGAGACAATAAACACACCCAATTCCAAGTAGGAAAGTCATTTCAAACCACTTGCTTCCATATAAAGACTTCACATTAAATCTAGTTACACAAAGTAACCATATCAAAACATGTCTTCCATTATTCAAACAATTTATCAATTTAATTCAAGATGCACCAAAAATATAACATTCCAAAAAAAATCCGTTTTCAAATAAAAATATCATTTAAATACACACACACCTAAATTTCCTTGAAAGCACATTTCACACCTACCAACCAACCCATAAAACATTTTTATAAAACAATGCACCATCTTTCATGCACAAAATAAAGCTGATTCCTATTAAAAATTCTATTCCCAACACATAAAGATACCAAAATTCTTAAAAATATAATTCTCACCCAATAAAAAATTGATTTAACACTCCTAGAAATTACCACAAAAAAATCAAAATGAAGAACACACCATTTCTAAGAGAAACTGCAATTTCATAACACATGCGTGTCAAAAAAAAATTAAAACTTAGTTCACATCTTTCAACTAAATCATAAAACATGTAAATTTTATCTAAACAAACAAATTAAATTATCTAAAATATGAAAATTCATGGAACCACATATAGGTCTCTAGAAACTCCAAAAAATTAGTGTGCAAAGACCACTATACATCATGTGTAGCTCAAGAAACACGTGCAAGTCCTAAAATCAGAATATCAAACCCTTTGCATCTAAATCAAACCGAACGCAAAATAAATACCTTACCTGAAACCCCCCAAATGGAAGAAGAAACTAATCAAAATATATTGCACCTACAGCAAGGATATTGGGGGGTTTTCCGAGCAAGACGAGGGGTTCCAGAAGTGAGTCGTGCCATAAAATTCTGACAGGGGTCTTGATGGAAGGGAAGAGGGCACAACCAAGGGGAAGTGCGTGGGTAGCAAGGGTGAAGGGTGACTACACTGACATATCAAGAGGTGGAGCGTGGGCTGAATGTGGAAGGGGGTGGCTGGATGGGAGGAATCCACTGAGAAAGGGGGTGCGGCGTGAGATGGTACTGCCGGACAGACGGCAGATCAAAGGTTGTTAGTGGGGAGGAGTTGGCTGCCACAATGGGTTTCTAAGGGAGAGGCCTGATGGCAGAGCTAGATGGTAGTAGGTCGATGGCTGAATAGGAGGATGTGAGGATGGCTGGCCAGGAGGTCGGGGTTCTAGGGAGTCGTGACTGGAGATGGATGAGGGAGGGTGCGGTTTGTCCGTCGTTGCAATTGTCCCATAGATCAGTGGCGATGTGATGGGATTCTGAGCAGGAGGAAGGGTGGCACAACGCGAAGTCTCATGGGGGGATGAGAGTGTGGCACATAGGGGATACGAGGAAGGAGGGGTCTACTACGAACTATGGGGAAAAGGCGGAGGGGGTGTTACCCGAAACCATAGAACACAAAAAGAAATAAAGAAAAAATAATATATATAATAATAATAATAAACCAAAAACAAAACCCAAAATTAAACAAAAAACAAATAATAATAATAATTATTATTATTATATTATTATTATCGATAACACAAAATTCATTAAACTTTTATCCCGTTTCTCATTTTATTTTATTTTTATTTTCATTATTCCATGCATTTAATTTTATTTGATTATTATTAATTCATTTTATTTTGTTAGTTGAACAATGGTTTGGTCACACGCTGGCCCTGGCAAAGCTGCACAACTTCACAATTATGCTTCGTCTGTGCGTCTCATGGTGTCAAGTCCAAAAAAACTCATTTATCAATAACAAATGCCAAATTCAACTAAGATTCAGCCCACACCTCGATGGAAAATTTTGAACAAAAATAATATAAAATAGAATAAGAAAATATCTTATTTTAATAATAACAATAATAATTATTATTAAAATATTAATAACAACTTAATTAATTTTTATATTCATAAAACTAATAATAATAAGAACATTCACAAACAATATAATTATCATTGTCGTTAAGTCAATTTCTTAAAATTTATTAAAACTTATTTATTTATATGTTTCCTTATTTTATTGCACGTCATTATTTCATTATTTCATTATGTTTTAATTTATCTTGAAAACCAGACAGGTCGCAGGATCTCAGAACCATGCCCTAAATGTGTGCCTGGTGACACTAAACCAAAAATGTTCACTTTTCTCAACTAGACTCCAATATTTTAAAAAACTAGTCCACCCAAAACACAACAAATGATCACTAGTCCAGAAAATAATAAAATAAATTAAATTGAAACAGACAAGGTGCGAAAATTCTCTCCATCGTAAAGATTTCTGTCCAAGGAAATCAACAACTAAGGCTGATACCCAAAGTATAAATGATACACCCTATTAAATAAAAAGAGGTTCCTGATGGAAATCCATGTTAAAGGAGGAAAAATAATTGTTATTAGAGAAAGTGACTCAAATGAAACCCTCATGGAATACATAAAAATATGTTCCCACTAAGTGTCTCCCACCCCAAGAGCTAAAAAACTCTAGTTGATCAATTAATGAAATGAACTCTCACAACCAGAGAACCCCACTTCACGAGCCAAAACATGTCAAGAACTACTGAATGAAAACCATGTCGTTTAACTAGAATGAAAAAAGAAGACCAACAACATCTAAGTAGCACTCTTATCACCTATCACCAAATCATATATAGGAATAGAACTAAAATTTCAACATGGTGAAGCCTGGTGGGGTTCCCAACTTAATAAAAGGGAAATATATGTTTATTTTCGAGGATTTTAAGCAAGGACCCCAATGGGTCTCACAACCCTTGGCACTAACAAAAAAACATGAATTCAGAGGCTTCTCGGCACTAACCAAACACCCCAAAAAAGGGTGGGAATAGAGGGGCCTATCCATCGGGAATCAAAACACAAATCGAAGAAAAACCAACATCTTCACATCCTCGGATGAATATTATTCAAATTTAAGGTCTATTTACCCAACAGACCTCATGAGGACCACTAAAAGCGATTACATTCAGTGGACAAAACCCTTTGGACATTAAGGCAACGAGAAGACCAATCCTCCTCATAGTCACAAGAAACCCCACTCACGCAAACAGGTCATTCAAAATGGAACCATATGGAACAATTTAAACCTCCATCACCTTCAATACCGATGACATAAATAAGGTTGGGGTCCCATACACTCATAGGTTTCCTGATCACGCACCAGATTTTCTGTCAGGCCTATGGTTAGATCCCTGATGTTTTGAGCATCTCCTGCCTTGCTATCAAGTATTAAATAATCCTGAATAGAGATTCTCCTTTTAGTGTCACACACAACCATACTGAAACCAAGAAAACACCATCAGACGCTACACACCTCGACGTCCAACTACACTCTTGCAGAACATCTACCAAAACATTTGTTTATATGATGTAAATTTATTTCCTCTTCACCTTAACCATGAAAAATAAAGAGGGGAAAGATGCACGACAAACACTCCCTTTTGAATAGAATGAAACAGAACACCATAATAGGAGGAAACACTCTTATGAAAACAAGGATTCCCTAAGGATTCTTAGAATTCTACCTTCGCTCTTCAAAGAGAACTCGCGCTAAGAGGAATCACCAAAAATGACCCTTGTGGCTAATGAAAACACTACGATCCTCTCAAGACACCAATATGAAAAGACAACTCTGAACTACCATCACCCTTCCCCACTGAAATTATTTTCATTATTCCCAGTGGGGACCTTCAGACAAAACAGTGTCAAACATCATACCTGACGACTCAAAGAACTCAAAGAGACCAAAACTGTCTTAAACCCCCCTCGAGTATGTCACCCCACTACGAGAGGATCCACTTAATTGAAAAGGATATGGGAAAAATATAGCACTATCACTATAAATGGACAGTCCTTACATTAATGAACTTGTGGGATAACCAACGATGAATTACACTTGGTTGCACTTCAATATCATGTTAAGGCTTTATGGGGTCGTACACCAGTCAAGAAATAACACCTTGGACACAATCAAATTGGTTTAATGGTCAAGACATACCACAAGAGAACACTAAACGTGCAAAGGGAAACATTGAAAGGGTTCCCCAAAGCAGTTTTCAAACAAACCACTAACAACACGCTTTCAGACCAACTTCCAAATAAGAATTCAAAATCATGACACAAATCATTTACAAGGGATTCTCGGCTCAAAACGCCTCACAACCTACATTTCCAAAGTACACACACCACACAATAACCAATTATTAAAACACCAAATTATTTTTACATAAAAACTATATTTTGAAGAATTCAAAACCACAAGACTTGGAACAGTGCATGTGATGACTAGTGTAGGCGGGTGGCTGGGACATATGGTTAGAGGCCATACTCCAATCATGCCACTGCCATAGAGAGTATTTTAGGATAGCGTCTCTGACTCCACATGGCTTGCTAGACCCTACGATCTCACCGGGGCCACCAACCATACTCTCTTTTCATTTCCCCAAAACAATATTAATCACAAGAAACAATGACTCAGACAAACCTCAACATAATATGGTGACTCAAGTACCACCACAAGGTGTGCTGGCCAGACACCTTTCCCATAGCTTCAACGTCGAGATCGGACATTCTCAAATTTGTTCTACCAAACTCTATCCCAAAGGGACATTACCCAAGAGAGAAAACCAACCTCTGATACCATTTTTTCAGGAACCAGGCTGAGTCACCAACCGACCTAGTGTCTGACCTGGTATGAGACATGGACCGAGGGGAATTCTCAGTCCCCACATGCTGGAAAAAGTTCTTGGGTATCAAAACATTTCATGGGAAGAATTTAATTAAAATATTAAACACAAAAACTAACAGGATATATTAACTAAAATTGAAAATTGACAACCAAAAGGACCCTTGAACTAAATATACGTTTAAATGTTCACAACATGAAACAACATCCAAAAGAAAACAAAAACAAAAGAAACACAAATAGTAACCCAAACCTCCAATAATCAAGGGAGGATCAACACCCACAAGCTACAAACACAAACCTGTAAAAGCACACCATAAAAAACAGAACCACCATAGTTAAGCACGACACCTCAACCTGGAATACATAAAGAACAAGGTCTTCATACACCCAATGGTGTATGTAGGGTGTGATATAAGTGCCTAGTAGGAAACCACCCAATAAAAAGGTTTGATCCCACAACATCAAAAAGATAATTTAACATGCTTATTTAAAAACCATACTTTTTAAAATGATTTTAAAGAAAGCATTTAATAGCTGAAAGTAAAAAAATAAAGGAGAATTGGTAGAAAAATCATTTCACAAATACAACATTAAATTGGAAGGGAAAAATACATAAATAAGACACACATACTTAAGTGGTCCCCCTTATGCCGATGGAAGGCACCATGTCATGAATAGTAGGGAAATGTGGGTAATTTCCCTAAGGTAGCTAGGATGCATGGGGTGATAGAGACATCTTGCATCAGTGTAAATGTGGCATAGGAACCACAATAATCAACCCTGTCAAGAATGGTCCAATAGTAGGGAAACACATCTATAACCAAGTGGTCTCCAACCATCACAAATGTTTAGTTAGTGTTGTAACGTCAATCCTGCTTGATGAAATTGAGACGAACCACTTACGTGTCGTCTAGCGTACTAGTCATAATCTACCCACCTAAGTACCCAAGGTTTTCCCTTGTCCTCAATTAGGTTCTACATTCACATAATATATCACCTTTACATAACATAAATGGAAGAAGACATTACACAAAAAAGCAACCACCTACATACCCAAACACCATTTCAAAAACACACGCACACTAAGATACCTTTGAAAAATATATTTGTCGTTACATAATCATTTCACACATCTGCATTTGGCAACACTCCAAGAAAGAAATAATCAATCTTCACAACATATAAGACATTATTAAATAATACAACTAGGGCCGACATAATCAACATTCCCAATTCCATGTAGGAAAGTCATTTCAAACCACTTTCTTTCATATAATGGCATCTCATTAAAACAATTTACATAAGGTAACCATATCGAAACATGTTTTCCATTATTCAAACTATTTTTCAATTTATGTCAAGATGCTCAAAAAAGATATCATGCCAAAAACAACCCTTTTTAAACTTGAAATCTCATTAAAATACACACACCCCTAATGTTCCTTGAAAACACATTTAGAACCTTCCAACCAAACCATAAAACATTTTTATAAAACAAAGCACCAATTTTCACGCACAAGACACAACCACATCCTATTAAATTTTTTTCCCAATACGTAAACATATCAAACACCAAAAAAAATATAAATCTCACCCAATAAAAATTGATCTAATATTCCTAGAAATTACCACACCAAAACCAAAAGGAAGACTACACTGTTTCTAATAGAAAATGAATTTTCATCACACACACATGTCACAACATTTTTATAATATATTTCTCATCATACAAATAAATCATAAAACATTTTAAATTTAACAAAACAAACAAATTAAATTATCTAAAAGATGAAAAGGCATGGAACCACATACTGATGTGTAGAAACTCTGAAAAAGTATTGCAAAAAGACCACTACATGTCACATGTATCTCAAACAACATGTGAAAGTCCTAAAATAAAAATATCAAACCCTATGACTCAAAATCACACTGACTAAAACTTACAAACTTAAACAGGCAACCCCAAAAAGGAATAAAAAACTAATCAAAATAAAATACACCTATGGAGGGGATATTGGGGGATGTCCAAGAAAGTCGAGGGGTTCCAAATGTGAGTCTCACAAGAAAAATTTGAAAGGGGTCTTATCGGAAGTGAAGAGTGTGCGCCCAATGGGATGCACATGCGTAGCAGGGGTGCGGGGCAACCAGACAGACGGAGCGGGAGGCAGAGAGCGGGTCGCTGAGGAAGGGGTGGCTGGACGAGCAGGATGGATGAGGAAGGGGTGGAAACAAATCTTCATATTATAATAAGTAATGATTTCTACCAATATAAATTGAAAAAAGCAATAAAATGAACCAAAAAATAGATTATATAAATAAAAAATAACTATACAAATTATATACACAATCTAAAAATTTAAAACAACTACAAAAAACAACGAACCATATAAGGGGACAATGTTATCTCCTTGTTACCATTCAAGTCACTCTCCAAAAAAATGATCACTTGGGGGGACCAAGGTGACTAGACTCAATCCAAAGCCAGCACAAGGACTAAAAATAGAAATGAAATATATGTGTGGGAAATAAAACTCAGTAGGTTTGCCTGATAATCTATTCCCCATGAAATTCCATTATAATAAAAGAAAAATCAATTTAAAGTAAGAAAAATTATATAAAAAAGTATTAATTTTACACATTATACTTAGAAAAAGAGTATGAACAATTATCCTTTTTCATTTTTAAATCTATATTCATTTCACTAGTGTGCCATTAGCACTTTCGAGGGGAAAGTGATGTCTATATTTTTCATCCTACACAAATAGGGTAAAAACATTACATGATTTTTTCCCATAAAACTTATTAAATTATATCCAGCACCTTCTAATTAAAACTACATACAAGACGGAACTATTTTTATCACAAAATTTGGGAAATGTAAATATACATACAAGTATCATATTCATCACTACAAGCAACTAAAATCCAATATAAATGGGTGAACCTAGGAGATCAAGAACAATCTAGATGACACCAATACCAAAGGCCACATCTATGGAAGTATTCCACATACAATGAAATAAAAAATTCTCAATACACTCGACAATCCATTCTCAGGTCATGCAGAAGGAAAATCTCATAGCAATAATCCCAATATATCCACCTAATATGGGCTACTAGTCAGAACCATGACCTTCTAGTTCAGTAATAATTAATAGAAAATCCCATTTATATACCTGTTTCCAAAGTCTCAAGAATTGAATGGGGGTGAGCCAACTGATGCAATCCGATCATCCATCCCAACATATATATAATAATAATCCACAATAGGAATCTTCATGAGTCACTCCATGGACCGATCTCAGGCCACATAATAAAAATAAAAAAAGAGTCCAATCCAATCCACTCTAATAATAGATTATAGGTATTCCATAGTGAGGACATCCCATCCATTATATACACATTCTATGAATGGGGAAATCCAAAGGAGGTTTTTAATAATTATTAGTTTCACCATTTTCACAAAATTTCCAAATGGGATGTTAATCATTTCACAAAATAATCATTTATCAAAAGCAAACATTTCAAATTTCATAAAGAGGTGTAAAAACAGCATTTGGAAAATATAAATATTTAAATAAACCCTTTAAAACTTTTAGGATACAAATTCAAAATATATCCATTTTTTTAAAATGAAAAATGGGGCTTCCATCAGCAAAACTTGCAAAAATACCTTACAAAGCAATACCCATTTGTTTATAAAATCCAAAACTCTTTTTACAGCCATAAAAGGACACCAAAATAACTTTTTTAATGCTTCCAATGTATGTAAAAATCCACCCCAAACATTTCATATCCCTTGTTAAACCATAAAACCATCAGGGTAAATTATCCTTCACAAGGCATGCAATATCAAACAAATCAATTTCTATTTAACACACAAAAAAGTATAAATACAAATATTCATCCAATAAATTTATTTCAAATTCAAAAACATGTTTTAAATATCATATACCACATGTAAAATCCTACTTAAGTTTTTATTAAATAGTTGTGTGTGCATTTTAACCAAAACAACAAAAATATTCATAAACAAGGCATAAATCTCTACTTTGCACACAAAATAATTAATCCAAGACTGATTTATCAGTACTATAAATATAAAAAATGATTATAAAATCCTGAAATCGAGGATTCTATAATTATAAATTCATTTTCTTTGGAAACCTACCACAATTACATAGATAAATTAAAATGCACACTTGAAAACACCCGTTGTGGGTTCGAAAACCTAAATATATGAAGACCATCCATAAATATATAAAAACTCACATAAAACCGCTCTAGAAAATAAATCCTTAGATATACCCTGATTCAGTCACCTGATCCAATCTTTGGTAGATCCTAAGAGGTTTTCCCGAACACCATGGGCTGGAAACTAGTGACAGATATCATCAGAGTACAAATGAAAATGATTTTTCCAAAAACAAATAGAATAAAAAGCAGCGAAAAGAACAAAACATCCCATTTTATAAAAAAAAATAATTTGAAAAACTTGTATATAAAATGTGAATATTTAAAATATCTACACAAAAAAATCAACTAGACAAGAGGAAAACATTATACCCATGTGACTATGTTGGTCACTCTCCAACACAATGATAGCTCCCAACCCAAGCTGAATGAACTGAAGATGAAGCCTACAAAAGGAGTAAAAAAAGAACTATATTCATGAGTACTAAAAATCTATATGCTATCCTCATTATATATTCCCAATGAATTAATTTAATATAAAAGAATTATCAATTTCATTTTTGAACTACAATATATAAAAGAATTATTTTCTACACATTTTACATAAAAAGAAATTTTGAACCATTTACTTTATTCATTTTTTAAAATTGATTCATTTCAGTAGTTTTCCACTGGAGTTTTCTAAGGGAAAGTGATGTCTATATTTTTCAGTTGGTAGAAAAAGGGTAAAAAACTTTACATGAAAACAATTTTTCATAAACTTTATTAAAATAATCAAATCACTTTCTAATAAAAACAACACACAATAAGACAAAATAGTAATCACAAAACAAGGGAAATGTAAATATACATACAACTATCACATTCATGACTACAAGTAACTAAAACCTAGTAGACATGGGTGAACATTTGAGATCACGAACAATGCATAATACACCAATACATGAGACACCATCTACGGTAGGATTCCACACACAATGAAATTAAAATTCTCACTATACTGATCAATTCTATCTTAAGGATGGTTGAAGGAAAATCCCAAAGCATTAAACATAATATAACCCCTACTATGGGAAACTATTTAGCACCATGACCTGCCATAGGTGTAATAATTCATAAGAAATTCTCTAAATATGATAGGTTTTCATGAATAAAGTATTTAATTGGGGTGATCCAACTGATGCCATCTGATCATCCAATCACAACATATATATAATGATAATTCAAAATAGGAAACAACCAAAGTCACACATAGGACCGATCTCATGCCACATAATAAATCGAACACAAAGAGTCCAACCTAATGCAATCTAATAATTGATCACAAGGGTTCAACATTAAGGACATATCATCCATTATATACATAGACAAGTCATGAGAACATCTAAAGGAGGTTTTCTATAATAACCAGTATAAAAATTTTCCAAAAAATTCCAAACGTGCATTTATGTGATTCGAAAAACCATAATTTATTAAAGGTACACATTTCAAATTTCATAAAGTGCTTGAAACACACCATTTTAAGTATCTTAAAATATAAATAATCCCCTTAAAACATTCTGGTTACACATTCAAAAAACAACCATTATTTTAAAATGTTCCAAATGGAACAACCATTTGAAACACATTACAAAACACCTTAAAACCAAATACTCATTTGTTTTTAAGATAAAAACCACTTTTGAAATCCATAAAAGGACCCAAAAATATCATTTCACACACTACCAATATACATAAAAATCCAAACTATGCATTTTATATCCCATGTTAAAATATAAATCCATCTGGGAAATTTATCCAACACAAGGCATGAAATATTTAGAAAAACAATTTTAATTAACACTCAAAAAATTTAACATACATTTTCATGCCATAAATTTATTTCAAATATTAAACCTTTTTTAAATAACCCAAACCACATGAAAAATCTAGTTGTTCATTTTATTAAATACTTAGTTTGAAAATTTTAAGAAAAATAAAACAAATTTTCACAAAAAAGGCATAAAATACTACTTTTCACACCAAAAAATTAATCCATTATAAATATATCAATATTTAGAATATAAAAAATGATAAAACAATGAAATAATGGATTCTTAAATTATAAATGCATTTTATTGGGAAAAATATCACAAATACATGGCGGAATGGAAACGCACACTCGATAAAACATACCGTGGGTTCAAAAAGAATACATCTATGAGGACCCGACCAAAAAGAAAAAACCTAATAAAAACCTTTATAAAATGGAACCCATGGTTGAAAATGGCCAGGTAATAAGAGAAAACCATGAGAAATTGTAATAATATTGAAGAGGTAGCGGTGAAGAAAATCAATCTCACATTGGAAACCATCCAACCCTTCATCTTCTCGTAGATGTACACCATTAGAGGAGGGGGGATAGATTATGAAGAAATAAAGAGGATCTATTAGTCATTAAAATCTTGAGGAATTATATTGGGTTTATTTTATGTACAAAAATCCCAATGGATAAAAGATGTAAAATTAAAATTTTATGTTCTGGGCAAACTCACACGGGTTGGCCGCACAGTTTATTAAACTCTTCACCAAACCTTGTGGAATACACATGAGTGACCAAAAATCGCTATTAAGTATCCACACTACCATATTCTAAACATGTGTTTGGAATTATACCAACTTCATGGTTACCAAGTATTGGATGCATAGTTTATCAAACCATGCACCAACCATGCACAAAACCTTTTTAGGCCAAAACTTTAAGATTTCTCAATGAAATACCAACTAACCAAGGTTCATCCATGATGTAATGATTAGAAAAATAATACCATTAATAACTCAATACATGTGACACCAAAATCCTGAGAAAAATACTGGAATCCCCAATGAACCGTATCAAAAACCAAACATGAAAAACCTGGTTTGGCACATTTCCTCTTTTCAAAGAAATTTCTTTTATCCAAAATTACTATGTTTTATTAAATAATGGTATTGTAATATTTTAAAATAGTTTTAATTACATTCTAATTTATGTTACCTCCCACTACAAATCTCAATAGGACAACCATTATGTTTCTTCAAGGATTTAATATTTAAGACACATCTTAAAAGTATTTTTTTTTTAAAAAACCTAATTACCTTTTTGAATATGACTTTTGAATGTTACCAAGATCATCTTATTTTTATAAATAGTTAAAAAACATTTAAAAAATTTAAATTTTGGAATCACTTCAATTTTATTCTTTTCTGTAAAAATGTTTTATTTAAATTGGAATTAATGTTTATAAATTACCCTATATATTTTATTATATTACTTGAGGGGTTAAAATTATGGAAATCCATTATTACTTTCATCATTCATAATAATCTATCATATATAATAATTATTTTTCAACCAATTAATTTAATCATATAAAATTATATTTTTCCTCTCGTAACATTAAGGTTGTTGACCATGATTCCATACTTAAATTGATTGGATAAATTATTAAATTATCATGTTATAATTACGTATAATATTTTGAATTCTTTCCCTATGTTAATTCATTTTAATATAATAATAAAAACATTTTCATTCCACAAGATATTTAGGATATCATGAATGATCATTTTAAATTTTCACATGTGTGTATGTATTAATTATATTTGGGGTCTTATATCAATATTCATTACACAGGTTTAAAGTTCAAATATCATGATATATTTATACATGAGAATAATTACGTTTTCTTGAAAATGTGAGTAATATTTTTTGAACCATAAAGGTGATATCTACCAATGATATTCTTTTTTCCAAATAACTAATGTATCATAGTTTAATGTTCTCATGGTCATACTTATGGACTAATGTTTCCACACACATTTACACATGTTATTTTATTCAGAGAATTAATGAATGACTCGTGATTTTTCATATATTTTTTATTGGGGTTGACTCTCTAATGTTATGTTTTTATTCCTTTATTATACACATATACTCACCTAATGATCATTCTTGGTCTTTAATTTTTATTTATTATGTTACTATTTGAGAAAATTTTTTCCCACCCCATCTCATATGTTTCTATTTAGCATGGTTATAAGGGTGGGTGTATTTTTTTGAAATTAAATAAGAGAATATGGTATAGATTAATTAAAGATAAATGTTAAAAATTATCAACAAATATAATTCTTATATAGATAATCCTAAAGGACGAAAAACTATTTGTTCATGGAATTGTGTCACTATTTGTAGGATTTAATGTTTATATTATATAAACTATTAAAAATATAGACATGTTCATCTCACTTTTTATCAAATATACTATTTAATGAAAGTGTTTTTATAACTAGATCCAATAATTTATCCCCATGGTTCTTCAATGATATTACATTTATTTAGATACCATTATCATAATAATATCTTAATTTTCCTATGCTATTCTCAGCCCTAATATGACATTAAAATTTCATGTTCAAATCTTTGTCATTTTTAGAAAAATTATTTTCGTTTTCCTTTTTAATTATATCTTTCTCAACAACTTTAAATTTATAATTTTTAATATTATCAACATTAACATTTTCATTATTTTTGCATTAAACTACTTATTTATTTAACTTCACAATCATATTGTTTATATATTTTATTTACTTTTTATTGTGTTTATTCATATCAAGAAACACATCAACCTTAGTTTTTTTATTATATTCCATGAATGTATCTTCTCCCTCATCTTCACTGTTTGAACATTCCTCTTGTTTTACAAAATTAACTAAAATATTAAAAAATATATAACTAATTTATTCTTATGATTGATTAATTTATATATATTACACTTCCTCTTATATTATTATTATTATACTCTTTATATTCCTCGAATTGAATTTCATCATTATCACTCTATATTTAAACATCCTTAAAACTTCATCCCAATTTCCTATTTTGGAATATTTCTACATGTTCAAAGTCTTCATAGTTTTTAATTTTAATTATTTATTAATCAACATAAAATGTACAATTGCATCATATTAAAAGAATTTTTGTGGGTACTTTACATTTTTTACATAGTATCTCACTTCGTAATATTTTTATAGATAAGGGAAATTTTTTCATAAACTCTTTATCCTTATCCTCATCAATATATAATTCATTTTAGGACTCAACTTACTCTTATATGATGTTAAATTTATTCATGGATTTATATTCCAAGTATTACAAGGATTTATGTTAAATATTATAGATTTCATCATCTTATATTTTAGGAGTGTGTTATGTAAATAATAAACTGATAAGACATATGTTTCTTCTTAGGATAATAAACATTTAATCAAACATATGAGTAAAACTTCCCATCTACTCATTGAAACATGTTGAATCTTAAAAAGTGTATCTAATGTCCCTATTTTTATGTTCTATGTCATTCAGTCAAGTGAATTAATCATAAAATATAACATCTTCTTCCATTTTTACACCCTAAAAAATTCTATGCATATTAACACTTTTGATTATTTACTGTTTATATCATACATATTCTCAAGAATATCCCATATCATCATGGATATCATTTGGCCCATAATTTTAATATACACATTATTTGAAATGTGTGCCATAATTTTAGTTCTGGATTTCCCATCAATAAAGACAGACTACTTTTCAAGCTGTTTATGATTAAATTTGAATTTATTTTATATACATGATGATATATTTTTATAAAAAATATTTCAATATATATTTTGATCATTAAAACATATTTATTAGATTATTTTTTATTTGGATCATGGCCTTTGATGTTTTATTGGTTCTTTAGTGGATATTGGGTTGAGGAATGGTGTACTTGCAACTCTTTTTTCAATAGGTTATATGACACTAGGAGCACAACAACATGAATCTCATCGTGGTGGAGGGAGCCGCTCCATGGTTAGTGTGTTTGACTTGGGATTTAGAGGGTATAAATACTAGGTGATAGTTTGGATCCTATGGATTTTCCCTATCAAAAATTGGGAGGGAAAAATTCTTATTGGAGTGGCCACGTAATGGTAGAAAAAAATAACAACCCTTCTCTTTAATACAGAATAAAACATGATTTATTACATAAACATGCACTTAATAAAACTGTAAGGATTGATAGGTCTAGTTTCTCGGGAAATTAGAAACATTACATAACAATATAGAACATAAAATACAATATCTTTATTAAAAATTTCTTTTACATGACCACAAAATTCTTTCAAACTTAGCATTGTATCGGATAACCTAAGGACATGCATAAAAAATTGGTGAGATATAAATCCCACTAAGGGAGTAAAAAATTAATAACTTTAAGAATAAAGAACATGTTAAGAAACAAGAATATCAATATATCACAAGAGAAACATCAACAAAACATCATGATATAGCATGATTATCATAACATAGAAATGTGGCAACAACATTTAACATGATATTAGAATGTGACAAGGATCATTACACATGGATAATGATTAAACCTTAATTTAACATTAATTATCATACGTAAATACTCATTTCACTTGACATATCATGATACTAATCATTACCCAATTCATTGGCGTGCTTTTAGGGCAAAACCATATTTATCATTTCATTTCATGCATTAGTGGGTCACATAGATCATACAACATGGATTCATTAAACTTCAGAATTTATTCCATGAATAAGGGATGATGAATAAATAAATGTTATTATATAATAAAAAAGTGCATGTTCATAGTGTTTAATACCCCTGATAGAGAAATGGGAATCGTATTCACTTACATGATGATTTTGGCGTGGAAATCATTGTTTAATTTCGGTAGCATAATAACGTCAAATTGAAATCGTATAATTGGGTTGATGAAAGAGAAAGGGATATATCATAATTTATACAATAAATATAATGTTATGGTGTCATGTAATATAATATCCAAACATATTTAATATAATTTAGAAGCATAATATATAAAAAATTCATGAATGTAAATGAGGAGAGAGAAATCCCTTACTGAATTACAGCACGGTAACAGGTATAGATGAGAGACATTAATGAGAGATAAAGGGGTATCTCATCATTCAAATTTAAGGAGGTAAGAATATTGGAGGATCAAAATCATACCCCAACATTTGTAATAGAAAATTAAATAGAATAACAAAATAATGAAACTTGGACATAAATAAGGAAGGAAGGAATATTCGGATCCCTTACTTGATGTGTGATCCCAAAGGCATTGAAGAGGATTGAGAGAGGCTTCTTCAGATCTTGGGGTGACTTGGGATGATTATAGAGAGATTTGGGTATATTTGTTTTGAGCTCCAAATGGTTTTAGTGAAGAGTAATGGGACATTGATTATGTTTATAGAAGAAAGAAGAGGGAATTCTTTATTATTTGGGTTTTCCACACTAAAAATTAAACTATTCAAAACCAAAATCCAACCCAAGGTTTTTTCCAATACTTTTTTCAAATTGGAGCGGAAAAAATTATTTATTAAGTACCATAGCTGAACATATTAAAATATTATAGTTGATTGTGTTGAGGTTAGTCACACTCCTAAAGAAATAATTTTTAAATGTTAAAATATTTTGCAAGTCTTGGAGGGTCCACTAAGGCACCATAAAATTAATCAAAACAATATATAATTAGATTATTTTTAAGTTCAAATAAATATTTTCAGAATATTCCTTTTATGTTGTTTCGTTACATCACTATTGTGACATCAATATTTCATAAAACACATTATATTTTTAAATTGTATTTAATTTTTCGCAAAAAAATTAAAATTTATCAGAAAATTATTAAAAATTAACCATTAGATAATCTTGGCATCCATAATTCCAAAAAAATATTCATTTTATCTGAATAATATTCTAAATATGTGAATTTTAAATTTTAAAACAAAAACTAACATTTATCAAAAAATCATGTGTTTTGACAAAAACAACTTCTGATCCTTAATAAAAATAAAAATACTATTCATAAAAATTATATGACCATTTATATTTATTACTAATTTATTTTCAAATAATTTTTAATTAAAATATTTTTTATTAAAAATTAATTTAATTCATCAAAATATATTTCTTAACAGATTTTAATTATAAACATAAAATACTCTTTGTGCATTAAAAAAAATTAAAAAGTAACAATAATAAAATTAATGTTTATTATTTATAAAAAAAATAATGCATATAATAACAGTCCTATATTATTGTTACATAACCCCTTATAACACCCACATAAGACAAAAAGGATAAGGTGCGTGATGATGACAAACTCTTGGGGCGGCTCCAATAACACTGCCTGGGTGGTAATCTCTATTAACTTCCACTTCTCCCATAGGTGGTTCTTTTAAAGCTTAACATGTTTAATCTAGGATTGGGCTTGGAAAATGGTGAATGACAATGATTCTACCTCCATTCCGAGCTCTGAAAAAATGGGCTTCGTATCGAGCACTTCTACTGGATGAGGCCACCGCTTCTTTTGTCTGAGTAAATCGGATTTGTTAAAGCCCTATATTTTTACTAATGATGTGATAAATATTAAATGTATATATTAAAAATGGTAAGAATTATTAATTGTATTTTAAAAAAGAAAAACATAAAACTAAGGAAGTTAATGTGTTTTATATAATTGTTTTTTATAAAAAGACATTTAATTAGATCAAGTGTAATTTTTGTTAATAAAAGTTTGGGTTATTAAAATATTCCCCCATAAGAAATTTCACCCTAGCATTTTACTTTTCCAACACTAAACATGGAGAGGGTAACTATGACTCATCACTTCCTCTAATTTCATCATTTCATCTTCGAACGAGTGGTCTCTCCACAACACCTTGATGAGGGGAATTGACTTATTTCGATGATATGTTCCCTAAGATCTAAGATCTTCACCGGCTTCCCTTCATAGGAGAGGACATTATCCCATGGTACAAACTCTAGATTGAGTACATGCAATGGGTTAGGAATTCACTTCCTCAATAGTGGTAGATGGAACACATGATGTACTTGAGATAGGTTTGGTGCGAGTACTACTTGATAGGCCACTACTCCAATGTGATCAAGGATCTCGAAAGAGACTATGTACCTTGGACTATGCTTTCCATTCCTCCCTAATCTCATAAATCTATTCCATAGTGATATGTGTACGAATATCATGTCTCCAATATCAAACTATAGGTCTCATTTATGATTATCAGCATAGATATTTTGTCTACTCTGAGCAGATTTAATGTGATTTTGGATGGTCTATATCTTCTCCACCATTTCATCGACCATTTTAGGGCCTACGAGTTTTCACTACCCACCTTCATCCCAACATGACAGTTTCCTTCACCTATTCTAATAAAAGGCTTTATAAGGATCCATTTGGATCTATGACTGGAGAATGTTATTTTAAGCATACTCAACCATATGATTATGTTGATCTCATCCTCATTTGAAGTATATTGAACATGATCTCAACATGTCCTCAGTAGTCTGCTCATATTGGCCTTCATTTTGAGGTTGATAAGTTGTACTAATGTTCAGCTCAGTATTCAGAGCATATTAGATATTCTTCTAGAACATAGATTTGAATATTGTATTTGGATTGGATACAACATATAGTGTTACTCTATGGAGCCTTAACACTTCTCTAATGTATATATTTTCCAGTTTATATAATGATAAAGCCTCTAAAATTTCGGTGAATTTTGTTGTCTTTTTAAGATGATACACAACAATCCAGATAGCTTTGTTTCCTTTGGATGTCTTCGGAATACCAGTGAAAAAGTCTATGGTGATGTTCTCCAATTTCCATGATGTTATGTGTAATGGTTTCAACATATCCTTATACTTATTCCACTCAACCTTCACATGTTGACATACTAGTCACATTGATGTATACTCAATGATATCCTTCTTTTTTTTATCCCACCAATAAATCTCTCCAAGATCTTAATACATAATTTTGTTTCATAGGAGAATGGAGAAATTTGAACTATGTGCATCATCCAAGAATTAATTCATTAACTCTGGATTTTATGGAATAGATAGTCTTGTCCAAAATCTCACTATTCATTATTCATTAACATTGAACTATGAGGATTTTCATTTTCAGATAGTTTCCACTTTCTTGTGAATTTCCTCATCATCCTTTTGAGAATACTTTAACCATTCAAAAAGTGACGGTTGATCAATAACTTGTGAAAGGATTGACGGTATTACATTATTTATGATTCACATTTCTAACTTCATCAAATATAAGAATATCGTATCATTTTCAATTCTCATCAATGAAGGAGTTACTAGATCCTTTCTACATAGATCATCTTCCTCCTTTTTCGCTTCCCCATGGTGGTAATGGATTGAGAAGTCATAGTCTTTGATCATTCTAACCATCTTCGTTGGTTCATGTTCAAATCTTTATATGTGAATATACACATGAGGATTTTGTGATCATAATATATTTCACACTTCTCCCCAAATAGTTAATGTCACCAAATTTTTAATGTGAAGATTACTACAGCCAACTCCAGATCATTTGTTAGAGTTTTTTTCTCCTAAAAATTCAGTTTCCTTCAATCATAGGCAATGAATTCATCATTATTCATGAACACACAACCTGATCCCTTCTTAGAAGCATCCCTAAATACCACCGAACGTTCTCCACATATGGGTAGTGTGAGGACTAGAATAGTGATATGCCTCCTTTTCAACTCATTGAAGATATATTCATATTCATCACTCCATGAAAACATGACTCCCTTTCAAGTTAGCTTGGTAAGAGGGTTTGAAAATTGTGTAATATTTCTCACAAATCGGCAATAATGGCCAAATAACCCATGAAAACTACGCATATACATCACAGATATTGTACTTGACCATCCTTCAATTGTATTTTTCTTGGAGGGATCCATAGATAACCCATTGCATGTGATGATATAACCCGATACTGAGACCTCATTCAACTAAAACTCAAACATGGTGCACTTTTCATAGAGCTTCTCCTTTCGCAAGGTCTCTAGTACTGTGCTTAGATGCTCCTCATGATCCTCCCTGGTTATGGATTATATTAGAATATCTTCTATAATGACTACGAAACATCGTCAAGGTAATATGTAAAGAAAATATTCATCAAGTCCAGGATGATTTATAGAGGATTAGTGAGTCCAAAAGGCATTATAATGAATTCATAATCCCCGTAACTTGTATGAAAATATGTATTGGGGATATCCTCCTTCTTCGCCATTACTTGGTATTATCCCAACTACAGATCCACCTTGGTGAAGTATTGTTCTCCACGTAGCTGATTGAACAATTCATCAATTTTTGAATAGGGATACTCTCCCATTATTGGGACTTTGTTGAGCTCATGATAATTAAGGAAAAGGTGCATTGACTCATCATTATTCTTGCTAAAGAGGACCGGTTCAACCCATGGTGAAGCACTTGGGTGTATAAAACCATTATCTAGATTCACATATTGTTGTTTCTTTAGCTAATCATGCTCTATAACAACCATACTATATGGAGTCTTGGATACTAGAAAATCCCAAGGTATAAGATCAATCTATAATTCAACATCTCTTCTAGGAGCAAGATTGAGGAATTCCTCGGGAAAAACTTTAGTGATTTCCCTTACAATAGGTATGTCATCAATAAGGGTTTCTTCTTTTGAATAAATCACTTGAGAAAGATATTCATTCTCATAGGGTAGTAATATACATTCTTGAGATGATGGATCTAAAGAAGATTCATCCTCCTCTTTAAAAATGTACAGAATCGTGGGTCGATTCACCAAATGGAGGGTGATTTACCTCTCATGGTAATTTTTTTGACTCTATATGGGGAAATCCAATCCATGAAAATAATTGCATCAAATCCCTCCAGAGGGAGTATGATGAGGTTCGCTGGGAAGTTAAATGCAAAAATTTTGTTAGGGAGGAGTAATATTCATGATATATAATAATTACCCCATTTTCAATTCTCACAGACATCTCTAATTCCGTGATTTTTGGTGGTGTTGGGATTTTTCCACTAAACATTGAATATGTAAATAATTTCATAGAACTATAATCAAAAAGTATGTTTTCTCTTTATGAATGAATAACTAGAGTACCTATCACCACTTCATTTTTGGGGTTCTCTTTAGCGGTTGTGATGGAAAAATCATGCCCTTGCTAACATGGATGTTGTTGGTTGCCTCTGAAAAACCATGGCTTAGATCAATTTTTGCAAAGTTCCCTAGTTCATTGTAGTTGAAGCATTGAACAATGCATTGAGGGTCAAAAGAATCTTTCTAATCTTCTATCGTAGCAGGAGGTTTTTCTTGTTGGTAATTAATGGCCGGGTGGCCCTCTCTTCTACACTGAAATTATTTCCTCATCCCCTTAATGAAATTTCTGGAGTGCTTCTTTCTTCACCATTGGAAAGTGGGGTACTGGAATTTCATAGAAAAATTGGATTTATTCATCGAACCACTATAATTAATTTCTTCTTTATACTTCTTATCCACATGATACCTTTGAGATTCTTTAATCTTTATTTTTACTTTTATGTCACATCAGACAACTACCCCCTAGCTATTGATTTCACAGATCGTTAGGGCCTTCCCTAGTCATGTTTGTTTCCCACCAATGAAGTGGTCAGCCTTGAATTCTGTGGTAATGACAAAGCCAGAGTTATATCATGCAAGCCTTGTGATGTATTCCTCGTACTCTCTGATGGATTAATCATCCTTTTTTCTTTAGGGAAATGATGTATCTTTCTATATTAAGTTGGAGTGTGTGAGGAAAATATTTATCAAATGTCATTTTCTAGAAATACTTCCATTACAATTCCTCGATCTCTTCCTCAAGATTCATATTTCTGATCAATGTCCACCATTGATCAGCTTCATTCTCCATACAAAAAGCATCCAAAATAACCTTCTCTTATTTAGAACATTGATGGATGTAGATTAAATTCTCAATGGTGTTGATCAATTTTTTGGCGATTGAGGGATCAGATGATCCCTGAAGAGTAGGGGAATCTGTCTCATGAAGATCTGGATTATGGAATGTTCTATATTATGAGGGTTTTATGATCCTCTTGAACCATGTTTCAATTCAAAACATGATTTAACTAAGAGAGTATTATTAATATGTTTGTGATTCCTGCTCCCATCAGATTGGGCATCTCATCTGAATAGTCATCACACTGATCTTCACATCAGTTGTTAGATAAATTCCACCTATTACAAAAAATTATCTAGAATAAAATTAATTTTAGGGGTAACACA
Organism: Viscum album; assembly: GCA_963277665.1. Taxonomy (NCBI): domain Eukaryota; kingdom Viridiplantae; phylum Streptophyta; class Magnoliopsida; order Santalales; family Viscaceae; genus Viscum; species Viscum album. The sequence goes on from OY728155.1 coordinate 1,911,402,253, forward strand.
TAATGGGTAATCCGTACACAAAAGGGATAACTTATAAATAACATTGTTTCCTTAACTTATGAATTTATAGGATTCAATATATGTTATCAATGATCTACTTCCCAACATATATTATTAGGGTATTTTTTTATTCCGATAATAATGGTTCATACTAAGCTTATAAATTTACCAAACCATATCCCCAGGGATTTTCGATCGAAGGGTGTAGAAAGGCCCATTTTCATGCACTAGTTCCCATTTGAGTCTAGCTCAATGATGTGTTTTCTAGTTTTATCCTTAGATACATCTATACCAGAGCTACTGCAACTTGTTCATATCCAGAAAGGGATGTATTTTCTTGATATACAACTTACCCTATTCTCACTAAAACTTAGGGATGTTTTTATTATAAATTGTGTTATACCTAATGGTATCACTAGGGTTTTATAATATAAATCCCAAAAATAAGTAAACATATCATGCGATACCAACTATAACAACTCTTATCTTTAATACACACTTAAACATGATTTATTACATAATCATGAACTTAATATAACTCCATGTATTCGGAGTTCTAGTGTCTTAGAAAATATGGAACATTACATAACAACTTAGAACATAAAATACAACATCATTAATGAAAAATTCTTTTATGTGACCACAACATTCCTCTGTATTATCATTTTATTGGATAACCCAAGGACATGCATAAAAAGGGTGAGATATAAATCCCATAAAGGGAGTTAACAAGGAATAATATGAATAATATAGTACATGTTAGGAAATAATCATATCAATGGAGAAAAATAGAAACATGAACATAAAGGCATGATATTGAAGGATTATCGTAACATAAAAATGTGGCAAAAACTTTTGACATTATATTAGTATGAGACAAGGATCATTTAACATAGAACATGAGTAAACCCTCCTTGCACTTGAATTCACATGAGTAAAACCTTATTTCACTTGACATATCATGATACTAATCTTTACCCAATGTATTGGAGCTCTATGCGGGATCACCCTTCTAAATAATTTCAGTTCATGCATAAGCATGCCACATATATAATACAACATGGATTCATAAAAAATAATAATTTATTACAAAAATAAGAGAAGTGGAATAACTAAATTTAAGTCCATAATAAAAAATTAAATGTTCATAAAGTTGAATTTTTTTATAGAGAAATGTGCATGGTTTTAACTTACACGATGATTTTGTCATGGAACATTTGGTGTAACTTCCACAGCATAACGACGTAAAATAGAAATCGTAAAAATGGGTTGACGAGAGAGAAAGGGGTAAAACATCATTTAAACCTGAAATGGAAAGTAATGTTGTAAAAAAATATAATATCCCAACATATGTAAAGGAATTTTAATACATAATATAAAATGATTTCTTGATTGTAAATGAGTAGAGAGAAACCCCTTACATAATTTTGGAAATGTAACGAGTTTACATGGGAGACATTAATGAGAGATAAATGTTTATACCATCATTAAAACATAATGAGGGTAGTATATGGGAGATGAGAAATAATACCCCATCATTATCAATTTAATATAAAATGGAATAATAATATAAGGAATCATGGACATAAATAAGAAAGGAAGGAAAGTGAGGATCCCTTACTTGGATATGCGATCCCATAGGATTAGTAGTGGCTTGAGAGAGGATTACTAGAAGCTTGGGGTTCTTGAGAGGATTAGAGAGAGAGTATGAAAGATGTTGGTCATGCTCCAAATGGTTTGAGTGAATAGGAATGGAAGATTGAATGGGTTTATATTGGAAAGGAGAGGGAATTCTTTATTATTTGGGTTTTGGACACTACACATTAATCTAATAAATCCTGCAAACCATCCCATGGGTTTTCCCTTGGTTTTTTTCAAATCGTATTGTAAAAAATTATTTAATATGTCTCATGATCTAACCTATTAAAATATCATTTTTCTTATCTGGAGGTGAGTCACACTCTCAAGGAAATCATTTTAAAATGCTAAAATATATTATGTCTTGGATGGTCAACTAAGGCACCAAAAAATTAATCAAAAAAATATAAAATCACATTATTTTAAAATTAAAACATATATTGGATGAATATCCATTTTATATTATTTTATTACATCAATATTTGGTCATTATGATGTAATTTAACACATTATATATTTAAATGGTATTTAATTTTTACGCAAAAATTCAAGTGTCTTAGAAAATTATGAAAAATTCACCGTTACATAATTTCAAAATCCCAAATCAAAAAAAATATTAATTTTATCTAAATAATTTTCCAAATATGCAGATTTTTACTTTTATAATAAAAACTGATATTTATCGAAAATTCATGGGTTTTGACAAAAACAACTTTCAAAAATTAATAAAAATTACAATGGTATTCATAAAAAGAATATGATCATTTATATTTAATAAAAATTAATTTATTAACAATAATTTTTTAAATTATTATTTAATTAAAAAATCCATTAATACATCAAAATAGATTTCTTAAGTGTATTTAAATATTAACTAAAAATATTATTTTCGCATTAAAAACCATTTACAAAGTAACAATAATAAAATGAATGCATATTCTTGATAAAAAAATAATGCACATAATCATAGTTATAGGGTCTTGTTACATAACCACTTATAACACCTCCATAATACCTAAGCGTAAGGTGTTTGATGGTGAAAAACTATTAGGACGACTCAGATAACATATCTCGGGTTATAATCTCTATTTATGTTTGCTTCTCCCATAAGAGATTTCATTCAAGCTTAACATGTTGAAGCCCAGGTTGGGTTTTTTCAAGAGGGAATCCCAGTGATGGTACCTCTTTTATGATCATTGAAAAATGGGATTCAGATGGAGCAAATCTACTGGATGAGGCCAACACATCCTTTTTCTGATAAAATTTGATTTTTTAAAGCCCTATATTTATAATTTTATTGTGATCAAAATTCAATGACTATATTATAATGGGTAAAAATTCTAAATGGTATTTTAAAATCCAAAAGAATAAAACCAAAGAAGTGAATAGGTTTTATATAAACGTATTTCCTAATAATTCATTTAATTAGATGAAGAGAAATTTTCTTTAACAAAATTTTGGGACGTTACAAAAAATGTGAGCATAGAATATTTTTATTGTGGACCTAATTGTTGAGTGGTGGAAATTTATTTTGGTATACTTCATAGAATAGAATACATGATTCTTGGTTTTGTCATCATTCATGGGAGAGAAGAGGGTTGATCGAGAGGAGGAGGACGAATAGTGGAAAAAAATGCTTCGAGCCTTCCAGCGACAGACCTTCGAGAAGTATGAGTGCAGCACCTCTAACATGAAGACAGAGGGTTGGAAAGTGGAGTTGGTGATAGCCTTCGGCTTGATCTAGGCTCCGACTGAGTACTGGGTTCCTTTGGCCATCAGCCAGATGCGGGGAGCAGCACGTCAGTGGTGGACGCTCTAACTGGGGGAGAGGAGAGAGGCTAAGGTGGCATGGGCTGATTTCGAGAAGGAGTTTCGGGCGGAATTACTCTCTTCCTCAATGAAGGAATAGAAGAGGTAGGAGCTACTCTCCATCCAGTAGGGGTGTATGTCGATAAGGTTGGTGGGGATCAAGTTCAAGGACCTCCTCCGATTTTCTCCAGACCTCTTTCTCGATGATGAGTCTCGGGCGAGACGTTTAGAGGAGGAGCTCCGACCCTCCCTACAGTTTTCCATTACCCCCTTAACCATGCCGACATAATTAGAGGTCAAAAAGAAGGAAGAGGTGGGGGAGAGGGTGCACACGCTGGGCGGTGTCTCACGAGAGGGGATTCAGGTAGGCCTGTCAAGGGAAAGGTCGTCAGCACCAGACCTCCAGCATCGAGACCCTCTAGGTTCGGACAAGCAGGGAGCAAGCCGCAACAGTTCCAGTTCCAGTCCCCCGGTCCTCGCCCTTTCCCTTAGGGCCCAGGTACAAGGTGCTTCGTTTGTGGGAGCCATGGAAATCTCCAGAATTAGTGCCCGGAAGAAGTTTAGTATGGAAGTGGGGGACAGGGCCAACAGCCGCCCCAGCAGCAGCTTCCAGCAAGTCCCTTTCAGCAGCAACAGCAGGGGTAGCGAGCTCCCACTCCTCCAAGGGAAGACGTTGTAGGGGGAGGCTGACCTCAGGGCGTTCCTCAGGGACCTTGACTAGGGCGTGGTCGGGGAGGTGGCCAATAGCCAAGGGGGAGAAGAGCTGGGTATGGACAGTTGCATGCCGTGGAGGCAGCAATTCCAGCGGGACCAGAAGTTGTTCGATGTACGATCAGTTTGTTCAGTACCCTTGCTTATGCCTTATTCGATACCATACCTTTTCACTCCTTTTTTTCACCCGGACTGCCCTGTACTCTGGGTATTGATACCAAGAGACTTCCAGTGCCTCTGGTGCTGAGCACACCAGTCGGAGGTCAGACCGACTTCTTATATGTTTTTAGGGGATGCAGACTGATGATAGGGCCAAATCAGTCGATCAAGGATCAACTACTGCTACAGATATAACCATACAATGTCATCCTAGGCATCGACTGGTTGTTCTCTGTGTGTACCATCATCAACTAGTTCTGAGGAATGGTTGTGTTCTCAGACTTGGGTGGCCAACGTGTTACTTTCACCAGCTAGCGGAGTGGCCAGAAGGGCAGCAGGCGAGAGGAACCCCTCCTCTCTTTGGTAACCGAGCTGTCAGTAGAGTCAGTGGATGCTGAGATGGTGGATGTAATAGGGATCATTATTGAGTTTATGGACATCTTCCCTGGGGAGGGGACGAATCTACCCCATTGACGTGATATCGAGTTTGGGATAGACATGCAACATGGAGCTCGTCCAATTTCGATGGCTTCCTACCGGATGGTGCCTTCGGAGCTATGGGAATTGCGGATTCGGATCGACGATCTGATGAAGAAGGTTTTTGTTCGACCGAGTGCGTCACTGTGGGGTGCTCTAGTCTTTTTTGCAAAGAAGGAAGATAGGGGTCTCAGGTTTTGCATAGACTACAGGAGGCTTAATCAGGTAACGATCAAGAATCGCTACCCTCTTCCGAGGAAAGATGATCTCTTTGACCAGCTGAAAGGGGCAGGATGGTTCTCGAAGATCGACCTATGGTCTGGATATCACCAGTTGAGGGTGAAAGAGGGTGACATCTCGAAGACAGCCTTCAGGTGTAGATATGGGCACTTCGAGTTTGTAGTCATTCCTTTCGGTGTTACGAACGGCCCGACTATGTTTATGGGGCTTATGAACTCCGTATTTCGGGAGTACATGGATCATTTCGTAGTTGTGTTCATCGAAGACATCCTGATATATTCAAGATTAGAGGAGGACCACGCAAATCATCTGAGGATGGTTATAGAGTTCCTCCGACAGCACCAGCTATATGGGAAGTTGTCGAAAAGCATGTTATGGACGCGAGAAGTACACTTCCTAGGGCACGTAGTGTCCAAACAGGGGGTAGCGGTGGACCCATCAATGGTTGAGGCGGTTGTTTCCTGGGTAGCACCCAAGAACGTGGCAGAGGTATGTAGTTTCCTCGGGCTGGCAGGTTACTATCTGAGGTTCGTACCAAACTTCTCCCGAGTTGCAGCACCTTTGACGACCTTGACTATAAAGGACCATGTTTTCATGTAGAGTGAGCAATACGAGGAAGCCTTCAGCTTTCTAAAGGAGAAATAGGTTAGTGCCCCGGTGTTGAGGTTTCCCGAAGAACGGGTAGCATATGAAGTATTTTGTGATGCTTCGGGACAATGCCTCAGGTGTGTGTTGATGAAGAGTAAAGGGGCGGTATCCTATGGGTCTAGGAAGTTACATATCCATGAGCGTAATTATGCCACCCATGAGCTGGATCTTGAGGATATCATTTTTTCACAAAAAGTTGTGGTAGCATTACCTCATCGGAGAACACTTTTAGTCTTCACAGACCACAAAAGCTTGAAGTATATCTTCTCCAAGTAGAACCTAAACGTATGACATCGAAGGTGGATGGAGTTCCTTCTATATTACGACTTCAAGATATCCTACACTTTAGGAAAGGGGAATGTAGTGGCTGATGCTTTGAGTAGGAGGTCGCAGAAGGATGCGATCCGAGAGTCGGCAGACACATGGAAGACGATGGAGGACTTGGCTGCCTTGCACCTGGATGTGAGGATAGATAGTGGAAGGGGTCACCTATATCATATGATAGTACAATATTCTCTGTTACTTCAGGTGGAGGAGTCGCAGTGGGGAGACCCAGAGTGTGAAGTGATATGTGACCGTGTTGACTAGGGCAATACTCCGGAAGGGTGGCCAGAGGATGGCCAAAGCCGGATGCTTTTCCGAGGAAAGTTGTTTGTTCTAGAGGTGATGCATGGCCAGGTTCTTAGTGAGTTCCACAACTCACCCCTAGCAGTGCACCTGGGAGTTTCAAGATTTTACAGGGTCTGAGGAGACAGATTTAGTGGCTTGGATTAAAACGAGCAGTGGTAGAGTTTGTGGCCAAGTGCTTAGTGTGTCGGCAGGTAAAGGCTGAACAACGTGTTCTAGGTGGGTTGTTGTAACCTTTAGATGTCCCCAAGTGGAAGTGGGACAACATCTCAATGGATTTCATCATGGGACTGCGCAAGGTGAAAGGGTGCTACGACACCATCTGGGTAGTGGTGGACCGCTTAACGAAGTCAGCTCACTTTTTGGCGATTAAAGAGTCGAGTGTAGTGGACCCTCTAGCACAGATGTATTTGGACGAGGTAGTGCGGTTTCATGGAGTTCTAAGTTCCATAGTCTCAGACAGGGATGCAAGTTTTACCTCACGAGTCTGGAGGGGATTGCAGTATGCTTTTGGCACCAAGCTATGTCTTAGCACTACTTTCCACTCCCAGATAGATGGGCAGACAGAGTGCACCATCCCGATATATGAGGACATGCTGTGTGCATGTATTCTGGACTTTGAGGGATCATGGGTTCTACACTTGCCTCAGGTACAGTTCGCCTAAAATAATATCCATCACTCTACCATTGGCATTGATCCATTTGATGCCCTATATGGGAGGCCTTGTCGCTCACTTGTGTGCTGGACCGAGGTTGGGGAAGCAGGTGTTCTTGACCCAGAGGTGGTGCAGAGCACGACAGAGAATGTTCAGCTTATACGAGAAATGATTAAGGCGGCTCAGGACCGGGAGAAGTCATATGTCGATGATAGGAGAAGGCCCTTGGAGTTCAAGGTCGAGTACCACATGTTCTTGAAGGTATCCCCTCAGCGTGGGGAGCGGAGGTTTGGAAGGGGATGTAAGGTCTCTCCCAAGTATGTTAGACCCTTCGTGGTGTTGCACCGGGTCGGCATGGTGGCTCATCAGCTGGCATACCCACCACACCTTCAAAGGGTTCACTATGTCTTCCATGTGTCACAGCTTCGTCGATATCTAGACGACGACTACCACATCATCGATTGGGGAGAGTTAGATATCGAAGACAATGAAACCATCTTGGAATGGCCAATGATGATCGAGGGTTGTGTGGATAAGGTTCTTCGTGGATGAACCATCCCGTGGGATTGTGTTTTGTGGAGGAATGGTGGGCTTGAGGAGAGTACATGGGAGAGGGAAGAGCAAATTCATGCCCAGTACCCAGAGTTTTTCTGAGTTTTATCCTGTTTTTTCAGTAATTGTTTTCTATGGAATTATTTACCTTGTTGACTATGGGATGTGCAGTTTCCTTTTCTGTGAATGCGTTTGATGTGTACTCAAAAATGGGGAGGGGAGGACCTGATTCCTAGTTAGGATTCATTAAATTGGATGTGTGTAAACCTCTGCGAGCGAGTCAATGCCACCCAAAGCAGATAGTATCTTAACACGGAGGAAGTGAAACCCCTCTATCACCTGGCCGGACGGTTTAGTCATTTGTTTTGCATGGTTTTACGGGGAAAGGAGCGGCATGGCGTTTGTGGTTGTGTAGGAAATAAGGTGTTCCTGTGTCAGAGAGGTTCACTCCTAAGAGGTATCTTCTCGGGTGGTTTTTTTCAGACCCCCCCCCCCTCTTTCCTTCGGGTCTGGTTCTAGATTATCGAGGGCGAGAATAGTTTGAGAGGTATCTGATGTAATGGACCAGACCCTAATGACCCCTCCCTTTTCAAAATTCCGGCGCGACCGATCAGTGACACCGATCGATTGGACCGATCGGTGGGACCGATCAGCGAGACCGATCAGCGAGACCAATCAGCGCGACCGATTAGTGTCATGCAGCCTTGGCGGGCTTTTCTTCTACAGCCTACCCCGTAACCCCACTTTTAGGCCTTTTTAACTTTTGAAGCATTTCAAAGCTGTTTTTAAGCCCATAATTAATATTTAAATATCAAAGAAACCTCCCTACTAAATAAAAATTAATCCAGTCATGTGTAACAACCAAACAGTGTGGAAGAACCACGATCCGACTTCCAAGGCATTCAAATTTCTTATCCCATAAGAACCAGATTTTACCTATATATTGTAGAAGAAGTTCTTTTTCCCCACCTTCATTTTGGCCAACATCTCTCTTCTCCCTGGTGCACCTAAATTCCCTCCTTCCCGAGACTTGTGGTGTACCTAGGATGAAGTCGTCTACTCGTCCTTGGAATTCCCGACGTCCCTCCCCTACAAATCGTGCATCCCCTATTCTTAGCATGTGGAGAAAAATGTCGATCCTTGATCAATCAAGTAGGAATTTTCTCCTTCGTCTCTGCTTTCTATGTATCATGTGGGGTGGGCATGATTTTTCTTTTCTGGAAACTGATGAATCCAAACTTAATGAAGATAATGAATGGAATAAAAGGAATAAAGGTGGGGTGTGATCATTGTTCTGTTGTACTCTTTATGTTGTTATGTGTTGTGAACTGTACGGACCTATTCTCACTGAAAATCAAGGTCGTTGGTGGTCTTTCTCTATGAACTTTTGAACCACGGTTCTCCGGGATGTTTAAATGACCGTAACATCGAATTGGTTAATTATGTATACTCAGTTAAATAAATTGAAAGCACTCGGATCGACCCTTTTCTGTGATAACCCCAGTTAAAGCACATTAGAATTGAAACCATTGAGTGTGTTAAACATTTTAAATCTGAAAATACATGCATGGGCCTACCTTGTGTTGGTGGTAGAGGTTTGGTTGTTTCCTTCACAGGCCGTTTGCTAGGTTGATATGGGTGGGGATGGGATATCCTGTTGTTGTACCTTTGCTGGTTTTGAATTTGAGGTTGTGTGCTTACTATGCTTATATCAAGAATTGGGGTGGAATCCTCCGTTGTTGAGAAATATTTGGATCCTGGATATCAGAAACATGGGGCTGTATCATGGGGTTTTCTTTGGTTCCAGTACTTCGAGGGATCTCACTTATCCCTTTATTGTTGTGACTTTGCAAAAGAACCGGGTGAGAATGCTTAAATTACTATTGGATGTAACTTTTTCCCTTGGTTTGTGCTTATCCTATTAGTTTCCCAGTGGTGCATAACTTTATTTAAATGAGATTAATCAAACTTGGAATCAAGAATATCTTAAATGGGAATTGGTTCTGGGGATGTGTTGTGACTCAGCTGTGAGCAGTGTGCTTCCTATGAATAGGGACGAGTGTGATTGTTCTTGGATTGGGATTGGAAACCCATGTTTCGGTTGAGTGTTTGTTACATATACATATATTTTTAGTTTTTATGTTTCTTATTCGCGCCCCACCCAAGTTGATCACTTAGTGCCGAACACCCCCATTTCATGGGGGAGGGTGTTTTTCCCAACACTTCTGTTAGTGGCTGGTTATTTGCTCCTTTATATCCTTTTCCCGGATAGCCCAATTATCTTCGGGTAGGCTGTGATGGCCTGAAGTCCATTATTATCCCAAGAATCTTCGGGCAGGGTAGTGTGGTGGTTTGCCGAGGTGTGTGCGGGCAGGTGGTTTCCCAAGTATCTTCGGGATAAGGCCCAGGTGTCTTCGGGCATGGATTTGGATCTTCTATCCCATGAATCTTCGGGTGTGGAAGTGGTTGTTCTGTCCTATGTGTTTGTAGGTGTGGTTATGTGTGACAGTTGTGGCTCAGGTGTCTACGGGCGGGATAGCGGTTGGGGCCCAAGTGTTTGTGGGAGGGATGTGTGGTTGTGGCCAAGGTGTGTGCGGGCTGGTGTAGCAGTGGGATTGTGGTGAGAATGGCGGAATTGGTTCAATGCGTAGGATGTCTTCAATAACCAGTGGGAAAGCGGTGCAGGGTATCCAAACATCGATGTGCTATTACTATACATTACTTTACTTGCATTATTTGTGGAGTGTTCCTTGGTGAGGCTTGGGTGGTTAGTTTCCTTGCTAGGTGTTTGGATATCTGTTGTCTCACAGGGCATTAGTATGCCTCCCCACTTGTTCACGAGAGTCTTTGAGTTTTCCACACTGAGTATACTTGTTTGCTCACCCTACATATATAAAACTACTTTCAGGTTTCCAGGAGGACATCAGGGATCGTGCGGGTCCATAATAGCTCGAACCTTGGGGCAGTTGCCGTTATCGTTTTCCTTTTCTAGGTACTTTACATTTTTTTGTTTCAGGGCATATATCCCTAACTTTTGAACATGCATATGGGAATGGTTTACTTTAGGATTTACCTTTACTTTCATCCATACATGCACTCTCAGTTTTGGTGTTGTGAGATTTACTATCTAATATCCCGATCTTATTAAAAGAAAAAGGGTATTGCCTTCAAATTTTATTTGTGAGATTATATACCCTTGGCGCTGGTCACCACTCTGGGACATATTGAAGGCGGGTTTCGGGGGTCATTATCTTTCATTCAACTTAATGAAGGAAGGGCATGACAATATGCTGACCCTTCGCTCTTTTTGGTGAAGGCGGGTCGTGACATTTTTAGCCACAATATTTTATGCTATATCCTATTTTTTAATTTAAAATATATTTTTCTCATATTTAGAAATGTGATGTGATTAAATTGAGAAATTTTTTTATTAATCAAGTCAAAATTCAGAAATATGGGTTATCCTATATTTTTAGTAGGAAAGTAATTGCCTTGGTAAATTTTTAATCATGGTTAATGAGGGTAAAAATGGTTAAAATAAATTTTCTGGAATATTAAAAATTAAACATCAAACATAGAATTTATATAAGTTCTTTTTTATGGTAAATTCATTACAACCTAACTCACCAACATTTCCTAACCTAACTCCCCTGTGATTTCATCTTTACCCCTTGCAGTACTTATTTTTTACAGCGAATTCCCCCCATTTTCCAAATAAAATGAGATCAGTTCCAAACTCTTAAATATAATAGATTCTATCAAATTATTATTCAACCTTGACCCATATTTCCCGGACATTAATTCTCTCCCACATTTGTTAGCCCTTTTTTTAAAAGGTTGGGGCCGAAGCCTCATTTTTATTATTAAATCAAAGCAAAGACCTCTTTTAACTGGGTACAAGGAAACCCATTACATAGCCCGAAGGCCCAGTGGGATTGTAGCCCATTACATAGCCCGTAGGCCCAAATTCTAAGGCTAATTCACATTCTGTGAATAGTAACATGCTGCTATAGTACCGCATAGTATCACTGCCACTACAGTGCCCTGCCGCAGCTGCTACAGTAGAGCTACAATACTACTACAGTACCTGTGCTCCATGGGTTTTAAACCCACATTTTCCATGTAGTATTATGGGGTGCTTACCACTATGTCAAACTCCAACTACACCACATTGGTTAGCCCTTATTTTTTGGAATGTTTCTTATGTCCTCTTTTTCCAAGAATTCATCTATGATAAAATTTATATCCTCAATGATTTAAAATAATTTTTATGGATGTCCAGAGTAAAGGAATGGGTTTTCACATCACCATTTCATTTATTTGGAATATCATCCTCTGTCACCACTTTTTTTGATTTTTTCTGTAGATACCACCAAATGTATTACATCAATGATACTTTTATATAATTTAAGTCATTTAAAAATATATTTCATTCCAAACCTTCAATGTTCATTTGATTCATATATTGGTGAGTTATATGGTCTTGGTAAATGAAAACCTAATTTTGTTGAGTTATAATGATACTTTATGAAATTATTAATTTAATGTTTCATTGCATCCACCCTATGGTTATATTTTATTATTCTTCAACATTTACTTATATTGATTTACAATTCATTACCCTAAAATCATTTTTTGATCATTGTCATGTCATCACTTCTACATTAATATATTTCTTTATTAATAAGAAAAGTACGGTTGATAAGAATAATTATCATCCTATCTAATGGATATTTTCCCACCATCTCCATATTCTTTATTTCAATAATTTTTTTCTATTTATATTTTTTATTAAACATATGTATTATATCATGTTCCCTTTATATTTCTCTTCAATTCTTTTGAAAAATTGTCATTATTACTCTTTGAAATGATGTAGATTTTAATAAAAAAAATATTAAGATATTAAGAAAAGAAGTTAATTTTGAAATCATATATTTAATTTTATACAATATATTCTTTGAATTAATCATTATTTTAATTCAATACTATTAATTAGTCTCTTTTGAACATATATTTTAAATTAAATTGTTTTTTATATGTTGGAAATGATTTTCAAAACTCATATTTAACTTCATCTATTTTTTGGAAATTTTTTGAAACTATTTATAAAAACTATTTTTCATGGTTTTTAATCCTTCTTAATATACATCTACAAAAGATATATATACCATGGAGTTATGTTTTATTAATTATTTTTCAAATTCCCTTATGAAGTACTCTTTTTGGTTACCTAAATTTTTTGTATGATCTGAACTAATTCTTGATAAATTTTTTATAAGATATCATTTTGAGAAATAAAAACCTCATTTTATCTCTATTGTTTCCTTATAGTATGAATTATTTTATCTCATTTATATTTGTGTAGATGAATATTATTTGATATGTGGGTTCCTTTATCAACCTCAAAATATTTGGTGGAATCTTTATATCTCATGATATTGTAATGGATGACAATGATTGGGTTTTATAACAACATAAATAATGATCATGAATGTGTTCTATAAAAACATAATGGGTGACCATGATTGGGTTTTCTTACAATATAAAGGATAATCATGATTGTGATTTTTAAAAACATTAATGTGTGGATATCCTAGTTTTCTTCACAAAATTATGTTTTGGACATAATGGGTCAATTATAAACATAATGTATAAGAATATTTGTGTTCTGTTACAAAATTAATTTTTGTAAATCATGGGTTTGTTCAAAATGTCAATGTGTTGATATAATGTATATGGTCACAATAAGATGGATGGGAATCTTTTAGTTTTCTTACAACGTAAATTTATTGACATTTTGGGTTTCTTCACATCTTTAATTCATAAAAAACATTGGTTTATTCTCAAAATAATGTGCGGAAATCATTATGTATTCACAGAATGTTAATATATTGATGTCGTGGGTTTTTATCAACATTATTTTTTGAAAATTATTTTTTTTAGAACTTAAATTTTCAGAATCATTCAGTTTTCATATAACATTAATTTATAGAAATATTGGGTTTGATCACATATTTAATGTGCAGACATCATTGGTTTTTTTGAATAAAATGTGTGATAATCATTTGATTTTCTCACAACCTTAATTAATGGACATAATGGGATTGTTCTTGACATAATTCTAGATATCATTGTGTCTTCTCACATTGTTATTATTTCCAATGATTTTTTTTTGGAATAATAATATGTTATGCCACATGGCTATGTTTGGCTCCATGGATCCTTGCCATGGCCTTTTATTTCCAAAATCTTATAACATGGTCTATGTGTTACCATTTTGAGGTTATACATCCTTATGAGAATCCTGGTGTACAAAAATTATTTTTATATGTGTCCCCATTGTTCATGTTACATCTTATATTTTTTATCAGACCCCTTTATGAATCCTTGATAAAAATTTCTCTTAAATATCATTTAATCTCAACCCTTCTCATTTTTTCGATTCCCCAGGTTATGATTATTAGTATAACATTTGAGATGTCTAGAAGGAATTCTATATAACATGTTGAGTTTATGTGATATATATTTTTTTCAAATAAATTAATTTTACTTGATACCATTCTTTACACAAAACATCATGTTAATATTTAATTAAATAAATACCAAGTTAATGTTTCTTTACATGAAACACCAATTTAATGTTTTCTCACACACAACACCATGTTAATAATGTGTTTCATTAAACACCAAATTAATCATGTGCTACACAAAACACTTATTTTCCACAAAACTATTGATATATTATTAATATAGTTATATAAACAAGACCATTATATCTTAGACATTAAAATAATTTACATGAAGAAAAATAAAAAATTATAAATGTTAATAATAATTTATTTTTTTAAAAATAAAACATTTTTTTTAAATATAAACTTAATTTCATGTAAAGTCCTTATATGTTTGGAAGGTACTATATTATCAAAACATTATATTTTTCTGAACATTAATAAAAAAATTTCACATATATAGAAATTATATTTGAGAAAATTGACATTATTTTTGAAATATTTCATGACCCCCTCCCTCAAAAGATTCCCCTCATGATATGGAAATTGATAGAGAGAGATAATGACACACTAATTCCAACCTCCAGTAGGCCCTGGGGTGTCAACAAACACAATGGATATATAGTCTCCCAAAATGGGAGGTATTTCCATTTTTTAAATAAACTAGATCCAAAGATAAGATGTTTCACACCAGAAATAACTCTAGGATATACATATATAAAAGAATGTCAAAATACATCAAACATGAATGTTTAAAATAAAAAAATTAAAAATGAAATAAAACTCCAAAGTAATTACAAAAAATAAAGCTATGTTGTCATAAACAAATTGTCCTAAAGTCTGAGATATTAACCATTATCATGGTCCCTATAGTCCTCAATGGAAAACAAAAATTAATTTTATATATATAGGGTGATCATACATGTATACTTAGTATGAAACAATAGGGTATCTCTTGCACATGTGAAGGAAGAATATTAATTCCCCTATGAGAAAATAGTAGAACCAAAACGGATCCTAAGTATGTATATTAACCACCTGATCCTCACCGAATGTAAATTCACCAAATAATATAAATCAAGTACTGTAATATATAATTCATATCAATGATAGGGTACCCCACAACACTATCCCATTGATTAGTATATCTCACTCCCTAACGACAAATGTTATGGCACTCCCATACCTTCTGAACATTCTGAAACACATCCCAACCACACAGACCATGGCCTCCCAACCACAACACATCCCGACTATAGACACATGGGACATAAAGAAAACACATACCTCCTACAGACACCTAATCCATAATAATAACACATCCCTCTCGCAGACACCTAGGCCATAACCAAACTTCATGTCGAAGACATATGGGAAGCACAACACCTCTCATCCTGAAGACACCTGGGAAACACAACTCCCCCATACACACCTAGGCCTCAAGAACTAAAAAATGCCTAAAGAATCTTCTGCTATCTCCACCTATAAGAGGGAGCATGTAAGATAGGGTGACCATCTTTCCATCATACCACCGGGATGTTTGTGAAAGAAACCCTCCCCCGTTATGATGGGGGTGTTCGAAACATAGTGCTCAACTAGGGTGGGGTGCATATATAAGTCACAAGAACATAAAATGTATGTATATATAACATCAATAACTAAATCCCAACCTATGAGATTCAAAAAACTACTACCTCTATATGGATTTATTAGTATCAACAACAGTCACTTCAGAATTTGATAAATTAAATCTACCTCACAAAGCTCATTCTCTTAATAAACATTAATTTAATTATTTATCTTTAACCATATTCAACTATGAAACCCATCATTTATCTTTTTACTCAAAACATCATCCCACTAACCAAATAAACTCATTTCATCACAACGTTATTAATTTTTTATTTGTTCCATCATTACACGATAAGTAAATAACACAGACACCAACAAGAAGCATATCAAAGGTCACAAAAATAAAGGAGAACCACGGTAAATTAAACAAATACCCATTTATTTCCCATTTAACGCCCATACAATCAACATCCATCACCATTAATAAATTTCATTCCACCCACACTATCCTCTCAACATTTCAAACCCCCACTCATAGCTGCACCCAAAAACACACCTCAATACAACTATCTGGGTAGCCCTGTTTTCGAACAACATCGCACCCATCAAAGAACCAACCTCATAGAAAAAAACATTCCCACAACCACAAAACCCCATGAACCAAATCATGGAATATTCATATTTAACAAGTCATCCCAACTTTTAATTCCACTTTTTAATTTAGGGGTTATCATAGAAAGTGAAATCATAGGGTATCCATTAATTTTAGACAAATATATGTGGTTAACAGATTACATGCATTAGTTTAATGAGAAGAATAAAAAAATTAATTCATATACATTATTTGCACACCATGTACCCCAATTAGACACAATTTTAAGCAATATTATATCACATAAAATTCCCAACATTTATTAAAATATTAATAAAATAGTACAATCAAACAACACTTTCCCTAGCCCCTTTTTATTAATTTGAAATCGATTAGGTTTCCTTTATTGAATTTGGATTCAACTATTATCACAAGGAAACATTCATAAACCAACCCCGCATGATAAAAATTACGAGAGATGAAACAATACCTACATGGAAGAAGAGTCAATTGAAACTTGCAGATTTAACTAAAGTAGGGGGTGTTCATACAACTAGATGATCCTCTAGGGAAAAATGGTCCAAAGTGTAAAACACAATTACGGAACTCCTCCTGGAATAAATCTTCTAGGGACATCCTATATCAAGAGAAATAGGATGTAATGAATTAATGGAAAGCACCCGGCTTAGAAGGATTATATTTGTGACTCATGGGATATGAAAGAGTTATGAATTTCCATTAAAGTCGGATCTGAATAAGGAGATGTGGTTTGACCATTTAGAAGGTTCTAGGACTTTTATAAAATTATTGATATGATTTATATCCCTTGAAATGGATTCAAATCCACTTAAATATGGTATTAAACCCATTTTATGTTAGTGAAAATGCTAAATGGGTGAAACTATAGGATGTTGGAAACACTGTCCATGAATCACTGTTGGAATGACCTACCACAAGACGAGTCACCATTGGATGAGACAACAATGGCTGAATCACCACTAGGAAACTCATCATTGGATGAATCACAATTGGACGACTCACCACTGGATGAGATACCATTGGGTGAGCTAGCATCATTATTCATCATTTTTTGTCACTATCGTGACTCTCCATAGTGAGTCACTATCACGACTCACCATCGTGATTCATCACATTGACTCAATATCAGGACTCACCATTCAATCCCACTAGTCCTAACTCAACATTATGTCCAACCATCAATGAACTACTATCAATGACCTAACATTGGTGATCCTGGAAAACTGGAAATTATTCAATGTGCAGAAATTAGTCATAGTAACCTCCCAGAATACAACAACCACCATATTTTCACAAATTGATGGACTGAAAAGGTCTGAACCATTACATATAATACATCTAAAACTATTATAGACAATGAGAATATAAAACCAAACCTAGATGGAAAATAGGGGTCCAAAAAACTACCTCGTGACATACCTATCAAGGATCTCAAAATGATAGAATCACCACTATCAACATCATAGTTCATCAAAAAAAAACAACATATATTTTTCAAAAGCTAGAGTGAATCCTTGACATCTAAGAACACCCATTTAGACATCTGCTAACCCAACTGACCAGAAGACACACCACACAAGCATGGTAGCTACAACGCCTCAAACACACAAATCAGGTATTCCTGCCCTCTATGTCAATTTCTTATCTTCTATGGGTGGTACTGACCCACCTGGACAGTTCTAATCGAATCAAAATTAATTTTTCCTAAATAAGAGTCTGGTCTTCCCATTTTTACGTATCAGGATTTTATCATACATTGTACCACAAATATCTCAACACAATAAAAAAACAACTTATTCCATAAAAACAAGGTTCAAACATTAAATTTCAAAACAAAAATAACAAGGGAAAAATAAAAACAACATTGCATACTGGGAACACATATGAATTTCTCATTCCCAGATACTCTAATCCATGATAACATAACTCCACAACACATAATCCAAAGGAATTATCATCCAACACACCATCATTCCTTGAAAATCTATGATCATTATTGGCCACTCTATGTACGTCATGTTGTATTCGATATCGAACTCTCCCCAGTCATTGACATGGGATTCATTGTGAAGACATTGATAGAGTGAAGAGAAGAGAAATACATCATGGATCCTCCCCAACTGCGATTTCAGTGCTAATTGGTATACCACCTCTCTAACTCACCCCAACACCTTGAAGGGTCTTAAAAATCTAAGAGAAATATTACTTCCCCTTCCAAACATCTACTTCCCACATCAGGATAAACCATCAAGAAAACATGTCCCCCAACCTAGAAATATAATTGACTTCTCATACAATCATCATACGCCATCTAATGAACTTTTATTACTTTCATCATATCTTTTACATGCTAAACCATCGCAATTGTTCCTTGTACCATGTTTGGTCCAACAATATCTACTCCAATAAATCTGTCTAGAATAATAGTGAATGACATGGTGTACCATAAAAAACTTTAATTGGAGGCATGAAAATTGAATAGTGATAACTATTATTACATAATAACTCCACCAAGGGAAGGTTTTTTACCCAGTATCATCCAAATCCCTAAACGCATGCTCGCAACATATCTTCCAGTGCCTGGATAGTCCGTTCTATTTTCCATTTATCTGATTGTGGAAGGAAGTTCTGAGGTGTAACTGAGTTCTAAATGCTCGCTTAAATTCCATCAAGATTCATGAGATAAAACATGTTTCCCTATACAATAAAATGGTCCTTTGAACTCCATAGATCCACACTACTTCATCCACATACCTCCTTCTTAATGATTCCATTGTGCCTGACTCATTGATTACTAATAAATGAGCCTATTTCATAAATAAATCTAATAGTGCACAGAAAGCATCATAAACTCCCTAATCTATGGGTATCCTTATGATTAAATCCACTGATATTTCATCCCAATTACACTCAGGGAAATTTACGGAATCAAATGAACTACTGGGAACACGGTGAAAATCCTTCACCTACATTCACACTAAGAACATCACCACAAGCTCCACCACATCCCGTTTCATCTCGGGAAACCAAAATTGCATCCTTAATAAATGGTACATCTTTGAAACTTCTGGGTGTTCTGATAAATTTGGGCTATGAAACTCACATAGGACTCCCCCATGCAACTCCACTGGAATAAACTACTTCCCCTGAAACAACATCTGGTTTTATCCATCCTCTGAAAATCCTTCGGGATAATCTCCATTGTTGATTCAATCATGCATTACCTATACCTATGAGTCTCCCCATTGGCACTCTTCCACCTAATACATAATAGAATTATTCACTGTCATCTAAAAAAACATCCTCTACCACAATCCATTTATGCATCTACGTGAAATCTCTCCAACTCCTGCATTCCCTTCCAAGGATCTACAAATTCCTAAAAAACTCATTCCATGATTCCTACACAAAGAAACAACCATCGAATTCCCATTTCCATGAGGTTCAGGAGATTTAAAAGTCATAGTCTTGAATATACTCCCTCCACCACTACTGTTTCAAGTTCAAATCTTACTGGGAAAAGATATAACTCAAACTCAAGTGATATGTGAAGATCAGAAAGCTCTCCCAAAAGAGGTAATTATACCCCAACATCAGAAAAAACATGACCACTAATATCATTATATCATGAGTGGAATATTTATGGTCATGGGGATATAACTTCCTAAACCCATTAGAGATGACTAACTATTGTTTCATCAAGACGCACCACAATACCAGACAGGTAGCATAACAAAACACCACAAACAACACCCTTCCTTTATAAATCAGAGCACCGGAGTGATGAAAAAATTTCCCATTTGATATTAAAACACTCAATGAAAATTATTACTACACAAAAAAGATTTGTATTTTCTATTTAGATCTATCAACAGAGTTGAAAATTGTGAGGAATCGGGTCCTATCCTTTGGTAATAGTCTCTGAGACAAAGAAAAATCTAAACCTATACCACATTATTTGGTTCTTCTCCAGAAAAAACATCTTCAAAATTAAAAAGGTCTACACCCATACATATTTTATACACCATGTTCATGAGGAAATCCACCTCTCATGTCAAGAACTCATACTGGGGAAACGTTCTGTTGAGATTACAGTGTCACAGAACCTGTAGGATTTTTCTGAGATTCTTAAAAATCTCCTCATATGAATTCGAGTAAATTAGGATATTATTAATAAACATGTTGATTAAATAGTCTAGGAACTAAATGATAATAAAGTTTTCTATCCCAGTGAAGATTGATGGTGCAATGTAACACCAAATGGCATAACCACAATCTCAAAGTTCCCATACCTGCTTCTGAAATAATTCTTCATTATATCACACTATTTCCCCCTCAACTAGTGATATACAAACCGTACATCAATCTTTAAAAACCAACACGCCCCTCTCATTTGGTCTAAAAGATCATATATTCATGGAATATAGTAATAATTCTAGGCCATCACCTAATTCAGCCTCATGTAGTCTATTCACAACATTAGACCACTATCCACCTTCTTTGCAACCAAAATTGGAGCACCCCATGGGGACACACTGAACATGATAAATCTTTTTTCATATGGTCATCAATTTGAATCCCCATCCCCTGTAACTCATAATGTGTAATCAGATTAGGGCCCATTGAAATTGGAAAATAATCGGGATGTAATTCTATCCAGAACTCAATGTCACACTAAGGGGGTAGAGTCACAACTATATCAAGGAAAACATCCAAGATTTAATCAAATACCCTAGGAGCCTCCACCATGACATAACCCACTAATTACACAAACATATAAGACAACAATGATTGAAGGGGTTCCATATGCCGACTTCCCACCAAACAACATTCCTCGGTAATGAATGCCACATGATGGCCATCCACATCTGAAAACATGACTCTTCTCAAAAAGAAGTCGATAAAAACATATATGGAGTACATACAATTGATGTTTATAATGAAATAATATGGTTTCATCTATATAATGAAGAGATACTAATAGGAATGATGCAGCCCCATCACCAGTCTACATCCATGGAATACATCAAACAAGGTGGTCTGGCCTCTGACTGGTTTTCTCAACACCAGGTTCATGAGAAGACTTTATAAATCTAGTCCTAGATAATGGGATAGAGAGGGATAAATAATGGAGGGTGAAGCTCCTGAATAAAAAAAAACGTGAAAATAAGGGTACTAAACAAACATACTGTACATATGATGGTTTCTAGACCTACTGGAACTACTGCTTCTGCAACATGAAACTAACCAAACATAGCTCTACTGTCCTTCTACTAATGACCGCCCGTGACCATTTCTAGTTCTAGGTCCCTGAGTTTGGAATATATGTTCTACATCTCCGCTGAGAGGACCATAATCATATTTTCCCTACTACTGATGTATCCTAGTTGGAAGTTATTATTGAGGTTGTCCATGTACCTGTCCACCTCCGCCATAATGAGCTTGAATGGCCACTATAAACTGATTATGAAGATGGAAATGAACCCCAACAAAGAAACACATCAACAACAATCCCATTGGAAAATTATGAGGATTGCTTGCACCAAAAGGTTGGAAGTAAGCTACTGAGGTTGCCTCCCAGCCATTTGGAACCTCAAAGGTACAAAAACCTACGATCTTCCACTAACTGGCCTACCTCTCAATAAAATGTATTGGCTTCCATCAACTAGTATACCTCCTCGTGATTGAATATTCTTGATTACCTCTACCTTATTCTGAACCTCCAGATGCATTGGTAATGTAAATGGTGTAAAAACATACTATATTGAATGAAAAAACACATCCTATAGATATCTCACATGATAGTCATCATCTGTTATGTTGTTTGGGGGGAAGAAAAGAAGATACATGATCTTGACCCCATGTTACCACACTGGAAAACTACCCTGCTAAAGGGAGAGTATCTCCTACATGTTCTCAAAATTCATAGTTGATGAATCGAATTCTGCTCGTAATTATTTCTCAAAATCAATCCACAAAAAATCCTCAACCTTCCTCACCCCTAGATAAATCATCCCCCACTAACGTGTGTCTCCCCGTTTCTGACTAACCAGCATTAAAACCTAGTACCCTATTCGAGACTAGATCGAACTGATGTTGATCTCAATCTGATTGATCAATCTCTTTATCTACATTTCTAAAACACTAACCTCGTACTTTCCCAAGTTTTTCCTTTGTAAAGCACAAAACATTTTCTACCACTGATCATCCTCCTCCACTAGATCAACCCTCCACCGATCAACTATATTGGTCTTATGATCCTCAACTTCCCAAGACACACACAGACGATGACTAGGTTCCAAAGCTGAAAATTTATGAAAGGAATATCTATTCCCTAGTATGGAATTTTATTTATGATTAAATTTATATAATTTAACTAATTTCATTATCAAATTCATTTTTTCGAAAACAACCAAATCAAACAAGAATATGAGTCACTATGATACTTGTACCTTTCATAGGGTCTATACATTATAAACGGTATATCTGCACTTGGTCGTTTGGTAGGATTATAGTGTTTTCATCAGATCACATGGGCCCTTAAAGTCCCATGTCCTATTCGATCTTCCCTAGCCTATGTCACACACCATGATCACCTAAACTTGTTTTCCAACCAACCCATGTAATCCTCATTGTTCATAACTCCAAACTCCATCCTATCTATCATCCATAATCTTTGATTCCATTTGGTGACAACTCTATCCATCCAAAGATTCCCCTCCTAATCTAGAAATGGATAAAGAGATATAATGACCCATGAGTCCCACCTCCGGTAGGCCCTAGGGTGGTGACTGACACTAAGGGTATAAATCTCACATAATTGGAGGCATTTCCGTTTTCAATGAAACAATATTTGTAGATAATATGTTCACCCAAAACAAGTCCAATATGTAATTCAATAAAAGAAAAATAAAATCCATCCCACATGAATGCTTAAAATAAAACTATTACAATTGAAATAAAACTCCAATGTCAGTACCAACATTAAATATAAGCAGTGACACAAAAACTATCCCAAATTCCAATATAGTAACACCCAGCATGATCCACGTAGTCCTCTAGGAAACCTAAAAGTAGTTTTATATACATTGGGTGATAATAAAAGTATAATCAATAAGAAAAACCAAGGACTCTCATGCACATTTGAAGAAAGAACACTCATTCCCATGAGAAAAAAAATCATAACCAAAACAGAACCTAAGTAGGTATACTAACCACTCCAACCTCATCAAATTAAAACTCACCAAATAACAGAAATCATTTAATGTAATATATAATGAACATTAATTATAGGATACCCCATTTCACATACCCATTAATTAGATCCTCTAACACCCTAATAGGAAATGTCTTAGCACTCCGACCTCTTTCAAACATACCAAACCACATGTTTATAGTACACACTTGGGCCACACAACCACAAAACAAACAACCAAAATACACCTCATCCAAACCACAACATGTCCCACCCACAGACACCTAGTCCACAACAACAACACATCCCACCCACAAACACCTGGTGTACTGTCACAACTCATTACCAATACACCTGGGAAGCAGGAAACATGTCATCCTGCAGACACTTGGGAAACATAACTCTCCCATATAGATCCAGGCCTCACGAACCATAGATTGACTGAAGAATCTTGGGTTATCACCACATCCAATACAGAGCAAGAAAATCTGGGTTTTATCCATCCTTCTTCCCACCGGGATGTTTCAGTAAAAAACCACCCCTCGTGATGATGGGGATGTTTAACACATAGTGGTCATCTAGGGTGGGGTGTATATATAAATCAAAATAAAATATGGTGAATGGATAAATAGAATCAAGCACCCAGGACCCTCCTTTGGGATTAAAAACACCTACTACCTCTATAGGAATTTATTAGTATCTATAATGGTCACATCGGAAGTTGATAAATTGAAGTAGCTTCACAAATCTCCTTCACCTAACATCCATTAATTTCATTATTTATCGATAACTATAGTCAATTGTGTAACCCATAATTGAACTTTTCATTGAAAATTACATCCTAATAACAAAACCAACTCATTTATTCTCATCATTATTATGTATTTATTTGTTCTATCACTATAAAGACAACTAAATAACAAAGAACCCAAAAATAAGAACAACAAAGTCACACAAAAGAAGGAGAACAGTGGTATGTTAACCAACATCACATTTACTCTCTATTTAACACACATAAAATCCACTACCATTGCCATTATTAAGTTTCAATCTTCCCAAACCATCATATTAACATAGAAATCCCCTAATCACAAAAGCACCCAACGACACACCTCATCACATCCGTCTCGGAAGCCTTGATTCCCAACAATATGAAACCCATCACCGAACCACCCCCCTTCACGGAAACATGCCCACAAACACAACACCTCATAAACTAATGAAATTCATATTTAGATTTAACAATTCATCCCTTTTTTAATTCCACTTGTTAATTCGTGGGTCATCCCAGAAAGTGAAATCCTATGGTATCAATTTTTTTAGCCAAATATAATTGGTTAACATATTCCATGTATTCGTTTAACCAGATGAATAAGAACATTAATTCATAAAAATTATGTAAAAACTAAGGACCCCAATGAAAATGATTTTAATTTGGAATATATCTCATATAATTCTCAGCATTGATCAAAATATCAATAAAACTGTATGATCATATGTCACATTACCCAACCATTGTTTATTGATTTGAAAACAAATCATATTAATTTA
The DNA here is from genome assembly GCA_963277665.1 of Viscum album. Lineage (NCBI taxonomy): Eukaryota > Viridiplantae > Streptophyta > Magnoliopsida > Santalales > Viscaceae > Viscum > Viscum album. The sequence continues at coordinate 1,911,427,231 of OY728155.1, forward strand.
TAAAATATGGATTCTATAATAATCACAAGGACACATTATTACACTCACACAAATTTTCACAAAAATTAGAGAGCTGAAGGAAAACCTATTGGGATGAAGGGACAATTAGCACTTCCTGGTTGCACCAAAGTAGGGGGTACACATGCAGTATGGAGAGCCTCTTGAGAAATCATGATCCAAAGGATACAACGTAATTATACAAATATTTTGTGAATAATGGTCTAGGGGATGATCAGTATCATGATAAATAGATGGAACGAGTAAAGGGAAAGGCCCCTTATCAAAAAGAATTAATTAGAGACCCACGGTATATGAAATTTTTTTGAATTTCCATTAATGGTATATCTCTATAAGACCATGCGGTTTGACCATATAGAAAGCTCCCATACTTTTATAAAATTAATGATATGATTTATAGACCTTGAAATGGAAAAAAACCACTTAAATGTGGTATTAAAATCATTTTACATCAAAAAACGTTAAAGGGGTGAAACTATAGGAAGCTGGAAACACTTTTCACGACTAACATTTACAATGACCTATCATTGGACAAGCCACCATTGGAATAATCACTGTTGGTTGACTCATCATTGGATGAGATACTGTTGAATGACTCACCTTATTATGTTCTACCATTGGGTGATATTTTGTTCAGCATGATGCATTTGTGAGTCACTATTGTGACACAATAGTGTGAGTCATCATCACGAGTCACTATCATGACTCACCATCCTGAGTCACTATCACAAGTCACTGTCATGACTCACCATCATGAATCAATATCCTGAATTACAATTACAACTCACCATCAGGACTCACTATTCCATCTCACTAGTCCTAACTCACCGATGCAACCTACTGTTAGAGAGATATAGTCAGTGACCTACCATTGGAGAACCTGGAAAACTGGAAATGTTCCCAAGTGTTGAAATAAGTAAGTATGACCTACCATAACACATTAACCACTAGATTGTCACAATGTTATGGATCATAGACTTCTAGGCCATTAAAAAATCATCATGTAAAAATTATCTTTGGGTGATTTTTTTTGATTTTTCTAAAAAGGATTATCTTTTGATTCAATGTGAAAATACTATATTTTAATTGAAAACATACTTTTTGTTTGATTTATTTATAATGTTAAAGTACATTTTAAATTTATTTATGGTAAAATGAATTCATGTATAAATTTAGTAATCATATATATGTTATTTCAATAAATATGATATTAAATTTTGATATAATAAATTTAAATTTTGAACAAATTTCTCTTTAAAAATCATTTTTCTCATCGTGTCTATAGGATTAATTTTAAAATATATTTTTTCACCCATGTGAATATATTTATAAAAAATAGATTACTTATCTATAAATATAATAATTTATATTTTTATTTAATTCAACATTATTATTTAAAAAAATGAATAGTAAAAACAATAAATATTATTTAACACACTTAAGCTAAAAATGGATTTACCATGCAGTTAAACTAAAAAAGTTAATGGATTAAATGACATATAAATTGAATAAAATAAAATTTTTGGATACTTTTCTACATTATAATGAATAATTATATTATTTAACCTATTTTTACCATTATAGAATGTAACAAATATGGGTACACTTTTTTCCATAAAATTATAAATGTGCCACTCACCTCGCTTATAAAAGGCCACCCATTTTCCTCTCCTCTTCACAACTTCAAACCCTTTTAGTTCATCCATTACCAAAAAAATAACTTCCAAAATTCACCAATTTTATCCTATAATCCTTATTTTTTACATATTTAAAAAATCATAAGGCTTTTTCTACAAACCTAAGGTGGATACCCGTAGATGAGGCAATTTACATCGAAAAGTGTTTTGGTTTTATTTCATCCTCCAACTAGTAAATTAATATTATGAAATGATTATAAATAAAAAAATATGTATTATACATAAATTTATATGTTTTTATTTTTAGTTCATAACCTACAATCATATCCACTTCCATCAAATGGGTTATAAAATCATCATTTCTGTTTACAGTGGACTACCGCCTCGCAAACCAATGCCCTTTATTTTTTATGCTACCACATATGAAGGCTGGATAAAATGATGGATTTATTATTTATATATGGTATTTATTATATTAGAATACTTATATATTCATTATATAAAACATAGCAACATAATATCAATATTGGGGGAATATGATAATGTCTCTCATGTGTACGGTGGACTACCGTCATGCAAAGTGATATGATTTGTTCACACTTTACATGGAAGGTGTTAAGTATGAGGCTACTGATAGTATCAGATATGTGTGATATAAAAAATATTCTGGAATTCTAATATAGAATTTCCTGTTATTTATTTCAATTTTATAGTAATATGGAAACAACATTTATGCATACATACAAGCTAATTTCTCCATGAAAGGTGTATTTTTTTCTGTCACTAATTTTTTTGGATTACTCACAATACAAATAAACAAAATATATATGATATTTATATCATTTTTTAAAAATTTAAGATGATAATATCAACATGAAATAATATAAGGACTCGACCTTAAATATTACATAATCTTGAATTAAAAGAATAATTCACATTGAGGATCTTTTCAAGTTTAGAGTTTTAGAGAATTAGGCCATAAATATTACATAACAAAATGAATATTAAAAGTAGACACTAATACTCAGTATCCATATTTTCATAGAATAAAAACTATTAAAAAAATTTATAGTTACATATTTTAGACACCATGACTTTTCCATGATCCCATTCTTGACCCTATTCATCTTTAATTCCTGTATAAAACATTTCAAAAAACATGGGATGAGAATAAAAAGCTCAGTAAGGGATACACAAAGAAGGAAAACTGTTAGTTTTTCAAAACAATAAATAAACCATGAATACTTTAACATAAGTAATACTTTTCACCTTTATAAAGTAGAAAATACTCTTCCCTAAATAAAAGATCATTACTTACCCTTTTGTAAGTAAAATATTAAAATAAAACCCATATAAAAAACACATAACATATAAAGTTAACTTGGTACATAAACATACATAAATGGAATAACCATACGGTATACTTCCACACCTATCAATACATGGAATAACTATAAGGATGACTTCTATACCCAATGTATTGGAGGTTATAACGTAACCACTCGTCCTGGTATTCATGGCACCACCTGTCATTTAGTTAATCACGTAACCACCCGTCAACTGTCCAAGTACCATTATAAAATCATAGCACATAAAATATTTCAAATATAAGCATTCCACTATTAACATTTCATTTTCAATCACAATATATCATTTCAATATATTGACAAAATCAATGCTTCATCAATCCATTTTAAAAACCATTTAATAATGATAATTTTTTTTTGAATTAAAGTGTCTCATTCCACTTTGAAGATTTTAAAGGAATTAACATTTTAAAACACAAATTTCCATATAAATAAATACTCAAAACCATTTTTAAAACATTGAAATTAAAGATAAAGATTTAGAATGATAAATCTTTAAAAAATTTAAAAATGATATTTTTTTTAAAGAGTTTTTAAAAAAATGAGAGACTCTTGAATACAAATAATTGCAGAATTACATTTTATCAGAACATTATAATATCATTAGAATAAAGGGATTCAAAATATAATATCTCAAAGGACAGTATATACACCATATAATAGTGGATTTGGTGCATGAAAAAAATCATGTTTCAATGGAAATGTAAATTGAGATGAAATCCCTTATAAAGATGGTATCCTTAAATTAAGGATAAATCAACTCATAATTATGTGTGAAAAATATAAATACACCCAATATAAGTAGATATTAAGTGTAAAACAATCATATGGCATTCACACAGATTCATATGATGACATATTCAATAAGAACAAGTTGAACCCAAAGAGTTGAAATTGGATTAAAAATCTCCTTTGCAAATATTCGACAACCTAACGACATCACATTACAATTCAGAAACTGAGTTGATGAGATTGAAAATGGTATCCCATCAATTGGACATAAAATTATCCATCAATAAGGATATATAAGATCATATCCCACCATAATAAGATTTGAATTAAAATACATAACAAAAAGAAGACCTTTTAAAAGAGAGGAGGGTGAAAGGTTCCCTTACGGATTTGGTAACTTACGAAACATACACCACATGAATGAAGTATAATACAATGAAGATGTAAATAACTATAAATTAAATTATCATACACAAATAATAAAATCATGGGCAGTACATACACCACACAAAATGAGGTAGTGGAAAATATAGCATGAATCTCATGGGGATAAAAAGTGAGATGAAAACACCTTACCACATTATAATCAATCGAGTCGTATGACCCAAAGTTAATAACCACCAAATGAATCACAGAATACCATGAATATAATTATAGTCATGATAATATATATCAAAAGGAAGTAAAAAAGAAACCAAATGTAATAAATAAGTGGCGAATAATGGAAATCTCACGAAATTAAAAGTGAGATAAGAAATCCCTTACAAAAATTCGGCAGCCTAATGGCGCCACATAAAATTTCTTTAAAATGAATTTATGAGAGTAAGAGGTGGAATATCATCATATGAAAATACAAATTACATTATTTTGAATATAAAATAACATCCTCCAACATAATAACATGGAGCATAAATGAAATTACATAAATGAGAGTACTTGAAAAGAAAGAGAGAGGTCAGATCCCTTACCTCGTGTCCGAATTGACCAGATTGTTCTTTAATCTCCTGAATAATAAACTAAAGTTTATTTCTACTTTACTAAGAACCTTTTTCAAGTTTATTATTACTTTTTATATAACTTAATACCATGTTATATAATTTATGTAATCATTTAAGTTAATGATGTTCGTTTTGTCGATATTTTGTAATTGAGTCAAAAAATGAGCACATTATATTTACAAGTTTTCCATGTGGCCAATAGTCCATTATATACAGAATGTTACTAATGATTTAGATATCATATTTATAATATATATCAATTATATACATGTATTTATAATAGTACATAACATTTGGTCCTAAGAAATGAAATGCACCGTTCATGGAGAATGTAAGTCGTACATACGCATGAACGCTACTTTCATTTCTAAATATTATTTTAATGGAATTAAAAAATAATGATATATATTTATATTATAATTCCAGTATAATATCCTATATAATATCATTTACTCTATCATTTATACATCCCACATAAGGAATTAACGAGTCACATCACTTTGAGGGGGCGGTAGTCCGCAATTCCTCAAATGAGATTATCTTATTTACCCACTATGGAAACCATAAAGGCTTGATATAAATGGGTAATTACAGAAGCATAAGGAAATCATGAACATAATATATATCATATATAAATACAGTTCCATCATAATGGACACTTTGACAGGTGGTTAGATGTAATTGAACAATCATCGGTTCGTGAGGCGTTAGTTTTCCATCCACATTAACATTATGTTCTTCATCCATTAAATGGATTTGTGTGTATGTGTAGTTAAAATCATTCTAATAACAACTTCCTAGTATATTGAGTATACTGGTTTTGTTACAAAAGAAAGGAAATAAAGAGAGTTTAGGGTTGGAGAAGTAAAATAAAAGAAATCAATTTTAGAGAAATTGTTACCATTAATTTGGGTAACTCCATTTGGTTTGAACCACAGGACTTCTTGAAGTGCCTTATGCCTATGGTAATGATTCTAGGTAGAGGATATTGATGTAGGGAGTGTAATTGTGTAGAGTTTGGACGATCCAAATGGCTTGAGAGGTGTGAGGAATTGGTTAAAAGTGGTATCCTTTTATAATGGAGAGGAGGGGCTCTTTAGGAAAGTGTGAATCAATTATTTTATAATATAATTATATTCAGATTATAATGGTCCAAATATCATTAACGTCGAAGATAAGATGACTCATATTATAAATAAAATCATCCAATCAAAATTGGACATGTTTTGGATAATAATTTAATTATTATAATCTTATTTATTTAAACCATTTATTAATGAGGTAAATACATCATCATTATTGTGTCATAAATAATTTAATTTATTCGATGTCTAAAATTATAAATCAAATACCATGATGTAGGAAATCGTTTTAGTTTTTTAATGAACAATTATAGTCAATAAGATAATTTACATAACCCCTTTGAAATATTAATTTACTAAAATATATTTGCTTTTGTCATTTTGCCTTTACTTTAAGTTAATTAATCTAAATTGTCATTATCACTACTAAGTGGCTCAATGGGGACCCTAAATCGACTCAAAAATTCCCATGGTCTTCAATGACTCAAACAATAAAGGTTATACAAGTGTTAAGTTAATTTTTAATTGTTATAATATATTTTTTACCTTGAATTACCCTATTTGCCTTGAAAAGCAGTAAATAAAAGTCAAAAGTTACTATTCACCAAAAAAATTCATCTTATTGAACAACATTTTACTTATTGATAATAACTATGTATGTTGGATTTTTGAAATTCAATTCATAGAATTGGTAAAATTTCATTTAAATGAAAAAGACAGTTTTTTTAACTACCACTAAGTGGTTTCAATATTCATCAAAAATTTATGTTTTTCAGAAAAATACCAAAAATTCAGCCTAAGAATTATTTGATATTACGAATTCAAAATTGATGTGTATTTTGAGAAATTCAAAACATATAAGTGGAATTAATTATTTTTAAAGTTAATTCCTATTATCAAAACAAATAACGTGTTTTTAAAAAACAATATCTATCAAAATATTAACTCTTGTTTATGTGGAATTTCAAAGTGAAACTAATTTCAATGAACAACATTGGATTAAATGGTAAAAATATATTATAATTACACATTAATACCAATTAAAAGGATAATATAATCATATAAATAAATTATATTAAAACGTACTTTTGAATTAAAATAGAATATGTTCACTATTCATTAAAAAATGAACTTTATAGGAAAAATTTCATAAAATTAAACAAAGTAAATTTTGATGTCCCCATTATAAAAAAGTATTTTATTTGGTCAAATATAATGTATTAATGTGACAAAAATTAGATTTAAAGAGGGTTCACAATTAAAAGGCGGTAAATCGACCTTTTATTGTAAATTATGCATAAAATTAGATTCATTCAAATTTTAAGACTCTAAATTTTATTGGATAAACGTAAATACATTTAATAAACATTTATAATTATATTGTAGTTATTTTTGTTCATTCCCGCCAATACAACGGTTCGGAGTTAACAACCATTTAAAATAATAATATTATATTATTAGTGTGCAACGTAAGATTTCAAGAAATCCATTGTGGCGTATCGGGTATGCTCTCGAACATAGCTACCCATTTAAATTAAAATTAATATTTAATTCCAAAATATTAATAAATAGGAACATTTCATATTTTTTATTTTCTTGGGATGTTACATCCTTCACCCCTTTTTGGAATTGCGTCCCCACAATTTTAAAAAATTAGGCTCGGGAACTTCATTGAAAGGCCCACATTGAGAAAAGAGTCAATAAAACTATCACTTTAAAATAAAGGAAGAGAAGTATAAAGGTTACACGAGTTAAACCATACTAAGATTCCATGAAAACATGGATATGGAGGAGAAAACCATGGGTCATGTTCTGATGGAGAGTGATAGGAAACATGAATAGGATAAAGTTAACCACAAGAAAATCACAAAATTATGATGTGTGTAAATGGTCTTTGATTACCCAGTAGGAAACGTAAACCAACAACATTTTTGTTTTATGTTCCTTTTCATAATTTTGAGGAATTCATCTTCTATATAGTATAAAAACATATGGAAATATACTTATCTTCAAGTAGAGTTTCATCTTTTAATAAATTTCTACCAAAACTAATCATTTATCTAAACGAGGAGCATTAAAAAAATACTTGGTCACATTAAAAGAAAAAGAATCATCTTCTAGAGAATCACATAATCCACAAAATGAGAACTATCTATTTCCCTTGAATTTAGACATCAACTAAAACTAAAATTATTCGTACAAGATCCTATAATCACCAAAAGGATAATCCTTTATAAAATGAAATATTACTCTTAATCTCCAAAATTCCTCAAAAAGAACCCAAGGCACAAGAAAGACCATTAAATAAATAGTTATCCATAAAATTATTCAAAGTAATCCAAACTAAGATTGAAACCCAAATCTCTGAAGGATATAATCACATAGTCATCCAAGGTAAATCTTAACATTTACCTCTAAATAACATCAGTTACTCTTAAATTCTCATACTGAAAAGCAATTAAAATAATCACATATCCTCCATGATAGGTTAATAATTTCCATAGATAAACCAGAATAAACTTAATCCTGATTCATAAGATCATCTAACTAAGAAGAATTAGTCATACTAACTAGGGACTTCATGTAGTCCAGTGGTAGGCGATAAATTACAGCCGCACTTTGGTTGTGGGTTCGATTCCAACAGCTTCGTCCGACACGACGGGTTGTCACACGGTTTGCGTGTTTCCCCTTTTCAAAAACTACATAATTTTAAAACATTCCCAAAAAGATATAAATTCATCAGAAACAACCTTAAAATATTTTAACCAAAATGGTTATCTAATAAATTTTTTTTGCCTCCCAAAATGCATTAATCGGTAATTGCCTCAAATTCAAGGATCATGTAAACCCAAATGGTACTTTATAACTATTTCTACAAAAGAAAAGATAATTATTCCTTGAATAAAAATTTTCATATATCAAACATCAGGGTTTCACATACTATAAAAATTCTTCTATTGTAATCCCATCATCAGAAGAGCTTTAATAATTTTAAGCATTTCACCATCCTAAATTCTTCCATAACTCTTGAATCCCTTATATGTTTACTTCTTACTCATTCATCATTTTTCATGATCCATTAACAATTCCTTTACAACTTATTCTAAAATACATCTTTCCTAAAAACAAAATCATGAATCATATCCTACGATTTCAATAATAGGAAATCATTTGTTAAGAAATAATACATTCCTTTGATTGGTCATTGTTAGTTTCTTCATCCTCAATCGGAATGGAATTAGGTATTGGTAAATGAATATTTGTATGATCCTGGTGATCTCATTCCCAAAACATCTTCGTAGGACATGTGTTTGCATGATGATCATGCACAACACATTTAAAACATTCAATTGATCCCTTGGAAAGGACTTCCTTACCTTTCCTAGAGTCAAATAGATGTTTCCTTTTTTCCATGTAAGGTTCTTTCTTTATAACCTTCATTTCCACATCTATAGAAACATCTCGTCCCATTGAAGCATTTTCCTAGGTTTTTCTTTCCACATCCTTAACACAAAGATTTTTCAACATAATTATATTTATGATTATTACTTGAACTTCTGTAGGGATTTTTTTCTCGCATATACGACGCCTTATAAAAATCACCAAGGTTAAGGTTGTCAATCATGACTCCAGATAGTTGGTTGAGAATAACCACAAGAGTTCTCATTACAGCTCCCATTTCATTCAATTTCTCATTCATAAAATTGTCCTAGTTTTCTTCACATCCTTTGTTTCTTTGTTTCCTACTAGATCCATCCATTGACTAAAAACAAAAATGTAAGTGTGAGTATATCAGTAAAATCATCTTATAATAACTTATAAGGAAGGTAAACACTAAGATATACTTAATCATGTAATCTTAAACTCATTCATTTTATCTAAAAAAACTATGACTCTTTCTAAAATCCTAAACATTATGGTAATGTCACATATGCTTAAAGAATTCCCTAACCTCTAAAGATATCTAAGCTGACCTTTGATACCAACTATAAGGATCCGACCATAAATATTACATAATCTTGGATTAAAATAATTATTCACATTGAGTAACTTTTCAGGTTTAGAGTTTTAGATAATTAGTCCATAACTATTACATAACAACTTGAATATTACAAGAAGACACTACTACTCAGTATCCATTTTTTCATAAAATAAAAACTCGTAAAAAGAAACATGTCTAGTTCCATATTTTAGAGAGAAAGACTTTTCTATGATCACATCCTTGACAGGATTCATCTTTATGTCCTGTGGAAAAAATTTCAAAAAACATGGGATGAGAATAAAAAGCTCAGTAAGGGATACACAAAGAAGGAAAACAATTTTTTTAAACAAAAAGTAAACCACGAATTCATTAACATAAGTAATACATGTCACCTTTATGAAGTAGTAAATACTCTTCACTAAATAAAAGATCATTACTTACCCTTTTATAAGCAAAGTTATTACCATAAAACCCATATAAAGAACACATAACATATAAAGGTAACTTGGGACATAAACATACATAAATGGAATAACCATACGGTCGACTTCCACACATATCAATACATAGAATATCCATACGGCTGACTTCCATACCCAATTAATTGGATGTTATAACGTAACCACCCATCCTGTTATTCATGGCACCACCCGGGATTTGGTTAATCGCGTAACAATCCGTCAAATGTTCAAGTACCATTATAAAATCATAGCACATAAAATATTTCAAATATAAAAATTTCTATATTAACATTTCATTTTCAATCACAATATATCATTTCATGATATTGAAAAAATCAATGCTTCATCAAACCATTTTAAAAACCATTTAATAAAGATATTTTTTTTGAATTAAATTGTCCCAGAACACTTTGATGCTTTTAAAGGAATTAACATTTTAAAAAAACAATGTTCATATAAAAAAAATACTCAAAACCATTTTTAAAACATGGAAATTAATGATAAATATTTATAATGATAAATCTTTAAAACATTTAAAAATGATATTTTTGTTAAAGAGTTTTTGAAAAAATGAACGACTCTTGAATATAAATTATTGCAGTATAACATTTAATAAGAACTTTATAATATTAAGAGAATAAAGGGATTCATGATATAATATCTCAAAGGATGGTATACACACCATATAAGAGTGGATTTGGTGCATAAAAAATGAAGTCTCAATGGAAATGTAAATTGATATGAAATCCCTTATAAAGATGGTATCCTTAAATTAAGGATAAATAAATCTCATAATTATGTGTTACAAATATAAATACACCCAATATAAGTGGATATTAAGTGTAAAACAATCAGAGGATAGTCACACATATTAATAGGATGACTTATTCCATATGTACAAGTTGAACCTAAAGAGTATAAATTGGGTTAAAAAGCTCCCTTGAAAAAATTCGACAACCTAACGACGTCACATTACAATTTAGAAACATAGTTGATGAGAGAAAAATGGGTATCCCATCACATGGACATAAAATTTACCGAAATAAGGATATAGAAGAACATATCCCAACATTATAAGATCTGAATTTAAAGACATAACAAATAGAAGTCCTTTTAAAATAGAGGAGGGTGAAAGGTTCCCTTACCGATTTGGTAACATACGAAACATACACAACATGAAAGAGGGATCATACAATGAAGATATAAATACTCATAAATTAAATAATTTTACAAAAAGAATAAAATAATGGGCATTACATACTCCACACAAAAGTAAGTAGTGGAAAATATAGCATTAATCGCACGGGGATAAAAAGTGAGATGAAAACCCCTTACCACGTTATAATCAATCGAGTCGTATGACCCAAAGTTAATAACCACCAAATGAATCACAGAATATCATGAATATAATGATATTCATGATAATATATATATAAAGTAAGTACACAAGACACCACATGTAATAAATTTGTGGGGAATAATGGAAATATCATGAAATTAATAGTGATATAGGAAATCCCTTACAAAAATTCAGCCTCCTAACGACGCCACTTAAAATTTTCATAAAATGAATTGATTAGAGTAAGAGGGGGTATCTCGTCATATGAAAATACAAATTACATTATGGTTAATATAAATGAACATCATCCAACATAACAACATGTAGCATAAAAGAAATTACATAAAAGAGAGTACTTGAAATGAAAGAGAGAGGTCGGATCCCTTACCTCGTGTCCGACTTGACCCGATCGTTCTTTAATCTCTTGAATAATAAACTAAAGTTAATTTCTACATGCTTAAGAACATTTTTAATGTTTATTATTCATTTTTGTGTCACTTATTACCATGTTATAAACATTTTGTAATCATTTAAGTTAATAATGTTCATTTTGTCGATATTTGGTAATTGAGTAAAAAATGAGCACCTTATATTTACATGTATTCCATATGGTCAATAGTACTTTATATCCAGAATGGTACTCATGATTTATATAACTTATATATAATATATATCCAGTTTATACATGTATTTATAATAGTACATAACATTTCTAGGTAAGAAATGAAATGTACCGTTCATGGAGACGGTAAGCCGTACGTACACATGAATGCTACTTTCATTTCTAATTATTAATTTAAACGAATTGAAACATAATTATACATAGGTATATTATAATTACAGTATAATATCATATATAATATCATTAATATTATCCTTTATACATCCCACATATGGCATTAATGAGTCACATCACTTTGAGGGGGCGGTAGTTCGCACTTCTTCAAATGAGATTATCATATTTACCCACTATGGAAACCATAAAGGATTGATATAAATGGGGAATTACAGAAGAATAAGGAAATAATAAATATAATATATATCATATATAAATACAGTTCCATCATAATGGACACCATTAGAGGTGGTATGATGTAATTGAACAATCATCGTTTCGTGAGGCGTTAATTTTCCATCCACAGAAACATTATGTTCTTCATCCATTAGATGGAGTTGTGTGTAACTGTAGTTAGAATATTTCTCATAAAAATATCCTTTTATATTGAGGATACTGTTGTTGTTACAAAATAAAGGAAATAAAAAGATTTTAGGGGTTGGATAAGTAAAATAAAAGAAAACAATTTAGGAGAAACCGTTACCTTTAATTTGGGTAACTCCCTTTGGTTTGAACCAAAGGACTTCTTAAATTGCCTTATGCCTAAAGTAAGGCTTCTGGGTAAGGTATAGGGATGTAGGGAGTGTATCATTTCTTATTTTGGACTAGAAAAATCGCTTTATATGTGTGAGGAATTTGTTATAAGTGGTCTCCTTTTATAAGGGAGAGGAGGGGCTCTTTATGAAAGTCTGAAAATATTATTTTATATTATAATGATATTCGATTTATAATGGTCCAAAAATCATTAAGGTCGAATATAAGATGACTAATATTTTAAATAAAATCATACAATCAGAATTGGACATGTTTTGGAAAATAATTTAATCATTATAATCTTATTTATTTAAATCATTTATTAATGAGTTAAATACTGCATCATTATTGTGTCATAAATTATTTAATTTATTTGATGTCTAAAAATTAAAAAAGAAATACCATTATGTAGGAATTTATTTTAGATTTCTAATTAATATTTATTGTTGAAATGATAATTTATATAACCCCTTTTAAAAATTAATTAACTAAAAGATATTTGCTTTTGTCATTTTTTTCCTTTACTTTAAGTTAATTAATTTAAATTGTCATTATCACTACCAAGTGGCTAAATAGGGTCCCGATATCGACCCAAAGATTCCCAAGTTCATTAATGACTCAAAAAATAAGGTTTTAACCAGTGTTGTGGTAATTTTTATTTATTATCATATTCTTTTTACCTTGAATTACCCTATTTACATTTAACCCCAGTAAATAAAAGTCAAAAGTTACTATTTCCCAAAAATTATTTTCATCTGATTGAACCACATTTTACTTTTTGATAATAACCATTTATGTCGGATTTTTGAAATTCAATTCATAGAAGTGGTAAAATTTCATTTAAATGAAAAAGTTAGTTTTATTAACTACCACTAGGTGGTTTCACTATTCATCAAAAATTGATGTTTTCAGAAAAATACCAAAAATTTTGCCTAAGCATTATTTTATATTCCGAATTCAAAATTGATGAATATTTTTGAAAATAAAAAACATATAAGCGGAAAAATTATTTTTAAAATTAATTCCCGTTATCAAAACAAATAGGTCGTTTTTAAGAAACAATATCTATCAAAAGATTGACACTTGATTATGTCCAATTTCAAAGTGAAAATGATTCCAATGACCATCATTGGATTAAACGGTAAAAATATATTCTAATTATACTTTAAAACAAATTAAAAGGATAATATAACCATATAACTAAATTAGATTAAAACGGAGTTTTGAATTAAAATACAATATTTCACTATTCATTAAAAATGACCTTTATCGGAAAAATCCCAAAAAATTACACAAAGTAAATTTTAATGTCCCCATTATAAAGAAGGATTTTATTTTGTCAAATATAATGTATTAATGTTACCAAAAATATATTTAAATAGGGTTCTTCATTAAAAGGTGGTAAATCGACCTTTTATTGTAAATTATGCTTAAAATTAGATTCATTCACATTTTAAGCCTCCAACATTTATTGGATAAATGTAAATACATTTAACAAACATGTATAATCATATTGTAGTTAGTTTTTTTCATTCCCTCCAATACAATGGCAATGAGTTAACTTCCATTTAAAAAATAATATTATATTATTAGTGTGCAACGTAAGATTTCAAAGAAATCCATTGTTTCTTATCGGGTACGCTATCGAACATAGAAACCCCTTTAAAGAAAAATAAATATTTAATTCAAAAATATTATTAAATATGAAAATTTCATATTTTTATTTTCCTGGGATGTTACAAATAATGTAGACCAAATGTAAAAAACTAAATCATATACAATAAAACAAATAGGTTATTACCGAATACAAAATTTCAAGATGGTATTATTTTTACGCCGGTAATAAAATGAACTAAAGAAATACTATATTATATGGTATATAAATTTTTTTCTATAATATATGGATAATAAACTTAAATTTATTATACATGAGGTTTGAACATGTATGAAGGATATCAAAACATAAATTAAGATATTTTTTTCTCAATATACTTGCACTGAGACATATGCTTTGTTATAAAACTATATTCATTAATGAGGTGTATATAAAATCTTTTTAAAAATAATATCATTAATATATTTTTCGAAAAATTATTTTGAGTTCCATTTTATGTAATTCCTTCATGGTTATTATGATTCAAAGATACCAAATTGGAAATGAATTGATGTTTCAATCTCATCGTTTATCGAGATTCTTTTTGATTATATCTCTGATGAAAAAAAATTATGATTCATGACTTATGAAACTAAGGAAATTTATTATTCTCTAGTTTTTCATGATATTTTCAAGTAATAGTATAAGTTTTCCACTATTTTTTAATTTAAATACTGGATATTCTTTTAAGGAAAATATAACTTTATTTCTATATTCGATCAGAAATAAGTTTTCACCAAAAACTATGTTTTCTAAAACTATTTTAATAAATGTCTTATTATTAAACTAAATTATTTTTAAAAATAGATTTTTTGGTATGTTTTAATTTATTATATATATTTTTATAAATTATTCTTCATTTTTTTTTTCCAAAAAATCATGTTTTTATTTTATTGAAAAGTTGACAAGAATATTTTTTTTAATGTTTGTGTAATGAATGAATATTCACATCATGATGAACATTATTGTTTTCAAATATTACTTCATAGTTTATCATGGATATTTTCAAAGAAAAATAGTATTAAAATATTTTCTTCTTTAAAAAATGAATTCAAATTGGAAATGATATTTTCATCAATAAACATTTCAAATGATCGACCAACATAATTTTCTATATAAGATAACATCCATTGTTATTTCTTATTCTTTACTAGGGATATCATCCAAGGATACCAATCATAAAATGTCTCTAAATGGTTTATCATTATTCTGGATTCATGTTTATATAACCCATTTCTCTTGTATAATTTAAATAAGGATAAATTTATGAGGAAACCCACTTATTTTTACATGGGTTATGCTATGATGAAATGATGAGATGAGTATTAAACAAGTAACTTTTATATTGGTAATGATATAATTAAATTTTTATGAAAACCATTTAATTTTATGTATTATGATATGATGAAGGATTTTAGATCTTGTAGAAGTCATCAACATGGATTTCATTGTGAGACAGTTGAGGCATATATATCCTTCCAATTAATTGGGTAAAGTTTTGTATCTCATGAAATAGAAATTACCAGAATGTAGAGTGAAGATGGTTCTGTTAATGAATTTTCCACTATAATGGTATTGGGAGGGAACCATGACTACTATAATGGTATGGGTAGTAAACCGATTCCACTATGATATCCTTCAAAATAATCCTTAACTAATATGGAAGTTATTTTATTTTATTCTGAATATACAACAAATCAATTTCTTATGCCCATGTTATGACCTCGTGGATCATTTTATTTTATTCTATTATGATTAAAATAATATAAGATTCCAATATTTATTCCATCAATCAAGATAATGATCTTTTATATGAAGGGTATTTTTTAAAATGTTATGATAATGTTCTCATACCCTTATGTTGGTGATATAATTTCATATCTACCTTTTTCCAATAGTGAGAATCTGATATCACCCTTTCGAATGTTTATTTTCCCCTAGTTATAATGAAATATATTTTTTATGATATATAATAAAATGTTATTATTTTTAAAGATCATAGTTTGAGGTTATGTATTTTACCTATGGATGAGTTTCTTGTGTTTCCCACATCCCAAAGATACTAAATGATTATGATCATTGGGTTTGTGTTTATGTAGTGTCATTAATATTCATAAAAATTATGTAATATCATGGTGTGATAATCCTTGGTCTTTATAATTTATATCACAATTTAGGTTTAGTTAAAATTTAGAAAATAGGACGATAAATCCTTAGTTAAATCCCTAAGGACATGTCTAAGGATATGTCTATGGACTAGTAAATGTATAGGAAAATGCCATGGTATTTTGGTATAAGATTGAGTGAGTGGTTTCTACAAAATTGCATCACGTCTAGATATAATAAGTGGTTGTGGATCTCAAATGGTGGTACATAGTGGTAATTGATCTGAAAATTCCATATTGAGCAAGACTCGATCATTATCTGGTGCATGACAATGGGCCTTGATACACAGCGTGTTTGACACTCCAGGGGACACACCATCATAAACTATTTTAATCAATTATGAATGATTTAAATAAAATGGGACCATTAATAGACTAGGGTAAACCAAAGGTGTCATATATTAAAGAATGTTTTATCATTTAGACATCATATATGTTATTTCATAGGATTATTTGGTTCACCTTCATGATTTTTGTATCTTATAATATGGTTTATGGTTTTAATCAATGGATTTAACCATAAGTAAGTGTGTAAATGTGTATAGTTATATAAAATGATATTATTTTCCTCCTTAGAATCCAAACATTATTTGCACTGGAATGAAAATCTTCTCTATATGCTCAGGAAACATTCTCAATATATGATTTAAACTATACTTCCAAATGAAAAATAGAGGGAGGAACATTCTGTTAAGTCTATTATAAGATGAGACAAACCTTCATTTAGTGGTTCTTCAAATACACTAGTTTTTGAATAGTTGATCAACGCAATTGAAAATATATTTTCCATTATTTATTTTTTGGAATAATAAAAATTAGATTTAGATGCCTACCATTTGGAAGGTGATGTATATTATTGTTGGAATCTTATTAAGAATGAAAGGAAACATGATGAATTTTTTTTCCATGGGATGGGAAGAGTTCATGAACATATTATTCAATAAGTAATTTCATCATATTCTATCTGAGAAGATGTTGATGATTTTTCTTAAGAAAAAGAAACATTATAATGAATCCATTGGTACCTACGAGGAATTTTTTACAAGTCTTGTGAGGTATTCATTTAGTATTATCATCTAATAAAAAATTAATATTGATCAATTCTTTGGCATCATAAAATCAAATCTCTTAATGTTGTTATCTGCAAGAGACTCTAAATTCAATGTATATATTGATCAATTTTCTATCAAATTGATAATGGATATTAGAGTTACGAATCAATATCATTGTTTTTATAAGAAGATAAAAATGAAATTCAATAGAAAATATAAGAACCATGTAGAGAATATGACGAGATTTCCATTATACATGATGTGTGGGGAGAATAAATGAGTATATTTTCATAAGGGGACTGGATAATGTTTTAGCTATGGAAGGGAAGGTCATTATAAAATTGATTTCCTATGTGATGGGATGAAGTTAGCTAATGATGATAATGTAGAGAATTCCACATTGAATAAAACACTCACACTCATGTATCTCAATTGCAAGGATTACAATGATTATACTAACCAATGCTTTCATTTGAATTCCAAGGATGAAGATTGACATCAGTAACCATTTATAACAAGTGGAAAAGGGAAATATCATGTTATTACGGTATCTAACAAGTGGTGAAATATCAACTTGGTGAATGGCAGACTTACCATCCACTCTAGATCTTCAAATTTGTTATATCACCCTTGATCTACCCATTCCAACATTTATAAATAATTTTTTAATGGTATAAATATTCCTCCTAAATGATTAGCTATAACAGTAGTAGTCCAAACCACTAATTGTATAATGATCACATCTCATGTATATAATTCCTCTCTATTTGGGATTGGAAGAAATGTACTTCCTAAAAATATTTAAATTCATCCTATGCTTTAGTTTGATGTAATATTTGGGAGGGGATGGATTTCTATAAATAAATCCCACATAAATATTAGGAAGAGAAGTAACATTTGATATTCCAAAACAACATATTATTTTTTATCAATTTGATGACATGTAAAAAATTCTGATGGATGTCACATCCATTTAAAATGTCCCAGTCCCCATTAACATGGGACTTTTAATCTCTAATGGATTAGGAGAAACACGTCATCATTGATATGCCTATCGTGATGGATGTTTTTGATGTTAGTATGGTAGACATCTCTCTCCTTACACCAAAACAAGATGTTTTTTCATCAATAAAATTCATAACTATTACCACATTAATTTCCATGAATCCCTATAAAATAGCCCAGATTGAATTGAAGGAATTGAATAAGAATATCCCTGATGAGCTTTATAGGTGATTAATTATTACAAGTGTGTTATAATGGGGAGAAACTATTCTTTTTGTTCAAAATAAATAAGGATAAATTTGAATAATTTTTCATTATCGGTAGCTGGAAAATTAGAAATTAAGAACAAGTATATTATTATTGGTATTTTTTACTTTTTTGATCATATATATGGTGGTCAATAATTATTCATGATTTTCATTCTTTATTGAAAACATAATTTGTTTTTCGAGAAGGAGGATATACACTGGAATACATTTGAAACAAAGTATAGTGACTCTGAAAAATATATTTAATCCCTTTGGTGTATCTAATTTACCCTCTATATACAATGATTTTATAAATAAGTTATTTAGATATTAACATAAAGCATGGAAGAAAAAGAAGACCACTTGAAAATTGTAAAAATGAACATAACGAAGTGGGAAAATTTTGAAAAAATTGAAATATACGAATTTTTGAATACAAATATTTCAATTTTGGGTTATATAATCTCAGGAGAGGGTATATAGGTAGATCCATAAATTATAGAGGCCATTGAATATTGGCCTAGAACAACAATAATGATAGAGATCTATAATTTTATTGGATTATCTAGATATTATAAACTATTTTTGGAGAATTTCTCATTATTATGTAGTCCTCTAACCAAACATACTTAGAAGGGATCCAAGTTCCTCTAGGAAAATGAATTTCATGTAATTTATATTTAATTTAAAAGAAGATTTGCCAGTTCACATATCCATACATTACCCTATATTGGAGAAGGGTTTGTAATCTATAATGGTGGTTCTAATATTGGATTTGGATGTGTCATTATGAAAAATTATATGGTTAATGATTATTCTTCATGATTAGTGATGATTGATGATAAAAATTACCCATACCATTATTTGGAGATATCGATGTAAATTTTTTCATTAAATATAAGGAGGAATTATCTTTAGTGATAAAAGTATGATATATATAACTATTATATAATACTAAAGTATATTTTCACATAGAATGATTTCAATATGATCTTAGAATAATATTATTATAGATTAAATATTATCACTGCTCAATACATTACAACCATTAGAAAGAAAACAGGGTGGATAATGATTTTGGTCAAAAAGATATTGATCTCTTATCTCTAGTTAGATTACAAAAGATAAAATACTTTATGATATTATAAATATTAACATAAAAATCATAAATGAAGTAGAATAATCTTATATTTTATAATAGAATGTTTTT
Source organism: Viscum album (assembly GCA_963277665.1). Taxonomy (NCBI): domain Eukaryota; kingdom Viridiplantae; phylum Streptophyta; class Magnoliopsida; order Santalales; family Viscaceae; genus Viscum; species Viscum album. The sequence continues at coordinate 1,911,447,550 of OY728155.1, forward strand.
ACATATTTCCATGTGAAGACGAAAGAGTCGCATACAGTAGATTTTGATTTGTAAAAGAATGATAGAAATGATCCTTAGTTTAAAAATTATCCTGATGTAATTATGAGGTTCAAGAACCTTCTATGTGGTTCATCCATACTAGATTTGAAGAACGAGTTAATAGAATATGTAAAATAATTTCTAGAGATATCAAGTAGTATTTTTTGTTGGATAAAGAGAGATATCGCAAGGATTATATCTCAATACTTGGTATGTTAGAAAAATAAGGATAAAAGACAAAATTATAAGAAGATGATACATTCATAACCCATAGTAGAATGGAAATGGGAAATCATCACCCTTTACATATTTCATTGGACTCCTAAAAACATATAATGGGAATATTGATATATGGGTTGTAGTCGATCAACATACTAAGTCAGCACACTTCATCACTATCAGAGAAGACTACAATCTGAATTAACATTCAACGATATACATTAATTTATTTTTAATGTTACATGGAATAACATGTTAAATTTTATCTAATACAGATTAGAGGTTAACATTAATGTTGATGAAAATTCATAGGAAAGATCTTGATACATAGTTGTGTTTCCTTACTATGTGTCATCCTTTGATAGATGGTTAGACTGAGAGAACAATTTGAACCCTAGAGGATATAATTACATCTTAATCTTTATATTTAATATGTGGTATCATAAAAATCATAATATAGATGAGTATTATTTAAATAATATATTTCAATCAAGTATTGAGATGGATACTTATTAATTCCTATATATAAAGACATATAGAGATCTGATGTGATGGAATGTAGTTGGAGAATGAATTATATTGGGACCTAAGATAGTTGAAGAAATATTTGGGAAGGTTAGAGTCATTCCAAAATGAATCAAGCTACATTACAGTTGGAATAAAAATAATGCTCATAATAGTTAGAATGATCTAGAATTTAAAGATTGTAATAATTTGTTTCAAAGAATTTTACCCTATAAGATTGTTAGACCATTTTAGATGAAATGGAAACAGATCCCTAGTTATATTGCTCCCTATAAAATTATTGATATTATCGGGATCATAGAATATCACCTGACTCTTCCACTAAACCATACTCAAGCCCACAATGTGTTCTATGTATATCTCTTGTGTAGGTACACACCTAACCCTTCACATGTGATGAACTCAGAGGACATACGACAAGAGAAATATCAATCATATGAGGAAAAACAAGTGGATATTTTTTATCATATAGTGAATATTAAACAAAACAATAACACTCACTTGGTAAATGTTTTGTGGTTATATGAAAGAACCTGAGGATATAATGAGGAATAACCATCATCATTTTATTGATTCAATGTGATGTATTTTGAGTGAGAAATTAATTTTAGGGCGGTGGAAAGAAACAGATAGAGTTTTTATTTGATTCGTTTTTTATAATTTTAAGTTAATTGATATCATTATTTACATAAAATACCATGTTAATATTGAATTAAAACCAACACCAATTTATTCTTACGCTATATGCAACACATAGTTTTAGCAAAACCATTATATATTGTTAATATAGTAATTTCAACATGAATTTTATGACATATAAATTAAAAATATCGATTTTAATAGTAATAACTACCTTTTAAATATTAATTAGAACTATTTTATATAATGAAATCTTATTTGAAATAGAAAATTACTAAATTTTATATAATGTATTTATATGTTTTGAAAATACAATTTTCTCAAAAAATGTATTTTTAATTATTTTCTAGAACATGAATAAAATTCATATTTCACACATTGAGAAATTTTATTTTATAAAAACATTATTTTTTAAATCACCAAGTAAAAATTATAATAGGGTTCATTTTTTGGTTTTTTTTGAAATGTTTTATTTTTTGAAGAATAGTGAATAATTATGAATTTTAATTGAAAATTTATTGTTTTCTTTAACTTATTTAGATAGTTAAATTAATATTTTAAAAAAAAATTCTGAAAAATTTGTTCAATTACACATCCATTAAACCTATTTATGTTATTGGAATAAATTTCATATTGATTTTTGATATAAAATTGTTGTAAACTTTTGAACAATTTCTCTTTAAAAACTTCCTTTATCATTATCTATCTTATTCTAATTTTACATTAAAATGTTCCAATTTTGTTAATGTAATTTTGAAAATGTATTCCAAATTTGTAATATGCGTAATCTATATTATTAAACAAGGTTAATATAATTATTTACTACAATGAATTGAAAAAAGTATTAAATTTTTTTTACCATAGTTAAGGTAAAAATTAATTCACTAGGGGATAAAACAAAAATATAATGGATAGAATAATCTTAAAATCATATTTATAATATATGGGAATGACATACCACCCTATTCACTGTTATCAAATTGTATTTAAAATCATCATTCATGTTTTCACTGGATAACTGCCTCGTGAATTGATGAAATTCATTTTTCCATTACCACCTATAAAGGATGTATATAATGATTGAATTAATATTTATATGTGATATTTATGATATTATTATAATTTTGAAATTATTTTTCCCAAAATACCGTTATTATAATTACATTATTTGAATATAATAGCATCGATCAAGTGTTTGGTGGACTAATACCTCATGAATTGATGTGATTCGTTCATGATTTACCTTGAAGTTAATATGGATGGTTTTACTGAACATATGTAGTAAATATGACATAAAATTGAATCTTTAATGATGATAAATCAATTAAATTTCTTTCTTTCAATCCAAAAAGAAAATGGAAACATTGTTCATGCGTACATACAACCTACTATCTCTATGAATAATGTAATTCATTTTCTATCACTAAATATTATGGATTAATCATAGAAAATATATAATAAATTTATATTATAATTATATAATGGAAAATATTCTAGAGATTATAGTATAATGATCAAGGTAAGAGTTAAAAAATATTAATTCAAAACAAATATGTAAAACAGATCTGTTATTACCCAAAATGTAACTTCTTCCTGGAATTGATAATAACTGGGTAATTAAATTCATATGAAAATCATTTATGTTTATATATATATATAAATATTTGTCCTTAATAGATATATAATAATGATATTTTTATTAAACACTATATTATAACAATTATGATAGATCTTAGGAATTATGGTAAGAGATTCTTATCTCAATCATCCTTCTTTGAGACGTATGTTATGTTATGCACCTATATTCCATTATGTGAAGTATATAAATCACCTTTGACTTATAATATCAACATTTTATTTTTTGTAAGGATATTTTTTTCCATCGTGGGTCTTATGATTCATATTTTCCAAATTACTAATGATTTTATGTTCTAATCTCATCGTTTATCAGGATTATTTATTATTATATTTCTGATGAAAAAAATATAATGATGCATCTCCCAAAAAACCCATGAATTTTCATTGCCTTTGGTTATTGATGATATTTATATGTAATAGTACTATATTTCAATATATTGGTACTTAAAAAACTGAGAAAATGGTTTTAATATAATAGAACATTATTTCTATATTCTATCGAAAATATGTCATCTTCTAATATAATATTTTCTAAAACTGATTTCTAAAATGTTTTTTTATTCCCCGGTGAATTTTTTAATATTTATTTTAATCCATTTTTTGAATTTATTATACAATTCTTTTGACCAGAATCATCATTTCATTTTCCAATAAATTGATATTTGGTTTTTATTAAAAATATTAATGGAATATTTATTTTAATGTGTATTTCATGAAAAAACATCCAATTTTCAGGACTATTATCTTATTTGAATATTACATTATATGTTTTATAGGATATTTTCAAATATAATTATTTTAAAAAATAATTATATTTTAAAATGTGTTTTTCAATGTGAAAAGGTTATTTTCATTATAATTTTTTTAAATGATCCATCAAAATAATTTTCAATTTAAGATATCCTTAGTTGATGTTACCTATACCTTACCAGATATATGATCCATAGCTAAATGTCTTATTATTTATTAGAATGATTGATTTTTATGATTACATTATGTTTATGAATCTTATTTCTCATCTTTGGGTTATACCATGAAAAAATTATTATGGAACATAGTTATTCTTCCATGGTTAATGATATGATGAAATGTCGAAATAATGTTGAATCTAATATATTTTATATATGTTTGACATGATAAAATATTTTTGAAACCCATTTCATTTCATGGGTTATGATATGATAAAATTTTTAGGATCATAAACCAAAAATAAATTTTGTTTTCATTTGGTTATTTTTTGCCCTATATCTACCTATATTCCATTGGATAAATATTTATATCTTATGAGATAGATTGGATATGAATGGGAAGTGAACCCATATTGGTAATGGAACTTTTCCTATAAAATTTTCTTTGGATTAAACCATGACTACTATAATAGTTTAGGGTCTTAACACATTCAACCATGATAACAATGGTAATGATCCTTGACTTATATGAAAATGAGTTTTTGTACTTGTGTATAGGCCACAAATCTACGAATAATGAACATGTTATTCTCTCATGACAGATGTTCTTGTATTATGTTAGGATTCATGTCCTATTAACTACAAATATTTACTTAATAACTTAGAATACTGCTATTTGATATGTATGGTATGATTTTCAAATTATGTGATCCTGTTCTAATACCATTGTGTTCATGTTATGCTTATATATCCCTTGTTTACCCTTACAATGAATCTGACATCCCCTTCTCCTATGGTTCATTAACATAGGTTATGAAGAAAATTATTACAAATCATATTTCTAAGTGGGGTTCTAGTAATAAAAATCATAGTGAGAGGCGATGTATTTTACCTATGGACTAGTGTTTTGTGTTTCCATATATCCGTAAACAAAAAATTATTATGGTCATTGAGAGTGTGTCTATAGAATGTAATGAATATTACAAAAAATTGATTGAATATGAATGTATGATATTATTATTTCTCTATATTCAAGTATGAGGTAATTATAGGTAAATAATTATACTTTTACGAAAAAAAATTTAAATATCCTGCCTCCAATGAAAATAAATATTTGGTTCTTTTGTATTTTTTCTTATTAATGATATGTGATATGTAAATTATGAAAATAATGCAAAATATAAACATGTTTATCTTGGGTGATATATCTTGGTATCAAATAAAAATATTAATGTATGTTATTTTGTCACCCGGATAAGGATTACGGGTTTGGGGCATCTCATATGTACCCTGTGTATTTTAACCCATATGAGACTGGTCCTACATTTCATATCCTAGTAGAATTGATATAAATCTTTGGTTGATATGAATTCTTATACTCTGTATGAAATTTTATGTGACATGTATGATGGGAACTCGATGGAGGGGTTAGCGTTAGGTTGTGAGTACCATAGAGATGTGAATCATGGAGGGTTTCTTTGAATTACAGAGTCGGAGCATGCGAGGTTTCACTAAGAATGGGATAGTTATTCCATAGCTTTTATAATCATGAAAGAATGTATGGTGAAATAAAATAGTTGATAAAGTCATGTGATATTCCAAAACATTTTAATTGATAAATCACATTAAGTATTGGTGTCTTGGTTTAATGGTTAGAGTTCAATGGTAGGATCGATAACATTCCCAGACATTATGTTTTTTGGTTTGATCCATGACAAGATATTTAATTTTTAATTGAGATGGTTGAATATATGACGGATAGAGAAAAGGTAGATAATTTGAATTTTGTAATAATGGAAGTTGGTGGGAGTTCATGAGATGGGTTGTGAAGTAGGTGAAATCATCAATTTTGAATAGGATCATGAAGGAGTATTCGGGATATATTAGATTGATGTGAAGTATGAAATTTTCATTTTGAGTTGTGTGATCATAAATTTGATGACATGTGACTCATGTTACTATAGTCTTCTTATAAGAGTAGGTGTTCTTTTTGATGAAAATTGGTTGGTCTTGATGGTTTATAATATGGGGTTGAATTCTATGAAACAAATGATGTCAGGTACAATGACTTTGAATAGACTCCAATGGTTTTTTTGTAGATCATGAAACTCACAACGACTCTTATAATGGTGATGACACATGGACCTGCATTCCCAAGGCAGGTGTTCATTCTGTAATTTGGAAAATGATACATAAGAACTCCCATTGGTTGAGGGGATGTGAACTCAGGAAAATCACACCGTTTTTTGTTGAATTATTTCCTATTTCAAAACTCTCTTATAGATTCAGGATATGTTTACAAATTCGTTGTTCATCCACTTCTGTGCATAAATGGAATACCCTGAGGAAAAAATTAATTAAGAACTTGAAAGAATTACAAATCATCAATATGTATCCAGGTTTCTCCATCAATGGAGGTTTATAATAGTTTATGAGGTAATCCATAAATTGTATCCTTTTATATGAAAAAAACTATAGATTCATTGACCAGCTATTAGGATGAAACTTGTTTTAATCCATCTGGTGGGGAACTCTGGAGATTCCTTCCATCTAGGGAGATGGAAATTGTATTTTTCATGGGATCAAACCCATAAAATGGGATTCCTATGTATCTACATGAGTGGAATAAAAACCCATACAATTATTTTTCCCATAATAGTACCTATAAACATTAAATGTAATGTGATAAGGACCAAACCATGTAGTTATACGTTACATGAAGTGGATTCCCATGTGAAATATGCCTGGTCATGGATAGTGCGGGACTTACATCAAGGTTTTCCAAGGAACCTAAAAGAGATATGGTTTCCCATATGGAAATGACCCTATTGGGAATGTGTCCTAGATAATATTAGGGTGAGTTCATGTATAGGGTTTGGACCTTGGATAGGACTCCTACATACCTCGGTAAGGTGAGAATCAATACCCACGTAGTTTGGTTGGTTGGGGATTATACTTATACCGGATTCCCATTAGAGGAGACATCATTGTGTTATTACACTAAGGATGATGTCCATTACATTCCACTTCATTTGATATATGTCTCTTAGAAGGTTTAGGCATGGGTTCATGGATTATAAAATATAGGAGGCCCAATAGAGTGGATATGGTTAGGGATTATACTCATAGGATTATAATTTGATTGGTAGTGGTTGGGGATAACACTTATTTGATTCCCCTTATGTGTTTAGGATCATGTGGATACCATTATCACTAATAACCTATTTTACCACATGTTTTATGCTCCATTTAAGAAACAAGAGGTATTAGTAGATTGCCAACGAGCTCTTACCCGAGTGGTAAGGGATCCTGCTTGGCATTCAAGAGACCCGGGTTCAAAACTGGGTGGAGGCGAATTTCTGGGGTACTATAGCAGTTCTGTATCAGTTACTGTTCGGTATTGTAGCAGATGGAACTATTCACCCAATTTTTCCCTTCAGGCCACCGGTTTGGGCCTACGGGTCTCTAGAGCCTTCGGGTCATCAATAGCCTTCAGGCTACAGGGGCATCAGGTAACGTAGACCATGGAGTAGCACAGTTCACATAGAACATGCCCCAGAAGAGGATCAAATAAACATGAGTAGCAGCCACTAGATGCAGAGCTAACCGGAAAGGAAGAATGAGAGGGTATGGCAGCCGCCATCGGGACCAGGTAACGTGCAGCTTTGTACAGGGCTATGATAGCTGATCAGCAATGCAAGGTGGTGAGCTAGGTGGTCAATGATGCAGAAAGCTTGGGAGGGGCAGTTCAAGTGGGTTGGGCCTACGGGTCATGTATTTGGCATGGTATGCCTCCGGGCCATTGGGTCATGTATTGTGGGTTTGTCGGGCCTTATGCCTTGGGCCTACAGGTCATTTATGGGTTCCACTTCAACCCTTAAAATGGGGGTTATCCATAATTAAATAAATAAGAGGCCTTTGGTACATTAAGGCTAAGAGGTAGTAGTACATCTAAGGATCACATGATCCACTCGGCTTGTTGATGGATGAAGGATGAATCCCAAAAGGGAGAGGGGGGGGGTAATTGAGTGTTTATGTCTCCAATTTTATTTTATTAAATGATATAGTCATATTTTATGATCTATCTATTTATAGATCATGATGAGGGAAAGAGGAGTATGATTTCAGTCTCTTGCACAAAAGGATAGGGGCTTACTCTATAAAAGATACCCTAAAATTGTTTCTATGAGGGGGATATCATACCATTTAAAAGGCAATGGAAAGCATGATCCTTGCCACCTCTTTCTAGAAATGGGTGTTTCATGGGAGCACCTATGAGGTTAGGACCATCATTACAATGGTAATGTTGACTTATTGAAATTCGAACAGTCTACCTTGTCACATATGCCACTCACATGAATCTTTTTACCATAGGTTGAAAGACATAAAGGAACAATTTTGTGTGCCTAATGATCTAATTATAGTTGGTAGGTTGTTTTGTAAGGGTCTTATCCTAATGTATTTGGATTGGTTTCTGGAGGGGCTAATATGGGGCATGATGAGAGGAAAAATGGATTTAGGGGATCTAATGCACATAACACCCAAGGATACCCCATTCAGCATAGCATGTTCTTAAGTGGTATGTGGTTCCTTCCTCATAGAATGTTTCTATGTGGGTAAGGGTATAGTCTACATAACATGGTGCTACGTGGACATGGGGTCTGCCAATGTAGCATGTCACTATATGGGACTGGTTCCAACACACAATTTTTTCTATGAGGGGCCACAATCCATCCATGTAATATTCTTATATGTGGGTAAGGGTTCCTACTGTATTTCATTTTTCTATACAGGGTGGTGTTCAATAGAGGGGATATCTGTTTATGCCCCCATAATGATGTCCATAGACAGTTTCTTAGTTTTCAAATTGCTGAATGTTATTTTTTATCTGACATAAAAATATTTGGTGCATTTTTTACCTTCTGATAAAAGGAAGACATGTCGTATGGATATAATATTGAATATCCTAGAACAATATATTCGTTTCCCTCATTTTTTAGTCTTCCTCTAATAATTTTCCTCAGGTTCACTTTTTTTCATTTATAGAAGAATTGAGGGACTAAATGCCGGGATAGCTGACCGTCTTTGGTGGGATTAAAGACTTCATTTGAAGGATTATAGGTGGTGGCAATGACTCATGAAGGTTATATTTCGTGGTGGAGTCCATTTAAATGGGACGAAATCATTGCCTTGCCCAACAAATAAATTTTTTTCTTATCTGGGTTCCAGTGGTAACACTTTATCCCATGAATGGATTCGTTCATGGGGGGTGGTTATTCTCATGGGAATAAATCACCACCCAACCTAAAAAAATAATATGTATTTTTTCATGGGAAATAGTTGTCCTGCCTCATCCCATGGACAATTTAATTTGAGGGGAGATTTTTGATGTGGTAAATCACCAAGTGGAACAGTGGTCTATAGAGTGATGTGTGATGCATGGTAAATGATTATCCATCACAACTTCTCACTTTGAAAATTTTTATAATCCTTATTAAATGTTTCATTAAAACCATTTTCATTTATTTATGAAATTATATTCTTCTTGTATGCAAAATTTTCAGGTCCAAACAAATTCCCCCAAGGAAATAAGAATCAATTAGGACAAAGAGGAAATCATTCCAATGTAAAAAAGTGATCCCATTTTGAACAGAATTGCAATATTCAGTATAAATCATGAGAGAGGACCATGTATATTAATTTGGGGACATATAGTTTTCATTTTCTAGAACACATTGTGAACTATGAACTCTGCATGTTTAATTATCGCCTACAACTTTCATGTAGCACCTCCTTTCCAGATGGATAATCCTGAAAACCGAACTCACTGAACAATGAACAAATTTTTTTAATTCCACATATCAGGTGACCAGTTATACAATGGATTTAATTTCTTATGAACATAAATCCATTATTTGCAATTTTTCATAGGCTATCACTTTTAACAATTTAATATTTCATGGGTCATTGACATCACGAACTTGTACATTCAAAAACTGACAGTTCATGTGATGATCACTTTTTTGGACTGATTGATTTATAAACATAAGGTTCTTCTTATTTTGTACTTTTACATTTTATAAATTCTATTACCTTTACATCTTAATTTTCATTCATTTGATATAATAGATCCTTCACAATCAACTTTCACTACTTCCAGTGAATCTCACTTTGTTGCTAATGAAAGGGGAATGTTATGATTGATTTTTTTTCACAACAATGCTAATATAATTACCAACCAACTATAATAAATCATGTAAGGACTCCATAGTGTAGGTCAAATGGAATATATGGTCTCAAAAAGTCTTACATGTTATGGATTCAGCCTACCATTTGATGTTGTGATTCTCGGACCGCACCTAAAAAACAAAATGAGGCCTAGAAATCGGAAATTAGAAATATTCCTTGAGATATAATCTCATTTATTGGGGAATCATGTGGAAAATCCAATATTTCTAGTATCATGAAAATGAAACTAAACATTCTGTGGAGGAAACCCTATGGGAACCATGTGATAAAATCCATCGTTATGACATCATTTCCTATAAGGCCATGGAAAATGGGCAACTGAGGTGGTCATCAAAATGGAACCTTCCCCATGGGGAATCATTCACCTAATACAATAATTTCTCTTTTTGGGTTCACTAGAAATTGGAGGTGTTTCTGACAGAGCTGAAGAACATGGTCATAAACAAGGTAGTCTAGGTTTCATAGACCTACTCTCATAGAAAAGAAAAGATCAACCCACAAATTCATAATATATGGAACCTTGACACCAATACCTTTCATATAGTTTACTGGAAGGTCATTATCAGTCTTTATGAAACTATTTTGATCATATGGGTCCCATCATGTATAATATGTATGATGACTTTCCTAGAACCCCTTTTTTCTAAGAAGTCTTGGTGAGCACTTCCCTCTTTCAATGAAACTTCTTTACATGGAAAATGATATATTAATGAGTGGCCCTCGGTCGAAGAAGATCTACCATTCACTATATATATTAACAATTTTCTATGCTAAATGAATAGGATAATTTTATATAGAGGCTTACTTCAATCATGAATGTTGATAACCATAGGCATATAGGTTGCAACATTTCAATGATTGAGGATGGTCGATTCCATAAGTTTTTTGAGAATATAAATCCTAATGATGAAAAATTATTCTGACTAGTAGCGTTTATAAACATGTTTCATAGTGGTTCAATGCTACCAATGCATGATTCTGGTACAGAGGTCAAAAGAAGAATATTTTAAAATGGCTGCTCAATTTCACAACAATAGGTGTAATAATGTTTTCATCCTAGTTCTAGCAATGATTTACATCTTTTGAATTACTCTGTGGGGGAGGCCAACAGAATGGATGGTTGGTCCATTTCATGTCATCTTGGGCTGGTTAGCATTATGCAGGGGAGGGTAAAATATATCCACACTCAAAAAAATTTTGAAACTACCATCTGACCACACCTCCAGTGCATATGTTCGATAATTCCATCAGACTGAAGTGATTGAGACACAATAGATCATCTCAACTATCATTATCATTTCACATATGATCCTTATGTTCACAATTTTTATACTTTGGTAAATTCTATAAAAGTTGATCATTCCAGTAGTGTATATCTTATCTCTTTGAGAGAAGGTGTAATGGTCTCTAGGATTGATAGAGAGCTTAGATGTGAGGGGTACACACCATGAAAATTTGAACCTAAATTAAATTGTTTCCAAATGAGGTGTCCTTCATAAATAAATAATGAAATAATATAGAAACACCACATAATAATATTTTGAAGCTCTGGCTGATGTTCTCTTGGTATGAAATATCATTCTGGAATGGGATTTAACCTTATATGGGATTCCAGTATGATCTTACTAGATTCAACACTGATGTTGGGAAATAGTCGTACCCTGAAGATCATATATATTAACCAATTCCTATCCTCACAACCAAAAATACACATGATGAAGGGTGGAAAAAACAAAATATTTGTTCATTGTATTCCATAAAATAACCGAAGTAAATTCCTCATTATAAACCCTCAAGGAAGGTTTTGAGATCCAATTGTTCACCCTCCAGTTTGTTGGAACTTTTCAAGGTCTAGTATCCATCACTCTCGATGCCGCAATTACAACAACCTTGAGACAATGTGATTCTTTTTGGATTGTCCATTTATCTCATTCTCAGTGGTACTTTCTTCAAGATATGGGGTTACATTTTCCGAATATGGATATGGGTGGTTGCACACCATTGTCTCTTCTAATGATGACCCTAAGAGGGTGAACACCGATCATCGAGATCTTGAAAACATAGTTTATTCATAGCCAAACTAATATAAATAATATCATTGAGTTCTCATAATGGTATAGTCTAATGTATATGAGGACAGTGAAGATGATATTCAATCCTCTAGTGGTTCTGATGAAATCCATCCTCTTATCACAAATGGGATCGAAGAAATTCCTCTCTCCCATATGGGGTCTATAAATCTCTCATCCTCATAGAGTTACAAGTTAGATGAGGTTCCTAGATATAAATTAAGATAGTTGGAACCCCCCTCGTATACCATATAATACCATTTAATGTTATTTATTTCCATCACTATCACCATCCTTGAGGCTTGGAGAGCATGGGATAGCATGAGATCAAGTGAATATATAGAATATATTTGGGAAAAACTCTGGGATGACCACGTAAACTCATGGTTTATAGATTGATTACTACTCCTATGTATATAGATTATTGAGAAAATCCAACAAAAGTGGATATATACTTATAAGAAATGAACACCTATATCTAATCATTTAATGAAATAACATGTTGGTATGAATGAGTGGAGAATGTGGTATTGATCATGAAGTTGAAATACAACACTAATGAAGAGGGAATATGTTTTATTTTACCTATTCATCTTCCTCTTATTATCAATGGATTGAACCCCTGCTCTAGTTACTTATAGAAGTCTGGGGATATTTCATAAATGGTCACTTCTCTGTATTACACCCCAATGGTCACTACTACTTGGTAGAATATTCCTATAGATGTGGGATTAGGAGGAGAGGGCTCCCCTGGGAAAATAGATCACATAGTGGAAATTGTTGAAAAACGTTTAGGATCATTTCCACCACCAAACCTATCCAATATTTTTTTAAGGGATCATCCCCATGGAATACTTGGAAGAATTGGCATGAATCACAGTTAACAAATCTCATAAATTTGGGGATACAAGATGATTATTTCATCTCCTTATTTAGTTTTCATGTTATCTATCTCCATGAAATGACAAATAATTGTTTTACATGGATTTTTGCAGGTCTGATGAGTAATTTGGATGCTACCACCCAGAAGTTTCTAGAACCTATTAATCTAGAGAGACTTATGATATCACTAGTGGTTTTCCCTGAACCATATCAGTCACCCCGTCCAATTGATTCTATTCTAGAGATCCTACTCCCCCAAGGGTTGATCTGATCTGATCGAATAATTTATTCCTCCATAGAGGTTGTGTCTTCAATGCTTAAAGCTCGTACTCAACATATTGATCCTACCCCTTTGGTGAGAATGAACATGGACGAGGGAGTGGTTCAGATACTAGGAGAATCAGAATTAGGTGTCACCACACATTCTCTAATATTTATTCCTTCATGTAAAATACCTTTGATTGAACTTCTGAAAATTTCTGACCCAGAAGAGTATAAATCCTACATTATGGGTGTCTTTGGAAGAACTGGAACTCAAATTGTAGAATGATGATTTATAATCCATTGTTTTAGTTGATTATAAAATAACAGTGGTAAGGAATAATGATGTTCTTGGGAGTGAAGGTCATTTTTAATTATTCCACAAATTCAAATCATTTTTTCAAAATTTTGTCATTGAATGCTTGAGTTATTTGATTTAAGAATTAAAACAACAAGATTATAAAGTTGTAATTGATTCTTTGACCCCCCCCCACATTCTAGTACAATAAGGGAGCCAACTACTACGAAATCGATCCACACCATTGTTTCTTTGTCAATACCCTCTCTAGTTCCACTTATTCTAGAATATATCCCATCATCTATTTGTGAAACCATGGTAGAAAAAGAAGATCTTGATGACCTTCACATTGCCTACTAGAAACTACGAAAAGATATATGGATGCTGATTTCTCAGAACCCCTTGAAAATATGCTGATGAAACAACAAAAATCATGTCACATGTTTAAATATCATGGCTATGGGGTATTTGATTATCATGTCATAAATGATATAGTGATGAAATTTGTTCTTCCTGAGAGATAATTAGAACACTATTGTCTCACTGTTCAACATTAGAGTCCATGACACACCTCGCCGTAACCCAAAATATACTTCTTAATGAGGTTGTTTAAGATGTTTCAATGGTCAAGTGGTGAAAGGGTGTAGTTTCATAGAATCATACCTCAACAAATTAGTTTCGTTATGTGGTGTAATGAGTTATTTATGAAAATTAGTTTCATAGGAAAGGATTGGATTGAACCAAGGTAATGGTTGACCTAGAGAAATGGTAAGTGCAGGAAGATGAAAAGGTAGGATCAGATTTGGATGAGAAGGCATAGGAGTAGTGGTCATCAACTGATGCTGAGAAGGAAACCATTTCGAAGATCCTCCTAGATTGAGAGGAATTGGACTATATACTACTTTAACTATATTAATCTATTTCGTGGGTTTTTTAATCACATTTTTTAATCATATGGAGAGCCTCCAAAATATATAGTTATCCTCCATTTTCATTTAATAAAAAAAAATTAAAACATTATTGTCCTCATGTGATTTTCCATAATCTTATCCAACATTGCCCATTAATTAAAAGCTGTAAAGTGTTTTGAAAGAAAATTATTTAAAGGAACCAGATAGTTTCATAACTGGATATCAATTTTAGTTACAATATGAGATAATTAAGTGGTATGATCTTGTAATGATCCAAAATCATCTTGATCAAAGTGACTCAGTGAGTGTATTTTTGAATTTTGGTAGGGTTCATGAAAAACCCAACAAATATTTTAATCTTTTCTATTATCAAAACAATTTTTATAAAATCCACTGGGGAATGGGCTTAGCAAGCATAACATGACATTATATTAGGTCACCCATTATGTATTTTTATCATAACAAATACTATGTATCTTTTTTTATTTCACATTTATTTCATAAACAATACAAATCATATGTTTAACGAGTTAGAAGTCAAATATTTTCTAGGATTACCTATTCATATTTTCAACCAGGCTAGTATTGTGTCTCTTTTCCTTAGGTCATTTACTGGCTTAGAAACTAGTCTAATGCAAATAATGTTTTTGTCTTAACATGTTTTACAATGATTACTGGGTGAGGTCCCCAATAGGACTTACTATATGAGAATTCCTCAATACATTCTTTAGACATTAATGGGGGATTTTTCTTGAACCTAGTTTTACGATTTCTGAATATGAGTAGTGATATGTGATATGTGCTTGAGGAGTAATCATAATAATGGATTTCAACATGATTTTTATAGGAGTATGGTTATAGGAAAAGCCTCTCTTGGGGAAAAATATTCCTTGGTTTGATTTCCCTCATTTGGGAAACATATGTAGAGCCAACAAGGAAATATTATGCATAGTAAAAAAAGGTGTCCATAGGACATGGACCCTCAATTTCTAATGGCATAGTAATTTGTCAAAATTGTGATATCTCAATACCATGAAGGTTTTATTATCAAGGGAACAATTTCTGAACATGATGAGGGAATCTGTATCAGCATTAGATATAAATGAGAAACCACTCCTATAAGAATTTGGATTCTATGAATGAGGGATAGAAAATGGTTCAGATTAACAATGTTAAACTAGTACATGGATAATGTTGTTTAATATTTGATGGAGATTTTTTTTGAGGTCTAAGATTTAAGGTCTCATAGGTTATACTTAGTGATAAATGATTTCACCTTTTCAAGGTAATATATCCATAAATGTTCCATCATTTTCATACATGATGGGGAAAGGTTGTAAGTTTTTGGCATGGGGGGTTTCTGATTCTGATGGGTTATATGGGACAAAAAAACAATTGGGGCATAATGAGATAGTAAAATATTCTTCTAAAGAGGAATTTTCCTTTGGATGACATGAATTTATTATGGTTAGGTTATGAAAATCAATGTAGGGAATATTGTGCATTATTAAGAAAATGTGTCCTGAAGAAACTGACCCTCTATTTATGACATCCATTGAGGATTATAGAGAATCAAACATCATAAAACAAATAGTTTGGTTGGTTAAAGGAGGGTTACTAGACATGATATGAGAATATTATATTGATATTCCCTATGAATGGGTAGAAACTTTTCCCTAGCATAGGTCTGACCCCTACATAGGCGTGATATTTTTTATTATGTCGGGGTTTGATAAATAAGGTTAAAACATCACAACATATCATCCAACATGAATCAAGCCATTGTTAGTTATTTAGGCTTCCCTATGTAGGTTTGACCATTGAAATGGGAATGGGACAATTTTTTTAAATACTGGATAATGAATATAGAGAGGGTCTTATTGGATTATACTATACAGATCTAACACATCGATAAGAGAGTACGATATTTTCCCCCTATTTTAGTCAGACCGAGATATATGATTCAAATATTTCTATGTATCTCATCAGAGTGAGAATCATGCCATATATAGTTATTATAGGGATTCTCATACAAATCTGACTCATGAACATAGAGAGAAAAATTTAACCCTAACCACGATTGGAACTAGAATTGGATATGCAGGTGTCACTATTTATCCTACAATGGAATGAATAATGCCACACATGGTTCCTAGAATCATGTATTTTGATTTCATATGACATGGATATCATCCATAAAGTTTATCATCATGCAGTGAGTATGATATGGGATTTTTTTTTGTTTTTGGTCATACAAATTATACCATATATTTGGAAAATGATGAGTAATAGTAGGATCATTGGGCTGCGATGTACAAACATATGTCATACTGAGGGGGAAATAAAGTTTAAACCATGATTTTGGGGATTCTCAAATTAGTATAAATGATACGTGGCATAAATTAATTTGGGACATATGGGAATTGGATAATCCAATCATATGAATTATTTTTTATATGTTTGACATGCATTTGTTGTGGGATGCTTATTTGGACCCAACATGAGTGTAACATCCCAGGTAAATAATGAATAATACATATTTCATATTTATTAATATTTTTGAATTAAATATTCATTTTACTTTAAAGGGGTTTCTATGTTTGATAGCGTACCTGTTAAGCAACAACGAGTTTCTTTGAAATCTTACATAGCACACTAATAATATAATATTATTATTTTAAATGGTTAGTTAACTCCTAGCCACTGTATTGGCAGGAATGAACAAAACTAACTACAATATGATTATACATGGTTTTGAAATGTGTTTTCAGTATCCAATAAAATGTTAGAGGCTTAAAATGTGAATGAATCTAATTTTTATCATAATTTTCATTAAAAGGCCGATTTATCGCCTTTTAATAGAGAACCCTCTTTAAATATTGTTTTGGTCAATTTAATAAATTTTAATTGAACAAATAAAATCCTTCTTTAGAATGGGGAAATCGAATTTTACTTTGTGTAATGTTTTGGTATTTTTCTGATAAAGATCGTTTTTTAATGAATAGTGAAAAATATTGCATTTTAATTCAAAAGTGCCTTTAAATATAATTTATTTATATGTTTAGATTATATTTTTAATTGGTTTTAAAGTGAAATTAAAATATAATTTTACCATTTAATCAAATGTTGGTAATTTGAATTAATTTTACTTTGAAATTGGACATAAACAAGTATCAATCTTTTGATAGTTATTGTTTTTTAAAAACAGGCGATTTGTTTTGATAACAGGAATTAATTTAAAATTAATTAATGCCACTTACATGTTTTTAATTTGGGAAAATATACATCATTTTTGAATTCAGAATATCAAATATAGCTTAGGGTGATTTTTTGGTATTTTTCTGAAAAACATCAATTTTTGATGAATAGTGAACCACTTAGTGGTAGTTAAAAAAATGACTTTTTCCTTTAAATAAAATTCAACAACTTCTAATAATTGAATTTCAAAAATACGACATACATGGTTATCATCAAGAAGTAAAATGTGGTTCATTAAGATGAAAATAATTTTTGGTGAATAGTATCTTCTGACTTCTATTTACCGCAGTTAAAGGTAAATAGGGTAATTCAAGGTTAAAAGAATATTATAATAATTCAAAATTACCTTAACACTTGTCCTAACGTTATTGGTTGAGTCATGGCATACCATGGGAATCCTTAAGTCGATTTTGGGACCCTATAGAGCCACTTATTAATGATAATGAAACTTTAGATTAATTAATTAAATGTAAAGACAATATTGACAATAACAAAACTCTTTTAGTAAATTAATTTTTATATGGTGATATAAAAGTCATATTTTAGACTAAAAATATTCATTGGAAAGATAAAAATATTTTCCTACATGATAGTATTTTTTTATAATTTTTAGACATCTAATAAATTAAATTACTTATGACACAATAATGATGCAGTATTTACCTCATTAATAAATGATTTAAATAAATAATATTATAATGATTAAAATATTATCCAAAACATGTCCAATTCTGATTTAATGATTTTATTTCGACCATGAGTCATCTTATCTTCGACTATAATGATTTTTGGACCTTTAGAAATCAAATATAATTATATAATAAAATAATGTTTTCACACATTTCTAAAGAGCCCCTCCTCTTCCTTATAAAAGGAAACCACTTCTAACCAATTATTCACACCTCTCAAGCCATTGGGTTCGTCCATACTCTACAATATTAAGCTCCCAACATCCCTATAATCCCCTTAGAAGCCTTACCTTAGGCATAAGTCACTTCAATAAGTCCTTTGATTCAAACCAAAGAGAGTTACCCAAATTAAAGGTAATGGTTTCTCTTAAATTGTTTTATTTTATTTTACTTCTCCAACCCCTAAACTCTTTCTATTCCACTATTTTGTAAAAACAACAGTATACAAAATATACTATTTTTTTTTATGATAATAATTCTAACTACACTTAGACACACCTCCATATAATGGATGAAGAACATAATGTTTCTGTGGATGGAAAACCAAGGTCTCATGAAACGATGATTGTTCAATTACATCTTACAGCCTCTCATGGTGGCCATTATGATGGAACTGTATTTATATATGATATATATTATGTTTATGGTTTCCTTATTCTTCTGTAATTCCCATTTATATCACACCTTTATGGTTTCCATTGTGGGTAAATACGATAATCTCATTTGAGGAAGTGCGGACTACCACCCCCTCAATGTGATTTGATTCGTTAATTCCTTATGTGGGATGTATAAAGGATGGAGTTAATGATATTATATATGATATTATACTATAATTATAATATAACTATGTTTTGTTATGTTTTATTTCCATTAAAATAATAAATAGAAATGAAAGTAGCGTTCATGCGTACGTACGACTTACCGTCTCAATAAATGGTGCATTTCATTTCTTGCCTCTAAATGTTATGTACTATTATGAAAACAAGTATATGATGGATATATATGATATATATGATATCCAAATCATTAATATAATTCTTTATATAATGAACCTTTGACCACATGAACAATATGTAATTATAAGAAGTCCATTTTTGACTCAAGTACCAAATATCGACAAAATGAACATTATTAACTTAAATGATTAATTAATGTTTATAACATTTTAATAAGTGATATAAAAGGAATAAAAAACATTAAAAAAGTTCTTAAGAAATTATAAATTAACTTTATCTTATTATTCAGGATATTAAAGAATGATCGAGTCAAGTCGGACACAAGGTAAGGGATCTGACCTATCTCTTTCCATTCAAGTACTCTCTTTTATGTCATTTCTTTTATGCTCCATGTTGTTATGTTGGAGGATGTTATTTTATATTCACAATAATTTAATATGTATTTTCATATGATGAGATACCCCCTATTAATCTCATAAATTCATTTTATGAATTTTTATGTGGCACCGTTAGGCTATCGAATTTTCGTAAGGGATTTTCTTATCTCATTTTTAATTCCATGAGATTTCCATTGATCGCCACTTATTCATTGAATGTAGTGTATTTTTTACTGCCATTTGATATATAATATCATGATTATCATTATAATCATGGTATTATTTTATTCATTTGGTGGTTATTAACTTTTGGTCATACGACTCAGTTGGTTACAATGTGGTAAAGGGTTTTGTCTCACGTTTTATTCCCGTGAGATTCATGCTATATATGCCACTATTTCCTTTCGTGTGATGTATGTAATGCCTATGATTATAATATTTGAGTAATATAAATTCATTTATAGGTATTTAAATCTTTATTTTATGATTCTTCTTTCATGGGATGTATGTTTCGTAAGTTACCATATCATAAGAGAACCTTTTAACCCAATTTCCATTCATTGGGTTAATCTTCTAATTCCTGATTATGTCATGATATGATTATGTGAAGAATCACTATTTATTATTTGTTTAGTAATTTCCACTCCCCTTTCTGTGGATATACTTTTGATACACATAATTCCTCAATTGATAAATTCTCAACTCATCGATATGAACTTGATAAGAGTAATTTTAACTCAATCTCTATTTATTGAGTTAAACATCCTATTCACTACTGTTGATTTTACAAGAATATGTTTGAATGTCCTATGATTGATTTACATTGAATATCCAATAATATTTAGTGTATTTATATTTTTCACACATAATTATGTAATTGATTTATCCTTAATCTAAGGATACAGTCTTTATAAGGTATTTCATCTCAATTTACATTTCCATTGAGACTTTATTATTGTTATGCACCAGTTCACTCTTATATGGTGTATATATTGTACTTTGACATATTATATCATGAATCCCATTATTCTCATGATATTATAATGTTCAGATTAAATTATATTCCTTAATTATTTATATTCAAGTGTCTATCTTTTTGTTAAAAAACACTTTAACTAAAATATCGTTTTAAATGTATTAAAGATTTATTAATGTCCATGTTTTCAAGATGGGTTTTATGATTTATTTATATGGACATTAATTTTTTCAAATGATAATTCATTTAAAATCATCAATGTGGTATGTGACACTTTGTTTCAAAAATCTCTCTTTAAATGGTTTTGAAAATGATTTGATAAAACATTGTTTGTTTATATATATTGATTTCATATATTGGAATGTGGAAATGTTATCTTTCCTTTATACATGTGTTATATGTTATGATTATGTTATAGTTTTTGGGAATTGTTTATGTATATGGGTGGTTCCATGATAATCCTAGGGCGGGTGAGCCCGAGATAGCTCTCCAATGCATTGGGTAACATGATAGAGGTAAGTGTGATGTTTCTCCTAAGAGATTTAAGAAATATACTGTGATGGGTATTCCAAGTGTAACTCCCTATGTAGTTGTGATAGCTACAATTTAAGATTGATATGGATGCCATAAGTAACCTTTATTATTTATGATTTGTGTGTGTTATTCATAAATATTATGATTTCATAAGGTATGTTATGATTGAAAAGCATTGTTTCATGGATTTGTATTTATTGTTGGGCTACTGTTTTCCTTCCTCATTTTATAACCCTTACTGAGCTTTTTATTCTCACCCCATGTTTTTGAAATG
Organism: Viscum album; assembly: GCA_963277665.1. Lineage (NCBI taxonomy): Eukaryota > Viridiplantae > Streptophyta > Magnoliopsida > Santalales > Viscaceae > Viscum > Viscum album. The sequence goes on from OY728155.1 coordinate 1,911,469,252, forward strand.
TTTTCCACAGGACTTAAAGATTAATTGGGTCAAATATGGGATCATGGAATAGTCATGATATCTAAAACATGGAACTAGACATGTTTCTTTTTAAGTGTTTTTATTTTATGAAAAAAATGCATACTAAGTAGTAGTGTCTACATGTAATATTCAAGTTGTAATGTAATAGTTATGGCCTAATTCTCTAAAACTATAAACCTAAAAATACCCTCAATGTGAATTATTCATTTAATTCAATATTATGTAATGTTTAAGGCCTGGTCCTTATAGTTGGTATCAGAGGTCCATTTAGAAAACATTAGGGATTAAAAATTTTAGTTAGACATATGGTTTGTCCCTATCTATTATTTCAGTTAAATACTTGTTTTATAAATTTTTCAGATCAAGTAAAGTCAGTTACAAATGGAAGGAGGAGGATCTCAAACAAAATCCATATCTCTTCCTGATGACATGCTTGAAATAATTATTCCAAAATCATGTTGGGATGATTGTGAAACTTGTTATAGCATAAAACTCACTTGAAAGCAGTTGTTTGAGATATCAAACACCTCCACTATACCTCATTGTCATCATGGATCATGGGTTGTATTTAGAAAAATAATATTTTCACAATATTCTCATATTTTCAAGAAAGTTAAATATTATCAAGGCATTTTCCAATATTATACCTTATCATAATATTTTTTAGCATATTATGATTTTACAAATGGTGTTGTAGAAGGAGACCCCTGCGCAACCTATTTATATTTGATTTTAATATATAGTCTCTCTGCCCATACTTATGGTATTTTAAAAGGACCATTATTTGAAATTTTCAACTCAAATTTGGTTTTACTGTTTTATAGATATCATGTTCTATTAGATGTTTTGAAAATATATGTCATACATGATTATTTTCCAAAACTATTTTTCTGTGAACACCCTTATGACCCATGTTGTACAAGGTGTATTTGGATGGAGGAAGAAAATGATTTTGAAGGATCTCAAAATCATTGTTGCAATGCATGGACCTTCTACCTACGTGAACAAGATGACGATGAAACCAATTGGATTCCATGATCAAGGTATGATGTTATTCATTTTGGGAATCGTTTTATTTTATCATATGGTAGTGAAATAAGGATTCAAGAATTAATATGTTGAGATCATAATGAATTTGGATGAAAATTAGAGTTATAATGAAACCATTGTGGTTAAAACATGTTAGGGTTATTTTTGAGTTTTATAAAAAGGACAACCCGTAGGATGGGTGACAACCCGTCGCATCCAGAAAGGCTGCCGGAATCGAACCCACAACCGAAGGGTGACAAGGGCGCATCGCCTACCACTATCCTACTTGAATTCCATGGTTAGTATGACTTATTATTTTAGTAAAATGATTTTATAGAATAAAAATAAGGTGATTTTTGGGAACTTATGTTTTATCAAATAGATATACATTGTATAAAAAAATGATTTAGTGATTAAGTGATAAAGGTAGTGGAGGAAGATTTTCTCTATTTTGAGGAAATTGTATATGCCTATGTAAGATAAAATACTATGGGATTTCAATTGTGGAATAATGGTTGAAATTTTAGTTTGGAAGAATATATGTTTTTATTATGGACACAGGATGATTTGATTTATTTATGAAAATGATTAACCTATCATGGAGAATATGTGATTAGGTTAATTACTTTTCAATATGAGACTATATGAGTAACTGGTGTTACTGGGAGGTAAATGTTAAGATATATATTGGAATTCTATGTAATTAAATCCTCATGAGATTTGGGTTACAATCACAGTTTGGATAACTTTGGATGAATTTTTGGGACAATTGTTTAATGAATTGTCTTTGTTGAACTTCGGGTTTTGTTAGAACATTTTTGGATATTAAGAATTGTTTTTCTTTATGTAAATGTTTATCCATTTGTCGGATTATCTGATCTTATACTAAACGTTTTGGTTTTAGTTAATATCTAAAAACATGGGAAATATATAGTTCATCTTTTATGGATTATGTTATTCTCTCGAATTTGATTATAACGCTCTTATTGTGACAAAAAGTCATCCTGAATACTCATCATTTGGAGAAAATATGAGTTTGTGTTAGAAATCTAGTAAAAGATGAATTTCTACATGAAAAATTAGTATATTTCCTTATGTTTTTAATTAAGCTCATAAATAAATTCCTCAACGAAAAGTAACTTTAATCAAAAACCTTGTCCATTAACTTTTCCTACTGGGGAATCAAATAATGTTTCACCCATTACAGGTTTGTGATTTTCTGATGATTAACTTTCTCCTAAACATGGTTTCTATCAATCTCCATCAGAACATGATGGTTTTTTTTCTCCTCCATATCCATGTTTTCATGGAATCATAGTATCACTTGTCTTGGAAAACCTTTGTACATATCTTACTTTATTTTAATGTGATAGTTTTAGTGACTCTTTTTCTAATGTGGGACTTTCATTGATGTTTCCATGCCCATTTGTTTTTAAATTGCATGGACGCAATTCCCAAAAGGGGGGAAGGATGTAACATCCTAGGTAAATAAAGAATAATACATATTTCATATTTATTAATATTTTTTAATTACATATTAATTTTACTTTAAAGGGGTTTCTATGTTTGATAGCGTACCTGATACGCAACAATGAGTTTCATTGAAATCTTACGTAGCACACAAATAAAATAATAATATTATTTTAAATGGTTAGTTAATTCCTAGTTTTTGTATTGGTGGGAATGAATAAAACTAACTACAATATGATTATACATGATTTTAAAATGTATTTACATTATCCAATAAACAGTTAGAGGCTTAAAATGTGAATTAATCTAATTTTAAGGCATAATTTGCATTAAAAGGCCGATTTATCGCCTTTTAATCGAGAACACTATTTAAAAATAGTTTTGGTCACTATAATAAATTTTAATTGACCAAATAAAATCCTTATTTAGAATGGGGACATCAAATTTTACTTTGGGTAATTTGTTGTTCTTTTTCTGATAAAGTTCATTTTTTAATGAATAGTGAAAAATATTGCATTTTAATTCAAAAGTCCCTTTTAATCTAATTTATTTAAATGGTTAGATTATATTTTTAAATGGTTTTAAAGTTAAATTAAAATATATTTTTACCATTTAATCCAATGTTGGTCATTGTAATAAATTTCACTTTGAAATTGGACATAAACAAGTATCAATCTTTTGATATTTATTGTTTTTTTTAAAACACGCAATTTGTTTTGATAACGAGAAATAATTTTAAAATTAATTAATGCCACTTATATTTTTTGAATTTTTAAAAATAGTAATCTTTTTTGAATTCAGAATATCATATATAGCTTAGGCTGAATTTTTGATATTTTTCTGAAAAACATCAATTTTTGATGAATAGTGAAACCACATAGTGGTAGTTAAAAAAACTAACTTTTTCATTTAAATGAAATTTTACCACTTCTATGAATTGAATTTAAAAAATCCAAAATACATGGTTGTTCTCAATTAATAAATGTGTTTCATTAAGATGAAAATAATTTTTGGTGAATAGTAACTTTTGACTTTTATTTAACACGGTTAAAGGTAAATAGGGTAATTCAAGGTTAAAAGAATATTATAATAATTCCAAATTATCTTAACACTTTTCCTAACATTATTTTTTGAATATTGGCCGGCCATGGGCATCCTTGGGTCGATTTTTGGGTCCCTATAGAGCCACTTATGAAAGATAATGACACTTTAGATTAATTAATTTAATGTAAACACAAAATTGACAATAACAAAACTCTTTTAGTAAATGAATTTTTATATGGTGATATAGAAGTCATATATTTTACTATAAATATTCATTAGAAATCTAAAAATATTTCTAACGTGATAGTATTTTTTTTATAATTTTTAAACATCGAATAAATTAAATTATTTATGACACAATAATGATACAGTATTTACCTCATTAATAAATGATTTAAATAAATAAGATCAAAATGATTAAAATATTATCCAAATCATGTCCATTTCTGATTGGATGATTTTATTCAACCATGAGTCTTCTTATCTTTGACTATAATTATTTTTAGACCTTTATAAACCGAATTTCATTATATAATAAAATAACGTTTTCACACTTTCCTAAAGAGCCCCTCCTCTCCCTTATAAAAGGAGGCCGCTTCTATCAAATTCCTCACACCTCTCAAGCCATTTGGATCGTCCAAACTCTGCCATATTAAGCTCCCAACATCCCTCTCATCCCCTTAGAAGCCTTACCTTAGGCATAAGTCACTTCAATAAGTCCTTTGGTTCAAACCAAAGGGAGTTACCCAAATTAAAGGTAACGATTTCTCTAAAATTGTTTTCTTTTAGTTTACGTCTCCAACCCCTAAAATCTTTTTATTCATTTATTTTGTAACACAACCAGTATCATCAATATAATATGATGTTTTTGTGATAATAATTCTAACTACACTTACACACACCTCTATATAATGGATGACGAACATAATGTTTCTGTGGATGGAAAACTAAGGCCTCACGAAATGATGATTGTTAAATTACATATTACTGCCTCTGATGGTGGCCTTATTATGGAAGTGTATTTATCTATGATATATACTATGTTTATGTTTTCATTATTCTTCTTTACTTCCCATTTATAGAACACCTTTATGGTTTCCATAGTGGTTAAATACGATAATCTCATTTGAGGAAGTGCAGACTACCACCTCCTCAAAGTTATTTGATTCGTTAATGACTTATGTGGGATGTATAAATGATGGGGTTAACAATATTTTATATTATACTATACTAGAATAATAATATACTTATGTATAATTATATTTTATTTCCATTAAAATAAGAAATAGAAATGAAAGTAGCATTCATGCATACGTACAGCTTACTGTCTCCATGAACCGTGCATTTCACTCCTTACCTCTAAATGTTATGTAATATTATAAAAACATGTATATGCTGGATATATATGATATATATGATATCAAAATCATTAAATTAATTCTGTATATAATGAACCTTTGACCACCTGAACAACATGTAATTATAAGAAGTCCATTTTTGACTCAAGTACCAAATATCGACAAAACAAACATTATTAACTTAAATGATTACATAATGTTTATAACATGGTAATAAGTGATATAAAAGTAATAATAAACATAAAAAAAGTTCTTAATCAAGTATAAATTTACTTTATCTTACTATTCAAGATATTAAATAACGACCGAGTCAAGTCGGACACGAGGTAAGGGATCCGACCTCTTTCTTTCTTTTCATGTACTCTCTTTTATGTCATTTCATTTATGATCCATGTTATTATGTTAGAGGATGTTATTTTATATTCACCATACTATAATTATTATTTTCATATGATCAGATACCCCCTCTTACTCTCATAAATTCATTTTATGAATTTTTCTATGGCGCCGTTAGGCTGCCGAATATTTGTAATGGATTTTCTTATCTCATTTTTAATTCTATGAGATTTCCATTGCTGGCCACTTATTCATTGCATGTGGTGTATTGTGTACTAAAATTTGATATATATTATCATTATTCTTATTATATTCATGGTATTCTTTGATTCATTTGGTGGTTATTAACTTTTGGTCATACAACGCAGTTGATTACAAGGTGGTAAAGGGTTTCGTCTCACTTTTTATTACCTTGAGATTCATGCTATATTTGACACTATTTCCTTTCATGTGGTCAATGTACGTCCCATGATTGTACTCTTTGTGGAATATAATTTCATTTATGAGTATTTACATCGTCATTATATGATCCTTCTTTCAATGTTTGTATGTTTCGTAAGTTACCAAATCGGTAAGGGAACCTTTTAACCCAATTTCCATTCATTGGGTTAATCTTCTAATTCTTGATTATGTCATGATATGAATATGTGAAGAATAACTATTTATTATTTGTGTAGTAATTTCCACTCCCCTTTCTGTGGATATACTTTTGATACACATAATCACTCCATTGATAAATTCTCAACTCATCGATATGAACTTGATAAGAGTAATTTTAACTCAATATCTATTTATTGAGTTAAAAATCCGATTCATTGGTGTTGATTTCACAAGAATATGTGTGAGTGTCCTATGATTGATTTACATTTAACATCCAATCATATTTAGTGTATTTATATTTTTCACACATAATTATGTAATTGATTTATCTTTAATCTAAGGGTACCGTCTTTATAAGGGATTTCATCTCAATTTACATTTCCATTGAGACTTCATTGTTGTTATGAACCAATTCACTCTTATATGGTGTATATACTGTACTTTGACATATTATATCATGAATACCTTTTTTCTCATGATATTATAAAGTTCTGATTAAATGTTATTCCTTAATTATTTGTATTCAAGTGTCTATATTTTTGGTAAAAAACTCTTTAACTAAATTTTCATTTTAATTGTTTTAATGATTTATTAATGTCCATGTTTTAAATATGGGTTTTAGGATTTATTTATATGGACATTAATGTTTTCAAATGATAATTAATTTAGAAGCCTCAATGTGGTATGGGACACTTTGATTCAAAAATCACTTTTTAAATAGTTTTGAAAATGATTTGATAAAACACTGTTTATTTCAATATCCTGATTTGATATAATGGAATGTGGAAATGTTATCTTTAATTTATACATGTGTTATATGTTATGTTTATGTTATAGTTATTGGGTATTTTTTATGTATATGGGTGGTTCCATGATAAACCTTGGGTTGGTGAGCCCGAGATATCTCTCCAATGCATTGTGTAACGTGACATAGGTAAATGTGATGTTTCTCCTAAGAGATTTAGGGAATATACTGTGATATGTATTCCAAGTTTAAATACCTATGTAGATATGGAAGAAAAAATGTAATTTTGATATGGATGCCCTAACTAACCTTTATGATTTATGATTTTTGTGTGTTATTCATAAATCTTATGATTTCGTAAGGTATGTTATGATTGAAAAGTGTGGTATCATGGATTTGTATTTATTGTTGGGAAAATGTTTTCTTTCCTTATTTTATAACCCTTACTTTGATTGTTATGCTCACCCCACGTTTTTGAAATGTTTTCCACATGACTTAAAGATTAATTGGGTCAAAGATGGGATCAAGGAATAGTCATGCTATCTAAATCATGGAACTAGACATATTTATTTTTTAAGTGTTTTTATTTTATAACAATAATGGATACAGAGTTGTAGTGTCTATATGTAATATTCAAGTTATTATGTAATAGTTATGGCCAAATTATCTAAAACTCTAAACCTGAAAGGATACTCAATTTGAATTATTCATTTAATTCAATATTTTGTAATGTTTATGGCCGAGTCCTTATAATGAGCATATTGTGAATAGTCAAACAAAGGTATTCTTAAGAAACTATCCCTCCCTTTCTAATATATAGGGATGGTTGTGACGATTCAAAATTAACTGGTGCATAGAGTGTATTTAATTGAAGAAACAAGTCTTGGTAAATTAGAAACATTCATACAATGAATGTCCATGGGTTATGGAACTCCCCACATAGATGAAACACTTTATAAGGTTGAACTAATTGTTTCCCAGATAAATCCATGAATGAGGGACCCAAACATGGGTTCTTATTCATAAATATCTATTTCATGGGATTGATGTGGACAATTTGTTTCATTGTTAGAACCATTATATATGACATGTGTGTCACTAAAAATCATTTGTGAACAAGAATCATGTGGTACGTAGTTTTGGAAGTATCATATAGTTTACTCTTGTGTGGGGAGGATAGTCACCGTGAATTTTAACATCATGATATATGGACACAGGTTCCCTGATATGGAGATGTGATATTATGGATGGACCGAAATTAAAAGTCATGGGTGTCACTAAGTATCATGTGACGACATGAATCAAGTAACAAATAGTTCTAAAATACCATTTAGGGAATCCCCTACCTAAACTCTTAACCGGATCATGAGCCATTCTCGGTGTGGAAAATAAGAGGCGACAAAGGTTTCTTATTCCACATAAAGGAGACCAAATGAATGATAGGTAAGTTTTTATTTTTAGGTGACTAGAACAAGTCATAAAATCTTGGTGTCACTACGTTTCTCATTGTTTTCTGAATAATTTCATATATAGTTCTCATAAAACTCCCTATAATGATTTGACTACTAAACACATAGTAGGAATTTTTTTTTACATTGTTGCATCTATTCCTAGTATTTATCTTTTTGGTGTCACCTAGTATCCAATGATAATAATAATCAAGAAACACATGGCTCTAGGACCCCATGTAGTTTAACTTTATGCAGTTTAGATAAAGGTAACCCAATTTGAAAGAGGGGGTAATGTTGTAGTTAGACCCTGGACTAGTGATTTGGATGTCACTTTGTATATTTTGTGGGAAGTAATCAAGCCCCACATTTTTCTAAATGGGAACGATCTCTACACAGTTTTTACCATTACATTGAGGGGGAATATTTTTTTACCTTCTTTAGGGTCCCCTGGAATGACTTAGTATATATACAGGGGAGGGAAAGTTACTGATATTTCACAGTAGGGCCTAGGACATGCGTTATGTGCATCATTATGTATCCTATAGACTATGAATAAATCCCATAATAGTTTTTAATAAACCATGTAGTTTAATTTTTTTTCTACAAGGATGGAGGTCATGTAATGTGAAAGAAATATAATCATGGATAGGCATGTGAATACTGATCTAGGAATCACCATGTATCCTATAATGGTGGGAACAATTCCACATGTTGTTCTTTATAGAGATCTCCCTAAATAATATTAACTCACACACAGTGTGGTGCATCATTTTTTTTATCAGGTTGCAAGACCAAGATGTGAAATATGGGCATTTATACATATCTCATTATGGTGTGAATCAATTAATACATAGTTCATAAATATATAAGTGTAGTTCCCTGATGTTGAGGGTAATTTCCTGCTAGGTGAGGACATTATGGTACCATGTAGTTTAACAACAAGTGATCATAAGGATTTTGTCTTATAGGTATGGGAAGGATGATTTTTAGACAAACAGAAACATAATATGGACAAAAAAAGAGACCTTGAGTCCCAATATTGATACAAAAATCATCTTATGAATGGATTTTGATCTATGGTTATTCATGGAGTATGAGGGAAATGCATCACTACATATCATGTATTGTCAAGAATCAATCCACACATACTTCTTGAGAAATAAACTCTCGATGGAATCCTACTCTCACGCATGGATATAGTCATTTCATATATCTCTCACAATGATCTAAATCATGTGAAAAAAATAACCAATTGATCCAATTATTCCCATACACATTAATGTCAGGTTGAGAGGACACTGATTTAATATAGTGTATTCTCTTAATACAGGTAAATTGTACATAGTAGTTAAATTTCATGTGATCGGGATGATAACTCCTAGTTTATGGCCTTAGTTTTCAGAACAACAGGTTATAATTCAAAAAACAGATATGAATAATGTGGTGGAATAAGAAAAGAGAATTGAATAAGGACTAAGCAGGCTCACACATCACATACACATTCATGGGGAGGCTTTCATTTAGTTTTAGGTCATTATTATTTGACGTGGGTTTCTATTTAAATGTAATGTAGTTTAGACCACATTAAAAATTATATGTTGTATTCTCTAGATATGGACATTTAGTTTAATGTCATATGGTGGAGATGATGATGGGTAATATAACACCTCGAACCCATAAGACCAGAGGCAGTGCATTATTTGAATACACTGGCATGATTACAAGGAATAATGTCCTGAAAGACTGGTTAGTTTAGTAGTATTGGAAAATAGATTACATACATAGATGTTACATTATACATTCAAACATAAAACACAACATAAATAATCCATTTAAAATTCCATTACTCCCCTAGCATAACCATGCATATCAAACGTAATACACTTCTTGGAATCCTGGGAAAACAAAACATAAGAAAGGGGTGAGCTCAGATGCTCAGTAAGGGTAAATAATAGAGCGGAAGCTATAAACTTTTAAAGAAGTATGTGTAAGAAAAAAACATCCTTTTAAACATGAACTTGAATATAATTTGGAGATAATAAATCAAACATTACCATATAAAAATACACATAGATATTCTACTACTCGAATAATCACATGTAATAATTTATTTCATAATGAAGGAATGCCTAACACCAGACATCATTACCACATAGTCAAGGCCACATACCAAGACTACATATAAATGTTTTGGCAAGGCCTTTTACCAAGAAACTAATTTGAATCGTGAGGCTTAACAATGCATTGAGGGGATATATCGAGACCCACCCATCAAATACTAATTCTACAACATTTGTCATATGAAAATTTTGAAACATAACATAAATATTTGAATTAAAACTAGAAAACAAAATTTCAATACTTCAACCATAAACTAATAAGGTTAAAAAATATTCCATCCAAATTAAAACATATCATAACTCATTCAATACAATCTCTAAGATTTTATTATAATAAATAAACCTTAATCAAGAATAATATCCAGTAAAGGAAGTTGAAATAGTTGAAAATGATCAGCAGAACTTTTTGAGAGAAATATCCCTTTTCATGAAATCATTTAAAAGAAAAAAAATTATACAGTCATTTAAAATAGATTTTTGAATCAATGCATCCCATAAAACATTGATACTTTTTAAAGGAATTAACATTTTAGAACAATCATATCTATATAAATAAATCCTTAAATCCATTTTGAAAACGTGGACATTAATGAGAACAATTTAGAAGACTAAATATTTCAAAAATTTAAAATAATGTTTTAGTTAAACGGTACCTTAAAAGAATCATTTTTAAATGTATTTTATGAATCATGGACAAAAATAATAAATATTTCCCAGAAAATACATACACATAAACAATCTCAGATAATAACGTGATTGAGGATTTAACCCTTACCTTGCACTTTCCTTTGGTCGAGGGTAATTTTAACCTCCTGTATAATTACTATAGTATGTTATTAAATTGTAACAGAACCATATTCATATTGTATAATACATTTTTAAATTATAACTTTATACAACCCATTTAATAATTATTTCCATGTATAATTAACATTTTGTGTAATAATTACTTTATTTATCGTACATATTTTAACTTGTTATTCTTGATCGTATCATTTAGATCATTATTTAAATAAATCCAGATTACAAAAAATTATTTATATATCATATATATTTAGAATATAAATATGTACAATATATAGATATATGAAATGAAAAACACTGTTTATGGAGATGGTTGGCCATACGTACGTTTAAACGTTCTTTCTGTTTTCATATCGCATTTAACATAAGTAATTAAATAAGATAAATGAAAGTATATATATATATATCCATTAGAAGTATTATTTCATATATTACATACTTATTAATAATATTAATTTTTATAATCATCATGGAACGGGGAATGTGGAAATGAATCTCATCGCATTGTGGATACGGTAAGACGTATGAACACACGAGCGACGATATCATTTTCTTAATGATCAAAAGATGTGTAATTGGATGGTTTGATAATTGTACTGAGAAATTAGCATGTTATTTTAATTCTTTATATACATATTACTCATTGTTATATCCATCCAAATAACATGTTGTTGAATAACAAATTACACCACGACGTGGAGACGGTAAGTCGTACGTACGCACGCATGGTGACATTATCATTCATAGAATTGATAGAATAATGAGTATTGTTTAACCATATTTATAATACAATCATAGTAAGAATAAGTTACTGGATTTATTATTTTGGTATGTAAATAACAAATAATGATAAAGTGGAAGAAGAAAATAACTTTTAAAGAGGTGATAAAATAATTACCTCTTCTTTGGGTGTTTCCTTTTTGATTTGACCAAAAAGGCTCCTTAGGTTGGATATATGCTCAAGTGGAGGCCTCTTTTATTAATTGAGGGAAATTGGGAGGATATTTGGGTGGGTTTTGATCAATCCAAATGGATTTGGTGGTGTGATTTTGAGAGAATGGAATGTTCCCTTTTATAAGAGAGTTGAGGGTCACATTAGGAAAAGATTGAAATATTATTTTATTTGAAAATCAGTTTCTATTTATAATGCTTAAAAATTGATTTAATTATAAGATAAGGTGGGTATGGTTCTAAATCCTCTCAACCAATAGGTTTTATACAAGTTTATGTCACCATATTAACCTTATCTTTTAGATTTGACTCTTAGTTAAATAGTTAAACTTTTACCATATCCTCCTGTATTATTATAATAAATGGTTAATAAAATTACTAAAAAAAGACATGATAGCCCCAAGAGGTTCATTATTTACATATAAATTATTATCTACATCTTTTGGCTGATCCTAAAATTTTAGGAGTACTTTATTAATTAATAAAGTAGTATTTGTTTTAAAAACACATTTATGTCAATTTTGACACTATTTAGTATTTGGTTGTTGTGAAAGTCATTTCAACATTATTATATCGAAAAAATTCATTTAATCAACCCTAAAATGTCATATTAACCTATAATATTCGTGAAATTCATCAAAATTATAAAATTACATTTATTTATATATTTACAACATCAATTATTTTAATCTTTCATTAATAAAGTAATTGGAACATCATCATTGTGTCATAAATAAATTTAATTATTTAATGTCTAAAAATTATAAATAAAATACCATGATATATGAAAAATTTTTAAATTTATAATTATTATTTATAATAAAATTTTTATTATGCATAACCCTTTATTAGAAATGTTTTAGTCATTGAACTTTGAATTTCTCACTTTTAAATCTTCTTTAAATAAAATAATAAGAAATTTCCTATTCTAATCCAAGTGAACCAAAAGGATCATTTTTTTCTTTAGGTTGATTTTGGTCGAAATAAACTTATTCAATAGAATTAGGACATGTGTTAGGGTAATTATAATATCATTTTTCCCTTTAATTATCCTATTTACATTTAACTGTGGTAAATGCAATTCAAAAGATGCTATTCACCAAAAATTATTTTCATCCTATTTAACAAAATTTTACTTAGTGATGTAAATTATTTCTCTTGGATTTTTCGTATTCAATTCACAGATGCACTAAAATTACTTTTTATGCAAATTTGCAAATGTGCCTATAAGGTGGGTAAAAGAAGTTAAAAACTCATTTAAATATTATGCATCAAATATTATTATATAATGAATCCAAGGAATTACATTGAAATAATATAGGTATTATTTATCTATTTTTAATTTCAAATCCATTTATATGAAAATAATAATTATTTAAAAACAAGTCAGTTTTGAACAACAATAGAGTGTTTTTCACTATTCATCGAAAATGAATGTTTTTAGAAAAATACAAAAAATTCACCCTAAGATAATTTTGATATTATGAATCCAAAAATGATTTCCATTTTACCAAATTAAAAACCTATGAGTTTCATTAATTAATTTAAATTTAATCCCATTTTTCAAAACCAGAAAGAGGGTTTTTAAGAGGTAAAACTATCAAAAAATTGACAAGGGTTTGTTTACAAATTAAATTATAACGTAGATCCAATGACATAAATTAAATTAAATAATAAAAATATAATCTAATTATAAATTAAAACCACTAAAATTCATAATTAAAAATATAAAATATTTCTATTAAAAAATATGTTTTCAATTAAAATTTAGTATTTTTCATTTTTCATCAAAAATATGAAAGTTATCAGAAAAGTACCAAAAATTTTTCATAACAAATTTTTTATGTCCCTATTGTAAATGACAATTTAATTTCATTAAATTTAATATATAAAAGTGTCAAATTTTGGATTTAAAAATGGTTTTCCATTAAAAGGCTTTAAAATTTCATTTTTTGGAAAATAATTTTTTGTCTGAAAAAAATGTATTTGTTCTTATATTTTGTCTAAGAAACATTTAATATGAATTTTAAAATTATATGGATTATGTAAAATTTAGAATTCAGTTAATACTACTCATAACTACTATTTGAATGACTAGTTTGGTAAGTCTTGGTGTGCTCGATGTCGGTGTTGCGTTTAGTGAAAGATATTTAATTACTTTAGAGAGATAACATACTATGATATCCTATGGTGTTACATTATCTCATCCTTTAAAAAATTTAATTCTAGAAATTTGAAATTTTTCTTCGAAAATAAAATGCTAAAAATAGATAATACCTTTGTGGAAATCCCACATCGGAAATAGGGTTAATAAAATTTATTCCTAATAAGAGGGAAAGGGAAATGAAAAAGTCACCACCAAATTAGTATTTCGAATTGATGAACATTGGTGGAAATTTGGGACACATAATTCAAGGAAAAATGTAAATATTTATAAGGAGTTATTGAGGTCATCAATCAGAAACAAGTGAACAATAAATAGAAAATTGAGGGCCTCAATGCAGTAAATATATGATGAATTAAAATATTATTAGTTCATCAAAACATAAGGTATTAAGATAACGATTATTTGGTTTTATGATCCTTTACATAAATTATATGTATTAATTTATTCATATAATAAGAAAAAGAATGCTTGACAAGTAGCGTTCCATCCTTTAACTAACTTCTACAACAAACTCATCTTTCACTCTCAAAAGATAATAGAACTCAAAAATATTCTATTTATCTGAATCGTATAGGGTTACAAAAAAAATGAATTTATAATTCATCTATCAGACTTTTTTAAAAACTAAATTATTCAATATAGGTAATCACGTAGGCAAGTGGTAGGTGATGCACCCTTTTCGCGCCTTGCTTGCACGTACAAGTCTTATAGCTTTTTTGGGTGTGACAGGTTGTCACACGACCTCTGTGTTATCCTTTTTATAACATTCCAAAAATAATCTTAAGAAATTCTTTAACCTTAAAAATAGTATCCAATGTCAAATATAATCCATTCCAACATTTAGACTTATACACAATACTTCTATATGAATTGATAGACCAAAATTTATAAGGAAGGTCACATAATATACTTGTGAATACCATCATCTTTTATTCTTTTAAAGTGTGATAATAAAATGAATTACCAGAAAACCATATTTTAAGGGGTATGTACATCCTTATTCATTCTGTTCAACATAGAATATTGGTTATCCTCATTAAATCCAAAAATGTTGTAATCTACAACAATGATGGAATAATAAAACTATTAATTAGTTCCAAGGTAGTCAATAATAACCATTATAATTTATCCAAATCAATAATCACTTATTCCAAAATCAATACCTTGATATCAAGACCATATTATAGTTTATTTTTTCTTCAACCAAAAAATCTCAAATGCTTAATGACATTGTACTGTAGTACAATCCTTATATACTACATAATTCCTATAACTAGTACCACATTGACACAACACTCAAATGATATAAATCATTATTGTCAACATAAAAACACTAGTCATTCCTCTTCATCTGTGGTCGTATCATAACATGATTATTATACAATTGTATCATTTGTGGTATACTATTATGATTTGTAAATTGATTCGCATAGTGTCCCAACTCCTTGTAGATGATAAATTGTACATATGAAACTTTTTTCATACCTTTAAAATCCCATACTTGTTGTCCTTTTTTCCACACTTATAACAAACTCCCATTCCCTTCAAGAAAATACCAAGGTGGTTATTTCTACAGTTAACACATATGGGAAAATCCTTCACTCCTTTCTTCCCTTTATCCATCTTTCCATCATTTATCATTTTCTTCCCTGGATTCCCTTCAAATCCATAGGACTCAGATAATTCTTTACTTTTCTTAATAACACATAATACTATTTCTTAATATGATGAGAATAAGTGGGAAAATATTTCCCTTCTAAATGTTAGCATAAGAACATGAAATATATGATCCTTCTTACGATTTGGATCATGTGTATTTCCAGAGTTCTCATTCCTTCTACTGGAAACCATTTTTAAACAATGGAATACACTATATTAGTTTATGAATCGCAATGCATAATTCCAAACATATAAAATACCTAACATAGGTAGAAAAATTTATGAATATAATCCATATTCATAAAGAAAATTTTTTCTTTAAGGATTTACTTACTCATAAATCCTTAATAATGGTTTGTAATGAAAATGGGAATTATCCTAAGAATATCCCCCAGGAGTGTTGTAACCAAGAGTGCATGAAGGCCCATTTTCATGTACTAGGATACCATGGGTCAAGCCTGAAACTCCTTGTTAGAGTTTTCAATCCTAGTTACATCTGTTCCAGAGTTTCCTCTAACTGCTTGTATCCGGAAAGGGATGTATTTCAGGGAAAATTCACAAAAATATCTATATTAGAATAATACTAGGAAGTTATTCTATACTAATCCTCAAATTCTATCTTACAGTAATGTTTCAAAATCAGTGTTTATCTAACTATATTTCCAAGATTATTGCTAAAATTCCTCTGACACCAACTGTAATGCCTCGACCCAATAAACTTGGAGCCAATGCATTATTTTAATACATTGGCATGATTATAAGGAATCATGTACCGAAAGTCCGATCAGTTTAGTAGTATTGGAAAATAGATTACATACATGAATGTTACATTACACATTCAAATAAAAAAACAACATAAATAATCAACTGGGAATGACATTATTTCCCTATATTAAACCTACATATCAAACATAATACACTTATTGGAATCCTGGGAAAAGAAAACATAAAAAAGGGGTGCGCTCAGATTCTCAGTAAGGGTAAATAATTTAGCTGATGATATGAACTTTTAAGGTTAGATGTTTAATAAAATAAATATCCCTTTAAACATCAACTTGAACATAATATTGAGAAAATAAATCAAACATTACTATATAAACATGAACATTGATATTTTACTAGTTTAATAATAATATGTAATATTTAATTTCATAATGAGGGAAGGCCTAATGATGAACATCATTACCACATACTCATGTCCTCATGCCAAGACTACAAATAAAATTTTTGTCAAGGCCTTGTGTCAAGACACAAATTTGGCTCATGAGACCTACCGATGCATCAAGTCGATATAGAGGGCCCCAACTGTCACATATTGAGTCCACTTCATTCCTCATTTGAAAATGATGAAACATAACATAAACATTAGTATTAAAACTAGCATGCGAGATATCAATACATCAACCATAAACCATAATGGGTATAACAATATTACATCCATAATCAAACATATCATAACTCATTCAATAAAATATGGAGGATTGTATTTTAATAAATCAACCTTAATCAAGAATAATATCTAGTAAAGGAATTGACATAGCTGAAAATGATCATTAAAACTTTTTGAGAGAAATATGCCTTTTGTGAAAACCTTTAAAAGTCACACATTTATAAAGGAATTAATTAAAAAGATATTTTTTAATCAAAATGTCCCATACCACTTTGAAACTTTTGAAATGAATTAACATTTTAAAATAATAACGTCCATATAAATAAATATTTAAAACCATTTTGAAAACATAGACATTAATTAGAAATATTTAGAAGAATAAATATTTAAAGTATTTAAAATGATTTTTTAGTTAAAGAGTACCTTAAAAGAATCTTTTTTATTTTTTTAGGGAACATGGACATGGATAATAAATATGTCATAGAAAATAATTACACATAAATAATCTCGGATAATAGTGAGATTGAGGAATTAACCCTTACCTTGCACTTTACTTTGTTCGAGGGTACATTTAAACTCATATATTATTACCAAAGTGTTTTATTAAATTATACCAGAAACATATTCATATTATATCATACAGGATTTATTTATGACTTTATACTACCCATTTAATAATTATTTTCATGTTAAATTTACATTTCTAGTAATAATCACATTCTTTATAGTATGTGTTTAACTTGTTTTTCTTGATTGTATCATTTAGATTATGATTTAAATACTTCAATAATATAAAACATGATTTATATATCATATATATTTAGAATATAAATATTTATAGAAGATAGATATATGAAATGTAAAACACCGTTTATGGAGACGGTAGGCTGTATGTACGAATAAACGTTGTTTCCCTTTTTATATCATATTGAAAAGAAGTAAGTGAATAAGATATATGTAAGTACATAAATACATACATATACATAAATTATAATTATTATGTCATAAATTACATACTTATTAATAATATATATTTTTATAATCATCATTGAATGGTGAACGTGGAAATGAATCTCATCTCGTCATGGAGACGGTAAGACGTACGTACATACGAGCAACAATATCATTTCTTTAATGATTAAAATGTGTTGAATTGGATGTTATATTAACTTTAAAGAGAAATTATAATTGTATTTTCATTATTTATATAGATATTACTCATCATTATTTCCATCAAAATTACATAGTGTGTAATAACAAATTACACCACGACGTAGAGACAATAAGCCGTACATAGGCACGCTAGGTGACATTATCATTCATAGGATGGATAGAAAAATGATTATGGTTGTACCATATTTACAATAACATCACAGTATGTATATGGTAGTGAGGTTATTATTTTGTTATGAAAATAAAAAAGAAAGATAAAGTGGAATAAGAAAATAACTTTGAAAGAGGTGATAAAATAATTACCTCTTCGTTGGATATTTTCTTTTTTATTTGAACAAAAGGTCTAATTAGTTTGACATTATTCTAAAGGTAATGCCTATAGGTTGTAGTTAGGGATTTTGGGAGGAGATTTGGGCAGGGTTGGCCAATCCAAATGGAATTTGAGGTTTGATTTTGAGATTAGGGGAAGCACCTTTTTATAAGAGAGGTGAGGGACACTTTAGGAAGCGTTTGAAATATTATTTTATTATAAAATCATTTTCGGTTTATAATTTCTAAAAATTGATTTATTTAGAATATAAGGTGGGTATGGGTCTAAATAATCTCAATAAATAGGTTTTATACAAGTTTAGGTCACCATTTTAACAATTTATTTTATATTTAACTCTTAGTTAAATAGTTTAACTTCTACATTGTCCTCTTGTATTATTATAATAAATAGTTAATAATATTACTATAAAAATCCTAGAGAAACCCAGTAGGTTTCGTATTGACATATATAATATTATATAATTCCTCAGGCCGATCCTTAGATTTTTCAGAGTATTTTATCGTTTAATAAAATAATATATGTTTTAAAAGATCATTTATGAAAATTATGACAATATTTATAATTTTGTTTTTTTTCAAAGTCATAAAAACATTTTTAATTCAAAAAAAATTCATTTAATAAACCCAAAAATGTCATATTAACCAAATAAAATTCATGTAATTCATTAAAAGTCTCAATTTACATTTATTTTATTGTTTATAACAACAAGTATTTTAATCATTCGTTAATAAAGTAATTAATGAATCGACATTGTGTCATAAATAAATTTACTTATATAATGTATAAAAATTCTAAATAAAATACAATGATGTATGAAATGTTATTAACTTTCAAATGAATATTTATAGTAAAATTTATATTATGTATTACCCTATATTAGAAATGGTTTAGTTATTAAACATTGAATTTTTCAATTTTAACTCTTCTTTAAATAAAATAAAAATACATTTCCTAATCTAATACAGGTAGAAAAAAAGGATCGTATTTTATTCCTATGGATTATTTTGGTCTAAATACACTAATCAAATATAATTAGGACATGTTTTAGGGTAATTATAATATCATTTTTACCTTTAATTTCCCTATTTACTTTTAACCGTGGTAAATAAAATTTAAAAGGTACTGTTGACCAAATATTATTATCATCCAATTGAAAAAAAAATTACTTACTAATTTCAATAATTTCTATTATATTTTTTAAATACAATTCACAGAAGCGGTAAAATTTTGTTTTCTACAAATTTTCAAATGTGCCTAGAAGGTGGGTAAAAGACGTTAAAAAATTCTATAAAATTATATACATCTAATTTTATTATAAAATAACTAAAATGAATTAAATTGAACTAATATAGGTATTATATACCTATTTTAAATTTAAAAGAAATTTAAATCAAAATAAAAATTATTTAAATAAAAGTAGGTTTTAAACAATAACTTAGTGTTTTTCACTGTTAATCAAAAATTTAATGTTTTCATAAAAATATAAAAAATTCACCATAATATAATTTTGATATTAAAAATCCAAAAATGATTTCTATTTTACCAAATTTAAAACATATGAGTTGAGTTAATTAATTTAATATTTATTTCCATTGTCAAAACCAGAAAATGGGTTTTTAAGAAATAAAAACTATCAAATAATGGACATGTGTTTATGTAAAATTTTAACATGAATTTACATCCAATGACCTAAATTATTTTAAATGATAAAAAAATAAACTAATTATGATTTTAAACCAATCAAATTCATAATTTTACACTCTAAATTATTTTGACATAAAAAGTTGTTTTGAATTAAAATTTAAAATTTTTCACTATTCATCAAAATATGAAAGTCATTAGAAAAGTACCATAAATTTATCCAAACTAAATTTTTATGTCTAGATTCGAAAAAATAATTTAATTTCATTAAATTTAATATATGAAAGTGTCAAATGTTAGATTTAAAAAGCGTAATCCATTAAAAAGTTGTAAAATTGAAATTTTTGAAAAATACTTCTTTTATATGAAAAATTGAATTTTTTATTATATTATGTATAAGTAACATATAGTATGGATTCAAAAATTATATGGAGTATAAAAAATTCAAAAGAAAGTTAATACTATTCATAAATGCTTTTTCAATGGCTCGTTTGGTATGTTGTGGTGCGCTCGATGTAGGTGTTGCATGTAGTGAAAGCTATTGAATTACTTTAAAGAGATAACCAACTATAAAATCATGGGGTTTTATAGGTACATAGTTTAAAGTCATTAAAGTAGGAAAATCTGTAATTCATTTTAATTATGTGTGATCAAGATGGTCTGAAATGCCTTAAGCGTGGAGGCTACCCATCCTTTATTCCTCATGTCAAGCCAAGAGGGAATATCACCCATTTAAGGGTTTAGAGGGATGTTATTGGGACATACACATTAGGTGATGGACCATATAAAAATACATGGGAGGAAAATATGATCTTTTTGAATTTCATGGGTTTATTAACATCGAAAGAGAGGGACATTAACCTTGTAGTTAAATGTCATTGGGTGAGGATGGATGTTGTTTTGCAGATTTGGGTCATAAAACATGGACCGTATGTCCAATATTTTTTATCATGTGACTAGAAGGTAGTACCATGATGTTTTTAATAATATGATCAATATTTAGATGTTGTGTAATTAAATGAAAAACCTTTTCTCCAACCTTTCATTGGTGGGGGTTGTGGTAAGATTCCCATCCATAAGGACCAAAGAATAAGCTCCCTTAGAGTAGAATCTATGTATGGAACAAGGCCCCTTCCACTTTGATTCCAACATTGGTGTTTTATACCTGAATATCATCATATTCATAGGGAAAACCCCATTTCACCACCGATGAAATATTAGAGGTGAATTTTTTTGTTAAATTCTCATTCAATCTAGTTTTGGAGGACCTCTAAATGTTGGAAGGTGTGATGTATATTCCCATTACATCAGTCCAACTCATCCAGATGTTTTAGGGTTTTTTGATCTGTGGATATTTGACCAGATATGCTGACACATTGTGAGGTAATTGGAATATCTATGGGAAATAAAAACTTTCTATCCTATATTAATTAGTATGGGGAATTTTTTGTGGTAGTTCAGGTTGTAGTCCAGTAAGACCACATGGCTTGTATGATCTTATCAAGAAAAGACATTTATTTTTTATTTACCTTCTTCTAGAGTTTGTTTGACAAGGTCATTTTGAAGGCCTCTAGCAATTTTTTTATTCACTACATCATACTAGGATGAAATGTCGAACTTGAGTTCATACTCATAATATAGTTTTTCAAATTAAGATCAATAGAAATTGATGATATATTCCATCAATATTTCATAAGGGACACAAAATTTAGTGATAATGTTGGATATCACAAAGATGAAAATGTTCCATGCCCAAAATTCTTTGAGATGTATAGCCTTGGACCACATTGATAAGAATTCAATTGTGGTAAAAATATACTTGAACTGTTAGGTCGTAGCAGGAAGATATGATCCCACATCACCCATCCCCTATATGGGAAATTTCCAAGAGTATTTAGTTGTATGAAGAAACTTTGGGGGTTGTTGAATGATGTTCCCATGAACCTATAAGTAATATCACCTTTGGGTGAATTCTTTTCAATACTCGATTATAGTGGGCTGGTAGTACCCAAGACTTCTGATTTGGTGGGAATTCATAGATGTTAACTGGTGGTCACCAAAATTTCTAGTGTCTACATTCTTCATGATAGAATTGGTATCTTCTCTAAAAATTCACTCGAGAAGGACCACATAAAGGCACCATTTATATTGGACCGTTTATTGATACATTGTTTGTAGAGAACAATGTTAATTACTCATTTTAGATTTTCTCCCTCTCGAATTTGTTTGGTGGGAGTTCTCCATTTCCAATTATGTAAATAAAGGGTTTCATCTAGCTGGTTCTAGGATTATATGGTTCTTGTATTGGAATAAAATAATCGATCTATTCCTTATTTTCATAAATTAATAGTGAGACCATCTGAAATTGTGCAATGTTGTTGACTATTTAATCCTGCAATAGATCGGATATGGATGTGGTCATGTTTTCCAATTCATCATATAGGGTATTTGTTTTATTGTGGGATGTGATTTGAAAGTAGTTTTAATTGGAAATCCACCATTAGTCGTTAGATGTGGTTTAAAAGGTGGATTAGATCTTCTTTTTTGATAGCATAATCATCATTTTCCTACTTCATGACTAGTTGTGAATCACCTTTTATATGAATGTGATTATCTTGTTCCAGAAATTCCATCTATTTATTTATAATGATAGATTGATATTTTTATTCATTCATAATGCACCCAATATATAGGAAGAATGAGTAATGAAAGACTTCATTTACAGGAGATATGATCATAGCTTCCAGACCCACATTGTTGAGCTTGAGGTCTTCCAATATATTCCATGTTGGGATTCTAGATGCACTGTCAAAATACATTTCCCATATTAGGGTACCATCTTTAATAGATAATACATTTACATTGGGTAATTCATTGTCTAATGAAGTCATCGACGTTGAGGGGAGCTCGACTAGAAAATATGTTAATTCGTATTCTTTCACTACTTTCTAAGGCATGAACTAAATGTAAAAATATTATAGGACAACCTCCCACCATGATAAACATCCATTCATCAATAGAATGGTGAGAATTTATTTGAGTAGGTGGTTATGAGAAGTGATTTTTAATAATTTATACATTTATGGAATGTGGAAGGGATTTTCACATGATAATGAAACAATGGCCTTCTTTCCATGATGTCGAAGGATGTGTTCTTCCCGAACCCAATGATTAATGAGTCAGTTACGAGGTCTCCAAATTGTCCTTGAGCCTGACCTGACCCACCGACTTATGACCACTTTTATCATATTCATACTATGTTATGATAAAAGGTTACAGGATCTCAACATTGTACCCTAGGCAATTAAGTGTTCATGTTGTAATGAGTCTAACTACGGAGCCATTATAAAAAAAACCCTTTTCTAAAATCAGCACCATTTATCCTATTAGACACATATATTGATATGATGTGTCCCTATATAATGGGATCGTCATCATGAACTGTTATTGAGATAACTGCATAAAAGTTTGTGGTATTTTTTTCTACAAGATAGAACTCAGTAAAGGAATAATCATTTTAAAACACCTGATGGTTTATAAAGTCCTGTATGAGTCCTTCATTATGGTCTTTTGATAAGATCATAGCATCCAAGATTTATATCCCAGTTGGTACCAAGGATAACTATTTCAGGATGTCATCATTCTGATCTAAATGCATTTTCTTTCCTTTTGGGTCATCTCTTTCATAAGGTATTTAGGGTCTTGAGTATTTTAGGTAGATGGATCACCCCTCAACATAGACGTTTTAGGTACTCTCATCCATGTTGGGTTGGGTTTAGTATGTCTTCCTTCCCATTGTGGGTGATCAGATACCCATTCCACTTCTAATTGACACTCCATAGTGATAGGGTCAAGGTATATTTTTTCATATTCAAGATAATTTTTTCTATTCATTAATAGCATTATGAATGTCTCTTTCATGAATTGGTATAATATTAGTAGTCCAAGCTGTGGTGAGGCTCAAATTTTATCTTTTACTATGGGTACAACTTCTCCTATATCCTTAGCTAATGTGGCCTCTCCCTATGGATCCCCAATCAGATGCATTGAACTCATACATGTAGTCATAGTCATTGATAGACAAGGAATCGATTAATATAATTTCATTAATGGAGGATAATATCATCTCCACATATAATAAGGAATTTTTATAAGGGAAATTTTCTAGTGGTTCTATTCTGTAGGGTCAAACCTTTTATTTCATATTTGAGGGAATAAGATCTGGGAGGGTCAAATATATCATTGGCCATGATTTTGGTTCATCCTCATTTACTTTCTCCATGCCATTCCGGTAAGGTCTCTTTTTGAAATCATGAATTCTTGTGGTTTTGGGGAATATTAATTCAACTATTCTGCAGGTGGGGTGGATGGAGGCATAATAAGTTGCTTCAAATGTGGTTGGAGAATTCTAGGAGTTCATTTGATCATATTTTGAGTCATGAAACTATCAATATTTTTCCCTTATATTGGATAATTTTCACTCAACTTTGTCCTTAGGGGTAGTAGTGAAAGCATGTGCCACTTATGCTGGTGGTTTTTTCATCATTTCCAAATGATAGTATGTTATTTTCTAGAGGATATATTTAAAGATGAATATTTCTCGAATGGTGTGTAACAATATCTGGTGGAATGTGAAATAATTCATTCAGTCATCAAGACCTACTTGGTAGATCATATTTGTCTCTAACAGACAGAGTAGATCATTGTAAATTGAGGATATAAAATGGTAAAATAATTGACCATCTCTGAACAAGTTGAATTTATTCATTCACTCCTAGTATTGATCTCATTTGGGTATCATCCTCTAGACATATTGAGGTGGGGGTGTTGATGATTATCTTGGGGTAACCCCCAATATGTTATAGGAATGAGAGTTGGAGCAAGTGGGGAGGCTGATTTGAGTGTAACAAATGTTTCCTCTAAATTTCATACAATTTTCCTTGGGACAGGGGTAGTTATCCAGGATTTCATATTATTCCCTTTTATGGAGTCTTTCATTATTTAGGAAATGGAAGAGAAATTGGGAAGCCCACTTGTATATTTCACTGGGATGAGTATCATTCATAGCTCATCAAAGAGGTTATCAATGCAACGAGTGAGTACAACCTCCTTGGAGAGATGTCTATTAATGGATTAGGTCAGCACTTTCCATCTAGAAATGAAATATCAGACAATTTTTTTCTGATGCTTGTGGTTAGAGAGGTCAATGATTTTTTCATTTAGAGTATTGAGTTTAACTGATTGAGGAATTGCTGACAGCGATCTTCCCATCCTGTGATTGACCGTGCTAGACACATAGTTCACAATACATTGTTTGGTCCATGCATGGTACATACAGAACATATGATTTTGACCACTTATTGTTACTCAGGAGTTACCATCATGGGTTAAAAATGAGACACATAGTGTATCCATTATTTTCAAGGTCACCCGATTCATTGAATAGTGGGAATATTGGACTCCTGATGTTTGGTTGTGGTGGATTGTTACCCCCTATTGGTGTAAGGTTTTTTTCTAGTTGAACTGCTTCATGTCACTCCTCTAAAACATCCAATTATGATTCCACTGATCTTATGTGTTCGATTATCCCATGATGATTATTGGGTTTAATTTGATCTTTGATAAACGCAGTAATTTTCTATATTTGACATGTTTGTTTAGCCATAATTTGTGGTGGATATCTACATGGGGAAATCTTTTGATGATTTTCCAATACATTCTATAGTTTTCTCCTTAGAGGAGGTATGTCTTGGTATCCTGAAATAATTGGGTCCATGTAAACCATTTGTTCAGGCACTATGTTTAGTTGATGTTCTAGCACTTCATCAGTTCCCAGAATGAACACTTATTGTTTAGGGTACACTTATTTGATGTTTATGTTGAGGATCCTGCATGAGAGTATATTTGATAGGAGTGATTCCTCGGATCAACTCACCATTGAGTTTTCATTACATCTTCATTTATTCCACCTTCAAATCCAATCATTCACCAAGCATAGGTCTATCGTCCACATTGTGAAGAGGAGGAGGTTTGAATGTGACATTTCCTTTATTCTCATCTCTGTTAAATATTAACTGGTGAGCTAGAGTAGGATTTATTGAGGTATAACTGATATTTAAGATGATTATTTGGTTTTATGTATGCACAAATTCATTCTTAGTGTGGATTATATTCGGAATTTAACCATCACTTCATTGATCATTGATGTTTGCATCATCATTAGTATCATATGTAGGGTTTTAATCATTGATGTTCACTGATGCATAATGAATTGTGGGAATTATATTGAATATTACCTGATATAAGGATTGTTTTATCATTTTTCTAGACCTCTATCTCTAGTTTTTGGATTCTCCTCATGCTTATAGGTAATGAGTGACTCAGAGATAACTCTTATGTATTCTGTTCATACACCTTCCTTTGGGTGAAATGGGTTGTGATACTAGATGATCTGGGAGACCTATTTTCTATTCATCCTCTCTAACTGGGAGACCAATTTAGATGGTTGGATATGTTAAAAATTCCCCCAACCTTGCAGTCTCAGGTTTCTACCCTTCTCTTATTATCGTTCATCATTTCGAGTTTATTCGCCTCTATTAGGATTTTGTTTTAAAAAAATTCCTCCATCCATAGAGTCTAGGGATGATCTGGTATTATGGTCGCTGCTTCTATTGTTGATAATTTCTTTATCCCACACACCCTTGTTGTTTTTTAAGACAAATATTATTCCAGATATTCACATGAAATAATTCCAAGGATATTAGTAGTTCATAATGACAGGCTTCAATTAGGTGAAAATCTTTCTAAATGTCTCATTTCCATTATTTAGGATTTTTTTATGGATTTCTCTTATTGGGCCTAAAACATTGGAGAATTTCTCAGGTGTGGTTCATTTTCAGTTTTTTGTATTTCCATATAAAGGACTTCACTTAATAACATCCATGGAATATTTACATTACACGATTTTATTTCTAGTGTGCTCATTTGAGTGGGATGTGAGGTGAATTGAAAATATCCATGTTCCCCAAATACCTGGATATAAAAACTAGGCAGGTCATAAACTAATAGATGAATCATATTATGAAATGAACTAAGGAATGCTGATTGAAGATAATTCCTCCACTTCCCCAATCATATTTGTTACAAAGAAAGAAGGTACTCTATGTCAATTTGACAATTAATTTTGTCTACATACCCATTTTAAGGAATTATTTTTACATTTAGGTGACAAGGATTTGTTCAGAGATTCAATAGGATATTATGTATGAATTATTATGACAATTCCCATATAATGTATAAATGAGATGTTTGATGTGGGACCAAACATAGTTGGAATTCCAAATCGATCCAATTTTATTGTCACAAGAAACATTTCCATCAATTATTATTTTAGAGACTCTTTGACTTGATTAGACCAACACAAACACTTCATGAACGTTTTGTCACACAAAGCGGGTCTAATAATGGTATTGTTCGCATGGGAGATTATGGATGCGTATCTATGGTTGGGTGTTCCCCAAGTCATCACCTAGATGATAAATGATGTACCTTTTCAGCAATAGGGTTTCCATCATATTGAGAAACATATTTCTAAGAACGTCATAATATGAGGGATTTCTCATATTTCACTCAACAAGGGGAGAACCTTTTTATTAATAAGAAATTTGATGTGGGGTGGACCTTTATAATGAATTTCATCTTTGGGAGGAATAACCTCATAGTACTATTTCTTACTGTAGGATGAAATTGTACAGTGTATTCACAGGGGAGGACCTTCAATGTAAAACCATGAGATTTTTTGAATTGGTTTTTTTGAAATTAATTTATTATTTCAATTTACTTCATTACAAAAGGCACAGGAAATAGTTATATATATATATATATTAATACCCTAAGTCAATAATTATATTCACATGTAATACCAGTATGGCTTGCTCTAATGCAATACCATCTTGGCTTGCCCTACAAGAAACACTGACTTGGCGTATGATGGACACAACACTAAGTTTCTATGAAACCTCTTTATATGTATATATAATTAATTAGATGAGATAATTATAACCTAATAATTAAATATAGTAATTTTAATAGTAATAAATTCCTTCCAAATATTTTTTAAAATTTAATTATATAAATAAAACATATTGATAATGAAAGATAATAATTTTTGGGAATGTCATTTTATGTTAAAAATATTATTACCTGCAATTAACCAATTTTCAAAATAAAATTAATTATAGATAGATATAAAAATTAAATTAGATAAAAGAAACTTAATTTCTAAATTTAAATTTTAAAAATTCTCCTAGGCTTATTTGTTTGTCAATTTTCTAAGAAACTTCATTTTTGAAGAATAGTGAAAAATATAGTTTTTTAGTTAAAAACAGCCTTTTGTCTAATTAATTATTATTGATAATCGATATTATAAATATGTTTGAAGGTAAAATTGGAGAATTATTACATCTATTAATACAATTTCATTCATTATAACCAATTTCAAATTGAATTTGAATATACAATCGTAATGATCTTTTGAATTTTTTTCCTACATTAAAACCTCCTTATTTCATCCTGTATGCGTGATTAAAACCTATATTAATTTTTACTCATTTGTGAAATTAATTTAAAAAATCAATCATACACCATTTTATTCATCATAATATTTAGAGTCTAATAAGACCATGTTAATATTTTACCAAAATGATTAGTAAAAGTGATTAGAATTAATCATAGCGGTTAAAGGAAAAATAAGCTTAAGGAGGGAATAAACATTAAAATTAAGGGATCAAATGAACAAACCAATTTTCCAAACCCTTTTTCAATATATATTTATTCCATAATCCTCCCATTATTTAGTTTTTTTTGTATTTTATTACTTTTTTTGAAATATCATGTTCACGCCTAACTTGTTTCTAGAAATTCCAAATGAGTCATTTTCCTTCCCTATAAAAAGAACCACCTCTAACCAATCCTATGACCTATAAAACCATTCATGTTAGTAAATTATATGCCCAATTAGTCACCCAAAAACAATCACCTATAATTATAAACCTGGATTTTTTAATAATTATTCACAAGGATTCCTTTAAGCACAAACAAAAAATGTTACCCGAGTTAGAGGTAACGTCTTCTCTCAAGCTCCAAACATTTATTTTCCTTCTACACCCCTAAACTCTAATTATTCCAACATTGTGTTAAAAAAACATTATATAATACACCATGTTATGTTTTAATTTAATTTTTATGGCCAAAACATACACACAACTACATCTAATGGATTTTAAACAATACTATTTCTGTGAAAGGCAAACTACTAACTCATAAAACAATGATTGTTCATTTCTACATTACCACCAATCATGATATACATTAGGAAGAAAAATATATTTATAGAAGTCATATATAATATTTAATATGTATTTAAGGCTATTTATTCCTTTTACAACACACATATCTCAAATTTCCATTTGATGTTAATATAATAATCTCACTTGAGGATGTGTGGACTATCGTACCCTCAAAGCGATGTGATTCGTTCACACACCACATGGAATGTATTAAGATTAGGTTTAGTGAAATTATATGGCATATATGATATTTTAATTATACTGTAATAATAATATATATACAAACCTATATATATTTTATTTACATTCTATCATTCAATACGAAAATAAATACAGAAATGATGTTCATGCGTACGTACGACTTACTGTCTCCATGAACTGTGTGTTCCATTTCTTACTCCTATATTATATATATTATTATAAAAAAAATATACATTATATACATGATATTTATATCATGGTTTACATTATTTAATCATGATATATGTTTGTGGACCAAATATGTTACAAATTAAGACACATGTGAAGAACAAAGAAAATAATACCTGAAATGAAATGTTAACATATGATCATTAAAAAAAGGGTAATATAAGGTCATCATATAACCATATATGGTATAATGTAAAATAATATTCATCTATATAACATTTATAATATAGTTATATTTATTATACATGAATCTTGTATGTCTACGGAGAACGTCAAGGCACAATGTATGTGGATTTCATCTCACTTTTAATTTCCATGAGATACTTGTTATGTAAACCACTCTTTCCACTTATGTGGTATGTGTACTGCCTATAATTTTATTCTATACATATTATACATTCATTTATGGTTTATTAACATGTATATTTTATGATTCATCATTCCTGGGTTCTATGTTTCGAAAGCTACCAAATTGGTAAGGTAGTTTTGTCTCAATGTTCCTTCTTTGAGACTCATGTATTGTTATGCATCTAAATTCTTTTTCTAGGACTATATACATTAATTTTAAAGGTTAAATCTTGAATATAATTATTTTAATGATATTATAAGCTTCATTTAATTTCATTTTATTATATGTATTATATTTTCTCATGTTATAAAGTAATAAGTGTTTATTGAGATAGTGTCATCACATTTCATGATTGTTTATGTTTATCAATCCTTTGAGGAAATATTATGATCCATCTTTCCAGAACTATCATCAATTTCATTATCCTCTATTAATTTATGAAATATCCATGTATTAGTACCATTATATACTCTTTGGTACTTAAGATAATGTTTTATGTAAAATATTACCATCTGTAACATCATATAAAAATATAATATATTAAAAAGTACATGTTGTAACAAATGTTTTAAAAAAGGGTTTTCAAAATGTTTTCAATATATATTTATAATTTTTTAAATTAATTTCAATTAAATGGTTTCCAATAATACATCATGATATATTTATATATTTTCAAATTATTTTCAAATTATTTTTTTTCAAAATGTTTTCAAAATTATTTTATATGTTTTCAAAAAAATGGTTTTCAAAACTTTTTCTTGCACTATTATGATATTCATTTATAGTGGTTTTCAAAAAAATAAATCTATTTTTATAGGTTTTAAAATTTTTTTTGTAGAAAAAGTTTTTCAAAATGTTTTTAAGCTTACATGATATGTTTTGAAGGAAAAATTTTTTCAAAATGAATTCATACATTATTTATAATTTTTCAAGGTATTTTCTGAGAAAAATATTTTTAAATGGTTTAATAAATTAAAAATCATTTTTCAAACAAGAGAAGATATTTTCTTCAAGAAAAATTTTAAAAATTTGTTTCAAAATTATTTTCCATATAATATAACATCTGTTGATGTTACTTAAGACTTTCTAGGAAATGTTCTAATGTTTCCATTCATATCATTTATATGAATGTTTTATGCTGAATGTCATGGTATTTTTGAAATCTATTTCTTTTCATGGGTTATATGATTTTGAAACTAGCTTATTTTCACGATTTATGGTTTAGTGAAATGATGATGTAACCTACCACTTTTTCATAGGTTATGATGTGATGAAATGTTATCGATTCCCATTTCATTTTGGGGGTTACGATTTAATGTTTATATAACCCATATCTTTTCAGGAGTGATGATAATATAAATATATTATGAAATATATATGTATGATTTTATTATCTGATGGGTGGGATCTATATCTCCCTCTAATGAATTGGGTAATGATAAATGGTTTTATGAGCTCAAAGTGTACATTGGAGTACATACCAAGCCAACAAAAAGAGGGAATGGGGGAGAACATTCCAATCCAGAAACAAGAGTGAAAAGGGGGGAACATCCCAATCCCAAAACAAGAGGGAGAATAGGATAACATCCAAATCCAAAAAAAATAGGTAATGGGGGAGAACATCCCAATCCATAAAGAAGGGGTACATGGGAGGACATCCCATTCTTGAAAGAAGTGGGTAAACAAGAGGACATCCCAAGATCAATACAAGAGGGTACATGGGAGGACATCTCAATCCCAAAATAAGAGGGTACATGGGAGGGAATCCTAGACCAAAAGAGGGAACATACGTGATTAATCTAATCCTAACATGTTACAATGTTCTTGTTAGGCCACATTGACTTTGGGTTTTTATATTTCTTTTCCACAATACCCTATTTTATTCCTATGTTATGCTATCATGGATTATGTTCATTATTTCCTTATGATTCATGTCTTATAACATTCCAATCTCTATTATGATAACTGATATACTGGGTATTAACTTTAAATGTTATTCTGATGTTCCATACCCATCTTTATGTTATGCTTACACATTTTATTTAATTACACTTACTGAGCATCTATACTCACCCCTTTCTTATGTTTCATCTCACCAGGTTATGAAGAAAGCACTTAGGTTGAAGTCATAATGGTGTAGATCTATACGGGAGATTTTGAAGATCTTTCACCAGGAAAGAATATTTTCCTTCCATGTTTCGAAAGACACTAAACTATTACAGTCCTTAGGAAGATATTTTTTCAATGTACTAAATATTTATCTAAAATGAAGTAATATCCATGAATGTTAAGCGTAGGTATCTATAGTTGGTATCAATGTGATGTTTTTTTCAACCATAAAAACTAGTATTACAAAACCTCTTTTGGATCCCTAGGTTTATTTATATGGATATGTCTAGGGATATCTCTAAGGTATTGTATAAGGATGACTTAAAATTTAGGAAAATGTACAAGATTTTTGATAATGTATAAAATGAGTGGTTTCTTAGAAATACGTCATTGTATCGATATTACAAGTGGATGGGACTATTTCACAGATGTACCTAGACGTAAAAACTCCGAAAATATGTTTTAGGATTGACTTAGGGTAATCTAGTACATGAAAATGGGCCTTGAAGCACACCTTGTTTAACACTCCCAAGGGATATGATTTAGAAATTCACTAAATATTCATGAAACATAATGAAAGATTTAAATATTTGTTTCCTATAAATAAAATAAGATAAACCTTTGGGTTCATAGATTATGGAAGGTGAGAAGATTTAGATATCCTATAAGTAATTCTTTCGATTACTATGTGTTTATATACTTTGATAATTAATTCTCACAGTATGATTCTGGTTTTAGTCAATGGTGGGAACCGTAAGGAACTAGATTAATGTTTAATGTGATCGATGATTTCTTGAGGATCATTCCAGTGGGATGATCTTTGGAGTAAAGGATGTGATGATCATTCCTAATCAGTTTTCACAGAACATGATTATTAATGTTTACCTTAACAAACTCTCTGATTCCCCAAGGTAGAGAATGAAGGAATTCACTGAGAGTTTAGGTAATAGATTCCATAGATTAAAGAGTGTTCATTTTATACTATGTTAAGAATGTGTTAATAATCACCTAAGATAATGTCTTATTGGAATAAGAATATGTTTTGACTATGGAAAAGAAGGGCATAAAGAATGTGATTTCAAGTGAAAAATAAAGAGTTTGGTTAACAGACGGGATAGAAATGTTGGCCTTCATAATTTATTATCAATTTATGAATACAGTACATGTGATAATTAGGGGAATTATGAATATATATGTCTTATGTGGAAAGATCTTTAAGAGAATAAAAAAGGGGGTACAATTGATGGTTTTTCTATTGATAATGAAGAGACTGGAAACAACATGTGAATGGTATGTGATGTTCTTCCTACATTGTTTACATTAATCATAATAATAATGACTAGATTAAGGTTGAGAAACTATAAGATGTGGTTTGTACCTCATATT
This sequence comes from Viscum album, assembly GCA_963277665.1. Lineage (NCBI taxonomy): Eukaryota > Viridiplantae > Streptophyta > Magnoliopsida > Santalales > Viscaceae > Viscum > Viscum album. Next base: position 1,911,503,162 of record OY728155.1, read on the forward strand.
CCATGAAATAGTTATTAAGGAATATGTTGATGAAGCCTAAGTAATGGATTAAGAATAATGATTTTTTAATGACGTATTTTGGCATTAAATGATTATGTTATATGAATCATGAGAGGTTTATGTATATTCAGTATATTTACTCATTAATGTTTGGAAAGGAAATTTTGAATGGTGATGAAGATGTATAAATTTTATTTCATAGAAGAGTGATATATTGATTTAGGGAAGGTTACCCTTAATTAATGCATGGAGTGGACATAATGATGTTTGGATAAGGATATGTTGGATATAAATAAGTAAATTGGATATTATATATTACCCTAAATTTTTTTTGTTGAAAAAGTGATCTATGACATCAAGGTTGAAGTTTACAACTTTGTGGATTTGATGTAAATATCGAATAATCATTAGAATAAGAAAGCACGAATGATTTCCAAAATGATTCATGGTAATTAAGGTTGTTACCATGTTTCAAGGGAAAATATGATGAAGGAATTCATATTAATGGAATGTGAAAACAAATACCAACTTTTTGATATATGGGGGATCAGTTTTAACATGATTATGTTACATCTTTCTAATGTTTTGAAATTTCAACTTTTAGAAGAGTTATATGGTTAACCATTTATGAGAGGATTATGTATTATCTTACAACATGAGGATTTTATTTAATTTTGGATAATGTATTATAAAAACATGGTTTTTATGATAAATAATGATAGATGGGATGACATATCATGGATCTCATGTTCTATTAGTACTTATGTAATAAAATAATTATCATTAATTTCATAGGTTAAGAGATGAAGTGGAAGTCTCTTAGGGCCTAACAAAAGGATGGGATTGTGAATCAGTAATGGAATAACATCAAGTAAGTATATTTACATATATTATAGATTAATAAAAATAATTACTAAATTTTTCAGTAATGATAAAAATTTGTTGTCATAATACCTTAATTTATGTTGAGCTAATGGACGTATAAATCATCGCATAATAATGACATTGATGCCCTAAAATTTTCATGGATCATTCACTTTTTTGTGAATGAAGACCTCAATAACCCGTATAAATATTTATTCTTTTCCTCTATGTTCAATATTCACTCCCAACCTAAGTTCTCCTATGTGGAAAACTAGTTATATGTTACTTTGGGTAAATGTTATGGTTCCAAATTTCCAATTTTAAGGAATGTTTTTGTATCCATTTTAATATGTCAGTTTCTATTAATGAAACTTTAAATTGTTATATGTTTGATAACATAATTTAATTTTGATGTTGAAATTCAAAAAAGGGGGTAGAATGTAACACTACAAGATTTTTTTGAATTATTATTTTTCGAATTATATTTCAATATTTTTCATTTCACATTACACTATAAATATTTCAATATATATAAATAATATACAAACTAATTCAATAATTAATTTCACATGAAATAGAAACTTATTTTGTGATACACATAATACCAACTATGGATTTACAATAGGAAACACTCACTTGATGTATGATGCATGCAACACTGATTTTCTTGGGAAAAAATTAGATATATATATATAATTAAATAAATGAGAAAATTATAACCTAAATATTAAACATAATTATAGGAATAGTAATAACTACTATCCAAATATTTTTTTAAATCTATTTATATAAATTGTACACATTGATAATGAAATATAATATTTTTTGTTAAAGTCCTTTTATGATAAAAATATCGTTTTCTCAAAATAAATCACTATTAAAAATAAAAATAATTTTAGAAAGATTTATAAATTTAATTTCATAAAATAAACCTTAGTTTTGAATTTATAACATCAAAATTATCCTACTGTGATTTTTTGGGATGTTTTTAAGAAATGCCATTTTTTGATGAATAATGAAAAATATTGATTCTTAGTTAAAAGATGCTTTTTTTCTAATTAATTTTTAATGATAAGTAATATAATAAATATTTACAAGTTCAAATTAGTTAAATATTATTTCTTTTAATACATTTCAATTCATTATAATCAATTTCACTTTGAAATATAACATAATTTCTTATCAATCTTTTGATCTTCTTCCTACTTTGAAACCCCATTATTTTTTCCCGTCTACTGGAATAACACTAATCATAATTTTGAAGGTTTTTGGAATTGAGTTTAATAAATCAGAGACACACCATTTTATTCATTCTAATATTTAAATTCTAACAATACCATGTTATTTTTTTACCAAAATGATAAGTAAAACTGATTAAAATTAATCACAGTAGTTAAGGCCAAATTAATATTAATTAGGGACTAAACCATTAAATTAAGGGACCAAATGTAAAATACACGTGTAAAACGCACATTGTATGTTTATATTTGGTACATAAACCTTATAATATTGATTTGGGTTGTTTTATAATGATTTTTGTATGTATGATCATGTTCACCCCCCCTTGTTTCTAGAAATTCTAAATTTGCCATTTTTCTTCCAAATAAAAGGCACCACCTCTACCCATTCATCACACCTCTAAAACCTTTTATTTTTTCCAATATATTCCCATGTAGACCAAAACAAAATATCCCCTTTTACCTTGAATCCTCCTTTTGGGTATAAATCATCCCAAGTAAGCCTTTTGGAGCAAATGAAAAGGAGTTACCCGATTTAGAGGTAACGCCTTCTCTCAAGATCTTTCCATTTATTTTAATTATCCACCCCATAAACTATATTTATTACATTATTTTGTGAAAATCCCACCTTCATACATATAATATGATGTTGTTATGAATATTTTTTGACCTACACTAACAAAAACTTCCATCTAATGGATGTTGAAGACACTGTTTTTCTATACAAAAATCTACTACCTCATGAAATGATGATTGTTCATTTCTCTTTTACTACCAATCCTGGTGTCCATCATGATGAATAATTTATTTATATATGAAATATTTTATATATAAAATTTATTTAATATTATTTATTTCTTTTTCAAGACAAATCTCATTACATTCAAATTTTTTTAATATGATAATCTAATTTGAGGTAGTGTGGACTACCTCCCCTTGAAAGCAATGTGATTCGTTCACACACCACATAAAATGTACTAAAGATGGGTTTAATAAAATTATTTTTTATATATGTTATAGTAATGATACTTGAATAATATATATATATACATATATATCTATATTACATTTCCATACATTTTTTTCAATACGACAACAAAGACAGAAGCAATGTTCATCCATACGTACGGATTACAGTCTCAATGAATATTTTATTCCATTTCATAATTCTATACCCTATAGATTATTATAATAAAAATATAATTTATATAACTGATATTTATAACATGGTTTACATTATACAATCGTGATATTATTATAAGGACCAAAGATATAACAAATTAAGACACATACGAAGAACAAAAAAAATATTACAAGAAGTGAAACATTAACATAGGATTGTTTAAAAAAGGGTAATATACGGTCGTAATGAAACATTATATGGTATTATGTGTAATAATATTATTCTTTAAAATATTTCTTATAACCATATATTTGTTATAACGGAAGCTTTTATGAGTATTGAGAGAGCCAAGACACGAGGTATGGGGATTTCATCTCACATTTCATTTCTATGAGATACATGTTATGTACATAACTGTTTCCTCTTATGTGGTCCATGTACTGATGATCATTGTATTATATGTATATTATAATTAAATTTATGGTTTTCACACTTCTATTTTGGTATCCTTCTTTAATTGGGTTTATGATTCAAAATATACCAAATTGGTAAAGTAGTTTTGTCTAAACATTCATTCTTTAAGACTCATGTTTTGTTATGTAGATAAATTCATTTTCAAGGTGTAAATAATTCCATTTTACATGTTATATCATGAATATAATTATTTTCATGATATTATATGCTTCATTTAATTTCCTTATCGTACATGGATTGTATGTTCCCAAGTTATCATGTCATAAGGGTTTATTGAGACAATCTCATCACTGATTGTTTATATTTATGATTACATTGAAGAAATATTATAATATATCATTCTAGAACATCAGTTTCCTTATCCTTTACTATTAAATCAATTTCCATGTATTAGTAAAAATTTTCAATTTTTTTACATAAGATAATGTTTTATTTAAAATCTGACCATCTCTCTCTTTAGATAGAAATCAATTATATTAAAAAGGACATGTCGTCAAAAATGTTTTCAGAAATGGTTTTCACATTTTTCTCCTGAATTATTTATAATTTCTAAAAGTATTTTCACTGAAATTGATTCCAAAACAATTTTTATTTTTATTTATATGTTTTCATTTTATTTTCAAAGAAAAATAATTAAAAATAATTTCAAGATTCTACTATATGTTTTCCATAAATTTAGTTTCAAAAATGTTTTCATGATAATTTTATAAGTGTTAAAGTAAAATAGTTTTAAAGATGTTTTTGAGATCATTTTATTGGTTTTCAATGTGTTTATTTGGATAAATGTTTTCAAAATGTTTTGAATCTTATTTTATAAGATTTCAAGGAAAAATGTTATCAAAAACATTACATTCCTTATTTATAAGTTTTTCAGGTATATTATAAGAAAAAGATTCATAAATGGTTTTATGTATTAAAAAACCTTTTTCAAGCACAAAATTATATTTTCATCATGAAATTATTTCAAAATGTGTTTCAAAATTTTTTCTTTCTAAGTTGAAATCTATTGATGTTACCCATGCCTCTTTAGGAAATGATCTAAAGGTTATATTGATATCCTTTATATAATATACTGAAAATTAGTTTTTTATTAATAAAACACTTTTATGGAAAAAGTGAGAAACTAAGAAACATGACATCAACAACTTAAAATGACATACCATGCGCCAAGAATTCAATGTTCAAAAAACAATATCAAACAACAAAGAAAATCCCCTACTATCACAAAAACATTAAGTTTAGTTTCCACCATTAAGTTCAGGTTCCTTTATGTAATTTTTTATTCTTAATGTCATGTACTTTATTAAATTAGACTTTTTTCTCGAGCTATAGGCTTTTAAAACCAGATTATTTTAACGGGTTATTCTACAATGAAATGATTTTTAAGCCTGTCTCTTTTGAATAGGTTATGATGTGATGAAATTTTATTGATACCCATTTAATTTTGGTGTGTTGTTATTTTATGTTTATAGAACCCCACATTTGTCATTGGTCATGAAATGTTATATGTATTATTACAGTTTTATGTATTATTTAATAATGTGATGGTTGGGACCTATATCTCCCTCTAATACATTGGGTAATGTTAAATGTTTTATGAGATAAGTGGGTACATGGGAGGTCATCTGAAGACCAAAACAAGAGGGAGAAGAAGAGAACATCCTAATCAAAAAACAAGAGGTAAAAGGGGAGAACATCCCAATCATGAAACAAGAGGGAAAAGGTGAGAATATAAAAATCCCAAACACAAGAGGGAATATGGGATAACATCCTAATCCCAATGGAATATGGTACATGGGGGGGAAATCCCAATCCCAAAATAATAGTTTACATAAGAGGACATCCCAATACTCAAAACAAAACTATACATAAGAGGACAACCCAATCCTGAATCAAGAGTGTTCACAGGAGGGCATCCCAATCCCGAAGTAAGTACACAAGATATTAATCCAATCCTAACATGTTACAAATGAATTTGTATGACACCTTGACATAGAGTTTTTATATTTGTTTTCTGTAATCCCATGTTTTAGACCTATGTTATGTTCTCATTGATTATGTTTATTATTTCCTTAAGATTCATGTATTGTAAATTTCAAATCTTTATTATGATATATGATATGATGGTTAGGACCATAAAATGTTATTCTAATGTTCCATAACATTTTTCATGTTATTATTATATATTTTCTTTATTTACCCTTACTAAGATTCGGTGTTCTCTCATTTCTTATGATTCTTATCTCTAGGTTATTAATAAGGGTTTCAGGTAGAAGTGATAATTGTGTAGATCTTTATAAGAGATGTTGAAGATCTTTCACCATGATAGAATATTTTATTTCCATGTTTCCAAATACACTAAACTATAATAGTCCACAGAATTTAATTTTTATAATGTACTAAGTAGTGATCTAGAATTATGTACTATACATGTATGTTTATCATATTTCACTATATTTAATTTATATAAAATCAAGGGGAGGATATTTTTACTGAAATTAGATATTAATATGGGATGGAAGCTCACAGGGAATTCCATCATATAGAGGAATACCATTAAAACATAATGTATGACTATAGGGAGAAATAATGCAATGTATAACTAGGTGATAACCTTCAGGGTGGATTAAAGGAAGTATGGGAGAATTTAATTTAATTTTATAATTTGATCATGAGTAGGGATTTTTTGGTGTTCACAAAAATATATGTTCACAAGATCGATCAATCGGTTCACATGAATGAATCCATAATGTTATGTGCTCTAGGGAGGGCGTCCAGATATTCTAATATCAACGTAGCTGGAAGGTCATCTGCAACTAATACTACCACTTATATAATTTTGTTACAGGTTGATAGGATCCTGATCCACCAGTTATAGATGTTTAATGACCTCCCAAAATCCAAATTCCAGTACAGTAGGGTAATGACTCTACTCTTCATTTCCTAGTTTCATTTGGTGTTATTTATTTATAGGAACTCCCATATGGGAAACTTTTTCCTCTTACTATAAGTGAATACCTTCATATATGGGTTCATATTTGAGGCTATCCCATGTTAATTCCAAGATATTCCTGTAATCTTTTGGAATTATAGAAGGATAATTGCCTACCTTGGAGCATCCATCGAAGTGGACTAGTTTTTCCTAGATGGAATGGGAATTTATTCATGATCGGATTTTCCATTTATCATAGAATATTTCCAAAGACACTCTTAGATGGTAGTATAGATCCATTTATTATGTTGAGTGAGCACCCTATTGTGTGGATGAGTCACCCACATATAGTGGAGTGATTTCGGGACTGAATCCAAGTTGTTTGTGCGGACATGATTACATCTTCAAATAAAAATAGGATATGGTCAATGATTCAGGACTGAACATCCATCATTCATATGATTTGTTGAGATATGTCCACGGTGGGAATATTAATATATAATCATTGTAGTTATAGATCTAGAATATGGGCATGATTCAAATTTTTAGATGATATATATTGACCATGATATTATCTTGCATTAATATTTTCATGACGGGCTTGGTATGCATCCACATAAATTTTAAAATTCTTATTTTTTCCTCTGTATTACACTTAAATTACATATATGGATGAGTAATGATTTTTACCTACTCTGTTTCTATTGTATTTTACGGAAGAGCTACCATATGTTGGGAATGAATATATATCTTCTCTTGGATTTTCATTGTATTTACATTGAATGACTCTTCACTAGGAATTACGTTGATAGAATGATCCTGATTCGTTAAATGTTTCCATCCTTAAGTTGTCCTGGATTTTTTGAGTTTCGTTAGCATCTACGATGTGGTATCCTAAGCATGGTGATATTAATGAACCATATAATTGTTATGGAAACAATTATCTGTTGGGGGCCTTTGGTGGGACTCATGTAATATTGGGATAAATATTTTGGAGACCACTTCATTGGACTCCAAAAGGTATGTGAGGATGTTATTCTTATATTCTATGGATGGGATCCTTAAATGGTAGGATATTATATTGGGTTAATATGGATCTATACCACTAAACATCCCTAGGTGGATGGCTGGATGGTATTTATGGACTAGAGGGCCTATTAAGAATCCTCTATGCTGGTGAGAGTTGTCTTAAGGTGGAACTCTATAACCAATGAATTCTAAACCCATTGTTAAAGATTATGTGTAGGGAAAACATCCCCTATTATCCAAGTACCCAACCATTGTAGTGGAAGATGCTCATGTTTCCAAAAGCTAGTGAGATTCCTTTAAATTAATGTGAGATCCAATGATGTTTTACAACAATATATGTGAAAAAGTTAGACAAAAAAACCTCATAAAAGTATAATATCATGACCAAATATGTTATTGATGGTTTCTCTATACCCTCTTCTATTTGGGCTGCAAAAGGGGCATGATGTGGGGTAATAGGACTGTATTGGTTATGGATTCTCTTTAGGTCCACAATTTTGTTTATCAGGAAAATCAGTGGGCCTGAATGTTGATTTTATGGGGTTGAATTGTGTTTATTACTTGATGGTGGGTGAAATTTATTGAAAATATATCCAATGAGTTCTTCCATGCATCTACAAATAGAAAACATATGTTATATCTATGATGACTCAAGGATCCATTTCCCCATAGTAGGTGTTTTTCGGGTAACTTGGTCAATGATACTTAAGAACTGGCATTGGATTAGAGGATAAAAACATGGTCTCAACAAACCGTTTCAAGGGGAATTATATTTGTTTTGGGGCAATCTTATAGATTTAAGATGTGTTCAGGAATCCACTGTTCATCCCCATGTATGTTAACATAATTTACCCTGAGGTAATAATTAAATATGTACATGCGTGATTTCAGAGTCATCTATATATTTACTAAGTTCTCCATATATATAGAGGTATCTATATTTATCTGAGTATCTTCATCATTGGAAATATTTTATGGAAATTATATAGATTTTAGGATCATTTAATATGACAACATTGGTTTTATTCCATAATACGGGGTACTCTGGAGTTTTCTGTCATCCTCATAGACGAATGTAGTTTTGGTGTTGGGATAAAACTAATAATATAGGACTCCTAAATATCCTAATTAGTGGAATCATAACATATGTAGATAAGTTATACTTAATAGTAAAAATCACAATTTCATGTCATGTGATAAGGGCCTGACCAATGAGGATAACATCATCTGGTAAGGATTCCAGGGTGAATGTTGTCTAATAATGGATAGTGTAGAAATTACAATGAGGCATCCCAAGGGATCTGGAATAGAAGTTGTTCCATAGTTGTACATGAACATAATGAGAATGTGGCCTAGATAAGATTAGGGTAAATTTGGGTGCTGAGCATGGACATTGGATATGCTTCCTACATATCTAAGTTAGTTGAGAATAAAATACCACATTGATTGGTAGGTTGGGGTTTATACATATATACAAGGGACATTTAAGGATAAATGGTATGGGTAATACACCCATGAGGATTCTTATTAGCTTCTAGTTCACTGTTGGATAAGTCCCTTTGAAGTATAGGTCATAGGTGTTGGGACCACATTGCATATAAGTTGTATTTGTTGACAATAGTTGTCAATAATGGTCAAAATGAAGAGTGAACTCTGAATTGAATGTAGTTTGGTTGATGTTAAGATGCATGGAGAATCGTCATGGATTCATATCATTGGATGAAATTATTTGGAAATTATCCATGTTGTTACAAATCAGATGATTGTGGCACTAATCTTGAAATGTTCAATGAACTTGTATCATGTGTGATACAACTTTTACAACATTGAAGTATCAACCTTTAAAGGAGGATTAAAGTAATTTGGAATTGATAATACAAAAAGGAAAGGAAGAAGGAGAAAATAATGGAGTTACATGAGGTTTGATTTTGAAGGTGGAAGCCATGCGTGTGTGTTATGTTATAAGGTGGAAATGAATGTTTAAACTAGAATTTGTATATGGATATGTAAAAAATAGGCCAACCAAGAAAGTCCAGCTATGTTCTTCAACCTCAGGCACATGCGAAACCCAAGGGTCAAATGTGCCCATGGGAAGCCTCAAGGCCATCCCTGCAAGAGGCACCGGGCATGAAATCCATGTATAAGCCCACAAGTGTATACATGGTTGTGAACTCGTGTAATGAGTTCATAGTGTGCACATGGAGCGTGACTGGAGAAGGAAAAGTAGGCGCTAAGAGAGCGCCCGCAGAGAATCGGTGTGGGGTGGCACCAGAGGGGGGAGAGGAAAATTCTAAACCGATGCTGAGATGACTTGATGGTTATTCCATGCCTCTCATGCATCTCTGTTTTTATGTGGGACAACATTTTGAAAATGCCGATGCATTCTCATCCACTCATCTCAACCCGCATCTCGGTCTACCATTCGATCAGTCGCGACATTCGATCTTCCAAATCATGACAACTCATCTGATCTCACGCCTTGTGAATTTCAACTAGGACAGTCTAATCACCATGCGACATTAAATCCATCTCACACCATCGTGTCCAACCTCATGACGATGCTGCCAACCACTGGTGAGACTTCTCTAATTGAATATGAAGACCGACCACTATGGCAGATCTTTATCCATCGAAGAAATGTCTCATGATTGAACAAAGACCGTGCAAACAATTTACATCTTGCATGCATGTGATATCTCGTTGAAGAAGGTTCGACCGAGAAAAAAAAATTTTCAAGGACACATGGATTTGTGAATGATTTAAAAATGAGATACATGAAAATCTCAAATTCATGCACGTGATCAAGAAAGGATCACACATTTAAAAAAGTAAACATCCACAAATATTGGTCTATTTAAAATTCAGCATGAACATTTTATATAACCAAAGATCTTAGTTATTCAAATTGTGATTATCATCCAATTCAGAAGAGATATTTTAATGTGTATTAAGAAGTGATCCTCACCTATAAAAGAAGTGGTCCCATACCAAGAGAGGCTGATGCTCCAACATATTTGAGAGATCTTTTTTCGAAAAGTGTGTCATCTCCCTATCTAGCACTTTGCAAAGACAAACCTAGTGTCCTGCAAGATTTTGGCTCTACGAAGAAGAGTTACCACAAGCCTTCAAGAGGTGTTATGCACCCTTGAATGGATTTATGATGAACTAGAACATGAACATGCCATAGGTTTTGTAAAACCCTCATTGTGTTTTTCAAAGGCCACACCATCGTGGGACAGTGATTGTGCCTATGTCTCTCACTGAGCTTTACGGAGTGATATATCTGTGAACCTCATGAACAAATAAGAACTTTACATCCCCTACGTGAAGAACACAACCCGTGGACAACCTGGTGTTACAAGGTGAAGAAGAACTCTTTGTGGTATGCATTTATACACTCTACTATTTATAGAGGTTCATGTTTTGGAAAATATGGCGTGTGCAAGTGAAGGAAAGTACTTGTTGCATGCACCAATGTGCAAGGTTTGAAAAGGCCCGAGGCCTTGAAAAGTAGGTTTAAGAAGAAGCTCTCAATATGAAAGGGTTTTACCCATTCGTGTTTAAAGAATGATATATATAAAAAAATAAGTAAACACCCATACCTAGTGCAAAAGGAAGAATGATAGAAAGAATAGGAAAAGGATAAGCGGATCTGTGCATGATTAAAGAAAAAACCCATTATGGGTTTCCACACAAGTAGAAGAAGAGGATATTTCATTATTTCATGCATACACATGAACATGAAGTCACATAAACAAATAACCAAAAAAAGTGTGTGCACGTGTGTAAATAATAATGAGAAATAAAGGGAAGAAAAGGTTGAAACTATATTTCATATGCTTGATGACATGAATTCATGAAAAAGAGAGAGAATAATTAATTCAGATGATGCTATGTAAGTTGATTATCAATGTTTGAAAAATCACATTGGTGTATGTGATTCTTGCTAAAGAAGTAAGGAGATTGCATTTGGTTATTTCACTTTAGAAGAAGAAGAAGTCTAGTGAAGTTGGTGTTGCATTAGAGAAGAAGAGGAATAATTAAGGTAGAATTGATTTCCTACTTCTTTTCATGTAATCAAGAGTACTAAGAGAGACCAAGAGTAGAACCTACATTATCAAGAAGGAATATGACTATATCAAAAGGTAGTATAAAGAACCAGCAAGGAACGACATGTTGATCTAGGTCATCACTAGTTCAGAAAGATGATCTTTCACACTCCCCTCTAATGTTTAGGGACCCACCTAGATAAAGGATTGATTTCCTAGCCATTCCATTGTAACAAAATTTCACATTATAGGGGAGAATCAATGAACTGATCATTTCCATGCTTGGAAATGATGTAGCTTCTGTTATTGAGTGACAAACCATGTAAAAATATAGTTTGAATATTGTTACTTCTTTATATTAATTCTTGTGATAGGGAAAATAGAACAAGAGAATCAAGATACTTACAGGTCATGAAGTATAGGGACAAAAAGTTGGAATTGGTTTAAAAAATCCCCAACACTAATTCACCCCCCTCTCAGTGTTATGTATAGCCCAAATTGGTCCTTTTAATTGGTTTCAAAGCAATAGGTTCACCTCTTTTGGATTATATACAGTGAAGTTATTCTCCATTGATGTATGGAGTTTCTTTCCTGACTTATCAATGAAATTCACTTTTAGTGAAGATTCAGTTATATGAGTAGAAGGCTATATCTACCAAGACAATGACGAATAGGAATGTAACGCCCCGACCCCAGCTACCCAGAGTCGGTGCATTATTACATAACATTGGCATGATCACAAGAAAGATCAAATCCCGAAAGACCGATTGGTTTAGTAGCCTTGGAAACACTAGATATAATCATAAAGTTTTACATTACATTTCAAAGTGAAAAACTACTACAACAACAAAGTCTTCATATCCATACTATTAACCCCTCATAATATCCCTGCAAGTCATTCATAATTTACTTCTTCACTACCTGGGAAAAATAAAACATAGAAAAGTGGTGAGCTCAAATGCCCAGTAAGGATAACAATATAGCGGAACATTCAAAATAAGCATAAACATTTAAGGCAATGAATTACTAAAACAAAATCCTTTTAAAATTGAACTTCAACATAGTATGGAAAAAGTAAAATGAAATAATGCCATTTACTTATTCACATGGATATTCTACTAATTGAATAATCACATGCAAAAATCAATAACCATTTTCATAATGTTGGAATGCATAATGCCAGACTGTCATAACCACATAGTCAAGGCCTCGTGCCAAGACTACAAATAAGATTTTGTCAAGGCCTTGTGCCAAGACACTAGTTTGTCACATGAGACCTACCGATTCAATTTTTTTAGAAGATACTTATGTTTAAAATTGCTAAAATACACTCCAATGTTTTTCTGAAAACATTATGCAAGCTTCTGAAAACAAAATAACTAATTTTGAGACTGCTTGACTAATTACAGGCCATGATGGGTCCACTCCTAATCCCTTCCTGTCTACCAAACTTGAGAGTCGGGTTTTCTGAAAACATTTTTAAGCTTGCGTTAAATACGTATACATTTGCACTGGATTTTCATATATTTGAGAGAAATATCTCTTTTTTGAAATCATTTAAAAATCACATAATTATAAAGAAAAACTTTTTTTTGAAAATATCTTTATAAGATTGTGAGGGAATCTTCAATGATTTTATAACGGCGGAAAATAGCCTCACCCACCGTATAAGTTAAAAAAACATTCTTACCATAATTCTGTCGAAAAGGTTAAAAAGCACCTTGTTTGGAAAATGAGGGAAATATTCCGTTAAAAACACATAAGGGTATAAATGACTTTAACTCATATTCTAGTAAATAATAAAATGTTTTGAAATACATTTTTAAGAAACATGGATGTGGATGATAAAGAAGTCCCAGTAGATTATTACGTATAAACAACCTCAGATAATGAAGAGATTGTGAAATAACCCTTACCTTGTACTTTTCCTTGGTTGGGGTAGGTTAACCTCCTGTATAATAGTGAAATAATTGTTACTAAATTATACAAGAATCATATACATTAATATGATATCATATATGATCTTTTAATATTGATTTGATAATAATATCTTAGTATTATTGCCGTTTCGGGTGTTAACTTACTCATTTTCTTTATATGTTTTGTTACATAAGTCATGTTTGTTGTATCTTATTCATATCCAGAATGATATCAAGTCCTTAAAAATCATTTTTAAATCATTTAATGATAATTATACTTGAATGGATACGATGGAGAATGAATCTCATCGCGTTCGTGGAGACGGTAGTCCGTACGTACGCACGAACGCTATTTCCATTTAATTTTTATTTTAAAAGAATCGAATCCAAATGATACATAGGTATATTACTATTCCAGTATAATATAATATTTTATATATGTTACTTAAGTTCATTAACACCATCCTTTATACGTTCCATGTGTGGTATGAACGAGTCATATCATTTTAAGGGGGCGGTAGTCCGCACTTCCTCAAATGAAATTATCGTATGTATATACAACATGAAACGAATAATGGTATGAAATAAAATGGAATTACAGAAGGTTATATATAAAATATATATCATTAATATCATATTTAATTACAGTACCATCATAATGGCCACCATGAGAGGCGGTAAGATGTATTTGAACAATCATCGTTTCGTGAGGCGTTAGTTTTCCATCCACAGAAACATTATGTTCATCATCCATTAGATGGAGTTGTGTGTATGTGTAGTTTTAATCCTTCTTATAACAACATCCTAGTATATTGAGGATACTGGTGTTGTTACAAAAGAAAGGAAATAAAAAGAGTTTGGGGGTTGAAGAAGCAAAATAAATGAAAATAATTTAAGAGAAATCGTTACCTTTAATTTAGGTAACTCACTTTGGTTGGAACCAAAGGACTTGTTGAAATGCTTTCTGCCTAAGGGTAAACTTCAAGGAGGAGGATAGGGATGTGGGGAGCTTAGTTGGGCAGAGTTTTGACGAGCCAAGTGGCTTGAGAGGTGTGAGGAATGAGTAGAAGTGGTCTCCTTTTATAAGGGAGAGGAGGGGCTCTTTAGGAAAGAGTGAAAGTATTACTTTATAATATAATTATATTCGGTTTATAATGGTCCAAAAATCATTGAGGTCGAAGATAAGATGACTAATATTCTAAATAACATCAACCAATAAGAATTGGACAGGTTTTAGATAATATTTTAATCATTATAATATTATTTATTTCAATGATTTATTAATCAGGTAAACATTGCATCATTATTGTGTCATTAATAATTTAACTTATTTGATGTCTAAAAATTATAAATAAAATATCATCATGTAGTAAATCTTTTTAGCTTTCTAATGAATATTTATAATCTAAAATCCAACATGTATAACCCTATGTAAAAATTGTTCTTCTAAAAGATGTAAGCTTATGCCATTTTTTTTTATTTTAACTTTATTAATATAATGTGTCCCTACCACATACAAGTGGCTCCAAGGGGTCCCCAAATTGACCCAAGGATGCCCATGGTCGGGTATTTTTCCACCAATAAGGTTAGGACACGTTTTAGGGTAATGTTGTATTATTATAATATTATTTTTTAACCCTTATTTACCGGATTTACCCTTTAACCATGGTAAATAAAATATTTACCACAGTAACTATTCAAAATGTCTAAAAATAAAAGTTACCTATTTACACAATTTGAACATCCTGATTCCAAATATGGAATCCATTTTCCTAAATTCAAAACACAGAAGTGGCAGAAATTAATTTAAAATTAATTCCCGCTGTCAAAACAAAAAGCGTGTTTTTAAGAGATAATAACTATAAAAAGATTGGCACTTGTTTATGTTCGGTTTAATTGTAAAATTATGTCCAATGACCAACATTATATTAAATGGTAAAAATATATTCTAAATATACTTTAAAACCACTCAAATTCACAATTTATCACTATTAATTATTTTGATTAAAAAAGTTGTTTTTAATTAAAATTTAGTAATTTTCACTATTCATCAAAATATAAAAGTTATCCGAAAAGTACCAAAATTTCACCCTAGGCTAATTTCAATATTCCGAATCCAAAAATGAAGTCCATTTTGAAATATAAAATATATATGATTTCAAAAAGTAGTTATTACTATTCACAATGGCTAGTTTAATTAGTTGTGGTGTGTGTTAGAACTCGAGGTTGCGTACAACACACGTTATCGATTATTCGAAGGGAAACGTACCGTGGAAGTTTGGGGTGTTACATTCTCCCCTCCTTCAAATAATTGCGTCCTCGCAATTTCTAGGGTATTACTGCATAAAAAGACTCGGGTGGTTCTTTATCATAAATTCCTCGGGTTCCCACATTGCCTCTTCCATCTTATGATTTCTCCACAAAACTTTTACCAGACGCGTCGTCCGGTTTCTCAGTACTTGTTCTCTTGTATCAAGAATCTTGACGGGCTCTTCACAATAAGACAGATCGGGTTCTAGTTCTAATTCCTCATAGGTGAGTACATGCGTTGGGTCAGGCATGTATTTTCTCAACAGAGATGCGTGGAACACATCGTGAACTTTGGAGAGACTTGGCGGCATTGCCAATCGGTAAGCTACAGCCCCAATTCGTTCTAGAATTTCGAAAGGTCCGATGTATCTGGGACTCAATTTACCTTTCTTTCCAAAACGTATGACTCCCTTCCATGGAGATACCTTTAGGAAAACATGATTACCGACTTGAAATTCCAAATCCTTCCTTCGATTATCGGCATAGCTCTTCTGCCTACTTTGAGCTGCTTTGATGTGATTTTGGATTACTTTCACCTTTTCCACGGTTTCCTCCACCAGCTCTGGGCCTACAAGTTTTCTTTCACCAACGTCATCCCAACAGGTTGGTGTACGACATCTCTTTCCGTATAACGCTTCATATGGTGCCATCTGTATACTCAAATGGAAGCTATTGTTATAGGAAAATTCTACCAGTGGTAAATATTGATCCCACATACCCTGAAAGTCAAGTGAGCAAGATCTCAACATGTCTTCTAAGGTTTGAATAGTCCGTTCTGATTGTCCGTCTGTCTGAGGGTGGTAAGCAGTGCTCAAATGAAGTTCAGTATCCAGGGATTTCTGAAGATTTTTACAAAATCTTGAAGTAAAACGGGGATCACGATCAGAAACAATCGATAGGGGTACTCCATGAAGTCTCACAACTTCATTAATGTATAGTCTTGCTAGACGTTCCAGGGGTAGATCTTCTCTTATAGCAAGAAAATGTGCTGACTTGGTAAGACGATCAACAATAACCCATATTGCATCGTTCCTTCTAGGAGTCTTTGGTAGCCCCATGACAAAGTCCATCGTAATATTGTCCCATTTCCACTCCGGTATGGGAAGAGGTTGC
Organism: Viscum album; assembly: GCA_963277665.1. NCBI lineage: Eukaryota > Viridiplantae > Streptophyta > Magnoliopsida > Santalales > Viscaceae > Viscum > Viscum album. Next base: position 1,911,520,213 of record OY728155.1, read on the forward strand.
ATGACTCCTCCAGGCTGTTGCCTTCCAGCTTTCACTTGTTGAAAAACCATACATCTTGACACAAAATCAGCAATCTCTCTCTTCATGTTGTCCCACCAAAAATGTTCCTTAAAATCTCTATACATTTTGGTGCTCCCAGGGTGTATAGAGAAATTAGAACTATGAGCATCATCCAGCAATTCCATTTTTAGATCAGGTAAATCGGGAACACAAAGTCTCTTCCCGAATTTCAAAATTCCATCTTCATACACAAAGTCTCTCAATCTCCCATCATTCACAGCTTTAATCTTCTTCTGAAATTCTTCATCAGTTGTCTGAGAACTCTTAATCCTTTCTAGTAAAGATGGTTTGGCAACCATTTGAAAAAGCATTGATGTTTCACCTTCCCTGGTTATTCCCATGTCCATCTTCACTAGATCCATGAAAATTGGATCCCTTTCAATTCTCATATTGTTCAAAACTCCATGGTATTTTCTACTCAAAGCATCTGCCACCTTGTTTGCCTTCCCCGGGTGGTAGTGTATCGTACAATCATAGTCCTTGAGTAATTCAAGCCATCTCCTTTGCCTCATGTTGAGTTCTTTTTGTGAGAAAATATACTTAAAACTCTTGTGATCAGTATAAATCTCACATTTTTCACCATAGAGGTAGTGCCTCCATATCTTCAAAGCAAAGATCACAGCTGCTAACTCAAGATCATGAGTAGGATAGTTTTGTTCATGAATTTTCAACTGTCGTGATGCATAGGCAATAACTCTATCATTCTGCATAAGGACACAGCCAAGTCCTTTCTTCGATGCATCACTATAAATAACGAACCCATCATTCCCCGATGGTAGAGTCAATATAGGATCATTGACTAATCTTCTCTTCAGTTCTTTGAAACATTCTTCACACTCTTTTTTCCAAAAAAAATTAACCCCTTTACGTGTGAGCTTCGTTAATGGGTTAGCCAATCGGGCAAAATTCTGGACGAAACGTCGATAATAACCTGCCAAACCAATAAAACTGCGTACCTCAGTTATACTCGTAGGTGCTGGCCATTCTTGGATTGCCTTGGTCTTAGAAGGATCAACAGAGATTCCATCTTTAGAGACAATATGGCCAAGAAAAGAAATCTCCTGAAGCCAGAATTCACACTTGCTAAACTTCCCATATAATTCATTCCTCCTCAGAGTCTTCAAGATAATGCGCAAGTGATTTTCATGATCTTCGTAGGTTTTGGAGTATACCAAGATATCATCAATAAATACCACCACAAATTCATCGAGATACTCCTTGAAAACTCTATTCATCAGATCCATGAATACAGAAGGTGCATTAGTCAATCCAAACGGCATTACAGTAAACTCGTAATGCCCGTACCTGGTTCGAAATGCTGTCTTCGGAATGTCTTCCTTCTTCACACACAACTGATGGTATCCAGATCGAAGGTCAATCTTTGAAAAGTATTGAGCTCCATGCAGTTGGTCAAATAAATCATCAATACGAGGTAGGGGATACTTGTTCTTTATCGTTATAGCATTGATCTTCCTGTAGTCGATACATAACCTCATAGATCCATCGTTCTTTTTAACAAAAAGAACAGGGGCTCCCCATGGAGAAACACTAGGGAGAATAAATCCCGTATTACTCAATTCCTCTAGTTGTTTCTTTAGTTCGACTAACTCTACAGTGGCCATTCTATAAGGGGTCTTCGATATAGGCCTTGATCCAGGAATCAAATCAATAGAAAACTCAACTTCTCGTTCTGGAGGATGTCCAGGTAAATCTTCCGGAAATACATCTACAAATTCTTTCACAACAGGTAAATCCTCTATTTGAACATTCCTTTCCTCACCGACAGTTATTTCATTCTCTTCCTCCCCAATAATTGAATTAAGTTGAGCTACTGGGGGTGGATCTAAATAAGAATTAGGTGGTGACGATTCTGCTCTAAAAATAAGGTGCTCCTTATCATTATCATCAAGAATCGTAACCTCTTTCTTCTTACAATAAATCTTCGCATCATAGTCCGAAAGCCAGTCCATACCGAGGATTATATCAAACTCAATCATAGGTATGACGATGAAATCAGCAGATAAAGAAAATTTATGTGCTCTAATGGGGACTGATTCACAAAACTTTGTTGCAACGATACTTCCCTTAGGAGTTTTAACTGACAACTCCCTTATTAAATCAAATTGGAAATATCTAATTTTCTTAGCAAACTGGGAAGATATGAAACAATGCGATGATCCAGAATCAAATAATGCATTTTCTAAACTTGAGGAAACCATTAAATTACCTGCCACCACGTCTTTCGGAGCTTCTACCTCAGCAGTAGTGATAGCATAAGCCTGGCCTTGATCCCTTGGCCTTTTCTGAGGTAAGTTCTCCTGACGCTTAGGACATGCATTTTCATAATGCCCCATCTCCCTGCAATTGTAGCACTGAACGTTGGTAGCTTCCTTCTTCCCCTTGCAATCATGAGCTTGGTGGCCTTTTTCACCACACTTGTAACAGACTCCCATTCCCTTCAAGCATGTACCGGGGTGTTTCTTCCCGCATTTACCACAAGATGGATATTCAACCTTTCCATTCTTCCCCTTATTTCCATTCCCAGATTGATCAGCAGGTCTCTTCTTCTCTTGCTTTGCTTTAAAGTCATAAGACTTAGAGAATTCCTTTTCGGTCTTGATAGCACATGAGACAATGTCTTCGTACGATGAAAAGGATTGTGAGACTAATGCTCGACGGAGAAATGGTTTTAACCCATCAAAGAAACGATCAATCTTACTTCTTGGGTTGCGAATATAATCTCCAGCATACCTCGCTAACCTTGTAAAGTTAGCCTCATACTTTGTGACATTCTCATCCTCCTTTTGTCTCAGACTCAGAAATTGCCTTTCCATATCCGCTCGATGGTCGTGAGGGAAGTATTTTTCTAAAAACAGATCTTTGAATTCCCTCCATTCCATATTTGATACTTCATTATCTTCCTTCATGTTTTGAATCAATGACCACCATTGATCAGCATCTCCAGTGAGGCAGTAAACTGCCATGATAACTTTTTCCCTTTCACAGCTCCCCAAAGCCTGAAATATTTTCTCTAGGGAATTTATCCATTGCTCAGCTACTAAGGGATTTGTACTCCCATTGAACGTTGGTGGTTGTTGCCTCATGAATCGATCTAACATTGATCCTCCACGCTGCGGATCAGGGTGCTCCATACGGGTAAGGTTATTATTCATAACCTCAGTAAGTTGTCCCAGTATGGTGATTAGCTGATCGGCACCAATTGCATCACCAGCCCCACTATAATTATCTTGAGCAGGAGGGCAATCCCTACATGGAGTGCGTGCATTGATACGGTTTCCATTTCTTCCACTAGGCGCCATTTCTAAACAATGGCATAAACTAGATCAGTTTATGAATCAAAATACATAATCCCATACTTATAAAACACTTAACATAAATTGAACTATTTATGGATATAATCCATAATCATAAAAATGTTTTCTTTGAGGAAGTATATACTCATAAACCCTTCATAATGATTTGTAAAAAAAAAGAGAGTTATCCTAAGCATATCCCCTGGGAGTGTCGTAACCAAGAGTGCAGCAAGGCCCGTTGTCGTGCACCAGTTCCCATTCGAGTCTAGCTCAAAGCGGTGTTTTCGGGTTTTACCCCTAGGTACATCTATGCCAGAGCCGCCTCTACCTGCTCGTATCCAGACAGGGATGTATTGCTCGGAAAACTCACAAAATCTCTACAATACCAAAATTCTAGGAAGTTCTTCTATACTAATCCTCAAAGTTCATCTTAGGTCTACGTGCTCTAATCAGAGTTTATCTAAATCTAGTTTCCGAGGTTTGTACTAAACTTCCTCTGATACCAACTGTAACGCCCCGACCCCAGCTACCCAGAGTCGGTGCATTATTACATAACATTGGCATGATCACAAGAAAGATCAAATCCCGAAAGACCGATTGGTTTAGTAGCCTTGGAAACACTAGATATAATCATAAAGTTTTACATTACATTTCAAAGTGAAAAACTAATACAACAACAAAGCCTTCATATCCATACTATTAACCCCTCATAATATCCCTGCAAGTCATTCATAATTTACTTCTTCACTACCTGGGAAAAATAAAACATAGAAAAGGGGTGAGCTCAAATGCCCAGTAAGGATAACAATATAGCGGAACATTCAAAATAAGAATAAACATTTAAGGCAATGAATTACTAAAACAAAAGCCTTTTAAAATTGAACTTCAACATAGTATGGCAAAAGTAAAATGAAATAATGCCATTTACTTATTCACATGGATATTCTACTAATCGAATAATCACATGCAAAAATCAATAACCATTTTCATAATGTTGGAATGCATAATGCCAGACTGTCATAACCACATAGTCAAGGCCTCGTGCCAAGACTACAAATAAGATTTTGTCAAGGCCTTGTGCCAAGACACTAGTTTGTCACATGAGACCTACCGATTCAATTTTTTTAGAAGATACTTATGTTTAAAATTGCTAAAATACACTCCAATGTTTTTCTGAAAACATTATGCAAGCTTCTGAAAACAAAATAACTAATTTTGAGACTGCTCGACTAATTACAGGCCATGATGAGTCCACTCCCAATCCCTTCCTGTCTACCAAACTCGAGAGTCGGGTTTTCTGAAAACATTTTTAAGCTTGCGTTAAATACGTATACATTTGCACTGGATTTTCATATATTTGAGAGAAATATCTCTTTTTTGAAATCATTTAAAAATCACATAATTATAAAGAAAAACTTTTTTTTGAAAATATCTTTATAAGCTTGTGAGGGAATCTTCAATGATTTTATAACGGCGGAAAATAGCCTCACCCACCGTATAAGTTAAAAAAACATTCTTACCATAATTCTGTCGAAAAGGTTAAAAAGCACCTTGTTTGGAAAATGATGGAAATATTCCTTTAAAAACACATAAGGGTATAAATGACTTTAACTCATATTCTAGTAAATAATAAAATGTTTTGAAATACATTTTTAAGAAACATGGATGTGGATGATAAAGAGATCCTAGTAGATTATTACGTATAAACAACCTCGGATAATGAAGAGATTGTGAAATAACCCTTACCTTGTACTTTTCCTTGGTTGGGGTAGGTTAACCTCCTGTATAATAGTGAAATAATTGTTACTAAATTATACAAGAATCATATACATTAATATGATATCATATATGATCTTTTAATATTTATTTGATAATAATATCTTAGTATTATCGCCGTTTCGGGTGTTAACTTACTCATTTTCTTTATATGTTTTGTTACATAAGTCATGTTTGTTGTATCTTATTCATATCCAGAATGATATCAAGTCCTTAAACATCATTTTTAAATCATTAAATGATAATTATACTTGAATGGATACGATGGAGAATGAATCTCATCGCGTTCGTGGAGACGGTAGTCCGTACGTACGCACGAACGCTATTTCCATTTAATTTTTATTTTAAAAGAATCGAATCCAAATGATACATAGGTATATTACTATTCCAGTATAATATAATATTTTATATATGTTACTTAAGTTCATTAACACCATCCTTTATACGTTCCATGTGTGGTATGAACGAGTCATATCATTTTAAGGGGGCGGTAGTCCGCACTTCCTCAAATGAAATTATCGTATGTATATACAACATGAAACAAATAATGGTATGAAATAAAATGGAATTACAGAAGCTTATATATAAAATATATATCATTAATATCATATTTAATTACAGTGCCATCATAATGGCCACCATGAGAGGCGGTAAGATGTATTTGAACAATCATCGTTTCGTGAGGCGTTAGTTTGCCATCCACAGAAACATTATGTTCATCATCCATTAGATGGAGTTGTGTGTATGTGTAGTTTTAATCCTTCTTATAACAACATCCTAGTATATTGAGGATACTGGTGTTGTTACAAAAGAAAGGAAATAAAAAGAGTTTGGGGGTTGAAGAAGCAAAATAAATGAAATTAATTTAAGAGAAATCGTTACCATTAATTTAGGTAACTCACTTTGGTTGGAACCAAAGGACTTGTTGAAATGCTTTCTGCCTAAGGGGAAACTTCAAGGAGGAGGAGAGGGATGTGGGGAGATTAGTTGGGCAGAGTTTGGACGAGCCAAGTGGCTTGAGAGGTGTGAGGAATGAGTAGAAGTGGTCTCCTTTTATAAGGGAGAGGAGGGGCTCTTTAGGAAAGAGTGAAAGTATTACTTTATAATATAATTATATTCGGTTTATAATGGTCCAAAAATCATTGAGGTCGAAGATAAGATGACTAATATTCTAAATAACATCAACCAATAAGAATTGGACAGGTTTTAGATAATATTTTAATCATTATAATATTATTTATTTCAATGATTTATTAATGAGGTAAACATTGCATCATTATTGTGTCATTAATAATTTAACTTATTTGAAGTCTAAAAATTATAAATAAAATATCATCATGTAGGAAATCCGTTTAGCTTTCTAATGAATATTTATAATCGAAAATCCAACATGTATAACCCTATGTAAAAATTGTTCTTCTAAAAGATGTAAGCTTATGCCATTTTTATTTTTATTTTAACTTTATTAATATAATGTGTCCCTACCACATACAAGTGGCTCCAAGGGGTCCCCAAATTGACCCAAGGATGCCCATGGTCGGGTATGTGTCCACCAATAAGGTTAGGACACGTTTTAGGGTAATTTTGTATTATTATAATATTATTTTTTAACCCTTATTTACCGGATTTACCCTTTAACCATGGTAAATAAAATATTTACCACAGTAACTATTCAAAATGTTTAAAAATAAAAGTTACCTATTTACACAATTTGAACATCCTGATTCCAAATATGGAATCCATTTTCCTAAATTAAAAACACAGAAGTGGCAGAAATTAATTTAAAATTAATTCCCGCTGTCAAAACAAAAAGCGTGTTTTTAAGAGATAATAACTATAAAAAGATTGGCACTTGTTTATGTTCGGTTTAATTGTAAAATTATGTCCAATGACCAACATTATATTAAATGGTAAAAATATATTCTAAATATACTTTAAAACCACTCAAATTCACAATTTATCACTATTAATTATTTTGATTAAAAAAGTTGTTTTTAATTAAAATTTAGTAATTTTCACTATTCATCAAAATATAAAAGTTATCCGAAAAGTACCAAAATTTCACCCTAGGCTAATTTCAATATTCCGAATCCAAAAATGAAGTCCATTTTGAAATATAAAATATATATGATTTCAAAAAATAGGTATTACTATTCACAACGGCTAGTTTAATTAGTTGTGGTGTGTGTTAGAACTCGAGGTTGTGTACAACACACGCTATCGATTATTCGAAGGGAAACGTACCGTGGAAGTTTGGGGTGTTACAAGAAAAAAGAAAGAGAATAAAAATTTATAGAAGAAGTCCCTCTTATTTAATCAAGAGGAAGCATCTGGTTCACCATATCTGACTGAAATTTAAGAAACACCATATTTTTAAAGTAATGAGAAGTTGGATCAGGTTCCCACCAAGAATATGGAAAACCTTCCTACCTCAACTGATCAATAGGTACGTGTTAGTACATTTTTAAATTATCCTCATGATGAAAATTTGGGCACAAGTGGTGACGATCAATCTAAAATATCTTATGAAATATTAGTTGATTGATTATGAATAATTATATATGGTTTTATTAAAGAAATTACATCCCTGTATTGTGGAGTATTTCAATGAATACATGAAAATATCACTCAGAGGGAGGATGAAACTGATGTTTTGGAGAATGTATTACAATAAAAAATTGTATAATGTTAAAAGCTCTCCATACAGGTGGGAGCCTTTGAAGCCTCAAAAAAGATATTTTAGGGATGTTATTAAAAGTGGCTCAAAGATATTGAATAAAGAGAGAGAGGTTCAATACTACTCTAGAAGAGAAGATCCATTCACTTGAAGATGATCTCAAAAAGAGAAATGAAGTAAAGGTGGTATATTTTGAAGAAGACTCCAAGAAGATCAATGAACACGACTCATTGTTACAAAACAAAACAAAGATGCATGAATATGAATTATAAAGATTAAATAAGGCATTTTATGATAAGATGACAATTATTGAATACCATGAAGTCATCCTCAATATGAGATGTCTAGAATTGGAAGCTGAGTTGACCAATCTTGAGAAGACTCGTATTGATTCTCCACAAAAGAAGGAAATAGTTAATGATAGTACTCAATACTCACTAGAGTATTATAATATCAAATGACATACAACATGTGATAATAATATTATGACTTCACTCATTCATCAATCTCAAACAGCTGAGAAAGTAATGGTAACATGCATTCTATCTTGAACTAATGTTTCTAAAATTGCTTCTACAAAATGTGCAGGTTGGAAGAAAAATTCTAAACAAGTGTGGATGAAGGAAAGTGATAAGAAACCTAATACCATGTCTATGGTGGATAGGGGGAAGAATTTGAAAGATATATCCCCATATAAATCACAACATATCATGAAAAATATTCAGCAACATTATAATGAATATAGAAAGAAGTCAAGGTTTTATGGTCAGTGCTAGTGCTATAATAGATTTGGTCATTTTGAACTAGATTGTTGTTTCAATTCCATAAATATAAAAGCATAGATAAAGACCATCTCAAGGGGGAGAAATCTAGACTGTAAGAATCAATATGCACAGATCCATAAGAATCTCTATACTGCAAAAAAACTTGGAATTTTAGATAACATCTATGATGTATGCAATAGGCATGGTCACATGAAAGGTGTATGTTCATTTCAAAAATTACCCAAATATGATAAGAAAATAAGATCATAGAAGCTATCTAGGAATGAAAAATCATCCTCGAGATTTAGTCAAAAGAATGTGAAAAAATAAAACACTCCCAAGAAGACTCTGTAGAGGAATGTCGAGAAGACCTTGTATTGTAAATCCAAGAAGAAGAAGGGTAGTGCATATAAAAGAACTACTATGAAGGATAACAATCAGAAAATGCCGTGTAGGAGATCAAATATTTATTCCTTATCCCTTAATGATATATTGGTGGCCTATACAGAAGATTTAAAAATAATGAGAATTTTGGAAGATGCACAGGCTAAGGCTAGTGTAAAAAGAAAAAAAAGATGTTTCTACATAAAGATAAAGGAGTTCTGTGTGTGAGGTGCAACAAGGATGGTCACATTGTTATAAGATGCATTGAATTTACTCCATCCCAACAATAATTATTCAAGAAGATGAATTTTTACTGAGAGATTCTAGTTATTCGAAATCCACTGAAGGATGAAGATTCACACACATAGAGATGGAAGAAATAGTGTGGTCCAGACAATTAGAGTAATTATGGAAGATTAGTTGTAAATGTGTGAATAATGGAGCATCTAGATTGATAAAATCATCTTAACATTGTTGTTCACATTGGTGGAGCAAAGAGGTTCCACCTTATTCCGTTAAATCATTGTGTATTGTTTTTGTTCTTATAATACAAGGAATTTATGGTGAAGCAATATCTCAAGGGGAGAACATGAGATTTAGTGATGAGAAGTGTTCCCTTGAGGGAGAGACAAATGAAGAAGTTTCTAGTGTCATTATCTGAACTAGTATCAACATGAGTTGGTATTAAATTCCAATACTCTAAAGATTGTCTGAGGATTATGTTATTGGAAAAGTTATGTTATTTCATAATCTATCATCCTTGGTTATTCAAAATAAATATCATTCTAAAAAAGGGAGTGACAATTTTAATCTGTTATATAAGAAGAGTGGATGAGTTCTCATCTAATGAGATATCATGATTCAATGGATAATGTATTTCTTTGTTTTCTAAAAAAATCCTCTTGTTTTCTACACCAATCATTGCTCAAGTATACTTAAAGTGAAATTATTGACACCACATTTCTTAAGTATGGAATGATACCCACTCTTCTATGAACATTGAATTTATTTCTAATAAGGGGGAAAGAAAGTTAAATGAATTTTAAAAAGTGAAAGAAACGAAAAGTGAGGGTGAAAGAGAAGATTCTCATTTTTCTTTTTTATAGTGACATGCTCATTTGAGAGAACCTTGACGTATTTCCAAAAAATAGAAAGGGGTATATGGTGGGTACCACATTGTGTATAAGTTTTATTTTTTGTCACTAGTTTTCAGTAATAGTCAAAATTAATAATGAACTCCAAAGTGAATGGATATTGGTTGAAGTGAAGATTCCTAGAGAATTTTTATGGTTTCATAGCATCAGATGCCATGCTTAGGAAATTCTCCATGTTTTTACGAATCAAACGATTGATGCAGTAATCTTGAAATGTTCAAAGAACTTGTATCATGTGTGATAAAACCTTTACAAAAAATTAAGTAACATCATTTTAATGATTATTGAAGTACTTTGTATTTGACAATACAAAAAGGAAAGGAAGTAGGAGAAAAAAAGTGAGTGTCATGAGGATGGAATTTGATGGTGGGAGACATGCATGCATGTTATGTTATAAGGTGGCCCTGAATGTTTACAATAGTATTTTTAGGTGACTATATAAAAAATAGTCCTACCATGAATGTCTAGCCGTGGTCTTCAACCTCAGGCACATGCGGGACCCGAGGGTCATCCGCACCTAAGGGAAGCCTCATAGCTATCCCCACAAGAGGAACATGGTGTGTGGGCTGTGTGTAATCCTGTAGGTGTACGCATGGTGGTGAACACATGTGGCGAGAGCATATTGGGTACTAGGAGCACGCTCGGAGGAGGAATATAAGGTGCTATGAGTGTTCTTGCAGAGAACCAGTGCGGTGTGGCACCCGAGTGGGGAGAGGAGAATTATGAACCAAGGGTAAGATGACTTGATTGATAAATGGCGCCTCACCCACACATCCGTTTCGATGTGCGACAAAATTTTAAATATTTGGATGTAATCTCAGCTTCTCATATCATCTTGCATCTTGGTCGGTCGTCCGATCATCCATGAAATTCAATCATCCAAATCATCACTTCTCATCTGATCTCACATCACGTGTGTTTGAACCAAGAAGGTCCAACCCTCCAGCGGCATTCGATCCATCCCATGACATAATATTCAAATTATCGATGTTGCAGCCACCCACCGACAACTCTTCTCTCAGTGAAGATGAAGACCAGTCACCATGGATGATCCTTATCCAACAATGAAGTGTCTTGTGATTGAACCGAGACAATGAATACAATATACGTCTTGCATGCATGTGATATCTCGAGGAAGAAGGTTCAGATGAGGAGAACAATGTTTCTAAGGACACATGGATTCATGCATGCTTTAAAAATGAGATACATGAAAATATAAAATGCATGTAGGTGATCAAGAAATTATACCACGTTTGAAAAGGAAACTTCCACAAATCTCATGGTATCTCAAAGATGGTTTGAATGTTTTAAAGAAACATGGATCACAGTTATTCAAAGAGTGAATCTCGACCAATTCATAATAGATATTTTAATGTTAATGATGAAGTTGTCCTAGCATTTTAAAGAAAAGGACCCTAGCCGAGAGAGGCTGCTGGTCCCACATATTCAGAATCTCATATTGTGAAAATAATAGAATCTCCCTGTGCACCACTTCATGAAGAGAAAATAGGAGTCCTGTGAGCTTTTTTCTCTATGAAGAATAGATACTACAATCCTTCGATAAGTGATACACACCTTCTAAAAGCTTTTTGATGAACATTCACCTGAACATATGATAGGTTTTGTAAAACCGTCACTATGATTTGCGATGACCGCACCATTGTGAGCTATTTATTGATCCTATGTCTCTCACTATGATTTGAAAAGAAAAATATCTGTGAACCTCATTCACAATGTAAAATTGTGCATCCCCAATGTGAATAATAGAACATGTTTCCACTATTGTTTCATGAGGTGAAGAATAAATCTTTTAGGTACAAATTTTTACACTCTATTGCTTATAGGGGTTCATGTTTTGGTATATAATGAGGGTGCATGTGAAGGGAAATACGTGTTTCATGAACCAATGTGTATGGTTTGAAGAAATCCTAAGTCCTAGAGATGTTGGTTGAAGAAGAAGCTCATACGAATAAAGGGTTTCACCCATTTGGGTTTGAAGAAACATATACATATAAACATAATGAAACAACCTAACAAAGTGAACAAGGAAGAAAGAAAATAATGAAGAGGAAAATAAGAAGAGGTTGGGTGTGTGCTTAAATAACAATACCCATTAATGGGTTCTAAATTGTAAGAAGATGATGAGATTTCATGCTTTCATACATACACATGCATGTGAAGTCACTTAAATAATGAACCAAAAAAAATGTGTGCACATGTGTAATGAAGAAGGAGGAAGAAGGGGAATAGATGGTTCAACCTATATTCCATATGCATGATCACAAGCATTCGTGAACAAGAGAGAGAATAATTAATTCAAATTATTCCAAGTAAGATGATCCTTATAGTTTGAACAATCACATTGGTGTATGTGATTCTAGATAAAGAAATAATAATAGTGCATTTGGTTATTTCATTGGAGAAGAAGAAGAAGTCTAGTGCAGTTGGTGTTGCATTAGAGAAGAAGAGAATTAATGAAGGGAGAATTTCTTTCCTACTACTTTGAAAGTAATTAAGAGCACTAAAAGAGACTAAGAGAAGAACAAATATTATCATGAAGGGAGAATAATTTCTCCATAGGATGTATAAAGAACTATCAAGGAAGATTCATATAGATCAAGGTTATCTCTAGTTTAGAAAGATGATTGTTTCCATATCCCCTCCATAGTTTAGGGACCCACACTTGTTATAGGATTTTTTTCCTAGCCACTCCATCGTAACAACATATCACATTATAGTGGAGAATCCATGCACTAGTCATTTCCATGTGTTCAAAGGATGTAGCTACTTTTATTGAGTGGTAATCCTTTTAAAAATATCATGTATATATTTTTAGTGCTTTCTATTATTGAATGAAACAAGGAAAAGAGAACAAGAGAACGAAAATCCTGATAGGTCAAGTGGTATAGGGATAAAATGTTCGAATTGGTTTAAAAATTCCAGAACACTGATTCACTCCCTCCGCCTCTCAGTTTTTGGTATATCCAAAACATGTCCTCTCAATGGGTTCATGGATGATAACTTATATGATTCCCGGTTGATTGGATATGGTTGGGGCATAAATTCAGAGGATTACCATTTCACTAGATCTGGTTGGATGTGGTTGGGTCTTACACTTAGAGGATTCCCATTTGATTGGATGTCTGTAGATTTGGTTAGGTATTACACTTATGGGATTCCCATTTGAGGTTTTCAATTTTTCAGATATCATGATCATCAATAATCTATAATCCCATAGGAGTCATTCTTATTGATAAAAACAATAGCTTTCAGTAGATATGAATATCACATGTTCCCCTTTATCCATTGGTTAAAAAATGATGAATAAAAAATGGTACAGGGAGTGGTCATTGAGTGTTATCATCACCAATTTACATTAGTAATTTAGATAGTAACATTTGATGATCTATCTGGCTACAACCCAGGTTGTGGTTAATAGGAGAAAGAGTGCTTCATCTCAAACAAAAATCTATGAGTTACCAGAGGAGGGATTACATGAAATTTGATATAAAAGTAGGATCTAATTCCATGTCAAAGGGAAAGGAATAAATCATCCTTACATTCAATGATTATAATTTGGAGGTTCACATGAGCACCTCAAGTTCGAGACCCACTTTTCCACAAAAAAATATACTTATAAAAATTTCAAGGGTTTTTCCTTTAATAGGGGACAATAACATGAATCCTCTTACCAGAGCTATGTATACATAATCAGAATAGTGGTGTGCATAAATATCTAACTCTACATGTCATCTGGATTTGGAAGGGGCCTTGGAAAGATTCATATGGACCAGTCTGTGGATGGGCCAATATAGGGCCTAATACGATGATGAAAAGGATTGATGGGAGGTGAATCATAGAACATCATATAAGGCCCTATTCCATATATCCTATTGTTTGGTGGGATAGTATTCCCTCTCCATAGCATGTTACTATATAGGTTAGGGTAATGTCCATGTAGCATGTTAACACTGTTTCGGTGCGGATGTGCATCGGGTTACGCTGTTCCGCCAGGACGCGTTCGCGCGTGCACCCGTCAACCCGAGGGGATGGGCGCGCAGCTTGTGGTCCCGTAGTCCCGCTTTCCAAGGGCGGGCGGCATTCGTCCCTTATTCAGGGGCGTCTTCTCCTTGATCGAAACCGGGATGATGGGATGTCGGCTCCTCCTTCCTTGGACGTCTCCTCGGAACTCGTCGCCTAATCCGGGTCTCCCTCATAGACTTAAGAATGTTCGTGAATCTCGTTCCCGGCGCCATATCTTCATGGACACCGGTTAATTACGCTGCTTCCGCCCGGACGCTCCAAGGAGTCTGGGCGGGACAGCAACCTGCGGTGAGAAGGCCGGGTGGCTCTGGGTGCTGGGGGCGTGTCGTAGCACTGCGGCTCTGCACGTCTGTCTTCCGTCCCTAATAGGGCTTCTCGAAGGCATGATGGCCTGAGGCATCCCGTACTAGGTGCGGGGAACTGTGTCACCTGAGGTTTTCCTCAGCTTCCCATGTTTAACACGGGGTATGCCGCGAGTTTAACGTCCAGCGGGGACGGCATCGGACCGATCAACACGAAAAGTGGATCGGATGACAGAACCCCTTGCGGGGAACCTCCGACGCTGGGGCCAGCACATGGGCGGCTTCCCAAATGATGTGGAGTGGAGTGAAGTGGAATGACCCCACCGGGATGTGGCGGCCCAGGTAAGGATCAGGATGGATGATGGAGTGAAGAGCTTGGACCCCGTAGAGGCTTCCTACGTACCGCGCGTTAGCACGGATCAAAGTCAACGTAGTTCGGGTATACAGTTTAACGTCATGCTGGACGTCGGCAAGCCGACTCACGAAGAGGTCTAGGCCGTCGGGCGGAGGATTGAACCGGACCACCTCGCACAGAGGGGGGTGGAACGGCCGGGTGGATCACAGTTTCACGTCATGCTGGACGATAAAAGGAGAAATGGGAAAAGGGGCTGTGGGGAGGCACAGTGGAGATACACACGGGCAGTCTCCCACAGGGGTGGATTCATAGGTGAATCGACGCAAGCGTGAACCCTGGAGGGGTCCACTGATGGACGAACCGACGTAAATACGACCGGGACGACCAGGTGGTGGGCTTGGACCTCAGGGAGGCTTCCTACGTACCCTGTATAGAAGACAGGGATCAAAGTCCACGTAGTTCATTCTGTCAGGACTTACGCACTTGAGGCAGCCCGGATGCGACGAAACTCAGTTGGAAGGGACTTGGACCGAAAGTAGGAGACACCTCGATCCCAGTCACACCCTCTACTGGCTTCGGCAGTGGGGAGGCGCAATGGAGATACACATGTGCAGCCTCCCACGAGAAACTAGGGGTTTGTAATACCCTGCCCCCGTAGGGAAAAGCCACTCCCATTAAATCGTCCCAAAAGCAGGACAATCCCGACATCCCTGCAGAGACGAGCGGGTGGGGGCCACGTCCAAACCGGGGGGAGACCCTACGTGCAGAGCACGGGATCGGACGAAGCGGACGGTTTAGCGTCTTGCCAGACGAAGTACAGTTTAACGTCATGTGTTGAGGACGAAGCGGACGGTTTAACGTCTTGCCGGACGAAGTACAGTTTAACGTCGTGTGTTGAGGACGAATCGGACGGTTTAACGTCTTGCCGGACGAAGTACAGTTTAACGTCATGTGTTGAGGACGAAGCGGACGGTTTAACGTCTTGCCGGACGAAGTACAGTTTAACGTCGTGTGTTGAGGACGAAGCGGACGGTTTAACGTCTTGCCGGACGAAGTACAGTTTAACGTCATGTGTTGAGGACGAAACACTTGGCAGTTTAACGTCTTGCAGCGCGGACGATGGGGGCTAGGCAGTTTAACGTCGTGCAGCCTGGACATATACAGTTTAACGTCGTGTAGGACGTGGTGCAGTTTAGCGTCATGCAGGACGAATGCTGAACAGTTTAACGTCTTGTAGCTCGGACGTAGTGCAGTTTAGCGTCATGCTGGACGAAAAAGCTGCCGGTAGGTCCGTGTCACTTCGCGCGAGCCTAGGGGGGGCCGCACAGAAAGACGACGCACAACGCGGGCACCTGCGATGAAGACCATCGGGCGCCACGCAGGCGGGTACCCAAAGGGGGTCAAGGGAGGCGACCCTGGCGGATTGCGCGCAAAAGAGGAGCTTTGCGCGCAAAACCGCGGGTCGGCGCGCAAAATGGCGGGCTGGCGCGCAATTGGGCCAGCGCTTCGCGCGCGGATGATTGGGATTGCGCGCACCGGGTTTCGGGTAGCGCGCGGGGGGCAACGGCTCATTCTCTAACGAATGGCCACTTTGAAGATGGGGGGGTGCGCGCAATCGGGTTGGATTGCGCGCACCCGGGGGCAATTGCGCGCAAGAGGCTTCTTTTGCGCGCAAAGGCCTTCGGGTTGAAATTGATTCAAAGGAAATGAGCCAAGGGGATTGCGCGCGAAGGCGGAACCCAAGGCTCTATTGCGCGAAAGAAAGGAGGTTACCTGAAGAGCAGCATTGCGCGCGGAAGGGGTTTAATTGCGCGCGCGGGAGACCGTTCGACTTCCAGCAACCTTTGAAGCGTTGGGGGTCGCCTAGTATTTATAGGCAACCCCGGGCGCGGAATCCAAGGCGCGAGCGCGGAATTCTCCTCGCGGGCGCGGAATCGGGCACGGCGCGCAAGGGAGTTGCGCGCATCCCGGGGGTTTTGCGCGCGGATCATCATCTTTGCGTGCAGACCTCTGAAATTCCGCGCAAGGCCTCCGGGCCCTCCGAAACATTCTTCCGACTCCAAATATGACCTCGCTTTCCGCATCCGGAGCTTCGTTTGGGAACAACGGACTTTTCCGGCGTCTACAAAAGCCCCCCCTCGGAATCTGATCGGCGAGAGGTCGCAACGATCGGGTTCCGAGGGAGACACCGGAATGCCGAAGTCCTGGGCGGCGCGGGACTTAGGCGCGCAAAAAGGGGCGCCGGTCGCGAAATTCTCCGCTGCGGTCGCGCAAAGCGCTTTCCGCGCAGCGCGGACCCCGGCCTCGCCTATAAATAGGGGCACTGGGTCCCTCCGTGCCGTACATTGGCCTTCCGCGTGATAAGCATCTCTGCTCTCGTGCGCGAAATTGCCTTTTCCGGCGCGGAATTCGCCCGCTCGTCGCGCAAAACCGTCCGGATTTCGCTCTGTCTTTGCGCGAATACCCGGGGAATTACGCGAACGACTTCCCGATTGCGCGCCGTCCGCTAGGATTGCGCGCCGACTCTCAAACTTTTCCACCAGCCTCGTCCGATTCCGCACACTTCATCCCTTAACCCGCACGACTCCCGAAACTTCTGAGATGGCCGCACACAGAGGAAATGAGGGGGATGCCGCCACTCGCAGGGCTGAGATGGCGACGAACGAGGAGGTTTACGGAGCTAAGGAGATTGTTTCCAACAATCAATCCTTGTTCGACTTACTGACGCCGGCCCAGAAGACATATCCACTGTCGGACAACCTGCCGCTCTGGAAGTTCGGCATCCTAGATGAGGTCCTGGTGCCAGGGTTCGAGATTGATGCACCGCGGACCTGGGTGACCCGGGAGGACGAGCTTCTCCGCTATAACATCACCAACAATGGGCATCCTGCCAGGGAGACCAGACACTTGGATGTCTATGTCCTGAACCCGAGGACGCGAACCATTGTTGGGGGTGAGCCTACTGCGGAGAATTCTCCAGCCCTCTACTCGATCATATATCGCCAGAGCGTCACGGACGACACCAAGGGCTGGCTGAAGGACTGGGACTTGCGGTCTGGGGGCAACTTCACCAGCGAGTGGGCCTGGGCGTTCTGGGTACGCCACACTTGCGATCACTTCGCAGAGGAGCTGCGGTACATCGGCCTGTTCGAGGCGGTGTGGACGTCGCAGTTCCACTTCTACCAGCAGTCCGAGCTCGGGCCGGAGCTGTTCACCCGATGGTCTCCGGATACCAACACCTTCCATCTTCACCATGGGGAGGTCGGCATCGGTCTCTGGGACATCCACTGCATCGGAGGTATCCCGCTGGAGGGCTACCAATACGATGTGTTCCTGCCACCGAAGAACATCTGGGAGGACAGGTCACGGACTCCCATCCTGACCTGGCATCTGCTTGACCTGGCTACGCAGCGGCTCGGGATCAAAGACTTCCAGAAGGACATAGCCTACAAGGAATGGTTTGGCCAGTTCTTGGAGCATGACCCGGCGGTCAAGATACCAGGCAGGGGGAAGCGGTGCCCGACCGCAGCTCAGAGGAGCCGGAACGGGTCGTACTGGCGGGTCCTGGAGACGGGTGACTACCGCTCATGGGGGTACCGCGTCATCGAGGCCCGGGACCCAAATGTCCGGTACGCGGCGTTCCTGGCCGCCTTTCTGAGTGGGTGGCTCCTGCCAGTGCGGGACGCGAGAATGGGCGTTCGCCCGGCGACACTGGCGGTGGCGGGCGCTATGGCCGCCAACAAGAGATACAACCTCGGGGTCCCCGTGCTGGCGAGGTTGTATGCCATCCTGGGACGCATCTCACGAGGGGGGTCTCCACGAAGGATCTGTGGGCCCTTTCAGTTCTTCCACGGCTGGGTGGCTGCTCACCTCGGTGGGTACACGTTTCCGAACGCCATCATTCCTCCGGGAAACGACCTGCGACCCTCCCTGCTGAACATCGCGGGGGTCGCTCCGATGACCCTAAGTGAGGAGGGCGTGCGGATCCGGATTGGCAATCATGCCAACTTCAACTTCAGTCCGTTCCCCACTCCCGTCGGCCAGATGATCGACAATGGGCAGGGTCCGCTGGAGCAGCATGAATACTTCCTGAACATGCGTGGCGGGGTGCTCGTGGCTCGGATCGACGGGAAGGTGATCTGCGAGCCTTACGTGCCGACCCGGTTCGCCAGGCAGTTCGGGTGCCTTCAACGGATGCCGAAGAGGGTATTCACTGCTGTCCGGGAGGAGACGAACCCTGGCGTCCTTCGCCAGATGTGGCTGATGTTTGCCGCTTTCGGCTCTGGCGACGTCATCACTCTCCCTCCTACCGGAGTTGACGCAGGCTTGGCAACCGAGTACGCCGAACACTGGGCCATCGCGTACCCCGAGGGGCTCTTGCGGAAGCTAGTTCGGCGGCTCGAGGCTACCCGTGCGGAGACCGGGCGTCAAGGAAGGTGGCGAGGCGCCGCCACACGGGGGAGAACGGAGGCGCGCCAAACAGCGGAGCCGGCGCGGGCAGGGACTTCGGCAACGGGCACATCGCGAGCTGCCGCTACGACCCGGCGCCCAGAGAGGGGGCACATGCGGCGGTCGAAGAGCGGCCCGGGAAGCAGGTGAGACGTCTGCTCGAACCCTCCCACGATGCAGTCTTCCCGGCGCTGTGGTCGGCCTGGATGACCCTGCGGCAGTCACTGGGGACCGAGGCCATCTGGCGAAAGATTCTCAGAGAAGGAATCCATCTGCCAGAGGTTGGGCGCCTCCACATTGCCGACAGGGTGGACTTCAACCGGAAGTATGCGTATCTGACGGCCATGGACGAGTACGCGCGCCAACGTGGTCAGCGCGCGGAGCCATCCCTTCTGGTGAAGGTGATGCTCGGTCTCGAGCCCGCTCCGGAACAGATGCCGCCGGAAGAAGACGAAAGTAGCAACGACTCCGAAGAAGAGGAGGAAATGGGGGAGGATGAAGGCTCCGAGGGAATATCCCATCAGGGGAGCCCACGGGAGAGCGGCGAGGTGGCCGGCTCTGACAACGTTGATGTCACTGAGCTCCTCGAGGTCCGCTTCTATCCCTACTCAATCTGCTTCATCCACTCTCTTATGCAGCTTCTAACCCATTTCTCCATCTTTCTCAGGAGCACACGGATGTTGGTCAGGCATCCTCAGTGGGAGTAGGAGGGGCGCCAGCAGGACAAGGCGGGGGGCAGACACCCATCATCGAACTGACAAGCGTGGAAGGGTCCCCTGCTGCAACTGTTCCTGCGGCGACCGGGGTAGCGGAAGATGACGCTCCGAACTCCCGTAAGTCTCCTTACTTTACTGCTGGTGCTTGCCGTTGACGATCCGTGACTAACCATGGCATGCCCTGCGCAGTGATCTCAACACTGGAGGCTCATCGGGTTGCCGAACCCGGGCCATCTACGAGTGGACCAGTGGTGGACATGCCGCCTGCCCCGGAACAGACTTCCCAAACCGAGCCGGCCCCACCAACTGCTGATCAGGGGGCTGCGGACGCCGGCGGTGCTGACATCGGAGAGAGGTCGGGGGCTGACGAGGGTGTCAACGCCGCTGGGGAGAGAGAAGAAGGTCGCCCGGATGTTGGGGAACCTATCCCTCGTGAGGACCTCCCAGGGGCGGACCCTGCAGCAGACCTGCTGGCTGCCTTCCCTGCCTACCGGCCCACCGATCCCGAGGAGATGGACGACTCGGACGCGGAGGCGGTCGAGGAGAGCCGGATAACGCGCCGCAGGGGGTGGAAGTGCATCCAGCGCTTCCTCAAGCGAGACCCGTCGGAGTGGCTGGGGCGCATGGGATCACTTCAAACCTGGCTGCGCTTCCTGTGTGCCGGGGGAGCTGATGCTCAACGCCTCCATCTAACGGTCCGTGATTTCATGGCCGAAAAGATGCGCAAGAGCTGCCGGCGTGCCGACGTCACACGAAGTCGGGACATGTCGGAGAGCACGCGGGCGCTCCTCGCGGCGGAGCAGGAAGTCCGGCGCCTCGAAGGGCAGGCGGCAGAGAAGGAGGCCTTCGTCGCAACGTGTACCGAGCTTGTGGAGCAACTAGCAGCCCAGCTGGTTGACGCCCAGGTACAGCTGACGGAGGCGGGCCAACAGATGGTCACAATTCAGGTCGAGCGGGAGCATGCACAGGCCAGAATCGACGAACTGCGTGCTGCGACCGCCGACGAAGAGAGGGCACGCAGAGAGCGAGAAGAAGCTCTGGAGGCCACCAGCCAAAGGGTAGCGGCATTAGAAAGACTCATTCAGCACGCTAATCCCTAAGGGCTTTGTTTTGCCATTCCCAAAACATTTGCTTCCGCTACTTTGATCCATCTGTATGAATCAATATATTTATCTGCATCTTTTGGTTTAATATGCTCAACCACAATTCACTGTCTTGCGGGAGTGTTAACCAAGCATCAGGCATCCATAATTGGGCCTGGATTTCTGGAGAAAAGAGGGAGGTCATTCCTAGGAAAGGAGACCTCAGACCTAATCAATGTACCATTCCCCAAACCTGTTCCAACACACGAGCGGGACAATGCTAGGGGCGTTGAGATTTTATCCGAACATAGGGAAATGAGAAAGGGTGAATCGCGTGTCCCGAATCCAGACATCCACAACGGTCGGCCTTCCAGGAAATGCCCAAGACGGTAGGCGGACAGTGGATCGACCATAACAACTGCAATAGACGGACCGAAAAAGGCCATCATTCATATTGCAGGAGGCGGACCACATGTCATCATGAATACCGCTTTGGGGTTTCTTCAGACACAAGGGTGGAAAATCCAGATCAACAGGGCATGCGAAGCGTGGGGCGAAGTGACGATTTGTTCGGACAGAATCCAACGCTCTCAAAATTGCGCCACCGTGGGGAAAACCTATTAGGCGGATGCACTAATCTGGCCGTGAGTCACCTCAATTCTCAGACATCACCTCTCTGACGAGGAAACCGTCGCTTCCCACCATTGCAGTGGGGCATCCCGAGCTGAATCGGGGAGAATATCAAAACTGCACCACTCTACCCGAAGTCAGGCCAGACGGCCGGCGACGAGGAGGGGCGGGACTTAACGATCCCTGAGGCTGGACCCGAGTCGGAATGCCCGGGCGTTCCTACGTACTCCATCAGGCTGGAGATCAAGCCACACGTAGTTCTGAGAGTGCAGTTTAACGTCATGCAGGACGTAGAATCCCGTTTAGGGGAGATCTTAGTTTAAGGTCGTAGAGCTCGGACCATAAGGGTTAGATCTTAGTTTAAGGTCTTAGAGCTCGGACCATAAGGAGAGATCTTAGTTTAAGGTCTTAGAGCTCGGACCATAAGGAGAGATCTTAGTTTAAGGTCTTAGAGCTCGGACCATAAAGACCTCAAAGTACGCCGCATCTGGTCATATCCCCTGGATATGCGAAGATGCACGGAGGGATAGTGTCAAGAGTGCCGAGGTTTCGCCTGGTCAGAATGGGAGGTGGGAAATGTGAATCATGCGGCCATTCACTCGAGGACCGGGAGCACCGGCGTGACGATATGAGAGTACTGCCGACCGTGGCGGAAAAGCAGCGTCAACATCGCACTAACCGTTGGTGGAATGAGGCAGCAAACGAGCATCGACCGCTCAATCGCAGGATTCATATCGATTTGCTGCCCGAGGCCATTGGGGGTACCGGCCCGAGTCGGTGGGAGAGCACTGAGGCATTGTGTCCGAACCGTTCACGGGGGCTCCACCCAGGGCGTAGACGATGGGTCCGAATGAAAGGGAGCACGAAGCCTGAAAACCGGAGGAAACCTGACCAAGCGGATCCTGACCCTCCTGGCAATAAACCAGAGTACTCTTGACACCGGTGGACCACTGCAAGGGGTCGGGGAACGCGCCTTGAGGGTGACCTGAAGGCGGCAGATTCCCCAGAGAAGGGGGAATCTCTAAGAGGTGGGGGGCTGGACCCGAAGTTTCAAACATCCGGGCGTTCCTACGTATCCCATAAGGATGGGAATCAAGCCGCACGTAGTTCTTGAGAGGCAGTTTAACGTCATGCAGGACGATGAAGGGTGTGAGGTAGTCCCACACACGGGGGGAGGCGTACGGCGTGGCCAGTAGACCAACGCGAATGAGGACATAATCCCCCGCTCACGCGATACGCCTCGCACAAAAAGGAGGGGAACTGGGGCCAGAGGCCCAACGCGGGATAGAGATTCCCGGGAAATGGGGCTGGGCCTGAAACATGAATGTCCAGGCGGTCCTACGTATCCCATAAGGATGGGAATCAAGCCATACGTAGTTCTTGAAGTGCAGTTTAACGTCATGCAGGACGATGAGGGGAAAAGAAGGGGGGAGCAGAAGGCATCCCCAAACGTGGGGGGCGTACAGCGTGGCGAGAAAACCGACGTGAATGAGGGCATAATCCCCCGCGCTCACACCATACGCCACATACCCAGAGGCAACTGGACCAAGGGCCTGGGATGGGATGGAAATTCCCGAAGGATGGGGCTGGGCCTGAAACATGAATGTTCAGGCGGTCCTACGTATCCCATAAGGATGGGAATCAAGCCGCACGTAGTTCTTGAGAGGCAGTTTTACGTCATGCAGGACGAATGCTGAACAGTTTAACATCTTGTAGCTCGGACGTATTGCAGTTTAGCTTCATGCAGGACGAATGCTGAACAGTTTAACGTCTTGTAGCTCGGACGTAGTGCAGTTTAGCATCATGCAGGACGAAGCACTTGGCAGTTTAACGTCTTGCAGCGCGGACGAATGCTGAACAGTTTAACGTCTTGTAGCCTGGACGAATGCAGTTTAACGTCGTGCAGGACGTGGTGCAGTTTAACGTCATGCAGGACGAAGTGCAGTTTAGCTTCATGCGGGACGAAGTGCAGTTTAGCGTCATGCGGGACGAAGTGCAGTTTAGCGTCATGCGGGACGAATGAACACTCAGGAAAAGTATTGCTTGAGGAACCTAGCGTTGGTGGGAGGAGTGACACGCTCACTATCCATAGTCGCTAGGGAGTACGCGCCATTGGGATAGACCTTGTGGACAACAAAGGGTCCCTCCCACTTGGGCTCCAACTTGGGTGGCTTCCTGCCGGGGATCATCGGCGCTCTTAGGGCTAGCACTAGATCACCCTGCAGGAAGGAGCGGAGGTGAACCTTCTTATTGAAAGCTCGAGCCATTCTGCTTTGATGCCTCTCCAAGTTGTGCAAAGCGCGAAGTCTATTCTCATCCAGTGCTTCCAACTCGACTAGACGGGCTTCAGCAACTCTGTCCGGCGCTTGCTGGTCGTAGACCGCAGTGCGCAAGGTGGGTAACTGGATCTCGATGGGCAGGACGGCCTCAGCTCCATACACCAGGGAATAAGGGGTCATCTGGGTGGAATTGCGAGTCGTCGTCCGATAAGCCCAGAGGGCGTTGGGGAGCTTGTCCGGCCAACCCTTCTTGTTCTGACCAACCATCTTTTGCAGAATGTTAGAGTGGGTTTTGTTAAACGCCTCGATCTGTCCATTCGCCTGCGCATGATAGCGAGATGTATGGTTCGAGCGAATGTTATACTTGGCGTACAACTTCTTCAACTCGGCTGCTCGGAAATTGGTTCCGTTATCCGTGAGGATAGCGTGAGGCACTCCAAATCGATGGACGATGTTGGAGGTCACGAAGTCAGCGATCAAACAGGATTTGACCTCTCTGAGCGGAATCGCCTCTGCCCATTTGGAGAAGAAGTCCGTAGCGGTCAGAATGAACCGGCACTGGCGAGCTGTCGCCGGTGGGTAAGGTCCCACAACGTCCAGTCCCCAGACTGCAAAGGGCCAGGAATACCTTGTGGTATGGAGAGGCTCCGGCGGCCGATGCACAAAGTTCGCATGAACCTGGCACGCATGGCACCTCCTGGCATACTCGATGCAGTCATGGATCATGGAGGGCCAGAAGTATCCCAACCTTCGAATCTGGTGGGACAGCTTCGGCCCTGTCTGGTGGGCGCCGCATGAACCAGCATGAACCTCTTGCATGACTCGTGGGATCTCAACTCCCTGAAGGCAACGGAGGAGAACACCATAAAATCCGCGTTTGTAGAGGATCTGCTCCAGGCCGGGACTGCTCTGGAGGACAAACTGCGATGCGCGGCGTCGAACTCACTCGCGCTCGGCCCGATCCGATGGAAGAATTCCATGTTGGAGGTACTCAACCAAAGGCGTCCTCCAATCAGGGGCTGATCCGACTGTCATATCTGGGGTACTTGGGGCTCCGGGCATAGGAGCAACCGTGGTGAGGTTACTTACCAACGGGCCGCGATCTTCTTCAGGGATAACGGGAGCGATGAGCCTGCGGCGCGTCACGCGGACGATCAGGTTGTCCTGTTCAGGCTCTGCAAGTGACGCAGCGAGGCTGGCCAAAGCATCTGCTCGACCGTTCTGCGACCGGGGAACATGGACAATTTCCGGCCGAGAAGGGAACCGGGCCATCAGAAGGAGGGTGCACTCCAACAATGGCACAAGTTCCGGCTTCCTGACAACGTAGTCGCCATTGATCTGCTTAACGACCAGCTCGGAGTCCCCTTTCACGCATAGACGGGGCACGTCGATCTCGAGAGCCAACTCGAGGCCGGTGATGAGGGCATGGTATTCCGCCTCATTGTTGGTACAGCCCTCTGACAACAGGAAAGAGTATGGCAGCACGGCTCGCTCCGGGGTAATGAAGACGATGCCCAAGCCCACTCTGTTGAGCTTAGGATTATCGAGTCTTTTACCGGTGGGGCTCCGGGATGCACCGTCAAAGTGCATCTGCCAGCATGAATCGGCTCGATCAACCGAGAGAATGGTCTCATCAGGAAAGCCTAGATCCAGCGGCTGATCCGCGGAGGTTGGGTGAGCAGCCAGAAAGTCTGCCAATGCTTGCCCTTTGATGGCCTTCTGAGACACATACCTGATGTCGAACTGCTGTAGAATCACAGCCCACCGCGCTAGACGGCCAGTCAACATAGTTCGGCTCAGGATATATTTCAACGGGTCTACCCGAGAAACCAACTGTACCTCATGGTGCTGCAAGTAGTGCCGTAATTTCTGTACGGCAAATACGAGTGCCAGGCAGCTCTTCTCGATGGGGGAATACCTAACGTCCGCATCGAGGAGCATGCGACTGAGGTAATAGAGGCTATTCTCCGTTCCCTCGTTGTTCTTCTGGGCGAGAAGGGCACCCAGGGACCGTTCCAGGGCGGTCACATAGAGGACCAGCGGCTTCCCGGATACAGGCGGCATCAGAACCGGAGGTTGAAGCAGGTACTGCTTGATCTCCTCGAAAGCGGTCTGACACTCTTTATCCCATACATAGGTGGCACCTTTCTTCATGAGCCGAGAAAAGGGCTTACACTTGCCGGCCAGATTCGCGATGAATCGGCGTATATAGGCTAAGTGGCCTTGGAACCCTTGCAGTTCCCGGACGGTACCTGGGGGAGGCATCTGGCTAATCGCCCTGATTTTCTCTGGGTCGATCTCAATACCCCGGTATCTTACCACAAATCCAAGGAACTTTCCGGAGGTGACCCCAAAGGCACACTTCAACGGGTTCATCTTCAGGCATCGAGACCGGAGGAAGCTGAACACTTTCTCAAGATCTTTGAGATGGTCCTGACGCTGGCGCGATTTGACAACCAAGTCGTCGACGTAGCATTCCACCAGTGTGCCGAGGATTGGCTTGAATATGTGGTGCATCGCCCGTTGATAGGTGGCACCTGCATTCTTCAGGCCGAAGGGCATGACCCGGTAGCAAAAGGTACCTTGGGGGGCCCTGAAGGCAGTGAACTCCTCATCCTCAGGGGCCATCCGAATTTGGTTGTATCCGGAGTATCCATCCATGAAGGAGAGGGCTTGGAACCCTGCCGTGGCATCAATCAACAGCTCTGTCACTGGAAGGGGAAAATCATCCTTCGGACAGTGGCGGTTGAGATCGCGGAAGTCGATGCAGACTCTGATCTGCCCGTTTTTCTTCCTGACCGGCACAATGTTGGCCAGCCATTTGGGGTACTGAACTTCCCTCACGAAGTTGGCTTTGATAAGCTTGTCAACTTCGGCCTCAACCATGGCACCGTGGGATGGGTGCATCTTCCTGGGAGGCTGCTTGAACCCGCGATGGTTCGCCGGGAGACCAAGGCGGTGGACGGCTACCTGAGGATCCAGCCCCGGCATCTCGTCATAGCCCCAAGCGAATACATCACGGTGCTGCCTGAGAAAGTCCACGTACTGCTGCCGCTCCTCAGAGGGCATGGCGGCACTAACCAATGTGGGTCTTGGATCGGCCTCGGTTCCAAGGTTCACCTGTATTAACTCATCGACCGTGGCGGGGACGCCCTCCTCAAAGGCTGGGGGTGCATCTTCCACGTCCTCTCCGCTCGGGGAGGGATCGTCCACGGGAGAGACTGCGTTGGCAACTGCATTGGGGCTACCAGATCCTGCTGGGCCACTGGTGCTGGCGCGGGCGGTCGCGGCCATCTCATCAGGAGACTCGCGGACCGTTAAGACCATGGCGACGTCCAACCGTTGAATCGGGAGGACGTAAGCGTCATCCAGACTTGCCCAGGGATCACTTGCAACAGCGACAAGCTCAACCTCACCTGCCAGGATCTGCTTATCCTTGCTCTTGTAATAGTCCGCGTCCAGATAGTGGGCTTCACACGAGGCAAAAGGAGAGGCATCTCCTTGAAGCACGCCCACTCGACCATTAAGGGAGTATTTGAGGCATTGGTGGTATGACGAGGGAACCGCCGCGTGAAGATGGAGCCATGGCCTGCCCATCAATGCGTTGTACGCAGTGTCCTGAGAGACTACCATGAATTCGGTGTTGGCAACCAAGTCACCGAACTGGGTCTTCAAACGTATCTTGCCGACCGGGGTTTGCTCGGTGCGATCGTACCCCTGGATCCTGAGGTCGGAGGGAATCAAGTCATCCTCAGACAACCCCAATCTCCGGAGCGTCCGAGTTGGAATCAGGTTAATCTCGGACCCCGTGTCGACAAGACAGCGCCGGACTTCAAGGCCATTGAACTGGCCAGTGACATACAGCGGACGAATGTGTCCCTGTATAGGAGGGTCTTCATCCTTACCAGAGAACGAGATAACTGCCTGAAAATCGGCGTCCTCGATCGTTTCGGCGTGAAAGGCCTCTGCAGCCGCAACCTCTGTCTCAAACTGGAGGGGGCTTTTCAGGGCTTCAGCGAGTGCCTCGTGCATCTCAGATGACATGCGCAGAGCCTCAAGGATGGAGAGCCTTGCTGGGATGTCGGCCAAGTGCTTCAGGACATCATACTTTTTGGCCAAGCGCGAGCCCCTGGTTGCAGGAGGTTGCTCTGCGGTAGGTGGCATGACGGGCCTTGCCGGTTGGATCGGCGGCCGACTGGTACTTGGCGCATCTCGCTGTTCACTGGTCGCAGTCCGGGAAATGGTCACCGTACTGGAGTCAGGAGGCCGGGATGGACTTGTGGCAGGGCGGAGCTGGTCGCGACGCGGCTGAGGCGGTTCTGCCTGGTCCCACACCACAAACAGTGGCGGAGGCGAATCCGTCATCCCCGGATGGGGGGGCTGTGCGCGCTGAGCTCGGTTTTGAGCCTGCTGCCTAGTCTCGGTGGCGTGCACGGCCTGGCTAGAGGTACCAACGGCTGTGCCCCGGCGACTCCTGTTGCTGCGGTTCTTCCGACGGTAGCGACGACCGGGGACACTAGGGAGGTCCACCTGGTGTTCTTCAACGTCGGGAACCGAAAAGGGATTTACCAGCTCGACGGTATTAACCGAAGCGTACCCAATACCGTCATCGGATGAATCATCCATCACCGGGCGGATCCGAGGAGGGACCCCCATCTCCGGGGGCATGAAATCGCCGAGAGTGCGGGATAGTGGCGGAACCGGCGGGGCGCGCTCTTCCTTCTTGCGCTGCCGCCGTTTGCTCCTCTTGGAAGAGGCAGGCTGGGACGACGATGCCGAAACAGCACCCGCGGATTCTGGGGGCTCAGGCTGATTCAAGCGCGCACGGATGATTCCATGGGCGCGAACGGTCGTCTTGCGGGCCATCCAGTTATTATACTTCTGGGATCCGCGGTTGGAGACCAGCTGCCATTCGTCCTCGTTGCCACTATCGTCATCTGATCCCACGAACACGCCCGCCACTTGTGCTGGAGCTGGGCCCAACCTGATTACATTGTTGTTAATCTGGTCTTGGAGCCAATCCTTAAACACATAGCACCGCTGGATGGTGTGCCCCAGGGCCCGATGGTAGGGGCAGTAGCGGGGGTTATTCGTAAGATGTGCCTCCTTTGGCTTCCAACACTCAGGCAGTCGCACAATCCTCTGCTCCAGGGCGCTCCAGAAATAACCGGGGACCTGATCCTCATGGAATGAGTAAGTCAGGTGTCGCGGGCCCCTGGGAGCGTGGTCTTGACGAGGGGCTGGAGGGGCCTGCCGAGGAGGTGGACCCTGATTATCTCGCCTGGGTTGCGGCGGTACATTACGCGGAGGGGCCGGCCGGTTCTGAGGCTGCCGCTGCTGGGCCGGGAACTGAGCCCGTGGAGGTGGATTCCTGTGAGGCTGTGGAGCTGGCCTCGCCGGCAGCAGCTCCAACGGCCTGGGGGCCTCTATCTGGGCAACAGCAGCGGGCTCAGCCCTACTGACTCTCCTTGCAGGAATCATAGGAGGCAGCGGGTGTGCCTGGCTGGCCTGTTGCAGGGCTTCCTCAAGACGTTGAGCTTTGTCTGAGAAGTCCCTGAACCCTCCGGGGTAATTTTGAGTGATCAGGGAAGGGACCAGCTCGGTCTTGACGTTCCCGACGCACATTGTCAGCAACTGCTCCTGAGTCAATGGCATGTCAAGGGAATACGTGAGACCCTTCCATCGGGCGACGAAGTCCGCGACTCGCTCATCAGGCCTCTGCTTGCACTTGAAGAGGTCTGCGATACTTGTCTTCCGGGTCGTGGAACTGAACTGGTAGAGGAACTGTCTACGGAGGTCCTCCCAGCTGGTTACCGACCCGACGGGGAGCTGGCTGTACCAGACAAATGCTGGCCCTTCCAGTGTCTGAACAAAGCAGCGAAGCTTAGCGGCCTCTTGCTGCGCTGGAGTCCCCAACATAGGCCCGCACCTCGAGTTGAAGTGGGCTAAATGCTGTGGCGGATCTCCAGTCCCGTTGAAGGGGGCAAAAGTGGGATTCCCGAATCCCGGAGGCGCCGGCATGTCATCCACCCATGCTGGGTAG
Source organism: Viscum album (assembly GCA_963277665.1). Lineage (NCBI taxonomy): Eukaryota > Viridiplantae > Streptophyta > Magnoliopsida > Santalales > Viscaceae > Viscum > Viscum album. The sequence goes on from OY728155.1 coordinate 1,911,550,242, forward strand.
GGCTTGCCGTCCGGTGGGATCGCCACCTGCCGAGTCTCCAAGGCTTCCAAGCGGGCAATGAGTGCCGCCATCGGATCGTCCGGACATGGGTTCCAGTCCTGGCGAGGATCTCTAACCACGAGCGCATTGCATGGCCCTTCAATCGGGTCGTCGACCGGGTCGTCGAACTCGGCAGCTCGTGGGATGGCGGGCGGAGCGGCCCTTGGGGCAGCGGGAGGAATCCGAGCGGGATCTCTCAGGTAGTCACGCCGCTCGGGAGGGTGTGGCGAAACATACCGCGCCCTCTTGCCATAGGCAATGGCCTCTCTCCTGTCGGCGAACACGGCGTAATCACGGTTGCCCGGGAGAGTCTCGTCGAGGAGCGGTTGTTCCGGTCCCTGCGGTCCTAGCCTAGGATCACCGTAGTCAGGCCGCCGTTCTGCAGCGCGCTCGGCGAGGAGCTGGTCAACCAGCTTCTTCTGTTCGGCGAGCTGCTGACGTAGCGTAGCCTTCTCAGGATCCTCCTCTGCCCTCTTCATGGAGGCAGATGGGTCGGCGGGCCTTATAGCCTCGCTGTGCTCTTTTCCTTTGCTGACGTTTCGGCTCAACGTCAGTGCTTCAGTGGGTGCGGGGAGCCCCAGGAGGTTTCTCTGATGACGAGTAACTCTCACTGATGGATCTGACGACGGCTTGTCTTCGGGGGGGAAGCCCCCGTCGAGAAGTTCCAAGTCGTTCCCCTCTCCCGACAGGTCAGCCATATTGACCGTTCCTGTCCCTGGGGATATACCCTCAGGGCCACCCAGCGAATCGGGCTGTCGGCGGATCACACTGAAGCGTAGGGCAGCGTACTGCCCCCATCCACGGATATACACGTGGGGAGTGGCTTCCTCGATAACTTTGCGGAGTACTTGAAAACACTCAACGCATCGTTGTTGGAGGGCCTCGTGGTGCTCAAATGACCCGGGGTGCCGAACCGTGGGGAGCATGGCCAGGTCAATTTGACGGCACTGCTCACCAATATCCTCCAGGTGCGCTTGACTCCCGGGGTATGGCATTTGTAGGCGGTGAAGACAGGAGCGAGTCTCCCGGAGAGTTCGGCGGAAGCATTCGAACTCATCCGGGGTGAGCGATTCGGGTGCATCAAAGCCCGGTCCTGCGACTGGCCAAAACTTCTCAGGGAAGTGGCCCTCTGCAAGGACGGTCCAGAAGCTCCACGACTCAAACTCGGGACCCAGATCTCCTTGGTCCTCTTCCATGGCTGGGAACGGACGGGGAACTGGTAGTGGTGCCGAGGCGGGCCGCCGGGCCGACGGGCTGGCCGGCGGTGAATACGGCGAATAGGCCGATTGGCCTCCATATCCCGGGCCGCCCTCTGAGGGTGGCGGTGCCCTGGCTACCACATCAGGATAGGACGGGCCGGCGAGCGAACATCCTGCCGTAGCATCGGTGCTCGCCGAGGGTGCACTAGATCGTGGTTCGACCGTCGGTCCCCAGAAAAAGTCTTCGGCTTCTCCGATCGAGACGGAAGGCACTTCCGGAGGGGCCGGTACCAACCGCAAGCTTGATTCTTGGGGGTCTACCAGGCCCTCGTTACTCCGGATATACCTTCGGAGAGAAGCGGGGATCACATCGATCTCGCTCTCGGGGAGCACGAGGCTGACGTGCCGCATTCCTACCCCTGCCCTTGACTGGCGGGATTGGGGAAGGGGCTCTGTCGCCGAATCGTACTCCGCCTCTGAGTCAGAGAAGCAAACCGGTCGGATCTCTGTCCGGAATTCCGTAACATTCTTCCCTCGGCGTCGACGCCTTGCCTTCCGGCCCCTGGGTGGTTCTTCGGGGCAGGGCTGATCTCTGTCCTGGCGTCCTCCGGCCGCACTGGTGCTGGGGCCAAGAGGACTGGGAACCAAGGTGCGAGGGGCACCGGGACAGATATCAAAGGGGACGCGGGGAGAGATGATTCCGGGCAGGACTCCGGGCCGGGATCGGAAGGTGGGCTGACCCATGCCTCCTGGATCAGCCACACAGAGTAGATCCTGCCGGTGAATAGCGCTACCGCGAGGTGGTCCGCGGTGGCTACTGCCAGTGCCAGCAACCGGGAGAGTTGACCCAACCTGCCTTTGGGGCGGTAGGGGCCTCGATCCAGGTCGGGCATAGGAGTTCCCCTGCTCAGGATGCGCAGAGGCCTGGCGACTGGAGCCAGCAGTGGCTTGGGCCAATGCGGCCGCTGTTGCTAGAGCCCCAAGGTGGGCATCCTCTTCCGCTCGTGCCCGACGTTGGCGTCGAGACAGACGAGTCGGGATGAGCGGCGCGGGCAGGTGGAGAGCCCGCTCTTCGACTGGAGAGGCCTGGCGGCGGTGTCGCCGTGGCCTGGCGGGAGTCCTTACCGTAGATCCCTGGAGCGAATCCCGGATAGGATGATCTCGGGCCTCTTCCACCTCATCCGCGTAGGGAAGGGAACTGTCAGAGCGCTCCGGGGATAAGCTCCCGAAGCGGTTGGACGTTGAGGTAGGCAGCGGTGCCTCCCTGCGCGGCCCTCGGGGGCGGCGGTGGTGGCGAGGCGCAGCCTCCTCAAGGTCTAGGCGAGCCATTTCCCTAGTGGGGATGACTCCCTCTTCCTCGTATCTCCGCACCAGGGTGTTGATCACCCTTCTCTGGATGACCTCCGAGGGGGAGAGAGGGCGTGGTCGTCCCGCAATTGCGGCTGCTGGGACGGCTGTGGAACGGGCGGGACCGCGCGGAGTAGCCGCGTCGGTGTTTCCCCTGTCCCTGCGTCAGTGGGCGGGTGGCGATCGGGCACTGGATCGGGCGACCTGATTTCTGAAAGCAGGGAGAATGACCCATTAACACTGACAGGAAAAAGGAATCGACAACCAACCATTAGTGCCACGACGCCTTCCGTGGGGGGAACCCAGGCCCTCGACGTTGCGAGATGGAGTTCCCGATTTCACTTCCCCAGCCCCTGGCGGGTAAGACTGAATGCTTGGCCGGGCAACACGCCGGTCTTCCAACACCTCTGAAAGCCATCGGTCTTCGTATCGAGGAGAAGAGATTCACGTCGGGTTCACCATTTTTCTGTTTCGGTGCGGATGTGCGTCGGGTTACGCTGTTCCGCTAGGACGCGTTCGCGCGTGCACCCGTCAACCCGAGGGGATGGGCGCGCGGCTTGTGGTCCCGCAGTCCCGCTTTCCAAGGGCGGGCGGCATTCGTCCCTTATTCAGGGGCGTCTGCTCCTTGATCGAAACCGGGATGATGGGATGTCAGATCCTCCTTCCTTGGACGTCTCCTCGGAACTCGTCGCCTAATCCGGGTCTCCCTCATAGACTTAAGAATGTTCGTGAATCTCGTTCCCGGCACCATATCTTCATGGACACCGGTTAATTACGCTGCTTCCGCCCGGACGCTCCAAGGAGTCTGGGCGGGGCAGCAACCTGCGGTGAGAAGGCCGGGTGGCTCTGGGTGCTGGGGGCGTGTCGTAGCACTGCGGCTCTGCACGTCTGTCTTCCATCCCTAATAGGGCTTCTCGAAGGCATGATGGCCTGAGGCATCTCGTACTAGGTGCGGGGAACTGTGTCACCTGAGGTTTTCCTCAGCTTCCCATGTTTAACACGGGGTATGCCGCGAGTTTAACGTCCAGCGGGGACGACATCGGACCGATCAACACGAAAAGTGGATCGGATGACAGAACCCCTTGCGGGGAACCTCCGACGCTGGGGCCAGCACATGGGCGGCTTCCCAAATGATGTGGAGTGGAGTGAAGTGGCATGACCCCACCGGGATGTGGCGGCCGGGGTAAGGATCAGGATGGATGATGGAGTGAAGAGCTTGGACCCCGTAGAGGCTTCCTACGTACCGCGCGTTAGCACGGATCAAAGTCAACGTAGTTCGGGTATACAGTTTAATGTCATGCTGGACGTCGGCAAGCCGACTCACGAAGAGGTCTAGGCCGCCGGGCGGAGGATTGAACCGGACCACCTCGCACAGAGGGGGGTGGAACGGCCGGGTGGATCACAGTTTCACGTCATGCTGGACGATAAAAGGAGAAATGGGAAAAGGGGCTGTGGGGAGGCACAGTGGAGATACACACGGGCAGTCTCCCACAGGGGCGGATTCATAGGTGAATCGACGCAAGCGTGAACCCTGGAGGGGTCCACTGATGGACGAACCGACGTAAATACGACCGGGACGACCAGGTGGTGGGATTGGACCTCAGGGAGGCTTCCTACGTACCCTGTATAGAAGACAGGGATCAAAGTCCACGTAGTTCATTCTGTCAGGACTTACGCACTTGAGGCAGCCCGGATGCGACAAAACTCAGTTGGAAGGGACTTGGACCGAAAGTAGGAGACACCTCGATCCCAGTCACACCCTCTACTGGCTTCGTCAGTGGGGAGGCGCAATGGAGATACACATGTGCAGCCTCCCACGAGAAACTAGGGGTTTGTAATACCCTTCCCCCGTAGGGAAAAGCCACTCCCATTAAATCGTCCCAAAAGTAGGACAATCCCGACATCCCTGCAGAGACGAGCGGGTGGGGGCCACGTCCAAACCGGGGGGAGACCCTGCGTGCAGAGCACGGGATCGGACGAAGCGGACGGTTTAGCGTCTTGCCAGACGAAGTACAGTTTAACGTCATGTGTTGAGGACGAAGCGGACGGTTTAACGTCTTGCCGGACGAAGTACAGTTTAACGTCGTGTGTTGAGGACGAAGCGGACGGTTTAACGTCTTGCCGGACGAAGTACAGTTTAACGTCATGTGTTGAGGACGAAGCGGACGGTTTAACGTCTTGCCGGACGAAGTACAGTTTAACGTCGTGTGTTGAGGACGAAGCGGACGGTTTAACGTCTTGCCGGACGAAGTACAGTTTAACGTCATGTGTTGAGGACGAAACACTTGGCAGTTTAACGTCTTGCAGCGCGGACGATGGGGGCTAGGCAGTTTAACGTCGTGCAGCCTGGACGTATACAGTTTAACGTCGTGCAGGACGTGGTGCAGTTTAGCGTCATGCAGGACGAATGCTGAACAGTTTAACGTCTTGTAGCTCGGACGTAGTGCAGTTTAGCGTCATGCTGGACGAAAAAGCCGCCGGTAGGTCCGTGTCACTTCGCGCGAGCCTAGGGGGGGCCGCACGGAAAGACGACGCACAACGCGGGCACCTGCGATGAAGACCATCGGGCACCACGTAGGCGGGTACCCAAAGGGGGTCAAGGGAGGCGACCCTGGCGGATTGCGCGCGAAAGAGGAGCTTTGCGCGCAAAACCGCGGGTCGGCGCGCAAAATGGCGGGCTGGCGCGCAATTGGGCCAGCGCTTCGCGCGCGGATGATTGGGATTGCGCGCACCGGGCTTCGGGTAGCGCGCGGGGGCAACGGCTCATTCTCTAACGAATGGCCACTTTGAAGATGGGGGGGTGCGCGCAATCGGGTTGGATTGCGCGCACCCGGGGGCAATTGCGCGCAAGAGGCTTCTTTTGCGCGCAAAGGCCTTCGGGTTGAAATTGATTCAAAGGAAATGAGCCAAGGGGATTGCGCGCAAAGGCGGACCCCAAGGCTCTATTGCGCGAAAGAAAGGAGGTTACCTGAAGAGCGGCATTGCTCGCGGAAGGGGTTGAATTGCGTGCGCGGGAGACCGTTCGACTTCCAGCAACCTTTGAAGCGTTGGGGGTCGCCTAGTATTTATAGGCAACCCCGGGCGCGGAATCCAAGGCGTGAGCGCGGAATTCTCCTCGCGGGCGCGGAATCGGGCACGGCGCGCAAGGGAGTTGCGCGCATCCCGGGGGTTTTGCGCGCGGATCATCATCTTTGCGCGCAGACCTCTGAAATTCCGCGCAAGGCCTCCGGGCCCTCCGAAACATCCTTCCGACTCCAAATATGACCTCGCTTTCCGCATCCGGAGCTTCGTTTGGGAACAACGGACTTTTTCGGCGTCTACAAACACATAGACCTGAGGACTGCCAGCGTAGCATGTCGCTGTGCGAGGCCAAGTCCTACATGCGTATAATTTTTCTACATGGGGATACATTCCTCCCATGATGAACATTGATTCATGGGGAAGGGTTATTTCTGCATAGTGTTTTGCTATGGTGGGGTGCTAGTTTATAGAAGGGAAATCAATTTATTCCATGTGGAATGATGTCCACAGAGACTTTCCCAATTCACATATTCTTGGATGTTCTTTAATTTTACACTTAATGATATATTGTGGGTTTTTGACCTACTGGAAAAAAATACCTTTGGTTTTTCTCTCATCTGAGTTCTCCTCCAACAATATCCACTTTCCCATCATCATGTTGTTGTTTACTAATCATTTTCCTCAATTTTCCTCTTAGTTATTTTATAGAAAAATTTATGGATGAACTACCATGATGGAAGGCTATTCACAGTGTTGTGCATACCTTAATTTTTAGGATATTAGGAGGACACCTGTAACACCCTCAAATGATAAAGGGTTAAATGACTAAATGATATGACTCTTGTCAACAAGGCGCGCCTTCCTTTTCGGGAGCCTGTCTGATTAGAACTCCACAGTTAAGCGTGCTTGACCTGGAGTAGTGATCAGGATGGGTGACCTCCTGGGAAGTTTCTCAGGATGGTGTGTGAGTGAGGACATAAAACACTGGAAAGGACATGTGTTGGACTGTGGGGACTGTCATTAGTCAGATGACCCGTTCGGGCATGTGGGTGGACCCTAGGGTGGGCCCCACGTGTCTGCGGGGGCAACTGGTGGTACTTGGTGGGCCAGGACCCGACGACCATGTTAAGGCGGGGTGGTTGTGCTGTTACTGGGGCCCAGTTGTCAAAATTGGTATCAGAGGAGGAACCCAGCCTTAAGTGCACGGTGCACTGCCCGGGTTGAGATGTAGGGCCCACAATGAGGGCGTTGTGCTCTAAAGGGGAGGGGGGTGATTGTAACACTCTCAAATGATAAAGGGTTAAATGACTAAATGATATGACTCATGTCAACAAGGTGCACCTTCCTTTTCGGGAGCCTGTCTGATTAGAACTCCACAGTTAAGCGTGTTTGGCCTAGAGTAGTGATCAGGATGGGTGACCTCCTGGGAAGTTTCTCAGGATGTGTGTGAGTGAGGACAAAACACACTGGAAAGGACATGTGTTGTTCTGTGGGGACTATCATTAGTCAGATTACCCGTTCGGGCATGTGGGTGGACCCTAGGGTGGGCCCCACGTGTCTGCGGGGGCAACTGGTGGTACTTGGTGGGCCAGGACCCGACGGCCATGTTAAGGCGGGGTGGTTGTGCTGTTACTGGGGCCCAGTTGTCAAAACACCTCAGACTACAAAGGGTTTCATTCAAGGGGGAAGCTATTTGTTGGGGTTTACATCACCCCTCAACCATGAAACCCTCTTTTTTGTCTATAGGTTTCGATTGTACCACCTCATCCCACGAATTTATCTATTCATGGGGATTCTATGGGGGGGAAACCCATCATCTGGTATCATAAATGAATATGGATTCGTGCACTAGTGTCGAGAGTCTCCCCTCCCCATTAGAATGATTTTGTTTGTGCGGTGGTATTTGAAGTGATAGAACATCATGTAATGTGGTGGTTCGTGGAGCGGTGTGTTCTGTGTGGGAAAAGAATATCGTTTTCTACTTCCCTTATTGAAAATTATTATTATCCTTATTCATAATTTTATTTCATCCCTTTTCAGAGTTTGATGTTACTGTATTATTCCCATATGTATAATTTGTAGGGCCCAATAGTGGTAGAACATCATAAACACAATGAATTCAGATGAAATTGAGATGGATTGGTTTGCATCAATGTATGTTCCAAGGGCCGATGGAGTAATATATTTGTTATTGGATTTATTTATATAGATTTTTATGAAAATATTAAAACACAATATTTCATAGAAGAGTCATAAAAATTGATTGTTTTTTGTGGCATTATCAATCAACGATTAGTTCTATATGGCGGTTTTCAAGGTTGAGATTAATGTAGATCAGGATGAGTGACATTTATTAAATAATATATCCTATTAAGGATGGACTTGTGGAATTGTATAAGGAATAAATAATGGAGTTGAGTACACCATTGGTCATTAGAGGGTGTGAACACTATTGTTGATTGAAATTTAACAAGGTGATGAGGATATAATATCATATTATTTGGTATTGTGTAGTGGTTAATATTTCAAGTTATCAATCAGTTATGAGTATATTTACCATGTCTAGTAGTGGTATTCGATAATTATAGGAGTGAAGGAACTGGAGGAATAACCCTCATGTGGGTAGTGTTTTGGGAGATATGTTTGAGGAATGGTGGGCATGAGGTTTTTTTTTCATAGGTGATCCACTATAGGGAGTGCCCCGATTCGAGCTCCCCATGGTTGAGGGCCTCATGACATGGTGAGTGTGGTGATCGGTCATCTTGGATGGTGTGGATCTTGGTTGAGTGTCTATAAAATAAATATTTCCCCTATCCGAAATAGGTAGTGTGATATAAATTTATCTGTGGTCCTAGAATGGTGGAAAAATGAGGGAATACCCTTGATTTTATAGAGATTTCTATGAATGGTGGACCTGGCATTTTGGTGAAATAACCATCATGAAGGGTGTCGTTCTTGATCTGGGCATAGTGTCTGGAACATGCACCTATCTGGAATGGGGATGCCAAAATGGAAATTGTGGGGCTCTTAGTGATTGGATATAGAATATAAAACATAAAAAATAGTGGATCCTAATAATGGTGTGTCAGAGGACTATTTTCCTGAAATGGAATATTGGGATGTGCTTGATCATGGTAGAGAGCATGTTAGACAAGATGGGATCCTTGAGAGAGGTTCTTCACTTAATATTGGATAATACAACACTGTGGTGAGCCACTATTTATTTTAAAGGAATTGAATACTATTTTTCTACATAAGTCTTTTAAACCACTCCCCAACTCACCTAATCTCCCTCATGTAGGACATAACTCAGTGGGTTTCAAACCACCATACTCCTTTGACCAACATATTTGTATGTTGTTTTTGAAAGAATTTTAGTGATGAATCATGGTGATATATTTTATCTCAAATTAATTTTGCATTTTACTTATTTTTTTACTCTTTGAATGTTGTATTGGTTTGTTGTTTGAAATTATTTCATCAAATCATTGTAGAAATCATCTAATAGGAGTGGAATTTTTCTCAGCATAATTGGGGGATGTCCCTAGAGGATTATCACATGCCATTTTGAGTAATTTCATTGAATTTACACTTTTGTGTAGAATTATTCAAGGGTTTTTAAATTAAAATTATTTTTCAATTAAATTTATATCACGTTATAAAAATTCACCACATAATAATGTTGGGAGTACTTCATAGACCATTATTTGGTGTTCGATCATATGTTTTTTGCGATGAGTTCTATCAACGATTTTTAGGTGTTATGACTATTTCATATAAAATTATAACATGATATTTTATTTCTTATAAAACATAAATACGGTTATAAATAAATAATTTCAATATTTTTCTAGAGATGTGTCTGTATATTGATTTGTATAAGACTGTTGGACATGGATGAGCTTGGGTGAGAGTCACCAAGTATAACTTAAAAGGTAATAGACTCCATTAATGAGTTAATTGGTGCATTTAACATAACTTCTGGTATTTGAAATTATTTATGTATAATGAATTTTATATATATGGTATTTATACTATCGATGATTGACTATATTGAATAAAAAATTGTTTTATTTAAATTAAACGGTTGAAGTAGATATTTTTTTGACGTCTTACGATAGACCCATGTACATATTTGTGATGCTTCGATAACCAATGGTCGAGGTCTTGATTATAAATTCATTACTTATGAAACATATACCATGAAATGTATAAATTAAATGAATTAAAATTAATATGGAATCCCATGTGTAATATCATTAGACACCTCATTGTATAGGAGACTGTGGGATCAGGATGATTGACCCTAGTAGGCCCTAGTGAAGATGCGAGGTTCCATATATCCAGAGGTCTTGGTTATATGAACATGGGGTGGGGGCTTCTCTACCACTATTAATTTATATTTTTGGATGTTCAAACATGGGTAGACTATAGATAGGATGGGTGTGAGAGTAAATATATAGGGTGAATTTGTAAATGGGATGGGCACAAGTCCCTCGCCCTTTTGTGTAAATTTTTTTTATTTATTGTTTGGATAATATTGTAATTTTATACTTACAATGAAATCTTGGGATTATATTCTATCTATGTGATGGATTTTTACCCAAGGGATGATATTGAGAATGAGGATATCTAGTAGGTTTTTCATGTTATGATGTAACCTAGGGGACCCATGTGGGTTTCCTAGTGTGACATTGACTCTAGAGAAATGTAGTGTCGGTAAGAAGATGCTTTTTTGTGTGTTTCATTAGAATATAAATTGATATTGTGATATTCTAATAGTTGTATTTATTGTGATAGAATATTGACTTTACTGGCCAAACCAAATTATGTGATATGGGTTCAGAAAGATGGATTAACCATATGATATGTGTTTTATGAGATATTATGGGAGGGAAACATAACATATGAATCCTTTAATTGGAATTCTATTGTCTTATAAAATAGTGTTCAGAAAAGTCAATATGAAAATGGGATACCAAGGGAACATTTTTTATGTATTCTTTTATCAAATTTATTTGGGATTCCTAAGACACTTCTTAGGACCTGGACATTGAGTCTGTTACTATGGGTATTCCTGGGATCATCCAAAAGATTTGATCTTATAGATTGTAATATGAGATTACTATAGGTCTATATAGGATATTATGGATGTAACTAATATTACTGGGATTTTCATGACATTATTTTTGTAACACCCCAAGATTCCATGGTACACTCCTCTTTGAATAATAGAGCAGCATGTGTTGTACGCAACCTCGAGTTCTAACACATCGCGACCAATCAAAGTAGCCGTTATGAATAGTAATACCCACCTTTTGAAATTATATAAATTTTATATTTCAAAATGGACTTCATTTTTGTATTTGGAATATCAAAATTATCCTAAGTTGATTTTTTTTTAATTTTCTGAGAACTTCCAATTTTCAATGAATAGAGAAAATACATAAAAACAACTTTTTTAATCAAAATAATTTATAGTGATAAATTATATTATTGAGTGGTTTTTAAGTATAATTAGAATATATTTTTACCATTTTATCCAATGTTGGTCATTATAATTAATTTCACTTTGAAATTTGACATAAACAGTTGTCAATATTTCGATTGATATTGTTTTTTAAAAACACGTTATTTGTTGTGACAATGAGAATTAATTATTAAATTAATTATTTCAAATTATATGTTTTGAATTTTGTAAAATAGACATCATATTTGTATTTGGAATATCAAATATATCTTAGGGTGAATTTTTTCTATTTTTCTGAAAAACATCAATTTTTGATGAATAGTGAAACCACTAAGTGGTAGTTAAAAAAACTTATTTTTCATTTAAATGAAACTTTACCACTTCTGTGATTTGATTTTAAAAAATCTTACATACATAATTTTCATTAATAAGTAATATTTGGTTAAATTGGATAAAAATAATTTTTGGTGAATAGTAACTTTTATGTTCAATTAATCGCGATTAAAGGTAATTAGTGAAATTTAAGGTAAAAATGATATTATAAAAATATGAAAAGATCTTGACCCTTGTCCTACCCTTATTTTATGACTAATGGACGACCGAGACAATCCATGGGTCAACTTGGGGACCCCATGCAGCCACTTGGGTAAGAAAATGACATTAATAACTTTTTATTTAAAGTAAAAATAAAATTGTCACAAACATGTGTTGTTTTACTAAAACGATTATTACATGGGGTTATATAAGTTATCGTTAAACTATAAATATTCATTGGAAAGATAAAACGATTTGCTAAATCATTATAGTTTTTATATAATTTTTTGATATTAAATAAATTAAAATATTTATGACACCATGATGATGCAGCGATTACCACATTAATTAACGATTTAAACAAAATGAAAAGATAATGTAAAATCATAGACATAAACTTGTAAAAAACCTCTTGGATGGGTAGATTTAGAACCCTTATCACCTTATCCTCTAAATATTTAATTGTGGGACCTTTTAAATCTGAAAAGTACTTCATAATAATGTAACATTTCATTACTTTCCAAGAGTTCCCCTCATCTCCCCTTATAAAAGTCCCCCACCTCTACCACCTTATTCACACCTTCAAAGCCATTTGGCTTGGCCAAAATCTGCCCAAATAATCTCTCAACGTACCTCTATTACTCCTAGAATCCTCAATTTGGGAATAATTCTTCCCAAGGAAGACTTTGGCTCAAATCAAACAGAGTTACCCGATTTTAAGGTAATGGATTCTCTTAGGATATTTTGTTTTATTTTGTTTTTCCAACCACTTAAACTATTTTTATTCATTTAATTTGTAACAACACCAGTATATTCAATATACTAGGATGTTGTTATGAGAGGTATTTTATTTACACTTACACACACCTTCGTCAAATGGTTAAAGAACATACTGTTTCTGTGGTTGGCAAATTTCTGCCTCACGAAATGATGATTGTTCAATCTTCTTTTAACACTTCTAATGGTGGCCATTAAGATGATACTATTTCTATATATGATATATATTATGTTTATGATTTCCTTATGCTTCTTTATTTCTCATTTATGTTATACCATTATGATTTACATTATGGGTAAACGCGATAATTTCATTTTACGAAGTGCGGACTACCATCCCCTCAAAGTGATTTGAATAATTAATTCCACATGTGGGACGTATAAAGGATGGAGAAAATGATATTATATATGATATTATATAGGAATTATAATAAAACATTATATCATTATTATTTCATTCCATTAAATACGAAATAGAAATGAAAGTAGCGTTCATCCGTACGTACGGCTTACCGTCTCTATGAACGGTACATTTCATTTCTTACCTATAAATGTTACGTTATATTATGAATGAATGTATATTCTGGATATATATGATATATATGATATCTATATCATGAATATAATTCTGGAGATAATGGATATTCTTCCACATAAACAACTTGTAATTATAAGAAGTTTATTTTTTACTCAAGTGCCAAAGATCGACAAAACAAAAATTATTAACTTAAATAATTACATAATGTTCATAACATGGAAATAAGTGATAAAAAAGGAATAATGAACTTGAAAAATTTTCTTAAGAAAGTTTAAATTAACTCTAGTCTATTATTCAGGAGGTTAAAGAACGATCGAGTCATGTCCGACATGAGGTAAGGGACCTTCTTAACCCAATTTCTATTCTTTGGATTAGTCTCCTACTTTGAAATTATGTCATGATATTATTATGTCCTATCTTGTATTTGTACTTCCTTTATGTGTACTTATAGTTAATACACATAATTGATCTATTTTATTTAAAAATGATCTTTGTAAGGGACTTCGTTTCAATCTCCATTCATTGAGGCATATTTTGTTTTATACCCAAATTTTATATATACGGTTTATAAACCCCTTTTACTTTTACGTTTATTCAAATGGAATATTTTTATACGAATAATTTTTACTAAAACACAAAAGGAATGTTTTGTCTTACGTACGCAGTGACAACAACTTCTCCATAGCCATGACCATTATTTCAGTTTTGGCTTCCTCTACAAGCCATAACTTTTTGTAAATGAAAAATAAATACCATGTTTTACTTTTCATTTATTTTGGTATTAAAAATGGTTTTGAAAGTGTTTTTATTATATCAATGTGTTTTATTGATATCTTGTGATTGAAATATGGAACTTTTATGTTTCCTTTATGCATGTTTTATGTGATACGATTATGTTGTGGTTTATGATATGTTTAAACATGTTCATATGAGGAATTAATTGGACTTAATAAGTGATGGGTGGAGCCCACTATAGATTCTCAATGCATTGGAAGGTCTCATGAGACAAACTAGTGTCATGGCACGAGGCCTTGAAAAAATATTATTTGTAGTCTTGGCATGAGGCCTTGGCTATGTGGTTATGATAGTCTGGCATTATGCATTCCATCATTAGGAATCTGGTCATTGATATTGCATGTGATTATTCGACTAGTAGAATAACCATGTGAATAACTAAATGGCATTAGTTCATTTTACTTTTTCCATAATATACTGAAGTTCATGTTTAAAAGGCTTTTTTTGTTATACATTGCCTTAAATGTTTATGTTTATTTATGAAAGCTTCTGCTATATTGTTATCCTTAATGATCATCTGAGCTCACCCATTTCAATGTTTTAATTTTTCCAGGATGTGAAGAAGTATTTTATGAATGACCTGAAGGGATAATATAAGGGGATAAGAAGAAAATATGTTGTTTTAGTATTGTATTATGTTATGATGTAATGTAAAACTTATGAATGTATCTAGTATTTCAAGGCTACTAAACTAATCAGTATTTCGAGACTTGATCTTTGTGATCAAGCCAATGTCATGCAATAGTGCACCGACTCTGGGTAACTGGGGTCGGGGTGTTATAGTTGGTATCAAAGGCAGTTTAGTACTACCCTTGGAAGCTAGATTTACATAAACACTGATTAGAGTACACAGCCCTAAGATAGACATTGAGGATTAGTATAGAAGAACTTCCTAGAATTTTGGTATTATAGTGATTTTGTGAGTTTTTTGAGTAATACATCCCTGTTTGGATACGAGCAGGTAGAGGCGACTCTGGCACAAATGTACCTAGGGGTAAAACCCGAAAGCACTACTTTGAGCTAGAATCGAATGGGAACTGATGCACGACAACGGGCCTTGCTGCACTCTTGGTTACGACACTCCTGGGGGATATGCTTAGGATAATTCTAATTTTATTTACAAACCACTATGAAGGGTTATGAGTATATACATCCTCAAAGAAATTTTTTTTATGATTATGGATTATATTCATAAATAGATCAATTTATGTTAGGTGTTTTCAATGTTTTTAATTATTTATTTCGATTCATAAACTAATCTAGTTTATGACATTGTTTAGAAATGTCGCCTAGTGGAAGGAATGGAAACCGTATCAATGAACACACTCTATGTAGGGATTGAGCTCCTGCTCAAGATAATTATAGTGGAGCTGGTGACACGACTGGTGCTGATCATCTTATCACCATACAGGGACAACTCACACAGGTTATTAATAATAACCTTACTCGTATGGAGCACCCTGATCCGCAACAGGGAGGATCAATGTTAGATAGTTTCATGAGAAAAAAACCGCCAACATTTAATGGGGGTACAAATCCATTAGTAGCTGAGCAATGGATAAACTCCTTAGAGAAAATATTCCATGCCTTTGGGAGTAGTGAAAGGGAAAAGGTTATCATGGCAGTTTATCGCCTCACTGGAGATGCTGAACAATGATGGTCATTGATTCAAAACAAAGAAGATGAAGAATTATAAAATATGGAATGGAGGGAGTTCAAAGTTATTTTCGTAGAAAAATACTTTCCTTGTGACCATCGAGTAGATATGGAAAGGCAATTTCTGAGTCTGAGGAAAAAGGAGGATGAGAATGTCGCAAAGTATGAGTCTAACATTACAAGGATAGTGAGGCATGCTGCAGATTATATACGTAACCCAAGAAGTAATACTGATCATTTATTTGATGGTTTAAACCCATTTCTCTATCGTGATTTAGTATCACAATCTTTCTCAACATACGAAGATATAGTCTCGTGTGCTATCAAGACAGAAAAGGAATTATCTAAGTCTTATGACAACAAAGTAAAGCAAGAGAAGAAGAGAACGGTGGAACAAGAGATAGATAAAGGGAAAAGGGAAAGAATGATTTTACATTATGTGATAATTGTGGGAAGAATCATCCCTATACTTGCTTGAAATTAATGGGAGTTTGTTATAAATGTGGAGAACAAGGTCATCAGGCTCGTGATTGCAAGGGAAAGAAAGATGCTATCAATGTTGAATGCTACAATTGTATGGAAATGGGGCATTATGCAAATGAATGTCCTAAACTTCAGGTAAAATTACCTAAGAAAAGGCCAAGGGATCATGGAAAATCTTATGTTGTTACTACAATTGAAGTGGAATAATTAATGTATTGGTGATTTTGGGCTGAAGGATTATATTCTGGTTATAAGAATAATGTGATATATATAAGGATAGTACTGAAGTACTTGTTGTTTTCATTAAGGTTTCAATATGATGAAGGAAATCATATTTTTAGCATTTGACAATAGGATAATCTTTACTTTGTTTGGGTAATCTGATGTTACAATTGATTTCAAAATTTAGAGACCTTTTAGAGAAAGTCTGGATAGAGGTATTTTTGATAACTATAAAGGTTGGAATGGATTAAGTTGAACTTTGGATAGTATTGTTCAAGGATAAAAAATTTCTGAAGATTATTTTTGGAATATTATAATAGTATAGTTTTAGGAAAAGGACAACCTTCAGGTTGGGGGATAACCCGTCGCGTCGGAAAAAGCTGCAGGAATCGAAGCCACAACCATAGTGCGATAGGCCTTTATTACCTACCACTAGCCTACATGAAGTCCCTTGTTATTTCAAAATAGTTTTCCTAATTTAAATGGTATGTGTTAATATTGGGAAGCTTATACAATTATGATAAATATAATATTTTGAGTTCTATTATCTTTTGGAGTGAATGATGGGTTTGTGGTAAAAATTTATTAAAGAATGAAAGTCTACATGACAATTAAGTATATTTCCTTACGTTCTTAGTAAATTTCTTAAATAAATTCATCAACATTATGAAAGGTAACTTAAAAAAAACGTTGTCGGTTAACTTTTCCGACTGGGGATTCAATGACCGTTTAACCAATCACAAGTTTGTGATTTTCTTGTGGTTAAATTTCTCTTAATCCTATTTTCTACAACTCTCCATTATACCTTGATGGTTTTTTTCCTCCATATCCATATTTTCATAGATTCATAGTATGGGCTATCTCGGGTGACCTTTGTACTTCTATTTATTTCTTTTTAAGTTATATTTTTATTAACCTTATTTCCGATGTGGGTTTTCCACAAAGGTATTTTCTATTTTCAACCTTTTATTTTCAAAGAAAAATTTTAAATTGTGAGGACGCAATTTATTAAAGGAGGGTAGAATGTAACACCCCAAGCATCCATGGTACGCTCCTCTTTGAATAATAGAGCAGCGTGTGTTGTACGCAACCTCGAGTCCTAACACACCGCGACCAATCAAAGTAGCCATTATGAATAGTAATAACCACTTGTTGAAATTATATAAATTTTATATTTTAAAATGGACTTCATTTTTGTATTTGGAATAACGAAATTATCTTATGTTAAATTTTTTGTAATTTTCTGAGAAATTCCAATTTTCTATGAATAGAGAAAATACTTAAAAACAACTATTTTAATCAAAAAAATTTATAGTGATAAATTATAATATTGAGTGGTTTTAAAGTATAATTAAAATATATTTTTACTATTTTATCCAATGGTGGTCATTATAATTAATTTCACCTTGAAATTTGACATAAACAATTGTAAATATTTTGATTGATATTGTTTCTTAAAAACACGCTATTTGTTGTGACAGTGGAAATTAATTATTAAATTAATTAATTCAACTTATATGTTTTGAATTTTTTAAAATAGACATAAATTTTTAATTTGGAATATCAAATATAGCTTACGATGAATTTTTGGTATTTTTCTGAAAAATGTCAATTTTTGATGAATAGTGAAACCACTAAGTGGTAGTTAAAATACCAATTTTTCATTTAAATTAATCATTACCACTTCTTTGATTTTATTTTAAAAAGTTTGAAATACATAATTTTTATTAGGAAGTAAAATTTGGTTGAATGGGATTAAAATAATTTTTGGTGAATAGTAACTTTTAAATTCTATTAATCGCGATTAAAGGTAATTAGTGAAATTTAAGGTAAAAACTGATATTATAAAAATATGAAAACATCTTGACACTTTTCCTACCCTTATTGTATGACTCATGGCCGACCAAGAAAATCCATGGGTCAACATGGGGACCTCATAGAGCCACATGGGTAAGAAAATGACATTAATAACTTTTTATTTAAAGTAAAAATAAAATTGTCACAAACATGTGTTGTTTTACTAAAACAATTATTACATGGGGTTATATAATTTATCTTTTCGACTATAAATATTAATTGGAAATCTAAAAATATTTCCTACATCATGATAGTTTTTATATAATTTTTAGACATTAAATAAATTAAAATTTTAATGACACCATGATGATGCAGCAATTACCTCATTAATTAACGATTTAAAAGAATGAAAGGATAATGTAAAATATAAGACATAAATATGTCAAAAAACTATTGTATGGGAATATTTATAACCATTATCACCTTATCCACGAATGATATAATTGTGGGACCTTTGAAATCCGAAAAGAACTTCATAATAATATAACATTTCATTACTTTCCAAGAGTGCCCCTCCTCTCCTCTTATAAAAGGCCCCCACCTCTACCACCTTTTTAAAATCTTCAAATCCATTTGGATCAACCAACCTCTACCCCAATACTCTCTCAAATTCCCTCTCGTACTCCTAGAAGCCTCACATTGGGCAGAATTCTTCCCAAGGAATCCTTTGGAAAAAATCAAAAAGAGTTACCCGATTTTAAGGTAATGTCATCTCTTATGTTATTTTGTTTTATTTTTCTCCTCCAACCCCTTAAACTCTTTTTATTAATTAATTTTTTAACAAAACCAGTATATTCAATATACTAGGATGTTTTTATGAGAATTATTTTATTTTCACTTACACACACCTTCGTCTAATGGATAAAGAACATACTTTATCTGTGGTTTGCGACTTTCTACCTCACGAAATGATGATTGATCAATCTTCTTTTAACACATCTCATGGTGGCCATTAAGATGATTATATTTCTATATATGATATATATTATGTTTATGTTTTCGTTATTCTTTAGTATTTGTCATTTATGGAATACCTTTATGATTTCCATTATGGTTAAACGCGATAATTTCATTTTAGGATGTGCGGACTACCGCCCCCTCAATGTGATTTGAATCATTAATGCCATATGTGGGACGTATAAAGGATGGAGTAAAAGATATTATATATGATATTATACTGGAATTATAATACATCTTTATATAATTATTATTTCATTCCATTAAATACGAAATAGAAATGAAAGTAGCGTTCATGCGTTCGTACGCCTTACCGACTCCTTGAACGGTGCATTTCATTTCTTACCTCTAAATGTTACGTAATATTATAAATTAATGTATATACTGGATATATATGATATATATGATATATAAATCATGAATATAATTTTGGAGATAATGGATATTCTACCACATAAACAACTTGTAATTATAAGAAGTTTATTTTTGACTGAAGTGACAAAGATCGACAAAACGACCGTTATTAACTTAAATAATTAAATAATATTCATAATATGGTAATAAGTGATATAAAAGGAATAATGAACTTTAAAAGGGATCTTAAGAAAGTATAAACTAACTCTATTTTATTATTCAGGAGGTTACAGAACGATCGAGTCAAGTCAGACATGAGGTAAGGGATCTTCTTAACACAATTTCTATTCTTTGGTATAATCTCTTAATTTAAAATTATTTCATGATATTATTATGTACTATATTGTATTTTTACTTCATTTATGTGTACTTATAGTGAGTAGACATAATAGATCTATTTTATTTAAAAATGATCTTTGTAAGGGACTTCGTTTCAATCTACATTCATTGAGGTATATTTTGTTTTATACACAGATTTCTTCTATACGGTGTATAAACCCCTTTGACTTTTACGTTTATTCAAAAGGGTTCTTTTTATACAAATCATTTTTACTAAATGACAAATGGAAATTTTTGTCTTATGTATGCGGTGACAGAAACTTCTTCGTCGCCGTGACCATTATTTGAGTTTCGGTTTCCTCTACAAGCCATAACTTTTTTTAAATGAAAAATAAATACCATGTTTTAATTTTCTTTTATTTTGGTATTGAAAATGGATTTGAAAGTGTTTTAATTATATAAATGTGTTGTATGGATATCTTGTGATTGAAATATGGAAATGTTATGTTTCTTTTATGCATGTTTTATGTGATATGATTATGTTATGGTTTATGATATGTTTAAACATATTCATATGAGGAATGCATTGGACTTAATAAGTGACGGGTGGAGCCTGCTATAGCTCCTCGATGCATCGGAATGTCCCATGAGAAAAACTAGTGTCTTGGAATGAGGCTTTGACAAAATATTATTTGTAGTCTTGGCACGAGGCCTTGGCTACATGGTTATGATAGTCTGGCATTATGCATTCCATCATTATGAAAGTTTTTATTGATATTTCATGTGATTTTTCGACCAGTAGAATAACGATGTGAAAAGTAAATGGCATTATTTAATTTTAATTTTTCCATTATATGCTAAAGTTCATGTTTAAAAGTCTTTTGTTTAGTTATATATTGCCTTAAATGTTTATATTTATTTATGAAAGCTTCTGCTATATTGTTATCCTTACTGAGCATCTGAGCTCAACCCTTTCAATGTTTTAATTTTTCCAGGATGTGAAGAAATATTTTATGAATGACCTGAAGGGATAATATGAGGGTATATGAAGACAAGATGTTGTTTTAGTTTTGTATTACTTTATGTTGTAATTTAAATCTTATTAATGTATCTAGTGTTTCAAGCCTACTAAACTAATCGGTCTTTCGAGACTTGATCTTTGTGATCATGCCAATGTTACGCAATAATGCACCAACTCTGTGTAACTGGGGTCGGGGTGTTATTATTTTTTATCTGAAGGGAATTCCTAATGAGTGTGGTATTCCATATATGTCACTAGGATCCAGTGAGTACATCTCATTTATATGGATTTCCAATTTTCACACACTAGGAATCAGTATTGTTCTCTATTTATATGTATTTACATGGTCTATAACACTAGGAATCTAATATATTCCTAATTTATATGGATATCCTAGGATCAACCCACTAGGAATCAGTTTTATTATAGAAACTATTGGATTTACAAGGGGAACCCACATATGATTATATTGTATGAATGATACTATTATATTTTATTGGTTCATACCAATAAAAATAAATTCTTTTACCTTTTGATATATAGAAATTGGGACTAAAACTAGTTCATATGATTATGATATAGGCTTAGAGACACTCTACCATTGGCTAAATTAGGTAAGGTAGATTTCATTTGTCAACATAGAACTCAAGGATCAATGTTAATTATTTATATACTCTTCAAATCTAAATTTATTAATTGTTAAGGCATATAACATTAACATACATAATTTTAATGGTAAAATATGACATCATGTTTTTGTTTCCCCACTAAAGTATATTCAAACCCTCCATGAACAGCTATGGTACTTGGGTACTAGATTATACTGCACTGATCAAATGTTCTAGTTGGGAAAAGGATTGAATTAGATTGATTTAGTGGGATAGGTCAGATGGTATTAGAGGTTGTGATGTGGTGAGTATTGGGGATGTTTGTAATATCACATTGGTATTATGTATATTTTAATTATCATGTGATTTTAATTAGACAAATTAATGATCTATTAATGTTTACTTACATGGAAATGACTTTTTGAGGTAATATGTTTCAGCACCCTTTTCACGACTAATGTCATGTATTATTTTCTTATGAATACTATTATGGTTTTTGTTATTATTAAATTATATTTAGTTATATTTTTCTATTATTTTAAAATTTGATATGGGTTTATAATAAAAAAAATACAAAAATTTCTAATTTATAGTTAGAAACATCTAGAATATAGGTCATCGTGCTTCAGGACACATGGTGAATGTTGGTATTGGAATATGTTGTGTGGTCCTATAGGGCATGATATCACCATAAATACATCTATATTTTTCTGATGATTAAAATGTAAAAAATTATTTCATTAAACACTTTTTATGTAAGTTGCTATCCCAAAAGATTACATGTAATATGAAATTTAAAATCACAAAGGATGTTATAATGATATTCTAGAAAAGATATAATTTTTTTGAATTATTCACACTATGTAAGATTTATGTTATAAAGGTTACCTTCAGGATTGGGTCATCATTAATTAGATCCCCAAAGTGGTTGGCCAATGTGTCCCATGTATGAATATATTTTTTCTATACATATCTTGAGCACCATTGATTTCATGATCTAATATTTTATCTTCTTTGTTGATACAATTAATTCCCTCATCATTAATATAAAATTTAATAGTTCACTAAAAAATTCTATGAGTATCTAATTTTGAAACATTGATATCAAAATATTCTACCGACACCGCTTACTTGTATGTATGATAACCTTCACATCGATAACCTTCTTCCTTGTTTTCAACTAGACACTATCATATTAATTTCATTCCAACCAACAGTTAGGGTATTATCACCTTAAAAAATTAGTTTTCTCAACCTTATCGATAGTTACCTCATCATCATCACTAATATGAGTATCTAGAACCTTAATAATACCACATTCATGGACACTCACTACATATTTTCTTCCCATTTCTCCGAATTTCATCCATTTTCTAATAGATATGGTGACCATGGGCATAGAAATGTTTGAGTAGTCATTAAATTTCTAAGTTTTCTTCTTTTGGTTGACTACAAAATTCTACAATAATAATTTTGTTGCTTGAAATTTTTTAATACACACCAATTAGCCATTACTTTGTGATCGTTGTCATACAATGAAGCTGATTGGGAGTCATTTTCATCATCACCCTATTTAAGGCCCCCCTACGTCGTAGACCAAACCATATTCCACATAAATTTTTCTATGATGAATATACACCCTTAAGGATAACCATATTATTTCTCATATCTATAAATGTAATTGGTTTTTCATGCAATGGGGTCATAAGTCTAATGATAACAATATCAGTTACCTCTATCGCTTGTGATATAAGATAGGCTATCATCCTATCCATCAATCCATGCAATTTCCTTCTATTTAATATGGTAACACCCTTGATGTTTCTAGAATTGGGATGTTCTATTTTAACCATCAAAATGATATGATCTTAGAGGGAACCTAGTTATCTCTGATACCAATAGATGTTCCCTGGTAAATTTATATACCACTAATTAAGGGTGTGGGGTTTGGATAAATTAAGTGTAGGATATTCAAATAAATTTGTATATAAATTATCCTCTATGAAATTTTAATGTCATTATCATATATTATATAAAATCCCAATTACACAAATGAAAATTAAATAAAAAATGAAAATCAAACAATAAATTATGAAAGTTCTGATCCCATTAAGTGT
Source organism: Viscum album (assembly GCA_963277665.1). Classification (NCBI taxonomy): domain Eukaryota; kingdom Viridiplantae; phylum Streptophyta; class Magnoliopsida; order Santalales; family Viscaceae; genus Viscum; species Viscum album. The sequence continues at coordinate 1,911,573,576 of OY728155.1, forward strand.
AAATAATCCCAATTATTTTATTTTATCAAAAAAATAATAAATACATTTAATAATTAATGATTAAAATTTATAATAATGGATATTCCGATATATAGTGCAAAAAAGGGTAGGTTAGTCATCATCTACTTATTATTGTGATATGTATAGGTATCATCATATTCTTAAGCACAATCTCCTTCTAGTTTTTATTGAATTTTTTATACTACAACCACTAGTCTTTAATGAGTTATTCTATTTTTTAGAGTGAACAAGATCATTAGTTTATTCCATTATGTGTCTATACATTAGAATAATAACATATTTCTTCCGATAGTTCTTTGGATTTTAAAATAACATCAATCGAGCAACATGAAAGTTAACATTAAATCTCAATAATTTATAACAACCAATTTATACATGAATGAATGAAGTAAAAAATAGTATTAAAAACATTAATTTAATTCTTATATATGATCAGAAAAAAAAATCAAACTCCTTAACATAGATGATCAAGAAGTTCAAGCACATTCCAATCTTCTCTTCTCTCTCTTCAATATTACAATTCAATTGGCTTTCATAATCTCATATTTTTTATCCTAAAGAATCACCCCTTTATTTAGTGTCATAATTTTTAATCATATAATTATATGGAAACTATTTCGTTACATCCTTTCTCAATTTTTCATTTTCTAATATCCCTCATAAGTCATTGTACTCAAATTGGAAAAAAGAAACTACAAAAAAATTCCAAACATGACCATGATAATGAATTTCAAATATACCATTTGGAAGTCCCATAAATATCATCCCATGATCTTCTCATTTAATATTCATTTAAATCATTAATATAAATCACATAATAGTGAAATGATAATGGGATTTTAGAACTTGAGGTCCATTATAGAAAAATTATATTTATATGGTACCAAGAGGATTCCTAACTTGTGACCTTTAAATAATTTGAAAATTGAACCTTATGATTTAAAATGTATTCCTACTATTAATCATATGAAATATTAATGACCGTTAGAAAAGTATTAATTACTATAAAATTTTATAAATGACCTAAAAGATAATTTAGAATGACTCTTGTGAATTCTCAATGACCCTTATGAAACTTAAAAATGAGTCTTACAATATCTCAGTAACCCTTAAAAAATTTCACATCACCATTATGAAATCAGCTCTCAGTGTAAATGAATCCTACAAAAATTTTAGATCAACCAAAAAGGTTCTATTTTTACCAAATTTTATTCCATATTTTTTGAGTTAACCTTATTAAATTTCATATTACTATTATAAATTTATGACACTGTCGAATTATTCACTCTATGATTTAGAATCTCTGTAAACTTTTCCAGATGAATAAGATAAAAACCTATAATTACTCTTAAAAAATGAAACATTGGAAATTCACATTGATATTAAATTTTAATAAATGTAAACCATACACAACCATCCAAAAAACATACAAAATTAGGTTTAGGATAACTTAAAAATGAAATTAATCACATTCCAAATGCATCATACTCATTGTTGACAAAACGTTATACATTATTTAAAAATTAAAATTGGTACTTCATTTATCATATAGACCCACATTGTTATAGATTTGTTCTTAATTTATTATCAGACTATATTAAATAGTATATATTATTTTATTATATAATAATTACTAGCTCTATACTTACCACCATAGAGTGTTTTGAGACTTATAAGTATTTAACACCTCACATTGGAGAGATTTAGTGAGTTGAGTTTGGGGATGATATGTGTGGGTGGGGTGGGTGGTATATAATCCCATGATATATACTTTTTTCCCTCATAGACAACATGTATATTTATTTTCATATGATGTTGGTTTCATCATTATTTCCCATTTGGGTGCTTCTTAGTTATCCACTATGATTTTTTTATTATAGTGGTTTTTTAATATGATGGTTCAGACCTATTTTTTATATTTCTTTTTATGTTATTAGTTCCCATTATATTATATATTTTTTAAATTTTATGGTTAGTGTGATAAAGGATGGAAGAAATGAGATTATTTGGAGTTATAACAGGTCTTGTTTATTTATTAAAAAACTTTTTTAGAACATGGAATATAGGAGGGGATGATAAATAATTATGTAAAAGGGTTTATAAAATTTACATCGAAGTGGAGATTTATGTGTTGAGATCTGACTACATGTTCAAATGTTATTTTTTATAACAAGAATATAAGATCACATTACGCATTGGCCTATGATGAAGTTGTCGGATGAGATCAGAATATGTTAGCACATCCTGATATTACGTGAGGTTCAATGATATTCGATATAGACTGGGTTCATTTTAGTTACCATTCTTTGATGTTTACATTTATCATATAATATTATGGTTATGATTGATTGTGTAAAAGTTAAAAATCTAGTTTTTATTGGATCATAGTGTATGATTGATAATTCTAAGGAATGATTACGTATAATACAGTACATATATATTATAAAATTAATCATACACTATAAAATGGATGTTTTCTTAGGTATTCAATGTTATATATTTAAACCATTATTGTAAAATTTATTTTTTATCATGTAATGAATTTGAATATATATATATATATATATTTATTTATATCGATATATTCCAAGCTAGGTGTTTAGAGGGAGTGAGATTATGAGGCTTAGAGAGCCTCAATATAGATATAAAAAAAATATTTAATATATTATATCACATATGCATTGTTTTCCCAAAATATTAGAACAACACCCAAAGGGTTTCTCAAATAAAAAAACATGAGACTATAATTTAATCAAGAAGATGGGTTTTACTATAGTTATGACATAATCATTTTTAGTTTTGGGTTTTTGGCTTGATCTAATATATGGGTGAAATAAATAATTTAATTAACTAAAATCATTTTATTATTTATTTTAAACTCCTAAACTAATTATTGCATATAAATGTATAATTATATCAAATTCATAACGATATACATGTAATCCTAGGATTGATAGATGAGGCGTTGGAGGAGATAATGGTAAATGAAAATGGATCAAAGATCTTTTTCACTATCAAATTTTGAGGATCACACCAATGAATAAAATATTGTTTCATTCTTCATTAGTTATCGATCCTAACTAGAGGTAAAACTTTGTATTTAATTGGTTATTTCTTGATTTAATTATATCATGAGGAATATGAATTGAATCATCTAATTGATTGAGTATTTGGTTGTTCATGTTATGGGTGAGGGTATATTTAGTCGTTATTTAGGGAAATTATTATTATTTCATTATAGTAGGTATTATTTTCATAATTTTAAAAGTAAAAATTTGATGCCATGCTATGAAAAATAAGGATTATTCATATTTTTTCCTTGATTAATTCCCTCATTCATCACACGATTCATTAGTGGTATTTCCTTATATGGAGGTTCAATGAATACCAACTATTAGATTATATATGATCATTATTAAATATAAATGGTTAATATAGTTAGTGTTGGTCCATAGTTGAAGGTGTGATCGAGTTGTGAGGATAATGATGGTTAATTGAAGGTATATTAGGATTGGATTGGTGTTTCAATAGTTCATGTTTTAGGAATGCAGTGAAGGGTTCATGTGAAAGTTGTAGTTTTAAAAACATGTTTATGGTTGGAAGGTGGATGTTGGTGACACAATGACATAAATAAACCAATATATATGATATTAAGTTGTTATTAGTGGTGGACTAAAGAAAAACATGACTTGGGAAAACCCATGGAATAATTAAAATACTTTATGGGGAACCACACATTACACAACATTTAGTCAAAAAATGAAACATGTAGTACATCTTCTATGGTGATAGGATTTATATACATAAAAAAATTTCACACCACATTTGACATGTATCACATGTTGTATGACCTGATGTTGTTGGATCAGAATATACCCGAGAAGGTACATGGTTACATACATGGACCAGAAAAATGTCATAAATAGAGTGCATGGGAACAACCTGATACTCAAACATAGCTAGGTACACAGACACAGAAATGGACATGGGCATAGCCAGTATACATAGTAAGAGGAATAGATATATGAAGGTTTGGGTGTAGTGGTATAAGAAATTTAAACTCTATACACAGTGTGTACATCCTTTGAGGATGTACAAAGAACATTGTTTTTCAGTACTGATCATGTTTAGATTAGTGTGATTCATTGGTCCTTACAAATAATGGTACAATGTGAAATTACATCCTTATCATAGGATTACGATCCTCTCTAGGACTTTTTTATTAGATTGAGTTCAGTGTGTCTCTATGTGTAACCATAGTGGGATCCTATATCATGATCTTTTAATCCAAGGTTGGACTTGTGGTATCAATGTGACCATCAATCACATGAAAACAATCTCCTATGTTTAAGTATTGTCATGTAGGGTTTTTGGTGTCCCATATTGTCCCATGGTGTGATCAACCCCCTAGATGGTGAGATATTGGGATATCATTTATGTAATTCATTTTAATACCAAATGACCATGAATATTTAGAATAATGGATTCTATGACTGAAAACGAATGATGTTTGGGATAACATTGATCATAGAGTGAAATACCCTAGATGAGTGACACCTTAAATCCTCAACATGAATCATATGTTTGGAACTATGGTTGCGACATCTCAAGACATGTTCTTTACTATGGGTATAATTTGTTTCATTATAATTATGTATTATATCTCGATTGACATACCAGTATATTGATATTTTAAATAATCATAATAATTTATTTTTAGTGATTCTAGGGTATACAACTATTTATCATTATACTCACCCAAGTAGGGGATATTACCATACATATCATGTCTTAAAAAGAAGGCACATATTTTGATGTTGAGTGGGGAGGACTGGGAGTAGGGGGAGCATAGATTGGGTTTGACAGATCAAGGATTATGTGAGTGTTGAAGTATAACACTATCCCTTATTTCTGAGAAAGTTATAAATTATTTCCATATTTTTTGGGATTGTATTTGGATCCATTTTTTTATACTATATATTACTCTGATGGTGGTTTTATATGGATTCATCAATTAGTATCAGTTGTTTTGTTCTAACATTTAAGGTTCTATGGGATTGATTATGTGTGTGTGTACTTATACATTGCATAATTCCACCCATATGTGGGATATTCCTACTCAGTTATAGTTGATAGACCCTACCCTATTATAATAAATATTTGGGTTTCACACATGGATTACCATAGGCTAGGTGTAGCCTAGTGGTTTGGGTTATGAAATAGTGGTATCAAAGAAATGCTCATCTTATCAACAGAGTTTTGATTTTTCTTCTAGATGTGAGGTTTAGTTTGGGATTTATGGAAATGTTGTTAAAGTGTTTCATATTCATATTATACACTAGGGAATCTAGTGTTTGTGTGTAAAATGATGTATACAGTAATTAGGTCATTGATTACCTACCTATTGACTCAGTACCTATAGGTACTAGTTTCAGAGAGATCATTGGTAAATAAATAATATATAAATGTGTTGTGGTTTCCATATCCTTCTTAATAGATTTCCTCATATATTATAATTGACCATAGTACATCTTGTTAAAATAAAGATACCTCAAAGAAGAAATATATATGGTATTTCGCCGTGGAGTAATAAGGATAATCCTCATTGTTATGAGTGTTTAGTACATGGTCCTTAATAAGAGGTGGTACCTCTTGGGGGCTTTCTATTTTTCCACCACCCATTTTGTTGAAGGATGCAGTGGATGTTCTGGTCACGTATGGGTATAGGATGAGTGCATTCTATAAGTTTATGAGGTATCAAACTCCCATGTTTTAGTATGATGTAGACCCTGGAGAAGCTAATGACTACCTAGAGGGAGTCACTAATGTTTTATTCATTACGTGGAAACCTATAGATCATCTGTTGGACATTGCACTAAGTCTTCAATAGGAATCCACCTTGGGAACGAATATTTTTGGGACACAGTCACATAATGTGATATATTTATAATGTTCATTCAAAAAGATTATTATTATGGAGGATTAATATCTTACCACATTGTGTTAAGTGCACCCCCAGGAGGTTCTTCAGGTGAAACATTCCCTTTGAAGAGTTTTCACTGAGGTTCATTGGCCTCTGATGATATTCTCTTGATATTTCATCTGATAAATTTTTTTTATAAATTGGATCATGATTGAGGCATACGCTGAGATATCAGTGTGGGTGTTATATCTCATCGAATTATCACCTATGTTTTGGTGATTGAGTGGTATTTTGTAGTGTAGATCTTCCAGATAGATCAAACACTGATAGTGGGTCTTGGAAATGGGAACTTTTGAGATAAGATGTTAGTAGCTGGTTTCTAATGATTGTTAAAGGGATTTTTCCATGAGTGAAACAACTGGATATTGTACTAGGATGGATGATCCGTAGTAAAAGGCCACCATTAAGGTTCCAGTATTCCAATAGAGAGATATATATGTGGTTATTCTCTTGCGATAGTTGAGATAACTCAAGATGGATGGTGTGACCCATCATAAATATGACAAAGAGTTTTTCTATAGACCACCCAATTAGAGATAAAATTATGATAAGGGAGGTTCATATTGTGTAGGACATAGAAGAGTTGAAGGTAGAGAAGTAGTAGGTGTCAGTTTGTTTGACTTTTTAGCACCACCACACTTGGGTGGTCTACGCATGTCTTAGGAAGCAGGTGGTTTGGGATGACAGAAACTATAGGTAGATGGATATTATGACCTTAAGGATCTAGGGGTGATTATAGTCATGATTGTTTTATTTTATAAATTATCTGTAATATTGATAGACATGTGTGTGAGATTCTATTTTCTTTTAAACATAATTTTATGATAAATATATATTCTATTTAAGCCCATGGATTGACACTTTCATATGGAATCTAATTCTAGTTTTGACTTAGGAATCACACACATATTTCAATAGCATGGCCTGACTCTTGTATAATATTAATTATTATAGGATCTCTATATAGTAGTGATGAGTCCTTAAAATATCATATTAGTTATGGATAATCTATTCAAATTTCAAACCAAAATTTTCTATTTTAAGAATAAAATGTTGTGTGTCTATATATATGGGATGTTTTTCCCTTTGTTAGTGAAATGTGAACCCATTATATGAAATATGGGTGAATATGTTTTATGGTAGAACTGATTATTCACATATTGGATGGTATTATCAATCTAAAATGGATGATATGGACTTCCAGTTTCTTATAGAGATGGAGGAGTACAAGGACGTATTTCTGGAAGATCTGTTGAGCTTAATTCCTCATCGAGTGATAGAATTCTACATTGACATCCTCCTAGGGACTACCCGGATATGTATTCCATCATATAGGTTAGCTTATATTGAGATTATAGAGTAAAATATATAGGTGGTGGAATGGGAATTAAACGGTTTTTTCAAACCTAGTGTTCCCCATTAACAACCCTACTATTGTTTGACAAGAAGGTGAATAGGGACTTGATTTTTTGTGATAATTATTAAATCATGAAACACATGAGTTTAAAGAAGAGGTATCCACTACTGAGGATCGATGATAACTTTAACTATCTAAGAGGGGGGAGATGGTTCTTGTAGATTAAACTAATATCATGTTATCACAAGCATTGAGTTTGAGATGTGTTTAAAATAAATAACACATTATGATGTTTCTATAGTAATGTTTAGTACTTCATGATTGTTTTAGGCATTATGAACACCTAAAATAGTTCATGGGACTCATGAAAAGAATCATTCATCAATTCTTAGAGTTGTTTTTTCTGGTCTTCATTGATGAAATTCTAGTGTACTCAATATGTGAGGAAAATAATGTGAGAAACATCAGAATGGTTCTGGATATACTCAAGGATCACACACTTTATGGGATGCTCTCAAAGTGTCAGTTTAAGATCTAGGAGCTCCATTTTATGGGATATGTAATCTCAGTAGAGGGTGCACTAATAGACCCATCAAATGTTGAGCTATTTCAAGATTGGAATCATCCCAAGATAATGACAAATGTGTGGAGCTTCTGTGGGTTATGAGAACCCCAGAAGATATTCATTCCCATTTTATCTTTAATTTCAAAACATTTGAATACACTGAATTAGAATTGGGAGCCTCTAATATTAACAAAGTGGTTCTATAAGGCTTTTCCACAGTTTCATTATAATTTTATGAGAGTTCCATAATTGATATTTCTATAGGAGGGTGTTTAGTATGTAGTTTTCTCTAATAACTCATGTACCGGACATGGTTATGTTATGATGAATAGGTGGGTAATTATTTCCCATGGATCCTGGAAGTTGATCCCAAATGAGAAGAACTATTTGACCATGATCTAGAGTTATTAGTGATAGTTTTTTTCATTGAATATGTGGAGATATTATCTTATGTGTGTATGATTTAAAATATATTAAGACCATAATATTCATAATTATATATTCTCACAAAAGGATCATTACTTGAGACTAAGTTGATTATTATAGTTCCGCCATGATTATGACATGAGATTTTATATACTCTTAGGTAGTAGAACATAGTAAAATATTTTATTAGTAAGGAACATTTCTCATATATATTGATTGATACATAAGGTAAGTTAACATCATTCTTTTTATCCTTAGTGGAAAAGGATGGTGTGGAATATCTACAGTTGATGATTTCTACCCAACCTATTATAAATTATGTTAGTGATTCCCATTATGGATATATAGAATATTATAGCTATGATACATAGATATCAAGTGGTGGTTCCCTTGATGGGTTATCAAGTGGTGGGGATCATTTCATTCATTTCATAGGACGGATGATTGTACTACTGATGTTGTGTGATGAGATTACAAGGGATTTTCATAAATACCAATGAGTGTTAAACCAATGTGTGGAGAATATGTTCAAGGATGATAATCATTCATTTTAGTGGGAATTGATGAGGAAGTGTTTAAAAGAGTTTTTCTCATTATTCTCCACTTTATAGCATATAAATTCTAATAAACATATTGTAGTAGGTTCATCTCAACCCTATAAGGTGCCAGAGAGGAAGTGGGATGGAATATTGATGGAATTCAAGATTGGGAAACCACAGATTTCTAGAGGTTGGGAGGAAATTTGGGTGATCATAGATTGAATCACCATGTTATCCGACATCCTAGATATATGAGAGAAGTGTTTAGTAAAAACATTTGGATTCCTTTATGTGCAGGATATAGATTGACATAGTAGAGTTCCCTCGATAGTCATTTTATTCTATAGTTCTCAAATCACATGATGATAATGGAGATTATTAAAGGAGTCCATTGGGATCAGTTTCATTTATCATAATTTTTCACCCCCATTCTGATGACCATAATATGTGGTCTATTTGGGTTCTAGATGATATGAATAAGCCATTCATGTTAGACTTGTAGTAGTTTAGAGAATCACCAACCAATGGTTGAGATTATATGAATCAAATACAATTTATCTATAGATATAGAACCATTAATGAATTTTTAAGAATGAACATACATTATTCCCTTATAATTGACTAATTCAGGTGACTCTTAATTGATGTACATTGAGTTGGTGTGAATTACGATATAGATGGACCATATCAAAAAAGACATTCTAGAGCCATAAAAAGTTCTATGTAGATTGAGAAGGGAGTCATTTTGAGTTCGAGGAGGGAGACCATGTTTTCTTGAAAGTATCACATAGAAATTGATTGTAGATATTTGACTAGGGTTTAATTTTTTATCTATGATTTATTATCCCTATCAATATACTTATTACGGTCAGCGATGTTGCATACAAAATGGCCCTCCTACCATAGTTAGACCAGGAACACAATGTATTCCATGTGTTGTATCAAATTATCAACGTGAATGACTAATCAAAGGTTATACACTACAAAGAAATAAAAATCAAATACGGATCAACCTTTGAATAATACACGGTGTATATCAAGGATCAGTATGATAAGATCCTCTATGGGTGGGTGATCCCATTGGTGCATATCTTGTTGAAACATGGGAATATTCAAGAGAACACATGAGAGAGGGAGACGTAGATGAAATCCCTCTGTCACCTTCTATTTGGTAGGGTTTTTCTATTCTGGGGATGAAAATACATAATGCTGGGAGAATCTACCATCTATTTTTTTCAATATATATTTAGAATATATGTATTAATATTTTTTAGGGGGTTATGTTATAATAACCCATGATATTCTAAGTCACTGAAATCCTAGATATGAATATAATTAAAATATAAAATATATTATATCATGGACACATAGATTTCATTAAATAGTAGAAAAACCATTGAAAATATTCATATATTGGAAATCATATAACACTATTTTATTCAGAACATGAGTTTTACCCCATGAATACTAAAATCATTATTGAAACCAAGTTTTTGGATTCTACTACACCATTTAAGAAATAATAAAATGAAATATATATAATTACATAATTAAAAGTACATGCCTAATTCTTCTCTCTCTATATATATTCGTATACATTCTATAGGGATAGCCACATAAACCTAGGAATTGGATAGGATTTGTTGGAGTACATGATGATGTATGAAAATGGATGATGGACCATTTTATCCTATTAAATTCGTGTATCTTTCAAAAAATGACAACACATATTTCTTATTTATTATAAAATTAGCATAACTTGAGGTAAAGATATTTATTAATCAGTTATTTCAAAATTTTATTATCCCATGATCAGTGAAAATCAAATCAACTAACAGACTGATACTTAGGTCTATAATGTTGTGGGTGAGAGTTTATTTAAATTGGATTTTGTGAAATTGTTACTATTTTTTATTAAATGGTTCAATATTTATAATTATAATGGAATCAAATCAAGGCCAATACAAAAAAATTTATGGCATGTTACTCTTAATTGTGTTTTAAATTCTTCCACATTCATCAAATGATTCATCATGAGTAATTTCATGGTCAATATTTATATGAATACCTAGTATTTCATATCTTTGTCACCGTTCTATGACAAAATTGATTGATACTATCACTGTAGGTTCTTTGTCAAGGGTTTTATCTAGGTTTAGTGATTATATTAGATTATTGGTGGTAAATCCAAATCAGATATATGTTTCCCTATTTCATGTATTTGGAATGTAGCGATAACATGAGTTGATGGTGGTGGTCTTCCGATTATATTGAGGACCAAAATCCAATCAATATTCACACAAAGTCGTCAATAAATAATGTTAAAAATATCCTAGATTAATTTTCCATATATCTAGAGTCTATGATAGTGTGGGTAAATGTGTGTATAGTCCATCACATTCAGGATTATATCATGTTACCCAATATCTATTTTGATGAATAAACACTATATAGTCTCTCTTCTACAATTATATGGTTTACATGTACAGAAAAATATTCCACAGCCTGTGGCCCAGTGCGAGATTCATGGGGTGTACCCTAGAGGTTACATGGGAATGGACACAACCATGTACATGGGAATAGGTAGATTATACCGGAATGACCTTGTAATGAGACACAAGTACGTACATGAGAATGTAAAAGAACACGAGCACAAAAAGTGTACAAATGAATGTGAAGTGGAACATAGGTAGGTATAAGTTTAGTTGTACACATAATATACCCTCTATAAACACTATTTACTTTCTCTATTGTATTTTAGATCCCTTCATTTTTTTATTATATGTCGGTTTTAGTAGAGTTTGATTCCTTAATCCATCTCTATGAGTGTATAGTGAAGAGTTATATCTTATATATTGAATTTTTATCCCCTATATAGTTTTTTTTTCATATAGTTTAATGTATCCTTCTAAGTGATTATTGTAGGATCCTCTGTCATTCCTTCTTCATCATTGGTATGGTTCTTAGCATCACTATGGGCACAGTACACATGGAATCTATCTCTAATGTAAAATTATCATCAAACAAGGTGTATGGTGTCCCCTAGTGGACATGGGTCTGATCCTCTACATGGATGATGAGATCCCTGGTGATCATATGAATTCCTCCTTGTTTAGAGCCATTGAGCATGACTTGTTTGATTAATTCCATCAGTGATAAAATGGATAATAGGGTGAGATATCCTTGATGAGTGATACCTTAAATCCTTGAGCAGAATCATGTGGCTAGTATCATGGTTGAGACCTCATGGTATGGGTTATTTTTTATTAGTATATCTAGGTTGATTGTCATTATATCTCATATCTTGATTGATGTTCATGTATATTGATGAGATGCCTACTATTCATGCATTAAAATTGGTGATTTTGAGGTGTCCTACTAAGTACTGTTATACATACCCCCACATTGGATCTTCATTCACATGTCATGTATTATACAAATGATGGGCCGTTTTAAGGGACCATAGGAGGACTGGGAGTATGAATAGTATATATTGGGATTGATTGGCTGAGTATTATACTAGAAATTCATTAGAAAATAATCCCCTACTTCAAAGCATGTCTTCCATTGTTTTCTATTTTGTTTGGAATTTATTTTTTTTCTTTATGTGATTTTTATTTCTCTAATAGTGGTATTTAGATGTTTGAATTCATAAGGATATGTTGAGTTTTATTTTCATTTATTTTCTTATGGGATTAGAGATGTGTTTTTTCATACAAGTACATAGGTTAATGATCCAATATGTGGGATATGAATACTTAGTGATAGTGTCCAACCCATGGTCTATTAGAGGTGGGATTGGGGTGTCACCCATGGAGTATAAAAACTCGAGTAGGAATTGAAGGGTAGAGTCATTAAAATTATAATTTTATTTTCATTGAATAACCTATCTAAAAATTTATGTCTCATTACTTTAATTTTATTTGGATGAATGAGGTCTGGATAAGATCATGAATTTGTTTATAAAAATGTACTAGAATCAATTTAAATTATCTAAATCATTATTTTATGACATTGAAATATCATGTGTTTCCTTCATATTTCATGTATATTGATTGTGGTTTCTAGGGTGATAATACATTTTTCACATTTTATGTGGTGTTATGGATCCTCAAGTATTATAATTATTCAAAAAGATAAGAAACCTTTGTGTGGTGCGATAAAAAAAATTTCTGTCCCATACAAGGGACTTCTATTTGGCCACCTTCATGAGTGAAGTGAAAATATGTGGAGAATATTTCATATAAATTTTGTATATGATATGGGACGACTATACTTTTTTATGTGATGCATCTATTAGGACTAATGGGAAATTGAGAAATGGACAGATAACCCTAATGCAGTTGAGATAGATGAACAAAACACATTGGATTGAGTTTTTTGATTTATTAAAAGAGTATAATGGTAATAAAATGTCATTGAATTTAAATTATTATTTATATTATTTAATTATATTTTTAGAAATCAATGTTGATGTCCTTGAATCATGAATGAGACTATATGAAGATCAAATGTGTTGATATATTGGATGTGAGAAATGTAACTACTCAATGTTGATGATGGAGATTTAGTTTTTATTAATCCGATTATATATTTGGTTTCGAAACTATCTTACCTATAAATAATTATAAAGTTATATACTATGGGGTGGTACCATGGGCTATAGAAATGATATTGTTGACTTTGAAAAATAATTAATGATCTCTTTGTTTTCTTTATTTGGGATATTATTATTCCAACATAAGTGATATATAATTAAATTAATAGTTCAATACCATGAGGAAAAATGGTTGTGATGAAATAATAATGATTTATTTTTATGATTTGTTTGTTTATCATCATCATATGTAATTTTAATATATTTTAATATTAACTATAAAAATTAGTATGTTAGATAAAACTAAATAGTTCTCTATTAATATTTATTTATTATTTTCATTTAAATGGTATCTATTGAATTTTTTCACAAGATAATATGATATTGAAATTATTTTATAAGTATTTATAAAGGTTACCCTTAAAGGTTTTTGTTATCTTATAGAGAGTTATATTATTTTTTAGATTCGTAAAATTAATGGATGAGTTATATTATTATTATGTTTATATTATGGATTGGTAAATATCCATATGATAAAAATAATTAGGATACATTTTTTTCAATGATAATCATATTGAATAAAAAAATATTTTCTACCTGATTTTTTATGTAATGGATTTTTCATGGAACCCATTATAAATTTTTTTATCCCCTTAGAAATAAAAATAGTATTCCCCATTTTATCTCATGAAGTGGTTATAGAAAAAGTAAGGTAAGTGTTAAATTTTTTGAAAATTTTTTAAATGAGTAAATAATTTCTAATATTTTTAGGTTTTGAATAACATTAAACTAATTTAAAATATATTTAACAAAAATAACTGAGATATATAATATACTGAGTGAAAAGGATAAATTTTATTTAAAATATTTGTGAAATTAGATTTTAAATTACCTTTATCAGACTATCGTTGATACCTCTACCAATCCCTTTTATATTCATTAAATGAAATTTAGATTTTAATTCTCAATGTTCACACAATGAACATTGAATGAACACCTACAACATCAAAAATATCATATTGATACCTCAATATTGGTATTAGTCCATTCATGAATGTTGTTCAAATTGAAAAACACCTCTGAAAAATTAAACCTATGTAACATAACTATTCTCAATGGCGATACTTCTCAAATGTTGTTTAAACATAGGGAAAACATTATTAATTACTTTTTTTGAAAAAAAAATTAAATAATATTATATGAAAAATTATTTAGGAAAGATAAATATGTCATTTAAAAGTATAGTTTCTATAGAAATAAAAAATTACCAAATGAGATACATAGACTCAAAAATGATTATCCTAATATCTACAATACCAAAACATCATGGGATTTTAGGTAATACTGAATAAATAAAACCACTAATTCTACATACTCTCTTGAATATGGATATTTTGTGACAAAATCCACCAACTAGTAGCATATAGGACCATCAAACTTCTAATCTGATCAACGTCTCTCCCCAGTAGCCTAGTCATGGATGTTTCTACCTTATAATCCCTGATAGATGGAAAATATTTTCAATATGTTTATATCCTTCAAACAACCTTAGGAATCAATATAAACTTGAAAACCATTTGCACAATCATTGACAAGGTGTTAGTTTTAATGTCGAATTATCTACATGAAATAACATAAGTTGTTTTTAGGTGTGCTTGGTCTTTACTCTTCTCTAAATTATTATATAATATAAAGGCTCTTCATCTTATATTCATAAAATCCACATGATAGTATTAATATATCAATGATAATCTTGTTTTTCATATCTCTTTTTTTTACCCGTGAAAATGAAATTTAATAATGGAAATCATTATACGTGAGAAAAATAGCTTGTCGGCATGAAACATTTTATCATATAGTAAGAAATTCTTCTCATAAGGCTCTTTAAATTTATATAAAAAATATCTTATTAATAAAAATATAATAAGGGAAAAATATCATAAATGGACCTCCAAATATCTTATGAAATTTAAAATTATCATACATGATATGTAAATGTGATACATCCTTGAGAAATCTAATACGAGAATAGGTAATCATGATAAAAAATTCTATACATGGTATAAAAGTATCTTATGAGGGCACAAAATAACATATTCTATAGGAAACATTTGATTAAATTAGAGTTTGTTCAGATGAAATTATCATATTCGTTCTATAAAATATCTTATGCAATTCAAGTATCATTTTAGGAGTAGTGAAAATTCATTAGGGGAGTTTAATTTTTTGAGGTAAGAAATCCTACATGGATGATAAATATTTTAAGAGACAACAAAATGTCACATAAGATCAAGTAAAAAATTAATATGAGATTCAAGAAATATCTAAAATTTCCAATTTCATGTTTAAAATAATATTTTTAAATTAATTCTTAGAATCCTAATTAAAATCATGTGTTAAAAAATAAATTCTCTAAATTATTGAAAAATGGTTAAAATATTTTAATAAAACCATTTTAAAAAAAATATCTCAAAAAATTCATGAAAACAACAAATGATGAAATTTTCATTAAAAATAATAAATATTTGTGATTTATCTTTGAAATATAAAAAAATATCCTGAAAAATATCTTCTTTATTTGCTGGGGTAGAGGTTTCATGATAAATAAAATCTATCCATATGGTCTATTAAACCCTCCAAGATCATTATTTATGTTTGACTATTCCATAATAAAGAAAAATGGGTCTAAATAGATCATGTTTTTTTATGAGTTAGATGGTCATGTATCAGACCATGTGTGAGTTAAAATATTGTAATTATTTAGGTTTTAATTATTATAGTATTCATTACATTGATTAGAATTACTAAATTTGTATCTACTATAAATATCATGAATTATTTCTTTTTTTGTTTGATAAATTTCAAGGCAATTTTAGAATTTTATTACACAAAGGGGGTAAATGTTAATTAAACATATTTAATATCCATTAAAATTTGTGTTAAAGGAACTAACTTAACAAAAAAAATATAACATGATGGTAGAATATTTTGGTCAATTTGTGTTCAAATAGTTAATGAAGATACGAAACTATAAATTTTTGACATAGTGTATTCATGGGAGGGTTAGAAACTTCAACAATGGTCATAATGCATGATTAAAATCTAGTTGAATCCACAAAAATATGTATGCCTATGATGAATGACATTGAAAAGACATTAAATATTTTAAATTTAATTGGAGATGTGATTCACAATGATTAGTAAAGATGAAATGTTGGAGAGTGTCTAGAGTTGATAAATTATCATATTTGATTTCATATAATTAATGTATTTTGAGATGAACATAAAACATGAATAGGATTTTTTAATGATTTTAATAATTATGTACATAAATTATTTCATATTTTTTTTCTTTTCATGAATTTATTGGGTAATATTGTTGAGAAAGGATGTTTAGGTGTTTGATGTACTTTTAAGAAGTTTTTTATCATTTCAATCCAGAATAAAATACTTCATGGTGTGATAATATTTAACTAGATATATGTGATAATGGATAGGAATCAATCATGCTGCACCACATGATGGTCACATCCCAAAAATGTTGTTTTTTTAATAACTCATTCGTTAAAATTCATCCATGTGTTGGTTCTTCTACAATTAATCTCATCACACCACAACATTCTATAAAAGAAATTAAAATGTTACAGTGAAGTTGAGTACAGACTATCCATATACATCACAAAAGATAGACAAGAACATAGAGTTAAAATATAGTTTCAAGATAATGATAAATAAGATGACAAATAAATGGATATGATCATATAATTAGTGAATATGTTGGTGTTATAGAAGAATATTAAGGATATCACGTTGGATTCAACCTAAAAAGTTTCAAACACTACACACAACTCACAATTTGAGTTGTTTGTCCACATGATTAAGAAGATATGGAGTTCCACAACCCTATATAATATTCAATGTGGTATGAGGTTGTATTTTTAGATACTATATACATGGATTATTTGAAAAATTATAATATAAGGATTCCATGTGACATTGACTTTTGATACAATGTTATAAATATCATATAATGACCCATAACATAACACCAAAATATTCTAACATAGGATTACCTTTTTAATATATTGGATTTAATTGTGTCATGGATAGATCATCATGTTGTGTAGGTCAAAAATGTGAATATGTTGAGAATTAAATTGAAATGTGGTCAAAACTATAATATTGAATCAATGTCAAAATATTCTTGAATGTGGTTTTTAAAAATATAATCCACCATCTAGAAACTCAGTTGAATAAACTGTGATCTCTATTAGATTCATGGATTTTGGGGGAATTTATTTATCTTCATGGAACATCCCTTATTTCATGTTCACTGATAATGTCCATCCATGGATAAATTCATTTGGTTTTAATTCTTTTATCTTCATTTTTTTCAAATGAACATATTGAAGCATTTACTATTTTTGGCCTTTATGTATATCATTCTTATGAGTGTTAGAGAGATACCAATTTTTTTCATGATTTATACTCTTTTAGATAAATCCTTAAATGTGAGTATATCATGGTGGATTGTGGAATTAGATCCTTGAATGGTTGTTGTATTTTTAATTTTTTTTCATTTTTCATTTGAATGGGTGTTCAGTGTATATGTATATTTCAACTCATAAACTTTAATAATAACTCATTGTAGGTTTATATGCAGTTCCCTATGAGCTTCCACCTAAGGGATGGTGAAAAAAAGAGTGGGAGGATGGAGATTACATGTAAATTAATGGTTATTATTTTTAAATACATGTTTTTATTAGTATAACATAATGATTAACTGGTACATAATAACATATTTTCATTATGAGAGAACTATAAATTATGTGAGGTTCACTAATGTTCAAGAGAAGGGTGAGAATATGAGGGTATCCTTTATATTTAATTTTACCTTGGATATTGGTTCGTAATGCATATTTTTTTAATTTATTTTCTTTAACTATAATAAATCAAACAAATTAAGGTATTCTAAATTTAAATTGAACAAATAAATACAAGATATCCTTAGATACTTTTTTTGTAATGTTGATTAAAATCATTTCATGGGTTAATTAAAATTAAAATAAATAAAAAAATATATTTTAAATTTTTTTTCCATATGTATTCATAATAGAAATGTCTTTGTTGTCAAATATTATTTTTCTTCATTTTCATTTTTATAATATTTTGGAATAAAATTACACTAAAATATTTAGACTAAAAAATAAGAAATATCTACTATGATAAGATTCAAAAAACATTCTTAACGGTTTGAAATTAGTTTAATTAGTTTATGTAATACACTTTTATAGTTTTTTGTAATTAGTTGTTTTTCATAAGAAATATATGATCTTATAAACATGATTCTCTGGGGTTATTGTAATTTTTTTGCATCATTTCTACGACACATAAATAAATATTTTTAAAAATATTAGTATAGGTTTATTGATTAAATTAATTTCACTTTTTTAAGATTTTCAATTTGATTTCATTTTAATATATAATTTTTTTGTTATATTCCTTATAGTTTTGAAAATATTTAATCCAGATCCCATAAAATTTTTGCAAGAGGTTAGATTGAACTAATTCATTATAGTCATACCAAAAAAGTGAGTTTTAGTATTATTTAGTGATGATGATCAATGGTTCCTTATTGAGTACCTCATTAAGTGGATTAAAAATTTTGAACCTTGTCTAAAGATCCAAAATAACAGAACATCAAATAAAATTTTTTGAATATACACATATGTTTATCAATAGATCTGGCCTTAGCATTATAAGGAAACTGATCAAGGATATAAATTTTGATAAGAATAAAAAATTTATACAGATGATAGAATACATGGTCCAGTTTAGTGAATTGTAAATTAAATACCCTCATTGAATCTTCTAAAATGTTTTAATATTAGTTGATACATTAATAAAAATGGTGTAAAATTAATTGACCAAGATAAAATAATTTTCATTCACACTAATGTCTCATGATAAATAATTGTCAAGGTCCCTATCATTAGGTTTTATTACCACATGGGGTGACCATTCATCAAGATTACAGGAGTAGAAAAAACCACCCATGAAAATAGTGGATTGGGAGAGTTAGAGTCAACATATTTAATAGAATGGTGTAAAACCCACTTAATAGGCATGGGTTTTCATCAAGGTTATATTCTAGAGATTCCTAGAATTTGGAGTATCACATTATATTATTTGGTAAAATTTCATCTATGGGTTGATGCCTAAACCCTATTTCTGGTTGATTAGGTAATAGGATGATGACTCAGGAATCAAGAAACCATCTACAGAAAAAATAGTTCTATATGATCAAGATAATAATTTAAAATAATGGTGAGATAAAATAGTCACACTAAAAATATTAGTTCATTATGTAGAGGATACCATGAAACTATCGGCTCAAATGGAAGAAATATCAAATAAAATGAAGGCATTGCTAGCTATTAACAATTTTGGAGAACAAACCAAGATAAAAATACATCTTCATTGTGATATCTATGTAGATGCACATTAGTTTTGGTATTTTAAATATGATAATACAGAAAAATAAGTGGTTTTGGGTTATGATCTAACACAAAAATAATTTTAATACCAATTTCATCAATAAATGCGTACAATACCCCAGAACCAAGGATGAAAAAAGTAGGCTAGTAAAAGGAAATCATTCTAATGGTCCTCTATGTAGTCACTATGTAAATCAATAACCATGAAATAGAAGATATAATTTTCAAACCACACATTATATCTTAATGTTGAAAACCTAGAAAATCCATGCTAATTTTATGATCTAGAAGGAAAACCTACATTGTATGAATTGGTGACAAAATAAATTAATAAAAATTTTCAAGTAATATATTAAACAAATGAAAAATATTAAGAATAGAGAGTTATATTTCAATAAATACCAGTCCTCACCCAATAAAATCATCCACTAACTAGGAAATCCCTCTGAAAATATATCAAAGATATCATTGAATATTTGGTTAGGTAAAATGGTGGTTCCATGGTTGGCATCAAAGGATAAGATTTTGACAACCAACTGAGATCGTCTGGAGATAGAAACCCACTAAGAGAAGGATTTTTTGAAGGAGATCTAGGCTGAAATAGATATAGAGATGGAAAAATAAAAGTAGATAACTAAGGAATATATAAAGAAACAATTTCTTGTGAATTAAGGACTGATAAGGGAATAACAAGGTATCTAGAGGTGTAACCTTAGAATCCACCCCATCCCTATTTAGAGAGAATTTTACATTGATAAGAAGAAGTGAAATATAGATAATTCATATATATTCCTCATAATATGCAAACCAACATCAAATTAATCAAGTAAATTTCCCAAATCATGAAATAAAAAAATTTACATAAAAAATTAAATTCCAAAAAATGTAGGAATTAGGCATCATTTTTAATAGTGGATAATAACTATATATTATTCAAAGTAAACATCCAATGACAATATGAATCCTAGAGAGTTTATTTTTTAAATTCACCATAGGTTCATTCATATTGAGGATAACCATATATGATTTCTGATCTAGTTTCAGTTTGATTCAATAAATTGAGTTTAAAAAGATTAGGAAATGAAATTATAATTCCATAAGAGGTTATCTTTAATTGGAAAATATTTTTGTCTTGTTACTTTTCATAATTTTGCAATATTTCTCAAGAAATGTAGTTAAATTATTCTATCCAATTTATTTTATCATATTAATGATAGAAACCAAGGGAGAGGTACTAATAATACATTGTCACCATTCCGTAGTTACGGGGAATTAAAATAATAATATTGACCAATGGTGGTTGATATTTTTTATTAGATGGAAGTAGTTTCATTTAAATCATACGATGGTGGTAAATCATGTATATGGACTAAGGATTTATATACCATTTCTGTATATTCAATGATTATGGTCTATTAGTGATGGAAGAAAAATCAGAATAATAAATTATAATGTTGATTAAAAATAGAGTGGAATAATAGAAATATTAAATTGGTGTAATGGTTGAGCATGATGAAGGATTTCCAATATTGGATCAATATTTAATGCACTTTTAAATGGATAATTAGAACTGGATGATTAAAGTGCCAAAACAATTCAATAATTAATTTTTCACACAACCCATATACCATAAATTCATGAGAAGGAATGTTAACTACAATGTGAATATATGAGGTTCCATTTATTTTCACCAAATAAGAATATGGAGATTACAAAATTATTTTCATAAAATAGATGGAATCTAGGTAATCATCCAAGGTACTGATACTACAATGAATTTTCACACTCTATCCATTTTTTTGGGTTCATAATCTTCCAAAATTATCTAAATGGGAAAATATTCTCTAAAAATGCATTTATAGATCTGGTAACACAATCCCTTCTTCGAGGTAATCAAAAGTGTTTCATTCCTTTTCGATGTTTCTATAACTTTTACTAATGCTAATGCTACTACGTGAATAATACATCCATGAATTCTTATTATCAATAATTATTAGATGTAGTGGATGGTACTCGGTTGGATGGCCTGCAATAGGCATCTCCTTCTAGTATCCTACAGCTAGGGCATCTGCAAAGGATTCCCAACCATCCAAACATTGACCATCCCCATCTTTTTAGAGACAATTTTTTTTGGGAAAAATAGGTAAATTTTTTATAATAAAGCTCCAGATCTCATCCCATGATCCATCATAATTTCATATTATTGAAACAATGTTTTCATCACATAGTAGTTGGAAGCTTTGGTCTGTAAATATCAAAACAATAGGTACATGCATCTATACAAAAAGTGTGAAAAGTCTCAAATTCCATATCATCCCATTACACTACTTCCCTCAAACACATGGTCTCTTCCATGAACTATAAAATTATAAAATCCAATAGGATCAAAAAATTCATTCACTATTATCATGATAACTTTTTAATCAAGTAAATCACATTAGATCAACTTTTTATGTCATTAAAATCCCCCCAAAAAATTTTAATCTCCCAAAACTATGGCCGAAAAAAATCATTCAGCATACATAAGTGATCTAGAAAGAACATGAGAACAGAATTTAAAAAAATAAATTTAGAACCACACACATGGATCCACTTTTTTTAGATATCCAAATGGGGAAGAAGGACTAGATAACCTCATATAAGCAGGTGACTCATTCTTTCCAAATAAAGTAATTCCAAAAGAATTTGTACACATTCAAAATAATATTTCTATCAAGTTCAAATTATACCTTATCATAAATCTACTATTACATATATATATATATATATTCATATAAAGATATTTCTTTATTAAGATACCTTCCAAAAGACCACCTCCTTTTTTAATAAATCTAGGGGTATAATTACTTTGTATATCCCTTAATAATAACTTAGGTGGAATTATTAATCTTAATGTAATACTTGTAATCCATTACATATGATAATGAGGAAGAATCCTCATCATCGGATGATAGAGATGGATCCCCAAATACTTTTGGAAGTGTTGAGATGATATATTTTTCCAATAGAATCCCTAGGGATCTAGTGAGAATATCTATCTCCTATATAGACTCAACATAATGTTTCTAGGAATTTCCGTGTGGTGGTGTAATAAATCGATCTAATAGACAATTAAATTAATAAAATTATTTCACTCACGTGCATGTAGGCATCCTCAATTTAAAAAAAATTACCATGTATAGCTTGTTTAAATTCCATAAATTTAGATCGAGTCTCATTTTTTATTTCGCAATAGTATTTGAAACTTTAGAGGAAACCGAAGTGGGTTTAGGATTCTTAAAAACATCCATAATGTTAGAGAAGGCATCATTAATTGGAATCATAGGAGGGGACTATTTATAACTAATAGCCACATCCCTATTAGGTGTGAACCTCATTGGATTACCCATGTCTATTTTAGCAGGGTCTATTTTAGCATTATCAATCAACAAATTCTATTGAAGAGGTTTTGTATCAATAGGTACTGAAAGGGAAAAATGTATCCCTGAGTCTCTATCATTGTGATCCTTATATTTATTACTAAATAATATTTTTTATCCCTTTTTCACCCATCTTTACTTGTTACGGGTGATAAGGTATTATATAGTTGGTTTAAAAGGACAATATTGGGAGGAATAGCCAATTTTGTGATTGTTGTTACAGTAGGATGCTGGATTTTCGCATGTTATATCTTTTTAAAAACTAGAATCACCATTTTGAATCCAAAAAATAGGATAGAGGAGGTTGAGAGATTTCATATTCAATGAAATCCCTTAAAATAGAGGGTCTTAAATAATTTATTATAGTATAGTCTTGTTTAAGTAGATGGAAAATTAAGATGGCAATTTTAAATAAGGGAGATCATTATAGAAAATGAAGTGGAATTCCAATGAAACCTAATCATATTGGACTAATGGGAGGTTCAATACTTGGATAGAAATATATATTCCATTTAATGACCATTATTAAGAATCCCTCAAACACCCACGAAACCTCATCCATAAATTATTGTAATTTTTTCTGAAAATAATGAAATACAACAATTTAATAGTTCAGGAAGAATATGTGAAAACCAAGGAACCTAATAGATTTATGTGTTTTTCTTAAGTAGTTCCATGAAGTCATACACTCTAAAATTTTAACAATAATAAATAACTATAAATATAGAGAGAGGAGGTGTGCCCCATTCATAAAAAATAGTATTTTTTAGTAAAATTAATGTTGAAAAGTTTTTTTTATGAAATAAAGGATGAACATTCATGTTGCTGGTAGGCTCCTTTATCTCGACAAAGTGGCCTAAAACAACATCCACATTTGATCAAGAATTATTTTTTGGGTTTCTTAGGTGATCAGTGAGAGGAGACCTATCTAGTGCTCAATATATATTCATCACCTTCTTGTTACAATAATAATCTCAAATTAATGTAAAATATATAAATGGTGACATCATTGCTTGATGTACTGCTGATATTAATGGAATAAATCCTTTACTTTATACACATAACATGAGAAAAAAATATTTTAAAAAGAAAATAAAAACCCTAAAAAGGAAGTTTATCCATAAAATGATGGAATTTAGGAAGACGGTGTTGTTAAAAAGTTTTATATCGGTATCATCAAACCCACTTTACATAGTGAATTAGATTTATGGATCAATGTATTTCCCAATAAATGAGGGATTAATGTAGTAAAGAAATATTATGAGATGATATCAACATAAATGATATCTGGATTGAGTGTTTGTGTTAATTACAGAAAAATCACTAATCAAATGTGGAAGCATTACATTCCCATCCCAAATAATGACCAAATTTGGGCAATAATATATAGTCCAAAATGACATTAATTTTTTGGATGGGTTCTCTTTCAATAACCACATTCTAGTGACACCCAAATTTTAAATAAATATGATCTTAACATTCCCCTATTAAAGCTTATCCCATCAACATTTTTCTTTCTATATATGAAATGCACACACTAATTTTTTTAATTATTTTTAATGGAATGGAAAATGATTTTATTAATGTATTCATGGATTATTTCTCAGTTTATAGCCGATCATTTAGGTTGTACCTCATGAAAAAATACTTAATATTAGAGATATTTGTGTATACATTCCTACAATACAATTGGTATAAGTTGTCGTTCAAGTATAATGATTGGATTTTTCCTGGAAAACAGATCACTAAGGATAGGATAGAGCTGGATCTTATAAAATTAATGTGAATAAATAATTTCTGTAACTTATAACAATGAGAGAAATTTTTATCCTTAAGAGACATGTTATTTTTAAAAATACTTCTTGAAAGGTATTTCCATAATTTACCAATCTCTCACAAATATTTTGGATAGATATATAGTGATTAAAATTAATAGAAGTTATAATAAATACTTCATGTATATAAATAGAGGACTAATAACTACATCCAAAGTGATACCACCAAATTGGGAAGATAATTTCAAGCTTTGGTGTGATGAGTGCGACTACACTATAAAGGGCTTTTATCATGAAAATAAAATAAAAAAATTTCAGTACTATCTATAATTAAAAAGGCTCTTATTGAAATGTAACGCCCCCCTCCACACAAAGTGTACCCCTCCTGGGCATGCAGTGTGAGAAGGGAGATAATGACCTCTGAGTCCCACCTCCAATAGGCCACAGGTCGGTGACTAGCACCGAGGGCATAATTACCACAAAAATGGGAGGCATTAATCTCTAAGATAATACATGAGAAATACAGAGATAAGATAGACACCCAAAAACACCAACTTAGAAAGAAATATAAATTAATCCCCAATTACACATATGTAATGTCATGCAATACTGCTACAACTGAAAGGGTAAAAGCTGCAGGTACCCAAAAGAAATTTAAACAGAAACAACCACAAGCTCGAATAGCTCCTGAAACCCGAAGATAGTAGATACCAGATTGATCTCCAACCTACTCCAAGTGACCTGAAAATAGTTTAAATAACAAGGGGTGAGTATAACAACATACTCAGTAGGCTCCTCCCCAAATCCTATTGTTCAAAAGTCAAGAAAGTATTCAAAATCACAGTGAACAACAAGTGAGAGTGACTTGTCACCTAAATAGGTATACTAAGCTCCCAGCCTCACAATGGCTACTCTCACATAGTAACACTTACAATAATATATCATATAATAATGAATATCAAGGGTACCCCACAACTACTTCCCAATTGGTTTGCCTCTTTTCCCCAACATCACACGTCCTAAGAATCTTTCTCCAAAAAGGATTGTTCGTAGACACCTAGGTGAAGAACCAAAACATGCACCTCATGCAAAAAAACACCACGTACACATATGAAAAGTAACCAGGTAGTTTCTGGGAGGCACCATAGCTCGCATAATGTGTATCATACATCAAGTATTATACCTCAAGACATTACAACCCATACAGCGAGTAAGGATCCTCATGTCATCACAACCTATACAAGTTACACCTATAGTAGTCCATAGGATTCTATATTTAGAATATATGTGTTTGAATAACCACGATCCATTACAACCCTATACACACATATATGGGGAAAACTAACCACTGTGCCTGTTACGAACCAGGCCAGGTCGCCATCCGACCCAGCGCCTGACCCGGTCCACGACATGGCCCGAAGGGCGTTCCCAATCCCCACGGGCTTGCACAAGTGCCCGGGTATCAAAACTACCACATGGGAACAATTTTAACCGAATTAAAAGACCAAAAAACAACTGAACAGATAAATAAATTGAAATTAGAAATAGACATCCAAACATGCCTTTAAACTATGAACAGGTTTAAAGTCTACAATTCGAACCAATAACTAAAAAGAAAAGACTACAGTGGATACTAAAACCCATACTCAAACCTCCCGGTAAAAGAGAGGCCACATCTGCACCACGCTTCCTGAAAAGACCAACTGCCACCTGAACCACCATCACTGAGCACGAAGTCACAAACTGGAATGCAGATGAAATATAATCTACATACACCCAAGGGTGTATGTAGGGTGTGAGCTAAAATCCCAGTAGGATGCCACCGAGAAAAGGATCCACGCATAATTATTAAAAGACAAATACATTTGAAATTAACAGAATAAAAATAAATAAGTGCTTAAAGGATTTTAATGAAAATGTTTTTTAAGGGAAACTTCTCTAAAAGGAAAACAACTTAAATTAACTTACACACACGCACGCACACCCACACACGCACGCACACACACATACGCACACACACATGTACACACACACACAAAAACTTTTCTTGGTAACCACAATGTCACACCATGTGACAACAGTGAGCAGGAAGTAGATGAAGAGAACAATATATGCGAGAGACACTAAAGATACTAGCGAGAAATGGGATCCTAGAACCTCACGTCTCGGTGAACTATATCAAACATTCCGGTGCAAGAGCCATTGTTTGGGAAACACCTCCTACCATAGTGGTCTCCAGTCATCATCCAATGTTTAGTTAGTGTTGTAAGCGTCAATCCCGCTAAGTGAAATTGGGCTGAGGCCACTACTGTATCACTGGAACTCTAGTCTAGTCCACCCACCTAGTACCCAGGCTTCCCATTTGTGCTCAAGTAATTCAAAGTTCATGCCACATGTCATAATCATACACTCAAACCGAGCAAGACATCCCACACACCAATAACCACCATTCACACACAAAGAAAGCCATTTGAAATAATACGGACACTAAAATGTTCGAAAACTCAATCTGAATTTCTTACACAACCAATTAAAACAACTTTCATCCTTAATAACTATTTAATAAAACATTTAATATTTTTAATAAAACAATTTTTGAAGAGAAGGGCATGAATTTACACACAAAACCAACAAAACCTTATTTCATATCCAAACCCACACAATGCCACATCAAGACTTCAATCCACACCACTTACACCAATTAAAAAGAGACTGTTTAAGTAGTTTAACACAAGTTCTAACAAACTATGCAATAATGTTTTCACTAACGGTAAATTTGGTTTGTATCTAAAAAGAAACTTTATAAACAAACACAAGACGTAATATTATTTAAAAAATAATTGCACTGAAAATGTCATTTAGTTAAAAATTTAACAATTTATAAAAACACTAAAATAGCTTGAAATGGCTTTCCAAAAAAATCACATTAATATCAGAATAACACATTTATAACAAATCATTGCATATGAGATTTCTAGAGAATAAAATAAGACCACTTCGCACCCTGCATACTAACGAAATAATATGCCGAATTAATTAAACACGCAAATAAATTCATCAAGAAAATATTATGAGTGGAACCACCTACCTCGATTGGCGAAACTTCTAAAATTTATTGTGAAAACTTCAAATTATAGCACGAAAAATCAATCATGCACCACTTGCACCGCAAGGAACCTGGTGCAAGTTCAAACTCATGAATTTGAACAAAAAACAATTTAAGGCCAAACCCTAAATCAAGAATTCGAACCAAAATGAATCAAAATCAAACCCTAAATCAGACCACAACCTCGCTGGAAACTAAAATTCCAAAAACAAGAATAGGTGAGACCCCAAACCATATAGGGAGAATCCTACCCGAAGGGAGAGGATGTGGTGGGGCTATGCAAGCTCGGCAGGAAGGTTCGATCACTGGAAAAATGAGTCGGACAGCAATGGGGAAGGCAGTGGGTTGCGCTGGGATGGAAAATGAGGAGGCGCCGGTGGAGTTGCGGGTTGGACCTCGGTCCCACAGACGCTGGTCAGGAGAGGGAGCTGACGACATAGGGGGCCGGCCGGCAGGGGGCGCGTCGGGTTCAGCCTGGGTGGGATGCAGCGCTACATGGATGGGGGGAGAGGCGGCTGCAGATCGCAAGGGGGAGAGGGTGCGTCGTCCTTGGTTCATCGCGCAAGGAAGCAGGCCGGCCGGCCGGATGTGGGTGTGGCACGCGCGAACAAGGTTGACCAGGGGCGGGAGGGAGCTATTTCGACGACGGCATGTTGTGGGAGGGAGGTGTGGGTCTTCTGGCTTGTCCGGAGGGAGGAGGTAGCACGACATGTGCTCAAAGGGGGAGGCAGCGGCGCGATGGGGAGAAGAAGGAGATGGGAGGGGGTGTTGTGACGAGGAGAATAGGAAAACAGGGCGGCGGCCCGAGCGGAAGACAAGAAAAAAGAAGAGGGGGGGGGGGGGGGGCGCTGCCAAACCCTAATATGGGGAAAATAGAAGAAAAAAACAAAATAAAAAAAAGATAAATCTATAACATGAACTAAAATAAACTAATAATAAATAAAAATAAAAATAATAATAATTAATATAATAGTAATAATAATAATAATTTTAATAATGTAATTAATAATACTAATGAGAATTATAATAGTTGGATTGACAATGATATTAATAATAGTGATAATAATTCATTAATAATTAAAAAAATACTTTTAAATATTTATTAAAGAAAATATTAAATATAAACCAAATCATTAATTATAATAAAAATCATTATAATAACCATAATAATAATATTACTATTATCAGCAAAACAATTAATTATGTTTTTATCTAACTCTTATTATTTTTTTCTGTTTTCAACTTATGACTCATTTAATTTTATCTCTTCATTGTCAATTCATTTCATTTAATTAACTGACTAGCATCAGGTCACCCGGTGTACCAGGCCAGGCCGCGCGGTTTAAAAATTGTGCCTCTCCTGAGGTGGCGCGGGGTCCCCATTTTCATTATATTCTTATTTTATTACTAGATACATAATTCTCATCTGCCTTGAACATCGGGCAGGTCGTGCGGCGAGCTGGGCAAGGTCGCGCGACAACCCAAGAGAGGAAGTGCGGCTTCTACAGCAGTGCGCTAAACGCAACCAAGGGAAAAAAATCTGTTTTTAAATAAGAACTCAAACAAATTTAATTCGCACCTCGACCCGAGCCACCTGACTCACTATAAAAACAATAAAATAAACAATATAAAAATGACGAGTGTAACAATTCTCCCCACCATAAAGCTATCCGTCCCCAGAAAGACACAAATAGAACCAAACCTCAATGTGGAAAACCACCTCCCTTAAGATTCAAAGTGGATCCCTCACAAACATCAAGCAAAGAGAGGCAAAAGTATCATGCTCAGAGAAAGTTACTAAAAAACAACTTCGAGAAACTCATATAAATACTTTTTGATATGTGTCGCCCACCCCGAAGAGTTAGAACGCCTCCAGTTGATTTATAAAGGAAGGGAACTCTCGCACTCGCGAGAACCAACTTCACAAACCGAAACACATCAAGCACCATCGGAAGAAACCACATTGTTTGATAGGAACAAAAAATCAAGACCAACCACATCCAGGGAACACTTTTATTACCTATCACCAAACCATCTTTAGAAACAAAACAAAAAGTTTAGTATGGGGAAGACCAAGGGACTCCCAAACATTAGGGACTCACTGGCGCTTGAAAAGAGACTGGAAAGCTGACATGGGGAGGTTCGAGTGGACTCCCCACCATTGAAGAAAAGTCCAACACTGATTCATTCTAGAGAAATTCGTGTGAGACCCAATGTGGGTATCCCCACCATTAAAAGCCTACCAACGCCCAAGACGAGACTAGAAAACCAACATGGGGAGGTCCGGGCGGTCTCCCCACCATTCAGGAAAGTCCAACACCAATTTATTCCAGAGACTGTTGTACGAGACCCATCGTGGGTCTTACCGCCACTATAACGAACAGAAGATACAAAACTTCGAAAAATTCCTGATGGTTACCAAACACCCCACCGTAAGGGGTGGGGAGGGAGGGGTCTGACTACCGGGGCGTCAAAAGCATGACCCAAGACAAACCAGCATTTCCACATTCCTGGATGAGCATTATTCAGATTTGAGACAGATTTACTCAACAAACTCCCCTAAGGACAACTAATGTGTTTGCATCCAATGGGACGCAACCCCTAAGACTTTAAGTTAACGAGATGAACACACCACTACATGGTCGTGAAAACCATACGCTACCAGATGGTTCATTCGAAACGGAACAACCATAGAAAACAATGTCAGCTGCTTTCACATTCCACACTGATGATAGAAATAAAGTCGGTGTCCCATACTCTCCCGGGGTTCCTGACCACATGCCAGATTCACTCTGAGGCCTATGGCTGGAGCCCTGATGTTTGAAACATCTCCTTCCTTGCAGTCAGGTATGAAAGATTCCCGAACAGAGATTCTCCTTTTGGTGTCACACGCAACCACACTGCAACTGAGACGATACCAGAAAACACAACACATTATAGCATCTGACTGATCATACGTGGAACATTCACCAACACCAGAGTTGAAATGGTGCATGCACATCACCCTGTGTCACATTGAATGAGAACACAACACCCCCAATCATCACCTGAACGTGTCCATTACTATTGAGAGGAACATTATATGGAGAGGGACTTCAGACTGGGTCCTGAACAACATGTGATTCCTGCAATCGACCATAGCATCTCCATGTGACTTGGCCTGCCACACTAGTGGCCTAATGTAGACCCTTTCTTAAATGAAACCAACAATGGACCAAAGGTCATTTAGAATAGTGGCCCACACCGATCACTCTAGGCTGCTTCCACCTTTCTTCATTGGAACCTCCTTCACCATTTCCAAACACAATTTTCAAATTAATGAGGTCAAACCTCACCCTTGACTATCATAGATAACTCAAACTATAAGACGTCACCAATCATGACCCTTTCAGCCGATGAAAGTACTACAAATCCCTTCAAGACTATGGTCAACACTGATAAATCTGAACCGCCTTCATCCTTCCCCACTGGAATTCCTTTCGTTGTTTCGAGGGTGAACCTTCAAACACGATAGTATCAAACTAAATACCCAATGAATCAGACACTCAAAAGACCAAAACTCCCTTCTACTCCCCTTTCATATGTCATCCCTCTGTGAGAGGATCTACTTAGTTATGAAAAGGAGAGGTGGGTACAATTCTAGAATTCAAGAAGAGATTCCTCTGATCAACTGGAGGGTCGTCCAATGGCGAATTGACGGTGGCTACACTTCAATCGCATGTTAAAGCATTATGGGGGGGGGGCGTACACTAGTCATGAAAGAAACTCATGGACCCATCCAAACTTGTACAATGGTCAAGGCATACCACATGCGAACACCAAATGTGCTGGGGGAACTACTACAAGGGATACCTGATGTATTTTTCAAAAGAGACCATAAACCACACACTTTCACACCAACTGACCAACAGGAATTCAAAGTCAAGACACAAATAAGTCAAAAAGGATTCTCAGCTCAAAAAGTCTCACATCCAACCTTTCAAAATTACAAGGACACACCACACAATCACTGGTTATTGAAATACACCATGTTTTCATTTTACCAAAAATTTTTGAAAACAAGCAAACCCATTGTGTTGTAGAAACGCCAATGGAATCCCATGAGCCTCGCACATGCATGTTCTCATGCCGAACCGACACCCACCTCATGTCCATCCAGGTACTCATCCTCTTGTTACATTAACCATTTCCCTTTTCCTATACACTCATGTATGTGGTTGACCATGAGAGCGCCAAGGATCAAAACCAAACCTTTCCATTTTTTGAAAACCAAAACATCCAACCCACACTTTTCAATCATCACACACCATTTCATTATTATAGTGCTTCATTTGAAAACATTTTCCAAGACCAAAAAAATTTCACCAAAAAACCAAATTTTCCACGAATCCAAAAGAAAGACACGAGAAACAATACATTTGGAAACTAGTGTCAGCGGGTGATTGGAGCATATAGTTGGCAGCCATACGCCAATCACGCCATTGTCTAGGGAGAGTATTTTAGGACAGTGTACCCAGCTCTACAAGGCTTGCCAATCCCTGCGATCTCACTAAGACCACCGACCTTACTCCCTTTTCATTTCCCTTAGACACGATTAACTACGAGGACCAAAAACTCAGACAAACCCTAACATACATTGGTAACTTGAGTCCCGCCATGAGGTGTTCTGGCAAGGAACCTCAATCTTAGCCAGGACATCGAGTTCCGACAACCATAACTCAAGTCCACTGAGACTCTATCCCAAAAGAAACCGACCCAAGAAAGCAAACATGTTCCTCTGATACCATTTTGTCACGAACCAGGCCGGGTTGCCATCTGACCTGATCCGCGACATTCCCCGAAGGGCGTTCCTGATCCCCACGTGCTGGCACAAGTGATCGGGTATCAAAACTAACACATGGGAATGATTTTAACTGAAATAAAAGACAGAAAAACAACTAACCCGATAAATAAACTGAAATTAGAAATAGACAACCAAACGTGCCTCTAAACTATGAACAGGTTTAAAGTATACAATTCGAACCAATAACTAAAAAGAAAAGACGATAGCAGAAACAAAAACCCATACTCAAACCTCCCTACAACAGAGTGGCTGCATCATCAGCACTCTGCCTGAAAAGACCAACTGCCACCAGAACCACCATCATTGAGCACATAGTCACAACCTAGAATGCAAAAGAAATAGAATCTACATACACTCAGGGGTGTATGTAGGGTGTGAGCTAAAATACCAGTAGGATTCCACCAAGAAATGGTTCCACGCATAATTATTAAAAGAAAAATACATTTTCAATTAAAAGAATAAAAATAAATAAGGGCATAGAGGATTTTAATGAAAACCTTTTTTAAGGGGAAACATCTCTAAAAGGAAAAAAACGTAAATTAACTTACACACACGCATGCACACCCACACAATAACGCACACATAGATGCACACACACACACGTACACACACACACACACACACACACTTTTTTGGGTAACCCCAACGTCACACCGTGTGCCGACGGTGAGCAGGAAGCAAAGGAAGAGCACAATACATGGGAGAGACCCTAAAGACACTAGCGAGAAATGAGACCCTGGAACCTCACGTCTCGGTGAACCATATCATACATTCCCAGCCACGAGCCACTGGTAGGGAAACAACTCCTACCATAGTGGTCTCCAGTCATCATCCAATGTTTAGTTAGTGTTGTATGCGTCAATCCTACTATGTGAAACTGGGCCGAGACCACTCCTATATCACTAGCACGGTAGTCTAGTCCGCCCACCTAGTACACAGGATTCCCATTTGTGGTCAAGTAATTCAAAGTTCATGACACATGTCATAATCATACACTCAAACCGAGCAAGACATCCCGCACACCAAAAACCACCATTCTCACACAAAGAAACCCATTTAAAATAATACGCACACTAACATTTTCCAAAACTCAATATGCATTTCTTACACAACCAATTAAAATAGATTTCATCCTTAATAACTATTTAATAAAACATTTATGATTTTTAATAAACAAATATTTGAATAGGAGTGTATGAATTTACACACAAAACCAACCAAACCTTCTTTCGTAACCAAACCCACACAACGCCACATCAAGAGTTCAATCCACACCACTTACATTAATTAAAAAGAGACTATTTGATTTGTTTAACACAAGTGCTAAAAAACGATGCAATAATGTTTTTACTAACGGTAAATTTTGTTTTTATTTAAAAATACACTTTAGAACCAAACATACGATGTAATATTATCAAAACAAGATTTTCACCGCAAATTTCATTTAATTAAAAATTTAACAATTTATAAAAACACTAAACCAGCTTGACATGGGTTTCCAAAAAAATCACACTGATATCACAAGAACACATTAATAACAAATCAATGCATATGAGATTTCCAGGGAATAAGATAAGACCACTTCTCACCCTGCAAACTAACTAAATAATATTCTGAATTTATTAAACACGCAAATAAATTCATAAAGAAATAATTATGAGCGGAACCACATACCTCGATTGGAGAAACATTGAAAATTGGTTGTGAAATCTTCAAATTCTAGAGCGAAACATCAATCATACGCCACTTGCACCGCAAGGAACCGAGCGCAAGTTCAAACTCATGAATTTGAACCAAAACAATTTAAGGCCAAACCCTAAAACATGAATTCAAACCAAAATGAATCAAAATCAAACCCTAAATCGGACCACAACCTTGCTAGAAACTAAAATTCCAAAAACAAGAAGAGGCGAGACCCCAAACTAAATAGGGAGAATCCTACTCGAAGGGAGAGGATGCAACGGGGATATGCATGCTCG
The DNA here is from genome assembly GCA_963277665.1 of Viscum album. NCBI lineage: Eukaryota > Viridiplantae > Streptophyta > Magnoliopsida > Santalales > Viscaceae > Viscum > Viscum album. The sequence continues at coordinate 1,911,608,683 of OY728155.1, forward strand.
GCCGAAATGTCCGATCTCCGGAAAAAGGAGTCGGACAGTAAGGGGGGAGGCAGTGGGTTGCACCGGGATGGAAAAGGAGGAGGCACCGGTGGAGTTTCAGGTTGGACCTCGACCACACAAATGATTGTCGGGAGAGGGAGCTGATGGCATAGGGTACAGGTGGCAGGGGGCGCGTTGGGTTCATCCTGGGCAGGATGCAGCGCTACATGGATAGGGGGAGTGGTGGCTGCAGATCGCAAGGGGTAGATGTTGTGTCGGCCTTAGTGCATCACACGAGAAATGTGATCGGCTGGCCGTACGTGGGTGTGGCATGTGCAGACAAGGTCGCGCAAGGGCGGGAGGGAGCTGTTTCGATGGAAGAATGTTGTAGGAGGGAGGCGTGGGTCTTCTGGATTGTTCTGAGGGAGGAGACAGCGCGATGGGTGCTCAAAGGGGGAGACGACGGTGTGATGGGGAGAAGAAATAGATGGGAGGGGGTTCCGTGACGGGGAGAAGAGGAAAACAAGGGGGGCAGCCCGAGCGGAAGAGAAGAAAAAATAAGGGGGATGGGCGCTGCCAAACCCTAATAAAGGGAAAAAATGAAAAAAGACAAAAAAAAGATAACACTATAATTTGAACTAAAATAAACTAAAAATAAATAAAACTAATAATAATAATAAATAATATAATAATAATAATAATAATAATGTTAATAACTTAATTAATAATACTAATAAGATTTATAATAGTTGGAATGATAATGATATTAATTATAGTGATAATAATTCATTAATATTTAAAACAATCCTTTTAAATATTTATTAAAGAAAATCTTAAATATAAACCAAATCATTAATTATAATAAAAATCATTGTAATAACCATAATAATAATATTACTATTATCAGCAAAACAATTAATTAAGTTTTTATTTAACTATTATTATTTATTTCTATTTTCATCTTACGACTCATTTAATTCTATCTCTTCATTGTTAATTCATTTCATTTAATTAACTGATTATCGTCAGGTCACCCGGTGTACCAGGCCAGGCCGCGCGGTTTCAAAATCGTTCCTCACCCGAGGTCGCGCGGGGTCCCCATATTCATTGATTGTTATTTTTTTATTCGTTGAATAATTCTCATCTACCTTGACCATCAGGCAAGTCGTGCGGCGAGCTGGGTGAGGTCGCGCGGCGACACAGGCGAGGCCGCGCGACTTCTACCACGGTGAGCTAGACGCAACTAAGGGAAAAATATCCATTTTTAAACAAGAACTCAAACAAATTTAATTCATGCCTCGACCCGAGCCACCTGACTCACAATAAAAACAATAAAATAAATAATATAAAAAGGACGAGTGTGATAGTTCCTACCAGCACAAGTAACTACCAAGAGAAGAGAGTTGGGCCAAAGGGGGTAGTCATCCATCCATCCTCCCACCACAATGTTGAGGAAAACACCCCCTAGGGCTCAGAATCCCTGGGGTGTCATTTTCCCTTACTGATATGGTGGAGTAGCATATAGAAACACAAAAATTAAAGAATATACTATATCTCACAACCACACTATGGGCATAACATAGTCTTAGACTCAACTACAGCTAACGTCTCCCAGACTCCGGGCTGCCACTTCTAAGACTAGGTATCCTTTAAGCACACGACCATTTAAAGGGATTAAATACATTATTTCATTCCCTTTTTATCATTTTCACTTTACTTTAATTAATTATTTAAACATTAATTAACCAATAACAATTCCACATTAAACTTTATTACCATCATTCCCAATGTACATTGTTCCATCAAATCACGACCTCAACATTGTACCCCAGAAAGCTCCAAACCCTTGGGTTAACATAATTTATTCAATCATTTATTAAAAACATTATTTATTTACCATATTCCCAGGAATTATAGAAAACATTTCTAAGCTACTAAACACTAGGGGGCTCAACACGGTGAGTAGATGAACTAATTGTCAAGTCTTTTCCATCTATAGCAAGATCATAGGCATATCCTCCTTTGAGAATCTAAACAAAGATAGTACTAGGCATACCCCACGTTTCTTCGCCCATTTTTGAAGGAGGGAAAGAAAAAATAGCTGCCTTGAGCAGGGGGGAATGTAAAACAGATAAACAACCAAAAATATTCATCAAGCAACCAAACATTCACATCCAAGCTATTTCATCCTCCCTGGTGTCCTCCCTGACACCCACATGCATAAATCGATGTATTTCTCTACTCTAGATTTCAACTGCTACCACAACCAATAGGCCTCCATGCCCCCACATATCACAATAGCCATCCAGGATCTCATCACTACACAAGTAGCAGGAAAAAACATCATATCAATTAGGTTCATGGCACTTAATAAGTAAGAGGGTAACTCAGAACCCTACCAGGAATTATCTTTTATCAAACACACAGTTCATTAATCCATATTGTATTAACTGATCTATTATTTGTAGTTTCCAAACTCAGGAAACCAAACCAGTAATTGATCGCAAATAAATAAAAAAGTTTACTGAACCAATTTGATTAACATTAAATTACAACAAGAAGAATCAAATTCATTTACATGCATATTTATCATTAGTTAAATAATTATTGATTAATTACAGCTTTATGTTCTTTTCAAATTTAAATTAATAATGAAATGCCAAACAAAGTAAGAATACATATTACACTATCTAGAAAAATAAGAGGCAATAACATAGAATCACAATCAATTTATTTATCCAGTTTAAATATTTATCATGTCAATTCCATTGTGATCCAGTGGGATAAATCAGGTTAAATCTATAGTCTATAGTATAAGAGAAGAGAAGAAATGAATCCCCTACCTCAAATGGTTATTGAAATTCTTTATATGAGAACTATCCATACAACAGATCATGATTGCCTCCTCTTGTGTAAACTGCATCCGCCGGAGGCTTCCAAGGTACAACCGCCCCAACCCAAACCTAGGAAAACTACATTAGAAGCATGGAGATCACATGCCATAAAATGTAAAGGAGTATTTGGAGAATATTAACCCAAAAGAACCATGATAAAACATAACTTATTTCAATGAAGGACCGATCCTTGCAGCATGTACCAAAGCAGGGGGTGCACATGCAGCAGGAAGTACTTCAAGGGGAAAAAGATCTGAGGATTAAGGTTCAATAACACCGCTCATATGGGAATAAAGAAGGGTTCGAGCGTCTCACACAATGTAGAATATGGAGGAAGAACAAATAAGATATATCATCACTTTAGAATATTTATCGGAGAAGCAGTTTAAGATACACTGGATTATCCGTTAAAAGAAGATTGCATTAAACCCCTTGGTTTGACCAAGTTAAGACACCTCAGGCCTTTGGAAAAATTAATAAAGGAGTTCAGATATTTTATTTGGCCTTAAATACCTTAAAAATGTCCTTGAACACGTTTTACATAAATGAAAACATAAATGGGGTGAAACTGTAGGAATCTGGAAACATTGTACATCCTACCTTTCTAGAAACATTTTACACCCTACAGTTCTGGAAGCACTGTGCACCATACCATTCTAGAAATACTGTGCACCCTACCATTCTGGAAACTCTGTTCACCCTACCATTCTGGAAATAATGTACACCCTACCGTTCTTGAAATATTGTACACAAAAGCTCAATGGTGACAATTTTCACCTAAGGTTACTGTTGCACTGTTCAAAGAAGGTTACTAAAGACACTGTTCACAGAAGGTCAATGATGATACTATTCACCTAGGGTTACCGTTTCACTATTCAAAGAAGGTTACTAATGACACTATTTGTAGAAGGTAAATGATGACATTGTTCACCTAAGGTTACTTTTGCACTCTTCACAGAAGGTTACTGATGACACTGTACACATAAGTTCAGTGATGACACTGTTCAGCTATAGTTACAGTTACACTGATCACAAAATGTTATTGATGACAATGTTCATAGAAAGTCAATGATGACACTATTCACCAAAGCTTACCATTGCATTGTTACTGATGACATTTTTCACAAATGTATAATGATGATTCTATTCCCGTAAGGTTACCATTGCACTGTTCACAGAAGGTTACTGATGAAACTATTCACAGAAGGTCAATAATGACACTGTTCACCTAAGGTTACCATTGCACTGTTAACAGAAGGTCACTTATGACACTGTTCACATAAGGTCACTGATGTCACTATTCATCGAAGGTCACTGATGTCACTATTCACATAAGGTCACCGATGTCACTATTCACATAAGGTCAATGATGACACTGTTCACATAAAGTCATCAATGACACTATTCAAAGAAGGTCACCGATGAAATTGTTCAGATAAGGTCACCGATAAAACTGTTCACATAAAAGAAAAATTTTAAAAGTGTTGGGGATGGGTCACCTTAACCTCCCGGAACACTCAAACACCATATTTTCACAAAGTAATAGACCACAGAGGTCTGAGCCATTACATCAGATACCTCTCATCACATTCTCATCCTCAATAATTCAAAACCACCTAAAGGGAAACCAAAATGTGGTCCAAACAACCACCCATCAAGATACCTCTCAAAAGAGAGCAAGCCACAAAAAGCAACAAATGGAAGCCTTCTCATAATCATGAAAGGTTCATAACCACAATGGAAAATTAATTACATGAAAAGAGTTAAACATCAAACAACTCTTAGGTAATTAGCACGTATCTACGACTCACGTTCCCCGGTACTCTCCTCTATGCCATGGTGTCTCCATAAGAAACGAACCAAGGGGATAGAATTCCCACAAAATACCTTCTCTTTGTAATTTTGGATCTCCATAGGTCGCTCCTCAAAGGTCGCATCATCATTAACATCGATCTCTCCCCAATAGATGATGTGAGAGTCACCATGATGATAACGACGGAGTTGTGATACATGGAAAACATCATGTATCCGGCTCATCTGTGGGGGAAGCGCTACTCGATATTCCACAGCTACAACACGACATGACACCTCAAAAGGCCCAAAAAATCGGGGATAAATCATACTACCATGACGAAACCTTCACTGCCCATGACGGGGATTCACCTTCAGAAACACGTGATCCCCAACATCAAAATCTAAGGGTCTCCTCATTTGATAGGAATATGATTTATGATGATCTTGCATTGTCTTCATCCTCTCACAAATCACCTAAACCATATCTATTTTATTCTTCACTAGTTCTTGTCTGAGAATTGCTGACTATCTGACCCCACTCCAGAAGAATGGAGAATAGAAATGTCAGCCATACAAGGATTCAAATGGTTCCATACCGATAGTGTATTGGAAACTATTTTTATAAGCAAACTCTACCAATGGTAAGTGCCTCATCCACGAACCTCCAAAATCCATGACATAAGAGCGTATAATTTCTTCACGAGTCTGGATGGTTCGCTCTATCTGACCATCTGTTGGAGGATGAAAAGTAGTGTTAAGGTATAGTTGAGAACTGAAAGCAAGCTGGAGACCTCTCCATACCCTAGTGGTGAAATGAGGATCTCGATCAAAAAAGGCCGTCCTTGGAACTCCCTGATTTCTCACCACCTCCTCCAGATACTGCCTTAAAAAAACATCAACTCAGCTCGACTACTTGATCACTATGTAGAGATAGAATTTTGTTAAATGATCCACTACCACCCAAATAGCATCATTTGCTCTCGGAGCTCACGATAAACCAGTAACAAAGTCCATTGAGATATCCTCCAACTTCCACTAAGGAATATCTAATGTATGGAAAAGAACACTAGGAACAATGTGTTTGGCCTTCACCTTCTTCTAGACCAAACATTGAGACACAAACTCTGCAACTGCACACTTTAGCCTCAGCCACCAAATCTGGCTCCTCAAGGCTCGGTGCATCTTTGTCACGCCAGGATGCACCAATAAAGGTGAACTATGTAACTCTCTAAGAACTGTCTCACACATCTCCAAAGGGAAAAAATCCTTCCTTGATACAACACTAAGTGTCGTTCATCCTCAGACCACCCATCAGGCACCTCGCCCCAAAAAACTCGGTCTCTCCAGACCTCCACCTCTAGATCCCCCAACTGCGACTCTTCCACATTCTTCACCACAGATGACTGTACTGTCATATGAAAATGACAACCTCTTTCCCTAAATTCCCCCATATCTTGATTTAATGTTGTCAGTTCTTCTATTACTCTCTAAGAATCACAGGATTCATGTGCAACTTCACTAATGACTTTCGACTTAGCACATCTTCTACATCATTCCCCTTTCGAGGTGTATATGATATCTCATAGTCAAATTCTTGTAAGAACTCCATCCACCGATGATGTCGTAAGTTCATGTCACACTGGGAGAAAACATACATCAAACTCTTATGATCAGTGAAAACCATACATCGCTCACCGATGGGGTAATGTCTCCACAACTTTAGAGAAAACACCATGGATTTCAACGCAAGATCATGGGTGGAATAGTTACATTCATGGGGACACAAATAATCTCTACTGCCTCAAAACACATCATAAACCAAGATGCAAAGCATTACATAAAACATCAAACTGAACTCCCTCTACGGGAAGACAATGAACTGGAGTACTTACTAACTTCTCCTTTAGATACTTGAACGTTTTCTGACACTTATCAGTCCATAAGAACACATGATCCTTCCTTTTCAAAGCTATCAGAGGAGTCACAAATCATGAGAAATCAGCTACGAACCTTCTGTAGTAGACTACGAGAAAAAGGAAACTTCTCACCTATGAAACTATCTTAGGGGCTTACTAAGACACAACTACTTCTATCTTTGATGGATCTACATCCACTCCCTGCTGGAACACAACATGCCCCAAGAAACAGACTTCTAAAGCCCAATACACACACTTCGACAACATCCCAAACAACTGATGTTGTTGAAAAACTCCAAAAATGACATGTAGATGCTCTGCATGCTCTTCTTCAGACGTGGAGTACACAAGGGTGTTGTTGATGAAAACAACAACAAACTTTTCTAAGAACTCACGAAACAGAGCATTCATCAATCCCATGAACACATGTAGAGCATTTTTGACTCCAAACGGAATTACAACAAACTCATAATGCCCATGACGATAATGGAAAGCAGTCTTCAGGATATCCTCATCCTTCACATGCATCTGATGACATCATGACCACAATTTGATCTTTGGGAACCAACTTGCACCCTTCAGTTGATCAAATAAATCATCAATCCATGGAAGAGAATAACGATTATTTATTTTAACTTTTTTCAAGAGATGATAATTGACACAGAACCGCAAACTATCGTTAGTCTTCTTCACGAACAGAACTAGTGCACCCCACGGTGACACACTCAGCTGAAAAAAAACACACTGTAATAGACCATCAAGCTGTATATGTTACTCTCATAACTTAGAATGGACCATCATATATGGATACATAGAGATAGGATATGCACTTAGTTGTAGTTCAATCCCAAACTCGATCTCTCATTGAGGGAGAAATTCTACAACCTCTTCTTGAATGAAATTAGGGTACTCCTCTAAAATCCTAAAAAATGACAACTTTTGAACCATTGTGGAACTCAAAATCATCTCAGCCATCATTGCTGATAAGTACGGAACATTCCTATGTCCCATCTAAGCATCTCCATCACCAACAAACACCACTGGATCTCCATCCGAATCAAAGAAAATGACCTACATCCTGAAGCAATCCATGATATCTTGCACCGAATACAACCAATCCATGCTGATGATGACATCATAGGGTTGTATTTGTAAAATTAGGAAATCTTCCCAAGAGTGGTGCTTCCACAACACTAGCTCACATTCTCTACATACTTCAAACAAGTCTGGTTGACCACCAACTAGTGTAGTCAACGCCAAGGGAACTGGGAGCCTATCTACCTCAAGTCCCTTATCATGGAAGAGGGTAGGTGATATGAAGGAGTGTGTCACTCCTGAATCAAACAAGGAATACACTAAGGTAGAAACCAATCAAAGGGTACCTCGAACAACAACTGTCTCTCCTGGCACTGGCAACGCTAAAGCATGAAGTTGACTACAACCACCTCCACAACCTCTCTGACCCTGATGAGGACCGCCACCATGACCGCACTCTGCTCTCTAAGGACGGGGAGCATGACGGGGTTGTCCTATGCATGCCCCATATACCCTCTTCCGATCTTAAGCTTGTTCAACCTGCTTGTGCTGCCTCTGATGGAACTGCCTCAATGGAGGAACCTGGAGTGGAACACATGGTGCATGATGACTGGTCTTAAATTTTGAGCACTATCGCTACTAATGCCGCTGACCACCATAAGAAAAACACGAGCCTGATCCATTGGAATAGTCCGGAGAGCTACTTCCCCCAGAGAAACAGGATTCTGAGGGCTGGGACCTACCCCCGTCCAAATAGAACTCTTCTACCCTGGAAACTAGTAACCCCGGAACACAGCTCTGCTTCATGGGGAATCATGAAGATTCCCCAATCGGGATGACTGGTCCTGGCCAATGACCTCTTGAAGACCTCATCCCTTGCTAGCACCTCAAGATATTTCTTTAACATAAATGGGGTGACCTGGTGCTGGATCTTAGATGAAAAGCCCCTTCAAAATGCCTTGCCCTGGCCTCCTCATCCGGAAACAGGACCGAAGCATATCGTAGAAGGTTCCTAAAAAGGATTCCAAACTCTCGCACACTAGAGCTCCCCTATCGAAGGGTATGAAGATCTTGGCTACTGGAAAACTTTGTGGTTGATGAATGAAAATCGACTCTAAACTTGACTCGAAACTCCTTCCATGAGATCGACAACTCCTTGCGATCACCGAGGAACAATAACCACCGCTTCCTTACTGCTCCATGTAACATCTTCACAAACAAGGATTCCATGTGCTCCTTCCAAGAACAGATCAAACCGATGGCTATCCCGACCTCCTCCAACCAGTATTTAGTGAATACATTTGGAATGGAGCCCTCGAAATTCTCTAGACTCTGGTGCTGAAAATCTAAGAGTTTCCTCCTCCATGTGCCATCATCGTCAACCTCTACCCTGTGGAGATCTACTGGCACAACCAACTATATATCTTTTATGTGATACTAATGAGGATGTCGACCTAGATCCATACCTATAAAATAACAAATAGTTAGAGATCTTAAACATGTAATATAGAAGACTCATATTTAATTAATATATGAATTTATTTTATTCATTTTAGGTTAACCTATCCCAATGTCTACCAATTCATACATAGACACAAAGATGAATGATTCATGATCATTTACAAGGTATCTGCCATGCTACTAGTATCACCTTATTTATTAGCCATTATAATCTTAAAGGTCCATACATCAGATCATAGGGGGCCCTAAACACCTATGTCTCAGCTAGACTCCAGTGATTACATCACTTGGAAAACATGAATGAAACTGTTTCCCTACTAACACATGCAACCTCATTTGTGCCTAACACTAATCTCCATTCTATCCCTCAACCAGAGACTCTGATACCACTCTATCCTGAACCACTCTCAAAAAGTGTACCACCCCTGGGCCGACAATGTGAGAAGGGAGACAATGACCCCGAGTCCCACCTCTAGTAGGCCCCGGGTTGGTGACTAGCACCGATGGAAAAATAACAACACAAATGGGAGGAATTACCCTGTAAAAGAATACATGCAAAACAGGGAGATAAGTTAGACACCAACCAACTCCAAATCAAACAGAAATATAAATGAAAACCCATGTACACATATGTAATGACATGTAAAACTACTTCAACTAAAAGGGGAAAACTTCATGTACCCAAAATAAAGTAGAATAACAGCAACCACAAATCCCAATAGCTCCTACAAACCAAATCTAGTAGATAACAAACTGATATCAAACCTACTCCAAGTGACCTAACAAATAGTTTATATAAAAAAGTGGTGAGTATAACGGTATACATGGTAGGATCCCCCCCAAATCCTCTCATGAATAATTCAATAAAAATCATGCTAAAGCACATTGAACAACAAGTGATACTCACTCATCACCTGAACATGTATACTAAGTTCCCAGTCTCACCAAGGATACTCTCACCAAGTAACGCATACAAGAAAATATTATATAATAAATAATATCAAGGGTACCCCTTGAATACTTCCCACCTGATTTTCCTCTTTTCCCCAACATCGCACGACCTATGTATCTCTCTTTAAAAAGGATTGCACATGGACACCTGGTCGAAACCCCACAACATGCACCTCATGCAATAAAACCACCACATTCATGTAAGCAAAGTATCCAGGTAGTTTCTGAGAGCCACCATAGCTCACATAACATGTATCATACGATGGGTATTATACCTCAAGCCATTGCATCCAATACACCGAGTAAGGATCCTCAATCCATCATGACCTATACACGTTACACCTATAGTAGTCCATATGATATTATATCCAGAATATGTGTGTGTGAATAATCACAAGCCATTACATCCCTCTACACACATATATGGGGAAGACTAACCATTGTGCTTACCAGCACAAGCATATACCAAGAGAAGAGAGCAGGGCTGAAGGGGGTAGTCAACCATCCATCCACCCACCAGAATGTTGGGGAAAACACCCCCCCCACAGGGATCAGAATACATAGGGTGTCATTTTCTCTTACTAAAAGGGTGGAGTAGCATAGAGAAATACAGAAGGTACATAATATATTGTATCTCACAACCACAGTATGGGCATAACCTAGTCTTAGAATCAACTTTAGCTAACGTCTCTCAGACTCCGTGCTGCAACATCTATGAATAGGTATCCTATAAGTACACAACCATTTAAAGAGATTTAATATATTATTTCATTTACTTTTTATAAGATTAAATTTATGTTAATTAATTCATTAAACACTAATTAACCAATAACAATTCCACATTAAACATCATTAGCAGCACTCCCAACGTACATTGTTCCTTCAAATCACAACCTTGACATTACAACCTAGCAATCTCCATACCCACGGGTTAAAATAATTTATTAAATAATTTATTAACAACATTATTACTTTCCCATATTCCTAGGAATTCTAGAAAGTCATTCTATGATACTAAACTCAAGGGGGCTCAACACAGTGAGTAGATGAACTACCAGTCGAGTTTTTTCCGCATATAGAAAGACCGTAGACCCATCCTACCTTGAGAAGCTAAACATGGAATGCACATGGAATAACCCGCACGTATTCACACCTTTATAAAGGATGGAATGAAAAACCAATTGCCTTGAGTAGTGGGGGAAGTAAAACAGATAAACAACCAAAAAGAATCAGTAATCATCCAAACATTAATATCCAAGCTATTTCATCATCCATGGTGTCCTCCATGACACCCACATGCATAAACAAATTCGTCTAGCCACTCTAGGCATCAACTGCTGCCACAACCAGCATGCCTACATGCCCCCACAGATCAAAACATCCATCCAGTCTCACGTCACAACACAAGCAGTTGGAAAAAAAAAGACATCATATCAATTTTTCTCTTGGCCCTTAACAAGTAAGAGGTTAACTCAGAAACCTATAAAGAATTATCTTTTATCAAACAAATAGTTATTTAATCAAAATTGGATTAACCAATTTATTATTATTTGGTAACAAAATTGGGAAACCTAACCAGTAAGGAATCAAAAATAAATAAACATGCTTACAGCACAAATTTGATTAACATCAAATTATAACAAGAAGAATCAGATTAATATACATGCCTATTTATCTTTAGACAAATAATTATCGATTAATTATATCTTTAAGTTCTTTTAAAATGTAAATTAATAAATAAAACCCAAAAAATGTAAGAATATATATCACACTATCCATAAAAAAAAAGAAGAAACAACATATGATATCTAATAATTTATTTATCTAGTTCAAATATTTATTATGTCAATTCCATTGTGATCCAGTGGGCTTAAACATGATAACTCTACAGTTTCATGTAAAATAAATGAGAAGCAAAAAATCCCCTACCTCAAACGGTTCTTGATATTCTTTATACGAGAAAGATCTACACAATAGATCATGATCGCCTCCTTTCATGACAACAAAATCAACCCAAGGATTCCACGATACAACCGCACCAACCCAAACCCAGGAAAACTATATTAGAAGCATGGAGATCACATTCCATAACATGGAAAGGAGTATTATGAGAAGATAAGCCAAAAATAAACATGATAAAACATACCTTATTTCAATGAAGGATCAACCCTTGACGCTTGAACCAAAGTGGGGGGTGCACATAGAGCATGAAGAACATCAAGGGGAAAATGATCCAAGGATTAAGGTTCGATCACATCGATCATATGGGAAAAAGGAAAGGTTCAAGCATCTCGAACAAGGTAGAACAAGGAGGAAGAACATGGAAGATATATCATCCCTTACGATGAATTAACGGAGAAGATGTTTAAGATACGCTTGATCTTCAGTTAAAAGTGGATCACATTAAACCAGACGGATTGACCAACTAAATACATTATGGAACATAGGAAAAATTAATATTGGTTTTATGAGATTTTCTTTGGCCTTAAATCTCATAAAACAAGGCATTGAATGCGTTTTACATCACAGAAATCGTCAAAGGGGAAAACTGTAGGAAGATGGAAACATTGTACACCCTACCATTCTGGAAACACAGTACACCCTACCGTTCTGAAGACACTGTAAACCTTACTATTATTGAAAGGCTTTACACCCTACCATTATGGAAACACTATACACCCTACCAATTTGGAAACACTATACACCCTACCATTCTGGAAACATTATACACCTTACCATTCTGGAAACACTGTACACCCTACTGTTCTTGAAACACTTTACACCCTACCGTTCTGGAAACACTATACACCCTAACCTTGTGGAAACACTGTACACCCTACCATTCTGGAAACATTGTACACCCTACCATTCTGGACATAGTGTACACCCTACTGTTCTGGAAACACTATACACGCTACCTTTATGGAAACATTGTACACCCAACCATTCTAGAAACACTTTACACCATAAAATTCTAGAAACACTGTACACCCTATAGTTCACGAAACACTATACACTCTACTGATCTAGAAACACTGTACACCATGCCGTTCTGAAAACAATGTACACCCTACAGTTCTAGAAACATTGTACACAGAAGGTAAATGATGACACTGCTCACCTAAGGTTATTGTTGCACTGTTCATAGAAGGTTACTAATGACATTGTTCACATACGGTCAATGATAAAACTGTTCACCTGTGGGTATAGTTGTACTATTCACAGATGGTTTCTGATGACACTGTTCATAGAAATTCAATGATGAAACTGTTCACCTAAGGTTACCGTTGCACTGTTTATAGATGGTTACTGATGACACTGTTCACAGAAGATTACTGATAACACTGTTCACAGAAGTTCCATGGTGTAACTGTTCACCTAAGGTTATGGATGAACTGTTCACATAAGGTTACTGATGACACTGTTCACAAACGGTCAATGATGACACTCTTCAATTAAGGTTACCATTGCACTATTCACAGAAGGTCACTAATGAAAATGTTCACAGAAGGTTACTGATGTCACTGTTCAAAGAAGGTCCCTGATCTCACTTTTCACATAAAGCCAATGATTTCACTATTCACAGAAGGTCACTGACGTCATTGTTCACAAAAGGTCAATGATGAAACTATTCATAAAAGGTCAACGAGGACACTACTCACAGAAGGACACCGATGACACTGTTCATAGAAGGTCACCGATGACACTGTTCACATAAATGGAAAATTGGAAAAGTGTTTGGGATCAGTCACCTTGACCTCTCCGAACCCTCAAACACCATATTTTCACAAAGGAATGGACAAGAGAGGTATGAGACATTTCACGAAACATAGTTAAACTATATCATTATGTTGAATTATATTTTTATCGTTTTTATTACATTTGTGAAATTTATATCCTATATTGTGATCCCAAAATTGGTTGTGCACACCCACCATGAAACATTCAAGTATTTATTAACAACTATTTTCCATTCGATTCTCGATCTAGTTGAAATAAAATACAATAAGGTGTCATAATATCTTTTTATTTACCATAATACAAGGAATTATTTTCCCCATTTTACTGCAGACCATGTGGTTAAAATAAGTTATCAATTTATGAATGAAAAGAAATATTCATCAGAGCTCACAAATACTCCATATATCAATAAAAATGTAACTATTTAGTTTCAAAGATGATGTACTATTAATTCAACTATAAATAAATAAATAGGTTCCATGTGAAGTGAAACATCACTTTTAGGATTATATAATACAATTCCAGTAATATATGGATGAACCAATCGACTATTTTGTTCTTGAAAATGATGTGTAAAGTGATTTAGCATTTTATCAGTCTATATGTGTGGTAATACACCATGGTCTCTAGAGAATAGTTCCTAAGATCCCTAAAATTTATTATTTTGGGATTTAGTTCATAGGGGTGAATATATCTCTATTATATACTGTGATATCTACCAACATAATACAATTGTAGAAAAAATAAAATCTACAAAGACAAATTATCATGGAGATCAATGTCTTTTATTCTTAGTGGATCATCATTATAGGTTTTTTTGATAAATCATTTAACCAAAAAAAATTCTTATGAATAATTATAATTAATACAATATTGGTTAATGTAGAATCCAACATGGATGCTATAAAAATTTGGTGATTATTTTGTCATAAATAATATGTTTTAAAGGGTTAGATTGCCTAAGATTTTTATAATAAAGTTTGAGACATATTTTGATAATCAACTATTGATATAATTAATTTACAAATATAGGGTTATCCATAAACAAGTCTATTGTGCCTTAACTTATAAATATGAGTAATTGAGATATCAAATAGGGAACTAAATTAAATCTTCAAGAACACTAACACTAAATGTTGGAAGGGTTGGTAGAGTAAATTACAAAACGATGCATGAGATTATCGAATTTCCTACAAACCATAATTGAAAAAACTCCATCCTAGTTAGTGTTTGGAATAATATTCCAGGTTCAAATTTATCTCAAAAAACCTTGTTCTGGGTGGTCAATGATATGAATTTGATGGAATTTGATGCTAGGTGGAAGAGACAATAAATTCATGATTGGACTATAGAGATATGAAGGTTTTCATATTCTATGAAAATAATCAATAAGGTAAAGTCAATGAATTTTCTTTAATACCTCATTTGAATGATTGTGTTAC
The DNA here is from genome assembly GCA_963277665.1 of Viscum album. Taxonomy (NCBI): domain Eukaryota; kingdom Viridiplantae; phylum Streptophyta; class Magnoliopsida; order Santalales; family Viscaceae; genus Viscum; species Viscum album. The sequence goes on from OY728155.1 coordinate 1,911,623,896, forward strand.
ACATAGGAGGAAAGGATATTTTATTCAACACATGTTTGTATTTTTAATTGGAAAAATCTTGTTGGTATATTCCATACTGTTTATGATCACGATAACATTCCCATATAGATCTATATAAATTCAGAATATTTAGGAGCCACTCTTTAATGAGAAAAAAATTACCTCATTCACAACATTGACTATTCTATTTTGTGGTGGGTATATTCCCATTTCTTTGTCGTAGAGAATGATCATGTACAAAAAAATATTACTTAAAATAAATATCTAGTTGAGAAAGAAAAATATTTAAAATTTATTTTTATTATTCATTCCTCATTCACATTAGTTTGTTGTTTATAAATATAAAGGAAAAACATATTTTAGAATCTCATAGTTTATTAGAAAATTACCTCTCATTGAGCCTTTCAAGCATCCCCTCATGAGGAGTGGAATTAAGTTGGAGTGATCTATTATGGATTAAATTAGTTTATTTAAAAACAAAATAATAATTCCAAATGGGAATATCAATCATGGTTGAGTTCCACATGCCAAAAAGAAAGAGTCGTTACATCATATATTTTATAAGAGGCAACATAGTGTAATAGATATTGTCATTCTAAAATGATTCTTAAGGAATAATGTTTTGAAAAAAACTCCTCTTTAATTTTTTAGTCCACAAAGTGTATAAATAATGTTGAACTAATATGTATATCCATCATAATGGTTAGAAAAAAACAATTCTATGACTCCAAATTCCAAGCCATAGAGAACGTAATGATCAAAATTTTGGAATTTTGTCTCTTTTAAAAAATTTAACCCTCCATGGTGTAAATTTTTTACCACACTATAATCTATATGTTGAGGAAATATTAAAATTTTTATGGGAGAATCCAACATAGTAGAAACACCCTATAAATATATCCCCTATTATTTTGTGCCTGATGCACGGTGAAACTATCCTTCATAAAAATAAAATTCTAAAGAAAACATTTATTTTTATCATTTAAATGACTATTATATTATTTATAATAAATATATAACCATAAATTTCATAATTATATAATCCCATTATTATTTTAGAATTCTATATTTCTATTATAATGGTATAGTACATTACTATTCATTTAGGTTCGAGGATGTATGTTCTACAAGATATCAATGAAATTAAAAATAAATAAATAAATATCATGGGTTTTAAATATTAGTTTTTCATGTCATGAACACTATAGATAAAAATGTTATTATATTAAAATATCATGGTGTCACATTATCTCCACGTTCAATAATTGTTTCCCCACAATTTGGTCTTGATCTCGATGATAACGGGTTTAACATTTGAAAATAATGTTGTTATAAAATCCACATCGTAAAAGGGTAAATAAAAAATATTCTTGATAATGGATAAAAGGAAATATGATGTTCATCTAAATAACAAAAAACTGGTTTCCTAAGAAGGTGATCATTGTTGGGATGTGATTTAATCGAAATTGATGAAAATGTTAGTAATTATAGATACTGATAGAGGTCATTTATAAAAAGAAAATGAATGGTCAATGGAATATTAAGGACATGAAAATCATAAATCTACTAAAATATAAAACAAAATTTTTTTCATTAGATATAAAGGTAATATGATTGTTTTTTTTCAATCTTCTTTTTTCATAAATTCAAGGAATTTTTATTACTATCTATGAATATAAGGAAATTTACTTATTTGATATATTTATGTTTCATAAGCACAATTTCATCATTTTTTTGTTCTTTGATCAACTGAAACATCATTTCTTACTCAATAAATTTTTTTATAATTGAATATATTTTTTTAGAGGCACTAAAAATAACATTTAATGGATCATAAAATCAATAAAAAGGTGAAACGTTCTTCGTTCCTTATCTAAATATTCTCGAAAACCAAAAATGTTCACATGTCCAATATAATACAATAATAACCAAACCTTAATAGTAACACATATAGTTCACATTTATATTATTACATTATATAATATATATAAAAACAAAGATATATTTTCCAAACTATCATATATGCCAATGGTAGGTGTTAAACACATTTCACCCCTATAGTTATGTATTAAAGTTTCAAGACCTTATTGGATGTTATGGGTTGTCACCAAGAAGGCATTTAATCCTTTTTTCTAAAACCTTATTAAGAGAATTACTAAAAAATTATAAATTTGTATTAACCCATGATTATAGCATCCTCAAGGACAAGATAAACCAAAATGGTTACCAATATATTTAAACTTAAGACCACGTAATTAATGAATATTTCCTTCAATATGTGTTTGTTCTAATAAATTTACAACACAAATGTGTGTATTTCCAAAATTGTAACCCAAAATAACCTAAATCATTTTATAAACCCCTAAAATAAATCCTAAAAAATAGATTTCAATAAATAGAACATATGATAAAACAAAAAATGATAAACCCATGATGGTATCCAAAAGTATTATTTTAATGAATACGTATATAATTATAATATTTAATACAATTCATAGGTGTTTCATGATTCTCATAACAAAAATAAAATTTGTGAAAATATTTCTAAAATATAACTTGGGAATCCTAATAAATGAATACTTCATATTTTTTATTTCAACATAGGTCCTTCCTTGGTCTATGGGTTAATTTTTAAAATATGTAATTGAATAAGATAGTTTATAGGTTTCCAACATTTGATACAACGAACAATAAATACATCCTTAGGATGAATTTTACTTCCTTTTATGTTGCTCTTCATTTTTACTAATTCATTCATTAAATTATTCCATTCACTTCCAAATGTAAAATATTTTCAAATTCTGTTGAGAAATATTAATTTTTGTCTCTTTCAAAATTTAGGATATGAAAGAAATCCAAGATTCATTCCTCCATCGTATCCACCTCATGTGCTATTAGTGAAATCCATACTTCTCCTCTATGTTGAATATGATATTTAGTTAAGGTACCAGTTGTTAAATATATTCAATGATTTTTTATTAGGAAAAATATTGATATGTTTTTCTCAAGACATTATGACTTTTGTTTTCACATAGTAACTATATTTTCATTTATATTAAATTGTAACATGATTCATTCAGATTCTATCAATAGAATAATAAAATATAATCAAACTACAAGAAACAATAATCATAATAGGAAAACCATATACTCTTTTATATAATTTATAAATCAGGAAACGTTATTTTCAATCTAATAAACCATAGTTTTATCCAAGGTCATTCATCCTCATCATATATTCAAATCCATAATAATTGTTTTTAAGGAAAATTGAATTATCCAATGTACATCCCACAATAGTGTCAAACCATGTGTGAAATAAGGCCGATTTGATGTACTAGTTAATTAATGATTCCAGCCTACTGTGATTTGTTTGGAGTTATTGTCCCTTCAAAAATATATTCGGATACCACAAAAAAATTTAATATACGTAGAAGGATATATTTCCAAGAAGATCCCACATAAGATCAATGTTTGCAGAACATTATGATGATCTTTTATACTAGTAATAAATATATAGTTTATTGTTAAACTCCATAATTAATGTTATATTACATCCAGTTCTAAAGGTTTCTAAAAAACATCATATGATGCCAATTATAATGACCCCGACCCCAGTAGCTTGTAGAGAGTGTCTACTTTTTTATATCAAACAAAGATATAAAAATTTATCCTGAATAAAACATTAGTTTAGTACTCTTGGTAAATTAGATACATACATGATTCCCATATTACATTGGAATATAAATATTACAACATAATTTATTTCAAGATCATAATTATTCCCTCTACCATACCCTTTAATACCATTCATTGTACACTTCTTAGAATACTATAATAGGTTGGGATCAAATACTGAGTAAAAGTTACTTAAAGAAGATGCTATTAGGAATCAATAAAAATATTCAACATGGAAAGGTATATAGCAGAACACACATACCATATCCTAAAAAACATGACTACTATGATTAGATAAGAAATAATAAATATGGAATGGTATAAGACTAAATACACAAAAAATTACATAACATTACAATTATGAATAAATAATCATTAATCAATATAGAAAGGTAAATAACTAGGCACATTTTCCATATAAAAAATATTTATATCATGGAAATATTAGGTAGAATAACAAGAAAAGTAAAATAAATGAAAACACAATACATTTAATCAATTATAAAGAATACAATAAATCTAGAGAAAATATCATTATGAAAATAAATTGTATATTAATAAATGAATTATGAATGAATTAAATTATTATTTAATGTTTTCCATGACCTCAGGAATCATGTTATCTTTTCCAAAATTCCCTTTCAAAAGATGTATTAAAACAATATATAGAAACATGTTTAATCCTATATTAATTATTCTCTTCATGAGACTTTTGATGAATTGTGGGGCGAATTAGTTCTATGACCCACCCATCACTTCTGTCCAATGGATTTTATATATATCAAATAATCTATTTTACTAATGGAAAATATTCCTTATCATCACATATCCACATTTAGTAAAGAAAGCATAATTATCATCAGTTCTCTAGATAAATTAAAAAAATTTAATGTTTATCCTTGTATATAGAGTTGATATATTTTTTAGTTAATAAACATATCCATGATAATTTATATTCATATTTTGGATAAATTATTGTCTAATTGTCTTCAGAAATATAATATTTAATGTGAGTGTTAATGATTATAAAAATGTGTCAATAAGATTAACATAAATACTCTCCATGGTCAAAATGCTAATAAACCATTAATAAAATGAATAAGGATTGTATCAATATAAGACAGCTCAAGTTACGTATAAGTATAAAAAGGGTTGTTATCATTGATTAATATAAATACCCTAAAAATTAAATTAAAATTTTCTTGTGGAAAATATAATTTTTTTGTGGAAAATATTTTTAAAATTAAAATATCCCAAAAAAAATATATTTTAAATATATTTAATTGGAAATAACATTTGAAACATAAAATTTATGCTTCAAAACATTTGGTTGTCAAGAAAATGATAAATTACATACATAGAATACAGGTCAAAATAATGATTTCTATTATATTTTTTTTAAATGCCAAACCAGTTTTGTTTTGAAAACAAAATGAGTATTAATTTTTTTTTAAAAAAATTAAACATCGGTAAAAAAATTATTTTTAAATCATGTGGATAATTTTTGTTTGAAAAATGAAATCATTTTTAGAAAACTTGTTTGTGGATGAAAATTTATTTTTGACCGAATAGTGAAATGTAGTCAGTTTTTATTAAAAATATTCTATATTTCATTTTATATACGAAAGAGTGGGAAAATTGTACTAATATAGGAAAAATTAGTGAATAAGTGGAGGTGGAAAATATTAAACGTATTTTTATCCAAGGGTCAAGTAATTTCCTTCAATTGAAATTAATGCATAAATATTCCTAATTAAAATGATATTGTGGAAGAAACATCCACAAAAACCATAGTGTTATGGTGAGATTAAAGAAGGAATAAATTATGTATATAAAAAATAAATTCAGATATAAAGTTGAAATAAAAAATGATATTTTCAAATTTCATAATAGACATGAAATTATAATTTCAATGTAAATGAATAATTAATATGACCCAATAGAAAGATATTGTGTTATAAATTTTTGTACCACTTGTTAATTTTCAATGAAAAAACATTGGATTAAATAATTAAAATATAAATACAAAATACCATGAATTTTTAGTGAATCCTAATATTTCATTTCTCACTGGAATTATATACTCTATATAAATGAAATTATCTACATGACCTTACAATATGCCCCAACGAAAGGAAAATTAGATTAAATCTTTAACCTCATTCTTACTTTTCCTCTAATAGGATTTAAACTCATGTATAATTGTTCTTATTAAGTAATTAATTTTTTCTAGAACCATATTCATATTTATAAAATCATATATGATAATCTTATAGCATTTTACCACATTATTGTTAAAAATATTTCATTATTTTCATTATTTCGAGTGTTAATTGCTTTATTTTCTCATGCATGTATAGTCGTGAAAATTTAATTTCTTATGTATAGGATATAAAAAAAATAATATCCTTAATTATATTAGTTTTATAAATATCATTTTTTATTATTGTCTTATTTATAATCATTATTAATGTTTGAACATGGAGAATTTATCAGCTCACTTCATGAAGAAGGTAGGTTGTACATACACATTAGAGATGCTAGAATATTTTTAATGGGTGAAAGGGTAAAGAAGTTTAATATATATTAATTTTAAAGAATATATATACATATATCATTATCATATATATTCAAAAAATTTATCTGTATTACCTTCTATTTAATGAAAATGATAAAAATGAATCACATCGCTTTCCAAGGTGGTAGTTTATTGTATACAAGAGTATTAGAAACATATTTAAAATAAAATTTAATGTAAGTAGATCAATTTTATATTAAAATTATAAATGTATAATAATATTATAAATACAATATAAATTATTTAAATTTTCCATTATATCCATTAATTAATGTTAGATATGGAAAATGAATTACAACAGTTCGCGAGGTGGTAGCCTACCAAGCACACGATTGATAGTTTCGTATCCCATTTGATGGAAGTGAATATGGATATATATCATAAAATTAATATAAAAACATATAATTTTATTTATCATAGTTTTGATATTATATAATTATTGATTAAAAATATTTTAAGGTGGTTGAACAATAATGAAAATATAAATTCATGTGTTAAATTATAACCCTTTCTAGGAAAGAACTATTTATTTTTACAAAAAATCATTCCAATATGGATTAATTATAAAACAAGGGATCTCATATGTTGTTATAGGATTATTTATTATATTAGGGGTAGTATTTTCAAAACTAAATGTCTTTATATATGTGAATATGGAAGTGTATGTGATAACATTTAGAAGTCAGGGAGAAGAGAATCTTGGAAATTTTGATGTGATTCTATTACATCTATGTTTTCATCATTACCAATGTGTCCAAAATGGATTATTATAGAGATTTAGACGTTATTATGATAAATATATCTCCAGAACATATGAATTGGACAACTGCTTATGTATTTTTAACCCTTCAATTTTATTTTTTACCCTTGGTAAATAAGTTTTTACCTTTACAATAGAAATAAATTTTTACATCTTTTTATATTAATAATGGTAAAAAATTTGTTTATTTTAAAATGATAATATAAATTTTTATGAATTAAAATATTAATTAATTTTTTTTTAAATTAAATTAATTGACATGGTATTATTTAATTTAAAATTATACCCACAGATGTGACGAAAAGATGGTTTCCAAATTGAAAATTATAAAAAGATAAGAAGTTATTAACATAAAAAAATTAATATTAAATTTATTTCAGTGATATAAATTAGTTATATTCAATCATTATTGACCTAATATTTCACTTAAACCAATTAAATGTATACATTATAATATTAATTTATATAACTGAAGAGGTAATTGTTAATAAAATTCATTATTTTTTGCTATTCATAAAAAATGAATATTTTCATAAAAATCCCAAAAATAACATTAAAATAATTTTAAAAAGAAAATTAAAAATTTAATTATATTTTATCATAAAATGATTCTAATTTTCTAAAATAGAACATTAAATTATATGTGTTATGCGCAACTATAACATCTTCTTGAAAAATAATATTTCTCCCAAAAATTCATTGTCATTTAAATGATTCTTATTTTTAAAAACAATATATAAAAAATATATAAATAATTAAATAGTCATTTTCAGAAATTCCAATTTATTTTTGAGATTATAATAGAATATTAAGTTTTGGTTTCATTAGGATTTTGGTTGTGTGTTTCAAAAGAAATTGAAGAGATTAAATTTAAATTAATAAATTATAGGGTTGGTTTATTCTCTTTGTTGTCTATCTCCTATATTATATAATAAAAAGTTCCTCCTCTAAAATATTATGGTTTTACCTAGAAATAAAATGTATATAAAAAAATAAAATAATATAAATATTATAAGATTATTGAAGTTAGTGTGTGACTATTCTCCACGTCATAATGATTTATACCCCTACAAATCAAAATTTGAAATGGGCACTACATATAAGATGGAGCTCTAAACCACTATTTGAATATGTGATTCAGATAGTGAAGGGAAATAGATGAATAAAATTACCTTGAATTATTAATGAATTCATCCTACATATGATAATTTTCCACAAAAACAATGTCAAAATTCCATCAACATATACATTTATAACGGAACCTATGAGACAATAAAAAGGACACAAAAAAGAAAGAAATAAAGTCCATGGAATAACCCAACTAAAATGGGACGGTTATAAAGAACATAAAAAATATAATTAGTTATCCTAAAGAAAAATACCAACAATTGACAACAATAAACAGTAATACTCTACCATAGATTAGAGTGGTCAATAAAGAATCATAAATTCATTTCCCATCTATCCATAAAAAACACACCACAATAATAGGGAAACTTTTAAAGGATGAAGGAAACTAGGATTCCATAATAGCACACCCACAGTTGTCTCCCCGACAAATTATAGCTCTATTAATATTGCAAAAACATTAAATTTTCACTCACACCCATGAACTATAATGTTCAATATTTTCAAGAGGAATAAAATTCAACATGAATAAATAACGATCATATGGGACACCATAAGAGAAAAAATATTTTTATGGGATACAAAAAAATTAAAAAAAATGTTTATAATAAACCATATCCAACAGGATTTGGATGGTCCACTAAAAACACAATCTATAGACTAAATCAAGTTAGATATAATTCCAACATGTAAATATAGTTAGGAAAATAAAGATAAAAAATAAAAAAATAATGCCTTAATAGAATCATCCCTAACGATGGAAGAATTATCTGAAATATAGGTAGAGAGTGAGAGAGTAACATGGGGCCTTGCATCTAGAACACTGAATCTTAGTGAACACTACTGAATAAATAATGTTTAAAACCAACCAGAGTCACTTAAAGTGTCACTCAAATCATCCCATGAAAAACATAATCAAAGGAAAAAAATATCATCACTGGGATAACATCCAAATGAATCCATAAGTGGTTGAAATAATGGTACAAAGAAGGAGACCCACTACTGAAGAGTCACCCAATAATTTGACCTAATTTTTTTTTCAATAACATGTTTCCAAAAATGAAAATCATCCCCAAACAAAGAGATGTACATCTAGATGATCAGAGGAAACACCCTATAAGGACAACATCCACCCATTTTATACATAACATTTTGGTAGGAAAATAAAAATTAACACAAAATACAAACACAAAGTAATTCATACATCAAAATTCAATTCAAAGAAATCCAAATTAAAGAGAAAATATTTCTTAACATATAACTCACTAAATGAAACCAATTTTAAAAATTCCCTTTTATATTGATGTCATAAATTGAAAACTGGGAGGTCAAATTATATTTTGAAAAGTGAATACACAAATAAAACACTATCCAACATTAAATAACAACCAAACCATAAATTTATTTTTCTCATTTAGAATATTAATCATAAATATTTTCTAAAATCCCACTTCCTCTTGATAATATCCACGAAAATCTAGTATTTAATTAAAATAAAACAAATTTAAAATTGTTTTCAAAAATAATTACAACAAATAAATTCAATAATAATTTTAAACATTTCTATAAAAATTGTAATTATTTTAGGATCTGACATTTATGTATTTAATAAACCAATCATTAGAATCATTGATATTTAGATTCTTTTTAATAACAATAAATTTATACCATTATAAAACATTGGAAAATATATTTAAAAATGTATGAAAAATGAATTTAGAAAATATCAAAATATTGAAAATCCAAAAAAAATATCACTTATAGAAATATACCATTTCAATATAATTATTTATCCAAAACAATTTAATGGAAACTTAAATTAAATATTTTTTTTATTAATTATTTTGAAGCAAAGAAATTTATTATTTTCAAAAAAATTAAATTATAATTTGAACAACATATTAAAACCTCAATACACAATATTTGAAAATTAAAAAAATCACCCAAACAACACAAACATATAATAATAATAAAGTATAATCCATGGAATCCCCATATGTAATTTTAAAATTTGATTAAGTTCAATGTGTATCCTAAATGTAGGGCTTTGTAGATCATGTGCCAAATACCCAACATACACTATGAGTCATAAAAAACATTTACTTAGGATTTGAAAGGATTTCAATTCCCTTCGAGATATCTAGTTACCACTACTTCAATCCCTCATTTATACCTAAAAAAATAAAACAACCATATATATCGCATTGATAAGTAAATGATATCAATAAAAACACAAAACAAAAATCCCAAATTCCTTTTGAAACTCTAGTCTTCAAATGAGAAATACCTTGCTTGACACTACATTTATGTACCTTCGTATTCACAAGATTTCTATATCCAATTACCATTGATACCAAAATAATAATGGGAATGTTGAAACCTAGGTTACCTTAAGAGACTATGTCCAATATGATTTATTACAAACCAGCTTCAATCCACCCCTGAACAGGTCTCCTGGGTTCACCTGTGATAAACTATAAAATAATTCATGATAACCACAATAAATAATACGTTCATAGGAATCATGGAACATAATTTTGAAATGGTATTTCCAAATAAAAAAAAATAAATTTGTATCAAAACATTACCAATAATTCTGTAATTATCGGTCAATAACTCAAAATTCAATGAAAAAATAAAATATGAATAAACATAAATACAGTTATAAAAAATTTAAATATTTTAAAAAAATCAATGAAATTTCATTAGCTCACTATCCAATATAATGGATAAGAACATTTACTTTTTGACCAACTATTATCCATATAAAAATTTCAAAAAACAATTAATGCAAAGGAATGTAAAAAACACCTACTTGGAGAATGTAACTAGGTAAACTAAATAAATAAAATGACCAATATATATCTATGTGACTCTCTGAGTTAATATAAAACCTAAAAAAATAACTATGGGGATATATAAGATAAATAATAAAATAAGATTTTTAGAAGGAATGAGCATAAATGTCCAGTAGTTATTATAAGAGGAACCACATATCATTCATAATATTTAATGAAACATTCATTATATTATTGTTTGAAATAAATTATTAAATTTGGGTATTAATACTTAATAACTCAAATTCCAACATCATTTCCATACCCATTTTATAAAATTATATTTTTATTTTTTATAAATATAAAAAATAAATGTGAATCAATTTCTAGGTTGAAAACACCTTTATTAAAAAGCCTATATAAAAACTAGTAGAAACATATGTAAAAATATTTTCTTTTGAATACAAAGTCTCAAACCCATTTTATAATAGATAATAATAATAAACAATTAAATAATAATTGGTCCCATGATAGATAGACTAGATATATATAAACCAAAATTAAAGGGTAATGTAGTTCCATGATAAATTCAGTTCAAAGAAAAATGTAAAACAATAATTTCATAATATAAAATTGGGAAAACACTGTTATAATAGTAGGTATAGGTGAACCAAGAAATATGTCACCAACCTCGGTCAAACCCATAATTATTGGAAGGATTAGTAACTCATCACTGGCCAATGGGGCTATAATATATGTCACTAGTACAACTAGTGGAAAGGATTCCTATATCAATTAGGATCACCTACCATGCTACATGGGGTAGCCATGTGGTTTGAATAATAATATACACTATAAATAATGAAAAATATATGTATCTAATATAATAATCACGAATATCTTGTCAAATTAATAATCACCAATGATAATATTCAAACTACACATGTTATTTCATTAAGATTTAGTTTCTAAGGAAAAAATAGATATTCTCTTGAATTTAAAAAAAGTGTTAATCATTTGTTTTGAATGTTTATGTTTGGGTTGCTAAATAGACCAATAAAAATTATAATTTTTAAATATATTTAAATTCCAATTTCAAGGCTTTAATAAATTTCCCAAAAAGGTAATAAATTTCAACAGTACATTTTAATAGATAAGATCACCAAAAATAAATATATAAAAACACATTGTAATCAATTTTAATATTAACAAAATTAAAACCATGAATAATTTTTACAATTTATAACCATAAATTTTATCTAATAATCAATGTTCATAAAATTGAGTAAAATCCATTTTAACCATATTTATAAATCAAAGAATTGTCATCGTTGATTTGAAAATATAGTAAAACATTATTTTCCATTCAAATTATCCTTTGAAATATTTAATATTTTTATTGAGTATCCAAAATATTAATTAAAAACATAAAAAAATATGGTTCTTGAATGTAGTGAAAAATGTGAAGGTTAATGTACCTAAAATTCAGAAGAAACTCACAGCCGATGAATAACATTACTGGTACAAGTAAACAAAATGGGCATCCCAATACCTTAAAACTATAACCCATGATTAATTGGAATCCAATATCCAATTAGTTTTTTATTGAAAAAATTTTAGTAAGTGGATAAGCAAAAACATGTGTAAATTATGTAGAGATAATTAATAAATGAAATCAGAAGCTATAAATTGATCGTCCAAAATAAATTCCAGAAGAAACCCAACAAAATCGATCAAGAGGGGTCGTTAGAGTGGTGTGTCTCTTTTCCACCTAGTTTTTATTTATTGTGATAGTGTGGAAAGGGGTGATAGGTCTCAAATTTTATATAAGTGGAAAGGAGGTTGGTTTGTAATTTTTTTTTAAAAATCTTCTTCGGAGAATCCAATATTTTGGATACATATTTTTATAAACAATGTTCCCATAAAGAAAGGAAAATTGATGTTCCTAGAGAATATTGAATTGGTAGGTCGCACTATTAGAATAATAGGAACTAAAATTTCATTCAAATATATTAAAAATTATAATCATTTCATATTATTGTTTAATTTTCAGTACAACCCAAATGATATGCACTGCAATCCCAAAAACAAAACAGTTCATTATAATTTGGACCAAAAGTAGATAGAAACATCGAGAAATCATAAATAAAAAAACGAAAACTAGAAGTCAATGTGTGGATTTTTAAGTGTTAATTAATACCATATTATTTAAAAAATTACAACCCATAAATTATTTCACAACCAATTCATAATAATATTTTCATTGTAAAAATATCTTTATCATTATTTCATTTTCAATATATTTTGAATCTTTTTCACAAACAAATTCTATAAGTTATATAATAAAAGTACAACTATTAAAGGAGTCATACATTATTTTTAATGTTATAATACTATTAGACTTAATTGTTATAAAAACATTTTTAGATATTGAATTTTGGTGTTTTTCATAAAATTAAAAACTCTAACCAACACCCTCAAGAGGTAATGTAACATGGGAAGTGTGGAATTCATAATAATTAATTTATGGTCAAACACATTAATCTACATTTATTGGGAGAGAATGATTTCCAAGGGTGTGGTTTGAACATGTCCTAATAAATATTTTTACCTCATTCTATTAACAATGATAAATTTCAATATTCTATTTTATTTGCACATTGTAATATGAGGTTATTATGAAATTTAAAGTAATAGATTATAATATTTTTCATCTATATCACTCCATGTTATATGAGGGTAGTGTATGAAGAATGTGTTATATAATTTTTTTGGGGTTTACCAAATATTTTTCTACATAATCGTAACATAGTAACTTATTGTGACGGACACTAGCTCTGTGTGTCATATACCTCCATATTGATTATAATAGATTAATCTAAAAATATTCAATTCATATTTAATTATTATTAGGACCAAGTGGACAAAAAAGTATGTGTTTATAGTAATATTTCAAGGAAATTTACTTAGTGTTTGCTTATATTTTTTATTGGTACAAATTCCATTACATTCCAATGTATATCATTTAGAATATGATGATGGTATTAATATTATGATGGTGGCATGAAGGTATAGGTGGTATTGTTAATTATTATGGATAAGTTGAAGAAATAAGGGTGATTTATTTTAGTAGCTCAATTTTAGGTATGTGTTTATTTGAGATATTTGTATTTTATTTGTAGTGTTATTTTAGGGAATTAACTACCATTCGTTAAAAATATTTTTCATGTTCAACTATAATTTTATAAAAAATTAGGAATTTAATTTTTATTTATTGGGATATGATAAATTAATGACTAGGGTTAATAGAAAAACATTTTTATATGAATTGTTTTATTGAATTATGGTCTATGAGTTGTCATTTTAGATTACATTGATGATATTTGTAGGGTATATTACAAAATTAATTTTTTCCTGTATTTCAATTATATGCTTCAATAATTATTCATTACATATTACTTTGAATTCAATTAATTATAAATTTACTGTTCATATAGATCATTTTGATTTTTTTTCATTCAAAATATTTTTTTATTGTCTATAGAGGTTATTTCTTCAAATTTGTGTGATTTATACCCTTAATGACAATCACCAAATATTGGAATATTTGAGTTGGTCTTCAGAGGATCACACATGGTTCTGTTACTAAGCCCAAATAGGTCCTAAAATAATAAGTCGCTGAAAAACGTTTTGAATTCACAATCCCCTGTAAGAATTGTATTAACCACTACTTCACTTGTCACAACCCGTCCCCTGGGGCTCGTGCCGTGACTACCCCATGCCCGCCATTCACTAGCTATGGGCTAGCGACTAACAATAGAAAGGCATATCCCTCAAACCGGGAAGGCATTTCCTTTAAAACCTATAAACTCACACAACCAAGCACACATCAAGATACAAGCACAAAGTAAACTGTATAGTAAAAAGAGTGTGTACAGAAAGTAAAGGGTCCAGAATAAATGCCCAACTGGAAAGAACAAGTAAAACTGAAAACAACTCCTATGAACACCTACCAAGGATCCTACATGAAGGGTAGGTACAACTCTCAAATTGTCGTCTTTGTGGATCAACTAGTCTAATGCGCACCTCCGAGCAGCCTCCAGTCCCAATACCCTCGACCTCGATCAGCGTTTTCTGTCATCTACATAAGACACGGCTGTTGAAATAGTGGGTTCCCTATACCCAACTATTCAGTGCTTTAGATTACCATATTGTGTGTAGAGTATGCTATACATGATGTCTTCTTACCATTATAGTGTATATGTTTCTGCATCCACTATTTAAATGGTAACGTCCAAAGGTTAATTATCGTATCGGAAGGTTATAGCAGTTCGAAGGCTATAACGAGAACCTCAAGATACTATGACATTAATCTTAAATATATGTTCTATATTCTAGATACATCTTACTGAGAATTCATCTCATGAAGTTTGCACTTGGTGATCTCTAGAAGTGACATCATGAGGACTGACCCGCCAATAGGAACTCCACATGTTTTAGGTTTCATTGGATGTTCCTATCCACGATCATGTGTAATGGTCTCCTAAAATGAGATCATTACCAGTGTATGTCATTATATTTCATACTTTCATGAAAGACGAAAACCATGGCAATGAAGTAGTGGTGAGGTAGTTTGTGTTGGGTGCGTCATTGGTGGCATGGCATTGGTTGAATGGTAAAGAAAGGATTTGTCTCTTTCGGGTGATGGAAGTAATATATCTCAGGCCATGTTGATATGGATGGCAGTACCTTTATAAGTCCATGGCCATGGAAGTCAAGGGTAAATCTGCCCAGTTAATTCAACAAACTATAAAGCAAGAAAAGAGCGATGACACATGAGTGCGTCCTATTTTCTGAGATATTACAGACAAAGAGATTTTATAACACAGTGCTTGTTCGCAGGTTGGTTGTCATTGCTGTGACAATCCTTATTTCTTTAGGGGCCATGATGGGTTGCTATATCCCGCTCTTGGTCTGTGAATACTATTCACGGCTGTTGAAATAAGGGATTAGAGGGTCACACACAATAGTGTATTCAAGAATATTCCCTATTCAGTTGAATATGAGTTTTGTATATGGTGGAACCAGCCTTAGGGTTCAGAGATTATTTCAAAGTTAAACGATCACCAATGTAATAAATAAGTTCATATTATTCGAGTTCATAATAATGAATAATGAATTTATTTATTAAATGTGTTTACGAGTTTTGTAAATACATGAAAAAATATCAATTGACTAATATTAAAATTTTCAACGTTCAATTAATGTTTATGGGAGTGGCTAGTTGAGCTAAGGACTTAATTATTATCATGTAATATATTTTAATATATTACATGTAAGTGATAATAATATTTATGGCTCAGTTTAGTAGTCATAAAATGTCATTGATAGTGCATTAAGTATTCGGGGCCTGCGAGGTGATACTGGGTATTTTAATTGAGAAATATAAATAGAAGTGGGGGGAATTTTCCAAACACTATTCATGGAGCTTATCTCTCCTCTCCTCTCTCCCACATTCTAGAGAGATATGCTCTAGATCCAAGGAGCTCGGATGGATCTCTAACTCAGGCTTCGCTAGCGATGCGATGCAGTAGTCGTCGGAGCGTCCAAGGCATCATCGCAAATCCGCACTAGCACACGAGTTATAAAGAATGGCACTCTTGCGGATTACATGAAGTTCGTGTGGACTATCTATAGGAATTCAACTTCGGATTCTTCGAGCAACGATCTCCAATGATGACCAGACGTCGTGCACAGCTTCGGATTTAAACCAGGTATTTAGCGGTTTAATTTTGTGCTTAAAATCCTTCACGCGTGTTCCTCGACTAAGACCAGGATGCTCTTCTCCGATGTCGACAAGTTTACGTCGACCGTAGGTGAAAATATTTTAAAACCAACCTATTTTTGGGCTTCCGCTGCATGCCCAGTTCCAACAACAGCAAGGTGCGGGCATAGCCTATGAAGGGGTGACTATAACGATATTTAGGTGGGACCCTAACACTCCCAAATGTCTCTCAGAATCAAAAAAGGATAGACCAAAAAACACTAAAACAATATTCAACCCTACATAGGTATATTCTCATACAGATACCTAAGTTGTCAAGTATACCCATCACATTAATGGGGAAAACAAGGCCCAACTCTTTAACCAAAAGCATAGCAGTTCCACGAAGGAATGAATACCAATAAGTTAACATCACAATGGTTAGTACCACAAAGGTAACTCCACATATAAGAATACCACATAGGTATCACCACGAAGGTAAGTTTCACAATTTTACCACCACACAGAATAATACCACACATGTATCACCATTAAGATAGGTACCACAAACGTAATGCCACACAGAATATTACCGCAAATATATCACCACACAGATGTATACCACAATGGTAATGACTCATCTCACACAAAGTATATATTATGTACAAATGTATGGATTATTAATTGTACTACTAGATCATCTTAATTCATCTAGAAGCTTTACAGTTGACCCACAGAGGATTGAATATGACCCACATAGGATTTAAAGATGACCCACACATGATCTAATGATGAACCACACATGATCTAGAGATGACCCACACATGATTGGCATGTGCTAACCCCCACAAGATCGCTAAGAGATGACCCACACGGGATCCGAAGATGACCCACAGAGGATATGAAGACTCCTCATGTACTGTAAGCCATAGGGCTTCTGTACTAAGCATTATTGGTTCCGGGAGGTTCTAATTTCCAAACCATTGGTCGATACTTTAACTATCACTAAGTTCCATGAAAATGTATCCCAATGGTCCGCCATGTCATAAGGGACCCAACACGACAGACGGCGCGTCAATCGGACACCCGGTCTATAAGTTATTAGTGTTTCCGTTTTGAGGGTCTAGTTAGATGAGGGTTCGATCCAACCAGGCCATAGTATTCCAAAAAGACCGTCTTATTTCAAGGATTTTGGCATCGCAGACGGTTCATCAAACGAATGTCTGGTTCTCAAGATATGGCCAAAAAAGCGTATTGGGGTCCGGTCCGACCCGGTCGGACCGACCCGGCCCAACCAACTTTGGCCGACCCGACCCACTTAGGGTCAAACCAGTCCGACCCGGGTCCAGCCCGACCCATGAAGGGGCAGTCCTGCCGGCGATGGGGAGGACCGAACCTTGAGGGACGGATCGACCCACAATGGGGAGCGTCCCGGATAGCGATGGGGTGGCCCCGCCCATGGTGGGTAGGTGGCCTACCCCGCGGTGGGTAGGTGGTCCGCCCAAGCTGGTGCCGAAGGGGAGATCCCCCTACCATTCGTAACACTATATTCCATCTACATTAGGTTCTTCCAAGTCACCGCGGGACCCGAGCGGTTCTCTCCGATTTGTTATGGCCGACCGGTGATCCATCCGGATCTCCTCCTAGCAGCGCAACATAGCTGTTGTCCTCCTGTTGCCAACGGGGTGTTGGCCGCCCTCCGGTGCAACACCGTGGCTAAGCAGCCATGACCTCCTACTCAACCAGCAGCGTAGACATGTGCCGCCCTACCTCCATGTGGTCGGGCGGCATGTCGGTCATTTTCCTCCCACTACCTCGGCCGATGGGCCACAACGTCCTTCACTACAAGCGGCACGGATGTGCACCATCCTGGTTCCATGTGGCCGACACGGTGCCGGTAGCCACCTTCTTCCACCGCGGCCAACGGGCCGTGGTTTCCTTCGGAGGGGAATTTCGCCACCACTGTCATCACGGCCCACGAAGAACACTTTAACAATAAAGAGGTGGAGGGATCAATCAATGTTTGTTTGGCCCGCACCCACCGCATTAGACCTATAGCAAGCAGCTTCGAGAATAAATTTTAGACATAAAACCATGAAGAACAAACATAAAAACATCCCTACCTTTTTTTCTTGTTGTAGATGGCATTAGGAATAGGACGAAGTCAATGAAGGGGATGCCGATGTTCATTTCTCCTGCAACATGTTTCCGATTCGAGCTCATGCGTTGTCCTCGTTCTTCATTGGGGGTGGTTCTTCATTAGAGTATCCTCTTTGTTGGAGGATCTTCCTTCAAGAGTTCTCCACCACAACTAGTTGGAAACCCAATTCTCCCCACATAAGGTGAGGAGGAAATCATATTAATATTGAGTATTATTAATTAATCAAAATGATTTGGCACATCAATGGTGAGGTTCCAAGAGTTACCACCCTTTAAAGGAGGAGTTTGGGTGGTATCCACCCCCATGAATTCAAATGGGAGGTTTTAAAAATAAATAAATAAAAGTTAATTATTTTATTTTATTATTTGTTTAAACCTCCCACAAAAAACAGAAAATTTACTTGTACCCTTGACCTACTGCATTCGAGGTGATGGTCTCCTTAGAAAAAATCAGCACTGTGAGTTCAACGGTTTCCTCGGTTTTCAATTTCGATCATCGGTTCAAAAGATACAAAATTCCACTAATGTGTTTACTAGACATACCTGAAACAAAGTTCAGAAATTAATTCCAATCACACGGGACCTTGGAATCACATGCCGTCAACTTTCACTAACTCGTAATATTTCCATATAAGTTAAAAAAATTACATGGAAAAATCCAGGTCTTTACATTCTCCCCACCTCAGGGCTTTGCATCCCCGAAATCCACGACACAAACTAGGGGAAAAAGTGGGGGTACTGTGCACAAATATGAGTCTCCTGCTCGCACATTCTCTCATAAAGGTTCCCGTGCTGCCAACGAATCCGCACTAGAGGTGTCGATCGCCCATGAAGGAATCTCTCTTGTCGATCCTC
Organism: Viscum album; assembly: GCA_963277665.1. NCBI lineage: Eukaryota > Viridiplantae > Streptophyta > Magnoliopsida > Santalales > Viscaceae > Viscum > Viscum album. Next base: position 1,911,643,596 of record OY728155.1, read on the forward strand.
AATCTCTAATGGATCCTTCGAAAACATTTCCCCATAGTCGATGTCCAGCTCTCCCTATTCAATGATGTGTGAAGGATAATGTACGTATATCCTCAGCTGGGATACATGGAAAACATCATTCACCCAGTGCAAGTGAGGTGGAATTGCAAAGAGGTAAGCCACCTTGCCAATTCTGTTGAGGACCTGAAAGGGTCCGGTGAACCGCGGAGATAACTTTCCATCCTGACCAAATCTCCACAAACCTCATCGAGGTTAGACCCGTAGAAAGACATGGTAACCATCCTTGAACTCCAGAGGTCTCTGTATCATGTAATAAAAATATTTATTCCTACTCTATGCAGTCTTCATCCATTCCTGGATGATCTGCATCTTCTTCATAGTAGCCTGTACCATCTCTGGTCCCACGAGTGCAGACTCCCCTGTGTTATTCCACCACAGAGGTGACCTGCAAGGTTGACTGTAAAATTCCTCGAATGGTGCCATACCGATAGTGGAGTGATAACTATTTTTGTATGCGAACTCCACTAAGAAAAAGTGATCCTCCCAGCTACGACTGAAATCAAAGATGCAAGAACACAACATTTTCTCAAGGGTCTGAATGGTATTCTCTATCTGACCATACGTCTAAGGATATAGGGTGGTTCTCAATCGATTTTGTGTCCCGAACACCTCCTTCAATCCATTCCATAACCAGGATGTAAAACACACCTCATGATCGGAGACAATCGTAGATGGAACCTCATGAATCCACACAATCTCTTTTACATAGAAGTGTCTGAAGTTCACTACTGATCCCTTCACTATGACAGGTAGGAAGTGGGATGACATGGTGAGTCAGTCAACAATCACCCAGATGAAATAATTTCCCCTAGACGAGGGGGGAAGTCCTGTCCCAAAGTCCATGGAAATTCCATCCCACTTCCAATTTCGCACCTCTAGTGGCTAATCTAAACCCGCTGGAACCTGATTCTCTCCCTTCACTTACTGACAAGTGAGGCATTGCGAGAAAAACTCTGATACAGATTTCTTCATTCCCAGCCACCAGTGGTGACTCCAAAGGTCCTGGTACATCTTCTACACTCATGTATGTATCGCTAGAGGGGACACATTGAACTCCCTCAACACTTCCTCCTATAGAACCACTAGTACCATAGTATGCCTTATAAAGAGGATGACATGCTCCCCACCTATATAAAATCCATCAGGGTCATGTCTATGAATATCTGAGAACATATAGCCTCCCAGTCAGTGTCCCCAAGTTGCGTCTCCCTATCTCTATAAAGGAGTGTGGGAGTGACTATCAGATACAAAAAAATAAGCTACTCCATCTCGATCCATGTAGGATATCCGCAAAGCGGCTAGCTGCTTTGTTGCCACACTCACCAACTCTATACCAGATCTCCATCTGAGTGCATCTGCTACTACATTCCCCTTCCCAGGAGTATATTCTATCTTTATGTCATAGTTCTGGAGGAACTCAAGACAACATCATTATCTCAGGATCAGGTCCTTCTGAGAGATGATATACCCGAGACTCTTGGGATTAGAGTAGACTATAAAGCATTCTCCCATCAAGTATTGTCGCCACATATTCAAGGAAAAGACCACTGCTCCTAACTACAGGTCATGGGATGCATAGTTCGACTCATGTTGTCTCAGCTGTCAAGAACCATACGCGATCACTGCTCGCTCCTGCATCAGGACACATCTGAGTCTGGTCCCTAATGCATCGTAGAAGACTACAAACTCTCATCCCTCCTCAAGTAGACTCAAGATGGGGGAAATCATCAGTCTCTGTCTTAGCTCCTAGAAACTCCGCCGGTATATCTCCAACCTCACAATGTTTTACCACTTCTTCTTCAATTCTAATAAGGGTGCCAAAAATCTGGAAACGTCACGCACAAAACTTGGGTATTAACCAGCCAAACACACAGAACTCCGCACTTCTATCACACATCTGGGTGGATCCCAAAAATGGAAAACCTCAATCTTCCATGGATCCACCAAAACTCTATTCTTCAAGATTACGTGTCCTATGAAGTAGACCTCTCAGATCCATAACTAGCACTTTGGGATCTAACAATAAAGCTGGTGCTCTCAGAGTGTGTCTAGAACTATTTGCAGATGATATGTGCGCTCCTCCTCTATAGTTGAGTATATCAGGATGCCATCGATGAAGACAACCACAAAGCGATCATGGTATGGCTGGAAGATGCTATTCATGATTCCCATGAACACTGTTGGGGCATTGGTCATGCCGAATGGAATAACGACGAACTCATAATGGTCATACCGACATCTGAAGGTTGTCATCTGTACATCCTTGTCTCGTACCGTGAGCTGGTGATAGATTGATCTGAGGACTATATTAAAAAACCACCATGCCTCATTCAGTTGATCAAAGAGATTGTCAATCCTCGAGAGTGGGTAATTATTGTTCACAGTCACCTAGTTCATGCGCTGATAGTCTATACAGAGTCTCAAACTCATATCCGCTTTCTTAGCAAACAAAATCATGGCTGCCCAAGGAGAAAACTGGGCCTAATGAACCCATTGCTCTGAAAATCCTCAAGTTGTACTCGCAGCCCTCATAGCTCTATGGGAGCCATCTGATATTCTTTTGTAGATATCAGTGTCGTCCCAGGGTACAAGTTGATATAATATTCCACCTCTTTGTGAGGAGGTAGACCTGGAACATCATCAGGGAAAACATCAGCATATTGGTCCACCACTACAGGATATCTCGGACTCTCAACTGCAATTTCTCTAAGGGTAATTCTATCCAACTGATGCGTGATCAGCTACAATATCCTTCGGGTATGTCCATCATGTGCTACAAAGATTCCCTTTTCAATTGTGAATGAAAACCTTGTCCCATCTGTGCAGAAACTCCACACTTAGCGCCTAATACAGTCGATCTGGGCATGTAATACTGATAACCAATCCATACCCAAGATAACATCATAAGGCCTCGACGCCACTACTAGAAGATCCCACCTAAAGCTATCACCTCCTAGAGTAAGCTCACACGACTGAAACCAATGTGTCATCATCCAATACACTCCGATAGGAGTCTCTATCCGTAAGTATCGAGCCAACGACTCCACTGGATTCTCCAAGCTCCGAACGAGGGTCATGACAATAAAAGAGTGATTGGAACTTGTGTCTACAAGTACTGATGCTAAGTTTGAGTAGACATAGATCGTACCTCATATAATCTTTGGAGTGTCATGGTCATAGGCCTCAGCTTCCTGGAGTTGATCTCATCTGTATCCACTAGATCCATGTGGTCGGGTGGACCACCTGGAGGTGGTGGCGGTAGAACCTCAAAACGCCGCCCACCACCGGCTACACGGCCTGCTCCTCTGCCACATCTGTCTACATCCTATGAACCTCCGCGAGTGAATCTCTACCTCTGCCATGGTGGTCCTTAGATGGTCTTCTGGTCGTCCGTGTGGTGGGATGGGAAGTCACGATCCATGTGACCCTGTCCACATCACGAGAAACACTACCTGCTCCTCGCCTATCATTCTCTGTCTTGAGAGCCCCACACCACCGACCCAGTATCCTATGGTCATCCACCTATAGGTCTAGTCACCATGGACCTCTGCATCATCTGTCTTCTTCCAACTGTGGATGACTCGACTACATGACATCTATTGGTGGGGATCGCTACCTGTGACTTCTCAGTAAGGAATATCTCCACCAAGAGCGCTTTCTCTAACATCCCTTCCTACGTTGGGATGCTGAGAGAAATCATATAAGCTCAAATCTTCGATCTAATCCCCTACTCAAAGGTTCGGGCCCAGAATAAAGGTTCTTGTACCATGTCAGTGGACTAGCGTGAGAGGTCGGTGAACCATGCTGAATACTAATACATGGTCATGCTACCCTGCTGCAAGTGGAGAAGCTCATGTATATGCACTGAGCGTAAGGTCATTGGGATGAACTCTGCCCTGAAAAGGCTCTCAAAGTCCACCCACATTAGAGTGACCTCATCATGGACCTGGAGCATCAAACTCCAATATCGGCTCGCTAATGCATGCATATTACTTGTGACAAGGATCACCATGATATCAGCTGGTGTCCCTGTTAGTCGGAAAACACTAACCACGACCTCCAGCCATCCCTAAGCAGCATGTGGATACATCTCACCTCAAAACCTCGGTGGACTCTAGCACTGGAAATCATGTATCGCACTCAAGCAGCGTGCATCCTTAATAGCTGGGGCTGGAGGCATTGGCTTTCCAATGGGTTGTGGTGCTCCAAGTACACCACCTGGTGGTAAAACTACCGTAAAGGGTCCCTGCACCAAATCCTCATCTTTCAGTTGGCTGTCATCACATACTCTTCCTCGAACCCTAGATGGCTATCAAAATCAAGGTATCCTGAAAGCAACAACTATTCCATGATATAAATGTTATACCCGATGAGATGACTCAATGTTATCACATAGAAAGCATTTCTAAAATACACACACAATCAGTGTTTTCATGTACTAAGTCAGAAATCAGAAGTCAGGGTCCTAGTGAATGGATATGTCGACCACTGCACCAATACTAGATTCCCAAATTAAAATCCACACTCACCACACATAACTCTATTACCACACAGAAAATATCATAGTCATATTTCATCGGTAGAACTGACTCCTCTGATAAAAATTTTCAGGACACATCCCTCGGGGCTCATGCCGCGACTACCCCAAGCCCACCTTCTATAGGCCAGGGGCTGGTGACTTGCACCAGAAAGACATATCCCTAAACTGGTAAGGCATTTCCATTATAACTTGTAAATTCACACAACTGAGCACACAACAATATACAAGCACAAAGTAAACTATATAGTAAAAAGAGCATTTACATTAACTGAAGGGTCCAGAATACAAGACCAACTGGAATGTACAAGTAAAACTGAAAAAATATCCAATGAACACCTGCCAAGGATTCTACTTGAAGGTTATGTATAACTCTCAAATTTTTATCTCTACAGATCATTTCATCGAATGAGCACCTGCGAGAAGCCTCCAGTCCTGGTACCCTCGACCTTGATTAGTGGTGTTCGTCGTCTACTCAATACACAACAAAGTGCGGATGTAGCCCAAGCAGGGGTGAGTATAACGATATTCATTATGGACCCCGAGACCCCCTAAGGTCTCTCAGAATCCAAGAAGTATAAACCACAAAGCACGAAAACAAAATTCAACCCTACTTGTGTATATTCCCATACATATACCTATGTTGTCAAGTATACCCATCACATTCATGAGGAAAACAAGGCCCAACACTTTAACCAAAAGTACTACTGTTCCATGAAGGAATGAATACCACAAATGTAACACCACAATGGTAAGTACCACAAATGTAACTCCACAAAAAAATAATACCACATAGGTATCACCATAAAGGTAAGTACCAAAAACTAAATTCCACACAGAATAATACCACACAGGTATCACCACTAAGGTAAGTACCACAAAGTTAACACCACACAGAAGATTATCACAAATGTATCACCACACAGAAGTATACCATAAGGGTAAAGACTCAACTCACACCTGGTATAACTCATGTAAAAATGTATGGAATATTATTTGTATTGCTATATCATTTTACTTTGTCAAGATGCTTCGTTTTTGACCCACACAGGATCGAAGATGACCCAAACTGGATCTGTAGATGACCCACACAGGATCTGGAGATGACCCACATAGGATCTGGAGATGACACACATAGGTTCCATATGCACTGACCCACACAGGATTGTTGAGCACTTACCCACAAAGGATCAGAATATGATCCACACAAGATCTAAAGACTCCTCATGTACATCCATCCATAAGGTTTCCTCACTAAGCATGCTTGATTTTGGGTGGTTACACTCCTCAATCCATCGGTTGAAACTTAAACTACTAATATGTACCATGAAAAATTATAATAATGGTTCTCCACATCATAAGGGACCTAAAACTATAGACGGCGCATCAATCGAACACCCAGTCTGTAAGTTATTAGCATTTTCGTTTCGAGTGCCCGGTTAGAATTGGGTTCTATCAAATCTGGTGGTACTCCAACATTATCCAAAACTAATGTGGAGTGTTCCAAAATGACCATCTCATTCCAAGGATTCTGGTGACATGGAAGGTTCTTCAAACATATGTATGGTTCTCAAGATAGGGCTAAAAAGGCGTATTTTGGTCTAGATGGGCCCGAGCCCTGTCCGACCTGGCCCGACCCGACCTGGGCCAAACCACCCACTTTGGGTCAGCTCGAACCGCGAATGGGGTGCCTCGGCCCATGATGGTGTGGCCCAGCCCACGATGGGGTTGCTTGACCAGCGATGGGGTGGCCCCGCCCGCAATGGGGCGACCCGACCCGCGATCTACATCCCAGACCGTAAGGGGGTGGCCCGACATGCTATGGGATGAGGTCCAGCCTACGATGGGGCGGCCCAACCTACAGTGGGTAGGCAGCCTGCCTGAGCTGCACTGAAGGGGAATTCCCCCCTTCCCTTCAGAACACAAAGCTTTATTGCCACTAGGCACTCCCAAGTCACTGCTAGACCCAAGTGGGTGTCGCTAATCCGTTACGGTCGGTCGGTGCTTTGGCCGACTCTCCTCCCAACGGTGCGACAACATCGCTATCCTCCCGCGGCAGGCTGGGTGTCGGCCGCCCTCTGGTGCCCCGCCGCTACTAAGCTGTCGTGGCCTCTTACTCAACTGGCGGTGCAGACAAGCGCCGCCCTACCTCCACTGGACCGGCTGGCGTGCCGGCCGCTGTTCTCCCACCATTGCGGCCAATGGGCCGCAACCTCCTTCACTACTAGTGGCATGAATGCACACCGTTTCTATTCAATGCGGCTGGCCAGGTGTCGGCTTCCACCTTCCTCCGCAGAAGACAATGGGATGTGGTATACTTTAGCTGTGTGGTTGTGACGTCGCCTTTATCACGGCCCGTGAAGAACACTTTAACAATAAAGAGGCAGAAGGATCGGGCCATGTTTGTTTGGCCCACATCCTCCACGTTAGACCAATAGGCAACGACTCAGAGAATAATGTTTAGACATAAAACCATGAAGAACAAACATAAACACACCCTTATCTTATTTTCTCGTTGGATATGGTGTGAGGAAGAGGATGAAGTCGATGAAGGGGATGTCGTTGTTCGTTGCTCCTACAACACATTTCTGATATGGGCTCGTGTGTCATCCTTATTATTTATTAGGGGTGGTTCTTTGTTGGATGATTTCTTTTTTGGAGGATCTTCCTTCACAATTTCTCATCCACAACTTGTTGCCAACCCAATTTTCCCCATAGGAGGTGAGGATCCAATCTTATTAAGAATATGTATTATTAATTAATCAAAACAAGTTATCACATAAATGGGGATGTTACAAGAGTTTATTCCATTAAAGGAGGATTTTGGGTCATCCCCACCACTATGAATTCAAATGGGAGGTTTAAAAATAAATAAATAAATGTTAATTATTAATTTTTATTATTTCATTAACCCTTCCATATAAAACCAAAAAACTAACTTATACCCTCGACTTACTATTTTTTAGGTGAATGTCTTATTAAGCGAAAATCGGCGCTATGAGTTCAAAGATGTCCTCAGTTTTCAATTCCGAGAAACGGTTCAAAATTTACAAAACTCTAGTCGCATGTTTATTGAACATACCTAAAAACGTTCCGAAATCCATTCTAGGCACACCAGGCCTCAGAATCACGCGCCGTCAATTTTCATGGACTCATAATATTTCCATATAATTTAAAAAAAATTACATGGAGAAATCTATGTATTTTACATCACCAGTAATTTAAAATTACAACATACCAATGATATAGAGTAATGTCTCATATATATAAATATCATCTAGTTAATGTGTATTTAAATATTTTTTAAACAAAGTTAATCCAATTTATTTTTTATAAATATATAGTTTGGGTGGTGCCTATCACTTCATCTTTCTTAAACCACAACAAGAACAATTATTTTATTCCTCTAAGTAATCACTTTGTAATATAAGATTATCATAATTATATTAAAAAATACTAAATAATATGGATTTTAATTTCCAGAAAAAATATGTGAATATCATCCATATTGTAGTTTATAAATTATTTTTAAATATAAATCATGATATGTCCCTTGTATACCAAGAAAAAAATGGCCATCTATATAGTGTCTTGTTTCTACCATCTCAAAAGCATTTCATGTATGCTTTAATCTCACTCTAAAGGTATTAATTTCAATTATAAGAAACACCAACCATATAAATTATTTATAATAAGATATGAATTTACAATAAACACAACAATAACAATAACTCCCACTTTAATTTTAATTTTACATAGGGTTTCAATGTTCTCCACTTTTGGGGTTGTATGAAATTATTTAATTTATAATTAAATTAGAAACAAATCTATTATTTTAATCAATCTACATCCAAATAACAATGAATATATATAGAGTTATATTCAATAAACATTATGCTTACTAAATTTATGATTTATGTTGTAAATAAGAGTTTATAAAATTATGATAATATATTTCCCACATTTATACTATTTTTTTATTCCAAAAATATTTATGAATATGAATAAATTTTGTTTTATTATTATTTTAATATACCACCATTTTTCTTTATACATTTTAAGATATCATTTTTTAAATAAAATAAATATACCCCAAAATATTTAAAAATTTAATTGTAGACACTAGGAGTGTTAGTTTTAATATTCTAAACATTGTTACTTTTTACAATACATGAACTTCCCCTAAATCATATCATTCCATTAAAATTTTACTTTTTTCCTGATAAATATTTTTCTTATTTTATCCGCATTTGATAATAAAAAAATATTTATTATACATTGTAATTATATTTTAATATATATATATATATATGTGTGTGTGTGTGCCACAAAATTTTATAAAAAAAAATATGGTGTGAGGGGATATTACGAACCTCGTTATTATTAGGGAGTTGTTAAATCTAAAAGATTCAATTAATTCATTTCGAATGCTATTGTACAGTGTGTGTTTTGAATATATCTTCCACACTATCTCTTTGGAAAATTTTTACAACCATGAAAACCACTTTATTATTATCATCATAATGAAATGATATCGAATATAAATAATTTTTGTGTATTCATGGTCTACATGGTTTTTTATAATATCAATATATTTTAGTAAAAGATCACTATAGGAAATATTGACTATTATATAAGATCTATTAACAGTGACATTATATGACAGAGTTGGGTACATTATTTTGTCTCCAACATGTACTCTACTTCATTTATCCTAAGGGATCTAAACTATTGATTCTTCACTGACCATCCATTAATTTTTTTTTGAAATAATAGTTCCTTGCCACTTATGGATTTTCTATTTATAATAACTCTAATAATGTTTGTATCATTATATGACATAATCTCTTAATTGTACCATGAATTATCTAATAATCCATAATCTAGAGTTTCCTTTACATACCGTATTTGATCCTCTAAACATAATACATATAATGTATTTAAGAACCCAATGTAATTTTCGATGTATTGAGTATATGTTTAAATTATTTGAATAGTTTTTTATAAGTGAATAATGATTATGAGATTATGTGAGAGGTGTTTTTTAAATGTTACAAAATTAGAAGTTGAAGAGTTTTTATATAGAAGATACATATTTGGAAAATTTACTATGAATATTATGAGTACATATGTTCTGAAATTTATATGGTTGGATCTGAAAGAATTAAATAGGGGTTGGAGATGACTTTTCTTCCATATCCAACACTTTTCGATATTATAGAATAAAATACTATTTTTTGGAGAATAAATTCTATATTGTGCATACTAAAATAAATTACTTCTAACATATAACCATTTTTAGAATACATTTTTCTAGATGGTAGATGAATTCAAAAATACTGCTTGAAAAATTCATAATTTATATATACATGAGAGGTTTCAGTAAGAGGTTAAGCTCACCAAATGTAGTTCCTAGAAGAGAATTTTGAAACTAAATCAAATTATTCTATATTTATCATTTAATTTTAAGAAATTTATTTATTTTGATTAATATTAATATTGATGATTGTACTAAATATATTTTTGAAAATAATAATGGTGAAATATCTAGAAGTTATATGATATGAAACTATGATCTAAAGACAAATGTTATACATATGATATGTCCTGAACTAAGTTAAAGGGAAATTCTGAAATGTAATATTTCATATTTCATATAGTATACATAAGAGTACTATGGATATTAGTGGTTTAGGAAATATAAATTTGAACAAGTTTAGAGGACCAAAAGTAAAGAAAATTAGAAGTTATTAATATGATCTATTTGTATATTGAAATATTCAAATACAAAAGTATGGAGTAAAGGATTTCATGAACTACCTTATAAATCACTTCAAGATAAAAAATACCTAATTAAAAAAGTAGAGAAGTTGATATTTTGAACTTATATGTTATGAAATTGGTATAGATGAATTTCGATGTGGGTTTATATGAAAAAGAAATATTTATATTATGTAGGAAAATTGAATGAAAGTCAACCATAACTATGTGTAATCCAGGAAATCATGGATGTTAGGTTACAAGAACCTAGTTAGATTGCATAATAGAAGAAAAAATAATTTCTAAAATCATGAAGTGGTGATTTAAAGATTGATTATATATATACAAATGGGTTGATGACATCTACAGAAGATGGTCAATATTTTAAGAGAGATAAGTGATGTAATGGTCTACACTACTCTGGTCGATTCATTTAAAAAAATCTAGTGTCTGAGGTGTTCTTAAAGGTCATGGTGACTTTATGCCAAAAACTGTTCTAAATTTATAGTTCAATTAATAGTTCCTTTGGTGAGACCGATTTGAACTATGCATGAGTGGGACCGTTGTGAACATTTCCATTAGTGGGACTGATGTTAACTGTGCATCGGTGAGATCAATGTGAACTATTCCATCATTGAGATTGATGTGAAACGTTCATCGGTGAGACCGATGTGAATAGTTCCATCCATGAAACCAATGTGAAGAGTTTCATCAGTGAGACCTATGTCTAGAGGTCCATCGGTGAGACCGATGAGAACAGTTCCATCTGTGAGATCGATTTGAACAGTTCCATCAGTGCGACCGATGTGAATAGTTTCATCAGTGACAATAATATAACAATTCCATAGCCAAGACTGATATGAACAATTCCATCAATGAGGACGATGTGAATAGTGCATCGGTGAGACCAATGTTAATAGTTTTATTGGTGAACCCTTGGTGAATTTCTCCATTGGTGAGACTGATGTGAATAGTTAATCGATTAGATATCATGTGAACAATGTTTTTTGGATCCTATACTATGTTTCTTGGATCCGTAGGTGTACTGTGTTTCTTTGATTGTGTAAAGTGTTTCCAGGATTGGTAGGTGTACAGTGTTTCTAGGATCGTGTACAGTGTTTCATGGATCAATAGGTCTATAATGTTTCTAGGATCAGTATGTGTAGTGTGTTTCCAGCATCAGGTAGGTGTATACTATTTCCCGGTTCCTATAGTTTCACCCCTTTGACATTTTCATTGATGTAAAATGCTTTCAAGGTGGGGTTTTAATAGATTTAATATAAATTCAAATCCCATAACTCCTATATTAATTTTACTAAGGCTTGGGGTGCATTTACTATGTCAAAGCACATGGTTTTATGTGATAATATTTTAATGTAAAATCCAGAATATCTTAAACCATTACACCATTATATCATCGAAAGGTACAAGATATATTACTAACTTATTATATATTCGTGTTCCTTTATCGGGGATTCTCAAACCTTTCCTTCTTCCCATTGGAGAAGTGTGATCAGACCATAATCCTTAGATTACTTCTCCTTAAAGATTCTTCTTGTTGCATGTGCACTAGTTGTTTTGGTACATGAAGCATGTCTCGATCCGTCATCGATATAAGTTTTCACGGGGGAGGTTATCATGATCTTTTGTATAGAACATTCTTATGTAAATAACGTCAAGAACCTTTTGGGGTAGGGGATTCATTTTTCCTCTATTCTTTTATGTGTATGCAGAGAGTTATCATGATTTAGCCACTTGACCAAAATGAAATTGACATAATAAATATTTGGACCAGATAAATCAATTGGTATCAGTTATATGATATTGCCTCTTGTTTTTATCGATAGTGGGATATCTATACTTTCCTTGTTTAGCACCTCATTGTTGATGGAAATTGGTAAAGAATGTACACTGGGATGAACTGTAATTATTTTTCAAAGATAAAGAGGCATGTAAATGAATATGGATTTTTTTTAATTTAATATTAATCACATTTATGTAGCAAGAATATTTACTAAATTTTTGATAGATTACTGTTTAGGTTTCCCATAGTTGGAACATACAAATAATAAATTGGTTAATTCCATATGGATTAAATAACCGGCTGTATGATAAAAAGATAATTCCTGGTATGGTTCTGAGTTTCCCTCTTGCTCGTTAGACCGAGTGACTTGTGATTTGGATCCTTGAGATGTCGTTAGGTTTGATGGACGGATTCCATGTTTATGGGACAAGATCCCAGTTTATATGATGTTTGTTTTTTTCTGTCAGTGTTGTGATATAATCTTGGATGGCTGTTGAAGTATGTGGGGGCTTGGTGGCCTATTGGTTGTGGTTGTAGTTGAAGCCTAGAGTGGAGAAATGCATTGGTTTATGCATGTGGGTGTCACTGACGAGATCAGAGATGATGGAATGGGTTGGATGTGAATGTTAGGATTATTGATGAATATTGTTGTTTTTTTTTCTACTTTACATTCCCCAATAATCATGGTATTTGATCTTTCTTACCCTCATAAAAAATGGTTGATGATGTGCGGGGTATTCCAAATGCTTTCTCGGTTTAGATTCTAAAGTGAGGATGGTTCTACACTCTTTATTTAGGTAGAAAAGACTTGAAAGGTAGTTCAACTACCCACCATATAGATCCCCTATTCGTTTAGTATCATAGAATTATTTTCTATAGTTCCTTGGAATATATTAAAGTAATAATGTTGTTATTAAATGATTGAATAAATGACTTTAAGCCATGGGTTTGGATCTTTCTAGTATGAAATGTTGGGGTTTCAATTGAAAGGAATGGTGAACGTTGGGTGTGATGCTAATGAAATGTAATGTGAAATTTTTAATGGTTAATTAATGTTTAAATATTTAATTAACATAATATGAATCTTATAAAAAAGGATTGAAGTAATATAATAAATCAATTTAAATGGTTGTGTGCTTATAGGATACCTAGTACTTGAAGTGGTAGTTGGGAGTCCGAAATACATTAGCTGCTATTGAGTCTAAGACTAGGTTATGCCCATAGTGTGGTTGTAAGATATAGTATATTTTGTACAGTTTGTGTTTCTATATGCTACTTTACCACATTAGTTAGGGAAACTGACACCCAATGGATTTTGATCCCTAGGGGGTGTTCTACCCAGCAATCTGGTGGTTGGATGGATGGATGACTAGCCCATTACCCCCGCTCTCTTCTCTTAATAGTTACTTGTGCTGGTAGGCACAATGGTTAGTTTCCACCATATATATGTGTATAGGGATGTAATGTATTATGTTTATTTAAACACATATATTATATATATAGTTTCATATAGAATAATATAAGTGTAACATGTATAGGATGTGAGGGATAGAGGATCATGTCTCTGTTTATGGGTTTTAATGGCTTGTGGTATAATAACCGATGTATGATACAAGTTATGGGAGATGATGTATCTCTTGGAAACTACCTCGTGACTTTGGTTATGTGGACATGGTGTTACTTCATGTGGTGCATGTTGTGGATATTTTCCAAGGTTTCTGCATGAAAACGTTTTTGGAGAGAGATGCTAAGGACGTGTAATGTTGGGGAAAAGCGGAAAACTAGTGGGAATATTTTAGTAGGGTACCCTTGACTTTCTTTTTTATATAATATACTCTAGTATATTATACTTTGTGAGATTATGCATGGTGAGGTTGGGAACATAGTATACCTATTTAGGTGATGAGTAAGTTTCACTTTTGGTTCACTGTGCTTTACAATGCTTTCATTACTTTTGCATGAGAGGCTCTGAGGAGAATCCTACAGAGTATACTGTTATACTCACCCTATGTATATATATACTATTTTCTTAGGTCACATGGAGAAGGTTGGAGATCAGGTTGGTTACTACTAGCTTGGGGTTGTAGGAGCTGTTTGGGCTTCATGGTTGTTTTTGTTTATACATTCCTTTGGTACTTGTAGTATTCCATTTCAGTTGTAGTCTTTTTTCATGACATTATATATGTGTACATGGGACTTATTTTATATGGTAATCTGAGTTGGAATTGGTTGGTGTATGTCTTATCGCTCTCTTTTATTGTGTGTTATTTTAGAAGGTAATTCATCCCATTTGTGTGTTTACTGTAACCTCAGTGTTATCCACCAACCCAGGGCTTACTAGAGGTGAGACTCAGGGGTCACTATCGCCCTTCTCACATTACAATCCCCATAGTGGTACACCTTGTGGAGATGTGTCATGATAGAGTGGTATTAGAGGTATCATTGAGAGATAAGATGGAGTTTTTTATTAGAAACATTTGTGGTGAAAGATCACTGTCGTGGGCACCCTCAAATGATTAGTGTGATTTTGGGGTACATAGGTGCAGTAGAGTGGCTGATGAAGGTCGTTTCTCAAAGGAGGAAGTGAATTAAAACAAATTTTCAGAGGTATTATAAAAAAATAAAAGAGAATAGAATTGAAAAACTATTAAAAAATATGGTGATTTTTTATAGTTTATAAATCTAGAAGAAGTTTTCTGGAAGAAGATGACATTTTTTTGTTTTTTATTTTTAAATGAAGTTTGATTAAAAATACAGAACAAGAAGATGTTTTATTTAGAAATTTTTTAAAAGTTGTAATCGATCTAACTCTACCTCTTCATTTAATTATTAATAATTATCATTTAAATCATTATCCATTTAATTATTATCCTCTAATTTATTAACCCTTGAACCCTTCAAGAGTTAACTTAACCACAAAGATGGAATTACCTAAACCCTAGGCTAGCTCCGGAACAGGAAATCACAACACCCTAGTTTGATTGTTATTCTAAGGTTAGCTTATTCTTAGTGGTTAAATAGAGAACATATACATTCTGGAAATGAGGATGAATTTTGTTTAGGGATTATATTTTAACTCTAAAAATTTATCCCGCGTGGTCTTGTATTACAGATTAAGATCGTGCTCTCACAATTTACACAAAATTTCGACCTCACGTGTTTTTGTGTTAATAATTCAATTGATTTCTTAGTTTCTTACAATTTAAAAACACAATTCATTGATCAAAATAAGTGAATTATAGTATCTCAATAATTCGAAATAATTAAATCAATAGGTTATAAGATAGATCGATTACTAAAAGACTACACTTCCATGGGTGGCATAATCATCATTGAAGAGTTTTTCATGTGCAAAGGTTTATAATGGGTGTAACCCAATAACGCTTCTACTCAAGAATTACAGACCAAAGAGGAAGATTATTATAAAAATAAATTAAAAAAAAACCGAAGAAAAGAGAATAAATAAAAGAAGAACTGGGAAGTTTATTACACAAAAAAAGCATTACAACACAAAGGAGAAGTAGAAGGCTTCGTCGAATGGATCCTTGCTTCAAGAGAAACCCTTATTGAAATGGTTGGATAATTGGAGTGGATCCACTTCTCCTCTTCCCTCAACTTCCCAATGCACGTCCCAACACAACCAAATGAGAAAAACACCAATTAATAGTGTGGTGGGGATGCTAGGTTCAATGTCGTTTCAATTGTGAATAGGGAATCTCGGCCAAATAATTTATGCCAAATTGAACCGACCATTTGACCATCACATCGCGTGAATTGGACATCCTTCCAGTATGATCATATGTGGATATATGGTTCCTATAACTCCTCTAAAACATTGGGCTCAATAGAAGCACAGATGTAGGTGTTATGGCTGAAATACAATAGCTTCTCCATTGTGGCGTGTCCAGCCCACCTTTGACTTTACGACACAATTACTCCATTAAAATGCATTATTTTTATCTAGTGTGCTGAAGAAAAGTTGTATCCCATTAACTAAGGAACACATTTAAACAATATTAAGTTCATATAATTCAAATAAAAATATTTATGATTGAAAAACTACAGTGACTTTAAAAGGGAAAAACTGGAATTTTCATCAAATATTCAAATGAATGATCTAATCCCAAATACATTCTAATTAAATGTATTTAATACAATGAGAGGAAATTATATCAATTATTATTAATAAAATATTCAATAATATAGTGTTTTATCTACTCCCCCACACTTACACTTTTGCACTCCTGAGCAAAATCTCATATCAAGTAAACATCAATATGAAATCAAAACCAATTTTAAAACACTAATCCTTGAGAACAAACAATTACACGCCAAGAAACAAAATATATCATGCCACATGAAAAATAATTATGTAAAGTTATCCATTCATATCATTAAATATATTTCCACTTCATTTATCCTCCCATGCACAAAACACTTACCTCGCTTGAATTTTCTCTTATCACACAAATATCAATTTTTTTTGCAATGTATTTCTCATCCAAACTCATACAAGTGTCACCATAAGCATGATAAATTCCTACATTGACACCCGATGTGGGTCAAAGAAATATGTATATCATGAGGAATTTTTAGGGTTGTTATGTGACTTTTTGTTGGTAGTATTAAGGTGTGAAAAATTCTGAGGGTGAATGAGGAGGGCTTTAGTCTTTTTAAAGAAAAATTTCATTAATCTAATTTTCACTTAAATATGTCATTCTCCTCAATACCCATAGTATCAATTCAGATCCATCATCATGAAAAGTATTGAAGTGTTTACACCCTTCATCATTTCATCATAAAAAATGTCAATCTTCTCATACAAGATTTTCTCGAACGCTCTAGATAGGCATAACTTTCTACCTTAATTAGAAGCTCCAAAAAAGGCACAACTTCAATTGTCATGAAAGCTCCAGAAAAGGCACATCTTTCAATAAAATGATTTTCTTCAAAAGTAAACACATCTCTTCAGAATTTAATTTTCCACACAAAGTATCACATAATGTTTTAGCACAACACAACATTGCTTCCCCCACACTTATGTTCAACTAGATTATGCAATTTCAATTCAAGATTTGGTTGGATAGGGAAAATTGGCTTGTAATGTGGCTAACCTAATAGGATGTGCATGTATTATAAGGCCTAAAAGGATTAAATGATCATGTTAGGTCATCATAAAAAGGGATTCTTTCAAATAGGGGATTTAATACCAAACAAATGCCTCAATCATTTAAACATAAGTACGTCAAAACCTCAAGTTTTGACAGAAATAAATCAAATCCGGGTGAAATTGAGCATGGTTTGGTTCTCTCAAGAAGTGAGGTGAATTTAAATAATATGAAAATAATTTTTTATAAGAATCATAGGAATGTGGTTTCAAATAAAAACATAGTGAGATGTGGCATGGGATTCAAAATTCAATGTACTTTTCATTAAATTACTAAATATTTGTACTTGAAACAAAGTCTTTTTCGGTATTCATTTAGGCTCAGTTTCATGGGATAAATTGTGTCACTCATTTATATGGATTTAAAAATTGTGATGAGAATCATTTTAGCTCAAAAATTTCAAAAACACAATGAAAACTGAAGAATAAAATCACAAATTTTGAAAAACATAATTTTTTTTAAATTGGAAATCAATTGAAATTACCAAACTAAAAGGTTCTATCCCACACACATATAATATTTCATTGTACTCAATGTGAACCCATGAGATGATATATGCACATGAAATGCATAATTATTAAATAGGACAAATAATATAAAAGTGAAAGGGTTAGGGACAGCCTGATGTGCTCAAGTGATTATGGGGTCGTGCTGTGTGATAAAATCGACTGCATCATAAGGAAAAACATTAGATTCAATATAAGGACCTAAAAATCTGGAATGCACCTTACCAGGCATCAGCTTCAGTCGTGAACTGTAGAGAAAGTCATTATCTCCCACATTAAACTCCTTTTGTAGGATCATTCTCTCATGAGATTCTTTTGATTTTTCTTTATAGATCCTTGAGTTCTCATATGAAAGCAATCGAGTCTCCTCAAGTTCTTGAATTTGTAGCTTCCTTTGGATTCCAGCTTGGGCCAAATCTATGTTGCATTTCATTATAGCCCATTAAGCTCGATGCTTAACCTCCACAGGGAGATGACATGCCTTCCCAAAAACTATCCAAAATGGGGACATACCAATGGGTGTATTGTATGTTGTCCTATAAGCCCACAACACATCATCCAAGTGCTTTCTCCAATCCTTCCTATTTGGCTGCACAATTTTCTTCAAAATTTGTTTCAATTCCCTATTTGAAACCTCTGCCTGGTCATTTGTTTAATGTTGGTATGGTGTTGATGTTTTGTGTGTCACCCAATACTTCCAAATAAGGGAAGAAAAATTCCGATTGCAGATGTGTGTCCCTTGGTCACTGATGATGGCCTTCGGTACTCCAAACCTGCAAAAAATCAGTTCTTTGACAAATTCCACAACAAAATGAGAATCATCAGTCCTAGAGGCCATAGCCTCCACCCATTTACTCATACAATCAACAGAAACCATAATATATAAAATTACAAATGAACTAGGAGAAGGACCCATAAAATCGATGCCCCATACATAAAAAATCTCACATAATAGTATGGGTTGTTGGGAAATCTCATGTCTCCTAGAAATGTTACCAGTGTGTTGTCAATTAAAGCATGACTTAAAAACACATGGTCATCATGGAATAAGCTATTCCAATATAATCCAGAGTCCAAGACTTTCCTAGCTGTCTGTTGGGGTCCAATGTGTCCACCACAAGCAAGTGTATGACAAATATGTAAAATAGACTCCAACTCATGATCAGGAACAGACCTCCTAATAACATGGTTACTACACATGCGCCAGAGGTATGGATCATCCCAAAAATAATATCGAGACTCACTTTTTAAATTTTGGACTTGATGTTTCTTTAAATTTGCAGGGATTTCAGATGCAACAAGGTAGTTTACTAAATCTATATACCAAGGATGCGTACCTGAGATGTAATAAAGATACTCATTGGGGAAAGTGTCTAAAAGTGGTACCTAGTCCAAGGTGTCATCCTCTAGTCTGTAAGTAATCCTACTCATGTGGTCCACCAACAAATTATCTAACCCCTTCTTGACCTTTATCTCAAAGTCAAACTATTGAAGAAGGATCGTCTAATGGATAAGTCATGGCTTTGCATCTGGCTTCTTCAGGAGGTACCATAAAGCTTCATGGTCAGAAAAAACAACTACTTTAGATCCCAATAAATATGAACGACGTTTATCTAAAGAAAATATAACAACAAGAAACTCCTTTTCTGTTGTGGTGTAGTTTGATTGGGCATAATCCAATGTCCTCAATTCATACGAAATCACATGTGAACGTCCCTCTACCCTCTGAGATAAGACAGCTCCAACCGTGAAGTTATATGCATCACACATAAGCTCAAATGGTAGGTCCCATCATGGGGGATGTATGATCAGTGGAGTGGTCAGACACTTATTTATCTCATCAAATGATAACCTGCATGAATCATCTAATTTGAAGTCAATATCTTTCTAAAGCAATCGAGATAAGGGCAGATGGATCTTACTAAAATTTCTAATGAAGCGTCGATAAAATCCAGCATGTCCAAGGAATGATCAAACATCAAGCACACATGTAGGATGTGGCAGGGTTGAAATAATGTATACCATAGATTTATCAACTTCAATGCCATGTTGTGAAACTATATGTCCTAAGACAATTCCCTTTTCGACCATGAAATTACATTTTTCAAAATTTAAGGCTAGACTCTTCTCAATACAACGATGCAACACATCACCCAAACTAGAGAGATGTTTATCAAATTAGGATCCATAAACTGTAAAATAATCCATAAATACCTCCATGCATGCCTCAATGAAATCTGAGAAAATACTCACCATGCATCTCTGGACTGTACCAGGGGCATTGCAAAGTCTAAATGGCATCCGTCGGTAATAAAAGGTACCTAATGGATAAGTGAATGTCATCTTATCCTAGTCCTCTCCTGCTATGGGAACCTGAAAATAGCTAGAAAATCCATCCAAGAAACAATAGTGTGTCTTCCTACCTAGTATCTCAAGCATCTGACAAATAAATGGGTGGGGGAAATGGTCTCTGCGAGTGGAATGATTTAGTTTCATATAATCAATACACACACGCCAACTGTTTTGTACCCTCATTGAAACTAACTCATCATTCTCATTTTTAACAATAGTAACACCATTTTCTTAGGCACAACTTGAATAGGACTTACAAACTGAGAATATGAAATGGGATAGATTATACCTACCTCGAGCAATTTTTTAACCACTTTTTAACAACCTCTATAAGGGTTGGATTGAGTCTCCTTTGTGATTTCCTCACCGGTTTAGCCTCATCCTCCAAAAGAATCCTATGCATGTAAATGTAGGGGCTAATAGCTGATATGTCTACCATGGTCCACCCGATTTCCCTTATGTTCTCCCTCAAAAGATTCAAAAGTTTTTCTCTATGTTCAAAAGGTATATTGTTAGAAATGATAACAGGTAATTTCTCACCAGTTAACAAGTATGAGTATTTGAGATTTGGTGGCAATGGCTTGAGTTCCAGTGTAGGGGGTTGGTGTATGGATGGGGTCCTAGAAGTAACTGAAATATACGCACAAATAGCATCAGTATCAGAATATACATCATCAAAATCAGATAATAAAGCATCAAATCCATCTGCATACTCAATATCTATGTCCTAATTAGAGTTCACATGATCAAAATCAGAATATGATTCCATTTCAAAATCAAATCTTAGAGAGTCTTCTTCTTTAGAAACGGGTGTGGATGTACTCATTGACATCAAACTAGAACCAATACTCATAATCTCCCTATGCATAGGACAATCCAATTCCATGGTGTTTTTACTTGGTGGTTCAAAATGGGAGATAAAAAATACAGAATGATCCTCTGAGGGGTACTTCATGGAATCCATAACATTAAATATCACAACATCATTCCCAATTCCATGGAAAGTGTACCCTCGTTGACATTTATGATTGTTTTTTGCAGTTTTGAGGAAGGTCCAACCTAAGATAATGGGTGCATGAGAACTTTTGTGATCATCCTCCATTTTGAGCACATAGAAGTCAGCTGGAAAGATCATGTCTCTTACCCGGACAAGTACATCCTCAAGGACTCCTGCTAGATATGTCGTAGCTCTATTCACCAACTACACCACTACTCTCGTCGGCTTCAACTCACCAACCTATAAAGAAGAGAATACAGAGTGAGGAATCACATTTATGGAAGATTCCAAATCACAAAGTGCATCATAAAAGTGCAACTCTTCTATGGTGCATGGGATGGTGAAGGTCCCTGGATCCATGCAGTTTGTCGGCATTACTAGAGTTCGTGTAATAAGTGCTGACATATTCCTTCCATGATTGATCCTCTCATTTCCCTTGATCCCTCTTCGATTGCTGTAGAGTTCTTTTAAGAATTTGGAATACCTAGGGATTATTTTGGTGGCTTCAAGTAGAGGGATGTTGATCTCAACACGCTTGAATGTTTCCAAAACCTCCTTATGCATTGCCTCTTCATCCATCTTGTTGGTTTGAACAACCCTATTTGGAAAAGGAAGGTTTTAGGAGTAACATCAACAATCTTTTTCTTAACTTTATCTTTCTCCTTGGATTTCTCATTAGTTGGTATGGAATTCGGCTTCTCTGGAGTTTAGGTGAATCCCGGTGTGATGGTATGTATAGACGTATCATTCATTTGCTTCCCACTTCTCAATGTGATGGTACTAATATTCCCCTTTGGATTTGGAGTGTGTTGGGAAGTTATATTTTTGGAATTCATACTTACAAGTTCATGGAGGGTGATGGAAATCAGGTTCATTTGAGTCTTTAACTCCCTTAGCTCCGAGCTATGACTTTTCAGTTCATTCTGTTGATTAATAAAAATTTGATTCAAAAGGTCATCAATGTTAGAATATACCTTGGGTGGGGGATTCCCTTGTTGTTGGCTTGATGATTCTTGAGATTCAAATGCCTTTTGGTGTTGTTTGAAACCCTGCTGGTAAGGTGGAGGCTACTAGAAGTTTTTTTGAAAAGAGGGCCTTTGTTGTTGTCCAGATACATACCTCATGTCCGATTGATCCTTCCACACTTGGTTTTATATTGGATAAAACTTCTCTTGGAGATATGGTTGTTGTTGTTGTTGTAGATGTGGTATCCCAGGGAACACTGCTGCACAATATTCTGTTTCTTGGAGTTGTGGGCAACAGTCCGTTGGGTGGCTTGTCTCAGTGCAAATACCACAAGGCTATGAAGGAGGGGGTTGGGATGTCTTTTGTGCCAAATCAATATGTCTCACCATAGTTTTCAATTCTTCAAACATGGTATCAATCTAATGAATTTCAAGAGAATATGGACTTACCTGATGTACTCCCCTGAAATGTGGTGCACCTCGATCGCAATATTGTTTGGAGTTTGGGCCATTTTGTCGATCTATGCACATGCAGCTACTGATGTCTTTCCCACCAATGCTCCTCCAGCTGCAACATCCAATATACTTGTCTCCATTGGTGTGAGGCCTTCATAGAAGTACTGGATGAGTAGTTGCTCACTAATTTGGTGATGTAGGAAGCTTGCACACAATTTATTGAATCGCTCCCAATACTCATACATTGAGTCCCCATGTTCTTTCTTGATCCATGATATCTTCTTACGAATGGAAGTGGTCCTTGATGGTGGAAAAAACCTCTGCACGAAAAGTTGTTTTAAATCGTTCCAAGAAGTTTCATCTTCGGGTTGTAAATAATACATCCAATCTTTCGTTGCTCCATCAAGTGAGAATGGGAATGATCTTAATTTGATTTGGTCTTCAGATACATTTATTTGTTTTAAGGTTGAACAAACCACATTAAATTCTTTCAAATGTTTATTGGGATCCTCACCAAAGAGGCCATGAATCTTAGGAAGTAAGTGAATTAACCCAGATTTTAGTTCAAAGTCCGATTCGAGATTTGGGTATGCAATACAATTTGGTTGATAGTTAATATAAGGTGTATCCAATTATTTAATGGTTCTATTAAGTTCATTTCCATTATTGTCAGCCATTGGTTCTTGTTTTAGGGTAGAATTAGAATTTCTTCAAATTTCAATGTTCTGGTATTGGAGTAATTCTCCAACTGGTTATATGTTGAAACTTCCCATAGACTGAGAATGTCTAATTCGTGCCCTAAGGCTACATTTAATATTAGGGTCAAGATCTAAGAGAACCTCAAGATTAGGTCATGTCGAAAATCAATGAAAGAAGAAAATAATGAAAGTGGACCATAGTAAAATAAAAATTATAAGTTTGAGTAGATGGTCCAAAAAGAAGTTGAAGAAATTAAAAGAAGAAGAAGAAAAAAGAAATCAGATTGGGTAAAGATTGAAGATAAAAGAGAGGAAGAAAATAAAATGTAAAATAAAATAAATACCTCTAATTTGTTGAAATAATTACAAGCATCCACGACAACGATGCCAATTTTAAATAGCGCTGTCGTGGGTGACCTCAAATGATTAGTGTGATTTTGGGGTAATTAGGTGCAGCAGAGTGTCTGACCAACGTCGTTTCTCAAAGAAAGAAGTGAATTGACACAACTTTTTAGAGGTATTATAAAAAAAATAAAAGAGAATATAATTAAAACACTACGTAAAAGGATGGGGTTTTTTTATAGTTTATAAATCTATAAGAAGTTTGCTGGAAGTATATTTCATTATTTATTTGTTTTTAATTTTGAAATAAAGTTTGATTAAAAAGACACAACAAGAAAATATATTTTTTAGAAAATATTTTAAAAGGAGTAATCAAAATAACTATACCTATTCATTTAATTATAAATAATTATCATTTAAATCAATATACACTTAATTATGATCCCCCTAATTTTTAACCCTTTAATCCTATAAGAGTTAACTTAACCACAAAGATTGACTTACATAAACACTAGGCTAGCTTTAGAACACACAATCGCAGCACCCAGCTTTGATTGTTGTTCTATGGTTAGATTATTGTCAGTGGTTAATTATAGAACATATTCATTCTGGAAATGAGGATGAATTGTGTTTAGGTATTATATTGGAACTCTACAAATTTATCCCGTGTGATCGTGTATTACCGATTAAGACCGCTCTTTCCCAATTTACACAAACTCTTGACCTCGCGTGTTTTTGTGATAAATATTCAATTCCTTTATTAGTTTATTACAATTTAAAAACACAATTCATGGATCATATTAAGTGAATTACAGTAGTACAATGATTGAAAACAATTAAATGAATAGTATATAAGATAGATCAATTACTAGAAGACTACTCCTCCATGGGTGGTGTAATCATCATATAAGCATTTTGAATGTGCAAAGTTTTATAATGGGTATAACCCAATAACGCTTCTACTCAAAAATTGCAGTGAAAATAGGAATATTAAAAGGGGAAATTTAAACAAAATGGAAGAAAATAGATGAAATAAAATAAGAACAAAGATGTTTATTACACAAACAAAAGCATTACAACAGGAAGGAGAAGAAGAAGACTTCATTAAAGGGATCCTTGCTTCAAGAGATATCCTTATTGAAATGGTTGGATAATTGGAGTGGATCCAATTATACACTTCCCTAAACATCCAAATTCACTTCCCAATCCCACAAAATGAGGAAAATACCAATTTATATTGTGGTGGGGAGGCTAGGTTCAAAGTGGTTTCAAGTGTGAATGGGGAATCTCGGCCAAATATTTTATGCCAATTTGAACCGACCATTTGACCATAAAAACGCAGGAATTTTCCAGCATTCCAGTAGGATCATATCTACAGAAATGGTTCCTATAACTCCTCTAAAAATTTGGGCTCAATACATGCCCAGATGAAGCAGTTATGGCCGAAATTCAGAAGCTTCTCCATTCTGGCATGTCCAACCCACCGTTGACTTTATGGCCCAATTACTCCATCCAAATGCATTCTTTTTATCTAGTGTAATGAATAAAAGTTGTAGCCTATTAAGTAAGGAACACATTTACACAATATTACGTTCAAATATAAAAATAAAAATATTTATGATTGAAATACTACAGTGATTTTAAAAGGGTAAAACTAGAATTTTCATCAAATATTCAAATGAAAGATATAATCCCAAATACTTTCTAATTAAACATATTTAACACAATGTGAGGAAATACTATCATTTATTATTTATAAAATATTCAATAACATAGTGTTTTATCAACTCCCCCACACTTACCATTTTTACTCCTGAGCAAAACCTCATATCAAGTAAACATCAATATCAAATGAAAACCTATGTTAAAACACATATCCTTGAGATCCAATGATTACACACCAAGAAACAAAAGATATCATGCCTCATGAAAAATAATTATTTAAAGTTCTCCATTTATATCATGCAATATATTTCCACTTCATTTATCCTCCCACGCACAAAACACTTACCTCACTTGAATTTTTTCTTATAACAAAAATATCAATTTTTTTGTAATGCCTTTCTCATCCAAACTCATACTAGGGTCACCATAGGCTTGATAAATTCCTACATCTCTACCCGATGTGGGTCAAGGAAAAATGTTTATCATGAGGACTTTTCAGGGTTTTTTTGTGTCTTTCGGTTGGTAGGATTAAGGTGTGAAAAATTCTAAGGCTGAATGAGGATGGCTTTACTCTTTTTGAAGAAAAATCACATTAATCTAATTTTCACTTAAATATGGTCTTCTCCTCAATACCCATAGTATCAATTCAGCTCCATCATCATGAAAAGTCATGGAGTGATTACACCATCCATCATTTCAGCATAAAAAAAGTCAATCTTCTCAAATATTATTTTCTTGAAAGCTCCAGCTAGGCATAACTTTCATCCACAATTAGAAGCTCTAGAAAAGGCACACATTCACTTGTCATGAAAGCTCCAGAAAAGGCATAGATTTCAATAAAATTATTTTCTTCAAAATCAAACACATCTCTTCAGAATTTAATTTTCCACCCAAAGTATCACAGAATGTTGTAGCACAACACAACATAGATTCCCCCACACTTAAGTTCAACTAGATTATGCAATTTCAATTCAAGAGTTGGTTTGATAGGGAAATTTGTCTTATAATGTGGCTAACTTAATAGGCTGGGCATGGATTATAAGGTATAATAGGATTAAATATTCAGGGTAAGTCATTATAAAATATGATTCTTTGAAATAGGGGATTTCTTACCAAACAAATGCCTCAATCATTTAAACATAAGTACCTCAAACCCTCAAGTTTTGACCAAAATAAATCAAATTCTGGTTAAATAATGCATGGTTTGGTTCTCTCAAAAAGTGAGGTGAATGTAAAGAATATGAATCTAAAGGTTTAGAAGCCTCAAAAGAATGTGGTTTCAAATCTAAAGATAGTGAGATGTGGCATGCGATTCAAAGTTCAATGTAATTTTCATTAAATTACTAAATATTTGAACTTGAAACAAAGTCATTTTCAGCATTCATTTAGGCTATGTTTCATGGGATAATTTTTTTCACTCCTTGATATGGATTTCAAAATTGTGATGAGAATCTTTTCAGATCAAAAATTTCAAAAACACAAAGAAAATTGAAAAATAAAAAAACAAAATTTGAAAAACACACAATTTTTTTATTGTTTTTTTAACAGGAAAACAATTTAAATTACTAAACTAAAAGGTTTCGTCCCCCACACATAAAATATTGCATTGTCCTCAATGTGAACCCATGAGATGATATATGCACATGAAATGTAGAATTTTTAAATAGGACAAATAATATAAAAGTGAAAGGGTTAGGAACAACATGATGTGCTCAAGTGATGATGGGGTCATGCTGTGTGATCAAATCCACTACATCATAAGGAAAAACATTAGATACAATATAAGGACCTAACCATCTGGAATGTAACTTACCAGGCATCCACTTTAGTCGTGAATTGTAGAGAAGAACTTTCTCTCCAACATGAAACTCCTTTTGATGGATCATTCTATCATGAGATGATTTTGGTTTTTTCTTATAGAGCCTTGAGTTATCATATGAAGACAATCGATTATCCTCAAGCTCTTGAATTTGCTGCTTCCTTTGGATTCCAAATTGGGCCAAATCCATGTTGCATTTCATTATAGCCTAATAAACTCGATGCTTAACCTCCACATGGAGATGAAATTCCTTCCCTAAAACAATCTGAAATGGGGACATACCAATGGGTGTCTTGTATGCTGTCCTATAAGCCCACAACGCATCATCCAAGCGCTTTCTCCAATCCTTCCTATTTGGATGCATAGTTTTCTCCAAAAAAAATTTTAAATCCCTATTTGAAACCTCATCCTGGCCATTTGTTTGAGGGTGGTATGGTGTTGATGTTTTGTGTCACCCCATACTTCTGAAGAAGGGAAGAAAAATTACGATTGTAGAAGTGTGTCCCTTGGTCACTGATGATGGCCTTCAGTACTCCAAACTTGCAAAAAATATATGCTTTGAAAAAGTCCACAACATCAGGAGAATCATCAGTCCTGGTGGCCTTAGCCTCCACCCATTTACTCAATAATTAATATCAACCAAAATATATAAAAATACAAATGAACTAGGAAACGGACCCATAAAATCGATTCCCCATACATAAAAAATCTCACAGAATAGTATGGGTTGTTGGTGCATCTCATGTCTCCTAGAAATGCTCCCAGTTTGTTGGCAACAAGAGCATGACTTAAAAACACATGGGCATCATGGAATAATCTAGGACAATATAATCTAGAGTCCAAGACATTCCTAGTTGTTCGTTTGGGTCCAAAGTGTCCACCAAAAGCAAGTGAATGGAAAAAATGTAAAACAGACTCCAACTCATGATCAGGAACACACCTCCTAATAACATGATCACTACACATGCGCCAGTGGTATGGATCATCCCAAAAATAATACCAAGACTCACTTTTTAATTTTTGGAATTGATATTTCTTTAAATTTTTAGGGATTTCAGAGGCAACAGGGTAGTTAACTAAATCTTCATACCAAGGATGAGTACTTTTGATGGAATAGAGATGCTCTTCGGGGAAAGTGTCTCGAAGTGGTACCTGGTCCAAGGTTTCATCCTCTAGTGTGTGAGTAATCCTACTCATGTGGTCTGCCACCAAATTCTCTGACCCCTTCTTGTCATTTATCTCAATGTCAAAATCTTCAAGAAGTATCATCCAATGGATAAGTCATGGCTTTGCATCTAGCTTATTCAGGAGGTACCTCAAAGCTGCATGGTCAGAAAAAACAACTACTTTAGTCCTAATAAATAGGAACATAATTTATCTAAAGATAATATAAGAGAAATAAATCCCTTTTCTGTTGTGGTGTAGATTGAATGGGCAGACTCCAACATCCTTGATTCATAATAAATCACATGTGAACGACCCTCTGCCCTCTGAGATAAGACAGCTCCAACCGCGATGTTGGATGCATCACACGTAAGCTCAAATGGAAGGTCCCACCGCGGGAGATGTATGATCGGTGGAGTGGTCAGACACCTATTTGTATTATCAAATGATACCCTGCATGAATCATCAAAATTGAAGTCAATATCTTTCTGAAGAAATCGAGATAAGGGTAGAGCGATCATACTAAAATATCTGATGAAGCGTCGATAAAATCCATCATATCCAAGGAATGATCAAACATCACGCACACATGTAGTATGTGGCAGGGATAAAATAATGTCTACCTTAGATTTATCAACTTCAATGCCATGTTGTGAGACTATATGACCTAAGACAATTCCCTTTTCGACCATGAAATTACATTTTTCAAAAATTTAGACGAGATTCTTCTCAATACAACAATGCAACACATCACCCAAACTAGAGATAAATTCTTCAAATGAGGATCCATAAACTGTAAATTCATCCATGAATACCTCCATACGGGTCTCAATGAAATCTGAGAAAATACTCACCATGCATCACTGGAAGGTATCTGGGGAATTGCAAAGTCCAAATGGCTTCCTTCGGTAAGCAAAGGTACCGAATGGGCAGGTGAATTTCGTCTTCTCCTGGTCCTCTACAACAATGGGAACCTGAAAATAGCCATAAAATCCATCCATGAAACAATAGTGTGTATTCCTAGCTAGTCTCTCAAGCATCTAACCAATAAATGGAGGGGGAAATGTTCTTTGCGAGTGGAATGATTTAGTTTCCTATAATAAATACACACACGCCAACTGTTGTGTACCCTCATTGGAACTAACTCATCTTCCTCATTTTTAACAACAGTAACACCAATTTTCTTAGCCACAACCTGAATAGGACATACCCACTGAGAATCTGAAATGGGATAAATTATACCTGCCTCGAGCAATTCTTCAACCTCTTTTTTAACAACCACCAGAAGGGTTGGATTGAATCTTCTTTGTGGTTGCCTCACCGGTTTAGCCTCATCCTCCAAAAGAATCCTATGCAAGAAAATAGAGGGGGAAATACCTGATCTGTCTACCAAGGTCCACCCGATTTCCCTGAGGTTCTCCCTCAAAAGATTCTAAAGTTTTTCTTCATGTTAAAATGGGAGATTGTTAGCAATGATAACAGGTAATTTCTCACCACTTATCAAGTATGAGTATTTGAGATTTCATGGAAATGTCTTGAGTTCCAGTGTAGGGGGTGGTGTATGGATGGGGTCATATAAGGAACTGAAATATGTGCACAAAGTGAATCAGTATCAGAATATACATCATCAAAATCAGAGAATAAAGCATCAAATCCATCATCATACACAATATCCATGTCATAATTAAGGTTCACATGATCAAAATCAGAATATGATTCCATTTCAAAATCAAATATTAGAGAATCTTGTTCTTTAAAAACGGGTGTGTAAGTACTCTTAATCATTAAACTGGAACCGATAATCATAATATCCCTAAGCACAGGACAATCCAATTATATGGTGTTTTCACTTGGTGGTTAAACATGGGAGATAAAAAATGCAGAATTATCCTCTAAGGGGTAACTCATGGAATCAATAACATTAAATATCCCAACTTCAGCCCCAAATTCTACGCAATGTGTACCCTCATTGACATTTATGAATGTTTTTTCAGTTTTGAGTAAGGGCCTACCTAAGATAATGCGTGCATGATAACTTACATGATCATGCTCCATTTTGATCACATAGAAGTCTACTAGAAAGATCACGTCTTTTACCCAGACAAGTACATCCTCAAGGACTCCCACTGGATATGCCGTAGCTCTATTCTCCAATTTCACCACTACTCTTGTTGGCTTCAACTCACCAAACTGTAAAGAAGAGAATACAGAGTGAGTAATCACTTTTATGGAAGCTCCAAATAACAGAGTGCATCATAAAAGTGAAACTCCCCTATGGTGCATAAGACGTTGAATGTCCCTGGATTCTTGCACTTTGTTAGCATTGCTAGAGTTGGTGTAATGAGTGCTGGCATATTGCTTCCAGGATTGATAATCTCAATTCCATTGAGCCCTCTTCGATTGGTGCAATGTTCTTTTAAGAATTTTCTATACCTTGGCATTTGTTTGATGGATTCATGTAGAGGTATGTTGATCTCAACATGCTTTAATGCTTCCAAAACCTCTTTTTGCATCGCCACTTCAGTCATCTTCTTGGTTTGAACAACCCTATTCGGAAAAGGAAGGGGTTTAGGAGGAACATCTTCAATCTTTTTTCTTACCTTTATCTTTCTCTTTGGATTTCTCATCAGTTGGTATGGAATGCGGATTCTCTGGAGTTCAGGTGATTCCTGGTGGAATGGTAGGTATATATGTATCGTTCATTTTCTTCCCACATCTCAATGTGATGGCACTAACATTCCCCTTTTTATTTGGAGTGGGTTGGGAAGGTAGATTTCTATAATTCTTACTTACAAGTTCATGGAGGGCGGTGGAAATCTGGTTCATTTGAGTCTTCAACTCCCTCAGTTCCGAACCTTGACTTTTCAGCTCATTTTGTTGATTAAGAAAAATTTGATTCAAAAGGTCATCAGTGTTAGGATCTACCTTGTGTGGGGGATTCCCTTATTGTTGTCTTGTTGATGCTTGAGATTCAAATCTATTTCGGGGTTGTTGGAAACCCTGGTGGTAAGGTGGTGGCTACTGGAAGTTTTGTTGAAAATATGGCATTTTTTGTTGTCCATAGCCATACCTCAAGTCCGATTGATCCTTCCACCCTTGGTTGTATGTTGGATCAAACCTCTTTTAGGGATATGGTTGTTGTTGTTGTTGCTGATATGGTCTCCTAGGGATCACTGCTGCACAATCTTCTATTTCTTGGAGTTGTGGGCAACAGTCAGTTGGGTGGCTTGTCTCAGTGAAAATACCACATGGCCTTAAAGGAGGAGATTGGGATGTCTTTTGTGCCAAAGCAATCTATCTCACCATAGTTGTCAATTCATCCATCTTGGTATCAATCAAATGACTTTCAAGAAAAGATGGACTTACCTGATGTGCTCCCCTGACATGTGGTGTACCTCGATCGCCAAATTGTTGGGAGTTTTGGGCCATTTTGTCGATCAACACACGTGCAGCTTCTGGTGTCTTGTCCACCAATGCTACTCCAACTGAAACATCCACCTTACTTCTCTCGATTGGTGTGAGTCTCTCATAGATGTACTGGATGAGTAGTAGCTCACTGATTTGGTGATGTGGGCAGCTTGCACACAACTTCTTGAATCACTCCTAGTACTCATACATTGACTCCCCTTGTTCTTGCTTGATCCCAGATATATCTTTTTTAGAATGGAAGTGGTCCTTGATTCTGGAAAAAATCTCTGCAATAAAATATTTTTTAAATCGTTCCAACAAGTTACATATACATTTTGTAAATAATACATCCAATCTTTTGCAGATCTATCAAGTGAGAATGGTAATGCTCTTTATTTTATTTGGTCTTCAGATACATTTCATGGTTTTAAGCTTGATAAAACCACATTAAATTCTTTCAAATATTTATTGGGATCCTCACCAGAGAGGCCATGAAACTTTGGAAGTAAGTGAATTAACCAAGATTTTAGTTCAATATCCGATTTGAGATTTGGGTATGCAATACAATTGGGTTGATAGTTAGTATCAGGTGCAACCAATTTTCAAATGGTTCTATTAAGTTCAATTCCATTATTAGTATCCTTTGGTTCTTGTTTTATTGTTGAATTTGAATTGCTTACAATTTCAATGTTCTGATATTGGAGTAATTCTCCAACTAGTTGAATGTTTAAATATCATATAGACTGAGAATGTCTGATTCTTTCCCTAAGGCTACGTTCAATATCAGGGTCATGATCTAAGAGATCCTTGAGATTAGTTCATGTCATAAATCAATGAAATATGAAATGAAGTAAAGCAGACCATAGTAAAAAAAAATTAGATGTTTGATTTCATGGTCCAAAAAGAAGTAGAAGAAAATAAAATAAGAAGATAACAAAAGAAATCAGATTGGGTAAAGAATGAAGAAAGAAGATAAGAAGAGAATACAATGTAAAAATAAAATAAATACCTCTAATTTGTTGAAATAATTACTTGCCTCCCCAGAAAAGGCTCCAATTTGAAAGAGCTCTATCGTGGGCACCCTCAAATTATTAGTGTGATTTTGGGGTACTTAGGTGCAGTAGAGTGGCTGACCAAGGTCGTTTCTCAAAGGAGGAAGTGAATTAAACCAACTTTTTAGATGTATTCTAATAAAATAAAAGAGAATATAATTGAAACACTACTTAAAAGGATGGGGTTTTTTATAGTTTATAAATATAGAAGAAGTTTTCTTGAAGAAGATTGCAGTTTTTTGTTTTTAATTTTGAAATGAAGTTTGATTAAAATGACACAACAAAAATATGTTTTTTTAGAAAATATTTTAAAAGGCGTAATCGATCTAACTCTACCTATTCATTTACATATTAATCATTATTATTTAAATAAATATCCACTAAATTATGATCCCCTAATTTGTTAACCCTTAACCCCTACAAGAGTTAACTTAACTACAAATATGGAATTACATAAACCCCAGGCCAGCTTCGGAACACACAATCGCAGCACCCTACTTTGATTGTGGTTCTAAGGTTAGCTTATGGTTAATGTTTAATTAGATCACATATCCATTCTAGAAATTAGTTTGAATTGTGTTTATGGATTATATTTGAACTCTACAAATTTATCCCGTGTGGTCTTGTATTACGAATTACGATCGCGCTCTCACAATTTACACAAAATCTCGACCTCACGTGTTTCTTTGTTAATTATTAAATTGATTTATTAGTTTCTTAAAATTTTAATACACAATTCATGGATCATATTAAGTGAATTAAATTAGCTAAATGATTCAAAATAACTAAATGAATATGTTAGAAGATATATCGATTACTAAAAGACCACTCTTCCATGGGTGGCG
Organism: Viscum album; assembly: GCA_963277665.1. Taxonomy (NCBI): domain Eukaryota; kingdom Viridiplantae; phylum Streptophyta; class Magnoliopsida; order Santalales; family Viscaceae; genus Viscum; species Viscum album. Next base: position 1,911,677,194 of record OY728155.1, read on the forward strand.
TAATCATCGTAGAAGCATTTTGCATGTGCAAACATTTATAATAGGTATAACCCAATAACACTTCTACTCAATAATTCCAGCCCAAAGTGGAATATTAATTGAAGAAGAAATGTAAAAAAACAGAATAAATGATAAGAAATAAAATAATAACAAAGACGTTTATTACACAATCAAAAGCATTATAACACGAAGGAGAAAAAGAAGGCTTCGTCGAAGGGATCCTTGCTTCAAGAGCTACCCTTATTGAAATGGTTAGAGAATTGGAGTGGATCTACTTCTCCTCTACCCTAAACTTCCCAATGCACGTCCCAACCACAAAACATTATATGAAAACCATTTATAGAGTGGTGGGGAGGCTAGGTTCAAAGTTGTTTCAAGTGTAAATGGGGAATCTCGGCCAAATATTTTATGCCAACTTGCACCACCCATTTGACCACCAAAATTCTTGAATTGGCCAGCATCATAGAAGGATAATATTTTTGGATATGGTTCTTATAAATCCTCTCAAATTTGGGCTCAATAAAATCCCATATGAATTTTTTAGGGCCGAAATACAGAAGCTTCTCCATTCTGGCGTGTCCATCCAACCTTTGATTTTATGGCCCAATTACTGCATCCAAATGCATTATTTTTATCTAGTGTCCTGAATAAAAGTTGTATCCCATGAAGTAAGGAACACAATTACAAAATATTAATTTTAAATAATTTAAATTAATATATTTATTATTAAAATACTACAGTGATTTTAAAAGGTAAAAACTGAAACTTTCATCAAATATTCTAATGAATGATCTAATCCAAAATAATTTATAATTAAAAATATTTAACACAATGTGAGGAAATTATATCATTTATTATTAATAAAATATTCAGTAACATAGTGCTTTATCATGTGGTTTCATGGGTTGGTATATAAACAATGTCAGTCAAGCATAGAAAGTGATGTAATCACTGTAGACCGGCTGAGACATAGGCATTTAGGGCCCCCTGTGATCGGATGCATTAACCTTTAATTTTACAATGGCTACTAAACTAGGTGATAATAGTTATAGGGTAGAAAACATGGAAAGGGTCATGCATCATTCTTCTTTGTACATGTTTTTGAATGGGTAGACCCTGTGATAGGCCAACCTAAAATGAATAAAATAAAGTAAATAATTAAATAATATTGAGTTTTCCAAATTTCAGGTTTAGAATCTTTAACCATTTTTTATTTTACAGGTATGGCACTGGGTTGATGTCCTCGATAGGTTTGCGCAAATGTTGTCCAACTAGAAATTCCAATAGATCATTGCAGGGTAGAGGTCGATGATGAAGACACTTGGAGGAGGAAACTCCCTGATTTTTAGCTTCATTTTATACAAAAGTAAGAGGGATCCATTTCAGATGCAGTCACAAAAGTCTAGTTGGAGGAGGTGGGGATAGCCTTCAGTTCTATCCATGATAGGAAGGAACACTGTGTGTCTTTTTTTTGTGACAATGTTGCATGGAGCAGGGAGACAGTGGTGGTTCTTGTTCCTTAGGGATCGTTAGGTGTCAGATATCTATTGGGAGTATTTTCAAGACAAGTTCATTGTCGAGTATCTTTCATTGAATATGAAGGTGTATAGTCACCAAGAGATTCTTAACCTTCGAATGGGGATCTATACTATGTGGTAGTTTGGATTCCCTTTTAGGAACCTTTTATGATATTCTTCAGACCTATTTCCAGATGAGGAGGTAAGGGTGGAGCATTTCGAGGAGGCTTTGTGTCTGAAGATCCCGCATCAGGTCACACTATTTATGATAAAGAAATATCTTGAGGTGCCGGTGAGGGTAGAGGTCGTTGATAGTAAATTTACTAGAACTGATTCACCAGGAGAGGCAATTTATCCTAATTCCTCATGAATAAGAGTTGTGGTCCATGGTTATTTGTTTTATAGGAAGAGGAGTTTTCATTCGGCTATGGCTAGGTCCTAGCCCTCATCATCTTGTTTCTTCTGGGTTGTGGCTGTCAAACCTATGCTAAGGGATCAGACATCTATTTTTAATTTGGAGTTCAAGGTCAATATTAGAGATAGTTCCCGAACATTCAGAGAATTCATTGTGCACCATCTGTTCTGCTCTAGGCCCCTCGGTTGAGGAAGTTCAATCCAAGGAAGCATCAGTAAGTTGGACGATATTTGGAAAATTAGAGAGAAAATGGGACTGGAAGAGGACAACCCTGTGATGCTCCCTATCCTCAGAGATCAGAGTTCATCCTTAGTAGTGGTCATCATTAGGGATAGAGAGGCCATCGAGGATCTCTTGGTCAATTGCATGCTTTAGCATTTCCAACACCAGGCGAGCCATATGTCATTCAAGGTACCGTGTGCTTGTTTTATACTTGTTTTTATGCCTTGTTTGATTCATGATAGACACTCCTTCGTATCACATTCCCTTTTCAAAGCCTAGGGACTTGATGTAGAGAGGCTTCCAGTGCCCATGGAGTTCACTATGCCAGTTGGAGGTCGAGAAGACTTGTTTGAAGAATGTAGAGACTGTGAACTAGTGATGGGGAAACACTACTCTTGGGGGTATTTCCTATGCTTACAAACACAACCATATCATGTCATCCTTTGAAAATATTGGTTGTACTTGTTACAGGCTATCATGGATTTCATTAAGAGGTAGGTGATGTTCTTCTATGCAGATAAAGAACCTTTAGTGTTTTTTGGCCAGTGAGTCCCTCAGATGGGTTAGAGGAGTTTTCCATCCTTATCATCCTTAATGGATGATATGATGCTTTGTTCCATGGATGATTAGAAGTTGGAATTTCCCAGGGCCGTATAAGAGTACAATTATGTCTTCCAAAAAGTGGTTGCATCATTACCCACTCTACAAGAGATTGAGTATGGGATCAAGCTACATAAATGAGTCTCTCCTATCTCGATATCACACTATAGTATGGCACATTATGAGTTATGATATCTATGTATAATTCTTGATGTTATGTTACAGTGTGGTTATTTTCCATTGAGTGTGTCACCATAGGGCACATTGGTTTTTTTCATGAAGAAGGTTGACGGTAGTTTGCGGTTTTGTATCGATTTTCGTCACTTAAACAAAGTGAAAATGATGATTATATATCCTATTCCATGGATTGATAATTTATTAAACCTCATAAAGGATTAATTTTGGTTCTCAAAGATCGACTTGAGGTCAGGATATCATCAGATGCGTGTGAAGGATAAGGATATCCTGAAGACTAATTTTTGTTTTCGTGATGGGAATTCCAAGTTCATTTTAATGTTGTTCGACATGAAGAATTCTCCATCTTTGTTCATGGGATTAATGAATGGTGTGTTCCATGAGTTCATGGATAAGTTCTTGTTGGTTTTCATCGATGACATCCTTGGGTACTCTATATCTGAGGAGGATCATGAAGAGCATTTTGACGCTATTTTGGGAGTTCTTCGTTAACATTAACTATTTGGGAAGTTGTTGAATAGAGAGTTTAGGGCTCTAGAAGTCCATTTCCTAGGGAATTCTCTGTCCTAGTAGAGATTATTTATAGATCCATCATAGATAGAAGAACTATTGTGTTAGGAATCCCCCAAGATAGTGGAAGAGGTGTGAATATTCCTTGGTCTCGTAGGATACTACAAGAGGTTTGTAGCAGATTTATCTTGGGTTGAAACTCTTTTAATAGCATTCACCAGGAATGATCCGGCTTTCAAGTTGACTAATCAGTGCGAAGCAACTTTTAAGTATCTAATGGTGAAGTTGGTATGTTCTCCAGTTCATTGTCTTCTAGTAGAGGGAGTTCAGTTTCATGTTTTCACAGATGATTCCATCTGGGGTTAGGTTTTGTTCTAATGCAACAGAGATCAGTTGTTTCTTATGGGTCTTAGATGTTTCATCCCCATTAACTTAACTATGCCACCCATGATCTTGATTTGGTGGAAGTGTTGTTTTATCTGAAACTATGGATACATTACCTCATTGGTGAGTGCTTTGTGATTTTCACCGATTATAAGAGCCTAGGGTATGTTTTCTCCCAACATGACTTGAACTTGTGGTAATATTGGTGGATGGAGTTATTATAGTCATATGAATTCAAAATATCATATACCCCTAGAAAGGGTAATGTTGTAGTCGAAGTGCTGATAAGGATGTCATTTAGTGATGTAGTGTGTAAATTTTGTGATTCCTGGAGATGGATGGAAGAACATTGAATATAACATCTCGATATGGGACAAGATGGGGGAAGAGGTTGTATTTTTCAGTTGAAGGTGTATTCATCTCTGGTGAAACTTGTGGAAGAGTCCTAGTTGGGGGATCTAGAGGCGGAGTTCTGTAGTGACAAGTTGTTTGTAGAAATTCCCATGATGGATGGGCTGAGGATGAAGAACATCGAGTGTTGTACTAGGGAAGGCTTTTTGTTCCTTTGGAGATGTGTGAGACGGTTCTTAGAGAGTTCCATAGTTCTCCACTATTGGTACATCATGACATGAAAAATATGTATCGAGTCTTTAGGAGTAATTTTTCGGGGTATTGGATGAAGCGTGTAGTTGCAGAGTTTGGGTCGTGATTATTGGTCTTCAAGAAGGTAAATTCCAAGCACCATGTCCCTGGTGGTTTTCTCCTACAATTAGATATTCCTCATTGGAAGTGGGAGGACATATCAATGGACTTCATTACTAGTATACCTCAATCTCAGGGAGGAAATGATTCTATTTGGGTGGAATTTGATCATTTAACAAAATCATCCCAATTTATAGTGGTCAAGGAGTTGAGCTCTGTGGATGTTTTTTCGAGACAATATCTTGATGAGGTGGTGATACTCCATAGAGTCTCAAGGAAGATCATTTCTGATCGAGATTCTCATTTTACCTCTATGGTGTGGAGAAGTCTCCATCATGATTGTGGTTCCTAGTATTTCCTTAACACTTCTTTTCATCTGTAGACGGATAGTCAGATAGAGAAGATTATCTAGACTCTTGAAGACATGTTGCGCGCTTGTGTTATAGATTTTGGAGGTTCATGGATGATTCCCATACCCTTGGTGGAGTTCCATACAATAATAGTTTTCATTCCACCATCAGTATGGAATTGTTTGATGCCTTGTATGGTCGTCCATCCCATTCTCTATTATGCTGGACTAGGGTTAGAGAGTCAGCAATTCTCGGACCAGAACTACTACAGAATATAACATAATTGGTTTGGGTTATTTTTGAGAGAATGAGTACAGAAAAATATTGTCATAAATCATATGCTGGTCAAAGGAGGATATCAATGGAGTTTAATGTAGGGAATCACATGATTGTAAAGGTGACTCCATGTCATGGGCAGTGATGGTTTAGTCATTGTAGTAAGTTTTCTCCCTGGTTTTTTGGGCCTTTTGATGTGTTGGCTCGTATAGGATACAAGGAGTATTGAGTAGCACTTCCCCCATAGATGAACCAGATAAACAATGTTTTTCATTGTTCATAGCCTCTTAGTTATCTTCATGATGATTCTCACATCATCTATTTTGGACAGATCGATAATGATAATGATGAAACCATTGAGGAATAGCTTGTGGAGATCCATGATCGCAAAGAGAAGTTGCAGTGTGGGCAAGGTATCCCCTTGGTAAGTGTCTAGTGGTGGCATGATGGCGTGGAGGAGAGTACCAGGGAACTTGAGTCGCATATACAAGGTTAGTACACTATATTGTTTGATGTATAACTATTTTCATGTAAGGATGTTTTATTTGTGGGTTTAGACCCTTCATGTTTATGAGATGGATTTTATTTGTTGTTTATTGTTTTTTTCCCTCTTTTAAGATGTTTCTCGATTCGTGGTGGTTCATACCCATTTTTTGACTCACTATATGTTGGTTTAGAATTCCAAAGGATGATAAAGTTTGGAGGGGTATCAGATGTAATGGCCCATACCTCTCCCATCTATTCCTTTTCTAAAATCTAGTGTCTTAGGTGTTTTTTGAAGTCAAAGTGACTTATCCACAACACTATTCTAAATTTCTTGTTCTATAAATAGTTCCATCGGTGAGACTGACGTGAACCATGCATCAATGAGACATATGTGATCAATTACATCAGTGAGACCAATGTGAATCCTGAATCAGTGAGATAAATGTGAATAGTTTCATCGGTGAGACCGATGCGTATAGTTCCATCAGGGATACTGATGTGAAAAGTTTCATCGGTGAGAACGATGTGAGGAGTTCCATCGGTGATACCTATGTGAACACTTCCATCAGTGAGATTGATGTGAATAGTTACAACAGTGAGATGGATTTGAACAGTTCCATTGGTGATACCGACGTGAGCAGTTCCATCAGTGAGACCGATGTGAAGAGCTCCATCGGTGTGACTGATCTGAATAGTTCATTGGTAATACATTCTATTAACAATGTTTCTAGGGTTGTGTATAGTTTCTCTAGGATCAATGGGTGTACAATGTTTCTTGGATAGGTAGGTGTAAAATGTTTACAGGATCATGTACAATGTCTCCAAGATTGGTAGGTGTATAGTTTTTCTAGGATATGTAGGTGTATAGTGTTTCCAGGATTGGTAGGTGTTCAATATTTCCAAGATCGATAGGTTTACAATGTTTCCTGCATTGGGTTGATGTACAATGTGTCTAAATTCCTATAATTTCTCCCCTTTGATGGTTTCCTTAAAGTAAGTGGAATTCAAGGCCTTGTTTTAAGGGATTTAAGGCCGAATCAAAGCCCATAACTCCAATATTAGTTTTCCTAAGGCATGGGATGCATCTACACTGTATAAATTCTTGTTTTAATGAGATCTTCTTTTAATGTAAAATCCATTGTATTTTACACCACTACTTAGTTAAATATTTTAATGGGACAAGATATATTCCTTCCTTGTTCAACCATCTAGTTCCCCGTTGGGAGATGATCGAACCTCTCCATCTTCCCATTTCAATACTGTGATCGATCCTGAATCTTCAGATAGTTTCCCATTGAAGTTTCTACCTACTGCATTCACACCCACTTTTTTGTTACATGAAGCAAGTATCAATCCATCATCGATGTAAGTTGTCACAGGGAGGCGATTGTGATTTGTTTCGTAGATCATACTCATGTAATGAATTTCGGGAGCCTTTTAAGTTAGGGATTCATTGCTTCTCTATTATTTTACATGCATTCATATAGTTAGGATGATTTAGCAACATGACCACAATGGAATTGACATAATAAATATTTGAACCAGATAAATCAATTGGTATCGATCTTATGTTATTGCTTATTATTTTTGTAGATTTTTTGATATCTATGCGTTCCTTTTTTTAGTTTGTTGTTCTTTAAATAAACTGGTAAATAATGTAAACTGGGATTAATTGTAGTTATTTATCAAATATAAAGAGGCATAAAAATGAATATGGGCATCTTTTTTGTAATTTTATATTAATCCAATTGATGCGGTTAGAATGTTTAATCAATTTTTGATAGCTTACTATTTAGGTTTCCCATATATTTAACCTACAAATAATAAATTGGTTAATTCCAAATAGATTCAAAAAATGGTTTTTGGATAAAAAGATTATTCACGGTATGGTTCTGAGTTAACCTTTTTCTTGTAAGGTCGAGTGCCTTGTGCTTTGGAGCCTTGAGAGCTCGTTGTGCTTAAACGTTGGATACGTTGTTTATTAGCCAAGAGCCTAGTTGATATTTTTCATCCTACTAATAGTATTTTCATATGAGCTTGGATGGTTTTTGTGGTATGTGGGGGTAGGGAGGTCCATTAGTTGTGGCAGAAGTTAACACCAAGAGTTGAGATATGCATCAGTTTATGCATGTTGGTGTTAGGGAGGGAACTAGAGATGATGAAACGAGTTGGATGTGAATGTTTGGATGCTTGAAGAATCATGTTGGATGTTTATCTACTACACTTTCCCCAATCCTCATGGAAGGTGACTTTTCTTACCCCCTTCCAAAAGGGGTGAAGACGCACGAGGTATGGCACGTGCTTTACATGTTTAGCTTCTCGAGGGAGTATGGGTCTATGTTGTTTATATAGGTGGAAAAGACATTATGGGTAGTATAACTAAACACCATGTCGAGCCCCCTTGAATTTAGTATCTTAGAATGTTTTTTCTAGAATACCTAGGTAAATGGGAAAGTAATAATTTTGTTATTAAATGATTGAATAAATGATGTTAACCCATTGTATTGGAGCTTACTGGTATGCAATACTGAGGTTACAATTTAAAGGAAAAATGGACTTTGGGTGTGATACTAACGAAATGTAAGGTGGAGTTCCAACTAGTTAAATTATGTATAAATATTTAAATAACGTAAAGTGAAATTTATAAATATATAATTAAGTAATATAATAAATCTATTTAAATGGTTTTGTGCTAATAGGATACGTAGTCTTAGAAGTGGCAGACGGGAGTCCGAGAGACGTTAGCTACAGTTGAGTCTAAGACTAGGTCATTCCCATATTATGGTTGTGAGCTGTAGAATATTCAATACTTTGTGTGTTTTTATACACTAATCCACCCCATTAAATAGGGAAACTGATACCCTGAGGATTCTGAGACCTAGTGGTGTTTTCCCTAATATTATGGCGGGAGGATGGATGGATGACTACCCCCTTTGGCACCACTCTCTTCTCTTGGTAGTTACATCCACTTGTAGGCACAATGGTTAGTTTTACCCAATATATATATGTAAAGGGCAGTAATGACATGTGGTTATTCACACACATATATTTAGGATATAGTTTCCTATAGACTAGTATATGTGTAATATGTATAGGCTATGATGGCTTGAGGATCCTTACTCGGTGTATGGGACGTAATGGCTTTTCGTATAATACCCAAAAATGATACACATTATGAAAGATGTGGTGGCTACTAGAAACTACCTGGTTACTTTGGTTATGTGGATGTGGTGGTACTGCACATGGTATATGTTGTGGTGCTTCGCCGAAGTGTCTGCGAGAAAGGCTTTTTGGGGAAAAGCGAAAAAATCGTGGGGAAGCGGTAGCAGTGTACCCTTGATATTTTTTTGTTATATTATATAATCTTTTATGAGATACATGTTGAGAGTATCCATGGTAAGGCAGGGAACTCAGTATATCGATTTAGGCAATTATTTAGTTTCACTTGTTGTTCACTGTGCTTTACCATGCTTTCTATACTTTTTCAAGAGAGGCTCCAAGGAAGATACTACTGTGTATACTATTATACTCACCCTATGTATATATAATCTATTTTTCTGGTTACTTAGAGAAGGATGGAGATCAGGCTGGTTACCACTATCTTGGGGTTCTAGGAGTTGTTCAGGATTTGTGGTTGCTGCTATTTTTACATTCCTTTTGTACTTTTTGTTTTCCTTATAGGTTAAAATAGATTTTCATGACATTACAAATGTGTACTTGGGTATTATTTTATATTTTATTGTATATTAGAGCTGGTTGGTGTCTCTCTTTTCTCTCTCTTTTGTGTGTGTTCTATTAGAGGGTAATTCATCCCATTTCTGTGTTTACTATACCCTCAGTTCTAGTCTCCAACTCGGGGCCTACTGAAGGCAGGAATTGAGGGTAACTATCTCCCTTCTCAAATTTCCAGCCTAGGTGGGGTACACCTTGTTGGGAGGGGGTCATGACAAGTGATATATTTTCATAGAAGTCTTATAAAAATTAATCATTTATTAAATAAAGTAATGAGAAAAATTATTTAATGAGAGAAATTATGTGTGAAAGAATGTGTGAATTTATTTACCATGATTGTACATTTACACACATTGAATTTTCATACTAGGATACACGAATCATACCTTTTTGAAATTATGGTTTTGAAGAGTTTAGTTCTAAAAGTTATTCAAACGTTAGGTGTTGGATTCAGATGATATAGAAATTATGGTATTAGAAATTAATGATCTGTAATTGTTTTTCTGATCCGATGATGGTTTTGTTTATCTATAGGGTCAGATAATGAATAGGAGTTGTTTTTACAGAAATTTAAATAATAGTTAGATCTTTACCATCTGATTTGGGGTTGTATTAAAATTTTTTGTGAACCTAAATAATTAACTGTCATTAGAAATAATTATTAAAAATAGTATTGGAAAATGTATAATAACATCCAACAACACATAAAATAACTGTTACATTTTTATATGAATATGTTGATGGTTAGAGGAAAATGTAACAATGACTCAAGAGGGTAGTGACACGGGTTATTGATATTTTCTTTACATAAAAACAACCTCAATTTACCACAGAATGATTCTGATCTTATCTTATTACACCTAAAAAAATGGAATTAATAACTACAAGAGAATAAATGAAAAAAATAATAGCTTTGGAGTATGAATATTCCATATCCAACTCCAAAAACACTATAATCCATGAGTTTGGTAACCATTTTTCTATGGGCTTCATAGCATAATGAAACATTAGTTACATGTTGCCACAGTCTAAGATATTTTTACTATAGTCTCACATTACATGATATGTCGATAGTCTAAGAACCCTCATACACAACAAGTGTATATTATTATGAAGATGAAAAATAATATTGATACTAGTCTATCACACAATCATAAGGTGAAATGATTTATGGTGAGGAAATATCTAGATAACATGAATATCATAATCGAGTATCTTCAGAGTTTCTAATACTAGAAATAATAATATTTGAAAGAAAAATATAGATATTATAGAAATTTGATCATATACTAGATCTCTTCTTAGAAGATTGTATTTTTATCTCCACTATTACATAAACAATAGATATCTACATCTAATATATCCACAATTGAATTTGAGCTATGAATCATGATAATCATAATGGTTGAACTGATAATATGTCTAAAAAATTGAAGTGACAAGATCTTTATTATAGTATATCATTTTTTTCCAAATATAAAAGCAGTTAGGAAGCAATGGTATATCATGTCTGCCCTTTATCATGTTTTAATATTCAGGTAAAAACTATATTCTTTTCAAGTAAACCATTTAAGATATGGAAAATCCTTTTATAATGCATATAAATTCTTGAGATGGGCTGATAAAAAATATTAAAATTGTATTTTGTCTAAACATATCGACCCTCTATAAGATAACTCAACTTTAATTTAGTAATTGTTATATACCCAATGTTATGATAAGATAATTTTTGAATTTAATGATAAATATATTCATGAAATAAAGCACTTAGTAAATCATCCACTTCTTCTGCACATAATATAATGGATATGTGAATACTATTTTTTGAGGTTATTATTCTTTATATATTAAATTATTTTCAAAATAAATATCCTTCTTAATTAGTATGTGTAAGATTATATTCAACAATCATATGTTAAATGACTTATTATATCATTTGATTAATATTTTTAAAACAATCCATTTTTTATGGTGATTTGCATATGATAATTTGAGATTGGTGTATGGTAAAATAATACATTGATCATCCATCCAACATATGATTCTGATCATGAAGTTTCTTAGAAAGGTTACTCGTTTACTTTATAAAGTAATTTACTTATGAAGTAAAAATATTTTTAGTAATCATTCATAAGATAAAATAATTGAACACAAATTGAAATTATAGAAAAAGTACTATGTTAACTTCATAATAGAATTCTTTTACACATAAGATAAACCATTCCACAAAAATATGAATCCCGTATGGTAACTTCCATAGTATACCAAATAAAGATGTTTCGTATCATCAAAAACATAAATTAAAAATACATGGTGGGTAAATGTATGCCTATCTAGTAAACTCCCAATTTCTTATAAACCTAAAACTCGTAAAATGATAAACAAATTTTTTAATGCATATTTGGTCAGAATTAAATTTTTAAATATTTGTGCCACATTATCTGATAAAAAATTCTTCCGTTTTATTCTCCTCATTTTATAGTGTAAAAAAGATGAATAATAATAACGGAAAAACATTAATTATAACACATGAACACATATAAATAGTTATAGGGAGTAATAATGAAGAATATGATTTTTCATAGACTTCCAAAAAGGAAACACATCAATGTACAACATGAAATAAATAATAAAGGATAGTAAATGAATAAAAGGAGAAAAATAAATGAAACTAATGAAAAAAATTCAAAATAAAAGCAATACACACCTAAAAATTGATTATTTAACAATTCAAATTCTCTTTATAAAACACATAATATTATAAGTAAAACACATGATAAAAATGGGTGAAATTGGATATTTAGATTGGGATAATTAATATGATCCTTTTGATGATAATTAATTATTGATATGATCTGTCCTAGAGGAAAGGATGAAGTCGAATGAGGGATATCATCACTTTTTCCAAAAAATATATATGAGTGCAGCATCTAAACCAAAATGACTGCCAAAGCTATCTTAATCATGAATACTGGTAAAAAATGGAATGATATGACACCAGAATATCCTTATTTTTTATTGGTCATATAAAAATAATTTTTAGGAGTGAAGGGAATATTTTATTCATTAGTATTTGTAGTCATTAACCTTTCAGGGTGAGGACTCAAATTATCCTCCACATATATCATATTAGGATAAAAAATTATATACTACTTTTTTGAGGTGGTAGGACATTGATATGGAATAGAAGGTCCTATAGAACTTCTGACTCATGAGTGGAATAAAAAATCCACCCACATATCAATATATTTCACAATATAAATTTTATAAAATTATAAAATTTTTATGAAACCATTTCTCAGATTCAAAGATAAATTTTTAATTTTTTTTGTCATTGTATACTTTTTGATGGATTCATGGTAAAATCATTCAACATATCCAAATGATAATTATTAAGACATGGTGAAATGATTATAATAATGGAAATAACATGGAGTGGATGGGAAGTATAAAAAATAACGAATGATATCCCTTTGTAAGTATTGCACCACTCCTTTGGCTCTACAAATTCATTTTATTCCATTGAGGAAGAGATAGAAATATAAGAATTAACAACTAATGATGCGTTGAAATAGTATATTGAAATTTTTTAAAAAAAAAGATAATTTTCAAGAATGTTTTTTTAAGGTATGTGTGAATAAATCTGATGTCCTATTGAACATGCATGTATCTATATTTGGCCAACAAAATTTATTCCTACTGCAGATTATTAACATCTTTCTAATAATTTTGGAAAAAATTGATATTTCTCTAGGTAATGATTATAATTATATGATATTTATAAATTCCGTATCTATTGATAGCTTGTAAATCCCATGATATAGATAATCACCATAGAATGAAGCAATACCAATGGATAGGGTGTAAATATAATGAGAAAGAACACCAATCTACTTTTTTATGACATGTTTATCCAATAATAATTTCATGAAAGGTTCAAAAAAATGTCTCTTATATTCTTCCAATCTGGATTAAATCAATATAATCATCTAATCAAAATATAAATTCAAAACATGAATTGTTTTAGATGTGAGTAACCTCTTGATATACTCAAACTGAATCACAATAAACTATTTAATAGATTCCAAATCGTCTATTGAAACTACTTTTTCATTAAGAAACTATACATCAGATAGATATTATATCAACACATTCATTGACAAATTTACTTCTTCAATTATCTAATCACACAAACAATGAAATCATTCACCACAAGTTTCAAATTCAGAAGAAGTAATTTCATTGATTCTATATTCCACTTCATCTTTAGTAGGTGATGTGACTTCTTGATTCCCTACCGCTTATTGGGTATCATCCAGTTGATGACATGCTTCAACTTGTAGATCATATTCAACATGATAGGGATGAACTGAAGGCCAATTATTCATTATCATTGAAAAAAAAATTATGGTTTATTTTAATACTTCTTTAACATCATCTTTAGAGATTAGGAAATCATTAAAAAAACAAACTACTTCTCACATTATTATTCATCTTGTTTACACTAGTGTAGAAAAATCAAATAGGGATATAGATCGATCAAATATTGAAATTTACATTTCCTAAAAATTTCTTATTACATTTTTAACAACCATATAAAGGAAGTTATTGGGTTTTGAATATAACAAGAAGGTATTTAGAATATAATCAAGAATATATTCTTAAACTATGACCAAATATGCTTCATATTCCACTCATATGGGGCTTCTTAATTTTTTATGATCATCATGATACATAATATACAATGGTTCTTTGAATTTTTAATTATTAGAAATATTACCTACTTGATAATTATCTTGTAACGAACCATCCGAGGTTACCCTGAAACCTGGAACCCAATATTATCTTTCACATACCTAAAGGGAATTCCCGATCCCCATAGGATGGCGACAAGCACACGGGTATCAAACGAAGAAACTGAGGGAACAATTTCCCCCAACCCGAACAACCATATTACATACATATATAGATGGGAAATGGTAATGTTAAAGACTACCAAAATATATATGCCATTACTGTAAGAAATAGTGGAAACAAAACAACTGTAATAGTAGATAAATACTCCAAAAATAAATGTCTGACTACAAGGGACCCAAGAAAAAATAGCTACACTAATGATGGCATGGAATAACTGAAACCATCTCACCACCAGCTAACCATTCTAGCTGACATGAACCATTCCACCTCACTGTGATGCCTTTCCATTCCCTACACTGGAAGTAAAACAATGGTCTACGACCCACCGAAGTAGGGGGCATGGTATGAGCTAATTGGAGCAGTAGGATCCCACCCAGGTGTTCCATATTAATCTCTGTATAACATGGAATAAACATTGTAAAAATTCCCTTATTAAAATGTCCAAAAAATACAGGAATATCAGTTTAAAATCATATTTTTCATATCATTTTCCAAAACAATAAACATTCGCATCAAGGTGAACATATAAATCCAGGAAATACCAAACATTATAATAGGTATCATAGTACTAAGCAATACTATAGTTCTATGTAGTAGACTCATCATAAAAAATAATCAAGTGAAAAAAATAGAACCCAGAACAACATGCCTAGGAAGAAGAGGAAAAACCCAATAGTAATACCCCAAAAATATCAATATCATTCCCATACAACCAAATTCTAAGGAAATCATAGGAATGCCCGAAGACAAACCTCTTTGATAATCATAGAGAAATGGATGATGGCCTCCGGATAAATGTTCCACCAATGTAACCAAGGTATCCCAGGTGATAATTTTCAAATACCAATTTTAATTATTTGAAAACCATTCAAAATACATTTCATAATAAATTTATAAAAATAAACGGAGAAATCATTTTTCATTCAAAACACTTTTTCGAGACACAAAAAAAACAAGAAAATTTCATAAAACAACTTATAAAGAAATATAAATAAGGCTGATTATCATATGCTAGAGATGGAACCTCCTACCTCAATGTTCAAGTCACATACGAACACAAGAGAATTAAAAATAAACAAAACCTAACAACACCATCAATGATGTCCTTAGAATCAATACCACACCACAAAGGATTTATTCAAAATTGAAGAAATGGGATTGGTAGATAGAACAAATCCCACGTACCTAAAGAAATAATGTCTTTTTCACCACAAATATCCAAGTAATGGCCTTTGATACAAAATATCACAACGTATCTAGATTAGGACCACAAGAAACATCCAACCTGGATCATCGGATTTGATAATCCAAGGCTAGGGAGCTACTGTGATCAACTACAAGGAAGAATCGGAGATAAGTCATACCTAGTGAGATGCACCATAGAAACAATGAAGATCCAATGATGATAAGATCGATATAGAATGTGAGAGACCTCTAAAAATTACCTAGGGAGAGCTATTTTCTGAGAGCCGAGATAGTTGTAAAGAATAGACGACTGAAACATAAAAATGCGTTAATTAAATCTAAGCGCATTACGGGTCACAAAGTGTACCCCTTGGTCACACCGTGTGGTCCATGCTGGATAAGTTATGCTGAAAAACATGTCGCCTTGGGTTTAAGATACACTATGTAACAACTTCATGACATGTACCTCAGGTAAAAAACATGTACCATCTCACGGCATCAAATCCTCATTCACGACATGATCTACCTGTCAATGAAATGAAACCGGCACCAAGTACAAAACGTGTATCTTTTCTTTATCCTGCAGAAAACCTAGAAAGACACATAAAAGAATTTTTAAACCATAAGGGAACATAGAAAATAGGGACCTATTCTTGATCAAAGTAACATGATGTTACCATAAATATATTTTGTCCCTAGGAAGTCATGTGGAAGATGTAACCTCTTAAAAGACATAAGACCACTTCCCTATTATCAACGACTCACGCACCCAAGTTTCATGAAAATTAGATCCTTGTTTCCATATAACATTGACCAATAGAAATGAACTCCCATGAAATAAAATCATCTCAGAGTCAACGATATAAACTCTTTTTTATTCTTCATATGCTTCTGGAACTAATTCAATTTCCTACCAACTCGAATGTGAGTGGGATTAGGGTGATAGTTCTTGAGCTGAGATATGTGAAAAACATCCTGAATGCTTTTCAACTGAACCAGCAGTGCTATCTAAAACGTAACCTACCCAAGCTATAAAATGATCTCAAACGTTCCAACATATCTTGGAGCCACCATCCCCAATTTTTCAAGTCGAAGGTGACCCAACTGAGGATAAATTTTAAAAAAACTACTCACTAGTAGAAAACACCAATGGACGACACCTTCGATATTCGTAAAATTTCTATCTACTCTAGGTTATAACCATACATCGTCCCACTTCATGAATCTTTGCCTATGAATCCAGAACTAGACTTGGTCCATCCAAAGATACTTCACCCTACACTACTCAACAAATTGGCAATCTTCATGGGTGACCATAAACCACCTCAAAATGAGCCATCCTGATCAACGATTGGTAATTGTTTTCGAAAACAAACTCAAACAATTCTAGAAAGATATCCCACGATCCCTTGAAATATAATACACAGGCATCAATCATATCCTATTGGATCAATAATTACATGTTCCATCAATCCATTTGTATGTGAATGGTATTATGTTGTTAAATGGACCTGAGTACCCATTGCCTCTTTAGGAATCCTCCATAACCTTGAGTTAAACCTAGGATCCCTGTTTTAAATTTTTTCAGAAAGACTCCCATGTAACCTCAGGATTGTATGCACATAGAACCTACCCAGATCATCAACATTAGTGGTTCCTTTAATTAGAATGATGTGAGAAAAATTCTTTAACCGATCAATATACTACTAGATAGCATTTTCCCTATCAACATCCCAAGAAACCCAACTAAAAAATCAATGGACACCGCATTCCACTTCCTAACCGGCACCAAGAGAGGTTGAAGATAACTAGTGGGTTTCATGTGCTCTGACTTTATCCGTTGGTAGGTGTAACAGCAGGACACATAACTTATAATGTCATGCTTCATACCCAGCCCCAAAAACCATATTCCAATGTCATAATAAATCTTTATAGCACCTAAATGAATAACCCATGAATAGATATAAAAAATAGATAAGAACATATAAAATATGTTGGGATGATAAATTGCTCCCCGAAGTGAAGTATGCCATCTGAAGAAACAGACCTACTGGAAACAGACACCCCACCCTAAAGGTTTTTCTAAATCTTCTAAAACTCATCATCTAGTTTTTGACTTTTCAAGATAGACTGTAGGAGAGATGATTATAATTGAACACTAGTAAGAAACATCCCATAAATATCATACTAAGCATCAATGTGAAACTGAGAAAAAAGACCCATAAGATTCATCTATTACTTCTATTCCAGAATAGCTCATGATGGTACATTTCTTCTTAAAATATCTGAAACTAAATTCCCTTTCCCTGAATTGTAGGAAATGTCAAAGAAAAAAGTATGAAGGTATTTTACCAATCATATCAATCTTAGATTGAAGTACTTTTGGGAAAATATATAGCTCATACTTTTATGATCAAAGAAAACCAGGAACTGATCCCCAAAGAGAGAGTTCCACCAAAATTTAAGCACATGAATCACAACAAAAATATATCAACCATGTCTAGATTAGTTATTCTAATTCAATCGGAGCAGATGAGATCCAAATGCTACAACCTGATCATCCTATATAAGCACAAATCCCAAAACAGAACCTGATGTATCAAAAAACACCACATACCAATTTTTGGGCTCCGGTATGATCAGTATAGGTGATGATGTCAGAAGTCATTTTAGTTTATTGAAAGAGGACTGACACATTGAATCCCAGGATAATTTCAATGATTTTGTGGCCATAGTAGGCAAAGGTGGTGCCATCTTAGAGAAATCCTTGATGAACTGTTTGTACTATCCTATAAGACTGATGAAGCTTCATATCTCAAACACATTTCATGGTTCCTTCTAAGAAAAAAAATATTTTAACAACTCTGAATCAACTAACAATCCAAGATCACAAATGTTTTCCCCAAGAACAGCACTCATCGAATCCAGAATATTCAATTTGAAAAATTTCCGTATGGACATGGATTTCTCAGAATCTCCAAAACCAAACTCAAATGGTTCTCATGCTCATGTTAGGAATTTTCGTAAACCATAATATCATCCAAAAAAACTACAAAAAAAGTTTCAAGATAATGGTGTAATATTAAATATATCATGGCCATAAAACATCAGTAAAATTAGTTAGAATGAAAGGGAATATAAGATATTCATAAGGAACATACTTTCTCTTGAAGGCCATATCCAGTATATCAGTCTCCCAGAATCTTAGTTGATGATAACCCGACCGAAGATCGATCATTGAAAAACAATTTTCTCCCTTTAACTGATCAGACAGATCATCCACATGAGTCAAAGGATATTTGTTCTTAACTGTTACCCAGTTTGATTTACGATAGTACACACATTACCAAAGTGAACCATCCACTTTCTTGGTGAAGAGCATAAGGGATTCCGAAGGAGAAACACTATGGTGGAAAACGAACTTCTCTAATAGGCATTCTAACTAAATATTTAGTTATTTCAACTCTGATGGTGCCATATGGTATGAAGGAATCAATATTTATTGCGTACCTAGCACCATGACTATCGTGAACACTACTCCTATCTCTAGAGGAAGACTGAATAATTATTCTGGGAGAACGTTCACAATGTATTGGACCACAAAAAGAAGATCATAAACATAAAAAATTTAATTAGGATAAAACAAAATAGAAACCCAAAAAATCACGAGCTTCGGGTAGGACAGTCCTATAGGAACTGGCCTTAGGACGCTCTCTCCATGAAACTCACGAGAGATCCCATTGGATGCAAGAAATGAAACACCCCAATGATAACAATAAACCTCAAATTGATGAGATAAATCCCAATCCATAATGATAATGAATTAAAATAGATCTAGATTAAGAATGAAAAACCCCAGAACAACTCTGTCTCATCTATCATGAACCAAAAAAGGGAACCGAAAACCTTTCTCTTACCTCTTCCCAAGAGGTGTCGCTAACTCCATTATAAAGGGAATATGTTTTATTTATTGTTTAAGAATTTCAACAATATTTGAAGATATAAAAAAGTGAGACGAACCTGTATGAAACAAAGTAGTAGCTACTGAAGCTTTAATAAGGAGCATACCACTCACAATGTCCAGACTAGCATCAAATTCTATTAGACACTCATATACAACATGTAAATGATTCACACCTAAGGCTTGTGGATGGAGGCCAATAGTATTTGATGGTTTTGACTGCACCATAATAGCCTTTGGATCCGATGAACCCAGACAATAACGTGGAATATTAATAGACTGACAGAAATTCCACAAGTGACCAACATGTCCATAGTTGTTGCACATCTTCGTAAGAATATGACATGATCGTGTGGTGTTACCCCCTTGCCGAACTGGTATCAAGTTAGAGGCACACTTCTAGCTTCAATGAATGTTGCAGAGGAGCCTTGCAATTGAGACTCTCCAACACCACTCCTACAACGGTTCTTCTACTTTCTATTCTTCCCATGCACTTCACTGAAACTATCACCAGATGGAAGAGAATATGCGGTAAATATGGTCATTCCTACCATTTGAATCTCTTCCATCATGGCTCTGTCAACTATCTGTACATAGGTAGAAATCATCAACATTAACACCTTTGATCTGATGTGAAATTCCAAACCGTTCTGGTACTTCTGTGCCATTATCTAGTCTTTCTTTATCACATCCATAGAAAAATGGAGAAGCTTAGAAAACTGGTTGGTGTATGCGGACAAAGAATTTACTCCCTACTATAAACATTGGAACTCCATATATTTTTCCAACATCAGAGACTCTGAAAAAAATGCTGAAATGATAGGTTTTTGAAACCCATCCAATCCATGCCCTCATGTCTGTCTTCCTGGACCATGTTGTCCCATTAATCCTTGTAGAAACCCTTGAGTCTAAACACTTCACACTTCACCTTGATATTATCAAGTGTGTCCAAGAAGTCAAATATTTGATCGATCCTGTCCAGCCAATCCTCAATGTCTTTAGGATCAAATTTCCCTTTTAGGGGTGGTGGATTATCAAAAAAGAACTCTCATGATTGATCTATTTATCTTCCAGCTCTTGTTTTTTCTTCAACCAATGAGTTTTGAACATTTTCAAATATTGATCGATAGTACAGACTTCCAGTATGATCCTCTCGATTAGATAATACTCCATAGGTGGATTTCCCTAAGGAGTATCAGCTTCACCTTCCTACGGAATCTGTTGATGTTGTCTTAGTGGAATACTGCTTATACTGAAACATAAGACTAATCAGACACTGAACAAATCATAGTTAAAAATAGAATACCATAAGAAAAAACTAATATTTTTAAAAGAAAAAAAAACTAGAGACACAAATCCCGACATCCCATGTTAACTTGAGTCTCATTATGATATGATCTGGCCAGACACTCATCACAACATATGTATCAAGTCCCAAAAATCATATCCCATGTATTACTGACATCCCAAGAAAAGATTCATGAGGACATGCATTCCTCTAATACAAAAATGTAACGATCTAACTTGTGTTACCCTGAAACCTTGCACCAGAACCGATCTGTCACAAACAATAAGGGCGTTCTTGATCCCCATGGGATGGCGATAAGAACCCGGGAAGAGAACGAAAAAACCAAGGAAACGATTTTTTCGAACATGAATGACCACATGGATTACATATATAGAGCAAGAAAGGGACAACAGAAGAATAAGAAAATATATATTCCATCACTTTATAAAAATAGTGGAAACAAAACAACTCTAATAGTATATAAAAACTCAAAAATACAAGTCTCACTACAAGGCACTCAAAACCAAACAACTACTCCAATGATGAAATAGAACAACTCCAACCATCTCACCACCAACTACCATTCCCAACTGACATGAACCTCACCACCTCACTATGGCGTCCTAAATTTCCATTCACTGGAACAAAAAAAAAGTCTACCAACCACTGATGTTTTTCACATGGTGTGAGATAACATGTTCAGTTGGATCCCACCGAGGAGTTCTATAGAAAGTCTCTATAAAACAATTCTTATATTGTTATTTAAAATTTATAACATGGCATGAAAAGAAGTAAAAAAGAATTATAGAAAACATGGTAAACAATCCCTTATTCATAGTTCTAAACAAAACCAGGTATATCAGTTTCAATGCACATTGTCCCTATCATTTTCTACAACCATAAACATGCATATCAAGGCTAACTCATAAAATCAAGAAATACAAAACATAAGAATAGGTATCACAACACTAGGGAATACTACATGTATAGACAATATAATACTCGTAACAAAATAATCAGGTTCATAAAAATATTCCAAGATAAATGGGCCTAGTTTGTAGAGGAAAACTCCAAGTGTAATCCCTCCAAAATGTCAATATCGGTCCCCTATAAAATTTTTCCTAGGAAAAAGAGGAAATCCAGAAGAATAATTCCATAATAATAACAAATAAATATACGATGACCACATGCTAAAACTTTCACCATTGTACCCAAGGTAACCCATGTGATCATTTCTACAAACCAATTTCAATGCTTTGAGAACAATTCCAAATCATTTAATAATCAATTTACCAAAAGCAAGGGAGAACATGTTTTTATTTCAAAAAACTTTTTCAAAATGCACAAAAATAATTCCAATTTAAAAAATCAATTTATAATGTAATATAAACAAGGCCCATTATCATACGCTTAAGGTAGAATCACCTATCTCAAATTTCGGGTCGCACATGCCCACAACAGAATCCAAAAGCAACGAAACCCAACATTGTCATCAATGAAGGCCCTATAATAAAACCCACACCTCAAAGAATATATTAAAATTTGAGGAAAAGGGATTTTTATATAAAGTAAAGCCCATGTATATCAATAATGAACGTCTGCTTCTCCACAACAAGCCACGAAATGTCCATAGAGACAAGATCGAACAACGGATCTTGATAAGGAAAACAGTAAACATCTAACATGGATTAGTGGATTTCAAAACACAAGTATGTGGTGCTACAGTGATCAATAATAAGGAATAATTAGATAGAACAATTTCCTGGTGAGATGCACTACAAACGCAATAAAGATCTACTACTGATCGGATTGATCTAGAAGGTGATAGACCACTGAAAATAACCTAGGGAGAGCTCTGGCCTGAGATCCAATAATTATGGATATAATATAAGAGAGAATCTACTAAACTCATTAATTTAACCCTGGTGCAGGCGAGGTCATCATTTGTACCCCTTGGTCACAACTTTTGGTTCATCTTTGATAACTTACATAAAAAAAACCCGTCGACTCGGGTTAGAAATATGCTATTTAACCCATACATGACATGTACCTCAGGTACATTTTGTGTACCAACTCCCTCCATAATCTATTCATTCCTGAAGTGATCTACCATTCCATGAAATAAAACTAAAACCATGTACACGACGTGTACATTAGGTACATGGCATGTACCAGGTCTACAATCTACAGTAAACCAAGAAAAACATATAAAAGGATTTTTAAAACTATAAGGGTACATAGAAAGATGTGAAACACAACCGATCAAGGTAACTAGATGTCATATATCCTTATCATCTTGAGTAGTGTTTAATTCAATAACTTCATAAGCAGTAGTAAAGAATAGATCCATTATAGTGAAACTTGAGAAATATCCTCGTATTTTTGACACATTAGTATTGAGATCGGTGAAACCATAATATCTCTAAACTAAGGTCTCATCTCGAAAAACATTTACTTACACAAATACTTGTTTCATTGTCCTTATAAAATGATCATTGTGTAGAGAAATGTTTCAAATATGACATATATATCATAAGAGATATCATTATATATTTATGAAAGTTTATTTTTGAAAAATATATATTTATTCAATGTATTAAAAAAAAATTTAAAATACCACAATTCTTATGTGAAATCCTCAAAGATTAATTTTTAAAATAACCATTTCATCAGTCTCTAGATCTATCAAAACCATTTATTTTCAAAATTATTTATTTAATTAAAATATTTCATAATTTATAGATGTCTTATTTCATCAATAATAGTAATTAATGAAGTGAAGTCAATTTTCCCCAAATGAGGACACCATAAAACACTATCTATTATGACTAATTAAATTTGAAATTTCTTTAGATTTATTATTTATGTGGTGAGGTATTCATTATCCCCAAAATAAAAGTACATATTCTTATAAAAACCATGGAATTCATTTTCATTTAAAAATTCTAATATTGGTTCATAAAAAAATATTATCATTGATGGTTGAAAACATATTTATGAACATACCTTTTTGATCAAACCATCCACATTTGATCACCATTACATTAAGAATATTTCTAATTGACTTCAAACACTTTAAACTCTAGGTTTCAACACAGTTAGGTAACTTTTTATTTCCCAGTATCAAAATAAGGAATGGATTTTCGATAGTTTTTTATAGAATGTGTTTGAGAGAGAAGGAAGAGTGCTCAACATTTTTCATAATTTGTAATTTTTAAAACATAATATTTATATTATATACCTATTTATTGATAAAAATGGTCAAAATGGGTGTTGTGAAAGATAATCATAATAATAATTGATAACATGTCACATTTCAATTCATCAAAAAATAGTAACTCTAAATAAAAAATGAATAAACATGCTAAAAATATTTTTTCAAGTGGACAAATATGAAATTATAAATATAATTAAATCATTTAATATTAATAAATCAAAATAAATATATGATAAAATAAAACCAATTAGTAAGTAGTTACATAAAAAAATGTCTTCATATTGATTATCTATAATAATGAATATCAAAGAGATATAATATTGTTTTCATTATATCATATGAAATGATTCGTAAAATTAATATACTTTTTTCTATAATGGTTTAAATGATTTTTTGAATTATTAATAGAACTAGTGTAATGGATTTTTTTTGTTAAATGGTAAACATCAAGTCAAATATAAATAGGATTAATATTTAAAATACATTGTGTTTCAACCATATCTCTTTTTAAAAACAATTTCATGCTATAATATATTCAGATTTGTTAGTTGATAATCTATCGTGCTCTACCTATGGTGTAATAAAGTATGTTCCAAATCATACCAATTTATAGTATGTTTTTAACTATCATTACATATTTATCTAATTCATGTTTAACGGTAGAAATCAGGGGACTTGAAATAGTATTACCACTTTTAATTCAAAATATTTTATTTAAAAGAAGTGTGTATTTTATTTGGTTTAAAATATTTCCAAAAACTATTTATATAAATATCAAAACATGGAAATATTATTACTCAAAGATCATTAAAATTTCATTTTCTTTTCTTGAAAATTTAAAAATGATGATGCATTATTTTATTTTTTTCAACTGAAAATATCAAAATCAACAAATATTTTTAAAAGAAATGAATTGTATTGTGAAATTTTCAAAAAAATAATAGGGAATTATATTCCAACATTAAATACATTTGATAAAAGAAATAAAATTAATAATTCATACTATGATATAGGTTTTTTATGACTATTTAATGATTTTGAATATGTGTAAACATAATTTTTAAAATGAGGCTCTTTCAAACCTTGATATTTTTAATCATTAAATAACTCCATAAAAAATTCAATTTAAAATAGAAAACATAACATTCATCTGATATAATTTGAAATTAATAAGAAATATATATTTTAATAGGATACTCATAACTTTTATCATAGCCAAGGTGAATCTCTCTCCTTTGAGTTATTTCTTTATCTTGATGGTTATAATTGAAAACTGAGCTAGACTTATTTATAGTGATTTAATCTTTACAATCTCCTTTGTTGCTAAATACCTATTTGGTTCCAACAACACTATTGCTATAGGATCTATAAAAAAATTCATGTAACTTGTTTTATTGAATGTGTTTTGATCTTATCACAATGAAATTACAGAATTTTAGTTATGTAATGATTCCTCTATAGTGTTATCCTTTAATTGAAAATTAATGGTAGAGAAGTAAACCAGGCTTCTTATACTTATAATTGTCATTAATAACACATGTAGCATTTCTATAATTAATTTTAAAGGATAGACCAAAAGTTTTCTCGGTTTTCTAGGCACTAAAATATATGTGTCATTATAAATAATCCCTTCAAGTACTTGTGATTCATTATCTTCTTCCAAACCAACACCAATTATTTATAAAAAAGAGGTAAATTTCATATATTTTCTATAAACACTATTGAGTTAAAAATTTAAGCCTTTTGGTAGAAGAAGGATCAAATTAACTAAACATAACATTAGTAAATTCTTCCACTAACTTTGAGTTTATATTACAAATCATATAGTATTTAGATGTAATATTTTAACCAATAAAGGTGTATTAAATAGCCCTTGACTAGATCATACCAAAATATTATTTGGTGTTAAAGATATAACCCACATATATATATATATAATTTAATGTTTTCTTCCTTTTGTTTCCTATTAATTCATAGATCATATGTTGTTTCATTAATTTAGGACATATTAGAACATTATAAATCACATAACATGCTATGTTAAAAGAATTTTTTGATAAGTGAGTAGGAGAGTTATACTAAAATTATATAGTCCTAGTAAATTCATAAAATCTCATATTTATATTTTCAAAAACATAATTAAATTTAGTTATCCTAGGTTTGAGATGGTATATTTAAATCCATGTTATAAGCTAAATGATTAAATTAATAATTCTAAAACTATCCTCATGTTCACATCTAAATGTCACAATTCCAATTTTTTTTTTATTTTTTACAAGTTTACCAAAAATAATTACAAATTAAGAGGCTTAACTTTTATAAATAAATAAATAAATAAATTTAAATAATGAAATATAATTTTCCAAAAAAATTTAAAAATTATTTTCAACCTTTTTGTTTCATGTTCTAGTTGGCTCATTAGAATTAAATAGAAAGACATGGACGATATACGAGGAACTAGAAATAGAAAAATCTTTTTTTCCTTAACTGATATATTTTTGTTTCTTTCCCATATAAAATTCGTCAAAAAAATCATTGAATCCAATTTAGTTCTAGAAAAATCGAAAACATAATTATTTTTGGATAACTTTCTTAAGGAATAAAAATTAAAATATCCAGTCATCCGATATAAAATATATGATTCATTAATTTCAGTATTCAAAGAGTTTAGGTATTTACGTAAACAACATAAGATATGAATTGTTGAAATTTTCAGTTCTTAGTAATATAAATTTATAGGAAATATATTCGAAAATAGATAATACATTGTTATAAAAATCAATTAACATTCTATCATCACAAAGTTTAGAAATACATATATGGTTTAGATTTAATCCTTCATTATAAAGTACATTTATGTTGAAAATTTATTGAATATTTACAAAAACTATTATACAAATTATCTTATCTTTGACATCGATAAAAATGGTTCATTTCCTCTATTACGATTAGATAATGATTGAATGTTAGTAAAATATTACCTCATCTGTCTTAAACGACAACTGTCCAGAAACAATGTTCATTATTGTTTATGTTTCTCGTTCCCTATAAAAACAAAATATGCTGAATGATTTTTTTACCCAAATATATTTGGGTCCTAAAGTGTTAATAATAAATAATTTGGGAATCCAAATATGCGTTCATTTTATATATTCAATAATAGAACTATAAAACATTTTAGAAATAAAATCATTTTTTATTCCACACACTTGGAGATTTATTAGGTAATAGAAATTTTCAAGATGTTTATTTTTCCAAAATGAATTTATATGAAATTGGACATATTCCATTTTTGGAACTAGGTATAGAATAATTTATATAATTTTGTTTATTACCCCATGTTTTATGTGCCATATTTTTTTATTGGATTTTTTTGAATAAAGATTTTATATATAAATTCACCTCCTTATTAAAAAAATGTACATCATCCTTTAATTCCTTATCTTTGGACTCTGAATATTTTACCCTTTAACATTGAAAATAAAACTAGAAATCAACTCACCAACTATGAACATATTTTCAATGATTTTTAACTATTTTTTTATATAAAATGGAATAATATGTTTTCTTTGGTTTTCTATTCATTATCATTAGACTTGCTATGGACTTATAATTTAAAATGTTAATAATTTGATTTTTCATTTTAGCATTCATCAGATTGTGATTTAGAAGTTGTTTAATTTCATGACTGAACATAATTAGTTTGATCCATGAAGCACATTTTAGAAATCAAATTATATATTTTTTAATTAGAATCATGGCATTAATCGTTACTGGATTCCTCTAAGGCATTACATGTAGATTTAATAAAAATAATGGAATTATTATTGTACAAAAAATCATGAAGTATATATTCCAAGAATTATTATTGTTTTAAAGTGAGGGATTACTAGTTTGATATTTTTTTTATTTTATTTCACTCATATAATCTTATATACTTATCATTTCTATCACATTCCATTAGAATTTTAATGGATTTTATGAATCCTATTAATTTTTAGAACATTTCAAACGTCAACTAAAACTAATAAAAAAATGACCCTAAATTTATTAATTTTTCTTCATTATATTATTATAAAATTTTTACATTGTTGTTCTTATTATCATCTTATGACATAGAGAAAATCAAAGAAGCATTTTCCTTTATAAGGAGCTTATTCTATCTATCCTCGAATTCCATATCCGCATCATACATAATATGTGTACAAAGGTGTTATTTTATTTTGGAGTTAAAAAAATATAATAAAGTATAATTTAAACTGAAATTACACTCCATTGTTATGGTTTTATTATCATAATATTAAAAACTTGTTCTAGTTTATGAATATGAGTTCATAAAGTTGTAATATCATTTAAAATATATATTAATCATACATTTAAATGTGTGTTTTTTCTCATTATACCATTTATAAAGTTTCAAACATCAGTTTGGAAATATTATATTGAAGTTGATTAACATTATTAGTCATATCATTTGTTACTAAAATGGAAGAACTCATGTCAGATTCTGTAAAACAATGTGAAACTTGGTTGAACACGTCTAAACTGAGTCGAAATGTGATATTTTTTATTACTTTATAGTTTATAATATATTTAGATCCAATAATATAATCCCATGTTTAACAATCATTAATATTGACTTAATAGGTCAATAAAAATTATGAGAAAAACTTTTAGAATACATTTCTAAAAATGGGACTTCATTCAAGACTTCTAGCATCCACTGTCTTCCATATTAAGATAACGTTCACTAAGCGTAGAAATTTTCTTTTATATTTTTAGTCATTGTATCAATTTCAATTAGATCAACAATAACTCAATCGTTTTTACAATTGACCTCAAGGTTCTAATTATTTTTTAGAAATTAGTTTTTAGAGAAAAATCTATTTTTTGACTCTAGAGGGAGTTAATTTTCATCCTAAAAATATCTTCACATTAAATCCTCCATATAATTACCATTGAACGATTTGGATCATATATTATAGAAAAAAATAATAAAATGAAAAAATGTAAAACAAATATACAACAATTAGAGTTTATATTTTATATAGGAAAAAATTTCAACTTGTACCCTCCAACAACACTCTACTCAAAACGTTAAGTAATTTTGAAATTACCAACCCTTTTGGGGGTTTCCCATGTGGGTGAAAATGGATCATACTTGTTAAAGATGTAAAATCTCATTTGATTAGGATATTATTTGACATTAACATTACAAATTATTAGTAAAATCATAAATGATGATTTTCAATTGATACAATTATGAAAATGATTATTGAAATGAGTGAAACACACACATAAAATAAGTAAATCAAGTATGGTAAAGAAACATCATGGGGAAATTAATGTATTAATGGAAGATATTAGATAGCGAAGAATAATATTAAAATTATGATAAAAATGAAAATCTATTTTCAGTCATATTGAGTATCTATTCTTTGTATCTTGTGATTTCTATAGCCTCTCTTCCATGCACTAGTAATACCTTCATTTTATATCTTCACATATCAATTTTAACTAACTAGACATGATAATCCTAATGGATGATTATATAATATATGGTAAATTTTAATTGACAATATCTTAATTTGGATATTTCCTTCATTTAAAAATATGAAAATAATAGGAAAAAAATAGAATAATATGTTTTATATTTATCATATTTTTCATGTATTGGGAAAATTCATTTTTTTAAATTTTAATTTCCTTATATTGACAGCTAATTTTTTGATTCTTGTTATAGAATAATCTAACTATATAAATTATAAGTCAATGGTATGAAGTCTAGGCATATCAATTCACTTTAATATAAGATGATCCCTATTAGATAAATGTTCTAAAATCATGATTCTCAAAAGATTATTCAGTCGCCAAAAGGTAAATAGATTCATAAGGTAAAACAATTACCAATTATTTGACTTCCCTCTTATATAAGAAAATTAATATTTGATTACTATTTCTTCATGATGATTATTCATCATATAGTAAATGATCATGAATAATATAAATCCCTTTTCAATAGTCTTATTAAGACATTATTCATCTGTTTTAAGATAAATGACTTCTTAAATGGTTCCCTTATCATCTGTAAGATAATCCATTTATAAATATCATTTTTAGAATATAATTTGAAATAATTTTAGATAAAAAGAATTTTTTAATCATCCACATGACATAAATTTATGATCCTGATTTTTGTTTCAAATATTGAACATTTTCTATGAATGGTAAATTATATACATTATATGATATGTTTTAACCAATTATTCATTTATTTGAATAATTTCACACAAATAAAAATTACAGTTCATGTACTAAGTTCACTCCGTAATAGAATTATTCGACGTTTAAGATAAATAATTCCATGTAAATAGAAAATATTTATTGTAATGTAATAAATAAATAAAATAATAATTATTTGAATCATCAAATAATATAATTTAGTAATGTATGATTGATCAATATAACTATTCTTAATATCAATGTATTAGAATTAACTTGAACATAGTAATGTTATGGTAACCCATTTATTGGAAAAACCTTATATAAATCAACTGGACCTTGTTTTGATTTATTATTTCATTTATATATGTGTATTGGATATGTAAATGGATTGTAGGATGGTTAATCTAATAATACATATAGTTTTATTTTAGAAAGGAAATTTTAAAAAATAACAATAATTCAACCTTCTTTTTGAGTGACACATCATATTTCCAGGAACATAAATTATCATTAATGAGACAAAGGTTCCTTATAAATGATCGAGAATTTTGATAAATAAGGTAAATTTAAATTTTTATAATAGTTTGGATATTAAAATATTCAATGAATAAAATTATCATTGAAGAAAAAATATAATTTCTCCCTATCTACTTTAACTTGTACTAGAATTTTTTAATGATGAATCTATGGGGTTTTCTACTAAAAGAAAAAGTTTCTCCAATGAATTTTTTTAATAATTAAAACAAATATTTATATCTCTATGAAAAAATGATGTCCATTTATCCTTATCATAAAAGTGTATACAAATATTAATAGACTCCAAACTACCAATGTCATTTGGAAAAACCATGAAAACATTTTTGATGATAATTTAGAAGTTAAAGAATAAGATCTACATATATGATGATATATGTTTAAACAGATAATTATGGATGCTAATTGAATTATTGATGATTACTTTTCCAGAGTCAATGATATATTCAACAACGTCGATTTTTTTAACGTTACATCCTAACAAACCACTACTATCAATAAATTAAGGAGAAACGTCAATATATTTTTATTCCAAAGATTCTAAATTAGAAGATATTAATGGTTTATCTCTTGATTAATTTTACAATATACGTATTTCTTAGGAAATAATGAATGCTCTAATATTTATAGATATGAAAAAGGATGTTATAGAATTTAATTCCATGTAAAAACTCAATCTAATATAAAGATGAACATTGATACTCTATTAATATAATAATTATGAACCAAAAGATGAATATTATAATATTATCATAGATCATACATCAAAGAGAATAATAAAAGGTTAAGTATTATAAAAAAGGAGACTCTAATTGAAATGCTTTAAATTTCCTAAAATTGGGTACATCAATATTAATTATCTAAAGAATATGGGTTGTGAGTATAATGATGATGAAAAAAAATATTTTCCTTAGAGAAATAATTTATATAAATGTAAGTGGAAGGAAAAAATATATCTATAGAAATAATATATTAATAATAATGGAATGAAGAATTATATGAAGAATACAAGATGAAAGAAACATCATTTCACGTAGTTTATTAGATGAATAATATTATGATACGTTTGAAAACATCAATTCTCATGTTTAAAAACATGAAGAGTCCAAAAGTAGTTATGATGGAGAATGTAAAATAACATAAATAGTGTATCTATTAAAATATAACCATCAATAAAATTATTGAAAATTAATAAAATAAATAATATAATCATATTATTAATGATATAGGATTACAAGATGAATGAAGGGAACATAAAATTTCAGAAAAATAATAATAAGAACACCTCTTAATTTAGAATTCCTTAGATGAATGTCGTAGAACCTGAAAAAAATATAGAAATATCCTAACGGAAAACATTCCATAATGGAATAAGAGTTAAAAAAATCATAATAATGTTTTTTAAAGATAATAATAATCATAAAAATATGAGTAATTATTTAAATAAGATATTAATGTTAAATAGGAATCATCTCTAGTAGTAGAAAATGTTAGCTAAAACACTATTTTGTATTTCTTGACCAAATCATGAAAAATGATAAATCATTTTAATTAATATTACATATTATAATAAAAAATTTTGTGTTTGTTATGGATAATAAAAGTGTTGATAAATAAAATTATACTTCAAGGTAATATTAGTGTATCTAAGGAAAAAAATTTGTCTTCAAGAAATAAGGAACCACTGTATATGTTATGAAAACCACAATAATTTTCTATTTCTAATACTAAATAACATAATATATATAAATTTACATGTTGCTAATTTTATTTTAGATTGTTATGGAAACAATAATATATTTTCTAATAAAACCTGTCGATACCTTGGTGTATGCGTTAATTGTTGTGGAGACACATCGAAAAGAAAGGGATCATCTCTAAAATTTGATGTTGATTTTATGAAAATAATAAATATGTAGATACATGTTAATATATACTGATAACTAAGAATATATTATATTTCATGGATGAGATATAAAGGATGTGTGAATAATATGGTCAAAAAGATATAAATAAATGGCTTCACTTTCAAGAAATTTCCACACAATGAAAAAGGAAGGAATATTCAAAAGGTAAATTGTAGTAAAAAATCTAATTATAGAAGTGAACCTAGAATATTTGGAATTTTAATTCATGGATAGTTGATAGTTTATTCTATTCTCAATTTATTGGTTATAAAGAAACAATAAAAAACATTAGACATAATGATGGTTGTGTTGTTACTGTTCATGATGATAGCTCCATTGAGTTTGGAGAGATTTTTACAAATGGGATTGAAGCTTAAAAAACGAAATCAAGATATTTTATATATTTTAATGAAATTAAAAACTACTTATTTTTTGTAATACAACTCAATTCTTAAGGTAATGAAGTTATATTCAAGAAAAAGTCACGTTTCATCAGGTTCTTAAAATAAGGAGGAATTTTTATTAAGGGAGAAAGAATTAGTTGTAACTTATTCAAAATTTGATATCTAATTAATTATTATTGTTTATGTAATAATGATGATAATAATATTAGTTACTTATGTCTTGGAAATAATGGACAATTAAATTTGATTAATGTGTCAATGAAAGAAGTTGTGAGAGACTTACCCTAAAACAAATAGAAATTAATTTTTTGTAAAGCATCTAAAAAAGGGATGATGAACCATGAAAATTAAAAATGGGGTGAGATTGATTTCACCATAATAATTTGTATTATAAAGTAAAATTTATTAAAACCAATGATGAATAAATTCAATAATGGTCGTCATTATGTTTTTAATTTCATTTATAATTTCTCCCATATGATAAATTTATAGTTCATATATAAAAGATATAATGATTTAGAGATATTCAAAATATTCAGAAGGGGTTTGATAATGAATATGGATTATATATTAATGTTATTAATGGATAATAAAAATTAGTTAAATTGAAATTATTTTTAGTTCTTTCTAGAATAAAATTTTTTCATCCCTCAATAGTGTTTTTTTATACACCTCAGCAAAATTACTTTGTGGTAAATAAAATTCATGTTTCGTTGATATGGGAAGAATACTTATTATTGAATAAAAAAATGTTAATATGATTTTGGAGGGAAGTTAAAAGTACATTTGTGTATATTCTGAATATGTGTCCAGTAAGGCTAGAATCATCCGTAAGTCGTCATGAGATGAGGTACAAAAAGAAAATTAATAATTTATTATTAAATAACTTTAATCTCAAAATTTGAACCAAATATACTATCTAATGTTTTTGAGAAAATGGAGTGGATAAATGAAATGAGTCAATATCTAGATTAGATTTTTGAGATAACTTCTTATGATCTTATTCCAAAAATAGAATATAATATTACCATTATAATTATGTTTGTGTTTATAAAGTAACTCATTAAAAAAGGTAAGTATCAAGGAAAAATTACAAATTATATTCATAGGGTTATTATATAGTGGAAGGTACGAAAATTGAAGAATAATTTACAATAACTACAAGAATTTAATTTTTTTATCAAAATATATTTTTTATATTTATCTCACAAACATATAATGTTTCTAAAAAAGATAAGAACTATGATTTTAAATTGAGAGATCTGGAAAGAAGAATTTTTTATTGAGAAAACTAAATTATTATAACTTGATAGTGAAAGAAACACGGTGTAAGAATTTAATAATTCCATGTATTTCCTGAAATAGGCCCGAAGACACTGAAAATCTAAAAATGATAGCTTCCTTAAAAAATTATATTCTCTAAAAGGAATTTTGATATATTCTAATATATAAAAGAGATTATCATATGTAACCAAACTATCTTATTTAATGCTGGTGAGTAAATATCAAAAAAATTAAGATCTATTTCGATATGGAATTATTGGAGATATTATTATTTTTAGAAAATAAGTTATATAGATTGAAAAATAAATTTTCTTATCCCTTGAGTAATAATCTTATTAATTTTTTAATAGATTTGTAATTGGAAATTATAAGGACATGTCAAAATTATTAAAAGTTGGTTTAATGGTTAGAAATTATATTGTTTGAAATTTGTGAATCATATGTATGTTAGTAATATTATTGTATGATTGTTTTACCTTACCATATAAAACACAAATATTGGGTTAGGAATAAAAAAATTATAGGTAGTAAAATTATCCAAAGGATCCACACATATTGTTTTCCAAAAATATTCTCAGATATAAAAAATATTAATTTAATTGTAATATTATTTATAAAATAATTACAGATTTAAAATTTAGAGTTTCACTAATTTTTATTCTTCAAGATATTACAATTATAAATTACAAACCTCCTATGATTTATTTGCTTTATTGAATGTTTTTAGCTAAAATTATTGGAAATAGTTTTCATTAACAATAAGAAAAACATACATTGAGTATATTTAGATTAAAAAGTAATGCACACAATGCTTTCAGAGAAATTTATAGATGGATGTTATGATGGTAAATGTTTAGAAACCATTGAGAGTAACTTATGATAATCCAAGTGCAATAATTTTCTCCAATAATTACATTAAACACTCTTGATCTGAACATAATGATATCAAATATTATTTAATTATTTTGAAAGATTCTAATGTGGATACAGGGTTTTATTATATTTCATGAATTATTATTTTTTGATATCATCACTAAATCGGTAATGAGGTAGAAATTTCAAGAGTTATGGATTAAACATCATGTTCAACATTTTTCACTTGTTGAAGAATGATAATGAGCACCCCAATATTATTTGGAATATTTATTAAAATGGGAAGAAAAGTACACATAATTTTTTGTATAAAGGTAAATTATATATTTTCAATCTGAAGCTATTTTAATATTGTAAATATGGAGAAAATGTAATTTAGTTGATTAAGGTGGATAACATCAAAATCCTTTTTTATAATTTTCTTATCATGAAGGTTTTGACATCTCAAAATACATTACATTATCTGATAATGTTGTGTCCAACAACTTCTTTTTAGAAAGGATAAGAGTTGTTGGAATATTATGACTTGTTGATTTTGAAATCAATCTAGAAGAAAGATATTGAGGAACCCAGTGTAATTATTAATGTATTAAAAATATTTTTTATTTTATTTTTGTATTTATAATGGATGAATCATGTTTCTGTTATTAAGTAATATGTTTAATTTAGAATGTAACATTAATAAAAGTTAAAAATTGATTACATAAAAGTTACAATGCTTATAAAAAGAATATTAGATATAGGGAATATTGATATTATAGAGCCTACATGAATAAACTTTAAGATTAAATTAGCTGTTGTAGATAAATTTATTTAGAATCTAGAATTATCCAACATTTTAGAAATATAATCAATTTTATATAAATTACTTAATGAGTAATGGATGATAAGAAAAATTTAATTCAGAAGATGAGTATTAATGTAAGATACTTTTTTAGATGTTTCATTAATCCAAAATTCATTACAAATCATTTTACTATTACATAGCTGATGAAAGTTATTAGTGAAATTTAAGCAGATAGAATTATGATAAGAAATGTGACTCTAAAATTAAATCAGATAAAACTATACTCATATTTTAGATTTACATAAAATCGGGTAGCTTATATAATTTGATTCATATTGACATTGAGAGATATATTATTGATGATATTTAAGGTTACATATCCTCAAGTATGAATTTATGGATCTCTAATCTAAATTGGAAGCATATGAGAAAGATATCTGTAGAAATTTGTTAACAGAAAAACTATACAGTGGAATATGTAATGCTTCATAGAGAATACGTTATAGTACATATATTATTAGAATTTGAGAATAGTGGAAGCTGAAGAATTTTTATAATTTAAAAATAAAAAATAAATTAAGAAATTATGATAATATTTTTCAATGAAGAATGACTCAGATGATGATGTCAAGTCTATGGGATTTCATGATATTTCTGGAAAGCAGTTCAAGATGATGAAATTAAAAATTCCATAAGTTCATATGTTTACAAGTGGAAAATGTATTTTTTATTAGAAGTATGAAGGAATTTAAGGGAGATCATGGAAAATTAATGATTTCACTTAGATCGGGGGAATCACCAACATTTAAGGAATAATTTAATGTAATGCATGAACTGATAGAAGTTATTTTAGGGAAACATAGTTACGTTCACAAATAAAATGTGGTTTTATTTCTTCAATAACAATGATTTGATAAAAGGGTCTATTTTTATTATAAATATTTCTTAAACACTTAATTAAAACGTTTATCAATATTTGGGGAGTGCTAAGTTCCCTATTTATTTGTAGGGCCAACCTGCATTATTCCTTGTGTGAAGATAGTGATAATAAATAGCATTTGATGAGGGGACTCATGCATTAAAACATTACATGATTTTATTTTTAATAATATATAGTCATTTTCATTATATTCTATTATTTATATACAAGAATAAAAGTCTCTAATATTTTAATATTTGATCATTTATGTTCTGTAATATTAGAAAAGACATTTTTTTCTATGTTTTGAATAGTTCAGTTTTAGATTATAATGTTCTAGAAGTTATGTGTGTGATCATGTGCTAATTCATTTTATTATAGTGTCTTAGAAAAAAATCATCAGACATATCTAATGGAACTAAATAAAGAATTACATCATACTCATTCACTATGGGGTAACTTTTCAAATTTCTAGGAACCACAACAGTGAAATTTCAATTCATATAAATTTTAGGAAGAACAATTGGGAAAAATATTAAACATTCCCATACATCTTTTAATAAATGTCAATATTTTTGGAAAACTAATTTCACATACTTGACCTAAACACATTAAGGATATAGTATCACACACTAGGGGATAACCATGTAAAAATACGTTTTCTCAGGAATTTATTCATTAATTATATTTATTACAAACAAGGGATATATAAAATCTGTGAATGGACTAAGAATATAAGTAGTTATAATGTTTTATGTAAGAAAAGAAAATTGAAAAATTCCACAATGGATTTATCACCCCCAGGCTTAGTAGTACATCTTATTCTTATGATCATCAAATCCAAAAAATAATCATATAGTAAATAAAACATCTATAATTCTGTAATATAATGATACTTTAAGAAAATTCAGAATTTTACTCATCCCAATATTATTTCTAATCATAATACAGGTGGGAATTTACTAAAAATAACTCATTTTAATCATATTTACTAAATACTTAAAATATTTATGTTTAGGTAGAAATACATAACCACAATGTTTATTTAATTATAATGACCACAATAAGTTTGTTCTAGAATATTTTATATCTTATAATTTGATGTAATTAATATTTTAACCTATTTACATAAATCAAATATAAATTGAACAAAATTTATATCATTAGTATATATCAGTAACATGAATTTTTATTCCCTTGATCCATACATATATAAATTATGGTCAACACCACCTCTCTTGACTTCCATTTTCATTAATTAGATATCCAATAAATCATACCAATCTCATAAATATTAATTAATGCAATAAAAATATCTCAATATATGGGATACCTAGTTATCAAATTCATCAAGGTGAAATCAGTTAAATGATTCAATTTATATATCCTCCTGGAATAAAATTCAATACATATAGTGATGAATAAACTATACATTGGTGGATATCACAATGTCGTAGTCTTTTTAAGGAATGGTTATTTGTTCCAAATTATGGTTTTCATTTTCAATAATATTGGAAATACTTCAAAGGCATATAATATACATATTTTATTATATTTTTAGATAAATATTTATAAAATTAAATTTATCTTATTGACTTAAAGTCTAAAAAATTTAAAAGTCACTATGATAAATTTGGTTTCCATTTTAAATTTTATAATGAATAAATATAAATTTTTAACATTTAAAAATATATGAAATGTTTAAAAAACATATAAAATTTTTTATTTACAAAATGACTTTTATTTAATATTTGTTCAAGACACTGATTTTAACATTGCTTTTTTATTTTCAAAATGTTGAATGT
Source organism: Viscum album (assembly GCA_963277665.1). Taxonomy (NCBI): domain Eukaryota; kingdom Viridiplantae; phylum Streptophyta; class Magnoliopsida; order Santalales; family Viscaceae; genus Viscum; species Viscum album. The sequence continues at coordinate 1,911,715,889 of OY728155.1, forward strand.
ATCTTTCATATAATTCATATCATTAACAATGGAGGTGGTTCTAGAAATATATTTAAAGGATAAAAGATCCTAAAAATGTTTTTAGGGATTAAATTTCACGTATGGATACTTATATAAGTGAAATAATTTTTTATTGTCACTAAGAGGCCTCACTCAAAGTCAGCTTTTAGAAAATATGAAGAATGATGATGAGGAGCTCTTCTATTTTTGTTATTTCATTTCATAGATTCCTCTCCCAATAAATCACGATTTTTGTTTTTCTATTTTCTTCTATGTTATTTATTTATATAGTTTTCCTTCAAAACTACTCAGAACTTTTGGATTAAGATCAAGTGAATAATTGAAAAAATGAAGATTAAAAAATTGAATCATGGAAAAAGATATCTAAAACAATGAAATGGTAAATATATAAAATATTCATGGTTTACATTAAATATAAAATAAAATGACATGATTATGAAAAAACTTCTTGGATTCTCTTATAAAAATATAGGTCCTTGTCAAATAGAGTTTTTCATACTATGGTATTAATTAAAAATTACCATGGTAAATTGGAATTAAATTTCCACATGAAACCCGTGAAATAGATAATGAGAACCACATTATGGTTCAAGGGGATAAATTAAATAAAATCCATGCCAAAATAGATTTCATAGAATAAATATGAGATTGTTTTGGAAAAATCATATGTGTGTTCACTTTTTAATTGGAGTCTATAGGGGCCACACGTTATCCACATGACTTTAAATCACATCAATAGCTTTTTAATATCATTTATCACTGTAAAATTTTATAAAAATAAATGATTAATTCATTATGTATTCTTTAATTTATTTACTTTGTTAATTAATATTCATGTATGTAAATTTTTATATTATGTATATTTTTTTGTTTAAAATACTGTATTCATATTTCATCTTATAATGATCAAAAAGTTAATATAAGAGTTATATTCTCTATATAACATATCTTATATTATTTTTAAAGAAATAGTTTGATTATTTATAAATTTTTATACTAAAATATTAATGTTTATTATATATATATATATATATATATATTAAGTGATAGTATTATGTTACATGTACATTATCTCTAGTTTATTAATATATAGGTAGTGAATATATGTAGTTTTAATTCATTTTTGACTACATTAGTAAGTTTGGATATGAGATTATTATGTGAGGAGGCTTTTAAAAATTTAAAAAGTTATAATATTTCAAAATTAATTCATATAATCAAATATTTAAAAAACTAAAATATATTATTTATATTAGGTTTCTAAATACATGGGCTTAAAATTTACTTTAAATTTGGGGGATTGTATAAGTATTTTAGATCATAACCTTTATAGAATATAATAATGGATTTGATTGCATGATAATAGAAATATAACCTGGTTAGATATGACTTGACCAATGATATTATTAAGTGACATTTATTAATTATTATTTAAATTATATATTAAAATAGTGGTATTTCATTTCAACCATAATCCTTTATTATAATTAATTAATAAAATATATGTGATATGAATTATGAGATGTCTGAACTCTTTATATATGTTAATTTATAGTTTTGAATCATATTTATGTTGTTTTTTATTAAACATTAACCACATAGTATATTTTTTCTATCCTAATGATACAAAGTGATATTATTTCTATGTTTCAATTGAATAAAATGTGTTTCATTAAGTAATTTTATTTTCCCAGGGAAGGAATAAATAATTTGAAAAGGTAATGGGTGGAAAATTATGCTTTGAGATGGATTGAATAAAAATATGGGTCTAGTTCCTGAGATAAAAGGTAAGGTGAAACCACAAGAAGTTATAATAAAATAACTAACACATGTTATTGAATAACCCTGAATGTATTGTAGGATACTTCTCGAGCCTCAGATAATTATATATATTATACCTAAAAATTATGAATTAAAATTCATAATAGTTGAAACTCATACATACTAAGATACTATTAATATTCATTATTTTGATAAATGGTTATTTTCAATGAAATTTCAGATTTAATCCTTGTTTACTAATTAGGATTAGAAACTTATGGACAAACATCATGTGGTGATACCCATATGGTGCAAGTGCGGTTTCAATAATATTACCAACATAGATGGTCATGTATCTAACGATACTACTAGTTTAGTGTAAAGAGTGCTTAAAAAATAAGGGTTTTAATTATGAATATTTCTATCATTATAAGAGATGATGGTATCTATTTAGATATATTGAAACATTTCATATTATTATACATATGAGATAAAAAATGGATTTAAAAAATAAATTACTTAATAATAATGTATCTAATTAAATGTATAATAATGTATTTTGATTATCCAAATGATACTATACATATTAAAAATCATATCCAAAATGTATATTTTATAAATGTATTTCTGTGAAAAATCTTCTGAATAAAAGACATGGGTGAAGAAGCCTATATAATTTGTATGGAAAAACATTAGGATGGATATGATAAGTTGCATTGTTTTAGTTAGAATAGGCAGAAACTCATTTATTGTTATGTTAAATTATTTTCATATCTTATTAAAATTCCATAAATATATTTTTTAGAGTAAAATTAATTACAATAATATTATGTAATTTTTTAGTTGATAAAATAAATAATTCTTTATAACCAAAGTGGATTTTATTTCATATATGGTTTAATTTAAATTCTAGATTTACAAATTATTCAACTTAAATTTTAAAAAATTAGATTAACTTTTTAATTAATCATGTCCAAAATAAAATTTGATGGATTTATGGTAATTTTCTAAAATATATATTTTTTCAATTAATATTTAGAAGTAATTATTTTCAAAGGATGTCATATTTTATATTCAAGTATTTACAAATAAAAATTGTAATTTTGATTTTTTATACCATTTAATTAGTTCTATTTTATTAAAAATAATCTATTTATGGTCTTTGAAATAATATTTATAAAATAATTTGGTATGAAAACATTTTTATACGTAGAAATACATATTTCTAAAAAATCGTATTGCATCATTTTTTATAAGAATTTTTTAAAATTAAATTATATAGCTAATATTAATTGAATCATAAAAAATAAATTCCATATTTTTAATCAATATGTATAAACTTTTTAAATGTTTCCCTTTTAATTTTTTCACAATTAATAGTAACGATAATAATTTTTGTAGAATGGTAAAGGTAAAATTGGTCAATTACTACTATAACTAATGTGTTAAGCCAAAAAAATAAATTAATAAATAATCATTTATTTTGTTTTATAATTTTTTCATCTAAATTTAGATTAAATAGTAAAATATGACAATTTTCTTCAATTTATATTTGATTTGAAGATATATAATATTTAATTTATGGATAAAGTCAATGAAGTGACTCATTTGATTTTAATATTAATAATATTAATTGAGTTGGATAAAAACAAATTTTTGTTGGTTATAAATAGTTATTTAAAATCCAAATTAATGATTCACCATTGTTATTAATTTTTCTAGTGATGAAATAATTACATTAGATTCTTACTCAATGTGGACATTATTCCTTTTCAAGTAGTAAATAAATCATGTAAATATTATTAAAAAACCAAAAGTAAAATTTATTGGTTGAATAATAGTTCCCAATAAAATTATTTATAAATATAAAATTCTAGGTATTTTTATATGGTATATATTATAATTCCCTTTCAACAATTTTTTTGAAGTGTAATTAAATAAATAGTTCCAAAAATAACATGACTTCTATTTCATAATACACAATATTTATTGAAAGATTTAAAATTAATAAAAAAAACTATAATTTTAAAATTTAATGATATATAGTTTTAAATATCATTCATGTCTGATTCATAGGTTACTTATCCAATTATTGGAAATTAATTTATCCATAAAGAGAAAAAAAATACATTAATATCACCATAATTTCAAAAGGGGTTAATGGGGTGTTAAATTAGATATTAAGATAGAAATATAATATAAACTTGTCAAAAATTTATATTATAATACTATTTCCAAAAATCCTCATCATATATTCAAATGATATCTATTTGGATCTTTTTTACATGAACATTAATTTATACTAATTTAATACAAAATGTAATTCTAAGAGTGCCCCACATAAAAAAGATATCCTCATATCATCTCTTATATGAATATTTTGAGAACTATATGTTAAAAAATATTCACCAAAATAAATTCCTTAAATCCGTACCCACATCCAGGATAATTTATTTAATATAATACTAACCTATAAATTATTTAGGAATAAACTTAATGTGAATCTCTAAAATAGATGTATAGTTCCTAATCGAGAACTTTCATATTATTTTATCATATATATATATATAATAATTTTAAACTGCTACAAAACAATTGAAAAAATATCTTCAATACACTAATATTATATTATTCTAATTTATTAACCTATATCCTTCTCATTTTCCAGCAAGTAGTAAAAGGAAATATCATTCATTTGTACGTAGAAGTACAGCTCTCAAATTGATGTAAATAAATTTTCATCACTTCCTCTTATAGGAATTTAAAAAGCTGGATTTTATTTTTATATATTAAATTTATAAAAAATATATAATTATTGAAAAAAATATATTTTATTTAATTTCATACCACACAATCAATCAAATAATGATTGTTTCATTCTCGTTTAAGTTTGTATTATGACCTCCTTGAAGTGATAAAATTCGTTTTTTATAACCACATCTTGTAGCGATAATATATATTTGTATTTAATGAAATAATATTTTTATCATAAAATCATCATTATATAAACAGTAAATGATAATTACTATCTTTCTATCATGATCATTTAACAATGGAAACATTATTTAGGCATACATACACCATACCATCTCTTTGTTGGTAACATAGTTCATTATTTATAATCATATTTCTTGGTTAGATGTTAAATTATAATGGATATATAAAGTTGATAAATAAATAATAATTATTATTATGGAGATTATTAAATAATTATATCTTCAACCAAAGTAAAATTATCAAAGTTATGATTTACATATGAGCCAAATATCAGGAAAATATCTCATGCGAACATAGTTGATTATTTAAATTTATATAAAAAGGAAATAAATAAAATTAAATGAATAATAAACAATCACAAGGTTTTTAAACTATTAAATAATTAACTTTAGTCTTCAAATTATGATGATAAAAAATATGTGTGATGATTTAACTCAATGTTAGGACTCTTTTCCTTAAAATAATCATTTTTAAATGTTTTAAACATATATTTTATAATTCTTTTTCTTTAATGAACATATTCCTAATCATATTATATATATGTTTTTATATGTATATGAATGAATTATAAATTACCCATTGGACTATCAAATAATGGTTTTCAAAATAAATATTTTATATAACATTTTTATTATGTTTATAAAAGGAAAAAATGAATGTTATTTTTTAAATAATACTACATCGATGGCATTTCTTACCACCAAAACAATTAAACGATTTTTTAATACCTTTATAACGGTCTATGTTTTCAAAACAAATAATACAATCATTCCATTTTTATAAATTTTTCTAATTCATTTATTTATAATTAAAGGGTATTTTGATATCTAAAAATGTTATTCATATAAGTTAAAAAGGTTTTTTCAGGAGATTTATTATGAAAGGTTACAAGATTAAAATATTTTTTTAATTATATGGTCCTTGTACAATATTTATGATGAATAGTGGTATTTATTTAGATCATGATTATGGGTGTGCTAGATATTGTAAATCAAGATAGGAGACTATGATGTAGCTCAAATGACAGGTGATATCGATATAGCACTCAAATGCATTGGGTAATTATTATGTTCTCTGATGAATTAGGATAAAAAAATTTCATATTGGATAATCCACTTTTAGGGATTCTATATTGATGATTTTATAATTAACATACATGAATTTTCAATTATTCCTATAGAATATTTATTTAAATATTATGATTTCAAATATTAATAAAATGATATTATATTTTAAATGAAGGAATATCCCTTTTATGAAAATGGCAATTTTTTTAAAAAATGTATTTCATCGTTTATCATGTTCTCTGAGAAACACTATATATTTTTAATTTTCCTTTATATTTTTGTATAATGATTTTCAAAAAAATCGGCCAACATGTGTTTTTTCTGTGTAAGTAAAATATTATTTTATATCTTTTTTAATAATGGTAATGGAAATCTATAATTTAGAATCTCAAGTTTTTAAAATTGACTTATATGTTTCATTTTTTTATTTATCTTATTTATTTTTTTCATATCCCATTCTTTTAAAAGTTTGTCACATTTTTTAATGATGAATTATAATAAATAATAATTTATGTTGAACATCATAAATAATTTTATTTAAAATAAAACACGTTTGATATTTAAAGTATTATATTTACAAGAAAATGGATACTAATAAGATGTGTCTACAATGGAATTTATTATTTTTTATTAAATATTTATGACATGATTTTCAAAAATTATATTCAAAAAATATTCTTTTGTGACATAATTTAAATTATTTTCTAAAGATTAAATATATGGATTAATAATATCATGGTATTTATAGTTGGTGTCAGAGGTTGGTAAAGATAATTTTCCAGGTTAGGATAATGGATGTAAATACCCTTAATAAATTATAATTTATTGAGATAATGATATTGCATTTGAATATTTCCATGATGCATTTTCTAAAAAATGATTGTTGAGAATGTTTTTTCGTAGTGTAAACATGGAAGCAAAAGTATAAAGTATACAAGAAGACAATATCCATTAAAATTAGAATCCTTAATTGTTTGGATTTTATCAATGTAGTATTTTTTGTGATGTATAAATTTAAAAAGACTATAAATAGTGGTGGTGTCAATGTGAGATGGAAATCATGTTCACTACCGATGATCATGTCTATGTTGCAGTAATTCATGAAATAACAACCTCCATAATTTATCAGATTACAAAGATATATGATATGTAAAAGATGGTATAAATACTTGTAAAATATATATGATGTCATGGGTCTTTCTGATAATCAAAATGAAAATCTTTCTATTTAACATTTTAAAGGTTAATCTAATCAATGGTGGTCAATTATTATTAATAAAAGATACATATAAGAGATAGATACCATGTAATATGCTATGTTTATGAATATTATTAGTGAGAAATGTATTTATAGTTTTTTTAGAATATAATGGAATATAAGTCTCAGAATTTTGAAAAAAGAGAGTAAGATTTAGTGTCCATGTATGAAGAAAACTACATTTGATTGGAAATGATCACACAAAATATTATTTAGGATTATGAAAGTAAAATTAATCAGGTTAAATTTGGTTGTAATCCAAGATATATTATTCCATTGGCTTCCATTGAATTAAAAGTAATGAGGATGTTTTTTGACGTGATGAGAAGGTAAAAACATGGCATGTTAATAATCATGTATTCCGTGAAAGCAAGATGTTGAATTATATTAGATGGAAGGAAATAGGAAATAATTCATTGGCATCCAATGAATTAAAAGTAGTGAGTAGATTTCTCAGGTGGTAGGTTTTGAAATTTGGCTCATTATTATAAATAAAATCATCATAAAAATAATTAATATTCAATGATAAAATGATTTAACATTAATGAGATGTATCATTATGTGAATAAATTCCTCAAGATAGTAAGAATGGATGTAAATAAACCTGATCAAAAATAAATTTGTGTCTAAATACATCATGACTACATTAGTTGAGGTTTGAACGTCCAATTATGTAGTTTTAGGTACATTACTTTTTATTTAGATTATTTTAGTGTCTTTCTTGAGTTTTGATCTACACACTATGTAATTTTAATTAAATTGTTTTGTAAATTAGAAATTTCACCTCAATAAATACAGTGGGATATTTGGGTAAAAATATAGGGGGAATTGTTTCCAAAAAAATAAATTATATGAATATTCATATTTTTTTTATGTAATGAATTTATCGAGAAACCATATTTTCATTCTTATAGTATATTTTAGTGTTAATTTGGGTATAGATTGGATTTATAATTACCATGGTAAGATTGATTAAAAATCGAATTAATTTTTCATTCATAATGGGTTTTAGTTTTTGTATAAGAATGGATTCTAACATTTAATCACATATCATGAAGTTGAGAAACTATTTAAAATTATAATGGATGTTATCATGCACATATTATTGACAAATAGAGACTATTCATATAATTAATGTCACCAAATTGTATAGAAATATGTATGTTATCCTCAGATGTTACCGTGTGTTATAACTGACCAAGAAGTTCATTTTACTATTGGCATGGGGCTTGATTCTATGAATATTTCATAACCCATTATCAAATAAATCAACTAGATCATTTGGATTTAAAAAATCAATTGAAGGGGTATCTAGATAATGGATTCATTTATCATTTCTCTTCAACAAGGGGTTCTCCTATTTAATTTCATAAAATGAAAGATGAGTCAATTATACTTTGTATTGATTAATGATCTTTGAATGTCATTATTGTCTTGAACATGTATCATTTTCATCATATTGATTATTTTTAAGATCCAGGGAGAAAAATATTATTTATAATTGATCTTAGGTCTGGAAAACATCATTAATTTGTGAAGGAGGAAAAATTTTTAAAGACAACAATACAGACTAGATACAATCATTATGTGTTTTTAGTAATCCTTTATGGGTAGTTAAAATGAACTGTTGTATTTATTTTTCCTTATGAATAGATATTACCATTATTTTATGGATAAGTTTATAGTATAGATTATTAATGATATACTGATATATTATATAAGTCATGATGATCATTAGATACATACACATATTGTTTTATAAACCATGAATGAAAAGTAGATATATGGAAATTTTAGAATGTTTTAATTTTTGTGGCCACTTAATTCTTTCCCCATGAATGTTATTTATAAGGATGGAAAAATTGATGACCCAGATAAAAATATAATGGGTGAATAATGGAAGATACCTACAAATTTCATTAATACTTACAGTTTTCATGGGTTAGAAGGATAGTACTTGAGGTTTGTTTGAAAATTTTCTTGGTTATATATCCCACTGATAATGTTAACTTGAATAGAAGTTAAATTTATCTTGACAAAAGTGTGTGATGACGGTTTCTATAAACGAAAAATAATATTGGGGAATGAGATTGTTTTTTCATATCATGAATAAATGATTAATTTTTTTATCTACAGTGATGCTATATTAAAATGAATATGTTGTGTTCTATCACATAATTAATGAGTACTTTCTTATTATTCACATTAATTAAGATCTCATGAGAAAATTATACTATAAATGACCAATGACTATTTTCTATGGTTTTTCTTAACAAAACTAGAGTCATAATTTATATAGAAAAAATTGTGAAATATGTACTAATGACCTATATTTTTAGTAGATATTCAATATGAAATCACTGAACTTGTGTCAAAGATTGTGGATAAGATTGATTATGGATTATGATAGTATAATTCATTAATAAATAATAAGGTAAAATAGATTAGTTGATACTTTGATATAGGAAGATAATTCTATATTAACCATGTTATTCTTGGAATATAAACTTCTGGTTATTGAGTTGATGACTTTTTTCATAGAAATTGTTCATGTAAAAACCTCATATTTTATGTTTTTATTGTTTGTATAATATTTAATGTCTAATAAAATTATGCAAGATTATAAGGAGGATATGGTTTTATAGGAAAAATATAGAATCAAGTAAAAAGTGTAATCTTCCAGAGTTTAATATTGATGAAGAAGGTGTAATCATATTTAGAAAGAATTCATGTGATCCTTGTGATTACAAGTGGAAGACATAATTTTTTAGTGAAGATTATAGTTTCGTGTTTTCCATTAAACATGGAATAATTAATATGTATAGATACCCTCAATAACATTTCTAGAGGGATGGAAGAAATGGAGATATTGATACCTTTACCATACAATTTTTGAATTGCAACAACCTAGAGAAGAATGGAAATTACTTAAGTGGATTCATCTAAAATTTCTAGTTATAGAATGGAATTGGTAGAATATATAAAATAATTTCATGGTGGAATTAACAATTACAATTTACGGTAATAATCCATCTTGGGTAATTACTGAACAATTTTTTAAATATCCACATTATATTCCCAATTGAGATAATATTTCATTCGATCATATTTCATGATTGTACCTCAGAAATATTAGAAATGATTATGGATTTATTATCTCTAGTATATCTGATAATGATCCTAAATTCACTATAAATTTTGGGAAAGGGTTATAGAAATCATTAGATGCAGAATTAAATTTTAGTATAATCCTCCATCCTCGATCTAATGGGATGTTCATGATATTGATGCATAAATCAAAAGAAAAGATTTATGGAAGTAAAATTGATATCCACAAGAATTTTGTATCATAATATTTTATTATTTGAATTATATTTAATAAAAAATTTCAATTATATACATTTTTGACACCATTTGAGGCATTATATGGAAATGTTATCAAATTCTAGTTTGATTAGATTAGGTGGGATAATGTTTTTTGATGGAGCCAAATATGGATGAAGAAATTTTTTAGAAGTAAAATACGATTCTAGAACATATGATAACAAAATATAGTAGGTAAAAAATTGTTTTGATAATTGAATGAAATAACTTTCTCTTGATGTAGGTGATAATGTTTTTTATAACGTTTCTCTGTGGAAATGTTATATTTATTTTGGTAAAATATGGATGAAAAGTTTATTATTTGTTAGACTATATGAAATCCTAGATTATGTTAGACTAGTTGCATACTGAGTGGCATAAACTCTGATGTTGTCATATGTACATGACATATTTCATGTTTTGTTTTCATGAATATATAAACTAGATACATAACATCTTTCGAGACTGAAGGAAATTTAGTTCAAAGAAAACCATTCAAATGAAGAATAGACTTTTCATATTACTGAACATAGAGATAAGGTTTTATAGAATATTTTTATTATCTCAGGTAAGGTTTTTTGGGAAAATCATAAGATTTAATAAGCCATATAGAAATCATGAAATGCTTTGGGGAAAAAATATCCCCAATTGATAAAATAATAAATAATATTATAGGGATAAAATTTTCAAAATGGGAAATAATATAAAAACTCAAATAACATTATGATAAATAAATTTCAAAACCTTAATACCATTAAACAATTATATTTTATAGACTAATATTTGTTATATGAATAGTAGGTAAATTTATATTAAAATGGGAAAAACGTTATTTTTAACCAAATTTAGTTTTCCTATGTTATTATAATTTATTTAAAAGTTAAATTATTATACAATATAATATAAATTTAAAATAATAAATAATTTTTTTAATTTATATCATCAAAATTATCTTATAATTAATTTATTAGAATTTTGTAAAAATAATGATTTTTCAACAAATAATGGTAAATACTGACTTTTATTTGAATAATTGTTTTATTATCATGTATTTAGAAATTAAAATTTAATTTTGGATTAGATTTAAATAATTAATTATTTCTAATGATTTTAAATAATCCATTTTGGATCATTGGAATGAATTTTGTTCTTCCATTTCATAATTTTTTTTTTCATAAACATACTTTTGTTTGAAAAATTGTTTATCAATTAGTATCATGGGATAAAATTTAAATCAAAATTTTCTACTTATACAAATTTAATCTTGAAAATTTGTTTCTATCATTTTAATGGTAGGTAAAAAATTCTATATAATCCCCACTTATTTTTGTTCATTATGAATTTTTACCATAATAAATATTTATTACTATGATAAAGGTAAAACTAGTTAATTAAAGTTAAAACATATCTTTTAAACCATAAATATTAATTTAAAGACTTTTCTTTATTTAATTTTATTATTATATTTCATCCATAATCATCCAATATTCATATATATGACCATTTAATTTTTTTATATTTGATTTTTTATTAAATAGTATATAATTAAATGAATATGTAAAAAATATCAGTCTCTTGCTTTTAAAATCTATATTTTTTTTGATTGTGATAAAAATAAATTATTGTTTTTTATAAATGTTTATTTTAAATCTTAATTATTTTCTATATCATGATAATTTTTTTTAGTTTTTAGTGATGAAATTTTTACCTTCAATTATTATGAAACATCTGTATAGTGCACATGAATGTAGTAAAATTATAATAGAAATGAATTAAAAAACACTCAGAGTAATATATTTTGTCCGATTTCTAGTTTCAGATTATTTTTTTAGAAACATATTAAATATTATATATTTTTAGTGTTTTATATTTTAATTCACTTTATATCAAGTTCATTTCAACGTTGAATCAAATGAATAGTTCCAAAAATAACATTTATTAAATTTTATAAAAAAAAAATATTTCATTAAATGATTTAAAATTCATAAAAACATATATATTAAAATTCTAAATATATATATGGTTGAAAATACAAACTGTCATCCATTTATGATTCATTTTTTCTTAAATAGTATCTTTATTGACCCCTAGTGATTAAATAACATTGATAAATCTAAAATTATGAAAAAGGTTAATGGAGGGTTAACAGAAAGATATAATTGTTAATGAATAATTAAAATGAGACATAATGTTATTTTAAGGTGTTATTTTAATATATTATCAACCTATATTTTAATTATATGAATTTGGATCCATATTCTGTTAAATGTTAATTTATATCAACATAACACATCAAGTAATTCCAAGAGTTCCCCTCCCTTCACTTATAAAAGAGATCCTTCTACCCTACCATCCTCACACATTTTTATAACCCTATATAAATTAATACCTACCCAAATAGATTCTTTAAATTACAACCCTCGTCATAGAGGCCAATTTTGTATTATAAAACAATCCTAAAAATGATTTATGTATAAATTTAATGACATTGTTTAAAGAAAAGTTTTAGTTCCAAAAATAGATTTTTCATTTTATTTATTTGTATATCTTAATATTATCATCATAAAATAGAATAAAATAATAATTATTATTATCTAAAATATAATTAAATGTTTTAAGTTAATTTAATATCCTAAATCTGCCTCCTCTTCCATCAGATTGGAAACAAAATAGTCATTTGTGTTTAAGTAGACTGCTTCCTCACAATCAAATGTAAATAAATTTTCATCATTTCCTCCTAAAAATATTTATATAGATGAATTTAATGTAAAAATATTATATTAATTACGTATTTCTCATTCTTTAATGTTAATACATCATTGAATTTCATGATTTTCAATTCATTAGAAAATGATAACATCATTCGTGTGTATGTGTGTACTACCTCATCCATGAAGTGATGTGATTCATTTATCATAACCAAATCCCAATATTTATATATAATTGTTTTAATTGAAATAATATTATATAATAATTATTATTGAATTAAAAAATAATGCATACCTTCTTTCAATCATGTTCATTAAAAAATTAAAACATTACTCATGTGTATATATGACCTGCCATCTCCATTATTGCCATATTGTTCATTTTTCAAAACAATATTACATAGTTGGTTTTAACATAATAATTTGTGTCTAAAAATGATAATTATATCATGATTATTATTCAATATATGATTAAATAATGACCTCTTTTACCATATATAACAATCCACAGTAATTTTGGACTTGTGATCCAAATTTCCTCAAAATATCTAGAATGAACATAATTGATTAAGTACATGAATAAAAAATTATAGTAAATAAACAAATTGCAATAATACACCTGAAAAATGTTATTAATAAATTAAATAATTATCATATTATTATTATTCGATAAAATAAATATCATATGTGATGATTTTAACATGAGGTAAGTTATACTTAACACTGAACACCTCATTTTTAAATGTTTTAAATATTTATTTTCTAATTATTTTTCATCCACGACTATATTATTAAAAATATTTTGTTTTTGTATCTAAAAATACATAAATTAATTATAAAATAAACTTTTTTACTTTCATAATGAATTTAAAAAAGGGATCTTTTACATAATTTTTTTATTTTTTCACAAAATGAATAAGTAATGCCTTATTTTAACGAATACAACGTCGATGACTTTTCCCACCACCATAACCATTATTTTATATTTGGAAACTATTATAAGATTTATTTTTTTTCAATGAAAATGGATTCTTCGTTTCATTTTTAGAAAATAAGTTTTTGAAATTTGTTCCTTAAAATGAAGTGGTATTTTGATGTCAAAAAATGTTATTCATATGGATTAAAAAGTATTTTTCAACATATAATTTTATAAAAATATGTAAATTTTAATGATTTATTCATGATATATTCATTTTAATTTTTTATAATAATTAGTGATCCATATACAACTTAAAATAATTGGTGATCATAATATAGATCATAATAAAGGGTTAGCACAATATATCATGGATGACTTTTTAATCCCAATATGGGTCTTATATGAATTGAGTAATGGTAATGTGATCCATAGAATTATTATGCATGTTTACCATATTTGTTATTATAATTGAATGGGTTATATTAATATTATGTCCCAAATAGCCTAAATTACTTTTCAATGATTTTTTATGAGTTTCCAAGGAAATACTTTTATTTTAATACGAAATATAATGAATTTTTTGGGAAGTATTTTTCCCTTTTTGGGTTAAAAAATATTATTTTAAAAATGAGTTTTAAGGGTTCTCATTCTTTCTATTAATCCCAAATAATTATGATTTTCCTTTTATGTTTTTAAAAATAATGTTTTCTACAAAATATTTTTTGGAGAAAATATAATTTCATGTGTAAATAAAAATTTATTATATCTAAAAATATAATATTTTAAATGAATAATCTATTTTATAAAATCATTGGTTTAAATTGAACTAATGGTTTCCATTCTTCTTTATATCCCTTATTGAGATTTTTTTCTTATCCCACATTATCGACAAAAATAGTTTTTTAAATGATTAGTAAAAAATAAGTATTCTAGTCGAATAAATAATGATTTCAATTGAAGAGAATGTTTTTTTATTTAAAAAATATTTTGTTATGAAAAAATGATACTAAACATAAGTGTCCAAATTTCAATATAATAGTTATTTTAATAATTTATACTAAATTCTATAAAAATGTAATCAAAAAATTATCCCCAAAACAAATGAATGTTAATTCCATTCTAGAGATACAATTTAAATGTTGATTAAGGCATGATATTTATTGAACAAGTATAATGGAAAATTTATAAATAGTTTAGCATAGAAGACTCATAGAATTTGGTTTTACCAATTTTATATAGTTTATTTATTGAAACGTATGAATGTAATTACAATTATTTATAGATAAGTTGCATAAATTATATTCCATATTCAATATTAATTAAATTTTTTATATATGACATTTACTTGAACTTATTCCTATTATAACTGTAATATAATAAGTCGACAGTGTCCAATCAAGTTGATTCTCACTAGATTATTATAAAAACCCTTGTATTTTAAATAATATACTAGTAGAAGGAATTATTTATTTTATATTATATATATATATATCATCAATGAAACATAAATATATTTTCAAACTATGTTCTAATTGTGAATTTAAAATTTTTATGTTTACTTTATGAAAAATAGATTTTTTATTTATCGGTCAGATACTTTTCATAAAATGATTTCTTATTATAATTTTTTTAAAGATAATTATTGGAGATTTTATTAATTCAAAAATATTTGAATTCTTATTTATATTTTAGTCATGATTATCATATAAATTATTTTACCATGGTACGAATCAAGAAATTTCTTCTTAATTCAAAATATAATAGATTTAATTATTGATAAAAAATTATACATGTTATATTATCATGAAAACACTACACCAAAGATCAAGAAATATAGAGAAAAATATAATGACCCAAGAGTCCTACCTCTAGTAGGCCCTGGGTTTGCGACTAGAATCGATGGTACAATAATATAACAATATGGGAGGCATTAACTTTTATAAGAAAAAAAATATTGGGATACAATATGAGTCAACCACAAAATGATCCCTAGAATAATATAAATTAATTCAAACCTATTCCCCAATGCATGTATAAATAAAAGCTGATACATGTAAAATTATCTAAATTAAAGGCCAATTGATTAAAAACTAAGGTTTTAAGACATAAAAAACTCTAATGGTCCAAAATAGAAATGTAAAGAATGGTCCAAAAAGTCCTCCTAGATACGTAAAAACTATTTTTATATACATAGGCTGAGAATATAGTTATACTCAGTTGGAAAACCAAAGAATATACTACACATGTGAAATATCATACTAATTAACCTATTAGAAAATAGGAGAACCAAATGAAACTAAGAATGTATACTAATAAAACTGAAACCTCTCCAAGTATCAATCACCAAATGACGCATCCAAGTATAATAATATATGATATTAAACACATCTATGGCATGGTACCCTACACTACATTCCCACTAATAAGCCTCTCTCACTCATCAATGCTAAACATACTAGTAATCATACCTCTTATAAATATATCCCATAACATCCCTCTTGCATACACCTGGTCCACACATCACATCATTCCATATCCCATCCCACCCACAAATTGATGGGCCCCACATCACATAACATCACATCACATCCGACCCATACACACCTTGGATACACATCACATCTCATCTCATCACATCCCACCCACACAATAAAAGGCCACACATATCATCTCATCCCAAAGACACCTAGTAAATCACACTACAACACATCCTGAAGACTCCTAGGTCTACACACCAGAACTCATCCTCAAGACACCTGGGAAACCACATCACAAATCAACCCAATGACACATCAGATTCCACATCACAACTCACCCGAATACACCTATTCCATTGTAATATATAAGAGGGAGATGGGAAGATTGGTTGTCCATCCATCCACCCTCCCTCCAAGTTGTTTGGAAGTAAACCCACATGTGACTATGGATGTGTTGGAACATAGTTCTCAATAGCGGTTCAATTCATATATAAACCAAAAGAAAATAGATTTTATATACCTTTAGAGTTATAGTATACAAGATCCTGATATTGGTTTAAAATCAGAAAAAACAATCTCATAGAATCCAAAAAAGGCTACAACCTCTAAATGAACAAAATCACACAAAATTTACAGATGAAAAAGTTTAAATTTTACTCTTTAAGACATTTTCCAGATTGATTTTATATTAATAAACTATACTTTAATAGCCTCTTTAATTTATTGACTCAACATTAGTTAGAATTGAATAATATTTATAAAGTCACATTTTTTCATGATTTCATCCCATTAGGTTTTATATAATCATTAAACAGTTAATCCACAAAACACATCATCAGTTTCCTAATTATACATTCCAATTTAAAATTATTTACATGCAGTACTATTTCCATTAATATATAGGTAAATATAATAGAACAAAACTCACATCACAAACATGACATCACAACCCAACTACCACATCCATATCATTTTACAACCATATCCAGTTTTACATCCTTACTGTATAACAATACCACAAACACCATGCCATCCCCATTGCACCACTATATAATAATAATTGTTAAATAACCACTACATAACCACATCCCATACGCATACCCCCACACAAAACAATATAGCTATTCCACATTACCTCTTTCCCACACACACAAACCACTACCAATCCACTCATCATGTCAAAAGATCACAACAGAACTCATATTTTAGATATCGTAAAGAAAGGGAACTTATTCAAGTTCACATTTTTAATTTAGGGTGTTATAATAGAATCCAATAGATCTTAGAGAATTGATTCCTTTAATCTAGTATAAAAAATTAATTATATAATTATAGTGATAAAATTCTATCAAAAAATAGAGTGTTCATGAAATGTCACTAAAACATATCCAGGAAACCAAAAAACACAATATTCATCAAGGAATTATTCCCTTGACAACATAATAACTTATCAAATCAAAACAAAAAAATAAATATATATAACATAAAAATTCACATTCTCCTACCCCATTAAACTAAATACAATGATTCAAATTTTAATAAAGGTGGTGCCTCAATAAAATACCAAGTCATAATTTATTGAATAAAGAAAATACAGATTACATGAGTTTGAGTAACAGAATCTTACTATAATAATTATCATAATAAGGGAGAAAATCATGCGGAAAATCGTCTTGTAAAGTAATTCCTAAGTTTACTCCCTTGTTTGAAAGACCATCAACAACCATGTTCGCTTCACGAATGGCATTTGGGGAAATTTAGTTTATTTCCATGACCGAAGCAAGACAATTCATACAACTAGAAGTATGCTGTTAGGAAAGGTGCACCACCCACTTCCAAATAGCTTAGACAATAGGGATTGAATCACATTAAATATAAATATTGTTCAACCCTTTTCATTGGAAAATTCAATGGCCTCGATCACCCCCATCATTTTTGCTTCCAAAGATGAGGTTGTACCACACCTACAATAGAAGTATCTATGACACGTACCAAGATAATCAATGAAAATAGAACCACATACTGTACGACCTGGGTTTCCTTTATAGGAAGCGTAGATGTTCTCTTTGATCCATCCTAGAAGTGGGGATTTCATGAATACCTCAATGGTGTGTCTAAGTTGTCTTCACAAACCATTAATCATTATTCGGTGAAGGATAAAAAATTCACCAATAGAGTTTTCACAATATGCTTCATGAATCTAGGGAGAATTATAAATGGTAATGAGAATCTGTGTCTTACCAAAATTAAGCATGCATGAGAAATTATTATGAAGAAGATTATTTTTAACATACCACATCACATTGAGGATCTCAGAAACAGTAGTTAAGAAAATATTATTGATTTTTTGATAAGATTCAAAATCCACACAACACTACAATTGAGATATAATAGAATCATAATGTAACCATATGCAACCAAATATGTCATGATTTTAATTCCCTGGAGCTGTAGCATTATACCAAGACAGAAATAGGTGATTATTGTCTTCTCTATTTTCGTTCCACAAGTGACATTTAGAGAAAATTTAGATCCCAAAAGATTATAGAAAAACATTAGCGGGGACCCTGTTATGAGAAATACTCCAAACAAGAGTAAGCCTTGAGGGCTTAATCTATGTTTATATAAAATATTTCAACCAAAACAATATAGATAGAGAATTAATGAAATTTTAATTGTAAATTTTTTTTGAATCATGATCACCATTATAAGAAGGTTCCCAAATGAGGAAATCCACAATGTTAGAGAAGGGGTAGTTTACAATAACATGACTGATGTTGTCAGGAAGGCTGATGTTTTGAGAATTGAAAATAGCCTTTGTGGTGGAGTTGGTATTATCAGGAAGATAATTGGGAGGCATCCTAATGATTAAAAGAGAAACTTTCTAGTTTTAAACCAAACAATTCATGGAGTTATTAGTACTAACCATCCATCAAGAGTTATTCATAATGTTGGTGAAATATTTCCTAACGGACGACAATATGGAAGAAGTGATGTAGTTCAATTTTCCATTCTTATCCTTAGTAAGGAATATTTTATTAAGGAACGGAGAGGAATCAGAGCTATTATGAAGGAACCTCCAGGTCAACCTAGCCTGTATAGCATTATTAAAGAGTTTATGATTATTGATTCCAGGACTACCCTTATCAAAAGGTTTACAACAAGTAGCCCAATGGATGGTCATAAGATTCCTTTCAAGTTTTCCTCCCATCATTTTTTTAATGAAAATGTTAATTTTAGTATGGAGACCCATAGGCCATTTGTACATCATCATCGATTAGACCATTTTGAAAAAAACAAGATATTACATACGAAAAATTCTTCCTTCCTTAGATAGGGATTTTCCCTTTCAAGAAGAACTTTTATTGTTGATTTCATCAATAATGCTATAGATGTAACAAGATTTAGGCCTTCCCCAAAAGATAGGAAAACCAAGATAAGTGAAGGGGAAAGAACTTTCCTTGATATCAAAGTAATTAATGATATTACTTTTCAATTAGAATAAAAAATTCCGAATAAAAAAAAGGATTCTCTCCAGCTTATAGATTGACCATATATTTCTTCATAATGAGTTAGGGAATTTTAAATATTTGGGATATTTCTTTTTTTACCCTATAAGAAAAGGATTATGTCATCAGTATATAAAAGATTCATGGGAACATTTATGATTCTAGATTCCTAAATAGTTTTAATATTTTTTTGATCCACAAGTCAAGTGAGAAATATTCTTCTGTAATCTTCCACCATGGAATAGATAATGGTAAAAATAGGATCTCCTTGCTTAATGCCTCAAGTGCCATTTTTTAAGATGTTAGTGCATTCCGAGGCAAGACAAATTCAATCTTAAAATGTCCTACCTTTTATGAAACCAAATTGATTCCAAGAAAAAATTCAATTTCAAATGGAAGTAAGTCCATTAGCAAGGAGTTTATAGATAATTTTTTAAATGGTATTAATAAGCGCAATAAGATGAAAAAGATGAATCTCAAAAGAATTTTCCACTTTATGAATAAGAGTAAGGAATTGGGAATTTAAGTCATGAAGAAGAATACCATTGAAAATAAATCTTTGACAAGTTTTCAAACATCCAAATGAATAATCTCCCAATAATTTTGGAAAAAACGTTGTTAAAAATATTTGCACCTGGGGAACTAGCATGATTAATCCTAAAGGAAGTGGTGTACATACAAAAAGAAACTCCTACAGAGGATTCCAACCAACTATAGAACCATATTATAGGACTCCAAGGAAGATTTATTTGAAACATCCTACATCATGAGAAATGATATAGAATGAACAATGGGATGTTCTCATACACAAATGGATTATGTCTCAATTTAAAAGGATTTCAATCCATAAAATGGACCATTAAAGGAAAATATAATTAAAACCATGAGTTTTATAAATTATAAAGGCATCAGTAAATTTGAGATACTCATTATATGATGGATCTCAGTTTAAAGGGCCTTAAAAATTAGTAATTTTTTATTTAACTAATTTCATTTCAAAATAGATATAAAAATGGAAAACTCGAAAAAATTGGGAAATTTGTTTAAAAAAAGAAAAATATTAGGATGAGTCACCTCAAGAATTAGAATCCACCAGGATGAGCCATCGATAGAATGAGGTAAAACTAGGATGCGCTATTTACATGATTAGTGACTTATAGGATAATGAACCACTAGGATGAGCCACCAGTAGGATGAGCCACTGCTAGGTTGAGTCACAGCTAGACGGGTCACTACCAGAAGAGTCACTGTTGGACAAGTCACTACTAGATGACTCATCCCGACAATATTAACCACTAGAAAGAGGCACTGCTAGACCAGTCACTGCTAAACTATCCACCACCAGACAAGCCACTACTAAAGGAGCCAGTTCAAGATGAGTCACCTCCATAAGAGTCACCACCATGATGAGTCACCACTAGATGAGTTATCATTGTAAAACTAGAAATTTTGAAAACTATTGAAATTCCCCACTGCTGGAATGACTCAATTGTCCCAAAAACACCCTGGACTACCCCTAGACACCTAAAAACTCGGATTGATTGAAAATTAATGGGTCAGAAATTCCCGACCATCACTATGAGATATCTCTCAAAATATTCTCTCCCTTGAGAAATTGAAACCAACCTGAAAGAAACGAGAGGTAGGTTCTGAACAAAAATCCCTCGAGATACATCTCATGGATCTCCGTTCACCTGAAATAATTCCTTAAACCAAACCTTCTATCCTGAACACCCACATTTACTGAAAAAATACTTCCCAAATCGTATGAATCATGTAATTCCATCCTTTATGTAAATATAGTATCCACTCTAGGTATCCCTGAATCTACCACAATGATTTAATCACGTCGTAGTAAATTGTGTCTTTATTGGGAATCATATCTTACCTTTTTCTTATGTTGGAAAATTATCCACATCAAAAAAAATACATTAAGTTTCATACTACACACTTTATAAAAACCAGAGTCCTAACACCACATGAAAATGAAACCATAGAACAGAAAACTCAATACAACTCTGTGTATTGGGCTTGCATCATTCTCTCACCCTCCCAAGTGCTCTCCTCCAAGACACCATACCTTCATAACACATGATGTAAGGGAATGGTTTATCCTCAAAAATTAATTTTTTTATTTAAATAAAATGGAGGCCCAAAAAACCAAACCATGACATACCTCTCATGTTTCTTGATATATTTGAAACACACCAACCACAATAGAAAAGAAGTGTAAATCTACATAATACATTAAAATATTTTATTGGGGGAGATACCTCTCAAATAGAATAATGAAAAATAGACGGTCATAACCGAAAAATCATGAAATATATATGCCTTTTTTGAGACAAACATTATTTTCAATAAAATTAATCATTCACTAGTTTAAACTCATACATGCCATTAAAAATCCAAATTTAATTAAAATCAAAGCACTTTTTATTTTGACACATTTTTCTTACACCTATTATTTTCATTGTCTTAAAAAGTTTTATTCAATACCTTTTGTTTAAAAAATATATAAAATACTATTTTTTTAAAACCCATTACATTCATTTTAAATCATCCCAAGTCAAAAAATAAAACATTTCACACCCTTTACATTTAAACAATACTCTACATCAAATCATTATTTCAACTCAACAACATTTTTCCAAAAAAATAAGTAATTTGTATTTTTTATTAGGTCACTATAAAGGGTTTACATCACACACACCATGTCCTTTCAGTTCATTTGTTACTTGTCTCAAATTTGACACATGATATGCAATATAAATAAAAGAAAGAATAACGATGTAAAATTGATTTTATCGATTTGTGAAATATCCCATGTTTTATTAGAAAACATTATCCGCTAGTAATATTTTAATGAATTAATTTTTTTATAAAATTTATCCATAAAGAAGGTCATATTAATATAGAAAAAGATTACACAAGACTATAAATAAAAAAGCCTATCCAGTGCACCATGATATGGTCCTTTTTTGGAGGCACTAACTCGCCCACACAATTTTAGAACTCTTCATAATAAAACTCCTATTTATAGAGGGAAATAGATTCCCTCTCTTCATATGTTTTGTTTCATAACATGTAACATAAACAATAGATCCAAAACAAAAATTTCAACTCAAGAGGATATATTAAATCATTTCCATCACTTCCTTTATATAATGATTTGTTCGTGGAAGGCAAGCCCATATTTTATAGTATCACTATCTAAAAAATGACCAGTTTTTAATATTACCAACTGTAAGTCATATTCCATTTTATGAGAGGTGAGGGATTACCATAAAACAAAATAAAATTCCATACCACCATCCACACACAAGTACCCTTTTCACATAACCACTTTTTTCATATCAACGTCCACACTTCCTCAACCAACAATTACTATTATAATTACACAAAACTTCCCAAGCACCGAAATCAAGGAATTACTTATCCCATGTAAAGATATTATCTTATTTGAGGGACACTAACTCACAAACATGGTTTTAATAATTTCCAATTGTAAAGAATTTTGATTAGGGATTAGGTTTCCCCCTATTTATATGATTTAGTATTTTAATGACACATCACATAAAGAAATAAAACATGAACAATCACACATAGCAGCAACATATAGAATCTTCCATAATTATCCAAGGGATTATATTACTTTATCTAGTAATTTATCCAGGGTACTTTCACACAATATTAAATTTTAAATCATAAAAAAGTTAATTAACCATATACAAGTTAATATTATTTTAATGTATGGTGATCATAAACAATCCGTGATATCAGGGGTATCATAAATTAAAATAATCATAGTATAACAATGTCTTCCAAAAATTCTTATTCTTAGCATGTAATATAAACAGTTCAATTCATTGATAACATTGAAACAACAAACAATACTGAACTTTTCCACATTATTTCATGTGAAATAATATTCCTTGAATTTAAATATTTCTAACAATTATCCATGTTAAATATGAAACTAAAAATATTTTGTTTCGTAAATAAGGTTTAATATGTTAAACAAGACGTTCGAGTTGTTACCAAATAAATAAACATCCTAATTTATTAGAAAAAAATTAAACATTCTATTTTATGGTATTGAATTAACATTACAAATTACATACAACTCATTCCATTGAAGTAATCAAAATAAAACATTATTTATATATGAAAATTTAAAACAGAGCATATAGTATTACTATGTTATAATGATTTATCACACTTGCCTGAAACATTAATTAATTATTTTAATGACTGAAGAAAACATACATATATGAAACAATAATGATAAAATGTTTCTAAATAAATATTTATCTAAAAAATTTTAAACATGAAATGTGAAAAATTATCTTATACAAGAACATACCTAGTTATGAACAAATGATTTCATCTTTAAGAATGATTCCCACAACTAACTACTCATGGATTAACATGTGTGGTAAGGTTATTTCAGTACTTAAAAATTATTATCAATCATAAAATAATAATTATAATCATTTAAATAAATATAATCTATATAAGTTACCCCAAATCATGCTTATCGTTTTTCTAAATATTAAAATAAATTTCACAATAATTCCTACCATAACACATGCTTACAAAATATAGTTTTATAAATACTGTGGAACTACAATAAAGAAAAATATAGAGCTTGTTATTATCATCCGGGTATCCAAAATCAATGGATTTATCGATAATAATGATTTTCAGTTTTAGAAATTTCATAAATTAATTTTCTGAATCCATATTTAACAACTACTAAACAAAAACGCTTATAAAAAATTAAAAATGTAGTGAAGTGCATGTAATATTCACTCACATGGAAAACAATACATTATATCATAGATTAAAAATAATTTATTTCATGATGCCACTATAGAATCTATATCAAGGTAACATGATTCATAAGGATATTCTACATTAAACTATTGATAAAAAATAAATAAACAAAGCATGGTTCATTAAAAATTTAAAACCATAGAATAACTAGATGGACTGTTTCAATTTTCAATACAAGCATGAAAAATCCAATTCATTAAGAATCACATTTTAACATGAAGTGAAACAACACATTCAGGCCCCAAGAAGAATTCAAACAAACAATTAAAACTAGTTAACTATTATTCTACTCATTATTTTTAGTTATATGAATAATTAAGAAAACATTAAAAATTTATTAAAAATAATAGCATGGGAGATATTACAGTTAAAAAAACATAAATTTTCCTGATTTATTAAATTCATTTTCACTACCTATGATCACCCAATTAAAAAAATACACTAGTTGACGGGATTCATGAACCTCTCCTAGTTCTATAATGTGAAAGTAATGATGCCTCACTTGGACATTCATTAGGCTCAGAGTCTGTACACTGGATCAAGAGGGTCCAAACAATAATGTTTCCTAGCCTATCTCCATATATTTTTTCATACACCAAGGTCAACTGACTCTATTTCCATATTAACCCATTCATTTCTCATTGTGCGTAACTCTAAAATCCACCCTATCTCTCTAATATCAAAATATGATGACATTCTATCATTACCCTCTCCCACCAAATAAAACACAATGAATGGAGAGAGATAATGACACCCTGTGTCCTGCCTCTGATTGGCCCTCAGTTGGCGACGAGCACAGAGGGAATAAAAATCTCCCAATATGGCGGTAATTACCCTATATAAGAAAACTAGATCAAGATATCGGATAAATAAAGCACAAAAATCACATGGAATAATATAAAACAAAAAGGAACCATTCAAATTGAATATTTAATTCATAACTGATATATCTAAAAGTATCCAAATGAAATACTGAAGGAGTGAAAAATACAAAAGCAACATAGAAACTAATCCAATGGTTAGAAATAGAAATTCACATCATAGTACAAAATGTTCTATGAGAATTTTGAAAATCGTTTTTGTAAATGTTGGGTGAGCGTACATGTATACTCAATATAAAGAACAATGTCTCTCCATCCCATGTGAATGATTATAAAAATATTCCCATGAGTAAAAAGAACAAAAATAAACAATGAAGGTATACAAACAAAACCATAATCCCACTGAGGTGCACTCAACAAATAATGCATCCATGTATAATAATACATGATGTGAATCACGTCATGGGAAGAGTTCCCCACACCACTTTCCCACTGATTAACTTCTCTCACACCCCAGCGACAAAGATCATGGGGCTCCCACCTCTTCTGAATATATCAATCACCTCCATCCCACACACACATAGGACACACATCACGTCACATCACATCAAATCCATCCGGCACACACAAGGTCCACACATCACATCACGTGACATCACATACCACCCACACACACCAGGGCCACACAACACATCTAATCAAATCTCATCCCTCCATACACATGTGTTCTATAAATCACATCCCTTACTAATGACACATAGGAAAACACACCACAACTCGTCTTACAGACACTTTGGATGACACACCATAACTCATCTTGAATAAACCTTTGACACGACATAAAAACTCATTCGAAAGACACTTGGGGAAACACATCACAACTTTCCTAAAGACACCTGGGACATTATCTCATGTAATAGGGGTAGGTTAGGGTGTGTGTCCAACCATCTATCCTCCCACTAGGGTGTTAGGAAATACACCCCCATGAAGTTATGCTGGTGTTATCACATAGTGATCAATGGGGGTGGGGTGTGTATAGAAATGTACAAAATAGATAGTGTATATACATATAGGGTTTCAATCCAACATCCCATCATATTGGTTTACAAAAAGAACTAACCATCTCATAAAATACACACAAGCACCACCATCTCCAAATTCATAAAATCACACAAAAAAATAGATGATAAAATTCAAAATTTAGACTTTAATACATTTTACAGGGTCTCTAAATATTAATAAATTTCAATTTGACCACCTCATTAATTTATTTACTCAACAACTTTAGAATCCAATTCCAATTAGGAATACACCATATTTAATAATTGAATCCCATTAGTTTTTATATAAACATTTAAAGGTTAATCAACATTTTACATCATCGATTTACTCATTAAACATGCCCATTTTATGTTATTAAATGTAGTATTAGTTCCATTACTACTTGGGTAAAAATAACAGAACCAATAACACATCATAAACAGTAGATAAAAACCCAATTAACACATCCACATAATTTTACAACCATATCCCATATCATAGCCTCATTAAAAACCATATCAAAACAACCATCACAACCCCCACTACACCATTGTATCATAATAACCATTATGGCCCCACTACACAACCACGTATCATCCACCTCTCCCATACACATAAAAATACATAAGTTGTAAAATACCATAGTTCCATGCACACAACCCGTATCTATTCCACGCATCATGCCAGATGATCACAACATGACTAATTTTTTCAGATTTAAAAAGATAAGGACACTTATTCTATTTCAATTTATTAATTATGTGTGTTATCATAGAATCCATTGGATTCTGGGGAATCCATTCTATTAACAAAATATATGTACCTTACTTGTTATTTATTATGATACCATCTAATGACAACAATTGTGATTTCATGAAAAGAAACTAAAGTGTAACCAAAAAACCAACATACACAATATTCATCATGTAATAACACATATTAAAATAAAATATAAAATAAAATCAAAAAATAATAATAATTAAAAAGTTAAAAGAAAATTATTAAAATTCCCCTTACATTGTGAACAAAATTTCCAAATACATCATATATAATAATCTGGATGACACCATTTTAACAAGAGATCATAGTTATAGTCGAACCCCGCATTATACACATTAGGGGAAATAATGTAAAACCAACCTAGAAGAAATTTGATCCACACATCCTTGTTGCACCAATAAATAGCATTGCAATACAACAGGAAACTCTCCAGGGGGGATTTGAACCAACTAAATCATCACCTTATAAGACTCCAAGGAAGAAGGATTTTGTCCCTCAAGTATCATAATATATAATAAGGAAAGAACTATTCAAATATCTACACCTTTGATGTAATAGATACGAAACTAGGGGGATTTAAAACTTTTTAGTTAACCATAAAAAGGGAATCTCATTATAACCACACATTTTATTATTTTTAAAGAAATCCATGCAATTTATAAACTCATGATTTTATTAATATCTATTTAAAAGGCCTAAAAATAATTAATTATATTATCACACTCATTTATTGTATAAAAAGATATAAAAAGGGAAAATCTAGTCAAACTAGAAAATTTTGGAAAATGGAAACTGTCAGAATGAGGTGCTGCTAGGATGAGGCACCACCAGGATGAGCCAACTCCAGGATGAGGCGCCACAAAGATACACCACTACTAGGGTGAAAAACCACTATTGTGAGTAAAAACTGGAAAAGTCACCGCCTGATGAGTCACCTTCAGACAAGTCACCACCAATGAAGTAACTTATAGCTGAATCACCTCTTGATTAGTCACTACTTTGAGGTTTCACCGCCATAAAACTCACTGACATATGAGTTACCACTAGACAAGCCACCGCTAGATGAGTCATAGCTAGAAAACTACAAATTTTGGAAACTGCTAAAATGAATCACCACCAGAATGACTCACATGTTTCAAAAACACCTCAGACTACCCCTAGACACCTCAAACATCATATTTTTGGCAATAAAAGGGATAAGAGGTTCTGTTTATTACACATATGATGTTATTTAAATGTAAAAATTTTAATTTTATAATTTTAGATTTTAAAAAATTGTATTCATTATTTGATTTAGTTTTTGGAGAAATATGTTAGAGTTATGCTTCAAGATATTTCATAGAAATATAATTTTTGGTGATTTTTTTAAAATATCATTTTTATTAATATTTTATATTTTATATAATAATGAATACATAAATATGAATAAATTATGAATTCTATATATGATTTCATACATTATAATGTAATCAAAATATAATAAAAATATTAATCAATTCATACAAATAAAATTTTATTCTAACATTCAGATGAAAATCATTATCAATTCTGATGTAGTGCTACTCCAATGTTAAAAAATTCCAATTTGATACATTTCAGAAAATATTTAGTAAATGATAACAAATAACATTAATTGAGAGTTACATTTTATTATTCATAAATTAATTTTATAATTATTTAATAATAAAAATTATATATAACATGATAAATATTTAAAAATTTGTTGATTGTTTACACAAGGATGGAAAAGTCAAAAAAGTATATTAAAAATGATATTATATTGTTAATATGAATAAATAATTTTATGAATGGTTTTATATAATGATATTTATAAATAGTAAATTATAGATACATTATAATATATTTTTTAATATATAATGATATGAATATTATCCCAAATGATCATGCAACATCAATGTGTCACATGTCCAAGTAGTTGAAAATCAATGTAAATTATAATAAAAGTGTAAAAATTAATAATATTTAGAAGAATATTTTTCAATATATAATTTTAATGATAAAAATTATAGGAAAGTAACTATTGAAATATTTATATTAAAATTACTTTGATATATAGTTATTTTTAAAATTTACGTTATAAAAATAACCATGAACAAGAATTTAATTTTTATTTAATGTAACCAATTATTTATAAAGTAACTATAAAATTATTTTATCAAACAATATATCAATTTATTTGGTTTAGGGTCTATAAAATCATCAATTTTCCATTAATGATAAATTTTTCATTTTATGATTTAATTTTCATCCAATTATATTTGGTATTTGCAATCATCATTTTCTTATAAATGTAGTCCCATTATACTACTTTTAGAACACATATCTAGTTCCTTTTTCTATATATATTATTCCATAATATCTCAAAAAATTTCCCTTCCCAAACCATAATGTATATAATCCTTCCAAAACTATTATTTTCTAAGGATTTGGAAAAACCCTATTGGAGGGGGATTGAGGAGCATGGTAAGGGTTTCCAAACCTAATTCATCATTATTTTTTAGTTTGTTTTAAGCTGTAAAATAGTTTAAAAACTCCACCTATATTTTACCCATTATTAAATTTAAATTTATTATAAGATTAATGATTGATTATTAGAGATAGATCATCCAATATCTCTCAATAAACTGTTTTTATAAGTTACTATTATGTCAAAATACTTGGTTTTTTAAACCAAGGTTTTTCATTTCGACTAAAATATTACTCTTTTGAAAAACATATGTAATATTTAAAATTACTCCAAAAAATTTATTTAATTTAATAAATAATGTTTTTAGAAAAATAAATTTATTTCTTTTTTTATAATTAGAAATATTTTGAAAATATTTTTTCACCCTAGGAGTTTTAAGCTAACTAAGTGAACATATATTTTTTCATAAGTTTCCATCATTAATGTCTATTTTTCAAAAATAAATTAATTATTTCATATAACATTACTATTATATTTTTATAAATAATTTTATTATTGAATAGTTAAATATCTATCATAAAATTATAAGTCACAATAAACAATCATTCATATTTTTTTGTTTATAATTAGCGTAACAAGGGAAATTTAAAGAAAAATAATTATTTCAGGAACTATTGAATTTTTTTAAACAATAATGAAATGAAGACCCTACCATAATATCCATAGAGGTTATATAACCCATATAAAAGAAAATTTAATAATTATAATGATCCCAAATCTATTTTCTAATCAAACATACCAAATATGGCCAATATAAACATACTCATTAAGTAAATAAATGAATCTCAATAACAATTGATGTGAAGAGAACAATAATATGGGAATTAAAATGAATAAATGTTATACTAAAATAAACTAAAATATATATTTTTATTATTTAAGAGTGTATATGATATATGATACTTGTGGGGACTTGAGGTAAGGGGAATCTTAATTAAATTTCAATTCTATTGGTTATATACATTACTTATTTACTATATTAAGAAAAGACTGTTTGAATTATGACAAACAATTATTTTATGTTATATTTGGATATTTTTATGTGGTTTTAATTTTGCACATAATCTCTATCTTGATGTATTTCTAGTTCACATGTTATAATCTTTTTAAGGGTTCTTTTTCTCAATTTAAATTTCCTTAATTCATATTACGGACAATTTATAATTTTTAGATGATATAATTACATCCATATTGTATTTACGAATAATAAATATATTTTCTATCAAGATATTTGGATGCTTATCTTATAACCCAACATCCATGTTCATTTATTTAATGGTTACCAATGTTCGATGGGTTTTATAATACTTTTCCTAATCTGAGGCATGTTTCAATTTACGAACCTACATGAATTTATATGGCATATATACTTACTCTTTGAAAAATTTTATCACATTTATATTTTATCCATGTAATGGATATTTCCTTTTTTATATTATTTCTTTCATGATATTTTTGCTCAAAATTTATATGGTGCTTTCTTTACAATCCATGCATGATTATTTTTTTATTCAACCAAGTTATTTCTCTAATGTGACTAGTTTTTTTTTATTTTTTCAATAATTTTCTTTGTTATAATTCATTGATTATTTGATTTTATTTTATGATATATTAGAAATTTAATTAAATGGTTTTAAAAAATAATTTTTTTAATATATTATTCATATATCACTTTTTATTATCTTTATATGTTTAAGGATCCTAGTCTTATATGTTAACTTCTTGACCTAATTTTCCTATGATAATTTCTATTATTCTTTAACTAGATTCCCTTATAGGTTCCTTTCATTTTTGACATAAAGGCATTTTTACAATGTTCTGTGAAGTTTTTACTTATTATATATTTTTTTTAATGATATAAGAGGTTTTATTTTAATCCTTTACTGAAGATGTCTTCATATTTATCTCTCCACACTCTCAGTAATGTATTTCAAGATCATTCACCCAAATAATCAAATTTAATTTAACCAGTCTAATATGTTTCTATAATATTTTGATCTCAATTTTTAATTGGTTAGCCCATTTTTAAAGAGATATATTATTAATGGGTAAACTAAAAATTTATGTGTTTATGGGTTGAAAATATTTCTTTTATTCATGAAATACTTCAAGGTAACCATGTATGTATTTTATTCATTATTTGGTTCTCTTAAATTTTATATGATTTTTAGTGATCTTGATATATAAATCTTTAATGTATTGGGTAATGATATATTCCCTTTATAATATTTTTTTAAAATATTTGAATAAGATATTCTATTTTAAGGGTGATTGTAAGAGTGATTTTGAGAATGATGACCCACGTAACCTTCATTTTTTTTAAATGTTTGCCTTGTTTTGAGATTGTTTTCTAGAATTATTGAGTCAACCAGTATGATTGTTACTATATTTGGTTTTCATTGCTAATGATTATCTAATCATTATTTCACAAACCATTTCGTTATGTGTTATGACTTGATTATGAATTCGATAATGATTTATGATATGCATATAATTTTTATGGTTTCCTTATGAAAAATTTATATACGTTGAATATATTCTCATACCCACAGGATCATTTTATGCTCACATGTTATCTTTGATCACTAACACCTATTTTTTTCCTTAATGAGTGTTTTATATCAAACTTATTATTCATCCACTCTCTATTTTTTCAAAAAAGTAGTATATATTACAGATGTTTATGGCTATCATGGGTGGAGACTTTTTTAGAGATCTTAAGTAATTATTTTAAATTAATTAAATCATATTTTGGAGGAAAAAATTACAATTTAGAATCATTGATATGAGTTTGGTTATGTTAATATTTTTTATATTTCACTATAACAAAAAAGGGTATCTGTTATGTAATTTATTCTGAAATCTTTATGGTTATTTTCTCTACAAAAAATATTCTTTGGTCACGTCAGTTGGTATCAATGCTATTATGTAAGGAATATGTTTTAGAACTGCATCTAGGTCTAAGGGTTCTGGGATGTTATTATTGGTAATAATATTGGTTTTAGATAACATTTTATGTTGGGATGTTATCTATGAAGTATATTTTATGAGATTTTTGATACCATAAATGGTTAATATGTCTAATTTTTGTTATAAATTTATTTTTATAACTACCCTTTTGAGGTATTATGTGATTTTATTTTCTGGCCATCCTTGATAATATTGAAAATAAGTAAATGTATTTAATGAGACTAAATAAATAATATATAGGTTTCCAATAGTTTTTCTATTTGATATCAAATATACAATATTATATGTAGATTTTATAATGGGATAATTGATTTTTGTATTATATGTTGGGTAGTGTAAACATCCATGGAAATTTAATAGCAATTTGTACACAAATTGTTCAAGTTTGTATTGGAAAATTTTTTCCTCTAGATGATTACATTTTTTAGGTATAGAGAATTAATTCATAATATGTGATTTTATTTTAAATTTATTGATAATATTTTTTGAATAAATATTTCATTGATATCACAAAATTATATATTTAAATTATATTTTTAATTATGAATTTAAAATAATTATGTTTAAATTATGGGTTATATATTTATGGGTTATATATTTATGGGTTATATATTTTTAATTATGTTTATTTATGGGTTATATATTTTTTCTTAAATTTACATCCAATTATGATATATTTTAAAAATTATTTATATTATATATAATTTTGAAATTGAAAAATTAATTAATTTATTTTTATATTTATTATTATGGTAATCATATAAATAATTTTGTTAATGTTTGAAAGAGTGACATGGGTCTCAATTTAACACAAGTAGTTTTTATTCTAGAAGAATAGATTTCCCATGGCATGAATCGTCATAATTAGTTTTTAAATATATAAATATTTCAATTTCAACTATATGAATTTAAATTCAACATTTAATTTATAAAATAAAAAATAATTTATGTTTAAATGCAGGGATATTTCAGGGAAAGGTTATTTTAGGCTGAATACATAAAAATATTGTTTTAATGAATAATGTATATTGTATGACATCTTCATGGAATAAATTCTCAATAATTATTTTAAAACATATGTATATTATTAATAATAATAATAAACTAAAAATTTTAATAAAAATATTACTCAATTCTTATAAATTATATTTTACTTGAATATAATTTTGAAAATCATTGTGAGTGCTAACACAGTGCTTACGTGACACGAGAAAAAGAATATTTTGAATGATTGAGATAGTATTTGATAAATGATAAGTCTGATATCTTTATAGAAGAAAAATTTTTTATCCAATCATATATTTTGATCAATTTTATGATATTTTTATTTTATATAACATTATAAACATCTTAATGTCTACCTAATGATTGGGTATTGTTGGGAAAGACATAATACATTTTTTAAAATTGATATAATAAAAATTATTAGAATAAATAACATTAATAATGGTTATAAATTTTGATATTGAAAAAAACTAATAACAATTATTTTTTTATTATATTTTTTATATAAACAAATACGGTAATTTTCCAAAATGATTTTGAATCATTGATGTGGAACTTATTCAAATGGGTGATATTAAAAAATAATGTGTTTTATATGTTTTAAACTGATATATTTCAAATTAGTTGTGGAATTTCATGATTTTCAATGATCAAATTTATATTTATGAAATTAATAAAATCTAAAATTTTAAATCCTTATCTATCAAGATATTTTTAATAATTATATTATCAAAATAACATTGAGAATATCTATAAATATTATTTAATTTAAAAAATGGTTTATAAATTTATTACAAAATTTTAAAATATTTTCACGAATAAATTTTGAATGATTTCGGATGATCATATCATCAATTTCCCATTTATGATCTATTTTTGTTATAAGATTTTATTTCTGACACTGAAATATGTAGTATTTTCCATTATATTTTTCATAGAAAAGCGGACCCATTAAACACTATCCAAAACAAATATCATGTTTGATTCGGTCATAATATTCATTGATAATACTAATTTAAATTTCTATGTACATGTTTCAAAGTATTTGGTCATTTAAAAGATCCATTATCTAATAGATTTAGGCCCAATCCTATGGAATTTGTTCGAGGTCTGTGGTATGGGTTTCCAAGCCTACTTCTATCTTATTTGTGTTTCATTATTGAAAAAAATCATAATTTTTATTTCATGCATGATTATATTTAATGGTACTATTTATTTATAATATATTGAGGATATATAAAATCCAATACTGCTATTTGAACATATTTTCAGGAGTTGCTACTTTCTGAAAATAGAGGGTTCCCCCCAAAACGATGCCTTTTTGGTTTCAACAACCCACTTAATCTTATAAAAAATAGATGTTCTTTTTAAAAGTATCCATAAAATTATATTTATTTTTATGTAATTTCTCTTAAAAATAAAATA
The DNA here is from genome assembly GCA_963277665.1 of Viscum album. Lineage (NCBI taxonomy): Eukaryota > Viridiplantae > Streptophyta > Magnoliopsida > Santalales > Viscaceae > Viscum > Viscum album. The sequence continues at coordinate 1,911,751,338 of OY728155.1, forward strand.
TTTTATTTTATTTTACTTATTTTAAAATATTATGATAAACATTTCTCACATTGGTTGTTCTACACTACCAAAGTGAATGGTGATGTTTTCATAAGACTACAAATTTAATTTATTTTCTTAATAATATTTTTTGGGATTAAATATAAAACATATATTTATGTTTAATTATTATTTTCATTCAATAATTCTTAAATATATATTGAAATTAAAAAAAATAAATGTAAATATATATGGATATTTTTAGTCATTGAAAACAAGATTATAAAGGGAGATTCATGGATAAGTAAATATTTCTTCTGTTTTTGAACATTGTGTTTTTCAAAATGATATGGATGCCTAAGAATAAAAACAATAATATTTATGTAACCCATTTATATGAACATGATAAAATTATAAATATACCAAATATTTTTTTATACAAAAAACAACAAAATAATAAACAAGAACATACTAACAATATAAATAAATGAAACAAGATAACCAAAGCAATGAATGGAATAGTAATATATAAATTTATATGAAAAATATTATGAATAAGTTTAATATATTTGAAATATTTTGAATTTAGTATATAGAAGACGTATGAGGAATGTCGACACTTAAAGTAAGAGGATTCTTAACATAACGTCTACTCATTGGGTTATATATTTAATCATTAAATATTTTATACCAGGATTATGTACATAATGAAATATAATTATTTAATGTTTTATTTACTATTGTTCTATGTTCATTTAAATTTTATTTATATAATCTATATCTTAACATATTCTAACATCAAATGTTACGAGGTTTGTATGGATTCTTTGTCTAAATTTGAAATCCATGTGGCATGTTTCATTTTATGAACCATTTTTTATTTTTATATAGTGTAGCTATATCACTATTTCATTCAAGGGGACAAAATACATTTTTCATAGTGGGATTCACATTTCACAATCACCTATACATGTGAGATGATTAAAATATTACAAAAGTTATAATGGGCATTCATGTAAAATATTATTCTTTGGGACATGTTTTATATATACATAGTTATAATAATTTTTATATTGTATAGAATTGTTATATTTCAATTTTATCATGTATTTATTGAATCTGTAGTATTTAATGTTCATTTTTAATTTCATTCTTAAAATGGAACTTTATTTCAATGTTTTCAGGGGTTATCCTTACAATATTTTCATTACAGGTTTTGAAGTCTCCTCACAATGATTTATATTCCATGTCCGTATTATTAAAATTTTCTCATTAAAATTATTATTAACCCATATATGCTTTTTTACGGTCATTTTGTTTATTTTTATCCCCATTATATATATATTTTTTAAAAATCTTTACAATGTTTTTCATATGGGTAAAATTTTAATCCCTTTACCAATGTCTGAAGACTATAATTTTTTAGAAATTCTCATAAGAAATCCTATATCCATATCTATTTCCATTAATAATTAAAAATATTACTTTCTTGGTTCCTATTGTTTCATAGGAAATTATTTCCTCAATGTTCTTTGAATTTTTCATTTGGTATAAATGTTTTTATAAAAATAATATTTTTTCTGTTATGCCTTTACGTGTGATGTTTTAAATTTTTATATCAAATATATATAAGGATTTATAAGAACATTATTTCAAATATTCATATTTAATATCAATAATATTATTTATTTACATATAATTTCAAGTAAATGGATAATTTTTAAACAAATTTAAATATAGATTTTTTAATGGGTTAACTAAAAATTCTTGATTCTATGGTTTGAAATTTTATTTATTCATGCTTTTTTTAAATAAACTTGTATATATTTTTTATTTTGGATATGGTTTGAACAAATTTTCAGTAATTATGGGTAAGTCTAGTATAAATATTTCTAATTCATTGGGTAGTTATTTATTCTCCAAAGTAGATATCATATAAATAGGTGAATTTATATTCAATTATAATGGTTATTGTAAGGGTTATTATAAAAGTGATTTTAAGCGTTAATATAAATATTATTTCCCATTAATAATTAATGATTATTCTTTCTTCATTTCTTCTTAGTTATGAAGTTGTTTTATGGAAGTATTTATCTGTGAAGTTTAAATATATATGTGATTTTTTTGTGGATCATGATTATTATATCATGATTTCACACTATTAAAACTCAATTATTATTATTATCTTATGATATGACACATAATTGATGGTCCACACATTATTGGTAATAATTTAATTATATTTTTATTATATACCATGATTTTTTCACCTTCCAGCATGATCATGTTATGAATACTTATGATCCTTGATCATAGATATCTATATTTACCCTTTCCAAGTATTAAAAATCACCATGCATATGTTTGTATTCCCTGGGTGAAGGATAAAAGCATTAAATATTAAATTTATAAAAGAATATCAGGTGTAGAAAATTATATGAGAGATATTAATGAATTATTAAAAATCATTAATTAATGTTTTGGTGGGAAAATATAAATTTGGAGAGAAAAACATCAGTTTTATTAATTTAATGATTTTCATATGTCTCTAAAACTATAAACATTAAATAGAAGGGGTATGTAAGTGATTTTTTAATATTTATTTAAATTTTAGCAGGTTATGGTTATTCATACGTCACATCAGTTGGTATCAAATCCAGTATGTAAGGAATATGTTTTTCACTAAACATGGTTGTACAGGATCCAGAAAATTAGAATTTTAGATAATTTAATACACACAAAATTGAGATTATTTATATATTTTCTTAATAATAGTGATCTATGTATAAGTTTTGGATATTTATAAATATCTAATATGTCCTTCTACATAAAATCCAATATGCTCAAGTATTAAAGAATAATATATTAATTATCCTTCAACATTATTATGATGGTTGTTCAATTGATTGTGAAATCAATTATCATTCTATTTACAAGGATAAAACCTCTTGATTTAAATCACATAGAAATGAAAATGACCATATATTAGATCTTTATTCCTTGTGTAAACATTATAATATTTATTTTAATATTGAGATAAAGGAATCATTTATTTTTTATAGAATACATATAAATTTGATTTTTTATTTTTTGATAAATATTTTTAAGAATAATTTGGTTAATTTACTTAAATATCATTTAATGAATAGAGTCAATATGATTCATATTAAATATGAAAGAAAAGAAAATAATATTTTAAACCTATAAATGATTTAAAAAATCAATGATGTTTTAATTTTAAGAAATTTTCAATTCATCAATGGAGATTTTTTTGGACTTGATAGAATATATTACTTTACATGTCAATCTTATATTTTTTTAGTAATGATTTTTATAGGTTTATATGTTTTTATTTGTTGAGGCTTAATAGTGAAACATGTGTTATCCTCATTAAATTATAAAAAATAATTAATAATAAAAAACAAAATTATTTATTTTAAATGTGATTGTGGATAATTTAATATGGTCTATTTTAACATATTTTTTCTAAAATAATTATTTTAAACAAAATTTTATTCCTCTTGAACAACATAAATAATGGTTTTATTGAAAATAAAAATTTGAATTTGAAAAAAAATGTATGAAACTTGTTATGTGAATGCATCTTATAGGATTATTTGTTATATGAATATGAAAATATGGCCTATTCTAACATTGGAAAAGTTGTAATGAGGTATATTTTTAAAAAAACACCCTATTATTTATGGATTGTAAGAACACATAATGTTTGAATCTTAATTTAATTGGGAACCACATAATATATATTCAATACTAATGATAATTTTTGTACATTTGATATAATGGATGATGAATTAATCGTTATAAATTTATAAAATACATATTAATATTATAGTGTTTTAAGAAAATGCAATAATATTTAATGAGTCTATTCATGAAATGTTTGATGTTATGGATCCATTTAATCAAATGAAAACATCTATAGTATAAATTTATGATTATCTTCAAATATTTAGGCACACTACTCATGTCAATAGACAAAGGGATAGGGGGATGAAGAATAAAATCGTATAAAATAAATATCCATCGAGTTTTACTTCTCTAAATCTATAGTACCTTAATTTTTTATTAAATTTTTTATAATAACCATTTCAATTTGATTTAGGGGAATCCTTACATGGACCACGTGCCCAAAGTCACTAGACCCAATACTAAACCATTTGTAATATCCCAACCATTTATGTAGTCGTCTTAATATTTTTTACATGTACACTTTCATTGGTTTTATGTAATTTTTTTGGAAATAAATTAATGAGTATATAGGTGGCAAATTATTAAAATGGAACAAAAAGGGTTTTGCACAATTGGTCCATTGTTAGGGAAAAACCGTGTTCCCCAACCCACCTAACTGTTTGAACCTAGAAAGAGGATAATTGAACGGTTGGTGCATTGTTTGTCAAAATGTATTCCATCATAGTATTAACTATGTAACCATATAAAATAGGCACATGATTTAGATACACGGTTAGTGAAGGTTGTGGGCCGCTACCCATAAAACTGTGGGTAGGAATTAATGTCTCCCAGAAAAACTTTTAAAAAATATCAAACCACCATTTTAATCTAATATTTACCACCATTTTACCCTAGGATGTCTTTCACAATTTTGTAACTCTCCATTAAAATTCCAATCCTTAATGTCCATTTCCTTTGTGATTCAGATCCTGGATCAAAGATATTCACTCCTCCTAGTAAGTAAATCCTATTCCGATTGATTCTCATTCTTATGTTGATCCTTTTATGGGATGTATTCATTTTTTTTCATGTTATAGACATGGATTAAATTAGTATAGATCTAGTCTTATAGACCTATATGTTAATCTAACAGATCATTATTTCTTTAATATTTATTTAGGGTTATATATTTGGATCTCATACTACATCATTACTCTGCTGGATTTTTTTTGACATCTATTGGGGAGATTTATTCATCAAACATGAGGTAGTAGGTCTAATATTAATATCCCATATTCATTATTATGATTACCAGTACATAAATTGTAGAATTTCTATATTTTTTTTTGAAATTTAATAACTTAAAATAATTAATTAATATGAAAAAATAATTAAATAAGTATTTGTATAATTGTTGGAATTGGGAAAAATTAATTATTATATTAATTATGAGATATTCATATTGTGAAATTTATAATTGATTGTGGAATTAATTATGGGAGGTCAATATTGTTAATTGTAAGAATTAATCATACAATTAATTATTGGATATTGATATTGTTAATTGATATAATTAATTTTAGAATTAAAAATGGGAAATTTATATTCATAATTGAGATAATTGATTTTTTAAATTAAATATGGGATATTGATATTGTGAATAGAGATAATTAATTATTAGACATTAATGATATAAATTGAATAAATAAATGTTTAATTGATCATTAGATATTGAAATGATGAGTATGAGTAATTAATTGGTGAATTAATTAATGGGTTGTTGAGGTATATGTGATATTATGAGGATTTAAACTATGTGTTATGAAATTTTTAAGGGGACATGGACATTTGGCCAGCTATTATTAATGGTATCATTCTCATTCAACAATGAGTTATTTAATTGTTAATTGTAGCATGTAAATTCATTTATGTATTATTAATGGTAAAATTCTCAATTAATTATGTGTTATTAAATGGTGAATGGAAACATGGAAATTAGGCCAAGTAATAAGGATGGTATCATGCTCATTCAATCTTATATTATGAAATGGTTAATGGTAACATGGACATTCATCCATGTAGTTTCAATGGTAACATGGTCATTGAATTGATAAATGGGGAGTGGTATCATGGTCATTCACTTCTGAGATTAGGAATGTTAACATGGACATTAAAATTTGATATCCTTTGGGAATTGATTGGGGCCTAAAATGGGCCAAAGTAGGCATTGAGGTTCAGGTGTCCTCAAGAACCCGAGGATTTGTGTGGTTAAATAGATAATATTTGATAATGTGATAAATGTTTATTTATGCATTGTAATTATTCATTTATAAAACCTCATAAAATTTTATTTATTGTATTTGTATTAGACATCATTGGTAATGGACTACTGAGTTTTACTCACACCCTACCTAGGATACCTTATTGGTACCCTAATAGATTTCATGGTTATAAGACTGGTTAAGGGAAAAGGCCTGGTGTTAGTCAGCTAAATCGGGGATGGATCACGGATGAGGGAACCATGCATGGTTCATTATTCTCTTGGGGGGTTTTTAGAGTAATTACTTTTGAGTTACATAATAGACACATGATACGTACATAGCATAGAATTTTATGTGATTGAGTTGTATATTGTTATTCCTTCTCTTATTATCATGAGATATTGGTATTGTTTTTTCTAGTATTTTAATCTATTATTTTTTATTTATTTACACTAATATACCACTCTGATGATAGAGGGTATAGTCTTCATTTGATTGACATATCATAAAATCAGTACTAGTCACCAGCCTCTGGTGTATGAGAAGGCATGTTTGAGGTCCTGTTATGACCTCGTGCATGAGAGTAGAAAATCCACGTATGGGGGAAACCCCATGTACCCACAGTGGGATTATTGTTATTGAAAATTTCTGTTACAGTTGAATATGATTTCACCTTGAGTGACACATCAGTTTTGTGATGTGATTATTGTTTCTATATTTTATTAAGAATTGAGTTACGACCCTATATGAAATATGAGGATAGTTTCATGAATTAAACTAAGATCCTATTATTATATGGGACATCCATCATCTTATGTATGAATGTGAAAATGGGTATTAAGTATGTTGTTGAACTATAACTACTTGTTATTCCTATTGAAATCAATATGAAAAAGGTTCCTAATAATAAATTGAGAATTGAAAAAATCGAAAATGTGAGAATATTGCTGAAAAATGTGAATATTTGAGAAATGAGAATGTGTTTACCCTTTTCAACTAGGGATTTAGGTATAGGGTGGGTAAGGGTAGTCATAGAACCAAGGTTTGGACCACGTGGAGATGTTTTAGTAAAGGGATTATTGTGCCTAGTTGTGATTTTTCCTCTTACTAAAATGGCATAAAGTTGTGTTATGAGTCCTAATATGGTTTTTTAGAATTGTAATGGTATTCATCAATGATGAAACTTGTTGAGAGGAAGAAAAGAGGAAATGACCGGTTATTCTCATTCTATTGTGGAACCAAAGGAATTTATAGTTTTTGGTGAGGGATCCAGGGAGTAGTACCAATATAACATTAGTCCCTTGATGAAATTCATTTAAAGATACCTAGGGTAGATTGTGAAGAGTATGGTTAACTAGATGTGGGATTTTTAGTTTAATAACCCTCTATCATTTACTGGAGACAGTGGACTTAAGGTAGTTGAGTTCTGGATTGATTCCATTGAGACGATACTTGACCATTTTCAGAGTCCTTTGGGTAAGAGAATCATGTTGGATTCATATATTATATGTGAATTAGTGAATCCATTATCATACATTTAGGTGCATATTGGACTAGCTGATGTTATGTTATGGAATGAATTATTATAGAAGTTCATAGAGAACTTCTATCCAGAGATTTTGAGATAGGAAAGAGTATTTTAATTCATATGGTTTACTTAGGGTGCATGTCTATGATGGTCTATGATGGATACATTATAGACCTGTAGTGCTTTGCTCAAGTGTTTATAGGTGATGAGACAAATACATTGATATGTTTTTACTGTATACTTAAGTGTTTTTTTATGTCCTAATTTAATTTATTTTGGTTAAATAAGGTTATTTAGATGGTGTATCTGTAACACCCCAAGCTTCCATGGTACGCTACTCTTTTAATAATACAGTAGTGCGTCTTGTATTCAACATCGAGTTCTAACACACACCACAACCAATCAAACTAGCCATTATGAATAGTAATACCCACCTTTTGAAATTATAAACATTTTTTCATAAAAAATGGACATCATTTTTAGATTCTTAATATCAAAATTATCTTAGGGGGAATTTTTTGTACTTTTCATACAAGTTTCATATTTTGATGAATAGTGAAAAATACTAAATTTCAATTAAAAACAACTTGTTTAATCAAAATAATTAATAGTGATAAAGTATTAATTTGAATGATTTTAGATTATAATTAGACTATATTTTTTTCATTTAATCCAATTATGGTCATTGGACATAATTTGACATTTAAACTGGACATAAGCAAGTGACAATCTTTTGATACTTATTATTTCGTAAAAACACGCTTTTTTGTTTTGACAACCGGATTTAATTTTAAATTAATTTCTGCCACTTCTATGTTTTGAATTTAGAAAAATGGATTCTATATTTAGAATCATGAGATCCAAATTGTGTAAATATGTAACTTTTATTTTTAGATATTTTGAATAAATATTTTGCTAAATATTTTATTTACCATGGTTAAAGGGTAAATCCAGTAAATAAGGGTAAAAAATAATATTTAATAATATTAATTTACCCTAAAACGTGTCCTAAACCTATTGGTTGATACATGTCCTACCATGTACATATTTTCGTCGATTTTTTTACCCCATGGAGCCACTTGTAATTGATAAAGGAACTTTATATTAATTAAGATAAAGTAAATAAAAAAATGAAAAAATAATATATCTTTTTTTAAAAAAAATTCCATAGGGATATATATGTTATATTATAGACTATAAGTATTCATTAGAAATATAAAAAGAATTCTACATAATTTTATTTTATTTATTATTTATATACATTGAATAATTATATTTATTTATGACACAATAATGATGTAGTATTTTCCATATTAATGAAAGATTCAAATAAATGGTATTGTAAATGTTAAAATAAATATGATTTTGAAAATTTTTATGACATCCATGAATTTTATTGGTTATTATGAAATCTATTATTTCCTAAATGAATTTGGTTCGAATTACTAATGATTTTAAGAATTAAAAAAATCAATTATTAAATAGTGTCAAAATTGACATAAATGAGTTTTTAAAATAAATATTATATTATTAATTGATATTCTATTCATAAAAATCTAAGGTTCGGCCAAAGGACTTATATAATGATATTTGTATCATTAATAGACTACGTGGGGGTCTCTTGGAAGTATATAGTATGTTTATTAACTATATAATATATAAATACAAAGAGACATGTTAAATGTCAAACTAATTAACTAAGAGTTAAAACTAAACGATAAGGATAATAAAGTGATCCAAACCTGTCTAAAACCTATTAGATGAGTTGTTTTAGACCCATACCCACTTTAGCATCGAAATAAATCAGTTTGGAGCCATTAGAAACTGAATATGAATTTATTATAATATAATATTTTATGTTTTTTCTAAGGTGCCCCTCACCCCTCTTATAAAAGGGAACTTCCCCTTCTCATTAATTCACACCTTCAGAACCTTTTCGATCATCCAAACTATACCCAAATATCCTCCCAATATCCCTCAATTCAACCTAGAGGCATTATTTTGATCATATAGCCAACCTAATGATCCATTTTGATCAAATCAAAAGAAAGAACCCGAAGAAGAGGTAATGATTTCACCACCCTCTTTCAAGTTCCTTTCTTCTTCCACTTCTTCATTCTTTGTTATTTCAAATATAAAATAATAAATCCAGTATCTTATATATAATTTTATGGAATTATAAATATGGTACAACCATATTAAGTATTCTATCCATCCTTTAAATGGCATGTCACCATACATGCATACACAAGGCTTATCATCTCCACGTCATGGTGTAATTGATATTCAAAACATTATTATTTGGATGGTATGATAATGATGTGTAATTGAATTAAATAATATATATAACATTATAATGATTCTGTATATATGATAACCATCCAATTATATGTTATTTTAATATCAAAATAATGATATTGTCGCTCGTTTGTACGTACAGACTACCGTCTCCAGGAACGTGATGAGATTCATTCCCCATCATATATATTCAAGTATAATTCTCATTTGATGATTAAAAGTTATGTTTAAAGATATGATATAATTCTGGATATGAATAATATACAACATATCCATAAAAAACACGGCTTTTGTAATAAAACATATTATAGAAAACGAGTAAGTTAACACCCGAAACGACGATAATACTAAGATATTATTACCAATGCAATGTTAAAAGATAATATATGATATCATATTACTGTATATGATTTTGTATAATTTAATAGCAATTATTTCACCATTATACAGGAGGTTATCCTACCCTCACCAAGGAAATGTACAAGGTAAGGGTTAATTTCACAATCTCTTTATTATCCGAGGTTGTTTTTACGTAAGTATCTACTAGGACCCCCTTTATCATCCACATCCATGTCTCTTAAAAATATATTTCAAAATATATATAATATTTAATAGAAAATGTGTTAATGGAATTTATACCCTTATTTGTTTTTAATGGAATATTTCCGTCGTTTTCCAAACAAGGTACTTTTTGAAGTTTTTGACAAATTGAAGGTAAGAATGTTTTTTTAACTTATATGGCGGGTGAAGCTATTTTATGCCGTTATAACATCATCAAAGCTTCCCTTAAAAGCTTATAAGAATGATTTCAAAAAGAAATGTTTTATTTATAATTATGTGACTCTTAAATTATTTCAAAACAGAAAGAGATATTTCTCTAAAAAGGGTTTTGATTTCATCTATGTCCACATCCGTTGATGGATTTTATGTTTATTTGAAGTTGATTTTTTATGATACAAAAAATCAATATTGTATTGAATGTTTTGTGATATGTTTGAATGTGGATGTTCTATTTTTATAATATTCATGGTTTATGGTTAAACTGTTGACATTCTGTATGCTAGTTTTAATACGATTGTTTATAATATGTTTAAACCTTTTCATATGAGGAAAGTATTGGACTTTGTAAGTGATGGGTGGAGCCCTCTATAGCTCCTCGATGCGTTGGTAGGTCTCATGGGACAACTTGATGTGGAATTGTACGAGGACCTTTCCCAATTTGGATTTATGGTTTTGGCCGAGGCCTTAATCATTTTTAGATGTCTTGGCTGAGGCCTTGACAAAATGTTTCAGAATGTCCAGCATTATAAATTCCCTCATTATGGAAATAATATTGATGGTTCATGTGGTCATTCTACTAGTATAATTCTAATGATTATGTTTTATTATGGCACTATTTACTCATTGTGTACTCTTTCCATAAAAGTATTCATGTTTATTATTGGTAAAGGCATGTGGTTTCAATTATTCACCATACTTAATATTTTTGTTATCTTCTGCTGTATTTCTTACCCTTAATGAGTGTTTGACCTCACCCCTTTATTATGTTTAATTTTCCTAGGATATGAAGAAGTTAGTTATGAGTGACTTGCAGGAATTATTTAGGAGGCTTGGATGATTCCAATGGAATAAATTTGTGTTGTACTTATTTTCAAGTTGTAAAGTTGAACATATGTATGAATCTTGTTTCTAATAATACTAAACTGATTGGTATTTCAAGAAATGGTTTTCTTGTGATCATTCCAATGCTATGTAATAATGCACCGACTCTAGGTAACTGGGGTCAGGGCGTTACAATTGGTAATAGAGAAGTTTAGTACAAACCTTGGAAACTAGATTTAGATAAACTCTGGTTAGAGGACATATCCCTAAGATAGACTTTGAGGATTAGTATAGAAGAACATAATAGAATATTGGTATTGTAGAGATTTTGTGAGTTTTCTGAGCAATACATCCCTGTCTGGATACGAGTAGGTAAAGGAAGCTCTCGCATAGAAGTACCTAGGGGTAAAACCTGGAAGCACCGCTTTGAGCTAGACTCGAACGAGAACTAGTGCATGATAATGGGCCTTGCTGCACTCTTGGTTACGACACTCTCAAGGGATATGCTTAGGAAAATTCTCATTTTATTTACAATCCATTTTGAAGGATTTATGATTATATACTTCCTCAATGAAAACATTTTTATGATTATGGATTATATCCATAAACTGTTCAATTTCTATTAATTGTTTTAGAAGATTGGAAATATATATTTTGATTCATAAACTAATATTGTTTTTTCCATTGTTTAGAAATGGTGCATAGTTGATGGAATGGAAACCATATCAATGCATGCAATCCATGTAGGGATTTCCCTCCTGCTTAAGATAATTATAGTGGAGCTAGTGATTCAACTGGTGCTGATCAGCTAATTACCATACTGGGGAAACTCACTCATGTTATGAATAATAACATTACCTGTATGGAGCACCTAGATCCACAACATGGGGGATCAATGTTATATCGCTTCATGAGAAAATAACCACCGACATTTAATGGAAGTACAAATCCATTAGTGTCTGAGCAATAGAAAAATTTCAAAGAGAAAATATTCCATGCTTTGGGGAGTAGCGAAAGAGAAAAAGTTGTCATGGCAGTTTACCGCCTTATTGGAGATGTTGATCAATGGTGGTCCTTGATTCAAAACACAAAGGATGATGATGAAGTATCAAATATGGAATGGAGGTAGTTCAAATATATTTTCATAGGAAAAATACATTCCTTGTGACCATCGAGCAGATATGGAAAGGCAATTTCTGAGTCTGAGGCAAATAAGGTGGAAGATGCTTTGAGTAAAAAGGATCATGGAGTTTTGAACAAAACTAGAGTTGGAAGGGATCCTATTTTCATGGATCTAGTAAGGTTGGATATGGGAATAACCATGCAAGGTGAAACATAGATACTTTTTCAAATGGTTTCCAGATCATCTTTACTAAAAAGTATTAAGAGTTCTCAGACACATGATGAAGAATTTCAAAAGTATATTATAGCTGTGAATGATGGGAGGTTGAGTGACTTTTTGTATGAAGATGGAATTTTTAAATTTGTGAAGAGAATTTGTATTCCCGATATACCTGATCTAAAAAGGTAATTGTTGGACTATGGTCATAGTTCCAATTATTCTATTCACCCTGGAAGCACCAAAAAGTATAGAGATTTGAAGGAACATTTTTGGTGGGACAACATGAAGAGGGAGATCACTGATTTTGTGTCAAGATGTATGGGTTGTCAATAAGTGAAAGATGGAATGCAACGACCTAGAGGAGCTATGAAACCTCTTCCCATACGGGAGTAGAAATGGAATAATATTACGATAGACGTTATCATGGGACTACCAAAGACTCCTAGAAGTAACGATGAAATATGGGTCATTGTAGATTATCTTACCGAGTAAGCACATTTACATGATATAAGATAATATCTACCACCTGAATGTCTTGAAATTTTTTATATTAATGATGTTGTGAGACTTCATGGAGTACCCCTATCGATTGTTTCTAATCATGCTCCACATTTTACATCATGATTCTAGAAGAGTCTTCAGAAGTCCCTGGATACTGAACTTTGTTTGAGCACTTCCTACCACCCTCAAACAGATGGACAATCAGAAGGTACTATTCAAACATTAGAAGACATGTTGAGATCATGCTCACCTGAATTTTAGGGTTTGTGGAATCAATATTTACCACTGGTATAATTTTCCTATAAAAAGAGCTTCCATTCGAGTATTCAGATGGAACCATATAAAGTGTTATACAAAAAGATATTTCACACACAAACCTGTAGGGATGTTGTTGGTGAATGAAAACTCGTAGGCCCAGAACTGGTGGAGGAAATGATGGAAAAGGTGAAGGTAATCGAAAACCACATCAAAGCAGCTCAAAGTAGGCAGAAGAGCTATGCCAATAACCGAATGAAGGATTTGGAATTTCAGGTAGGAGATCATGTTTTCATGAAGGTATCTCCAAGGAAGGGTGATATATGTTTCAGTAAGAAGGGAAAATTGAGTCCTAGGTACATCGGACCATTCAAAATTCTAGAACAAATTGGGGCTGTAGCTTATCGTTTGGCAATACCGCCAAATCTCTCCCAAGTTCACGATGTGTTCCACGTATCACTGTTGAGAAAATACATGCCTGGACCAAAGCATGTACTCACCTATGAGGAAGTACAACTGGATCACGATCTGTCTTATTATGAAGATCCAGTCAGGATTCTTGATACCAGAGAACAAGTATTGATAAACCGAACAACACGTCTGGAAAAAGTTCTATGGAGAAACCATAAAATGGAAGAGGCAACGTGGGAAACCGGGGAACTTATAATGAAAAACCACCTGAGTCTTTTAATGCGGTAGTATTATAGAAATTTCTAGGACAAAATTATTTGAATGAGGGTAGAATGTAACACCCTAATCTTCTATGGTATGCTTCTCTTTGAATAATACAGTAGCATGTGTTGTACGCAACTTCGAGTTCTAACACACACCACAACCAATCAAACTAGCCGTTAGGAATAGTAATACCTAATTTTTAAATTTTAATACATTTTATCTTCCTAAATTGACTTCATTTTTGGATTCGGAATATCGAAGTTATCATAGGGTGATGTTTTGGTACTTTTCAAATAGCTTTCATATTTTGATGAATAGTGAAAATTACTAAATTTTAATTAAAAACATATTTTTTAATCAGAATAATTAATATTGATAAATTATTAATTTGAGTGAATTTAGATTATAATTAGATTATATTTTTACCATTTATTCAAAAAAATTTCATTGTAAATAATTTCACATTTAAACTGGACATAAGCATGTGCAAATCTTTTGATAGTTATTATTTCTTAAAAACACGCTTTTTGTTTTGACTACGGGAATTAATTTTAAATTAATTTCTGCCACTTCTGTGTTTTGAATTTAGAAAAATGGTTTCCATATATAGAATTATGAGATCCAAATTTTGTAAATAGGTATCTTTTATTTTTAGACATTTTGAATAATTACTTCGGTAAATATTTTATTTACCATGGTTAAAGGGTAAATCCGGTAAATATGGGTAAAAATAATATTATAATAATATTAATTTACACTAAAACCTATCCTAAACCTATTGGTTGATACATGTCCTACCATGGACATCCTGGGGACGAATTTGGGACCCCATAGAGCCACTTGTAAGTGATAAGGGCACTTTATATTAACTATGTTAAAGTAAATACAAAAATGACATAAGCATATATCTTTTATGAAAAACTATTTTTACATAGGGATATATATGTAATATTTTCGACTATAAATATTCATAAGAAATCTAAAATATTTAATACATAATGGTGTTTTATTTATATTTTTTAGAAATTGAATAATTAAATTTATTTATGACACCATAATTATTCAGTATTTTCTTTATTAATGAAAAAAAATAAATGGTATCATAAATGTTAAAATAAATATAATTTGAAAGTTTTGATGACATAAACTAATTTTATAGGTTAATATTACATGTTTGGATTTATTAAATGAATTTGGTTCTAATTAATAATGTTTATATTACTTTAACAAAAATCAATTATTAAATAGTATAAAAATTGACATAAAAGAGTTTTTTAAACAAATATTATATTATTAATTGATATTCTATTCCTAAAAATCTAAGTTTAGGTAAAAGTAGTTATTTAATGATAGGTGTATAATTAATGGACCACTAGGGGGTCTCATGGAAGTATATAGTACGTATAGTAACTATATAATATATAAATTCAAGGAGACATGGTAAATGTCAAACTAATTACTAAGAGTTAAAACTAAATGATAAGGTTAATAAAGTGACCCAAACCTGTATAAAACCTATTGGTGGAGTTTTTTTAGAACCATACCCACCTTATATTCAAAATAAATCAGTTTTGAGCAATTATAATCTGAATATTAATTTATTATAAAATAATATTCTATGTTTTTCTTAAGGTGCCCCTCACACCACTTATAAAAGGGAACTCCCCCTTCTCACTAATTAAAACCTTAAAAGCATTTAGGCCCGGACAAAGACTACCCAAATATCCTCCCAACATCCCTCTATTCAACATAGAGGCCTTATTTTGATCATAAAGCCAACCTAAAGAGCTCTTTTGATCAAATCAAAAGGAAGAACCCGAAGAAGAGATAATGATTTCACCACCCTCTTTCAAGTTCCTTTATTCTTCCCCATATTCTTTCTTTGTTATTTCCATTATAAAATAATAAATCAAATATCATATATATAATTTGATGTTTTTATAAATATGTTACACCCATATTCAGTATTCTATCCATCCATTTAGTGACATGTCACTATACGTGCGTACGTACGGCTTTCCGTCTCCACGTCGTGGTGTAATTATTATTCAAATCATTTTTATTTGGATTGGTATGGTAATGATGTATAATTGAATTAAATAATAAATTTAACATTATAATGATTCTGCATATATGATATACCATCCAATTATATATTATTTTAACATCAAAATAATGATATTGTCGCTCGTGTGTATGTACGGACTACCGTCTCCACGAACGCGATGAGATTCATACCCCATCATATCCATTAAAGTATAATTCTCATTTGATGATTAAAAGTAATTTTTTTGGAGTTTATATCATTCTAGATATGAATATGATAAAACCTATCCATAACAAACACGAATTATGTAATAAAACATATAAAAGAAAATGAGTAAGTAAACACTCGAAACGACGATAATACTAAGATATTATTAACCTAGCAACGTTAAAAGATCATATATGATATCATATTAATGTATATGATTATTGTATAATTTAATAACAATTATTTAACCATTTTATAGGAGTTTAACCTACCCTTAACCAAGGAAAAGTACAAGGTAAGGGTTAATTTCACAATCTCTTTATTATCTGAGGTTGTTTTTACGTAAGTATCTACATGGACCCCCTTTATCATCCACATCCATGTTTCTTAAAAATATATTTCAAATTTTTTTTACTATTTAATTGAAAATGGGTTAATGTCATTTATACCCTTATCTGTTTTGAAAGGAATCTTTTCATCTTGTTCCAAACAAGGTACTTTTGGAACTTTTCGACAAATTTAAGGTAAGAATATTTTTTTTAAATTATACGGCGGGTGCATCTATTTTCTGCCATTATAACATCATCAATGCTTCCCTTACAAGATGATAAGAATATTTTCAAAAATAAATGTTTTCTTTATAAAAATGTTACTCTTAAATTATTTCAAAATAGAAAGAGATATTTCTCTAAAATGGGTTTTGATTTCATCTATGTCAACATACATTGATGGATTTTATGATTATTTGAAGTTGATTTGTTATGTTACAAAACTTCCATATTGTATTGAAGGTTTTGTGATATGTTTGACTGTGGATGTGCTATTTCTATACCATTCATGGTTTATGGTTAAAGTATTGACATTTCGTATGCTAGTTTTAATACAATTGTTTATGATATATTTAAACCTTTTCATATGAGGAATGTATTGAACTTAGTAAGTGATGAGTGAATCCCGATATATCTCATCAATGCATCGATAGGTCTCATGAGACAACAAGATGTGGAATTGGCTGAGGCCCTTTCCCAATTCTGATTTATGGTTTTGGCCGAGGCCTTAATTAGTTTTAGAAGTCTCGGCCGAGGCCTTGACAAAATGTTTCAGAATGTATGGCATTATACATTCCCTCATTATGTAAATAATATTTATGGTTAGACTAGTAGAATACCAATGATTATGTTTTATTATGGAATTATTTACTCAGCTCATAATCATTCCATAAATGTATTCATGTTAATTATTGGTAAAGGCATGTTGTTTCAATTATTCACCATGATTAATATTTATATTATCTTCTGCAGTATTTCTTACCCTTACTGAGCATTTGAGCTCACCCCTTTCTTATGTTTCATCTTCCTAGTATATGATGAAGTTAGTTATGAGTGACTTGAATGCATTATTTAGGAGTGTGGGATGTTTTCAATTGAAGAAATTTGTGTTTTATTTCTTTTCAAGTTATAAAGTTAAACTTATGTACGAATCTTGTTTCCAATAATACTAAACTGGTCGGTATTTCGAGACATGATTTCATTGTGATCATGCCAATATTTTGAAATAAATCATTGACTCTGGGTAACTGAGGTCGGGGCATTACAGTATCAATATATTATATCTAAGGGGAACCTAAGGTAGGCTTATAGGGAAGGATAGGTGGTTTAACTATATGACTAAGGTGTATGAATTATGATAGTAAGAAGCATAACAATTAAAACATTATCTAGGTTAGTGGGAAGAAGATTACCTAGACATAAGGATAAGTTTCATGGAACCTTTATAGGGTGGTCTTTTACCAGTGTGGTATGTTAGGAAATTATCTTAGGAACAGTTCCCAACATCCCATGGAGTGATTAAATTTCTATAATGATGAGAAATCTATATAGGTTTTTTAGAAACGAACCATATAATGTTAGTGATAGAGGAGGAAGATAGAACCATGGTAAGAGAATGGAATATTATTCAACATATAATTTTGGCAGATGGATTTCTACTGTATGAGGTGGTAGAGGTAGTGGATTTGGTGCCTTTATGAAAGAGCACCCATATCATCAGAGTGGTGAAACTTAGGGGAGCTGGACTACATCGCTTAGAACAGGGATATGAATGTTACGTGAATTGAAACCTTGTCATGAGGACAGTGAGGTAGGAACATCAATAGTGAGAGGTACTATTATTATAGCTTAAACATTATCTAGTTCCTTATTTGATACTATTGACTCTCATTCAATTTTATTTAGAAACATTTTTAATGATTTTATTTCTGGTGGTGGAGATTTTGGGAGGGGTAATGACTACAAATACACCAAATGGAATACAGTCTAGAGAAATATTTATATGCAAGGGATGTTCTCTCAGGGCCAAGGAGTACCATTTTCTATGGGATGACTATATTCATGATATTTCAGTCTTTGATATAATTATGGGTATGAACTGGCTAGTAGAATATTCAGCCCAAATTGATTGTTTCTTATTGAGAGTGACTTTAACATATCATAAGGGAGACCATTACATTCAGTGCGCGGAGTGGGATATGTGATAATTCTTAATAGGTCCAATTACTCAGCAACTAGAAAATCTCATAACCCAGGTTTCTTGTTTATTACTAGATGATAGAGGTGTGATGTAATATGGCTTCACACTAGTAGTTGAATGATTTAAAATTTGTGTTTGGAATACTTCATAGGTATTATAGTTGAGATAGATGTCAAAATTATTATTCCACACATGCTGGGGTCGGAGAAAGTTTCAATTCCACCATACATAATGGTAATGTGAGAGGTCCAAAATATCAATATTCGGATAGATGAGTTGGATGGCTGGGGTTATATCCATCTAACTACATCTCATTTGGGTTATCCAGTACTATTATATAAGAAGGATGATGATACTCTATTATTATGTGTTCATTTTTTCATGTTGAACCAGATAATCGTGATGAACCAATATCTTCTTCCATGTATGAATGCTATTTTTGACCAGTTGATGGGATCTTGTGTGTTCTTAAAGATTTACATGAGATCGGGGTAACATCATTTTAGCATATAGAGTTTTTTATACTAAATAATGGATTAAGAATTATATATGGCCGTTATGAGTTCATCTTAATTTTTCTTGGCTTGAAGAAAGCGCCAGTGGTGTTTATGGATTCGATGAATAGAATTTTCCATCCAAAGCTAGATCAATTTTTGGTAGTGTTTGTGGATGATATCTTGGTGTACATCAAGACTCATAATGATCATGACCAACAACATGACATCACCTTGAGTACACTGAGAGAGAATATTCAATATTCCAGGCTATCTAAGGGTCAATTATGGATTTATTAGGTACACTTATTAGGTCACATCATCTCACATTAAGGTATGTTTTTGGACCGAGAGAAATTACAGGCAGTGGGTTCCTGTGAGAATCCCATGAACTTGTTCGATCTCCATATCATTGTAGGTTTATCTAAATATTAAAATAAGTTCATCCATGTATTTTCACATTAGTAAGAACAACTTTCATGATTTACCAAGAATGGTATATTTTTTAATGGTCCGATGTATAGAAATATTCCTTCAAATTTTGATTCCACACAAGCCATTTGAGGATAATACAGTGTATTGTTCCACTTTTGGGATTGGACATGGAGCAGCATTGATGCAAGGAGATCGAGTTGTAGAATACATGTCTTAGTAGTTGAGACCACATGAATGGAACTACCATATGTACATCCTCAAGTTAGAAATATTAGTTTATGATTTGGTGTGTTGGAAGCATTTGTTTTTGGATGAGTAGTGAATTGTGTTCAAGAATCACAAGAGCTAGAGGTATATCTCCTCATAGTTATATATGAATTTTTGATTGTATAAATGGGTTTAATATATAAAGTATATTAATTTATCCTTATAATATATTACTATAAAGGGTAATAGTGTTATAGATTCTCAAAGTAGGAAGACACATACTTAGGGTGTTTAGGATTATACAGTTGAGTGAAAGATGATGATTGTATCATCAAATATTCATGTAGTCATTCAGTAGATTAAAGAGAAGATGAATCTCATATCATTTTAATTTGAGTTTTCTCTTTTTGCGATAGATTAGTGACATGCCCTATGATGATTTAGAGTTCTTAACCTTTTAGGAAAGCCTTCAAGGGTGGGATTCACCATCATATTAGAGCATAAATGAGGATGATATTATCTATGTCAAGAATCATTTTGTTGTGCTTACGCTCATGAGATAGAAGTTGATGTGGGAATTTTATTACTTAATGTTGGTTGTACATCCTGGTGTAAAAAATATGTACCAGTAATAGAGATGATAGTTTTGGAGTCTGAACATTAATAATGATATCGTAGGTTTCATGACATAGTGCAACACATTTCAGCTAGTGAAATTAGAGCATTAGAAACATGTATAATTACTACATCTACTTCGCATTCTGGAATAAAAATTGGATGACATAGGAATGGAAATTGTGGTGGGTATCCTATGGATTCATAGATATAATAAAAATATATCTGTTTGCTTGAATCAACTAGGAGAACTAGAACATTGCTTACCTATATGGGAAACCTTCTTAGAAGAGAAATTTAATGATCTATATATTTGATAGATACTCCATCTGGAAGGGGTTCCATGGAATATAGTTTCATATTATGATTCATTATATACATTTTTGTCTAGTAGGTCTTATAAATGGTGCCTAATATGTAGGTATTCATGATTACGACTTTCCACCCACAATAGGCGGGTAGTAGGAATGTATGATATAGGTTCATGAAGATATTCTAACATATTATGTTCTGTAGTCTGGTGTGTTTTAGGAGAAGAACAAGTATTTAGTAGATTTATCCTGTAACGATTGTTATTAGGAAACTATTATGATGGCACAATATGAGGCTCTTTATAGTAGGCTATGTAGATCACCTATATACGAGATTGAGGTAGGTGAATTTAATCTATTAGGACTGATCACTAGTGAAAAAAACGATTTAACGTTGGGTTTTTTAAAAATTTTATGTAGGTTTTTAACTTATGTTTATAAATGTCATGAAAAAAATAAGCTTTTCAGTATCAGTTTTATAAAAAATGTGGTCTGGAATCATGTTAATTTTTTTAATTATTCATCATCAGTTTTAATAAAAACTCACATCGAATGTAAAAAACAAAATTAGAAAAAATTTAATATTACTCCCCCAAAATAAGTAGCATCTCTATAATACAAAACCAATATACATCAATCAAACAACATGTCTTATTGATTAAAGTATATATAAACAAACATTATTTTATATAGTTAATCCAAATATTATCTTCACATTTATATTATAAATTAGTCAAAGAAACATACCTAAAATTTAAAAAATGGTTATTGTTGGTTATCGTTGAAGCATTCGTTTAATACCATTATGACCAAAGACCTAAAATTACAAAGTAATTAGTTTTTTGAACATATGTTATTAGGAAAATTTAATATTAATCGTAAACATTAGAATATGAAAACCATAAATTGTAATCATACATAACAAATAGTTCTGAAAAAAAGATCAAAGATGGGTAAGTTCATTTTTCATATAAGACTCGACATAATTGAATGTATAAAATAACATTGGAAGATATTAGATTATAAAATAGAATACAATGACCGAATGTATAAAATAATTAATATAACTAACCATATTAAATTTAGTAGTAACCCTAGTTGAGATTACCTCATACATGAATCATCGAACATAATAACCATATTAAATATGTCCTTAATGAAAATGAAAAAACATTTAGAAAACATTAACTTGATAATGAAAACCAATATATAAATTTATATATAATCAAAATCATATCTAATATAAAAAATAATTGATGTTACATTCATATATTGGATTGTATTTGGGTTCTTTATCGACATGCGATCTAGGTAAAAAAATTCTACGTCATGCATTTTAAAATATATCAACTAATAATATATGTATATAAAATAATAATTAATTATAATTAAATTATAAAAAAGATGATAACATACTTTTCTAACAAGGAGGTAATTTTTTTTATGAAAATGACCTAGTAAAGAGAAACACAAATATAAGGTGCATTTACATGGGCATAATACACCTAACATCCAATTACCCCTAATAATACAAAAATTTTACAGTTAATTAAACTATAATGGGAATTAGTTTGTAATTATGTTTGTGTTATTACCCCTCAACAATTAGAAAAAACCAATACCCAATATTCATCTTTACTAATCTCTCACATATATATGAAATTCGGTTAGGATTCTTTACATATTGCAGATCCGTGGAAGTCAGTTATATATCTACAAAACCATAAATTCTTGTGGTGTCATTTTTTATAAGAACCATGTGTAGATATATAATTGGAAAATTAATACATATTTATTCAATTTAATCCATGAGTATTTAAAGAAATAAAAATCAAAACATATATTTATATACCTGGAAAAAACTGTAACACATTCACACTTAGCTCTTAGAAATCAATTTGATCCAGGATATCATTTTTGAATATTCTAAATGGTTATTATCTTCCATATATGTCGAACATCAACCAAAACTCATTTATATTACCTAAGGAAGAAGAATCTTGAGATAATCATTTTATACTATTTGAAATATCCAAAGTATCTATAGTTGTTTGTTCCTTCCATTATGACATTTTTTTTATTTTAGATACTCGTATATAAGTTAAAATTCAAAAGAAAAATGACATGTAATTGTCAATTATATGTAATTAATATTTTTAAAAATGAATACCCCATATGAAATATACAGAAGATGGGAAGATAATAAATGTAAAAAATGACCCAATGAATCCCAAACAAAGGTGATCACCTTTGTAAGAAATGGTATTACATAGATATGATTAATAAAATAAACTATTAATACTATAACATGACCCATATGCATAGGCTGGTTAAGGATAAAATCCCCTAAAAATGGACGAGCCCTAGAACTACAGTATTTATATGAGGATATCCATCATACAACTCAATGTATAAAATTGGGTATGAGCAGGGAGGTAGAGGATATGAGTTGGTAGGCTGGGATGGGAAGTCCGACCAAGATGGTTGTATATAATGCACCACCAGCTGGGTAATCTAGAAAGGAAACACATGCTGGAAAGGCTACGCAGACTATGACTATCTCATTTTTTGTTCTAACAAATCTTCCATACCTGATTAAATTTGATCACCCATTGACTGTTTCATATCATTCTACCCAAATTATAATGATTCAGTTTCTATTTCTCTAGATTTATTACTCTAATAACCAAAAAAAATTCAAATAATAACATCTTCTTGACATTCTTTTATGTGGCTGAGGAGTTCTGGACTTACTAAAGCAGTGTCTAGGATGTCGATCCTACCCTCAAAAATAAAATATCTTTATGTCTATTACTCATGAATTTCATTATGAAATGAAAACTGAAAATGTTATATTAGTGTTTTCAATTTATAAAATAGAAAAATTCATGAAAAATTAATAATATTTACTTAAAATAGTTTTAGTTACATCCTTGGCTTTACCTATAAGATAATTTTCAGTTGTTATTCTTCTCTATCTTTTCTATTGTTCAAGGATAGTTTGGGAGATGGAGGAAAAAATGGACATCATCATAACCACTATCAGAGTGAGAACTAAGTGATTCAAAATTTCCCTCAATCATGTTTTTCTCTAATAAATAATATCATCCACTCAATAGAGTATGAGAGTACAAATTCTTCAATTGGATTTCTTGAATGGGTTTCCTATATTCTTTTAATATAAAAATTAAACTATTATGTAAGTTGGTACATATATATGAAATTTTATGACATAATATATTTATCATACTAGAAAGGATTCCCCATGTTGGCTAGAAACACATTTGTTCCATGTATCTGCATCTATATACTCATATGGGTGGAATGGGTTTTCGTTTTGTCTCTTTTTAATTACATAATTTTATGTCAACATTGTTTTTAAATATCTCCATCAAACCACCTCCAATATAAAACATATTTTCTTAATTTCATTTTTTTCTTCAAAATTATATGACAACTATAATTGAATAAAATAAAAATTAACCATTTAAAATATATAATTTTGGATAAATAAGATAAAATAAATCAATTGAGATGTTATACCATTACAGCCTACGAATGATGATATTTCTCAATCATGTTGACGTCCTTCCAATCAGGATATAAAATGAAAATCCTTTAATGGATCTGTATGAAAATATAGTTGGTAAATTGTGTTTGATTTGGTCTATTTTCATTATTATTATCATAAAAAGTAATATATAATCCCTCATGTATAGGAAAAAGTGATAGTTTTGGTAAACATTTAATGCCACATTTACTATATCAATAACTCTATTTAGTAACAAAAAAAAAAGAAAATGAAACCCCAATGACGTATCATCAATAGTACTGTAATTATATTTTGTAAAATACATGTTTGGTTTGCTTCAATAATCATGTTAATGGTTATTTTATAATATGAAAGAATGGAAATTACTCTGTACATGCTCCTCTATCTCTATATTTTTATATGTCATTTAAATATAAAATAATAACAAATTTATTGTGTACTTGTATATTATTAGGCAATTTCATAATTAGAAAACAATAAAACTAAAATATGTAAGTAAAAAAGGGAAAAATGGGTTTGTTAATGAAAAAAATAATGATGTTATTATTCCTACACAGAAAAAATAGAAGGTAAACTATTAAATATAGATATTACTTCCAAATTGATAGAAACATTCATAAAGCTAAATATCGAATAGTTATTCAATAATAAAGTTTTTAAACATTTAAATTAAAAAAAATAATTAAAATAATTAGCATATTTATTAAGAGAGTAATTTAGTGTTTCCCTACATCCCTTCTGAAAGATAATTTCATATTGTATGCAATATGTCTGCATTATATTAATTGTTATCTGTAAATTGTTTTATAGATGAAGAATCCTCATATAACTCAATAACATCATCATCAAAATCATCATCCTCATCAACCAAATGGAATCTTTTCCGGTTCTAAATGAGGGACCATTGATCATTCCATTGATAAATGACCTAAAATATTTATTTTTCATCAGTGTTTGTGATAAATGGTTCATTATTAATTCTAAATCATTTCAAATCGACCAGTTTAAACACATAATCATCATATTTCACACCACTATTATATGTAACCCAATTCCAATTAATCATGGTGACTCAAAAAGTAATATGACTAATTTCCCATATGTCTTCAAGAATACTTAAATATTATGTTACTGTGGAAATTGGGGTTTCATCACTAGCGCTCGAAAAATGTAGTGCTTCAATGATAACCATTACATATCTATTATGAATGGTACGCTTTTCATTTAGATAGTTTGTGTAAAATGTGTACCCATTAATATCAAAGCCATACCACGTGCACACATTATAAGATGATCCTCCTACCAACCATTTCAATGTTTCTAATGAATATATATCTATGATATCTTTCTCGTTAGACAGTAAAAGAAATGCATTTTTATGCTGAATCATCATCTACTTTTCATTTCCTTTTGGATATCATAACTCCAATTCAGAACTATTTTCTGAGATATTTGATTGAACCACATATGTGTTGTTCAAAATATATAAATGTGTCTGCATAACCGTTGGTCAAATTGAATGAAATTTACCTTTAAGGCTCAAATACCTCTACCTTCACTATCAACTCTCAAATGTTGTGATATACAGAGCCCAATATGATCCAATTAAAAAAAATAATTAGTAACACAATTACTTCTTCCAATAAATATATTTTAACAATAAAGGCCTCTGATAGATATGTATTTCTAACAGATCCTTTCAAAATTTTCTTATATCTTTTAAAATGATACATCCATAGTAAATAAATTGGCCAACGTATTCTTATCTCACCCACCAAATGAATCACCATATGATCCATTATATCAAAAAACATATATGGGAAATAAATTTATATTTGAAAAAATATTAAGAGAAACCTCATTATTCAACATATCTAACAAATATGGATCAATGGCTTTGATACAAAAGGATTTGAAAAAATTACTGAACCTACTAATAGACTTTCTGAAAACTATGAGAAATATAAAACACAATGCGATAGGTAATAGTTATTACATCAATACATGAAAATCATGATATTTCATTCCTATTAATTTTCAATCCTTCAATGACACCAAATTATTCACATTTTAATAAAAAAAACTGGGTACTTTAATAACATGAATACACTAGAAAAAAATCATCATCTCAATCTTTCTTAATGCGTGATAAGCCGGAGGTAAATATGTTCTATTTTCATTAATGGTGGGATATAGCTAAAAACATATTTCCATTGAAATCATGTATAATAATTTATGAAATAAATATTTTTTATTCATTTTATGCCAAGAAACATCCAATTAAGCTATCACATAGGTTTTTCAAACATGTATAACATCAAATTTATGTTTAATCCCTAAAAATATCCAATAATGTAGTTCAGAATAGATACACTATTTCTTCCAACTATTTTTGAAGACATGAACATCATTTATTTCTCAATGTTGAATCAAAATTTTTCACCATGTCATAATATTCATCAAAGAATTTCTTTGGGGGAATATTTCATTTTTTTAAACCATTAAATTAATTTTTCAATCTATGATAAGGATGATCAATTGGAAAAAATATTTAATTTCCCATTTAAATTGTCTTTCTTCCATTCTTAAATTGATAATATGAAGTCTCTTCATCACAAATTGGAAATTCCTTATGTCCCTTAACACTATATCTAGATAATTTCCTATATGCAAGAATTTCATTTATTGTGAACATTATTAATGCCTGAAGATAAAAATAATCTTTCTTGTATGCGTTGAAAACATTAACACCTATCTCCCATATCATTTTCAAATCATAAATAAATTGTTAAAGAAACACATCAATATCATTTCCTAGCTGTTTTAGACATGAAATCATCACGATCATCATAACATATTTCTTATTCTGGCATATATGTGTGGACAAGTTATAGAAAAAAATAGGCCATGAAATAGGTTTTATACTTAGGTTTCGATAGGGAATCATTCTATTAGAACACGGTAACATTATGATATTTCAAACTACACTTCCAAAAGCATTAAATTGTTTCTCAAATCTATTTCGCTGTGGTGAATGAGATGGGTGGAGTATGTTACTATAATTGTTTCTCCCATCTAAATTACATCTTAACATTTTTAACTCATTTTAATTTTCCAAAATATGCTTCAAATGAAGAATTATTTGAAGGTACCAGATTTATTTAAAGGAAGATTTTATTATGGTAAATGAGAATGAATCACAATTGAATTATCATAATTATATAAATGGATTATTATCTAAAATTATTATAAAGTAAAAAAATTGATATTCCATTAGGTTAGATTATAGTACCTAAGAATTAATTGGATTTTAATTTTTCATCCATCTTATAGTGTGATGTCCCACATGTAAGAATGTTTGATAAATATTCATATTATTTCCTACACAACACACAATCGTTGGGTCAAGAATGTATCTTTTTATACCCCAATCACATTTGGAAAAAAAATTATTTTCCTTATATTTGGAATCTAGATTTATGACTCCTTATGAAGGGATCTCTTTTAAAATCTCAAGTTAGTTATTGATACATTTATCACTCCAACCATTTATTTCTTTCAAGGTAACTAATCTCAAAACTACTGATAACACTGTATATTTCCTATAACATGAGAATAATGGTTTCTCAGAATCTCTATACAATAATTCAATAGTTACTATTTATTTTGGGTTTCAGCACCTAAATCATGAAATAATTTTTCAAAACGATCCTCTACCTCATTATGAATATTATCATCAATATTAGATGTTTAATTTTTGGTTATTTCATCATGTTAGATCCATCATTTATAATAAAGGCTCTAACCCTAGAAAATGATATGATCCTTGATTTCTCAAGAGTTTAACATTCTCATATTCAAAATCATCAGAGTTGAAAAAAATATGTGTTTTGGATATTTCATTTAGAAAATTTAAAGAAACCATGAACTCATTTTTCAAATTAACTATTGGTTCTTCGTAAATTTATCCAATTACGAGACATTTTATACTTGATATCACAATATAATTACTGAATTTTTAAAAAATATTAAAAAATATATATATATAAACAAATAATTAGTTAAAATAAATACATTCAATAAAAAGTGTTTGTAATTAGATAGGAAACATCAAAAATTATTACGAATAAAATAAAAACTTATTTATTAAAGGTATTTATTTTGCGTGAATTGTGTAATGATGATCCGATGGACATCACATGTAATTAACCAGTAGAAATTCCCAATATAAAATCATGATTTTTTAAAGTAAAATATTTTTTAGTTTTATATCATATATCAATGGGAAATCAACTATTAGGATAATAATGAACAATGTTTTCTTTAAATATTATTTCAAACTTATAAGATAGTTTTCTTATAGAATGATATCTATTCAATCCAAAAATCATCAAGCGGGGAATAATATATTTATTAGGAAATATTCGATTTGTTGTGTACATGTTTCCCAAACCAATAATTATAATAACACCCCATACAAGATTTCATTAATTAAATACTATAAAAAATTAATAGGAAATTGATACATTGTTTGGTGGAGATTTCACTGACCTGAGACTAACTAATTATAAGGTACTAATTATGAAAATATCTCAAATTCACAATATATTACTACAACTAGATCTAGGAAAATATTTTTTCTTGTAGTAAGTTCCTATAAGTCACATTTAACTGAATCTAAACATAGTGGAATAATGACCATGGTTATCAAAACTATCCTTATAAAATAATTTAGTTAATAATCAATAGTCAAGAAAAGTGGTAATTATTTTTCACCATATAAAATTACTAAAATTGTGTTTAGATAAAATAAGAATAATTTTGTGTTACTTCTATTAAAAAATAAACTTCAACTACCCGTGACTAACCATGGGTTAAGATATAAAAACCACATATTGTATGTGTTTCTAAAATAGATGAAACCGAAAAAGAAATATATTTTTCGTCAATAATAAAAAAAGTCACCCTTCAAAAAAAATAACATACTATACAACAAAATATTATAAACAACACTAATTAATCTAAAAAATATGATAATCAAATAGAATAAATTTTATATGAAAAAAATATAAAACCAACTAATGGTATGAATTTAATGGTTGAAAAATAGGGAGTCATTACATGTTATGTACATTATTATTCAGAACAATGACCCCATATATTATTGTTTATTGCATAATATCATCCAAACCATTGGATAATTTCACCAAAAAATTCTTTCAAAATAACAAAACATTAACAACAAAATTTTATAAAAAAATTAAAATACATACAAATAATTTAAACAATAACTCAGAAATATAACTAAAAGATAAAAAAATAAATTCAAAATTTAAAAAAAATACAAAATTTAGGGTTCAACTAAGAAAATGGACCCTTATAACATGATTTCACCCATGAATTAATCGGATGAATAAACAATGAAGTATCTAATAAAAATGTTTTTATAAATGAATAATAAAACAAATAAATACATAAATGCAAAATATGGTTGATGTTTGGCCAAAAAATGGATTTCGAAGGGAAATAAATCAGTGGATGATGATACAATGAATGATAATTAAGAATTCAGATCATAGATCATAAAATAATGATAAAAAACAATGAAATACAAAATTAATGGTCATTGAGGGTCCACGGGTCATCGTCGAGGTCATTGTTAGTCGAGAGAAAAAATTCAATACAAATACATTTTTCATCAGTTTATAAAAATCGGATTCCATATTATCAACATTAATGACATTATTTCTACTACTGGTGTCTAATGAAGGAGGAATTGGAATAGGATTAGTTTATTCAGAAATGTATAGTGATAGCTCATAGTAGACATAAGTTGTATGTAGATAGATGTCGAAAACACCTAGAGTTTACACAGGGTGATGATGTATTTCTTCATCTGTTATCTAGGTCGGGTCATAGTAGGATACAAGGAAAGGGAATGTTGGAACCAATGTTTGTTATACATTTTGGTGTTTTAGATAAAATTATATTGGTGTTTTACTGATTGTCTCTCCCAATGAAATATAGTGTTTTTCCCGACATTTTCTATGTGTCACAACTACGATGGTATCACCCTGACAATTTTCTTGTGATTAGTGTGGATGATGTTGAGATTGAGATGGATGCATCCTATTCAGTCCACAAAATAGGTGTTATTTTGATAGTAGTGACTATGTGTGGTGGGGAATGACCGTACCAATAATACATGTGTTACGGAAACACGGGTGTGTGTATAAGGAAACATGGGAATGGGAAGAAAATATGAGATCTCAATGGACCAATATTTTCAACCCAGAATATTAGAGAATATTTGTAGTGTATCTCAGTGATGAGATATTATAAGGTTTTATGATTTTAAGATCCCACCATATATTTAGATTTCTACATCTCATTTACATGTAATATTTTGTTTAGTATTGAGTACTTTTTAATGGTTTTTACATGGAGAGATTCTTGGAGGAAATTTAAGAAAATGGAAGAAGAATTATTGTTCAATGTTTGCATACAGTTAGGTAGAAACCATGATACCCATGTTAGAGTGGAATTTCATGGTTGGTGAATGGTTTTTAAAATTGTACGCCCTCTTAAGAGTAACCATGAACACCTATAAATGAGGCCCAATGTTTAGGCGCGTGGCTAGGGAGAATTGTACACCCCTATACAACAAGCCATGTGAAAGAATTAATATCTCTAATTAATTAATTTTAAATATTCCAAAACCCCCATTTTAATCCCAAGTCAAACCCCATTGTAACCTAGGTCGTATTTCATGATTTTAGTGCTCTATTAATATTCCAAAACCCCCATTTTATAATAAATACATAACCACATTTATCCATATTTATCCTTGAAAAAGAGAATAGATACTCCCTATGAATAACCAAATGGATGAATAAACCTATTCTCCAAAATACATTGGAGTTTCATATTTTATTCCTCAATATCCACAATTTCCATTCGAAATGGTGTTTTTGATATCAGATTGGATTCATTCATAAGATCAATATTTAATTCTACAAATCATTCTGGGGGAGGTCTAGGTAAATACTCAAGAAATAAATAAATTCATTCCAAAATTATGGTGATATTTTCTATTCAAATACTTTTATTTCCATCCTCATCATCTCCAATTATTTCCATGGAGAAGTCTATGGGTGGTTCTTTAAAACAAAGACCAAGTTGAGATATCTCTCATTTGAAAAAAACAACAGTTTTTCTATTCAACACTCCTGAGATTTCTCTTATTCTACAGTTGATTTAAGAATTATACTTTGATAGATTTCCCATCCTTAATATAATGTTGAATTCCAGAATGGGAAGTGAAACTAGATTTTTGAAGATATTCTACCATCAAAAGTGAATACTACAGTGTCTATACACTTTTGATGCTTGAATAATCCATCTAAGAGTTATGAATTATAGTTATTATTCTTGTAGTTTAGGGATTGATTATATATTCATTGAAAACATGGAGGAATTAATAGAATTCAAAGAACTGGAATCAAACATAATAATTTCTATCTTTGGAAGAATAATAAGAGTAACTTACCCAAATCATTTTGACTCTCAACTTTAGCCATCGTGATAGAAAATATAGGACCTTGGTCCCATGGCCTTTGATATAGTTTGTGGTGACTCCCATACACTACCCTTGGATTTGGAAAATGACTATAAAAGTACCCAAAGATGTCCAAACATGATGCATAGGACTCTAGGTAGGGCCTACACCGTCTTCCTTTTATGGTTACTATTATAAATTTGAGGCTTTAACTTACTACAACAATTTCGTACAATATGGACATCTCTTACACACTTTCGACATTTCATACTCCCGAACTTGTAGTTCCCTGAATGATTCATCCCACACCACTTTGATGTGTAATATTTATCTTTCTTCCATAAGTTGCATTATCAAAGATCCTCTCCAAGTCCGACTAAAAATATATTTTCTTTTCATTCGACCTATGTGACCATTGCATATCTTTGAACACCAGTTCCACTTTCCTAGTACTCCTCATGGTATGCTCATAGTTTTCATAGTCTCTGTTGGAAGGATTCTTCTATAGATGAGGTCTTGGTCCACCTTAGACTCTATCAACCTTCCCATTAGGATAAATGAAAAATATAGAGGTGTAACATGAATTTATTGTGAATTTCATCTCATATATAAAACAAGATTCATTTTCCATTTTCATTAGCACTTGATATTGAATATCCTTTTTTTGACAATGAAATGGGGAAATATTATTTAAAAATGGTTCCACTGAACTAATTGAACTCCACTACTTTAATATTCCCTTTTAGCTTCTTGTTTTTAATCATTTTCCACAACTGATTATCTTCCCCCTCTAAGTGGTAAACTTATAGTGTGAAATTATATTGTTCTTAGAAATGAATTACAGAAAATATCTTTTATATTGAGCTTATCTACTGTTTAGAAATCAATGGATCCATAGATCTAGTGAAATTTGGTGGTTTTGGAGGCATAAATGACTCATAGAATGTTTTTCCATTCATGGAAATATGGAATATCATCTTGATTTATGTTATTTATCATATATTGATTTATTTGATTCATCATTCTCGTGATGTTTTTCATTCTTTCTTCCATATAAATTCCATCAATGTGTGGTCTGTTACGCTCACCATTTACATGGTTTACCCTATTTTCAGCTATTTGTTGATTGAAGAAAACCATAGAGGGAAACATGTTAAATTTATAATATTATAACTCTAAATTAATTTCATTTATTAGATAATATGTAAGTTATTCATTAATAAAATTATATTTTTTTATATATCCTTCATAATAGATTATAAAAATATTTTGATTAACCAAACATATCCCCTCATATTGTCAAATAAGAAGTACATCAAGGCCCTTTTTCATGCGCATGTTCTCATTCAAGTCCCGATCAAAGTAGTGATTTTCGGATTTACACCTAGACACATATGTGCAAGATCCAACACCAATTTTTTTATACAGACAAGTATTTATTTTCTCAGAAACCACTCATAAAAACATTACCAAATTACTAGGTTGTTTTCCCACATTTTATCTTGTCCAAAGGATTATTCCTAATGTTTTAAAATCCTAATTACCACAAATAACTACACCCTACTTTTATACTAATTATGGAATAACACATCTATATTACATACCATTACATAGATTTTTACAAGTATAGTATCTTTTAATGTTTTGTGTATTGGAAATAAGTTACAGAATACAAGAATACAAGAAATACATTATTCTAATAATATTTAAATGCAACATCATAGGTTAATCCAAATTTCAATTAAATAATATCAAAATATAGGGACATTCATCAATATAAAGGGTGATCAAAAGGCCTAATAAGGGATAAAAATAGAAACAATTTACTTGTGATCTCTAGGAATATTAATATGAAATTTAGAAAATTCATAAAGGCATTATAAATGGAAAAAGAAGCATATAAAAATAAAAAAAAATATTATTATTAATATGTAAATGTGGAAACAACTTTTAATTGAATAAGTTATACTCATATCACCATGTTTTATCACCGAGGTGTCACAAACATTACCAAGGTTATTCACCAATGTATCATAAATCATGTCATATATAGATATTAATTAATTTACCCAATGAATTGAAGTGATATTAGGGAACACCCATCAAATTTTTTAAATAATACGAACCAAATATATCAAATGAAAAAATTAATAAATAACCCTTTGGGAGTAAGAGAAACATGGTTCATATCAAAATATGGGTGTTTTAGAAAGTTCTTTAAAACAATATCCTTTTGTCATTTTAAACCAATAGAAAAGGAAAGAAGGATCAATGTTTGTTAATCACAAAATATAATAGATAATTTTGACATATATTATAATACTCATATAGATTAATGTAGTTTAGGTATTCAAAAAATAAAATAAATGAATTTCTTGAGAAAAATATTAAAAAATTAGATTTAAAATCAACAACATAACGGGTATAAAACATGGTTTTAGAAAAATTAAAAAGAGAGTGAAAAATTGTATAAAAATAATAAAAGACTATTAATATGGTAAAGGGATAGAAATAATGGATATAAGAAAATATTTGGTTAATTTTAATTACATGCCACAAAAAAATGAAATTTAAACGAAAAGAGAAGTTGAGATTTCCCTTACCTTGAAGCATAACTCCTACAACTCGATTATTGGGGTCGTGGTGGATTGTGGAAACCATGGGAGGAATCATTGGGAGTTAATTATATCAGAGATTAATGGAGGATAAATTGAGAATTAAATTAAATGAATAAATGGGTAGGTATTTATGGAAAAGAGATGGAGTTTTTTGTTAATTTTTTTGGACACCTTAATGGTGGTATTTGTAAGACCATTGGATTGCCCACAGTATTTGCCCATGGGTTTTTCCACTTGGGACTCCTATTACATTATTCTAATCCAAAAGAGTAGAAATTAATTATATATTACACATTACATCATTATTCTATATTTATGATGTCATTAAACATAACGAAAATACGAACTAAATTGTTTACTATTCACAAAAAACTAAAGTATTTTACAAAATTCCCCTAAATTTATAATAAACTAATATTGATATTAAAATTTTAAAAATGAAATTTATTTTATCATAATAAATCTCCAAATAGGATAAATTTAACTTTTAACTATAAATTAATTATTTACT
Source organism: Viscum album (assembly GCA_963277665.1). Classification (NCBI taxonomy): domain Eukaryota; kingdom Viridiplantae; phylum Streptophyta; class Magnoliopsida; order Santalales; family Viscaceae; genus Viscum; species Viscum album. Next base: position 1,911,786,554 of record OY728155.1, read on the forward strand.
AAAAATAATAGCGGACCGAAAATTCATAGTAAAATGCAAATTAAAATTTACAAAACATTAAAAAATAAAATTATTTTATCACTTGTAATTAAAAAAGAATATGGTAATAATCATATTTCATAATAATAATAATAATTACTAAAACCATAGTTTAATATAATAATTTTAATATATATGAAATGTATAATTGTTACCCAAAAAATCAACTTATCAAATTCCATCTCAATTTTTAAGAAAAGCTATTCGTCAAACATAAATGGTGGAATAAAAAAATTTTAAACAAAGGGATTTAACATTATATGACTAGGTAATTAAATCATATCACCTTATAAAACCTTTATATGACCTGAGGGTAAGGTGTTCGATGTTGATAGACTGTTGGGGAAGCTCGAAAAGCATATCCTAAGGGTTAATTTCCACCAAATTGAACATATCATGTATAGGATTTTGTTCAAGTTTAACATGTTGATTATAATCTTAGGATTAGTTTAGAGTTATTATTAGGGATGCTTCCTCCACCCCAAGATCAAAATAATTGGCTTTTTAGGAAATCACTCTAATGGATAAGGCCATAAACACTCTTTTCTGTATTAATTTTCAATTGTTATTTCTAATTATAAACAAAAATTATATCATTAAAAAATTATTGTTTAACATGGGAATAATTGACAAATGATTATATAACATTTGAAACTAGATATGCGAATTTAAATTATGCATTCTTCCTTATTAAATCGATATAGTTTTTTTCCAAAATAAACTAATATAACATAGATTTTTTGGAATTAAATATTAATCAAAATGATTGGGTTAATACATTATTGGATATGATGAAAAATTAAAAGGTTAGAATTCATGGATTTCACTCATAACATAAAGGGTATTAAAACATGTATTTTATCAAAATATGATGACACATTTTGATTGTGATTGTACTAATGGTATTTTTATGATATTTTTTAAGGCCTTGTGACATATCCATGTCATATGTCTAAATTTATTCCACATAGATGATATTTATTATCTCTTGATTCGGTATTATTTTTTCCAAAATATATATTTTTCCATTTTAGGATTCATTTCCTTCAATCATGATATTTCTAAATCTCTTATTTATTCATGTTCTGTTTGATAATAAATTTCTCTCGGGTCATTTTTATCAAATTCTTATAATCTAACCCAATGATGAAATGTTGAAACGTTTTTCCCTTACTGAGAATTTTATCCCGTTGATTTTATAATGTTTCCATTCCACATGTAATGAAGTAAAATAAATGAAAAAATCATATTTTTCTATGTTATAGTTTTAGAGGAAGTAGTTTTTTATATAGTGGAAAAATACCCGTTGTTGAAAAAGTGATCGGTTTACTAAATAAAATTGTGAAATTTATATGAAATTGTAATCCTAAAAGATAATGGGAATGAATTTTAATGAAAATTTTTCTTTATGTTATGTAATTAAGAGATGGTCACATTTGTGGGATGTTGTAAAAACCCGGATCTTCTTTTCAGGTACGTTTCCCTTTTTTTGGAGTTTTTAAGGAAAATAAATTTTCTGGAAATATCATACGTAGACGCCGTGTACTTTCTGTGTACACGCCGTGTACTCTTCCCTGACTCGAAGCCGTGTGCTGGCCATGATGGGCCAGACACACGATGTGTAAGGCTAAGGTGGAGGCCGGTTAATTTGGAGTACAGAAAAATTGAAGTACACACCGTGTACTCAAGAAGTACACTCCGTGTACTTTATTTTTTTTCATTAAATGGACCACGGTCACGCCTAACCCCCAAAAACATCTTTTTCTATATATTTTGTCCGTCCGAGAGCGATCGTACGGATGGATCTTCGACAGGCTCCCTCCTCGTCGTCCATTCTCTGATTCGAGCACGGTCGATTGCGTTGGAATCACAGCGGTGTGTTCTTCCTTCTGCTTGAGCCTTGTTTCGTGATTCCTCCTTGTTTTCAAGATATCATGGGATGAACGTTTTGTCCGTTTTCTCATATCTACATTGTTCTAAGGGGAATCTATCATCGTGGTTCACGTATAACGATCTCTTAGGATCGAGGTAGGTGGTTTGTGCCTTTCCTTAGAATGTTGGTGAATATTTAGTGAAATTGCCACCAATACCCTTGAATTGGGTATTGTGTGTTTCCTTTTTTTACTTGTTACTTGCCTTCTTTGCTTGATTGTATTAGTAGAGGTTATTGCTTGTGATTAGAGTAATTTTTTTGCGCTCAGTTTTCTTTTCCATGCTTGTTCTGCCTATTTGGCTTGTTTCCCTTTGTAATGCCTAGTTGTAGGATAGTGGAACTGTTTTTTTGTTGTTGTTGAGCCGTAGAATGATAGCCAAGTAGTTCTTGTGGTTTACTTGGACAATACATGTGTGCTGAACATGTTTAGTTTTACTCAGGACTGTGAGACCCTAGAGTAGTAGACCAAAGGGAGAATTGGGGGAAAGGCTTCTCCAGAGTGTCTTTTAATTACGATGCGAGACTATTGGGGGAATTGACGTTGAGTGCTTCCCCAGAGAGTCTGTAGATCCTTGACGCGTTCCACAGGGGGAATTGACAATGAGTTCTTTCCCAGAGATCCTTTAGGACGATACGAGACTATTGGGGGAATTGATGGTGCGTGCTTCCCTAGAGAGTCTACATAATTATATAGCTGAACTAGAGGGGTGAGATTGCGTGTGCCTCGCATAGGGTTGCTAGTACCTTAGGTTGAACCATAGGGGTTAGGATGTGAGAGCAACCCATAGTGCTACCTGTTATATGTTTGTTACTGGTTGCTTACTTGGGTACTTTACTTGTTAGAACTGTGGATTGTAGCTGCTTGTTCTTTCCTACTTACAACATCTTGTTTATTTACTGCCATGTATTCATTGACTGTTAGGAACAAATCTTTGGGTGATTTCCTACTGGGATTGTATCTCACACTCTATTTGGGCCATGCCTTTGGGCCCAAGCAGACTATGTTGTTGCAGGTATAGATAAGGGAAAGCACCCTTCTACTTCAGGTTCTTGATTGCATTGGAGCTGGGGAGCATGGGACCGACCCGTGGCTCGCGATTCTAAAGAGAATTATTTGTTTCTCTTTTGCACTTGGTTTCAGTTGTATTCTATCACGTTGTTGTGTTTGGTGCTTTCCATAGAAACTTGTACCTACTGCATTATTTTCATCATTATTATATATCTGCATTACTTCCGCTATTTGGTTTCTGTTGTTATGCATGTTGTTTACTACTTCCACTATTTATTGTTGTTTCCTTATCTTGTATACCTTATCTAATGAGGGCATAGTTTCCCCACCGACTCACCAAGGCCCTTGCTTCTAGTCGGAAGCCTCTGGCATTCGAGGAAACACACTTGAGGTCATGTGGAAAACTGGGTATGGGGCACCAGTGGAGGGGCTCCGGACTCAGGTCGTTACAAAGTGGTATCAGAGGCAGGTTCTTTTTGCATTCCTTACTATTTGGAGAAATTAGCCAGGGATAGGATGCATTCAGTACTTGGTATTACACTGTGCTCGAGAGTAGCTAACCCGTGTACAGGGAAAATCCATACTACCTCGTTAATTTCATTTTTCTGGTTTTGAGATTTTACAGTTGATTTGATTTCACCTAGAGTGATACACATGACTTGTGCGGTTATTGTTTTGATATTTTGGTTCTATTTTTGTTGTAACTCGATGATATGAGGGTATTCCATATCATGCATAATATAGGCACTTTTAGAAATCACATGTCATGCATTCTTGCCATGCCATCTACGGTGCATTAGCGATTGCATGTTGTAGTGATAGACCTTGTGTTGATTATGCATGTTTTTGTGATAGTTGCTTGATAGATTCTATGCTGCAGTGTTAGAAAACTGTTGTTTTGTTCTTTGTTTAATGTGAATTCCAAAATTTGGTTCTTGAGGTGTTATGGGCCCTCACAGATCGGAATTTGGCATCTTTTCCCTTGTTTTTAGTGTTTCTGGTATTTTACGCAGTTTCTGAGCTACTGCCCAGAAAAACCCAAAATAAACGGCGTGTACTTTTTAGATACACGTCGTGTAGTTTTTAGGCCATGTCACTGACCGTGTGAGTAGAACACAGTGTCGTGGGAGTAACTTTGGGAACACGTCGTGTACCATTGGTACACGCCGTGTGAGTTCGGAGCCGTGAACCTGGCCGTGTCACTAACAAAACGGGCCTGGGAAGCTTGGGTAGAATACGGCGTGTCAATAGGGAACATGTCGTGTAGTCTTTTCCAGGTACCAGGCCGTGTCACGAACAACACGGGCTAGTGTTACCTTCCTTTCCACACGCTGTGTTTGTTCAGAACATGTCGTATAGTCCTGCCCAGGTACCCGGCCGTTTCACGAACAACACGGGACGGTGTCACCTTCGCCTTTTCACACCGTGCTTGTTTGGAGCACGCCGTGTAAGGTCCAGCCGTGTAGACGACCATGTACTCAACAACACAGACCGCCAAATCATTGTCTAGTGCACGTCGTGTTTGTTTCAAACACGCTGTGTAGTCTCTGGTTGAGTCGGACCGTGTGGGTTAGCCGTGTAAGGAGACTCGGGAAGGGGAATAGTTTTCAAGTACACACCGTGTGTGGGGGGTCAACACGCTGTGTATTTTAAAGTGTACATGACTTCTAGGGTGAGAGTACACGCCCATGTCAGTGGTTTAAGAAGACACGCTGTGTAGTTTTATACACTCTGTGTGGTCATGTTTTTCAATCTTCTGTGTCTTTCTTCCCATGTTCCCATTTTGTACTCTTGTGTTCTCTGTCCTTGTTTTCCGGATCTATAGTGTGATTTTTATCTTTCAGAGCTATGCCTCCGAGACGTCCTCCAGTCATACGTCTGTCGTCAGGCAGTGATCAGACGCCAGACATGGCTGATCAGGGACCTCCTGTCGATACCCCAGCCGAGCTAGCCTTGGCACCGGTTGTTGTACCAGTCACAGGCGCTAATGCTAAGTTTAGGGAAGGTTTCATGAGGATGATGCAGGCCTTCCAGGGAGCACCGCCTCCTACCTCGCCTATGGCAGACATGTCACGGGTCGTTCAACAGTAGAATCCTCCCACGTTCTCAGGGGAGGGAGGACCTCAGGCTGCAGAGTCGTGGCTGGAAACCATGTTGACTATATTCGAGCATCTGGAAACACCTCCAGAGAGGCGGGTCAAGCTCTCCACCTACATTCTCTGAGACTCCACCAAGAGGTGGTGGTACATGATCTCACAGGCGGGTCCGCAGTAGGCTATGGCTTGGGAGGAGTTTCAGTGCGTGTTCTATGACTACTTCTACTCTGAGACTCTGAGGGCCGATCGATCCCAGGAGTTCATGATCTTAGAGCAGGGTAGTCTATCTGTCACGGTGTATTCCTCCCGTTTCACTGAGCTGCAGCATTTTACACCCCTTTGGGATGGGAGTGGGGTGTTTATTGAGAGGAAGTTTGAGGATGGGCTCAGGTGGGAGATCCGCTCGCAAGTGAACATCTTCCAGCTGACATCCATTACTTCAATCATCAACCAGCTGGCAATGATCATGGAGCACAATCTGAGAGACTCTGGAGCTGCGAGTTAGGGAGGTTCTGCTTCCAAATTTATATTTCCTTCAGATGACATCAAGAAGCATTGTAGGGAGCCCACGCATGGCGATTCGAGGAAGCGAGACGCATCATCAGGCAGCCAGGTGGCATGCTACCAGTGTGGTCGGACAGGGCACATAAGGCCACAGTGCCAGGGAGACCCCGTGGAGTGCTGATCTTGCGACAAGATGGGTCACCTTCAGCATTTTTTCCAGGTTTTCTCACCAGCAGCAGGTGACTGGGGTTCTTCCATGACTCCTTATTCAGGAGCAGCCCCACCAGTCTCTCACAAGTCAGGGAACTGGAGTTCTTCTGGCCGTTCGGGCTAAGGTGGAGGTCGAGGCCGTGGAAATCAGCCACCATTCCCTCAGCACCAGTTGGGAGGTTCAGCTCAGAGTGGTCAGTCAGGGGTGTAGGGCCGCGATGCAGGCCAGTAATTCACCGTGGAGCAGACTTATCAAGAGCTGGATCCAGAACCTTCTACTGTTCGAGGTATGATTTTTGTGGCCTCAGTTTTATCTTCATCCCTTTTTGATATTGGTGCTACACATATCAGTATCCCCATTGCTGTCATGGAGCGCCTTGGGCTCTGCATCTTTTCTTTTGCCGACTCGTTAACACTAGACACACCTTTGGGGACGAGGACATCTAGTGTACTCCAGTGTAGAGAGTTCCCTCTCGAGGTTTCAGGGTATCGCTTCTTATGGGATATCTATGTCCAAGAGATGACAGGGTATGGTGTCATTCTCGGCATGGACTGGTTGATTCACTTCCAGGAAGTCATTGAATGTTATCACTATAGAGTCTGTTTCATTTCACCAGAAGGTGAATGTTTCCTTCATAGAGGTGAATCGGACGTTTGGGTGAGTCGGGCGAGACTCGAGCATCTTGGGCTGGGAGGGGTGATAGCCCAAATTTCTAGCCTTTACCTGGATGATCAGGGGACTCCACAGTTGGACTTTCCTCCAGTGGTGGATCACTTCAGGGATGTATTTCCAGAGGACTTTTCAGGTTTGCCTTCGGAGCGTGAGGTAGACCTCTCTATTGATCTCATGCCAGGAGTGGCACCGGTTTCCATTCCTCCTTATAGGATGGCAACACCTGAGTTGCAGGAGCTCAAGAAGTAGTTGGAGGAGCTGCAGGCTATGGGATTCATCCGACCCCGTACTTCCCCTTGGGGTTCACCTGTTCTGTTTGCGGAGAAGGCAGATGGTACCCTTTGGCTTTGTGTGGATTATCGGAAGCTGAAACAGTTGAAGATCAAGAACCATTATCCATTGCCGCAGATTGATGACCTTTTCGATCATCTTCGAGGATACCGAGTGTTCTCGAAGATCAACATGAGGTTCAGTTATCATCAGCTGCGCGTTAGACCATCAGATGTAATTCTGATAGCCTTCAGGAGCGGGTACGGTCTTTAAGAGTATACAGTCATGCCCTTCGGACTCATGAACGCACCTGTAGTTTTTATGGAACTGATGAACCGAGTGTTCCATCCTTACTTGGACTAATTCATCGTGGTCTTCGTGCACGATATCTTGGTGTACTCTCACACTCAACACCACCATGCCACACATCTTGACATCATTCTGAGTACACTGAGAGAGCATCGGCTTTATGATAAACTCTCGAAGTGCCACTTCTGGATGGATCAGATTCAATTCATGGGTCATGTCATCTCAGGGGCAGGAGTAATTGTGGACCCATAGAAAGTGAGAGTTGTAGTTTCCTGGGTGCAGCCGAAGAACGTTTTTGAGGTACAGAGAATCATAGGGATGGCTGGATACTAAAGACCCTTCATTCGAGACTTTTCATGTCTAGACACAGTTTACTGTGATGCTTCGGGTATCGGGCTTGGAGCTATGCTTATGCAGGGAGATAGAGTCATTGCGTATGGGTTTTGGTAGCTGAGGCCACATAAGAGGAACTACCCTACACCAAATCTGGAGTTGGCAGCTGTTGTTTATTCCTTGCACTGTTGGAGACACTATCTTCTGGGATGGCACTTTGTGGTCTTCACTGACCATAAGAGTCTCAACTATATCTTCACTCATTGTGATCTGAATATGAGGCAGCACAGGTGGGTCGAGTATCTTCAATCTTTTGATTTTCATCTTGCCTATATGTCGGGAAAGGGCAACGCCGTGGCAGACGCGTTGAGCAGGAGAAATCAGATTCAAGAAGTTCAGGAGTCCAGTAGTGAGTGGCAGCAGATGGCTCAATTCTCTGAGATGCATATGGAGGTGCACATCAGACGGGGATAGTCCTTTCTATCTTCTATAGTTGTTACCTCCACCCTACTTGATCGAGTACGGATGAGGCGACTATCAGAATCGGAAGGCTTAGTCTTGCAGGAGAGTGTGTCAGGAGGGGACCCTCTTCCGGGATAGATAGTGGGCGAGGATGATATTTTTCATTTCCAAGGACGTGTATGGGTGCCAGCAGACATACGCGAGGAGATGATACGGGATTTCCATTCCTCAGTTTGGGCAGTTCATCCTGGCTTCACCAAGATGTATCAGGATCTTCATCGCCAGTACTGGTGGCCAGGTATGAAGAAGGATGTTGCTGGTTTTGCCATGAGATGTCCTACTTTTCAATAGGTGAAAGCATAGCATCTGTGACCAGCAGGCCATTTACAGCTGTGACAGATTCCGGAGTGGAAGTGGAACGATGTTGTGATGGACTTCATGACGGGGTTGTTGAGATCACCTCGAGGGAATGATTCTTTTTGGGTTGTCGTCGGCAGACTTATGAAGGTTTCTCACTTCTTTCCAATCAAGGAGATCTTCAGTGTCAATGATCTAGGATGACTTTACATCAGTGAGATCGTTCGTCTACATGGTGTTCCGCGCTCTATTGTTTCAGGCGGAGATGTGCGCTTTACCTCTTGGTTCTGGAAGGGACTTCAGAAGGCCTTGGGTACACAGGTACTTTTGAGTACAACATACCATCCCCGGACTGATGGCAAGTCCGATCGCACGATCCAGGTGCTTGAGGATTTTCTCCAAGCTTGCATCCTTGACTTTGGCGGTTCTTGGGAGAAGCATATTACTATGTTGGAGTTCGCCTACAACAATAGTTTCCAGGCAACCATTCAGATGGCGCCATATGAGGCTTTGTATGATAAGCCATGCCGATCACCCTTATGCTGGCTGGAGGTAGTAGAGGAAGCTTTGTTGGGACCTCGTCTTGTTCAGGAGACTTCAGAGCAGATAGAGATGATTCGGAAGAGGATGGATACAGCACAGTCTCGACAGAAGTCTTATAATTATCAGTGGACACGACCTCTAGAGTTCGAGGTCAGAGATCAGGTTTTCCTGCGTGTCACACCGAGGTTGGGACACAAGAGGATTCAGAGATAGGATAAGCTTTCACCGTGGTACGTTGGACCGTTTTAGGTCTTGGAGCGAGTTGGCCAGGTCGCCTATCGGTTGTTGTTACCTCAGAGGTATCGGGCCATGCACGATGTCTTCCAGGTCTCTCAGCTCCGACACTACTTTTCAGACCCTTCCCATGTATTTCAGCCTGAGGAAGTCGATATTGAAGCGGATGCATAGTTCGAGGAGCATCCTATCTGGATTGTCGATCGCAGTACGAAGGTTCTCTGTGGGTGGTCTATTCCTCTGGTACGGGTGCTATGGCAGCACAGGTGGTTACAGGACGAGACCTGGGAGAGGGAGGCCGATGTACGATCGCAATGGCTGGAGCTGTTCGGGGTTTCTTCTTCTCCGTCTCGTTAGGGAAATTCAGGGATGAATTTCTTTAAGGGGGGAAGTTTGTAGGAACCCAGATCTTCTTTTCAGGTACGTTTCCCTTTTTCTGGAGTTTTTAAAGAAAATAAATTTTCTTAAAATTTCAGAAGTACACGCCATGTACTTTCTGAGTACACGACGTGTACTCTTCCCCGACTTGAAGTCGTGTGCTGGCCGTGCGAGGCCCCACACATGGTGTGTAAGGCTGAGGTGGAGGCCGGTTAATTCAGAGTACGGAAAAATTGAATTACACACCATGTACTCAAGAATTACAAACCATGTACTTTATTTTGTTCATTGAAGAGACCAGGGTCGCGCCTAACCCCCAAAACTCTCTTCTTCTCCAGATTTCGTTCGTCCGAGAGCGACCGTACATCCGGATCTTCGACGGGCTCCCGCCTCGCTGCTCATTCTCCAATTCGAGCACGGTCGATTGTGTTGGAATCGCAGAGGTGAGTTCTTCCTTCTGCTGGAGCCTTGTTTCATGATTCCTCTGTGTTTTCAAGATATCGTGGGATGAACTTTTTGTGCGTTTTCTCAGATCTACATTGTTCTAAGTGGAATCTGTCATCGTGGTTCACGTATATCGATCTCCTAGGATCGAGGTAGGTGGTTTGTGCCTTTACGTAGAATTTTGTTGAATATTTTGTGCAATTTCCACCAATACCCTTGAACGGGGTATTGCGTGTTTCCTATTTTTCCCTTCCTACTTGCCTTCTTTGCTTGATTTCTTTATTAGAGGTTATTGCTTTTGATTAGAGTAATTTATTTTCTCAGTTTTCTTTTCCATGCTTGTTCTTCCTGTTTTGAGTTTTTCCAGTTGCCATGCCTAGTTGTAGGATAGTGGAACTGTTGTTCTTTTTATTGTTTTTGAGCCATAGAATGACAGTCAAGTATTTTGTAAGGTTTACTTGGATGATATTCGCGCGCTGAGCATTTTTAGTTTTACTCAGGACTGTGAGAACCTAGAGTACTAGTCCAAAGGGAGAATTGACTGAAGGGCTTCTCCAGAGTGTCTTTTAATTACGATGCGAGACTACAGGGGGAATTAATGTTGAGTGATTCGCCAGTGAGTCTGTAGATCCTTGACGTGGGCGACAAGAGGAATTGACATTGTGTGCTTCCCCAGAGAGACTTTAGCAAGATACGAGACTATAGGGGGAATTGACAGTGATTTCTTCCCCATAGAGTCTACTTAATTACGTAGCTGAACCAGAGGGGTGAGACTGTGTGTGCCTCCCATAGGGTTGCTAGTACTGTAGGTTGAACCATAGGGGTTAGTCTGTGAGATCTACCCAGATGGTTACATGTTTTCTTCTTCTTGTTGGTTTCTTACTTGTGTACGTTACTTGTTAGAACTGTGGATTGTAGCTGCTTGTGTTTTCCTATTTACTTCTTCTTGTATATTTACTACCAAGTATTCATTGACTGTTAGGAACAAATCATTGGGTGATTTCCTACTGGGATTGTATCTCACACCCTGTTTGGTCCATTCTTTTGGGCTCAAGAAGACTATGTTGCTACATTTATAGATAAGGGCAAGCTCCCTTTTACTTCAGGTTCTTGATTTCACTAGAGCTAGGGAGCATGGGACCAAGTCGTGGCTCATGATGCTGAGGATATTTCATTGTTTTTATTTTTCACTTGGTTTCAGTTGTATTCCAGCACGTTGTTGTGTTTGCTGCTTTCCATAGATACTTGTACCTACTGCATTATTGTCATCATTGTTATATATCTGCATTGCTTCCGCTGATTGGTTTCTATTATTATGCATGTTATTTACTACTTCCGCTGTTTATTTTTGTTTCCTTATCTTGTATACCTTACCAAATGAGGGCATAGTTTCCCCACCGACTCACCAAGCCCCTTGCAGCTAGTCAGCAGCCTCTGGAATTCGGGGAAACGCGCTTGAGGTCATGTGGCAAACCGGGTATGGGGCACCAGTGGAGGGGCTCCAGACTCGGGTCATTACATATATCATAGTTGGTATCCGTATAGGGTTTAGATAACATATTGGGTTAGAATATTAGTTGACACTAATTTATGTGATGATAAGTTAATTATGATCATAATTTCAAAGTTATATGAAATCCTTTACATTATTTGAGGTAAAATTTAATAATTTTCAGACTACGTCAAGATAATTATGGTGAAAACCCATGAAAAAGTCTATGTGATAAATATTACCATAGGATAACATGTTTATGTTCTGATTAAGCTATGATTGTTTGGTTATCCTATCAATTACATCCTTGTATTGGTTTTGGAATGTGGATACAGATATGATATAGATTCACCTAGGAGTAATAGCCCCAAAACAAAATATTGGATCCGAATTAAATTAATCTTCACCTTGCTTCACGAAGAGAGAGCCTATGACTAAAACTAAAGATAAACACACCCATGTGTTGTTCATTGGTCAATGATACCATCATGACGAGCCATAACTATATGAAAAAAGTGGTTTGTGTATATTCGTTTGGGAAGGAATATGGAACCATCACCAATAATCCACAAAATCATGTTATTTATAACATAATGATAGATCCGTAATAAAAAACAATAAATTTCACGGTGTTTCTTATGGGTGATGAGTCCCTTCAAAAATAGTTTTAATAAAATTTTCTTCTATACCAAGGAAAAAATTTATTTGATATAGAATTAGATTTATATTTCAAATAAATTTATTCGCGATGACAACTTCTTCCATCGTAAATAGATGTAAAAAATTCTACTTTTAATTATTGATACTATTTTCGGTAGAATGATTTTTTTTTCATAAAATCTCTATTGGTATGGTAAATAAATGAAATTTATGGTGGGAATTATTTTTGAAGGATTCAGTCTTCTGTTGGAACTACATTACCATTTATCGTAAATAATATTATTAGTGGGTACTATAAATGAGGGAACTCGCAACTATTATCATGTGTGAAGAAAATTCATTCACAACTAATATATTATATTCAAGCCCCCACCGACATCCTCCCATAGAAATTTCTAATCTCATATTATTATTTATCACCTTATACATTTTATTCTTTATATAAATATTTTTATAATAAGGCTAATATTTTTTTTGTAATTCATTATTTTGAAGGGATTTATTTAATTTATTTAATTTTTTATTTATTTACATTATTTTATATTATGAATAAATAATAATAATTAGTAATAAAATTGAATAATTTTTACTAATAATTACATATAATGAGATAAAATTAGATATATTTATTAATATTCAAATAGGCCATGTCATGAGTTTGGCAAGCCAAACCCATGACCCATAATTTATTAAACGAAGCCTTAACAAAATTTTCATAAGTCGTCTTCATAAAATTAGAAAAGATGGGGGGGGGGGGGGTATGTCCAATGGACCTACTGATGCTCATCAGCCATAATCAATGGGACCACATTCGAAGTATTTGATTTTATATAAAGTACCAATAATTAAAAATTGTTACTAATAATTAGTAGTAATTTCTGATAAGGGGTACATAATTATTTCTATTTAGTAATAATTAGTTATAATAAGTTATAGTTACTTATAATTTGTTACAATTTGTAATAGTTAATATTAATTATTTATAATTAGATATAAATATATACTTTAAGTAATATTTAATAGTACAATATTTAAATTATCAACAAATAGAAAATTATTAATAAAAAATATATATAATTAGAAATAATTACTTATAATAATTAATAATTTTTTAAAATTATTAATAATATGTAAAAATTATCGATAAATAGTAATAATGACTGCTAAATTCATTTAATTTGTAATAATTTCTGATAATTAGCAACAAATAGTAATAATGACCATTGAATAGTAATAATTCATAATAACTAGTTACATTTTCTGATAAATAATAAATAAATATCTATTATTAGTAATAATTAGTAAACATTATTGAAAATTAGTAATATTTACCAATCAATAGTAAATAATAACTGATAATTATAAATTAATATTAATAATTCCCTACAATTAGTAATGATTAGTAATAATTAATAATAAACAGTAGTAGTTATTAATAATTAATTATAATTGTTGATAAGTAGTTAATATTTAGGTATAATTAGAAATAAATATTAATAATTATCAATAAGTAGTAAATAATTACCAATCATTATTAATAACTAGAATATTATTAATAATTAATATCCAATAAATAGTAACCAATTGTAATATTTTGTAATAATTTTAATTTATTAGAACTAAATAGTAGTAACAGTAGTAAATTGCAGTATAAAGATTTAATTGAAATTAAATATAGATAATTTATTATTATTATTATTAATTTGTTATAATTATTAATAAATAATAATAATTACCTTAAATTAATAATAATCAGAATAAAATTGATAATAATTAGAAATAATTCATAATATTTACTAATAAATAGTATTAATTACCAATTAATATTAAAAATTTACTGATAATTATTTAATTTTTTTATTAATAATAATTCGTTACTATTAGTTATAATTACATACAATTAGTTTTAACAAGTTATAATTAGTAATAATTTGTTACAATTAGTAATATTTATTGTTAAATAATAATAATCACTAATAAATAATTCAAATTTGTAATAATTATCAATAATTTATAATAATTAGTTATAATTACAGATAATCAGTAATAATTATAAATAATTAGTAATAATTAAAAAAATTATAAATAATTAGAAATAATTAAAAATGATTAGTCAATAATTTTTATTTGTTTGAAATGTATACCAATATATAGTATGTTATTACAAATAATTAATAATAATAATTAATGAATAGCTTTGGGATTTTCCGTTCGAGAATCCTGTGGTTATATAAGAGGCTTTAACCGATGCAGTTGACGATAGTGGTTCTGATAGTGATGGGGGAATTTTGTATCTATATCATATTTTCATTTCAGTGTTTCTCCAATAAAAAATATATTGACATTTAATTTGGAGTATGATTTAGCATGGTGTTATCTGATGACCAGAGATGATTGGTTTAGTGGAAGGAACTAGAATTCTATTGGTATTTTCTCTATTTGAGAATTAGTGTTCAGATATGCCACATGTTATATGATAGTCATTTGATATTGTGGGGATGATGGATGGTGGGTACTTATTACAGAGGACAAGAGGTGACATTAGTGTACTCGACTATTAAGGGGTGCCGCTCAAGGTGACACACTACTCATGCTTTCATGACTAGTGGCAATTTGAATGATGTAGGGATATTTTTGAACGTCAAATTTTAGTTACGTAGATGTTTGATCTCATGAATTTGAAATTTGAGTTTTTGATGTTTTATTTGAATCCAGTCGAATGTGGGGTTACAACTAAACCATAAAGAGGCCTCTTGATAGATAAAAAATTGGATTGGAAAGATGTAACTAATAGTAATTAATATTAATAATTAATAATAATTAGTAAAAAGTAGTAATAGTTTTTATTAATTATATAAAAATTCTAAATAATTAGTAATAATTACCGATAAATTGTAAATAATACTTATGATTTTTAATAATTAGTAATAATTAGTAATAATTACCTATAAAAAGTAAAAACTAATAATAAATTTTATTAATGAGGGACAATTTTTAATAATTGAAATTAACTATTTATATTCATTATTTATTTTTTTAATTAGTAATATTTTATGTTATTTATTCATAACTACATGTACTTATCAATAATTGGTAAAATATATATGTAATTATAAATTCTAAGATTTGTTTAATTTTTTTATAGATTATCTCTTCCTTCTAGAAGATTAATTATAATCAATATATATAATTACTATTTACTAAATAACTATAGAACAATGAAGAAGAAACCATTTTTTATCATGAGAACATGGTTGGATAAATCATCATAAAAATAAAAATAACTCTAATATAATTAATTTATATATTGAGGATGTAAATATTTTTTTACCATTTTCAGTATCAAAACTAGATTAACTTTTTATAGGGAAAGTTGAGTGTCCATTCAAGAAATGTTATTTGATGACATTTTAAACATTTGATATCATTGGGGTTCATTAATTTTATTATGGTATTTAAAATGACTATGTTTATTGGTATCAACATGATGAATGTAATTTCAAAGAAAATATAAATAATATTCTTCAATATCCCACATGGTTTGAAGTATTAATACATGAGGTTGTTGGCCCATATTTTAAGTAATCAAATAATTGGAATGAAAATTTGTCCCATTATTTAGAACAAGATCAATTTTATTAATTACTGATTTTTACTGAGTATGGATTATTTCATGATGAGAAGATATGAATATTTTAAGTTATTAGTAAACATATTTCTATTATATCAGATAAAGAACTCTCTTAATAAAATTTATTAAATTTATTTTTTTTAAAAATATTTTTACATTAGGAAAATTTGATTCCATTAAATATTATTGAATGAATGGGGGTTTTTCATAATTTTAGTTATTTTATCAGAAGATTCATTCATATTCATAAGATTTCATAATACGTTATTAATAATTATAGTGATTAATTTGTTTTCATATATTTTTCCAATCAAGGAATAAATATTCACAACAAGGAATGTCCATATTTGTTCCTATTACATGGTTGAGATATTTCCCACTGACATCTAGATTGTAACATTTATTTATGCCTCATAAAAAATGTATCATTGATGAAACGACAGAAACACAATATTTCTCTCAGTAAAATTTTAAATGATAATTATAATGGTGTTTCATGGAATATTCTAGATCATGTGCATATGTGTTTTTCTTCAAAATATTCAAATTTATGATTTTTTTATATTGATGATTTATATCCATTTTTAGTACAATATTCAATGTTGTTTATGTTCATCCTTATAAAATTTTAAAACACACAAAATTTGATGGCAATGAATAAACCATATAACATTTTGAAATTATTAGTTCAAGGAAATATAAAAAAGTTGATGTTTATTTGATTCTATTTATTGATGAGTAATATTTATTTTGGTGTAATGGGTTTGATAAATATGATGTAATTTGAAAAAATGAGTTCATAAAAAAATATTCATTAATATGGTTAATTAGTGACTTAAAAATCTATGGGATGTTATTAGGTTGGCTCATATATGGTATAGAATTATGTATGTATTTTATGAATGAAAGGAATGTTTTTAGTTTTTTCAATTGAAGAAAAAATTAATATAATGTCTATCATCACATATTTATTCTTAAATAAAATACATTATAGGGGAATAAAAATTCAGAATATGTATAATTGAAAGGTATTAACCTCTAGTAATGATCTTGTGTATTTATTTAAAATGTATTAACTTTTAATTAAGTTAAATCAAATTGGAATCTATTATAAACCAATAAAAAATAAATGGACTTTGGATAGATTCAAATTTAATATAATGGATTATTTTTTCAATAATTCTTATTGGTCACATGTTTAGTGTCATTCTTATTGTGAATAACTATTTTGAGGAATTATTTTTTATATATTTCTTCATACCTGATATAAATATAAATAATATAAAGGCATTATTTGATCATGCACAAATCTAATGATGTACAAAACATGATTTTTTAGAAGGATAGATCATTCATGTTAATAATGCCACAAGTTGATTACGATGTTTTTTTAAAAATAAATTTATGATTCTTTCATTTGGTTATAGATATAAATTTTATATATATCTATGCCTCTAATTTAACATGATGTGTATGAAATGATCATATTATTAGATTAAAATGTAATGATTGTCTTATTATAATGGGAGCAATATAATATATTATCCTTATAGATTTTTTAAATTTTGAAATAACATATTTTTTTAATGATTTTTTCATTATCAATGGAATATGATGCACTTATTATACTAAAAAAAGATACTATTTTAATGGTATGTAAATTCTGAAAAAAATTTCTATCGTATTTAATTCATTTAAAGGAAAATTTAACAATAAATATTAAGCATGACACAAAAACTGGTCGACCATTATCATTTTATTAAATGAACACATATAAGGGATGAGAACACAAAATGATGAAAAAAGTATGTAATTAATCATCTTTTAATGGTCAATTATCTATGAAAATTTACAAGAGGTTTTTTTTCTAGTATCAATATTTTCTTCATAGATATCCTTCCAAACTAAATTTAGTAGGTCGAAAAAAGTGAAATTATTCTGATGCAATGAACAATCAATTATTAGTTTTTAATTATACCTAACACGACTCTAGTGTATTTCACGAATGATCAATTTCAGATGACGAACAACAAAAATATCATGTATATATTATATTCAATTGAAAATAAATGACTTAATTTTTATAGTTAATTAAGCATTAAACTACTAATTTATATATTTTAAGATAAAAATCAATAATTTTTAATATGTATATTAAATTATTATCTTATCAAGGAACAATTCAAACAAATTATTCCATATACTATTGAGGAACAATGACAATAAAAATTTTCCTAATAGTTTCAAAGGCTATTAATGACTTTTTTTCATTGAACATATGAAATTAATTTATTATTAGATTTCTTTTTAATTGTTTTTTTAATTTCTAGCTATGGAAACCTAAAGACAGAATAGATAATAGATTATGTGTAGTGACGAACCCACTATCTAAATTAGTTATATCTAATAATGTATATGTGGTTTCTAGATTACAATTTAATATATATATATATATATAGAGAATAAAAAACAATTAATAATTGTGTTTTAATGAGAGTATCTCATCATATATAAAGTGATGTTAAATTTTATGGAATGTTTGATGAAATAATTCATTTCTTTTATCATGGAAAATACTATGTAATAATGTTTAAATATCATTGGTTTCATACTAATAGAATGTTTTGTATTCATCAACATCGTGGATTTATTAACATTGAATAAAATTGTCTTCTTGATGTAAATAAACCATTTATATTTTATAATGGCGAACATAATATTTGTTATAAAAAAAATCTGTTCCGCTTAATGATATTTAATTGACTGTTTAGTATATATACAATGAATTTTCATGAAAATCAGTTTATACCTAGTAAAAGTGGCCCTGTTGAAGTGAAAAGAAATTAAATCTCTTCAAAAAATTACAATTATATCATTTACATGTTGATTTAAAAATATTATTGATTCGACTCTATAGTTATAGGATGATTGTCCTGATAATATTGATCATGTTACTAGTGAATTTGAAATAGAATGGAATGAGATATTATGAGCTCCAAATGAATTTGGTTGGGATAAGTAGGAGGATGAAGATAATGATAACATTGAATATAAAGATGATAGTTATGATTAAGAATGATGAAATTAAAATATAGTTATGGTTATAATTAATATATAATATTTATTTTAAATTATATTCACAGAACATTATTTTATTGAATTGGATGAAGAAGATATATATGATTTGGTTTATACCCTCACAAATGTCATTCTTCTTGGTGATAAGTCTGATGAATCATCATCTGACCCATATGTGTTTCCACTATATCATCTACTTAAATGTGTTGTGGGAATTATAGATTAGTGATTATCAATGTAATTTCTTAGTGATATCCACCTATTTATTTCAATCCATGCATGTAAATATATGTTTAGATTTTTATTACATTTTATATAATTAATTATAAATAATTTTCATAAATATATTTATATACTTATTGTTTGATTATTTTATCTCTTTTCCAATAGTTTTTTACATATTTCTATTAGATATAGAGGATTGATTCTAAATGATTATTTTTTCCAACCATTGGTGCTGCGGGATCAAATTTTCATTGATATTATTCATCACATGATTTATTATTGGATTATACCCTAATAAATATTATTTATTTTGAAATTTAATTAAATATTGACTATTTATAATTATTTATTTTTAAGATTTATAGTATTAAATTGATGATATCCTGGGATCAGCCACAAGGGATTTATGAGAGATATGTATGTGGGAGTTTATTCATTAATTTTGACAACATCTAAGTAAGTGGTCCCTAGAGAGAGTTTTGTATATAGTTTCTTATCAGTTTTCCCACACTCACCTGAATGATTACATATCATCCCGTGTTATGAATGGGTTTCACTTTTACAAGATAGGAGGTGGATTTCAGAGGAGATTATCATTAGGCATAATGAACCCAAGGAAATTGGAATTCATAAATATATATGGTAGTATTAACTTAAATTTTCATCTATGAAATATGGTATGTAATTTTATTGAATAATTTATACATGTCTTAAATGAAAAATGTTTATTTCATATTTCAATTTCTATTTGAGCATCCCTATGTGACAATATTATATATTATTGTTTATGTGATCACATATCCCACACATGGAGGGATTATTGGTGATTCAGAATATAAAATTATGATAATAATATTTTTTACATATAAAAATAATTGTAATGAATATTTTAACTATTTTTCTCTTAAATTAAATTTTATGATGGGATTTGTGGTTATAACTTCTCAGACACATTATTAGATTCAGATTGACACAAGTGGTGGGAAACCCAAGAGTTAGTATTTGACGTGGCATCTTGGATGTTGGTGACTTAGTATGGTTTCATGAAATGTCATGTCAATTGTATTGTGTCACTATTAACACCTTATAGTGATTATGGAAATTTAGTTATTCACTATCCAGCTCTAGGGGATCCCATTAAGAGTCATCATCATTACTTGTAGTGTATCCGGAGAATATGTGAGCATACAATAAGGTTATATGAAGAATGTATGGAGTGAAGTAGTAACATCATCATCATCATTATATTATTACAATAATTATTGTAATAGTACACGCCAAAGAAAAAGACAAATCCAAAGGGCTTCTAGGATCCAAGTAGGCCTGAAGTAGTAAAGGTTGAGGGCATCCCCTCTAATTAGATTCACCCCCTCGAGTTTAAAACAAGAGATTATGTGGAGACATGTGAACTCAAAATCTTGGTCTTCATGAGTATCAACGTGATATGATACTTTATTGCCCTTTCTCCAGGTATGAGTGACATTAATATCATTGATGATGAGTGCCTTACACTTACTGGTGTTGTAAGCTATCAACCAAGGTGTGGATCCTCTCTCACGAAAATAATCATGTATGATCATTGAGTTAGTCTCCATCTGGGAGAGGCGAACATGCTTTTTTCATGACAGGGCGAGCCTAGTCAGGATAGCATTGGCCTTGGCTTGTAAGGAGTTTCCACGCCCATTGCATTATCTATGGAGTAATTTGTAGGAAGTGTTAAAATTTTTAGGATAGAATAAACACCATGAAAAGATAATGGATTACCTGTGATGACTTATAGAGGGTGTAGGGGTGGAGTTCCCCCCATTTGATCCCTCAAATGATCTAAAACCTCCACAGTGATCAATGGTATATTTATATGAGGAAAATATTATAATTAGATATGGATTTTCATATTTTATGTAATATGGTTATGAATTTAATTTTTTTCAAACATTATATATTCATATTTTTTGAATTTTTTATTATTTCTTAATTATTTTTTGTTTTCATTTTTTATTGAAGAATAATATTTCCTACATAATAGGTGATTAGAAATCGATATCAGTATCTATTTATAAAAACCTATTTCAATTTACGTATGATTCAATCACTAATTATAATTCAATATTTCTATGATGAAAAAACTATTTGTGATGGGGAATGTTTCCATCATAAACAAATGTCATTTCCTGTCGTAAAATTTATTTTACACCACTGTTTTTGGACATTAGTTATTCATGATGGGATAACATCATCATTATTGGTATGTAATTGGATTTTATCATGATTGAACCATCATAAAAGTCTCATTTTCTAATTGTGCATTAGAAATTATGTATTATTTTATAGAATGGTGTCATGTATTATCAGAGAACCGAAATAAAAGAAACATATATTGAATTGATGGTGATTTATGTTCAGTTAAATTAAAATGTTATTGTTTTTAAATTTCATGAAATTTCAGGTTTCAAATTTTCAGATTTTCATTTATGAAAATTTTATTTTGATATTTATTATTCATCACACTGATTAAAACCTTTTTTCGTAATGAATGATTCCATATGAAACCCAGCTATCAATTTATTGCATTGGAAGTATAAATATTTTCTGTAAAATAAACCTTAAGGGATAAGATAGGGAGTGATAAATCATGTGATTATTCCAAACTAGATATCAAATATTTTGATCAATTACATGAACATAATTTATTTTCCATGAAAATAAATGAATAGAATGATTGAGTGTCGTGTATTTTTAGATTATAAAGATGGTGAGTGAAAGAATATTAGATTTCCATTTTTTAAAAATGATGTATGAATCATGACATGGATTGTATTAATGGAATTGGGATATTATTTATGTGTGGAAATAGATGGAATAGAGAAACTAATTACCAAGGAGAAGAGGTGATATCATTGGTTGTTGATGAATTTAAATAGGGTTCTTCTCATAGTAGAACTAATATTTTATTATCTTAAATATATAGAAAAGGTGAATTATCCATGTTAGTGACCCTATCCAAGAGATAACAAGGATGATATGCACCATAAACTTCTAATAAAACTAAAACACTATGAAACCACTACTATAAAAGTGTGTTTCATAGATGATTTGGATTTCTGAGGGCTGATCACCCAAACATGAACTATGAGGTTGGTATTTTAATCTTTTTTGAAATAATCTAATGTATCAATATTGGCTACTAAAAATATTAAATAACCACCCCAATGAAAATATGATGAATTATTAATAATATATTATAGTTGTATAATTATTATATACTATATATATTACTCATCCATAATAGATTGTTAATTGACTGTGCTTCATATAAAATATTGTATTCCCTTATTTAGATAAATTTAATGCTATATTTGGCATGGATTGAAACCATATATATAAGGACCATGATTATTTCCATGACATGAATACAAAATTTAAAATTTTAAATCGACCCATGATCAGAAATTAGAACAATTTTAATTACAAACTACAAATTATAAATTACAACCATTATATTGGGTAAATTAGAAACAATGGTTAAAGGAAAAAATCGACATTAGTTATAATCCTAATATAGTGGAACATGAATGATCACGTATCTAGATGATTTTTAAATTCTATACGAAATTTGATTTTTTGTAAACTAGATGGTTCAAATTTTAGAACCTTACTCAGAATAGAATTTTGACAGTTGTAATGATTCAAAGGGGTGTTTTGAGATGAGGAATGATTCTGCAGAGGTATCCCGTGTAGTCAGATGAGATTTAGAGACGTGATATTATGCTTCAAGATTTTTTGAGTACTCTATATAGGGAGCATAATTGTGAGTGAATGGATTAGGAGAAATTATGAAACACCATGATGCTGAGGCTATTTTAGTTCAATTTGAATTGACCAAAGTTTTCCTACATAGTTACAGAACAATTAATGAAAAACCTTGTGGGGTTCAACAGGAAAGCATGAAAGGATGGGTTGGGCCTAGACGTTGTGTAAGACCATCACATAGACACAAATTGACCATAATACTTATTATAGTTAGGTGTGGAATGGTATTCCCACGATTTAGCCCACCGTGCTTCCAAAACATGCAAGTGTCTTGGCTTGGACTGGGCCAACCTCTCAGTTGGAATCTATTTTGGATAAACATACTACCAAACCATAATTCTTCCCAAAACCACATTAAAATGGTGATTTTACCATTTTACTCTTTGAGATTTTAACGTACCCCTCCCCTTTATCTTCCCATTATGCACACAAACCAGATGTGGGATTCTCCTCCCTTCCTATTATCTTGAATCCATATCAATTAACAATTTTGGGTGGTTTTATTTGGATTATTTAGATAATAGTAAACATCTAATAATTTTTTCACCTCCTCATCTTTCTCCTATATAATTTTGGAGTTCTCATGATTAGGTTTTGTTACTTATTCAGACATATCATTGTGGTATCTTCCGTTTCTCATGGACCCTTCATT
This sequence comes from Viscum album, assembly GCA_963277665.1. NCBI lineage: Eukaryota > Viridiplantae > Streptophyta > Magnoliopsida > Santalales > Viscaceae > Viscum > Viscum album. The sequence goes on from OY728155.1 coordinate 1,911,809,896, forward strand.
TATATTTCATAGAAGAGATCCTAAGATGGATTCTGAATATATTTTCTTGGAGTTTTGTTAAGGTATCTGTTTGTGTTGCAGTTTATCAGTTTTTCTCTAGTGGAATAATTTAATTATGTATTGAACTAGTATGTACTATATAGTATTTCTTGAAAAATGATGTTTGGAGTTCATTGTGGACCACCATGGTTGTTACATTAACATTTCACAAGTTATGAGAACCTGATGAGTTTTCCAATATTTTGTAGATTATGGGTTTGATTATTATTTAATAATAATTTTAATAATTAATTAATTATTTGTTCTTGGAATAATGTTAGGCACTAGAAGTAGTGGGTAGAATGGTTTTATGTAAAATGTATTTAATGGGACTTGAGTTATCCCTGGTATACACATCAAAATTTGGAAATCATATGGAATGATTTAATATTATGCTATATGTTCTAAGAGATTCCATCATAGTATTTTTATTTTTTTGTTATTTTATTTATAGTTTGTGTGTTAATCCCCATGAATTGTGTGTTTCATTTTGGGCTTATGTAATTTGATTATGGTATTTGGCTTGATACAATGGACCTCCCACTAATCTAGTTGGATCATTATGGAATTTTTGGAATAAACCTACAACAACCTAGGGGGTTTTAAATTTTCCTTAATGCGTAAAAAATAAACTTGTAATGATAGTGTATTATGAACTAAAATAGGTCATGATTGTTGGTTGGATTGGATGAATAATAAAGGGATACATGTTATATCATTAAAATTAAAGTTTTTGTAATATGTTATAAGGATGAATTAAAATGTTTTATGTAAAAATCTTTTGGGAGATACCTATGAGGACATTGGAATGGTATTAAATGGGTTATTTGGAGTTTATCATGGTTTTGGGTGAAAAAGAGGTAAATATATGATTCGAAACACTTCATGTTTTGATATATGGTTTTGAACAACATGTGGTTTATAAAATATGTGTTTAAAAGGATTGAAATTTTTGATTTGTAATGAAAATGTGGTTATATTTTATGTGAATTTATATTTATATATATATATATATTGTGTTGGCTTAAATGGGAATTATGGGCTTGGACCTTTTTGGTTTTTATAATTTAATGATCAAGGCCATGAATGGTAGACTTATAAATATTGAATGATGAGGTTTGGTTTTAGTGTTTTATGAAATGTGAAATAGGTTTGTCCTTGTTGATGAATTTTTTTTGTTTTAAAGGAATATTGGTACATTATTATTAATTAAACAATAATGGTAAATGAGTAATGATGAATGAATTAAGATACACTATTTTTGTTAGTATGTTGAAAAGGATAAACATGCTAAACCTTGACTGATGGGAATGACTGATTATAATTAATAAGGATGTTGTACATGTCACAACCCACCTTCACCAAAAGGAGGGAAGGGTCAACAGATTGCTAGGCCCTTTCTTCTTTATGTTGAAGGAGAGATAATGACCCCTGAAACCTACCTTCAATAGGTCCAGAAGTGGCGACCAACACCAAGGGTATATAGTCACACACTAAATGGATGGAATTACCCTTTTTCATTTAATAGGATTAGGAGATAAGATAGTGAATCCCACAACACCAAAATGAAAGTAAAAGTAAAGCCAAAAACCATTCCTAATGCATGTTACAAAAGAAACATCCACAATGTATAAGGAGACTACAAAAAAATACCAAAAGAATGAACAACAACAACTGTGATGATCTGTCACAAGGTCTGAGCTAGTACGGTCCATCACAATCCCCGAAGTCCTCCTGGAAACCTGAAAGCAGCTTTATATATGTAGGGTGAGCATTCAATTATACTCAGTAAGGAAAACTAAAGAATCTCGGGCACAAGCGGGGAGGAATACTAATGCCATGTGATAAAAGAGATAACCAATCACCTAACAAGGAATCTAACCACCCAAGCCTCACCAAGGCACACTCCCCAAATAACGCAAGTCAAGTAATGTATAGTAATAACACATCGATGTTTGGGTACCCCACTCCACTTTCCCACTGGTTATTGAAGTCATCCTACGCATCGGACCAATCCCGCCATTCTCACTGCAGTACCACTACCATACACCACCCGCACACACTTGGGCCTCAACCACACATCCCACCCACAAACACTTGGACCACAACCAGTAACCCACCCACAGACACCTAGGCCACAACTGTCACACGAAACCATGCCTACAAACACCTAGGCCAGAACAACCACTACCACGCCCGAAGACACCTTGGTTAGAAGAACTACTGCCACGCCCGAAGACACCTGGGCCTCATCCCGAAGATACTTGGGAAACCACCTGCCCTCACACACCTGGGCCAACCACCACACTACCCTGCCCGAATATTCATGGGCTAATAATGGACTTCAGGCCATCATAGCGTGCCCGAAGACACTTGGTCTATCCGAGAAAGGGAGCTGAAAAGAGCTAATAACCAGCCACTGGTAGAAGTGTTGGGAAACAAACCCTCCCCCATGAAATGGGGGTGTTCAGCACTAAGTGCTCAACTTGGGTGGGGCATGAATTATAAACACAAAAACTACAAGTATGTATAGGTAACACGCACTCACCCAAATCTATGTCTTTCTTTAGCCAGCCTAAAGAACACACTAGGCACCTGTGTCCAAGTCACAACTCGCACCAAACTAAAACCATTTGTCCCATCCTTGTTTTCATGTTCAGTAAAAATGTTTAAATAAGTTTCTACACCTAATTGGGCAACTAGTATGTATAAGCACAAGCCAAGGAAAGAATACACCCAACGACAATTTAAGCATTCACACCTGGTTCTCTTGTAATGTCAAAACAACAGAGGGATAAGTGAGATACCTCGAAGTACTGGAACCAAAGAAAACCCTAAGATATAGCCCTATGTCCCCAGGATCCAGGAGCCAATGGTTTCTCAACAACAGAGGATCCCACCCTAATTCGTGATATAGTCAAGTAACCTCACAACCTCAAATTCATAACTAGAAAATCCATAACAATAGGGGATCCCATCCCCACCTACATCACCCAACAATTGGCCCGTGAATGAAAACAACCAAACCACTTCCACCAACACAAAGCAGTTCCATGACGGTATTTTCAGATTTAAAATATTTAACACACTCCACGATTCCAATTACGCTGTACATTAACCGGGGTTATCGCAAAAAATCATTGATCCTGGTGCCTTAAATTTATTTAGCGGAATATAAGTAATTAACCAATTTCATTTAAATGACTAGCACGAGAAGTAAGGGTTTATTAATGTACAGAGAAAGACCACCAACAACTATGATTTTCAATAGGTGTAAACTCACACAATCCAAAAACCATAAATCATGAAAGAATAGAAAAACAGAGCAGCATCATTGGTCACACCCCTTCCCTTCGTTCTTTAGAATCCATTTATTATCTTCTTTATAGTTTGGTTCATCCAATTCTACAGAAGAAATAGTGTACCCAACCTGCAAGATACACAAAAAGGAGAGACGAAGGTGAAACCCTACTTGATTGATCAACAATCGAAGTATTTATCCATGCCCTTGGAACATGGTATGTATGACTTGCATGGATTTGGCACAGGTTCACCTCTTGCCTCGGTAACAAATGACCTCAACTCACAAGGAATAAGAGAGAAGTCGGCCAAAAAGGAACAAGGGGGAAGAACAACTTCTTCTATGATATATAGATAAAATCTCATTGTTACAGAATAAGATATTTGAACGCCTTGGATGTTGGATCGTGGTTATTCCATGAGGTTGGGTGGTTACACATGAATGGGTTAATTATTATTTAATTGGGAGGTTTCTCAGGATTTTTATATATTAATTATGGCTTAAAAACGGCCTTGAAATGCTTCAAAAAGTAAAAAGGTACTAAAAGTGGGGTTACGGGAGAGGGTGGATGAAAAAAACTCACCAAGGCTGGGTGACAATGATCGGTCATGCCGATAATTGACAAAGGACGGCATCATGAGGGTCTGGGTCATTACATCAGATACCTCTCAAAGAATTCTCACCCTCGAGAATCAAAACCTGACCTGGAGGGAGGGGGGATCCGAACAACTACCTTGGAAGATACCACTCATGAGTTAACCTCTATGAAATATTAATATCTTATCTTCTGAACAAACACAAACTCCCTACTGCTCATTCCCTGTTGCATGAAAAATAAAAGGGCCAAACCATCTGGTCTAGTGGGAGAGGGGTTTCCCCACATCCGGGTTAAGATACTATCTTCTTTGGGAGGAACTGACACGCCCGCATGAGTTTAGGTGCATCTGATTTAATGTGTCTTAACTAGGGATCAGGTCCTCCCCTCCCCATTCTTTAGAACACATCACACACACATCCATAGAAAAGAAACTGCAAATCCATAGCCGACAATGTAAACATTACACAGAAAAAAAGTTCTGACAAAACAAGATAAAACTCAAAACAATTCAGGGGTATTGGGAACACATATGTGGTTCCATCTCCCAGGTACTTTCCACAAGCCCACCATGTCTCTATAAAACATGAACCAAGGGAATGGTTCACCCATGATGTAATTTCTCCTTATGATCCTCAATCTTGATCGGTTGTTCTATGAAGGTTTCATCGTCTTCGATATCATGCCCTCCCCAGTTGAGGATGTGTGAATCGTCATGCAGATATCATCGGAGCTGGGACACATGGAATACATCGTTTATCCTCAGTAGCGGCGGTGGTAGAACTAGTTGATAATCCACTTCACTGACCCATCATAACACGTCGAAGGGCCCAATGAACCTGGGAGAAAGCTTACTTCCTCTGCCAAACCTGCACTGTCCACACCGAGGGGATACCTTCATGAATACGTGGTCCCCGACCTCAAACTCCAAGGGTCTCCTCCTATCATTTGCATATGACTTTTTCTGGTCCTGAGCTGCCTTCATTCTCTCTCCTATAAGCTGAACCTTCATTGTCATGATCTGCACCACCTACGGGCCAAGAACACCTGCTTCCCCAACCTCAGCGCATCACACGGGTAAGTGACATGACCTTCCATATAGAGCTTCGAATGGAGCAATGCCAATAGTAGAGTGATGGATATTATTTTTGGCGAAATATACCAGAGGCAGGTGTAAGACCCATGATCCCCCAAAGTCCAGAACACATGCCCGCATCATGTCCTCCATGGTTTGGATGATGCGCTTCATCTGCCCATCTGTATGGGGGTGTAAAGCAGTGCTAAGATGTATCCAGGTGCCAAAAGTATGCTGCAATCCCCTCCAGACTTGTGATGTAAAGCGTGAATCCCTGTGCGAGACTATGGAACTCAGAACACCATGCAATCGTACTACCTTTTCCACGTACTTTAGTGCTATAGAATCCACTCCACTCGACTCCTTAATCGCAAGGAAGTGATCCGACTTCATCAACTAGTCCACTACTACCCAGATGGCATCGCAGCATCCTTGCACCTTGGGTAGTCCCGCGACAAAATCCATTGATATGTCGTCCCACTTCCACTCGGGGACATCTAAAGGTTTCAACAACCCCCCTGGAACACAGTGCTCAGCCTTCACCTGCTGACACACTAGGCACTTGGCCACAAACTCTACCACTGCTTTCTTTACTCCGGGCCACCAAAAATGTCTCTTCAGACCCTGGTACATCTTGGAAACTCCCGGGTGCACTGCTAGGGGTGAGTTTTGGAACTCACTAAGGACTTGGCCACAAATCCCCTCTGGAACAAACAACCTTTCTCAAAAAAGCATCTGGTTCTGACCAACCTCCATCCACCCTTCCACATCATTTCCCTTGTCAACTCGGTCACGCATCACATCGCACTCTGAGTCTCCCCACTGAGACTCCTCCACCTGACGTAACAGAGAAGACTGTACTGTCATCTGATACAGGAAACCTCTACCACTATCCATCCTCGCATCCAGGTGAAGGGAAGCCAACTCCTCCATCGCCCTCCAAGTGTCTGCCGACTCTCGGACCACATCCCTCTATTACTTCCTACTCACGGAATCATCCAACACATTTCCTTTCACTGAGGTGTAGGAAATATCGAAATCATAATCCTGGAGGAACTCCATCCACTTTCACTATCGTAAGTTTAGGTCCCGCTTGGAGAAGATATACCTCAAGATTTTGTGATCCGTGAAGACCACGATGCATTCTCCGATGAGGTAATGCCTTCAAAACTTTAGAGTGAACACGACTGCTGCAAGATCCAGATCGTGGGTGGAATAATTACACTCTTTAGGGTGTAGCTGCCTAGACCCATGAGAGGTCACCTCTTGTCGCTACATTAACACACATCTGAGGCCCTGACCTGAAGCATCACAGAACACCTCATATGCCACCCATTATTCTGGTAGTCTCAGTACTGGGGCACTAACCAATTTCTCCTTCAAATAGCTAAAGGATACCTCGCACTGCTGGCCCCATACAAAAACCTGGTCCTTCTTGGTCAAGGATATCGAAGGTGCTGCAACTCGAGAGAATTTGGGTACAAACCTCTGATAGTAACATGCCAGCCCGAGGAAACTACGAACCTCTGCCACATTTTTGGGTGCTTCCCAAGAAACAACTGCCACATCCTTTGATGGGTCTACCACTACCCCCTGTTCGGACACTACGTTCCCAAGGAAGTGTACTTCTCTCATCCAGAACATGCATTTCGACAACTTCCCATAGAGCTGGTGCTGTCAGAGGAACCCTAAAACCGTCCTTAGATGCTCTGCATGGTCCTCATCTGACCTTGAATAGATCATGATGTCGTCGATGAACAAGACTACGAACCGATCCAGATACTCCCAGAAGATCGATTTCATAATCCCCATGAACATAGCTGGGGAGTTCATCACACCAGAAGGCATGACTACATACTCAATGTGCCCATATCTCCACCTAAAGGCTTTCTTTGAGATTTCACCCTCCTTCACCCTCAACTAGTGATATCCAGATCGAAGGTCAATAATCGAGAACTATCTTGCCCCTTTCAGCTGGTCGAAAAGATCGTCTATCCTCGGAATAGGGTAGAGATTCTTGATTGTCACCTGATCGAGCCTCCTATAGTCTATGAACAACCTGAGACCACCATCTGCCTTCTTTGTGAACAAGACTAGAGCACCCCATGGTCCCGCACTTGGTCGGACAGAACCCCTCTTCATCAGATCGTCATTATGAATCTGCAACTCTCGTAGCTTTGAAGGTGACATCTGATAGGGTGCCATCGATATCGGACGAGCACCAGGATGCAAGTCTATCCCAAACGTGATATCATGTCAAGGGGATAGATATGTTATCTCCTCAGGAAAGACGTCCATAAACACACTGAAGATCCCTGGTACTTCCACTATCTCAGCATCTACTGACTCAACTGACAGCTCGGATAACAAGGAGAGCAAGGTTTCCTTTCGCCCACTGCCCTTCTGACCATTCCGCTTGCCGGTGAAGGTAACACATCAGCCACCCATGTCTGAGAACACAAACCTTCCTCAGAAGCAGTCGATGATGGCACACACAGAGAACATCTAGTCGATGCCTAGGATGACAACGTATGGATATATCTATAGCAGTAGTAGATCCCTGACCGACTGGTGTGGCCCTATCATCAGTCTGCATACTCTACAAACAAATAACAAGTTGGTCTGACCTCCGACTGGTGTTCTTAGAACCAGGGGCACTAAACGTATCTCAGCATCTAGACCCAGAGCACGGGACAGATCGGGTGCAACAAAGAAGTGTGAAGCTATGGTATCGAACAAGGCATATGCAAGTGTACTGAACAAACAAATCGTACCTCAAACAACCTCCAGTCCCACTAGAACTGCTACTTCCACGGTGTGGAACAGTCCAGGCCTATCTCCTTTCCAGCTCGGCTGTCGGCCGCCTCCCCGACCACGCCATGGTCGAGGTCCATGAGGAGCACCCTGAGGTTGGCCTCCCCATGCAACATCGGCCCTCGGAGGAGTGGGAACTCACTTCCCCTGCTACTGCTACTACTTGAAGGGCCTCGCTAGAAGCTGCTGCTAACACGAGTGCTGGGCCTGTCCACCACTGCCTTGCTGAACTCAGTTCGAGCACTGATTTTGGAGATGTCCATGGCTCCCACAGACAAAACACATCGGTCCTGGGATCGATGGGAAAGGGTGTGGACCAGGGGACAGGAACTGGAATTGCTGCGGTCTACTCCCTGCTGGTCGGATCCTAGAGAGTCTTGATGCTAGAGGTCAGGTTCTGATGTCCTTTCCCTTTGATGGGCCTAGCTAAATCCCCCTCTCACGACACATCGCCCAGCGTGTGCATCCTTTCCACCACCTCTTCCTTCTTCTAGACCTCCATGTATGTCGGAAAGGTGAAGGGGGTAACAACGTATTAGAGGGAGGGTCGGAGCACCTCCTCTAAACGTCTCACCTGAGACACCTCATCTGGAAAGTGGTCCGGAGCAAAGAAGAGGAGATCCATGAACTTGATCCCCAGCTCCCTTACCGACATACTCCCCTGCTGGAGGGAGTGTAGCTCCTGCCTCTTTTCTACCTTCATCGTAGAAGAGAGGAATTCCACCCAGAACTCCTTCTCGAAATCATCCCATGCCACCCCTTCCTCTCTCCTCTCCACCAGGCAGAGCATCCACCACTGACGCACTGCTCCCCGAATGTGGCTGACAGCCAAAGGAACCCAGTACTCAATCAGAGCCCGAATCAAGCTGAAGGCTATCACCAGCTCCCCCATCCATCCCTCTGTCTTCATGTTAGAGGTGCTTCCCTCGTACTTCTAGAGGGTCTGTCACTGGAAGGCTCAAAGAGTCTTCTACCACTGGTCTTCCTCCCCCTCTCGATTAGCCCTCCGTTGATCAGCCAAGTCAACCTCCTAGGCCTCGATCACCCGTACAACTCATGGTCTTCTTCCGGGTGCCATACCTGCAAGGTAAACAAAGAATTCCTAAGCCCATGTAGTGTAGAACGTTGTTCTCAAAACTTCTTAAACATCTTATTTATTTTAAATTCACAAAACACCCCAGAAACACAAGAACACAATTCATTATGATTAATGTACCATCCCTAGGGTCTCTACCCTACAATCAGCGTGGACTCACTCAGTAATTCGGTAGGTCCAGAGTCCTTGCATCAGATCGTGGGGGGCCCCAAAATCCCGTGTCCTAGTCGGTCTTCCCTGGCATAATTCACACACCAAGGTCACCCAACATAGCTTCCCTACCATCCCATGCAATCATCACTGTTCCTAACTCAAGACTCCATCCTATCTCTCAACCTCCCTTTGATACCATTCTATCACGACCCGCCTTCACCAAAAAGAGGGAAGGGTCAGTAGATTGCTAGGCCCTTCCTTAATTATGTTGAAGGAGAGATAATTACCCCCAAAACCCGCCTTCAATAGGTCCTGGAGTAGCGACCAGCACCAAGGGTATAAAGTCACACTCTAAATGGAAGGCATTACCCTTCTTCTTTTAATAGGATCGGGAGATAATATAGTGAATCCCACAACAACAAACTTAAAGTAAAAGTAAAGCTAAGAACCATTTTCAATGCATGTTAAAAATGTAAAATCCACAATGTGTAAGGAGACTACAAAGAAAAATACCAATATAAAGACAAAAAACAACTGTGATGATCTTTTACAAGGTCTGAGCTAGTACGGTCCATCACAATCCCCAAAGTCCTCATGGAAACCTGAAAGCAGTTTTTTATATGTAGGGTGAGCATACAAGTATACTCAGAAGGGAAATCCAAATAAATTTGTGGACTAGTGTGGAGGCATACTAATGCCCTGTGAGAAAAGAGATAACCAAGAACCTAACAAGGAAACTAACCACCCAAGCCTCACCAAGGAACACTCCCTAAATAATGCAAGTTAAGTAATGTATAGTAATAGCACGTCGATGTTTGGGTACCCCGTGCCACATTCACACTGGTTATTGAAGAAATCTTACGTATCGGACCAATCCCGACATTCTCACCGCAGTCCCACTGCCATACCCCACCGGCACACACCTGGGCCTCAACCACACATCCCACCCATAAAAACCTGAGCCATAACCACTAACCCGCCCATAGACACCTCGACCACAACTGTCACACGTAACCATGCCTGCAAACACCTAGGCCAGAACAACCACTGCCACGCCCGAAGACACCTGGTCTAGAAGAACTAATGCCATGCCCGAAGTCACATGGGCCTCATACCGAAGATACTTGGGAAACCACCTTCCCACACACACTTGGGCCAACCACCAAACTACCTTGCCTGAAGATTCTTGGGATAATAATGGACTTCAGGCAATCACATCCTCCCTGAAGATACTTGGGCTATCCGGGAAATGGAGGAGAAAGAATCTAATAACCAACCACTAGTAGAAGAGTTGGTAAAAACACCCTCCCCCATGAAATGGGAGTGTTCAGCAGTAAGTGCTCAACTTGGGTGGGGAACAAATTAGAAACACAAAAACTACAAGTATGTATAGGTAACAAGAACTTACCCAAATCGAGGTTTTTCTTCAGCCATCCTAAAGAACACACTCAGCACCTATTTCCATGTCACAACTCGCACCAAACGGAAACCCATTTGTCCCATCCTTGTTTTCAGGTTCAGTAATAATGTTTAAATAGTTTTCTTCACCTACTTGGGCAACTAGTATGAATAAGCACAAGACAAGGAAATAATACACCCAACATCAATTTATGTATTCTATTTCCCTCGGAATTTGGAGATGACCTCCTTAATTTAAGGTTCAAACATTCCAATCGGTTTCTAACGGTTTGTTCGTAGAACCAGAAACATCCAATGATTCTACATCCATTTGGAACTACTTTCCAATGGTAGGTGCTCATTATTTGGTGGACTGACAAGGCTTAGGAATTTGCATTGGTCGAGAGGATGGGAGGTCAGACTCATCACACATTTTTTAGGGAAATTATTGTCTACTCTAGGAATCTCTTTATAGATTTAAGTTATGTTCATGGATCCTTATTACATTACCAATTATAAAATGAACTTTCCCTCAGATCTGAAAATCAATGATTAAATATGTAGGAAATTTAGAAAATCTTTTATATGTATTCGAGGTTCTTCCTAGATAGAGAATCATCTGTAGATATTATTGGTCAATGTTATCCTTTGACACATTTATATAGAAGTCTCTTGGTCATTATGATGACCATGATGGTTTTAAAGCCACTCAGTGGGGCACTTGAAGTTTATTGTCATTCAGAAGGACATGTATTATTTCAAAGTTGGGATCGAGCCCACAGATGGGATACCTACGTATACTTTGTTTAGAAAAGGAATCATAACCCACGTAGTTCAAGTAAGCGAGTATGATGTTTATGATTGATGGATCAAAGAAGGATGTCATAATTACTTTTACACTCTAAGCTCACGTGAGTCATGATCGGTGTGAGAAAAAAGAGGTATTGGTAAAAATTAGACAATTGTTCCATGAAAGATGCAATTAAAAGAAATAATGTGGGACTTATGTACGTTTGACTGCCTCGATAAATGAAGATTAAGATTTAATTCAGGGAAGAAATCCAGGAACATGGTCCATAAAGGTATATGTGCTTCATGGAGATTTGAATACTCTAACTTGGGCATTACTCCCGAATAGGAGGCGCAAATTAGGAGAGGACTTATGACTGAGTTTTAATCCTGATAAGGAATCCCAGATCAAAGGTAAATTAGTACTGGTTAAGAGAAATTAAGACTTGGGCTTACTCCTGAAAAGGAGGCCCAGGTTAAGAGACTTGAAAAATTAAGGGACTTGGGGCTTACTCTTGAAGAGGATGACCATATTTGAGATTGGGGCTTACTCCTGAGAAGGAGGCCCAGGTTAATGATTATGACTGGGGCGTATTCCTAAAAAGGAGTCCCAGGTTAATGATTATGACTGGGGCTTATTCCTGAAAAGGTGTCCCATGTTAAGAATTATGACTAGAGCTTATTGCTAAAAAGGAGGCCTAGGATAAGAATTATGACTGGGGATTATTCTTGAAAAGGAGGCCCAGGATAATGAGTTCTCTCATCTTAAAGGATGAGGTTGAATTAATGAAATCTCAATCTTTAGCGACATAAAGATATGTAAATCACTAGGTTTCGAGAGATATTCCACAAAATTCTTTTCAGATAAGGAAGTCAAATATAGAAATCATGCCATAAATGGATTTGAAGAGTGTCTTGAAGACTTAATCTTTAATAGGAGAAGTGGAATGGCTTAAGAAGGGTGAAATGGGCAAGAAGGGCACCCAAAAAGGTAGGGGCGTGCAAGTCCTTGCAGGTGCGTAGGTACTGCGTGGGCGCGTAAGTCCTGGTCACACAGGTATACCTGCGCGACACATGGGTACTTGCACGTCGGTTAACCAGCAAGGTAATACTTGAGTGACTCTTGGTTAATGCCTTTAGAATCATCTTTAGGTTTTTCCAGAAGAGTGGCGTGCAAGTTCTATTGAAGGAGTTAGGCGGCGCGCAAGTGTGGCCATTTCCCTAATGGGCTGGCCACTCAGGCGCGCATGTGTTGATGAGTATCAACACTTAGGCCTTCCTACCCCTCTTTAGATCTTCCGTTCTAGGTAAGAAGATTCCTTAAAAGTGTTTCGGAAGCTTTGAGAAGAGACTAGGGCGCCGGGAGCTCAAATATGAGTTTCTGGAAAAAATTCCTCCCAAAATTGGGGGGCCCACAGGGTCTATTTATAGGCTGCAGAAGACCCCGGGCAGTTATCATTTAGGGCACTCAAGTCACCTGCATGACCAACTTCGGCGCGCAAGTGTACTTTCTTGACCATTGAGGCACACAAGTATACCTATGAGACCATTGTAGAACTTGCAGGACCTTTCCGCAATGTTCTTCTTCTTCCATCCTTTCTCAATTATTGATATTTGTTCAAAAGATGAATCTTCTTTGTTCAAGGTATTTCCTTTTTCATTTATTTTGACTTTGTGATGGAAAGGAGAGTCAACAAAAGTCCCCCCTCAGAGTTGGATTTGGAGAGAAAAGAGGATTTGACTCTAAGGTGAGAAGAACAAGAAATCTGGCAGTTTAATGTCTTGCATGTCGGACATAAAAAGTTTAATGTTTAAGGTCGAAATAGATTTGACCGAATGGATTAAAATTGACTCAATTCCTTGAAATTTGTCTGAAAACATATTACCACACTCAAGTATGATGGAATATATGTAAAATATGACATAAGAATATTTGAATCTTAGGAATGATATGAAAAAGAGCTAAATGGAATTAGAAGAAGTAGTTCCCAAGAATGAAGTTACCATTATTTATAAAACCCGTTAGGGGGTTGAATTATGTAGGGCCACCTAAGGGCATTGGCTGCATAGTCAAATAAATAACATCTTTTGGATGACAGATCCGTTATGTAGACTACTTATGCACGACCACCTAAGGGCACATACTGCATATCCAGACAAAAGAACTCTCAGAAATTTATTTTCCTAGTGCTAAAAGCCAGTGAAAGTTTATGGAGATTCAAAATTTCTAAAGTATAGAATTTGCTGTATGAAAATAGGTACTTGAATATGGAGAAGATATTTCCCAACAAGATTATCGGAGAACTGTATGGATATCGATCCTATGAAGGTCTGACCCAAACATATGGAAGGAGAATATAAACCATAGACTTGAATAGTTTCATATCATTAAAAAAGATATGGGACAAATATGTTAAGGATGGAAACTTTTGCGGATCCCTACATATTTTCATTTAAGACCAACATTTACAAAAGAGGATTTCTTCCCAAGAATAAAGTTACAAGTATTTAACAAACCCATTAGGGGGTTGAATTATGCAGGGCCACCTAAGGTCCTTCACTGCATAGTCAAATAATAGCATATTTTGGCTGACAGGTCCATTATGTAGACTGTTTATACAAGGCCGCCTATGAGCACGTGTTGCATGGTCAAGAAAAAGAACTCTCAGAATTTCTGGCCATTTCTGATTAAAAGTTAAGAAAAGGTTTATGAATATCTGAAAATATTTAAGGTTAGGATTGTGACACATAATGATGGGTATTTTCCAATGTATTTAAAGATACACAAATCAATTCTAACCATAATCATGTTGTGGTTGGGTCTTGAATGGAAATGATGGACTTTACTATGTATCCCATAAGGTTGGGAATCAAGACATATGTAGTTCTTGAACTATAGTTTAACGTCGTGTGGGAAAAAATGATTAGAAATTTTAGTTTAGGGTCATAGAACTTGGACCATTATAAGAAATACACAGTGTGTGTTTTCAGCCAAGGACTTAAAGTGGATTTTGGGGTTAGGACCAAATACTTGGGGCTGGATTTGAGGGACACTTGAATGTTTCTACATATTCCATAAGGATGGTAATTAAGCCCACATAGTTCTAGAACTACCCTTTGTACAAATTTGGTTCGTACATGTGAAGGGTGAAATGTGACTTTAGTGCAATGATGATTTAACCCAAGATAAAAGGTTCAGGTATTGCCATGTATGCACGTAGTCTTTGAAATGAAACATGATTGAAAATCAATGTAAATAATGATTCCCTCTCAGGTGAGGGTGTCAGAGAATATCGTAGTTTATTGTCATACTGGATAAAAGTGTTGTATAGTTTAACGTCATATAGCAAGGATTAATGTGAACCAATGTAATGATATAGATTCTTGAGGTGATTTCACGAATCAACATCGTATGAGATGGAGATGAACCGATGTGAAGAGATTTGTTTTGGGCTTGAACCGTGGGAGGTTGCCTACGTACCCAGCCTGGAAGGCAAGGGTCAAAGTCTGCGTATTTTAATTAAATAATGAATTAACGATCAAGTTGTTCTTGGGGACAACGACCTAAAAATGATGTTGTTGGGACTTACACATGGTTAGTATCCTAGAGAGATTGTTATGGTTGAGGTTTTCCCTATGCTCACATGAGTCATACTCGGTGTGGGAAACAAGATGTAACAACAACCTTAACGATGCACAGTTTAATGTCATGTAAGACATATAAAGGGACTATGCAGTTTAAAGTCTTGTAGTTAGGACTATTGGTGATGCAGAGTTTAGTGTCATGTAGCGGGGAAAAAGTATAGTTTAATGTCATTTAGGACATATCGAAGGACATTCTTTACATTTTAGTGTCATGTAGTTAGGACGATGGAGACAACACATCTTAATGTCATGTTGGAAAAAAATACAACTATGCCATTTAATTTCATGTAGTAAGGACAAAAGAGTACACCATTTAACATCATGTTGGACGTATTGGGGAATTTTTTCACAGTTTAACGTCATGTTGGACGAAAACGGGACGATACAGTTTAGCATAATGTTATACCAAAGTGCGAATAGTTTAAGGTCATATGCATGGACCGTGGATGGTGCAGTTTAATGTAATGTTGGATGTATGGGACTTTTGTATATTTTAGCGTCATGTAGTTATGACTTCACAGTTTAACATCATGTGAGACTAAAGGAATACAAATAGTTTAATGTCATATGTATGGACTGTTGCTGTATAGTTTAATGTCATATAGTAAGGACGATGAAGGGGACACAATTTAACGTCATGTTGGACGTATGTCCCAATATTTTAGGGTCATATGCATGGACCGTTGATGATTCAGTTTAACGTCTTGCTGTACGGTGGTTCTATTTAAGGCCATACCAGACCATAGATGATATATTTTGTGTTTATACAAAATAATTCTGAAAAAATCTGGCATTGGTTGGAGTAGTGATGAGTTCTCAATCCATCGGGATTAATGAATAAGCTCCATTGGAGTAGACCCTATGTATTGAGTAAGGTCCTTCTCATGTTGGATCAAGCTTGGGTGGTTTCTTTCCTGGTATCATTGGAGTTCTGAGAAATAATACCAATTCTCCCTGAGTGAATGAACGAAGATGACCTTTTTTGTTAAAAGCTTGTGCTACTCGATTCTCATAGAATTCCTAGTTGTGCAAAGTGCACAATCTTTTCTCATCTAATCATTCTAATTCATTCAATCTCTTTTGAGACTATTCATCTGTAGATGATTGATCACAAATAGCAACTCTGAGCGAGGGTAGTTGAACTTCAATTGGAAAGACAGCTTCCGTTCCATATACCATTGAATATGGAGTTGACCGAGTTGCAGTGTAGGTGGTAGTCCGATAAGCCCATAAAGCATAAAAGAGTTTATCAGTCCTTGATTTCTTATCTTTATCCACCATCTTTTGCAGAATATTTGATAGAGTCTTGTGGAAAGCTTCTATCTGGTCATTAGCCGCTGCATGATATCGAGATGAATGGTTGGATTTGATGTTGTATTCTTGATACAATTTCTTCACCTCGGAAGAACAGATCTAGGTGCCATTGTCCATCAATATGGTATGAGGGACACCAAATCTGGTAATGATGATAGACTTTATGAAGCTAACAACGCATTTAGAACTAAAATCCTTGAGAGGTATTGCCTCTGCCCATTTGGAAAAGAAGTCAGTAGCAGTAAGAATGTACTTAAACTGCTTGGTTGTAGCCGAAGGGTAAGGTACCACCACATCCATTCCCCATGTTGAAAATGGCCCTGAGTATTTAGTTGTATGAAGCAAATCTGGAGGTTGATGAATGAAGTTGGCATGTACCTGGCATGAATGAAACTTCTTTGTGAAATCAACACAATCTTGTATCATTGAAGGCCAAAAGTATCCAAGCCTTCGAATCTGATCAGACAGTCTATGTCCAGACAGGTGGGCACCACAGAATCTAGCATGCACATATTTCATGACAGCCATTGCCTCTTCACCATCAATGCATATGAAGAGAACTCCATAAAAACCATGATTGTAGAGAATTTATTCTAGGTGATCTAGGCTATCATAAAGAGTAAAATTGACCACACGTCTCCGGATTTTTCCTTTCTCAGCTCTATCGGGTGGAAGTGTTCCATTTTGAAGGTATTCCCTGATAGATGACATCCATCTTGTAGTATGACTATATGGTTTAGGAATGGGACTAATTTCATTAATTTCCTCTGTTCTGATTCAAACATAAGGTGAAATTGAATGACGGTGGGAATACTGTTGGTTTTCTCGTCCCGATTTGGATCTGCCAGAGTTGTGGATATATTAGCTGGTGCATTATCTTGAGCATTTTTTGATCTTGGGACATAAGAAAATGTCGGTTCCGAAGGGAATTCTACCATTAACTCTCTGATGTAATCATACAAAGGGATTAATTCTTCTTTTCTGATGGCATAATCCCCATTGACTTGTTTGATTACAAGGTCTAAATCCCCATTCACCTTTATGTGATGCACTTGTGCTTGAAGCGCTAATTCCAAGCCTGCGATGAGAGCTTGGTATTCTGCTTCATTATTGGTACCACCTTCCCACAATAAGATGGAATAAGGTAACACTAACTTTTCTGGAGAAATGAGCACAATTACTATGCCAACTATGTTGAATTTATGATTTTCCATTTTCCTCCCTGTTGGACTTCTGGAAGCACCATCAAAATATATTTCCCATGCCTGAGGACTTTCCTGAATAGAAAAGGCATCCTCATCAGGGAGTTCAATATCTGAAGATGTGTCTTCCACTGAATGGTGTTCAACTAGGAAATCAGCCAGTGCTTGTCCCTTTATCGCCTTTTGAGACACATACTGAATGTCGAATTGCTTCAAAATAACTTCCCACCTTGCCAGACGTCCTGTAAGCATTGGACGACTATGGATGAATTTGAGTGGGTTATTGCGAGATACCAATTGGACCTCTTGATGATGCAGGTAGTGTCTCAACTTCTGAACTGCAAAGATTAATGCCAGGCAGCACTTCTCAATACTTGAATACCGGGTTTCTACTTCATGCATACTTCGACTGAGATAGTAGAGGCTGTTTTCACTCCTAGCATCATTATTTTGAGCAAGAAAGGAACCCAATGATCACTCTAGAGCTGTCGCATAGAGGATAAGTGGTCTTCCTTCAACAGGTGGCATGAGTACCAGTGGAATCAAGAGGTATTTCCGGATAATATCGAATGCTTCTTGACATTCTTCAGTCCACTAGTAAGTGACTCTCTTCTTCATCAATTTGGTGAAGGGTAAACTTTTGCCTGCCAAATTGGCGATGAAACACCAAATATAGGCTAAGTGCACTTGAAGTCCTCTAAATTCGTTCAAATTTTTAGGAGGTGACATACCATGTATTTACATTGTCTTCTCAGGATCGACTTAAATACCACGATGGCGTAAAACAAAGCTGAGAAATTTTCCTAAGGTTACCCCAAAAGCACATTTTAAGGGGTTCTTATTAAAATTATGTTGTCGAAGCTTGTGGAATATGACTTCCAAATTAGCTAATTGATTAGAATTTTGTTTGGATTTATCCACAAAATCATATACATATCATTCAACAAACATCCCTAAAAAGGGTTTGAAGATACGATTCATGGCACACTAATATGTTTCACCTGCATTCTTTAAGCCAAAGGGCATCACCCAGTAGCAAAACACACCCTGAGGGGATCTGAAGGATGTGGATTCCTCGTCTTCTGGGGCCATTTTGATCAGATTATATCTAGAATATCCATCCATGATGGAAAGTGCTTCATAGACAGCTGTTGCATCAATTAAGAGTTCTTTAATCGGAACTGGGAAATCATCCTTTGGACAATGCCGATTAAGATCTCTAAAATCAGTGAATACTCTAATTTTTCCATTCTTCTTCATTATAGGGACAATATTAGCCAACCACTTGGGATACTGAAC
The DNA here is from genome assembly GCA_963277665.1 of Viscum album. Classification (NCBI taxonomy): domain Eukaryota; kingdom Viridiplantae; phylum Streptophyta; class Magnoliopsida; order Santalales; family Viscaceae; genus Viscum; species Viscum album. Next base: position 1,911,828,616 of record OY728155.1, read on the forward strand.
TTCTCTGAAAAAGTTAGCTTTGATAATCTTATCCACTTCAGCTTCAATTTTAGAAGCATAAGTTTGCTGTGTTCTTCTCGTGGCTTTCTTAAATCCTCGATGTTCTTCTAGTAAACCAAAATGATGAGTAGCAACATCAGGATCAATCCCAGTCATTTCTATATAGTTCCATGAAAATATATCTCTATTTTTCTTTAGAAAAGAAATATACATCTCTTTCTCTTCAAGAATCATGGTTGCACTGATTAAAGTGGGGTGTGGATCTTTTTTTGTACCCATATTTATTTCTCTGAGTTCATCCACAGTGGTAGAGATACCCTCTTCAAATGCTGGAGGAGCATCTCTGAGATCTTCTTCTTCTTCTTTATCATGTGTTATTTCATCCATTTCTACTTTCATAGTAGATGATAAATAAGAATTTTCATGATCAGAAGAGATGTCAAAATTTGCATATCTTGATGAAGAAGCTTCCATTTCTGACATGATTGATGATGAAGGGTCTTCATTGGGTAATAAAGAGGAGATTATGGATTGAGAATCGACATCATTGTTCACCTCCAATGTTTCTAAAAAATCTTCTGGCCTAATTGGTGAAGTATAGACTTGTTGTATTTTAGCAGATGAAATGAATATGTCACCATTTGTACTTTCATCACTGCTTGGTGGGTTACCAATTTCTACCATGTTGTTTGGATCGATTCTATAATTGACATTATGGATCTTTCCATAAGTGTATTTTGATTTGGGTCTATCTTGTCAATTTGACTGATAGGAGACACATAATCTGTTCTCACATTTGTAAATGGATTTACTTGAATCTTCTCTAAACCATATGGAGCATTAACTTTGGTAATCTCCTTTGTTGTCGATTTCTCCCTTCTCTTCAAGTGATATAATTCTGCCTCAATGTATTGAGACTCACATGTCATGAACAAGGCCTTATCACTATAAAATGTCCCAACTTGACCATCGAAACAATATTTTAGACATTGATTGTATGATGAAGGGATAGCCGCATGTTGATGTAGCCAGGGTCTTACAAGCAGGATGTTGAAAGCTGAGTCTTGATCAACAACCATGAAATCCGAATTGGATACAAGATCTCCAAAATGACTTCTGAGTGTATCTTCACCCAGTGGTTCTTGTTCATTTTTATCATATCCTTTTAACATCATCGTAGAAGGACATAAATCAGATTCCATGAGGCCCAATCGACGAAGTGTACGAATGGGCATGAGGTTGACTCCTGAACCATTGTCAATGAAATCTCTTCAGATGTCTACGCCATTGACCTTACTAGATAAGTATAAAGGTCTAATATTCCCATCCACAAAATAATCTTCATCTTCATAAGTAAAATATATTATTGCATGGAATTCTGCAGGATTATTTTCTATGTGATAGACTTCAGTAGCAGCATTTTCAGTTTCAAACTCCTGAGGACTTGACAAAGCCTCAATGAGTGCTTCTTGAAGATCTTTTGACAGATTCGGAGCATCTAGAATTGATAACATGGCTGGTACATGGGACAAGTGTTTCAATACATCATTATTTTGATCCCGAGGTCTGTGTTTCCCAAAAGGAATATGTGGTTTAGCAGGTACCGTGGAAGCAGATGCTTTGGAAGTTGATGCATCTCATATTGGGATAGGATTTGGAAATATTCCAAGATTTGGATGATTATACTGATTATATAAATTTACTTACTGAGAGGAAGACGATGGAACCTTCAACTGGTCTTGCAAAATAACTATGTCAGGACTGAATTTGCTATTGGTAGAAGGACTTTCTTTTTCTTGATGATCTCTCTAAAGGGCTCTACCAGGAGTTTCTGATGCGTACACAGTTCTAGCAGGGGTAGAATTAGAAGAGTGGATTCTGAAAGATCCACGCTTTCCCCTGTATCCTGAGCCTCTGGAACTTCCTCTGATTCCCCTGTTTGATTCTGGGAATTTAGGCTCATCAAAATCAAAACTGCGACTGGCATATGGATCTGTTAATTGAATCATATTAACAGAACCGAAGATTAACTCTTCATCTGATGAAGACTCCACTTGATTAGCCTATTTAGGTTGTGTCGTTTGGTGGGGAGGTTCCCGTTTTTTTGAAGTAGATGGAATAATGTCTTCTAGAGTCAAAGATAACTTAGGATTTGACACGTACTCATCTTCTTCGGATTCTTTTTCTTTCATTTAATCATACTGTTTCTTTGAGGACTTTCCCTCTAATGAAGAGGGGTTTGCCGCAACCTTCATGGCAGAAGACACAATAGGTTTCTGTAATTGTTTTCGCCAAATATCATGAGTTAGGTTGATTGTCTTTATGACCATCCAATAATCATAATTTTGTGCATTTTTGCTTTTGACTTCTTTCCATTTGCTTTCCTCCTCTGGAACTGTAGCAGTAACACATGCTACCTGAGCTGAAGAACCTTTCAGTTTGACTTTTCCTGAGTCGACCATCTTTTGCAGGAGGTCTTTAAAGACAAAACACTCCGGGATGGGATGCCCCAACATTTGATGAAAAGGGAAATAATTGGGATGGTCTTCATCTCATTACTTATTTGGCCTCTTAGTCCTTTAAAATTGAACCAGATTATTTTCCAAAGCCAAAATGAAGTAACCCGGAACTTGTTCATTTCAGAAAGAGTATGTTTTGCTCTTCAGATCCTCTAATTGTTTTTGAATTTGATATCCTTGATCATCTGGACGAAATATCATTTGTTGTTGGTTCTCATTAGGTGGATCCCTTCGAGAAGATGAAGGTTTTTATGTAAAAGAAGGTACAGGTGCTTGTTTAAGCATAACTGTAGCAGTTCCTGCTTTACCCATTATCCTTCCTGGAGATGATGGAATTAAATGAGATTTAGCCTTATTCTGTATAAGAAAATCTCCAATTTGTTGAGCGATTGAAGTAAGGTCTCGAAACCCTCCCCTGTATTTCATAGGGATTAACGGCGTGCGTAATTTGTAATGTAGATTTTCCACACAGATTGGTAACAATTCCTCTTGAGGGAGTGCTAATCTTATGGAATATGTTAATCCCCTCCTGTGAGCAATGAAATCTGAGACCCTTTCATTCTACCTTTGAATACAGTTTGTAAGATCAAATACTGTTGTCTTTGGCAAAGTTGAGCTGAACTGAATAAGGAATTGTTGACGGACATCTTCCCATCCAGTAATTGACTGTGATTTTAAGCTTGTATACCAGACAAAGGCTGGTCCCTGCAAGGTCCGTACAAATAATTTGAGTTTTATTGCTTCTTGTTGCTCTGGAGTTCCCATCATATGATCACAACAAGACATGTAATGTGTTAAATGCTGTTCGGGGTCACCTGATCCATTGAAAATAGGGAATACAGGGTTTCTAAAACTGGATGGAGGAGATATGGAATCTACCCATTCAGGGTAAACATTTGTTTCTGGTTGAACCTGTGCACATTTCCCTTCCATAGTTTTTAACCGATCTGTTAATGACTCAATGGTAGTTATTAACTTGTGAGAAACATCCAGTTGAACTTGGACTTGGGTAGGTGCAATGACTGGATCTTGGAAAGATGTTGTGGTTGGTTCTGCAACTAATGGTAGCACTGCCAACTGTTGTTGCACTTGACCCGTAGGATTAGACCTGTGAGGGTGTACTGATAGAAGAGGATATTCTTGATCCATCTTAGTAGCTGCAACAAATTCCCTTGGCTGACTGACTCCAGCATGCATAAGAAGAATACTACCCTGAAATAGTTCTGCATTCAACCTCCTTAATTCCTTCATTTCTTCCTCTTGTTGTGAAAACCTTTTCTCTAGTGAGAGAAATTGGCCTTCTCGAGAGGAAGGATATGTAACCTGATTCTTTCACCTCCCTTTTGTTGGATCTTTTTCGGAGAGGTTGAAGTGGGTTACTTGAAGGATTACCTAGGTTGTGAGTATTCCTTTGATTTCGTGTATGAACACCTTCTTCATTTGTGTCAGTGTGTACATGTTCTTGAGCAGGAACCTCTTCATCTGAGTCCCCTGAGTGTGCCTCATCTGGTGGATCAACAAAAACAGAATTGATGACATTGATTGATGCATAATGCATCGCATCCCTTCTATCACAATTTCTATGATATTGTATTCTTCCATGTCTTTGATGAGACAGTTCCTTTTGTTGATTCGATCCCTCAGGAACATCCTGATGAACCGTAATTTGGAGGGAATCTCCTGATAATTTGTCACTTCGTTCCTCTTGAGGCTTCTTCCCTAATCGAGAAAAGACCAAATTTCTATGAGGAGGGGATTGATGATTTGAAAAGTCCCCAGTCCGGTGGAGTGGGGCTGCTCCTTCTGTTCCCGCTCAACTCCTCGAATCCTATTTGTTGATTCCAAGGTTTGGTTTAAAAGAGTACACAGTCTGGCAAGATGGGGTGGCTCTTGACATGATATGTCAGAGACTTTCTTAAAAGCTATCCCGGTCTTGCGAACCATAGTCCGTAAATTAGCTGGATGCATTAACCTGTATCCACTTTTATCACCTGGTTCAGAAGACCGTCGGATGATTTCCGACACATCATTCACTTGAGGATGTGCTTTCTCCACACAAGAGGCCTGTTCAATATTCTCATTTTCTTGATGCAGGAGTAATTCAACAACTTGTTCTTTGTATTCTTGATTTTGAGAGGAACTAGTTGAGGCCTGTTCTTGGGCAAGCTTTTGATTACGCACAAATCCCATTGACTGTGGCCGACCATGCGAAATAACATTGCATGAGACTATTTTCGGCGGGCTTTGCTGACTGAAGAGCACCATGAAATGTAGTGCCCCATGAACACCCCATCCTTTGACATCAATGCCAGATGGGGCATTAGAAATTAACTGACACAATCTTCTTAGTGTGCCAAGGCATGAACGTTGAAGGGCTCTCCGCTACTTTTCAGCCTTCGGATATCGAGAGACTGATAGAGATGCCAAATCAATCTGATGTTGTACCCCTTCTATTATATTAAGGTTATTTTCATATTCATCATAAGATAATACTTTCTTCTTCAACTGAAAAATAGTTTTCCATATGCTTATACGAATATCATGAATTCAATCTTCCGTCAACATATTTGGAATTTCGTACTAAGAGTCAGCCAGAGGCCAAAACATTACTGGTACATCACCTTTTTCCAGTTGTTTTCTCATGTTCAGCATTTTCTCTTTATCATTCAATGAAGATTCTTCTACCTGATTTGACCATAGTTTGGGTTTCCTTGTTGCTTCATCGGATTCAACAAGATTGTTAGAGAAAACGTTGATCAAACTAGATGATGCATGACTTAGGGGTGGTTCGGAGAATGACCTACACCCTAGGCTATCTTCTGATTGAGAAAGTATTTCACCTTCTAGTAATGAAGCATTAGACATGACTGGTTTCGCATTTGCAAGTGCCTCAAGATAAGAGGGCTTTCTCGGCATTACATTGTCCACTGGAGCATTTTCTGGGAAATGTGCATCACTTCTGCTGAGTGGACTTTCGCAGAGAAATTCTTCATCATAGGGAGGACCACCATAATGGGTTACAAAAAAAGATGAGATCTCTTTCTCCATGGTCTTATTACCACACATAGGGTTCCTGTGGCTCCCATCTGAAGATGAAACTTCGAGATCGACCGAATTTCCATGAAGCAAGCCTTCATGAGGAAGTGTTTGTTGAAGACCTTCAGAATTAATGTTACCACTATTGAAAAATGAGGGAGTAGAATTTTTAATTCCAATAGATAACTATCTGGGGGCTTCAAGAACTCCAGCACTGAGCAAGGCCTTGTTTGATATTGGCTCTTCATCTCCTGACTGTGCTGGGTGGGTCTTTTTCTTAGATGCCATCTTACTCACCTTGGAATCCACTTGTTGATGAAAGTGGCTGCTCTGAGCAGGTGTATGTGCCTGATCATGAGAGATGTCCAGGTTAGGCTGACGATCTCCAATCAAATCAGGTGTATGTTCCTGACTTGGTTGTCCGTATGATATGGGGGAGTACGCCCCACAACCCTCTTGGACTGGAACAGATGTGTGTGTCTGTTCCGGAGTGAATTGTTGATGTGTCCCTCCACTGGTAAGGATAGATTTATGTGTCTTTCCCTAAGATGCCACTGAAGTTGTTATAATATCCTGGAAGGCATCCAGAATATGAGTCGGGTTTTGCTTCTACTCTTTCACCATTGATAGAATATACTTGGTGACTTCAGCTGCCATAACGGGGATATACGTCCATTCCATGATTGAAGTAGGTGTATGTGCCTGCTCCTATCCTTCTTTTCCTGTCAGTGAATCCTAACAGTACTCAAGTGTGCGGGTATAGAGTTGAGTCTGCCTCCTGTTTGTTGCCTGGGCTTTCCGACTAACTTCTCCAAATGCTACCAAGCGAAATTGTTGGCAGGATTGATTAATACTAGCAGGTGTATGTGACTGCTGATTGCACTTTTCCTAACGTGGTTGAAGAGCTCAATCATATGTAGTCTGATGAGCCTTCTGACTAGCTGATGATGTATAAACAGGTGTATTTTCCTGCCTATAGTACTCCACCGGAATTGCCTAGAAGGATTGACGTGATGCTGCCAGACAAGTCTGCTGGATAGCAGAATTAAAACGGGCAGGTGTGTGTGCCTGCTCGTTGCATGCCACCAAGTTAGGTTGGTGGAATTCTCCGGAGATGGAAGAGATGATATCCTACTCACTGTTAACCGGATTTCGCATCTGGTGATTCATCTTTCCTGCTCGGGTTTGAGGAACCTGAGGTGAATGCCTAGAGTTGGTACCGTCATCATGTTGAGGGCGCACTACTGCACGAGTCTGGCGGCGATTGTTGATGGGAGCCCTCAGGACGGAATCCTTCTTCGTTGACTTAAGGCCCTGAGGGACCTGCTCATTCACCTCCCCAGAATATAGGAGTGAATGGTGATTGCGTTCCGGGGATAACGACCTGAAATTGTTGGAGATGGTGGTTTTCACCGACTACTTCTTGATCACTAGTCATCATTGTTTGGATGACTGGTGTGAGTTGTTCACTTGGAGGGATTTTCGGGAAGCCTCCAGAGTTGGGATGGTACCGTGTTGACGGTACTTCTTAACTAGTGCATTTGATACCCAACATTGAAGACGCTGAGTAGGTGATGTCATCCTTAGAGCGGATGATGATCTAGTAGGAGTAGCAGTAGTGGCATTTGCAGCAGCAGTATTCACAGGTGTGAACTTGAGAGCACCCATTTCTTAGAATGCCGAAAATCATGGAAAAGTGTGCCTATTTGATATAACAGACGTAATCAAGATAAATTCAGCCACTAAATCTTCTGTATGATCACATATGTCAATGATTTTTTGTTGGCCCCCTCATTGATTTTTAAATAGGGGCATAACAAATAAGGAAATAATCATTTTAACTTGGTTACGGATTCACGTCCGGTTCACCATTTTTTGTTTCCCTTAGAATTTGGGGATAACCTCCTTGATTGAAGGTTCAAACATTCCAATCTGTTTTTAATGTTTTTTTTCTTATAACCGGAATCATCCAATGATTCCACATCCATTTGGACCTATATTCCAAAGGTAGGCGTCATTAGTTTGTGGCCTGATGAGGCTTAGGAATTTTCATTGGTCGAGAGGATTGGAGGTCGGACTCATCACACCTTTTTGAGGGGAATTATTGTCTACTCTAGGACTCTCTTTATATATTTACGTTATGTTCGTGAATCCTTATGGCATTACCAAGTATAAAATGGGAGCTCCTTCAGATCTGACAATCAATGATTAAATATGTAGAAACTTTAGAGAGTCTTTTATATGTATTCGAGGTTCATCATCGATAGAGAATCATCTGTATTTATTAGAGATTCTTGGTCAATTGTATCCTTCGACGCATTTATATTGAAGTCTATTGGTCATTATGATGACCATGATAGTTTTAAAGCCACTCAGTAGGGCACTTGAATTTTATTGTCATTCAGAAGGACATGTATTATTTCAGAGTTGGGATCGAACCCGCAGATGGGATACCTACGTATCCTTTGTTTAGAAAAGGAATCAGAACCCATGTAGTTCGAGTAAGAGAGTATGATGTTTATGATTGCTGGCTCAAAGAAGGATGTCATAATGACTTTTACACTCTAAGCTCGCGTGAGTCATGCTCGGTGTGAGAAACAAGAGGTATTGGTGAAAATCCGACAATTGTTCCATGAAAGATGCAATCATAAGAAATAATCTGGGACTTATGTATGTATGACTACCCAGATAAATGAAGATTAGGATTTACTTCCGAGAATAAATCCAGGAACATGGTTTATAAAGGTATATGTGCTTCATGGAGATTTGAATACTCAAACTTGGGGCTTACTCCTGAAAAGGAATCCCAAATTAGAAGAGGACTTATGATTGGGTTTTACTACTGAGAAGGAATCCCAGATCAAAGGTAAATTATGACTGGTTAAGAGAAGTTAAGTCTGGGGCTTACTCCTAAAAAGGAGGCCCAAGTTAAGAGACTTGAAAAATTAAGGGAATTGGGGCTTACTCCTGAAGGGGATTCCCATATTTGAGATCGGGGCTTACTCCTGAAAAGGAGTCCCAGGTTAATGATTATAACTAGAGCTTATTCCTGAAAAGGAGGCCCGGGTTAATGATTATGACTGGGGATTATTCCTGAAAAGGAGGCCCATGTTAAGAATTATGACTGGGGGTTATTTCTGGAAAGGAGGCCCGGGTTAATGAGTTCTCTCATCTTAAAGGATGAGGTTGAATGAATGAAATATCAATCTTTAGTGACATAAGGATGTGTAAATCACTAGGGTTTGAAATATATTCCACGGAATTCCTTTCAGATAAGGATGTAAAATCAAGAAATCATGCCATAAATGCCTTTGAAGTGTGTCTTGAAGACTGAATATTGAATAGGAGAGGTGTAATGGATTAAGAGGGGTGAAATGGGCAAGAAGGGCACCCAAAAATGTAGGGGCACACAAGTCCTGGCAAGCGTGCAGGTCCTATGTGGGCGGGCAGGTCCTGGTCACGCAGGTATACCTTCGCGACACATGGGTACTTGCGCGACGGTTAACCAGAAGGGTAATACTTGAGCGACTCTTGGATAATGCTTTTAGAATCATCTTGAGGTTCTTCCAGAAGAGTGGCGCGCAAGTTCTACTGAAGGACATAGGCGGTACGCAAGTGTGGCCATTTCCCTTAAGGAATGGCCACTCAGGCACGCAAGTGTTGATGAGTTTCAACACTTAGGCCATCCTCCCCATCATTAGATCTTCCGTTCTAGGTAAGAAATTACCTTAGAATTGTTTCGAAAGCTTTGAGAAGAGACTAGGGCGCCGAGAGCTCAAATATGAGTTTCTGGAAAAAATACCTCTTGAAATGGGGGGCCCACAGGGTCTATTTATAGGCTGGAGAAGACCCCAGGTGGTTATCATTTAGGACGTGCAAGTCACTTGTGCGACCAAATTCGGCGCGCAAGTGTACTTGCGCGACCATTGAGGCGCGCAAGTAGACTTGCGCGACCTTTACACAATGTTCTTCTTCTTCCTTCCTTTGTCAAATTTCGATATTTGTTCAAAATATGAGTCTTCTTTGTTCAAGGTATTTCCTTTTTCTTTCATTTTGACTCTGTGATGGAATGGAGCGTCAACACATTCACACCTGGTTCTCTTGCAATGTCACAACAACAAAGGGATAAGTGAGATCCCTCGAAGTACTGAAACCAATGAAAACCCCATGATACAGCCCTATGTCCCTAGGATCCAGGAGCTAACGGTTTCACAACAACAGAGGATCCCACCCCAATTTGTTATATAATCAACTAACCACATAGCCTAAAATTAATAACTGGTGAATCCATAACAACATGGGATCCCATCCCCACCCATATCACCCAGAAATTGGCCCGTGAATGAATACAACCAAACTAGTGCCACCAACACAAAGCTGGCCCATGCCGGGATTTTCAGATTTAAAAGATTTAACACATTCTATGATTCCAATTCCAATATACTTTAACCGGGGTTATGACAGAAAAGGATTGATCCCGGTGCCTTCGATTTATTTAGAAAAATATACGTAATTAACCAATTTACTTTACACAAAGTTCACCAGAAGTAAGGTTTTATTAATTCACAAATAAAGACCACCAACGACCATGATTTTCAGCAAGTGTAAACCCGTATAATTCAGAAACCATCAATCAGGAAAGAAGAGAAAAACAGAGCAGTATCATCGGTCACACCCCTCCCCTTCGTTATTTAGAATCCATTTATTATCTTCTTTAAATTTTGGTTCAACCAATTAAAAAGAAGAAATAGCGTACCCACCCCACAAGATACACAGAAAGGAGAGAGGAAGGTAAAACCCTACTTTATTGATCAATGATCGATGTTTTTCTCCACGCCCTAGGAATAGGGGATGTGCGACTTGCAGGGATTTGGCACAAGTTCACCACTTGACTTGGTAACAAAGGACTTCAATGCACAAGGAAGAAGAGAGAAGTCGGCCAGAAAAGAATAAGGGGGAAGAAGAACTTCTTCTTGCATTATATAGATAAAATCTCGTTGTTACGGAATATGAAATTTGAATGCCTTGGAAGTCGGATTGTGGTTATTCCATGTGGTTGGGTGGTTACACATGGATGGATTAATTTTTATTTAATATGGAGGTTTCTCAAGATTTTTAGATATTAATTATGGCTTAAAAACGGCCTTGAAATGCTTCAAAAAGTAAAAAGGGCCGAAAAGTGGGGTTATGAGGGAGGCTGTAGGAGAAAAACACACCAAGGTTGGGTGACACCGATTGGTCTCGTTGATCGGTCGCACCGATCGGTCTCACCAATCGGTCGCCCCAATCGGTCGTGCTGATAATCGGTAAAGGACGGGGTCATGAGGGTCTGGGTCATTACAGTACATGTTTTTCCTTATACATTGAGTTAGTAAGGCCAAACAAATGATCAAAGTTCCCAATGCACCATTTTCAAATGATGGTGTAACTCCACGACCCCAGTTACCTAGATTTGGTGCATTATTACATAACATTGGCTTGATCACAAGAGATCATGTCTCGAAATGCGGATTTGTTTATTATCCTTGTATGTACATGATACATATCAATGTTTTACATTAAATTATGAAATGAAAAGAAAAACAACAACATCACGTCCCCTTTGAATGCCCTCATATCCCTTAGGCTATTCATGTAGGTTAATCGTAATATACTTTTTGCATCCTGGGATAAATAAAACATAAAAAAGGGGTCAGCTCAGATGTTGAGTAAGGATAACTATATAGTGGAAACTATCATAAATAAGCATAACATTTAAGGGAATGTATAAAACTAAAAAATCCTTTTAAACATAAGCTTCAGCATATTTTGTCAATGATAAATCAAATAATTCCATTTACTGATTCGAATGGATATTCTACTAGTCGAATAATCACATGTAATATCAATAGCTAATTTCATAATGATGTAATGCATAATGCCAGACATTATAACCCAATATTCAAGGCCTCAAGCAAAGAATACTATTATATTATTTTTCAAGGCCTTTTTCCAAGGCACTAATTTCCCTCATGAGACTTACGGATGCATCAATGGGCTATATTTGTCCCTGCATTTCACTTACTAAGTCCAATGCACTCCTCATATGAAAATTATTAAAAATAATATAAACGTTTGTGTTCAAACTAGCATAAGAAATCTCAATACTTTAACCCTAAAACATAAATTGTCTAAAAATAGTACATCCATAGTCAAACATATCACAAAACCTTGAATACAATATGGATGATTGTATCATAATAAATCATCTTCAAACAATTGTAAAATCCCACAAAGGGTGTTGACATAGATGAAAACAAAACTATTTGAGATAAATATCTCTTTCTAATTTGAAATCATTTAAAATTCATATAATTATAAAAGAAAACATTTATTTTAAAAAAATTATAAGCTTATAGGGGAATCTTTGAAGGTGTTATAATGCTAGAAAATAGCCACACCCACAGTATAAGTTAAAAATATTATTTCATTAATTTAGAAAAAAGTCCATAAAGTACCTTGTTTGTAAAAATATAGAAATATTAATTTAATAAAATATTATTGAAATTAAAACAAGGGTACAAATGATTTTAACCCATAGTCTATGAAATAGTAATTTTTTTGAAATACATTTTTAAGAAACATGGATGTGGATGATAGGTAAAAATTCCCAGTGATACTTACGTATAAACAACCTCATATAATAAAGAGATTTTAAAATTAACCCTTATCTTGTACTTTTAGTTAGTAGAGGGTAATTTAACCTCCATTATAATGGATAAATAATTGTTATTATATTATAAAATAACCACTTACTTAAATATTATATCATACAATATCCTTTAATATTTCATTATTAATAATATTTTTGTAGTATAATTATTTCGAGTGTTAACATATTCATTTTCCTTTATATGTTTTGTTATGTAAGCCATGTTTATTATGGATCAGATGAATTTTATTCATATCCCAAATTATATTAAGTTTTTAAACATTATTTTTAATCATCAAATGAAAATTATTCTTTAATGGTTACGATGGGGAATGAAATCTCATCGCGTCGTGGAGACAGTAAACCATACGTACGCACAAGCGACAATATCATCCTATCGATGGTGAAATAGTTTGTAATTGGATGGTATATTATATATAAATATTAATTAACATGTTATATATATATTATTTAAATACATTATACTCATTATTATACCCATCCAAATAATTAATTGTTTAATAACAAACTACACCATGCCGTGGAGAAAGTAAGCTCTATGTACTCACTAATGGTGACTTTTTCTTTCATAATATGGATAGAAAAATGAATATGGTTATACCATATTTATAATAACATCTCAGTATGTAAAAGTTATTGGACTTATTATTATTTTATGTAAATAACAAAGAATGAGGAACTGGAAGAAGAAAAGAAATTTGAAAGAGGTGACGAAATAATTACCACATCATCAGGGTTCTTCCTTTTGATTTGAACAAAAGGGCTCCTTAGGTTGTATTTCTGTTCAAATTAAGACATCTAAGTTTAACTGAGGTTAGTTTGAGTACATTTTAGTAGGGTTTATCTGAGGAAAAATTATATAGAAGTGTGAATTTTAGGGAAGGGGGTTACCCTTTTATAAGATATGTGAGGGGAAATTTAGGTTAATATTGAAATAATAATTTATAATAAAATATTTTTAAGTTTTTAATAGCACCAAATGAGTTTATTTATAGCCTAAGGTTGGCATGGGTCTAAAAACTCTCATAAAATAGGTTTTAGAGAATTTTTGGTCACCATATTAACATTTTCAATTAGATTTAACTCTTGGTTAAACAGTTTAACCTTTACCATGCCTCCATGATTTTTTATAATATATGCTTAACAAACAGACTATAAAATGAAAATAAAACCTCAAGTGGTTCATTAATGACATATATAACCTTATCTAAGTCCTTTTTCAAAATCATAGTTTTTTAAGAATAATATATCATTTAACAATATATTATTTTTTTTATAAACTCGTTTATGTCAATTTTGAAACTATTTAATATTTGGTTTTGGTGAAAGTCATAAAAACATGATTAATTAGAAAAAAAATACATTTACTCAACAATAAAATTTTATATTCACCTAGAAAATTCGTGTATGTCATAAAAAAATCAAATTATATTTATTTTAATATTTATAATATCATTTATTTTATTCTTTCATTAATAAGGAAAATACTACATCATTACTATGTCATTACTAAATATATTTATTTCATGTCTAAAAATTCTAAATAAAATATCATGATGTAGGAACTATTTTTATCCTTAAAATTACTTTTTATAGTTGAATATATCAATTACATAACCTCATATAATTTTTTTTACAAAAAGATAACTGTTTATGTTACATTTCGCTTAAATTTAATTTCTTTAATAAAGTGTCATTTTTTACTTACATGTTGCTGCATGGGGTCCCAAAATCCACCCAAGGATTCCCATGGTTAGAAATGTATCAGTCAATAGGGTTAGGACACGTTTTAGGGTAATTATTTATTATTATATTATTATTTCTGACCCTTATTTACTGGATTTACCCTTTAACCATGGTAAATAAAATATATTCTGAAGATACTATTCATAATGACTAAAAATAAAAGATACCTATTTACACAATTTAAAACTTCTGATTCCAAATATGAAATCCATTTTTTCTAATTCAAAATAGGTAATTTTCCAAAATTAATTTAAAATTAATTCCCATTGTCAAAACCAAAAAAGAGGGTTTTAAGAAATAAAAACTATCAAAAGATTAACATGTGTTTATATACAATTTAAATGATAAATTACATCCAATGACCTTAATTATATTATATGATAAAAAGATAATATAATTATACTTTATAACTACTCAAATGTATAATTTAACACTATAAATAATTTCGATTAAAAAAGTTGTTTTAATAAAACTTTTGTAATTTTTAACTATTCATCAAAATAAGATATTTATCAGAAAAGTACCAAAAACACAATCTATGATAATTTTGATATTACAAATCCAAAAATGAAGTCCAATTTGAAAAATAAAATTTATACAATTTAAAAAATTGTGTATTACTATTCATTACTTATTTTTGAAATGGCTGGTTTGATTGGTCATGGTGTGCTAGAACTAAAATTTGCGTACGACAAAAGTTATTGTATTATTCAAAGATAAATGTATTATGGAATCATGGGGTGTTACATTCAGCATTATAATAATTTCATCCTTAAAATTTATATAATACTACTGCATAAAAATATTTGGTTGGTTCTTCATCATAATTTCTTCAGGTTTCTATATTTCCCCTTAAATTTTATTGTTCTCCAAAGAACCTTTATGAGATGAGTCATTCTATTTTGCAACGCGTGTTCTCCAGTATCAAAAATTTTGATAGGCTCTTCATAATTAGATAGATCTGGTTTCAGTTCTATTTCATCATATGTGAGCACATGCGTTGGGTCAGGCATGTAGTTTCTCAACAGTGATACGTGAAACACGTGATGAACTTTTGAGAGACATTGTGGCATTCCCAAATGATACGCTAAAACTTTAATTCTTTCTAGAATTTCGAAATGTCTGATGTACCTGGGACTAAATTTACCCTTTATACTGAATTGTATAACACCCTTTCATGGAGATAACTTCATGAAATCATGATATTCTATTTGAAATTAAAAATCCTTCCATTGGTTATCGGCATAGCTCTTTTACCTACTTTGAGCTACTTTGATGTGGGTTTGGATAATCTTAACTTTTTCCTTTGTTACCTCAGCAAGTTCTGAGCCTATGTGTTTTCTTTAACCAATAACATCCCAACAAGTTCGTGTGTGAAATCTCTTTCCATATGATGCTTCAAATAGTTCCATCTGAATACCTGAATGGAATCTATTATTATTATTATTATGAAAATTCTAACACAGGTAAATACTGATCCGACACACCTTGAAATT
Organism: Viscum album; assembly: GCA_963277665.1. Taxonomy (NCBI): domain Eukaryota; kingdom Viridiplantae; phylum Streptophyta; class Magnoliopsida; order Santalales; family Viscaceae; genus Viscum; species Viscum album. Next base: position 1,911,844,125 of record OY728155.1, read on the forward strand.
CAAGTGAGAATGATCTCAACATGCCTTCTATGGTTTTAATAGTTCGTTCTAATTGTCCATCAATTTGAAGGTGGTAGGCAGTGCTCAAACAAAGTTCAGTATCTAGGGATTTCAGAAGAATTTTCCAGAATCATGATGTAAAATGAGGATCATGATCAGAAAACATTGATAGGGGTACACCATGAAGTCTTACAGCTTCATTAATATATAGTCATACTAAACATTATCATGTTAAATTTTCTCTTATCGAATGTAAATGGTATGACTTCTTTATGACTATCAACAATAACCCATATTTCATCATTCCTTATAGGATTCATTGGTAGCCCCATGAAAAAGTCCATCATAATATCATCCAATTTTCACTCTAGTCTAGGAATAGGTTGCATGATTCCTCTAGGATGTTGCCTTCGAGATTTAACCTGTTGGAAAACTATAATTCCTGATACATAATCAGAAATATCCCTCTTTATGTGGTTCCACCAAAAAATTTCCTTCAAATATTTATAAATCATAGTTCTATAAGGGTGTATAAATAAATAAGAGCTATAATTGTCATCCAATAATTCCTTTTTTTGATCAGGTATATCAAGAACACAAATCCTCTTTCTAAATTTAAAATTTTCATCTTCATATAAAATGTCAATCAATCTCTCATCATTCACAGCATTAATTTTTTTTTGAAACTATTCATCATCAGTCTGATAACTTTTTATCCATTCTAGTAATGATGGTTTGGAAACCATTTGAAAATGTATTCATGTTTCACCATCCATGATTATTCCCATATCTATCTTTACTTGATCCATGAATATAGGAACCCTTTCAACTATCATCTGGTTCAGAACTCGATGATCCTTTCTGCTCAATGCATCTGGAATCCTATTTTCATTCCCTGAGTGGTAGTTTATTGTTAAATCATAAACCTTGAGTAGTTTATGCTGTCAAATTTTCCTCACGTTGATTTCTTTCTGTGAGAAAATATACTTCAAACTATTTTGATCAGTAAATATCTCATGTTTTTCATCCTTGATATAGTGTCTCCATATATTTAGACTAAAGAGTATAGATGATAACTCAAGATCAAGGGTGAGATAGTTTTTTTCGTGTATTTTTATCTATCATGATGCATAGTAAATAACTCAATCATTCTGCATAAGGAAACAACCATGTCCTTTCTTTGATGCATCACTATAAATAACTAACCCATAATTTCCCAATGGTAGAGTCAAGAGAGGTGAATTGGCAAATCATTTTTTCAATTATTCAAAACATTTTCACAATCTTTTCTCTAAACAAATTTAACCCCCTTACTTGTGATATTTGTTAATGGGATATCCAATCAGGAAAAATTTTGTACGAAACACCGATAATAACCTGCTAAACCAATAAAACTATGTACCTTATTTATACTCAACAGTGATATCCATTCTTTGATTTCCCTATTCATTGAAGGATTGATAGAGATTTCATCCTGATAAAAAATATGTCCAAGAAAAGATATATCTTGATGGTAGAATTCAAACTTTCTAAATATCCCATAAAATTCATTTCATCTAAAAGTCTTTAGAATAGAGCGCTATTGATTTTCATGATCTTCGTAGCTTTTGGATTATACCAAGATATCATCAATAAATACCTCTACAATTATATCAAGATATTCCATGAAAACTCTATTAATTAGATCCATAAAAATAGAGGGTGTATTAGTTAGTCCAAAAGGAATTACTATAAACTCGAAATGCCCATACATGTTACAAAATGATGTCTTTGGAATTTTTTCCTTCTTCACGCACAACTGATGATATCCAGATCAAAGGATAATCTTTGAAAAATATTGGGCTCCATGAAGTTGATCGAATAAATAATCAATGTGATTTAGGGGATACTTGTTCTTTATTGTTATATCATTGATCTCCCTATAGTCAATGGACAACCTCAGAGATCCATCTTTGTTCTTTTCAAAAAGAATAGTGGATCCGAATGGATAAACACTAGGGAGAATAAATCATATATTACTCAATTCCTCAAGTTGTTTCATTAGTTTCACTAATTCCATAGTGGCCATTATATAAGGGGACTTTTATATGGGCGTTAAACTATGAATTAAGTAAATGGAAAATTCAATTTCCCATTCTAGAGGATGTCTTTGTAAATCCTCTAGAAACACATCAACATATTCTTGAACAACAGATACATCATCTATTTGAAAATTCTTTTCCTCATCCAAAGTTATTTCACTCCCTTCCACCCCAAAGTATAAAATATATTCTCTAAGTAACTTGTCTGTTTCTCATATACAAAAGGATTTTTAGTCTCACTAATCTTTGGTGGTTGTTGCCTAATGAAGAGTTCTAGCATCGATCCTCCATGTTGTGGATCTGGTTGCTCCATACAGGTATGTTTATTATTCACAACCTTATTGAGTTGTACCAATATGGTTATAATTTATTCAACACTGGTTGCATCACCAGCAACAATATAATTATACTGAGTGGGAGGGAAATCTCAATATGGATTACATGTTTTTATACAATTTTGATTCCTTCCACTAGGCTCCATTTCTAAAAAATGGATTACACTATATTACTTTATAAATCACAATGCATAATTCCAAACTTGTATAATACTTCACATAAATTGAATAGTTTATGAATATAATCCATAATAACAAAAAAATGTTTTCATTGGGGAATTATTTACACATAAATCCTTCATAATGGTTTGTAAAGAAAATTTTAATTATCCTAAACATATCCTCTTGGAGTGTTGTAAACAGGAGTGCAGTAAGGCCTGTTGTCGTGCACCAGTTCCCGTTCGAGTCTTTCTCAAAGCTATGTTTTCAGGTTTTACCCCTAGATACATCTGTTCAAGATCCGTCTATACCTGCCCGTATCCATACTTGGACTCATTACTTATAAAATTCACAAAATCACTAAATTACCAAAATTATAGTATGTTATTCTAAACTAATCCAAAATGTTTATCTTATGGTAATTTTCTCTAATCCATGTTTTTCTAAATCTAGTTTCCATGTTTTGTACTAAATTTTTTTTGATACAGACGATAACACCATGAACCCATTTACCCAGATTCGGTGCATTATTACATAACATTGGCATGATCACAAGACATCATGTCCTGAAATACTGAGTAGATTAGAAGATTTATACGTACTAGATACATATATAAGTTTTACATTACATTATTAAATGAATAAAACAACAACTTTGTGTCCCATTTTAACACACTAATATCCCTTATCCTATTCCTACAGACTAATTTTAATATACGTCTTCGCATCCTCAGAAAAATAAAACTTAAGAAAAGGGGTGAGATCAGATCCTCAATAAGGATAACAATATAGTGGAAACTAACATAAATAATCATAAAAAAATAAGGTCATGTATAAGACTAAAACACAAGAATTTTAAACATAAATATCAGCATAAAATGGAAAACATAAATCAAATAATTCTATTTAATTATTCACATGAATATTCTACTAGTCGAATAATCACATGTAATATCAATAGCTGATTTCAGAATGATGAAATGCATAATGTCAGACATCCTAATCCCATAGTCAAGGCCTCATGCCATGAATATAAATAAAATTTTGTCAAGGCCTTGTGACAAGACACTAATTTTTCTAATTGGACATACTGATGCATCGAGGGGCTATAGCAGGCCACACATATCACTTCTTATGTCCAATTCGTTCCACATATGAAAAGTTTGAGACATTATATAAACATTTTTACAAAAACTAGCATAAAAAATGTAAATAATTAATCCATAAACCATTAATGGTATAAAAATAGTACATCCATAGTCATATATATAACAAAATATTCAATACAGTATGGATGTTTGTATCATAATAAATCAATTTCAAACAAATTTAAAATCCAAATAATGGTGTCGACATAGATGAAATCAATACTATTTGAGAGAAATAATTCTTTCAATTTTGAAATCGTTTAAATGTCATGTAATTGTAAAATAAAATATTTATTTTTAAAATATTCTTATATGATTGTAAGTTAATCTTTGAAGGTGTTATAATAGTGTAAAATACCCTCACCCACCGTATAAGTTAAAAACCATTCTTTCATTAATTTTTGGAATAGGTCATAAAGTACCTTGTTTGAAATATGATGGAAATATTCCTTTAAAAATATTTTATAAAAAGTAATAAAATGGTATAAATGACTTTAACCCATATTTTGGGAAATATTAAAAATGATTTGAATTACATTTTTAAGAAACACGGATGTGGATGATAAGGAAAAAGTCACAGTCGATACTTATGTATAAACAACCTTAGATAATAAAGAGATTGAAAAATTAACCCTTACCTTGTACTTATCCTTAGAAAAGGATACGTTAACCTCATGTATAATGGTTAATTAATTTTTATTAAATTATAAAATAAACACATAAAAAAATATTATATCATATAATATCCTCTAATATGTCTTTGTTTACAATATTTTAGTAGCATCATTGTTTTCGGTGTTAACTGATTCAGTTTCCATTATATGTTTTCTTACGTAATCCCTGTTTGTTATAGATTGGATGTATTTGATTCATACACAGAATTATTCTAAGTTTTTAATCATTATTTTTAATCATCAAATGAAAATTTATCTTAAATGGTTACGATGGGGTATGAAATCTCATTGTGTTGTGGAGACGGTAAGCCATACGTACACACGAGCAACAATATCATTCTATTGACATTTAAATCATATGTAATTAGACATTATATTATATATAAACAATATGTAACATGTTATATTTATTATTTATATCAATTCTACTCATTATTATACCCATCCAAATAATGAAGTGTTGAATAACAAACTACCCCACGCCGGGGAGATGGTAAGCCATACGTATGCACATATGGTAACCTTTTCAATCCTAGGAGGTATAGAATAATGAATATGGTTGTACCATATTTATAATCATATATAAATTTATTTAAGGAAATTGAGTTATTATTTTATTATGCAAGAACAAATAAAGAGGAAGTGGAAGTAGAAAATAACTTTGAAAGAGGTGATGAAATAATTACCTCTTCTTCCGGTTCTTCCTTTTGATTTGCAAAAAAAGGTTCCACAGTTTAGCTTTATGGTAAACTTAATACCTCTAGCTTTAATTTAGGGTTTTTGGGAGGTGATTTTATAAGGGTTTGGCCAAAAAAAGGCTATGGAAGTGTGAATTTGAGATAAGGGAAGTAATCTTTTATAAGAGAGGCGAGGGGAACTTTAGAAAATGCTTGAAATATTAGTTTCTCATAAAATAATTTTAAGTTTCTAATACATACAAAAAGATTTATTTAATAAATATTGTGGTTATGGGTCGAAAAAAGCTCAACCAATAGTTTTTATACACGTTTAAGTCTCCATATTGACCTCATATTTTAGATTTAACTCTTGGTTAAGTTGTTTATCAATTACCATGTATCCTTGTATTTTCATAATATAAGTTTAATAAATATACTATAAAATACTAATATAACCACAAGTGATTAATTAATGACATATCTAAACATATATATGTCCTTTTTTAAAAATATTATATTTTTAGAAATATTATATAATTTAATAATATAGTATTTGTTTTAAAAACTCATTTTTATCAATTTGGAAACAATTTAGTATTTGGATTTTTTGGAAGTCATAAAAACAATATTACATAAAAAAAAATACATCTAATCAACCATAAAATTTAATATTCACCAATAAAATTATTTTTTGGCATCAAAAATATCAAATTATATTTATTTAAATATTTATAATATCATTATTTTGATTGTTTTCTTAATATGAAAAATACATTGTCATTAATGTGTCTTTATTAAATATATATATTTTATATCTAAATAGTATTAATAAAATATCATGATGTGGTACATGTTTTTATATTTCCAATGACAATTTGCAGTCAAAGAGATCAATTATATAACCTCATATTAAAATTGTTTTACAAAAAGACATATCTTTTTGTTACATTTTCCGTAACTTTAAACTAATTTTTATAATGTTTAATTTTCACATTCAAGTGGGACCATGGGATCACATAATCGACCCAAGGATTCATATGGCCATAAATGTATCATCCAGTAGAGTTAAGACACAATTTGGGGTAATTTAATATTATTATAATATTATTTTTTACCCTAATTTACTAGACATACCCTTTAACCATAGTAAATAAAATATTTACTAAAGTTACTATTCATAATGTCTAAAAAAATATATATTCACAAAATTTGGAATTACTAATTAAAAATATGGAATCCATTTTCCAAAATTCAAAACATATATGTTGTAGAAATTAATTCAAAATTAATTCCAGTAGTCAAAACCAAAAAGTGGGTTTCTATGAAGAAAAAACTATCAAAAGACTAACATGTGTTTATGTACAATTTAAATGAGAAATTACATCCAATGACTTATATTTTATTAAATTACAAAAAATATATTCTAATTATACTTTAAAACTACTCAAATGTATAATTTACTACTATAAATTATTTCGATTAAAAATGATTTTTTAATTAAAATTTAGTATTTTTCACTATTCATCAAAATATGAAAGCTAATAGAAAAGTACCAAAAAATAACCCTAATATAATTATTATATTATAAATCCAAAAATAAAGTCCAATTTGAATGAAACAATTTATATAATTTCAAAAAGTGGGTATTATTATTCATTACTTATTATTAAATGTCTAGTTTGATTGGTCAGAATGTGCTAGAACTCGAAGTTGCATACAACACAAGCTATTGTATTACTCAAAGATAAATGTATTGTTGAAGATTGGGGTGTTATAGATGTAATGTTTTTCTCAACTTCAAGGTTATGAATATGAAATTCCATATTAATGATTAGGATGTTGGACATGGTGTTCTTCATCCATGTTATAGGTTCTATACTAATGCTTGAGGAATTACTACTATTATATATATATATATATATATTGATGTTTGGACATGGTGTTCCTCATCCATGGTATAGGTTCTATACTAATGCTCAAGGAAAAAATATTATTTTATATATTATTACTATTTTTGGATATAGTGTTCATCATCCATGGATTTGGGGGGTCCAAAATGATGCTCTAGGCATCCTAGGGCATAGTTGTTTTCATTGGATGGACTAGTAAACATGACTCGATGGGTATGAACATGGTGTTCCATATCAGTTATTAGGATTTTGAGCATATAATTCCTCATAAATGATATGGGTGATAAATTGATGCTCGTGGAACAACTAATATTATATATTTATTAGGATGATGGACCTGGAGTTCCTCATCCATCAATTTGGGTGGTCCAGAATAATGATCATGACACCCTACTGCACCATAGTTTTTAAAAAATGGATGGATGGACATGAATATAATTTTATGGACATGTAATTCCATATCGGTGACTCAAATTTTGTGCATTGTGTTCTTGGAAAATTGTATGGGTTCCATATTGATGCTTTAGGATCTACTAGATTTGAAAATGATTGGGAGGGTAAAACATGGAAGTCATAATACACATTTTAAGTACTTCAAGATACACTACAAGTTATACATAATTAATGTAATTGTTAAATTAATTCACCCATGTTATGTAATGGTTTTGACTTCTATGGTATATGGATTGGTCTCTCATCTTAGATGGGATAGGTTTGGCTGATTCGGTTACCTGATAGAACATAAATGGGAAATGGATAATGATAAATATATATCTATGAAACTTGTTTATTTTATGGTCTTATTAATTTAGAGCACCATTAATTAACTGCATATATTTTTCTATGGACTAATATTTCTTTAGAAACCATTTTTTTGTGGAATACTAATGGTTTTTCACACCGTTTTTAGGCAATAATTGAACATTGGTACCCAAGAAACTTTCATATAGTTATTTCAGGCATAGGTTTAGCCTCGGTCCCATGTTTAGTTTTTCATGACATGTACAGATAGATCTGATAGTAATATATTATTAGTGTCCATGTATGTGGATTGTAATTGAGTTTGAAGTATTGACTGATTAACTAAACCACAAATCATCATTGTTTACATGTGGGTGTCGATATTATAATAATTTATATGTCCCAAAGTACACATATCTATAAATAAGTAGTAATGTGGATCTTTGGAGTCGAACCCATAGGGATAGCTTCTAGGGAAGCAAGTTAGGTGCAAGATCCATTCTTTAAGAGTCCACAAAATATCTATTGGGATTCTATTTTATAAAGAACTACACATCCATGGTTTTAAATCATATTTACAGAAGGGTTCATGGTTAATTTCATGGTAATGGAAAAAATATAATCACTTTTTTAGATTTGGATAAACCTATGTATTTTGCTGTAAAGTAGTGAAAAGGTCACCAATTAATATTGGTCCATCCAATTGGATCTACTTAATCTATAATCTACCCTATGGTCCAGATATATTTGAAAACCTATGTGAAAACCCATAGTTTCTACGTAAAAATAATAATAGGATATGATCCATGCCATTCTAAACTCAAATAATGATGGGCTCATATGACTACAACACTGATTGTCTAGGTTGATGAAAAAGAATATGATCAAAAAAAGTTTTAACCTAATTATAATATATAGGGTTTCCTTTTTTTATTTAGATAATCATTAGGTTCAAATCTACCCCTACTCTAAACCCATAACCCCATGTTTATTACTTGTTCATGATTGTAATAAATAAATTCTATTAAATAGAGAGAAATATGATTGGAATGATAAATAAAAAACATACAAAAAATCAATACACAATTAATATCATATAAAAAATACTAATTAGTAACATGAATGAGGAAACAATAAAGAACTCACGCAAGTATTTTTATTATATGAAAAAAATTTGGAATCAATTGTTGGACAACAATTGGAAAGAATTATTCTTGGAATGAAAAGCAGTAAAAATAGATTTCCTAAATTTAAAAAAGAATTACAGAGAAAAAAAATGAATATAAAAATATAATTAAAAAAATAAGATTAAATAAATACATATGTATGGGCATCCAATCACTTTTTGTGTGTTTGTAATTGCACAAATATAGACATCAAAATTTACATGACATGTAAATAGTTCTTGTCATGTAAATTTTTTAACTGTCTTCTTCATTGTGGATCTCACTTCATGTAATTATAATTCCCTATGTGTAAATCAGATCTTAAATAATATTATAATATCAACGATATCAATGATTTCATGGCATGTTTATTCAGTAGGATTCATAATTGAACCGTTCCACATAGTGTATGGAGCTCACATTGTGTATCTCAATGTATTTCAAATTTGAGTTTTTGAGGGCTTGTAATCTAGATTAATATCATGTACTTGATTCATGGATTGTACTCCGGATTCATGGTCTATAAATTTCCATATATGTGGGATGATTGAGGAATACATATCATGTACATCAGATTCAAGATGTGTAATATAGATTTTTCTCATTTTTTGGGTGTCCTCCCTTCATTATTTAATTTATATTATAATAAAAGTCAAACCAAAACATATTGAATTATCAAATAAAACTGGAGTTATTAACATACCTTTAATACATGTTCCTTACAATACGATTTCATTTGTTAAAATATGTCCACATCATAAATACAAATTAAAAATTCTTAATGAAGGTTTCAAAAATACGGTTCAAATGAATCTCATGATAGGGTAAGGTTATAAGATAGTAATCTTAAAACCCAAAAGGAGGGTCAACTATTATTTTTATTGCACAATAATCATGTAAAATGCAATTAATAGACTCCTCATAGAAAAAAATATTATGTGCTCCAAACAGTTCAAAGTGGGCCAATGAATATGTCATGAAATCATAGAAAATTATCAATGTTAATTTATATTTATCATTTTATTTTTTTAAAAAACATTAATATCTAGGAATGATCTCACATACAGAACTAAATGAAATATTCCCCATAATAAGATTCGTCAGTTTGGCAATGGTGATTTTTTACTTTCCAAATATAGAACACAATTTTTTTATATATTTCATTTTTCTAATCGAATATGGTATTTTTAAAAGAAATTGATTGTTTTCATAAACCATGTCAAATAAATTTCATGAAAATTCAACCACACTTCTCCTTAGTATCAATTTCTCATGTATAGATGTGATAAAAAAGTCCAATAAACTTGTTTAAAATAAAATCATGCATAATAAAAAAATTAAGGTAGGAAGGGACATAAGGCTTAAAATGGGTCCATCCAAACAGGGTTTTTCATGAATAATAAAGAATAAATATGGATATAAGTGTACATGGGTCTCAGGATAACTATCTCTACAAATATATCCCATATCATTTAATATTTTATTCACTCAATAATTTCATTTATAATATATCAATCAATGTTTTGATAGTTTTACATGCGTGAAGTATATGTTAATACATATTCTCAGGAAGGAATATGATAATTTGGATATATATTTCTCTCTAAAATGGTAGTATATAATATAATATGCAATAACTCAGAGTATATTATCCAGTAATAAGTGAATCCAAATAAATTTTAGGAATATACACTTAAAATTAAATTACACCACATAATAATCATACTAAAATTATAAACATGAAAAAAACATTTTTCAACAATCTCTAACATAAAAAAATTATTATATTTTATATGATGGTAATTATGTTTCATGATTATAATGATTTTAATGTAAAATATATCCAAGACTGATGAAAAAAATTACAAAACATCCATTTGTATAGGCAACAAAGCTCAATGTGTGTTCCCCCTGATTTAAAATGTAATTATTTCTTCACTATTATCGAAAGTGACTTGGTAGAGATAGAAATAGAATCACAAAAATATTGTAATGAAAATTATTTTTTTTAAATTATGGAATTGATATCTACAAATAATCCAATAAATTCATCAGGGGAAATTTTTTGATGGTAATGGAAAAATAGGATTCCATTAAAACATTTTAGAAAATAATACATAAACTAAATGAATCATTAGTATACAGAGGATAATAAATATGGAATAATAAAAATAAACAGGTTCACATAGTCAATGGTAATATAAAGTAGTATAGATAAATGAAATAATGGATTACAATGATGTTTTGGACTACTGACAATCATAAAATTTGATAAAAGAAAAAAGATTTATTCTAATCAATAAGAACATAATAAAAGAAAATATGGGGTGCCTATAATAATGTGATTTTAATTTTTTTAAAGATATAATCATTATTATATTTAAATAAATCTAAAATTCCAGACACATGCCTCAATTTATGGTTAATAATATTAGATTTTGACAATGCTTAAATTATTCCCCATGAATGAGGTGCAGTTTTATTCATGTCCTTATGATCATTGAATCAATTATCATCATGATGAAGGAACATTTTTTCATTATGACTATTCATATGATCATATTTATCCTCAGTATGAAATATGTATTGAAAATTAAATGGATCAGCACTTTTCATAGTGGATTTAACTAAATTGAAAACAACTTGTTCTTCACTGACTCTAATGAATCATTCCTTGGTTTACATCAATTAGAGACTTCCCTGTAGAATGAAATGGTCTCCCTAGAATTAATGGAAGAAAGAATTATTCCTCGATATCAAGGAAAATGAAATAAGTTGAAAATAAAATCTTATGAACCATTACGAATATGTTTTCAAGGTGTCTTTAGGGTTTTTTGACTAAGAGGTCATCTAGTAGGAGTTTCACTCTTGTCTATTTGAAATATTTAATCCTTATATTTTTCAAGACACTCATAGGTAAGAGGATGATATTTTCACCAAGATTACAAAAGAAACATTTCAAATATCATGACCCTATTGTGTAAAAACATCAATTTATTTTTGTGTATCACATCATCATATATAGATACTATCTAAAAATGAAATGTATTAATCATTTAGGGATATAACTCATTTTTCTTCCATTTTAATCTTACAAAAGAGAAATAATATCCAAAGCAATTCATAAGTATAAATTTAAAAAATAGTCTCTATGAAGGGAATATTGTATAAAATTGATTAAACATATCAAAAAGATTTTTTAAATTTCAGTCTCATTTATATTCTCTAATCCGATCTATAAAGGGGATATAGGGTTCTTTATTGTTGAAATACCACATAGGAATTGTTCTTTTCAGGATTCTCATTTTGTTTTCTTTTTTGTTGGCTCTAACTCAATATTATTCTCCTATGTAGATTTATTTATTATACCATATCCATTATTTCTAATGATGGAATCACTTATTTAGAATCTCTTACAATATTTTCATCACCTTCACATGTATTATTAGTATCAGGAATCATTAATCCTAAAATAAGTATATCCTTAACCTCTTCTCCTAGATGATTATTAGTATTCCCAGGAAAAATACATGGTAATCAGTCTAATGTGTTAATTTAGATTTAGTGCACATGACACTTAAGGTTTTGTAGGTAATCCCTTTGGTTTTAATTTTCAATTTCGTGGGATGGTGACCACTAAAATTGATTATAGATGAAGGCGGTTAGCAAAATTTCAAGATTGAATTGAGGATTTTAGGCATGTTGTGGTGGTTTAAGTCGATCTTACTGGAATTTTTTATAATAACTATGGAGAAAGGTTTCTGAGGATTTTGATGTTTTTTACATAGGATGTAATTTTATGTTTGTACCTAGGTGGTCCCTAATTCTTTGGTTGAACTTGACCACTCCATTATTAAGAGTATCATTCGTTTGGTATCTACGGTTATTAAATGATCCTTTATTGGTAGTACCACTATTATTATGGTTGGTAATGATGAATCTTATGAATTTTTTAATTGTAATTCATGTAATTGAAAACATGGCTATAAGGCTCCTCTATTCCTTATCTAATATTCTAATATTGGTGAATGCCTCCAAAATTTTCACATGATTGTATCGGCATAATGGAGGAAATAGTGGGTGGTGGTGCAGTAGACGGCTAAAAGGATTCAATATTATTAGTAAGTGATTCATCTTATGCCTCAAGGTGGGTATTCTATTCCGTCGGATGTATACCACACTAGGCCAGAGAACTCTCTTATTGTTAGATATTTTCACAATGGGAGATCTCATCTAAAAATTCACTAATAACACTATGTGTCTTGAGTAGGATCATTCACTCATCATTGGAATCATAAACTATGCATGTAAATTTTTGGAGTTCGTAGTAGAATTTTTGGACATATAGATAAAAATAACATTCGTGATGTTGTAATTTATGGGTGAGCACCTTGAAATTATCCCAAGCCTCCCATATTGGTTCATCATCATCCAGGTTGAAAATTTTAATCTCATTTCTGATAATCCATTTATGGATTGATAGGGAATATTTATCAAGTAATTTATTTTTCAAATTGTCCCATGTCATTATTGAATCATTAGTATGGATTTTATTCCAGTATATGTCTCTATTGGGAATGAAGATGGGAAAGGCTCATAGCATGATGTTTCTAGATGATACACCTTGATCGGTGAAGGTTTCATGTACCTTTATAATGTTTTAAGTTTCCACATATGAGTATTTACATTGTTGTCCACTGGACATCCCCATGTTCTAGATCATATGGACGAGTCCACATTTGATTTAAAAAGAATGCATCTGAATTGGAGGGAAAAAGGTACTAAGAACATATCCATTGCACGAAGGAAATATACAATATGAGATGATGAGATGTTGTAGTGTGGGACACTCTTCATGTTGTTCAGGTGGTGTATATTGGCGGTATTTTGTGATTTTTTTTCATCCTTTGGTGAATAGTGATATGAAAAAGTAGATATGTTGATTTCGGGATTTAATGCTACCAATTATACTATTTCCAAGAACCTAAAATGAGTCATGGGACCCTCATTCATGCATTAAGCTATAGAAAATCATAAACTTATTCTAGTTCGAGATGGAAAATTATAAAAATAAAGTGGAAAGGGAAATAGAGTTTAGTCAATCTTATGTTTTTACCAAAGGCCAATGTTCCCAAAAATAGTTATCCCTAGTAATGGTTCTAAAATTTGACCATCCCACATGATACTGTTGTTTAGGTGTGGAGATTTATGAGATTATAGCTTATATTACCCAAATGACCCTTAGCTACAAAAGTGTTGTAATGTTGTAGTGTGGGGATGAACTCATAGGGATTACTTGTGTGAAGGCAACCTAGGGTTATGGACCGTTTAATACAAGTCTTCACGATCTCTCCTAGATTTGGGTTTTATAAAGAACTATATAAATTGTGTTTTAAATTAGATTAAATGAAGGTTTTAGGGTCTATTTATGGTAATGGAAAAAAGATAATCCTCAATATATATTGGGATGGATATATGGATTAAGAAATAATGTTGTTCAAAAGATCACCATGTAGCATATGATGAGGCACACTTGAGGTCATGCGGTGAACTATATTGGGGGAATTGTTTAGGGAAAGATGCACTGGGATGTTACAAAGTGGTGTCGGAGGTGTTCATACTATCTTTTATTTTACTATTTTGATTTGGTAGATCAAAGATGTAGGATTTTTTGGATACTATGATTTATATCAGAGTTATATGTGGGAAATACTTGTTCTGGTATAAATTCCATGTTACATGGGTTTTGGATTTTTTTCTAGTTTCTGTTGTTATGGTTTTATATGATATTCAGACTGAGTGAGACCCATTTAATTTGGATATGATGGGTTATCATTGATTTCTAAATATTGGATCACTAGAAAGATTCCTGAAACATTATTTTTACTCATGAATTATAGATGCATGTAATGTTTCACATATAAGGTTAGGAAAAATAGACCCCAGGTTATAGGCCTTATAGTTTTTTATTTCATGGATTTTGTTATGATGGAATGTTATGTGGAACTATGGTGAGATGCTCTATGTTGAAGGAAATAGTGCATCCCTCAATTCAAGGTTAGTGACGTGACCACAGTGGGTCATCATAGTATATATATAGGACCATTTGACAATTTTTTTGTGGTTTTCTGTTTCGGATTGTTTACTTGTCTGTATCCTCTATAGAGTAGTCTAATGTATAGATGCTCAAAGAGGATATGATCCATATTTTTGGGATGTTGGTTGGTATATGATGCCATTATTATGTAAGAACCTATATGATAGTATTTTTACATTATTCAATTATATAACGATGATATGGATGCATGATTGATTCACCATCAGTTATGGACTTCTATAAGTTGGCATATACCATGGGTGATTGTACCCGATGACCAATTTCATGAGAATATAATTTCAGTGGTTCTTTTAATGTGGCCTTTGAGGGTATATAATGACAGGGGTTCGTTGATTCATGTGTGACATTGGTTACAAGAGGTAAATATTGATTTTTTTTTACTTTTGACAATATTTCTTTAATAATAAATCATAGTATGGGGTTTTTTGAAACTAGGTGCCTATTGTTTTTGGGAAATATCACTTGTGTGATAGTTTTTTAGCATTCTGGTTGGTTTCTAGAAGGTACGTTCTATTTGGGTTTCTAGCTTGGGTGAAAGTTATTCATGAAGGATATTTATGGATGATTTTATCCAAACTAAATGTATACATTTTTTTGGTGATTACCATATAGGTGAGATAGTCCTAGAATGTTTATCGGAAGAGGCACATGGATGCATCTGTTTTTTATGATAACGTTATTTCTTATAGTGTTGATGTATTAGTAAAACTTGTGTTTTATGAGAGAAGGACCAGTTTGGTTGTTATCTTGGTTATCTATGAATGATAATTCTGGAATTTTGTAAGAACGTAAATGGTTTTAAGGTAATTTTTAAAATGAATCTCAGGTTTTGTGTGATTGGGGAACTTGTTCTAATTTAGTGATATGATATTGGTTGTGTAAATCACCATGTTTGATATATGCTTGGTGAGATAATAATTAAAGAGAGGTGTATCCAGTTGCTGTGGAATGTGAGGTGAGATTTCATGGTATGTGACTCCTTAGGGTTTGAATCATGTTATGTGATTTGGAAACAAAAGGATGTGAAATAGTTATGTATTAATGGGATCTTAGAGTCATGAGAAATTGGTAAATAACTATTTCATTTGGTTTTTTATTCGTAAATTATGAGATTGGAAACATGAGGTGTTTTAGTTGAGATGGAAGTTATGTGTAGGCTAACAACTGATGTGAATTTCATGATATGATTACAAATAGGGAGGCTCAAGATCATTGGATTATTTTTAAATGCCCTAATATATAAGGATGGCATTGGAAGTGGATGAGTTGTGGAGGTATTCATCGATGAAATATTATCATACCATTATTCATCAGATGATCATTCCTTATTCCTTGATATCATATTGGGTATGCTGAGAGGGAAATGACTATATTCTTAGATGTATAAATTTGTTTTATGGTTGATAAATGATCTCATGTGGATGATATTAATAGATATTTGTATAAGATGATGTATATGGGAGTCCACCATCAACCACTTGTGAGTGAGGTCCTTATGATGGTCTCGATGTCAGTCAATAAAATGGGTTTCATGATCTAATTCCAAGAGTAGGTGATGGTCAACATTTTCTATTGATGCTCTGGTGATAGAAAGATAACCACATCCTATTATTTTTTTACTAGTTATGGGCATCTGGACCATGGTGGATGGAGATTCATGATTGAGGAAAACAAAATGACAGTCATATAGTAGGGAATGACATGTTGGTCAGATAGGTGTGACCCATATGTGGGATTAGCCACTAGTGTGCATTTTTGGCCTTGGATTTGTAATGATTGAACCATTATTGAAATGTGGAATCATTAATGTGAATTCATAAATTCCATTATAAATGGAAAGAAAAAGTCACTTTTGGTCGATGATCATGTAGAGAAATGGTTTTTTCTTCAAGGTGGTTCTATTTTTTTCAAGATTCTTATATTAGTGGAGATGAAGTGTATGGAAGGGAATGATCGTGGTATGAATTTAGTAGAGAATCGAATGATGTGTTATCACTGGGGGTTGGTTATAGACTTCACTGGGCATGTTTGGGTGGTTTTGGAATACTATTGAGAGTTAAGAACTTATCATTATGTAATTTTTGGATCGATTGGCTATTACAATAGGGAATTTTTTAAATTAGTTAGAGATTAATAGTACAATTTAGGTTAGTACACAACATTGGTGTGGAAGATTGAAATAAATTTCCTTCATTTTGTTAGGGGAATGATGAGTGTTTTTTGGTTTTAGATTGGGGATTTAAGGAAAATCTATTATGTTCTCAGTTATTACCATGGTGGAATTTTTGTGTCTATTCTAGTTTGTTTTCGAAGATTATTATTTATCCCATTTATTATTGGAATAATTGAGGATGTTAGGGGATAGTATTTTGGTATCAATGAGGTGTTCATGGTGGTATCAACAGTGTGACGTTCATTTGTAATTTTTTGATTGTAGAACTTCTAAGTACATAATCAAGGAGGATATAATCTAAATCATATGGTTTGGAGAACCATAGATCCCTGAATAATTAGGTTATGATGTAATAAAATTCCCTACTATATGGGATTATTTATTCTTCATCATGTTCTTTTTATTTTTGAACTTGGAATTATCTGTTGTTTTTGGTCAGTTGAGGGCCATCAGTTGGAGGTTTTCCCTCTGTTGTGTTTCGGGATATCATAAGATGAACACGGATTTTGGTAAAAATATAGTGACTAACATTTTTCATATTGTACATATGAGAAACACTGATAATTACCGAGTACTATAAGTATTATGGTGGGGAGGTTGTAAGATACCATATCAGGAAAATTTGTAAACATGGGAGGAAATTTGAATTTTAGTTTACTAGATAGTTCAAATTTTTGAACAAGACTAAGAATAGATTTCAAAGGAATAGAATTATTTAAAGTAGTGTTCTCAGAATAGGAATAATTATGTAGAGGTAGCCCATGTTTTTAGATGATTTTCATAGTATTCAAGTAATATTTTAGGATAATTATTATTTTTCTTGATAGGATTCATGGTTTTGTGTTCATGGTTTTGGAGAAACCATGCTACACTATGATTCTATGGTTTCCTTTTGGTCAATTGTAACATGTCATGGTTGTTCTACATTTTTATCAAATTTTTAAGGAAAATTCATACATGGTTAAAGGGGGAAATCTATAAGAATGAGGAGGACCAAGACATGGTTCATGACCTATTTATGGATAATGAAAAACCATGAAACTTTTTATTGCGGTGTGTGTAATGATTTCCACAAAGTTTCATTAACTATGTGACCTAACCAAATGGTTTTGTTGGATTTGATAGTTCCAACCACATGGTTGATGCACAATTATGATAATTAGGAATATAAATAATGAAAAATTCCTAAATCACCTTGAATTGGTGACTTTACCATTTTCCCCTTCAGATTTGTCCTACCAGCCCCTTTTCTATTCCCCATGAATGCATAAATTATATAGGAGATCCTACTTCCCACATCGCTTCTACAAGTCTAAACAAGGATGTGTTATTAGTGGTTTTAATCAGCTATTTTAGGTAATAAGGGATATCTTGTTATTTCCTTTCATCCTCTTATTGATGAACTCTCAAGTTTGTGTTCTTATGCATAGGTTTTGTTGATGATTCCACCTGATCTTGTTTTAATAATCTTCTTATCCATGGAATTTTAGTTTTCTTCCAAAGATAATATCATGAAATGGATTTTACATGCTATTACATTACATTTCATTAAGGTGTTCTTTCATGGTAATTTTTCATAGGATTTTTCAAATGGATTAATTTGATTGAGTGTTAAGGTTTTATCTATGGTTGTGGATTCTCCTATAAATGGTCTCATGAGTCTTTTTTGGTCCAGCTGTGGTGGTTTTATGGAGTTTTTACATTTTATGGGATCCCGATGTGTGTCCTAGAAGTATGTAGAGTAATATTTCGATAAATATATTAATTATAATAGTTATTATTAATTAGAAATTGGTTCTTGGAATACGATGTGTCTCGTGTTGTGTTATCTATCTCAGTCAGATGTCAAATAGAAATGATGCAACAATGATGGTTTCTTTTATTTCCAGAGAACATTATAAATGTTATAGAACTCTTTGTTAATAATGTATGTGGTTTAATAGCATCACCCATAGTATTGTAAATTGTTTTTCATGTGTATTTAGGTTTTTCCATAAGTCTCATGCATTGTGTGTTAGAGTTTTTTTGGCTTAATTAATATGGTTATATGATATGGATTGACACCCTGGACCTCCCACAAATCATGTTGGATCCATTGGTGTTTTTATGATTTACCCTACACCATCTATGGGGAGTTCCATTTTCATGAAATGGTAAAATTAATTTGTAATGGTTAACATAAGGGGATTACAAGATTAACAAGGTTAATCTTGTTGGTTTTTTTATTGAATAATAATGGTATACATGGTGGATCTTGACAATAAATGTTTTATATGTTGTTATAAGGAGGGATTACAATTTTTTATGTACTATACCACTGTGAGATGCTTATATGGACATTGAAGTGGTTATAAATGAATCTATTGGGTTTTTACCATGGTTGGGGTGAAGAGAGAAGATGATGTGTTCAGAAATGATTCTTCCTTTGAATTGAGGTGTTGACTTCTATGTGGTATATAAAATGGGGTTTTAAATGAAATTCAAAAGTTGATTTGAAATGAGGGTGTGGATACCTTTTTAGTGAAAATTATATGAAATGTTTTGAGATGTTTTAAATAGAAATGGATTTCGTGGACCTTTTTTGGATTGTAAATGATAAAGATCAATGTTATGAAATATGGTTCTCAAAATGATAAATGAGGTTGTTTGGTTTTAGATTTTTATGAATTGTGAAAGTGATTGGTCCTTGTTGTGGAATTTTTTTAGTTTTTATGTCTCGTTGTTACATTGGTATTTATGAAATGATAATGGGTATGGTATATTTATGTATGAATTTTGGTTCAACATTAATGTTAATTGTGAATAAGGTAATCCATGTTGAACCTGGATTAATAGAAATGACTGATTATATATATATATATATATGAATGATTGACTTGGAGTTCCTCATCCATGTATTTTTTGGGGCATGAAAAATTATCCAAGTGCCCAAGTATATCATAAATTTTAGAGGTTGGACTTATGATCTTGACTCCAAGGGTATGGACATGGAGTTCTATTTCGGGGATTAGTTTTTGGGCACAAAATGCATCATCCATGGTATAAGTGTTAAACTGATTAGAACAAAACAATTAAAAATATATATGTGTTAGTATGGTCTACATGTAATTTCTCAACCTAGGATTTGGGAAGTCCAAACTATTTCTCAAGTTTCATTGTATCAGTGTAGTTTTCTATGGATGGAATAATACTTTTGAATCCAAGGGATTGGATCTAGAATTCGATATTAGTTATTAGGATATTGGACATGGAATTCCACATCCTTTGTTTTGGTGATTAACTGGCTATCGAGGCACAAAATGTGATATATATATATTAGTATGTTGGACATGGAATTCCTCATCTATAGATTTGTATGGGAAAGACTAATGCTCCAAGAACCCAAGTGAACAGTAGTTTCCAGAGGATGGACCAAGGCTCTAGACTCCAAGGGTATAACCATGGTGATCCATATCAGACACAATGATGTTTGAAATGGAATTCAGAATGCATGGTATTAGTGATAGATAGAAACCACATGCACCATTTGTATTATATATTATTGGTATATTTAGAAATGGAATTTTGAATACTCAGTCTGAGTACCTAGACAGATGCACCAAGGTAAACTGAATTAATTTAATTAAGAAATGAATTCCACCTTGTGACTTAAATTTTTTGACCCCTATGTTATATTTCATGCACTCACGTCATGGTTAAGATATATTAAAAATATTAAGTGACTCAATATATCTTGAATTATAAAGTGGATAATGATAAATGTTTACTGACGAAACATGTTTATTTTACAGCTATTGTTATTTAGTTCACCCATGGTTATCTAGAAGTGCATTTATATAGATTGGTAAATCTATAGAAATAATTGGTGGATTCCTTCTGATTTTTACTCATACCTTGCTCTGGATTCCATTTCTCGTGTGTACCTGAGCATATACTATATGTTTACTATAGGCGCAGGATTAGGTTGTGGATCATGTTGTGTATTTTAATAACAATTTATCATAACACAAATGGTATTATGGTATCAGTGACTTGGTTCGTGGCATTAAATGGAATTCATAGTTGAATCTGACATGATTTTATTCAAACTATTTATTTTTTATGGGTGATTGTTCCAATAAAAGAACACTGATGTATGTGTGAGACAGTTAATTCTGTGATTAACATTGTTCAATATTTTACTACATTTTTCTATATTAGTTTATTTATTCATTTTTATACTCTAATTTGAATAGTGTATGTTCATTCACTTTTAATTGTGCACTCAAGTATTGTAGTACAGTCTCCCCGTAGATCGACCATAGACCCCTACTTCTTCTTCGGATCCTCTAGTGTATGTGGAGGAATTCTTGAGATCACGAGACAAACCAGATCACGAAACTAATTTCGTGGAAAGCGGGAAGGGATGTTCAAGAATATGTGAGTTTACTAAAAATTTCATGGACAATGTGGATGAAACCACATTAGAAATTAAATTAGGAGTCATGTTTGTATTATGGAAACCCTTAAATATTTCATTATTCTAGACAAATAAAAATTTCAAAGATAATATTTATTTAAGGAATGATGAATGTAAGGACTAGAAATTTATCATTTTTTAATTATATAAATATTGTCAAAATAAATTTTTCTATACAAATCACTGAAGTAAAATGAAACCATGACATGTTAAAATAAAATATTTCACTTAAAATTTATCCCGATAATTATATATAATGAATTAACGTATTCATATTATGATATATAGATATATATACACACATATACATAAGTGTATTTTTTTACAAATTCAAATATTATATTTTATGTTTAAAACTTTATTTTATTAAAAGATATTTTTTATGCACTATAAATTTAATTAAAGAAAAATAATTATATTAATGATTAATTATGTTAAAAATATATAATATTGATTGATTCATGTAATTTTTATTAATGTTTTATGATAATTATGAATAATAACATCTAGTATTTAAAAAATTCTTATAATAAGAGCATTCCAAAATATTTTATTATTTTATTTAATGGTAAAACTAATAAATTTTATAGAAATAATTAAAAATGGAAATTATTTATATGCTCATCATTACAATATTTTATTTGGATAATTTTTTATTTTTTTTGTAAATAATAATTTGTTGGTGAAAAATATAGTTTTTAAAAATATAGTAAATTTTATGACCATATTAGTATATACGCAATACATGAAATTATATTAAAACCATATCAAGAAAAAATAAAAAAATTAAAAATTAAATTAAAATCTACAAATAAGGATTTTAGTATATAAACTTAAGTTTGTTATTTTTTAGCATATGTTACACTATTCTCTAAATTTTTTTAATACAATATTAATTTATTATAATAAAATAAATTTATATCCATTTATAAACTTTAATTTAGGAAAATGGATTAAATATTGTAAACTAAAAGATTAATATCATTTATGAAGGATTTTTTTTAACTAATAAAAAATTAAACACATTGGTTAAAACAAGTTACTGTGGAAATATAAAAAAATGGTAAAAAGGGCACTAGTGCATAAATCGTTTTTTACGTCACCATTTTTTACGTCGGTTATATATAAACGACGTAAAAATGCGGCGAGTAGATTTTTCACGTCGGTTATTTTAATAACCAACGTTACAAATCGCGCCTGTTTGGTTTTTACGTCGGTTATCTTATAACGGACGTAAAAAACCAATGCGCGGGGGGTTTTTTACGTCGGTTATTTGGTAACCGACGTAAAAAACCCAATATCGACGCGTTTTTTACGTCGGTTATCAAATAACCGACGTAAAAAACCAAAGCGCAGGGTGTTTTACGTCGTTTATTTTATAACCAACGTAAAACACCCCCCCGGGCTTTTGTTTTTTACGTCGGTTACCAAATAACCGATGTAAGAAACGCGTCGATATCGGGTTCTTTTAGGTAGGTTATTTGGAAACCGATGTAAAAAAACCCCCGGGGCTTTGGTTTTTTACGTCGGTTATAAGATAACCGACTTAAAAAACCAATGTGCGTGGGGTTTTTTACCTCGGTTTCCAAATAACTGACGTAAAAAACCCGATATCTACGCGTTTTTTACATCCGTTATAAAATAACCGATGTAAAAAACCAAAGCGCGTGAGCTTTTTTACGTCGGTTTTAAGATAACCGACGTAAAAAAGCTAAAAAATAGTTTATAACGTTTGTTATATAATAACTGACGTTATAAAACATTTAAAAAAATTAATGCCCGTGTTCTGTCATTTACGATTTTTCGATTGATAGTCGTCGGGTCGTCTCTCTCTCGCGCAGTAAACCCTAATCGGCTCGTCGATCGCCTGTATTAAACTCATTTTGGCTTCATTTTTTATTTTCTTCACTCCTCTCGGATCTATCATCTCAACTCACGACATTCATGTAAGCCTTCCACGACTTTATTTCGTTCGTTTTTGTTTCGATTCTTGATGTGCTTTTCGTTTGTTTTTGAATCTCGTGGAATTTTTTGTTATTGCAAATGGTTATTATGTCCATTAAACTCACAACATTCAACTCGAAACATTAAAGCAGGTGTATTTTGGATAAGACTATTTTTAACTCTTATTCTAGATTTTCATTCTGATATACGCTTTACGTTTCTATAGTACAATGAAAAAGTAGATTCATTAAAGCTTCTGAAACCACTTATACTTCATCTTTTCTTCTGAAATACGAATCAGTAATAACTCCAATATGATCGCTATATTGATCTATCTGAATACTAGAAACTTCATTACGAGAAACCTCTTAAGTATCTAAATAAATCAATATCTGATAAAAATATTACTATGACCATGAGAACATAGATATTTGACTTCACAACCATTCAAATTATTCAATCATTCAGAAATAATAATTAATTTTAAAACATTGAGGATTAGCTTCAGCAAAATCTGAAAAATAATGGGCGGTACTGTAACGTTCCATTCTTCCAGCAACATTATTATTTCCTACATAGCTGGAATGTGTCTTTCTGTGTGAAGATTGGTAGTACTTATTTTCATAAAATCATATTTTCAATATGATTGTCCAGAAAATGATTTTCAAAGTGTATCTGATTTCTTGAATACGATGGTATGTACGATTTTCAACAAAACCAAGTGAGGTGATTTCATTTATTATTAATAATTCATAAAAAAATTATAATACCTAAATATTATTATCATCCATTTCATATTTTTCATTATAAAAAAGGTAAAGGGTACTTTTTTTTCATTCTCAAGTTTAATTATATTTTTTATAAAGGTATTTTCTATCTAGGTAGAAATAATTTAATGATAATTTGATTGAATTAAGTAATTTATCTTATCTTACCATCCAAACACATTTTTATGTATTAATAATTATTATGTTTTGTAAAAACAATTATGACCCCCATTTAATTTTTGTTAGTTAATTGATCTACGAAAGTGTTATAAATGATTTGATGATCACGATTCACCCATATATATGGTTAGTCATTATGTGACATTTGGGTCCATAATATCCTTCTAATGCATTCGACAATGCATTATATATCATAGATCAAAATGTGATACAGATGGTTATACCATGTCCAATGTGTTATGTGATGTGTCTCGTAAGAAATATTATAATAAATTATAGGAAAGGTGATTAGCATATCCCAATATGAGGTGAATGAAACTATGTTTTCCCTTGACATATGTTATGACTTATATGATTATGTTTGTGCCACACTCTTATGTTATTCCAAATACCAATGTTGTGATCTTGTGAATAAGTTTTTTTAAATCATGTTCCCACTATCATATAAATCATGTCTTATGTTATGCTAAAATTTTTATACTTGGACTCAGGTTTTATGATCTATGATTATATAGAACTATTTCACTTATCTTTTTGATCATGTGCTTTGTGTATGCTCTTATACCCCCATGGATATATTTTTATGAGATTAGATATTATATTTATATATATCATGTTTACCCATAATGAGTATCGTAAATCAAAACTTTTATTATTTTCATTCCCTAAGTTATAAAAATAAGTATTATGTAGGATGATTCAAAAATTTAATCTAAGAGATGAGTTGTTTTATGTGTGAAACCCAGGCCAAACACATGTATTTTTTTATTGGTATTACATATATATAGTTCGACATATACTTTTTTTACATTACCATGTTATTAACATTACTTTTTCTAAAGAAATATTAATGTCCTTAGATTATATATCGGATCAAAAGGATATAGTAATTCTAATATATAATCAGAATGATCAGATAATATGACAATATTATTAAACATAAAAAAATGGTCTATATTCATATTTCTAACATGACACTTACGATGTATAGCTATTTGGTGTTGGGTACTTATGAAAACTACTACTACTTTCATGATTTTGGCACTTGAAAGTGTTGAGTACTTTTGATCATAATGATTGAACAACAAGCATGAATAACACTTGTTATATGCTCCATTAGGTATTACTATATTTTAACATGTTTATTGGTATATTGGCATGAGATTATTATAAATGTGTATCATATGATCATATTTACTTATTCCAGATAAAAATCATTTTGTTTATGTTTTATTGATGTATATTTTATTTGGAGAATCATTAGGCGTCATGGTTTTCATTGATTCAATGAAATTTAAAACTATTACATCTAACTATATTTTGTTCTAAAAATAATATTCATGCATATTTTTTTAAATACCTATAGATTTGTTTTATATTTTAAATTGTTTTACATTTAAATTATGATTTTTTTCATATAAACATGTATTTTTCTTATCTTAAAAATATATATTTTTTGTTGATATTTGTTATAGGTAATAATGAGTCGAAGTTGGATTACGACACATCGATTGAGTAATGAATTTGAGGAAGGTGTTGATGCCTTTTTGGAATTTGCAAAACGAAATGTTCCAAGTAGTGATATTTTTTTCTGTCCATGCCTGAAATGTTTGAATATGAAGAAGTTGAAAAGTAGAGAGATAAAAGATCATATGATATGTCATGGTTTTAATCCGAGTTACAGCCCTTGGATTTGGCATGGTGAAACTGGAAGGAATTTCACTGATGATGATGATTCGCAAGATGGTAACTCCGATGGAATTGAAGAAATGATTCGAGATATTGTAGGAGAACAAATTGAGATAGAACCGACAGTTGCACATCTATATGGTGATGCTGAAAAACCATTATATCCCGGTTGTGCAGATTTTATGGTTCTGTCGGTGGTGTTACGATTGATTAACCTGAAGGCGAATCATGGATGGAGTGACAAAAGTTTTACAGAGCTGCTACAATTGATGAAAGACATTCTTCCAAAAGATAACGATCTTCCAGATTCACATTACAAAGCCAAGAAAATATTATGCCTGATGGGATTGGGATACAAGAAAATACATGTCTGTCCGAATGACTGCATTATATATAGGAAGGAATATGAATTTCTGTCAGAGTTTCCAAAATGTGGGACATCACAGTATAAGGTGAAAGAAAAAGCACAGGGTGATGTAGAGATTACAAAGCTCCCTTCAAAGGTATTTTGGTATCTTCCTATAATTAATCGTTTCAAACGTTTATTTTCTAATTCACATGATGCAAAAAGGTTAAGATGGCATGCTGAAGAGTGGGTATGTGATGGAAAAATACGTCATCCAGCTGATTTTCCACAATAGAAGAAAATTGATGCGCAATATTCTATATTTGGAAATGAAATAAGAAATCTCAGGCTAGGGTTGTGCACAGATGGAATGAATCCATACCGAACACTCAGTAGCACACATAGTTCATGGCCTATTTTATTGTTAATTTACAACCTCTCTCCTAAAGTTTGTATGAAGCACAAATATGTCATGTTGAGTACAATGATCTCTGGTCCAAAGCAACCCGGTAATGATATTGATGTTTACTTATCACCATTGATTGATGATTTGAAACTGTTATGGGATGATGGTATTAGGGTGTATGATTCTTATAAAATGGAATATTTTCAACTGCATGCAGTGCTTCTGTTCACTATAAATGACTTCCTAGCGTATGGAAATTTTTCTGGATACAATGTTAAAGGGCATAAAGAATTTCCATTTTGCGAACAACAGATGTCCTATTGTCAATTTCATCATGGGAGGAAAACAGTGTACATAGGTCATCGAAAGTTTTTGCCTATGGAACACCCTAATAGAAGACTAAAAAAGGCATTTAATGGCTCACAAGAATTTGATATGGCTCCAAAACCTTTATCCCCTGATCTGTATTTTGAGAGGGTGAAAAACCTTGACGTGACATTGGGAAAGACACAGAAATCTGGTAATGATAGACATATTTGGAAGAAAAGGTCATTTTTTTTGAGCTACCATATTGGAGGTATCATGAAGTTAAACATAATATTGATGTCATCCACGTGGAGAAGAATATATGTGATTCTTTGATTGGAACATTGTTAGATATTAAAGGAAAGACTAAAGATGAGTTGAATGCAAGATTAGACTTATTATCAACGGGAATACGTTTGGAGTTAGCTCCCACTCTTAAAGGAAGACGAACATTTCTTCCCCCGGCTTGTCATACATTATCGAAGAGGGAGAAAATTAGCTTCTGTCAGTGTCTTCATGATACCAAAGTGCCTCAAGGTTATTCTTCTAATGTAAAAAATTTTGTCTCATTGAAGGACTTGACGTTGATAGGTATGAAATCACATGATTATCACGTCATGATGCAACAAATTCTACCAGTTGCATTGCGTGGAATATTTCCCATTCGTGTCAGAAAGACTATAATGAAGTTGTGTTATTTTTTCAATTCAATTTGTAACAAGGAGATTGATGTGAATGCTTTGAACATTTTGGAAAAGGATGCAATTTTTATACTTTGTCAATTGGAAATGTATTTTCCTCCAACTTTTTTTTTGATATAATGGTGCATTTAATGATTCATCTGGTTCGAGAAATAAAGCTTTGTGGACCTGTATATCTTCGTTGGATGTAACCTTTTGAAAGGTATATGAAAATATTAAAGGGGTATGTTAAAAATCTATATCGACTTGAAGCCTCCATTATTGAAAAGTATATTTCTGAGGAGGTAGCAGAGTTTTGTACGAGCTACTTGGCTGCGGTGCAACACATAGGTTTGCCTCCATCTCTCCATGAACGAGTTTATAATGAGGGAAAGGGGATTCACGTCTTGAAAGTAAAATCATTATCAGCTAAATAGATGAAGAAGTTAGAATCATACATCTTGAATAACATAGCTGATGCTCAACCATATATCACATTTCATATTAATGAGTTGAAACAATGTCATCCAAAGAAGAAAGAAATGTGGATTTTGAATGAGCACAACAAAACTTTTTTGTCATGGATTAAAAAGACTTTTCTTGGTAGATCAGATGTATCAGAGACATTAAAATGGATAGTGGGTGGTCCATGTTTAAATGTGATAACATGGTCTGGTTATGACATTAATGGTTATACATTTCATACAAAAGCTCAGGACAACAGAAGTGCAGTTTAGAATAGTGGTGTATTGGTGTTTGTAGAAGCAATGCATTTTTCGAGTGCTAAGGACAAAAACCCAATTTCTGTATCAAATTCATATTATGGAGTGATTGATGACATATGGGAGGTTGATTACTTTAAAATTAAAGTTCCCGTTTTTAACTGTAAATGGTTTAACGGTAACAACAGTGTCAGAAACGATGAATTTGGAATGACACTTGTTAATCTGAATAGATTGGAAGACACAGATGATTCTTTTATAATGGCAACACATGCAAAACAAATTTTTTATGTAGTAGATCAATCAGATATGCAGTGGGCTATTGTTTTACAAGGGAAAAAACAATATGTTGGTGAGTATGAACTTGATGAATATGATGATTTATGTGAGATCCCTACTTCAATGGAAATATTAACAGAACATAATTACGATCATGTTGAAGACATAGTTTGTGCCATAAGGAACGATCACGACGAAGGAATTTGGGAAAACAATCCATCTGTACATTCCTAAAATTACAGGTAACATATGTTCATTTCTTTTTTACATTTATTTTTTCCATAAATGTTAGATATTGTAAGTTTTTTATTTATTAAAACATGTTTTAAAATAAAATAAGTATTTGTTTTTGTTTGTTTTAAGTTTGTTTAGTTTACTTTATCATGTTTATAACCATTACATGAATTTTAAAATGCTTATTTTTGTTCACTGACAATTACTTTACCATGTTTACAATGTTTACCAGGTTTACCATTTTTACCATTTTTACCATCTCCACCATCTTGACCATATTTGCCATCTTTACCATTTTTTAACATGCTTACCATTTTACCAATGTTTACTATTATGTTACTTAGTACACTTTTCTATTTTCTGTTTATAGTAGTATTAAAATATTTGAATTTGTATATTTGTTCACTGAAAATTACATTACCATGTTTAAAATGTTTACCAGGTTTACCATTGTTTAACATGATTACCATATTACCAATGTTTACTATTATGTAACCTAGTACACTTTTCTATTTTCCGATTACAGTAGTATTAAAATATTTGAATTTTTATATTTGTGAACTGACGTTTGTTTTTTTTATTTGAAGGATAATGACAAATCATTCAGATGATCAACCACATGATTCTGGAGAGGAGCATCTTGCTGGTCATACCTCTATGGATGAACATTCACATGCTCCTATTACGACAAAGAGTTCAAAGGTTGGTAAATGTGGTTGCACACGTTTTCCAAAATTATCACTTGCCCGTACGCAGGATCAGAGGATAGTAGTTGAGTTTGATGACGATGATATTCCTAGAGGTCCGAATGCCAAAGATTTTAAGAGTTTTGTTGCAACTCCGGCTAAGACCAAAGTAAGCATTATATATGATGATTGGAGAGGTGTGGATAAAGAGATTATCTCTCAGTTGTGGGAGACGATTTTGGTAAGATCTTTTGTCATAGTTTGACCATTCTTTTAATGTTTCTAGTATATATAATATGTTTAAACTCTTCTTTATCAGATGAAATTTGATATTCCTGACACTGGAGGAGTCAGGAAGAAATGCTTATCGTTGGCTGCCAGGAGATGGAGGGATTTCAAATCAACCCTCTCATCTGATTTCATTTATGGTCATAGGAGTCATGACAATCCATGTCGTATATATCATTTTATAGATGAAGACACATGAAGATAGTTTTTTGAAAGTAGAAAAAAAGAGTCATTTCTTGTAAGGGAAATGTAAACTTTTATAAACTTTCTTATATAAATGATTTTATTAATGTTTTGTTAATGATTTCTTATTCTTAAATTACAGCAAACAAGGAAATCTCATCAGGATATCCAATCTAAAAATGAATACCCTCATAGTTTATCTCGGGGAGGGTATACATTATTGGAAGAAAAAATCATAGCGGAAAAATTTCAACAACTAAGAGCTGAGTCTTCAAGCTCTGGAGAGGTGGCCCCTCCATCCCCTCCATCTAGACATGAAAAATGGAAGAGATCTCAGCAGGGAAAAAGGGAAATATCTTTCGGAAGAATCGAGAATCGTAGCTGAGAGGATTGAAAGATATCTATTTAATTTATTTAAGTTAACTTTTTTCTTCATATAAGTTTCAATCATTACAGAAATGTTCAATTAATTAATACAGGACTCTCTTGAGGATCAGAGTTCAGAGGGGAAATTTACAGCTACTAGGAGGGAAGATATTTTGTTTGCAGCATTGGGAAGGCCCGAACATCCTGGTCGTGTAAGAGGATATCCGGCATGTGTATCGGTAAGAAAAGTGTTTCCACGTTCTTCAACATCTAACATTGAGGGGGTTTATAAAAAAAATAGAATCCTTGGAGGCTGAAGTTCAAAATATTAATGCGACGATGGAAGACAAGATTAGAGATTCGTTGCAGTCTATGTTTGCAGAAATGCAAAGACAATTTCATACTGCAGCTCCCACTTCTCCACCTTCCCCTGAAGACCCCATTATTTATCCTCCACCTCCGCCAGTAGTTCCCACTCCCCCACCTCAGCCTGCGGACCCCATTTTTTATCCTACACCTCCGCCGCAGCTTCCTAAATATTGCGAGTTGTATGTTGATGATTCTCAACATCATATAGTAGCATACGTGTTGGTATATTGTATAGGCGATACAGTTCATCATCAACAATTAGAGGTAGAGAATCAGAGGGTCACTGTACAGGATATTATAGATTGATCAGCTAGGGTACCAATACCTACATATGAGGTGGCGACAATTGGATAGAGTATTGGCCATTTTTTAGTTTGGCCATCTAGACTTCTTCGAATCATTACCATAGAGGTATGAATGTTATATCTTTTATTTTATTTTTTTATTAAAGTTGTTTTATCATTTGAAAACTACTATAATTCTCAATTTTTTTTCATAGGAATACTTCAAAGGTAAATAAATACTATATAAACAACAACAAAGACAAAAGGCTATGACATCAGATACCGATTCCAGTGGTCTTGACAGATTTTCATGATATTTACATTTGTTGTTGGTTTTTATGAGTTTCCAAGGGAATCTCATGTTTGTGGACGTGAAATAAGTGTGGGGATTACAAAATCTGATATCATGGAGCTTGTTACGGGAGATTAGTTGGGCATCAACGTGGTGCAAATTTTATCCATGTAAGTCTTAACACCTTTTCCATGTGTTATATTTATTAAAAATGTATACTTATATATGTTTTGTATTAGGTATCTTTATAAAATTTGTGAGAGGAATGAACTGACAGAAGTATATGGATTCATGGACCCGCAATTGATTTCCCCTGAAGCATGTTCATTGACTGAGGAACAAAGAATGGTTTATATTGGTGAAAGATTTGAAAATAATATAATCCAACAATGTTGGATGATGCCTTTTTGTGAGAGGTATGAAACACTTTTCTCTGAAAGAGTTAATTATAATTTAACATAAAAAACCACTAACATTAAATTTCCTTTTATCAGTAATCATTGGATGTTAGGGATTTTTTTCCCAAGGGAGAAAGCTCTTTATTGATATGCTCTGTTCATGGTAATGTGCGGGCAAGTTTTAAGAATATATTGAAAAAGTAAGTTTCAATTTCTCAATAGTTTTATATATTATAATGAATTTTAATTTTACCCCATTCGTATTATTTTATAACAGTGCATGGGTCTACTTTCGAAAAAACACAAAGAAAAAAATGCAAAGATCAAATATGTAAAGGCGAAGGTAAATTTCCATTTATAATTTTTGATTTTTGATTTATTACATAAAAATAATATATTGAATTTACACTCATTCAAAACAGAATTGTCATGAACAACAAGGCCTCATCGAATGCGGATATTATATGTTAAGATTTATGTATGAAATAATAACAACTGGGTAAATTGTGAATTTTGACCTGGTACGATTTCCTCTTAAACTTTGCCATCATATTTCAATTTGATTTATTCATTATACACGTTAACTATCTTATTTTTCATTTATAGATTTTTGATGACCCTCAACCCTATACTGCTGAAGACATCAAACACGTACAAGTGGAGTGGTCAAATTATTTTACAGGTTTGATTGAATTTTAGTTGTTTGTAATGTAAAATGTAATTTTGAATATTGTCGTTTTAATTGTGTATTTGGTAGTTGTTTAGGTTTGATTTAGTTTTTTTTGAAGTTGACATTGTAAGTTTTGAATGTTACATAAGTGAAAGTTTAATTTTTCTCTACTTCTTGTTTTGGTCTACTTTTGATGGTTCTTATGGTATGGATTTGGGTTTGTGGGGGAGGGCTTCCAAGGGTGTGGGGGTGTGTTCAGTGGGGTTGGGGGTGTCCAGCGGTCTGGGAGGGCTGTCTGGTGGGGTGGGGGACAGTCTTGGGGGGGTGTTAGGGATGTCCAGGGGTGTGGGAAGCCGGTCCAGGGGTGTGGGAGTGCTGTCCAGGGGTGGGGGGGGGGTGTCCAGGGGTGTAGTGGGGGCTGTCAAGTGGGGTGAGTGGGTGAGGAGGTGCTGTTCAGGCGGGTGGGGGGCTGTCGAGGGGTGTTTGGGGGTGTCCGGGGGTCGGGGGCAGTCCAGGAGTGTGGTGGGGGCTCCAATGGGGTGGGGGAGGGTTGTCCAAGGGGTATACATGAGGGTGGATGCTGTCTAGTGGGTATGTTTTATATGTTATCTATGTACATGCTTAATTTTGATGTACTTCTGTTTTTGTGGTACGATTTCTTGATTTATTTTCTCGTTGATTCTGGCGGAGAGAAGATCACTGCATTCTGTTTAAAAAAAATGGGATTATCACGTCGGTTATTTAATAACCGACGTGATAAAATGCCTGGAAAATAGTTTATCACGTCGGTTATTTAATAAACGACGTGATAAAAGGCCTGTAAAATGGTTTATCACATCGGTTATTTAATAACCGACGTGATAAAAGTCCTGGAAAATGGTTTATCACGTCGGTTATTTAATAACCGACGTGATAAAAGTCCTGGAGAATGGTTTATCATGTCGGTTATTTAATAACCGACGTGATAAAGGGCATGGAGAATGGTTTAGCACGTCGGTTATTGAATAACCGACATGCTAAACGGCCTGGAAAATGGTTTATCACGTCGGTTATTGACTAACCGACGTGATAAACCCCCTCCCACCGGTTTATCACCGCTGTTATACAATAACCGACGTGATAAACCCCCCTCCCTCGATTTTTCACGTCGATTTTATATGAACTGACATGATAAACCACGCTCAGCCCGGTTTATCACGTCGGTTCATATAGAACGGACGTGATAAACCACCCTCACCCCAGTTTATCACGTCGGTTCTATATGAACTGACGTGATAAACCCCCTCACCCATGTTTATCACGTCGGTTGTTTAAGAACGGACGTGATAAACCATTGTCCAGGCCGTTTATCATGTCGGTTCATCGATAACCGACGTGATAAACCATTCTCCAGGCCCTTTACCACGTCGGTTCTAAAATAACCGACGTGATAAACCATTCTCCATGCCCTTTATCACGTCGGTTCTAAAATAACCAACGTGATAAACATTTCGATTTTATGTTTGTGACGTCGGTTTTTAAATAACCGACGTCAAAAACCTTATTTATAACGTCGCACGTATTAACGTCGGCTAGAAACCGACGTAAAAAATTAAAAATAACCGACGTAAAAAACGTTTTCTGCACTAGTGGGGTAAACTAATGTGGTAAAAGGAATATGATTTTAAAAGAATATAATTTATTAGCTAAAGTGCTAATCAAAAAATCCATATCCCTAATCCATTATTTTCAATTTTGGATTATTTTAATCTTTTGAATTGTGTTATTTCTTAATATTAAGGTGAAATATTTACACGATTTCCATCCACACCACATATAAAAGAATATTTTCACAAACCCTTTAGGATAAACGGAAATTTTGGTTTGAACATGAAAATGTTAAAAATTTCCATCCCCTATAATAATATTTCACTATCATTAGCTTCCGATCAATCAATTTTATCTTAATACTTTAATTTTCATGGAGTTCTCCAATATAGAAATAAATATTCTCAACATAAGAAGAAACATTTCTCTAAACTTATTTATTCTCTATCATTCCATTTAAAATCTATTTAATGAATAATATATGAAGAAGTTTGTAATTATTTTATAATGAATGATTTTATATTGTGGGAAATATCATTAACCACCATTCTCCCTTTCCATTATTAAAAAATAAATCATTATTCCTGAGTTTTCATGGAAAACCACCTCTACAAAGTGACATATCTCATTTTTCATCTATTTTTGTGCTTATATATCAAAAACTCATAAAATAGTATTCAAAAAATTAAACATATATAAATAATATTATTATGATACTTTAATAATAATAATATTCCATATAAATCCACTTTCACAATAATAATCATATATTAATTTGGGTATGTGCATGTTTGTGTTAGTTTAACCACATACTTGAAAAATTAGATAAAATAATGACATGGATGATTATGACAACATTAATAATTATAATATATTATATTTCAAATTCAATAATTATTTTTTAATTTTAATAATAATGATAAACCGAATAATTAAAATACAAACATTTATTAGTTAAATATCACATCAACATAAACATCCTCGATTTAAAATCTAAGGATCATAAAAAACCTTAATATAATGAAATTATATTATAAATAATTATTATTAATTAATTAAAATACTATTCATTTAATATAATTTTAGAAAAATGGAAAAATAATTAAGAACAACACTATAATTTGGAATCTAGTTCAAAATGATCATGATTTATGACAGACGATAGAAAAAATCAATAATAAATAACCAATACACACATATAAAATTGTTATAAACGAATTTTTTAAAGATTTTTCAGATAATAATAATATTATGAATTATATTATAAAATTGTTATTTTCTTATACAAGAGATTCATGAAAATTTGTAGATATTCAGAATTAAGGTAAGGTGTTATTTTTATAAAATTTAATTTTTTGGGAAATATTTCTTATTGTGCACCATAATATTAATGATATGGTGTGATTGCTTTATAATTGATTTATTTTTGAATATTAATGTATTTAATGTGGTTTTATGAACTATTTTTTTAATAAATTTCAATTAATAAGTTATCAGATTTTTAAAATTTTCTTTTTCAATATTCAGTTCATTTAGAAATATTTTTTTTCAGAAACATGAATTTTATATAGTGTTTTCAGACTCTATTTTAAATGTCATATGATGAATTATCTTTTATCAATCTTATTTTAATTTTAATTTCATGAACTCTCTTTTTTTATTATTATGTTACTCAAATACAAAGGGTTTCTTTTTCAATCCTATCTCAAAATTAAGATTGTTTTTCAATAACAATTATAATGGGGAATTTTTATCTGTTAAAAAATCCATCATAATTTTCATTATTTATTCATGGGTTTTGATATTTCCCCCAAATATTAATTTTCCATTTATTCATATTTTACCCAATGTTTTTTGTGTAAGTGAAACTGGCCCCTTTTCTTTTATTTGGATGGGGTCCACCATTTTTCAAGTTTTTATGTATTGGATTCGTTATAAAATATTCATATAGATTACTATATATTCATTAAAGAAAATTTTCAATGAAATATAAATTAATTAGAATAGTTTTCATGAAATTATTTACATTTTCAATATGATTAATTTCCATTAAATAGTGAAAAGAAATAATTTTTTCTGTTTTCAATAGGAACACACAATTCCAACATTTTCAAATTTTTTATGAGACATACTCTCTATAATTTGATGGATTATACAATAACTCCAATCCTATAAATTTTGAAAAATATTTTTCATTATAAAAAGAAAAATATTTTTCAAATGTAAATTATATCCCTTGTTTCATTTTTGATTTTTCAAATTCTTATAAAATGTTATCTTCTCATGCATGAAAAGATTTTGACATATTTTATTCCTGATATAGGATATTAAAAAAATTTAATATCCATATTTTTACTACCTATCTTATGCAATATTATTTTCAATCAATGGATTCATCCATCACTTAATTTTTTGTTCCTAACATCCAAATATGAATAGGAATTAATTTTCTTCTAATTACTTTCCATTGTGAGTGCCCCATGTCATTGATTGAAGGGTATTCACCTAAATTTCCTTAATCATTTGATTGGGTAGATTATTGAGTATTTTTTATAACCTTTATCTGTATTTGGTAAATAAAATATGCATTATTATCATTAATGAATGGTATTTACCTAGAAATTAATTGAATATCATTGGATATAAATTTCTTTCCCATGGGTATATCATGTTACTATTATTTATTAAATTACGAATTTTTTACTAATGTGATTCAGTTAAAAATATATTTGATACCCACTATATTTCCATGCATTTTAATGGATAAATGGTGGATTTAATGTGGAAATAATATGTATGGATCTTGATGGGTGTGGTCTTATGTCTCCCTCTAATCCACAGGCTAATGTTCTATATCTCAAGGGATAATAATGTGTAGGCCTTATATGGTATTCTAACAAATTATATGGTGATAATTCTTAGTTTACACTAATAAAATTAAGGGTGATAAATTTGTTATACTCTCACCATATTATTATACCATGTTTTCATGTTCACTATAATGTTCATTGTTATGCAATTTCACTATTG
The DNA here is from genome assembly GCA_963277665.1 of Viscum album. Lineage (NCBI taxonomy): Eukaryota > Viridiplantae > Streptophyta > Magnoliopsida > Santalales > Viscaceae > Viscum > Viscum album. Next base: position 1,911,881,472 of record OY728155.1, read on the forward strand.
AATTTTACATTACCATTCCATATACCTATGATTATTCTCCATTACCTTTTTTAATATATAATGATTTCCACTCATTTTCAATGATATTTTTGGTCTATTTGAGGTATTATGTCATTATATCATGATTTATATAAAAATTAAATTTTCCATGTTCATATTTATAATGAATTTTTTCCATACCAGGTTTTTTAATATGCTTATGATATCACACATTGATGTTAGATTGATAGGGTTTCCCCTTTAAGATAATATTACACAAGCCCTTTTCTTATGTTTGACCTACTAGGATATGAATAAAAGTAATACATATGTTGTTTCGAGAAGAGTATACTATATAGATAAGTTGTGGTAGATATTTAATTGTAGTCATGGATTATTATTATAGGTATATGGTTGGAAAATTTCAATTATTTGAAAAATTCATGGGATTTGTAAGTAACTATTTTATTCTCATTTTGTAAAACGATAAAACTAAAATAATAAGGTAGTACATTATAAAGAAATATTTTATTTATGTCATGTAATTATAAGATGGTCACAATTTTTGGATGTAATATCGATATAAAGATTAATAATATTTAATTCTTAATATATAACCATACACACAACACTAAAATCATTCATCTTATTCATTAACATACCTCTCATCATGTCTATAATAATTTTAATTATATGCATTGTTTTTGTATTTTAATCTTGGGTTATAATATTCATTGAAAACCATGAGGATATGATTTTATATTCAAGATATTATATTTACTTTTAGATTTATTCCATCTAAAATTCTCTTAATTATGTTTTATATTGTTTCTGACAATATATTTATGATTGTCTCAAATTGTGATTTGCTCTAAAAAGGTATTTTGGATAATTTTAGTTTTCTGCAGCGTGTGAAATAATATATTCAATAAAATATCAATTTAAATGATAAATATGTAGTAAAATCATGTGATGTTACATTAAACCCTATAATATAATTTCATCATTGATTTTTTTATTATTGAAATAAATTAAGATAAAAATTCTTTATTACATATTTATGTTCCAATATTCCTTCCCCAAACATATGATTCTTCAATCTAACATTAATATGGTATGTGGTTATGTTTATTATTTATTTATCACCAGGATATAATATTTCTATTAGTTTTTCATAAAAAGAAAATTAATGTTCCTACAATATAACCCTTAAGTTCAAAAAAAGTGATTGATAAGGAATGGAATTCCTCAAAATTGAATCGTAGAACACATCATGAAATTTATAAAGGTTTTTTGGATGTTCATGAATGAAATCTATTATCGCCACATGTTTGAGGATTTTGAAATTGTTGATTTTTATTTCATCATCTAAAAGTTTTAGACCATTTATAGTAATAATATCTTCAACAGATTCTGTCATGTGAAATAATGAACTAACATGACACTTGAATAAAATGATTCATTACATATGTAAATTACATGAATAATATAATCATTTTTAAATAAAATAATAATAATAAATTAAAATAATTTGTTATTATTATTTTTCCAAGATTAATGTCCTATAAAAGATTCAATTCGATAAACCATTAAACAAGATATTTTATATTACCTTAATAAATTATTTTTATGGTAGTATAAAAAACATATATTAATAAACAAATATATCAAAAATAAATTATAAATAAATTTATATTAAATAATTTTAAATATTATTTATCATTTAAAAAGGTCATTTTGTGATAAAATCATTTTTATTTTTATAAAAAACGTTACTTTAAAGGATAAATTTTTAAATTTATGAATTTTAATTTGAAGAAAACACTAAATCATTATTATTTTAAATATTTCAATATTAACATATGCTGAATATTTTTTATTTTTCTAAAATAATAAATTTTTAGGTGACTACTAAAAAATAGTGATTTTTCAAAAAAAATTGAACACTTTTATGATAATATCATAAAACAAGAGTGGATTAAATATTTTTGAAATCTTTTCATTATTTTAATATAAAGTAAACTAAATCAATTAGATATAATATTTATTAAACCCATTTGTAATTTTTCGAAAAAAATATGTAATTGTTTACTCTATAAACAATTATTATTCTCTTAAATAAAAAATTAGTTTCCATCACATTGTATAAATTAAAAAACTAGATTTGGAATTCATATTTTTGATAAATATGACCACATTATTTAATTAGGTAAATTTAAATTTATGCATAAAATTTTGATAAGTATTATTAATGTTAACAAATTGATAATAGAAAAACTATTATTTTAAAATAATTTCTTAATAAATATTGTGTGACATTAATTTAATAAAATAAATCAACAATATATGAAATAACAATTTAATTTAAATTTTACTCCTATATATAAATATATTATAACTCATTAAATTTTTAAATAGTAATAAATAATATAAAGAAGACATAATGGTGAAAATAACAATTTTCCCAGAAAATAGTTTTTATATATTATTTTTTCAAACATAAATCTGATTTTTCTAATATTTATATATTTAATTTGATTATATAATTATTAAATTTAGCTTCATAATACCCAAAAATTTTAATAGGGGTTACCGTATGTTTAAAAAAAACAATACTACTAGGTTAAAAACTTATTATTATGGTAAAAAAATGGTTAAATAAAAAAAATAAAATTTTAAATGGAATGAAATGTGTTTAGAAATTTTTTTTAAATGATTAGTAGTGTCATTATTAACCTTATATCTCCAAAATATATAACATTTTTCAGTTTTAGAACCATTGAAGCTTGAATAGTGTCCTTCCATTATTGAAACATAATTGGGGTCCATAGAAGTTCCATAGTATTCACTTATAATAGTGGATCACTACCACCATATAATTGATAATCATACCATTTTATATTTCACTAAACCAATAGTATCCTAATATTTCGAAAATAAATAATATCTTGAATAGCATACAATATTTTCAACACCAAAAATAAATGAACAATGAAATTTTTTTATTTAAATTTAATTGTTATAATCAAGCATGTAAATTGGGAAGAGTAAATAGTATTAACCACATTATAAAATATTTAATGCTCTTAATAATTTTAATGTATAAGTTACTTAATTTAGAATAATAACATAATATTCAGTAATGTAATCTCATTCTTAAGAATGTTGTCTTCTTTAAAAAATGAGGTTTATTTATATTTATAAGTCAAATTTATATTTAATTATTGAAATTTTAAATATATTTTTCAAAAAAATGAATTTATTTTTTGAATTAAGAATATTAAATTTATATTAGGATTAATATCAACTCAAATTAGAAAAAAATTATTTTTTAAGTAAAGTAAAAAATTCTGAATTTTAATTGAATGTTGTATGAACTAAAAGGCTGAAGGTTTTACATTTTTATTTACTGTTTATAATAAAATTTAATTGGGTTGATGGGAAACCCTTTACATTAACATTATCTTCATTTGGAACTTTTCCTAATAACATGACCTTGAATTCCCCAATGACATGAACCCACTAAACGTCCCCTCCCCATATAATGATATATTTTAATGATCGAGTTCCCAAATTTTGAATGGATATGAAACCAAAAAATACCCATTTAGAGATGTAAGTATATTGTTACCTATGGAGATTAAATTCCCTCTCATGCATCTAAATTGTGGGGTTTTAAAGTAATTTAATACATCAATTTAGAATAAAACCATTTTATGTTTAAAAATTACATTTTTAACGACTATTTATCATTCCATTTTTTATGATTAATATAAATTTTAATTTTAGAGACTCTATATTTGTATTTTTAAAATATTGATTTGATATTTGGAATTATTTGGTCCAATTTGGGTAAATAGTTAACTTATATTTATTATTAATATTAATAATATCCTTAGTAATATTTGTTACCATGGTAAAGGTGAAATCAAGTAATGAAGTTAGAAATAAAAAATATAAGGATAATAAAATGACCATAAAACATGAGATAATTTTCATGGATAAGTCCATATTTCTGTACTAATGAAATATATAGTTATATGACATTTTTTCATTTGGATGGGATTATATCTATTATAATATTTTATAAAAACAAAAGTCAAAAATTTTAGAGTATTTTTTTAAAAACAATAATGTTTTTATAAAGGTGATTAATAGAAGTTATATTATATAATAAATGAAAATTTAGAAGTTAAATAATTTATCATCTCCAAGGTAATTTAGTATTACTTTTTACTGAAAAAATAATTACATTATAATGTAAAAAACTCTGACAATTATTTATTTGATTGATAGAATATTCAAATAAATGAAATTAAATTATTAAAAGAAAAATAATATAACATAATAAATGTGATATAAAATATTTAGAGATTAAAATGAAATTTTAGGGGATTATAAAAATATTTTTTTCTAATTTTACTTTTTTTTATTAAGGTTATCAAAAATAATTTACTGAATACTTTAAAATACCGAAATTAATGAATTATAATAATAAAAATTATTCTTTTTAAATGATATAAAATTCCTAAAAATAATTGATTCATCTTGAATATATATATTATTTATAATATAATCCATGGTCTATTTTTTCCCTTTTTTTAATTTATAGTAATTTTATTTATCCTTAAAGAGTTAAAATATCTCTTGTCATTGTAAGTGTGAATGTGGATAACATTGGGTTGAAACAAAAGGATAAGGGAAAAAATGTGATCATAAATTTTATAATTTATATTGGATCAGTGAATTTATATTCATATTGATCCTATAATAGAAATAAATCAGTTATCAATCAATTTGAATGGAAAAATAATTTATAATTATTTTATATTGTGAGAAATTACAAGAGAAACCCTCTAATTTATTGTAAAATGGATTTTTTTATTCTCTTTTATTCAAAATTAAAAAACCTTTTTTGGTCAATATACACTAGAATTCATTCCTAAAATCCACACAATCATTTTAGAGGTCATTTTTCGTAATGATACCAACCTTATTTGGATTAATGTGTTAATCAAGGGAGACTTCCCAAAGAAGTGGTATGGTTTTTAACACAATTTTTCTGTTTCATATCTTCTTCCACCTACATAATATCTCATTAAACCATGAAAAAAATAGAAACAATATCATCCATATACATATATGTTATTAATATAATGTAAATTCCTATATCCATCTCCAACCTCCATTAAATGGGAAAGGAATTCATCGTTCATCTATACGGAGGACAACCACCTCGTGAACTGATGTAATTCATTTTCCCTTACCATATATCAACAATGGTTATAATGATGGATTTAATATATATATATATATATATATTTATATTTATTTTATTCATGACATATTTATCAATACATATATATATATATATATTATATACCACACATTTTTCTACATTTCCACACACTTGAAAATGATAATATCCTTCGTGCTTACATCTGGACTACCAAATCCGTGAAGAAATGTGATTCATCTTTCATCACCACATAATTTAGATATATTTATATTAATATATTTAAATAATTAATATTATTTTAGTTATATAGTTATATTTATATAGAGATGAAATAAGACTTACCTAATTTCCATAACAATCATCAAAAAATTGAAATATTACTATGGCACACGTATGTCCTATCGTTTTCATGATTCTAAGATAGTTAAATATTAAAATCTTTATTTAAAGTATAATTTAGTTATAAAAAGGATTGTTATTTCCGGATTCTTATTCTCGAAATGATTCAAGAATAAACTCATTTTCCATTGTCAAACTACAGAAGTCATTTTTGATATACGAGTCTTGTGTCATCAAAATGTTAAGTGTGAATATAATTAATTATGTAATACTATATAGAACAATATTGAATTAAATAATTGAATAATAAACTTGAAAATATTCATAAACCAGTAATAAAGTAATATAACATTTTATTCATGAGATAAAAGAAATATATGACTTTTCAAGCTCGAGGTAAAGGACATTATTTTAAAAATAATATTTCAAATTTTCCCTTAAATATCCCATTTTCTTTTGTACATGTATTTAAAGAAATTGAAATAATTTTTTAATTTTCTACTATCATTGTTTAATTTCATATTCACCCATGTTTTACATTTAACAAAAGGATTAAATGAAATATTTTTATCTATTTCAAAATTATTTACTTTGTGACTTTCCCAGAAAAATGTATGAATGGTATATTCATTTATACTACATTAATAAATTTTAATACAATCATGATTAATTTTCTCAATGAATATTCCATTAAAAATTTAAATTATCATTTTCATGGTTAAGGGATTATTTTTTAATTTCATTGTTTTTCAGAAAAATGTAATCTCAAGTTTGAAATATTATATTCTACAAGAATATTTTATTAGTGTAATGATTAAATGAGTTTTTCAATGATTTATGGTACTCGATAATTTTAATGAAAATTCATAGTTTTATTATAATACAAGGATTTGTGGTTTTGTTATTAAACAATCATGGATGGATCTGTTATCAACTAAGGATTGGTTGGTCAATGATTTCCCTCCAATACATTGTATATGGAAGTCGATCGTATCAGTATTAAATTTTTATATGTGATTATAAGAGTGATATGAAAATGATTTCCCATATAATATATACATTTATCTATAATTGTAATGGGTTTTATAAGAATTTAATGATTTCTCATGAAAATATAATGATCATGTATTTATAGGAATTCCTACTATACTTTTTAGGTGTGAAATGTAAAATATTGAGAAAACGATATTATGAGTTGTTCATGCTGTCAAAGCAGACATTATATTTTATATTTTTCATTAATTATTTTTTTGAAAATGTATTATGGAAATATCTAGGAGAATGATCTTACATAGTGGTTAATAAAATATTTATTTGGATCCTAAATTTAGTTTTTAAAGAGTAAATGTTTATAACTATTTCCCTAATAATGGTTTATTTCTTCGGTTTTAGGTCCCTAATAGTGATTTTTATTATTATACCTCTTTTAAACATTTTTTTCACAGGGTTTAAGGAAATTTGAGGGAAATAAAGATGTAAAATTAAAATTCATGATGATTTTTCTTGAAAAAAATGTATAATTTACAAGTTTTATATTTTGAGAAAAATGGATACTAAAAAAGTGGCCACATTTCATATATATGTGTATGTTATGTAAGAGTTACGACCAAAATATGTAAATCACTAATCCTAAAAAATATATTGAAACTTTTGAAATTTAATTCTAGTTTATATTAATAATAATACTTAATATTTATGGTTGGGTCCTTATAGTAGGTATGAGAGCTGGTTTTAGATAAAATTTTATGTAAGATTGTTATTTGAGTATATGTTTGATGTAATATAATACCATAATATTATGTATAATATTTAGAAACATAGTTATTTTGGATTTATCGAATGATTTTGAACTATCATTAATATGTATATTTTTATTTTGACACTCTTCATAATATAGTTTATTATGATATAATAACAATAACCATTTTGGATTTTCTAAATGGTACGATCTAGAAGGAATTGAAGTAACAATGGATGTAATGGAAAATTTGGTGGTTATATGAATGATAACCCAATTAAAATTGGAATTGAAGTAAAAAATAATGATTTTTTAACAATTTTTCAATAGTAAATTTTACTAACATGATCTTACGGGAGTTTATTATTTCATCAAATATAAGATAAATATGCCATATAGTAGTTAGTGTGATAATGATCATAAAGGTAAATATATTCTGAATACAATATGTTGTGGATGTGGAAAGAAGCCTTCAATAAAATTTATTAAAATAATATGATGATGTTTCATATGTGGTAAAGGAGGTGATAAATATATATTATTCCATAGAAAAAATAAGTATTCAGTTAACTCCATTAATGGAAGTAAATCTATTCCCAAATTATCAATTGAATGTTTTAAATGTGAGGAGTATAGTAATATGAAAATCAATTTCCTCGTGGTATGTCTTGTGAATGTGATCTGAACGACCATATAGATATATATTTTTAAATACCTAATTCCATTAAAGTTTAATATAAGGAAACAAAAAATGGGATATCAAAGGTATGGATTATTTCATTGATTCTGTTTTGACATTGTTAAATCTTAGAACATGATAAATAGTTTTTTTTGTTGTAATGATATATTATGTAATATTATTTAAAATCACTGTAAATATATTATTAAGAAAAATTAATTAATAAGGTGTCTCCATATAATCCATTTAAGAGTTGTTATAGATTTTTGAATGATCATACTCTTTTTTAAATGGGAGCTCTATGGGAGAAAAATTATTTTTTTTTATTTTTTATATATATGATTAAAGGTATAGACAACCTTTAGATTTTATATCTTTTTTTAATTTTGAGGTAATTATTTGTTATTAAAATTTTTAGATTAAAAATGAAATGTATGAGATAACCATTGAGGTTTATAAATTTCATTAATGTCGAATATATTCAGGTTTTTTCATAATATGTTTATCACAATTATATAATCCTTATGAGTATCATATTAATATAGTTTTGGAAAAAGGAAAAATCATATGTTTGGAGAAAACCTGTCTCATCTAGTTGCACCGTGAGACTAGAAATCACAATATAAGGGCGATAAGGGTGTATGAAATTCTAATGACCTATGTCGTGTCTGGGTTATTATGAAATTATTTTTATTTACATAAATAATTTTTAAAGATAAATATTTCATGGAACATGGGAATGTATATTATATCCTATAGATAACTGTGGTTTTAAAAATTTATTTTTTGATAATGTGATTAATTTTATTTCAGAATAATACCACTATTTTTTGAATATTATATGATAATATGGGATTTTATTTTAGGAAAAGGTTGAATTATTTATTAGAATCAAATATAATATTATTGAGACATTATGGTGAATCATTTTATCTATAGAAATGATTAGAATATCATTGAAATTATATTACAAAGGAATATACTTTTAAGAGTGAGACGTTAAAATTGATTAATGTTATTTGAACAAAAGTACTAAATTAATTTTGGAAGACTATGTGACTAAATTCTTATGATTTATGGTTTTCAATATTATTCTGAATTTTTTTAATGATTTTTTGATATAGTTTTTTATTGAATGGTCCATGTTGAACGTTAGATATTATCGTTTAATTTTGGAAAAATTGGTAGCTTTTCATTCTATGATTAATTATTTATTTTATGGAAAAATCCTATATTGTCATAATATTTTTTATTTACATTAATTAAATAAAATAGATTAAATTTTTGTTATAATTTTTTGGAATATTGTTAATCTTTAGACATTTATTTTAATGATGTAGGAACGAAAAATTCAACATCAATACTCATCATTTGGAGAAATAAATGATATTGTAGTAAAAATTAATCAATGGATGAAATTAAACTTGTTAAGTAATTATTATTATTATTACATTTTATTATATATTATAAAGGAATTAATAAAATATAGAAAAGTATCTTGAAATTAAAACATCATCTGCTTACTTTTCATATCAATAAATCAATGACCTTTTAACTAATTATAGATTTATAGTTTTGTGATTGTTCACTTTCTCATGACCATGTTCTATATCACTCTCTATCAATCATCAAGAGTTAGTTTTCTCACAATTTGAATGTTTAAACCTCTAATATCTATTCTCCAACATTGGAAACTATTATGTGTTATTCTAGATAAAAAAAATTACATCTATTTCTCTCTTTTGAAGAAGACTTTTTATTGAACCTATTTATTAAGTGGGGTTTCAAAAAAGTTATTTTGAAAATTAATGCCACTATTTTCAGATCATGGGTTATAATTTCTAAGAAACAATTTAATAGATGGGGTTTTGTAAATTCAATATCCAAATACATTAAAACTAAGGACTATGTTCAATATCACACAATATAGGAAACAAAACCATAAACGAATAATGAAAAATTATTAATTAAAATTTTCCATTATAACAAAGCCATTAATCTGGATGTAATGAATAGTATTAAAAAATAATGAAATATATAATGTTCATACTAATTTATAATGTATTAATTATTTTTTTTAAAATAATTCCTAAATTAGTAGTAAAGACATTTTATTCTTTAAAAATAAATTTTATTCTAATATTTGTTACTTTCTTTATAAGAGAAACTATTTTACTTAATTTTTTTTGGAATTTTCGAATTTTTTTTGAAAAAAATAGTCTTAGTTTAGTATTATCTATTTCAAAATTATCTTAGTATGAATTTCTGATAATTTTTTAAAAATAATTATTTTTCAATGAATAGTGAAAAATACAGATTGAAGGATGCATTTTCTTTTCACATATTTCTGTAGTAAAAATAAATTTTACATTATTTTTTAAATTATATATTTTAATTATTATTTCAAATGGTAAAAAATTTAATTTAATAGAATTTTATACATTAAATTAGTATTAAAATCATTATATATTTATAAAGGGCATTTTTTCTAAGAATCATTATTCATTGTATTCATTTGGTTTAACTATAAATTATTATTTCCCACATATTTGTTTTCTATTTTGAAAATTGGATTTCTTGTTTCAAATCCATGGGTCCAAACATGGTAAATATATCGCTTCAATTTTTCTTCTATATGAATAATAACCATAGAAATTTTCGTTACCAATGTAATTTGTAAATCATGTAATTAATGTTAAAAATAAAATGATAAAGACTATAAAATGAAGATAATATTTGAATTTATTTTATTGGACGATTCAATTTCATTTATAATCATACAATAATTGGTTATATGACATTTTGTTTTCTTATTGTATGAGATTATATATTTTCTCATATATTATTTAAAAAACATAAAAAAATTTCACAGTTCTATTTTTAAAAAATATAATATTTTTGATATTGACATAATTAGAGGATACATTAATTTATAAATATTAATTTTAAAAAATTTATTTCCCTTATTCATTATTTTTTTTAATTTTTAGTGACTGAATAACTACCATAAAAACTTACACCACACTTATTTTGTAATTATTTGATTAGATTAAAAAAATTATCATTAAAAATATTACATAAAACATAATTTGATATAATTTGTGTCATAAAATAATTTAATAGATTCAAATTACATTTTAGGTGTTTAGAATTTTTTTTATAATTTATTTATTTTTATATATGTTATTAAAATCAAAGTGATGAATAGTTCTTAAAATTGATAATAATTATATATTAAAATAAATAATATTTCATTAAATGAAAAAAATAGATAAAAAATAAATAAATTATGATTATTTTTATATGGCTGATAATGTTAACCATGGTCCATTTATGGGACTTTGTTTCAATTTATTGGGACTATATTGACCCTCAAAGTGTACAAGTACATTTTTTGCGCAATATTTTTTTATGGGGTTAATGAGTGTTAAAAAAAAAGGATATCAGTAAGAATGTAATTTAATATTGTCTTATTTTTATTATATCATATTATTTTTATCCAAAATCATCCAGTAATATAAATCTATTTTTTTTGAACCATTTAAAATTCAAAATTAATTCATATTAATTTAATATTTTGTGAACTACCAACAGTGCCCCTCTTCAGACATATTAAAGGGAATCTCTTCTTCACATTACATCACACTTAAAACCCAATTCTCATCTACCAAAATCTACCAAAATACATTACTCTAATCCCTCCCATAACTCTATATTAATTTTTTTTATATATTATACAATCATTAGAGTTATTATGGTGTTAATAAAAAGAAAACTTTCAAAACAAGATGTATTGTTTTTAACAATATGTTTTGTTTCATTTCATAGTCCACCTTCTTAACATATTCTTAAATAATGAAAAAATAAAAAAAAATATAATAAATATAAATATATGTTTTTATGATTATTTCAATATTTTTATCCATCTCCATCCTTCATCAAATAATAAAGGAATTCATCATTCTGGTGAAGGACATACTACTGTCTCATGAGCCATTGTAATTCGTTTTTCATCACCATCTCTCAATATTGGTTATTATAATGAATTTAATTTTTATTTTTATATTAATGACATATATATCATTATTTATAGTTAATATTACCCCTATTTTGTTATCCTTATATACAATTGAAAAATATTAATGTTTTACATTCATACATGTGGACTACCACCTCCACAAAGTGATGTGATTCATTTTTCATCTCCACATCACATAGATGATATATATAATAGTATTTAATGGATTGATATAATATTTATATATTATTATAAGTATTTATTTATAAAATAATACATTCCTTTTCCATAATAATCATTGAAAAATGGAAATGTTACTTATGAATACGTACGGCCTATCGTCTTTGTGATTGTAATATAGTATATTTTTCATAACCACATTTAATGATTAGATTTAAAATTAAAATTTCAGTATAAAAATTATTATTATGTAGTTATTATTATTTAATATGTGATTTAATAATGAAAGCTTTGACCGTAGTAAACCTACCAAATCCATTTCTGACATAACAGTGGAATATCCTAAAAATGAACAATGAGAAGTTAGTTGATCAATTAATTATATATAACATTGTATTAAATGAGAAAAAGGACTGATGTAATTTAATAAGGTTTTTAAAAACATATAATATTTCAAAAAAAAATTGTTATTCAGGATGAAAAATAACATTCTTGATCTATCAAGCTCGAGGAAATTTACTTTATTTTAAAAATCGTAATTTAAAGTTTCCATTAAAACTCTCTTTATATTATATATTCATAAGTTTAAAATAATTAAATAAATATTTTACCATTTTCCAATTATTTTTTAAATTCATTTTTACACATGATTGAGTTTATATAAAATGGTATCAAATGAATCTTTATTCATTTTCCAAACATGGTCCTTTGTAACTTTCCCTACAAAATTATGAAAATAATTTACTTTAACTTATATGGAATGAATGGATTTTCACACTAGAATGAATAATAATAACTATATTAAAACATTTTAATGTTTATTATGTTCCTCTCTTGTAAAATTTTCTCTTTTAAATTTTATATATAATTTATAACAATCAATGTCAAATTGGATTGTAAAGACCGAGAAATCTCGTGGAATGTTTTTAATACAAGGGAATTTTGCAAGTCCGAGAAAATTTAGGGCGCTTGATTTTGAGGCATAGTGTGCCCAGAATTAATTTCTGAAGTTTTATTTGGGTCCATTTAGTAAACGTATGAGTGGGTTTTTATAACTTTTGAACCAGTGCTTGAAATTGAAATTAGAGGGCATTGTTGAACTCACAGCGCCAATATTCGCATAAAGAGACTTTCACATCGACGTCTGTGAGTCGAGTTTAATATTTAGATTTTGGATTATCATGGAAAATAATAAAATAATTTCGGTGTCACTTTATTTTATTTAAGCCACCAAGTGAGTGTTGGGTGGTTAAAATCTTCTCTTGGATGTTGGAGGCGGGGCCACCATACCTTAACCTCCCATGAGAGTTTATAGTGGTAGGGCCCACCCAAACTCAACCTCCCACGTATGAATAAATGATTTGGGGACCACCTGGGTATTTAACCCCCTGAAACTCTCCATTAATGTGGTGAAACTCTTTAACTCACCTTTATTTAATTTTTTCCATCACTTCATATTAATTTGGTGGAGCCTATCTAATTAATTTAATTCTCCCTTTGAATTATGTGCCAACAATTAAATAATTGGTAAGATTAATCTATTATTTGGTTTGAATTTGACTTGGGAGAGGGGAGAACTTGGGAGAATTATTCCAATGAAAAACGCTCCTCCCAATGAAGAACGACCATCGAAGAATGAAGAACACTTCATCCACTGATGACAGATATCTTCTTCTTTGATCACCGACCGGATGAAGGGAGGACGCACCGAACACTGATGACGTCGTCCTCGACTTCTTTAATTTCTTTTCCTGTGAAAAAGAAACTGAGGTAGGTTTGTGTTTTGATTTGAGCAACGTTAATTCTTCCTTCCATGATGGTTTCTCTTGACAAATTTCTACCAAAATAATGTTGACCGACTAGGCCAAATGAACATGGACCGATCCCTCCGACATTCTTGTGAATGTTTTGTGTGTTCTTTGTGTTTTCATGTGTGATGAACAACGGAACATTGCGAGACTGTTGAGCGACGCGACGATCCCAAATTGAAGACCCAAAATCACAGTGACCCAGTAGAGGTGTGATGACGATAGCGGGCGATGGAACAGACCGGAATGGGAAGGACCGTCCCTCGACTGTACTTTGAGCAGAAGAATCAAGTCAATTTTTCAGAGCCGATCGAAGGCCTGAAAACATCGGAGATGACTACTGGACATCGGGGTGCCCCAGTGCCTAAATTTTCATGAATAATGGACTTTCAGAATGAAGAACAAACTTCATGGGAGGTGCGCTACCCAGAGGCGCCATTTCTGGAAAATTATAGAATACATGATATGTTCATCTGAAAAACATGCCATGTAGTAAGGGAATACTGCATCTTGAGATACGAACACTAAACATGTAACACATGGTGTGTGACCCCGGTCACACGATGTGTATTCTCTACACATATTTCCAGAAGTGTCTTCCTGATACATGGCTTGTAATATGGGAAATATACAGACACGGGCATAATAATCCAGCCAAGATGCATGACATGTATTCCCTACATAGATTGGTAGAAGCAGCTTCTTATCACTTGGCATGTATCTCAAGGGTACATGGACATGAGGTGGAGTACACGGGCATGTACTCCACCACACGGGCAGGCATGGCCAGTGGCATGGGCTACCCCATGCACTAATTACCCGGGTTGGAGAACACAGGTTGAGGCCATTTACGGGCACATGGCCAGCGTACACTGAGATGACCCCAATTGCTTGGACACAACATGTATCCATTCCACATGCCATGTACTTTCTTCTCTATACGATCAGGCTTTCGACACAGGCCGTTGTACATGGGCAGTACCCGGGGTCTGAAGACACGATGTGTGGCTTATTCCAACATGCCTTTTAATTTTTGGAAAATGGATAAGTTATCTCGTCACTTTGTCTTTGACATGTATTGATTGGTTTTTTCACCTATGAAGTGGCAAACCTTAGAGATAATTCTACGCGGGACTTCGTGGCAGTTGAAGCATCGACCAGTAGCTCGTGGAGAAGATCCTTCTAGAGAAGAGCAGGCATTGTGCAGAGACCTAGAAGCGGGTTGAGACCAGATGACTTCTGACTGATTCGACTCTGTGTGTTTCGACTAGCCTAGTGGGGAGCGCCTTGGTTTAACGGCAGACCCACAGTGGGGAAACCTCTGTGTGACGTAGTAGTCTCATGATACTCGACAAGAGGAGTACCTCTGCAGGCTTTGAGGGGGAGTGCCTTTGTGTGACGTAGCAGACCCACAGTGGGGAGAACCTCTGTGAGATATAGCAGACCCATGGTACTTGATAGGAGGAGTACCTCAATCGTCTAGGATAGTGGTAAGTGCCTCTGTGTGAAGAGGCAGGCCCACAGTACTCTATTGAGATGGAGTACTCCAACAGCTGAGGTTTCAATAGTTTGATTGGGAGTGTTACTAGTTACTACACCTAGAATAAAATCCAAGATTGAGCTGAGTCAGTAACGTTTGTGTTTACCTCATGACTGAGATGGATTACTTGATAACATAGGTAAATGTATGGGAATATACCTAAGGGGGTTATCTGTTGATTTCATACATTGTGGTTTATCCTTTTTGGAATTCATTGAGACCTTGAGGGTCTCGAGGTCCATACTGAGTAGCGTTATACTCACCCTTGAATGGGATTTGCCCACACCTCGTTGTGTTGGATGCAGATGACAGACAATGCTGACCGAGGAAGAGTGGACATTACTAGAGGGTACCCATAAATGGACCACACGGAGGAGACAGACGGACAAGGAGTGTTGTGCAGGCTTTATGTCCTTCCCTTCAGGCAGGACTCCCCGATGGACGATTGTACAGTTGTTTACCTTTCTTCAGTTGTACTTGTTTTCAGTTTCCTTGTACATTATAGTTGGGCTTGTATTTCTAGCCACCTTTACTTTTCAACACTCTTTTTTATACAATTTTACTTGGTGTTTTGCATCCATCATACTCAGTTGTGTGTGTTCATAGTTTTTGAAGGCAATGCCTTCCCAGTTTTAGGGATTTACACCTTTGATGATAGTCACCAGCCCCTGGCCTAAGGAAGGCAGGCTTGGGGTTGTCATAATACAGGCCCCGGGGGACGGGTCGTGACCAATTGGTATCAGAGGAGTCAGTTCTACAGCAGATCATAGGACTCTGATCATTCATTTATATGAAGAAATAATGTTAAGGGTATTGAGTGTGTTTTTCAGTTCTGGGAGTACAGGGATGGTGGAGCGGACAATGTATCCATACACCAGGACCCTGACTTCTAATTTTCGACTCAGTGCACGAAAACACAGATTGCGTGTGTGTTTTCAAAAGTTTTCATTAAGTCAGGTCAACCAGGTCAGCTCACCATGTATATTCATTCATTGTGTCGCATCTATTTATTTCTGGATGCCTCCTCGCGGACGACCAGCTAGAGCCCCGAGAGAATTACACAAAGATAGCCTATAGAGCGACGAGGCCTCAGTGCATGGCCTTTTTCTAGTGGAGGAACCAGCGATACCACTTCCATCTGGGCCACCGATGCCACCAGACCTAGAAGCAGACAATGCATGTCGCTTTAGCACATTGAATGAATTCTAGCACTAGAGGCCACCCAGGTTCAGGGGAGAGATGGACTCACATGCGGCTGAGGATTGGCCGGAGGCTATGGTGAGAGTCTTCAAACTGGTAGGGACACCAACAGACCTTTTGGTGATCCTTGCTGCGAGTCTCATTCAGGCAGCATCATGCAGATAGTGGAGCCTGATTCTCCAGGTTCCTAATGAGATGACATGACAATATACATACATCGAGAGCCTGTTTCGGTTGGAGTTTTTCCCAGCCACCCTTCGTGCGGTGGAGATTCTGGAGCTATTGCATCTACAGCAGGGTAGCATGATGGTAGCTCAGTACTCAGCGAGGTTCACCGACCTCTCTTTCTACTCCATAGATATGGTGTGGGACCTATTCTTCAGTTCCAGGACCTTTGAACAGGGATTCAGGCGAGATATCTGGGCTTCGATGATCTACCTCAGCATCTCTACTCAGGCATTGGTGTTGGAGTGAGCCCTCTTAGTGGAGAGTTTCCCTGCTGAGCAGTCTCCAACAGTGAGACCCACCACTAGTCGACATGAAATAGAGTCTTATATAGCTATAATTAGATAGATGATGTAGAGGTCCAAGAGGACCAGACCTACAGGTGGCCGACCGCACGAATCATGATCGGTTGTGCGGGTTACCCAATGTGGAGATAGACCTTCCAGGAGTGGGCAGTGTTAATCATGTGGCGGGCATGGTCACATGGAACGTGACTATTTGACCCGTCGTTCGGATGATTAGAAGAGAGTTGAGGGACCTCCCAGGCAGAGGTAGAGGTTCGATCGAGGCAGTCCATAGGGAGGAGGCGGACGTGGCACAAGAGCTGGTCATGCAGTTGGTGATGGACGATGTTTCGAGGTGTTCCCGCCACCACCACCCGAAGGTCCACCCCGGCCGTAGGGAGTAGGTGGACAGGCGAGAGCTCAACTCCAGGAAGCTAAGGCTTATTATCACGACACCTTGGAGATGATTCGAGGTACGATATGTCTCTACTCCACCTTAGCTGATATTCTTATAGACATAGGTTCCAGCCACTCTTTCATTTCCACTCTCATCGTACGGAGGTCGTAGATTCCAACAGAGCCATTGGATCAATCCTTATAGCTAGAGACTCTTACGAGAGCAGACTCTATGATCACTCACTAGTCCCGGTAGTGTTAGCATACTCTAGGAGGAGAGAGCTCCGGCTGGGATCTCCTCGTAGCGGCATCGAGGGCTTACGACATCATCTTGGGTATAGACTGGTTATCTACATTCCATGCTCAGATCGACTGTATTAAGTGAAAAGTAAGGTGTGTCCACACAGATGGGACCAGGTTCACCTTCACCGGTGAGAATGGAGCCTTTGCAGCGTAGAACAAACTTACTCAGAGTCGGGTGAAGCCGATCACTCATCAGTTGGCTTTCCTTACCCTCAGAGCAGTTGATGTGGAGAGTCCGATCTATCCTGTATTGGTGGACCAGTACGCAGATGTTTTTCCCTGACAATGTTAAAGTACTACCTCCTCGATGAGAGGTGGACATCTACATTGTCCTCTACCCCGAGAAGGCACCGATATCTACTAAAGAATATCAGATGGCTCCCACTGATCTTCGTGAGCTGCGAGTACAGCGGGAGGACAAGTTGGTGAAGGGATTCATCCGGTCCAGTGGTTCCCCTTGGGCAGCCCTGATTCTGTTTTCGAAAAATGATGACTGGATCTTGAGGCTTTGTGTTGACTACCATCTCTTGAGGATTGATGACCTCTTTGATCAGCTAACATGAGCATGGTGGTTCTATAAAATATACCTCAAGTATGGTTATCACTAGATCAGAGTTAGAGATGAGGATGTTCATGAATAGGGTCTTCAGGTGTCAGTACGACCACTATGAGTTCTTGTTTATTCCCTTTGGCATAACCATTGCTCCAGCATTGTTCATGGGACACTTGAACAGGATCTTCCAGCCATACCTCGATCACTTTTTCACAGTCTTCATCAATGACATTCTGATCTACTCGACTACTGAGGATGAGCATTCCTACCATTTTTTGGGTAGTACTGGACACACTCAGAGAGCACTAGCTTTATAGTAAACTCCCAAAGTACCAGTTTTGGATCTGAGAGGCTCACTTTCTTAGACATGTCATCTCAGAGGCTGGAGTTGCAGTTGATCCATTGAAGATTGAGGGGGTACTTTCAAGGGATCCACTACGGAGTGTGATGGAGGTACGAAGTTTCTTGGGTTTGGATGGTTATTACCAGAGGATCATTCCAGACCACTCCAGAGTTACAAAACTACTATTAGCCTTGACAAAGAAGGGGAAACCCTTTGTGTGGTCGGATAAATGTCAGCAGAGCTTTTAGGAGCTGAAGTAGAGGATGACTAGTTCCCCCATCTTGAGACTTCAAGATCTAGGTGTAGGGTACGAATTCTACTGTGATGCATCAAGGACCGGACTGATGTGTGTCCTGATACAGGAGAGAGTAGTGATCACGTATGGTTTTCGGAATCTGAGACAACACGAGCAGAACTACGCTACCCATGACCTAGAGTTAGCAGTAGTGGTCTTTTCCATGAAGATGTAGTGAAATTATCTGATGGGAGAATGTTTTACCTTGTAATCTGATCACAAGAGTATCAGGTATATCTTCTCTCAAAAGGACATAAACCTGAGACATCAACATTGGCTTGAGTTCCACTAGGACTTTGACTTTGAGATAGTCTATACCTCAAGGAAGGGGAACGTTGTAGCAGGTGCACTTAGTAGGAGATCGGGTATACAGCTACTAGGAGAAGCAACAGAGCAGCTAGCTGCTTTACATATATCCATTGTTAATAGAGATAGAGTGACCTTTCTTTAGTATTTTACATTCACTCCCCCACTTCTTCAGCAATTCAGGGAGGCACAACATGGAGACGCTAACTGTAAGATACAACGTCCTCAGATATCCACAGGGCAGGAACCTGGAGGATTTTTTGAACCCAGGGAGCACGTCATCCTCTTCAGAGGACGTACTATGGTGCCAGTTTCACTTCAGGAGGAAGTGTTAAGGGAGTTCCACACATCCCCATTAGCAGTACATCCATGAGTCGCAAAGATGTACCAGGAACTTCGACGATAGCACTGGTGGCCAGGTATGAAGAAGTAAGAAGCATAGTTATTCTCTCAATGACTCACTTGTCAGCAAGTGAAGGCGGAGCACCAGGTACGAGTAGGCTTGGTATAGCCTTTAGAGGTCCCATAGTGGAAGTGGGATAGGATAACCATGGACTTTTTGGAGGTTCTTCAATGTACATCCCAGGGAAACGACTTGATTTGGGTGATTGATGACTACCTCACCATTTCGTCCCACTTCCTACAGATCAGAGATCATGGTTCGTTAGAGATTTTAGGAAGCCTCTACATTCAAGAGATTGTGCAACAAATGGAGTACCTTCTTCTAATGTCTCTGATCGTGATGCACAGTTTACATCCCGGTTATGGAAGGGGTTGCATGAGGCTTTCATAATGCAGCTACGTCTAAGAACCACCATCCATCCTCAGATAGATGGTCAGACTAAGAGGACCATAAAAACCCTCGAGGACATGCTACGTTCTTGTTTCCTCGACTGTAGTTGCATCTGGGAGGATCACTTACCTTTGGTGATGTTTTCCTACAACAAAAGATGTCACTCAACCATCGGGATGAAACCTTTTGAGGCCTTATTTGGTCGACCTTACAGATCGCCACTGTGCTGGATAGACCTAGGGGAGTCTGCACTAGTGGGACCAGAGATGGTATAGGCTACCACAGAGAAGGTGCAGATCAGCCAGGAGCAGATGAAGACTTCAAAAAGTAGGCGGAAGACGTATGCTGACAGGAGATGGAGGCCTCTGGAGTTTGAGGATGGAGACCACATCTTTCTACGAGTATCACCTCGACGAGTACTATATAGATTTGGCCATGGAGGAAAGTTATATCCAAGATTCATCGGACCTTTCCAGGTCCTCATCAACGTTTTTGAGGTGGCTTACCGCATATCTCTTCCACCTCAGTTGCACCTGGTGCACGACGTCTTTCATGTATCTCAGTTAAGGGGATATGTGCATGACCCTAGTCACATTATCAACGATAGAGAGCTGGATGTCAACGATGGGTGACTTTTACGGAGGTCGTAGTGGAGACTGAGGATCGACATGTGAAGGTCCTCTGTAGAAGGTCGATACCTCTAGTGCGTGTTCGCTACCAGCATGGGAAGCTCCAGGAGAGCACATGGGAGCGGGAGGCTCAGATTCGTTCTCAATACCCCCATTTGTTCCATTAGTTCGATTTGTTGCTTACAGGGATGTAAAGAATTTAGGTGGGGAGAATTTAAAGACCCAGAAATCCCGTGGAGTTTTTTTAATAAAAGGAAATTTTACGAGTCCATGAAAATTTACGGCGATTGATTCCAAGGCCTGGTGTGGTTGGAATCAATTTCTTATTTTTTTTGTTCAGATAGGTTCATTAAACGTATGAGTGTATTTTTATAACTTTTGAACTGGTTCTCAGAATTGAGATCTGAGGGCACCATTGAACTCACAGCGCCGATATTCGCTTAAGGAGACTTTCACTTCGACGATAGTGAGTCGAGTTTAAAAGTTATATTTTTGGGTTTTCATGGAAAATAATAAAATTAAGTGTGTGTCCCTTTATTTTATATTATCCACCATGTGAGTGTTGGGGGGTTAAAATCTCCTCTCGGTTGTTGGAGGTGGGGCCTCCGCACCTTAACCTCCCATGTTAGGTTATGGTGGTGGGCCCCACCCAAACTCAACCTACAAGTAAGGATAAATGAGTTGGGGACCACCTGGGAATTTAACCCCTTGAAACTCTCCATTAATGTGGAGAAACTCTTCAACTCTACTTTATTTAATTTTTTCCAACCTTTCACGATAATTAGGTGGATCTTACTTAATTAATTTAATTCTCCATTTGAATAATGTTCCAACGATTAAATAATGGGTAAGATTAATCTATTATCTGGTTGGCATTTGTCTTGGGGGAGGGGAGAAATTGGGAGATGGCTTCTGATGAATAATGATCCTCCCAATGTAGAATGACCATCGAATAACGAATAATGCTTCATTCTCCAAAGATGGATATATTCTTCTTTGATCATTGACCGGAACAATGGAGGAAGCGTTGAACGCCGACGACGTTGTCCTCGAATTATTTTTTTTTCTCTTCCAATTAAAACGAACCTGAGGTAGGGGTGTGTTTTGATTTGAGAAATGTTGATTCATCCTTCTATGATGGTTTCTATTGACCGCTTGCAACCAAACTAACGTAGACGGACTGGGCCAAACGAACATGGCCCGATCCCTCTGCCGTTATTTTGAATGTTTGGTGTGTTCTTCGCGTTCTTCATGTGTGACAAACAACAGATCTTTGCGAAAATTTTGAGAAATTCAAAGATCCAAAATTGAAGACCCAATATCATAACGACCTAGCAGAGGTGCGATGACGATATAGGGTGACGGAATAGACCGGAACGGGAAGGACCGTTCCTTGACTATTCTTCGAGCGGGAAAATCAAGTAATGTTTTCAGAGCCGATCAGAGGCCCAAAAACACCAAAGACAAATACAAGATATCTGGGAAACCTAGTGTCTGGAGTTTCATGAAGAATGGACCATTAGAATGAATAACAAACTTCACGGGAGGTGCGCTGGCCGGAGGCACAATTTCTAGAAAATTCCAGAATACACAGCGTACACATCTGATGAACTCGTCATATGGTAGTGGCATTATGTGGCTTGAGATATAGAAGTTAGACTAGTAACACATGGTGTGTTACCCCAGTCACACGATGTGTATTCTCTATGCTGATTGGAAGAAGCGACATCCTGAGATATGGCGTGTAATCTGGGAAATACACAGACACATGCAGAATTATATGACCAAAAGGCATGACGTGTATTCTCTACACAGATTGGGAGAGGAGGATTCACGAGACACTGTGTATATCTCAAGGTTACACAGACATAGGGTGGAGTACACCGGCATGTACTCCACCACATGTCCAGGCGTGTCCAGTGGTATGGGCAACCCCGTGCAATAGTTAAATGGGTTGGAGAACATGGGTTGAGGCTGTGTACGAGCACATGGCCAGTGTACATGGAGCTGACCCTAGTTGCTTGGACATGCCGTTTAACCATTCCACATGCCATATACATTCTTTTCTACACAACAATCCTTTCGACATGGGCCAGTGTAAATGGGCAGTACCTGGGGTCTGAAGACATGGCATGTGCCTTATTCCAACATGTCGTGTACTTTTTGGAAAATCTCTAAGTTATCTCATCTCGGTGTCTTGGACACGTATTGCTTGGTTTTCCCCCTTGTGATGTGGCATACCTTAGAGATACTTTTACATGGGACTTTGTGGCAGTTGGAGCATCGACCAGTAGCTCGTGGAGGGAATCCTTCCACAGACGAGCAAGCATAGTGCAGAGACCTATTAGCTGGATGAGAACTGATGACTACTGAATGATTCGACTCAGAGTGTTTCAACTAGCCTAGTGGGGAGCGCCTTGGTGTCACGGTAGACCCATAGTGGGGAGTGTCTATTTTTGACATAGCATACCCATGGTGCTCAGCATGATAAGTACCTCAGCAGGCTATGAGGGGGAGTGCCTTTGTGTGACGCGGCAAACCCACACTGGGGAGTACATCTGTGTGACATAGAATACCCACATCACTCGAAAGGAGGAGTACCTCAGCAGTCCAGTATAGTGGGAAGTGACTCTTTGTGACGCGACAAGCCCACAATACTCTATAGAGGAGGAGTACTCCGATAGCTGAGGATTCTAGAGTTTAACTGGGAGTGTTACTAGTTACTACCCCTAGAATAAAATCATTGTTTGATATGAGTTAATAACTTTTGTGTTTACCTCATGATTGAGATGGATTACTTGATCACTAAGTTATATGTATGGGAATATACCTAAGTGGGGTTATATATTGATATCATACATTGTGGTTTATCCTTGTTGGATTTTTGTGAGACCTTGAGGGTATCGGGGTCTCTAATGGCAATTGTTATATTCACCCCTACACGGTCTTTGGATGCACCTCATTGTGTTGGATGCAGACGACAGACATCGCTAACCGAGGCTGAGTGGACATGATTGGAGAGTCTCGGAGGTGGACCACATGGAGGAAACAGACAGACATGGAGTGCTGTGGAGGCTTTATGTCCTACATATTAGGTAGGACTCCCCGATGGACGATCTGGTAGTAGTTTACCTTTCTTCAGTTGTACTTGTTTTCAGTTTCTATGTACTTTACAGTTGGGCTTGTATTTCCACCCGCTTACTTTTTAGTACACTTTTGTATAAAATTTTATTAGTCGTTTTCTTCCAGCTTACTCTGTTGTGTGTGTTCAGAGTTTCTAAAGTCAATGCCTTCCCATTTTTAGTAATTTACACCTTTGGTTCTAGTCACTATCCCCTGGCCTAAGGAAGGTGGGATTGGGGTAGTCATGGCACGGGCCACGGGGGACGGGTCATGACATGGAATGTTTATTTTCATCAAGATTATTTTTTGAGTGTAATGATGGAAAACATTTTTCATGTTCTATGGTTCTTGGTAATTATTATTTTGATTGTTGGTTCCATTATAATCTTTGGTTGGGTGTGGATGTTATTAACAAATGAATATTATTTCTGTAATAAATCAAGTAAGGGTTGGTCTGTGATATACCTACCATGCATTGGGTTTGGAATATGAAGGTATAGTTATTCCATTTGTAATAGTGGTTGTAATATTGATATTTTAATGATTTCCCAATTAACCAACATGTTTTATATATGATTTATTTAGTTATATAATTGAACTTAATGATTTTTTCAGATAAGATAATTAACTAATATTTAGTTGAAAGTATGTTATACTTAATGATGGTGAAAATTATAATGTTGTGAACAAGTTACAATTAGATAATCATTTTTTCATAGAGGTTTTATGCGTTTTAGTTTTTCCATTAAAATCTATAATAAAATTATTTATTTAAATATTTGAAAAAAGTTGATATATTGGGTAATAAAATGATTATTTTTAGCCCAAATTTTATTTTGAAATAGGAAAATTTTTCATTAGTACTCGTGGACTAACATTTAATTTTTTTAAAATTAATATCCATTACAGATATTT
Source organism: Viscum album (assembly GCA_963277665.1). Taxonomy (NCBI): domain Eukaryota; kingdom Viridiplantae; phylum Streptophyta; class Magnoliopsida; order Santalales; family Viscaceae; genus Viscum; species Viscum album. The sequence continues at coordinate 1,911,906,357 of OY728155.1, forward strand.
TTATTCTAATAACATGTTTAAAAAATCATTGGTTTTAATGACGGGTTTGTGAAATAAATAAGTCAAGTTAAAATTCATGATGATTTTTCATGAAAGGATATCATGTTTAATTTATAAGATTTATATTGTGAAAAAATTGATACAGAATTGAAGTTTCTACTTTGTATATATACAGTCATTCAATGAATAACATATGACCTAACTCTATACTGTTCAAAACATAAAAGTTCTTTGGGAATATGAAAAAGTGAATTCTAGTATAAAATAACATTAAAATGAATTTTTTAGTGATGGGTCTATAGAAAACTCTACCCAATTTCCCTCTCATATAATTCCCATGAAATACTTAAATCCACTTCTCACCATAAGTTAGGAATATCCCTTCATTTCTAATTAGATATCTAAGATAATGTTCATGGTCCTAAAGTAAGTATTGAAAAATCCATATCCTTTTATTCTCAATAATTCCCTTCAAAAACTTCCTAATATTATTTAATATAGTCATATTACAATCATTATGTAATAAAATATTATTAATTATTATAAAAAATATTAGATATTTCATTCCATGATCTAAGAAAAAAAGGTCAATGAAGGGAGTGTGCACGTATAGACTACTGCCACACACGAAGCGCCATCTTCCATTTTTCAAATCATTATATATTCATTGTTTAATGGAATATAATTAAAGAATAATTTTACATATATAATATACATTTGATTATGAATATCCAAATTATAATTAACATTAATGCCCACTCACATGTTGGGTAATAAAAAATTTATTTCTGTTTTGTGTGGACTACCACCTCCAAAAAAATATTATTTTTTACAAGATTTTCATTATTTATTTAAAAATATTAAAAATTCTTCATAAAATTATAAATATCAAAATATTATATGTATTTATGTTTATAATTATATTATTTATAAATAGAAACATCATTAACAATACACACTAATCAAAAAAGGTTGTGTTCATTTTTTGGTTGCTCAAACCACATACTTGAAAAATTCTATAAAACTATATAATGGATGACTATGTTAAAAAATATGATTATTATTATTGTGTTACATGAAAAACATGAATGTTTTTTAGAAAATAGTAGGTTTAATATTTAACTTATAATTAAAATATATACTTGGAAAATTAATGTTATCAAAAATAGTAGACACTAATTCAATACACATGAAAAAAAAATAAAATGATTAATGATTGATATGTGAGATCAATATATAAATATAATTTATCTATTACAGTACCCTAAATTTTGTAATTTTGACAAAATTTGTATCAATTCATGGGTATCGATATTTATATTTAAAAATTGGTGTGATACCATTAATGATATTGACACCTGATGGTAAATAATAATACATGACTAACTAATATATTAATAATAAATTATCATAAATTTAGTATATTAAAGTTAATTTAAATGAATATTATTCTTAAATAGAATATTGAGTTAAATATTTTTGATATAATGGTTCTTATAGTTCATTCAACTATGTGGGGAAATAAATAAATGATTTATTTTTCTCAATACCAACTTACTGAGGCTTGTTTCATAATTTTAACCATTATTTCATTTATATGGTTTCATTAATGCATTATCATATTATGTCTGAAAATAAATTCAATTTATTGATATTTCATCCAAGATATTTATTCATATATTACCATTATAGTGATGGTGTTTTCACAAATATAATTTTAAAATAGAGATTACTTTTTAATGATAATATATCTAGAATACTATAAAATTTAATCTCAAAAATTAAAAAAATATATGTTATTATATAGTCATTAATAGGGTTTTACATGTCTTATAGCTCTTTAAATTTTCCATGTGCCGTATTTGTATCGATTATAGGGAAAAAAACCCTACCTCTTCTTTTGGGTTTGCAATCCTACTCTTCTATGACTGTATTCAAAGCATGATTTTATGAATATCATTATATATTCCTGACTAATTGATTTTTTAAATCTTATATTGCATAAAATTATTTTATATATTTTTTTAAAAATTGAATATTTATTATTTGATTTTTTTTCTAAAAATGTAAAAGTATGTTTTAATTTTTTTTGAACACATATTTCTATAATTTCATTAAATTTTTTCTATGAATCAAATTATCTATTATATATTATTGTCTAATAGAAATTATTATTCTTATAGTTTTATAAATTATTCATACATAAAAAAGTGTTTTCCAAAGATCATGAATGTTTATTATTTCATAATTTATTTTTCTAATTATAAAAATAAATTTCAATCTTTCCCAATATACATTATAATATTATATTATTATTCATGGATATTATTAAAAATTATATCAACCACGATATTTCTTAATATGGAATCTAAAATATTCTTTTTATCCAAAAAATGATCCATCATTTCCTTTTTCATTCCTAACCATAGATTTTGAGTGTTAATTATTTTTTTCCAATTATTTTCTTCATCAAACTCTCTATATTTTGTTACATAGATTAAAGGGTGTTCAAAAAATTTCCATTCATTGATTGATTGGAAAAATTATTAACTAAAATATATACCCTATATTTATATAGTGTAAATACCATATAATTAATTGAATTATTTTTAAATAGATAATTATTTGTAATCATTCGTACCCAATTATATTTCTTACACATATAATGTATATTGATGGAATTATATATTTTTACTCATATTATTTCATTTTAAAGGGATATAGAACTAATTTTTTTTTTCTGATTTCTTTATGTTATAATAAATATTGATTTTAGGTATAATACGTGTATATGGATGATTATGGGTGGATTCCTATATCACCCTTAAATGAGTTGGATTGATTTTATATCCCAGGAAATAGTAAATCAAGTACATGATGATTTATTTCACATACATTTGTGAATAATAAGTTTTCCTCCATTTTTAGTCATGTAAATTGTGATATTTTCAAAGAGATCCTGAAAAATGAGTTTTCACACACCATTTTCCTATGATTAGGGTTGTTACATTGATCCAAGTTGTTTTTTCATGGTCTTCCACCTTTATATGTTTCCTTTCATTTCAATATAGGGTACATTCCATGATTTCACCACTTTTCTAAGGTATTTAACACTTTTATATTATCCCACAAAGCATTCCAGGATTTATAATTTATTATTTCATTGTTATAACATTCATATGATACCTTAGTGTACCTATATTATAATATTATTCTAACATATTATTATTTTTTATTTATTTTGTTAACCCTTACTAAGAATCTAAAGTCACCCCATTCTTATATTTCAATATCCCAATATTTTGAAGAAAGGAAATACATAAAATGTGTCTAGTGGTGTATATTTTTATAGAATTTGTGGGGAATGTAATATACTTTTCTTCTATTAATCAGTATATCATAATTTTGTAAAATAGTATAATAGATGAAAAATGAATGTGTTTTGTTTTATGATTTTTCCATATTTCTCTAAAACCCTAAACCAATAACTTAATCTCAATGTTTTTATCACAATATTTTATTAAAGTAAAGTAATTATGAAATTGTTGAATTCATAAGCAGTTATATATCTAGGGATATCCATTACATTTTTCTTGAATATAATATCATTTTTTATAGATATATTTAATTCTATTCTTTGTCACCAACTTTATCCTACAAATACCATAAAGGATTATCATCATCGATCTTGTGTTGACTATTTTTGGCATTAATGTTCCTTTTAATAGTGTGAATATAAATTATCATCAATTGAAGAATATATACCCTATATAAAAAACTCTATAAGTACATCCTAACATGTTGGAGTTTCACACCACTTCCAAAAAAATCAAGATATATTTCTATTTGAATCCTATAATGAAAACCATTGGTTTATGAGATATCTACTAGTGGAAGATATTTATCCCTTCCCGATATTAGAACACATTTAATTGAACTCATAATATAATCTAGAGTATGTAGAATCAATTTATATTTAACTTTTTATATGGGTGAAAAGAATTTTTAAATGATATATCTGTATCCAATAGCTGTTGAGGACTTATCAATCAAATTAAGGTAAACTACATATGTGATCGGATGAAATGGAATGTGTTACTCCAGGAACCCATAACACTTCATTCAAGTGTATCCTATGATGTTTACCATTCAATAATACTTATATATTATAAATTAAATGCATTAACTTCATAAAGCGATCAATCAAAATCCTATGGAATTATATCCGTCATAAGTTTAATAATGTCATACGGAAAAACAAACTAATGAAATACCATTTCTATATGGGTAAGGGAAATGGTGGAAATATCCCATTAGAATTGCGTCATTTAAACATAACTTATTATTATACCATACATTGATAAATATAAATTTAAATCGTAAAATTCATTTCATCACACCAAAAATGATACTTGAGATTTCTATAAATATTGTGTACCATAATGATGGGAATATAATGATGAGTTTTGTCCACGATCAAACAATGCATTGAAATATTGTTTTGAAGAGAAATATATTGAATTATTAAATCTTATAATTCCATCAGTTTCAATGGTGAACTTAATAATATTACATTCCACATATTGTAACTCCATATCCTCATTTAGGGCCTCCTTTATATTCTTATTTATGTATTTTTGAGTAGTTACCTAAGAAAAAAAATATATCTTCCATTTCCTTATGATTGCAAGGTCAATACTTTGGGATTCGAGTTATATTGGGTCTTTTTTAATATTCACCATGAATATGGTTTCATTATCCTTATTACTCATTTTATTATACAATATTCATTCATTCTTATGGTGGTAATGTATTAAATAGTCATAGTCCTTGATCAACTCTGATCATATCCTTTTTTAATGACTAAATATTATGTGAGTATGTACTCTATTATCATGTGAGGAGTTTATATTACACAAATTTAACCAAAGATATACTGTCTCAATATCTTTAATGATTATATTGTTACTGTAATATCTAAAAAAAGAATAGGGAAATTTTTCTAGTGGACACTTTGTGGATGGTTGGTATACTCAACCAGCATGTAATTTGGCATGAGAAAAAATCTCAATTTCTTATATGATAAATCAATTTATATTACATGCCCATTCAGCAGTAGGGTAGTGTATGTAATCATAAAGTGACCTTTTTCTTGATGATCACTATAAATAATTACTCACATTCTAATTTATATTGAATCTATACTCCCTTATGAGTAAGCAACGTCAATTTATTTGACTTTTCTAAGAAATTTCTTGAAAAATAATAATAGTATATATGTAATACAAGAAAAATATGACATATTTTACAACTATTAGCCTGGGAAATTGATAAATCACCTCATTCATAAAAAGTTCCATTGATATAACATTTATTATTATTATATAACCCTAAAACGAATGCAATTTTAAACCACAATTGACAGATTAGAAATTTATCAAAAATATTTTCCATTATAATGTTCATCAACACGATCCTAAAATATATTCATTCTTCGATTTTCTATTGGATCATGTGAGAATCAGAAATATAAAAACTACTTAAATTTGACCTAAAAATGACTAAACACTCTATTAATTAGTTTTATAAAGATAAAATGGTTATTAATATTTCAAAATGGAATCAATATAAATTTATAATCTTCATATATTATATAAAATAAGTTTTTTATAGCCTCAATTTTCAAAATTATTGGATGATAAATAGATCAGAGGAAAATCAGTGAGAATTAGTGAGCCCATAACAATGATTGATCATGATATTGTTAAGATTATGATAATCAATGTTGACATGAACTTATATATCATTATTCTTAACTAAAAGGACTAAAATACCTTAATGTGATGATTTTAGGAATATACAACCCCTGTTTAAATTCTCTTGGTGTTTGTTCTCTAATTTATCCAATTTAACCAAGGAAGTAATATATGGAGTTATTAACATAGGCATAAAACCTGATATGAATTCTATAAAAAACATCGCATTGAAATTATTTTAAATTCTTTGAATATATATTTTTGAAATATATTGACATATTCTTGAAAAAATTTGAATATATTCAATATTAAGTTATTAAAAATCAATTCAATATAATTAGACCTAATTACTTGGTATTAAGACCAACCTAGTACATGATACATCAAATTCTAATTCGTAGTCATACATTCATTGATAAATGACCATGTTTTCACATTAGATAAGAATGTCATTTCCTTATCTGAACAATTGAATGCACTTTTTTTTTAAAATGAACTTATTTTGATGTCCTAAAGCGAAAAAAATAAAATTCATTTTATAAAATATAAAAAATATGTTATCATAAAATTGATTTCATATTTTTATTCATAATTTCAAAATTATCTTATTATGAATTTTGGGGATTTTTCAAAACAAACATTTTTTTATGAAAAGTGAAAAATACAGAATTATAATTCAAAACTTATTTATTCATGTAATTTATTATTTAATAAAATTATATTTTAATTTTTTTTTAAAAATATTTAGATCAATATTATATAAATTAATACAATTTAGTTAATTGGGACTACATTAAATTGAAATTGTTTATAAAAACATATCTAGCTTTAAAATATTTTCTCTTCAAAACCTCTTTTTCATGCCATGTCTATGAGATAAATTTGAAATTAAATTCTACCACTTATGTGACTATAATTTGGAATAAAAGAATACATATTTTTAATAATAATAATTTAATATTACTAATCTTTTCAACATTTTTTTAATGAAAAATATTAGTAAAAGTAATTAAAATTATATTCAGCGATTATGGTAAAACAAGATTACATAGTTGTTAAAATTTATCATCACATGAAAAATAACCTATAAAAAAGACCATAATACATTGGATGGAAATATTTATACCAATTCGCATCTTGGATAAATATTTGACAATTATTGGAGGCACATGTTGTATGGGAGACCTCTCAATACTGATTTTCTTTTTATATTTACAAGAATGAAACTCCTCCTCCACTATAAAAGGACACTCACCCACCTCACTTATTCACAAATCTCAAGACCAATGCCTTAGATAAAACTCTACCCAAATATCCTCAAAAATTAAATCCAATAATTCTAGAAGCATCGCTTTTTTTAGAAAGAATACCAAGGAATACAATTGGTGAAGACCAAGAGGAGTTACCGAAATAAGATATAACATCCTTCCATAAGATTTTTTGTTTTCTTTTCACTATCCACCACATCAAATATACTTATTACATTATTATATATTAACATCAGTTCATAAATATTCATAAATATTTTTTATTATTTCTAAACCTATACACAATTCCATCAATGGTTTAACAAACCAACAGTTCATTGGTACTGCGGATTACCGCCTCAGAAAACGATGTCGTCCATTTTTTCATTACCACTTCGTATGGTTGGAATTGTTATCAGAATACTATTATTAGATGTTAAATTTTATATTTTTGAGTTATTTATAATTATACAATTAATATATAACATGCACCTTCATTATTTTCAATTTTTTGTAAACATGATAACATTATTTGTGTACATATGTACAACCGCCTCCTCAAAACGATGTGATTAATTCACATTTTATATTAAATTCATTAAGAATGTTTTTAGAATTATAATTTGATAAATATGACATAATAATGATGTTATAATTATTATATATATTTATATATTTCATTTAAATTATTTCTTGCAAAACCACAATAAAATGGAAACATCATCCATGCATATGTACAACCAATAGTGTCCTTGAAAAATGTATTTCATTTTCAATTTTTACCATTTATATAAAAATAAAAATATATATATAAATAATTTATTTTATATTTATATCATTTTTTATATTTTATAAATATTTAAGTCATTATCTATGTGACAGTATTAATAATAATATATCAAAACATATACAAAAAATAAGATGTTACCCAAAACGCACCATTAACATGGAGTTGTTAAGAAATAGGTAATATAAAGTGATTATAGAATCATATTTGGTATTTATTATAATATTATGGTTATTTGAAATATATATAATAATATAATATTTATTATATAGGATTGTTGAATAAGAATAACTAGAGTCAAGAAATAAGGTAAGGGTTTTCTAATCTCACATTAATATCTATGAGATTTATTCCTTATTCACCCCTTGTTTATATTTGTGTGGTTTATATAATTCCCATGAATATATGATATTATTATTATAATTTAATTTATGGGTATTTATATATCAATTTTATGATTTATCTTTCATCGTGTTTGTGTTTCATATGATACCAAATTGGTAAAGTAATTTAGTCCCAATTATCCTTCTTTGAGACATATGACATGTTATGAAACTATATTATTAAAAAATGTCTATATAATACCATTTGAAATTTTATATCATAAATATACTTATTATAATTATTTATTAAGAATATTGTAATTTATGTTTCTTACATGGGGAGTATGAATCAATGATACAATGTGGAATGAGTTCTTTCCAATTATCTCAATGAATATAATATTTGTTTATGATTATGCATTCATTGATGAAATAATATGATACATCATTCGTGAACACTCACGAAATTTTTTCTCATTAGGATACTCATGATATATTCATGAATTAGAAATATTAATTTTCATCATTTGGTCTTTAATATAAATATGGGAATGTTTTTACAAAAATATGACCACATTTCCCTCTTTAGTATGAAATATTTCATATTCAAAACAATATGTTTTGAAAAAAGTTTTTTTTTTGAAATTGTATTTAAGCTCATTTTCAAGTAGAAAACATTTTAAAAATTTCAACTATTTTCATATCTTACAAAAATTGTTTTCAATATTATTTTAAATGTAAATGTTTTTCAATTTTTTTTAAAAAATCATTCTTTAAAAAGGAAAATATGTTTTCCACAATAAATATATTTAAAGGATTAATAAAAAATACTTTCCATACCAGATGATTTTTTTTTGTATTTATAATTCCTTTCTAGAAAAATTATCTCAAGGTTCCATTCATATTATTTCTTTCAATGGTTTTTGTTTTCATGGACAGATTTTTATGAAACTTGTCTCTCATTCATAAATTATATGCTTATGAAACATGCTTCATTTCATAGGTATATATTTGATGAAATTGTAATGAAACTATTCCCTTTTCCCATTTTATGATATGATTACATATTTATGATACCAATTTCATTTCATTGTCTATTTTATGATGATTTTTATGATATTGTGGCATACATATGTATGATTTAATTATGAGATGGGTGGGACTTATATCTCCCTCCACTAAATTGGGTAAAGATTTATATACCATGAGATTGGTATGGATAGAATAGAGAGTGAACTCAATTTAGTAAAGTAATTTATCTTCTAAGATGGTATTTGGAGTTAACCTTGACTACTAAGATGGTTGTGGGTGTGAAAAATGACTCCCAAGATAGTATAAGAAGTGAAAAATTACTACTAATATGGCCTTGGAAATAATACGTGACTTGTATAAAAATAATTTTATATGATTATATGTCTTCCACAATTCCATTTCTTCTTCCTATTTTATAATTTTATTGGATTATAATCTTACTTCCATTATGATTCCTCTCTTACGAACTACAAATATTTATTCAAGGATTCAAGATTAAGATCTTCAATATGCATGGTATGATATTATACAGTTATGATGACATTCTTATACCCTGATGCACGTGTTTGTTCTTAAATATATCCCTTTATATTCCCATAATTAAAAAATGAGAACACCCCTTTTTATTTTTCCATTCCCTAGGTTATAATTATTTGTATTATATATGACGTGTCTAAGAAGGGTGTTAGTTATAATGATCTTAGTGGGAGATGATGTATATCACTTTTTTACTAGTGTTTATATTTCAATGTCTCCAATGCACTAAACAAATATGGTATTCTGGTGTCAATTTTTGTAATATTATAAGTATTTCTTGACAATAGTGTAATGTTAATGTATAAATAGGGAGGGTTTTTATATTTGGTATTATATAAAATTTTTAGTTAACCATTCGATAGAGGTATGGAAAATTATTAGTGATAACTCTAAGGATATGTCTTGGGATATCTATAAGGATAAAAAATATAGGATAATTACTTAAATTTTTTTGTGAAGAATAAAGCGAATGCATTTAGAGAAATTTATCCCTATTTGGAAACTAAAACTGTAATTGGATTAGACATAGATGTACATAAGGGTTACATACTGAAAGCATTTTATTGGTCAAGACTTGATAGGGAAATAGTGCACGATAATGGTCCCTTTTTTAAACTTATTTTTACACTCTAAGGGGATGTGATTTTCAAATTCAAAAACTCCTCAAAAAACATCATGGAGGATTTAAATAAATTTTTTCTAAGAATAACATAGGATAAACATTGTGTTTCATATATTAAAGGCGGTTTCATAATTTAGACATCCTATATGTGTAGTTTCATGAAAATTTTGTTCCCCACAATGGTTATTATTTATTACTCTATGAACTTTGGTTTTAGTCAGTGGTTGGAACCAGAATGAACCATGTCAATTCATAGTATGATGGAAAATGAAGTGATTATTCTCCTCATCAATTTAATTATATAGGAGATTGAATAAAAAATCTCATTATTATACTCACCAAAATTTTACAATCTATGATTCTTTTTGGACTTCCAAATAACCAATGGAGTGAATAACATTCTGTTGAGTCAAAGGAAATTTAGAACTTCTTTCTTCAGGTCATACAATCCACTTGTTTCTGAACAAGTTTTTGTACAATTGAATTGAAAATATATATTCTCCTGTGTTTGGAACATTATGAATTCATTCTGGTATTTTTATTATAAGGTGATGTGTAGAAGTGGATTAATTTAATCAAAAATACAAGGGAAAAATATTAAATTTATTACATGTATTTAGATGATTTTAGGAAATTATTTTTCAATATGTTATTTCCTCATATTTTTGATACACAGATGGAAAAATATTTCATTGAGTTAAATCAATGAGATAATGAATCTTTTGGGACCTATGAGACTAATTTTACAATATTTTTGGGTGTAATCTTCTAATATTATCATCCAAACTGAAGGTAAACTATATATGTTATTCAATATATTAAGGTGATTTAAAATAAAGGTTTCATCCATAAGAATTAATAGTATCTATGAAGAGATTTTGTGTTGTTGAATCAAGGTGGAAATTGAGGTTCATGTTCCATATCAATATCATGGTTTTAAAAACAATAAGAATATAGAGTTCAAAGGAAAATAAAAAAACATTATGAGAAAAGATTATATTTCAATTATGCTTTATGGGTGCAAAAAATAATGTAAAATTTACCTCAATCTTTCTAATAAATTTTTCTACAATGGAAGGGACAATCTTAAGGAATTTTATTTCTAAATTGATGAGAATAAGTTAGATAACAATGTAAATGATGAGAAAGGTGATCAAAATTCACCTCGCCCTCTTTAGTGCTACAAGCTTAAGGAGAATGTGAATTATTATAACTAGTTCCCAAACCATATGTTTAATGTTTACAATAAACATTAGAAAACTATTTAAAAAAATTATAAGAAAATTCTCATTTGATCACTATTTTTTATGCAGGTTACATTAATTACATGGTGAGAGGTTCACATACTATCCACTCTAGAACTATTAATGCCTAATTTAATTTTATATTTACTCAATCATTCATATTTAAATAATTTTCTAATGGTATTAATATTTAATAAAAATTAATAGATGTTGAATTACTAGTGGAAACCCATAATAGTACAATGATTATTTTTCAATTGTATGATTCCACTCCAGCTGAAGTTTGTGGGAATGCGCTTCCTATAAATCATGTCATTATTTTTTGGTTTAATTTGAGGACATCATAGGCTTGTATTGGATAAATATTCATAAATAATACATCAATTATTGAGGAAGGGATGTTACTTTTGATATTTCAAACCAACCTATGATCACTCATAAATTTGCTGATAAGAATTAACTTATATAGAGATTGCATCTAGTGTATAGATCTAAATTACTATTTAGAGGGGAAATTTATCTAAATTGGTTTGGGAGAAAATCAACATCGATGATATGGCTATTTTTTAGAAATTTTTGGATGTATTTGTTGAATATTTGTTAATACTTACATTAAATCATAAAGATGATTTCTTGATAGATATCATAACTAGTTCCAATCCAATTACAAATACTCCCTATACAATATAACCAATTGATTTATAGGATTTTAAAGATAATATCTAAGGAAACCTTGTCAATGTAGTCATTTTTCTAGGTGTTTCACCATGAGGTGCACCTAATATTTTTTTGAAAAATAATAATGGTTCAATTTTACTTCACATTGATTATTGGGAGTTGACCGAAATTAAGAGCATGACCAAGTATCATCTTACCCATATTAATGACATGTTTGATCGATTACATGGAGATCAATACTTTTCAATGATTGACCTTCATTAGAGATGTCATAAATTGGGGATCAAGAAAAAGGATATAACCAATATGACATTATTTACATGGTATGGACACTAAGAATAAACAGTGATTCCTTTTGGTCTTCCAAATTCCCCAACAATTTTCATTGATTTAATGAATATGGACTTTAGTGATTACCTTGATTAGTTTGTGGAATTATTTATAAATTATAATATTATATATTTAAAGGTAATGTAATAGTGTCAATAAAACATTATAATATTACAAAATACCCTAATGAAGAAGAAATTATATTAAAATTTTAAAAATATTGGGTTTTAGTTGAAAAAAATTCTTTTTCATGTTATATAATCTCAAGATATGGTATAAAATTAGATCCATAAAAGATGGAAGCCATTGAATGTTGGCCTAGAGTAACCATGCTGACTAAGAATTGTAGTGTTCTTGGTATAATTGGATATTATCAAAAAAAATTGGATAACGTCTCGTCACTATATTATCCTCTAACTACATTAACCAAGAAAGGAAACATGTTCCTCTATACAGTTGAATGTGTGTAAAATTTCAATGAACAAAAAGGAAGATTCTTCTACGCAACTATGCTTACATTTACAAATTTTTGAGAATGGACTATAATATATAGTGATGTGTCCAAGATAAAATTTTGATGTGTTATAATAATGAATAAAAATGTTAAATACTATTCCTCATGATCATGGATGATTCATGAGCAAAATTACCCTACTCATTATTTGGAGTTAGCAGTAGTAATTTTTTCATTAAAGATATAGAGGTTTTATCTTTATTGAGAAAAGTTATATATATATATATATCATAAAATTTTTAAACATATATTAACATTTCTATTTAAAATTTTCCATAGAATACGGTTATAGGTGAGAAAATATTTTTACTACTATGTACATTACCATCCTGGGAAAGCAAACAAAGTGCCCGATGTTTTAAGTGAGAAGAATACTATTATCTTATCCCTGAAGTGTATCTCAAATGATCCAATTTTTCTGTATTTTTAATGGATGGATCTACCAATAGTATAGTAACGGGAAAAATATTATCCTCCCTAGTTGAATGTTCAACCCTCTATCCAAGGGGAGATTAAATAGTAATATAAAGAATATGTAGAGATGAAAAAAACGTTATAAGTGTTCCGGAATCTAACCTTGATTAGGATGCAATAATATGGTTCAATAATGATGTATGTGTTTTATCCATTCCATATTTGAAGAAGGATATATTACAATATCCTCATTGTTCATCATTCTCTATTCATCTAGGTAGTATGAAAATGTATAGAGACATGAAGTAATACTTATGGTTGGATGGAATTAAGAGATATATCATAGAGTTTTTACCACGTTTCTTGGTATTCTAGCAAATTAAGGATGAAGGGAAAACATAAAAGGAGATGTTTCATCCATTAACAATTACAAAATATATGTTGGATAACACCACTATGTATTTTATCACTAGACCCCCCAAAACCTATAGATGGTTTAATATTATATGGGTGGTAGTGGATCTCATTAAAAATTAATCACAGTTCATTAATGTTAGTGAATAATTATATCTGGATTATCTTTCCAGGATATACATTTTGTAAGAGATTTGTTTTCACAGAATACCACATCACATTTTATCTAATCATGATCTGATGACTATCTCAATGTTCTGGTGGAGTCTTTAGCAAGGAAATGATAAAAAATTTGTGTTTTAGTATGGTTTATCATCCCAATATGAATGGTCAGTCTGAAAGAATAATTAAAACCCTATATGATATGATCAGATAATGTTATATGGACTTCAATGGTGTTTGGGATCAACATATTCCTCTAGTTGAAATTTCTTACAATAATATGTTTCAATAATGAAATCATATGGATCTTAAAGAATGAATATATGGGAATAAATTTAGAGTTACAATGTGAATGGATGAAGTCGCATATATAAAGAAATTAGAATATCATATTGTTGAAGAAATAGCCATGAAGGATAGAACCATTCAACATCATATTAAGGAAGCACAAAGTCAGATGAAAATTTATAAGGATAACCATTTTAGTGATCTATAATTTCATATTTGTGATAAGGTGTTTCTGTGAATCTATACCTGGAGAAGGTTAAAATATTTTTGAAGAAATGGAAACTAATACCTAGGTATATCAGTACCTTTGATGTTATTAATCATAACGGTATAGTAGAATATCGCTATTAATATCATCCAAATCTCTCTCAAGCCCATCATGGTTTCCTTTGATCTCTATAAAATAAGTATACACTTGACCCTTCACATGTACTAAACTAAGATTCAATACTGCTAGAGAATTATATTTCTTATGATGAACAACCAGCTGGAATTTTGGATCATATAGAGAATGTTTTATGAATCATGACCACTCACCTGGTCAATTTTTTCTATAGTAATGAAGAGTTGGAGGATGATACATGGGAACATGAGGATATAATGAGGTTGATGTATCCTCTCTGGTTTATATCAAAATGATGAATTTTGATGGAAAATTCATTTTAAGGGTGGTAAAATGAAACACCCTAGGATTTTTGGAACGTTTTTCAAATAAATTAAATGTAATTGATTCCTTTCATCACATGATATACCATGTTAAGGTTAAATTATATGCTACATGATGATAATATTTCACTGTATAAAACATTTAATTTTATTGTGTTACATGAAATATTGAGTTTCTAAGAACCTACACATTTTTATTATAATTATTTAAATTAGATAGTTATATCATATACATTAAACATAGAAATATTAATATTAATAAATAATTATTAAATATTATTTTTAATTTTTAATATAAATAAAAAATATTTATAATAAAATATAAAACTTTTCGTATATGTTTAAAACTACTATTTTCTAAAAATAAACTGGTATTTATGTCCTTCTCTGAACAATAATAAAATTCATTAGACACTTTTAGAAACATAATCTATTAAAAAAACACATTTTATATTTTTTTATTTTAAATTTATATTTTGTTGTTTTTTGGAAATTTTTCTTAAAAGCATCAGATTTGGATGAATCGAGAAAAATACAAAAATTTAATTCAAAGGGAATATTTTGAAAAAATTATATATATTGATAAATAATATTTTAATTATTTTCCAAAAAAATAAATCGATCAATTTTATATTAACTAACAAAAATTAGTTCAATTGAACAAATTCAAAATTGAAAATATATATACAAACCTTCCAAATATTTAATCATTTTTTCTCAAAAAGCCACACTATCACGACACATCTATAGGATTAATATTAATTTAATTTATTCCACTTAAATGATAGTAATATGGATATATGGATTTTGTATTTTGAATCCTCATAATTTATAATTTCTAAAAATTTCAACATAGATTATGACCAATAAAATTGGGAAAGTAATGAAATTTAATTTCATCAATTATGGTAAAAATAAGATCACATAGTGGTTAAACACTAATGTAACAATAAAAATAACTCAGAAACATGTACGAATCCATTTTATAGGATGATTTGGACAAATTCCCCTCTGGGATTGAAAATTGACTATTATTATAGGCACATGATATAAGATAGAACAATCAATAATGTTTTTCATTTTATATTAACACGAATTCCACTCTCCAATATAAAATGGCACTCGCCCCACCTCATCACACCACTCAAATCCGTTGAATAAGCCACAATCTATCAAAATATTTTCCAAAAATCCCTTCATTAATCATATTTCCCTCCCTTTTGGAAAAAATCCATCCATTGAATTCCTTTCTCTCAAAACAAAGGGGAGTTACCCAAAGAATATGTAACATCCTTCTACAGGCTATTTTGTTTAATTTTGATTATCCACCCCAAAAAATATTTTCATTCCATGATTATATAATAACCTAAGTATCCTTAATATTCTAATATGTTTTTATAAAAAGTATTATACCCATACCTCCACACACATCTGTCAAATGATTAATGAACTTATCGTTTATGTGTGCAGTGGACTACCACATCGCGAAATGGTGTCATTCATTTTTTCCTTTACCAACTCTCATGGATTGCGATTATGATGTAAATACCATTTAAGGAGTAATATGTGATATTTAGGATTTAATTTTGCTTCTAGATTTATTATATAACACATTCAATCATTATTTCCATTTTTGTAAATATGATAACTTCGTTTGCAGATGTGTAGACTAACACCTCCTCAATACAGTGTTATGCATTCACTATTACATGGAATATATTTATGATTGATTTATTAAAATTATATGATAAATAATTTACTATAATTATATTCTATATATACATATATGTCTTTTACTTTCTTTCGTTAAAAATGACAATAAAATTGAAATAATGATTATGCGTACGTACAATGTTCTGTCTCTAGGAACTGTGTATTTAATTTTATATTTATAACTATCATATATTTGTATATATATTTATATAATGAAAATATTTGATATTTATTTCATATTTTCAATTCTTGAGGTTAATAAATTATGATCTAACTTATAGGATTCAGAATAATAATTCAAAATATATATGAAAAATTAAGCTTAGACTACTCAAAACATAACATTAACATAGAATTATAAATAAATGGTAAATATAACGTCATAATAAAAAGAGATGTGTAATTATATATAATAATAAGTTAATTTCTACGATTTATTTAAAAAAATATTAATTATACATGAGTTTTGAAGGAATACAATGAATGTTAAGATATAAGGTAACTGTTTTCTCATCTCACTTTTATTTCTGTGAGATTAATTCCTTATTCACCACTAGTTTCATTTGTGTTCTCTACACACATACCAAGAATATATTCTATGAATGTTAAAAATATTGTAATGGTTATTTTCGTATCCATTTTTTATCTCTATTTCATTGGGTTATTGTTTCAAAAGTTATTAAATGGGAAATATAATCTTTCATCAATTATCCTTATTTGAGACACATGCAATGTGCAACACATATATTATTCTAATAGGTATATACTCTAACTTTGGAAATTATGTATCATTAATATCCACCTTTTAATTATGTTTTATGCTTCATGTAATTTCATTTTCATACATTGGGAGTATGATTCCAAATTACCAAGTGGTAAGAGTTTATTGTAAAAATTTCATTGATTATGAGGATTGTTTATGATTATTCATTCATTATTCAGATAATATGATCTTTCATTCATCAACACCGATTAAATTTATTGACCTCTATATATCCATGGTATATTAAAATTTTAGTACCATTTACCCACTCTTTGGTACTTATGAAAATTAAGAGAATGTTTTTATAAAGATGGCCTCATTTTACCCTTCGGTCGGGAAAATATTTTATTCAAAAAAACCATGATTTCAAATATGTTTTAAAGAAATGATATTTTATGTTCATTTTCAAGGAAATATGATTTTATGTATGATTTATTTTTTTGAAATCTTATTTTATATATTTAAATTCTATTTTCAAAGAAATGTTTTTCAAAAACATTTTCTATTTTAAGAAGTATTTTTCCATTAAGAATGTATATTTTCCTCAAAGGATTTTTAAAATTATCATTCCAAATTATTCCCCATTCAAGATAAAATCTACCGGTGTTACTAATTCCATTATTGTAAAATGATCCAAAGGTTCTATTCATATTATTTCTATGAATTTAATATTTTTTATGTAATGATGTTTATAAAACCCATATGAATTTCCTGGGAAATATATTTATAAATTCTGCTTTTTTCACACGTTATGATTGGATGAAATGATTATGAAACATATCTATTTTACACAGGTTATGATATTATTACATGTTTAGGATACCCTATTTATTTTGTATTTAATAATATGATGAATTTTTATGATATAGTGTAACACATACATATGATTTCATTATGAGATGGGTGGTACCTAAATCACCCTCTAATGCATTGGGTAATGATTTATATCTTAAGAGGTATACATGGATTGAATGGGGAGTGAACTCAATTCAGTAAGGACTTTTTATTCTATGATTTTCTTAGGAGTTTACCTTGACTACTAATAAGATCATGAGAGTGAACCATTACTTCAATGATTTTATGGTGATTGATCTAATACTTCTATGATGGACATGGAAATAAAAATTTACTATGAAGGAAATCATTTTATATGCCTATGTGTCTAGTATAATTCTATATCTTATAACAATTATATGTTGTTATTGAATATTTTTTTGATTCATTTATGATTAATGTCTTATAAACATCCAATACTTATGTAATAATTGATTTTTATGATCTTTGATAAGAATGGTATGATTTTCTAATGTTATGATCTTGTTTTAGTACCCTTATGGTCATGTTTATGTTCATATATCTCCATTGTTTACACTTAATTAGAATATAGGATCATCAATTATTATTTCTCTTTCCCCCACGTGATTAAGATGTATATTATGTATGATGTGAGTAAGAAGTGATCTAGTCATGAAAAAACCTAGTGGGAGATAATTAACTCACTTAAGGACCAGTGTTATTGTTTCCATATTTCCAAGGGCACTAATGTAATGTGGTATTTGGGTTTATATTTGTTTAATGTATTAAATATTCAAGTAAAATTATGTATTTTTAATGTATGAAAAGAAAGGGTGTCTTGAGTCAATTCATTCCCCAAATAACATATAATTATACCTAGAGAAGGATAAATATATTTTGTTGAATTCTCATCAAATAATGTTTTATAAGATAAAATTAATAAACATGGGAGGAAATCATACAACCACTAGGTATTTCACTGATAATTAAATATCTACCTCTTGTGGAAAAAACATTATCTAGGATACTTTTAATAATATTTTATAATCCATGTAACGTGGATCTCATATGATGTTTTAAATATTGAATATATTTATTAGCACCAATATTTTATTATTCCACCATTCATACCATACTAAAACCAAAATGGTTTACATGAGTATTTGGTAATAATACTAATTCATAGTAATCACATGATGGGTAAAATAAATCATGAGATATTCAAAATCATGACATATTTATTTAATCCAATGATACTTTCCGAGGACCATTTATGTTTGGTTCTCTGATATTTTGTTTCATAATATAAAAAATACTCAAATTTATACC
This sequence comes from Viscum album, assembly GCA_963277665.1. NCBI lineage: Eukaryota > Viridiplantae > Streptophyta > Magnoliopsida > Santalales > Viscaceae > Viscum > Viscum album. The sequence continues at coordinate 1,911,925,971 of OY728155.1, forward strand.
GACTCAGCCACCCCAGACCCGGACTCCTATATATGATACCAAAATGAAAACATCACACATAGGATATGATACCATGTGATTTGACCTAGTTATAACTCAGATAAATATTATATCATTTCCATAATTTAATCATTAAACATCTCAAATTCTAAAATGGACACCAAACCTATATGTTTAGTGTCTTTATATTTTAAATACCTAAAAATATATTTCACAACACTATAAACATAAAATAATAGTTACACCCCACATGAATCATTTCTTAACATGTCATATCTTAAACCCATACTCATATTATGGGGAATATAAACATGTGAAAGGAGTGATCTTAAAGGATCTGTAATGGTCATCATATTGTATAACCATCAAATATCACATGTGATCTTATGAAGCGTATATGTGTATGAGAACTTAATCAAGCATTATTGGCCAAAAAAATAGAATCACACTCTCTACACCCTCAAATCATATATCGTAGACCATTATTCATAGAATGAATCATATAGTATATCACAATAAATTAATCATAGGATTGAGGATACATGATCCAATATTCATTAAATCATAACATATTCATAATAATATAAAATATACATAATAATAAGAAATGATAATATTTTTATCATAGCTATCCTTAATCATGACCACATACAAATTTGTAATCGTATTTTCAATTCATCATGACCAAAAAAATATTTGAGATCCTAGATACCAGAATTCTTGTCCATAGAAAAATATTTGTACATAGTTTAATGCAATAAATACAATGAATGAAATCATTATCATATAAGATATAAAAAATTTATGAATAGAGTTGATGGATATAATGGACTCACCAATCATAAAATGATAAAATATAAATATGTTGTTAATAGGACATGAAAATATTTATAATACCATCACCTCTTAATAAACCCTTTTGAGTGAAATGTGAATAATGAAAAAAATTAAAAATAAATTATCATAGGTCATATAATGAGAGGATATGAGTACTATAATTAGATAATATACCTATATAATCGTAATAAATATTAATGGATATTGACATATATGTGAACACATTTTAATATTTCAAGACATTTGATTTTGAAAAATAAACAGAAGTAACATATTCTTTTGTTAAATTTTACTTTAATACAAAATAATTTAAAAAATAAATAAATAAAAACTACACATGAAAAAAATTAAAACATCGAGAGTAATTTTCATCATAAAATTTGATGATGGTGATGGGAAAATCTAATCATGAAAAAATAATTTGTAATAATATATTTTTATCAAAACATTATAGTGAAAGTCAATGTTGGTTGAAAATGATCATACCAAGAACAAAAAAAAAAGATGATTTCTTTTTTAAATAATTTCCTATCTATTGGAGAAGAACACAAGAACTCATAGAATCATATTTAAGGAATTCAATAAAAAATTTAAATGAATATTTACATGGAGGAGGAATATTACATGCACAAAAGAATAGATTATTTTCACTCTAATAACAAACATTTATTTAGTATAATTTTGAATAAAATGTATGTGAGATTTTAATAAGTTAAGTATAATATAAATAACCATAAGAAAATAAAATTGGCAGTTTTTTGAGATAAATTAGATACAATTCCTCCCAAAAGATTTTTAAGTATAAAAAATCATTATTTCAATGTGATATTGAATGAGAATACTTAAGGATTTGGTAAATTCCGAATTAAATTAAATTGACTAAGAAAATTATATTTATTTGAACATACTATTAATTTAATTAGAAAATAAGATAAAATACATTCATAATGTAGTATATCATCCGTATAAATAATGAATTTATTGAATTAAGAAGAAATATCAATGAATGATAATTGAGATGATAAACACTTACCTTTAATCTCAACATCTATGAAAGTGGTTTAAAATAAAATATAATAAAAATAGTAATATTTGTAACTTATTCCAATGATAACTTAAATTCTGTTAAATTATATACTTTGAAATTATAATCATTCATGACACATATATCAGTTATTTTGTTACACCCTAAGATTTTTCAATATTTTCCTATTATAATTCATTTGATGTTGTTACTACATTAATTTATATGAAACAAAAAGATAAACATAATATAAAAAACATTCAGAATATATTTGAAATATGAAAAAAATTTATTGTGTAACACATAATAGATAGTTCTTTCAATAACTTGCTTTGCATGTAATACAGAGATTTTCCAAACTGCAATATACTACTACTAACATTATTTAAGATAGTTGTTATCATATAACTATTGTAATGAATAGTATATAATGATTAACTAATCTTTGAAAAAAAATTTAAATATTTTTATATAATTTTTTTGTGAACAATAAATTATAAATAAACATACAAAAAATTGAATATAAAGGGATTTTTTTTTAAAATAGAATATTTAAGTCGCAAAAGGGGTTTTATCTTAATAAATTAAATTATATACTATTTTTAGATGATAATAGTAAAATTTATTTATTATATATTCAATAAAATATTTTTTTATATTCATCTAAAATATTTCATAGGCATATGATAAAAAAATACAATTTTACGCATCAATAGATGGATTTATCTAAAGGTAGTTTATCCGCCTTTTAGGGGAGAAAACATTTAAAATAAAATATTTGACACTTTTATAAATTAAAATTGAAAAAATAAACATTATTTTTTAGATATTAAGTTTCAACTCTCATATGATGAATTCTTTGAATTTTATGGGGAGCTTTATTTTATGATGAATTGTGGAAAATCAAAGATTTTAATTAAAAAAAGACTTTTCTTCTAAGTAATATATATAGGTAAATTATATATTATTTTTTAAAATGTATAATTATTTAAAATATAAATATATTAATCCAATATATTTCATAACAATTAAATTAAAATTATAACTTGATATAATGTCATTTTAAACACTCTAACTGTTTTACTATAAAAACCTTCATTATCATCCCATTTACTAGATTAAGATTAAATTAATATCTACCACTTTTGTGATTGGATGATGGAAAAATGGATTCCATAATTGATATTATCATTTTATATTATTTTTTTTAATGTAAATTTGTTTTTTGAAAAAAAATTATTGGTGACTGTAATTAAAAATTATAATGGTGAGAAAGGTAAAAAATGAGTTTACATATTGGTTAATATTTAATTTTAAGGAGACATATGTCATATGATCATGTTGAAAATTATTTTTTCCCCATAAGTAGACCATTAAAACTATTTTATAAATGTTTCATCATTTCTAGAATCTCATTATATAAGGATGAAATATAAATAGTTTTTAACATTTATATTTACATGAATTTCACTGCCCTTCCACTATAAAAAGACACCCCTCCCTAAATCATTCAAAAATATAAATAATTCTGGGTAGTACAAATATTTCCCAAATAGTTCCAAAAAAATCGACCCCTTTTCTAGTAGTATAATGGTTGGATGAAATTTAACCAAGTAATTCGTTTGGTGAAAACCAAAAGAAGTTACCTGGATTATAGGTAATGTCCTTCAATGGGCACTGTTGTTTTACTTTTTCTTCCACAATATAAATTATTTTTATATCATAATTATATAATAAAATAAGTTTCGTATAAAGTTTTTATTATTTTTTTTTGTGATAACATTAACAACTACAATCACACACACATCCATCAAATAGGTTACACAGTCAACGATTTTTTGTATGCTGGACTACCGCCTCGCAAACTTATGTCGTTCATTATACCATTGCCACCCTTCATGGTTGGTAATAATCATTGATTTATAGTTTATATATATATATGTATAATATTTATAGTTATGTCATAATTCATTAATTATTATATATTACATAATTCAATGCTTTCCATTTTGTGGGAATACAGTAACATCGTTTTTGGACATGTAGAGTTTCACCTCCCCAAAGCAACGTGATTTGTGGACGCTATAAATGGAATGTATTAAAAATTATTTTAACAATGATATGATAAATATATATCATAAATATGATACTGGATTTATAATATTCATATGTATCATTTACTTTTCATTCTTATAATATGAGAAGAAAATGGAAGTATCCTTCATTCGTACGTATGACCTACCATATCCATGAATAAGGTATTTACTTTTCTATATCCAAACATTATTGATAACCCTATATAAATATATATTTATAATTTATATAATATTCACATAATGTTTTCATTATTTATATGATTAAATCATGATCTTTGTAATATGAAAAAAAAATAATATGTCAGAATTTCACAACTCAAGGTTTCAAAAGATAAATGAAATGCATGAAACATTGTTTTATGTAGATATTTATATCTAGCCTTTAAAAATAATTTTGCACCTCATGTGTTTTGAATTTCAAAAAATGGTCATCTACAAATGTTTTTTGTATTTTATTTGGAGTCTGAAAGAGCCAACTTGTTTTTTGAGGAATAATAATATACCTTTATGAATAGTAATATTAATAGTAATATGAACCTAATAAATATTTAATTTTATTATTATTTTATTTTCTTATGTCTTTAAGAAAATAACATCTTGGTTAATTCTCCAAATAGATATAAATGCAGTTATATTATTAAAATTGTTAATTTTTAATTAAATTTACTTTTATTAAAAATAATTAAATTATTAATATTTAGAAAAATATTATAAAAAATGGAGTTAATTTTTTATTTCTACACGTCATGAAATTATTAGGGTACATTTTTGGTTTTTTTCTGAAATAGTTGAATTTTTGGTGAATTGTAAAAATACAGTTTTGAGTTACGATGTGTTTAATGACATCATTAATGATGTAATATTGAGGTAATAATTTTGGTAGGCTTGGGTACAGTAAAATATGATATTTGGTGTCCCATGTGTCTATTGCCATGGGAAAATACCCTGGTAAAGCCCATGGTTTTCCAAATACCACTACTGAGGTGTCCCATGGAAATTATTAAAACATTCCCTCAATGTTTTTATTAATACCTTCCCATTCGTTCATTAGATTCATTCCTATTTCCTTATCAATGAGTCACGAGCCTTATTACCTTTCTAGTAGTCCTCCCGAGGTTTTCTCAATCCCCCAAGGTCCCAAACTTCATGTTTTGGAAGTTACTCTCCAAGGTAATAAAATTCTCAACTTCTTTCTTTTTTCGATTCATGTTCTCTTTTATGTCGTATAACATTCATGTTTTCATACCATGTTATTATTTAATTCTTATTAACGATCTATTTTTTATTATGATTCATTTTTCTATGGGTGAACCTTTCCCCCTATCTTTTAATTTTTTTCTAAAATCTTATTTCATAGTCATTATTCTGAAGAATTTTCTTCTCAAAATATCTCTATATTACCAAGAACTATTATTATGTTATAATATTTTAATCTAAATTTTATTATGGTGGGATATTTCATTACATATCTATCTTAATTTCCATATTATGTACGAATGATGATATACCCTCTTTTCTCTCATCAAAATATTTGATGAATTTTTATGTGACACTATTAGGTTGTCGAGTTTTTGTAAGGGATTTCTCAACTATTATTTTATTTTGATATCCTTTCTTTTATTATTTCCCCATTTCCTATAATTCAAGAACAATTAAACCACCATAAATATTTTATATTCTGGATTTTCTCATGTTCATTTAAAATTAATCATCATTATTCTTTTCTTCTTCCACTTATTCAAGGAATAAAAACATTGTCCATGATGTCTCAAATTACCAAAATCATCGGCGATGAAATTTCAATTTTCTTTAATTAATTAATGTCTCATCCTGAAACCATTTTTATGGTTTAACCATGTTATAATATATTTATTATTTCTCATCCATGGTTTAGTAACTCTTTTTTACGCCAGGTTATAATTTATAAAACAGAAGGAGGTTGTTATTATCAAAGAACCACAAAAATTTTCTAAATGAACATCATTATTGTTTTAACATATGAATCATCCTCATATAAATATTAAAAATGACAAATGGTTTAATTTTTGTTACTATAAATGTATAAATACCTTACCAGTCTAATTTCGGAGTTTCACTTCCAATCGAGAAAAATATCCATCATGAACAAATAAGGGAAATCATGTAAAGAAACCCACCCAAAACAATGAAAGGAACAAAATACTAACAATTAAAGGATTAAATTATTTAACGAAATGATCATATAAGATATTATAAAGATGTATATTTTTCTTTAAGATATTCATAACAATCTATTAACCATTATATATGAGATTTAGAATAGTTTTAAGAATAAAAAACCCGAGGTAAGCGAATTCTTAACCCAATTTCAATTCTTTGGGTTATCCTTCTTCATTACTCATTATGTGGTTTTAAGAATAATAGTGTGATGAATTGTTTTTATATTACATTTTATTATTTGTATTTATAGTAATTCACATATCAAATACATTCTATTAATTCACATTCCAATAAAATTTTATGATACCTTTCATTTAAAATCAATTTAAAAATATCTTTATTAATTATCAAAAGGATTGTTTTTATGGTATGAGTGGTTTTTTCTGAATTCAAGATACCTTATTATCATGATATGTCCCTTGTAAAACATTTATGTTGATTTTTTCATATTTTAGCTCAATATATGTTTGGGTTTATCCTATTATAGCTCAATATATATTGCATGTTAGAGACCATTATAGCTCAATATATGACAGATGAGCCCCATTATAGCTCTCCAATGCATTGGGTAATCCAAATATGGAATTTGACCAAAGTGTTATTACATATGTAAGGGTAAATTAAAGAGGGTTATGGTAAATATTTACCAAATAAACTAAATGATGTTTTTATGCATATGAGTTTTTATGATTATGGGTTTTATTGGTTTTTATGTTATCACTTCACTAACACTTTCTTTATATATATCCCTTACTGAGTTTTATACACATCCCATGTTTTTAAAAGGTTTTTTTCATAGGATATATATATGGGTAAGAGAAATAAAGGAGTTTTGATGAATTATTTAGAGTGTTTTTAAAAAAATAATATTTTAAGCTTTAATGTAATATATTTTGAAAAAATGGAAAATGGTTTTAGTAGTATCATCTTGTATGAATGCGGTATGTTATATATGTAAGGTATCGTATTTCCCTAAAACTCTAAACTCAAAAATATCCTCAATCAATAGTAATTTATATTATTGACAAAAATTAAATATTAAGTGATGTTTTAAGGCCAGGTATTTATACAAAACATACTAAAAAAACAAGGCAATTGACACACTAAATAATGGAAACAATGAATGATGATTAAAAAATGGTAAAAATAAATTATTAAATGATCATATATTATATTATAATTACGATTATGAGTCATAAATAAGTAAATAAAATACTTAAAAACATTTTATAGTAGGTTAAAGGAAGTTCACCGAAAAGGAAACACAAGGTAATGGATTCTGTCTCAATTTACTTTCATCAAAGAACATTTGTATATTATGCACCAATTTCATTAATATAGTGTATATACAAAAGATTTTACATGTAATAACATTGATACATCATTAATCATGATATTTTATTTTTCTAATTGAATTATAATATTTATGTAGATTTTAATTAATAGTTACCAAGTGGTAAAGAATTGCATAACTCAAAATATTTTTAAATTGGTTATATTATTTCTTTATTATCATTAATAGTATACGATTATGTGTATAATTAATTTTGATTATATTATGTTTTATTTAAATTTTTATGTTTATTTATATTTGAAAAACATAATTTATTATATGGTTGTTTCTCAATTTAGTGTTATGATATTTGTAAGGGTTTACATCACAATATAATTTAATTTAGGATGGATTACAATTTTTTTTAAACTGAATCAAACTATTAGATAGTTTTCAATTAAACCATTTAATTACATTTTTCACTGGTTAATCGTGACATTTTTTTAATTAATAGTTCCCTATTTAACTCATGGGTACTTAAAATGTTTTAAATTTTTTTTATGTAAACCTATCATAGATTTTATTTTTGGTTCGAGGTTTATGTCTCAAAAATAAATGTTTTATAAAAAAATTGAAAATTGGTTGTTAAATTTTCAAAAATATATATAAAATATTGATTCATCGTTATTTTTTTTATGTAAATGATTTTTCAAAAAAAAACAATAGATAAATCATATTTTCTTAAAGAGAATTTTAAAGATCTTATTTTATTTATTTTATGAGAACATCCATATATATTACTTATCTAAGGATATGTTGTACTGAAACCATCATTATTCTTCATCTGGAAGGGTAATGATTATATTTTACAATGATATTATTGAAATTCAGTTCCTTGATTCATGTTTTTAGTCCCCTTGAATAATTCAATTTCTTTTAATCATTGGAAATTAAATTTCTGATATTTATCTATATAATTTATCTGGGATATTTTTATTATTTAAACAATGTTCCATTTTTACTTATAGTGTTTACATTGGTGGTCATTTTATAAACTGAGAAAATATTGATAAAATAATATCTTTAACTTAATATGGATATTTGAATATATGGTAAATTGTTTATTAAATTAATTTTTAGAAATATGAGGTATACTTTGGACATGTGCTACACGAGTTGCGACTATTGAAAATAATCCATTATATGCATCAGTAGTCTCCAAATATGTATTCAATTGGAAAAAATATCATCTCATTTGTTTCCTAGAATTTTTAAACTTTTTGAGGATAGACTAGGATAGTAGTATAATATGGAATGTCTTGACAAAAATCAAATGGGATTATACCCATAGACATAAATTATTGTAATTATAGATTCTGACAGTAACTAACATGAGGATAGTTCTTGATAGATCAGATGTAAAATATTTTCCATTACTACATTATTGTTACTCTGTCATTATTTGATTAGTTATCATATGCATGGTCACATTTCAAGATAATGTGATTATTTATATGGGATTATTCTATCATTTATTAATCATTAAATATTGATTATTATTTATCTGTTTATTTTTTGGAATATTTTATTAGTTATCTAAATCTATATGTTTATTATTTTCATTGAATCATTATTATTTCTATTATATGTAACCCTCATACGGAATTTGAGATCACCCATATTTTGTTTCTTAACATCCATTTATGAAGATGAAATCATTGAATGAGTTTCAAGGATGTAGTTTCTTAGATTTTGGTAGGTATTAAGTTTTATTTTTTAGTCCAAAATATAAAAAATGGGATCATATATATAATCTGGTTTTTCAAAAAGGCATAACTATTTATTCCTTTGGGTTTGATTCATTTTCATCATGCCAATGTATTATATTAATAAATTGGATTAGGGATTCTGGAGTTGTGGTGTTACATTTTTTATCAAGTAATGCTGAGTAGAATAATTAGAAACTAGATTTATTAAATCTTATATTACAAAACATGAGACTATTCTAGAAAATGATAATGTATATATATATATATATTATGACATCTGAAAAAATATATTTTTGACTATGAGATTATCTATGAATTTTTTTTTAAATTTATGATAATTATTTCACTAGTTTTGGGAATAACAATTATGTTATAAAATCTCACAATATAATGTAGTGTATGATTTTTTTTAGAAAATTCACTTGGAAGGAAGATGTGTTCCAATACTCATGAAAAAAAAAGAGATTTGCCTATAAAGAAAGCCAATAAAACTATTATTTGATATGAAAATTTGTTTTATATATATTATGGAATATTAAATAGGTAGTGAAAATTAAACATTACCAGAAGCATAAAAGATATCCACAATGACATTATCCAATGAAGCATCGTTTTATAACGAAATAGAACATCTTATTTAGGTAGAATATTACTATAATTATAGACGAGCAATGAACTATGTATCTGGAGAAAATATTTATTACCTTGGGATATGGTGAAAAGGAAAAGGTTATAATTTTTGGCATTGTATCAAAGGTGATATTGATCAGTGGATGCCATTAATTAGGAATAATAAGGAGGCTAAGGAAATATAACTCCTACAATGGAAATCTTTTAAGGATGAATTATTCAAAAAATATTTCTATCCTAATATACCAAATGGGGTGAAGAGATATTTCCATAACTTAATGAAAATGGATGAAGAAATTGTTCTATAGTATGAAGTACCATTTACATGGAGATCTTGGAATGTTATAGATTACATACACAATATAGAGTAAAATATTGACAATTTCATCTTGGGGATTCAACTATGTCTTTAAAGGATGATGGTTTCTCAAAAAATTTAATTGTATAATGATATAATTTTGTGTTCTACAGTGAAATTGTATAAAATTTCCATGTCTTATGACTTTAAAGGGAATAGGGGTAAGAATGGGATGATATGAGAAATCATGGATAATGGGAAAAATGAAATAAGGATATTCTCAGATTTGAAAATTGTTGAATGAATCACCATGGGTAATGCTTGAAATGGTTGGGAGATTGATACAAGTGAGGAGGAAAGTGTCAACAGGAAAATTAATGTAAAGGGAAGGATAAAATGACTTTTATTCATTGATTTAACTATTGTGAAGTGGTACACTACACAAATAAATACCTAGGGAATCAAGGGAATCTACCACAGATGAATCCATCGGATCCTGGTGAAGCTTATAAAATTTACACAATTGAAGTGCAATAATTAATTTACATCTATATCTATATCTATGAAATATATTATAAAATTACTTTTTGGATGATGTTATCATAATATTATTTATTATATATAAGGATTGTACTTCATTACATTTCATTAATGAGATAATATATCAAACGACTCCAAGAAAAGCGATTATGTAGTAAGTAAATATTTTTTTAAAAACATGGTTGATGGAAAACTAAACCATAAAATGTTAATGATTTTGAGAAAATGTTGATTAAATAAATACAACACTGATATGGTTAATGTAAACTAGATTCTACTAAAAAACATGTAACTGATTCTAAATATTTCTATAATAATAATTGGATGGTTCATAAGTATAACCATTTATGAAATGTTTTATGTCGAACTATGGACAAATTTTTAGATGTTAAATTATTTATACTCAGTATGATGAAACCATTCTAAAAGATTAATTATAATTTATTCAAGGAATAACCAAAGTATAATATTGTGTTTATGAAATATAAATGTATCATGTAATTATATTTACATTTATTGTTAGAGAATGAATGAATTTCACATCTATAGGATAAGGGTCTTGAAAATAATATTTTGTCATATTATAATCATTTTTATGATATAAATAACATTATTGACACCACTAGTTTATGGATTTGTGGGAAAAAAACATTCTCGTGGACATTTTCTCAATCACTCTCTATCAGAACATGATTGTTAGTTTTCCATTCTATTTTCTGGTTTTCCCAAATGTTATCATATTTTATTGTCAAGTATTATGGTGACATTCACCATTCCAATCCAATGTTATTATTAAGATGTGTTATCAAAAATATTTACACAGTGCGGGTTGGTCTAAGTAGATTAATCAAGATAGGGGGGATGATTCTAGTATCAATAAAAATTACAGTTAAATGGTTTTCATAAAATGCTTCCCCAATAAAATTTAATACAACCTAGTTAATCAAGTTAATATAGTTATGATAGATAGACTTTTCAAATAACTTCTCAGAAGACTGATTAATTCTCTGTAATCTCAATATAAGTAATTGATATTACTTTTGAAGTTATTCTAATAAGGCAAAAAAATTGTAACTTCTATACAAGATTAACTATCAAAGTAAATATAGTGATATCAGAATTATATAGTAAAATAGAGAAAAACTAAATTAAACAACAAAATGGATAAAAAATGTGGTTCATTCTCAATCTGATACCTAATCCACTTTGCATGGTGATCACCATCCACTAAGAAGTGTATATTAATAACCATTATGCAAACCTTGGATTGGGGTAAACAACAGTGCACAAGACCATCCAGGTCACATGACCTCATCCATAGTTTTATGGGTATAAACTATCAGGTCACACAAGGTCTTCTTCCACACTTATCAGTAGGAGTAATCAAGTGTAAAAAGATATAAGAAGAATAATATCTTGAATCCTTCTATTTAATGTATGAGACAATGTGTTTTTAATATAGATTCACAAACACTGCTCGAAAGCTAACAAAAATACACAATAGAGAAAATGATGATGAGAAAATTTTATATGTGTTTTAAGTGTTATTACATGAAGTGTGGACTTCTTATATAAATCATATTCAAGTATTGAGTCCTCCTGTTAGAAATAGAGTATCACAAGTCTGGTTCTCTGGTTTCCAGTTATATGTAGCTCGTGTTAATCATGCAGTTGGTATTAAGAAGATGATTTGGGTCTAATATGTGCTATTATAGATTTTTTATTTGATAATGCTTTGTTTCTTCTTTAGATATATCTTGGTGCATGTATCAGTTCACTTTTCAATAATGTCGACGATTCTTCTAGACAGTAATTCTCATCGCTTGTTTCATGGCCAGAATTTTCGTTTCAATATGGTAGTTCATGTGTTTCATCTGAAAGGATGATGAATCCTACACCTCAAACCCCGTACGGTCATGTGACATGTCTTCAATGAAATGTTAATTATGTTAGTGCATTTAAAATACTAAAATATGACCATTATAAATTAAATTAAAAATGAAAAAATAGATTAAAGAACGGGTTTACATCTTTCTAGAAACGGTGTCACCACGAAACAATGCCTTCTTCTATTCCATTGAGCGGTGAGATAGTCATGATGTCATATTTGTATTATTATCTGGAACCGGTAGCAAAAATGCAATGTTAGGACCATAGTGTCTGGTCATTTTCCAAACATTGAATGATATCTTAACAAGAAACTGGTGTCAAAAACCTCATGTGATCTGAAATTGTTTATAGTGTCTATGTCATGGTGCTTGGGTCACTGTTTCTAGGTCATGGTGTATGGGTTATAGTGTTTGGCTCGTGGTTTCTGGGCCATGGTGTCTGAGTCCTTTTCCAGAAAACCAGAACTATTGGCAGACTCAATGTTTTCTCAGACTTATGCAAATATCTGTACATAGACATAAGCTGTAACATTCACTGAATGAGTTAGACTTAATTATTGATAAAATAAATCATTATATAATGAAGTTAAATATAGTTTAAAGTAATCAGTTATGATTTATAAGAATCAATATCTTGTGAAAAATTATTTGAAGCATAAAGAAACCAAGAATATCTACACATAAATTTGAAGCATAAAGAAACCAAAAATATCTACACATGAAATGAGATAGATTAAATAGCTGTAACAATTTGTGATTATTAAAAAATTATTAAAACATGAGGAGTAAAACAATATCACCATTTTTTCTGATCAAAAATAATTTTTTGTATTAGTTTTTCACCACTCCCTTATTTTATGTGTCTCTCCACCTTTTGAAATTATCAAAAAGAGTACATAAGTAAATAATATAATAGACAAAAAGACTTCACAATTCATTAGATGGAGAAAGACGAGGTAATATAAGTATTAGTCAACAAAAATAAAAATATCCCTATCAAAACATAATGTTCCATTTCCTTCAGTACTGGTTGTCTTCTCTTTGCCCTTGGCAGCAACATTAGGAGGAGCCATAGGAGTCGAGGTAGAAGTTGAAGAAAAGAGTGAAAAAACTATCAGAGAAGGAAGAGGGGGCCCTTCAAAAAACAGAGGGCCCCAAGGTAGGTTTGGTGGGAGAATGAAGTAATCATTGGTCAGGGATAACGAGTCTGATCTGACATAGATCTTGAGAGGCATACACAACGGTAGAGGAAAAGGTAGTGGATTTGGAAGGAGGCAAAACATTCTGAAAGGGTGTAGTTGAAGGAGCCACAATTGCAGTGCTCTACACATGAATATAAGTCCTCAATAACGTGATTGAATCAGAAATAATCCCACCACCATGCTGCTTCAATTTCTCAAAATCATTTTTGTTCTTCGTGAACTTTTCCAAAAAAGGAGTGAAATCTTTAAGCTTTTGAACAAGAGTTTTGAATACTTGAGTGAGAGGTGGAATTATTAATTTCTCTATAATGTACGTAAAATGTTTTGTAATGTCATGCTTATAGAAAATCTTATTGAAGTAGAAATGCACCTTCTTAGTAATTTATTCCTAAGGATCATTATCAATATTTGAATTAATCCTTACCAAATCAAGGAACATGTTGAATGTTTTTACCACCATAGATAGACTCTCCTTGTCAATGCCACTTATCACTAATTGATGTTTCTCTTAAACGACAGTTCAGAGGAGATCATTGTCAAATGGTTGAGATGACTTTCCAGAGGCAGTAGAGGCTATAATAGAAAAAGTGAGGGACTTTAGTTGATTCAGAACATTCTATAGACATCTCTTATACTCATCAATCAATTTTTTGAGACCAATAACAAGATCAAACATTTAATGAACTATATTGTTGTTTCTCTAATCCAACTTGTCAGTGAAGGAAGGTAGGTTCAGTTGATTCATAGAGGAAAGTTCTTATGGAATCTAACCATTAACAACCTCAAAAAGATGAGCAATAGGATCTGGTCTTGATTTCAACAATATATGCATATCTTCAACCATTGCTCTGAGAGACGTCACTTTATCATTCAACTGTTTGTTCTCAATTATGTCCTCTAAAATTTCATGATTCATTTTTTGGATGAATATTTCAGATGATATTTTCTAATAGTATGGAAACATCTCTTTCACCTAAGTTTGTTATAAGAGCAGGTTTAGTGCTCATGAGCATTTCAACTCCAGAAAATAATGTAGCTCCAAAGGCTTTCAGATCAATCTAACTCACTAAAGTAGGGGGTTCATGTGAAGGTTCATGAAGAAGAGTTCAGACTGGCTCATGTTCTTTTTTAAGGATTACCTCTTGATAAGATACTAGTTTCAATTGAAACATAGTAGATATTTTTATGCGACTAACCGAGGCTTCTTGAGTATAATTCACATCAAAGAAGATAGGGAACATGTAATAAGTGTCTAAATTGATTTTATCACTAGGGTTAAGAATTTTAACACATTCTAGACTAGGGTGATTCTCCCCATCAACAAGTTCATCTCTCATAGGACTAAGAGATTCAGTTCTTTGATGTGTTTCAAAATTTTCATCCTCAATATCCTCATCCATTTATTTTCTATCTAAATAAAAGGCTTGCACTATTATATCCTTAGTAGAGAGGATAATCTGAGAATCAGGTTGTTCCTCTAAGAGTTCCTCAAAATAATCATATTTATAAAGAAAAAGTTCTACATCTATGTTCTCTTCCAGAACAACCATTTCTCTAACATTTAAAAAAGGCACTTCTTTAGAAGGATGTTCTTATTCTAATTCAACAGTTTCTTTGGGAATAGGTACATCCTTCTCAACTATATCTTTTGAAATTGTTCCACTATCTTCCCAGTCTAATACAATTTCACTTGTAAGTGAAACAACCTCGTCTTCTTATTCTTAAACAGAATAGACTACAATTTCATCTAGTACCAAAGTATGATCATATATTTCTTTAGGTTTTGAATAATTCTCAACCAGATTAAAATTTTCATGAAACCTTTCATTATCCACCACCGAAGACATTTTACTAGGATTCCAACTAATTTTCATTCTTTTCACTGTATCCTTTGAGATCCAGAATTCAGAGTCATTGATGACTTAATTATTCAGTAAAACCATTCCTTTAACATACACCATATCACATATTGACCTTTATTAGAACAAAGAGGTAGATATTGAGGTTTCCTTAATAAAATCAAACATATGATGTGTACTAGACATGTACAGGTTAATATTGTATCCATTCATTATAAGATGTATCCAAAATATATCTTGATATTTTAGGTTAGATAAATATCCTTTTCTTGGACTAATCTGATTCGGAATAAAATTAAACAACAATATGGTTTCGCCATCCATCTCAGCAGCAATAACTCTTCCATTTGTTTTATTTTCAATCAAGATTTCTAATGCTTCTTCTAAAAAAAGATATCGTTGGGAGGAGGAGGACATCTATAATAGTCCTCAAAAATACCATCATGTGATATCCCTAGGCAAGCATCTCATAACCTCGAAGAAAATGAACATATTCGGCCATTGATCTAGCTTCTTAAAATGAAATAATCTTTTGTATTGAATGTGAATTGAAAAAATTTATAGAACAGAGAAACTAGATTAGTGTAAATCGACCATTTCTCTTTTTTGAACTAGGCCTACCATCCCTTCTCTTTCAGTACATTCAACACTAATGAATTACTTGATAGTGACCACGTAAGGAAAATTTCCCTTTTTTGGTAACACTATTATATCAACAAGATTCATATTCAAAGAACCTTTGGGCACTATATTCAGTGCACTTTTTATTTCCTTCTTTGATCTGCGCTTCTTAGGAGTTGATAAATACGAGCTTTTCATTTTGTGAATTCAATAAGGGTTTGAGAGATAGAGAGAGAGAACTGAATGGTTGAAGGAGGAATTATAGTTTGAGAGAAGAGAGATCACGTGAAGAAGAGAGTGGAACCTATTTTTTATATCATTTAGGGATATCAAGAATTTCAAATTCAAAAGTGAGGGAAAGAAAAGGAATAAAATAATAAATCACAGTGATACTAGTTATAATATGTAAATAAAATGAAAAGATGTTTTTATAGTGAGACCAGAATAGACATTGATGATGAGATCGGAAGAGGTTGTTACGGTGGGATCGTAACAGGTTTTCATGATGTCATCTCTACTATGTGACTTCAAAACATTGCGACTATACTGTTTGAATTAGTATGTGTAAAATGGTATCTTAGAGACAGTAACCATGTCACCATAAAAATGAGATAACAAAGTTAAGACAATAACATTCAAAACTATGGGAGTGAGACATTACTTCTATGATAGTGACTTGTGAAACCCTAAAAAGTGAAATAGTAAGCTATGAAATAGTATGTTTTTAAATCAGTACACTTTCTAATTAAGACTTATCATGCCTAATTCATTAAAGATGTAATCTATTAATTAATAATTTAATGGTTTTGTGAATATATCTAAAATATTATATTCGGTTCTAATGAATTCCAAAGTGATATCACCTTTATGATAATGGTCTCTCAATAAGTATTTTCTAACATCAATATGTTTTTTCCAAGAGTGTGAAATGTTATTTTTGAGATGTTAATAGCATTTGTATTGTAACAATTTATAGGTACATTCTTGAATTGATATCTATAGTATAGTAATGTGTGTTTCATCCACAAAATTTGAGCACAAAAATAACCAGTAGCAATGTATTCAGCTTCGGTAGAAGATAATACAACACAGTTTTGTTTCTTACTACACCATGATATTAGAGACTTTCGTAAAATGTGAAAAGTTCTAGAGGTTCATTTTCTGTATAAATTACAACCATAGATATCAGCATCAGAAAAACTAACTAACTCAAATTATTTTCCTACGGGATAGAACAATCTAGATTTGGTGTATGTTTGATGTATTTGAAATTCATTTTATCAATAATTAAATGAGATTCCTTATGGTTTTCTTGAAAATGAGAAAACATACATACAATAAACATAATATCAATCCGACTAGTAGTTAAGTAGAGTAATCTTGTAGTCATTCCTCTGTAAGTGGTTTGATCAAAATATTTTTCATCTTCATCAATATCCAACATACATGTAGTACACATTGGTGTGTCACTACTTTTAGTGCTATAAAAGAAAAAACGTTTTAGAAGATCATTAGTACATTTTCATTGATTTAAAATAATACCATCCTTATTTTAATATATTTGGAATCTAATAAATAGTTTTAGGTCACCCATTAAACTATTTTCAAAATCACTTTGCATCATTTTAGAAAATTCAATACATAAATAATTTTTTGAAAATCCAAAAATAAAATCATCTACATAAATTTGAGCTACTAAAACATCCTTGGAACTTAATTTTATAAAAAGGATAGGATCCGCTATTCCTTTTGTAAAACCTTTGAAATAATTAAAGGTACTTAATATATAATACCAAGCTCTTAGAGCTTGTTTTAAACCATATAATGATTTTGATAATTTTAAGAAATGATTTGGAAAATGAGGATTTGTAAAACAAAGAAGTCGTTAAATAAATACATCCTCACCTATATACCCATTTAGGAATGCACTCTTAATATCCATTGGATATAGATTGAAATTCTTATGTGCATCATAAGCAAGTAGGATTCTGATGGCTTCAAGTCTAGCTACGGGTGAAATGGTTTCCTCATTGTAAATTCCTTCTTCTTGAATACAGCCTTGTGCAACCAATATATCCCGGTTTCTAACTATATTACCAGCTCCATCTACCTTATTTCTAACTACCCATATAGTGCCTATTGTAAATATGTCTTTAGTTCTTTCAACAACTTTCCAAACATTATTCCTTTAAAACTGATTATGCTCTTCTTGCATATCAATCAACCAAAATTCATCATTAATAGAATCATTAATGTTTTTAGGTTCATGATTTGACTAGAAAACTAAATGTTCAACCTGATTTCTAATAGAAGATATCTTCTAAGTTCCATTATCTGAATCTGATATGAAAACATCAAAACGATAAATCTTAATTGTTATATCAACTCTTGAAAAAGAGGGACTAGTGATTTCAGGTTCATCAGAAGGCTCGGGATCATTGTGATTTGAATCTGGAGAACTTTCAGAACTGGATGTTTTAATAGATTTCTTTACAGTATGGTTAGAGGATTTAGAATTGATTCCTATATTTGACATATCATCCTACAGGTTCTCAAGAGTGGTCTTAGACTCATATGGTTCTTTCTAATAAAAATTGACATGGATAGATTCTTCCATACATTTAATTCTTTTGTTGAACACTCTATAGGATTTACTAGAGATTGAATATCATAGTAAAATTCCTTCAACACTCTTTGATAAAAACTTTTCAAGATTTTCCAATGAATTATGGATATAGACATTGCAACCAAATACGTTTAAGTAACATATATTGGGTTTTCTATTGTTCCACAATTCCTATGGAGTTATTTTAAGAATATTTCTGATCAACACACTATTAATGATATAGTATTCTGTATTTACTACTTCATATCCAAAATAAATAGGTAAGTTATATTCAGTAAGAATGATTATAGAAATCTCTTTCAAGGTTCTATTTCTTCTTTCTCCAACTCCATTTTGTTGAGGTGTTCTAGGGGCATAGAGATTATGATAATAGCCATTTTGTGAACAAAAGGATTCAAACTCTTGATTTTCAAATTCACAAAAATGCTGACTTATTGAGGATTTAATTAAAATTACACTAATATTTTCTACTATTTTAGCATATTTGGTGAAATGAGAGTAGGATTCAATTTTGTGAGCCAAAAATAATGTCCATGTATATTTACAAAATTCATCTACATGAACATAAACATAGTTTATCCCATTTAAAATAGAAACTCTAGATGTTCTAAACAAATCCATGTAAACCAGTTCGATAGGTTGAGAAGTTGACACTTCTTTCTTTGGTTTGAAATAAAAATTTTGTATCTTTCGCTTTTGACAAGGATTACACACTTTATCATTTGGAAAATCTAGTTTGTGTATGTATCTGATTAAACCTTTTCTGGTTACATTTTTAAGGGAGTGAATATTACAATGTACGAGTCTTCTACTCCAAAGCCAAGAATCATTGAGAAATACACATAAACATGGATCATTTTGAGAAACTAAATAATCCAAGTTAACAGAGTATAAATTTTCATTTCTAAATGTATAAAATAATAATTCATTTTTACAACTAAAAACATTGCAAACATTATTTTCAAAATTTAACATGAAATACATCATCACATAGTTGTGAAATACTAATAATATTATGAGTCAATCCATTAATAAAAAAATTACTTTGGAAATTAAAAATGAGTTAGAGTTACTAATTTGGTCGAGGCCAATGAATTTTTCATTTAGGCATTGTATCCAAAAGAGACAAGTCCACCATCAATTTTTATTATGTTATTGAAGCATGAATATTCTCCTGTCATGTGTCTGGAACAACCACTATCCAAGTACCATAACCTTTTACGATATGTCTTTAAACAATTTTCATACAAAATAGTCAATAGAAACAAACATTGGAACCTATATTTGTTTGGGTCTAGTAATATTAGGTACTAGATATTTAGGAACCCACATCTACCTCATAGGTTTCCTATAAGTATTATGTAATGTGCTAGAAAAAATAAAAACTATTTTGGTCCTGAAAATCATGAAACAATAGAGAGTGTATCATAACATGAACTAGTAGAAGGTTTTCAAGAACTAGGAGTGAAGCTGTATGTCCTCTATTAAGAAACAAAATTGGTTTTTCCAAAATATCTTTTACGAGGTTGATAGCCCATACCAGTAGTATATTTTGGAGAAATATGTTTACCTAGAATTTTTACCAAGGTATCATTATAATTTGTAAACCATTCAAGGTCCTTTTTCAATTTCTCTTTATATGTATTTACTTCATTTTTTTCTTTGAGTAATTGAACATATTTATCTTTTTTAATAGTCTGTTCAATATTTAATATTTGAGCTAAGAGTATGTTATTTCATTAAATACATGTATTTATCTTTTAGTTCATTACATGTATCTTCAAGAATATTTCAATAATTAAAAATTTCTTCTTTTGAAATATTGCTTGAATCACATTCATCTCCAAAAATATAAGAATTGTTTTGAGGAGATTATAGGGTTACCTCAAGTGTGTTTGTTATAAAACATATATTGTCTTTATTAGTATGTTCATCATGTAAAGATTATAAGTCACATGAACTGTCCTCATAAGCACTCCATGTTTATTTCATTTACTTTTTATTATTTCTTTCTTTGTCCTCATATTTATTTTTATACATGAGCTTGGGATAATAATCCTTTACATGTCCCTTACAATTACATTCACAGTATACTATCTTATTAAACTTGTCACTTCTTTTGCAATATTTCTTTCGTCTTCCCTTTTGATCATATCATCCATTGAAGTTAGTCTTTGTGAACAATTACTTATTCTTCTAATGTTTCTTAAACCATATGGATAATTGAGCGATCTCCTCATCACTCTCAGTTTATAATTGTTCACTACTAGAACATTCTATAGAGACATCAAATTTTTCCACTTTATTTTGTTTAGAGGTGGTGGTATTGAACGAAACATAATTTATTCTAAATTCCTCCTCTTCTTCCTTGTTTGCATTCATCTCCTCTTCATACATCATTAGTTTCCTAATGAGTTCTTTTAAAAGTAATTTTCTGATATCTGATGACTCTCAAAAAGAGACAGAGGTTCCTCTCCATCTATTAGGTAGGCATATGAGAATCCTCATGATTTTTTCTTTGGCAGTAACTTCTATTCTAAGAAAAATAATTGTGATGAAAATTTCATTGAACTTGATATATATATCATATATGGGCTCATCAGTTTTAATTTGAATGTTATCATACTAAAAACTATATGTATTAAGTCTGATTTTATTTACACTAGAAGTTCCTTCATGTGAAACAGAAAAGGTATCCAAAATTTCATGGGTAGTTTTACATGTATAAATTCTGTAAAATTCTTCATCTACTAAAGATAAATATAAAACATTCATTTCCATTCAATTGTTATTATAGGTAGTCTTGGTTGGGTCATCCCATGTAATTATATAAGTTTCAATAATATTATACTCATCTTTAATTGAAGAGAAAATTTCAAATCCCATACATTAAAAATACTTTTTCATTTTAATTTTCTATTTGTCATAATTAGTTCCATTAAAGAATAGTGGTTAGTTTGTTGGAGAACCTTCCAATCTCTTATCCATAATAAAGAGATAATTTTAATGTGCTAGAAATTTCAAATTAACTAGAATTTCTAGACCATTAAAGTAAATAAAATCATAGTTGAATAGTTTATACAACAGAGTCTTAATAAAATACCTTGATACCAAATGTTGGTTAGAGTAGTTTACTCAAGATGGGGGGGGGTGAATTGAGTGTCCATAAAAATTTCTGTTAAAAAAATTTCATTAAAAGGTTTCCCAATAAAATTGAATACAGCCTAGTTCATCATGTTAATATGGTTATGAAAGTTTAAATGTTCAAATGAATTCTCCAAAGTTTTATTAAATCTCAGTATTCTTAATATGAGTTATTGATATAAATTTTGAAGCTATTATAATAATGAAAAACAATTATAACTTCTATCCAAGACTACCTATCAAAGTAAATCCTGTGATTTCTGAATTATATAGTAAAATAGTGAAAATCAAAATTACATAATCTAGCTGATAAAACAAGTGGTTAAGTCTGAGCTAGAGACCTAAAACACTCAACTTGGTGATCACCTGACACGAAGATGTTTATATTAATAAACATTATCTAAACCCTAGATTAGGGTAAAAAACAGTCTGCAAGAATGTCCAGGTCACACAACTTCTTCCACAGTTTTCCATGGGTATAAACTTTTGGTTTACAAAAGGAACTCTCCTACAGTTATATGTGGGAGTAGAAAAGTGTAAAATGATATGATAGGAAAGATATCTTGTATCCTTCAATTTAATATAGGAGACAATGTTTGCATGAAATATAGATACACACACACTGCTCCAAAGCCAAAAATGTAACATAACACTGAAAAAGATGATGAGAAAATTATATAAGTGCTCTGAGGTTTATTCTATGCAGCTATGGACTTCTAGGATGAGGCAGATGCAAGTATTGAGTCCTATTACGAGAAACAGAGTATCACAATTCTAGTGTTATGGTTTCCAGTTAGATCTAGATCATGTTCTTCATGGAGTTGGTTTTGCAAAGATGATTTGACTCTGATATTTGGTATTACGACTTTTTTATTTTTGATAATGATTCGTGTGTTCTTAAGATGTATCTTGGTGTATGTATCGGTCAACTTTTCAAGATTGCTTGTGCTTCTACAAAAAACTACATCTCATCGCTAGTTTCAGGGCCACACTTTTCTTTTTATTTGGTAGTGCATGTGTTGGAGCCAACATGATGCATTTAACCTCCACCTCATACCTTGTTCTATCAGGTGACATGTATACAAAGAAATATTAATTATGTCAGTGCATTGAAAATACTCAAATATGAATATCATAAATTAAATTGAAAATGACAAAATGGATTAAAGAACGGATTCAATGTCTGTCTTGAAACAGTGTCACTTGGAAATGGTGTCACTACGAAACGATGTATTTTTCATTACCTATGAGTTGGAAGACAGTAATGATAGCATAATTGTGTCTAGATCAGGAACCAGCAGCATAGAATTAATGAGATTGGAACCCTAAAATGGTGACTTAGTAAGGAACTGGTGTCACAAACTTCATGAGATTGGAAACTAGTTACATTATCTAGGTCACGATGTCTGGGTCACGATGTCTGATTCATAGAGTTTGAGTTATGATGTGTGGATCACAGTGTATGGGTCATCGTGTGTGGGTCACGGTGTCTATTTCACCCTGTCTGGGTCATTTTACAGGAAACCAGAATTGTTGGCAGACTCACGGTTTCTCAGACTTATCCATATATCTGTATACAAACCTAAGTAGTAATATTCACCGAATGATTTAGAATTAATCCTTCATAAAATAAATCATTATAGACTGAAGATAAATATAATTTAAAACAATTAGTCATGATTTATAGGAATCAATATCTTGAGAAAATTTATTTAAAGCATAAAGAAAGAAAGCATATCTAAACATAAATTTGAGGCATAAATAAACAAATAATATCTACACATAATATTAGATATATTAAACAGGAGTAACAATTTATGATCATTAAAACATGATTAAAAAATGAGGAGTCCAACAGTGTGGTTTTATATCAAATTGTGCATTCAAATATCAAACCCCAAATTATCGAGATCAAGATTTTATTGTTAGGACTTAATTTATTTAAGGTAGGGAGAATTTAACACCCCAAGATTATATAATGTTTTCCTTTTAGAATAAATTAAATTTTGTTTCCATATATCATTATATGAGAAACCATGTTAAAATTACTCTACAAAAAAAATGATATTATATTTTTTCCCACAAAACACTATGTTTTCTTTTGTTACGCACAATTCCATGATCATTTAATAGCTTACACTACACACAATACTGAGTTTCACAAAACTCCAATATACTAATAATATAATTATTTAATATGATAGTTTTTATCTAGCTTATGTAATGAAATGTATAAAAAACATTAAATAATGCTGGAAAACATTCTATAATTGTATTTTTAATTATCCTTTTACCAATTAAATATGAATCAATATAAAAACAAACTGAATATTAAGGAAATACTTTTATAAAAAACAACGTTTACATGTAAAAGTCATTTTATCACAAAAAATAACATTAATTATAATTAGTGGATTATATTAATGAATTTTATTTATTATATAATAAATGTAATATATTTTACAATCAATTATTACATTTGATATGCATGTGGTAATAATATGTCCAATTTTACTCATAAAACTGTATTGTTCTAAATGCAGTTATTCCGTCATTTAATGGAAAACGTATTTTAAATTTCCCAATTTAAAACATCTAAAAAATTTATCGGAAAAAATAAAAATTATTTTCTAAATAGGTATATAAAAATAATATTAATTTGAATTTTTTTTATTTCTATGAGAAGTTTCATTTTATGATGATTAGTGAAAATTTTGGAATATTAATTTAAATATGAACTTTTCTAAAAAATTTGTATAGTAAAATTTTATTTTAAATTTTTTTAAATTAAAATTTGTTTTGTAATATATATATTGATCCCAATTAGGTCATTTAAAAAAATTACTTTGAAATTTGATATAAAATTATTTTAAACTTTTGATCATTAATTCATTAAAAGACCATTTTCTCATCCTCAATATGGGATTAATTTTAAATTTCATTTTAAAATTTATTTGATAGTAATTTGAAAAAATATATTAAAAAATTTGATTTAAAAAAACAAATAACACTTAGTATCTACATCATAGTTTTTACCAAAAAAATAGTTAAAGTAATTGAAATTTAGTTTTTGTGATAAGGGTAAAAAAAATTTCCTTAGTGGTTAAACATTAACCTACTGGGGAAGGATAACCAAAGAAATTTTAAAAAAATAAATTGGATGCCCATAAATCGACCATTAAAACCATTTTATGTAAGTTGGATAACTATTAGAAGAACATAAATTAAGGGAGATCACTCAATAGTGTTTACCTTTTATTTTACAAGAATTCCACTTCCCCTCAACTATTAAAAGACACTCACCTCCCCCTCATTTATTCACACATCTCAAGGAATTAGATTCATCAAAAACTAAAACAATTTCACAAAAAAATCCTTACCATAGTCTTATAAGAATATAATTTTTTAAAAGGAAAACCAAAGATGTCCTTTGGTGCAAACCAAATGAATTTTCTCGAATAAGAGGTAACATTCTTCAAAGAGAACTGTTATTTCATTTAATTCTTCACCCATTACGTTCAATTTAAATAATGATTATATAATAACATTAGTATCCCAAATATACTAAGATATTGTTATGATAATAGTTTAACAAACATTAACTCATAATTCCATCAAATGGGATATGCAATCATCGTTCAAGTGTATGGAGAACTACTCCCTCGGAAATAGATTTCGTTAGTTCATCTATTACAACATTTAAAGGTTGAAAATAATAATGGATTTATATTATATATTTCATATATATGAAATTTATAATTTCTATATGCTTATTTAAATATTATATAAGTAGCACCTTCATTATTTTATTTTTTTAGAAATAAAAAAATATAGTTTGTGGATGTGTGGACTTCTGCCGCCTTAAAGCGATGTGATTCATTCATACTATACATGGAATGTATTGAGGACAGTTTTAATAAAAATGTGTTACATATATGACATAAAAATGATAATATAATTATCTTATATATATATATATATATATATTTTATTTTCATTCTCTTAAAATAGAATGAAAATAAAATTAGCACTGAAGGATACGTACGATGTACCATCTCAATGAAATATCAATTTGATATCCTATATACAAACATTATTGATTCTTATAAATATATAGATAATATATATATATAATATTTAATTAAATTATACTTTCTTATATTAATAAATATTTATCTAAATAATAGGAAAAATTAACAGGTCAAAACATACTTGAAAGACTAGGAAATTTACATAGTAAATACAAAATATTATGATATATTATTAATTAAGTATAATAAGATTTAATAACAAGATCATATATGATTATATAAATATTATTATTGTTCTCATATAAGTGAATAATTTTTCTAAATCCATTATAAATGAACATAATAGATGTTCACCCAAAATGAAATGTAAGGCAATGGATTCTGTCTCAATTACCATTCATTGAGGCACATTTGTATTATATAAACCATTTTATTTAATACCATGTATATAAAAACCATTTGACATGTAGTACCTTATTAAAATACTTATTCATGGTATTTTATGTTTCAAATTTAATTATATTATCTAGGTGGATTTGAAGTAATGGTTACAATGTGGTAATAAAATGAACTAATCATCTTCAACTTCATTGGGTTATATTATTTCTTCATTATAATTATTATAATAATATTATGTGTATAAATAGAATTTATTATATTATTATATATTTAAAAAAAATTGGACTTATTTTTTATATAGATAATCAATTAATTATATTATTATCACTTTTACATTATGATCATTTCATGGGTTTACACTACATTCTAATTTTATTCGGGATTGTTTACACTTGAATTTACATGAAATGAAATTATTAAATCATTGTTCAATAAAAACATTAATTTTATTTTCCTTCTGTAACTCATGTAATTTTTCAATTAGTATTAAAATGTTAATATTATTTTTTATAAGAAATGTTTTAATGAAATCTCGAAACAAACTCTCTTTTTGGTCACATATATGTGAACTATTAAAACCATGTTTTATAAAAATAGTATCAATTTTTTTAACACATAAAAATGACTTATCAAGGATATTTTCTCCCATTAAATTGAATATATACTTTTAAAAGGTATTTTCAAATAATTTTTTAAAAGTATATTTTCCTCAGTTATTATTTATAAAATGTCTTCTATTTCACTATTTGAAACTCCACTTTATATTACTCCACATGGGATATGATGTATTGACACAATAATTATTATTCCTATGAATTTTTTAAGACTTATTTTACCAAGGATAATATGGAAATTCACTTTGTTGATTCATTTTTTTATTCCCATTGAAGCATTCACTTTCCTATAACAATTAAACATTAATTTACTCTAATTATACAAATCATTTAGCAGGGATAATTTTATTGTATAAACCATAAATTTTTTTAATATATTATGTATCCATTGATAAATATTTGATTGAATGGGGAGATATTGAAAAATCCATATCCTTTACTCAATGGAGATATTTGATGATATGTAATTTTTTTATTAAATATATTATTTGATATATGTGAAATGATTTGGACATTCACTAAATGTTTTGGGGACTATTTGAAGTAATTATTTCAATGCATGAGTAGTCTCATTAGATGTATTCTAATTGTGAAAAAACACTTCAAATTTTTCAAAATATATTTATGTTTTCAGGAGGATTGATCTTTAGTGTAGTGTATTTTGAAAGGACTTGATATAACTCTAATGGTTTTATACCAACTAACATAAATATTCATAATGATAGAATATGAGATTAACTATCTTGACGATAGATCATAAATGTTAAGATTTTCAATATTATGCATTCTATCATTATTGTTCCTCCATGTGATTATTGTATTTTTAATAATATCTTTTTTCATCTTTCATGCTCTAATAATTATTTATATGTCATTAAATTTTCATATTTTAGTCTTTCAATGTTTATTACGCTTAATCCATTTATTTAATTCCATTTTTCGATTAGTAATTTTCCATTCCATGTTTATTATTCTCATTTTTTAATATTTAGTTTTACGTTACATAAACCTTAATGAGAATTTGTGATCTCCCTTAATTATTTCCTTTAATGGGGTAATGAATATGAATTATTGGAAAGAGTTCATAGGATTTTGTTTATTATCTTTTGAAATGAAATATGTATTATTTTAAATTGAAAAAAAAATTGCATCTTGTAATTAATCTGGTTTTCCATAACTTTTAAAATATTCATTCTTTTTCAGTTTGATTATTTTTATTAATATATAACTAATAATGAAAATTTATATTTCTATGCTTCTGTAGTCAATGTTTTAAATACTTAATGTTTTATTCACAATACTCTAATAGTGATTTTGATTATTAATATATTATTTTTTACTTTTTAAATAAATAAGAGAAAAACATTGAATGATATGTCCTATCAAAATTGATGAATTCTATTGACAATAAAGGGTTTATTTAAAAGTGAAATCTATCAATAACTATCTAAGATAAAATGTGGATGTGTTATCTATCAAAAAATGATTTCAAATACTATGTTTTATATTTTTAAAATATTATTAAAATGGAAACTTTTGAATGGATTTTAACCAACATAGCATTAAATTCAATTATTATGAAAAAATTATATTTTTATCCTCTATGTAAAACACATATAATTAGAATTCAATTAATTAGAAAAAATTAATGAATGCATGAGATTAATAAATAATAATTTACCATAATTTTTACATCCAACTATTATTTCATGAAAATAAAAACCCCAAAAGATTACAATTTAGATTTTTCTTTTTTAAATGAAAATATTGTTAGTTCAAATATATTAAAGAATTTAAAATTATATTAATGGTGTGAATCATACACTAAAAATATTACTTAAGTAATGTGATTTATATAGAGTATTGAAATGATGTTACCAAATTGAATACATAGAGAAATAAAAATGATTAACTTTCACAATAGAGAAAACTATACATTTATCAAAAAAATATTCAACCATTGAGTATGAAAGATCAATGTAAAAAATTATAAAATTTTTAATTTGAGGTTATTCTGATGTATTCTTTATGAAAGATATTTTAATGATAATTCCCATACACCAGACATAAAACTGAGTATTTTTCCAAAAGTTTTAACTTCAAATTATTAGAATCAATAAAAAAATGTTTAATAATATAAAATGATTTTTCAACTCAAGAATTCAGAATCATGGGAAATGGTCACCAAATATACCCAAATAACATGTTCCACAAAATTGAATTGGTTTTTGAATAAAATTTTAAAATTTAAATAAATATTAATTATGTAAAAATCAAATATAATTTCAATAGTTCTAACGAAGACAACATATATGAAATATTTCTTGGATGATATATCACATTCACAAAGTTTGAAAACTATAAACCAAATCATTGATTTTTTAAGGCACATAAGAAAATTTTATAAAATAATATTGAAATAAAATTTTGACAATACTGATTAAAATAATAAAAATATCTCATATATTTAAAATGATTCATCATGAATCTATGTTCAAATATTTTATAACATTTTCACCCACAATTAGCTTTCTTCATATATTTTAAACAAACCTAAAAAAAATTTTTAACTTAATAACAGTGTCATGGTAGTATGTATTCTGATTCAAAAAATAAAATTCCAAGGATGAATTAAAAGGATTAGAAAATATCTCAACTGATTGTTGTTGTTTTCCTTTCTATTACACTAAGAAAATCATCTTTCATTAAATCACATGAGGCTATAAATTTGTTTCCCATTCAGGATCCTAAAATATTAAGAAAAATTATACATTTAATCAGATAATTTTAAATAAAGAAAAGGAAAACAAGTAAAAGATAGTGGGTATGTCGTTGATGATACAAGAAAATGGTTAGAAAAATGTTGTGGCAGTGGAATATGAAAGCATGTAAGGATACCAAAAATGATAGAGTGAAGTGTATTTATCTAAAATTGAATTAAAAAAAATAATTAATTCAATCATGGGTTATCTTAAATGTCTCTATTTGTTTATAGAATTTATCAAATTATTATAGCGAAAATATGGACATAACCACTAGGTTGATGCTTCCTCTTAGAAGATGGACATTTATTATTTTATAAAACTATATCATTTTGAATTAAAACAAATTCTCCAACTCCAACTGTAAAAAAAACACTCCAGAAGTTATTTAAAACAGTTATACATGAATTTATATGTGAATCTATTATACATCCCATGAAATCAAACATGATAACCAAAAGAGGTTAAATAATCCCTTAAATCACATAGATAAAAAAAATTATTCACATCCACCATGAAACTTAGTAATTTAAAGATACTCAATGATGAATTCTAAATCAGATGCAACCTACTAACATTTTTGGAAAATGAATCCATAGATGATTGAAATATGATTATATAGTATAATACCACATTATGTTCTCAAATTATTGGATTAAAAAACATTTTTTAGGTTTCTCACTTGACTTAAATGAATTTAAATTAAAATAAAAATGTTAGAAATAATAATTAAGACCTCCATTCTCAACATAAAATTTTATTTTAGGTTAGATAACCTATTTATTTAGAAAAAATTGTTATTTTAGAATATTATAAAACGCATAAAATATTAATCACCATTTTTGATAATTAAATTTTCAGTTTTTCGAAATAAAAGCTCATAAACCATCTCACCAATTATATGATAAAATATATGTCACTCTAAAACCATGTAGGTTTTTAGGGAAGAGGTTTTACCCCAATCAAATAGTTGTGAGTATATATATAATCATATAATAATATTTTTCAACCTACTATCCTTTTTCAGGTTCATCCACTCTATGATCCTTATAAATGATTTACCTTATTAATTTCTCATGCCTACATAAACCTCCAATATCATATATGAATTACTATTCAGTAATGATTTCCTTAAGAGTATCATTAGAAAAAGATTGAATTTATTTTCCAAAATAGTGTTCAGTATCCTTCCCAATACCATCCCAACAGACGTATATGACCACATTAATCATACAACAAATCATATAGATTATAAATTTCAAAAAATCCTTAAATATTTTTTATTGACATTCATATGAAAACCCAAATTTTTTTACATCTATCACGACCACACTAGTAGAATTTAATGGTTTCTGTTGGAGGAATATGAACATCTTATCAAAATCAATTTCTATAAATTAAAATATCAAGGGTTAAATTTAAATTTCATAAATTTAATAATATTTAATCCACAAAACAATTGGGTTAGGTTATTAACATAAAAACAAAATAAAGATAAATGGAATTTTATCTCAGATATTTTTTACCCAGTTTTAAAATAAGGTTCGTGGAATCTTTTTGACATGATATCAAAGTTTAGGCAAATATTTTTATTCCATACTTTTTATTATTCTTCATGGAAATACAAAGGTACTAGTGTATTTTAATTTTTTAGGAAAAAAACTTTATTGAAAAAAATTCTAAACCAAATTTAATTATTGTAAATTTATCTATGTTTTATTGATTAGATACGGTTTTTTTATAAAATTTCTAAAATAGATCAATTTTCATTGAGTAATTGAAAAAGGTTAGTTCATTTTAAATGTACTGAATGTCAAAATCTATTAGAGATTGTTTGGTTTTTAATTTTTCTTCTTAACCCTTCCAGGGAAGGGGATGTGGGGAAAACTTTTATATAAAATTGGGTCTTTTAGTTTCTCCTCAACCTTGACATTATTCTATTTTTCTTTGGCTAAATTAAATTACATTTTATTTTTCTCCTTATGGTTTTCTGAAGGGAAAATCATCATTTAGTAAATGTTGAACTTTGAAACCCACTTTTTTAAATATTTTACATTTCTGGTTTTCGATGTTAAACTCTTTTAAAAAATATTGTTTTTCATTATTTTGTTATAAAATTTGTTTTTTTCCTATTTTCAAACAACATCTAGGGTTTAAAAACTCCATATTCGGTCATAGATTTTTTAATTATTTTTTCAATGCATACAAGTTCCTCAATCTGTAATGTCTATATCCAATTTACTCCATTTTTCCCAAATTATTAATTTTGGAATCCATTTTAATAAATTATGAGTTATCTTCATTAAATTTTTAGGTTATTTCTTTAACTATTAATTTTATAATCCCATTTATGAACCCTAAGGAATAAGAAGGAACATAATCACTTTGAGATTGATGATTAGGATGACTAGAGATCCCTGGGGAAAAAAAGTTTCCCTCATCTCTTAATGAAAATGTATAGTAATTTTGTATCCAATGGTGTAGCTAATTGAAAAGGGTTCAATTATAGATTGTCATATAGCCCCAAAATATCATTAATGTGCAATTTTTTGGATATAAAATCATCAATGTGGTTTATACATGCCCTTGATTTCCCAAACAACCCACAAAACTCACACTACTCGATTATGAACATCTATTCCTTTAAATAATTAAATTTTCATAACTTTGATAAATAAATATTTTATCCTAATTCTGAATTTCTGAAAGCCAAAAATTAATTACCTAACCTTAAAATGTATTCGTCTAAATTATATTGTCCTTCCTCCCATAGATTATTTTTTCTATGGGTTTTGGGAATATATATTGAATTTATTTGAACTCCCTAGTAGTTTTATCAGTGTATTTTTCACAAGATAATTATAAAAATAATTATTGATAATATGGTAAAAGTCCCTCAGAGAAGGATTCCATGAATATCATGAAATAAATTTGATGATTTATAAATTGACTAAGAATGACCTAAATCCAACCCGATGAATTTTAGGATGAATCATCCTAATCATGAAGGAATATAGTTATTATACTTTTAAAGTAATTAGTGAACCACATATGTTAACATATCATGATAAAAACATTATAATGTTGATCCAATGTGAATACTATATTCCTTCCAAGATGAATGAACCAGTATTATAAGTAGTTTTCTAAAAAATTGGAATGACTCTTGTTATTTGTTCATTGTCCATAATTCTACGTTGTGGAATAAAATAATTGAAACCCAAAATTGTTTGTGTTAATTGAGGAATGTGTTT
Organism: Viscum album; assembly: GCA_963277665.1. Classification (NCBI taxonomy): domain Eukaryota; kingdom Viridiplantae; phylum Streptophyta; class Magnoliopsida; order Santalales; family Viscaceae; genus Viscum; species Viscum album. Next base: position 1,911,959,038 of record OY728155.1, read on the forward strand.
GGTTGAATATAATTAAAAATGATGAAATAGTTATGAGAAATAAATAAATAAAAGAAACATAAAGAAATAAAAATAAAAATGATGAAAATGTGGAGTCCAAATTGATTTGGATTGATAAAGTAATTATATTCTTTCAAAAAATATTTGTGAATGTGAAACAAGCTATGAAGAAACACTATTATTGTCACCATACTGATGCATGTATTACTAACATTACTCAAATATCATATAATAAAATTTATTTATGAACAACAATTAGATGAATTGTGTATTCCTCAAGGAAAAGTTGATGAATCAATATTTTCAAATTTATTTAATTCGATTGAAAAAAATTATGTATTTTATATTCATCTCATGTTTATTCATTAAATAGTAAGGAATAAAATCTCATGAAGGAATGAAAATTTTAAAACAGCGAGAGAAATGTTCATTCCACAACTCCCCCAATGACATAAAAATTCATGTTATTTATTAATAAATAGTGAATGATTAATTATGTAATGAAATTTTTTCAATAAACCTGACCTATTTATTATTAGATTAAGGTAAAATTTAATGATATGTTTAGTATGAATGGGAAAATTTTTTCAGATCATATTCACAAATAACTTAATCATGAAAGGTAAATTATATATTAATTAATTTCTATATGTTGTCTTTATAGGTTTTAGTTAATCATATTCAAGAACACATGAAGTAAAATTTCATAATTAATAGTTATGGTGGAGAAAGAATGAGAAAAGGCTTGGAATTATTCTATATCAAGAAATATCAACTTTTTTCGATCATTCATAATTTATCTTACGTTAGTTCAACAATAAAAAAATATTTTTTTTGGTCATTCAGGAACAATTACCCATATATAATTCATATCACTATTATGTCATGTATGAAAGTATTCTGTTTCTATAAAATAACCCTTTAAATACTATTGTGAAACCACTCAGTCATCTTACACCTTCATATTTTGTAAAAATTTCTAAAAAAATCCACATTCTATATATGATGTGGGTTTTTTCATCACTCCTTAACATATTTCAAAATTACCATTCAATTTAACTTTTCATTATTCTTTTACTAATTTTTAATTTTAATATTATTTAATTATAAACATATAATAAATAAATTATGGGACAACTTTTTTATCATGGGAAGCTCATATTGGTTAACATGGATTTCCAAACCTAAACATTTTTCTTTAATATATTTCATTAAATTCATAATTTTTTTAAATTGTTATCTTATTTCTTCCCTTATCAAATAATTAACTAAATAAAATTTCACCATTCATTAAAATATTTTTACAATATTTTATACTGTAAATCAACATTAACTAGTGTTTTCTAGAAAATAACTTCTATGTCCAGTAAACTTCAAATAAAAATACCCTTTCAAGTGATGTATTCATCAATTTCCTTCATCTTCAATTCACACCGACTAATATCCTATTTTAATAACAATCAACACCTCAATGTAAGACTAAAATTAAAAATATCACTACAGATTCTCATCCACAAATGAATGTTTCTATAATATTTAACTAACTATATGATACAAAATTAATTCAACTATGAACAAATCATCTCCAAAAACACAAATATACACTATAATCCATTATAATTCTAGGCCATACTCAATTGAAAAATTCAATTTAGGGATTTTAATATACATGGTGATACGATCTCTTAACACCAAATATTTTACTAGAAAAAACATCATCACGAAATTTCATCAAGAGAAATATGCGCACTAAACTAAATAATCAAAATTGTAGAATTTGGGTACTTCAAAATTCTATATTCTTCATCATTTTTTATCCAAATAATATAAAAAATATTGTGAACAAGAAACCAAATTTAATTTTATTTTAAAAATCCCCTAATTATACCTTAACTTCAATAGAGATACTAATATAAGATTTATTAATCACCTAACATAACCAGTATTAGCATCTCATCTCATCAAATCTTTATATAAACTATGCATCACCTTCATTATCTCTTAGAGATTACACTAGTCAATGAGAAATAAATCACCTACAAGATCAATATTTTTTTGGATAGATTCAATCAATTTTCAAGCTTATTAATTTAAATATTAATCATGTTAAAAAATAAATACCCTCAGACGCTGCTCATGAACATTCATCATCAACCAAAAATGTGGTTTTTTATTATTTATAGGTGGTTTTTTCTCACACACTAATGGTTCATCCAACTCTAATTTAGGAAACCCACCTTTAATTACCTATTCAGGCCTCAGTCATTCATCCATGATTTATTTAAAACCAATTTGTAAACAATTTTTCAAAAGATTCTCTTTCTTTGAATACTTATTCATGCTTAAATATCTACAATGTTAACACATGATCGCATCTTTAGATCTATAGTCAGACTCAAGTGAGTTTTTTATTTAATTCAATTATAAATAAAACTTATTTTATATCCATAGTATTACTTCATCAATTTGGTCATTCTAAAATAATATTATATACAAAATGCCTACATTTTAGGTCATACAATGATTGGGAGAATTCTTAAAAATCTTATAGTTGAATGTATTATGAATTTTGAAAGGAAATATGATTTTGAGAACTATATCAATTATAATTTTTTTAAAGTCTTATTGAACTGATATATTAAGATATTTTTCAATGAGAAATTCTTTTCCATATAAACAACTAACAATTTTTTAAAAACTAATATAAAATATTCTTGGAAAATTCTTATATGATTTATTTCTTGTAGATTTTATCCTCCATCCAGGAATTATTATTTCCAACGTCTTTTTGGTAACTCTTACAAAATGAAACATTATTTTGAGAATAAAACTAATAAATATATTATACAGTAAAATAAATTGATGTTAAAAATTTTCATAAAAAACAACTATATTAAAAAATTATAACCAAAAAAAATTGATTCAATAAAACATAGTTGAGATAATAATTATTGACCCTGGAAATAAAAATTCACAGAAAATAAGACTATCTAAAACACATAAAAGATAAAATTTCATTTTATAGTTCACCCAAATAGAACAAAATATTATTTAAAAAATATATTAAGATTTAATAAAGAACATTTAATTGATTTAGCACCAAAAAACATTATTTTTATACAAAAATAAGTAGAATTATATATTTCACCAAAAATGAAAAAATTTAAATTATTTATCAATTAATTCACTTTTTCCCACAAAAAACACTATAATTTATTAAAACAATAAATGAAAGACATGCATCAAAATAAAGAAAAACAATTGATCAACTTTTTTTATAATAATTTCATCATTTTTATATATGTAAAGGATGAAAATCATTATGATTAAATTTTTTATATAGATGAATGTCTATAAAATAAATGGAATGGGTATCATTTTACAATAACGGAATCTCTAAAAAAATGTTTTGATTAGTTATAGATGATAATACGTTACAATTTTTTGATTATTTAAATTTCATTTCACAATTCCAGAATAATATATTGTTCATAATGAACTCTTTATTATTATATATCAATATTACTAATGACTTTAAACTCATTAATTTTGGAAATGGGGATGTTATTATTACATATTTTGTGTGTGTGGTTGAAATCGTTAAACCAATATCATGTTATACTAAGGAATGAGTAAGAGTATAGATTTATATAACAGTAATATCATTTTTCCAAATATATATTGTTTTTAATATAATATAATAAAAATGGAAAAGGAGATTTATAAGTAATATGGATGTGAATTTAGTTGATTAATAGAGTTTTGAATAAGGTAATAAAATTTATTAATTTTCAATATTTTTAAATCAGTTCCTCCAAAATGACTGATTTAGGCATGCAAATTAGTTTTAGAACTACTAATAATTATTGAATAATTGAAATTAAAAAAATAGGTATACACTTTAGTGAGATTTTATAAATATATGTACATTAATCATTCCATAATATCTGATTTAATGGAAGAGATTTTTGGTTATAATATTACAACGATATTTTATGATTAGTATTCTATAAAATTTTGATAAACTATTAGATATTAGACCTTTAAAATTCATACTGGTCACTTCCTCTCAATATCCCTTTTTATTAGAAAAAATGATCCTTCAATTTAAACACTTAATTAATATAACAGAAATCCATTAATTTTAAAATTAATCCTCCAAAAAATGATAGGTCGTGCTATATTTCATACTCAACCTTAAGAACTGTGAAGAAACATTATAAAACATAGGATGAGAATAAACACACAAAGTAAAAGATACAAAAATCAAATAACTATCACTGCCATTTTAAAATTCATGAAGACCAATAAGAAATTATTCTCATTCACAATATTGATTGAGTTAAAATAATATTTTAAAAAATAATATTTTTATATTATATCATGGTATTTTTAATATTGTGGTTTTGTCTGGTAGACACAATCAAAAATAGTATACATTAAAAGGATTCTTACAAAAAATATAGTATATTATATTCTACCTCTTAATGAAATGGAATACAATAAATTTAATCTCCCTATTAAATATGTTATCCCAACAATGATAAATAACCATAGATGGGGTGAATCGGGTTATGGATAATTAAAACATCTCCCCTTACAGATAATGTTTTATCATTAAACAAAACACTCTTCTCTCCCATTTCTGTAGTAATATATGAACAAAAATGAAAGCATGTGTGGGACCCAACAATTTTACTTGGTTCACATGATTTGAGCTATGTCCAAAGAGTATACAAATGAAATGTTAATATGTACCAAATACGTTGAAGGTAATTGCTGCTACAAAATTCAGAATAGGCTCACTATCCAACCTAGTTTGCAACCATTCACAAAATAAAACCTCCATACTATCTCAAATCAATTGTACTCACTTATTTTTAAAAATATCTTCCTTTTATTAATGGAATCAATATATTTTACACCTCATTTTGTGTATCATTGTGTTCCACATTCATCCACATGATTAATACCATATTCTAATATATTTACTGGTCACACAATATTGTTTCACACCTATTCTTTCATTCAACATTTGGATGTCCATTGAAAACATTTAACATCTTCTGAAAAAAATTAAAAATTTCCATAGAAGACCAACTTGAATACAAATTTATGATTTATATGAAACTTAATTTCCTTCAAACTATAATTGCACACACCTCTTACGCGATCTAGAGTGCATATTTTCTCTAAGGCTAGTGTTGCTGAAGTGAGAGTGGTAGCCATTAATTAATAGATCTGGACTGCCCTTGTGATAAAAAGACATATATGCCTTCTCTTTGTGTGTAAAATTTCTATGAGTATGGAATTTCTTGATTTGATGTCCCATTGAGTGAGTAAAATCAATTTTTTTCATAATATTTACATATATTACATAAAAACACACAACTCTTCTTTTTTTTATGCACAATCATCTCTCACACACATTGATATCTATCAAAGACTTCTGGAACTCCACAACTGACCATGGGAACTAGATTTTTAAACAAACACAACACAACCCAAAAATATTACATTGTTATAATGAGGTATTTTTTCCCAACAAAATCATTTTTTATTCAATAACATTGAGTAGAAGATATAACATATGATAATGAAAGGAAAAAAGAATTTTAATATTTAAAAATACCTTTATTTAGAACCCACATCATAAAAATGGATAATAAAAAATATTTTAGAAAATATGAATTGTAAATTATTAATGTCACCTTGAATAACACATAATATAAATCATAAAAAAATAAAAAAAAATTTGGGAAGTGAAAATACATACATGGAGGATAAATAAACACTTAAGTGGATGTAATTCATTCTAAAAATGATAATTTTTTATAAATCATAAGTTCCTCATATAAGAAATGTAGAATTAAAATTTCATTTCACAAAAATGAAGAAGAATTAATCAATTCATGATTAATGATTACAACATGATAACCTTTTAATTTCAAGAGTTTCATAATTTCTTTCACCATTAATATAGAGAAAAAGAGAAAATATATTTATGTGATTTGCGAAAATACATAAATTTTATTTCATTAATTAATTTTTTAATTTAGTATCCTAAATCAATAGTATTATAAATTATAAATTATAATTGATAAATGTTTCATATTTGAAGTAGTAAAATTAACATTAAATAGATCATAATAACCATAAAATAAACAAATATTATTTTCCAATTTTTCTATTCATTAGCCAAAAAATAATGGTTAGAACAATATAAGATAATATCCAAAATTGATAATCATACATATAAAAAATATATTTCATTAGCATCTACGTCCTCAATAATAACACCCAAAATTAAAAATTATACATTAAAAAAATAACTAACCTTAAATATATTAAAAATATTCGAGTCCAAATTCAAAACAAAAAAATCCGAAAACATTGATCACATATTCCCCTGATATTAACATAATATTTATTTCTAGATATCATCAATCAGTCATAAAATCACACGAGAAAAATGTATATTCTCTAACAATATATTCTCTAAAACATGCTAAAAGATTCTACAAAAAGTAACAAAAATTATTTAAAAATTAATTTTTTATCTTTATTATTCATATTTTGCTTACCAAAATAATTTAATGTTCTAAAAATAGTGATCTTATTAAAAATAATATTAACTCCATTGTGAAAAAATATGTTTTTGATTCCATGGTTATCTATATTATTAGACATATATTCCCAAAAATTAATTAACCTTTTTCCAAATTAATGATAGTTACCTCAACATCAACGATCAACTAAACCCTAATGATTTTCAATACCCAAAAAATATAAAAAAAATCATCATTAAATAACATTTTCCCCAAACCACATGTCAAACTTAAAGGTTGTATATACCTCAAACATCATTTAAAACTCAATCAATGTCTCATAATTCTCTCCCTTCACATAAAATAAAAAAATTGTTGTATATGAATATAAAATTGTGGTCGAACATAGATTTGTTATCCAATATGGGTATCTAAAAAAATAAATTATCCTTACTTGATAACATCCTGACATATATAATTTTACAAAATCTTTATCTGATATAAATTATAAATACTCATACCTTAATCATTAAATAATTTTGATTTTAACTGTAAGGATTTAATTTTTCTTACATTATAATCATATTTTTTGTTTATAATTTCATAAAATTCAGAAAAAACTTATATTTAAATCCTTTTCAATTAAAAATAAAACTGTTAGTAAATATCAATTTTTTTACAAAAATATGATCTCAAAATTTAAACACTGATTTCATTCAAAAAAATTTCACATCATTTAATATGAATCCAAATAGAGAAAATAAATCATTTAATAATTCCTAGTCATCCTTAAGACATGTGAAAATTTTAATTACATGGTATAATAATAGAAACCTCAGTAAGGGAACATAAATAATTGAAACTCATTAGTACATTTGAAAATTTATAGAACCACATTAAAGTGTTTTCTTTTTCTTATAAAATGTCGTGTTCAAATAATCATTACACTTTATCGTAAAATAAATTTTTTATTAAATGGTTTAGAAAAAACATCCCATAAGTAATAATGAAGGTAATATCATAATTATGAGCGTTTCATGGAAAACATGAGCCCTAAGGAAAACATTTTCTTAAAAATGTTATTTTTCATCCTTAAAAGGAAGATAATCATTCCTATAAAAATTTGAGAGTTGTATTTCATTAAAAAATAAAAAATAATTTTATGAAAAATAATTATCAATCATAGAAACATATTGTGGGTACCATGGAAAATTATTCTTCTAATCACCCATAGAATGGAATAACCATCACAATTAATTTCAATACACCGATTACAATGAAATTTATTTATTTTAACTCTGTCAGTTTATCCAAAGCATTCAAGAGTTATATCGGGCTCATCAATCATAAAAACCATGTCAACCACATTCATTATCATATAAAACATACATGAATTATGTCATGATAATAACACATAAAACCATTAATTTCCTTCATAAACATCTTAAAATATTATATTTAACACATATATTCTTATGATTATTTAGATATCATATAAAAAAAGTAATAATAAAAAAAATTAACTGAAATCTCTTAAAAAATTTCTGAGATGCATAGTGAACAACATTTTCATTAACAAAATATTGATATATTGATGATGTTTTTTAAAGAATAATGGTCATGAAAGTGTGAAATTTTTATCATTTAATATATATCAAAAAAATATTTATTTAAAATTTTAAAAAATAGTCAAAACTGTCTCATACAATAAATAGGGAAAATATTCATTTTTAATCTTTTTCTAATGGACTTATAGAATCATGAAATATTAATATATAATATGTGTCTAAATCCTGCCATAAGGATTTCAATTTCCATACATTTAATAGGTGATGAGTATAAGGTAGAGATAAATTAATACAACAACAATTATACCATTTTATGTTTAATTTTAAATATTTTCTATTATGTATCCCCTCATTAATCCTTCATAACCTCAACGGTTGTAAAAACATTTTCAGTATTTTATGGTCATGAATGTAAATTTAAAAATTACATGTATAAAATATTAGATATTTTCTTGATATGATATAAAATTTCTCATAGATATTAGTTATGATATGATTTTTATGATTTTATAATGATTTGAAAATAAAATTTTAACATTAAATACAATTTAATGTCGTTTTTAGGAATACTTGCAAAATTTATCAATAATGACTTCAATATAAAAATTTATTTTTAATCTAAACTATTTAAAAAACACTAATACATAATAAATATTCATGAAATTAGTGTCATAAACAAATTCATCCAAAAAATAATTCATATAATATATAATAAAATAAATTAATGTGTTTTTCTAATACTTACATAAGTGTTTCACCAACATTGTATAAGCATTCAGTATAATTATACCATTACTACAAAATAAAATAATTTACTATTATAAAAATAATTTTTTATAATTAAATAAAGATTTATATAAATTTATAACATGTTTTTCCTCATATAATTCATATTATAGATTTCAATATAACATGGACTAAAATTTCATAATTATCTTTTATATAAAATAATATGAAGGATATAGTCAAAGCCATTATGAAACATAAAAGGAATATCTTAGAATGTAGGATGATTATAGAGGAAATAAAATCATAAAATGAAATAAACTCAATTGTTGAATTTATGTTTATAACATATATCATAGTTTGAACTATATTAAACGATTTTATACATTAATGGGGTGTTGAACATTCATCACAGTTACTATTCATTATGACTAACAAATGAAATTGATATTATTAAATGATCATAATATCCATATTCAATATATTGAATCAATTTTCAAGGATTTAATTGAAAAAAGTGAAAAACATAATTGTAATATAAATTCTCAAAACATACCTAAAATAGGATTTTAGAACCAATACACATTTTATGCGTAAAAATGTTCTTATAAAAAAATTTGAATGATGTCTATTGCTATAGATATAATTTACTTTTATTTCTTCAATTTGGGATATTGTTTAAATCCAACCAAATATGTTATTTTTATTTTTAAATATATTAAAAGATATGAAATTTATTCTAAAAATCATAATATTTTACTCTTAACCAAAAAATCAATCATTTGGAAAAAAATCTCAAAATATCATAGTAAGATATTTTTTATATGATTCTATTTATAATAATTTATATTTTATAAACTAAAATTTATAAAATTAATATAAATTATTTATAATAAATTTTTAAAAAAAATAATAAAAAACATTTTAAAATAAAATTTAATTTTGAAGAAAAAAATTATTCTCATTCTATTCCAAGAAATCATATTAAATGAATGAAAAATAATTTAATTGGATATATATCAAATTTTATTAATTAAAATAATTTATGAATCATGAATAATTAATCAATTTACATAAAAATATGTTAAGAACATGGAAATAGCTTTATGACTAGTATTTAGTTTTCCCTTAAACTATTTTATCATCATTCATGACCAACTGATAATCAATGAATGGTTAATTGTTTATTTTGTTATGGTAAATCATTCTACACTAAATTTAGTATTTTATTAACTTATACAGATACCTAATAATTATAAAACTAGGTTATACTAGTCATATTTAAATCAGAACAATTTTATAGTATATCCCTATTTTTTAAGCTCGGTGTACCGTATGGTAAATTCAATAAAAAATAGTCTCTATTGAAAGGAATTAAAAAGAATATTTGGTTATTACATATTTAAATTAAATGTTAGTATTATGGGTTTTATTGGTGTAACACCCCAAGCTTCCACGATATGCTTCTCTTTGAATAATATAATAGCATGTGGTGTACGCAACTTCGAGTTCTAACACAACACAACCAATCAAACTAGCCGTTATGAATAGTAATACTAACTTTTTGAAATTTTATAAATTTTAACATTCAAAATGGACTTCATTTTTGGATTAGGAGTATTGAAATTTTCTTAGGGTAAATTTTTGGTATTTTTTTGAAAACATTCAATTTTTGAAAAATAGAGAAAAATACAAAATTATAATTAAAAACTACATTTTTAATCAAAATAATTTATAGTGATAAATTATACTATTGAGTGGTTTTAAGAATAAATATGTTATATGTTTACCATTTAATCCAATATTGGTCATTTAACATAATTTCACATTTAAACTGGACATAAACAAGTGTCAATATTTTGATAGTTATTATTTCTTAAAAACAAACATTTTGTTTTGACAACGGGAAATAATTTGAAATTAATTTCTACCACTTCATTTTTTTAATTTAAACAAATGGATTCCATATTTTAAATTAGGAGGTAAAAATTATGTAAATTGGTAACTTTTATTTTCAGACATTTTGAATCATTACTTCAGTAAATATTTTATTTACCATGTCAAAGGGTAAATCCGGTAAATAAGGGTAAAAAAATAATATTATAATAAATTAAATTACACTAATACCTATCCTAACCCTATGGGCCAATACATTTCCTAACATTGGCGTCCTTGGGTTTATTTTGGGACCCCATTGAGCGAGTTGTTAGTGATAATGACATTTTATTTAATTAAGTTAAAGTAAATACGAAAATGACAAAAGAATATATCTTTTAGTAAAAAAAATTTACATAGGGTTTTATATGTTATATTATTGATTATAAATATTAATTAAAAATATAAAATGATTTCGTACATAATTTTATTTTATTTATAATTTTTAGACTTTGAAAAATTAAATTTATTTATGACACAATAATGATGCAATATTATCCTTATTAATGAAAGAATCAAATAAATTGTATTATAAATGTTACAATAAATATAATTTGAATTTTTTGATGCCATAAACTAATTTCCTAGTTCCATGTGACATTTTATGAATGATTAAATGAATTTATATCGAATTAATAAAGTTTTTGACTTTAAAAATATTCAATTATTAAATACTGTCAAAATTGACAAAAAGGAATTTTTAAAACAAATATTATATTATTAATTTATATAATTTACCTAAAATTATAAGGTTTAGCCAAATGACTTATATAATAATAGCCGTATAATTAATTTTCCACGTGGGGTTCTATTAAAAGTTTATAGTATGTTTATTAATGATAAAATATAAAATTACAAAGAGACGTGATAAATGACAAACTACATAATTAAGATTTAAATCTAAAAGATAATGTTAATATGGAGACCCAAACTTGTCTGAAACATATTTATTGTGTGGTTTTAGACTTATACCCACCTTATACATTAAATAATTCATTTTTACCCATTATAAATCGAAAATTGTTTTATTATAAAATAATATATCTAGCTTTTCCTAAGAAACCCGTAACTCCTCTTATAAAAAGGCTCTCCCACTTCCCTCAAATTCACACCGTCAAAGCCTTTTAGATCAGCCAAAACCAACCCAAATACCCTCTCAAATTTCCGCATTTCATTATATATTCCTTTATTTATTCATAATTCCAAGCTAAGGAGGACTTTGGATCAAATCAAAAGGAATAACCTGAAGAAGAGGTAAAGATTCCATCACCTCTTTCAAGTTCTTTTCTTCTTCCACTTCCTCTTTCTTTGTTGTTTCCATTATAAAAAATAACTCCAGTATATTCTATATACTGTGATGTTATTATAAATATGTTACAAATATATTAATTTTTCTATTTATCCTTTGAATGACATGTCACCATACATGCATACGTACGGCTTACCGTCTCTATGTCGTGGTGTAATTGTTATTCAATACATTATTATTTGGATAGGTATAATAATGATGTGTAAATGATTTAAATAATAAATATAACATGAAAATTATTCTTTATATATGATATAACACCCTATTATAGATTATTTTAATATAAAAAAGATGATATTGTCGCTCGTTCGTACGTACGGATTAACGTCTCCACGAATGCGATGAGATTCATTCCCCATAGTATCCATTCAAAAATAATATTCATTAGATTACTAAAAATAATGTTTAAAGACTTAATATCATTCTGAATTTGGATAATATACATCCTATCCATAACAAACATTACTTACTTAACAAATCATATAAAGGAAAACAAATCAGTTAACACCTGAAACGATGATAATACTATGATATTATTAACAAAGAAATGATAAAAGATCATATATGATATCATATTAATGTATATGACTCTTGTATAATTTAATAACAATTATGTCACCATTTTTCAGGAGGTTAACCTACCCTCAACCAATGGAAAATACAAGGTAAGGGTTAATTCTACAATCTCTTCATTATCGGAGGTTGTTTATATGTAATTATCTACTGGGATCTCTTTATCATCCACGTCCATGTTTCTTAAAAATGTATTCCAATTTTTTTTACTATTTTCTATAATATGGGTAAAATTAATTTTAACCCTTGTTTTAATTTTTGTATAAAATTGTTTGAAATGAATCTTTATGTCGTTTTCCAAACAAGGTAATTTATGAACTTTTCGACAAAACTAAGGTAAGAATGTTTTTTAACTTATATGGAGGGTGAAACTATTTTATGCCATTATAACTATGTCGAAGCTTTCCTTACAAGCATATAAGAATATTTTCAAAATAAATTATTTCTTTATAATTATGTGACTCCTAAATGATTTCTATATATAAAGATTTATTTCTCTAAAAAAGGTTTTGATTATATCTATGTCAACATCCTTTGATGGATTTTAAGTTTATTTGAAGTTGATTTATTATTATACCAAACATCCATATTGTATTGAATGTTTTGTGATTGTTTGACTGTAGATGTGTTATTTTTTCCCCATTCATGGATTTTGGATTACTTATTGACATTTCATATGATATTTTATATATGAATGTTTATGTTATGATTAAAATTTTCATATGAGGAATGCATTGGACTTAGTAAGTTATGGGTGGAGCCCATTATAGATCCTCGATGCATTGGTAGATCTCATGAGACAAACTAGTGTCTTGGCACAAGGCCTTGACAAAATAATATTTGTAGTCTTGTCAAAAGGCCTTGACTATGTGGTTATGAAGTCTGGCATTATGCATTCCATCATTTTGAAAGTGGCTATTGATATTCCATGTGATTATTCGACTAGGTAGATATCCATTTGAGTTTGTAAATTCCATTATTTTGATTTATATTTTCCATATTATGCTAATTTTCATGTTTAAAAGGATTTTGTTTTGTTTTTATACATTTCCTTAAATGTTTATGCTTATTTAGGAAATTTTCTACTATATTGTTATCCTTACTGAGCATTTGAGCTCACCCCTTTCTATGTTTTATTTTTCACAGGATGTGAAGAACTATGTTATGAATGACATGTAGTGATAGCCTGTGGGATATCAGTGTTTTCTATAGAAACAATGTTTTTGTATTTTTTCCATTTTATGATGTAATGTAATCCTTATGAATGTCTCTAGTACTTACAATTCTACTAAACTAATATGCCATTGCAGATTTGACCTTTTGAGAACTTTCCAATGATACAGAATAATGCACCAACTCTAGGCTTCTGGGGTCAGGACGTTACAGTTGGTATAAGAGGGATTTTAGTACAATACTTTGAAACTAGATTTAGATAAACATTGATTAGAGAACATATCCCTAAGATAGGCTTTGAGGATCAGTATAGAAGAACTTCCAAGAATTTTGGTATTGTAGAGATTTTGTGAGTTTTCCATGAAATACATATCTGTTTGGATACGAGCAGGTAGAGGTGGATCTAGCATAGATGTACCAAAGGGTAAACCCAAAAACACCGCTTTGAGCTAGACTCGAACATGAATTGGTGCACTACAACGGGCCTTGATGCACTTTTGGTTACGGCACATTCAGAGATATGCTTAGGATAATTCTCATTTTCTTTACAAACCATTATGAAAGTTTTATGAATATATACTTCCTCAAAGAAAACAGTTTTATGATTATGGATTATATCCATAAACTATTCAATTTATGTTAAGTGTTTTACATGTATGGAATTATGTATTTTGATTCATAAACTAATCATGTTTCTGCCATTTCTTAGAAATGGTTCCTAGTGGAAGGAATGGAAACCATATCAATGCATGTAATTCATGTAGGGAATGACCTCCTACTCAAGATAAATATAGTGGACATGGTGAAGTAGCTGGTGTTGATCAGCTTATCACTATACTCAGATAACTCACTCAGGTTATTAATAATAACCGTACCTGTATGGATCACACTGATCTATAGCGTTAAGGATCTTTGTTAGATCACTTTATGAGGAAACAACAACCAACATTCAATGGGAGTACAAATACATTTGTAGCTGAGAAATTGGTAAGTTCCTTAGAGAAAATGTTTCATGCTTTGGGGAGTAGCAAAATGGAAAAAGTTTTCATCGTAGTTTACCGCCTCACTGGAGATGCTGATCAATGGTGTTCATTGATTCAAAACACAAAGAAATATGATGAAGTATCAAATATGGAATGGAGGGAGTTCAAAGATATTTTCTTAGAAAAATACTTTCTTTTTGACCTTCTAGTGGATATGGAAAGAAAATTTCTAAGTTTATGGAAAAAGGAGGATGAGAATGTTGCAATGTATGAAGCTTACTTTACAAGGTTAGCGAGGCATGTAGTAGATTATATATGTAAGCCAAGAAGTATGATTGATCGTTTCTTTGATTGGTTAAAACCATTTCTCTATCTAGCATTAGTCTCACAATCCTTCTCATCATACGATGACATTCTGTCATGTGCTATCAAGACATAAAATGAATTCTAAAAGTCTTAAGACTTTAAAGAAAATCAATAGAAGAAGAGACCTCTTGAAAACATTGGAAATTGAAATAAGGGGAAGAAGGGAAAAGTTGAATATCAATCCTCTCGTAAATGTGCGATGAAACACCCCAGTACATGCCTGATGGGAATGAGAGTCTGTTACAAGTGTGGTGAAAAAGGCCACCATGCTCATGATTTCAAGGGGAAGAAAGAGGTTGTCGATGTAGAATTCTACAATTTTAGTGAAAGGGGACATTATGCAAAGGAATTTCCTAAGCGTAAGGGGAACGTACCTCAGAAAAGGCTAAGGGAACATGTCCAAGCTTATGATATCATTATTGTTGAGGTTGAACCTTCAAAAGATATGGTGGTAGGTAATTTAATGGTTTCCTTACATTTAGAAAATGATTTATTTTATTATGGATCATCGCATTTTTTAATATCCTCCTAGTTTTCTAAGAAAATTAGATATTTCCAATTTGATTTAACAAGTGAGTTTTCAGTCAAAACAACTAATGAAATTATCATTGCAACAATGTTTTTTGAATCAGTTCCCATTAAGGCATATAAATGTTATTTATCAACAATGACCCATATTCATAGATATATAATATTACAATGCTAAAAAATTTTAAATACTAGTTATCGATACAAGATATCTTTATAAATAAATGAATGTTGATTGTGACCGTTTAGTTCACTATCACATTGTGTTACATGAAATTAAAAATTCCATTATAAATATTTATAATTATCTTAATGAAAAATATGAAACTAAATATAACTCATTTTTTATATAATACAAACTATGAAAGGATTATCTATTGTTTTTACAGTGGTTTAGTGGGTAGAAAACCGTTTGATATTATAAAGATGGATTTTAACAATTTTATGTAGTTTTTTCACTAGGTTTCATACGAAATTATAGAAAATGAAATATTTAAAGAATAGTGTAAATGATTATGAAACAATATTCCATGTTAGAAATTGGATTGTGAAACATGTAGAAGAAAATTTGGGTTTGAATATAAATAAAAATATATTATGGATGGAAATTGAATGTTAATAAATTATCTGAATATTGTATTGGAGTAGTTTATATGAATTAATTTTAGAAATCAATTGGATTTTTTAGAGGGTTGGTCATGGATTATTGATTTTGATCAATAAATATTAAAAAAACACAACTGAATATAATTGGAAAATCCTTTCAAAAATTCAAATGAAAATAGATCATTAATATAATTCAACCAAACAATCTTTCTATCTTAAGGACTCAATTATAAATGATTTTTTGTCTACAAAAATCATTTGGTTATGGATGATCTTTAATTATAATGGAGGAGTGAATTTTTAAAGGATAAAATCATCCCACCAAATTATTTTTATTATCTACGATATATGAATCCATCCAAAACTCAACATACATCTTGTTAAAGTGAATCATTCAATCATACTATTCTAATGTTTTTAATGCCCAAATATACCAATGATAAAATATTGGAAGGCCATAAAATAAATTATTAGTATTTGTAATCCATTACATAAACCCAACCTAAACCTCTATGTATTTCATTTCAAGGGGATACATATTATTCTTCTCGAGGTGGTAAAGATTTTTACAATAATCTAATTCTTCTCCAAACCTAAAAAATGATGATACCAAGCCTGATGATCAAAACACATTTTATCTAAGGATTTCACATATAAAGTATAAGTTATTTTTTATTGTTTATAATAATAGTATTAAATATATATTCTTAAAATATTATTCAATAAATGTCAATGGTTTATTATAATTCATATCACTATTAAAAACAGAGTTTTTATTTTATTGGGAAAAATGATTGTGTAATTCAACCATATGTCCTTTTATTTTGATATCAAAAAATGGGAGAGAATGATTTTTTTCACAAAATATGTACACAAATTCAATATTAATTATAAGTTTATAATTTTTAGAGTTTTATTTTACATTTACCAATTAGTTAAGAATTTTTTTTAGTTTAAGCTGTGATTTCAAAAAAAGGGAGATATTTCTTGAATATTTTTTTATGATAAAAATTATATATTATATCATTAGTTTTGAAACTAAAAAATATATTATTTCATTAATAAAAAATTTATTATGAGTATAAAATAGGATTTTATAAGTATCTTAATGGGAATTTATATTCTATTTTTAACATTTTTTAGTATTAAAAGTTTTTTAATATTTATAATTATACATATAATGAAAACACACTGAGAATAAGAAACAGAAATGTTAAAAATAATTTTTTATCTTCAATTTAATTTTGAAAAAACATAAAATTGTTTCATGAAATTTTATATAAATATCCATGTATTTATTTTTCGACCAAAAATTCATAGTTTTTTTTATAATTAATTTTTATGATTGTCATAAAAACCTTATTTGGTGACAATTATCTTTTATTGGTGGACATTTCTAAAACAGTCACTAAATACTAGGTCAATATGAAACTATATTTTTTTACATGTATTGCAATGGTTTCTAAATATAACAATTAATATGAATTCACTTGAAATTGAATTAATGAAGGTTTTAAAGGTGGTTTAAAAATCCAATAGTAAAAAATATTCATATATTTTGGTATAGGTTGTACTTAATATTTTATACAATAAAATTCTTGTAAACGCATTGAATTCTTAACTGCCAAAAATCCCCTCCACTCCCCCAGATTGAGCCTCTCGACCATTATCTTCCATCATTAATCCCATATATAGTACCTATTTTAGAAATATTTAACTATCTATTAATGACAAAATTATTCAAGAAATAAATAAAACAACTAATTTAATTATGTAATTGAGATACATGATATTCTAACTAATTTAAAACCATCAAAACAAATGATTTAACAAAGATAATAGATGAAACATATTAATATATGAATAAAAACGCTTATTATTAATAAACCCAACCGTTAGGCTCTATTATATCATAGTTAATGATAAATAATTTTAATAGAGTTTAAAAATCACTAAAATAAGCACAATAAAAAATATTTTCCCTTACATCTGTTATTTTTATTTTTTGAATTCTATAAAAATTTATTAATTAGTATAAATAGTTAGGTAGTTAGTATTATCAAATTATTGTCCATACCATTAGTGCTGACATTCCAAAACCCTTTATAAGATATTTTATCTATTGTATCAATGTTATAGGGTTTCAACATAGCTTATCCTATTCCAAATAAGACCATAATATAATAACAAAAAAATACTTATAGAAATGTACAAGGTGTGTGGTAAAGTGTACACTATGTAGTATGTGTATAATGTCTATATAGTACTATAGAGTGGATAATATCTCTAAACATAAATGATCCATCCCTTTCTATTAATGATATTATTGAAATATATAATTAATTTTTTTTTGAAATTTAAAAACAGTGCATGTATATTTATTCATTTAACATTTAAAAAATAGACTTCATGTATATTTTACGAAATTTTTTGTCAAAATAAAATAAAATATATTTTAAATAAATAAATATTATTTATTTTTGATTAAATTTATTTTAATGAAATTAGATCATAAAATTTATTTATACCGGTTATAATATTTTTTTACATGGTTGATCATGTTTTTATTATCATAATTTTTAATATCACATATTTTTTCTCTTCTTACACCCCACAAGAATGATTGAGGTTTTCAATATCATTAGGTAGAAAAAATATAATTTTTTTTATTTATGGGGTTTAATATCAAAAATTACATCACCTCTCCCACCCATATAAATCATGTACATCAATTTCATGTGGTAAATAAAATTCCATCCATCCAAAACTATATCATCAATTTAATATAGAATTTTTATTTAGGTAATAAAAATAAATTAATTTTATTCCTCCCATAAAATATTATCTATCAACCAAGAAATGTTTTAAGAAGTATGTTATAATTAATGTTCATTTACACATACATTAATATTGACCAATGATGTTTTCATAAATAAATTAAAAAATTTCAATTATTAATTTTCTCAGTAATATTAAGAAACACTCCATAATAGCCTTGATATAAACCTATAAATATTTCATTTTCTATGTTTTTATAACCTTTTTCACTATGAAGATAATTATAGTTGAAAGTATCAATATTTTAGTCATCAATTATACTAACATGCCTAAGAGTACCTTGTGAAAAATTCTTCAACCCTTATAATAGTTTATCATTATTATTAGTTGTGATTATCTATAAAAAAATTATATAAAACATATTTATTTACACTGATGAATTAATATAACATTAAAAATATATATTCAAATTAGAAAATATACAACAAAAAAACTATTCAATAATCCAATTATTAACTACTTTTGTTATTTAATCCTTATTTAAAGCTATAATTCTAATAAATGTTCTGATTTATATAATATTTTTCATCAATATGTAGATGAAAAATATTCATATTTTTCACATATCAATGCACTTGTATTAAAAATGAATAAATAATTAATAATTAAGAAACATTTTCATCTTATAATCTTGGTATTGTAGGTAATAATTATTTAATATTGAAAAAATGTGTATTATCATTATCACATCCAAATTGATTAATTGTTTAATCTATAAAATTAGAATGCTCCAAATATAAGGTTCTAAACACACATATAAGGTAAACCTCAATAATAGTACTGTAACACCCCAATATGTTATAATATTTTCCATTTAGAATAATTTCAATTTTTTTACATTTCATTATAAGAATCCCTAAGATGGCTTGTGTAACACACAACACTGGGATACTTTGAAAGTGTATAAGACACAAAAAAACAAATATTAAATTTCTATATAACATCCTGAGACATTGTGAATACTTTATTTTTTTATAATATATTCAATAATTTGTTTACATCTTCCAATATATTTGATATACATATGATAATAAGAAGTCGAGTTTTATGCATAAGATATATTTTTTCTTAAGGAAATTTTCAACCTTTTAATGACACACCTATTTTAAAAATAAATTTTAACACTATTATAATGTTGTTTTCAAGATAATTTTTCTTTGATTTCATAATGTCAAAATTATCTTACAGGGATTTTTATGTATTTTTCTAATAAGTTTCATTTTTTGGATGAATAGTAAAAAATACATCATTTTAGTTTAAAATGCATTTTTTATTAAATAATTATTAATGTTAAAATATTTTTTAAATTAGTTTTAAAGTTAGAATATATAAATAATTCATATATTTACTGAATATATTACATTTTAAATATTTCAATATTGGATTTATATATAATAACTGAATGAAGTTATGAACATTTTCATATCAAAAATCCATTTTCTCACAATGCTTGTGGGAATATCATTAAATTTAATCTTTTCTCTTCTAAGAAATGGATTCGGAAAGATATAAATTAATAGATGAATTTAGTATAAAATTTTGATACTACTAAGTTCGAACCAATTTTTTTTTACCAAATATAGTATTCAAATGATTAAAATTTATAAGGTTCATTGAGGTAAAAATTAATTTACTTTTTTGTTCATATTTTATCATAAGGGGAAAATGACCTAGAAACCTGTCCAAAAGCAAATAGATACCCATATTTAGACCATATAACCTCTTTGTTTGAATATTATGAGTTAATGGAATATTATTCTATAAAATTGACCAATATAATAAGTTAATTAATGAAAATGAAAAAAATGCTCTTTCCTTACATTTAAAATTTATAATTCCTTAAGATATGGACAAAATATCATATTTTCAGTTATACATATCATTATAAAATATAAATTAATTATTTTTATCATAATTAATTATCATTTATTTTTGTATATGAATTAGTTACATAAAATTCATTCAAAATGAATGTGTAGTGATTATTGAGTAAATAATAAATTGAAATAAAATTTAATGATTATGGAGTTACTAATAAAATAAAATAAATGATAATAAAAATAATAAAAGATTAGAAAATTAAATGAATTATTATGTAACTTTATTTTTTGAATATTCATATGTAATTTGACATAGATTTAAACATAATATTTTGTAATTCCAAAATTTTCTTGATATTTTTACAGTTAAATTAATTAAATAATATAAAAATTGACTTTAATTTTTTTTATAAAAAATATTGAATTATTAGAATATTTAAAATTATTAAAAATCCTATATTCTTAAACTTTATTTTTAATGTTTCGGAAGTATGAAATATAGTCTATTAATGAACTAGTTATTCTTTTATAATGACTATATTGATTGTCAAATAGTAAAAACTTTGTTAGCCTGATAACAGTTTAAATAATGTTTTTCATGTTACTCATGATTGTGTTAAAATTAATTTCCCACACACATGATATTTAATTTTTTTTAATTATTTAAAATATTTATTTTTTTCTAGATATTGAAATAAAATATAAGATAAATCCATTTTTAGTTGTTTAATTACATGAGTAAGAAAACTGGTTACCTTAATAAAAATAGTAAATGTAGGAAAACACATAACATAAGGAAATAAATTATTAAAATGAACTGATTTATGGGTTTTGAATTCTTTTATCGACTATTATATCACTTCAATATATTATTATTAAATTTCTGAGTCACATGAGGTAAGGGAGACATCTCAGTTGTGTTTACCTTTTTATATTTACAATAATGCCACCCCTCCTCAACTATAAAAGGTCACTCTCCCTCCTCACTTCGTTACACCTATCATTCTCTTCATATCATTAAAAAAATTACAAAATAGATCCAAAACATCCATCTCCTCATCATATAATCCCAATATTTAGAATAAATTAAACCAAAGAAAATCTATTGTGTAATGCAAATGGAGTTACCTGATGAACAGATAACATTATTCAATGAGCACAAAAGTTTTATTTCATTCTACATCCCATCAATTCTTCTTATATCATGATTATATAATAACCAATCTATCTTAATTATAAATATATTTTGTTATAAATTATTACTATATACACCTATAAACACTTTTTGTCAAATGGGATATGCAATCATTGTTCATGTGTACGACGGACTACCGCTTCACAAACGAATTTTATTTATTCTTCCATTTACACCATTAAAGGATGGTAATGATGATCGGTTAATTGTGTATATAAAATATATATGATATTTAAAATGTATTTATGCTTCTTCAATTTTATTATAACAATCAACTTCCTGATTTACAATTTTTTGGAATATGACTACATCGTTTATGGATGTGTGGACTACAGCCTCCTAAAAATGATGTGATTTGTTCACAATATACATATAATGCATTAAAGAAGGGTTTAATAAAAATATTATACATATATGAAAAAATATTATTATTTAATTATAATAAACCTATTTACCATTTACTTTTTATTCATTTTAATTTGATACAAAAATTGACACAATAGCCATGCTTTTGTATGGCCTACCATCTCCAAGGATTGTGTATTTCAATTCCCATCTACAAAAATTATCGAATAAAATAAATATATATATATACTGAATATAAAAAAATTTAAATCATTTTTTGAATTATTTATATTATTATATCATTATGTAAGTAATAGGATCAAAAAGTGTGATTCGAAACATACTAAAAAACAAGGCAATATACACCCAAAATAATTAAAGTAATGAATGATTATTAATGATTGGGTGATAATATTTTATAAAAAAAACATATTAGATATCAAAAATATAAATATGGTTATATAATAAGTTAGTAAAATGTTCTAAACCACTATACTTGTGGTTAAATATCACAAAACTAAAAGAAATTATAAGGTAATGGATTTACTATCAATTTACATTCAAGTGATACATATTTTATATTATGCACCAATTCAATATTATGTGTTGTATATAATACAAATTTTAATTTAATATCTTGATTCACTCATTCTTCATGTTATTTTATGTTTTACATTTATTTATATCATCCAAGGATTTTTGAAATAAAAATTACAAAATGGTAATGTTATTGTGAAATCTCATATTCTTTTATGATTGTTATCTTTCTCTAGAATCAAATCACTTACTTGTGATAATTTTTTTTATAAATTATATATTCTCATGTGATGAATATCATTATTACCAAAATTTTATACAGTTTTCACATATAGTATTGACTTTGGAAATTATTTGATTAGTTGTGGACATTTTGAAAAATACCTATTATTTACTAAATATAAATATTTGATGACAAGTACAGTATTAAATAAATTATTTTATATATGAAGAATGAGTTGTACTAGTATAACATGGTCTAGGTACAATTTATAGAAATTCCTTCAATACATTGTTAGTCTATTGATATGAATAAATTGGCCCAATCAGATGGGTTTCTATCTGCTATGAAAAACTATCTTGTGAATGGTCCTGATGATAAATGTATCATGTAACTAGGAAACATTACATCGAATAATTTAGAATTTTGTTAATTTTTATTTACTTTTTTTTACACTTGATATTTTATCATTGGAATTATCTATGTATTTAGTTCATCATCATTTTATTGATTAAATGGAATTCAATTGAGTTACTTACGTTGCGATATAGATTTTTCATTCTACCGTTATATAAATTGATTGTGTTCTTAGTTTTTTACCTTACCATATTGATTTCTATCATTAATTAATTACTACTTTTTCTATACATACCATTAATACGAATTTAATCTCATACTTATTTGGTTTCCTTTCCTGATTATTTGAATAAGAACTCATTGAATGATATTCAAAAGATGTTTTTTTTATTTTATTTTATTATATATAATGTTTTATTTTCTACATCTCAATGTAATATGGTTATCATGTATTTCTTTAGGTTCCAAAAATTGATAAACCGGCCACTCCTTTGATATTTTATTCCTTGTAAGCATGCTAGTGTAATAAATAAAGGCTCTAGATATGGACATCTAGGGTTCAGGAATTTTAGTTGTTTTTATTTAAAATTTATTAAAATCCATAGAAACTAGATTTAGGGGAAAATGGAATATATGATGTAACAATATAACAGTGTTTGAGGACATGAATAGAATAACATCCCAAAGAAACTATGTTTATGATTATGATATTAGCTACGTTTAATATTTTCAATGTATGTTACATATTTCACTAGTAATGGTAATATACTAGATAAGATCTAATCTAGTATATTCAATCATTTAAATGTGGTTCCTAGCAGAAATAATTTTAACCTCACCAATGAACATGATCCATTAATTATTATTTTTCATTTCTATAATACGCTCAATCCAATATTTTTAAGGGAACTTGTATCCATATAATTCTAATAATATAAGGATATAGAATCATGTGATGGTGATATTGATAAATAATTCCCTATATATTATGGATTTTTAAGGAAACACAAAAAAAATAGGACACTATAGAAAATGAAAGATAAAATCATGAAGGGAAGGAAGTATTTTCCCATAAGTAATAATTGTGGAAATAATAACTCCAGTAAATTCTTAGAAGGAATTAGAGTTTTATACATGTGTGCAGATAAATTCCACATCACTTGTGATATTAAGGATAAGAAATTTATTTCATGATTATAATTTTTCTGGTAAAAGGAAATGGGAACAAATAAAATACCACTAGAAATCATGGTTATACACACAGTTTCTGAGAATCCCATGAAAATAGGTCACCTTTATATCCATAGAAGAAAAATAATAGGAAGGACCTATACCACTAGTTCTCCAAAAACCATCGGTATATGGGTACGTATACAGATTGTTTTATTGGAGAACTTTGAGAATAATATTAATGAGGGAATGTTTTTTACTATAATAGAATATACCCATGGTTCTCCACAAACCATGGAAATAGGTCACCCCAATACCCAAAGTTTTTTTAAACTGTGGGACGAGGTTTTGTGGGAAAAATTACAAGAAATAATTTTAACCATGGATCTCCAAAACCATTGAAATGGGTAACCATTATACCAACATTTTTTATTAACCATGGATATATATTGTGTGGGAAAAACATTCCATTGAAAAACATATACTCATGGTTTGACTGAACCATGCGTATAGGTTGGAGAATTTTTTTTCCAAAATAATATAAATAATAATAATAATATCAATAAATAATTTCATATCAATAAATATTCATAAATATATATATATTTGAATATAAGAACAAAAAATGTTTTTTAATTGTGGTAAAATAATTTAATAATAATTTTTAAGGGTCGAGATCACTTCACAGTGGTGTGTTTTTTTAAGGATCCTAAAAACACAGTTTTACGAAACCATTTTTATAGATTATCACTTTATTTTTCCATAATAATAAAAATAATAATTAATAGTTTAATGTAAATATACATATATATAATAATAGAGGATTTGTTATTGGATAATGTTGATTTCATTTGAGTGTAGGTGGTAGAAGCAGGGATCAAATCCCAGTAGAGGATTTTTCTAAATAATTAGTTATACCCATAGGTAGACCAAACCATTATTCTAAACATATATCCAAAAATATTTTAAATCATGGATATATGTATTATTGGATCGGTTTATACAAAATATAAAAAATAGGGGTAAATTGTGTCTTTAAAATCATTGTTGATGAATCATGATGACAATCAATTCTTTCCTTTTATATTTATTAGAATCATTATGGAGTTGAAATAAATAGATATCAGGACATAGATATTTATATTGGTTCAGGGAATAATAGTCCCCTAGTCCACTCCACCAACACTTTTCTACATGATCTTGGTGATTTTCCATAGTCGGTCTTCTTTTCATAAGAACATCCATAATTGAGTACAGGCAGTTGACACCTTTACAATTTAAGGTTGTAAGAGATCCTTCTTGTTCTAAACACAGAACTGATCAAAATATATTAGTATGACAAGCCATTACTAAAAATAAAATAGTAATTTTTTAATATTTTCCCTTTTTTCTTCACATTTTCAGTATTATTCAACTAATAGTAGATAGATCATCTTCTTAAGAAAGTATGTTCTTTAGGTATGAGTAGTTCTAAATCGACCTGGTTGAAATTTGATCTTGAAATGAAATCAAAAAATTATTAGTAGTAGACATAGAATTTATCTTCAACGTATAAAAGGAAAATCATCAACATTTATCTTTCGAATATAATACTAAATCTGATCATTCTTTGTAACAGTACATCTGTAAAGGATCTTTTTAAAGAATCAGCGTATCGTTGTTTTTGAGAAACTCAAATATCTTAATATTTGAATCTTATAATCACCGTGAATTCAAGATCTATCTTGTAACTAATAATTTTTGAAATTCAAATACAAAAGAATATATAGAATAAGGATAAAGACCTTATTCGTAAATTGAGATCCACAATGGTTGCCTGACAGATCTCCATATTCAAATTATTGAATAACAGAGAATTCGTAACATCCCTTAATAATCAGCATGAAATACTCCTATTAAATAAATCCTTTGATTCACATATAAAAGGCTTTAAATTATTCCAACATGAACTTTAAAATAGGTCTTTAAATCGAGCATGAAATCATCCTGATATTCCCCACAATATATTTGTACGATAAAGTCAGAAATCCAAATCTCTTATGCCCGAAGAAGTCAAACATAGGGTTCCAAAATTATGGTTGATTACAAAAGTAAGGTCATTGATCCATAATATTTTCATTAGCCTTAAAATTTATTTTTTATGATCCATACATTTATTTTCTTCATAACGTATGGTATATGACCCATACATTTTGATAAAATGTAAGGTTCATTACAAAAGTAGGGTTTGCAATCTTGTAATGAAAATGTAAGGTTCCATACTTGCGTAGGGTTATTTATCTCTAATTTTCTCATATAATGAACGTTAGGTTCCTTATAAACGTAAGGTTCTTTTACTATAATTTTCAATCAACTTAAGGTGGATTAACCATAATTTTCTAAACTCCCATAAAATAAACGTAGGATACAATGCTTATGATACTCTATCTAACTTATGGTATGAAAAGTGTTTTTAGAACACGCTGAATACCTTTCCAAACACTTTTAAAAATATTTCACACAAATCATATGATTTAATATTATTCCTAAAATGGTAATATAAAGAATATTAATTTATAGCAATATAATTAAAGTAAAATCATTATAATCACAAATAAGGGTTTTTGTGAGCATCAAAATCTCTATTAAAATATATAGTATTGTTCAAACAATACATGCTCAGCAATCTCCCCCTTTTTGAAGATCGCAAAACCCATAAAATTATTTTCATGTGATTTATAATTTGTAAAGGATGAATATAATATTAATTTTTTACTTCCAAATACTACATTAAAAATATACAATACTAGTTTAGTAAAATTTCACTCCAATGTTTCTCTATTAAAAATTTTCTCCCCGAAAATTCTATTTAAAAATCAAATTTTTCTTCCTTTAAAAAATGATGTGTTTATCCCAATTTCTCACCCTTTTGATATAAAAAAATAATGATAAATAAATCATATAACACATTTAATGTAGCACAGAACAAGTAAGAAAATATTATGATTAACTATTTATCAATAAAAGAATCCGGATTTTTAGGCAGTCTAACCTATAGATAACTAAAGTAAAAACCCATCAAATTTTATAAATATGAAATTTCATTGATAAAAAAATATAAAATTACATTAATGAACCGGAAACAAGGTTGTTGGGCTAAAGGTTTGGAAAAGGGTATCTAGGAGATTCTAAACAACATCCTTCAACTCTACCAACAATAACCTTAATGTCTTAAAAATAACATCTCCCTGCTGAGTTATTTGATCATTTCCCTCTTGGGTCAAATGAAGATATTCAATGAGATTCACTCTAAAAAAATCATGCAATAGTTCTTACTTCTCTATAAACAGATTGAGCTTCTCAGGGAATCTGTTCAGTAAAACTCGAATATATTGTTCATCTGAGTTAAGTTGCTCAACAGAAATTTCTGTTTTTCCAACACAATAGGCAATGGATCACTATTACACTGTAAATCCTACAACATGTCGTTAATGTTTATCATTACAGTTGTAATGTCTAGAAATATCTTGATCAAATTAGGCGAAGTACCAGATTTACTTTCTTGACCACCTTTGACAGTTCCAAAATTTTTCTCTATAAAACTATTCAGTTAAACAAAATAATATTTCAACAAAACATCAGATTTCAATTTTACATCTTGTTCCAGCATTTCATTATTAAAAACATAAACTTAATTCATTGAAACAACACTATCTTTCAGATTTTGAAATATTTGTTTCTCGTTCTCTAATTCTCTTCTTAATGCAGCATTCTCGACTAGATCTCTATTAAATTTCCTAACTAGCTCCACAACATTATCATACAAAGAATTAGAGGCATACTATACTTGATTCACAACATGATATACCATGATAAGTGGCAATGATTGAGAATCTGATCTATCTTCTTCATCGTGCTCCACTAGTTTCTCATGTCCAGACCCCCTCCCCCCAAAATGTACCCCTCTTCGGCTGTTAATGTCAGTAGGGAGATAATGACCCACGAGTCCTACCTCAATTAGGCCCTGAGATGGAGACTACCACCGAGGGTATAATAAACACACTAATGTGAGATATTACCCTCTAATAGAACACATGTGAAAGAGAGAGATAATATAGACACCAACCAACACCATCTCAGATAGAAATATAAAATAAATCCCTAGTACACATATGTAATGTCATGGAAAACTTCTACAACTAAAAGGGAAAAACTATAAGTTCCCAAAATAATGAAATAAATAAACAGAAACCACGAAGCCCAAACATCTCATGAAACACCAAGCTAGTAGAAACCAACATGATCTCCAACCTACTCCATGTGACCTGAAAAATAGTTTATATATACATAGGTTGAGTATAACAGTTTACTCAGTAGGATCCTCCCCAGAGCCTCTCGGGAAAAGTAATGAAAGTATACTAAAGTACAGTGAAGAAAAAGTGAAACTAACTCATCACCTAAATAGGTATACTATGTTCCAAGCCGTACCATTTCTACTCTCACCAAGTAATTCATAAAAGAGTATATAATATAATAAATAATATCAAGGTTACCCCGCTACTACTTTCCCACTGGTTTGCTACTTGGCCCCATAGTCGCATGTCCTAAGCATCTCTCTCCAAAAAAGGCTTTCCCGTAGACACCTAGGTGAAGCACCACAACATGAAACTGATGCAACAAAACCCCCACATCCATGCAAGCAAAGTTACCAGATAGTTTCTCGGATCCACCGCAACTCACATAACATATATCATACATTGGACAGTATACCTCAAGACAATACAACGCACACACCGAGTAAGAATCCTCAAACTTTCATAGCCTATACACATTACTCCTATAGTAGTCCATAGAAAACAATATCCATAATATATGTGTGTAAATAACCACAAGCCAATATAGCCATCTATACACATATATGGGGAAAAATAACTGATGTGCCTACCAGCACAAGTAACTACCAAGAGAGGAGAGATGTTCCAAAGGGGGTAGTCATCCACCCATCCTCCCACCATAATGTTGGGGAAAACACCCCCCCCCCTGAAGGCTCAGAATCTTCGGTGTGTTGGTTTCCATAACTAACAGGGTGGAGTGACATATAAAAACCAAAAAAAAGTATAGAATATACTATAACTCACAGCTACACTATAGGAATAACCTAGTATTAGAATCAACTATAGCAAACGTCTCTCTCACTCCCAACTTACACTTCTAAGAGTAGGTATCCTATAAGCACACAACCATTTAATGAGGTTTAATACATTACTTCATTCCCTTTTTATCAGTTTCAATTTACATTAATTAAATTTTAATGCATTAATTAACCATTAACAATTCCACATTATATTTCATTAGCATTACACCCAAAGTATGCTATCCTCAACATTGCATCCCAGCAAAATCCAACCCCATGGGTTAACATTATTTATTCAATTATTTATTTATATCATTACTTCCCCATTTTCTCAAGAATATTGAAAAAAATTATATGCAACTAAACACAAGAGAGATAAACATGGTGAGTATATGAACTACCCATCGAGTCTTTACTGTATATAGCAAGAGCATAGACACATCCTCCCATGAGAAGCTAAATATGGAAATCATGTGGAATACCCCACGCATCTTCACCCATTTCAGAATAAGGGAAATCTAGAGTAACTTCCTTGATCAATGGGGAATATAAATCAGATATACAACCAATAAGAATCAGAAAGCATCTAACATTTACATCCAACCCACATCATCATCACTTATGTCCTCCCCGACACCCACATGAATAAACCGATGCATCTCGCCACTATAGGCATTATCTGTTGCCACAACCAGTAGGCCTCCATTCCATCACATATCACAACAACCATCAATGCCCACACTACAACACAAGCAGCAGGAAAACAAATATCATATTAGTGGGGATATTGGCCCTTAAATAAGCAAGATTTTAACTAATAACCCAACAAGGAATTATCATTTGTCAAACAACAAGTTCTTTAATCCATATTGGATTACCCAATTTATTATTCACAGGTTCAAAATTCGGGAATCCTAACCAGTAATCGATCACAAATAATTAAACATTCTTAATTTACCAATTTGATTAGCATAAAATTACAACAAGAAAAACTAGATTCATTTACATGACTCTTTATCTTTATCCAAACAATTATCGATTAATTCTAGCTTTATGTTCGTTACCAATTTCCATCAAGAAAGAAAAGATAAACAAAGCAAGAATAGATATCACAAAATCTAGAAAAGTAAGAGGCAATAACATACGATCGATATCAATTTATTTATCCAATTAAAATATTTATTATGTCAATTATACTGTGATCTAGTGGGATAAAACATGTATAGTATATAGTTGCACATAAATGGAAATAGATGCAAGGAATCCCTTACCTCAATAAGTTCTTGACATTCTTTATACGAGAACGAGCCATACAGTGGGTTACGATATCATCCCCTATGAAAAATGTGTCCACCTGAGGATGCAGAGGCACCACCACATCATCCAACACCCAATTAAATCCCATTAGGAACATGGATATTGCATTCCATAAAAATGGAAAGGAGAGGTTGAAGGAGATGAACCCAAAAGAATGATGATAGATCATACCTTAAATCAAAGATTGATCAATACAACTTGGTTGCATTAGAACTGAGTGAAACCAATATAAGAAAAAAAAATTATTATGAAACTCCCATTGGATGGAATGAAAGGTTAGAGTGTCTCAAATCCTAGAACAAGGAGGAAAAAATAGGGAGGAAGATATATCGTCCCATTATACTATTTAATAGAGCAGTGGTTCTAGAAATGTTGGATTTTCTATTAATAGAAGATCGCATTAAACCACGTGGTTTGAGGAAGTAAAAACATCCTGAGCCTTAGGAAAATAAAAATAGGAGTTATGGCCTTTGAATCAACCTTAGAGTCCTTAAAACAAGTATTGAAATGCATTTTATGTCAAAGGAATCTTTAATGGGGTGAAACTGTTTAAAGCTAGAAAACTGTCATTAATACGAAATTTGGAAATGGAAATAGGTCACCAATGGAACCTCACCGTTCTGGAAACACTGTTCATGAACTCAAAATTTGGAAAAGGAAAGATGTCACCATTGGAATCTCAGCATTCTGGAAACACTGTTCATGAACTCAAAATTTGGAAAAGGAAATAGCCCACTATTTCTACCTCACTATTTTGGAATCAATGTTCATGAACTCAATATTTGGAAAAGGAAAGAGGTCACTATTGGAACCTTACCATTCTTGAAACTCTGTTCAGGAACTCAAAATTTGGAAAAGGAAATAGGTCACCATTGGAACCTCACCATTCTAGAAACACTGTTCACGAACTCAAATTTTGGAAAAGGAAAGAGGCTACCATTATACCTCACCATTCATTATTCACATAAGCCTTCTGATGAAACTATTCACAAAAGGTTACCGTTGAAACTATTCACATAAGTTTACTGTTGATATTGTTCACATATGGTTATCTTTTCACTGTTCACCTAAGGCAACCATTGCACTGTTCCCCTAAGGCTTCCATTGGAACTGTTCACAAGACTACCGTTGGGACTCTACACCAAATTGAGAATTTTGGAAAGTGTTTGAGATATGTCACTTTGACCTCCCGAAATACATCAAACACCATATTTTAGCAATGGAATGGACTAGAGAGGTCCGGTCCATTACATTAGATACCTATCGAAACATTCTCATACTTGAGATTTAAAAACCATCCTAAAAGGGAACATAAAAGATGTCTGAACAAACACACATTGAGATACCTCTCAAAAGAGATAAATCCACAAGAATAAACAAAAATAAAGCCTTATCATAATCACTAAAGGTCTATAAACACAAATGGGACATAGTTATATGAAAATTGTTAAACATCAAACAACTATGTGTACTATGCAAGTATTTATGACTCACGTTCCCAGGTACTCTCCTTCATGCCATTGTGTCACCACAAGACATGAACCAAGGGTATAGAACGCCCACACAACACCTTCCCTTTGCGGTCTTGGATCTCCACAGGTCGCTCCTCAAAGGTTTCATCATCGTTCAACATTGATCTCTCCCCAATCGACGATGTGAGAGTCATCATGAAGATAACGACAGAGCTTTGATACATGAAAAACATCGTGTATCCAGCTCATCTGTGGGGAAAGTGCTACTCAATACACCACATCTCCAAGAAAATCTAACACCTTGAAAGGCCCAACAAACCATGGATAAATCTTACTCTCACGACAAAACCTTCACTTCCCGTGATGGAGATTTATCTTCAGAAACACTTAATCCCAAACATCAAACTCTAAGGGTCTCATCCTTTAATCGGAAAATGATTTCTGACGATGATGTGTTGTCTTCATCCTCTCACGAATCACCCGAATCACCTATGTTGTATTCTTCACTAGTCGCAGTCTGAGAATTGCTTACTCTCTGACCCCCATCCATTAAAATAGTGAATTTCAAGGCCGACCATACAATGATTTAAATGACGCTATACTAATGGTGGAGTGAAAACTATTATTGTAAGATAACTCCACCAAGTGTAAGTTCCTCAACCACAGACCTCAAAAAACCATAACAAAAGAGTGTAACATGTCTTCAAGAGTTTGGATAGTTCACTCTATCTGACCATCTGTATGAGGATGAAAATTAGTGATAAGGCATATGTGAGAACCAAAATCATGTTGGAGACCTCTCCACACCCTATAGGTAAAATTATGATCTCGATTGGAAATGATCATCATTGGAACTCCATGAAGTCTCACCACCTATCCAGATAATGCCTCGAAAAAACATCCACTAACCTTGATTCCTTGAATGTTATGAAGTGGGATGATTTTGTTAAAATATCCACTACCACCCGAATATCATCATTTCCTCCCTATGATCGAGGTAAACCAATAACAATGTCCAAATGAATGCCTGATCTCCTATTCAATGTTGTCAGAGGAGTTGGAACTTGAGAGAAATTGGCTATGAATCTCCTATAGTAGACTACAAGACCAAGGAAACTCCACACCTATGACACTGTCTTGGGGGATACCCAAGACACAACTGATTATATCTTTGATGAATCCACATCTACACCTTGTGGGACACAACATGACCCAAGAAACTGACTTCTCGAGCCCAAAACTCACACTTTGACAACTTCTCAAACAACTGATGTTGACAAAGAACACCCAAAACGGTGTGTAGATGCTCTGCATGCTCCTCCTCATACGTGGATTATAAAGATATTTTGTCGATGAAAACCACCATGAACTTGTCCAAGATGTCAAGGAACATAGCGTTCATAAATCCCATTAATACAGCTGGATCATTTTTCATGCCGAACAACATTACAATGAACTCATAATTCCCATGACGACAACAAAAAGTAGTCTTCAGGATATCCTCATCCTTCACACACATCTGATGATATCCTGGCTGCAACTATATATTTGAGACCCAACTTGCATCTTTTAGATGATCGAATAAATCATCAATCCGCAGAAGAGGATAGTGATTCATCTCTGTCAATTTGTTTAAGCGATGACAATCGACACACAACTTCAAACTTCCATCATCTTTCTTCATGAAATAAACTGGTCCTCCCCATGGCGACACACTCATCTGAACAAAACATCACTGTAACAAACCATCAATATGTATATGTAGATCTCTTAACCCGGAAGGGGTTATCGTATATGTATACATAGAGATAAGAGATGCTCCTGGTTGTAGCTCGATCCTAATCATGATCTCTCATCGAGGGGGTAAGGCTACAACATCTTCTGGAAAGACATCATGGTAATCTTTGACCGCACTAGGAAACACCAACTACTAACCCTCTAATGAAATCATAATTTGCTTAGACATCAGGTATGAAATGGATGGAACGTGCCTTAGACCCATCTGAGGGTCTCGCTCACCAACGAAAACCACTGTCTCTCCATCCCAATTGAAGAACACAACCTGCCTCCTAAAGAAATCCACGATATCCTACACCTAATACAACCAATCCCTGTTGAGGATGAAATTATATTGTTTTATTTGTAAACCTAGGAAGTCTACCCAAGATTAGTGCTACCCCAACACTAGGTCACAGTCTCTATATACTTCAAACAAGTAACCTCGACCTCCAGCTGGCATAGTCAACGCCAAGGGCACTGGAAGCCTTTTTACCTCAAGTCCCAAAGCATGGACAAGGGCAGGTGATTTGAAGGAGTGTGTTACTCCTGAATCAAACAAGGCATACACCAAGGTAGAAAACAAGCAAAGGGTACCTCAAACGATATCTGGCTTTCATGGCACTGGAAACAATAAAGAATGAAGATAACCACGACCTCCTCCATGGCCTCTATGACACAGATGATAACCACCACAACCGTCATGCTCGACTCTCCGAGGATGGGGAGAATCATGGGGTTGTATTCTACCTTCCCATCTCTCCTCTGCTGATCTAAAGCAGGTGCAACTTGCTGCTGATGCTTCAGCTGTAACTTACTCAACAGAGAAACCTTGAGCGGAGAACCAGTGCACGATGACTGTTCGAAATGGTCGGACACTCTCTCTACTGATGACTTTGACCACCACAAGAACAAATAAAACCTTATCCCTGGCATAATACTAAGAGTTAATTGCCCCAGAGAAACGCGATACTGAGGGATGGGATCTACCTCCGCCCGAAAAGAAACACTTCTTCTCTGAAAACTGGGAACCCTAGACCACAGCTCTACTTCGCGAAGAATCGTAACTACTCCCCTCTCGTGATGATCTATTTCTGGACAATGTCCTCTCGACAACCACTAGCCTTTCTAGAACATAAAGATATGTATTCAACATAAATGGCATGACCTAGAGCTGGATCTATGGATGCAAAGCCTCCTCTAATCACAGAAAGCATGTGGCATACCCCGCACATCTTTGCCTCTTTCAGAAGAAGGGTAAGCAAGACCATCTACCTTGAGTAGTGGGGAATGTAAATCAGATAAAGACCCAATATAATTCAGCAAGCATCAAACATTGACATCAAATCCATTTCATCATCCCTGGTGTCCTCCCCGACACCCACGTGTATAAACGGATACATATCGCCACTCTAGGTTTCAACTACTTCCACAACCGGTAGGCCTCCATGACCACACATATCACAACATCTATAATACCCAAATAATACATGGTAGGATTCTCCTTGAATAATACAATAGTGTTTGTTGTACGCAACTTTGATTTCTAACACACCACAACCAATCAAACTAGCCGTTATGAATAATAATACCCATTTTTTAAAATTTAATATATTTTATCTTTAAAAAAGGAATTTTTTTGGATTTGGAATATCGATATTATATTAGGGTGATTTTTTGGTATTTTTTTCTAAAAACTTACAATTTTTGATGAATAGTGAAAAACAATGAGTTATAGTTTAAAACTGAATTTTTATTTAAATAATTATTTATTTTATTTCAATTTAATTTAGGTCAAAATAGATACATAATATCTATATAAGTTCAATAAAATTCATAGGAGTTTGTTTATAATAATGTTAGATATATAAAAATTTTATTTAACATTTTACTGTCTTTTACCCACCTCCTAGGAGCATTTGCAAATTTACATAAATCATAATTTTACTACTTCTATGGGTTGAATTTCAAAATTACGAGAGACACGATTCATATTAGTAATAAAAATTTGGTTCAATAAAATGAAAATAATTTTTTTTTGAATAGAAACTTTTTACTTTTATTTACCATAGTTAAAAGTAAATAGGGTAATTAAAGGTGAAAATGATAATATTATTATCCTACCACATGTCCTAATTCTATTTGATAAGTGTAATTCGACCAAAAAATCCTTCGGAATAACATATGATCCTTTTGGCCCACTTAGATTATATTAGGACATTTATTATTATTTAATTCAAAGAAGAGTTAAATGATTTAAAATCATAGTTTAATAACTAAAACATTTTTAATATAGGGTAACACATAAGATAATTTTGACTATAAATATTCATTAGAAATATAAAAATATTTCCTAAATAATGTTATTTTATTTATATTTTTGAGAAATTAAATAATTTAATTTATTTATAACACAATGATGATGAAGTAATTACCTAATTAATGAAATATTAAAATAATTGATATTAAAAATGTCCAAATAAATGTAATTTGAGACTTTTTATGAATTACACTAATTTTCTTGGTTAATAAAACATAATAGGGTTGGGTAGATGAATTTTTTTAGATGTAATAATTCTCTTATAAATTTAGAAAAAACAAAATACCAAATAGTGTCAAAATTGATATAAAGGAGTTTTTAAAACAAATATTATCTTATTAATTGTTATTCAGATCCTAAAAATATAATTTTTGGCCAAAAGACATATATAATGATATTTGTATCGTTAATGAACCATTGGGGGTTTTCTGGGAGATATACAATATTTTTATTAAAAATATAATATAAAAATATAAAGAGACATGGTAAATGTCAAACTATTTAACTTAGAGGTAAATCTAAAAGATAAAGTTAATATAGTGACCCAGACCTGCCTAAAACCTATTTGTTGAGTGGTTTTAGAACCCTCCCCACATTATCCTTTAAATAATTCATTTTTTATCCATTAAAAACCAAAAAATATTTTATTATAAAATAATATATCTAGATTTTCTAAGGAGCCCCTCACCCCTCTTATAAAAGGGCAATCCCCCTTCTCTCTAATTCACACCTTCAATGCCATTTGGATCTTCCAAACCCTGCCCAAATACCCTCTAAAATTTCCTCCTATAATCTTAGGGGCCTTACTTTATTCATATAGACAACCTAAAGAGCCGTTTTGATTAAATCAAAAGGAAGAACCGGAAGAAGAGGTAAATATTTCATCACCTCTTTCAAGTTGCTTTCTTCTTCCACTTCCTCTTTCTTTGTTGTTTACATTCTAAAATTATAACTCTAGTATATTATATATACTGTGATGTTATTATATATATGGTACAACCATATTATATTTCTATCCATCCTTTTAATGACATTTCACCATACGTGCGTACGTACAGCTTACCGTCTCCACGTTGTTGTGTAATTGTTAGTCAATACATTATTATTGGGATGGGTATAATAATGGTGTTTAATTAATGTAAATAATAAATATGACATGATAATTATTCTTTATATATGATATAACATCCAATTTTATATTAATTTAATATCAAAAGAATGATATTGTCACTCGTGCGTATGTATGGATTACCGTCTCGACGAACGCGATGAGATTCATTCCCCATCGTATCCATTCAAGAATAATTTTAATTAAGTCATTAAAAATAATGTTTAAATACATAATATAATTATGAATATGAATAAGATACATCATATCCATAATAATCATTACTTACGTAATAAATTATATAAAGTAAAATGAATTAGTTAACACCCGAAATGATGATAAAACTAAGATATTATTAACAAAGCAATGTTAAATGATCATAGATGATATCGTATTATGGTTTATGATTCTTTTATATTTTAATTACAATTATTTCACCATTATACATAAGTTTAACCTACCCTTGACAAATAAATAGTACAAGGTAAGGGTTTATTTCACAATCTCTTTATTATCTGATTTTGTTTTTATATAAGTATCTAGTGGAACATCTTTATCATCCAGATCCATTTTTCTTAAAAATAAATTTCAAAACATTTTTACTATTTACTAGACTATGGTTTAAATTATTTTATACCATTATTTTACTTTTAATAAAATTCATTGAAAAGAATCTTTCCGTCATTTTCCAAACAAGGTACATTATTACCTTTTCGACAAAATAAAGGTAAGAATGTTTTTTTAACTTATACGACGGGTGCTGTAATTTTTTTCCATTATAAAATTGTAAAAGATTACAATAAAAGATTATAATAACATTTTAAAAATAAATGTTTTCTTTTATAATTATATGACTTTTAAATGATTTCAAAATAAAAAGATATATTTTTCTAAAAAAAGGTTTTGATTTCATCTATGTCAACATCCTTTGATGGATTTTAAGAATATTTGAAGTTGATATATTATGATACCAAACATACATATTTTATTGAAGGTTTTGTGATATTTTTTAATGTTGACATTTTGTTTTTATTCCATTCATGGTTTATGGATAAATTATTGACATTTCGTATGCTTGTTTTAATATGAAGGTTTATGTTATGTTAAAACCTTTTCATATAAGGAATGCATTGATCTTAGTAAGTGATTGGTGGATCCCTCTATATCTCCTTGATTCATCAGAAGGTCTCATGAGACAAACATCTGTCTTGGCATAAGGCCTTGACAAAATCTTATTTTTAGTCATGGCACAAGGCCTTTACTTTGTGGTTATGAAAGTCTGGCATTATGCATTCCATCATTATGAAAGTGGCTATTGATAATTCATGTGATTATTTGAATTGTATAATATCCATGTGAGTATGTAAATGGAATTATTTAGATTTATATTTTCCATATTTTGATGATGTTTTTGTTAAAAAGGCTTTTTTTTTAGTTTTATACACTTCCTTAAATGTTTATGCTTATTTTTGAAAGCTTTCGCTATGTTTTTTATTCTTACTGAGCATCTGAGCTCCCCCATTCTATGTTTTATTTTTTATAGGATGCGAAAAGTATATTATGAATGACCTATAGGGATAGTCTTTGGGATCTCAGTGTTTTCTATGGAAATAATGTTGTTGTAGTTTTCCATTTTATTGTGTAATATAAACCTTTTGAATGTATCTATTACTCCCAAGGCTACTAAGCTAATTGGTCTTTCGATACGTGATCTTTTGTGATCATTCAATGATCTATAATATAAATTCCGCATATGTGTTATTTTTATACCATTCACTGTTTATGGATAAAGTATTGACATTTTGTATGCTAGTTTTAATACGAATGTTTAAGTTATGTTTAAACATTTTCATATGAGGAATTCATTGGAATTAGTAATTGATGGGTGGATCCCTCTATAGCTCCTCGATGCATCAGTAGGTCTCATGAGACAAACTTGTGTCTTGGAACAAGGCCTTGAAAAATCTTATTTTTAGTCTTGGCACAAATCATTGGCTATGTGGTTATGAAAGTCTATCATTAGGCATTCCATCATTATGAATGTGTCTATTTATATTGAATGTGATTATTCGACTATAATAATATCAATGTGAGTAAGTAAATGTCATTATTTATATTTATGTTTTCCATATTTTGATTAATATTTTGTTAAAAAGGCTTTTGTTTTAGTTTTATACATTTCCTTAAATGTTTGTGCTTATTTTTTAAAGCTTCCGCTATATTTTTATCCTTACAGAACATCTGAGCTCACCCCTTTCTATGTTTTATTTTTTCCAGGATGCGAAGAAGTATATTATGAATGACCTGCAGGGATAGTCTATGGGATCTCAGGGTTGTGTATGGAAACAATGTTGTTGTATTTTACCAATTTATGATGTAATGTAAACCTTTTGAATGTATCCAGTACTTCAAATTCTACTAAACTAATCAGTATTTCAAGACTTGATCTTTTTTTATCATGCCAATCATACGTAACAATGCACCGAATCTGTGATTCTAGGGTAGGGGTGTTACAGTTGGTATCAGCGGAAGTTTAGTACAAACATTGGAAACTAGATTTAGATAATCTTTGATTAGAGGACATAGCACTTCGATAGACATTGAGGATTAGTATAGAATAACATCCTACAATTTTGGTATTGTAGATATTTTGTGATTTTTCAAAGAAATACATCCATGTATGGATATGAGCAGGTAGAGGAGGCTCTGGGACAAATGTACCTAGGGGTAAAACCTGAAAACACCGTTTTGAGTTAGAATCCAACGGGAACTGGTGAAAAAAAATAGTCCTTGCTACACTCTTGGTTACGACAGTCCCGGGGGATATGATTAGGATAATTCTTATTTTATTGAAAAACTATTATGAAGGGTTTATGAGTATATACTTCCTCAAAGAAAACATTTTTTATGATCATGGATTATATCCAAAAACTGTTCAATTTATGTTAACTGTTTTACAAGTTTGGAATTATGTATTTCGATTCATAAACTAATCTAGTTTATGCCATTGTTTAGAAATGGTTCCTAGTGGAAGGAATGGAAAGCATATAAATGCATTCACTTAGTGTAGTGATTTCCCTCCTGTTGAAGAAAATTATAGTGGAGATGGTGATACAACAGGTGCTGATCATCTTATCACTATATTGGGACTACTCACTAAGGTTATGAATAATATCTGTACCCATATAGAGCACCCTGATCCGTAGCATGGAGGATCAAAGTTAGATCGCTTCATGAGGCAACAACCAAAAAAATTCAATGTGGGTACGAATCCATTAGTATCTAAGAAATGGATCAATTCCTTAGAAAAAATATTCCACGCCTTTGGGAGTAGTGAAAGGGAAAAAGTTTTCATGGTAGCTTACTGCCTCACTGGAGATGGTGATCAATGGTGTTCATTGATTCAAAATACAAAGGAATATGATGAAGTATCAAATATGGAATGGAGGGAGTTTAAATAGATTTTTGTTGAAAAATACTTTCCTCATGACTATTGAGAAGACATGCGAAGGCAATTTCTGAGTATGAGGAAAAAGGAGGATGAGAATGTTGCAAAGTATGCAGCTAACTTTACAAGGTTAGTGAGACATGTTGCAAAATATATACATATCCCAATATTTAATATTAGTCATTTATTTGATGGGTTAAAACCATTTTTCCAACGAGCATTAGTTTTACAATATTTTTTGTCATACAAATATATTATCTCTTGTGCTGTCATGACAACAAAATAATTTCATAAGTCCTACGACTTTAAAGAAAAGCAAGAGAAGAAGAGATCTGATGAACACAATGGAAATGGAAATAAGGGGAAGAAGGGAAGAGTTTAAAATCCATCCTATAGTAAATGTGGGAATAAGCACCCTGGTACATTCCAGAAGGAAATGGGTGTTTGTTACAAGTGTTGTGAAAAAGGCCACCAAGCTTGTGATTGCAAGTGGAAGAAAGAGGATGTCAATGTTGAATGCTACAATTATAGAGAAAGGGGTTATTATGCGAATGAATGTCCTAAGTGTCTAGGTAACATACCTCAGAAAAGGCTAAGGGATCAAGGCCAAGCTTATGTTATCCCTACTGCTGAGGTTGAAGCTCTAAAGAAAGTGGTGGTAGGTAATTTAATGCTTTATATAAGATTAGATAATGCTTTATTTGCTTTTGGACTATCAAATTGTTTCATATCTTCCTAGTTTTCTAAAAAAATAGATATTTCCAATTTGATTTTACAACGGAATTATCAGTAAAAACTCTTAA
The DNA here is from genome assembly GCA_963277665.1 of Viscum album. Taxonomy (NCBI): domain Eukaryota; kingdom Viridiplantae; phylum Streptophyta; class Magnoliopsida; order Santalales; family Viscaceae; genus Viscum; species Viscum album. The sequence continues at coordinate 1,912,001,192 of OY728155.1, forward strand.
TGGAAGTATCATTGCAGCAATGTTTTGTAAATCAGTCTCTATTAGGGCATGCAAATTTTATTTATCTGCTGATATTGTCATCATACCCATGATTGAATTTGATATATTCCTCAGTATGGATTGCCTTTCTGACCATGATGCAAAAAATTATTGCATGAAGAAGGAGGTTACTATTTTGGATGACGATGATAAAGAACACCTTATCTTTAGAGTAGAATCCTCACAACCTAATTCTTATCTAGATCCACCCATAGTAGATCTACTAAATTCAATTATTTTGGAGGAAAAGAATGAAATAACTGTGGGTGAGGGAATGAATTTTCAAATAGAGGATGCACCTATTGTGAAAAGAATATGTCGATGTGTTTCCAGAAGATTTACATGGACATCCTTTAGAAAGAGAAATTGAGTTTTCCAAGGATTTAATTCCCTGATCAAGGCCCATATCGACGACCCCTTATGAAATAGCCACAGTGGAATTAGTGGAACTAATGAAACAACTAGAGGAATTGAGTAATAAAGGATTTATTCACCCTAGTTTTTTTCCATGGGGAGCCCCTATCCTTTTTGTTAAGAATAAATATGGATCTATGAGGTTGTTCATTGACTACTGGGAGATCAATGTTGTAACAATAAAGAACAAGTATCCCCTAACTCGCATTGATGATTTATTCACACAACTTCATGGAGCACAATACATTTCAAAGATTGACCATCGATCTGGATATCATTAGTGTTGTGTGAAGAAGGAAGACATTCTGAAACCATCATTTCGAACCAGGTACGAGCATTACAAGTTTACAGTAATGCCTTTTGGATTGACTAATGCACACACTATCTTCATCGATCTAATGAATATAGTTTTCAAGGAATATTTTGATGACTTTGTAGTGGTATTTATTGATTATATCTTGGTATACTCTAAAATCCATGAAGATCATAAAAATCACTTGCGCATTATCATGAAGACTCTATGAAGACATTAATTATATGGGAATTTTAGCATGTGTGAATTCTGACATCAGAAGATTTCTTTTACTGGACATATTGTCTCGAAGGATAGAATCTCTATGGATCCTTCTAAGGCCAAGGAAATCCAAGAATGGCCAGTACCAACGAGTATAACTAAGGTACACAGTTTTATTTGTTTTGTAGGTTATTATTTATGATTTGTCCAGAATTTTTCCCGGTTGGCTAACCCATTAACAAAGATCACATGGAAAAGGTGTTAAATTTGTTTGGAAAAAAGTGTGTGAAGAATGTTTTTGAAGAATTGAAAATAATATTAGTCAATTACTTTATCTTGACTCTACCATCGGGGAATGATTGATATTTATAGTGATGCATCGAAGAAAGGTATTCGTTGGGTCCTTATGCAGAATGATAGAGTTATTGCCTATGAATCATGAAAGTTGAAAATCCACGAGGAAAACTATCCTACTCATGATCTTTAGTAAGCAGTTGTAATATTTTCTTTGAATATTTGGAGACACTATCTCAATGGGAAAAAATGTGAGATTTATACTAATCACAAGAGTTTGAAGTATATTTTCTCACTGAAAGAACTCAACCTGAGGCAAAAGAGATGTATTGAACTACCCACAGATTATGATTGCATGATACACTACCACCCGGGGAAGGAAAATAAGGTGGAAGATGCTTTGAGCAGAAAAGATCATGGAGGTTAGATCATGATGAGAGTTGAAAAGGATCCTATATACACGAATCTAGTAAAGATGGATATGGGAATAACCATGGACAGTGAAACATCAATAATTTTTCAAATGGTTGCCAAACCATCTTTACTAGAAAAGATAAAAAGTTCTCAGGTTGATGACGAGGAGTTTCAAAAGAAGATTAAATTTGTGAATGATGATAGATTGAGTGACATCGTATATGAAGATGAAGTTTTGAAATTTGGGAAGATACATTGGGTTCCCGATATACTTGATCTAAAATAATAATTGTTGGATGATGCTCATAGTTCTAATTTCTCTATACACCCTGGGAGCACCAAAATGTCTAGATATTTGAAGGAACATTTTTGGTGGGACAACATGAAGAGGGAGATTGCTGATTTTTTTTCAAGATGCTTGGTTTTTCAACAAGTGATAGCTGGAAGGCAACAGCCTAGAGGATTCTTGCAACCTCTTCCCATACCTATGTGGAAATGGGATAATATTACGATGGAATTTTTCATGGGGATACCAATGAATCCTAGAAGTAATGATGCAATATGGGTCATTGTTGATCATATTACCAAGTTATCACATTTTCATGCTATAAGGGGAGATTTACCACTTTTACATATAGCAAGAATATATATTAATGATGTTTTAAGACATCATGGAGTACCACTGTCAATTATTTTGAATCGTGATCTTAGTTTTACATCAAGATTCTGGAAAATTCATCAGAAATACCTCGATACTTAATTTTGATTGAGCACTGCCTACCACCCCTAAACTAATGGACAATCAGAACGGACTATTCAAAACATAGAATACATTTTGAGATCATGCTCACATTCCCTTCAAGGTATGTGTGATCAATATTTACCTCTGATAGAATTTTCCTATAAAAATAGCTTCCCTTCAAGTATTCAGATGGAACTATATGAAGCGTTTTACAGAAAGAGATTTCGCACACCAATCTGTTGGGATGATGATTGTGAAGGAAAACACATAGGCCTAGAACTTGTGGGGGAAACGATGGAAGAGGTGAAGGTAATCCAAAACCACATCAAGGTAGATCAATGTAGATAGAAGAGCTTTGTGGTTAACTAAAAGAAGGATTTGGAGTTTCAGGCAGGAGAAATTGTTTTCATGATGGTATCTCCACGGACTGGTGTTATACTTTTTTGTAAGAAGGGAAAATTTAGTCCTAGGTACATCAGACCTTTCAAAATTCTATAACGAATTAGGGTTGTAGATTATCGTTTGGAAAAGCCGCCAAGTCTCTCCAAAGTTCATGATGTGTTCCACGTATCACTATTGAGAAAATACATGCCTGACCCAACACATGTACTCACCTATGAGGAATTAGAACTGTAACCTGATCTATCTTATTGTGAAGTGCCTGTCAAGGTTCTTGATACAAGAGAACACGTGCTGAGAAACAGGACGACTCATCTGGTAAAAGTTCAATGGAGAAACCATAATATGGAAGAGGCAATGTGGGAACCTGAGGAACGTACGATGAATAACAACCTGAGAATTTTTATGTAGTAATATTCAAGAAATTTTGAAAACGAAATTATTTGAAGGAGGGAATAATGTAACACCCCAACCTTCCAAAGTACGCTTATCCTTGAATAATACAATAGTGTGTGTTTTACGCAACATCGAGTTATAACACACCACAACTAATCAAACTAGCCATTATGAATAGTAATACCATCCTTTTGAAATTTTATAATTTTTATCATTCAAAATGGACTTCATTTTTGGATTCAGAATATTGAAATTGGATTAGGGTGATTTTGTGGTATTTTTTTTGAAAACTTTCATTTTTTGATGAATAGTGAAAAACATTGTGTTATAGTTTAAACCTGAATTTTTATTTAGATAAATATTTAATTTATTTTAATTTATTTTAGGTCAAAATAGGTTCATAATACCTATATAAGTTAAAGGGAATTCATTGGGTTTAGTTTATAATAATTCTAGTTATATAAAAATTTAATTGAACTTTTTTCCGTCTTTTACCCACTTCCTAGGAGCATTTGAAAATTTACATAAAACATAATTTTACCACTTCAATGGGTTGAATTTCAAATATCCGAGAGACACCATTAATATCAATAAGTAAACTATGGTTTAAAAAGCTGAAAATAATTTTTTTTGTGAATAGTATCTTTTTACTTTTATTTACCAATGTTAAAAGTAAATAGGGTAATTAGGATAAAAATGATATTATTATTACCCTAACACATGTCCTAATTATATTGGATAAGTTTAATTCGACCAAAAACTACCTTAGGAATAAAAAATGATCCTTTAGGTCCACTTGGATTAGATTAGGAGAATTATTATTATTTAATTTAAAGAAGAGTTAAAAGAGTTAAAATAAAATTTTAATAACTAAAACATTTTTAATATAGGGATTCAAATAAGATAAATTAGACCATAAATATTCATTAGAGATATAAAAATATCTCCTACATAATTGTTATTTTTTTTTATAAATTAAATATGTTAATTTATTTAAGACATAATGATGATGTAGTAATTACCTAATTAATGAAATATTAAAATAATTGATATTATAAATATCCAAATAAAAGTAATTTGAGACTTTTATGAATTAAAATAATTATTTAGGTTAATATGACATATTAGGTTTGGTTAGATGAATTTTTTTCTAAGTAATAATTATGTAATGAATTTTAAAAAAACCAAATAGTGTAAAAATTGGCATAAATGTTTTTTTTAAAAATATTATATTAATAATTGATATTATATTCCTAAAAATATAAGGATCAGAAAAAATACTTATATAATGATATTTGAATTATTGATGAACCACTTTGGGTTCTATTGGAGGTATATAGAATGCTTATTATGTATATAATATAAAAATACAAAGAGACATGGTAAATGTCAAACTATTTAACTAAGAGTTAAATCTTTAAGATATAGTTAATATAGTTACCCAACACTATCTAAAAACTATTGTTTTAGTGGTTTTTGACCCATCCCAACCTTAACCTTTAAATTAATTATTTTGGATCCATTAGAAACTGAATATGCTTTTATTATAAAATAATACTTCTATCTTTTCCTAAGGTTCCCCTCACCACTCTTATAAAAGGGCACTCTACATTCTCACTAATTCACACCTTCAAAGAGATTTTTCTCGTCCAACCCCAGCCCAAATACCCTCTCAACTTTCCTCCATTCATTTTAGAGGCCTTAATTTAGTCATAAAGCAATCCTATGGATCCCTTTTGATCAAATCAAAAGGAAGAACCCGACGAAGAGGTAAATATTTCATCACCTCTTTCAAGTTCCTTTCTTCTTCCACTTCCTCTTTCTATGTTGTTTCCATAATAAAATAATAAATCTAGTAAATTCTATATATTGTGTTGTTATTATAAATAAGGTACAACCATATTCATTATTCTATCCATCCTTTGTATGACATGTCACCATATGTGCGTACGTACAGCTTACCGTCTCCACGTCGTGGTGTAATTGTTATTCAATACATTATTATTTGGATGGGTATAATAGTGATGTGTAATTGAAGTAAATAATAAATATAATATGATAATTATTCTGTATATATGATATACCATCCAATTATATATTATCATAATATCAAAAGAATGATATTGTCGCTCGTGCGTACGTACGGATTACCGTCTCCACGAACACGCTGAGATTCATTGCCCATCATATCCATTCAAGACTACTTTTCAGTAGATGATTAAAACTAATGTTTAAAGTCTTAATATAAATTTGAATATGAATTAGATATATCCTATCCATAATAAACTTTACTTATATAACAAATCATATAAAATAAAACGAACAGTTCACCCCTGAAACGATGATAATACTAAGATATTATTAACAAAGTAATGTTAAAAATAATATATGATATCATATTAATGTATATGATTATTGTATAATTTAATAAAAACTATTTCACTAATATACAGAAGTTTAACCTACCATTGATCAATGAAAAGTACAATGTAAGGGTTTATTTCACAATCTCTTTTTTATCCGAGGTTGTTTTTAAGTAAGTATCTACTGGGACATCTTTATCATCCACATCCATGTTTCTAAAAAATTTGTTTCAAAAACAATTTACTATTTAATTAAATATGGTTAAAGTAATGTATACCCATATTTGAATTTTTATAAATTGGTTTGAAAGGAATCTTTCCATCATTTTCCAAACTAGGTAATTTATGACCATTTCGACAAAATTAAGGTAAGAATGTTTTTTTAACTTATTCGGTCGGTGCGACTATTTTTTGCCGTTATAACATCGTAGAATCTTTCCTTACATGATAATAAGAATATTTTAAAAAAAATGATTCTTTTATAATCGTATGTCTTTTAAATTAATTCAAAATAAAAAGAGATATTTCTCTAAAAAAGGTTTTGATTTCATCTATGTCAACATCCTTTGATAGTTTTTAAGAATATTTGAAGTTGATTTGTTATGATACCAAAATTCCATATTGTATTGATGTTTCTATGATATGTTTGATTTTGAATGTGTTATTTTTATACCATTCATGGTATAAGGATAATGTATTGACATTTCTTATTCCAGTTTTAAGATGAATGTTTATGTTATGTTTTAAACTTTTCATATTGGGAATTCATTGGACTTAGTAAGTGACAGGTGGAGACTACTATATCTTCTTGATGAATCAGTAGGTCTCATGAGACAAACTAGTGTCTTGGAATAAGGACTTGAAAAAATATTATTTTTAGTCATAGAACAAGGCCTTGACTATGTAGTTATAAAATTCTGGCATTATGCAATCTATCATTATGAAAGTGGAAATTGATATAGAATGTGATTATTAGACTAGTAGAATATCATTGTGAGTAGGTAAATTGCATTATTTTGATTTATATTTCCCATATTCTGATGAAGTTTATGTTAAAAAGCATTTTTTTAGTTCTATAAATTGCCTTAAATGTTTATGCTTATTTATGAAAGATTTTGCTATATTGTTATCAATACTGAGCATCTAGGATCACCCCTTTCTATGTTTTATTTTTCCTAGGATTTGAAGAAGTTTATTATGACTAACTTGCAGAGATATTCTATGAGATCTTAGTGTTTTTTATGGAAACAATGTTGTTTTAGTTTTCCATTTTATGATTTAATGTAAACCTTTTGAATTCATATAGTACTTGCAAGGATAATAAACTAATAATTCTTTCGATACTTGATCTTTTGTGATCATTCCAATTATATGTAATAATGCACCGACTCTGGGATTCTAGGGTCAGGGTGTAACAACATCACCCTAGTATGACATCAAAACACAAGCAGCAGGACAACTAACATCATATCAATTGGACTCTAGGACCCTAAACAAGAAATATGGTAACTTAGAACCCTACAAGGAATTATCTTTTGTCAAACAGCTAGTTCAATAATCCATCTTAGAATAACCGATTTATTATTCATTGGTTCCAAATTTGGGAAACCTAACTTGTGAGCTATCAAAAATAATTATACATTCTTATTGAACCAATTTGATTAAAGTAAAATTACAATAACTGGAACCAGATTCATTTACATGCCTCTTTATCTCTATCCAAACAATTATCAATTATTTATGACATTACATTATTTACCAATTTTCATCAAGAATGAAAGTCTAAATAAATAATGCATATATATCATGTTATCTAGAAAAACAAATGTCAATGACATACGATTGATATAAATATATTTATCTGGTTCAAATATTTATTATGCCAATTCCATTATGATCTCATGGTGTTAATTGTGCTAACTATACAGTTTCATGTAAAATAAAATATATAAAATGAATCCCCTACCTCAAACATTTATTAATGTTCTTTATATGTGAAAAATCCACACAATGGGTTACAATCTCCTCCCCTATAGGAACTATGTCCTCCCGAGGATGCAGAGACACCAACACATCACCCAACACCCAAGAAAATCCCATTAGAAGCATGGAGATTTCATTCCATAATAACGGAATGGAGAAACAGAAGGAGGTGAAACCAAAATAATGATGATAGATCATACCTTATATCGATGATTGATCGATACTGCTTGGTTGCATCAAAATATATTGGAATCAATCCAGGGGGGAAGATTGATTGTGAAACACCTACGGTGTGGAATGAAAGTTTCGAGTGTCTAATAGCCGATAGCATGGAAGATGAACTTGGTAGGGAGATATATTATCCATTTAGATGATTTAACGAAGTTGTGGTTAAGGATATGCTATATTTTTCATTAAAAGAGGATATCATTAAACCACACAGTTTGAACAAATAAAAGCATCCCAAGCCATTGGGAAATTAATATAAGATTGATGGCCTTTTAATCGGATTTAGAGTCCTTAAAAAGGCTTTAAATGAATTTTACATCAAAAGAAACATCAAAGGGGAGAAACTGTATGAACATGGAATCATTTTTCATTAATACAAAATTTTTAAAAGGAAAGAGGTCACCATTAGAACCACACCATTCTAGAAACACTATTCATGAAATCAAAATTTGGAAAAGGAAAGAGGTTATCATTGGAACCTCACCATTCTGGAAGCACTGTTCATGACCTCAAAATTTTTCCATAGGAAAGAAGTCAATGTTGGAACGTCACCATTCTAGAAACATTGTTTATGAACTCAAAATTTGGCAAAGGAAAGAGGTCACTGTTGGAACCTCGCCATTCTGGAAACACTTTTCATGAACTCCAAATTGGGAAAAGTAAAGAGGTCACCGTTGGAACCTCACCGTTCTGGAAACAATGTTCATGAGTTCAAAATTTGTCCAAGGAAAGAGGCTACCAATGGACTGAACCATTGCACTATTTACATAAGACTACCAATGACACTATTCTTATAAGTTTAGCATTTCACTATTCACAAAAGGATACCATTGCACTATTCACCTATGGCTACCATTGGAACTATTCACAAGGATACCGTCGGGACTATACACCGAATTGGAAATTTGGAAATGTGTTGTGGATATGTCACCTTGACCTCAGGGAACACCTCAAACACTAGATATCATAAAACTAATGGACCAGAGAGGTCCATGATATTACAAATCAACTGATTTGTCTCATGAAATATTAACTGAAAATGATTTATTTAGAACTTCTGTATGAATTTCAGAGATATTTTCTTAAAAACGTTGTCCTTTATACACAACTTCTTAAGACAAATTCACTTCTAGAGCAATATTGTCTTGAATTTCTGTATTGAATCTTTTCGTGAATATCTTCTTTAATTTATACATGTGTTTATTCTTGAATATGAATTTACTGCATTGGTACATTCTATGTATTATCAATTTTTACAGAGTCTATTTGGTCCACATATTGATCAATAATGTTCAATCATTGAGATTTTTAATATGAGGCACCTCCTCAATTATTGTATCTGCCTCTTCCTAAGGAAAAACTTCCACTTCTTCTTCAGGAGAAGCTTTATCTTTTATTTATTCTTGAACATGTTCCCTCAAAAGATATAACTTAAAAGATCTCTGGTCGTATGATTTTTCTTAGGAGTAAGTTCTCTACAAGTTTGAGCTTCTCTATGCATAAATTTTTTAATTCCACTTTGAATTTCTTCATTAGTAGAGGCATATTATATTACAAAAATAAGTCTCCTTGTAGTCTTCGAATCTTATAATGTTCTTGATTTAGCCATACCATCATTATATTTGTAAGGTCTCTCCCCCTGAGTAGACACCTAATCTTCTTCAGCTCCAACAGGTATGATTTTACATATTACAATGCTTCCTAAAATCTGGTATTTCTTAATGTTCCAACATTCAACATGTTACTATAATGGCATCTGAATCTCACATCAATCTATCACCATATATTTCTTAAGCAACAACTTTGATAAAAACCTTCTATATGGATAAAAATTCATATGAGCCTCAAGTTGATAGTAGTAACTCAAATATCTAATCAGATATCTTCGAAAATTTATCATTATGTCACTTAAAAATAGAAACATAATATACATATTAGGAAAAATAATCTTCTGCCACTTTGAAATCCTTGGAGCTATCCCACTTTGAATAAATTTAACAAAAATCATCTGACCGGGTTCAAAATCTGTTACCAACATTCTCTTTATTGTAGTAGAACCAAACATAAAAGAAATGATTTCCTCAAATTTATGGTTTATATCACCAATTGATGTCAGATAAAAAATAAAAACTCTCTCGTAAGGGTAGTTCATGATCTTTGTTAATTTAATTGAATAGATCGAGGAATCATAGTCCTTGATTTTCACAATAATCGAATATTCGGTATCTCTCAAAAAAAATTGAATAGTTTTATAGAAACTCCTCAACCAAAATTCATATAGAAATTCAGTGTAGTATTCACTGAATGTCGTTTCAATACATTTAAAGGATAAAAATTTCTTCAGTATCAGGTTCATCTGATATAGCCATTCAATATCAATCACTTTTCCCTAAAGGATTTTCTATCCAGCTGAATGATGATTCTTTGCATCACTGGGTTCACCTTCATTAATTCTCTTTGTTTTATCCATTTCTATCAAAAAGCTCTGATGTTTTTAGGTTCTAGGATTTCCAAGGTTTGATAAAGGGTAGGCAAAAAAGGTAAGGTTTTCGGTATTTTGAAAGGTTGTGAGAAAATGAGTGGGTTTGGAATTCAAAACAGGCTCGGAAAAAGCCTTGATTCCCATGTCATTATGTACATACTAATCATTAATGTATTTAAAATGAACACAATAATATGTGATATATTTAAAATTTTTTACATAATAAAAATAAAAAGTGTATCTTATTTAAACAATAAGTAACAAAATTATTTTAAATAGTGAAAATTTAAAACAAAAATAATATGATCAAATAATATTTATTATAATTTTATTTAAATTTTAATAAACCTACCCCCTTAATAAAATCAAAACATGCAGTGGGAAGTGGTTTAGTAAAAATATCAGCTAATTGAAATTCAGTACTTATAAATTCTAAAAATATATCAATGTTAACAACATGATATCATTGAAAATAATTTCTAATATTAATATGCTTAGTTATAGAGTGATTTATATGATTTTTTGAAATATTTACAGCACTATTATTATCATATAAAATAATTTTGTTATTAAAATTTAGTCCAATCTATATAAGAGTGTTTTTATCCACAAAACATATGCACAACAACTGCCTACAGATACATACTTTTCATCAGCTGTTGACAAAGAAACTGAGTGTTGTTTCTTACTAGATCATGACTCTAACTATTTTCCTAAAATGTGATAGGTTCTTGAGGTTATTTTTATATATAATCTAAAATATCCAAAATCACCATCTGAATATGAAATTAAATTAAAATCATTTTTTTCATAATGAAAATAATGAAGAACAGTTCCTTTTAAATATCAAAAAATTATTTTGACAGCTGTAAGAAGAGATTCCTTAGGATTTGATTTAAATCTTACACAAATATATTCTGAGTACATAATATATGTCATGCAATCAGTATGATATAATAAACTAACAATCATTCCTCTATACAACCAGCTATCTTTTAGATTTCTAGGTTCATCCAAATCAAGTTTTATATTAGTACACATAAAAGTATTATATGTCTTGTTGTTTTCATGTTCAAATTTATTTAGAAATTCAGTAATTAATTTGATTTGATTCAAAATATTAATAAATTTTTTTAATATATTTGAAGTCCTAAAATTAAATTTAGTCATCCCAATAAACTCATTTCAAATTCTTTTTTCATTAAATTAGAAAATTCCTGACATAGTTTTTTATTTTTTGATCCAAAAATTACATCATCAACATAAATTTGAACCAATAGAAAATTAGAATTTATAGTTATCTTGAAAAGTGTTGGATCTTACATACAAACATTAAAATTTATTTTTCAAGATAATATAACCAAATATTTCATGCCAAGATTTACATTCAAGTTTAAGTCCATAAAGAGCTTTATTATGTTTAAAAAAAATCTGTTTTATGGAATTTTCAAAACCAGTATATTTATCAACATAAACTTCCTCTATTAAATAACAATTTAAAATGGTTGACTTAATATCCTAATGAAGTACTTTAAAATCCATTTGAGATTCATAGGCTAAAAGGATCCTAATGGCTTCTAATCTAGCTATAGGGGAAAAAGGTATCATCATAATCTATACCTTTTTCCTAATTATATCCTTTAGCTACAAATATTTCTTTATTTCTATTGATGATTCCTTACTGATTTTGTTTATTTTTAAAGACCCATTAAGTTCAAATAATCGGATAGTTCTTCGGTCTTTCAACTAATTTCAAAACAGCATATCCTTTAAAATGTATTCATTCCCTTTTCATTTCAATCATCCAACTTTCATCAACATAGGTTCTAATTTGGATAGGAAGGTAGAAAATTCAACTAGATTTCCTTTATTTGTTCTAGTTATTATTCCTATGTCTAGGTCTCTTATAATAGTTTATAAAAAATGATTCTTTAGGTTTCTTGACTATCTATGTAAAACAATATTAGGTTAATGAGTTTCATTATTTATGAACTAGAATGAAATTTGTTTATATCATTTTCAATATCATTTTTAGGTTTTCAAGTATCATGTTATCATTAGATTCATATTCATCAATTTAATATTTCGTTATATTAAAAGGGTTAGATTAATTAAATTTCACATGAACTAATTCATCAAAAATCCTAGACTTTATATAAAAAACTATATAATCTTGGGAAATACTAAATATCCTATGAAAATTCCATCATAATATTTTGGATAAAATTAACCAAGATTGTCCTTGGTGTTCGAGGTGTACACCGTGCATCCAAAAACTCTAAAGGATTTTACTTTACGATTTCTATTATTCCAAAGTTCATAGGATGTATTTTTTAAAATCTGTCTAATTAAAATTCAATTAATTATATAGTAGGTTGTGCTTACAGCTTCTTCCCAGAAATAGGTAGGAAGTCTGTATTCATTTAGCATAGTACTAGTCATTTCATAAATAGTTAAATTTCTTCTTTCAACAATTCAATTCTGTTGAGGTTTTCTTGGTGAATATAAGGTGTCTTTAATACCGAAATTTGAGAAAAACTAATTGAATTCCCGATTCTCAAAATCTTTATGATGATTATTTCCTAATGAAATTATTTTAAAGTGTTTTTCATTTTTAACTTCATTACAAAAACATTCAAAAATAGTAAAAGATTCATTTTTATATTTTAGAAAATATATCCAAGTAAATCTAAAATAGTCATCTACTAAAACATATATATACAATTTACCAGCCAAACATGCTACTCTTGAAGTTCAAAACAAATCCATATGGATATGTTCTAAAGGATTAGATATATCAATATTGATAATTTATTTTAATTAATATTTGTGTTTCTCGCCAAGTTGACATGCATAACAGAATCTATCACTATCAAATTTAAGACTGCGTAAATCAAAAACTAATTTCTTCCTACAAAATTTTTTTAAACAATAAACATTGAAATGTCTAAGTATTCTATTCTAGATACAAGATTCATTTATTTTAGTAGTTAATGAAATTAAATTTTTTTAACATAAGGAATTTATGTCTACGGTAAAATCATTGTCAGTTCTGGGTGCTCTAAATTTAATCAAATTATCATTTGAAACTAAAAAGTAGTTGTTAGAAAAATCAACAAAATAACCATCATCACAAAGTTGAGAAATATTTATCAGTTTATGTTTCATTCTTGGTAAATAAAGTAATTTATTGATTGAGATAACTTATGGATCTCCAACAGTTCCAATACTAATGATTTTCCTTTGGCATTGTCACCAAAGCTAACTAATCAGCCATCCTTTTTAGTTACGATTCTAAAGTTTGTTGAAATTCCACTCATATACATAGAGAAGCCACTATCCATGTACAATATTTCTTTTATGATTCTATGACATGCTTTCTACAAAGGGATTTAAATAATGGTTTGTTTTGGTACCCATATTATCTTGGGTCATGCAATGTTATCTAGAAATGATCTAGTAATCCATATTTTCTATGTTTTTTTGCAAGCATTTGAGTCAAATAACCTATTTAAAATAAATCCCTTTTTAATTACACTAAATTGGGTATTTGATAAATAATAGTTTTTACATGTATGACCTTTTTTTCGACAATAGTTATAAATTACTCCTTTTGTATTAGGAACAAAATAGTTTTTTTACAGTTTAGGTTTCTCACCTTTACTGCATATTCCATATCATTCATTCTTAATCAAATTCTTACCAAAAATTTCATTTGATGTGTTTTCTCCTTTTGTAATGAAGAGAGTTGCACTTTTCTAGGTTTTTAATTCATCTTGTAGAGTTTTGATCTTAGTTTCATGATATGCACTATTTGTGTTAGTTAAATTATGTTTCTCAATTAAATTTTTATGATATTTTAGAAAAAATTTCTGTTTATCCAAAAATTGAATTATGAATATTTTTTAGTGATTTATGCTTCTTAAATAAGGAATAATATTTTTCTTCCAGTATATTTCAGTAGGCTATAAGTTTGTAACTTGAGAATCTAGGTACAAATCAGAATTAGAAGATTAATAAGATTGTACCTTAATATCTTCAACCATGAAATACATCATTGATTTTTGATTTGATTCTTCTTTTTCAGAGTCAGAATTTGATGAGTTGTTGGAGTCTTTAGAAACTCTCAGTGTAGATTTCATTTCTATTTTATATTTCTGGTCATAATCATTATTTTTGAAAAACTACCTTTTTATATCTTTTTAGTAGTGGATAATTAGGTATCATGTGACAAATTTTATTGAATTTATATCATGTTACTTACATTGTATCATTCTCATCTTTATTGAAGGATTTTTTGAATCCTTTCTTCTTCTTATAAAATTGGATGATTTTTATGGCAATCTCTACCAGTTCAATTTCTGAATCAGTTGAGTCAGAACGTTTTTCATATTTGATCTCTTGTTTCATCTTCCTACTCTTTTTATGAGATATAACTTTTAAACCAATATTTTATCTCTTAATAAAGACTTAATTCTCATTAGCTTCATCTTCCATATTAGATTCAGGCATCATTTGGGTTCCAATCAATTCTCTCATAGTTAAATTTTTAACAGGTGAGGATTTTTTAATGGGTACTGATATCCCATTCCATCTGGTTGGTATTACTCTCGGTACTATCAAGGCCTGACCTACATGGTTTGTAGGATCTCCCAAAGTAGTAACATTGTTGATTATCTTAGTGATACTTCCATTCATTTGAGTGATTCTTTAACTATCAAGAATTATAAATGTATCAAATTTCAAATTTTCTGTAGTGTACCTCCTTTGTATGACATTATCAATTCCTTCACAAGAAATGGAAATTGTCTACCACATCTCATAAGAATGCAGGAATTGAGATACTTGATTAAATCTATCTGGTCCAATACCACAGATGATATCATTAATATCTTTTGAATTTATTTCATACTCCGCTTTAGTAGCTACACTCTATGTTTTAGGTCTCTCAGTAATTGAATATATAGTAATAATTTTTTAGTAGAATCTGTATCCAAGGTTCCACAGGTAGATGATCATCCTCTATTTCCATCACCCATAGATTTCAACATTGAATTATAGTGCTCAAATCATTGAGATTACCTATCGTGTAACAGCCATTGAGATCCTTGTATAATCTTTTACTTTCATCTTGTTATAGCATTTACAAAAGTCTAAACTCTAATACTAATTGTTGCATCAGGTTATAAGAAATATACACAAGGGGGTAAATTGTGTCTATTAAATCATCTTCAAGAAATCTTAATGTCAATAAATTCTATATTTTAATTGTTTTCAAATTGATTATGCAGCAGAAATAAATAGATATTAGGACACAATGATTTATAGGGGTTCAGGGCACAAAGATCCCCTAGTCCACTCTACCAACGCTCTTTTCCACGATCTTGGTGATTTTCACTAGTCGTTCATCTTTTCACAAGTCCATCAACAACTGCGTTTAGGAAATTAACACCTTTACAATTTAAGGCAGAAATAGTTCCTTTTGGTTTTAAACCCATAATCGATCAAAACCGATTAGTGCGAGAAGTTGTTACAAAAAATAACAGAGTATTTGTTTTAAAATACTTTCCAGTTTTTCTTTGTAGTTGTATAAGTACACAACTGACAGTAGATGGATCTTCATTTTTAGAAAGGATGTTCTTCATGTAACATCAGTTCTAAATCGATCCGGTAACAATTTTATCTTCAAATGAAATTCGTAACATATCAGAAGTAGACATACAATTGATTATCAATGTAGAACAAGTATATCTTCAACATTTCTCTTTCTGATATAAAATAGAACTCGATCATTCATTGTAGCAGCAGAACTGTAAATGATCATTTTAAAAATCATCATATCCCTATTTTAGTGAAACTCAAATATCTCCATATTTGAATATTTTAATATCCAATAATTCAAGATATATCTTGAAAAATCATTCCTTTTTGAAAATTAAAATACAATAGAATATATAGAATTAGGACGAGCTCTATATTCTTAAATTCAGATCCACAAAAGTCACATGATAGATCGTGATATTAAATTTTTTTAATAATAGAGCAGTCAGAACTTCCCTTAATAATTTGTGTGAAATACTCCTGTTAAACCAATCATTTGATTCACATATAAATGGATTTAAATCTATGAAAAATGCGCTTTAAAATTGTGCTTTGATTTTATCTTGAAAACAAAGTTATATTCATAAAAATACCATTTTATGATAATGTAAAAAATTCAAATCTCTGATGCATGAAGAAGTCAAACGTAGGGTTCCAAACGTAAGGTTGATTGATAATGTAAGGTTGATTATCCATAATTTTGTTATCGACTTTCAAACATATGGTATATGATCCATACATTTCTTTCCTTCAGAACATAAGTTATATGATCCATAACTTTTGAAAAAAACATAAGGTTCATTAAAAAAGTACGGTTGATAATCCATACTTTTGTGAAGAAAACGTAAGGCTCAATACTTACCTAGGGTTCTTTATCCATACCTTTCTCATTTAACAAATGAATGTTTCCTTCCAAATGTAAGGTTCATTTACAATAATTTTCTATAAATTTAAATTGATTAACCATACTTTTCCAAACTCTCATAAAATAAATGTATGATATAATCCTTAGCTATGCTCTCCAACGTATGATATGAACAATGTTTTCAGAAAATACTAAATAGCATTCCAAAAACATTTAAAAATATTTCATGTGAATAATATCCTTTAATAATATTCAAAAAATGGGAATACAAATAATATTAATTTTTTGGAATATACATAAATTAATATAATTAGAATAACAAATAAGGGTATTGTGACCATCAAAAGAATCATAAAAATATAGTGTTGTTGAAACAATACAAGCTCAACAAGTACATACACTGAAATTTTAGAAACCAATGTTTCAAGAATCATGGGTATAGGTATATCTCTATGGATTTATACCACATGATTTTTTTGACCAGTGGGTATATAATATACCCACTATTTTCTTGTCTATACACATTTTTTCAAACTATGGGTATAGGTGATGATTCTAGTAGAAAAATAAGTGTATCAACCATCAAAGGGAGATAACCTAAATGTGGCTAATAAATCATGGTCAATATTACAATATTTCCACGAATGAAGAGGAATTATTAAGGATTTTATGTTCCGATTCCAGAATTATGTCATTTGATATTTTTATCAATGATTTACTAGTTATAAAAATTATTGAATATTTGAAGATCACAATATATTACTTTTGGTTTTTGATTTTAAAGCATTTTATAAATGGTACTAATGAACAAGAAAAATGATTTAGTGAAAACATGAATTATTTGAAAACTCGTGGCTATGGGAAGGATAACCCCTTATATTTTTTAGAAAATGAGATAATGCTGTTCGAATAAATAGATGATTGATTTTGATGAAGTTAATTAGATTGTACTAACAACCTTGGAACCTATTAATGATTTTCACCAATTTAATTATTCTATCATTTATGGAATTTATAACATTTTGGAATTTAAGGGGTATATCTAATGGTATATGTTCAATTTAAGGAATATAGAATCATTTCTATTTTCAATATGGTTTTCTCATAATTCAATTTTTCGATAAAATACATAATAAAGGAATTCACATGTTTGGTATGTACAAATTAAGAGGTGTTTCATGTTTATTGATGATTAATAAGTATATTTATGAAATTTAAAGTCCTTATTTATATAGTGTGGGATATTAATCTTTTTAAAAATATAGACTTTTATGGAATTTGATATGTGATCTTTGGATGATATTTTATCAGGTAATGTATTATGTCACCATATGATACGACATGTTCCATGAAAATGATGTTGAATTAGTTCAAGTCACTACCAATGGAGAAGATTGTCTTTATTAAATAGAATAATATATTCACATATGTACATAGAGAGTTATTGAATTTTTAACTAGATGAAAATGCTCATAAAATAAAAAAATTATCCCATTGCATTCATATTTTATGAATCAAATGTTCATTTTAATCATCACAGATTTGTGTTTTTGAGGAATTATCCTTTCCATCGATCACTTACTTTCTTGTGACCAATGAATATAGTTATTTACACATTCCATCCATGTATATGTTTTCATTTCCCACCTACGGTCTCGTATTTTTGATCACAGATTTGTGACCATCATTCTTCCTTATCTCTCTTATTAAGAGTATATTTTATTAACCCTTTTACGATGAGGGGTTTTCAATAATATAATATTCAAATATCAAACCATATATTACTAATTTAAAGTTTTAATAATGAGGAAAAAGTTAACATAAGGTGGGTAGAATATAAAACCCCAACACAATAAAATATTTTAATTTTATAATGAATTTATGTTTTTTTCTATCTTTCATTACATGCAACACTAAGTTGGCTTATGTTATATATAATATTGACTTCCTTGGATAGAGTATAAGAATCATAAGACCATGAATAGTTATTTATATAACATCCCATGGTAATATGATATATTTATTTTTATATTATTTATTCATTGATTTTTTATTCTTCTTATATATTAGATAGACATATGATAATAACAAATCTTGTTTTCTACATAAAAGAGTTTATTTTTATAAAGGGTATTTTTCATACTTTTAAAGGTGAACCTATTTTAACAAAAAAATTGACCCTTTTATAAATTATAATTTTCAATATAAAATTCATTTTCGAATTCAAAATTTTAAAATAATCTTTGAATGGTTTTCCAAATATTTTTAGAGATGTTTCATTTCATGATAAATAGTGGGAAATACTAAATTTTATAAAAAATATTTGTTCTTTTAAATAATTATTATTGAGAACATATAGTTGAGGTTGGTTTTAATGTAAAAAATAGATCAATTATACATATATTAATCCAATTAAGGTCTTTAGGAACATTTTTAAATTGATATTGAATATAAAAACGTAATAATCTTTTGGGAATTTTTAGTTTAAAACCAAGATTTCTAGACACATCTATATGATTATATTAACGTTAAACTTTTCCACTGTTGTGAATTGAATTTATAAAATTGGATCTAAATATTTGATATCTAAATAATATATATATTCTAATAATATAAACTGAGTTTTTCCCAAAAATCATTATTGATACTAATTAGAAATAATTAAAATGAAAAAGTTAATAATTAGTTTACTTAGTGGTTATAATGTTATCTTAATGGGGAAAATTACATAAAAACTTGTAAAAATCAATTTGTATCCATTTTAAAAAAAATTTCCATCTAGGTTACAATTTTATGGGTTATTGGTAAATTATTCCATGAAAGTGTCTTATATAATATTTTAAGTAAAGAAAAATACTAAAAATTAACTTTCCAGGCCTTTTTCATTTATAATTACATTACATAAAGAAAAAACAAAATATTTGTGTTGCACATATAATTTTGAATCATAAATGAGTTATTTTAATCATATTAAGTTATCATTAATTTTTAGAGATAAATTAGTTAATTAAAATTCTTTAGAAACACAACCATGGTGATTATTTAATTAATAACTAAATAAAATAAATGATACTAAAAATTTTAAATGTAATTAATATTTAATTAATTATTTTTCTCCCTTTTTTAAAATATTAAGTCATATAGATATTAATTTAATAAATTTGTATTCCATCATTATATTGATATTTTTATATTTAAATAATGTTAATAATATCAATGTTGACGTTAATGTTATTTTATAAAATTGACATTATTTTGTAATATTTCAAATTATTTATAATCCTAGATTCCACCAAATTTTATTTAAATGAAAATAAAAATAGATTATGATACATTAAAAAACCAATTATTCTATTATATGAACAATATTGACTGATAAAAAGTGAAAACATTGTTTGTGTTGTTATGGTTTACGCGTGGTTTTTGCACGTTACCTTTGCTTTTATTAAAATTTATTTCCAAAAAAATGGAATTTTTATTTTTAAAATTATAAAATAAATTTAAAATTAATTTGGTATATATTATCTAATAAATATCAATTTAATTTACTCTTAATGGTTAAATTACTTATATTTGAAAACTACCTACCTTAATAAACTAATGGTAAAAGTGGGGAGAAAAATAAGTTAACGAAAAAAATTTTAAAAATAAATTTTCATTATATGTTTTAATAAAAAAAAATTCAATTTAACCATTATTTGTAAATTTTGGAGGCAAATTATCTAAGGGAGAGCACTCAATAGTTTTTACCTTTTTATATATACATGAATACCACTCCTCCTCCACTATAAATGGGAACTCATACCCCTCACTTCATCACATATATAATGCTCGTTGGATCATCCAAAACATTCCCAAATACCACTAAAAATATCTCACATTATACTAAAAACCATTATTTATCAATAAGTCAAATCAACTGAACTATTTACTGTAATCCAAAAGGAGTTACCCAGAGAAGAGGTAACATTCTTTGATGATACCATTAGATTTATTTCATTCTCCACCCATTAAATTATTCTTATATCAGTATTATATAATAAAATTAGTATCCTAAATATATTTAATTGTTTTTATGTTATATTTATTACCTATATCTACACGCACTTTTATCAATTAGGATACACAATAATTGTTCATGTGTATAATAGACTAACACCTCGCAAACCGATGTGGTTCGGTTTTCCATCACCACCATTAATGTTTGGGAATAATGATGGATTTATTATTTATATATTATATATATTACATTAATAATTCCATTATGGTGAAATAATTATTTAATAACAGATACCTTCAATCTTTCTATTTTATCAGAATACGATAACATTTTTTGTGTATGTGTGGATTATCATCTTCTCAAAGCAATGTGATTCATTCATGCTATACCTAGAATGTATTAAAGATGGTTTTAATAAAAATCATTCAAATATATGATAACATTATTACACATGGATTATAATATACATATAAATAATTGAAAATTCATTTGATTAATATAAAAATAAAATGGAAATATCATTCTTGCGTACGTACGACATAAGGTCTCCATGAATGATGTATTTCACATCCTATCTCCAAACATAATATATTGAAATAAATACATATAAAATAACTATATATAATATTTAAATCATGTTTTAAACTCTGGATATGATGAAATTATTATATATTTAATAGGAAAAAAAGTCCAAACAAACTCAAAAAAACAAGGCAATTAACACCATAAATTATGAAAATAATGAATGATTATTAATGAATAGTAAATAATATGTTATAAAATGATAATTTATGATATCATAAATATTAATATGTTTATATAATAAGTTATTAACATGCTTTAAACCATTATAGATGATGTTAAATAACACACATCTAAAATAAAGGTTAAATGAAGTGATTTCTTCTGAATTTAAATTCCATTCTAGAATTATATATTACCATGATCAGATTAACATTAATGTGGTTAATATACCTACCCATTTAATTTAATATTATGATTAACTAGTAATTCTCTTTATTTTAATTTTCACTTTTAATTATCTCACCAAAGGTGTTTTGACTTTAAATCTAACTAAGGGTAATATTATTGTGACAACCAACTTTTTTTGTATTTTTATCTTTCTATTGAAACAATAAATTCCTTATGATCATTTTTTTAATTACATAATATCATAAGTTAGATGATATTATTTACAAAGTAGTATTCCATTTTAACATTAATTTGTCACTTATATAATTATTTTATTAATTGTTGGAATTTTTATAACTATGTATCACATACTTCATAAGGATATTTAATGATATGGAAAATTAATAAATAGATTATTAAATATATATATATATATAAATATATATATTGATTTGGACTGTTCTGATTTTTTTGGAAATATTTAAAGTAATCCCCCCGTTGTGTATATATTTTCATGAGATGAATCAATTACCCAAATCCGATTTTTTTTATATGGTATGGTAAATAATATTATGAAAGGTCTTGATGGTAAAGGTACCATGTACCTTGGAAACATGGAATCCAATAATTAACAATTTATTTCATTTAGATTTTTTTTTATTTATCTATGAAATTTTTTCTTTGACAGTATCTATGGATGAATTTCAATATCAGTTTATTGATTAAATGGAATTTCATTCAGTTAAATACATTTCTATATTGATTTTTCCTTTTCCAGATACATAAATGGAATGTGTGCTTAGTAAAATACCATTCCACATTGATTATGGTCATCGATTTGTAATATCTTCTTACTGAGCATTTGATCTCGCCCATATTTTTTTTCATATGAACCCAATCTAGTTAAATTAATAATTTTGGTATTTTTTTGTTTTTTTGTTCATCCATAAAAGTCATTGTTTCTGTATTAAAGTTATTGATGTATAAGGTTATTCCATTGATTTTTTCATGAGAATTATCTACAAGTTGGAAAAGATGTTTATGTTAAGAATTATTTATATGTTGGAAAACAAATTTTGATTGGAAGAGTTTCTTCAGCAGAATTAACATTAAATGTGGTGATTGTAGAGTTTTTCTTTAGTTTAGAAAAACACATGTCATTTGTATTTTTAGGTTTACCAAATGATTAAAACATTAATATTTTATGATTTGTAATTTTTATTTAATTCCCAAAATAATATGAATTTTTGTATAAGGTTTGGTTATGTGGTATTTTTATTTATATGAACACATTTGAGATAGTTTGAAGTTAAATTTGTCCCATAATTAAACATTTATCTAGGACACACACGATGGCCCTAGTAGCTCAATTATTGCCTTATATAGGACATTAGAGGGTCAACCACGACTAAGGGAGCCAGCTCCACCCATGTTAAGAGGACATAGAGTTGGTGGAGGAGCATTCCAACATGAGTTAATAGAGGAAGAATGCATCCACCATGTAGAATAGCAAGGAAGAAAACTGGATTTCCAACACAGATCGGTTCCAGTGAGAGGATTAGCAGACTATTAAAAAATTGTGGACCACTTCTTGAACACCTTATTTTATAAAATAGTATGAAAACATCCAGGTCGTTGATTCGGGACACATTTTGGTAGATCCTAAAGGACACTCATCGACTAGTCAAATTGATCTGTTTTTCTATGTTGTTCGATCAATTTTGTCATTAATTATTATCTTCAACTCTTTCAACATCATCATCGATCGTGATCGAGTGTTCTTCTCATTGAATCTCTATGAAAAATTGATAGAAGGTCAAGAAAATATTTATGATCACCATTTGAATCCCTTAAAAATCTGTTCATGATCAAAATTATTTTGCATCTTTGTTTTTTTATTATTTATATTAAAAAACTAATGATTTATGGTTTCAATAAGATTTATATTTCAGAAAACCTTATTAAAGAGTAATGGAAAAAGGCAGTGAATACGTTCGGAGTGGGTGGTTCATCATCTGTAAAAACCAATGAAGTGTTCAGTTGTGCTGTGCAGTTTTGAATGGATCCCATTTTAGGGAAAAAATTCCCCAAAAAATATCTCTGATTCAAAAAATACACAATGTTATGTGAATCTCATCTCACATGAATAATATGATGTTCCCATGAGTAATTGGCCTTTTAATAGAACATGTGAGGTTCTTCATTCAGAACAATGATCTGCAGTGCCACTTGGGAGCTCTATATCTTTATATTATCTCCTTGTTTTGTGCTCAGCACCAAGAATCCATGATTTATTTTCTTGTGGATAAAGCTTCCAGTGCATGATTTATGAAATATATAGTGGATAGTGAAACTGAAACATTCATATGTGAAGACCAATTAATGTAAAACAATACATGTTCATACTATCCGTACAAAGTTAGTTGTGCATAAACTACATCTATTATTATACTATTTTACGCAATGTAATAGAATTAAAGATGAATAACAGCATTTTACATACTATCTTAAAGGAAACAAAATGAATGTATGAATTCTATTATATATGTGATTATAAGAGGTAGTAGGAAAAGTACACATATAGTAAGGATAATGTGATTCAACATTTGTTTTCACTTGAATAATTCCACTGAGAAAGATGATGTTAATGTACTAAGAAGAATGCAGTGTATGTGTGGATATATGTCTATATTCATAAGTTTTCGAGAATATATTCACGATCCCATGCAAGTGAAACCATGTGAAAAGGTAGTGTGGGTGATGGGGTTTCTATGTCAGATGTGTGTATAGTGAGTGTGTGTATAAAAATATAATTTTTTATCTTGGTCAATAGTTAATCATAATATTATACTGAGTGTACATGAAGTGTAGACAGTCTAAAAGATCATTGCAATAAAAGTAAAAGTAATTTAAAGACCTATTAACAATAAATATTCAGTAAATATTTGGCAGGATGCTAGTATAAATAGTAGAATTTTTTTGGGGACAACTCAACTCTAAAGAGTAATTATAAAGAAAAATAATGGAATTATAGTATTATGATCTATTTTAGACATGGTATATAGTTTTCATTGATAATCATGAATTACGTATGTTTTTGTGTTGGGTATCTTGGGAGGTTTTATATACTTTTAATCACATATATTATTAATTGCAAAGACTTTTTGTTTTAGATTAACTAATACACAAAAAGTATATATTCACCTGCATCAGTGATGAACCTTGTAAAAATTTGTTTGTTCTTTTTTATTTCTTTAATTTATTTAATTCTAGTTAAAGTGGGACTTAAAACAATTAGGTATCGAGATCTTGACTTCTCATATAGTTTAATTTTTAATAAGAAAATTGTAAAATGTACATCACTGATTCATCTACCCCTCCCCGTCCCCCTCTCAGTGATATATCTGATCCTAGTCTCTTAAAGTGGTTTCATAGGTGTGGTTCCATCTTTAAGGATCCAATCATTGTTGATCCTATAATAATGGAGAGGTTGATTTAGATTCCAATTGAGGAGTTCCTTTCTTAAACTAAAATAACTACTATAGATGAAAAAAAATAAAATGTTTCAATATCTTCATTCACAAGGATTTAAATTTAGTGATTCTATAAGAGTTCGTTTTGTTCTACTAGGAGTAGATGCTCCCATGAAACATTCTGACAAGAAAAATATTTATGTATATTGAAAATAACTAAAAACTATTTTTTCATCCTTATCTGATATAGTTTCACTAATCAGATGGGATTAAAAATATCAAAAAATATATTGGATAAACATGAGAATATGTATAAATGGAATTTGATGATCAAAGAAGGAAAACATAAAATATTGTGAGATAGTTTTGAATATATTAAAATTGATGATGATGAGGGAATTGAGGACTACATTACTAGGGTAAATGAGATTATATGAAATATTAGCAGTTTTGAAGATACTCTAAAAGATTCATCTACTATCAAAAAACAGATCCCTAATTTTCATGACTTATTTTATCCAAATATTTATTCTTTGGTATAAGATAGATACATATCTCTTGATTAATTACATGTTATACATCTCAATTATTAGATCATAAAAGATCATATGTGAAAAAAGAAAGCTAAGGAGGTTGTGTATTTCAACGTAATGAAATGTGTTAATAAGAAGGAAAATAATGATGAAACATTCTCAGATTATAATGAGGATGAAGATAGTGATACATATTATAAAATATTAAAGTGATTTTATTTCTAAAAAAGTTTATAATAGGAAGAGGAAAATTTAATTTCGTGATTCTTTTAATGTGTTTTAATTATGTTAAAATTGTAAATTTTTCAATTCGATGTCCATGGAATGATTCTTATGATTATGAGATTGATGATGAAAAAGAAGAATACATCAAAATAATTATAGAAAAAGATATAAAGAGTGATATTGGAAATAAGGAAATTTTATCGAGGAAGTACATGAAAAATCTGATGAGTGGGAGAGAAGATTATGAATCATTAGCATGGATTGAATCAGAATATGAAGATTAAACTAAAAATATAAAACCTTCATAGAACATGTTTATAATAATTTTGATTCATCTAGAAGTGTTGGGAAAGAATAAGACATATATCATGAGTAAATGTTGAGATCGGAACTTGTCACATGTCTCAATCAAAATATAGTACTACTGAAAAGTAAACTACCAAATAAAGGGAAAATAAATGTAAAAATATTGATAGTGATCTTATTAAAGGAATCAAAACATCCATGGTAAACATTTCTAAATATGAGGATCTGTTTATGATCTTAATGGAAATTTGTTTGCAAAAGTAGAAGAACCGGTTGAGACATAGTCTTGGTGTATGAATGTAGAAAATAATTTGAAAATGATGAATGATGATTTTGATTAAGAAATTTATTTTCAAGGAGAATCATTCAAATATCAAGTGAAGACCAGTAAGAATAAGAAGGTACATATTATTTTTTATTTTATCAGTGATAGTAAATCAGTTTCATCTAGCAATGTAGGTTCTGAAAGAATATATTGAAGAATGTGGACCGATGATAATAGAAGTGAATTAGTTATTTTGTTAAAATAATTTTCTACAATACTAAGGAAAAATAGTGGAAGAATAATCTCTATAAAACAAGTAGTTTATCACCAAGAAAAGTTTTAGGATTTTGGAAGGTAATGTTTTAGAGGTTTTTTCTGGTGTTCTGGTAAATTTGGGGAGAAATCCAACCATTTCTTGAATAATACATTGATCCCTTAGAATTGGCATATATCAAGTTATAGAAAGATTGAAAATAAAATAAGATGTTCTGTGATAATAAGAGACAATCATAGACTTAAAAAAATTTTGTTGAAAATTCACCAAGTTTGTCTAGTCCTAATAATATTGATCATCTAAATTAATTTTATAAATGATGTGACCTACAAGGTCATTATGATAATGTATTCATGAAAAAAACATCCAGGAATGTTATTATGGGATGTTAATGAAAAGAAATATCAACTAAAATAAAATATCTATGACCATTTTATTCAATGAAATTCTTTTTATAATTAAAATTTCAATTACATTAATAATGTTAATAAGCAGTTCCTAGTCGTTTGGCCTAATAAGTTGAAACTATCCAAAATATTAGTTGTAGATGAAAAAATTGGTAATCCTAAAGTAAATAATATAGTATTATAAAATGAGGTTGAAAAAATTATAACACAAAGAAGTAGAATGGAAGAAAAATAGTCATCAAATCTATGAAAATCAAAACAATAAAGAGGAGTTCAATGAAATATTCTCAGGTTGAAATCGGAATAAAATAATGACTAGAAATGATTTTAAACTCTTTGTATTAATGTAATTTTTTAGAGAAAAATAAGTCCCTAATTATTCCCTAACTTTTATGTGTATTGAAATTACAATGCAGGGAATTGAAAGTAATTATTGTGGATTTCATTTCTGGAAAACTTGATGATATCAAACTTCATGGAGTCTATTAATTTTCATGAAATGAAATGAATGTGTGCACCCATTAAATGGTGGAATGTTGAGAATGAATATGAAAACTGAAAAACATTGGAACGATTCAAAAAATCAATGTCAATGTATTCTAATAACATTTTTATCCCTTATCCATTGTTTAATTATCTTAAAAATTAAGGGGGTGTAACTAGTTGATGACGAATAAAAAAAATATTTTAGTTTTATATTTTCACCTTAACATTATAATATTTTATTTGAATTATTTAAAGGGTATAACATTTCACTGATATATCTGATAATTTCAAATACCATAAATGAGTATTTAGATATTTAGATCATGATTTAACATATATGGAATTTTATGGACTACTTAGACAATCATAGTTATATCACTCTTGTTTTCTTCCTTGGGTTATCCCATGTGGATTTAGAGTTGACTAACTAAATTTTCTTTGCTTAGAAAACTATGTAAGATTATTTACCTCTTTGGTTTTGTTGTTAGGTATGGGATAGAAGAAAACATTAACTTCTGAAGTGAAATGGGTACTGATAACATATAAAAATAGGGAGACAAAAGAACCCAATTTGATAAAATTATTAATATTTTTTTCATTGTTTTCAATGTTTTATCGTGCATAAAATTCAATAATACAGTATTATAGTCATTTAATTATGATGTTATTCAATAGAATTGTTCATGGGAACAATCTATATGTTGGAAACATTGTTTTTATTCGTAATTATCAACAAGTTGGAAAATATGTATTTGTTATATGAGTTTATTTGGATGAAGCAATATTAAATTTTATGATTGTAGAGCTATTATGACGTTCAGAAAAACATGTTTCATTAGTTATTAGAGGTTGAAAAGATGTTTACAACAATTATATTTGAATATTTAGAAATTATTATTGAATTCATAAAATGACAATAATTTTGGTTTAGGGGATTAGTATGTTGTCTATGGATTAGTATTATTGTATATGAGAATGTTTGAATTTCATGTGGTCATAAATAAAGAAGCTAGCCAGTATAAACAATTTTGACCTAGTTTCTCAACATTTCCTTATGTCAGAACTCGGAGGGTAAAACTCTATTTTGGGATCCATCCTTGGCTAATCCAGTAGGTTGCATAGTGGGTAGAGGAGTACACCCACATGATCTGATAAAGGTGGCATGGAGACACCATGAATGGAATCATGGTAGAAAATTCAAGAACCATCATAGGGATGTGCCATCAAGTCGAGTATAAGACCATTAATAGATTTTGGAAAACTACCCACACACCGTATATTATAAAGAAGAATGAAAATATCCATTGTATAAATTCAGGACACATTAATTTATAGTCGAAAGAACACTCATCATCAGATATGATCAATCCAATTATTCAATTTCATGTTATTGACTATACTATAAAATTTGATCTTCATCAGGATCTTTTTTAACCACTACCCTGCCTGAGTGTTCTACTCATCGAAGCTCAATGCAACATCAAAAAACGTTTTGGATGACCTTGCTGATCTCCATTTCAATTTCTTGAAAATCTAATCTTGATCAAAATTATTATGATTTTTTTTCATAATATTTCATGAAAAAACATTGGATATAAATTGTTCAAAAGATTTATATAATAGAAATGGTGATTCTGATGTCATATAATAATGGTAGTTCATATGTTTTTATTTGGAGGATCATTATATATAAATACCACCCAAGTGAAAAATTTACTGTGAAGTTTTCACATGATCTAATTTTCTGGGAAAAAGAGACACTAAAAATCACTTTGTTTCACCGAAGATATAGTGTGGTATAAATCTCGTCTCACCTGAGAAATGGTGTAATGACCCGGAAATTTCAAGTCAATTTTTTTCTTAATTTTCTTTGAAATTTTAAAAGAATGCAGTTTCGGACGGCACCTGATTCCAAGGCCCGGTGTGCCCGAATCATTTTTCGAAGTTTAGCTCGGGTACGTTCAGTGAACGAACAAGTGGGTTTTTATAACTTTTGAACCGGTTCATGGAATCGAATTCTGAGGGCACCGATGGAATCGCAGTGCCAGTAATTGCTTAGAAACACCTTTTCCGGAGTTGTGTTTGCTCGAGTGTGGTTTTTAATTTTTGGTGTTAAGTTAAGAAATAAAATAAAAGTGGTGCAACAGGTTTTTATTTTATTTTTCTTAACATATGTTAAGTGGATTATGTGGGACCCACTTGGTAGGATATTTTTGAGGTGGGGCCCTCACGATTCCCACAGTTTTTTATCTTCTAAGTAACGCACCCGCACCCCCCCTTTTTAATGAAGTCAACTCATGCGTTTATTCTGGTTAATATACGCCTCTTTAATTAGGCGGTTTTAAACTCCTCAATTAATTGTTCATTTCGTTTCTTTTTTAAATTTCAAACGCTGACTTGTGCGTTAATAAAATAAGACAAATCTTATTTTATTTTTGTGGGAACTTGCTGCGTGGAGAGGATTTGGAGAAAAACCTTCTCCTTCAACGAAGAATGCGAAGAACGCGAAAAACGCGAAGAACGCCGACCTCTGACGAAGGTCGAGAAGAACGCCAGATCCTCGGAGATCGACGACGCGACGCCGACGAATCTTTTCTCCGTGATGCGACAATCACCTTGTCCACGATGCCTTCTTCCGCGACGTGCAATTCCGTGACAAACCTCGTTCGACGACTATGCTCGAGTTAGGGGTTAATTTTGTGTAAGTTTATATTCTCGTGGTTCCTTCCTTTTTAAACAAATAACTCACATCAAATCATCCTCAAGTTGATCCACGAATGATTTCTTTTGCGGGTTGGGAATATTTATTTGCGGGGAAAACTGTTTGGGATGATTTCTTTTGTTCGTGAAAAATCCTTGTTGTACTTTGTCTTTTGAGTCGCTTGTTACCAACATAACGGGAGGAGGTCGGACCACACAAACACGGCCGACTCTCCTCCCCCATGTTGTTTTTATTCGTTGCGGCATGAAAAAAGGTGGCGCGGTGCAATGGCACCACGCGGACATGAGAAATAATGTGGCGAAGAAGCGTGGTGCAGTCTGGCCACGCCATTGAGGACGAACGAACCACGACCACAGTCGGGGCTGCGGAGGCGATTGACGACCCCGTTGGTTGATAGTTGTGCCCGGATTGACGAACAACGAAGCAGGCCGCAAGGGCGTTTTGAAACCTTCACAGTAAATTGTGGATCCTGGGAGATCCGCTGGTGCAGATGGTGGGAAAAACGGACCACCGGAGCGCGTCCGATGGTCCGCAGAAGGGGTTGCCGGCACGCCGCGCCGGCGAGGCGGCGCTGGCGGCCGGCTGCCCGGAGGTAGCGGCGGGACGACTGGATTCCGCGGCCACGCGGGATCCGGGGAAGACGCGGCGGCTCGCACCGCGTCCAGTGCAATGGTCCGGGGGTAGTGCACCCTCGTGTCCGCTCAGCGTGCACGGCAGCCGCTGAGCCGGACCGGCCGCACTAGGCCGGGCCGGGCCGCGCCGGCGGGGCCGAGCTGCGCAGGAGGGGCGGGGCACGCCGGTTGGGCAGGGCCGGGCCTGGCGGGCCGAACCGCACCCTGATGGGCCGAACCCGGACCCGGGTTGGGTCGCCCGGTTCGGGCCGACCCAGGGGGGGTAGGGTCGGGCAGCTTGGGCCCAGACCCCGATTTTTGATTGTTTTCATTCTTTTGCCCATATCTTGGGCTACATACCTCTGATCGACGCACCATCAGTTGCGTAGTGATCCTTGTATTGAGGCAGTCCTTTAGGTATATCACACTCAGGGTTTCGGAGAACATTGTGTATGGCCGGGTTGGTTCGAATACGAAACCAACCGGGTCCTCGGAGTGGAAACGCTTATATCTTGAGCTCCGGACGTCCGAGTGACGTGCTGTCAACTTTTTTGGATTCCTCTTGATAAGGAGGAACTTTGGAATTCTTCTCCTGAGTTTTGAATGCAGTTTGATAGTGGCCGGGTTGGATTGTACCTGAAGTCCAACTGGGACCCTGGAATGGAAAAGCTAATAACTTTCACACCGGACGTCCGTTTGACGAACCGTCAGCGGCGTTGGTGATCTTGTTGAGTAATGGTCCTTATGAGTATACCCTATGAGAGTTTGGGGTAAATTTGAGATACGGAGAGGTTGGTTCTCTCACAAAACCAACCAGGCCCCTAGGACGAAAAGGCTAATAACTCACAGACCGGGCGTCCGATTGACGCGTCGTCTGTTGCTTTGAGACCCCTATGACGAGGCGGTCCATTGAGATACATGGAGTATCGACCTGTAGATTGTGGAGCGGACCCTCCCATAGATGAGAATGCGGATTACGGAGACCGTGTAGCCGACTAAGACCTGACGACTGCTTGACCAACTCGACATGGAGTGAGTCAAATAGCCCAGTGGGCGGAGCAGTAATTTGTTTGGGTGCAAGCCCATGGCGGACGGAGCACTACCTGTGTGACAGTGCAGACCTACGGTACTCATCCGGAGAGTACCTCTGCAGGCTTTTAAGGGGTGTGCACTACTGTGTTTGGGTGGTATACCCCAGCGGGAATCACTACTGTGTTTGGGTGGCTGACCTGCGGTACTCGACAGGAGGAGTACCTCAACAGTATTAGGTTAGTGAGCAGTACCTCGGAGTCGTGACATGACCACAGTACACTCCAGAGACGGGGTTCTTCAGTAGTTACGGTTTCGATAATAGAAATCCTGGTTTGAGCTGAGTCTATGACCTTTGTGTTTACCTCATGATTGAGATGAGTCAATTGATAACTTAGGTATATGTATGGGCATATACCTAGGTAGTGGATATCTGTTGATTTCATAATCTTTATGTTTCCTCATGATTGATATGGTTATTTGATAACTTAGGTATATGTATGGGCATATACCGAAGTAGAGGTTATCTGTTGAGTTCTTCGTTCTGGTTATCCTTGTTGGTTTTAGTGATAACCTGAGGGTCTCGGGGTCCCTACTGAGTGTCTTATACTCACCCCAGCATGAGCTATGCACATACCTCGTTGTGTTGGTTGCAGATGATAGGCAGCGCTGGCAGAGGCCGAGTGTTCAAGGATTGGACGGTACCCGGAGGTGGACCACACGACGAGTCAACATCTGGAGGTGGACTTCACGGTGAGACGACACTCAGAGGAGGTTGACGGGAGAGAGCGTTGTGGAGGCTATCTGTACCTACCTTTCAGTTAGGGTCTGAGGACGACGACCAATGAGCTGATTCCTTTCTTCCAGCTGTTGTCTTTTTCTGTTGTACTTTTGTTCAGTTGTAGATGTAATTTCAGTTGGGTTTGTATTCTGGCCCATTTACTTTTCATCACTTTTTTTTTCGTAATTAGTGTTTTACTTCATCTTGTACTCTGTGGTGTTTTTTTACTTTTATAAAGGCAATGCCTTCCCCGTTATCGGGATTTATGCCTTTGGTGCTAGTCGCCAGCCCCAGGCCTATGGAAGGTGGGCTTGGGGTAGTCACGGCACGGGCCCCGAGGATGGGTTATGCCAAATTGGTATCAAAGGAGTCGGTTCTACCGTAGAACTTATAACTCTGATATTTTATTTCTGTGAACCAATAGTGTTAAGAGTACCGAGTGTGGATTTCAGTTCAGGGAGTCCAGTGTTGGTGCGGGCGGCCGACGTATCCATACACCAGGACCCTGAAAACGGATTTCCGACTTTGTGCACAAAAACACTGATTGCGTGTGTGTTTCCAGAAGTTTTTAGAAAAGTCAGCTCAAACCAGGTCAGCTCACCATGTATAAATCGTTTGACTGTGTCACGTTGTTTCTTTCAGGATGCCTTTTCACGGACGACCAGCTAGAGCCCAGAGGGATGTGCGTACTGACAGCCTGTCGAGCGACGAGGCTTCGGTACAGGGCCCTCTTACAGTTGAGGCACCAGCGGAGGCACCTGCGGTAATACCATACGTTGGGCCACTGATGCCACCAGCCCCAGAAGTAGGCGATGCATGCCACTTGAGCGCACTGCACGAGTTCCAGCGCTAGAGGCCTCCCAGGTTCCAGGGAGAGACGGACCCGTAAGCGGTTGAGGATTGGCTGGAGGGTGGGGTGAGAGTCTTCAGGCTAGTGGGGATGCCAGCAGACATCATGGTTATCTTTGCTTACATCCTTCTTCAGGAAATAGTAGGTAGGTAGTGGAGCCACTTGTTCCAGTTTTGTGATAGGATGACCTTCACATGGGAAGCCTTTGAGACCTTCTTCAGGGTGGAGTTTGTGCCAGTTTCTCTACACCCCGAGCGTGTATAGGAGCTGCTGTCTTTGCCGCATGATTTTTGATCAGTAGCTGAGTCATCTGTGGGCATTAGACAGATGATGCAGAGGTCCAAGAAGACCATAGCCAGCTGTACGAGGAGGAAGAGTGTTATGAATATGGTAGCAAGGTTCACCTGGTGCGTGACTATCCGACCCCCCGCAAAGTTGATCCACAGGCTTTGGAGGAGCCACCGAGGCAGAAGAAGCGGCGGGTTTTTGAGCAACAGCCGAGCAGTGGACAAGTCAGTAGAGCTCCGGGAGCAGGTGAACAAGAGCGGAACTAGTGGATACGTCCCTTGTACTTCTATTTCCATGTTGTTGTTGTTTTCATGTCTTTGTACTATGAGCTGCAATAATAAAAAGACACTTATATTTGTGATGTTTGATTTCATGTCCTTTTGTTTGGTTGATACTGAGTGGTCCCGGTTAAGACTGTTGACATTACCCTCACTTTCTAGATTTCTACTGGAGGAGACCCAGTGAACTCACACTGATGCCGACAGTGTGACTCGACCCTTGGAGGTGAGAGTAACAGTTGGATATCATGATAGTAACGTCGAGGCCTTACGACGTCATCCATGGCATGAATACATCATTCATGTTAGGATTGACTGTATTAGGCAATGGGCATGGTTCAACCAGGGGATGAGACAGAGTTTCTCTTTTTGGAAAAAGAGAAATTTTAGGAGCTCTTTTAGATCATAGGCAAAGAAGGTGCAGATCATCCAGGAATGGATGAAGACTGCACAGTGTAGTAAGAAACAGGAAATCGGTGCATGTCTTAGAGACTCGGGCATGTTAAATGTTTCAATAAGAGGAAGATTAAAATAGAGATGAGTCTGTGAAGTAGAATACATGGAGGCAGAGCTAGGAGACCAGCATGAGGTGGTGTACATTTTAACATACTACAACCACCCGCCTTAGTTATCCTTGCAAGGCTCTGGGAGCTGGAGTGTGGTGGAAGAGTGTGGCTGCATGTGGTCAAGGAGTGTGACCCAATGGCTCTAAGAATGATTCGAGGGACAGTCTGTGTCCACTACTAGCTGTCGTTGTAATAGACATTGATATGAATCATTCCTTCCTTCCACGAATCTTGTCCCAGACCTAGAGTTTCTGGTAAGCCGTAGACTTGACCCTCACGTCTAGAGATAACTGGGGAGAAGACTCGATAATCACACTTATGTTGACGGTGTGGTCAGACCCTCAAGGCGAGAGTTTCAGTTGGAATCTCTTGGTGGCAGCATCGAGGCCTTACGACGTTGGTTTGAGTATGGACTGAGCAATCACAGTTCATACACAAATTGATGGTATTGGGAAAAAAGGTTGTGGTTTAACTATGACGTCGGATGGGTTTTCCATTGTCGGGGAAAAGGAAACCCCATGCATCACATGATGAACCCGGGCACAAGAGGGTGTGACCAATCACTCTTGAGTCATTCAACCTTACCCTTGTGGCAGCATTCATTTTGAGTTTCAGTTCTTATAGGAATTGGAGACCTCAATAGTTCGAGGATGACGATCAAGTCCTTATATGGGTATCACCTCGACGAGGTATACAAAGATGTGGTCGTGAAGACAAGTTATCTTCGAGGTTCAACGGACCTTTCTAGGTCCTCATCAGGGTAGGCGACTTCCACGTATCTCAACTAAGAAGAAATGTGCATGATCCTTCACATATCATCGACCATGGGGAGCCGGACTTTGGCGATGGGGTGACCTTCACGGAGGTTCTAGTGGGGATCAAGGATCGATAGGATCAGATCCTACGAGGATGGTCAATTCCTCGGGTGCGTTTTCACTAGCATTACGGGAACCTCCAGGTAAGCACATGGGAGCGGAAGGCTCAGATGCATGCTTGGTACCGCTTTTGTAACCGTAGTTTGTGTTAAAGCTTTACGAGGACGTAAATCCCTGAGGTGGTAGTAATGTAAAGACCCGGAAATTTCAAAGAAATTTTTTTCTTAATTTTTATTGGAATTTTACAAGAATGTAGTTTCTGACGGCACCTGATTCTGAGGCCCGGTGTGCCCGGAATCAATTTCTGAAGGATAGCTTCTGTACGTTCAGTGAATGAACCAGCGGGTTTTTCTAACTTTTGAACAGGTGCTCGGAATCGAATTTTGAGGGAACCGATGGAATCGCAGCGTCGGTAATTTCTTAGAAAAACCTTTTCCAGAGTTGCGTTTGCTCGGGTGTGGTTTTTAGTTTTTGGGGTTAAGTTAAAATAATAAAATAAAAGTGGTGCAACCGGTTTTTATTTTATTTTTCTTAACTTAAGTTAAGTGGATGATGTGGAACCCATAATATCCTACCTACTTGGTAGGATATTTGTGAGGTGGGGCCCACACTATCCCCACCATTTCTTTTCATCTAAGTATCGCACCCGCACCCCCCCTTTTTAATGAAGTCAACACATGTGTTTATTCTAGTTAATAAACGCCTCATTAATTGGGCGGTTTTAAACTCCACAATTAATTTTTCATTTCGTTTCTTTTTTAATTTCAAATGCTAACTTGTTCATTAATAAAATAAGACAACTCTTATTTTATTTCTGTGGGAACTTGCTGCGTGTAGAGGATTTGGAGAAAAACCTTCTCATTCGACGAAGAACGCGAAGAACGCGAAGAATGCCGACCTATGACGAAGGTCGACAACAACGCCAGATCCTCGGAGATTGACGACGTGACACTGATGAATCTATTCTCCGCGACGCGACGATTCGCCATCCGTGATGCCTTCTTCTGCGTCATGAAATTCTGCGACAAACCTCGTTCGACGACTATGATCGAGGAAGGGGTTAATTTTGTGTAAGTTTATATTCTAGTGGTTCCGTCCTTTTTAAACAATGAACTCTGATCAAATCATCCTCAAGTTGATCCACGAATGATTTCTTTTGCGGGTTGAAAATATTTATATGCGGGGAAAACAGTTTGTGTTGATTTCTTTTGTTCGTGAAAAATCCTTGTTGTTCTTCGTCTTTTGGGTCAGTTGTTACCAACTTAACGGGAGGAGGTCGGACCGCATGAATCCGGCCGACTCTCCTCCCCCTTTGTTGTTTTGATTCGCTGAATCACGAACAAAGGCGGGACAGTGCAACAACACCGCGCGGACACGAGAAAGAACGCTGAAAAGAAGCACAACACCGCCGCGCCTCGTCGTTGAGGACGAACGAACCGCGGCAAGAGTCGGGGCCACAGAGGTGATTGAAGATTCCGCTGGTTGATCGTTGTGCAAGGATTGATGAGTGACGAAGCCGGAAACAAGGGCATTTTGAAACCCTCGCAGTATACTACTGATCTCAAGAGATCCGCCGGCACAGACGGCGGGCAAAACGGACCACCGGAGTGCGTCCGGTGGTATACAGAACGCACTGCGGGCACGCCCCGCCGGCGCGCCGCCGGCAAGAGCCGTCGTGGCTGATGCCGTGATGGCGGTGGGCCGAATAGATCCTTCGGCCGCGCGAGAATCGGGGAAGATATTGCGGCTCACGTCATGTCCGGTTCAAAGGGCAGGGGGCAGCGCACCCCTGCGTCCACTCAGCGCCCCCGGCAGCCGCTGAGCCAGACCGGCCGCACCGGGTCAGGCTGCCCATGCTGGGTCGGGCCGCCTGTGCCGGGCCGGTCTGCGCCAGCTGGGCCGGGCCACGCCGGTTAAGTCGGGTCGCGCCCTGATTGCCCGGACCTGGACCCGGGTCGGGTCGAACCGGTTTGAGCCGACCCAGGGGGGTTGGGTCGGGCCGGCCCGGGCCCAGACCCCCATTTCTGACTGTTTTTTGTCTTTTGCCCATATCGTGGGTCACAGACCTCCGATCGACGCACCGTCAGTTGAGTAGTGTTCCTTTGATCGAGACGTTCTTTTCTGTATATCACACTCAAGGTTTCGGAGAACTTTGGGTACGGCCGAGTTGGTTCGAATACGAAACCAACCGGGCCCTCGGAGCGGAAATGCTTATATCATTAGCACCGGAAGTCCGAGTGACGTGCCGTCAACTTTGTTGGATTCCTCTTGATAAGAATGAACTTTTGGCATGCTTCTCCAGAGTCTTTAATGTTGTTGGACAGTGGTCAGGTTGGATTGTACTTGAAGTCCAACTGGGCCCCTAGAATGGAAAAGCTGATAACTTTCAGACCAGACGTCTGTTTGATGAACCGTCAGCGGCATTGGTGATCTTGTTGAAAAATGGTCCCTATGAGTATACCCTATGAGAGTTAGGGATACAGTTGAGTTATGGCTGGGTTGGTTTTCCCACAAAACCAACCGGGCCCCTGGGACGAAAAGGCTAATAACTCACAGACCGGGCGTCTGATTGATGAGTCGTATGTTGAGTTGAGACCCCTATGACGATGTGGTCCTTTGAGATACTTCTTCGTGGAACTTTGACATACTTGGAGTATCGACCTATAACTCGTGGAGAGGACCCTCCCGGAGACGAGCATGTAGAGTACGAAGACCGTGTAGCCGACTGAGACCTGACGACTGCTTGACCGCGTCGACTTGGAGTGAGTCGACTAGCCCAGTGGACGGAGCACTATTTTGTTTGGTTGCAGACCCATGGCGGACGGAGCACTACCTGTGTGATAGTGCAGACCTGCGGTACTCATCCGTAGAGTACCTCTGCAGGCTATTAGAGGGTGTGCACTACTGTGTTTGGGTGGCATACCCTGGCGGGAAGCACTACTGTGTTTGGGTGGCTTACCCGCGGTACTCGACTGGAGAGGTACCTCAGCAGTCTTAGGTTAGTGAGTAGTACCTCAGAGTCATGACAGGACCACTGTACACTCCCGAGATGGGGCTCTTCAGCAATTACAGTTTAGATAATGGACATCCTGGTTTGAGCTGAGTCTATGACCATTGTGTTTACCTCATGATTGAGATGGGTCACTTGATAACATAGGTATATGTATGGGCATATACCTGGGTAGTGGTTATCCGTTGATTTCATAATCTTTGTGTTTTCTCATGATTGAGATAGTTATTTGATAACTTAGGTATATGTATGGGCATATACCTAAGTAGAGGTTATCTGTTGAGATCTTATTTGGGGTTATCCTTGTTGGTTTTAGTGAGACCATGAGGGTCTCGGGGTCCCTATTGAGTATCGTATACTCACCCCTGCATGGGCTATGCCCTCACCTCGTTGTGTTGGTTGCAGATGACAAGCAGCGCTGGTAGAGGCCGAGTGTTCGAGAACTGGATGGTACCCGGAGGTGGACCACACGACGAGTCATCATCCGGAGGAGGACTTCACGGTGAGATGACACTCATAGGAGGTTGACAGGCGAGAGAGTTGGGGAGGCTATCTGTACCTACCCTTTATGTATGGTTCGAGGACGACGACCCATGAGCTACTTCCATTCTTCTAGCTGTTGTCTTTTTCTGTTGTACTTTTGTTCAGTTCTAGTTGTACTTTCAGTTGGGTTTATATTCTGGCCCATTTACATTTCAGCACTTTCTTTTGAACATAGTGTTTTACTACCGCTTGTACTCTATGGTGTTTTGTTTACTTTTATAAAGGCATTGCCTTCCCAATTATTGGGATTTACGCCTTTGGTGCTAGTCGCCAGCCCCTGGCCTATGGATGGAGGGCTTGGTGTAGTCACGGCACGGGCATCGAGGACGAGTTGTGACAAATGGGATGTTTGAATGTGTACTTATCCTATGTATATCACACTTGAGGTGCTTTGTGAATAACAATGTCCTGCGAAGCCACTTCAGAGCTTGGTATTCATATGAGATCTCTTTTTTTCATAAATCACTAAGAATCCATGACATATTTGTTTCATAAAGAAGGTTCCATTACATTCTTTAATAAATATAATTTAGAACATGATATTTACATAATCATCTGTGAATAACTATTCATGTAAAACGTCATGTGTAAATAGTGTGCATAGAAAGTGGGTTGTGCATAAAATAATTACAGTGTTATATTGTTGTGTGAAAATAAATACCACGCACGAGGAAAAATAGAAGTGAACATAAAGTCTTCTATGAAGGAAAATTATTTTATGCATACTATAACATATATGAGTATAAGAGACAGTATGGAAATTACACATATAGTGGAGAAAAAGTGAGGCAGTGTGTGTGTGACCTTGAATAAGTCTATTTAGATAATGAAATTGAATGTACTAAGAACTAGGAAATTCAGGTGTGAATACATGTGTGGAAGAAATAGTATTTCAGAATACATGCATCGTCTCATGAACATAATAATTTATGAAAAGGCAGTGTGATAATTTTTCCATTCAATAAGTGTAGATAATGAGTGTGTGTATACAATGTATAATGTGTGATCAAGGCTGAAAGTTAATCTGAATATTATACTCACTGTAAGTGAAGAAAAAAATCCAACCGATCACTACATAATATGTCAGCAGAAGATGAATACATACTCACAAGAGGTATTAATTAATAAACTGGTTGGATTCTAGTATATATGAAAACATATTTTTTTTGGTAATAACTGAAGTAGCAGGAGTTAGTATAATAAACACTGTCAGATTTCCATCTAAAGATCCCATAGAGAGACAGTCCATAGTATTCATTGGTGACCAATCATTAAGGTTGTTTGTCTATCTGGAATTTTATGAGATTGCTTATAATTTTTATCACATTTCTTATTACTATTATAGAATATCTATTCAAAATTATCCAAAAAACATCAATGATGTAGTAACATACACCGGTAACGAACTAT
Source organism: Viscum album (assembly GCA_963277665.1). Taxonomy (NCBI): domain Eukaryota; kingdom Viridiplantae; phylum Streptophyta; class Magnoliopsida; order Santalales; family Viscaceae; genus Viscum; species Viscum album. Next base: position 1,912,041,770 of record OY728155.1, read on the forward strand.
TTAAAAATCCTTGTGTTATTTTTCAGTAATTTTAAATATTTAAAAATGGGAAAATTGAGACCCAAAAGAACCAGGAATCGAGAACATAACATGTAATAGAGGTTAATTTGAAAATAATAAATTGTAAAAATTACATCATTGATTCACACCCTCCACCTCATAGTGATATATCCAAACCTAGACTCATCAGTTCCTATTCCCTATGATGTATAGATGTAATAATTGAATGTTATTTCCAGGTTTTTTCCATTAATTTTATTATGTATTTTGTTTTATTTTTATCATCCAAATGTAATACGGGAATATTTTATGTAATCTATTTCTACAAAACTAAAAAACTGGCTTGTCCTTTATGATTAGATTTTTTGTTATAATTTTGTTGAAATAAATCAATGTATGGTCTCTATTCTTTTGGGTTTGGGGTGTTGCAAGTACCATGTGGATTGTTTTATTTTTCAATTAATACTTAAAACCCCATGATAATGGATGAGTACTCATATTTTAGCTTTCGTCACCAAATACACAATCAAATTAATCGTCACATTGAAAAATTGTGGGGTGAAATATCATCTCTAAACTACAAAGAACATTTATAATTATTTTATAATTCTTATCTATTGTAATTATTTTTAGGTTTTTCTTATAGTGTTGTCAGATGAAATTGTATCTTTCTATTAAATATTTTGTTATTTTTTAGGAAAATAATTTTGGATTTACAAATCTAAAGAAACATCCAAAAATATATTTTATTCATGAGTATTCAATATATATTTTAACATTATTCAAATAAAGAAATCTTGAAATATTCGTTTCATATCCATTAAACAATTGGATATTTTTAAATCTTCAAAGGATGTACATTTTTCAATTTTTTAGTTAAAAATTAGAATTGGATACATTCTATTTAAATTTACCCATAGAATATGAGTTATATTATATTCTTATAATTTCATATCATATTTTATAATATGTTTAAATTTTCTATGCAGATTAATAAATATAAAAATTAAAATTTTACAGGTATTCTTCTTAATATTCAAAACATCATGATTATAGCTTAAAAAATCAAATCCGTAATATTTATTTCTAAAAAATATTATATTTTCCTTCTATTATTGTGTTCCATTTCTATATTATGGGATTAAAACTACTTTCTTTCCTTTATTTAAATATATATATATTTTTTAAAACTCCGTATAAACATTTTATAATTGTTTAGTGTTCTAAGATCTATATAATAATAATAATGGAACCCTCAAATCAGTTTAGTCTATTAAACCATGACTTTTTATTTGTATGTCAATGATATATGTAATCAAATCAATAATGGAATGTGAAAGAACCGTTCCTTCTGAATGTTTTTCTTGTATTTTAAAAATAAATTTGAAAACTAGATGTCTAAAACATGTTTTTGTGTTTAAACTAGCCAAATTTCATTTTCAAATGGTTTCAATAAAAATCCAATTGATTATATCATGTAATTTTTTTTTGAGTTTGAAACAATATATGTTTCTTCAACAACATTTTCCAAACCCAGTTATTATTGGATGAGTGGTTATAGTTAGATTTCAATTTCATTTCCAAGAATCATATTTTTATTATTAATAATTGATATGATAAAAGAATTTTGTTGAACAAATAACCAATGATGTAGTTTATGAGTGATCAAAAAAATTATCCATGTATTTTAACAATTAATGAAATTCCCAATATTTTTAATCCACAACTTACTAATGCCAAGAAAACGTTTTTAGGGTTAGAGTAGAAATATAGATATGATTGTCTAAAGGTATTCCAAGATTTTGAATAGCATGGAATTATAATGGAATCATCATTATTATTATCAATAGTAATCCCCTCATATTCTCAGCCATTTTGATTCATGTGAAGAGATTTTATAATCATTATTATTAAGTAACATATTATAAACCCATTATAGAGGATTTATTTTTATATTTCACCGAGGAAGTTTATTTATTGAAATTTGGATCATCAATTTTTTCTTCCATAGATTACTATAGCATCATTTTCACTCCTCTAATTTAAAATATTATTCCTTATATACTACAAAATTCTTGGTTTATACATATATCGTAATATAACTAAAAAATTATATCACTTCTTGAACTTTTAGTAACATCTAATATTACAGGTAAAATTCACCAGACATATTGTGGAGGAAATTATTTTTTGTATAAAGTTTATAAATAATTTATCTCTATTAAACCATAAACTAAATTTATATTATGGAATGGTAAATTTTATTCACCCATTTGTAAATTGAATTTAAATTTTTAATCTAAAAATACCTCCGAACAGTGAGCATACTTAGGTTTCTTTTGAGTTAATTCAATCAAACATTTATCTATAACTATATGATTTGATGTATATACAATTAAAAAATATAATGCTGTTTAAATATATAATAATAACTGAATATATTTTAGTTAATGGGATCATCTTGAAGATTATATTACTATTAAAAACTAAAATTTTAATACATAGGAAAAAATAATACCTTTAGAATGACAATGTATTTGAAATAATAGTTCTAATATTTAGAGAACAAATTATATAACACCCCATGGATTTCAAAAAATAAATTGAAATTCATGAAATGTTGTTTTAAGTTGATATTTATAACTAGGCTTTAAAAGTAAATTTTCCACTTTAATGGTTTGAATTTCAAAAAACGGCCATCTACAATTGTGTTTAGTACGTTATTTGGAGTCTTATAGAACCAACTTGTGTTTTTGGTGAATAGTAAAATGCCCTTATGAATAGTAATATTATTAGTAATATGGACCTAATGTATAGTAAGTTTCATTATTATTTTATTATATTAAGGATTTAAGATAATGACAACTTTGTTAATTTTTCAACGTGATATGAAAGAAGACACAAAATTAAATTTGTTAATTTTGGAATTAAGTGTGATTTTATTTAAATGTTAAAATTTTAATATTTATAAAATTATTTTAAAAAAATGGATTTAACTTTTTAATTCTACATGTCGAAAAATGACTTGGATTAATTTTTGGGGTTTTTCCAAAATTCAGAAATTTCGATAAATAGTGAAATATGATAAAATACAGTATATTCAAATTATTAGTAAAATACACTATTTAAGACATCATAAGTGATGTCAGGCTACTTGTTTTGAACTCACATGACATTATTGAAATTTTGGGTCACATGAACTATGAATATTCATAATCTTGGGGAAAAAATATTATAATAATGATTAAAATAATGTAAAATACCACCACTCCTCCACTATAAATACCTCCTGCATTTCCCTCTTTCTCCCACACCTCTAAATCCTTTAGACTTACATATCTTCTACCAACTACTCATCCCAAGTATCTTCCCCAAGCCCTAGATCTACTGGTCTCACTAAAAACACCAAAACCAAAGGCCTTTAGAAGGATCTCAAGGAGAATATATCAAGAGGTAAACATCCTCTTTTGTTTTCTTTCTTTTCATTCAATTAATGTTATTCTTTTTATTTTATTTTGTCTTATGTTGGGATATTTCATTCTATATCCCCAATTACTGCCAATATTAGGTAATAATGATGAGAGACCCTTTTTCTCTCGTCAAAATCTTTTATGAAATTTTAAATGACGTCGTTAGGCTGTCAAATTATCAGAAGGGATTTTTTAAATTTCCTATTATTTCATGATTCCTTTATTTTTATTTTCATTCCTCCCAATATATTATCAAAGAGGAATTATGATCCAAAAATATTTTTTTTTCTGGAATTTATCAATTTCATGTAAAATTAATCATCAATTTGCTTCTCCTCTCCCACTTATTCGAAGAATAAAAACACTGTCTCTGATGTGTCGAATTACCGACATTGTGGATGATGTGATTTCAATTAGATTAATTCCTTAAATTCGGGTAATGAAACCATTTTTATGGTTCAAACAGGTTATTATATATTTATTATGACTCATCCATGGTAATGGAATGATTTTATTCATATGTTATTAAATTGTGAGGCAAAATGAGATCTTTACGATCAAAGAATCGCTAAAATGACCTAAAAACATCATTAATGTTTTAACATATGAATCATCCTCGTGTAATAATTAAAAATGATAAATGGTATAATTTATGATTTTTAAATATTTAAATTCTACTCCATTCTTATTATAGATTTTCACTTCCAATTGACAAGAACATCCATCATGAACAAATAATGGATATCATGTAAAGAACACACCCAAAACAGTTCAAAAAGCATAATACTAACAATTAAAGGGTAAAATGATGTAATTAAATGATTTTATAAGGTTTTATATAGACGAATATGTCTCTTTATGATATTAATAACACTATTTTAAACACTACAGAGAAGTTTTAAATGAGTTTCAAGTAAGATAAACCCGAGGTAAGGGAGTTCTTAACCCGAGTTTAATTCATTGGGTTATCATTCTACTTCATTATTTATGTGGTATTATTATTGTGTGTGAGAGGTTTTTTGTTTAATTTTTTTTGAATTATGTGTATTAATAGTGTATATAAATCTTTCATCCACTCTATTAAGTATCTCTTCAATTATATGATTTATGTAAGTGGATTTTCTTTTAAAATCCTCTCCTAAAATTTCATTTTACAAAATTCAAAAGAAATGTTTTTATGCAATTATTCATGTATTCTGATTAAAATATTTTTCATGGAAATTTTTGTGATAAAGATTGAGACTTGTATTTCCTTTCAATGCATTTGGGTTTGTGTAATTTGGTGGTCATCTGTATTATTACTCAAAGTGTAACTATGATGTTTACAAAACCTTGTAAGGTAGCCGATAGGGTAATAAGATTATGTTAGTAATTCCCCAAGATAACATTATGATTATTTTTATGTTATTATGTATTTTGGGAATCATGTAGAAATCTCATGTTCCAAAAAGTAACAATATATGTGTGACAAGTATGTCTTTTGAAAAACATTTTCATATGTTACAAGTATTCATGGACTAATATACTATTTACTTGTTTTTATATCCCTTATTGGGATTTTTTTATCATCCCAAGTTTTCAATGATTTTCAAAGGATATAAGGATGAGTAAGACAATGAAGGAATAAAAGATAAATTTTTGAAAAATTTTCAAATAAATCATGTTTCATTTGAAATGTTTTATATTTTTGAAAAAATGAATATTGTTTTTATGGTATCCACTCTGTAGTAAACATTAATGTTATAAATATGTTATGTCCCAGAGCAATAAATCTATAAACCTAAAAATATCCTTAATGTGAAAGGAAGTGATTTCTTGACTAAATTCAAGATTATGTATTGTAGTAAAACTAGATCAGTATAGTTGGTATCTGAGGATGGTTTAGATAACATTAGGGGTTAGGATGATGTTAATATAACACCATAATTATTTTTTACCCTATGGTTAATTTGAAGTTATTTTTAATTTAAATATTCCCATGTTTCTTCCACTAAGATATGTTTTTTAAAAATTGTTCTCTATAGATGAAAAAGGTAAGCTGAAGAGGAGAGGCACCAACAGAATGAAAAACTCGGAAATTTGTAGCCCGGAATTGTAAGGATTGGAACAGAACAGTTTGTGATAGTAATGTCTCAGCTGACACAGGGAATAAATGGGGGTGGAATCCATTCAAGATAACAACCATAGGTACCATAACAGAACATGACAACAGTAAGAAATTTTATGAGACAACACACTTCTACTTTCAATGGATATTCTTACCCAGTAACATCTGAATGATGGATTAAAGTACATAAAAATATATTTGATGTAATCGGATGTTCATATAATAAAATGGTAAGTATTTCATTTTATCATTTTAAAAGTTAGGATGATAATTGGTGTTCAATGGTAGGGAATATCTGGGATAGAGTGGATTTTTATGCCATAGGATGGGATGACTGTAAATACTTTTTCATTGAAAAATATTTTCCTAAGGTAGTGAGACATAGGATGGGGAAGAAATTCCTTGAATTAAAACAAAAGTAGGAAGATTCAATAGTCGTTTATAAAGTGAACTTCACCCGAATGGAAAGGTATGCCCCAAATTTTATTCTTGATATTGATATCAAAATAAACCACTTTTACTCATTACGAAAGCCAATTTATCGAAGGGCGTTGGCCTCCTGTGAATTCAATGGTTATGATAATATTTTATGATGTGATCTGAGGGTAGATATGGAGTTTACAAATGATCACAACCATTTTGGAAACAAGGAGAAGAAGAGGTCTATAAGGTAAGCTATAGGTAAGAATCAACCAATGAAATCTAATGGTATGAAAATCCCGTTTCTAGTGTGTGAAATGTGTGGAAAGAAGAACCCTGAGGAATGTCTTACCAAAAATGAGATGTGTTTTCGATGTGGTATGTTTGGTTATATGGCCGAAGATTGTAATGAAAATGATCCTAATACTAATAATAATAAGAAAACTGTAAATTGTTTTAAAAGTGGTGAGATGGGTCATTTAGGAAATGCATTCCCAAAGAAATATCTGAATGAATAAAATAATCAAGACTATATGAATAAAGCAGTAGTGAGATCTTTTGGGACTACGTTAGCAGATTCTGAGCCATCCAATGAAGTTTTATCTGGTACTTTATTTGTTTACTCATATTTTTATAATGTTTTTTTCGATATTGGGTGTACACATTCCTTCATTTCAAAGAAATGTTCTAGTAAATTGAAAATACCACCTCAAAAAATGAGACTGGTGCTGGTCTTTAAGACACTAGTGGGAAATATTATAGAAAGGGGGAATTATAAGAATCAATATGTTGTGCTCTACCTTCAATCCTTGTTTTATTACCCTTAGTCAAGTTTGATGTTATTATGGGAATGAATTGGCTTTATATTTATCATACTAAGATTGATTGTTGAGCTAAAGAATTTGTTTCTCAAAAAGAGTTTTAGTTTGTTTATAAAAACAAAACCATACAATTGATAACGTATCAGGAAAATGAGAAACTTTTGAAAGATGGATATGAATGTTATCTTGCTCATATTGTTGAAATTTTTTTATCTTTTTAGATTAATGATATGATTTTGGTAAGTGAATACCTTGATGTTTTTCCTAACGAGTTACATGGGTCCATACATGGTCGAGAAATCGAATTCACAATTTACATTGTATGTGATTCTAATCAAATGTCAAAACCACTATAGTGTATAACTCAAATAAAACATCTTGAGTTGAAAAAAAAATTGGAGGCTTTGTTTGATAAGGTCTTAATTCGTTCTAGCACATCACCATGGGGTGATCCCGTTTTGTTCTTTAAAAAGAAAGATGGTTCCATTAGACTTCGCATTAATTATAGAGATTTAAATAACATCACAGTTAAAAACCAGTATCCTTTGTATCATATCGATGACTATTTCGAATAGATCTAGGGATCTTAGTACTTTTTGAAGATTTATTTTAAATCTGAATACCATTATCTGATGATGAAGGAGAATGAAATTCCAAAAATATCCTTTTATTCTAGATATGGGCATTAATAATTTGTTGTTTGGTATTTTGGGTAAACTAATACACCTTCTATATTTAGGAATCATATGAATAGAATATTTCATGAGTTCTTGGACAATTTCGTGGTTCTGTTTATTGATGACATTTGGGTATTTAATAAAAATAATGTGGAGCATGAAAAACATCTAAGTGTAGTTCTACACACTTTAGAGTAAAAGAAACTTTATAGAGAATTCTGAAAGTGTGATTTTTGGATACAACATATTTCTTTTCATGGGAACATTGTTAATAAGGATTGAATAACAGTTGATCATGTCAAAACATGTGTGTTTGATTAATATCCAAGACCTACAAATGTTACAGAGATTCATAGTTTTCTTGGATTACCGGGGTATTGTCGATGGTTTGATAAAAACATCACACAGTTATCTAGACTTCTAACCATGTTATCACAAAAGGGGTTAAATTTATTTGGATAATAGAATTTGATGTTTGTTTTCAGGAACTGAAGAAGAGATTTTTGAATGCTATATTTTTGGATTTACTTTCCCAAAATGGTGAGTTTTTCATCTATAGTGATGCTTCATTGAAGGGAATGAGTTGGGTTCTGATGTAGAATGATCAGGTAATTGCTTATGCTTTAAGAAAACTAAAACCCCCTTAGTTAAATTATCCCACACATGACATGGAATTGACTGTTGTGGTTTTTTCTTGGAAAATTTGGAGGCATCATTTATACAGAGCCAAATGTAAAATATATACTGATAATAAAAGTCTAATGTATATATTCAGTAAGAAGGAATTAAACATGAGGAAGAGAATATGGATTGAACAGATAAATGGTTATGATTACATGATTAATTACCACCCCATAAAAGAAAAAAATGTGGAAGATGCCTTGAGTCGAAAACTTCATGCATCATTAACCATGTTACATTTGGAAAATTATCCCTTGAATAATGATTTGACAAATTTTGGCTCAGATGTTTTTGGTGTCTAAAATACCATTGTTTTGTTTCAGGATTTAGTTCAGTCATTGTTGCCAGCCCGAATTAAGCAAGCAAAAAAGGAAGACTATGAGCTACAGAAAAAGGTAGAATTGGTTAAAATGGGTATGTTTAGAAAATTTAAAATTGACAATTATTGTGTTTTAATATTTGGAAGAAGGATTTCTATGCCTTGTGATTCCAAGATGAAAAAATATTTATTGTTTGAAGCTCATAGTTCACCATTTTCAGTTCATCATGGTAGTAATAAGATATACATATACCTTCATGAGTATTTTTTGTGGGATGGAATGAAAAGAGATATTGTTGATTTTATCGTGAAATGATTTATATTTCAACATGTTAAAGAAAAGAGGAAGTTAAAAATGTTGATGCTTCAACCATTGAATATACCATAGTAGAAATGGGAGAATGTATCCCTGGACATTGTGGTGGGACTACCAATGACTTCTTGAGGTAACAACATGATTTGGGTTATTGTTGATCTGCTGACAAAATCTGCACATTTGCTTTCTATTCGAGAGAAAATGTCTTTGGACCAGCTTTATCGATTGTACCTCAAATAGATTTTTAGGTTACAGGGAGTTCCTCTTTACATTGTATTTGACTCGGATCCCAAGTTCACTTCTATCTTTTCGAAAGGACTTCAGAAGTCATTGGGCACAGAATTAAATTTCAGTACATATTTTAATCCTAAATTAGATGGGTAGTCAAAATGAACGATTCATACTTTGGAGGATATGCTTTGAGAATGTTCAATGGGATGCTAGGGAAGTCAGGATCATCATCTTTCTTTAGTTGAGTTTTCTTATAATAACAGTTTTCATTCTAGTATACAGATGAAACCTTTTAAGGAATTGTATAGGAAGTGTTGTCAGACTCCAGTGTTTTAGGATGAAGTTAGTGAAAGACAGTTGATGGGACCATAATTAGTAGAGGAAGTGGGTGAGAAAGTGAAGGTGATCCAATATCACATGAGGATAGCTCAGAGCAGGAAGAAAAGTTATGTAGATAAAAAAAGTAAATACATCTCATTCGAGGTAGGTGAGAATGTTTTCTTAAAATATATCCTTGGAAAAGTGTGACGCGTTTCAATAAAAATAAATCTAAGTCCATTGTTCATCAATCCTTTTAAAATCTTAGAGAAAGTTGGACCAGTTGCATACCGAGTAGCTTTTCCTCTAATTTTATCACATGATCCTAATGTGTTTATTTTTTCGATATTTAGAAAGTATGTACCATATTTATCACATGTCTTGAGCCCAGAAGTAGTTCTGTTGGAAGAGATCCTTTTCCTATGAAGAGAAACCAGTTTAGAATCTTGACTGAAGGGAACAAGTATTGCAGAATAAGTTAATCCACTAGGTAAAGGTTTTGGGGATAAACCACATTATAGAATAAGAAATATGTGAGTCTCAAAATTCTATGAGAGAAAGGTACCCTCATATGTTTAATAAGTAAATAAAATTGCGAGGAAGTAATTTTTAGAAGGTCGGGATAATGTAACACCCTAAAGATTTCTAAAACTAAATCGAAATACATGAAACATTGTTTTAAGTAGATATTTATAACTATCCTTTAAAAATAATTTTGCGACATTAATGTTTTGAATTTTGAAATACAGATATCTATAATTATGTTCAGTAAGTTATTAGATGTCTAATGAAAGCAACTTGTGTGTTTGGTGAATAGTAAAATAACCTTATGAATAGCAATATGTCCCTAATAAATAGTAAATTTTATTATTGATTTCATTTTCTTAAGGCTAGAAGATAATGACATCTTGGTCAATTTTTCAATGTGACATAAAAGCAGTTATTGAATTAAAATTGTTAATTTGCGAATTAAGTATGATTTTATTTAAAAATTAATTTAATAATATTTATAAAGTTATTTTAAAGTAATGGATTTCATTTTATAATTCTACACATCCAAAAATTTAAAGGCTTAGTTTTTGGGATTTTTTTGAAATTCATGAATTTTCGATGAATACTGAAATATGGTAAAATAATGTATATTCAAATTATAAGTAAAATACAATATTTACGACATAATAAGTTATATAAGGCCACAGGGTTCAAACTAAAATTCCATTATTTCTATTTTTAGTCACATGAACTAATACTATTCATAGTCTTGGGAAAAATATTATAAAAATGATTAAAATTATGTAAAATACCTCCTCTCCTCCACTATAAATACCACCCTCACTCCCCTCTTCGTCCCATGCCTCTCAAGCCTTGATCCTTACCTAAGTTCTACCCAATAATATCAGAAATGTCTTCCCCACGTCCTAGATCTTCTGGTTTCACCAAAATTCCAAAACCAATGGCCTTAAGAAAGATCTCAAGGATAAGAGATCAAGAGGTAATCATCCGCTTTTGTTTTCATTCTTTTCATTCGTTTTATGTTATTCATTTATTTTACATTGGATTATGTTGGGATATTTAATTTAATATTCCCCATTACTTCCCATACAATGTCATAATAATGATATACCCCTTTTCTCTCATCAAAATATTTTATGAAATTTTAAGCGACGTCGTTAGGATGCCGAATTTTTTTAAAGGATTTCCCTAATTTTCTCTTATTTCACAATTCCATTATTTTATTTTTCATTCCACACCTCCTCTTATCCATGAAGAAAGAAGCTCCAGAAATCATTAATATTATATATTTTTTCATGTTAAAGGATGATTCTTCATCAATATTCTTCTCCTCTCCCACTTATTTAAGGAATAAAAACATTGTCCGTGATGTGTTGAATTACTGACATCGTGGATGATGTCATTTCAATTTTCATTAATGCCTTCAATGATGGAAATTAAATGATTTTTATGATTTAACAATGTTTTGATATATGTATTATGTCGCATCCATGGTTCTTGAATCTTATTATAGACATGTTATTAAATTATGAAAAAAAATGAGTTCTTTACGATCGAAGAATCGCTAAAATAACCTAAACAAACATCATTAATTTTTTAACTTATGAGTATTACTCATATAGAAATTTACAATGATAAATGGTATAATTTATTAATATATAAATATTTAAATACCAATCCAATCCAAATTCTTGCGTTTCACTTCACATTGACATGAACATCCATCATGAACCAATCAGGGAAATCATGTTATGAACCCACCCAAAAAAGAGAAAATAAAAAAATAATAACAATTAAACGGTGAAATTATGAAATGAAATGATAATATAAGGTATTATAAAGATTTATATGTTTCATTAAGATATTAATAATTCGTTTTTAACCATTATACAGGACGTTTAAACTATTTGGAAGTCAGACAAACCTTAGGTAAGGGAATTCTTAACCTAATTTCCATTATTTGTGTTAACATTCTAATTCATTATTTATGTGGTATTAGAACTATTTTTGTGATGTTTTTTGTTTAAATTATGTTTAATTATGTTTATTTGCAGTTTAGATTTATATTCCATCCACCCTATTAAGTCTCTCTTCTATTATATGATTTATGTAAGGGGATTTTTTTTAAATCCACTTTTAAAATGCATTTTTACAAAATTCAATAGCAATGTTTTTATGAATTTATTCATTTTGTATGATTACGTTATGGTTCTTTGGAATTTTCAATTATGAATGGTGGTACCTATATTTCCCTCCAATGCATTGGGTATGTATAAGTTGGAAGTCGGCCGTAAAGTTATTCCAAGTGTAACTGTGATGGTTACACAAATTGGAAGGTAGCCATGAGGGTTACAAATTATAAGGTAGGCGAGAGGGTTATAATATTATATAAGTAATTATAGGAGATATAATTATGGTTCTATTTATGTAATTATTTATTTTGGGAGTCATTTGGAGATCTCATGTGTCACAAAGTACGTATATATGGGTGACATGTATGTCATCCGAAAAATGTTTTCATTCATTACAAGTTTCCATGGAATAATGTGCACTTTCCTTTTTTTTTATATTGCTTACTGAGATTTTTCTTCTAATCCCATGTTATAAATTATTATCAAATGTTATAAGGATTAGTAATAAAAATAAGTAATCTAAGTTAAATTTTTGAATAATTGTCAAATAAATAATGATTGATTTGAAATGTTTTATATACTGGATGAAATGAAAACTATATTTATTATATCCACTATATAATAATGTATAATGTTGTCAATTTTTTATGTCCAAATTCTCTAAATCTATAAACCTGATAATATTCTTTAATGTTAAAGGAATTGATTTCGGGACTAAATTAAAAATTATTTAATGTAATAAGGTCATGTCAATATAAATTACACCACTAAAAGTGCAATAGAGGTAGTCTATAAATTATTAGAAATATAATTTTATAGTTTAACTCAAAAGTATATTTATGGTAGGAGGTCTTAAAAAATTATTTTATAATCATATTTGGATTAAAAAATATAGAGTTTCTTTAAAATATTAGAAACACCATAATAATAAACATGATATTTCTATATAACATATCTATTTTTGATAGTAAATTTTTGAGATGAAATATATTTAACGTTATACCTTAATTTTTATCAATGATAATTATAATTGAAATATTATTTGTTAATACAAAAAATAAAAAATGTTTTTTTTGGTTTCCTCATTCGAGTTTATTAAAACTATCAACTAGTTATTGAAAATCTCATATCATCAACTTATATATATAATTTTTCATTAAAATAATTATATTAATTATCTAATTAGTTATATATTCTAGGTATGTTCAAAGTTATATGTTAGTAAAATAATAAAAGAATTAATAAATAATAGGGCTCTAATATGTTATGTGTGACGAAATTTGAAAGGGACGATGAAAATAAAGTCATCAATAAATAATCATCATCATATATCAGCCAAATATTAATTATTATGAAAAGAATTATGTTATTTTTATATTCATTATTTGAAAATAATATAAATTTTTTTCTTTTATATCATACAAAAAACATGGTTTTTTAATTGATAAATCAACCAATAACTTATTACATATATTATTATTTATCATTAATATTTAAATATTGAATATGTATATCTTATGATTTTGTATAAGGATTGCACATTATTTCGTTATATAATTTTTATATTTTTCATTGAATTAATAAATCCCAATGGATAACTGTGAGAGCGTGGACTATCCATTTTAACCTAAATGTTTGCAACTAATTATGATTTTGGATATATGCTTGATTTTATTATGGGAATTGTTTTATCCATATTGGGAATTTTCCATCAAAGATGAATCTATACCTTCATCAAAAATCCATGGCATGAATTTGGATATTCCCAATCTGTCTCATTAGAGGAAGAAGGTCATCTCCTTTTTGGAGGCCTTATATGGATCCTCAAATCTGTCCAAGCCAGATGTGTCTTAATCATCTAATATTATTAAACATGATATTGGTGGATACTCACTTATGGAATATCAAAAAACACTTTTTTAATGTATTAAAATTTTAAATTTTTAACTTCTAGGTCATTTCATCTACTCGAATGGAGGAACTCCATATTCTTATTATGAAATCATGAAAAGAACATCTTATTAGTGGAGAAAACATTATTGTAGGGTCATTTTGGTTGGAATAGGATATTTTCAAATTATCATTCAGGGTATTATGGATCTCCATGTGGTATGAAATATTGGTTATCTGAAAATCAGGATAGTATTACTCATAATTTATAAACGGTAATTCAATTTTAATCCTCTTAATCATATGTAATTAAACTCTAAAATATGGACCATACAATATGGATTATCTATGTTCATTGTCATCCCAAAATCCTAAATGATCATGCATATTTCTTAGGTAATCCTATCAATATAGAACACATATATTTGGAAGGGGGTCCGGGGTTATTTTCCTCAATCATAGGGGATATTGACCTTGGGGATAAATATTAATGTTCTATTACTCCGCATTTTAATGACAATAAGATTAATGTCAAGGTATAGTATTAAAATATACATCATTTTTTGAATTCCACAATATTGTGGGTCATTCAGTTTCCAAAAATAGAGTCATTATGAGTAAGGTGAAGGAAGCTCCTAATACCGGGTATTGGAAGGAGTTCAACACGAAATGAAAAAATAAGCACTTTATTATTTATAAAGGGGGAATTCATACCCTTGATGAAATAAATATATAATAATATGTTCATTTTATCTCAGTATATCTTTTGAAAAATTTCCAGAAATTTGTTTCTATGGAAGTGGAAAAGGGGAAAATTCCATAGGTCCACCTTGTTCACCCACTTAGGTGGGCGGAAGGGGAGACTATTGGGAATGGATATGAGGGTATGGATAAACATGATATAACCTTGAAAATATAAAAGGATATAAGTGAGATGGATTATATGTTACATAAGGTAAAGTTATGACATTCACATGAATTGGAAGTTAAAAAGGTTATCATTGAGCTATTATTTATGTTATAGGAAGAATCTTCCACTTGAAAGCCCATAAATGACCCTACCTTGATTGATAATGTTACCCCTACTATTAATATGTTTACTACTATATTTTATCAATATAATATTTCATATAAAGGTAATTTAAACCATATTGTTTTGTATTTAAAATATTTGGCCCACAATGGAAATTAAAATGAGGATGGTGAATCTACCAGAAAGAAGATCACTTAAACCGATATGAAAAAACATGTCCTACCCTCAGAAGAATTATGACGCAGACACTCTTAATGACGAATATAGAAACGATGTGATAAAGGTCACCAATATCATAATCCTACATCATTGAACTCCAGTTCCTAAAATGAGAGAATATAGACATTCGAAATCCTATATATGGGTGGTAGGAAGAAAAATTAATGGGTGTTACAAACCTAGATCTAGATCCCAGTGAGGATATTTTTCAAGAATTTACATGGACTAGAAAATAATGAAATTTCCATACCTCTTATGATCCATAATCATAAAAAGAATATTTCTTTATAGAGTTTGATGAACCTAAAAATATATTCTCCTCTAATGTATACATTCTAGAAAATATGGGTTTTCTCTTATTGGATACTAAAATCAGTTTGAATGATGTAAAAATATATGGGTCATTGGATACATTCTAGTATAACCATCCGTGGTAATTTCCAATTATCAATATGTCACAAATGATTTTAAGTATCTGGTAATTCATCACTTTTACTCTATAATATATGATCATAATAGGTATCAAGGTCATAGTGTTCTATGGTAAGATATTGATTCAATAAAAACAATAATAACATTTCCATATATTCTCCATTGTAACATTAACTCAATTTTGAATCCAGATGAGATAATGGATGTTGAGACTAATTACATCTCATCCAAGGAATTCAGAACCTACCATGAACCTAATGTCTGGAATAATGAGAATATCAGGTGGAATTCAATTATATAAATATTCTTAATCAAAAATATTCCATGAACAGTTATTCCTTCAAAACCAATTGGATTCTTGATAGTAACAGAAACTCCACGTTCTATAATTACATTGAAAAATATAAGGTTTGTAGAAATATATCCTTCCTCGGAAATGGTGATTAGATCATGGATAACAAGAAGGAACTCTTAGATAATTTATTATCTTATTACATGGATCTTTTAAATAGATCCTTAACCATATCCAACCTATTTTATTGTATTAATAATAGTTTTTTAATCAAGAGGATAATATCATTATTTTTTATATTCCATAGAAACTAGATATTAAGGATACTATTTTTGTCTAAAACCTGATAGTTCCCATCATATAGATAGTTTTACTAAATTATTATTTCAATACTATTGGTCAATCAGTCAAGATGATGTCTTCAAGATTATTCTTTACTTCATCAATGGTTTTTTCTTTATTTATGGGTGGGACACCCTGTTCCTTTCCCTCATACCAAATGTGGAGAATGACAATTTCATTCAGCTGTTTAAACTAGTTTCATTGGTTAATATGATTTATAAAATTATCAACAACATCCTACCTTCTACTTTTCTCTCTATATCAAATATTATTATATCTCCAAATATATATCATTTCATCAATTAAGGGTCCATTTAGGACTCCTTTATCCCTAACATGGAACTTTTAAATCTTCTCATGAAATTCTACAAATAGAGGTAATATTTACCATAATATTTAAATAAAAAATCCCTTTTAATATGGATTTGATATTCTTTTTAAAGGATCCAATGATGATTGGATTTGATAATGTTTTCATTAAATGGGTTAAAAAATTAGGATCTACCAATTTTTCTATTATTATTAACGGCTTCCCTGATGGATGATTTTATTATTCTAAAGGGTCTCTGAAAGGTGACCCCCTTTCTGATGTTATTTTTTCTATTACCAATGACTATATCAAAAGGTTCTAATCCATCATGGATATGAATGGGAGAAATAAATCTTTAAGTGTTGGTAGAGTAATATCTACCCATAATAAACATCTATATTAAAAGTAAATCATCCTCTTCTACCATGTGGATAAGAAAAAAAAATCAGAAACATCATCAAATCTCTCGTGCATTATAGAGAGACCACAAGCTAGGAGTCCAATTGGAAAAAAATCATTTATCAACTTTGGTAAGGGATTACCTACTACCATAAAAATTGTTAATATCATATATTTTGTCATTATATAAGATTATTTCACTTCTATCTACCTTGGCCTCACTACTTTCTTGGTATGACCAAACTCACGTTATGTCACTGGTATTTTTAGTCAGATCATAATAGTGATTTATTCCTGGAATGTTAATGTTATAACTATGGTTGGTCATGTTTGTTGGGTGAAATCCTTCAACATCCTTAAATTTTTATACTCACTAATGTTGTATGAATAATCTGATTACCTCATCAATAATAACAATGTTTCTAAAATGAATTTTTTTGAGTGGAATTGTTATTGGACGGTGGTTTTCCACTATATCGTATTATTCTTTTTTCATTCTTTATGATATTCAAAACCTGGTAATTAAAACTCTTTGATTATTTAATCAATACATACTAAAATCAAACCCTTAAGGACCATTCTAATTTAGAGGAATAAATAATGGAAAATACCAACGAATTATTATCTATAGACCTATGGTATTTCAATTTATTCCACATGTGTAGTCATTCATCAACATAGAGAATATATTGATAATTTTATCCAAATTTTTGTTAATACCTAGTTGATGTTAAATTACTCTCCGCTATCATTGAAATAAAACTGCCTCAAAAGACCTCTATTTAGAAATTCCACAAAGGTTGATTAGATTTATCACCCTCTCTAATCTACAAAACATTTTTATAGGATTCTATAGTGTAATTGATCATCAGTGTCTAGAAATATTACAATATTTTGATCTACATACATGATAATATCTTGTAACATGTTTCATTAGATCTATTAGTGGATGATGTTAGTGAATTCAATCCATTTAAAAGGGCTTATAGATACTCTGCCTATAATTATCTCTTTGTCTTCATTTCTATTGGATTTAATGTTTACATAAATCCTCCCTTTAACACACATGTTGTCTTCAGGAATACATGTTATTTAGGTTGGATTAAAATTAAGACATATGGTTCATCAAGAGGTAATCAAGGTCCATCGAGTTATGGGGATGATTTCAAATATCACCCAGGATATGTATTAAGATGTCTATATGTTTCATATAGACATTCATAATCTCTTGAAGTCTAATTTTTTTTCATCATTGCAACATGACAATCCTAATAATGAGGCTAATGAAACATTTGGATACAATGTGACTCCACAACCATTGTTCAATATATCATTGAAAACACTTTTAATCTCTCATGGATGTTAACAAATATATAGTTAAATTACATGGATTTTATATCATCTATTAACTAAATATTCACTAATTTCTATAGGGAGACCAACTCTTTAGTGGATTTTACTTACACAAAAGACTCTAGTAGAAATGATATTCTTGGTCTGATCAAATTTCTGATGATCTGATTCCACATCTACAAAGGGATACCTGAAAAATTACAATCCTTATATTCTTATGACAATGATTTATTTTTAAAATTAAATATTCTTCCTTTCATATGAAAATTTTAATGTTTATCTTTAAAAAATAATACTAATAAAAATATTAACATTAATAAATATTAGTTCAAAACAATACCATTTTATAAATTAAATAAAGAAACATAAATTGATGGTTTGAAAAAAATATTATAAATTTAAAGTTATATTTTCTCAAATAATCCAAAATTTGAGAAGGTAAGAGTCATTAAATAAAATAGACAACAATATTTTCAAAATATGAATACATTCCTCTACTTTTAAACCAATTTTTTGACCATTAGTGTAATAAAATTATAAATTTGATGCATAATTATCATAAAACATCAATTTAGTAACATATTGAATATATTATTTATATAAATCACATGGTAGAATATATATGTTTATAATATTTATGTTCGTTATGCTTTATGATTTATTATTTTTCAAATAAATGGAATTCAATAAACCTATAAATTATTAACAAATATAACAGTTCCTTTATGGTATCATTCATCTTGTCCATCTTTTCTATCAATATATATATATATTTTTCATAAAAAATATCTTCCCATTCTTCTTTACATAAATATCATATTCCATTAAATATTATAGGGAAAATTCACAGGGTTTATTGGTTAAACATTTATAAAATCTAGATAATCATAATAAATATTGTGGTTTAAAATTACATCACTAAATCAATTAAAAATACACTAATAATCATGTAATTTGTAAAAACA
Source organism: Viscum album (assembly GCA_963277665.1). Lineage (NCBI taxonomy): Eukaryota > Viridiplantae > Streptophyta > Magnoliopsida > Santalales > Viscaceae > Viscum > Viscum album. The sequence goes on from OY728155.1 coordinate 1,912,061,010, forward strand.
TATAGTGGTTGAAGTAGGGGAATATGGGGTATATGGTAATAGGGATGGATGAAAAAGCCACCTAGTAGATTGAAATCTACTACTCGGGAGTGTCGGGATGGGGTGGGTCCATAGTGACGGGGGTGAGGATAGAGTTATAATTGGTTATAAGGAATGATGGGGTGATAGACTAATTTTATATAGAGAGTATTGAGGATATAGGGGTTTAATTGTTTTTTTGAATCATTAAGTTTACTTCATAACAAAAAAGGATAATTATGAAAATTAATAATGGTTTTATAAAAAAAATTAAATGTCAAATGTCATATATATTATTATGTGTGCTTATTGGAAATTAAATAACCATATAAGAATTGATATTTAGTGGTGGACTCAAAAAACACTACAACATATCATTTCTATAAATTTATTTTTTAGTAGTGTTCTAGGTGTGCTAAGAAAATTATAATTTTTTATTACAAATCAATAACTAGAAGAGAATTATATTACACAAGAAATGTTTAATCATAGGTTTGATGAAGTTACTCATACGTATAACTATCAAACAAATATTTTCAATTTTTTGTGATATTTCAAAACATTTATGATATTACATATTTAATTATATTCATAGTTTACTCTTGGGTATTAAAAATTAACTTCTATGCAGTAAATATAACTTTTGAAATGCTTAATATTTTTTTGTTCTCATACAGGGAATAATTTATTTTATATATATATAATTTGGAGAAATTAATAATTAAAAATGATGTATATAATTAATTTTTATAAAAAATTTATAATTTGTAGATCTTTAGGGAAAAACAACATTACTCTATTGTATGAGATATTAATTAATAATTAAATTTTTTTTTATTAAATGAATTATTTTAGGAATATTTGAAGAAGTTTATATTATGATTTTTATGAATGTTAATTTTTTTTATAATGAATAGATGAAAATAAAAACCCTATTTAGAAATTTTGATAATTACATTCATTACCCATGTTTGAAATAACTAGAGCCTAGTAAAATCCATAAACGAACCCCCCCAGTGAATCCCTCCCTATTTTTCAAAAATACATGTATTATTACCCAATTTAATTAAGCACTATCTTTTTCACCCATATTATAAGTTATATCGGGCTCACCGTCCACTATATAGGTGTACCCAACATATAATTTATATCGGGAAAAAATATGGGATATAATGGGGCTCAACCACTATTATAAGTTTTATAGGGGTCACTTCATTCACATATAATTTCATGATACAAATAAAAAATTTATAAATTTTCCTTTCTAATATGAAAGATTTTAAAAAACCTTTTAAATAGATAATAAAAATCACATTTTTATATCAAAATACATTTTTTATTTCAAACACCATTTTAAATACAAAAATATGAATAAAGGGAATGGTAGTTTCTATTTGATGAAAATATAATTTTAAAAATTGCTAAGGGAAATATAATTTTCACTTTTTGTAACATTAATAAATACCATAATTGATGGAAAATGATTTTGAAAAATCAAATTGACCATTTCTGGCTGAAAATTTCATTTCTATTTTGAGTACCAAATTTAAAAAAATAATTAATAAATTTTTCAGAAAAATATTTTCTTTGAAAATAAACCCTAAAAATTATAATGTAATATTCAAACCAAATATTATTTAAAATGGTGGTAAATTTCATTATTTTATTCTAATTTAAGAATGATTCTTTTCATTTTTTATCATAAAATTCGCAAAGTACCTCATTTGGAAATTGAAAATATATATATTACTTTCAAACAATTATTTTAAAATTAAACATGGATAAAAATATCATTAAAAAAATAAGATAATATAAAAAATATCATTACAACATTTTTGGAAAATATGGATTTGGATTAAAAAGAGAATTTTATGGGAATCATTATAAAATTATTTCTAAAAGAAAGTCCCTGACCTTGAGCCCGAATTTTCACGTACGTTCATTATCCTTAATAATTCAAATAATATTTTATTATATAGTTTCATAATAACATTTCTCAAGTTAATTATTAATTATTTCCACTTAATATCATGTTATAAATAATTTCTTTATCACTTAAGGTCATGTTCGATGTTATTTATTTTATTCGGCTCATATGTGAAAAATGAATTTGGTTGATTGATTATTATAATAGAGGGCAGTTTTCAATCACCACAAGAACAAATATATGGAAGATTTTATCCTTTTAATAAATCAATTATTCTTTTAAAACCAACCCAAAAATATGGTTACGAAAAATGTACAATGTTACAATCCTAGGGATATTAGGTAGTTCATACGCATGAGTAACATTTCCATTTTTAGAAATCATTATGGAAAGTTGGTAAGTGTTATTTTATCGTTGCATAATCATAATAATTTTATAAATATCATATTACTTCAATAAATAAAATTATAAATAATTCATCTGATATAGTGATGAAAGAAAAATCTAATTGCTTCGGGGAGGTAGTAGTCTATAGGTGCACACAAATGATTATTTCATTTTTCAATGAAAAAAATGTTATGATGTTAAATGAAATATTATATTTTCATAATGATATATTTGTGATTAATATCATATATAAAAATTAATTCCAGCAGTATAATCCATCAATGAGATGTTTTGAAGGAAAATGAATCGCATCGATTCACGAGGTGGTATTCTGCTGTACACATGAAAAATGGTTTCATTTCCCATTTCATGGAAGTGGATAAAGATATAGGTTATGATACTAATATAATAACATATAATAATAATTATATTAATTTTTTTACTATAAAATGACTTTATAATATTTGAAGTATGAGGAAGAATAAATAATATAGAAACATTCCATTAAAATGATACATCTTCCGCAAAAAACATCCTTTTCTTAACACATTAAGACCACTAATGTTTGTTCTACATAAATCAATACCTATATAATGGATATATATATTATAAAAAGGTATTTTTTCATTTATTTTTTAATGATCTTTTTAAACTATGAAGAAATGAAAACAAGTGGTTCCCTTTTATAATATAGGGTAGTGGAACCCATTGAATTATTCAAAACATTAAATTTATTTAAATCCATTTTCAATTAAAAAAGATTTCTTACTAGTTAAATTTGATTATATGATGACTATTGGTATAGATACTCTCATATAATAATTTTTTGACATGTTTTGGTTAGATGTTTACCATTAATGTTTTTTTAACCCCACAATAACCACCATCAATTTTACCATGACGACAAGGTTTTTTTACTTATTTATAGTTAATATATATAAATTAAATGAAAAAATCTCATAAATGGATAGTGGTAGATATTATCAACTATAACTTAATCATTTTTTAAAAACTTATATTTTCATGGTATTTTACATAATTGAATAAATTATTTTATATTATAATATATCATTACTGTCAATTTTCAAACCTAATAACTACATTAATATTAATAAAACCAAGTAGAAAATTGTAATTTGGGAAAAAATTATTATATCAATAAAATGTCATGGTAATATATAAAATTCATGGATTATATTATTATGTTTAATTATATTAGTTATAATATATTTAATTTCATTTATATGATATTTCTATTAATTGAATAATTTATCCTTTAGTGTTGTGTATTTATTTATGGTATTTATTTCCTCAATAAAAATTAAAAATGAAATTAAAATTATGATGATAAAAATTTATCTTAATAAAGACTATTTATAACTGAACATATATACTATTCCCCCTATAAAATGTATTATATTCATCAAAAAAAGTGTGTGACATTTGTGAATTTTCATAAAATAAAATATTATTAATGTTATAATAACATCCAAAATGGAAAAACCGTTCATATATTTTACCTATATATTATTATTGATGAGATATATTCATCCAATGAAAATTATCTAATTTTTCTGGTAATTTTAATGTCCTTATCATATAACTTTTAAACCACAATTAACTAATTTAATTTTAACCGTGGTACCATAAATTACAAATATTTATATTCAAATTGAATAAAATAAACCTATTTAATAAAACTGGACCCAATAATAATAAATATGTATTACATTTTCCAAATTCAAAAAATATTTATTTCCCAAATTTATATTAAAATTAAATCGAAAATATGAGATGAAAAATAGTTTTTAAAAATATCCCATTTTTTGTATAAAAATTTTATATACACAATTCAATATTGAAATTAATTAAAAAATAAAATAAAATTATTTTTTACAAATAAGGACCAAATTAAAATTTAAAAATAATTCTAAAAATAATTTTAATTTATATAAACATTTAATAAATATATATAGTTTACAATTAAATATCATAATTTTCTCTACTCGTTGAAAAAATCAATACATTCATAAAATTCTGAAAAATTCACCATGGAATTATTTATTACATGATCATTTCAAATAATAACTTAATTTTATAAAAAAATAATTAATTTTTTAGAAATTAATTATAATATTCAGTCAAAAAATGTGAGAAAATCCATATTTTAAGAATTCCTATTTTTTAAGATAAATTTTAATTTACTAAATGTTATGTAATTATTTTCTAAAAATTTAGTCATATTGTGTAGTAAATTATTATTTATTTCATAAATCTATTATAAAATTTTATACCTTAAAAATTAATGCCTTAGTAGTAATCGTCACATTAAAAAATATTGTTGTTCATTTAAAATATCTATTATATATCTTCTATGATATTTCACATATAATTTTATTTTAAAATCTTTAGATATTAAATTCTTTATCCCTTTAATATATTTTATGCTCACAATTTTAATTTAGGTTAATAAGCTGGGATTTTTCTTCTCAAAATACCATTGAAAAAAACTCACGTCCAAAAAGGGATCAAAACAACTTCCTCGTAATAGAGAGAAAGGGAAATAATAAGGTCATCTAGAGTAACACATAACATGTATCCATGTATGAGTACCTAAGTGTAAATTGAAAGATGGAAATGTAATGAAACCCATTAACTACCAAGGGATATTAGAGAGTGATATAGAATATAGTCCTGATAGTTTTTACCATCTCAAATACGTAAACTTTTTGTTTGTCAAAAGGCCTTTGATTTCATTATATGAAAATTAAAACAATTTTTCTCTCAAAATACTTATCCAGTAATTGAGGAATTAATTTACATCATAGACTAAGAAAATAATTAAATACACATACATTAGAACTTTAATTTCATCCTTCAATCAATTACAAACACAATATCATCTTGTTATTTATAAAATGTGTATTATTTTTGAATTATTCATTCCCAAATCACTTTACTGGTCTTCTACGGATAAAAAAATTCACAATGTAATAACAATATATTCCTCCCATATTTATGAATTAAACAAAACTAAAATGGTTAGTACAAGGTATGAAACTTTTCAAAAATTATAATCCTTTTTGTGAAGAAAACTCAAGATTAATATCTAAATTATTACTATAATACCTAAAGTATCAAATATATCTTTTAAAAAAATAATTATCCTCAAAATTATACCGAAATATTTCGAACTATTATTGTAACCCAAAAATTAATATGATTTGATGAAATATTCATAGAATATAAATTTAATATTTATCTCTAAATTAAATTATTCACTCATAATGTCTCATACCCAAAATGAAATTTCTCTAATAAACAAATATTTAAGATAAGATAGTAATTTAAATTAACAGAATTAATTACTATAAGATATAATTAAATCATATATTCTACAAAAAATAAACTATCCTTTATTTGTAAAATAATATCCCATTTTATTATGTTTACTTTAAATCAGTAATGCTCCCCAAAATAATATTGATCATATTCCAAAATAATAAAAATCCCATAATCACGAAAATAGGTTCCCAACTCATGGTTATCTATTAAATAAAACATATGTTATCAAAAATTTACATAAATTTTATCTATCATGACATTTAATGAAATGGAAAATTTTCATACAGACCAGGTGATCATGTAGGCCAATGGTAAGAGATTCTCCATTATAACTCTTCCATTGTGGGTTCAAGACTCACAACGTTTTTGGATGTGACAGGTTTTATCCTTGCCTATTGGTCTCCCTTTTCCATAAATATAATCCTCATAAAATTCCCATATATGTGATAAACATCATCAAAAATTACCCTAATATATTAACTATTAAGGAAATGTTTTAACCTCAATGAATATCTCATAGAATTAATTTTTAATACCAAAAAAACCCATAATTACATATAAATAAATAATAATAAAACCCCTAATGTTTATCCATGTCTTTAAACTTATGTCCACAAAATGAAAAGAAATCATCTTTCCTCATACAAATTTTTCACGTGATAAGCATGCGGTTCGCATATACATCAAAACATCTTTGAAAATATAATAAAAATATCTCAATGATCCGTCATCATCAAAATATTTCCAATGCTTCTAAAATTATAATGATAATTAAATATACCATTATATCATAACTAATAAATATAGACACCATAGTGATTCAACGTTCATCATAATTCCATATCCATGATTTACCGTATGATTTCTGAAAACTTATTTCTTACAAAAAAAATGGGTAATATGATAAGATTCAACAATTTCAAATCATAAGACACAAAATAATGAATACCTTTCATATCTCATTTGTTGTTTCCTCATATTGAACAATAAAGGAATTAGGAATTTCTAAATACTTATCTATATGGTATTTTTTATCCCATTCATAAGCCTTTACCATAGTAAATTGATTTTCATAATAACCATTATCCCCATATTTAAAACATTCCATAGATACATCAAGAATAAAATATTTCCCCTTCATGTATTTAACTTAACACTATTTTTTTCCTTTTGATATTATTATGTTATGGCCTCATTTACCATATATAAATATCTTCCCATTATTTTAATACATTTTCTAGGATCTTCTTTCTTTATTATTAACACATATGTTAGTCAATATATTTACACTTATAATCATTATCACTAAAACCTATATAAGGATGCATTTCCCTAGTATTTGATGAATTTAAAAAACTAAATAGGTTCATGTTGTTAATCATTACTCATTACATATGGTAAATATTAACCATAATACTTCTAACTATATCTCCCATTTTGTTCTATATATTGTTAATCCACCTAATACATTTACCTTAACTCCATTGTTAATTTTGTGCATACATGATCCAGCTATTTATTAAAATAAAAAATGATAGTTTAATAATAAAAAATAATAATAATATTTACTCTTATGAGCAGGATAAATAATGAAATATTTTTATTCATGTTATCAAAAAAATATTTTGATTTATCTGAAATAACTATGATTCTTTCTAACATACTAGAAATTGTAGTTATATAATATGTGTAACATATGTCGAAATAAAATCACATCCACTAAATTTATTTAAAAACTTCTATAATGATAAGTGTAATACATAATTGTTAAAATTACTTTATCTTTAGTTTTAATTAAATAATCTATTCCCTAACAGTGAAAGATGTTTTTAGTTTTATGGTTTATAGGATTATGTCATAACACATTAATGAAACCATATATTACAAAGTGTAAATATCTAATATGTATCCAATTTTTAAAAATATAAAAGCATTAAAATAAAAAATGATTTCCTTTCAAGAAAAATTATCAAGACTTTTAAAGTTATCTCTTCCTTTTTCTTAACCATCCTTAAAACCCTATGAAATAAATTTTAAATATTTTGTAAGGGAACAAAATACATTTTAAGGGGCCTAAAAAAGAATAACTATATTATTACAGTGAAAAAAAATTAAAAAAAATGATGAAGTTTTTACCTATATATAGATGATCTTTTATTAAATGAAATAAATCATATCCAAATGAAAATAAAACTCACTTCTTTATTATAGAAAAACGTTAAAACTCCTATAAAGAAAACAAAAACACTTTTTTAAAAACATTTGGAATTAAATATATCACATATCGTAGTAATTATAGGAGCCCAACTAAATTCATAGTTGAAACACACTAGTAACACCAACCTTCATTCCACTGAATAAATTTAACATTAGCTAATTAATTATAGTTCTATTTGGGGGTACCCATTGTATATGCAGTATTGGAATCACCCAGACCATTCTAGGTGCATCCTTTGTAAAATCTATATCGAGATCACCCATGAGATGTAATATATAAAAACCTACCCATTATGGTGTGATGCTGTCACTGGATGCCCATATAATGATCAAGTATCCTATATAAAAATAATTGTTACAACCATTCACAAAACAAATGAAAAACTTTTTGAAACCCCATAAAAAAATTAGTTTCAATATCACAACACCATTTTATATATAAATCAGTTTTAAATACCAAAATTCAATGAAAAAAAGTGCGGTTTTATTTTAATAAATGATCACTATAATAATTTTTTAGGAAAATAAACATTTCACTTTTATAGAGTCCACGTAAGAATATTTCACTAATAGGTGGAGGGGTGAATCAGTGATGTACTATTTCATAATATATACTTTTAAAATCAAAAAAAATTATCATTTAAGATATCAATTCCTCATTATTAAATGTCTATCTTCTCATATATGAAAAAAAATAATATCCCAAGAAATATAAGGCTTTTTACATGGTTCACCCATGATTTTTTGTGTCACTATATCTTTTATTTCGGTTATATTTACTAAAATAGATTTTCCAATGGTAATGAAAAGTGATTAAAGGTATAAGAAAAAAAAAGAATCCATAATATAAAAACTGCAATAACATTTGATATCTAATGATTTCTATGGATCATCTATTGGTTGGATTGTTACAATGACATACCACCATTTTTCATTATAATCAATCCATCTAATTTATATATCTCCCAAAAAGATATGGTAGTTTATACTACCATCCCATGTGTGCATAAGAATAGTATTTCTCCACAAAAATTCTTGTTTCTCCTTCCATGTGTACTTATTCATGAATATTAGTGAATTTAGTATTTAGAATTCTTCCAGATTTGGTGAATTTAAATTCACCTCAATCTTTGAATTATCTTTCACTCGTGTTCATTAATCATCAAAGTCTCATGACTTCATTCTCTAGTTCTCATCGATACAAATAATTTATTAGTATTTTAAAAGAACATTTCAATGATGCATATAATTACTCATCACCTATATGGAAATATTTTTAGATAATATTATGCATGTGAAAATGTCTCACCTAACTGAATTATTTAAATTATCTCATTTAAATCCTCATTTAAATGTGTTTGATGTAAACAATTTAATATTATTCAATTCTAAATACCTGGATGGTAGGTATTTTATTATTCAGTCTGTGAATATCACATATATGTGGGTTTTATGTATTAGGATTCTTATTCTTCACATTAATATTAAAACACTCATGAATGGACCTATATTCATGTATATCAAATTACCCAATGGGCTACGATTTCCTATAAATTCAATCTTTAGGCAGTATTCAAAATATCTATGGCATACATTTTCATCTTCCTTACTTAAATAAACATCAAATGGCTTATTACTCATTACATTTATTTTGAATATGTGAAGGAATTAGGTTTCTTTATTCTTCAAGTATATAAAAACATCAGAACATGTTTTAAACATCATAATGTCTCAGGTATCCAATTTGTAGATATTCAAATCCCATAACTCATTTAGATACCTAAATTATTGGGTCTTTATTCTTCAACCAATCATTTACATGTTTTATTATTAGTGGCTTCTTATTTTATAGAATATTATAACCAGTAGCACATTCAAAATAGATTGGATCAGGAATATCTCATACACACCTAGTTCTTCTCATTTATGAAACTTCCACCCATTTTAATTTTTCCTACATGAATTCTAGTAAATATTCATTCATGAGTATTCATTTAAAATTTACCAATTGTATTTATCACCATATTTTTTCATCTGGGATCTCATATTCATTAACGGAGGGACCATGGAATAAGTTCCTACTAATCATGCATACCCATGCATAAATATCATGTGTGTAATGTTCTGGGATATCACCTGGATCACAAGAGGTCATCATGGACATATGTTTATTCATATACATTCTTCCATATTATCTACACCTAATGAATTATGGGAGTTTTTAACGTCATGCACCTTTGATCATGGAATCAATAACATATCAATTCCCTTCAATTCGATGGTTATTAGTGGACTCATATAATGACTCGTGGTCTATCTATTTCTTTTACAAGTGGTTGAAAAGAAAAATGTGCTTATTGTCCCATATTCTACATTCTAATCATCATAGATGTTGTTTACTAATAAATTCGTAATACTGCCCAGTTCAACATGCTATCAGAATCAATACCCCCTCACACCTTCACACACCATAAATTTAATGGAATTAACCCCTTATCCATTACAGGTTTCACCATGCAACCCCCAATTCATTCCTCTAGGAGTGCACATTTATGCCCTTATACACAATCTGATGTTATTGTGGTCTTATATGTGGCCCACCAAACCACAATACCCATTACCATTCCTAGGCTAGTTCCCTTGGGTAGGTAAACCATGGTCCAAAATGCTTCCTTAGACAAGAATTCCATAGAAGGAATATAGACTACCCCTCTTTTATTTGAATGAGGATTGTTCATTTGTATAGAAGATATAATTTTTGAATCATTTGTGTTCCAAATCCTTTTACATTTAAAATTCCAATCTTACTCTCATAAATTTTAATTGGATTCTCACACAAAATAATATATTGGATGTAAACATTCTAATCATTGATTATACATCTTAACATTGATCAAATAATAATTTTCAATGACTTCCACTTGTTTTATATAGTGTACTCTCTTAAAAAAATCATTGTATAAAAAATCCAATCTCAACTCAACAGGTCTCTATATTGTTCCTCATTTAATTTTTTTTCAATATGGCCAAACAATTCATCATATAAATATGTGAATCTCTATTTATTTCTTCATATCCTTATTGAAATCCAAAAAAAATCATGTTTATGGGTTCTCATATTAACTACTCATTTATTATTCATAAATTCATGATCTCATTTAGAATGGTACAACATCTTTTCCTAGACTGGGATGAGAGAAGGATTTTTCCAATATCACTAGTTTGGGATTCAATTGATTCAATATATATATATATATATAATTGTGTTTGTGAGTGTGTGTTTTCGTGTGTCCATGTTATTGGATTTCATTACTCTATTGATTCGGGTTGAGTTGTCTATATATTCATATCATTTCTCTTAATGTTCCCCATTCAATATCCAGGGTGTCCTACAGGATATGTATATACCCACCCTTGTATGGGGTTTTCCTGCACATGGTATGTTATATGTAGATGATGGATAGGTAAATGGTGATTACAAAGGATCATAGGGTTACCATGTTCATTGGACCACATATGGTTTTTCGAGCATAGAGATCAAGAACTACGAACTCTCGACATTTACATTTCTATCCTTTTTAGATTCATACATCTTTCTGGATGGGTGTTTATTTATCCCATAAACGTTTTTTACACTATGATATTGTTCTACACAAATATTATTTTCATGTATGGTTAATACTCTTGATATTGTGTTTTTTTATTCCTATAAACTTTTATATTGATATGATCATGTTTTTGTATATTGGTAAAATTGGAAAAGAACTGCCATGATTGATATGTATTTCTGTCCTTGTCACCACCCCCTGGCCTATGGAGGTGAGCTTGGGGTAGTTACGGTTTGAGCCATGTTGGGTCAGTTCGTGATATATTGGTATCAGAGTAGTTCATTCCTAAGGACAGTGTTTAAAATAACACCCTTTTGAGTATTTGGTTAGGATTTATGGAAAATGTTTCAAAAAAATTTGAGTGAATATTTAAAGCCTTGGAATCTAGTGTTTTTGTCATGAAATAAGCATCCATTCCCTAAAAGCCTAACTACCTACAAGTCAGACCGATATATTGAGACATTCATTGTAGGGGTCAATGGTACATGCATCATGTAAGATTGAGTCTTTGACCATCCTCTATGAGTCATCTCCACATTTTACACACACAAACATACACACACACACAAACACAGACATATATATATTCTCTTCATATTGTGGTACGTATTGATTAAATTTATAGTATTCCTCTATTATGAGAGCCATCCAAGTTACAATTTTTGGACCGTGAAAACTATCTGATGAGTAATGAGGCCTTAGTGCATTATTCATCTCATGTTATCCATCCTCCAGATATATAAGAAGAATTACCCCCACCTTTTTAGAATCAGATCATGATAGTAGAATACGATAAAGATACATGAAGTCTTAACACATTCAATGAGTTCTAGTTCAAGAGGTCAATGAGGTTTCATGGCAAGCCATATCCATAGGAAGTAGAGGATTTCCCAGAGTCAGTAGCCCGTGTTTTTCAAGATTATCTAGCCACTATTGGATTTGGTGGTTACACTTGAAATTATAATTATTCCCGATGTTTATGGGAGCCCGTGGAGTCTTATTAAAAATATTCATGATGATTTGACACCCTCATATGCACAATTCAAGCAACTATTTAAAAATGAGTAAATACCATCCTTTTTCATTCAGTTCTAATTGAGAAGCTACCAGAGATGAAATATGGATGGATTATATTTTAAGATCACTATAAATTTTTCTAAGACCATACTTAGTACTCCTTAATATGATATGGGCTCGCTATAATAGATAACATGTGTTTTCTAATTGAAAATGATGAGATATATGTGCAAAAATAGTGATCTTGTACATTGCCACATATGATTGGATGTTAGAGAGGGAGATGGTGATGGAGAGATTCATGTTAGAGGGATTTCTATTGGATGGAGCTATAAGTGGGATTTACATGGTTGAGTCTTCTACAAAAACTAGAAAATGTTAATCCATATATGATATCATCATAGGATATATTTTTATGATCACTAACATAAACATAGTCTAGGATAGAATAGAATACTAGGGTTTCCTAGAGAGTATTGGAACTATTTATGTGATTTTATAAGTCATATTGGCATTAATTCCTCACCAAATGTGCTGAGGACTATAGGTATAGAGTGGAATGTCTGCCCTGGCATTAGATGCACTATGATAAGGGACATCCTATGTGAGGGAAGAGTATACCCTATTGGTGAGGAGCTAGATGAGGAGATGGTGGAGCACTTGGAGGAGAAGGTGTGGTTGGTGGATGAGGATATGTGATCATTCCACCACCCCACAAGGTGTTCCTCATTAGGATCAGGGAGCTACCAATTTGGGACCATGGACAACTATATGATATGGATTTCTAGGACCATGTGTCATGCCAGATGATAATAGGAAAAATTTATGAAATTTAATTACATGATTCAATATTAGTAATCATTGTCTAGTGTCATACTTTCATCTCTTTAATCCTTGTGTGAGAGCTAGATCTCCTAGATGAGGCTTTATCCCAGCATATTTGTCTTGAGGTTCTTATGGGGAATGATTCTTCTATATTATTTTTCTGTATGAAATAAAAGTTCTTTCCCAGTGTATAGAGGTTCATATGGGACCTTTTTATAAATAATATTGAAACCTATGACTTCATTTTTAAAATTTATTTGGTTTCCAGGGTTTGAGCCTAGATTGATTTTTATCATTGATTACATAGATATTTTTTCACTGATGTGATGAGATTCTCCTTCATGGGAGACAAGGATCTCCTAGATGGATGAGTTGGTTGTGGGATCCCGAAACTATAGCCAATCACCCCTCAGTTGGAGAGTGTATCCCATGGTCTAGCATTCTTTTTATGGATCTGGATTCCATTAGTAATGGAGTTTTTATGGATATCATCATTAAGGTTGTAATTAGAATACATATGTGGAATGATATGGGGTTTCGTATCGACATACATCATAGACCTTTCCAATATCCTCTATGGTATATAGGATGGCCCCTATATAGCTCTAGGATTTTTATTGTAGTTAGGTGAACATAAAAAAGAATAGATTTATCAGGCCTGGTGTTCCCCCATTAGTAGCTTCGGTATTATTTGGGATAATTAGAACAAGAGAATATTACATTGTGTAGATTATCATTACCTAAACAAGACCAAAATCAAGAAAATGTAACTATTAATGTGGTTTTATGACCCAATTGACAATTTTTTAGGCAAGAGACTGTTATCGAAGATCTATCTCGGCATGGATACCAGTAGTTGAGAGTTCAAGAGGCAAATATTCAAAAGACGCAATTCAAGTGTTTCTACAGACACAATGAGTTACCATGATGCCCTTTGAATTGTAAAATACCCCTAATGTGTTTATGGATTTTATGAATTATATCATATAACTATACTTGGACCATTTGTGGTTTTCTTCATTAACAACATAATTTTATACTTGGTGAAAGAGGAGGATCATGCAGAGAACTTGAGGATGGTCTTTTATTTTCAATGGGATGACCAACATTATGGTAAGTTCTCTAAGTGGAAGTTCTAGATTCATGAGATTCACATACTATGGAATTTAATTTCTACGGATGACAAATCACTGTAATTTAAAAATATCTATACAATAAATACATGGGAGAAACCCAAAAGTGTGTTAGAGTAACCATGCTCTATTGTCTTGGTAGAGTACTTCCAGTGGTTTATGGAAATATTATCTTGGATTTCATCCCTATTGACTACCTATATATAGAATAGAAGATTTTTTTCGTAGACTAAGTTTTCATAAAGATTCATAAAGTAGTTGAGGTTGAGGGTGATGAGTAATCCTTTATTGAGACTACCATAGATGGGCATGGAGTACATAGTTTACTGTAATGCTTCATGAAATAGGCATGGATACATATTGATGCAGAGGTATATAGTTATCACATATGGGTTGAGGTAGTTAGGACCCCATCAAAATAACTATGAAAATAATGTCCTAGATTTGGAATCGGTAGTCTTCACTCTGAGCATTTGGAAGCATTGTATTTTGAGAGAACACATCTTGGTTTGCTCAAGCCACAAGAGTCTCAAGTATGCATTCATACAGAGAGACTTGAACATGATACAATTACTTTGGTCATATTTACTATAGGTCTACGGCTTTAATATATTATAAACAATAATAATGGGAAATATTTTCATAGGTTGCCTATATAGGAATTCCCAGGCTCGTTTACTGGTGGAGGCATCTAGTAAGTTATCTTTCTATCTTCAAACCCTGGTTGAGAAGGTGCATGTAATTTTTATTCATTTCATGTTGTTGAATCCACATCTAAATCGGTGTGTGTGAGAGTACAAGTTGGTAAGACATCAAATTTAAGGTCCTTCATTTATATATATCCTCAATAAATTCACCATATTGATTTCTTAAAGGATGGAATCATAAAAACATTCTCTAGGGTCGTATGTTGGTCCTTTCCTTGATGAGGGATTGAATGATAATGTAGTTTCAAACTCCTCCTTTAGATTTACATCACAGTGTTTGTGTGTGTTTGTGATGTAAAAAGGCCTTTAGTTGTGGTTTTGTTGTCCATTCATGATATAGAGCACGTCTGAGCTCATGTCATGGTACCTCACAATCTAGAATGTGATGGACGAGCACCATGTTTTGGATGCATTGTCGCATCCCCTTAATATCATGATATGGAAATGGGATGAAATACTCATTAAATTAATGATAGTGATTCCACGAACAATGTGGGGCCATGATGGTATCTAGGAGTTATTTAACTGACACTTGAAGTTGACACAGTTCCTTGCTATTAGGTATCAGAATTAAATGGGGAGTTTAGGGTTGTTATACATATCAGATTTTGTTCTCCATCATGGGGTAACCTCAACTATTGTCTCCCATAATTATTAAAGGTTTTCATCATAATGTGGAGTTTCCTAAAAGATTAATTCCTAGAACATATGTAGATGAGTATAACCTCACACCCCTAGATAGATTGGGAGACTGATAAAACTTTCTAGGAGATGTAGGATATGCTAAGGGTTAGCATGATAGGATTCATCTAGATTCAGGATGTTCAAATACCCTTGGTAGATATTTCATACAATATTAGGTACCACTATACTATAAGCATGGATCCTTTTGAGGCCTTGTACTGGATACCTTGCAGGTCACCCTTTTGCCCGACATAGAACTGTGAGACATCTATTGTGGGCCCCCAAATAGTGTGGGTGATGATGAAGATGGTTTAGGTCATCCGAGAGTGGATTATGAAATCCTATAGTTGGCATAAATCTTAGTGGATTTATGTCATAGGGACATGGATTTTGATAAAGGATGCCACAATTTTTTGAGAATCTTCTTATGATGAGGGTTGTAGAGATTTCATCAGGGAGTAAAGCTATTCCTAAGGATCATTAGGATGTTTTAGTTATTCTAGAGCGTTGGAAAGTTTTCTTCTCATCTCACCCTACCCCCATAGTTGGGGTGTGTGAATGACATATTCCATGTGTCACAGTAGAATAGATATGTGCATGAGCCCATGCATGTAATTGAATTGGGTGTTCCAAAAATTAAGGATAGATCCAATTTTGTAGATCACCGAGTGGAAAATGAGAATTAGAAATAGAGTAACCTATGTGGATATATCATCCTCTCACTTCGTGTGATATGATAGCACGTGAGCATGTAGGAATGCTCTTTGGAGCATGAGATCGAGATGTGGGATTAGTTTCCTGAAGTCATTATTTAGTTAATATTTTTAATGATGAATATCTAGAAGGAGGTAATGATATAAAGAAACCATTTTATGGTTTATTACTTTAAAATATTTACATATATACTTTTGGAGCTAGGTGTTAAGAAGACTTGTGATTTCGAGGCCTGGTGTGCCTAGAATTAATTTTATAACAATATTAAATATATAATTTTTTATGTTTCTAATGTTTCTAAATGAAATAGGGATAAATGTTAAATCGAATATAGAATCAAGAATCTAATACAAATGTTGAATCCAAAATGAAAGGTGCACCTTATGCGAGACAAAAAAATATGTTAGACAGTGGAATTATAATAATATATTTCGTCGGATGGTTCATTCAGTTAAATAAATAATTTTATTTATTTAATTAATTTAATTAACCTAATTAATAATTCCATTTCAATGCATTACTTTTTTTATGTTTAGTAACATAAACCCTATAAGAGTTGAGAGGTTTTCTTCCACCATCTCGTTGGTCAATCAAAATTCGACGATGATTGAATTCAAGATCATGGAAGATCGAGGAAAAGAAAACACATTGACTTCTCTAATTCATTTAAAATAACATTTATGGATGAATAATGATCCAAAACCAGGTATGATGATTTAATTTGTGGATTCTTCCATGATTCATTAAATTGGATGAGTGTGGTCATCTTTCTTCATTGATCTGCATCAGTTGAAATCATTTTCATGCACTCATGTATTGAATTTAATTGATTATTTAATGTTTCTCACCATGTATATCCATGATTTTGTTTTTTGTACACAAATTCTTGTTCAATGATTTTTAACTATTGTTTTAGTTCTTGTCTCCCAGTATTTATTCATACTCTTCACCACTGGGTTATGGGGCCATGGTTCGACATTGCCGGGTTGGAATAAGCCTAATAAGACCTCCTAGATTAATAGCAGAACTGAGTAAAATGAGGTAATAGAAAAAAATTAAGTATTGGAATGATTTTATGATTTTAGGTGATTGATGTTTTGATCCAGAATCCATCATGGAGATGGAGTGGCATGGGAGTCATATGAGGGATTCAGGCTTTATGCTGGCTGATATAAGCCCTATTTTTGGAAACTAGATGACAAAAATGATTGTCAAAGGAAAGATATAACTATTTCAAGAGGCTTGTGTGGTGAATCATTGGACTTTGATCATGAATGCGATAGTGTAGACCTAACTTTGCTGAATAACCCCAACCGCATGACATATGCATGGATAAACACATATCAAGTTGTACCCATGTGGATATGGAGCTAGGGTTTGATAATGTTAAGGATAACATATTCTATAACTAGGTCACACACTGTGTGACCCTCCTCGAGTGGATAAGGGATGTGATGAATCACAAGGGAAGTTCCATGTGTGGAAGTACACACCATTTAATGATGGACACAGATTGAGGCAGACATACACAAACCAACTCGGTAGAACAGGTAGCACCTCGGGTGTCTAAGACACTCCATGCAGTACATCTACACATTGTGTAGTCCTACACACGATGTAATCCATATACCAGAAGAGATCAATTTAGGTAGTGGAGTGGGACCACATCAGATTTTCGTCCCATTAAATATAGTGTACCCATTTTTTACTAATAGTGAAACTTTATCCTCTCATATCTCTATCGTTTTGACTTTATTTTTGGCCATCAGTTATTTTATCCTACATTTTTTCATGTAGAACATGATGGTGGACTCTATAGTGGAAATTGAGATATGATATATGATTTCTGGAGTGTGATGCTTCTTAAGGTGACACATGATAATGTAGATGAACATGACGGAACACGAGACACTAAAGTAGAACCCTTCTATTAGCATAGGGAAATATAATATTCCTATCTAAAAAGTTTCACCCGAATTTGAGATAATGGATTGCTCATCGAACTACTCTATGAGTGGATCCCTTCTACTAGGAAAGTCATGGTTCCTCTGCTTACCCTATGAGTGGCATCCTCCTATGGTATAGAGGGATGGGTCCTTGCCTGTTAGAGTAGAACCACTAGCCAGGAAAAGAATAGGGTTTTGACCAACTATGAGAGTGGAACCCTCATGTAGGTAAAGGAATGAGTCAAATATCAACTATGAGGATGACACACTCATGTAGTATCGATCCATGGGTTCTTGAATATTATAGTGGCAACCTTCAGCTGGTCCAGGCATGGGTGATCTACAGTTTAATTGAGTGGAACCCACCTATCAAGAGAAGGTATGAGTCCTATATCTATATAATAATGAGAACCCACATTTTGTGTCATGGAATGGTTCCCCTACCTAGATGTTGTGCCTCTCTACTATGCGATATAGTTTTGAGGCATGTCTTAACATGTAGGTCTCTTAGAATAGATGTGTGAGATGCTTGGAATCTTTGATGGAATCTAGAGACTATTAAAACTATTTCATAGAATGGGATATGAGAAAAAGATCATGTTTCCTAGTTGTTTGGCCTTATTTTGATTGAGCACACAGACACACAAACATAGATATATTTGTACATATATATATATATATATATCCATGTTGTTGGATTTACATATTCATTTTAAATGGGATGAGTTTTCAATATTTTAGTATCGTGTCTCTTACTGCCCCCCATTAGATTTTGGGTGTCCTACTAGTAATGTATATACACAACCATGAATTGGATTTTCCCAGACAAGTTGTGTCTTTTATAGAAGATTGAATGTTTGGGAGACTACAGATGAGGATATGGATACCTACTATATTGGTCCATGTTCAGTGGTTAGAATATATAGATCATGAGTTGAGATCTCTCAGTATTTACCTTTTTTGTTTTTTCAAGTTGGTACATCTTTCTAGTTTGGCATGCATTTTCACCCGTTACATGTCATTTTACACTACCATACACTAAAATAATGAAGTTGTTTCCCATGTTAGTCTATTACTATAGATATTTCATCTTTTTGTATTATTCCTCTCCACTTCTATATTGAATTTTTTTTAGGATTTGGAATCCTAGTACCTACCGGTTGTACTTTTATTACTTATACATTTAATGTATTTTAATATTAATCATATTATTACATATTTTTCATTGGTTTTCATGAATATAATTTAATAATGTCTTAGAGTATTTTTTTCATTGATATGGTCATGGAATTTCTCCAATATGATGAGAAAATTGAAATACTATAAGAATATTCTTAAATATAGTTCTACATTTGGATGACATTCTATTATGGGACACATATCATGTAGACCATTAGGTGTGAGTACTCATAAGTAGGTGAGACTTCATCTCATGAAGTTCATACTTAGTAATCTCCAAGACAAGAGATTATGAGAAAATACCCACATGTAGGAATTTAACATGTTATGGTGTCATCAGATATATATATTTGTGATATTTTGTAATTATCCATAGACTTTAATATTATCATAAATATGTGTCCCGACTTGTGCACTTTTATTTACTAACGAAAACATTCATGAAGACAGTTGGAGGGAAGTAGGGTACGTTGGGTGCATCATGAGTGGCATGTTATTAATGGATAAATTGAGGAAGGATTTGTCCCTTACATTTATGGATGTTGATATCTCGACCGTTTTATTGTAATAGAATCATCACCCAAAATTCCATGGCCAGGTTGTAATGATGAGTTTATTTTAGGTAGTCAAAGAACAACATATCAATAATAAAGGTTGATGACACTATCATGAATCATGATTGATGAGATATTGAGACAAAGGGATTATATTACACAATGATAATTCATATGTGGATGTCCTTGTTATGAATTTACGTTCATTATCTTGGGTGCCTTGACTCACTTCTAGAAATTACTCTTTAACATTAGGAAATCCCGCATAATGCCAATGAGAAAGAATCCTAGAGGGCCACATTCTATGTGTTTTTGGTGGTCTTGGTTAAATTCTATTTGAATTTAATTAATGAAATAAATATTATTCTCAAGACCATGGAATAATTCTATTAAAGGTCAGATGATCATATAAATTAAATTAATTATATTTATTTATTTTATTGAATATTTGATAAATATTTATTTATTAGTTTGTAAATAAAATATTTATTTAAGAGAATAAATAAATAATTTATTTATTTGGGTGTTCAATAAATGGAAGTGGAGTTCGAGCGGACCAAGGCCGATCCAGTAGTGAAGTAATTATTTTTAAGATGTGAAATAAATATTAGCTCGCACAAGTTAAAAAAATAATGACGTGAATATTAGTTTGTGACGTAGAGTTTTATTAATAATTCCATTTTGCGCAAGTTTGTGCACTATAAATAATGACGCAGTATTATTATTATGAGCATGGGTTTTTTCTATGTTCAGGAATGTATTTAATTTCTGTTATGAAATTCCATATTGTAATAGAATTTTCATGCATATAAATATACATGTATGTATATTATTCCATAGGTAACACACGAAACACTTGGTGAATTGAAAATTGTGGAGCTAAACAATTTCTCTCTCAAATCATATTTCGTCCCCTCTCAAGAAATAGAGTTATTTTTCAAGGCCGAAGAACAATAGATCAAGATCGACCCACAAAAGAGACTCATTTTCTTGCATTAGCACCCAGAGAATGAGTGGTATCGATCAGAGGACATCAGAGCAGTGTGGATCGCCTCTAGAGGGATTCTAGTTTTGAACTTTAAAAACACAGTGAGATAATTTGGAAGGGTAATTCAAGATGATCAAAATCTTTTATGAAAAAAATACCGAAGATCCAGTTATTCATTTTCATTATGAAATTAATTAAATTAATTATAAACATGATGTGTTGGATCCTATATAAATGTTTCGGGCCTCTTCCTTATTTTTCTAAATCTTTGATTCTATTCCGTGGAGACTGGTGGTCATCGTAGTATTGATCCCAGAATGATCATTGATAATGGTAACAATTATAGTTGGGTTCTGTCCCAACCATGCTTCTTCTGTGTCCAAATCCATAAAATGATATCAAAGCAGTTACATCATAGTTTATAATTTTTTAAATATTTTGTTGATGAGTGACACATTTAATAATTTAGTTTATTCAATTCAAGTAAATTTTTCTACAAATCTTAATCTTGAGATATTTTCCTCCTCTTTCATTTCCCATTAGCCTTACAGAAACGATCTTTTCTTTTAAATTTGATTAAAATAAAATAGAAGATATCATCCAGAGGATCCAAAGCTTCTTGGACATATAACACCAGAACACACAATGTGTATTCAGTAGTATATGCTGCGTAGTCAAGATTCAATGCATCAGACTGGTCTGCCAAACCAAGCCATGTGTTGAAGTCTATTTTGTCTAAAATGACTTAGTGTGTTGATTATGAATAGGTGGAACACAGTTTTCGGATTATAGGTCGTGTAGTCCATTGGACAAGGTGTGAAGTCCCTTTGGGTTAGGGTTGGACTGTGTACCCCATACATATATTTTCGGACTAGAAATTGTGTAACGCGGATACTACATGGTGTTTGGCTGACTAAACATGATGTGTACTGTGAAGATTTCTGAAGTACATCTACATGCCATGTCTCCAAGAATGTACTTAAGATGGATGGTGAATGATAGTACATGCCATGTAGTCGGAACTACACATCATGTATTAATCAAAGTTATTGAGATTTTTTAATATTTATTATAATATTATAAAAACCCTTGAGATGTGTAAAATAGTGGGGGCATAAAGCTAAGTCACAACACATGATTGGTGTTTTATATATATGTGTTTAATTTAACATCATTGTAATGTTCATTTTACACATAGGGTAGTTATGAGCGGGAATTCACCAGGTTTCCTCCACGATACAAGTTATGTAAAAATATTATTTTAAATGAATTTATTTGTTTAAAATTTTGATGGATGAGAATATCAAGGAAATTTAGAAAAGGGTTTAAGATAAAAGGATTGATTAATTGAAGATGATAATCAATTTATTCGAGCGTGATTTATCTTAAACAACAACGATTAAATAATTGAATGACTATTTTATTTATGAGTAAATATCATTGCATGTATGGATGATCCTGATCTAGACCAAGACCAATATATGTGGATGGTTCTTTTAATTTATTAATTTAAATTAAATTTTTTTGTTTGCAAGACTTATCCTAATTAATATGTTGGGTATACATGCCCAAGGTTTCTTTCATGTAAAACCCCTTTTTACCCTCTCACCTGCATGTGAGTTTAAAAAAAGGAATTTTAAACAGATGTAACTCCCATGCTAGTGGAGGTGGTTAAAACATGAGCCGAAACGAAACAAATCCTAGGAGATATAGAGGTGGACAAGTGGAAAGCTTTAAACATGAACCCAAAAGGTTCAAGATGTTTCTCCGCTATGTCAGGGTTAGTTTATCAACCGATAATTAAAATAACCATTAGAAAAGATCATGATAAGGACCTTTAATTTGTTTCTTACAAGTTCATGGTTTATCATAATGTATGTGTTGTCACGATGACATAATTAATGAATTAAAAAACCATGCAATATGGAACTAAAATAAACCAGAATTTTGAATAAATATTATCAATACATGGTTATTCGCTTAATTAAATTCTAAATAATATTAACAAGCATGTTATAATGATAAAAAAACAAATTCACGCATAATAGATAAAAATCGATAAAATAAAATAATAAGTTAGGCGAATCCTTCCATTACTTGATTATGGGAAAACTCAGTAAAACTATTTTTTGGCCAAACCTTATTGGGACACATAATTTTATATAGGAATCCCTTATGAAAGGTTTAAGGTTGACATAAAAACATTACATCAATAGGATTATCGCTTTCTAGACATGGTGTAATATTGGAGGCAAGAGTTGAGGAAATCCAACAATCATGATTTCAGGATTGGGTAGTCCACTCAACAGATCCAAGAGATGCAAGCCCACAGTTGGAAAAGACGTGCCTACCTAAATACCTTCTAATAGCTTGACCAACAATTTTTGGGTTTATACAAAGGGGAATATGGGTCCTTTCCACTATAAAATCATGGAAACTGTATATTCTGAGTTCAATGGTGACGGTTGTTGGGACATGATAAAATATTGGAAGATTTAATAAAAACATATTATTTCTCATAAAATCTAATCAAGAATGTACTAATGATAAACTATTTTAATTGTATAATAAAAATGACAAGCTCCTCAACCACACTATCTGTAAGTTAAATTCTGGATAAAGACAACATCCTCACCTGCAATAACCTCCAGAAATGGTTTGGATTCATTCTGGTTATCATACACTATGAATAGAAGTCTTACATACTGGATTAAGGATTAATTGATCTGCCTACCAAATAGGTGAGGGATAAGGATTTCATAGTCTATGAGAAACATATGAATGATGTGATTAATGTTCAATGGTTGATTTTGTCATCAATGACTTGTGAGATCATTAATTCTCATGAAAACATGTATTCATATAGCATGGTAGAGAAAATTTGTAGTCTTTACTAGGAGAGATTGATACATGAAAGGTTTGAGATCTCTATGGCACTCTTTCAAAGTAATCTTGAAGAAGGTGTCCCAGTTGGGCCTAATGTAGTCATGCTCATTGGCTACATTGAGCACCTGGATGATCTAGGGATTAAACTCACCGAAGAACTGGGAACTGATCTCATTTTCGCATCACTCCCTCAGATCTTCTCCAACATTGTCGTTAATTTCAATATGAACAACATTGGAAAGTCTCTATCTGATCTACTTATCATTATTTGCTAAGAAGACAAATATATGAAGCGTGAAAATCATTTTGTCCTTATGGTGAATAAGAGGAAAATGAATGAGATGAGTTTTAATACCAAATCTTTTTTACACCCTTCCATGAAAAGGAATATCAAATGGAAGGAAAATAAAAGGGAGATTGTTTGTTTCACATGTGGATAGAAGGGCCCCTGGAAGAAGAACGGCACACATCATAAGAAGAAAGGGGAAGCTTCATGTGCATTTGTTATTGAATGCAATCTATATATTTCTACAAATTGGGTATTAGATACAGCTTTTGGTTCTCAAATATGTATCCAACTATAGGATCCAAGTAGATTCAGGAAGATTGAATGATGGGAGGTAGTTCTATGAGCATGAAACGAAGCTAGAAATATTGTTGTAGCTGTTAGAGATTACCACCTCACATTGCCAATTGGGATGATCGTGGTGTTAAAGGGTTGTTATTATGTTCGTTATGTTACTAAAAACATTATATTTTATCCATATTAGATGCAAATGGATTTTTTTTTCATGTTTGGAAATGAATTTTGATTCTTTTACAAATATAGAATTTGATTTTGTAGGGTACTTTTATACAACGGTCTTTACGTGTTGGATTACACAACCCAAGTAATGGAAATCGATAACAAAGATACCTCACATGACTCATACCACACCCAACTTTGGAATCAAAATCTAGTTCATGTAAACAAGAAATGGTTGACAAAGTTACATCATGATGGATATTTAGATTCTTTCAATGTAAAACAACTTGGCATACGTCATTCTTGCTTACAAGGAAAAATGACCAAATCCCCATTTAATGGGAAAGCTGTAAGGGAAAATGAACTTATTGAATTGGTTCATACCGATGTTTTTGGACCATTACCAATTCAAGCAAGGGGAGGTTACTCATGCTTCATAACTTTTACTGATGATTTAAGTAGAAATGGATATATCTACTTAATGATGTATAAGTCAGATTCTTTTGATAAGTTCAAAGAATACAATAATTATGTCGAGAACAATCATGGTATGAAGATTAAGAAACTCCTCTCAGACTGAGGAGAATAATATCTTAATCCGGAATTCAATGATTACTTATGGGATTTTGTGATCCTATCCCAACTCACTCCACCATACAAGCCCAAGTGGAATGGTGTGAGAGGAAGGAGGAACCAAACCCTGTTGGACATGGTGAGATCAATGATGAGTCATGTGAGTCTTCCATTATCCTTTTGGGGATATGAGTTACAAAAAATGGAAAACATATTAATCCAAGTACCAACTAAATCGATAAATGGTATTCCATATGAGTTCTCGAGTGGAAAAAGATCCATATTATCAAATTTAAATGTGCGGGGAAGTGATGAGTTTTTAAGGCATCTCCAAGAAAAAAACCTTCACCTTCTGGCACAATATTTACATCTATAGGATACCCCAAGGAAACAAGGGGATATTACCTATAAAACCCCTCAAACGAAAAGGTTATAGTGCAAGTTATTCTATAATCTTTGAGAGGGAGAACATCTCCAACAGGGATAATGGGAGCAAGATAGGCTTTGATGAAGTTGAGGCTCAATGTACACAATAGTTGGTATAGGAACAGATTCCTCAAAGCCTCGTGGAAGAAAGAACTGTTCCAGAAACCCATAAAGGTGAGAGAACAGGAGCAGTATAGTTTTCTAATTACTGAGGATGGTGACTCATTATTAATTGATAATAATGATCTTATATCCTAATAGGAAGCAGTAAGTGGAATAGATGTTGCAAAGTGGCTAGAAGCCATGAATTTTGAAATGGATTCCGTGTACCAAAACCACGTCTGTATTTTGGTAGATCCTCTAATTGATGTAATTCATGTTGGTTTCAAATGGGTATTCAAGAAGAAAATGGACATGGAAGGACAAGTCAACACATATAAGGCATGACTGGTTGCAAAAGGGTTCAAACCGAGTCAAGACTTTGACTATGATGAAACCTGTTCACCAGTATCAATGCTGAAATCCATCTGGATTATATTTTCAATTTTCACATACACTAACTATGAGATTGGTCCAATGGATGTTATAACAACCATCCATAATGGTAACCTTCGGGAAGATGTCTACATGACACAACCTGAAGTGTTTATGACTCCAAAGGATGCCACTAAGGAATGTAAGTTTCCAAAATCCATTTATGGATTAATGGAAACATCCAGGTCATGAAATATTCATTTTGATGAAGCCATACTGAAATTTTCTTTTAACAAGAATGAATGTGAGACTTGTGTTTACAAAATTTTTAGTGGGAGTTTCGTTGTTTTCCTAATTGTATATGTTTATGACATATTAGTTATTGAAAACGATACACCAGTATTACAGTCTATTAAGGCATGGTTGAATAAATGCTTCTCCATGAAGGACTTGAGAGGGGTATCATATATTCTTGGGATCAAGATCCATCGTGATAGATCCAATAGATTATTGGGCCTAAATCAAAGTTCATATATTGATAATATAATGAAGAGATTATGTATGGAACAATCCAATAAGGTACTGTTTCTAGAATCACATTGAATTAATATTTCCAATAAAATGTGTCCTCATACACATGAGGAAATAAATATAATGGTAAGGCCTCTAAAAACATCAGTGATTTGTTCATTCATGTATTCCATGCTATATACTTGGTTGGATGTTTCCTATGTATTGATTTTGGTAGGAAGATATCAAGATGACCCAGGTGACCACCATTGGATGGCAGTCAATATTATCCTAAAGTATCTGACGTGTACTAAGGATATATTACATGTTTATGGAGAATACACGGAACTAGCCATCCATGGATATGTATATGATAGTTTCCATAATGATCATGATGACTGAAGTCGCAAACATAATACATATTCACATTGAATAGAGGTACGGTGAGATGGAATAGCTCAAATCAGAGTGTGGTAATAGATTCTATAGTATAGTCTGAGTATATCACAGCTTCTAAGGTAGATAAAGAAACATTTTAGATGCAAATAATTGTCTAGAAGATAGATGTGATACCAAGAAGTTAAAATCCCCTCACATTGTACTATGATAACATTGCAGTGGTGCCTCTCAATAAAGAGCCATGGTCATATCGGCGGATAAAGCACATACATTGGAAGTATCATATCTTGAGGGATTTTTCTCGAAGAGGTGAAGTTACAGAGAGCATTATTTCAACAGAAGACAACATTGCATACCCCTTGAATAAATCCTCGACTCAGTAGAAATATGATCACCATGTGTGGTCTAGAAGACTAAAAGGTGTAAGCAGTTGGCTCTAGTCCAAGTGGTCGTTTTTAAGAGATGGTGTCCTAGAACCAACAAGTTATACTTTGATTACATGAAAATTTAATGTATTTAAATATTAAATATCTTATTATATATTTATCATTGTTCAATATCACATTGATGTAATAATGTCCTAGAGTATATGTTGTATTGATAAGGTAATGGCAGTTCCCCACTATGATGAGAACATTGAAATACTATAATAACGTTCTTCAATATAGTTTTATGGTTGGATGACATATTATGAGGGGACAAATAGCATGAAGACTGTCAGGTGAGAGTACTGATAAGAAGACAAGACTTCCTCTCATGAATTTATCACATGTTAATCTCCAAGAATTAAGATTATGAGAACAGACCCACCAGTAAGAATTCTGCATGTTTTGGTGTCATCATATATTTATATCTACGAGCATGTGTAAAAATCCCTAGAATTTAATATTACCATTAATACATGTCACGACTCGTGCACATTTATTTACTGATGAAAAACGTCACACAGACAATTGGAAGGAATTAAGGTATGTTGGGTGCGTCATGACTGGCTTGTTATTAATGGATAAGTCGAGGAAGGATTTGTCCCTTCCATTTATGGATGTTTATATCTCGACCCTTTGATTGAAATAGAACATTGACACAAAATTCCATGGACAAGGTGTAACGACGAGTTTATATTAGGTATTCAAAGAAAGTAATATCAAGAATAAAGGTTGATGACACTATCATGAAACCTGTTTGATGAGATATTGGGACAAAGGAAATATATTACATAGTGAGTGTTCGTTTGTGGATGTTTTTGTTGTGACATTATGTTATTTATCATGGGTTTCATGAACAATTTCTAGAAACTAATCTTGGACTTCAGGAAATCCCTCTTAATGCCAGTGAGAAATAATCCTAGGGGGTCACAAACTATGTGTTTTTTTGTCTCGGTTAAATTTTATTCGAATTTAATTAATGAAATAAATAGTATCCTCATGACCGTGGAATGATGTTATTCATGTTAAGATTATCAAAAAAGTTAAATAAAATATATTTATTTATTTTATTGAACATTTCCTAAATATTTATTAACTTGTTTTTGAATAAATTATTTATTTAAGAGAATAATTTATTTATTTATTTATTCAGGGGTTCAATAAATGGAAGTGGAGTTCGAGTGGACCATGGACGGTCTGATAGTAAAATAATTATTTGAAAGAGGGTAAATAATTATTAGTTGGCATAAGTTAAAATAATAATGACACTGCTATTAGTTTGTGATGCAGAATTTTATTCATAATTCCATTTTGTGGAAGTTGGAACACCATAAATAATGATGCGGTATTATTATTATGAGCATGGGTTTTCCTTAAGTTCATGAATTTATTTAATTGTTGTTATGCAATTAAATATTTTAATTGAAGTTCCATGCATATAAAGATACAAGTACATATATTGTTCCATAGGGAACAAACCACATGCTTGGTGAATTGATAATTGTTTAGCTAAAAAATTTCTCCCTAGAATCCTCTTACCACCCCTCTCAAGAACGAGAGATATTCTTTAAGGATGATGAATAAGTGATCAAGAACGGCCGACACAAGACACTTGCATCACCATGCAAGCACATTGAGAACGTGCGACGTCGATCAGAGGCCATCAGAGCATGTGTGGATCACCTCTAGAGGGATTCTAGTTTGGATCCTTACAAGTGCAATGAGATAATCTGGAAGGCTCATTCTGGATGACCACCATCATCAATGACGAAAATACAGAAGATCCAAGTATTCTTTTCCTTCATGAAAATAATCAAATTAATTATAAACATGATGTGAAAAAACCACTATAAAGGTTAGGGACTCTTTTTTCTATATCTAAATCATTGATTCTGTTACATGGATATCGAATGTCATCATCATATTCATGCCGGAATATTCATTGATCATTGTAAAAATTAAAGTTGGTTTTTGTCCCAACAATTCTTCTGTTGTGCCTAAAACCTCTAATTTTTGGGTTTATGTGTACCGGTACATTAGGAAAACTCGTCCCATGATAAATATTATTTTTTAATTTTTTACATCCCTCTAGCCTATAAGGGAATGCTTGGGGTTGTTTCGGCTCGATCCACATTAGTTTGGGTCATTAATTAATTCTTTTATCTTATTTCTAATCTCATAACTTGATTTTTTTTAAAAAAATATGTTTTATTGTCGATATTAAATTTTTTATCTCTTCTCAAAAATAATTATTTTTTTAATATAAAAAAACTTATAAATATGGTATAATGGTTTATAATGATAATTATATTGGTTTTAATTGATTGAATTGAAAAACCTAACTACTAACGAAATCTCCTATATATTATAAATTGGATTAAGTTTTCTTATAGAGGATAATAATTTACCCCTTGATAAATAAGTTAATGAATTTTATGCCAATTCTATAATTTATATGGAGATAACTAAGTATTTATTATTAAATAATATTAATGGAAAATATATTTATTATTCACTTCTAAAACTATGTATGTTGATAAAAGATCTTGAAAATTGAATTCTTGATTTTAGAAAATTAATTGTTATTATATAGTTGTTAAAATAAAAGTTATAATGTTTTATTTGTTTTTTTCATAGGTAATTTAAATGAAATTAAAAAATAATCATTAACTTATAGATAAGGTGACTTCCAAAAAATTTAAACTATATCCCTCTCTATGTCTAAGAATTTAACAAATTTATTTCCCAATATATGTATATGAATTTAGAGTTTTTCAATGATGAGAATGTAAATAATATATGATATGTGTTAAAATTGATTCATAAATTCTTCCTTATAATGAAAAGGTTGAATAATTATACTTATTAAATAATTCTCAACTATACTATTATAAATAAAATAAAAATTCATCGGGAATTATGATAAATTGGAAAAAATTTGAATAAAAAAAAATTTAGTTTCAATTAGTGTTAATGAATAAAAACAGTTTCACTTATTGTGGCGGAGAGACAATATTTAGTTGTTGAAAAAATGCATGTTAATTTCTGTGGTGAAATACATGATGTATATATTTTCAAGAGTAAATTTTCAACTATAGTTACTAAACTAAATAAAAATAATTATTATTATTGAAACTTTTTAAAAAATAAATTATAAATCTAGTTTTGTGAGTGACGATATTTATGTGAAATATATTAATAAATATCTGATGATTAAATCTTAAATTGACACTTTTTCAGTTAATGAATATAAATAGTATACTTAAAAAGTGATATAAGAGAGATTTTTTGATGTTTAGAAAGATAATTCTTGTGAGAAAATATATTAAATTATGATTTACTAGTCATATATAGAACCTTATAATGTTTTCTTAATGCTACTTCTTATACAAAGTTTCAATATTTTCATGTAAACCATTATTTTATCGATAAATTCATTTTTAATTATAATAACTAATATTGGGCTTAATTTTTATAATAAATTTGAAATATTCAATGTAATTATAGTTTAAGTGTTATAATATATTACAGAAAATGTGAACAAATCATTGGATGATATTTTTTATTTAAATAAATATTTGGTTATAAAATTTGATCTAAAAAATTTAGAGTAATAATCGATTAAAAAATCAAATTTTAATTATTCGGAAAATTCCATTAAGGGGTAATGTTCTTCTTCAACTACATATCATGTTTCTATTAAAAATATGATTTGTTCAATACACTAAATTCATAATAAGATATTGATAATTTATGATTATTCAATAAAAAATAAAACATTTTTATACAAGATGAATTTATTAAATTTAAAAATACTTTAAAAAATATGGTATATTTGAACGATTTGAATGTGGATTTATTTTAATTGTAAAATTAGAAACATTGAATGTTTATGTTAATCAATTTAATGATGATATGTAAAAATAATAATTTTTAGTGTGTTACAATTGGATTAGTACCCAGGGAAGAAATTAATGTGTTTTATCCAACACTTATCATCATGTTTCATTATAAATCCAACCACCCCCAAATTCATTGAAAATTAAACACATATTAGAAGTTGAAATAAATATTTTCTAATAGTAAAATCTATCCCCATTGTAATTATTTTTAAAATATTTATTTATAGTTGTTTATATAATTGATAAGGGAATAATGGAATGTAAAAAATTCATGTTATAATTCTAGTTATGCTCATTCACTAGATGTTAAGACATTACAAAAATATATATTAACTAGTTTCATGTTGAAACACAAGACAAATACATCAATTTACAAAAATATAAATGAGTTATGAAATGTTATAAAATTCCTAAAAAATTCATGTTTTTAACAATATGGTTAAAAAATTGAATGAGTTTTATTCGATATTTGGTTCCAAAGGGAATAAAAGATAGCTGAATAATATAAAAAAATAATTATAAAAAATACAATTAAATGATACAACATATTCATTACAATTTATAATAATATAATAATAAAATTCAGTAATTTATTAAAAAGTATTTTTAAATTTCTATGGCTTCGTATGGTCTTTCGTTATATAAAATTAGATGAAATAAATAAAAATTTGATGCAATGTATCTTTTTGATTTTGTGGAATAATTTTGTAATTGGATATGGATTTAGGAATATAAATATTGTTTTCATTATAGACCAACTTGGGGTTTTAGGAATATCAAAGCAATCAGATACACTCTAAAACCATATTTTTTATAATTAAAAATGTTTATCTAATGGTCAATTATAATATAATAATTGTTTAATAATTCATAGAGAATTGATTCTATTGAACTACTAAATCTTTTGTAAGAAGTGGGGATTCATTCTAAAAATAGATAAGGAACCTAGCAAATAAAATCAATCTAATCCAAAAATTTAATTTCTCAGATTTGCAATGTATTATTTTTAAATATTATATGGAATTATTTTGAGACCGTGCATGAAGACGGCACATCATTCTGAGGCCCAGTGAGCCCAAAATAGTGGTATGAAATTTTTTTAGTTAAGCGAGTCGGCACTTGTGTGTGGCTATGGAAGTTTCCAAATGGATGTCTGGATTAATGATATGAAGGCACCGTTGTGTCCAGGACGACGAATTTTCCTATGAACGAGTCTAACCTCGTCTGGTGCTGGTCGAGGGAAAAAGTTTATTTTTGGACGTTTTAATTGAAATAAAATAAAATAAATTTGCAAAGTTTATTTAATTTTTTTTGGAAATATCCACAACAACACGGAAACTGGGAAGCTATTTCTTTAATTATTGGAACATCATAATTACTCAAGAATGGAAAGCTAGACTCATTAATACCAAAACGTATTTTTGAATGCCAAAACACCTTTCCCTTTTTATTGGGATAATTCAACGTCGATTCTTGGAAAAAGATTGAGAGGAAACTCTGAAGAGAATTCTCGACGACGAGCGACGAAGGATCAAAGCTATGAATCACTACGCCAACAAAGTTTAAGGATCTCGACGATGGTGGTAGCACGAACTCTTCATTAATGATCAATCCCTTCTTGAGTTAGGGGTTGTTATTTCAAATATCCTTTCGACGTTTTTCATTTTAAACGAGGAATGCAGATCTACCATGAACATGTTGATCTGTGTATTCGTATGTACTTACGGGAGGGTTTTATTTGGGATGATTCAAGGAATTGATCCATGTTTACTTGTTGTGGTTTTATTATGCTCCCTTTAAGCCTACTAACATGAGTGGATCAACACCGTGACAAATGATGGAAGAGGTTTGTTCCTCGATTCTCTTTGGATCTCCCCCCCCCCGTTTTCTTTCGTGTGTTCTTCGCGTTCTTCATGGGGAAACGAACAATAGATCTTTGCATATCCGTTCTGTAGTGCAACGATCCCAAATCGAATATTTGAAACCACAACGACCTTGCGTAGGTGCGAAGATGATGGTGGACAATGAATCAGACCGTATCGGGAAAGGTCGTTCTACGAGCATTCTTAACGCGAATGGATCATTGCATGTTTTCGGAGCCGATTACAGGTACAAAGACAATTTAATCGGCTTCATGGTGTCATTGCGACCAAAACATGGGAGTTTCATGTGTACAAGTACTTAGGAAATGACTCCCATGTTAGTAATACGTCAACTCGGTGCTAGTCACCAGCCCTTGGCCTATTGGAGGCAGGCTTGTGGACTCACGACATGGGCCCCACTGGGACGAGTCCTGACCGAGTGATATCAGAGGTTGTCGGTTCTACCATAGGACCAAGAGTCTGTGAGATGGGTTTGGGGAAACAGTGTTAAGTGTTTCGAGTTCAGCTTTCAGGCTAGAGACTCCAATGTTGGTGCAGCGGCCGACGAATCCATACATGAGGACTATGATAACCTGCTTTTCGACTCGGTACACGAAAACACTGGTTACGGGGAAATAAAAGAAATGTACATGCATCATATAGGAATTGGTTGTGCTTTCCATACCCTTTGTATCAGTTATCCAGATATACTCATTGACCATTGTACATCATGTTTCATTACATGATGCCTCCGCAATGCATACCCACTAGGATTCACTAGCATGATCATGAGGATGACCCCCTCAGTGACGAGGCTTCAATACAGGGACTAGTTCCCCAGGTGTTGCCGCCAGGTGGTGCTCCTTCTATTCCACCACCAGTGGAGCAGCCAGTGGTACCTACAGTACCGACCGACAAGGGGCACATGCTTAGTGTGCTCCAAGAGTTCCAGTGACAGAGACCCCTCAGGTTCCAAGGCGAGCCCAACCCTCAAGCGGTTCAGGACTGGCTTTAGGCGGTGACCAGATTTTTCCGTCTAAGGAGGATACCAGCAGACCGGATGGTGATCCTTTGAGCGAGACTTCTTCCAGGTTTGGTGGGACGATGGTGGAGTCTGACCACATAGACTCACGATGAGGAGACTCTTTCATGGACAGAGATTGACCGACTCTTCAGGGAAGAGTTCTATCTGATTACGCTGAAAGATGTGCGCATCCAAGAGCTTCTTCAGCTCCAGTAGGGTAGTTTGATAGTAGCTGAATGTTCATCGATGTTCACCAACCTCTCCAAGTACTCGATTGATATGGTCAGAGATCTGTACATCAGATCTCGGACCTTCGAGCGAGTTATATGACCAGTTGAGAGGGGAACAATGGTTCTCTAAGGTTGAACATAGATCACGCTATCACCAGATACGATTACGGGATGAGGACATAATGAAGACGGTTTTCAGATTCCGCTATGGTCACTATGAGTAATTGGTGATGCCTTTTGGAATGAATAATTCCCCTACATTGTTCATGGTACTGATGAACCAGATCTTCCAGCCGTACTTGTGCCGGTTCAGAGTGGTGTTCATTGATGACATCCTTGTGTACTCTGCATCAGAAGAGGAGCATGCGAGACACCTACAGATTGTTCTATACATATTTCGGGGGCACCATATTTATAGGAATCTCTCAAAGATCCATTTCTAGATTTAAGAGGTCCACATTCTAGGACATGTCATCGCAGCAGATGGAGTAGCTATAGACCCAGCCAAGTTGGAGGTGTTTTTATCATGGGAGACACCTCGGAGCGTGATGGAGTTGTGAAGCTTCCATGGGTTGGCATGATTTTACCAGAGAATCATTCCTGACTTCTTTTAGATATCCGCACCGATGACAGCCTTGACCAGGAAGGGGAATCCCTTTGTATGGATGGAGAAGTGCCAGTAGGATTTCGAGTGGTTGAGATAGTGTTTTACAAGAGCCCCAGTCTTGAGATTGCTGAAGGAGGGTATCGAGTACATAGTTTTCTGCGATGCATCCGGGACCGAGCATGGTTGTGTCCTGATGTAGAGGAAGGCAGTGATTGCTTATGGTTTGTTCCAGCTTAGGCCACAAGAGAAGAACTATGCGACCAATGCTCTCCAGCTAGCAGCGATAGTCTTCGCATTGTAGATGTGGCGACACTGCCTCATGGGAGAGAGTTTTATCATCTACTCTGACCACAAGAGCCCCATGTACATATTTTCGTTGAAGTATCTAAATCTGAGGTAGAGGAATTGGATATATTTCCTCCAATACTATTATTTTTAGATCATCAGTACTCCTAGGAAGGGGTAAAATGTGGCAGATACTCTGAGCAGATGGTCGAGCTCATAGTTGTTGAGTGAGGAGACCGAGCATTTACCCACGTTGTAATTGTCCTTCGTGGACAGAGAAGATGTATCCTACCTACAGTCGATGGTTTTCACCCCTCTACTCTTACAACCATTTAGGGAAGCACAGCTTGGGGATGTCGACTATGAGGATTTACTTGCTCAGTTATCAATAGGGCATGCTCCTGATGGATATTTTCAAGGTGGGGAGCACATACTTCTTTTCAAAGGATGAACTATTGTACCAGTGGAATTGTGGGAAGAGGCCCTAAGGGAGTTTAATACAACCCCTTTGGTGGTACTTCCTGGAGTGGAAATTATGTACCAGGATCTCCGACGGTAGTTCTGCTGGTCAGGAATGAAGAAGGTAGTAGCAGAGTTCATTTCCCGATGCATCACATTCCAATAAGTGAATGATGATCACCAATTTCCAACGGGATTAGGTCACCCCTGGAAGTTCTAGAGTGGAATTGGGATGGAATATTGATGGAATTCATGATAGGATTACCACAGACATCTAGGGGGCATGATTCCATCTGGGTGATCGTTGACAGACTCACCAAGTCAACCCACATTCTAGCTATCATGGAGAAGTGTTCTGTAGAGAGCATGGGACACCTCTGCATGTGAAAGATAGTTTGGATTCATGGAATCCCCTCGAAAATAGTCTCGGACCAAGATGATTGTCTCACATGCCAGATGTGGAAGGGTTTTCATGAGTCTTTTGGGGATCAGCTACGCTTGAGCACAACAATTCATCCCCAGAAAAATGGTTAGATAGAGAGGAACATATGGGTTCTGGAGGATATGTTTCAAGCCTGTGTCTTGTACTTTGGTCACATTTGGGAGGACCACCTACCACTGGTGGAGTTTTTATTCAACAATATCTACCACTTCACCATTGGTATGGCACCATTCAAGGCCTTGTATGGGAGACCCTACCGGTCACCAGTTTGTTGGACTGATCCCAGAGAGTCAGCACTAATGGTCCCAGAGTTAGTGAGAGCTACCACTAAGAAGGTGACATTCATCTGGGAGCGTATGAAGACTGCACGGTGCCTGCAGAAGTCTTATGTTGACAGGCGACGGAGACCTCTGGAGATCGAAGAGGGAGACCATGTCTTTCTTTGGGTCTCATCTTGATGAGGGTTATAGAGATTTGGATGGGGTGGCAAGCTATCTCTGATTTTCATTGGACCTTTCCAGATACAATGCAGAGTTGGCAAGGTGGCGTACCACCAAGCTCTGCCACCACCATTGCATCAGGCACATGATGTCTTCCGCATGTCACAACTGAGGAGGTACATGCATGACCCATCTCACGTCATCGACTAGGGAAGATGAACATTGAGGATAGAGTTACCTTTGCTGATTACTCGGTGGAGATTGAGGATTGGAATGAGAGGATCCTTCATGGTCAATCGATTCCCTTGGTTCACCTTCGGTGGTAGCACATGAATCTTTAAAAGAGCACATGGGAGCAAGAGGACCAGATCTGAGCCCGGTACCCACATCTTTTTGAGTATTTTTTTTTTGGATTTTAGGGAACATAAAGCCATAAGGTGGGGAGGACGTAATATCTCATATTTTCCATGTATTAATTTTAAATATTATATGGAATTATTTCGAGACCAGTGAAAAGACGACACATCATTCCAAGGCCCAGTGATCCTGGAATGGTGGTTTGAACTTTTTTTAGTTATGCGAGTCGGCACTTGTGTGCAGCTATGGCAGTTTCCAAACTGATGCCTGGATTAAAAATATGAGGTCACCATTAAGTCTGGGATGGTGACTTTACCTATGAATGAGTCTAACCTCGACTGGTGCGGGACAGGGGAATTTTTTTTTTTTTTAAAATTTTTAAGTAAAATAAAATAATATAAATTCACAGGGTTTATTTTATTTCGTTTTGGAAATATCCACTTCAGCACGATGATGGGGAAAATATTTCTTTAATTAATGGAACAACAAAATGAATTAAGAATGGAAAGTTGAATTCATTATACCGAAGGGTATTTTTGAATTCCAAAACACGTCTCCCTTTTTATTGGGATAATCGAATGTCGATCGTTGGAAAAATATTGAGAGGAAACTCTGGAGAGAACTCTCGGTGACGAACGATGACGAATAGAAGATGTGAATCGCTATGCCAAAAATGTTGAAGGATCTTGAAAATGGTGGTAGAATGACCACTTCGTCATCCATCAATCCCTTCTTGATGTAGGGGTTGTTATTTCAAATCTTCTTTCCCCATTTTTGATTTTAAAAGAAAAATGCAGATCAACCACGAACAAGTTGATCCACAGATTCGTACGTTCTTGTGGGAGGGTTTTATTTGGGATGATTCGGGGAATTTATCCATATTTATTTGTTGTTGTTTGATTCTTCATCATTTAAGCCTTCTAACAGGAGCGGATCAATACTGTGATGAATAACGACAGAGGTTCATTCCTCGATTCACTTTGGATATCCTCCCCCCTTTTTCTTTCACGTGTTTTTCATGTTCATCGTGGGGAAATGATCAACAAATTGTTGTACATCCGTTTTGTGACACAAAGATCCCTAGTCTCTGATTCGACACCACAATGACCTTGCGGAGGTGCGACGATGATGGAGAACGACGAATCAGACCAGATTGGGAAGGGTCGTTCAATGAGAGTTCTTTGTGCGGATGGATCATTGAATGTTTTAGGAGCTGATCAGAGGTCAGAAAACAATGTAATCAGATTCTTGGTGTCAGGGAAGCCAAAATCTTAGATTTTCATGGCGATTAGATGGCCGGATCGATGAACACAACATCACGGAAGGCGCGACGGCGGAGGTTTGAATTTCTGGAAATTTTCAGAAAACATGGTGTGTGATTCCGAGAAACATGCCATGTAGTACTCATGGTGGTGGCTAGGGTTTCAAGAGTCAGAGAGGAATCACACGGCGTGTGACCCTAGTCACATGGCGTGTTAGACTATCCCTGAATATCGGCGTGTATTTTGGGATGTACACAGACACATGATGATCTACACGGCTTCAGAACATGGCATGTACAGCATGGCAGAGGCGGCTACGCGGAACTCGGCGTGTATCTAGGGGATACATAGACATGGGGTGAAGTACACGACTTTGTACTCTATCACACGGCCAGGTGAGGCCAGTAACGCTGGTCACCCCCTATACCGAGTACACGGGTTAGAGTACACGGGTTGAAGACCGTGTACGGGAACACAGCCAGCATACACAGAGCCGATCCCAGGCACTCAGACACGACATGTACACTGTACTACATGCCCAGTACTAACTTTTATAGATGACCATCTTTACGACATGGGCCGTGTACACAGGCAGTACCCGGGGTCAGACGACCCGGCGTGTAACTTTTCTACATGCCATGTACCTTTTGGAAAATGGGCTAGTTCACTTGTCCACCGAAACATGGAAATGTTTCATTTTGGTTAGATCCCATTATTCTTGTTCCCATGAAGGTCATGAATCATTTCCTCTTATAGGAGTATGATCCCTTAAGAAGGACTTTCTATGATAGAGTCATGCATCCATCTGAGAAGCCCGGATCGAGATCCTCTATCCATTCTTGACCCTTGGTAGAGTCAGGCATCGACGTGAAAAACTCCACCAGACATCTATCCTTTACCTAGAAGGTGAATT
Source organism: Viscum album (assembly GCA_963277665.1). Classification (NCBI taxonomy): domain Eukaryota; kingdom Viridiplantae; phylum Streptophyta; class Magnoliopsida; order Santalales; family Viscaceae; genus Viscum; species Viscum album. The sequence continues at coordinate 1,912,100,480 of OY728155.1, forward strand.
CCAGATTAGTCGTGGTATCCACCATGGCCCTGGAAGTGATCTTTATATGTGTATCATGATATTTCCCACTCAGGAGTGTGTCTCCCATAATTAGTGCATCTATCTATCTAAAATCTTCCCACTCATGAGTGTGTCTCCTGTAATGAGCGTAATAAACTCTCGTGAAAGTTCTCGATGAATGGTACTTCTCGTACGGACATCATCATATCATTAAGGCTCATGGTGTGTGTTCTCCTGGAATGAGTACATCGTGGATTCTTTGAACGGAATCCCTAACGAGGGTATGCAGTTGTGCGATTTGTCTCGAGACTGTAGGTCTGTATTTCTAGTATATCTTGTTTGTGTTTATCTTGATATATGTTATGTAGACATATACTTTACATAAAGGACTATACCTTTACTTTGTGTAATGCTTTGTGGTTTTTGGGGTCCTCTACTGAGTATTGTTATACTCACCCCTGCATGGGATTTTCCAGCATGTATCGTGTCTTGTACAAACGAGCAACCTTTTGATAGAGTCTAGGGAGGACCAGGACAGAACTGAGATTTTTGATATCCCTACAAGCCGAGTCATTCCTATGGCTACGAGCAGTAGTCCCAGTACCTTTTTGTGTTTACAGGTTGGGCTTTGTAGTTCTCAGACTCTTGTTTTGGTGGGCTGGTATTCTGGTCCATTTTATTTTTACTACTTTAATTTCTATCATACTCTATTGGTTGGGTTTAGTTGTATGCATGCATTTTGTTCCTTGTTGGTTTTTAAAATTCAGCATTTGTGGGTTTGGAGATGTGTGTGTGTGTGTACAAGTACTTAGGAAATGCCTCCCATGTTAGTAATATGCCAACTCGGTGCTAGTCACCAGCCCCTGGCCTATTGAAAGTGGGCTTGGGGAGTCACAGTGCGGGCACCAATAGGATGGGTCATGACAAAGAATATATACATATCTTTCTAAATTATGTTCTCATTATTGTACTTTTATTGGATTTTTATTTAATTTTAATGGATTTTAATTTATTTATATGTTATTTATTTTTCCCGTAATTGAATGCCATATTCTAGTTCAATAAATTTATATATTATATTAATTCAATTAACAATGTTATATATATTTTGTGATTACTATTTTTTAAACAATATGTTATTTGATACCATCATGGAGAATACTTAGCTGCATATTTTTATTAGTTTTTTAAATTTATAATGTTTTATTTAGTTTATTTTTGATCTTAAAAAACGGTTAGATTTTTTGGAGGTGGTTTTTTTGATATATTTATAACTAAAGTATCATTGTTTTGATACTCATAAGAACACACATATTTAATTATAATTATTTACATATATTTATTAATAAATGAAATATTAATTTATTTAAAGAGTTTCAAAATTATGGTTATGTAAATAATTTTATTGATTATAATATAAATAAAATCAATTAATTAAAGTAACTAAATTTTAATAATTTTAAAAAATTATATTTCACTCTAACGAAAAGGTGGATATGGAACACTTGTATATGTTATTTATTATGTTAGGATCACATATATAAATTATTTGGGTTATGTAATGTCTCGACCCAGCTTACCATCGAAGTAGTTTCCAAACCGATGGGTCATATGGCATGAGACATGTCTATCCATTTTCTAGAGGTTGGATACTAGTAGTGAGGGTCTCGGGAAATGATATTGGGGAGACTATAAAATCTTCTTTTATGATCACAATATTATTATTAGATAATAAAAATAGAGATTATCGGAATAAATAAAGAACATGAAAATTAAGTTCAAGATACATTTTATATAATGGAAGGAATGTTTGTAAACACAATATTATATTAGATATTCATGTAATTTTGATGATACAAAAGCTGAAACAAGAAACATACAACATGATTTACTACATAGACTGATACATGAAACCAGTAAAGAAAATAATGAAAAATCCCTAAGACTATCTCTATGAGCATCTTGGGCTTCAACTTAGTCATTTTCTCTTAACTCCTCGAGTACAAGCACATAGAAACAAGAATGGTCCATAGCACTACGAACAATAATGGTCTACTCGGGTACCCCTATGAAATGGAAGCCTATGTAGATTATGAGATATAAATCACTTTTTTTCAGGATAACTGGTATCTAGAACAATATAGATAGTGCAATATAAATTGAACAGTGTGTAGGTACAGTAGGAGTGATAAACTAAAGTGAAAAATATACAACAACCCCTATAGGATCCTATGGTACACCAGATGGTGATACATACTTTGAATCATAGAAACATTAAGTATAAATAGGATTATATATATATACCCATAGAAATTCGACAACCATTCTACGAACTGACAATATCTACTCATGAGAAAGTAAGTCCGATGTAGTTTTGACGGGAGTATGGGTCGGCATGCCCTGTTGGGGCCCTTACTATCATTCCAAAATATATAATTGGAATGGGGTAATAATATATCCCTCCCATAAACATTTATATATCCATCTTGGGGGTAATAATCCCTCCCACCTACAAACATTAATATAGCTATTGTGGGGTAAGAATGCCTCCCACCCACAAACATTTATATAGCTGGCTTGGGGTAAGAATCCCTCCCACCCATTAATAGTTATATAGATTGTGTGGGGTAATAATTCCTCCCACACATAAACATTTATATAACTGGTGGGGGTAATAATGTCTCCACCCACAAACATTTATATTTCTTTCCTGGGGTAAGAATGACTTTAACATGAGACTATTTTTATGAAATATTTTCTTTAAATAATTTTATATCTTTAATATCTTCCATTTCACGCAGTCATGAGTTTAAATGAATAAAGAGATGTTAGTTTTATAAAATGACCATTATAACCAAGTCGGTAGGTTCTCATATTTAAATAAAACTAACTTCTTAAAATGTATGGTGATTTCATTGGCTAACAATTATTTATGGAAAATTAAATCAATTACATATTTTTATTTCTTTATTAATAAATTAATTTAATTAAAATTAGTAAATGAAATTAATGAAATATATATTTTTTACATTTAATAAAATATTTTTAATATTCAACCAATAGATTTTTTATCCACAAGGTATGAATAAACCCTATTTGATATATAAAAACCTATGTTTTTAAAAGGGTAATTTTACAACCATTTATTAGAGAACACTTATTAAATTAAATTTTTGACACGTTAATAATTATTATATAAAAAATTAAAATTATTAATTGGGTGTATGATATAAAAATTTACTTTGGATGATTCTTTATTATTTTTCTGATAACATTCAAGTTTTTATGAATAGTAAAAATATAGCAAATTTTAATTGAATACAACTTTTTTCATCCAAATAATTTATACAATGAAATTATATTATTGTAAGGTTTTAAAGTATAAATATAATATATTTTTATAATTTAGTAGAATTTCATTCATTAGAAATAATTTTACATTGAATTAAGATGAAATAACATTTCAATATTTTGCAATGTTTTATCTATTAAAACGTGTTTTCTAATTTTCATACTGAGCATCATTTTAAATTGATTACTAAGTAATATTCTTTTTGAATTTTGAAAAATGGTACCATATTTTTAATAAGTAGGGTAAAATTATATATATATATATTTCTTTTATTTTTGGTCATTATTAACAATAACTCTGGTAATTATATTTAATACGGTAAAAGGGTAAATCGGGAAATTAAGAATAAAAATAATATTATATATTTGCGCTAACACTTTTTAAAAAATCATTGGATGAGTGTTTTTTGACTTAAATCATCCTCGGTTTGAAATGGTACCCTTTTTAAGCAATTTGGATGACATTGGGAAATTTAATTGGTTTATTTAATGAAAATTTAAATATGTCCTACCCAAATTTTAATAACTATATCATTATTAATATAATATAATTCCGAAGATAAATTCAATTATAAATAATCTTTAAAAATATAAAATATTTTTATTTATCATGGTCTTTTGTTTATAATTATATGTAAGTAAATAATTACCTTAAAGTCATATACACGGATGATGCATAAATTAGTTAATTGATGAGAAATCAATAAAATCATTTTTATTAAAGTGATAATAACCATAAAAAACTGAAACATGTGAAAAATCATATTAGTTGAGTAACTCTCGACAATTAACATCAATGGGTCTATTTACTAACTATTTGGAGTCATATGGAAAATATTATGACACTTATAATATTTTTATAAAGATATGTTGAAGTTATCACATTCATGTTTTAATAAATATAACATGTTTTAATGTTGTGTTTTCTAACATATATATTAAAAAAATTATACTGATATTTAAAGGTTTTAACTTCATCATTGTATTTTATTTTTAATTTATATTCATAAAGTAAGTGAATTACACAGTTAAACAAATGTTATATATAAATTACATTATTAATGGAGATATCAAATAAATGTGATTAAAAATATTAAAATAAATATAAGTTGGTAGAAACAATATATAAAACTAATTTTATAGATCAAATTGAAATCATAGGAATATAATAAAATATTTTTTCACTGTAAACGTTTTATATTAATATTTTTATGAATGAATGAATTGAATCATGTCAAAATTGAAATTATTGATTGTTTATCATAATAATGTATTATAAAATTATTTAAAAATACTAATAATTTTTAAAAAAAATACATATTAATTAATATATTGTTTAAAATGATATAAATTATTAGTTTTTGGTCTAATTGACATCAAATAAGAAAATTTATCATCCTTCTAATGCTGAACTATTTTTTACATTAGTTAACAATTATAATGAATAACTAAGTGTAAATTATAATGATAAGGTTTGAATCCATTGAAACCCATGTCTGAAATTTATTTTTTGATGATATTACAACCTTATCGCATCACATTTTTTTAATAAGTACAATTTAAGGCTTGCTGATGTGGTTTTCATTTATTATAATTTAATTTTTTTAGAGATTCCATGAGCGCCCTCACCTCGATTATAAAATCGGACCTCCTACCTCAATTTTTTCATTCATTTTTAACCTTCATGGAGAGAAATATCCTTCCCATCACCCTTATAAACTTCCATATTCACATTATAGTGGTTCTTTTATTCTAAAAATACCAACCCTTGTGCATTAAAATGAGACCTCGAGAGAACTTATCAAATAATAGGTAATCTCCTCAACCGATTTGTTAAAAAAAATTCTTCTTCATCTTGATATTCATTATTTTATTTCTTTATAAATTAATAACACTAGTATTACTTATATACATATATTTTATTATGATTATGGAACAACCATATTCCACCTTCTATCAAACATACAAAAAATGAAATCATCACGCATGTGTATGTACGGCTTATCGCCTCAACACCCTGGTGTAATCTATTATCACCACCACCTTACTTGGATGGGTATAGTGATGTAAATAATAACTATATATGATTATTATAACATGATATCCATTTTCGAAAAAAATATATTCCATTCAATTTCGTCTATTTCACAATTATAGGAATGATATAGCCGCTCATGCATACGTACGACATACAGTATCAATGATGTGATGTGAGTCATTCTACATGATATCCATTAAATAATGATTATATAAATGTAAGTAATTAATAAATAGTATATATATTTTATTAATATTATTTTTTCATGTTATAAATAAAAACTAATAAAGATATCTGGAACTTATTTGAGAAAACATGCATAAATAAATAAAGTAGTTAATACTCGAATAACGAGCCATAATGAAATATTACTAAAAAATAGATGAAAATATATTCATATAACACATCATAATAATTAATATGATTCTATATTAAGTCAGATACAATATTTAAATCATTATACATGATGTTTGGAAACAAATGAATGATATCAGACCTAATTTCAGGGACATTTTGTCAATTTCACTATTATCCGAGATTGTTTATACATAAGTATTAATTGTGGTAAGCTTATAATATATGTCCATGTCTCCAAAATATTATTTCTATACTTTTACAAATTTTTGAAGCCAATTTAACCTATTTAATAATTTTCATTAAACTGTATGAAATTAATTTTTTTTTTGAAATGAGGTACTTTTTGAATTTCTGAAAAAAGTACAAGAAGAATGTTTTCCTTAATATTATATGATATGAATGGATTTTTACATTTTCATATTTCATTTTTTTCCGGAAGCAAACATTGCATGATTTAATTTCTATTTTCAAATAAATTATTTTCTTATAATGTTGTTTTTTTGAGATATTAGAACATTTTTTAAGAAGAAAAGATATTTTCATCAAGATTTAATTTATAAGTTCTGTCAAAATAATTTTCCATCTATGATAGAATTATTTAATAGGGTTATGTTTCATGTTTATTATCCCAATTATTCCCATTATTGATTATGTTTATAATTGAATACTATAAATGAAATATATTTTTATATGGATTAAGTTATGATGTGGTGATGTTTATTTAACCCATTTATTCTTTGGGTAATGTGATGATTTATGATTTTGTGGAACACATAAGAATAATTTCATTACGATATGGGTGTGAATATATATTCATCCAATACATTGGATAAATATTTATATCTCATTAGATAAATTGGGCTAGAATGGGATGCAAACTTGGATCAATAATATATGGCTGGAATGAGGAGTGATGTTGGTTCAATAATGGACTTTGTCCTCTATGATGGTCATTGAAATGATCCTAGACTAATATAATGTGATTTTTGAGGCATAAGTTTATTCCACTTGCTCTATAAATTATGTTATGATTTTGGGAATATTTTCATTACTTATTTGGGAACATTTATGATTTATCCAATGATATGATATCATGACCTTTCATATGGATGATATAATTTTTAGATGTTATGTATTTATATCTTATGATTATGATATATTTGATATCCCAAATATTTAACATTATTGATATTCTGATATCACCATTTCTTATATTTTTTCTCCCTAGGCCATTAATAAGCGTATTAAGTAAGATATTTCAAAAAGTGCTCTTGTTATGTAGTGATATGCGAGAGACAATGTAGACTTCTTATGAAACTGTTTTCTATGATTCCCAGTTTCTAATGATACTAAACATATACGATCCTACCATGGTTTTTTATATTATGTAAAGAATACTCTCTAAATTTGAAGTAATATCTATGTATGTAAAGTATTGGTTGTAATAGTTGGTATCATAGTAAAGGTATAGTTTTACTTTTGGAAATATGATGAGAAAACCTTAGGAAGAACCCTAAATACATTTTTAGGTATATGTTACAGTCATAGTGTTTTAGAAATGATCTTGAAAACCTAGGGTAAAACATAAAATGTCCTAAATTAAAATTATATTCTTGACTGTCTAGTTTTCCCATAATTATTTTAGTTTCTCCCAATATGAAACATGGTTTTAGTCAACGGATAGAACCCAAAAGAAATATGTTAATGTGGAATGAGACGGGAAATGAAATGATTTACCCCCATTGTAATGAAATGTTATGGGATCTAGAATGAAAATTATTTTTGTTATTATAACACAAATTTCCCAAGCTACGAATCTTGTACGACATCCAAATGAGAAATGTATGGATCAACATTCTATTGAGTCATTCATGAGGTAGTATCCACTTTTGTTTAGCAGGTCTTCTAATCCACTAGTGGGTGAATAGTGGATTTATACCACTGAAAATATATTTTTATTTCTCCAATGTACATAGAATGATAAAGTCATCTTGGGATTCTATCATTTTAAAGATAAGGATGATTAATGATGGAATGTTTTTAAGAATATGATGCAATGTGATAAAATTGAATCCATAAACATGGATAAGTTCAAGAATATATTTTGCAATAAATACCTTCATTATAATCATCGAAAAAAGATTAATAAGTAATTTATTGTATTTAATAAAAAGGACGATGAATCCATTGGTTCCTATGATGAAAATATTACAAGACTTGAAATGTATGATTTTGGAATTATTATTCAACCTTATAGTATAATTGATCGATTATTTAGTTTCTTAAAATAAAGTCTTCAAAGGGAAAAATACATAAGGGACTTCAATAGTAATGAGTAAATCATTCGATGTTCTCACAGGGTGGAGATGGAGATTAGAGTAACCCATCAGTCCTTGGGTATGATAATAATAGAAAACTAGGATTTAATGTAAAATATAAAGACCACACTTGAATGAAGATGAGTGTTCCCTTATGCTCAATGTATGGAAAAAAACAAGGAGTAAATTATCCTGAAGGGACTATAAAATATATTTAGTGTGGATGAGAAAGTCACCGGGGTGTTGAATGAAAATGTGATGGAAAAAAGATGAAAAATGACACGAATAGAGAAAATGACTATACAGAATGCACCTCATTCCCTTTGATTCTACAAGTGTATAGAAATGGTGCATTATTCCAACCAATTACCTAATCCAAGGTTTATTGATGATGATCTATATAATAAAACACTTTTTTCCAAATATAAAGGTAGACAACAAGGGAACATTGTTGGTGACATATAGTATCATAATGATGTGGTGAAAGGTACACTTACAATCTAATATAATGTATAATTTGTTATATATGATTCTGGATCCCCCAATTCATTTAATTTTTAATAATTTTCTATGGTTATCACCATATTACCTAAAAAATTAGATGTTGAGTTAGCTGTGACAACTCCTAACGGAAAAAAATTAACATCAAAAGTTTCTAATTCTTCTCATGTTGTGGTTTTTGGGATAGTTCATCCAAAAAATCATACAATCATTCCTTCAGTGTAATTTTATGTGATTCATGGCATGTAATAGCTTTATCTATATGGAGCCCATATCAATTTAAATGGAACGGAAGTACCATTTCATATACCAAACCCATATGTGATCATCTATCGATGCAAGGAGAATATTACCTTCTCGTGGAAATTTCATCCATCTTATAGGTCTTTGATCCTATAAATTATGGTTTTAGATCTAAAATTGTTGGGGAGAAAATCACCATTCATAATACACCTATTCTACGGGAATATCATGATTTCTTTCTAGATGAATTTATAGGTATTCCACCTAATTATGATGTTTAGTTTTCAGTATAAATCATATTGAGTGCTATGCCTATTTCAAAGAAACCTTATAGAATGTACACAATTGAGTTTCAAAAATTGAAGAAGAAACTCCAAGAGAATCTTGAAAATGGATTTATTTTCCCTACTGTGTCACCTTTGGGTTCACCTATAGTATTTGTTAAGAAAAAAGATGGATCAATGAGACTCTACATTGATTTTTGATAACATTATATGATCAATATAAAAAATCCTCTTCCCCTCATTGATGACTTTTTCAACCAACTACATGTAGCACAATAACATTCCAATAGTGATCTTAATTTATGAAATCATCAATTAAGGGTCAAAATGAGGATATAACAATGAAAAAATTATTTATAAGGTATGGGCACTATGAATTTATAGTGATTCCTTTTATGAATTACTAATTCCATAGTTATGTTCATGGATTTAATGAATATAGTCTTCATAGACTATTATAATCAATTTGTGGTAGTCTTAAAAGATTGATATTCTATTTATTCAAAGAGAAAGGTTGACCATGATGATTAATAGAGAATGGTACATAAGACCTTGATCTATGAGAATATTTATGAAACAATTACCAGGTGTGAATTTTAGATTCAGAATGATTGATTTTTGGGGTCACATAATCTCAAAAATATGGTATATCTATGGATCCAGCAAAAACAAAAGTTATATAATTTATTCATAGAATGACAACAGTAACTGAGATGTGATGTTTAATAATTTCGGATGATTATTATAAATCATTGGTAAATGATTTCTCGTGATTATCTAATCCACTCACCATGTTGACCTGTAATGGAGTTAAGTTCTTGTGTATAGAGGAATGTGAAGATAATTTTGAAGAGCTTAAAATAAGGTTCGACAACGCACTTGTGATCACACTACCTTGTAGTGGAGAAATGTTTGAGATATATAGTGATGAATCTAATAATGGTCTAGGATGTGTTTTCATGAAAAATGACTTAGTGATAGCTTATCCCTCCTGAAAATTTAAAATCCATTAGAAAAATAACCCAACTCTTGATTTGGAGTTTGCTATGGAAATCCTTTCATTAAAAATATAGATGCATTATCTTTGTTGTTAAAGGATTGATATTTATATTTATCATAAAAGTTTAAATTATATTTTCACCAAAAAGGAGATGAATATTTTCAAAATGTGATGGTTAGATATGATTGTTTGTTATGACTTCAAGATACAATACCAACCTGGGAAAGTGAACAAGGTGGTAGATGCTCTGAGCGACAGGACCGTGCCAGCCTAACCATGATGGGGATCAAAAAAGATCAATTAATTATGGAATTTTCATGGTTGAATCATGGAATTTTAAAGGAAGGGGAAAAATACTTTTTTTCCAAAGGAATGTATAACCATCTATATAAATGAGGATTAAGATTTCGCAGAAATAAGATGTAGAACAACAAAAGTAGGTGATAAATGTTTCTGAATTCAACATTGATTGTAATGGAATAAAATGGTCTAAGAACCATGTTTTTATTACTCTGATACCGTAATTAAAAAACCAGCTTTTTGTTGAGGCTCATATTTCTTTATTATCTATTCAACTTGGAATCACAAATATATATAGCGAGAAGGGATGGTATTTATGGGTGGATGGCTTAAGAAGAGATGTTGATGAATATGTCTCTCTTCTTTTTTGTCCAAATGTTAAGGCTGAGAGATATAGGGCCAGCGGGATGTTAAAACCATTACCTATAACTAAATGTAAATGGGAAAACTTCATTATGGTCATTGTCTTCAGACTTCCCAAAACATTTAAAGTCCATAATGATATATGGGATATAGTTTATCTCCATAAAAATTCAGTACACTTCATTCTTATTAGAGATGATTTCCCCCTTGATCAGCTTTCCATGTTATATATATTGGAAGTGGTAATATTGTATGGATTTAATACATCCCATTATATCTAATATTAATCCAAGGATTACTTTGATGTACTGGAAATGTCTTCAGCAGGATTTGGATATAGAGTTATGTATCAACACTGCTTATCATCCTTAGATAGATGGTCAGTCTGGGAGGAGAATTAAAACATTGGAAGTCATGTTGAGATCTTCTCCATGGGTTTCATTGGTGATTGGGATCAACACCTACCTTTGGTAAACTTTTCTTACAATAATATAATTAACTCAATTATTTATATGGATTCATATAAATACCACTATAGAAAGAAGTGTAGAACTCCAACATGATGCAATCAAGTTGGGAAAGGAATTCTATTAGGACATGATCTTATTGATGAAGTGGCAGAGAATGACAGATCTATTCAACAACACATAAGAGCATCTTTGATTATACAAAAAAAATTATGTTGACAACTGATTAAAATAACTTGAGTTTGAATTGGGTGATAAGGTGTTTCTATTAATATCTCTAAGGAAGAAAGTAATGAGACTTGGTAATAACATAGATTTGAGACCTTGGTATATTGTTCCTTTTGATATTTTTTGTTCATATTAGGAAGGTAGATTACTGATTTCGCTTCCACTGAATCCCTCTAATTTTCATGATGTCTTCTAGGTATCACAACTAAGAATGTACATACATGATGTCTCATGAGTAATAATCTCAGAAGTCATACTATAGGAGCAAGATTGCTCTTATTAAGAATAACTGATAAAGATTCTAGATCGTAGCAAAAAAGTTCTATGAAACAAGACTTCTCGATTGGTTAAAGTTTTATGGATGAACCACCAATTTGGGGAAGATAAGTAGGAATGTCATAATGTGATGAGGTTTAGGTATAATCATCTATTTGTTTCTAAGTGACATATTTTTTATGGTGAAAATCTATTTAAGGGGTGTATAATGTAACACTAAGATATTTTCTTTGAAATATTTTCATTATGTAATTTCAATTATTCAATATCATTCATTCAACAGAATCATGAGATTAAATATACCCTGAGACAAAATTAGTATAAAATCACCATAATAAACTATTCATTAGGTTAACGAGAATAAATATTACTTACATATGAAAATTTATGTTGAATTCATTGGCTACCAATTATTTATTAAAAATACAAATCAATTATATATTTTCATTAATATATTAATAAATAAAGTTAATTATAATTACTAAATGAAATTAATGAATCGTATATTTTATATATTTAAAAAAAATATTTTTTATTTTCATCAAATAGATATTTTAGTCCTACTGTATCAATAAACTCAATTTTAGGTATAAAAACCAATGTTTTTCGAAAGTGTAATTCCAATTCAGTTTAATGGTGAACCAATTTTAAATTAATGTTTTGATACATTAATAATTTTTATATGTCAACATAAACTGATTTATTTGGATGGAGGATATAAAAATTTACTTTGGATTGTTTTTTTATATTTTTCTGATAACATTCCAGTTTAAATGAATAGTAAAAATATAGCAACTTTTAACTAAAAATAACTTTTTTAATAGAAATAATTTATATGGTAAAATTAAAAAATTTCAAGGTTTTAAATTATAAAATGATTATATTTTTATTATTTAATATTATTTAGGTCATTGAAAATAATTTTACATTGAATTTAGAAGTAAAAACCTTTCAATCTTTTTCAATGTTTTAACTTTAAAAACTCATTTTTTTCATTATGAAAATGTGATTAATTAAAAAATATTATTAAAAATTCTTTGTTTTGAATATAGTAAAATGGATTCCATATTTTTAAAAAGTAGGTATAATCAATTTATATACCTTTATTTTATTTTAGGTAATTATTAATTATAACTTAATTAATTTTTATTAATATTGTAAAAGGGTAAATCAGGTAATTAATGGAAAAATAATATTATACATTTACCATAAATACTGCCCCAAAATAATTGAATGAGTGTTTTTTGACCTAAATCATCCTTACATTGAAATGGAATCAACTAAAATCCATTTAAATGAGATTAGAACATTTAATTAATTTTCATTAAAGAATGGTTATATATTTATTACTCAAATTTTAATAACTATACAATTTTTAATATAATGTCACACATAAGATAAATTATATTTTCAATAGTCATTTTAAATATAATTTTTTTATCTTGTAAATTTTTTGTAATTTTTTTGAAATAAATAATTACTTTATTGTCTTATACAGTAATGATGTATAAATTATTTAATTGGTGAGAAATCAATATAATAATTTATATTACAATTATAATAACGATTTAAAGATCCAAAAACATGAAAAATTATTATTGGACGAGTATATATTAATAATATTTATCCATGGGTTGTGTTTTTGACCATTTGGATCCATATTGAATAGATCATGACACTTATAATATTTTATTTAAAGTGATGGTAATGTTGTCACATTCATGTTTTAGTATATATTACATTTTTTAATGTTGAATTTTCTAGAATATATATTTTACTACAAGTAATATAATGAAATATAGAGGTTTCATATTCCTCATGGTATTTTATTTTTTACTTTTATTCAAAAATAAATGTATTAAATAACTACACAAATTTATTGTAGTAATTATTTTATTAAAAGAGAGTACAAAAAACTATGACTAAATTTTTTAAATAAATATAATTTTGGGTAAATAATATACCCATGTAATTTAACATATGGAATTTACCTCCTAAGAATATAATAAAATAACTTTTTAGAAGTTAAATTTCCATATTCATATTTTTTTAGATGTTAAATTTTCAAATTACTATTTTTAAAAATGAATAAATCGAATAGTTTCGAAATTCACAATATTGATTATCTATCAAAATATTGATTTATTAAATTATTTAAAGATCATAATATATTTATTAAAAATATAGAATAATTATTATATTGTCTAAAATATTATTATTTGTTAATTTATGGCCTTATTTACATCAACTAAGTAATATTTTCACCCTTTTAATATTGAAATATTTGTTAACATAGTAAAAACATAAACAAAATAATTACGTGTAAATTAAAATGATAAGGTTTGAATTGATAGAAAGGCATGTCTAAAATTTCTTGTCTGATGATATTTCAACCTTATATAATCTTATATTATAAATTTGTATATTTTCTAGAGGTTGGGATGTAATTTTATTTTATTAAAAATTACTATTTTTGACGATTTCATATGTTCCCCTCACCTAAATTATACAAGGGCACATACGCCCTCGCTTCTTCAATTCCATTTAAACATTACATCTGGTACATACCATAACCATTTCCCTTATCAACTTAAATAATCACATTTTAGATTTTCTAGTCTTCTCAAAAGATGAACTCTAGTTTTTTAGGATGAGACCAAGATGGTGATTATCAAAGAAGAGGTAATCTTCTGTCCTGATTCATTAAAACTTCATTATTCATCTAAATAATATTCATTAATTTATTACATTATAAATTAATAACTCCATTATAAAATATATATTGAGATTTTATTTTTATTGTGTAAAAATATTATTCCAACTTCGATCCATCCTTTGAAAAACAAAATCACCACGTGTGTGTACGTATGAATTACCATCTCCATGCCATGGTGAATTTTTTTTACCACAACCTTAATTAGATTTGTATTATGATGTATATAATATAATTATATTATTTTTATAACATTATATGGATTTTGGAACAATATATATACCTTCCACATCCAAACAATTTCACTATAATGGGAATTATATCATTTCTCATGTGTACATACGACCTACCATCTCCACGATATGATGTGATTCATTCTACATGATATCAACTGAGAAATGATTATATAAATGTATATAATTAATAAATATGATATATATTATAATAATATTATTTGGGAATGATATATATATAATCAAAGAAGGATATCCAAAACTTATTCGACAAAATAAACAAATGAAAATGAAGTAGATAAAAATCGATTAACGAGTAAAAATAAAGTGTTATTAATAGATGGATAATAATAAGATAATATATTATATCATAAAAGTTACAATGATTTTGGAATAATATGTTAAAATTATTTAAATATTTATACAAGATACTTGGATTCATACAATGGATATCAGACATAAGGTAAAGTAATTTTTCCAATCTCATTATTATCTGATATTTTTTATAATTAATTATTTAATAGGCGTATAGTTATCATCCATGTACATGTTTCCTAAATATGTATTCCAAAATATTATATGTATCCTTATAAAATATTATAAATTCAATTTTACACATTGGTGAATTTTCATTAATTATTATGAAAGGAATATGTTTTTGTTTTCGATATGAGGAACTTTTTGACTTTCTGACAAAAGTATGAGAAGAATGTTTTCTTTTAACTTATACATCATGAATAGATTTCTAGGTTTTCATAAAACCTTCATTCCATGAAGTATCCTTTATAATATTTCATTTTTATTTACAAAAAAATCTTTTCTTTTAAAATTTGGTGGTGTTTTTAGAAAATAAAAGGTTTCTGAAAAGGTAATGTTATTTTATAAAAAAATTAAATTCAACTGTTCTATCAAAATTATTTTCAATCTAACATAAAATAATTTAATAGGGTTATGTTTCATGTTTTCTACCACTGTTTTTGATTAGTTTTATAATTTAATTTTATTAATGAAATTCATTTGTTTTACATGGATTATGTTATAATGAAAGGATGTTTAATAAACCCATTTTCTTCTTCAGTTTAGGTAATGATTTTTGATTTTTTGTAACATGTAATAATAATTTCATTATGAGATTGGTCAGACCTATATATCACATAAATAAATTTGGTAATGATTTATCTCTCATGAGATAGAAATGGATCAAATGGGATGAAAACCTGGTTCAGTAATACCTTTCAAGAATGAGATGTGAAATAAGTTTAGTAATAGACTTTGTACTCTATGATTGTCTTGGAATTGAGACTTGAAAAATATGAAGTGATTTTCTATTCATATTTTAAAGGAAAAAATTACATGTCATATTTTATGAATTTTAGGAATGTTTTCATTAATTATTTATGAACATTTATGATTTATCCAATAACATGATATCATGATCTTTTATATAAAGGATAAGATTTTCAGATTTTATGTTTGTATGTATTAGGATTAATATATGATTGATATCTCCCTTTTACACTTAAAAATAATATGATCTCAAAATTTCATATGTTTCTTTTCCCCATGTAATGAAGAAGCATATTAAGTAAGATATTTTAAAAATTGGTCAAGTTATGAAGGAATCAAGTGAGAGACAATTTAGACGTATTATGAATGAGTTGTTTGTGTTTCCCAGTATCTAAAAACACTAAAACAATACAGTCCTTTCATGGTTTATTTATATTTGGTAATGAGTATTATTAAATTTTTATGTAATATATATGTATTTAATTTATGGGTCATTATAATGACTCCCACCCATTAACATTTATATAGCTATCATGGTTATTAGAATGCCTCTCATCCATAAAAAATTATATATATTACAGGGTGTAATAATTACTCCCACCAATAGAAATATATAATAAAATGCACAAGGAAAATCAACTTATGAATTTAATAAGTCATTTCCATATTCATAATTTAATAAATATTGAATAAACTCTTATTTTTCAAACTAGAAAATTTCAAACATCATTTAAAACCTTGAAAATTATATCAAACATTTTGTAAATCATAACAATGGTCATGTACTTACCATGACTTTGCGTTAATAAATTTAATTCCATTTTCAAGGATTATATGAAATCATAACAAATCCATTATTAATGGTCATATTCAATATAAGGTACCAAGATAAAGATATATACCAATTATAGGATGCTGATATCTTGCATTATTAATCCTATAGAGACCATTTACCTAACCAATTCATTTAGTAACTTAAGACATGGAAAATAAAATTTAAGGGATCAAGTGTTGGGGAGAGGTGTTTTGGAAACAAGGAATATGACCACATAGGAAAATGAAAAAAGGTCCAAGAACATATCATACCATTTTTCTATTATAACTCAATAATAATAAATTTATGAAGAAAATAAAGTAGAAAAGCATAGAATTCTAATCACTACTTTTTTTCTTGAAGAAAACTCACCTACATTGGAGGGATTTTTTTATAAAACATTGACATTTCTAATCTAAAACTTTATTTATCATTTTATATATTCCATCAAAAATCATTCTCAACTCAAAAATAAGAAACATAAAATATAAAACTCATATTGGATTAATTAAAAACATGGAACAGTATAGTTATTAGTTAATAAATAAATTACTAAAATTAAAAAGGAAGAGAAATGGACCTTGACTCAAAGAGGAACCAAGATGAACACATTGGATCTTGATTATTTCTAAAACATAGATTCTACTACCCCATATGATCATATGCACCATACCATATATACATATGGACACATATCCCCTATGCAGATATTCACCTAGCCTATGAATATGTGCAAAGGTATCCATACATGTGTTCTTATATTCATACACCTGTCTCCACTCACACATGTATGAATTTTTATATTTTATGTAATAACACCAAAACCCATATAAATATAAATTCACTTCCTTGTATAAATATACATATAACGTGGGTAGTTTCATAAAAATATCCCTATGGATGCATACAAGGTGATTAAACTTTGACACTAGTGTCTCAAAGACACACGGTGTTGTCCAACACACTACTGGTCAAATATTCGGAAGTCAAAAACACATAAATACCCAAATAAAAGATGTGTAAAATAATACAGAATATGTATAACCTTTCCTCGAAATGAAAAAGTAGCATGAATTGATCCACTCTACTTATCCATCAGTGGAGGATATCCAAACATGAATGAAGGGGTCATGAGAGACATGTCACATTACCTAACATCTTATAAGAAAAAAATCTAGTGAAACCCCAAACCTTAGGTTCAGTGGATCTAGGTTTGGGGATGGGAGAATAAAACATGATCATAAGAGGAAGACGAGGGAGGGGAGAGGCTTACCTTGAAGGATATGATGAAGAAAAAGTTGAACATCATTTGAAATCAATGAAGAAGGGGGAAGTCGAGTGGTGTGACTACTACAGATCAAAGGGAATGCCCCCGGGGTGTCGCACAGGTGACAGGGTAGAGGGGTTATGTATATTAGGTTCAGTTTTTTAATTTTTTTATATTTTCATAAATTTCTATAAAATACACAATGTGCATAGTTTAAGTCACACTGTTTGGTAAATCGTGCCCAACTGTGTATTACCCCCGGTTTAAGAACTCCCCTTGTACATGTTTTCCCTACACGGTCAGCCTTACCATGCACAGAACCTGTGATTGATAGTGTCGAGGTGAAACCTATAAACATGAACTGTTTAGTCTAGGGGAATGGTTTAAAAAACTATGCATGACCCATTGAAAATTCCACTACCTCACCTTAATAAGACCACATGGTTTCCCGCTATGGGCCACACAGTGTTAGACAAAGAGTTCCCCCATTGGAAGTCCATCAAAAAATAATTTTCCCATTTGGGTTCTCCTGCAACTCCACAATATAACCAAGAAACAAAAAATTCCTTCACCCAAGTCCAAAAACATTACATTGAAACTTTTAAACCGTAAAAATATTGTTTTGATGCTCGTTTTGTAAAACAAATAATCTGGTAAATGAAAAAGTTCTAAATCATCTGCATTGTCTCCTAGTTCAAAACATAGACTATAATAACCTTACCACCTTATAACTTCTCATCCCCGATAATCATTCGATGAAAATATAAAAATAACTTGACCTACCGGGGATTTAAATTCTAACTCAAATGTTAATGTAGAAATTGGAACTTCCCTACACATAAGGAATCACTTCTTAATCTTACAACATGTATTCCATCAATACTTGAGATCGAACTAATTTCCCAACCAAAACACCAAAATAACGCTTACATGAGAACATTTAACTAGAGGCATGATCACATCGTTAGATATTTAAAAATCATCCAAATGTGCTCCCCACCATAGGATTTAAATCTTGAAAAGAGGAAATTACTGAACCACGGAACCTTGCAACATCATAATTACAAACAAGACATTCCATTGAGAATTCTAGCGATGCTTTGCACATGATTCTGAAATAATCAATGATCACTTTCCCATCAACATAATTTATCCCATGTCGATCCATCTTTTCATGAAGATTCATGGACGATACAAACTGAACATGTCTTCACTTAATGTTATTTAAGAGAAAATTATTCAATGCTCATGAACATAAAATAGAATAAATACAAGTCATCCAACTTTAGCTTACCATTTAAAATGACCTGAGTCATCACAAAAAAGTGTAATCAAAATCCACACCATTGGAATTATCACCCATTGAGAATTTACTCCAATCCATTTAACATAACAAATGTAACCATGATATTCTTCTAATTGGATCCATATGAACTAACTAAGGTATCCCATACTCTTTTATTACAAGATACACATTGTCACAAGGACACAACATCCACAACAGAACAACGAATACACTTAGAGTGGCATCTTCCTATCAGTCACATCAGAAGAATCATATGGTGTACAGATGTCTTTCTAGGGAATTTCTTCATAGATACCCAAGTTAACTCCAAAATAAACAACCCTCGATCAGGAACCAAGTGTCAAACATGAAACACCCTGAAAGAGATCCTCCTAACAATGTCAACATATTTTTAAACATTACTGTGGTGTAAGATAGACACATTGATAGTGAATCAATGATGATTTGAAGATAGGGGTCATGTTGATCACTTAGTAGAATAAACATTCATTATTTTAAAGATTACCAAAAGGAAAACTATCACACCACTACTGCATGACACCATGAATGAAACTCACCTTCACATCTCAATGCACCAACATTATTTGAAGACATGGCTTTACTATCAAAGGCAATTTTTGATCATTTAACTTTCCCCAAATATGAATCCAATACTGATATTTCTTCACCAGGATTGCATACATTGAAAAGTATATCAATTTCATGCTTCCAATAAAGCACCGACATGACTCAACACTGAAAATACTCAAAGTTAGTTTATAATTATTGACTATTTCCAAATGTTCTTTCTCAGTGTGTTCCTTCTAATCGGAAGGAAGTATTCCCCAAAATCGACATAATTCACCACAACTTAGAAGATTTAGTGTCTTCAAAAGAATAAAAAACTAGATACTAAAAAGGGAATTAGTTCATATCCACATTAAACGTACATGTGATACTCCTCAAAGTGAAACTGTTTACATTATACCATTTAGAATGAGAGATAACACCAAAATGATAGGTGTGTCATGACACCTGAGTCTCTGGAAAGTCCACTTAAGAAATGGTATAGAAAAGATTATTTAACTAGTAGGTCACTCTACTACCAAGATGACCTGATACCATAGTCGGCAGCACATGAGATTTCTTTAAGAGCCTAATTTCTTCATACAACCAACATAATTGCATACACCATAACCATTCATCCCTCACTACGATGGATAAATGGTTAAAAAGAACTACAAAGCATCAGAACATGTATGAGGCATGTCTGACATACTGAAACCGAGCGTTACCAAATTATCATTGCCATATTAAGGGTCATAGACACCATTACCACCCATCAGAACAAGGGACTCATTAGAAATAAATAGTCCTACAAGGGACAATAGTACTCAAACAACAAAATATGTCATAAAAAATAGCCCTCGTAGGGAATCATGTTCCAATGGTACTAACTAACATGTTCTAGTCCTTTAAGAAGAAAAGGAATCAACCCTAATATTCTGTCATTCAAACAGAAGTCACAATGCTCAAAATTTGATCTTCTTAACTATTTCTAATGAAAATATCATGTGTGGAAAACTCTACTACTTCCATTATAAGTAACTCACAAGGAAGTTGAACCTACCATTCAATGATTGTTCCAAATAGAACATATGGTACCATTTATCCAAAAAACGCAATTTACATGATTTTAAGAAACACCCAAAGGGAAAAATAGGAATATTTCACAAAACATATTTTTAAATGATTCATTTATTGAAATCCAATCAGAACGAGGAAATTTACCATGAAATTAATTTATAACAGAAAAGGCGACATTCAAGGATCCCACTAACACATACAAGGTTGATATAAAAATTTAAAACACAATAGTATTTTCTTAGTTAATAATGTTTCACACCCCCAAATGGGTAATCCCATGAAAACATTCCCCAACTATCCTACATGCATTCAGTTACGTTTTTAAAAGATAACTAGATCACTTGATAATAAAACCTAAATAGAGATTACATTTATTTCCATTTGAAAATATAACATATCCACATACAAAAGTTTGAATACATGAGTTTCCATTTCCAATTTGATGAATTGCCCATAAACTTCATGGTTTTCAAATTATATCCCATTAATCAAAACCAAATTAAATTTATAATTCAACATGATAAAAAAATGGCCCAATCATATGTGTGGACACCTACCAATATTTAATCTGACCATGAACTTTACATTTTCACATTTCGATCCCATTTAATCAAAATAAAATTCACTTTAGCATTTGAACATGTAGGACTTCACAATTTAAAAGTAGACATAAATAGTATGTATATATTATTCTCAAGATGGTTTCAATATTTGGGTTTTATTTTTTCACAGTTGTAAGGTTCCCATACACATGAAAATCAAAAACTATTTCATGTTATGTCACAACCCCTATATTTTCAGCCCATACAACAATTTACATGTCATCAAAACATAGCATGTTATAGTAATTAATAACACAGAAGCATGGAATATCAGAAAGGTAGGATAAATAGTGAAAAAGTATGACATATAAAGATAACATAAATTTTATAAATGAAACTACATGGTTGGGCATAGAAGATAACATGCATTATATAATTACAACTACATGGAATGGAACATGAATGACATGTCAATCCCTATGTGCCATTAATAATTCATACAATGTGTCATCCTTGAAAAACCCCGAATAAGGGTGAAAATACCTTAAATATTATAAATTGATAAGTACTAGAAAAAATCCATCAATCACTCTAGGTGAAATCAAATTCAACCATAATAGAAAATAGTAATAACATCAATCCCAAAACTAGGCACATGGTCATTTCCCGTATATAGTATGATCAGTCCCAAAAACATATATTAACTAAGGGATGTAACATTTATAATCTCTTATCTAACCACAAAAATAATAAAAAAATGGATAAAATTTAAATCTGATAAGAAGTTGTCACTTCTTGATCAAGATTACCATTGAACTGATAGCTGGACTGATGGGTTACATGTCCTCAAGAACATCTCCCCGTACGCAATATGATATTGAATATCAGTTATGGTCTTAGGAGGTGATAATGGGGAGGTTATAACCTCTTATCATATATGAATAGTGGTATTATCATATAATAAACAATAGAAAATAGTGAAATAAATAATAAGAAAGAAAAAGCAGCAGATGACATATTTTATAGAATGGAATGAATGTTAACAGACACCAGCTTATATTTGATATAGATGTATAGTTGATGATACCTAATCATAAAAATGAGACACTCAAAAATCCTTCAAATGTAGACCCATAAATGTCTCAAATAATGAAAAAGAACTATATATACCTATGGTGATATCTATTAGTATACAAAGCTTCAGCTCAGTCCTTTGCTCCAAATTCATCATATAAAATCAGACATTAACATGAATTGGTCAAATCCCTAAGAAAAAGAATGTTCTAATCAGGTACACACATGTATTGAAATCTCGAGTATGGTGTGCGATATAAAACATAGTAGGATTGTACCACTGGTGTCTAGCCCAATCCAAATAGTGAAATTTAAATTTAACAATGTGTAGTTATATCAATAGTGATAAAGAGAACTGAACAAAAATACAACAACACATGCATGAACTTTAGGGACACATGATGATGATACCTGATTTTTCTCATATCCAAACTAAGTATTAACATTAATATATATATATATATATACATATATTACTACAATATGTTGGGACATAACTTGCGGGCATCCCACAACAAGTCAACAAACTAATAAGATCTATTCATGGGGTACTAGCCCCGATGTAATCATAAGGGGATCTTGGGTCGACATTCCCTCCTAAGGCCCTTACTATCAGAAGATAAAATATAATTCTCATTGGGTAATAATTCCTCCACCCCATAAATAATTATATAATATTCTTGGGGAAAGAATTAATCTCAACTACAAAAATTTATATATCTAGTCTCGGGTATGAAGTGCACACATCAATAACATTTATATAGCTCTAATGGGGTAAGAATACCACCCACCCACAAACATTTATATAGCTAGTGATGGGAATGAATTCCTCCCACCCATAAACATTTATATTGATGGCATGGGGTAAGAATTCCCCCCACCTATAATCATTTATATAGATGGAATGGGGTAAGATTTCCTCTCACCCATAACCATTTATAAAGCTGGTCTGTGGTATGAATTCCTCCAACTCACATACATTTATATAGTGGGCATGGGCTCATAATTCCTCCCACCCATAAAAATTTACAATAAAATTCACGAGGAAAAGATTCTTATACATTTAAATATTCATTCCCATATTCATAATTTAATACATATGGAATAACTTCTTATGTGTGAAACTAGTAAATATCCAACTTCATTTAAAACCTTTCGACTCATATCAAACATTTTATAATGAACAACAAAGGGCATAGTCTTAGCATCCCTAGGGCTTATTCCATTTTATACCAATTTCAAGGTTTATACCAAAACATTCCAAAACCATTATTGAATCTAATGTTCAATGGAAGGTACCATGTTCAATGTGTATATATATATATATATATATTATAAGATGATAATATATTTCCTAATCCATTCTATACTAACAATTTAACTTAACCAATTCATTTAACTTCTTAAGACATGGATACTACATTTGAAGGGTTGAAGTGTTGTGGAGAAGTTTTATGAAGACATGGTATATGAACACTTTGGAAAATGAAAAAAAATGGGGAGAAGCACATAAAATAACATGTTTTAATTATGACATAGGAATTAATAAAATATCCAAACAACAAGGTATGAAATCATAAAAATCTAATAACTACTTTTTAACATGAATACTGCACACCTTCTTTGGAGTGGTTTGATATTGAAATCATGAAATTTAATATCAAACAATTTATCTATCATTTTTATCATTTTATACACTATCATACCCCACTCGTAACCATTAAACATTAAATCATAAAATCAAACAACATTAATTAAAAACTAGGAACAATATGGTATGTAATTAATTATTGAATTTATAAAATTAAAGGGCAATAGAAAGGGACCCTGCCTCAAAGAGGAACTAGTCTAAAAACTTTGGCTCTTGATGCTTTCTATCTCAAAGATACTACTCCCTCTATCAATCATATGTACTTCCAAATATATATAAGGACACTTATCCCATATTTACAAATTGGCATGTCCCTTGAATATGTTCATGGGGAACCATACACATATGTTTATATGAATACAATCGTCTCCACTCACATGTATATGAATTTTCATATTATACATAAGTACACACACACAAAAAGATATATATATATATATATATTCACTTACATAGAGGAACATACATATAACAAGGGAACATACATATAAATATGTATATCGATGCACATGTGGTGAGTCACCTTAACTCCAGTGACTCGAAACCACATAGCATAGTCCAACACACTACCAATTAAATATTAGGATTTCAAAAATAATTGAAGTGTAAAGACCTGTAAATTCGAAAAAAAAATTTCTTAATTTTCTTTGGAATTTTACAAGAACGCAGTTTCTGACGGCGCCTGATTCCGAGGCCCGGTGTGCCCGGAATAAATTTCCGAGGTTTGGCTCGGGTACGTTCAGTGAACGGACGAGCGGGTTTCTCTAACTTTTGAACCGGTGCTCGGAATCAAATTCTGGGGGCACCGATGGAATCGCAGCGCCGGTAATTGCTTAGAAACGCCTCTTCCGGAGTTGCGTTTACTTGGGTGTGTTTTATTTAATTTTTGGGTTTAAAGTTAAGAAATAAAATAAATAGTGCGACAAACTTTATTTTTATTTCACTTAAGCTTCTTGGAAGCCACTTGAATCCACTTAAAGTAGCTTAAGCTGAGTTGTTGCGGATAGGGTGCCATCCAAAAATATCATACCCTCTTGGTAGGATATTTGTGAGATGGGACCCGCACGAGCCCCACTGTTTCTTTTCCGCTAAGAAACGCACCCGCGAAAACCCGTCATTATGAAAGTCAACTGACGCGTTTTCTTAATTTCTTAACGCACCAATTAATTGGGAAGTTATGTTTTACAATTAATTCTTAGAATATAATTGTTCGTTTCTTATCTTTTGTTTTTCAATTCTTAAGATGATAATAAAATAGTTTGAGGACTTATTTTATTTTTGTTGAGGGGGTTGTGTTGTGTTAAACCTTCGGGAGGGCAGAGAGATAATTCTTCGTTCTTCGACGAAGAACGGGAAGAACGCGAAGAACGCGAAGAACGCGAAGAATGCTCTGACCTCCGACGAAGAACGCCAAACCCCCAGAGATCGATGACGTGACGCCGACGACTCTCCATCCGCGACGGTTCTTCCGCGATGAGAAAATCCGCGATGAACCCTCACTCGACGACTTCGACGAGGTAGGGGATTATCATGTTGAGAATAATTTTATTCCCTTAATTTCTTTCTTTCTTTCTTTCTTTCATTATATAGAAAACAATGAACACAGATCAACTTATTACCTAGTTGATCCGCGAACGTTTTCCTTGCGGGTCGGGAATTTTTGTTGCAGGAAGTTATGGGGGATTATCTTTATTTTTTTATGGTGATCTCATCTGTCACCTTTCTTCCTTCTTTTTCTTGGGCCGCCTGTTTTCAAACTAACGGGGGAAGGTCGGACCGCACAAACACGACCGACCCTCCTTCCCCTCTTGTTGTTTGACATTTTTGTGGCACGAACAAAGGCGGAACAGTTCAACGACACCATGCGGACACGAGGAAGACCGCGGCGAAGGAGCACGGCGCCGTCACGCCGCGCCGTTGAAGCGGAGCGAAACCGCGGGCGGAGTCGGGGCCGCGGATGCATTTTGAAGACCCCGCGGTTTGCTGTCGAAGTGTGGATCGAAGATTGATGGTGAAGTGAGGCCTCAAGGTGATTTTGAGGGCCTCGCAGTGAAGATCGGGTCCCGGGAGGACCACTGGCGAAGACAGCACACAAAATGGACCACCGGAGCGCGTCCGGTGGCCCGCGGAAACTCCCGCCGGCGCGGCGGCGCCCAGCGCGCCGCTAGCAAAACCCGCCGCGGTAGAAGCCGCGGGTTCCTCACGCGGGGGCAGCGCGCCCGCGCGGCTTCCGCGCTCGGCCGGCTGCGCCCTGGCCAGTCCGGACCGGGCCAGCCGAGTCGGGTCGACCCGGTTCGGCCGCCCAGGGGGGGGGGGGGGGGTCGGGCCGGGCAGCCCGGACCCCCCATCTTCGGACCTTTTTCGGTCAAATGCCGTAACTTGAGCTACGCGCTTCCGAACGACGCGTCATCCGCGGCAACGCGATCCTTGGATCGAGACGGTCGTTTTGGTATATCTCACTGAAGGTTTCGGAATACTTTGGGTTCGGCCGGGTTGGTACGTACATGAAACCAACCAGGCCCTCGGAGCGGAAACGCTCATATCTTGAGTTACGGACGTCCGATTGACGTGCCGTCAGTTTTTTTGAATTCCCTTAAGTGAGACGGATCTTTTGGCTTACTCCGCTCGAGGTTTGGATGCAGTTGGAGTACGGTTGGGTTGGTTTTAACTTAAAAACCAATCGGGCCCCTAGAATGAAAAAGCCAATAACTTCCAGACCGGGCGTCCGACTGACGCGTCGTCTGTTGCATTGCGTTCCTGTTGACGATACGGAACTTTTGGCATCCTCCGCCCGAGTTTTGGATGTAGTTGGGTTATAGCCGGGTTGGATTGTACCCGAAATCCAACCGGGCCCCTGGAACAAAAAAGCTGATATCATTCAGAACAGACGTCCGTTTGATGAACCATTAGCAGCGTTGGTGATCACGTTGAGAAACAGTCCCTATGAGTACCCTATGAGTGTTCGGGGTATAGTTGAGTTACGGCCGGATTGGTTCGCACACGAAACCAACCGGGCCCCTAGGACGAAAAGGCTAATAACTCACTGACCGGGCGTCCGATTGACGCGCCGTCTGTTGCGTTGAGACCCCTATGTCGAGGTGGTCCTTTGAGATACTTCTTTGATGGACCTTGTGATACTTGGAGTATCGACCAGTAGATTGTGGAGCGGACCCTCCTGGAGACGAGTGTGAGGAGTACGGAGACCATGTAGCCGGCTGAGACCTGACGACTGCTTGACCAACTCGACATGGAGTGAGTCGACTAGCCCAGTGGACGGAGCGCCCGGTATTTTGCGACTGACCCACGGCGGACGGAGCACCCGGTAGTTGGCCGCAGACCCGCGGTATTCGACAGGAGGAGTACCTCTATAGGCTATTGGGGGGAGCGCACCGTATTTGGCGACAGACCCACATCGGATGGAGCGCTCGGTAGTTGGCCGCAGACCCGCGGTACTCGACAGGAGGAGTACCTCAGCAGTCTTAGGTTAGTGAGCAGTACCTCAGAGTCATGACAGGACCACTATACACTCTAGAGACGGAGCTCTTCAGCAGTTACGGTTTCGATAATGAAAATCCCGGTTTGAGCTGAGGCTTTTGACCTTTGTGTTTACCTCATGATTGAGATGAGTCACTTGATAACTTAGGTATATGTATGGGCATATACCTGGGTAGTGGTTATCCGTTGATTTCACAATCCGTGTGTTTCCTCATGATTGAGATGGGTTACTTTATAACATAGGTATATCTATGGGCATATATATAAGTAGGGGTTATCTGTTGAGATCTTCTTGTGGTTATCCTTGTTTGTTTAGTGAGACCTTGAGGGTCTCGGGGTCCCTACTGAGTATCGTTATACTCACCCCTGCACGGGCTATGCCTGCACCTCATTGTGTTGGTTGCAGACGACGGGCAGTGCTGACGGAGGCCGAGTGTTCGAGGACTGGACGGTACCTAAAGGTGGACTACACAACGAGTCAGTACCCAGAGGTGGACTACATGGCGTGACGACTCACAGAGGAGGTTAATGGACGAGAGCGTGGAGGAGGCCATCCGTACCTACCCTTCAGGTAGGATCCGTGGTGGACGACCAGGAGCTGTGCTATCTGTACCTACCCTTCAAGTAGGATCCTAGGAGGACGACCCAGGAGCTGCTTCCTACTTCCAGCTGTTGTCTTTTTTCTGTTGTACCTTGTTCAGTTATAGTCGTACTTTCTTTTGGGTTTGTATTCTGCCCCATTTACTTTTCAACTTTTCTTTTGTACTTAGTGTTTTGCTTCCGCTAGTACTCTGTGGTGCTTGTTTTCTTTTATAAAGGCAATGCCTTCCCAGTTATTGGGATTTTACGCGTTTGGTGCTAGTCGCCAGCTCCTGGCCTATGGAAGGCGGGCTTGGGGTAGTCACGATACGGGCCCCGAGAACGGTTCGTGACAAATTGGTATCAGAGGAGTTCAGTTCTACCGTAGAACTTATAACTCTGATGTTTCTTTCTGTGAAGCAATAGTGTTAAGACTACCGAGTGTGGTTTTCAGTTCAGGGAGTCCAGTGTTGGTGAGGGTGGCCGACGTATCCATAAACCAGGACCCTGACAACTGATTTCCAACTTTGTGCGCGAAAACCCTGATTGCGTGTGTGATTCCAGAAGATTTCAAATGTCAGCTCAAAGCAGGTCAGCTCACCAGGTATAAACGTTTGAATGTGTCATGATGTTTCTTTCTGGATGCCTTTTCATGGACGACCAGCTAGAGCCCGGAGGGATGTGCGTGCTGACAGCCTGTCAAGCGACGAGGTTTCGGTACAGGTCCCTCTTGCAGTTGAGGCACCAGTGGAGGCACCAGTGGTACTACCATACGTTGGGCCACCGATGCCACCAGCCCCCGTAGTAGGCGATGCCCGCTACTTGAGTGCGCTGCACGAGTTCCAGCGCCAGAGGCCACCCAGGTTCCGGGGAGAGACGGACCCTCAGGCGGCTGAGGATTGGCTGGAGGCTGTGGTGAGAGTCTTCAGGCTAGTAGGTACGCCGACAGACTTCATGGTGATCTTTGCTGCCAGCCTCCTTCAGGCAGCAGTAAACAGGTGGTGGAGCCACTTGTTCTAGTTTTGCGATGGGATGAACTTCCCATGGGAAGACTTCGAGACCTTCTTCAGGGTGGAGTTTGTGCCAGTAGCACTACACCCCGAGCGTGTACAGAAGCTTCTTCCTTTGCCGCAGGGTTTTCGATCAGATTCCGAGTCATCTGTGGGTAGTAGACAGATGATGCAGAGGTCCAGGAGGACCAGAACAGCAGTTGGATGATCTCGGGTTTTAGGACCGGTGGTGCGAGGCACCCAGGGTGGGAACAGAGCTAGGCGTTCCAGAAGCAGGTTGCGTTACTCATGCGGCGGAAAGGGTCACCTGGCACATGACTGTCCGAATCCTCATACGATTGATCAGCGGGTGTTGGATGAACCACTGAGATAGAAGCAGCGGCTGGTGCTTGAGCAACAGCTGAACAGTGGACAAGGCAGTAGAGCTCCGAGAGTAGGTGGGCAGGAGAGGAACTAGTGGATATGTCTTTTGTACTTCTAGTTCCATGTTTCTTTTGTATTCATTTCTTTGTACTATGAGCTGCAATAATAAAAAGACACTTATCTTTGTTTTCATTCCTGTCCTTTTTTTATTGGGTTGATACTGTGTGGTCCCGGTTGAAACTGTTGATTGACCCTCACTTTCGAGATTTCTACTGGAGGAGACCTAGTGACCTCACACTGAAGCCGACAGTGTGACACGGCCCTTGGAGGCGAGAGTGACAGTTGGATCTCTTGGTAGTTACGTCGAGGCCTTATGATGTCATCCATGGCATGAATGCATCATTCATGTCAGGATTGACTGTATTAGGCAACGAATGTGGTTCATCCAGGGGATGAGACCGGGTTTCTCTTATCGGCAAAGAAGAAATCATAGCAGCTCTTATGAGACTAAAGGAGGTCCAGGTCATCCAAGAGCGGATGAAGACTGCACAGTGCAGTAAGAAACAAGAAACTGGTGCCAGTCTTAGAGACTCGGGCGTGTTAAATGTTTCAAGAAGTGGAAAATTTAAGATAGATGAGTCTGCGAAGTAGCAGACGTGAAGGTAGAGCTAGGAGAGATGTATGGGGTGGTGTACATCTTATCATGCTACAACCACCCACCTTAGTTATCCCCACCGGGCTCAGGGAGCCGAAGGGAGGTGAATGAGTGCGGCTGCTTGCGGTCAAGGAGTGTGACCCAATGGCTCTAGAAATGATTCAAGGAACAGTCTGTGTCCACTACTAGCTGCTATAGTAACAGACGTCGATATGAATCATTCCTTGCTTTCACAAATCTCGTTCTAGACCTAGAGTTTCTGGTAAGCCGTGGACTTGACCCTCACCTCTGGAGATACCTTGTGAGGAGAGTCGATACTCACCCTTACGCCGATGGTGTGGTCAGACCCTCGAGGCGAGAGTTTCGGTTGGAATCTCTTGGTGGCAGCATCGAGGCCTTATGACGTTGGTTTGAGTATGGACTGGGAAATCATAGTTCATACACAAATTAACGATATTAGGCAAAAAGTTTGTATTTTAACTATGACATTGGGATGGGTTTTTCCTTGGTCGGCGAAAAAAGGAAACCCCAGGCAGCGCAGGGTAACTCTTGCACAGGAGGGTGCAACCGATCACTCTTGAGTCGGTCAACCTTACCCTCGTAGTAGCTGTCATTTTGAGTTTCAGTTCTAATAGAAAATAGAGACCTCTGGAGTTCGAGGAGACCACCACGTCTTCTTACGGGTCTCACCTCGACGAGGATTATGGAGATGTGGCCAGGGAGGCACGTTATCTCTGAGGTTCAACGGACCTTTCTAGGTCCTCAGCTGGGTAGGCGAGGTGGTTTACCGCTTGACCCGTCCACCTCAGTTTCACTAGGTGCACGACGTTTTCCAGGTATCTCAACCGAGGAGATACATGCTCGACCCATCACATATCATCGACCATGAGGAGCAGGACAATGGTGATGGGGTTACTTCCATGGAGGTTCTAGTGGGGATCAAGGATCGACAGGAGTGGATCCTACGGGAATGATCGATTCCTCTGGTGCACTTTTTTTGGCAGCATGGGAACCTCCAGGTAAGCACATGGAAGAGGAAGGCTCAGATGCGTGCTCAGTACCGCCTTTGTATCCCTAAGTTTGTGGTGAAACTTTACGGGGACTTAAAGCCCTGTGGTGGGAGTAATGAAAGGACCTGTAAATTCCAAGAATTTTTTTTATTAATATTCTTTGGAATTTTATAAGAACAGAGTTTCTAATTGCGCCTGATTCCAAGGCCCGGTGTGCCCGGAATCAATTTCCGAAGTTGGGCTCGGGTACGTTCAGTGAACTGACAAGCATGATTTTCTAACTTTTGAACCGGTTCTCGGAATCGAATTATGAGGGCACCAATGGAATCGCAGTGCCGGTAATTGCTTAGAAATGCCTCTTCCGGAGTTATGTTTACTCGGGTGTGTCTTTTTTAATTTTCGGGCTTAAAGTTAAGAAATAAAATAAATAGTGCGACAAACTTTATTATTGTTTCACTTAAGCCTCTAGGAAGCCACTTGAAGCCACTAAAAGCATCTTAAGCTGAGTTGTTGCAGATAGGGTGATATCCAAAAATATCATACCCTCTTGGTAGGATATTTGTGAGGTGGGACCCGCACGAGCCCCACCATTTCTTTTCCGCTAAGTAACGCACCCACGAAAACTCATCATTATGAAAGTCAACTGACGTGTTTTCTTAATTTCTTAACGCACCAATTAATTGGGCAGTTAAGTTTTACAATTAATTCTTCGAATTTAATTGTTTATTTCTTATCTTTTGTTTTTCAATTCTTAATTTGATAATAAAATAAGTTGAGGACTTATTTTATTTTTGTTGAGGGGGTTGTGTTGTGTTAAACCTTCGGGAGGGCAGAGAGAGAATTCTTCGTTCTTCGACGAAGAACGTGAAGAACACGATGAACGCGAAGAAAGCAAAGAATGCTCCAACCTCCGACGAAGAAAGCCAAACCCCCAGAGATTGACGATGTGACGCCGACGACCCTCCATATGCGATGTTTCTTCCGCGATGAGAAAATCCGCGATGAACCCTCACTCGACGACTTTGACGAGGTAGGGGATTTTCATGTTGAGAATAATTTTATTCCCTTAAATTCATTCTTTCATTCTTTCTTTCATTCTAAAGAAAACAATGAACACGGATCAACATATTACCTAGTTGATCCGCGAACGTTTTCCTTGCGGGTCGGGAATTTTTGTTGCAGGAAGTTATGGGGGATTATTTTTATTTTTTGATCGTGATCTCATCTGTAACCTTTCTTCCTTCTTTTTTTTTGGGCCGCCTGTTATCAAACTAATGGGGGAAGGTCAGACCGCACGAACACGGCCGACCCTCCTTCCCCTCTTCTTGTTTGACATCTTTGCGGCACGAACAAAGGCGAAACAGTGCAACGACACCGTGCGGACATGAGGAAGAACGCAGCGAAGGAGCGCGGCGCCGTCACACTGCGCCGTTGAAGCTGAGCGAAAACGCGGGCGGAGTCGGGGCCGCGAAGGCATTTTGAAGACCCCACAGTTTTCTGTCAAAGTTCGGATCGACGATCGATGGTGAAGCGGGGCCGCAAGGTGATTTTGAGGGCCTCGTAGTGAAGATCGGGTCCCGGGAGGACCACTGGCGAAGACCGCACACAAAATGGACCATCGGAGCGCGTCCGGTGGCCCGCGGAAACTCTCGTTGGCGTGCCCCGCCAGTGCGGCGGCGCCGGCTGTCAGAGGCGGCGGCCGAAAGTGGCCGGCCTCCAGGTGGCGGCGGCGCCCGGCACGCCGCCGGCAAAAACCGCCGCGACTGAAGCCGCGGCGGCGACGCGGTTCCGCAGCCGCGTGGTACCGGTGGAGGGATGCGGCCCGGCCGCCGCGTCCGCTGGCAAGGCGGCCCCAGTCGGGGCTGCAGGTTCCTCATGCGGGGGCAGATCGCCCCCGCGGCTTCCGCGCTCGGCCGCTCGGCCGAGCCTCGCCGGACCGGCCGGCCGAGCCAGGCCGCCCCCTGGCCTGTCCGGACCGGGCCGGTCGGGTCGGCCTGGTTCGGGTCGACCCAGTTCGGGTCGCCCCGGTTCGGCCGACCTAGGGGCGGTCGGCCCGGGCCCGGACCCCCCGTCTTCGGACCGTTTTCGCTCAAATGCACGTAACTTGAGCTACGGTCCTCCGAACGATGCGTCGTCAGCAGAAACACGATCCTTGGATCAAGACGGTCGTTTCGTTATATCGAAATAAAGGTTTCGGAATACTTTGGGTTCGGCCGGGTTGGTTCGTACACGAAACCAACCGGGCCCTCGGAACGGAAACACTCATATCTTGAGCTACGGACGTCCGATTGACGTGCCGTCAGTTTTTTTGAATTCCTCTAAGTGAGACGGATCTTTTGTCTTACTCTGCTCGAGGTTTGGATGCAGTTGGAGTACGGTCGGGTTGGTTTTAACTTAAAAACCAACCGGGCCCCTGGAAAGAAAAAGCCAATAACTTCCAGACCGGGCGTCTGACTGACGCGCCGTCTATTGCGATGCATTCCTGTTGACGATACAGAACTTTTGGCATCCTCCGCCCGAGTTTTGGATGCAGTTGGGTTATAGCCGGGTTGGATTGTACCCAAAATCCAACCGGCCCCTGGAACAGAAAAGTTGATATCATTCAGACCAGACGTCTGTTTGACGAACCGTCAGCATCGTTGGTGATCACGTTGAGAAACGTTCCCTATGATTATACCCTATGAGTGTTCGGGGTATAGTTGAGTTACGGTCGGATTGGTTCGCACACGAAACCAACCGGGCCCCTGGGACGAAAAGGCTAATAACTCACAGACCGGGCGTCCGATTGACGCGCTGTCTGTTACGTTGAGACCCCTATGACGAGGTGGTCCTTTGAGATACTTTTTTGCGGGACCTTGTGATACTTGGAGTATCGACCAGTAGATCGTGGAGTGGACCCTCCTGGAGACGAGCGTGCGGAGTACGGAGACCGTGTAGCTGGCTGAGACCTGACGACTGCTTGACCGACTCGGCTTGGATTGAGTCGACTAGCCCAGTGGACGGAGCGCCCGGTATTTGGAGACAGACCCGCGGCGGACGGAGCGCCCGGTAGTTGGCCGCAGACCCGCGGTATTCGACAGGAGGAGTACCTCTGTAGGCTATTGGGGGGAGCGCTCGGTATTTGGCGACAGACACACAGCGGACGGAGTGCCCGGTAGTTGGCCGTAGACCCGCGGTACTCGATAGGAGGAGTACCTCAGTAGTCTTAGGTTAGTGAGCAGTACCTCGGAGTCGTGACAGGACCACTGTACACTCCAGAGACGGAGCTCTTCAGCAGTTACGGTTTCGATAATGAAAATCCTGGTTTGAGCTGAGACTTTTGACCTTTGTGTTTACCTCATGATTGAGATGGGTCACTTGACAACTTAGGTATATGTATGGGCATATACCTGAGTAGTGGTTATCCGTTGATTTCACAATCCTTGTGTTTCCTCATGATTGAGATGGGTTACTTGATAACTTAAATATATGTATGGGAATATATCTAAGTAGGGGTTATCTTTTGAGATCTTCTTGTTGTTATCCTTGTTGGTTTAGTGAGACCTTGAGGGTCTCGGGGTCCCAAATGAGTATCGTTATACTCATCCCTGCATGGGCTATGCCCGCACCTCATTGTCTTGGTTGAAGACGACGGGCAGTGCTGACGGAGGCCGAGTGTTCGAGGACTGGACAGTACCTGGAGGTAGACTACACGACGAGTCAGTACCCGGAGGTGGATTACACGGCGTGACGACTC
Source organism: Viscum album (assembly GCA_963277665.1). NCBI lineage: Eukaryota > Viridiplantae > Streptophyta > Magnoliopsida > Santalales > Viscaceae > Viscum > Viscum album. The sequence continues at coordinate 1,912,135,567 of OY728155.1, forward strand.
ACAGAGGAGGTTGACGGATGAGAGAGTGGAGGAGGCCATCTGTACCTACCCTTTAGGTAGGATCCATGGTGGACGACCAGGAGATGTGCTATCTATACCTACCCTTCAGGTAGGATCCAAGGAGGACGAACTAGGAGCTGCTTCCTACTTCCAGTTTTTGTCTTTTTGATGTTGTACCTTGTTCAGTTGTAGTCGTAATTTCTTTTGGGTTTGTATTCTGGCCTATTTACTTTTCAGATTTTCTTTTGTACTTAGTGTTTTGATTCCGCTTGTACTCTGTGGTGCTTGTTTTCATTTATAAAGGCAATGCCTTCCCAATTATCGGGATTTTACGCCTTTGGTGCTAGTCGCCAGCCCCTGGCCTATGGAAGCCGGGCTTGAGGTACTCACAACACGGGCCCCGAGGATGGGTCGTGACATGAAGACCCTAAAAGGAGGTTAAAAACAACATAGAGAGTGTAAAAACTTACCTTTTTTGGTGGCGACAACCCAAATCGAACCAATTCAGTTCACCTTCGGTGGCGGATGTTGAGAAACGAATGAAGGGGTCCCGAGAGACCCTTCATATTACCTAACATCAAAGAAGAAAACAGAAATATTTTTAATCCCAAATCCCTAAAATTGGATGAGAAATTATGGGTGATGGGAGACAAAAATCTATAAATGGAAGACTAGGGGAATAGAGGCTTACCGTGAAGGATTGAATGATGAACTGGGGGAAATCGGGATGAAATAAATGATGGAGAGGAGATTTGGGTGGTGTGTCACAGACAACTCAAATGGGAACCCCAGTGGGGATTCAATCGAGTGAGAAAGGGGTAGGGTGAGGTATTTTAGGTTTATATTTTTAATTTATTTATTTTTTATTTAAAAAATATTTCTTTAAAACATAGACACGCTGCCCAGTTTAAGCAGAAAGGTTTTGTAAACCATTCGCCAACCGTACAACACCCCTATTTATGAAACTCCCCTCACACAGTTTTTCCTACATGGTTAACTTAACCGTGCACAGTCCATTAAATGAACATTTTATTGGTACTTCCTCAAAACATCAACCATGTGGGCTAGGTGCACAGTTAGGAAAACTGTGCATAGCCCAAACAAACCGCCTCTGCCTCAACTATATAAGTCCAAAAGGTTTCATCTATGTGCCACATGGTTTCAGATAAATCATTCACCCTCTACAGGTCCTTCAAAATATAATTTTTCCATTAAAGTTATCCTAAAACTCCTCGAGAATCACATAAAATTTAACAGGACTTCTCCCAAGTCCAAAAACATCACATTGAATGGTTCCAAAAATTAGGCACTCATTATGATGCCTAGTTTGTAAAACGTTTCATATACTAAATGAGAAAACAAAGAAATACTATGTATATTCATTTGGTTCACAACATGGATCATTATAGATTATTATTTTTGACATCATATAACAATGATCATTTTATTTTTACCCACAATAGAATGAAAAAATTGTGATTAAATGCTTACATAGACAATTTATGTAAATTATTAATGTTATACAATGTTCAAAAAAGTAATATAACTTATTATATTGATGAAAATGAAAATACTCTTGTGAATGTGATTGTTATGAAGTATAGTTATTTCGTATCATTTAAATTAACTGATTACTCCTACACTAGTGATTATCTAGATATTTTATTATAACACATGTAAATTTCTATAACCAACATGTGGAAATTATTTTATGATCTATTTTTCATTTTTTTAAATTAAATATTATTGTGATTTTTTCATGTAATTTGTATGATTTTTAGATTTTCGAGGATATTTTATCATGAATTATTTAAAAAGTAAGTTTAAGGGTTTATTATAATCACATAATATCATATTAGAAATATATTACTGATATATAAGTACATACACACATATAGAGATAACAACTAGTGAAGATAATATTTAATTTAAATATTTTTATTAATCATAATATATTATTCTACATCAATCCAGTCATCAGTTGAGTTAAAATCCAAATATAGAGCAAGAACTAGATAAAAAATTATATTTTTTGGACACATATTTATTCTATCAATAATTTCCTCCGAATTTTTTTATTATTTCCATAATAGCCACTTTCTAGGTAGAGTTGGAATTGAACATTTCCACATTACACTGTATAGTAGGATATACTTTCAAAATGTGATTTTTGGGAACATAATCAAAAATCAAATTCAATTGGAAGAGTGTTCATATTGGGAACATTAACGTTAATGAAAAATCCATAGAACCACACTAGCTACCTGGAAAACCTTACTTTGAGGATGGAATGTCGAGTCCACTGAGCCATTTTTATTTTCATTGTTATCTTCACAACACTTACATCATCATCAAATCATTGACATACACTCTAAATGTCATCTTAAAATCCATCACCTACCGGTGAGCTAAAATATCCTCATCCATTGAATTTCAAATTCACCATCATAAAACCAAATCACCATCATGGTGTATCCAAACATAAAAAAACACTACCAACAACATCTTGTCTCTTTCATAGACTGCCAATGACTTCCACCACAACGAGCAGCAAACTTCACCAAAAACTAAAAAGAAATTGGCATATCAATGAACTAGAATTGAATAGGTCAAGTAATCATAGAGTAATCCTAAAAACCATTATGATGTATGAGGACCAAACACCAAAAAAATCAACACTAAATAAGAACTCAGTTGACACAGAAGATGATAAATATGTACGTTTTCATCATTAAAGGGCTCACTATAGAACAATAGGTAACAGGACACACATCCCAAAACCACCTTATTACAACCACTTTAAATCATACATATCTTGTTGTAGAGAAATGCGTGGTCATAATATGGGATAGAACATCTGGGGGATACTCAAAATGATTTCATTGATGAGGAATACAACCTGAAGTCCAAAAATAAAAGTAAGATAACTGAGGCAGTGTCATGAAACCCACCAACCATCAAAAGACATATCCCAAAACCTATTTGATATCACTACTCCATATCCTATGTGGATAGTCAAAATGATTTTTAGGTCAGATCATGTTGATCATTTGAAAGATTCACCTTCACAAAACCTTTAATGGGGCTCAAATTCCACCAAGAAACAAGTTAATGTCATCACCAATGAGAATCAGAGTGCTTTCACCATAGCTGGTTTGAGTGGAATGACCAAAAAATGAAGACAATAACTAGGCTCAAGCAATATGTGAAAGACACATTGAGGGAAGAACCCATGGGGGATCCATGATTACAATGCGGGATTACGGATTATAGATAAAAAAAGAAGATAAGAAGGGATAGGTAATATGAAGAACAATTCTCAAATTCACCCATGATCATGTGGTGAAGATTTTATGTAGGAAATCCTATGAAGATAAAAGAGTGAGAGGGGGATATATGGGAGAGTAAGTGGATATAAAAAATTCCCTCCCATTAAATCAAATATTATCTTATTAAAATTATAAATCATTTCATTAATTCATTTTCTTTTTTCTGTAAAGTATATACTACATTTAATTATTATGTGTTTTATGGACATGTGTCAAAATTATTGTAAAGAGTAATGTAAAATAAATTGTTTTTTCATAATTTCAGTTTAAATTAATTCTACTTGTGTATATAGATTCTCAGTTGAATGGATCATGAAATAAAACTAATTAAACTCATGTTTTGTTATGGATATGAGGATTATGGGATTTTAATTAGTAACATGAAACATTATAAAAAATATTGTATCTTATACATCATAAATTTATACATTAATCCAACTATATATAAAATAATAATTTAAAAAAGATTCTAGGAATATGGATACATTAATGGTAATTTACAGACTGTAATCACTCGTATGACACTCCTTCTAGAGTGGCGCATCACCTTACGAGTGCCTCCCCCTACACCTAAGGCATCTGAACAATCGAGATAATTTAAGTGAAACATTGGGATATTATATTATAAGTTACATGAAATAAAAAACAACAAAATAATATAAATATCATGTATTAATGGATTAAGGCACATGAATTATTGCTAAGATCCAACAATCAATAAATGGTAGACCTCAATATGTTATAACATAAACATTAATCATTCTCTATCCACTTAATTACATCATATGTCTCTTATTATGATAACTAGTATAAAAAATAAAAACAATTTAGAGTGCCTCAATTATAAAACATTTTACCTCGTTAGACAAGTCTTCCAAACACCATACAGAAAATGAATCTAGATCCCTAGAACAACATGGGAATTGAAAGTGAAACATATGTTAGGTATGCACATTGGGGTGGTAATTCAAGGTGTGATCATAAATTATATTTGTTTTTAATCACATTCCCATTATACACAATCATATAATTTATATTTATGAATGTAAAATAACTAACAAAAAAATAAATCATTTAAGAAAACCCACAAGGTCATAATGTGATGACCAAGACACTGTGATACTTGAAGTCACCAGCTTCGACCAATATTGGAACATAATATATCAGAAATCATAAAATAAATCCCATAACCTATTGATCATGTTAGGTTATTACATTTTAATCATATTATAAATTGTCTCTCTCTTTATTTCTCAAGGTAATGTAATAACATGTGTTTTTAGAAGATGGTGAAAATCAGGAAACATTTTAATTTTTGATCAAAATGAAGGGGATGGTATTAATAATTAAGCCTAAAAAAGTGATATTGATAGTTTTAAAATCTCTTGTAGGTGTTTTTGGTTCTTATTGATGTCATGAATTGTTTCTTAGGTGATTTGGGGATTGGGTGAGTGTTAGAGTAGGGTTGAGGTTTCCATTCTATGAACATTTCCTATAGGAGATATGTCATATTGCAACAAATGGATATTGTGATGTAGCATAATTTGTGTTTGGTAAAGTGTTTAATGTAAAATTGGATGGTTTTTTCATAATAGGGACCAATATGTGAACCTCTATAAGAAATTAAAATATTATTGCTGGGTAAGTATCATGATTTAGCTTACACCTTTCATTGTAATGTTTTTTACGTAGGAGTACCTTTGGGGGCTATGTAATATTTACATTTTTGGATAATTTATTGTGAAATATATATGGATTGTGATATTTAAGGGTTCTCTAATTCATGTGTATATGTGAAAAAATAAATTTTTATGCTTTTCCATATTTAAATTGCAATATTTAACGGTTTTTCATACCTTTATGTTTAAAATGTTTTCAAATCATTAAGATACACAGTGAGACGTAAGGGTTTAGAAAATTGTGAGTGTAAATAGTATATAAATGTAAAATTTCTAAAAGATAATAGTGAATAAAATTAACAATTTCCTCTATATATAAGGTTTACTATGATATTTATGGGTGATACATAAGGGTTACATGATAAGTAGGAGTTATATGTTTTATAAAAAATTAGAATGACATTTTTGGTATTATGAAGTCTTCTCAAGGGGAATATTCACCTCATATTAAGTGGGTCGTGCCATAGAGACCTCCATGAGCCTGTAAAATTACGACACACCAGTTATTTCGTATCTCCATTGAGGTAAGGTTTATGTTGTAATGTGAACCTAGATAGTGAGGTTGCCTTGTTGAGTTTTTCAAGGGAAATTGTGCCATAGTATGACCTAAGCTGCCACATAGTGAGGGGAATTCAAGTAGAGTCAATTCATTGTGAAACATAAAGAAAAAACTATAATGGGTAAGATATCTAGTATCTTAAAAAAAATAGTAGGATGATCTATTAGTAATATAAAATTGGAAATCCCTTTATAATTATATATTTTTAAGAAATTGGTATAGGGGGGATATCGAGGTCCTATAACCTTACACTTCTTCCTTTAAAACCACATGATCCTTAGGGATTGAAGTTGAAATTCCTCATCCTATAAGTTATTAATTTCATCTTCTAAATTATTTATCAATATTATTTCTTCGCCAATATACTTGGGTTTATTGGATAGTGTTACAGTGAATATTCTATGAGTTTATGGTTGAATCATCTTGATATGATGGGGTTTCATTCATGTAGGATAAAAGAAATCTGGGGTGGATGAATGTTCTAGTTATGTCATAGATTTAGTTATATAAACACTTTAATAAAATATTTTTTTTTGGTTTTCTTCTTGATTAATATTTTGATGTTGTGTGTTATAGATTTGTAAATTATGTTCTCTAGGGTTCCCCATGAGTGATCTATAGTGAATTTCCTAAGACTATGGAAACATTACACCATGAATTGATATTTCTCATAATTATTATTAAGTAAATTATTTTGTATTAGATTTTATTATGAATTTGGAATAATGTGTTTCTTGATTATGGTCTATATTGATGGATCGGGGGCCCTATGTTGATGATGATGTCTAGAAGATCTTTTCAATCATTAGTGAGACAAATTCACATAAAAAGAAATAACTCTAAATGAGAGATGGAATACCTAAATATTTCCCAATGGTTTATGAATTATGTTATTCAGTATATGGTATGGGGTCTTTCAACCTGGGTTTGTTTGACCAGATATTAATATCTATTTGTTTCCATTAAATAAATATGAGAATAATATAAGAGTCTTGGTCCATGATAGACCCATGAACCCTATGCTACATTCCATCGTCATTTATGTCCATGATCTTGACCAAAATATGTTCCATATGATATTTCAACCATGGATGGTTATAAATTAAACTAATGCACATTTTATTCCATGAAAATGATTCTTATTTCCATTTAAGTAGGGATGTATGATGGGGTGTGAATGATTATCATAGGAGTATAACATGGAGAGGTTAATATGTGTGATTGGTGTACAAGGATAAATATACAAGGATGTTAAAGTAAGAGGTTTGATATGAGATCTATTTTTAATTATACTTACATTGTAATGACTATGTGTTCGATAAGGCTATGATGTGATCATCGATATGTTAAGGGATGTTATTTCCTTCTATTGATGATATTGATCATTTATATGGAAATGATAAATATAACCAATATGTGGTGGTTGATATAACATGTGACATAGGAAACCATAGTGGTAGTCAAAAATTTTTTTTACATGGAAGATTATTATAATGAGATGTATAAAATATTTTTATACAGTTTTGAATGTGGTGATGCAATTTGGATTTTTGTAGGATAGTCTACACTAGGTAATTTATATCCATTTGAGTGAGTATCCAATAAATTTGGTTTTGATATATGAGATACACCTAGGTAAAAATACTCTTACCTATGGGGATAAGATATATGATATGGTTCAAGGGTTGACTGATCTCCCCCTGGGTGTGTGATATTTGAGATGGCTTCCAGGTGGGTGAATCATCCCATGAGTGCATGATATGTCAGATGGTTTTTCGGAAGGCTTCACTTCCTTGAGTTTTATGATATATGATATTATTCTAGGGTATTAAACCCTTTCCCTGCTATGTGTATGATAGGTGAGATAGTTTTTTGGCGGTCCTATCATCCCCCTATATTTATGATATATGATATGGTTTTGATAAAGTCTACTCTTCCCCACTGGGTGTTGATGCAGCATGTTATAACACATATGGAAATTGATAATTAGGTATGGCCATAACTAGGTTACTAGGATAGTAATAATGGTTATGAAAGTTAGTATATGAGTTGTTGTTTATTTTTCCTTTAGATCTTATAATTTTGTACATTATGTATATATACTAGAAATGTTAGTGACACAGCTAGTGGTGGCTTACTCAGTGGTACTCAGTCCCTACTCGGGATGCCTAAAAACATAACTACTATGTAGATAACCTTAATACATTTATAGGCATGAAAAAATAATATTGTTGGATTATTTATTTTAATAACATTGACAGATTTAAAATATGGGTATGTGTAAGTATATTTTATAATTTCTTTGTTTATTTTATTTACTTTGGTTTTTTTTGTGCATGATACGACCATGAGAGTTTTTGTTATTGTCCTATTTAATCATGTGAATATTTGGATACCTTACTCTATTATAGAATGTGGTACTTTATTTCATAATATATGGATTGGGATATGGTGTTTCATTTATGATTCTATGTATTTTGGAGACTAGTTTTATGTTATTTTTTTTATTCTACCCCAATTTGATATTATAGTCTCCCTAGAGTATCAACATAAACCCTCATTGTAAGTTGACATCCACAAGCATACAAAGAGTAATTATTGTGGTCACATGGTTCTCTAATAACGTTACATCATAGTAAATTGTCCCATGATGTCACAAAGTGAAATTAAGGACTTTTTTGTTGTATTACTATTTGGTAAATAGTATACATGAAATAGGTTTGGTCGAATCATGGGAGGGAAGTTTTGTTTGTACCTAGGGAGCGTATTCCTGCACTTATATCCATGTTTCTGTAGAGTTATGTTTGATTATTCTTGGTTATCGATTTTTTTGAGGACTTGACTATTTCTGAGAATGATATTTAGTATTTTTGTATTTAATGTTTTTTATCTTCTCCCAAGGTACCAAGAGATTTTGTGTTCATGCATCATATTAGGCACTTGGGTGAAAATCATATGTGCATGATTTTTTGTGTATATGAAGTTGAATTTCAAAAAATAAAATACTTTTTGGGATTTTAATGTGTAAAAAATAACTTTTTTTGATATCATATTAGTGACATTCCACTTAAATGAGTCGTGTGGTAACAATATGCATAGTGAAATCACCACAGGTTGATGTGTTTATATGCACATGGATGTGAAATTGATATTTGAGGGTATTTTATTTTATATAGATACCAGTTGAGTATTTGTAACATATAGTGGTTAGTTGAAATGTATATGATATTATTAATGTATATATAGATATATGAGAACCCTATAGTGGTTGTATTTGTATTGGAGTTTTTTGGTGCTCTATGAGAGGTATGTGTGGATCATTCCCCAGGAGTTGTGACATATGTAGAATTTTATCTCTGGGTATGATGGGAGGGCCTAGTGACATTGTGATATGACTCAGGATATCCTTTATTTTGGTGTAATAATTGAAAAATATAGAATTTATCTCTTATTGATAGAGAAGTGTTGTGATGTATTAGGGTAACCAAAGATATGGATTTGACCATGAAGGTGAGAGACTTAAAATAAATGAATCATTGGTAGATTATTGGTATTTAAAATCTATTGATGAATGTTTTAATTATGTATGTGATATTGTCTTGATGATTCCCCGGGTTTTATATATGTGAATGAATGGATATAGCTTCTATTTTGATAGGCCTAACTTTCATAGGAGACAAATTAATTATGTAATTTATGATACAAATCCTAGAATTAATGAGAGAAACAAACATGTATTTTGGGGTGGGATTGTGGACTAGTCACATCAACCTAGGAAATAGGGGATATGACTTGATATGATCGAACCTGAAAGGTATGGTGGGGTTTCACTAGGGTGTATGCCTACTTGGTTATGTACTTTTTCTATAATAGTGGTTGTTGAGAATTGTTACGAATTTATTTTATAGATTTATTTATAATATGTTTTTATAGAGTATTATATTGTTTAAACTACATGGAATGTTGACTACGACTACCAATGTGTCACCTATTGTAGGTATGTTTTGTGTTGATTAGGCATAATTGGACTTTGTTACATGTGGGATATTTCGATGTTTAGATTTTGGAGAATCATTCTGATTAGTATATTTAATTGTATTTGTCACATGACTCGTTGACTGATGCCATGTTTATGGGTAAAAATATATGGTGATCACATTTTATGCCTTCATACTGTGTCCAAATACCATTATGGTATATATGTTTTGGGTCCCATGAGACCCATTTTAGGGTATACCAATTAGGGGTGCTACTATATTGTGATAGAATCCGAGAATCCATATTTTCTAGATGGTATGGAGTTTGTTAATGGGTGGTCAATGTCCTTGGTGGATGCTCACATATTGATTTTTATCATATGTTAGATGATGGTAGGTTTGTGTAAGAAACCCTTTTTTATTTAAAATAGGAAAAAATGTATGTAGACTAATGAACCTATTAATTGTGTAAGATATTTAATGGTCTACTCTAGGCTATGGTAACATGTGGTTTGACTAATAAATCATGTAATTTTTTGATATAACTAGTGCAAGTGACAATGTCTCTAGAGAGTGATGATGAAATGACTAAGTGGTCATGAGTATTTTCTATATTTTATGATAGTCATATAATATGGGATATGAATTTAAACCTTTTGTTAAATATGTTAAATTTTATTACATGAATCTTTGGGATTGGTAAACATCAAAAACAATTAGTGTATTAGCCTATGAAATCACGGTAGTTCTATACTATGGTGATATAGTCACTGATATGATTTCTAGATACAAAGATGAGAATTCTGGGAACAAATTGGGATGCAATATTAGAGTTCCCTGATATATTATATGTTCCTATAACCTATGTTAGATAATTCATGAAAAGGTTTAAAAATGTATATTGCATTCTAGATTTTGAATATGGTTGTGTGGGGTGTCATGGTATCATAAAAACATATAGTAGGGCCTAAGATGTTAACATATTCATGAAATAAAAACATTTATTTTGAGTGTTAGTGTTAAGATAGTAGGTGATTTTGGAAATTTATGCTTTTTGATTAATGATGATAAAAATTATATGGTGGTATGAACACCATAGACTTCCTAAGAATGTGGAACTCATTGAAATATATATCTAGAAAACAATGAGGGTGACATTTTTATGGGTCAAACAAGTAAATTTTTTAAATTTTTGTGATAGTGTATGCCTTAAATATATCATTTTATATTATATATATATATAATATCTGGATGTGGGTGTTGTTTTCTGATAATCTAGTTGAGTTAGTATATTCAATAACTGATAGCAACAATATACAGGATGATAATCAGGTGGTATGATTGGGGGTGAATATTATTAAATATATTGGAATGGTAAATGAGTTTGTGGAGTGCCAATACTCATAGATAGGTACAGTAGTTTGTGAAATGTTTTAGTAGTTAATAGTATGGATATTTTTTTAATGCGTGATAAGAGGTTTTTGTGAAATTTTTTAGGTGATTCTCAGGTGTAACACTGATCATGTGATTGCTTTCTTTTTTCAGGTTAAATAAACTCATGGTGTAGTGAATCATAGGTTTAATAAATATGAAATTATATTGTGATTAGTTCATCATCATTAGGTTTCTAAAATAATCAATATCTTTATTCATGGTTTGGTGGGTTTTTATAAATGGATGGTATAGTATGGTACAAGATATTATTTTTTCACATTATTGAGTTTGAAAGTTCATAGAGTCATTATACTTATTTTTGGGAATAACTGAAATCAAGATGGGTTATGGAGATAGTTTCTTAGTGATTTGGATATAAAATTCTCTTAGGTACTTTGAGGGAATAATCATAACTAATAGGTGGCATATAATTTAATTTATGAAACTTGGATTGGAGATGGGGTTGGATTATGGTGGATATTTTATGATAATTTTTAAGGAATAGAAATTGTTTATGGGGGGAGTTTTTAATGACCTTTGGCATTAATGGTTTTTTAAAATCATAGAAAATATGAATTTTTATCCTAGATCAGGCAATTTTTAGAGAATTGGGGAAGATAATGGGATTCCAAACATCAAAATATCTCTAGGATGTTTTTAGATATGATATACAGTCTGGAAGGTATATTGGATTATTTGGCGAGTGTTAGATCAAGGTAAATGTGGCCTTTATTTGATTTATTAATACACGTGACAGGTCATGTGACAACCAGTGGTTGTTTCTACATTGTGTAGTTTACAAATCTTATAATTTTAAATGGGTTGAGGAGGGTCACATGGTAATTGGGAGTAAAACATGAACATATAAATGATATTGAATTTATTGATCATGGGATCTATCACACCCTAAACAATGATTTTTACTATGAACTATGTCATATAAGGAAAGCTTTTATGGACTTTGGATTTTTAAATTATCACAGTCTATCATGTGAAATGAATAAGGGTTTTGATATGTAAGATTTATATAGTTCCTGAGTATATGTATAAAACATAATAATTATAGGTCTCATTGTGGAAAATATAATATATAAATATTTCCCAATGCCTGAATTTTGATAAATTGGAATATTCTTGAACATAATTACGATATATAAGGGTTTGAATAGCTGGTAATTTGACTGCAACATAAGAGATACATTTATAATAAATATGATTTATCTAATTTGTTTTAAAAACCCATTCTTTAAAGGTAACATTGATAATGAATGATTTTACCTAAGGGTTTAACGATATACAAAAGATATATACATTGTTAAAAATTTAGTGTGATAGACTAGATACCTTAATTGTTTTTAAACGTGGAATATCATGAAACAGTGGCTAGGATACACCATGGAGGGTCCCTAAGAGATAGTATCATCTGAATACATCATGTGGTTGTTTTCAAAAGGATGGGATGATTTACACTATAATGTTACCCTAGGTATTTAGTCCATTTTCTTATTCCTTATTGGTGACCTTGAGCCACATCATGACCAAAGGGGTCATGGAAATAGGGTGTTTCTTAGAGGCATTATCACATGATCCATATAGTTCATTCTAAAATTATCTGATTATTTTGTTTTTCTTAACTATAGTAAGGATATAAAATAAGTTATTTGAAATTGGAAACCTCATTCATAATCCTCTATTCATTGGATGTCCAAATAGGGGGGATCGAGATTGTCTCCCCTTTCCCTTCTCCCAGTCAATCTCCCTCAACTATGGAAATTCCATTTTTCTCCAACATTTTTTAATCTATAATTTTATTCTTCTTATATTGTTCTTATTCATCTTTTTTAACTATAGAAATGTGTGTCTCTGCTCTAATTTTAAAGCAGAAATTCCACCAGGCCCTAGTGGAATTAGTCACATAAATTAATGTTTTCTCAAGTCAGCTAAAGAGGATCTCAGGATGATGAATGTACTAATTTTTATATGGATTCACTTATGTTATAAAATGAAATAAATTATTTTCATACTTCTCTTTCAATTGTAATTGAGTTCATAAATGATATAATTTTGGTTTTTAGGTAATTATTAGTTATGGGAACAAGGGTTTGCTGAATGTTTTCCACACCAAATTATGTGAGGTTTTTGTGTTGTTATTTCTTATACGGATATATTTATTTATCATGATTAAATAATTTTTTACTGATTAAAATTTATAATTTATTGTGATTAATTTTTAATTAATTAAATTTGATATGGTTGGATATTAGTCCTTTTTTAGATAAAATCATGCCCATTAGAGCATGTTTAAAATTATTGGTCATGTATTGATTATAGAGAAATAACTCTTAATGAGTTTGGTTTTCCTAAATCATATCATTTGGTTTTATAAATTATTATATGGATCTTGTGACATTCATTCATTCCAAATGAGTGTGACTGATATTGAACTCATAATTTATTTTTTCTCTTTAAAACCCCATGGGAAAACATAAGTGTCATGGTTCAGAAAAAAACATAAACACTAATCTTGATTCCATGATCACTATTGGTTGTGAGATTAACAATAAATATTTACTTTGTGATATATATATTCCTTAAGGGAATAAATTCAATTGGAAAATGTACTATACATTGAAATGTTTTATTTTAAGATAATATATTTAGGGAAGTAAAAAAGATTGTGAATGGTTGTTGTACATGTATACAATGTAGAGTATTTGTCTATAGAATTGGTTTGTGAGGACAAACCAAGAGTGGCATTTATATGATAGGATTGATATGGTATATCTATTAGAATTCTTCTTCCACTTAATATCCTTGGTGTCTAATTTTTCCTTGATGAAATCATGGATATTTCAAGGGATGATATTCCCTTTTAGTTAAATTATTTGACCATAGTGATAAACATCAGGTAAGGACACCACTATGGGTTTCTTGTCCATAATTTAACCCATGGAACATAGTTTGTTCCTCGGTTTTGAATTCAATATAAAGTGAATTAGAATGAGGGGATGACTCAGTTATTTTATAGTATGAATTTGGTGATGGAATTAATTTTTCTACATGACATTACATGTTAAGAAATGTATATCTTTTCAGGAATTATTCCATCCTTGGTGATTGTGATATATTATATGATTTCATGGTTTGCCTCTATTACTCTCTAGGTGTAAAATATATTACATGATTTCAAGACAGAACACTCTTCCCCTAGGTATGCAATATATGATATGGTTCTGGGGTCAAATACTATTCTCTTAATCTATATGACATATGATATAGTTCTATAGTTGGGTTTTATTCCCACAAAATTTTTCGATATGTGAGATTGTTCCACGGTGTTTCCATCTTCCCCATAGTTGTATGATATATGATATTTTTCTAGAGTGTTATGGTCTTTCCCCTATTTTTGTGATTTATGATATGGAATTAGGGCATTCTAATCTCCCCCTAGGTGATCACGTGAGATATTTCCATGTTGGGTCACAGTCCCTTTGGGTGTCAATATATCAGATGGATATATGAAGGGATACTCTTCCCATAAGGTGTATTTTACAAAGACTGGTTTGAAGATTTCCCACTCCCACCATATATTGATTCATTATTTTCAATCACACTTGGTAGTGAATCAACCTAGTATGGTCACAGCCGGGTGACTATGATGGTACATGTGGTCATGAAAATTATTATTTTGAATTTATTTATTTATTATTTTGGGCATTTCACATTATATATAGGCTATAAATATGAATTATTTTAGTGAAACCTTTTATACGATTGTAGTAAAACCCTAATTAGGTGTCCTTGGAACATTATAACTCATGTAAACCATATGATCGTAGGTACATTTTGGGTAGATACATGGTGCTATATAATTTATATGGATATCTTGGATGAATTAAAGAGTTGATACTAAAATTGAAATCATGACCATATTATGGTTTAGTTTATTGAAGTTTCATCTAGGTAGTTTATGATCTTAAAATGCAATATATTTTTAGTGTTTCTTAGACATTATTGACATTCATTATTCATTTTTCTATTATAGTATGTAGTGTAATACTTATATATTGATGTATTGGGTTGTGGTGTTTATTTTATCTTTTGGGTATTGTGATCACCATTTTTATGTTATGTTTTCTATCATTTTATACTTTGATATGATGGAAAAGTCTCCCCAAGTAATTACCATGGATTCCTGCCTCATGTTTCTAGAATCTAGAATATGTTAAAGTGTTCCTAAGTTCATATTGTTCACTAATCTAGTTACCATATTGTTATTGGTTTTAGTACATTTTAATGGGGTCTTATTATATTATTATCCCTTTTCCTATCATGTACCACTGCCTCAAACTCAGGGTGATGTATTAGGCCATATATCATACGAAAACTCCCACAACCACCATATCACATAGGGTGAGGTCTCATAATATCCACAACCATCTCATCTTGGGTAGGGTCACATGTCATATCCTAACCACATCCCTCCCACTCTGGGTAGGGTCACCTATTAGATACTAACCACAATCCTCTCTTTTATGGTTCAGTTATCATGTCACATAATGACCACAACACTCTCTTTCTCTAATAATGATGTTTAATATCACATCTCCTACTAATTACTTCTCCCTAGGGGTGGGGTCTCATACCAATAACTACCCTACCAGTTTAGAGAGGGTCTCATGTCACATCCTGACCCCTAACCTCTGACTTAGAGAAAGGTATTGGTCAATATCTCATACAATATCTCCCACTACCACCCTATCAGATAAGCTGATGTCTCATACTATCCATTACCCTCACTATTTCGGTAAGGTCACATATCACATCCTGAACACAACCAGCTCAACTTGGGTAAGGGTCCATGTCCCATTATAACCATTACCCTCTAACTTAAGGTGGGGTCCTATATCACACACAAACTAATACACTCACACTTAGGTTAAAGGCATATATAACATCCTATAAACATATATATCACTAAGGGAATGTTATTATATTACATCCAGACTACGAACATCATACTCATGGTGAGTTCTTATATCATATCCTGATAAATACCATCTCACATAGGTTGGGTCCAATATAAAATCTCATATAACCTCATATACGAAATACTCTCACTCAAGGTGATGTTATTTACTACTTTACAAGATGTTCACATCATAAATAATAAGAAAAAAATTAAATACGGTGTGTGTATCCTAACACTCTTCTCGCCAAAGATACGCCCACTTAGTTCTCTGTTAGAGTGTATCCCATACAACCTAAAAACAACTTGTTAACCATTCTTATCACCCATAGAATTAATCACGATCATAAGTTATAAAATACTATAAATGTTTTCCAAAACCTAATTCATAACACACTCATAACTCCAACCCATAGGTCACACCTATCCACACTGAATAACAAAACTCTCACTCAATTCATACACTTCCCCGTAGGGTCTCATGAAAATAAATGAAAATATCCCCTCTCAGACAAGAACATGGTTAGTATAGTACTATACCCAAATATGTCGCATTGTACACTCATTCCACATTCCTAGTACTTGACAACACTAAAAATTATGTCCTAACTAATCCCTGTAGGCCTGCCCATGGGAAATTCAACTCTAGAAAAACTTCACAATGCTTCTCACAAGTTACCCATCGCCAAATCACATCATTATCCTCCCACGTAAGGTTATAAATTCCCAATATAAAACTTTAAAACTCTTTACATTTCTTGAGTGAAACTAGGAATGTCTATTATGAGTGATTAGCCTCTTTCGTAACAAAAAAAATACATATATCCAAAATACCAATAGATTTAATTGATTGGTAGGATCATATACTATATTCCACCCATCTCACTCAAGGAGATGAAAATATTCAATGGGTATTTTTATATCCATTACCCCATAATTCTAAATGATAAAAATGAACGGGTATATTCTATAAGGTCCAACCAATTAAAATCCTCTCAACTAGGTCACTAGCCCCCTCCTCATTCCAAACACAACTCATCTAATGATACTTTGACTCTTTATGGTCCTTTAGGAAAATATAGATATGGAGACCTCTTTACAAAATAGATATAAAGAACCTCCTAATCCTAAAAACCATGTGTGGAACACTCAAAAAACTATTAATACCTTACCTAATATTGTCCCACCATTATAAACCTAAATGAATCCTTTATCAACTTTCCAAACTGAAACCTAAGGCACACACATCCAATGCATGAGAAAACAAACATATGTATTAGTATTAAATTGAATACCTAATAAAAAATGTATTTACTATCATTATACCATTATTTTTAATTACATTAAATCACATATGAAGAACCCCTACAATACTATTTACATAAATCAGATAAGATGCCAAAAAAATTAATAATTAACATTTATAATTATTTATTCAAATTATTCTAAGGAGGCATAATCACCAGCAACTCTTAGAAAAATATTTAATCAGTAAAACTATAAAATGACCAAGATTCTAATTCACAAATACTACATATTTTAGGTGAATATTCATTAAATTAAACATACAAATACACAAGGATAATTATTTAATAGTGACTTTGGAAAAGTGGGAACATATTCTACTAGTCCAAAGGTGAGCTCCATCATATCCCACTATGTTCTTCATAACTATAACCGTTGTAAGAAATATCATATATAAAACCTTTCAATATAACAATGGGGAATTAAAAAAATATATATGGGTTCATAGATTCATAATAAGGGTAAACAGGATAGGATTCAACATATCATGACTACAAGGGTATGAGAACATGAGAATAAAAGTTGAAAACCAACCATGAAAATAATTTATCATAAACATGAGTCATTATATTAAACATTGAAATTATAAAGAAATGAATAATAAAGGAATAAAATAACATTAATCATGAGTACATAAAATTGAAATACAACATTTATTTTTTGTAAATTTAAGTGATGAAAATTATCTACTTAGTAGATCAAGGATCATTTTAAATACTATTAAAGTAGATTAGGCTCACTCCCAAAACCATATGTGTACTAAAGGATTACCCCAAATAATATCATAGTGGATACATTCCCACTAAAACATTGGGTCACTCCCCATTCCAGCCCTTTCTTTCTCTTTATATTTGAATTGTTACCCTATTAGTTGGAGGGGGATATAGGTCTCACTCGCCGCATAAGTAAAATCATACATATGTGTGGAAAAATATCATAAAACGTTCATCATATCAAAACACATGAAAAGAAATGGGTTTCATGAATATATCAGCATAGAAAAACCATTGTAAATGAAAGTGGATGCACAATCATTCCACCACTTCATCAATGCATTAATCATGGAAAGATAAGTGGGTTTCATAAGCCTTTAATCAGGTTATAACCCATAGAAAAGAAATGGATATCATAAATATATTATCCTAATTAACATAAACCATTCACATAAATATTAATAATTGTATCCATTTACCATATTCATATTAATAAATAAGAAACAACCAATGTTTTTTTTATGATGAAGAGAAATTCCATAATAATATCACTAATAAATTCTTAATAAGATACCATTCATGTTTCAAAACATTTCTTCAAAATATAGAAACAACCTCAATATTAATGAAAATCGTATCTTTGATTATTTTATTATTTAATTATAATATAATCTCTAAGACATTGAGTATTCATGATTTCATAAAATTCTATTCGTTTCGTAATCTTTAAAATTGGGATTCATTCATATTTTTATTAATAGTCCAGAAAACCACATTTGGAAAATAAAAAGAGTATACAATTTAAATTTTTATTGAAATATTGAATGAGGTGGTAAATTAATTTAAAAATATATTGTAAATTTGAAAAAAAAATATACATTTTTGGAAAAGATGGATATGGAAGAAAAATCATTTTCAAGCTAAGAGATCAATAAAAGAAAATTCTAAAAACATTATTATCAATTATTGAGTACATAAATAGATACAAATGATGTAAAAACATGTATTATATATAAAACCTAATATTAGATGACTATAAATGTATTTTGTAAAATATATTTCATAATATTTAATCATTGTAATCATAATCACGAACAGTCCAAAATATAATACGATATATAATAAAAATCATACCACTTTGGTAATAATGAATCATAGTCCCAATGATAGAATATGATTAAGTAAAATTAGAAATATTATAAAAATAAATAAATTCATGATAATACAAGTCAATGGGAATGTATATATACATTATAAAAAAAGATAGGTTCTAATATAATATGTTGATCAATAATGGAGAATTAAGACAAAAATCTCTTACCTTTAGTCTCAACTTACCTATTACATGTTGAAAACTACTATTTAATAAAGATAAATATATATTATTAATATATTTTTTATACATAATTATATATGTAATACCATATATGATTTAATTATGAACATTAATTTCCCATTTATTTATTAATTAATTACTTTAGTTTTTTTTGTATGTTTTTATTTTTTTGTGTTATTTTGGACTTAGTATATTGATCATGGTTCAATAATCTCAAAAATTTGAACCATTATATAAATACCATATATTTTCAGTATAAAGGTATTTATTATAATCCATAAAATTTAATAAGAGAAAATGAAATACATTATTCATTACGTGGGTAGGTTGTACATAAGCAAGAACACTGTTTCCATTTTCTCAGAGGATTGAAAGAAAAAGTGTAAATAATATATTACCATTTAATTATAATATTTCATTCATATATATAATATGGTCTCATTAAAATCATTCATATTACAACCAATGTAAGGTGTGGACGTATCCCAACACTTCATGTGGCGGTAGCTCATCGTACAAAATATTGAGGTTATTATATTCCAACAAAATAGAAAGTTAAAAGGTATAAGTGATATAATAATTATAGAAGATTAATAATATCATAAAAATCATATTTTAAAAATAAATCCACAATTTTATGTAATCTAGATAGATGTTTGTGGAAAATGATAAACATCTATTCCTGGGGGAGTAGTCTGCTATACAAACTAATCATGATTTAATATAACATTTCATGGAAGAGGAGATGCACATATGTTATTTCATGTAAATATTAAATCAAAATTTTATAGATGATAATTTTGTAATTATATAAACATATTAGAATAATATTATTAAGAAGTGGAAGAAGAAATAAAATATGGACACTCATAGAATAACGATACATATTCTTCAGGTAACCTCTTTATATTTACAAAAAAATCCTTCATAGGATACATTTATTATAAAATAAGGCTTATAATATTATTTGATTAAATTAAGGAGTATATTTGTTCATTTATTTCCAAATTTCTTTTTGGAAGTGTGTATTGGAGAGGATAGAGGGTGGACTTTTATAATTGAGGTGAGTGGTACACTGGTAATTTTTTTGACAAAAATAGTGTACCCCAATTTTTTACATGCCATAAGGATAAAAAAGTTCTATTAGAAAACTATAGATGATTTAATTTCAAAATAACTAAATCCAATTGGTTTTCAAAAAAACAATTGGTTATTTTCCCTTTATCTTCTAATTTAACCCCCTCGTAAACTCGATTTCCCAATAACCATGTTAATTGATTTTATCTTATTGTACTATTCATAATGGGAAAAAATTTTATTTTACTTATTAGACAACATAAATGTTTATAATTTATAACATTGATTCCATTTTGGAAAATACATTTCAAATATTTAGAAAATATTAATTTAAATTTAATCTCAGGGACACATTGAAAATTCTGTTTTTCAAAGAAAAGAGATTCAATATTTTTTTCATAAAAATTTCATATGAAATATATTTCAATGAAATAGATTTTTTTAATTGATATATTTGTGAACTAATAACAAAATATATTTTTTAAAAGAATAATCTTATAAATGATTTAAGCCAATATGTTGTTTGATATAAATACCTTAGTTTTTACTATTCAATGAGAAAATAATAATTCTAGAAAAACAGCAAAAAAATCATCAAAATATATTTATCATTTTATGAATTTTATTTTTTTATTTAAAATAGATTTTATAAAAGTGGAAAAAAAATAATTCTATTATAAGTGTGGAAAGGTGACCAAACATCATTTTAGAAAAATATTGTTTTACCGTGTACTATTGTTTTTATTCTTATCTCTTATCTAGAAAAACATACGATGAATTATAAATATTTTATTCAACATATAACAAATAATTTTCATTAAAATCACTCACCAAATGTTATTTTTTAATTTTATTGAAGTAAAATATGTATGTGTACTTAGAAATAGTTTTTCAGAAATAAATTTATTTTATTTTAAAATATTTTTTATTTCCATTTACAATTAAATGGTCATAAAAGAAATAATTTAATATATATGTGTTAACCATATATTTAAAATATTTTTTTTAATAATATTCATACTAATAATTCCAATGTCTTGGGGGTAACTATCATATTAAATAATAATCTTTTAATAGTATGTTATATTTCATTTAAACTCAGTGTTTCCAATAATACAAGCTACACTCAGGGTTTCCTATAATGAAATCTAATACCAATATTACATTTAATGAAAGATAAACTATGTGTTTCATGTAATGGAGGATAAACTGAGTATTTCTTAAATTTTATTCTAAACTCTGTGTTGTTTGTAACAAAAAATACTGAAATGATTAAATTTTCTTGTAAAACAATATTTCATAAAATCATAGTGTTTTACATTCTACATCCCATAAAATAAATTTTGTCCTTAAAATTTGAACTCTCTCTTAGTAAAAATGGTTTCTAAATTGAATAATATCCTTTTGGTAAAATCTTATTTTAAAAAGGGTTAATAAAACATTTTCTTGAATAAGGGAAAAGGTTTGTCTAAAATTCATCTAGAATAATACATACTAGGATTCAAAATAAATCAATGTTGGAGCGAAGTGAATATTTGGACAAGTAAGAAAAGTGAAAGTTGTAAATAATGATATAGATTGAAAAAGATCATTGATCATATGAAATTGAATGATCATGTGAAAATAAACAACAACAATACCATAAAATAAATAAATGTAAAAAAGATCATGATAACATTAGAACTGATGGAAATATTTTAAAATTTTATTTCAAGATATTTTTCTAATGTTGGGGAATTTTCATGACATGGAATAATTAATTTATTAAATTCTATTTCATAATAAAAATCTCAATATATGTTTATACCTTAAAATTTTCAACTTCATCTCTTTATTTATGAAAGTTGGTTGATTTTTTAGTCTGGAAGAACTAGTGGATAATAATATCGATAATTGAATGATAAATCATTCCTTATTTCTCAATTTATTATCCAAAATAGAATTTTCTAGCACATGTTATCAAATTATATCAAATGATTAACATAATTCATTCTATGAATAGTGAACTATAATCCCTTTCCCCTGTGTATGATAAAAATTGAAATCCAAAAAATCCAAATGAAGGTCCCTAAATATTAAAAATAATCTTAACATTAGTGCCCAACATATCATTAACTTTCTCTTAATTGTCACATACCAAATATGTTCATACCTTAGTCTTATCAAAAAACAATATTTAGAATATAAATTCTTCCTTTTTAATTAAATAAAAAATAATTGGATATATTCTTTAAATATAATTTTTTAAAACTCCATTAATGAAAGTATAATCCACACTATCCATAAAATCACTAATCAATTCTAAGGTAATTAGTTCAACGTAATTTATTGTATCCATAACTATCTTCTTGTTATCCAAACATCATTATCTCAACATCAGGAACACATAATGGGTTATCGATCCTAAAGTATATAATTTCCATAAAATACCACCTTTCAATTAAATCACATTTCTTGGTCATCAAAACCATTCAATATATTATTTAAAACACTTAAAGAAAACATTATATTGAACAATACTTATAAATTTTGTAATAATTTAATTCCAATAAATAAACACTTCAATAATTTTATATCATTATAAAAATTTTAGATAAAATTCATCATCTTATTCATTAATACCTCTTTCATTTCATATAAAATTGGTAGTATCTTCATAATAAACAACAAAACCATTACTTGTACGGAATTGTAGATCCCCCCTGACAAGAGATTATCTTTTTTTTTCAAAAACACTGTTTGAAAAAAAATCTTGAAGCCACAATTTTCAAAAGATAATGGATATAACCAGGCCATTGGAAAATAACATAATCCAACCAGAATCATTATCCATATGTAATTTCAATGTGAGTGTGTTTACTTGAGTATCTCGATCATCCTTTAAAATGAATTCAAAATGATATGCCAGCTTTCACCAAGTCTAGATGTAGTCCTCTTGATTGATCTTCCCAACATTGAATGCCAATATTAGTATATGATCATACAATCAAATCCATGTATTGTTCTCAGAATTTCAATATGCACATAATGGACTTCCCATAATCATATAAAATTCTTATTCAGAATTATTAATCCAAGAAACCATTCCATCATTTTATTATAATAATTCTTAGGTAATTCCAGTGATTGTCCAAGAGTTGTTCATATCTACCCTTATTTTTCAGGTAGGGTATAAATGGATAAATCAACAACATGATCAACAAACTCATCCTGAATAATAATTTCAGGATGCTTAGGATCACTATGCATCATTATGACTGTTAACTTCATGGAGGATCGTGTTTCTATTGGTAGTGGAAAGTATGATTAGTAATTTATGCCTTTCTGGTTTCCTCTACAACTCTTCCTCCTCTATGAAACAGGATTCATAACACCCGAAAAAACATATACATAATAAAATGAAAATGGACTATAAGAATAATCACTAGGATAATTCCAGGGGACCCCTTTCTAATCTATAGAATGCGCTACCCCAACTGATACATACTCCAAAAATAGTTCTCTATTCACATATCAGTAAAAGTGTATTGTAAGCTCAATAGTTGGAACATACCTTATTGGTATTTATAAAGACCCAAAGATTGACGTACATGGAAATTACATTACATTTGTGGAATACTTAATGCATAACAAAAACAGACACCAATGGACTGTAATAGTTCCGTGCCTTTGGAATCTTGGAACATAATCTTCTAATCTTGGTGAAAGATCCTAAACATCTTCCATAAATATCTTCCCTTTTTATTACCTAAAACCGTTCCTTATATCCTGGGAAAAAGAAAACATAAAAATAGTGAGCTCAAATGCTCAGTAAGGGAAAACATAGTGAACATAAAACAATCCATAAACATTTGGAAGCAAAAACATGAACATGAAATTTAAACATCAAAATCTTGAGCAAAGACATAAATCGTGGAAGTACGTAAGGAATATATCATAATGGAAAATCAATCATGATAAAATATAATGGGAATAAAACATGTAATTGTGGAAACTATTCAACACATGTCATGATTTCCATAGTAGCCAAGGTATTGCTCCCAAGACCATCTTAGTGGAAAAAGTCTCTTTCTGAATCGAGTTCACTCCTCGTTTCATCCTATAACACTAAATCAGATTAACATACCATTTCAACCATGTCTATCTCATGAGATATAAATATTTACCCAATGCATTGGAGGGAGATATAGGTCCCACCCATCTCATAATGAAATCATTCTTACTTGTGCCACATCATAAACATAAATCATTCATCATAACCCAAAGAATAAAAATGGGTTTCATAAACACAATATCATAAACCATATAAAACAAATGGATATCATTTCATCATAAGGAAAGTGAAACCATAAAAATCATAGAGACATTACAATTGAAACATAAACATATGAAATACTGTCATTTTATTAGGAAAATTGTTTTGATAAAACACTTGAAATGAATTCTTGAGGAAAATATCATTTCTTCATTAAAATCATATTCTTTTCAAAAAATGTCATGCATTTTTAAAAGAAAATGATTTTTTTTGAAAATAGCCATGAAATATTTTGTAGGAAGATTCATGAAAATAAGGATTTGTAAAACCATAAAAATCCTTTCATGCCGTATAAGTTAAAAATAACATTCTCCTCGTACTTTTGTCGAAAAAGTCATAAAGTACCTCGTATGGTAAAAAAAAAGAAATATTCCTTAAATACCATGTAGTAAAAGTCAAAAATGGTTAAGAAGACTTTAAAAATACATGAAACCATTTTTAGGAAACATGGAAATGGATGATAACAATAACCCTAGTAAATACTTACGAATAAACAATCTCGGATAAGAACGAGATTAGAATAGTTATCCCATACCTTAGGTCTGATATGCTTCATACGTATCCGAACATCCTGTATAATTATTTAAATAATGTCATTGAATTATTACTGAATCATATTCATTGTTATGATATCATATATGGTTCATTTATGACATTATATTACCCGTTCGTTTGTAAATTCCATGTTAAATAGCGTTCTGGGTAAAATCGTTTCATTTTCCCTCTGTGTTTTGACTTGTAATTATTCATATGATTATTAGATCATGATTACTTAATTAAAAAATATAAAACATGATTTATATATAACATATATTCTGAATATACATATATGTAATAGATCAATAAATGTAATGAAATGCACTGTTCATGGAGATGGTAGGCCGTACGTACGCATGAACGTTGTTTTCGTTTCCTCATTAAATTGAATGGAATTAATTGGATGACATACATATATATATATAAATCCAGTATCATTATTATTTCATATATTTAATGATTATTTATTATATATACTTTATAATCATTCATGAATGGTTAATCACTGAGAATGAATCTCATCGCGGCGTGGAGACGGTAGTCCGTACGTACGCACGAGCGATGATATCATTCTAATAATTATTGAATTGAATTAGAGTGGATGATACAATATATAAGAATCAGTATGATGTTATAATAACTATGTATAGTTTTTATTTACACCATTATACCCATCCAAGTAAGGTGGTGTTGGAAAAAAAGATTACACCACGGTGTGGAGACTATATTCCGTACGTACGCACGCGCGGTGATTTCGTTTTCTATAGGATGGTTAGAAGGTGAAATGGGGTTGTTTCGTATTTATAATAACATATCATTATATTAGTGATACTTAAGTTACTACTTTATAATGAAACAACTAAATAATAAGAAGTTCAATAAGAAATAAGGTTGAAATAATCAGTAGAAGAGATTACCTCTTCTTCGACTCACCTCCTTTAAACTTCTTCTTAGGGCACTAGGGTTGGTCTTTTTAGAATACCAATACCACTATATGATTTCTAGGGAATTTTCGAAGTGAAATGGGTAGATTTTTGCCAAGCTTGAAAGCTTAAAATGGTGTGAGGAAGAGAGGGAGGAGGTGCCATATTATAAGGGAGGAGAGGGGCACCTTTGGAATCCTCAAAAATATTAGTTTAATATAAATTCAAACCCCACATAAAAACTTCCAAAAATGACTCAATTAGAATATTAGATGATATAGGGTTGTAATATCATCATAAAATAAAATTTAGACATGTTTTGATCTTATTTTAAACCATATCAGTTTGATTTATCCTTATTTAAACTATTTAAGTTTATTTGTGGTAATAAATTTCTAAATTTTAAATGGTTATAAATAATCACTTGTGTGTTGTTAATTTTCCATAATTGGATAATTTATGACATTTTAGACTATATAAATTTTAATTTAGAATTATTAAATATTTTATGTTATTTTTAAACAATTTAATAATATGTAATTTTTATAAAATAACAATAGTGTCAATTTTGACACTATTCATTAATTTGAATTTGAATAAAATCTACACAGAGGATATATTCTAACTAAAATATTTAATAGATTCCTAACATGTAAAATATTTCTATAAAATTCGTGGAGAACATTAAATAGTTCATATAATATTTATTTTAATATTTTTAATACCATTTATTTTGGTATATCTCTTAATAAAATAATTAGTACAACATTTTATATAATTATTTAATATACTTATATGTTGCAGAAAAATTAAAAATAAATTCCTTTTATGAATGTAAATGTCAAAAATTTTATAATAATAATATTACTAGAATTTATCATCTTAAAATAACAACATGTTAATTGTTATCTTTATTAAATTATGAAGGTGACAACATTGGAATAATTTAAATAAAATATTAGAAGTGTCATAATCACCATAATAAGGATCAAAATGGTCAACAATTCTTCCGATGGATGATTAGGATTTATATATACACTAATAATAAGTTTTGTTCATATTTTTGGGCCTTTGTATATGTATTACTATTTAAATAAAAACTATATTATTGATTTTTCACTAAATAAATAATTTCTGCATCATTATTATATAAGATAATAAGGTAATTAAATAACTCTTAAAAATTAAAAATAAATTACCATGATAAATAAAAACATATTATATTTTAAATTAGTATTTATAACCGATTTTATATTCTGTATAAACCTATATTAAAAAATACTTTAATAATTAAAGTTGAGTGGGACATATTTCACTTTCCTTTAAATAAAATAAACTAAAGGTCTTAATCACCTCTAAGTGGGTTCTAATGGATTAAATTTCGACCCAAATATGACTTATAACGAATTTTAATAATCCAATTGTATTAAGACAAGTATTAGGATAATTTTATAATATTATATTTACCCTTAATTACCCAATTTACCTTTTACTATACTAAATAAAATTTACCGTTGTTACTATTCATAAAGCCCAAAAATAAAAAGTTTTCTATTAATATAATTTGTACCAAATAATTACAAATATGGAATCCATTTTTTTCAAATTCAATACACAGAATTTTCAGAATTTAAATTAAAATTAATCTCGTTGTCGAAAGAAAACGGGTTTTTGTTTAAAACATTGCAAAAGATTGAATTTATTTAACCTACAAATTCAATGTAAAATCAATGCTAATGACATACATTATATTAAATGGTAAAAATATATTCTATTTATACTTTAAAACCATTTAATGTTATTATTTAACAATATATGTTATTACGATGATTTTTTTTTAATTAAAATATAGCGTGTTCTTACTATTCATTAAAATTTGAAAGTTATCAGAATAATATGAAAAATTTATCCACGGTAAAATTTTATATCCTTATTCCAAAGAATATTTTTATTTTGTAAAATTGAACTTATAGACATGTAAAAAACTAGATTTAAAGTGGATGCGCCATCAAAAGGCGGAAAAACTGCATTTTTTTAAAAATACTTATTTTACCCGAAAATTTTATTCTGTTCTTATACCATGTTCTAGAAAATGTGTAAGATGAATAATAATGTTATAAAATTAAAATTTTAGTTAATACTATTCAAAATGGCTAGTTCATAATTATATTATAATAATATTTCTTTGTTTAGTAAAACCCGGTATTACGTACAACACACACTATCGAGGAAGGTTGTGATTGCGTGTAATGCAAGCCAAGTCTGGGTTGCGTGTAGTGCACGACTCATGGTAGTCTTAGAACCTCCCTCATGTTCCATTTGTGACTCTACATAGTGATTGTTACCACTAACTGGTGTCATATACCCACCATAAGGCCCCCCAAATTTTTTGGAGGGTATAGGATCCAAAAAAAACCATTTCTATCACTACATCAGAACTCACATTCCCTGAAAAAGCTTGCACTAAAGTCTTAGGATAACCCAGATCCGTCCTCCATTGACTTAAAATATCATCCAATACTTTATTCCCCTATCGTGTTCCATATTTTCTAGCCCTTTAAATATTTGGATTAGTATATACACCCAATTGACTCTAACCATATATACTTTCATCAATACATGGACCAAATCCCTTTTGAATACCTCTTAAGTCCATAACCTTCTATTTATCAAGGATCATACTCCCATGCCAATAATATTACATAAAGTGTCCCATTTTATAATAAAATAAATAAAAATTGACCCATAATTCAAAAACATCAGTATTTATACAATATAAATCTTATACCACTAAAATACATAAAAAATTGTGGGAATTATTGAATCATAATCATTCAAAAGACTCAGGGATAAATAGGATAAGGACAACATTAGTTTGACTATGAAAAATCAAATATCTACCTATGAGGCTCTCAAACATTCTCATAATAGAAAGGTTTTGTAATGATAATGTATGTTTAGTAAAACTACACCAAATTGACACTTAAGGGGAGTTGTGATTCATATGGAAATCATAAGTCTATCTATAGAGATAATACCTTGATCCATCGTAGCTATGAGATTTATTGGACCATGCTCGAACCATGTCTTCATCCAATATTAAATGAATTATAATGTGTTTTTTTTCAAGATGTCCCATAGTTTTTATATCATTTAAATCCAAATTCCTGAAAATAAACCTATAAAAAATCCCCAAAAGTATGTATCTTCTTGAACCGAGTAATCAAAAACATATTCAAAATGTTTGAGACCACATTGGACTCCCGGAAAGAAAAAAACTAGGGGTTCCCTCAAACAGATCAGATACTTTAGGACTAAGATATATTTGAGGAAATAATGGAAGATGGTTAGGGTTGTAGATAGGGGAGAAGGGATGTGGTTTCCCTCCCTCAAAAGATGTAATAGGTCCCTCCTCACCATGGGAGGGGGAAACAATTGTGGGTCACCTCCATCATAAAGTTGGATATAGAATCACTTAATCCCTTAATGAGACCGCTTGTAGATCTCCTTAGGATCATTCCTCCTGGGATGTTTTTTTGTAATGCCCATACTAATTAAATTTAGAACATTCATTTATTTATAATACCTTCAGGAGACCAATATTCCCATCCATTCCATTTACCAGTCATTTCATTCTTCTAAAGCAATTAGTTTCTTTGTTCCCTTACTATCCACACATAAAACATCTCCATGTTCAATTTAGGAATTCCCTTTGAGTTCTTCTTCTTTGATTCTCATTATATAGGAAAGTAAGCCTTCCTTACACAATGTTTTACACCACCCATTCTCATGGAGAGCTATATCCATCTCCTCTATGGGGAGTTTGAGAGTTTATTGAGGTACATGTTACTAATCATATATCGTGATAATCGATAGGTAATAATCATAATAGTCATTACTAAAATAATCATAACATTTGGTTCCTCATAAACACATTTTCTACCACATTTCACATTAACCTAGTATATTTTAGTTCTATCCAATAACATTAAACAAAAATAATACTGTGAGAAACAATATTCTTCATGTAAAATAACATAATCAAGAAAAATAACTTAAGGGATATCTAAATCATGAATGCTTTTTTAAATTTATGTCAGCTTGGGTTTAACCTAGTTCATCCATGGTCATTATTCAAATAAATCATGAAATATTTTAATGATTTTTTAAATTAATATAGAATATCATCTAGAAGTTTCAAACCATTATGCAACTAGGCCCATTGTTAGGGAAAAGGAGCCAATTGAGTCAAGCTGTATGTGCCCTGTTTAGGCTTATTACCACTAGGTACCTCTATTCTAGAGAAATATCAATGTGTAGTATCTTTATAGAGGTTTTTTTAAACCACTCGATCTATCATTCACTAAAACTCCAAGAAAATTTCCTATATATTTTCTCATCCTTAAACATTTTTTTAGACATATCCCTTGCCACATCTTTAGAAATATCCCTCGGGAACTCACTAAATTTTTCTCGTCCTCATTATAAAATTTTAACTAAACCATTCCAATGATACAAACAATAAAATTACTAAACTTATTATACATACATATTACATATTTTTATGTGAATATTCATTAAATTACACATACACACACCTAATGATCTTAGGGGTATAATTCGGTTGGAACCTTGGAGACATAAACAACTAGTATATAAGTAAAACATATCATCTCCAACTACGTTATTCATAACTAGAACCTTTATTCGACATTTAAAACATAATTCCTTTCTTCATGAAATGGGGAATGGAAATATTAAAAAAGGTAATCTTAGTTTCTTTGTAAGAGTTAACAAGGAATATATCTACATATCATGACAATAAGGGTATGAGAACATGTGAATAACTTTTAAAAACCATTACCTTCAAATAATAGATCATAAACACGAGTCAAGGAATAAATATTAGTACTTAATAAGAAATGAATCATAATGGAATCAAATAACATGAACCATGAGAACAGAATATTGACTTAAGGAATAGATATTTGGCACTTATATAATTATATAAAGTTATTTACACCTTATTTAAAGGCTATATTCCACGACTTTCACAGTAGAATAGGTTCACTCCTGAAACCACCATAGTAGTAAATATTTAATCCTAACAATAACATAGTGTATAGATTAACATAGTGAACTAGGTTCACTCCTTATTCTAGGGTTTTTTGACTCATAAGATTTCAGCCTTTACCAGATTCATTGGAGGGAGATATAGGTACCACCAATCCCATAATGAAATTCATAATTACATGTTACAAATTATCATAAAACATTAAACACATCAAAACCCATGAAAAGAAATGGTTTTAAGAAAAATTTATTCCTAAGGTGAAAATTGTAATGGAATAGGTTTTATAATCATTTTATCATTTCATAAAAGAATAACCTGTGGAAAAAATGATGGTCTCATAAACAGTTTATCTCGGTATACCTTGTGGAAGATTAATGGGTTTCAAAAATATATTTTTCATCATAAATGTAAACCATTTAGCGAAATAATAATAATCGAATACATGGATCATATGATAAGTTAAATAAATGGAACACAAAATGTTTCATTCAATGATGAATATATATTCTATAAAAATATCATTCAAAATTTATGAGGAAAAAACATTTCCAATTTGAAAAAAATATATAAAAAATACCAAGTATTAGAGAAATTATTTTCCTTCAAAATAATCTTGGTAATATTTAATTTACTCTTTCAAAAATTGTGTTTTATTCATGGAAGAAAATTATATTCATGTTTCCCACTTTAAAACAATTATTCCATTCCCATTTCTAGAAAAATTACAAAACACCACATTCAGAAAACTATGAGAAGATTATTTTAAAAAATTAAAATGTAAAACAATTTTATAAATGAATTTAAATAATATAAGGATATTTATTAATTTATATTTTCAAAAAATAAACAATTTCATTGAATAAAAATCATTCTCTATTGAAGGGAGAAATAAATTGATTTTTCATAAAAACATTATTTTGAATTATTGATTAGATAATGAGAGGAAAATTTCTAGAAAGAATCATTTATCTAGAAATAAAAATATTGGAATAAAATAAATGAGTTTCATGAAAGATATATCATAATATTTTATCATTAGAATCATAATTTTGTCTAATTCAGATAAATAATGAGTGTATCATAAAACCCTTACCACATTGTTATCATTGAATCGTAAGCCACATGAAGTAATAATATTAAAGGAAACATAAAATATAATGAAAATTAGAAAATTCATTATATTACATGTTTCATTGGATGTATATACATGTCAGAATGTAATATAGGTGCATAACACAATATATGTCTCAAAGAAGGCAAAATGATACAAAAATTCATTACCTTAAGTCCCATCTTCCTTTGTGATCATTCCTAAATATTGTATAATAAACATAAATTTATTATAAATATATTAACAAAACATAAATAAATATATATTTATATCTCTCTCTCTCATAAAATATATTATTTAATTATGACAATTAATTACCCATTTATTAACAATTCATTATAAAAGTCACATTTATGGAAATAACTAATTTACATTTCATATATGTTTTGATTTGAAAATTTTTGGGACTTATAAAATAAAAATGGTTCCATAATATATATAATATTAACATTGACATAAACACCATATATATTCCGAACATATGTATTTATATTTTTCCATTAATTTTAGAGTTAGAAAGTGAAATACATCGTTTATGGAGACAGTATGTGGTACATACACGTGACTCTTGTTTCTAATTTCATGATAGATTTAAAGAAAAAATAAATAAATAACATATTACCATTATATAATAATTTGAAATTCATTTATGTCACAAAATTTATTCAAAGCCATCCTTATTACCTTCCATGCAAAGCGTGAGCGAATCACATCACTTCACAAGGTGGTAGTATGTCGTACACACGAGCGATGTTATTGTATTCCCACAAAAAGGAATGTAATAAGGGATATTTGATATAATAATTCAGGAAGAATATTAAAAAAATATCATATATATATATATAATAAATTATTATATTCGTCCATGATAGGTGGTAATGGAATGTGCATAACATTAGTTCATTGAGTGGTTGTCCATTGTACACACAGATGATGATTTCATAACCAATTTGATAGAATATTAGATGAATTAGGGATATTATATATAAAATATAACACCTCAGAATATGGTAGATAATGTTTTTTTAAATCATCATAATAAAAAATATTTTATGGAGGTGTAATAAAAAAATATAAACATTCAATGAAGAACGTAACCTATTTTTTGGGAATCCACTATAGGTTTCCTCTAAAAGGATTCATTTGAAGGATTTATGATACAAATAAGAATTTTATGTTGATATAATGTAATTAAGGAATTATTTTAGTAATAAATTTCAAATTAAATGGGGTTTGTATGTTTAATAGAAGATGTTAGGGGGTTTCCTTTTATAAGTGAGCAGAGTGGCACAATTGAATTTTTTGAAAATAAAAAGGGTTACCCACATTTTTAACTTTCCATATGGATTATTAATGGTCCATTATATGACATTATATTTGATAAGGAATATATACTCCCACAAATGGGTTATTGAAAAGTTTTTACATTATTTTACCACTATTTTTTTAGTTTAATACCCTGGTAAACCTATTTCCACATTAACAATAATAATTATTTTTTACTAATTTTACTATTCACAATGGTAAAGAAAATTAAAGTCCATTTATTATAAATTATAAATTAGAATTTTTCCCTAATATACATTTAATATTTACAAATTCTATTTTTAGAAGTTGAACATTTATTTTGAAATTAATCTTACAAACGTGATGAAAAAGCAGTTTTCCTCTGAGAAATGATTTAAAATTTTAAACAATTTACAAAAAAAATATGAAATTGATTCATATAAACTAAATCATAAAAAATGATTTATTATTTATCTAATTTATTTTTTAAATAAATTTTTAAAAAATGAACATTTTATATTCCATAATGGAAGTAGTGGTTTTTAAAAAACCTATATTTGTGCTATTAATTTAAAAAAAATATTTTTATAAAAAAATCACCCTAATATAATATTGAAATTATAATTTAAAATTTTAGTTTATTGTTCAAATAAATTTTTGTATAATGGTAAAATTTACTTTTGTTATAGGTGTTCAAATGGAAACCAAACATCTTTTTTTGAAAAATAATGGTTTTAAGAAAAAAATATTTTTTATTATATATTGTTTCAAAAAATATAAGATCAATGATAAAAAATTATGGAATATATAACATAATAATTTAATTAATGATTATCAAGAAAATGGATTTGTTTAATTTATTGAGGTCAGATAATTTTTTTGCATAAAAATAATTTTTTGAAAAATATTTCAGATATTTTAAAATATTTTTTATTTTCCTTTCTAATGATTTAGTCACCAAAGAAAATAGATAACATAAATGCATAAAAATATATTTTAAGAATTTATATAATCATATAAATACCCAAAATTCCAATTCCTAGGTGGTAAGTATCATATAAAATTATAATATTTTAACCGAATCTCACATTTAATTTTTACAATGTGTTGTGTTTGACACAATCTACCCTAAATGTTTTGTGTAACATAAGATAATCTACGAATTTCTTATATCACAATATAAAATAAATTTTAAATGTAATTAAAAATATCTAAAACATTATATTTACTTGATAAAATCACCAAATATATGGTTGTTATAGAAACTGCAAAAAACATTGTCCCCAAGGTCCATGGCATACAATTAGAACCACTAAGAAAAAAATCCACATCAAATAGCATTTAGAAAATTATTAATTTAATATCATTTAACAATAAAACTAAATAAATCTATCTGAAGATATTACTTGAACAAAATAATGAAACATGACATGTGTTCATAATCTCAAGGCTCCCTCCATCCACCACACTAAAAAGCTACACCATTAAGAACGATTTAACATTTCTATAGTAGAAATAATCACACAGACCCTAGTCTGGATATTCCAAAAATTAGTGAAAACAAATATTAATAAGAATAAGGGATAGAATAGGATTTTATTCCACTAATCACCATAAAAAGTCCATTAAAATCCCCCTATATCAAGGGATTAAATGGAAGAAGATTTTGGGAAGGTTCCAGTCTAATTCCACTTCCCCAAACACCATTTCCATCAAAAATCATTCGAAGGGATAAATTTTATTAAATTTTATTACTTTCGTAAAAAAAAATGGTTTACTATTGTGGCATGAACCAAGTGGGTCATTGTGCAACACCCATTCATTAAGTGATTCACATGGAATGACCCACTTGTTTTTACGAAAACACCTACTCTTGGCCACCAATCATGGTGTAGACAAAGGACCCACATCATGTTACACATAATAGTACATGATAATATTTATTCCTAGAAATAGACCTTGGTATGACCCCAATAGTTTCATTATAATGTATCTCAACTAGTATTATTCATGATCCAACCCATCATTTGTAGAATTATTTACCTCCACCATCATATAATTAATCATACATTGAGGTATAGTGGTGTAATAATAGTAATTCACAATAAAACCATGTCCCTGAAAAATTTTAGAAACACTCAACATGAACCATTCCCTAACACCCCCAGTTGTGACATAATCTAGAACCTCTAATTAATTTCTGTAGAACGTCCACTGAGATGTAGCTCTAATTCTCACTCAATAACATAAGACACCTGATGTACTTTTATGCACCTCAAAACCCTACAAGAGATATTTAAAAACTCATAATTAAAATCTATGTCCCAATTCCCTAATCAACCCTTCTTTGGGACTGAAAATTCAAATTTCATCTCACTTCACCAACCTGTAATGTTATATGGCATCAAAAAATACCCACCATAAGGCTTCTCATCCTAGAGAGGCACTGAAGATGATACCCTAATATCCAATATGATCATGAAAAATTCAAAAACAATCTTTTTCCTTGATTCTGACAAGTCACTGATCTACTACCCTGAAAACACATGACCCTACACCACAAATGCATCAATCAAAAATCATAAAATGAATACGATGAAAAAAAATTATTCAAACTCAATCACATGTAAGAATTCATGTTGTGTTATTCATGTTACAAGTTTATTATAACCAACACCAAACTACCACGATACTGAAACCTAGTTCACATGTGATTCCTCAAACTGGGTTATGTCATCAAAAATATTATCTCACATGGTTTAATATATTAAAACACATACCTCCATTCAACGGCCCAAAGGCCATAAATATTTTTATTTTTAATAAATACCACTTTTAATGGAAGAAGTGGGGAACCTAAAAGACATCATGAACTTAAAAAAATCACATCCAAATGAAAAAAAAGCAGAGTAAAAGAAGATTGGAAATGTGGATTTTCCCCACCCCAGGAGTTGAACAAAATGAATCTTTCCACAATTGCAAAGAAGTTCAAAAAGCAAGTGTGATGTGGCAATGAAAAGGCCCCATCTGATAGCTGACTCCATACCCTCTCAAACAACAAAGTGTGAAAATTTCTTCAAAGAAGAACTGCCAGCTCTGGATCCTCCTCTAGGGTGTTATCTAGGTAGACGAGTCTGTGTGTAATGACTTCCCACCTCTAGGGTCAAACAATTCAAACAAACTACTACAACCATGAACATAGAAATCAACCATAAACTAGTAATCACAACACCCAATCTCCATTTATTCCATCCCGCTGTACACCTCATGGATTCCACCGCACTGTGGATGCTGGAGAAAATGGAAGACGATCAAACTCACTAAGTCATACCATTGTTACCATGGACTACATGGCCCAACACCACTATGGAGGAAAGTCACCAATGAGGAGATTCAGACCGCTCTGAAACATAAATTCCACATTGGGCATGGATCTAATTGGAACATGACTACAGATGCCCCCTCAAAAGAGTAGGATCTATGAAAAACCCAAGAAATGTGGGAAACCAATGAGAAGTGGTGGAATGGAGACTATTAAAACTAGAAGAACAACCAAATCGACAATCCAAAAACCTGAGAATGACCAAATCGTTGCGATCAATAGGATACAACCGTGATTTGTGAAGATAAGCCTCGTGCAAATACCGCAGGACCACCAGATTCCTGAACCAAGTGGCATGCCCCCCACTATGACACATCGGGGTCGATGCTAACCCATGCTTGAGTGGAAAAGAAAAATCCTCTGCCTATTGAACCAAAACAAGGTTCCACTGTTGAGACACCACCATCCACCTGGATCTGACCCGTCACCTGCCGAAGCCACCACTCGCTGAGCATGACCAGATGAAGAAGATGATGTATTTCATAAACTGAAGAAGCTGAGCCCAGATCCGATGTCGAGAGACCTCATTCCACCTAGATCTGAGGTCTAATCCTACTAAATCCACCTCCCACAATGAGTGACCAGACAGAGAAGATGATGCCTTTTCTGAGCCTGAGCCGACCACTTCCACCCAATGTAAAGGCCAACTAGAAAGTTATTGGTATAATACCCCCCCACCATATGATTTTTTATATTTTCAACCCACTAATATATCCAACCCAAAATCATATAATCCCATTATGATTTCCCTTAAGAGATAGTTTCTCATAAAAACTCATCAACTATGAACTATGACTCCATCATATGGGTATTTTTATGTCAAACTACCCCTATATGATCCAATAAAATAAATGTTCTCATTTCTAACCAATGACAAGTACTGAATACTAACGGAATGTAAATATAATCCATAAAACTAAATTGTATTCATAATAGTATCACTTAACCATTATTCCACTTTTCCTGAGATTTCTATGCATTATAAAATATATTTCACAAATTTTCCAACATGCCCTATCATCATCCTAGATCTCTTGAAGAGTGACTTATATTACACCCATAACCCATTCCAAACTGGAAACACTCTATGCATTGAATCCTAATCTCATATTTTATAACCATTTCTATAACCATTGCCTCAATAATGAACCATCCCATCCCAACATTGAATTCTCCTACCACTATGGTTATCCCACAATAATCTGATAATATTGTAGTATTTTTATATAAATTTTATTGGTTAATGACTATACCACTCTTCGTGAACTCTCTACTACCAGTTTTTAGGATTTATGACATACCCACTCTAATGGTAGTTCCATTTAGGCATGGCCCATCAAATATGTTTCATACATAGAAATGACATCCCGTGAGAAATATCCTATAAAACAAAATGTCACATACTCACATAAACCTATCTCAAAAACAAAACCCTCTCAACCATCCATCAAATAAATGAGGAGCAACCTACCCAAAACATAAAATTATAATTGGTTTCTACTACCAATGTAACCATGAGCCTTATTAAATACCATTCTACTCACTCATGTGAGACCCAAAACACTTTTTTATGGGGATGTCACATAATATCTCAACCCACTCTGGGGTATTTAAATAACAATACCTCTTAACCAGGAAAAATGATACAAAAGCACACATACCCACAACTCATCTTAAGGCACTTCAAACTCAGACCTACACACTATTGGGTAATAATCTACCATAAGGATAATCAAAATCATTTCATAACAACTGAAAAGTATAATAGTGGTCTTAATACCCTAATGAACTGTGAATATGATATTTTGGAAAATAATGAATAAGTTATTTTTGATGTCTTAATTAATTAGAGAATATTTTCAAACCATTTCATAACAAAAAATTACATTT
The DNA here is from genome assembly GCA_963277665.1 of Viscum album. Taxonomy (NCBI): domain Eukaryota; kingdom Viridiplantae; phylum Streptophyta; class Magnoliopsida; order Santalales; family Viscaceae; genus Viscum; species Viscum album. Next base: position 1,912,174,464 of record OY728155.1, read on the forward strand.
AAATATTATTTTAAAACCATTTACCTCATTTAAAAACCATTTTTCTATTACAGGTAGTTATATACATGGATTGGATATCATTGTTCCAAGTATATTTCATGAACTCATGCTCTCTTACCACCCATATCCAAGATTAAAAACAATAAATAATAGTCACACTCAAAACATCATCCTAACAAAAATACCAATCAAATAAAACAATAAATCAATGAACAACATTATTTTCCCTTGACATCTTGGAACTACCTATATACACAAGAGCATAAGATCCATCTAAATATCTAACAACGTCCTACCTACCATTACCTTAGGAAAAAGTAAATTTTACAAAACAATTTTCTAATACCAATTTTTAACACCATAGAGAAATTACCCATAAAAAACTATATCTAAATTACCACATGCCCTTAATAACACGTCAAAATAAGCTAGATATTTTAGACTAATATAGGGATTCTAAGAGAAACATGAGGAGACTATACCCTATATACCATGATATTTAATAACAAATAAAAACTCAAATAAAAATTAACATAAGAGTATGAAAAATGAATTATAAATATGACCCTAACATCAATAAATTGTAAAAATAAATATTATATAAGAAAAATGATGGTCATTATTATGAAAAAAATATAAATCAAGGGTAACATAATAGGATTACCAGTAAAAAATAAAATAGAAACCAATAAGGGAGACTCAATAATAAAACAGGATCTCTCCTCAAACTAGTCTTCCATCCTCCATCCAATTATTAATGTGAATCTCTCAAAAAAATGTTCACATGAATGTGAAACATAATGTATTAATTTTTAATATGGTGTCTATACAATGTGTGAGAAAAAATCATAGTAGGTTCTGAACATGTTTTTATTTTATAAATCATCATATAGAGATTATTTATCCATGGAAAATAAATTATATAATTGTATAAAATATATAAGATAACATGTTAGGTCATCATTTACTTACAAAGCCACAATAATACATTTCCACACTTAATTTTTTGAATTCCAAAACATAAGTTGTCTTTAGATCCAAAACCGAACCTGTACTACTTTACATAGGGTTGGGTATTGAATCTATGTCTTAAACTATATGATCTCACTCAGGTTTTGTTCCTGTTCCATTTCTTGATTTCATATCCAATTTTCTAGTACCACCCTCCAACTAAAGGTGTGGTCTCAGGAAACATCTTATACAATATATAGCACCACCACTCTATCTAGCCGGCTAAGGCCTCTTTCCAATCAATACCCTCTCATTTAGTTTGATGTCTCTTATCACAAACTGAATATATCCCTTTTACATAGGGAGGGTTCCTTTGTAATTTTGAAACTACTACCCTCTCAATTTGGGTAAGGTCATATATCAAATCATGAATACTTCCCTATCACTCAATATAGGGTCCAATGTCACATCCCTGCCATTACCCCCTCACTCACTGTAAGTCTTACACCACATCCATAGAAGTATCCTCTAACTTGGGTTTGGGTTCCATATAACATGTTGTATCACATCACATACCAAACTGTCACACTCATGGTAATGACATATACTAATAAACAAAAAAATTATCGAGTAAATAATAATAATAACATGACATACACATACCAAACCTCATCTATCCACACATAAATCCACTTATCTCTCAGCTAGATGGGGATTGAAATTACTAAAAATTTCCACCCTTGTAACACATTGACCACAAAATTCAAGAGTCAATGAATTATTACATATCGTTGGCATGATCACAAAAGATCAAGTCTCGAAAGATCGATTAGTTTAGTATCCTTGTAAGTACTAGATAAATTCATAAGGTTTAAATTACATCATAAAATGGAAAGCTAAAAAAATATTGTTTCCATAGAAAACACTAAGACCCTATAGACTATTCATGTAGGTCAGTCATAATATACTTCTTCGCATTATGGGAAAAATAAAACATAGAAACAGGTGAGCTCAGATGCTTGTAAGGATAAAAAATATATCAGAAACTTTCATAACTATGCATAAACATTTATGGAAATGTATAAAACTAAAACAAAACCATTTTCAACATAAACTTCATCATAATATAGAAAATATAAATCAAAATAATTCCATTTACTTACTCACACGGATATTATACTAGTCAAATAATCACATGCAACATCAATAGCCACTGTTATAATAATCGAATGCATAATGCCAGACTTCATAACCACATAGTCAAGCCCTTATGCCAAGACTACAAATAGTATTTTATCAAGGCTTTGTGCCAAGACACTAGTTTGTCTCTTGGGACCTAACAATTCATCGAGGGTTATAGTGGGATCCACCCATCACTTGCTAAGTCCAATGCATTCCTCATATTAAAAGGATTAAACATAACATAAAAATCAGTATTAAAACTAGCATAAGAAATGTCAATACTTCATCTATTAACCAAGAATGGTATAAAAATAACACAACCTCATTAAAAAATATCACAAAACCTTCAATACAATATGGAAGTTTTGTATCATAATAAGTCAACTTCAAATAATCTTTAAATTCATCAAAGGATGTTGACATTGATGAAATCAAAACCATTTTTAGAGAAATATCTCTTTCTATTTTGAAATCATTTAAGATCCAAATAATTATTATGTAAACATTTATTTGGAAAATATTCTTATAAGCTTGTAAGGGAATCTTAGACAATGATATAATAGTGGAAAATAGTTTCACCCACCATATAAGTTAAAAACCATTCTTACATAAATTTTGTCGAAAAGGTCATAAGGTACCTTGTTTGGAAAACGACGAAACAATTCCATTCAAACAATTTTATGAAAAGTCAAACAAGGGTATAAATGAATTTAACTCATAGTATTGTAAATAGTAAAAATGTTTTCGAATACATTTTTAAGAAACATGGATGTGGACGATAAAGAGGTCCCCGTAGATACTTACGTAAAAACAACCTCATATAATAAAGAGATTGTGAAATTAACACTTACCTTGTACTTTTACATGGTCGTGGGTAGGTTAACCTCTTGTATAATGGTTAAATAATTGTTATTAAATTAAAAGAGAACTATATACATTAACATGATATCATATATGATCTTTTAATATTGCTTTGTTAATAATATTTAAGTATTATCATCGTTTCGAGTGTTAACTGATTTGTTTTCCTTTATATGATTTATTTCGCAAGTACTGTTTGTTACGAATAGGATGTATCATATTAATATTAAGAATGATATTATGTTGTGAAGCATTATTTTTAATAATCTAATGAAAATTAGTCTTGAATGGATATGATGGGGAATGAATCTCATCGTGTTTATGGAGACGGGAATCCGTATGTATGCACGGACGACAATATCATTCTATTGATATTAAAATCATATATAATTAGATGCTATATAATATATAAATAATAATTAGCATGTTATATTTATTATTTGAATCATTTATACATCATTATTATACCCATCTGAATAGTAATGTATTAAGTAACAACTACACCACGACGTGGAGATGGTAAGACGTACGTACGCATGTATGGTGACATGTCATTAAAAGGTTGGATAGAATAATGAATATGGTTTTAACATATTTATAATAACACCACAGTATATATAAGATACTGGATTTATTATTTTAGAGTGGAAACAACATGTAAGGAAGAAGTGGAAGAAGAAAAAACATGAAAGAGGTGCTGAGATATTTCCCTCTTCTCCGGGTTCTTCCTTTTCATTTGATCAAAATTGCTCCATAAGATGGCTTTATGACTAAATAAAGACCTATATAATGAAGGGAGGACCTTTTAGAGGGTATTTGGGCATGTTTTGGCCGAAAAAAATGGCTTTGAAGGTGTTAATTAGAGATAAGGGTAATGAACCTTTTATAAGAGGGGCGAGGGGCACCTTAGGAAAAGCAAGAAATATTATTTTATAATAAAATAATTATCTCTTTATAATGTCTCAAAACGAAATTATTAAAATTATAAGGGGGGTGTGTGTCTAAAACCTCTCATCCAATAGGTTTTAGATAGGTTTGGGTCACAATATTAGCCTTATCATTTAGATTTAACTCTTAGTTAAATAGTTTATTATTTACCACGTCTCTTTTTATTTTTATATTATATGGTTAATAAACATATTATAAACTTCCAAGTGAACCCCATGTGGTTCATTAATGATACAAATATCATTATATAATTCTTTTGGCTGAAACTCATTTTTTTAGGATTATTATATCAACAAATAATATTGTATTTGTTTTAAAAACTTATTTATTTAAATTTTTACATTATTTAAAAATTGATTTTTGTTAAAGATTAACAACTTTATTACATAGAAATAAATACATTAAATCAACCCTAACATTTCATATTAACCTAGAAATTATTTTTATTCATTAAAAGTCTCAAATTAGTTTTATTTGGATATTTATAATATTAGTTATTTCAATCTTTTATTAATACTGTAATTATTGCCTCATCATTGTGTCATAAATAAATTTAATTATTTAATGTCTAAAATTATAAATAAAATAACATTTTGTAGTAAATATTTTTTTAGTTGTAATGAATATTTATAGTTGAATTTATATTGTGTGTAACCTTATATTTAACATGGTTAAGTAATTAAACATTAAATTTAACTATTTTAACTCATCTTTAAATAAAAAAATAATAAATGTCCTAATCTAATAAAAGTGGACCAAAGTGGATCATATTTTATTCCTAAGGTTTTTTTTGGTCGAATTATACTTATCCAATAGAATTAGGACATGTGTTAGGGTAATAATAATATCATTTTTACCCTTAATTTCCCTATTTACTTTTAACTGTGTTAAATAAAAGTAAAAAGCTACTATTCCCCAAAAATTATTTTCAGCTTATTGAAACAAATTTTACTTACTGATATCAACCGTGTCTCAAATATTTTTTAAATTAAACTCACAGAATAAGTAAAATTATGTTTTATATAAATTTGCAAATTCTCCTAGGAGGTGGGTAAAAGACGATAAAAAGCTCAATAAAATATTTATATATCTAAAATTATTATAAAATAACTCCAAGGAATTACATTAAACATATATATGTATTTTTGTTATCTATTTTGACCTAAAATAAATTAACATAAAATAAATAATTACTTAAATAAAAATTCAGTTTTAAACAATAACTCTGTGTTTTTAACTATTCATCAAAAATTCAATGTTTTCAGAAAATTAAAAAAAATTCAAACTAAGATAACTTCGATATTCTGAATCTAAAAATTAAGTCCATTTTGAATGATAAAATTTATAACATTTCAAAAATTAGGTATTACTATTCATAACGACTAGTTTTATTGGTTGTGGTATATTAGAACTCAATGTTGCGTACAACACATGCTATTGTATTATTCAAATAGAAACGTTCCCTAAAAGAATGGGGTGTTTGTAGATACCCAAATCTTGACATACATGGACATTACATTAATTTTATAAAATACTTAATAAATGACAAAAATAGATGCCCAAAGACAGTATTAGTTTAGTGTCTATGGAAACACGTAACGTAATCTTCTAATCATGGTGAAAGATCTTCAACATCTCCCATAAAGATATTCCCCTTCTTGGATTTCTTACCTAAAACCTTTCATTATATCCTAGGGAAAATAAAACATAAAATGGGTGATCACAAATGCTCAGAAAGGGTAAACATAGATAACATAATACAATCCATAAACATTTGAATGCAAAAACATGAACATAAAATCTAAACATCAAAATCCTGAGAAAAGGTATAAATCATGGATGTACGTAAGGAATATATCATAAAGGAACATCAATCATGATAGAATAGAATGGGAATAAAACATGTAATATTGGAATCCATTATTCACATGTTATTATTTCCATAGTAGCCCAGGAATTGTTTCGAAGACCATTTTAGTGGACAAAGTCCCTTTCTGGATTGAGTTCACTCCTCGTTCCAGTCTTGTATCACTGAACCAGATTAACTTACAATTCCAGCCATGTATATCTCATGAGATATAAATCATTACCCAATACATTTTATGGAGATATAGGTCCAACCCATCTCATAATGAAATCATTCTTTCTTCTTCCAAAACATGAACATAAATAATTTATCATTACCCAAAGTATAAAATAGGTTTCATAAACATCATCGCATCATAACATAATCCATAAAAAAATGGATATCATTTCATCATAGGAAAAGTGAAACAATTTAAATCATAGAGACATTATACTTGAAACATAATTATATGAAATAATGTCATCTTAGATGGAAAGTGGTTTTGATAAAACACTTGAAATGAATTCTTGAGGAAAATATCGTTTCTTCTTCAAAATCAATTTATTTTCTCAAAATGACATGCAAATTTTTTTTAAAAATAATTTTTTCAAAATAGTTATGAAATATTGTAGTGTAAGCTTCATGAAAATAAGGCGTTGTAAAACTATAAATATCTTTTCATGCCGTATAAGTCAAAAAAACATTCTTCACATACTTTTACCGGAAAAGTCAAAAAGTACTTCGTATGGTAAACAAATGAAAGATTCATTACATACCATGTAGTAAAAGTCAAAACTGGGTAAAATGGACTTTAAACATACATGAAAACATTTTTATAAAACTTGTACATGGATGATATATACAACCCTAGTAAATACTTACGTATAAGAAATCTCGGATAGAAAACAATTCAGATTGCAACATTATCCCTTACCTTATGTCCGATATGCTTTGTATGTATCTGAATATCATGTATAATGATTTAAATAATGTCATTGAACTATTACAGAATCATATTCGTTGTTATGATATCATATATGGTTCACTTATGACATTATATTACCGGTTCTTTTGTAAATTAATGTTAAAGTAGCATTTTGGGTAAAATCGTTTCATTTATCATCTGTGTTTTGACTTGTAATTATTAATATGATTAGTTAGATCATGATTACATAATTACAGAATATAAAACATGATTTATATATAATATATATTCATAATATACATAATATATCGATAAAAGGAAAGAAATGCACCGTTCATGGAGACGGTAGGCCGTACGTACGCACGTACACTGTTTTATTTTCCTAATTGAATTAATTGGAATTATGTAAATTACAAATATATGTCCATAAATCCAGTATCATTATTATGTAATATCATTCATTATTATTTATTATATATACATTAAAATTATACTTGAATGGTCAATCATGGAAAAGTAATCTCATCGCGTTCGTGGTGACGGTAGTCCGTACATATGGATGAACAATGATATCATTCCCATGATCATGGAATTGTATTGAAGTGTTTGTATAATATTTCGGAATTATTATCACTTTACAATAATCATATATAGTTATTTATTTACACCCTTATACCCAGCTAATTAAGGTGGTGGTGGAAAACAGATTACACCACGGCATAGAGACGATATTCAGTACGAATGCATGCGCGGTGTTTTTGTATTCCGTAGGATGGATAAAAGGTGAAATAGGGTTGTTTCATATATATAATAACATGTCATTATATAAGTGATTCTTATGTTATTACATCATAATGAAACAACTAATGAAGAAGAAGAAGAAGAAGAAATAAATTTGAAAAAATCGGTAACAGGTATTACCTCTTCTTCGACACGCCACTTTGAAACCTCCTCTTGGGGCACTAAGATTGGTCTTTGAAGAAGACCAGGACCTCTAGAATATTTATAGGGAAGTTGAGAAGGAAAAGTGGTAGGGTTTGGCCGATCTTGAAGGCTCAATTCTGAGTAAAGATGAGAGGGAGGAGGTAACCTTTTATAACGGAGGAGAGGGGCACCTTTGGAATGATAAAAAATATTAATTTATAACAAATTCCCACCCCACATAAAAACCTCCAAAATGACTCAAATCCGAAGATTAGATTATATAGGGTTATAATATCAACAACCAATAAAATTTAGACAAGTTGGGAATTTATTTTAAACATTATCAACATGATTTATCCTTATTTAATCTATTTATATTTATTTGTGGTAATAAGATTCTAATTTTTAAATTGTTATTAATAATTACATATGTGTTTTTAATTGTCCACAATTGGATAATTTATTTCATTTTCGACCATATGAATTTCAATTTATAAATTTTAAATATTTTTGTGATTTTTAAACAATTTTATAATATGTTATTTTTATAAAATAACAATAGTGTCAATTTTGAACCTATTAATTTCTATTAATTTTAATAAAATCCCAACAGAGTATATACACTAAAAAAATATTTAAAAGATTCCTACCATGTCAAATTATTCTAGAAAATTCGTGGAGCACATTAAATAGTTCATATAATATTTTTTCAATATTTCTAAAACCATTTATTTGGTATATCTCCTAACAAAATCATTAGTACATCATTTATGTATAATTATTTAATATAACTATTTTTTTCATAAAAATTAAAAATAAAATCCTATAATGAATATAAATCTCATCTCTATCATAATAATTCTTTTACTCTAATTTATCATCTTAAAATCACAACATGTAAATTTTAATATTTATTAAATTTTGAAGGTGACAACTTTAGGATCATTTAAAATAAAATAATATAATTGTAACAATCGCCTTTATAAGGATCCAAATGGTCACAAATTCGTCCATGGGTTGACTAGGGTTTATATATACACTACCATTAATTGTTTTTTAGATTTTTGGGCCTTCTGATCGGCATTACTATTTCAACAAAAACTATTTTAATGATTTTTCATTAAATAAATAAATTTTGCATCATTAATGTATAAGATAATAAGGTAATTAAATAACACTTAAAAATTACAAATAAATAACCATGATAATGAAAAATATCTTATCTTTAGAATTAGTATTTGTAACCGAATTTATATTCTGAATAACTGTATATTAAAAATACTTTAATTATTAACGTTTGAGTGAGACATATTTCACTTTCCTTTAAATAAAATTAACTAAAGGTCATAATCAAATTAAAGTGGGTTCCAATGGATTCCATTTCGTCCAAAATATTTCAATGGAAGAAATATAATCATCCAATTATATTAAGACAAGTGTTAGGTTAATTTTATAATATTATATTTACTCTCAATTACCGGATTTACCTTTAACTATGGTAAATAAAATTTACCGTAGTTATTATTCATAGTGCCCAAAAATAAAAAGTAGCCTAATAACATAATTTGTACCTATATATTCCAAATATTGAATCCATTTTTCCTAATTCAAAACCCTGAAGTTGCAGTTATTAATTTAAAATTAATCCCGCTATTAAGATAACGAGTTTTAAAAGCTAAAACATTGCAAAAGATTGAAATGATTTTACCTATGAATTCAATGTAAAATAAATGCTAATAAAATGCATTATATTAAATTTTAATAATATATTCTATTTATACTTTTAAACCATTCAATATTATAATTTAACCATATAAATTATTACAATGAAAAAGTTGTTTTTAATTAAAATATAGCGTTTTTTTACTATTCATTAAAATATGAAAGTTATCAGAATAATATGAAAAATTTATCCAAATAAATTTTAATATTTTGATTCCAAGAGAAAAAATTATTTTGTCAAATTGAACTTATAAACATGTCAAAAACTACATTTAAAGTGGGTGCGCCATTAAAAGGCGGCAAAACTGCATTTTTTGAAAAATACTAATTTTACCCGAAAAATTGATTTTGTTCTTATACCATGTTCTAGAAAATGTGTAAGAAGAATAATAATGTTATAAAATTCAAAATTTAGTTAATACTATTCATAACGGCTGGTTCATAATAATATTCTAATAATATATCGTTGTTTAGTGAATCTCGATATTATATACAACACACGCTATCGAGGAAGGTCGTGATTGCGTGTAACACAAGCCATTTCAGGGTTGCGTGTAGTGAAAGACTCATTTTTTGCTTCATATAACAAAATCCAACCCTATTTCATTTATACATTGAATATATATGTATATATACACTCAATGTTGCGTTGAATAATTACTATCAAATAAACATGAATGTGTTTTTAACACGATCTAAGATTAGTGTTATGTATACTGCAAGCTAATACGGTGTTGCGTATAGCGCAAGACAATCTTGCCGTAGCGTACAACATACGATATGAAAGAAATTAAAAATAATATATCTTATAAAATATTAGGGTGTAACATTCTACCCCCCTTAAAATGAATTTCACCATTGAAATTCGTTGGAGTTATAAATGGTTTACTACTCAAAAGTTTAAATAGAAACCCACATCGTAAAAAGGAATAATAAAACTTCATTTTAAACATGGATGTTAGATTCATAATGGTCACCCAAGGTAACTCAGCATTGTGTTTCCACATAGGACAACATAGGTGAAAATATGGATATGGAAGAGAAATCTAACCATCATGTTCTGATGGAGAGTGGAAGGGAACATGGCTTTGAAAAATCCAACAATCACAAAGCCATAAATTTGTGATGATCTAAGGTATCATTTGATATATCGGATATAAGGGCACTAGGAATTTTTTTTTGGTTTTCAAGATCATTTCCCTAAAGTTAAATAATTTGAATTAGAAGAAATACTTAATTTATTATGATATAATCTCACCGTTGTTCATGCCTTGAACAATTTCAACTTCACCTCTTAAATAAATGAAGTTGAATTTGTCATTCGTGAAGTGTTAGCAGAACATGTGATAGAATGATTGGTCATTCCCTCTGTCTCAAGAAAAAGGTTAGAAATAGTTATATACATAAGTCTATCTATGGTGATATTAATCGTATATCATTCCAAAAATGGACTTATACTTCATCTATCATAACGCTTAATAAAATAAAACCAGTTTTTACAAACTATGGACTTCTTGTAGGACAATGGTAGGTGATAAAGGCTTGTCGCACTTCGGTTGTGGGTTCAATTCCCACAGCCTTGTCCGACGCGACGGGTTGTCGCTCGTCCTATGGGTTGTCATTTTTCTAAAACTATAACATTCCAGAAATAGTATCTAAAAAACAAGTTCTATCCTTAAATAATACTATCTTATGTCTAACATAATCCATTCAGATCTGTAGGTTTATCCAAAATATATCTGTCAAATATCATATTATAAAGAAAATGCTAACTAGAGAGGACATATAACAATCATGTGAATACCATCATTTATCTCCCATATATCATAAGATATATCTTGTTGGTCATATTCCAAACCCGTGAATACCTTAATCATGTATTCTTTTGAAACATGAGTTACCATAGAACCTTAGCGAAAAAAGGAATGCTGTGAAAAGTTAACTCATTCCACATACCAAAATCCCAAAATTTCTATATACTCAAACCATGATATCAGTTTGTCCTTATATTAGTCATGAGCTCATGAATACTATCAAAATTTCATTTTCTCTTTATTCTTTCATTATACGCATAACATCTTCTTTCCAAAAAAATATGAATAACCTTTCATGGCTTCCAGTACCATTCAACATATACTTTCAAATACTTTAGAAAAAAAACAATAGTGTAACAATCCATAGATGTTTCTTTATTCCATAGTACACTTAAATTACCTATACAACATAACTCTTGATAAATATGTAATCATTCCACTACCTTCTTAAACCATTGACCAAGCTTCAACACATCTTTTATCTCAAATATCATTTGTAGTATCTTCATCATCATCTACATAAATACTTCCCATATGACCATGCTGATTCTCATTATGAGATTTTCCCTTAGGGAATTGGTTTGCATAATGCCCATATATTACACATTTAAAACATCCAATCATTGTGGATGTCATAGAAATAACATTATTTTAACATCCCAAGTAAGTAATGGATAATAGATATTTATATCTATGCCTATTAATGAATTAGATAGTGTTTTAGAGACTTAAAATAAAAATAAATCCAATCTTAAGCATGGAATACATTAATATTTTTAAAAGATTGTTTTACTGCCTTTTAATGGAAAAACATTTTTAAATATATCTTTTTACAATTTTATAATCTATTTTTGTCAAAATTAACTTATTCTTTATGACTGGGACATCAAAATGTACTTTGTGTGAATTTTTGGTATTTTTCCGATAAAGTTCATTTTTAATGAATAGTGAAAAATGTTGTATTTTATTTCAAAACCTCTTTTTAATCTAATTTATTTATATGATTAGATTATCTTTTTAATTGGTTTTAAATTGAAATTATAATATGTTTTTACCATTTAATACAATGGTGGTCATTGGAATCAATTTCACTTTGAAATTGGACTTAAACTAGTGTCAATCTTTTGATACTTATTGTTTCATGGAAACACGCTATTTGTCATGACAACAGGAATTAATTATTAAATTAATTAATGAATCTTATATGTTTTGAATTTTGTAAAATATAATTCATTTTTGAATTCATAATATCAAATGTAGCTTAGGGTGATGTTTTTCAATTTTTCTAAAAAACTTCAATTTTTGATGAATAGTGAAACCACTAAGTGGTAGTTAAAGAAACTGATTTTTGGTTTAAATGAAACTTTGACACTTCTGTGATTTGAATTTCAAAAATCAGACATACATGGTTGTCATTAAGAAGTAAAATGTGGTTCAATGGGATTAAAATAATTTTTTGGTGAATAGTATCTTTTAAGTTTTTAATCGCGATTAGAGGTAATTAGTGTAGTTTAAGGTAAAAATAATGTTTTAATAATATGAGATGAGCTTGACACATGTCCTACCCTCATTGTATGTGTCATGGCCGACCAATACAATCCATGGGACAACTTGGGGACCCCATGGAGCCACTTTGGTTGGGAAATTCCATAAATAACTTTTTATTTAATGTTAAAGTAAAAATGACACAAACATGAGTTATTTTACTAAAACAATTTTTACATGGGGTTATAAAATTAAGCTTTTTTATTATAAATAGTCATTGGAAAGATAAAAATATTTCCTACATCATAGTATTTTTTTTAATAATTTTTATACATTAAATAAATTAAATTATTTATGACATCATGATGATGCAACAATTACCTCATTAATAAAGGATTTAAATGAAATGAAATGATAATGTGAAATCTATGACCTACACATGACCAAAACCTATTGGATGGGTAGATTTAGAACCCCTATCACCTTAACCTCTAATTATATCAATGTGGGACCTTTTTAATTTGAAACATATTTTAAAAAAAGTAACATTTCTTTACTTTCCAAGAGTGCCCCTCCTCTCCTCTTATAAAAGGCCCCCACCTCTACCTCCTTACCCACACTTCCAAAGCCTTTGGCTCGGCCAAACCCTGCCCATTTTGTCTCTTCACTTCCCTCTCTTACTCCATGAAGCCTCACTTTGGGAAGAAGTCTTCCCAAGGAAGCCTTTGAGCTCAAACCAAAGGGAGTTACCCAATTTTAAGGTAATGTCTTCACTTGAGTCCTTTTGTTTTATTTTGCTTCTCCAACCCCATAAACTATTTTTATTCATTTATTTTGTAAAAAATACAGTAGATTAAATATACTAGGATTTTGTTATAAGAATTATTCGAGCTACACCTACACACACCTACATCTGATGGTTAAAGAACATACTATTTCCGTGGATGGTGAATTTCTGCCTCCCGAAACGATGATCGTTCAACATTATTTTAACACCTTAAAAGGTGGACATTAAGATGACACTATATTTATATATGATATATAATATGTTTATGTTTTCCTTAAGCTTCTGTATTTTTCATTTTGGGCGTACCTTTATGGTTTCCATTATGGGTAAACACGATATCTTCATTTAAGGAAGTACGGACTACCGCCCCCTCAAAGTGATTTGATTCGTTAATACCATATGTGGGACGTATAAAGAATGAAGTTATGATATTATATATTATATTACACTGTAATTATAATATACCTTTATATCATTATGATTCCATTCTATAAAATACGAAATAGAAATGAAAGTAGCGTTCATGCGTACGTACGACTTACCGTCTCCATGAACGAGGCATTTCATTTCTTACCTCTAAATGATTATGTAATATTATAAATGAATGTATATACTGGATATATATGATATATATGACATATAAATCATGATTATAATTCTGGATATAATGGATACATGAACAAGTTGCAATTATAAAGGTTTTATTTTTGACTCAAGTACCAATGATCGTTAAAACGACCGTTATTAACTTAAATAATTACATAGTGTTCATGACATGGAAATAAGTGATATAAAAGGAATAATGAACTTTAAAAAGGTTATTAAACAAGTAAAAATTAAGTCAAGTTTATTATTCAGGAGATTAATGAACGATCGAGTCAAGTTGGACCTGAGGTATGGGACTTCGTCTCAATCTCCTTTCATTGGGGCATATTTTTTTTATACACAACCTTCTTTTATACGGTGTATAAACACCTTTGACTTTTACGTTTATCCAAAAGGAATATTTTTTATACGAAGCGTTTTACTAAATGACAAAAAGGAATGTTTTTGTTGTACGTATGCGGCGACAACAACTTCTCTGCCGCCGTGACCATTATTTTAGTTTCGGCTTCCTCTACAAGCCATACATTTTTTTAAAAGAAAAAATAAATACCATGTTTTACTTTTCTTTTATTTTGGTATTGAAAATGGTTTTCATCATGTTTTTATATCAATGTTTTGTATTGATATCTTGTGACTGAAAGGTGTAAATTTTATGTTTTCTTTATGCATGTTTTATGTGATATGATTATGTTGAGGTTCTTGGGCATTATTATGAAGACGGGTGGTTCTGTGATAAACTAGGGGTGGGTGAGCCCGATATATCTCTCCAATGCATTTGGTAACGCGACGGATTGAAACATTAAGGTTTCTATGAAGAGATTTATGTAATATAATGTGATGGGTATTCCAAACGTAACCAATAGGGTTACTCCCAACGTAAGAATGTTATGAATACCTCAAGTTACCTTTATGTCTTATGATTTCTATGATTTATTCATGATTTTATGTGGTATGTTAATGTGCTTATGTTTTATGGGTAAAGTATGATTCCATTCTTATGTATATATGAACTTATGTTTCCTTTCCATATTTTTATAACCCATACTAAGCTTTTTATGCTCATCCCAAGTTTTTTTGAAAAGTTTTTCACAGGTCAAGGGGAAGGTACATGATATGATGATAGTGTCAAGGAAGTGTCAAGAATGAATCGATGTCTTATTTTAAATATGTTTCCATTGATGGGAAAAATGAACACTAACTTTATGTAACCACTCTGTTTATATGTGGAATGTAATGCAAGTTTTATGTTCTAATTCTCTAAAACTATAAACCTGAAAAGATCCTCAATGTGTAATCTTGTAATAACTCAATATTATGTAAGGTTTAAGGCGGGGGTGTTATATTTGGTATTAGAGGTTGGTCTAGATAACTTTAAGAGTTATAATTCTATTTAAATGATTATCCTAAATTTTTTTATGGTCAAATTGAAATGATATAGCATTTGAAGATTAACATGTTGCATCACATAAGGTATTTCTGTGATAAGAATGGTTTTCCATAGAGGAAACATAGTAGCTTTTCTGGGAAGGAATATAGAGGGAAATGACCATTCAAATCTGTATCATGTGATGGTCAGAATTAGAACTAAACAGTTTGTTGCAGTGATGGCTCAGTTGACTCAGGTGAAAAATGATGGTTGTTTTTATTGATGATATTTTGGTGTTTTATAAAAGTAAATAAGAGCGTGAAAGATATTTAAGGGTTATTTTTAAAACCCTAAAAGAAAAGAAATTGTATGGGAAATTCATCAAGTGTGAGTTTTTGTTGCAACAAATTTCTTTCATTGGTCACATTGTTTCTAAAGATGGGATAAATGTTGATCCTGCAAAAACAATGGCTGTTGAAGAATGGCCAAGACCCACAAATGTAACTAAGATTCGTAGTTTCCATGGTTTGGCAGGCTATTACCGAAGGTTTGTTAGAATTTTTCCACGGTTATCTAGTCCAATGACTAAGCTAACTCGGAAGGGTGTTAAGTTTATCTGGACAAATGAATGTGATGATTGTTTTCAAGAGTTGAAAAGAAGATTGGTGAATGCTCCAATTTTGGCACTACCATCCAGGGATGGTGAGTTTGTTATCTACAGTGATGCTTCATTGAAAGGACTTGCTTGTTTCTTAATAAAGAATGATCAGGTAATTTCTTATGCTTCATGACATTTGAAAACCCATGAGGTAAATTACCATACACATGATTTGGAATTAGCTGCTGTTGTTTTCACTTTAAAAATTTGGAGGCATCATTTGTATGGAGTAAAGTGTGAAATATATACTGATAACAAAAGTTTAAAGTATATATTCACTCAGAAAGAGTTAAACATGAGACAGATGAGATGGATGGAATAAATCAAGGATTATGATTGTACAATTCATTACCATCATAGAAAAGAAAATAAAGTGGTTGATGCTTTCAGTCGAAAAAGTAATGCTTCATTAGAAATGTTGAGGTTGGAACGTGATCCTTTGGTTAAGGATTTGATGAACTTTGTTATAGAAGTTGTTGGTGCAGGATGTTCTTCTGTTTTGTTTTAGGTATCAGTGAAATATTCTCTATCAGATAGAATCAAGGAAGCATAGAAGCAAGACAGTGAGTTGCAGAAAAAGGTAGAGCTGGTTCAGAAAGGTAAGTTTCCTGAATTCAACATTGATAATGATTGTGTTTTGAGATTTGGGAAGAGATTGTGTGTGCCTTGTGATTCAAAGTTGAAGAGAGAGTTGATATGTGAAGCTCATAGATCTCCATTTTCAGTTCATCCTGGAAGTACTAAGATGTATAGAGATCTGCGGGAGTATTACTGGTGGGATGGAATGAAAAGAGATATTGCTGATTTTATTGTGAAGTGTTTGACTTGTCAACAGGTTAAAGCAGAGCGACAGTTACCGAATGGGATGCTTCATCCATTCACAGTGCCAGAGTGGAAATGGGAGAATATATCCATGGACTTTGTTGTGGGATTGCTGAAGACCCCTCGAGGTAATAATGCAATCTGGGTTACTGTTGATCGCTTGACTAAATCTGCTCATTTTCTTGCTATACGAGATACTTTTTCCCTAGATCAACTTTCCCATTTGTATCTTAAAGAGATAGTCAGGTTACATGGAGTTCCTCTCTCCATTGTATCTGACTGTGATCCCAGGTTCACTTCTAACTTTTGGAAAGGCCTTTAGAATTCATTGGGTACTGAATTAAATTTTTGTACAGCTTTTCATCCTCAATCCGATGGGTAGTCAGAACGAACAATTCAGACATTGGAGGATATGGTACGAGCTTGTTCGATGGATTATCAGGGAAGTTGGGACCAACAACTTTCTTTGGTTGAATTTTCATATAATAACAGTTTTCATTCCAGTATACAGATGGAACCATTTGAGGCATTATATGGGAAGCGGTGTTGAACTCCAGCTTTCTGGGATGAAGTGGGTGAAAGGAAGTTGATGGGACCAGAATTGGTAGAAGAGTTGGCAGAAAAAGTTCAGCTGATACAGAAACACATGAGAACAGCTTAGAGCAGGCAGAAGAGTTATGCGGATAACCGGAGGAAGGATCTATCTTTCGAGATAGGTGATCATGTTTTTCTGAAAGTCTCACCATGGAAAAGTGTGATGTGATTTGGTAAGAAAGGAAAGCTGAGTCCAAGGTTTATTGGACCATATAAAATTCTGGAGAGAGTTGGATCAATTGCATATCGGGTGGCTTTACCTCTGAGTTTATCTCAGGTACACAATGTTTTTCATGTTTCGATGTTGAGAAAGTACATTCCAGATCCATCTCATTTTTTGAGTCCAGAGGTAGTGCAGCTGGAAGAGAACCTATCATCTGAAGAACAACCGGTCCAGATTCTTGACCACAGGGAGCAAGTGTTATGGAATAAGGTGATTAATCAGGTAAAGGTTTTGTGGAAAAACCACATGATGGAAGAGGCAACATTGGAATCTGAAAATGCAATGAGGGATATGTACCCCCATTTATTCGATAAGTAAATAAATTGTGGGGACACAATTTTCTAAAGGGGGTAGGATGTAACATCCCAAGTAAGTAATGGATAACAGATATTTTTATCTATGCCTATTAATGAATTAAATAGTGTTTTAGAGGCTTAAAATGAAAATAAATCCAATCTTAAGCATGGAATACACTAATATTTTTAAAAGATTGTTTTACTGCCTATTAATGGCAAACCATTTTTAAATCTATCTTTTGACAATATTATAAGCTATTTTTGTAAAAATAAACTTATTCTTTATGATTGGGACATAAAAATTTACTTTGTGTGTATTTTTGGTATTTTTCCGATAAAGTTCATTTTTAATGAATAGTTAAAAATGCTGTATTTTAATTCAAATCCAATTTTTAGTATAATTTATTTATATGATTAGATTACATTTTTAATTGGTTTTAAATTGAAATTATAATGTATTTTTAAAATTTAATCCAATGGTGGTCATTAGAATCAATTTCACTTTGAAATTGGACTTAAACTAGTGTCAATCTTTTGATACTTATTGTTTCATAAAAACACGCTATTTGTTATGACAGTGGGAATTAATTATTAAATTAATTAATGCATATTATATGTTTTGATTTTTTTAAAATAGACATCATTTTTGAATTCAGAATATCAAATATATCTTAGGGTGATGTTTTGGAATTTTTCTGAAAAACATCAATTTTTGATGAATAGTGAAACCACTAGTGGTAGTTAAAGAAACTGATTTTTCGTTTAAATGAAACATTGCCACTTCTGTGATTTGAATTTAAAAAATCCGACATACATGTTTGTCATTAAGAAGTAAAATTTGGTTCAATGGGATTAATATAATTTTTTGGTGAATAGTATCTTTTCAGTTTTTAATTGTGATTAGAGGTAATTTGTGTAGTTTAAGGTAAAATTAATGTTTTAATAATATGAGATGAGCTGGAAACATGTCCTACACTCACTGGATGTGTCATGGCCGACCAAGACAATCCATGGGTCAACTTGGGGACCCCATGGAGCCACTGTGTTTTGGATATTACATAAATATCTTTTTATTTAATGTTAAAGTAAAAATGACACAAACATGAGTTATTTTACTAAAACAATTTTTACATGGGGTTATAAAAGTCAGATTTTCGATTATAAATTTTCATTGGAAAGATAAAAATTTTCCTACATCATAGTATTTTTTTATAATTTTTAGACTTTAAATAAATTAAATTATTTCTGACATCATGATGATGCACCGATTACCTCATTAATAAAGGATTTAAATAAAATGAAATGATAATGTAAAATATATGACCTAAACATGTCCAAAACCTATTGTATGGGTGGATTTAGAACCCTTATCACCTTAACCTTGAATTATTTCAATGTGTGACCTTTTGAATCCGAAACTCATTTTAAAATAAAGTATCATTTCTTTACTTTCCAAGAGTGCCCCTCCTCTCCTCTTACAAAAGGCCCCCACCTCTACCTCCTTACCCACACATCCAAAGCCTTTGGCTCGGCCAAAACCTACCCATGTTGTCACTCCACTTCCCTCTATTACTCCTTGAATCCTCACATTGGGAAAAAGTCTTCCCAAGGAATCCTTTGAGCTCAAACGAAAAGGAGTTACCCGATTTTAAGGTAATGTCTTTACTTGAGTCCTTTTATTTTATTTTCATTCTCCAACACCCTAAAATCACTTCATTCATTTCTTTTGTAAAAAATACAGTATATTCAATATACTAGGATGTTTTTATATGAATTATTCGAGCTACACCTACACACACCTACATCTGATGGTTAAAGAACATTCGGTTTCCGTGGATGGCGAATTTCTGCCTCCAGAAATGATGATTGTTCAACATTCTTTTAACACATTCAAAGGTGGCCATTAAGATGACACTATATTTATATATGATATATAATATGTTTATGTTTTCCTTATGCTTCTGTATTTTTCATTTTGGGCATACATTTATGGTTTCCATTATGGGTAAACGCAATATCTTCATTTAAGGAAGTGCGGACTACCTCCCCCTCAATGTGATTTGATTCGTTAATACCATATGTGGGACGTATAAAGGATGAAGTTATGATATTATATATGATATTACACTGTAAATTATAATATACATTTATATCATTATTATTCCATTATATAAATTACGAAATAGAAATGAAAGTAGCGTTCATGCGTACGTACGGCCTGCCGTCTCCATGAACGGTGCATTTCATTTCATATCTCTAAATGATTATGTAATATTATAAATGCATGTATATACTGGATATATATGATATATATGATATATAAATCATGATTATAATTCGGGATATAATGGATACATGAACAACTTGTAATTATAAAGGGTTTATTTTTTACTCAAGTACCAATGATCATTAAAACGACCGTTTTTTACTTAAATAATTACATAGTGTTCATGACATGGAAATAAGTGATAAAAAGGAATAATTAACTTTAAAAAGGTTATCAAACAAGTAGAAATTAACTCAAGTTTATTATTCAGGAGATTAATGAACGATCGAGTCAAGTCAGACCTGAGGTATGAGACTTCTTCTCAATCTCCATTCATTGAGGCATATTTTGTTTTATACACAAAATTCTATTATACAGTGTATAAACCACTTTGACTTTTACATTTATCCAAAAGGAATATTTTTTATACGAAGAGTTTTTATAAATGACAAAAGGGAATGTTTTTGTCGTACGTATGCGGCGACAACGACTTCTCCACTGCCGTGACCATTATTTGAGTTTCAGCTTCCTCTACAAGACATACCTTTTTTTAAAAGAAAAAATAAATACCATGTTTTACTATTCTTTTATATTGGTATTGAAAATGGTTTTCATAATTTTTTTATATCAATGTTTTGTATTGATATCTTGTTATTGAAAGGTGGAAATTTAATGTTTCCATTATGCATGTTTTATGTGATACGATTATGTTGAGTTTCTTGGGCTATATTATGAAGACGGGTGGTTTCGTGAGAAACTAAGGGCGGGTGATCCCAATATAGCTCTCCAATGCATTGGGTAACGTGAAGGAGTGAAACTTTAAGGTTTCTCCGAATCGATTTAGGGAATATACTGTGATGGGTATTCCAAACGTAACCAAGAGGGTTACTCCCTACGTAAGAATGTTATGAATGCCTCAAGTTACCTTTATGTCTTATGATTTCTATGAATTATTCATGATTTGATGAGGTATGTTAAAGTTCTTATGTTTTATGTGTAAAGTATGATTTCATTATGATGTATATATGAACTTATGTTTCCTTTCCATATTTTTATAACCCATACTGAGCTTTTTATGCTCATCCCAAGTTTTTTTTTAAATGTTTTTCACAGGTCAAGGGGAAGGTACATGATATGATGATAGTGTCAAGGAAGTGTTAAGAATGAATCCATGTCTTATTTTAAATATGTTTCCACTGATGATAAAAATTAATACTAACTTTATGTAACCACTTTGTTTATATGTGGAATGTAATGCATGTTTTATGTTCTAATTCTCTAAAACTCTAAACCCGAAAAGATCCTCAATGTGTAATCTTGTAATAACTCAAGATTAAGTAAGGTTTGATGCTGGGGCCTTATAATTATCCTTCTACATGGTGTTAACTGAACCTTTTAATTTGCACTTACTGGATTTGTTTCCTTCTTTTACACACCCAAAGCGTCTTCCGGTTCCTTTGAAACATTCTCCTTGATGCCTCTTCCCACATGATTTACATGAATGAAATTGATCTTTCTTTCATCTATGATCATCATGAAGCTCCATCTTTCTCTTATTAGCTGAGACAGGAAACTTAACAAAGATGAGATTATTGATAATATTATGAGATTTATGATTAGGCATAATAACGATGTTTGGACTTCCAAATCCCAGTTCATTTGGATGCTCATGAAAAATATCATTCCATTGTCCATCATATCCTCCATTATCATGAATCTTCCTTTTTCCATCCATTTTCTAAAACCCAAAAAGAATATTGTGAGAGGAAAAAATCATAATCAATGGGGAGTACCATCAATATCTAACATCTTAGGTTAAATTATAAGATCGTTACCATAATTATAGGACTATAACCTATATATATACTTATCCTTAGGGACATCCCTAGACATACCTTATAAATATCTCTAGGGATTTCACTAATGTTTTCGCATCCTAGTTTCCAAAGGTTAACTAAACATTCACTCTGATTCCAACTATAGTGACCCAAAGCTTGACGTACATGGAAAATACATTACTTTTGCAGAATACTTAATACATGACAAAAACATACGCCCAAAGGCTGTATTAGTTTTGTGTCTTTGGAAACTCAAAACGTAATCTTCTAATCATGGTGAATGATCTTCAACATATCCCACAAAGATATTCCCCATTTTGGTTTTCTTACCTAAAACCATTCTTTATACCCTGGGTAAAAGAAAAAATGAAAAGGGTGAGCTCAAATGCTCAGTAAAGGTAAACATAGAGAACATAAAAAAATCCATAAACATTTGAATGCAAAAACATGAACATAAAATCTAGACATCAAAATCTTGAGCAAATACATAAATCATGGAAGTAAATAATGCATATATCATAAAGGAACATCAATCATGATATAATAGAATGTGAATAAATCATGTAATTGTGGAAACCATTTCTCACATGTTATGATTTCCATAGTAGCCAAGAAATTGCTGTCAAGACCATCTTAAAGGACAAAGTCCCTTTCTGAATCAAGTTCAATCCTCATTCTAGTCATGTATCACTGAACCAGATTAACTTACCATTCCAGCCATGTCTATCTCATAAGATATAAATATTACCCAATGCATTAGAGGGAGATATAGGTCCCAACCATCTCATAATGAAATCATTCTTACTTGTGCCACAACATGAACATAAATCATTCAACATTACCCGAAATATAAAATGGGTTTGCTAAACATCATCCCATCATAACATAATCCATAAAAATGGATATCATTTCATCATAATAAGAGTGAAACAATGTAAATCATAGACAAATTATACTTTAAACATATATATATGAAATAATGTCATCTTATATGGAAAATGGTTTTGTTAAAACACTTGAAATGAAATATTGAGGAAAATATCCCTTCTTCTAAAAAATAATTTTATTTTCAAAAAATTCCATGCAAATTTTAAAATAAAATGAATATTTTGAAAACAATCATGAATTCTTGTAGAGTAAGCTTCATGAAAATAAGGCTTTGTAAAACCGTAAAAATCCGTTCATGTCGTATAAGTTAAAGAAACATTATTCTTGTACTTTTGCTGGAAAATTCAAAAAGTACCTCGTATGGTAAACTAATGAATGATTCCTTACATACCATGTAGTAAAAGTCAAAAATGGGTAAAAAGAAATTTAAACATACATGAAATAATTTTATAAAACATTGACATGGATGATAAATATAACCCCAGTAAATACATACATATAAGAAATCTCGGATAGAAACCAATTGAGATTGCAACATTATCCCTTACCATAGGTCTGATATGATTTTTATGTATCCTAATATAAGGCCCCACCCATAAAACATACATAATATTGAGTTATTACAAGATTGAACATTGAGGATCTTTTCAGGTTTAAAGTTTTAGATAATTAGATCATAAAACTTGCATTACATTCCACATTTAAACAATGTGGTTACATAAAAGATAGTATTCATTTTTTCCCTCAATGGAAACATATTTAAAATAAAACATGGATTCTTTCTTGACACTTCATTGACACTATCATCATTTCATGTACCTTTCCCTTTACCTATGAAAAACATTTCCAAAAAACTTAGGATGATCATAAAAATATCAGTAAGGGTAATAAAAAAATATGGAATGGAATCATGAGTTCATATATACATAAGAATGAAATCATACTTTACCCATAAAACATAGTCACTTTAACATACCTAACCAAATCATGAATAAATCATAGAAATCATAAGACATAAAAAGTAACTTGAGGCATTCATAACATTCTTACGTATGGAGTAACCCTCTTGGTTATGTTTGGAATACCCACCACAGAATATTCCCTAAATCACTTCAGAGAAACCTTAATTTTTCCCTCCTTCGCATTACCCAATGCATTGGAGAGCTATATCGGGCTCACCTGCCCTTAGTTTATCACGGAACCACCCATTTTCATAACAATTCCCAAGAACCATAACATAAACGTATCACATAAAACATGAATAAAGGAAAAATAACATTTCCACATTTCAATCACAATATATCATTTTAGTATATTGAAATAATTAATCCATTAAAAAAGAAACCATTTCCAAAACCATTTAAAACATTTAATAAAGAGATTTTTGAATCAAAGTGTCCCAAAACACCTTGAATCTTTTAAAATTTTAAACCATTAATATCCTTATAAATAAATCCTTAAAACCATTTTGAAAACATGGATATTAATAAGAACAATTATTTAAAACATTTAAAGCAATATTTTGGTTAATGGGGTTTTACCAAAATTAGAGACACTTGAATACAATAATTGAGGAATAACATTTCATCAGAACTTTATAATATCATGAGAATAAACGGATTCATGATATTATATTCCAAAGGACAGTATATACACCATATTAGAGTGAATTGGTTCATAACAACAATGAAGTCTCAATATAAATGTCAAATGTGATGAAATCCCTTATAAAGAAGGTATCCTTAAATTAAGGATAAATCAATCTCAAAATTATGTGTGAAAAATATAAATACACCCAATATAAGTGGATATTAAGTGTAAAACAATAAAAGGCCATTCACACATATTCAATGGATGACATATTCAATAACTACATGTTGAACCCAAAGAAATCGAAATTGGGTTAAAAAGTTCCCTTGGTAAAATTCAACAGCCTAACGACATCACTTCAAAATTCAGAAAATGAGTTGATGAGAAATAAAAAGGGAATATCATCACTTGGACATAAAATTTACATCAATAAGGGTATAAAAGAACATATCCCAACATAAAAATATGTAAATTAAAAGACAATACAAGAGATGTCTTTTAAAAAGAGGAGGGTGAAAGGTTCCCTTACCGATTTGGGAAACCTTCAAAACGTACACCCCATGAAAGAAGGGTCATTCAATGAATATTTGAATACCCATAAATGAAATTATACTACAAAAAGTGTATAATAATGGTCAGTACATACACCACTCAAATGAAATTGTGGAAAATGTAGCATAAATCTCACGGGAATAAAAGTGAGATGAAAAATCCCTTACGAAAACTCGCCAGCCTAACGACGCCACTTAAAACTTCCAAAATAGATTGATGAGAGGAAATATGGTCTCTCATCATATGAACATAAAAATTACAGTAAGAGTAATATAAAATAGAATCCCAATCACATGAAATATGAGCTTAAAAGGAATGACATAAAAGGGTATACTTAAAAAGAAATAGAGGAGTAGGATCCCTTACCTCGGGTCTGAATTGACTCGATCGTTCATTAATCTACTAAATAATAAACATGAGTTAATTTATACTTCCTTAAGAACCTTTTTTCAAGTTCATTATTCCTTTTATATCACTTATTACCATTTCATGAACACTATGTAATAATTTTAGTTAATAACGGTCGTTTAAACCATCATTGGTACTTGAGTCAAAATATGCTCTTTATAATTACAAGTTGTTCATGTATCCATTATATCCAGAGTTATAATCATGATTTATATATCATATATATCATATATATCCAGTAAATATTCATTTTATACTATTCCATATCATTTGGATATAAAAAACGAAAAGCATCGTTCATGGAGACGGTAGGTCGTACGTACACATAAACGCTACTTTCATTTTTTCATTTTCATATTAATGGAATTAAAAATAAATGATATATATATATATATTATAACTCTATTATAATATATATTTTATATAGGTCACATATGTTCATTAATTTCATTCTTTATACATTCCATGTATTGCATGTACGAGTCACATCACTTGAGGGGGCGGAAGTCCGCACTTCCTCATATGAAATTATCGCATTTACACAACACGAAAAGAATAAAGGTATGGTTTAAATATAAAATACAGAAGAATATATTAAACATAAATACCATATATATAATATATAAAATACAGTGTCATCATAATGGCCACCTTTAAAGTTGTTAAAAGAATATTGAACAATCATCGTTTCGTGAGGCAGAAAATCGCCAACCACAAAAACAATATGTTCATTAACCATTAGACTAAGATGTGTGTAAGTGTAGCTAGAATAATTATTATAACAAAATACTAGTATATTTAATATACTGTAGTTGTTACAAAAGAAATGAATAAAAAGAGTTTAGTGGGTTGGAGAAGCAAAATAAAACAACAGGACTCAAGTGAAGACATTATCTTAGAATCGGGTAACTCCCTTTGGTTTGAGCTAAAAGGCTTCCATGGGAAAACTTCTGCCCAAAGTGAGGATTCAAAGAGTTAGATAGGGATTTTGAGAGACCAAATGTGCAGGGGTTGGCTGAGAAAAAGGCCTTGTAAGTGTGGGTAAGGAGGTAGGGGTGGGGGCCTTTTATAAGAGCAGAGGAGGGGCACTCTTGGAATGTAAGGAAATGTTACATTATTTTAGAATGTGTTTCGGATATTAATGGTCCCACATTGATGTGTTTCTAGGATAAGGTGATAAGGGTTCTAAATCCACCCATCCAATAGGTTTCGGACATGTGTAGGTCTTAGATATTACATTATCTTTCCATTTTATTTAAATCGTTAAATAATGAGGTCATCGCTGCATCATCATGATGTCAAAAATAATTTAATTTATTTAACGTCTAAAAATAATAATAAAAATACTATGATGTAGTAAATAATTATAGATTTCCAATTAATATTTATAGTCTAAAATATCATTTATGTAGACAATATTAAAAATATTTTACTTTGGTGATACATTCTTTGTTACATTTAACATTCTTTAAAAATGAAAAGAAAAAAAGTCACTTTCTCACAAAAGTGATTCCATGGGGCCCCCAAATTTGGCACAAGGAATCCCATGGTCGGCAATGAGACAACCAGTAGCCTTAGGACACATTTTGTGGTCATTTTTTATTATTATGATATTATCTTATTATCTTTAACTACCCGATTACTCATTAATCAAGATAATTAAAGATAATTACAGTCGTTACTATTCATAGTGTCCAAAAACAAAAGAGTCTTAATTACATAATTTGGAACTTTTTATTCTAAATATTTAATCCATTTTACCAAATTAAAAACACATATATTTCAATAATTAATTTTAAAAAAACTTCCCGTTTTCAAAACAAATAGAGGGTTTTTTAGAAACAATATTTATGAAAAGTTCGGCACTTGTTTATTCCTAATTACAAAGTGAAATTATTCCAAATGACAACCATTGAATTACATGGTAAAAATATATTCTAATTAAACTTTAAAACAAATTAAAAAGATAATATAACCATAAAATTAAATTATACGAAAAAGCAGTTTTGATGTAAAATGCAGTATTTTTCACTATTCATTGAAAAATGATCATTGTCAGAAAAATACCAAAAATTAACCCAAGGTAAATTTCAATGTCCCAATAATAAATAATATGTTTATTTTAAAAAATAGAGCTTATAAAATTTTCAAAAAGTGGATTTAAAAAGGGGTTCGCCATCAAAAGGCGGTTAATCGACCTTTTAAGGAATATTAGAATGTTTATGCTTAAAAACTGGATTCATTTGCATTTTTAATCCTCTAACATTTATTGAAAAAAATATTTGACAAAAATTTATAATCATTTTGTAGTTAGTTCTGTTCATTCCTGCCATTAAAACGGCTAGGCGTTAACTACCATTTAAAATAATATTATTTCATTATTAGAGTGCAAGGTAAGATTTCAAAGAAACTTGTTTTGCATATTGGGTACGCCATCGAGCATAGAATTCCCTTTAAAGTAATATTAATATTTTATTCAAAAATATGGATAAATATGAAAATTTCATATTCTTTATTTACCTAGGGTGTCACATCCTCCCCCCCCCCTTTGGGAATTGCGTCCTCCCAATTTTAAAATTGAGCTTGGAAACATCCTTGATCATCCCACATCGGAACAAGATTAGGTAAATCAATCACATTAAAATAAAGAAAGATAAGTACAAAGGTCATCCGAGTTAACCCATACTAGGATTCCAAGTATGAAAATATGGACATGGAGGAAAAAACAAAGGGTCATGTTCTGATGGAGAGTGATAGTAAACATGTCTAGGAGAAAGTTAACCACAAGAAAATCACAAACATTTGATGGGTTAAACGGTATTTGATTCCTCCGTAGGAAAATTTAATAGACAACATTATTGTTTTAAGTTACTTTTTATTGAGGAATTTGTTCATAAGTAAACATAATCACTTATCATGTTGACTTTCAACTTTTATTAGATTCCTTACACAAACTCATATTTTCTCCAAAAGATGAGTATTTAGGAAGACTTGTTCACATTAAGAGTACTATAATAAACTTCTACAAAATCACCTAATCCACAAAAGAGAACTATATACATCCCATTCCTTTAGACATTAACCAAAACCAAAACCAAAAAGGTTAGTACAAGATCAGATAATCCAGAAAAGGATAACCCTTTATAAAAATAAAATGTATTCTTAATCTCCAAAATTTGTCCAACAAAACCCAAAGTTCAATGAGGACCATTTTATAAACAATTTTTCCATAAAATTCTTCAAATTAAACAAAACTAAGATTGAAACCCAAATATTTGAAGGATTTAGTCACATAGTCTTCCAAGTTAAATCATAACATTTATCTCCAAACAACATCAGTTTCTCTTAATGTCTCATATTAAAAATTAATTAACCTAATCACATCTCCTCCATGATAGGTCAATAAATTTCCATCGATAACCCCAAATCAACTTACTCTTAATTCATAAAATCATCTAACTAAACAGAATCAGTCAAACTAACTGGGGACTTCACGTAGTCCAGTGGTAGGCGATAAATACCAGTTTCACATTGGTTGTGGGTTCGATTCCCGCAGCTTTGTCCGACGCAACGGCTTGTCACACGGTTAGCATGTTGTCCATTTTATAAAACTCCAAAAATAACCCTAACATGTTTTAACCTAAATAGTTTCCTTATACCTCTCATTTTCATCCAAATTTGTTATGATCTCAACATCTTAATTCTTGAAGTCTTATTTCACCACCATAAGATAAAATAAAACGATTCCCCAAATGAATAACATCATACCTTGATCATGGCGTCCACTCGGTTTCATCGTCATCTTGCTCACGTAGGTAGAAGTCCCATGCATTACAAAAATGATTTAGAGATCCTTCAAAATCATTTTCGTCCTCCATCCAAAAACAACTTGTACAACATGGGTCATATGGGTGTTCACAGAAATATAGTTTTGGAAAATAATCATGTATGACATATAATTCCAAAACATCTGATAAAACATGATTTCTATAAAATAGTCGGACAGAATTTGAGTTGAAACATTCTATTATTGGTCCTTTTAAAATACCATAAGTATGTGTTGAGAGATGATATTCTAAAATCAAATATAAATAGGTTGCGCAAGGGTCTCCTTCCTCAGAACCATTTTTAAAATCATAATATGCTTCAAATTCTTGTGATAAGGTTAAATATTTTCAAAATACCTTGATAATATTTACCTTTCTTGAAAATATGAGAATATTGTGAAAATAGTATTTGTCTAAAAACAACCCATGATCCACGGTGATAACGAGGTATAGTGGAGGTCTTTGATATCTAAATCAACTTCTTGCAAGTGAGTTGTATGCTAGAAAAAGTTTCACAATCATCCGAACATGACATTGCAATAATTATTGCAAGCATGTCATGAGGAAGAGATAGGAATGTTGTTTGAGATCCTTCTCCGTCCATTCGTAACCGACTTTACATGACATGAAAAAAAGTTATAAAACAAGGATTTAACTGATATAATAGATATAGGGACTAATCATGTGTCTAACAAAAACTCCTCATCCCTAAAGTTGTCTAAACCTCCCTTTGATACGAACTATATGGCCCCAGCCTTAAACCTTACTTAATCTTGAGTTATTACAAGACTGCACATTGAGGATCCTTTCAGGTTTAGAGTTTTAGAGAATTAGATCATAAAACTTGCATTACATTCCACATTTAAACAAAGTGGTTACATAAAAGATAGTATTCATTTTTCCTCTCAACGGAATCATATTTAAAATAAAACACAGATTCTTTCTTGACACTTCCTTGACACTATCATCATTTCATGTACCTTTCCCTTGACCTGTGAAAATTATTTCAAAAAAACTTGGGATAAGCATAAAAAGCTCAGTAAGGGTTATAAAAAAATATGGAATGGAAACATGAGTTCATATATACATAAGAATGAAATCATACATTAACCATAAAACATATGCACTTTAACATACCTCACCGAATCATGAATAAATCATAGAAATCATAAGACATAAAAGGTAACTTGAGGCATTCATAACATTCTTATGTAGGGAGTAACCCTCTTGGTTACGTTTGGAATACCCACCACAGTATATTCCCTAAATCTCTTTGGAGAAACCTTAATGTTTCACTCCTTCGTGTTACCCAATGCATTGGAAAGCTATATCGGTCTCACCCGCCCTTAGTTTATCATGGAACCACCCATTTTCATAACAATTCCCAAGAACCATAACATAAACGTATCATATAAAACATGCATAAATGAAACATAACATTTCCACATTTCAATCATAATATAACATTTTAGTATATTTAAATAATGAATCCATTCAAAAAGAAACCATTTCCAAAACCATTTAAAACATTTAATAAAGATATTTTTGAATCAATGTTTCCCATACCACCTTGAATCTTTTAAAATTTTAAACCATTAATATCCTTATAAATAAATCCTTAAACCCATTTTTAAAACATGGATATTAATAAGAACAAATATTTAAAACATTTAAAGCGATATTTTGGTTAACGGGGTTTTACCGAAATTAGAGACACTTGAATACAATAATTGAGGAATAACATTTAGTCAGAACTTTATAATATCATGAGAATAAATGGATTCATGATATAATATTCCAAAGGACAGTATATACACCATATAAGAGTGAATTTGTGCATAACAACAATGAAGTCTCAATAGAAATGTCAAATGTGATGAAATCCCTTTATAAAGAAGGTATCCTTAAATTAAGGATAAATCAATCTCAAACTTATGTGTGAAAAATATAAATACACCCAATATAAGTGGATATTAAGTGTAAAACAATAACAGTTCATTCACACATATTCAAAGGATGACATATTCAATAACTACATGTTGAACCCAAAGAAATGGAAAATTGGTTAAAAAGTTCCCTTGGTAAAATTCGACAGCCTAATGGCATCACTTCAAAATTCAGAAAATGAGTTGATGAGAGATTAAAAAGGGAATATCATCACTTGGACATAAAATTTACATCAATAAGGATATAAAAGAACATATCCCAAAATAAAAAGATGTAAATTAGAAGACATAACAAGAGATGTCTTTTAAATAGAGGACGGTGAAAGGTTCCCTTACCGATTTGGGCAACTTTCAAAACGTACACCCCATGAAAGATGGGTCATACAATGAAGATTTGAATACCCATAAATGAAATTATACTACAAAAATTATATAATAATGGGAAGTACATACACCGCTCAAAGGAAATTGTGGCAAATGTAGCATAAATCTCACGGGAATAAAAGTGAGATGAAAAATCCCTTACGAAAACTCGGAAGCCTAACGGCGCCACATAAAACATCCAGAATGGATTGATGAGAGGAAATAGGGTCTATCATCATATGAACATAAAAATTACAGTAAGATTAATATAAAAGAACATCCCAATCACAAGAAATATGAGCTTAAAAGGAATGACATAAATGGGTGTACCTAAAAAGAAAGAGAGGAGTTGGATCCCTTACCTTGGGTCCGACTTGACTCGATCGTTCTTTAATCTCCTGAATAATAAACTTGAGTAAATTTATATTTCATTAAGAACCTTTTTTTAAGTTCATTATTCCTTTTATATCACTTATTACCATGTCATTAACACTATGAAATTATTTTAGTTAATAACGGTCGTTTAAACGATCATTGGTACTTGAGTCAAAATATGCTCTTTATAATTACAAGTTGTTCATGTATCCATTATATCCTAAGTTATAATCAATGATTTATATATCATATATATCATATATATCCAGTAAATATTAATTTTATACTATTCCATATCATTTGGAGATAAAAAATGAAAAGCACCGTTCATGGAGACGGTAGGTCGTAGTACGCATGAACGCTACTTTCATTTTTTCTTTTTCATATTAATGGAATTAAAAATAAATGATATATATATATATATATTATAATTACAGTATAAAATATATGTTATATAGTTCACATATTTTCATTAATTTAATTCTTTATACATTCCATGTATTGCATGTACAAGTCACATCATTTGAGGGGGCGGTAGTCCGCACTTCCTCATATGAAATTATCGCATTTACACAACATGAAAAGAATAAAGGTATGGTTTAAATATAAAATACAGAAGAATATAGTAAACATAAATACCATATATATCATATATAAATTACAGTGACATCATAACGGCCACATTTAAAGGTGTTAAAAGAATATTGAACAATCATCGTTTTGTGAGGCAGAAAATCGTGAACCACAGAAAAGTATGTTCATTAACCATTAGACGAAGGTGTGTATAAGTGTAGCTCGAATAAATCTTATAAAAACATCCTAGTATATTGAATATACTATAGTTGTTACAAAATAAATGAAAAAAATAGTTTCGGGGGTTGGAGAACCAAAATAAAACAAAAGGACTCAAGTGAAGACATTACCTTAAAATCGGGTAACTCCCTTTGGTTTGAGCTAAAAGGCTTCCCTCGGAAGACTTCTGCCCAAAGTGATGATTCAAGGGGTTAGATAGGGATTTGGAGAGACCAAATGGGAAGGGTTTGTCCGTTAAAAAGGATTTGGAAGTGTGGGTAAGGAGGTAGGGGTGGGGCCTTTTATAAGAGGAGAGGAGGGGCACTCTTGGAAAGTAAGGAAATGTTACATTATTTTAGAATGTGTTTCAGATATTAATGGTCCCACATTGATGTGTTTATAGGATAAGGTGATAAGGGTTCTAAATACACCCATATAATAGGTTTTGGACATGTTTAGGTCTTAGATATTACATTATCTTTCCATTTTATTTAAATCGTTAAATAATGAGGTCATCACTGCATCATCATGATGTCATAAATAATTTAATTTATTTAACATCTAAAAATTATATAAAAAATACTATGATGTAAGAAATATTTTTAGCTTTCTAATGAATATTTATAGTCCAAACGATCATTTATTTAGACAATATTAAAAATATTTTACTTAGGTGATACATTCTTTGTTACATTTAACATTTTTTTAAAATCAAAAGATAAAAAGTCACTTTCTCACAAAAGTGATTCCATGGGGCCACCAAATTTGGCACAAGGCATCCCATGGTCGTCCATGAGACAAAACGTAGCCTTAGGACACATTTTGTGGTCATTTTTTATTATTATGATATTATCTTATTATCTTTAACTACCTGATTACTCATTAATCAAGATAATTAAAGATAATTACCGTCGTTACTATTCATAATGTCCAAAAACAAAAGAGTCTTAATTACATAATTTAGACTTTATGATTCCAAATATGTAATCCATTTTACCAAATTCCAAACACATAAATTGCAATAATTAGTTTAAAAAAACTTCCCTTTGTCAAAACAAATAGCGGGTTTTTTAGAAACAATATTTATGAAACGTTCGGCACTTGTTTATGCCTAATTCCAAAGTGAAATTAATCCCAATGACCATCATTGAATTACATCGTAGATATATATTCTAATTACATTTTAAAACAAATTAAAAAGATAATATAACCATATAATTATATTATATGAAAAAGTAGTTTTGATGTAAAATGCAGTATTTTTCACTATTCATTGAAAAATGAACATTTTCAGAAAAATACCAAAAATTAACCCAAGGTAAATTTTAATATCCCAATCATAAATAATATGTTTATTTTGAAAAATAGATCTTATTAAATTGTCAAAAAGTGGATTAAAAAGGGGTTCTCCATCAAAAGGCGTTTAATCGACCTTTTAAGGAATATTAGAGTGTTTACGCTTAAAAACTGGATTCATTTGCATTTTTAATCCTCTAAAATTTATTGAAAAAAATATTTGACAAACATATATAATAATTTTTTAGTTAGTACTGTTCATTCCCCCCATTACAATGGCTAGCTGTTAACTACCATTTAAAATAATATTATTTTATTATTAGAGTGCAACGTAAGATTTCAAAGAAAATTGTTGTTGCATATTGGGTATGCCATCGAGCATAGCATTCCCTGTAAAGTAATATTAATATTTTATTCACAAATATGGATAAATATGAAAATTTTATATTCTTTATTTACCTGGGCTGTTACATCGAACCTCCTGTATAATGATTTAAATAATTTCATTGAATTATTACAGAATCATATTCATTGTTATGATATCATATATGGTTTACTAATGACTTTATATTAACCGTTCTTTTGTAAATTCATGTTAAAGTAGCGTTTTGGGTAAAATATTTTCATTTATCATCCGTGTTTGGACTTATAATTATTAATATGATTACATAGATCATGATTACATAATTCGAGAATATAAAACATGATTTATATATAATATATATTCAGAATATACATAATAGATTGTTAAAGGGAAAGAAATACATCGTTCATGGAGACGATAGGCTGTACGTACGCATGAACGCTGTTTTTGTTTCCTTGTTGAATTAAATGGAATTAAGTAAATGAAACTTATATGTTCATAGATCTCGTATCATTATTATGTAATATATTTTATTATTATTTATTATATATACTTTAAAATCATACTTGAATGGTTAATCATGGAAAATGAATCTCATCGCGTTCGTGGAGACATTAGTCCGTACGTACGCACGCATGATGATATAATTCCCATGATCATGGAATTGTATTAAAGTGTTTGTATAATATTTCACAATCATTATATCTTTACAATAATCATATATAGTTATTTATTTACACCATTATACCAATCCATGTAAGGTGGTGGTGGAAAACAGATTACACCACGGAGTGGAGACGGTATTCCGTACGTACGCACGCGCAGTGATTTCGTTTTCCGTAGGATGGATAGAAGGTGGAATAGGGCTGTTTTATATATATAATAACATATCAGTATATAGGTGATAATTATGTTATTACTTCCTAATGAAACAAGTAAAGAAGAATAATAAGAAAAATAAGAAGAAATAAATTTGAAAGAATCGGTAACGGGTATTACCTCTTCTTCGACACGCCTCTTTGAAACCTCCTCTAGGGGAACTAAGATTGGTCTCTGAAGAAGACCAGGACCTCTATCAAATTTCTAGGTAAGTTGAGAAGGGAAATGGGGATGGTTTGGCCGAGCTTTAAGGCTCCATGCTGAGTAAAGATGAGAGGGAGGAGGTATCCTTTTATAAGGGAGGAGAGGGGCACCTTTGGAATTATAAGAAATATTAATTTATAATAAATTATAACCCCTCATAAGAACCACCAAAATGACTCAAATTCAAATCTAGGATGAGATAGGGTTTTAATCTCAACAACCAATAAAATTTAGACATGTTGGGAATTTATTTTAAACCTTATCAACATTATTTATCCTTATTTAATCTATTTATATTTATTTGTGGTAATATGATTCTAATTTTTAAATTGTTATAAATAATTAGTTATGTGTTGTGAATTTTCCACAATTTGATAATTTATGCAATTTTCGACCATATAAATTTAAATTTATAATTTTTAAATATTTTTTTGATTTTTAAACAATTTTATAATATTTTATTTTTATAAAATAACAATAGTGCCAATTTTGAACTCTTCATTTATATTAAATTTAATAAAATCCAAACAGAGTATATATTCTAAAAAGATATTTAATATATTACTACCATGACAAATATGTCTTGAAAATTCGGGGAGCACATTAAATAGTTCATATAATATTTATTTTAATATTTTTAAAACCATTTATTTGGTATATCTCTTAACAAAATCATTAGTACATCATATTGTATAATTATTTAATATACGTATTTGTTGAATAAAAATTAAAAATGAAATCTTATGATGAAGATAGATCTCATAGAATTCATAATAATACTTTTACTTGAATTTATTATCTTAAAATCATAACATTTAAATTTTTATATTTATTAAATTATGATGGTGACAACATTGGAATCATTTAAAATAAAATAATATAAGTGTCATAATCACCTTTATAAGGATCCAAATGGTCAAAAATTATGATATTTAATTATTAGGGTTTATATATACACTACCATTTAGGTTTTTCAGATTTTTGAGCCTTATGATATGCATTATAATTTCACTAAAAACTATATTATTGATTTTTTACTAAATAAATAATTTCTGCATCATTAATGTATAAGATAATAAGGTAATCAAATAACACATAAAAATTAAAAATAAATTACCTTGATAAAGAAAAATATTTGAGATTTCAAATGATTATTTATAACCGAATTTATATTCTTTATAACCTTATATTAAAAATAGTTTAATTATTAAAGTTTGAGTGAGACATATTTCACTTTCCTTTAAATAAAATAATCTAAAGGTCATAATCAAATACAAGTGTGTTCCAATGGATTAAATTTCGACCAAAATATGTCATATCACGAAATATAATCATCCTTTTTTATTAAAACTAGTTTTAAGGTAATTTTATAATATTATATTTACCCTCAATTACCCGATTTACCTATAAATATGGTAAAGAAAATTTACCATAGTTACTATTCATAGTTCCCAAAAATAAAAAGTATCCTATTAACATAATTTCAACCTAGAGATACCAAATATGGAATCCATTTTTCCTAATTCAATAAACAGATGTTTCTGTAATTATTTTAAAATTAATCCCTCTATTAAGAAAGTGAGTTTTAAAAGTTAAAACATTGCAAAAGATTGAAATGATTTTGCCTATGAATTCAATGTAAAATAAACGCTAATGACATAGATTATATTAAATGGTAAAAATATATACTATTTATAATTTAAAACCATTAACTATTATAATTTATCCATATAAATTATTACGATGAAAGAAGTTGTTTTTAATTAAAATATAGCGTCTTTTTACTATTCATTAAAATGTTAAAGTTATCAGAATAATATGATAAATTTATCCAAAGTAAATTTTAATATCCTGATTCCAAAAAAGAATATTATTTTGTCATATTGAACTTATAAACATGTCAAAAAGTATATTTAATGTCGGTGCACCATCCAAAGGTGGCAAAACTACATTTTTTAAAAAAATACATATTTTACCCGAAAAATTTACTTTGATCTTATACCATGTTCTAGAAAATGTGTAAGATGAATAATAATGTTATAAAATACAATATTTATTTAATACTATTCATAATGTCTATTTCATAATAATATTATTATAATATATCGTTCCTTAGTGAAACTCGGTATTGCCTACAACACATGCTATTGAGGAAGGTCACGATTGTGTGCAACACCAAGCCAAGTCATGGTTGCGTGTAGTACAAGACCCCTTTTTTATTGCGTATAACAAAATCCAACCATATTTCATTTATACATTGAATATATATGTATATATACACTCAATGTTTCATTCAATAATTACTATCAAACAAACATGAAATTGTTTTTAACACGATCCTAGATTAGTGTTGCGTATACTACAAGATAATACGGTATTTCGTATAGCACAAGATAATCATGGTGTAGCATACAACTGAAGATATGAGAGAAATTAAAAAGAATATATCTTATAAAATCTTGGGGTGATACAGTGTTACATTCTCCCCTCCTTCAAATAATTTCATCCTCGAAATTTCTAGATTATTACTTCATAAAAAGACCCAGCTGGTTCTTCATCATAAATTCCTCCGGTTCCCACGTTACCTCTTCCATCTTATGGTTTCAACATAGAATTTTACCAGACAAGTCGTCTAGTTTCTCATCACCTGTTCTCTTATATCAAGAACCTTGGCAGGATCTTCGCAATAAGATAGATCGAGTCCCAGTTCTAATTCTTCATAGGTGAGTACATGTGTTGGGTTAGGCAGGTATTTTCTCAATAGAGATACATGGAATACATAATGAAATTTGGAGATACTTGGCGGCATTTCCAAATGGTAAGCTAAAACCCCAATTTGTTCTAGAATTTCGAAAGGTCTGACATACCTAGGAATTAATTTTCCATTCTTATCAAAACATAGAACACCCTTCCATGGAGATACCTAAAAGAAAACATGATCTCCTCCATGAAATTACAAATCATTCTTCCGGTTATTGGTATAGCTCTTGTGCCTACTTGGAGCTTCTTTGATGTGGTTTTGGATTACCTTCACATTTTCCATCATTTCCTCCACACGTTCTGGGCCTACGAGTATTCTTTAACCAACATCATCCCAACAGGTTGGTGTGAAACATCTCTTTCTGCATAAAGTTTCATATGGTGCCATTTGAATACATGAATAGAAGCTATTGTTGTAGGAAAATTCTACCAAAGGTAAATATTGATACCACATACCTTGAAAGTCAAGTCAGCAGGATCTCAAAAACTCTTTTATGGTTTGAATAGTCTATTATGATTTTCCATCAGTTTGGGGGTGGTAGGCAGTGCTCAAACAAAGTTCAGTATCTAGGGCCTTCTGGAGAAATTTATAGAATCTTGATGTAAAATGTGGATCACAATAAGAAATAATCGATAGGGGTGCTCCATGAAGTATCCCAACTTCATTAATAAATATAATTTCTAGACGTTCAAGTGGTAAATCTTCTCTTATAGCCAGAAAATGTGCTGACTTGGAAAGACGATCAACAATGACCCATATTGACTCATTCATTCTAGTATTCTTTGGTAGTCTCATGACAAAGTCCACTGTAATATTATCCCATTTCCACTCAGGCATGGGAAGAGGTTGCATGACTCCTCCAGGCTGTTGTCTTCCAGCTTTCACTTCTTGACAAACCATACATCTTGACACAAATTCAGCAATCTCCCTCTTCCTGTTGTCCAACCAAAAACGTTCCATCAAATCTATATATAACTTTCTGCTACCATGGTGTATAGAGATATTGGAACTATGAGCATCATCCAATGATTCCCTTTTTAGATTAGGTATATCGGGAATATAGTGTCTCTTCTCGAATTTCAAAATTCCAACTTCATACACAAAGTCACAGAATCTCCCATCATTCACAATGTTAATCCTCTTTTGAAACTCATCATCATCAGTCTAAGAACTCTTTATCCTTTCTAGTAAAGAGTGTTTGGAAACCAATTGAAAAAGTATTGATTTTTCACCTTCCATGGTTATCCCCAAGTCCAACGTTACAAGATCCTTGTATATAGGATCCTTTTCAACTCTCATCTTGTTCATAACTCCATGATCCTTTCTAGTCAAAGCATCTTCCACCTTATATGCCTTCCCCGGGTGGTAGTGTATGATGAAATCATAATCCTTGAGTAGTTAAAGTCATCTCCTTTTCCTCATGTTGAGTTCTTTCTGTGAGAAAATATACTTCAAACTATTGTGATTGGTATATATCTCACATTTTTCACTATAGAGATAGTGTCTCCAAATATTCAAAGAAATATTACAGCTGCTAACTCAAGATCTTGATTGGGATAGTTTTGTTCTTGAATTTTTAGCTGTCATAATGCATAGGAAATAAATCTATCATTATGCATAAGGACACAACCAAGTCCTTTCTTTGAAGCATCACTATAAATATCAAACCCATCATTCCTCTATGGTAGAGTCAAAATAAGAGAATTGACTAATCTTGTCTTCAGTTCTTCAAAAAAAATCACAATCTTTTTTCCAAATAAATTTAAGCCCTTTACGTGGGATCTTGGTTAATGGGTTATCCAATTAGGCAAAATTTTGGACAAAATGCCGATAATAACCTGCTAAACCAATAAAACTGCATACCTCAGTTATACCTGTCCGTACTGGCCATTCATGGATTGCTCTTGTCTTAGAAGGATCAAGGGATATTCCATCCTTAGAGACAATATGGCCAAGAAAAGAAATCTCTTGAACCCAGAATTCACATTTTCTAAACATACCATATAATTCATTTATTCTAAGAGTCTTTAGAATAATGTTCCAATGATTTTCATGATCTTCATAGATTTATGAGTATTCCAAGATATCATCAATAAATACCACTAAAAATTCATCAAAATATTCCTTGAAAACTCTATTCATTAGATCCATGAAGATAGAGGGTGCATCAACCAATCCAAATGGAATTATTGTAAACTCGTAATGACCATACCTGGTTCAAAATGTTGTTTTCGGATTGTCTTCCTTCTTCACACACTACTGATGATATCCATATCGAAGGTCAATCTTTGAAAAGTATTGAGATCCATGAATTTGGTAAAATAAATCATCATTGCGAGGGAAGGGATACCTTTTCTTTACTGTTATAGCATTGATCTCTCTATACTCAATGCAGAACCTCATAGATCCATATTTATTTTTAACAAAAAGGATAGAGGATCCCCATGGAGAAACACTTGGGGGAATAAATCCCTTATTACTCAATTACTGTAGTTGTTTATTTAGTTCCATTAATTCCACAAGGTCCATTCTATAATAGGTCTTCGATATGGGCCTTTATCGAAGAATTAAATCAATGGAAAACTCAATTTCTCATTCTGGAGGATGTCCAAGTAAATATTCTTAAAAAAAATCCACATATTCTTTCGCAATAAGTACATCCTCTATTTGGGAATTCCTTTCCTCACCCACAGTTATTTCATTTTCTTCCTCCCCAATAATTGAATTAAGATGAGCTACTGGGGGTGGATCTAGATAGGAATTATGTGGTGAAGTTTCTTCCCTAAATATATTGTACTCTTTATCATCATCAAAAAATTTAACCTCCTTCTTCTTACAATAAATTTTCACATCATGGTATGAAATAAAATCCATACTGTGGATTATATCAAATTCAATCATGGGTATGATGATGAGATTAATAGATAAATAACATTGATATGCCTTAATGGGAACTGATTCACAAAACATTGTTGTATTGATACTTCACTTAAGAGTTTTGACTGACAACTCCTTTGTTAAATCAAATTGGAAATATATAATTTTCTTAGAAAACTGGGAAGATATGAAACATTTCGATGATCAAGAATCAAATCATGCATTGGCTAAACTTGAGGAGGCTGTTAAATTAAATGACACTACGTCCTTCAGAGGATCAACCTCAGTAGTAGTGATAGTATATGCTTGTCCTTGATCACCTGTCCATTTCTGAGGTCAGTTCCCCTGATTCTCAGGACATTGATTTGAATAATGTACCCTTTCTCTACAATTGTAGCATTCAACACTAACAACCTTTTTCTTCCCCATACAATCACGAGCTTGGTGACCTTTTCACCACACTTGTAATAGACTCTCATTCCTTTCAGAAACGTACCAGGGTGTTTCATCAAACATTTACTACAGGATAGATATTCAACTTTTCCATTCTTC
The DNA here is from genome assembly GCA_963277665.1 of Viscum album. Taxonomy (NCBI): domain Eukaryota; kingdom Viridiplantae; phylum Streptophyta; class Magnoliopsida; order Santalales; family Viscaceae; genus Viscum; species Viscum album. Next base: position 1,912,216,252 of record OY728155.1, read on the forward strand.
CCCTTATTTCAATTTCTAGAGTGTTCAGCAGATCTTTTCTTCTCTTTCTTTTCGTTAAATTTGTAAGACTTAGAAAATTATTATTTTTGTCTTGATTACACATTAGACAATATATTCGTACGATGAAAAGAATTGTGAGAGTATTTATTGATGAAGAAATGGTTTTAACCCATCAAATAAATGATCAATATTACTTCTTGGGATACATATATAATATGTAGCATGACTTGTTAGCTTTGTAAGTATACCTTCATACTTTGCGACATTTTCATCATCCTTTTGCCTCAGAATCAGAAATTATATTTCCATATCCGCTCAATAGTCACGATGAAAGTATTTTTCAATGAAAATTTCTTTAAACTCTATCCATTAGATATTTGATACTTAATAATCATACATTGTGTTTTGAATCAATGACCACCATTGATCAGTATCTCTTTTGAGGCGGTAAACTTTCATGACAACTTTTTCCCTTTCGCTACTCCCCAAGGCGTGGAATATTTTCTATAAGAAATTTATCCATTACTCATATACTAGTGGATTTGTACACCCATTGAATTTTGGGGTTTATTTCCTCATGAAGCTATCTAACATTGATCCTCGATGTTGCGGATCAGGGTGCTCTATATGGGTAAGGTTATTATTCATAACCTGAGTGAGTTTTCCCAGTATGGTGATTAGCGGATCAGAACCAATTGCATCACCAGATCTACTATAATTATCTTGAGGATGATTGAAATACCTACATGGATTGTGTGAATTGATATGGTTTCCATTACTTCCACTTTGAGCCATTTCTAAACAATGGCATACACTATATTACTTTATGAATCGCAATACATAAATCCAAACTTTTAAAACACTTAAAATAAATTGAACAGTTTACAAATATAATCCATAATCATAAAAATGTTTTCTTTGAGAACATATATACTCATAAACCCTTCATAATGGATTTTAAAGAAAATGATAATTATCTTAAGCATATCCCTTGGGAGTGTCATAACCAAGAGTGCACTAAGGCTCATTGTCATGCAGCAGTTCCCATTCGAGCCCATCACAAAGTGGGGTTTTCGGGTTTTACCTATAGATACATTTGTGACAGAGCATCCTCTACCTGCTCGTATCCATACATGGATGTATTTCTTGAAAACATTCCAAAATCTCTACAATAAAAAAATTCTAGGAAAGTTCTTATATACTAATCCTCAATGTATATCTTAGGGATATGTGCTCTAATCAATGTTTATCTAAATCTAGTTTCCAAGGATTGTACTAAACTTCCTCTGATACAAAATGTAACACCTTGAACCGAAAATCCCAGAGTCGGTGCATTATTATGTATCATTGTCATGATCACAAAAGAACCTATCTCAAAAGACCTATTAGTTTAGTAGCCTTGGAAGTAATAGATACATTCATAATTTTTACATTACATCATAAAATCGAAATCTACAACAACATTGTGTCTATAGAAAAAAATAATATCCCATAGACTATCCCTAAAAGTCAGTCATAAAATATTTCTTTGCATCTTAGGAAAAATAAAACATTGAAAGGGGTGAGGATAGATGCTCAGTAAATATAACAATATAGCAGAAAATTTCATAACTAAGCATAATCATTTAAGGCAACGTAAAAAGCTAAAACAAAAACCTTTTCAGCATAAACTTCATCATAATATGGAAAATATAACTCAAAATAATTCCATTTACTTACTCACATAGATATTATACTATTCAAATAATCACTTGCAATATCAATAGCCACTTTCATAATGGTGGAATGCATAATGCCAGACTTCATAACCACATATTCAAGGCCTTGTGCCTAGACTACAAATACGGTTTTGTCAAGGCCTTGTGCCAAGACACTAGATTTTCTTGTAATACCTACCAATGCATCGTGGAGAAATAGAGGTTTCTACACATCACTTACTAAGTCCAATGCATTCCTCATATGAAAAGGTTAAAACATAACATAAACATTTGTATTATAACAAGTATACAAAAAGAAAATAATTCATCCATAAACCATGAATGGTGTAAAAATAACACATCCACAGTCAAACATATCACAAAAACTTCATTACAATATTGATGTTTTGTATTATTATAAATCGACTTCAAATACGCTATAAATCCATCAAAGGATTTTGACATAGATGAAATCAAAACCATTTTTTGAAAAATATCTCTTTCTATTTTGAAATCATTTAAGAGTCACAAAAATATAAAAAAAACATATATTTTGAAAATATTCTTATAATCCTGTAATAGAAGCATTGGTGATGATATGATAGTTGAAAATATTCTAACCCACTGTATAAGTTAAAAAAATAATCTTATCTTTATTTTGTCGAAAATGTCATAAGGTACCTTGTTTGGAAAATGACAAAATGATTCCTTTCAAACCATTTTATAAAAACTCAAACAAGGGTATAAATTAAATTAACCCATAGTCTTCTAAATAGTAAAAATGTTTTGGAATACATTTTTAAGAAACATGGATGTGTATGATAAAGAGGTCCTCGTAGAAACTTACTTAAAAACAACCTCTGATAATAAAGTGATTGTGAAATTAACACTTACCTTGTACTTTTCCTTGGTCAAGGGTAGGTTAACCTCCTGTATAATGATGAAATAATTGTTATTAAATTATAAAACAATAATAAACAATAATATGATATCATATATGATCTTTTAATATTTCATTGTTAATAATATTTTAGTATTGTCGTCGTTTCAGGTGTTAACTGATTCATTTTCCTTTATATAATCTGTTATGTAAGTTATGTTTGTTATCGATAGGATGTATCAGATTCATATTCATAATGATATTAAGTCTTTAAAAATTATTTTTAATCATCTAATGAAAATTATTCTTGAATAGATATGATGGGTAATGAATCTCATCGTGTTAATGGAGACAGTAATCCGTACGTACGCACGAGTAAAAAAATAATTCTTTTGACATTAAAATCATATATTATCAGATGTTATATCATATATAAAAAATCACTATCATGTTATATTTATTATTTACATCCTTTATACATCATTATTATACCAATCCGAATAGTAATGTATTGAGTAACAACTACACCCCGATGTGGAGATGGTATGCCGTACATACGCACGTATGGTGACATGTCATTCAAAGGATGACTAGAATAATGAATATAGTTGTACCATATTTATAATAACATCACATTATATATAATATACGGGAGTTATTATTTTATATTTTAAACAACAAGGAACGAATAATTGGAAGAAGAAAAAAGCATCAAAGTGGTGGTGAGATATTTACCTCTTCTTCGGGTTCTTCCTTTTGATTTGATCAAAAGGAATCATTAGGATGTCTTTCTTACTAACGTAAGTCATCTAGGATGTAGGGAATACAGTTTAGATGGTATTTGGGTAGGTATTGGTTGATGAAAATGGCTTCGAAGGTGTGAATTAGAGAGAAGGGTAAGTTCCTTTTTATAAGAGGGGTGAGGGGAACCTTAGGAAAAGCTATAAAATATTATTTTATAATAAAATAATTTTTGCATTCTAATGGCTCAAAAACAAATTATTAGAAGGATATGGTGGGTATGGGTCCATAACCCCTCAACCAATTGGATTTAGAGAGGTTTGGTCACTGTATTAACCTTCTCTTTTAGATTTAACTCTTAGTTAAATAGTCTGACATTTACCATGTCTCTTTGTATTTTTATATTATATGGTTAATAAAATTATAATAAACATCCATGAGAACCCCAAGTGGTTTATTAATTATAAACCTATCATTATATAATTATTTCGGATGAACCTTAGATTTTTAGGATTATTATATCAACCAATAATATTGTATTTGTTTTAAAAACTCATTTATGACAATTTTGACATTATTTAATAATTGAATTTTGTTAATGTCCTAACAACTTTATTAATTCAAACTAAATACATTTAATCAAACCTAACTTGTCATAGTAACCTATAAAATTATTTTAATTCATTAAAAGTCTCAAATTATATTTATTTGGAAATTTATAATATCAATTATTTTAATATATCATTAATACAGTAATTAATGCATCATCATTGTGTCAAAAATATTTTCAATTATTTGTTGTCTAAAATTATAAATAAAATACCATTATGTAGGAAATCGTTTTATATTTCTAATGAATATTTATATTCTAATTTATATTGTGTGTGACCCTATATTAAAAATGGTTTAGTTATTACACATTGAATTTAACTCTTTTAACTCTTCTTTAAGTAAAATAATAATAATTGTCCTAATCTAATCCAAGTGGATCCAAGAGGTTCATATTTTATTCCTAAGGTTTTTTTCTGTCGAATTGTACTTATCCAATAGAATTATGACATGTGTTAGGGTAATAATAATATCATTTTTACCCTTAACTACCATATTTACTTTTAACTATGGAAAATAAAAGTAAAAAGTTACTATTCAAAAAAAAATTTCATCTAATTGAACCAAATTTTACTTGTTTATATTAATCGTGTCTCTCATATTCTTGAAATTAAACTCACGGAAGGGTTAAAATTATTTTTTATGTAATTTTGCAAATGCTCCTAGGAGGTGGGTCAAAGACTGTAAAAATTTCAATAAAATATTTTATATATCTAAAATTATTATAAAATTACTCCATTTAATTACATTACACTTATATAGGTATTATGATTCTATTTTGACCTAAATTAAATGTAAATAAAATAAATAATTATTTAAATAAAACTTCGATTTTAAACTATAACTCACTGTTTTTCACTATTCATCAAAAATTGAAAGTCTTCAGAAAATTACCAAAAATTCACTCTAAGATACTTTCAATATTCCAAATCCTAAAATAAAGTCATTTTTAAAAGATAAAATTTATAAAATTTCAAAAAGTGGGTATTACTATTCATAATGGCTAGTTTGATTGGTTGTGGTGTTTTAGAACTTGAAGTTGCACACAACACATGCTATTGTATTATTCAATGAGAAGTGTACCATAAAATCTTGGGGTGTTACAACCATGACCAACATCATCACACTGAAAAATAAACTAAATACATAGCTATAAAATAATCAAAATGATATCTTTCCATATTCTATACCCCACTCGAAAGACTAACCAATTGTAGGAACCTAGATATATAAAACATCAATCCTCACACCCATGCCAGGCACTACCCCTTAGGGTCTCACTGAAAAATTAAAAAACCTCCCCTCTACTAGTATAACATGGATAATACCCCTTGATCACCCTAAGGTATCTTAATATAAACATAATTCCATTTCATAATAATTATATTTATCAGAATGACATGTTTCTAAAAAACACGCTATATCTACCCCAGGGATTACATAATTTGATACTATTTGGCCTCAAAACAAATCCTACAAGCTATATATGAAATTATCATGTTCTTACAAATATCCCTCAAAAACCACATACTGTAAATATCCCCTTCCCTCTCTATGAAATCCTTGAGTTCCACTGTGAAAATGAAAAGATATTGTTATACATTCCTGCCAACCCAGAAACATATATAACCAAGGACCGACATATTACTATTCCTCAAAGTACATTCACCTAAAAGACCTTTAACAATCTCACTATATCTCAACCCATGACAAAAATCACTCATTGCATATGTCAGTACCTTTCTGGGGACCTTAAAAAGTTATAAACATTTTTCCCCGATGGGGGCAGAGCCTTTTCTTATCTACGAAACCTCAAACCCACCAAAGGAACACTCAAACCACTACTAAGGATTAACATAAGACTATCAATGAAATTTAGACATATGTGTACCATTTTTTATATTAATGACTAAAATTCAAGGCACAAACATTAAATGAACATAATGACACACATATGGTATATTATAAATGGTACAACCTAACACTTGTATTGATTTTCCATTGTCATATAAATCTATAAATAAATAAATATGATCTGACCAATTCCACCCATTCTTATAAGCCCCTATATCAAAAAAGATTCTGAAATAAATAATTATAAACATTTATAATTAATTATTAATATTGTTTCATGGTGCTATAATCGGAAATAAAGTATATAGAAAAGATTTGTTATTGAAAATGTGTCCAATGGTGAGTGTAATGATAATGACTTACCCCCAAACCTCTATAATAAAAATAATAATCAACTAGAACATGATAAATATTCAATTATGTATAATTAAATTTAAAATTCTCATAATATTGACTATAAAACATACCTCAGTTGAAATAGGGAAATATATTATGGGTTTAGTATCCTAGAATTTCATCTATCAACTATAAAAAACGGGACAACATTATGCATTATTCCACATTGATATACTGAAATAATCACCCAAACCATTGACTATAGAAATCAAAAATATGTATAAAAAATAGTGAAGAAAAATAATGAAATAAAGAGTAGTTCATGCCTTTAATCATTGTATAAATTTAAACCAATATTTTACACATTAATAGGGACAAATAGAAGAATAAGGGGAAAATATTTCGCTGAATGTCCCTTCCCCAAGCCCTGTTTACCTATAAATTATTAGGGAGTGAAACCTATAATATATTGGTTTCCCCCCATGTTTAAAATTTTTTTGGATTCCCATTGGGGAAGGACCCAATTGGGTCACAATGAAATGAATCTCATCTAGGGTTTCATTAGGATGTTACTCACTCGATGGTGTCTCAACCACTACCCCTAGCCATCCTCTTTAGAATAGCCCAAGGATTCATGGGTGAAGTCCAGTGGTAGTTATTAACAATCCTCTCTATTAATTAACTGCTATGATATGACCCCCCATGTTGTGGTCTGAATTGACCCTACCATCATCAATAATAGAAAAACCCACGGGTTACAGTTTTATCCACCATCAGCAATAAAAATGCAATCCTATATATATATATTGATTTGTGTAATTAAACTTATCTATAATGATTCAACCCTCTCCATAAATAAAAAATATTAATCTTATGAAAAAATTGACATCACAAAACCCTTGATTTTAGGTAAATTTATCACCTATAACATAAATATATAATAGGGATACCCCAACAATACTATAATGATTACATGATCACCAAAGAAAAATTTTGTACCTTAGAACACTTCTAAAATCACCTCACATAGATTTTAAGAATATTATAATCCATTTCGAGTCTAAATTACATGATCACCCAAGGGTTTTAAACATTAAATTCCAATTTCTTCTTTTTTTTGCAACCTATAATCACATAGGTCCTTACATTAATCATAAAGGAATTAATTTTTTCCCTCAATACTCCACCCCCTACAAGATCTATCTGATTTTTTATAGGGGGAACATTCTTCTGTTATGAAGAAATATATGGGCTTCAGAAGTAATATCATTTAATTAATGCATTTCAAGATATATAAAATTTGAAAACAATAATATTTATATCTAATAAATAGTTAAAATTACAATTATTGAAATATAATTGAAAGAAGAATATTTCAAATTTCTGTACACATTATTTTCAATAATATTTTGAATTAAAGTATAATTGGATGTTTCATAACATGTAAAATATAGTTGTTTATAAAATTAATATATTATCATTATTTAATAAGTACAGAATACATTTTATTTCAAAAAATATTTTTCAATTTTGGATTAAGTAAAATAGTGAGATCATGTGAATGTACTTTCGAAATATAATGAAATGATATCATACATACAAAAAATAAATATATTAGAAATATAAAATTATATTAAACCTCTACATATATTTAAAGTATATTTTATAAATTATTTTATAATAAATTACGATTACATTACCAAACTCAATTCAAGCACTCTCAAATATCATTGATAGTGTAATTAAATGATTTGGTCTTAGTGACTAATCAGATACATTTAACTATCTATATTCACAAAAAGTAATATATTTATATATTTTAATTATTAATGCATGTTCTGGTCATTGTATATGAACAAAAATTGATACTATGTTATGTAAACATGGAACAGGTATATAATTTAGTCAATGGATGTTCTAGTTTTTTATGAACTAATATACTGTGTTAATAAATCAATTAAATGTGAATTTTATTTAAAATGATCAAATCATATAGAGAGTGAACTTAACTTATATGGAATTGAGGAAGGATAGTTTCATTATTTATGTTGGTACACCAAATATATCAAGTTTGTTACAGATTATATTTTCCTTCTACAAGGGAAATACATAATTTTTTGTGCCAAATTGAAATAAAATGACTTTTTGTTAACATTATTAAAATTTAATGTACTCCAACTAAGATAAAAAATAATGAAGGTTTTTAATTGGTATTAAAAAATACATCTCTCTCAAAATAAGTGTAACAACCATCGACCACAGTATCCTAGTGGTTTTGTCTATTTAATTACAACGACATAGATACAATATATCACATCACCAAGGATTAATTAGTCTAGTATTCATGCACCAAGTAGATTTATATAAGTTTTCTTTATTACATGGGAAAAATAAACATAGATCATAACAATGTAAAATAAACCGTTACCTTATCACTTATCCAATGATTTCTTCATCAGAACCAATGGAAGGAAAAAAAATAAAATAGTAAGATAAAATTTATAGTAAGGGTTAAATATAGTGAAAAAATTAATCAATAATAATTGAATAAAAATTAATTAATCAAAATCAATATGGCATGGTGAATAACTGGAAAACATATGGCATCAAGACAATGTGAATGAAAATGCATCCATAGATTTTTTTCATAGTGAAAATCCTTTGGATAATGATTACAGAATGATGAATGAAAAAAATACACAATTGTTGGATTCCATGTATCTGGAACATGAATAATCATACCGCCTATATGGTTTAAGTCTATGGGTAGATACCCGTCTAATTATGTTTTCTAAACAAACAAAAAGGGTTTGTTATAAACTATTTTGTCTCATGAGACCAATCAATGCATCGAGGGAATATAATGTCAGGTGGAAACCTCCAATGATGGTCCAAAGAATTAATCATACATATATTTAGTTCAATAAAAATATTCATTAATAAAATATCTATATTAAATTTTTAATATTTATTTATCAACACATCAATATTCAAAGTAAACACCGTATGTAAAAATGGTATACGAATTAGACCATAATTATATCCATGATACAAGGAAATTTTTATATTTAAGAGTAATATAATTTCAAATGAAAAATGTTCTCAAAGGGATAGTATATACACAACATAAAAATGATTATTTCCCCAATAACACGAAATTCTCAATGAAATGGAAATTAAGATGAGGTCTCTTGCCTTATGTTTGAATTAGAACTGCACATGATCCTAATGTCCTAGATAATTAGATTATATTAATATATTTATTTGTTCATAAAAATTTATACATGTATTTGATTTATTATAATTTTATTAAGTTTGTTTATAGACTTCTTATTGAATTATACGGTACAAGTTTATTGTTTGGGTGCAATTGATTGCTTGGTTTTCATAATCAGTTTACTTGTACATATGTATAGAAAATCATGTAAAATGAGAAAAGTTATCCCAAATTAAAATTATACGTTTTAATGAACATAAGTAATATTAAATGGTTATATATTTCATTTGGTTATACTATATGAGGATGAATCATTAGATAAAACATTATTGATAACATTATTGATTAATTTAGCATTTATTAGACCACCACGATCTAGTATAGTTTTATTATTTAATAATATATATATATTCTAGTTTCATAACATTAAATTATATATGATACATATATTATTGTATTTTTTTAACAATAAAAATGGTTTTATGAGTATCCTTGAAGGTGGAATTGAAAATAAAAGAATGTCATCTACAAAGGCTGTAAATCTGCACCTCATAGATGATGTTTTCATTTTTATAAAACAAAAGGCAGATGATAAGAGACTAGATGGTTGATTTTCAATTGAAATAATAAAATTAAAATATATAATATAATTGAGTTATTAGGTATGTTCATATATGTGAGGTTAGGTAAGGATAATAAAATAAAATAAAATAAAATAAAATAAAATGGAAGGATTAAGGGTATCACATCTTCAATTATTCTCATGGAGAACCCCCATAAGGGAATGGGTTTTGGTATTTTATTGAGAAAAAAGTATACTAGATTTAAGGTAGAGACATGGTACTTGGGTTAGGTAGATACTGAATAAAAAACTAGGATTGGGTTGTTTGAGGAGAAGAGGTGGTGAAAGGTGGTATTTGTAGTGTAGGTGAGTGGTGTTTTTTTATTTTAAACAATATTTTATTATTTTAGATCAATGCAAGAAATAACGATGATTATTGTGATGCAATACAGTAACTAGTGCATGTGAGATCAAAAAAATGGTGACTACTTTTGTCAGACATCATCTATGACTCAAAAATTAATATATGTAGTGTATACCATAAATTATCATATTTCACTATTCACCAAAAATTCAACTATTTTATTAATACCCCAAAAATTCACCATAACAATTTTATATGTGTATAATTAATAAATTAAATCCATTTTAGGAAAATAATTTTCTAAATTTTAGAAAAAAATTTTTTAATTAAAATCATCATTCACTAAATGAATACAAATTTAATCATTTAATGTGATTTTATAAAACATTCAAAACTAATTAAGGGCGAATAAAATTATCTTATAATCACAAGAAAAAAATATTAATTTATGAATCTATTTTAAGAAAATATTTTTTAAATCATTATATTAATTACAATATTACAAATAAACAATTGTGTTTTATGAAAATACCAATACTTAAATTATGATTTGCATAATTTTTATTCACTTGTACTGTGATATAATTATATCATATTTTAATTTATAAGATTCATAAATTTTATTTATACTTTAATAGGTGGGTTTACTATTCTATAGGCCAAATTACTTTTTTTAAGGTTTAAATTACTCTTCCTATTGTCATGTTACTATTTCATTGGTATATGTTCATTAAATTTGAGAAAACAAAAAGTCTCTTATTTCATTCATTAATATTTATAGAGTTTGTTTTTTAATATCTGATGGATTTTGTATGATTTATATGATATAAAATAAATATTTGTGAAATGTATGCTATCTAATGAATTTAATTTACTTAAGTGGATACATACTATATTGTATTGAGTTTTTTTATTCTTTCCTCAATTAGATATTTCATCCTATAATTTTTTAATGAATATTTCCATCTAAAAATATTTGGGTTGTTCTTATTAATATCATCATTAGGTTTCCACATTAATTCTTCAATTTTATGGTTTCTCTAAAAAATCATTAATAGTTGAATCATAAAATTTCTCATTAATTGTTCACTTTTTTCTTGAATCTCTAGAGGCACTTCATAGTAAGACAAACCAGGTTCCATATCAATTTCATCATAGGTGAGTACATGTGTTTGGTATGGAAAATACTTCTTTAAAAATGATATAAGGAACATATTGTGAACATTCAAGAGGCTTCATGCAATTACTAATATGTAAGCTAACACTCTTATTCTTTCCATAATATCAAATGGTATGATGTACATTGGGATCAGGTTACCTTTCTTCTGAACCTTAAGACACCCATACATGGAGATACATACTAAAGGACATGAATTCCACATTGGAATTCAAAATATTATCTCTAATTTTCATCATAAATATTTTTACAACATTGATATTCATTATATAAGCCTATATTTATTTTACCATTAATATTGTATATTCAAAAGATTTGGGTATATTACTTTACTCTCAATAACTTCATCACAACAACTAGTAGTTCAACACCTCTTACAATATAATGATTGATATGCCACCATTTGAATACTATAATGGAAACTATCATTTTTGTAAAATTAATCCAATGGTAAATAAAAATTCTATATACCCTGAAAATCTAGAGACTGTGATCTCAACATGGCTTCTAGTGTTTGAATAGTCCTTTCAGTCTTTCTGTCTGTTTGAGGGTGATATGCAGTACTCCTATGAAGCTCAATATCCAAAGCCTTTTAAAGACTCTTCAAGAATTTTTATGTAAATAATGGATAAAAATTAGACACAATTGAATGTGGTGCACTATGAAGTCTTAAAAATTAATTAATATAGTGTCTTTATAGGATCAGAAGTATAAAAATCCTCCATTATAGTGAGTAAATGTGAACATTTTTAAATCAATCAACAATTAAACATATTGCATCATTTCTAATAGGTTTCTTTTCTATTGCTTTTAAAAATTCACTCGTGATGTCATCCCACATACATATTGGAATAGGTAGTGGTTTCATGGACCCTATATTATATTGTATATCTCCCTTCACTTGTTGATAATGTATGCATCTAGACACCTAGTAGGTAATTTCCCACTTCATATTATCTTTACAGAAGTGTTCATTCATATATCTATACATCATTTAATGAATAAGGTGTATAGATAAGTTTTATCTATAAAAATAATCTAATACATACCTTTATAGATCTGGTATTTATGGAACAAATAACCTCTTTTCAAATTTCATAACTCTAACCTAATACATAAATTATTTCAAACTTTCATCCTTACCAGGAGTAGTTTTTTTTCAAAATTCTCATCATCAGATTGAGATATTTATATATTCTCTAGTAATTATGGATTAATATAAATTTAAAAAATTAGTGATGTTTCATCTTCCTTATAAATTTTCTTATCCATGTTTACTATATCAATGAAAATATGATCTTTCTCAATCCTCATTTGGGTTAGAAGTTTGTGATCATTCCTAATTAATTCATCTATTACCTTATTTTCCTTTCCTGGGAGGTAGTTTGTTAATAAATAATAGTTATTGAGTAACTCAATCAATTATATATTCCCCATTTTGATTTCTATCTACATAAAGATGTATTTCAACTCTTTTTTATGTATATATCTCGCATCTTTCACCATAGAGATAGTGTAACCATATATTTAGAGAACCGATTCTGGCTGCTAACTCAACATCATGAGTTGGATAATTTTGTTCATGATTCATTAGCTACCTTGATTTATAACCATTAATTTTATTTCTTACATAAGGAAATAACCTCTTCAATTTTTTGATGCAATTTTTTTTTATCACAAACCCTTCATTTCCTGATGGAAGAGTCGATAATGGAGCATTGAACAATAATCTATTAAATTAATCAAAACATTTTGTACATTATTTGTCCATATGTACTTAACCCCTTTATATGTGATTTTGGATAGTGTGTTATCTAATGAGGAAAAACTATGAGTGAAACATCGATAGTTTCAATGTAAACAAATAAAACTACATACCATAGTTGTTTTTATGACCATAGGTAATTATTGGATTTCCATTATCTTCACATGATCAATTGAGATTATATCTATAGAGACAATATACACATAAAAATAGACTATTTAAATCCAAAATTCAATCTTTCCAAAAAAAACCATATAACTCTTTTCATCAAAGAGTATTTAGAATAATCTACAAGTTTTTGTCATAGTAATAAAAGATTTTAGAGTATATCAATATATCATCAATAAATACCACAAAATTTTCATGATATTCCATGAACACTCTATTCATTATATCTATAAAAAAGAGGGTCCATTAGTCTGCCCAAATGGAAATACTATAAATTCAATATGTCCATACCTGGTTCAGAGTGTTTTCTTATGAATATATTCCTTCCTTAAATGCAATAGACGAAATCTAGAAGGATGCTCTAATCTTTGAGAAATATTGAGCTACCTATAGATGATCATATAAATATTTAATGTACGGAAGAGGGTACTTGTTCATTATTGTAATAGAAATTATTTCCCTATAGTCAATGCACAACCTAAAGTATCCATATTTATTCTAAAAAAAGAACAACGATGCCCCATGGAGAAAACCTAGGGAGAATAAATACCCTATAACTTAAATCACCTATTTTTTATTCAGCTCCTCTGAATCCACAATTTCATTTTTTTTAGAATACTTTTATATTATTATGTAATTAGGGATTACATCAATGGTAATTTCAACTTCACACTCTAGGGGGGTGCCTGGTAAATCTTCATGAAATGCTTCAACGTATTCTTTCACAATTGGTGCATCCTCAATTAGAATATTACTTTCCTCATCCCAAGAAGATGTTTTGTTTTCCTCTAAATTATTTTAATTTATTAGAGATACTGGCATTGGATCTATATAAGAATAAGATGATGATGTTTATACTATAAAAATAATGGATTCTATTACTTTCTCACATATCAAACTTTTCTTCTACTTGCAATAAATTTTCACATCATATTTTCAAATACAGTCCACACTGAGGAATATATCAAGTTAAATCATGGTTTTGATGATAATTTCAGCAACAAAATCATGTTTATGTGTCATAAAATGAATCATATGACACATTTTTGTAACAATGAGGATTCCCTTAGATGTTTTGACTAATAAATGATTTGTTAAATCTAAAGGTAAATGCCTAATTTTCATAGAAAACTGGGTAGATATAAAAGTATGTGATGGTCTAGAATGAAATAAATAATTCTCTATATTTGGTGATTGGATGAATTTACATACCACCATATCATTTGATACTTCAATGTCAATTGTGGGAATCACGTAAGTTTCAAAATCTCTGGTCAAACTCTTTTGTGGTTAATTACCTTGATTATAGGGAAATTGATTTGAATATTTACCCATTTCATTAGAGTTTAGGAATTTTACATCATTTATTTGTTTCTTTCCCTTTCATTCATTAATTCAATGGCACTTTACTCCAAACCTATTACAAAATCTTATACATTTCAATCATTACCATAATAAATCTTTCCAAAAAAATCATAATGGGAATTTCTTTATTCCCATCATCTTTTTTGATGCTTCACCATTTTTAGGATTATAAAAAGATTTTTTTTCTCTTGATTTCACTTGGGGACATGTGATCTAGAAAATTATTTCCCTATTTTGATGTAACATTATTGTATTTAATAATATTATGAAAATGTTTTAGAATCCAATTTCCTTATAATACTTTGATGAAGATGAAAAATGAAATCATCAATCTTTTCTTAAAAATCATATACATAATGTAGAGGATACCTACATAGTATTGTGAAGGTATCCTCATACTCCACAACAGTACCTCCTTACCTTTGTTTCAAGCTATGGAATTTTCTCTTCATATAAACTTATTTCTCATGAGGGAAGTATTTATCGAATAATGTTTCCATAAAATTTATCTATTCAAGGTCATATATTTCGTCTTACTCATTATTATGCTAGATCAAATACCACAATTGATCAGCAGTACCCTTGAGTAAATATACTTCTAGTACTACCTTTTTATTTTCATTACATTTCAAATCCAGAATTACCTTTTCAATGGACTTGATCCACTACCCAGCTACCCCAGATTAGTACTCCTAATAAAATATAGGGGCTTCTGACATCGGAAACAATCCACCATAGGTGTTGTGTGGTAATTGGTCATAACATGATTTCATTCTCCTAATATGGTCTTTATCAACTCAGCTCCAACACTAACTATGTTTACTTTCTCAGTTGAAAAACGCATCCATTGTCCACATGTATTAACTTGTTTCCTTCCATTAGGTTCTATTTTTAAAAAATTGGAAAAAATAAATTTGGTTATGAATCATAATGCATAATTTTGAACTATAAAAACATTTATCATAAATCACTAATCTAATCTCATAGTCATAAACATTGTATCCTTGCGGATATTTTTACTTTTAAATCCTTTATAATGGTTGGTAAATAGAATTATATTTAGCCTAAGCATATCCCTTGGGAGTTTCAAACTATGTGTGCAGTAAGGCTCATTGTCATGTACTAGGTTATGCCAAGTCAGGCCCAACAAACCATGATAGATTTGTTACCCCTAGGTACATCTATTACCAAACCACATATCCTGATAGAATAGAGAAATATATCTATTGCTAGTAAGACCCCCATACTTTATACCTAAAAACAAATTCATTGATTTTATTCAATGATTGTCTAGAAACTCTATCATAGGGCTATGTTCCGTAAAAAAATTAAGTATAGTTCTCAATGATTCTGTTCAACTTCCTCTGATATGATCTGTTAAAAACATAACCCCATTATTATAGAGTTTGTGGTCATTTTATTACAATGGAGTTGATACGAGAGATCACATCATGAAGGATTGACCAGTTTAGTAGTCTGGAAGAAACTAGATACATACATGGTTCCATTATTATAATGGAATAAAAATCATAGATCAAAACAAAGAAAAATAAACTGCTTTCTTGTTACTTATTTGGAGATTTAATTTTCGAAACTAGGGGAAGGAAAAAAATAAAAGGTTGATAAAAAATTCTGAGTAATGGATACATATATCATAACCATGAATCAATAATAAGTGAATCATAATTAATTATGAATAGTGAATAACTGAAAAAAACACAACATCAATACACTAAGAATGAATATGAATCCATATATTTTTTCATAGTGAAAATCCACTAAATAATGATAAATGAATGATGAATAAAGAAAATGAATAATTATTTGACGTCATGTATCAGGAACATGATCCATCATATCATCAAGATGATTTTATTCTATGGGTAGACACCTTTCTCATTAGGTTATGGAACCAAACAGGAAGGATTTGTCACCAACTATTTTTTCTAATGATGTATGTCGATGTTTGGAGGGGATAAAATGTTGATACCCACCCATCAGTATTCTTCAAAATAATTCTTCATACATAGATTCAGTTTAAGAAAAAAATCATTTAAAAAATATTTATATTGAGTAGGAAATATAGATTTTTCAACATTTCAATATTCAATGTAAACACCATATGTAACAAAATTATAGAGCATAATCAATAGTCATATTCATGAAATATGGAAATATGGATATTTAAGAGGAATATATTTTCATATGAAAATTGTTATCAAAGGTTTTGTTGTTACTCCCACATAAAAATGATTAGTTGCATAATAAAGGAATGTCACAATGATATGGGAATGGATACTAATTCCGTTACCTTATGATTGAATGTGTTCTATAAATTATCTTAATTACTATGTAATCATATTAAATCCATCAATTAATTTAGTCAAGAACCTTTTTTACGTTTGGTTTATATAATATAATTTTATGAAGTTCATTTATGTCTATTTTGATGAGTTATAAGGCACAAATTTATTGTTCTAGAGTGTTTGATTCCTTGGTTTTCATAATCTATTTACTTATATATATATATATAAATAATCTTATAACAGGATAATAGTTTAAAAAAATTTAAATAAAATGTTATTAATAAAATTGAGTAAATTAAAATGGTTATATATTGCATTTGGTAATATATTATGAGGATTAACCATTAGATAAAATATTATTGATAATCATTTAGATTATTTTTGCATTTATTTGGTCATCACAAACTAGTTCCATTTTAATATTTAATATTCTGTATACATACTGGTTTAATACATTTATAAAATATATTACAAAAAATTATTATCTTTTTTATCCACAACAATATTTTTATGCCCAAACATGAAGGTTTAACCATCAAATGAAAACACATCATCCATGAAGGTGGTAAATTGGCACCTCTTAAACAATGTTTTCATTTTTAGAATAAAAGGAATATGAGAAAAGATTTGGAGGTTGGTTTCCATTGACACAAAACCATTTAAGTATTTAAAATATATTTAAGTTATCAAGCTTGTTTGGGTAAAGGATGTGGGGTAAGGATAATAAAATAAAATAATATAAAATAAAATGAATTGAAAGGGAAGAATTAATCATTTTAACTATTGAATTATTCTTATTTAGAACCTCATTAACTAACATGGGTTTCCCCTTTTATTGATATACAAGTATCCTAGATTTGGAAGAGAGACTCAGGAATATGACTTGATAGAAATTGGAAAAGATTCAAGGTATTGGTTGAGTAATGAGAAGAATAGGTGAGGGGCGGTATTTATAGAATATGGTGTGGTATTTTTTGATCATTTTGATTATTATTTTTTATTTTGGATCAATACAAGCAATAACATTGATTCTTGTGATTGAATAAAGTAACTAGTGAATGCGATATTGGACTAATGGTGATCTCATCATCCATACATCAACTATAACACAACAATTCTAGTATTCAGGTTCTACCTTAAATTATTATATTTCACTATTCACCAAAAATTCAACTATATTATATATATCTCAAAAATTCTCGCTATCCCTTTTTCAACATATATGATTCAAAAATGAACTCCATTTTTTGAAAAAAAATACAGATAAGTGAAATTAAATTTTTAATTAAAATATTTTTTTACCTGAATGACACCAATTTTAATATTATAACTCGTTTTATAATGCTTTGAAAAGTTAATTATGATCTCATAAAATTATTTTACAATCATAATACAACAAAATACATATTTTTTATTTTATTTTATAAAAAAAATTATCTATTAAATCATGAAATTTATTATGAAATTTTGAATAAACATTTATTATTTATAAAAATAACAACACTTAATTTATCATTTTCAAATTATTTATTTACATATAATATGATATAATTATAATATATTTTCTTATATAATGTGGCCAAATTTTATTTATAATTGATTATAAATGTTTAAGAATCTATTGGCCAAATTATTAGTCCTAAGGGTCACAATACTATTCCAAATGTCTAGTTACTATTCCATTTATATTGTTTCGATAATTTCTAGAAAAGGCCTATTATTTCATTAATTTTACGTTGTAGAGTTTTTTGGTTCCCTCTATGATTTTATATGATTTATAATATATTCCAAATTTTCTTGTGAAATGTGACCTATCGAATCAAATTAATTTTTTTTACGATGATACATATAGTAAAATCTTTGGGTGTTACTATAAGATACATACATCAATTATGTTAATTTAGAGTAAATAATAAATAGATTTCGAGATTACAACATATTCCTGAATGAATTTGATTCTATGAAAATTTAGGAAAATTAAGATAACATGTAAATTTGTGAAGAAAGAGACGGAAAAGGATATGAAAAAAAACAATGATGGTGCATACAATATGAATAGGGTGTTTATTAATGTCATTAAGTATCCATTAATAATTTCTTAATATTAGAATATATTATGATATTTAATATTATTTGTTTATTTATTTATTATTGAGTATTGTATATCAAGACTAGAAAGATATCCTTATGGAACTTATTAATAACAATTTACCACATGAAGTGTACATTCCAATAATAAAATATTATGGTGAAAATGAAATAACATTTATCTGAACCATCAAACATAATAGAATGTTTTTGGAAATTAATATAATGATTATTTTATATAGATATCAATAGTGATTTTATTTTCAACATTTTTTTCCTTCTATAAGGAATTACATTCACAATTTCATGTTAAATTATCTATATTTTAAGTCCATTAATTTTTCACTCAAATTTATTAAATTATTATATTATTTTACACTACATTTCATTATTCATGTTTTTATAATTCTTAAATGCCATATTTTCTCATTGGAATAGGTTATTATTTAATGTTTCCCATTACCTAAACCAATTAAGCACAGACCACATTCAACCCAAAGTGATCCCATTTAATTAATATATTTTTAAGATAAAACCAAGAATCATTTTACACAAATTTAACCCTAAAAAAAATAAAAGTTATTTAATCATACTAAATTTGATACCAACATTCTTAACTCATGTAACCTTCTTAACCCAACTCATGTAAACTGTATAACTCACATAAAATAAACAAAAATGGGAAACAAAATATGGTGGGGGAGGTTTACATGTTGTACCACAAACTAAAATGTATGTTTCGGAACAAATTATTTAGGAATTGTGTATTTTATATTTTTATAATATTAATAAATATAAATTTTATTTCTTGAAAATTAACAGCTTATGTAGGTTATGATTAGTTAACTCCAACCAGACCGGGATATTATACTCATCAAATAAGATAATCAGATTAAAAGTTGAACTCATTTATAATCTAACTAATACAATGAAAGGCTTGGTTTTATGGGTCAGTTTATCAAGTTTGGAAACAAAAATTGATCTATTATTCATTGTTCTCATGGGAGAAAGTTATAATGGATTTGACCAATCATATTTTTGATCATTAATATTATTTAAATTTGTCGATTTTTTTTAGTTTTAAAAATGTAGGTTTATATAGTAAATTAATACTTGTTAATATAGGGTCTTAGATCCCTTTTGGGGATTTTACTCAACCATGGATGAGGAAATATCTTATGCATGCATGTGTTATATCTTTAGAGATATTTTTTCATAACATGAAATGGTGACCGCTGAATATTTATTATTATAGGGTATATTTTTAGAATTTTGGTTTATATATAATTGATTATGTTTCATCAAAAAACTAGTATGGGTTGTTCACCATATATATATGTTTCATTTTAAAAAAAAATATGTTTTTTTATGCAAATACTATGTCCCCAAATGTCTCCCAAAAATATTTTCATATGGAATTATGATAATATTATTAAAATATGGAACATAATTTTTTATTAATTTCACCCATGTTAATATTCATATAATTTTAATATAATATGTACATTTATTTGAAAAAATTGCGTGATGGATATATTTCTGATCTTGAGGAGTATAATAATATGTTCTACAATTAGAATTTAGGCCATGATTATTTTTATCAAATTCATAGGATTTTGGTTTTTGTATGTATATATATGTATATAATTATATATTTTAATATTACAATATAATATATTTGAATCTATGTATATAATATTTCTGATATTTTTATTATTAAAATAATATTGGAGGTATAAGAGATATAAATATTTCATATAAAATAGATTGAAAATGAGAATGAGTGAATAAATAATTCAGGTAATGGTCAGACCTTAGGTTACACTTCCTATCACAATCCGGTTTAGTGTGAGAAAAATTGGTAGTTGGAAGGGTCATATAATCATTACAATTTCTTGATCAATGTTGTTCAATATTTATAGTATTTAATTTATATCATCATTAATAATGTCATACACATATAATTTGTGTTCACAATATGGATATGGTTCCCACATTTGAGAGAGTTTGAGATCGCCTAAGTAGGCCATTAATACAATTAGGAGATCTTCTAAATTGTCTATATAGATGGTAAATAGGTATTAACACCATATTAATTAATGTATTCCTATAAATAAATAAATTATTTACGTTACATAAATCCTTAAGAAATAATATTTCCCTAAATCTCGCCATTTTGGATTGATAGTCACTCTAGAATAGTGGTTGTTGTGCGGTTGATATTCACACTATACAATTATTTTGTTAATGGTAAATGATATGTCTTTAGTAATTAAAATATTATAATTTGGTATCAAATTTTCACACCATTAGATAACATGTCTTAGTGTCACATATAACATTTATGCGTTTAATATCAGTTAAAGTTGTTGGTTTAATAATGACCATTAAAATTTATTAATGTTTGACTCATTAATCTTGTTTGTAGTTTTAAAATATTTAACTTCTCATGTTACAACATTAAAATTAGATTTATCATATAGTAGTAAAATATTTCCATGATTATAAGAGAAATATTTAATACGTGTTTATAAAGATCCTTTCAACTTATGTTTTATTAATTTTTCATGTCACTTTACATTGGATGGATTAAATTTACCTCTAAGAAAGAGGTGTCCTGTAGATTATATCAATAATTCCCATATAAAATGGATGAATAGTTTAAGTATTAATTCATTGGAAGGTGTTTAATGATTTTTATAAAACAAACAAATGAAAGGTAATTTCTATATGGACATTCTTTAAGTGTTTGAAATTTATGTTTCTCCATTTTATTCTTAATGTTTCCTCTCCCACTATATATTATTTTTGGGTAATGTTTTTTCTTCTACTGCACAAATGTATATTACATTCCTATAAATATTATAAAATTATACATGGTTTAGGGGTGGATTTCACTTACCTTATTGATCCTCATGTACCTCGTCATAATGATTTCTTCAATATGAATTTGTATATAACCCCTCACATTAGTCATTTAGATTTATAATTTTATTATTTGAAAAAAAAATATAATTATTTATATATTTCATCATATTTTAGAATATTTTTATGTTTTTAGACATTTATAAATAAATATATATACATAAATATTAGATTTTATATATTTTTTATTATATTATTATGGTATAATATTTTAGTTATATTTATTCTATTAATTGTAATTTAATTTATGTTCATTTTTAAATGAATTAATGATTTCATGAGTAATTTATATATTCTATTTTTTTGAAATATTCTTTATTTTGGGATGGGTAATGTTTAATGAATATGTATCTTTTTATGTTAAATTATAGTCATAAAAATTGTGTTTTTCATTACTCGGTTTTCATTTATAAAATTAGTTATCATGGGGGGTAAAAATAAAATCCTTAAGAAGTTATATAATTATAATTCCACATAAATAAGATAAATTTTGTGGTGATATATTCTATATAGACATTTAGAATGGATAAATCCAAAAAAACCTTTAAATATTAACGTTAAAAATATTATTACTAACATCTACAATATGAACATGAAATCATGGTTTTGTAACAACATGTATCATTATTTATCAGTTTAATTTTATATAGGATAGACTTTAGTGAAATTAGAGTTCTGTGGGTCTAAAATTTTTAATTTAGTTTTGTAATATGAGTTTTTGAATGTGTTTTAAGTGATTAAAATGTTTCATTAGAGTTTTATTTTAGATGGGATATTCCTAATGTTAATTTAAGGTCATTTGGTAAATTAAAAGGGAATAAGATGTTGGTCATAGCTGAAAATTTGTACCCAGTAGGGTGACACCAACATTGATATGAGAGGTATAGTAGTGTTGTACAAATTTTCTGTCACATATAATAGAAATTGGATTCCAACTAGGTACCTGGTAAATGAAGTTACACATCTTGCAATGATTGATCATGCCAATCATTTAACAATTCCCCAATAGTTATAGTTGTAAAGAAAATAGGGGTGGGAATTTTGTTGGATCTTCCTCTCTCATTTCCACTTCGTTGGGGAAGAGCATAGTGGATTTTTATTGATGAATAATTGTAATTATTCCCCTTCAATCCTCTCACTTCATCCTTCATATGATTCTATAATTTTGGGAATCTGCGCCTTGGAATTGAGATATGATTTTATGAAATCATGGAAAAATTGTCAAATGATGATAGATATTATGTACAATATGGAATTTTTTTATTGATGACTGATGAGTATCTAAGGTTTCACATAGTATTTATAGTGCTATGTGACATTCCATATAGAGATTTTATTTTATCAATAATGGATAAATGTGTTTGTGTGAATTAATGCAGGATTTTATATTTTTTTATCATAGGGGTTTTGATGTAAACATGGGGTATTTTAACCAATTTTTCTATATTTTTCGGAAAAGATATGTTATACAGTTATTTTATTGGATATATTACAAATTAATTTAATTTTGATACTATTATGGAAATTTTTCTTGGTTTATTAATGATATTTTGGATTTTTCATGATGTTAGTGTTTGGAGACATAGAGAACTTGGATAACCATCACTAATAAGTTCCATTCCTCTATATCTATATTTTTGGTTCATGATTTTAATTTCATTAAATATATTTTTTTGAAATATTTTAAAACAAATCCTTTTTATGTGAAGGATTTTCACCAGTACATTAACCAAAGGGGGAATGTGGTAATTGGAGATAAGAACTGATGATGTTACATAACATATAGGAAGCTAAAATGAACCATTGATTATGATAGGTTATTGAAAGAGCATTGTCGTGGGCACTTTCAAATGATGTTTGGTTTTGGGTTACATAGGTGTAGTAGAGTGGTTGACCAAGGTCATCTCTCAAAGGAGGAAGTAAATTTAACATCATATTAAAGTTATTTTGAAAATATAATAAATAGAAATAATAATACTAATTAAAATGATGGGATTTTTTATTATTTATATATCTAGATGAATTTTTCTGGAAGAAGGATGTTTTTTTAAAAAAAAATAAATCAAATGTTGATTAACAATGCACAAAAAAGATGATTTTTTAGAAAACTATTTTTAGAAATTGCAATAGATCTAACTCTAACTCTTAATTTACTTATTAATAATCATAATTTAAATTAATATCTACTTAATTATTATCCTCTAATTTTTTAACCCTCGAACCCTATAGGAGTTAACTTAATCACAAAGATGAAATTACATAAGCCTTAGGCTAGCTTCGTAACACACAATATCAACTCCCTACTTTTATTGATGTTATAAGGTTATATTATGGTCAGTGGTTATTTATATCACATATACACTATGGAAATGAGGATTAATTGAGTTTAGGGATTATATTTTAACTCTACAAACTTTTCTCGTGTGGTCTTGTATTAGTGATTGAGTTCGTGCTCTCACAATTTACACAAAATATCGACCTCGTGTGATTTGTGTTTATTGTCCAATTTCTTAAATAGTTTCATTTAAATTAAAAAAAATCAATTAATAGATAATGTTAATTGAATTATAGGATCTCATTTATTCAAAATAGGTGAATTAAGTTGGTAATAAGTAGATTGATTACTAAGAAAACTACTCTTCTATGGGTTGTGTAGTCATCGTAGAAATGGTTTGCATGTGCAATGGTTTAGAAATGGTAGAACCCAATCTCGTTTATACTCAATATTTCTAGACCAAATAAAAAGATAAAATAATAATAAATTTGAACAAAACATAAGAAAAGAGTTGAAATAAGAGAATAAAAAAGAATTTTATTATGAAAACACAAACATTACAACATGAGGAAGAGGAGGAGGGCTTCGACAAAGGGATCCTTGCTTCAAGAGCTACCCATATTGAATTGCCTGGATAATAAAAGTGCAACCTCTTACCCACTTCCCTAAACGTTCTAATGCACATCCCAACCCCTCAAAATGATAAAAAGACTAATTAATAGAAGGGAGGGGCAGATAGGTTACATGTGGTTTCATGTGTGAATGGGGAAATTAGGAGAAATATTTTAATCCAAATTGCACCGCCCATTTGACCACCAAAACAAGTGAATGAGCTCTACATATAGAAGGATTATTTTTTCTAAATGGAATCCTCAATCTGTTATGAATATTTGGGCCTAATCTAATTATGTATGAAGAATTTATGGCCCAAATACAAAACCCATGTCCATTCTGGCGAGTCCAGCCCACCCATGCTGTAATGGCCCATTTAATCATTTCAAACGCCCTATTTAGCTCTAGTGTCCTGAATAAAAGTTTTATCTAATTAAGTTAGGAAAATTGTAACAAATATTTATGTTCAAATAAGTCATATTGAAATATTTATGTTCAAAATACTACAGTTCATTTTAAAAGGGTAAAACTGGAATTTTCAGCAGATTTTCAAATGAATGATATAATCCAAATTATTTCATAAATAAATATTTTTAGCACAATTTGGGGAAATTATGTCATTTATTATCAATAAAATATTCAAAAAATAGGGTTTTATCAACTCCCTAACACTTACCCTTTTGCACTCCTGGGAAAAACTTCATATCAAGTAAACATCAATATAAAATTAAAACAAATTTTAAAAAAAACATATCCTTGAGATACAAAAATTATACACCAATAATAAAAATATATCATGCTTCATAAAAAAATATTTTTTCAAGTTCTCCAATTATATCATTCAATATATTTCCACTTCATTTATCCTCTCATGCACAAAACACTTACCTCACTTGAATTTTCTCTTATCACACAAATGTCAATTTTTTAGCAATGTATTTCTCATCCAAACTCATACAAAGGTCACCATAGGCTTGATAAATTCCTACATCGCCACCAGATGTGAGTCAAGAGAATATGTTTATCAAGATGAATTTTATGGGTTTTCTATGGATTTCGGTTGGTAGGATTATGATGTGAAAAAATATGAGGGTGAATGAAGGGGGCTTGACACTTTTTGAATCAAAATTGCATTATTCTAATTGTCACTGATGTATGGTCTCCTCCTCACACCTATTCATTTAAATTCATCTCCATCATCATGAAGAGTCATAGAAATTTTACACCACTCATCATTTCAGCTACAAAAATTTCAATCCTCTCAAAAATAGTTATTCATGAAAGCTCTAGATAGGCACAACTTTCTTTCTTAATCAGAAGCTCAAGAAAGGCACAAATTCTTTTATCATGAAATCTTCAGAAAGGAATAACTTCTTTTATCATGAAATCTCTAGAAGGTCACATATTTCAACATAATGATTATTTTCTGTAGAAAACACATCTCTTTGGAATTTGATTTTCCATCCAATGTATCACAGAATGTGGTAGGACAACACAAGATAGCTTCCCCCGCACTTAATTTCAACTAGATTATACAATTTTACTCCAAGAGTTGGTTAGATAGGGATAATTGGATTCTAATGTGGCAAACCTAACAGGTTGTTCATGGATTCTAAGGGCTACAAGGATTAAATGTTCATGTTAGGCCATTATAAAAAAGGATTCTTTCAAATAGGGGATTTAATACCAAACAAATGCCTCTATCATTTAAACATATGTACCTCAAACCCTAAATATTTGACAGGAATAAATCAAATTTTGGTTAAATCATGCATGGTTTGGTTCTCTCAAGAAGTGAGTTGAATGTGAGGGATATAAATGAATGGTTCATAAGCCTCGCATGAAATTGATTTCAAATATAAAGATAGTGAGATGTTTCATGGGATTAAACATTCAGAGTACTTTTCATTAAATTACTAAATATTTGAAGTTGAAACAAATTTATTTTCAGCGTTCATTTAAGTTCAGTTTCATGGGACAAATTGTTTTACTTATTGATATGGATTTAAAAATGTTTATGATAATAATTTAAGCTCAAAAATTTTAAAAATAGAAAGAAATGATAACTAAACAGAAAATTTTTTAAAAACACTCTTTTTTTAAAATAATTGAGAAAAAGGAAAACAATTGAAATTACTAAACTAAAAGGTTCCCTCCCCCAAACCTAAAATATTGAATTATCCTCAATCTAATCCCATTAGATGATATATTCACATGAAATTTATAATTTTATAAAGGACAATTAATAAAGAAGTGAGAGGGTTAGGAACATCCTGAAATGTTCAAGTGAAGATGGGGTCATGCAATGTGATGAAATCCACCGCATCAGTAGGAATTCCTTCAATGTATTTCTTCAAACATTGACCGTTGATTGTAATTCTCAATCAAGTGTATTATTGTGTGATATCAAATGCACCATACGGAAAGAAATTAGTCACAGCATAAGGACCTAACCACCTAGAACACAACTTACCAGGTATCAGCTTCTGTTGTGAACTATAGAGAATGTCTTTCTCTCCAACTTGAAATTCTCTTTTCTGGATCATTTTGTCAGGAGATTCTTTTGATATTTACTTGTAGGGCCTTGAGTTATCATATAAAGATAATTAAATCTCATCAATCTCTTGAATATGAATATTCCTTTGGATTCAAGCTTGGGCCAAATCCATGTTGCATTTCTTTAAAGACTAATAAGCTCGATTCTCATCTTCCACAAGGATATGGCACGATTTCCCAAAAACAATACGAAGTGGGGACAAATCGATGATAGTATTGTATTATGTCATATATTTCTATAGTGAATCATCCAATAACTTACTCTGATCCTTCTTATTTGGCTACATGGTTTTCCCCAAAATCTATTTCAACTTGCGATTTGAAACCTCATCCTGGCCATTTGTTTGGGGGGTGGTATGGTGTTGATGTTTTGTGTGTCAACCAATACTTCTGAAGGAGGGAAGCCAAATTCCAATTGCAGAAGTGT
The DNA here is from genome assembly GCA_963277665.1 of Viscum album. Taxonomy (NCBI): domain Eukaryota; kingdom Viridiplantae; phylum Streptophyta; class Magnoliopsida; order Santalales; family Viscaceae; genus Viscum; species Viscum album. The sequence continues at coordinate 1,912,244,176 of OY728155.1, forward strand.
GTCCCTTGGTCTCTGATGATGGCATTTAGTACTCCAAAACTGCAAAAAATCATTTCTTTGACAAGTCCACATCAACATTAGAATCTTCTGTCCTGGTGGCCTTAGCCTCCACCCATTTGTTCACAAAATCAACAGAAACAAAAATATATAGGAAATTAAATAAACTAAGAAAAGGACCCATAAAATCGTTGCCCCATACATCAAAAATTTCATAGAATAGTAAGGGTGTTGGGGCATCTCGTGTCTCCTAAAAATGTTTCCCATGTGTTTGCAACATGAGCATGACTTACCAAACACATGGGCATCATGGAATAATCTATTCCAATAAAATACAGATTCCAATACTTTCCTAACTTTCTATTGGGTTCTAAAGTGTCCACCATTAGCAATTGTATAAAAGAATTGTAGAATAGACTCAAACTCATGATTAGGAACACACCTCCTAATAACATGGTCACTACACATGCACAATAAGTGGGGATCATCCCACACATAAACTCTAGAATCAATCTCTAACTTTTGGAATTTATGTTTCTTTAATTTTTCAGGGATTTATGATGAAACACAGTAGTTAAATAAATCCACATACCAAGGATGCATACCCGAGATGGAATAAAGATGCTCATCTGAGAAAGTGTACCGAAGTGGTACCTCATCTAAGGTTTCACCCTCTATTGTGTGAGTAATCCTAATCATGTGGTCCACCACCATGTTTTATGACCCCTTTTTTTCCTTTATCTCAATGTCATATTTTTGAAGAAGGAGCATCCATCATATTAGCATGAGATTTGCATTTGGCCTCTTCAAGAGGAACCTCAGAGCTACATGGTCAGAAAAAACAACTATTTTAGATCCCAATAAATATGTACAGAATTTATCTAAAGGAAATATGATAGTAAGAAACTCCATTTTCATGGTTTTGTAGTTTTATTGGGCTGAATCTAGTGTCCTCGATGCATAGTAAATCAGATGTGAAAATCCATCCACTTTCTGGGATAAGATATCTCCAACTGCAAAGTTGGAGGCATCACACATAAGCTCAAAAAGAATCTCCCACTATGGGTGTTGTATGATCAGTGGAGTGGTCAGACACTTTATCTCATCAATGGAAGTCCTGAAAGAATCATTAAACACAAAATCAAAATCCTTGTGATGTAATCGTGACATATGAATAGAAATCTTATTAAAATATTTGATGAAGTGTTGATAAAATTATGCATGCCCTAGAAAAGATCTAACATCACGTACACAAGAAGGATATGGTAAGGATGTAATAAAATCTATCTTATATATATCAACCTATATCCCATGTTTTGACACTACATGCCCTAAGACAATGACATGATCTACCATGAAATAACACTTTTCAAAGTTCAAGACTAGATTCTTCTTAATAAAATGATTCAACACCTTTCCCAAACTACTTAGCCATTCATCAAATGAAGACCTATACACGGTAAAATCATCCATGAATACCTCCATGAAAGTCTCAATAAAATCAGAAAAAATACTCACCATGAATCTCTAGAAGGTACCTGGGGAATTGCAATGTTCAAATGGAATCCTTTGATAGGAAAATGTTCCTATGGTGTAGGTTAATATAGTAATCTTCTGATCCTCTCGAGCTATAGGAACCTAAAAATATCCAGAAAATACATAAATGAAATAGTAGGGTGTTTTTCTAGAAAGTCTCTCAGGAATATGATAAATAAATGGGAAGGGGAAATGGTCTTTGTGACAGTACTGATTTAGTTTCCTATAATCAATACACACACACCAACTGTTTTGTACCCTCATCGGAACTAACTCCTCTTTATCATTTTGTACAACAGTGACACCACTTTTCCTAGGCACAACCTAAATAGGTATCATCCACTAGGAATCTGAATGGGATATATTATACTTTCCTCAAGAAATTTTTCAACATATTTTTAAATAACCTCCAAAAGTGTTGGATTGAGTCTCCTTTTTTGATACCTAACCGGTTCAGCCCCATCCTCTAAAATAATCATATGCATGCAAATGGAGGGCTTAATACATTATATGTCAGCCAAGGTCCACCCAATTTCATTGGTGTTATCCCTCATAAGATTCAAAAGTTTTTCTTTAGGTTCAAAAGGGTGATTGTTAGCTATGATAAGAGGTAATTTCTTACCACTTAACAAGTATGAGTATTTGATATTTGGTGGATATGGATTGAGTTCTATTGTAGGGGGGTGCTGTATGGATGGGGACCTAGAAGGAATAGAAATATGTGCACAAAGAGCATCCGTATCAGAATATACATCATTAAAATCAAAGAATAAATCATCAAATTTATCATCATACTCAACATCCATGTCATAATTAGAGTTCACATGATCAAAATCAGAATATGATTCTATATTAAAAACAAATCTAAGAGAGTCTTCTCCATTAGAAATAGGTGTTCAAGTACTCTTAGACATCAAACTAGAACCAATACTGATAATATCCTTAAGAATAGAACAATCAAATTCAATGGGGTTTTTATTTGGTGGTTGAAAATGGGAGAATACAAATGAAGAATGATCATCTGAGAGGAACATCATCGAATCCATAACATTAAATATCACAACTTCATCCATAAATTCCATGGAAAGTGTTCTCTTGTTAACATATATGATTTTTTTACTTTTGAGGAAGGGTCTACCTAATATAGTGGGGGAATGAGAACTTTCCTCCTCATCATACATGTTAAGAACGTATAAATTTTATAGAAAGATCATGTCTCTTACAAGACAAGTAAATCCTAAAGAACTACCACTAGATAGGTTGTAGCTCTATTCACCAACTGCACCACTACTCTCGTGGGATTCAACTCACATACCTGAAAAGAAGAGAATACACAATGAGGTATCACATTTATGGATGCTCCAAAATCACAAAGTGCACCAGAAAAATGCTACTCCCCTATGGTGCATGGGATGGTGAATGTCCCTGGATCCTTCCACTCTTTCAGCATTTCTAGAGTTGGTGTAATGAGTGCTTACACGTTCATTCCATGATTGATCCTCTAATTTTGCTTTTCCTCTATTATATTGGTACAAAGATCTTTTAATAATTTCATATAACTTGGGATTTGATTGATGGATTCAAGTAAAGGGATGTTGATCTCCACACACTTGAATGTATCCAAAACTTCTTTTTGCATCACCTCTTCAGCCATATTCTTGGTTTGTAAAACTCTATATGGAAATGTAAGGTGTTTGGGTGGAACATCATCATTCTTTTTCATTCCTTTATCAGTATCCTTGGATTTCTCATCAGTTGGTATGTAATGCAGCTTCTCTAGTTTTGAGGTGAATCCGGGTGGAACGATAGGTGCAGATGTATCAGTTTTTTGCTTCCAACATCTCTATGTGATGGAACTGACATTCCCCTTGGTAATTGTATTAGGTTGGGATGGTAGATTTCTAGAATTCTTACTTACCATTTCATGGAGGGCATTGGAAATCAAGCTCATTTGAGTCTTCAACTCCCTCAGCTCCAAACCTTGACTCTTCACCTCATTCTATTGATTAATAACAATTAGTTTTGAAAGGTCATCAATGTTAGAATCTACCTTGGTTTAAATATTCCCTTTTTATTGGCTTGTTGATGTTTGGGTTTCAAATATCATTTGGGGATGTTGGAAACCCTACTGATAGACAGAGGCTGGTGGATGTTTTGTTGAAAAGGGGGCCTTTGTTGTTGTCCAGATCTATACATCTTTTCCTATATATCCTTACACCCTTGGTTGTATGTTGGAGCAAATGAATCAAAATTATTTTGGGGTTATGTCTATTGTTGTTGCTGATATAGTCTCCCGGGAAATACTGTTCTGAAATCCTCTATCTCTTGTAGTTGTGGGAAATAGTTAGTTGGATGTCTTGTCTCAGTGCAAATGCCACAAGGCCTTGAAAATGGTCCTGCGATGTCTATTGATCCAAAGTAATATATCTCACATTATTTGTTAATTATTACAACATGGTATCAATCAAATAACTTTAAATAGATGAAGGACTTACCAGATCTACTCCACTGACATGCAGTGTTCCTCAATCGCCCAATTGTTGAGAGTTTAGGGTCATCTTGTCGATCAACGCACATGAATCTATTAGAGTCTTTTCCGCCAATGCTCCTCTATCCACAACATCCAACATGCCTCTCTCCATATGTGTGAGTCCTTCGTAGAAGTACTGAATGAGGAGTTTCTCACTAATTTGGTGATATCGGTAGCTTGCACACAACTTCTTGAATCGCTCCCAGTACTCACACATTGACTCCCCTTGGGCTTGAATTATCCCATAGATCTCCTTAGGAATGTAAGGGTTCCTTGATGCAAGAAAAAATCTCTTCAAGAAAAGATGTTTCAAATCATTCCAACAGGTTACATTTTCATGTTGTAAATAATACATCCAATCTTTCGTAGCTCCATCAAGTGAAAATGGGATTACTCTTAGTTTGATTTATTCTCAGAAAAATTTCATGGTTTTAAGGATGAGAAACCCAACTTAAATTCTTTAAGGTGTTTATTTGGGTCCTCATGAGATAATCCCTGAAATTTTGGAAGAAGGTGAGTTAATCCATATTTCAATACAAAGTGTGATTCGATATTTGGGTATGAAATACAATTTGGTTGATTATTAAAATCAGGTAAATCCAAATCTCAAATGGTTCTATTAAGTTAATTTCAATAATTTTCATCCATTTATTCTTTTTTATGGTTTAATTTGAATTTATTTCACTTTTAATTCTCTTAAAGTGGAAGAATTATCCAACTGGTTGAATGTTGAAACTTCCTGTTGATTGAGAATGTCGGATTCAAGCCCTAAGGCTGCATTCAATCTCAAGGTCAAGTTCTAAGAAATATTTGGGATTAGTTTGTATCATAAATAAATTAACGGTGAAAATGGAATGAAGAGAAGTGTACCATAATAAAAAGAAAATAAGTTTGAGTTGGTCCGATAAAAATAAAATAAGACAGTAAGAGAGAAAAATAACTTTAGAAAGGGGAAGAAGAAAGAAAGAGGAGAAATAAAGAATCAAATGATAAATAAAATAAATAAATCTGATTGGTTGAATAAATTACTTGCATCCCTGGAAACGGTTCCAATTTGAAAGAGCGTTGTTGTGGGTGCTTTCAAATAATGTTCGGTTTCAGGTTACTTAGGTGCAGCAGAGTGGCTGACCAAGGTCGTCTCTCGAAGGATGAAGTAAATTTAATGACATATTAAAGGTATTTTGAAAATAGAATAAAAGTAAATAATAATACAAATTAAAATTATGGGGATATTTTATTATTTATAATTCTAGAAGATGTTTGGTGGAAAAGATTGTATTTTTTTAATTTTGAAATTAATGTTGATTAACAAAGCACAACAAGAAGTTGTTTTTTAGAAAACTATTTTTAGAAAGTGTAATCAATAAAACTCTACCTATTCATTTACTTATTAATAATAATAATTTAAATTAATATCTAATTAATTATGATCCCCTAATTTTTAAACCCTCAACCCTACAATAGTTAACTTAACCACAAAGATGAAATTACTTAAACCTTAGTCTAGCTTCGGAACACGCAATCGCAACACCCTGCATTGATTGATGTTATAAGGTTTACTTACGGTCAGTGGTTAATTATATCACTAATACATTCTTGAAATGAGGAATAATTTATTTTATGTGTAATATTTTAACTCTACAAACTTATCCCATGTGGTCTTCTATTTATGATTAAGTTCGCGCGCTCACAATTTTCACCAAATAAAGACCTCGTGTATTTGTTTTTATTATTCAATTTCATACATAGTTTTATTTAAATTGAAAACATAATTAATATATAATATTATTTGAATTAAATAATCTCTTTGATTCAAAATAAATGATTTAAAAGGTAAGAGGTAGATCGATTACTACGATAACTACTCTTCTATTGTTGGTGTAGTCATTGGAGAATAGGTTTGCATGTGCAAAGGTTTTGAAAGGGTAGAACCCAATCTCATTTTTACTCAATAATTACTGCCCAAAGTGAAAGATAAAAGAAGAATAAATTTGAAATAAACAAAAGAAAATATAATAAATAAAAGAAGAACAAAGATGTTTATTATGAAAACACAAACATTACAACATGGGGAAGAAGAAGAGGGATTCGACGAAGGGATCCTGGCTTCTAGAGCTACCCTTATTTAATTTCTGGGATAATTTGAGTGTAACCTCTTCTAATCTTCTCTAAACATCCTAATGCATAGGCCAACCCCTATAGATGAGAAAAAAACTAATTTATAGAGTGGAGAGAAGGCTAGGTTACAAGTGGTTTCAAGTGTGAATGGGGAAATTATGCCAAATATTTTAATCCAACTTTAACCACCCATTTGACCTACAAAAATCGTGAATCATCTCTCCTTCCAGAAGATTGATTTGTGAGAAATTGAATCCTCGAGATACTATCAATATTTGGGCCTAATCCAAGCACGTATGAAGATGTTATGGCCCAAATACAGAAACCAAGTTCATTCAGGTGAGTCCTGCCCACCCTTACATAATGGCCCATTTACTCCATCCAAATGCAGTCTTTAGCTCTACTCTCATGCATAACAGTTGTATCAAATTATTTTAGGAACACTGCAAAAACATTTATCTTCAAATAAGTCATATTAAAATATTTGTGTCCAAAATACTATAGTGCATTTTATAATGGTAAAACTAGAATTTTCATCAAATTTTCAAATGAATGATATAATCACAATTATTTCATAAATCAATACATTTAGCACAATGTGAGGAAATAATATAATTTATTATCAATAAAATATTCACCAACTAGTGTTTTATTAGTTTACAATTATCCAATTCTATGTTTCCAGAAAACCCATTTATGAATCTTGTTGTACATGAGTGATATCCTCTAGTATTTATTTATTATTAAAAATAATTACATTTTAGGAGTTGATTAAATTATACTAGGGAAACCACTATTGAAGGTTTACTAATTTGTTCACATGGGTATTGTTTTTTCCTCGGGTATATTTATAGTGTTACATGGTAATGAAAATTTATGGTAATCCACCACATGAGTAGTGAATTGTAATATGGGATAGGGGTATTTGAAACATCCTGTAGTAATTTATGGAATGACGAGGGGAGACACACTAAGTGGAAGTTTGGTATGTGGTTAGTGTTAATAGGTTTACATTGTAACATAGGTCATACGAATTTTGAGTTCTATATAAATGGATTAGATGATGGGTATGTTATGATATGAGATTCTAGAGGTAAAATGGGTTATAAACAATGTTGGGATTTAGGATGAGTGACTCCTATGATAATATTATGATTATTATTCTGAATGTTTCATATTCAGTTTGAGGATTACTATATAAAGTGACAGATAATCTAGTTAGGATTTTTATTTGGGAACTATCAATGAAATAGATATTTATATAAAATATGAAAATCTAATGTATATCTAGGATTTATATACTTTTTTAAATTAGTGAAGAATATTGGGATGTGATATGTCGCATGCCGAGGTATTGAGACAATACATCTAGGATGGGATATATCACTAACTTATTATTTGAGATACGGAACCAAATACATGACTCTTCTCCTACCATTGATATGATATGGAAAATCATTGGACTGGGTGTTTTTCTAGACAATAGTTATAGTTACATTGAGGGTAGATATATTCGGTGATATCCTAACCAGATATATGATTGTTATGTGAGTTGATAATATTGGGGATATACCAAACCCGTGTTGAGATATTATGAGTGGAAAGGGAGAAATGATATCATAGAAATTTATTTGACTCTGATTAGGTTATTTTCTAACAACGATATTATTTCCTATGAATTATTTGGGTGAGAAAGCAAATGAGATATTGATTCAAGTCAATATGTTGGTTGAAATTTCAATAAATATATTGATTCCTCTGAAATTTTTAGGTCACATGATAACCTATGAAATCATTGATATAAATGGGTTGGGTAAGGTTTCATCCTAGATGTGTATTAGTATGGAACATTGTAGTGTTTTAATATCACAACACCATGATCATGGAATTAGTACGTGGGAAGATAAGTTACCTACCACCAGATATATGTTATTAAAGACCATGGAACACTACATACTATTTCAAGAACTCTTTGAACCTAATATTGTTTGACTACTAAAGTTTATTATTAAATACCCAATATACTAATTGATTTTTTACTTTCCACTGTTATATATTTCATTTAGTTCAGTTCAATTATTCATATATATAATATAATATTTTTGGGCACTATAAATGGCGGCCTGCTGATTTTTCTACTTGTACCCTGTATCTTACCCCCGATGGATGTACCAAAATTATTGTTAACATATAGGTCAAGGATAGGGACTAATAATGATAGAGATTGTGTGAGTGGTGTGAGAAGGGTGTGGAGGTTTTTCTAGTCAGGGTCAATATTTGATGTGTGTCATCCCTTTGATTACATTTTTTTTCTATTGGGGTACTATACATGATCAATCCAATTGGTGACATATTTTTGGATATATGACTACATGATCTATATAACATCAGATTTAGGAAAAGGGATTAGAAGTTCTAATGGTGGCAATTATTTTATATAATACAACATTATATGTAATGAAATTGATAAAAACCAATCAATACCAATGCGTTGAAACAATTATAGAGACTAACTAATATATTTTAAAGTAAAATATATAAATTTTAAATTATATTTAAAGAAAATAATTTAAATTATTAATTTAAATTATATGATTATTGTTACGGGTAAATTAGTTATATGGTTATAATAATAATTGCCATTAATTATTTCATTGAATGTAAGCTATATATATTGGGATTGATCATATTGATTATATATGACTGATCAAACAAACATTAATGTTAATCATTATACATAATTTTTTTAGTAATTTTATTATATGTTTATATCATGAAAAAATAAATTTCTTATTGAAATACATAAAAATTATATCTCATATCTATTATATACTTTTAACTAATAAAGTTAATTTATTTAATTATTAATCTTTTTATAGTTATGGATTTATATTTATAAAATATATTATATATTCATATTTAGGTTCATAAAATTTAGTAAATTTTTCGACAATAACATTTCATGAAATGTTGAAATATGATAGTGAATAATAAATAGAGAAGAATATGTTATATGGGAAAAATAAAAAATATATGTTAACACAAAATATTATCCATCATATAAGAATAAAAAAATTACGGTATAATTATTTTTTATTCTATTCAAAATTAAAATATAAAAATTTTATAAACCTTAACCCTTGACAAATAATTTTCTTAAAAATGGAACATGACTCCCTTTTAAAATAATTCCTCTAATTAATCATTTCAAACCAAAAAAAAATTCTTAAAAATTGAAAAATTATTCCCATCAAACTTATCATAACACACTTCAAAACTTTTTGAATATTACAGTTATAAATTATTAAAAAATATTAAATCCTTGAAGGAATTTATGGAGGGATATATTTCATTTAAATATTAATTTTTATTATTCTTTTGTATCTCTACATTTTCTCATCCTCATTTTTCATTATAATATATACTAATAATTGGGAAATGAAATATAAATATAAATTCAAAAATAAAAATGAAATCAACTTTTAGTTTCCCTTATCATCAATATCTTTGATATATATCCAATTAAATCAGCAATATGGATGATGTCACATTGTATCTATCAATTTAAGGGGTCGGATCCATGTGGATCGACCATTTTCATGTTTTCACAGATCTAAGTGCTCGATGGTGGCTTGAAAAATGTTTGAGGATGTTTAATTAAGTAAAATATAGAAAGGGGATATTACACATCGTGTAACCGTATTACATGGTGTGAAATCTGGTTTCATAGGTTGTTTCGTATTGTAAAATAAGGCTTCATTATGTGTACATTTCTTTCTGATGGAAAAATAAAATAAATAGCTGAGGCGACTTGTTTTCTGGCAGAAAAAACCCATAGCCATTACACGATGTGAAAGGGGATTTCATGTTGTGTTATACCCACTAATTTATGTTTTAAAACATTTCATCCACATTCATTTTCACAAACCATATAGCTTCAGTGCTCTATCTTGACTCTATAAGACTTGATAGCCCCCCTCTTCAACATTTGGGGATTCTATCATCCCGGATTGATTCCCCACTTCCTTTGATTGATCTGTCTTCAATATATAGTATGATCTACCCCCATTCATATGATTTCATTGATATATTTCCTTCCATTTATATCTTCTATCTGATGGGGTGTGATATCTATGTTTCTAATTGTGTTTCTTGATTGTTTTTTAGTGAGGTTTTGTTGCACCATCCTCAGGAGGATGCAGTTGTTGTGGGAGAGGTGATCATGATCCATTTCAATGATCTGTTATCATACAAAAAACATCGAACACCTTTTGAGGTATTGGATTTGATGCTTCTGTATTTATCTACGTGAAATTTTATAGTTAGCATGATGTGTCGCTATGTATCACAATGAAATTGACATAATTAAATACTTGAACTAGATTAAATAATTAGTATTTATCATGTATCGATTTCGTCTCTTTATACAATGATAAAAAGTTTCCGCTTAATTTACTAGATATTGTGATATCAATTCCTTTCACGGTTTAGCATGTTGTTCATGATGGAAATTATTAAAGAACATAAAGTTGGAATTTATTATTAATTAATTGTATAATAGAGATATTAATAGAAATTTCAGTTTTTGCATCTTTGGAAGCAGCTAACCACCTTAGGATGTCTTTATTTATCATAAGAGTGACTACCAAAATAGGTCTCTAATACATTTTCATTTTCATGTAGTATTTTTACCACTCTTCCTTTCTTCTCGTCATCACCGCCTTTCTTTTTCCTTTTGATCCTCTTATTTCTCCCCTCACCATTGAAAACCTGCATCGCCACTCCCTGTGTCAGATGTTGCCACCCATAAACTACTGCTCAATGCTCCTCCATCCTTCCTCTAGTGACCCCGAACCTCTATCAAATATACCGACCGATGTACTACTATCCCAACCTCTTATCACAAATCAAACCATTTTCTAACCACTATTGATCATCCATGGACTATGACTCCAAGGAAAGGAAAAACTGATGGAGGATTCATGAAGTTGATAATTCAATATTCTTCTTTTGTTTGTGATTTTGGGTGGGGCTTTTAGGGCCCACCTATGGTAGTCGGTAAAGGTAATTACCAATGAAGCAGATGTGACTGCAGATGTAGGTCATTGGGTGGTCTCAAAATATCTATAGATACTGCTTTTTGTAGTCACTAATGGTCCATCTTCAAGTAGTGATAAAGTGTCATGTTTAATGAAACTTGTTATTGTTTCCATGATTTTATGCTAATCAAATTTATTCGAGTATTCATTATAGATAGATTTGTTTAATCAACCTGATGAATATTGATGCATGTTGATTAATGAGATAAAGGCATGTTTTATTAATTGTTTTATTAATTTTTCGTAGCTTATGATAGCTTTTTTCAATGGTTTCCCATATTTGGAACTTGCAAATAACGAATCAGTTAATTCAAGATAGATTAGGAATCAGTTGTGTGATCAAGATAATGAATTTTTAGGTCCATCGTTTCCTTCTTTCTTGTAAATTCCAAGTGCCTTATTATATGAAGTCTTGAAATATCATTTTATATTAAGGCTTAATTTCTTGATTTAGGGCCGAGATACACGTGGTGTGTTTCTTCATGCTTCATGTGATGTTCTTTGGATACGAACTTGTGGTATATGGGGTGGGCATGCTCAGATGTGACGTGATCCTAGGATGGGTGAGCCTAGAGGGATATTGTGATATGTGTGGTATATAGGACTTTTTTAGGGAAATATATTATTACTATAGTGGAAACATGCATCAATTTATGCATGTTGTGTTGGGGAGGACACCATAGATGATGGAATGGGTTAAAGCTGGGCTTACCTATTGATGTGAAAGATGGATGCATATTAAATTTATTGTTTTTTATATTCTTTACATTCCAAAAAACATGAGGAATATGGTTTTCATACTCTCCTTCCATGGGTAGTGAATATTGATGATTTATTTCATGTTCTTTCCATGTTAAGTTTCTTATGGTTATGTGGGTTGATGCTCCTGATATGTGTGGAAAATACTTGACAGGTAGTTTATATATTTACTATCTTGAGACTCTTCTATTTGGTATCTTATATTTTTTGCCTATAATACCTGTAAATATGGAAATATGTTACAGTTTTTAAATAAATGAATTAATTTTTAAGCAAAGAGTTTGGTGCTTGCTGGGATGAAATGCTGAGGTAATATTTCTTGAAACCGTGGACTCGATTTATTTATGCTTGGAGGGAATGGATCATTGATTTTATGGTAATTTAATTGAATGTGGTACTTTTTAATGGTTAATTAATGATTAAATAATTGATTATCATAAATGGTAACTGGTAAAAAATACAAGATTATATAATTTATCTCTTTTAATGGTTGTGTGCTTATTGAATATTTGGTCTTAGTAGTGGTATTCGGGAGTCCGAGAGACATTATCTACAGTGGATTCTATGACTATGGTATGCCCATGATTTTGTTGTGAGCTATATTATATCATGTAATGTTAGTGTTTCTATAATATACTCCACCCTTTTGGTTAGGGAAACTAACACCCCTGGGATTCTCAGCCCGGAGGGTATTTTCACCAACATCCCAGTGGGAGGATGGATGACTGATTTCCAACTTTTACCCCACTATCTTCTCTTGGAAGTTAATTTTTCTATTATTCATAGTGGTAATTTTTTCAAATATATGTGTGTAGAGGGATTTAATATATTGGGGTTATTCACACACATATATTAAGTATATTGTTTCGTAAAGGATATTATTGGTATAATGTGCATGGGTTGTGATTTCTTGAGGATCCTCACTTCATTTATGGGCTATAATGGATGGAGGTATAATACTCGTGGTATGATAAATGATATGAGGGACGTGGTGGATGAAAAAGACTAGCTGGTTACATTGGTTATGTGGAAGTGTTGGTGTGATGAATGAGGTTCATAATGACTTATGAGGTGTATGTTGTGGTGCTTCTCCGAAGTGTCTGCAGGCTAACCTTTTGGAGAGATAAGCTCAGGATGTGCAATTTTGTGAAAAATTAGAAATCCGAGGGAAAGTGGTAGCGGTGAAACCTTGATATCATTTATTATAATATATTCTCTTCAATTAGATACTTAGTTAGAGTAGCCCGGGTAAGGCTGGGAACATAGTATACTTGTTTAGGTGAGAGTTTGTTTCACTTGTTGTTCATTGTGATTTAGCATTCTTTATTTACGTTTTCACAATAGGCTCTAGGGAAGATCCTATTGAGTATAATGTTATACACAAACTATATATATATATACTATTTGTATTCCATTTTATGTTGTTTGGGGATCAGTGTTGTTACTAATATATTTTGGGTTGTAGGAGCTGTTTGGGCTTCGTGGTCGCTGTCATCTGTACTTTCCTTTTTGGTACTGGAATGTTTCCATTTAGTTGTAGTGTTTTATGCATGAAATTAAATTTTTTTTACTTGGTAGGAGTTTTTTGGATTCTGTCATCTCTCTCTCTCTTCTCCATGTGTTTCTCTTAGAGGGTAATTCCTCCCATCTGGATGTTTATTAAACCATCGATGCCAGTTGCCAACATGGGGCCTACGGTAGGTGGGACTCAGTGGGTCACAATATATCATCTCTAATTTCCAACCAAGGAAGATTGCACTTTGTGGGTATGGGGTCATGAATGTTTGGTATCAATGGTCTAGTTGAGGGATAGGATGGAGTTTGGAATAAGGAACATGTGAGGTTGCATGTGTTGGTAGAGAAATGGTGTCACCTAAGTTTAAAAAGCATTGTAAACACATGAGACTGTCAGAGAAATGTGTATTTTTCACCCCATATGATCTGATGCATGGACATTTAATCTGATAGTGTATACTAAACAAAGTGATATTAGATATAGCATAGTTTCCTAGGAAAGGATAATGCTTCATTATTCCTTTTGGTTGTGTTTGAATGGGTAAACCAGGGGATATGTTAACCTGAAATGAATAAAATAAAAAAAATTAATTAATGTTAATTTCATCCATATTAAAGAATTAAAAAGATATATTTTATTATTATTATTATTATTTAGGTACGGCTCTAGGTTGACGTCCCCATCAGTTTCGCGTAGAACAAGATTAGTAGGTTGTGCTTGCAGATCACCACAGATTATTAGTTGATGTTGACGACACATGGAGGAGGACACTCTGAATGTTTTAGCACATGAGTCTTAATAGGTATTAGGGAACCATTTTATATGTAATCATACAATAATTGTTTAGTAGGTTGAGATATCCTTCTTTTTGATCCATTCTCGGAAGGTGCACTGTGTATCATTGGTTGGGATTATGTTTCATTGGTTGAAAGGTAGTGGTCATTCTTGTTCATTGGGGATCGTGAGGAGTTAGCAGTCTCAATGGAGGAGTTTGAGACTAGTTTAGATCTGAGTTTCATTCATTTAACATGAAGGATAGTCTCTAGGATATGATTACCATTCAGTAGTGTAGTTCAATTATTCAATAATTTGGATTCAGTTTCATGATCCTTTCGTGATATGCTTTAGACCTATTTCTAGAATAGGAGTCCCAGGTGGGGAATTTTGAGGAGGAATTATATAAAAACACTACTCTTTATTAAACATTTAGCTATAATTTATTACATAAACCTACAATTATGAAAACTTCAGGGATATAGAGTTCCAATTCCTTGGGGAATCATGAACATTACATTATATTTTAAGACATAAAATAGAACATCATTATTGAAAACTTCGTTTACATGACCACAACATTCCATCGTACTTAGAATTGCATGAGATAACCTAAGGGAATACAAAAGAAATGGGGTGAGATATAAATCCAAGTATGAGTGTAAAAAAGTCCTAAAATTAATAATATAATACATTTTATGAAATATGCATATCAATGGATCATAAAGGCTTTATATAGCATGATTAACATAAAATGGAAGTGTGGCAATAATGTTTAACATGAAATTAGCATGATCCAAGGGTAATTGCACAAGGAACATGAGTAAACCCTCATTGAACTTGAATTATCATAAGTAAACCCTCATTTTATTTGATGTATCATGATACTAATCTTTACCCAATGCGTTGGAGCACTATCAGGGTGTGCCCATATTAATAATGTCATTTCACATATTAGTGTGCCACATAGGTCATAAAACATGGATTTATTAAACGTCATAATTTATTCCACAAATAAGAGATGCCGAATACATAAATTTAATACCTTAATCAAAAAAGTAAATGTTTATAAAGGTGAATACCATGATAGAGAAATGGGTATGGTATTCACTTACATGACGATTTTGGAATGGTAAATTTTTTGTGTAACTTTGGAAGCATAACGACATCCAATAGAAATTGTAAAATGGGTTGATGAGAGAGAAAGGGGAATATAAACATTAATAAATGAAATGGACAGTAAGGGGGTCATGGAACATAATATCCCATCATATGTAGTGTAATTTATATGCATAATATAAAATAATTTCTTAAATGTGATCGAGGAGACACAAATCCCTTATAGAGTTTTGGCATCATAACTGGTGTACATGGGAGTCATTAATGGGGTATAAAGGGGTCTCTCATCATTAAAACATAAGTATGGAAGTATAATTCCAATAAAAAATAATAACCCAACATTTGTAATTGAAAAAAGGACATAACAATATAAGGAAACATGGACATTAATATGGATGGAAGGAAAGAGAGGATTCCTTGCTTGGAAGTGTGATCCCAAAAGCTTGAGAGAGGCTTGAGAGAGGATTCTTGGGAGATTGGTGCACCATCGGAGGATTCTACAGAGTGGAGGTCAGAGGTTGATCGATATAAAAATGGTTTCAATGAAGAATAATGGGATATGGAGTGGGTTTATATAGGACAGAAGAGGAAATTCATATTATTTAGGTTTTGGACACTACACATTAAACTAATGAAAACCACAAACCATCCCATATTTTTTTCCCATGGTTTTTCAAAAGTGGAGTGGAAAACATTATATGATAAGGCCAATATCCGAACATATTAAAATATTAGGCTTTCTTATGTGGAGGTGAGTCACACTCTCAAGGAAATCATTTTAAATTGTTAAAGTAATTTATAAGACTAGAGAGTCCATTAAGGCACCATAAAACTAATCAAAAAAATCAAAGATCACATTATTTTAAAGGTAGACATATATTTTCCGAAAAACCCTTTAATAATAATGTATTAAACTATGGTTTCATCATTGTGATGACATTAAACATATTATAAAGTTAAATAGTATTTAATTTTTACCCAAAAATTTGATGGTCTCAGAAAATTATTAAAAAATGACTATTAGATAATTTCGACATCCTAAATACAAAAATGATATTAATTTTATCTAAATAATTTTCTGAATATTTTAATTTTAACTTTAAAAATAAAAATGATAAATTTAACAAAATTCAAGGGTTTCGAAAAAACAGTTTTCAAACCTTATATAAAATTAAATTTGTATTCATAAAAATTATACAATAATTTATATTTAATAAAAATTAATTTAGTAAAAATAACTTATTAAAATAGTATTTAATTTAAAAATCCATTAATAAATCAAAATTTATTTCTTAATTAAATTTAAGTATTAACTAAAAATACAATTTGTTCTTTAAAAAGAATTTTTAAAGTAACAATAATAAAATGAATGTATATTATTTAATCTATCAAAAAATTTATTTCCATTGTCCCAGTGATAGGGTCTTATTACATAACCCCTTATAACACCAACATAAGACCTATGGGTAAGGTGTGAGATGGGGACATACTCTTGGGACAGCTCAGATAACATCGCTCGGGTGGTAATCTCAATTAACTTCAATTTCTCTCATATGCGGTTCCATTCAAGATTAATGTGTTGAATCTTGGATTGGTATTTGTCAAAATTGAATCATAGTGAAGCTACCTAATTTTTGAGCTCTGAAGAATGGCCTTCATTTGGAGCAATTCAACTAGATGAGCTCATCACTTCCTTTGTATGAGTAAGTTGGATTTTTTAAAGCCCTATATTTATACTAATCATGTGATCACTGTTCACCGACTATATTAGAAACGATAACAATTCAAAATGGTGTTTTATAATAGCAAAACATAAAACCAGAGAAGTGAATATGTTTATATAACCATTTTACATAATAAGAGATTTAATTACATCATGATGAATTTCCATTAATATAAGTTTGGGTCGTTACAATATTCCCCCCCCTTAAGAAATTTATCCCTCTAAATTTCCCTTTCCCACACTAAAACAAATGAGGGTAACTCTTCTTCATCACTTCCTCAGATTCTCGCATTGCTTGTCCAAACTTTTGGTTTCACTATAAATCCTTGATGAGGGGTGTTGTCTTATTTCGTTGAACTTTTTCCCTATGATCTAAGATATTCACTAGCTTCTCTTCATAGGGGAGGTCATTCTACCATGGTACCACATCTGGATTGATTACATGTGATGGGTTAGGTATGTAATTCCACAAGAGTGATACATAGAAGACATTATGAACTTGAAATCGGTTCTGTGGGAGTGCTAGTTGATAGGCCACTTCTCCAATGTGACGAACGA
The DNA here is from genome assembly GCA_963277665.1 of Viscum album. Taxonomy (NCBI): domain Eukaryota; kingdom Viridiplantae; phylum Streptophyta; class Magnoliopsida; order Santalales; family Viscaceae; genus Viscum; species Viscum album. The sequence continues at coordinate 1,912,261,905 of OY728155.1, forward strand.
TCTCAAAATGGTTGATGTATGTTGGACTAAGATTTTCATTCTTCCCAAATCTCATAACTCTCTTCCTCGGTGATATGAAAAAGAATAAAATGTCACAAAGTTCAAACTCTAGGTCTCGTTGATGGCTTCCAGCACAACTCTTTTGTCAACTCTAATCATTATTGATGTGCTTTTAGATGGTCTTAACCATATCAACCATTTCTTCGACCATTTATGGACCTACATTTTTTTATCCCCAAATTCATCTAACATACAAGTGTTCTTCACCTATTCCCATAAAGGGAATCATTAGGAGCCATTTGGATGCATGAGTTGAAACTGTTATTGTAATAGAACTCAACCAGAGGAAGATGCTGATCCCATCATCCTTTGAAGTCAATTAAGAATTCTCTCAACATGTCCTCAACTATTTGGATTGTCCACTCATATTGGCTATTAATTTGAGGATGATAAGTCATAATAAAGTTCACCTTATTCTTCAAAGCGTGTTAGAGACTCTTGCAGAACATATAGGTGAATTGTGTATCTCGATCAGATACAATCGATAGTGGTACTCCACGCATCATTACCACTTCTCTGACATATATCTGTTCCATTTGATCCAAAAATAAATCATCTCTAATTGAAATTAATTGTGAAGCCTTTGTATGACGATCAAAAATATCCTAGATAACATTATATGCTTTAGATTTCTTCATATTCTCGGTGAAAAATTCTATAGTTATGTTCTCCCATTTCCATGTTGGTATGGGTAATGGTTTCGTTATCCCCTTAGACTTATTACTATTATCCTTCACTTACTGATATACTAGAAACCTTGATGTATTCTTAGAGATCTCTTTCTTTATGATATCCCACAAATAATTATCTCGGAGATCATGATACATCTTTGTGTTTCTTGGGTGAATTGAGAAATTCAAACTGTGTGCAACATCTAGAAGTTCATTCTTTAAAATTGTATGTGATAGAACACATAGTCTTGTACGAAATATCAAAATTCATTCTTCAATAATATTGAACTCTGAGGATTTCCCTTTTTTGATATTTTTCACTTTCTTCTGAATTCCCACATCATCCTTTGAGCATCCATTAACCTTTCCAAAAGAGACATTTGAGAAATAATTTGTGAGAGGATTGATGATGTTATCTTCTTTATGATTCCCATGTCCATCTTCATAAATTCTAATAATACTGGATCCTTTTCAATTTTCATCAATGATAGTGTTGTCAGATCCTTTCTACAAAGAGCATCCACCACCTTGATTTTTCCCTGGATGGAAGTGAATTGAGTAGTCATAGTCTTTGATCATCTATAAACATCTATTTTTGCACATATTCAGCTCTTTTTATGTGAATATATACTTGAGGATTTTTTGATCTGTATATATTTCACACTTCTCCCAAAAGAGGTAATGTTGCAAAATTATTAGAGGTAATATTACTGTATCCAACTCCAGATCATGTGTTGGATATTTTTTCTCATGAACATTCGTTTTCCTTGAATCATAGACAATGACTTTGTTACTTTTCATAAACAGACTACCCAGGACTTTCTTCCAAGGAACACTAAACACCACAAAAATTTCTCCACTTGTGGGTAGTGTGAGCACGGGCGTAGTGATAAGCCTCATTTTCAACTCCTTGAAGCTCTCTTAGAATTCATCACTCCAATGAAACATGACTCCGTTCTAGGTTAGCTTTGTAAGGGAGCTTTATAGTGGTGATAAATTTCTCCCAAACTGGCGATAATATACAAAAAAACCAAGGAAGCTATAGATATCCATCACAGATGTTGCCCTCATCCATCCAACAATTGTATTTGACTTGGAGGGATCCATAGATACGCCATTACTTTTAATTATATGTCCCAATAATGAGACATCCTTCAACCAGAACTCAAATTTACTGTACTTTACATAGAGCTTATCCTTTTACATGGTCTCTTGTACAATGCTTAGATGCTCTCTATCCTCCTCATGGGGTTTTGGGTATATTAGAATATTGTCTATAAATAATACAAAATACTTGTCAAGGTAATCTCTAAATACTCTATTCATCATTTCCATTAATATTATTGGAGAATTAGAAAGTTTCGAAGGCAATACTATGAATTCATAGTGCCTACATCTTGTTTTAAAATAAGTCTTGGGGATATCCTTCTTTTTCACCCTTACATGGAAATATCCTAACCGCAGTTCATCCTTGGAGAAGTATTGTTCTCCACATAACTGATCTAACAACTCATCCATTCATGACAGAGGATACTTGTTATTTATTGTGATATTGTTGAGCTCATGATAATCAATTCAAAGGTACATTTACCCATCTGTCTTCTTGTTGAAGAGGACTGGTTCACACCATTGTGATGAAATTTGAAGTATAAACCTTTTATGCAGATTATCCTATAGTTATTTCTTTATCTCCTAAATCTCCAAACTTTTCATTCTAATCTGAGTCTTGGATATTGGAAATGCCCCAACTAGAAGATAAATCGATAATTCATCATCTCTTCTAGGAGGAAGACAAGAAAATTATTCTTGAAACACTTCTATGAATTCCATCTCTATATGAATGTCATCAAGGATGGTTTCTTCCTTATACTCAATCATTTGAGCATGATATTCATGCTCATAGGGTTATAATTTCCGCGCTTGAGATGATGGTGGTAAAGAAGATTCTTCATCCTCATTAAACTTGTACAGAATTGGGGGTCAATTATCCATATTGAGAGTGGTTTACCTCTCACAGAAATTTATGTTGTATCTATATAGTTAATTCCAATCCATGCTATTAATTGCATCAAATTCCACCAGAGGCAATATGACAAGGTTTTTCAAAAAATTCAGTAACATCACAGGTAAATTAAGAATATGAAAATTTCATATTTGTTAATATTTTTTAATTAAATATTAATTATAATTTTAAGGGGATTATATGTTTGATAGTGTACTCGACACGCAACAATGGGTTTCTTTGAAATCTTACGTTGCACACAACTTTGAGTTATTCCAAAAAATAATATAATATTATTATATTTTAAAAATATAGTTAACGCAGAGCCGTTGTATTGCTGGGAATGAAAATATCAGACTACATTATGATCGCACACATTTTTTAAAACTCTATACATTTATCCAATAAAATTTAGAGGCTTAAAATAATAATGAATCTATTTTAAGCCTAAAATACCTTAATATTCTTTAAAAGGTCGTTTTAAGGCCTTTTGATGGAGAACACATTTTAAATCTAGTTTTTACAATTTTATATGTTCTATTTTATAAAATAATATTCTTATTTAGAAGCAGGACATAAAAATTTACATTATATGAAATTTTGTTATTTTGCTGATAAAGACCATTTTTAATGAATAGTTAAAAATACTGCATTTTAATTCAAACTGCCTTTAATCTAATATATTTATATAGATATATTGTTATTTTATTGTTTATAAAGTGTAAATGGATTATATTTTTACCATTTAATACAATTTTTTCAATTAGAAATAATTTCACTTTGAAATTGGACAAAAACACAAGTTAATATTTTGGTAGTTTTAAATTGTTAAAAACATGTTTTTTGGTTTTGAAAACAAAAATTAATTTTAAATTAATTTCTGGAACTATTGTGTTTTGAATTTGGAAAAATGGACTCCATATATGGAATAAATATATCCAAATTGAGTAAATAGGTAATTGTTTTAGACATTATGAATTGTAACTTCAGTAAATATTTTATTTAACATGGTTAAAGGGTAAATCTCGTAAATAAGGGAACAAAATAATATTATAATAATATTAAATTACCCAAACTCATTTCCTAATCCTATTGGATTATATATGACCAACCATGAGAATACTTGGGTTGATTTTACGACCCATTAAAGCCACTTTTGTTTGAAAATGACATTTAATGACATTTAATTTATAGTGAACGAAAATATAACATAAACATACATATTTTACTAAAACAATTTTTATATGGTGTAATATAAGTGATATTTTAGAGTATAAATATTCATTAGAAGGATTAAATGATTTCCTAAATAATCATATTTTATTTATAATTTTTAGATATTATATAAATAAATTTAATTATGACATAATGATGATGCAATGATTGCTTCATTAATAAAGGATTCAAATAAACAATATTAAAAATGATATAATAAATGTAGTTTGGGTATTTTGATTTCATACCCGATTGTTTTGGATTATAGTTTCCTGTTTGATTTGTATTAATGAATTTTTTTGACCCAATCTTGTTTTTATTGATTTTTAAAAATTTCATGATATGAATTGTGTCAAATTTGACATAATTCATATTTTAAATTACAAAATATTTTATGAAATATTATAAAATTCCAAAAAAATATTAGATTCGTCCAAAAGTGATAATAAGTCTAAATTTATATTATTTAATCTGTGATTGGTTATTTTTCATCTTTCGGTAACTATTTTGTCTCTAAAATAATTAAATTCTTGATAAAACAATAAGTCTAAAAATGGTTAAAGAAAGAATTTAAGGATTAAAAAATATCAAAAAACTAATACAATTCTTATTGGATGAATTTATTTCTACATATATTTATTTTATCATTAAATTTAATGAGTTTTGGTTCCTTTTTAAATATAAAAAAAATTTATAGTAAAATAATACTTTCAAACATTCTTAAAGAGCCCCTCCTCCCTCTTATAAAAGTCCACCTCCTCTAACCCATCACACACACCTCTATGGCACATTGGATCGTCCAAACGCTTCTCCAAGAAGCTCCCAACATCGCCATATTCCTCCTAGATAATTTACCCTAGGAATAAGGAAATTCAATAAATCCTTTTGGATCAAATCAAAGAGAGTTATACATTTTAAGAGGTAGCATCTTCTCTAAAATTCATTTCCATTATTCTACTTCTTTACTCCCTATGATATTAATTTTAAATGATTAAATGAAAAAATAAATATCATAAATATACTAGGTTTTTTATAACAATGATTCATACTACACTAACACACAACTCAGTCTAATGAATTTAGAACATATTGTTTCTGTGGACAGTGAACTACTGCCTCACGAAATGATGATTGTTCTATTTTTCATACCACCTCTCATGGTGGTCATTATAATGTCACTATATTTATATGTGATATATATTATATTTATATTGTCTCTATGTTTCTGTATTTTTCATTTATTTTATACCTTTATGTTTTTCATAATGGTTAAATATGATAATTTTATTTGAAGAAATGCAGACTACCGCCCCTCAAAGTGATACGACTCATTAATTCCATACATTGAACATATGAAGGATGGTGTTAATGAAATTATTTAAAGCATTTAAAATTTGATATTGTACTTTAATTATAATATACCAATGTATCATTTTGTTTTCATTACATTAAATGAAAATATGAAATAAATGTAATGTTCATGCGTACATACAAATTACCATCTCCATGAACAGTGCATTTCATTTTCGTATATCCAAATTCTATGGAATATTATAAATAAATATATATAATGGATATATAAGATATATAGGATATCTAAATCATTAATATCATTTTGGAGATAATGGAATTTTTACTACATGGATAATTTGTAATTATAACAAGTTCATTTTAATTTAAGTACCGAACATCGACAAAAGACTGATATGAACATGAATAATTACATGATAATTATAGAAAGGTAATAAGAGATATAAAAAAAATAATAAACATTAAAATAGTTTTGAATAAATTATAATTAACTTATTTGTATTATTCATGGAGATAAATAATTAACAAGACATGTCGAACACATGGTAAGGGAACATCATAACCCAAGTTTCATTATTTGGATTGATCATCTACTTCATGATTATATAGTGCTATGATTTTGTGAGAAATAAATTTTGATATCATATATTTTATTTACGCTTGATTTATGTGTATTTATAGTGAGTGCTCATAAAATATCTATCCTACTTACCAAATGATATTTGTAAGGGAACCATTCACCTTCCTCTTTTAGTAAAAGACTTCTATTATGTTATGTATTTTAATTTCCATTTTCTTATGTTGGGGTATGTGCTCATATATCCTTATTTATATACATTTTAGGTCCATATGATGAGAGACACTTTTATCTCTACTCAAATCATTTTCTAAATTTTAATGTGATGTCGTTACGCTGACAAATTTTCGTTTTGGACATCATCTCAATCTCCTTTCATTGATACATATTGATATTTATACATGAATTATTTTATATGGTGTATAAACCATTTTGACATTTAATTTCATTCATAGGGAATACTTTTTTCTACTACACATTTATCTAAACGAAAAAAGAATGTTTCTTTTTAACATACAGAGTGACAATGATTGTTCCGCCACCGTGAGCATTATTTCGTATATACCTTCCTTAACACACCGTAATGTTTTTAAATGGAAAATAAAAACCATATACTCTTTTTATGTATTCTTGTATTGAATATAGTTTTGATAATTGATTTATTCTGTCAATATATTGAAATTTTTATGTTGTGATTTCATTGTGGAAATGTTATCATTCCTTTATTCTTGTGTTATGTGTTATGATTATGTTATGGTTCTTGGAAATTGTTTACATATATGGGTGGTTCCATGATAATACTAGGTCATGTGGGCCTGAGATAGCTCTAAAATTCATTGGGTAACCTAAAAGAGATTAATGTTATTATTTCTTCTAAGAGAATTAGGGAATATACTATGATGGGTATTTTAAACGTAACTCCCTACATAGCTGTGAAAGCTAAAACATACGTATGTTATGGATGACACAAGTTACCTTTATGATTTCTATTACCAATGTGTTATTCATAAATCATATGATTTCCTGAGGTATGTTAAAGAGATTTTGTTTTGTATTTATTGATGAACTAATGTTTTCTTTCTTTATTTTATAACCCTTACTGAGATTTTTATGCTCATCCCATGTTTTTGAAATGTTATTCATAGGTTATAAGGAAGGGTAAGAGAAAGGAATAATTCAAGAAAATTTATATCAGGAAAATAATTATTTTTTAATTTTAAGATTTTTTATTTTATGAAAAAAATTGATACATAGTACTAGTGTAAATTTTGTAATGTTTTAGATGTAATGTAATAGTTATGGCATAATTTTCTAAAACTCTAAACCTGAAAATATCCTCAATGTCATTTCTTGATTTAACTCACGATTAAGTAATGCTTTAAGGGTGGGGCCATATAGATGGTATCAGATTTCGGTTTAGAGATCTTTAGAGGTTAAGGTGTTATTTTAGCATAAGTGCCATATTTTATATAACCACAGTGGTTAGCATATTAGGAAGAATTGTAGTAATTTTAGATAAATTGAATGAGTTTAAGATAAAATGAATATTTATATCTTAGTATTTACCCTCATTATAAGATATTATATGATGATTTCAATAATATAATCAAACTAGCCTTTTTGTTTTTAATAATTGGATAGATCTAGCAAGCACCAAAGTAATAGTGGATTTAAAGGAAATTGTGGTGGTTTTCTCAATGAGAAAGTGAATGAAATTGGAGCTACAATGATAACACTTGTGGTTATTCTCAACCAACTATCTCGAGAAATGACTGACCACTAGATCCTTGGTGATTTTTATAAGTCATCATATATATGTGAAGCAAAACCCAATGGGATTTCAGGTAATAAACATAAAGATAAGTATATTCAAAACCCTATATTTCAAGGATGTGGAAAGAAAACCCCATGAAAATGATTCAAATAGATGGTAATATTTTATAGATTTTGTAATGAAGGTCATAAAGAAAGAACATTCCATGGAAAAAGAAAGCATCCTGTTGACTCCATGAAAGTGAAAAAAGATCATTTCGAGGGATCAATTGAATGTTTTAAATGTGGTGTGCATAGTCATTATAAAAATAGATGTCTTGCAAAGAAGGTTCGAGAGTGGGATCAACAGGATCATAAAAATGTATTTTTATCAATTTCTAATGCCATTCCAATATAAGATGAGTAAACTAAAAATGACTTATGAAAGGTATGGATTTTTTCTTAGCTCATGATTTGACATTACTAAAATCTTTGGACATTATTCATGATTTTGTTTGTAGTAAATAAGTATAAAACAATAAAATTTAAAAACATGGATAAAGGATCATGATGTAATGTTCTATGATTTATATTTCGATAGTTTATGAATTGAAGAGTTATTTTGGATCTTTGGAAGATGATATGTTTAAATGTATTAATGACGGGATTACTTTAGAAGACTTTTAGTATTTGTTTCCCTAAAGTTGTTATATAAAAATGATAAATGATGAAGAATTATCTTTTCTTTTGTGGATATTGTTATAAATTACCATTTGGTTTTATAAAATCCTTGAATTTGAGAAAAGTAAGAGTTTTTACTTTTTGGAATACAAAATGTGAGGGATAAGATTAAATTTACAGTTAAAATATGTTATGGTTATTTTTTAGGAAATTATATTATTTTTTATAATGTTATAATAATTATATTGTTTTAGAAAAAGGATAATCCATTATATGGGTAACAACCTGTCACATCAGGCAAGGACGTAGGAATCAAACCCATAACTGAAGGGTAACAAGGATGTATTGCCCACAAATAGCCTATGTGAATTCCCTAGTCAGTATGAATTATTCGTTTTTTTACTAAAATGACTTTACGGATCAGGAAAATTTTTATTTTGAACTTTTTTTTAACAAATGGACATTCTTAGTATAGGAAAATGATTTGGTGATTAAGTAATAAATGTTATTTTGGAAGATTTTTTCTCTTTTGGGAACTCTATATGCCTAAGGAAAATAGAGTAATATGGGATTTAATTTGGAGATTAATGGTTGAATTTTTATTTTGTAAGAATATATGTTTTTATTGTGGACATATGTTGATTTGGGTTATTTATGGAAATAGTTAACCTATCATAGAGAATTTGGGATTAGGTTAATTACTTTTATGTATGCGAATTTGAGAGTAGTTGATGTTATTTGGAGACTAATGTTATGATTTATCACGGAAGACTATGTGATAAAATACATCTGAATTTTGTGATTCATTCATAGTTTGGACTATTTTTCATAATTTGAATGAACTTTTTTTATTTAATGGTCTTTGTTGATCTTTGGGTATTGTTTTTTTAATTTTGAAGATTAAAAGTTTATACTTTTTAGGGGATTATCTGATCTTGTACTAACCATTTTGGTTTTTGTTAATGTATAAATATAGGGGAATATATTGTTCACATTTTTGGATTATGTTATTCTCTAGAATTTGATTCTCGCACTTCAGGTATGAACAAGTCGTCTTGTGTACTCATCGTTTGGACAAAAGATAAGTTTGTGGTAGAAATTTATTAAAGGATGAAACGAAATGAGAAATGAAATTATATTTCCTTATATTCTTAGTCAAGATCATAAATAAATTCCTAATTTTTTTGAAAATTATATTAAAACAAAAATTTTGTCTGTTTACTTTTCCTACTGTGAAATCAATGACTGTTTAACCCATCATATGTTTGTTGTTTTCTGGTGGGTAACATTCTCCTGACCATGTTTTTTATCACTACCCATCTGAAAATGATGGTTATATTTCTATTCCATGTAAAAGTTTTCATGTAATCCATGTATGTATTAACATGTGCATCATTTTTTCTTATATTTCTTTCTTTTAAAGTATTAGTTTTATTAACTCTTTTTCCGATGTGGGACATTTAATTAATTTTCTAAGCCCAGTTTAAAATTTTGAGGATGAAATTCCCAACAGGGGGAGGATGTAACATCCCAGATAAATAGAGAATATGAAATTTTCATATTTATTAATATTTTTAATTAAATATTAATTTTACTTTCATGGGGATTCTATGTCTGTTAGTGTACTCAACATGCAACAACAGGTTTCTTTAAAATATTAGGTTGCCCAAAACTTTGATTACACATAGTCGTTGTATTAATGGGAATGAAAATAAATAAATAAATTATTATTGAACAAATTTTTTAAATGTCTATACATTTATCCAATAAATTTAAGATTCCTAAAATAAGAATGAATTTTATTTTAAGCATGAAATAACTTAATATTCTTGAAAAATTCTTTTTACCATCTTTTGATGGAGAACCCTTTTTAAATATTATTTTTTCACTTTTATATGTTATATGGGAAAAGATAATATTCTTATTTAGAAGAGTGAAATCAAAATTTACATTGGTTGAAATTTTGGATTTATACATAAAAATTACATTTTTAAGGAATTTTGAAAAATACTCCATTTTAATTCAAAACTACATTTTAATATAATTTATTTATATAGGTAGATTATTTTTTATTTCTTTTAAAGTGTAATTGGATTATATTTTTACCATATAATCCAAATTTTTTCATTTTATGTAATTTCACTTTGAAATTGTACATAAATGCATGTTATACTTTTGGTAGTTTTTACTTCTTAAAAACACACTTTTTAGTTTTGACAACAAAAATTAATTTTAAATTAGATTCTGTTTTTAATTTAGAATAATGGATTCCATATTTTCAATTAGTAGTTCCCAATTTTGTATATAGTTATCTTTTGTTTTTAGACATTATGAATAGTAACTTTAGTAAATATTTATTTACCGTGGTTAAAGGGTAAATCTGGTAATTAAGGGTAAAAATAATATTTTAATAATATTAAATTAAACTAACACGTGTCCTAATACTATTATATGATATATTTATATACATGGGAATAATTGAGTAGATTTTAGAACCCCATGGAGCCACCTGGGTTTGAAAATGACATTTAATTACTTTTAACTTAATGTTATGGAAAATACTACATTAACATATATCTTTTACTAAAATAATTTTTATATGGGGTTATATAAGTGACACATTAGACTATAAAAATTAATTATAAAGGTAAAAATATTTCATAAATCATGGTATTTTATTTATAATTTTTATAGATTAAATAAATAAATTTAATTATGAAACAATGATGATGCAGTGATTGCTTCATTAATAAAGGATTCAAATAAATGATATTAAAAATTTCCAAATAAATGTAATTTCGTTATTTTGGTGTCATAAAAGAATTTTAAAGATGATAGTTTCATTTTATATTTGTATTAATTATGTTTTCTTGAATCAATCATGTTTTTATGGATTTTAAAAAAAGGCATGATATGAATAGTGTCAAAATTGACATAATTCATATTTTAAAATATAAAATAGTTTATTCAATATTTTAATATTACAAAAAATATAATATTTGTCAAATAGTGAGTATAAGTCTATAATTGTATTATTAACTATTTTATTAGATATTTTCTATGTTTTGGTAACTATTATGATTCACAAAGTGTTAAATGCTTCATGAAACGGTGAGAGTAAAAAGGGTTAAATAAATAATACAAGGATTAAAAAATATCTGAAACATGTCCAATTCTTATTGGATTATTCTATTTTGGCTTATATTCATCTTATACCCTAATTTGATGAGGTTGGACCTTTGTAACCCTAAAAAAAGATTATAATAAAATAATACTTTCAAACTTTCTAAGGGAGCCTCTCCTCCCTCTTATAAAAGGCCACCACCTCTAACCCATTACACACCTCTCAAAAACCATGGATCGTCCAAAATCTACTCCATGAATCTCCCAACATCCCCCTATTTCGCATAGTTTATTTAACTTTGGTATAAGGCAATTCAAGACATCATTTTTCCTCAAATCAAAGAGAGTTATACATTTTAAGAGGTACCGTCTTCTCTAAAATACCATTCCATTATTATACTTCTTCAAACCCTATTATCTTTTTTCTTTGATTAAATAAAAAATATGTATCCTAAATATAAATGTTTGTTTTTTGAGATTTATTAAAAACGCACTTATGCACATCTCTATCTAATGGATTTAGAACATATTGTTTCTGTGGACGGTGAACTACTACCCCACGAAACGATGATTGCACGGTTTTTCCATACCACTTCTCATAGTGGCCATTATGATAGAAATGTATTAATATGTGATATATATTATATTTATATTGTCTATATATTTCTTTATTTTTCATTTATATATTACAATTATGATTTCCATAATGGGTAAATTTAATAATTTCATTTGAGGAAATGTGGACTACCGCCCCTAAAAAGTGATGTGACTCATTAACTCCATAAATGGAACATATAAAGGATGGTTTTAATGAACATATGTAACATATATAAAATATTATATTATAATATAATTCTAATAAACTGATTATAATTTTATTTTCATTCTTTTATATGGAAAAAAAATTAAATGAATGTAGTGTTCATTCATAGGTATGACTTATCGTCTCCATGAATGGTGCATTTCATTTTCTTATATGAAAATGATATGGAATATGATAAATAAATATATACTAGATATATATGATATATATGATATATAAATAATTAATATCATTCTGGAGATAATTTACTTTTTACCACATAGACAATTTGTAATTATAAAAACTTCATTTTGAGTCAAGTTCCGAACATCGACAAAAAGACCGATTTGAACTTGAATAATTACATTATTGATATATCAATGTAATATGTGATAGAAAAGTAATAATAAACCTAAAAAGGTTCTGATCAAATAATATTTAACTTAATTTTATTATACATGGAGATACTGAATGAACAAGACAAGTCAAACCCATGTAAGGGAACTTCTTAACCCAATTTGCATTCCAGGGGTTGATCTTCTACTTATTTATTATTTCATGCTATGATTATGTCAGAATTATATTTTGATATCCCATCTTGTATTTATACTTTATTTATATATATTTATAAATAATACACATATACAATTTATTTTATTTACAAAATTATCTTTGTATGAGAACCATCCACCTTCCACTTTTAGTCAATGAATTATTCTATGTTATGTATTTTAATTTACATTATCTTATTTTGGGGTATGTGATTATATATCCTTATTTATTTTCATTTTATTTCAAAATGATGGGAGACCATTTTATATCTCATTAACTCATTCTATAAATTTTAATGTGATGTTGTTAGGCTACCGAATTTTCTTAAGGGACTTCATCTCAGTCTCCTTTTATTGAGGAATTTTTTGATTTATACCTGAAATTATATTATATGGTGTATAAAACCGTATTAATTTTAGGTTTATTCAAAGGGAATATTTATTTCTACGAAACAATTTACTAGACGACAAAAAGAATGTTTCTTTTTAACAAACTTGGTGGAAATGACCTTTCCGCCGCCGTGAGCATTATATCATATTTGGATTCCTTAAAAAGTCGTAATGTTTTAAAATTAAATATAAATAACGTATACTTTTTTTCATATTTTGTTATTGAAAACTATTTTGATAATGGATTAATTATGTCGATATATTTAAATAATATATTGTGAATTAATTGTTGAAATTTTATATTCCCTTTATTCTTATGTTGTGTGTTATGATTATTTTATGGTTGTTGGGAATTGTCTAAGTATAGAGGTGGTTCTGTGATACCCCTAGGGCGGGCGAGCACAAGATAGCCCTCTAATGCCTTGGGTAATGTGACAGAGGTAAACTTTAATGTTTCCCTCTAAGAGATTTAGGGAATATACTGTGATGGGTATTCCAAATGTAGATCACTGTGTTGCAATGGAAGCTACAACATAAGTATATTATGAATGCCACAAGTTAACCTTACGATTTTTATTTCTATGAGTTATTCATAAATCTTATTATTTCATGAGGTATTTTAAAGAGCTTATGTTTTTTATGTATTGAAAGACTAATGTTTTATTTCTTTTTTATAACACTTAATAATATTTTTATGCTCATCCCAAGGTCTTTAGATGTTTTTAGAGGGTATTAGGAAGGGTATGAGAAAAGAATAATTCATGAAGATTTCTATCATGAAAATAATCCTTGTTTTCATTTAATAGTTTTTTATTTTATGAAAAAACTTATACTGAGTATAAGTGTCAGCATTGTAATATTTTATATGTAATTTAATAGTTATGGCCTAATTCCCTAAACACTAAACATGAAAATAACCTCAATGTTAATTCTGTATTTAACTCAAGATTAATAAATGTTTTAAGGTTAGGGCATAATAAGTTCAATCCCCAAATTGTTATAGGGGAGGAGTTATATTTATAGGATTAAATGATTTCTCTATTTTAAATTCTCAATGAAATTTCTACAACCATGATGTGTGGGGGTGTTGGGATTATTATACTAACATTTTGTTATATAAAAAAATGCGTACAAAAAGAATCAAATTGTACGTTTACAATTCATGAATGAATAACTAGGGTATCTTTCCCCACATTATTGTTGGAGTTCACTTCAACAGTAGTGATGTAAAAAAATATCCCTTGATTCCTCGGATGTTTTTGGTTTACTCCAAAAAAAATTCTTAGGGAATAGGTTTGGAATGTTCCCCAGTTCATTGTAGTTGAAGAAATAAACAATGCTTTGAGGTTTGAACAGATTGTTCCTCTTTTCTGCTATAGTAGTGGGTTTTTCTTGTCAGTAGTTAATGGCATGGTGGCCTTCTCTTCCACACCTAAAACATTTCCTTGTCCCCTTCAGCCAATTTTTGGGGTGCTTCTTTCTACACTATTGGAATGTGGGGTGCTGCAATTTCATAGCATGATTTGATTTATCCTTCAGACCCCCATAATTAATGTCCACATTCCACTTCTTATCTATATGATACCCCTATGTTTTTATCTCCATTTCAAATTTGAGGGCACGTCAGACAACTTCCTCATAGCTATCATAGTCACAGTTCATTGGGGGCATTCTGTTGGCTAGGTTTTACCAACCATAGAAGTGGTCAACCTTGAATTCAGTGGTGATAACAAAGCCAGAGGTGTGTCATGAAAGCCTTGTGAATTTTTTCTCAAATGATCTGATAGATTCGTCATATTTTTTCTTTTTGAAAATGATGTCCCTTTCCATCTTTAGTCGGAGGGTGCGAGGTAAATATTTATCAAATTTTCTTTTCTATAAATCATTCCATTCTAACACCTATATATCATAATAAGTCATTATATTTTTGATAAATTTATAACATTGAACAGCTTCAACCTCCATATAATAAGTATCTAGAATAACCTTCTCTTGTTCAGAACATTTATGGACGAAGAAGATCTTTTCAATGGAGTTAATCCATTGTTCAGTGATTGAGGGGTCAGATGATCCATTAAAATTATGAGTCATTTGTCTCATGAATCTCTCGATTGTGACTTGTTCTTTCTTAGGGGGGGGGGGGGGGTTAGAAGTTCCTATTGACCCATTTTTTCTATTCAAAACATGATTTAACTAAGAGAGTATCATGAGAATGTTTGTGATTCCCACTCCCATCGGATTTTGAATCTCACTAGAATAGTCAACAAAATGATCTCTGCATCAGTTTTTATCCTGTGTCCACCTATTACTAGCCATTGGATAAAATGAAAGATATTTTGGGGGTAACAAATAAATGGGAATCCAATGATAAAAGGAGATAACTTATAAATTACATTTATTTCTTTATCTTCTAAATTCATAGGATTCAATCTATGTAATCCATGATCTACTTTCCAATATTTATTATTATGGGAATTTTCAATTCCCATAATAATGGTTCAATCTAAACCTATGAATTTAGTAAATCATATCCCCAAGGATCTTCAAACCAATAGTGAATCAAGACCCATTTTCATGCACCGGTTCCTATTCAAGTCTATCTCAAAGCGGTGTTTTCGGGTATTACCAATAGATTAATTTGTGCTAGATCCCCAATACTTTCTCATATATATATAAATGGATTTATATGTTTTATAAAACACTTATTCTATAATCACTAAAATTTGGGATTTTTTTATTATACATAGTCTTATCCCTATGGCTTTCACTAGGGTTTTCTATTCTTAATCCCAAAAATAACTAAACTTATACTCTAATACCAACAATAACAACCCTACTCTGTATTACACACTTAAACATGATTTATTACATAAAACTACACATAATACAACTCCATGGATAGATAGGTCTTGTGTCGTTGGAAATTAGGGAAATTACATGACAATATAAGACAAAAAATACAACGTCTTTATTGAAAAATTCTTTTACATGACCACAACATTCATTCATACATAGTGTGGAATGGGATAACCTAAGGGAATACATAAGAAAAGGGGTGATCTATATGGCACAACATGGGATTAGAAAAGGAAAAACATGAATAATAAAATATATTTTAGGCAATAGGCATATCATTGGATCATAAGTTAAACAAGAACATAAAGGCGTTATATAACAAGATTATCATAGCATGAAAGTCTGACAACACCGTTTAACATGATATTAGAATGATCCAAGGCTCATTTCACATGGAGCCAGATTAAGCCATCATTTTACTTGAATTAGCATGAGTAATACCTAATTTAACTTGGCTTACCATGATACTGATCTTTACCTAATGCATTGGAGTACTATCAAGGATCACCCTTCTAAATCATATTATTTCATGCATAAGTGTTCCATGTAGATCATACAACATGGATTAATTAAATATAATAATTTATTACATGAATAAGAGATGTGGAATAAATAATATTAATTACTCAATAATATAGTAAATGTGTATAAAGGTGAATACCTTAATAGATAAATAGGTGTGATATTCACTAATATGATGATTTTGGCATGGAAAAGTTTGGTGTAACTTCCGCAGCATAACAACATCAAATAAAAATAATAAAATGGGTTGATGAGAGAGAAAGGGTTATATCATCATTTATACATTAAATGGACAGTAAGGGGGTTATGTAAAATAATATCCCAACATATGTAATGTAATTTAGATGCATAATATAAAATAATTACATGAATGAAAATGAAGAGAGTGAAATCCCTTACAGAATTCGACATCGTAACGGGTGTACATGGGAGGCATTAATTGATGAAAAGGGGTCTATAATCATTAAAAAGTAAAGATATTAGTATAAGGTATGTGAGAAATCATATCCCAAAATTTTTTAATTGAAAATAAAAGGTCATAACAATATAAGGGAACCTGGGCATGAATATGGAAGGAAAGAATGAGGGGATCCCTTACTATGAAGTTTGATCCCAAAGGCTTGGGAGAGGCTTGATAGTGGATTATTGTGAACTTGGGATGCCTTTTTAGGATTATAGAGATAAGAGGGAAGCGGTTGGTCAAAATATAAAAGGATTGAGTGAAGAGAAATGGGAGATTGAGTGGGTTTATATAGGAAAGAAGAGCAAATTTTTTATTATTTAGGTTTTGGACACTATACATTAAACTAATCAAAACCGCAAGACATCCCATGGTGTTTTCCCATGGGTTTGGCCAAAATGGAGTGAAAATAATTATTCTATATGTCCAATTTCCTAAATTATTAAAATAATAGTCTTTTTTATATGGAGTTGTGTCACAGTCTCAAGGAAATCATTTTATAATGTTAAAATATTTTATAAGTCTTGGAGGGTCCACTAAGGCACCATAAAATTAATCAAACAAATCTAAAATAACATTATTAAAAATTAATAACATATATTGTCCAAAAAAATTTTATAATATATTATCATATCACTATTGGGTTATTATGATGTCATAAAACACAATATATATTTAAATGGTATCAATTTTTTACCCAAACATTTCATTATCTCATAAAATTATGAAAAAATCACCATTAAATAATTTTGAAATCATTAATCCAAAAATTATATTCATTATATATAAATAATTTTTTAAATATGTGAATTATTATTTTTAAAAATAAAAACGCCATTTATATAAAATGCATAGGATTTGACTAAAACAGCTTTCAAACCTTAATAAAAATGATGATTGTATTCATAAAAATTATAGGATTATTTATATTTTATAAAAAGTAATTTAGTAATAATATTTTATAAAAATTTTATTTAATTTAAGAATCCATTAACTCATTCATATTGTCTTCTTAATTTAATTTAAATATTATCTAAAAATATTATTTTTTATTTAAAACCCCTTTACATAGTGAAAATAATAAAATGAATTTATATTTAATATTCTATATGAAAATAATGCACATAATCATTGTGCTAGGGTCTTGATACATAACCCATTATAAAACCTGCATAAGACCTAAGTGTAAGGTGTGTGAGGGTGACAGAATCATGGGGCGGCTCAGATAACATCATTTGGATGGTAATCTCTATTAAATTCAACTTCCCTCATAGGCGGTTCCATTTATGACTAATGTGATGAATCTTGGATTGAGTTTTTTCCAAAGTGAAGCACAGTGATTCTACCTCCTTTCTGATCTCTGAAAAATGGGCTTTGAATCGATCAGTTGTAATGGATGAGGCCATCAATTCCTTTTTCTGAGTATATTGGATTTGTAAAATCCCTATATTTATACTAATCATGGATCCATGTTCAATGGCTATATTAGCAATGGTAAAAATTGTTAACGTTAATTTAAAATATAAAAGCTTGAAAACCTAGAAGTTTATATTTTTAATATAACCATTTTACATAATAAGACATTTAATTAGATCAAGAGAAATTTTTATTAATAATATTTTGGGTCGTTACACTTTGGGTACATAGATCCAGTTCTAGGTCACCCTGTTTATGCTGAAGATATATCTTGAGGTGTTGGAAAGAGTAAAGGTCATCGAGATGTAGTCATCCCAAACTAGATTATCACGAGATATGATTCATTATAATTTTTCACAACGCAGAGTTGTGTTCTAGGGTTCTCTGTTTTAAAGGAAGAAGAGATTTTGGTCTACTGGTGGTTGGTCCCAGCCATCATCTTTTTGTTTATCTAAGGTTAATGTCTCTTAGGCCTATTAGAAGGGATAATAATTTTTTTTATTGTGTAGGCTGAGGTCATCAGTAGTGAGAGTGAAAGACCATTCATAGCACTTAGTGTACGCTAGGTTTTATGCTTCAGGATCCCCCGTTAAGGTAGTTTGATCTGATGTAGTAGTAGTAAGTTGCTCTAGTTTGGGATTAGTATAAGGAAAATGGGAAAGCCAGAGGACAACCCCATGATTCTCCCCTTCCTTAGAGAGAATATCACAACCATGAAGGTGGTCTTCAGCAGGGTCAGAGAGGTCATGGATTAGGTCGTGGTCACCTTCATGATTTAGCTCTTCCAATGTAAAGTGAGAGAGACGTCATTCGTGGTACCCTTTTATTGTTTTCTGCATCAGTTCATGCCTTTTTCGATTTAGGAGTGACACAATCCATTATATCACCTTTTCATTTCCACTCTTTGGGTCATGAAATAGATTGAATTCTAGTTCCATTGGCATAGACTACTCTTGTTCGATGTCGAGCTTAATTTTTTGATGTATGTAGAAATTGTGATATAATGGTGGGGAATCACCAACCTTGGGGATATTTCCTATTTTTAAGGATACAACCATATGATGTCATCCTTTGCATGGGTTGGTAGTATTTTGGGTAGGCAATTGTAGATTTATTCAGGAGGTAGGTTGTATTATTTGATGCATATGGAGAGACAAAAGTGTTTTTTTTGGTGAGGGAGACCCCCAAATGGGTTAGAGGTGTGTTCCTTTCTTATCATCCTTGATGGTTGAGCTAATGCTGACTTCACTGAAGGCTCGGTAGTTGGTGATAAAGAAGATTCATCCACCTCCTTGCACTTTAAATAATTAGGGGTCGATTTTCTATATGAAGAGTGATTTTACTCTCATGAAAATTAATGTCCGATATATATAGGTAAATACAATACATTCTAATAATTTTATCAAATTCCTCTAGAGGTAGTATGATGAGGTTCGTCAGGATGATCTGTAACATCCCAGGTAAATAAAGAATATAAAATTTTCAGATTTATTATTATTTGTGATTTAAATATTAATTTTAATTTCAAGGGTATTCCATGTCTGATATCATACTCAATACGCAACAATGGGTTTCTTTGAAATTTTACGTTGCACAAAACATTGAGTTATAATGAAAAATAATATAATATTATTATTATTTTAAAATGTAGTTAACGTAGAGTCGTTGTATTATTGGGAATAAAAATAACTAACTAAATTATGATTACAAATGTTTTTTAAATCTCTTTAAATTTATCCAATAAATTTTAGAGGCTTAAAATAAGAATGAATCTGTTTTTAATCATGAAATACATTGATATTCTTAAAAAGGTCGTTTTACCTCCTTTTGATGGTGAACCCTTTTTAAATCTAGTTTTTTCTAATTATAAATGTTCTATTTGACAAAATAATATTTTTATTTAGTATCAGAACATCAATATTTACATTCGATGAAATTTTGGTATTTTTCAGATAAAGTTAACTTTTTAATGAATAGTGAAAAATACTTCATTTTAATTCAAAACTTCCTTTTAATCTAATATATTTATATATTTATATTGTTTTTATTGGGTTTTAAGGGTAATTGAATTAGATTTTTACAATTTAATCCAATGTTCTGCCTTGTAAATAATTTCACTTTGAAATTCGAAATAAACACATGTCAATATTTTGAGAGTTTTTATTTGTTAAAAACACGCTTTTTGGTTTTGACAACTGGACATAATTTTAAATTAATTTCTGAAATTGCTGTGATTTGAATTTGAAAAAATGGATTCCATATTTTGAATCAATAGGATAAAATTTTGTAAATAGGAAATTTTTTTATAGAAATTATGAATACTAACATCAGTAAATATTTTATTTACCATGGTTAAAGGGTAAATCTAGTAAATAAGGGTAAAAATAATATTATAATATGATTAAATTATCCTAACATGTGTCCTAATCCTATTGGATTAGATATGAACAACCATTTTCATTCTACGGTCGATTTTAGGACCCATTAGAGCCGCTTGTGTTTGAAAATGACATTTAATTACATTTAATTTAATGTTAAGGAAAATATAACATAACCATACATATTTTACTAAAACAATTTTTATATAGGGTTATATAAGTGATATTTTTGAGTATAAATAGTCAATAGAAAAATAAAGAGATTTTCTAAATCGTGGTATTTTATATATTTTTTTTACATTCTAAATAAATAAATTTAATTATGACACAATGTTGATGTAGTGATTATTAATAATGGATTAAAATAAATGATATTATAAATGTTTAAATAAATGCAATTTGGTAATTTTGATGTCATATAAGAAATTTTTGGATGATAGTTTCATGATTTGTTTGTATTAATGAATTTTTTATCGAATCAATCAAGTTTTCATTGATTTTTAAAAAACTCATGATATGAATAGTGTCAAAATTGATATAATTCATATTTAAATTATAAATTTTTTTATTAAATATTATTAAATTCCAAAAAATATAATATTTCTCTAAATAGCGATAATAAGACTATAATTTTATTGTTGATTATTTAATTAGATATTTTCCATGTTTTGGTAACAATTTTTATTCTAAATGTGTTTAATGCTTGATAAAACAATAAGTGTAAAAAAGGGTTAAATTAAAATGATAAGGATTAAAAAATAACCAAAACCTATCCAATTCTTATTAGATGATTGTATTTAGAACTATATTCATATGATAATTTAATTTAATGTGTTTTTTACCTTTATAAATAGAAAAAAAAATTATAATAAAATAATACTTTCAATCTTTTCTAAAGAGCCCCTCCTCCCTCTTGTAAAAGGAAACTACCTCTAACCCATTAAACACATCTCTATGGAACCATGGATCATCAAAAATTATCTCCAAGAATCTCCAAACATCCCAATATTCCTCTTATATTCATTCCCTAATGCATAAGAAAATTCAAGAAATCCTTTTATCTCAAATCAAAGACAGCTACATGTTTTATGAGGTAGCGTCTTCTCTAAAATTCCTTTCCATTATTCCGCTACTTTACTCCATATTCCATTAATTTTCATTAATTAAATGAAAAAAAATTATCCTCAATACACTAGGTTTTTTATTATTATAAGGATTTAAACTACACTTTCACACACTGCCATATAATGAATTTAGAACATATTGTTTCTGTGGATGGTGAACTACTGCCTCACGAAACAATGATTGTTCGATTTTTCCGTACCACCCATTATAGTGATAATTATAATGGAAATTTATTTCTATGTGGTATATATTATATTTATATTTTTTCTACCTTGATTTTTTTTTATTTATAAAATTTCATTATGGTTTCCATAATTGTTAAATATGATAATTTCTTTTCGGGAAGTGTAGACTACCGCCCCCTCAAAGTTATATGACTTGTTAATTCCATACATGGAACATATGAAGGATGGTGTAAATGAATTTTTTTAAAATACATAAAATATGATATTATACATGAATTATAATATACCTTGGTATCATTTGGTTTTCATTCTTTTAAGTTAAAAAATGAAATTAAAGTAGTGTTCTTGTGTATGTACGGATTACCATCTCCATGAACGGTGCATTTCATTTTCATTTATCCAAATGATATGGACTATTATAAATACACATATAGTGGATATATATGATATATAGGATTTATAAATCAAGAATATAATTTTTAAGATAATAGAATTATGACCATATGGTCAATTTTTAATTATAACAAGTTCATTTTGACTTATGTAGCAGAAATCAACAAAAAACGATATGAACATAATTAATTAATATATTGTTTTAGAAAGGTAATAAGTGACATAAAAGGAATAATAAACATTAAAAATTTTCTGAATCAAGTATAATCAACCTATGTTTATTATTCATGGATAAAAAGAATGAACAAGACAAGTCGAACACAAGGTAAGGGAACATCTTAACCCAATTTCCTTTATTTGTGTTGATATTATACTTCATGATTATGTTGTGATATGATTATGTGAGAAATAAATTTTTATATCCCCTTTTGTATTTATACCTGATTTATTTGTATTTATTGTGAATACTCATAATATGTCTATTTTATTTACAAAATGATATTTATAAGGGAACATGTCACCATCATCTTTTAGTAAAAGACTTATTTTGTGTTATGTATTTTAATTTCCATTTTCTTATGTTGGGGTATGTGCTTATATATCCATATTTCATTTCATTTTATTTCCAAATGATGATAGACCCCTTCCTCTCTCATCAACTCATTTTTTAAATTTTAATGTGACGTCGTTAGGATGATGAATTTTCGAAAGGGTCTTCATCTCAATCTCTTTTCATTGGGACATATTTGTATTTATACACGAAATTATTTTATATACTGTATAAGACCTTTTGAAATATAATTTCATTCAAATGGGATATTTTTTTCTACGAAAATTTTTGCTAAATAACAAAAATATTGTTTCTTTTTAACATACGCGATGAAAACAACCATTCTGCCATCGTGAGCATTATATCATATTTGGCTTCCTTAACAAGCTGTAATGTTCTTAAAAGGAAAATAAATACCATATAATCTATGTACATATTTTTTTATTGAAAATAGTATTTATAATGGATTGATTATGTCAATATATATAAATTTTTATATTTTTATTGAAATGTGGAAATGTTATCTTTCCTTAATTCTTGTGTTATGTGTTATGATTATGTTATGGTTCTTGGACATTGTTTATATATATGGGTTGTTCCATGATAATCCTAGGTCAGGTAGGCCTGAGATAGCTCTAAAAGTCACTAATTAACCTAACTAAGGTAAATGTTATTGTTTCTCCAAAGAGAATTATGGAATATACTATGATGTGTATTTCAAATGCAACATCCTACGTAGGTATAAAAGCTACAATGTAAGTATGTTATGGATGCCACAAGTTAACTTATTGATTTAAGATTTCTATGTGTTATTCATAAATCTTATTATTTCATGATGTGCTTTAAATATATTATGTTTTGTATTTATTGATGGACTAATGTTTTCTTTCTTTATTTTATAACCCTTACTGATCTTTTTTTGCTCATCCCAATTTTTTGAAATGTTTTTCATAGGGTATAAGGAAGGGTAAGAGAAAAGAATAATTCAAGAATATTTATATCAAGAAAAAAATTATTGTTTACTTTTATGAGTTTTTATTTTGTGAACAAAATGGATAACGAGTAGAACTGTGATCTTTGTAATATTTTAGATGTAATTTAATAGTTACGGCATAATTCTCTAAAAATATAATCCTAATAATATCCTCAATGTTAATTCTTGATTTATCTCACTATCAAGTAATTCTTTATGGATTGGGCCTTATAAATGGTTTCAAAGTCATGTATAGATAAATTTAGTGGTTAGGGTGTTATTTGAACATAAGTGGCATGTTTTATATAACCACGGTGGTTAGAATATTAGGAAGAGTCCTAGTTATTTTAGATAAATTTAATGAGTTTAAACTAACATGAATATGTATATCTTAGGGTTTACCCTCATCATAATATATTATATGATGATTCTAATAATATTATTGGGTGGGACTTTTTGGTTTTAGTAAATGGATGGATCTAGTAAGAACTAAAGTAATAATGTATTTAGAGTAAACTATTGTGGTTTTTTGAATGCGGAACCGAATGAAATTGGATCTATAATGATAAATATTGTGGTTATTCTCAACTAACTTTCTGGGATCATTACTGACCACCGGAAGCTGATTATTTCTATAAGTCATTGTATATGATGGAAACGAATCCCAATTGGAGTTCATCCAATAAACATAAAGATAAGTATATTCAAAAAAAATTCAAGGATGTGGAAAGAAACACTTATGAAAATGCATCAAATAGATGAGAATATGCTATAGATGTGGTAATTAAGGTCATAAAGAATGAAAATGCCATGTCAAAAAGGAATCATCCAGTTTACTCTCGGAAATGGAAAGAATCTATTTCCTGGGGAACAATTAAATGTTGTAAATGTTGTGTGCATGGTCATTATAAAAATAGATTTCATGTGAAGAAGTTTTGGAAGTGGGATTAGCAGGATCATACAAATGTGTTTTTTCTAATTTATATTGACATTATAATTGATGACGAGGAAACTGAAAATGACCTATGAAAGGCATGGATTATATCTTAGCTAATGTTTTGACATTACAGAAATCATTTTACATTATGCATGATTTTTTTGTAAGAAATAATTTTAAAAGAATATGATTGAAAAACATGGATAAAGGATCATGAAGTAATGTTCGATGATTAAGATGTCTACATTTTAGTAATCGAAGAGTTATGTTGGATCATTGAAAGATGATATGTTAAAATTTATTAATGACGAGATTACTTTGTAAGAATTATAGTATTTGTAACCCTTAAGTGGTTATATAAAAATGTTAATTGAGGAATAATTATCTTTTATTTTGTGGATATAGTTATAAATTACCATTTTTGTTTATATGATCCATGAATTTGAGGAAATTATGGGTTATTACATTTTGGAAATCAAAATGAAAGGTATAAGATATAATTCATGGTTAAAATATGTTATGGTTATTTTTTAGGAAATTTTCTTATTTTTGATAATGGTATAATAATTATATGGTTTTAGAAAAAGGATAACCCATAAGATGGGTAATAACCTCTTGCGTCCGGCAAGGCCATAGGAATCGAACCCACACCAATGGGTGACAATGACGCATTGCCTACCACTAGCCTATGTGAAGTCCCTGGTTCGTATGACTTATTCTTTTTTATTTTACTTAAATTATTTTACGGATCAAGAATAAGTCTATTTGGAACTTATATTTATCAAATTTATATCCTTATTTTCGAAAAATGGTTTGGTTATTAATTGATCAAGGTTATTTTGGAAGACGTTTTCTCTTTTGGGAACACTATATGACTAAGGAAAATAGAGTACTATGGGATTTTAGTTTACTATTAATGGTTGAATTTCTATTTTGGAAGTATATATGTTTTAATTATACATATATGTTTATTTGGGTTATTTAGAGAAATAATTATTCTATAATAGAGAATGTTTGATTAGGTTGATTTCTTTTAAGTATGAGACTTTAAGAGTAATTGATGTTATTTAAAGATAAATGTTAACATTTATCATGGAATACTATGTGATAAAATCCATATCAACATTGTGTTTCAAACATAGTTTCTATTATTTTGATTAATTTTAAGGACAATGTTTTATTGAATGGTCTTTGTTGAAATTTGGGTATAGTTTGTTTAATTTTCATGATTAAAGGATTATTCTTTCCAAGGAATTATCTAATATTTTTCTAACCATTTTGGTTTTAGATAATGTCTAAATATATGGGAATATATAGTTAATCTTTTTGGATTATGTAATTCTCTCAATGTTGATTATATCACTTCAGGAATGGCCAAGTCTTCTTGTGTAGTCATCATTTGGAAAAAAGACGAGTTTGTGGTAGAAATTTATTGAAGCATGTAACTCTTTGTGTAATGAATTTATATTTCCTTATTTTCTTAGTAAAGAACATAAATAAATTTCTAAACTTTATTAAATGTATATTCAAACAAAATTTTTGTCCATTTACTTTTCCTGCTGTGAAATCAAAGTCCTTTTAACCAATCACAAGTTTTTAATTTTCTGATGGTTAACATTCTCTTAATAAAGTTTTCTATCACTCATCATCAGAAAATGATGGTTATATTTCTCATAAATTTCCATGTTTTCGTTGAATCCTACTATGTGTTATCTAAGGTGACATTTTAACTTTTCTTTCATTCTTTTAATGTGATAGTTTTATTTACTCTTTTTCTGATGTGGGCCATTTAATTATGTTTTCGAGTCCAATTAAAAAAATATCAAGGATGCAATTACCAAATGGGGGGAAGGCTATAAAATCATAGGTAAATAAATAATATGAAATTTTAATATTTATTAAAATTTTTGAATTAAATATAAATTTTACATTCAAGGGGATTCTATGTCTGATAGTGTACTCAACACGCAACAAGAGGTTTCTTTGAAATAATATGTTGCCCACAACATTGATTACACATATTCATTGTATTTCTGGGAATTAAAATAACTAAATAAATTATGATTAAACATTTTTTTCAAATTTATTTACATATATCCAACAAATTTCAGAGTCTTAGAATATGAATGAATCTGATTTTATGCATGAAATACCTTTATATTCTTCAAAAAGACGTTTTACCACATTTTGATGGAGAAAACTTTTTAAATATATTTTTTCCACTTTTATATGTTCTACATGAAAAAATATTATTCTTATTTAGAATAGTGACATCAAAATTTACATTGGATGAAATTTTGGTATTTTTCTAATAAATTTCATTTTTTTAATGAACAGTAAAAATACTCCATTTTAATTTAAAACTACATTATTAATATAAAATATATATATATTTATAAAGTTTTTTAATGTTTTTGAAGTGTAATTTGATTATATTTCTACTATTTAATCCAATTTTGGTCATTGGATGTAATTTTACTTTGAAATTTCATATAAACACATGTCAATCTTTTGGTAGTTTTAACTTTTTGAAAAACCGCTTTTTAGTTCTGACAATAGGAATTAATTTTAAAATAGTTTCTTATAATTAGGTGTTTTCAATTAATAAAAATGGATTATATATTTGGAATTAGGAGTTCTAAACTGTGTAAATAGTTAACTTTTATTTTTAGACATTAAGAATAGTAACTTCAGAAAATATTTTATTTACCATTGAAAAGGGTAAATCCGGTATATAAATGTCACAAATAATATTATAATAATAATAATTACCATAAAACGTGTCCTAATATTATTGGATGATATTTTTTAGACCATGGGAATCCTTGGGTGGATTTAGGACCCCATGGAGCCACTTGTGTTTGAAAATGACATTTAATTACTTTTAATTTAATGTTAAGGAAAATATAACCTAAACATATATCTTTTACAAAAAATAAATTTATATGGGGTTATATAAGTGATCATTTTTACTATAAATATTCATTATAAAGATAAGATTATTTCCAAAATCATGGTATTTTTTTATAATTGTGAGATATTAAATAAATAAATTCAATTATGGAACAATGATGATGCAGTGATTGCTTCATTAATAAAATTTTTAAATAAATGATATTAAAAATGTTTAAATAAATTTAATTTAGTTATTTTGGTGTCATACAAGAATTTTAAGGATGATGGATACATGTTTTATTTTTATTAATAACGTTTTTTGTAACAATCATGTTTTTAGTGTTTTTAAAAAAAGTCATGATGTGAATATTGTTTTTAGAATATGAAATACTTTATTAAATATAATAAAATTTCAAAAAATACTATATTATTCTAAATAGTGATTATATGTCTAAAATTGAGTTATTGTGTATTTAATTTTAATTTTTCAGTATTTTGATAACTATTAGGATTCTCAAAGTGTCAAATGGTTGATAAAACGACAAGAGTAAAAAAAAGGTTCAATAAAACATATAAGGATTAAAAAATATCCAAAACCTATCCAATTATTATTGGATGATTTTATTTTGACTTATATTAATATTATAATCTAATGTAATGAGTTATGGACCATGTTTAACCTAAAAAAATTATAATAAAATAATACTTTCAAAATTTCTTAAGAGCCCATCCTCCCTCTTATAAAAGGTCACCACCTCTAACCCATTACAAACACCTATCAAGCACCATTAATTGTGAAAAATATACTCCATGAATCTCCCAACACCCCCTTCATCCTCCTAAATTATTTACCCTAGGATGAAGTCAATTCAAGAAATCCTTTTTCCTCAAAATCCAAGAGAGTTACACCATTTAAGATGTACCGTCTTCTCAAAAATCCCTTTCCATTATTCTACTTCGTCAAAATCTATTTCATTGTTTTTATTTTAATAAATAAAAAAAATAGTATCATAAATATTCTATGTTCTTGTTAAGAAATATATTCAAACTAAACTTACACACATCTCCATCTAATGGATTTAGAACATACTGTTTCTATGGACGATGAACTACTACCTCACGAAACGATGATTGTTCGTATTTTCAGTACCACCTATCATAGTACTCATTGTGATGGAACTATATTTATATATGATATATATTATGATTATATTTTCTATATTTTTCTATATTTTTATTTTATATAATACCATTATGGTGTCCATAATAGATAAATATGATAATTTCATTTTGAGGAAGTGCGAACTATTGCCCCTCAAAGTGATATGACTCATTAATAACATAAATGGAATGTATAAAGGATGGTTTTAAATAAATTATGTAACATATATAAAATATTATAATATAATATAATTATAATATACCTTTGTATCATTTTTTTCATTCCTTTAAATTAAAAAATGAAATGAAAGTAGTGTTAACGCGTACGTACGGCTTACTATCTCCATCAACGATGAATTTAATTTTCATATATCCAAATTATATGAAATATTATAAATACATATATACTGAATATATATGATATATATGATATCTAAATCATGAATTTTATTTTGGATATAATTTAATTTTGATCACATAGACAATTTGTAATTATAACTACTTCATTTTGACTGAAGGACCAAACATTGACAAAAAGACAGATATGAAATTGAATAATTACATGATAGTTATATCAAGTTAATTAGTGATATAAAAGAAATAATAAAACTGAAAAAGGCTATGAGGGAAGACTATTTTAATTAATTTTATTATTCATTGAGATAAAGAATGAACAAGACAAGTCAAAGCCAAGGTAAGGGAACTTCTTAACCCAATTTCCATTCTTGGGGTTGATCGTATACTTTTTGAAAATGTCATTCTATGATTATGTGATAAATATATTTAGATATCCTGTATTTTATTTATACTTTATTTATGTGTATTTATAAAGACTACACATAATCTTTCCATTTTATTTAAAAAATGATCTTTGTAAGGGAACCTTCCACCTTCCTCTTTTAGTCAATGAATTATTTTATGTTATAACTTTTAATTTAAAATTTCTTATGTTGGTTTATGTGCTTATATATCCTTATTTCTATCCATTTTATGTTCAAATTATGAGTGACCATTTTATCTCTTATCAACTCATTTTCTAAATTTTAATGTTACGTCGTTAGGAAGCCAAATTTTCCTAAGGGACTTATTCTCAATCTCCTTTCATTGATGAATATTTTGATTTATACATGGAAATATATTATATGGTGTATGAACCCCTATGAGTATTAATTTCATTAAAAGTTAATCTATCTTTCTACGAAACATTTTACTAAATGAAAAAAATAGTGTTTTTTTAACAAACTCGGTAACAATGACCTTTCTACCACCGTGACCATTATTTAATATTTGGCATCCTTAACAAGTCGAAATGTTTTTAAATAGAAGATAAATACCTTATACACTTTTTATATATTTTTGTATTTCAAATGTTTTTTATAATTGATCAATTATGTCAATATATTGAAATTATATATTTTGATTGAAATCTGGAAATGATATATTTCCTTTATTCTTTGGTTATGTGTTATGATTATGTTATGGTTAAATAGGAATTGTCCATGTATACGGGGGGTTCTGTGACAAACCTAGTTCAGGTGATCCCAAGATTTCCCTCTAATGCATTGGATAAAATGATGGAGATAAACTTTAATATTTCTCCTAAGAGATTTAGGGAATATACTGTGATGGGTATTCCAAACATATCACTCTTCATGGCTATGAAAGCTACAACATAAGTATGTTACAGATACCACAAGTTACGTTTATGTTTATTATTTTTATGTGTTATTCATAAATATTATGATTTCATGAAGTATTTTAAAGAGATTATTTTTTGTACGTATAGATGGACAAATGTTTTCTTTCTTTATTTTATAACCATTACTGAGCATTTTATGCTCATCCCATGTTTTTGAAAGTTTTTCAAAGGGTATAAGGAAGGGTATGAGAAAGGGATAATTCAAGAAGATTTCTATTAATAAAATAATTCTTGTTTTCTTTTAAGAGTTTTTATTTTACGAAAAAATGTATACTTAATAGAAGTGTCAACATTGTAATATTTTAGATGTAATTTAATAGTTATGGCCTAATTCTCTAAAACACTAAACCTGAGAAGACCCTCGTTATTAATTTTTTATTTAACTCAAAATTAAGTAATGTTTTAAAGATGGGGCCTAATAAGTTCAATCCCAAAATTGTGACAGGGTAGGAGTTAAATTCATGGGATTCAATGATTTCCCAATTTTCTATTCTCACCGACATTTATACTTCCATGATTTTTAGTGGTCTAGGGATTTTTCTACTAAAATTCTGTGATAAAAACCAATGCGTAGAACTAGAATCAAAATGTATGTTCATTATCCATGAATGAATTACTAGCGTACCTATCACCACATCGTTATTGGGGTTTGATTTAGCAGTACTGATGAAAAAAATCTCCATTTATGGCTTGGAGGTTGTTGGTTTCCTCAAGAAACACTTGGATTAGGGAACTGGTTTGTAATGTGACTTAGTTGTTTTTAGTTGAAGTAATAAACAAAGCATTGAGGGTCGAACAGATTGTTACTCTCCTCTTCCATGGTTGCAGGTTTTTCTTATTGGTATTTAATGGCTATGTTCCCTTCTCTTCCACACTAAAAACCTTTTCTTTGTCCTCTTCATCCAATTTCTGGGGTGTTTTTTTACACACCATTTAAATGTGGGGTGATGGAATTTCTTAGTAAAATTTGATTTATATATCAGACCACCAGAATTAATTTCCACTTTTCACTTCTTATACCTATGATATCCCTGAGATTCTATTATATCCATTTTGAATTTTAGGGCACATCAGACAATTTTGTCATTGCTATCAAAGTCATAGATCATTAGGGCCTTCTATAGGCTATGTTTTACCCACCAAAGAAGTGTTCAACCTTGCACTCAGGGGTGATGACAATGCCAGAGGTGTATCATTCAAGCCTTGTGAATTTTTCATAAAATTCTCTGATCGATTCTTCATCTTTTTTTCTTTAGGGAAATGAATTCCGTTTCCATATTAAGTCAGAGGGTGCGAGGTAAATATTTATCAAAAAACATTTTCTAGAAATCCATCCATTCTAACACCTAGATCTCTTCCTTAGGCTTCATATTTTTGATCAATGTATAATAATGATTAGCATCACCCTCTATATGATAAGTATCCATAAGAACCTTCTTTTGTTTAGAACATTGAAATATGGAGAAGATCTTTGATCCATTGTTTAACGATTGAGTGATCAGATGATCCATTTAAAGTATGGGGCATTTTTATCATGAATTTCTCAATTCCAACTTTTTATTTCTTAGGGTGGGTGGATATTCTAATTGACACATTTTTCTATTAAAAATATAAGTTAACTAAGAGAGTATTTTGACCATGTTTGTTATTCCCGCACCCATCGGATTGTGAATATCAATAGAACAGTCATCACATTGATATCTGCATCATTTGTTATCCTGAGTCCACCTATTACAGGACATTGGTTGGAAAAAAAGATATTTTGGGGGTAACACATAAAGGGGAATCTAGTGATAAAATGTGATAACATATAAATTACATTTATTTCTTTAACTTATGAATATATAGGATTCAATTTATGTTATCCAGGATCTACTTGCCAGTATATATTCTTAGTGGAATTTTTTATTCCGTTAATAAAATTTCAATCTAATATTATGAATTTATCAAATATTATCCCCCATTAGTGTCTAACCAATAGTTCAACAAGTCCCATTGTCGTGGAATAGTTCCTATTCAAGTCTAGCTCAAAGTTGTGTTTTTGGGTTTTTCCAAATGATTCATTTGTGCTAGAGCCCCCTCTACTTGCTCATATCCAGACAGGGATGCATTTTCTGGATAAAACACTTACTCTATACTCACCAAAATTTCGGGTTATTTTTATTATACTTCGTCTAATCCCTAAGGATTTCACAAGGGTTTTCTAATCCTAAACCCAAAAATAACTAAACATATCCTCTGATACCAACTATAACAACCTTTCTCTTTATTAGACATAGTTAAACATGATTTGTTATATAAACCTTCACTTAAGAAAAATCCATGGATATAGAGGTCTATTGTCATGGAAAATTAGGAAAATTACATGAAAACTTAAGAGAAAAAAATACAACATCATTATTGAAAAGTTCTTTTACATCACCACAACATTCCTTCATACTTAGCATAGAATGGGATAACCTTATGGAATACATAAGAGATGGTGTTAGCTATAAATCACAGTAATGGATTATATAGGGAATAACATGAATAATATAATACATTTTATTAAATAGACATATTAATGGATAATAAGAGAATCATCAACATAAAAGCATGATATAGCATGATTATCATAATAAGGAAGTGTGGTAACAACGTTTAACATGATATTAACATGAGCCAAGGCTCATTGAACATGTATCATGAGTAAACCATCATTTAACATGAATTATCATGCGTAATACATCATTTTACATGACTTACCATGATACTAATCTTTACCCAATGAATTGGAGTGATATTAGTGACCACCCTTCTTAATCATTTCATTTCATGCATAAGTGTTCCACGTAGACCATATGACTTGGATTAATTACACAACATAATTTTTTTACATGAAGAAGAGATGTGTAATAAATAATGGAAATTACTCAATCAACAAGTACATGTGCATAAATTTTAATACCTTGATAGATAATTGGGATTGATATTTATTTACATTATGATTTTGGCATGGGAAATTTTGTTCTAACATTGGTAGCATAACACCATCAAATAGAAATCGTAAAATGGGTTGATGAGAGAGAAAGGGGTATCCTATCATTTATACATGAAATGGAAAGTATGGGGGTCATTTTAAATAATATCCCAACATTTGTAATGGAATTTAGATGTATAATATAAAGGATTTTCATGAATGAAAATGAAGAGAGAGAAATCCCTTACGGAATTCAACATCGTAATGGGTGTAAATGGGAGGCATTAATGGGTGAGAAATGGGTATATAATCATTAAAAAATAAGGGGGTAAGTATTAAGGAGATTATAAATCATACCCCAAAATTTTAATTGAAAATAAAATGTCATAACAATATAAGGAAACATGTACATGAATATAGAAGGAAAGCAAGTGAGGATCTCTTACTTGGAAGTGTGACCTCAAAGGCTTGGGAGAGGCTTGAGAGAGTATTCTTGTGAGCTTGATATGTATTTGGAGGATTATATAGATATTATGGAAGAGTTTGTTCAAGATCTAAATAGTTTGAGATATGTGAAATGGGAGATTGTGTGGGTTTATATTAGAAAGGAGAGGAAATTATTTATTATTTTGGTTTTGTACACTACACATTAAACTAATCAAATAAACAAACCATACCATGGTGTTTTCCCTTTTTTTCCAAAGTGGAGTGGAAAAAATTATTTTATAAGGCCAATGTCCAAAATTATTATAATATTAGGCTTTCTTCTGTGGAGGTGAGTCACACTCTCTAGTAAATCATTTTAATAAGTTAAAATATTTTTTATGTCATGGAGGGGCCTCTAAGGCACCATAAAATTAATAAATCAAATATAAAATCAAATTATTTTAAATTATAAACATATATTTCCAAATAAATATTTTATAATATTTTATTACATCACTATTAGGTCATTATGATGTCATAAAACAGAATATATATTTAAATGGTATTTAATCTTTGCCCAAAAATTAGATTATCTCATCAAATTATGAAAAAATGACCATTAGATAATTTTTATGTCATGAATCCAAAAATTATATCCATTTTATCTAAATAATTTTCTATATATGTGAATTTTTACTTTTAAAAAAACCACCATTTATCCAAAATTCATGGGTTTTGAAAAAAACATAATTCAAACCTTAATAAAAATTGAAATTGTATTCATAAAAATCATAAGATCATTTATATTTAATAAAATGTAATTTAGTAAAAATATTTAATTACAATTTTATTTAATTTAAAAACCCATTAATTTATCTTAATAGATTTCTAAGTTTAATTTTAATATTAACTAAAATTAGTATTTATTATATAAAACCCATTTACAAAG
This sequence comes from Viscum album, assembly GCA_963277665.1. Taxonomy (NCBI): domain Eukaryota; kingdom Viridiplantae; phylum Streptophyta; class Magnoliopsida; order Santalales; family Viscaceae; genus Viscum; species Viscum album. The sequence goes on from OY728155.1 coordinate 1,912,296,924, forward strand.
TAAAAAAAATAAAATGAATGTATTTTCATTATTCTATACAAAAATAATGCACATAACCATATTGATGTGGTCTTGTTACATAACCCATTATAAGACCTTCATAAGACCTAAGTGTAAGGTGTGCGATGGTGACAGACTCTGGGGGCGGCTCGGATAACATCGCTCGGGCGGTAATACCTATTAAATTACACATCCCTCATAGGCAGTTCCATTCAAGATTAATGTGATGAATCTCATCTTGGGATTTGTCAAGAGTGAATCCCAGTGATGCAACTTCCTTTATGAGCTCTGAGAAATGGGCTTCGTGTAGAGAAATTTTTCTACATGAGGCCATCACTTCATTTTTCGGAGTAAATTGAATTTGTTAAATCCCTATATTTATACTAATCATGTGATTCATGTTCAACATATATCTTAGTAATGGTAAAAATTCATAATGTTATTTTAAAATATTAAAGCTTAATACCATGGAAGTTAATATGTTTTATATAACCATTTTACATAAAAATACATTTAATTAGATCAAGAGAAATTTTCATTATTAAACATTTAGGTTGTTACACATTGCGTCTATAGATCCAGTTCCAGGTCACCCTGTTTATGCGGAATATATATCTTAAGGTGTTGGAAAGAGTAAAGGTCATTAATATGATTTTATCCTAAGCCAGGTTATCATGAGATGGGAGTCGTTATAATTGTTCACAATGCAGAGTTGTGTTCTAGGGTTCCCAGTTTTAAAGGCATAAGTTATTTTAGTCAACTGTTTGTAGGTCCCAACCATCATCATCTTGTTTATCTATGGGTAGTGTCTCTTAGGACTATTAGAATGTATCATAAACATATTTTATTATGTAGTCTGAGGAAAACAGTAGTGTGAGTGGAAGACCACTCTTAGCAATCAGTGTGCACTAGATTTTCTGCTTCTTGTTCCTCCGTTAAGGTAGTTTGAGCTGATGTAGTAGTAGTAGGTTGCTCAAGTTTGGGACCAGTATAAAGAAAATTTTGAAGCAAATGGATATCCCCATCGTTCTCCCTTCCCTTATAGAGAAGGGAACATCCATGAAGGTGGTCTTGAGTAGGGTCAGAGAGGCCATGGATTAGGTCATGGTCAGGTTCATGATTTAGCGCTGCTAGCGCCAAGTGAGTGATACATCATTTGAGTTACCCTTCTATTGTTTTGTGAATCGGTGCATACTTTTTTTGATTCAAGAGTTACCCATTCCTTCATATAACCCTTTCTTTTCCATTTTTTTGGGACATGAGGTAGAGCGACTTTCAGTTCCCTTGGAATTGTCTACGCCAATTCTACGTCGAGCTGAATTTTTGAGTAGGTTTATATTGTGATATAATGTTGGGAAGGCACCAATCATATGGAGATTTCCTATTTTTATGGATACAACCATATTATCTCATCCTTGGAAGATTATGGTAGTATTTGGTGTAGGATGTCATGGATTTCTTCAGGAGATAGGTTGGGTTCTTTGATGCATATAGAGATCCAATAGTACTTGTTGGTGAGGGAGACCCACGAATGGGTCAGAGGAATGTTCCTTCCTTGTCATACTTGATGGTTTATTTGATTCTCATTTCTCCGAAGGCTCAGTAGTTGACGTTTACTATAGTCATGGTAGAGTACCCTGATTTATTTCTAGATGATGGTTTAGCATTACCCCCTCAATGAGAGATCGAGTTTGGGATTGAACAATAGCCAGGATTGTCTCCTATATCGATTTATACATATAAGATGTCACATTTAAAGTTGTGTGAGATGTGTATATAGCTTGATGGTCTATTGTGGTGTGGTTTTTTTTGGCCAGGCATTTCACTATTGGGTTCACCCATTTTATTCATAAATAAGGCTGATGGAAATTTGTGGTTGTGTATCAAATATTGTCTCTTAAACCAAGTGAATTTTTAAAACTGCTATCCTTATCCGTAGGTTTATTGTTTATTCAATCAATTTATGGGTGAAAATTGGTTCTTGATGATTGATTTGTGGTTAGGATAGCATCTAATTTGTTTAAAGGATGAGGATATTTTGAATACTTCCTTCCATTTTCATCATGGGAATTACGAGTTCATTATGACATCGTTCATTGCTACGATTTCTCTAGTTGTCTTAATGGGGTTAATGAACATTGTGTTCCAATAGTAATTGGATAATTTTGTGGTGGTTTTCATTGATGAGATATTTTTGTACTACATGTCCATGGAGGACCATACAATCCATCTTTATACCTTTTTGGGAGTTCTTCATCTTCATCAGCTATTTGGGATGTTTTTGAAGTGTGTGTTTTGTGATCAAGAAGTCCATTTCATCGGGAATGTTTTACCACATTAAAGAGTAGTTGTCGATTCATCGGAGGTAGAAGTAGTTGTTTCTTGGGATCGCCTCTAAAAGTATCATAGGCATGGAGTTTCTTTGGGCTTGAAGGCTATTAGAGGAAGTTATTATTTAATTAATCTCAATTTGTGAATCCTATAATAGCACTGAACAGAAAGGATTAGTAGTTCTTCTAAACATAGAAAAGTCAAGGAAACATGGGGTTGGGATAATTTTTGATGTAGTATAGATCAATCACACTTTATGAATCTCGGTAGTAACATCCCCATGAGAACAACTACAGAACCCACAATATTGAGTTTATGGGAGTGGAGTTTTTCTTTTATGTTGTGGAGACATTACCTCATTGGAAATATATTTATGGTCTTCACTAATCATAAAATTATGAGGTATGTTTTCTCTCAATGTGAGTTAAACTGGCGCCAACATCATGGTATAGAGTTCTTGTAATATTTACCCATTGATATTTCATATACCCCTAGAAAAGGGAATTTTGTGGCCAATGCATCGAGCAGGAAGTCACGCAGTGATGCAGTGTGTGAATTAGGTGTTTCTTGGAGGGTGATGGAAGAAATTTCATCATTACGTTAGGATATGAGAAACGTTTGGGGGTAGATATTTCCTTTTTCATATGATAATGCATTCATCTCTAGTGCAGATGGTGTAAGAGTCCCAGTTTTGGGATCTTGCGGTGGAAGTCTAGGGAGACCGATATGTTTGTGGTGAGGCTCCTGATGGTTGGTATGAAGATGGACAACACATATTGTTATTTTAGTGGAGTCATTTCTTTCTGTGGGAGATGTGTGAGATTTTTCTCATATAGTTCCATATATCACTCTTAGTGGTACATCCTAGTGTGATGATGATTTTATGATCCTTGAGAATTTAGTTTTGGTGTCCTAGGTTAAATTGTGAAATTTGATAGTTTGTGTCTAAATGTTTGGTATGCTATAATGTGAAGGCATAACATCGTGTTCTCGATGGTTTTATCTATCCCTTATAAATATATATATATCCCCCAGTGTATTTGGGAGTATATATCAATAGACTTTTTACCAGTTTACCCCGATTTCATGGATGTTATGATGTTATATGGGTAATAATGTACCTTTTGATGATAGTATCCCACATTATAGTAATCAAAGAGTTGAGATCAGTGTATTTTTTTGTCACTTTAGTATCTGGTGGTGTTGGGGATACTCTAGAGAGTCCCAAGGATGATCATTTATGATCGAGATACTCGTTTTACCTCCAGGTTGTGGAGAGGTCTCCATCATGATTTTGTTTCTCAGAAATCCCTTAATACTAAATTTCATGCATAGATGGATGGTCATATAGAACAAACCATCAAAACTCTTGAAGAAATTTTGTTCTCTTGTGTTTTGGATTTTGGTGGTTTGTGGATGAGGCAGCTTCCCTTAGTGTATTTTTTTAAAAATAATATCTTTCACTCAACCATCAGTATGGCACCGTTTTAAATAGTCTTTGGCTGACCTAGGTGTTTTGCATTGTTCTGTGCTAGGGTCAAAGAGTTAGAAATTATTTGGCTGAAACTAGTACAAAATATGAAAGATATTGTACAGGTGATTCGTAAATGGATGATGGCAAAGAGTGATCATCATAAATCATTTTCTAATCAAATTAGGAGTCCTCTAGAATTAGAAATTGGAGATCATGTGTTCCAAAAAACGACACCCCATTAAGGGATATAAAGGTTTGGTCTTGGGGTAATCATTTTACCAACACTATTGGAACTTTAGAGGTGTTGTAACATGTAGGAGTCATGGTGTATCAAGTATCACTTCCCATATGGATGAGCTGGATACACATGGTTTTTCACATATCCTAGATTCATTGTTATCTTCATGAAAACTCTCAGATCATCGATTGGGGAAATATTGATGTTCATGATGATAAGACCTTTGAAGAGTTTCCTGTATAGATCCTGAGGCAATATGAGAAGGTGTTTCATGGGAGTTTTATCCCCCTGGTTCATATCTTGTGGACGAAAAGTGCCGCAGAGGAGATTTCTTGGAAACATGAGTCATAGATACACACTCAATACCATAAACTGTTTGATGTTTCATTCTTCTGTGGTATCATCATTCATTTGATGGTTTGAGACCCATTCTATTTATAAGATGGATTTTCCTTTTTTATTACTGTATATTTCTCTCTTTTGAGAGGTATCTCTTCTGGGAGAGTGTTTAAGAGTTGGTTATGGTTGATGTGTGGTTTTTCTCTTGATCCTCTAGTGAGCTGTTGAGCTCCCGTAGTGGAAATATAATAGAGAGGTATCTCATGGGGTGGTTATTCGGATGACCACATTCTATTTCCCATATGGGTTGGTTTTCGATTCTCATGGATGAGAATGTTTTGAGAGGTATCTAATGTAAGGGATAAAATTTGTATTGATCGACCCATTGCATGTTTTCTAAGATCAAAGTGCTGAGAGGAGGGTCAAAAGAAGTTTGGTTAAGTAAAATTTTGAATATGGGAGATTAAATATAATGTAATTGTATTACACAATGTGAAATTCCAATTCATGGGTTTCATCACAATGTGAAATATGGTTTCACAAAATTTTAGTTTTTGGCGTTTGAATTATAAAATAAAGCATTGGGGTGATGTGCTTTTATGCAAAAATGAACCCTGAGGAATTACATGTCATGAAAGGGGATTTCACGCCATGTAATCCCCCACTATTGTATGTTTTTTAAAAAAATTGTCCACATAGTATTTCACAACCCCTATGGCTGTAGCACTACCTCTCAACTCCAGACGACTCTACATCCAACCTCTTCAATATTTTGGTATTTCTTCATCCTGGATCGATTCCCCACATCCCTCATTTGATCCATCTTCGATATAAGATATGATCTACATTCGTTCTTGTATTTTATTCGATATGTTTCCTAAATTTCCCCTCTTCCATGTTATGGTGTGTGATATCCATGTTTCTAATATATTTTTCTTGATGGTGGGTTGGTGTGATTATGTCGTGGCATCTTCAAGTGGATGTTATTGTTGCGAGAGAGGTGATCATAATATGTTTCTTTGATCTATTACCAAGTGAATAAAATAAAAAACATTTTAATTTAGGGTATTCGATGATTCTATATTTTTTACATGCAATTGAATAGTTAGCATGATGTATCCCCTTGGATCATAGTGAAATTGACCAAATTCAATACATGGACCAAATTAATGAATTGGTATTGATCGTGTAGCAATGTTATTTAATTACACAATGAAAAATGTTTTCCTATTAATTTTTTTGATAGTTTTATATCAATTTTGTTCATGGTTTATCATGAAATTATAAATGGAAATTGGTAAATAATGTAAAGATGGAATTAATTATTAATTAATTGGATAAAAGATAACAAGTCATGTATAATGAATATGCTTTTGGTTGTTATAATTTGATGTTAATAAGATTTATATGTGTATGTATGATTAATTGAATTAGTTAATGAAATTTAATAATGTTTATTCCTTTTGATTAAATGGTTAAATTAATATTAAATTAATTTTTTAATTAATTTTTGATAGCTTGTTTCTTAGGTTTTATATAGATGGAACCATTGAATAATGAATCCTTTATTTCAAGAGTGAATCAGAAATGGTTATGTGACAAAGATAATTCCATTATAGAGCCTATGTTTCCCTCTTTCATGTATAGTCTAAGAGACGTAGGATTTGGAGCTATGATTTCTCATTGTGTGTGATTTTTGGATGCCTTGTTTAGGTCCATGTGGTCATTTCTATGTTTTGTAATACTACTTGTGATGTTATCTAGATGTAATAATTGTGGTATAGGTGGGGTGGAGGGCCCAATGTGATGTGAGCCTAGAATGGATGATCCTGGAGTGGTGTTAAGGTATGTGGGGTAGGGAGGCCGAGTTTATTTGGAAGTATTTGATGCATATAGTGGTGAGATGCATTGGTTTAGGCATTTGATGTTGGGGAGGACACCAGATATGATAGAACAGGTTGAAGTTGGGCTTACCCATTTATGTGAAAGATGGATTCTTTTTTAATATTTTTTTATCTACTTTAATTTCCACTCTTCATGAGGAATCTATTTTTGATTACTCTCTTTCCAACAAAGGTGAAGAGGCATGGTGTATGCCACATGATGTATGTGTTTACCGTCTCCAGGTTGGATAGGTCTATGCACCTTCTATTAGCAGAAAAGACTATATGGGTTGTTCATATACTCAAGGTGTTGAGCCCCTTTTATTTGGTATCTTATAATGATTTCCTATAATACATAGAAATATGGATTGTGGTAATGTTTTTAAAATAAATGGTTGAATGTTTAACCCATGGGGTTGGAGATTATTGGGATGTAATGATGAGGTTATATTTCTGAGAAATAATAGACTCAGTTTGGTTATTCCTCGAGAGCATGATTTTTTATGCTAATGAAATGAAATGTGGATGTTGTTAATGGATAATTAATAGTTAAATAATTAATTAACCTAAATTTAAACTGATAAAAATATATAAGACAATTACATGAATCTCTTTAAATAGTTGTGTGGTTATATGATAACTGGTCCTTGTAGTGGCAGTTGAGAATCTGAGAGACGTTAACTATAGTTGGGTCTAGACTATGTTATGCCTATAGTGCAGTTGAGAGCTATATTATATCTTATAAATTTTTTTGTTTCTATATGCTACTCCCCCATGTTTTTTAAAGAAACTAACACCCCGGGGATTCGGAGTACTAGGGGTGATTTCCCCAACATCCCAGTGGGGGTTGGATGCCTAACTACCCCCTTTTTCCCCGATCTTGTCTCTTGGTAGTTACTTCTGCTGGTATTCATGTCAGTTAGTTTTCCCCATATATGTGTGTAGGATGATTTAATGGATTTTTCTTATTCACACACATATATTCTGGATATAATTTACAAAATGATACTATTGGTATAACATGTATGTGTTTGACAGATTGTGGATCCTTAATAGGTGTTTGGGCTGTAATGGATTTATGTATAATACCTTTTATATGATGCATGTTATGTAGGATTTTTTGGATCCTAGAATCTACCTAGTTACTTATGGTTATGTGCATGTGGTTGTGTGAGGAACGGGGTCCATGTTGACATATGAGGTGTGTGTTTTGTAGCATTACCCAACTGTCTATAGGAAAGCCTTTTGGAAAGAGATGCTCGAGGAGTGAAACATTGGGGAAAAACAGAAACCCAATGGGGAAGTAGTAGTGGGGTACACTTGATATTATTTATGATAACATATGGTCTTTTATAAGATACATGGTGAGAGTATCCATGGCGACGATGGAAAAATTATATTCCAATTTAGGTGATGAGTTTGATTCACTTTTTTTCACAGTGATTTAACATGCTTTCTTTACATTTTCATGAGAGGATCCTGGGAGGATCATTTCAGTAAACTATTATAATCACCCTTTATATATAAAAATTGTTCTTTTGGTTTGTTGTATCTGGTGGTATATCAGGTTGTTTACTACTAACTTCTGGGTTGTTTGAGTTGTTTGGGCTTCGTGGTTACTGTCGTCTTTACATTCCTCCTTCATACTATATTTTTTTCCTTTAATTTATTGTATTTATTGTATGAAAACAAATTTTTGTATTTGGGTTTATTTTATTATTATTTTATGAGTATGATTAGGTCAGTGTCTATCTTGTCTCACTCTTCTGAATATGTATCTCTTAGAGTGAAATGCCTCCGATCTACATGTTTATTATAACCTCTGTGCTATTGTCCAACCTAGGACCTACTGGAGGTGATACTCGGGGTTCAAAATCTCTATTATCCCATTTCTAGCCTAGGATATATAGACATTGTGGGGAGGGGGTCGTGACAAACACCACCACCACTTTTATGAATTAAACAATAATGATAAAAAAATATACCAAATTATGAGTATATATTAACCCATGATTAATTTTATATATTTATATTATTAAATTGTATATAAATATTTTAAATAATTATTTACCAATGATTTATAGTTCATTAGACACAAAAATTATAAAAATTCATTTTTTTGTATGAACTAGAACTCTTATAAAGATGGTTAAAAATTTGACCATCAATGTTTGTGGACACTTTTTGATGTTATGACGCATAAATTTGTTGAGATGATGAACTACCATATAATGAATGGGTTACAATGTTTCAATACCCTGAAAAATGAGTCTTTTGTAATGAATTACTCACAATGACGTATAGTGATAATAAAATACTAGTTAATAAATTTTATTAATATTTTTAATAATAATTATAAATGATCTATAATATATAAACAATATAACTATTTTTATTTACTAATTTAATATATAATCATGTTTAGTAATACCTGAAGTTAGATTATTCTTATTCTGGTTGAGATAATAGGAATGGAAATTTGTAATTTTTCAATTTATGATCCTAAAATAATTATATTTATGGTTATATAATGCTTCAAGTTATAATTATTTAAAAATCATTTATAAAAATTCTTTATATGTCTCTAAATATAATTTATCACTATTTTAAATAGATATTTTATTTATCATTGAATGATTAATTGATTAACCCACACGTTTTATTTTACTTCCTTTGGGTTAACTTCTTCACAGTCTATAAACTATAATGATTCTATTATAGAGGATTTTAAAGACCATAACAATTATATGATTAAAATTTATATAAATTTATTTTTATAATGGTGAAACCATATTTATATTTCTCTCAAGTGCATTGAATAATTATTTTTCTATCTTGAGGAATTATAATTTTGGATTATGAGGCTAGTGTTTTCCATTATGGTAAGTAAGACAAATGAATTCTTATAAATATAAATATGATGTCTAAAATTTTATCATTCAATAATATCATAATATATAATTTCGATACTTGTTTTTATACTATTCTAGGAATTTTAATAAACTTCAATAATTGATGATATAAATTTTGGCATAAAATAATTATATTTTATACTCTACACCTTTCTAATCATTATGTGATCACTTCTTTGTCCTCTCTAATGATTCCTCCAAGATTCATGAATTTGTATGTCAAAAAATAGGTAGAAATTTCATGCAAGGGTATTTTACACTTTATGAAGAAAATTTTACACATTTTATTAAAAAACCATTATATGATAATGATTTTCTCATTATAGAATTTCATTAATGGGTAAAAAGAATGTGAATTTTAAGATTGTCACCTATGGGATGTTAAATTAATATTAATTCTATATAACATCAAGTAATGTTATTTTGAATATAATTATTGTATTTATATTTTTTATATAAAAAAATTAATTTCATCGTTTAAGTGTGGTCATTATGGTTTAAGTTAAAAATATTTGTAAAGGTAAACACATCATCAATTTCTAATTTATTTTATACATCGATGCATGATGAATTTTCCTTGTAGTGTATTTCTTGATAATATATTATCTAAAATATCATAATAACTGTATCATTTTTAAGCACATGTGAATTTAAACCATAATCACCTTACTAATAATTTGTTTCGTCAAGTCTAGTTTCTTCAAAAAGGATTTATGTAGTTATTACTATGAGTGTTGTTGTCATTTTTTTCTTTTGAATATTGAAATGAATCATTACGTGTTAAGAGTTTAAATAAAATAAAAAATATGTTTTATTTTCTTATATAGATTTTCTCATATTATAGGATGATGAAGAATATTTGATATCCCTTTTAGAAACTTAAATTGGTCAACTCCTTCTTTCATATTCACCTTAGTTATATTATACTTAGGTTTATTGGTTGTTTATTTTCCATATTCATAAAATATTTATAAATAGTATCTTAAGTAAGTGAAATAAAAATACTTATTTAATAATAGAGAATCATACATTTACCATGGGGGGTAATACTTGTTGGATTATGGTACAAAAAGAGTCATTGTGTTTAATAAGTGACACGCATATAGAGGATCATACATTTTCATGGATAATTTTGGTTATTGGGTAACCCAATGCTATATAATGAGAAAAAATCATTCTTATAAGATCACTAATCCAAGTTTTATGGTCAGACAGACAAATATCTAGGTCATTTTAATTTATAGTGATTTGGATGAAATTACAAGAAAATACAAAATCACACACCAACCTATTAGACTGTGCATACACTCTAGAGTCAGGATTTGAATTATTATAATGAGTTATCATCTTAAATTTATTCAGAAGTCCTAAGTTCCCATATTGTCATGATGGTGGACTTAGGTGAAAACCCACCCAAATATCCCATGATTTATACAGACTACCTTCCTAATTTGAGGTTTTCAAGAATAATTTTATAAAATTATTTCATCATCCATATTCATCGATATTAATTAATTTCATTATAACATTATAATATGGTGGATCCCTTTAGAACTCATCCTTGTAATCTATTTTTATTTAGGAATGTTTGCAACAAAATTTTGAAAATGTTCACATTTGTTATCACCCTTGAAAGAAAACATTAGGATATCAAATTTTCCTAGAGAAAGGTAATAGACAATTATAATTTAAAATGTGAAGAAAAAATATGGTACTATGGATTCATACAAGACCTAAAGAAACACCCTCATTTTCTAGGTCCTATAAATCCACTCAAATTCTTCAACATATCACCCTCTAGGAATTAAGGTTATAGATATAGCATGTATGGCCAGTAAATGACTCATTATCTTAGATGATTATATATCCCAAACCATGATATGTTTTCCATGTCACTATTTAATAGCATGAATGAATTAATTATAACCACACCTAATATAAATCACTAAAATATTGCATGATCTAGTGTGTATGGTTATAATAAAATGTTTGGTTTAATGTATATGCATGTCTGGGTTTTATTGAGTGATTTTTGTCTCAATCATTACATTATGAATCTCTATTTCCTATATAAGAATAATTAATGACTTGAATCACATAAATTAAATATCATTTATCTAGAAACACCATGCCTCACTCATGATATCAAGAAATTTTTTTCTATTTAGAAGTCATCATATGGGTCAAGAAAAAAGTCCATCAGTATCCCCTAGTTCGTATAACTTGGTGAAACTTTAGGTTAGTCAGGAACTAAAACATTCTAAAATACGTAGATTCTATATTTCTAAAATCATAGATACAGAGATATAAATTCATAATGATTGAAAACCAACCTTGAAAAATATAAATTTAATATAAATGGGTATTTTATCAATATGTTCAACAATTGGTTTCAATATTATCATTTGAAATCCAAATGTAATTCTGTTGCTGTTACCTTCTAGATGATAAAAATATTAAAAAATTCTAAATCATAGAATATGTAAATTAAGAACATCATGGTTTTTTTATATTAACCATAAACATACTAAATCATACTAAATTATAGTTATATGGGTGGAAATATAAGCATCATTTCATAATTTATCCCAACTACAATATCTACCCCCTTAATTCTACAATTATGGGTTAAACGTTTTACGAAATGTAATAGGGGTTCTAAATTAATTAATTATAGTGTAAAATTATTTATATAAAAATGGACACAGAGTCATAAATTTTTTTCCATTTTTGATAATACTATAAAAAATTTACAAAATATTTGAACTTTTAGGGAGTGTCCAAGGGTCTTATAAAAGGAAAACATGTCCATTGTGACATGTGTGAAACTTTTTTTTTGAAATGTATGATATAAATATTATGATGAGAATTAATGATTCCTTTATAAATTTAACATATGTTTTTTACATACAATCATTTGATGGTGATCCATCCTATGTTCTATAATATTCAAACAATCAATTAAAATATAATGGGTAATGGGTTATTAGGTTCATCCTGTGGATATTAATCAACCTTATTAAAAATAATAATAATACTAGTTGTATTGGAGAAAATGTATATTGTTCATTTTCATTTATTTATGTCAAAGTAATGGAATGATATTATTGAAAATGGTGTTTTTTTGGTTTTCTCCACTGTGATTGGAAAATATTGTTCCACACTAAAACAAAATAGTTATAATATATAGACATCTGGTATTATTGTACCAATGATTAAATAGACAATGAATTTGGAAAAAATAATTCTTGAACCATTATAATTTTAAAAAATATATCCATGGTTCATAATAATTAGTCATATCACACAATGTAATATAAATCAAACCATGGTTTATATTTAACCTATTAAAATAACACTATGATTTATAAAATTTTGTAATATAATGTGTTTCAAAAAAAATACATTTAACAAATATGTTTTTAAATTACTGTTCTCACTAAAAATAGTCATGGATTATATGGGAATGATAATTCTACAATGAAAACCATTAAATAGCTTAGAAAACCCAAATTATGGTTTCAAATGTATATATTTTTAATGATATTTATAAAATAGATTCGCCCAATACACAATTTGAGGTTTCTTCTAGAAATATATTATAGTTGAGACGAATTATAAAAATGTTTATAGTAAAATTGGATATAGTTATATGTTGTTTTATATTTTTTTTTCAAAACTCTCAAAAATCATTTGAAAGAGAAACCCCTATAGGGCCAACACCAAATTTCAGGGTGTGATTTATACAACACTAAAAAAATAGTAAATGTGATCATGATTAAAATTATATTTGAAAAGATGATCAATATATAAATAATTTATAAATTTAACACTTTTTTTAAATACAAATTTATTAATATTAATTTATGAAATGTTCATAAAGGAAAATATATAATTCTAATATTAAAATAAATGTTTAAAAATTTTATTTTAACTACGAAAAAAAGTTTTTTGTTCAAATTGATCACGTTTTATATAATATAAAATATATAGTTATTAATTTATAAAAAATTTCTACATAAAATGAAATATTTTTATGGAATCTCTAGGGATATTTTTTTTTAAAAATATGATATATTTTAAATATAAAGTAATTCATATTTTATAAAATATAAAATATTTAAATTAATAAAAAAATATTGAAATAAATGTGAATTACTTATGTTTTTATTTACTGAATGCATATATAACATGTTTGTTTAAAATTATTATATATATATATATTTGTATGAAATATAAAGAAATATTTATCACATGTTAAAATTAAAAAAATATTAATTTATTTTGATTATTCCTTGATTAATTTAATTCATATATAAACTGTTTTTATATTATGATTGGATGTATATAATAGATTAAGGTGTTAAATTGTTTCTTATAAATTTCATACCACGAATATAAATAGTATAATGCTAGGTATGATATAATATATTCTTATATTAATAATATAATATGATTTTATATTGGTAAATAACCTAATTTTAATGTTTGGTTTTGATTTATACATATTAGATGTCTTATATTTTTGTATTTATGTTTTATCTTGATTATGAATTTATGGAAATTAGGACATTGGGATGGACTTCTCACAATCATTGGGATTTTGGATATCCCTAGAAAAGTAGGGGTTGGGTACATTTCGTACTATACTCTATCTAGTGGGAGTTTTTGTTCCATATAAAGTATACTCTTTACATGAGATAGTTTCCTAAATGTTATAAAGAAAATGGGTATGGAAATTTTTTTGATATAATTTTCGTTTAATTTTATGTATGAAATACATATTTGAGTTTTATAAAAAGTTGGGAATTTATATTTTATAGACACAAAAATTTTGCGTAATGGTATAGAACAATAAAACTAAATAATTGGAAGCAATTATATGTGTGGGTTACAATGAATAAGATGATGATAATATTAAAACCCTTTAAATACAATGAATTAGATTCATTGTGAAAAAAATTCAATTCAATAGCCCAAAAATATAATCCATTAAATCACGCTAATGATGGGTTTCAATTGATTAAATTATGTTGGGAAACATGAATATCTGTGTCATAATTGGACAACTTCATATTACATGTATGATTTTAGGTTTATACTCATCTGGGAAAACATAATTGTATGAATAATAGAGTTATAGAGTTTTGATCATACATATATTAGATTACGGAAAGTCGTAGTCCACTAAACCATCTTACATTCATATGTTAGATGATATACATGATTCACTACTAGATATAATGAAGGATTATTTGACTACATTTCTAATTGAAGGATATAAAAAATATATATTTTGATATAATAATGGATATGATAGAAATTAAAGGGTTCATCATTTTATATAGATCATATTTTACAAAAATCCTTATTAAATAATTAAAAATAATGATATATATCAAATTAAAACATTTTTATAGATAAAAAATGAATCATCGACAAACCTAAATTTGAAATAGATTCTTGAAAAGGATTATCCAAAAAAACAACTACTTAGACTATTAAAAGAACATAATAATAGTTCTATATCAAGAGGGAAAATATTATGTGTTAGAGAATCATCCATATGTAAATTCAATCGGTGATGTTTCTTGATAAGATGATCTTGATTCATATTGTAAAAAAATGAATGATTACATTTATACATTAAAAATAATTTTTTATATCAAAAATGATCAAAGGAAATTAAATCTATACTAATATGAACAATATAGTTGTGTTTTATAATAACATGTATAGGGTGGAGTTATTTTTAAGGCTTGATTAAGATACAAACATTGTTCTATAATAATTATTATAATATTATTATAATTAATTGTAAACTATAATATGAATCATTTTAATAAAGTTTCACCCATTCTCCCTAATAAGGAGATAATATGTAAGTAGTTAAAGGAATATCTAATCATTATTATTGTATTATAAATATATAATGGTAACATAATAATGTGTAATAATAATAATATCGGTTTGAATTACCAGTCTATGTCATTGAAACCAAAAATATTTTTTAAGGAGGGAAAATATTTCCATTATGATGAACCTAAACATTAGAAATAAATTATCTTGTAATAAGTGAAGTGTTTTATAAATATATGTGTAGATTCCACATCATCCATCAATGTTATAAAAATAAATTCATATATAATTAAGTGTACATCATAATTGGTACACAATAAAAAATTATTCTTATTATGTATAAGAGTCTAAAATTTAAACAGAAATCTGGATAACCCTTGAAGTATGATGTTAATGGATTAAGAAAATATTTTGTAAATCAAGGAAAAATATGTAGTTGATTAATTAATAGATTGAATAGTATATGATCTCTAGTTTATATCATTCTTTTCTATTGTGTTAAGTGTTCACGACCCGTCCCTCGGGGCCCATGTCGTGACAACCGAAATCTCGCCATCCATAGGCCAGGGGCTAGCGACTAGCACCGAAAGTCATATCCGATAAAAATTGGAAGACATTGCCTTTATAACCATTAAACACACATAACCAAGAACACAATAAGATAAGAAATCAAGAAAACTTCATAGTAATAGAGTGAGTAAAGTAAGAAAATGGATCCATAATACAATCCCAACTGGAAAGTATAGGAACACTGAAATGTAAAAGAAAACTAAAACATCACATGTGAACACTCACTAAGGATCATACCAGAAAGGTAGGTACAACTCTCAAATGGTCCTCTCTAGGGTACGCCTTGTCTAAGGTCTACCTCCAAGATACCTCCAGTCCTGGTACCCATATCCTCGGCCAATTTTATACATCGTCTGCACCAAACACAACAAGGTGCGGGCATATCCCGTGCAGGGGTGAGTATAACGATACTCAATAGAGACCTTGAGACCCTCAAGGACTCACAAAATCCTCAAAAGATATACCACAAATCATGAAAACAACTGATGACCGTACTTAGGTATATGCCCATACATATAGCTAAGCTATCAAGTATACCCATCCCATTCATGAGGAAACTCAAGGCCCAAAACCATAGCCAAAGTTCAATTGTTCCACAAAGGATAGAATACCATGAAGGTAAGAACACAAAGGTAAGTACCACACACCTACACCACATAGAAGAATACCACAAAGTTATCACCACGAAGGTAAGTACTCAACTCACACAAGGTATATCTTACATACAGTAGTAGAGATGATTAGATATAACTATTGAATCATCTTACTCTATTAAGAGGAAGTCCCACAAAGGATCCTAAATCACAGACCCACAGAAGATCCTAGTACATCAACAGACCAACATAGGATCCTATTACACCATCAGACCCACACAGGATCGTAGTACATCATCAGACCCACACAGGATCCTAGTACATCGTCAGACACACATAGGATCCTAGTATATCGTCATACCCACATAGGATCCTATTAAATTCTCAGACCAACACATGATCCTATTATAGCTTCAGACCCACACAGGATCCGAGTACATCTTCAGACCCACCCATGATCCTAGAACATCTTCAGACCCACATAGGATCCTAGTATAACATCAGACCCACACATGACCCTAGTACAATGTCAGACCCACACAAGACCCTAGTACAACGTCAGACACACATAGGATCCTAGAACATATTCTGACCCACACAGGATCCTAGTACAGCATCAGACCCACATAGGATCATAGAGTAGTCCCGTATGGATTCCTAGAGTGGTTCCATGTGGGACCCTCAACCATAGTCCCACGAAGGATCCCTTTCTCATGTCAGAACTAGCAACAAGGTTCCCGCACTAATCTCACTTTTCTCTTGGAGGGTCCACTTCTCAATCCACTGGTCGATACTCCAGCTACCAAGAAGTCAAACGAAGAAGTTTCCCAAAGTATCTCCATGAAATAGGGTTCTCAATGTAATAGACGGTGCATCAAATGGACGCCCGGTCTATATGTTATTAGCCTTTTAGTCTCAAGGACCCAGTTAGATTTGTGCTCGATCCAACCCGACCATACCCCAACATTATCCAAATATCACATGGTGTATACCAAAAATATTGTCTCGCTCCAAGGATTCTGGAACCACAGACGGTTCGTCAAACGGATGCCCAAAGCTCAAGATATGTTAGGAAGAACATATTGGGTCGAAAGTGGTCCAGGTCCGGTCTGACCCATCCCGTTCCGGCCTGGGCTGACCCGACACAGTTCGGGTCGACTCGACCCGCTGGGTCCTACCTGCACTAGGCGGTCTGGCCCGCACTGGGCGGCCCAGCCTAGCAGCATGCGGGGGGAGGGGGGAGGGAGGATGGACATCGGTTCATCGTCATTAACGACATCCCACATTGGAGGTGGCATGTTTTTTGTTAGAGAAGATGGATCATTCTTCATCGGAGAATATGGAATGTTATTCATTTGGAGAGAATGATCCTCAAATGTTATCACTTTCTCCAATTATTTCCCCCAACCAAAAACAAGTCAAGAGTCAACACAAATTAAATTATATTTACCAATTTAATTATTTAACACAATTAATTGGCAAAGTAAATGGATGAATCAATTAATGGGGAGTTGAGAGGTCCCCCCCCCCCCCATTAAGAGGGGATCGAGTGGTCCCCACCAACATGGATTTAAATTGGATTTTTTTCTAGCTAATGTGGTCCCCACAACCGAGCATTCAAAAAGGAGGTTATAAAAATAAATTAAAAGTTTATTTTATTTTTATTTCCACAAAAACACAAAGACTAACATTCACCCTCGACCTACTGCAGTCGAGGTGAAGGTCACCGTAAGTGAATATCAACACTATGATTTCAAAAGTGCCTTTAGATTTAAATTCCATGCACCACTTCAAAAGATATAAAAACCCACTCGATCGTTTATTGAAGGTACCTAAAAAAAGTTCATAAATTCATTGCAGGCACACCAGGTCTCAAAATCACGCTCCATCAATTTTCAAATACTCATTATATACCCATATAAATAAAAACATTACAAGGAAAAATTTGGGTCTTTACATAAATGTGTTTTATTATAAATGAATATTCATTTTGAATAAAATTATTTGAATTATTTTATATCGAATCGACTATTTTTTGTCTTATTTTAGGACATTTTTTAAAATAAGTGTGGATCAAAAAAGTTTTATCTTGTATAAATGTGTTTTATGAAAATTATTTATCAACATATAAGTAAAATAGGTCCCATCACCCAAAATTTTACAATTTTATGAAGTAAATATTCATTCCCCGTTATTTTTTCAAATATTGAGCATAACATATTTTATATGGTGATGAAATTTATTTTTAATGCAATATCAAAAAAAATATTCCGTAGAAAATTAATGTATATTCCCTTGAAATATATTTTATAGAAAATATATCTGCTGCAAAGATTTTGGGAATATCTCTAAATATTTAAATTATTAAACTGGAACAAAAAATATCATATTAGTCTAATTCAATGAATGATTCATCTTATATAATAATGGTATTTTGGATAATATGTTAATGAAGTTCCTAATATAAGCAGTTATATTTTAATTTTTTAATAGAATGAACATAAATAAAATTTTAAGTGGAAATATTCCAAGTATGATGATTAACATAGAAATAGTCTTAAATATTCATGAATGAAAATATTATTAACATCGTAACTACAATGAATCATTGTAGTTCAACATTATATTTTAGCTAAGATTCCTACCACAATTCTCAAATTGAGTTCCTGATCTCAAATGGATGGCGACCAGTGTTGATAGTATAAAAAATACCTTTGGGAATTGTTACACAATCTAAATCCAATAACTAACATTACATGTTTGTTTGGAAAATGGTTTAAAATATCCATATATTGAACACTTATTCGAGTCAAATTAATAAATTCATGAAAAATCTAATCCAAACTTGGAATATCATAATAGATATGGTAAAAATATCTAAACAATACATTACAAAAAAAATGGAATAATGTGGGCTTGATCATATCATAATAATAATGAGATTTTAATGTTTATAGAATGGTCGATTAGAACAATCCATGATATATTCCAAAAAACATCAACAAATCTCCAGATACTAATAAAGGTATTTCCATGTTAACCTATGACACCACCAAACTCGATATCTAGATGTTTGTAAAATGAATATGGAACCACATATAACATGGGAGACATAACCTGTAGAACCCTTTGTTTTAGGTATGTAACCCTTGTTTTTTCCTTTTTGTGTGCTTAAAGTAGTTGGGTATTGTTCGGGAGAGTTTTGGAGGGATTTGGAAAGGATTGGCGGATTTTATAGGGGATCATAGTTTAAGAATGGTTTGGGGGGAAATCAGGATGGATCTATAAGTAACCATTAATGTTGAGGAAGTGAGATTCACCTAGTTTTCACATAGTTTGTCAAACCATGTGACGAAACCATGTGTGGTCCCTATTGAGGAATTAGCATGCGCACGGTTTGCCTAACCGTGTGAGGCAATAAAACATGGGTTTTCAATTACTTGTTCACTTATGGATTTCCCTAAACTCTTCCTCTCTTCTACCATATGCAACCTACTCAGTTTTTTGGTTATCATGGGTAAGAGGGGGTCTCCCAATCATTTTTGAAGCAAATTGAAGGGTTTTCAAGGTGATGTGAAGGTGATTCTCTACTAGTAAGCTTCTCATTCGGTTCATTCTTGGTTTCTCTTTGATCTACATATCCCCCTCTCTTAATTTTCTAGATCTAATTCTGTTTCATGTAGATCTAGGGGGTTTTTCACCTAAAATGAGGATATTGGAGCATTTTTATGTTAGTGAAATGTATCTATGGAGGTTTTGGTAGAGATACTCCTAGATTTGTCGTGTGGTTTCAACTTGGTCAATTTCACTGAAAACCAAAGTTTGGTTTCATCTCTCTCGACTCTATTTTTCAAGAACTAGAATATTCATTTTTATTTATTTGGTTTTTCTTGGATTTGGATTTGATTTTGGTTTGTGGATCTTGTGAAAAATTCATTTTGTGATGATTTGTGGATTTTTTTGGAAAATGGGTAATTGTGCTGAAATTTTCATTATTGATGGATTGTAAATTGTTGATTTTAAAATTAGTAGATTGGTTTTATTTGTGAAAATGGTTTGTGAAAATGGTTTTTTATAAAAGGTGTCTTTTATTAAAATAAAATTTAGCATGAATGATGTCCCGAGGGAATGTTTTCTTGTGAAATAGTGTTTCATATGGTTGTAACTATAGTGTGTGTATGTGCATGTTTATGGCTTTAGAATTATATGTATGTGTTGTCTTGATGAGAATTGGGTGGGGAGTATCACTATAAAAGGGGATTGATATTGTATGTTAGGGACACCATCAAGAAAATGTGGGTGGGAAATACCACTAGGTTTGGGAAGGATTAAATAGGTTTTTATTGGTTGTTCTACCGTGATTTCTTACTAGATTGGGTATGTGAAACACTATATTTATGATTTTTTTTCTGTGTCATCATGATAGGTTGAAATTGTTTTCCTAATATTTCATGGAAAAGTTATTATGGCATGGTGGTTGGTATTCCCCCTGTATTGTGTGGATTTGGGTGAAAAATGTATTGTTAAGGGTGTGTTTGGATAGCGAGAAATTGTTTCACTATTTGATGTTTTATATAATTTTCATTATATAATTGTGATGATGGTTCTATACTAGTGGCATGTATAAGGATGTCATTTCGGGAGAAACTAATATGTATTTTTACTCACCCATTACTTTGGAACTTTGGTTCTTCTGAAGATGTTATTTTCCGAGACACTGGTAAGGGTAAAACAACTCATTTTTATAACAGTGTTTCATTATTCGTGGTTGGTATTATGGTCTGTGGAGCAAGGACAATGGTGTGGAGCCCTAGGGTATGTCAAGGTTTCTTTTGTGACTTTTTTTGTCTTCTGTTTAGTACTCTAATATTTGGATTCCTGTGATTTAGTTATATTATTTGACGAAAATAGTTATGGAAGAGTTTGGGTGTTTGGTTATCAGGAATTACATTATTGACATACATTATGTAGTTATGGTTGGTTATTCCGTTTTTGTTGGTTGGTTTTATTATAAGGGAAAATCATTCCCAAATTTTTCATGAAGCTCTCGTCATTTATTTCCATACTTTGGAACCTTGGAAACATCTCTTTTTTTCATGTAGCATCTCACTGCCTTCTCAAGCCAATGAGGTAGGGGTAGGACATTAAAAGCGGTATTAGTTTATTTTATCCTTGACATTCAAGTGAAAGCAATTTGTTCAGTCCTATGACATCAGTTGTCAGTCTTGGATTTGGAATTTGATCGCGGTTAATTCATTGAGTTGGGATGGTATTAAGGTGAGGTTTTTTGGAACCTTAAATGTATAGTATAAATATATGTGGTTATCCTTTTTTTGAAGAACATCAAGTTTCCAGGTATTTGTGTACATAAATGTTTCAGAGAAACTTATAGCCATTGGAAATATCATTTTCATTGGTATTACTAATGATATGAGCATGAAATTCATTCTAGAAATGAATTCCCACAAAGATTTCATATTTCATTAGTATAATAATTTATGTTGTGGTATGAATATAGTAATTGGTGTTAAATAATTAAATTATTTTCAAATGTGCAGATTTGAAATGTGGATAGTTGTAATATTTTGAAAATGGGGTTATTTTCAAAATAAGTTGGATTTTTCCAAAATAGCGCTACATAAGAAATGAGAAATTATTTAAAGCCTAGTTGTGATAGTTCATATATAATTGAATTAGACATTTTAAGCCTTTTAACGCTAAGAGAGTGAGACTTATGGTTGTTTTTGTGATGAGATAAATGGCATCAGGTAGGAGTCGTAGAGACCAATAAGAGGAGGCTGTTGAAAATGTGGTTACAACTGGGCCCCAAGTTAACCAGAAGCTAGTGCAGAGTATTGTTAATGTTTTAAAAGATATTGAATGTGGGAATAACCCAAATGAGATAATGCATGTGGATCTTGAATTTTAGTTTCAAAAGCATAATCCACCCATAATTAAGGTTGATTACAAAATGGAAAAGGTAGAGGAATTGTTTAATAGAATGAATAGTATATTTCAATTCTTTGTAACTCTAATGGAGCTGAATGTGAAGTTATAAACTTAAATTTTGGAAGAACATTCTATTCAGTGGTGGGAGATGTGTTTCCAAGTCGAAACAAACCAAGGGATGACATCAGAGGGTTTTGAGTAATTTCCTAACTAACAATTCTACCCTCATAAGTTCAGAATTTATCACAAAACGACTTTCATTATTTTAAATCAGGAGAACCACTCAGTAACCGAATATGCGTTTATGTTTATGAACATGGTTTACACCTACGGTGGAAGGTAGTACATCATTGAATAAATATATTTTTTAAGTTAGGTTGAGGCATGAAATTTATACAAGATTGTGGTGTTATGTATAAATCATTACATGGAAATAGTGAATAAAGAAACTGTATATGAATGGGATATTTTTTCAGCTACTGGTGGGGAAAGCATTTTTCTAGCCAAGGTGAATAGTGGTTACTCAAATGTTGGGATCTAGAGGAAGATTTACTCTTATTTTTGGGTGTCATTATGGATTTGAATACGACGATAGGATTGGTGGATCTTCCTCTAAATCCTCATAGTAATCTGGGATTTTTTTAGTTTGGCTCTATGGACCACATCAAGTGGGATTGTACAAAATGGCCATGAGAACATCATAACTATAAAATGATAGAGGCATATTCGGTGTTATTGTTGTAATGATCTAAGTTTTAGTGTTCATGACACCCCATAGGGGTAATCGATGTCCTATTCCTTGAAGGGACGGGGGAATTAGATTACCCCTTATCAGTAGACCAATGTTTGTAATGGCGATTCCGAGAAGACCAAGAATCCTCAGTAGGGAAATGAAGAGCAAAGTGTTGTAGGAAAGCACTTGTTTGAAGCAGACCAGGTTGTGATGGATGATCAATCGGGACCATCCATAGTGTGAGGTACGATTCTTTTAAATTCTACATTGATGAAAGATTTAATTGATATGGGTGATTCACATTCTTTTATTTTTTTTCTCATGTTATTAGTTTGATGGTTTTATGTGTGGAAATGATGCCTTCAATTTTAAAACTAAAAACTCTTCTAGGTCAAAGAGAGTGTACAAACATCCTATGTATAGCATGCTTTGAAGTTTTGGATGGGGTGGAGTTGATTTGAGATTTATTTGGGATTGAGATTGATGGTTATGATATAATCTATGGAATAGACATGTTGGCAATGTTTAAGGCCCAAATCAACTATTATTCAGGAATAGTTGGCTTCATGATGAATGATGGTGTAAAATATCGTTTTAGAGGAGAAATGAATTAAATGTATCATGCAATAGGCATGTTGGAACCAGGTTTTGGAAAGATATTGTTTAGTTAGCATCATTGTCATTGGAATCAATAAAAGGATTTCAACATAGAGTCTTTCTTGTGGTTTTTGATCATTTTATGTATGTCTTTATTGAATAATTATCAGGGTATCCACCCATGAGATAAGTGGATTTTACGATTGATCTTCCTCTAGGGACCAATCCTTTATCACTTCCATATCACCAAATAGAACCAACCAAATTTAGGGAATTGAAAGTGTAGTTGGAGGAAGGAGGACATTCCCAAAACAAAATTCAGAAGTAGATATTTCCATTATGAGTATGGGATTACACCCATTGGTCTTACGAATGAACTAGATGTATTCATGGAATTGATGAATCAGATATTTTAAAGAAAATTATATTCTTTTTGTTGTGGTATTCGTGGATGATATATTGATGTATTACAAGACAAGGGTAGATCATGATCAACAGAGGGTAATAGTGCTAGAGATCTTGAGAGATCATCTATTATATGATAAATTTTCAATGTGTGATGTTTTGATATAGGATATTCAATTTCATGGCCATTTTATTTCTATGGGTGGTGTTTCATTCAATCTGGAAAATATAGAGATTTGTATCTCATGGAAATGACCAAATAATTTTTTCGAGATACAAAGCTTCCTTGGTTTAGCTGGGTATTATCAGAATTTTTTTCATGAATTTTCTTGATTATCCTCACAGATGATAGCTTTTAAAATTAGGAATGTTCCATTTTAATGTAATTATAAGTGTTATAAATATTTTTAAGAGATTAATGTTCTCCTTACATCATCACCTATCTAGGTTTTTCCATATCCATGGAAAGGGTACGTGCTATATTATGACGAATCAGGATTATGGTTATGTTGTGTTCCACTGAAAGGGGATCATGTTGTTTTGTAAGGATAATGGTAGTTCAGGTATCATGATAAGAACTACCGAACAAATGATTTACGGTCGGCATAAGTGGTTCATGTCTTGAAAATGTTCTGTCATTTCCTCTTTGGTGATAATTTCATGTTGTTTACTGATCATAATAATTTAAATCATATTTTCTCATAAAGAGATTTGAAATTATGAAAAGGAGATGGATGGTATCTCTATATTTTTTCATTTGACTTCATGTACACAACTGGAAATGGTAATTTCATTTAGGATGAATTAAGTAAAAATTCATATACTTAGGTGGTGAAACATGCATCATATTAGTGGCAGTTGATGTTGGTTATAGTAGACATAAATATGGAATGTGAGGACTAGTGTGATAGAGAGGTTTTATTTCTGGTCTCATGGGTACTTGAGTTTGTTAGATTGATTAAAGAGGCACATGTCTCTGATTCCGATTATATGGAGATATTGTCGAAACTCAATGGTGGCAAGACTTTTAATGGTTGTGAACTGACTGGTCATTCATTTTAGTGATTTGGGAATCAGATGATTGTAATTGTGGCTTTCCAAGAAGAAATTATTATTATTTATCATCATTCCATATTGGATTTTTATCCTAGAATTTAGAAAATGTATACGGTATTGAAAGCCAAATTTTGTTGGGTCGGTTTGAAGTGGAATGTCATGGGGTTTGTTTCGGGAAGCATGACTTGTCATCAAGTCAAGTTAGAGCATTAGTGGGTGAAAGTTATGTTGAAATCATTACCTATCCCATTATGGAAGTGGGAGATGATCAGGATGGATTTTGTAATAGTTCTCTAAAGAATGGTCAGGAAGCATGATTCCATATGGGTGATAGTAGATCAGATCACAAAGTCATCCCATTTCATATATGATTGTGAATCTCATATAGTATATGATCTATTCAAAATCTATATCTAAGAGGTGTTAAAGAAGAATGGTGTTCTAGATTCAATTTTATCATATATATATCCAAGCATCACATCTAATTATTTGAAATCCTTACAGCATTACCTTGGGGCATAATTGACAATGAGCAGGATGTATAATCCTTAGTCGGATTAGAAATCAAAGAGAACGATAAAAAAATTGGATGATGTTTTATTGCCATGTGTAATGGATTTTAGTGGCTCATAGTATAGAAAATTTTTAATTATTATAATTTAAATATAATAATTGTTAAAATGCCTCAATACATATGGCTCTATTTAAAGCATTTTATGGGTATCTCTGTCATTATCCACTTTTTTGGGTGGAAATAGGTTACCATTAGATGGTGGGACTGATCCTTGTCCTAGAGACTATGGAGAGGATCAATTTGATTAGGAATATAATGTAAATAGATAATATTCAGTATAAACCATATGCAGAACATCATCGATAACCAATGTCGTTCGAGCTGGGCGATCATATGTTTTTTATAATCTCTCCTAGGCATGGACAATGTTTGTTTGGAAACAAGGGAATGTTATCTCCATGGAATAATAGGAATTTTGAGATACTTGAGATTATTGGGGTGGTGTAATATAGGTTTTGATTTCCATTGTGGTTCAACGTAATGGATAATGTATTCCATGTTTATCTGTTGAGAAGGTATCAGCTGGATCCTGACCATGTGATTTGATTGAATCAAGTTGGGGTAAGGCCTGCTACATCCTTGGTGGACATGATTTTGAAATTTTTTTTATAGGAAGTAGAATGTCATTTGTGGTAAAATCATCAGTATAGTTTGTGGTTTTTGGTAGCATGTTCAGATTCAAGATGAGACTTGGGAGAGGGATAAATAGATGGTCGATCGATGGCCAGAAATCTTTCGGTAAAGCGATGCTTCTCATCTTTTTAGGGATGATAATTCCAATGTTCGGTTGAATTTATAACCCCTATATTTTAGGTATGTAACCATTTTATATTTATTTTTATGTGGTTAAATTCGTTTGGAAAAGTTTTTTAGAGTTGTGGAGGGATTTTGAATGGTTTAGAGGCATTTCTAGGGGTGCACCGTTTGAGCACAATTTGGGGAAACCGTACAAGATCTCTTGGTAACTGTGCAAGTCGAGGTTGTGGGATTCATAGAGTCTGTGAATGGTTTGTATAACTATGTGAGGAAACTATGAGGGGTCGCTATTGAGTTTGTATCATGTTCATGGTTAGCGCATTTTTTTCTTGACCATGTGACCTAACCATGCCTGGCAAAATAAATTTTGTTTTTAATTACGGTTTTACTCTATATTTTCCCTAAACTCCTCCTCTATTCTCACATACTAATACTACTTATTATTTTTTGTTATAAAAGGTTTTAGATGCTCTCCCAGTAAATTTTTTCATCAATATAAGGGTTTTCAAGGTTTGGTGATGGTGATTCTGTTCTGGTAAGCCTTCTCTCTTGGTTGTTTCTTGGATTCTATTAGATCTACATCTCTCTCTATCTCTGTCATTTTTCTAGATAAAATTCCAATTCATGTATATCTAGAGTTTTGGTGCCTAAATTTATTAGGTAGGGGGTTTTGAGGTTAAGAAAATTGATCAAATGTGTTTTTTGGTGGTGATTTCACCCGAATTTTTTGTACAGTTCAATGTTTTTCAATTTCACTGAATCCCTAAGGTAGGTGGATTCTCTCTCAAATCCATTTTTCTAGAAATAGAATTCTATTTTTCAACTAGTTTTTTTTATTTTTTTGGGTTTTGATTATGGTGTATAGATCATGTTGGAAACTCATTTTTGTGATGATTTGTGGATTTTTGGAGGAAATGGGTTATTATGGTGAAATGTTCATTATTGTCATATTTTAAAATATTTATTTTAAAATTGGTATCTTCAGTTGATTTATGAAAATGTTTTTTGAAAATGGTTTTAAATAATTGGCTTTATTTAGTGAAATTAAATTTGGAATGAATGATGTCTTCAGATATTGTTTGGTTGTGAAATAGTTTTTTCATATAGTTGTGACTTTAGTGTGTGTATGTGCTTTTTAATGGATTCATCATTTTATGTTTGTGTTGGCTTGATAAAAAGTGGGTTGGGAGTACCACTATAAAAAGTGGATGGATATGGCATGAAATTTCGACCATCAATGATAAGTGGGTGTGAAATTCCACTAGGTTTGGAAAGGAGTGAACATGTTTCGATGAGAAGTTCCATCAGGAGTTCTTACCAGATTGGGTATGTGAAAATCTATAGTCCTTCTTTGATTATGTGTGGTCATGAAAGGTGAAAATTATTGTGATAATATTTTATAATAAATATATTAGGATATGGTGGTTAGTCATTCCCTTGTATTGTGTAGATTTGGGTTAAAAATGGATTGGTAAGGGTGTGTTTGGATAGCTAGTAATTGTTTCACTTTTTGGTTTTATATAAATTTATTTATATAAATTTGTTAATGGATATATCTTATTGGTGTGTGTAGGGAGGTCATTTTGGGAAACCCGAATGAGTACATGTACTCACCCCCTGCTTGGGCACATTGGTTCTTTTGATGATATCATTCTCCAAGTCATATGTAAGGGTAAAGAAAATAATTTTTCTATTTGTGCATCATGATACATGGGAGTTATTGTTGTTTTTGGAGAATGGAACTTGGTGTGGAACCCTGGTGCATGTCATAGTTTCCATTGATTCTTATTCTTTTTTCATCTTCTTAGTACTATGATATTGGGATTCTTTTGATTTAGTTTTGTTGGTTTATGGGAATAGATATGTAAGAGTATGGTTTTTTGGTTGTCTCTTAGTAATGCGATATCATGTTTACTTTGTTGACATGAATCACGTAGTTAAGGTTTGTTATTCCTTTTTTGGTTGGTTGGTTATATTCTTAGAGAAAATCATTCCACAATTGTCTGTAAATCCATCGATATTTAATTATATCCTTTTAAACCTTGGTAATTTCACCTAAGGCCAAGTATCATCTTACCACCTTCTAAATCTAATGAGGAGGGGTGGTATATTACATAACCTATATACCTACATCAATGATAACAATACTATATGCACACCTAGTTTTTTAAGTAGGGTATAAGTAAATTCCCAATTAGATAACATCAATAATTTATGAAATTATTTTAAAATAACAAAAATATATTAATATATTAAATAAAAATAGAGAATATATTTATATTATGAATGAAGGAGTAGAAAAAAAGTGCAATTTTCACCCTTTTTGAAATCAAATCCCACACTTTTAGTAATGACAAGGAACAATAAAGGTATTTTTGCGAGACTTTTAGAAATAAGTGAGTGAGAAACATGATTTTTTTATAGAATTAGAAATTAAAAACTCAATACCCACTTTTAATTTCTTTAAAAACATTGAAAAATTTGTTGGGATAAAAACAACACATGGAAATGAGTAAAAACTAAAATGACATTCCAAAAAATTTACTCTAAATTTGTGAGGTATAAATATAATTATTCCAAATAAATTTATAAAAAAATAATCTATTAAATATTATAATAAAAAATATAAGTCAATAATAATACACAATATTGGAATCAACATTACATAATATATATAATTGAAAAAAGATCAGTTCTAATGAGATAATTTAGTTGTGATTTGTAGAGACCGCCTATCGGCTCGTGATGTGTTCCAAAAAAATAACCCATGAATTAATCTCAACTAAAAATATCAAAAATTCTCCCAATATATAGAACATAACTAAATTAGGGTAAAATTATTTTTTAATGTAAAAATGAGTATACTGTTCATCTCTCAAATTACAACATATTTACCCAGGGTTCCAATGATGTTTACTAATAAAGGAAAAAAAAATTCAACAAATCACGTACTCACACATATCATCTATTAACACCTTAAAATAAATATACACATATATAATTATATAATTTTATGAAAAAAATCATATTATAGGTTATAAATATTCATAAAAACTGATGTTTCAAAGATATTATAAAACTGATTGGGGGGTGGGTTGAATCAATTGTTCACTATTTATGTGTTTCAAATCATTAAGAAACATAACCCCTACAACCTGTTAAGATTTATTTCCAAATCAATGTTTAGGAAATAATTATGCATTAATGATTGGAAAATCTTGTAAGGAACACACGATTTACAAGGTTTAGCATCAATGTGAGAACCTATGTCATTTCGATGGCCACTCCCATGCGTCTATAGAAATCCACTCTAATGAATAAGTGAATACAAATTGTGATAACTCCCATTAGAAATTCTATATTTCCCGATAGGAAAGATTATAATGACTACCATTAGATTATAATGTCTGCTAATTGAAAAATTGGGCCAAAACATATGTAAAATCATTCGTGAATATTATCCTCAAATAGTCAGTCTATATCCTTAGTACGATTTTTCTATATCTGATATTCTCATTATGGTAAATATGATTCATATATTTCCATTATCAAACACTCAATGAATCCATCTTTAATATTGTGGGAACATTTATCATTTGATTCTCTAGAGCTCCTCCTTTGGTTCATGTGAAAAGTAACAAATGATCAAATGATATGAGAAAATATTTATATGAAAATAAGAAAAAAAGGAGAGAATCATGAAAAACATTCCCACTTCCTCAACTCTCAAAAACACAAGATGTCTCTCTAATTAAACATTAACTTTGACAACCTCAAACCTCCTAAAATTTCTCCATGATTTAAACAAGATTTAACATCATGTTTGACTTCTTTAACTCTTCAAATCATTCCCTATATGAAAATACTAAATCATTGTTGTAGTTTTTTGATAAACATGCTTAGAAATGTTGTGTACATTGCCTTAAAAATATGATCAGATATGTAGTTCCTATTTACTCAGAAACATTCATAGAAAAGTAGTTCAAATTTCATAAAAAATATGTACTTATTATCTTAGAACACAAGTTCTGAATTTCTCAATAATCAATTTTTGAAATGTTCATAAATTAATTTCTGAATTGCTCAGAAATCAGGTTATGAATTTTTCAGATAGTAGGTTCTAAATTTCATATAAATATTGTTCTGAATTATTCAGATGTAACACCCCAAGCTTCCACAGTACATTCCCTTTGAATAATACAATATCTTGTGTTGTATGCAACTTTGAGTTCTAACACACCACTACCAATCAAAGCAGTCGTTATGAATATTAATACCCACATTTTAAAATTTTATAAATTTAATTTTTTAAAATGGACTTCATTTTTGGATTCGGGATATCAAAATTTTCTTTGGGTGATTTTTTGGTATTTTTCTGAAAACATTCAATTTTAGAGGAATAGTGAAAAACACTATGTTATTGTCTAAAATCAACTTTCATTTAAATAATTATATTTTTTATTTCAATTTATTTTGAAGTCAAAATAGATACATAATACATATATTATTCCAATGTAATTCATTGAAATAATTTTATAAGAAGATTAGATATATAAAATTTTATTGAACTTTTTACTGTCTTTTACCCACCTTCTAGGCACATTTGAAAATTTGCATAAAACATAATTATACTGCTACTGTGAATTGAAATTAAAAAAATACAAGAGAATCTATTGATATTTGTAAGTAATTTTTTTTTCAACAGGATGAAAATAATTTTTGGGGAATAGTGACTTTTAGATTTTATTTACCACAGTTAAAAGTAAATATGGTAATTAAAGGTAGAATAGATATTATAATTACCCTAACACATGTCCTAATTCTATTTCATAAGTGTATATCGATCATAATCAATCTTAGGAATAAATTCTGATCCTTTTGGTCCACTTGTATTTGATTAGGACATTTATTATTATTCTATTTAAAGAAGAGTTGAAAGTGTTAAATTCCATGTTTAATAACAAAACCATTTCTAATATAGGGTTATAAAAACATAAATTAGACTATAAATATTAATTATAAATATTAAAATATTTACTACAAAATATTATTTTATTTACTATTTTTAAACATTAAATAATTAAAGTTATTTATGACTCAATAATGATGCAGTAATTACCATATTATTGAATGATTAAAATAATTTAAATTATAAATGTTAATATAATTGTAAATTGAGACTTTTGATTAATTTGATAAATTTTATAGGTCAATATGACATGTTAGGTTTGATTAGATAATTTTTCTTCTTTGTTATAAAGTTTTTATGATTTTCACAAAAACCAAATACTAAATTGTGTCAAAATTGACGTAAATGATTTTTTAAAACAAATACTATATTATTAATTGATATAAAATTCATAAAAAGCAATGGTTATACCAAAGGACATAGATAATGTTCTATATATCAGTAATGAATCACTTGGGGTTACCTTGGATTTTTATTGTATGTCTAATAACCATTTATTATAATAATATAAGAATACATGGTAAAAATTAATCTATTTAACTAAGGGTTAAATGTAATAGATAAGGTTAGTATGATGACTTAACTTATCTAAAACCTATTGGTTGATATGTTTGAGACCCATCCCTACCTCATCATCGAAATAAATACTTTTGTAGCCATTATAAACTGAATATAATTGTATAATAGTATAATATTTCAGGATTTCCCTAAAGTGACCCTCGTCTCTCCTATAAAATGGTACTTCACCTTCTCTCAAAATCACACCTCCAAATCCATTTGGCTTGGCCAACCCCTAATCCAATATCCTCCAAACTACCCTTAATTCAGCCTAGAGGCATTACTTTGATAAGAAGACAACCAATGGAGCCTATTTGATCCAATAAAAAGGAAGCACCTGAATAATAGGTTATAATTTCATCACCTCTTTCAAAGTTCTTTTCTTCTTCCACTTCCTCTTTCATTGCTGTTTCCATACCAAAATTATAAATCTAGTACCTTATAATTACTGTGATGTTATTATAAATACGTTAAACCATATTCATTACTATATCCATCCTGCTAATGACAATGTCAACATACGTGCGTACGTACGACTTACCGTCTCCACATCTTGGTGTAGTTTGTTATTAAACACTTCTTTATTTGGTTAAGTACGATAATGAGTATAATTGATGTAAATAATAAATATAACATTTTAATTATTCTGTATATATGATATAATATATAATTACATACAAATTTACCATCAATATAATGATATTGTTGCTCGTGTGTACGTACGGATTAACGTCTAAATGAATGCGATAAGATTCATTCCCCATCGAATTCGTTAAAAAATAATTTTCATTTTATGATTACTAATAATTTTTAAGAACATAATATAAGTCTGGATATTACTCAAATACATCCTATCAATAACAAACATAACTTATGTAACAAAACATATAAAAGAAAATGAATCAGATAATACCTGAAACAATGATACTACTGAATTATTATTGACAAAGAAATATTATAAGATCATATATGATATCATATTTATGTATGTGATTCTTTTATAATTTCAAAAAAATGATTTAAATATTATATAGGAGGTTAAGTTACCCTCAATCAAGGAAAAGTACATAGTAAGGATTAATTTTACAATCACATTATTATCCAAGGATGTTTATACATGAGTATCTACTAGGACATCTTTATCATCCACATTAGTGTTTCATAAAAATGTATTTCAACCCATTTTTACTATTCCCTAGAATATTGGTTAAATTCATTTATACCCTTTTTTACAATTTATACTAAAAATTAACAAAATCTTTTAGTCTTTTTCCATAAAAGGTACTTTATGAATATTTCTACAAATTAAGGTAAGAATGTTTTTTAATTATATGGCAGGTTCATCTACTTTGAGCCATTATAACACATTTAAATATTTTCATAAAATCTTATAATAATATTTTCAAAATAAATTTCTTCTTTTATAATTACGTGACATTTAAATTATTTCAAAATAGAAAGATAAATTTCTCTCAAATTGTTTTGATTTTTTCAATATCAACATCCTTTGATGGATTTTACACATGTTTGAAGATGATTTATTATGATACAATATTCCATATAGTATTAATGGTTTTGTGATATGTTTAACTATGGATGTGTAATTTTTATACCAATCATGGTTTATTGTTAAAGTATTAACATTTTATATGATAGTTTTAATATGAATGTTTATGTTATGTTTCAACCTTTTCATATGAGGAATGCATTGGACTTAGTATGTGACTGGTGGATCCCGATATAGCTCCCCGATTAATCTGTAGGTCTCATGACACAAAATAGTGTCTTTGCACATGTCCTTGACAAAATATTATTTTTTGACTTGGCACGAGGCATTGACTATGTTGTTTTGATGTCCAACATTATGAATTCCATCATAATGAAATTGGTTACTGATATTTCATTGGATTATGCAACTAGTTTAATATCCATATGAATAATTAAATGGAATTATTCGATTTATATTTTCCATATTATGATGAATTTTTTGTTTTAAAGTCATGTGTTTAAATCTTATAAATTTCCTTAATTTTTTTTGATTATTTTTGAACGTTTCTGCTATAATTTTATCCTTACTAAGAATCTCAGATTTCCCCTTTCTTATGTTTTATTTTTCCAGGATGTGAAGGTGTATATTATGGCTGACCTGTAGGGATAGGATAAGGGATATGAGTTTGTTCTATATATAAACAACTTTGTTTTTTATTCATAATGTAATGTAAAACATATATATGTATCTAGTACTTCCTATGCTATGAAACTGATAGGTCTTTCAGAACATGATTCTTTGTTTCATTCCATTGTATTAAAATAATGCACCGGCTCCAATATTCTAGGGTCGGGAAATTACAGTTGGTATTAGAGGAAGTTTTGTACAATCCTTAGAAACTAGATTCAGAAAAACACAGACTAGAGAACATTACCCAAAGATATACTTTGAGGATTAGTATAGAAGAACATCCCAGAATTTTGGTAATGTTCCGATTTTGTCAGTTTTCTAAGAAATACATCTTTTTCTGGATATGAGCAGGTAGAGGCGGCTCTAGAAAAGATGTACATAGGAGTGAAAACTATGACAAGGAGTTTTGGGCTTGACCTGGGGTAGCCTGGTACACGACAACGGGTCTTGATGCACTCTTCAATACGACACTCCTGAGGGATATGCTTAGGATAATTTACATTTTCATTACAAACCATTATGAAAGATTTATGATTAAATACCTCCTTAAAGAAAATATTTTATTATGATTATGTATTATATGAATAAAATGTTCAATTTATTCTACGTTATTTACTTATTTGGAATTGTGTATTGAAATTCATAAACTAATCTAGTGTATTCCAGTCTTTAGAAATAGCGCCAAGTGGAAGGAATGCAAATGTATCAAAGCACGTAATCAATTTAGGAATTTCAATCCTACTCAAGATAATTATAGTGGATATAGAGATGCAACTGATGCTGAAAAAATTATAATCATACTAGGAAAACTCACTCATGTTAAAAATAATAACCTTACCCGTATGGAGCACCCAGATCCACAACACGGAGGACCGATGTTAGACCGCTTCATGAGGAAACAACCACCAACAATAAATGAGACTACAAATCCATTAGCAGCTGAGAAATTGATAAGTTCCTTAGAGAAAATATTTAATTCTTTGGGGAGTAGCAAAAGGGAAAAAGTTCTCAAGGTAGATTATTGCCTCACGAGAGATGCTGATCAATAGTGGTCATTAATTCAAAACTCAAAGAAGGATAATGAAGTATCAATTATGGAATGGAGGGATTTTTAAGATATTTTCTTATAAAAATACTTTCTTCATGACCATCGAACAGATATGGAAATACAATTTCAGAGTCTGAGGAAAAAGGATGATGAGAATGTCGCCAAATATGAGGCTAACTTTACAAGGTTAGCAAGGAATGAAACAGATTATATACGTAACCATAGGAGTAAGATTGATTAATTCATTGATGTGTTAAAACCATTTCTCTATCGATCATTAGTCTCACAATCCTTCTCATCGTACGAAGATATTGTCCCATGTGCTAATAAGAAAAAAAAAGAATTCCCTATATCTTATGACTTTAAATAAAAGAAAGAGAAGAAGGGATGTTTTGAACACTTTGGAAATGGAAATAAGTCGAAGAAGGTTAAAGCTTAATTTCTATCATGTAGTAAATGTGGTAAAAAACACCCTGGTAAATGACTGAAGGGAATGAGAGTCTATTACAAGTGTGGTGAAAAAAGCCACCAATCCCGTGATTGAAAGGGAATGAAAGCGGATGTAAATTTTTAATGCTACAATTTTAGAGAAATGGGGAATTATGAAAAAGAATTTCCAAAGCGCCGAGGAATATTAACTCAGAAAAGGACAAGGGAGAAAGGATAATCATATGGGATCACTACTGCTTAGGTTGGAGCTCTAAATGACATGGTGGAAGGTTATTTAATTGTTTCCTCAATTTTAGTAATTGCTTTATTTGATTCTGGATCATCGCATTGTTTCATATCTTCCCAGTTTTCTAGGAAAATTAAATATTTTTAATTTGACTTAACAACAGAGTTTTCAGTCAAAACTCTCAAGGGAAGTATCATTTCCACAATGTTTTTTCAACATGTTACTATTATAGCATATAAAAGTGCTTTATCTGGTTATCATATTGTCATACCCATGATTGAATTTGATATAATCCTTGGTATGGATTGGATTTCAGACTATGATGTGAAAATTTACTATATGAAGAAGGATGTTACAATTTTCAATGATGATAAAGAGTACCTTATCTTTAGAGTAGAAATGTTAACATCTAATTCTTATCTATATCCACCCCGAGTAGCTCAAATAAATTCAATTATTTTGGAGGAAGAGAGTGAAATAACTATGGGTGAAAAAAGTAATGTTCAAATAGAGGATGTTGCTATTGTTCAATAATATGATGATGTGTTTCCATAGGATTTACCTAGACATCCTTTAGAAAGAGAAATTGAGTTTTCCATTGATTTAATTCCTAGTTAAAGGCCCATATCAAAGACCCCTTATAGAATGACTACTTTGGAATTGGTGTAACCAAAGAAACAATTAGAGGAATTGATTAATAAAGGATTTATTCACACTACTTCTTCCCCATGGGGAGCCCATGCTCTTTTTATTATGTAGAAATATGGATCTTTGAGGTTGTTCATTGACTATAGGTAGATAAATGCTATAACAATAAAGAACATGTGTCCCCTACCTCGTATTGATGATTTTTTCGATCAACTTCATGGAGCACATAAATTTTCAAAGATGGACCTTTGATCTGGATATCATTAGTTGTGTGTGAAAAATGAAGAAATTACAAATACAACATTTTGTACAAGTTATGGGCATTATGAGTTTACAGTAATGCCTTTTGGAATGACCAATGTACCCTCTGTTTTCATCGATAAAATGAATAGTGTTTTCAAGGAATATCTTGATAACATTATAGTGGTATTTATTAATGATATCATGGAATAATCAAAAGCTTTGACGAACATGAAATTCATTTGTGCACTATTCTAAATACTGTTAGACAAAATGAGTTATATGAGAAGTTTAGAATGTGTGAGTTCTGGCTTCAGGATATTTCATTTCTTAGCCATATTGTCTATAAGGATGGAATCTCTATTGAACCTTATAAGACAAGAGCAATCCAAGAATGTCCATCACTAATGAGTATAACTAAGGTACATAGTTTTATTAGTTTATCTAGTTATTATTAGTGCTTTGACCAGAATTTTTCATGATTGGCTAACCCATTAACCCATCTCACACATAAATGGGTTAATTTTTTTGGAAAAAAGACTGTGAAGATTGTTTTGACGAATTAAAGAAAAAAATTAGTCAATTATTCTATATTGACTCTACCATCAGGGAATGATGGGTTTGTTATTTGTAATGACGCTTCAATAAAAGGACTTGGTTATGTCCTTATACAGAATGATATATTTATTTCCTATGCATCACGACATCTAAAAATTCATGGACAAAACTATCATACTAATGATATTAAGGTAGTAGCTGTATTATTTTCTTTGAAGATATATAGACACTATTTCTAGGGTGAATGATGTGAGATATATATTGATAATAATAGTTTGAAGTATTTTTTATCACAAAATGAACTCAACATGTGGAAAAGGTGATGGTTTAACCAACTCAAATATTATAATTTCACTATACACAACCACCCGGGGAAGGGAAATAAGGTGGCAGATGCTTTGAGCAGAAATAATCATGGAGTTCAGAACAAGATGAGAGTTGAAATGGATCCTATGTACATTCATCTAGTAAAAATGGAAATGGGAATAATCATGGAAGGTGAAACATCGAAACTTTTTCAAATGATAGCCAATCCATATTTACTAGAAAGGATTCAATGTTCTCAAATCGATGATGAGGAGTTTCAAAATAAAATTAAAGCTATGAATGATGGGAGATTGATATAAATCATATATTAAAATGGAATTTTTGAAATTTGGGAGGAGAATTTGTGTTCCTGACATACCTGATCCAATAAAGGAATTGTTGTATGATGCTCATAGTTCCAATTTTTCTATACATCGTAGTATCACTAAGATGTATACAGATTTTAAGGAACATTTTTAGTGGGACAACATGAAGAGGGAGATTGCTAATTATGTGTCATGATGTATTGTTTGTCAACAGGTTAAACCTGGAAGACAACATCCTGGAGTAGTCATGCATCCTCTTCCCATACCTGAGTGGAAATGGGATGATATTACGAAGGACTTTGTCATGGGGATACCAAATAATTTTAGAAGTAATAATGAAATATGGGTTATTGATGACCATCTTACCATGTCATCACATTTTCTTGCAATAAGAGAATATTTACCACATGAAAGTTTAATAAGACTATATATTAATGAAGTTGTAATAGTTCATGGTGTAACACTATTGATTGTTTCTGATCATGATCCCTATTTCACATCATGATTCTTGAAATGTATTAAGAAAGTCTTAGATACTAACCTTTGTTTGAGCACTGCCTACCACCCTCAAACTGATGGGAAATCAGAACAAACTGTTGAAACCTTATAAGACATGATGAAATATTTCTCACTTGACTTTCAAGGTATATGGGAGAAGTATTTACCTTGGGTAGAATTTTCTTATAA
Organism: Viscum album; assembly: GCA_963277665.1. Classification (NCBI taxonomy): domain Eukaryota; kingdom Viridiplantae; phylum Streptophyta; class Magnoliopsida; order Santalales; family Viscaceae; genus Viscum; species Viscum album. The sequence goes on from OY728155.1 coordinate 1,912,335,388, forward strand.
AAATAGCTTCCATTCAAGTATTCAGATGGCACCATATAATGTGTTATATGGAAAGAGATGTGGTACACCAACTTTTGGGGATGATGTGGTGAAATAAAACTCGTAGTCCCAGAACATATTGTGGAATGATTGGAAAAGGTGAAAATTATCCAAAACCACATCAAAGAAGATCAAAGTTGGAATACGAGTTATGCTGATAACCAAAGGAAGGATTTGGAATTTCATGTATGAGATCAGGTTTTCTTGAAGGTATATCTATGGAAGGGTGTTGTATAATTTAGTAAAAATGGTAAATTAATTCCTAGGTAAATCAGAACTTTCAAAATTCTAGAACAAATTACAGTTATAACATACCATTTAAGAATGCCTCCAAGTCTCTTCAAAGGTCATGATGTGTTCCACATATCACTACTGAGAAAATACATGCCAAACCCAACAGGTGTACTAACCTATGAAGAAATAGATCTACAACCAGATCTTTCTTATTGAGAAGATCCTATCAAAATTCTTGATACCAGAGAACGAGTGTTGAGAAACCGGACGACTCGTCTAGTAAATGTTCTATGGAGAAACCATAATATGGAAGATGCAATATAGGAACCTGAGGAACTTATGATGAAGAACCACCTGAATCTTTTTATGTAGTAGTATTATAGAAATTTATTGGAAAAAATTATTCTAAGGAGGTAAGATTGTAACACCGCAAGCTTTTACGGTACAATTCCCTTTGAATAATACAATAGCTTGCGAGGTACACAACATCGAGCTATAGCACACCGCAACCAATCAAACTAGAAGTTATGAAAAGTAATATCCACATTTTTAAATTTCATAAATATTATTTCTCAAAATGTACTTCATTTTTTTATTCATAAAATCAAAATTATCTTAGGGTGAATTTTTGGAATTTTTATGAAAACATTCAATTTTTGATGAATAGTGAAAAACCCCGTGTTATTGTCTAAAGTTGAATTTAATTTACATAATTATTATTTTTAATTAAATTTGTTTTAAAGTAATAATATATACATAATACCTATATTATTCAAATGTAATTCGTTGAAATCATTTTGTAATAATATACGATATACAAAATTTTATTGATCTTTTTACCGTCTTTTACCCACCTTCTAGCCACATTTCCAAATTTGCATGAAACATAATTTTACTCCTTCTGTAAATTGAATTTCAAAAATAAAAGAAACACTCTTCATATGAGTAAGTAAAATTTGGTTCAATAGGATTAATTTTTTTGGTGAATAGTAACTTTTGGATTTTATTTAGCACATTTAATGTAATTAAGGTAATTAAAGGTAAAAATGATATTACAATTACCCTTCCACATGTCCAAATTCTATTGGATAAGTTTATTTTGATCAAAATAAACCCTAGGAATAGAATATGACTCTTTTTTTCCACTTTAATAAGATTTGGACGTTTATTATTATTTTATTTAAAGAAGAGTTAAAAGTGTTAAACTCAAATATTAATAACTAAACCATTTAGAATATATGATTATACATAACATAAATTAGAAAAAAAATATTCATTAAAAAGAATAAAATATTTCCTACATAATGCTATTTTATATATCATTTTTAGACATTAAATAAATTAATTAATTTATGACATAACGATGATTCAATAATTACCTTATTTTTGGAAAATTAAAATAATTGTTATTATAAATATTAATGTAATTCTAAATTGAGACGTTTTATGCGTTACAAGAATTCTATAAGTTAATATAAAATGTTAGGGTTGATTAAATAAAAAAAATTGAAGTGATAAAGTTGTGATGACTTTCAAAAAAACCTAATGCTAAATAGTGTAAAAATGACTTAAAACAGTTTTTAAAACAAATACTTTATTATTAATTGATATAATATCCATAAAAGAATAAGGATTATAAAAAGGAGTTAGATAAGGATATATATATCAATAATGAACATATTGGGGTTTTTATGTCTTTATATAGTATGTTTATTAACCATTTATTATAATAATACCAGAATAAATGGTAAAAGTTATATTATTTTACTAAGTGTTAAATATAATAAATATGGTTAATATGGTGACCTAAACATGTCTAAAACCTATTGGTCGAGAGGTTTTCAACCCATCCCCAACTTATAATAGATATAAATCCTTTTGGAGCCTTTATTAACCGAATATTATTGCATAATAAAATAATATTTCAATCTTTTCCTAAAGGGACCCTTGCCTCTCTTATAAAAGGGTAATTCCCAATCCCTCAAAATCAGACATCCAAATCCATTTTACTCAGACCAAACCTGATAGAATAACCTCCCAACCACCCCAATTCAACCTAGAAGACTTAATTTGATCAAAATCCAACTTAAGGATCCATTTTGATCAAATTAAAAGGAATCACTTGAAGAAGATGTAATAATTTCATCACCTCTTTCAAAGTTCTTTTCTTCTTCCACTACCTCTTTCTTGGATGTTTCCATACCAAAATAAATATTCTAGTTCCTTATACTTAATTTTATTTTATTATAAATATGGTGTAACTATATTAATTATTCTATTCATCCAATGAATGACAATGTCACAATATGTACGTATGTACGGCTTACAGTCTCCACATCGTGGTGTAGTTTGTTATTAAAAATTTCATTATTCGAATGGGTATAATAATGTGTATAATTGATTTAAATAATAAATATAACATGTTAATGATTATTTATATATGATATATCATGCAATTACATATGATTTCACCATTAATATAATGATATTGTCTCTTGTTCGTACATTCATTTTACCGTCTCCATGTACATGATGACATTCATTCCCCATCGTAATCATTCAACAATAATTTTCATTTTATGATTAAAAATAATTTTTGAGAAAAAAATATCATTATGTTTATTAATCAAATACACCATGTCCATAACAAACATTCCTTACATAACAAAACATATAAAAAACGAATCTGTTAACACCCAAAACAATGATAATACTAAAATATTATTAACAAATAAATATTAAAAGATCATATATGATATCTGATTTATGTATGTGGTTGAATTATAATTTAATAACAATTATTTAACCATTATACATGATGTTAACTTACCCTTGATCAAGGAAAATTACAATTTAAGGGTTAATTTTATAATCTGTTTATTATTCGAGGTTGTTTATACATGAGTATCTATTGTGACCTCTTTATCATCCACAAATGAATTTTTAAAAATGTATTTCAAACCATTTTTAATATTTGTTAGAATATCGGTTAAATTCTATTATACCCATTCTTTAATTTTTATAAATTGTTTTAAAATAATCATTTCATCATTTTACAAACAAGGTACTTTATGACATTTTTGACAAATTAAGGTAAGAATGTTTTTTAACTAATACGGTGGGTGTGGCTATTTTTTGCGGTTATAATACCTTAAAATCTTCCACCACAAGCATATAAGAATATTTTAAAAATAAATGTTTTCTTATATAATTACGTGACTTTTAAATGATTTCAAAATAGAATGATATATTTCTCTCAAATAGTGTTGATTTCATCTATGTCAACATCCTTTGATAGATTTTACACTTGTTTGAAGTTTATTTATTATGATACAATATTCCATATTTTATTGAATTTTTTCTGATATGTTTGACTGTGGATGGGTTATTTTTATACCATTAATGGTTTAATAATAAAGTATTTAAATTTTTTATGCTAGTTTTAATATAAATGTTTATGTTATCTTTAATTATTTTCATATGAGGAATGAATTGGACATAGTAAGTGACGGGTGGAGATCGCTATAGCTCCTCGACGCATCGGTAGGTCTTAGGAGACAAACTAGTGTCTCTAAATAAGGCCTTGACAAAATCTAATTTTTAGTCTTGGAACGAGTCCTTGACTATGTGGTAATGATGTCCAACATTATGTATTCCATCATATTGAAACTGGATTTTGATATTGCATGTGATTTTTCGACTAGTAGAATATCCATGTGAATATGTAAATGGAATTATTTGATTTATCATTTCCATGTTATTCTGAAGATTATTTGTTAAAAGCTTGTGTTTTAGTCTTATACATTGCCTTAAATGTTTATTATTATTTATGAATGTTTCCTCTATATTGTTATCTTTACTGAGCATCTGAGCTCACCCCTTTCTTATGTTTTATTTTTTCCATGATGTGAAGAATTATATTTCTATAGACATGCAGTGATAGGATAAGAAATATGAGTGTGTTCTTTGGAGACAAAATATTTTTTTAATAATAATGTAAATTAAAAATTATGTATGTATCTAGAACTTACAAGGCTACTAAACTGATCGGTATTTCAGGACATGATTACATGTATCATGCCAATGTACTAAAATAATGCACTAACTCCGGGCTTCTGGGGTCGGGGCATTACATCAGAAACCAGGTTCAGAATTGCTCAAAATCAATTTCTAAATTGTTCATTAATTAGTTTTTGAATGACATAGAAATCAGGTTCCGAATTTTTTAGAAATTTGGCCAATACGTTTTCATAAATCAGGTTCCAAATAGATCAGAAATTAGGTTCCATGTTTTTAAGAAATTATGTTCCATATTTTTCATAAATGTGGTTCTATTTTTGAGAACAATGATGCTCGATCGGTTTTTCATCTTCCTTTATGTGATTCTAATTCTTTCAAACTTAACCCCCATTTCATTAAAATATTTTATCATTATTCTTTTCCTTATGTGTGATAACTTCTTTATCAGAAAATCATCGTCTAGAATTTTTTTAAAGTTTGATAATTATTATATCTTCTGAATTTCCACTCTTCAACAACATCCTCTTTCAAAATTCTTCTCCAATAAAAGGGCTTACTCATTCAGAAACATATTTCAAACTATGGAAATTATTTCAAACACAACAACTTCATTCAAACTCATAAAATTCATTCAAACTTAACAACATAATTCAAACTCACCAACATCTTTAATTCTTTGATTATGATAAAGATAAACTTATATTAATAAAAACATTATCTTATTGTACCTCAAAAACTTTATTCAAAAAAAGGTTAGTTGTAAATAAATATAAAACATTGTAAAAAAACACAATAAAGGTTATTCAATCTCTTCCATTGAATTATTTGAAAAACATTGTAAACAAAATTTCCAACTCACAGAAATTTTTTCCCATAACTCAACTTTTGTAATAAACTCATGTTTTTGACTTTTTTGAATGCATTTCCTTTATCAAAAGAGAGTTTCCTGAAACTACAGTACTGGATAGAGTAATTTTTTCGATGGATTTACATCCATTGATGGCAATATAATTGTTTTTCCATGTAATGATAAAATCCCCTTACTCAAACTCCTCCTTTACTTTATTCTTTATATATCTCACATTTCATTTTCTATCCCCCATTATATGATAACATAAACATCATCTTCATAAAATAACACTAAGAAAAAACTTCTTAAAAAGTAAAAAATTGTATCTTACTCTCCCCCTTTTTCAACACAATCCAAAACACGGTGGGGGTCAGTCCATATGATGTTTAGGAAGACATGGTATGCGACAGAACATGATGTTACTTCCTCGATTCAATAGACATTTCTTTAGACATTTCTTTTGTAAAGATGTCATCAATATGATACTTTGTTGAAATTTATTCCAACAAAACATCTCTACCTAGAATATAAACTTTTAAAAAGTGAAACATTATATCAATGTGTTTTGATATTGAGGTTTGGGAAATATTATTAGAAAGATTAACCGCACTCTGATTATCACAATGTATCTTCAATGGTTTAGAAACATTTAATTTCAATTATTCCAACTGAACAATCATCCATAAATTTTGAGCACACGCCTGCGGGGCTGTAACATATTCAAATTCAGCAATGCTCCATGTTAATGAACTTTGTTTCTTAATGTGCCAAATCACAAAATATTCACAAGAAAAAATGTTCTTTTGAAGTTTGATTTTCTATCATTACAATCCCAACCCAATTATAATTAGTATAACCACGAAACATCATCTAACTATTTCTTTTGTATAACAACCCATTTGAATTTATTCCTTTTACCTGTCTCAAAATCCTATTTTCAGTCAACATAAGTGATTATTTCCAATTACATTGATACCTGGAACATAAAGTCACATCATAAACAATATTCGGCCTTGAAACTATAAAGTAAATAAGTATTCTTAAAAACTTATGAATTTATTTCTTATTCAAACATATTCCAAATTTATTATTAGTAAGCATTTTGTTCACTGAAATAGGAGTTGAATATTTTTGGGATTCATTCATCCCAAAATTATTTAACAATTACCTGGAATAATTTTTTGAGATAAGAAAAAATATTTTTCCTTTTGATGAACTTGTAATCCATGGAAGAAGTTTAATTTTCCCAACTCATACATTTCAAAATTATTCTTTATTTGTTTAGAAAACTCTTCACAAACATTTTATTAATCCCCATCACAAATTATATCATCCACATAAATAATTATAATTTATGTTCCATAGTCAATAATTTTCACAAACATGTATCTATCAACTTATCCTTTAGAATATATCATCATTATAATACAATTTTCATGCTTAAAATAACAAGTACGTGGGGCTTGATTCATCCCATACAAATCTCTCTTCAATTTAAATTCTTTTTTCATTCTAATCAAGTAGAAACTGACAAGGTTTCTCAATGAAAAACATCTTCCTCAATCACAACATTTAAAAATGCAGAATTTACATCCATGTGATAAAAATTTTAATTTTAGTGAGAATCCACTACAAGGAACATTCAAATAGTTTCTTGCATTATAATGAGGGAAAAGGATTCATCAAATTCCACACCTTCCACCTGACCATATCCATTATAAAAAAAGTCTTTCTTTTTTTCATAAAACTTCTCTTTGATCATTAAATTTGTTTCTATAAACTAACTTGGTTACGATAACATTTTTATTTTCTGGAGATGATAAATTTTCCCAGGTTTCAATCTTCTCAATCTTATCCAACTCTTCATTCATAACATCCACCCATTTTTTATGTTGAATAGCCTCTGAAACTGATTCAGGTTTAACTTTGTATATAAGTATAGTATAATTTTATAATATCAATATCCTTTTTTTCTAAACTGGAATATTATGATTCTGAATAATGTTTTCAGATTGAACATGTTTCTGTATGTTATGAAATTTCGATGTTTCTTTCTCCGCAGAAATTTTCTCATCCCATGATTCTTCTAAATCCTGACAATAATATTTTGAAATTAAATTCACTATTGCTAGAAATCTCCAAGTTATCATCCCCACAACTCTAAAAAATATTTGTTATGTAAAGTTTATTATTTAATTACATTCATATCATATGATTACACTAATTTTTATAAACATTTATTCCAACATTTGTAACTTCTCATGTTTGGTGAATATTCCATGAAAGTTACTTCCTCACCTTTCTCATCAAACTTTCCCGTATCTAGATTTTTGACCCCAAATAAACATGAACATCCAAAAACATTGAAGTATTTCAATGAAACATTTTTTATACTATATTTTATATCGATTCATGTTGGTTTTCAGTCTCAACAAGAATCTATTTTGAACATGTCCAATAGTACTAACAACTTCTCTCCCCAAAAATTTTGAATTTTTTTATTCTACTAACATACTTCTTCCCATTTTCACTATGATTTAATTATTTATTTCTACAAATACATTGTGGGGTATAGGGAGAACTATTGTAAATCCATAAGAATTTAAAAATATATTTAATATAGAATGCATGAAAATTGATTCTATAAAAAAATCACTTTATTATAACCTATCCAATAAAAATAATATCTACACTTCTATAATTTAAATTTCGAAAAACTGACATATACAGTTGCGTTCAGTAAGATATTTAGAGTTTGATAAGCCAAGCATAATTTATGACGAATAGTAACATACCCTTATGAATAGTACTGTACCCTTTTTGATAGTAAGGAATAGTAAATAATATTAAATTGGAGAAATAATAGAAACTTCACCCATGAGTGTATAAATACAATTTAGACATATTATAAGTGAAACAATGAACAAATTATAAGTATTGGTATTTTTGTTTGTTGTAAATATTTTTATTAACATTTTTGGATTAATTTAATAGTTTAGATTGGAAATTTATTTTTCATAAAATAAAATCATAAATTGTTACATTATTTTCTTGGGGTTATAAGATAATTTTATGGTACCTTGATTATTTTCTCAAGGTGTTATAAAATGGGTTATAGTTTTATTGTTGATTTTTGTAATACATTATAAATTTATTGAAAAAATAAATTAAAAATATTTAGAAACGTATTATCAAAAAATGGATTTAATTTTTTAATTCTGCACTTTTTTAAATTTTAGGGTTATTTTTTTGGATTTTATCAAAAAACATTATTTTTTTGTGAATAGTAAAAAAACAGTTTTGAGTTTATGGTATGTTTAATGACATCATAATTATAAAATAATTAACATAAACTTCATATAGACTTTTGTATAGTAAAATATGATTTGAGGTGTCTCTAGAGGATAATACCATGGAAAATACCATGGGCAAGCCCATTGTTTATCAAAAAACCACTAATGATGTGTCCCATTAAATTAATAAAACAACTCCCTCTCATTTACTATAAATACCCACTCATTAATTCGTTTTCATTCATTAAAAACTCATAATCCTAGAATATATGGTGGTTTTACCTCCCTATTTTTCCTCCATAGGCTTCCTCATGCCCCCAAGGTCCCAACCCTAATGTCTTAGGAGTTCCTCTACAAGGTAAGAGAATTCTCAACTTCTCTTTTCCCATCCATGTTCTCTTTTATTTGGTATGTATTTTAGGTATTCATAACATGTTATTTTTTCCAAATTATATTGTCCCTATACTATTATATGAGTCTTTTATTAATTGATTACCCCTTTCATATCCGTTTTTAATGTTTTTTAATACTATGTTTCATAGTCATTATGCTCTAGAATTTTCATCTCAAAATCTCTCTCTTTTTTATAAACTCTTATATTGTTATTATCATTTAATATAAATTGGTTTATGCTAGGATAAGTCATACTATATCCCCTTACTAAACATATTATTTATTAATAATGAGATACCCTTTCTCTATCATCAATATATTTAATGAAATATTAAGTGACGGCCTTAGGTTCCCATATTTTCAGGAGGGATTTCTCAACTAATTTTTATTTCGAGTTCCTTTATATTATTTTTTCATCTAACATCATAAAAATTCCTTGATAATTACAGTACCTAAAATAAACTATAATTTTATTATGTCAACAGGATATTTCATCATCATCTCTCTTTTCCACTCCTCTTAGACTAAAAATTGAAACACAGTCCGAGATGTTTTAATTTATTTCATTCAAGGACAAAGAGTTCTCAATTTTTATTACCATATTCAATTCTCATCATGAAAAAAAATTATGGTTGAACTATATCGGAATATATTTATTTCATCTAATTTTATGTTATGTAATCCTTACACCCTCATAATATAAAATAATATTTCAAAAATATATCATTATGCACAAAACGGCAATGTTAATCCAAGCGTTTGTCATTATCTTTTATCAAACAAGTCATAATAATTTTATATAAAAAAATTCATTAGAATATCATTGATATACCTGTAATATCACTAATAATATATATTAAAAATTAAATATGTTTTACCACAATAAAAACGAACTTCCATTCCTAAATACAAGTAATCTGGTCATGAAAACCAAGGAAGAAAACGCTTCCAAAACAATAAAATTGACCCTCTTAAACCCATCAAAAAGGAATTGAATAAACCTAATAAGGTTATAATACATAAATTAAATTAATAATTGGTTCTGTATATATTTATTAATGAATTTAATTTGGTTATACAAGACACTAATATCAAGTGAATAATTCCATTGGACTTAATGTAAGGGGTTTCTTTATCTCATATAAAATTTTGTGAGATATTCTGTATTCACTACTAATAATTGTGTATGGTGTATGTATAAAACCCATTGATGTTTCAAATCATTATTATATTTATTTCAATGATATTTAGTGTGTCATTTAATTATTATTAATCTTAGGGAATAAGATTCAATAGATTATAATGTTATAAGTGTTTTCTATCCGAAGCACCATTTTAATTCGGGTTGCTCTTATTATCTACCCACCACAATTAAAGTCATATTTATTCTTATATTCTAATAATAAATTCTGTGTGAATGTTCTATATGTGTTTATAAATAATAATATATATTTATTTTATGGGGTGTTATGTATTTTAAAAGAATCATTCAAAAATTGTTCTGAAATTCAAGCATGATTCAAGGAACTACTCGAATTCTTACTTATTATGAAGTTAAATATATACTCTATTTGAGCAATATTTATATTTTAAAAATCACAAATGTTTAATTTAAAAAGATATTCTGGTTTGTGTATTTTTTTATAAAATCAAACTTGCCTTTCGGTTTAAAATCTCTTTAATGAATTCTTTAAACCACATTAAAATGTTCAATTTCTAAATCTTCATTAAAAATACTTTTAAATGGTTTCACCAAAAACGAATTTATTTAAGCCTCACATATAATTTCAATGGACATACCTTTTGTTTTATTTTATATACATTTTTTTAATCTGATTTCATGAAGATTAAAAATGATTTTCCACAAGAACTATTTTTTACAAAGTAAAAAATTATTTTTATCATCTCACTTTTTCATTTATGAGATGTATTCCATATTCACAACATAATTATTTATTATGGGTATGATCATCCATTTTGTATATCATAAAAATTATCACCTTATAATCATGATTTTCTAAGGGATTATAATTTTAATTATTCAAGGTTGTATGGGACGCTTTGGAATTTTTAAGGATTATTACCTCAGTACTTTTACAAGGGTCTCATTTCAAATTATCTGTAATTATGTCAACATCTGTTGATGAATATGTATTCTCTACTCTAAATGGGTATTGAGAAGGAATATTATAATATTATTAGATCTATGTATAAATAATTTTTTGGACTTGCAGCGACGGGTGGGCCCTGATATAGCCTCTCGATGCATCAATATGTCTCATGAGACAAATCAGTTGGTGACAAACCCTTAGAGTTTGTTTCCACAAATCATATGAGTTTCCACTGATAGACATAAACCATTTTGATGGTATAGTGGTATCATGTTCCATATACATGACCTCCAATTAATAATCATTCTATTTATTCATTTTCAATAATTAATATCCATGAGGTTTTCAATAGGAAAAAATCTATGGATGCAGTTTAATTCTTAGTTTATTAATGGCGTGGTATTTTAATTTATTCACCATGTGATACTGAATATTATAATCTGTTTATGATTTAATTATTTTTTATTCATTATCATGCTATTCATAACCCTTACTGGTCATTTTATACCACTCATTTCAATTGATTACCTTTAACAGGTTATGAAGATGAGACTATTTATTGAGTTCTCATGGATGCAATTTAGTAGTTTTTATTATGTATTTTATTTTTTACCTTTCTCAATGTAATATAACCTTCATATATGTGTCTATATTCTTCAAGACTACTAAACTGATTTTTCCTTTTAGTGTTGATTCCTTGTAATCCTACAAATGAAATAAAGTAATGAATTGGCTCCGGGATTTTGGGATTGGGGTGTTATTGTTGGTATCAGAGGAATTTTATTATAAAACAAGGAACTTTTTTAGAAAATGTAGATTAGTTAAAAAAACCATAATATTATATATGAGGATAGAAATACAAGAACATCCTGCTATTTTGGTAAGGAGTAGATTATGCGGATCTTTCTATAAAATAAATCCCTTCTTGGATACTACAGTGGACATCATTTTGGAATAGATATACCTAGGAGTAGAAACTCCGACAAAAAGTTTTGGTGTTGTCCTAGGGTATCCCGGTACATGAAAATGGGTCTTACTACGCACCTGGATTGACAATACCAGGGTATATTCTTAGGATAATTCACATTTTATTTACCCACAAATATGAAGGATTTATTCCCCCATAGTAACCAAGGAATATGATTCTTGGATTTCTAATGCGTAAATTTATGCTATATGATATACCATGTTTAGAGTTATAGAGGGTTCATAATTTTATGAGATAATATATAACATGAAATTGATAAAAAATGATTCCTAGAAAAAGTAATGATAAAATTACCCATACATGAGACCTAGTGAGTAAGAGGGCTCATATATCTAATGGAATTAACCCATCATTTCAATGGAAGATTGTCTCCCATGTATCATCAATATATAAGGAAATATTATCATCTATTTATAAGGAATGTAAAGACATCTCGAGGACCTATGGACTTGGAGGGAAGAAAAAGAAGAAGAGGAAGGCATGGAAATACATGGATAAAGGGAATAAGAGAAAGATGTATTTTCACACATGTGATAATTGTGGAAGGAAACACTATGGTATATGCTTGATAGGAAAAGGATTATACTTCAATTGTGGGGAAAACAACCATAATTCTCATAAATGAAAGACAACGAAAGAATTTTTCAATATTCATTGCATTAAATAGAAGGAGATGGGACACTATTAAAATCAATGTCCCAATATTCGAAAGAATATACCCCGAATAATGATTCTGGATAATGATGAAGTTATTATGTGGTCACATATGAAGTAGATTGATTAATATTCATAGTCAATAATCATTTCAATTTAATATTTTTTCCAGTAATGTACTGTTTATAAGAATTATGGAATATTTTAGGATTGTACTACAATACATTTTTATTAAGGATTTAAAACCATAAGTTGAATGGTACCAAGAAAATATATTCAGTGGAAGTTAAACTTTTAGGAAAATGAATGATTGGGGGAAAACCCCCCTTAATATATATCTGATTTTGAGATAATGATGATGAAATGATTGTTTTATATATATACTAACTAACATGGAATAGATTATTGACATGTGGAGAAGTGGACTATGCCATCATCGATAGCATTTAAAACACTTTTGGATTTAATAAATATATCCAATAACATGTATCTTACTTAAGAAATAATTAAGAATTATTATTTCTAATATGTTTTTTTTGGTAAATCAATTTATTACCATAGTTCAAAAGGATGAATAATGAAGTTATTAACATATTTAGAATGTGAAAATTTAGAGCTACTTAATGTTGATTATAAGTTAATGATATTTTCAACATGGTAATTGAGATACCTTTATTCTAAATCATTGAATCTTTATTTTTTTTATGTTTAAAAATTTACGAAATGGTATAAGTTGATAATTTTATTATATTTTGTAGGTTAATGAATTATTTCACCATATGTAATAACATGTTCATAATGATGAAGTATAGATAGTTCAATGTGTAATCAAAGGATGAGTTTAAAAAACGTATATTTATTCTCTTATAGAGTGGAATAATTCCTCAACAAATGGAAAAGATTCTTAAATAATTCTTTTGTATTATCATAATTTTTGATAATATAAAAGATTTTTTACGGTACTTTATAGTTTTGTAGTAGTAAACATTCATTTGAACATCTTCTATATCATGTTCTCTCAAAACTTCATAGTTTGATTTTTCTTCCATGTCTAGGTTTTTACTTGCAACTAATGTCACCCCATTCGAAAGCATAATTCTTTGGGTGACCACCTATTTTCCATTAACCACTTTTTTAGGATGATATTTTATTGACCCTATTTCCGATATGGGTTTCCACAAGGGAATTTTCAAGAAGCAACCTTTATCATTCGAAGTGATGTTTTGAATTGTCAGGATGCAATTCTATTGAGGAGGGAATAATCTAGCTCTTGAAGAATGTAAAAGTGGATTTAGTATAGAATGTTTAACATCCCAAGTAAATAAATAATAATACATATTTAATATTTATTAATATTTTTGAATTAAGTATTAATTTTACTTTAAAGGGGTTTCTATGTTTGATAGCATACCCAATACGCAACAACGAGTTTCTTTGAAATCTTACGTAGCACACTAATAATATAAAATTATTATTTTAAATGGTTAGTTAATTACTAGCTGTTTTATTGTAGGTAATGAACAAAATTAACTACAATATCATTATACATGATTTTAAATGTATTTACATTATACAATAAAATGTTTGAGGCTTAAAATGTGAGTGAATCTCATTTTAAGCATAATTTGCATTAAAAGGCCAATTTATCACCATTTAATGGCGATCCCTCATTAAAAATAGTTTTGGTCACTTTATTAAATTTTAATTGACCAAATATAATTCTTCATTATAATGGGGACATCAACTTTTACTTTGGGTAATTTTTAGGTATTTTTCTGATAAAGTTCATTTTTTAATGAATAGTAAAAAATATTGCATTTTAATTCAAAAGTGCTTTTTAATATAATTTATTTATCTGGTTAGCTTATATTTTAAATTATTTTTAAAGTTAAATTAATATATATTTTTACCATTTAATCCAATGTTGGTCATTGTAATTAATTTCACTTTTAAATTGGACATAAACAAGTATCAATCTTTTGATAGTTATTGTTTTTTTGAAAACACGATATTTGTTTTGATAATAAGAAATAATTTTCAAATTAATTAATGCCACTAATATGTTTTGAATTTGGAAAAAAAGTCATCATTTTTGAATTCAGAATATCAAATATATATTATGTTGAATTTTTGGTATTTTTCTAAAAAACTACAATTTTTGGTGAATAGTGAAATCACTTAGTGGTAGTTAAAAAAACTGACTTTTTCATTTAAATGAAATTTTACAACTTCTGTGAATTGAATTTCAAAAATCATACATACATGGTTTTTATCAAGAATTAAAATTTTGTTCCTTAAGATGATAATAATTTTTAGTGAATAGTAACTTTTGACTTTTATTTACCGCGGTTAAAGATAAATGGGGTAATTCAAGGTTAAAGGAATATTATAATAATTCAAAATTACCTTCACACTTGTTCTAAACCTATTGGTCGAGTAGTGTCTGACCATGGGCATCCTTGGTTAGATTTTGGGACCCTATGGAGCCACTTATAAAATATAATGACACTTTAGATTAATTAATTTAATGTAAAGACAAAATTGACAATAACAAAACTCTTTTAGTAAATTAATTTTTATATGGTGATATATAAGTCATATTTTCGACTATAAATATTCATTGTAAAGATAAAAGTTTTTCCTACATTATAGTATTTATTATAATTTTTAGACATTGACTAAATTAAATTATTTAGGACACAATAATGATGCAGAAGTTACCTCATTAATAAATGATTTAAATAAATAAGATAATAATGATTAAAATATTATAAAAAACATGTCCAATTCTGATTGGATTATTTTCTTTCAACCATGAGTCTTCTTATCTTCGACTATAATGATTTTTGGTCCTTTAGAAACCGAATATCATTATATAATAAAATAATGTTTTCACACTTTCCAAAAGAGCCCCTCCTCTCCATTGTAAAAGGAGACCACTTCTAACCAAATCCTCACACCTATCAAGAACATTGGCTCGTCCAAACTATACCAAAGTAATCTCCCAACATCCCTATCATCCCACTAGAAGCATTACCGTTGAAAAAAGGCACTTCAATAAGTCCTTTGGTTCAAACCAAATGGAGTTACCCAAATTAAAGGTAACATTTTCTCTTAAATTGTATTCATTTATTTTACTTCTCAAACCCCTAAACTTTTTTTATTACTTTATTTTGTAACAAAACCAGTATCTTTAATATAATATAATGTTTTTGTGAGAATAATTATAACTACACTTACACACAACTTGTCACGACCCGTCCTTGGGGCTCGTGCCCTGACTACCCCAAACCCGCCTTCCATAGGCCAGGAGATGGCGACTAGCACCAAGGTGTAAATCCCGGTAAAAACGGAAGGCATTGCCTTTGTAAAGTAAACAAGCACCAAAGAGTAAGCAAGCAGATAAGTAAACACTATGTAAAAAACAGAGTACAACTAAAGTGCGGAAAAGTAAATTGGCCAGTATACAAACCCAAACTTAAAGTAAAGTACAACTCGAAAGGGAAAACAACAATTTTAAAGTAAAAGCTGCTACGCCGGGATGTCCACTGGAAATCCCACCTGTAGGGTGGGTACAGATAGCTCCACTGCTCCTCAGGTCCCGCCGTCCGCTCCAAGCACGTCCCACCCAGTGGTCCTCCTCCAGTTACCGTCCTGCTCTGCAATCCTCAACCACGATCAACGCTGTCCGTTGTCTGCAACCAACACAACGTAGTGCGGGCATAGCCCGTGAAGGGGAGAGTATAACGATACTCAGTAGGGACCCCGAGACCCTCAAGGTCTCACTAAAACCAACAAGGATAACCACAAGAAGATCTCAACAGATATCCTCTACTTAGATATATGCCCATACATATACCTAAGTTATCATGTAACCCATCTCAATCATGAGGAAACACAAGGATTGTGAAATCAACGGATAACCACTACCCAGGTATATACCCATACATATACCTAAGTTATCAAGTGACCCATCTCAATCATGAGGAAACACAAAGGTCAAAAGTCTCAACTCAAACCGGGATTTTCATTATCGAAACCGTAACTGCTGAAGAGCTCTGTCTCTGGAGTGTACAGTGGTCCTGTCACGACTCCGAGGTACTGCTCACTAACCTAAGACTACTGAAGTACTCCTCCTGTCGAGTATCGCGGGCCTGCCACCTCACACAGTAGTGCTTCCCGCCGGGGTCTGCCACCCAAACACAGTAGTTCTCTCCCCTCATAGCCTACAGAGGTACTCCTCCTGTCGAGTACCGCGGGTCTGCCACCTCACATAGTAGTACTTCTGTTCTATGGGTCTGACACCTCACAAAGTAGTGCTCCCCACTGGGCTACGTAAGTCACTCCGAATCGAATCGGACATGCAGTCTTCAGGTCTCGGCCGGCTACACGGTCTCTGTACTCCGTACGCTCGTCTCTGGGAGGGTCCGCTCCACGAGCTACAATTCTATACTCCAAGTACCTCAAAGTCCCACGAAGAAGTATTTCAAAGGACCGCCTCATCATAGGGGTCTCAACGCAACAGGCGGCGCGTCAATCGGACGCCCGGTCTGTGAGTTATTAGCCTTTTCGTCCCAGGGGCCCGCTTGGTTTCGTGAGCGAACCAAACCCGGCCGTATCTCAACTGTACCCCGAACTCTAATAGGGTATACTCATAGGGACCGTTTCTCAACGAGATCACCAACGCCGCTGACGGTTTTTCAAACGGTCGTTCTGTCAGAAAGGTATCAGCTTTTCCGTTCCAGGGGCCCGGTTGGATTTCGGTGCGATCCAACCCGGCCACTATCCATCTGCATCCAAATCTCGGGCGAAGGATTCCAAAAGTTCCATCTCATCAAGAGTAATTCAATGAAACAGACGGCATGTCAATCAGACGCCCGGTCTGTGAGTTATTGGCTTTTTCGTTCCAGGGGCCCGGTTGGTTTCATGAGCGAACCAACCTGACCGCACTCCGACGGCATCCAAACCTTGAGAAGAGTAAGCCAAAAGATCCGTCTCACTAAGATGAACTCAACAAAGTCGACGACACGTCAATCGGACTTCCGTAGCTCATGATATGAGAGTTTCCACTCCGAGGGCCCGGTTGGTTTCGTGTACGAACCAACCTTCCCGAACTCAAAGTATTCCGAAACCTTGAGAGAAATATACCGAAACGACCGTCTCGATCCAAGGATCGCATCGCCGCTGACGGTGCGTCGTTTGGAGGTCCGTAGCCCGAGTTATGGGCATTTGAATCCAAATTGCTCGGTAACGGGGGTTTTGGGCCCGGGCCGTCCCGGCCCGAGACCCCCCGGTTGGCCCGAACAGGGTTGAACCGCCCCATACGGGGTCGACCCGGCCTGGTGCGGCCCGGCCCGGCACGACCTGGCCTGTCTTGGTGGACCGGCCAGGCGCGCCGGTTCGGCGCAAGGCAGGGCGCTGGGCGCGCTGCCAGCTCGGCCTTCGGCCGAGCTGATCTGAAACGGGGGGTGCCAGCCCCCCTTTGTGAAACTGCGCCCCCCCCCCCTCATTATGGGGGGATGTTTTTCTGGCCGGGGTAATTAAATTCCCCAGGTCTTCCTCCATTCTGGCCGGCCCGACCTGGCCGGCCGATTCTTCCTCAACAGGACCGGCAATGGCCGGTCCCCTTCCAGCTTCCGACACCGGCGGCCCGGCTGGCCGCCAATCTTCTTGTTCCGCCGCGGCCTTCATCGTCCGGCGCGGCGCGATGGCGTCGCGCCCTTCCGCCGCGGCCCCGCTCCGGCCGCGGTGTCTTTGACTTTCTTCGACGCGGCGCGACGACGTCGCGTCCTTGCATTATTTTACGACGCGGCGCGACGGCGCCGTGCATTTCATGCCGTATGATCCTGCGCGGTGTGACGGCACCACGCCACAGCCATTTCAATCAACAACAGAATCAACATGAAAAAGGAGGAGGGTCGGCCGTGTTCGTACGGTCCGACCCCCTCGCGTTATTCGCTAACAATTGGACAAATTTCACGAAGAAATAATCACGGGTATAAATCATGAACAAAAGAATAATAAAATAAACCCCTACCTCGGTTTCAAGTGCGGAGCACGTCAACAAGCCGCAGAAGTCTAGGGTCGCGGAGGACGGGCGTTGCGGAAATCGAATGTCGTTTCCGTTGGAGTCGAGGTCCGTCCGAAGAGGTACGTCGCTGGAGAAGCTTCGTAAGCTGACAGAGATAGTCCGAGGAGGAAACAACGTCTCCTTTCGTTGACACGGGAAGAAGATCGAAGAAACGACATCTTTGATCTTCGGAAACACACCGGCTACGAAGAAGAGAAGCGACGTTCTTCGTCGTAGCTTAAGTGTTCTTCGTGTTCTTCGTCAAAGTTGAAGAAGATGAAGAGAGAGCTTCCCAAAACCTCTCAAGGGACAAAGGATACTAACCAAATAAAATAAGCTTAAAGCTTATTTTATTTACACAACTAAACCACTTGAATTTCAAAAGTTTGAAATCAAAACAACTCAACTCAATTAATAACCCTAGTTGTCAAGATTAATTATAGAGGAGTTATTGGTAGTTTAAGGAGGAGATGAAGTGTTAAGGATTGTGTGGGCCCCACCACACTTAATCCTCTCATGGGAGGTTAAGTGGATGTGGGTCCTACCCCTAACTCCCTTTGGGAGGATATAACCAACTTGGATAAAAATAAAATGTGTTTCCACATTTTATTTAACTTCATTTTAAAATCCATAAAACTAACTCTCAGCCCTCATAAAACACAACCTCGTAAAGGGTCTCCATAAGCGAATATCGGCGCTGCGAGATCATCGGTTCCCTCGGAATTTGATTCCGGGCACCAGTTCAAAAGTTAGACAAACCCGCTCGTTCGTTCACTGAACGTACCCGAGCAAAACTTCAGAAAATGATTCCAGGCACACCGCGCCTCGGAATCAGGTGCCGTCAAAAATTGCATTCTTGTAAAATTCCAAAGAAAATTAAGAAAAAAATTCCCTTGAATTTTACGGGTATTTACACAACTCCATATAATGGATGAAGAACATGATGCTTCTGTGGATGGAAAACTAAGGCCCCTCGCAACGATGATTGTTCAATTACATCTTACCGCCTCTCATGGTGGCCATTATGATGGAACTGTGTTTATATATGATATATATTATGTTTTTGTTTTCCTAATGCTTCTTTAATTATCATTTATAACACACCTTTATGGTTTCCATAGTGGGTTAATACAATAATCTATTTAGAGGAAGTGCGGACTACCGACCCCTCAAAGGGATATGATTCGTTAATGCCTTATGTGGGATGTATAAAATATGAAGTTAACGATATTATATATGATATTATACTATAATTATAATATACCTATGTATCATTTTGTCTTATTTCCATTAAAATAAGAAATAGAAATGAAATTAGCCTTCATCCGTACGTACGGCTTACCGTCTCCGTGAACGGTGCATTTCATTTCTTACCTCTAAATGTTTTGTACTATTATAAAAACATGTATATTCTGGATATATATGATATATATGATATCCAAATCATGAATATAATTATGTATATAATGAACCTATGACCACATGAACAACACGTAATTATAAGAAGTCCATTTTTGACTCAAGTACCAAATATCGACAAAATGAACATTATTAACATAAATGATTACATAATGTTTATAACATGGTAATAAGTGATATAAAAGGAATAATAAAAAGGAAAAAGGTTCTTAAGAAAGTATAAATTATCTTTATCTTATTATTGAGGATATTAAAGAACGATCGAGTCAATTCGGACACGAGGTAAGGGATCCGACCTCTCTCTATCTTTTCAAGTACTCTCTTTTATGTCATTTCTTTTATGCTCCATGTTTTTATGTTGGAGGATGTTATTTTATATTAAACATACTGTAATTTGTATTTTCATATTATGAGATACACCCTCTTACTCTCATAAATTCAATTTATGAATTTTTATGTGGCGCTGTTAGGCTGCTGGATTTTTGTAAGGGATTTTCTTATCTCGTTTTTAATTCCATGAGATTTACATTGCTCGCCACTTATTTATAGCATGTGATGTATTTTGTACTGAAATTTGATATATATTATCATTATTCTCATTATATTCATGGTATTCATTGATTAATTTTGTGGTTATTAACTTTTGGTCATATGACTCAGTTGATTACAACGTGGTAAAGGGTTTAGTCTCACTTTTTATTCCCGTGTTATTCACGCTATATTTACCACTATATCCTTTCATGTGGTGTATGTACTGCCCATGATTGTAATATTTTTGTAATATACTTTCATTTATGAGTATCTAAATATTCATTTTATGATCCTTCTTTCATGGGTTGTATGTTTCGTAAGTTACCAAATCAGTAAGGGAACCTTTTAACCCAATTTCCATTTATTTGGTTAATCTTCTAATTCTTGATTATATCGTGATATGATTAGGTGAAGAATTAATATTTATTATTTTTGTAGTAATTTACACTCCCCTTTCTGTGGATATAATTTTGATACACATAATCATTCAATTGATAAATTCTCAACTCATCGATATGGACTTGATAAGAGTAATTTTAACTCAATCGTTATTTATTGAGTTAAACAACCTATTCATTGGTGTTGTTTTTACCAGAATATGTGTGAATGTCCTATGATTTATTTAAATTTAATATCCAATCATATTTAGTGTATTTATATTTTTCACACATAATTATATAATTGATTTATTCTTAATCTAAGGATACCTTCTTTATAAGGGATTTCATCTCAATTTACATTTCTATTGAGACTTCATTGTTGTTATGAACCAATTCACTCTTATATGTCATATATATAGTACTTTGACCTATTATATCATGGATCCATTTATTATCATTATATTATAATGCTCTGATTAAATGTTATTCCTTAATTATTTTTATTCAACTCTCTTTCTTTTTGTTAAAAAACTATTTAACTAAAATATTGTTTGAATTGTTTTCATGATTTATTAATGTTCATGTTTTCAAGATGGGTTTTAGGATTTATTTATTTGGACATTAATGTTTTCAAATGATAATTCATTTAAAATCATTAAAGTGGTATGGGACACTTTGATTCAAAAATATCATTTTAAATGGTTTTGAAAATTATTTGATAAAACATTATTTATTTCAATATCATGATTTGATATATTGGAATGTGGAAATGTTATATTTCCTTTATAAATGTGTTATATGTTATGATTATGTTATATTTATTGGTAATTGTTTACGTATATGGGTGGTTTCATGATAAACCTAGGTAGGGTGAGCCCAAAATAGCTCTCCAATGCATTGGGTAACATGACGGAGGTAAATGTGATGTTTCTCCTAAGAGATTTAGGGAATATACTTTGATGGGTATTCTAAGTGTAACTCTCTATGTAGCTGTGATAGCTACAATGTATGTTTTATATGGATTCCATAAGTAACTTTTTTGGTTTATGATTTGTGTGTGTTATTAATAAATCTTATGATTTCATAAGGTATGTTAAGATTGAAAAGTATGGTTTCATGGATTTATATTTATTATTGGGATAATGTTTTCCTTCCTTATTTTATATCTATTACTGAGATTTTTATTCTCACCCCAAGTTTTTGAAATGTTTTCCACAGGACTTAAAGATGAATTCGGTCAAATATGGGATCATGGAATAATCATGCTATTTAAAACATGGAACTAGACATGTTTCTTTTTAATTGTTTTTATTTTATCAAAAAATGGATACTGAGTAATAGTGTCTACAAGTAATATTCATGTTCTAATGTAATAGTTATGGCCTAATTCTCTAAAATTATAAACCTGAAAATATCCTCAATGTGAATTATTCATTTAATTCAATATTATGTAATGTTTAAGGTCGGGACCTTATAGAATGCATGAAACACTGATTCTCAAAAAAAAACTTTATTAAAACATAACTAATAAACACAATTTTTCCTCTTCTATAATTTGAATTTTGAAAAACTGGCATTAGTGGTTGCATTCAGTAAGATATATAGAGTCTCATAAGATAAACATAATTTTTGATGAATAGTGACATACCCTAATGAATAGAAGCATAACCTTAAAAATATTAATTAATAGTAAACTGGAAAAACAAATCTTCACCCATGAGTGTGTAAATACAATTTAGACATCTTATAAGTGAAAAATGATCATATTATAAGTATTGGTATTTGTGTACGTCGTAAATATTTTAATTAAATATTTATAATTACTTTAATTATTTAAAATGTAAACTTATTTTCCAAAAATGTAATCATAAATTGTAACTTTATTTTCTTATGTTTATAAGATAATTTTATGGCACCTTGATATATTTCTAAAAGTGTTATACAACGAGTTACAGTTTTAAAGTTATTTTTTGAAGTAAATTATTATTTTATTTAAAAATTAAATTAAATAAATTTTAAAAATTATTTTCAAAAAATGGAATTAAAATTTCAATTCTAAAAGTTGAAAAATGGTTAGGGTGACTTTTTTAGGATTTTTATAAAATACTTGAATTTTTCATGAATAGTAAAAATACAATTTTGAGTTTTTGGTATGTTTAATGTCATCATAATGATGAAATAATTAATATATAATTCGTGTAGACTTTTTTTAGAGTAAAATATTATTTGAACTGTCTCATTTTGATAATAACATGGGAAAATACGATGGTAATGCCCATAGTTTTGAAAAACCCTATAATGAGGTGTCCTTTTAAATTAATAAACAAACTCCTTCTCATTTACTATAAAAAACCACTCATTCCTTCATTTTATTTTACCCCAAACTCATAAAACTCTAATATTTGGTAGTTTTAACTCCCTAGTCATCTTCCCATTGTGTCCTCGATCCTTGATGGTCCCAACCATCATGTCCTAGGAGTTACTCTACAAGTTAAGAGAATTATCAACTTCTCTTTTCCCGTCCAAGTTCACTTTTATGGGGTATGTATTTCATGTTTTAATACCCTATTCATATTTCCATATTATTCCATAACTATACTATTTTATGATAATTTTATGAATGAGTTACCCATGTACTCTCTCTTTTTAATGTTTTCTAAAACCCTGTTGCAAAGCTGTTATGCTGTAGATTTTTCATCCCAAAATATATCTCTTTTTCAAGCACTCTTATTATATCATTAAATTTTAATTTAAATTGGTTTATTCTGGGATAATTTCTTCCATATCCCAATTAAATTCAATATTATTTATTAATGACTATATACTCTTTTTATCTCATCAAAAAAATTTCTGAAATATTATGTGACGTCCTTAGGCTGCTGAATTTTCATGAGAGATTTCTCGACATTTGTTTTATTTTGAGTTATTTTATTTTATTTTTTTCATATACCCTCATCCAAATTCTATGACAATTCCTATATATTATATGAACTTGAATTTTATTATTATTATGGGATACTTTAGCATCATCTATTTTTTCCCCACATATTATACTAAAAATTAAAACATCGTCCGAGATGTGTTAATTTTTCACATTGAAGGACGACGAGTTCTCAATTTTTATTACTATCTTCAATTCCTGTCATGAAACCATTTTTATGGTTTAACCAGATCATAATATTATTATTTCATTATATTAAATTTTCTTTAATCCTTATACCATCATAATATAATGTAATAACTCAAAACAAGTTCATTATGCACAAAATTGTCATGTTAATTAAAGTGTTTATCATTATATTTAATCAAAAAAGTCATCCTAATGTTATATATCCAAATTCATTATAAGATAAATGATATAATTATAATTGAAAAAATAATATATATTAAAAATTATTGATGTTTTACCACATTTCAAAAAAACTTCCATTCATGAATACAAGTAAACCGATCATGAAAACCAGTGGAGAAAATGCTTCCAAAACAATAAAATTAATCGTCTTAAACCCATAAAAAATGAAATGAATGAACCTAATAAGTAAATATTAAATATTTTAAATAAATAAATTTTTCTATAAATATTAATTAATTCATTTAATTAATTTATCTAGGACACTAAGATAAAGTGAAGAACATCGTCGTACTTAAGGTAAAGGGTTTCTTCATCTCACTTCCATTTTTTTGATATTATGTATTCACTAATACTAGTCGTGTATGGTTTATGTACACTACCCATTGATGTTTCAAATCATGAATCTATTTAATTTAATTATATTAAATTTATCATTTAATGATTATTAATTTTGGGTATAATATTCAATTTATTACAAAGATGTATGTTTTTTCTACCCAAAACTCCATATTCATTTGGGTTTCTATTATTCTCTACTCACCTCAATGAAAGTATTATTTATTCTTATTTAATACTAAAAATTTATCTATAAATGTTCCATATATGTTTATCAATCATAATAGTTCTTTATTTTATGGGTTGTTAGGTGTTTTAGAAAAATCTTTCAAAAATTCTCCCGAAATGCAAACCTGATTCAAGGAACTTCTCGAATTCTTACATATTTTGAAGTTCACTCTATAATATATTTTAATCAATATTTATCTTTAAAAAATAAATAAATAAAATTTGAAACAGAAATTTTGGTTCATTTATTTTTTTATAAAATCATACATGCCTTTGCGCATTAAAATATATTTAAATAAATCCTTAAACTACACTAAAATGTTCTATTTCTAACGCTTCTTTAAAAATGACTTTAAAATGGTTTCACCACAATAAGATATTATTTAATCCTAAAATATAATTTCAATCACTTTCCCTTTTATTTTTTCATATATACATGTTTAAATCTGATTTCATTAAAATTACAAATGATTTTCCAAAATAACTATTCATTCCAATGTAAAATGGATTTTTCTCATCTCACTTTATCTTTTATGAGATATATTCCATGTCCACAAATTACTTCTTAATCGGGCGTATGTACTACCTTTTGGAATATCATATCAAGATTCTCTTTAATCTCATGCTATTTTATGTTATTATTATTTGAATGTTTCATGGTTTTATCAGATACTTGGAATGTTTAAGGATTATATCCTCCAGAATTTTTCAATGTCCTCATTTAAAAGTATCTTCATTTATGTAAACATAATTTTATGAATCCATATACTATACTATATAATGGTTTTGATAATTCAGAGTCTACTGGTATTAAATCTATCTATAAATAATGTTTTGGACTTGTAGCAATGGGTGGGGCCCACTATAGACCCTTGTTGCATCGACAGATCTCATGAGACAAATCTGTTAGCAACAAACCTTTTGAGTTTTTTTTTCAAAAATAAAAGGGGTTTATACCCATATAATTAAACTTTTTCAATGGTATAGTGGTATCATGTTCCAGATACATGATGTCCAATTTATAAGAATTCTATTCATTTATTTTCAGCTGTTACTTTTCATGAGGTTTTCACTATGAAAAAATCTATGGATACAGTTTCATTTCCCATTTATTAATAATGTGTTATTTGTCATTTATTATCTATTCCATATTTTCAATGATAATTTAATTATGATTCATTTATTTTTGAATCATGCTTCCTCTATTTGTAACCCTTAACGATAATTTGATCTTACTCCTTTCATTTTTTACCATCAACAGGTTATCAAGAGCAGAATATTTATTCTATTCTCATGGATGGAATTTGTTAATTTCTGTTATGTAGTGTACTTTGTTACCTTTCTCGAATTAATATTAGTTTCATATATGTATATAGTTTCTTCAAGACTACTAAACTAGTTTTTCATTTTGGATTTGATTCCTTGTATTCATGCCAATGTAATAAATTAGTTCACTATATCTGGGCATATGGGGTAGGTTCATTACACCTTTACAGATGTTTAATACCAATTTTCCATAGATAATCATCAAAATAATTATTTTTTAATTTGGTACCATTATTTTTATCAAATATTTCATGGAAACCCCTAATTAATTCTCAACATCTTTGTTGAATAATTTGATCATTTCAACAGCCTCTAACTTGTACTTCATGAACATGTTATTTGTCATCCGAGTGAAATCATCGATATAAGTGATAGAGTATAAGTACCGTTTATTTCGATTGAAATCTCATCGATCTAAAAAATAATGAACCATCTCAAGTGGTCTGGTAGATTTACTCTCAACAACTTTAGGAATTTTTTAGTCAGTTTTCATTTTTGACAACTAATAAAAACATATTCATCTCTTTTTCTCAATTCGGGAAAATTCCAAATAGCATCAACATTAGTACGTTTGCTGATGTTTTTGTAACCAAGGTGGCCAAGTCTTATGTTCTATAACTTTTTTCATCATCATCTCTCAAGTAACATGAGTTTTTTAATTCTTCTATTGTAATGTGATTTCCACTAGTTATTTATCCTTTTGTAATTACATTTCCATCTTGTATAATTTTGATGATACCATAATCCATTCTGATGAATAATTATTTTCCAACATAAAAAATTTGACTTAAACTATTTATGCTTTGTTTTATCCCATCAACAAGTAAGAAATCCTAATATTTCATTTTCCCTACATTAATCTTGGTCATTCTGATTACATTGATTTTTAAGGAACTATTATTTCCAAAAGTTACTTCTCCACCATCATGACATTCAACATGTTTAATAAAAATTAGATCACTTATCATATGTGAAGAGAAACCATTATCAAGTATCCATGGTTTTTTCCAATTAAATTCCTTAAAAGTCATCTCAATAACAAAATATATTTCCTAAAACTTATCTTTATAGATTTCTTTTCTTTTATATCATAATAAACTAATTCTAGAAGTACTGTCATACATCAATCAAAATGATGACTAGACTGATCACATATTCCACAAAAATCTTCTAGACATTCAAATTTATTCTTTGTTGGAATGATTCTAACATATAGAGAATTTACCTTTTCAACTTCCTGTAAGTTAGAAATGTTTCTCATTCTTCTTTAATTATTTCTTCAATTTTCTCAAACCTTTTTCCATGAAAAGGGATGTTGTGCCAAAAATTATAAGTTATATGCCCATTGATTCCACAAAACCATCAATATCCATTAAATCTATATTTTCATTTTAAGAATAATCTTTCTCTATAGAAACATTGTTGTGGTCAGTGACTTCTATCAACTCTAACATGATCAGGACATAGACCATATTTTCTTTTTAGTGATATTTCTACTTTTTATAATTGAAAGGTTTCTCAATTCCTTTCTCCAACAAAGATTTCCCAATACTTTTTCTTGAACTTGAAATGTTAAAGGAATCAGATGAAACCAAATTTTTGGTTAGATTAGATTTCACTCGATTCATGTATTGATCCTTCTTGGAAACATTAGAGGCCTCATATTTTACTTCAAATTGTTTTTTGATGTTTTAATTCATATTCAACAAAGTACTTTTGGACACTAGAAGTATTGATTTCAACATTTTAACATATTCTCCCTTATCTTCCAACTTCTTGATAATATCTTTAATCATCATTCCTTGTTCATCAATTATTTGCGGGTAACCTAGAATTTTCTGAATGTATCCATCCTACTGATTTATGACAACGTTTCTTCCATGAGAAACTTATTCAAGATCATCATCATTACCAAAATTTCATTCTTGAGAGTTTTGTTTTTCTAATGAAATGCAACATTTTTAGTTCTGATGTAAGTCTATCAATAATATTTTTCCCCACATTCATCAGTATATATAGATTATTTTTTTCTCAACTTTTACAATAATGTTTCTATGTTTTTCTGAACATTCATCTTTAGTAGATTTATTTTCAGTTGAGTCTAATTAAACATTCATAATCAATAATCATATTTTGTTTCTAGTAATATTCTTCTTGTACATATTAAAAGAAATTCATTCTTAATCATTTTCTACAATTCTTCCATTGAGGATTTTCCTCGGAATCGTCTTGATATTCTCCAAATTTCTTCTTAGGGAAAGTCATAGTAATGTGTCTGATTCCAGTAAACTAAAAAACAAATGAAAGGAAGTTTAACTCCATGCATTCCTTTTCCTATTTTATTGTTAATGGGATATAATAGACATTATTTTTTCATTCAAATCATCATCCTCATTATCTTCAGACTCACAGGGATCTACTACTTCAATATCTTAGATTTTCATCTTTCTCATAGCTTCAAAATCCATTTCATCATTCATATTGTTTTAAAACAGTGGTTAATTTTTCATTTCATAAGAAACAATTATGTTATGAAATTCAACAATATATAAATAATCCTTATCATATAAAGAAGAAATTTTATAATACAACATATCTGGAATGTTTCACATAAGATTCATCAAAATTATAGAATCTTACAGGATATCTCTGAATCCTCTAATGTTGAAAAAAAATTCATTTACTATATTGAGGTATTCATAAATTGTTTCTTCTTCCCTCATTTTTATGTATTTATATTTATTATGCAACATTTTTGGATTTTCTTCCTTTACTTTAGTATTCCCTTTCAAAATACTTTCCATATTGTCCCACATTTTTTTATGTTTCTTGACCCATCACCTTCTAATAAAAAATTTTATGATAAGGAATAAGGATTTCATTTCTATCCTTTTTGTTAACTTATATATTTCATTTATATGAAAACATTGTAGGAGAATCATTCTCAATTGGTGGAAAACCAATTGTAGTAGCATTTATAACTTCCTGGCCAAAATATATGGGATAAAATACTCATATTATTATCCCATCCATAATAATTGTTTCCATAAAATGTAGGAAATTACTATAATGTAGACATAATTGATATTATCCATGATAAGGATTCAATTAGGGAACCTACCTCTTATACCAATTTATGTTATAAGGATAGACTAGAAAATGATAAGGGGGGTTAAAATAGTTGTTCACTTTTCATATGTTTCAAAAAATTAAAAAACTAAACCCCTAAAGCCTTTTGAGATTTAATTCCTTATAAAAATTTATTAAATAAGTATGCATGAAAAATGGTAATGAAATTGAGGAACACACAATTTACAATGTTTGGCCTCAATGTAAGAACCTACGTCATTACCATAGCCACTCTTGTGGGTATCTGGAAATCCACTATATGGAAGAATTGAATTAAACTTATGTCAACTCCAGAAAGTCACATTATATCTCCTGATATAAATGATTATATTGACTCCCATCAGTTTAAATTTCTTTATTATAAACCAATTGAAAGAAAAAAAATAATAAAAAGTTGATTTAATCTTCTCCACAAATGCTCAGTCCGAATCTGTAGTTTGATTTGGCTATGTGCACTCCTCTCAGTAAGGTAAATATGATTCCAGTTTTCCTCTACTCAGACACTCAATGAAACCTCCTTCAGTCTAGTGTAAACTATTCACATTGAATTATCTAGAGATCTACCTTTTTTTTTTGAAAAAGTTACTAATGAACAAATATTATGAGAAAATATTTATAGAAAACTCGAAAAACAAAGGTGGGAAACGTGAAAAACATTCCCTGTTCATCGAATATTAAAAAATCCATAAATCTATCTTATTAAAATATCAAAATTAACATTATCAAACCTCACTAAATTTCTCTGAGACTTACGGAATACTTAACTTCATGCATCACCTCGTCAACTCTTTTAATCGCTATCTGTATGAAATTTATGAATCTTTGTTTTTTTCACAGACGTGCTCAGAAATGTTTTATGATTTTCTCAGAAACATAGTATGAAATTTGGCTCTAATTTACCCATATACATGCTTAGAAAAGTGTCTCTGATTTCATCAAAAAATGTGTTCCAATTTTCTCAGAAAACACGATCTAATTTTCTTAGAAATCCAGTTCAAATTTGTTCAGAAATCAGGATCCAAATTACTCAGAAATAAGGTTCTGAATTTTTTGGAAATCAGGTTCCAAATTGCTCAAATATAAGGTTCCTAATTGTTCAGAAATCAGTTTGTTAGTTACTTAGAAATCATGTTCGAAATTTTTTAAGAACCAGGTTTTGATTTTCTCAGAAATATGGTTCGGAATTTTCTGAAATCTGTTTCAAATTTGATCAGAATTCATGATTTAAATTTCTCAGAAATCAGGTTCTGAATTTTTTCAAAATTAGGTTCCGAATTTTGAATAATTTTTCTTCCTTTTTCCAAAATAATGATGATTGAATCATTTTTCAACATCCATTAAGTAATTATAATTCATTCAAACATCTCCAATAAAATCACCAAAAGATTTATCATGAATGTTTACATGGTTTGTGAGAAATTATTGATTAGGAATACACCATCTGATTTTTTTAGAAGGTTTGAGAAACTCTCTATCGTCTGACTTTTCACTAATCGCCAACATCATCTTTCAAAAATCTTTATAAATAAAAGGGATTCATCATTCATCCACATATTTCAAACCCAGCAAATTATTTCAAACTCAGTAACATATTTCATTCTCTAATTACAACAAATGAAATCATCCCCCCAACTAATAACATCATCTTCATGTATATCAAATCCATTCATCAACAAAATTTTTAGTCTTCAAAAAATACAAAACATATTAAAAGCAAACCACCACAATGGTTCATCATAAACCATCACCTATAATAGTAACAATTTCAAGGGTAAAAAAACAGAATGAGTACCCTTTATTTATTTTAAAAATATAATTTAATTACCACATGAATATAAAATCCATAAAATTAAACTATTAAAATCCATACTTAATCAAAACATCAATGACAGTATTATTTGTGAAAATTGATGTGTAACCATTACATAAATATATAAATTCTATACTAAATAAAATAATTAACTCAGTAATATTACATTAAATTCCAGACACACATTGATGGTTTTAAAACAAAACATGAAAAAATTTAAATTACCCCTTTTAAAATAAAAAAATATTGAAATAAATATTAGTATATCATTATTTTAAAAAAGAAATCATATTATTTTTTCTCAAACAAAATGTGTTAATGGAAACTAGTATCAGAAGAAAACAAATGAATACATTTAAAAAATATTTATTTAAAATATAAAAGTAATGAAAAAAATACATCATTTATGATTTTTCAAGTATATTAAATATGGGTAAAAAATGATTTCAATTCAATGTAGAAAACAAATACATAATTGATAATTCTACATAAAAATAATAGAACACAAACACCTCTCTCAATCAAGTTTAATTATTGAATTTGTAAATGTTAATGGGATATTAGCTCAAGAGAATATCATAAACACACTTAGGTATATAAAACTCTATGTTTAGACATACCCTAGACCTGGATATATCCATTATAGATTT
Source organism: Viscum album (assembly GCA_963277665.1). Taxonomy (NCBI): domain Eukaryota; kingdom Viridiplantae; phylum Streptophyta; class Magnoliopsida; order Santalales; family Viscaceae; genus Viscum; species Viscum album. The sequence continues at coordinate 1,912,367,201 of OY728155.1, forward strand.
CATGGGAAAGGGGAGTATAAGGACACTAGACGAAAAGGAGTGAAGAAGAATTAAATAGGATAAAAGAATGCTTTACCATAAAAGGTAGCTTTTGAATTGAATAATTATATATAACTAAACATGAATTAGGTGGAAGAAATCATCCTTGATGATATCTAGACATGTTTTAAACAAGTTCAGGAAAATGAGTCCCCCAAATAACAGTGTGTGAAAAGTAAATAAAATCAATAATCGAGGATTTCCACTAATTTTGTTTTCATAGATATAATAATATATTTTTGACATAAAGGGTTTATGTCTTTGAAAAAAATACCATATGGTTTTATTCATAGATAGGGAAACCATTCACCATAATAATTAATCCTTTATAAATTCCCAAAATAAGAAAAGTTTCACTCAAAATTCTTAAAACATATTGGTAATAAATGAAAAAACAAATTAAAAAATGAATAGTAACATTATGGGGTTATAACCTAATGAAACAAAAATTTCGTCATTATATACACTTATAACTGATAAAGGATAATTGATTTCCTGATAGGATCAATTTTTGAAGATATATAACAAATTGACAGAAAGAATTGCAAATGATATACAACAACTCAAAGTGAAATAATCTGGAAAAAAAATACTCCACATAGCTGCTAGTTCATAACAGTTTTACTGGATTTCCCATTTCATGTAAGAAATGGAATAATAGAAAAATAGACTCACAATAATCATTACTAAATTTACATACAACAAAATTAGTTGTCTCTCTAGTGACCTCCTAATGTACTTAAAACCAAAATCAAAATTCTTAATGGTATATTACACATTGGGGGATTCATATGGGAATATTTATTTGAGTGATTAGTATATGTGATTAAACATTAGTAGAAGTCTAGAAAATATTTTCGTACCCCCTTACATTTATCCTTAATCTAATTTGGGTGAGATAAGTAAAAACTATTTCCTAATGATTTAGACACATCTCTAAAAAAACTGTTACTATCATTTAGGATGAAAAATAAAAACAATTCCAACAAACATGGATTATGAAATACGAGATATGGAATTAAGTTTTCTAATCCACATAAGTTATAAGAAAAATCCCAAAACATAATTACATATTATTAAAAAATAAATTACCCTATATGAAAATAAGGCAATATGTACATATATAATTTGAAATAATAATAAATAGAAGTACAAAAACAATGTCCCTCAGTTCCCCCGAGATCGATTCTAGACTTATTAGAATCATGATTTCTTCCAGACTACAATATAGATATATGATGCATCTGAGACTTCATCCTTCACTGTTGATTTAACATGATGATAAGGGTTCTCCATAATATCACAACCTTCTCAATGGTTCTTATACCCATACATCTACTGATGCAACCCAAATAATTTTTACCTCTCAAGAGGATTGATTCTGAGTTAATAATATATAAACACATTTTCTTAAACATTAATACTTTATAATTATTGAGTATGAATTATGAATCTTATAGTTTAACAATATGGACATAAGGATCCTAACATGGTTATGTATTTTTATATCTCTATTCAAAAAAATGGATGTTTTATAACTGTTTAAAAAAGGAAGTAAGGTCAAATGAAAGATTACAGATAATATAAGTATAATGAAAATTCATGGATTGATCAAAACATTAGATAGTGAAGAGAGATCATGGATCAATCTTATATAATGTTTCTGGAAAGAATATGATTTATTCATTTTGAGAATTACGTGGGTTAATTAATTGATATAATCTATAAAATAACTAATTTGATAATTATTTCATATTTATATATTCATATTACCTTCTGATTCTACTTGATAACAAAAACTGGAAAATACATTAATTCGATACGTTTTATCTCATAATAAAAATTGATGAATTAATTTCAACTCTCTATATCCCTGTTTCATATATTTCACATTGGTTTTCACCCCCAAATCCCTATCACTCTCAAATGGATACTAATGGACATTATTCAAACTATCTTAATGTGATATTAATTTAACAATAATTATACTCAAAACTAATTATTTATTTTTGTCAAAATTTAAAAACTTTACTCTCGATTCATTATCCCTTAAGTTAATATTCACTCATGATATATTATTCATGCATTATGGATGAAATACTACCCTTAAAAAATGGATGATCAAACTCAGTGTATGAGAATTAAAATAATGTAATGAGAGATTTTTACGGAATATAAATATCATTCAAACTTTAATTTTCAATCCACATGTAATTATTAATACATATAATCTCCCTCTAAATTTTTTTTAAATAAATCCTGGAATTTATTATTCTAGTAACCTTATATTTATGGTAACATCATTCCCTTAATGAATTCAAAAAACTATTTCCACTATAAATATAAAAAAAAATTAGAATGAATCCATCACACACTACCATAGTAAGTACAAGGTCATTGTGTCTTAGAGATGTAAAATATTGATTTTTCATAATGTGTTTACTGGTTTCTTGATTAAAATAGATTTCCATGACATTAATTAAAATAGAACTTTTTAAATTTTGATCACCCATGAGAATATAGTTTTTTAATTCCATGATTTTTTCATCGTTATACTATCATTAAAACACCCATTATTTGGAAGTGGATTAGTGTATTACTACAGTATTGGGGCCATATATCTCAATATCCATGGTTCTTTCATTTTACTACAATTCATTCCATTATAGGTAATATATATTGTGATAAAAATATAGCCCATTTTTTGAAATAATTCATTCTCATGAACAATAATATTGTAGATGAATTCTTATAATATGGACTACACTCCCCTATGAAAATAGAAATGGGATGATTCTTACGAATCCCTATGCTCTTTATAAACATTTCACATATCATCCCTATATCCCAAAAAAATCATCCTTTGAGAGAATCATATTTATATATTGGAATACGATAATTGGTTGTTCATGAGGATACTTCAAAATTTTTAAATTTTTCAGAGGGACCATTTTGAATTCACAGGGTTTCTCAACATGCTCAACATTTGGTCCATGAAATCCATAGACAATTCATGACTGAATATCATGAATTTTTCACCGCATTTAATAGAAAAAAAATACATCATATATAAAAAATAATTGTTTTTTCATATTAACTCTCTGAGAAATTGTTTCACATATTTCAGAAACCTCCCAAAACGTTTTCAAAATTATACTCACAAATAAAATATTATATATCAGTTCCTTTTATTTTTTTGTGATATTTTACTTATTAAGAAAAATTTAAAAATATCACCTTCTTCCAAATAATAATAACTTAGATATAAACTTACCAATATAGAGGTTCTTATTTTCAATGTCAACTGAATTACATACATAGGTTATAAAAAGTTTAAATATATCCTTCTCTAAATTTTATATCATTGGAAATATTCTTCCAATATCCATATAAATCAATCAAACTCCTTAAAAATAAAAATCACACATTCAATCCATAACTAAATAAACATAAAATATGAAGGAATAATAAATAAAAAAATTTAATTATTATAAAAAGTTATTTTAATAATTAGGGTCACCAAATTCCCCCACACTTAATATTTTTCTTGTCCCGTAGAAAAATCTCAACATTAGATAAAAAATGAATCCACCAAATAAAAATCTAACCATTCAAATTAATAAAAATATATAAATTAAATAATAATTGGGAATACAAGAAGAAAACGAATAACATAGTAAAACAGTTTTCTAATCATGTCTTATTCTTGAGTCTAACTAAAACTACACACCTCATTCATTCACATTATTCAACATTTTATCAATATATATTCTACGTAGGATTTACCATAATTGAAATTAATTTCACACATCACTAAATATCATTCAATAATAGTTATTCTCAACCTCAAGTATATTCAATTTATCCATTTTATTTTATGTAATTTCTATCATCACATATAAATAAAACAAAAAACCCTATAATACATTTCATTTATGTATAAAAATATTTTAATATAATATTTAGTTGGTCAGGATATAAAAACTCAACTCAAGGATAAAAAATGGGGGAATATTTCATAGATTATAATGAATTATATACAATTAAGAAAAATAAATTATGGCATGTCATATCCTCCTATAACTTCCCTTCAAATTTAATCTATGCAAATTCATTTCATTTTCAATCGATCATATCTTAAATAATTAAAATATTGATGAACGATTCCAATTTTTTTATCAATTTTCATTCCCTATCAATTTGTATAGTTTAATATGTTCTAGTATAAATTTAAAACCCTTGAAATTAAAACCAATTAGCTCATAGATACCCACCCTAAAATACCAATTGATAATAATTTAAATATTTAATAAAGGAGGGGTGGTGTGTCTTGTCTAATTTCAATAAATGGAATCCTAATTTAACAATTTTAAATTAATTTTAATATATTTATTTTAAAATTAATAGGATTGAAGACAATACAATCAACATGAGATTTGAATCCTCATCTCTAATAATCAGTAGAACAAAATCACTTTCTTCATTTTAGGGTAATAATTCATAGCAATTAGAGAGATTTCCCCCAATAAGTTTGGATATTTATTAAAATCATAATTTTGTTCCAATGAAATATAATAGGGAAGTAATATTTCCATTTTATTTGGATACCTATCCTGGAATTATGTGGTCCCTATGTTATGTGAAATAATCTATTATAGGGTATTTATCATGATTAAATGGGATATGTTTTTTATAATAGAGGAAATAAATAATATTAATATGGTTTAAAAAATTCATAAATTGATAATAACAAATAATATCGTTATAGAAGTAATGAATATCCTAATAATATATCAAGAAATATGGTATAATAGGGAATATTTCTTAAAAGATTATAGTACCTTTTAAGAACGGGGGCTCCAAAAACATTTTTCAATAAATTCATGGAATGAGTACTAATTATTTCTCTAAGAAATTAAAATATTAAATAATTAAAATCTAGAATAAAAATAATATGAGAAATCATTTAAAAAACTATAAAATTCAAACTAGCATGAAACTTTTATATTTTATACCTATGTTATCATTATTTATAATAATTATTAATCAAATTCTTCCAACATATTAAAATACATATTCTAATTAACAATGTATCCTAGACTAGTCAAGAATAAAAATTCAAATAAATCTATGTATTCAGCCCCATACTTGAATTTTATATTTTCTCTAATGTGTAAAACAGAGTGGAGGAGATTCACATATATTAAAATAATAAAAAATGTAATTGTAATGACTAAGAAGATGTAAAATAAATGAAATATTACCAGAAAATGTAGAATATGCTCCTTTATCCTTGAATATAATTATCTATAATAAAATCCATGAATGAGACAGTGATATAGGGTAAAAAATATATGAATATATGGATTATTTTTTTACAATGATTTATTTGAAGTAAAAAACTAGACATATCATTAATCATCATTCAAGGTTGAGTGAAATTATACTCCCAACCTGAGAATTATTAATTTATAGACAGAGATGATGACTACTCAATTTAACAAGAGTATACCCATAATTATAAATATATACCTATCCCAGACTGAATATCTTTTTAATCAAACAAAACCCAATCATTTTGACCATAAAATTGGTGGAAATAATTAAAAAAATTCATTAGATAAGATTAAATTTTCCCATGGATGTGTCTATATACTCTTTATATTAATGAAATTCTATCTTATGTACATTCCAATTTCAATTTCTATATCACAAAAATAATCCATGTTGATCTGTTTAGGATCAATTATTTACAATATTATTTTTATTAGTGTATTATCCTCACTTCAGCTTACATCCATCACCACCCAAAATGTACCATGAGAAACCTCTTCCAGTTGGTGGCATGGATTCCTATACACTAACTTGGATGAAAACATTTACAGTAGTTTCTTGTATGACATTTTATAAGTAAAAAAACATCACTTATTTTTCATTATCAATCCTGTCATATTATGTTTTTGGACTTCACTAGAATATATTTCATCACATAGTTTTAAAACACCATTTTTAGGGAGGTTTTAGATGATATGGGGTTTCAATGTTGTAACAAGGCTCGTAATTGTTTCTCTATTATCTAAATATAATATTGTTAAAAGGGGTTTTCTCTCACTAATCAATATCTTTGACAACCCATATCTTGATAATGTGTTATTTTTAAGAAGAATTTTATGTACATTTTCATTTTTCTTTGTAGTGGATTCTATTTCAAAACACATTCATTCTTTTTCCACACACACCATGATGTATGTGTTGCCTATGGATTTGTGGAATAGTCACATGAGTTCAATCCCCTATAAATAAAAAACCATAACATCTAGGATTGGATGTTATATCCTTTTTTAAATTTTCCCTTTGTTCGTATATAATTTAAAATTTTCACATGTATCCACAAATAGTCTTACTTATTTCCGTAAATAAATCCAAAATAATGCAATCTGAAATTCTGTAGAAAAATTCCCATGTACTTTATGATGTAATATAGTTTTTGAGGAGTGAAAAAACTCCCACAAGCATAAAATTTCATTTTTAGTAATGCATTTCTAGATCAACCCAACATTTTACTAAATAAATATATATGGATTATACCATAAGTTGTAAAAACCATAAGCACAAAATTATTTATTTTTTCGGTAAGAGAACATTCATTAGATAGCCCCGATATGCATGTAGTTTGTTATATTGGTGTAACATTATTTACTTTTTAGATAAATTACATTTAATTTATAGTCTAATAACTAATCACATATCTTCACTTCTTATTCTCAAGACATATTTTGTTACTTAATATTAAAAAAATCTTATAAAAAAATTATTGGACCTATTTTATTCCCAAACATAATTATCAAATCATTATATTAAAAGAATCATCGTCATCATGAAATGAATGTGGTCATTCATTCTCAAAAATTATTTCAATGATCCATGATATGTGTGTGCCACCTCTTTAGAGGGAATAAGGAAATGAATGAACTTATCAAAAGTAAATACCACTTAAAAAAATATTCCTCAATAATGGTGTAGTCAAATAGATATTATTTATATGTATTATTGGCTTAATAAATTATCGTAAAAAAATTATCCTTTTCTAAGTAACACCCTCACCGAATAATATCTTATATCAAACATTAACTGAGATGGTTTTTTCCAATTCATTAGAAGCATAATGCGAGAAATGATCAACATCATATTAGATACCCAAAATTAATCCATGAACATATCATGAAATTTGAACGCTGAATCATTGGCCATGTATTGATTCAGGGAATAATATATTTCTAATAAATGATTAACAAATACTTTATAAAAAATATCATAGAATATAACACAAAGGATCTATCATAATTTCATTGGATCTTGGATCCTATTTATCATCTTTATTTTGGTTGGAAAATTAATATACTATATTTTGATGTATGATTTTAAATATTAATTCCATAAATTACTCTAAAATGGAATTTATCTTAATTTGGTATAAGGAATGCGAGCTCAAGTTTTTTCATTGATACTTACTTGTCCTAGAAAACATCATATCAATAATACTTAATTTTGTAAAAATTAGAATAAAAATTCAAATTTTAAAACAGCAACGAACATATTTACAATATTATAAAAATTAAGTTTCAAACCAAACTAAAATTTATTTGGTATATTACACGTGATGATATATAAGAATTTTTACATACTTGTTCTGTAGGTGAATGTGAATGTTTCCACCACTTTTTCCATGAGTGGTATAGGAATATAATTCTACCCAGAATTTCTATCTAAGAAAATGAAATACTTTTATTTTCGAAACCAATTTATAATCTGAATATTGAATCTAAGGGTGATGTAATAATTATTTTTTCATCAATAATATTCAAGATGTAAACACAAACTCTTAATAATATCACTATTGAGTTATAGATAAGATCATGTACCTTTTTCATACATCATTTCCTCCTTTCTTTAGGACCAGTAGGTGGGGGCTCAACCATACTATCTAAAATGGGGTAAATTATTCCAGCACCCAAAAAAATTAGCTCTTATTTTCTCATGAATACAATAAAATTTGGGTTCCTTGGGATATCATATTCATATCATTATAGTAATCAGACATTAAAATTTAATAACCCAAATGGTTAATTTTAATATGCATCCTTAGGAAAACACATCATTACCCAAAAAATTTGAGGATTACACCAGACCCACCAATCCATCCTAAATAAAGTAAAATAACCTCAACATGTATTAAAATTTTAAAATTTCACTTTTCTATCATATCGTTAATAAGAAATTTCTTTTATCCTGTAAGAAAAAATAAAATAATTAATCTCATAAAAATCGGAAAAATACCTTCTTCTTTCCAAAAAAATTAGTATAAAAATTCCTAGCATAATGGGAAGAAAGTATTTTTTAAAAAATCCATAAAAAATATATAATTAACAATAATTAATAATATCTATTATGGCTATAAAATTTGTTCATGTGGTGAATGTTAAAAAAACTCTTTCTCACCTTGGTAGAGTAAGTGAAAGAGGCCTCACAAAAAATATTAAAATACTCAATTTTAAATATTTATAAATAAATGTATGATTAATTTAAAATTAAGTATACAAATATTTAATTTATAAATATGAATATTATTTAAAAAAACTAAAGAACATATATATATAAGGAAAATATGTTTTAACATTTGGAAAACATGTTTTAAGAATCATTTGTTATGACATTAGTAAATTTTGAATCCAAAAAAACATTGAATGAGATAAATTGAAATAAATTTAAAAACAATTTAATTTTATAGAAATAAATTTTAAATGAAATATATTTTTATTTTTATTCACGACACGAAATAAATTTTCTGGTTAAAATGGAATAATTCTCAAAGAAATAAAATTTGGTTGTGAAATCCCCTACATCGAGTCCCAACATGTTTCTTTTGTTCTATAACTACTGATTAATAAAATTATATTTATAAATTAAATAATTAATAAAAAATATCATATTCATTATTTATATTTATTTCTTATATCTCGTGTATTATAATGTTCTATTTTGTTACTAAAATGGTTAAGTTCGCATTTGACGTTTTGGGGTAGCTCGGTCTATATCATCAAAAATATATCTTTTTGTTGACTATGGTAAAAAAGAACCATGTTTTCCAATCATATATATTCTTAAACAAGAAAAAATTATCATTTAAATAAATTCAATATACATTTATAACCAACCATTTAGGGAACTCGTGAAAAAGTATCATTATTTTATTGAGATGATAGTATGCATGTATGCGTGAGTGACATCCTTATTTTTATAATTGATGAAAAGTAAATAAAGTAGTCAAATTTTAACATTATATATCTATAATATGATTATAACTATAAAATTTATTCATTTAATGTAGCCTTTATTAAAATCATTGTATCGTATAAATGAAATTGAATCCCATCATTTTTTTTGAACTTGTAGTCCACACATACTCTTGATTGACATTATCAGTTTCCAATTGATAGAAGGGTAAGAGGGTATATAACATAATATCTTTCTAGAAAAAAAATTGGAATAAATATTATTTATTTTTATTAATTACATATTTATAACCATCCATGTGAGGTGGTTATGAGAAACAAAACACATCACTTTGACGAGGTAGTAGTCCACACATATGCATGAGTGATGTTTTCATTTCTCGTGGGATGGAATGGATGTAAAAAATAGTTTTACATCATTATAAAAAATGTTTCACTGCTGAAATTTGTGTTATTTTTAACGGGCTAATTGCGACAGGATCCTATCGCAAATAAGCTTTAACGATTGGATCACATCGCAAATAGCCTGTTGTAGAAAACGGCATTGCAGATACTATTTATTGGGATAGGCTCGTCATAAACAATGTATTTATGATGGGGAACTTCACCGTCACAAATATGTCTCTGATTATATACATTATATATAAATAAACCTTTTTCGATGGTCCCATCGCAAATAGTATTTAAAAATATATATTTAAACTATTTGTTACAGGATCCGGTTGCAACCGGTCCCACCCCAAATACAAATAAATATAAAAAAATATTTAATAAAATTTTGATTAATGAAAAAATTATTTTGAAATTATTAAAATAATAAAAAAATAAAAAATATTAAAATTCTCAATATTCTCAAAAAAATATAAAAAATCATAAATTATTATTATTATTATTATTAGTAAAATAAAAAAATTAAAATATATAATACTAAAAAAATATTTCAAAAAATTATGATTAATGAAAAAATAATTTTAATATTATTAAAATAATAGAAAATAAAAATATATTGAAATTTTAAATATTCACAAAAAAATATAAAAAAATCAGAAATTATTATTATTATTATTATTATTATTAAAATAATGAAACATTAAAAAATATAATAATAATAATAATAATAAAATATTAAAAAAAATTATCCAATATTCGCACCAATCTAAAAGAGAGAAACTGTAAATAGTTTTTATTACTACATATCATGAATTCAAATGTTTTTAACATAAAAAATCACATGGGGGTCATCTTCTGGAGGAGGTGGAGGAGTTGTAGGTGATGATGGAGAAAAATCCATCCCTAAATTATGAGTCAGATAGCGCATGTACTCCATCTTCTCGTAATGTTGTTGCTTCCATCGACGCATCTCCTCATCGTGTTGCTGCTACTGTTAACGCATATCTTCATACTGATTTTGCAAACTCTCTATAAGATCAGTCTGAGTTCTTAACTTCTCCTGATACTATGAGGCAGAAGATGATGCCTCTCCATGAGCTCCTCTCTAGCTGGACGCTGACATCACAGCAATACCATAATACGTATCGGAAGTCAAATTATAGCTGATACCATCTAATCACCCCTTTTCAAAGCTATACAGAGTTGCATGTATCCATGATGCCTCATCAAAATGGCGGGCACTAGTCTGATCAGTCAACTCATTCAAACTCCCAACCTGTGTCTAAGAGGATGGAGCCTCATATGACTCCATCAGTTCCAATTTCAAATTAAAATTCTGAAAATATTATATGCAGTTAATTTTAAAACTGAAAAAATAATACTAACCAATATCTGAGGGTGGCGATCACCTCTATTCTCTCTAGTGGTTGGATCACTTTAAATCATTTGATAAATGGCATACTCTGTAATATTGGGATAATTGATTGCCAATAGAAAAATAAAATAAGCTGTTTATATTTAAAGTTATATAAAATATAGAAAAAGATACTTCCCATATGCTCTCTATGTGTATGGAATGTACGGCTACCAGTTTGATGTGTCACCTCCTGTCTCACTCGGTTCTACCACCCCACGGAATATCTCCTCTGAAATCCACAACCTAACCAATGTAAACATAATCCATCCCAAACATCAAATGTAATATACTCTGGTCGATGGGATCTACACGACTATTCGAATTATGTCACTCCTGCTTTTCTAATGGATGTCCTTCTCAAATTATGAAAAAACTGATGGAAACGTTCACCCATAGATACCTCCCATGCCTCATGGATAGAGTCACAGATTCTATCATCAATGTGAAACAATAAACCCTAAAAAATTTATAATATCAAGTTATTAATAAAATAAATTTCAATATAAATATTATTTATTTACCTACCTACTAATGATTGAATGTACCGAACTGTACATAAATTAGAATCTGTTCCCACATGATCCATGGATGAGAAAAATATTTGCGCAAGATAGATCTCCCCTATCCAAAAACTACATGCATAAAACTATTAAAAAGGGATAAATAATAAAATAATTATAATATATAAATAAATAAATTAATGAAAGCTAACTAAAATATACAGGTTACCATACCTCCATGTGCATGCATTGAAGCAAAGACGTGGACGTCGCTTGGGGATAGGGTCAGGAATCATCAGTCATGCAAGATCGCACTCCCTCTGTGTACCACATGAACCGCATGTAGGCTGAGGGTCAGATGATCCCAAATCCCCCTCATCCAGAGGTAGCTCAGCCTCCTCCAACTCACGAAATAGATCAGGGACCATCTGAAACACAAAATTATTGTTGTTAGTAGATAGATGAAAATAACTATTATATACAGATATATATATTAGTTATGTTTATAACCAGCATTTAACTATGTAAATTTTCACCTTCATCATCATCATCTTCATAACTGACGATGTCAATGTCTTCATATTCATCCTCAGTGTCATCAATATCTATATGACTTTTAGTTTCACCATCTCTTGTCATTTCAAATTCATTTGTAACATCATTAAAATCTTCTTCACCATCGACCCTTAGTTGTTCAGTGCCATCATCGATATTCCAGTCTCTTTGTGAAAAAGATGAATTTTGAGTAGCCACTTGAAAAATTTCAATTCCTTCAACTTCTATGGAACCACATTTAGTTTGAGTAAACTGATTTCCCAAGATTTCATTTTTATTATACTCCACCAATCACTCATGTCTCTTGAAGAATCAAAGTACATTGTATAATAAATTTTATGTTCCTATTGAGCCAATAAAAATGGTTCATTTACTGCAAGAATAATTTTATATTTAATATCGATGATTCCATGAGTCAGATGAATACACAAGCCCCTCTCAGTATCCATCCACCGACATTTAAACATCATTATGTAATTCTGTCCTAGATAACACAACTTATAAATTTCACTTAGAATTCAATAAAATTCAACTTCAGTTTCTCTATGATGCGATCCTCTTAAGAAAACTAAACTGTTCATTGTTTTTTTATTCCCCATATGAATGTTTATGAAATCTAACACCACTCACCACATATGCATTATAAGATTTAACCAGTTTTGATGGTGGGTTACTCAATATACACAACCATTTATCAATTTTATTAGTATATTTAGACTCCTTAAAATTTGTAAAACAATTATAAATATAATAAATAATAAAATTAATTGATATTAAACCAAAAGTAATTTATGTTACCCATTTTTTATTCCATTGTGATTTTTTTGTTCTCCATTATTCAAGAGCAACTGTAGTAATTTTCGGAAGTTGTTTCTTTATATGATTATCATATAACCTACAAATAAAATAAATTTACATACTGTAACATAAATTAAGGAATAAGGTATAGAAGCACTAATAGTAAAAATAATGTCATTTCTTAATAGTTTATCAGAACATATGTATGATCTCTGTGATGTTCACCATCTGAAATACAACGTTCATGAAATCCACCGAAGCCAATATTTGGCTAATTAAAAACTGATAATTGATTTTCCATTTTTTTCATTAACATTACCCTCATTCTTTCACCTGTGGTTATGTTTTGAGAGATATTAAAATTCAAAATAATGAGATAAGAAAAAAAGAAATTTCCTTCTTCAAATAAGCTTCAGCAATTGAGCCTTCAATTGATTCTTTGTTACGTACTTTTTTCTTCAATTTTAACATGAATATCTCAAATGGGTATATCCATAAAAACTATAATAGACCTCCACATTTATCTTTATGTGAAAGATGTAATATCAGATGTTCTATTGAGTCAAATAAAACCGACGTAATGATATTTTCCAATTTACATATAATATAATAAACATCTTCTTCTATTTTTCTTAACGCATCGTAGTCAGTTTTCGCTGAACAAATTTCACGAAAAACATATTATATGTCTGTTATAGAATCCTATATCATAAAATTCAACAAACCACTGAATCCAATTAGCATAATTTTTTACATTTTAACATGACAACCATGACTTTTTAATACGGTAATATGACCATTCTTAACACATCTTCCGAAATTGGAAGCATAACCATCTAGAAGTCTCAAATCTGTAATCCACTAACAAAACAACAAGAGACTGACTTTCTACAGTGTATAATATTCTTTTGGATTCATTATCATCTGTGATATGACATTTTCAAATAGTTCATGTTCTGGTCGCCTACAAATTTGGCCAAGATTTAATCATGCCTTTACAGTATCTTTTGTCTTAACTTGTGTATCTAAAACTGTATGAAATAAATTACCAAAACAGTTCTTCTCAATATTCATGACATCTAACATGTGGTAGACCAAAAAATCAGACCAATATGGAAGAAACCAAAAAATTCCCTATTTTATCCAATTATTTTCTTTCCCCATGACATGAATTTTCTGTTGGATTACTATTGGACCAAATGCGATAGAGGTAATGAAAATACAACTGATTTTAACACTATACCTGTGATCATTTTTGAGGTCCATCCCTTTCAATTGTTCCTTTTCTGAAATGAGATTTGTTCCTCTAAGAAGGATGATCGGTTGGAAGAAATCTATGATGACAGTCAAAATAGAAGGTTTTTTCCATTGAAGAGTATAAAGGATTTTTTGAATTTCATACAGTAAGTTCATGATTTCGGGCCATGTGTACTCCAGCCAGATAACATGCCATATTCCAGAAATTCACTAATCGTATGCATCAATGCAGTTTTCAATATGAAATTTTGTTTCACTGCACCATTATTTATACTATCATCATTACTCCACAATTCATTTTACTCATCAATCAATGGTTTCAAATAAAATCAATATTCTCTTTCGGTTGTCCTAGGATTAATAAGGTCAAAAAGATATAGGGATCCTTCGGAAAAATCCAGGGATATAAATTATATGGAGTTATAAAGACAGGACAACATGAATAATGACTACCATAAGAACCAAAGAGACAAAAACCGTCATTAGAAAGAGCCAACTGCAAGTTTCAGGCTTCTAATGGAAAAGAAGGTTGTATACTGTCAAAATGTTTCCATGAATCACTATAAGATGGATGATTCAAACTTTTATCAGTTGAAATCATTGTTTTGTGCCATGACAACATTGATGCTATGTTCTGAGACATAAATAAATGCTTCATCCTAGGTGTAAGGGGTAAATATCTCAACTGTTTTATAGGAATCGATCGAGAATTCCCTGGAAGAGCTTCTTTATACCTCTATCTTCCACATGTGGGAAAATAATCAAATGACTCAATATCACCAGAATATAAGATGCAATCATTTTCACATGCATGAATCTTCATGATAACCCATTTCAAATAAATAAACCACCATTAAGTATAACCAACGATCATGGATGTGTAATGTTCTGAATACCCTCTTCATTAGGTAAAAATGATTTTGATTCATACTTGTAGTGGTAATGTAAGGTTGAGAATGGTTTTCTTCACAACTATTTATAGTAAATATATTAAATTAGGTGGTTATGGAATTCATTAATTATGAAATTTAAGGGTGGGACCAACTTTAAATTTGTTCATAATGAAGTATAGAAAGACTCATACAGATAAGAGAAGTGGAAATGGGGTAATGAAAAATAAATTCATTTCTAGACACTATTTTAATTACATGGTCCTTATGTTGTAGTGTTTGAAACATAAATTCATGAGTGTTGTATAATATCACAATGAGATTGTCATATTCATGATTCAGGATAATATTTTATAAGAGAAATATTCCTCCATGGAATTTTTTATAAATGGACTTAACAATTACATTTGATACCAATATTATATTCACTACTATTTTAATATGGAGGATCTTCTTAATGTGAATACTAAAACAAAGAGGCTGGTAAAATAAATATGTGTTAAACAATTTATGGTAAGTATTATTAGTATTATTTTAGGTCAAGGACTAAAAACCAAAAGAAAATATAATGGAACATTAAAAATATTAAATATAGTTTTCTAAGAAAAAACCCATCTTTTAGTGTCTATAAGTTGAAATGTGTGTAAGGTTGTTTCCAAAAAACACGATATGAAATGATTTATATGTTAGTGTTTTTTAAAATTTTCCTTATAGTGCTCAAATAATATGATAACGATTATTTTTTATGATAGATATGTTCCTAGTTATATCTTATCTAATGAAGATATTCCACTAATTTAGTTGTTTAGGATATGGAAATATAGTTCCCCGTATACACAGAAAGGTTTATAGAAAGGAATAGTTTGACTTATAAACCAATAAGAAACATGATCATGTTAAAAGGGGGATATTTTTATACTATATGAATCATGAAATATTATATATATATATATAATGATTATTGATAATGGATGTTTCAATAACATATCAATATGTTCACTATATTGGGTTTAGTTATGACCAAGCATCCTATACTTTAGAGATTCTAATATTTTGATAATATTTGACATGTTAAAGAGATTATAAAAGTAAATGATTAATTTTATATTGAGAATTATAAAGGCACTATGATATGTGATTTTTACCATTCATTCATATTGATATCTTATTGGTTAGGTAATGGATATTTTATAGGATGGTCACACATAATGGATATAGGTATTGGTATTCATCTGATTGAAAACAAGGGAAATTATTCATTCATTTTAATGCATTTTTATATTTATGAGTACCAAGTGTGTTTTTAGAGAGATTTTGAAAAGAAATAATGGGAAAATGGTTAAAATAATTGATATAATTAATGGATTGGAAATGTGAGTGATGAGTAACATAAAAGGAAATGAGGGATGTACAAGAGTGGAAAAAAATGTAAAATATGATTCTTAAAGGAAAAGTTAGTATCTATTCAACAAAAAAGAGATGTAGGGGGCTTTATAGGTTGGAGTATTCTCTCTTTATTCTTTAAGAGGAATAATTTTTTTCAAATACCTAGAATATCCCATCAAATCCATCAAGCATTTTTTCTCTTTGAAAATAATTTGTTGATTTCTTTCTAGATAATATCCCTAAAACATTACCTCACATTTGAGGTATTGAGCACCATATAAGTAATATTATACGTCTAACAATTAAAATTAACTAAATTATCAATCCAATATAGAGGAAAATAAATAAATTAAGGGGAATCTGGAGGAGTTACTGACCAGTGTATTTGTGATAGAAAGATTGAGACCATGTTTTGTACCAATAATCCTTATTCCAAATAATATTACAAGTGGGGAGTTTTTTTATTTATAATGATGTCAAAAAAATAATGCTAATGTACCGTTATCTAAAAACCATTATTATGATATCCATGATGAACTCAATGATGCATTATTGATTACTAAATATGACCTAATGATTAGATACCATTAAATTATAATGAATGTGGATTATGAATATAAAAATGTTTTTAAAACTAATTTAGGATTATATGAATGGATAGTTACATATTTTCAGGAGACTAACAACCCAAGTTAATTAATGAAGTTGATGACTAGTTTTCCATCCATTCAATAGAAAATTTTGGGTCGTTTCTTTTGATGAAACCTTACTTTATTAAAAAATTATTAATTTATATCATGATAACCTAAAAAATATTTTTGAAGATATTAGGAAAATATTGTTTTTTATAAAATTAAAATATATTTAAAAATATAAATTGATGAAATATTATTTTTTTCACTAGTTTCTTGGTATGTTCTGATTTCCTAGTATGCGATGAAGTAAAAGTGAGTGAAATTTGTGATAATTCAACCCTAAATCGTTTTAATGAGTTTAATAGATTAAATGGACTTGTATTCTTCTACAAAAGGTTCTTGAGGGGCATTTTGACCATTTTCACACCATTGAATGATTTCATAAATCAAGAGGTGAAATTCATGCATGTAAAATCTCAAGAGAATTCCTTCTCTAAACTCAAGGATATCTTGACAAATTCCCATCTCATAATTATGTCCAATTTTTCTATGATAATTAGATGTGAATTTGGTAACGGTTGAGTTATAATTCAGATTATTTTAACGCAATATTCACCTAATTTATCAATAATTTTATTTATTCTACATTAATTTACTCTACACAATTTTAAAATTTGGAAATATTCAAAGGCTATTGATGTGGCTATACCGCAATTAATTATGCCAATAGTTTATATATATAATCAGGCTACCTAAGAATTTTTTTCATCATTTATATATGCCACAAGCTATAGAAATGATTAATTCCTATGTAATTATCCTTTACCACTAAGGGATCCTAAAACCACTTGTACCATGCTCGAGGTTATAGGATTAAAAATTCTATGTAATAGATTCCAAATCATATCTCCCTTCTTGAAATTAGAATACATTACCATTCCCCTAACTCACCTATATTAAATATATATATATATAAATAACATATTTATATATTTATATATGAAATAATTTTTAAAAATACTTTATTATTATTATGATGGTATGTTGATTTATCTGTTGATATAGGTTATCCAATAGCCATGTTTAGGCCTGATCACGACAATAAAATCTTTGAGATGAAAATAAAATGGGAAAATATTTTCCCATGCTATTGAAATAAATTCAACAGCTTTGGTCGGGCCTATTATTGAATATATGTTCTCCTATATCTGTATGTAATAACACCAATGGTAATGGGCCCCCTATATCAATGGTAAGTCCCAAATATGGTGACACCTTTATAGTTATATATCAAATTCTAAATAGTGATATCTATGAAAAGAATTTTATTCCCTCAAAAAACCCATATAATATTGAAAACATTACATAAGGTCAACAGTATTTGTGATTCGTTTAGATCAAAAAAGCTTGAAAATTCTAATTTCCTAAGGAAAATAACGTGTTTTGAAACAATATGTATTGAATCTATTGAAACATTTCCATACGTCGATGATCAAAAAAATGAAAATAAAAATATATTATTAATGATTATCATATAATATATTATTTTATCACTTCTATGAAAATTAATTTTTTTTTGTACTTTGAAAATTATATATGAGAATGATGTTGATTTTTATGAAATATATAAATTATGTGAATAACTTTATTAAAATTATTTTTATAAACATGATGAATTACATTTTATTAATAACAAATTATTTGGTTCTTTCATATTACATGCGTGAATTTATTGTTATAAAAACTCGTGGTGATGGATTCATGGGGAATTTTATGTTTAGGAAAACATTTCTTTGTTTTGTGTAATTTTTAATGGCCTCACATGTGAAGGAATGTAATTTATTTTTTTATAATTTTTAATGTGTGTAAACATGAAAAAAATTATTTCATTCCAAAAGGTTTATACACCCCTATTACATTTTCTTCTCTTATTTGGCATGATATTTCAATGAAATTTGGGTCTGGCATTCCCTGATTGAAATCATTGAAGGATTACATCTTTTTTTGGTGGGATTCTTCAGTAAATTGGATCAGTATACTATATATTACAATAAAAAACATGAAACATATATCACAAATTTGAATTAAATCAAATTATTAGGTCTTATGGGTTATCCAAGAGCATAATGAGTGATTGAGATGTCGAATTCCATAGTCAAATTTGTAGGACATTGTGGAAAAAAATAATAACAAGAAATTTTTTCTCCACCAACACACATAAAAACACTAACTATAAAAATAAGTTGGTCAATAAAAAATCATTCCACAATATTGAATTCCATCCATGGAAAAGATATTAAACATTGGATGTAACATTGCATCACATTGAGTTTTATTATAATACAGTATGTCGTTCAATATTTAATTATTTTTTAATATTTATTTTTTTATGGTTTTAACCCATTATCTATACTTGATATTATTCTTTTTCTTACAAACATTTTTTCTTATAAATAAGGTTTAGAAAGGATGTGTTTTTAATGTATTTGCAAGCTATTGTAAAGGATAATAAATAAAATAATAATAAATACATGGAGAAAAATATAAACAAAATATTAGAGGAAAATTGGGTTTTAACCTAGAGAATGGTTTTTTGTACCATTGAATAGGGGAGGATCTCAATGAAAAAAAATATCATCCATATAGATATTTTAGTTTCCATGTAATAGAAAATATCAAAATATAATTTTACTTGATTGAGTTGATTGATTGGTATTGAATTGGGATTACTACCTTTAATGTTTCCAATTTCTCTCCCATTGAATTTGAATATTTGATGGTGAGTCCTTTTTAGAGGGAGGGGATAATAAGTATCAAGTTACACATTTTCATTGAGAATATTGAGGTGGACATTCCTTGGAGGGAACAAGGCATATAAATAGACAAGACCAATGGTACAGAAATAGAGGTGTAATGAAAAATAGAAGAAAACCAAACAATAAAGGATTCCTTTCATGGATTAATCATGAAAATAAAATAGGTCACACACATAAAATTAATGTGGAAATCATCTATGTCTATAATTACATAAATCAAGGTCCATGAACTCTTTAATATCCCAACCCTCAGCATGATATGCATTTTTATCCCATTCACCCATGAAATATTCCTATTATAAGTTAAAGAAGTAAATTTTGAATGTTTTCAACTAGTTTCCTTAAAGTCATATTTACTTTCACTATTATAAAAATTGAATGTATAGTTTTCTCCTAAATTTATTGAAATAATCAAAAAAATTCAAATTTATTCTTTATGATATTTTCCTTATGCAAACTATGTTTTAGATATTTCCATCAGTCATTGTATATTAATACCCACTTTCATTCTATTTAATTAACACATGATAGAATGTATTGTTATTATGGTGAGTTTATTTAACAACCATTTTGCTCATTTCTAAATATTTGACTTATTGAAGTAAATTTTATCATTTGTGGAAACATGTATTGATATTTCAGAGAGACATGTTCCCTTTGGTTTTTACCCTTGAAAACTGACCAACATCAATACTTGTTCATACCAAATAGTCACCATTCTACTAGTTTTATTATGAATATATTGGGATCTCAACATAGGATTATTATAAAAAATTCATAAAATGTTTCCTATATGGTATATTTTTTTCATCATAAAGTAATAGAAAAAAATAATATATAGTGAATGTGATAAAACATTACTATGTTACACAAATATATTACTAATCCACTAGTAGGAATAAATACATAAAATTATTATCCCAACGAAATGATTAAATTTTTCCCAAAATGTTGTCTACAAGATTCATATGTCCTACGATATATTCTCTCAGTGAGATAATCACAAAATTTAGATTCTCTTTAAAGATTCTTGTTTACCGAATAAATAGATCCCCCACCACCACAATGTTTCCATGGTGATTACTGAATAGTATTATAAAAAAAATTACCATGAATTGTTTTTTGGATCCATGGTGAAATATGGTCATCACATAAATAATTAAAAATATCTCTTTTTTAATTTTAATCATATGATAGATCACAAAAAATTCCTTCTGATATTTTCTTCAGTGAGATGACCAGCTTTAAAACTCCCTCGAATAGGTTTTTGAATAATGAAATGTAGTGTCATGGGGTTGATATAAGTTGAGTTTCATTATTATATAATTTTTTGACTATCCATTTGGGTAGATCAACAGGGGAATGAAGGTAAGGTATACCAGTTCCATCAATACTAAAATTTCATAAAAAATCTTTATCAAGGTAGAGACACTATGGCATGGACTAGACTTGCTTACTTGAATGGGTAAGGGTTGATTCTATAGTAACCCAATGATATTCACAAATAAATCTACCTATCATCATTGTGACTTGATTATTTTACAAATTATTTTCCTTAATGATAATCTCATGTATTCCCATGGAATAATGGAACATGTTACCATGAAAACTCCAGCTAAACTTCTATATTTTGGAAAGGAATGGACCTTTATATATTCATTATTACATTTTGGAATACTCTTATAAATTATAAACATTCAGTAAAACATGTCATAAAATTCATTGTTTAGAAAATAAATTCACTTATTCATTATTCATTCCATTTTGAAACGAAATAGAAAATATCATGTGAGAAGAACCATATATACAAACAATGATTCAATGATAAATTTGAAAACTTCTTATGGAAAACATGTATTGTAATTTACAAATTATTTCCATGAAGAATATATTACATATTAGTCAATGTGGGTGAAAAAACTTATAAATAATTCCCTGGGTTAGAAATGTTCAAATATATCACCTTCTTTCTCAGAAAAAGTACTTATATTAGGACCCTTGTTTTTGGACTTTTCTATTTTCTCCTTTAACCAAATTCACTATAAAGGATATTAAATAATCACGAGTCTCCTAAAATTTTCAAACATTACATTCCTAGATCCATTAATCCAAAATCCACTAAAATTAATTAATCTCATTTAATCTCCAAAAAGTAAACTTTCCTACAACTCAAAAATAAAAATAACTTAATTACTAACTAATAACAGATAATATAATTTATGTAATACTAAAAATAAATTCATAAAACAGATTGATCAATATATAACTTTAAAGATGACCCTAAAAAATATTTTTTTGTGAAGAAATAATAAATTCTATTTTTTTTCTTGATATAAAGTCTTTTATCATAATGGATTTATAAACCGATCATGAAATGAAGTCAAAAACAAGAAATAAAAATCCAATCCTATGTTTGGAAAAATATAATTTTGTAAAACTGTGCCATTAAAGAATCAAAAGACACTAGATTATGTGATAAATTATTTTTATTGAAGAAATAGATAAAATATTAAAGAAAATTGTTCACCTTGTAAGAATCCCATAAATTCCAGAACAATCCAATCACTATATAGATTCCCAAAAAATTGGGTTCTTCTCTACTACTAAAATTATTGTCTATGAAAATTCAATTTTTTGGAAGACAATATCCAAGTCACTAGAAAACCTATTTGGTAACATATCCAATTGAACATTCATTTATCATTTACAAAGAAAATTTTCAAGACATGTACTAAAAAATGACATGAAATATCGAACTCTATCAAAAGATAACTTAAAATATAAAAATATATAATTTGGAGAAAATGACATCTATACATCAGAAAAATACTACTAATATCTTAGTAATTACCCATAAATTATATTAAAAATCTTTTATTATTAAAATACATCAGAATAAGAGTTATAAATATGACATGAAAATCATTTTTACTATAAAATCATTTTATAAGATGGATATAAATTCCATTTTAAAAAATTATCACTTTTACATTGAAATGTTTTTTTATAATTAGAAAAACCAAAGATTCAATATTTCAAAATCAATCATAACAAAAAAAATTCAAATTTATTTTAGTTTTTTTCAATAATAAATTCCATGATATTTCATAATAAAATTACCAAAGGTGTAGTTCTTATATTGTAAACCAAAGTGACATAAAAAATCCACAAATTATATTTACATAAAATAATATCAACACTGCAAAAACTCAATTGAACATACATTAAAAAATCATCAGATAAAATAAAAAATTTGGAATCATAATTAATAAAATTACAATAAAACAGACCTTTTCAAAAATGTGTGGTTTTTCATGATGATATAATTAATAATACAACTTATCATTTCTAGATATTGGATACCTTATAATTTCTTTTCCCAGTTATGTAGTTCTTTTTTTACTCATGAATGTTAATAGTGAATCCCTATAATTATCCCAGTATCTATCTAAAAACATTCTATCTTATAAAAAATATTATATAATATCAATAAGAACCATAGTTTAATAAATATAAATAAACAATTTGTAAAAAATTAATGAACCAAAAATTAAAATTTCCATTCAAATTAACAACTAAAAACTCAATATTTGACCTGATAAATATTTGTTTAGACACTATCTCATACCTATCACATGATTTATAATATATATATATATATCTAATAATCTATTACATCCCCAATACCAGAAGGGGCTTCATATAATTTTATAATGAACTGACCAATGTCAGCATTCCATCCCACCCATGTTGGCTCACAATTAAGACCAATGTGCGTTCTCAGTCACTATAGGTAGCCAAATAGAATTGAGGGTAATGAACATAAAATTTGGAATAATTTCACCCATTAAATCTAATAACTAAATTATATATCCTTATAAAGAATAGGATATGAAATATCCATATATTAAACTCTCATGTCAATCAAATAAAAAAATTTCAAATTATATTTGATCTAAGTAAAGAATAACAAAATAAAAAATAAAAAATAAATTTAAAAAAGGAATTAGAATAAAAATTGAATTAATTAGTATTGATCATATAATACCATATTGATACTTCATATCCAAAATTAAAATTAAATAGTGATATGGTTGAAACATGATATAACCCAAAATTGTTTATAAATATCAATATACAATATAAGATATTTCATTCTGACTTGAGTAACCCCAAGTCCCAATTTCCAAAATATTCCTAAATAATAATGGTTCTAATATTTTTTTAGTATCCCCACACCTTCACCCCACAAATTGATGATAAAAATAATCTTTATATGTATATATTTGATATAGATAAACATGAACCAATTTTAACCCTTTAAAAAATATAACATCAAACTAAAATATTGGATCACTTACATGTGCATGGAACTTTTAGGTTTGGAGTTTTAGATAATTATGACTACATATTACATATAAATACACATATGTTTGAGTTATCATTTAACCCATTATAACTAGTATTTCCCATTCCACATTTAGTCAAAAAAATCTCCCATAAATCCCTCTACACATAAAACACCCTATCAATAATCTATTTAGCATCAATCATCATAACCAAAGGAAAATAAAAACATAAAAATAGGGATTTCAATAACATTGTATGGGATATAACAAGAAATAACAATTTAATATAATCAATGAAGAAAAAAATAACAAAGTCATAATGGCATATTCAAAGTGGATGATCATAAAATAAGAGAATTCATAACCATAAAACAACAGATCATA
Organism: Viscum album; assembly: GCA_963277665.1. Lineage (NCBI taxonomy): Eukaryota > Viridiplantae > Streptophyta > Magnoliopsida > Santalales > Viscaceae > Viscum > Viscum album. Next base: position 1,912,391,910 of record OY728155.1, read on the forward strand.
AAACATGTTAGTTAAAATAAGGATTTATAAAATGAAATATTAAAATGAATATATAATATTGGGCCATGTGATGTAAATATTGATCATAGGAACCATTAAATCCACATAAAAAGAATTAAAAATGTGTTTGTATATTCAAACATCACCATTATATCTCTCTTACAATAAACTTTACAAATATAATAAAGTACATCGTAAATTCCAATAATCTATTTAGAGATACTTATAATTGATAAACTCTTTCTATTTACCTATTGAATTGTAGGGTTATAATGGACTAACTCATCCTATGTTTATGACATATCCACCCATATTAGGATTATAACATAACCACCAATCCTTGTTTTATAATGGAACTACACTTTATCCTAAATAATTTACAATAATTAAAACATGGATAAATTATATAATGATTCCACTCTATCGTAAAACTCATATAAACTACAATTATTCCATTCATAACATGAAAAACCTATAGAGACCAAATTGCTTCCATTAAAATATATTTTGAAAAATAATAATACATCCAGATAAATTATTATGATGGTATTATAACAAGATATCCCCAGTGGAGAATAAATAACATCAAGTGTTTTTAACATTGTTAATTTCAAATACCACTAAAATATCATTTTGAACATTCATGATGAAAATACTCTTTCAACATTGAAAATAACTTTAAAAAAATTAATAAATCAAAAAATATTGTGAAATTTATTTTATTTAGTTATAATATTAAAAAATTAAAAAGGAATCATTAATGAAAATTACTATTAGTATAACATGAAAATTAATTCTTAATGTAGGCATTGAAATAAAAAAACCATTTTAAATTTTTTTAATGTCGGTCGAAAGTAACCCTTGTAGAAGATGTTAACAAATTTCCATTTAAAACATTTAAAAACAAGATCAATGAAAATGTAAAAAATTAATAAATCATTTTTATTTGGAAAATAATGTTATTGGATGTATTTTACAAAATAATTATTTGTAATAGAGAGAGTCATGATCTAAATGAAGATACAAAATTAGTATCACCTGTAAAGAAATTTCATATTGTTTCATTAATAAATAATTGAGAAAATTGAAACTAAAAATTAATAATATCATAAAAATGTATTATAAAATAAATTAGGTTTAAGATAAAAATATCATTTTATTTCCTGTTATGTGACCTTGAACATAAAAAATCTCAAAAAGAAAGGATATTGTAACATTATTCTTTTACCTTTTGGTGAATTTAAAAAAAACATCTGTTGAAATCAATCATATGATATGAATATATTAATCCCACTAATAAAATTAATCAGTGTGTTAAAATTAATTCAGATGTTAATAATTATACAATAAAAGAAAATCATTGGGAGAAACACAAAACCTGTCTCAAGTAAATAAAATAATAACTAGGAAAAACCTTCCAAAGATCATATCTTTGGAGGTGATAATTAATTGATGAAAAAATTATTTTATCACTTTTAAATATTAATAAAACTAGTGGAAATACATAATAAACTGATGTACAAATCCATGATAAACTGGACCAGATACCTAGGTACCCTTATACTCGAGTTGTCACTGACATGGCCCAAAGGGTGTTCTTGATCCCCAATGGTCTTTAACAAGCACCTTGCATCCTATAGAATGATTGCGGTAAAAAATGTCTGAAAATCAAAATGGAAGGAATAGAAACAAGATAGTCTGAATAAAATTGAAACACTAATGGTAGAACAATACCTGAAGTCAAAAATGCAAAAAAACTCAAATTATGTTACCAAATCACTAGAAAAAATAATAAAAACCCACATACCAATGGATACAACTCTCGTAGCCCAAGGATCAGTAAAAAGAACCATCTCTAGGTAGGGCATTACAACTTTTCAAACCTAGAATAAGATGATCTATAAACACCTGATGGAACGGGTAGGATGTGATCTAAAATCCTATAAGGGTCTAACCAAGGATTGCATAATAAGAATTCATAATTAATTAAGAAACTAAACCCTTCAATTTTCCGACAAACGGGCATTAAATTTTAAAAGGCGTATTTAAAAAAAATATAGAATAACATTTCAAATGATGGAATCATTTCTAAATAATATCTTATATATAATTTTTTATATAAAATAGCTTATATAGTTTTACAAGGCATGTGTAAAATAGTTTACAAATAATGGAACAGTTATATGAAATAATTAACAGTGAACAATATGTTCATATTCCAGAAGGTATGATTGTTCCAGGTTACGAGATCCTAAAAAATATTATAATGATAATGGAAATGTGTACACATGTGTATTTTCAGACTATTCAAATAGGAATATCCCATATCATAGAGATGATATGATCAACGAAATATTTTTTTCTAGATGTATAAAGTGTCAATTTTTTACTAGAGTGCTCCCATATTAGAATATTTTTCCCTATTAACTCACTAACAACCATGTATTATATGTTCTAACAAAATTAATAATGGTAAATTTCTTTCAAAACTATTCAATATATAATTAAACTCATTTTTCATTTAAATATTCTAATTTCCATTTAAAACCCAAAATGGGTTTTCAATAAAATCATTACTTTTTAATATAAAACCAATGGGTTTATATTAAATCAATTCAATCCAATTAATTCAATTGAAAAGTTTTATTCAATTTCATGATTTAAATTATGAAATTAAATATCATAATTTAATTTTCACAATTTCCAATCCAATTTCCACAAACACATCATAATTCAATATAAATGTGGGTTTTCCCTAATTTTTAGTTCAAAGGTAATCCAAAAAACCAATTTCATGATATTTGAGTTTTAAAGAAATAAATTGATAGAATTTTCATTTAATCAAAAAAATTATTTTAAATCAAGTAATTTAGGGATAATAAAAATGGAAAAACATAAATTGATTCACCTACCAAAGATCAAAGTGCCAAAAAACAGAAATCCCTAAATTGAAAACTCTAATGAAGAATGATGTTAATAAAGATCCAAGAATAAAACCTAGATTCTAGATCCAAATTAATAGGCATTGGATCCCAAAACAACATGGAGATATAAAAGATGCCAGGTATGAGAGATAAGATATCAAGATATATATAACGGGTATATGATCCTTTTCAGGGATATATTGAACATCATTCTTCTAGCTTTAATTCACCTCCATAGGGGTGTAGAGGGTCCAAACACACCTCCAGGGAGCCTCCAATGAAGATGAAAAAATATTACGGTCATATAGAACAATATGGAACTTAAATTGATAGTCTTATTATTTTAATTTTTACTTTTATGTTAACAAAATCTTATAGTAATAGTTAGATGGGTAGGGCATCACTATTAAAGAAATCATATACCCTGACCGTGCACCCCCATGCTACAGGGTTTCGTGGTTTCTCCTTGGTGAGTGAACCATTTTTCAAACTGGCCACAACTGTGCATTCCCTCACTACATCAATTTTCATGGTTTTAACATGAAGGGCGCACAATTTGCGCAAACATTGTGCCAACTATACATAGCACAAGAATAACAAAATTTTCCCAAATTGTCACATAAAACATCACTAAATGAAACCCAACCAATTCAGAATTAAAAATAATTTATGAATACATTAAAAAATTAAAATGATCTTACATATCAACTCACATGAACTCATGTCATAAAAATGTCAATGAAGAAGAGTTATAACCCAGTGAAATGTAACTGAGCTATGAAAACCTTTTCCATCTTTTAACATTCATGTACACATGCTTTGGAGGAAATAAATTGAATATAAAATAAAAATAAAATGAATTATGAAAGATTCTTAATATAAAATTTGAAAGTGGTATAATATTAATAATATCATAAAATTAGGTTTATAACATTAAAATATTCCCCAGTGAAAAAAATTGAGATGAAATCCCTCAACATTAGTTCAGAAATTCCATGTATATCTTCTAACTCATGTATAATAAACTTATATATATAATTTTATTTATTAAGAAACATTTATAGGTTTACTAATTTATCCATAAGACAATTTCTTTCATTAATTTCAATTAAATATTTAATTACATAATTAGTTATGTCTACATTGTTTATTTTAATGACTTTCGGTTTTGATTTGTAAAACAAATTCAGTATGTTGATAATCATCAAAAGTTCATTATTCCATAATATATAAATTAATAATGTTTACATTATAATCATTGTTTTATTTTTACTATACTTTTGATTCCAACCACTAAATATGGCTAAAAATGAACTACGATATAATAACAAATATAATAGGTCATATGTTCACATTAGTAACATTTCCATGTTTTAACTATCATGATGGAAGAAATTAAAGTATAATTTTATATTTAAATATTTTTTTATATCATAAATTCCATATGATATCTTTAAATTCATTATACATTTCATCCCTGTTATTCAATGATGAAAAAATGAATCATAATTCTTCACAGATGTCCTAATATACACATACACACGATCATAATTATCATTTTGAAATTGATGAATAAGTAAGTGAAAATAATAAATATTATCTATTAATAATAAATTTTTCTTTCATTAATGTTATATATATATACATTAAACTCATCAATATTCTAATAAATGAATATCTTTGATGAAAAACGAATTACATCAGTTTGCAAGGCGGTAGTCCATTGTACAAATGAACGATGATTTGGTTTCCCAATTAATAGAAGTCAAGATGGATATAGGTTATAATTTTAATATAATAACATATTAGTATATAGAGTGTAATTATTTTATCATATTATCATGGATGAAATAGATTTTAATTAAAAAAATGTAAAATAAATGTAAACATTCAATTAAATGTTATAAATATTTTTCTAACAACCTTTTTTTCTTTTTATATTAATCCTTAAAATGATTGAATTATATGAAAAATGATACCTGTAGAACTTTTTATGGATGTTATTAAGGTATTTTGGAAGGTATTTTCTGAACTAAATGGCTAATAAAGTGTAAAGATTAGAGTATTAGGGGTTTTATGTTTTATAAGCGAGGGGAGGGGGTGTCTCATAATTTCATAATATATTAAATTAAAATAAATTAATTATATTCTTCAAGTCGATATAAATTAATATATTTTAAGGATATTGTGAGTATGGGTCAATATATTCACATAAAATTTAATTTCAGAAAACTTAGAATATTTTTTTACCATTGTCAATTTGTCTTGACCTATTGTAAACCATTTTTATAATTATGGAAATAACATTTCCTTCTCATTAAGGGCTAAAAAGTTACTGCACAAGGAAATACGACACATACATGTAAAATTACTAATATTTTATACCATATCTAATTAAATTTGTTGGTGATTGAATTTTTATGAAATTTAAATTTTTTAAATAAATATTGTTTATTTTAAAATAACATTGATGTTACTTTTGAAATAGAAGAAATAATATAAAATTAAATTAATATAAATAATGTGAGATGGTTAAAAATGAAATCTATTTGAATATAACAAGTCTATTTAATAAATATTTTCCTCTAATCAATTTTAGATGGGTGTATATTTTATTATAGCCCATTTCTTTTGGATTAACCCCCTTGGTTAACCAATTTTAATCTTAATGGTAGAAATGTATTTTTCAATATAAAATGGAAACAATTTTCCATATATGTTGACGATTGGATTAGAAATCGAAAAGTGTAGAAATTTTAGACTATATAAAATCCATATTATCGTATTATTCTATTTTTTATTATTCTTAATTACTTTTATAATATATTATTTAACAAATAATATTTTTATAGTGATTTTGAAAACTATTCATTTTTATTGAATTTAAAAACACCAGGATAAATATTTAACTTGAATATAAACATGTAACACATCCCAAATTTAGTTTATTAATTTGAAATTTTCTTAGACCCTTTAAATTATCCAAATATTTATACTTTTAGAGTTTTTAAAATAATTTACTTAATTTTTTCTATGGATTTCATAGGCAATGTGTTGCATATGTTTTTTGGTAAATAATTAGTAAAAATTTCGAAAAACAAATAAATAAAAAATCTTCTATGCATGAAATAAATATGTATAAACAAAAGTAATCACTTTTTATCCTTTTTTAATTCAATGATATTAAAGTATAGGGGGTGAAATTTTGGAATTTTCATTACATAAAATAATATAAATTACATTATTAATGGATGATAGAACTAAAACGAAATGAATTCGCATTTTGGATAGATATTGTGGAATTAATTCGATAATATTAAATAATTTTAACTTTTTTAATGAATATTAAGCCTTTTCAAATTAGTTTTAACATTGTTAATAGATTTTCAATTTACCCTAGTAGCTAAAATTTAATATGTTTAATATTTCTAATGACAAAAAATAAAATTTTCTTATTTACCTATTTGAAACCTCATGATTCCAAATATGGAATCAATTTTGAAATATTAAATTTATATATGATCAAAAATTAATTTACAATTGAACTCGAAGAAAAGTATTAAAAATAGTTTAAAAAACAATTTAAGTATAAAAAATATTCATTAAAACTTCAAGTATAATATTGATTAAAATAACATTAATCTGGTTATTTTTAATAAAAAATAATTATTTATATTTTAAACTAATTAAAAGTATAATTTTTATTTGTAAATACTTGAAAAAATAGATTATTTTCAATAAAAATAAATATTTTTCTATATTTATCAAATAATTCAAAAATTTAGAGAAATTCACAAAATTTCATTTGAATATAATTTTAAAATTTTGAATTAAAAAATTATATCCCTTTTATTAAAAAAATCTAAAATTTGAATAAAATAATTATAATCTTTTCTCACAAAAACATTAAATCCCATTTCTGAATAATAAAATTAATTTACAAAAAAATTGAGATTATTTCCATATAGTTGTTCAATAAATTTATATTGGGAAGGAAATTTATGTAAATATCATAATGAATTCATTCTTATTCATACCCCTAATTTAATATATATGACATAACTATAATATTTATATAATAAAATTTCATTGTTCGTTAAAGCTTGATGTTGTGATTTGTATATGCAATCCAGTGTAGTGATCCATTAGATTTTCGTGATATTATATTACCCATCCCCCATTAATAAATTATGTCCTTAAAATTTTAAATTTTTATTATTAATTAGTTGTTTGAATTTTAAAATACCAATTTTGAAAACTCACATAATAATATAGGTTAACTAAAATTCATTTTGAAAATATAGAACGGGAGATATGATGGCCTTTTGTCAATGTATATAACTAGTTTTCAAAATAGTAAAATTTTTGTTTGAAATTAAAATATTGACATAAAGAAAAAATAATTTTGATATATTATTGTAGTGTGACAAAGAAAATTGATCCCAATAATGTGAATAATTATGAGAATTATATGACCACAAAACACAAAACACAAATTGGTGTGAAAAAACATCCTTTGATCGAATTAGAAGGTAATAAGATAACATTTTTATAAACATAATTTTCTTATAGTTGAGGAATTTAATTATCATATAGACTATGAATATAAGTATGTATACTTACATGAATATTAATCTCATCCTTTAATCAATCTTCACCATAATATCATCTGTTTATGCTAAGGGTAATTTTTCATGATGAATCATTCATCCAAGGATAAATAAAATCATCTAATATAATATCAAACAAAAAAATGATCACAATTTATTCCGACTATCATTAGATATTTACCAAAATAGAATTATTTTTCCCAAGGTAATATAATATCACAAATATATAAACCATAATATGGGGAAATATTAATCCTAAAATTGTTAATATCAATATTCTAAAATAATCCTTCACCTTAAACCTGCGGTTTATATATAATTCATGGCAATAAAACATCTTCCAAAATATAAATAATCACCTAAATAATACATCACAAAAAAGTTTAGAAGGGTGTCTATACATTTAAATTTATGATTAACCATGAAATTATAAAACCTTGATGGTATCCATAAATATTAACATAACATTACATAAAAACACCATAACCTCTAATGATATATAATATTTTCCTATAATACCAACTCTAATAGATTTAAACTCGCACAGCAACATCTTCTCCTAAAAACATAATATTTACATCTACTGATTTGATACCAATAAATGTGATAAACATTTATCCCCTATAAACATATTAAATAAAATTTTTAAATGGGATCAATTACATAACCAATGAAATTTTATGTTTTGAGTTTTTAAAATTTAGGATAAAATCTTTAATAAAAAACCCCATGTGTAAATGTGAATATTTTCCCACATTATCTAGTTTTCACTATTCTATATTATGTCTTCAAAATATCTCATAAAACACTTCACAAGAAAACCCTTTTAGACATAAATTTTTTAACTTAATTTTTCATAATCAATGAAAAGGGGAAAAATAATTAGGCTGAGATCAAATTCCCACTATGTGAAAAAATAATAATTAAGAACTTAGATTCTTCTGGGATAATAAGATTAAATTCTGGGTGAAATAGCATAATCAATGTTCATGAGAATAAAAAAAGATAATTCATACCCATCAAAACATTGATCATAAAACAAGTGATATTGTATAATTATTTTAACACAAGAAAGTTCCATATGAATCAATAATAATTATCCATGTTATGCCAATATTGATCATATGAACCATTAATGACCCATAGAAATAATAAAGAAAATGTGTCACTATCATGAAATATAATAATCATATCACTCATATAATCACTATTATAATTAATCTTAAAAATTTAATAACTTAAATGGTAATTTCCAAAAATATCTTAGGAGAAACCTATAACTGGTTAAGTCTATCTATTAACCTAATGCATTAGAGTGGTATAACGAAACCACTCATCTATAGTTTATAATGTAACCCCTCATCCTAGGTTTATAAAACTACCACTCATCCTAGTTTAATAATAGAAGATCCCACCCTTGATTTATAATAGATCCTCTTATTATCAAAACCAATTTCAAAGAACCATAACATGAATAAATAACACAGATATTTCATTTCATCATAAAAAACAACAATTATTCCATTCAAAACCAAATTATCCAATGAAAAAAACAATCTTCCCAGAAAATATATTTTAAATAATCGTAATCAATATAGATAATGAATAAGGATTGAATTATTAAAATATATTTTACCATTTTAACATTAATATTATCAATGTTTGTTGTCTTTGTTGAGTATAAATACCATTAAAATATCATTAAAAATGTCCATGAATAAAATACCCTTTCCACTTTGAAAATAACTTTTAAAAATAACAACAAAATATTGTAAAATACCCTTTCTTTCAATATAATCATGTAATTGTATAAATTAATATTCATTTTGGTATTACACTCAAAAGTTCAAAAAAACACTATAGGGTGAACTCGATGAAGATAATGTTTATTAGATAAAAAATAGGATTGTATTTCGATAAGTGGATTTAATGAGAGGAAAATAAGTTTTAAGGAGTACATTCAAAATTTTGATAATAAATCCAACCATTTTGAGGATCTCATCGAATATGATCCACAATGAAGTTTTCCTCTATCAAATGGAGACTATATTGGGTGATGGATTCCAACACTTTTAAATTTTTCTATAATGGTTTTGTTATCTGTTATTTTGATTGATGTTTTAGATGTCCATAATAGTGTGGGATCCCAATTTAAACTTAAAGGTTAATATATTAATAAAAAATATAAATTTTAAAATATTCATAAATTTTTAAAATAGATTATTTTCAAACATTTGTTAAAGAGGGTCCAATGTGACCAATGTAGAAAATATTTCGAATTTTTTATTTCAAAGCATTTAAAAAATGGTAAAATATCATGTCAAATAAATATAGGAAATATGTTTTTATTGAATATTGTTTAGAAAATATTTTATAAAACCAATATATCACAAATAATGATTCATTATCTAAATGAAGATACAATATAGATATAACTGATAAAAAAATTTAATGAAGATTATTTAATATATAATGAAGGAAATGGAAACTAAATATATAAAAAACCTTCATAACCATTTTATAATAAATTATATTGGGTTCTAGAATAAATTGTTTTATTATTTCTTCTAAATTAACATTGATCATACAAAATCATGAAAAGAATAAATATTCTATAATAATGACTTTACCACTTTTGTATCTTTTGAATCATAATTCATTGATATAAATAGTAGATTATGGATCAATTGATAAAATTAATTAAGTTAATTAATATTTAAAAATTCATTCATGTGTAATTAATCACAACACAAAAAGAAATCAGGGTGTATGACCTGAAACATATCTCAAGAAAATGAGATTGAGGGAATGAAAATAATTTAAAAGATCATAACTTTTTATATGGTAATTAGTCTTTGAATTAATTACTTAATCATAGATAAATCCACATAAAACATGTTTAAATAATGTAATCAAATTATATATAAATTAAAATTTAATTATGGAATAACAATGTAAATCGAGAAGAGTTATAACCTAATAAACAAAAATAGATTTAAGAAACCCTTTACCACTTGGAAAACATTCACGTCAAATTGCATTGGATGATATAATTTGGATTGAAAATTAAAATTAATTAAATTATAAATTATTGATGATATAACATGTAAAAGTATTAGTATATACAATATTTAAAATAAATTATCTGTATAACATTAAAATTATCCTCAATGATGGAAAATTGAGAGGAAATCTCATACCTTGTGTCTAGACTTCTCATGTATGTCATATAGATCCTATAAAATTAACATATATCAATTATACTATTTATTAGAAAAAAATTTATTTTAATCTATTATTATTAAGTCCATTTATTAAATTTATTTCAATGACATATTTAATTACTTAATCATCTAACTCTATGTCATGTGTTTTGAGGACATTAAAATTATAGTTCCAAAACAAATTCATTACATTAACAATGATAAGAGTTTAATTATTACATCACCTCCAGTATAATAATCATGAAATGTTTATCATTTATATAAAAATAATTATTCTTTGAAAAAAAAACTTATCTATGTTACAATAAATGAAAAAATATTTTATATATACACAAGTGTAACATTTCCATTCTTTAATGGTCATGATGGAAAAAAGGTGTGTATCATTTTATATTTAAAAAATTATGACTATAAAGTTAATATAATATTAAATAATATAATACATTATAAATGTCCATGTGATAAGGTGATGGAAAATGAATTTCATCGCCTAATGGAGGTGGTAATCCACACGTACGGAAAAACAACATTATCATTTTTCAATGAATGAAAAGGTAAGGGAAAATAATGAGATATTATCTTTTAATAATGTTTTTATGCCAATAATATCTTATATATATACACATTAAATCCACCATTATTAAAATACTTGAAAGGTTGTGATGGAAAATTAATTACATCGGTTTTTGAGGTGTCAGGCCATTTTACACACAAATTGTGGTTCAATTTCCCATTTGATGGAAGAGTGGATGGATATAGGTTATGAAATTAGCATAATAAAATATAAATATATGTAAGATATTGGAATTATTATATCATCATGGTTTAATATTATTTTAAGAAGTGAAATGAAGAAATAAAAATAAAACATTCAGTTATAAGAAATACCACTTCTTCGAGAAACCACCTTTACTCTACACCTTAATCCCTCTAAAGTTAGCAATATGAAGTAAATAATACCGCCCAAAATGGGTAGGGGTTTTAAAAAAATTATATTTTTATGGATTGGTTTAACAAAATGGATCTTTAATTGTGAATAATAGAGGAGAGGGAATACCCCTTAATATGTGAGGGGGTTCGATTTCATAGAAATTCATAAAATATTAAATTATGGTAAACTTAGTTAATATGCATGTGGATGAAAATTGATATAATTTTATTATATTGTTATAATGGGTTTTATAAATATCTTCTAATAAAATTTTAACAAATTTATAAAACATTATTATCCATATCTCATTGATTTAACCGCTACTTAACCCTTTTATCAATTTTGGAGATATCAATGGTTTTTACCCTTTAGGGACTGAAAAGCTTACTATATAAGGAAAAAAACAAATAAATAGAAAATGATAAATAATTTCAACCAAATAACATTGAATTAAAAAGAATATAGGATTATATGAATATAAAATATTTTTATTATAAAATAACATTGATTTCACTTTTGGAGATATATGAAAGGTTATAATATAAAATGTGTCTAAATCAGATAAAATGTTCACAAAATTACATTAATTTTACGATAATGATTATATATTCTTAAAATATTCAGCTAATAATAATTACATAGGTTTAGATATTAGATTAAATATTATCTTTTTGATTAACCCCTTGGATAATAAAATTTAACATTAATCATAGTAATAATTTTTTTTATATTAACCAGTTAGAATTTTACATAAATTTTGGTAAATTACTCATAATGAGAAAAATGATTAAATTTAGTCCCATTTATTATTATTATTTTACTATTTAATGTTTTAATGATTTTTTAATAATTTAATAAAATGTTATTTTCATAAAATATTACTAATTACATTTTTAAAAAAAATCATTAATATTGACATTAATGACATCTGGATAAAAAATAAATAAAATTTAAAAATTTAAATCATCCTTAATATGCTATATTGATTTATAAAATTCATTGGAAAATTTAACATATCCAAATAATACTACTCTTTGATTTTTAAAAATTAGTCACCAAATTTTTCTATTTCTTTCTCAAGAACCGTGTATGTGTTGCGTTATATTTTATAGTAATACTTTCATCACTAAAAAATTGATATAGTTTACCATAATGAAAAAATAAATTTCCATTAAATAAATATTTAAAACATAATTTAATAACTTTTTATCCTTTTTTAAATAAACTAATAATATTATTCTTATGAGAGTGGAATTTTGAAATTTTCATTACATATAATAATAAAAATGTAATTATAAGAGGAAAATTAAACCAAATTCTTTATATTAAAATTTTTGATGGATATAGTCAAATTTATAACATAAAATTAAATAAACTAAATTTTTTAAATGAATTGTAATCCTTATCACATTAGTTCTATCCCTAATAAAGACATTTTACCTTTATTGTGTTAATAAAAATTTACTATGGTTATTATTTATAATGAACAAAAATAAATAGAACTATTTACCATATTTATACCTCCTAATTAAAGAAATTCAACCAAATTTTCAAGATTCAATTCAAATATGTCTCTTAGAACTATTTAAAATTGATCTTGCAAAATTCGATGAAAAACTATTTTCTAAAAACATGCATTTTTATGTATCAAACCTTTTTCATACAACATTTTAGTATATTTATTTTTTGAATAAAAGTTATTATATTATGTCTAATAATAATTATCTCATTAAAATTTTAAAATAATGTAAAACAAACTATTACTTAATGAAATAAAAAATTATATCCTTTTTATCCAACAAAATTTCTAAAATTTCAATAAATTAATTATAATAACAACTCAAAAAATGTAATAAAAATCAATCTAATTAAAAATTATTTTTTTGAAGAATAAAATGACATTATTAAAAATTAATTGAATATTTCCTAATAATTATTCAAAAAAAATTGTTGATTGTGATATATATATATATATCATAATTGGGTATCTCTTATTCATACCTACAAATTTCATTGCTAGGTTATCACTAAAATATTTACATTATGATTTTTCATCGTTTTTTTAAACTTATTATTGTGTATTTTATATGATTTTGAACTTGGTATTCATTTAATGAATTGGGATATTACATTCTCCCATAACCGTAAGCAAATTTCTTCCTCTTAATTCATAATTTGGTCTGTAATTAAGGTCTTAAAACCTGAATATAACTCCATTGAAAACCCAAATCTTAAAAAGGTATAATAAAACTTCCTCTACAATAAAGGGAATCAGAGATACAAATTTCATTTAGAATAAAAGATAATAAGATTCTAAATAAAATATAATTAATGGGAAATGAAAATATAATCAGGGATTAAAGTTAATGTCATAATATTGATGCAGAGTGAAATAGACCATTGATCATGATAATTTTAGTGATCATGAGAATGTCAATTATCATAAAACCATAATCCAAAGAGGGGTGAGAAAGACTACAAATTTATTGAAAATGATGTTAATAAGATAAAACTTATATTTCAAGATCCTTTTCACAGAGTCAAGGAACTACATTAGCCTAAATACAAATAACATAAGGAAATATACATACATGATAAGTAACATATAATCCATTAATTAATTTCCACCAAAATCACACCATTTTCACTTGATGGTGAGTATTAAAGATGAATTTTTCAAGGATTAAACACTAAAATAAACTTCTATTAGACAATATAATCTATAATATGATAACAATATATTCCTATTATAATTATATATTAAACAAAACATAAATTTTTATTTGGATTTAAGACAATATGAATAACATATAAGATTTAATATGAAGAAATATTAATCTCAAAAATCAAACAACAACACCAATGATTAAAACTAGATCATCTATAAAATAAATAACCACCTATCCCAATTTACAAAAAAGGTCAAAATTAAAGAATTTTTTATCATTAAAGGTGGTCTCTTATCCATAAATGTAATATCATTATTATAAAATAATCCACTACATTAAACCAATTAATTACATATACGTCAACCTAATAAAACATATCACAAAATATCATTAATCACCTCAATGTTTCTCCACATAAACCCTCAAATGTTGAATTTATGTATTTGAACATTTGATCAAACATAAATTTATTATCCCTTCCTTGTATCCATAACTTTTATGTTAAAAAACATGAAAACATCCTAATACCAAATTCTATCTAATCCTTTAGTCTCATACCAAATTTACTAGCCCCAAACTGTACTCTCAAATTTAGTATTAAAAACATAAAAATTACATTTTTTTCATTTAATTTAGATAAAAATTACCCAGTTTGACCCTTTGAAAACATATACCATTAAACTAGAATATCCTATCACGCATCATTCCAAGGACCTTTTAGGTTTATAGTTATACAGAATTAGGAATCATTCTTTCATAAGAATGGCATTATATTTAGGGGAATATTTTTACCATTATACCCAAAAATTATTATTCCACATTATGTTTTCAACATCTTACATAATATCTTTCTCACATAAAACCATTACAAATATAATTTGTTTAAAATAATTCTTTATAACCAAGGGATAAAAAATACATAAGAAGTGTTATATCAAATGCTTAAAAAAGTAAAAAATAATCATTAAAATTTTAATGTTATTAGTTAGGTTAAGAAGATATTATGGGTATTATGACCTAATAAAAGTAAATGATAATAACATAATATAATTTATAAAAATCAATTCATTGATCATGAAACATTTTATATTGAATAACTAATTCAATACATGATATCATCATAAAAATACTTAATCACAAGACATGTGATTTCAACCTTCATCATAGGAACAATTTAAGACACATAATAAGCCTAATGAAAACATGTTTGGATGTTGCAATATCATCTTAATATCTTCCTTATAACCACTCTTAAAAATTCAATAACCTAAATGGAATATTCAAAAAATATATTAGGGGAAACTGATAATAAGTATACTAATTATCCTCACCTAATGAATTAGAGGGACATAAAGGTCCCACCCACCCTTGGTTCATAACATAACCACTATTTCATGGTTTATAATGTTACCAACCATCCTTATTTTATAATATAACCACCCATCCATGGTTTATAATGGAACCACACATAATCATAAATAATTCCCAAGACCCAAAACATGAATAAATTATATATCACTTGTATTTCAATACAATACTCTAGGAAAACCCATTATTCATTTCATAACATTATTAACCCATGTAAAATAAATAGGAACCATGAAATGATCATTAAAAAATTCCTTACGAGAATACCATTCCGAATTTGAAAATATATTTTTTAAAAAAAATTACAAAAAAACTTCCAAAAAAATAACTAAATTTAAAATTAGAATTATATAAATTAATTTTCATTGAAAATAATTTTCATGATTATGTGAAAATAATTTCTTCTCATAAACATTAATATAAACAATAGAAAAATATAACGAGAGTCAAAAGTCACCAATATAGAAATTTTTTGGAAATTTCCTTTAATTATTTTCAAAATTTGGTCAAATATCATTATTAATAACTTTTTAAAATAATTTATTCTATGTAAATGACGTTCTTAAAAATATATGAGGATACATGTATATGAAAAAAATTATTCCTTGTCTAAAGGAAGGTAAAATATCGTTTTCTCTTAAAAAATAACTATTAAGGGTTTCTCAATAAATATGGAAATGGAAACTAGAAATGAAAACCAAATTCATTCCCATAGTAGAATAAAATTGATGTTGTTCAGTAAAATAAGGTCATATGATTCCCTCCAAAGGATCCATGAACTTAAACAATCTTTAATAGTAACTTGCTTGTTATATAAATGATTTAATACTTCTGTAACATTTGATTATGAATTTATTGAAATAAAGATTATGATATCGATCTATGAATTCCCTGAATTATATGTATTAATATTTAAAATTCATTGATGATTAATTAAGTACACAATATAATTAAATAATGGCTCATGGCATGAAACATGATTCAAGAAAAAATATATTGTGACAAAGAAACTCCTACCAAATATCATAATATCCAAAGTGGTAACTAATCCATGAAGTGATTAAGTGATAAAATTTAAATCCACAAAAATAATATATAATTAAAAATTAAGTAATTTGGTGATAAATTTAGAGATAGATATGGATTAAAAAAATTAATGAAGAAGATTTATAATGCAATGAATGGAAATTGAGTTAAGATACCAATCACAACTTGGTAAAAATCATGTCAAATCTAATTATATTAAATAATTAAGATTGAAACATAAAATAAATTGAATGATGAAGGATTCATGATATTAATAGTAAAATTTTCAGTATATACAACACATACATTTATTTATGTTCATAATATTATTGTAATCCTCAATGACATGAAATTGAGGTGAAAAATCTTACTTTGAGTTTAGACATGTCATGTATGTCCTCTAACTCCTATATAATAAAATTATGGCAATTATTTTAATTTTTAATAAAATTTTCTAGGATTATTATATTATCCTAAAAACCACATGTTTCTTTTATTTCATTATTATTTTTTCTTACATAATCCTTTAAGTCCACATAATGGGTTTTGATGATGTTCAGTTCATAGTAACAACACTTAATTGGATTTTTTAGCATGCTCAGAGGGTCATTATTCAATAATCTCAAAAAAATTGGTATAAAATAATTAAATATTTTTTTTATATTAACTAAAATTTTAAAATAAACGGTTATATATGGTTATTAAAAATGAACAGTGTTACAGTCATTGAGATGGGAGATCGTACCTACACATAAGTAAAGTTTACCTTTTATAACGGTCATGATCTAAGGAATTTAAGTATCAATTTATCATTGTAGATTTATTATTATATAATAAAAATAATATTATATCATTAACTTATTACTTTATATCATCTATGTGATATTATAGTGAAAATAAATCACATCACTTCATGGATGTTGCAATCCACACATACAGATGAACGTTGTTGTCATTTTGAGATGATATAAACTGTAATGAAAACGAAGGTATATTAACTAATAATAGTGGTGATTATATATTTAATATAATATATATATATATATATATATATATTTAATCCATAATTACATCCATACTTGAGTGGAGGTTATGTAAAATGCATTACATCGGTTCAAAACACAGCAGTCTTCCGAACACACGAACGATTATTTTATTTCCAATTTGATGAATGAGGATATAAATATAGGTTATGAATTTTAAATAAAAATATAAAATTATATGGTAACTAAATGTTTTATTATCACATCATGGTTGAATAACATTTCAAGGAGATAAAAGAACTTATAAAACTAAATCATTCAGTTAAAATCCATACCACTTCTTCAGACAAACAACATTTCATTACATATTAAGCCATATAAGATTGGTATTACACCAACAATTAGACAATTAGAATTTGGTAATTGATTGTAAATGTTGTTTTAGTATTTATTGGTTGAAACTAATGGATATTATGTCTGGAGAGAAAAAGAGGGAGGATTCCCTTTTTTAAAAGAAGGGAAGACCATTCTTGGAATTACATAAAGTAGTGAATTAATAAAAATTAACTTTGATATTTACGGGACTAATAATTGATATAATTTTATTATATTATGATTATGGGAAAAATAATCACATACAATAATGTTTTTACGTGGTTATATTATTTTTTACCCTTATCTCTTTGTTTTATCTGCTGGCTAACCCTTTCGTCAATTATAATGATATCAACAGTCTTCCCTCTTTAGGGGTAAATAATGATACTATAAAGGGAGAATAAATATTAAATGGACCAATTATGATATTTAAATCTATATCTCATTATCATGTTAGAATATATAATTTTTATTAATATAAAATCATTTAATAAAATATTGTGTCTTAAAAAATATCATTGATGTTTTTTTTAAAATAAATGAAATATTCAAACATAAAATATTTCCTGGTCTTTTAAAATGTTTCCAAAATGACCTAGATTTGAATATAAGGATTTTTTGGTCTTCAAATAATCATACATTTAAATTTATATAGGTTTAGATATTATTTTATAAACTATATTTTTACCTAACCCCTTGGATAAACATTTTTATCCTTTTCCGTTCAAAGGAATTTTTCAATTTTAAAGAGTTATAATTTAAAATATAAGTTGAAAATGATTAAAAACTAAAAAATTTATGACATTTTAGAACATTTATCATCATAAATTTCGTAAATTATTTTTTTATGTTTTTTATATTATTTTATAATATAATATTTAACATACAATAATATTAAATTCATTTTAGATATTATTCATTCGCATTGACTATAAATTCATCAAAATAAAAATTATTTAAAAAATAAACCCTTAAAACATCAATAAAAATTTATATTCATATATACTTTTTTGAAACATTAATATACCCAAATAAAATTATTTTTAATATTTTTAAAATTATTTACTATATTTTTATATTTATTACCTAGAATTGTGTCGGTGTTTCATAAGAATTTATGTTCATTATTTCAAAAAAAATTGAAAAAAAGTATCATAATAAAAAAAATCCATCAAATAATATTTTCTTACTGATCATATAATCTTTTTTTCCTTTTTAAAAAAATTACTAATATTAAAGTCAGAGGGAGACACTAAAGAATTTCCATTATGTAAAATAATATAAAAGGAATTATCAAGTGGAAACGGAACCAAAATGATATTTATTATAAATCATTATTTCTATTGTAAAATTTATCCCATAAAATTAAATAAATAAAACTTTTCAACGAATTTTATGCCTTATCATATTAGTTTTAGCCCGAATTAAATCATTTTTCATTTACCGTGGTTATAGATCTTTGTTATGGTTTCTATTTATATTGACCAAAAAAAGGGACCAATTTTTTAAGTATTAACCTCCTGATTCAAAATTAGAAATTTATTTTTCACGATTCGACTCATAGATGAGGTAGGAATTAATTTAAAATTATGCTAGAAGAATATGATGAAAAAGTGTTTTCTAGAAAAAATGAATTAATTATAATAATATTTTATACAATATCAACTATATTGTTAATTATAATAAAAATTATTTTGTTATTTAAAAAAAATTAAATAATTAAATTTTAAAATGATTCCAAAATAGAATGTAACTTTGTAAACACTGTAAAAGAAAAGATAGTTTTTAATAAATATATACATTTTTAATTATTTATAAAAAAACTCATCCTTTTCAGAATATTTTTCAAAATCCATCCTTAGATATTTTTTATTTGTGGATCTAAAATATGATATCATTTTTAGAAAATTAAATTTATTATAGTCCTACAAATTAATTATAATTTAATCTCACAAAAATTAATACAAACTACTTTTGATGAAAATTTTTTTTATAAGAATAAATTGTATTTACTGATTAATTTATAATAATTAATAATTAAATATTAATTTAGTGGTAATGTTGTATATAATTCATAAATTAGTCCATACTAATCATACGCATCAAATTACCAACTAGATTCTAACAATAATATTTAACTAATAATATTTCATGATTTTATTAAAGCTCGATGTTTTGTGTTGTATGTCATATTAAAAATAATGAATGTTTAAATTATCTGAATATCATTGATTAATTTTTTTTGAAGATATTTCAAAGGTTAATAAGGTTGAAATAACCCTTTTTCAAATTTTAAATATAAAATCTATGTTAATATAATTTTTTCATGAAAATAAAAATCATTGTTAATGAAATACTTTTTATAGTAGTTTAGATCTAAGTGACCAGATATCTACCTATTACACTCTCATTGTGATATTATGGAACACACTATAAAAGTGACTGAATTATTGTAGCAGATCCATAATCAATAACACCTAAAATTTTCACACCCATCGTGAAAACAAAATAAATATTCTTTTTCACACATGACGAAGAACAAAAACCATACCTTTTTTCACCTTGAGGTACACCACTGTAAAATTATATTTGTGTTGAGGAAGAACTAACCATACCATTATCTAGATATAGTCATAATACAAAACCCCTACATTAACCCAACCAAGGATAAATTTGAAATAATTTATTAAGGGGTGTTATAACATGACATTAAGGTCATGATTTTAAATTAAATATAAAAAAAATACACATAGAAACTATATTAAAATTATAAATTATAATATAAGATAGTTTAGAATAAGAAGATATTTATTTTCAAAGAAGCATTGATCACTTCCACAAAACATATTCGGTATGATGAAGTTCATTATTTGAAATTACTCAAGTATGTGACAAAAAAATTAATTCAAAATTTATAGTTCAAATATAAATAACCCCGATATATGTAATGGTTTTATAAAAATCTATTTATATTGTTTCATCTTGAACAATAACTCCAAAGGTGCTAGTTTCATTCCTATTAGCTTAAATAGTGTTTTCATCACAGATTTTTTTTCTCAAAGTACTAGTCATGCTTGTGAAACCAAAATACTATTTTAGTGTTTTTAAATTCTTATTTACTAGATAATTCATCAAATTTATTTCTCTATAAATTAAAATAATAATATTAAAATGAATTAAATTAAATTATGATTGATATTTTATTAAAAAAATAAGCACTACAACTAAAGTCATTAGATTGAGTGTGAATTTAATAAAACAGTAAATATACTCAAAATAATCACTGCTTAAGTCCTTTATGGTTTTTTATAAATCACGAGACATTGAATATTTATATTTTATTATTATAAAATATTAATCTCATAATTTCCAAATATGTTGCAATCATATTTTTACTTATTTAATTCCATACGATCTTAATTTATATTTATCTAAGGCATTTTGTAAAATATTTTTATAGAATATAGAAATTAATATGTAATTATGAAATAAATAAAAAAATTATGAGGTTTAAAAAATATTTTTTCAATAAATGTATAAAATTGAATAAAAAAAATAGAATATTTTTATTCTTTATAAAAACAAACCATCAAGTATATAAAATTTTATTATCTATATAAAAATTTGAATTTGTAGGTATCATTCTATGTTTTTTATAAGAATCAATTAAAACTACATAATAATTAATATATGTAGGGATTACTCAATTAGTCATCATATTTTTTTTGCAAAAATCATTATATTGTTTTGTAAATATGAGTGAATGGTTCCATAAATCTCATCTTTTACTCTGTAATAGTGATCTTATAAGAATGTAAAAATAATATTTAAATGAGTTTGAGGATAAATTTTATAAAAAAATAAAGATAAATTGTAACACTATAAGGTTGATATCTTCTTTATATAAAGATCATTTTCATATGGTTTATAATTATTGATTTTTCTCTAAAATCAATTCCTATGAAATATATCAAATATAATGAATAAAATTATATAATAATTACTATAATAATAAGGATAAATTTTTTATCTTCAAAATTAATTCCTCTACTAATAGGTTAAGCTTCAGTACTCATGTCAAAGGAAAAAAGTGATTTTTTTTAAATTTATCCAAAACATAATGATATTTTATTTTTAAAAATTATCAAACTATTGAAAAGTGGAAAGGATCCACAAAAAAATAGACCAGATTTTTATAAATATAAAATCTTGTATAACATAAAAAACCTCTCCCTCTTTTATAATTTATAAAAAAATTAATGAATACTTTATTAAAATATATCTCCCCATTTTTAAACTATTTTTTAACAAAAAATATGTCTTCCCCTTTTTAGAAATTTATGTTGATAATTTTTTTACCATACATTAATCCCAATAAAAATATAGCTCCCGCTATATTTATGCCTTATAAATTAGATACCAACTAAAATAAAAGTAAATAATAGAAAATAGTTAAATTATTTAAGAAATAATTGTAGTGAAAATCCCCATTAATTAACGCATCTCTACCTTATTTTAATAGTAAGATCATTAATACAATGAGTGATAACATGTCATGTGTATAAAATTTAATAACTTGTTTAATAATATAGAGAAAACTATGCCTAAAAAGAATATTATTTCAACACGTATTCATGAATGAATTTTAATATGTTGGTGGAATAATAATATTGAAAATCAATTATAAACATGATAGTAAATTAGATATTGAAGTAGATTTTCATTCTCATTGTCCATAAAGTCATATTTAAGTTTTTATGAGTAAACCGTAAAAAAAGAATAGTAAGATTTATTAGTGGGAAATGTTTAAATTATGTCTCATCAATGGAATGTTCAAAAAAATTACATGCATTGAGATTCTTAAGGTGTAAAGATTTTATCCTTTATGAAAGACCCTTAACACTGTATGGATACATGATGTTTACAAATTTATTCTAATATATTTATTTTAAAAATTCATCATAAACATTGTTTATGAGAAGTTCATAAGTGTTTAGAACAAAAACATCATGTAGCTTTGTATTCAACTTAAATATTAGACAACTAAACTAAAGGGTATTTATTATTAGTCCCATAGACGAGGTGTGACTCCCAAACCCAGTTCACTCTATGAACAACAAACTAACCAATTTTCCACAAGACCTGGGGTAGACCTCCACATATTCCAAAGGATAATGAATAGAGGTGATAAACTATGATATTACAATGGGGATAATATTACATTTTATTGGGTATAAATACTATCAAAAATAAAATAACAGTTACAAAACTAGATAAGAAACACAATCGTGGAAGGTGATGAAAAAATTAATACATCCAAAAAATAAAATAATAGTTTAATAAGTCATACATACCAGATCCCATATGGTTGGATCACACACATGAATTATGAAATCAGTAAAATAAAATTGTAAATATCAAACCATCGCAAACTATATATGATTACATCTCTATCCCAATGTCCATCTTAAAACTACATATACAATGAATAAATCATTGACCCCAATAATAAAACATGTATATGAGAAAATAAAAATGCCTTCTCTAGTACCAAAGTTCCATGTATTCCCTAGAATATTTTGAGTATAACATAGTATTCCACCAACAATGGAATCTCTAATGTAACTACTCTAATAAGAAATGTATTCATACGTATTATAAATATACATTTTCATAAATTTAAAACAGTTTCTAGAGATTTCATTGATTCCCAAAATTCATGATTGAACCGAAGGTTCGTTGTGCCATTATCGAACTTGTGTTTTGTGACCATTAAAGACCATACCAACCTTATCCATTATTTAAGTGTCTAGTATCATGTCTCAAGGATCATGACATCCATAAATATCATCTTAGAATCCAGGATTATATTCTGGCATTCCCAAATCCAAATATTGAATCCAAAAGATCACCTAAAATTACTAACGAATTCAAGCTCTCATCATAGTATTCCCCACCATCAATAATCACTTAGAATCCAGACACTCATCTGGTCATTATAGTGGAATCCAATTAATCATACCATAACTCATAATCATTAAGTTTCACATCATATATGGGCTCAACATGGCCGTCCCATGCCATATCAATCACATTGAATCAGGAACTCATTATGGTATTCAATCACATCTATGAATCATATGCGATTCATATTCCTATTACAACATTCCAAAGTAGAACATGTCAAATGAAATCTAGGGATATCATCCTAGAATTCACTAGTAGTAGTCGTCACATTAAATATTTGATGAATTAAAAATTCATTTAAATTAATTCTAATTAGTCTTACGGCCACCACTTTCCACATCCATCATATTACATATTAGGATCAATTATAATTTCAAAATTAAGATATATAATTTTTAAAAAACTAATACATTCTATAAAATAAGAATCCCAAACATTAATCCCCTTATGATTTATTAATCATATGGTTTCATTTCACTTTAATAAAGGGGTTCATAATTTAAATTTATATAAAAACCAAAAAAATAAACATTATTTAAAACACATTACATCACATTATTTCAAATCCGATTTCACATATTTTTTATTACATTTTCCAATATGTTAGGTTTGATTGATTTTAGGGGTCAAACTATTTCCCAATTTTATATGGTTTTTAAATTCCATCTCGTAATTATAATTTTAAACCAATTTATTTTAGAAAACAGTTGTATCATAATTAAGGAATATTATTCCATATATCCATTTCAAGGTTATTTCATATACTAATCAATCCACTAAATATTATTGTTTCTTAAAGTGAAAGTAATAATAAATAGAAATTAAACTATAGAAAATCAACCTAAAAAATTTTACATTAAATTTTAATCAATCACCATAAAGATGTATTTACATAGTACGAAAACACACTAAAATAAATGAATAATGTGGGTTAAATTAAAATGGACCACATAACATAGCCTTATACGAGACTACTATTCTAATATTCCATCTATTTTGATAAGAAATTGTATTTGTGGCCAAAAAATGCCCTAAAAATAGGGCATAACCCACATAAATAATGAAATATATTTTTATGGAAAGAAGAAATAAAAAATGAGGTTAGAGAAGATTTATACATACTAAAGTATTCTCAATATGGTAGGTATAGATAAATTTAGAAATGAACTAGGGAAATATAAGATGAAAGTGGAGAGGAATAAGAGAGGAGATGTGTATGTCAATATTGTCCAAATTAGGGATGTAAAGGGGTTAAACCCCTTTAAAATCATAAGAAAAGAATAATATTTTCATATTTTTAATGGGAACATATTTTGGTGACATTTTTGGGTGAACTTAGTGACAACCATAAAATCCACTCAACCTGAGACACTATACTTTTCATGGTTAGGTGAACGGTTTGAAAAACCATGTCCCAACCATGTGAAACTGTTTTAAATTTTACAGTAGCTGTATGTAAAGATTATTGGCATGTTTTTAAGAGTTTAATAAATCATGATCCTATAAGAATATAGATACATATTTAGGGTTCACGTTTACCCCATCTCATTTATTTACCATGATCCCTATTCTATTTATCTAAAACATATAATTCGAGGCCCAAAACCACAAGAAATATCAACACATTATAACATACTATAGAAACTCATTCTAAACTAAAATTGGGAATTTTTAGGGGTTCTAACCCTTATGATTAAATTATGTCACCCTTATCCAAAACCAACCCATCAACTAGTTTGATAATTAAAACATTCTCAAATTTTTAACACATATAAAAATCTAAGTCTATTACGAAACTACATTGTAACACTTCTCATCCCCTATATGACTTGTTGGTAAACCACAAGAATCCAAAAAACTATGTAATTTATTAGTTCCAATCCATATGTTCGGGTTCTATTATAAATACCTTGAAAAACTACAAGGAACATTTACAATATAAGGTTCTCAAACATTCAGACCTAAATCCAAAAAACAACATGAAAACTAAAAAACCGGGATAGAACTTACTCAATCCCTTCTATCCAAAACTATGATAGTGTTTTCATCCAAACACATAACAAGCCTATGGTTCTCCACACCATAAGATTCAGGTTACATGTACTAATTATAATTTGTTTTCATCCCTTCTATTAGAATTTACCATTAAAATACTTCTATTACATTCCATATATGTGCCTTGTGAGGTTTTTGATTCATTGTACCTACACATACATGATAACATTGGTTGTACATCAATACGTATTTTAATTACCAAACACCGATGAGGATGTAAAAATAATTTTCATTCATGCAAGAGAAATAAAAACATCAAAATTTACTTGAAATCTTAATTAAACTCTCAAAACACACTACACATACACAAAACAACAAACCGAATGTGGTTTATAACCAAAAACAACCATTTTCATTAAAGAAACCCAGTTAGACTGCCTCTACTCAACCATTATGAAAAACAACCAACAAAACCAAGAATCTCAATACAAATATTTCCCACCTTTATGCCTTCATACACAAAGGAATCATATTACCATGGGAACATTATTACCAGATTCTATACCTGATTCATGTTATGAATCTAATTATATGTTAAAAAATAACCAAAATTATCATTATTCCATACTACACACATTGACACACCACCAATAAAAGGTACCTCAGATCCCTTAAACTCTTCTCAATCCCATGTTCAATGCTAATCGCTGTTAACCATAAAATAATATTTCCCTATTTTAATTCCCTTAATCTTTTGGGTGAACAACTCATTGATTCCTCATCGGTATCCTAATTCCAACATAATCATGCCATATTATTATCTATATGCATATAACCCTTCCAACATCAGGATCATACTCCCATGACCAACATATCACTCTCTACAATTGGAGTGTCATTTTTTCTACCAAACTCATGTAACTCGAAACCACCACATCCAATGATCCATTTTTTCCAAACTCAATGATTTGATGTGTTTGTTCCGGTCTCACCAAAGTGAACAAATTAAACCCCATAAATTTCTTGATCAAGTCTTCCAAGAACCTCATCCATGTAATTTATGTATATCTTGGAAATAACTAGGGCCTCACTCTATAATGGTAAATTGTGCACTCCATACTATATTGCTTCACTCACACTGCTGCAAAAGAGAGTACTATAAAGATTCTACTGATAAAATAAATGATTCTAATCCCAATAAATTATAAATACTAAATATATAATTATAACACTCCTTATATATTCATACAAACATTATGATTCATCATACACTGATTCTTCAATGATGTCACCATTTAGGGAAGGAATATCTTAAAAAGCCACCAAAAAACCCTTAATCCTCTCTAACCACATGTTTCTCATTAAATCTAAGTCTCCTCACATTGAGAGTGATTAGTTATCAAAGATCCACTACATCCTTATAGTTCTATACCAATTAGACATAAAATAAAACCCTTCGTACCACCACCACTATAACACCACTCGAGATCCCCTATTAATACCTAAATGAATTACAATAAAACACAAGTAAGTTATTTTACCATTCCAAGACTAAAAAAATACCTATTCATAAC
The DNA here is from genome assembly GCA_963277665.1 of Viscum album. Lineage (NCBI taxonomy): Eukaryota > Viridiplantae > Streptophyta > Magnoliopsida > Santalales > Viscaceae > Viscum > Viscum album. Next base: position 1,912,419,556 of record OY728155.1, read on the forward strand.
CTACACATACAAATTTATTTATTCTAAAATACATGGGTTCATTATCCTAAGAAACTCAATTTGTTAACCCAAAGAGCAACATACACATCTTTCGTGTTCCAACCACTCTGACATCATCAAACAACAACATTGAATGCTCCCCTAGGACTATTAACCAATGTAGAATAAATATCCTTATTGGAGATAAATTACAGCGTCTAGGATAAATATCCCTATAAAGAATCTAGATATTCTATTTATCACATCTAACTCACTAGACCTTAGCCATCCTCAATACTTAAATCCAACAACCCTAGCATATCTCACAATCCAATTAAATCCAACCACCACTCATCACCCAATGTTTCTTTTCAGTATCATAAAAATATAACCACACTAGATTAGTGTACCTATACTAAAAATTCAATTAAAATTTCACGATAGTGTCATAATTACTATTATTGGCATCTGAATGATCCTACACTTTGGAAAATGCATTATAAAACACCATTAATTTATGTTATTACTTAGAAATAAATCAAGGGGAAATAGGTTTCATGCTGCAATCTATCACAAGAAAATATATCAAGGACTCAAAGACCATTCCCAAGGCTGTCAAAACAATAGAAATTTTGTAGACCAAGAACAGATACATTGGTTCATGTCAAAAAACAAGTGATACAAACCACCTTGATCCCTAAGAGATCCATCAATTAAAATTTCAATGTATTAAATATTTACCATTATTAAATCCAAATTATTTTAATTTTAAAATATTTTATCATTACCTCAAATTTTAAAATATTCATTCATTTTTAAATTTATTATTCTAGGGATTTGGAATGGTAGTGTTCCATTAAAAGTTTTTAGGGAAATCATCAAATGAGTTTCTTAATGATTATTTATTTAACCAAAACCATTTTTTAATTACTCTATTATACCTTCTTAATAACCATATGTCACCTGAGGAGTCAGTCAGGTAGAGTACCGACATTCATTTAATAATTAGACATATAAATGGATGCATAATCAATAAATAATGATACCTATAAATAATTTAAATCCATATATATATAAATGAATAGAAGAAATAAGTTATTGAGTGTAAATAAAATGTCATCATAGGATAATCCTAGGCACTATCAAGCATAGGAAGCATACCTGTGATATATCAATTATATATGTATAAACATATTCATAATCATCCACTATCTCTTGAAATGATAGGAAAAGAGATAAAAATAACATACATTAAAAAATGAAATCCATGTACACCACTAAAGGTGGAAATTGATCAACTATAAGTCATAAAACAAGAACAATAATTACCACCCAAGGCAACACAGTTTTCCAATCACATGGTGGCCTACAAGAAATTAGATATGAGCTCAATACCATGATCTAAATATATCCTAATATCCTATCAAAAATAATGACATATTAATACAAAATGGAATTATTTACTTGGATACCAAATTTTATCTCCCTATTCTGGTTCACTCTATGAATAATAAAAATATAATTTACCCATAAAAAAAGAACACATCCATGTACTTCAGAGGATTTTGACTAGTATCGAGGGACAAAGACAATAATATGGGGAGAATATTTCCCCCTATCATAGTAGTAATAAAATTGAAAATAAAATAAATAGATAATGAATTTTGATAAACACCACAATTAACGAATGTGAAGATAAATAAGTACAACAAAAAATGAAATAATAAATTAATGTGTCATATATATATGACCCCCATCATTAGATCATCCGTAATAAGTAAAAACATATTGAAATAAAACTAGGATTAAAAACCAATGTGTAACCAGTTCTATGTCTTACATAGTCCCACCTTCCAACTCCCACCTATAGAGTAAAAGTTACTATCATCATTCCCATCCTTATAAATTTTACAAGTGATAAATGATAGTGAAAATTTATGTTAACAAGTTTTATGCTGACCCAAACAAGGTTTGAGTATAACTTAGTAGGCCACAACCAAGGTTTTTGAAAAAATTTATCCCTCTATATAAGATGTGACATAAAATTTTATGAAAATAAACATTTTATTAATTTTATTTGGTTATTATAATTAGAAATTAAAACAACCAGTGGTGCCTTGGGTTCACTATGACACTTGAGGTTGGCTACACCAAAATTAATCTCTATGTTGTTTACTATGATCGACCATAATTTCCTTATCCAGTTTCGGGTTAACATTGGACATTTCGTATTAATTTTTTAAAACATAAATATCAACATAGAATCTAGGAAGTTATCCTAGAAATCTCCACCCCTAACCCAAAATCCATACACACATACGTGAATTCTTATGAAATATGTTCTACAATACCAGCATTCCCTCATCATTGAATTGATTATTTTGAAAAATGGTTTTGATGATATGTCCAATAAGATCATTATGTTGAAGATTTTATAACAATTATTACTTGACATATTCCTCATGTTATTCTGGATAAGGATTTTCAAGGAATCATATACGAGACTCTCTAAAATTTCCCAATCCTAGTTCACTTTACAATAACTTGGTTGGGTCAATACATGGAATTGATCATTCCACCCCATATTCTAGAGGATTTAGACATCCATAAATGGCCTATGGTGTCACCATTGGGAGATTATACACCCCAACCCACTCTCATATAAATGTATGAAAAAATAAAAAAATAAATAAATTGGATCCAAACATAATAAACATTATATTACACTAAACAAATAAAAAAATATCATGTCATAACAAATTAAATTCCCTATGAAATCATATAGGCTCACAATCATCCCATCATACAACAACTAATCCCCCAAAATATTATCACACAATAAGAGATAAATGAAAGGGAAATAATTTTACAAAAATATCAATTTACATCCTTGAGAACCACCACATTTTGATCTCTAATATCAGTATGAATTATTCCACATGTTCACAAAACACTAGGCCTATTCCCAACCTGAAGCTGTGGAAGATCAAGGTCTTCTCTGGTACCCAAGATTCATGGTCACCAAAATAAGGTGTGAGTAAAACATAGAAGATGACCAAAAACACCATCACCTTCATTTTTTTGAGTAAATGTCATGTATATTCATGTGACATGCTCCTCTTAATAATTAAATAAACTACATAATAATAATTAAATAATAACCATCAATCATTAGGTTATAACATGAAACTTGAGACTGATTATATTCCATTTTTTAGTAATATAGAAGCTTTATAATATGACACATGACTATCACAGCAAATATCAGTCCCAATTATCATAATTTTATCACTTCAATCACCAATTCCTAGGAGGTAATCAAAGGAAACCCAATAGAACCAATCATATAACTGATTCCAAGGTGAATTTCCTTTGAAAATCCAATATCATTAAGAATACATCTGATTCTAGGAATAAAGTCCAAGGAAATTATATATCAATAGGATTATATCCAAATCCAGGTGGATTATCTACTAAATTCAATATAGACCCAAAAACCAAATCCTAATATCAAAGGTGTTCTATATAAGAACAATAGTTAAATATTTGGTGATTTCCTAAGGAATTATAATTAGATTGAAATAATTGATTAATGTAAGGGGATTTATGAAGGAATTATAATCATATTTTTGAATGATGATTTCTACGGGAATGACCCTATGAAATATATATTATATAATATTTAAGATCAGAGCCTGAGGAGTATCTCATTTATCCAAACAGTGTTAGGATCATTGATTATTTTGGTTTGAAGGTGACAACTAAAACCATAACTACCCATTCACGCATGCATGCCCGAAATGGTCAATATGTAATTATACATATCTTGGTGTCCTACTGGGGTCCCCTTTGTCATATAATACACGAACACCCCATTTGAGAACCTCAGTCTATATCTTACCACTCATGTTTTCACCCATTAATCAATTCATCATATCTCATGGTATACTCAGAGAAATATTAAGGCCACATTATACTCCAAAGAAAGTCATATATGCGCCCCTTTATAGAGATGGAACAAATCCTTCATAGACCCACCAATTCTAATTTGTCAGGCACTCCTATGGAAGGGATTTATGGGAACATATACTAAGGGCTTCTACATTCACCAAAATTATTTAATTCATACCCCTAATGGTCCCATATGTATAAAGGATCATAATTATAATCATGGTATATAAACCCATAATTTTCATAAGTTGATATTATATCATAATAAATTCATATTAAATAAGTTTTATTAGTACATGTTTGATGACCATAATTGTTTAAATTCATAACAAACAAGTTTTGAACTATTATAAATTCAAGAAAAATCATTAATATCTACCACAAATATCTTCCCAAATAATACACTTATAAGCAAAACTCTACATAGAACAATTATTCAAGACCTGTAAAAATATAACATAAGAAAGGGAGGTATCATATTCTTAGTAAATGTAATAATGAAAGATATCAAAGATCACATAAGCATAATATAAAAAAGGGTATGGAAACATAAGACTAACATTTGAAAATCGTTCCCATAATATCATAGTTCATAATATTTGTCAAGGCATCAAGATTTTAATTTCATAAGACATGAATCATAATGGAAACAAATAACATGATATATGATAACAAAGAATTATAATAAGAAAAAATTTAACACCATACACATAATATTAGAAAATCATTTACTTATTAAAGGATCAATTTCAGGACTATTATAGTCCATTGGGTTCACTCCATATTCCATAATATCCTTATAAGATAATCACTCCCAAGACTGTCATTGCAGATTTGGTACACTACCCATTATATAATATCCTCTTTCAAGGATCAATACAACACTATAATTGTTGATAGAGTCACTTATTGAACTAGTTTAACTCCTATTATTATCATTATTGTCTCATGAAACATCCTTCTCTACCTAACAAAATGGAGGGCGACATAATTCCTAGATCACCCTTAATATAAAGAAAATCACATATATGAGTTTTATGAGATGAAGAAACATTCATCATAGAATAACCTGTGGACTATAAGCCGATTTTAAAAATTATTCATTATTTCATAATATCCCAAAATAATGGAAAGAGACAGGTTTCATAAAGGTTTCATGACAACATGGTAATCTCATAGGAAGGAAATAGGTTTCATAGAATCACAAATAGATCATAATCATTATAAACAATCAAAATATTGAAATTTTATTGTATAATTTGATAATATATTTAGTAAATACTAAATAAAATCAATAAAAAATGGATTTAAAATATCATAGAAACATTTTTTTAGGAAAATAACTTTTTCACTTGGAACACCATATATTTAGAATATAATTTATTTTAGAAAAAAGTAGAAAAAAAACAGTGAAAAGAACCATGAAAAAAATGTAAATGAATAATTAAACCATAGATTTCACATAGATGTGGGAACTTATATTCATAAAATTAATTGTAAAACAATTATTAATTTCACATTTTTAGTGATAATAAAAAAACAAACTCATTCATATAATAAATATAAGTTGTCATTGAAAACATTTTGTAAAAATTAAACATTGGTTAAAAATTAATTTAATGAATAAATATTGGATTTAAAAATAATTCTTGAATTTTTTTATAGAAAATGTGGATATGGAAGATAAATTATTATCGACCGAAGTGTAAAATATGGTCATTTATCATTCAAAAAATAATTTTAGTCTCTTGAGTTCAAAAAGAGTGTTAAATAAATGAAAACCATGTAATCTAGAAAAAAACTATAAGAGATTAATGTTCAATAGAATCTAAGAGCTAGGTCATATAATTTATTCATTGAATTCTTTATCATAAAAAATCTAAATAAACAATGAAATTATGACATAAAACTCTTACCTCATGTTTGATATTCTTCGAAAGTTTTTTATCCCTATGTAACATCCTGTTACTATATTCAGTTATTTCTAGACCCATGTTTTTATCAAAAACTGTTTGGGTTTCTTTTAAGGGAACCCCATGTGAATACACGAATAATTTTGAGAGTTTTTTCCATTCCATGGTTGTTCCATGGCTGGTACATAGTGTTCACAAACCATGCACTCTTATAGAGAAAAAACTGAAAAACAAGGAAATTTGATTTTGCATAGTTGGCACATGGTTTGAATAAACACGAATGCACTTAGTAAATACCATGCCACCTGAAAAGGGGGTGCAATTCTAGGGCTCACAGTTTGTCTAAAACTTTCGGATCTACCCACGAAACTATGCGTACTGGATTTATTAATTGGGATATTAAATTTAAAATAATAAAACCCATCTATATGGCCCTCAATGGACTTGTATAACTCCATAATGAATTAATATTCTGTGAAGGCTCCAAAGATAATTTTTTGGACCCTCTATCTCCTCCAGAAGAAAATTGATGCCAGTTGATTAGTGTTCAATATTCTTTAGGTTGGTTTCCTCTTCTTGTTAACAATCTCTCACTCTCTATTTTCCTCCTTAGGTATTTTTATAGCTCTATGATGGTTGGATTATAGAGTCCCTAATTTTTTTATTCTTAAAATTTATTTAGATTCTTGGTTTCTCATTTTTGATATCATTAATTGGATAATCTCATTGGAGGTGTTTTGATTTGAGATAATGTGATACCATGGTAGGTGGTTCCATCTTTATTGGACAATTTAATTAGCCCTAAATTATGTGATTTAAATTCATGTTATAGACTATCATGAAATTTATTTTAATTTTTTATTAAAAAACCAAATCAATTTAATTGGGAAATTTGGTATGGGAAATTTTATTTTTGGAATGAGATTATAAAATAACCCTAATTCCATTGATACATTAAGTATTTCATGTATCTTAGTTTAGAAATTATCTGTCTAATCCATATCATATTTTGAGGTGTTGTGATCTTGAATTTGAACATGATTGGACCATGACCCAATGTCCATTTATGAAAGTAGACTATTACATCATGGTATTATTTTGGAGGATGATACCATTGGTTCAAGTTTATTGTAATCATTATAAGGATAGTCATGAGACGTGGGATAATGTGACCCTAATTACAGAGTAGTGACCTCATCTTTTTTTTCTTGGATGCTTATGAGTAGTCTTTTTGGGGACAAAAGGTTTCATTGGTGGGGAGGTTGTAACTTCCTACTAATTCCTTTTGGTATTACTAAACCCCTCATTTTATCAACAGATGGTTGGGTTTCATTTAAGGGTTCTTGGGGAAAAAAATTGTATAATTTCGAAAGATCTAGGGCAGTGAGTAGTTGGCACGTGTTTTTCCCCAATCGTGCACCCTACTAGAGAAAATATTCAAAAAACGAAGTGGGGGTTTTAAATGGTTGGAAAAAAGTTTGACAAACCATGTTCCCACCTAGTATACAACATGTACCTAAAAAATGGTTGCATGGATTGGGTGCATGGTTTGACTAAATCGTGAAGATCATCCTAATATACAAAGTTAATGGGATTTTCTAATCTGAATTTTTGTATTAAAAGACTGAAAACCCTCTTACAGGTCCCCGATGGACTTGTACAACACTATTATGGATTATTCTTACATTGAAACTCCCAAGATGTTTTTTTGACCCTCTAAACCCTATGGATGTGAATCAAATCTTGGTGAATGGTGTTCAATCTTCTCTGAGTAGGATTTTTCTTTGTGTTCTATCTCCCCCGATATCTCCTTTTTCCTCCATTGGGTTTTGTATATCTATGTGTTGGATGGAGGATCTAATACCAACTTTTTTGAATCTTAAACCTTGGTTTCATTCTTGGTTTCCCTTTTTGATGTTCTTCATCATTGAATATTATTTATGATGTTTTTAGTTGAGATCTCGTGATCCTGGTGTAGGTGGTTCTGTTTTGATTGGCAAATTTAATTAACACTGAATTGGTTGATTTAACTTTAATTGTTTGATTTAAATTTAATATATTGAATTTGATGAAATTTATTTTAATTTTTTCATTAAAATACCAAATCCATTGATTGGGTGGGTAAAATTTTTTAAATTGGATTTTTTTCGTGAAATTTGGAAAAAAATCTGAATTCCATTGAATTGGAGTGTATTTTTGAACATCATGAAAAATGGTGAAATTTAAATTGTTTAATTTAAATTGAGAAATAATTTTTTTAAAAAAAAAATTGGAGTATAATTTTTTGAATTTAAATTTATGGAATTTATTGGATTGAATTGATTTTAGGGTTCTATTTAATGAAAATTAAATTAAAATGGTTTTGATTGAAACTTTTGGGTTTTATCTTGTAAAAGTAATTTTTTGGATTAAAACCCCATGTGTTGGTTTTTAAAGGGATATTGGAATATTATAAATGGATAATGGTATGAATTTTATTTTGAAAAATATTAAAATAAATTTCTCATCAATGATTTGGAACTATATCACATGAATGCCTAGGTATTTAGTGAGATATTGAGATATCACTCTATTATTTACAGCATTCCAAAACCTAAATGTATCATGTCGTATCTTGGATAGGATGGGGAAGAATTCAACTTGGCCAGTGTCAAAGAGACGTGTGAATACACATATTTTCTTATCATATTCAGTGTGAGGGATTTCCATATCTTGGAACTATCATACCTTATGGAACATTAAAATGTTGTCCACCTGTTTGTATTTGAAATATATTCCATTGATTATTGAAAACTATATTATATGCCTTGTGAATTTATATAAACAACTTTACAAAAAGTGTTTTACTAATCCATTTTTATAGAAATACTCCATAAATTGAAATTTTAATCATTTTTTAAATTATTTCCATCATTTGAAATGTAAAGCATTATTTGTTTAAATATTTTATAGAAATGTCAAATCTATTTATTTAAAATGGAATTATTTATTTGGGTAATTAAATGTGGAAACTCTTATGGAATCCTTATTAAGAGCCTCTTGGTATTTTAGCTAACCCCTACCTATTAATTTATGTTTTTATATATTATATAATTCAAGGGTCAAACAAGGGAAAACAACCACTTTAAGGTGGTTTTGGATATGGATCTTAGTGAAAAGATAGTTGAGTCTACTATGACTAGGGTTGTTCTTTCAATTTCTTATACTTTTCTATATTACATTGGTTTTTATTCATGTATGAATTCTAGGTAACATATCCTTATGGAGTTTCTTTTGAATATATACTGATTTTTTTTATTTTTGACAATTTTTATGTAAGATTAATTCCAACATTCATTTTTTATGATGCCAAGTGTTGGACGCCAGCCCATGAGGATCAGGAATGCCCTTCGGGCAATGTTAAGACCAGCATAGTTATCAGGTTACCAATGTGCCTGATTTGGTTCATGACACCTCGTATATAGTAAATAAAAATGTCATATACACCTTTAATAATGTCATTTAAATAGTTATAACATCATATATGATCCACTTATGAAATTTAAACATCCATTATTTTATAAAATATTTTCATACTATTCATTTGAATATGATAACGATTTTTTCCATGATATTTTCCATTCAACAGTTTTAGTATTTGTTCATTGATCATGGATCCATCATCTATAGAATTTTATTCATGATACAAATTAATTATACATTTATTATATAAATATTAGTCATTTTCAATGGATGGAATGATAGAAAGGTTAATAATAACTAAATTTTAATGAATTAGTATAATATCATCTATATCATATATATTAATTAAATTTATAATTATTAACATACATGAATGTTGTAAATGGGAAAAAATAAAATCACTTCTTAGAGGTAGAAATACACATGTACACAATAGTGACGTTAATGTTTTTTAACAAATGAGAATATAAGAAGGTATATATGATATTATAATTATTGAAGAATAATTATAACATAAATATAATATATGAACTTTAAAATTATCATAATAACATTTCTTTAAATATGGGTATGTAAAATTAATTTTATTTTTATGTGGAGGCGGTAGTCCCCACATACACACGAGGGACATATTCACTTCCCATTTGATAATAAATTAGGTGAATAATAGTTATTTCAGAGTCATAATAACATTTTATTATATTAATGATACTGATTCTATTATTTTATGTTCAACACCAAATAATTTTATGTGTTATAAGAATAAAAAAATAAAATAGTTTGGATAGTATGATTGTATCTTTTTCAGTGGACCTCCATTAGATCATTTGTTAATGAAACCTGGATTGGTATTTTACAAAGGCCATACAAACTAATTCCTGGATAGGGAATTTGAAAAGATAATTTTTTTGGGGTTTGGTCATGATAGATGGGTCAATGTGGTATAATTAATAAAAGTGAGGGTTGTACTTTTGTAAGTTTATAGGGGAAACACTATGAATTTCTTTAAATATTAAAATATATTAATGTCATACCCATGTAAAAAAGCTTCATAATGGAAATATATTTCAATTAAATATTTGTATGAGGTGCAAATATAGGAATAAAATATAATTTGGACATTTAAAATAACAAAACATATCCTTCTCTCTTGGTCTAACCCCGAGGTAAAGAAAATTTTACTATAAATGGGGAGAATCAATTTTATTATTTGTACTATTCATTATGACAAAAAAATGTGGTCACATTAACAAAATTTTAAAAAAATTCCTAGTTTCTAATAAATTATATCAAATTAATTCAATGAATTGGGAAATTTTATTTTAAATTTAAATATGAAAATTTCAATGAAAATGAATTTTCCATAAATATTGTTTTATTAATTTTCAGAAGTTTTTATAACAAAATCTAATATAAAATTAATTATATTGATATTAATTGGATTATAAAAAATATAATACAAATAATGTTACTTATAAAATCATTTTAAAACAAAATGTATCTTTTTAATTTCCTTAAATGAAAACACTATTTTATTTAAAAATCAGTAATTGTTTATTAATCACCATAAAATAAATCTTATCAGAAGATTCCCAAAAATTCACTAAAATCAACATTTTTCATGTTTGTTTTAAAAATGATTTTCTATTTTTCAAAAAATATTCTTAAATTATTAGAAATTAATTATGCTATTTTCTTAAAAAATAGAACTCATTTGTTAGGAAAATTTTTATTTTTGATGAATATAAAGACATTACTAAAAATTGAGTTCAAATTTATAAATATATTTACATCATATAATAAATTTAAAAGTATTATTCAAATTTTAGTTATTATTATTCAATATATCATCTTAAGATGATCATCAATGGGGTGATGGGCCCGTAAGGGGCACAGTGGGTTAGGCCGCTCTCCTCGTCGCCGCCTCTTTACCTAGGGTTTTCGCGGTGGCCTTCCTCTGCTCGGCGTGTCCTGACGGTTCCTCTGTTCGAGCGGCTTCGGTCATCTCTCTCGGTGGTTGATGTTTTGCTGCGTCTCTCGAGGTCGAAAAGGATGGCGGTGATGGGATCTGAGTTGCGGGTTCCCTCTTGCTTGCCGCAGTTACGTTTCTTCGCGCTTGCGGTTACGTTTCTTCGTGCTTGGTGATCTTAATCCCTTGAGGAGATGTTGGTGTGTTGATTCTGTATGCTGGAGATTTCTACAGCAAAGGGTTGGAAGGTGTGATTCTTGATTTTCGTAAGTGTGTTTTTGATTTTGTGCTTGGGTCTTCTACCCGGTGGTTTCTGGCATGGGATGGCTTCGCTTCCCAGTGATTGGCCTCGCCTCGGCTCCGGTGGTGATGTTCGACTGCGTTACTGGTCGGACCTACGGATGTAAGACCGATTTCTCCGGCATACTCTTCGGAGCGTTCTGGGCCTTTCTCGGTAGCACGTCGGTGTCCTGCGGTGGAGACGGTGGTTATGTGTTTCTCTGCTAGAATGTTTTTTGGTTTGCTGGATGTTTTTCTTCTTTGGATACGTTGTGGAACGCCGGATCATTCGGGAGTGTTTGTTTCGCGGTTGTTGTGACGACGGTGGCTGGACGATGATGGCTAACCTATTATGAATGGTGGTGTGGTGTTCTTGCCGGCAGCCGATGACGTCTCCTGACGGTTTCGCCGACGTCCGGTGTGAGGTTTACGAGGTTCGATGTTCGTGATGATGTTCGACCTGTAGTGACAGTGATGGCAATGTGGGTTGATGGGATCATGTTTCGAGGGTGGCACGCGGCTTTTGAGGGAAATGTTTGGTTGTTTTGAAATTTGAATTTGGATTTTGGGGCTGTGTGTATGGGTACCGGGAACCCTAAAACCGGCTAAGGAAAATTGAAAAAAAAATGTTTCGGATATATCATCTTAATGTCTAGTTTATAATGGTGTTCTATGTTATGCTTCATTTAGACTATATGAAGCATGTATCATAAGAAATCAAAGAAAATAAATTTACTAAAAATATATCATAAATATAAATATGTTTCATTATACAAGGTTAAAATTAATTTTTTGATTCAAATTCAATAACTAAGATAAAAATATAAAATATACATATTTCATCAGATCCTCAGGATCCCAATTAGTATCTATGAATTTTTCTTCCCTCCATTGAACTTTAAACAGGTGAGTTGTCTTCTTCCGAATCAATTTATCTCTATGATTAATGATTTAAATAGATTTTTCCTTATGATAAAGGTAATGTTCCAATAGTAATCATATGTCTTTAAAACATATGAAGGATCTATTCTATACTTACATGGGAAGATACATAGAACACATCAAAAACTTGTTAAAGTTTCGGTGGAAGAGCCATGATACAAGCTAGCAGCCTGACTCGATGAATAATCGTAGATGGTCTAATATACCTAGGATTTAACTTTACCCTCTATTGGAATCTCAAAATGTTATTCTGGGGAGAAATTCACTAGAATACCATCTCACCAACTTGAAATTGTATTTTCCTATAATGATTATTGACAGAAATTTTCCATCGACTACGAGCTTATTTATTTTGTTGGGAAAGAACCATAACATTCTTTGACATTTCCTTTGTTAAAAAAGGCCCCAATATATTTATTTCCACAAATTCATCACTTCATGTGGGAGTTTTAGACCACTTTTCGTAGAGGGAATCACAAGGATCCCTATTAATGATCATGTGAAATTTATTATCATAAGAAAACTCAACTATAGGAAGGTTTTGATCCCAACCACTTATGAAATATGTAGAACAACACCACAATATATAATCCATGGTTTAAATGGTTATCAAGGATTTACCACCTTTTGGTTGAACAATAAAAAAAATACAACTTCAAATCCAATGGTTTTTTTAATTTTTGTCAAAACAACAAGGTAAACCTCATATCTCGATCAAATCCAATAGAATAAAATAATCCTTGCAAGCATACTACTTACATAATTTGTATTTTTCAGGAATAATCAAGAGATAAATATTATCTAATAGAAATGATCTTTTATGAATATTTAACGTGAATGAATACAACCAAAATAGAATTATGGCCTTTTTATATAATGGGGAGTCCAATGAAAAAATTTAGGGTGATGCTTTCCCATTTACATTTTTGAATGGTTAATGGATGTATCATCCCTTTAGTCTTATATCTCTCAAACATAACATTATATCATACCATGAATATATATATATGATAAAAAATATATTTAATCATGTTATCCAACCATAAATACTCTTTTATGGTTCTATACATCTTTGTACTTCCATGATGAATAGAGAACACTGACTATGATATTCATCAAATAGTTCCCTCTTCAAATATGGTTTGTATGGGAAACATACATGGTTCAGGAATATTAAAATTCCATAATGAATAATGTGATGTTAGGTATATTTATTACCTACATTTAATACTCCACATCATATTTATGTTCTTCTTTAGTCTTCACATGAATATATTTTAAAACATTCATCTAAGAAAGATTAATTTTCTCCATGTCTATTAAGAATTTACATATATATACTTTTAAAATAATGAAATATTATATCTTTTATGAAACTCATCATAGATAAACTAAATCAATTCATTCAACTCTGATCATATGTCACCTTTTTTTCTTCTCTAATGTCCTTTTGTATTGATAATCCATAATCACTAATCAACTTCGACCATCTTGTCTAGAATATATTCAGATCTATCTATTTGAATATATACATTAAAAATATATTATCATTATATATACCAAAACCTTATACATGATTATAATTCATCTATATCGTTAATTTAAAAATTACTAAATCAAAATAAAAAACATGAGTTTCGTAATTTTTATCTTGAATCTTCAATTGTTGTGAGGCTTATGCTATCAACATGTCATTTGGCATGTTTAAAAATACAAGTCCCTTTTTCATGGAATCACTATCAACAATTTCCATTATCCATTGAGGATTATTGTAATCACATTTGTGATGACTATCCTACTAATTATTTCCTTTAAATTGTCCTCACATTCCAATATCAAAAAGAAATTGGATCCATTCCGAGTTATCTTTCTTAGTGAATTAGATAATAATTATAACATATATAAAAATAGTTTATAATATACATCAAAACCAAGTAAACTGTGAATATTTTTAAATGTTTTTGTTCAGGGATTATATTTAATAACATCTATCTTTGATGGATCTACATATAAACCATTTTTTGAGATTATATTACCCAAAAAATTTTACATATTGCAGAAAAAATTCATACAAGATAAATTTTTCATAGTTATTTACATTTTTTATATTCTTTAGTATAATTAAAAATTTACCACAGTGCACCCCCCTTAATTTATAATATATAACAATTTTTTCTATAAATACAACCAAAAACAGATCAAGGTAATCTCTAAAGAATCTATTAATTATATCTATGAAAATAATAATGAAATTATTAATGCCAAATGGAATCACAATAAATTAATAATCTTCATACATCATGTAGATGGTTCTCTTGGGTATGTTTTCAATTTTTAAATTGTATTGATAGTATTAATATTAAATATAATTCATGGAAAAATACTGAGCTATTCGTAATTGATCAAAAAATCATCAACAAAGGGAAGATGATACATATTCTTGATTGGGATGTTGTCTGGTTCCTGATTCGAAATGCATTAAATCATCCATATTCTTAAAAATAGAATAGGTGTACACTATAGTGACATAATTGGATGAATGAATCCCATATCATGATTATTTTTGACTTTATTCTTCACTTCATGTAACTCAATAAGGGACATTCTATAAAGTTTTTTTTTGAAATAGGTGTATTTCCAAAATTGAGATCTATTGAATACTAAAATTCATGATATGCTGGAATACTAGGTAACACTTCAAAAAAACATTAGTAAAATATCATAGAAAAAAATTTCTTCAATTTTAAGATTCATCCCAACCATATAATATAAACACCTCTTTAGAATAGGATTCAAGATCTATATAATGTGTTCAATTTCTGTAAGATGTATATATTAATAATCAAACTAATAGACAGTCGCATGATTTTTTTCAATATCATATTTTATTATATTACTCAATAAATTTTTCGGAGTGTATGTAAATAAATCCAATCCATTCCTAAGAAAATATCAAATGCAATTATATGGAGAATAAAAAGATTTAAATGACCATCATTTTCAAAAATATTAACTGGATAAGATTCATAGAAAATAGATGTGATAATTATTCCATATGTTATTTTTCCTATTAATTAAACATATAGTTATTTAGGATACTAATTTACATTTTTTTAGACTTTTATTGGTTACAAGAATTCATAATACTGAGCTCAAATAGGATAATGAAATAGTTGAGCATAACTGTTACCACCACAACTTTATCATTGTAGCTTTAATCAATTTCTAAAACAAAAAGAGTTATCATGACCATCAAGAATAATTAATTAGATTGATCAATGATAAAAAATCATATATACGATGTCTAAATAATAACATAATCTTTCCAATATATAATATGTTTGGTTTTTCTTAGTTCATCCATTTTAAATATCTATTCAAATATATCATAATGACTAATAATGAAACTATAAAGTAACCTATCCAAATCCACCAGGTGTTTCAAACAATTTCCATTATAAGGGAACAATCACTATTCACTAGAATGATGGTTGAGATATACCAAAAAAAATATTTTGAGTTTATCACCACTAGATAATTTTTTTTTTAAACCATGTCTACAAATAGTATCCATAAAATGAAATATTAAAAGAAAACAGTATAATCTCTTCCTTACCAACACTTTATGATGGTATCCTATTCTTAGACATATCCACATTGTATTTCGTGAATTTAAATATTTATAATATCCTATGATTGAATAAACATGTTCTCTAATAATAATTATAGTGACCTATATTATTCATTAATACATATTAAATTATAATAGATTTATATTAATTATATTTTATAAATACACACCCAAGGAATATAAATGTTTAGTTTCTTGGGAGAATAGATAACCAATCTTTTTATTTTATGATATATGTTCAAAATATTCCCCAAAAATCCGCCCACACAGTACTCTTCTAAGACATACTCTACATAGTACCTTTTTTTATAATCTTGGAAATGAATGATAATAAATGGTTATCTCTGATGCTTAATAAGGGTAATAAAGGGTGATATCCATTATCACATATATATATAACAAGATTATAAGGTTATAGAACATGAGGTTAGCATTTTAAAACCACACCCTACATATCGTAGGTCATTATATTGAGTCACTGAATAAATCGTAGAAGATCATAAAACATGAATCATAATGGAATAAAAGTACAAGATGCCTAAGATCATAACATTATCATAATCCACAATTTTTCCACATAAGCCTAATTATAGAAAATAATTTCCTTAACAAATATCCATTTTAAATACTATCATAATGTATTGGATTCACTCCCCATTCTAGCATATCCATATTTATGGTCCCCTCCGACGACACATATTGTCGATGGGGTTCACTACACATTCCATAATTTCCCTAGTCAAGTTTCTCTCTTAAAACTATCAGAGTAGATAGAGTCTCTTAAGAAACTAGGTTCAAACCCTATTCCATCCATTATTATGTAATTATATATCCATATTTTTTCCTATTAATTTAATGTCAATATTTATTCAGGCCCACCCATAACAAAATGAAAATCATAAATATGATGGTGAGAATATCATAAAACATTCATTATATAATAACCCATGGGTATGAAATGGGTTTCATAAATATTTTATCATTTGATTCTATATTTAAATATTGAACACATATTATTTTCACAATGGTTTCATAGTAAATTAGTTATCCCAATAAAATAAAACTTGCTCCATAGAATTGTAATTAAATCCTTATCATCATAATCTATAGTTGTCATTACATGACTCCATCTCATAGCTGGTGAATAATAATATTACATTGTAATGATCACAGGAAATAAAATCCTGAAGGTCTGAGTATTTTAGAAGACTTAAAATGTAGATCAAATACATCAACCTTACCTTACAATAAAAAACAGAAAATAATAAATAGATGATCCTTTGAAAATTCCATAATTCTCCAAGCATGTATGTGCATAACAATTATAATACAGTTCATGAAATATTTGGAAAATAAAAAAAAGACATGGGTGAATTCAAATTCTTAGTAAGGGTAAATAATACAATAGAATCCATTATGAGTAAATAAGAATAAATCGTAAGTCAATATATCTAGTTGAAACATAATACACTTAATATTAATCTAGAGAATAATATTGTAAGAATAAATAACACCATATAAAATAATCACATGAACTAGAAAATATAACCATGGATATTCTTCTAGTAGAATAATCACATGGAATATCAATAAATATTCTCATAAAGAGGGAATGCAGAATTATGGACATCTAAAACATACCATCAAGGATTTATTATAAGAATATAATACATTCAAGGCTTTATGCCAAGAATCTAATAAATAGGCAAGGCCGTGGAAAAAACCATATCTATTTTCATACTTGAAACCTACTGATGCATCATGGGGCTATAGTGGGCCCCTCCCATTACATACTAATTACAGTGCATTTCTAATCTAAAAATGGTGAAACATAACCTTCAATACCATATAGAAGACTACATTAGAATAAAGAAACCATAAATATGTATAAAATAAAACATAGTATGTTTATATAGTAGAAAAAAATATAATATAATCATTAAAACTCATTGAGAAAGATATTCATTTTTTACTTTTAAATCATTTAAAAGCCTCACAATAATAAAAGAAAATATTTATGTGGAAAATAATATTTTAAGATTGTAAGGTAAACAACAAAATTTTATGGAATCCTAATGGAAAAATATCCTCTTGAACTGTATACGTTAAAAAACATGCATTCCTTAATTTGTTTAAAAGGTCATAAAGTACATCATTTGGAAAACAATAGAATGATTCCTTTCAAAATGTTTTATAAAAATTAAAACATGGGTATAAATGTCAATAATTTTTTTTATAGTAATATTAATAATATTTTGAAATAAATTTTCCTGAATCATGGACATGGGAGATAGAGATTTCTTAGTTGATACTTACGTATAAATAACCTCAGATAATAATGAGACCGTTAAATTAACCATTATTTTGTGATTCTTTTTGAGTGATTGTCCTATACCCTCCTATATAATGGAATGATGAGTGTTAATAACTTATTTTATAACCGTTATCTTGTTTATATTATTTTATATCATCTCATTATAATATATTATTATATATATGTTAACAATCATTCATTATTTTACTATTTTTGGTGCTAACTATGTAGTTTTCTCAATTATTTTATGAAGTGTTATTTGATAGTTCTGTTAATCAGATAATGATTTAATAATTGAAAAACTTTATCTGAGGAATTAATTATTTTATAAATTTAGTACAAAGTTATTTATAATAATCTACAATGATTGGAGATAATAAATCAAATGCACTGTTCATAGAGATGAGAGGTCGTACATACGCATGATTGCTACTTTCATTTCGTTGTTTTATTAAAATATTGAAAGATTAATGATACATATTAATATTATAATTATATTATCATATCTATTTCATATATTTTATATGTCTTTATTAAAATTATTTTTAATATTATCCATGTATCATGTGAATTAATCATATCTCTTTGAGGGGGCGGTAGTACACACTTCCACAAAAGATGTTATCATATATCCATAATATGGAAATCATGAAGGTATGATTAATATAAAATTTACAGTATATGAATTAGGTTAAAATTTATATATTATAATACCATGTAACTGAAAATATACTTTTAAGACTAGCTAGTAAGGTGGTAAAGAGAAAAGAACAAAAATATAATTCACGTAGTTGATTAACCGAAATAACATGGACAAGAATTTTATTTATTTAGTTTTGGATAAGAGGAGGTGAGAAATGAAATGGATATAATATATTACATTATAAACATAATAGTATTGTATATACATCATTCGAAAGTAATAATTCACAGATTGATGAAGGAGGTGAGTATAATGTTGAAAAAGAAAATAAATTAAGAAAGGTCCATTGAGAAAATTACCCCATGAATATCACGTCCTTAAAATACCCATAAAGACATTGGATTTGATATTTTGGTGAAACAAGAACCACCTGGATATAGGGAGAGTTACAAGGATATTTCTGTGCAGATATTTGATAAGATACAATTATTTTTTGAACGAAATGGGTAGGTGAGTGGTGGTATTTATACTTTAGGAGAGGTTGGTTAAAGTGAATAAATTATTGATTATTTTATATTTAAATCTAACCACAATGATGTGGAACTTATTTAAAACAAATAGTTGTTAAATTAATGTTTTCTAGGATATTTAGTATCGATATACTCTTCATCCAACTATCAAATATTTCAATATTTAGGGATGATAAAATTTTTCCTTTTAACTTTATCGCTTCTCCGAATTTTACCTATACAATGGTATATAATTTTTTTAGCATGGTAAATTTTTTGTTACTTAAAATTTAATCAACTTAATAGCCTAATTTGGCCTTTATAATTATAAATATGGAATCCATTTTACCAAAATAAATTCAAAAAATTAGAAAAGTATATTTAAAATTAATTTTGTAGACAAAATGAATATGTGGGTTTTTGAAGTGAAAGGTTCAAAAGTTTGAAATGTTTTTATATATAATTTCAATTTAAAATTGATTCCAATGACCTATATTAGTTTGAATAATAAAAACTAATATAATTATATTTTAAAATTAATTAAAAGTATAATGTTACAATATAAGTAAATTATATGAAAAATAAGTTTTCAATTAAAATAAAGTATTTTTAACTATAAAATAAAATATTAAATTTATAGTAAATATAAAAAAATATAATAAAATTAATTTTGATGACCCTCTTACAATTAATAATATTATTTTTTGAAATAATACTTATAAATGTTTCAAAAACTGAATTTTAAATTTGTACGCCATCAAAAGGCAGTATAACTGTGGTTTTTCAAAATACATATTTTAATGGATTTGTTCATATATCACATATAGAAAACACAAAAAAACGAATGTTAAACAATATATTTTATATAATGTGGTTAATAATAATCACTATTTCTATTTTAACAATTAATTTTTAATAAATTGTGGTCATTTGAACTCAAAGTTGTGTGTAACACAATCCATTAAAGGCAATGTACCATGAAATCTTGGGGCGTTACAATCCAAATAATAAAGAGTATATTATTAGTGGATCATATCCTCAGTAAATCATATGTGACATCAATGGTGTTATCACATATGAGAAATTTATTTGAAAGAACATAGTGACTATTCTTGATGAAAATAACCTATTCACTTAGAAATCTTTTATTAGTATCTAATTTTTTTTAAAATATTAAGGAAAATAAATTATTTGGAAAACCCTTCAAAAATTTTAGAAGAGGCTCCAAATAATTAAGTGGTCATGATAGAGGGAAATTATTCCCATGTCGTGTAATTAAATTAATGATTCTTTTTAGAAATTATGTAAAAATTAAAAAATACCACATTCAAAAACAATAAGAGTATTACTTTTAATAAAAAGTAAAAAATAAAACAAGGTGAAAACATACATTAAAAAATGATAAGATAATATTATAAAAAATCGTAAAAATATTTTATAAAAACATTGATATTTAAGAAAAATGATTTTTGGGTGAACAGAAAAATAACTTTAGTTTTCCTTAAAACATTATTTTTATCTCCTTAGTTTTCAAAGAGATGGATATTTCTTGAAAACTTGTAATCTCATGAAACAAATTATGATGAGGTCATAAAATATCATCATCAGAAACATAACCATAAATAATCCCGATAAATGATATAATGGTAACATAAATCCCTAATCTTAAGTTTAAATTGATTCAAAAGAGATTTATCCTCCTGTATAAAAAAAATTAAAATGATTATATAATATAATATTCTTTTAAAAACATATAATTTCATATATTATCCACCTATAATAATTCAACACAAACTTATCAATAATTATATATTTAAATATTCATTTTCTTATGTTAATTGTTTCACTTTTCATGAGTGATTCTGTTTTATAGTTATAATCCTTGAAATTTGATCATGTTAACATCATATATAGAATTTTTATGCATCATATTTTTATCACATATTTTCATTATATAAATATTTATAATAATAAATAAAAGTTAGTTATTGAAAAATTAATTACACCATTCATAGAGACAGTATGACGTATTTATGTAAGAACATTGTTTTCACTTCTTGATGGATGGAATGAATGAAAAAAACAAATAATTAAACTTTTTAGAGTCTCTAAAATATCATTTATATCATTTATATTAATTAAATATATGCTTTTTATGATCCATGTAAATCGTAAATGAAAAAAGAATCACATCACTTCATGGAGGTTCTAGTACACAAGTACACATGAGCTACAATATTGTTTTCCAATAGATGGTAAATTTAATAAAATATATATATGATATAAAAATTATATTGGAATTAATATATCATTTATATCATATATAATCATAAAACAAATCATAATATTAATCAATGAAATATGATGATGATTGATGAATTGTATTGCTATGGGAAGGTGGTAGTCCACATGTACATACAAGTGATACATTCACTTCCCATTTTATGGAAATGATGTTGAGTTATGGTGATTATATAATAATAATAATATTTTATTATACTTAGGATAATTAATTTATAATTTAATCATGAATAAAAAATAAATATTAGAGGTAGAATATGATATATATTAAAATAGTTTGAGTAGGATGATTAACTCTTCCATGGTATAAATACCTTAAATAATTTATTAAGGACCATAGGACTAGTCCGTTAAAAGGAAAATAAACCTCATTTCATGTATAGTGATGTTTATAAGATAATTGGGTAGGTTTTGGACATGATATTTTTCCCAAAGTTGTGAAACAATGTGAAAGGAGGGGTATCCTTTTATATGTGCGGGGGAGCACACACTTGGATTTTCTTAATAGATTAAAATATAATATTTTCATATTCATAATAAATTCATCCAAATGTCTATATATAAATATTTTCAGAATTATTTGGTCTAAATATGACCATAAAATAGTATATATACAATTGTAATGGGAAATACCAACCTAAAATCTTGGTATAAACCCTTAGTAATATTTTTTTAACCATAGTTACAATGACAAATGTTTACAAATTCAATTATTATTTATGATAAAAAACTTATAAATTTATAAATATTTATTACAAATATTTAATTCTTTTTATCAAATTCAATTCCCATAAGTTCAAGAATATAATTTAAAATTTATCCCTAAAATCCGAAGAAAAATAATTTTCCATAAAATATGTATTCATTAGTATAAATTGTTTTTATACCCACATTAAATATAAAAATTATTATAATAACATTAATTTTATTATTACTAATATAAATAAATTAATGTTATGTTAAAACCCCTTTAAAAAATTATAACATTGTAATTTATTAAAATGAAAATGAAGTTTTCAATAAAAAAACATTATATTTTTATAAATAATCAAAATAATAAATTTTTTCAAAGAATTATAAAAAAATCACGCTATCCTAGTTTTGAAATGATTATTAATAAAAAAAATTCATTTTGACAAAAAAATTATAAAATTTTCAAGAATTAATTATTTTATTTTCCCAAACAAAAAATAAAAAAAAATTAAGAAAATTTGTACTTTTGAAGTATATAATGACTTTACTAAAAATTGAGTACTTATTTCTCAATTTATAATATTTATCAAAAATAATTATACATATTTTATTAAAATATGTTTATTTCTATTCAATATAGAAACATAACATCTAGGTTATAATTTTGTACTATATTATGGTTCGTTTATTCTTAGGTTGGCGCGTATAAAAAGTTAAGAATGAAACAAAATTTATTTGAAGATAAATATATCATAAAATCTCATGGTTTTACATAAGGCCTCGGTAATTGGTGGTTGAAGAATCAATACAGAGAACAAAGGTCCATTTTAGATCTTGGCACTTTGTTTTTTTCTATCCATATTCATTCCATTAAATTTAAATAATTTATATAATTGAATCAGGTAAAATTCACTTATTGGTGTGACTATATATCAGATGTTGTAAAAAATGTATAAATATTAGAGAGAAATTCCTAGGAACCACCTAACATAATTATGAAGATATTTTGTTTCATGAAACTCATTCATCCTCATAGAAGCTCATATAAGGCTCTACCAAGATCGTATCACCTCCCAAGACCCAATTTCACTAAAAAACATTTAAAATTTTAATTATATAAATTTTCAATTAATATAATGAATTTAATCCAATTAGTAATATTTTTCTAAAATATCATCGTGCAACAACATAGTTCTAAAACCATAGGAAACAGGATGAAAACCACTAATGGGACATACCCAAACCTAATATATGTAAAAAATACAATAAAAAATCACAATCTAATGATAAATTTTATTCAAAATTTTAAAAAATCAATAAGTCCACGGTACAACATACCTCATGGAAATTGATGAATAATAACTTGAATACATCCAACCAATATCTCTTTTATAATTCACAAGCAAAGGACCCAATAAGTGGGTCGATTTTACAATGATTCAGTAAAATTGTTACACAAACCTAAGATTAAAAAAGAAGTAATATTGAATAATGAAAAAGGAATTACAAGAGTGTAAATATTATAGATCTTACCTTGAATCCTAAAAAAGAAAAAAAAATACAATAAAATCAATGTCCTCCATGATAGAGGGAGGAGATCCAAATAGAGATTTTACCATCATCAAGTGTACTAATTCTTAGGGGGTCGTAAGGGGTTCCTAAAATGGACTACTGGGTAATTTACCACATGGTCGCTCAAAATGTTATTTTCTATCACAAGTTCATTGTGTGGCCATAAGTTTCAAGTAATAAAACATACTCTAGGAAAATATAATGCCCACTTGATTGATACTTTAATGTTGTAACAATTATTATCATGTTGTGAATTGTTATATAAAGATGTAATTTCCCTCAGTTATCACATTAATAGCCTGAATAATCCATGAAAAGGAAATTCACAGTGTGATCCCTAGTAATTACTACACGAAGGTCCTAATACTATAATTTCAACCAACTCAGCCACCCAACCATAGTACTTACATCCATTTGAAAACCCTAGGAATCCAATCAACCTATAACTATATCCTATAACACCTCTAAACTATTTCAAAATACAATGAATTAAAATCATAGTCTCGGTTCCCAAAAAAACCCATCACCAAAATAAGATGTCAAATTTCATCAATAATTCATGCCCTGAAAGGGTATAGGGTTTTACAAACACCATAGTTTGATGCATTCAAAATCTTGAATAATGATACAGCCCTAGAATGTTGATACTATTTTTAAATAATATATATAATGAGACACTAATATAATTTATAACATAGAAGGTCATGATAGAATGTCAAATATTTTTTATAACGAATGATCCTTGAAAATTATATGTGTTTGTATAAAAAATATAGATGCGCATAAATTGAAATCATAAGATGTATTATTTTTTGACATGATCAAATATAATCGTTTGATTATAATCAAAATATGTGATTATTGGAATGGTTTCTTAGGAGTAAATATTCATCATAAAAGGTATATGATATAATAATTATAACTAAAGAAATAGGGACCAATGGTAATCAATTATAGTATAGATGCATAAGTGATTTATGTAATTTTATTGAATAATATGTTAAATATGTTTTGTATAAAATTCATTGTTATCTTGGTAAAATATATAAAATAATTATATCAAAATAAAATCTATTATACATATTCCCAAGATGAAAATATATAGGAACACAGTATATGGGACTTCTCAAAAAGGAAAATGGTTAAAGGAATTCATAAAATTTTAGAGATATAATTCAATATTCGATGTGAATTTATTCATTCTGATTTATATGGTAAAATGTGACATAATTAACCAAATGTGTTCTTAATTTAATTATAATCAATTATGATTTCATTTTTATGATAAATTTAATATTTATAAAGAACAAACATGAGGCTATATAAAAGGATTAAATTTTTAGAGGTGATCCTGTGATGAAGTTGGGAGTGTTTTTTAGATAATTGAGATCTAATAATTGGAGAGTTCACACTAGAAATACTTTTGAAGAATGTATCTATAAACATGGAATAAAAAATCATTATTAAACTCCTTATAAACCATAATAAAATGGATTTTTTGGAATAAAAAAGGGTGATTCATTGAAAAGGGAACAATAATTTTGGTTGAAATCCAACTCTCATTATTCTTTTTGAAATAATTTGTCTCAATAGTAATGCATATTCAAAAAATATTATTGGTGAGGCCTGGATAAAATAACATATACTATGCTATTTGGGAATCAGATAATAAATTAATTCAACATGTTTATAAATCACTACTCTAAAACATTCCCTTAACAATGGTAAAAATGGCCCTTATTAGTGCTAGAGAAGTGTTTTCGACCACAACATGATTAAAATCCCACGGATTCCATAAGTTCTATAAGAGTTATTATAAAGGATCTAATTTTTCATAACTTTTATTAAACACTCATAATGGGATCCTTTATCAGTTTTTGTAAAATAACTCATAACATATCTCATTATCTTTTCTTAACAAAAAGCTGATAAAGGACACCTTTATTAGTGCACTTAATTGTGATTATAGAGGGGAATACTGCAATGTTCTCTAATATCACACTACATCACAAATGTATTGTGTTGTAATATAACATTCCATCACCAATGTAGTGTACTATAACAAAAGAATTCCGCAATAGAAAAAACATCACAAAGTAGAAAAATCATGTATCAATGCATAATATAAATTAATTGAAATTTACAACACAAATACAATAAAAACACTATTTTTTAGCTACTTAAGACATTAGTTTATTAAATTACAAGATTAATTAAAAATAATTTCCTACATTAAGAAAACAATGATCCTTTGTCTTTTTCCCCTGACCCTGACTCATGTTATTTCAAAACAAACCACCCTTGATCAAGAAAAAGAAAACACCTTTATAAAAAAATCCTTATGTTGACAATAATATAAAGAAATAAATAAAACAAAAAGTGTCAATTTTAAACTATGCTTTGATCCATTGTAGGAACACTATATATTATATTGAATTTTGGTTGATTTTATCATGTCACACTATTTCTTGTTTGTGTTTAAACATTGACTCTATGAAATATTAGTAATATGGTATAAGAAAAAAATGATCAATATATTGATTAAGTAACAGAACATAGTAATATAAGAAGACAATTTAGTCTTTTATGATTCATTTTGTCAATGTGATGTGTGTTTCAAACTAAAATGACACATATATATTGAAGATATGCACATGGAGTCATATTTTTCACACTATCTATCAGATTGCTGTAAAGATGATACCTACACATCCCAAATGACTTATGGATTATTTTATTCAATTATAAATACAATCTAAATATGTTTTCTCATTCATTATCATGTCACAAGTCTTTCCTACTAAAATTTAATTTTAAAAATGATACACACTAATTGATTAATAATGGTCAAATGATGTGTCAATGTTATGTGAGAATGATTCCCACAAATCAAAATTGAATTCTGGATATTTTTTATAAATTATAAATAAAATCAAGTTGTGTTTTATTGTTTTTAAGTGAGTGAAAATATATGAAAAACAATTTCATATTTAAATAAATAATGGGAAATTTGAGTCTTAAAGGATACATCATGTTTCAAAATGAGATTAGGATGATTCCTACACATCAAAAATAACATATGGATCATATTCCCAAAATTCAAAAAAATTAAAATGCATTTTATCACTTTTGAGTTTTCCAATTTTCATTTTTACTAAAATGAATGCAATTTTTAAATAAAAATACACACATTCAGTAAAGCGAGTCACTGAATGCAACATATTGAAGTTCATTTGATTCCTACGCATCTCAAATGGATAATGGATCATTTTTATAATTTATAAAAACAATAATAATATGTTTTATTATTGTTGTGTATGTCACTTTTATTTTTTTCAAAATATTCATTTTTAAGTATAAACACACACACTTTTGGGCATACTGGTCATATCATATGTTGAATTTGTTGGACACCTCATGAATTAATCATGTTTTAATGATCACAAATCCTATTTCTATTAATTAATCTCAATCTTAATTACACATCTTTCTATTGCTCTTCATGTCTTATGGTGTTAATTACTCTCTATATTATTTACAAGTCTTAGGCATGATCCCAAATCTCACTTATAATATCAAGTATTTATTTTTAAGATTCAAGTTCTCTTACTCTCTAATGATTAAACATAATTCATATTCTCCATATTACTATCTAAGTATAAATACAGATATTTGTCTAAGTATAAAGACACTATGATGTTTAACACAGTAAGACAGACTGTGTACGAGACACAGTCAGAGTGACCCAGACACCGTGAAGGACACACATTGAGCTACCCACCATGACTGAGACACCGTGAAGCACTCACTGGGAAGCACTTACCGTGAAGAACTTATCGTGAAACACTTACCATTAACCACATGCTGAGAAGAATATACAGTGAAGAATACATCGTTTACATAATCATTGTGACACAGTTTCTTAACTTTTTGTCAATATTATTTAAATAATACTAACAGTCATATCTGATGTTTTAATGAAATTAATGTTATTTCATGATAGTTGTTGGCAAGTCAGAAAACTGTATCTTGTACCTATGAAAAGGGATTCATTCCCACTTCCAGAATGAGTGGAATATAACGAAGATTGAGATGAAGTACATAAAAAACAAGTTTATGTAGTGGTGTGCAAGTTTGTTAATACAACAAGAAGAACCTACATACACCCGAGAGCACTGTACTGAACCAAAAGAACAATCCTGAGCAATAAAGAGATTTCAAGACTTTCAATGAACTCTCATGAGTGAAATCCAACACCACTGAAGACCACACGATGAATCGAGAGATCATTTTCACTCCTGTAGAACACAAGCTGAACTACGACACTCTGTTTCTCAACAGAAAAACCAGAAAATGACTAAGAAGCAATTCTGATAAATCCAACGAGTCCAGAGCTACATTGATAATCACTAGAGAATTATAAACTCTTATCTATTCTCTCTAAGTGATATTTTTATTTACTTTTTAGCAGTGTGGTGTACTCTGTATATCTCACACACACACTGTCTCCAGCACTGAACTGGAGGATATCAAAATCCTCACTCTAAAACTCATAACTCTTTTTTACCCATGTCAGCTGTGGAAGAGGTCCTTGTGTGGCCTGATCAATATTTTTTTCCCATGAAGAATAGTGGTAGAGGTCCCTGCATGGCCTGGACAGTTGTGTAAACGCTTGTTAACCCTGATCCAGGGTGTGGATCAAATTTATAT
The DNA here is from genome assembly GCA_963277665.1 of Viscum album. Lineage (NCBI taxonomy): Eukaryota > Viridiplantae > Streptophyta > Magnoliopsida > Santalales > Viscaceae > Viscum > Viscum album. The sequence goes on from OY728155.1 coordinate 1,912,448,424, forward strand.
AAATTTGAGAGGATTATGTCTCGGCTTGAGGCTGAACCCATTTTTACATCTGATGTGCATCATTAGTTTATGTTTAAAGTATACTACATATATCTTTTATACTCCACTGCTATTATTTTGAAATATAAAACTATTTTAAAGATACTTTGATAGTTAAATTAGCAAGTGTTTACACTTATTGTAAATTAGTAGGTTATTTTAAAATGTTAGTTTGATCTTGTGGTTAAATTAATTGAGACCTAATAAATCTTTTAGAAGATAAGTGATCATTTACAATCTGTATAAATTCACTACAGTTTAACTTGTTTTATAAATTGGTGGATTTTAAATAGAAAATATTTTAACAAAAATTTTAATTGGAACTCAATTCACCCCCCCTCTTGAGTATCCACTCTGAGCAAAATTTGGTATCAGAGGGTGTTTTTATTTAAGTATTTTTTTTAAATACTCTGTTTTTTTTTTCAACTGTGATTTTAGCTGCATCTTTAAAGATCTTAAATTTATGTTAGTTAAAAATTTTATTTCTTTAAATTTAATTTCTAAAATCTAGCTTTGCACAATTTACTAGAGGGTGCTGCTACTAACATGCCACCTTTCTTCAATGGTACAAACAATGCTCACTGGAATATTAAAATGAAAATTCATTTAGTAAGCATGAGTTTTGATATTTGGACTGCTATAGAATCTCAATATAAAATTCCAAACACCGAAAAAACAACTTGGGATAAACCTACAAAGACTGCCTATAATAATAATTGTAAAGCTATGAATGCCACGTACTGTGCTTTAGGAGATGAAGAGTTTAACAGAATTTCTTCTTATAAAACTTCTTTTGAAATTTGGGATACTTTAAGTGTTTCTCATGAAGGAACAACCAATGTTAAAGAAATAAGATTAAATATATATACTATAAAATATGATAATTTTATAATGAAAACCGATGAACCTATTTATGATATGTATCTCAGGTTCAATGAGAATGTCAATACAATGAATTCACTCGGTAAAGATGTTCCAGAAAAGGAACAAATTATGAGGATAATGGGATGTTTACCAGACCGATCGAGAGGCACATCTGTTTCAATCAGAGAGTCATGTGACATTGCTTCTCTACCTGTCAACGAAATCAGCAGTAATATTATGATGTATGAGGAAGAACTCAAGGTGAATAAAGAGGATGAGGATGAACCAAAAAGGAAATCAGTGGCGTTCAAGACTACTGCTTCAAAGAAAAAGGAGAAAGAAAAAGCTCAAATACAAACTAACAGTTTAACAAGTGAATGTTGAGACTCTGATAGTGATGCTGAAATGGCTCCGATAGCCAGAAGGTTTAAGAAATTTTATAGGAAGAAGAAATTTTTCAGAAAATCAAATTACAAAGGAAAGTATGACAATAACGGACATTGGAAGAAGGACTAGAAAAATCCAGATAAAAGTGATGATGTTGTTTGTTATGAGTGAAAAAGAAAAGGACACATTAAGGAAGACTGGACAATGGTAAAATTCAAGAAGAAATATGATTACAAGGACACTAATTACAAGAAATCTATGAAGGCTACCTGGAGTGCTTCTTAAGATAGCACAAGTGAATCTGAAATGTATGATTCTGAAAAGAATCGTGCCAACATGTGTTTCATGACAAACACATCGGAGGTTTCCTTAGATACTCCTGTTTTAAATTCTTATTATTCTAGACATGATGTAGAATATGATTCGGATTCTGAAAACATGACTAGTGAGGAATTATTTGAATATTGTGATATGCTAGAAGAGACATGCAATGAACTTAAGGATAAATACAAATCATTGAAGATACAACATGCTCTCACTAAAACTACTAAAACTAAACATACTATTGAAAAAGAGAAGAATGTTCAACTGTTAAAGGAGAAAACTAAACTGAAAATGCCTAATGATCAACTTAGAAAGGACTTAGGGAAGTTCAAAAATTGAAAAGGTACACTAACTGAAATTCAAGGAAATCAGGTGGCACCAAAATACACTACTAGAATAGGGTACAAACCTGGACAGAGACAGTTTACTAAGAATAGATTTATTCCTAAATCTGGACAGAATACTTCTAGTTCTAGTTCTGGAAATCCCTATGCTTCAACTAGTTATTCACATAGTTATAAATCAAATAGAGTTTATCTTTCAAAATATATTGATTCTGTAAATTATATGAGACCCATAAGACAAATTTGGGTACCAAAATCATTGATTTCTAACCTGTCTAGACCCAAGAAGATCTGGGTACCAAAATCATACTCTATCTAAAACCTTTTTTGTAGGAAACCTGCTTGAAGAGTTCCCACAAAAAGATATGGTATTTGGACAGTGGATGTTCTAGAAATATGTCTGGGGATTACTCATGTTTCTAGAGTTTAATAAAGGTTGATGGAGGCTATGTCAACTTTGGTGATAATTATAAAGGAATGATCATCAACCTATGCCAAATTGGTAACACTGATTCAGTTTTAATTTCTAATGTTATATTTGTTGATGGACTGAAAAATAACCTGTTAAGTATTTATCCATTATGTGATGATGGTTTTAATGTCATGTTCAAAAATGATTCTTGTAATGTTTTTAATTCTAATTTTTTTTTTGTATTTTCTGCTTTATGAAAGGAAAATGATTATGTTATTGATCTAAATTCCTTAGCAAAAAAAATGATACCTGTTTAAATGCCTTTCATAAAGAGTCCTAGTTGTGTCATATGATATTAAGACCCTGCAATATACACTAACTTAGGAAACTAACTAGGAATATCTCAGTTAGATACTTACCCAAAATTGAGTTTCCAAATGACAAAGTGTGTAATCCTTGTCAAAAGGGAAAGCAACACAAAATATCTTTCAAACCAAAGAAAGAAGTCTCAACTTCTCAACCTCTCGAGTTGGTTCACATGGATCTATTGGGACCATCTAGAGTTTCTTGCTTAAATGGGAAGAACTATGACTATATCCTAGTAGATGACATTTCTACATAAACTTGGGTATACTTCTTAGCTCGCAAAAGTGAATCTTGTTCTTATTTTATTAAATACTCCAAGTCTGTAGAAAACCTTAGTGGAATTAATATTAAAAGTCTAAGAAGTGATCGTGGACCTGAGTTTGAAAATCATGAATTTGAATCCTATTTCTCACACAATGGCTATAGTCATAACTTTTCTTCTCCTATGACACCTCAGCAGAATGGTTTGGTAGAAAGAAGAAATAGAACCCTGCAAGAAATTGCTAGAACTATGCTTAATGAATATGACCTACCTATTTACTTTTGGGTTGAAGCTGTGAATATAGATTGTTATATTATTAATAGAGTCTCAATTAGACCTGTTATTAAGAAGAACCCATATGAGTTGTGGAATAATAGAAAACCTAAAGTCAATTACTTTAGAGTCTTTGGTTGCAAAGTCTTTATTCTCAATACAAAAGATAATCTTGATTAGTTTTCTTCTAAGAGTGATGAAGGAATATTTTTAGGATATTCTTTAACCACCAAAGCCTATAGATATTTCAATAAGAGAAACAAGTATATGGAAGAATCTGTTCACATGAAATTCGATGAAAATGATCCACATGAGTCTAAAACCTCTGTGGAAAATCTTGAAGAAGATTTATCTATTCTGGACATTAATGTTAAAATCAATGAACCTGCTATAAAGAAAACCAGCTCTGGACTTATTCCTGAATATGCTTCTAATGAACCCAAACCTAGAGAAGAACCTGAAATTTCTAGTCCTACCTTTTCTAGATCAACTAGAATTCTAAAGAATCATCCTTTAGATGTTATTGTAGGAAATCTTGATAGAGGGAATCCGACTAGAGATTATGTTAGAAATCATGTTGAACATCAAGCCTTCTTGTCACAACATGAACCTAAAAACATTGATGATGCTATTAATGATGAGTTTTGGGTAATTGATATGTAAGAAGAACTCAATTAGTTTGAAAGAAATAAAGTGTGGAATCTTGTTGAAATACCTAAGGACACATTCACCATAGGCACTAAATGGGTGTTTAGAAATAAAGTAGATGAATCTGGAAACATAGTTAGAAACAAATCTAGGCTAGTTGCACAATGCTATAGTCAAGAGGAAGGAATTGACTATGAGGAGACTTTTTCTCCTATATCCATATTAGAAGTTATTAGTATTTTACTTGCTTATGCTACAAAACTAAATTTCAAACTATATCAAATGGATGTCAAGAGTGAATTCTTAAAAAGATATATTGTTGAGGTTTTTTTGATGAACCACCACCTGGATTATCAAACCCTTATTTTCCAAATCATATTTTCAAATTATCAAAAGATTTATATGGTTTAAAGAAAGCTCTAAGAGCTTGGTATGATAGATTAAGTACTTTTTTTAATTTCTAAAGGTTTTATAAAAGGTATAGATGACCCTACTCTTTTTATAAATCTAATTTCTATATATGTTTTAATTGTAGAAATTTATGTATATGATATTATTTTTAGATCTTCAAGAAATTCACTATATACTAATTTCTCTAAAATAGTTCAAAATGAATTTGAAATGAGTTTAATGGGTGAACTCAATTTATTTCTTGGATTTCAAATCTCTCAAAATGATGGTGGAATTATTTTAACTCAAAGTAAATATACTATAGATCTTTTAATATTTTTTGGATTGGATATCACAGAAGGTAGTGACACTCCGATGAGTACCACCTGTAAGTTGGATTTTGATGATGATAGTAAATCTGTTGATCAAACCACTTAAAGAGGAATGATTGGAAGTCTACACTACCTGAATGCTAGTCTTCTTGATATTATGTATAGTGTGTGTATGTGTGCTCATTTTCACGTAAACCCTAAAGAGTCACATTTAAATGTTGTAAAGAGAATTTTCAAATACCTCAAGCATACTCCCAATTTAGGACTGTTCTATCCCAAAGGACAATCATTTGAACTAGTTAGTTATTCTGATACTGATTTTGCTGGATGTAAGTTAGATAGAAAAACCACCTCTGGAACATATCATCTTTTAGGCAAGTCACTAGTATCATGGTGTAGTAAGAAACAAAATTCTGTTGCATTATCTACTCTAAAAGCTGAATACATTGCTGTTGTAAGTTGTTGGGCATAATTTTTTTGGATGAAACACACATTACTAGACTATGGATATTAATTCAGACATGTCCCAAAAAAATTTGACAACACAAGTGATATTAATATTTCTAAGAATTCTGTTTCACATTCTAGGAAAAAACGTATTGATGTAAGACATCACTTTTTGAGAGATCATTATCAAAAAGGTGATATCACTTTGGAATTCATTAGTACTGAATATCAACTTGCTGATACATTCACTAAACTATTAAATTCTGAATGATTAGACTACATCATACATGATCTTGGTATGATTAATCATAAATATATATCTTACTGATCTTAATGCTCAATACTTTACTGTGTTTTACTTTATGGTTTCATGCTCACTGTTTTACAGTTACTATTTCATGCATACGGTCTCACCGTTATGATCTTGTGCTCACGGTCTGTTAACTCACTATCTCACCGTGACTGCACAGAATGATCACAGTCTCATGGTGATTACCACCAACTATCTCATCGTGATGACTTTTTTCATCACACCATAATGCGTACTCACGGTCTCATCATGAAAATTAATTATATTATTATTTTTACTCGTATCATGGTAATTTTTATTTCACTATTATTTGATTTCCCCATTTTATTATGACGTTTGACATTCCAAAATGATAAAATATAAGGGTTTCATTTGATTCCTTACTTAAACTCTCTCCCAAACCTTCTCATTCTTAAAAACCTTCTATTCCCTCTTGCCCAAACCTTCAGTGGATGCTAAGGATGAAGCGTCCATATTCACCCTCTTCCGGGAAGCACCGCTCTAAGAAACAGAACAGGATACTGAGGATAGCTCCCAAAGGACCTCTAAACCCAAACTTGGTAATCTGTACTTTTTTTCCTGAAAAATAAGTTTTCCCTGAGTGGATGTTGTCTAGAAAGTCGTTAGTTTTGAAAGTTTTAATAGAAAAAGGATGCCTTGAATGGTTCTCTGGACAAAATAGACTGATTTACCCAAGGCTGGTTTCTCAATTCTACCAATATGTGAAGTTTTCCTTTGATTTTGGAGAAAGATTTATGGTGACCAGCTGGATCAATCGTTAAAAGTGATCCTTCTGTTTGAGGATGTGGGCTACATGCCTAAGAATTCCACATGAAGGAGTTTTTTAAGACTACCAGAGAGACCCTCCTCTATCTTTAAATATCTTCAATCTGGAAAATGCCTTGGAAATTCAAAGTGGTAATGGCACCTAGAGAAGGGCCATAGCTTCTGAATTAGATGGGGAGACTATACTTCTTTTCAAATTTGTTCAAAATTTGATTAGTCCGAGAAAAGTGGATTTTTATATAATTATGTATCAGGATGTGTTCCCGATTCACCTGTTGAAGAATAGACATAAGATCTACCTATGCAAGTATGTTATTAACCATATCTGTGAGCTGATCAATGTAACTTCGAAATCCACCTCCTTGTTTTACTCATGGATGATTTCGGCTATGATAGTTTCCAAAGGGATGGTTGGACCGAATGAAGAAAAGTTATAAGACATTGATTTCTTCTTATCCAAGCCTATCAGCAAAAGGATGAAGATAAGTTGGAACCCATGTAAGAAGCATTGGGTTGAGGATAATGATCAACTCTATAAAAAGTTTAATCATGTTGATTATCCAAGAAGACCTAAGAATATATTTGATCCTGGTTTGGAAGCAGATAAACTGGAAAAGTATTCAGAAGAAGAAGAAGAAGAATAGAAAGTAACAGCTGAAGTATCACCTAGAGAAGAAGCTGGAAGACCTCCAATGGAATGAATTCCTGTTGAAAAAGAAAGGGATGTTTTCCCTGCTATTATCTATGCTGAAATACCTCAAAGAGAGTAAGTAGATGTTGGTTTGAGAGAAGATGGGGCTCCTGCTTCTAGTGATGATGTCAATCTAGAAACACATCCTAATGCTGCAAGAAAATTGGTTTTTCCCGATTCAGAAGAGTAAGAAACCATAGAGACAGACCCTGTTGAAGAGGATCTCCCTGTTGAGAAAGAAGAATGTCTGGATGCTCAATCATTGGAACAATCGGTTCCCGAGATAATTCCCTCTACTGAAGAGAGGATGGAAATTTCCTTTCAGCTGGCAAGACAAGAGTTTGCTGAAGAGATTAAAGATGATCATATGGATCTTGATCATGTTGCTAAACCTATAGTCTCGGAAATTGAAGCACAATTTGAGGGGGAGGAACCTCAAAACCTTGAGATTATGGAAGCTGGATCTGCTGTAGCTTCTCAACCTACTGTCACATATTCTGTGTACACTCAGTATGAGTTCCCAAGCTTTTATGATGTGATTTAGACACATTATGTGACTACAACTGGAATGGATCTTTCTTATCTGTTTCAACTAAAGTCTATAGCTCATCCAGAACCAGTACCAGAACTAGAGCCTCAATCTGAATCTGAATCTGTGTCTGAAGATGACTCTGAACCAAAACGAAAACCTGAACCTCTACCATTACTTGCACCCTTACCCGAGCATCACTCTTTTCTGACTAGAGATTATCTGAAATTTCTTGGAGAGACTCTGTTAGATGGAGTTGAGAAGATATTATCCTCTCAACCTCATCCAGTGACTTAACTAAGTCAGGAAGATGCATCAATTCTCTTGGAAAATATTATATTGCATATTCAACCAATATTGATTCAAGAAATTCAAGAATTCAGAGTTGAAAATAAGCTGCTAAGTGTTGATGTTGCAAATCTGAAAAATATGGTAGCAAATTTTGCAGAATGAGTTGTCTTTAATATCAGAGAATGCTCTTGTATCTGCCCCTGCACCTGTTGATGCTTCTCCTGATCCAACTGATTCCACCATTGAGAGGGAAATTGTGTCCCAAGTGCATCCATATCTACTATATTTTGATGAAAATATTGGAAAAAGACACACCAAGATGCTGGAATGTATGAGGGACCTTGTAGAAAATATGAATAAACTCATAGGTGAGTACATTGGATGCCTACAAAAAGATCTAAAACATCTCAACATTATATCCAAAGCTGTTAAAGCTTCTCTTGATTTAGGTCAACCTTCTCTTCCTCTTTTGGATGATTCTCTGCTGAGATCCATAATCAAGGAAAAACATCATAATGCCTTATGTGTCTTGGATCTGTCTTCTTTGTCAGAAGTGGTAAAGAATAGTGATCGAGCATTGGACTTGGTTAGAATTCATTATAATATATACAATGATTCTCAACACGATATCACTAAGAAAATAGATTTTTATCTCACTCGGATTTTCTCCAAATGTGATATTGTGGAAAACCTGAAAATCCCTCCTGTAACTCAATATTTTAATGCTCAAGTTTAGAAACATACATAGTTCACCAAATTGTTGGACAAATTCATGGAGAATAAGGAAGATTTTGAAAAGCCTATGAAATATGGTGGAGAAATCATTACTGATTTCATCAATATTTTGACGCCATATCATCATGTGTAGAGTACTGGTATAGTTGATTCAGCTGCTGCACCCCTTAGACCTAGTCTACCTGCCTTAGCCTCAACTGCCATATTAGTCATCCAAGCTCTTTCTCAGATCCAGCCAGTCATTCGTGACCAACCACAACCTAGATCTTCTACGACTCCTACTTTGGATCCATCTATTTTTGAAGGTCTACCCTTACCCACTTTTTCTACCACATCTATGCCTTCTTCTACTTCAGCACCAGCTCCTGCTACTGCTCAAGGCAAGGAAAAGGTGGATCCCTGAAGATTCCAGAGACTATTTTCTTACTTTTTGATGGGATGTCCTTTCTTGTTTCCCGTTTATATTTCTATTTTATGATATATTATAAACCCTTTTTAATGAAAAATTCATTGTTTCATTTCATTTTCTCTAATTTTTGATAATCCCAAAAGGGGGAGAAAATCTACAAGTATCTGTACTATAATGAGATATGTTATGTTGAATTTCATTTATATTTTGACTATACATGATTTGTGATCATCAAAAAGGGGTAGATTGTTGGACACCTCATTTATTAATCAGGTTTTAATGATCACAAATCCTATTACTATTAATTAATCTCAATCTTAATTACACATCTTGCTAATACTCTACATTTCTTATGATGTTAATTACTCTCTGTATTATTTACAAGTCTTATGCATGATCGCAAATCTCAATTATATTATCAAGTCTTTGTATTCATGATTGAATTTCTCTTACTATCTAACTTAATCCATATTCTGCATATTACTATCTAAGTCTAAATACAGATATTTTTCTAAGTATAGAGACACTGTGATGTTTGACACAGTATGATAGACTATGTACAAGACACAGTCAAATTGACCAGACACCGTGAAGGACACACCGTGAAGGACACACCTTGAGATACTCACCATGAACGAGACACCGTGAAGCACTCACCGTGAAGCACTTACCGTGAAGCACTTTCTGTGAAGCACATACCGTGAACCACATACCGTGAAGAATATACCGTGAAGAAGGCATTGTTTACATAATCATTGTGACACCGTTTCTTACCTTTTTGTCAATATTATTTAAATAATACTAATGGTCATATTTGATGTTTTTAATGAAATTAATTTTATTTAATGGTAGTTGTTGGCATGTCGGGAAACCGTATCTCATAACAATGAAAAGGGAATCATTCCTTTTTCCAGAATGAGTGGAATATAAGGAATATTGAGATGCAGTACACAAAAAACAAGTGTAAGTATTGGTGTGAAAGTGTGACAATACAACAAGAAGAACCTACATACACCCGAGATCACTGTACTGAACAAAAGAACAATCCTGAACAAGAAGAAGATTGAAAGACTTTTAAATAACACTCATGAGTGCAATCCAACACCACTGAAAACACATGATGAATCGATAGATCATTTTCACTCCTTTAGAACACAAGTTGAACTACGACACTCTGTTTTTCAACAGAGAAACTAGAGAAGGACTAAGAATCAATTTTGCTGAATCCAACAAGTCCAGAGCTGCATTTCTAATCACTATAGCTTTATAAACTCTTATTTATTCTCTCTAAGTGATTTTTTTTTACTTTTGAGCAGTGTGGTGTACTCTGTATATCTCACACACACACTGTCTCCTGCACTGAACTGGAGGATATAAAAATCCTCACTCTAAAACTGTTAACTCCTGTTTACCCATGTCAACTGTGGAAGTGGTCCATGTGTGGACTGATCTCTATTTTTTTTCCCACAAAGAACAGTGGTAGAGGTACCTGTGTGGCCTGGAAAGTTGTGTAAACTATTGTTAACCCCAATCCAGTGTGTGGATCAAATTTTCAAAAATTTGAAAGGACTAAGTCTCGGATTGAGACTGAACCTCTTGTTACATCTTCTGTGCATCTTTAGTTTAAGTTTACAGTATACTACATATATCTTCTATACTCTGCTGCTATTACATTGAAATACAAAACTATTTTAAAGCTACTTTGATAGTTAAATTAGCAATTGTTTACACTTATTGTAAATCAGTAGGTTAGTTTCAAAAGTTAGTTTGATCTGGTGATTAAATTAACTGATACCTAATAAATTTTTGAGAAGCTAAGTGAACATTTACAATATGTATAAATTCACTACAGTTTAACTTGTTTTATAAATTGGTGTATTTTAATTAGAAAATATTTTAACAGAAATTTTAATTGGAACTCAATTCACCGCCCTCTTGAGTATCCACTCCGACCAACAGGATTGATATGAAACAGATTCATTCTTATCGAAAATGTCTTATAAAATCATTTCCCTAAATTATAAATTCAATTTCATCGTGATTCCTTAGTTTTCAATGAGTGACACTTTTTACTAAAATGTCAATTTTAAACTAATAACTAACTCTTTGAGTTATACAAGGAACACAATGTATCAAATTTGTGTGTGTTTAATTCTCATACATCCAAAATGACTTAAATATGTTTTTCCGAATGTATCGTTAAAACTGTAATTAATATTCTTTGTATAGAGTATGTTAGTTTTTCTACTAAAATTAATGTAATTTTTTAAAAAAAAAAGACACACTAAGAGGAATATCGATCACACTATATATCTAATAGATGTATGGTGGATTAATACACATCAAAAATGACATATAGATCTTTTTTATAAGGTATCAAAATTTTCTGAAAATGTTTATTAGTATTGAGTGTGTTACATTACATTCATAATTTGTTATTTTAAACAGGAAACACACACTTTGAGTCATATCAGTCACATAAGTGTCTATTGGATTTAGACGGATTCCTATAACTTAAAATGATGAAATTTTTTTTCTAAATAAAAACAACAATCTAATAATGTTTTCTCATATTTTAGTGAGTGACACTTTTTGAACTAAAATGTCCATTTTGAACTATTAACTTACGCATTGATTCATACCATGAAAATAGGGTATTTGATTGAGGTATATCACATTATAACACATCAAAAATTAATTATATATCATTTTACAATATTATCAAAACATTCTGAATGTGTTTGTCATTTTTTAGTATGTCGATTGACTTATTTACTAAAGTTAATGTGATTTTTAAAAAAAATATTCACCTTGAGTCCTATCAGTTAAAATGTACATTAAATCAGTGATTAATTTCTTCTTGTATGTCCTAAACGACATATGGATCATTTTACTAAGGTATGAAAATTATACAATGTTATTTTCTTAGTTATGATTATATTACATAACTTTTAAAAAAATTCCAATTTAAACAGGAAACATGCTCTTTGAGTCATACTGATCACATCATGTGTCATTTTCATTTAATATGGATTCATACACATAAAAAATGATTAATTAATCATTGAACTAAATTATATGGATAATATGAGTGTTTTTTATTTTTTTGGTGAGTGAAACTTTTTAAAATAAAATGTCAATTTCAATATTATAATAGACACTTTTAGTCATACCATGAACATAGTGTATTAGATTTAGGTGAGGTTTATTCCTAAACATAAAATATGGACCATTCATAATTTTCATCATTTATAAAAACAATACAGTGTGTTTTCTTAGTTTTCAGTATGTCAATTGATTGTTTTACTAAAATAATGTCAGTTTAAAATATAATGACACACATTGAGTCATATTGGTCACACCATCCATCAGATTGAGTTCTGGTAGATTCCTATAAATCCAATATGACATATGGATAATTTATATATCTTATTAGATTATTTTGAATTTTGATACATATTTTTGAGTGTATCACTTGTATTCTTTAAAAAAATGTCATTTTAAACTAGAAACACAAAATTTTAGTAATATTGGTCACATCCTGTGTCGGTTTAACATGAGAAAAATTCATAAATGTAAAAAATTAAAAATGATTCATTTTCATAAATTATAAAAACAATATGAGTGTGTTTTCATGAATATAATTGAGCGATACGTTTCGAACTAAAATGTCAATTTTAAGATGACAACAAAAAATTTGAGTCAGACTAGGAAAATCATGTATCTGTTTGAGGAGAAGCCAATTCATACACATCATAAATTACTTATAGTCATTTTACCAAAGTATATAAACAATAAATATGTTTTTGATCTATTTTTATTCTTTCAATTTTATTTTTTTATTCAAATTAACGCCAATTTTTAATATAATGATGCACTTGGAGTCATACCGTTCACACCATGTGTCGGATTGTGGCATTGCGTATTCCTAAATGTATCAAATAACATATTGATAATTTTCATAATGTATCAGAACCATACTATCTATCAATGTTACCACACATTCCATTTTCTTTCTTCATGGTGATGTCTCGTGATATAACGGGCACATGAGCTTCCTCTATTATTTTGGTTTTCAACAATGAGAAAGGTTCTTCGGTGAAGAACATAAACTATATATGTAGTGTTTGTGGTTTAATAAAGAAAGGAAATAAAATCATGTTAAAATTTTTATAAATAAATATTCAATCTGATTTTTTTCTTATTTCTGATACTTTAAAGAAAAATATGACTTCCATAAAATATCAGTGAAAAAAACTGAATATGTAATAGATAAAAATGATAATGAAATTAACACAAAAATAGTTGATAAAGTGATAAAAAATAATTAAATAATTAGTATGAGTTTTCCTTTTTAGGTTCATTATTAAAATTGTTGAACCATTAGCTTATTTACATTATCTTAGTTTCATCCTTTAATTTTAATCTCTCACTATCATGAGATGCTTTGTAGAAACAACCCCAACTCAAAAAAAAGTATCCACCTGTATAAAAAGAAATTCTTATATGAGTAATAATAGAAAAAAATAAAAAAAATATTAAATAATGAAATACTTCTATGGGCACTAATTTTACAATGAAAACATCAAGATTTCTTCTATTACGTAGTAGAGGCAGCATTGTTTCACTTACAGTAAAGGAATTATAGGGAACATGATGTAAAGATAAAAATGATAACACTATAGGTGTGGTATGGATTTTAGAGGAATAATTTTGTGGATGTTTTGTTTGTAGGAAGGCATGAAACTCATATATAAATATTCTAAAATAAATGAACTCTATAATGGGTAATTAAACATAAATCAATGATTCATTATATAATTTGTTTGTAAAATATATAATGTATATAATGACATTAACATCACATTATCTCAAAGGGTTTCATTAAATTTTATCATTTTTTACACAGGATTGGTTTCATCATCATAGGAAGAAGACATTTTCTACATGAGTAATCAATAATTTAATTTTGATTATGTAAATGAAGTAGGAACAAATAATGTTTTAAAGGAAAATCTGGTACATTTAAAAACACTCTTACCTTCTCATTGTATTATATTTTTTTTAAATGTAATAGGGATTTTATTCCTCTATCAATAATACAAATATACTATTTTTGGTCCCCTCTATTATATAATCCATTCAGTATATTGGTACCTATAATAACACATTATGATCTCCCAACACAAAGGTCATACTTGATGGAATATTCATCTAACTCGATAGTTGTTTTAGTCACGTATAGGAAAATCAATCAATAATTGTATGCTCTATCTGAGACATAGACAATATAAACTAATTATGATGGAATTAACAATGACTCTACATTTTTCTCTTCCACAGTTAAATTGACCTTAATGAAGCCCATTTAATCCACATTCACTTCACTCCAACTGAAAACCCATTTGCAATGGAAAATCATCACTTGAGATGTTGTATAATCCAACTCTTTTATCGATTTTAAAATTCAAAAATAGGAAATATTTTCACAAATTGGGTTCCTATAATTAGATCTATGTATGTGCATCACTTCCACCAAAATCATAACATCTCTATTATTCATAATACAGTAGTAATATTGTTCTTTTGTTTAGAATATGTAATAATTGATTTCAAGACTAGTGTAAGATACAAAATTCTAATTTAGTCCTCATAGTATCCATCAAATCCAATCCTCAATTGAAATTGAATTTTTAGATAACTCCTTATAAATTTGAGCTTGGAGCCATACTATAAACTATTTATTAAGTTTATCTGATATCTATCATTCAACCCTAAATGAATTTATATCTCCATGAATTAATTTTATTGGTTTTAATGTATGTATCATCATATTCAGTATTATGTAAAATTTAATGGTGCACTCTCTCCCAATATATGAATTTAATTGTTACAATATCTCTTTTGTAAATTTCACATTCCATAAGGTGTCTGATATGATTAGAAATCAGAAGACTGATGTCGTCAACACCTGATAGGTAATGGGTACCAAACTCAACAACTTCTTCAAATATATATCTTTCTATAATATAACCTTATGAAAGACCTCAAATCATTCCAAACACTTTCAAAATAATCATATACAATAAAATGGGCTAAATCCATCTATAATGGATAGGACTGCACAATTTAACCTACCTAACAAAGTGAACCATCATGTGGATCATTATATCATAGAATTATGGTGTGAATAAGATCTATAATTTACCTATGAAGACTACAACCTCCATATATATTATTGGAAACTACATTGGGTCTATAACATTACTACACATTGATTTAAAATATATGTATAGTCTAGTTAATGTATGTTGTAATTTCTTTTGAAGAATACAATGTAAAGAAACATGATTCTAATCTTGAATCGAATCATTAATTTCATGTGACTTTAGTTCATGTAACATCAAATTATTCATTGACATGACATTATTTATATTTTATGAATACCTCATAGGAACATTTATAATATAAATGAAATGTAAATTTTGAAATTTTTTCATTTTGGGTAGAGTGTAAGATACTAGAGGAGGAAAAGTTTTCCCTTTACCCTTCACTAGTTCCAAATATTTCTTTCTATCTATGTCACTCATGTCCAACCTAGCCATTATTTCAGCTTTCATTTTTTCAGGAATATTTATTAACATGTCAATAACACTGTCTAGTAATTTTTATCTTATATTCATCACTTCATGAAAATGTCTAACAAAAAAAAATTACAATACTATATTTCAAATAATATTGATTCCTTCTTCTAACCTGATTCTATAAGGTTTTCCAAAAATAGTTTAGAGAAAATAGTTTCAATATATTTTACTTTATAGAAATGTTGATCCCTTGTTAGTGAACATGGTTTTGCACCTTCTTCAACCTTCCCATTTAATGATGACGTCTAGGATTGGTATTTATGTTATCGAGGTAAAAAAATTATGATTTCTTGAAGACATGGTATTCAAGGAATATTTTAACCAAACTGTGTGTGTTCATTTTTCACAAATGGGACACCCCAACATTCCTTTAATTCTATATCCAGATAAATTTCTATAATAAGGAAGGTTATTTATCATCCTATAAAACCTGGAGCTAAATGTGAATTCTTCCCTTCAAAGAGAATCAATCATTATAACACCCATATCCCACATCAGTTTCATATAATTGATCAATGGTTCTATATATAAATAAATATCATTTCCAGGTTTCTTTAGTCCAACTATAAATATAGAAAACATAATATATTTTTTCTTTATAAATAACTATGGTGGAAATTCATAATTTACAAATATGATAGGCCATTTACTATTATTATTACCCTTTACACCAAAATGATTTATTAAATATATATATAATAAATGAAAAAACCTTCCGGGTACATTAACAGATTCAGGATGGTCATAATCAATTTGTTTCCAAAATGGAGAAAATAATATATGATGTAGGTTCCCAGTATTAATTCTTGTATTTTCATTCAATGTAAACTGTCACACGATTTCCTGAAATACATATATTCTTATAAACTATTGAAGGATATGAATGGGCTATACAGACTTCAAAGGAATTAATCCATTTTACTTTTATTGATCATTTCCACAATTATTGAATTTTATCAGTGATTCCCAACCCTTATGAAGCAATATGAAATCATTTATGGAGGAATGTAATTTTTATGAGATCATTACCATTGAATATAGAATTTTATTAACGTCATATGTTCAAAATGAAAGTTCAATTTCTTCTATAATCATGACAATTAAGATACCATATAGTTTTATAAAGATGTTGTGTCCCATCCACTGCCAGCTTTAAAATTATATAACTTCAATACAACACACAATGTTTTTTATTTAGTAAAAATAATATAAAATGGTCTCTTAGCATAGCTATTTAACATATCAAAAAAATTTGGGATAATCACAATGATTATATTCAATTATCATTTTCATTTCATTAATCTGATCTCTATCATCATTTATAGTAGTATTCATATCAAATGATATATAAACTGCAGTATCATCCCTATCATTGTGCACATTCAGTTTTTCCCATGTTTAGTCCAACTTCTATTTCTCTAAAATATTTTGTGAATAATTAAATTCTCTACCAACTCTTCCAAACTAATTATTCTTTAATTAAAAAATTATATGAAAATAAAAATTATTTTATAAGGGTTAATACATTCTACATTTAAAAAATAATGAAATCATTACCTCTTTCACTGTACACATTTGTCAAATTATTTGTTTGCATAAATTTATATTAATATCCATGTTATCAGGTTTATAAAATATTCATTTTTTATAATAAATTTAAAATGATCATGAGATATTGATTATCAATGTTGAAAGTTATATATGACTCTAACAAGGGGAACCCAACATTTAATTGTATCAAATAATCTTAGTATTATTTAATGTAAATATGAAAATTATTTTAAGAAAACTATTACTCCAATACGGTAGGTGTTATCTTTAGAAATAATCAAAATGTTAAAATTATAGAGAATTATTGACCTCATCATATTCATCCCCCAAACAATTATTATTGTATTTTGTTTCTTGATACTGATCCCTATTTCTTATGGACATCCACCTATGTTACTTGAAATATTCTAGGAATTAGTCATCCCATGCTGGGTACTGTTGATAATTTTGTGAGTACTACTCCTCATAATAGTTCACGAAACATAGAAGAGATAGATGATGAGTCTCAAACAACCAAATGAAATAATAACTATTCAGAATATGAATTTGATGTGGATGAAACCAAAATGTTCTTATCATAAATAATGGGGTACTTAATATTTTTAAGTGTTTCTATCATAAAATTTGTAAAACATAAATCAATACAATTAAATATTTTTTTATAAGTAAAATAATAATAAAACACCTAAAAAAATGAATATATAAGATAATTTTATTTTCTCATATAGAGTTGTATACATTATCATGAATAAATTATATATATATATATTTAAAATAAAATTCATCCTCAAAGCAATATATCTATTGATTCATCATGTAAAGATATAATTTCATAGAATAAAGATGATTCTTGATTTCAACCTAAATGGAGTAAATGTACAAAAAGAAGAAACATCCATATAATAAATTCATATATTTAAAATCCTTCATTTTTTTATTTATATAGAATAACATAATAATATTCAAAAAATATATCTTCTAGTGATAACCATAAATGATAATATAAAGTTATATAAAGAGGTATTTTAGTCACAAAGATGTTTAATTCTAGAAATAATCGTTTGATGATTAATTAGATTATATAATGAGAAACAATACATGCATCTTTAGGGATTTTAAAAAATATTCAAATCATATTTTTTGTAAATGTGTATTTATGAGAATGTGTGACTTGAGTGATAAAATTAATTTTTTAATAATAAATTAGTAATAAATGGTTTTAAGAAAATTAATTTTAATTGTTATTTTTATAATTACACTCATTTAGTTAAAATTATGATAATTTGGATGATATGTGGCATTAATTTTGATAAATCATTTGTGTGGTCATTTAATATATTTCAAAACTACATTCTTAAATAGAAATTTAAATAAATAAATTAACATTTTATAATATGAAATTTTTTTATATAATATATTTAAATAAAATTGTGTAAATTAATGAAATATATGTATATCTATAATAAAACACCTAAAAACCTAGAGACGTATGATAATATTATTTTAAATAATTTATTTTTTCAAAATAATCTTAATATGTGTACTTTTTTAGTGTCTACAAAATAATATAATGTTATTGTGTGTATCTATGTAGATGGAATATTAATTTTATAAAAAAACATGAATGGTATTAATGAAATGACGAAATATTTATCCTCCATGATTATAATGAATAAAATTATTGTGATGGATACTATACTAATTATTAATGTAATAATACATAGAGGGAGTTTTTATTTATGTTAGTATCATTATATTTAGAATGTGTTTAATATATTTGATCTTATTCATTTAAATTTTTCAAATACTCCATTTGACACTAGTGTTAAATTTTTTATTAATAAAATCATAAATGAATCACAACATGAACATTCTAGTGAAATTTGGTAATTAATTTTTGTGATATAATATAATAAACCTAATATCAAATTTCTAGTTTGTCAAATTCATTTATATTCAATTAATTCTAGCATGGGTCAATAGAAATGTATAATTAGGATCTTTTTATGATTAAATATGGCTAATAATTTGTTTTTAGTGTATAATTATTACATGACTATATTATTTAAGCACTAATTAAATTTGAAATACCATCATGTGGAATTATAAATACGAATTTTTTGGATATTTAATCTTATAGATTATGTTATTTCTAAGGTGGGATAGAAAAAGGCATTTAATATTCGATATTAGATTAAAAATATCATACATTAACATCTTTTAGAATGGAAAAAATATATCATAAAATTATTAATGGAATTTATGTTATGTAATATTCCAATTCCACTTATTTCCATGAATTATGTACGTGAAGAAACAATGTCAAATGATTCTAGTTGAATGTATAATATAAATACTGAATATGTTACTTTTAGACATGATATGTGACACAATGATCATAAAATAAAACCATAACAATTGTTAATTTAAATTCATGTAATAACCTTGCATGTCCCTTTTTAAAATATATATCAATGGAAATTTCTAAAAAATTAATAGATAAACTAGGAAAGACCCCTTAAAATTTAGTGTTTAGTTCAAAGTGTGATCATGCACTATTGAAATCATCATCCCTAGATCTTTCACCAAGATACCCATGTTTTCTCATGACATGTACATGAAAGAGATAAATACAATATACTAGATATCAATGAAATAAAAAAATTATTAAAATATTTAAACAAGCATTAACTCACTAGAACCTTCGAACACCCTTTAATGAAAATCCCCCTTCAAAATAATGAAAATAATATATTGAAATCAATAGATGAATATCAATATATAATATGATAACAAACAACTTTTAACTTATGAATCAATAATGAGTTTAACTTCAATCATGTTTATAATAATAAATATTAATCTGATTTGGAAAAAAATATGAGACATGGAATAATAACTTTGATAATATGATAAAATAATTCAAACATTCAATTTTATAACCATCTAAAAAAATTAAAATAATTTAACGAAAGTATAATTCCATGTTCCGTGATAACACTAAAAAAATCTTCAAAAATATCAACACACGGTATAATTTATAGAAATATTTGTTCAAAACATAATGGTAATTAATTATAATTCATAATAAATCATTACATTAAAAAAAAGTGTATGTTAATAATATGACCTACTCCAGTAGGGTGGTTCCAGAAACACCTCCATGAGCTTTATGTTGGACATCTAGACTGATTCTCCTATAATTTTTATGAGACCTACTGAACAATATCTTGAATGTTTTAATAATGCTATCCGGGGTGTTATTAACTCTCATCTTGATAGTCTCCCTAATAATTTTAATCATATCATTTACAACTATCCTTTTTCTAATACAAATAATTTTTAATATGGGATCATTCACACAATGGTATCCTAGATTCCAAAACTTATTATAACCAGTATTTAGAAAACATGGGAAATTAATTTAGTTCAATTAAAAACTTTGAGAATATATGGATAAATCCTTAAAGAAATTCTCTTATTTAGAATATTTATTATAATAGGGTCCCCACTAAAAGTTTTCTACAATCTTTTGGGATCCCCAATTGCTCAAAATTTCTTCTCTATAATCAATATAGAAAAGATTCTAACCATTTATTTCTATCTTTTTCCACTACCACTTCGCTTTGGAAATATATTTTTTGACATTTTTTATTGCAGATTTCTGACACTTGACTCTATCAACTCCTACCTAAAGTGTTGTGTTGACATAAATAACTCCCAAAAAAATTGAATGTGTTTCTTATTTCAGTTTTAGAACTTCATCGTGTGATCTTGTATGATAGAAATTTAATTCTTTACAATAATTTCTCACTCAACATTAATGCAGGTCAGATGCCGATCCTTATTTCTATTCGTGATGATGCTTGGATTCGTAAGGGATTTTCCAACAATACAGTGAAGGACTTTATGATTCTGTAGTGACTATGGGTTGATAATATTTTTCTCCAATGGTAGAGAAATTTTAAATTTTTATGGAAACCTCCATTATTTGGATAGATCAACATTAATTTGGACGATGATTCTAAAGGAAATCTGGGCCCTATAGAATGTCACACCATCTTCAGAAATAATCTTGGTTAGATCCTTAGGTGCTTCTTTGGATGCTGCGGTATTGCCTCATCTTTAGAGGCTGAAATGATGAGTGTGATTCATCCTTTTTAATTAGTTAAGAACCAGGGTTGTAACAACATATGTATTGACAGTGATTAGAGTACCATATTGCATGAAATTTGGAATTGTGTAATTTATCTGGCTTGGGCATCAGCTACATGTTGGATCTGTTGTCTCTGTTCTCCCCATGAAATCAACCATTTTAAAAATTATATCTATTATGAAGAGAATATGGTTGCGGATGGCCTTGCCTATAATTGATTAAAGTAGAATATTACTTGGATGGAAGATCTACTTAACATTTTACTACCCCTTCATATGAAATATTGTAATATGATCTCATATTTTAGACCCATAAAACCTCTTTTTTTAAATAATAATCATGCTTTGGTCTTTTTTCCAAGGCACCACTTTCTTCAAAAAACCGTATTAGTATAGCAACTTTTGAAACATGGAGACAAAAACCCTAGTACATAAATGAGTTACATTATCATCCATGAGGTTCTTTTCAACAAGAACCCTTATTTAAAAAATAAGAAGTAATACATATCTTCTTAACCTGAAGAAGGAAACATAATATCTGATGATATTAGATGTTCATTAACTATAAATAAGAGAGACATGTAACCATAAACATGAGAATATAGGTATCATAATGTGATCCTGAAAATATAATATCACACAATTCATATCAAATATCATAAAACTCAATCATGGAATAAACATTAGAAGATCACAAGACATGAATCATAAGGAAATAAATAACATAATCAATGAAATCACAACATAGGAAAAAACATGGAATTGTGAGAA
Source organism: Viscum album (assembly GCA_963277665.1). Lineage (NCBI taxonomy): Eukaryota > Viridiplantae > Streptophyta > Magnoliopsida > Santalales > Viscaceae > Viscum > Viscum album. The sequence goes on from OY728155.1 coordinate 1,912,470,384, forward strand.
ACACATAGGTATATAATATTATTTTCATATTATCTAAGGCATCACTTCTAATTCCATATTAGTATTATGGGTATAATCCCCATAACATCTTGGTTTTTGTGGTTCACTCCCATTACAATCTTAGTACCTTTATTTCACTCCTCATACTATCATGGTAGTCAGGGTTTACTCCCATGGCCATCCTAGTAGTCATAATTTACTCACAAGACCATTTTGGTATATTGGATGAGATATGAATTTTTACCCTGTGCGTTGGAGGGAGATATATTTCCCACCCATCACATAGTGAAATCATACATATATGTTCCACATGTTTATTAAAAAACATATCATCACCCATGAAATGAAAAAGGTATAAAAAATGTGTAATATTTTCATAACATGTGCAAAAAGATATATGTTTCATAATAATTTTGTCAAATTATAACTCTTGGAAGGAATTGGGTTTTATAAGAATATAACCAATGAATGGTAAATGGTTTCATAAACATGTTACCCATTAACAAAATAAGTTTTTATAAGAATATAACTCATGAAATGAAGCAAGCTTAATAAGATTTTAACCTGTGAAAGGAACAGGGTTTCATAAACATCATACCATTGAATCATAAACTATTCGGATAAATAATATGAATGTATATATTAAACTATTTCCCCAGAAATAAATGAGTAGTACTAACAGATTTCATCTTAGATGGGAAATAATGTTGAAAAACCCTTTTGGAGTCATTTCTTGTGAAAAAATGTCCTCTCTTCTTTGAAAAATTATTTTTAAATATAAATCCATTTCCAAACCATTTTCATTGAAAATAGTATAGGAAAATTATAAATAGGACATAAAATCACTTTGAAATTTTTTTCCCTGAAATCTTATAAAATAATATTTAATCCATTTTGAAACCATTTTATGAAAACATGGTTTTTGAAATAAAACAAATTTCTGACCTAAAAGGGAAATACAATAATATTTTTCTAAAAACCATTTTCATAATTATATTAAGTACCAACTAGTAAAAAATGGTATTGATACATGGAGATATATTGATTACCCATAGGATACTAAAACTAAAGAGTTCTCTTGATATATGGATTATAATATTTCATAAATGGAAGCACAATCAAAAATAATCCCAGTAAAAGATGGCATTGTTTCAATTAATTATTACATCATGGTAACATGGGATCACAATATCCATGTAAAAAAATTAAATTACATGAAGCATTAAATATAATATAAATAATGTTATTCATGAAATATCATGTCAATTGAAATCATATACACCTCATTAAGGAACATAGGTTCATAACAAAACATGTGTCTCATTAAATGAAAATTGAGAGAAAACTACTTTACTGATTTGGTAACTTTTGAAACATTAAAAAACATGAAAGATATATCATGTAATTTATAAATAAATACCCATACTTTAGTAATAATTATCTTATAATACATTAATATGATGTATGTACACTACTAAAAGAAAATAGGGGTGAACATGACATGTATCTCGGGGATATATAAAGTGAGATAAAATCTCTTTACCTAGTGTATTGATTCTCGTTGTACTTGTTAAAACCACCTTTATAATAATTATAAAATTAATATAAATATTTTAAGGAACCATATTCCTCTATCAAATTAAATATATGGTTTTATTATACCCTCTTATCACTTACTTGTTAACCATCATGTGTTAAGATTTCACTTCGGGTGATATTCACTTCGTTTTTAGCATTTGTCTTAATTTATTAAATATTTGGTCTTTATACCTATATCATGATTTCTAGAACTTAAATCACGATATAAATATCATTTATATTTTTATATTTTTATATTTTTATTATAATAATATATATAATATATAATTATGAAATGGAAGACATTGTTCATGGAGATGGTATGTTTTACGTACGCATGAACATTGTTTCTATTTTTATTGTCTTATTGAATGAAATATGGAAAATTAAAGATGTGTATATATATATATATGTATTTATATATATATCATTATTAAATTACCAAAATTATGTCATATATATCATATATATTTTTGAAACCCATCCTTAAAACATTTCAGGTAGTGTGTGCATGAATCACAATGCTTTGATGGGGTTATATTCAACACTCCCACAAACAAGGTTATCTTATTAACCCAAAATATAAAGAATAATGATATTTCTAGTAAATGGATTAAATAATCTTAAATATAGAATAAATATAATATAAAACTTATATAAACATATTTTCTCTAATAATTTCCTCTATGATAACGGTAAGTAAAAATGAACAATTATCATTTTGTGAGGTGGTAGTTCATCATACACATATACAGTATGTTCCTTACCCATTAGATGGATGTGTGCGTAAGTGTTTTTCAAAGAAAATTTGATACAATTTCATGTAAATTGATGATACTAGCGTTTTTATACCACAATATAATAAATATATGGTAGAGGTAGAGAAATAGAATAAAAAAAGGAGCTGGAGAAAAAGTTGTTTCTTCTTAATAGGGAAACTCCTTTGATTTGTGCCAAAAGGAATCCTGTGATTGAATTATTACCAAGGGGTGATTCAAGGTGTAGGGGATGAATTTTGGGAGTTTATTTCAGTAGGGATTGTTCAAACCAAGGGGATTGAGAGGTCTTGTGAAGTGGGAGGAGATGAGGCATTTTTATAGTGGAGGAGGAGTGGCTCTCTTGTAATATTTTAACAAAAGAATCATACACATGTCTTTTACATTTCAATGGGATCCAATAATGGGTAAACATTAGAAAATGTTTTAATGGGTTTAAATATGTCCATAAAATATCTCTTGGAAAGTGTATAAATCTTCTGGGTACTAAATTTATTGTTTAGTCCTGAGTTAAGATTAACATTACCGTTATCATTATAAGTAATTTTAATTAACTTGAATAATATTTTTGGTGAAAAACTAAGTTTCTATTATTAGGAATTACAAATTATTATCATTCCAAATATGGAATTTATTTTTCCAAATTTCAATAACATAAGTCGCAAAAATTAATTTAAAATTACTCATGCTAACAGGATAACATTATATGGTTTTTTTAATGATCAAAATTTTGCTACGTTTTTTATAACCAATTCCAATGTGAAATTAGTTCCAATGACATAAAATTTATATTTTAATAGAAATAATATATAACTAAAAATTGAAACAAATTTTAAATATAGATTAAGCTTATAAATAAATAAGATGAAAAATAAGTTTTAAATGAAAATTCATTATTTTTTACTATTCAACAAAAAATGAAGTTTCTCAGAAGAATCGAAAAAGATATCATTAATATAACATCAACATTATAAATTGAAATTGGATTTTATTTTATAAAATTAAATTTCTATATGTTCCTAAAATTAAATTTATTACTTTTAATGGAAGGACATTAAAATTAGTTCATTTTAGAAAATATTAATTTTAAACATATATGGAAATTTAAAAAAATATATCCATCATTTATAATATGTTTTATTTGTATAAAAAATTATAAAATATATTTTAAAAGTAGTTATTTCTACTCATATAACCATGTTTATAAGATAGGTTATAATTATTTCATTTAAATAATTAAAATAATAAAAGGATGATTCATAGAAACGTCAGTGTTGCGTGTAATGTACACCAAGTCTATGTTGCATATAACATAGGCCTAGTTTATGTTCCTTGTAACATGTTCCAAGCCTATTTTCAATGTAACATATTCTGAGTGGGTTACTTGTGAAAATTAATGTTTTACTTAGTGCTCCGTAAGACATAAATGAACATTTAATTTATTCAAGGAAAAAAGGCCTATAAAAACTCAGGGTGTTACATTCTACCACCCTTAAAATTAATTTCTCTCTCAAATTTCATCACTAAGTTAAAATAAATGAGGATATTTTTTATTCATAATATCCTCAAATTCCCATATGGGTTCCTCAAACTATTTATTTCTCCACAAAACATTGACCAGGTGATTTGTCTTTCCTCATAGAACTTTCTCTTATTGGTCTAGAATTTCACTGGTTATTCATCATAATAAAGATCCTTCTCCAGCATTATAACCTCTGAGTTTAGTACTTGTGAATTGTTACATATGTACTTCCTCATGAGAGATTTGTGGAAGACATCATGGACATGAGATAGATTTTAATGATGTTCCAAGAGAAAGGATATCCTCCTGATATGATAATGAATTTCAGCGGGACCTATATAAAAAGGGCTTGGTTTCCTTTTCTTCTACAATCTCATAAACATACTCTTGGGTGAAAATCATAGAAAAACCTTTTAACCCACGTTTAATTCTAGATTACACTGTCAGTTATCAACATAATGTTTCTACCAACTTTGAGTTCCCTTGAAATGATGCTTAATGTTTCTATCCATCTCGACCATTACTTCAACAATCTAAGGACCCAAAAACTTCTTATCTCCAACCTCAACCCCACATGTTGAAGATCAACCTTTATTTCCATAGAGTTATTTATATGGTTACATCTGAATGATTGATTGAAAACTATTGTTGTAAGAAAACATAACTATAGGAAAGTGTTATCCTAAACCACCTTTTAAATCTAGAGAATCTCAACATATCATCTAGGGTTTGAATTATTCGTTATTATTGACCATCCATGTGAGGATTATAGTAAGTGATACAACTATTTTTTTTATCAGGTTCTTCCTGAATACATTGCTAGAATTTTTAAGAATAACTCAAACCCTTATATGTTATAGTGTAATGTCATACACAATTTATCCATACCATTTAATTAATTTATATCTATGTAACATGATCCAAAGAGAAATATTCTATGATAGAAATGAAGTGATTTGACATAGTAAGGTGGTATACTACCACCCATAAAAATTTAATTCTTTTTGAGATTTTTGGAAGTCTGACAAAAAAATCCATAGTGATGTTCTCCAAAATCTATTCTAGTACGGTTAATGGATACTACATCCCTTTTACTCTTGAATTTTACCCTTAACTAGTTGGAGTACTAAACAATAATATACATACACAATAATATATCTCTACATGCCATTCCACCATAAAAAAATTTCAATTACATATACATCTTCATACTTCCATTATGAATAGAGAATGAAGAAATATGAGATTCCTATAACATTTCCTTCTTCAAATTTGGTATGGATGGAACATATACACAATTCCTAAATATTATCATTCCATCATGATCCTGGTCAAACTCATGAAAAATTCTAACTTTCTTCTACAACTCTACATCTTCCTTTTATTCCCTCATAATCTTCAATTTGATAGAGGGTTGAACATTCAATTAAGAAATATATGATTTTCCCCCTTCAATGAGTATTTCTAGATCCATCCATTTTGAATCCATAAATATTGGATATTTTTTTATCCTCATCATTGATAATATTTCATGACCCTTCCGACGCAAAGAATCAACCACCTTGTCTGCTTTCATAGGGTGGTAATGAATTAAGAATTCATAATCATTTAAATAATCTAACCATCATCTCTAGAACATGTAGAACAAATTCTCTTTGAATATAAATTTCAGGATTTTATGATCATTATATATATCACACTTTTATCCAGAAAGACAATACCTCCGTATATTTAATGAAAAAAATCCCTACCTCTATCTCCAAATCATTATTTGGGTAATTTTTCTCCCGAATCTTCAATTATCATGAGGCATAAGCGATAACCATGTTATTATGTATATGAATTCACCCCAACCCCTTCATGGATGGATCACTAAATATTACAGACCCTTCTCCACTATCTGCTAATAAATGAATTGGTTCACTGACTAATATTCTCTTCTGTTCAATGAAATTTTCCTCACATTCATCTATACCAAGGAACTTGACCCCATTCCAAGCTAACATGGTCATAGGATTACAGAGTTATTATAAATTCTCCCAAAATCTCCAATAATATCCAACTAAACCAGGAAATCTATGGATCTCAGTCACCATGGTTTATAATAACCCTTCTATTTATTTCATATATAAACATGATTTATTTCATAAATTTCACTTAATGAAACTCATAATGTCGACATGATTAGTGTCTTGGGAAATTAGGAATATTACATAACAACTTATAACATCAAATAAAAAATAATTATTGAAAACTTCTTTTACATGACCACAACATTCATTCATACATAACCCTACATGGGATAACTTGAGGACATACATAAGAAAAGGGTGAGCTATAAAGACCAGTAATGGAATAAACAAGGAATAACATAAGGAATACTATACATGTTAGTAAATAGGAATATCAATGGAGAATAATTTAGACATGACCATTAATTCCTCGAATAATGAGATAATCACAACATCAAAATGTGCCAACAACTTACAACATGGTCTATTAATGAGTCATAGCTCATTGCGCAAGGATTAACATGAGTAAACCCTCATTGAACAAGAATGAGAATGATTAAACCATTATTATAAATGAATTAGAATGTTCAAAACATCATTTAACATAATGTATCATTATACAAAACGTTACCCAATTCATTAGAGAGGTATCAGGGAACACCCTTCATAAACATTTAATTTTAATGCATAAGTGTTCCACACATATCATATAACATGGAATCATTCAACATAATATGGTTTTACATGATCAATGAATGTGTAATACATACATGTAAGTCCCAAATAAAGTATTATATGATCATAAATTTTAATACTCTTGATAGAGAATTGGGTTTGGTATTAACTACATGATGGAAAATCAAAGTACAATTTCGGCAGCATAGTAGTGTCAAATATAAATTTAGATTATAGGTTGATGATATATAAAGGTTACTATCCAAATTTATACATGAAATTAAATGTATGGGTATCATGGAACATTATACCCCAACACATGAAATGGAATTTAAGATGCATAATATAAAATAATTTCGTTAATGGGACAGAGGAGAGAGAAATCCCTTACAAACTTTCGACATGGTAACGGGTGTATATAAATGATCATGGATATATTAATGAGAGTGGATGGAAGATATAATTTCTTATAAATCAAATGTATAGTAAGTGTAGTATTTAGTAAAATATACCTATATATGAAAATTATAATTAAAAGGGATATCACAAAATAAGTTATTGATAAAAAAGGGGATTGGAAGATCCCTTACATGGATGTGTGACTCCAAAGTCAGGGGAGATTCTTCTTAGGAGATTTGGTGTTCCTTGGGAGTACTCTAGGGAGATTTTTGATGTGTTTTTTCAATATTAAAAGAGTTTTAGTCTAGAGAAATGGTTGCTTATGTGGGTTTATATAGGAAAGGATGGAGATTTATTTACTATTTTAGTTTTGTCCAAAACATAATAAAATATTCAAAACCACATACCCTCACATTTTTTCCAATAGTTTCTCAAAAATTGTATTTTAAAAAAATATTTTAATATTTTGAGGTCCGAAGATATTAAAATATTTCCCTTGATTATGTGTAGGTGAGTCATACTTTAATGAAATGGATTTTAAAATCATAAAATACATTATCTGTTTGGGGGGATCCTCTAGGGGTTTAAAAAATAAATTAAATAAATATAAAATAATATTATATTAAATGATAAAACATATATTTATCCTAATATACCTTTTATGGTATTTATCACATCATTATTAGGCCATTATGATGTCATAAAACACACTATCTATTTATATGTATTTTAATAATTACCTAAAAATTGGATTATCTCTGAAAATTATAAAGAAATTAGTGTCACATAATTTCAACATCCTGATTCCAAAAATAATATTAATTTTATCTATATAATATTTTAAATATGTTAGTTTTATCTTTTAAAATAAAAAACCAACATTTAATGAAAATTGACTGGTTTTGACAAAAATAGTTTCTAAACCTTAATAAAAATTATCTTTGACATCAAGATTAAGTTATTGGATCATGTCATGGGATTAGTCTAGGAAAAATCCAAGGAATTATATTTCCCTCGGATGCTCTGATAAATGGGATTCATAGGGAATTATCCAACTTGTTTAGGCCATAACTTCCTTTTTCTGTATCAAAATTTTGAAATGCTATATTTATACTAGTCATGTGATTACTCTTCAACAGCTATATTATCAATAGTAATGATACTTAATAGTCATTTAAATCTAATTGGATATAATAATCCAAATAAGTTCAAGTGTCCTCCATATCCACAAGATATTTAATTAAATCAAAATAAATGGAATTTTATTCATAAACGATCAGGTCATTACAACCTTACCCCCTTAATAAATTTCCCCCACAAAATTTCATTTTCCTACACTAAAATAGATGGGGGTAACTCTAATTCATCTCATCTTATGGTTTCCACATCACTTGTTTAATCTTTTAGTTTCTCCAAAACACCTCGATGAGGTGCGTTGTCTTATTTCTAAGAACATTATGTCTAAAATCTAAGATCTTCACTAGATGCTCATCAAAGGAAATTTCATTATCTAATGGTAACAACTTTGGATTGTGTACATGTGATTGGTTTGGGATGTACTTCCTTAAGAGTGATACATGGAATACGTCATGAACTTGAGTTAGGTTTGGAAGGAGGGTTAGTCGATTGGCCACTGCTCCAATGAAATCAAGGATCGTAGAAGGAAAAATGTACCTTGTACTAATCATTCCCTTCATCCAAAATCTCATAACTCTATTCCATGGAGATATTGGGAGGAATACCATGTCTCAAACATCAAACTCTAGGTCGCATCAATGATTGTCATCATAGTTATTGTACTGACTATAATATTATTTGATGTGCAACTGTATGGTCTTAACATTCTAAACCATTTCATCGACCATTTACGAACCTATAAGTTTTCATTCCCCAACTTCATCCCAACATGTTGGTGTTCTCTACCTCTTCCCCTAAAGGGCTTCAAAGGTATCCATTTGGATGTTCAAATAGAAACTCTTGTTGTAATAGAAATCCACCAATGGAAGATGTTGGTCCCATTTTCCTTTGAATTACACTGAGAAAGCTCTCGACATATCCTCATGTAATTATATAGTATGCTTAGATTAGCTATCATTTTGAGGTTGATAATTCATCCTAATGTTAATCTCAGTGTCTGGAGAATGTTGGATACATCTCAATAACATAGAGGTGAATCTTGTATCTCTACCGAACACAATCAATAGTGGTAATCCGTGCATCCAGAAAACATCTCTAATGTATATCTATACAATTTGATCCCATTAGAAATTCTCATGAATTGAAATGAAGTGTTAAATCATTTTATGATGATCCAAAAAACCCCAGATATCATTTTTTTGTTTTGATGTCATCGAACGTCTTGTGACAAAGTACATGGGGATGTGTTCCCATTTCCATGTTTTTATGGGAAATGGTTGTATCATCCCCTTAGACTGACTTCCACCTCTCATCCATCACTTTCTGACATACCAGGCACTATAATGTATATTTATAAATCTCCTTCTTCAGGTTATCCAACTAATAGTGCTCCGGGAGATCATGATACATCTTTTTGTTTCCTAGGTGAATAGAGAAATTTGAGCTATGTGAATCATCCGAAAGTCCTTACATTAGCTCAATATTTTGTGGAACACATAGTCTTGACCCAAAATATCACAATTCCTTTTTCATTAACACTTAACTCCAATGTTTTCTTGTATTTGATAATTTCCAATATATTCTGAATTCCCTCATTATATTCTTGAGAATTCTTTCAACATTCTAAAATGGATGTTTTAGTAATCATTTTTGAAAGGATTTATGATGTTCCTTTCTCTATGATACCTATGTCCATCAGTTTCAATTCTGAGATTATTGGATCCTTTTCAATCCTCATGAGTGATAGAATTTCTGGTTCCTTTGTACTTAGAGGATCTTTTGCCTCGTTCACTTGCCTAGGATGGTAGTGGATTGAGTATTCATATTCCTTGGGGATATATAACCATCTTCATTGGTTCATAATCAGATATTTCTATCTGAATATATATTTGAGACTATTTTGATCCGTATATATGTCAAAATTCTTCCTAAAGAGATAATTCCACCATATTTTCAGTGAAAATATCACAAATTCTATCTCTCGATCATGCATATTATAGTTTTTCTTGTGAATTTTCATGTACCTTGTGGTGTAGGGAATGAATTCATAATTTTTCATCAACACATATCCCAAAAACATCTATTAATCATAATTGAAAATAATGAAAATATACCTACTTGTTGGTAGTTTGAGCATAGGTGTAGTGAAAAGACACTTTTTCAAATCCATGAAGCTTTATTAACATTCATTCTTCTAAAAAAATTGAATCCCTTTTGAGTCATCATTGTAATAGGGTTTGAAAATTGTGCGAGACATCTCAAAAATTGGCTGTATTATCCATGTTACCCAAGGAATCTATGGATATCCAAAACAGATTTTGGATTCTACCATCCCTCGATTTCTTTTTCCATAGAAGGATACACACATATCTCATTACTTGTGATGATATCCCTCATGAATGAGACTTCTTTCAACAATAATTGTCACATGTTGTACATTTCATATAGGGTCTCCTTTCTCAAGGTCATTATCATACTGCTCATATTCTCTTTAGGCACCTCTATGGTTTTGAAGTATATTAAAATATCGTCCGTAAAGGTGACCAAATTTGTTTTTGAGGTAATCTATAATGACTGTATTAATCAAGTACATGAATATTTATGGAGAATATGTGAGTCTGAATGGCATCATTATAAACTCATAATGCTCATACCTTGTACAGAAAGACGTTTTGGGGATATCCTCCTTCTTCACCCATACTTTGTAATATCTCGACCATAGATAAACCATGGAAAATTATTGTGCTCCACATATCTGATTGAGAAAGTCATCAATTTTTGGAAAAGGATACTTGTTCTTTATCGCGATTTTTTTGAGATTAGGATAATCAATGCAAAGTTTCATTGACCCATCCTTCATGATGAAGAGGACATGTACACCACATGGTGAAAAACATAGTCATATAAACACTTTATCTAGATTCTATTTTTTCATTAATCAATTCCTCAAGCTCCACATCATCAATTCTATATGGAGTCTTGGATATTTCCAACACCCTAGGTATAAGATCAATCTATAATTGAACATTTCTATTACGAAGAAGATCAGTAAATTCCTCTGGAAACACATCAGTGAATTACCTCATGATAGGAATTTCCTTGAGGATGGGTTCTTCCATAGTATCAATCATATGAGCAAGATAGAAATACTTATAGGGAAGTAATATACATTCTTGGAATGACGTTCTGATTAAGATTCATCCTCCTCCTTTCACCTTTATAGAATCAGGGGTCAATTCTTCATATAGGGAATGATTTATCTCTCATGGAAATTTATGTTGTCTCTATATAGGTAAAGTCAATCCATGCCCAGAATTGAGTAAAATTCCACCAAGGAAAGTTTGAAAAGGTTTACCGAGATGTCCAATCCATAAATTGTCACCGAGCTGAGTTATATTCATGGGATGATATAATTTCCCCATTAGTTGTCTTCACTAACATCTCTACATCAATTCATTATGGTGGTGTTTGAATAGTTATACTAATATTTCTTTATATGAAGGAATTTTTAAACACAAGAATCAATAATTATGTTTTATATTCTTCAGTAAATAACTAGCATACCTACCATTACATTGTTGTTGGGATTTACTTCAGTAGTAGTGATGGAAAAATCTCACCATTTATACCATGTATGTAATTGTTTTCCTCTGAAAACCCATGGCTTAGGTCCCTGGTTTACAAAGATTCTAGGTTCCTTAGATATTCACCATTGAACAACACATTGAGGATTAACCGGAGAATTACTTTCCTCTGTCACCTTGATGGGTTTGTCTTGTCGGAAACTATTATTCAGGCGACCTTATATTCCACACATAAATATTTTCCTAGATACACTTATTAAATTTTTGGGGTTATTTTTTCTTCACTTTTGACAAGTGGGGTGCTAGAATTTCTTGGAACCATTAGATATCTGTATCGAACCATCAGAATTATTCTCCACATTCCACTTCTTATCCCAATGATACCCTTGGGATTCACAGATCTCCATTTTTTACATTGATGAAACACCAGAAAATTTTCACATTGCTACCAAAGTCATTAATTTTCTGTTATTTTCATAGGCTAGGATTTATCCCACCAAAGAAGTGTTCAACCCTGAATTCTATAGTAACAAAAAACCAGGATGTGTATCATGAAAGTCTTGTGATGTTTTATTTGTACACTTGACAAGGTTCTTCATCCTTTTTATTGAGTTAAAGTAAATATCTTTCGATCTTATGATGGAGGGTGCAAGGAAAATATTTATAAAATAACATTTTCTGGAACTCCTTCCACTCCATTGCTTTGATCTCTTCCTTTGGCATCACATTCTTGATCAATGTACCCCACTGATCATCTTTATCCTCCAACTGATAAATATCTAGATATAACATCTCTTATTTAGAACATTTAAGTATAGAGAATATATTTTCAATGTAATTGAACCACTCCTCCATGATTAAGGGATCATATGATCCACTGAATGTTAGATGACTCTGTCTCATGAGGCTGTCGATTGCAGGATGTACTCTTGGGGGGTGGGGGTTCAGGTGATCTTCTTGATCGAGGTTTTCATTTAGAACAATAGTTAACTAAGATAGTATCATAAAAAATTTCATGATTCCCACCCCCATCGGGCTGGGATTCAAATTGTGGAAATCCTCACACTTCCCTTCGCATCAGTTATTAACATGAATCCTTTTATTTTCAGCTACTGTCTTGAATAAAAGGAAAATTAGGGAATTGTATCTTAAGAAATTAATAACATAATTGGAGATCCAATGATATTAAAGGGGTAATATACAGTTATCTCCTTAAAGTGTGAGTTTTTAGGCTTCAGGATAGGTTCTCCATGATCAAATTCCTAACATATATTATTATGGTAATTATTTGTTACCTTCAAAATGTTTTTAATGAGTTCATTAATTTACCAAAGAAAATCTCCTGGGAATGTCAAACTAGGTGCACAATAAGGCCCGTTGTCATGTACGAGGTTACCCCAAGTCAATCCTAGAATACCTTTTCGAAGTTGTTTGTCCTTGGTATATCTATTCCAGAACCATTTCCACTTGTAGTATCCAGAGAGGGTTGTATTTACTTGATAAACCACATACACTTACACTTATAATAACTAAACCTAATCTCCAAAAAAAACTAAAAATATGCTCTAATACCAACTATAACAACCCTTCTATTTATTTCATATTTAAACATGATTTATTGCATAAATTACATGTAATAATACTTAGAAAATAAATATGTTATGTGTCTTGGGAAATTAAGAGCATTACATAACAAATTAGATCATTAAATACAAACTATTTATTGAAAAAATCTTTTACAAGACCACAACATTCATTCATACAGAACATTGCAAGGGATAACCTCAGGACATACAATGAAAAGGGTTATCTATAAATCCTAGTAAGGGAATAAAAATTGAATAACATGAGGTAGAAAATACAACTTAGTCAATAGTAATATCAATGGAGCATAAAATAAACATGAACATAAAGGAATGATATAGCATGATAGTCATAACATAGAAATGTGGCAACAATGTACAACATGATATTATAACAATTCAAGGCTCATTGTACATGGATTTGCATGAGTGAACTCTCATTGAACCTGAATTAGAATTTTTAAACCATCTTTACACATGAATTAGCATGAGTAAACCCTCATTTCACATAATGTATCATGATACTAAACATTACACTGTTCATTGGAGAGCTATCATGGCACACCTTTTACAAACATTTCATTTCATGCATAAGTGGGCCACAAAGATCAAAGAACATGGAATTATTAAATATCATATTTTATTCCAAGATCAATTAATGTGGAATACATACATGTAACTCCCCAATCAAGATGTATATGATCATAAAGGTGAATACACTTGGAATATAAACAGAGTTGGTATTCACTACATAATGGAAAATCATAAAGAAATTTCAGGAGCATAGCGGCGTCAAATATAAATTTATTAAATAGGTTGATGAGAGAGAAAGTGGTCTCCCATAATTTATACATGAATTGGACACTAAGTGGATCATTTAAAATTATACTCCAACACATGAAATTCAATTTAAGTTGCATAATATAAAATATGTTCTTGAATGGGAATGAGGAGAGAGAAATTCCTTATGGTATTTTGGCATCGTGACAGATGTATATAAAGGATCATGAATGGATTAATGGGAGTGTATGGAAGATCTCATTATTTATAAATAAAATGGATAGTAAGGGTAGTATTTATGAACATATCCCAACATATGAAAATAGAAATTAAAATAAATATCACACAAGGAGTTTCTAATAAGAGAGGGGAGTTGAAGATCCCTTATATGGATGTGTGACTCCAAAGCATTAGGAGAGGGTTCTTATCAAATTTGGGGAACATTGGGATGACTCTAGAGAGAAGGGGGCGGACAATGATCGAGCTTAAAATAGTTTTAGTGAAGTGAAATGGGTTCTTGGGTGGGTTTATATAGAAAGGACGACAATTTATTTATTATTATTTTTTTGACACTACATAATATAATATTAAAAACTACAAACCGCCCCATAGTTTTCCCATTGTTTCTCGAAAATGTGAGTGGTATACATTTTTTATAAGTCTAAGGTCCAATGATATTAAAATATTTCCCTTTCTTATGTCGAGTTGAGTCATACAATTGAGGAAATTATTTTAAAATTGTAAAATATATGACATGTTTTTGAGGATTCACTAAGACATTAAAAAATCAAATAAACTCAAAATTAAATTATTTAAAATAAAAAACATATATTTGGATGAATTTATATTTTATAGTATTTATCACATTATTATTGGGTATTTACAATGTCATAAAATACACCGTATATTTATAAAGAATTTAATTGTTTACCAAAAAAATGACTGTCTCAGAAAATTATAAAAAAGTAACTATTTTATAATTTCAACATCCTAACTCCAAAAATAATATTAATTTTATATAACTAATTTTCATAATATTTTAATTTTCAATTTTAAAATAATAAACCACATTTAGAGAAAATTGGTGAGGTTTGACAAAAACATTTTTTAAACCTCAATAAAATTCAATTTTTTACTTCATAAAATTTATATGACCACTTATGTATCAAATTTTATTTATTATAAATATTTTAATAGAATATTATTTATTTCAAAAAAACATTATTTCATTAAAAATATATTTCTTAATTGAATTTTTATATTAACAAAAAATACTATTTGTGGTTTAAAAAACTTTTACAAAGTAACAAAAATAGAATGAAATTATATTCATTATTATATAAAATAATAATGTACATAATCATAATGATAGGGCATTGTTACATATCCCATTATTACACGACCATACTCCAAAAGAGAAAGGTGTGCGATAATGGGGATTTCATGGGGTCATTTGTTGAACATAGTTTGGGTGATGATCTTAATGAGATTGAACATCTCCCATAAATGGTTTTTTATGATGCTTATGTTGATTGATCTCAGCTAGGGTTTGGTCTATAGAAAAACCCAGAAATATTATCTTCCTCGAAAGCACTGATAAATGGGATTCATTAGGAATGGTCTTATTAGTTAAGTCCATCACATCCTTTTTCTATGTCAAAAGGTTTTATTAATACTCTATATTTATACTAATCATGTGATCACAACTCAAAAAAAATATAATCAACAGGAATGATACTTAATGGTAATTTAAATCCAATTTTATATAATAAAAAATGAGTGCATCTATCTTTTATATCCATAATATTTTTAATTATATAAAAATATAGGGAATTTTATTCATAAATGTTTGATTCGTTACATGGTTGGTCTAGGCCAGTATTCAATAACCTCTATTATTGATAGATCTACTATAGTACTATATCCAGAGATTATGTGAACCAAGAATGAAAACTGCCTCACCCAAAATTTTCACATTGTAAATTTTTCATATAGATTCTCCATTCATAGGGTATTTTGAGAAATTATTATATGATGTTCATGCTCTTCCTTTCTCGTTGAATAGATATGAATATCATCTATAAATACTCCCACAAACAAATCGATGTAATCTCTAAAGACTCTATTTATTAAATCCTTGATGATTGAAGGGGATTAGTAAGACCAAAATCCATAAATATATATTCATAGTATCCATACCCTCTGTAGAATGTCATCTTTAGTATATCCTCCTTCTTCACTCAAAATTGATGATATCCATAATGAAGACCAATCAAGTAAAATTAATGATCTCCTCACATTTTATTAATCATATCATAAATATAGCGAATATAATACTTTTTTTTATTGTGATCTTGTTCAAATACTAATAATCAATATAGAGTTTCATTGATATGTCTTTCTTTTTCTACAGAAAAACAAGTTCTCCCCATGGTGAAACACTTGGATGAATAAAACCCTTATCATGTTTTTCGTGGATTATCTACTTCAGTTCAAGTAACTCAATCATGACCATTCTATAATGAGGCTTTTAAATTGGTTTTGATACAAGTAGGAGTTCTATTAAAAACTCAAATTCTTGTTTTGGTGGAATTCTATAGAACTCTTCCAAAAATACATTCACAAATTCCCAATCAATGGGAATATCATTGATGTTAATTTTATCCCCAAACATTTGAGATAAATAGCCCTTAATAATGGGAATTAATAATGATACAATGGTTGTAATCTCTATAGGAAGTTCATGATTATCACTAAATTTATGGATGATCATAAGTGGGTTTCAAATATAAAATCTAACATTATTTGAAGGAAAATTAATGTGTTCATTATGCATATAAATACATTCCATGACTATAATTACATCAAATTAAACCAATGTAAGAATGACAAGATTTGTAGGAAACACATTCCCACAAATTTCAACTATTTAGGAATAATAGACATGGGATGAAATAATTTTACCATTTGGGGTTTAAACTACTAATTTTACATCAAATTTTTTTTGGTTGAACAATAACATCCTTAAAATATACATCAAACAAAATATAGCGAGTAGATCAAGAATCAAATAAGACTTTAGATGTTCTAAATTGGATGGTAAGTGTACCTTTCACGACATCGTTATCATTCCAGAAATGAAAAATAGAAATTTCAAGAGAATTACCATTCTCCCTTAGCTTAAGAGGATACTAAAATCGTTCATTATCACCAGCACCTGGGTTTGGGAGTCAAATATAACAATTCCCATTATCCTCGCACTTGTATCACTAAATCATGCGAGGCGCATTCTATGAGACTGTTTCTCCATTCACATATCAAGATAACTTCTTCCCATCACTTCAGTAATCAAATGACTGATGTTCTTCCCTTCCACAGATAAAATATTCATTAGAACCCTTAAAACAATTTCCTCCATGATTCTCCCCTAGAGTATAGCATAAAGGATATATCATCTTACTCTCTTAAAGGTGTTTAGAGTTATCTTTTAAAACTCTATCTTACATTTATTTTAAAAACCATGGTATTGATACATGACTCCAACCTCCATTTAATCATTGATTTCATAGTTCGAAATCACTACATTGCCACTAAGGTATCTTACGTTGAACTCTCATCTGAGACTTGGTTTTAAGAAAATGAATAACCTATCAACTTTAACATATTATTGGATAATAATTCCAGAGGTATACATTGAAATTGTCATGAATTTAGGCTCGTAGGTACCAAAATATTCTTCATCCCTTTTCTTCAAATCATTTCAATATTTCTACATGTTAGTATAATGAAACTAATGAATATAATTTTCAAAAAATAACTTATTGGACTCATTTGAGTCCATGGATTCAATCACATTTCGTCACCATTTATTCTTTATTAGATTCCACCACCAGTACACTTCACCTTCTAACTGGTATATAGCCATAATATCTTTCCCAAGCTCAGAACATTGGAGAAAGGATAAAATATATTTAGTACTATAGATCCATTTTTTTAGAAAGAAGTAGATTATAGGATCCTATGAAAGATGTTTGATGTTGAATCATGAAATACTCAATAGAATTTTATTCCCTCCATTGCTCATTTGGATGTCTTCCATGATTCATTGCATGAGAAAGCTGTGTGAGAATATCAATAATTTTTTACATTCTATCTCATATAAAAATTGGTTTCAAAGGAGGAAAACCATTTAATTTTCCATCAAAATCACCATTAAGATGATTCTTATGGGTTCTAACCATTTACTATATCCAAAATCATAGAGTAAGAAACTATTATCATATTTGGAACCACATAATCATGGATACTCAAATATAGGATGTCTAAATTATGACAACTTCTTTAATCTATGGAACCTTATATTTATCATAGGTAATTCATATACAACTTCTTTTTAAATATTTTTTTATATATCATGAAGATTTTTTGAATTCCCAAATCATATCCCTCGGGAGTTTCAATCCATGTGTGTAGCAATGCCCATTTTCATGTACCAAATTACACCGAGTCTGACCCAAAACATCTTGTCAATGATAATACCCCTAGGTAAATTTCTTCCAGAGTCACATCCACCTGTAGTATCTATATTGGGATGTATTTCTAGGAAACCACTCACTCTATCCATCACCAAATTTCCTGGACATTTTCCTATGATTTTCCTTCTCCTTGAACATATCCTTAGACATATCTTTAGGGTTCTCACTAAGTTATTTACATCCTATCATCCAAAGGATAACTAATCCTTTTCTATAATTCCAACTATATAGATCCAGTATTGACATACGCTATCATTACTTATCTTTTTTCAAATACATAAAACATTATAGAAATATAATTCAAAGGATCGTATTAGTATAGTCCCATTAGAAACATGGAAACATAAACACTTGTACATAAATGGGAAATCTTATCTCTTCCCAATATTGTCTTGACTAGGAACCTTCTTAGAAACATCAAACATAATACAAATCATCATTACCTAAGGGATGAAAAATAAAAAGGAGTGACCCAAAATGCTTAGTAAGGGTAAAAGGGAGACATGTAAGCATAAACGTGAGCATAGTGGTATGATAATGTGAACATGAAAATTGAATTTCATACCTTGGATATAAAATATCATCTAAAAGAATCATAGAATAAGTATTTTCACCTCATAATACCTAAATCAAAATTAAATAAATAACATAATCCATGAAATCATAACAATAGAAATAAAACATGGAATAGTGGAAACCAGATAAGCATATAATTTGATATACATAGTAGCTAAGGAATCGTTTCCAAGACAAACTTAGTAGTAACGGTTCACTCCCCATACCATCTTAGTAGTCATGGTTCACTCCCATGACCATCTTTGTAGTATGAGTTCACTCCTCATACCATATTTTTAGTCATGGTTCATTACCATGGCCAGCTTAGTAGTCAAGGTTTACTCCCAATAATATCTTAGTTTATCTCATGAGATATAAGCCTTTAACCAATTCATTGGATGGAGATATATGTCCAACTAATCTCATAGTAAAATCATACATACACGTTCCCTAAGATAATTAAAAATCATGTCATGACTCATTAATTAAAATGGATATCATAAACGTGTAATATTATCAAAACCCTTGGAAAAAGATTAAGGTTTCATAATCATTTCATCAAATAATAACCCATGAAATGAAGTAGATTTCTTATTCCTATTGTAATGACACAAGGTTTTATCAATGGACATTCATTCTTATAATAATGTCATGTAATATAGTCACTTAAATTAACATTAGGAAACATAGTGACACATCATGGTTAAATGAACTACTAAATATTATGTGAACTTTATACATAATTTTTTAACATCACTAATTTTAATATGAAAAATATGACATACATGGTTGTGACCAGTAATATGTTTAAAGTCTGATAGGAAAAGATTATTTTTTTTAATAGTAACTTCCCCTGATGAATAGCCTTGTTGCCCTGATGAATAGTAATATGGCCCTTATGAATTGTAAATCGGCCATGTGAATAGTAACCTTATAAATTAAAGTATAAAGAAAATTCATCCAATTAATATATGATATTATGATTGTGTTTTTATATTTGGTAGGTCGTAAGTATTTAATTACAATTTATTAATTTAAATGAAACTGTGTATTGATAAAATGTATTAATAAAATTATTTTGTATGTCTTCTAATTATAAGATAATTATAAGGGACCTTATTTAATTTTTCAAAATTATATAAATTCAGTTACAATTTTAAAATTTTTATTTTTCAGTTAAATTATGAAATTAGTTAAAAATTAAATTTCTCATATTTAGAAAACTATTTTCATAAATTAGAGACCATTTTGGGATTCTACAGATCAAAAAATTGTTAAGATGAATTTTTGGGATTTTTATCACATGAAATAACTTCTATTCGTTTCACAAGATTCAATATTATTTCTTTTCTTGATCAATATAATAAAATAATTAATAATATATTGAGAAAACTATCCTCTCTTCTACTATAAAACCCACCCCTCACCCACTCTTCTCCTCACACTTCTCAAGCATTGTACCTTGTCTCAATTTTGCTCATATAACCTCCAATTATATCCCCCCACATACAAGAGCTCTTGGTCTTACCAAAATACCAAACACAATCCCCTTAATGAGATTCTCAAAGAGGGGTATTCAAGAGGTAATCATCCTCTTCCTTTTCTCTTAATTCTTTTCAAGTTCCTTTTGTATAATTTTATATCTTCAAACCCCCTCATAAAAAAGGAATTAAAACACCATTATATCATATATAATATAATTTTTCATTATTATTTAATGCTTCATCATAATATCGTGTTTCTCTACTTTTATCCTTGAAATGAAAACACCATCTGAGATGTGTTAATTTTTCACCTAAAGGACGACGTGTTTTCAATTTCTATTACTATCTCCAGTTCTGTTCATGGACCAATTTTTGTGGTTTTAATAGATTATTATGTATGTAATATATCCTATTTATGTTATGGAATCCTTTTGTACAAATGGTATTGGTTTATAAAAAATGAGTTCATTGTGATAAAAATCCACAAATTAACCCAAATGGTTATCATTAATGTTTCATATAATGATTCATCCTCACACCAACTAAAAAAACAAATCATATAACCATTTAATATTTTAGATATTCTCTAATGACATAAATATTCTATTATGGAAAAACATTTCATCTTACATGATTATTCCTACGTGTATATAAGTAAACCGATCATGAAAACCATTTAAATGAATGCTCTCAAATAATAAACTTAAACATCTTAACCCATAAAAAAGGCCATGAATGAATGTAATATAGTTATAATAAATCAATTACATGTTGAATAGGTTATATAATAATTAATTAACAAATATATTTTTTTTTATCCCGAATATTAAGATCATGTGAAGAACACCTTCAGACTCAAGGTAAGGAATTCTACCCAAACCTCTATTATTCCTTCGTGTTTCTCTATATTTATTTTTACCCAAATGAAGTAATCATTTAATTTTAATTTTCACATTATAAATTAATTTCATATGTTCCAAAATAATGTTTTAGTATTCATTCTTTATGAACTGTTGGGAATACACATATTATAAATTGGTTCCCTTGTCAATTATTCATGATAAGAAATCCTGTTTTAAGGGAACATCCCAAATTCTTACCCATTTTCAAGTTCACTATATCATCTATTTTAAGACACCATTGTTTTTATAAAATCCGTATTTTTAATATAAAAACATTGTTTATTCACTAATGGTTTTATAGACAATATTATTCCCTATTCTTTTTTAAATTCTATTTAATATTTTCCATAAAACCACACTGAAATGTTTTGATGATAAAATTTATTAAATACTCTTATTACATGTTATCACTTCTATTTGACATAATTTTCCATGATATATTAATATGTTCCCTTATTAAATACCATTTATGTTTTAATTCCTTTCTTTCATGGACACTTATATGATATTCCCATTTTTTATGCTTTATGGAATGATTATGATACCCATTTATTCCCATGGGTATCCTTATGTTTATGTATGATTGATTATGTATGATTATTTATGTGGAAAACAGATTCATGAACATGTTATGATAGGTGTTACTAAATTTTACTCTAATACATTGGGTAATGTTTAGTCTCATGAGACGTTATGTGCAACATTCCTGGCAGTTAGCCTTGACTCGAGCTCCATGTGCAACGGTCTTGGTGGTTATCCTTGAATTTCTCTTCTCTATGTGCAATGATCTAGGATCATGATAAAATAATGTTTTATATTGTAACCACATTACTATGATTTTATGATTATATCATTCCATTTCATATATGTTATGATTTCATATGATCAATCGTGTTTCATGCCTTTTTATATCATTATGTCATTCCTTCTAAACCGTATGTTGATGCTGTATTATTATGCTTACTCATTTATTTGGATTCTTAGATCACCCTTTTTTCATGTTATCACTAGGATGTCCTATGTAGATGTATGACCAAAATGGATGTTATGAGCTCATTGTGGATGTTTAATAAAATTTTCTTTTATGAGGTTTAAATAAGTACCTAGACTTCCAAGAAACCAGAATTCATGAACCTTGTCTTGTAATTTTATATTTACTTCTGATTTAAATCATTTAATGATATGTGTATAAGGTTTTTGTCACTATAGTTAGTATGATAGGATTCTCTAGTTATATTTGGAGATTAGGAATAGAGCACCTTATTAAGACCCTTATGGATAAGACTACATACCTGAAAAAATACCTAAATATTAGTTAGTATAGAGTAAGTGGTTTATCAAGATAATACATCCCTATACAAATACTACAAGTGGACATGGTTCTTACACAAATTTACATAGGATTAACAACTCTCGTAATGTTTTTTGAGCCTAACTCGGTGTAACCTGGTACGTGACAGTGGGATATACTGTGCACCTAGTTTGACACTCCCGGTGGATATGCAATGGTAAATTCATTAGCCATATGGACACATTATTAAGGGAATGAAAAAACATCCGATTACAAAATAAGTTATGAAACATGTATTTGATAACCTAGATTTAAACCGATGGAATCCTAAGTTACCATATACCTTTCCTTTACAAATTTGTCTTATTATGTTCAAAGTTTACTTCTATGATTATTAGCTTATTATTCAAGCCCCCTAATTGAACTTTTGTTTCTTAGTTAATGGTTGGAAATATAAGAACACGTTCCAAAAATCAGTTTGATAGGGAATGTGATGATTCCCCTAATGATATGCAAAATATGAAGGGAAATGGTGCTCAAAACTTCATAAAAATAGTTGATCAGCTGGCTCACGTAATGAATATTAACTTGAATCATGTAGAACACCCTACTCCACCATGGTAAGATAATGTTTTTGTAGAATAATTAATAAGGAAAAGACCTCCCATGTTTAGTGGATCTTATAATCCATTACTCATGGAACAGTTGATTAACAACATTGAATATATATTATCTATCTTCCAGTGCTCAGAAGAAGAGAATGTCATGCTAGCAGTCTATTTTTTTTATGGGGATGCTGATCTGCGGCCGAAACTAATCCAGATTTCAATCACTTGAGAGAAAATTTAATCCATGTATTGGGAGGAATTCATGAAAAATGATTTTCAATAAATATTTTTCCCATACCCTTCATCTAAAGATAAAAAGAGAGTTCCTCAGACATAAGAGGAATGAAGATGCAACTATCAGGGAATATAAAGCACACTTTAAAAGGCCTTCATTATATTCTTCCTTCATTTCCATGAATATAGAATGTAAGGTGGATCTCTTTTTTGGAGGACTAAAGCTAAGATTACCAAAATCATTGGGGATTCGGGACTTTGATAGTTATGTAGAGATTGTATGTTGTGCCATAAAAGTTGAAATTAGTATTGGATACTCTTAATGGTCGGTCCTAATGAAAAAAACAAAAAATGGAGTATAATATTGGTGGTTCAAGAAATTTATCCCATAATGGAAAGTAGACTGAACATACCCTTTATAAAAATTGATGGAATTAGAATCCTAGGAACAGTCTAAAGGGAACTAGGAATTACTTCCAATGTGAAATAATGGGGAATATGGATAATAATTTCCATAGGGATATTAATAATTCCACCGATGTGGAAGAATAAAATATGTTTCATATCAACCCTCAGCATTTAGTGCATTGTTACAAATTCAATGAACATGGGAATTATGTGAACAATTTCCCTAAGACAAGGGTTGTCAAGGGAAGTCAACAATAACCTACAAGGAAACAAGGAAGGTCATATTTTATCACTACTTTTGAGGTGCATCCATACAATGATGTGTTGATAGGAACACTAGTTATTCATTCAAGAATATATAATGTACAGTTTGATTCTATTTCTATACATTCTTTCATATCAAGAAAGTTTAGTATAACTATTTAAACAGAACCTCCAAACATTGAGGTTGAGTTATCTAAGAGAATAGTGAATGGGGAAATTTTTGCATCCAAGGTTTATAATTCCTCCCCAGTAAATGTTTGTGTGCTTAACCTCCTATTAAATCGTATCATACTTACTTCAGTAGAGTTTGATTCTATTTTGGGCATGGATTGACTATATTTATATAGATAGAACATTAACTTTCAAGAAATGGATATCACTCTTCACATCCCAGAGTTTCCTTAAATACTATATATGTGTAAGGAGGAAGATGAATCTCCATTAGAATCGTCATCTAATCTGTGGATAATGTTTCATTTTGCACAATCATATCTTGCTCAAATAATTGCGACAAAGGAGATGATACTTCACGAAGATATTCCCACCAGGAGTGATTATACTAATGTATCATAATGAATATTATGGTATCCCTCCTGATAAACAGGTTCATCTCTAAATTGAACTTATTCTTGGATCATTGACTATATCAAATACACCTTATATAATGCCCACCATATATTTGGAGGAGCTGAAAAAGAAGTTACAGGAGAATCTGGATAAGGGTTTTATACACCTATGTTCTTCCCCATGGGGTGAACTAGTACCATCTGTTAAGTAGAAGGATGGATCAATATGCCTCAACATTGATTATCATGAGCTCAATAAAATCATGATAAAGAACATGTATCCCCTACCTCAGATAGATGACTTGTTTGAGCAGACTATGATGGGCCGGTTATTTTTCTAAGGTAGAACTTCAGTCTGGATGTCACTAATTAATGGTGAGGAATGAATATAGTCCCAAAACATCCTTCTGAATGATGTATGGACACTATGAGTTCATAGTTATGCCTTTAGGACTCACTAATTCTCAATTAATAATCATGGATTTAATTAATAGAGTCTTCAGATATTACCTCGACAAATATAGGGTGGTATTTATTGAAGATATTATATTATACTCCAAGAGCAATGAGGAACATGAGGAGCATTTGAATACAATGATGGTGAAATTGAAAAGTGAGAAAATTTATTCAAATTTTAGTAAATATGATTTAATTATGAAGGATGTATAATTCTTGGTGAATGTTATCACTAGAAAATTGATATCTATGGACCCTTCCAAGATAATAGAAATTGAAGAGTGTCCATGTACAACATTTATGATGGAGATCCATAGCATTCTGGGCCCAACTGAGTATTATTGACAATTTTTGAATAAATAATAATGATTGTAAAACCCAATGAACAAGATGACATGGAAGTGAGTGAAGTTAGTCTGGACTCTAGAATGTGAGGAATGTTTTATGGAGCTCAAAAAGAGACTTATCATTTCACCATTACTCACACTTTTAATAGGGGGTGAACTCTTTAGTGTGTATAGTGATTATTAAAATAAGGGCTTCTAATATATAGTAATTAAAAATGATTAATTGATAGACTATGCCTCATGTTTGTTTCGAATTCATGAGAAATGTTATCACATTCATGGTTTGGAGTTGGAAGATGTGATCTTTTCATTGAAAATATCATAGCATTATCTTTTTGGGGAGAAGTGTGAGATATATACTAACCACAAGAGTCTCAAATATATATTCACATAGAATGAGATTAATGTATTCCTATAAATATGGTTAATTCTCATCATGCACTATGAATACTAAATCCACTACCATCTTAGTAAGGAAAATAAGGTGGTTGATACTCTATATAGAAAAAGATCTTGCATCATTATCATTGATGATAATTGAAAATGATCCAATATTCTTAGATTTGCAAATGATGGACAAGGGAATCATTATGTGAAGAACATCATCAATAATTTCTCAAATTATTTATCAACAATCCCCCATGGAGAAAATAAATAATTCACAACAAAATGATGTAGAAATTCATAAATTGGTGGAAGATATTAGAAATTGGAAATCCTTTGAATCAAATATTGACAAGGATGGAGTCGTAAGATTTGGGTCACTATTATGTGTAACATCTGTTCCAGAGATAAAGAAGTAGTTTCAAAATTATGCACATAGCTCACCCATCTCTATTCACCTAACGACCACAAAGATGTATCAATATCTATGAGGGAACTATTTGTGGGACAATATGAAGAAGAGGATTGGTGAATATACATAAAAGTTATTCATTTGTCAACAAATGAAGGTTTAATGATAAAGGTATAAGGGGATGATGCATCTACTACCCAAAGAAACATTAAAGTGGGAGAACATCACCAGAGAATTTTCTACTAGACTCCCAAATAAATCTAGATGAAACAATTCAACATGGGTCATTATAGATCATCATACAAAGACAAATCACTATATCACAATTCATGAGGACATATCATTAGAAAAAATTGTATGGATGTATATAAAAGAGGTGTAGAGGTTGCATGAAGTACAACTATCTATTTTATCCGATATATAAATGACATTCACCTAAATGTCCTATAAAAGTATCCAACATGCTCTAAACACTAAACTAAATTTCAGTGCAGCCTATCATCATCAAACTGGTGGCCAATATAAGAAAACTATTCAGACAATGGAATAAATGTTAAGAGCATTTTCTACGGACATCAAATAATGATGGAACCAACATATTCCACTAGAAAAATTCTCCTACAACAACATTTTCCACTCAAGCATCCAAATGGAACCATATGAATCCCTTTATGTAAAAAGGTGCAGAACATTGGAGTGCTGGGATAAGATCCTTCACATGTACTATTATCAGAGGTGGTACAAAATGAGAGTGATCATTCTTACAAGGAGAAGCTACTGAATATGTTGGATCACAGGGATAATTTTCTACATAATGAGACTACTCACCTGGTCAAAGTACTATGGTGGAACCATATGTGTGAAGAGGCAACATGGGAACTAGAGGAAGTAATGAAGGAAAATTACCCACACCTATTTTCATCACATAATGTAAAACAAAATTTTGAGGATAAAATTTTATTAAGGGTGAAGAATATAATGACTCAAAGTTTTATCAATTTAATTCCATTTTTATAATTATGTAATATAATATAATAACAAAAAATCACATTAGTAACATAATGAAACATCATGATTAAATGATGTAGTAAATACTATGTGATCGTTAAACATACTTTTTCCCTTTTTGTGATTTAAATTTGGAAAATATGACATACACAGGTAAGACCAGTAAGATGTTTGGAGTTCAATAAAATAAATAAATTTTCAGTGAAAAATAAAATACCCTTATAAATATTAATTTCACTCCAATGAATGTTAATATAAACCTTACGAATAGTTAATTATCCATGTGAATAGTAACTTTTTCAAAGAAAGTATAAGTAATATTTATCCAACTTATATGTGATAATATAAAAGTGTTGGTATTTTTTAAAAGTGATAATTATTTAATTACAGTGTAATAATTTAAATAAAATTTTCTTTTCATAAAATGTATTCATAAAATAATATTTTTATGTCTTATGATTATAGGATAGTTTTTTGAGACCTTAGTTAATTTTTTTAAATGTTATAAAATTAGAAATAATTTTTTATTTTTCATTTTTTTCAACATAATTATGATTTTAATAAAAAAATTAAATTTATATTATTTTGAAAATTAGTTTCATAAAATTTAGTTCTCTTTTTGATTCTACGCATTGAAAAATGGATATAGGGAATTTTTTGGATTTTTCTGAAAAAACATGATTTTTTGGTGAATAGTGAAATTTTATAATATATGAAATGTGGTAAATAAATGAATTTTTGAATCATGCATGAGTCATGGATGGTGTAAATGGATATTGGTTCGAACTCAAATTCACTTATTATTGTTTTTTTTTCTTAAAATTAATACTATTTCTTTTATTAAGAAAAATAATCAAATAATGAATAAAATATTGAGAAAATCATCCTCTCCTCCACTATAAAAACCAACCATCGCCCCCTATTCTCCTCACACTACTAAATACTTGTGAATTGTCTAACTTTTATTCATATATCCTCCCAAGATCTTCCCCCATGCCTAGGATCTCCTTTTCTTACCAAATGACCTAAAAAATCCCATTAAAGAGGTTCTCAAGGAAGAGTATTCAAGATGTGATCATCCTCTTTCTTTTCCTTTCTTTCATTTCAAGTTCCTTTTGTTTATTTTTTTCCATTAAATTAAACTCATAAAAAGTCATGAAAAAATAGTATCTTATATATACTATAATTTTATCATGTTTTTGGAATATTTCATCATAATCTTTCATTTACATCCTTTTATACTTGATATGAAAACACTTTTTGAGATGTGTAAATTTATCAAATTCAATGATGATTGGTTTTCAATTCCACATACCATCATCAATTCTACACATAAAACTATTAATAAGGTTGAAATATATTATTTTATATGTAATATATCTTATTTCATTTTTGTGAATCATTTTTTACAAATTTTATTAATTTATAAAACAAAATTAATCTGTTGTGTTTGAAAAATTAAAAATCAACCCAATGGGTTATCATCAACGTTTTATATAATGATTGGTCATAATTAAAAATGAAAAAATTAATTTCATAATAATTTAATATTATGTATGTTCTCTAATAACATATATATTTAATTTTTTAGAACCATTCTCATCTTACATGATTACCCATACATGTATATAAGTAAATTGATCATGAAAAATAAGTAATGTAATGCTCCCAAACAATGAAATTGAACCTATTAACCCATCAAAAAGGCCATAAATGAACATAATAAGGATAAAAAATAAATTCAATGTATAATAGGTTCTATTATTATTATTAATTAATCTAATTTTATTATCTAAAACATTAAGATCAAGTGAAGAAGTCCTTGAAACTTAATGTAAGGGATTCTACCCGAACCTCCATTATTCCTTCGGGTTGCTCTATCTTTTATTTTAAACAAATGAAGTTATATTTTAGTTTTATGTACAAATTATAAAATCAAATTATATATCCCAAACTCATTTACCAATATCCATTCATTATTCTATTTTCCTGATATACATATTTTGATGTGGTTCCCTTCTCAATTCTTCCCAATAAGCAAGCTCGTTTAAAGGGAACATCCTGAATTCTTACCCAATTTCAAGTGAACTCTATCATATGTCTTAAGAAATTTTTATAATAAAATAATTATTTTTAATATGAAATCATTCTTGGTTCAATTTTTTATATATAAAATTTTATTCCCTTTTCTATTTTACATGCTCTTTACTATTTTCCTTAAAACCACACTAAAATGTTTTAATGCTAAAGTTTCTAAATACTCTTATTATTTGTTATCACTTATGTTTGACATCATGTACCCTGAAATATGAATATTTTATCTTATTAAAGTCCATGTAAGTTTTAATTCATTTGTTTCATAGAAACATTTATGATACTCCCACTTATTTTTCTTTATAACATGATTATCATACCCATTATTTCCATGGTTTCCCTTATTTTATGTATGATTGATTATGTATGATTATTTTTGGAGAAAAAATATTCAAAAACATTTTATGATGGGTGAGCCCAGATATCACTCTAATTCTTTGGGTAATTTTTAGACTCATGTGTGGTTCTGTACAACGGTCTTGGAGATTAGCATTGACTCGTGCTCCATG
The DNA here is from genome assembly GCA_963277665.1 of Viscum album. Taxonomy (NCBI): domain Eukaryota; kingdom Viridiplantae; phylum Streptophyta; class Magnoliopsida; order Santalales; family Viscaceae; genus Viscum; species Viscum album. The sequence continues at coordinate 1,912,500,487 of OY728155.1, forward strand.
TACAACGGTCTTGGTGATTAACCTTGACTTGTGATCTTCTATATGCAACGAGAATGGATTGTGATAAAATCATGTTTTATGTTGCTACCACATAGTTTTCATTACATATTTATATGGTCTTGTTTTTTATATGTTATGTTTCCATATGATCATTATGTTCAATTCCTTTTTATATATAATTATGTCATTCCTTCTAACCCACGTGTTGATGTTTTATTCTTATGTTTATTCCCTTAGTGTGGTTTTTAGATCATCTAATTGTTCATGTTACCCCTAACTTATCCTTAGAATATTTTAGAGAACAATGGATGTTATGAGCTCAATATGGGGATATAATAAAAGATTATTTTATGATGTTTAAATATGTTACTTCCCATTGAAGACACAAGACTTCACGATCCTTGGCTTGTAATTTGTTGTTTACATATGCTTGAAATCATCTAATGAAATGTGTAAAACGATGGGGTCACAATACATATAACCCATTAAAGTAAGTGGGTTTCATAAAAACATACCCAATGAATGGAAGTGGGATTTATAAGTATATAACCCCTGAAAGGAAGTCAGTTTGTAAGCACATAACATTTGAAAGGAAGAGGGTTAAATAAACATCATTCCATCAAAACATAATGTTTAGTCAGTATTCATTTCATTGTATTATCCAGTTTTGTTATAAAAAATGATTAATGTTTTATTCATTAAGACAAAAATTCATATCCTTATCAAAAAACTTTGAATATTACAGTTCCTTAGACACTGAGTCTTACTATTTTCAGACTCCGAATTATATGAAGTTCTGACACTGAATTCCTATGAATTCAAACTCTAAATTCTTCAAAATTCAAATTCTAAATTCCTCTATATTCAGAATCTAAATTCCAAATAATTAAAACTCCAAATGATTTGATATTCATACTCTGAATTCCTCCGAACACAAACTTTGAATTCCTATGAATTCAAACTTCTAATTCATCAAAATTCCGACTCGAAAGTCCTTAGAATTAAAACTCTTAATTCCTTAGAATTATTACTTTGAATATCAATTTCTTCCCAAATCCAATTGTTTATATTTCTAGACACTGATTATTTTCTCAGATTCTGATTATTCATATTTTTTAATGTTAATTTACTTTAATAACATATTGTTTCAATTTAATCAGATCCTAGTTTCTTAAACATGATATCTTTTTCCTAACATATTATTGTTTCTAAATAATGATATAGTTTCTCAATATTTTCTTACCTAAACGATGTCTTACAATCTGTTTCATACTAACCATTGGATGAGTGACATGTGAATAAGTCCCTCTATTATTTAAGTAAAACTATGAACATTGGAGGATAGAGCTAGACGTTGGAATCCTTTCCTATAAATAAGAGCTCATATGGATGATTTCAACACACATTGGAAAAGAGATTACATGTTGTGATGCTATTAAGTGATTTCTATAGAAAGAAACTCTTGTGCCTTTTATGATCTGTGAACATCTTGTTCAACCTTGAACAATTGTTCAAACATTATTAGCACGACTCTGATTATTTCTTTGTACAATCTAGGGATTCTTCAGATATAAAGATAGAGTTGATGAATACCTTAACGTTTGACGGTTTCTAAAGATATGAATTCATAGGTGTCAACTACCTTACTATTTTAGGGCTTGCAGTGATAGCAAGACATATTTTGATATTCTTATTCAGGTCTTACCCTAGTGTGGGTAAGAAAAACTTTCTTGAAAGTACAAATCGAAGGACCTTTATCCAAGCTTGTTGGATACCATTATATTTGGGTTAAAAGAATTCCTACTTGTTTAATTGTTCTTGTTACAAGTTTTATTTCTACATTATTTTGTTAAATAAATAATGAATAAGATTTTTATAATTTCATTTACTTATACTGACACTGATAAATAAAATTCCATATTCTTTAAGGTATAATCTGTCTCTAAGATAATCTTGTATATGTTTTCTTAAGTTTAGATTTTTTAAGATTTTGTTTCTTATAATTAGACCTGGTCACTTCAAATTATCCCATTGTTTGAGAACCAAAGAAGGTTTGTGAATTTAACTTGTTAACATTGACAGACATATATTTACATAAGGATAAAAGAGAAATTTTTTAAACCTACAATTTACCACCCCCTATTACAATTGAGAATCCATATCTATATTTTCATCCTACACATAAATTATTCAGGGAAAAAATATGAATGGATGCATTGAATAATATTCACATAAATGAATCTGTAACAGGAATGTATGTCATCTTACATGGAAAAAATATATATAGAACCTTTTAGTAACATCTCTTTAGGAAAATACCATTTATTCTTTGAAAATTGATTTTTAAAACATAAACACATTTAAATTTTTTCATGGAATATATTATTTAGAACCTATAAAGATTAAAAGAAATACTTTTTAAATTATTTTTCTTTGGAAACATAAAAAATAATATTTATTTTTTTTAAAACACAGTTTTTGAAATAAAATAGATTTCTGACTGAAATGAGAAATACAATCAGATTTTCCATAAAACATATTCTGAATTGTCTTATGTACCAGTGAGTGGAAATATGGTACTAATACCTAGAGATATATTGAGTACATATAGTATAATAAAACCCATTAGCATTCATTATATATGGTTCTAATTATTTCATCAATGGAAGCATATTCATAAAAATCAATAAAAATTATTGTATTGTTTCAAGTAACCCTTACCACATGGTAACATGGGATTATACTCTCCATGTATGAAAATGGAATTAAATAAAGATTAAAATATTATATAATTAATTAGATTCATGGTATATCATGTCAATTGTAATCATAAAAAACACTTTAATGAACATAGGTTCATAAAAAAACATGTGTCTCAAAGAAGTAAAATTGAGACAAAACAACTAAATTGATTTGGTAAATTTTGAAACATTAACACCCATGAAAGAAAGATAGTGAAATGGATTTGTAAATATAAGGAATCGGCCTTAAAACATTACATAATCATGAAATAAATGAATAATTCACCTAGAGGATTTTTTTAGGTTTATATTTTTAGATAATTAGGACATAAATATTACATCTCATAAGATTACAAAGTCGAAACTTCTAGTAAGTTTCCATAAAATAAAAAATCTTAAAAAGAAACATGTCTAGTTCCATGTTTTAGATAGCATGTCTTTCCTTTATCCCATCCCGGACCCTAGTCATCTTTATGTCCTGTGGAAAACATTTCAAAAAATTGTGATGAGCATAAAAAGCCCAATAAAAGATACACAAAGAAAGTAAACTGTTGGTTATTCAAAACAATAAGTAAATCATGAATACTTTATCATAAGTAATACTTTTTACCTTTATGAATTAGAAAATACTCTTCACTTAATAAAAGATCAATACTTACCTTTTAATAACTATAATATTACTATAAATCCCATATAAAGAAAACATAACATATAAAGGTAACTTGGAAAATAAACATACTTAAATGGAATAACCATACGGTCGACTTCCACACATATCACTACATGGAATAGCCATACAGCCGACTTCCATACCCAATGCATTGGAGGTTATAATGTAACCACCCGTCTTGGTGTTCACAGTACCACCCGTCATATGGTTTATCACGTAACCACCTATCAAATGTCCAAGTCCCATTATAAAATCATAAGACATAAAACAAATATAATGGAAAGAAAACATTTCCACATTTCAATCAGAGTATATCACTTAAATATATTGACATAACAAGTCCATTTTCAAAAACATTTTCAATACCAAAATATATAAAAGATTATATGGTATTTATTTACTTTTAAAAACATTACGGCTTGTTGAGGAATCCAAAGATCAAATAATACCCGAGGCAGCGGAAAAGGTTGTTGTCACCACGTAAGTTAAAAGAAACATTACTTTTTGTCATTTAGTAAATTTGTTTGTAGAAAAATATTCTATTTGAATGAAATGAAAAGTCAAAGGTGTTTTATACAGCTTATAAAATAATTTCTAGCATTAGAACAAAATATGCCTCAATGAATGGAGATTGAGATGAAGTGTCGTACACAGATGGTATCCTTAGATTAAGGAAAAATCAATTACATAATTATGTTTGAAAAATAAAAATACACCCAATATAAGTGGATATTAAATGTAAAACAATCAGAGGTTATCCACACATATTCATGGAACGACATAATCAAGAAGAAGGGGTTTAACCCAAAGAATTGAAATTAGGTTAAGATGTTCCCTTAAAGAAACTCTACAGCCTAACGACGTCACTTTAATGTTTAGAAAATTAGTTGATGAGTGATAAAAAGGGTATCTAATTACATGGAAATATCATTTATAGCAATAAGGATATATAATAACATATCACAACAAAAAAATATGTAAATTAAAAGACCTAACAAAAAGAAGTCTTTTAAAAAGAGGAGGGTGAAAGGTTCCCTTACCGATTTGGGTAACATTCGAAACGTACACCCCATGAAAGAAGGGTCATACAATGAAGATGTAAATAACCATAAATGAGATTATATTACACAAATAGTATAATAATGGTAATTAAACACACCACACAAAAGGAAATTGTGGAAAATGTAGCATGAATCTCACGGGAATAAAAAGTCAGATAAAAACCCCTTACCTCCTTGTAATCAATCGAGTCATATGATCAAAAGATTATAACCACCAAATGAATTTTAGAACAACATGAATATAAATAGAATCATGATAATATATATCAATTGTCAGTACACAATACACCACATTCCATAAATAAGTGGCGACAAAATGGAAATATCATGGAATTAAAAGTGAGATAAGAAATCCCTTACAAAAATTCAGCAGCCTAATGACACCTCTTAAAAATTCTTAAAATGAATTGATGAGATTAAGAGGGGGGTCTCTCATCATATGGAAATAAAAATTATAGTATGAAGAATATAAAATAACATCCTCTAACATAAGAACATCTATCATAAAAGAAATGGCATAAAAGAGAGTACTTGAAAATAAAGAGAGAGGTCAGATCCCTTACCTCAAGTCCGACTTGTCTTGTTCGTTTGTTTATATTCATGAATAATAAACTTTGGTCAATTTATAATTGATTAAAGACCTAATTTAAATTTTATTATTCAATTAATATCACATATTATAATTTTATAATAACTATTTAATTATGATAGTTCATATCATACGTTTTTGTCGATGTTCAGAACATGAGTCAAAATTGAACATGTTTGAAAAGAATTTTCCATGTAGTTATAATTACATAATCTATAGAATAGTGTTAATGATTTTAATATCCAATATATTGGTGAGTCAATAAGGTTTTCCTTATGTCTTTTCCATTCCTTATTATTTTTGAAATCACAAAAACCTTATACTTAAACAAATCTATATTTTACTTCTCTAAGGAAAATTTCCGTCCTTAAAGAAATTTACCCTTAACTATATTTTCTTATACATATCAATATTTTTCTTAAGTATAAAAATCGGATTCATATCCAAAACCTCAAAATAATATAATACTTAGATATGAAGCATTCTGTTTTAGGATCCGAATTCTAGATATGAACTCTGATGAAGTTCCACTACGAATTCTGGATACGAACTCTCATATAGTTCCACTCCGAATTCTGGATATGAACTCTAATGAAGTCATATTCTGAGTTCTGGATACGAACTCTAATAATGTTCCATTCTGAATTCTGGAAATGAACTCACATTATCTTCGACTCTAAACTTCTACTAGTTCGACTCTGAACTTCTATGAGTTGGACTTCGAACCCTTACTAGTTTGACTCTGAACTTCTACTAGTTCGACTATAATCTTCTATATGTTTGACTCCGAACTCTGTAGGTTCAGATTCTGAATTCTAGTGAAACTAGAATCTGAATTTCCTTATAAATTAAGACTCTGGATTTCTATAGAATTTGGGTTCTGAATTCCTACAAAACAGAATCCGAATGTCTCTTTATTACAGACTCCTATTTCCATTTTGGTTAGACTTCGAACTCTTGTTTTCTTACATTAAGAACACCCATTTTACTTATGATTATAATAGTTTCATTACAAAAAGATGTCGTGATTTTAGTTATTGACTAACTATTGGATGAGTGACATGTGTATAGGTCTCTCCTAAATTCAAGGAGAAATATGACCGTTGGAGGAGAGAGCTGACCGTTGGAGCTTCGTCTATAAATAGGATCTCATTCGAAAGTTGACAAAAACATTGACACATCTTTGAGATCTGTGATTACATGCTGTTGAATTGATTTCTAGAGAGAGAGTCTCTTATCAAATCTCAATGCATCATGTAGAATTTATGAACATCTTGTACAAACCTTTCCTTGTGCAGACTTTCTTCTTTCGACTCCTATTGTTGCTGATTACAATCGAGGGCTTCCGGGGATAGGAAGACAGAGGTTCCAACACCTTGATGTTGAGGGCTTCCTTGATGAGGAAGATAGAGGTGCTCACTACCTAATAGTTGAGGGCTTGAGGGGACAACAAGACAGACTCCAATATTCGTATCGATGACTTACTCTGGTGTGGGTAAGATAGACTTTCTTGAAAGTATAAATCAAGAGATCTTTATCCAAGTTTGTTGGATACCCTTTACTTTGGGATAAAGGAAATATTGTTTGTTACTTGTAGTTTTAGTACTTGTTTTCCCTCTACATTTTGTATTGTTAAGGATAGTATAACTTTCTTATACTTCTTTACCTGTACTCTGATTTAGTTACATTCTATATGCTTTAAGGTAGAATCTTAATCTTTGTAACTTTTGTTAAGTTCCTTATTCGGAATAACTATTTTGGAATATAGCAAATCTTTAGCACTCATATAGGTCTTGTGAATTATCTTGTTTAACTTTGTTAAACATAACCATTCAAAAATTCCCTTCATGAATTTTAAAAGGTACAATTCACCCCCCCCCCCCCTCCTCTTATATCTGAGAATCTCATTCTTATTTCGATCCTACGTTTGGTATCACAGAGTATATCATAATCATAGTCATACCATCCTAAAAATTGGTATCAGAGTCAGGTTGACTAATAACTCTTATCAATCTAACAATTTAATCAAAGGATTTGGTTCAATCTGAATCAATATCACGATTAGTTTCAGAAGAGAATTCTCGGATTTTCTTATTCGGATTCATATTTTCATATTCATACTTTTCTGAATCTTTTTTTGGACTCATATAGTTCGGATTCACTTTTTCGTAGAGGTACAATTTTTTTTCTTTCTTAGAAAATTTTCTCTTTTTTACAAACTTATACTTCTAATAAGTTTTTGTGCCAAAGATTTTCTTAAGGATGGCAGGTTTAAATGTTGGTTCCATCAACAACCTAAATCCTACCAGACCACAAATTTTTTACGGTAATGTTTATAAATATTAGAGAGGTCGTATGAAGACTTTTGTTATCAATATTGGGGTAGATAATTTTGTGATTCTTACTGGAGGATACAAAATTCCTGACAAGGAAGTAAGTTCTTTTACCAATAAATAAAAGCATGATTACAAACTCAACTATAAGGTACGCAATAATTTATTGTGCTCAATGACAAGGAACATATATAGCCAAATTTCGTCTTGTGAAACAGCTAATTTTATATGGACGAAACATGAAGTTACACATTTTGGTACATTTAAATTGATTGAGACAAGAAGAGCTATGTTGAGAGATGAGAATCATGGTTTTAATTTTCCTTATGGAGAACCTATAATCAAAGTACATAAAAGGATTATGACTATCGTGAATAGACTTTAATCAATGGGATAGAAAGGTCTAGATGATGAATCTCTTGTGGATAAGATTATTGATATCATACCTAATGAGTGGGAATAAAAGATAAAAACAATTGATGAGAATAGAAAAGTCACTCAAATTTCTCTTGATGAACTATTTGGAACTCTTCTTCAACATGAGACCAAAATGAAGAGAGATGCTGACAACATAAAGAAGAATAATGGGAATGGTAGTGTTTCTTTTACTACAATTGCAAATCACATGAAAGATAAAACTCTTGAAATTGTTACTAGATCCAAATCTAGGAAGGTTATTATTCAATCAGAATCTAATGAGAGTGAATTCTCAGAAAATGAGTTAGCTAATCTTGCTCGAAGGATGAACAAGATAACTAGACAGAGAAATTTCTAATCCAAATATAAGAAGAAGGAGAGGAAAGATAAAAAAGATTGAGAGGTCACATGATATGAATGCAAGTTTAGTGGACACATAAGACTGGATTATCCCTTGCTTAAAAAGTAATAAAAAATAGAGGCATTCTGAAAGGAACAAGAAGAAGTTTTACAAAGATAATGCTAACAAAGTCCCAAAAGATAATACTACTTGGAGTGCTAGCTATGGAGACTCTTCAGAAATTGAATATTCTGAATATGATTCATCAGCTCAGAATAATATGGGATTCATTACTACTAATTCTTTCCAACATATATGTCTTATGGCCAAGGTGCGCCCTGCTAAGGCTTTAACAAATTAATCTCTTGATAAGAATTAGTATTCCTAAAATTGTACTTTTAATGAAGATACTTCATCTTTAGAAAATGAAGAACCTTCATATGATATTGTATCTATATTTTCCAAGTTACTTGAAGCAAAAAATTGTAAAATTTCTAAGAAATTAGACAAGGAAAATACTAGGGAAGAAATTATTACAAAAGAGATTTCAGATCTTACTAAAAATCATAGAGATAAAGAAGATATTTTAGAAAAACTTTCTAAAGACCGTGAGAAAGAAAATTCTAATAAGGAAGAACATTATAAAGACCTTAAGAATGCTATTTTAGATTTGAAATTTTTTGAGGAAAAATCTAACTCTAAGGAAATGATTCTTCAGGATAGGACTTTAGTCATCAGACTAAAATCTGAAATATTTTCTCGTAAGAAGATTCTTGAAAAATTTACCTCTAGGAAGGAAAATTTTGACATGGTGTATTCTCAAATTAAACCTCAAGGAAACACTACTAGAGTAGGTTATATTCACCAAAAACCAGTTTTCAAAAACAACTATTTTGTTCCTTCTAGAGACCCTTTTTGAACGAAGTGTCAAAGTGGTGGGCATTGGAAGAAAAACTATTCCTTCAATAGAGTTCAATCTCTTGGGTTTCTTAAAGCATATTTTTCTAAACAAATGTGGATACCAAAATTTTGTTGGCTAACAATTCTATATCCAAGCATGTCTGGATTCCAAAAACCTAAATTATTTGTTATTTTTCTGGAAAATAGGGAAATTACCAAGAGTAATACATGGTACATGTATATTGGTTTTTTCCGACATATGACTAGTAACAAAAGATATTTCAAAAAGATTATCAAGATGAAAGGAGGCAAAGTAACTTTTCGAGACAATGCTCAGGGAGAAATTATTGGTATAGGTAACATCATTCTTCTTAGAAAAAAATTGTTCTTAAATGTTTTGTTTGTTAAAGGTCTTAAGCACAATCTCATCAGAATAAGTCAATTATGTGATGAAGGATACCATGTGAATTTTAGGAATGATAAGTGCTTAGTACAAAATTCCAAGAAAGAGATTATTCTTTATGCCCATATGCAAGACAATGTTTACACACTAAACATAGAAGACCCTAGGATCCAAGATCTACCTTGACATAGTGAAATGGAAGATCATTCTTGGTTATGGAATAGAAGTTTTGGACAGTTTAACCTTAAGAAACTATGAAAATATTCTAAGAATGGTTCAGTTAAGGATCTACTGGAGCTTATATTTGATTCTTCAATAGTCTGTAAACCTTGTCAATATGGAAAGTAACATAAATAATATTTTAAATAAATCGGTGAAGTCTCATCAATTCATTCACTACATTTTGTTCACATGGGTATTTTTGGTCATACACAAACTGGGAGCATTGGATGCAAGTACTACGTATTTTTTTTCATTGATGATTACACAAGATTTACATTGGGACTATTTTCTAGAAAATAAGTCTAAAGCTTTTTCTTATTTCAAATGTTTTAAAGCCCAAGTCAAAAATCAGAAACTCCTTCCATTGAAAACTATTCATAGTGATCATGGAGGAGAATTTAAAAATTCTGATTTTGAAACTCTTTGTAGTAGAAAAGGTATTACTCACAACTTCTCAGCTCCCAGAACACCTCAACAAACTAGTGTTGTTGAAAGAGGAAATAGAATTTTTCAAGAGATAACTAGAACCATGATGAGTGTGTATTCTGTCACTAATCATTTTTTGGGATGAAGCTGTAAGTACTACTAGTTATACTCTAAATTGAGTTTTGATTGGACCTTTTCTAAATAAAACTCTTTATGAGTTATGAAATGGTAGAAAACCTAGACTTTCCTAATTAAAAGTTTTTGGATGCAAGGAATTCATTCTGAATACTAAAGATAACTTACAAAAATTTGCACCAAAATCTTATGAAGGAATTTTCTTAGGATATTCCACAACTTCTAAGGATTATATTATTTTTAACAAAAACACTTGCACTGTTGAAGAGACAGTACATGTCAAATTTGATGAAACTGATTATTTTGTTTTCAAACAACCCAATCCTACATTTTCGGATGTGTTTTCAAAAACCGATTATCAACCATTGATAGAAAATACTTTTGATAAGGAAAATGTTCAATAAGATACTTCAAAAACATTTACCCCAGAAGATTTCCTAACCTATGTGGATGAACAGGTTTTACAAAACCCAAACCAGTCCTTTCTAAAAAATCATCCTATTGATAGTGTCCTTGTTGATGTGAATAAACCTATAAAGACTAGAAGTTACATAAGAAATGACGTAGAACATCTATCATTCCTTTCACAATTAGAACAAAAAATCACTGAGGAAGCTTTAGGTGATGAAGATTATATTAAATCCATTCAAGATGAACTAAATGAATTTGAATGGAATAATGTTTATAGATTGGTTGAAAGACCTAAGGAAACTTCTATTATTGGAGAAAAATGGGTCTTTAGAAATAAATGTTATAAAAATGGAGTCATCATTTGAAATAATGCTAGACTAGTTGCTAAAGTCTATAATCAACAAGAAGGAATAGACTATGAAGAAACTTATGCTCCAGTAGCTACACCTGAATCTATTCGTATTTTACTTTCCTTTGCAGCATTCTTCAATTTCAAACTGTCAAAATGTGATTTCCTTAAAGGTTATGTTCATGAGGAATTTTTTGTTGAACAACCTCCTAGCTTTGAAGATACAAAATATCCTAATCATGTTTTAAGGCTTATCAAAGCTTTGTATGGCCTTAAACAATCCCCACAAGCTTGGTATGATAGTCTTACAAGATTTTTGTTTCAAAATAACTATGTTAAGGGAAATGAAGATCAAACCCTTTTTATAAATAATGATAAGAAAAATGTTTTGATTGTCCAAATTTATGTTGATGAAATTATATTTGGTTCAACTCAGTAATCTTTAACTAATTCCTTTGCGAATCTTATGAAATCTGGGTTTGAAATGAGTATGATGGGTGAGTTAACATTTTTCCTTGGTTTTCAAATTTCTCAAAAACCAGAAAGAATCTATATATCCAAATATAATTATATTAAAGATCTTCTTAAAAAGTATGGGTATGAAAACACTAAGAGTATAAGTACTCTTATCGGTACCTCAAACACACTTGATCTTGATGAAGCTAGGAAACCAGTAGATCAAACATATTTTTGAGGTATCATAGGAAGTGTAAATTACTTGACAGCTACTCGACCAGACTTGATGTTTTCGGTATGCTTATGTGTAAGATATCAATCCAATCCTAAGTAATCTCATTTAAAGGCAGTGAAATGAATTTTTCGCTACTTAAAAGGATCCATGGATCTAGAACTATTTTATACTTCTAGGAATGATTTTGTTTTAAAGGGATTTTTATATTCTAACTTTGGTGGATTTATAATGGATAGAAAGTGTAAATCTAGAACTTTTCATTTATTAAGATATACATTAATTTCTTGGTCATGCAAGAAGCAACATTTTGTAGCACTCTCCACTGCTAAAGCTGAATATTTAGCAGCTGGAAGTTGTTGTGCTCATGTGTTGTAGATGCAACACACACTCATAGATTATGGCTTGAGTTTTACAAAGACTCAAATTTTGTGTGATAACACAAGTGCCATTTCCCTTAGTAAAAACCCTACACATCACTCCCATGAAAAAAATAGATATTAGACATCACTTTCTTAGGGATCACACACAAAAAATGAGATATCATTCTTCAGATTATCAGAACGCAAGATCAACTTGCTGACATTTTCACCAAATCCTTACCCTCTAATAGATTTTAATACATTAAACATAAGTTAGGAATGATAACCGTGAAGTAATCTTCCATCATTTACTTCTTGTTGAATCATTCTCCTTATAGTAATAAACTCTTTTTCATAGGGGGGGGGTACATTGTTTTATATGTCTTTCAAAAAATTTAGTAATGAGTCTTTAAAAAATGTTCATAATGAGTCTTTCAAAAAAATTCGTAATGAGTCTTTCAAAAAATTTCGTAATGAGTCTTTCAAAATTTTTCCTAATGAGGCTTTCAAAATTTTTCAGAATTAGTCTTTCAAAATTTTATTAATAATGTTTTCGTAAAGGAAATTATTGTAATGAAGTTTTCATACTGGAAATTTTCATAATTAAGATTTCGTACTGGGAATTTTCGTAATGAAGTTTTCGTACTCGAAATTTTTTTACTAAGAATTTTCATACTGAGGATTTTTGTGATGAAAATTTTCGTAATGAGAATTTTCGTAATGGAGTTTTCGTACTCATATTTTTCGTAGTGAGTTTATCATAATGTGTTTTTCATAGTCCAATTTTTTTTCAAGAAGAATATCACATATTACAAATAAATTTCCAAGCCAATCCTAAAGGTATGACATCCTTACTCAAGTTTTCATAGTCATTTTTAATTGCTGGTAGTTTCTTTTTCTTATAAAATTTATCGGATTCGTTTCTTCTTAAATCCGATTGTTTTTTTAAAACATAAAAATATCAGATTCAAGATTTCCTTGAGGGTATGATTTCAACCGTCAGATCAGATTAGAGAAAATATCAACCACTAGATTGCTTTTGAAAGCTGGAAGGTCAGCTCCATTGCCTATATAAAGGGCACCACCATTTGTGTCCCACATCATTTTCAAGCTCTTGCATGCTGAAACTCTATCTCTGATCTTAAAGCTCATTCAGAATCTTTCAGTGCTCTTCCTTTCCGAATGATTGTAGAAGTCACTTCCCAAGATATGTCTTCAATGGAGCCAATCCCAAAATGGTTAGTCTACAGGGAAATATTGATTCAAACGAACATTTTTAGTGAGTTTTATTCTTTAATATCCAAGAATATCAAACTCAATGGATGGAAATATTTTTGTGCATCCAAACCAGGGGATCAGGATGCTTTTTTTACAGATTTTCCTGTAGTGTTCTATGTGTTTGTTTCCTTCAATAAAGAATACGTCAGAGAAAAATTTTATTTTAAGAGATATGGTAAGACTTACAAGCTATATTACACCAAGGTTGCACACTTGGTGGGGATATCATATGATAGTGAAGTATAATTTTGTTCACATAAGATACCGAATGTGAAAGGAAGTTTTATAAAAGTGAAGGCAATGGAATCCCTTGGACTTAAAGATAGCAAGACAATAAAGATTTTACATCTCTCCACCAACAACCGGATTCTGCATTTGTGGGTTCAAGGGTTTTTCGTTCCGATAAGAGGAGATAAGGATAACTAAAAAAAAGTGATATTTATATCTTGGATTTCTTGGTAAATCTGAGAAAGATCAATTTGATGAGGCATGTTCTTATTACAGTTCAGAACATCGAGAATGGCACTCTGAAAGCACAAATTATTATGTATCTTACTCTTATATCCAAGATCATTATTCGGTGTCTTGATTTGTTCAATGTTGCTTGTACTTCTAATACAAGAATTTGTAAGATGATGCTGATAAGTGATGACACTTTAAAGAGGATGAAATATGGTTTTTAAAATGATTTAGGTGAGTTTTATGATCTACCATAAGAGGAGGAAGAATCCATTTTGGAAAATATAGAGAAAGAAAAACCATCTAAGAAGGCAGGGAAGAAGAGGAAGCTGAAGCAAGTGGTAGCTGAAGGAAAGACCCCTAATGCTAAGGAAACCCAATCCGCAGCTCCCAAGGCGAAGAAACATAAAACATATCCAGGTGAGGTGGTTGCTAAGTGGAGGGAAGAAAAGGAGAAAAGGAAATAAGGTGATCCTTAGTTCAGATTGGATCCTGTTGAGGCTAAGGCCTTAAGAGAAAAAGCTACAGATGAGTTAGAGAAACAAGCAAAGGAGAAGAAGATGAAGAAGAAAATGTATGAAGCTGAAGTTGTACAATCCCTTTTGAGTGCTACAGAAATAGATTCAGAAAATATTCCAGTACCAGAAACTTTACTTGCTGAGCCATTACCAGAGACCCCTGGAAAGAACTACTTCACTTCGGAAAAGTCTAAAGGGAAAGAGGTTGTTGAAGCAGTGCAGAAAGAAGTTGTTAAAGATATAGAAGAAGAAGTGGTTGAAAGAGAAGAAGAAGTGGTTGAAATAGAAGAAGAAGAGGAAGAAGTAGAATAAGAAGAAGAATTATAGTAAAGAATTGGTGATCTAGATGACTTGATTAAACAAGTGGAAGATTATCAAGAGAAGTTGAACCTATCAGAAAAACTACAACTCCAAACATCTGAGGCTGAGTCCTCATAGCATGTCACTCTGGGAAAGGGAGGTGTGGAAGAAGCCATGGAAGTTGAAGATAAGGAGGAAGAGAAATAGAATGAATCATCTGAGGAAGTAATTAATGAAAAGCACTATCTTGAAGAAGGGGTAGATAATGAAAAACCAGTTGAAGACAATATTGTTCCAGTATCTGATAGTGAGGAAGAATCTCCTGATGAGGCAGTTCCAAAAGTTGATATGGGGAAGAAAGTGCTTATGGACACCCCCAACAAAATATATCATTAGGAAGAAACAAGTTGGTGGTTCTCCTAAAATAATGTTGGTGTAAATTGATGAAGAACAATCCCCAAGAAAGGTGTCTGATTCGGAATCATCAGCATTGGGTCATGAATTTGTTGTTGAATCTTTGAAGAAATTAGTGGACACCATTACGATCATTCTCGCCATAGACTCCAGATGCCAAATTCTGCAACATAGCCAAAATCATAAATCAGAATCCTTATCCATGGTGATGGATAAGTGTGTGAATATTGAGGCTGAGCACAAAAATTTTCTTATCAGTTACAAGGTCTGTAGAAAATCATGCAGCAAGATGATTTTATGGTTAAAGAAAATCGAGGAGGATTTTTCAGAGCTTGATCATTTTCAGAATGATGTTAAAGAAGCATTTGACACCGAGGATGCAAAGATGAAGAATCTTCAGGATAATATGACCCATGAGAAAAATAATCCGAATCAACCAGTGAGGGATCTGAATGGGAAGCTTAAATCGGTTGCTCAAAACTAGAAAGGGGAAAGAGATTTCTGGATTGAGTTTTAAGAGAAGCTGGAAAACCAAGATGAGATACTAAAGAAGCAAGAAGAGGCCATGAAGGCTCAATAAGATGTCCTGAAAGCTCAAGATGAAAGGATAAATACTTCGAAGAAGCAAGCTGAGGAAGACCAGAATGACATGAAGAAGCTGAAAACCTTGTTGAGGAAGTTATTCCCCAAGGAAAAGGAGGACAAATAGACAAATCTGAATTTTTGTTGTAATGTCTTTCCTTGTAAAAATACTTTCAACTCTAATGAAATCTCTGGTTTCTTGTGTTGTTATGTACTAATGGTTTAGGTACTCTATTTATTTTCAATTCCCTTATATTCTTTTTGAAAATCATAAAGTGGGAGAAGGAAAAAGAACTACTCAAAAGAGTGAGAAGGAAAAATTTCTATGTCAAGAGCTATCCCTAAGTAAGGGGGGCTTATATAAGGGGAAGTTTCTCATTATGATGTTTTTTATTCCCATGATAATGAAAACTCTATTCCATAAATTCAGAATACAATCATTAGAGATTCTAAGCCTAAGGGGGAGTTTGTTGTATTCATTATTATCTATGAACAAAAGGAGATAAGTTTTAATTTTAATGTCTAAAGAAAATTTTTGAAGACCTTATATTTTTTCGAAAGCTTGTTTGTACATTCCAAAAAGGGGGATATTTGTGAATCAATATGGTTTTCCTTTTGAATTTTCCAATGTTTCTTGTTTTTAAAAACACAAACACCTTATACATAAACAAATCAATATTTTACTTCTCTAAGGAAAATTTCCTTCCTTATGGAAATTAACCCTTGCCTAGATTTCTTTATACATATCAATATTTTTCTTAAGTATAAAAATCGGATTAATATCCAAAACCTCAGAATCATATTATACGTATATAAGAAGCATTCTATTTTAGGATCCGAATTCTGGATACAAAACCTAATGAAGTTCCACTCTGAATTCTGGATACAAACTCTAATATAGTTCTACTTCGAATTCTGGATACGGACTCTAATGAAGTCCTATTCCCATTTCTGGACTAGAACTCTAATAATGTTCCATTCCAAATTCTGGATATGAACTCTCATTATGTTCGACTATGAACTTCAACTATTTCTACTCTGAACTTCTACGAGTTTGACTCTGAAATCCTACTAGTTCGACTCTGAATTTCTACTAGTTTGACTCTGAACATCTATAAGTTCGACTCTGAACACTGTAAGTTCAGATTATGAATTCTAGTGAAACTAGACTCTGAATTTCTTTATAAATTCAGACTCTAAATTTCTACAGAATTCATGTTCCGAATTCCTAAAAAACAGAATCCGAATATATCTTTATTATAGACTACGATTTCTATTTTGGTTAGACTCTGAACTCTTGTTTTCTTACACTCTGAACATCAGTTTTTCTTATCATTACATGTGTTTCATTACAAAATGATGTTTTTCTTTCAGTTATTGACTAACCATTGGTTGAGTGACACATGTACAGGTCCCTCCTAAATTCAAGGAGAAATATGGCCATTGGAGGAGGGAGGTGACCGTTGGATATTCACCTATAAATAAGATCTCATTTGAAAGTTGACAACAACATTGACACGTCTTTGATATCTATGCTTACATGCTGTTGAATTTATTTCTAGAGAGATAGGATCTTATCAACTCTCAATGCTTCGTGAATAAATTTTAAACATCTTATTCAAACTTTGCCTTGTGCAGACTTGCTTTGTGAGACTCCAATTGTTGCTGATTACAATCAAGGGATTCCGGAGATAGGAATATAGAGGTTCCAACACCATGATGTTGAGGTCTTCCTTACTGAGAAAGACAGAGGTGCCGACTACATGATAGTTGAGGGCTTGCGGGGATAGCAAGAAAGACTCTAATCATCGTATCGAGGGCATACTATGGTGTGGGTAAGATAGACTTTTTGAAAGTATAAATCAAGGGACCTTTATCCAAGGTTGTTGGATAAACTTATCTTTTGTATAAAATAAATATAGTTTCTTACTTTTAGTTTTACTACTTGTTTTTTCCACTGAATTTTGTATTGTTAAGGAAAGTATAAATTTCCAGTACTTCCTTACTTGTACTCTAATTTAGTTAGATTATATATGTTTTAAGGTAGAATCTTAATAATTGTAAATTTTTTTAAGTTCCTTTTTCAGAATCACTATTCCGGAATCTAGAAAGCCTTTAGTACTAATAGAGGTCTTGTGAATTATCTTCATTAACATTGTTAAACATAACCGTTCAAAAATTCCCTTAAGGAATTTTAAAAGGTACAATTCACCCCCCTCTTGTATCTGAGAATATTATTCTTATTTCATCCCAACATTTGGTATCACAGAGTATATAATACTTAGAGTCATACCATACAAACATATATCCAGTATAAATTCATTTTGTACTATTCCATAACATTTGGAGATAGAAAATGAAATGCACCGTCATGGAGACGGTAGGCCATACGTACGCATGAATGCTACTTTGATTTCTTTGTCATATTAATGGAATTAAAACTAGATGGGATATATATATATATAGTATAATTATAGTATAATATATATGTTATATAGTTCACATAAGTTCATTAATTGCATTCTTTATACATTCCATGTATTTCCTGAACGAGTCACATCACTTGAGGGGTAGTAGTCCACACTTCCTCAAATGAAATTATCGCATTTGCACAACATGAAAATTATAAAGGTATGTTTTCAATTTAAAATAAAGAAGCCTAGAGAGGAAATAAATTCAATATATACTATATATGAATATATTCCCATCATAATGGCCACCATGAGAGGTGGTAGGAGAAGATTGAACAATCATCATTTTGTGAGGCAGTAATTCGTCATCCACAGA
This sequence comes from Viscum album, assembly GCA_963277665.1. Taxonomy (NCBI): domain Eukaryota; kingdom Viridiplantae; phylum Streptophyta; class Magnoliopsida; order Santalales; family Viscaceae; genus Viscum; species Viscum album. The sequence goes on from OY728155.1 coordinate 1,912,518,872, forward strand.
AACAATATGAGATTTACCCATTAGATGGAGGTGTGTGTAAGAGTATCACTATTACATCATATAAAAACATCCTAGTATATTTATGATACTGTTTTTGGTACAAAATAAATGAATAAATATAGTGTAGGGGGTTGGAGAAGCAAAATAAAACAAAAGAACATAAGAGAAGACATTACCTTTAAATCGGGCAACTCCCCTTGGTTTGAACCAAAAGTATTTCATGAAGAGATTTCTGCGTAAAGTAAGGCTTCTAGGATGAAGAGAGTGATTTGGAGATAAAATATGTGTAGGGGTTGGATGTGCCAAGGGCTTGAGAGGTGTGGGTAAGGGAGTAGAGGCGGGGGCCTTTTATAAGAGGTATGAGGGGCACTCTTGGAAGGTCATGAAATGTTACTTTATTATTAAATGATTTTCAGATTTTAAAGGTCCCACAATGAAATATTTCGAGGATAAGGTGATAAGGGTTAGAAATACACCCATCCAAAAGGTTTTTGACAAGTTTATGTCTTATATTTTACCTTATCTTTTCATTTTATTTAAACAGTTCATTAATGAGGTAATCACTGCATCATCATGGTGTCTTAAATAAATTTATTTATTTATTGTCTAAAAATTATAAAAACTTATTGTGATGTATAAAATATTTTTAGATTTATAATGAATATTTATAGTCAAAAATATAACTTATATAACCCCATGTAAAAATTGTTTTAGTAAAACAATACTTTTTGTGACACTTTTATTTTTACTTTAAATAAAAAGTTATTAATGTCATTTTCATACCCAAGTTTCTCCATGGGGTACCCAAGTTGACCCATGGATTTTCATGGCCTTCCATGACACGTCCAAAAGTGTAGGACAAGTGTAAAGGTAATTTCATATTAGTACAACATTATTTTTATCTTAAATTACACTAATTACCTCTAATCGTGATTAATAAAACATTAAAGTTACTATTCACTAAAAATTATTTTTATCACATTGAATAAAATTTTAGCTAATAATGAACACCATATATGTCGTATTTTTTAAATTAAATTCATAGAAGCTATAAAATTCATTTAAATGAAAAATCAGTTTTTTTAACTACCACTTAGTGGTTTCACTATTCATCAAAAATTGATGTTTTCCTGAAAAATACCAAAACATCACCCTAAGCTATATTTGATATTTTGAATTCATAAATGATGTCCATTTTAAGAAATTAAAAACATATATGTTTCCTTAATTAACTTAACAATTAATTCCCACTGTGAAAACAAATAGCGTGTTTTTAAGAAACAATATATATCAAAAGATTGACATTTTTTTATGCTCAATTTCAAAGTGAAATTAATTCCAATGTCCACCATTGGATTAAATGGTAATAATATTTTCTAATTTCACATTAAAAACAATTAAAAAGATAATCTAACCATATAATTAAATTAGATTAAAAGGAGATTTTGAATTAAAATACAACATCTTTCACTATTCATTAAAAAATGAACATTGTCGGAAAAATACCAAAAACATAAAGATTGTTAATTTTGATGTCCCAATTATAAAGAAGGATTTTATTTGGTCCAAAAGAATGTATAAGATTGAACAAAACTATTTTTAAAGATGGTTCTCCATCAAAAGGTGATAAATCAACCTTTTAGTGATTATTAGAGTATTTATGCCTAATATTGGATTTATCCGCATTTTAAGCCTCTATAATTTATTGGATAATTGTTAAAATATTTAACAAACATATATAATAATTTTTTAGTTATTTATTTTCATTTCTGCCATTATAATGGCTAGGCGTTAACTACCATTTAAAAAAATATTATTATATTATTAGTGTGCAATGTAAGATTTCAAAGAAACTCGTTGTTGAGTATTGGGTATGCCATCGAACATAGATTTCCCTTTATTGTAATATTAAAATTTTATCCACAGATACTAATAAATATGAAAATGTAATATTCTTTATTTACCTTAGATGTTATAGTAAATACCAATAAATTTTATAATCATAATAATAGAATAAGTTCATGGTAAATATATACACAATGAAAAACAAAAGAGTAGTGAACATGTCATGTATCTCACAGATATAAAATGTGTGGTGAAATCCCTTTACCTTGTGGCTTGACTCTCGTCAAACTCGTTCAAATCAAATGTATAATAAATATAAATTTATTATACATAGTTTAGAGGAAAATATTAATTTATCTAATAAAAATATTTTTTTATTACATCATTATATTCCTCGTTTGTTTACCATCCAATGTTATTGTTTCACTTTGGGTAATATTCACTTTATTCTTTGTATGTGTCTTAAATTGTTATATCCATGGTCCTTATATTTATATATTGATTTACAAAATGTAAATCAGGTTTAAAATTTCATTTATATTCAGTATATTTGTGCTATAGAAATATATAGAATATACAAACCTTAAATGGAATACATCATTCATGGAGAAGGTATGTCATATGCACGTATTAACATTGTTAACATTTGTACTATAGTATTGAAATAAAGAAGGTAAATGGAATATGTGTATTTATTTTTACATATATATATCATAAATAAGTTTTATTTAATATACCATATCTATGATATATATAGTAAACTCATCCATAGTACATATTATGTAGTTAGTGAACGAAACACATCTCTTTGATGTGGTGGCATTCCACACTTCCTCAAAAGAAATTATTGTATTTACACCATATGGAAATTACAAAGATATTTGATTTAAAAAGATTATATAAGATTAAAGGAATAATAAATATAATATATAGAAATTATAAATATATTTTACATCAAAATTTCCACAATGAGAGGTGGAAAGGAATGGTGAACAATCATCATGTTGTGAGACTGTAGTTCATTGTACGCATAAACAATATGTTCATTACGCATTAGATAGAGGTGTGTATATGTGCAGGTTGAAAATTTAGAATAAATAAATCCTATTATATTTTAGATACTAGTGTTTGTGTACATTAATGGAATAAATATATTGGAGTGGGTAGACAATAAAAATAAAATAAAGGATCTTGAGAGAAGATGTTACCTTCTAATCAGGTAACGCCTTTTGGTTTGTTCCAAATAACATACGTGAAATACGTTTTGCCCAATCAGATTCTTGTATGAATAAGGGAGTTTTTTTGGAGCTTATTTGATAATATTTTTGGAAATCCAAATGGATTTAAAGGTAAGAGGAATTGAGATGAGGGTAGGATTTTTTATAGCGGAGGAGGAGTGTCACCCTCGTAATATTTTAACAACGGACTTCCATATACATTTTTAACATTTAAAGTAGAACCAATAATGAAAACAATTAGAGAAAAGAGGGGATAAGGTTGAAATATTACCATAAAATGTAAATTTGAAAATATTATAAGTGCTTTGGGTCATAAATTGAATGTTTAGTCCTTAGTGAGGCTTAATTTTATCATAATAGAATTAATTAATTTTAATTTCATTCAATAATATGTTTGTAAAAAAAATAAGATGAAATTATTAGACATCACAAATAAAAATAATTAAAAAATTGGAATCCTTTTTTTAAAATTAAAATAATTTATGTTGAATAAATTAATTTAAAATTAATCCCGCTGACGGAACAATATGTAGGGGATTTATGAGTAAAAATGATCAAAAGTTTTCTATGTTTTTTATATCAAATTTTTATGTGAAATTGGTTATAATGACCTAAATCAGAATAATATATAAAATTCTTATCTAATGAGACATTGAAACCAAAGTAAAATATAATTCATCCTTAGAAATATATTAGATGGAAAATTAGTTTTGAATTAAAATTATTATTTATCAATATTCATCCCAAAATGGGGTTTCTCATAAAAATCACAAAAAAAATATGAAAAGTAATTTTGATATTATAAATTCAAAAATAGATGTTTATTATATGAAATTATGTTTATAAATTTTTTAAAGTTATTTTTATTATAAGTTCATATAAGGACATTAAAATCAGTTCTTTTGAGGAAATGTAATTTTTAATCATAAAGGACATTACCAAAAATTTTATCTTGCATTATAAATAAAATTTATTTATACAAAAAAATTATAAAAAATATTTTAAAATTATATTACAATTCATATACATATATTTAATAGATAGGTAATAATTATCTCATTTAAATAATTATAACAAAAAAATGATATTTCATTGAAACATTGGCGTTTCTTGTAACATATGACAAGTTAGTATTGTATGTAACATACTCGAAGTTGATATTCCATGTAACATAGGACAAGTCAATATATTTGTAATTTAGGCAGAGTTGGTGTTATGTGAAATGAATGTTGGACTTAGTGTATTCCAAGGAATAAACGATCATTTAATTTATTCAAGAACAAAAAGGTCCATAAGAACTCGGGGTGTTATAAGGATTTTAACAAAAACTTTTTGTGTGTTATTTCTGTGGAAGGATGTTAAGAAAAATTAAAATTTTGAAGATATATTTTCATAGTAATGAAAAATTGATAAAAAAACTTATAAATAATTAACCCCATCATGGATATTTTTAATAGAATTTACATCAGATGAAATATCGATTTAAAACATTCAAGCATTCATGGATTCACATTTAATGGAATGTGAATGGGGCCACATATCATAATTGATGAAATTAGTTGGTCGAATTTTTAATACAATACAAGAATGGAATAAAATTACTTTAAGAGTAATTAAAACCCCAAAATCATAGAAACCCCTAATTAGAAATTCATTCCAAAAGGGAGATTAGAGATGGATAATGAATATTAAGAGATAAAAGTCAATAAAATGGTATCATTGAACAAGTGAAAAAGTGTGAGTATGAGGATAAATATTAATATACAAAGGATAAAAGCTTTGATTCATGTGAGAAAAATATAAATATCAAGAATGAAATCATGGATTCATTCGAGACTTGGATTCTCCAATCGATGATTCATTCGAGACATAGATTTGAACCAGGGATTCATTTGAGACATGATATGATCTTGGATTCATCAAGGATGAGAACTAGAAGGAGGTTGTTACCATGGAATTCTTGAGAAAGCCCTACTCATTCAGTCACCGTTGGGTTATTAATTTGATTGGGGACACATTTTTCAGCACTATTAAAGGATTTATAATTCTAATTACAAAAAAATCAACACATTTATATAATTATAACTATATTTAATAAAATTTTATAATTATTTTTTTATATAATTTTTCTATTAATATTTATATAAATAAATTTAAAAAATAATTTTTTTATTGATAAACATTAATATATAATATTATAAATACAGTAAATATACATTTATTAATATATTTGTAAATATATTTATAATTATTGAATTACAATAAAAAATATATTAATATCATTAAATATATTCATTTAATTATATATATTTAATGAATAAATACAAATTTTAATTTAGTAAAAATATTTATTTTTAAAGATATTTCTTATAATTTTGTATTTATAAATATATTTATATCATTATGTAAATTTATATAATTATATATATATATATATATATATTAAATATATATAAATATGAATATAAATAGAGTAAATATATTAATTATTTAGATATATTTTTTGTACAAATATATTTATTTAAATATATTCATTAAAATTTTATAATTATTTAAAGCAATCATTACATAAATACTTTTTAAAAAAAATCATATATATACAATTATATATTATTATCATTGTATATATTTATATAATTACATATAGATATAAATATATATTTGATTTTAAAAAATATATATAAATATTAATATGAATATGAATATAGTAAGCATGTTCAGTATTTAAAGACTTTTATTATATTTTAAAAATTATTTAAATATATATGATTTTTTATTTATAATTACATAAAAACTTTTTTAAAAAATAATAATTATTTATTTATAATTATAGAAATATAAATTTATAAATATTGAATATATACATTTAGAAATAATTTTATTTATATATATATACTAATATACATTCAACGTTATTAATGAATATATAATTTTAAATGCATGCATGTCAAAAATGACTGAAATTCAATAATTAAATTTGAGCACACAACAAAAATATTGAAAAAATGGTAAATTCTTGTTTATAAAATATTAATTATTAAAAAAATTGATTTATATTTGAATAAATATTAATACATATTGAAAACAATTAAAACATAGTAAATAAATATTTATAAATAAATAATAGAAAATCATTAAATTCAAAAAAACCAAAAATATCATAAATGAAATAATACACAACTATAATAAAATATAAATTAAAAAAATTCCCGATTAAATACATAATATATTAAATGTTCCATGTCATAATGAAATTATAAAATTAATACTAGAATTTGAATAAATTATATAAATTTTATGCATATGTGATTCTATATATGATTTCCTTAGTTGCATAAATATTTCTATGTTTTTGTTGTATATAAAAATTCACTGATTATGTATATGAGTTAGAAATCAATATAAAACACATTTGATATTTGTTAAATTGAAAAATCAAATGATATTTATTTATTTCCCTTACTCGTTGCAATTAATCATTATTTTTAATTCATATCAAATTTTAATTATAAACCATTCTATGAAAATCATATGTCTTATTTCATGTAAAGCATAAATATTTTGTATTATATAAATCATATTTTAGGAATTTTTATATATATTCATATATATATATATATATTTAATATATATTATTTATTAATATTTATATAATTTATATATATATATATATTAACTCATTTTATCCAAAATATTTAATTAATAAAAGGTTAAATAACTTTCTTCATTTACTCATTTTTAATTAATTTCATAATTATTACATTTTATTAATTTTAGAAATATATATATATTATATTATTTATTAGTATTTATTTTCTATATATAGTATATTAAATTTATATATTTATATTAATATTAATTAAATTAATAATTCTTTTAATATTTTTTCATTTTACTCATAAATAAATTTTATTTATAAAATTATTACATTTTATTCAAGACCTTTGTCAGTGCTGAAAATGTGCTAATAAAGGATACCCTTTATCAGTGCTAAATATAATGCGTTGAAAAATGGAACACTTTATTAGCACTAAAAATAATGCACACTTAAAGGGTTCCTTTTATGAGTGCTAAATAAAAGTGATGATAATAGTTACCCTTTTTCTTCAATTGTTTTAATACTGATAAAGGTCATATTTATCATTTCTTTTTTCGGGAACTGATAAAAGAAAGCGCTATTAAAGGCATGTTTTGTTGTAGTGGGTCCATTATTAATAATGATTAAAAATTATGATATGGGAATGTTTGATGAAGGATCTGATGAATAAATTTTTATGAAATATTTAAATGAGAGATGAGGCTAAAATTTCTAGAAAAAATAAATACCATTATCGATAGACTGATATTATGTGGATACATTTAAAAATAAACCAATATAACTTGGTATCATAATGAAAGTAATAAAAATTTAATAATGGAAGCTTGAGGACTTCTGGAAAAGGGAATGAAAAGAAATCAAATAATTAATCAAATAATATTTATAATAATTCCAATCACTCCATTGATTATTTTTATGTGTTTTAAAATGAATAAAATAAGCATAAGAGGTTGGGAAATCATCTTAAAGATAAAAATACCCTTAAGAATCAAGAGGAACCAGTGTATACATGAAGAAGACTAATATTTAAGAATAAAATATCACTAGTATCAAAACATAAGATATATTCATCTTCTATATCTATCGAAAACAAATTAGGGATATCCCCCTTGAATGAGTAACTATAAAAGATTGAGACTAATGTCATTTGGGATCATATTTAAAGGAACTATTAAAAGAACATCTTTTTGACCAAGTGAAATTTTAGAAATAAACTCCTGAACAAATGTAAAATTTCAAAAAAAAATTCTTAATTATTATTCAAATTATAATCAACTGATAAAGGTATTTATTTTAATGAAAAATTTACACTCTTTTGTAAGAGTTAAGGTAATAATGATTGTATTGGCTATTATAGAAAGCTTACACTAAATAGTTTATTAAATGTAAATAAATTTTTTTTAATGATGATATGATAGAATGAGTATTTATTGAGAAAAATAAATGATTTATCCAATTAAATAATGGAACGATGTTATTTGGGACAAAGGATGATTCTTTTGAGTAAAATAATCCCCTAAAATCATGTGTTCTATACAGGAATGTTTCTTGAAATAAATGAAAATCATAAAATGAATAGCTAAGAATAGACTATATGTGAAGGAAATGATCATAGGTACTCCAAAAGTAATTTTTTATATTGATGGAAAAAATTTAAATGGTGAATATGAGTATATGTGAAATTTATTTTAAAGAAAAATGTATAGGATCGTTAAAATTTATGTAGTTTAAGACATGGGATTCATTTAGGTTGTACCAACAGTGTATTTTATATTCTTATAACATGATTAATACTTCAATTAATTAATAAATAAATTTGGTATAGAATATTTTAAAATGGTGTAGACACCTATAACTCATAGAGAAAAGTTATGTGAGGATTATAAAGGGAAAAGTGTATATCAAAAGGAGTAAAAAGATATAATTAGAGTCCTTTTATATCTGAAAACATCGTGAACATAAATAATTTATGTGGTTAACATGGGTGAATGGTTTCAGAGTGATAAAAAATAATCATACATAATGGTTACAGGTAAAATACTCAAATATATCAAATAGAAAATTAATTATGGATTTATAATCAAATGAGGTGAAAGATGAATCTTTTTACAAAAACTAATTCTAATTTGGTTAGATTCATTGGTGATAAAAATTCAACATCAGGTGGATGTTTCTTTTTTAGAGATATTTTTGTGAATTGGGACTACAATAAAAAATGTTTATTACACTTAGTAATGGTGAACATGGGTATATTAATGTTATAAAATCAAACACAGACATGATATTGATGAGAGAGTAGCTGGAATATATGTAGGTGAAGGTTTATAGACTATTTAGAATGGGATGTTACAATCAATGTGTCATTGATCAATCAAAGAACCTCATCGTGAACAGTAGATTCAAATATTTTAAAATTAATTATCATTTAATCATGGATTAAGTATAAAATTTCTAACTACGGATGGAATATATTTTTACACTGGATTAATATGAAAACATTTTTATAAATTGAAAGCCAGCAGAAAAAATTTCATGTGTTAATGGTGAAAAATAAGGTTTATCATCTTCTTCCTAAGTAAAGTGTTTCTAGAAATGCAACATAAATATTTATATTATATTAACAAAGAGAGATAATGAACACAATTCATTTGATAGTTTCATTAAGGAATCCAGATATAGTTTTATAATTCAAAGGGTGAGAACTTATTGAATGTATTATGGGGTATAAGTCCAAATCAATCACTAAAAAATTATTATCACCAAGTGATGGGATCCTCTCAAAAAACATTATCCAGAAATGTTGTATCTGAACATTCCCTTTGAGAAAAGAATAAAAAATAGTGTTATTTATGCACTTGAAAAAAATCCATAACTAGGGGTGAAGTGATCATATAATTTTTGAAGGTTTATTTTTTTTGTTTTCAATGGTGATTCAGAAATGTTAGAAATTTATTGAGATTATATTTAATTGAAAATGATATGGAAATTGTTTTTATATCATTTGAGTATGAGGGAGAAATTTTATAGAATAATGTGTTGGGAATTCATTTTTGTCTTCAATTTGAGATACATATGAGTAACATGATAATTTAAAAGAACGAATCTATATTTATAAAGGAAATGTAATTTCATATAGAGAAAAAATAATATCAAATAATAGAAAATGTATGATTAAAATGGTGATGCCTAAGAAAAAATTAAAATCATTATAGTTTACATTTCACTAACTATGATGGTAAATAATAGTGACTTATAGATTCAATTGATATAAAATACATATTAGAAGGGTACATTACATAAAATAAGTTTTATCAGAATAAAAATAAGAATAAATCTAAAAATTGTGTATTTATTATCTCTGTTAAAATATTATGAAGATTAATGATGCACATGATCCAATTTAGTGTTAGTTTTGAGAGTCATTTAATAATAAACTATAATTGTCAAGGTCCGTGAAAGAGTAAATTACTCTCACGTAATATTAAAATAGTTACTCTATGGAATAATTTTAGAGATTTTGGTTATCCAATGTTGAATTCATGGAAAATTTTATATCGATTTAAATTATTATTATCAATAAATTAATTGATAACATATCACGAATATGATTTGTGTTGATTTAAATGAGACGACATTTTTAGTAATTTAGGGAACACATCTACTGACTTATTTATAAATAATTATTGGATAATAGTAAATGAGTATTTGAAGAACAATTATTTTTTGATGTATTAAAATTCCATAAATGGAAATTATCCATGACATCATGATAGGTTTTTTTTGAAGAAAATAAGATTTAGATAATTATGATATAATGGGAAAATATTGAGTGATAAAGACAAGAGATCTACTACAACCTATTGAAGTATTTAGATACTAATGTTATTGTAGTATTAGGGATCTTGAATTTATTTTTTATATTATAATTCCTCAAGATAATATATTTTTAATCATGTTGAATCGTACTAAATTAAACTAAATATATTTTCATATCTTGTATCAACACCATTATAAACTAGAGGGGTCTAACATAAAACCCACCTAGATACTTTTTTGTTGGGAAATAACTTTGGGTCAAGTATGATACCTTCTCACCATGTGTTACATTTATTAAATTAGTGTTTCACATATCTATCATACTTGACAAGAACATATCATTGATGTAGTTAACCAAATTATGGGGGAACTTGTAAAAATCATATGTGTCATGTGTCCTTGTTTATCTTCTATATATGAGTGACAGAGAGTTTTCATTACTCATATGGTCACAAATTTAATGTTTCTCATAGGATTATTTAAAAAGGAAATTATAAAAAGTTATTAATATTGACTCGGTCCACCTTTCTCTATATTACTGATCTGATTACCTAGGAACTTTAAATACAAAAACTATATTCTAGTTTGAAATTCAATTGGATAATAAAGTTATTTTGAAAATAAGAGATGAATACAAATAACGTACATTCCACCCCCTTTTGCAAAAAACCCCCACACAATTACTAATGATGATTAACATACAAAGTGGTTTTTGAAACAAATTTACAAAAAAATTAAATAGAAACATTTTTTTAGAAAAATAGATAATTAAAACTAATTCACAATTTTCACATTGCTTTCCAAAACATGATTAAATAGTAGGATGAAAAACCAATACATGAAATAACAAAACACTCAAATGAGGTTCCTCGAAAATGGAAATAAATAGACATGTTTAAAAATAATTGTACCAAAGGTATTAATAATAACGAAAATATATACATCATAATAATTGATGATTATAAAGAAATAAGCATAATTGAGAATATTTAATATATGAATAACTTTAACATTATATACAATATTTTCAACACATGTAAATGTAATTAACAATGTATACATTATAATGCATAATAATATTCTTCCCTATGATTCATTTATAAAAAATAACCCATAAATTACCCCCAAATAGTCTTGTACACCACTTATAATGAAGGTATAAACTAAACCAGTGGATACTATCCATTGTGTAATGTCAACTACTATAGCACAAATAACTCAAATTCCCACCTTTATACCCAAGGTTTCAATATAGTTTTCTAATTAAGGTGGTAAAATAATAAATATATCAATATATCATATAAATCCAATATATCATGTAATCCCACATCACTAAATTAAGAAAACATAAAAAAAGATCCTCACTCACATTTATACCCTGTGATAAATAGTTCACTTCCCATTATATTTGTATTCTTGAAGAAAATTACACAATGGGGAAAAGTTTTAAGGCTCTAGAACACATAATTAAATACATTTATTTCAAGAAATTTGTCCTTAATTTATCTCATAAATATAAAATATATCAAATAAATAATTCAAAATAAATCATGAATGAAAACATCAATAAATATTTCATTTAAAAATAATAAACAAAACATGTCCTTAAATAGAATAAATATATAATAAAAATGAATAAAAAAATTCATTATTATTACATTATATTCAAACAACACCATTATTATTTAAAATAAAATGTATGGACATGGAATATTTCATTTTTAAATAAAATAGGAGTTGAGATGTTACTTAATACTTCATTTATTTTATAAAATTAGTTAATTGATTTTTTTTAAACACCTTGTATATATGAATACTAGTTTTGGGAATAAAATAACTAAATTCCATTGAAATTTTCATTTTATAATATTTAATATTCATTAATATATTATAAAATATTTGTGATTCTCCCAGAATTGTAAATATTAAAATTTCGTTGGTATGAAGTAAATATAAAACATCAAGCACCAAGTCCAATGTTATATAAATATAATTTCAAAAGAATAACTCCCTTAGTCAAATATATTCAATATTTCATAAATATAATATATAATAATTTTTCATTTAGGATCTTCAATACCCATAGAACCCAAAATCCATTTTTTAGATAAACCCTATATAATGATTTGTATATATAGGTTATGGAAGAAAGAAAAAAAAACGAGAAGGTGAAAAGAATATTATTAGAGGAGAAAATTGGAATTTACCTTGAGGGGTCATGCAAATATTGATTAATAAGAGTTAGGGAAAATGTAATTTTTAAAGAATCATCCATGAACCACTTCAGATATCTCTTTAACAATTGTGGAAATTGATATTAAACCCATAAATAATAGAGAAATAGAAAATAAAAAATTTGAAATTTGGTTAGATCACTTGGTTAAATCTCATGGTTACCCAAAAAATATATCTGATATTGAAAATATACTAGATTTTCGAAATTAACTGACATAGTTACCATACATAGTCAGGGTAACCACGATCCTGAACAATGAAACCTAAAAAATATAAAATTTTCAGAATTTTCAATCCAATACAAAAAATAAATAAAATATATTTGTATGGTTAATAGTAATATAATGGGTGTCTTAGTAACATTGGATGTTGAGAAGTTAATAATTTTAAATACTTTATTCAAATAGTTGATTTCAAGGATTAAAAATTTTTCCTTCCCGGTTGATCCCTTCCACTTCTTATGGTTCGTTTGATTTAGAATCTGATGGGGGTTCCTTTGTTGTTTTGATGTGACCGGCTCTAAGCCCAGAGTGGCATTGTTGACTCAAATCTTCTTGTTCTACCTCAACTATAATGCTCCCTTAGGGTGATAAAGGGTCTTTTAGTCCTTGGTGATGAAGACTCGACTTCTCCCTCCTTGGTTCACCTTTTTTTCTGGTTGATGCAGTTGTGTCAAAGGGTTTCTTTCATATGTGAATGGGTTTCTGGATTCAATTCCAATTTTAGGGTGAAGTATTTAGAGGAGGTCTGATGTTCTATGTTTTATGGTTTCAGACGTTTTTATTTTTAATTGGATCAGGCAGTGGAGTGTGATGGTATAGATTTTTTACCTCACAGATTTCTCCAAGTGAATATTTAATTGGAATTGATGAAACAAATATGATGGTTTATGAAGATGTGGAATGTGATGCTTCGCATGAGGGTTTGGTTCTGTGTTATTTGGAATGATCTAGAATGTTGCTCTGCAAGTTCATTCCATTCTCTTAAGAGGTAGGTATGGACCTTGAGATGATGGCAGAGAAGATCATGGAAAATGCATTAATATCTAGTTTCAAAGGGTTTCATAGATGTTGATGGTATGGGGTTATTTTTCTCCTTGTTACATTAATAATAAAATAAATGATTTTTGTGATCATGCATTTTTTCCCAATGGTGTTCAGGTTAAGGGTCTTTACTAGTTCCCCATCAAGGGGAATCTTCAAAAGAGGTTTAGAGCAGGTAGATTTCTCCTGATTATTGCTATAAGTATTTGGTTGTTTGAGTGGTTATTACAACTTCCATCCATACCAGGCCCATGCATCCTTGCATGAGACAACTATTCACACAACAGTGATAATGTGTAAGATGATCTTAACATCATTTATGTTGCCGATGTGATTTTATTTATAGTCTTGACCTAGGATGGTCCTTGGTATTTTGAACCATGCGGGGCTTGTTGTTTTAAATATTTGATGTCTTTTTGGGTTCCCCCTTATCCATTAAAATGAGGATTATGATTCAATAAAAATTTGAATTTCATTCATATGTAATGAATTTAACAAAATATTAAATGAATAGAAAATATAAGGACTCTCTAGTTGTCTTTCATGTGGCATATAATGAGACTTGTACTTAATTTCTACTTTGTTTGTATACTTATAGTATTTTTACAATATATAAAATTTATCCTATTATAAAAATGTAAGTCTACACATTATCATCAATGTATTAAATTATGTTATAAATAATTTATATCCCCATGTGGTATTATATTTTATAATGATATATGAAGATTAACATGTGTTATGATTCATATAAACAAATGAAATTAAATAACAAGTTAAGATAATATTTTTTTAGCTATATGACCCACTACTTATACCCTAGGGTCTTTCATAAACTATATATTTTTAATATTATGGGTTAGAAATTCATATTTAATAATTATTAACCTGGGTTGATAGGATACCTAACTTGTAAACCATTAAACATTGAATCATTTTTAAATAAAACATATGGCCAGTCTAATTAGGTTGTGATTGGGTTTGTTTTCAACGATTTCAATGATTGAGGTTTAACCAAGATTGGAATTGTTCTCGCATATAAAAAAGTTGTCCTATAAAACCTTAATTGAGAGATATTGAATAATTTTATGGATATACTGTAGAATCCCGCCTTTTTATCACATAAACATTCATTAAATTTTACAAAATCGAGGATCATTAAGGTTTAGTGTCTTGGAAACCAGGAACATAAACCATAAAACATAAAACATTTTTCTTAAACACTTGAAAGGCTTCTCCTTAGGTTCATCCTAGGTTTATTAATTCATCTCATAACCTGGGGAAATACATCAAAAGAAAGGGTTAGCAGAAGGCCCAGTAAGGGAAATAAGGGGAACCATTTAACATGTGAACTTGAGATACATCAACAATGTCATGAAAAATAACTTTAAGGCATGAGAAAAAAATCATGAAGCATATCATAATAAAAATAACATATTTCATAACTTGAAGATGTGGCTAAAACATTTAATATTGACAATCATTTTTGTTTCACCAAGGTCCATACCCAAGGTGTCATTAAAAATTACCAAGGTTATTCACCAAGGCGTCATTAAAAATGGTCATCTCTAGAGATTAAGTCTTTACCCAATGAATTAGAGCGCTATCAGGGCACACCCTTAATTTGCCTTTATTATCATGTGAGCCACATATATCATCATCAATCATTTCATAAACAACAAATATAGAATAAATTAAATGGGTTTCATTTCATAATCATAACGTTTTAAAAATTGCTTAAAAGACATGATCTTTATGTCACTTTAAACCCACAGAAAGGGAAAGCAGGTCTCATGTATGTAAATAACAGAAACTAAAATAGAACATTTAGGTATATATGTGAATACACCTTTATAATAAAGAGCTATGAGTATTCACTTAATAAATTAAATGAATTTGAGAATAAGAGAGAGACATTTGGAGACGGAAATTATGCAGCATAATGACTATGTTATGAGGTTCTAGAAAACATTGAAAAGAGAAGGGACATGGGTCACCCACTCATAACTGGTCCATAATACAGTAGGGGGACAGAATAAAAAGTATTTAAGAATATGTTAATGAAATTTGAATGATATACCATATTAAATGAAGAAAATGAAAGGAAGGAAAAAATAAGATTTCTCTTATGAAAATTCGGTAGCCTAACGGCGTCACATAAACTTCAACAAAAATGACTTCACGAGATCAAATAGGGTCTCTCATCATATGAAAATAAAAGATCAGTGTGAAAGATATAGATATCATACCCCAACATAATAAAAATGAACTTGAAAGACTCGACATGAAAGTAGAACTTTGAAAAAAAGAGAAAGGTGAAAGAATCCCTTAAAAATTCGACAGCCTAACAACATCACTTAAACATTCTTAAAACGAATTGATGAGAGAAAGAGGGGTCTCTGATCATATGAACATGAAAAGGTAATTAAGGGAAATATTAAAGAACATACTCCAACATAAGATCATGGAGCATAAAACAAATGACATAAAAGAGATTACATGAAAAGAAAGAGAGAGGTAGAATCCCTTAAAAATTCGGCAGCCTAACTACGCCACTTAAACATAAAAAAAATGAATTGATGAGATCAAATAAGGTCCCTCATCATATGAAAATAAAAGATCAGTATGATAGATATAGATATCATACCCCAACATAATAAAAATCTAACATGAATGACTTGACATGAATGTAGAACTTCGAAAAATGAGAAAGGTCGACGAATCCCTTAAAAATATAGCAGCATGATGGCGTCACCTAAACTTCAACAAAAATGAATTGATGAGACCAAATAGGGTATCTAATCATATGATCATAAAATAGCAGTATTATAGATATAGAGATCATACCCCAACATAATAAAAAGGAACATGAAAGACTTGACATGAAAGTAGAACTTTGAAAAATGAGTAAGGCGAAGAAATCCCTTAAAAATTCGCCAGCCTAACGATGCCACTTAAACATTCATAAAATGAATTAATGAGAGAAATTTGGGGAATATCATCATATGAAAATGAAAAGGGAATTAAGAGAAATATAAAATAACATCCTCCAACTTAAGATCATGGATCATAAAATAAATGACATAAAAGAGATTACTTGAAAAGAAATAGAGAGGTAGAATCCCATAAAAATTAGGCAGCATAACGACGCCACTTAAACATAAAAAATAATTGACGAGATAAAATAGGGTCCCTCATAATATGAAAATATAATATCAGTATTATAGATATAGAGATCATACCCCAACACAATAAAAAAAGGAACTTGAAAGACTTGACATGAAAGTAGAACTTTGAAAAATGAGAAAGGTGGAAAATCCCTAAAAAAATTTCGCAGCCTAACGTCTTCACCTAAACTATAACAAAAATAAATTGATGAGATCAAATAGGTTATCTAATCATATTAACATAAAAGATAAGTATGATAGATATAGATATAATACACCAACATTATAAAAAGGAACTTGAAAGACTTTACATGAAAGTATAATTTTGAAAAATGATAAAGGTGAACGAATCCCTTAAAAATTCGGCATCCTAACGACGCCACTTAAACATTCTTAAAATGAATTGATGAGAGAAAGAGGGGGTATCTCATCATATGAACATGAAAACGGCAGTAAGTGGAATATCAAACAACATCCTCCAACATAATATCATGGAGAATAAATGAAATGACATAAAATAGATTATTTGAAAAGAAAGAGAGAGGTAGGATCCCATACCTTAAACGTAACTCTTAAAACTCGAAGGTTGGGACATTGAGGGCTTGGGGGAACCTTGGGAGGACTCCGTGGGAGGTAATGAGACCAGAGCTTCGTTGGGGGAGAGTTGGGAGTGAAAACTAAAGGATGAAAGGGTAGGTATTAAGAGGGATTGTGAGGGGACACGACATTAATGGCCAAGGGATACCTCACAAGTGGTTTTCTCAAAACCATGGGCTCTCCCATGGTATTTACCATGGAGTTAGGCCACATGGGCCCCCCACACAATAATGCATCACCTTTGGTCATCCAACCCTTAAAATATCTCATGACATTATCAAGACATAGTTACGATGTCAGTAAACATATCAGAACCCTAAAACTGTATTTTTACTATTCATTGAAAATTCAACTTTCTCAGAAAAATCCCAAAGGTTCACCATAACCAAATATCAATGCTTTGATTTCAAAAATAAACTCCATTTTATAAAAATAATTTTTTAAATATTTTTAATTTAATTTTTAAATAAATAAACAATTCACTGAAAATTTATTTTTTTCAGAAAAATCCCCTAAAATTACCTTAACATAATATCAATGCTCTGAGTTCAAAAATAAAGCCGATTTTATAAAAATAATTTTCTAAATATTTTTAATTTAATTTTTAATTAAAAAAACACTATTCACCCGAAAGAACTAATACGTGACTAATAATTTATGAAACTGTTATTTAATCATTTTATTGAATTGCATTACTTAATCAAGGTGCCTAGATTATATTAATACTTTCTTGAAGTGTGATTACTAATCCATTATGTCACATTACTAATCCTAAGCATAAAATCACAATTCATAATTTATTATTCACCAAAAATTAAGTTGATATTATTAGATACTAAATTTTGTACTGATCATAATTGTAGAAGACTTTTTTTGAAAATCATTACTCATTTTTAATTATTTAAGGTTTACATAAATTTTTTTAAAATATCCTTTATCTAAAATTCATTAAAAATATGCATACTATATTTATCCTGATATTTGAAAATTCACAAACTTCACCATAAGAAGAGAACACACTTTTATTTATAACAAAGGATTATACAAGTCAGTTATGGTCTCATTACATAGCCCTTTATAACACCAGCATAGTACCTAAGAATAAGATGTGATAGGGTGATAGAATCTTGGGGTGGCTCTGCCAACATTGCACGAGTAGTAATTTCGATCAGTTTTAACTTCCCGTGAAGGCGATTCCGTTCTAGCTTCCCACGATGAAGTTCGGAATGGGTTTGGTCTAGAGAAAATCCCAGTGGCGCTGCCTCCTTCCCAAGTTCTGTTAGATGGGCTTCGATTGGCCCAAGACTACTGGATGAGGCCATCAAATCTTCTTTCTATATTAATTAACCAAGATCAGTTGTATTTAGAGATAGTAATCACAACATTTAGTTTCTAGCGGTCATATTGACCAATGATCATATAACAGTCAAAACCCAACGGTGTCATTTTAATTATACTCATGTTATCAAATGAAAAAGTTTTGTTGAGTATAAAAATAAAATAACACAAAAAATTAGGAAACAATATTTATTCAAAATTTCGGGTCATTACAATCTTCCCCCCTTAAGAAATTACGTCCTTGCAATTTTTAAAATTGGGTTTTGAAATTTCCATTAAAATCCCACATCGGAAAAGGATTCAGTAAAACTATTACTTTAAAATAAATAAAGGGAAGTAAAAAGGTCACCTGAGTTTACCTATACTATTATTCCTTGTAGGAAATCATGGACATGGAGAAGAAAACAAAGGGTCACGTTCAGAGGGAGAGTGATAGAAAACATGATTAGGAGAAAGTTAACAATAAGAAAATCAAAAACATATGATGGGTTAAACGGTATTTGATTTCCTAGTAGGAAATGTTAACAGACAAAGTTTTTTTATGTTCCTTTTCATAGTTTTGAGGAATTCATTTACTACATAGAATAAAACACAGGGAAATATACCTACTTTCAAGTAGAGTTTCATCCTTTAATAAGTTTCTACCGAAACTAATCTTTTCTCCAAACAATGAGCATTCAAAACTACTTGGTCTCATCAAATCACAAGAATCATCTTCTTGAGAGTCACGCAATCAACAAAATATTAACTAACAATTTCTTCTATCTTTAAAAATTAACCCAAAAACAAAAAGGGTAATATAAAAAACTCTTCAAAAAGAAATAATCCCATAGGAAGGGAAATTACTTTTAAATCATCAAAGTTACCTGATACTACCCTAAGTTCATCATATACCATTCCATAAATTATTGTCCTTAAAATTCTTCAAAATAAACAAAACTAAGATTGAAACCCAAATACAAGAAGGATTTGATAACATAGTATTCCAAAATAAACTTCATCGTTTATCTCCAAACAACATCAACCAACCCTGACATTTTATAAAAAATTATCTAACTTAAACATATTTTCCCCAAGATCGGTTTATCATTTCCATAAGTAACCTAAATTACTCTAATTCCACCTTAAATTCATCAATTTTTCAAAATATAATTCAACCTTTACTCCTCAAAGAAAATACAGTAGTAATATATTTACATCGATCAAATAGGGGTCCCAAAATAGTGAACGTCTTCCAAAATAATAATCATATTTTAATCCCCTAATAATCAATGTCTTATTAATAAGGCAATCATCACATTTAATATAAAATTGGTTGTTGGGACATGTTCTTCCATTTCTTGCCATTAACAAAGAAAAGAAAGTACAATTAGGGGCTTAAATACTTATCCAATAATCAGGAAAAGGAACTTAATGCATATAAGGATAACTTGTTGAAGAAAATTATACCCTAAATTGTGATCCCCTAGGTTTCAACTAGGTTATCCATGATCATATATTCTTATGTGAATCTTTATTTTATTTTATCTTTGTTCCTTTAATAATGGTTCATACTAAGCTTATGAATTTACCAAAACATATCCCTCTGGAGTGTCATAACCAAGAGTGCAGTAAGGCCCGTTATCGTGTACCAGTTACCGTTCGAGTCTAGATCAAATCAGTGTTTTCGGGTTTTACCCCTATGTACATCTGTGACAGAGCCACCTCTACCTGATCGTATCCATACAAGGATGTATTTGCTTTCCAACCACTTACTCAATACTCACCAAAATACCAGGATGATTTCATATATTTATACTTTTCTATAGGATTATTCCTAAATATTTCATATCCTAATTTCCTCAGATAACTAAACCATCCATTTATACCAACTACAGAATCCCAACTTTTTATCACATAAACTTTCATTACATTTTACAAAACCGAGGATCTTTAAGTTTTAGTGTATTGGAAACCAGGAACTTAAAATATGAAAACATAAAACATTCTTCTTAACCACTTGAAAGGCTTCTCCTTAGGTTTATCCTAGGTTCATTACTGCATCTCATAACCTAGGGACATACATCTAAAGAAAGGGTGAGAAGAAGGATCAGTAAGGGAAACAAGGGGAAACATTTAACATGTGAACTTGAGATACATCAACAATGTTATGTAAAAGAACTTTAAGGCATGTGAAAGAAATCATGATGCATATCATAATAAAAATAATGTATTTCATAACTTGAAGATGTAGCAACAACATCTAATAATGACAATCATTTCCGTTTCACCAAGGTCCATCCCCAAGGTCTCATTAAAAATTACCAAGGTTATTCACCAAGGCGTCGTTAAAAATGGTCATCTCTAGAGATTAAGTCTTTACCCAATGAATTGGAGCGATATCAGGGCACACACCTAGATTACCTTTATTATAATGTTATCCACATGTATCATAATCAATCATTTCATAAACAACCAAAATTCCATAAAAGAAATGGGTTTCATTTCATAATCATAACGTTTTAAAAACTCCTTTAAAGAAATGATCTTTATGTCACTTTAAACGCACAGAAATGGAAATTGGGTCTCATGTATATAAATACCAGAATTTAAAATAGAAAAAGTTTGGTATATATGTAAATACCCATTGAGAATAAAGATCTTTGAGTATTAACTTAATAAAATAAATGAACTTGAGAATAAGAGAGAGACATTTTGAGACAGAAATTCTGCTGCATTACAACTATGTTATGAGGTTTTAGAAAACATTGGAAAGAGAGGGGACCTTGGTCACCCACTAATAAATGGTCCATAAAATATTAAGGGGATAGAATACGATGGATTTAATAATATGGTAATGAAATTTGAAATATATACCCTATGAAATGAAGAACATGAAATGAAGACAAAAATAATATTTCTCTTATGAAAATTCGGCAGCCTAACGGTGTCACATAAACATAAAAAAATGAATTGATGAGATCAAATAGGGTATATAATTATATGAACATAAAAGATCATTATTATAGATATAGAGATCATACCCCAAAATAATAAAAAGGAACTTGAAAGACTTGACATGAAAGTATAACATTAAAAAAAAGAGAAATGTGAAAGAATCCATTAAAAATTCGGCAGCCTAATGTCGTCACTTAAACATTATTAAAACGAATTGATGAGAGAAGGAGGGGTATCTCATCATATGAACATGAAAATGGCATTAAGAGGAATATGAATGAACATCCTCCAACATAAGATCATGGAATATAAAATAAATGACATAAAAGAGACTACTTGAAAAGAAAGAGAGAGGTAGAATCCCTTAAAAATTCAACAGCCTAACGACGCCACTTAAACTTAATAAAAATGAATTGATGAGATAAAATAGGGTCCCTCATCATATGAAAATAAACGATCAGTATTATAGATATAGATATCATACCCCAACAAAATAACGAAAGGAACTTGAAAGAATTGACGTCAAAGCAGAACTTTGAAAAATGAGAAAGGTGGACGAATCCCATAAAAATTTGGCAGCCTAACGGCGTCACCTAACCTTCAACAAAAATGAATTGATGAGATCAAATAGGGTCTCTCATAATATGAATATAAAATATCATTATGATAGATATATATATAATACCCCAACATAATAAAAAGAAACTTTAAAGACTTGACATGAAAGTAGAATTTTGAAAATGTGGAAGGTGAACGAATCCCTTAAAAATTCGGCAGCCTAACGACGCCACTTAAACATTCTTAAAATGAATTGATGACAAAAAGAGGGGGTATCTCATCATATGAAAATTAAAAGGGAAGTAAGAGTAATATAAAAGAACATCCACCATCAAAAGATCATGGATAATAAAAAAATGACATAAAAGATAATACTTGAAAAGAAAGAGAGAGGTAGAATCCCTTAAAAATCTCCAGCCTAACTATGCCAGTTAGACTTAAAAAAAGAATTAACGAGATCAAATAGGGTCACTCATAATATTAACATAAAAGATAAGTATTATATATATAGATATCATACCGCAAAACAATAAAAAAAGGAACTTTAAAGACTTGACTTGAAAGTAGATCTTTGAAAATTGAGAAAGGTGGACGAATCTCTTAAAAATATGGCAGCCTAACGGCGTCACCTAAACTTCAATAAAAAATGAATTGATGAGATGAAATAGGGTCTCTCATCATATGAACATAAAATATCAGTATTATAGATATAGATATCATACACCAACATAATATAAAGGAACTTGAAAGACATTACATGAAAGTAGAACTTTGAAAAATGAGGAAGGTGAACGAATCCCTTAAAAATTCGGCAGCCTAACGACGCCACATAAACTTTTTTAAAATGAATTGATGAGAGGAATATGGGTTCTATCATCATATTAACATGAAAAGGTCAGTAGTAGGAATATAAAATAACATCCTCCAACATAAGATCATGGAGAATAAAAGAAATTACATAAAAGAGATTACATGAAAAGAAAGAGAGAGGTAGGATCCCTTACCTTAAACGTAACTCTTAAAACTCGATGGTTGGGACCCTGAGGGCTTGGGTGCACCTTGGTAGGATTACTTGGGAGGTAATGGACCATAGATTTGTTGGGTGAGAGTTGAGAGTGAAAACAAAAGGAGGAAAGGGTGGGTATTTATAGGGAATGTGGGGGGACATGGCATTAATGGCCAAGGGACACCTCACAAGTGGTTTTCTCAAAACCGTGGGCTCTCCCATGGTATTTCCCTTGGAGTTAGGCCACATGGGTCCCCCCACACAATACTTTATCACATTTGGTTGGAAAACCCTTAAAATATCTCATTAAATCATCATGACACAGTTATGATTTCATTAAACATATCGAAACCTTAAAACTGTATTTTTACTATTCACTGAAAATTCCATTTTCTCAGAAAAATCCCAAAAATTCACCTTAACCACATATCAATGCTCTAATTTCAAAAATTAACTCCATTTTATAATAATAATTTTCTAAATATTTTTAATTTAATTTTTAAATAAATACACTATTCACTGAAAATTCATTTTTTCAGAAAAATCACAAAAAATTACCTTAACATAATATCGATGCTCTGAGTTCAAAAATAAAGTCCATCTTATGAAAATAATTTTCTAAATATTTTTAATTTAATTTTTAAATAAAAAAACTATTCACCATAAAAAACTAATACTTGACTAACAATTTATGAAACCGTTATTTAATCATTTTATTGAATCACAACTTAATCAAGGTGCCAAGATTGTATTAATACTATCTTTAAGTGATATTACTAATCCATTTGGTCACATTACTAATCCTAAGCATAAAATCACTATTTATAAATTATTATTCATCAAAAATTAAGTTGATCTTATTAGATTCTAAATTCTGTACTGAACAGAATTGCAGAAGACCATTTTTTGAAAATCATTACAAATGTTTAATTATTTAAGGTTTACATAATCATTTTTAAAATATCCTTTTTCGAAAATTCATCAAAAATATGCATACTATATTTATCCAGACATTTAAAAATTCACAAACTTCACCATAAGAAGTGAAAACAATTTTATTTATAACAAAGGATTACACAAAGTAGTTATGGTCTCATTACATAGCCCCTTATAACACCAACATAGGACCTAAGAGTAAGATGTGATAGGGTGAGAGAATCTTGGGGTGGCTCGGCCAACATTGCACGAGTAGTAATTTCTATCAGTTTGAACTTCTCACGAAGGCGATTCCGTTCTAGCTTCACACGATGAAGTTCAGCTTGGGTTTGGTCCAGAGCAAAGCCTAGTGCTGCTACCTCCTTCCCAAGTTCC
This sequence comes from Viscum album, assembly GCA_963277665.1. NCBI lineage: Eukaryota > Viridiplantae > Streptophyta > Magnoliopsida > Santalales > Viscaceae > Viscum > Viscum album. The sequence goes on from OY728155.1 coordinate 1,912,543,561, forward strand.
GTTAGATAGGCTTTAATTGGACCGAGACTATTGGATGAGGCCATCAAATCATCTTTCTATATTAATCAACCATGATCACTTGTATTTAGAGACAGTAATCGAAACATTTAGTTTCCAGCGGTCATATTGACCAACGATTGTATAACAGTCAAAACCCAACGGTCTCATTTTTATTATACTCATGTTATCAAATGAAATAGTTTTGTTGAGTATAAAAATAAAATAATATACAAAAGTAGGAAAAAATATTTATTCAAAATTTCAGGTCATTACATATACCAAAATATATAACCTATTTTTTACATGTGTATATGGGTTAGGGGAATGTTAAGTTCAAATCCCTCTCGAAGAATGAAATGTAATGTATTTATTTGTTTCATCATTATATACTCATAAAATTGAGAATATATGATTACACAATATAATATAGACATATTTTGTGTATCATGGTCACTTGATGACCTATAACATGGGATTGTACAATTATTTATATCATATATGATATATCAAGTTGGAAAAACATTGATTCTAGTAACATGGAGCTGGTGTAACATTATTACATTGGTATATGATACAACATATGACATTATAGATGATAACATTTGCCAGTTTTCATGAACAATACAAGATACCCTAATACTATGATATCTGATCCCGCAGTGACATAGCTTGAAGGGTGTCCCTAATATCCATAGGTTGGTGACTAGCACCTAGAATCATCCAATACGAATGTGTGGACATATTTTCAACAAACATAATGGAAGAAATAATGCATATTAATATACTCAATTAAAAACACAGTAGGCTGAATTGGATCCAATGTCAAATAGGTATACAAAAACCTAGGAATTACAACCACAATGTACAAAAAAAAGATAAACAAACCATGTCCAAATGGACACAACACTCCAAGGTCAAAGATCAACAACAACCACCTCCTTGTGGTGCATTACCCATTCTCAAACCTTGATGGAGGAAATCTATAATTGCCTAACGAAAAGGGTAGGGTGTCAGATAAAACCATAATAGAGTTTCACCATGTATTCTATAGTAATATGAAATAATAAAACCAATTAATTCTTTCAATTTCCATTAGAAAATGCATTCTACTACAATAGAATATTTTTAACAAATCCTGATTTTCAATACAATTGATGAAAAAATTTAATATATTTTACTAATAAATATTTTATATAAATTAGTTTATATGAATCAAAATTCTTGTGTAGTTATGTTCTACAACCAATAGAATATTTATATATATCATAATAATTCAAAAATGAGCAACATGATCATATTCCAAGATGTATAAAAGTTCTAGGTTAAGAGATCCTCACACACTCATATAGTGATAATGGAAATGTGCACACACATTCCTTAGACATAGGTCATATATTAGTAATCAACATCGTACAAAGGATAAGCTCTTCCAAGTTACATTTTTTTAAAGTTGTAAAGAATCAATTCATTTATAGGGAAATACTTACCTAGCATGTTTTCCCCAAATAAATCACTAAATACCTAGTCTTTCATGATCTCAAACAAACAATAAATAATTGAAAAATTATTTCAAATCTTTTTAAATTACAATTTCCCCATTTTCTAGTTTCAATATTCCAATTTCTCTTTATGAACATGTGTTTTTAATCAATTCATGCCATTTTTAATATAAAACAAAACATAGGTTCTTGTAAAATTATATTAATAACACCCCAAATCATTCGAATAAGTTTTTGTCTATAAAATCCATACAATTTTAATTTAAATCACAATTCACATAAAAGAGGATTCTTAGAATAAAATTGAAATAAATTTAATTTCAATCAAGAAAATCAGGGGTCATTTAGTTTTTCAAACATAGATGGAACCACCTACCGTAACATGATGATCATGTATCACGATGCTCAATACTAGGAAGTCCAATGAATAATGTCCATAATAGATATAAAGAATAAAATGTATACTCAAGATCTAAAAAATGGAATTTAGATCTCGGAACATGCTGATTTTAAATTTCCCAAGGAGATACGGAGATAGAGGGAGATAATGAACATGCGAAGAACTCTTATAGGAGATAGATCGAAAAACATTAACCAAGAACCCATCCCCCTCAGAATACGTTTAGAGGATCCAAAATGGTTTTGTGGATGCTCCAAAAATAGAGGAAAATATAAAATCATGAGTTAGGGTTGAGAAGCGATCTAAATAGGGTTATATAATTATTAAAAAAATTGAATTAAAAAAGTCAATTAGATTGTTTTTCTGGTGTGGGCCACATGGTTTTTCAAACCATTCACCCTAACTACGATCCCCTATAGTGGGGTGAATGGTTTCAACAATGTGGGTACACTATTTTTTATTCCATGTGCTAACCATGAAAACCCCCACATTCAGGGTTTGCATAGTTTTTCATGGTTGGGCACATAGTTTTGTAGAACCATGCGCCAACCATTCACATCCTAGAATGTTGCAAAAATATCAAATTTTATCTCAAAACCACGCAAGAAAAACCCCAACCAAAGCATAGATAAAAATAGTGGTTGATGGGTACCTGAGAACAGTAACATGATGTAAAAACCACCCCACCATAGAAACATTTTTTCCTCAAATCCCCTATCATAAAACTTCCATATCAAATGGATGACTCTTCTACTCTCTCATTAAGGCCTCCATATCCCACATCACATGAGTATCAAAATCATGATGTCATATCACTCAAACAAAATGTTTCTTCCTCCCTTGAAGTACATCAGTTTCAGAATCCACAATCCTCACTTGACACTCAGTCTTAAAAAAGTCATTTTTTCATTATAATCACTCTAAATCAGAAGAAGAGTTGGATTAGAAAGATAAAATTGAATTTGATATACATGTAACATGTTATATATCAATATGAACTCTGGAAGGAGTGATAAATTTTCATACACTATCCTCCCCTTATCAACAAACTCAAAATTTCCCACAAAATGGGGAGCATTATTCCCCTTCATGAGAATCCATCGATGACCCAAACGAGCTGAAACATTTAAGAACACATTGTCACCAACTAAATATTCCATTTGTCTATGTCAATGATCAACACAATCCTTATACCGGATCTGTTCCAATAAAATTATTTGATATATCAATTGAATCATAATTGTCATCTCTTAAACCATGCATGGTCTATCCACGGAAAATTCACTGATATCAGACCAACAGAATAAAGATTTTCATGGTCAGGAATACAATGCCTTAAAAAGAGACATCCTGATTATTGAATACAATATATTGTTACGGGAAAAATCATACAGCCCCAAACGGTCATCACAAGATACCCTAAAATATAATATGCATGCATGATGAATACCCGAATGAATCTGTACTGCCTCCTCCTTCTGTCCATTTTTCTCCATAGAGTATTCCTTACCTAAACAAACCAGCATTCCCAGTGCCACCTGAAGTCCCCTCCAAAAGAAAAATTAAAAACAAGGATAAATATGAGTGACTACAACATATGAAACTCATTTTAATTGCACAATAATTTTCACACTAATATTTCCAAACTCTAAAAATTTGTTTTCATCATAAATGGGTATAAAATTAACCTATTTTGTCAGCCAATCGAATCCAAACCATATCACATTTTTCTTTCTATAGGTACAACAAATCCCAACCACAACATCCTTAGATATGTCATCCAACATCCATATTGGAACTGGAAGTGGATGAAGTAAACATGAAGGTCTCTAATACTTGTCCTTGAGCTATTGGAATGTATAGTAATGCAAAGAACTGTCAGCGATGTCTCGTAATATACCTAGAAAAATGAATCTCCGCCACATTTCATCAAACTTCATCGTGGTTCCCAAGTGCACCACCCACTAGAAATTATTAAAACCCCCATCACATATTTTATAACTATTAATGGTACAAGAAAATGATTCTTATAAAATTGAATTTCATCTATGGAGAAAGAAAAATCCATAATTGTCTCCCCACTAAAAATAAATTCTCTAGTGCTATAGAAATCATCACCAATTATTTGTTCCTATATAATCTTTTTAAGAATAGTGGAGGTCAAAAAATAGTATCCAAAACAACTTTGTCACTATTTATCTTAATCTAATATTAAATTATGAAAAAATAACCATCAAGTACTAATAATATGATGATTCATCCATATCCTGGGTCAGAAGATTTCTGCTCAAAGCATCTGAAAAGATATTCCCATTCCACAGGTATCGGTGATGTCAAAATAAATGGATTTCAAGTACTTCACCCGGAACCACATGCATAGATTCAATTATTTTTTTTGAAAATATATGACTCAAGATGTTGTGGTTAGAAAACATGGTATCCCCTTTTCCAAAATGGCAATGATATCATCTAATAAGTTCATAAATTACATATTCATGTTCATGTTCATGGTTCAGATAATTCTTTTTGTGTGGCCAATGTTTTCATGATACATAGATAGTGATGCGTTCACCATGAATAAGAAAAAATCTCAAACATGAACCCAATGCTCATAGAACACCACGTAGACTGAACCATCATCTAGAAGTTTCCACACTGGTGTAGTAGAAAAAAACGATGTTCTACAAAACAACATAACTCTAAAATTTATCATCTTAAACATACTTTACTCCCTTCATGGTTAGGGTCATCATCAATGAAAAACATTTCCTGAAATCATTTAAAATGTCGATAATGTCTTGATAAATACAAGAATATCACAATTTTGAAATCATTACATGGTTTCTAACATATCATAATATCTTTCATCTTTTCATAATCAATTAAATACCATGTTCTGACACCTTATTTCCCAAGATCATCCCTTCCTAAATTTAGAAATCATTTTTTGATATCTAAGCATAAATTCTATAATTTCTTATCAATTCCAAAACTACTCTCAAATGACACGCATGACCATCCATATACATATAGAAAATAAGTATGTCATTTATTATAACCACTATAAAAGTATAAAGATACTCATTTAATATCATTTTAATTAAATGCATAAAGACTATAGAAGAATTTCTTACACCAAATGTCATGATATGGTAGTCATGATTGTCTTACCTGCTCAAAAAGGTAGTTTTTTAAAGGTATTTTCTTTTATTCTCAAATAATGATTACCATTTTGAAGATAATTCTTCAAAAACCACTTTACCCCTTTCAACAATTCTAATCGATCATCAATCAATGGAATCATATATTTGTTCATTATTATAACTTGATTTTGTTTTTGGTAAGAAACGCTTAGGTAAAGTGACCAATTAGGACTCTTAGAAAAGATAACAGGTGAACCCAAATGGTTACACAAAAAATAATACAAATCCTTTCTATAAGAGGTCATGAAAATGAGTCTTGAACTCTTTTATTTCAGTTACATACATATGGTAAGATGCAATGGATAATGGGTGAGTACTTGATTCTAAATCGATAGAAAACTCTACCTCTATTACTAGTGGAAAACTTGAGAATTAAGAATATAAATTTTCAGGAAACACAATAACACCCCTTGATTTTGTGAAATTTTTTATCATTAATTTAATCTTTTCAATATTATTCATTTTACGCAACACTAAATATAGCTTGAGTTATATTAATAAACAATGTTTGTATTTTTTCCCCATGAAACACCATGTTAGTCATACACTAACGAAACCCATATATTAGTTTTCAATAAACACAAAAATATTTTTTTCTTTCATTACACACACCTTCAATCTCTTTTGATATCTTTTGATACATGTAATGCTATGTTTTATCAGTATACAATATACTATAAATATTGTCATTAAAATTTTATTATACATACTACCAAGATATTGGAATGGAAGTTACAAATAAGATTAACTAAATTTTGAATATATTATTTACAAATATATATTAATTTAATCCTTTTGTTATTAATTATTTGTACATGAAATTATGAACTATTTTAAAATAAGGAAGTATTTTTCAAGTAAAACTATTTTTTCAATAGAAAAAAACCATTTTCTTCCAATAAATTAAAAAGCACAATTTTGATAAATAATTTATAAAAAATTTATATATGATATATTTAATAAAAAATTACCATTTTTAAAATATATTTTATAGTCATATGTTATGAATACTTTAAATTTTATGAATAAAAAGTAGTATTTTTGAAAAAGGTAACTTTACAGAAATTTATTGGTGCACATATTTTAAACAAAATTTTTGAGTATGTTATAATATTTAAATGAATAAATAAGAATAATTTCTAAAAGTTTAATATAAAAATTTACTTTGTATGTTTTTTTGGTTATTTCTAAGAAGGATCGTATTTCTATCAATAGTGAAAACAATGAATTTGAATTGAAAACTATTTTCTATAAACTTTATTTTTTTAATTTTCTTTATATTGAATTTTTTTAAAAAAAAAATTAGAATAATTATACATCATTTAATAGATTTTATTTCATTGGAATAAATTTCACATTGAAATTTGATATAAAAACATTTAAAACATTTGAACATTTTCACTTTAAAAACACATTGTTTCATCATGTCTGTGTGGTTATTTTTATGTTAATATATCCCACTTCTGTGTTTGGAATTTAGAAAAGTTTATTCCATATTTGGATTCATAAAAATTTATAATTTTAAATATGTTCAACATAATACTTCTACGAAAAATATTTTTGAAATTAATTAAAATTAATTGTAATGATTAAAGTAAAAACAAGCTTATATAGAGGTTAAAATTTATCTTAAGGGGTCCAAATACCCTGGAATATTGTTAAAAAGTAATTTTATGGTCATATTTTTACATTATCCTCTAATTTTTCAAATAGTATCATTTATTGGAAGCACATTATATAATGTATACATCTCCATATTGTTTACATTTTTTATTTTGAAGATTGGAACTCCCCCTCCATTATAAAAGGGCACCCCCCCCCATTTCTACACTCAAATAAATACCATTATAACAACTAATATTTATGAAAATAAGAAAAAAAACATCCCTCCTCTCATATTATATGCCTCAAATTGGGCAGAAATCAATCCAAGAAAGCATTTTTGTGCAAACAAAAAGGAGTTACTTGGAAGAAGAGGTAACATTATTCAACATGCATTTCTATTATATATATTTCTCCACTAATTTATTTATTATTATTCCATAATAATTAAATAAAATAATTATATAAAATATAATTATATTTTTCCTTGGGGTACAACTTATTCCTAAATAGAATTCCATCAAATGGGTAACAAACTTATCATTCTTGTGTACATCGGACTATCTCCTCGCAAAACAATATTTTTATTTTTATTTTACCACATATCATTGTTGGTAATTAAGCTGTGAATACTGTTTTTATATTGTATAAGTGGTGTTTTTTATTCATTTATTCATCTTTAATTATTATATAATTTATTCAATCAAGATTTCTATCTTCTGGGAATATGATAAATTAGTTTTTAAACACATGGACCAGCTCCTCAAAGTGAAGTGATTTGTTCACACATTAAATGGATTGTATTATGGATGTTTTTATAAATTTATACATATATATAACATAATAATAATATAATTATAATAGATTTATGTCAAATTTTCTTTCTTTCTTTCAATATGAATAGAAAATGGAAACAATGTTAATACGTAAGTACGGCCTACCATCTCCATGATCAGTATATTCCATTTAATATGTATATGGTTTATAAATTATTATAAATATTTACATATTTTATATATATATATATATGATATTTATATCATTTTTACATTCTAGAAATAATTAAATGAACATCAATGTAATAGGATCAAGATTAAAAGGACAAAACATTTAAAAAAGCAAAGCAGATATTACCTAAAACATAACATTAGCATGGAATTATTAATAAACGTATAATATTAAATAATAATAAAATAATATATGGTATTATATATTAGAATTTGGTTATTTGTTAGATTTTTAATAAATCTGTATATTATATAGTTGGTTTGATCATGTATGAATAAATCCAAGACTTAAGGTAAGGGTTGAATAGTCCAACTTTTATTTCTGTGAGACTTATAACTTATTAACCCATTTTTTATTTTATGTTTGGTATATAATTCTTATTAATTTATATATTAAATTATAATGAAATTTATGTTTTTTTAATATCCATTTTATGATTTTATTTCTTAGGGTTTATGGTTCAAATGTTACCAAATCAGTAAATTAATTTTGTCTCAACTTTCAAAATTTGAGGAACATTAAATGTTATGCACCAATTTTTTCTATGAGGGGTATATACATCCCTTTGAAATTTTATATCATGAATATCATTCTTTTCATGATATTTTATTCTTCATGTGTTGTTATTTTGTCAAAGTTATTGTGATTCAAAGTCACCAAAGTGGAAATAGTTTATTGATACAATCTCATAGTTTATCAGGATTTATTATGATTTTTATTCCATTAATGAAATATTATGGTCCATAAATTAATAAATCCAATTAATATTCTTATCATACAATTATTAATGACATATTGATGAAATTTCAATATTTTTTTACTCTTCGTTACGTAAGAAAATTAAGATAGTGATTTATAGAAAATCATACTTTATCTCTTTCTTCAACTAGAAATCTATGTTCTTTCAAAAACATTTAATTTTTTTTAAAAAAAATGTTATAATATTATTCTATGATCTATAAAATAATGTTTTACCTATTATTTTCATTTTTTTATAAAAAATAAAAGGAATAATTTTTTCATTTTTTAATCAAGGAAAATTTATAAACATTTAAGGTGCATAAGGAATGCTTAGTATGTTCGGATTTACCAACCATCATGTCTATCATTTACTTTAATATTCATCATCATGTTCACAATTTATTTTAATGAATTGTTTTGTCATGATTTTTTATAATAAATAAATTTATTTTTAAATTAAAATGTTGTCAAATCATTTTCAATCTCCCTTTATAACTTTTCAATGTTATTTTCAAATATATGGATTTATATTTTTTTCAAGGTTACATTATATGTTTTAAAATTTATTTTCAAAGAATAGGTTTTCAAAAAGAAATTAAAATCTTCATTTATCTGATTTAAAAATAATTTTCAAAGAACTTTTATAAAAAATATTATCAATATTATATTATATAATTTCAATGTACTATTCATAGAAGATATTGTCAAAATATTTTCAAATACCCTTTTATATGTTTCACAGCTATATTTAAAGAAAATTCCTTCTAAAAATTTTCTAGGTCCCTTTATATATTGTAAATATAAGTTTTAAATATTAGGAATTCAATATTTTTTCAAACCTTCTTCCATATGTTTCACATATATTTTCAAATAAAATATTTTCAAAATGTTCTCAAGATTCATTTATAAGTTTTCAAGGTTATTCTAAATGAAAATAGTTTCCAAAATGTTTTTTTTTAAATAATTTTTCTATTGATGAATGATACTTTCTTACTGAACTTTTTGAATGGTTTTTAAATTCTTACATTTTTTTAATGTGGTTTTCAAAGAAAATAATTCTTAAATTGTTTGTTGTTTTAAATAGTGATTTTTAATGAAATAATATTTTCCTTCATTAATGTTCCATGTGATATTTTAAAAACCTGCTCTATCTAAGTAAAAATAATTTTATAAATATTATTATATAAATTGGATATGATCAAAGGGTACCATTCATATTAATTCATCTAATGGTTTATTGTTTGATTGTGTGATGTCTATGAAATCCATTTATATTCGATGGGTAATATTTCAATTAAACTGTCTTATTTTCATGGGTTATTATTTGATTAAATGATTAAGAAACTAGTATATTTTCCATTGGTTGGGTTATGATGACATGTTTATGATATCCATTTCATTTTATGGGTTATTTCATGATGTTTGTGAATCCTATATTTTTTTATGGGTCATTATATGATGAAAGTTTTTATTATATTATGCTACATGTATGTGTTATGTAATTATATGATTGGTGGGACCTATATCACCCTCTAATTCACTGGGAAAAAGATTTATATCTCATGAGATATACATGGATAAAATAAGGGGTAAAATCCGTTTAGTAAATTACTTTTTCTGTTAACATGGTCTTTGGAGTAAACCTTGACTACTAAGATAGTCTTGGGAGTGATCCTTGACTACATAGATGGTTTTAGGAGTGAACCCCTACTACTAATATGGTCTTCAATGTGAACCATTACTATTAAGATAGTTTAGTGAGTGAAACCATTCCACTGAAAAGAAAGGGTTGTGCTTGGGGTGGTTGTGTGTCCATCCCAGTAAGTGTAGCCCCCATGAAGTTCTATGATAGTTTTTCCAAATGAGACTTTGTATATAGGTAATGATTATATAATCTTTTGTGTATGCAACAAATTCAAATATGTGTTCTTATTTTATACACTCATGGATTATGATATTTATTACCTTATGATTCATATCATATGAACTACCAATCTCTATGCCATAACTCATGTATATGATCATTGATATATAGGGTATGATCTTCGAATGTTATCCATGTGTTCACCTACCCTTATGATAATTTTATACTTATGCATCTCCTTTATTTAACCTTACAGAGAGTCTTAGCTCAACCTTTCTTATGATTCATTTCCTAATGTTACTGAGAAAGGATTTAGGTAGAAATACTAAAGGAAAATATCTTTGAGGGAAACATTGATGATATTTCACCAGGTTAGAAAAATCAATTTCATGTTTCGAAATACACTAAACTATTAGGGTCCATAGGCATGTACATTATTAATGTTCTGAATATTCTTCTATATTGATGTAATATCCATTTATGTTAAGCCTGAGTTATTGTAGTTTTTATCAAATTAATAGTTTATTAAATCTTTTGAAACTAGGATGAGAAAACATTAGTGGGATCCCTAGGGATATTTCTAAGGATATATCTATGTATGTCTCTTAGGATTAGCCAAAGGCGTGAGATATTTAAATTAATGTGTCATAGTTTAGATATATTATAAACTATTTTACATGATTATTGGGTTTTTCTCAATTGTAAGTGTTGAACAAACTATTATTTCTAGTTTTATTCAATGGTGGGAACTAGAATGAATTGGGTTAATGTTGAATGTAATAGACAATTTTCAAATGGGAATTAAAATGCTATGATCACTGGAGTGAAGTTTTTTGTGACCATTACTAGTCTGTTTTCACATAACATTATTAACAACATGTACCTTAACAATCTCTAAGAATCCCCAAATAAGATAATAATGGAGGGTTTTGAGTGTTTGGGTAATTGTTACTATGGAGAAAAGAAGGTTTATTTTTATTTGTGTCATGAATATGTAAAGAATCGCCCAAGTGAATGTATTAGAGGAACAAAAAGATTTTTTGACTATTTAAATGATCAGAAATAATCATGTAACATAAATTGAAAAATGACGAGTTTAATTAACACAATGGATGGGAATACTGGCCCCCCTAAGTGATAATCAATGGTTAAATGATCTAATTATGGAATGAATGTTCATTATGAAAATTTATGTCCCATGTAGAAATATCACGAAGAGAATCAATAAAGTCTTTTGAGTAATGGTTATATTGTTGATGATAATGAGACTATAAGTGAAATGTGAATAAAAATAGGTATTAAGTAATGGGATGGGATATCCTTGTCACCATATTAAATATAATGTGTAATAATCAATGTTGTTATGTATTCGGATTCAATAATTATGTTATATAAATAGTGAAATATATATTAGGATTATACAGTTTATGTTTTTCACTAGGGATTTAAAGAAATATTTTAAATGGTAATGATGGACTAAAAAATAGATTTAAAATAAAGTTCATATTCCTGGGATACATAAAATTAAGGGAAAGATAACCCATAATATATTCATAATGTTGATGTAGTTTTTTTAGATAAATATATATATGATATGAAAAATTAAATTGGATGGTACTAATTACCATAGAACTGATTAAGGATATCATGAAAATGTGGATTAGGATATCAGTGACAATGTTTATATCATTTTAGGTTTAAGGAATATATCTAATAGACGTTGTCCAAAAGGAAACATACATGTTTTAAATAAGGATTTACGGTAATTACACTATTTCAAGTGGATAAAATTTGAATGTGATCAAACTTTTTGTACGTGAAAAACAAGATCTACATTATAATATACTAGGGATCAATGTTAGGTTTTTTTAGCAATTTAGTGGCATTATTTATAAAGTTTTTACTTTCATATTTTGGAAGGGTTATAAGGGAAACCATTTATGGAATGGTTTACATTAAAATTTGGATTGGGTTTTAGTTGTTAAACAATTATATATCAATATGAGGATTATTTCATATTATATAAATTCTGCAAACCTTTTATTTATGATGAAATATTGAATGACCTATCATTATCTTTATGTATCCCATGATCTTTTAATGCTTTAGGTACGAAAAAATCACCTACATATCATAGAATAAGATAAGAAATGTAAATTGATCGGGGCACAACAAAGGGTGAGGTTTTACCGAAATAATGTAAGTATATATTATAATGAGAGTTCATCAAGTTTAGGAAATAGGTTTTGGAAATAAAATTTTGTACAATTATCATTATATCTTGGGATATCAATGAGGTCTTCCAAACCATATTGGGTTATATATTTTTTATTGTTAAATTTTTCTGATCATGTTATCTACCCCCTACATCAGAAATTGTTAGATAGATTTATATTTCATATCAATGCTTCCACTTTAAACCTATGTTCACCTTTGCATAAACCTATTTATGAGTTACTTTTGGTGCCCTTTAAGGTCATAACATTTTTTTAAGTAAGATTAAATATTCATATTTAGGAGTTGGGTTTATATGAAAAGAACATTAAAATTTTAAAAAATTGATAAAACTAATTAATTTTTAAGGAGAAATTAATTTTATGTAGGTTATAATGTATCCCCTTGAGATTTTGTGAAAAAAAAAATTAATTAATTTAATATATTCAATATTCTTCATTTTACACAACAATTAATATAGTTTGTGTTATATAAAAGCACATTGTTTATATTTCATTCCACACAGTACTAGGTTATGATTACACTACACACAAAACATATATTATCTTTTGGTACTCACAATGCTATTTTTTCCTTGTCTTACACACACATCAAAGTTTACTTGATAGCTTCTGTTACACGCAAGGTTGAGATTCACTAAATTGTAATATACTGTTAATATTATTATTTAAATATTATTATAATTAACACCTATCCATTAGAATGGAAGTTAAAAATAATATTAAATAAATAGTTCAAATATTTTTTGAACATATATATATAATGAATTTTTTGGTTTTCAATTATTTGGATTTGAAATTATGACCAATTTAAAAATAATTAAATCTATTCTCTAAGAAGACTATTATTTCTATGTACAAACACCATTTTATCTCAATTAATTAAAAAACAGATTTTGATATATGTTTTTTATAAAAAAAATTATTTTATATATTCTACCAATTTTTTTGAAATTAGTCCTATATATTTTTTATGAATAAGATAAGAACAAATCCATTTTTATGAATAAAATTTTTATTTTTTAAAACAAAAAACTTTTCTTCCTTTTAATGGATCTCCTATTTTAGAAAATAATTTTTGATATATTTATAATTTCTATTTGAAAAAATAAAATTGATTTTTTAAATTAAAATTTTAAAAGTTATTTTAGATTAATTTTTTTATTTTTCTGAAAAGATTCAATTTTTGATGTATAGTAAAAAACAATAAAATTTAATTCAAAACCTATTTTTACTCTAATTTTTTATATAGTTAAATTGATTTATAATTTTGTTTTAAATTATTATTAGATCAATTATAACACAATTAATCAAATTTATTTCATTTCATCCAACATCACATAGAAATTGGATATAAATTTTTTTGAACTGTTGAACATTTTCACATTAAAAACTTGTTGTTTCATCCAGTATGTGGAGTTATTTTTAAATTAAATTTTATTACTAATGTGTTTGGATTTTTGGAAAATGTATTCCATATTTGTGTTAATAATAATTTTTTATGTCAAATATGTTCAAATTAATTTCATACCAAAAATATTATTCAATGTAATGAAAATTAATTATATTGATTAATATAAAAACGAGTTTATTTAGTAGTTAAACATTAACTGATGGGGTCCAAATACCCATTAATCATTTCAAAAATCCATTGGTTGTACTTATTTTGACCATAATCCCTCTGGTATCTAAAATTGAAAATTATTGGAAGCACATTATGTAAGGGGTACCTCTCCACAGTGTTTACTATTTTATATTTACAATAATATCACTCCTCCTCTAATGTAGAAGGGCACTCACTCCCCCTCAATTATTCACACCCCTCTATATAATGACCCAAAATTTTTAAATGATCATTTTTTCCTGAAAAATTGTGTGTTATATTATACAAAAAACCATAACAAAGAAATAATTGTGTTATTTTAAAGGCAAATGTGACCATTGGGATTCGACTGTTATAAAACCATTTTTCAAATCTGATCACTGGTCAACATGACCATTTGAAACTATACACTTGGTAATAATTTTACCATTACAATTAATTTTAATATGAATTAGTTACAAAGGATAATAAATTCATAATGGTGATGTGATAGACTCAAATAGTAGAGACATGTCGTATGAAGCCCATTTAGTATAACATGGGAGTGAGGTAGAATCGACAGGGTTTGCCCTTAACCATTCCAAAGTTGTGCATCAAAAAATAAGGCTTGAACATTATCACTTAGGGTAGAAGTTTAAGTTAATCTAAATTACCACTCGGTTGATGTGAGTCGAACTGCCCCATGAATTTATTACCATCGCACACCTTACCCTTGTGTCATACACTGGTCTTGTAAGGGGTTATGTTTCCAGGACATAGATACATATAGTCATATTCCATAGAGTAAATCAATTTTTATTCCATAAACCCCCTTATATGAATAGTGTTTATAAATAAAATTTCGATTTAATTGAGATCGAATTTGATAAATTTATTTTTCAGAAACAAAATATAATTTTCAGAAATGATAAAAAAATTATAATAAAATATTTTATTATGAATTATATTTATTCTAATTAAATAATATTTTAATAAAATTAAATAGAAATGATAAAATAATTTATTTTGACCCTAGATATTTTTATGTGTAAAAAATCTAGCTATGTCATACAACCCTCTATTTTATTTTTAAATGAGTATTTTTATATTTCCATGTTAAAAATATCAAATTTTGAGAATTATTCAGATAAAATAAAAAAAAATTTGAAACCATCGCATCAAAATTAGGTATGGATGAATTTATTTGAGTTTTCTAAAATAATTTATTTTCCTATGAATATTAAAAATATATTTTGAGGTTTCTAGTATGTTTAATGACACCATAATTTTGTTATAATGATGTTATAATTAATTAATCACAATAAAATAACTAAAATAGGTTTCTTTTATTAATATAAATTTATTTTAAAATATATTAATCATTTTCCAAACCTATAAGTTACATACCAAAGTTTAAAATGGGCATTTTAACATTAAAAATATTTATTTTGTAGATAAAATAATTTTCATTTCCAAAGGAAGTAATAAAAAATAATTATTATTTATTGGGGTTATTGTATCATAAAATATGACCCAAACATCTAAAATAATTTAAACAAACCACTAGTAATCAAATGGTTTTACATTTTCCATAGTCTATATTTCCAAGTCCTATATTTGTAAATTATTAATCAAACCCTCAACCTTTTCTAAAAATAGCCACCAATTTCTCTATTTCAATTAACCACTTATCTATAATATATCAATTTATAGTATTTTTTCATCCTAGTAAATCCCCCCAATGTTTCCTCAATCCCCCAAGGTTCTATTACTAATTATTTAAGAGTAACTCTTCAACGTAATGGAATTATCCTTACTCTCTCTTTGATTTAAGAACCTCATTTTGTATATCTGTTATAACTGTTATTATTACTCTATTTTATTTCCATTTTGTTCATACCGATACATACAAATTATTTTTTACCAATGGGAGACCCTTATCACCTATCATTTTATCCTTTAATACAACCACTTTTTTTACTCATTATGTTTTCGAATTAACTTCTCAAAATTTCTCTATTCTCCTTAAGAAATTCAGTTTTATTTTCATTGTGTGGATACCCACCTCATTTGATTTTCTTTGTTCATTCACTTAGATATAAAAGATATTAATTTTATACATTTATTAACAAATAATAAACCCACTTTCCCTTTTCATGGGGTTAAAATTACATAACAATCATGTAATTATGAACTTCTGTACACCAGGATTCTGATAAGAAACCATTAATTATTCTCCATGACTGATTAATTTTATTACTGATTATGACCTATATGGATCACATTAATTAGAATATATGAAGGCTATTACCTGATAATTATCAAATGTATTTGATAAAAAATAGAATCTCTAGAGATTCCATGCTTTATGATACAATGGTGAATAACCTTAGTAATTTTCTTTTATGACACCTCAAAGACAAACCTCAGTGAAATTCTTATTAATATATCATTTAAATGTTTGAGAAAACATTTCATGTTATGAATCATGTCATTTTTATTATAATATTCCACTTTTCTCTTTTCTCATTATATAATGATATTCCAAATGTTCTTATATATATTACTTAGGATCTCATTTAAAAGATTTCCCTTGATTTATTCCTTACTCGGCTTCATTATAACCCCTTTCCTTTGGTTTATGTCCCCTTTTTATCATATTAAATAAATTTAACCTAGGATGAACCCATGAGGAATAATTTATAGTGTATTAGTATAATGTTTTATGTTTTCATGTATTATGTTCCAAATTTCCCAGAAACTAAACATTAAAAGATCAATTGTTTTGTAAAATGTAATAAAAATCATATGTAATAAAAATTTAGGATTACATAGTTATTATCAGTGGTTGGTTTAGTTATATGGTTAAATTAGGGTTTGAAAATAAAAGGGGGAGTCCTAGAGAAAATATTAAATTTAGGAAAAAATCCCCATATTTTGGTTAAGCATTAAGTAAGTAGATTTTAATAAAATAAATCCTCATCTTGTCATGAACAAGTGGATGTATCTCTAGGACATATCTATCTAGTGGTAAAACATGAAAATATTGCTTTGATATAGAATCAAAGGGGAACTAGATCATAACAATGGGAATATATACACTCATATTTTGACACACCCTATGGATATTTTTTCTTAATCCTAATATTTTTATAAACCTTTACGAAGGATATATTTAAAATTTATTTTTTGTTAAAGAATATAATATTTAAGAATGATTTTTGTAAGAAATAAAATTATATTACATATTAAATATTTTTAATATAAATATGTTTCTCAATATGTTCTTATTATTTTATAACCTGTAAATAAATTGGATAAACTATATAAATGATTAGCGCAATAGGCAATGCGCTAAAACCCGCCAATAGAAGCTGTAATAGAAAACATCAAGAGAATGAAAAATCAACTATATAGAACTATGAATAATAAATTGAATCAATTTGAGTGACTAGATTCACCTCAAAAGGATAAATATTATACTCATTCCTTCATGAATCAATGACCACCTTCTTTCATTGGATCTAATGACCCACTGATTTCGTAACAATCAATATGATCTATAGAAAATATTTTGTTGTACTCCGCTGTTTAATGTAAGAGAAATTCATCCTGTTAGTATACATCTTATAAAGATAATTTGATCGGTGTTGGACATTGATTAGAAACACAAATACAACAATGTAGATTCATTCTTTTGTGTGGTAGTAGTTCAGGTAAATATTTTTCGATAAATTTTTCCCCCTTCAATGAGAAGGAAAATAGAGAAGAAATTATGACAACTGATATAGATAGAAAATGATTCTGTGGGAATCTATGAAATTAAATTTTCAATAAATGATCAATATACCTTCATATTTTTTTCTAGATCCTAAGATAAAGGTTAAAAGATTCATTAGGTTACTATTACATCATATATAGAGGAATATATCCACTAGATACTATGAAAACTATTATGAGATAGTGTAGAGTTCTATGAAGGTTGAACTGGAGATTGGAAAAATGTTGTGGTAACATAGATAAAATGAAAAGAATAGATCAATGGAGCCAAAATTAGAGAGGAACTTTGTTCATGGAAGAGGAGGAAAGCATGTTTAAATTCCCAATTATAAAATATTTTGTAAGAATCTTGCAAGGAACTAATCACTCAAGAGTGGAAAATGTTCCATGTGTGTAAGAGATGGCTATATAGATCAAAACATCTTTAGTGAAGTAAAAAACTCAAATTCTCAAAAAAAATTAACAAAGAGAATACGGTGTAGCCTCATTCTGAAGACTAATGATTCATGTGATCACAACATGGGCACTTTTCCAATCACTATCCAAATAAAAAGATAATGGAGGGGAATCAACATAAATCCCAACATACTCCAAGGGATCAAATATGATCATTTTATATCATGATGGATGAAGTATAATATTCAAATGATGTAGCGGAATGCACACTCTCTATTCTCTAAAAGATATCAAGTAAATTGTTGGATTCTAATTATATGCATTACATTAATTTATCCATGTCTGAAAATAATATATAATCGATCCCTAAACTACTAAAACTATAGTTATCTGTCAATACTCTTATAGGTATTATCCGTGAATCAAAATTATATAGAAACTCTAGTATTGAATTTGAATGAACAATATCATCACAAATCGAATATTCATTACCATGTTGGAATTGACCATTATACTAGGGATAGAATGGATCTCTCTGTATATTGATAAGATCAAGTACAAAAAAAAGGAAATAACAGTATCCTTTAATATAAAAATAATAGTTATTTTCAAAGGAAATAAATCATGACCTCATCTTTTTCAAGAAACACCACCCTTATCCCCTTTATATGGATGATAAGTGAAGAGGAAGAAGTAAATGAATGTATTGGAATATAAAATGTCTCCATCATTTAGGAATACAATAATTTATTTCTTGAAGAGTTACCTAGAACGACCCTATAAATAGGTATATATTTTCCCATTGAACTCATAACTAAATCCATGCTGATATCAATTAACCTATATAGAATGGAAAATTTGGAGCTTGCTGATTTGAAGACAAAACATCAATATATTTTGGACAAGGTATTTCTAAGACCAAGTGATACTCCTTAGGGAGAACCAGATCTATTTTTGAATAATAAGGATAAATAAATGAACCTATTCATTCATTATATAGGTCTTAATAAGATCACAATGAATAAAAAGTACCCTCTCCCAAAAATTTATTATTTATTTCACCAGCAATATTGGGATCAATTATTCCCCAATATTGATCTTTGAGTTATTTATTGTCAATTGAATGTAAAGAATGAACATATTCCAAAGACCACCTTCTAATAAAAATAGTGGAATTATTTGTTTTTGGTTATTACATTGAGTTTCATTAATTCTACTACAATATTTATTGATTTTATAAATGTAATCTTCAAGGAATAAATTGTTATTTTTTTGGTAGTTTTTATTTATGATAATTTGATATAATCTGAAAGTCACGAAGAGCATGATGATCATCTATTAGTTATATTGAAAACTCTGAGTAAGGATAGGCTATTTTAGATATTCAAAAAAATGTGATTTTTCGTTATAATAAGTTTCTTACTTGGGACACTTTGTAACAAATGAAGGAGCCAACGTTTACACCGCTAAGATAATGGTTGTAAAAAAGTGGACTCATCCAACAAAATTTATTATGATTAAAAGTTTCATTGGTTTAGCAGAATATTATAAGAGGTTTGTGAAGGAATTTACACAACTTTATAATCTAATAAAAATGATAACTTTAAATGAGATAAATTTACCAGGACTACAAAGCGTGAAAAATGTTTCCATGAACTCAATAAGTGATTTGTTACTACACTTTCGTTAACTCTTCCATATATCATTGAATGATTCATTATTTATAGTGATGCATATCTAAAAGGGCTTGAGTGAATCCTTATGGAAAATGAAAAGGTGATTTCTTAAGAATCTTGATAGTTAAAGCCTCATGAGAATAATTGTATAATGCATGAACTAGAGATAGCTGAGGATATTTTTTCCCAATAAATATAGAGTTACTTTCTTTATTGGGGTAACTATTATAAATACAAAGACCACAAAAGTTTGACATATATTTTCACGCAAAAGGAATTGAACATGAGATGGAGAAGATGGTCAGATATTTTTAAATACTATGATTGTTCAATTCATTATCATCATGGAAATGTAAACAACATTTTTTATTAATTAAGTTGGAAAGACCATATTGTTTTTCCAATTATGAGGATTCAAGGATATCCATTGATCAAATGCCTTGTCTGGTTTGAAATGTGAAACATGAGGGAAGGAACATCATCAATCCTATCCCAACTGATTTGTCAACCATCATTACTGGAAATTATCATGAAATGTCAAAGGAAAAATTCTTCTATTGAAAAATAATATTTATATATAAAGAATGAGAAGTTTTATGAGTTAAATATTGACCGAGAAGGTGTACTGAGATTTTGTACAACGTTATGTATTCAAACAAATCTTTAGATAATGAAATAACAAATGATATATCTCATAGATCTTCATTATCTTAATAACCTAGAAGTAGTAAAATGTATTTGTACCATTTTGATCATTAATGGTTGGATAATATGAAAAGGGAGATTGTAAGCTTACTAAAAGGTTCTTGGTGTGTGTTTAAGTGAATGCAAGGAGGAAAGTTCATTAAGGGGTATTACAACCACTAGCCATACCAACATAAAAGTGGGACAACACTACTATGGGATTTGTCCATGGTCTTCCAAGAACATCTAGAAAAACAATGCAATGAGGGTTTAGTGGACATACTCAACAAGACTGCAAATTTTATCACATTTTAAGAATACATATCTATTGAAAGACCTTCCATGATTTACATAGAGGAAGTAGAAATGTTTCATTGGGATCCAATTTCAATCATTTCTGATCATGATCAATTTTTGTAATCTAAAGTAAGGAGAATTATTCATCATTCTCTGAGTATCGAATTGGATTTCAGTATGACCTAACACCCCTAAACTGATAGCCAATATGAAAGGAATATTCAAAAACACATGGAAATATTGATAAAATGCTCAATGTAATTTAATGTATGATGGGATCATCACCTCCCATTAGTTTATTTCTCATAAAACAATATCTTACACTCATGTATTCAAATGGCACACTTTGAAGCTCTATATAGGAAGTGATGTAGAACTCAATATTCTTTAGATGAAGTTATTGAGATAAATCTTCTTAGCAATGCACTTGTGAAAGATATATCAAAAAAGGATCATTCCATCCAACAACATATAACTCTACTCGGAGTCAGCAGAGGAGCTATAATGATAACTATTTAAGGAACTTTTTATTTGATGTTGGTGACATAGTTTCCATTGAAATATTACCTTGTAAGGGAGTCATGTGGTTAGAGATGAAATGGAATCTTAACCCTAGGTACATTATCCCCTATAAAATCCTTGATTTCATATGAGTAGTGGCTTATTGTCTTTCACTTCAACCCAATATAGATCTAGTTCGTAATGATTTCCTTGTATCTCTTTTGAAGAAGTTCATACTTGATACATCACATGTAATGAATCTGGTGGTGGTACAACTGGAACATGACATCTAAATTGTGCATAATCCAGTGGATGTCATGGACCATAGAGAAAATGTTTTATTCAATAAGAATACCCATCACATAAAAGTTTCGTGGATAGACCATATATAAGAATAAATGATCTGGGAACTATTAGAAATAATAATACATATGTAGCCACTAATTTTCTCAACTATGATAGTGAGTTGAAATCTTTGCGATGAAATATCTTAAGTTGGAAAGATTTTAATGGCCCCAAATTTTGATTTGATAATTTTTTCATGAAAATATGTGTGTTATATCATACACACAAAAACATATCTCTTTATTAATGAAGTGAATATAAAGGAAAATGCGACCATTAGTATTAGATCATTATATGATAGTAGTTCAAATATGATAATTGGTATGTATGACCATAAAAAACTATACTGATGGTAATAATTTTACAATTATAATTAGTTTTTACTAGTAGTAATGAAAAGGATAACTAATGTAGAAAGGAGATGTAATGGCCTCAATAAGTGGAGTCATATCGTATGAAGCTCATTTGTCAGAACATGGGATGGAGGTAGTATCATTATGGTTCACCAATGACCAAGCCCAATATAATATTCAAAATGTGAATCTAGAACTAAATATCCTATAGTTTAAGTTAAAGTTATTGTAAATTACCACCAGGTTGATGTTAGTAGAGTCGCCCCATGAATCTATGATCATCGCACACCTTACCCATAGGTCATACATGGGTGTTAAAAGAGGTTATTTTTCAATGTCTTAGATACTTAAATTTTAATTACATTAGACCAAAAAAAAATTATTCCATTGATTCCATTTTGAGAATATTTTTTCTTAATAAAATATCAGTTTAATTAAGGCGGTATTTCATAAATTGATTTTTCAGACACAAATTCTACTTCTTTGAAAAATATTTTTTTTTATAAACTAATGTGTTATTATTTATATTTATTTTATTTAAATATTATGTTAAAACACATTTTCATAATATAAATTGTAAAATACTTTTATTTCCTTATAAATTTTTATGTGTTGATAATTTGACTATACATTACAACACGCTATTTTCTGTAATCAAAATGAATTTTTTAAATTTATAAGGTTAAATTATCTTATTTAAGGAATTATTCTAATATAATACACATTAATTTTTAAAATAGAATTTCAAAATGAGATTAGGAAAAAAAATTAAAAAAGTTTAAAAAATATATTATTTTTCATGAAGAGAAATAATATAGTTTGAGGTTTTGAGTACATTTAATGACTTCATAATTATTTCATATTGATTAAATAATTAATTATTCACATTAAAAGAATTAAAATATGTTATTATATTAATATAATGTATTTTAACGAAAATTAATCAATTTCTAATCCTATATGTTACATTTCATAGTCTAAAATGTAAACTATAATATTAAAAACATTATTTTGTTAAATGTTTATTTTTCCATGAAAAATTAGGTAATAAAAAATAATTCTCATTTATTGTGGGTTAAAATGACGTAAAATATGACACAAATTTCAAAAACCATGGGAAAAATATGGTTATCACAATGGTTTTTTTTTTCTAAAACCCATATTTCCAAGGCTAATATTTGGAAATTATTTAACAAACATCCACTTTTGACAAAAAAATCCCACCAATTTCTCAATTTCTATTCACTCACAATCAATCCTCTATAGTGTTATGTTATATTTTATTCTCATGGAGTCCCCCCCAAGTTGGCATCATGCCCTGAAGTTTCATTTCCTATTTACATGAGAGTAACTCTTCAAGGTAACATAATTATACTTCTTTTCTATTAGACTAAAGAAAATCCTTAAGTAAATGTTTTATAATTATTATGATTATTATATTTTATTTCCCTTTTATTCATTCCCTTACTTAAAATTTGTTTTTTCCTAATTGGAGACCCTTGTCCTGTCTCATTTTATCCTTTTTTAAACCAGACTTTATACATGTTGTGTTGTATAATTATCTACTCAAAATTTATCACTTCTCAAAAAACAATTGACTTTTATTTTTTTTGTGTGGATAACCAACCAATAATACATTCCATTTTTATTCACGAATATGTAAAATTAATTTATCCTATTTTTTTATTTACACATAATAAAACAAAATTCCCTTTTGAATGGCTGAAAATGACGTAGTGATCATGTCTTCACTCATTTCTGTACTACCTGATTTTGATAAGAAACCTGTTCTTTTTTCTCCATTTGTTATTAATTAAATTATTAATTAAGATATTTGAGTCTCAAATTAATTAATTATTATGTATTTTGTTCCCCGATATCACTCTATTGTGTTAGGTAAAATTTTTAATCTCTATATATGACATGTTTTATGATACCTTGGTGACTAACCTTTGTATTTTTCATTTATGATGCCTTAGTGACAAACCTTTTTGATATGACTATATATTTATCATTTGGATTTTGTATAAAAATTTACTTATTATTAATATTTTTAATTTTATTATTATATTAATCATGTCCCCATTCAATTTCCATAAATATATTATTCATTTTCGTAATGATATTCCTCAAGATCACATGTAAATGGTATCCCATGATTTTTCGCTTACTGGGCTTCATATTCACCCATTTGTTTTATGTATGTCCCCATGATATGAGATAAAGTAAATTTATCTTAGTACATATATATGAATATTATTTTTCTAGTTTATTAGAATAAACTTTTATGTTTCCATATATTATGTTCTTGATTTCCAAGAAACTAAAATTTAAAATATCTTATGTTTTATACCATGTAATAAAATGATTGATTAATAGAAAGGTGGGATAATACACTCTAAACCCTTTCCTTGTCCAAACCATACCCAAATATTCTCCCAAATATCCTCCACTCATCCTAGAAGCCTCACTTAGGGCATAAATCAAACTAACGAAGCCCTTTGATGAAAACCAAAAGGACTTACCTTAAAAAAGTGGTACTATTATTCAACATGAATTTCTGTTATATTTATTTATACACACATTCTATTAATATTATTCCATTTCTATATAATAACTTAATTAATATAAATATACTATGATTTTTTAATTCTAATGGTTCTACCTATAACTCTACACCCTTCCGTCCAATAGGTAATGAACCTAGCATTTGTATGTATGGTGGAGTACCACCTAGGAAAACGATGTCGTTCATTTTTCTTTACCACCTCTCATGGTTAGAAAATATGATGGAAATAAATTTTTTATATAACATAAATTATATTTATTATGTCTTTATGATTATTTAATTATTATATAACACATACCTTCATAATTTCTATTTTTTTAGGAAAACAATATCTTCATTTTCAGAAGTGTATACTACCGCCACCTCAAAGTGATGTCATTCATTCTCAGATTACGTGGAATATATTAATTATGGTTTTAGTAAACGTATATGATATATATAAAAAATTATTCAAGTGTATTGGTATTATATATGTGTGTCAAATTCATTCATTTTCTCAGTATGATAATAAAACATAAACAATGTTCTTGTGTATGTAAGGCCTTCCATATCCAAGAACGGTATAATCAACGAATTTTTTTTTATTTTCTAGAAGAATAAGTTTATTATTAACTATGAACCAAACATTAAAAACAATATGATCATGAATGCTCAAGGGTATCCACCATTACAGATATGTTCCAGACCAACCCAGACGAAGATGAACTAAAAATAAAAAAAAACAAAACAACATAGAAGAAAATAATCATAGGTTCAATCAGAATAAGATGATTAAAGATGATTGATTCATAAATAGAGCTCTAGAATTATGAACCATGAGACCGATGATCCACAATTGACGATGCAACCATCCAAAAGAGAAACTGAAAATTTCAACCCTCACCAAAGCCAAAAGCCCCATGAATAGTGTATTCAATTTCATATTTATATAGTTCATATATTATTTTAAATATTTATATAAATAATATATATATATTACATATATCATATATTATTTTCTATAAATAATTAAATTAATATCCCTGAAATAGGATCTAGAATAACATGTCAAAACATATATGATAAACAAAGTAGATATTACCCTGAATGTAAAATTAACATTGAATTGTAAATAAATGGGTAATATAAAGTTACAATAAAATCATATATGGCATTATATATAATAATATGGTTATTTGGTATATTTATAATAAACTTTTATTGATTATACATGAGTTTTAAATTTTTACGAATAAATTCAATACTTAAGTTAAGCATTTTCTCTTCTCACTTTTATTTCTAGGAGACTTATGTATTATTGGACTCTAATTGTTTTAGGGTTCTTAATATATTGCCTATGAATCTATTATATTAATTTTAATAATAAAATTATGTATATTTATATATTCATTTTTTATTTTTATTCCACGTGGTTTTAGGATCATATGTTACGAAATCAGTAAAGTAATTTTTTCACAATTTGCCTTCTCTGAGACACATTCCATGTTAGGCTCCTATATGATTCTAAGAGTTGAATATGTAACAATTTGACATGTTACATCCTAAATATCATTATTTTAATTATATTTAAAGATTCATTTATAGTTATTATTTTGTGCGTATTATGATTCAATGTTACCAAAGTGGTAACAATTTATTACTATAATCTCATCATTTTTAGAGATTCTTTATGATTTTTCTTCCATTGATAAAATATTATAATGAATATCTCAAGAACACACATTACCTTTATTATAATCTATTTATTTGTGATATCATCACGTAATGGTACTAATTTTGCACTCTTTTGTGCTTATGAAAATAAATAAAGTGTATAAAATAAAATATGACTTTATCTCTCACTTCGGTCAGAAAACTATGTTATTTAAAAATGATGTTTTTTTATGAATGGTTTTAAAAATTGTTATAATATTAAAATATGATCCTTAAAAGTCATATTTAACCATTATTTACATTTTTACATATGTTTTTTAACAGAAATGTTATTGTTATTTTCAAATCTAGGAAGTTTTATTATCATTTTATGGTGAAAATGAATGATTAGTATGAATAGATTTACATGCAATAACGACCATCATTTCCTTTAATATTCTATTTTATTTTTACAAGGATATTTTTAAATAATACTTTTTCAATATTTCTTTATAGTTTTTTAAATATTTTCAAAAAAATTATTTTCAAAATTATTTCAAGATTCTTTAATAATTTTTCAATTTTATATTCAAATAATCTATTTTCGA
Organism: Viscum album; assembly: GCA_963277665.1. NCBI lineage: Eukaryota > Viridiplantae > Streptophyta > Magnoliopsida > Santalales > Viscaceae > Viscum > Viscum album. Next base: position 1,912,570,535 of record OY728155.1, read on the forward strand.
AACATTTTCAAGATTACATTATTATAATTAAAAGTTATTTACAATGAAAATGATTACAAATTTTTTTAAAATTTTCCTTTTTCAGATTTCAATTTTATATTCAAAAAATGGTAGTCAAAGGGTTTTTGACAGTCTTTTATATGTTTTCAAAGATATTTTCAAATAATGGATTTCAAAATGTTTTCAAATTTTGTTTTATTTTACTAATATATATTTTCAAAGAAGGTATTAAAAATTTTATCAAGATTACATCATATTTTATCAGAGTTGTTTTTATATAAATGGTTTTAAAAATGATTTCAAATCTTCTTTTATATGATTCATAGTTAATTTTTTAGAAAATATTTTAAAAAATGATTTCATGATACCATTATATGTTTTCAGGTATATCTTATAATAAAGTGGTTTTTAAAAGGATTTAGGTTTAAAAAATAATTTTCCTATGAATAAATGGTATTTTCATTGAGAAATGTTTTAATGTATATTAAACCCATCCATTATAAGTTTTTCAAATTGGTTTTCAAAGTAATGTATTTTGAAAATGATTCATGTTTTAAAATGTTATTTTAAAATAAGTATTATTTTACTTATTTAAATTTTAAAATGATCATTCAAAATCCATATCAATATTTTGTTTCATAATTTGATATAGTTTTTGACATACCTGGGACATGATCCAAGGGTTTCATTCACATTATTTTTCTGAATGCTTTATGTTTTGATGGAATTATGTCTATGACACCTGTTTCTCTTCAATATGTTATATTCTTATGAAACCTGTTATATTTCACAGGTTGTGCTTAGATGAAATGATTTTGAAAGCTGTCTCATTTCCATTGGTTATGATTTGATGAAATTTTTCTGATACCAATTTTATTTCATTGGTAATGTCATGAAGTTTATTAAACCCAACTTTTTTTATGGGTCATTATATGATGAATGTTTTTTATCTTGTTGAACATGATTGTTGATTTAATTATGTGGCATGTGGGACCTATATCTCCTTAGAATGAATTGGGTGAATATGTATATCTCATTAGATATACATAGATGGAATGGGCCATAATCATAGTTCAGGGAAGTACTTTGTCCTCTAAGATGGTCTTGGGAGTGAACCTCTACTACTATGATGGCCATGGGAGTGAACTGTGACTATGAATACGGTCTTTTGAGTGAACCCTTAGTATATTTATGGTATTGGTAGTGAAACCTGACTATTAATATGGTGTAGTGAGTAAACCATTATTACTATGTTATGATCTCATGGATTATTCTCTCAATTATCTTATGATTTTTGTCTTATGAACATCCATTATTTTTAACATTACTCATGTATATGATCTTTTATTTGTAGTTTATGATCTTTAAATGTTATCCACATGTTGTCATGTCATTATGCTCATGATTTGTTGATGTATCTTCTTTATTTACACTTATTATTAATCTAATATGACCTATTATTATGTTTCATTTCCACATATTAATAAGAATATTGTTATTTAGAATTAATAAATGGGAAGATCTTTTGTGGGGAACATTTATGATATTTCACCAAATTATAAGATTTTGTTCCTTGTTTCCAAAGACACCAACCTATTATGGTCATTGGTAATGTACTTTTGTAATGTGATGTATATACATCTAAATTGATGAAATATAACATGAATGTTAAGCCTGGTTCATCATAAACTCGATGAAAACTAGAGATGTATCATCTCCCAAGGATTATTTCTCCACGTCAAAAGAAAACACTAATATTACATTTCCCAAATCTGGATAAGAACACCTGGATCTACTAGACCACATGTCCTTGAAATAAATGGAACACCCTATCAAGTGTAGTAAATTATAGCCGTAAAAGATAATAATAAATTTTGTATTTAATAGCAATAATCCAATCCATCTTGAAATTGGAATCATGATTTTTCTTATTGAGAACCAGAAAATCCAAAGTAAACTCAATATCTATTAAAGAGAAGAAATAAGAAGGATAATGAAGACCGTGCACTATCTTTATTCTAAGGGGTGAAGTAATATCCATCACATATGATAAACTCAACACAATAATATTAATAATATTCACAATATGAGTCAAAATGAAGGAATTAGATGAACCTGTATCAAGTAATATAGTCACTAAAGATGAATAAATTTTGATGGTACCTCTTATGGTCACTGGACCCATAACTACTTCCTATTGATACTCTTCCTGTAACACCCCAGGTAAATAAAGAGTATGGAAATTTCATATTTATCCATATTTTTGAATAAAATATTAATATTAATTTAAAGGGTACGCTATGCACGACGGCGTACCCAATACGCAACAATGAGTTTCTTGGGAATCTTGCATTGCACTCTAATAATAAAATAATATTATTTTAAATGGTAGTTAACGGCTAGCTGTTGTAATGGCGGGAATGAACGAAACTAACTAAAAAATGATTATATTTGTTTGTAAAATATTTTTACTCTTTACAATAAATGTTATAGGATTAAAAATGTGAATGAATCCAATTTTAAGCGTAATCATTCAAATATTCTTTAAAAGGTCGATTAACTTCCTTTTAATGGCGAACCTCTTTTACATCAACTTTTTGACAATTTTATAAGATCTATGTTTTAAAATAAACATATTATTTATTATTGGTACATTGAAATTTACCTTGGGTTAATTTATGGTATTTTTCTGACAATGTTCCTTTTTCAATGAATAGTGAAAAATACTGCATTTTACATCAAAACTACTTTTTCATATAATTTACTTATATGGTTATATTATCTTTTTAATTTGTTTTAAAGTGTAATTAGAATATATTTTTACCATGTAATTCAATGATGGTCATTGGGATTAATTTCACTTTGGAATTATGCATAAACAAGTGCCAAACTTTTCATAAATATTGTTTCTAAAAAACCCGCTATTTTTTTGACAACGGGAAGTGTTTTTTAAATTAATTATTTCAATTTATGTGTTTTTAATTTGGTAAAATGGATTAAATATTTGGAATCAGAAGGTCTAAATTATGAAATTAAGACTCTTTTGTTTTTGGACATTATGAATACTAACAACGATAATTATCTTTAATTATCTTGATTAATGAGTAATCGGGTAGTTAAAGATAATAAGATAATATCATAATAATAAAAAATGACCACAAAATGTGTCCTAAGGCTACTGGTTGTCTCATTTCCGACCATGGGATTCCTTGTGCCAAACTTGGGGGCCCCATGGAATCACTTTTGTGAGAAAGTGACTTTTTATCTTTTTATTTTTAAAGAATGTTAAATGTAACAAAGAATGTATCACCTAAGTAAAATATTTTTAATTTTGTCTACATAAATGATCCTTTGGACTATAAATATTCATTAGAAATATAACGATATTTCCTACATCATAGTATTTTTTTATAATTTTTATACATTAAATAAGTTAAATTATTTATGACATCATGATGATGCATCGATGACCTCATTATTTAACGATTTAAATAAAATTGAAAGATAATGTATACTCTAAGACCTAAACATGTCCAAAACTTATTGGATGGGTGGATTTCAAACCCTTATCACCTTATCCTCAAAACACATCAATGTGGGACCATTAAAATCTGAAACTCATTTGAAAATAAAGTTACATTTTATACATTTCCAAGAGTGCCCCTCCTCTCCTCTTATAAAAGGCCCCCACCCCTACCTCCGTACCCACACTTCCAAAGCCTTTGGCTCGGCCAACCCCTTCCCATTTGGTCTCTACACATCCCTATCTAACTCCTTGAAGCCTCACTTTGGGCAGATGTCTTCCCAAGGAATCCTTTGAGCTCAAACCAAAGGGAGTTACCCGAATTTAAGGTAATGTCTTCACTTGTATCCTTTTGTTTTATTTTTTTTCTCCAACCCCTAAACTCTTTTTATTCATCTCTTTTGTAACCAATCCTGTATCTTAAATATAATATGACGTTGTTATAATAAGTATTCGAGCTACACTTACACACACCTTCGTCTAATGGTTAAAGAATATACTGTTTCTGTGGTTGGCGATTTTCTGCCTCACGAAAAAATGATTGTTCAATATACATTTAACACCATTAAAGGTGGCCATTATGATGTCACTGTATTTTATATATGATATATATGGTATTTATGTTTACTATATGCTTCTTTATTTTATATTTAAACCATACCTTTATTCTTCTCATGTTGTGTAAATGCGATAATTTCATATGAGAAAGTGCAGACTACCGCCCCCTCAAATGATGTGACTCATACATGCAATACATGGAATGTATAAATATTGAAATTAATGAACATATGTGACCTGTATAACATATATATTATACTTTAATTATAATATATATATATATATATCATTTATTTTTAATTCCATTAATATGAAAAAGAAAAAAATGAAAGTAGTGTTCATGCGTACGTACGGCCTACCGTCTCCATGAAAGGTGCTTTTCATTTTTATCTCCAAATGATATGGAATAGTATAAAATGAATATGTACTGGATATATATTATATATATGATATATACATCATTATTATAACTCTGGATATAATGGATACATGAACAACTTGAAATTATAAAGAGCATATTTTGACTCAAGTACCAATGATCGTTTAAACGACCGTTATTAAATAAAATAATTACATAGTGTTCATGACATGGTAATAAGTGATATAAAAGGAATAATGAACTTGAAAAAGGTTCTTAAGGAATTAGAAATTAACTCAAGTTTATTATTCAGTAGATTAAAGAACGATCGAGTCAAGTCGGGCCCGAGGTAAGGGATCCTACTCCTCTCTTTCTTTTTAAGTACACCCTTTTATGTCATTCCTTTTAAGCTCATATTTATTGTGATTGGGATGTTCTTTTATATTACACTTACTGTAATTTTTATGTTCATATGATGAGAGACCCTATTTCCTATCATCAATCTATTTTGGATGTTTTAAGTGGCGTTGTTAGGCTGCCGAGTTTTCGTAAGGGATTTTTAATCTCACTTTTATTCCCGTGAGGTTTATGATACATTTGCCACAATTTCCTTTGAGTGGTGTATGTACTGCCCATTATTATACACTTTGTGTAGTATAATTTCATTTATGGGTATTCACATCTTCATTTTATGACCCTTCCTCCTTGGGGTGTACGTTTCGAAAGTCACCCAACTCAGTAAGGGGACCATTCACCCTCCTCTTTTAAAAAGACTTCTTTTTTTATGCCTTTTAATTCACATACTATTTTGTCGGGATACGTTCTTTTATATCCTTATTGATGTAAATTTTATGTCCAAGTTATGAGATTCCCTTTTTATCTCTCATCAACTCATTTTTTGAATTTTGAAGTGATGCCGTTAGGCTGTCGAATTTTACCATGGGAACTTTTTAACCCAATTTCAATTTCTTTGGGTTCAACATGTAGTTATTGAATATGTCATCTTTTGAATATGTGTGAATGACCTTTTATTGTTTTACAATTAATATCTACTTATATTGGGTGTATTTATATTTGTCACACATAATTTTGAGATTGAATTGTCTTTAATTTAAGGATAACTTCTTTATAAGGGAATCCATCACATTTGACATTTCAATTGAGACGTCATTGTTGTTATGCACCAATTCACTCTTATATGGTGTATATACTGTCCTTTGGAATATGAAATCATGGATCCATTTATTCTCATGATATTATAACGTTTTGACTAAATGTTATTCCTCAATTATTGTATTCAAGTGTCTCTAATTATGGTGAACCCCTTTAACCAAAATATCGCTTTAAATGTTTTAGTTATTTGTTCTTATTAATATCTATGTTTTTTCAAAATTGTTTTAAGGATTTATTTATATGGATATTAATGGTTTAAAATTTTAAAAGATTCAAGGTGGTATGGGACACTTTGATTCAAAAATCTCTTTATTAAATTTTTTAAATGGTTTTGGAAATGGTTTCTTTTTCAATGGATTCATTATTTCAATATACTAAAATGTTATATTGTGATTGAAATGTGGAAATGTTATGTTTACTTTATGCATGTTTTATGTGATACATTTATGTTATGGTTCTTGGGAATTGTTATGAAAATGGGTGGTTCTGTGATAAACTAAGCGCGGGTGATCCCGATATAGCTCTCCAATGCATTGGGTAATGCGAATGAGTGAAAAATTAAGGTTTCTCCGAAGATATTTAGGGAATATACTATGGTGGGTATTCCAAACGTAACCAGGAGGGTTACACCCTATGTAAGAATGTTATGAATGCCTCAAGATACCTTTTATGTCTTATGATTTTTATGAATTATTCATGATTTGAGGAGGTATGTTAAAGTGCTTATGTTTTATGGGTAAAGTATGATTTCATTCTTATGTATATATGAACTCATGTTTCCTTTCCATATTTTTATAACCCTTACTGATCTTTTTATGCTCATCCCATGTTTTTTGAAATGTTTTTCACAGGTCAATGGAATGGTACATGAAATGATGATTGTGTCAAGTAAGTGTCAAGAAAGAATCCATGTTTTATTTTAAAGATGTTTCCATTGAGGGGAAAATGAATACTATCTTTTATGTAACCACTTTGTTTAAATGCGGAATGTAATACAAGTTTTATGATCTAATTCTATAAAACTCTAAACCTGAAAAGATCCTCAATGTGTAATCTTGTAATAACTCAAGATTGAGTAAGGTTTATGGTTGGGGCCTTATAGTTGGTATCAAAGGCCGGTTTAGATAACATAAGAGGTTAGGGTATTCTCTAAGTATAAGTTATAGTACCATAATGGATATGATTTCATAAAGAGTCCAAGTTTTAGATAAAGTGAATCAGTAAGTATATGTTAGTGGTTATCTCCCTCATTAGTACATGATGGTTTTGTTGATATACTCACACTGACATTTCTGTTTTTAGTGATTGGATGAATCTAGCAGGCACCAAAGAGACAACTGGTTTGAAGGAAACTGTGGTGGTTCTCTGATTAAGATACTAGATAAAATGGGGGATTCAATGAGGAAACTCGTGGTGGTTCTAAACCAAATATCAAGGAGTCATTATCAACCACTTGAACCTTGGTATGATCTATAATGCATCATGTATGAGATGACCAATCAATGTGGAAGTTCAGGTAATAAATATAAAGGTAACCATTAGAGTTTATATGATCCTTACTTTTGAGGTAATTATGGGTTATTATATGTTATGATAGAAAATTAAAGGCACGAGATAAACTTGAGGTTAAAATATGTTATGATTATTTTTGAAGATTTTATCTCGTTTTGGGGAATGATTTGAGAATTATATATTTTTTGAAAAAGGACAACACGTAGACCGTGTGACAACCCGTCGCGTTGGACAAAGCTACGGGAATTGAACCCACAACCAAAGTGCGACTGGTTTTTATCGCCTACCACTGGACTACGTGAAGTCACTTGTTAGTTGTACTAATTCTTTTTAGTTACATGATTATAGGAATCAAGAGTAAGTTTATTTTGGGTTATCTATAGAAATGATTAACCTATCATCGAGGATATGTGATTAGGTTAATTATTTTTCAATATGAGAATTTAAGAGCAACTGATGTTATTTGGAGATAAAAGTTAATTTGTACCTTGGAAGCCTATGTGACTAAATCCTTCAAATATTTTGGTTTAAATCTTATTTTGGTTTACTTTGAATAATTTTATGGACAAATTGTTTATCAAATGGTCCTCATTGAACTTTGGGTTTTGTTGGACAAATTTTGGAGATTAAGAATAGATTTTCTTTTTATAAAGGGTTATCCTTTTCTGGATTATCAGATCTTGTACTAAACTTTTTGGTTTTGGTTTTGGTTAATGTCTAAAGACATGGGAAGTATATAGTTCTTTTTTGTGGATTAGGTGATTCTCTAGAAGGTGATTATAGTGAACATGTCTTCTTAAATACTCATCTTTAGGAGAAAATATGAGTTTGTGTAAGAATTCTAATAAAATTTGAAAGTCAACATGATAAGTAATTATGTTTCCTTATGAAAAAATTCCCCAATAAAAATTAACTTAAAAAAAAAATTTGTCTATTATATTTTCCTACTGAAGAATCGAATACCGTTTAACCCATCAGAAGTTTGTGATTTTCTTGTGGTTAACTTTCTCCTAGACATGTTTACTATCATTATCCATCAGAACATGACCCTTTGTTTTTTCCTCCATGTCGATATTTTCATACTTGTAATCCTAGTATGGGTTAACTCTGATGACCTTTGTACTTATCTTTATTTATTTTAAAGTGATTGTTTTACTGACTCTTGTTCCGATGTGGGACGTTCAAGGATGTTTCCAAGCTCAATTTTTAAAATTGAGAGGACGCAATTCCCAAAAGGGGGGAAGGATGGAACACCCCAGGTAAATAAAGAGTATGACATTTTCATATTTATCCATATTTGTGAATAAAATATTTATATTACTTTAAAGGGGACACTATGCTCGATGGGGTACCCAATACGCAACAATGAGTTTCTTGGGAATCTTGCATTGCACTCTAATAATAAAATAATATTATTTTAAATGGTAGTTAACACCTAGCTGTTGTAATGGCGGGAATGAACAGAACTAACTAAAAAATGATTATATATGTATGCCAAATATTTTAACTCTTTACAATAAATTTTATAGGATTAAAAATGCGAATGAATCCAATTTTAAGCGTAAACATTCCAATATTCTTTAAAAGGTCGATTAACAGCCTTTTAATGGAGAACCTCTTTTAAATCCACTTTTTAACAGTTTTATAAGCTCTATTTTTCAAAATAAAAATATTATTTATGATTGGGACATTGGAATTTACCTTGGGTTAATTTTTGGTATTTTTCTGACAATGTTCCTTTTTCAATGAATAGTGAAAAATACTGCATTTTACATCAAAACTGCTTTTTCATATAATTTAATTATATGGTTATATTATCTTTTTAATTTTTTTAATGTGTAATTAGAATATATTTTTACCATGCAATTAAATTATGTTAATTACGATTAATTTCACTTTGGAATTAGGCATAAACAAGTGCCAATCTTTTCATAAATATTGTTTCTAAAAAACCCGCTATTTGTTTTGACAACGGGAAGTTTTTTTTAAATTAATTATTGAAATTTATGTGTTTGGAATATGGTAAAACTGATTACATATTTGGAATCATAAGGAACAAATTATGTAATTATGACTCTTTTGTTTTTGGACATTATGAATAGTAATGACGGTAATTATCTTTAATTATCTTGATTAATGAGTAATCAGGTAGTTAAAGATAATAAGATAATATCATAATAATAATAAATGACCACAAAATGTTTCCTAAGGCTACTAGTTGTCTCATGTACGACCATGGGATGCCTTGTACCAAACTTGGGGGCCCCATGGAATTACTTTTGTGAGAAAGTGACTTTTTATCTTTTTATTTTTAAAGAATGTTAAATGTAACAAAGAATGTATCACCTAATTAAAATATTTTTAATTTTGTCTACATAAATGATCTTTTGGACTATAAATATTCATTATAAATCTAAAAATATTTCTTACATCATAGTATTTGTTTTATAATTTTTTGACATTAAATAAATTAAATTAGTTATGACATAATGATGATGCAGCGATGACCTCATTATTTAACGATTTAAATAAAATGGAAAGATAATGTAAAATCCAAGACCTACACATGTCCAAGACCTATTGGATGGATTGATTTCTAACATTTATCACCATATCCTCGAAACACATCAATTTGGGACCATTACAATCCAAAACTCATTAGAAAATAAAGTTACATTTTATACCTTTCCAAGAGTTCCCCTCCTCTCCTCTTATAAAAGCCCCCACCCCTACCTCCTTACCGACACTTCCAAAGCCTTTAGCTCGCCCAACCCCTGCCCATTTGGTCTCTCCACATCCCTATATAACTCTTTGAAGCCTCACATTGGGCAAAAGTCTTCCCAAGGAAGCCTTTGAGCTCAAACCAACGGGAGTTACCCGATATTAAGGTAATGCCTTCACTTGTGTCCTTTTGTTTTATTTTGATTCTCCAACCCCATAAACTATTTGTATTCAACACTTTTGTAACAACTACACTATCTTCAATATACTAGGATGTTTTTATAAGAATTATTCGAGCTACACTTACACACACCTTCGTCCAATGGTTAAAGAACATACTATTTCTGTGGTTGGCGATTTTCTGCCTCATGAAACGATGATTGTTCAATATTCTTTTAACACCATTAAAGGTGGACATTATGATGTCACTATATTTTATATACTATATATATGGTATTTATGTTTACTATATGCTTATGTATTTTATAATTAAACCACACCTTTTTTCTTCTCATGTTGTGTAAATGCGATAATTTCATATGAGGAAGTGCGGACTACCGCCCCCTCAAGTGATGTGACTCGTACATGCAATAAATGAAATGTTTAAAGATTGAAATTAATGAACATATGTGACCTATATAACATATATATTATACAGTAATTATAATATATATATGTATATATATCATTTATTTTTAATTCCATTAATATGAAAAAGAAAAAAATGAAAGTAGTGTTCATTCGTACGTACGGCCTACCGTCTCCATGAACGATGCTTTTCATTTTTATCTCCAAATGATATGGAATATTATAAAATGAATATGTAATGTATATATATATATGATATATATGATATATAAATCATGATTATAACTCTGTATATAATGGATACATGAACAACTTGTAATAATAAAGAGCATATTTTGACTCAAGTTCCAATGATCGTTTAAACGACCGTTATTAACTAAAATAATTACATAGTGTTCATGACATGGTAATAAGTGATATAAAAGGAATAATGAACTTGAAAAATGTTTTTAAGGAATTATAAATTAACTCAAGTTTATTATTCATTAGATTAAATAACGATCAAGTCAAGTCAGACCCGAGGTAAGGGATCCTACTCCTCTCTTTCTTTTTAAGTACACCCTTTTATGTCATTCCTTTTAAGCTCACATTTCTTGTGATTGGGATGTTCTTTTAAATTACACTTACTGTAATTTTTATGTTAATATGATGAGAGACCCTATTTCCTCTCATCAATCTATTTTGGAAGTTTTAAGTGGCGTCGTTAGGCTGCCGAGATTTCGTAAGGGACTTTTCATCTCACTTTTATTCTCGTGAGGTTTATGCTACATTTGCCACAGTTTCCTTTGAGTGGTGTTTGTACTGACCATTATTATACACTTTTTGTAGTATAATTTCATTTATGGGTATTCAAATCTTCATTGTATGACCCTTCTTCCATGGGGTGTACGTTTCAAAAGTTACCCAACTCGATAAGGGGACATTTACCCTCCTCTTTTTAAAAGACTTCTTTTGTTATGTCTTTTAATTCTCATACTATTATGTTGGGATATGTTCTTTTATATCCTTATTGATGTAAATTTTATTTCCAAGTGATGAGATTCACTTTTTATCTCTCATCAACTCATTTTTTGAATTTTGAAGGGATGCCGTTAGGCTGTCGAATTTTACCAAGGGAACATTTTTACCCAATTTCGATTTCTTTGGGTCCAACATGTAGTTATTGAATATGTCATCTTTTGAATATGTGTGAATGAACTTTTATTGTTTTACACTTAATATCCACTTATATTGGGTGTATTTATATTTGTCACACATAATTTTGAGATTGAATTATCCTTAATTTAAGGATACCTTCTTTATAAGGGAATTCATCACATTTGACATTTCTATTGAGACTTCATTGTTGTTATGAACAAATTCACTCTTATATGGTGTATATACTGTCCTTTGAATATTATATCATTAATCCATTTATTCTCATGATATTATAATGTTCTGACTAAATGTTATTCCTCAATTATTGTATTCAAGTGTCTCTAATTTTGGAAAAACCCCTTTAACCAAAATATCGCTTTAAATGTTTTATTTATTTGTTCTTATTAATATCCATGTTTTTTAAAAATTGTTTTAAGTATTTATTTATATGGATATTAATGGTTTAAAATTTTAAAAGCTTCAAGGTGGTATGGGACACTTTGATTCAAAAATCTCTTTATTAAATGTTTTAAATGGTTTTGGAAATGGTTTCTTTTTGAATGGATTCATTATTTCCACATACTAAAATGTTATATTGTGATTGAAATGTAGAAATGTTATGTTTCCTTTATGATTTTTTTATGTGATACTTTTATGTTATGGTTCTTGGGAATTGTTATGAAAATGAGTGGTTCTGTGATAAACTAAGGGCGGGTGAGCCCGATATAGCTCTCCAATGCATTGGGTAACGCGAACGAGTGAAATATTAAGGTTTCTCCGAAGAGATTTAGGGAATATACTGTGGTGGGTATTCCAAACGTAACCAAGATGGTTACTCCCTACGTAAGAATGTAATGAATACCTCATGTTACCTTTTATGTCTTATGATTTCTATGATTTATTCATGATTTGATGAGGTATGTTAAACTGCCTATGTTTTATGGGTAAAGTATGATTTCATTCTTATGTATATATGAACTCGTGTTTCATTTCCATATTTTTATAACCCTTGCTGAGCTTTTTATGCTCATCCCATGTTTTTTGAAATGTTTTTCACAGGTCAAGGGAATGGTACATGGAATGATGATAGTGTCAAGGTAGTGTCAAGAAAGAATCCATGTTTTATTTTAAATATGTTTCCATTGAGGGGAAAAATGAATAATATCTTTTATGTAACCACTTTGTTTAAATGCGGAATGTAATACAAGTTTTATAATCTAATTCTATAAAACTCTAAACCTGAAAAGATCCTCAATGTGTAATCTTGTAATAACTCAATATTGAGTAAGGTTTAAGGCTGGGGCCTTATACTTCCAATACATAAATACACCTCATTTCAGATGATTATGGATTAAAACCCATTATTTGTGAGTCATCTAATTATCTATAATATATTTTGGTGTTAAATGTATTTTGAAACTATGTGGACCTGAATAGACAAGAAATAATTTCTGCACATCACCAAAGAATCCGAAAGACCCAAATTATTTGGTGCCTCAGTGATTCTTTTTATTTCCTAGGCGTTCAACACTTGTAGAAAATAAAGGAACCTTTTCCTTACACTGTAGGAGGTCTAAAAGAACTATTCTATTGATAACCACCATGAGAATCAACACTAGTTCTATTTCCTTTGAAATAAATCATATATCTTCCATATGGGATAAAAATAACTTTTTTTAACTCTAACATACCGATCATGTCCATATCGACCTTCAGTAATATATCCAGCACATTAGAATAAGAATAGAGCTTCCATAAGAAATCATGGGAATAAATATCATATCAATGTCCCAAATGGAATCATTAGATAATCATATTATCACTTTATATAATCTTAGCTTAAGTCTTCCCATTCTCAACAAATCAATTTTCATACACAACCACCGTTATTTCATCTAGCTCTATTTTGCAAAACCCTGTAGCATTAGACATCACCATAAACAATGAATAAAACTAGATGGTGAAAGAGAATCTAATTTACTTCCACTATAATCCCTCATACATCTTCATCTCCACCATAATTTCTCACCATATCATTCTAGGTCCCTATATCATGAATATAGAACACATTACCTTGACATGATTAGGCATTTACAAGAACTCAAACAAAATCGCAATGCTCTTAAACTAATCCTCAAACTATATAGGATCATATGGGAATTATAATGATTTAGGATTTTGGTAATGGAACCCTTGAGAATGATTCTAAATAAATCTGTTCGGGGTATCACAAATGTATCCTAAATGGGGATGGGTGAAGGTGCTTGTCCAAGATTTTGGATTCTATGCACAAGAATGTCAACTTGATTATAGTCTATGAATTGATTTTCTCACATTGGTTCAACAGTATCTTCCTCCATGATCTTACTCACACATCTTATTGGAGGCATGATTCTACACAGCATCGAATGGGAACATTCAAGACAACATATTATCACTCAATAAAAGAAATGTGGGAAATTAATCCCATCATATTGATAAACAATATTTGGATTTCAACCTAGATAAATCAAAATAATGGATATGACTGAAATAATTTCTCAATACGTCTCTAGAAAATCACTTGTGGTGACTGAAGGCTCATTATGGTGAGAGTTTTACATTAACTCACTCAAAAATACCTCTTATGTCGTAATAAGACGTCACAACTGCATTCTAACATGATGGAAAGATTCACAACCTACACATCTAATACTAATTCATCATGAACTAGCCCAAATACCAAGGTACCCTGATACCATAGCCTACACTACCATATCTTAAATGGTATTCCTAATCCCCATTAGTTGGTGAATTTCACCAAGAATCATCCAAAATTAATGTTGGAATTTTTTTTCCATATACACAATTGATGGGAAAACACATATCAGTATGCTCGAAACAAAAGTCTACTGGGAGAATAGTACGAGAGTTAAAAATTTCATAAAAAACCCTTTTAGTACCCCAAAAAATCTCCATAAGTTAATATAAACATTTCATGTCCCAATGGAGACAACACTCCAATCCCAAATATCAAAAACCACGACCTCCCAGTGGTGATATCCCCTTTCTCGAACCTAGAATAAAGAAAAAAACACCTGAAGTAAAACGTATGGTGTGATCTAAAATAAAATTAGGGTCACAGAAAGTGTTCTATAATAATATTACATAATAAATAAATGAAAATGATGATTTAATTTTCAATTTAAATAAAAATGGAAGCATTATATCATATTTAAAACCAATCATTCTTTCTAGTTTAATTGATGGAATAATTTAAAAGAATAGATTGATATATATATATATATATAACAGTATATATAGGCATGTGTAAATAAATTTTATAACCAATTAAAAATAAAATTATCATAATAATTCACCAATGAGAAACATGGTCATCTTATAAGTGGTATGTTAGTTCCATGTTATGAGATCCTCATACAATCATATAGGGATAACATAAATGTGCACACATGTCCCTAAAACACTAGTCAGAGAAGACTAATCAATATCCTTCTGAGGATAATATCTACTGAGGCACATTTTTTTATGTTTTCTTAAAGAATAAATTCATCACTAGGGTAATACCATGTAAGAATGTTTTTCCCAGATAAATAACTAAATAACTAGTCTTTAATGTTCTAAAAAACAATGATCAATTAGAAAACTAGTTTAAATATATTTAAAATACAATTTCCCCATTTTTTTTATTTCAGTATACCAATTTATCTTCATCAACATGAGATTTTAATCAATTCTTTAGTTATTAAAGTTAAAACAAACCATATGTTGTTATCAATTCATTTTAATCCATTTTTTTAAATCAATTTCACAAATCAATTTCCCAAATAAAATCATTAGTTCCCATAAAATTAAAATCACACCCCTATTCATTGGATTTTGGGGTTTTTCCCAAAATATATAGAATTTAAAATTAAATCCAAAATAGAATAAAATTATAATTTCAAAATAAAATTGAAATAAATTTAAATTAAATTAAGAAAATCATTGGTTATTCAATTGTCCAAATATGGACAGAACCACCTACCATACCACAGAGATCATATATCACAATGAATGTAATAGAAAACTCCAAATAAGAACATTATAAATAGAGATACAAGAATAAAACACAGATTCAATATATGAAAAAGAGTAATTTAGATCTCTCAATATCATTAATATCTAACAACCTATATGATGAGAATATGAGAGAGAGGGAGATAAATAATGGGGGAAACATTTACCATAGGGAGATCAAATGACATTCTCTAAGGTTCAATTTTCCACATTATAGGTTTGGTGGAGTAAAATTCATTATTGGGAGTTCCAAAGACCTAATAAGATTTCAAATCCTTAGCTAGGGATGATTGGGGGGTCAAAATAGTGGTTTGGGGATTTGTACAAAAATTTTGGATATTTAAAATTCTATTTGTATGGTTTCCTATAGGGGACCACACGGTCAGTCAACCTGTGCACCCTAACTATATGCCCATCTAATGGAGTTCATGGTTTCTACTAGGTGGGTGAATAATTTTTAAGACCATGTTACTACCTTGAAAACCCCCACCGAATGGGTTTACACAGTTTTTCCTTGGTGGGTGTATCCTTTGGGAAAATTGGGTACCAACCATGGGAAGCATAAAAATTTCATAAAATTTCAAATTTTCAACCTGAAACCACCCAAGACAAACCCTACCAAATCATAGACAAAAAGAGGGGTTGGAGAGTACCTAATAATAGAAATATTATGTTATAGTATAAGTCTTGGTATACTATTCTTTTATAGTAGTAGTCTTGGTAAACTAGATACACAATTTTTTTCATATAAATTTTATACAATTTCAACATGACATAATAAAATTCTTTAAAACATTATTATTAATTTTAGCACATCCATGAATTCATTAAAATATCACTTTTTGGAACTTATTATAAATGAAACAAAATAAAATAGTGAGATAAAATATCTAGTAAGGGGAAGTATATAGTGTAAGTTATCATGGATACAAAATACTTAAATAATATGGAAGAATAAATAATAAATAATTGTTTTTTATATTCAATAACAAGACCATAAAATATATCAATGGATATCAAATATGTGTACATGATAACATAGAAAAAAATAAGATATTTTATAGTTATGGAATGAACAATTCTATATATAATAATGTTAGTGTGAGGGCCCTATCCCAATACACAATGATCATGCCATAATGTACATGTTCTAGAACATCATGATCTTATCATCAAGGCCACATTCTTATACTTTATGATAATGTAGTAAAGTCCTTATATCAATAAATCATTATATTTCCACCAAGTCTTCGGGTCATGGTAATATTAATAAATGGGTATGCATACACCAAATATCCATTCCTTTTGTCCTATGATAGTAAATGATGAATCTAGGGGCTACATAATATTATTCCCTATATATCTATTTATTAAAAATATAAAAAAAGTAACAATATAGTGCATAATCAACTTTCATTAATATGTAATATTCATTCTTATGGTAATGATAATCATAGGGGATTTCAATACATTGCCTGGTAAAAAAAAGGAATATCATGATCATAATGTATCTAGACAAAGAAGGTGGACAGTATCATTATATATTATACCTTGTGTAACACACTAAACATTAAAATTTTTCACATAGATGAAATAAATAATTAAAAGAAAATAAATATTTTACATTGATAATGAATAAGAATACTATTTATATTTTTGATAACCCAGTAATAAATTTTTTTTAAAATAAAAGGAAATATAAATTTATTAGAAGACCCTTTAAAAATTGGTGATATATTCTATTAATTAATATATATGAAGGTGGAATGAAAATGTGTTTGATTAGAATTTTTTTTAATAGAATAATAATTTTAAATTTTATAAATAAATTCCACATTAATAAAATATGATATCATAATTCACTTTTAAATATTAGTTTCAAGGATACTATAAGAATTATTTTACCATGTATATATACATTAAAATAGAAATATAAATAATAGAAATAATTGTTCAAGAGAAAATTTTCTAATATTAATTCTTATAATCACATTCCATTCATAAGTGTTTCTGTTTATAATCTTTTTCTATTCCTAAATATGAAATTCTTGTAAGAATATTTTCATTTTTAGCTAATATATTTTTTCAATACCATCAGAAGGATGTGTATAATGTATATTAGAAATATGTATAGCTAATATATCAGATGGAGGATTGTAAAATTTAACATATAGAGTTCTAAAAAATCTATCACGCAGAGTTATAAAAAATTTATTAGATGGGATGAAGGAATTCCATCATATAGAGGCATAAAAACTATATCAGATGAATTTTTCAAAGACTAATAAATAGGTATGTATAACGTATACCTGACTAATATTTTTTATTTTTACCATACATAATTATCTAAATCGTTATAATGATTCTATATTTGATGAAATTCAGACAATTTGCAGGCACGATGAAAGACAAAGACAATGTGGAATATATCATTGAAACTGATTATGATATGTGAGGAATCTAACCACTTAAAGCACATCAATAAATATGACTATGACCTCCATACAAAAAATCAAATGACTCTATGATCTATGTTTTCTAATGAATTTTGTGAAATTGTTTATTCTTGAGTGTGTTTAACATTATAATATATATAGTGTTTCCTTAAAGAATAAGATTGTGAGGTTATCCTTGAAAATAGTTTAACATTTTCTTGTTCTAATAATTTTTTTCACAGTCTAGTAAATCAATGAATCTCCAGAATAATGATATAGATGTTTGTTTGATCATGTTATTTCTCGTTTCTATGGGTTAATGCATCATATATTTGTCTAATAATGGGAATTGGGTCATTCCATTATTTATAACAGATACCAGATGATACATTCATTGTCAGAGATACCTATGTTTAGATACAAATTATTTCTTATAGAAATGGATAAAATTTTTATACCAAAATTAGTAAAGGTTATATAGGTTTTGTTACACTGTTTTATGGGATATTGTTATAATTTTGTTACACCTTCTTATAAAAGATCAATATTTAAGTTGTGAAATATTATATAATATATATATTTTGTAGTATTACCTTTCATACTCATTGATTATAATGTATATTGAAACTATATTTTTCTTATAGCTTGTATTACAAATCATTGTGTTTGGAAATTATAATTTTAAATTTTTATAAACTAAAATCCCCATTTTAGTATTTTCAATACATTTATGTCCCTATAATTGTTTTCAAAAAAGTAATCTTTTTAAATTTCCAACACATAATTTGTGGGTAGATTTAACTAATTTTTATGGTAGTTTTATCGGTAGAAACTTTAGAGAATATAAATCCTAGAAAACCCCTAATGTTTGATGGTTCTAACTATGAATATTAGGAATATCAAATGAATAATTTTTTGACAAAAACTAGTTTTTATAATTTCATTGTGATGACTGGTGACAATATATTACTTGATAAGGAATTAATATATTTTTATAGAGAAGATAATTCATAATATCACCTAAATTACAGAGATTAAAGTACTTTGTTATGTTTTATTGCCTGGAATATGCATATCCATATATATTCATTTCAGAACAACAATAATATTTCGAGAAAGCAATAAGTTACTCTCTTAAGATAATCAATGGTTTTGGAAAAAAGATTTATTCTTCATGTAGATAATCAATATTTTTATTTCTTGTTGGGTGAATCAATTACTCATATGCATCAATTTTTCATGACTATTATAAAAAAATGGTCAATATCTTAGTGAGGAAGAGTTATATAATGATTATATTATAGAAAATATTATTCATATCATTCCCTCGGAGTTCGAATAAAAAAGGAAAATTATAGATGGTATGAAACATTTCACCAGTATGGGTTTGGATGAGTTGATTAGAACTCTCATGCAATATGAGAGTAGATAAATAAATATTTTGAGAATGAAAATATAAATAATGATGTTAGTTTTTTTCAACATCTATAGTAATATCTATGAATGGTAATCTTAGTGAGAATGTCATCAAATATTATAATTCTATAAAGAAGGTAAAAGATGAATCAGATTTTAGTAATTCAGAATAAAGTAAAAATAATCTTTCTTAGTAAGCTAAGAGACTGAATAGGATAGTTAGGAAGAAATATATTCAACATAGTTATAAGAAAATCAGAATGATAAAAGTGAGAAGGTTGTAACATTAGATAATTTTTTTACTAATATGAAAAAATTTGTGCATCTATAATCATATTATCAAAGGTTGAAGAAAAAAATTAAAGATTCAAAGAACCATTAATTTAGAAAATCTCTAGACCTCTTCCAGAGGGGCTCATATCGTGACTACCCCAAGCGCACCTCCAATAAGATAGGGGCTAGTGACTAGCACTATGTAGGTATATCCAAGAAATATGGGTTTCATTTTCCTAGGTACCTGTACGCACGCCCAAATAACTATTCCAAAAATGCTAAAAAGTAAAAAGATCCAAAATACAATCCCACCAAATGAAAAGAGTTTGTTGCAACATGTTCCTGAAACTCATCTACATAAAATCCTACTTAATCCAAACTAACAGTAACGGTTCTACAACTTTATTTTAAAAATCTACTAGAACACACCTCTTCATTTTTGGGTTCACAATTAACTTCATGGACTTATTCTTCATTGAACTCCATCGAAATGTCGCACATTTACACAAGAAAAAACACATGTGGGAAAAGCTAGTATAATGATGAGTAAAACAATACTCAATAAGACACCTTGAAACCAAAAAGGAATAACACAAATAAAATACAACATATAATTCCATAAAGGAAATATATCATGGAGTAGATACCGTAGGGTATACCACAAAGGGAAGATACCACAAAGAAGATACCACACAGTATACCATAATAGAAAGTATAGTGACATCACATAGATTTAATTTGATAGTATGCACAATAGGGTTATGAAACATATTAAAAAAGACACAAAATCATGATATACGCGTAGTATTTTTAAGACACAATATCTCGATAAGGCACATAGTCTCTATAAGACACATAGTCCCTATAGTCACATAGTTTCAGGGTCACAACCAGCCATAGGATTCCGCTCACAGTATTCTCATTATGGGAGAACCCAATCCTAAATCCAGTAGGTTGTATACATATTTCCTTGAAAATCCACTTAGGATATTTTAAAAAGATCATCTCATCACAAGGGTCTCAATTCCATAGATGGCACATCAAACTGACACACAGTTTAAAAGTTATGGCCATTTGGCTAAAATATTCTGTGGAACCTGGTCTGGCTCAGATCCAACCATGCCCACCAGCCACACTGACACAGTCTACCCAGCCAGACTAGGATTATCGGGCATTTCATGCCATGTCCTATTAGGATGTTTGGCCTTTCCCACTTGACCACAAAGACTAGCCCACTAGATTGCGGCCCGATCCGAATCTCCAGGCCCATGCTGCCCGTGTGGGCCACCTAGCCCACGTGGCTAGTGCCTCATATTCACACACCCCAGATAAGCCCCCCCCCCACCCATGGTGACTGCATCATCCAAAGGCCACTACATATGGTTCACTATTATGGTTCCCTTGCAGCCAGATTGCCGCATCCATACAGCTCAGCCACACTACGCATCGCCTACCACACACGGTTGTCTCCACTGTGTGGTACCATCACTGTGTTACACCATTAGTTCTGGAACACTAGTATCCCCTTTCATGGTACAAATCTCCCCTTTCATTCGTCTAAAATATGAAACGATCATAGATCTAGGTTTCTCAGGTCCCAAACTACACAGGTGTGCCATGTGTAGACTTATTGCCTCTAATCAGGATGTCCAATCATGTTTGGAGCTTCCCAACCAATCGATATGTTGACATGGAGGTACAATTGAGAATAATTGCAATAATATGGGAGATAAAAATAAATTAATTCCCAAATAATAAACCTTTTCGTTGTTAGTGTCGACCTCAATTTTGTCACATTGGAGGAACAATGAAGAAACAAGGATATTAATCAACCCCAATAAAATTACCACAATCCATCCCATCCCCCAAGAATGATTGAACTACATGTCACCCTATTCATTGGTTGATCCAAATTCATCATTGATTATAGAAACTGGGAAGGAAATTCAAATAACAACACCCTACCTCGAGTCGGAAGGATCGTTGAAGAAGAGTGAAGATTTTTCTTCATCATTCATCGATTCTTGATTTACTTAATCCAAGGTTGCATCAATACTTTGTCCTCCACCAATATTTTCTTACAGAGGTCCATATTACCATATCAAAATAACAATATGTTTATGCTGTTAACCCTAAATTTCCTAAAAAAATCCTACTAAAAAGAAACTGTCACTACATTGAATGAAATATATATTTTTAAAATATTTTTATTCCCATTAAATCCCACTAAAACGTTTTCACAGTTTACCCACATTGACTAACGTTAATTCACTTATAGGGTAATACCACTATTATGAGTTTAGAAGTTCCCTAATATTTCTTATCCAAGAATAAATTTAGGATTTATTCAAATTTTTAGGAAAACTATGTGTGTGTGCTATTTAAGGTTTATTATATTTCAAGAAATCATTCTAGTCACACCAAAAATCAGAATCACACACTGCCTTACTGCCTGGTCTCAAAATCAATCTGTATAATGTCTAAAAAACTTCATGGGAAAATTGGAGTCATTAAATTCTCCCCACCTTGAGGCTTTACATCATTGAAAAACCTAACAAAGGGCTACTCAAACAAATGAGGGTACTGAGCATTGATTTGAGCCTTCCACTCCCATGTACTCTCTTGGAGAAATATGCGTTTACACTAAAGGTGAACTAGAGGAATCAACCACCCATTAAGGAACTTCTTCTGTCGATCCTTGACCTCTATGGGGTACTCATCAAATGTCTCCCCATTGTCAATGTCGAGCTCTCCATATTCAATAACATGTAATGGGCGATCTACGTACCTCCTCAGATGTGACTTGTGGAAGACATCATGCACCATCTCTAATTGAATAAGTAGATCCGTGTTTTATTCAACCTCTAAAACTCTATGTAGTATCAGGAAAGGCACGATGAATCTCAAAGATAGCTTGCCACCCCGTCCAAATCTCTATAATATGAATCCAAGTGAGACTTAAAGAAACACATGGTCCCCTTCCTCAAATTACAATGGACTCTATCACCAGTCAACATAAAACTTATGATGGATCTATGTAGTCCTGATCCACTCCTAGAAGATCTACAACTTCTCTATGGTCACCCATTCCAAATTTGGTTCAATTAGTGATGACTCTTGTGGGTCCGTCCAGCAACGGGGTGACCAGTAGGGTCACCTATACAAGGCCTCGAATGGTTTAATACCAATGGAGGATTGGTAGTTATATATATTTTAAAAACATTCCTAGGGGTAGGTGATCCTCTCAACTGCGGCCAAAATCTAACATGCACGCCTGCAGTATGTCCCCCAAAACCTGAATGGTCTGTTCCGTCTGGTCGTTCAACTTGGGGTGAAACAAATTTCTCAAACGTAATTGATTCCCAAAATCATCTTTTAGTTAGTTCCACAACTAGGATTATAAGCGAGCATTATGATATAAAAATATCATTATTGGAGCTCCATCGAGTCAAACAATCTCCTACACGTAGAGGCGTCCCAAGATCCTTACTAAACCCTGCTCCTCGATAGCCATGAAGTGGTCCAAATTTGTGAGTTGCCCAATGATAACCTATATTTTATCATACACCCTATACATACATGGTAAATCTATCAATAATTATATCATTATTCAGTATGACATCAATTCTAGCAATTAAAAGGGTTGGGTCTAACCCACATGGACCTGGTGCTTGGCCTTCACCTACTGACAAGTGAGGCATGGAGAATGAAATTCTATAACTCTCTTCTTCATTGAATTCCACCATAACTGACATCAGATGTCTTAGTACATCTTCATAACAAGTGGATTTACTACCAATGGGGTTTTATGGATATCCCTAAAAACCTCCTCCTTTAATACCACTGGTACAACAATGAGTCCTCTAAAAAAATGACACACTCCCCAATATTCAAATATCCATTAGGGGAATGCCCTGTGGATACCTGGTCACGTAGAGTCTCATAGTCGATATCTCCAAGTAGTTCCTACCTAACTATATGTACGATTTGAAAGTTAAAATGAATAAAACAAAGGTAAGATAATCCATATCAATCCACAAATGATGCCTTCAACAACGTCAACTACTCTGATGCCTTGTTCATCAACTAGAAACTGGATCTCCTCTAGAGAGAATCTCCCACCGCATTCCCCATCCTAGGAGTATAAACAATCTCAATGTCATAGTCCTAGAGGAACCCTTTTCATAACCTATGTCTCATGTTCATATCCTTATGAGAGAATATATAATTGATACTATTTTTATTTGAGTTCGGATAAACCAATCGCCCATCAAGTAGTGTCACCAAATCATCAATGCAAAGACTCCCACCACTAACTCAAGATCATGGGCCGCATAGTACATTTTTGTGGTCTCAAATGGCATGAACAATAAAAAATTACTGATTTTACCTATATAGGACACAACCAAACCTGATCCCTGATGCATCGCGGAACATAATATACTCAACACCCTCCTTAAGAAATATATAATTGGGAGTGATAGTCAGTATCTGCCTCAGCTGCTAAAAACACTCCACGCAATTCCCTATAAACATAAAAGGTTGTCCTTTTCATTTAAAAGTTATCAAGGGCTCTTCCACTCTATAAAATTTTGGAACAAACCTCTTATATTACCTAGCCAAACTAGGTAAACACTAAAATATGGTAACACTCTTAGGTGGATCCCAAGAATAAACCATCTCAATCTTCAACAGATCCCCTATAACACTGGCCTATTAAATGATGTGTCCAAGAAAATGGACCTCTCAAATCCATAATTGAGACTTTTAGAGCTCCTTGAAAACATGGTTCTCTTGATGTGTGTCCAGGACCACGCTCAAATGTTTCGTGTGCTCCTCCTCAATCTTCAAGTACACTAGGGTGTCATTATTGAAGACCACCATGAACTGGACTAAATAAGTCTTAATGATCTTGTTAATGAGTCCCATAAACACGGTTGGGGAATTATTCATGTCAAATGGAATCACTATGTACTCATAGTGTCCATATCAACATCTCATGGTCGTCTTTAGTATATCATCATCTTGTACTTGTAGTTGGCGATAGCCAAATCTATGGATAACTTTGAGAACCACCACACCACTTTCAACTGATAAATGAGGTCATAGATCCTCAATAGGGGATACTTATTCTTTATAGTCTCCTAGTTCAATCACCGTATGTCCACACATAACCTCAAACTTCCATCTTCCTTCTCAGGAAACAAAATTGTAGCTCCCTATTGTGAAACACTGGGATTCATGAGTCCCTTCCTCTAAAAGACCTCAAATTATACATTCTTCTCTCAATGATATAGGGGATCCATCTGTTATACTGGTGTAAATATCAATGTTTTCTTGAGTAATATGTCAATGAATAATCTACCTTCCTCTAGGGATGTAATCATGAAACATCCTCTGGAATTATTTCCTCATATTCCTCCACCACTATAGGAAACTGAGGACTCAGATCATCCATAGCATCATGGGTCAGGCTATCCAACAGATGACTGACTAGTTGAACCATCATATGAGTGAGTTCGTCATACACTATCTTTATTTCTTTTTCACCAGCCATGGAAAACCTGGTCCCATCACTGCAAACACACCACACACTATGACTAAAATATTCAATCTAAGAATGAATTGTGGATGACTTGTCCATACTAGGAATGGCATCAAAAGGCCTCGACAACGCTGTTAAGTGATCCCAACTAAATTTCTCAGCTCCAAGAGTGAGGTCACACTATCGTAACCAGTGCTTGATCATTAAATCTTCTTCTGTAAGAGTCTCTAATAGTAAATTTTCAGTCAACGGTTAAACCAGAATATCAAATCCCTGAGAAAGTTTCGTTGAAAGGAAATAATGACTGCAACCTATGTCAATCAAAACTGAATATATGGTGTAGATACAAATATCATACCATTAATCATCCCTATAACCACAGGTTCATAATCCTCTGTAACTTGTAGCAATCCTCATCCCTTTCCACTAGCTCCCTGAGCCTGGAATGGACCACCTGGGGGTGGTGATGGTAATACATCAAACCTCATTCTACCTCATTCTACCCTGCATGGTCCTCTTCCATGTCCACTTACCTACGTACCACCCCAATCCTCACTATACCTCTCCCACAATGGTCCATCGACCATATTCTATTCGATCATGTAATTGGTTATTCAATATCACACCAGATGTCCCTGATCAATGCATGAGTATGATAGCTTGTCCAACACCTAACTCAAGCTGCTCTGGGAGACCCGCACCACTGGTCTTGTGTCCTATGGTCATCCCCAAAGGTGTATGATCCACTTGGGTCCCTGCATCTTTCATCAACTACCTCTCGCTGAGGCCTCATCTACTAGGTTCCCACTAGTTGCTCTCAGTTCCAATGTCTTCTCCCTTAGAAAAATCTCCAATATAAGGTCCCACTCAAGTACCCCGTCATTTTTTTGAATACTAAGGGATATCATGGATTCCCTAATCTCTCCGAATAATCCCTTATTGATGTTATGAGCCCTAAAGAATGGGTCTTTTAACATATCTATGTAGTACTGTGAAAGACCAATAAACCACTCCGAATAAGCTTCCATAGTCTGGCTACCCTACTGTAGATACAAAAGCTCTGGTATGCTTGCTGATCATAATGAACCCAAAAAAACTCCACTCTAAAGAGATTCTTAATGTATATCAAAGAGATAGTCATCAGATAAATTTTCTAGGCCACTAATATCTACCATCATCTTGTATATACCTAAAGAAGACTCAAGAAAAATACTTTCATCTAGTCAGCAGGAATCCTCACAAGGCGAAAGACATAGGTAACAACCCCATCCAATCCTCAACAGCATGGGGGTTTGGATCACCCCAAAACCATAGAAGAAGCTACCTCTGAAACTCATAAAACTCACTTAGTTTTCATGCATCCTCAACTAGTTGTGGTGGTAGTATATACTTCTCTACGGGTGGTGGTATAGCTGGTAAACCACCTAGAGGTTCTATTTACGGTACATGCCATTGTACCAATGTCTCATCATATGGTGGATCATCCTCATGATCAATCAGTGGAATCCTAGATGGATTTCTACATGGAGTCCTCTAGAAATAAAACAATATGTACCATGGTCAATAGAGTATAACTGGTGATATGACTCAAGAAGGACATGATAACACACCCAAATATTATATGATACATCTGCCATTATTTTTCGTACAACCAGTTTTTTCATATACCAAGTTAAAAAAGATGTGTCCATAGTCTTGGTGTATAGATACATCAAAAGATGAACCAACACTAGGTTCCCTTTCATGAAATAGGAACATGAAATATTTAACATTGTATCCCCAATGAAATCTCATAGACTCCTATTCCTAAATTATAACTGACCTCCTTTGATATAACTCTGTCACGAACCATCCAGGAGGGCTCATGCCATAACTACCCAAAGACTGCCTCCAACAGGCCAGGGGCTGCTGACAAGAACTGAGTAGGAATATCCCAGAAATGAGAGTAAATTTTCTATGTACATTTTTTCACACACACACTTATCAAAGTCAAAAATGTTGAAAAGTAAAAAAAAATTCTATTATAAAATCACACCAAAAGAAAAGAGTTTATAGCTACAAGTTCCAGAAACTCCTCTACAGAAAACCCAACTTAATCCAACCTGAAATCAATGGTGATGGGACTGTCATATTAAAATCTTTTGAAACTCACCTCGGGCTATCCAAACTTACAAGGAACCTCCTAGTACTGTTCTTCATGGAACTCCATGGAAAGGTTTTATGACAACCCTTCTTTTTATTACAACTTAAACAAGCTTTATTACATAAAACTTCACTTGATCCAACCAAGAAGATCGAGAGGTTTAGTGTCTTTGGGGATTATGGTCATTACATAAAAACTTTAAACTTGAAATACAACATCTTTATTGAAAACATACATTACATGACCACTACATTCCTTCGCACTTAGAATTGCATGGGATAACCTGAGGACATGCATAAGAAAAGGGTGAGCTATAAAGCCCAGTAAGGGAGAAACAATGAGTAACATGAGAAGTGAAATACATGTTGGGCAATAGGCATATCAATAGAGCATAATATAAACATGAACATAAAGGCATGATAAAGCATGATAATCATAACATGGAAATGTGGAAACAACACTTAACATTGAATTAGCATGAGCCAAGGCTCATTGCACATGGAGCATGAGTAAACCCTCATTGCACTTGAAGCACAAGTAAACCCTCGTTTCACTTGAATTAGCATGAGTAAACACTCATTGCATATTACGTATCATGATACTATACTTTACCCAATGCATTGGAGCACTATAAAGGGCGCACCCTTCTTAAACATTTCATTTCATGCATAAGTGTGCCACATGGATCATAAAACATGGATTCATAAAACATAATCATTTATTCCACGATAAAGGAATGTGGAATTCATACATGAAACTTTACAATCAATATGTAAATGTGCATATAGGTGAATACCATTGATGGAGAAATGGGCATGGTATTCACTACACAAAGACATTGGCTTAGAAAATCGGTGCGATTTCGGCAGCATAACGGCGTGACATAAGAATTCATAAAAAAAGACGATGAGAGAGAAAGGGGTTCCTCATCCTATTTACATGTAATAGAAAGTAAGGAAATCATATATATACATGTCCCAACAATCGAAATGGAATTTAGATTCATGATACAAAAGTATTGCTTGAATGTAAAAGAAGAGAGAGAAGTTCCTTTCGAAATTTCGGCATAGTAACGGGTGTACATGGGTGGCATTTAATGAGAGAGAAAGGGTTCTCCCATCATTCAAAAAATAAGAGGTCAGTATGGGGGAGGTGCGAAACCATACCCCAACATTCATAATTGAAATAAAAAGGGCAATACAACTTAAAGAAAATTGACAAAAATGAGAAAGGAAGAAAAAACCCTTACTTGGAAGTGTGCTTCCAAAGGCAAGATATAGGCTTGTGAGAGGCTTCTTGGGAGCTTGGGGCACCTTGAGATGATTCTAGAGAGAGTAGGGCAGAGGTTGGACGAACTTCAAGGGCTTTGAGTGAGGAGGAAGTGGGATCTTGGGTGGGTTTTTATAGGAAAGGTGAAAGAATTCTTTATTATTTAGGTTTGGGACCTCTTATATTTAAATAATCCAAACCACAAACCATCCCATGGTATTTGCCCATGGTTTCTGTAAAAGGAAAGAGGAAAACAATATTTTACAAGTCCAAGGTCCGAAATTATTAAAAAATTAGGGTTGCTTATGTGGAGGTGAGTCACACTCCCATGGAAATTAATTTAAAAAGGCAAAGTGTTGAATAAGTCTTGAGGGCTCCATTAATGCTTTGAAAAGTAAGTCAAACAAACCTAAAACCTCATTATTTTAATGATAAAACACATATTGGCCGAACATAAGGATTATGGTATTTTATTACATCACCATTGGGTCATTATGATGTCCTAAAACACATTATATATTTAAATGGAATTTAATTTTTATCAAAAAATTTGTCTGTCTCAGAAAATTATGAAAAATTCACCGTTGGATAATTTTGACGTCCTGATTCCAAAAATAATATTTATTTTATCTAAATAATTTTCTAATTATGTGAATTTTCACTTTTAAAATAAAAACCGACATTTATAAAAAAAAATCACGGGTTTTGACAGAAATGGCTTTCAAACCTTAATAAAAATTTTAATTGCATTCATAAAATTATAAGATCATTTATATTTAATAAAAATTAATTTAATATTAATAATAATATTTTATTAAAATATTATTTAATTCAAAAATCCTTTAATTTAATAAAATATAATTCTTAATTAAATAATAACTAAAAACACCATTTGTACTTTAAAAACTAATTACAATGTATCAAAAAAATTATATTCATTATTATATACAAAAAATAATGTACATGAACATGGTGCTACTTATTTGTTACAAAACCCCTTAAAATAGCCGCATAAGACCTAAGGGTAAGGTGTGCGATGGTGACAGACTCTTGGGGTTGCCCGGATAACATCGCTCGAGTGGTAATCTCTATCAACTTCTATTTTTCCCGTAGACGATCACGTTCGAGCTTGACTTGATGAAGCTCAGCTTGGGCTTGGTCAAGGGAAAATCCCAAATATGCCACCTCTTTTCCGAGCTCCGACAAATGGGCTTCGTAAGGGGAAATTCTACTGGATGAGGCCATTGCTTCCTTTGTCTGAGTAGAAATGGTTTCGTTAAAGTCTTATATTTATACTACTCAGATGATCACGATTCAACGGCTATAAAAGTAATGGTCACAAATCATAACATAAAACTAAAGAAGTTTACATCTTCTAAAAAAACATTTTTCATAAAGAAACATTTAACTGGATCAAGAGGGATTTTCCATTAATGAAACTTTGGGTCGTTACAACATTCCCCCCTTAAGAAATTTTGCCCTCGAAATTTTCCTTTTCCCGCACTAAAACAAATGTGGGTAACTTAGCTTCATCATATCCTCCGACTCCCACGTTGCTTCTTCAAACTCGTGGTTTCTCCACAACACCTTGACGAGGGGCATTGTCTTATTTCGTAGAACTTTTTCTCTACGATCTAAGATCTTCACTGGTTTCTCCTCACAAGAAAGATCGTCTTCTAATTGTACCACCTCGGAAGAGAGTACATGTGAAGGGTCTGGTATGTACTTCCTTAAGAGGGATACATGGAAGACATCATGCACTTTGGCCATAGTAGGTGGAAGTGCTAGTCGACAGGCCACAGCCCCAACACGATCAAGAATCTCGAAGGGGCCGATGTACCTTGGACTTAACTTCCCTTTCTTTCCAAACCTCATGACCTTCTTCCACAGAGATATGCGTAAAAACACCATGTCTCCGACTTTAAACTCAAGGTCTCGTCGACGATTATCTACATAACTCTTCTGTCGACTCTGGGCTGCCTTGATATGCTGCTGAATGGTTTTCACCTTCTCCACCATTTTTCGACCATTTCTGGTCCAAGCAGCTTACGTTCACCGACCTCATCCCAACATGCCGGTGTTCTACACCTTTTCCCAAACAAGGCTTCATATGGTGCCATTTGGATGCTCGAGTGGAAACTATTATTATAAGAGAACTCAACCAGAGGAAGATGTTGATCCCATCCTCCTTTAAAGTCCATTGAGCATGCTCTCAACATATCCTCAAGTGTTTGGATAGTCCGCTTGGATTGGCCATCAGTTTGAGGATGATAGGCCGTACTGAAGTTCAGTTCAGTATTCAGAGCGTGTTGAAGACTCTTCCAAAACTTAGAGGTAAATCTTGGATCTCGGTCAGACACAATAGATAGTGGTACTCCATGCAACCGTACCACTTACCTGATATATATCTATGCCAGTTGATCCAAAGAGAAATCCTCTCGAATAGCAATGAATTGTGCAGTCTTTGTAAGACGATCCACAACAACCCAGATTGCATTGTTGCCTTTGGATGTCCTTGGAAGTCCAGTGAAGAAGTCCATGGTGATGTTCTCCCATTTCCATTCTGGTATGGGCAATGGTTGCATCATCCCCTTCGACTTCTACCTCTCTGCCTTCACTTGCTGACACACCAGGCACTTTGATGTATATTCAGCGATCTCCTTCTTCATATTATCCCACCAAAAGTTTTCTCGGAGATCTCGATACATCTTTGTGCTCCCTAGGTGAATAGAGAAATTTGAACTATGTGCATCATCCAAAAGTTCCTTCTTCAGCTCTGAACATGATGGAACACATAGTCTTTTCCCAAACCGCACAATTCCTTCGTCATTAACATTAAACTCTGAGGATTTTCCCTTTTTGATAGCATCCACTTTTTCTTGGATTCCTGCATCATCCTTTTGAGCATCCTTTATCCTTTCCAAAAGAGATGGTTAAGCAATCATTTGTGAAAGGATTGATGATGTTCCCTTATTTATGATTCCCACATCTATCTTCATCAAGTCTAAGGAGATTGGGTCCTTCTCAATTCTCATCCTTGATAGAATAGCTGGATCCTTTCTACTTAGGGCATCTTCCACCTTGTTCGCTTTCCCAGGGTGGTAATGTATTGAACAGTCATAATCCTTGATGAGATCTATCCATATTCTCTGTTGCATATTAAGCTCTTTCTGTGTGAATATATATTTAAGACTCTTGTGGTCAGTATATATCTCACATTTCTCTCCATAGAGATAATGCCGCCAGATTTTCAAGGCAAAGATCACCTTCGCAAACTCCAGATCATGCGTTGGATAGTTTCGCTCAGGGATTTTCAACTGCCTTGAGGCATAGGATATCACTTTATCATTCTGCATCAGCACACATCCTAAGCCCTTCTTCGAAGCATCACTGAATACCACAAAAAGCTCCCCACTTGTGGGTAAAGTGAGCACGGGTGCAGTGATAAGCCTCCTTTTCAACTCCTTGAAGCTTTCTTCACATTCATCACTCCAAGAAAACTTTACTCCCTTTCGAGTTACCTTGGTAAGAGGGTTGGACAATTGTGAAAAAATTCTCACAAATCGTCGATAATATCCAGCTAACCCCAAGAATCTACGGATATCAGTTACCGATGTTGGCCTTGGCCATCCCTCAATTGCATCTGTTTTGGAGGGGTCCACAAATATCCCATTGCTTGTGATGATATGACCCAAGAATGAGACTTCCTTCAACCAAAACTCACACTTGCTGTACTTTTCATAGAGCTTCTCCTTGCGCAAAGTCTCTAGTACAGTTTTTAAATGCTCCTCATGGTCCTCCTTGGTTTTGGAGTATATTAGAATATCATCCATAAAGACTACCACAAATTTGTCTAGGTAATCTCTAAAGTCTCTATTCATCAAGTCCATGAATATTGTTGGAGCATTGGTGAGTCCGAAAGGCATTACTATGAATTCATAGTGCCCGTACCTTGTATGAAAAGTAGTATTGGGGATATCTTCCTTCTTCACCCTTAGTTGATAATATCCCGACCGCAAGTCGACCTTGGAGAAGTATTGTGCTCCACGCAGCTAATCAAACAAGTCATCGATTCTTGGGAGAGGATACATGTTCTTTATCGTGATTTTGTTAAGTTCACGATAATCGATGCAAAGCCGCATTGACCCATCCTTCTTCTTGACGAAGAGGACTGGTGCACGCCATGGTGATGCACTTGGGTGTATAAACCCTTTTTCCAGATTCTCCTGTAGTTGTTTCTTCACCTCTTCAAGCTCAAAAACAGCCATTCTATATGGATTCTTGGATATTGGTAGCGCCCCAGGTATAAGTTCAATTGAGAACTCAACATCTCTTCTTGGAGGAAGACCAGGAAGTTCCTCGGGAAATACTTCAGCGAATTCCCTCACAATAGGCATTTCTTCAAGGGTGGTTTCTTCCTTGGACTTAATCATCTGAGCTAGATATGCGTGCTCATAAGGCAGTAATATCCATGCTTGAGATGATGGAGCTAAAGGATATTCATCTTCCTCCTGACACTTGTAATGAATCGGGGGTCGATTCTCCATATGGAGTGTGATTTCCCTCTCCCGACAATTTATGTTGGCTCTATATAAGGAAAGCCAATTCATGCCAAGAATGGCATCAAATTCCACCAAAGGGAGTATGACGAGGTTTTCTGGGAAATTCAATCCACATATTATAATAGGGGAGGACTTATACTCATGGGATGCAATGATTGACCCATTTGTCGTACTCACCGACATCTTTACTTCCATGATTTGTGGTGGTGCAGGGATTGTTCTACTAAACTTTTGAGATATAAAAGAATGCATAGAACCTGAATCAAAAAGTACGTTCGCTATTCTTGAATGAATAAATAGCGTACCTGTCACCACTTCATTGTCGGGGTTCGCTTCGGCAGAAGTGATGGCAAAAGATCTTCCTTTCTATCTTGGAGGTTGTTGATTGCCTCCGATAACACTTGGATTAGGGCACTGATTTGCAAAATGACCCGGTTCTTTGCATTTGAAGCATTGAACAACGCGTTGAGGTTCGAATGGAGCGTTCCTGTCCTCTGTCGCAGCCGCTGGTCCTTCTTGCTGATAGTTAACAGCTAGGTGCCCTTCTCTTCCACACTTGAAGCATTTTCTTGTCCCCCTAAGGCAATTTCCCGGGTGCTTCTTTCCACACTTTTGGCAAGTGGG
Source organism: Viscum album (assembly GCA_963277665.1). Taxonomy (NCBI): domain Eukaryota; kingdom Viridiplantae; phylum Streptophyta; class Magnoliopsida; order Santalales; family Viscaceae; genus Viscum; species Viscum album. The sequence goes on from OY728155.1 coordinate 1,912,604,431, forward strand.
GTGCTGGAATTTCTTAGCGCCGTTGGATTTATCCATCGGACCACCAGCATTGAAGTCCACCTTACGCTTCTTGTCCCCATGATACCCCTGTGATTCTCCGATCTCCATTTCAACCTTGAGGGCACATCGGACAATTTCCTCATAGCTGTCGAAGTCACGGATCGCTAATGATTTCCGCAAGCTAGGCTTCATCCCACCAAAGATGCGATCAACCTTGCATTCGGGGGTAACGACAAATCCGGAAGCGTATCGTGCAAGACTTGTGAAGTTTGCCTCGTACGCTCCCACAGATTCTTCATCTTTCTGTTTGAGGGAAAGGAAGTCCCTTTCCATCTTAAGACGGAGGGTGCGTGGAAAATATTTATCGAAAAACATCTTCCGGAATTCCTTCCATTCCAAATCCTAGATCTCCTCCTCAGGCTTCATATTTTTGATGAACGTCCACCATTGATCAGCTTCACCCTCCATATGATAAGCCGCCAGGAGAACCATCTCTTTTTCAAAGCATTGGAGGATGGAGAATATCTTTTCAATGGAGTTGATCCATTGTTCAGCGATCGTGGGATCGGATGATCCACTAAAAGTACGAGGCCTTTGTCTCATGAAGCTTTCAATAGCGACTTGTTCTTTCTTAGGGGGGGTTGAACGTTCCTCTTGACCAGTGTTTCTATTCAAAACTTGAGTTAGCTGAGAGAGAAGCGTGAAAAAGTTCGCGATTCCCGCTCCCATTGGATTGGGCATCTCATAAGTACAATCATCACACTGATCTTCACAACGGTTGTTAGCCCGAGTTCTCCTATTACCGGCCATTGGCTGGAATAAAAGAAAAGTTAGGGGTAACACATAAAGGGTAATCCAATGACAAAAGTTGATGACTTATAAATAAACTTTAATCTCTTTAACTCATGAGTCTATAGGATTCAATCCAGGCTTTTCATGATCTTCCTTCTAACATATATTCTTAGGGGCATTTTTCCCTTAATAAGGGTTCATACTAAGATTTTGAATTTATCAAAACATATCCCCCGGGAGTGACGTAACCAAGAGTGCAGCAAGGCCTGTTGTCGTGCACTAGTTCCCGTTCGAGTCTAGCTCAAAGCGGTGTTTTCGGGTTTCACCCCTAGGATACATCTGTGCCAGAGCCGCCTCTACCTGCTCGTATCCAGACAGGGATGTATTTGTTTGATAAACAACTTACTTAGTATTTACCAAAACTTAAGGATGTTTTTATTATGCTTAGTCTTGTATCTAAGGCTTTATTAGGGTTTCCTAATCCCAAAAATAACTAAACATATCCTTTGATACCAACTATGACAACCCTGCTTTTTATTACAACTTAAACATGCTTTATTACATAAAACTTCACTTGATCCAACAAAGATGATCGAGAGGTTTAGTGTCTTTGGGGCTTAGGATCATTACATAAAAACATTAAACTTTAAATACAAAATCTTTATTGAAAACATACTTTACATGACCACTACATTCCTTCGTACTTAGCATTTCATGGGATAACCTAAGGACATGTATAAGAAAAGGGTGAGCTATAAAGCCCAGTAAGGGAGTAAACAATGAATTACATGAGGAGTGAAATACATTTTGGGCAATAGCCATATCAATAGAGAATAATAGAAACATGAACATAAAGGCATGATAAAGCATGATAATCATAACATGGAAATGTGGCAACAACACTTAACATTGAATTAGCATGAGCCAAGGCTCATTGCCCATGGAGCATGAGTAAACCCTCATTGCACTTGAAGCATGAGTAAACCCTCGTTGCACTTTAATTATCATGAGTTAACACTCATTGAACTTGATGAATCATGATTCAATACTTTACCCAATGCATTGGAGCGCTATAAAGGGCGCACCCTTCTTAAACATTTCATTTAATGCATAAGTGTGCCACATGGATCATAAAACATGGATTCATAAAACATAATAATTTCTTCCAAGATAAAGGAATGTGGAATTAATACATGAAACTTTACAATCAATATGTAAATGTTCATAAAGGTGAATACCCTTTATGGAGAAATGGGCATGGTATTCACTACACAAAGACATTGTCTTAGAAAATCGGTGTGATTTCGGCAGCATAACGGCGTGACATAAGAATTCATAAAAAAATATGATGAGAGAGAAAGGGGTTCCTCATCATATTTACATGTAATAGACAGCAAGGAGGTCATATATATACATTTCCCAACAATCGAAATGGAATTTAGATTCATGATACAAAAGTATTGCTTGAATGTAAAAGAAGAGAGAGAAGTTCCTTTCGAAATTTCGGCATAGTAACGGGTGTACATGGGAGGCATTTAATGAGAGAGAAAGGGTTCTCCCATCATTCAAACAATAAGAGGGAAGTATGGGGGAGGTGCAAAACCATACCCCAACATTCATAATTGAAATAAAAAGGGCAATACAACTTAAAGAAAATTGACAAAAATGAGAAAGGAAGAAAAAACCCTTACTTGGAATTGGGCTTCTAAAGGCTAGAGAGAGGCTTGTGAGCGGCTTCTTGGGAGCTTGGGGCACCTTTAGAGGATTATAGAGAGAGTAGGGCAGAGGTTGGACGAACTTCATGGGCTTTGAGTGAGTAGGATGTGGGATCTTGGGTGGGTTTATATAGGAAAGGTGAGAGAATTCTTTATTATTTAGGTTTGGGACCACTTATATTAAATTAATCCAAACAACAAACCAACCCATGGTATTTGCCCATGGTTTCTGGAAAAGGAAAGAGGAAAAAAATATTTTACTAGTCCAAGGTCCGAACTTATTAAAAAATTAGGGTTGCTTATGTGGAGGTGAGTCACACTCCCATGGAAATTAATTTAAAAAGGAAAAGTGTTGAATAAGTCTTGAGGGCTCCATTAATGCTTTGAAAAGTAAGTCAAACAAACCCAAAACCTAATTATTTTAATGATAAAACACATATTGGCCGAACATAAGGATTATGGTATTTTATTACATCACCATTGGGTCATTATGATGTCATAAAACACATTATATATTTAAATGGTATTTAATTTTTACCCAAAAATTTGACTGTCTCAGAAAATTATGAAAAATTCACCGTTGGATAATTTCGACGTACTGATTCCAAAAATAATATTTATTTTATAGAAATAATTTTCTAAATATGTGAATTTTCACATTTAAAATAAAAACCGACATTTATAAAAAAATTCACGTGTTTTGACAGAAATGGATTTCAAACCTTAATAAAAATTTTAATTGCATTCATAAAATTATAAGATCATATATATTTAATAAAAATTAATTTAATATTAATAATAATATTTTATTAAAATATTATTTAATTCAAAAATCCTTTAATTTAATAAAATATAATTCTTAATTAAATAATAACTAAAAACACCATTTGTACTTTAAAAACTAATTACAATGTATCAAAAAAATTATATTTATTATTATATACAAAAAATAATATACATGAACATGGTGATACTTATTTGTTACATATCCCCTTAAAATAGCCGCATAAGACCTAAGGGTAAGGTTTGCGATGGTGACAGACTCTTGGGGTTTCTCGGATAACATCGCTCGAGTGGTAATCCCTATCAACTTACATTTTTACCGTAGACGATCACGTTCGAGCTTGACTTGATGAAGCTCAGCTTGGGCTTGGTCAAGGGAAAAGCCCAAAGACGCCACCTCTTTTCCGAGCTCCGACAAATGGGCTTCATAAGGGGAAATTCTACTGGATGAGGCCATCGCTTCCTTTGTCTGAGTAGAAATGGTTTCGTTAAATCCTTATATTTATACTGCTCAGATGATCACTGTTCAACGGCTATAAAAGTAACGGTCACAAATCATAACATAAAACTAAAGAAGATGACATCTTCTAAAAAAACATTTTTCATAAAGTAACATTTAACTGGATCAAGAGGGATTTTCCCTTAATGATACTTTGGGTCGTTATAGGTTTCTTATCAGTACATGACATGACATGTGCGTGCAATGCTTGTGCATGGGTGAGTAAAAAAATACTCGGTAGGACACCCTAAAACCAAAGGAATATCACACAACATATACCACATATAATACCACAATTGGAATATACCATGAAGAAGATACAAAAAATTATACCACAAATAAATGATATCACTAAGAAGATACCCCCAAGGAAGTTATAGTCAGCTCACATATGTTTAAGTTAATAGTATGAAAAACAAAGTTTTCATACATATTTCATAAAACACATAGTCTCTATATACACACAATATTGATAAGAAACATAGTCTCTATAAGACACAATGTCTCGATAAGATGCACAGTCTCTGTCAAACACATATCCTCAATAAGTCACATAGTCCTTGGGTAAATGACATCCATATGATTCCCTCACAGCACACTCATTCCGAGATAACCCACTCCTCAAGAAAATAAGAAGTTTTCACACATCCAAAACCACCAACATATGATATATAAAAATTTTGATTTCTTCGTAATGGCCCTAATTCCTTACATGGATTTTCAAATAGACACATTGTTTAAAAGTTATGCCCATAGGAATAAAATAGTCCGCGGACCCCAGTCTGAACCGGATCCAACCTGGTATGGACAACCTGCCTTGGTCCGCCTGGCCTGACCCATCCCAAAACGTTTCACCCTATCTGTGTAGGAACGGTTCACTAGGCATACTTTTCCATTGCATGTTGGGCCTTCTTTCCCAACCCTCTTTACCACATAGACCGGCCTATTGGAGCCCAACCTAGTCTGGCCCATGTTGCCATGACATCACATCTGCACCACACACACATTCTCCCCTTTATTGTAATCACTGAATTTCACATCCACTACACATAGGTTTTTTCCATGTCCCATGGACTACTGCACTAGGTTCCCACATGGCCAGGTCGTTTCGTCTATGCGGCTCTGTCGTAGCACACGTCGCCTCCCGCAAAAATCCGCTGCCACTATGAGCTACTGAAACCACCAGTCACTAGAACCGATGCACGAGTGGTTCCTTTTGCAGGGTACCATTCCTCCTATGGTGATCCAAAAATATTCAACGATCATAGATCCAGTTTTATTGGGTCATGATCTGTACAGATGTGTCCTCTATTGACGCATTTCCTCCAATCTAGGGGTATTACCTTGTTCGGAGCCTCCAGGAATGTCGACCCATTTCTATGGTGGTCCAATGGTGAATAACACCAATTAGGGGGAGAGAAAATAATAGAAATTGGTAATGAACTAACCTTGGTTTTGTTCATGTTGAACGTGATTTGTTTATCTTAGTGGATGAATGAAGAGTCCAAGATATTAATTAACCCCAACCAAATTCCAACAATCAGGACAATTCCATAACAAAGATCAAATTGCAGGTAAACCAATTTATTGATTGATCTGCAAATATTTTTTATTCATGAAATGGGTAAATAATTCCAAAAAAACACCCTACATCAAGTTGGAACAATCGTTGTTGAAGAGATAAGCCGCATCGTCATCATTGGTTAATCCATGATCTTCCAAATCTGAGGTTGCATAAATCCATCGCCATTCGCCGAAACTTTCCTATAGAGGCACTTCTTCTCATCTCAAAGTAATTCTAGGGTTACAGTTATAACCTATAATTTTCTAAAAAATGAATAAAAAATGAAAATTTCACTATGTCGAATGACATAATTTTATTAGATATTTGTATTCATGTTACGTCCCATGACAATGCTTTCACAATTGACCAGCACTGACCTATTTTAAGTCATGCCTAAGGTAATACCACTATTTCAGTTCAACGGTGACCTCAGAATTTTTGACACGGTCATCTTTTTAAGAGTTATTCCACTTTTTTTTGGAAAACTATTCTTTTGTGATATTAAAAACGTAATATTTTTTAAACAATTGATCGGGAACACCGGCCCTCCGAATCACACACCGCCTCTGTAGTTAGTCTCGAAATTAATCCATATAATATCTAAATAATTCTTGGGAAAATATGAGTCATTAAAAAATGGTTATAAAATCTTCATTTCTCTTGACACGTGGATTGGTAGTGGTGGGTATCATTATTTAAAGTTTTGTTATAATGATAGTATTGATAGTTTGAATGTTATTAGATTTAATTCTAGTGTTCCAAAAAATAGTTAATCCTACATAATGAAATTATTCTCTAATTATCTTATGAAATTAAATTTAAATTTTAATTACCCAAATTTTGATGAATAATATAGTTCGACTACTTTGGAAGAAGAAAAATGTGTTACCCAAAAGATGAAGAAAAAATAATTAGTTTCAAATAAATGATTTGATATGTTACATTTGTGATTAAAAATAATTTTAAGGTTATAAAATACATTTATTGTGACCAATAAAAATATGATGAAGTCAAAATTATAACTTCCTAATATAATTAAAATGTTTCTAAATGTAATTAAATGTTAGATGAAAAATCTAATTCTATTTCAAATAATGATGTTTAGGATTCAGTTGTAAATACTAATTCTAATATCTATGTTCTATGAAAACATTTTTCAAATTTTAATTCTATGAAGGGAAATTTTATTAATATATACATACAATTTAGAACTCAGAAAACTACTTCAATATTGTATTTTACTTTAGAACAATATTCTATCCATTTAAACTATTTTTCCCAAAAGTGAACCCTTTTGTAAAAAATGTCAAAAAAGAGGGAATTAAAAAAGGACTTTAAAAATAGGTCATCTTTTTTGTTTTCATAAAACATATATTTCTGAAGATTTAATAGATTTTAAAAGTATGAATGTTTGATATATGTGGATTATAAATGATTTTTTTTCTAATAATTTTTTATCTATGAAATCCCAGGAACGAAAATATTAATATTTATGTTTCATAAAGAAAGGATGTGTACTAATATCCAAAATATATGGTACATGGATAGTGGTTTCTCAAAGCATGTGACTGAAAACAAAATGATATTTCAAAACATTATAATGTTGAAATATGGAATGGTCACTTTTAGTGATAGAAAGAAAATTATATTATTTTACAATTCATAGGAATGGAATAAATACTTAATGATATTTCTACAAAACCTCCACATTTTGAAATATTTGAATATACTAAATAAAATCTTAGTATGATATATTGAGGATAATCATTAATATACCTCTTGATTACATATCTTCTGATATTAATAAACTCTTCAAAAAATAGGGAGGATATTTCTTATTTTATTTTCTTATATTTTCCATTATATTTTATTTTTTAAACAAAGATATTTAGACAATTATTTTCAAGAAACATTTTAGTTTCATTGGAATGAAGCTCATTCAAATATTCATTAGAAAGAATATATTACCCTAATGTTTTTATATAGTCATGTTCATCAAATCACCAAAAAAATTATTATAAATGTAAATTTATACACTCTCTGATAAGGTTTACTTTATATTTTACTTTATTAAAGATTTATGATAAAATTACATAAAAAATTAAAATTTTGAAGTATTATCATGATCATTTCTTTCTGTTAAAAAATAAAACATTCAAAAAACTTCTTAGAAAAATCAAGAGTTTAGTATATATACTTTCATAAACCCTTAACATAAGCAAATTATAAGATTGAATATAAATGATTGGATATTTTTTAATTCAAAATATCAGTCTCTATATATATATATATATATTATAGTAGCTTTTTTCCCCCATAACTATTTTTGAAAAAATATCATTCATGTTTTTCCATTTTTCTCTTAATATTTTGTTCGTTTCCATCATTTTTCATTTTTCTGTTAATCTAGATGGATCCCATAAAATATGTTTTTAATGAAGAAGTAATTGTATAAGGACTAAATAGGAATATAATCTTTAGAATAATTGAATCATGGGTAAAATTTTCCATACTTATTCATAGTAGGGAATGTCATTGAGTAACTAAATAAGACTTTAGTCATCAATATCCATGTTTTTTCGATGAGTTTTATATCATCTATGTTTTTAGTAATGGTGATAAATTAAAGAATATTTCTTTTAATTACAAGTTTAGTCCATATAATTTTCATAGTAAGAGGATGTTTGAGTTCATTAGAATACCTTTAGAAGGGTAATCATCTTGTGTAACTCATTAGTTAAAAGAAAAATTTGGTTCGTTCGAATGACCCCTTTTTTATATGTCTTTATTTTCATCAAATGAGGAATCAAGGAAAATATCTCAACTAGAATCAGAAATAAAGGTAGTTTTATTTTAGTTTTATATTTATTTACATCCAAGGTAGTGAGATCAAGATATTTTTAAAGATCAATACAAATATGTTCTCTATTTTATGTGTAACATAAGGATGTTCAACATAGTAAAGTTCATGTGAAAAAATATATTATCTATAACGACAGGTAGTGTGAAGATAAATCTCAAATTATACCTAATTTAATTAACAATGTTCTTGTGATGTTCATGGAACTAGATGATTTCAGGAATGAGGAATCCCTTATCTGAGATAAAGAATAATAATAATGTGATGAAACCATTTCTAAAACGAGATTGATATATTTTCATACAGGAATAATGTTCACTGATAGATAAAAAAATGTTTCATCGATTAAGGATGTATAATATCTTAATAAAATTGTTAATGAGAATAGAAAATAATTAGAATCATATGGAAAATATCCTAATCATCCAAGGAAAAAAACATATGTCAAATTAATCTATTTTTGGGATGATGAAGATATATAATGAATATAAGGAATGATATGATAACATTGTCTTTAATTCTATTTAATCCAAATATATAAAATATGAAGTAACTTTTGGATGAATAATGAAGAATATAAAAAGAGATAAGTTTTTATATATAATATAGATAATTTTACTGGATATTTACTTAATAAAATTATGAAATCCCAGGAAGAATTTGGGAATTAAGAGGAATCATCTCAGTTCATTCCTATTGAAAAAGAAGATCATGTTTCCCCATCTATTGCTTAGGTTATTTCTCAATATGTTCTAGCTAATGTTGAAAAATAAAACCCTACATATTTTGAAAAGGAAAATAGAAAAAAGTTATACAAAATGATATCCAATAATTTTATAAGTATTATTAAGAGTTTGTAATAAGAAAATATTTTTCTAAAAAATATTCAACCATAGAACCATATTATGAAATAAATTAGAAGAAGATTTTTATGAAATTAGAAGATGATTATAAATATCGGAATAAATATTTTAAGGTTAATTAATTTTTTGTTCTTTCTATAATTTCTCTATATTCTCAGTTTGGTGAAGAAGAATTTTTACATCATTCTTTGAAAAATAATACTTCAGATTGTGAAAATTAAGATTCAACTACTATAGTGTTGAAACAATATCAATTTTAGGAAGATTTAGATGTTGATAAAATATATCAATAAAAATTTATTAAAAAAGAGAAAAAATTACATCATAGAGTTAGAGAAGTTTTCTAAAAAAATATAATGATTCCACAAATTCTCCTATTAGGACATAGTTCAAGGGAAAAAAATGAATATGAATTAATTTAATGATGTAATCAAAATAATTCAAGGTATAAAGAAAATATTTCCAAGACAAAAAAATATATAAAAGTATAATTAAGGGAAATTTCATATAATATAAATCTCAAAAAAACTATTACCAAAATCTCAAAAAAGGTTATTCAAAATGAATCCAAGATTTATAATCGTAAAGGGATGTTTTTATGGGTATATAATTTTAAAAAATATATCATCAATATAAAATTATTATCATATGTATTTTGTTATCCAACAAGATTATTATATCATAAAGTATAATAAAAAGTTCGATTCCCTAGGGGAATACCTCACAAATAATCAATTAAAGTAATACAAGTCAAAGAATACTGAAAATGATTTCAAGAATATGTAGAACAATGTGATGAATCTTATCATGAGTGAAAGAGTTTTTAAAATCATGAATAATTATATTACTTAATCCTCAATAATATACATTATTATTTTAATTATGTTTCTAGATAGATATTAATTTATTTTCATGCTTGATTACCCATTAAATTTTTTTATAGAACGATTTTCTAACATTTCTATGAATATTTATTCAAATTCCTCATTCCAATGTATGTTATTTTTAAAATAAAATAGGTGGCGAAAGGTATATCAATCGAGAGTTTTCTAAGTTAGGTAAAATAAGTGTTAATTTTTTTTAATATCTCTAGTGTTTTTTATATTAGACTATTAAAAATAAAGGGATTGTTGTGTCAAATGACCAATTTCTAAGTTGAATTTTAAAAATCATAATCCACTCTTAAATTTTTCAAATTAAAATATTTATATTTTTAGAATTATGAAGTATTTATAGGAAGAATTTCAATTTTATTAAACAAATAAATTCAATACTATGGGGAATATTTGTACAAATTATACCAAATGGATCTATATAGAGTATGTCATATGGATCCTTCTAATTTTAGCAGAAGGAGATAAAAAAAATTGTACTGGATAGAGTTCTGTAAATTTCATCAAATGGAGTAATAATAATTCCATAGGATGGATACTTAAACAGTCAACCAACTATATTTTTACTAATCCTACTAGATGGGGATTTATAAATTATACCAAATGAGTATTACTTATTTCATCCAAATTGATTCCTATATGATATAGTAATGATACTACATCTGATGATTATCGGACAAAGAATGTGTATTCTTAATTAGAAAATACAATGTGTCTAATTTCATTACAACAGATCCCAATAATTACAGAATCCAACAATTATAATCTTGTCTATAAATAATACCACTACCTCAAGGAGAAAAAGTGACTAAAACTATGATCTAGTGTTTTCTAATGGATTTTTTAAAACGTCTTATTGTTGATTATGATTAATATTATAATCATATTTGAGTTTTGTTAAATAATAAAATTTTGATTTTATCTTTAAATTATTTACGCTTTATCCATTATAATAGTTTTTTGTCCAGTCTAAAATATCAAGGACTCTTGGAGATAAAGATATATGGGTTTGTCTGATCATGTTGATTAAGGGATCTTGAGAATAAAGAGATATGGATTTTTTCACTCACACTGATTGTGTGCTTCCATGGTTTGTATGATAAGAATTATTATAAATTGATAATTGAAAATACATAAATTTGGGCTGACTGAAGACCTTATCACAATTTGTGAAAGTGAATACCTTTCTTGTTAAAGGCTCTAAAATTTTTGTCTCGTTATATTATAATAGTTTTACATAAATTGTTATACATTTTTTAAATGTTCTATATTTCATATATTTAATTTTTATAAGTTTTTTACTATTCTTTATTGACTTTATTACTATAAAATAATAAACAATATTAGATCAAATTATTTTATAAACTATCTTACAAATCACATGGTTGGTTAATTGAATGTTAAAATTTTAATAATTTACAATTCACCCCAACCCCCACCCCTCCCCCTCTTGTAGTATTTCAAACACATTTATGATCCCATAAAAATATTGAAAAAATAAATGATATGTCTATAAATGTGAAGTGTAATATAAAATAAACTAAAGATATAAATATCTAAAAAATATCTATTAAACCCCATATCATTATTATGATTTAATTTTGAAAATATATAATGAGAGATATAAACAGAAAAATACATAATGAAAATTAAGATTTTAAAACAATACTGGTGATAATTGGTGGGGATAATAATATTGATATGTAAGAAAAAAATTATAGACAAATAATAAGTGATATTAGAAAAGAAACTCTTACTAATTTGGAAACATATGAGTCGAAATAAAATGAAAGAGAAAATATGAAATAGGAATATAAATGCAATGAATAAATATTTTCATAGTATCATAAGTTAAAGGGTGGTATATACATCATAGAAATGAAAATAGGTTCATAACAAAGAAAATAACTCAAATATGGGAATTTGAGATTGAGAGCCCTCAATGATTTCCTAACAATTAAATTTAAAAAACATGGAACAGATGAACGGAAATTGGGCTTCAATTTCTCTGATTAAGGATGTTATCATGCTCTAATATTTCAAACAGGTATCATAAATATAAAAACCCAAACCACAGTAGCATGTAGTCAGTTACCTAAATTAGAACAATGGTATTATGAAAAATAGATCATATAGAAGTGAACCAAATAGTTATGTATCTTTGGAAAACTACATAACTACATAAGTCTTATGTTACAACATAAAATAAAATACAACATAGAAACTCCATTGGAAATACCCATAAACTCCTATATTATCCATACAATTAATTCATAATATAAAAATTCTTACCTTAAGAAAAAATGAAACATAATAAAGGGTTAATATTAGATTCCTAGTAATGTTAACTGATGTAAAAAAATCTATCATAAATATAAACAATAAAAAAGGTTAATATATAAAGACACATTCCATTTAAACAAAATATTGAGTGTAAAATGGAAGGAATACAATCTTGTTAAATATTGATATATAAATTAACACGTGTGAATAAAACATACACACATATTTTCTTCTAGTAGAATAATCACATTGGTTATCAATTAATAATATAATAATGATTTAATTCATAATGCAGGACATCTGAAACATACCCTAGAGACCTTGGCCAAGATATTTGATAATAAATTGTTAAGGCCTCGACCAAATCCATATATATTTTCTCTCATGTGACCTAATGATTAATCAAGGGTCTATATAGGGCCCTACCCATCACATACTAAGTACAATTAATTCCTCATATTAAGGGGGTAAAACATTAAAAACAAATACATACAAAATTTAAATAACATTCTCCAAACAATAAACATAATAACTAACTATTCTAGGTAATATGGTGAATGGTATCGAGATAGTCCATCCATAGACAAACTAAACATAAACAATTTCATAAAATATGGTAGATTATATCATAAAACATAAATATCAACAAATAATAATATTCATCATGTGGTGTAAAATTAGATGAAAACACTCTAATAAAATCACAAAGAAATTCTCGAATGATATACCCTTTTCTATTACCAAAGAGAGTTATTTTGGAAAAGAATATTGGTATCCATTATAAAATAAGATTGAAAATATATATATCCCATAAAATAAAGGTAATGGAAATTAAATTAGGTTATAGGAATCAATGATGTCCAAATTAAATTAAAACACGTAAAATGTTTTTTAAGAAACATTATAAATGGGCCACTAGTGTACGGTTTAAGAGAAAATTTTAGAGTCTATAAAGTGGTAAAATTATCATTTGTTTACATAAATCCATAAATATACTAAAAAAAATTTTCATGATAAAATTAGTGATTTTATAAAAATATAGGTGGCTTAAAATAGATTATGGAGTGTACTAGAAAACATGTAAGAAATTGGAATATACCCTTTAACTAGGCATGCTTGTCTGGGGGAATTGAGAAATGAACCTTATCAAATCTGTATTATCTCATTAATGAAATTTGAACTGATATAAATAAACATATAAACATAATTTTGAATAATTATAAAAAAATAATTACTAATTACATTTGGGTAAATTGAGAGAAAGTGTAACCTAGATGAAAATGGAGGTTTGAGAAAAAAAAACCCTTACCACTTTTTGAATATTTAAACCATATATGCTGGAAAATTAAGGGCCAACCAATGAAAAAATGAATAATGTGATTTTAAATATATTAATTATAATATACATAAAATGGTAGTATACATACACCACACTCATGAAAAACTGGTGAATAATTCATATCTCACAGATATAAAATTGAGTTGATAAAACCATTATATTATATATCAAAGTGTTCTACACTTGTGCTTTATTTTTTAGATAATGAAATTAGATTCATTAATAATTTAATTGAAAACCTATTAAAATTTTATTTTATTTATAATAATTATACTATTTTTTTATGTTCTTTTTCATTAGTTATAATATTCAATTTCTTCATTTGGATGTGTTTCCTTCCTTTGTTTTCAGGACTGGTTCAATTGAATAAATGAACAAAAGATCATCTAAAAAGGGAATAATTATCCATAATTGAAATTATTTATTATTAATGAACATCCATAATATTTCATGGTCATATATATCATTTCTTCATTTATTAGGATTATTCATTAGATAAAATGTTAATGATAACTGTTTAGATTATTTTTTACATTTTTCCGATGATCAGACACCAGGTTTGTCTTAAAAATTAATATTATGTATATATTATAGTTATAGAAAATTAAATAAGTATTATTAAATATATTAAATTCATTATTATAAATAAAAATTATTTTATGGACATCAGTGAATATGGAATTGTAAAATGAAAACTTTTCATCTGTGATGATGGTAAATCAGTACGTCATAGACAATGTTTTAATTTTTAGAATAAAAAGGGGGGAAAGAAATGTTGGTGGATATCAAATTATCATAATAAAATTTTAATATATATATGATACTGGAATTATCTTTAATATTTGGATATAAGAGGTATGGAAAATAGAATCAAGGAAATGAAATTGAACGAAAATTAGAAAATGAAAGAGTATTTTACCTCTTGATTTCCTCTCCTTAAGATCCTATAAATGGAACTTTGAAATTTAAATTTGGTTGAGAATATAAGGAACATAACATGGGGAGTTTTTTTCTGAGGTATTGGAAATAAATCGAACAAGCATCTTGTTTTTGGAGTTCTGTGGTGAAGATGTTGTAAATAGTGGCATTTATAGTGGTGGAGATGGGTGTTTTTTGGATATTTTATTCATTTTTTTTCTTTTGGAAATTTATATGATTATTTTGATGACTATTGATAAATATATTAAAATAATGAAGGATATTTTGTGATTATGGTCTTACAACATCCATATATTAGCTACTACTAAAAAATTCATGTATTTGTTAGATACATTTAATTATCATATTTCACTATTTAACAAAAATTCAACTATTTTAAAAAATTCCCAAAATACACCCTAACCATTATTTCACATGTGGAGTAAAAACATGGATTCCACTTTATGAACATAATTTTTTAAATATGTGAAATTTTATTTTTAAATAAAATCATCATTTAATCAAAAAAATTCCAATTTTAATATTATAATCAATTTTATCACACACTCAAAAATAAATTAAAGGCTTATAAAATTACCATATATTCCTAATAAATCTAAATATTAATTTATGATTCTATTTTAGGAAAATAAATTTTATATTAAATAATATTTTTAATTATATAATTGTAAATATACATTTATGTTTCAAAAAAACACCAATACTTAATTTATCATTTTTAAAACATTGATTTACATATTTCTTGATTTAAATATACCATATTTTCATTTTTATGACACCTAAACATTATTTATACTTTTATAGGTGAATTTACTATTCTATTAGTCATATTACTATTCCTAGTGGTCACACTACTATTCTAATGGTCATATTTAGTTGTACAATATAGTTTTAAACTCGGTGTTGCATGAAGAATAAAATATAGATGGTGTTAAATTTAGAAGAGGAATACCATAAAATATTGTGGGGTATAATTCTCCCCTCCTTAAAAAATCAACTTGAAAATATCCTGAATTTTTCCTCATAAAAATATTTGGGTAGTTCTTCATCATAAGTTCCTCTGGTTCCCATATTGCCTATTTAATTTTATGATTTTTCCAATGTACCTATACCAAATGAGTTTTCTGCTTCCTCAAAACTAATTCTACTGTATCCATAATATAGATAGGATCTTCATGGTAAGATAAATTAGGTTCAAATTATATTCCACCAGAATTTCAGAAATGTGTCGGGTCTGTCATGTATATCCTTAATAAAGAGATGTGGAACACATTGTGTACCATAGAAAGTCAAGGTGGTGTAACAAAATAATAATACCTAGATCCAATTATCTCTGATTTTTCAAAAGGTTTAAAATAAAAGGGGCACAGTTTCCCATTCTTATTTAACTTTATAACACCCTTCCATGGAGATAACTTCAAAATGATATTACCTCCAACCAAAAACTAAAAATCATTCCTCTAGTTTTCTGCATAACTTTTTACCTACTTTTATTAATTTTAAAATGGGTTTCAATAGTATTTACCATTTATGTTGTTTCCTTCATGAGTTTTGGGATGATAAGATTCCACTCATGCACTTCATCCCAACAAGTTTCAGTATGACATCCCATGGAGTTTTTTTATGCATTTTATATAAAAATATTTTATAAAAAACAGTTATGGAGATTTTTTAAAAAAAATGTGCCTCAATGGTGGCATCGCAGATGCCGACTTTGCATTATGGGTGAAAGGTGGAATCACGGGTGCCGCCTTTCCACTGTCGGCACAGATTAGTGAGGTGGAAAAGGCCGCACCCGCAATTCCACCTTTCTAAATAACGTCATCTGAAAGGTGGCACCGCGGGTGTTGCCTTTTGCTCGACGACATTGAGAAAGGCGGCACCCGTGGTGTCGCCTTTGCCTCCATGCCCTATAAAATGGCAGTGCCCACACCCCTTCTCCTCAATTCCAATCACCCATTACTTCTCAATTTATCTCTTTTTCGGAAGAGTTTTTCGGTTTGAAATTTTTGGAAAGCTTTTAGAGGTATGGTTTTTAATTTTATTATTTTTATTTTGTAGAATTTATTTTAGTTAAATATTTTTATAAATTTAATGTTTTTTAGTTAGTTGAATTCTATATAGTTAAATATTTTAATTCTATATTACTTTAGTTAGTTTTAATTTTTTTTGTTTATTAGATTATTTAAATAGTTATATTTAGGAATTATAATTATCATTAGTATAAATTAATTTAGGATTATTTTAATGAAATTTTGGTATCATAAAGACTATTTTATCTAAGAAATCAAATCCTTTTCTGGATAAAAACAGGTGAATGTGGCTCTGGAATAGATTTACCTAGGGGTAAATCCCGAAAACACTGATTTAATCTAGACTCGAATCGAAACTGGTTCACGACAACAGGATTTGCTGCATTCTGGTTTGACACTCCTAGAGGATATGCTTAAGATATTCAAATTTCTTTATAAACTACTAATATATCTAAGAAAAGAAATGATAAATTGATTATAAATAAAATGGAGTTAAAAAATAACATGGAGTTAAAAAATAACATAGTTAAAAAACAACATGGAGTGAAAGTGAAAAAATAAATAACATGGAGTTAAAATATAAATAACATGGAGTTAAAATATAAATAACATGGAGTTAAAATATAAATAACATGGAGTTAAAATATAAGTAACATGGAGTTAAAATATAAATAACATGGAGTTAAAATATAAATAACATGGAGTTAAAATATAAATAACATGGAGTTAAAATATAAATAACATGGAGTGAAAATATAAATAACATGGAGTTAAAATATAAATAACAGCATGTTAATATATAAATAACATAGAGTTAAAAAATAAATAACAACATGTCTCGAGCTTCTTGATTTTCTTGCAGTTAATTGAATATCAAAAATTCATAAATCCCGTGTGACAATGGGTTTTCTGAAATTTTGATATCCAATTCACTGCAAGAAAATCTAGAAGCTCGAAACATGTTGTTATTCATTTTTTTAACTCTATGTTATTTATATTTTAACTCACTAATTAGAAAGTGTACTAAGAGATATCCTTGTTTAGGATATAAGATCTTTTATATTTTAAGTATCATAAAGATTGTATAGTTTAGAAGTAATAGTTATTATTTGAATGTGAGTTAAAATCCAACTTATTTTTAATAAGTAGTGTAATTATAGATTGAATGTATAAAATCAAACTTATATAAGTAACAATCATTCTGAATGTTACTTAAATTATCAAAATCTTGATCAGAAAACTTTTTTTACATAGAGCATAATGTTTTCTTGTGTGTACTGCTATGGGGAGGTTATTCAAACTAAGCAAGAAGCTTCTTACAGTACATAACCAATAACAGTGGTTAATACAACTAATTTTTTAACCCTAAGTGACCTTCAAGATAGAATTCATGGCTCATTAAAACTACGACCCGTTCAAAAGATCAAGTCAATGAGTTATAGACATTTGTAGTTCCCGTAAACATTGTGGAATCTTACTTGTCCCTTGGTTGATGATGTGAAATGGATCTAAACAATTAATTTATTTTCTCAGCATTTGGATGGTACCATGATGGAGTTATATGTTTATTTTTCAACTTTACAACAACAACATCCATTTGTACAATGACGTAGACTTATGAGAGTCATTGAATATAGTCCACCCCATGGAGTTCAGACTATTCCAAATGATCTAGAGGACAACCTACTTGATCTCCTGGATATACATGTTTACCCAACATCTGATGAAGAGTTTCGTAATAATGAAATAGATGGTGATAGCAGTGCTGATGAGGAAGGAACAACAGATGTTTTGAGAAATTCATTAGTTGTACAGCATGCTTGAACTATAATAAATCATCCACTGATCTTTGCATCTTAGTCAGAAACAATGACACGTGTGCCTAAATTTAACGATAATGTTCTCACACTGGGAACTGAGTTTCCCAGATTTATAAGGGATAGGTTTAGTAAGATGGACAAAACTTTATATGTTGGAAGGAATTTTCCAAGAAAAGAAGCATTAAAAAGAATGGTAAAGAGATTTCACATTGAGAGGAACTATAGCTATGTAGTTTATGAATCAGACGATAAAAAATATGGAATATTATGTGAGAAGTATGGGGATGATTGTAAATTTTGATTGAGGGAGATTCCAGACATTGCACTTGGAGGATGAAGAATCTCGAGGATTGAGGCAGCTCATACATGCGTTCATCCAAGCCTAACCCAATATCATACATCATTGGATGCATAATTTGTGTCATCCATTATTGTTGAGATGATTAGGACATGTCAAGATGTTCCAATAGCCCTTGTGTAAGAGAGGATACAACAGACATTCGGTTATATGATATCCTATAATAAGGCATGGAAGGCAAAACAGAAGGTAATTGTTAAGGTCTATGGTGATTGGGATGACTCATATCGTGTGTTGCCATAATTTCTAGACATAATGAGGCATCATAACCAAGTTTTATTCTATCTAGATACAAAAGAAAATGTGTCTCATGATAACCGACTTGATCCCTCTTGTGTTCAATTTCATCAGTTGTTCTGGGCATTCCTTCCATGTATCTCCATCTTTCGTTTCTGCAAACAGTTTATTTAGATTGATGGAACATTTCTGTATGGAAAATACAAGGGCGTATTGTTGATTGCGGCAACCCAATATGGACACCTTTAACCTCTTCCACTTTCCTTTTCCATTGTAGAGAAAACAAACTATGAATCAGGGAGTTGGTTTTTGGCATATATCAACACCCATTTCCCCAACATTCGGGGTTTTTGTTTAATATCTGATCAGAATCGGGCTATTAATGAGGTAATAAATGAGGATCCTGATACATGGAGTTACCCAAATGCACATAATCAATTATTCATTAGACACATTTCTAGAAACTTCCATAATAAATTCCACAACGAACCGATGAAGAAGGCAATCACCAAACTTGGTACGCATTGTATTTGATATTTTTTCATATATCAAACTAAAGATAACATAAAAATATGTGAAATATCATCTATTTTGTGTAGAATATGAGTCTGATCAATAGAGGTTTGAATAACGTTTCGAACAAATCATTCAGGTTAAAGAAGATATTTACGATTATATGATGTGAATTCCAAAAGAAAAGTGGACATTGGCATTTGATGGGGGGAAGAAATATGAACACATGACCACCAACATTGTAGAGTGCATCAATGGTGTCTTAAAATGGATTCTCAAGCTACCTATAACTTCCCTAGTTCAAGAGATATTATATCATTGCGTGAAGTACTTTGTTGATAGAAAAAAACTAGCATCAGATGGAATAAATTAGGGGATAACGTACAAAAGTCATTTCCAACGAGAGATTGAAAAGAATATTGAAGAATCATCTACATATAAAGTCTGCCTATTTTGACGAGAAGACTCTCGATTTTAAGTTCAAGAGAAGTTAAACCCCACCACAAATAGCATTGGTGAAAAATGGTGGTATTACTATAAATGAGGCATTGTCAATGTGGAAACTTTCAGGCCTTAATGTTTCCTCGATCACATGCCATCGCAACACGTTCCTTAGTTAACATATCATGGGAAGAAAATGTTGATCCAGTGTACTGTATGAACACCATTTCTAACTGTTATATTGCACCATGGAAACCTATTGGCGAGTTTCTTTATTTCCCAATGCCCGAAGGTCAACAGATAGTGGTACCTGATATGAATCAGTTGCGTCCCCATGGGAGACCAAAGGCCAGAAGGATGCGAAATAAGATGGACTAGCCTCATTAACAAAGACAGTGTTTGAGATGCACCATATTTCATCAAGAAGGTCATAATCAGAAATGATGCCCTAACATTGTTGGGTCGAGTTCACACTCTAAGCCACAATGATGTATTGTCGTTATTGGGAGATTCTCATATTGTAAATTTTATGTTGTTATCTATTCCTTTTACCTCAGTTTTCTTACCCCCAAAACATAAAATCATAACAATAAACCTAGAAAAATCTTTTGTATACCGTAATCCTAACAATCTAAACCATAATCCTGATCATCTTTTCCTAAATCATTAACCTAAACCATAAAACGTTAAAAGAAATAAAAAATCCTAGATCCAAAAGGAAAAATGTGAAACCCTATTCATTAAATCCGAAAATTGAAAACATGAATCATAAACCCCTACATAAAGTTCTAGGTAATAGAGGATCACCCCAGAAATTGAACCCTCCTACATTGTTAATGAAGTCATAGAGACAAATGAATCTTGATCTAGTAATAGAATAACACCCCAAAAAGTGAACTCCCTTACAATATCAAAATATGAGCCCTAGTACAACACATGTTACCTGTATACCCA
This sequence comes from Viscum album, assembly GCA_963277665.1. Lineage (NCBI taxonomy): Eukaryota > Viridiplantae > Streptophyta > Magnoliopsida > Santalales > Viscaceae > Viscum > Viscum album. The sequence goes on from OY728155.1 coordinate 1,912,625,317, forward strand.
TAGATCACATTTGAGATATACATAAAATCATTTTGAAAGGGAATTATAACATTCAAAAAAAAACCCTTTCTTGATATAAAACAATTCTTTGAAAACTAGTTCACACTTCATTTCACAATTCTTTAAAAACACCCTTCTATCTACCAAAATTAGGGGAAACCATATTTTATCAAAAACCCTTTTCATAAAATAAAAAAATCATGCAAATTATTTTATTAAAAAATTTATAAAAAAAAAGTTGAATCATGATTTATCTATCATAGATTAGAGAGGGAACCATTTATAGGTCATGAATGATCTATGATGTGAATCCTTGATAAAACTTCATTTGGTTATATATAGATGACTGAAACCATACTACTAAGTCAGCAGGCTACCCGTTGTTTACAGGTTGAGATAGAGGGTGGTCCAGATCGATTGATGAGGTTGCGTCGAGCGCACCATTTTCATAAAATAGAGCCTCTTCCTGCCATTATACCATACATGCATAGTGCTAGGTTTTATGGTATTGTAGTATCAGATTTTACATTTGTAGACCATCACCTGCTAGCTGCATGCATGGAGAGGTGGAGACCAGAGACACACACATTCTACCTGCCTGAGGGAGATATGACCATCACCCTCCATGATGTGGTTGGGCTTCATGGTCTTCCAATCCAGGGGACACCCGTTATTGGTTCCACTTGGGCAGCTTGGCCCAACCTTTCTCAGTGCTTGTTAGGCATTGAAATTTTGTCCGATCATAGTGATACCGATGGAGCATTGATATGGATGCCTTGGATGGAGCCACAGATTCCACTTTTAGCTGATTATGCTGACGGGCAGATGGTGCTGGGTTATGAACATGCATAAATATTATGACTTACTGGAGGGACCATGTGTACTGATCATTCAGGGATGCACGGGCACATGATGTATCTACCCCTGCTAGAGGATTTTGATCGGTCAGGGATATACAGTTGGGGATCCACTTGCTTGGCATACACATAAAGAGAATTATGAAGGATACCTGACAGGCGGTTCACAGGTCTCGGGGGATGTGTCATCCTTATTCAATTGTGGGCAGGAGAGAACATCCCCTCATTCTTCCCTGATCTTGCTGGTCCGTCGGTCGAGATGGCGATGCTGCATGATGCTCCACGTGGACGCATGTAGGATCACTCATTTCTATCAGTTTCTGATGCTACTACATGATATTTAATTTTATTTCTCATTATTTATCACTATTCATGTTGTATAATATAGGTGGTGTCAGCAACACAATTTCAATGCGGTTCCGAGACATGATTTGGCCATATACTGGCTCAAGTCGGACTTTCTCTTACCCCATCAGGTATGTATATACAATCTATAACTGTCTAACAAATTTAATAAAAACATCATTTTTTTATTTAACAGTTTTTCTAACAAGGGTAATATGTTATTTCAGATTTTATGGGTTCCATACTGGGTTGTTATGGACCTGTCGCCTCCATACTGTACGGTTGGTCTTGACGATGTTACGACTGTAGTTCCACTCATTCACTTTCATATTGTTGAGTGGCACCATCCTGACAGAGTCATGTGCCAGTTTCTCTTCACTCAGCGGATTCCATTACCGCCAAGGTAGACCGATCAGCTTTATGGGATGAAGCTGATAGGGTGGCAGGATGACGACTGACATCGAGTACATGCTGTATTTCTAGACTTCCAGCACAAACACGCAGAGTTTCATATCCAGGGAGTTCCTACGACGCGGTTCTATCTTTCAACACAGCATGAGTATGATCCATGGTATAGACTGAAGTCTATACTGTATCTTACCCGATCCGGACAAGAGATGCATATGATTGTAATTCAATTAAATTATATTACTATGTTTATTGAGTTTTTTTCTAACTCATTTTTAATCTGTTTACATGAGAGTCACACAGACAGACTTCTTCATATGAATGATGAGGCTGAGGATAGAGTCTTCAACCAGGAAGTCGTTCATGCTCAAGAGTTGGAGCTGAGGTCATCTGTCCATGCGTTTTTTGAGAGCCTCTTCGAGCGTCCGACAAAGAGACAACAGGTTCCTACCATGGAGGAAGATCCTGCAGCAGCAGCTGTTGCTGAGGAACCATGACCATGGCAATATAGATAACGTCATCCTACACGTCAGGCCTCACCTGTTCCACAGGCAGAGGTCGGCCTTCTAGAAGTCAAGTCTGAGCCGATGCAGGATCTGCCTCAGCCGTCATGGGATCCATCCTTTTTGATAGCATATCCTCAGTTTTCTTTATCGTGGGGTCCATATAGAGCTCAGCCTTTAGGTCCAGAATCATCGCAGCCTTGGGGTCCAGACCGATCACAAAGTTGGAGTATAACAACACCATATGATTTGTTCCCCACTGCGATGATGTCAGTTCTTCTACCATCGAGGTGGGAGAAGGATCAGGAGGGTCGTACGAGGTGGAGTTGACATTTTCTCCCACTGGCACAGAGGTGGAGGATATGACAGTCGACATTCTAGTGTTGGAGTACCAGCCATCTCTAGGTCATCAGACTCCCCAGAGATCTTTCCGCGGATATCCTATTATTTGACCACCATGTGTGACAGGATCTCCTCACCGTAGGCATAGACATTGATTGTTTATGCTCGTTTATTTTTTTTATGTCTATGGAAATGAAAATATATTTTTTATGAAATTATTTGTGTTAGACCCCCATGTGGGACAGGATCTCCTCATCGTAGACATAGACATTGATTGTTTATGTTCATTTATATGTTTTATGTCTATGGAAATGAAAAATAATTTGTAAGCTTTCAAAACCTCCTACTTGAAAGTTAAAAATGTTTCAATTATTTAACTTTGAAATACAATAAAATATAAACCATAAGACCAATATAAATTAAACATTAGAGATTGATTAAACATATAATCAATTATTGAAAACACAAATCATTTCATAAAAATTGTTCATGAAAAATAATTTATATGCTTTCAAAACCGCCTACTTGAAACTTATAAATGTTTCAAGTACGTGACTTTGAAAGACTATAAAATATAAAAATAAGACCAATCTAAATGAAACTTTAAACATTCATTAAACATATAGGAGTCTACCTCGCATCAATAGGATGTACGGTGTAGCTAGTATCACATACATATATAATCATTGATGCTTGAAAACATGTTATATCTCCTTTCCTGGGACAAAGAAATCCATTCTTCCACCCACCATGTCCATATCCATTTCAACATCCGGCCACATAAGGGTATGATGAAAGTTATGCCACATGAAATTCGCATACATTTCCATTCCTACAATTATCAACCCCTTCAACACTACCATGCATCCAACCATTATAATTTCTTCTACAATTGTCAACCCATTTCCCCAGGCCCAGTTGATCAAATAAAAACACCAATGATTCCACATAGCCCATCGAACTCTTTTCCACCAAATCATTATCTTTTATCATCTTCAAAAGGATACTATAGGACCTCCTTGATCTATCCATTCCAAAAACTCACATACAAGTGTAATATAAACATAAAAACCTGAAAATTTGTTGGTTTTTATGTTTATAGTATACTTGTATGTGGGTGTTTGGAATGGATAGATCAATGAGGTCCTACAGTGGCCTTTTGAAGATGATAAAGGATAAAGATTTGTTGATGAAGAGTTCGATGGGCTATGTGTAATTGTTGGTGTTTTCATCTGAAAAACTCGGCCTAGGGAAATGGGATGACAATTGTGGAAGAAATTATAATGTATGGATTCATGGTGGTGTTTAAGGGGTTGATATTTGCAAGAATGGGAACCTGTAATAATTTAATGTGTCATATCGTTCACCATAACCTTATGCGGCTGGATGTTGCTACAGATATGGACATGGTGGGTGGAAGAATGGATTTCGTTGTCCAATTAAAGGAGATATAACATGTTTTCAAGCATTAAAGATTATAGATGTTTGTGATACTAGCGACACCGTGCATTCTATTGATGCGGGTTTGAATCCTATATTTTTAAATAATGTTTAATGTTTTGTTTAGATTGGTCTTATGTTTTATATTTTAAAGTCTTTCAAAGTCACATACTTGAAACATTTCTATGTTTCAATTAGGAGATTTTGAAAGATTATAAATTATTTATCATGACCAATTTTTATGAAATGATTTGTGTTTTCAAAAATTGGTTATATTTTTAATGAATCTTTAATGTCTTGTTTATATTGGTATTATTGTTTATATTTTATAGTATTTCAAAGTCACGTACTTGAAACCTTTTTAACTTTTATGTAGGAATTTTTGAAAGCTTATAAATTATTTTTCATGAACAATTTTTATGAAATGATTTGTGTTTAAAAAAATTGCTTATATGTTTAATGAATGTTTAATGTTTTGTTTATTTTGGTCTTATGGATTATATTTTATAGTATTTCAAAGTCACGTATTTGAAACATTTCTAAGTGTCAAGCATGCAGTTTTGAAAGCTAATAAATTATTTTTCCTGAACAATTTTTATGAAATGATTTGAGTTTTCAACAATTTCGTATATGTTAAATGAATGTTTAAATTTTCTATTAATATTGTTCTTATGTTTTATATTTCATAGTCTTTCAAAGTCACGTACATGAGACATTTTTACGTTTCAAGTAGGCGGTTTTTAAAGCATATAAATTATTTTTCATGAACAATTTTTATGAAATTATTTGTGTTTTCAACAATTTCTTATATGTTTAATTAATGAATAAAGTTTCTTCTATATTACTCTTATGGTTTATATTTTATAGTATTTCAAAGTCACATACTTGAAACATTTCTAAGTTTCAAGTAGGCGGTTTTTAAAGCTAATAAATTATTTTCCTGAATATTTTTTATGAAATCATTTGTGTTTTAATTTTTTTTTTATATTTTTAATGAATGTTTAAAGTTTTGTTTAGATTGGTCTTATGGTTTATATTTTATAGTCTTTTAATGTCATGTACTTGAAACATAATTAAGTTTCAAGTAGGTGGTTTTGAAAGCATATAAATTATTTTTCATGAATAATTTTTATGAAATTATTTGTGTCTTCAACAATTGCTTATATGTTTAATGAATGTTTAAATTTTCATTTAGATTGGTCTTATCTTTATATTTTATAGTCTTTCAAATTCATGTACTTGAAACATTTATATGTTTCAAGTAGGCGGTTTTGAAAGCTTATAAATTATTTTTGATGAATAATTTTTTTGAAATGATTTTTGTTTACAACAATTGATTATATGTTTAATGAATGATTAATGTTTCGTTTATATTGGTCTTATAGTTTATATTTTATAGTATTTCAATGTCACGTACTTGAAACATTTTTAACTTTCAAGTATGCAGTTTTGAAACAAATTTTTAAAAACTAATAATTTTTTTGTTAGGTGAAAGTCGACATCCTCCTGAACATTTTTTATGAATTATGATTATAAATAAATATATAAACAAAACAAATCATAAATAAATCAACAATTTTTTTAGGGGAAAGGTGGCTTCGCGGGTGCCACCATTCTGCCCCAATGTAAAGGCGGCATCTATGATGCCGCCTTTCACCCGAAATGAAAAAGGTGGCATCTGTGATGCCTCCTTTATGGTTCATTTTGAAAAAATGTTTCACCCTAACTGGTTTTTGAAAAAAAAAATTAAATGTGTTAAAAAAACTCCATCTACTTTCATATATAGATTCATATGTTGTCGTTCGAATACTTGAATATAAATTTTTGTTGTAATAAAACACTAATAAAGTTAAATAACAATCCCACATTACTTTAATTTCAGGTGAACATGATCTCAATATGTATTTTGATGTTTGAATGGTCCTTTCAAATTGCTCGTCGGTTTGAGGGTGATAAACTGTACTCAGATGAATCTCAATATTCAAATATTTCTATAGACGTTTCTATAATTTCTATGTAAATCTATGATCAAAATAATATAAAATTTTATATGGTGCACGATGAAGTGTTAAAAATTAATTAATATAGAGTCATCCAAGGAGCTCCAGTGGAAAATCATCCCTCATTGCGAGGAAATGTGACTATTCGTAAGTCGATCAACAATTTACTATATTGGTTCTTTCTTTCATAGAGTCCTTGGTAATACTTTGACAAAATCCTTATTAATGTCTTACCATTTCTAGGTAGGAATAGGAATAGGTTGCATGAATCCTCTAGGATGTTGTCTTTCATCCTTCACCTATTGACAGACTAAAATTTTTGATACATAATCATTAATTCCATGTTTCATATTATCCCATAAGATATGTTCTATCAAATCATTAAACATATTTGTGCTACCATGGTGAATAGAGAAATTAATTCTTTGAGAATCAAATAATAATATCGTCTTTAGCTCAGGTAAAATGAGAACACAAAGCATCTTCTCAAATTTCAAGATGCCATCTTCGAATATGAATTCTACAAATTACCCATTATTCAAAGAATTAATTTTATTCTAAAAATTCTCATGATTATACTAAGAACCGTTAATACATTAAAATAAATATAGTTTGGAATCCATTTAAAAAATTAGTTATGTTTCACCTTCCTTGATAATTTTTATATCCGTCTTTACTAGATCAATTTACATAGGATCTTGTTCAACCCTCATTTTTTTCAGAACTACATGATCCTTCATCTTCAATGCATATGATACCTAATTTTCCTTTACTAGGTGGTAGTGAATTGAATAATCATAATCTTTGAGTAATTTGAGCTATCACCTATAACTCTTGTTGATTTTTTTCTATGAGAATATATATTAAGAGATCTTGTGATCTTTATATATCTCACAAATTTCTCTATAGAGATAGTGTCTCCATATCATCAGATAAAATATTACAGTTTTTAATTCAATATCATGAGATTTTATCTTCCGTAATGAATATGCAATAACTATATCATTCTGTATTAGGACAAACCCATGTCCTTTCTTTTATTAATCACTATAAATCACAAATACACCATTTATCGATGGTAGCATCAATATCGTAACATTCACAAATTTACTAATTAATTCATTAAAAAAATCATCACATTTTTTTCCATACAAACATAACCCTTTTATGAGTACGCTTGGTTAATGGTGCACCTAATCAGGAACAATTATCAATGAAACTATGATAGTAATCTTTTTAATCCAACCAAACTATGTTCCTCAGTTATGGTTGTTAGGGTAGGAAATTTCTAAATTTCCTTTTTCATAACATGATCAATTGAGATTACATCCATAGATATAATATGACTCAGAAAAGAAATGGTTTGAAGCAAGAATTCAAACTTTCTAATGCTCTCACAAAAATCATTTCTTCAAACTATCTTGCAAACAACGCAAATTTTGTTTGCATGGTCCTCATATATTTTGGAATATATAAATATATAATCAATAATACCACAAAAAATCATCAAGAAATAATTTGAACACTCCTTTCATTATATCCATAAAAATATAGGGTGCATTTGCCAGTCTGAATGGAATTACTCTAAACGTGTAATGTCCATACATAGTTTGAAATGTTGTCTTTCAAAAATATTCCTTCATCACAGGAAATTGATAATATCCATATCAAATGTAAAATATGGAAAAATATTGATCTCTATGATGTTGATAAAGTAAATCATTGATTAAAGGTAGAGTATATTTTTCATTATTGAAATAGTATTGATTTCTCTATAGTTAATGCACAACCTCATTTACCCATCTTTATTCTTAACAAAAATAATAGGGGCTCTCCACTATGAAATAGTAGGGTGATTCAATACATTATTACTCAACTCCTCTAGTTGATTTTTCAACTCCACTAAATCCACAATGGCCATTCTATAAGGAGATTTTGATATTGGAATTTTGTTTAGAATTAAATCAATAAAGAACTCAAATTCCCACTCTGGAGGATGTCAAGGTAAATCCTCTGGAAATACATCAATGTATTCATGTATAATAGGAATATATTAAATATGAAACTTGTAACACCACGAGCTTCCACGATACGCTTCTCTTTCAATAATGCAATAGCTTGCATTGTACGCAAGTTCGAGTTCTAACACACCGCGACTATTCAAAGTAGCTGTTATGAATAGTAATAAACACTTTTTAAAATTATAGAAATTTTATATTTCAAAATGGACTTCATTTTTTTATTCGTAATATCGAAATTATCCAAAGTTGAATTTTTTTGTAATTTTCTGAGAACTTCCAATTTTTTATGTATAGTGAAAAATACTTAAAACAACTTTTTTAATCAAAATAATTTATAGTGATAAATTATACTATTTAGTGGTTTAAAAGTATAATTATAATATATTTTTACCATTTTATCCAATGGTGGTAATTAGAATTAATTTAACATTAAAATTGGACATAAACAATTGTCAATCTTTTGATATATATTTTCTTAAAAACACGCTATTTGTTGTGACAGCGAGAATTAATTATAAAATTAATTAATGCAACTTATATGTTTAAAATTTTGTAAAATAGACATCATTATTGGATTCTGAATATCAATTATAGCTTAGGGTGAAATTTTGGCATTGTTCTGAAAAACTTCAATTTTTTGATGAATAGTGAAACCACTAAGTGGTAGTTAAAAAACAGATTTTTCGTTTAAATGAAACATTACCACTTATGTGATTTGATTTTCAAAAATCAGACATACATGGTTGTCAATAAGAAGTAAAATTTGGTTCAATGGAATGAAAATAATTTTTTGGTGAATAGTAACTGTTAAGTTTAATTAATCACGATTAAAGGTAATTAGTGAAATTTAAGGTAAAAATGGTATTATAAAAATATGAAATGACATTTACACTTGTCCTACCCCTATTGGATGTGTCCTGTCCGGACAAGAAAATCCATGGGTCAACTTGGAGACCCCATGGAGCCACTTTGGTAGGAAAATGACATAAATTACTTTTATTTAAAGTTAAAATAAAAATGTCACAAACATAAGTTGTTTTACTAAAACAATTTTTAAATGGGGTTTTACAAGTCCTATTTTTGACTATAATTATTCATTAGAAAGCTAAAACTATTTCCTACATCATGATATTTTTTTTATAATTTTTATACATTATATAAGTTAAATTATTTATGACACCATGATGATGCAACGATTACCTCATTAATTAACGATTTAAATAAAATGAGAAGATAATGTAAAATCCAACGCTTACACTTGTACAAAGCCTATTTGATGGGTATATTTCGAACCCTTATCACATTATACTCGAATTATAGAAGTTTGTGACCTTTAGAATCCGAAAATCATTGTATAATAAAGTAATATTTCATTACATTCCAAGAGTGCCCCTCCTCTCCACTTATAAAAGGCCCCACCACTACCACCTTAATCACACCATAAAAGCCATTTGGCTCGGCCAAACTCTACCCAAATACTCCCCCAACTTACCTCCCTTACTCCTAGAAGACTCACTTTGGGAATAATTCTTCCCAAGGAATCCTTTGTCTCATATCAAAAGATATACCCGATTTTAAGGTAATGTCTTCTCTTATGTTATTTTGTTTTATTTTTCTTCTCCAACCCCTAAACTCTTTTGGGACATTTCATTTGTAACAACACCAGTATCATCAATATACTAGGAAGTTGTTATAAGATTTATTAGAGTTACACTTACACACACCTACATCTAATGGTTAAAGAACATACTGTTTCTGTGGATGGTGAATTTCTGCCTCACGAAACGATGATTGTTCAACACTCATATAACACCTTCAAAGGTGGCAATTAAGATGTCACTATATTTATACATATGATATATAATATGTTTATGTATTACTTAAGGTTATTTATTTTTCATTTATGGCATACATTTATTGTTTCCATTATGGGTAAACGCGATATTTTCATTTTAGGAAGTGCGGACTACCGCCCCCTCAAAGTGATTTGAATCGTTAATTCCATATGTGGCATGTATAAAGAATGGAGTAAATGATATTATATATTATATTATAATAGAATTATAATATACCTTTATATCATTATGATTTCATTCCATTAAATATGAAATAGAAATGAAAGTAGCGTTCATGCGTACGTACGGCTTACCGTCTCCATGAACGGTGCATTTCATTTCTTACCTCTAAATGTCATGTAATATTATGAATGAATGTATATACTGGATATATATGAGATATATGATATCTATATCATGAATATAATTCTGGATATAACGGATATTTCACCACATGAACAACTTGTAATTATAAGAAGTCTATTTTTGACTCAAGTACCAAAGATCGAAAAAATAACCGTTATTAACTTAAATAATTACATAATGTTCATAACATGGTTATAAGTTATATTAAAGGAATAAGAAACTTGAAAAGGTTCTTAAGAAACTATAAATTAACTCTAGTTTATTACTCAGGAGGTTAAAGAACGGTCGATTCAAGATAGGACGCAAGGTAAGGGAACTTCTTAACCCAATTTCCATTCTTTGGGTTAATATCCAACTTTCAAATTACGTCATGATATTATTAAGTCCTATTTTGTATTTTTACTTTCTTTATGTGTAATTATAGTGAATACACATATTAGATCTATTTTATTTTAAAAAAAATGATCTTTGTATGGGACTTCATCTCAATCTCCTTTCATTGAGGCATATTTTGTTTTATACACAACCTTCTTTTATACGGTGTATAAATCCCTTTGACTTTTAAGTTTATTCAAAAGGAATATTTTTTATACGAAGCATTTACTAAATGAAAAAATGGAATTTTATTTTCGTACGTATGCGGTGATAATGACTTCTTCACCGCCGTGACCATTATTTGAGTTTCGGCTTCCTCTACAAGCCATACCTTTTTTTTAAAAAGAAAAATAAATACCATGTTTTACTTTTCTTTTATTTTGGTATTGAAAATGGTTTTGAAAGTGTTTTTATTATATCAATGTGTGGTATTGATATATTGTGATTGAAATGTGGAAATGTTATGTTTCCTTTATGCATGTTTTATGTGATACGATTGTGTTATGGTTTATGATATGTTTAATCCTATTCATATGAGGAATGCATTGGACTTAATAAGTGACTGGTGGAGCCCACTATAGCTCCTCGATGCATCGGTAGGTCTCATGAGACAAACTAGTGTCATTGCATGAGGCCTTGACAAAATCATATTTGTGGTCCTGGCACGAGGCCTTGGCTACGTGGTTATGATAGTATGGAATTATGCATTCCATCATTATGAAAGTGGATATTGATATTGCATGTGATTATTCGACCAATAGAATATCCATGTGAAGAAGTAAATGGCATTATCTCATTTTACTTTTTCCATATTATGTTGATGTTCTAGTTTAAAAGTCTTTTGTTTTAGTTATACATTGCCTTATATGTTTATGTTTATTTATGAAAGCTTCCACAATATTGTTATCCTTACTGAGCATCTGAGCTCACCCCTTTCAATGTTTTAATATTTTCCAGGATGTGAAGAAGTACTTTATGAATGACCTACAGGGATAGTCAGAAAAGGATATGAGTGTGGACTATGAAGACATTGTTATTAGTTTTTCGCTTTATGATGTAATGTAACATTTATGAATGTATCTAGGGTTTCCCAGGCTACTAAACTAATCGGTCTTTCGAGACATGATCTTTTGTGATCATACCATTGTTACGAAGTAATGCACTGACTCTGGGTAGCTAGGGTCGGGGCGTTCTAGTTGGTATCAGAGGCAGTTTAGTACTAACCTTGGAAGCTAGATTTAGATAAACTCTGATTAGAGCACATTTTCCGAAGATAGACTTTAAGGATTAGTATAGAAGGACGTCCTAAAATTTTGGTATTATAGAGATTTTGTGAGTTTTCCGAGCAATACATCCCTATCTGGATACGAGAAGGTAGAGGCGGCTCTGGCACAGATGTACCTAGGGGTAAAACCCGAAAACACCGCTTTGAGCTAGACTCGAACGGGAACTGGTGCACGACAACGGGCCTTGTTGTACTCTTGGTTACGGCACTCCCGGGAGATATGCTTAGGATAATTCACATTTTATTTACAAACCACTATGAAGGGTTATGAGTAAATACTTCCTCAAAGAAAACTTTTTTTATGATTATGGATTATATCCATAAATAGTTCAATTAGTGTTAAGTGTTTTACAGGTATGGAATTATGTATTTTGATTCATAAACTAATCTAGTTTATGCCATTGTTTAGAAATTGCGTCTAGAGGAAGGAATGGAAACTGTATCAATGCACACACTCCGTGTAGGGATATCCCTCCTGCTCAAGATAATTATTGTGGATCTGGAGATACAACTGGTGATGATCAACTTATTACCATACTGGGACAACTCACTCAGGTTATTAATAATAACCTTACTGATATAGAGCAGCCTGATCCGCAACGTAGAGGATCAATGTTAGAACGCTTCATGAGGCAACAACCGCCAACATTTAATGGGGGTACAAATCCATTAGTATCCGATCAATGTATAAACTCCTTAGAGAAAATATTCCATGCCTTGGGGAGTAGCAAAAGGGAGAAGGTTATCATGGCAGTTTACTGCCTCACTGGAGATGCCGATCAATGGTGGTCATTGATTCAAAATACAAAGGAAGATGAAGAAGTATCAAGTATGGAATGGAGAGAGTTCAAAGATATTTTCTTAAAAAATACATTCCACATGACCTTCGAGCAGATATGGAAAGGCAATTTCTGAGTTTGAGATAAAAGGATGATGAGAATGTCGCAAAGTATGAGGCTAACATTACAAGGTTAGCAAGGCATGCAGCAGATTATATACGTAACCCAAAAAGTAAGATTGATCGCTTCTTTGATGTGTTAAAACCATTTTTTTGTCGTGCATTAGTCTCACAAACCTTCTCATCGTATGAAGACATTGTCTCATGTGCTATCAAGACAGAAAAGGAATTCTCTAAATATTATGACAATAAAGTAAATCAAGAGAAGAAGAGAACTGTGGAGCAAGAGACAGATAAAGGGAAAAAGGGAAAGAAGGATTTTCCATTATGTGATAATTGTGGGAAGAATCACCCTGGTACTTGCCTAAAAGGAATGGGAGGTTGTTATAAATGTGGAGAAAAAGGTCACCAGGAATGTGATTGCAAGGGAAATGAAGAGGATATCAATGTTGAATGCTACAATTGTAGAGAAATGGGGCATTATGAAAATGAATGTCCTAAGCGTTATGGAAACTTACCTCAGAAAAGGCCAAGGGATCAAGGACATTCTTATGCTGTTACTACAGTTGAAGCGGAATAACTAACGTATTGGTGCTTTTGGACTCATGGATTATATTCTGGTTATTAGAATAATGTGATATATATATAAGGATTGTACTGCAGTACTTGTTGTTTCATTAAGGTTTTAATATGATGAAGGTAATCATATTTTTGTATGTGACAATAAGAGAAACTTTACCTTGTTTGTGGAATCTGATGATACAATTGATTTTGGAATTTAGAGACCTTTTAGAGAAAGTCTGGAAAGAGGTATTTTGGATAACTATAAAGGTTGGAATGGATTAAGTTGATCTTTGGATAGTATTGTTTAAGGTTAAAACATTTATGAAGATTATTTTTGGAATATTATAATACTATAGTTTTAGGAAAAGGACAACCTACAGGGTTGGGCATAACCCGTTGCGTCGGACAAAGCTGCATGAATCGAACCCACTAGCCTACAGGAAGTCCCTGGTTATTACAAAATAGTTTTCCTAATTTAAATGGTCTGTGTTAATATTTTGAACTTTGTACGATTAAGATAAATATAATATTTCTATCTATTACCTTTTATAGTGAAAGATGGGTTCGTTGTAAAATTTTATTAAATAAAGAAAGCCTACATGACAAGTAAGTATATTTCATTACATTCTTAGTAAATCTCTTAAATAAATTCCTCAACATTATGAAAGGTTACTTAAAAAAACGTTGTCGGTTAACTTTTCCAACTGGGGATTCAATGACCGTTTAACCAATCACAAGTTTGTGATTTTATTATGGTTAACTTTCTCCTAATCCTGTTTTCTACAACTCTCCATCAGACCTTGATGGTTTGTTTCTCCTCCATATCCATATTTTCATAGAATCCTAGTATGGGCTATCTCGGGTGACCTTTGTACTTCTCTTTCTTTCTATTAATGTTATATTTTTATTAACCCTATTTTCGATGTGGGTTTTCCACAAAGGTATTTTCTATTTTCAAACTTTTATTTTCAAAGAGCATTTTCAAATTGCGAGGACACAATTTATTGAAGGAGGGGATAATGTAAATCCCCAAGCTTCCACGATACGCTTCTCTTTCAATAATGCAATAGTTTGCATTGTACGCAAGTTTGATTTCTAACACACCGCGACTAATCAAAGTAGCCGTTATGAATAGTAATACCCACTTTTTAAAATTATAGAAATTTTATATTTCAAAATGTACTTCATTTTTGTATTCGTAAAATCGAAAATATCCAAAGTTGAATTTTTTTTAATTTTCTGAGAACTTCCATTTTTTTATGAATAGTGAGAAATACTTAAAAAAACTTTTTTAATCAAAATAATTTATAGTGATAAATTATACTATTTAGAGGTTTAAAACTATTATTATAATATATTTTTACCATTTTATCCAATGGTGGTCATTAGAATTAATTTAACATTGAAATTGGACATAAACAATTGTCAATCTTTTGATATATATTTTCTTAAAAACACTCTATTTATTGTGACAGCGGGAATTAATTATAAAATTAATTAATGAAACTTATATGTTTGAAATTTTGTAAAATAGACATCATTTTTGGATTCGGAATATCAATTATAGCTTAGGGTGAAATTTTGGCATTGTTATGAAAAACTTCAGTTTTTGATGAATAGTGAAACCACTAAGTGGTAGTTAAAAAACTGATTTTTCATTTAAATGAAACATTACCACTTCTGTGATTTGATTTCCAAAAATCTGACATACATGGTTTTCATTAGGAAGTAAAATGTGGTTCAATGGGATGAAAATAATTTTTTGGTCAATAGTAACTTTTATGTTTAATTACTCACGATTAAAGGTAATTAGTGAAATTTAAGGTAAAAATGGTATTATAAAAATATTAATTGACCTTTAAACATGTCCTACCCCTTATTGGATGTGTCATGGCCGACCAATACAATCCATGGGTAAACTTGGGGACCCCATGGAGCCACTTTGGTAGGAAAATGACATAAATTACTTTTATTTAATGTTAAAATAAAAATGTCACAAACATAAGTTATTTTACTAAAAGAATTTTTAAATGGGGTTATACAAGTCATATTTTTGACTGTAAATATTTATTATAAAGATAAAAAGATTTCATACATAATGATATTTTTTTATAATTTTTAAACATTAAATAAATTAAATTATTTATGACACCATGATGATGCAGCGATTACCTCATTAATTAATGATTTAAATAAAATGGGAAGATAATGTAAAATCCAAGGCTTACACTTGTCCGAAGCGTATTGGATGGGTAGATTTAGAACCGTTATCACCTTATCCTCTAATTATATAAGTTTGGGACCTGTAAAATCCGAAAATCATTGTATAATAAATTAATATTTCATTGATTTCCAAGAGGGCCCCTCCTCTCCACTTATAAAAGGCCCCCACCACTACCACCTTACTCACACTTTCAAAGCCTTTTGGCTCGAAAAACCTCTACCAAAATACTCCCCCAACATCCCTCCCTTGCTCCTAGAAGCCTCACTTTGGGCAGAATTCTTCCCAAGGAAGCCTTTGGCTCAAATCAAAAGAGTTACCCGATTTTAAGGTAATGACTTCTCTTATGTTATTTTGTGTTATTTTTCTTCTCCAACCCCCTAAACTCTTTTTATTCAATTCTTTTGTAACAAAACCAGTATCCTCAATATACTATTATGTTGTTATAAAAAGGATTAGAGCTACAATTACACACACCTACATCTAATGGTTAAAGAACATACTATTTCTGTGGATGGCGAATTTCTGCCTCACGAAACGATGATTGTTCAAAATTCATATAACACCTTTAAAGGTGGCCATTAAGATGTCACTATATTTATATATATGATATATAATATGTTTATGTTTTACTTAAGTTTCTGTATTTTTCATTTATGGCATACCTTTATTGTTTCCATTATGGGTAAACGCGATATTTTCATTTTAGGAAGTGCGGACTACCACCCCCTCAAAGTGATTTGAATCGTTAATGCCATATGTGGGATGTATAAAGGATGGAGTAAATGATATTATATATAATATTATACTGGAATTATAATATACCTTTATATCATTATGATTTCATTCCAGTAAAAATGAAATAGAAATGAAAGTAGCGTTAATGCGTACGTATGGCTTACCGTCTCCATGAACGGTGCATTTCATTTCTTACCTCTAAATGTCATGTAATATTATGAATGAATGTATATACTGGATATATATGAGATATATGATATCTATATCATGAATATAATTCTGGATAAAATGTATATTTCGCCACATGAGCAACTTGTAATTATAAGAAGTCTATTTTTGACTCAAGTACCAAAGATCGACAAAACGGCCATTATTAACTTAAATAATTACATAATGTTCATAACATGGTTATAAGTGATATTAAAGGAATAAGAAACATTAAAAGGTTCTTAAAAAAACTATAAATTAACTCTAGTTTATTATTCATGAGGTTAAATAACGGTCGAGTCAAGACAGGACGCAAGGTAAGGGAACTTTTTAACCCAATTTCCATTCATTGGGTTAATATCCTACTTTCAAATTACATCATGATATTATTATGTCCTATATTGTATTTGTACTTTATTTATGTTTAATTATAGTGAATACACATAATAGATCTATTTTAATATAAAAAAATGATCTTTTTATGGGACTTCAACTCAATCTCCTTTCTTTGATGCATATTTTGTTTTATACACAACCTTCTTTTATACGGTGTATAAACCCCTTTGACTTTTACGTTTATTCAAAAGGAATCTTTTTTATACGAAGCGTTTACTAAACAACAAAATGGAATGTTTTTGTCGTACGTATGCGGCGACAACAACTTCTCTGCCGCCGTGACCCTTATTTGAGTTTCGGCTTCCTCTACAAGCCATACCTTTTTTTTAAAAGAAAAATAAATACCATGGTTTACTTTTCATTTATTTTGGTATTGAAAATGGTTTTGAATGTGTTTTTATTATATCAATGTGTTGTATTGATATCTTATGATTGAAATGTTGAAATGTTATGTTTCCTTTATGCATGTTTTATGTGATACGATTATGTTATGGTTTATGATATGTTTAAACCTATTCATATGAGGAATGCAATGGACTTAATAAGTGACGGGTGGAGCCCGCTACAGCTCCTCGATGCATCGGTATGTCTCATGAGACAAACTAGTGTCATGGCACGAGGCCTTGACAAAATCTTATTTGTGGTCTTGGCATGAGGCCTTGGCTACGTGGTTATGATAGTCTGGCATTATGCATTCCATCATTATGAAAGTGGTTATTGATATTGCATGTGATTATTCGACCAGTAGAATATCCATGTGAAGAAGTAAATGGTATTATCTCATTTTACTTTTTCCATATTTTGTTGATGTTCAATTTTAAAAGTCTTTTGTTTTAGTTATACATTGCCTTAAATGTTTATGTTTATTTATGAAAGCTTCCACAATATTGTTATCCTTACTGAGCATCTGAGCTCACCCCTTTCAATGTTTTAATATTTTCCAGGATGTGAAGAAGTATTTTATGAATGACATGCAGGGATAGTCAGAAGAGGATATGAGTGTGGACTATGAAGACATTGTTATTAGTTTTTCATTTTATGATGTAATGTAACATTTATGAATGTATCTAGTGTTTCCAAGGATACTAAACTAATCGGTCTTTTGAGACTTGATCTTTTGTGATCATGCCAATGTTACGAAGTAAAAAACCGACTCTGGGTAGCTGGGGTCGGGGCGTTTCAAAAATTTATTTCCTCGTCTATAGATTTTGTTTTCTCTTCCTCCCTAATAATTTAATTTAGAAGAGCTATTGGTGGGGGATCTAGATATGACTCAGATGATGATTTTCACCTCTAAAGATATGAAATTCCATATCTTGATCACAAATAATAATTTCCTTCTCTTTGAAAAAAATATTATTATATTTTAAAAGGAAACCCATACCAATGATTATATCAAAATCAACCATAGGTATGATGATAAATTAATTTATTAGAGAACCTCTATATGTCATAATAGGAGCTTCTTGACACATCTTTTTGTCATAAGGTTTCTATAATGATTCATTACTAACAACTCCCATGTTAAGGTGAATTGGAAATATATAATATTAAAAGAAAACTGGTATTATATAATGGAATTTTATAATCAAAGATTAAATAAATATTTATCTAAATTGAAGAAGATGATTAATGTAACTACCATGTATCACCCAAGATTTTTATGAGAAATATTTTGTTTTTATGTTATATACATCATCAAAGGAATATTTCACTACACACAACAGTAGCTTGGCTTTCTTTACACTCAATCGCAACCTTCCTCGATAGCTTGTGTTGTACGCAATACCGAGTTTCACTAAACAACGATATGTTATTAAAATATTATATAAACTAGCCGTTATGAATAGTAATACAAAATTTTTGGAATTTTATAAATTTTATCTTTCAAAATGGACTTCATTTTTGGATTCGGAATATATAAATTATCCTAGGGAGAATTTTAGGTATTTTTCAGAAAACATTCAATTTTTGATTAATAGTGAAAACACTGGGTTACTATTTAAAACCCGACTTTTTATTTAAATAATTATTTATTTTATTTAAATTTATTTTATGTCAAAATTAATACATAATACCTATATAATTTCAAATTAATTCATTAGAGTTATTTTATAATAATATTAGATATATAAATTTTTTTTGAACTTTTCACTGTCTTTTACCAACTTCCTGGGAGAATTTGAAAATTTACATAAAACATAATTTTACCACTTCTGTGATTGGAATTTAGAAAATATGAGAGACGCGGTTAATATCAAGGAGTAAAATGTGGTTCAATAAGATAAAAATAATTTTTGATTAATAGTAACTTTTTACTTTTATTTACCACAGTTAAAAGTAAATAGGGTAATTAAGGGTAACAATGGTATTATTATTTCCCTAACACATGTACTGATTCTATTGGATAAGTTTCATTCGACCGAAAACAACCTTAGGAATAAAAAATGACCATTTAGGTCCACTTGGATTAGATTAGAACATTTAATATTATTTTATTTTAAGAATAGTTAAAATAGTTAAAATCAAAGTATAATAAGTAAAAAAAATTACTATAGGGTTATAAATAAGATAAATTCGACTATAAATATTCATTATAAAGAGAAAATTATTTCATACATAATGGTATTTTATTTATAATGTTTAGACCTAAAATAATTTAATTTATTTATGACACAATGATGATGCAATAATTACCTTATTAAATAAATATTAACATAATTGATATTATAAATACCCAAATAAATGTAATTTGATACTTTTTATGAATTAATATCATTTTATAAGTTAATATGACATATTATTATTGATTTAATTTACTTTTTTCGAACTAATCATGCAGTTATGATTTTCACAAAAATCAATTACCAAATAGTGTCAAAATTGAAATAAAATTGTTTTTAAAACAAATATTATATTATTAATTGTTATTTTATTCCTAAAAATCTAAGCATCGGCCAAATGACTTTGAAAAGGTTATATATATTAATAATGAACAACTTGGGGTTTGTTTGGCTCATTATAGTAAGTTTATTAACCATCTAGTGTAAGAAAACAAGAAGACATAGTAAAAGTTAAATTATTTAACATAGAGTTAAATCTAAATGATAAGTTTAAAATAGTAACCTAAACTTGTCTAAAATCTATTGGTTGAGAGTATATTGAACCATACCTACCTTAGATTCTAAATAAATAAATTTTGAGCTATTAAAAACCGAATATGACAATTATAAAATAATATTTTAAGTTTTTTCTAAAGTGCCCCTCTCCTCCCTTATAAAAGGGCACCTCATCCCTCTCCTCCTCACACCACCATGAGCCTTAAAGCACGGTAAAACCCTAAATATATCTTCTATCCACTTCCCCAAAAACATCCTAGAGGTCATGGTCTTCTTCAGAGACCATATTTACTTCCCTAATAGGAGGTTAAGAAGAGGCACTTCAAAGAAGAGGTATTGTCTATTACCGATTCTTTCAACATTATTTCTTCTTATACATATTCTTCTTTAGTTGTTTCATTATGAAGTATTAACATAAGAATCAATAATATACTTATATGTTATTATAAATATGAAACAACCCTATTTCACCTTCTATCCATCCTACGGAAAATGAAATCACTGCGCGTGCGTACGTACGAAATACCGTCTCTAAGCCGTGGTGTAATTTGTTTTCCACCACCACATTACTTGGATGGATATAATGGTGTAAAGAATAACAATATATAATTATTCTAAAGTTATATTGATTCTGAAATATTATACCTACAGTTCAATACAATTCCATGATCATGGGAACGATATCATCGTTCGTGCGTACGTACGGCCTACCGTCTCCACGATGTGATGCGACTCATTATAAATGATCTTCAGTGAATAATGATTATATAAATGAATTGAATGAATAAATATGATATATATTACACTAATAACATTCTTTAAATGAGGTATCTATAACCTAAAAATAATAATAATAATTTATATGGCAAAACACACATAAGAACAAAAAGCAATAAACACCCGAATAACAAGTAGCAATAAAATATTACTAATGCGAAGCTAAGAATATGACCATATATGATATCATAAAAATGAGTAAGATTTTGTAATAAGTCAATAACATTATTTGAATCATTATACAATAGGTTCGGACATGTATGAAGCAAATCAGACCTAAGGTGAGGGAAAACCTCGCAATCTCAATTTTTATCTGAGATTGTTTATACATCGGTATTTAATAGGGAATATTAATCATGCACATCCATGTTTACAAAATATGTAATATTATTTCTATCATACTCCCCTTTTTTAAATCAAATATTACTCATTGGTGAGTTATAGTAATAGATATGAAAGGAATCTTTTTTCATTTTTCGTACGAGGTTCTTTTTGACTTTTTCGGCGAAAGTACGAGAAGAATGTTTATTTAACTTATACGGAATGAATGTATTTTTATGATTATTTCCATGAAGCATACTTTAAAAGTTTTCATATTTATTTTTAATCAACTTCTTTTTTTAAAATTTTTTTATGACATGTTAATAAAGGATAAATGTTTTTTTGAAGTAGAAAGAATAGTTTCCTCAAGAATGGAGTTCAAGTGTTTTATCAAAATTATTTTCCATATAAGAAAAATATAGGGTTCTATTTCTATCCCTATTTTGACATTGATTTTATTATGTTATTATGGAATTAATTTTATGATGTCCTTTTATCTTATATAGATTATGTTATGATGGCATGATGTTTATGAATCCCATTTTTATTACATGGATTATGCTATGATGTATGATTTTTGATTTTGTGGAACACATAAGAATGGTTTCATTATAAGATGGGTGGGACCAATATATCCCTAAAATGCATTAGGTAAATATTTATATCTCATGATATAGTCATGGCCGGAATGGCAGGTTAATCCAGTTCAGTGATATAGGACTGAAACGAGGAGTGAAATCGGTTGAGAAAGGGACTTTGTCTGCTAATATAGTCTTGGAAATGAGTCGTGACTACTAAGAAATGATTCTCTATTATTATGTGTGTATGCCACAAAGTTTCATGTCATGATTATTGGGATTACATTTTACTACTATGATTTGTCCCATGTTATGAAATTACGATCTCTTTTGCAGGTTAAGATTTAAAAAATATTATGTTCTTATGAATATGATGTGATTGATATTTCTTTTTTTTACCCTTACTGGGCATTTGAACTCACCCTTTTGTATGTTTTCATTTCCCCAGGTCAGGAAGAAGGGTATTAAGTAATATATGCCAAAAGGGACTCTAGGTTTGATAAAATAAAAGGGAGATAGTGTAGATGATTTATGAACCGGTTGTTTATGTTTCCTAGTTTCTAAATACACTATACCTCTATGGTCTTTTAATGGTTTTGTTATATGTTGTAATAAGTGTGATTCAATTCTGAAGTAATAATAATGTATGTAAATTATGGGTCATTATAGTTGGTATCAGAGGAAAGGTATAGTCATCCTTTGGAAACTAGGATGTGAAAGCCTTAGTAAGAACCCTAAGGATATATATAAGAATAGAACACAATATTAGTGTTTTAGAAATGGCCATGAACAACCTATGATAAGACCTTAAGTGTGAAATTATATTCTGGATTATGTGGTTTTCCTATTATAATTAGTGTTTCTCACACTATTCTTCTTTGTTTCAGTCAATGGTTGGAACCTGAAGGAACCGTGTTAATGCAGAATGCAGCGGGAAATGCAATGATAGTCCCCCTGAGCAACCGAACTTTATGGGAGATGGAATGAGAAATCTTATAGCCATGCTCACACAACTTTTTCAAGCTATGAATCATACAGGACTTCCAAACTAGCAAAGGAAGGAGCACCAATCTATTGAATCCTTCATGAGGCAGCATCCACCCTCATTCAGCGGGTCTATTAATCCATTAGTGGATGAACAGTGGATCAGTACCACAAAAATGGTATTTTCAGTTCTTCAATGTTCTGAACATGATAAAGTCATTTTAGCAATATATGGTTTGGAAGTTGAAGATGATCAATAGTGGAATATTATCAAGAATACGAGGTAAAGAGATGAAATTTAGTCCATTGAATGGGCGAGTTCAAGAAATTATTTTTCAATAAGTACTTCCCTCGTATTCATCAAACAAATATGGAGAAAAAGTATCTTGAACTGAAACAAAAGGATGATGAATCTATTGGTACCTACGAAGAAAATTTTACAAGACTTACAAGTTACGCTTCTGGGATTATTTTCCAACCTGAGAGTAAGATCGATCGATTCTTTAGTGGCCTAAAATCAAGACTTTGAAGGGAATTATCCATAAGGGACTCCAATAGCTACAAGGAAATCATTCGATGTGCTCTCAAGGTGGAGATGGAGATTGGAGTAACCCATAATCCATATGCGTTTAATAAGAAGAGAAAAATGGAATTCAAAGGGAAATATAAATAAGACACTGAAAAGAAGATGAGTTTTCCCTTATTCTAAAAGTTTGGAAAAAACATGGAGGGAGTTGTCTTAAAGGGACAAGTAAATGTTTCAAATGTGGAAAAGAAGGTCATCGAGCATTTGAATGCCTCAATGATGGGAAGAAGATGTCTAGTTTTGCAAAAAAAGAAATGTCTACACATAGTGCACCTCCTACACTTCAATGTTAAAAGTGAAAGGAAATGGGGCATTATGCTAATCAATGCCCTAATCCAAGGGTGGTTGATGATGATCAACATCAACAAACTCTTAAGTCTAAAAGCAATGGAAATTCACATGCAATTTCTATCAATGATGTGGAGTACAATAACGAAGTGGTGAAAGGTACACTTACCATCCACTCTAAAGTAGAAAATGTTTTATTTGATTCTAGATCCACCCACTATTTTATTTCTGATTAATTTTCTAAGGGTATCTCTGTATTACCTCAGTAGTTAGATATGGAGTTAGTTGTGACAACCCCTAATGGCACAATAGTTGCATCAAAAGTTTACAATTCATCTCCGATTGAAGTTTGTGGGAAAGTGCTTCCTGCAAATCTTTTAATCCCTCCTATAGTGGAATTTGATGTGATTCATGGAATGGATTGGATTTTTTTATATGGATCTCATATCAATTTCCAAATAAGGGAAGTCATATTTCATATTCCAGATCAATTTATGATCGTCTATCGATGCAAGGATGGACATAACCTTCTAGTGGAAATTTATTCAATCTTATGGGTCTTGATTCCACTAAATGAAGGTTATTTATCTCAAATGGTTGGAGAGAAACTCACAGTAAAGAATATACCCATTTTATGTGAGTTTTATGATGTATTTCCGGAGGAATTTCCAGGTCTTCCACCAAATTGTGAAGTTGAGTTTTCAATAAAACTCATACCGGGTGCTATTCCTATTTCAAATAAACCTTATAGAATGGCCCCAATTGAGTTACAAGAATTGAAGAAGAAACTACAAGAGAATTTTGATAAGGGATTCATACGCCCTAGTGCGTCACCTAAGGGATCACCTGTTCTGTTTGTTAAGATGAAAGATTGATCAATGAGACTCTGCATTGATTATCGAGAACTTAACAAGATCACTATCAAGAACAAATATTATCTCCCACTCATTGATGACTTATTTGACCAACTACGCAGAGCTCAATACTTTTCAAATATTTATCCTTGTTCAGGGTATTATCAATTAAGGGTCAAAAGGGAGGATATAACAAAGATGTCTTTCCATACATGGTATGGACACTATGAATTTATAGTGATGCCATTTGGTCTTACTAATGCCCCTGATATTTTCATGGATCTAATGAATAGAGTCTTTAGAGACTATCTTGATCAGTTTGTGGCACTCTTTATTGAATATATTATTGTCTATCCAAAGAGCAAGGAAGAACATGAAGATCACTTGAGAATTGTATTGAAGACCCTGAGAAAGGGGAAGCTTTATGCCAAATTTACCAACTGTGAATTTTGGCTTCAAAAGGTAGAATTTTTGGGTCACATAATCTCAATAGAGGGGATATCTATGGATCCAACAAAAATAGAGGATATCGAATGATGGTTGAGACCAACAACAGTAACTGAGATCCGATGTTTTCTTGGTATGGATGGATATTATCGATGTTTTGTGAAAGATTTTTCATAATTATCAAACCCACTAATCAAATTGACTCCGAAAGGAGTTAAGTTTGTTTGTACAGAGGAATGTGAATAGAATTTCAAGGAGTTAAAGAGTAGATTATCCAGTGCACCTGTGCTCACACTACCTTGTAGTGCAGAAAGGTTTGTGATCTATAGTGATGCATCCAAGAAGGGATTGGGGTGTCTTCTCATGCAAAACAATATGGTGATAGCTTATGCCTCACGACAGTTGAAATCCATGAGCAAAATTACCAAACTCATGATTTGGAATTAACTGCGGTAATATTTGCATTAATGATTTAGTGGCATTATCTTTATCTTGAAAGGTGTGATATTTATACCGATCAAAAAAGTTTAATTTATATTTTAACACAAAAGGAGTTGAATATGCGCCAAAGAAGATGGTTGGAGATGATTAAGGATTATGACTGCGCAATTTATTATCACCCTGGGAAAGAAAACAAGGTGGAAGATGTATTAAGTCAACAAGACCATGCTATCCTATCTATGATGAGGATCACAAATGATCTAATATTTATGGATTTACAAAGGATGGATCTTGGAATTATAATGGAAGGGGGAAAATCTTATCTTTCTCAAATGAATGTTCAACCACCTATACATGTAAAGATTAAAGAGGAACAAAATGAATATGTATTGTTACAAAAGAAGGTGAGAAATGTCCATGAATTCAACCTTGATTGTGATGGGATAATAAGGTTTAGAAATCGGGTTTGTGTTCCTCCCATCCCAGAATTAAAGAAGGAGCTACTGGAGGCTCATAGTTATTAATTCTCTATTCATCCTGGAAGCACGAAGATGTATAGGGACCTAAAAGTGAACTTTTGATGGGATGGAATGAAAAGAGATGTTATTGAATATGTATCTTGATGCTTGGTTTTTCAGCAAGTTAAAGCTAAGAGATAGAAGTATAAGGGGATGTTACAACCATTACCCATACCTGAATGGAAATGGGAAAACATCACTATGGACGTTGTCACCGGACATCCTAAAACATCCAAAGGAAATCATGTTATCTGGGACATAGTTGATTATCTTACAAAGTCAGCACACTTCATTGCTATTAGAGAGGATTTCTCTCTGGATCAGCTTTCCAGGATATATGTGAATGAAGTGGTAATATTGCTTGGAGTACCACTTTCAATTATATATGATCGGGATCCAAGGATTACCTCAATGTTTTGGCGAAGTCTTCAGCATAATCTGGATACAGAGTTGAGTTTCATCACTTCTTTTCATCCTCAGACAGATGGTCATTCTGAGAGGACAATTCAAACTCTAGAAGATATGTTAAGAACTTGCTCTATGGATTTCAAATTTGGTTGGGATCAACACCTATCTTTGGTGTAATTTTATTATAATAATATATTTCACTCCAGTATTCAGTTGGATCCTTATAATGCTCTCTATGGAAAAAATGCAGGACTCCAACTTGCTTGGATGAAGTTTGGGAAAGAAATCTATTAGGACCTGATCTTGTTGATGAGAAGGAAGAAAAGGTCAGTTCTATTAAAAAACACATAAGATCAGATCAGAGTCGACAAAAAAGTTATTCCGATAACCAAACAAAATACCTAGAGTTTGAAGTGGGTGATAAAGTGTTCTTACGATTATCTCCTTGGAATAGAGTAATGGGATTTATAAAGAAGGGAAAGTTGATCCCTAGGTATATCGGTCCTTTCGAAATACTAGATCGTGTTTGGAAGGTAGATTACTGATTGGTGCTTCCACCGAATCTCTCTCAAGTTCACGATGTGTTCCATGTATCTCTCTTGAGAAAGTATATACCTGATCCTTCACATGTACTCAGCTCAGAAGTTGTACCGCTGGAGCAAGATCTTTCTTTTGAAGAACAGTCGATAGAGAATCTGGATCTTAGCGAAAAAGTCCGACGAAACAATACCACTCGCTTGCTGAAAGTTATATGGGGAAACCACCAATTAGAAGAAGCTACACGGGTGCTTGAAGATATGATGAGGGAGAGGTATCCTCATCAGTTTGTTACAATGTGACAAATTTCGAGGGAAAAATTCTTTTTAAGGGGGGTAGAATGAACACCCGATATTTTTATTAGAAATATTTTGTTTTTTGTTATATACATCATCAAAGGAATCACTCACTACACACAACACTATCTAGGTTTTCTTTACACGCAATCACGACCTTCCTCGATAGCTTGCGTTGAATTCTATACCATGTTTCACTAAACAACGATATGTTATTAAAATATTATATAAACTAGCTGTTATGAATAGTAATACCAAATTTTTGAAATTTAATAAATTTTATCTTTCAAAATGGACTTAATTTTTGTATTCGGAATATCAAAATTATCCTAGGGTGAATTTTTGTTATTTTTCTGAAAACATTCAATTTTTTATGAATAGTGAAAACAATAGGTTACTATTTAAAAACCGACTTTTTATTTAAATAATTATTTGTTTTAATTAAATTTATTTTAGGTCAAAATTGAAACATAATACCCATATAAGTTCAAAGTAATTCATTGGAGTCATTTTAGAATAATTTTAGATATATAAATATTTTATTTAACTTTTCACCGTCTTTTACCCACCTCCTATGAGAATTTGACATTTTCCATAAAACATAATTTTACCGATTCTGTTAGTGGAGTTTAGAAAACCCGAGAGACAGGGTTAATATAAAGGAGGAAAATGTGATTCAGTAAGATAAAAATAATTTTTGGTGAATCGTATCTTTTTACTTTTATTTATCACGATTAAAAGTAAATAGGGTAATTAAGGGTAACAATGGTATTATTATTACCCTAACACATGTCCTAATTATATTAGATAAGTTTAATTCGACCAGAAACAACCTTAGGAATAAAATATGACCATTTAGGTCCACTTGGATTAGATTAGGACATTTAATATTATTTCATTTAAAGAAGAGTTAAAATAGTTAAAATCAACCTTTAATAACTAAAACATTTTTAACATTGGGTTATAAATAAGATAAATTCGACTATAAATATTAATTAGAAAGATAAAGGGATTTACTAAATAATGGTATTTTATTTATAATGATTAGAACTGAAATAATTTATTTTATTTATGACACAATGATGATGCAATAATTACATTATTAAGGAAATATTAACATAATTGATATTATAAATACCCAAATAAATGTAATTTGAGACTTTTTATGAATTAAACTAATTTTATAGGTTAATATGACATATTAGTATTAATTTAGTTTACTTTTTTCGAACAAATAATGATTATATGATTTTCACAAAAATCAATTACGAAATAGTGTCAAAATTGACATAAAATAGTTTTTAAAACAAATATTATATTATTAATTGTTATTTTATTCCTAAAAATCTAATATTAGGTCAAATGACTTAGATAAGGTTATATATATTAATAATGAACCACTTAGGGTTCGTTTCTCTTGTTATAATAAGTTTATTAACCACATACTGTAAGAAAACAAGAACATAAGGTAATAGTTAAATTATTTAACTTAGAGTTAAATCTAAATGATAAGGTTAAAATAGTAACCTAAACTTTTCTAAAATCTATTTGTTGAGATGATTTAGACCCATACCCACCTTATCTTCGAAATAAATCAATATTGATCAATTGAATACCGAATATGACTTTATTATAAAATGATATTTTATGTTTATCCTAAAGTGACCCTCTCCTCCCTTATAAAAGGGCACCTCCTCCCTCTCCTCCTCACACAACTTTGAGTTTTCAAGATCATCCAAAACCTGGAAATTCCTCTTCTCCACTTCCACAGAAACATCCTATAGGTCCTGGTCTTCTTAAAAGACCAAATTTACTACCCTAAGAGGAGGTTAACAAGAGGTGCTTCAAAGAAGAGGTAATGTCTGTTACTGATTCTTTCAACTTTATTTATTCTTATACTTATTCTTCTTTAGTTGTTTCATTATGAAGTAATAACATCAATATCACTCATATACGGATATTTTATTATAAATATTAAACAACCCTATTTCACCTTCTATCCATCCTACGGAAAACGAAATCACCGCGCGTGCGTACGTACGGAATATCGTCTCTACGCCGTGGTGTAATATGTTTTCCACCACCACCTTACTTGGATGTGTATAATGGTGTAAAAAATAACTATATATGATTATTGTAAAGTGATATTGATTCTTAAATAGTATTCATACACTTAAATATAATTCCACGATCATGGGAATGATATCATCTCTTGTGCGTACATACGGCCTACCGTCTCCACGATATGATGCGACTCATTCTACATGATCTTCAATGAATAATGATTATATAAATGAATTAAATGAATAAATATGATATATTTTACACTAATAACATTCTGTAAATGAGGTATATATAACCTAAAAAGGAGAATAAGAATCTGTTCGACAAAACACGCATAAGAACAAAAAGCAATAAACACCCGAATAACAAGTAGCAATGAAATATTACTAATACGAAGCTAAGAATATGACCATATATAATATCCTAAAAATGAGTAATATTCTGGAGAAAGTCAATAACATTATTTAAATAATTATATAGGAGTTTAATACACGTATGAAGGTAATTGGACCTAAGGTAAGGGAAAACCTCCAAATCTCAATTTTTAACTGAGATTGTTTATACTTCGGTATTTACATGGGCATATTTATCATGAACATCCATGTTTACTCAATATGTAATATTATTTATATCAGACTAAAATTGTTTAAATCCAATATTATTCATTGGTGAGTTTTAGTAAAAGATATGAATGGAATCTTTTGTCATTTTTCATACGAGTTATTTTTGGACTTTTTCGACAAAAGTACGAGAAGAATGTTTTTTTATCTTATACGACATGAAGGGATTTTTATAATTATTTACATGAAGCTTCCTATACTAGTTTTAATGTTTATTTTTAATCATATTTGTTTTTTTAATTTTATGACATTTTATGAAAGGAAAAATGTTTTTTTGAAGTAGAAAGGATATTTTCTTCAAAAAAGGAGTTCTAGTGTTTTATCAAAATTATTTTCCGTATAAGAAAAATATAGGGTTCAATTTCTATCCATATTTTTACACTGTTTTGATTATGTTATGATGAAATTATTTTTATGATGTCCTTTTATCTTATATGGATCATGTTATCATGGCATGATGTTTAAGAATCTGATTTTTATTACATGGGTTATGCTATGATGTATGATTTATGATTTTGTGGAGCACATAAGAATGGTTTCATTATGAGATGGGTGGGACCTATATCTCCCTCCAATTCATTGGGTAAATATTTTTATCTCATGAGATAGACATGGCTGGAAGAACAGGTTAATCTGGTTCAGTGATACATGACTGAAACGAGGAGTGAACTCGGTTTAGAAATGGACTTTGTCCACTAAGATAGTCTTGGAAATAAGTCTTGACTAATAAGAAATTATTATCTATGATTATGTGTATATTACGCAGTGTTTCAAGTTATGATTATTGGGATTACATTTCACTACTATGATTTATCCCATGTTATGAAATTATGATCTATTTTGCAGGTTAATATTTCCAAAATGTTATGTTCTTATGAATATGATGTGATTGATATTTCTTTTGTTTACCCTTACTGAGCATTTGAGCTCACAGTTTTGTATGTTTTCTTTTCCCCAGGTCAGGAATAATGGTATTAGGTAAGATATTCAAAAAGGGACTCTAGATATGTTAAAATAAAAGTGATATAGTGTAGATGATTTATGAACCAGTTGTTTATGTTTCCCAGCTTCTAAAGACACTATACCTATACGGTCCTTTCATGGTTTTGTTATATGTTGTAATTAGTGTGCTTCAATTCTAAAGTAATAACAATGTATGTAAACTATGGGTCGTTATATACCACCACATCATTAGAAACTTAAGCCTCAACTATTTTGACTACATATTCATGATGAAGTTCCCTTTTCCATTTTTGGAAAATGTTTCATTGACTATTAGGGCCATCATTTGAATAATTTTTCATACATTTACAATAATAGAATTGAGCATTGGTAACTTATTTCTTTCCCTTTCAATCAGGAACATGGTGTATTTTTTCTCAAAACTTTTTGAAAACTCTTTTCCTTTTTAGGAAGGCACCAGGGTGATTCCTTCCATAAGTATTACAGGTTGAAAAATTCCATTTTTTATTCTTCTTTATAACCATTATTTTCAATGACACCCTTTTCTACACTTTTTTTCCCTTAAAGTCATAATACATAGATAATTCATTTTTTATATTGAAAACACATGAGACTATAAATTTTTATGATGAGAAATTTTCAGATACCAGTTCTCTTTGTTGTAATGGTTTTAACCCATCCAATAAGAGTTTAATATTTCTCTTTGGATTATGTAAGTAATCCATAGAATTACTTACTAAACCTGTAAATTTTGATTCATACATGGAAATGTATTCATCCTCTTTTTACCTCATACTCTATAATTTTCTCTCCATATCAACTCGTTATTCCTGAGGAAAATATTCTTCTATGATTTGTTCCTTAAAATCATTCCCTTTAATTTTATAAATTTTTTTCTCCTCTTTTTTGTTTTGAATAAATTACCACCACTGATCAACATGTCGTATGAGATAATAAACTACCATGAAAAACTTAACCATTTCATTACTTTCCAAAGATAGAAATATCGTATCTATGGAACTTATCCACCACTCACATACAAATGGGGTTATTGTCTCATTGAATGATGGAGGTTTTTGTCACTTGAAAATATCTAACATTTTTCCTAAACATTGTGGATTTGGGTTCTCCATAAATATAATTTTATTATTCATAACATATGTTAGTTGTCCCATTATAGTAATAAGTTTATCAGCTCTAGTTGTAGCTCCTGCTCTAGTATCTTTATCTTGCATAGAAGAGAAATCCCTACATGGGAAGCATGCATTGATATAGTTTCCATTCCTTCCACTAGGTTCAATTTCTAAACAATATCATACACTAAATTATGTTATTAATTATAATACATTACATAAAACATGAAAAATAAATAACATAGATTAAAAAATTTATTCATAGCTAATCTATAATTCTCCCACACTATTTCTTTGGGGATATATTAACTTTTAAATCCTTCATAATGATTTGTAAAAAAATTTGAATTACCCTAACAATATCACCTGGTATGGTTATACTAGGTTCATAGTAATGTCTATTGTAGTGTACCGGGTTACGCCAAGTCAAGCTTGGCGCACCTTGTTTGAGTTGTTACCCCTAGGTACATCTATACCTGAATAATGTTCACTTGTAGTATCCATATAGGGATGTATTTGTAGAAATACCTACATAATGTCATCATTATCAAAATTCTAGTATTTTCTTCTATGATTATACTCAAGGTATATAAAAGTTTTATGTTTCCAAATATACATATCTAAATATAGTTATCATGTTTTCTATAAAAAAAATTAATACCAACTATAAAACCCCTCGACCCCTATAGCATGGAACAAGTGCCTTAAATTTTTACATTGGTACTAGGAACAAGAGATCACATCCCAAAGGACGGAATTGATTTGTAGTTTTAGAAATAAAGATACATACATAAGTTTTACATTACAGATTGAAATGAAAAACAACATAGAAATTCAATTGTAAACATCCATAAACACCTAGAGTATCCCTAAAAATCATTAATAATATAAATATTCACATCAGGAGGGAAATAAATCATAATAAATAGTTGATCTATGATTATTATTAATGGTATGCGATACAGAAGAAGCTATAATAATCAATATTAATAATTCAAGGTGAATTACTGATGACACATTCCATTAAAAAAATACAGAGCGTAATATGGTAGGAGTAGAAGATGATTAAATATTTCCATATAAATTATCAAATGATAATAAGAATTAACCATGTATATTATACTAGTCAAATAATCACATGGAATAAATATTAATAATATCACAATGGTGGAATTTATTATTCTGGACATCTAAAACATGATGTCAAGGCCCTATCTAAAACATTTGAAAATAAATGTTTAAGGTCTTGATCAAATCCATATCTTTTTGTCTCTTGAGACCTAAAGATTAATTGAGGTTATATTGAAGGCCCATAAAAACACATACTATGTCAAATTCATTCCTCGTATGAATTAGTTGAAACATAAACAATATATACATATAAAATGTAAATAACTTTCCCTAAACAGTAAAAATAATCCCAAACCATTCTGAGAAATATGGTGAATAGTGTCAAGAAAGAACATACATATTCAAACTAATAAAAAATTATTTAATAAAATATGGTAGATGATATAATAAAATATAAATCTTAATTAATCGTAATATTCCTCAATGGGTGTGTAAATATATGAAAATTATTTATCGAATGAAATACCCTTTATACATTATAAAGAAGAGTTATTTTGAAAAAATCATTTTTATTTGTAATAAAATAATATTGTAAATATATGAATCTTATAAAATAAAATAGAATAAAAATTAAATTATTTTTGAAGCATAAATGAAGGAAAATTTTATTAAAAAAATGTTTTTATGAATCTTTAAAAATCGGCCACTTTCGTGCAGTTTAAGAGAAAATATGACAGTCTATAAATAGAAAAAAGGATTGATTCTTTACATAAATATATAAATAAACTTCAACAATTTTTTAATGATAAAAATTGTGTTATTATAAAAATATTGTTTTCCTAAAATAGATTTTTAAGTGTAATTGAAAAATGGAAAGAAATTTTAATGTACCCTATTACCAGAAATGCTTATTTGGAGTAATTGAGAAGGGAAATTTATAAAATAAGTACTATAACATAAATGAAATATGAAATTATCATGATTCACATATAAAATTATTTTAAATAATCATATAAAATTAATTAATAATTACATTGGGTTAAGGAGATAGAAAGTATAAAACCTAATGAAAATGGGGGTTTAAGAAGAAACACTTACCTCTTTCAAAATAGCCAAACCATATGCCCCATAAAATTAATAATCATAAAATGAAACATTTAATACCATAAAGATAAATATATTCATTACAATACACTTAAATGATATGTATAAATACACCACACTAATAAAATAGTTGTGAATAATGCATATCTCACAAAAAGAAAAGAGAGATGATAAAACCCATACCTTTTATCTGAATATGTTACTCACTTGCTCTTAATGTCATATATAATGAAAATAGATTCATTAATAATTTAATTAAGAACCCGTTAAACATTTAATTGATTAATTATAATTTTTTATTTTAATTTATGGTTTTTTGATGAGTTATAAGATTCAATTTTTTTCATTTGGAAGTGTTCATTTCCTTTCTTTTCATGATTAGTTCACTAGAATACATGTAAAAAAGATAATGTTAAATGGTAATAGTAATACATAATTTAAATTATTAATTAATAATGAACCTAAAAAATATTTAATGGTATTATATATCATTATTTCCATATTTGAATATGATTCATTCGAAAAAAAATTATTGACAATGATTTAGATTATTTTGGCAATTTTTATCATCATGCATTAGTTTTTTCTTATAAATTATATATATATATATTCTTATTCAAAAATATTAAATAAGTTATATAAAAAAAATTAATATATTTTATATCAATAAAAATTGTTTTATGACCATGCTTGAAGGTGTAATTGAACAAAAAACTCATCCTCCACAAAGGAGAAAAATCATCACCTCATGGACTATATTTTCATTTTTATAATAAAAATGGAATGGGGAATGAATTGATGGTGTATATCTCATTATCATAATAAAATTATTTTATATATAAGATATTAGATTGATAATTCATATTTGGACATAGGAGGTAAGGAAATTATTTGAAACTAAAATAAACTGAATGAAAATTAAAAGAACAAAAGGGAATTTTACCTCTCTAATTCATCTCCTAGGGAACCTTCATAAGAAAATTTGAAATGGCCTTTTGGGTGAGACCAGAAAGACCATAACATGGGGGAGAGATTTCTAAGAGGTTTTGTGTATAAAGTGTACATGATTCATGACTTTGGAGGTGTGTGGAGAAGAGGTCATGATGTGTGGTATTTATAGTGGCGGAGAGAGGGTTTTTTAATATATATTTTTCATTTTTTATTATCATGGAAAAGACTATGAATAGTTTGAGAATTATCACTAGTTATATTAAAATAATTAAGGATATTTTGATATTATGGGCCTAAATCATCAATACAACATCTATGACTAAAAAATTCATGTATTTGTTTAATATTATAAATTACTGTATTTCACAATTCAAAAAAACAATATATTAAAAAAATTCAAAAAACCACTTTAACAATATTTCAACAAGTATAATTCAAAAATGGAATCAATTTCATAATAAAATTATAGATATATGAAATTTAATTTGTATTTAAAATCATCAATTAATCGAAGAATATGAATTTCAATATTATATCCGATTTTATGACAGTTTCGAAAATTAATTCTGGTATCAAAAAATCATATTATAATAATAATACAATATAATATTAATTAATGAATCCCTTTTATTAAAATAAATGTCATTTACATAGTTATTTTAATTATAAAATTTCAAATAATCATTTATGTTTCACAATAAGGCCAACACTTAATTTATCACTATTAATTAATTTGTTTACTTATATAATGATATAAATATACCATATTTTCATTTATAAGATACATAAATTTTATTTATACATTAGGTGAAGTTGCTATTTTATTGGTTATATTACTATTCATAGTGGTCATATTACTGTTATAATGTTCACATTTAATAGTTTGTTATGGAGTTAATGTCGGTGCTTTCTGATGCATAAAATCTCGAAGATACTAAATTTAAAAGAGGCACACAATAAAATCATAGAGTGTTACAATAAATAAAATATAATGGAAATAGGTTTCTAATTCAAAATATATCTCAAATAAGTAAGTTTGAGATAAGAAACTATTATATATATGGTAACATTTAAATTAGAATCCATTTAAGTGAAAAACATCATATGCAGTTTTAAATCGAATGAATTGTAAGAATAATATAGTCATAGGTAATTATATACACCATATAAAGAAAGAAGTTGGAGAATATAGTACTTGTCTTGTCCAATGAAAATTAGGGTAGAAAAAACCATACCTGATAGTCCTTACATTAATGAAATTTATTTAACCTCATGTCCAATAAACATAACCATATTAATAAATTAATTAATAACGTTATTTATATCTATTCAGTTTTTTATTTTTTTAATGATACCCATTCACTAAAAATATATTATTTATTTATAGTTTATTTTCATCATTAAATGTTGGTAATTTTAATTCTATCATATATATTTTTTAATTGTGATGTTAGACCTCATTTTTGGATACAAATCTCATTATTCCATGATTAATATAGATATTACATTAGTTTTATACAAATAATTATTAATTTCTATTTATAATCAATAGAAGTAATTTGTATGGTTTTTAAAAAAATAATTCATTATGAGCTTGTTTCAGGTAATTTATATATATCATCACATTACGTTATAGATATCTTTTGTTTTTGTGTTCATGTGTGCATTTAATGGGTTATGGTGGAGTATATTGGTATTAAAAGTGGTGGAGAGATAGATATAGGTTATTTTTGGGTCTCATATACTCATATTGGGTCCATTTTATCTCTTTAGTAGGTTTTGATCTCCCGGGGACTATGTTGCAATGTTGTGGGGATGTTGGATGAGCTGATGAGAGACCTCTAGAATGACCAGGGATGTGAGATTTGATGTGGTAGAGTTAGTGAGTTTTTATATGTTTAGTTTGGAATATACTAGAGGATTAGGATATGTGGGATATTTGATAAATTTTTACATCTCATGCATAATGATTTACACCCTTCAGATAGTGTTATAAAAACACAGGGATCTTATTAGTGGGAAGAGACATCGAAGACTTGACTGTGTGTAATAGAAAAGGGTTTCCTATAAGTTTTGGGTTGTGTTTTCTCCCTTATTAAATTTTAATTGAGACCCAAGAATGGGTCATGGGTTTGGTTTGGGACTTGGAATCAATTTTCCATGGTGTATAGAGTGTTATGGATCCTGACAAGCATAGGTTAGTGATACTAGGTGTGTTAAGGGTTCTCAATGGGGTTTTAATTATATTTTCAGCCTACGTTGCAATGAGCCTATAGGATATTATGTAACAAAAGGGTGACAGATGTGAGTTGGTATCGATGTGTAGAAAACATGAAGGGTTAGAGGGACCCTAGTGGATGGTCTGATGGGCGATGCACGATGTGTTTGATACTTGGTTATATGCCTATGTGGCTATTAACCAATGATGATATGGTGGGCTATGTGATGGAAATTGGGCCACGTATAATATTACAAGTGTGTGTGTCTATGATAAACAATGGATGCGAATGGAAGGTTTGTTTTTGAGGCTTAGTCATTCCATTAGTGAGATTGTTGAAAAGACTACTGGAGTGATATAGATTCCATGTGTTCCTAAAGTCAATCCAGATCATGTGTTATAAGGTAGTGATGTAGAAGGGGCCTTTTCATCGAGTGGGGAGTCCTATACAACCACTCCATAGGTGATAAGGAATGGGTTTATAGATAAATGTGGACCTTTCCTCGAGTTTTCTTGGGTTGTGATGAGGTAACATTCCCTAAGAGGATATTCTCTAGGTAGTGGACCTCCAGTGAGAAGAATGGCATGGTAAAATGAATGGTTTGGATGATGGACCCCTCCTTGAGTGATGCACTAGTGTGTGGAGATGTAGACATATGACTTTTTATAGTCCCATATGGTAGTGGGTTGAGGGTTGGATGATTCCATACCCTGAATATTAAGATAAATATCGGAAATTGAGTAAGATGGTAGGAAGATATATGGTGATGCAATGATGATAATTATTTTATGTTACTGAATCAGCTATAATTAGGTTCCATGGTGGGCTGGATACATAAGGTGACCCAATTCCTTGTGATTCTTGGTGGCCTGGTTAACACACAATGTCTATGGTACTTGCATGAAATGTTTATTTTCATCACCTATACACATATATAATATATTAAACAAGGGGAATTTTGTGATATTCTACTAAGATATATTTCTCACACCATTTACTGGAACCTTAGTGCATAGGAATACATTATGTCTACTTTTAGGTCGATCATAGGTTGTGCAACGGATCAAAAAAGTGTGGCTATATGGGTATTTGAAAACTATCACAAACCACCCCAAATACCTTCATAAACTAATGTATGATCTGGTCCTTACATAACCTAAAGGGTGATACTGGTGTCCATGGGTTTGCGACTAGTACCTAGAATCATACATTAAAAATTTATGATGATTTTCCCAAAAAATAGTGGAAGATAAATGATGAAATTAAATATTTAAATACTCTTCAAGAAGAATGTATAATAAACAAAAAGGTAAAAAATTTCCAAATAATATATCATCAAAGGACAAACCATCCATTAGGACCAATCCTCAGAAAACCCCTATAATAATTGTATCACATCTCCACTAGTCATCGCCATCTCTTTAATCCCCACGAATCAAGTACACATGACTTCACAAATTGGTGTTTCCATTTTCATAAACATAGAAAAAGATAATATATAAACACTTAAAGTAAAAGATGTCATATGGAATAAATATCCCAATAGGACCTCACTAAGTGTTCCATGAGAAATTTTATAACAATAAACCATTTATGAATTCGATTTAAATAATGAAAGGAATGTAAAGTCATTTACATATTTTCAATAAGACATGGTTTCAAATAAAATGATGGAATATATATCAAAATAGTCTTGTGTGAACATTTTATTTAAAATAATTATAAAAAATATCGTATATGAATAAAAGTGTTTTATGATGAATGGAATGTATAATCAAGTCGATAAAACAAATAACCGTGTTCATTGGCCTTAGGGTATGTTAGATTCTGGTAATTGAAACCTCAAACATCATGATCATTATCATCACACAATATATGATTTCAAACTCAAATAAAACCCCATTAAGTGACCCATTACGGAAATCAATCTATATCCCATTAGGGGACCTCTATTACAAATCATTCCAAATTTGGTTTAGGTTTTCTTATCAAGGTCATTCCATTACTAAGGATTTAGAATCATGGAATTTTCTTCATATTAACCAACTGACCACCCGATATCACATGTGATTAAAATAATCAATCAATTAGACATGTTAGAATCATTCATTTCAAATCAATTCATCATTAAAATTTTAATTAGAAAAATTTAGTTTCAACAATAATTTTCATTTCAAAATAAAATCCCCAGTTTTCATCATATTCATTCCGTTTTCAAACAATCTTTCAGTTTAAGAAAATTTTCTCAAGAATCAACATTAAATCATTTTATAAAATCTACATTCAAAAAAACATTATTTCTCAAAATATGCACAAAAATTTCAACTCCATTAAAACTAGGTGTTTTTTACAATCCCATAAAATTTTTAAATAAATTAATAAATCGTCACAAATTTACGATTTAAAATAAATTAAAAATTCATTCAAAATAAATCAAGCAATATCAGGTCACAATTGTTGGTTGAAGGATTTTGGAATAATATAACATCAATCATGTGATAAAACCGACACCTATAATGCGAACAACAATGCAAATGGAGGAGAATGAGATCCAGAAATAAAACCTAGAATCAAGATCTATCGAATAAAATAAACAATCAATTAACAATGAGAGGAAAAACTACTCTAAAAAGGGATAACCGTATTAGAGAGAGAAAAACCCAAATAAATGGAGAAAAAACATACCAGAAAGGAATGGGTATTCTATCCTAACTTTGATTCACAATAGAAGAGGTATTGAGAGCCTTGTATACCATTATTGTGTCTCCAGAATAAAAATAAATAACATTTGGATGACTGAAGCTGTTTAGGAATTTTAAATGGGGTTGAAATATTTTACATTATTTTTTTGTCAAAAACCCCTTTGAATAGTTCACTATATGGGTAACATGGTTAGTAATAGATATGTTCTGTATCAATATAACTATACTATACTACTATGTGGGGTTTATGTTTTGGCCGCATAGTTAAACTAACACTATAAAAAACCATGTAAACCCTCAATATCTAATAGAGAATGGTATCGAGGGGTGTCTACACAATTTGGAAAAACATCCACCCCCTTCCAGAGAACTATCACCTAGAACAAGGTTTTGTATGCTAAAAAGGATGATTTTCCATAACATCATACCAATAGTTCACATCTCCAAAATCACAAAAAAAATATAAAAATCACCCAAAACAATGAGATACATTCCCCCAACAAATTACAATAATAAATTTCAATAAGTACCTAAAATAAGGTAATGAGATGTTACAACCTCCATATAATAATAAAAACATAATGTCACCAAAAATATAGTTAAGAAGATTCCATAACAAGTATATGACTTCACTCCACTCTCATCATCACTCCTGCTATTATGTCTTAGGAAAATCATAACCGTGATTCCATAAGAAAAAGGAGAAACATATCATCCTCCCAGGAGTAAAATTTGTATTAGAATAAAAAATTGTTACTCGATACTTAGTCACAAGAAAAAAAGGTTTAAAATCAATATACTCCAAACATATGATATTATAATGGTCAAAAGTATAATTCCTATGATGTGACACATAAAACACATTATGGGTAAAATTCAACTATGGTGGAAGTTAGAAATGATAAGACACTTTCCCCTCCATCCCAATTATCTCAAAAGGACCTAAAACCCTCAAAATAAGCTTTCCCTATTCTTAAGACATCAATTAACCTATCTAGGTGAGAATATCAAGAACAAATTATCCCCAAATGAAAAATAAAACATTGTATATCCACAATTAGTATAAAAATTATATCGTCCCTATTTCATTACCATTCATAGATGAATTGATGAAATATTTTTTACTGTATCTTGGATCAATCTTGG
The DNA here is from genome assembly GCA_963277665.1 of Viscum album. NCBI lineage: Eukaryota > Viridiplantae > Streptophyta > Magnoliopsida > Santalales > Viscaceae > Viscum > Viscum album. The sequence continues at coordinate 1,912,666,245 of OY728155.1, forward strand.
TAAAACCAAGGATAATTCAACAACATATGACCACTATAATGGACATATATAATTCCATCCATAAAAGACAAGAAACTGATCCATTTTAATTGTATACTGGTAACTATTTTTGAAATAAAACTCAATCAGTCCAAAATAGGCATCCCAAGATCTTTAAATTTTGAGAACACAAGCCCTTATCATGTCATGAAGGATCCTTATAGATCATTCTATCTGGAAATCCATCTCATGATGATACTATATACAAAAAATCACTTAGGATCCCAACACCTCCAATAGGGATCTCCAAAAATGAGAAGTAAAATGGGGATCCCTATTTGATACTCTAATAGTAGGAACTCCATACAAATAGACAATCACTTTAACATGGAGACTTCCCAAGTCCTCATCATTGGTCTTATCACAAATTGGTATAATTTGAGCCATTTTGGTTAGCTTATCTACCAAAAACCATTTCATATTCTTCTTTAGTGGTGTATACAGGAAACCGAACACAAAATACCTCAAAAACTAACCCCACATCCCAGTCTTCACAAAAACAGGCTAAAGAAAACCCAAAGGGTTCTACTGTTCAGACATGACTTGTTGGAAAATATAAAAATGAGAAAAACTTTACTTGATGTATCACATAATATTTGGCCACAGGAATTATCTTAACATATCATAGAACATATTTGTGGTTGCATAGTGTACATTCCACTAGAAATTATTTAAATCACTTATCCCATCTTTTCTCATAGGCCATGGTATAATGTACCAATTTTAGAAACATTGGGTATTCTATGAAGAAAATGACCACTCACCAATGGTCTCCCAACCATAAATATAGTACATAATTCATTGTAATTCATTCTTAGGATTCTACTCCTAAATAATCATCTTGAGAAGCGAGGAATTCAACAGAAAAACATTTAGAAAAAACTCTTTCATATCCTCTTAAAAACAAAAGTGAAAATGAGAAAATATAGCCATAATATTCCACTCTTAGAGTGATTCTACCATGACCTAGGTTTTATGTTTCCTTCTCAAATAATTATCAATGAAATTCCCTTTCTAGGGGTATAATTAATGTAAAAATCAAAGGACATTGAGTACTCTAACAAATTCCTCTATCATAGAATAATATCTTATATAGAAAATATATAACTCAAAATGTCTTTTTGAATAAATGGAAAATAATTTTCCAAAAAGGTGTTTTCTCCATCTATAAATATCATACAGCATGGTTACAAAATTGAGATCATGGGTCAGATAATTCCTCCTGAGTGGCCTGAGCTATCTGGAACCATAGGCTACCATGTGATCACTATATATATTGATATATCCTAAACCTCAAACTGGTGTGTAAAAAAATCACACATCCCTAGGAAAAAACTAGAATAGTATCCACTTAAATAAAAGTAAAAATGCATTTTAACTTCTCACGATTACTATGAAATTACACATGCCACATGAACTGTACTCCTTTCTATGTGATATTGGTCATTAGAGGAGCCAACATTGATAAATATTTAACAAATCCATGGTAATATCCTGCTCTTCCCAAGAAGATACCTATCTTGAAAACATTACATGGTTACTCCCATGTCCTAATAGCCTTTACCTTCCCATGTATCATCTAAAATAACATGTTTTTAGAACACATGTTCCATAAAAATTACATCTTGAATCTTGAAATTAAATTTCCAACCGTCACATAATGTGTTTTCTCTTTCAAAATTTATAGAGACTCCGTTAAATGACAGATGTGGTCATCCTTAGTTTTGGAGTAAAATATTATTTTACACATAAATAAAACTATGAATGAGTCAAGGTACTCATGGAATATCCTGTTCATCAGAACCACAAATAGTAAATTATAAATGTTTTGAAGAAAAAGAATAATAAGATACTCATAACATTCATACCTACTCTTGAAGAAAGTATAATAAATGTTAGATTAATTTATTCTAAACTGGTGATAACCATATTAAAGGTCAATCTTTGAGAACCACTTTTCCTATTTAAACAAATCGAAAAATCATCTGACCATTGAAATTAATGGATGTTCTTTACCATAACTCGATTGTGTTTTCTATAATACAACCAAAGGAAAAGTGCCCCATGAGCCTTATTTTCAAAAATCACGAGAACCATCCAAGGGAACATACTCTAGGCTATAAATCCATTTTTCAATTAGTCATAAAACAAATTCATCATCACTTTCATCTATAATAGTGACACATATTATGATTGAATTGATACTAGATGAGTACCATTCACCACATAAATGGATAACTCCACCTCTCTTATCGATGGAAATACATATTAATCAAATTGAAACACATTAGGGAAAATGAAGAAAATTGGCCGAATATATTAATTCAGTGATTTCCACTCTAAGTCAAACTCAAACACTGATAGTTACCTTACCAGATATTAAAAATAAGGCCTTGATCTACTCTAACTCATGTTCTATTCCACTTAAAAACAATAGATTACCCCATCATGTGTATTAAAAATGTTCAGGGAAGATTACAATCAATATGTTCCTCTTATGATATCATAAAATCATTCCCAAAATATTAAATCAAGTGGTTTCTTTTTACAAACCATAAAATTAAAAGAAACACCAATATCTGATAAAAAGAAAACAAAAAATTGTAAAATGGATCCCCTTATCTCTTTGCTCTGAGGGACTTTGTAATATCCATAACGAAATACAAAATTTCTATAGGAATATTCAATAAATTCACAATACCAATCAATATGAATGTTTGAAATGCACCAATATAAAATAACTCAGATGCTAACGATGAAGCGATAGTGATGGTACCTCTCAAATTTATAGGACCCATATCATCTTCCACTAGAAACTCCTCCACTACATGAAGAAGCATATTAATAGATACCATAGGTTGGAACCCATCAATTCTTCAAGAATCTTATAGCACTGAAATACAACTCATTACTGTTGATCATGTACCGCTGTATAGAGAATAAAATATATGAAAAAACGTTTGTTGGTGGACTAGTCATGCACAAGAAATATAGATCTTGGATGACTCTTGGAGAACCAGGTTAAAATGATCAACATTTCTATATATAAATCACGTCATAGGGAATATTCAAGGAAATTAAGGTGATATGGATGATTCCTACTCTTAATATCAACCATGATACTCATTATTTATTCTAATTCCTTTAATAAAACTAAAAAAACATCCCTTGGGAGAAAAGGTAACTCTTGTAACCCCGACATACTAGCTACGTAAAGCCTCAACCATCAAGGATCTATCAATCACATCAGCACAATAGTTGATCTTCATCCAGGAATCCTAGTATTTAATATATGATCGAAGACACGTCTCAAATCCAGTATCTTTAATATTCTCATTTTTCATGACCTTGGTAGAAAAATGAAAAAGATTAGAGAAATGGTTTTCATACAATATCAAGGTCCTTTCACCCTACTAGAGTCTGAGAAACTCAAGGGATTTCACTAAGAAAATATATTCTCGATAAAATTGATATGTGAAATGAACTAAAATGTATTTCCACTCCAAAACCTCATGTTTCTTCATTTTCATCATCAAATCACACCATCTCTTATTAATCCCTTCCATATTGAAGTTATCACATTTCATTTTTATTGAATTGGGAGTTTATAAGAACTCAAAATGAAGCACAATATTTTTTAACCAATCCTTTACCTATTGTGGAATATTTGAGCCCAAGAAGAACTAGTGTCTTATGTAAAATATACTCTTGGATATGTTTCTAAGAATCATACCTTCATGGATCTACTAATGAAGCCTAAAAAGGAATGGGTGAAAGTACCTATCCCAGATCATGGACAACAAGCACCACAATCTCAAGAAGAATCAAGTCCACTTGAGGATTAACCAGCTATAGTTAAATATTTTCTCTTATTCCCTATATAAATGTCTTCATGGATCAATGATGATAAACACTATCAATAGAAAACACTAAAATAAATCATTAATGATACAAAAATAAATATGAAAATAAATATTCATACATATATCAAATCAGTCTGGTCAATTAGGAAAACACTTGAATCGGATCTAATTATTCCTTACGGAAACATTTCCTAAATACCAATGGTGATTTATGGCTCATTACAATGAGATTTTTTCATATAATCACTTGTAAAAACCCCCTTAGTCCCAAAAAATCATACCTCATGTCAATCAGGACAACCAAAACAAAATACAGACATCAAAAAAATAATACCATCCAATAGCTTTGAATTTGGTATGGAAACACAACTCATGGAGGGAGTTACTAAAACAAATAGGTAAAAAAAATACATTATAAAAGGACACAACATACATCAAGACAAAGCCAAAAAATACCATGTGAATGGTATATCATATCTCTACTGGTTACATCCTTCACTCCAAGTTCCACAAGTCAAGTACACCAGCCACATCTAAAAATATATTTACCTTTTCTGGAAAAAAGACAAAGATCAACTATAAATTCCAAAAATAAATGGTAGGTTGGGCGATAAACAACTTTTTAGGGTCTCATCACATGTTATATAAGTAATTCCCTAATAATAAACCATTTGTTCATTAAATTTTAATAAAACAAGGAATCGTTTGGCATATATGTATATATATATATATTGAAAAACATGATTTCAACCCAAAATATGTAATTTGCATCAAAATTTGGTTAAATGAAAGTTTTATATAAAATAGAAGGCATGGAAAAAATGATTAATAATTAATAGAATGAATAATAAAGAAAAAAATGAAGCATGTTTATAAGCTCTGTTATATATTATTTTTAGTTAATAGTATCCTCACACTTATGAATCTACATCACAGATCAATATATTTGTGAAAAATTAAAGCATCTCCCCATTAGGTGACCCATTATAAGAAATCAATCTATATCACATTAAAGAATAAATATGAGGAAATTGTGCCATGTTTGGTTTATTTAGTCTTGTCATTATCAATCTATTTATAAGAAGTCATAGTATTATAATTATGGTCTTAATAACCCAATAACTATCTAACATCACATGTTCTTCAAACAATCAATCTACCCAACATTTTAAAATCATTCATCAATCATAATATAGATATCTGATTTTAGTTTTATCATGAATTTTTCATTTCAAATCAAAATAATAGGCTTTCATCAATTTCATTACCTTTTCAACCCATATATCAATTTAATCCAATTTACTCAATAATAAAAAACAAATTCCTTCATTAAATAAACTTTCAAATCAATCTATAATTTTCCAAAAATCCTCGGAAAAATTTCACCACTATGAAATTGGGTATTTTTTACAATTCCATGCCCATTTTAAATCGAACATCCATTTATATCCAATTGAGGTTTTTAATTTATGTAAAATATCATTACAAGTAAATTAATCAGTATATTGTTTTAAATTGTTAAAAATGTAAATGTAGCCACCTACCATTAATCACATGAGAAAATCAGCACCCACAACAGGAACACTATTGAAAAAAGATGTAAAGGAGATCAAGAAATAAAATCTATAATCAAGATCTATAAAATCAGAGATATAATCCATTAAAAAGATAACATTCACCAACATCATAATAGAGATAAACATAAATTATATAAACCCCAAATAAAGGGTGATTTTTTTTGGAGAGGGATCAGATCTTCTACTATCACATTAATTCTCAACAGAATAGGTCTGAATAGAAAATGAATCCTCTAGAGAGACTCCAAAAAATAATGAAACTAATAGAAGCCGATTGGGGTGGTTAAGAATCATAAAATGGTGTATTTTGATATTTAATTAGATTATTGGTGGTTAAGAACCTGAATGCATGGTTTATTTTACGTGCCACATGGTTAGTTTTAATAGTTCACCCTAACCATGCGCCCCTACTGGACTAAGGGATGGGGTTAATGGTTTGGTTTCATAGTTATAGTAACTATATTCCAATTACACAATACATCATTATCCAATGGTGAATATTTTTTAGGTATGGATACATATATAAGACACACCATGTTCTCCCTTCTTGAGCACTATCACTTGGTTCACAGTTGGTTGTGTCTAACTGCTCATTTTTTTCCTAACCATTCCCAAACATTACATTGCTCCAAAACCACCAATGTTTTCCAAAGATCACCTAAACAACCTGAGAAATTCATGAAACAAAGTATGATCAATGCATGTTTAAATACATACCTAAAATAAGGTAATGAGATGTTTCACAAATAGGTTGTGAAAACGTTGTATGATGGAAGTAGTGATTTTGTCAATTTTTCTTATTTTTCATTATTTTTTATAGTTGTTATATTTACTGGGTGATCATATGTTGTGGTGGTTTATCCTATTACATGGAACATTTTTTGACAACACATTGTTCATTTATTTTTACATAATTTGATTATGATGGATAATGATTTATGTTTTTTTGATGTTGTCTAACTGTAATTCAAGGTAATACTCTCCCCATGGTATGGAATACTCCCTCACTACCAATTCAGTAGCCTCTTGCATAAATGGAGGTGCACCTAAAGTCACATAGCAAACTAACTCAAATTATTTTTCCAAAGTATGGGTTACATAGGGGATGATGAGATATTCTCAAAATATATAAAAGAGTGTATATATCTTGAATAAAATAATACTTTAGTTAACTTTGAGTTTATGACCAATATACCTAATATAATATATTTATAAAACCCAAATTCTAAAATATAATCATGGACTTCCCCTAGGATTCTTCTAAGGTGGATTCCCTTGATTCTTATGGTATACGTTTGTGTAAAGATTCATCTTTTCATAGTTGATGCACCAGATATTAGAATCTACTTTTTTTCCCGTATATTAATGATATAGATATCCCTTTCACCATACTAGAAAAAAACTCACATTACCTTTAATCATGTTCCATGATTTTTCCATTTATAATTATACCATTTTTGAAATTACACTCTTCACTTCTTCCCCTTTACCACATTCTGCTTTATTTAGTGGTGAATTATTTTCTTTTTCCCTTGATTTAATTTGAAAATATAGATCAAAGATAATTCTATTTATGCCTTGATAACACTTGATACAATATAGTCATATGTTAAATTTTTTTGGGAGAGTAATACTAATCAATTTTTTGAATTAATCCCATCAAAAAACAGTTTATATTTCTTTCTAGAGTGTATACATATTTTGTATCACTCCTCACTAATCTTATATTGTTAGACTCTTACATATAAATATTTTACTCTTCCCTTTGTCTAAAATATAAAATTTACATTTCCAAATCAACATATTTCTCACAAGGTAGGAAATATTCAAGTAATATCACCATAAAAACCTCCCATTCCATTCCATATATATCATCTACCACTTTAATTTTTTTAATTAATTACCACTATTGATAAAAATATCAACATACACAATAATGTATTGGAATAAACTTATCATTATAATTAATCTCAAAATATATTAATATATTTTCAAGGGACTCTATAAATTGTTTAATTACAAATTGATAGTTAGTCCCATTAAAGGATGGATGTTTAGATTGTATGAAGTGTTCTATCATCAGTACACCTTGTTGGGAAAAAATAGTATTCTCCATAAATCCAATATTGTCAGTTATAATTTTCCCAAATATATTAAAAATTTTCACAACTCTAATTCAATTATTATGAATTTTTTTATGAGGTAAATTCCTACATATATTATAGGTTATGAAATATCTTCCATTACCTCCATTAAGAACCATATCTAAAAATGGAATATAGTTAATTAGTTCATGAATAAAACCATGATTTTTAAACTATACTATATAATTTTGAATCTCATACAATAGTTGAAATAATGTGATTTTTTTAAGATTTCCAATCCTAAAATAAAAAGCATAGTGTCTCTAGAAATATATTTAAATAATATAAATATTTTCAAATCTATCATAATGGTTTATAAAGAACTTGTGAACTAGTAAAATCATATCTTTCTAGAATATCAAAGAAAGTGTTCAGTTAGACCACTTTATCATTCATCATGTGAAGATCGAGTTAATAACCAAACATCTTTTTTGGGGTTATTACCCCGATGTGTATCTCTTCCATATCCTATATCAAGTTTTTATCCTGAAATTGATATAATTTGAAAAAACCAAAAAATCTATTCTTTACCAAACTTTTAGAATGTTTACTTATACTTGGACTTATCCCTTGGCTCAGACATATGATTATGTTATCTAATATTCGTTTTCCTAAATCTTGTTCACAAATATTATATCGAATATTCATTGATACCATTTGTAATAACCCTAGATTTATTAAATCAGAGCTATTAGTTGTTTTATTACATTGGTACAAGATAAAAAGATCACCTTATAACTGAGTGAGTAATTTATATGTTTTGGGAGTCTATATGCATACCTGATTTCCATATTAAATTGGAAACATTAAAACAAAAAATTATAAACCTCTTAAAACATTCCTATTCATTTTTTCGAAAACCCTTGATTCATTCCATGGCACATTCTTGGTACCCTAGGGAAAATAATATAATAAAATAGAGATCTCAATATCCTTATTAAGGGAAGTTTAAAATAGAATATATCATGTATATAAAAGGAGTAAACAATATTTTTATGACCCCTACCATAAAGGGTACCCTAGTTGGACCGGAAATGAGAGGAGGAAGATGGTGACTGCTAGGGCCCCACCTCCAACAAGCCATAGGTTGGCGACTAGCACTGTGGGTATTGAAATATTATATTTGGGAGTCATTACCCTCAAAGAGAACATGTATAAGAGAGATATACGAAAGATAAACCTATCAAAACCATATCAAACATATATATAAGATATTACATGTTTATACATGTAATTCCATATAGTTATAAAACAACTAAAAGGAAAACTAAAATACCAAAAGGTAAATTTGGTAGAGACCATGAATCCCGAATAGCTCCTAAAAACCATGAGATAATAATATCTACCCTAATATCTACTAAGTTCCTTCTGACCTAAAAATATAATATATATATATATATGTGGGGTGAGTATAACTATGTACTCAGTGGGATCCTCCCCAGAGCCTCTCATTCAAAATAAAAATAAAGCATACAAAAGCATAGTGAATCTAAATCATCACCTAAATAGGTATACTATTTTCTCAACCAGACCATAGTTTTCTCTTATAATTCATCACATACAAGAGAGAATAAATTATATTAATGAAACTTTATGGGTACACCTCTCCTTATTCTACACTATTGTTTCCATTTTACCCCAACATCGTATGTCCCTAGCCATATCTCTAAAAAATAAAACATCCCACATAACCCAACACTAAGTATCATAACCTGCACCTCTTTCATATGATCATCATTTAATCCCATCCACATATCAAAATATAGTAACCAAGTAGTTTCTAGGAGTCAAAATAACCCATATTATGTGTATCATTCAATGGTTATTATACTAAACCAATTACAACCCAAACATCAAGTACCTCAAGCCATCACAACCTATACATTCCATATCTATAATAATTTATTTATATAATATATTAATTGAAATATATGAGTGTCAAATAACCACACGACATTACATCCATCTATTCCCCAACTAGGATGTCGGGGAAAACGTCTTATAAGAGACTACTAGGATCCAGTCTCCCTAACTAAAAATGGTTGGGTAGTGCTTGAAATAAATGAATATACATGATATATAGTATCTCAAAACCATAGTATGGGAATAACCTATCCATATACTCGTATGTAACAAATGTCAGTCGAACTCTCAACTGTCATTACTAAGAACAATATATCCTATAATAAAAAAATTAGGATCTAAATTAAATTACTTTCTTTTCATTAAATATATCAAATTGCATTAATGAATTAATTATCCATTAATTTGAAATCAACATTTGTCCTTGTTATACATTATCATACATCAAATCCAGTTCTATGCCCTCAGGCATAATTGAAACAAATTCCACATTTTTTAAAGATTATCACTGCATTTGTATTATATTAAGAACCATGCCCATTGGTTAAACATTTATAATTCATTATTAACATAATCATGTAATTCCAAGAACTCTAGGGAATCATCATAACCAACTATCAAGAGATACAACCAAGAACATCTAACTACCGTAAAAAGTAGTAAATGAATTAAGATAAAACAAGAATCCTGACCATTGTTTATATAATATATTTATAATAGGGAGGAATCCAGCTATAATCACATCAATGGATAAGAACAGATTCAACTCATTACAGCATCTCTGATACCATCCCCAACACCCTCATGAATATCCCAATTCATATCACCATCACAATCTCTAACTACTACCACATCATCTTAGCCTCCCCACCAATCTGATCAGGGATCTAAGGTACAAGCATCCTAGGCTCATATCTCACAACAATTTTTATACCCATAGCCCATCAAAAGGTTTTCATGAAAATAATAACAACCATGGTATCTTAGCCCTAAAAAAAGTCATTAATCCATCACATACTAGAGATCTCCCATGAATCCCATCATAATTCATTTATCTTTATAAGAAAACAACCACTTTAGATAAAATAATTATGTCTCTTTAAGGAAAAACTACTTTTTATTCCATATTGAGTTATCCAATTTATTGTTAATAGGCTATAAATATGGAAAACCTAATTCTTAATGTATTACAATCTATCTAATGTTAAGATTCTCTTAATAATTATTATATTTTAAAAATACCTAGTGATGAACCATTCTCATTTAACACGCCTATTCGTTTTCATCCTAAATGAAAATTAACATGATTTAAGTTCTTTATTAATTCCATTATCACATGCAAGATCACATTCAATTAAATATTCAAAATTTATAAATTTTATTTTCAAAAAATTAAAAGAATCCATAGATTCATTAAAATATTTATCTTATTTAATTATTTTGACAATTAATTAAAAATTAATAGATTTTCAATATAAACCATTTTATGATAAAAGAAAAATTTTATACTAACCATCCCAACATCCTATACAAGAATAAAGTAGACAGTAAATTGTCCATAAAATAAAATAAAACTTTATTATCATGGTATTAAATGTTAACAGGTGATCACTAACCACTTTTGATTAATATGGTCAAATATTTATTATTTTATTCAAATTTCCATCCAAGGGTCTAAACAATGACAAATTTATGATAGCACATAAATAAATTGGAGAAGAAAAAAGTAAAAAACATCAAAAGTGTCAATGTTCTTCATAAAACAACGGACCAATGTCACAGATCTTGATCACCTATCTTACAAGTAGAATACATAACTCCAAGGATGTTATGCCACAATCAGTCCAAAAGTGAAATATACATTAGGAAAAGGAGAGAAAATATCCATTTCATGAAAAAAAACATGGGAGAAACCAGACCGAAGAAAAAAATGATAAGTTAGAGAACATAACTTGGATTATTGTGGGTTGAAGACAGAAGGCTAGGATTGTTCCCATTTGAAGGCAACAAATGATGCTTTGAAAACTCATCCCAAGATTCCATGAGTACTTGGAATAATGTTCATAGGGTTTAGTAAATAAAGGGAACTATAGTTTATAATTTGTAATGAAAATGTTCTATTTATGTCATAAACACCATGTTTACATCGTAATTACATTGAATATTATGTTCCTCCGTAAAATATGTTTTCCCAATCCTCACAAACTGTATTTAATTCAAATAGTAAATTTCATATTTAGAATGTGAGTTTATCATGATTGAATTTTAAAGGGAAAGGATTATAACATTTGAGATGTAAATATTAATTTTAGATAATAAATTCTCATTCTGAAAATCTCCCTAAAACATCTATAAAACCCATTTTAGGTCATAAAATTCTTTCAGACTATAAAGCCAACTATTACATTGTGAATTCTCTATGCTTCCATATTTTAAAATCTTGAGACCTAGGTGGCCCCTCTAAGCCTCATATGTGCCCCATAGTCTTTAGAAACATGAAAAGTTTCAAACTACATATAATTGAGCCCTGATATAAAATAGTACTCAAACAATTCTCATCCTCGGGAATCCAAAACAAAACCTATAGAGAAAATGATTGAGGTCATCAGAACAGAAACCTAGGAACATCCTCTCATGAATATCTCCATCATAGCAAAATCATCACAAGAACAAACGTAAAAATACATAATAGAAACAAATAGTTTCCTAAATCTCTCCAAGGGGAGAAATATCTCAAACAAGAGTAAATAAACATCATGAAAAAAGAAGAAACTGTCTCATAACCAAAAAAATCACCACATCCAAAAATAATTTTTCATTAAGATAAGATCTAAAAACATATTGGTGTACTAATAATGTATCTATAACTCATGATACAAGGAACTCTCCCCCATTTCCTCATCTCACCACAATACACAAACCAAGGAAATAAAATTCTCTTTAAATGCCTTATTCAGATAGTCATGTATCTCGATAGGTCACTCTTAGAGGGTCACATCATCATTAACATCAATTTATCATGAATCAATGACATGGGAGTCATCTTGAAGGCTATATTAGAGTTATGACACATGATGAATAACATATATAAATCCCATATATATGATAAGTGTTATTTAATATTTAATGAATCCAACACAATCCAATGCCTTTAAAATTCCAAAAAAGTAGTGATAAATATTACTACCATGACCAAACCTTAATGTCCCATGATATTTAGTATCCTGTAGAAAAAAATGGCCTCTAATTTTGAACTATTTTGGTCTCCTCTTATGATCAGAAAAGTATTTCTAAAGATCCTTCACTACTTAATCCTCTCAAGATTTACATGAACCATATCTGTTGTATTTTATAGCAATTATAGACTAAGAATTGAAGCCTCTAAAACACCAAACCATCAAAATGGACAATGGAAAGTTTAGATGTATAGTGATTTAAAAGAAAATATACTAGTTTTTGAGTTTAATCAATTATTGTGAGATAACTCGACTAAATGTCAGTTCCTCATCCATGAACCTCCAAAATATAGGACACAAACAAATAAACATGTATTCAAGAGTCTTAGTGGTCTTCTATATCTAACCATTCATTTGTGGCTAGAAAGAAGTCTTATGGAAAACTGAGAACCAAAAGTAGGGCCAAGAACTCTCCCCGCCATGGAGGTAAAACTATGATCTCAATCAAGTATTATAATCCACTGGACTCTGTGGAGTCTCCCCACCTCTTATATATATTTCCCTAACAAAACCACCACTGATCTCAACTCTCAGATCACTATGAACATAATTTTTTTTAAATGATCTAGTGATGCACATATATAATTGAATACTTTCATATCTCTAGGTGAAATGTTAATTAAGTCCCTCAAGATGTCTTCCCACTACCATTGGGGAACATCTAACGTCTAGAAAAACCCACCATGAACATAGTTCTTACCGTTCTTCTTATGGTAGACTAAATATTGAGACACAAACTTTAACGACCCAATGTTTATTCAATTTAAATAACCTTCTTATAACTATTTCATAAAATCACATAAAATCACAAAAAATTTAACTACTATGTACCATGTGACCATTAAACATAATATTTTCACTTCTGTGATTTGAATTTCAAAAATTTGATAAACACGATTCTGATCACTACTAGAAAAACTACCTATACCCAGGGTTCAAAACTGTGGGTATAGCCCCCAAAACCATGGGTATAGCCTATTCCCACGATTTTGGGAACCATGGGATGGAAAGGCATCGCAATAGGGGTTTTATCCTATACCCACAGTTTGGCCAAACCATGGGTATAAAGGGTTAACAGCGTGGCACACTACTGTATAGTTAGAACAGTACTACCCCCATGGTTTCAAAAACAGGGAGATTTATATTCAAAATTAAAATGCAGCAGCGGGATTCGACCACAGGACGAGTCAGATGCTGGCCATCGTCTCTGACCAACCGATCCACTACGATGTTCTATATATATATACACACACACACACACATATATATATATATTAATATAGTCGCATATCAAAAATTGATGACGATGGAATTCGAACACGCGACAGGTGCGTGGACGATCTGTCGCCTGACCAACTGAGCTGTGAATATTTTGTTAACATTATTATACATCAGTTTACTTATATTATTTAAACTCATTTAAAAGAAAAAATTAATTCACTGAGATTAGAACAATAGACCATTTTAAACCAGACTGACGGTCTGACCAACCTACCTGCGTATACTAGTTGTATTTATATTTGTATCTTTGTAATTATATTAACCCAAACCGTGTTCCTGCCCAATTTTTTTATTTTCCCATGTATGTTTTTTCCCCGCCTTATGGAGGGAAATATATACCCCCAGTTCTCTAAAACTATGGGTATAGGTCATCAAAAAAACCCCAATACCCACGTTTTTGAAAAAATGTGGGTATAGGTCTTCCAAAAAATCTCTATACCCGCGGTTTGGCCAAACCCATGGGTATACGCCTTAAGAAAACACTTATACCCACGGTTTTACAAAACCGTGGCTATTGGTCTTAAAAAATAATCTATACCCAAGGTTTTCGAAAATATTATGGGTATAGGTGACCTATAGCCACGATTTTCTGAAACCGTGCGTATAGGTCCCCATATAATCCCTATACCCACGGTTTTCGAAAACCATGGGTATGGGCCTGTTTTCCAGTAGTGGATTAATAAATTTTTTGACGTTTTATAAGACAAACATAATTTCATGTGAATATTAACAAACACTTATGAATAGTAATGTTACCCTAATGAATATTTATATGACCCTTATGAACATTAAATCCTCTAAAACACTAGTAACCTCACCCATGAATGAAAAAATAACAATTAGGCATCTTATAATAGATTATATGACCAGAGTAAAAGTATTGGTATTTTTCTAAGTTAAAAATAATTAATTGAAATAATTAATTAATTTAAAAGAAAATTAATTTTACTAAAATGTGTTTATAAATTATCAATTTTATGTCTTCTAGTTTAAACATAATTTATAAGACCGTATGAAATTTTTGGAAACATTTTAAAATTAGTTATAGTTTTAAAATCAAAATTTTTCAAGTAAGATAATATTTTAATTAAAAATGAAATTAATTATATATAGAAAATAATATTGGAAAAATGGAGTTAATTTTTGGATAATACATGTCTAAAAATGGTTACGGTGAATTTTTTGTATTTTTCTAATATAATTAAAAAAATTCATAGTAAAATACAATAATTTTAAAAAAATGATAAATACATGATTTACTGGGTCATGGATGATGTTATAATGATGTAAGCTCTGTTTTTTTGAACTCACATGCACTTATTACTATTTTTGGTCATGGAATCATCACTATTTCTGGTCTTGACATAAATTAATAAAATATAGAATTAAATATTATGAAAACACTCCTCTCCTCCACTATAAATACCACACCTCCTTACCTCTTCTCTTCACTCCTATCAAGCATTGTACCCTGCCTAAATTCTACTCAAATATAACCCTAGACTCCTTACCCACGTCGAAAATCCCATTGTATCTTCAAAATACCAAATCATCTACCATTAAGAGGCTCTTAAAGAAGATTGATTCATGTAGTAAATTCCTCTTTTCAATTATTTTACTTTGTTTTGAAGTTCATTTGTTTTATTTTCTATCCATTACTCTCCAAATAAAAATTTTATGAAAACTCAAGTAACATAAATTTAATTTAATTTTGTTACGATTATGTAATAAGATATTATTATATCTCATTTACTCTTGTTTTATACTAGTAGTAAAGACACCATCTGAGATGTGTTAATTTACACCATTCAAGGATGATGGGTTTTCAATTTCTTTTACAATATTCAATTCTGGTCATGAAACCATTTTTGTTGTGGTGGGAAAATATTTTCATGTAATATATCATATTTAAGGTTCTATAATCTTTTTTTACACATGATATTAAATTATAGTGCAAAATGAGTTAGTAGTGATAAAAAACCACCAATAAACCCAAAAGATTATCACAATGGTTTTATACAATGATTAAAATTCACTCAAAGAAACCAATTTAAATTTACAACCATTTAACCTTAGGGATGTTCAATATTAATATTTAACTCAAATTCTAGACAGAAATAACCGTTATACATGATTCTCCATTCATGGAAATAAGTAAACTAATTGTAAAAAACCAAAAAAAAAGAGTCTCGAACAATGAAATTGAACCAGCCTACCCATCAAAAAAGTAATGAATGAACTTAAAAAGGTTATAATAAATCTTTTTAATATATAATTGTTTATGTAATTAATAATTAATGAATCTAATTTGAATATTCCGATAATTAATTTCAAGTGTAGAACACCATCAAACTTAAGGTGAGTGATCTTCTTTATTTCACTTTTATTCAAGAATTTCCTCTATGTTATGACCTTTTATGTGTAGTTCATATTGATGGTGTATGAGTTATTACCGCCCCCATAATACCATCATGATTATTAGGTGATAATATACCCATTTATCTCTTATTAATCCCTCTTAAGTACAGTTGATACCATCCTGATAATTTTTAAGGGATTCTACATGAATCTTCTTTGTTCCATTGGGTTGCCTTGTCTTTATTTTACCAAAATAGAGTTATCTAATATTTTTTTAATCCTATAAATTATTTTTACATGTACCAAATTCATTTATCAATACACATTCATAAATCTCTTTAAGATATATACATGTTCTGTGATTCCCTCCTTAATACTTCCTGATAAGAAAACCTGATTTAAGGGAACTGCCTAAATTCACAACTAATTTCAAGTCCACTCTATCTACTATTAATATCGTAACACCACAAACCCAGAATCCCAGAGTCGATGCATTATTTCGTAAAATTTCCATTATCAAATAAGATCGAGTCATGAAATACCAATTAGTTTAGTATCCTTGGAAGTACTAGAAACATTCATAAGGTTTACATTACATCATAAAATGGAAAACTACAACAACATTTCTTCCATAGAAAACACTAATATCCCAAAGAATATCCCTGTAGGTAAGTCATAATATACTTCTATTTATCCTCGGAAAAATAAAACAATGAAAGGGGTGAGCTTAGATGCTCAGGAAGGATAACAATATAGTGGAAGATTTCATAAATAAGCATAAACATTTAAGCAAATGTATAAAACTAAAGCAAAATACTTTTCAAAATTAACATCATCATAATATGGAAAACTGAAATCAAAAAAATTCCATTTACTTACTCACATGGTTATTCTACTAGTCGAATAGTCACATGCAATATAAATAGCCACATTCATAATGATGGAATGCACAATGTCATACTTTCATCACCACATAGTCAAGGCCTTGTACCAAGGCTACAAATAATATTTTTTCAAGGCCTTGTGCCAAAACAATAGTCTGTCTCATGAGACCTACCGATGAATTGAGGTTCTATAGTGAGCTCCACCCATCACTTACTAAGTCCAATGTATTCCTTAAATGAAATGATTCAAACATAACATAAACATTCGTATTAAAACTAGCATACTAAATGTCAATAATTTATCTATAAACCATGAATGGTATAAAATAACACATCCAAAGTCAAAAATATCACAAAAACCATCAATACAATATGAAAGGTTTATATCATAATAAATCAACTTCAAAAAAAACATAAAATACATCAAAGGATATTGACATAAATGAAATCAAAACCTTTTTAGAGAAATATCTCTTTCTATTTTGAAATCATTTAAAAGTCATGTAATTATAAAATAAAACATTTACATTTGAAAATATTTTTATAATATTGTATGGAAAGCTTTGATGATGTTATAACGGCAAAAAATAGCCGCACACGCCTTATATGTTAAAAAACATTATTACCTTAATTTTGTCGAAAAGGTCATAAAGTAACTTGTTTTGAAAATGAAGGAAAGATTACTTTATAAAAATATTATAAAATTTAAACAAGGGTATAAATGACTTTAACCCATATTCTCTAAAATAGTAAGAATGTTTTGAAATACATTTTTAAGAAACGTGGATGTGGATGATAAAGAGGTCATAGTAGATAATTACTTATAAAAAACCTTGGATAATAAAGAGATTGTAGAATTAACCTTTACCTTGTACTTTTACTTGGTAGAGGGTAGGTTAACCTCTTTTATAATGGTTAAATAATTGTTATTAAATTATACAAGAATCATATACATTAATATGATATCATATATGATCTTTTAACATTGCTTTGTTAATAATATCATAGTATTATCGTCGTTTAGGGTGTTAACAAATTCATTTTCCTTTATATTCTCTGTTATGTGAGACATATTTGTTCTAGATGGTATGTATCTTATTCATATCTAGAATGATATCAAGTCTTTAAAAATTAATTTCAATCATCAAATGAAAATTAGTCTTGAATGGATACGATGGGAAATGAATCTCATCACGTTCGTGGAGATGGTAATAAGTACGTACGCACGAGCGACAATATCATTATTTTGATATTAAAATAATATATAATTTCATAGTATGTCATATATACAGAATAATTATCATGTAATAAATATTATTTAAATAAATTACACATCATTATTATACCCATCCAAATAATAACATATTGAATAACAATTATACCACGGCATGGAGACGGTAAGCCGTACGTACGCACGTATGGTGACATGTAATTCAAAGGATGGATAGAATAATGAATATAGTTATAACATATTTATAATAACATTAAATTATATAGAGTATACTGGAGTTTTTATTTTATAATGGAAACAACAATGAAAAATAAAGTGGAAGATGAAAGGAACTTCAAAGAGGTGATGAAATATTTATCTCTTCTTCGGCTTCTTCCTTTTGATTTGATCAAAAGGGATCCTTAGGTTGGATTTATAACTACAGAAAGGCCTTTATGATGAATTTAATACATCGGAGAGGGTATTCGGGCAGAGGTTGTCTGATCCAAATGGATTTGAAGGTGTGAATTAGAGAGAAGGGGGAGTGCCCTTTTATAATAGGTGTGAGGGGCACCTTACGAAAAACTAGAAATATTATTTTATAATAAAATCATTCTCCATTTCTAATGGCTCCAAAATGGATTATGTAAAGGATAAGGTAGGGATGCACTACTGGAAATCCATCATTTCCCAACGGTTCTGAATCGTTGGGAAAGGCTGCAGAACCGTTGGTATATCTTATACCAACGGTTCTGCCAACCGTGGGGAAGTAATCCGTTGGGAAAGGCTTTTCCCAATGGTTTACAAGGAACCGTTGGGATAGGTTAGAAAAAATCAACCTACCCTAACGGTTGTTCCAAAACATTGGGAAAAGCCTTTCCCAACGGTTTGCCCCGTTGGGAATCTCATTAATATTTTCTTTCCCAACGGTTGGTAGAACCTTTGGTAAAAACACCAATTCCAAAAGCTATCCCAACAGTTTGAACCATTGGGATAGTATGTTTTTACCAACGGTTTAATGAACCGTTGGTAAAAACTGTTCCATATGGGCTATGCCAACGGTTTGAAACCGTTGGCATAGGCTTTGCTATGCAAATTGCATAGCAGCCTGCAATTTTCACAGCAGGTCTGTTTTGGGCTCATTTTGGCACACCAGGTCTGTTTGGGGCTCATTTTCAATTCAACTTTAATTTTCAATTCAATTTTCAATCCAATTATTGTAACTGTAACACATATACAATGCATACATATAGAGAACAAACCAACACATTTAAATAATGCAAACCAACCAACCAACAAATATAATGCATCCTGGAAATATACTCATCCATAATTAAATTAGAATTCATAACATAATTATAAACATACATAATTCATTTAGAATTAAATTTAAAACTTAGATGAAAATCATATGTGGAATCCGGAATTCAATTAATAATTTGATTGGTTTTTTGTACACCATATATTTTTACTCGAAATCGTATACATTTTAAACAAAATATTTACACTTGGAATGATACTGGTCACACCGTGCCACGGATTGAGGCGAGGTTAACTCGTACACGTCAAAAATGACTCATTGATCGTTGTCCTAAAGTATCAACATATTCTGAAATCGTTTGGTCAGTTTTCCGTATTCCAGTTGTTGTTTTCACTTAAAATGAAGTGTTTTTTAAATAAAAGAGAGACACTTTGAATGGTGCAGGCCACACCGCGCCTCGGATTGACGCGGGGTTGACTCGTACACATCACACATGACCCATGAATTGTTGTTCTAAAATATAAACACAATCAGAATGTGTTTGGTTTGTTTTCCATATGTATTAAAAATGTAGTCCATTTTAAAGAAAATAGATACAATTAGAGTGGTCTCATCAAAACCGCGACTCGGATTGAGGCGTGGTTGACTCGTACACGTAACATATGACCCATGGATCGTTTTCCTAAAATTTCAACAGATTCTGAATGCGTTTGGTCGGTTTTTCGTATGTCAGTTGTTTATTTCACTTATAATCTTGTCCCTTTTAAACAATAGATACGCAGTTAGAGTGGGACCGGCCACATCACGTTTCAGATTTAGACGGGGTTGACTCGTACATGTATCAAATGACCCATGAATCTTTTTCCTAAAGTATCAGCACAATCCGAATGTGTTTGGTCGGTTTTCCGTATGTTAGTTGATGTTTTTCACTTAAAATGACGTCCTTTTGAAACAAAATACATACAATTTGAGTTGTGCCGGCCACACCACGCCTCGAATTGAGGCGGGGTTGACTCGTACACGTCACATATGACCCATGGATAATTGTACTAAAGTATCAACACAATCAGAATCCGTTCGGTTGGTTTTCCGTATGTCATTTGTGGTTTTCACTAAAAATGAAGTCCATTTTAAACAAAATAGAGACACTTTGAGTGGTGTTGGCCACACCACACCTCGGATTGAGGTGGTGTTGAATCTTACACGTCACATATGACCCATGGATCGTTCTCCTAAAGTTTCTACAGAAACCGAATGCGTTTGTTTGGTTTTCCATATGTACTTAAAATACTGTCCATTTTAAACAACAAAAAGTCACATAGAGTGGTCCTGACCACACCACGCCTTGGATTGAGCCCGGGTTGGCTCGTACATGTCACATATGACCCATGGATCATTGTCCTAAAATTTCAACAGATTCTGAATGCGTTTGGTCGGTTTTTCGTCTGTCAGTTGTTTATTTCACTTATAATCTTTTCCGTTTTTAACAAAAGAGGCACATTTAGAGTGGTACCGGCCACACCGCATCTCGGATTTAGGAGGGGTTGACTCTTACATGTCTCAAATGAACCATGGATCGTTTTCCTAAAGTATCAACACAATACGAATGCATTTGGCCGGTTTTCCGTATGCCAGTTGATGTTTTTCACTTAAAATGGCGTCCTTTTGAAAGAAAAGACATACACTTTGAGTTGTTCCAGCCACACCACGCCTAGGATTGAGGAGGGGTTGACTCGTACACATCACATATGACCCATGGATCATTGTGCTAAAGTATCAACACAATCAGAATCCGTTCGGTCGGTTTTCCGTACGTCATTTTTTGTTTTCACTAAAAATGAAGTCCATTTTAAACAAAATAGAGACACTTTGAGTGGTGTCGGCCACACCGTGCCTCGGATTGAGGTGGAGATGACTCTTACACGTCACATATGACCCATGGATTATTCTCCTAAAGTTTCAATAGAAACCGAATGCGTTTGGTCAGTTTTCCGTATGTACTTAAAATATTGTCCATTTTAAACAAAAGAAAGTCACTTGGAGTGGTCCTGACCACACCGTGACTCAGATTGAGCCTGTGTTGGCTCGTACACGTCACATATGACCCATGGATCGTTGTCCTAAAATTTCAACAGATTCGGAATGCGTTTGGTCAGTTTTTCGTCTTCCAGTTGTTTATTTCACTTATAATTTTGTCCGTTTGAAACAAAAGAGACACAATTAGAGTGGTACCGGCCACACCGCATCTCGGATTTAGGAGGGGTTTACTCGTACACGTCTCAAATGAACCATGGATCGTTTTCCTAAAGTATCAACACAATCCGAATGCGTTTGGCCAGTTTTCTGTATGCCAGTTGATGTTTTTCACTTAAAATGACGTCCTTTTGAAACAAAAGACATACACTTTGAGTTGTTCCGGCCACACCGCGCCTCGGATTGAGGCGGGGTTGACTCGTACACATCACATATGACCCATGGATAATTGTGCTAAAGTATCAACACAATCAGAATCCGCTCGGTCAGTTTTCCGTATGTCATTTGTTGTTTTCACTAAAAATGAAGTCCATTTTAAACAAAATACATACACCTGGAATGAAACTGGTCACACCGTGCCTCGGATTGAGGCGAGGTTAACTTGTACAAATCAGAAATGACTCATTGATCATTGTCCTAAAGTATCAACATATTCTGAAATCGTTTGTTCAGTTTTCCGTATGCCATTTGTTGTTTTCACTTAAAATGAAGTGTTTTTTAAATAAAAGAGATACACTTTGAATGGTGCCGGCCACACCGCACCTTGGATTGACGCGGGGTTGACTCGTACACATCACACATGACCAATGCATTGTTGTTTTAAAATATAAACACAATCAGAATGCGTTTGGTTGGTTTTCTGTATGTATTTAAAATGTAGTCCATTTTAAAGAAAATAGATACACTTAGAGTGTTCTGGGCCAAACCACGACTCAGATTGAGGCGTGGTTGACTCGTACACGTAACATATGACTCATGAATCGTTGTCCTAAAATTTCAACAGATTACGAATGCGTTTGGTCGGTTTTTCGTATGTCAGTTGTTTATTTCACTTATAATCTTGTCACTTTTAAACAATAGAGACGCAGTTAGAGTGGGACCGGCCACATCACGTTTCAGATTTAGACGGGGTTGACTCGTACACGTCTCAAATGACCCATGAATATTTTTCCTAAAGTATCAACACAATCCGAATGCGTTTGGTCGGTTTTCCGTATGTTAGTTGATGTTTTTCACTTAAAATGTCTTCCTTTTGAAACAAAAGACATACACTTTGAGTTGTGCTGGCCACACCGCACCTCAAATTAAGGCGGGGTTGACTTGTACATGTCACATATGAACCATGGATAATTGTTCTAAAGTATCAACACAATCAGAATCCGTTCGGTCGGGTTTCCGTATGTCATTTGTTGTTTTCACTTAAAATGAAGTCCATTTTAAACAAAATAGAGACACTTTGGGTGGTGTCGGCCACACCGCACCTCAGATTGAGGTGGCGTTGACTCTTACACGTCATATATGACCCATGGATCATTCTCCTAATGTTTCGACAGAAACCGAATGCATTTGGTTGGTTTTCCATATGTACTTAAAATACTGTCCATTTTAAACAAAAGAAAGTCACATAGAGTGGTCCTAACCACACCACGCCTCGGATTGAGCCCGGGTTGGCTCGTACACGTCACATATGTCCCATGGATCGTTTTTCTAAAATTTCAATAGATTCCGAATGCATTTGGATGATTTTTCGTCTGTCAGTTTTTATTTCACTTATAATCTTTTCCATTTTAAACAAAAGAGACACATTTCGAGTGGTACCGGCCAAACCGCGTCTCGGATTTAGGCGGGGTTGACTCGTACACGTCTCAAATGAACCATGGATCGTTTTCCTAAAGTATCAACACAATACGAATGCGTTTGGCCGGTTTTCCGTATGCCAGTTGATGTTTTTACTTAAAATGGCGTCCTTTTGAAACAAAAGACATACACTTTGAGTTGATCCGACCACACCGCGCCTCAGATTGAGGTGGGGTTGACTCGTACACGTCACATATGACCCATGTATCATTGTGCTAAAGTATCAACACAATCAGAATCTGTTCGGTCGGTTTTCCGTATGTCATTTTTTGTTTTCACTAAAAATGGAGTCCATTTTAAACAAAATAGAGACACTTTGAGTGGTGTTGGCCACACCGTGCCTCGGATTGAGGTGGTGTTGACTCGTACATATCACATATGACCCATGGATCGTTCTCCTAAAGTTTCAACAGAAACAGAATGCATTTGGTCAGTTTTCTATATGTACTTAAAATACTGTCCATTTTAAACAAAAGAAAGTCACTTAGAGTGGTCCCGACCACACCGTGACTCGGATTGAGCCTGGGTTGGCTCGTACACATCACATATGACCCATGGATCGTTGTCCTAAAATTTCAACAGATTTAGAATGCGTTTGTTCGGTTTTTCGTCTGCCAGTTGTTTATTTCACTTATAATCTTGTCCGTTTGAAAGAAAAGAGACACAATTAGTGTGGTACCGGCCACACCACGTCTCGGATTTAGGCAGGGTTGACTCGTACACGTCTCTAATGAACCATGGATCGTTGTAATAAAGTATCAACACAATCCGAATGCGTTTGGCCGGTTTTCCGTATGCCATTTGATGTTTTTCACTTAAAATGACGTCCTTTTGAAACAAAAGACATACACATTGAGTTGTGCCGGCCACACCGCACCTCGGATTGAGGCAGGGATGACTCGTACACGTCACATATGACCCCTGGATAATTTTGCTAAAGTATCAACACAATCAGAATCCGTTCGGTCGGTTTTCCGTATGTCATTTGTTGTTTTCACTAAAAATGAAGTCCATTTTAAACAAAATACATACACATGGAATGATACCAGTCACACTGTGCCTTTGATTGAGGCGAGGTTAACTCATACACGTAACAAATGACTCATTGATCGTTGTCCTAAAGTATCAACATATTCTGAAATCGTTTGGTCAGTTTTCCGTATGCCAGTTGTTGTTTTCACTTAAAATGAAGTGTTTTTTAAATAAAAGAGAGACACTTTAATGATGCCGTCCACATCATGCCTCAGATTGACGTGGGGTTGACTCATACACATCATACATGACCCATGAATTGTTTTTCTAAAATATAAACACAATCAGAATGTGTTTAGTTGGTTTTATGTATGTATTTAAAATGTAGTCCATTTTAAAGAAAATTGATACACTTAGAGTGGTCTCGGCCAAACCGCGACTCGGATTGAGGCGCGGTTGACTCGTGCACGTAACATATGACCCATGGATCGTTGTCCAAAAATTTCAACAGATTCAGAATGCGTTTGGTCAGTTTTTTGTATGTCAGTTGTTTATTTCACTTATAATCTTGTCCCTTTTAAACAATAGAGACGCAGTTAGAGTGGGACCGGCCACATCACGTTTCGGATTTAGACGGGGTTGACTCGTACACGTCTCAAATGACCCATGAATCTTTGTCCTAATGTATCAACACAATCCGAATGCGTTTGGTCGGTTTTCCGTATGTTAGTTGATGTTTTTCACTTAAAATGACGTCCTTTTGAAACAAAAGACATACACTTTGAGTTGTGCCGGACACACCGCGCCTCGAATTGAGGCGAGGTTGACTCATACACGTCACATATGACCCATGGATAATTCTTATAAAGTATCAACACAATCAGAATCCGTTCGGTCGGTTTTCCGTATGTCATTTGTTGTTTTCACTAAAAATGAAGTCCATTTTAAACAAAATAGAGACACTTTGAGTGGTGTCGGCCACACCGCGCCTTGGATTGAGGTGACGTTGACTCTTACACTTCACATATGACCCATGGATCGTTCTCCTAAAGTTTCAACAGAAACTGAATGCGTTTGGTTGGTTTTCCGAATGTACTTAAAATACTATCCATTTTAAACAAAAGAAAGTCACATAGAGTGGTCCTGACCACACCGCGCCTCGGATTGAGCCCGGGTTGGCTCGTACACGTCACATATGACCCATGGATCGTTTTCCTAAAATTTCAACAGATTCTGAATGCGTTTGGTCAGTTTTTCATCGGTCAGTTGTTTATTTCACTTATAATCTTTTCCGTTTTAAACAAAAGAGACACATTTAGAGTGGTACCGGCCACACCGCGTCTCGGATTTAGGCGGGGTTGACTAGTACACATCTCAAATGAACCATGGATCGTTGTCCTAAAGTATCAACACAATCTGAATGCGTTTGGCCGGTTTTCCGTATGCCAGTTGATGTTTTTCACATAAAATGGCGTCCTTTTGAAACAATAGACATACACTTTGAGTTGTTCCGGCCACAATGCACCTCGAATTGAGGCAAGGTTGACTCGTACATGTCACATATGAACCATGGATCATTGTGCTAAAGTATCAACACAATCAGAATCCGTTCGGTCGGTTTTCCGTATGTCATTTTTTGTTTTCACTAAAAATGAAGTCCATTTTAAACAAAATAGAGAAACATTGAGTGGTGTCGGCCACACCGCGCCTCGGATTGAGGTGGCGGTGACTCGTACACGTCACATATGACCCATGGATCGTTCTCCTAAAGTTTCAACAGAATCCGAATGCGTTTGGTCAGTTTTCCGTATGTACATAAAATACTGTCCATTTTAAACAAAAGAAAGTCACTTAGAGTGGTCCCGACCACATCGTGACTCAGATTGAGCCCGGGTTAGCTCATACACGTCACATATGAACCATGGATCGTTGTCCTAAAATTTCAACGGATTCCGAATGCGTTTGGTCGGTTTTTCGTCTGCCAGTTGTTTATTTCACTTATAATCTTGTCCGTTTGAAACAAAAGAGACCCAATTTGAGTGGTACCGGCCACACCGCATCTCGGATTTAGGCGGGGTTGACTCGTACACGTCTCAAATGAACCATGGATCGTTTTCCTAAAGTATGAACACAATCCGAATGCGTTTGGACGGGTTTCCGTATGCCAGTTGATGTTTTTCACTTAAAATGACGTCCTTTTGAAACAAAAGACATACACATTGAGTTGTGTCGGCCACACCACGCCTCGGATTGAGGTAGGGTTGACTCGTACACGTCACATATGACCCATGGATCGTTCTCCTAAAGTTTCAACAGAAACTAAATGTGTTTGGTTGGTTTTCTGTATGTACTTAAAATATTGTCCATTTTAAACAAAAGCAAGTCACTTAGAGTGGTCCTGACAACATCGCGCCTCGGATTGAGCCCAGGTTGGCTCGTACACATCACATATGACCCATGGATCGTTGTCCCAAAATTTCAACAGATTCCGAATGCGTTTGGTCGGTTTTTCGTCTGTCAGATGTTTATTTCACTTATAATCTTTTACGTTTTAAACAAAAAAGACACATTTAGAGTGGTACCGGCCACACCGCGTCTCGGATTTAGGCGGGGTTGACTCGTACACGTCTCAAATGAACCATGGATCATTGTCCTAAAGTATCAACACAATCCGAATGCGTTTGGCCGGTTTTCCGTATGCCAGTTGATGTTTTGCACTTAAAATGGCATCCTTTTGAAACAAAAGACATACACTTTGAGTTGTGCTGGCCACACTGCACCTCGGATTGAGGCGGGGTTGACTCGTAAACGTCACATATGACCCATGGATTATTGTGCTAAAGTATCAACACAATCAGAATTCGTTCGATCGGTTTTCCGTATATCATTTTTTGTTTTCACTAAAAATGAAGTCCATTTTAAACAAAATAGAGACACTTTGAGTGGTGTCGGACACACCGCGCCTCGGATTGAGGTGGCATTGACTTGTAAACGTCACATATGACCCATGGATCGTTCTCCTAATGTTTCAACCGAAACTGAATGCGTTTGGTCGGTTTTCCGTATGTACTTAAAATACTGTCCATTTTAAACAAAAGAAAGTCACTTAGAGAGGTCCCGACCACACCGTGACTCGGATTGAGCCTGGGTTGGCTCGTACACATCACATATGACCCATGGATCGTTTTCCTAAAATTTCAAGAGATTCTGAATGCGTTTGGTCAGTTTTTCGTCTGCCAGTTGTTTATTTCACTTATAATCTTGTCCGTTTGAAACAAAAGAGACACAATTAGAGTGGTATCGGCCACACCGCGCCTCTAATTTAGGCGGGTTTGACTCTTACACGTCTCAAATTTACCATGGATCGTTTTCCTAAAGTATCAACACAATCCGAATGCGTTTGGACGGTTTTCCGTATGCCAGTTGATGTTTTTCACTTAAAATGACGTCCTTTTGAAACAAAAGACATACACTTTGAGTTGTTCCGGACACACCACGCCTCGAATTGAGGCGGGGTTGACTCGTACACGTCACATATGACCCATGGATCGTTCTCCTAAAGTTTCAATAGAAACCGAATGCGTTTGGTCGGTTTTCCATATGCCAGTTGATGTTTTTCACTTAAAATGATGTCCTTTTGAAACAAAAGACATACACTTTGAGTTGTGTTGGCCACACCGCGCCTCGGATTGAGATGGGGTTTACTAGTACACGTCACATATGACCCATGGATCATTTTTCTAAAGTATCAACACAATCAGAATCCTTTTGGTTGGTTTTCCGTATGTCATTTTTTGTTTTCACTAAAAATGAAGTCCATTTTAAACAAAATAGAGACACTTTGAGTGGTGTCGGTCACACCGCGCCTCGAATTGAGGTGGAGTTGACTCGTACACGTCACATATGACCCATGTATCATTCACCTAATGTTTCAACAGAAACCGAATGCGTTTGGTTGGTTTTCCGTATGTACTTAAAATACTGTCCATTTTAAACAAAAGAAAGTCACTTAGAGTGGTCCCGACCACACCGCATCTCGGATTTAGGTGTGGTTGACTCGTATACGTCTCAAATGACCCATGAATCATTGTCCTAATGTATCAACACAATCTGAATGCGTTTGGCTGGTTTTCCGTATGCCAGTTGAGGTTTTTCACTTAAAATGATGTTCTTTTGAAACAAAAGACATACACTTTGAGTTGTTCCGGCCACACCTCGCCTCGGATTGAGGTGGGGTTGATTCGTACACGTCACATATGACCAACTTCTGTCCATTATTTAAAAAGAATTCATATAAGTCATTTTTTCATAAACAATTCAATAGGATTGAACTATAATAGAAAATACATTTAAGTAAACGATAAAGGAAGAAAATAATCATGGTATCAACTACACATGTGAAAAAATCATACTAATGTGTTATTGAGAAAATGTAAAACCAAAAAGAACTTAAAGTGTTATCACATCAGAGCATTCCTCATACCATAACCATATTACTGGGGTATCCTCATATGCGATTTACCTTTTTGAATTAATATGCACTTCCTCACCAGGTACCTGAGTAGATTTCATAGATATAATCATCTCACATCCTGTAAGGCATCCATTATGTATGATCTGCAGAATAATTTGAGTGATCATGAATCATGCATGGGATCTTCCCATGATCACTATAGATTATGTGAAGGAATTATGATAGGTCACGTGAAGAACATCAAACACATATTTTAGATAATTTGAGACATAATATAATAAAATAATGTATAAATCTATGGAATTTGGGATAAAAGGATGGATGAAACACTAAAATATGGGAGACTAAGGTGAAGGAAATATATGTTGACCCTAATTTTCATAACATGCATCACCTATGAAATTTTATTGCACTAGGAAATTTCATCATGTTCACAATACATTCCATTGGAAACCTATTTTGATCATTTGATGTCCCCTTGACATGTCAAATAAAATCAGATGGCACCCATGAATATGCCACCCTTGTAATGAAAAGCCTTTAATTCTCACCATAGAGACTACTTGTTTTCCAATAGATATGTATCTCCTTCTATATAGGGGAATCAATACATATTATCTCAGTCTCATATTAAATGTCAGGAATGTAGATGGCTCCCTTAACACCCTCCAGGCACACCAACTAGGTCATGTGATGTCCTCAAATCATGTCACTATGGACATAAATCACCCTTCAAGACATGTCACACTGACTCTAGAGTTTCCCTCACAGTGTGTCAAACATGTCTTTTGATGAAAATGGATAATATCACCAAAATCAAGAGATTCCCTATAGGCATTACATCCATTATCATGAAATTTCTTCTAGGATCAACCAGTCAGGACTTGTGATGTTTTCCAAACATTGCGTCCTTGATCATTAGAGAAACATCAGACAATCCATCTAGGTTAGGAAGATTCATCAAAATGTTTATAGGATCATGTAATTTCCATTGGAAATTTCCAAAAGAAACCCTCTATCATGCTAAGTAGATAGTCAAGGCATTCCATGTGGAAAACCAACACATATCCATAAGAGAAGAAATCTAAAAATAATAGAATCTATATGCATTATAAAATTGTCCACCATTGGCATGTAAGCTTCTATAAAAATGGAACCATAGTGTTTATGTTTTAATTAATGGAAAAATCAATTCATTAAAACAACTACAACAACTTGATTGAGATCAATTTTTACCTGTTCGGATGGGGGTGTACCTATTCGGACGGGGGTCGATGATGTTCGGATGGGGGGGGGGGGGGGTTCGCGAGAGCACGGGAGCGGAGGACAGCCCGCCCACCCCTCCTTGACAGCCCGGCCACCCCCGTGGACAGCCCGTCCACCCTTGTGGACAACCCGCCCACCCCCGTACCCCCCTGGACACCCCGTACCCCCCCTGGATAGCACCACCCACCCTCCCAAATAGCCCACACCCCTCCCCTGCAACCCCACCACCACCACCTAGACATACCAACCCCCCTGGACACCCCACACACCCCTCCCCCACCAGGACACCCCACCCAGACCCCCAGGACAACCCACACCCCCTGGACAGCCCCGCCCACCCCCATGGACAGCCTTTCCCACCCCTGTGGACAGCCCCTCCCACCCCCGTGGACAACCCACCCACCCTTGTGGACACCCCCTACCCCCTAGACAGCCCAACCACCCCCGTGGATAGCCCACCCACCCCCCTCGACACCCCTAACCCCTGTGGCCAGCCCACCCACCCCCCCTGGACAGCCCGCCCACCCCTCCTTGACAGCCCGGCCACCCCCGTGGACAGCCCGTCCACCCTTGTGGACATCCCACCCACCCCCATACCCCCTGGACACCCTGTACCCCCTGGATAGCCCCGCCCACCCTCCAAAACAGCCCACACCCCCTCCCCTGCAACCCCACCACCACCACCTAGACATACCACCCCCAGGACACCCCACCCAGACCCCTCCCCCACCAGGACACCCCACCCAGACCCCCAGGACATCCCACACCCCCTAGACAGCCCCGCCCACCCCTGTGGATAGCCTTTCCCACCCCCGTGGACAGCCCCGCCCACCCCCGTGGACAACCCACCCACCCCCGTGGACACCCCCTACCCCCACAATCCATTATCCAAAACATATCAAATTGGTTTGAACACAATCGATAATTCCCACAATCCATTATCCAAAACATGTAAATGTTCACGATAGCCTCCCCCAACTCTGACTTACAAGTTTTGAACACTCTACTTCCAAACATGGAATATAAAAACATTAAAGAAGTATTCACAAACACAAACAATATCCTATTTAGATATTAATTTCAATAATCAAGTAAACCAAACACCTGGAAAAAATCTATTCGTTAAAACAACTACAATAATATGGTTGAGATCAAATTTTACCTATTCGTATGGGGGTGTACCTGTTGGGATGGGGGTGCTGGTGTTCGGATTCGCGAGATCAGTGGAGTCGGATGGGGTTCGCGAGAGAAGCAGAGCGAATAGATTAGGGCTCTGTCCGAATGGGGAGAGGAGATCGCGATCTGGAATTTGGGGAAAACCTTTGCCAACGGTTTATAAAAACCGTTGGCAAAGGCAGACATTTCCCAATGGTTCTAGTGAACCGTTGGTAAATGTGTGAGTTTAGCACCCATTTCCCAACGGTTCCAGTGAACCCTTGGGAAAGGGTCCACCGAAATTTCCTTTGCCAACGGTTTGATTAAACCGTTGGCAAAGGCTCACTATACCAATGCTTTAACTAAACCATTGGTATATTACTGTTGGGAAAAGACCAAATTCCAGTAGTGATGGGTCGAAAACCACTAAAAAAATAGTTTTTAGACTGGTTTGGGTCACTATATTAACCTTATCATTTAGATTTAACTCTTAGTTAAATAGTTTGACATTTACCATGTATCTTTGTATTTTTATATTATATGGCTAATAAACATACTATATACTTCCAAGATAACCCCAAGTGGTTCATTAATGATACAAATATCATTATATAAGCCTTTTGGATGAGGATTATTTTTTCAAGAATAGAATATCAATTAATAATATAATTATTGTTTTAAAAACTCTTTTATGTCAATTTTGACAATATTTGGTATTTTGTTTTTGCTAAATTAATAACAGAATTATTACATTAAAAAATTCATCTAACCAACCCGAATATGTCATATTATCCTATATAATTAGTTTAATTCATAAAAAGTCTCAAATGACATTTATTTGGGTATTTATAATATCAATAATTTAAATATTTTATTAATTAGGTAATTACTGGATCGTCATTGTGTCATAAATAAATTAAGTTTTTTAATGGATAGAAAATATAAATAAAATAAAATTATATAAGAAATTTTTTTATCTTTCAAATGAATATTTAAAATCTAATTTATCTTATGTTTATCCCTATATTAAAATTGTTTTAGTTATTAAACATTGATTTTAACTCTTTTAACTCTTCTTTGAATTAAATAATAATAAATGTCCTCATCTAATCCAAATGGACCAATGAGGTTCATGTTTTATTCATAAGGTTGTTTTAGGTCGAATTATACATATAAAATAGAATTAGGACGTGTTTTAGTGTAATAATAATATCACTATTACCCTTAATTACCCTATTTACTTTTAACAGTGGTAAATAAAAGTAAAAAGTTACTATTAACCAAAAATTATTCTCATCTTATTGAACCAAATTTTACTTAATTATATCAACTATGTTTCTTGTATTTTTGAATTTAAACTCAAAGAAGCAGTAAACTTATGTTTTATGTAAATTTTCAAATGCTCCTAGGAGGTGGGTAAAAGACGGTAAAAAGTTCAATAAAATTTTTATATATCTAAAATTATTATAAACTGAATCCAATGAATTAAATTGAACTTATGTAAAAATTATGTATCTATTATAACCTAAAATATATTTAAATAAAATAAAAAATTATTTTAATAAAAATTTGGTTTTAAACTATAACTCAGTGTTTCTCACTATTCATCAAAAATTGAATGTTTTCAGAAAAATACCAAAAATTCACCCTAGGATAATTTTGACATTCCAAATACAAAAATGAAGTCCATTTTTAAAGATAAAATTTATAATATTTCAAAAAATTGAGTATTAATCTTCATAATGGATAGTTTGATTCGTTGTGGTGTGTTAGAACTCGAAGTTGCGTACAAAACAGGATACTGTATTATTTAATGAGAAGCGTGTCGTGGAAGATTGGGGTGGTACATTCTCCCATCCTTAAAATAATTTCATCCTATAAATTTCTAGAGTTTTATTGCGTAAAATGACTCAGGTGGTTCTTCATCATAAGTTCCTTGGGTTCCCACGTTGCCTCTTCCATCTTATGGTTTCTCCATAGATCTTTTACCAGATAAGTCGTCCAGTTTCTCAACACTTGTTCTCTTGTATCAATAACCTTGATAGGAACTTTGCAATAAGACAGATCGGGGTCGAGTTCTAATTCCTCATAGGTGAGTACATGCGTTAGGTGAGGCCTGTATTTTCTGAATAGTGATACGTGGAAAACATCATGAACTTTGGAGAGACTTTCTGGAATTTCCAAATGGTAAGCTAAAACCCCAATTCGTTCAAGAATTTCGAAAGGTCCGATGTACCTGGGACTCAATTTACCATTCTTACTGAAATTATTAACACCCTTCCATAAAGATACCTTCAAAAAAACATTATCTCCTACCTGAAATTCCAAATCCTCCATTTAGTTATCATCAAAGCTCTTCTATATACTTTGAGTTGTCTTGATGTGGTTTTGTATTACCTTCACCTTTTCCATTGTTTCCTCCACAATTTCTAGGCCTACGAGTTTTCTTTCTCAAAAATCATCCCAACAGGGTCGTGTGCGACATCTCTTTCCATATAACGCTTCATATGGTGCCATCTGGATATTTGAATGGAAGCTATTGTTTTAGGAAAATTATACCAGAGGTAAATATTGATCCCACATACCATTAAAGTTATGTGAGCATGATCTCAACATATCTTCTAAGGTTTGAGTAGTCTATTTTGATTGTACATTAGTTTTTGGGTGGTAGGCAGTGCTCAAATGAAGTTCAGTATCCAGGGATTTCTGAAGACTTTTCCATGATCTTGATGTAATATAGGGATCACCTTCAGAAATAATCTATAGGGGTACCCCATGAAGTCCCACAAATTCATTAATATATATTCTTTCTAGAAGTTCATGTGTTAAATCTTCTCTTATAAAAATGAAAATGTGCCAACTTGGTAAGTCGATCAATAATGACCCATATTTAATCATTCCTTCTAGGAGTCATTGGTAGTCACATGATAATGTCTATTATAATATTATCCCATTTCCACTCAGGTATGGGAAGAGGTTGCAAGACTCCTCAAGGTTTTTGCCCTCTAACTTTTACATGTTGATAAACCATACATCTTGACACAAAATCGGATATCTCCCTCTTCATGTTGTCCAACAAAAAATGTTCCTTCAAATATCTATACATTTTGGTTCTCCTAGGGTGTATCGAGAAATTGGAGTTATGTGCATCATTAAACAATTCTCTTTTTAGATCAGGTATATCGAGAATGCAAAGTCTCTTCCCAAATTTCAAAATTACATCTTCATATAAGAAGTCACTCAATCTCCCATTATTCATAGCTTTAATATTCTTTTGAAACTCCTCATCATTAGCTTAAGAACATTTTATCCATTTTAGTAAAGATGCATTGGTATCCATTTAAAAATCATTGATGTTTCACCTTCCATGGTTATTCCCATATACATATTTACTAGATCCATGTATATAGGATCCTTTTCAACTCTCATTGTTTTCAAATATTCATGGTATTTTCTACTCAAAGCATATGCTGCCTTATTTTCCTTCCCTGGGTGCTAGTGTATCATGCAATCATAATCCTTGAGTAGTTCAATCCATCTCCTATACCTCATGTTGGGTTCTTTATATGAGAAAATATACTTCAAACTCTTGTGATCAATATAAATCTCACATTTTTCACCATAGAGATAGTGTCTAAAAATATTCAAAGTAATGATTACAGCTACTAACTCAAGATCATCAGTAGGATAGTCTTTCTCATGAATTTTCATCTGTCGTGATGCATAGGTAATAACTCTATCATTCTGCATAAAGACACAACCAATTCCATTCTTCAATGCATCACTATAAATAAAAAACCCCTCATTACTCAATGGTAGAGTCAAAATAGGATCAATGACTAATCATCTCATCAATTCATCAAAACATTCTTCACACTATTTTGTCCAAAAAAATTTAACCACTTATCATGTTATCTTTGTTAATGGGTTATCCAACCAGGAAAAATTCTGGACAAAATGTTGATAATAACCTACTAAACCAATAAAACCGCATACCTCAATTATACTCGTTGGTGCTGGCTATTCAGGGATTTAGTGGTCTTAAAAGGATCAATAGATATTCCATCCTTAGAGACAATATGGCCAAGAAAATAAATATCCTGAATCCAGAATTCACACTTGCTAAGCTTCCCATATAATTGGTGTCTTATAAGAGTCTTTGGGTTAATGCGCATGTGATTTTCATGATCTTCAATGATTTTGGAGTATACCAAGATATCATCAATAAATACCACTAAAAAGACATCAAGATATTCCTTGAAAACTCTATTCGTTAGATCCATGAAGAAATAGGGTGTATTAGTCAATCCAAAATGCATTACTATAAACTCATAATGCCCGTACCTGGTTCGAAATGCTGTTTTCGGAATGTATTCCTTCTTAACACACAATTGATGATATCCATATTGAAGGTCAATCTTTTAAAAGTATGGAGCTCCATGAATTTGGTCGAATAAATCATCTATGTGAGGTAGGGGATACTTATTCTTTGTTGTTATAGCACTGATCTCTATGTAGTCAATACACAACCTCATAGATCCATCTTTATTCTTAACAAAAAGTAAAAAAGGCTCCCCATAGAGAAACAATAGGGTGAATAAATCCCTTATTACTCAATTCCTCTAGTTGTTTCGTTAGTTCCACTAATTCCACAGTGGTCATTCTATAAGGGGTCTTCGATATGGGCCTTGATCCAGGAATTAAATCAATGGAAAACTCAATTTCTTGTTCTGGAGGATGTATAGGTAAATCTTCTAGAAACACGTCAACATATTCTTTCATAATAGGTACATCCTCTATTTGAATATATTTTTCCTCACCCACAGTTATTTCATTCTCTTCCTCCCCAATAATTGAATTTAGATGAGCTACTGGGGGTGCATCTAGATAAGTATTAGGTGGTGATGAATATTCTCTAAATATAATGTGTTCTCTATCATCGTCAAAAAAAATAGTAACCTCCTTATTCTTATAATAAATTTTTTATCATGATCTAAAAGCCAATCCATATCGAGGATTTTATCAAATTCAATCATGGGTATGACAATGAGATCAGTAGATAAAGAAAATTTATATGCCCTAAGGGGGACTGATTCAAAAAACATGGTTGCAATGATACATCCTTTAGAGGTTTTGACTGAAAACTCCCTTTGGTAAATCATATTGAAAATTTCTAATTATCATAGTATACTGGGACGATATGAAATATTTCGATGATCTAGAATCAAATAATGCATTTTCTAAACATAATGAAACCATTAAATTACCTGCCACAACGTCTTTCGGAGCTTCAACCTCAACATTAGTGATATCATAAGCATGGCCATGATACCTTGTCCCTTTCTGAGGTAAGTTCACCTGACACTTAGTACATTCATTTGCATAATGCCAACTTTCTCTATAATTATAGCATTCAACATCGACAGCATCTTTCTTCCCCTTTCAATCATGAGAATGCGGCCTTTTTCAACACACTTGTAATAGACTCTCATTCCCTTCAGCCAAGTAACAGGGAGTTTCTTCCCACATTTTTTGTAGGATGAATATTCAAATTTTCCCTTCTTCCCCTTATTTCCATTTCCAGAGTGTTCAACAGATCTCTTCTTCTCTTTATTTGCTTTAATGTTGTAGGACATATAGAATTATTTTTCTATCTTGATAGGTCATAAGACAATATCTTCATATGATGATATGGATTATGAGACTAATGATAAATGGAGAAATGGTTTTAACCCATCAAATAAATGATAAACATTACTTGTTGGGTTACATATATAATTAGAGCATGCCTCGCTAACCTTGTAAAGTTATCTTCATACTTTGGGACATTCTCATCCTCATTTTTCTTGAGACCCAGAAATTGCCTTTCTAATCTACTTGATGGTCATGAGTAAAGTATTTTTATAAGAAAATATCTTTAAACTACCTCCATTCCATATTTTATACTTCATAATCTTCCTTTTTGTTTTGAATTAATAACCACCATTGATCAACTTCTCCAGTGATGCAGTAAACTGCCATGACAACTTTTTCCCTTTCGCTACTCCCCACGGTATGGAATATTTTCTCTAAGGAATTTATTAATTGCTCGGCTACTAATGGATTTGTACTCCTCTTGAATTTTGGTGGTTGTTTCCTCATGAAGAAATCAAAAATTGATCCTCCACACTATGGATCAGGGTGCTCTATACGGGTAAGGTTATTATTCATAACCTCGATGAGTTGTCCCAGTATGGTGATTAACTGATTAGTACCAGTTTCATCACCATCTCCACTATAATTATCTATAGTAGGAGGGAAATCCCTACATGGAGTGTGTGAATTGATATGGTTTCCATTCCATCCACTACGTGCCATTTCTAAATACTGGCCTAAACTAGAATAGTTTATGAATCAAAATAGATAATTCCAAAAATGTAAAACACTTAACATAAATTGAACAGTTTATGGATATAATCCATAATCATAAAAAATGTTTTCTTTGACGAAGTATATACTCATAAACCCTTCATAATGGTTTGTAATGAAAATGAAAATTATCCTAAGCATATCCCCCAGGAGTTTCGTAACCAAAAGTGTAGCAAGGCCCATTATCATGCACTAGTTCTCGTTTGAGTCTTGCTCAAAGCGGTGTTTTCGGGTTTTACCCCTAGGTACATCTGTGCCGAAGCCACCTCTACCTACTCGTATCGAGACAGGGATTTATTGATTAGAAAACTCTAAAAATCTCTACAATACCAAAATTATAGGATGTTCTTCTACACTAATCATCAATGTCTATCTTAGGGTAATGTGCTCTAATCAGTGTTTTTCTAAATCTAGATTCCAAGGTTTGTACTAAAATTCCTCTGATACCAACTGTAACACCATGACACCAAAATCGCAAGGTCGGTGCATTATTACGTATCATTGGCATGATCCTAGAAGATCATGTTTTGAAAGACCGATTAGATTAGAAGCCTTAGAAGTACTAGATACATTCATAAGGTTTACATTACATCATAAAATGGAAAATTACAGTAACATTTTTTCCATAGACAACACTGAGTTCCTATAGAGCATCCCTACAGGTCATTCATAATATACTTCATCACATCCTGGGAAAAATAAAACATTGAAAGGGGTGATCTCAGATGCTCGGTAAGGATAACAATATAGCGGAAGCTTTCATAAATAAGCATAAACATTTAAGGCAATGTATAAAAGTAAAAAAATGACTTTTAAACAAAAACATCATCACAATATGGAAAATATAAATCAAAATAATGTCATTTAATTACTCACATGGATATTATATTAATAAAATAATCACATGAAATATCAATATCCACTTTCATAATGATGGAATGCATAATGCTAGACTTTCATAACCACATAGTCAAGGCCTTGTGCTAAGACTACAAATAAGAATTTTTCAAGGCATTGTACCAAGACACTAGTTTGTCTCATGAGCTCTACCAATGAATCGAAAAGCTATAACGGGCTCCACCTGTCACTTACTAATTCCAATGCATTCCTCATATGAAATGGCTTAAACATAACCGAAACATTTGTATTAAAACTGGAATAAAAAATGTCTATAATTTATCCATAAACCATGAATGGTATGAAATAACACATCCACAGTCAAACATATCAGAAATCCTTCAATACAATATGAAAGTTTTGGATCTTAATAAATCATCTTCAAACAAACTTAAAATCCATCACAGGATGATGACATAGATGAAATCAAAACCTTTTTTGAGAAATAACTCTTTCTATTTTAAATTCATTTAAAAGCCACGTTATTGTAAAAGAAAACGTTTTTATTTTAAAATATTCATATAATTTTGTATGGGAAGCTTCGATGATGTTATAATGGTAGAAAATAGCCTCACCCGCCGTATAAGTTAAAAAACATTCTTACCTTAATTTTATCAAAAAGGTCATAAAGTACCTTATTTGGAAAATGATTAAAAGATTCCTTTATAAAAATCTTATAAAATTAAAAGCAGGGTATAAATAAAATTAACCCATAGTCTCTAAAATATTAATAATGTTTTGAAATACATTTTTAAGAAACATGGATGTAAATGATAAAGAGGTATCAGTATATAATTACGTATAAATAACCTTGGATAATGTAGAGATTGTAGAATTAACCCATACCTTTTAATTTTTCTTGTTCGAGGGTAGGTTAACCTCTTGTATTATAGTGAAATAATTGTTATTAAATTATACAAGAATCATATTCATTAATATGATATTATATATGATCTTTTAACATAGCATTGTTAATAATATCTTAGTATTATCATCGTTTCAGGTGTTAAAGGATTTGTTTTCATTTATATTCATTGTTATGTGAGTCATATTTGTTATGGATGGGATGTATCTTATTCATATACAAGATGATATGAAGTCTTTAAACATTATTTTTAATCATCAAATGAAAATTAGTTTTGAATGGATACGATGGGGAATGAATCTCATTGCGTTCGTAGAGATGGTAATCTATACATACGCATGAGCGAAAATATCATTATTTTGATATTAAAATAATATATAATTGGATGGTATTTCATATATTCAGAATCATTATGATGTTATATTTATTATATACATCAATTAAACATCATTATTATACCCATCCAAAAAATAATGTATTTAATAACAATAATACCACGATGTGGAGACGGTAAGTCGGGATGTATAGAATAACGAATATGGTTAAACCATATTTATAATAACATCACATTATATAGAAGATACTGGAGTAATTATTTTATAATGTAAACAACAGAGAAAAAGGAAGTGGAAAAGAAAGGAACTTGAAAGAGGTGATGAAATATTTACCTCTTATTCGGGTTCTTCCTTTTGATTTGATCAAAAGGGATCCTTAGGTTGTCTTTATGACAAATAGAAGGACTCTAAGATAAAGGTAGGACATTTTATATGGTATTTGGGTAGGTTTTGGCCGAGGAAAATGACTTTTAAGTTTTTAATTATAGAGAAGTGTGATTTCCCTTTTATAAGAGGGGTGAGGGGCACCTTAGAGAAAACTAAATATATTATTTTATAAAAAAATCATTTTCGGTTTCTAATGGATCAAAAATTAATTATTTAAAGTACAAGGTGGGTATGAGACTAAACCCAGTCAACCAATAGGTTTTAGATAGGTTTGGGTCACTATATTAACCTTATATTTTAGATTTAACTCTTAGATAAATAGTTTGACATTTACCATGTCTTTTTTTATTTTTATATTATATAGTTAATAAACTTACAATATACTTCAAAGATAACAAAAAGTGGTTAATTAATGATACACATATCATTATATAAGTCTTTTTTCTAAACCATATATTTTTAGGAATAGAATATCAATTAATATTATAATATTTATTTTTAAAACTCTTTTATGTCAATTTTGACACTATTTGGTATTTTGTTTTTGCTAAATCCATAACAAAATTATTACTTAGAAAAAATTTATATAAGCAACCCTAATATGTCATATTAACCTAAGAGTTTTTTTAAATTTATATATAAGTCTCAAATTAAATTTATTTTGGTATTTATAATATCAATTACTTTAATATTTTATTAATTATTTAATTACTGGATCATCATTGTTTCATAAATAAATTAAATTATTTAATGTATAAAAAATATAAATAAAATACCATTATGTAGGAAATATTTTTATATTTATAATGAATATTTATAGTGGAATTTATCTTATGTGTAACCCAATATTAATATTGTTTTTGTTATTAAACATTGATTTTAACTCTTTAAACTCTTCTTTGAATTAAATAATAATAAATGTCCTAATATGATCCATGTAGACCAAAGAGGTTCATGTTTTATTCATAAGGTTTTTTTGGTCGAATTATACTTATCAAATAGAATTAGGACCTGTGTTTGGGAAATAATAATTTCATTTTGACCCTTAATTACCATATTTAATTTTAATCGTGGTAAATAAAAGTAAAAAGTTACTATTCTCCCAAAATAATTTTCATATTATTGAACCACATATTAAATAATGATATCAACAGTGTATCTAGGATTTTTGAAATTCAACTCACAAAAGTGGTAAAATTAAGTTTTATGTAAATTTGCAAATTCTCTTAGGAGGTGGGTAAAAGAAGGTAAAAAGTTAAATAAAATTTTTATATATCTAAAATTATTATAAATTGAATCCAATAAGTTACATTGAACGTATATAGGTATTATGTATCTATTTTGACCTAAAATAAATTTAAATAAAATAAATAATTATTTAAATAAAAATTCGGTTTTAAACTATAACTAAATGTTTTTCACTATTCCATAAAAATTAAAAGTTTATAAAAAAATACCAAAACTTCACCCTAGGATAATTTAAATATTCCGAATCCAAAAATTAAGTCCATTTTGAATGACAAAATTTATAAAATTTTAAAAATTGGATTTTACTATTTATAATGGCTAGTATGATTGGTTGTGGTGTGTTAGAACTCGAAGTTGCATAAAACACACACTATTGCATTATTCAAAGAGAAGCGTACCATGGAAGCTTGGGGTGTTGCAGAAATACACCATTTTCCTTATAAAATCAGTATTTTTTGTTTTTTAAACACTATTGGTTTAGTTATTGTTTTATATAAAGTATTTTTATTTTCTATTTTAAAGGCCCTAAAGTATTTTCCTACAAACCGC
Organism: Viscum album; assembly: GCA_963277665.1. Classification (NCBI taxonomy): domain Eukaryota; kingdom Viridiplantae; phylum Streptophyta; class Magnoliopsida; order Santalales; family Viscaceae; genus Viscum; species Viscum album. The sequence continues at coordinate 1,912,708,408 of OY728155.1, forward strand.
ACAAAAATATTTTAACACTAAATTTTCTTAAATAATTCTCTTAAATGTCATCACTTATATTTGGCATAAATTACTATGATACATGACTATTTTCATCTATTAATTTCCATGTATATTTTATTACCTTTATTTCTTGGACACTTTTATGATACTCCCATTTTTATGCTTTATCACAATATTATGGTACCCAATTCTCACCATGGGTAACCCTTATGTTTATGTAAGATTGATTATGTATGATTGTTTATGTGGAAAACATATTCATGAAATATTAAGATTGTTGAACCCAAATATTTCTCCAATTCATTGAGTATATTTGAGTCTCATGAGACGTAATGTGCGATGGTCTTGGCAATTATCCTTAGCTTGTGCCACCATGTATGATGGTCTTAGTGGTTAGCTTTGGTTTGTGATTCCATGTGAAATGCTCTTGGTGGTTATCCATGACTTATGCTGAATTATTGTTTTATGTTTCATCCATATTACTATGAATTCATTTTTATATGATTCCATGTTTATATGTTACGATTACATATGTTACATGCTATTTTATATCATCATTTCATGCCTTCTATCCGATGGGCTAATGCATTTTTCTTATGGTTATTCCATTACTGGGATATTTCACTCATCCCTTTGTTCATGTGTTCCCCGATATACCCTAAAAATATGTTTGAGTACAATGTAAGTTATGATCTCAATTTAAAGATTAAATAAATAAATTTTTTATTTAGTTCCATGTTTCCAGTTTTATATACCTAGTCTTTCAATACACTTGACTTTACGATCTATGGCATGTACTCTGATGTACAATTATGCTTAAAATCATGTGATGTTATATGAAAAAGGTAAGGGTTTCCATAGTTTGTATCAGATTATGGTCTAGTTGTTTCTGGAGATTAAGAATAAATAACTTTAGTAAGAACATTAAGGATGAGACTAAGTATAAGAAAACACCCCTAAATTTTGGTAAGTATAGAGTAAGTGGTTTATTAAGAAAATACATCCCTTTCTAGATTCATACAAGTAGAGGTGGCTCCAACACAGATGTATCTAGGGGTAAAACCTGAAATCACCATATTGATCTATACAAGAATAGGAACAGGTGCAGAATGATGGGTTTTACTACACTCTTGTATTGACAAACTTGGGGGACACTCTTTGGTAAATTCATAAACTTTGTACAAACCATTATTAAGGGAATGAAAAAAAGAAAAAAAGAATATAATTAAAGAAATAGATCAAGGATATCCTAGATTTAAATCTAGAGAATCACAAGTTAGGATATAACTCTCTTTTACATGTTTATCCACTTATGTTCAAAGTTTCCTTTTTATGATCAATAGCTATGTATTCAATCCCTCTAATTGAATATTATTTTTATTAGTTAATTCTAGGAAATAGAAGAACACGTGCCTGCAATCAATGTGATAGGGAATGTGAATATTTCCCTAACAATATTCCTGATATGATGTGAAATGGTGCTCCAAACCTCATGAATGTAGTTACTCAGCTAACTCAATTTATGAATAATAATGTGAATCATGTGGAACACCCTGCTACTCCAAGGAAAGAAAAAGTTTTCATTGAATAATTCATGTGGAAAATGCCTCCCATGTTTAGTGTTTCTTCAAATCCCCTCCTCATGGAATAGTGGATTAACTCCATTGAAAAGATATTATTTGTCCTCTAGTGGTCATAAGAATAAAAAGTCGTACTGGAAGTCTATAATTTTTATGGGGAAGCTGATCATTGGTCGAAACTAATAAAGAATACGAATACCCAAGAGGATATTGATTCCATGGATTGGGAGGAATTAAATAGAATGTTTTTCAATAAATATTTTTCCTTAACCCTCCATCTCATGATGGAAATAGATTTCCTTTGACTCAAGTAGAAGGAAGATGATTCAATCGTGGTGTATGAAGAAAACATCACAAGGCTTAAAAGGTATGCCTCTTGATTTTTCACGGACACAAAAAAGAAGGTGGATCTATTTTTTATTGGACTAAATCTGTGTCTATGAAAATTATTGGCGATTTTAGACATTGATATCTATGATGAGATTGATCATTGTTCCCTTATAGTTGAAATGGATATTAGAGACTCAAAGTAGTATCGTAGAACCATTAAAAAAGAAAAATGGTATCTAAAGTGGGTAGTTGCAGAAAAAATTCAACTATGGAAAGAAGCTTGACCATCCCATGTGTAAAAATATCTGGAAGAAGAATATTGTGAATTGACTAAAGGGAGCCATGAATTAGTTAAAATATGGATGGTTGGGACATATGGATAAAAACTACTAATTGGATATGAAGAATCCCACCAATGTGGAAGAATAAAGTAAGGTTCATATCAAAAAATCAACCTGTAATGTACTGTTACAACAATAAGAAAAGTGGGAATTATGTGAAAAATATCCCTAAGCAAAAGGTTTTTAGAGGCAATTAACAATAAACTCAAAGGAAAATGGAAGGTCTTATTCTATCACTACTACTGAGGTTTAGCCGATCAAAAATGTGGTGACAGGTACGCTAGATATTCATTAAAGAATATAGAATATACTATTTGATTCTGGTTCTATTCATTCATTCATATCATGAATGTTTAGTAGATCTATTCAGACACCACCTCAAAATTTGGATGATAAGTTATCTATGTGAATAGAGAATGAATAAATTATTTTCTATATGTTTTATAACTCCTCCCTAGTTATTTTTTGTGTACTGAACCTCCCATTAAATCTTTTAATACTTCCTTTTGTGGAGTTTGACAGTATCTTGGGAATGGATTGACTATATTTATACAAAGACAACATCAACTGTTGGAAAATGTATATCAATATTCATATCCTTAAGCCTCCTCTAATTCATTACATGTGTATGGAGGAAGATGAATATCCATTAGAATCATTGTCTCATGTGTGGACATTAAATTTTGTTGAGTAATAATTTCAAGATCAAATGATTGAGATAAAGGAGAGAATCATGTTTGAAGAGACGCCCATCACGAGGGATTACACTAATCTATTCCCTAAAGAGTTGTTTGGTCTTCCTTCGGAGTGAGGTTTAGTTCTCAATTGAACTTATTATTGAATCTATACCTATATAAAATTCACCTTATATAATGGCCATCGTATAGATTGAAGAGATAAAAAAGATGTTACTTGAGAATATGTAGAAGGGTTTTATATGCCCGAGTGCTTCACAGTGGGGTGTGCCAATCCTCTTCATCTAGATGAAAGATGGACCAATACTTCTTTTCATTTATTATCATGATCTCAATAAAATCATGATAAAGAACAAGAATCCCCATCCATGGATAGATGACTTGTTCGATTAGCTTTGGGGGCTACTTATTTCTTTAATGTGGAACTACAATCGGGATTTCCCCAATTAAACATGAGGAAGGATGATATTCCCAAGACTACCTTTGGAACGCTGTATGGACACTATGAGTTCATAGTTATGCCCTCAGACTCACTAATGGTCTAGAGATTGTCATGGATTTAATGAATATAGTCTTGGGATATTACCTAAAAAGTTTGTGGTAGTCTTTATTGATGATATTCTGATATACTGCAAGATGAAGGAGGAACATGAGGAGAATTTGAATACTGTGTGAATGAATTTTCAAAGGGATAATTTTTATGAAAACTATAGTAAATTTGATTTATAGATGGATGAAGTATCATTAATCGAGTATATTATCACCAGAAAAGGGGTATTTGTGGACCCTTCAAAGACAAAGGTGATTAAGGGTGGCCGAGGCCAACATCTATAACAGAGATACACACCATTCTGGGTCTAGCTGGGTATTATCGATGATTTGTGAATAAATTTTCAAGATTTTCAATCCCAATGACAAAGCAGACATAGAAGGGAGTAATGTTTTTTTCAACTCAAGAATTAAATACTGCTTTATGGAGTTGAAAAAGAGGCTAATCACTTTGGCAGTACTCACACTCCCAACAAGTGGGGAACTCATTTTGATGCACAATGATTCTTCAGAGAATGGATTAGGTTTTTTGCTGATAAAAAATCATAAAGTGATAGCCTATGCCTCATGGAAGCTAAATATCAATGGAAAAAACTATCCTACACGTGATCTTGAATTGGCAGTTGTGATCTTTGCGTTTAAAATCTCGGAACATTATATCTATTTGGAGAATTTTGAGATATATACTGATCAAAAGAGTCTCAAATATATATTCAAACAAAAAGAGCTTAATATGCACTAATGAAGAAGGATATAGCTCACCAGATATTTATGACTGCTGAATCCACTACCAACCTAGTAAGGAAAATATGGTGGCAGATGCTATGAGTAAAAAGGATCATGTATCTTTATAAATGATGATCATTGAAATTGATCTGATATTCTTATATTTTTAGAGGATGATCATGGGAATCATCAATGGGGGAACATCATCAATCCTTTCTCAAGTGATTTATCAACAGTCACTAGTGGAAAAATTAAGGGATGCTCAAAGAAAAGATATGGAAATTTTGAAAATGGAGGCAGTTGTTAGAAAATGAAAATCATCAGAGTTCAAGAATAATGAGGAAAGAGTTGTAATATTTTGGTCATGATTATGTTTACCATCCAATCCAGATATAAAGAAGGATATTTTTAATGATTCACATATCTCAACCTTCTCTATCCACCCAGGGAGCACAAAGATGAATCAAGATATTCAAGGGAACTTTTGGTTGGACAATATGAATATGAAGATTTCTGAGTGATGTTTGCGAGGAGGCCGTGAATATTTTTTTCTATTTAGTGAACTAGGGTGCTATTTCTCTTTTGGGTTTGGGACTTACAAAATAATTTATTTCTAGAATGAAAGTTAATATTTCTAATTCTTAAATTATTTGGTTCACTATCCTATATCCATATTAGGAAAAGTAAATGGAAAAGTTGGAATCTAAGTCATAATCATGTTTTTTTCGTGTATGGAGACTAAGAATTTGGTCTGTGAATATTGGAAGAAAACATAATAAATTTCATCGAAAAATGTACTATTTAATGATGAGATACCTTAGATGGATTGGAACTAAATGGAAATTATGGATGAGAAAAAATAGTTATCACATTAGGAGGATCATTTGACTAGTATACTAGAAGTATCAGATAGTTCATGGAGTATGATAGTTTCAGAAACACTATGATTTTTTAGATAAGTTTCAAATAAAATTAAGTATGTATGGCCTTTAGTGGGCTATAATTACTGAAAATATCTTGTATAACATTCATGACCTTATAATCCTCATCATTTTCTGGACAAGATATGTCACGGGGTCCTTAGGCACACTTCAGCGTATGCTAGAGGATGCCAACTAAATGTGGGAGTACAAATTATTTCGACGATGAGACCATAACCCCTTGTTAGAGTTTTAAATAATAGATAATGTAACCCAAACATCACTCAGAAAAATAATCATTAGAGTAATCATAATAGAAAAATAATGAAATTAATATTAACATAGTAAATTTAAATGAAAATTGTCATATAGGCTCATGGTCATACTGTAATACACAAATAAGATCTCTCACTTTAGAAATCATATATACATTGTAAATAAATAAATAAAATCACAAAATATCCCTATTTCCATCCCCACAACTTTCCCCTTACCAATTTTCATTCTTATTTTATATATCTCACTTGATCAAGATACATTTTCCCTCTAGCCAATATAGACTTGTGACAAGTGATGTCCTTTTATGTGCCCATGTCCCATAGCCTCCTGAGCATGGTTTGAGTACAAATCAGTATAATACCACTAAAATGGTCATGTATATGACCATTAAATTTAGTATACACATGATATATTATCAATAGGATAAACAAATATATATGAAAAAATAAATAATCATTATTGATCCTAGGGTCCTAGCCTGAATACCATGATCAAACCATACCTACATTAACTAGTTCTGGTGTGTCTCTGAGCACATATTTTAACTGTGACAACCAATATCAGACCCCTTTCCATTTATTATGATTGATTCCTAACAAATCTGGTAACATCATGCTACAAAGAGGATTACAAGGATCAAGTATTAGGATATTCAAATCACAACCTGAAAGAAACATGGGAGAGTCGTATCCCATATCCATGATTGCAAGGAATATCTATAAGGTAATCTCATAAATCCTAAAATCCACAATATCAGAGCCACATCCCCTGTATCCCACTTCTAAGAATCATTCCCATGGAAATCTAAAACAATCCTAAAGGCCACGTTGGAGGATCGTATCCCATATACTGAATTATATGGAGTATATACAAGGAAATACAAATAATATATCATTTGAATCCAAGGAGAATTATTAAAGGCATACAAACCTATATCATTCATGATGGGAGGATCTAAATAAATGGAAAAAGGTATCCCATGTATCTGCGTAGATATTGGTGGGAAGTGAATCTTACCCAAATAATCTCTTAAAACATATCTTATGGACTTAATCCATATTCCAAAACCCTTCCCACAAAATTGAGGCTGACATCTCAAATTAATTAACTATAATTTTCATATTTATAATAATCAAACCATAAATTTTGGTTTTATGGTTTCATCTACAATAATCATATCCCATTTTGATGTGCATTGTCTCTAGGGTCAACATATTTCTTGGATACCCTACAGGACCCCTTATTCACAATATTGAATAGAAATTCAACATGATTTCCTTTCTCTCAAACCCATACCATTGGAGACATATGTAACTCCCTGGAAATAGAGTTCTTAAACATTATAATTATTTCATTATATCCCCACTAGCAATTATAGGACAATCCTCACCGGCACCAGTCTAAAGAGATGGCATAGTGCTCATCCTGTATCCCAAGTCACATGTCAGTCCACACATTCCCAAACTATAAAAACTCATAAAATGGTTTAACATTCCAGGTAATCATACACCAAAAGAAAATGATAACTCATCCCCTAGACATCTCAGCTATCCCATCAGTTATAAGGAATCTCCAGGTTCTCACATTTCCTCCTCTGAACAAACATTCAAGTTCAGTACTCTTCTGTACTTGGGGGTTACTAAGGGAACCTATCACTAGGTATATTACATATAATTAATTTAATTTCACTTAATACACACACCTCAAGGTCCATGATTCATAGTAAATGTATTTATATTCATGTACTAGCTATATAATCCCACCTTTTAATTACATAACTTTTCATTACATTTTACAAACAAATGATATTTTAAATTTTATCTTCATTTAAATCATGTACATAATACATGAAAACATAAAACATTATTCTATTCCAATTTTATGGATTATTAATTGGTTCATCCTAAGTAAATTCATTGTATCTCATAACGTGGTGACATGCATCAAAAGAAAGGGCGAACATAAGGCCATGTATGGGAAACATAAAGTGAAACTGTTAACATGTGATCCCAAGGGATATCAATAATAACATGAGGCAAATCATTATTCCATGATCAGGGAAAAAATATTTGTATCATAAGAAAAATGAATTGTTTCATAACATGGAAATGTATCTACAAAAGATTTGTATCGTAACAAAAAGGGCAAGATTCATAACATGAGGAAAATCATTATTCCATGTTCACCCTATATGTGTCTTAATTAAAGTCACCTATATAGATAATAATAATAAAAATTCATAAATAAAACATGGAGAATAACTTAAATGGGTTTCATGAAAAAACATAGTGTTTCAATAGATCTTAAAGACAAGATCATTACATCATTTTTTAACCCCAGAAATGAAATGTGGGTTTCATGTATATTAATTCCAAAATAAGTTAACTATTTTTCACACATAGGTGAATAAACCTTGAAAATAATGAGTTTTTTGTATTAAAAAAATAAAATCTAATCTAGATTCTTAAGGATAAGTGGGAAATTTTGAGAAGTATATTTAGAAACATTATGGGTTGAAAATGTTGTTTTAGAGAAGGTAATAACGAGAGGGTAGAAGGGTATCACATTTATAAAATACTCTATTATTATAATGGGATAAAATAAAGTGGAAAAATAACTAATTTTGGAATTTTGAAGAAATACCACATTAAAGGGATCTAGAATGGAAAATGAAATTTGATATTTCCCTTACCTTGAATTGTTGTTCCTAAAACATAGGTATTGGTACCGTTGGCACTTGGGGACACTTTGGGGGGATTAATGTGGGGGTAAAAATATCATATCTTCATATAGGATGGATTACAAGTTAATGAAAATGGATAAATGGTTGGGTATTTATTAAAAAAGTGGAGGATTTTTTTATTAATTTCCTAATATATACTTTGGAAATATGGATTGTGAAAAATGAAAAACCATGGGGCCGCACATGGTTTATGCCATCGAATGGGAATTTTGGGACATATTTTATGTTATTTTAAGCCAAAATAACTAATAATCATATTATATTACATATTTTGGAATGTAATTATGAATTTTCCACAAAATAATGTTTTCAAAGGAAAATATTCCACTTTAGACATTGGAAAGTAAATTATAGGATTTGAAATTTATTAACATATATTAAAATATATTATATTATTAAAATAACATATTTTAGATCTTCTATTGTGGTAAATTACTTATTTCATCATTATTAAATAATTATGATGTCAATAAACATACCTCAAACATTAAACAATATCGTTACTATTCACATAAAAATAATGTATTTTAAAATATTCTCAAATATTCACCATAACCTAATTTTCACATTTTTATTTCAAAAATGATATTTTTTATAATAATAATTCTCTAGGAAAGATAATTTTACCTTTTAAATATAAAAATCTTTATTTATAAAAAATAAGGGGTTCAAAATATTAAAATTATTACCAAGATCACGGTTTCTAAAATTATTGTTGACCAATAGTCATATTTGACCAACAATAATATAAAAGTCGAATCTTGATGGTCAGATTTCTCTTTCCAATCACATTATTATTAAAGATATTTGTTTTTTACAGTGGGTAAAATTATGTAATACACATTTTCCTAGGAAAAACTATCATTTAAAAATTTCAGGTCATTACATTCTTCCCCCTTAAGAAATTTAATCCTTTAAATTTACAACTTTTACTCTCAATTGAGAAAAGGTGTGGGTACATATTTCTCATTGTTTTCTCTAGTTCCTACATAGCTTCTTCATATTTATGGTTCCTTCACAACAATTTGACGATGTGGGTATTTTTTTTCCTAGAACCTTATTGGGAAAAACTCCCTCAAGGATACATTTCATCGTTTTTGGTTTTTTTTGTTTGTTGACAATGTAGGTTTTGATGGTGAATTGTCAAGTTCCAGAGATGTTGTGGACAATTTAGGTTGAAAAAGAACCACGAAAAAAGAATGGATGATCTAGAGGCGGTACAAAAAGAACAGATACAAGGTGGCACCATTTTTGAAGGTAAAGGGCATTGTGAGTGGAGCTTCTTGGGGAAGGCGTGAAGGAATTGATGGAACACTCCATGATTATGATGAGCTTTGTGATCAGAAAATTGACGTGGTGCTTCGTGATATGGAGAGAATTTCTAGGGAAATTTAGGAGCTTTGCGATTTGAGATGACATGGCACTGAATCCACACAGAAGGTTCAAGGGTTAGTGGAATAGCCTATATTTAGGTCTTGACCCCCTCAGGGGAAGTAGAGATTTTTCAAAGAAAAAACTTTTCTCTTGCCCCGCGAAGGTAGTTTGTGAAGGCAGTGTGCTTTCCGAAAGGATGGAGCTTCGCGACGAATATTCTAGCACTGCAAAAGTTGTGTGCTCTGCGTTGTCTCAGTGACCTTTACGAGGGAAGGTGCTCTATGATGAATCGATCTTCCCAACGGCCTAAGCTCTGCAAAGTCCTGAGCTTCACAAAAAGGCAGGAGCTTCATGAAGGCTTGTTTAACCTTCATGAAGTTGGGTGCTTTGTGAAGTAGTGTGATTTGTGAAAGTAATTTCCAAAGGTTATTGTCCAATGTTTATGGGAAAAGGGGTATTCATCAGTGGATGAAATTTGGACATAAATAGAGCATCTACATATAGTGTAGGATGAATTAATTAGTGGTAATGAAGAGACCTACAGGTCTATAAACTGTGAGTGGATCTTCTGAAGAAGCAGTGAGCTCAAGTCATTTGAGAGAGTAGTGAGTTCTCAAAATTGTTAATGTTTTAAACCAAGAGGGATAGTGAGTCTGCTGTAAACATGTAAAAAGAAGTGCACATATAGTGTAATCGGTACATCGACACACTACTGGTGTATACCCCTTGGACATAGCCCAGAGAGGGTGAACCAATTAAAAATTGATGTTTCATGTGCATGCTTTAAGGTTTATTCACATAATGCAACGAGAAGGAGAGAGAATAGGGTTTTTTCTAATAGAAAAACTAGATCTAAAGGGGAATTTGTTTTAATCTGTCATACCCAGATTCACCCCCACTCAGGTTATCTAGCCTAGTAGACCTAACAATTGGTATCAGAGGGAAATGTTGTTTTTAATTTCTCTCTCAAATAGAGGTCATCATTCAAAATGGGATTCCAATATTTTATGGGAACATTTTTCAGCTATGGAAGAATCAGATGAAATGCTATTTCTGATATTTTCTAATGGATGTGTTTACAGTATCAATTCATGGTATCACAACTGATATTAATACTGGTGAATTATCAGAAGTTGAGTGAAGAGAATTGGATGCTGACACAAAGGGAATCAATGATTTAGGGGTAACCCTATCCAATGCTATCTATACAAATGTGATGTCATGAAAAACCTCACATTCCATGTGGGACAATATATTAAATATATATGAAGGAGATTCAAAGGTCAGAGAAGCAAAGAAACAAGTGTTGTGGAATAAGTATGAAGATCTAAGAATGAACCCAAATGAATTTGTTGATGTATTCATTGACATGGTAAATGTTTTAGTGGAGGAAATGCGAGGTCTTGGAGAAGTTATTGAAGACATAAAGATTATGAAGCGCATCTTAAAGATGCATCCACCTAGGTCCAATCCAAAAGATTTAGTATTGGAAGATAAATACCTGAAAGAGAAGACATTGGATAACCTATATATCACCCTTGTTGCATATGAAAAGAAAAATGATGATAACGATGCTGTGGAAATGGGTAAATCCAAAGAGGTGGAATTCAAGGCCATGAAGAAGCTAACTATTGAATATTCTCATGAATAATAAGAGACAAGTGAGGTGATGTCCTTCCTCTCCTCAAACCTTAAAAGAGGAAAAGGAATGTTTAAAGGGAAACTTCCACTTGCTTGTTATTTATATGGAAAAGTTGGACATCTTGTGGCAAGGTTCCCAAAAAGTTTTCAAGAGGATGATGATGTCGATGAAGTTGATTTTCCCAAGAAGAATTATTCAGCCTTTGTGAATGGCAATAAACAGTTCAAAAGAAATTTCTATAAGAAGAATAATCTCCTTTCAAATGAATGTGACAGCTCAGATGAGTCTGAGGATGCGGAGGTTGAAGAGATGGAGAACTGTAGAGATCGTGGAGAAAATGCTATGGTGGCAGTTGTTATAAGTACTCAGAAAAAGGAAGAAATTGACATTGTTGAAGAAGAATAAGTTGAAGTAAGAGTTGATATACAAGCTGAGTTAGATGTAGATCTTGAAGAGATAGATTTTTGGAGAGACAAAACAAAAAATCCAACAAAGTAGTTCATGATGCCAAACTCTATATGATGCAGCAGGAAGAAGAGAAGTCTTAGTTAATATAAGAAATTGAGAAACTCAAGTTGTCAACACTAGAGGACTCAAAATCGGTCATTAAGTAAGAAATAAATATTGAAGAATAGGAAAGGGAGATCGGTGACTTGAATAACACAAGGAAAGATCAAATAATGTTTAATGAAGAACTTAAAGGAGAAGTTGTCGGTCTACGAAGAAAAGTTAAAGACCAGAAGAATCCTTGGATCCCCAAAACATTCTTGGGAAAGCAAGTCATTCTGAATACTGAAATGATGAAAAAGGATCCTAGTAGTTCAGTGGGAAAGAAGCAACAATCGATCTCATACGTTAAGTCTGATTTTGGGCTTGATCAAAAACAAAAAGCTGTGAAAATTGAAGGCAGACCACAAGCACCCATTCTAAGATTGAAGTTTGATTTGGGAAAAAAGTAGATTCAAAATATTTAGAGATCCTAAGAGGAAAATAAAATTGCAGAAGTTACACAAAGGAATGCACATTATATCAGGTGTGGTTTTTGTGGAAAGATGGGGCATTCACAGTATGTGTGTTCCATATCCAAGAGATATAAAAGGGCATAAGAACAGAGGTGGAATCCAAACAATGAATAGTTCTTCAGTACATGTTTCAAAGGACACTGTTCTTGGTGCGGAGGATTTGGAAACATGTCTAGGTACTGTACTTCGACCATACAGTGGAATGTGCCAAAGGAAAATCAAAATGTTCGTAAGCAACAGATCAATGAACCAACAGGTGAGTTGAAAATGATAAATAGATTTGTAGCTTTTCAAGATGAAGTCGGTACATCATACAATGAGAAAGATAAGTCTCAATCCATGCCATGTGTGAAGTAAATGATATAGACCAAGAAGAAAAAGGATGAGAAGGAAGTGGTGGAAGAAATTACCCTTAATGTATCAGATCTCTTTGGTGTGTGGATCGTTGATAGTGGTTGCACATCTCACATGATAGGTAATAAGGATCATGTTAAAAGTGTAAAATATGAAAAATAAAAAATTTTCATGTTTGTAAATGATGAAATCTTGAAAGTTATTGGATTGGGGATGTCCAAGTTTGGGGGCAAAGAGATGAGACGTGCTGATGTATTTGTAGTAGAAGGTCACAGTGATAATTCGCTCAGCGGTAGTCCACTATGTGACTCAGGACATTCTATATGGTTTAATAAGAAAATGTGTATCGTCAAAGGAAGAGACGAGGAAGTAGTTCTACAGGTAAAATGGACAAAGGGTAATCTCTACCTGGTAAGTGGATAAGAAGATATGTTATTTCTGTCCAGGGAGGAAGAAAACAAGTTGTGGCATAAACAACATGGTCAACTATTCCAACCATCCCTAGAAGATGTGGTAATGTGTGATACAGAAAGATACCTCCCTAATCAATCATGTGATCATACTCACATGTGCGATTCATGCCAATAAAGGAAGCTCATCAGAAAGACATATAAGGTAAATGAAAAGAAGTCAACAAGAGTTCTCGAATTGGTGCATGCTGATGTTTGTGGGCCTATCACACCAAGAAAAATTGATAGAAAGAGGTACTATGGTTTTTTCATTAATGACTACATAAGAATGGCATTGGTATTTGTTATTTCCCATAAGTTTGATGTGTTCAGTTTCTTGAAACAGTACCACAGGGAATGAGAAAGGTTGCATGGATAGAAAATTTAGAATTTTTGTACTCATAATGGTATGGAAATCACAAACAGTCATGTGGAAGACTATCTCGAGAAACATGGGATAAGACATCTAGTTTCCTAAGTGGGAACTCACCAATAAAATGGAGTGGTCGAAAGGATAAATCATATCATCAACAACATGGCCAAAACAATTCTCAGAAAAAGACCTACCAGTGATATTTTGGAAGGAAGCAGTATTGACCTTAGTCTACATTTTTAGTTGGGCTCTGTTGTGTCTGAATGAAGGAAAAATTCCATATGATATGTGGTATGGGAAGAATCCAATGGTGAAGTACTTTATAATCTTTGAGAGTAAGTTATTTAAACTCAACAAAGAAAAACACAGAAAATTTGAGTCACGTGGAGATGAGGAAATATTCTTTGGCTACGTAGGAAAAAGCAAAGAATATAAATTATTTAATAAAAGGATGGGAAAGGTAGTTGAGAACAATGATGTCACTATTGTGTAAAAAGATGAGAAAATTCACCAATACAGTGAAAAATTTCTTGATGAAAGCAGTGACGAGGAATGAAACGCAGGAGGAGCAGAATTGGATGATGTTGATTCAGAAGAAGATAATGATTATGAACATGAAGAAGTAAAATCTATATTTACACAAAAGACAAGAAGTCGAGCTGAAATTTATATGCAGAATATCATTGGTGATTAGTCATCTCTAGTTCAGACAAGAATAATTAAATATCTACAACATAAATCTTTATTAACCCAAGTAGAGCATAAATGTTTTTTTGATGTATCTGTAGATGAAAATTGGGTTTAGTATATGAATGAAGAGCTAGATCATATTGAGAAGAACGATACATGAGAGATTGATTCAAGGATAGCTAATAAGAATTTCATCAGGACTAAATGGGTCTTTTTCAACAAGATGAATAAATATGGAACAATGATTTAGAATAAAGAACGACTAGTGTGCAAATGATACTCCTAGTTAGAGGGAATTGATGACGATGAGGCATTCTCACCAGTTTAAAGGTTGGAGACAATCAGATTATTTCTAGCCATTGCTGTGAAACGGAAGTTCAATGTCTTCCTGATGGATGTCAGATCTGCATTCTTGAATGGGATTTTGGAGGAAAAAGTGTATATCGAGCAGCCAGATGGGTTTCTCATTCATAAGGATAAGAACAAGGTTTTTTGGCTGAAGAAGGCGTTATATGGGCTGAAATAAGCACCGAGAACATGGTAATAAAGACATGATTAGTATTTGATGAAGCTTGGTTTTCATCATTGTGGAGTTGATTACAATATCTATTTCAAAAACAATAGTAATTAAAGGATGATGGTGGTGGTTTATATAAATGACATTATATTTGGTGGATCAGATGAAGCACAATGTAGACAGTTCTCCAAATTCATGAAACATGAGTTTGAAATGTCTATGATTGGTGATCTGCCATTTTTCCTTGGTTTATAGTTTACATAAGGAAGTAATGGAACAATAATTTCTCAATCCAAATATGCCAAGGAGGTTCTGAGAAGATTTTTAATAGAAAATTCAAAGGAGATGAAAACTCTGGTTGCAACCCAGATGAAATTATCGAAAGATGTTAATGGAAAGGCAGCAAATATCATAAAATACGGGCATATTATTGAATGTTTATTGTACCTAACAGTGACGGGACCTGATATTGTTTTTTCCTCATGTCAAGATGTGATATATTAGAGTAATCCCATGGAAACCCACATACTTTCAGTGAAAATAATACTTTGGTATATCAAGGACACGATGGATTTTTGCTTGATCTATAGTGACAAATATCATTCAAAATTATTGGGATATAATGATGTAGATTGGGTTAGTTTAGTAGATGATAGGAAATCAATGTTAGGAGGTGCTTTCTATCTTGTTGTATTGTGTATTTAGGGGATAATCAGGAAGAAAGATTGAATTTCATTGATCACAGCAGAAGCTGAGTATATTTCCATCACTCAAACATGCACACAATTATTGTGGATTAAACAGTAACTTGATGATATGGGCATTGAAGTGAAGTCCTCGATCATAATCCAATGTGATAACTCAAGTGCTATAAATCTCAGAGAAAATCTCACCCACCACTCAAGGATAATGCACATTGAGATAAAATATAATTTTATCAAGGATAAGGTTTAACAAGGAATCGTGAATTTGGACTCTGTGCCTACAAAGTTACAGGTTACAGACATTCTGACAAAGTCCTTACCCATGGAAGCTTTTGAGAGGCATTGACTGGCTATGGGAGTTCAGTCGATTCACCGCACTTAAAAAACTGTGGTTGTGGGAACCCAACCCCTTTCCCTGAGGTATGAAGTGTTGTCTCTAATGTACTAATATGTGTTTTTACCCTGTTACAGTCTTAGAAGAGTGCCCTTTGGGTACATTGACAAAGAGGAGAAAAAAAATACTTGTTCAAGGGGGAGACAGAGTGACAATGTGGTTAATTGATAAATAATGAATGATATTGGGAGAAGCTGATAGGTGGAGCACTGAGATGGGGGAGAAATAAGATAGGGGGAGAGTTATAAATCTGACGATGCTAGAAGTGATCAATCAATGAATTGATATCACGATAGCTGAGGATCGTGATAAAAGTAGACGAGTGATGTTGGAATGATATGATAAGGTTTCCAGCTTTCACCAATTGGTATCAGTGTGGTATCCAAAATTGTTCTCAATTTGGTAATTGGTATCAGATTGAGGTCAACGAATGGTGTCCGAAACGAAGTGATTCTTTGATTAACATTTCATACTACTCTTGTTTCTCATGCCGATCATTCCTCATATGATCTTAGAGTATGTGGTGAGTGAATCATTGGTCGTAATATGAATCGCAAGAGGCGAAAAAAGGTTGATTATGGAAGGAGACTCAGTGAGGTATCAATGTGTAGAAAAACATTCTGAGAGGTGTTGACTAAAACCCCAAATGGGGAGATTGTTGGGAAAAAATACCTCAAGGTTACATTGCAGCATTTTTGGTTTGTTTTTGTTTGTTGACAATGCGGGTTTCTATGGTTAATCGTCAAGTTCTAGAGATATTATTGAAAATTCATGTTAAGAAATAACCATGAAAAAGTAATGTAAGACCTGTAGATGGTACACAAAGAATAGATACAAGGTTGACAGTGATTCTTCACAATTACGATGAGCTTCTTGAATGGTAGAGTTGAATAGCATTATGGTGATGAAGGGCATTGTGAGTGGATCTTCTCTGCGAAGGCGTGAAGAAATTGAAGGAATGATATGCGATTACGATGAGCTACATGATCGGAAAATTGTTGGGGTGCTTCGCTATATAGGGATAATTTCAGTAGAAATTTCAGAGCTTCTTGATTTGAGAAGAAGTGGTGCTAACATCACGCGGAAGATTCTAGGGTTGGTGGAATCACCTATAAATTGGTCTCAAACCCCTTGGGGAAGTAGATATTTTTCACGCAAAATATTTTTCTCTCAACTCGTGAAGGTAGTTCGTGAAGGCAGTGTACTTCGCGAAAGGAAGGATCTTCACGACAGCTCTTCTAGCTCCGTGAATGTTGCGTGCTCCACGTTTCCTTAGCGAGCTTCACGAGGGAAGGTGATCTGTGATTCCTTGAGTTTCGCGAAGGATGGAGCTCTATGAAGGTTTGAGCATCATGAAAAGGAAGGAGCTTCATGAAGGCTTGTTTGGGATTCACGAAATTGGGTGCTTTGCGAAGTAGGGAGCTTTACGAAGGTACTTTCCAAAGGTTGTTTCCAGTGTTCAGGGGAAAAGGGGTATTCATCAATGGATGAAATTTTGGACTTAAATAGAGTATCTACATACAGTGGAGGATGAATTCATTAGTGTTAATGAAGTTACCTACATGTCTATAAACTGTGAGTGGATCTTCTGAACAAGCAGTGAGCTCACTTCAGTTGAGAGGGTAGTGAGTTCTCAAAATTGTGAGTGGTTGTAAACTGGGAAGGACAATGAGACTGCTTCGATCTTGTAAACATCAGTGCAATTATTGTGGAATTGGTACATTAGCACACTTCTGGTGTATACTCCTTGGACGTAGCCTAGTGAGGGTGAACCAAGTAAAAATTGATGTGTCTTGTGCATGCTTTACAGTTTATTCATACACTATAATGGGAAGAAGAGAGAAGAGGGTTTTTTCTTACAGAAAAACAAGATCTAAAGGGGCAGTTGTTTTAATTTGTCATTCCTTGATTCAGCCCCACTCTTAGGGTATCTAGCATAGTGGACCTAACTAACCTTTTATTTACAGTCTAATATTTCTATCATCTTCTCCTTTTAAGAGAAGTCATGTTCTAGTTGTACCATCTCCATAATCAGCACATGAGGGATCAGAAATGTACTTCTCAAGAGAGATATGTGGAGTATATCATGATCCTAAGATAGGTTTATTGGAAGTATAAGTTGATAGTCCAATGCTCTTATTCAATTAATTATTTCATTGGGGCTAATGTATTAGGGGATAAGCTTTCAAATCTTCCTAAACTGCATGAATCACTTCTGTGGTGAAATTTGAATGAAAATTCTGTCACTAACATGAAACTCCAACTCCCTCTGATGATTGTTAGCATAGTTCTTCTACTATAAAGATGCATATTTTACATGTAATTTTTTTTATATTGAATTATTAAGAGTCTGTGAAAATTGATGGTGCCTGATTCCATGGCCCGGTGTGCCCGGAATGAATTTCTGAACTTTTTTAAGGTACATTCAGTAAACGCGTGGACATCATTCTCTATCTTTTGAACAAGTTCTTGAATAAAAAATCCAAGGGCAGCGTTGAATCCGTAGTGCCGAGATTTTCTTAAGGTAGGATTCACTTCGACCGCAATAAGTCTAGAGAAAAAGATATATTTTTGAATTTTTAAGTCAATAATAAAATAACATTGATATTTTATTCCTCTTCCTTCTTTTCCTCCAATGGAAAAGCGACATTGGCGGGACCAATGACATGTCAAACCATTAAATGGATAGACTCCTCAAATAATTTGTAACAATTATGTTGGAATTATAAAGGTTCATATTAAATGATCCCCCATTAATTCGACAGGTGTTACTAACCGTCCCCCTCACCTATTCATATGGATCTTCGAGAGAGGAATTAGCACAAATTCACCTAGAGAAGAAGTTTTGATGAAGTTATATGATGCCAATCACTTGGAGGATGGAGCCGATTTCAGTGGGTGCTGATGAGCGACATCGAATCACGAACCGAAGGATGGCGTTTTAGCAGAAAAGTTGGTACCTTGTTGTAGGGGAAACAAACATCGACTCATCCTCAATCGCGGGGGTTCTCAAATGATCTTGAAGTAGGGATTTTATTTTGTAATAATTTCATGTTATTGTTGAATCCTTTTTCCTCCCACATGTTTTCAAGATAACGCTAGGGGAACGGGCCAAACAAACATGGTCGGGACCCTCCACTACCTTTCTACCATTTCATTCTCTGTGCAAGACCACTGGTGCGGTGACACCAGCTGACCACGATGGAGTTGGCACGCCATCGCGCACCGCATGAGGGGTCTGTGGAACTATGCCATGGCAGTTAGTAGAGCGTCTGACACCGACTGGTCATGGAGGTAGTGTGGCGTACCATCGCGTGTCGCAGGTGGGAAAGGGTTGCAGTAGAAGTCGTGGAAGGAAGAGGCGGAGTGGTGTGCCATCATGTGATACTAGAGTAGGCCACGGCTCGATGCTGCGACAGGTGGACAGTGGCGTGGCCCCATGCCACGCCGGTTTGGCGGATCCCCGGTTGGCCAAAACGACTGACCGTTGCGCGGTGGGGAAGCGCCCCACCTTTTGGAAAAAACAGCCTCACTCCCATAGGGCCAGCTGGGAAGACAGGTCCTCCTTCTGGTAGACAGGGTAGAACATGGGCTGTTCGAGTGGGTCGGACCCACCCAACGGACAGGACCCGCCTCACGGGCTGGGCTAAACCCGCGGCCCATTGGGCCTACCTGGGTGGGCCGAGCCTCACCCGATGGGCATGGCCAATAGCGGACCGGGCCTGCGAACCGAACCGGGCCGACCCCGATGGGCCAGACCCAGTAATCTAGGTCTAACATTAGTGGGCCAGACCTGAGCAGGGTCAAGTGGACCCTGAGACCCGTTGCGTCAGGCCAACCTGACCAAGTCGGATAGGGCCCAGACCCAATCAGTCCCCTAAATAATGAAACATCCGTAACTGACGAACTGAGTGTTCATTTGAAATTCCATCAATGGGGTTGGGATCCCTTTTAGAAGGAATTCCCTTTGTCATATCTCAGCGGGCCCGACTGAGCTAGGCCAGACCAAGGTGCGATCACCCCCATTTCATAGAAAGTGGTGTAACTAACAGACTGAGCGTCTATTTAATGAATCGTCTATGGCTCTAGAACCCTTAGGATGAGGTTGTAATTTTCGTAATCTCCACTTGAGTTTTGGAGAAATTTGGAGTGCGTTCGGGTTGGATCAAACATGAATCCAACTGGGCCCTATGAACTAAAATGCTTATAAGTCACAAACCAAGCTTCCGATTGACTCACAATCTGTCGTGTTGGAACCCTTACGACATGGCTATCCTTTGGGATATTTATTCATGGAACTTCATAGTAGTCGATGTATGACCAATGGCTGTAATAGTGGTTCTCCCATAATCAAGCATGCTATGAGTAGGAATCCAGTGGATGGCAGTGAGCCAGAGGTTGTAGACAGTTAGTACCGAGTGATCCTATGTGTGTCATCAATTATCAATCCTATCTGGGTCAGATCCTATGTGGGTAAGCTCTCAATGATCATATGTGGGTCATCACATACCGATCCTGTGTGGGTCAGATCCTCTATGGGTCAGCACTCAATGATCATGTGTGGGTCAGCACATACTGATCTTGTGTGGTCCAAATCCTATGTGGGTCATTACGGGGGCTATTATATATCGATCTTGCGTGATTCAAATCCTATGTGGGTCATTTTTGGGGTTAGTACCTACCGATCATGTGTGGGTCAGACTCTATATGGTCAATAACAGTTCCTATGGATAGAATAAGATGATCAAGCTTCTCAAATAATCATCTATACTTCTATGCCTTACTTATATTCTTGGTGTGAGTTGATTCTTTTATCTTCAGGGTGTTACCTGTGAGGTACTTTTACCTTCGTGGAGTTATCATTGTGTGGTTACCTGTGTGGTACTTTTACCTTCATGGTGTTACTTTTGTGGTAATTTTACCTTCATGGTGTTACCTTTGTTGTATTCTTCCCTTGTTCATGAGAAGTGTATATCTTGATAACTCAGGTATATGCACGGGAATATACCTAAGTAGAGTTGTCAAAAGCTTCTTGCTTCGTGATTGAGGTCTTTCTTTGTGGTTTTTCCTTTTTAGAACTCTAGGAGACCTTCGGGGGTCTCGGGGTCCCTACTGAGTATTGATATACTCAACCATACACGAGTTTCGCCTGCACCTTTTTGTGTATTGTGCAGACGAAGGAAATCGTTGATTGAGGCTGATGGAGCCAGGAGTGGAAGGTGCTCAGAGGTGGACCATTTGGCAAGAGGTGACACAGGAGTACCAATCATGAGCTTTACCTTCCCTTCAGGTAGGATCCTTGGTGGATATTGTAGGATCTTCTTTTCACTTTTTAGTTGTACTTTTACTTTTCAGTTGGGCTTGTATTTTGACCGCATTACGTTCAAAACACTTTTTACTATAGTAGTTTACTTTATGGTTGTTTCTAGTTGTCTTCCTAGATTGCGTGTTTGTATAGGTTTAAAGTAAATTCCTTTCCATTTTAGGGATACACCTTTCTGGTGCTAGTCTCTAGCCCCCTGGCCTATGGAAGGAAGGCTTGGGGTAGTAAAAGCATGAGCCCCAGGGGACGGTTCATGACAATGTGGTATTAAAGGGAGGTTCTACCAAAGAATTAAGACTCTAATATTTTCAATGTTGAAATAGTGTTATGTGTTATGAGTGTGGTTTTAAGTTTGGGGAATCCAGTTTTGGTGCAGAGGCTGACGTATACATACATGAGGACCCTAAATTGTAATATCTAAATCACTACAAGAAAACATTGATTGCGTGTTGTTTTGAAAGGTTTTCCTTTTGATCTCTTTGAGTCAGCTCACCAGGTATAACATGTTAACTATGACGCACCTGTTTCCTTTTTGGATTCCTTCACATAGGCAATTATATAGGATTCCCAAGTGAGTACACGATGACGGCCCACTGAGCGATGAGGCTTTGGTGTACGACCCTCTTATGGTGATAGTACCATTGGGTGGTGCACTGGTGGCACCACCACCTGTTGGGAAGAAGATTCCACCAACCCCATTAGTAAAGGGTGCATGCCAAATGGGCACATTTAATGAGTTTAAATAACATAGAGATCTGAAGTTCCGAGGAGAGATGGAACCGTATGTAGTTGAGGAATGGTTGGAGGCTGTGGCCAGAGTTTTCCACTTAGTTGGGACAGCAGCTGATCTGATGGTGATTGTAGCTGCCAGTCTCTTCACGAAATAAGTTGGGTGATGGTGGAGTATGACACTCCTGTTACATGATGAGGAGACCCTCACATGGGTGGACATTGAGGGAATTTTTAGGGTAGAGTTCATCCCAGAGACTCTTTGCTCAGTGCATATACAGAATCTTCTTCACAAATAACAGGGAAGCATGATCGTGGCCTAATACTCGGCAAGCTTCACTGATCTCTCCTATTACTCCACCGAAATGGTAGGAGAGCCTTTCTTCAGGTGATAAACCATTGACTAGGTTCTTTGATGGGAGATCAAGAATCAATGATATCTCTCAGCATTCTGATGCAGGATGGGGTACTAGAGAGAGTGATTTTGATAGAGAGATTCCATGTTAAGCAGGCACTGATGTAGAGAGACACCATCGAATGTCAGGTAGCGGAGTCCTCCATAGTAGGCAGTAGATGGATGACTCAGGGGCCTATGTGGTCCAGACCTTCTGGTGGATGACCACAGGATATATGGTCGGTGGTGAGGGGATCATGAGACAGAGAAGGAAAGTTGAGGATCATGCAATTCTACTGGTGCGGTGGGCAAGGTCACATAGCTCGCGACTTCCCTACCTGCCATATGGATGACCTGCTAATTGTCGAGGGACTGCCAAGGTAGACATAGAGGTTTGAAAGAGGAGGTCAGTAGGGAGGTAGTCAGGGTAGAGGAGTTGGTTGTGCAGTAGAAGATGGGTGGAGATTTGAGGTTCTACCACCACCACCTATAGGTGGTCCACCCTGACCATAGGGAGAAGGAGGACATGGATGAGCTCAACTCCAGGAAGTTGAGGCCTATGGCCACAGTACTCCAGATATGATTTTATGTACTATTTGGTTCTATTCCACCCTATCTGTAGTACATATAGACCCAGGTTCTAGTCACTCTTTTATTTCCATGACCATCGTTCGGATCTCGGAGATTACGACAGAGCCGTTGGCTCGATCCTTATAGTTAGGGACTCATATAGGAGAAGATTCGATGCTCACAAACTAGTGACAGAATTGTGAGCTTACTCTAGGATGTGAGATCATTTGCTGAGATCTTCTACTAGTTGCGTTGAGGCATTAAAACATCATCACAGATATATATTGGTTATCCATATTCCATGCTCATATTGATTGTATTAGGATCAATGTGTGGTGTGTCCGCGAGGATGGGATTATGTTTTCCTTCGCCGGTGAGAAGAGAACCTTTGTAGCATAGGATGGACATACACAGAGGAGGGTACAACCAATCACACATTAGTTGGATAGCCTTACCCTCAGAGTTGTTGATGTTGATAGTATGAGCTATCCTATAGTGGTGGACCAGCATGTTGATGTTTTTCTAGATGATGTTCCAGGACTACCTCCACATAGATAGGTAGTCTTTTACATTGACATGTAACCCAAGACAACACTAATATCTACAATAGCATATCAGATGGCTCCCGTGGAGCTTTGGGAGTTATGGGTACAGTTGGAGGACTTGTAGAGAAAGGGGTTCATAAGGCCCAGTGTTTCTCTATGGGTAGCCCCAATTTTGATTTCCAAGAAGGAAGATGGGAGTTGAGACTCTGTGTGGACTATCAGTGCCTGAACCAGGTGACCATGAAGAACAAGTGTCCTTTACAAGTATTGATGATCTTTTTGATCAGCTAAAGGGAGATCGATGGTTTTCGAAGATAAACCATAGATAACACTATCATCAGCTTAGGTAACAAGATGAGGATGGGCAGAAGATGACCTTTAGATGTCATTCTACCCACTATGAGTTCTTGGTTCTTCCTTTTAGCATGACCAATTCCCTTGTAGTGTTAATGGTACTCAAGAACAAGAATATTCCATCCATACCTTGATTGCTTTGTGGTGGTCTTCATCTACAACATCTTGGTGTACTCAGTGATGGAGGAGGAGCATACCTATCTTCTGCAGATAGTTCTGGATACACTCTTAGAGCACCATCTTTATGGTAAGCTCTGGAAGTTCTAGTTCTCGATATGAGAGGTTCACTTTATAGGACACATTATCTCAAAATCTGGAGTTGCATTAGATTTGGAGAAGATAGAGGTTGTGCTAGCTTGGGAGCCACCCAAGAGTATGACCGAGGTGCATAGTTTCTTGGGGTTGACTGGGTACTATAGGAGATTCGTACTCGACTTTTCCAGAGTTATGGAACCCTTGGAAGCATTGACAAAGAAGGAATATCCCTCCATGTGGATGGAGAGATTCCATCAATGTTTTCAGAAGCTGAGGTAGAGACTGAAGAGTTCCCCCATCTTGAGGATACCAGAAGAGGGATTTGGGTATATAGTCTAATGTTACACGTTCAGGGGTTGGACTTGGATGTGTCCTGATGCAGGAGCGAGTAGTGATCATGTATGGCTCTTGACAGCCGAGATTGCATGAGAAGAACTTCAATACCCCTTACCTGTAGTCAGAAGGAGTGGTCTTCTTTTTGAAGATGTGGCGACATAACTTTATGGGTGAACGTTTTACAGTCTACTCTCATAACAAGAGTCGCAGGTATATATTCTGACATAAGGAATAGAACCAGAGACAACAATGATGGCTCGAGTTCCTATAGGACTATGACGTTGAGATAGTCTATACTCCTAGGATGGGGAATGTAGTTGTCAGCACACCCAGCATGAGGTCTGGTCTTCTGTTGCTGAGTGAGGTGACAGAGCAATTAGCCACATTGCAGATATCCTTTTTGGATCGAGATATATAATCTTACCTCCAGTCTATGAATGTCACCCCCACTTATTTAGTGAGTTCATGAGTCATAATTTGGGGAAATTAACTATGGGGCACGACGTTCTCAGATATCCCAAGGACATGCACCTGTTTGATTTTCTGAAGTTTGGGAGCATGTCATCCTCTTTAGAGGATGCACCATTACACAAGTGGCTCTATAGGAGGAGATGTTGAGGGAGTTTCATACATCCTCTCTGGCAGTACAACCTGGTGTGGTGAAGATATACAAGGACCTATGACGTTTGCACTTGTGGCCAGGGATGAAGAAGGTAGTGGCATAGTTTTCTTCGTGAGGCCTCACTTCTCAACAAGTGAAGGACAAACATCAGGTTCCAGTTGGCCTAGCGCAGCCACTAGAGGTGCTGGAGTGCAAGTGGGATGGTATCTCCATGGACTTTGTGATAGGGATTCCACATATATCTAGAGGACATGATTCCATCTGGGTGATTGTTGACCGAATCGCCAAGTTAGCCCACTTCCTACCCATTCAAGAGTAGGGATCAGTAGAGGTATTAAGAGGCCTCTACGTACAAGAGATTTTATGACATCATGGGGTTCCATCGACGATCGTCTCCGACTGTTACAAACATTTTACATCCCGGTTGTGGATGGGATTACATGAGGTTTTTGGGACTCATCTACATTTGAGCACCACCATTCATCTGTAGTAGGGAGGATAACTTGCCTATGTGGTTCATCACATACTGATCCTACGTGGGTCAGATCCGGTGTGGGTCAGCACTCAATGATCCTGTGTGGGTCAGCATATACTGATCTTGTATGGTCCAAATCCTATGTGGGTCATTACGGGGGTTATTATATATCGATCCTGTGCGATTCAAATCCCGTGTGAGTCATTTTTGGGGTTAGTACCTATCGATCATGTGTGGGTTAGACTCCATATGGTCAATAATAGTTCCTCTCGATAGAATAAGATGATCATGCTTCTCAAATAATCATCTCTACTTCTATGCCTTACTTATATACTTGCTGTGAGTTGAGTCTTTTATCATTGTGGTGTTACCTTTGTGGTACTTTTACCTTCATGGAGTTATCTTCATGTGGTTACCTTTGTGGTTCTTTTACCTTTATAGTGTTACTTTTGTGGTAATTTTACCTTCGTGGTGTTACCTTTGTTGTATTCATATATTGTGCTTGAGAAGAGTATATCTTGATAACTCAGGTATATGCATGGGAATATACCTAAGTAGAGTTATCAATATCTTCGTGCTTCGTGATTGAGGTCTTTCTTTGTGGTGTTTCCTTTGTAGAACTCTAGGAGACCTTCGGGGGTCTTGGGGTCCCTACTGAGTATTGTTATAATCACCCATACACGGGTTTCACCCACAACTTGTTGTGTCTTGTGCAGACGAAGAAAATTGTTGATGGAGGCTGATGGAGCCAGGACTGGAAGGTGCTCAGAGTTGGACCATTTGACAAGACGTGACATAGGACTAATAATCATGAGCTTTACTTTCCCTTCAGGTAGGATCCTTGGTGGATATTTAGGGATCTTTTTTTCTCTTTTTAGTTGTACTTTTACTTTTTAGTTGGGCTTGTATTTCGACCCCATTACGTTCAAAACACTTTTTACTACAGCAGTTTACTTCATGGTTGTTTCTAGTTGTCTTCCTAGATTGTGTGTTTGTACAGGTTTAAATTCAATGCCTTCCCATATTAGGGATACACCTTTTTGGTGCAAGTCTCTATCCCCTGGCCTATGGAAGGCGGGCTTGGGGTAGTAATAGCATGAGCCCCAGGGGACGGGTCGTGACAAAGTGGTATCAAAGGGAAGTTCTACCAAATAACTAGGACTCTAATATTTTAAATGTGGAAATAATGTTAAGTGTTATGAGTGTGGTTTTCAGTTTGGGGAATCCAGTGTTGGTATGGAGACCGACGTATCCATACATGAGGACCCTAAATTCTGATTTCTAAATCACTGCAAGAAAATATTGATTGCCTGTGTTTTTGAAAAGTTTTCCTTTTGATCTCTTTGCGTCAGCTCACCAGGTATAACTTGTTAACCATGACGCACCGATTTTCTTTTTGGATGCCTTCACATAGACAATTAGCCAAGATTCCCAAGAGATTACACGATGATGGCCCACTGAGCGATGAGGATTCGGTGTACGACCCTCTTGTGGTGATAGTACCATTGGGTGGTGCACCGGTGGCACCACCACCTGTTGGGAAATAGATACCACCAACCCCACTAGTAAATGGTGCATGACAAATGAGCACATTGAACGAGTTTCAATAGAAGAGAGCTCTGAGGTTCTGATGTGAGATGGAACTGTAGGTAGTTGAGGACTAGTTTGAGGCTGTGGCTAGAGTTTTCCACTTAGTTGGGACACCAGGTAATCTGATGGTGATTGTAGCTAGCAGTCTCTTCTCGAAATAAGTTGGGTGATGGTGGAGTCTGACACTCGATTTACATGATGAGGAGACCCTAACATGTGTGGACTTTGAGGGTAGAGTTCATCCCAGCAACTCTATGCTCAGTGCATATACAGAATCTGCTACACTAACAACATGGAAGCATGATCGTGGCCCAATAATCAGAAAGCTTCACTGATCTATACTATTACTCCACCGACATGGTACGAGACCCTTTATCCAGGTGATGAACCTTTTTTTAGGGTCTTTGATGGGAGATCAAGAATCGATGATATCTCTCAGCATTCTGACGCTGGCTGGGGTACTAGAGAGAGTTATTTTGATAGAGAGATTCCTAGTTAAGCAGGCACTGATGGAGAGATACACCATCGAACGTCAGGTAGAGGAGTCATCCATAGAAGGGAGTAGATGGATGACTCAGGGGCCTAAGTGGTCCAGACCTTCTTGTGGATGACCTCAGGATATATTGTCGGTGGTGATGGGATCATGAGACAGAGAAGGACAGTTGAGGATCACACAATTCTACTCGTGCGGCGTGAAAGGTCACATAGCTCGTGACTGCCCTACCTACCATATGGACGACCTGCTAATTGTCGAGGGACCTCCAATGTAGAGGTAGAGGTTTGAGCAAGGAGGTCGGCAGGGAGGTAGTTAGGGTAGAGGAGTTGTTTGTGCAGCAAGAGGTGGGTGGAGATTTGAGGATCTACCACCACCACCTACATGTGGTCCACCCCGACCACAGGATGAAGGAGGAAATGGATGAGATCAACTCCACTCAGCTGAGGCCTATGACCACAGCAGTCCGAATATGATTTTATGTACGATATGGTTCTATTCCACCCTATATTTAGTACTTATAGACACAGGTTCTAGTCACTCCTTTATTTCCATGACCCTCGTTCGGAGATCAGAGATTCCGATAGAGCCGTTGGCTCGATCCTTAAAGTTAGGGACTCATATGGGAGAAGATTCGATGCTCACACACTAGTGATAGAATTGTGAGCTTACTCTAGGAGGAGAGAGATTTGGATGAGATATTCTATTAGTGTTGTTGAGTCATTGCAACATCATCATGGATATAGATTGGTTATCCACAGTCCACGCTCATATTGATTGTATTAGGATCAATGTGCGGTGTTTCCGTGAGGATGGGAGTATTTTTTCCTTCACCAGTGAGAAGAGAACCTTTGCAGCACAGGATGGACTTACCCGGAGGAGGGTGCAGCCAATCACACATTAGTTGGATAACCTTACCCTCGGAGCAGTTGATGTTTAGAGTCTGAGCAATCCTATAGTGGTGGACCAACATGTCGATGTTTTTCAAGATGATGTTCCAGGACTACCTCCACATAGATAGGTAGACTTTTACAATGACCTGTAACCCAAGAGAACACTGATATCTACACTAGAAATTCAGATGGCTCTCGTGGAGCTTCGAGAGTTATGGGTACAGTTAGAGGACTTGTAGAGAAAGGGGTTCATAAGGCCTAGTATTTCTCTATGGGCAGCCCCGATTTTGTTTTGCATGAAGGAAGATGGGAGTTGAGACTCTGTGTGAAATATCGGCGCCTGAACAAGGTGACCATGACTAAAAAGTGTCCTATACAAGGATTGATGATCTTTTTGATCAGCTAAATGGAGATCGATGGTTTTTGAAGATAAACCATAGATCATGCTATCATCAGCTCAGGTAAAAAGATGAGGATGGGCAGAAGAAGGCCTTTAGATGTAAGTCTGGCCACTATGAGTGCTTGGTTATTCCTTTTAACATGACCAATTCCCTTTCAGTGTTCATGGTACCCAAGAACAAAATATTCCATCCATACCTTGATTGATTTGTGGTGGTCTTCATCTACAACATCTTCGTGTACTCAGTGATGGAGGAGGAGCATGCCTATCTTCTACAGATAGTTCTGGATACACTCTCAGAGAACCATCTTTATGGTAATCTCTGGAAGTTCTAGTTCCGGATATGAGAGTTTCACTTTTTAGAACACGTTACCTCGAAAGCTGGATTAGCATTAGATCCGGCGAAGATTGAGGTTATTCTTACATGGGAGCCACCCGAGAGTGTGACTGAGGTGCATAGTTTCTTGGTGTTGGCTGGGTACTATAGGAGATTCATATTAGACTTTTCCAGAGTTATGGAACCCTTGGAAGCATTGACGAAGAAGGAATATCCCTTTGTGTGGATGGAGAGATTCCATCAATGTTTTCAAAAGCTTAGGCATAGACTGAAGAGTTCCCCCATCTTGAGGATACCAGAAGAGGGAGTTGGGTATATAGTCTAATGTTACACGTTCAGCAGTTGTACTTCGATGTGTCCTGATGCAGGAGAAGCTAGTGATCGTGTATGTCTCTTGATAGCTGAGATAGCATGAGAAGAACATCAATACCCCTGACCTGTAGTTAGAAGCAGTGGTCTTCTCCTTGAATATGTGGCGACATTACTTTATGGGTGAACATTTTACAGTCTACTCTCATAACAAGAGTCTCAGGTATATATTCTCACAGAAGGAATAGAAACTGAGACAACAATTATGGCTAGAGTTCCTCTAGGACTATGACGTTGAGATAGTCTATACTCCTGGGATGGGAAATGTAGTGGTCGACACACTCAGCATGAGTTCTGGTCTACTGTTGCTGAGTGAGGTGATAGAGCAATTAGCCACATTGCAGATATCCTTTGTGGATCAAGATATATAAGCTTAACTCCAGTCTATGAATGTCACCCCCACTTATTTAGTGAGTTCATGAGTCACAATTTGTGGACATTAACTATGAGGCACGACGTGCTCAGATATCCCTAAGACATGCACCTGTTTGATTTTATGAATTTAGGGAGCACGTCATTCTCTTTAGAGGATACACCATTATACCAGTGGTGCTATAGGAGGTGGTGTTGAGGGAGTTCCATACATCCCCTCTAGCAGTACAACCTGGTGTGGTGAAGATATATAAGGACCTATGGAGTCGGCACTTGTGGCCAGGGAGAAGAAGATAGTGGCATAGTTTGTTTCGTGAGGCCTCATTTCTCAACAAGTGAAGGCCAAATATCATGTTCCAGTTGGCTTAGCACAGCCACTAGAGGTGCTGGAGTGGAAGTGGGATGGTATCTCTGTAGACTTTGTGATAGGGATTCCACATACATTTAGAGGACATGATTCCATCTGGGTGATTGTCGACCGACTCACCAAGTTGTCCCACTTCCTGCCCATCCAAAAGTAGGTATCAGTAGAGGAATTATGAGGCCTATATATACCAGAGATTTTATGACATCATGGGGTTCTATCGACGATTGTCTCTGACCGTTACACACATTTTACATCCCGGTTGTGGATGGGATTACATGAGGTTTTTGGGACACAACTACATTTGAACACCACCTTTCATCCATAGACGGATGGTCAGATGGACAAGCCATGATGATTGTGTTACTCGTCTAAATACCAAAGGCTAAATTTTATGAAACTCAACCCTATGTTTTTGATTATAAAAAGTATTAATGGATAAAAAAATTTAGGTCCAACTATTAGAAAAATGGGGCCAACTAATGCCTTTAAGTCAAGCCCACCATTCTAGATTGAAATTAAATTCTGGACACTATTCATGACATATCTCATGATATAATCATAAAATAAATCTAATTATTTTCAGTATGAAAGTATATATATGGGTAGCCTACTTTGTTGAATAAATTGTTTGGATTTCATGGAATATTCCTATTGATAAACCCATTAAAATTTCAGACTTCTAAAAATTATGGATCGAAAATGACAAATTAAAATTGTTTAATCAACCAGCCATACATTTAGCTCTTTATGTCCAATGGCCTCCAAATATTCAGAGTAGACAGAAGATATATTTATCTACAACTAGTAAGAAGATAATATCTCACTATTTGGCTTTATAATTCATCAAATAGGTTATGCAATTGGAGGGATATTTTTGGATTTCAAACAGTCCCCCACCTTGGGCTATAAATACACCCCCTTCTCTAATTTCAAAATAGATAGAATTTCAGAGAAAAAGAGGATAGTTTGGCATGGCCAACACCCTTCCAAAGACTTGGGAGGATCTACCATACTCATAATTTTACTTTATAAGCAATTCGTCCTGGATTCCTTTAATTTTGTTTGTGTTGTTCTTCCATTGTAATTTCATAAGTGTTTATATATGTAATTCTATTTTAATGAAAGTTTCTTCCTTAGTATCTCTTATTATCATCCATCTTCTCTAGTATAATTTTGATGTTCTTAAAATAGTTTAAATATAGTTGAATCCCCTTCCCTTCTTTTTCATTGTCATTCAATCTAAATTTCATTTTTAATTATCATCATCGTTTGTGTGTGTGTTCATCGCTCCAATCTTTTATTATCCCTATCCTTTTCATATCTTCTTAATTTATCATCGTAATAATTATAACAAGATTACTAATCATTTCAATGGATGAGTAAATGTCCCATTGGGTTGATTCATTATTTAGAGATATTAATAGATTGAAAGCTTTTTCTTGATGTGTATTGTTTAATTTAACAGTGTGTATGTTGGACATAACATGTCATAGATTAATGACTTTTTTTGTTTAACATGTGGATTCCATGGATTATTGAAACCATAAATACACTACCATAAAAAATATCTGATTGATATTAGAACCCTATGTTATGTTAAGTCTTGGATTAATGCCTTAATTCTTAGGAATTCTAATAAATATTATCTTGTGAAGTGGGTGTTAATTTAAATGCAATATAAAGCAAAACTCAAGGATATCACAAGATTGACTCCCTAAAAATGAACACACCCCAATATTTATCAAACTATTAAATAAAAAAACAACCATTACACAAATCCTTTAAGCTATGAAAAAACCCCCAATCAAAATACAATCAACTAAAAACCTTATACTATTAAAAAAGTATAATCACCGATGATTTGACCCAAGTATGGCTATACGCATTAACAGAGCATCGAAACATTGAATGGTCGATAGGTGACAATCGAACGTGCATTTCAAATGGCGTCATTTGATGGGGATGGTTCTTTATGTAGTCATTAGTTTCTAGTTATTTTAAAAAAACAAAAGAAAAAAATTAAAATAATTTAAAATAAAACACAAATAAAAACACACCTTCCACATTCTTCCAAAATATCTTTGAATTCCTCGTAGCCCCCCCAAACAATCCCTCGGATTTGTCTGACCCTAAAATTGATCAAACACTTCGCCAACATAGGAGGAACATTAGGGATAATCAATTAATTCAAGAACGAGTCCTTGTCCAACTAGTTGAATAAGAAATGTCTAATCCTAGGGAAGAAACACTAAAAGAACTTGCTTCCCCTAATATGAATTACCAAACTCTTGGTATTCAATATCCAAACATAGAATCTGAATTCGAACTCAAATAGGGTTTGATTGATCTTCTCCCTCATTTCCATGAGCTAGCCAGTGAGGATCTATATCTTAATCTTAAAGAGTTCCAAGTGGTGGGCTCTACCATGAAGCCTAAAGGGGTTTCTGAGGAACAAATAAAACTCCGAGCATTACCTTTCTCCCTAGCTGACTCTACTAAGTCATGGATCTACTACCTTCTTCCTTGTTCCATAACCACATGGAATGAAATGAAGAGACATATTTAGGGAAATTCTTGCATGCTTCTCGTACTTCTTCTATCTGAAAGGAAATAAGTGGTATTAATCAATTTCCAAAGGAATCACTCCATGAGTACTTGGAGAGGTTCGAAAAGCATGTTGTAAACTGCACACACCACCAAATTCTAGAACAACTCATGATTCAGTACTTTTATGAGGGGTTATTGGCTATGGAGAGAACACTCATTGATGATGTAGGTGGTAGTGCTCTTGTTGATAAAACTCCTACATCTGCAAGTGATCTCATAATTAACATGGTTTCAAACACATCACAATTCCACACTCGAGAACATGATCATGTCAAACAAGTTCAAGATAATCAATCTATAGAGCCAAACAAGAAGACTGAGTGGATGAGTGAACTTACAGGTCTTGTATGACAATTAGCTGTGGAATCCAAATCCCCAACTTCATCTTCTCCACAATCAATGTTTCCTAGACCTGTAAAAAAATTGAATCTGCAACTCACCTGCTCATCCAACAGACACATGTCCACAACTACATGAGGATCAATCTGATTCATCTAGAACAATGGAGTTCAATGCATCATATGCTCAGTGGAACCCCAAACCTCAACAATAAGGTAAGTTTGTTAGAAACTTCAACCAACCCTATTATGAAACCTTATATTCTAAATATAACCCAAACATGAGGTATGGTAATACCATTTATCATCCCCCTAAATTCCCTCCTCAAAACCCAAACCAATTCCAATATGGTCAAAGTTTTGGTAACTTCCAACAACCTTACCCTTTTTTCCATCAACCTCAATGGCTCAATCCTCCTCATCCTCCCCCGAGATTCCACTATCCTTGTAATCCTTCCCAATTCCCAAACCAATACACTCACTTTCCAAAGAACCAAAATCAAGGTAATCCCAATTTGGTACAAGCCTCTACTTCCATGAAACCAAGGGAATGTGCAGTGGAAGATCTTTCCTTTTTCACCCCTTCCAGCCTCAAGAACATTGAAACCCAAATTTGTCAACTTGCATCCCACCTGAGCCAGGACCAACAATAAAATTCTTCTCAACTCGTAGCTCATCCATTGCCTAACCCCATGGGTAATATAAGTGCAATTGCACTTAGATCGGGGAAGCAAACTGACATGCCTCAAGATAAGTCCTCCAACCCACCTTTGAATGTTGACCTAGAAAATGAAAAGAAAAATAAACTTTAAAAGGAGTATAAATCCATTACCTCTCCTCCTTCCATTCCACTTAGGAACCCAATTCCGTTTCCTCTATCCATTTCTATGCTAAAGAAGTCCTTTGAACCCAGTCCTAAAATGATCGACATATTTAGACGTGTTGAAGTGAAAATTCCCCACTTAGATTCCATTGAACAAATTTATATGTATTCCCAGTTTCTCAAGGAGTTGTGAAACCATAAGAGGAAGCTTAGGACCTTTGAAAATGTTTCCACCCAGTGTTCTATTCCCATAAAGTGCAAATATCCAAGAAATTTTATGGTTCCATGCCTAATTGGAAGTTCCAACTTCAATGATGCACTCATAGACCAAGGAGCCTGAGCTAATGTTATTCCCAAATCTATATTCTCCATCCTTGGTATAGGTTCCTTACATAAAATGGGTTTTTTCATTCAATTGGACAATAGACGAACATCCAGTCTTGAGGGAATAATTGAGGATGTCTTTGTCTGAGTCAATGATCGTATCTTCCCATCCGATTTCTATGTCCTTGACATGGAAGGTGAGACGACCTCTTCTCAATCTCCCATAATTCTAGGAAGACATGTTCTTATGATATATAAAACAAAAATTGATGTTTGTGATGGCATCTTATCCATGGAATTTGGTGTCCAACTGGTCAAGTTCAATATTTTTCAATTCATGCGATACCCATCATAGAATCAATCTATATTCTCTATCCATGCTTCTGAAAGTCTCACGTAGTGTGTGTTGAATCCCAATCAATCATTTTCTTCCTATTCTACAAATAGAGGAGTTTGTGAATATTGCATCCTCATTAACCATCTCATAAATGGAGAATTTCATGTTGACATTACAATTGCAAACTCCATTGATCTAAAGGATCTAGAAAACTCTTTGGAATCCCATATCACCTCTAACCTCTAATGCTACAATATGGATGATAATAAAGAGAATGAACATGATTGCTCATTTGTTGATTCAAATTAGATTATCCAACATTCATCATCTCTTATCCATGATTCTGAAAATTATGTTATATGTGAGGGGAACCCTAAACCAATGTGTTTATATTGTCCTAATGGGAGTGATGTTTGTGTTATTTGTTCCCTAATTAGAAAAGTGATCACTGGTGAGGTTAAAATTGACCATTATTTGCCAAACAACATTAATATAAAGTTTATTGAATATTTTTTCAGTCTTATAACTCCACTGGTCCTCTTTTTTCAACATCAGTAAGTGATGAAATAAATGAGTCAAAAAAAATTGGATCTCATACTGTGGTTTTCTGTTACTTGATCCATACATAATTGAATAATAATAATTGAGATATATTCCTGAATTTCCAAGCATATATAACCATCACTTTGTGGATAAAATCATTCCTCACCTTGATGACCAAGGGGAAGTTAGTCTTATTCTCTTTCCACCTCTATTTAATTGCCAGCACCACATCAAGGATAGGGTGATATTATCCAATAGACAATCAAGAATCCTAAATGAGATTTGTTTTTGGAATCACTCTGGAGTTGAGAAAACACAGTGGCTACCATCAGACTATGGGTAGTCTAAAGCAACTGTCCAGCTGTAGACAAAATAAATGCAGTGCCACTTGGGAGGCAACACGTGTTTTCCATTTTACTTTTATGACATTTTATTTAATTTTTAGTTTTTCATTAGATGAATTATGATTTTTATTTTTCAGGTAACATCCCACATCGGATCCCCAACTTATACAGTTGACCCACCACTGGTTAGAAGTGGAAACCCACAATATCTAAACTAGGGGCACCTCTTTTTCTTTAAATTCCCTCTCTCTCTCTCTCTTTATTCTTCTTCCTCCCTCATTATCATTTTTACCACTTTTATCATCTCATTTTTTATTTAATCATTCCTTTTTGTGTGGGTGTGTCTTTTAAAAAAATAAAAAAACATAAAAAACAAAAAAAAACCAAAACAATCATTAAAAAAATGAAAAATCATGATTCATTCTTACTCACCTTTTAATTTTTAAATTATGTCCAACCATTTTGGGGATTCAAAAGTCATATTTTCATATCTCACATTTTGTGGTTTCTTCATAAATTTGGATAAAGAATATTGTGTCAAACCCAAAAAAAATTGAATGCTCAATTTTTGATTTGGAAACTGATCTTCCCCACCGATGAGGAACACCATTTTCTTTCATGCCAAGGCCACCTATGTCCATCTTTTAAATGTTTTTATTTTCACCCCCATTTGTGAGTCATGAGTTTGTGGACCTTTGAGATAAATTTTCTTCTTTAGTCTTCATTAATATGATAGAGTCATATTATGAGACACATGAGAATTAAAATAGCCAAATAGCCTCCCATTAACAATATGTTAATCCTCCTTTTTAAATCCTCCTCAAACATAATAAAACCTTTTCTTTGATAGCCACATTATGAGACCAATACCATTTCCCACCCAATATCCACATGAATTTTCATTGCATATTTTTTTTTTGAAATTTAAGTGTGGGGGGAATAGATTTCATTTTGGGAACCCTTTGTTGATTTCCCAATATTATCATATGCTTGAGGCAAATCATCCATTTCAGTGTGGGGGAGAGGTTGTCATTCAGTGTGTTTTTTGGATTACAATGTATTTCATTTTGTAAATGTTATTGACATGTGTTCAAAAAAAAAATTCAAAAATTCAAAAAAATCAAAAAGAAAAGAAAAAAATTGGGTTGTGTCTTGGGTGGGTAAAAAATCACTCTTCCTAAACCTTTCATCTTATTATAACTATTACAATTAGTTTCATGAGGAGATTAATCATGTGTTGGGAGATTAGGGTGAGATCTATTTCGTTTTCAACATTTTAAAAATGAAAAAAAAATTAACACTTATGTCATTGGGAGAAGTTTTGGATTTTTTAAATATTTCATCTTCTTATCCCCTTAAAATTTCATTCCTCCCTTGTGTCATTATCCACACAATCATTCCCTTATAAATATGTGTTTTCATTTCCTTCAATGTTTCATTTCAAAAAAAATGTGTGCATTGTTTTTTCCCATGTTGGTGTTTTACCCCCTTTTCCCTATCTTTTGGATGTCATCTTCCTACTCTCCCATAGCCACAGAAAACCCCTAAATATAACTCTTGATTTTTGAGCACTTTAGTATAGGTAATTAAAGCATAGATATCTTACAAACTCTATGATTTTCATTTTTTTGGTGAATTAGTGAAGCTTTATAAATTAATTTTATCATCTTGAGAGGAGTAAGTTTTGAGTGCCACCATTTTCCAATTCTAAATTTGAGCATGAAAAAATTAATTATTTTTTGAAAATTAATTTGGTAACAAATTATGGGGGAATTCAATAGGGATGAGTGAAATTCTCTAAACCTACCTTGATTGGGGAAAACAAAATTTTAATATTTGTTGGTGAGTGAAAATGATATTGTCATGTTTTTATACTTGTTGCACATGCACAAGACTAAGTGTGGGGGAATTGATGTTATTAATATTTTCATGACTAATTATATACTCCATTTACTGATTTTATATGAAATATGCATAATATTTGTGAAATATTAATGTTTTAATACGAAATATAATTTTTGAGAATTTTTAGAAGTACTCCGATAGAGTTAGTTTACTATTTTATTTATAACTATCACCATAATGATCCAAATTGTGTTATTATTGAATTTTTGTATTCCTAATTAAATTTCCCACATATCATTATGAAGAATAATTGGAAAATTTTCCCATTTTAAGGATCATATGAACCACACAAGAAGACCCAAATAATTTGTGATGAAAATGGACATGCCATGACAATTGAGTTACTAGTCTAAATCTCGAAGCCCAAATTTTATGAAACTCCATCATATATTCCAAATTATCAAAAATAATAATTGATAAAAAATTTATAGTTAAACTACAAGATCAAAAGGCCCAACTAATGCCTTGAAGTCCATCCCACCATTCTGGAAAGAAATTAAAATCCTAAAACTCTTCATGACATATCTCGTGATGTAATCATTAAATCTATCAAATATATTTCAATTTGAAAGAGGAGATATGGGAGGCCGAAGTTGTTGAAAAAAGTGTTTATATTTAAAGGCATATTCCTATTGAAAATACCATTCACATTTTTGACTTTTAAAATGTATGGATTGAAATTTACAGATTTAAATTGTTTAATCAACCAGACATAACGTTGGCTCCTTATGTATAATGGCTGCCAAATATTCAGAGTATATAGAGGATATATTTATCTACAGCTTTTAAGAATATCATATCTCAAGATTCAGCTATATAATTTATCAATGTGGTTATGCAAGTGGAATGGTATTTTTGGAATGCAAATAGTCCACCTCCTTGGGCTATAAATACACCCCTTCTCTCCTTTTAAAAGAGTTGGTATTTCAGAACAAAGGAGGATAGGTTGGAATGACCAAGGCTCTGAAAAACACTTGGGAGGATCTTCCATATTCATGTTCTTACTTGAGAAATCATTCCTCTTAACATCCTTTCATTTACTTTTGTGTTGTTCTTAAATTATAATTTCGTAAGTGTTTGTATTTGTAATTCAGTTTTAATGACTTTTTTCTCTTTAGTATCTCATATTCTCAACCACCTTCTATAATTTAATTTAAATTTTCTTAAAATATTGTAAACATAGTTGAATCACCTTCCCTTCCTTTTAATTCTCATTCAATCTAAAGTTCATTTTTAATTATCATCATCGTTTGTGTGTGTGTTCGTCGCACCAATCTTTTCTTATCCCTTTCATTTTCTTATATTTTTAATTTATCATCATAATAATTACAACTATATTACTAATCATTTCTATGGTTGAGTAAATATCTCATTGGGGTGAGTCATTATTTAGAGATGTTAAGTGATTGAGAGCTTTAGCTCGATGAGTATTCATTAATTTAACATTGTTTATATTGGACTTAACAAGTCATTGATTAATGAGTTGTTTTGTTTAACGTTTGGTTTCCATGGAAAATTAGAACCATAAATACACTACCATCAATATGATCTGATTGATATTAGAACCATATGTTACGCTGAGGCTTGTATTAAAGCCTTAACACTTAATAATTCCAATTAACGTTATCTTGTGAAGTGGGTGTTAATTTAAATGAAATATAAAGAAAAAGTCAAGGATATCATAAGCTTAAATCCCTAAAAATGAACTCACCCCAATATTTATCATATTGTTAAATAAAAAACCAACCACTAATCACTTATTTTATGCTTTGAAAACAAACCCCCCCCATTCAAAATACAATCAAATAAAAACATTGGACTATTAAAAAAGTAACATCACCAAGTATTCAGCCTGAGTGTTTCTTTACACATTTGTAGAGCATCGGAACTTTGAACAGTCGATATGTGACAATCGGTCGTGCATTTCAATCACCTCTATGCTGGACAGGCCTAGGGGAGTCGGAAATTATGGTTCCAAAGTATCTAGGGCTATTACTGATAAGGATAAGATCATCCAAGAGAAGATGAAGACTGCACATAGCAGACAGAAGTCTTATGCTGATAGGAGATAGAGGCCCTTAGAGTTTGATGTGGGAGACCACGTCTTCCTATGGTTCCCACCTCGATGAGGTTTGTGTTGATTTGGATGAGGTGGAAAACTCTCACCGAGGTTCATCATACCTTTTCTAATACTTCAAAGGATTGGAGAGGTAGCAAAACTCTTGGAACTACCACCATAGTTAGAGAGGTTGTATGATGTCTTCCATGTATCCCAGTTGAGGAGATACATGCATGACCCATTTCACATCATCGACCATGGCGAGTTGGACATTGATTATGGGGAAAAGTTTATGGAGGTTCTAATGGAGATTGAGGATCGACATGAGAGGTTCCTTCGTGGAAAATCGATTCCTCTGGTGTGCATTCGCTGGCAGCACGGGAACCTCTTGGAGAGAACATGGGAGCGGGAGGATCAGATTCGTGCTCAGTACCCCCATTTGTTTCCTTAGTCCATGTTGTGGCTTTCGGGGATGAAAATATATAATGTTGGGAGAATTTAAAGACCTGGATTATCCATGTAATTTTTTTAATTATATGGAATATTATTGAGTCTCCAAAAATTAACAGTGTGTAATTCCGAGGTCTTGTGTACCTGGAATGAATTTATAATCTTTTTTAAGGTACTTACAGTTAATGAATGGGTGGCGTTTTCTATCCGTTGAACCAGTGCTTGGGTTAATAATCTGAGGGCATTGTTGAATCCACAGTGCTAGGATTTTTTTTAAGGGATGGTTCACATCGACTGTATTATGTTTGAGGAAAAAAATATATTTTGGAATTTTTAATTGAATAATAAAATAACTTTGTTATTTTATTTCATTATTTATTTTCCTCCAATAGAAAAGCAGTATTGGCGTGACCAATGACGTGTCAAGCTAATAAATGGATTGACTCCTCAAATCCTTTGTAATAGAATCATGGTAATTAAGAAGGTTTTTTTTCAAATGAGCCCCCATTAATTCCAAGGGTGTTACTCACCCTACCCCTCTCCTATTTATTTGGAGCTTGGGGAGAGGTATTTTCAAGGATTCACCAAGTGAAGAAGTTATGATAAAGTACCACGATGCCAATAACTTGGAAGATGGAGCTGGTTCCAGTGGGTGTTTAAGAGAGACACTGAATAACAAACTAAAGGATGACGTTTTAGCGGCATCATAGGTGGCTTGTTGCGAGGACGATGAACACTAACTCTTCCTAAATCAAAGGCATTCTCCAATGTTATTGAGGTAGGTATTTTATTTAGTTATAATTTCATGTGATTGTTGAATCCTTGTTCCTTCTTCATGTTATCTAGCTAACGCGGAGGTAGTAGGCCAAACGAACATGGCTCAGACCCTCTGCTACCTTGTTTACCATTTATTTCTCCATGAAATACTGACGTTGTGGTGGCAATGGCCGACCATGATGGAGGCGGCGTTCCATAATGCGCCGCAAGAGGAGGCCGTGACAGTTAGCAAAGCAGCCAGCACCGGCCGGTCGTGGAGGAGGTGCGGTGCGCTATCGTTTTCCCCCTATGGGCAAGGGACCCGAGAGAAGCTATGGAAGGTGTAGGTGGAGGG
Source organism: Viscum album (assembly GCA_963277665.1). Classification (NCBI taxonomy): domain Eukaryota; kingdom Viridiplantae; phylum Streptophyta; class Magnoliopsida; order Santalales; family Viscaceae; genus Viscum; species Viscum album. The sequence continues at coordinate 1,912,749,358 of OY728155.1, forward strand.
GCGCGTCGTCGTGTTCCCCTAGAGGAGGCCGCATCTCGATGCTGTGTCAGGTGGAGAGCGGTGTGGCCCCATGTAACAGTAGGTTGGCGGAACCCGGTCGAACAAAATGGCCGACCGTTACGTGGTGGGGCAGCACCCCACTGGCTGGCCAAAACGGCCCCACACATATGGGGCCAACGAGGAAGATTGGTCCTCCTTCTAGTGGATCAGGTTAGACATTCGCCGGCCAAGCAGGCCGGACCTTCACAATGAACTGGACCTACCCAATGGTCTGGGCTGGACCCGTGGCGTTGCGGGCCGAACCCTCCAGCAGGACAGGCCGAACTCACGGCCTAGTGGGCCAACTTGGGTGGGACGATCCCCACTCAATGAGTCGGGCCAACCATGACCCGCGTGCGTGAAACAAACTGGGCTGACCTCAACAGTCCAGACCCAGTAAACTGGGCCTACCCTCAGTGGGCGGGACCCGATCAGGGTCAGGTGGAATTCGGGCCCTGTTGCTTTGGGCCGTCCTGACTAAGTCGGACTGGGCGCAGACCTAACCTATCCCCGAATAAAGAAACTCCCATAAATGACAAACCTAGTGTCTGTTTGAGATGCCATTAGTGGAGTTGGGATTCATTTTGGGAAGTGATCCCATTGGCATATCCTGGTTTGCCTAACCGAGTCGGGCCGGACCAAGGAGCAATCACCCCCATTTCACGGAAAGAGGTGTAACTAACAGACTGACATGTCCATTTGATGAACCGTCTACGACACCAGAACCCTTAGGATGAGGTGGTCCTTTTGGTATACTTCACTTGAGTTTTGGAAAAAGTTGGAGTGTGGCTGGGTTGGATTGAACCCAAATCCAATCGGGCCGACAAAACCAAAATGATTATATGTCATATACTAGGCATCCGATTAACACATTGTCTATCGCGTTGGAACACTTACAAGATGGCGTTCCTTTGGGATTCTTCTTCATGTAACATTGTGGAGGTTGAGGTATAACCGAAGGCTTGAGGAGCGATTCTTCCAAAACCAAATGTTCTATGAGCAGGAATCCAATGGCTGGTAGTGAGGTGGAAGTTGGAGATAGATCATGCAGAGGTTAGTACTGAGCGATCCTATGTGGGTCAGCACTTACTGATCCTATGTGGGTCAGATCATGTGTGGGTCAGCACTCAATGATCCTATGTGGGTTAGCACATACCAATCCTATGTGGGTCAGATCCTGTGTGGATCAGCGCTCAACGATCCTATGTGGGTCAGCGCATACCGATCTTATGTGGGTCAGATCCTGTGTGGGTAATTGTGGGGGTTAGTACCTATCGATCCTATGTGGGTCAGACTCCTTATGGTCATAATTAGTGCCTCTCGATAGAATAAGATGATCTAGATTCTAGACTAATCTTTTGTACTTTTTTACCTTAGTTGTATACCTTGTGTGATATGAGTCTTTTATCTTCATGGTGTTACCTATGTGGTACTTTTACCTCTGTGGTGTTACCTTTGTGGTGTTACCTTTTTTGTAATTTTACCTTCATGGTGTTACCTTTTTGGTATTATTTCCTCAGGTTTGATATGAGTATATCATGATAAATTAGGTATATGTATGCGCATATACCTATGTATAGTTTTTGACTACTTTGTTCTTTGTGATTGAGGTCTTGCTTTATGGTTTTTCCTTTGTGGAACTCTATGAGAACATCAGGGGTCTTCGGATCCCTACTAAGAATTGTTACACTTACCCCTACACGGGATTTTCCCACACCTTGTTGTGTCTTGGCAGATGAGGAACAATGTTGATCGAGGCTGAGGGAGCTAGGACTAGATGGTGCTCAGAGATGGACCATTTGATGTGACGTGACGCATGACTACTGATCATCAGCTATACCTACCCTTCATGTAATATCCTTAGTGAATGTTTGGGGAGCTGTTTTCCTCTTTTTAGTTGTACTTGTACTTTTCAGTTGGTCTTTTATTTCAGCCCCATTACATTCAATGCACTTTTTACTAAATTTGTTCTCTTCGTGGTTGGTTCTTATTGTGCTCTTGGATTGTGTGTGTGTGTATAGGTTTAATGGAAATTCCTTCCCATTGAAGGGATATGCCTTTCTGGTGCTTGTTGGTAGCCCCTGGCCTATGGAAGGTGGGCTTGGGGTAGTCATGGCATGGGCGCCGGGGCTGGGTTGTGACATCTACCGACTCTAAGAATCCATTATATGTTTTTCCATAGAATGAAGATTTTTTGTCATCGCATGTATAATATCAGGCCCAAGTAAATTTCTCTCACCAAATTGATCTTAACAAGTACGAGTTCAACATCGCTTCCCATAAAGAGATTCATATGGTTCCATTTCAGTACTCAATTGGAAGTAATTGTTTTATGACAACAAAACTAATGAGAGGGGATTATTCTATCCATATTGTAATTACATTGAGTATGTTCTCAGCATTTCCTCAAGTCTCTAAATAGTATTTTCAAAATTTCTTACAGTTTGGGGGTGATAAGCCAAACTAAAATTCAATTTATTATTCAGATCATGTTGAAGACTTCTGCAGAATATAGATGTGAACCTTAGATCATGATCTTAAACATTTGAAATTGGTTACCCATATAGCATCACCACCTCCTTTATGTATAATATGGAATGTTGTTCAAGATGTAAATATTTCTGAATAGTTATGAAATTAAAATTTTTGGTGAGTCGGTCCACTATAACACATATTGCATTGTTTCCTTTTGATGTTCTCGAGAGACTAGTGACAAAGTCCGTAGTGATATTGTCTCACTACCATGTTAGTATGGGTAGTGTTTTTTATACCCCTTTAGGATGTTATCAATCTTCCTTCACTTATTGACACACCAAACACCTTATAGTGTAGTCATAAATATCCATTTTTATATTTTCCCACCCATCATTATCTTGAAATTTCCTATAAATTTAATGCTTTTGGGAAGTATAGTGAATATAGATCTATGAGATTCACCCATTAGATCCATCTTTATTTCCGTAATTGATGGGATACATGGCCTTGTCCAAAATTTTAGTACACCTTCTTGATCAATATTGAAGTCATGAAACTTCACCTTCTTCACAACTTCTATATTCATGTGTAAAAAAGGATGTTATCTTTTAGCTTGCTTGATCCTCTCTAATAATTATGGTTGAGAAATCATTAGGGATATGATTTATGGTGTCCCGTCCATTGTGATTCCCATTTCCTACATTATTAATTCCTTGATCAATGGATCGTATTGAATCCTCGTCATTTCCAAAACAATAGGGTATTTCATAATTAATGCATTAGTGATTTTGTGTTCACTTTTGGGGTGATAATGAATTAAACAATCATAGTATTTAAGAAGTTCCAACCATCACCTTTTTCTCTTGTTTAGTTCATTTTGTGTGAAAATATACATCAAACAATGGTAGAGAATGTATATATCACATTTTCCCCATACAGACAGTTTCTTTATATCTTCAATGAAAAAGTAATTACAGATAGCTCCAGGTCATTCATAGGATAATTCATATCATGAGGCTTTATCTATTGAGATGATTAATCAATAACAATTTCATTTTGTATAAGAATTCACCCAAGCCCATTCAGATTTGAATCACTAAAAATAATGAATCCTTCTCTGAGAGAGGGTATAGTTAACACAGGTGTGGTAACCAATCTCTTCTTTAGTTCATTGAAATGCTCTTCAAACTCCTTTTTCCAAATGAACATTGCACCTTTTGAGTTAATAAGGTTAGTGGATTAATAATTCATGATATTTTTTTCACAAACCTCTTATAATATCCTGATAATACATGGAAACTAAAAAAAATAGTTACTATTATAGGATGAGTCCACTCCACCACAAAATTTTTCATGGAAGGGTCAATAGATATTCCTTTATTTGTTATAATATTCCCCGGGAAAGAAACTTTTTGTAACAAAAAACCACATTTCTTAATTGTTAAAAATATCCTCTCATTCCAAAATGTTTATAATGTAACATTAGATGATCCTCATGCTCCTCGTGACTTTTGGAATATATGATAATGTCATCAATTAAAATTACCACCATGTTATCAAGGGATTCCTTAAAGAATCTATTCATAAAATATATAAATATTGAATGAAAAGTTTTCAATATGGATAGAATAACAACAAATTTATAGTTCCAATACCCTGATAGATAGTCATCCATTGTAATATCCTCTTTCTTCACCCATAATTTAGGATAATCAGATCAAAGACCAATCTTGGATAATAATTGAGCACCAAAAATATTGTTAAATAAATCATCAGTACTTGGGAGAAGGTACTTATACATCTATGTGATCTAGTTAAGTTCTCTATAATATATGCATAAATGTATTGATTCACCATCCTTATTCAAAAAAAGAATAGGTTATCCATGAGGAGGCACACTTGGTTGGATAAACCCCTTCTCCAAATGAACATTTTTTTTTCATTAATTCTTCCATATCCAAGTTTTCTATTCAATATGGGGTCTTTGATATTAGATTGGTTCCATATATGAGTTCAATGTAGGGATCTACCTCACTTTTGAGGGGAGGTCCAAGTAACTCTTCAATAAATATGTCAATTTATTAGAAAATAATGGGGAAATATTATATTCTTATACTTTCATTTTCTTCTTCCTCCACACTAATCATCTCCATAATGAATGTTATGGGAGGTGATTCATGAAAACGCTAGGGTCGAGATATATGTCCCTTGAATGTAACTATGGATTATCCATTAGAGAATACTAGGAATTCCATTCTTTCAAATTAAATCTTAGAATTATAATTGGAGAGTAAGTCTATACTTATTATAGTGTCAAATTCTTCAATTTGAATGAATACCAGGATTTTGTTGATATTTTTCTCACCAAATTCAATACTAGAGATTTGGTATATTGTTGATGCATGGATAATACCTTCAGGATTATTGAATGATAACTCTACATCTAACAGTTTAGTGATTTATTATACATTATTGGTAAAATTGGTTGAAATAAAGGAATTAAAATAAACATAATTAAAAAAATTACTTGATAGTCATCACAGAGTAATGATATTACCTTACACCACATATTTAGAGCTTCCACATCAATTATCATGATAGAAAAATCCTGACTATTCTAACTTTCCCTATTCTAATATTGATGGTGATTCACCTATATTATCATTGAATTTGGGAAGAGATGAGAAAAGTGCCCAATATATCCACACTTGAAGCATTGGACTTCAGGTTCGGCCCAGAAAATCTTCCATTTTTTATTAATTTGGAATTGTAGAGGATCCACATCACTATAAAAATTTCAAGCTATATGGACATCCCTTCCCTAACTATAACATTTTCTACACCCAAGAAAGAAAATCCTCAAATTCTTATTCACATATTTTTATTCATGTATGTTATTTCTATTGATTTACTCTTCTTCTGTGATAAAAATTCCCCCCAAATTTTAGCTCCAAGGATCTATTATTTTCATTCTATTTATGTTACCATTCAATCTATCTGAACTCCAATTCACCCTTCATAGTACTCCGCACTATCTCCACATAACATTCATAGTCTCGATTGGATAAATTCTTCTATAGACTTGGTCTTAGTCCACTAATGATTCTATAAACCTTTTCATTAGGATCCATAAAAAAGTTTTATTTTTATCAAGAAAGTATTATATAGTTCATCGCATATATTCCCACTGATTCATTTTCCTTATTCAATAGTTTTAGTAATTCGTTTTCCATTTTAATTCACATCAAATGGTTAAAATATTAATTGAAAATGGTTCCCTTGAACTCTTACCATTCCATAATATCAATATCTTTTATTGTCTTCATGTTTTTAATGAATTTCCACCTTTCATCAGCTTCCCCCACTTAGTGGTACAAATATATTGTGAATTTTTCTTATTCTAAACAATGGAGTATATAAAATATCTTTTCTATAAACTTTATACATTGATAAGAAGTATATGGTATGTTATATCCAAAGAATCAAGGTGGTAATTTACACATAAAGGACGCAATGGAATGTTGTTCACTTTGAGGTGAATTTGGTATGTTGGCTTGATTCAAGTTATTTCTCATAACATATGTTAGATTATTCATATTTTATATATTGTTTTCCGTTCTGTCTTCTACCAGGGGGTCATCAACACATGTTCTGTTGCACACATCATTTAAAAGGTTCGTCTAATTTCATGAAATTTTCTAAAAGAAGAAAAACATAGTGAGAAACATATTTCTTTTAATAATATTGTAATTATAAAATAATATTTTTACTTAAAATATCAATCTTAATTATGATATTCTTTAATAAAAATTACATTTTTTATACATCCTTTATAATGGTTCTAAAAAATATTAGGATAAACAAAACATATCCACCTGGAATTTCAAACGAAGAGTGTTGCAAGGCTCATTTTCATGCACTAATTATCATTGTATTCTAACTCAAATTAAAATTTTCCGGTTTTACCCTTACATACATCTATTCAATTGCCACATACACTTTTACATATACAGATAGGGATTTCTTTTCTCAGAAACCACATACTTAACACATCACCAAAATACCATGATGCTTTCTTATGTTTAAACTTATCCCTAGGTTTCTTCATAATGTTTTCAAATATGGATTTACAAATATAACTAAACTACCTTCGATACTAACTATCACATCCTGCCTATTTATTATATAACATTTCATTATATTATACAAATAGAAGATCTTTTGAAGCTTAATTTCCTAAAAATAAGGTACATAATAAAAAAAACATTTCTTCTATTCTAGTTGAAATTATTATTAATTGGTTTATTCTAGGTATATGTTTTGCATCTCATTACCTGGGGACATATATCAATAGAATGGGTGAGCATATTCCCCAATATTGGAAATGTAAGGGAAAAAATATACATGTGATCTTGAAGAATATCAATAAGAACGTGAGGAGTGTCATTATGGTAAGAGAAAGGCAATATGAGGTATATTATAACAAAAAACAAATTATTTATAAAATGGTAATGTGTCTACAATATATAAATGAGCCATTTATAGGAATATCACCATGATTTCAAATAAATAAATAGTTTGTTCACCAAGGTAACATAAAACATGACATATCTAGAGATTAAATTATACACCCATTGCATTGGAGAACTGTCAAGGTAAACCCTACATATGTATTAATTAATTTGATCAACATAGATTATAATAAATCAATTTATAATTATCCACTGGAGAATAAAAGAAACGGGTTTCATAAAAAACATAATGTTTCAAAATTGTTTAAATACACGATCATTATGTTATTTTTAACCCCTAGAAAGGAAATGGGGGTTTTATGTATATTTGTACCAGAAAAAATCAATCATTTTTACATATAGGTGAATACAACATGGAAATAAATAGGTTAGGATATTAAAAAAATAATGTAAAATAGAATATTTTGAGGACAAGAGAGAAATTTTGAGAAGTAAATTTGGCAACATGACGGGTATAAAACGTGGATTCATAAAAGTAAAAATAAAAGGGGAAAGGTTATCCCATTAATAAAATATTTTCATTAGGGTAATTGTATAAAATAGAGTGGATAAATTAACATAGTTTTAATTTGGAATACATACCAAAAAAAAGGGAACTTGAATGGAAAAGAGAAGTGAAAATTTCCCATTACCTTGATGTGTTGTTCCTAAAACCTGAGGATTGGGACCATGGGAGCTTGATTACACCTTGGGGACTCATTGGGAGGTAAAAATATCCAATATTTATTGTAGAATGGATTAGGAGTTAATGTAAATTAAATAATGAGTTAGTATTCATTGTAAATTTGGAAGATTTTTTTATTAATTTCCAAATATAGACCATAGAAATATAAGTTGTGGAAACTGAAATCCCATGGGCTTGCCCATGGTTTTTTCCCATGTTATTGGAAATTTGGGATATATTTTATATTTTTTTAACCAATAATAACTGTGCGTTATATTATAATAATTATTTTGTCATGGAGAATTTATGTTTCCACAAAATAATGTTTTTAAACACAAAGTTCCCATTTTAGGCTTTGGAAAGTAAAAAACAAAATTATAAATTGATTAAAAAAATATTTAAGTACTTCATATTAATAAAATAAAACATTTTAGTTTGTTTATTGTGATTAATTAATTATAACATCATTATTACATAATTATGAACTCATAAAAATAGTAAAAAACAATACCTATATTTTTACTATTCAGTAAAAAAAGTATTTTAGAAAATTCTTGTAGATTTACCACAACGTAATTTCAATGTGATAATTTCAAAAATGATGTTTATTTTATCATAATAATTCTATATATATGATAATTTTACCTTCTCAACATAAAAATCAGTGTTCGTTAAATGAAATTGACGGTTCTGGATGTATAATGAAATTTCTAACACCTAAAAATTTTCAAGGATATTATAATATTATTTTATAATTTATTGTAAAATAAGAGTGTCTCTAATATAATATTTCATTAAAATAATTATTTTTTATAATATATTGGTTTATAATAAATATTTATATATTTTCTGGAATGTAAAATTTGGTTCTAAAAAGAAAGTTTTTAAATTCGATCTCAATAAATCTTATTTTTTATTAAAAACACTATTATTAAAAAATAGAAGTAATGGAATAAATATTGATTTATAAAAAGGAATTAAACTATATGAAACTTTTTTGGGGAAATATAAACACTTATAGAAACCAAACATGACCAAATGGTAAGGTTTGTGATGGTGATACAGTCATGGGGCATCTCTACTCGCATCAAATGAGTGGTAATTCACACTAAATTGAACAGATATCATAGGTGATTTTGTTCAATATTCACATCCTCATGGGATTGGTAAGGGAGAACCCCAATGATTTTACCTATCTCTAATGTACTAATGAATATGATTCAAATATCAAGACTCAAATTGTTGAGGTCATTACTTCTCTATTCTGTAATAATTATCATTTTTTAATTCTACTAATAAACACTAATTATAATATTCAAATTATTTCAAAGATTATAGAATATTTGACCAATGGTTTTATAATGATCGAATCATGATGGTCACATTTCCATTTACACTTGCTTCATAATTAAATACATATGGCTTTTTTGTGCATAAAATAACATAATACACATTTTCTCAGGAAAAAATATCATTTAAAAATTAGGGGTTATTACATTAGCCATATTTTGAGTCATCAATCTAATGTATAAAGGTTCATCATGGCCTTTGACACTTTTTTCATTTCATTCAAGGTAATTTTATTTAAATTAAACAATTTATATTTTAGGAGTGTCAAAATCCCATAGTGAAGGGACCAAAAATATCACATGAAATGACTAAAAAAAATGAAAATGTTATAGGGTTCTACTCAAGGACCCCTGTACCCAATAATAGTGTTTTCTATTTTGATCACAACATTAATGATATATCTCGAGCTCATCCTAGTCCATCTAGTCTTCACCCATCATCATTAGGACCTATCCCAAGATAGAAAATCAATTGAGTTACATATGAAAAATTATAATTAATTATTCAATTTATTATAAATAGGATATGTTTCCTAAAAACTCACCCAATGACATCTTGTTAATGAAACTTTGACCAATATCCCTTGGATGGTATGCAGAGAACTCTAGAAACCTTCCAAAAGAAAATCCCCAACGATAGACATTGATTTGAGGGAAAAATTATTTAATTTAGAAAGAACACTAAATAAATACATATGAGGACATGCCAATGTAAAAATGTCCTGAGATAGTGTGTGACCATCCTCTTGGGATTTCCACTAGAAATTCCAAAAAAAATAAAATGAATCCACATTATTTCAACAATAATATAATGGAAATATTCAATTAATCTTAACTAAAATCTTAATGGAATTTAGGGCTATGAATATAAGGATAAATAAAATAATGGGAGGGTAATCATACCTAAATCACCACAAAAAATTTCATAAAATCACCATTATTATGGAGGATATCATATATATATTAAATTTATAGCTTAAATAATGAATTGCCGCCCCCAATCCCCTGGTCTGTAAAAACCTACATGCACTAATAACATAATGACAAAATTTCCAATGTCTAAAAAACACCATAGATGAAAAAATTCATGCATCATGCCATGATATATTGGAATGAGGGATCCTTCCACTTAGAAAAACTACATTCACAAAATGATCCATGGTTTATTCCATGAAATAATCTAGGAAGAAAGAAACTCCCCATAGACGGTATCATTAAAATCCAAAAGCCACCCCACAGAACATCTTTCATAGTGTGAGCCACTAGTTCTTGGCATGAATGCTTCTATCCACAATCCCCTCTTGAGAAAGCCCTTTTGTGAACAAAAATCACCCCATGTAAGAAATTAATGATGTGTATAACCCATATTATGTTTTTAATGTTTTACAGTGACAAGTTTTCATTATCCAAGCCACCCACCCACTTCTACAACATCTACATGAACCATTAAGGCATCCCGAAAGGCTGAAACCACATATAAAATCATAATTTAAGATAGTCCAGAACAGAAAATTCCAATCCAAATAAAATTTAACAAAATAAACCATTTACCAAACCAAAAATAAAACATTTATTTAGACTCTATAATACATAAAGGATCATGGATTTAAAACATCCTCACTTTAACACTTCTCTTCCGTAAAAATATGTTGGGATATTTAATCCATAAAATCAAACTATCTCTCTTATAAAATCGGGCTCAATTAGCCACATTGTATTCTATAATTATGTGTCATATTATTCTATAAAAAATTTAACGCGAAGTGAAAAATAAATAGAAAATTATACCACAACTCATCAAAATCACTAAAACCTAGATAATATACTTATTCAAATATTTATATCCTAAGACAATACATTTTAAATAATAAATTCATCCCTAAGAATAAGGTCCCTTCCACCATAAGGATAAACTTATAAATTCCAATTCATGATCCTTGATTATCTCCTTGATTGAAATTTATTATCAAAAAACATTCTCAATAATCCAATGATATTCTCGAGTGGTTTCCATCTCACTACATCAAATTACATAGGAAAACACCAGCCGAAACATTCTAAATATCCTAATTTTTTATTAAAAATTGAATTTTATGAGCCACCATTGTTAGCATAAAATGGCTGAATACACATCACTTTATTCTAAAAGCCTTGTGAAATACTTGAAAGACCTCAGTTATACCTATTGTGATTTGTTTGAGGCATTTTAGAACCCATCGCACTAGATTTGATGAAAAATAACTAACGAAACATCATTTGGTAGATATTTTCTAAAAAACTTATTAGTAACACTTGATAACACACTTTATCATCATAAAATGATGATTCATAATATTCTAAATGAATTCCATGATCATCCAATACCCACACTCTAGTCAAAACTAGACTCTCAATGTTATTCTATTATGGCTTCCTTGACCAACCAAAACATCCTCGATGATCTCCCCCTAAGAATAGGTGCACCATTAATATGAAACACCCTCGAATCATCTTAATTTATTCCCAAGACCAATTACAACACAAAAACTCCATCCTAAATAACTTATCAGTCACATGTCATGTACTGTCTTTGGAACTAAATATACTCAAATATATCTACTCAAAAGTAGTGAAATGTTACCCTAACGATACAACAACCAGTCTCATAACACCAAAGAACCTACCAAAATAAGGTCATAACTCCATGACTCGTCCTCTATCCAATAACAGACAAAATTAATAGTCATTATTATTCTTCTCATTCCCAATACTAACATTAAACATCATACTCTAACTAATATTTGGTCATTAGAATATCATCCTTGAACCTTTGTAAAATTTATCCATAATGAGGGTCATACCATATATTATACTATGGTGTGATTCCGACCATATATATTTAACTATAATTATCTTTAATAATAACCTTAGTTTCTTCTACTCTCTGATGTGTGTCCCTCTTACCTATTCATGCTCATCCACTATCAACATTGACACCAAGAAATCCTGATAATAAGTGTCAAGGAACCATCTTGGGATGAACTTTCTACAACTCCAGGATCTATTTCCAAGGGAATCCTAAAACAAAATATGATTTTATGAAATATTTTTTTCAAATAAATTTAATTTATTTTATATCTTTCATTATGTGGAACAATGAGTTTTAGGGAACTATAATATACTATTATTATTATTATTATTTAACATGATTGTTATAACATATCCATTAAACATGATAGTTTGAATAAGAAAAACAACATTCGTACAATTATCTATAAATATTTTAGATAAATAATATATATTGATATAAAATTACTTAGTTTTTAGTAATGTTGTTATACGCTTTGAAAATATATATTTCTCAAAATAAGATATTCATTTCTTTTTTGAGAAAATAATAATTAATTTTTCCACTTATAGAAAATATTATAGAGAAAATTAAATAAATTTTCTGAATCAACATTTAAAAATTAAATTATGTTTTATTTTTTGTAATTTTATGAAAAGATTAATTTTTCAATATATATTCAAATATACTAATGTTTGTTAAAAAAATTAATTTTTTTTAAAGAACATAAAAATTTAAAACATGACTAATTTTTTTTTAATGTAGAATTTGTAAACTTTTATTGTAATTATAAAAATATAAGTCATTTAAATCAATTTCAGGTTTAATTTTTATATTAAAACGTTTTATTCTTTTGAAATATTTTTCTTTGGAAGAAAAATTTTCATCAAATCTATACATTTACTTTTAAATTAAATTCTACCAATTATATTAATTAGATTTTGAAAAATGGATTCCATACTTTTAATTAGAATAGTAAATGTTATATAATAATTTTTTCTTAATTTTAGTTTTTAATGAATGATAAGGATATAAAAAATAAATTAGTGCATTTAAGGTTGAGTCATGTTTAATAAGTGTTAAACCAAATGATATGGGTATGATTTTCAATAAAAGTTTTCTAAATATTTTTTTATGGGAATATTTCAACCATATCAAATGTTAATTTTTATTGTATGTTTATTTTGGTACATTTTACTGGAATGAAATTATATTTTTAGATTCTTTTGAGAAATTTTCAATTAGTTTCCAAGGGGGTTATTTCCCCCACTTTTCAAAGGACATATCCTATCATCTTATAATAAAAATAAAAAATACATTTTGTTCAAAAAATTAAAGCTAAAATCCATTAATTAATTCTATACCCACATCTTATAGGCCTTATTTGGATTAGGAAACCCGCCAAATAATTCTTTCTGTGATAACCAAAGGAGGTTGGTTGATGAAGATGCATTGTTTTTCACCAATAATTTTTTATTTTATTTATTCTTACATATTATTCAAGTATTATTAAATTATAATGATAAAATAACAACATTATATATCATATACTAAAATATTATTATTTCAATTTTAGAACCAATATTTATCTCATCTTCTATCAAATGGGAAATGAAACCATCTATCTGGTGTACAGTGGACTACCACCTCCTGAACTGATGAATATTTTTTTCTGTCTCCGCCTCTCATAAATTGATTTAATGACATATTAAAAGAATATGTATGATATTTTTAACATAATTATTTATATTTTATAATACTATCAAATATATAAACTTATATTCAGATCCATTGAAAATCTATAATGTTACTAGTGTGTACGGGGGGACAACAGCCTCCACGAAGCGATAAGATACGTTTTTTCATTTTATTTTTTAGATGGTCGGTAATGAGTTTATATTTATTTAATATATATGATATATATGATATAAAAATTATTATTTAATATTTAATTAATACTTAAATATATTTCATTTTGTCCCTTGAGAAAATAGAAATAGTGTTAATTTTGTACATATGGCCTACCATCTCCATGAATGATTTGATTCACATTATATATCTAACATTTATGAATTACTACAAAAACATGTATAATGAATATATATGATATTTATATCATGTTTAAAATTCTATATATTATGGACTCATGATCAAAGTTAAAAGAAAAATTATCAAACCAAAACATAAATGAAAAATGAAAGTGTTACTACCAGAAACATGATTCATATAAAGAAATTTTAACAAACTGGTAATAAAATTCATTAATAAATCATATATGGTATTAAATATATGAGTATAGTTCTATAATATATTAATAATAATCCTATTTTAATGATAATGTGTTTTGGAATGTGTATGAAGAAATAACATACTTGAGGTAAGTGATTTTTGTCTCAATTTGTCTTATTTGGGACTTATGTTATGTTACAGATGTATCATATTTTATGAAGACTATATACATACCCTTTAACATGGTATATAATAATTTTTTCTATTATCATGGTAATTAATTTATCATTTAATTTAATTCATTTATGGGGATTATATTTCAAATGACATGAAATCTTGTAAGGGATCTTCATCTCACATTTATTTCTATTAGAAATATGCCATATCCTTCACTTTTTTCATTTGTGTGGTGTATATACTATCAATGAATGTATTTTATGATCTTTTCAATGATAATTATGTGATATAAACATCCATATATTTTTAATTATTTATTGCATCTTATAATTCAAAATATACTAAGGTTGTAGAGGTTTTATGTTAAAATATCATTGTTTGTCTAGATTATTTATGATTAAGTATCATATTATTAAATAATATGATATATCTCTCAATAAAATTATAAATTTTCCTATCATATGGTTATTTACATATAATAAATTTCTCCCTTCAGTTTTCCTCTCTCTATGTACTCAAGAAAAAAAATAATATTTTCCATAAAAATCATATATTTATTCTCTCTCTAGTCAAATTTTTTTTCTTCCATATCCATGTTTTCTAAACCTATATTAATGGAATTATTTTATATTATCTAATGAAGTTTTATGTAATTTTTAACCTTGTTTTAATTTTTAAGAAATGTTTTTGTATTAGTATTCTTGTATTTTTTTGAATGAGGTAGTTTTGAATTTTTAAATAAAATGTTAAAGGAATTTTCATTCAACGTATACAAAATGAAAAATATTTCACACTTTCATGGTCACAAAATTATTTAAATCGTCCTTTAAATAATACCAAGGTTATTTTAAAAGATACTTTTTTCCATTAATATTTTAGATATTTCCTAATTTTAAAATAAGTGATTTCAAATTCTAAAAGGCAATTTCCTCTTGAAATTTTTAATGATGTTTTATATATTATCTATTCATCAATTACAACAACCTTTAGTTTTGTTTATATTTTACTGGGGATATTATCTAATGATAAAAATCCTTATCATTTTTTTTTATTATGTATGACTGATTAAAAAAGATTATGAAACCAAATTCTTCACCATGGGTTATTCTATGATGAAATTATATGGAACCGGTTTCATTTACATGGGTTATGATATGATTAAATGTTTATAAACCCCATTTCATTCTCATTATTTATTCTATGATGAAATCATTATGAAGCCCATTTCTTTCCCATGGTTTATTCTATGATGAAATATTTATGAAACCCATTTCATTATCACAGGTTATGATATGTTGAATGTTTTATGATCATGTGAAACACAAATATATAAATTATGTGGTAGGTTGGATATACATATCCCTCCATTGAATTTTGTAAATATTGATATATCATGAGATAAGCTTGACTAAAATTGGGAGTTAGCCTAGTTCAGTAAGGGACTTTAACCACTATGATAGTCATGAGAGTAAACTATGACTACTATAATGGTTTGGGGAGTGAAACCAATACACAATTATATTTTGGTGAGTTAGACTTGACTATTATGATGTTATGAGGATTTAATTCATTCCACTATGATGATTTTGGTAACAATACATGACTACCAATAATTTTTTTTATTGTACATATGTTTATGCCATGAATCTTTGTATTATGTTAATGTTATGTTCATAGAGATCATGTTCTTTGATTCCACTATGATTCATGTCTTATAAACATTTATTATTGTTCCCATGAATCAATTTTATGTTCTATGATATGTAGGTTATGGTTTTCAACTGATATTCTCATTTTATCAAACTCCTAAGCTCATGTTACATTGATACCTCCAAATTTTATCCTCAATGACCATATGAGATCACCCTTTATTATGTTTCCTTTCTCTCTATTAAAAATAATTTTTTTATGTATAATATGTATAATAAAGGTTATATTTATAAATAACTTAGTTTTAGATGATATAGTTCACTTATGAACCAGATTCTTAGGTATCCAGACTCCCAAAGAAACTATACATATATAATTATATTGTAGATCATCTTGTTTTATAATGAATATTTTTCTATTAATATAGGTTATCTCTGAATAAAATTTGTGGGATACTATATTTGTTATCATACCAATTGTTAGTTACCCATTGGAAACTAGGATATGGAAAATATAGTGATAACTATAAGGATTTGACTAATTATAGGAAAATAACCTTGAATTTTGGTTAAGCATAGAGCAATTATTTTCTACGAAATTACATCCATGTATGAATACTATAGGTGGATGTCGATCTAGAACAATTTTACTTTAGGTTAATATCTTATATAAGGGTTTATTGATATTTTACATTATCATTAACTCGTGCATGAAAATTGTACTTACTTCATACTTGGATTTAATGTCATGGGGGATATGTTTTAGAAATTAAAAAAACTATTTATGAATCATGATGAATTGTTTGAATAAATGATGACCATGAATGATCTATTTAAATCTATTGTAATATAGAAGGTCTCAAGATTTATATATATAATGAATTATTTTTTATGATTGGTCACTCTAATCAAGGATTATCGATGATCGTGCTTACCATTTTGGTTTTACTAAGGTATTAAAGATAGAATTATGGTGTTGATGTGTTAATTGGAAATTCGAAATATTTATGTACCCAATCTGAAATTTTTTATATGAATCATTAATTTTATCTGAGAATATTAATTCAAATAATTAATTATTAGATGTTGAATTAGTATTGACAACTCCAAATGGTACAATGATCACAAATCAAGTCTATGATTACTCTATAGTTTATGTTTGTGGGAATGTGTTTGCCAAGATTTTCGTTATTCTCCCTATGGTTGAATTTGATGTTATCATAGGGATGGATTGTATTTATCTATATAATTCCCATATCAATTTCCCAATAAGGGAATTCATGTTAGATATTTAAATCTAAACTATGTTTTTATATTAGTGTGATGATAAATATTTCTCTCTTTTATGGGTCTTAATCACTATTCAAAAGGGGTGGTTTTATAATATGGTTGGGGAGAAACTCAAATTAGATGGTATTATTATTGTAATATAGTTTTCCAATGTCTTTAAATAATATTTTTCTAGTTTTCAACTGAATCATGATTGGGGGGGGGGTTCTTAATATAAATCAAAACCGGTGCTACACCTATTTCAAAGATTCCATAAAGAATGGCCCTAACTATGTTGTAGGAATTAAAGATGAAACTGTTATACAATTTTGAAAATGGGTTAATTCAGCCCAGTGTGACACCTTGTGTTTAACCTAATCTTTTATTAAGAAGAAATATGGATCAATGTGACTCTTCATTAATTATCGGTAGCTAAAAAATATCTAAATCTAGGAGAAGTATCATCTACCCCATATTGATGATGTGTTTTATCAACTGAACATAGATTAATACTTTTAAAATATTGATCTTTATATTGTATATCATAAATTGCCGATAAATAAAGATGATATACAAAAGATATTATATTGTAAAAGTGATTTACACAATGAGTATATAGTGATTCTATTTAGACCTATGTATTCCACATATATTTTCATGATTTAATTAATATATTGTTTAGAGATTACCATCATTATTTTGAGGTAGTATTTATAAATCATATTCTCATATATTAAAATATCAAGGAGGGGAATGAAGATTAATATATAATTTTAATAATAACCCAAAGGAAGGATAAAATATATGAAAAATATTCAAATTACTAATTTTAGATACAAATTGTTTCTTTTTTTGGTCTTTTAATCTTTATATAGGGTATATTTGTAGATCCATAAAAGAAAACACGTATTGAAAATTTTCCTTCACAAATAACTATAACTAAAATATAAAGATATATTATATTTTTTTGATATTATGGAAGGTTTATTGATAATTTCTCAGGAATATATAATCAAATCTGCATGTTAACTTGGACTGAATCCATGTTACATTAAAAAAATAGTTTGAGAAAAAATCAATGAACTAACTATAAGGTTCATTTTTTCCCTTGTGTTTACAATAACATATAGTGGAGAAGGGTTTTTAATATATATTGATGCATCAAATAAGGTATTAGGATGTGTTATCTTTCTTAATAGTATATATATTGCCTATACCTCAAGACATTTGAAGGGTCATGAGAAAAATTACCTATATCGTGATTTGGTGTTAGTTTTGGTAAATTTTTCATTAAAGATATAGAGGCACATCCTTTGAAGAAAAATGTGTGATATATATACTAATACTAAATGTTTAAATTATATATTAATATAGATAGAAAAAATCATTATTTATAGAATACTTTTGTAGAGGATTAAATATTACGAGAGCTCAATACATTTCCACAATGGGAATATGAAAAATGTGTCCAATGTATTGAGTTGAAAGGATTGTTCTATATTTTATATTATGATGATAAAAAAGAGAAAATATTTATGGATTTTTAATGGTTGGATATAGAAATTTTTAAATAATGGGAGGAATCATATATATCTAAATTACGTATTCAACCATTTATCCATGTGAATATTAATGAGGCATAGAAGGAATGTGTATATATATAGAAGAAGCTAAAACATATTCTTGGGTTTAATTTTTATTATGATGGAGTGATAAGTATTAGGGACCATGTATGTGTTCCATCCATACCATATTTGAGGAATAAATTATTAGAGAAATAATATTGTTTTTCATTCTCTATTCAAGCGAGAAGTAAAATAGAGGTATAGAGATCTGTAAGAGTATTTATAGTTGGATGAAATGAGTGGAGATATTGTTGATTGTTCATTTAAATTATTGGTGAATAGATAATTTAAGTGTTAGATAAAAAATTCTAAAGTTATTTTAAGAAAATTAATCGTAATAGAACGGAAATGGGAGAACATGATCGTGTATTTTCTTGTTACACTCCATAAAACGTCTAAAGGGAAAAATTCTATATGGGAAGTAGTCCATTCCTTTATAAAATCATAAAACATAATTTCTATTGGAAAATGTTTTTATCTTGATCAAAATTCAATTATATAAACTAAATAAGTGATACTATTCCATGGATCTCTACATTATACTATATCTAATCTAGATCTTAGGATTACTTCGTTGTTATGAAGAATTCATTATGAGGACCTAGAAACTATGCTCAGTTGTGGAATTGTGTATCATACATAGAGAGATGGTCTGTCTAATAGAATAAATCAAAACCTATAGTAAATAATAGGATATTTTTCCTAGTATTTCAAAGGTTGTTGGGATCAACACAAACCTTGGGATGAGTTTTCTTATAGTAATAGATTTAACTTGAGCATTCCTATGGATCCTTATAAATACCTATGTGGAAACAATTGTATAAATACAATAATAAAGAATGATTTTAGAGAAATAAATATGATGGGACATAGGATAGGTTAGGAAATAGTGGAAATATTAAAATCTAATCAACAACATTTGAAGGAATCTCAGAGACTGTAGAAATGTTATGCTGATAATCATCAGTGTGATCTAGAGTTTGATGGTTGTGAGAAATTATTTCTATGATTTTATCCATAGAAAATGGTTATGATATTTGGTAATAAAGGAAACTATATCTCTAGGTATATTTTCCCCTTGTATATTCTTCATCGAGTATTGATGGTATCTTATCGATTAACACTTCCACAAAACCATTCTCAAGTCCATAATGTCTTCCATGTATCTCTTATTGGAATGTACATACTTGATCCACCAAATGTATTGAACTCCTAGGTCATACCACTATATCATAATCTATCCTATGAAAAAAATAATTTATATTCTATAACATAGATATAAATATATATGATAAAATTCCACTCACTTGGTTTAGTTTTTATGGTGAAACCACTATCTTCATAAATCTAAATGGCAACCCAAGGATTTGATGAGGTAGAAGTATCCAAAATTCTTTGTAATAGAGTGACATAAATTCACGAAGGAAATTCGTTTTAAGGGGGTATAATTTAACACATATTGATTTTATGAAATATTGTTTTTCAAATAAATGTATTTTCATCGATAGCTTGTGTTTCACATAATACTATGTTTTAGTGAGTAGTGATATAATATTAATGTCATTATTTTAACATGACCATTGCAATCTATCCATTAAAATCGGTTTTATTTATAGTAATAAACAAAATATTAAAATTAATTATATTTTTATTATAAAAAAAAAATATTGGTAAAAAATTGCCTAATTTTTAGTTAAGTCTTTATATGCTTTGAAAATACATTTTTTCTCAAAAAAAATTCATTTATTTTTGGTAAAAATTTATAAAATTAATTTTCCAAATTGTAGAAAATGTATTGGAAGAAATTATATTCGTTTTTGTAATAAATATTTCAATGTTATCTTAAGTTATGTTTTCAAAAAAATTCCAAGATAATAATTTTTCAACGAATAGTGAAAACTGCTTATTTTTATTAAAAAAAATCGTTTCTTTTAAAGTATTTATAAAGTAACATATTATTTTAACATTTATTTAATGTAAAATAACATCAAGTATATTATAATTAATCTAATTTATTTTATTGGAATACATTTTTATTTTAATTCTTATATAATATTTTTTATACATTTGAATGATTTTTCTTTCGAAAACGTTATTTTCATCGTATCTATGGGTTTAATTATAAATTAAATTATTCCACTTATCTGAATTGAATTTTTAATAATAGATAAATTTTTTTAATTATAATAATTAATATTATATTATAATTTCTACATAATTATTTGTCTTAACTAATATTAAAAATAGTAAAACATAATTACCGTGATTAAGGTTAAAAAGGTTTTACTCATGGTTAAACCAAAAGATAATGGAAAATTTATCAATAAAACATTTCTAAGTACTATTTTATATCCATATTTAAACATTATCCTATACCAATCTTGAATATGTAATCATTGGTAATCTTTTTTCTTTGGAATGACTGTCATTATGGATTCTTTTGGGAAATTTCAAAGTAGTTTACAAGTGGGTTCCTTTCACCACTTATAAAAGAACATATCATCCCCTCCCATATTAACACATCCATATGAATTTTTATCATAATATAGCGAACCAAATTATTTCCTTACATCCATAACCACATCATATATTATTTATTTTTACTATGTAACTCTGTTATGAAGGCTTTTGGTGCTAAGCTAAGGAGGTTTCCTGAAGAAGAGGTATCATTATTAACCGAGTATTTTATTTTATTTCTTATTAAAGCTTATTAAAAACTTAATAATATATTATTATAAAATAAAATCATAATTTTCCAAATAAATATAAGTTATTATGTTAATTTCATAACCAATATCCATCTACACTTTTACAAAATAGTAAAAAACTATCGATATTGTCTACGATAGACTAGCACCTTGTGAACTGATGTACTTCACTTTCAATCACTGCCTCTCATGGGTGGATATAATGATGAATTAAACGTTTATATATATTAATTTTATGAAATAATTATACTTATATATATATAATTTTACATCAACATTCTTACCTTATAATCTATTGGAAAATGAAAATGTTGCTCGTGCGTATGTGTGGACAACTGCATCCTTGTAGTGATGTGATATTGTTTTAATTTTATTCTAAAATTTATTGAGATTAGGGTATATATATTGAATATTTATGAAATATATGATATAAAAACAAATATTTAATGGTTAATTTCTTTTTAAATTTCTTTCTTTTGTTTGATTGAGCAAAATGGAAATAAGTTTGATGCATACATATAGACAGTCATCTACATGAATGGTGTAATTCACTTTCTATATTTAACATTTATAGATTAATTAAGGTAAAATTATAATTAATATATATATGTGATATTTATATAATTTATATCAAAAAATTAGATAAGTATTTCATGATCAATGTATAAGGATCATAAATACTAAACAAAAACATACATGATTAACAGATTATTTATTACCAAAAACAAGATTTTAACATGGAATTGCTGATAAATGGGTAATAAATGGTCATAGTTAAATCATATATTTTATGATATATATTATCATTATTATATAATATATTTATAATAATACTTTATTTATTATACATGAGTTTTTAACGTGTACGAAGAATGTCAAGACTTGAGGTAAGGGATTCATTCCTCAAATTGTATTCTTTGGGAAATATGTAATGTTATGAACATATATTATTTTATTATTTTTATATACATAACCTTTTAAAATTTATATAATAAATTTATTTATTATAATATTATTTATCTTTTTATTTATAATTATTTTTCATGGGTCCTATAATTCAATATTTACCAAAACATGCAAGGGATCTTCATGTCACATTTATTTTCACGGGAAACACGCCATATTCACAACTTATTTATTTTATGTGGTATATATACTAACTATGAAGGTATTTAATGATACATATCATGATAATTATTAGTTGTAAATATCTATCTATAGTTATTTATTTCAGGGGTATTTCTAAGTAAAAGATACCAAGGTGGTAAAGGTGTCATATCACATTCCCATTATTTATTTGGATTATTTGTAATTATGTTTCTGATGAATAAATATTATTAATTATATCTGAATAAAATCATTAATTTTTGATCATATGGTTATTTATAAATCAATCATGTTTTCTTTTAATATTCCTCTCATTATGTACTCAATATACCAAAATAAGGTTTTTAATAAAAAATGCCCTTATTTCTCTCTCCAATCGAAAAAACTTTCTCTTCCATATCCATAGTTTCTAAAAGTTTTTAAAATAAAGTTTTAATCATGTATAATAATTTTCTAAATTCAGTTGTAAACTCGTTTTAATTTTCATAAAATGGTTTACAATAAATCTTCTTGTCACTTTTTGAATAAAGTACTTTTAAATTTTTACCAATAATATGAAAAGAATCAATTTTTAATATGTACGACATGAAAATTATTTCCCAAAATTATGAAAAATAAATAATTTAAAGCTTCATTTAAAAATTATAAATTTCCTTTTAAAATAAAATTTTTTCATGTAAATTTTAAAAAAAATTATATTTTCTAGAATTTTTTCCATAATGGAAAATATATTTTCCACAAAAACGTTTTATTGATTATTTATAAAATTTTGATACATAAATAAAATAAACCATATGTTTTTATTATGTTTTAGTACTGATAATATATAATGAAGATATACCTACCCTATCTCTAGATGATTTATTATTATTATGAATAATATTTTTGAAACTCATTTTTTCAATGAGTTATGCAATGATGTAATATTTATAAAACCTATTTCATGCACATGAGTAATGATATGATGTAATCTTTATGGATAAAATTTATTTCACATGGGTTATTCTATGATGAAATGTTCCCGAAACCCATTTTCCTCCCATGGATTATCCTATAATGAAATGTTTGTGAAAACCTTTTCCTTTTCATGGGTTATAATATGATTAGTATTTTATAATCTTGTGGCACAAAAATATATTGATTATATAATTTATGGGAACTATATATACCTCAAATTAATTGGGTAAATATTGATATCTCATGTGATAAATATGAATGGAATGGGGAGTGAACCCAGTTCTATAAAGGAGTTTTTCTACTATCATATTCATGGGATTCAACCACGACTAATATAATGGATTGGGAAGAGAACCAAATACACTATGGTAGTCTTCTGAGTGAATCTAGACTCATTTGATGGTTGGAGTAGTGAAACCATTCCACAATGATAGTTTTCTGAATAATCCTTGAATAATGAAGAAATAAATTTCTTTTAATTTGTATATTCCACAAATCTATGTCTTGTGACAATGTTTTGTTTTCATGGCTCATTTTATTTTATTCCTTTATGATTCATGTATTAAGAACTATACAGATTTATTTCATGACTTATTTTTATGATCTATTATATAGAGCGTATGGTTTTAAAATGTTATTATCATGCCCTCATATAATTATGATCATGTTTTACTGATATCTCCCTTGTTTTCCATTACTAAGTATCTTTTAAGATCCTGACCTTTCTTGCGACCTTTTATTCCTGTTTTAGGTACACGACCTTTATTTTTTTATTTTAAGTATATATAATGGTATGATTATGTTTTGGGAGGTCTGAATGGGTTTCAAAATCCTTTGGATGTTTTTTTGGAGGTTCATTGTTTGAGCATGGTTAGTACATACAATCCACTTCATTTAAGAAATAGTGTGGATTCTGGAAGGAAGGAAAATAGTTCCAAACAGTATGTGTATCGTTTGGAAAATCCTTGTAGATGGCTAGGGGAAACTAGAAAATGCAAAAAATATGGGAAAAGAACTATTTGTGCATTGTTCTTATAAGAATGTGATCAAACCGTGAGATGGGTTTTATTGAGATAGTAGCACCACATGGTAGGTTAATGGTTTTCAATACCGTGAAGCCTAACCATGTGGAAAAAAGTTGGTTGCCTAAAATTAATGGATCCAATACGAATTAAAATAATATGGCCCCATTTTTTCCTTAAACTCATGCATTTTTAAACATCCCATGCTCTCAAAGATTAAGAGTAGATCCCCATCGATCCAAGAAAATATTTTAGGTGATTCCAAGCCAATTAGAGATACAGGTTCACTAATAAGTCTTCATTCTTGGTCGTTCTACATAGATAAATTCTCTTTCTTTTTCTCAGAACCATAAATATAATTATATGTCGATATATTCATCATTCATGATGATAATTGTGATGTTTTAGGGTCACATATATATATGTAAAGGAGATTAAATCTTATATCATAATTTTCATAGTTTTATTCCTCATTTTCTCCAACTATTATGATTTTATCATTTCTACCTAGTGCAAAGGGATATAGTTTCGAGATAATTCATCAATGAACCTATGGTCAGTGGTATATATTCTAATTACCTTATTATTGATAATTTTATTGTGTTTTATTTTTATATTTTCATTTCCATGTTGTGCAATTTCTTTTAAAATTGAAAATTTTAATTAAATTCCATATAATTGGAGAGAAACTACAAAAAATGACCATATTTGAAGGGGTCATTTTATTAGTTTAGTGAGATTTATAACCCCTCTAAACTCAACAATATCTTTTATGAGGAACCACAATTTATGTGCCTCCCCGCCAGTTTGAGGACCCGCTAGTAATGTAGTGACAAATTTAGGTGCATTTTAAGTAGAGGGGGTTTAAACCCCCTCTAATTATAGTCAATACTTACAGAAAGTCATCAGTTAAAGCTGGATTTAACCTATCCTAATAAATATAAGTAATTATTGGATGTTTGAAGCCACATATAATTGATTCATGATCACAACATTATAGTCGGTTTCCACTAACCCTAATTTTTCTCTTTTTTAACTCTTCTATGTTCCCTCCCTCCATCAGATATTGTAGAGACCCGAAGCCTGACGTACATGGACATTACATTACTTTTGCGGAATACTTAGTACATAACAAAAACACACAAACAAGGATCGTAATAGTTTAGTGTCTTTGGAAACTCGGAGTATAGTCTTCTAATCGTGGGGAAAGATCTTCAACATCTCCCATAAAGATCTTCCTTTTTATTTTACCTAAAACCTTTCTTTATATCCTGGGGAAAAGAAAACATAAAAGGGTGAGCTCAAATGCTCAGTAAGGGTAAACAAAGGAAATATCAATCACATAATTTTCATAAGAACATAATATTTTTGGAAATCTTAACCTGCAAAAGAGAGCATAATTTCATAACATGGGATAAATCATAGTAGTGAAAATGAAACCATAACTTAAAACATTACTCATTGTGGCATACACACATAATCATAGAGAATCATTTCTTGTTAGTCAAGACTCATTGCCAAGACTATCTTAGTGGACAAAGTCCCTTTCTGAATCGAGTAATCCTCGTTTCAGTCCTGTTTCACTGAACCGGTATAACCTACCATTCCAGCCATGTCTATCTCATGAGATATGAAATCTTTACCCAATGCATTGGAGGGAGATATAGGTCCCACCCATCTCTTAATGAATCCTTTCTTATGTGTGCCACAAAATCATAAATCATACATCATTGCATAACCCATGTAATAAAAATGGGATTCTTAAACAACATGACATCATAAAACCATTCATATAAGATAAAGGAATTCATAAACATAATTTCATCACAACATAGTCAAATCAATGTAAAAATATGGATAGAAACAGAACCCTTTATTATCTTATATGGAAAATAATTTTGGATAAAACACTTGAATTGAATTCTTGAGGAAAATATCCTTTCTTCTTCAAAATCAATTTCTTTTCACAAAACATCATGCAATTTTTAAAAGAAAGAGATTTTATTGAAAATAGTCATGAAATATTTTAGAGGAAGCTTCATGAAAATAAGTCTTTATAAAACAGTATAAATCCGTTCGTGCCGTATAAGTTAAAAAAAACATTCTTCGTACTTTTGTCGGAAAAGTCAAAAAGTACCTCGTACGGAAAAAAAACGACAAAAGATTCCTTTCATATTCTTTACTAAAAACTCACCTAAGGGTAAAATTGGATTTAAACTATTGAAAGTGGATGGAAACAATATTACATATTGAGGGAACATGGATGTGGATGATAAAATACACCCCAGTAAATGCCAAAGTATAAACAATCTCGGATAAAAATGAGATTGTGATATTTCCCTTACCTTAGGTCCGACTTGCTTTGTAAGGGTCCGAACCTCCTGTATAATGATTTAAATCATGTTATTGACTTATTACAGAATCATATTCATTGTTATGATATCATATATGGTTCACTTATGACATTATATTACCCGTTCTTTTGTAAATTCCATGTTAAAGAAGCGTTTTGGGTAAAATCGTTTCATTTATCGTAGGTGTTTTGACTTGTTGTTCTTGACATCATTATTACTTATATCATGATTTACTTACTTCCAGAATATAAAATATGATTTATATATCATATATATTCAGTATATATATATATATAATAGATAGATAAATAAAATGAAAAACATCGTTCATGGAGACGGTAGTCCGTACGTACGCATGAACGCTGTTTTACTTTCCTTATTGTCTTGAAATGGAAGTAAGTAGATGACATACATATATATTTATACATAAATCCAGTAGCTTTAAAATGTCATATATTTCATTATTATTTCTTATATATACTTTATAATCATTCTTAAATGGTTAACATGGAGAATGAATCTCATCGCGTCGTGGAGACGGTAGTCCGTACGTACGCACGAGCGATGATATCATTTCTATAAATATTGAATTGAATTGGAGTGGATTATACAATATATCAGAATCAATATGATGTTGTAATAACTATGTATAGTTATTCTTTACACCATTATACCCATCCATGTAAGGTGGTGGTGGAAAATAGATTACACCACGGCGTGGAGACGGTATTCCGTACGTACGCACGCGCGGTGATTTCTTTTTCCGTAGGATGGATAGATGGTGAAATAGGGTTGTTTCATACTTATAATAACATATCAGTATATGAGTGATACTGATGTTATTACTTCATAATGAAACAACCTAAGAAGAAGAAGTGGAAGAAGAAATAAAGATGAAAGAATTGGTAACGGTAATTACCTCTTCTTTGAAGCTCCTTTTGGAGACCTCCTCTTAGGGAACTAAAATTGGTCTTTGAGTAAGACCGGAACCTCTATGATTTTGCTAGGGAAGTGGAGAAGAGATTTTGGCAGGGGTTGGCCGAGCTTGAGTGCTCAAATTGGTGTGAGGAGGAGGGGGGGGAGGTGTCCTTTTATAAGGGAGGAGAGGGGCACCTTAGGAATATCTCAAAATATTATTTTATATTAAAGTTAAAATCGGTTTATAATGGTTCCAAAGGGTCTTATTTCAAAGATAAGGTGGGTAGGGGTCGAAATCCTATCAACCAATAGAATTTAGACAAGTTTAGGATATTATTTTAACCTTATCAATTAAATTTAACTCTAAGTTAAATAATTTAACTTTTACCATGTCTTTTTGTTTTCTTTCACTATATGGTTAATAAACTTACTATAACATGCCAAACGAACCCCAAATTGTTTATTATTAATATATATATCCTTATCTAAGTCATTTGGCCGAACCTTAGATTTTTAGGAACACAATAACAATTAATAATATAATATTTGATTTAAAGACTATTTTGTGTCAATTTTGACACTATTTGATATATGATTTTTGTGAAAGTCATAACAGAATTAAATGTTCGAAACAAGTTGATTAAATCAACATTAATATATCATAGTAACCTATAAAATTAGTGGAATTCATAAAAAATCTCAAATTACATTTATTTTGGTGTTTATAACATCAATTATGTCAATATTTCATTAATAAGATAATTACTGCATCATCGTTGTGTCACAAATAAATTAAATTATTTTATGTCTAAAAATTACAAATAAAATACCATCATGTAGGAAATCTTTTTAGCTTTCTAATGAATATTTATAGTCAAATTTAGCTTATGTATAACCCCATATTAAAAATGTTTTAGTAAATAAACTTTGATTTTAACTCTTTTAACCCTTCTTTAAATAAATTAATAATAAATGTCCTAATCTAACCCAAGTGGGCCTAAATGGTCATATTTTATTCCTAAGTTTGTTTTTGGTCGAAATACACTTGTCCAATAGGATTAGGACATGTGTTAGGGTAATATTAATATCATATTTACCCTTAGTTACCCTATTTACTATTAACCGCGGTAAAAAAAGTAAAAATTTACTATTCACCAAAAATTATTTTCATCTCATTGAACCACATTTTAGTCCTTGATATTAACCGTGTCTCTCGGATTTTCGAAATTCCATTCACAGAAGCGGTAAAATTATGTTTTATGCAAAATTCAGTTTTTAACCTACCACTTAGTGGATTCACTATTCATCAAAAATTGAAGTTTTTCAGAAAAATGCCAAAATTTCACCCTAAGCTATAATTGATATTCCGAATTCAAAAATGATTTCTATTTTAAAAAATTCCCAACATATAAGTTGCATTAATTAATTTTATAATTAAATCCCGCTGTTAAAACAAATAGCGTGTTTTTAAGAAACAATATCTATCAAAAGATTGACACTTGTTTATGTCTAGTTCAAATGTGAAATTACATCCAATGACCAACATTGTATTAAATTGTAAAAATATATTCTAAATATACTTTAAAACCACTCAAATTAATGATTTATCACTATTAATTATTTCGATTAAAAAAGTTGTTTTTAATTATAATTTAGTAATTTTCACTATTCATCAGAATATGAAAGTTATCCGAAAAGTACCAAAATTTCACCTTAGGATAAATTCGATACTCCGAATCCAAAAATGAAGTCCATTTTGAGAGTTAAAATTTCTAAAATTTAAAAATTAGTTATTACTATTCATAACAGCTAGTTTCAATAATATTTTAATAGCATATCATTGTTTCGTGAAACTCAGTATTACGTACCACACACGCTATCGAGGAAGGTTGCGATTGCGTGTAATGCAAGGCAAGTCAAGGATGCGTGTTGTGCAAGCTCCTTTTGGTGTAGCGTACAACACAATACATTAGTGAAATAAAAAAGAATATTTTTCATAAAATCTCGGGCTGTTACATTCTACCCCCCTTAAAATGAATTTCGCCCTCGAAATTCGTCGGGGTTATAAATGGTTTACTATTCGAAAGTTTCTTTAATAGAAACCCACATCATAAAAGGGAATACCAAAACTTGGCTTTAAAAACTAAAGTATGAAATGTAACGATTACCCAAATAAACTAATCACTGGGTTTCCACATAGGTGAAAATATGGATATGGAAGAGAAATCTAACCATCATGTTCTGATGGAGAGTGGTAGAGAACATGGCTATGGAAAAGCCAGTAATCACAAATCCATAGATTTGTGATGATATAAGGTACCATCTGATTCATCAGGTATAAGATCACTAGGACAACATTTTTGGTTTTCAAGATCATTTCCCTAAAGTTGAAAATTTGAATTAGAATAAATACTTACTTTATTTTGGTACAATCTCACTGTTGTTCGTACCTTGAACAATTTCCACTTCATCTCTTAAATAAATGAAGTTGAATTTGTTATTCGTGAAGTGTTAGCAGATCATGTGATAGAACGACGGGTCATTCCATCTGTCTCAAACAAAAGGTTAGCAAAAAGATTATATACATAAGTCGATCTATAGTGAGATTAATCATATATGGTTCCTAAAATGGACTTATACATCATATGTCATATAGCTTAATATAATAAAACTAGTTTCTACTAAACAGGGACTTCCTGTAGGCCAGTGGTAGGCGATAAAGGCTAGTCGCACTTCGGTTGTGGGTTCGATTCCTACAGCCTTGTCCGAAGCGATGGGTTGTCGCCCGTCCTGCAGGTTTTCCTTTTTATAAAACTATATTACTATAACATCCCATCAATAATATTGAAAAAACTTCTATCCTTAAACAATACTAACTTATGTCCAACATAATCCATTCCAATCTTTAGGCTTATCCATAATACTGCAGTCCATTCTCATAACATAGTGAAAACGATTACCAGAGATTTAATACCATCGTTGATCCCCATATATCATAAGATATATCTTGTTGGTCACATTCCAAACATTCAAAGGCCTTAATCTTGTACTCTCTTGAATACCCATTGAACCTTATTGAAAACATGAATTCTATTAAAAGTTAACTCTTTCCACATACCAAAATCCTCAAAATTCTATATACTCAAACCATGATATCACTTAGTCCTTATATCAATCATGAGCTCATTAATACTGTCAAATATTTAATTTTCTCATTTTCCCTTCATTATGCGCATATCATCTTTTTTCCAAAAATACCTCAATCACTTCGAATACCACATTAGAGCAATACATAAATATTCCAATACACCATAAAAGTACCTCAACAACATTATTCTTGAATACCAATACATAAACACTTCAGTCCATCCACATCAATGACTGTCCTGGAATAAGTCCTTCCTTGATTTAGAAGTATCTTTTTAGGTCAGGGCATTGAGTTGGGTAATGCCCATGTTCTCTACAAATAAGACATTGAACTCCATAACAATCTGTCACTCTATGACCCTTTTCTCCACACAGATAACATCGGTCCCTCCATTTGAGGTATTCCTCAAGGTTCTTCTTCCCTTCTTTAGAAATCTCAATCTTCCTTTCTTTATGCTCCTCAACATGCGAACATGCATAATAGTTTATCTTCCTCTTCTTTGATGAATTAGTCATACCACTAAATTTCACCTTGTTAATCATATATCGCGATGACTGATTCGGCATAATCACAATATCTTTATCTCTAGGCATCACACAATTTTGTTGCTCATAGTCACAAATTTGTCCATTGGATTCAATGTTAACCGAATTCTTTCTGGTTCCCTCCATTAACTAAAACACAAAAATAATTTTGTGAGAGGCGAAATCATGCTAGGGAAGACAACATAGTAAGGGGGAGCACCCTCAATATCTAACATCTTAGGTTAAATTCTAAGATCGTTACCATAGTTCTAGAACTTTATCCTATACGTATACTTATCCTTAGGGACATCCCTAGACATACCTTAGAAATATCTCTAGGGATCTCACTAACGTTCTCACATCCTATTTTCCAAAGGTTGACTAAACCTTTCCTCTGATACCAAATGTAGAGACCCGAAGCCTGACGTACATGGACATTACATTACTTTTGCGGAATACTTAGTACATAACAAAAACACACAAACAAGGATTGTAATAGTTTAGTGTCTTTGGAAACTCGGAGTATAATCTTCTAATCGTGGGGAAAGATCTTCAACATCTCCCATAAAGGTCTTCCTTTTTATTTTACCTAAAACCTTTCTTTATATCCTGGGGAAAAGAAAACATAAAAGGGTGAGCTCAAATGCTCAGTAAGGGTAAACAAAGGAAATATCAATCACATAATTTTCATAAGAACATAACATTTTTGGAAATCTTAACCTGCAAAAGAGAGCATAATTTCATAACATGGGATAAATCATAGTAGTGAAAATGAAACCATAACTTAAAACATTACTCATTGTGGCATACACACATAATCATAGAGAATCATTTCTTGTTAGTCAAGACTCATTGCCAAGACTATCTTAGTGGACAAAGTCCCTTTCTGAATCGAGTAATCCTCGTTTCAGTCCTGTTTCACTGAACCGGTATAACCTACCATTCCAGCCATGTCTATCTCATGAGATATGAAATCTTTACCCAATGCATTGGAGGGAGATATAGGTCCCACCCATCTCTTAATGAATCCTTTCTTATGTGTGCCACAAAATCATAAATCATACATCATTGCATAACCCATGTAATAAAAATGGGATTCTTAAACAACATGACATCATAAAACCATTCATATAAGATAAAGGAATTCATAAACATAATTTCATCACAACATAGTCAAATCAATGTAAAAATATGGATAGAAACAGAACCCTTTATTATCTTATATGGAAAATAATTTTGGATAAAACACTTGAATTGAATTCTTGAGGAAAATATCCTTTCTTCTTCAAAATCAATTTCTTTTCACAAAACATCATGCAATTTTTAAAAGAAAGAGATTTTATTGAAAATAGTCATGAAATCTTTTAGAGGAAGCTTCATGAAAATAAGTCTTTATAAAACAGTATAAATCCGTTCGTGCCATATAAGTTAAAAAAAACATTCTTCGTACTTTTGTCGGAAAAGTCAAAAAGTACCTCGTACGGAAAAAAAACGACAAAAGATTCCTTTCATATTCTTTACTAAAAACTCACCTAAGGGTAAAATTGGATTTAAACTGTTGAAAGTGGATGGAAACAATATTACATATTGAGGGAACATGGATGTGGATGATAAAATACACCCCAGTAAATGCCAAAGTATAAACAATCTCGGATAAAAATGAGATTGTGATATTTCCCTTACCTTAGGTCCGACTTGCTTTGTAAGGGTCCGAACCTCCTGTATAATGATTTAAATCATGTTATTGACTTATTACAGAATCATATTCATTGTTATGATATCATATATGGTTCACTTATGACATTATATTACCCGTTCTTTTGTAAATTCCATGTTAAAGAAGCGTTTTGGGTAAAATCGTTTCATTTATCGTAGGTGTTTTGACTTGTTGTTCTTGACATCATTATTACTTATATCATGATTTACTTACTTCCAGAATATAAAATATGATTTATATATCATATATATTCAGTATATATATATATATAATAGATAGATAAATAAAATGAAAAACATCGTTCATGGAGACGGTAGTCTGTACGTACGCATGAACGCTGTTTTACTTTCCTTATTGTCTTGAAATGGAAGTAAGTAGATGGAATACATATATATTTATACATAAATCCAGTAGCTTTAAAATGTCATATATTTCATTATTATTTCTTATATATACTTTATAATCATTCTTAAATGGTTAACATGGAGAATGAATCTCATCGCGTCGTGGAGACGGTAGTCCGTACGTACGCACGAGCGATGATATCATTTCTATAAATATTGAATTGAATTGGAGTGGATTATACAATATATCAGAATCAATATGATGTTGTAATAACTATGTATAGTTATTCTTTACACCATTATACCCATCCATGTAAGGTGGTGGTGGAAAATAGATTACACCACGGCGTGGAGACGGTATTCCGTACGTACGCACGCGCGGTGATTTCTTTTTCCGTAGGATGGATAGATGGTGAAATAGGGTTGTTTCATACTTATAATAACATATCAGTATATGAGTGATACTGATGTTATTACTTCATAATGAAACAACCTAAGAAGAAGAAGTGGAAGAAGAAATAAAGATGAAAGAATTGGTAACGGTAATTACCTCTTCTTTGAAGCTCCTTTTGGAGACCTCCTCTTAGGGAACTAAAATTGGTCTTTGAGTAAGACCGGAACCTCTAGGATTTTGATAGGGAAGTGGAGAAGAGATGTTGGCAGGGGTTGGCCGAGCTTGAGTGCTCAAATTGGTGTGAGGAGGAGGGGGAGGAGGTGTCCTTTTATAAGGGAGGAGAGGGGCACCTTAGGAATATCTCAAAATATTATTTTATATTAAAGTCAAAATCGGTTTATAATGGTTCCAAAGGGTCTTATTTCAAAGATAAGGTGGGTAGGGGTCGAAATCCTATCAACAAATAGAATTTAGACAAGTTTAGGATATTATTTTAACCTTATCAATTAAATTTAACTCTAAGTTAAATAATTTAACTTTTACCATGTCTTTTTGTTTTCTTTCACTATATGGTTAATAAACTTACTATAACATGCCAAACGAACCCCAAATTGTTTATTATTAATATATATATCCTTATCTAAGTCATTTGGCCGAACCTTAGATTTTTAGGAACACAATAACAATTAATAATATAATATTTTATTTAAAGACTATTTTGTGTCAATTTTGACACTATTTGATATATGATTTTTGTGAAAGTCATAACAGAATTAAATGTTCGAAACAAGTTGATTAAATCAACATTAATATATCATAGTAACCTATAAAATTAGTTGAATTCATAAAAAATCTCAAATTACATTTATTTTGGTGTTTATAACATCAATTATGTCAATATTTCATTAATAAGATCATTACTGCATCATCGTTGTGTCACAAATAAATTAAATTATTTTATGTCTAAAAATTACAAATAAAATACCATCATGTAGGAAATCTTTTTAGCTTTCTAATGAATATTTATAGTCAAATTTATCTTATGTATAACCCCATATTAAAAATGTTTTAGTAAATAAACGTTTATTTTAACTCTTTTAACCCTTCTTTAAATAAATTAATAATAAATGTCCTAATCTAACCCAAGTGGGCCTAAATGGTCATATTTTATTCCTAAGTTTGTTTTTGGTCGAAATACACTTGTCCAATAGGATTAGGACATGTGTTAGGGTAATATTAATATCATATTTACCCTTAGTTACCCTATTTACTATTAACCGCGGTAAAAAAAAGTAAAAATTTACTATTCACCAAAAATTATTTTCATCTCATTGAACCACATTTTAGTCCTTGATATTAACCGTGTCTCTCGGATTTTCGAAATTCCATTCACAGAAGCGGTAAAATTAAGTTTTATGCAAAATTCAGTTTTTAACCTACCACTTAGTGGATTCACTATTCATCAAAAATTGAAGTTTTTCAGAAAAATGCCAAAATTTCACCCTAAGCTATAATTGATATTCCGAATTCAAAAATGATTTCTATTTTACAAAATTCCCAACATATAAGTTGCATTAATTAATTTTATAATTAAATCCCGCTGTTAAAACAAATAGCGTGTTTTTAAGAAACAATATCTATCAAAAGATTGACACTTGTTTATGTCTAGTTTAAATGTGAAATTACATCCAATGACCAACATTGTATTAAATTGTAAAAATATATTCTAAATATACTTTAAAACCACTCAAATTAATGATTTATCACTATTAATTATTTCGATTAAAAAAGTTGTTTTTAATTATAATTTAGTAATTTTCACTATTCATCAGAATATGAAAGTTATCCGAAAAGTACCAAAATTTCACCTTAGGATAAATTCGATACTCCGAATCCAAAAATGAAGTCCATTTTGAGAGTTAAAATTTCTAAAATTTAAAAATTAGTTATTACTATTCATAACAGCTAGTTTCAATAATATTTTAATAGCATATCATTGTTTCGTGAAACTCAGTATTACGTACCACACACGCTATCGAGGAAGGTTGCGATTGCGTGTAATGCAAGGCAAGTCAAGGATGCGTGTTGTGCAAGCTCCTTTTGGTGTAGCGTACAACACAATACATTAGTGAAATAAAAAAGAATATTTTTCATAAAATCTCGGGCTGTTACAGATATCCTATTCTTCCTAACCCTCCTATGATATGCCTCCCCCCGTGTCATCATTTACCCCCACCCTATGTCTATTCCAACGTTTACCCACACCCATCCCCACCTGTTTCTGAACACGAGTGCCACCCCACCCCGTCCCTCCCATGTCGTTCACTAACTTCCTCATGGTACAAATGCGATTCCATGTACTAGTCCCCTTTTCCTGAACTAGGAAGGTATATTTTTTCTATATTATGCATATTATGGTATCTATGTATAATTATATGTTTATTATAATATATATTAGAGGATTAATATATAGAAATACATTAAATATATAACCTATTCAGAAAATTATATAAATTATATGTCTATATTAGTATTAATACATACATTTAAATATATATATATATATTTGTATATTAATATAAATACTGGTATATATATATATTATACGCACCTCTATAAACTATATATTTTCATATATTTAAACAGTATTTTGTATATATGTATTTATAAATGAATTTATAGCAAATACACAAAAAAACAAAAATGTGTATTTATATATTAATTTATAAATATTTATATATATTTTCAAAGATGTATATTTTACATGTTTATATATTAATATATTTCCCAAATATATGTTGAATATATATATATATATATATTTATTATATTTATAAATACATAATTAGAAAAGTATTATTGTTATATATATATATTACATATTTATATGAATACAATATAATATATATTTTATAAATATATTTATATGTATATATATATACATTTAATATAATATAGTATTTATATATAGATAAAATTTTACGAATATTTATACATTTTTCCATATATTTATATTTATATTTATTTATTTATATCATGTATACATAAATATATTTAATATATCAATCTTAATACTAATATTTATATTAATATAATTTTTTCTGTAAATATTATATATATATAATGTATTATTATTTTTAATAATATAACATAAATAATTTATATGTAATATAATATAATCTTTATATTTATATAATTATTTTTTTTCACGTGCATTTTTGTTTTTATATATATTTGACATTATTTCATGTATTTATATAATATATTTATAATGAATTTAAATATTATTATATAATTTATTTATAAGGAACACACACACAATCATCATCATTTAATTAAATAAATTAATTATACTAAATAACTACAATAATAAGGTAGAAATACTATGAAGGCCCAAAGTAATGTAACCCTTGGGCACCCGCTCACACAATAATATTCCCCTCATCAGATAGAGAGTTACAACCAGAAAAGCAGGCGACACTTGTCCCTTCAGTCACAATAGAGGATTAGTGGTCAGAAACTTTGTTCCAATCACATGAAGTATAGAGAATATCTATGGGGTCACTAGTAAGGATAATGCATCATCTGATAGCATAATAGATTGAATAAGGGGTGGTACCATTGCACTGCATCACATTGAAGATAATAATAGAGTTAGTTTTCATAGTTGATTGGTCAATGTTCTTTTTCTTCCATAATATGAGGATAGTTAGAATTACCATGGATTTTTCCTATAGTCAGTGACCGCCACAAAACATTACTGTAAACACAAGGATGGAAGAGCCCCTAGAATCACAAACCCTGCAACCGTCCCTCATTTCACCCATGCTAATAGATCTATCCATATTCATTTAGGGTCCATAGGATTTTTGATAACAGATTACCCATTATCCCAAATAGTCATTGTGAGTGGGAATATTGCATGAGCTTTTCACCTAGACCGGTCATAGCATAGGGGAATCATGGAAGTTATTGAGAAACATAACCATGTCACATAGAAGGTTCCTAGTTTATGCCATCAGATATAATCATGAATATAAAATCCATTCATTTTGAGAAAAATTTCTTTATTAACAGATGCTCTAATAGATTTTATCCCTCACCACTACATGAGAATTCTTCTTAGAGATGATGACCCATGCACCATGAAACCATTGGTCAATAAATATTGAGTCTGAATGCTCCTAGGAAGAAAATCTATTATTGTTACAGAAGAACTCCAATATCGTACATGTCTATTCTCCCATAAAATGAAATTTTATAAGATATTATCATGGATTTACCTACAGTAGGAGCACCTAGACACCAGGTTATTACTGATTCATATCACATTTTTATCGGTAGGTATCACACAGTTCCTGACTCTCCATACAATAAAGTTGTTCTTCACAGGTATCTCTTTCCTTCGAAGGGTGTCACCACAATTATCATTGTGGTTTATGGTGGATAAAACCCTCCATAAATCCTTTATAGAGAAATTTATTGAAGATCATGTACTGAATACACACTTATCTTCTTCATTGTTGTTATCGGTTTGGGTATAGGTCTCACACTGGTTTTTGTCTAGAACCACTCTGGTAAAACTTTATTATATTCTTTCATGTCAAAAGAAGATATTTGTGGCAAGACACCCTTGAATAGTCTATTTTTTTAACAGACCAATTATGATTCCAAAATGATATTTCACTACTACCCATGAGCTATTTATTATGCGATTGGAGTGTCAAAATATGGGAAGAATCAAATTCCATAAGGTAGTTGGGGTGGGATCGGGTCTTCAGGGGGAGTTATGCATTGTCTTCTCTAGCCTCATGATGGAAGTGATAACATTGCCAATCCCTCCCCCACTGGTGGGAGAGGGGCCTTCATCATAATTTAATGGGAGTGGAGTCTTCCTTCACCCCATTCTCTAAACCTGAGATGCTTCCACCATTCCCATATCGTTCCTCGCACCCTAAGGTCCCCGATTTGTATGAAGGATGACCCAATCTTCCATTTAAAATCAAGGATTTTTATGCATCTCTGTTTATGATCAATTAGACTCGTATTTCTTAGTTCTCTCAACTAAGGCCATCGTTGGAAACATTCTATAGATTTATCCTTGGTTTGTGGGATCTATAGGATAGGGATACTATGGATTTTCTCGATAAAACGAACCTTATCATTACTTCGTTTTGGAGGCTGACCCGATACAAGTATGGTATTGCATGCCTTGCAGATACATCATATCCATATTCTACATTCATAGATGGAGTTATGACTATCACATGAAGAGGGACTCCCCTTCAGTGGGGACTTGGGTGAGTTTCCATAATCTTCCCCTTCCATTTCAAAACCCTTCCATTATTAGGATGCTTGAAAATATCATTGGTACATTCTTGTTATTTAATATCCAATCCAAAGCAGTGTGCCATCTTTTTAATCCATGAGTGTGTGTCAAATTCGATATTTCACAAAATACTTTTGATTTTATTTGGATTACAATTGTAAAGGAATAATTTTATAGAAAAAAAGTGATGCATAAATATTGGGTGAAATTTTTCTCTATCTGAAATAGATTCGTTCATTCAACAGTTTTAGAAAAACTTTGGTGAAGACAACATGGGACTAGAACTAGCCATGAAGATGGGTCCTCAGGACAGGGATAAGCAGGAGTTGAGATGATTCATGGTGAAGCTAAGGGCTGTATGGAATTCAAAGAAGCTGGAGGTAGTGGTGGGAGGAAATATCATAGGGCAAGACAATAGAGATGTTTTTTGTTTGGATGTATGACTAAAGTAATCTTCTCAATGAGGTGTTACCTTCAAGTGAGGTAACCAACTGAAGGTTACCCCTATGGTTTAATAGGAGGGCAGGGGTATCATGACATGGATTTATTTCTAGTAGAGATGTTGGCCTGTCATTTTATAATTTTGTGAGAGGAAGGAGTGTAGAGGTTCTAATTGAGGTTACAATGGAAGGGGTAAATTTGGAGGTAGAAATTGAGAATAGGTAAGATGCAGATTCCAAAAAATGAAGTCAATATAGATTGGGTGAAGGCACCAAGTGGAATGAAACCAAAAATTGTAAGTACCAATTTCAGTGTATGCTACATTTTTCAATGTCTTCTAGTTGATGATGTAACACCCCAATCTTCCATAGTATGATTCTCCTTGAATAATTCAATAGCTTGTGATGTACACATCTCCGAGTTCTAGAAAACCACGACAAAAAAAACTAACCATTTAAAAAGAAGTTATGAATATTAATACCCACTTTTTAAAATTTTATAAATTTTATTTTTCATAATGGAATTATTTTTTGGATTCATAAAATCAAAATTATCTTAGGATGAATTATTTGCACTTTTCTGATAACTTTCATATTTTGATGAATAGTGAAAATAACAAATTTTAATAGAAAACAGATTTTTTAATAGGAATAATTTATAGTGTTAAATTATAAATTTTAATGATTTTAAAGTATAATTATAATTTTTTTATCATTTAAAATAATTTAGACCCTTTTATTTAATTTCACAATTAAATTGCACATAAACACATGCCAATATTTTGATAGTTTTTACTTCTTAAAAAACCTGCTTTTTTGTTTTGAAAATATGAATTATTTTTAAATTAAATTCTTCAAATTCATTGTATTGATTTTGGAAAAATTGATTATATATTTGCAATCAGGAGATAGAAAATGTTTAGATCGATTACTTTTATTTTTAGACATTATGAATAGTAACATGCATAAATATTTTATTTACCATGGTTAAAGGGTAAATAACATAAATAAGGGTAAAAAATAATATTATTATAATAATAAATTACCATAAAACGTGTCCTAACCCTATTGGATGATACATTTCCAACCATGGTCACCCTTGGGTTGATTTTGGGAACCCATGGATCCTCTTGTAAGTGAAAATGACACTATAAAAATTAATTTAAAGTTATAGAAAATGCAACATAAACATATATCTTTTAGTAAAACAATTTTTATATGAGGTTATATAATTGATCTCCTAGACTATAAATATTAATTATAAAAATATAAAAAATTCTACATCCTGATAATTTATTTAAAATGTTTAGGAATTATATAATAAAATTTACGTATGAAACAATAATGATGTAGTATTTTCCTTATTAAGGAAGGAATCAAAAAAAATGATATTATAAATATTAAAAAAAATTAATTTGATTGTTTTGATTCCATCCATGAATTTTCTAGGTGAATATGAAATTTTAAGGTGGATTAAATGTATTTATTTCAAAGTCATCAGGTTATGGATTTCACAAAAACCAAATATTATACAGTGTCAAAATTGACATAAATGAGTTCATATAACTAATACTAGATTATTAAATGATATAATATCCCTAAAAATATAATATTTGGAAAATGGAAATAGATAATGTTATATATCTCATTAATGAACCAAATTAGGTTCTCTTGTCATTTTATAGGAATATGATTACCATATAATATAACAATACAAGGAGACATGGTAAATGTCAAATTATTTAACTATGAGTTAAATCTAAAAGAAAAGGTTAATATGGTGACATAAACATTTATAAAACCTATTGGTTGAGAGGATTTATATCCATACCACCTTATCCTCAAAATAAATCCATTTATAGATATTATAAACCGAAATTATTTTAGAATAAATTAATATTTCCAGTTTTACCTCAAGTTCCCTTCACCTCTCTTATAAAAGGGTACTTCACCTTCTCTCAAATTCACACCTCCAAATAATTTTTTCTCATAAAAAACCTGATCAAATATCCTTGAAACTACCCTAAATTAATCCTAGAGGCCTTAATTTTATCATAAACCCAACCTAAGGAGCCCTTCTGTTCAAATGAAAAGGAAGAACTCGAAGAAGAGGTAATTATTTCATCACTTCTTTCAAAGTTCTTTTCTTCAACAAGTTACTCTTTGTTTGTTGTTTACATACCAACATAATAACTCAAGTACCTTATATATACTATTATTTTACTATAAATATTTCACAACTATATTAATTATCTTATTCATCCTATGAATGACAAAGTCAACATATGTGTGTACGTATGGATTACCGTCTCCATGTCATGGTGTCGTTTGTTATTCAACACTTCATTATTTAGATGTGTATAATAATGAGTATAATTTATTTAAATAATAAATATAACATGTTAATGATTATGCATATATAATATACCA
Organism: Viscum album; assembly: GCA_963277665.1. NCBI lineage: Eukaryota > Viridiplantae > Streptophyta > Magnoliopsida > Santalales > Viscaceae > Viscum > Viscum album. The sequence continues at coordinate 1,912,791,585 of OY728155.1, forward strand.
TCCAAATACATATAATTTCTCCATTAATAGAATGATTTTATCGCTCGTGCGTACGCACACCTTGCCGTCTCCACAACACAATGAGACTTATTTCCCCATCATAACCATTAAAGAATAATATTTATTTTCTGAATAAAAATAATGTTTAAGAACATAATATAATTATTTATATGAATTAAATACATCCTACAAATAAAAAAACATGACTTATGTAACAAAACATATAAAGTAAATGCATCATTTAACACCCAAAACTTTGATACTACTGAAATATTATTAACAAAGCAATATTAGAGGATCATATATGATATAATATTTATGTATGTTGTTATTTTATAATTTAATAACAATTATTTAACCATTTTAAGTGATTTTAACAAAACCTCAACTAAGGAAACGTACAATGTAAGGGGTTTTCAACTCAATTTTTTCCTGAGATATTCATGCTATATTTTCACCTATTTCCTTTTGTGTAGTGTATGTTCTGCCCATGATAGTATACATTGTATAATATAATTTAATATATGGGTATTTTAATCTTCATTGTATGATTATTATTTCATAGGGTGTCTACTTTTTATGTTGCGTAATCTTTAAGGGAATTTATAATTTCAATTTCCACTCATTGGGTTTGACGCAATCTTCATTGATTAATTTCACTCTAAGATTATGAGTGAAATAAATATTTATTTATTTATGTAGTAATTTCCACTATCATTTTTTTGGATATGCTTTTGATACACACAATAACTCCCTTGATAAATTCTTAAGTCATTGATATGAACTTGATAAGGGTAATATTAACTCAATTTCCATTCCTTGAGTTAAACATCCAAGCCATTGGTTATATTTTTACAAGATTATGTATGAATTTCCCATGATTGATTTACACTGAATATCCTATAATATTGAGTGTATCTATATTTTTCACACATAATTATTTCAATGATTTATTCTTAATCTAAGGTTATGGTCTTTATAAAGGATTTCTTCTCAATTTACATTCCATTGATATTTCATTGTTGTTATACGCCAATTCACTTTTATATGGTGTGTATACAATCCTTTAAAATATTATATCATGAATAAAATTATTTCAATGATATTATAAATTTTTTATTAATTTTATTCCTCAATTATTTGTATTCATGAATCTTTCATTTGGTTAGGCACTCTTTAAATAAAATATTATTTTAAATATTTTAAAGATTTATTCGTCTCAATATTTATCAGTAATGTCCTTGTTAAAAAATGATTTTAAGGATTTATTTACATGTACATGGATGTTTTAAAAAAAATTCCTTCTAAAAGTTTCAAAGTGGTATGGGAAACTATAATTAAAAATTATATTTTAAATGACTTCTTAGATAAATAGTATGACTTTTAAATGCTTTCATGAAAAAGAGGATATTTCTCTCAAATTGTTTTACTATTTATTTTCATCCTTGTCAATGTATTTCATTGTATTTTATTCTTTATTTAGGTTTATTTATTATAATAAAATAAAACATATTATATTTAATGACTTATGTTTGACGGTGGATGGGCTATTTTTATAACATTCATGGTTTGTGGTTAAAGTAATGACATTTCATATGCTAGTTTTAATACAAATATTTATATTATGTTTCACCCATTTCATATGAGGAATTAATTGGACATTGTTAGTGATGGGCATGTCCCACTATAGCCCCTTGATGCATCGGTGGGTCTCATGGGACAAACTAGTGTCTTAGCACAAGGCCTTGACAAAATTTATTTTTAGGGTCTTGGCACGAGGCCTTGACATTGTGGTTACAATGTCTGGGATTATGCATTCCATCATTATGCAATTATCTAATGATATTACATTTTATTATTAGACTATCATAATATCCATTTGAATAAGTAAATTACATTATTTGATTTAGATTTTCCATATTATGTTGAAGTTCATTTTTAAATGGGTTGTGTTTTAATCTTATACGTTGCCTTCAGTGATTATGATAATTTTTTAAAGTTTATACTATATTTTTATCCTTACTAATCACCTATGATCACTCATTTATTATGTTTTATTTTTTCCAAGATGTGAAGAAGTATATTATGGCTGACCTGTAGGGATAAGATAATAGATATGAGTGTGTTCTATAGAGACACAACGTTGCTTTTTCATTTCATAATTTAATGTAAAATTTATGTATGTATCTTGTAATTCGAAGGCTATAAAACAAAAATGTATTTCAGGACATGATATCTTGTGATCATGATAATGATATGTAATAATGCACCGACTCTGGGTAACTAGGGTTGGGGTGTTATTGTTTGTACTAGAATAATTTTATTACAAACCTGGGAAACAAGATTCAGAAAATATCTAATTACAGAACAATATCCCAGTATAGACATTTACGATTAGTATAGAAGAACTTCCTAGAATTTTGGTAATTTAGAGATTTTGTGAGTTTTACAAGAAATAATTCCCTATATGGATACTACAAGTGGACGTGGTTCTTTAACCGATGTACCTAGGAGTGAAATCTCCAACAAGGAGTTTCGGGTTTGACCTGAGGCATCATGGTACAAGACAACGGGCCTTGTTGTGCACCTTGTTTGACAATATAGGGGGATATTCTTAGAATAATTCACATTTCTATTACAAACTAATTTGAAGGGTTTTAAAATGAGATGAGAATAAATAACCTTGGTTAATCCTAATGTGCTTTATATTCAAAATAATGTGTCACAAGAATCTCTAAATGATTTTATGACTGTTGTTACTCACACTATGATTTCTGGTTCTATTTAATAGATAGATTCCAAGGAAGTTGTAGTAACAATGAAATTGTTGTACAAGGTGGGAACTATGGTGGAAATGATCAACAAAATGTAATGTTTATAGGCGTAAAATATATCATGTTCATGCCAAATAAATTTTCCAAAAATATTATCAACAACATATACATTAACAAACTCCTGAACTCAACAAAGAAGATAAATGTGGAGAATGATAAGAGATATAGTAGTGGAGACCCTAAAGAAAAGAAATCTCATTTATTATCTTTTAGGAAATATGGAAGGAGACATATAGGAAAGTGTCTCAATGGAACAAAGAAATGATTTATGTGTGGGAAAGAAGGACATAATCTAAAAAATTACCGAGAAAAAATGAAGAGTAATGGGGAAGAAATTAATAATGATCCTAATAATCCATTTATAGTCATTTTCATTAAATTTAGGGGACCTGGGAATTACCCGAGTCAATTCCCTATTCCATAGGATAACCTATAATTCATGGATGAACATATGTGGAAATAAACAGATGGCGAAATGTTTAAAATTATTAATGGTATTAATTTGGAAGAATTATCTCTTGTATGTGTAACACTAATGTATGTTATGTGAAAATGGTATTTGAGTAATAATTATCTTTTATTTTGAGGATATGGTTATAATGTACAATTGGGGTTTATATGATCCTTGAATTTGAGTAAATTACAGGTTATTACTTCTAGGGATGAAAATGCGAGGTATGAGATAACATTTGTGGTAAAAATATGATATGGTTATTTTTGAGGAATTTATCTCATTTTTGATAATGTTATAAAATTATATAGTTTTTGAAAAAGTAAAACACACAGACTCTATGACAACCCGTCACGTCAGAGAAAGTAGTGTGAATCAAACCAACAACCAATGTGTGACTGGGATTTATCACCAATCATTTGACTACGTTGAAGTCCGTGGTTAGTATGACTAATTCTATTTAGTTAAATAATTTTATGGATCAAGAATATGTTTATTTCTGAAACTTAATATTTATAAATTGAATATCCTAATTATAGGAAAATGATTTAGTGATTAAGTGATAAATGTTGTCTTGGAAGACGTTTAGTCTTTTGGGAACATGATATGCCTAAGGAAAATAGAATACTATGGGATTTCATTTGAGGAGTAATGGTGTTTTTATTTTTATTTTGGAATAATTTATGTTTTTATTATGGTATTGTAGTGATTTGGGTTATTTATGGAAATGATTAAAATATCATAGAGAATATTTGATTAGGTTAATTACATTGAAGTATGTGAATTTAATAGTAGTCGATGTTATTTAGAGATAAATGTTAAGATTTATTGTGGGAGTCTATGTGATCAAATCCTTCTGAATTTTGTGTTTCAAACATATTTTTTTCTTATTTTTTAGAATTTTAAGGAAATTTTTTTATTGAATGTTCTTTGTTGAACTTTGGGTATTGTATGTTTAATTTTGGAGATTTAGAGTAGTATTTCTTTCTATAATGGATTATCCTTTTTTGGGTATCATCTGATATTGTACTAATAATTTTGGTTTTTTTTAAAGTCTAAAGACATTGGAAATATATTTTTCATCTTTTATAGATTATGTGATTGTCTATATGTTGATTCTAGCGCTTCAGGTGTGACCAAGTCATCTTGAATACTCTTCGTTTGGATAAAAGATGAGGTTTTGGTAGAAATTTATTGAAGGATGAACCACTACTTGAAAATCTCCTATTTTATTATTAAATCTCATAAATATATTCCTCTACATTATTAAAAGGAACATAAAACAAAAAAAATTCCCGTTTACTCTTCCTACTGGGTAATCAAAGAACATTTAACCCATTACAAGTTTATAGTTTTCTGGTAGTTAACTTTCTCATGATTATGTTTTCTATCATTCACCATCAAAACATTATGGATTTTTTTCACTTCCATAATCATGTTTTCCAACATGTAACCCTATTATGGGTTATCTCGGGTTACCTTAGCTCTTATATTTGTTTCTTTTAAAGTGATAGTTTTATTGTCTCTTTTCCAATGTGGGATTTCAATAAAGTTGTTTTGAAATGTCAAACCCCTAGTTTTTGTATCCAGGATTAAATTTTGAGGATGAAATTTTGTAAAGAAGGGAAGAATATAACACCCCAATCTTCCATGGTATTCTTCCCCTTGAATAATGAAATAGCTTGTGATGTACACATCTCCGAGTTACAGCACACCATGACCAATCAAACTAGTCGTTTAAAAACCAGTTGTGAATAGTAATACCCAATTTTTGAAATTATATAAATTTTATTTTTCTAATTGGACATCATTATTGGATTTCAAATATCAAAATTAGATTTGGGTGAATTTTTGGCAGTTTTCTGATAACTTTCATATTTTGATGAATAGTCACAATACTCGATTTTAGTTAAAAACAACTTTTTTAATTGAAATAATTTATAATGATAAATTATAAATTTGAGTTGTTCTAAAATATGAATAGACTATATTTTTATCATTTAATATAATTTATATCATTGGATGTAATTTCAATTTTAAAATGTTGAAAAAACATATGTCAATGTTTTGATAGTTTTTACTTCATAAAAACCCACTTTTTGGTTTTACAACGGGAATTAATATTAAATTAAATTATGAAACATCTATTTTTTGAATTTTAAAATTTGGATTTCATATTTGGAATCATGATTTCCAAATTTTGAAAATAGGTAAATTTTATTTTTAGACATTATGAATAGTAACATCGGTAAATATTTTATTTACCATGGTTAATGGATAAATTGGTAAATAAGGGTGAAAAGTAATATTATAATAATATTAAATTATTATAACATGTTTTGTAACCCTATTGGTTGATACATTTAGACCATGGGAATCCTTGGGTTGATTTTTAGACCCCATAGAGCCACTTGAATGTGAAAATGACAGTTTATGAAAATTAATTTAATGTTATGAAAAATGTAACATAAACATATATCTTTTAGTAAAACAATTTTTATATGAGGTTATATAATTGATCTATTCGACTATAAAAATTCAATATAAAAATAAAAGTATTTCCTATATCATGATATTTTATTTATAATTTTTAGTCATTAAATAATTAAAATTATTTATGACACAATAATGATGCATATTGGAAAATGACTGCAATGGGTCGTGGGTTCTATCATATCATTTTCCCATCGGATGAAATCAAGCGATGAGCATGGAGTATTGGCTCAGTCCCTCTACATCCTAGATTTCTTTGCATTCATGAATTGGATATGAACTTCAATCCCAATGATGTTAAAAATAAATTTTCAGAGGTCTGGATATGGGTATCTAATCTGAACTAGTTATATTGGAATCCTCAAATTCTTTGGGACATCACTTCATATATTGGAAATCCTATTACGCTTGACCGAAAAACTGAAAATCCTACATTTTGTCATTATGATTGAATTCCTGTTGAAGTTTATATGTCTATTACCATTGTTGAATAGGTAATACTAACTACTCAGGATGAAAACATCACATTGGGTATACTATATGAAATGAAACCCAAATTCTGCCTCATCTGTCACTTCTTTGGGCACGTGGCTTTGAAATGTAACATGAAGATTGTATGTCATTTCAATAACATTTGTGGACATGATGTGGAAATCTGTAGGAAAAATAAGGGAAAAGATAAAGCTCCAACCGACTCTGGTCCTGCCAGCCTTAAGGAACCTTAGGACGACCCTCCTACTTGCCCTGATCTGGTTGCATATTCTGGTGATGCAGATACAACATCTGATGGCCTAGATGATTATACTATGTTGAAAATGTGCAGAATGACCCAGATAAATATAATACCCCCTCTGATGAATCATTTCATAATGGTGATAATTGTGATTTCCTAAATCAGAGTCATGTTGATGGTCTCTCTATGAGAAATCCTTTATAGCATAATCAGATTAATGCATTGCCTCATGATAATTCCATTCCAACAAAACATGCATCATTGGATAAGAATATGATATATGATTCTCTTAATCATGACCCTGTTCATTCTCTTCCTTTTTTCACTACTCTTCATGACCTTGATAATAATGTTGGTGTAGTATATGATGCAACACTTTCTGACCCCTCTGGGGACTTCTTATCGATTCAAGTTGCAAAGACTACCAAAAGAATTTTTCCTGCTAGTCTCTTTTCTACTTCGGTTGATTCAGTTAACAGATTTTCCCTACTTAGTACTGAGGAACATATTGAGGATGATGATGCCTGTCCTTCTTCTGATTATGACTTAGGTAACTCTGTTGATCTTAACAATACAATCTATGATAAAGACATGATTAAAAAATGATGGGCCTAGCACTAGGCTCATATCAAAAAAATGAAGATCCACTTTTGGAACCGTCAAAGGATTGGGAACATCCCCTCATTCAGATCCCTTAGTCATCTAATTATGACCAATAGACCTATGTTAGTTGGAATTGTAGAACCAAGGATGAATTTTTAGAAATGGAACTCCTTTAAGAGGGACTCTATAGGTTACTCCTTTATTACAAACAATCATTTCCATACGAGTATTGAATCCTTATGGGTATTCAAGCATTACAACATTAGTATTAGATCTATTTTGGATGATTTCTAGTTAGTAACTGTTGCATGTAGTCTCGGTAATTCTTCTCTTTCAGTGAATTTTTTTTATGCCTCCAACTTGTACATAATAAGAATAGAATTATGGAGGAATTTAGTCGATATCTCTGAGAATATGGACAATAGTTGGGTTATTATTAATGAAATTAATATTGTCCTGGGTCCTGAGTAAAAAACTTGTGAGATTTTCTATCATAACTCATCCTCTAACCTTTCATCATGCATTGATAAATTTGGTCTTACTGAGGTACCTATTTCTGGAGCTGATTTCACTTAGAGAAGATACACTATTCATGGGAACCATGCATGTGAATTGGATAGATGCTACCTGTAATTAGATGATAGGAATGGGGTGATTGATGTGACTAGGAGAACTCTAGTTAGATTTCATTCCAATTATAATCTTATACTCATGGATCTCTGTTTCAAAAGATTAAGTTCATCTACTATCCCTTTTAAGTTTAATAATGCTTGGCTTGTTATATCAGGCTGTAGAGAAATTGTGTGGAATGCATGGGAAACTATTTTCTCATGTATGCCCTCTAATGTCGTATGTTGTAAGTTAATGATAGTAAATGAAAGACTAATGCAAGGGAGTAAGGTGTTGTTTTCCTCTCTGGATAATGTCATTAGAGAGGCTGAAAATGATTTATTATATTGTAAAAAATAAAATATGCACTAAGATCTACCTCCTCAGGAGGAAATACACGATGCTTCAAATCTGGACAGACTATTGACACTCAAAAGAAACCTGGTTCAAAACCAATTTATCCTTAGATGGTTGAAGTAAGGAGATAAGAATTCAAATAATTTTCGTTATATGAATAAGGAAAAAAGAGACTGGAAAAGACTAGATGCAATTACTATTAATGGAAACATATTCTGCTCTGAGAATGACATATTAAATGTTGTAAAAATTTATTTTCAGAAGCTATATTCAGGTATTGGAAATGATAACTCTAATAAAATTAATAGGTGATTTGAACCCTTAATTAGGGAAAATCAAAATAAGAGGCTTACAGATATCCCTAGTGCAAAGGAAATACATGATTCTTTATTCTCTTTGAATATAGATAGTTTGGTAGGTCCTACTAGCTCTACCAATATATTCATCATGTATTATTATGATATCATTCATCTTGATGTTTCAAATGCTGTGAATTAATTTTATAGATGATCCTATATGCCCTTTGGAATGAATGGTAATTTTTTTGCTTTAATTATAAATAATAAGAATTATCTTAATATTAATGACTTCAGAATAGTTTCTATTGGGAATTCAATGCCAAATATAATTAGTAATATCATGGATAAATGATTAGGTTAAATTTCCAAGGACCTCGTCTCATGCAGTAAATTTGGGTTTGTTCTGAGGAGAAATATACAAAACTATATTTATAATTCCTATGAATGTGTTAATGCTATGAACATAAAGGTAAAAGATGGAAATATGGAATTGAATATTGATATCCCAAAATCCTTTAACACCATCAGATAGTGTTTTCTATTTACTATTCTAAAAAATCATGGGTTCTCCCAGAAATTCATTGGGCTGATTGGATCCATTTTAGAGAGTGCTAGGATCTCTAATATGGTTACAGGTTCCCCCAAGGGGGTTTTTAGTTATCTAGAGGAGTAATACAAGGTGGTCCTCTTTCTGGTATTCTCTTTTTCATTTTAGATGATTATTTGAGTTAGGGTCTCACTGATCTGGCTAGCATTGGGTGGTATAAAAGGATGAGAGTTGGGAGGGATTTATGCGTCCCATATCACTTATTCTATGATGATGACATGTTTCTCATTGGAATAGTAGATAATGTGTCCATCTATTGTATAAAGGGTATCTTCTAACACTAGGAAGATGTTGCAGGTTAGGTTATTAGTTGGGTTAAATCATCTTTCATCTTTGGGGGGGGAATTGTACTTTCATGGAAAAATAGAATTTCTCATAATCATGGGGTTAGAAGAGGATATCACCATTTTACTTGCCTTGGGGTACTACTTTTCTGGGGAAGAGTTTAGAGGTGTCATCTTGAAAACATTTCTCTAAGGATTACAAGTCATCTTGCAATATGGAAGGGGAAAAGTCTATCCCAAGAAGGGAGAATCTGTTTGGTCAACTTAGTGATAACTTCAATGTTTGTGTACTCTTTCTCTTTATATAGATGACCCACAACTCTTATTAAGGAATTAAATGGTAAAATCAAAAACTCCTTATGGACTGGGACAATTCCTGAAAGGGAAGTTTGTTACTGTAGCCTAGAAGGAATGCATCCAACTCTTTCATATGGATGGTTTGGGAATCAATGATATAAGGATTTTCAATGAAACCCGGGTTAAAAAATTCATAAGGAAGCTCATCTCTATTCTAGATAAATCTCTGGATTTTCTTGAAAACATGTTTTTTTGGAAACTTCATAAAGGGTATGTCAATTATATAAATTTAACTGTCTGGGATACTCTCAAAAAGGCTAATGCTGACCTCATGGTCGGTTCAAAATGGGTGGTGTGTAAAGAGTCACATTTGAACTGTTGGACTACCACTTCGATATCTTGGCCTATTAGTGATAATACAATCATTCCAACTTCCCGGAAAAATGTTACCATATATTTATTTCATGAAAATATATATCTCAATGGGATGCTACAAAGTAGAATTCAGCTGGAAATATCAAGACACTGCTTCAGTGAATGTGATACTTTGGTCTGGATGCCCAATCTACTTAGAAATTTCACCACAAGGGAGTTCTATAACAATTTTTTGGTGTCTCACTAAACCCTCCATGTTAGTTCACTGATTTTTAAAAATATTTCATTCCTCCTGCTCACATGATTTGAATCTGGAAAATTTGGAAGTAGCGGCTTCCACTGCAGGTCAATTTGAAGCGTATTGGGCTTAATCTGCCTTCGACATGTATGTTATGTTTAGAGGAGGATGAATCTATTTCACATATTTTTAGTATCTTCTAAATTTTCATGTAGATTATGGGCATATATGAAGGATATTTTCTGCTTCTCTCTCAGCAACTGATCTTTTAATGGGCTATTACAGTCCATCAACGAGAGTGAATGCAGTGAGAAGGTCTAGTTTCTCATTCTTGCTGCCTTATCTAGTGTTATCTCTTTCACATAGAAGTTAAGAAATTACTTTATATACAGTAATTTTGAGCCATCATGTCATGCAGGGGGTTCTATTCTTACATTTTGCAATTCAAAATGATTCAAACATTCATATTGGGTCCATGAAAAATGATGTTTCTGATTTGATTTTGTTGAGATCACTTGGTGTCAACGGAAGGATGAAAAATACAATGATGATGAAGTATGTCAGATGGATACCACCCAAATTATGATGGCTAAAGGACAACGTTGATGGAGCATCTTTTGGTCACCTAGTCGTTTCAGATGTGGTGGTGTTTTCTGTACATATCGAGGCTTTATGAAAGGATGTTTTTTTCATTATATTGGAAATGGATATGCAATCGAAGTGGAGCTTTAGGAAATGATTAAAGCAATCATGTATTTCATTCACTGTGATTTTCATGACCTATGGATTGTTTCATATTCATCTGTTTCAGTCCATATTCTCAAAGATCGATCAAGGAATGTTCCATGGAAGATGTTATCGACCCGGAGTGATTGCCTTCAGCTTACGATGTTTCTATATCTTAAAGTCACACATGTCTACCGAAAGCCCAATAAATTTGCAGATGCCCTTTAGAAGAGAGAAAATTTGGAGGTTAGTAATAGTTGATCTTTTGTACTTCCAGATTATTGTATTTCCCTTTCTCATGCTGATTGTCATCGTGTGATCTATACTCATCCTTATAGAGTTCCTTTGTGATGCCTTTTTGTGTCCTTTAACTTTTTTATTATACTTTAAAGGGAGAAAACTTTTCTATCTCCTGATCTTATGAGTATTAAATGTTAGTTTGGATTCAATGTATTTTTTTTAAGTAATCAAATTGTGACGACTTTTGTAAAAACCAAATATTAAATAATGTCAAAATTGACATAAATGAGTTTTTAAAAAAATACTATATTATTAAATGATACAATATTCCTAAAAATATAATATTTGGACAATGACTTAGATAAGGTTAGATATTTAATTAATGAAATACTTGAGGTTTTCTTGTCATTTTATTGTATGTTTTTTAGCTATATAATATAAAAATATAAAGAGATATGGAAAATGTCAAACTATTTAACAAAGCGTTAAATCTAAGATGTAAGGTTAATATGGTGACATAAACTTGTCTAAAACATAATGGTTGATAGTATTTAGACCCATCCTCACCTTAGACTCTAAATAAATCTATTTGGAGCTATTATAAACCAAAAATTTTTTTATAATAAATTAATATTTCAAGCTTTTCATAAATTACCCCTCGCTTCTCTTATAAAAAGGTACTTCCCCTTCTCTCAACTTCACACCTTGAATGCCATTTGGCTCGGCCAAAACCTTATAAAATTACCTCCCAACTAACCTAACTTCATCCTATAGGCCTTAAATTGATCATAAATCCATCCTAAAGATCCCTTTTGTTCAAATCAAAAGGAATAACCCAAAGAATATGTAATTATTTCAACACCACATTTAATGTTTTTTTGTTCTTCCACTTCATATTTATTTATTGTTTAAATACCAAAATTAAATCCCTAGTGCCATATACATACTATTATGTTCTTATAAATATGTTAAAACCATATTCATTATCATATCTATCCTATTAATGACAAAGTCACCATACGTGCGTACGTACAGCTTGTCGTCTCTACGTCGTGGTGTAGTTTGTTATTCAACACTTCATTATTTGGATGGGTATAATAATGAGTATAATTGATTTAAATAGTATATATAACATGTTAATTATTCTTTATATATAATATACCATCCATATACATATTATTTCATAATCAATATAATGATATTGTCGCTAATGTGTACGTACGACTTACCATCTCTACGACGCGGTGAGATTTCATTCCCTATCATAACCATTCAAGGATAATATTCATTTTATGATTAAAAATAATGATTAAGAACTTAATATAATTCTATAAATTAATCAAATACATCATATCCATAAAAAATATGACTTAATTAACAAATCAAATAATGGAAAACAAATCAGCTAACACCCAAAACAATTATACTACTGAAATATTATTAAAAAAGCAATATTAGATGATCATATATGACATCATATTTATGTATGTGGTTCTTGTATAATTTAATAACAATGATTTAACCATTATACATGAGTTTAACATACCCTATACTATGGAAAAGTACATGTCAAGAGGTTTTCATCTCAGTTTTTTCCGGTGAGATTCATGCTAGATTTGCCACTATTTCCTTTTGTGTGGTGTATATTCTTCCCATGATTGTATTAATTGTGTAATATACTTTAATTTATGGGTATTTACATCTTAATTGTATGATCCTTCTTTCATTGGGTTTATTTTTTGTATGTTACTATTTCAGTAAGGGAATTTCTAATCTAAATTTCAACTCATTAGGTTTTATGCATACTTCATTTATTATTTTTACGCCAAGATTAGGTGTCAAATAACTATTTATTTATTTATGTAGTAATTTACACTACCCATTATGTGGATATACTTTTGATACACATAATAAATTCTTTTATTAATTCTTAAGTCATTGATATGAACTTGATAAGGGTAATCTTAACTTAATTTCCATTCATTAAGTTAAACATCAAAGTCATTGGTTATGTTTTTACAAGAATTTGTGTGAATGACCTCTCATTGATTTACCCTGAATATGAAATCTTATTGAGTGTATTTATATTTTATCACACATAATTATTCCATTCATATATCCTTAATCTATGGATACCGTTTTTATAAGGGATTTCACCTCAATTTACATTCCATTGAGATTTCGTTGTTGTTATGCGCCAATTCACATTTATTTGATCTATATATTATCCTTTTCCATATTATATCATAAATCCCTTTATTCCCACGATATTATAAATTTTTGATTAATTTTATTCTTTAATTATTTTTATTCAAGCGTCTTTAATTTTTATGGGGACTCTTTAACTAAAATATCGTTTTAAATGTTTTAAGGATATATTCGTCTAAATATATCTCATTAATGTCCATGTTTTAAAAATGGTTTTAATGATTTATTTATATAGAAATGGATGTTTTAAAATTAATATTCCTTTCAAAAGATTCAATGTTTCATGGGACACTTCGATTCAAAATTCTATTTTAAACGACATCATTCATAAATAGTGAAACTTAATGTTTTCAAGAAAAAGAGGATATTTCTCTCAAATAGTTTTACCGATTATTTTCATCTATGTCAATATCATTCACTATATTTTATTCTTCATTCCATTTGACTTTTTATAATAAAATCTTGGATATTTTATTGAATGAGTTATGTTTGACGGTGGATGTGTTATTTTTATACCATTTGTGGTTTGTGGTTAAAGTATTTCCATTCCATATGCTTGATTGAATACAAATTATTAGATTATGGTTCACTAATTTCATATGAGAATTGAATTGGAAATAGTAAGTGATGTGAGAGACCCTCTATAGCCCCTCGTTGCATCAATATGTCTCATGAGACAAACTACTTTCTTGGCCCAAGGCCTTGACAAAATTTATATTTAGGGTCTTGGAATGAGGCCTTGACTTTGTTGTGAAGATGCCCTAAATTATGAATTCCATCATTATGAAATTAGATATTGATATTACATGTGATTATTAGAGTAGTAGAAAATCTATGCGAATAAGTAAATGGAATTATTTGATTTATATTTTCCATATTATGATGAAGTTTAAGTTTAAAAATCTTGTGTTTTAATGATATACACTGCCTTCAATGATTATTCTTATTTATGAAATTTCCCACTATATTGTTATCCGTACTGATCATATGAGCTCACCCATTTATGATATTATATTTTCTCAAATATTTGAAGAATTATATTATGAATAGACTACAAGGATAGGAAAATGGATATGAGTGTGTTATATAGAGACACAATGTTTCTTATTCATTTCCTAATGTAATGAAAAATTTATATTTGTATCTAGTACTTACAAGGATACTAAACTGAACGATCTTTAGGGACTTCATCTATTTTGATCATTCCAATGATATTTAATAATGCATTGACTTTGGTCAACTAGGGTCAGATAATTATAGACGACCTGAGGCAGGAGTTATTGGATGTCATGCATACAGATTCTTCTACTAAGGAGGGATCTGACACACAACAGTTTTAGGCAATTGTGGGGAATGAGGCTCATGATGAACAGGTTGATGGTGAGTCCACTCTTATAGGGTGATCCGACTCAAAATTGGGTGGCTTCATCTCCAATGTTAAACAACTAATTTATCAAAATGAGACTAATTAGGCAATTCAAGAGTTGGAAGGTGCTTAAGTTAGGACATTCATGGATGGGAGTAGTGGCATTAATAAGGAGAGAAATGATTCCTCCTACATTACTCTTCCTATAGATATATGTTTAGTGATGAATTTGAAATCCATGTAGTTGGGAAACCAGTGTAAGCCCAGAGTTTCTTTTGAGAAATCCTTGGAATTTCTCATTAGCTCATAAGAAGGAATGATTGAACATGTTTTATCTCCCAATAATACAAAAGCAGAAGACAGTAAAATTATGGGGATATCATTGTGGAAGAATCATAATGAGGAGAAAAAAGACAATATAGACAAGAATGACCAGATATTAGTTTTGGTATATAATAATGGGAAGATCAACCTTGAAGAGCATATTCAGTCTTGGGACAATCTTTCCTTTTAGTTTGAAAATCTCTTGATGAATGAACTAGACACTCAGGTTTTGGGAGACTAATTGGGGTATGGATAATTTTCCATTAAATGGGTCTAATATTTCTTTTTCTATTTGAACTCATGGTTTATCACCTTATACTCAAACATGTTTTAAAATAAAAATTTAATTTTCAGTTAAAGTCTATAAGGAAGATGAGTTACCTCTAATAATCCCTACATTACCTCTATATTTAGATTCTGTTAACATTCCCCATAAATTTCACTATTTTATCACCTCCCAAAGGATAATTTCATGCATGACTAACAATGTGTCTTTTATTCTCATTACATTAATACCCTCTTTGGAAAATGTTTGGACATCATTTCCTATTAGGCCCAATACTACTTCCCAACCAAATGTGCATCCCAAATGAATGTAGCTAGAATGTTATCTATGTGTAACATCACAACTTTTGGGACCTTGATAGCTAATAAGGAATTAAATGGAATGGATGAGAGTAAAATTATCACCAATTATATCCTTAATCCAAATGAAACAATCTAATTTTTCTAGTTCAACATAATACATGTGATATTTTTAATAATGTGGTCAATGTGTTGAATATACAACATAATTGAGGATACAGGGTCACCCATGTACTCCATTGGAAGGGTTTCTCTCTTTATATTAGTACTTTTAGACAGGGACAAAAACCTCCTTTCTGAATACCTACATGATATGAGAAATATGCTCTTTCCCCTATTTATGATTTTTCCACTCATCTGACAATAGTCACCAAAGACCTTATTAATTCAAAAAACTGCTCTCATATTGGCATTTACAAATAATTTCATTTCATTTGTGAATAATTTTTTATATGATTTTTTAAATACATTATATTTTTGTACATATTTATATAATATATTTATGATTTTATATTGTAATTAATATTATATGAAAAAAATTTCATACAACAATGTATATATTAAAGTATATATACATTATACAATTATATATATGTATACATATCAATTATTTATATAAATATATTTATATAATATTTTATAATATATTTTATAATATATTTTATTATATCTATATATTATTATATATATATTATAAGAGTTTTTTTATGAATATAGTGGGTATTCAAACCCCCCCCCCCCTAATCTCTTAAATTATACAGGGTTCCCAACCACCTCTAATAATATAGATTAGAGGTTGTTCAAAACCCCATCTAATTTATGAGATAATAGGGGGTTGTGAACCCCCAATATTTTCATAAAACAAATTTCATAATATACATATTTCTTATAAAATCTAACTAAATTATATATATATAGAGAGAGAGAGAGTTCCCTTAATTGGATATATAGCTCCACTAAGTATTATATTCATTATTTTTTTGGCAAAAATGACTTTAAAATACAATTGAATATTTAGAAAATAATAATAATAATTTAGAGGTGGTTTTGAACCCTCTATATGTTCGATGATTAGTATGGGTTATTCATAACCCCCCTTAATTTATAAAGAAAATGAATTTATAGGAAGTTGTATAGAACCCTCTCTAAATAACCACCACTAGTCTTCTGTTTTTCTAGTGATACCCCTATATGATGATTTTGAATCCACTGGAGATTATGAGATATGGAATTATGAAAACCCCATGGGGTGTTCCAGTTACCATTAAATTATATTTAAAGACATAAAATTAAGAGTATACATTTTATGAAATTAAACTAGTTGTGAATGTGTTTCAATGTTAACATTTTATAAATATAATTTAGATTAAAATTGAATGCTTAATGAGTTATGAGATTATTCATTGTGAATTGGTTAAATTATTATGGGTTGATATATTGTTAAATCTTTTTTTTGATAAATTAAATGGTAAACCATGTTGAGAATGGTTTGTATAATGGTTATTAATGTTGAAACTTAATATTTATATGTGAATAATCAGATGTGGTTGTTGGACTAAATATTATAATATATGGCTGGAAATACTAATGCTCTAAGGTCATGATACATACATTTGAATTGGTGTTGGATAGATATTACAATTACCTTAGATTTCTATGACAGACAGACACCCCTAGCACCCATGATAATGACGTTGGGATGACGCTCCAAGCATATGTGATAATGGAACCTAGACTAATGCTCCATTGTACTTAGATGAAATAGGAATATATTTGAATAATGAAAACACATCCATGTGTAATTTTTACAATAATTATATTGTATGTTTTAGAATTAGAAACTGAATGATGTATGTATGATTGGGTTGGGTTTCACCATAAAAATGAGGTAAAATGTGGTTAACAAAAGAATACTAAATTTGGAAACTATTTAATTTTATCATTTTAATTTTATGGTTTATAAAACTACATACATTATTATAGACAAGATATTTCTTTAGACACCGTTGCTGGTGGCCTAGTTCATTGTAATAATATCCTATATAAGTCACTGATTGATACCTTAGTGGAATTATGGTTTGAAATATATGATAAGGATAAGATCCCTATATCGTATAATTGAGTTGGGATTTGGGAAAATTCATGGATGAGGCAACAGAACATAATGTTGATACCATATTGGGATTTTTCAGTTTTCCTTTTTTCTTTATTATTAAACACTTGTATCTTATAAGGAATTATATTTTTACTTCTTTGTTTTTTGTTATTTGTCCTATTTTGGGATTCTTCTTGTGATATTTTTTCTTTATTTGTTATCATTTATTTTTTTTCTATTTTTATATTTACTTAATCTATTTTATTTCATTTATAAATAGGGTATATTATCCCTAGATAACATATTAAAACTTCACTAGTACTAAAATCCATTTGGAGTATGGGGAGGAATTCTAAAGGTCACATAATGAATCAACATGAAGAACTGGTATGTGCCACCTAGGTCCAGATGTCATAAAGTTGTGTTAGAGAAGGATTTATTTTTGATTATTTTATTTTTTGGGAATGGTATATAGGAGCTTTGGATGATTCATCCCTTGTTAATGATCTCATTTATGGGAGTATCTTACCCATGTGTGATGGAAAACACAAGTTCTTGGGGCGGGATTATTGTTCATGATGTTTTCTATTACAGTTGAATGTTATTTCACCTTAGATGATGAAATTGTTGTGTGATGTTATCGTTTTAATAATGTCCTAGTATGGAATGGTTTTTGAGTAAAAGTACATCCTTATAGGCACTCATGAATTGATATAACATGCATCATATTAGGAATACATGGAAAAAGGAAGTCATTAGTGGGTTATGGGAAATGAAAATTCTTTTCCTTATTTGAGTCATTTAAAATAAATGGTTCCTAATAATTAAATTTTAATGGATAAAAGATTATTAATATGTTAATTTTAAATTTTTAAAATGAGTGTATAATGGGAAACTTATAATAATGGAATTTTATTTACCCTATTTTTTTCATGGACCATGTTTGGGATGATTGACGGTGGTGATAATGTTGTGGTTTTGACCATGGGGTAGGGTAAGGAGGATGGATTTTTTCTTATATGGATATCTATTTTAAATTTTTTCAAATAATGCGTTATGTGTACTATGATGTGTTCTTGGAATTGCACATACATACTTCTACAAATAAGTCAATTGGATGGATGAAAGGAGGAAATTTATAGAAATGTCCATCCATTAGTGGGACAAGACACCCTAATAGTTCTTCCTGAAGGGGAAAAGGATAAGTTCTATGAGAACCTCACTCTCTTTATGTAGTTCATGGAATGATACCCAGAGAGGGTTGTGAATAATATTCTTGATCTTAATCATGAGTTCAAGCTATTGTACACTCTGAAATTCATCAGAGGGTGAACCTGAGGATGTCAAGTTCTTGATTGAGTCTATACAGAAAATCTTGTATCATTTAGAGACCCCTCAAAGAGAAGAGTGAAATTAGTAGCCTATATATTATAAGTACCATTGAAGTGATTGAAGAATTTACAATATCGAGAGGAGAAGTTATACGGAATTGTATGGACAGATTTCTAAGAGAAGTTTATTTAACACTTTAACCCATAGAAAAAGATATGTTAGTGGGAGGAATGATTTATGCAGTTACCCAGGGAAGAATTTCAATGATGGAAAATGATGGCTACTTGACGAGCTTTTAGTGTATATTATAACACTGCTATCGTAAGAGTTAGTTTGAGTGAGAAATTTTTAGAATAGGATTAAATGTGAGATTACATACCTTCTTATTAATGAAGTTTACTGAAGTAGGAAATTAGTCTCTCATCTTTTAGTTGAACTTGAAATATGATTTCAGTGGAGGAAATGAGGTTTTATCTAGATTAAAAGGAGGTGTGTCTTCTTATATTAAGAAGTGATATTATGAGAAAATTCACTAGAGAAGTGGAAAACGAAGTAGCTATGGGGAAGGATCAGTTACTATTGGTAGTAATTGATTATTTTGACATTAGTTTTGTAGGTTGGGTTACATTTATATCTAGAATTTCTAACCACCAATGGAGTGTCGAGCATATGGTAAGATGGGACACCGACATTGGTTCTGTATAAACCCATGATAGATGTGTACTTATGGAGGATCTAGGATGAATTAGGGAGCTATAAGGGTTTATTCTACCCCATATGAGTCAAGAAGTAAGATGTATTCGAGTGCTATTGGTCAGGGTGGAAGACATGGTAATTTAGGGAATGTGTGTCTTTATCGGCATAGTATTGTGTCACAGGGGACTCTGACTAGAGAACAAGAGAGAGAGATAGCTCAGTTGCAAGGAGTTCAGCATACACTTGTTAATATAATGTTTGGGACATCGATAGTTATAGGTGCGATACTTTTATATTCTATGATTGATATTTATTTATTTGATATAAGTTCCTCACATCCTTAATATCTACTCGACTTGGGAATGCATTGATTCTGATGGAGGAGTTTTTTATTGGTTTATGATGATCGACACGAAGTTGTGAGTTAGGTCTAAGGAAATATATCTATACAAAGGGTGTTTCATCAAGGTTGGTGAGTATTGATTACTTTGGGATCCATACATACTTGATATGTCACATTTTTTACTTGATCCAATGTATGGATTAGTTGGTATGATAACAAGATGACTTCAACTGTTACCGCAAGAGAGTAACCCTCACATCTCATGAGGGTGGTAGATATATTCATTATTAGGAATGAGACATCTGAGTAGGCTATGGGGGTCAGCTCATCAGCAACTATTTGTGCTCATTTCCTAGGTTGTGATTCTTTTTTGGGTGATGGGGGTGTGAAGCATGATCTCTTTCCTCCCATAGTGGATCTATTTCAAGACATTTTCCCAATGGAATTCTTAGTGCTTCTACATGAGAGGAATGTTGAGTTCATAATTGATTTGATAAATGTAGATGAACCAATTTCTATTCCTACTTATTTAATGGAACAAGAGGAGCTTCAGTAACTAGATTTTCAGATAGATAATTTGTATAATAAATGATTCAACCATCCAATTATATCACCTTGGTGTTCTCCCAAATTATTTCCAAAGAAATATGATTGAATGTTACTCTTGTCCATCAATTTTAGGAAGTTAAATTAGATTATTGTTAATAATAGGTATTCATTTCCTCATATTGATAACCATTCTTCCCAGCTGATGTGTGCTTGTTTGTTCTCCAATATTAGTTTGAGTTCAATTTATCAACAGTCGAGAGTGAGATAATATAATATACCATGGAATGATTTTAGGATCTGTTATGGTTTATTTGTGTTCGTTGTAACACTATTTGTATTGAAATTTTCCCATGATATTTTTTATAGAATTAATAAAATGAATTTTCTACCCATACTTGGTTCATTTTGTGGGTTTTTATGACATCTTAGTGTACTCTCATAATCAAGACGATCATTCCAATCATTTTGGAATCATCCTGAATACACCGAAGGATCCTAGAGTATACGTCAATATATATAATTTTAAATTATGGATTGAAAAGTTATATTTATTGGGTCACATAATCTCTAAATAAGTTGTATTGGTTGGCCCAAAGATAGTTCAGGTAGTAATTTATTTGGTGAATACCAATAAATATTTTTGGTATCCAAAATTTTTTTGGTTTAACTATCTATTATAGAAGATAAATACATGTTTTTTAATTACAAAAAAACTTTAGGTTTTCCAAGATGGGTATCGGGTTTGAATTTTCTGGACCATGTGAGAATTCCTTCATGTAGTTAAATAAGCATTTTACCACTACATAAACATTGATCCTACATGAAATAAGTGGGGATTATAGCTTCTTTTTTTATGCTTGGGATTATACTAGGGGTAGTGTTGGTACATAGAAATTGTGTCATGGAATATTGATCAAGATAGTTGAGGTTTCACAAATGAAATTATCCTACACACAATATTGAATTTTATGTGGTGGTCAATGACTTATAGTGCTGAAGACATTACCTTCTGGGTGAAATATATATTGTTTATACTAACTAAAAAATCCGTAAGTACATATTTTCTCAAAAAGATTCAAATCTCAAGAAATGTAGAAGGATTGATGGTATACATTCATTGAATTTTGAGTTGGCCTATATTCTGTGTGAAAGAAAAGGTGTTTCTAAAACTTAAAGATGAAATACATAGATTAAGGCATTCCATGAGTCCAGTTCTGAGAAAAAATTATTACATCACTAGATGAGATACACATGGATGTTCATGGAGAGGAGGAACTAATTACCCATGTTTCCTTATATATTGAGGATACACTCGTGAACAAAATCGTTGAAGGGTAGAATGACGATATTGAGTGTATCACGTTGAGGGACCATTTTGATTATGGGGATCTTCCACTAAGTTAGACTATAGATGAAAAAATTACCATATATATTTAGGTCAATTTTGTTGTACCTATTGTTTGTTGGAAGATCTAATGTGTGAGTTTCACACATCAAACTGGGTGGTTCACCCATTCATGACCAAGATGTACCATGATTTAAGGAGAAATTATTAATGACTAGGAAAGATTAAGGATATTATAGTTATTGTGACTTGATGCTACAATTATAGGCAAGTGAAGCCCAATCATTAGTGGCCTATCAGGATTCTACATCCTCCAATCAATCTATAGTGGAAGTGGGATGATTTCACCATGGACTTTGTAGTAGTTCTTCAATGGAAACCTTGAAATAATAACACGATATCGATGATTATGGATAAGTTGATGAAAGTGGCCCATTTCTTTCTAATTTGTGAAACATTCATGGTTGATCAATTGGGAAAATTTATATACTAGAGATAGCTAATTTTGATGGGGTGTCATTAAGTATAGTTTTAGATCTTGATCTGTGATTTACATTATGCTTCAAGAATGTCTTAAAACATACACTGGGTAATAATGTTTTTCTTAATATATCCTTTCACCCATAGAAAGATGGAAAATCGGAACATAATATTTCAGTGTGGGAGGAAATGTTGTAAGAATAACTCATATATTTTTCTGGGTCTTTGGATAGGAACATATATTTCATTGAGTTCTCCTATAACAACAGACATCAGAAGACTATTCATATGGAACAATTTGAGGCACTCTATGGTAGGCCATGAAGATAATATTTATTTTGGTTGGAGGCAGGTGGGTTAGAGTTATTGGGAGTAAGAATCATGTAGGAGATATAGTAATATGTTTAGTTGGTTTTTAAACTTTTCTCTATAACACAGATTAGATATAAGAATTATGTTGATCAATATCATCAAAATCTAGAGTTTACAGTCGGTGATTATATGTTCCTTTGGGTTTCACCAATATTGGTTAAATGTCATATTTGGAAGCTATAAAATTTAGATAATATTTTTGTTAAACCATTTGAGATTATAGATAGGATCAGACTTATGGGTTATTGATTGGATCTTCCATAGATGTATAGTTTTATGTATCATATTTTTCATGTTTCACTACTTTGATTGTATCTGTTCGACCCTTATTGTTTGATAGATGTTGATTATGTTGACTTTGTGGCTAATGAATCCATTGAGGACAATTAGATTTGTGATGTGGATCATAGTGAGAATGTTTTTTGGTGAATGATCATGCCGATAGCCAGTGTCAAGTGGTAGCATAGTAATTTTCAGAAATAAACATTGGAGAGGAATGTAGATATTCATTCCCAATTTCCCGAACTTTTAACATTGGATGCTTAGTGAGGCTTGGGGGTGAAGATCGAGGACATGCTTTTATAAGGTGGGTGAATTTTTAGATCCTGAACTTTCATGGGGCCTTTCATTCATTTATTTAGGTATATGATCCTTTATTTATGTATTTGAAGTATATATAATGTTCATGTTAGGTTTCATCCAGTTCAAAGTGGTTATGGTGCACATTGGAGCCATTTATAGAAGCTCACTATTTGAGCGTGGTTTGTATAAGCCATAAACCCCATCCATGAAACCATGTGGCTTATGGCTAGAAGGAGTATTTCTCTTTAAAGTTGCAACATGGTTTGTCTAGGTCATGTGGATGTGTTGGGGAAATTGTTCAATTCTATATAAAGGGGAATGGAATTGATGGTTCATGGTTTTTCTAACCATGTGAGAAAACCATGTTTTGGGTTGGATTATGATGGTAGTACCACATGGTTGGTTCTTGGTTTTCCAAACTGTGTGACCATACCATGAATTATACTATTGGAATTTCAAAATTAATGGATCAATTTTTAATTAATATCTTAAGCCCTTAATTTTTTACACAATATCATGGATTTCCAAACCCATGTTACTCTCATGTATTGAGAGGCGATCCCCATCAATCTAATAGATATTTTTATGTGATTGTAATGTCTCATTTTTTTCTTGTATTATTTTTTGATTTTATATATATTATTTTTGAGACCCATCACCAAGATGATGTGTAATTATGAGCCCCGTTGTGGTCGGAATAAATGTTTGAAATATATTACATATAATAAACAACACATGTGCAGAGTTTTCCTAAAAATGTTTAATAACTTCTAAATGGATGCACAGATCAAAAATATAAGGGCACTGTTGAGTTTTGAACTTGAGATTTAACCTAGGAATGACTTTACATTAGTCATTGTGGTTAATTTTTATAAAACTCATCACAAAATGGAAATTAATAAAATAACTGAATAAATTATTTTATTAACTTCATGTTGATGTAGAAATGTTTTAATATTTAATTATATTGTTATGTGAGAATTTATGGCTTATCCCTATAACTTGGGAACCTATGGAGAACCATTGGAGAGAGCATCAAGGATTCTCTCTCAAGAGAATGACAACGTATCGTAGATCTTTGATCAAAATGGATCAATTTTGAAGGACCTATCTAATAGACATGACACAACATCATTCTTCATCACCAATCAAACCAAATCGATGTAGGACATGTGTTTTGATTGGATTTATTATCCTTTCATTATTTCTATGATAAATGTGGACCAATCAACAAACAGATTGGCCCATGAGTTGATCATCATGTGGGATGAGTATGATTTTGGGGTCTATTGGGGGAATTTTCCTCCATGGTTGTTGACTGCTCGATTATTTTCCTATTGTAAAGAACCAAGATCAACACAAACATCAATCGAGGTCCATTTCTTTGAATTGTTATTGTGATTTTATCTCCCAATTCACCATTCCTCACGTCATTCTTCATGGGCCCATAGATTGAAATGTTACCAAACAATCAATTTTTGTGCACTCATTTCATGGCATAACAATCTGAAATCACAGATTTGAGATCAGAACAACAGGAATGAGGTGCGAAGATAGAGACTAAGTGATTCCGATGATGATTGAAACACAATTTTTTTCTTTGGTACACAATGAATAACAATGATGATCTTGTTTTCTAAGCAAATGAAATTAATGGATCATACTTATTCAGTGATGTCATGACTCGGTGAGGCTCATTATTTAGTTTTTCATCAAGGAGACCACTAGATAAATGTTTGGAGCATCATCTAGAATGCATAGAATAGGAACCAGAGCTTTTGTAAAATCCTCATCCACACAGTATGTAATATGGGATAACACGGCATGTATGTATCCCTAAGTGGTAGAAAGGGTTTTGAGTAGGTGTTAAGTATCACACATTATGTCAATAGGACAACATGGTGTGTTGTCCCTCCCTAGATACTAGGAATATACTTCAAAAAGTATATAGACTGGGGGTGGAGTACACTGACCGCCATCGTGGTGTGTACTCCCCTACACTGACACAAATTGATGACACCAGTCGTTTGCATGGGCCGGACCCGTGGTCAATGTACATGACATGTAACCTAGAGTGAATTCCATGTAATATTTTATACATATCATGTATATCTTATCCTATATATATTAGACAATTTCTATTAGGATTTTCCCCTTATCCTTTCCTAAGGGTTATTATGGAATCATTTCATACTCCTAGGACTATAACCCCTTTCATGGAAATTGATATATAGAGTCCCTAGAACCTTCTACAAAATGTGTTTAACCATATGGAACAAGTGCTTCATGGACTACATATTCTTCCATGGATTCCCCCTACTTCCATGGACCGCATCTTCTTCCATGGACGACCTCTTCTTCTGTGAACCAAATATTCTTCTGTAGAACATATATGCTTCTGAAGACCGTCGATGCTTATGCGGACTTCCTACTTTACTGTAGAATTTATTTTATTCCATGGAACCTATTATGTTATGAGTTGTAGAGAACCAAAAAAATACCTTCCACAAAAATTTCACACCCAACTACCTTCTTCACCAATTTCTCCCTTATAAACCACATTGGGCTTTGCTGAATTCTTCCCAGAGCGTTGATCATTTATAGTTCAATTATCTCTCTACTTAACGTCTGATTATGGGAAATTAGATAGTAAAATTGATCCACAAAACCTACTAATCCAAATTACCCAAAACATTTATTTTTTATAGCCTTCATTGCATACTAATATGAGGTCCTTATAGTGCCATAATACTTTTCAGCGGTCGATGTCATCTGCAAATGAGAATCCTTTGTAACAAAAAAACTCACCACCTCTCAGCTAAAGACGAACCACCTTCCACGTATATTTACACTCACATGAATTTATTTTTACCATGTGGTTTTCATAGTGCCTATCCCCTTTATGGAAGTCTTAATTCTGCACCTCTATTCGCAATGGTTAAGGCCCTTCGGGGTTCCACATTCCCCTTCTGTGGTCCGCAAACTCATTTGCTGAAAACACTTTGAAAATTTCCTATTATTTTCCAAGTACCTACTTTAAAGTCTGCATAGTTTAACTTCTATAAAGAATATTTTCCTTAAAAAAACTATCTCTCAATCATGTGGCTGAAAAAAGGAACAAATGGGAAACTACACCGCCATAAAAACATGCTTCGGCAACACTAGTCATATTGATTCATGATCATATGGCTTTGTCAACAAACCCAGTCACCAAAAAAACATGACATGACACCATGAGATATTTTTTACCAAAAATATGAAAACAACATAAAATTGGAAAAACACAAACATTAATGAAAACATTATTCACATTTTCATACTCAAAAACTACATGAGATAACCTTGGGATATATATAAGAAAGGGGTGATCTATAAAGTCCAGTAAGGGAATAAACATGGAGTAACATGAAGAAATTAATACATTTTAGAAAATATGTACATAAACGGGAATTAAAAGAAGTGATAATCATGACCATTAACAATGGTACATGATATAGAATGATAACAATAAATGAAACATGGGAAATGTTGCATCAATATAAAAACCCACATCATAAACATGGGTCAAGGATAACTACCATGAAATCATGATGGAAAAATTACAATAAAGGAATCAGGTTCATTCCATGTCCCAACATGATGTCTTGTGATACTAAAAATTTCCCAAATTACTAGAGTGATATATAATTCTTGGTGCACCCATCCAGTTTATTTCATTCCTATCATTAAGTGTACCACATAAATCATAGAACTTGGGTTCATTTATCATCATATTTTATTATATGACTAAGTAGTGTAGAATAATTTTATTTAAGTAAAAATTAAAATAATTATAAGTGTATATAAATTATAAATATTTATACTAAATGGGTAAGGTATTCAATATACAATTTTTTGGGATGAAAAAATCGCAGTGAAATTTCTACAACATAACATCATCATTTAAAAATTAATTAAATTGTTTTATGAGAGAGATGGGGGTCTATAATAATTTTTACATAAAATTGAAAGTAATAGGGACATGGAATGATATATACCTACATTAATAATTGAAAATATTAGGCATAATATAATAAATAAACTTGAATAAATAAGAGATGGTGAGGAACCCTTACTTGATTGTGTGTCTCCAAATTCATGGGAGGAGATTCATGAGATCTTGGGGAAACCATGTGAGGAATATGGAGAGGGGGTGGTAGAGTAATAATGTGATAAAAGGATTTTGAGTGAAGAGAAATTTTATATTGTTTGGGTTTATATAGGAAAAACATCAGATTTATTTTTCATTTCTCAAACATATGTTTTAGATTATATATAATAAAATAAATAAAAAAACCACTATAAAATGGTTTACCATATTTTTCATACAAAAGGGGAGTGTTTTTAATTATTTTATGTCCAAGGTTTGACCCTATAGAAATATTAATCTTCAAGATGTGGAGGTGATTCACACTCTTAAATAAATGAATTTTAAAACATAAAATATATTTGTGGGTTTAGAAGACTCATAAAATATTTTTTATATTAATACAATAAAATTAAAATTGATCTATTTAAAATGGGAAACATATATTTGGTCATTGGTACCGTTTATAGTATCTATTACCAAACTTTTGGGTCATTATGATGTCATAATAAACCTCGTATATTTGTACTCTATTTAATTTATACATGAATATTCGACTATCTTGAAAAAATTTGAAAAATTCACCATTGGATATTTTTGAAATTTTGATTCCAAAAATTATATTCTTTTTAACAAAAAAATTCTCAATATGTGGATTTTTAAAAATCATGTACATTTTTTGAGAAATTCTGCATTTTTTGACAATAACACTGTTTTTAACAGTTAAACAATTACATTTCACTTCATGAAAATTATATAATCATTTATATTTAAGGGACAATAATTAATCCTAATATTTATTTAAAAATTTATTTATTTCATAAATCCATTAATTCATGAAAGTAAATGTCTTATTTGAAATTTAATAATAATTAAAAAATATAATTTTTGTTTCATTGTATATAAATAGAAATCAGTTATAAAGTAACAATTATAATGAAATGTAAACATTATTCAATAAAATATAAAAATTCATATTATTTTGGTCTTGATACATAACCTTTAATAAACCAGAAAATGCACTAATGGTAATGTGTCGATAGTGATACTTTCATGGGGTGGATAAGCATACATGGTTAGGGTTGTGATCTCGATGAGCTTGAATTTATCTCATAAATGGGTTTGCTCATGCTTATGTTTTTGGATCTCATATTGGAAATGAACAATAAAAAATCCCAATGATGATATCTCAATTGTAAACTCTGATAAATGGGATTCATACGGTATGATCCTACTATTTGAGTCCATCACTTCATTTTTCTAAGTTAGTTGTATTTGTTAAAACCATATATTTATAAAAATCATATGATTAATATGCAATGGTTATGATGGGTAAATTTTTTTAAATCCGCTAGTATATCATAAAACCAATTAATTTCATGTGTTTTCTATAACTATATTACCCAAAAATATGTTGAATTAAATAAAAATGGGGATTTTTATTTACAACAGTTTGAGTTGTTACAATCTTCACCCCTTTAGAAATTCAACCCTTAAAATATTCATTTCACACACTAAAAGAGCTTGGGGAAGTTCTATTTCTTTGCCTACTATAGGTCCCATTTCTCTTCTTCAAATTCTGGGTGTCTCCACATCACATTGAAAATATTCATTAACGTATTTCATATCATTTTGTCTCTATGATATAAGATTTTCATTGATTTCTATTAATATTAAAAATTATTCCATAATGGAACAACCTATGTATTTAGTAGATGTGAGGGGTCTGGTATCTACATCCTCAAGACGGATATATCAAATTCATCATGTACTTGAGATAGTTTAGGTGGGAGTTCTAGTTAGTAGGCCACTGTTCCAATGTGATAAATGATCTCAAAATAACTAATGTATTTTGGACTAATATCTCCCTTATTAAAAACTATCAACACATTATTACATAGGGATATTCATAATAATACCATCTATTCAACATTAAACTCTATGTCTCATAAATTATTGTCACTATAGCTCATTTTTCGACCCGATCGACCATTATTTGTAGATGAATTTTCATTAATTTTTCCAAAATTTCCTCAACAATTTTAGGACCATGCATTTTTTTTCACAACCTCAACCCAGCATGAAGTTGTTCGTCACCTCTTCCCATAAAGGGATTCATGGGGATCCATATGGATTCTTGAGGGGAAGTTTTTGTTTTTTGGTAACTCTTCAATACGAAGGAATTGGTCCCATCCTCCTTTGTAGTAAATTAAGCAAGCCCTCAACATGTAATCATGTTACAGGATAATCCGCTCAGATTTGACATTAGTTTGTGGGTGATAAACTATGTTGATGTTTAACTCTGTATTTAGATCATGTTGAATAATTTTACAAAACATCGAGGTTAATCTTATATACTAATCAGATTTAATCGATAGTGGTACTTCATGCAGCCTAACCACTTCTCTAATTTATATACGTGCAAGATAATCCAGTGATAAGTCCTCTTGAATCGCAATGACATGTGCAGTCTTTGTAACTCGATCCAGTAAAACCCATATAGCATTGTTCCCCTATATTTCTTAATATATCCGATGGTAAAGTCCAAGTTGATTTTTTCCCATTTCCATGTTTGTATGGGTAAGGGTTGCATCATCCCCTAAGATGTTTTCCTTTCTGTCTTCACATGATGAAATAAAATACATCTTCATGTATATTCTATGACCTCTTTATTCATATTACCACATTAATATTTCTCTCTGATATCTCTATACATATTTACGATTCTTGGGTGGAAGTACAAGGTTGAACATTGTGAATCATCTAGAATCTCCTTTGTTAATAGAATATTGGATGGTACACATAGTCTTTACCCAAATCCCACAACTCCATATTCATTAAAATTGAACCCTAAGTATTTCCATTATTATCTAGTTTCCACATTCATTTGAATTCACACATCATACATGTGATAATCCTTTACCGTCTACAAAAGGGATGGTTGAGAAAGAATTTGTGAATGTATTGATGGGTTTCCTTTAATTATGATTCAAATGTCCATCCTTTTCAAATATAATAGTACATAATCCATATCAATAATCATCAATGATATAATTCCTAGATCCTCTCTAATGAGAGTAGTTGTCACTGTATTCTATTTCCCATGATGGTAGAGAGTTGAGCACCCATAGTCCTTAATCAGCTCTAACCATCTTCCTTGGCTCATATTCAACGCTTTTTGTGTGAATATATACTTGATTATTTTGTGATCCGTATAAATTTTACACTTCTACCTAAATAGATAATAAAATAATATTTTTAATGAAATGATCACTGAAGAAACCTCTAAATCATATGTTGGTAAGTTCTATTCATCACATTACTACAATATTGATGAATATTGTATGATATTTTAATTATTCATTAACACACAACTCAATCCCTTCATTAATAAATCACTGAATACCATGAAAATGTTGTCCACTTTTGGATAGTCTGTGCACAAGGGAAGTGATAAGACACTTTTTAAACTCCATTAAGCTCTCTTCACAATCATTATTCGATGAAAAAAATGAATATTTTCTATGTTATCTGGGTTAGAGGGTTTAAAATCATGACACATTTCTCAAAAATTCAATATATTTCCCAGATAATCCAAAAAAACTATATAAATTTTTCACCATTGATGGACTCATCTATCATTATGTTTCTTAAATTAGTAAGATTCCACATATATTCTATTACTTGTGATGATATTCCCTAATAATTGGACATCCTCCAACCAAAAATCACATTTGTTTTACTTGGCATAAAGCTTCTCCTATCATAAGGTCTTCAGTAGAGTGCTAATATGCTCATCATAATCATCCTTGATTTTGGAGTATACTAGAATTTCATTTGTAAGGACTACCCCAAAAATGTTGAGGTAATATATAAACATTCTATGGATCAAGTACATGAGGATTGTTGGAGAATTATTGAGTCTTAATGGTATCACTATAAACTGCTAGTGCTTGTACCTTATACAAAAAGTGGTCTTGGGTATATCGTTATTCTTCACCCTAACTTGGTAATATCCTATCTAAAGATCCTTCATGGATAAGTATTGTTCTCCACATATATGATAATATAGTTCATCAATATATGGAAGAGGGTACTTGTTCCTTTTTGAGATCATGTTGAGATCCCGAAAATCAATATATTGGTGTATTGGCCCATCATTCTGTTTGATAAAGAGGATAGGTGCACCCCTTGGTGAAGCACTTCAGCATATGAACCATTTATCTATATTCTCCTATAATTTCTTCATCATCTCATAATTTTCCACAAAACCATTCCATATGTAGTCTTGGATAATGGTAATTTCCTAGGTATATGTTTGATTGAAAATTCTACCACTTAACTGGGAGGAAGACCTGGAAATTCATCAGGAAACACATTAGAATATTCCCTCACAATGGAAAAGTATTCAAGGATTATATTTTATATATAATATATCTTCTTATCTATATGTTCGTTCTTATATGACTTTAACATCCATTATTGAGATGTCGGTGAAAAAGTCGATCCATCCTCCTCCATGCATGTGTATAGAATTGGGTTTCATTCACAATACAGAGAGTGATTTCCTTCTCAAGGGAATTTATATAGTATCTATATAGGGAATTCATAAAAATAATTATAATTACATCAAATTCTAGGAAAGGGGTATCACAATGTTTTATGGGAATTTCAACCAACAAATTTTGATATGGAAGGAGTTATATACTTGGGAAATGAAAATATCTAAGTTTATTATCTTCACCGACAACACTAAATCAATGGTATAAATGGTGTTTGAATAGTTATAACAAACATTCATGATATGAATGAATGTATATAACTAGAATAAAAAATTACATTGGATATACATGAATTAATAACTAGTATAGCTATCACCACTTCATTGTCGGGATCCACCTCAGCCGTTATGATTTAAAAATCTCACCCTTTTTACATTTGAGGTTTTTGGTTGTCTCTGAAACCCGTGGATCAGTACATTTGTTTGTAACGTTCCCCAATTCCTTGAAGTTATAGAAATTAAAAATATGTTGAGGTTTGACCTGATAATTCTTCTTTACCAAGACATTAGCGGGTTTCTCCTATTGAAAATAATTATCTAGGTGTCCTTCCTTCAAACACCTAAATATTTTCCTTATTTCCTTTACATAGTTTCCGAATTGATTCATTCTTTAACATTTAAAAGTGGATGTGGAATTTTTCTATCACTGTTATATTTATCCATTGGACAACCAAAATTAAACATCACATTCCTCTTCTTATACCTGTGATACCCTTTATATTCATTGAACTCCATTTCAACATTTAGGTCCCATCAG
This sequence comes from Viscum album, assembly GCA_963277665.1. NCBI lineage: Eukaryota > Viridiplantae > Streptophyta > Magnoliopsida > Santalales > Viscaceae > Viscum > Viscum album. Next base: position 1,912,824,452 of record OY728155.1, read on the forward strand.
ACAATTTCATCATAGATAGCAATGTCTTAGATCACTATTGATATTAATAAACTAGGTTTTATCAAAAAAAGAAGGGGTCATACTTTTGTTCTTGGGTAACAACAATGTCAGAGGCTTATCATGAAAGTATTGGGAATTTTTCCTAATACACCCTAGTAGATTTGTCATCATTTTCCATGAGGTAATGGAAATCCATTTCTATTTAAATTTAGATAGGATGAGGAAAATATTTATCTAAAAACCTCTTTCGGAATTCCTTCCACCCCATCACCATGATCTCTTCCATAAGCTTATTATTATTGATCAATTTTTACCACCGGTTGGATTCTCCATCCTTACGATAAAATGATAGTAAAAAATTGTATTTCTCAGAACATTTATGGATGGATAAGATCTTCTCAATAGATATGATCCATTATTCCTCAATTAAGGGATCGTATGATCCATAGAAATTCAGAGTCCTTTATTTCATAAAGGACTCAATTGTAGTTTTTTCTCCCTCAGGGAGATTTTTATGCCCCTTATGATCTATATTTCAATTAAAAACTTGAGTTACATTAGATTTTATCATAATAATTTTTTCAATTCATGCTATGATCGATTTGGACATCTCATTGGGGAAGCATCACAATACCTTCACAATGGTTGTTTACTTGAATTATTTTATTTGTGGAAATTTTCTAGAATTAAGTGAGAAATTAGGGATGAGTATTTTTAAAATATTAAACCCATAAATTGGAATCCATTGACATTACAGAGATTTATTATAAATTAGATGAATTTAATTATCTTATGAATTTATATTATTTAATCTTTGTTATCCATGATCTTTTTTATAAATTTTATTCTTATGGAAATATTTTATTCCCTTAAAAATAGTTCGTATTGGTCTTATGAATTTACCAATCTATATCACCCAAGATTGTTGAACCATGTGTGTATCAAGGCATTTTGTCATGTTCCATTTTTTGATTGAGTCTTGCTCAACATGGTGTTTTTGGGTTGTGCCCCTATGTACATATGTTCCAGGGCCACATCCACATATAGTATCAATAAAGGAATGTATTTTCTTAAAATATTACTATATACATACCAAAATTTAGGGTTCTTTTCTTATACTCAGTTTTGTCCCTAAGGCTTTCTCTGTAGTTTTCTAATCCTAAACCCAGATATATCTAAACTTTTCCTTTGATTCCAACCATGAAACCCTTATTTTTATTTCACATTAATTAATTAATTATTACATAAAATTAAACATAATAAAACTAGAATGAAAAATAAGTATAGATAATTTTGGAATTAGGTACATTTCATATCAATATAAAATAGAAAATTAATCATTTTATTGAACAATTATTTTATATTCTCACACTTAAAAATTATATGGGATAACTTCAAGACATGCATAAGAAATGGGTGTGCTATAAATCTCAGTTAAAAAATATACATAGAATAAAATGAATAATGAAATTAATATTAGAAAATAGAAATATATGTGGGTAATAAAAGGAGTGAGAATTAAAATCATGGTCAATGATACATGATATAACATTATAATCATAAAAACAAGGAAAATGTAAAAAACAACATAAAACACTACATGATAAACATATGTAAAAGATAAATTCTAAAAAATAATGATATTAAAAGTCATATAACATAATACGGTTTATTCTATGTCCTAACATAAAGTCTTATGAGTCTAATCATTACATATTTTGTTGGAACACTATATAATTCTAGGTGCACCTATCACATTAATTTCATTCTCAAACATAAGTGTGTCATATAGATCATACAAAAAGTATTAATTCAATATAATATTTTACTCCAATACCATGTATTGTAGAATAAATACTTTGAAGTCACATGTAAAATAATTAAATGTTTATAAAAATGGATTACCATGATATGAACAATGTATGGTATTCACTGCAAAATTGTTTTGGCATGGAAAATCGCTATGAAATTTCAGCAGCATAACGGTGTCCCATAAAAATTTATAAAATAAGTTGATGAGTGTGAAAATGGTATCTCAACATTTATACATAAAATTGTAAGTAATAGGGAAAAGGATAAATATTTCCCAACATTAGGATTAGAAATCGAAGGCATAATATAATAAAGAAACTTGAATAAATAAGAGAATGTGTGGATCCCTTACATTAGTGTGTGTCTCCAAATGCTTGTAAAGAGGTTTTTGAGAGATTTGGGGAACCTTGGGAGGACTGTAGAGAGGTTAGGTAAGAATAATTACTTTCACCAAGAATTTTTACTGAATAATAAATGGGATCTTGGTGATTTTATATGGGAAAAGAGAGTGTAATTCTTTATCATTTCTCAAATATTGGTTTTGGACTCTATATATTAAATTAAACAAGACCACAAACCTTTAAAATGTGTTTTACCATGGTTTATACCAAATGGGACTGGTTTTAATTATTTTATAATTCCAAGGGAATAAGTTATTTAAATATTACTTATGGTTCTATGAAGGTGATTGACACTCATAAAGAAATGATTTTAAAATTTGAAAATGTAATAATGGTTTTTGAGGAATCATAAATCATTTGTAAATTTAAAAAAAAAATATTAAAATAACATTCTTTTAAATGGATACATAGATTTGGTCTTGGGTATAATTTAATGTATTTACTACATCAATTTTTTGTCATTATGATGTCCTGATACACACTGTATATTTATTTTCTATTCAATTTTTACCAGAAAATCAGATTAGATCAGAAAATTATTAAAATATAAACATTGGATAATTTTAACATTCCGATTTAAAAAAATATTCATTTTTTCAGAATAATTTTATAAATATTTTAATTCTCACTTTTAAAAGAATAATCCACATTTTCTAAGAAATGATGGGTTTTTTTGACAATAACAGTTTTTGGAGCTCTTATCAAAATTACATTTGATTTCACAAAAATTATATAATTATTTTTATTTAATGAAAATTACATAATAATAATACTCTATTAAAAATTATTTATTTCTAAAATAAATTAATTTTAAAAATTATATGCCTTATTTGAAATTGAATAATAATTATAAATTAAATTTCTATTTTATTGTTTAAAAATCATAATAATATATAATGTAATGATGTGATGAAAATATATACATTATTATATACAATATATATATATATATATTCATATTATTATATCCTTGATAAGTGCACCTTTAATACACTAGAAAATTCCCTAAGGGTTAATTGTGAAATGGTAATATTTTCATTAGGTTGTTCGAAATATATGGTTTGGGCTTTGATCTCAAAGGGATTGAACTGATCTTGTAAAAGGTTTGGATCATAAGTATGTTATTGTATCTTATCATGGGAAAGGTCAATTATAAATCCCTGGGATTCTCTCTTCCTTTTAAGCTCTAATAAATGGGCTTCATTGGGTACGATCTTAGTGGTTGAGGCCATCACTTCCTTTATATATTTCAATTGGATTTGTTAAAACCATATATTTATATTAATCATATGACCATTTTTCAAGAACAATTTTATCAATGGTTGTAATGCTTAAACATATTTTAAATATTATATGATATAATAAAACCAATTAAGTACATATTATTTCCATAACCATATTAAAAAATAAGACATTTAATTAAATTAAAATGGAAATTTTCATTTATAACAGTTCGGTTCATTACATGTTTGACTCTGGATCTTCACATTCTTTCATTTTTGAGAAGTTTTCAATTAAATTGGGAATATAAATACATGAAAGAAGATAATTTTTTTTGATAAAACTAAGGAATGAAATACTAGAGAAACCAAGATGTATATGAATCTTCCTATTTTCATTAGTGGAATGTTATTTCTTGAAATAATATTTGAACTATCCATAGTATAATATATCGATATTTCCATGGATTAGATTTCAATTTAACATGATATGATAGATTATAGAGATAAGAATGTTATGTTAAATTAATTAATTTCATTTATAATATTCCAAGATTGATAAATTGATTATAGGTGAGGGTGAAAGTTACCTAACTTATATTTTTTAAAAGAATTTTTTTTCAAGTTAGTTATATACCATTAGTGAATGAATATATTGATGATTTTCCTAAATAGTTTCCTTGATTTATTCATGATCAGGTGTTTGATTTTACTATTTATTTTTTCCCTAATGCTAACCCAATTTCTAACCCCATTTTATAATGGATCATGAGAAGCTTTTCAAATTAGAAAAGAATTTGTATGAGTGTTTAGATAATGGTTTAATTTTCCATAGCAGTTTACCATGAAGTGATCCGATTTTTTTGATAAAAAATTATTTAATGATACTATGTATTGACTATAGATATTTTAATAACATTCTGTTAAGAAAAATTATCTTTTTCCACATATCGAGTATTTGTTTGACCAAATCTTGGGAGCATATTATTTTTTAAGGTTGATCTCCGGGTAGGGTACCATCAATTTAATATGAAGGAAGATGAAAGTACTAAGAATATGTTTTAAAATAGATAATGGAATTATGAATTTTAAGTTTTGACTGTTTGTTTTTCTAATTAACCATATGTATTTTTAGACCATATGAATATAATTTTCCATGAATTCATGGATACGTTTATAGATATTTTTAGTAATAAAATTTTGGTACATTATAACTTTAGGGGGAACTTGAATGAAACTTATGGATGGTTTTTCAAACCATAAAATAAAATAAAATATATGGAAAATTTATTAATGAATTAATTTTTATTTTGACAATTCTGTTCCTTTGTAATATTGTTTCTAAAGAATGAAAAACTATTGAACCTTCGAAAAAATTTATTTAATAATGGGAAACCCCAGAATATATCACAAAGATTCATTGTTTTCTAATAATATAGGGTAACTACATGGATTTTTTTGAAAAAAGTTCACCATTTTCTATCCCATTGACAATTTTAACTCAAAAAGTATTTAAATTCATCTTGATAAAATAATGTGATGATTGTTTTTTGGAACTAACTATAATATTGGTTAATTCCCTAGACTTTTTTATTCCTTCTAACAATATAGAGTTTTCCATCTATAGTGATGCTTTATTAAAGGGAATTGGTTGTCTTCTAACACATAATGATTAGGTGATTTCATATACATCACTATAATTAAAATATCATGAGGTATATAACCTTACACATGATCTAGATTTAGATATTCTTGGTTTTTTTTATAAAAATTGGATGCATCATTCGTATAGAGTAAATTGTTAAATATATACTAATAACAAAAGACTGAAGTATATAAATTTACTAATAAATAATTGAACATGAGGACATAGAAGATAACTAAAAATTATCAAGTACTGTGATTTCAAAATTTATTATAATACTAGTAAATCAAGAAAATAGTGTAATGATTTTAGTTGGAAAAATAATTCTACAATATACATGTTATGTTTCTAACATGACAATTTGGTTAATTATTGGACGAAATATTTCCTAGATGTTGTGGATGTAGAGAAATCCTATATTTTTTTAGGTTTCAGTGAATTTGACTAAGTACAAAATAATTAAAAATTATTATAACAATTATCATTATTTAAAGGAAAATGTAGAATCTATTGAGAAGGATAAGTATACGAATTTTAATAATGATGAAAAAGTCATTTTATGAATTGGAACAATATTATTTATTCCTTGTAATTATCTGTTGTTGAAAGAGTAATTGAGTGAATCTCATAGTGCTATGTTTTTTGTTCATCTAGGAATCACTAAGATGTATAGATAACATTGAGAGTATCATTATTGGGGAGGATTAAAAATAAATATTTCTAAGTTTAGCATGAGATATTTAAATTTTCAACAGGTTAAATATGAATGAAAATTACCAAAGGGAATGATTTAAAGTTTTCTAGTAGTGTAGTAGAAATTGGAAAATATATCAGTGGATTTAATGGTGTGTTTTTCAAATAATTATTGGGGTAACAATGTGATTTTGGTAATTATTTATTCATTTCAAAAATATTCACTTTTAATTCCCATTTCACATACTATGTATTTATATCATATTTCTCAAATGAATTAAAAGGATGTTGTTGGTAAACTAGAGTTCCTGTCCCCATTTTATCACATATAATTTTTGGAAAGACTTCAAAATTCATTGGGTACTAAAATAAATTTACATAAAGATTTATATCCCCAAAACAATGGTTAGTTTGAGTGGTTTATTTAGACCATGGATGGTATTATTAATTACATTTCAATAGATTGTAAGGGAAGTTTTAATTGACATCTTTTCTTGGTTTATTTTTCTTATAAAAATTGTTTTCATTCAATATATAGATAGAACCTTTTGAAGAATTATTTAGAAATCAGTGTGGGACACCAGCTTTCTGTGGTGAAGTATGAGAAATGAAGTTTATGGGACTGGTTTTGGTATAAAAATTGGATGAGTTGGAGTAGTTCATTCCTAAATATTTCCGAGTAGCCTGAATTAGGGAGAGAAGGTATGATGATAATCAGAGGAAATGTTTTTCTTTTAATGTGTGTGATCATGTTTTTATTAAATTATCTCTATGTAAAAGTGTAATTTATTTTTGATAAAATCAGAATCTAATTCTATGCTCAAATATACAATATTAAATCCTATAAAATTTTGGATTAGTTTCTTTTTTACTATCCCTTCCCTGGAGTTTATCTTAGGTACACAACATTTTTCATGTCTCAGTGTTAAGATAATATGTGTTATATTTATATCTTGTATTTAGCCATGATGTAGATTAGTTACAAGAGAACCATTTTTATGAGGAACATTCAATTATAGTTCTTGAACAAATATATCAATTGTTATGGAATAAGGTTTTTTACGGGGTAATGATTTTATAGAAAATTCATATAGTTAAAGAGGAAGAATGGAAATCTAAAAATGTTATGATCAAAAGATAACCCCATTAGTTTAATACATGAATAAAATTCAATGGATGAAATTTAATAAAGGAGGAAATATTGTATCAACCGAGTTAAGTTTTTAATAAATCATTTTCATGAATTATATTGTTATATTTATTATAATAATATTATGAAATTTTGTCATCAAAATGGAAATAGTTTTCACTAAATGATTTTCTTATATGGTTTTAATTTAAAATGAAAACTTCTAAATTTTGTAATTTTAATAATAAAAAAATAATCTCATTTTTAAAATAATCATATGAAAATTAACTTCAGCTTAAATTTATATATTTTTTTTGAAAACATTGATTTTTTGGTGAATATTGATAAAAAACGAATTTCTCTAGAAAAAGTCAGTTATATTCAATAAATTAATGAATTTAAAAGACTGATTTTGTTTTTAATAAAATATAATGCAAAATAATTATTATTTAGTTATATTTAATCCACATAATTATTTTTAGACAAAAAGTTATATAGGATTTTAGTATAAGTTTTATTTTGGGTTTAAAAATGGGTTTTTAAGACTAATTTAAAGTGAATAATGTATCTCCATTTTACTTATTTAAAATAATACATAATGGAAAAATTATTAAAATAACTTCATAGAATATATAGAAAAAACATTAATTATTATTCATATAATTATTTTTATTATTTGTAAAGTGGATATAAAATCATCATTTTCTTAAAAAATACACCCTTAAAAACCTTCTTTTTCATTATGTTTGTAGGTTTAATTTTGAATTACAATTTTACAATTATGAGAATGGAATTAGGAAAAATTTATTCCATATTTTTAATCTTAATCATTTATATTTTATGAAATGTTAAACTTAATTTTTTACCATACTAAATATTTAAAATAAAAATAATCAACCACTGTGGATAAGGTGAAAACAACTCTTTTGGGGGTTCAACTAAAAAAAGAACAAGTTTAAAATGACCTCAAAAAGTTATAAAATATATTTTATGAACATATTTATACTATATCATGTCTTATTATTTATAATTAATCTGTTTGGAGCCTTTTGTGTTGTAAATTATGTGGTACACCATTTTCTTTTCAAAAAATCACCACAATTAAAAAATGCCACTGCCTCTCCAACCATCTTCACACATTAAAATCACTATCACAAAACCAATTCCTACAAAAATATATTTATAACATAACTTAAAATGACATATATCCATTTTTTATTAATAAATCTATACTGAGGTAGTCTGAAAAAGAGGTATTGTTCTTAATCGTGCATTATATATTATTTCTTATCACACCACCTTGTAATATTTATATATTATTATGATATAATAAAACCATTATATTCCACATAATGTGACTTTATTATATTATTTTAATAACCAAAATCCATCTCCTCTTTAATTAAATGTGATATGAAATCATCATTCATGTGTATGGAAGACTGTCACCTCATGAACCGATGGTAGTTAACTTCTAACATGGATTCTTTCGGCATGTTATTATGATGTATTTAAAGAATATATATGAAATTTCTAACATATTTTTACAAATTTAGTGATTATATCACATAAACCATCTTACCTTCCATTCAATTTTGGATATGATAACATCATCTGTGTGTACGGTGGATTACCGTCTTGCGATGTGATGTGATTTGTTTTTCACTAGCGCTTTACATGGAAGGTAATCAGTCTAAATTTAATGAATATATGTGATATAAAAAAAATTATTATGATATTAATGACATATATTTTAGTATTAAAATAAATTATCTCATTTTCTTTCATATAGTGTAAAATGATAAAGTCGGTTGTCCGTACATGTGGACTATCAGCTCCACAAAGCAATGTGACTCTTTTTCCAACAATAAATCTCATAGATTATATATAAATATATTTAATGAAATTATATGGAACTTATAATATTAGAATAATTATATACTGATAAAATAATACATATAATCTTTCCATAATTATCATTAAAAATGGTGACGTTACTAATGCAAATATATGGACTTCCATCTCCATGATCATAAGGTAGATAATTTTTCATAACCATGTTTCTTTTTTGTTAAAAAATGTATAATTCATGTATAAAAATAATTTTTATTTCATGATTATTTTTCTTTAGATGTTGAAATAATTACCTCTTTGATCATATTTATCATATCGAATACATTTTTTGACATATAATCCATATATCATCAAAACATCCAACTTAGACATAGTTAATTAATAAATTTTATATAACATGGTGAAAAGTGAAATAAAAAATTAAACTTTAATTTTTTTTATTAATCATGTAAATAGATAACATATATTTATTACTCAGGAAGATTAACAATGAGGGTGACTAATCAAACTCGATGTAACGTACTTTATCTCAGGATCATTTAATTGATATTCTTTTTGATTTTATGCCGAATTATTATTCTATGAGGTATGTATATATATATATCCTCTTTGACATGTTATACAAGTAATTTATCTATTTCCATTATATTTAAATTGTTTTATTATTTCATTGTACTTCTAATTCAATTTTTTACAAAGTAGTGAGGAACTTTTATTAAAAAAAACCCCTTCATAATGTTTTCCTTTAAACACTCTTTATCATCCCTAAAAATGTTTTAAAATTATTTTATGGATGTAATTATATGTACATGAGAGTTTTATGAAGGAATTTATTTCATTGTTTTAATGTTTTATAAAATTGACTATTTGTATGGAATGTTTGAATTTCTTTACAAATTAAAAAAAATTAATTTTCTATTTTCAAGTGTATGTTGAAAAAAACTCATCTGAATAATGTAACCAATATTCAAATATTTTATTCCTTTACAAGATTTCAAATTTTCTTAAATGAAAAAAAAATCAACGTTCCCTTTTTATGAGTATTATGGTATTGAAAATGGTTTTTTAAATGAAATTGGTATTTTGGTGTTAAAAATGTTTTTTAAAAGTAATGGGTATTTTAATATCCTAAAGATTTTTACATATGGTATTAAAATAGTTTTATAAGGATTTTATGTTTAAAAAATATGTTTTTATGATTTATTATTTTGATATAGTCCATGATAATTGATTATAATGATGGGTGGTTCCATTATAGACCATGGATAGGTGGTTATGTTATTAACCAAAATTAAGTGGTTCTACTATAAACTAAGTATGGTTGGTTCCATGATAAACCAAGGATGGGTGGGTCCTTAATATCCCTACAATGAATTCGGTACTCCGTATATGGAGGTGGACCATATCGATTATTCCAGCTTAATGAGTGATATGAATGATGATGTATCAATTCTCCCACATGATTTATTTGTTCATGAAATGGGTTTTTAATGAATTATTTGATAAAAACGTTTCTCTGATCTCATGTGAAAATGTTTTATTTCCTTTTAAAAATTTAATTTGACGTAAAGGTAAAAATTTAATGCATCTTCATATTTTTCACCAGACTAAATAAATTCAACTCTTTTATGCCCCTTACTAAGGTTTTTTTCTCGTCCCACATTTTGAAAATATCTTCATATGGGTTATGGATGGATTAAGGAAATGAAGAGGCAATTTGATTTTTTGAAAGATTGTTTCATGAAAATAAATCATGTTTTATTTCAAAAGATTTATATTATGGGAAAATAGGTTCTGATTGAAAGTGTCTTATTTGTATATATATGGTTTTTAAATGTTTGAGTTATGAATCATTTCTATAAAACTCTAAAACATGTAATGATCCTCAAAATTAATATAATTAATTCATCACTTAAAACATAGTATTGTGTATTTTTTATGGTTGGGTCCTCATAGAGATTCAACTATAAATTATAAATAAAATAAAAAAATGAAACCAAAATTGATGCTTGATTCAATGATCCTCATGAACTAGAAAATGTACCATCATGTATATATATATATATATCCATGCATATTTATATTATCAATAAAAAATATATATTCAGGAATATATATATATTTGATTAAGGTAAAAAATAACATAAACCAATAGTAATCGATAATTGGGTCTATAATCCAGATCATTTGGACATCATGTAGTTAAGGCATTGAGTTGGGTGTCATACCACTGAAGTCATGTATAATTAAGTTGGTCCATGGGTCCATATACCCAATTCATGATACCTTCTTCATCCAGCGTCATAAATATCTCTAAGGAAACTACCTCACCGTAGGGGTATACATGGACAAGCCCTCTGTTCACCCATACTTACCTCCAATCACTCTAACGAGGATTCCAGGTTATAGCTAGAAATTATAATAATGGACTCTAATATAGAATTCCAGTCACTCAAGCCATGTAAATCAACTCCAATGTTTGATCCATATGTCTCGATATGTAGGAGTTTATTTTATTACAAATTGGATAATCTTTAAGTGGATTAACCTTAAGGTATTTTACAAATGAATTATCTCTAGTTCCAAGTACATTATTTGTATCCATTCATATAAATTACTCAACATCCCCCTACTAGGAAAGTAAAAATTTTTATTAATGGTTCATTCACATAACCCTAGGGATCATGATTGTTATCTCCCAAGGAGAGTGTAATATAATCCTCAAGAGTATCTCAAATAAATGATGTGGAGCAGCATGTACCACACCATTGTCAAGTAAGGATCATAAGATAAATCCCTAAAATTTCATTTTATAATCCAAATAAATTAGAATGTTAAATATTCAAATACATTAATTATTGATGGGAACCCTAGTAAGGTAATGAATAAATAAAAATGCTCAGAAAATATATTCTAGGAAGTAAATCTAGGTATCCTTGATCAAATATCGCATCACATCAGGCACCCTAGCAATAAACTAGGAGAAACCTTTGTAAATCATTAGTGTATTATAATTGAATAATTGAATTGATGAAAAAAAGAGTGAGGGTGGATGAAATACTAAAAATACTCTACGTCCATATCCAATTATCTCAAAAGTTTGATATGGGATCTAAAGTAACATCCACTTCCATTTCTAGAAAACCCCTCATTACACTATAAATAATTCACTCAAACATCTGGGTAGTCACTAGGTCCCTTAGGTCAAAAAACTATATGGGTATCCTTATGGGGATCATCAAGGTCTACAAGTAAGAGAATGAATCACTCTAGGGATCTGATAAGATAGATTATATGAAAAGGAATCCAACTTAGTATCCTTATAAAGAACGATTTAATGGAAGGAACCCTACACAAGATATTCTTTGGATGAATTGTAAGTAGAGGCATCCTAAATGGGATCCGTAGAATAAAATAATCTCATGGACTCCTATGCCAAAATAGCACATCTCACAAGGGATACATCCATAATAGAAAACCTATTTAAACATTTTTCCTGGGAGATGTATCATGGTCCATATCAAATTAAGCTCTCATTCTCGGTTGGTCCAAACACCAATCTAATCTATCTCACTCTTATGAGAAAGTTGTATTCAATTATTGGAGGAATAACCTCTCCGTCAACTCTTTCATTCCCCAAAACACCTCTTAAGAGTCCTCAAATTACCCCAATGGTTCCCCCATAATTATATTATATGGAGAAGCGCCCCATATGTACTACACATGTTCCCTTTTCCCACACTAGGGTGTAAAGATATGAAAAAACAATCAAAACAGTAGAAAGGGTGGAGTACATGGAAATTGTACCCTATTACATGATGTGTACCCCTAAATCACCACCTTGGTGTGTACTCTATCAAGACTTGAAATGTAAATTCAATGTGCATGGAATGTAAAACATGTAAATGACATGTACCATACATAGGGTAGCTATCCATGTAGATCATATGGCAAGGCCATGTATCTTTTTCGGGCTATGTACCTCACTTATGGTCTGGCCATGTACTCTTTACATAAAATTACCCCTACACGGGCTATCTGGATAGGTTCTCGAAAACATGGCCATAAACCAGTACATGGTGTGTACTCTAGGTACACATCATGTACTTCTAAACAGTCATCTTCCCCAAATAGAAATAACACATTGTTTGTGGTCCCGAACAACATGTCGTCCGATTAAGATTTTCAAATTTAGAAATAATAAAATCATCTGAAAATGCATTTTCGTCCATAATTAACAAAATATAAACCCCATGGGTTTTTTAGAAATCATAAAAGGAACTTAAAGCTACAATGTGTTAAATAAATTTTAATTTTAAGAAAAAACTATCTAACCTTTAGGTGTAATCTTAGGAAGCTTCACCAGTTTCGGTGATCTGTAGCTACCACATGAAGATCAAGGTCCTCCTGAGCTCCACAGTGGCTCCTTTATTCCTCTATGATTATTTCTATCTATCCCTATCTCACTCCTATCATGGTAATAATGAATAAATCCAATATGTAATTCTTATGAGAAGCCAATAAATAGATGAGGAATATAAAAAATGAAAAAGAGATGGAAGAAAAAGAAAATGGGGCCCAGACCAAGTACCCCACATGAATTTATGCCCCTAGAAGGAAAAACAACCCAAAATAAACTCAATCTTGAAGACATACCCTCAATCAAACACACCATTAAAAATTTATTACTAAACAAACACATTTTAATAAATTAATATTTAATGATAATTGTGAATCTCACCCTACAAATCTACACCCACTAAAGAAGTAAAAAATTAGGGGTTTAAAAGGACCATATCGATCTCATATCCATTACTACTATCTTTGACCAATAATATTAAACATGATTAACTTCCTTATATGGATGATGTATAACCAAATTGAGATAAATGAAAGACTAAATCGATTATATCTAACTTGGAGACACATTTTATGGAGCATATCTGTATCTAGCCATCTGATCCTCAACTAAAAGCTATAAATCTGATTTAATGTTTAAATAATCCAATATATATTTGAAAAAAATACTTAATAGAATATATTATTCCCTGTAAATCATAATCATAAATCATTAATATAAAAATTCAATGATAATAACAGTCATAAAAAAACCTTGATGGGAAAGAAAGGATCCTCTATATCCAGAGTGGACTAGAATTATAGAGGCCACACTATCAGAATTTAACATGATCCATGTTGGGAAAACAATTTTGTTGTATTTTTAATCAATATATGAAATATTTTTGAAGTCGAGAAAGATGGAGGTTTGGTGTACAGACACATCCATTCAGACTATCCATTGGATTGACTAAGATGGTACACATGATGTAGAGAATGAATTACACAAAACAAAATGAAAAAGTTTTGGAAAAAATCTAACCTATACCATCAGTGTGGGGAATCTGGCTCAACATACCATGTATATAGTTCATTATAATGGGATCATGATATAAATACCTGGTCTATTGGAAGTTTTATTATGTTTGTAATGAAATTCTTTATCATAACGAGAAGAAGTAATAGATTTTGTATTCGATACTCTAAATCTGATGATGCTTTCAAAATATTGGGGTTAAAATAAATCATAAGTTTTATAAATAAAGTTATGATCCAAACATTATGAAAGAATAAGGGGAGAAAAAGTTATTCCAATTGTATTGAGGTTGGTATTGGAAATTAATATTAAGCTCGAAGGATCGTAAGTTACCATACTTTCAATTATAATTCAATGATGATGAATCTGACCATAGATGTTTTAAAAGTTGTGAGGAAGTAATAAGGTAATATGGAGATGTTCCAAAAGTGGATAACATAATATGAATTATTTTTTCAATTTCTCATTGGTGTGATTAATAACTAACACTGAAGGATAAAGATGATATATATTGGAATTATCAGCATGGTAATAAATGAATGCTAGAAGATAGATCCTTCTGAACTGAAGAAGTTATTTTTGACACTGGTCCATCAGACATGGTATGATAATGAACCATTATAATGGATAATGAAATCAATTCATATTTTTGGAATCCTTGTTATATCATATATAGGGTTTTATCAGAGGTCTAATTTTTTTGAAAAACTGAATTGTATTAGGTCAAGAAAAAAAATTAGTCATAATTTTATCTATATAAATTGAGTCATGGGAAGAAGAAAAAAAGTATTGACTATCTCTAAAGTAGTGGTTCAGAATTATCATATTGGAAGGGACACTGATCATCAGAGTAATATATAGATTGATCCCTAATACATGGTCTGACACAGATAATGTTATGGAACTGAAGATCATTGTTCTGAGGAATTGAATAAAATGAAAAACACTTTGATGATATTTTAGATAAGTGTTTTCAGACAAATAATTTTATAAGGATTTCGTGAATGTTACAGAATGATGTCAATATGTTAATAGGGTTTTTTAGTTGATACAGAGAATATGTATGAGAATAAAAAAGGTAATTGTAATGTGAAATTTTTAGTTTTCCATATGGTGACATCATAATGAAGAATCGGCTAAAGAATTGTAATGATGAATCAGAATGGAGAATCAGACTGAAGAAATGTTTATAAACATGGAGAAGTTGGATGTTTTTAGTAGATTTGAGAAGATTCATAAAGCACGCAGAAGTATTTAGATGAGTTGAAAATTTAAAATATGGAGACATAAATGAACATGAAATCCGTGATTTATGAATTTCATTGATTGGGAATTGAATGTTGTTTTCCACCATTTCCATTATGGGATTCCTATAAAACGAGATATCATCACATTTTTAATTTTTTGGGAACATGAATTTTTAATGTGAGAAAATTTATAACATCCAGATACTCTATTCATGTATTGATATTCCAACTGAATATTGTTTATTATTTTAATGATAAAAAAGTCCATCAGAATGGGTCTATCGAAGAAAGTTCCATTGAAACGAGTACATTGAAAGAATTTCCATCATAAAAATATTATCAAAGTGAGGTTCAATCTAATCATAAAATAAAATTCTCATGGATGATGTTCCATCGAATCATGTCAAATGGATTAAGCCCATCAGAGAGACATCAATTAAAGAAAGATTCATCATACCATGCTCCATTGTAATGAGGAATTTTAAGCAGCTGATTGAGTTCCAACTCAATTGAAGAAAAATGTGTATATGTAGAATTATACTAATACCAATCAGATATAAACCATTAAACTATGGTTACTATACTGGGCCAAATCAAACGTAATTTTTCTAAATAATTGTTTTAGAATGATTTTTGGAAAAATGTTTCAAGAGAAACAAGTTCCTTAGTGAGTTTTTGAAGTTCTTGAAGAATGTACATAGGTTAAGCATTATTCATCATAATTGTGGATGATGTGTAGACATTCTGTAGTGGATAAAAAAATAATGAAGGTGAATATTTTAATTTTTCATACTTAATAGTTTCTAAAAAGGATTGATTTTTTGCTGGGGTGTATTGACAACTATGGTAAAATGGATACTAAAAAGAATATTTTGGGGGTATAACCAACTATTTTAAGAAATTTGATACTATTATTGTATATTTATTCATTTCTTGTGATTTTTTATTCTGAATATAAGATAGTAAAATAATTCTTGTGGGGGGACTATCCAATATGGCATGGATATGGTATTTGTACTAAGCCTTTTAAATATCATGATCTAATCCATCATTATATTTTTTTCAAACAAAAGGTGAGGTTTTGAGTTATATTTGAGTGGATAATAACTCTAAAAAGTTTTACAAGTTATTAAAGTTTTTCTTAAGAATTTAAGAAACGTTATTATAAAAGAAAAAGGAACCAACGATTCACCCCCAGTGTTCTCAATCCTTTTTGGGAACAAAAAACACTTAGGGGTTGGAGAATATATATAAATGATATTAGAAAAAAAAGTTTTTGGACCTAACACTCACACCCAACATTCATAAACTATTCAAATAAAAAAGGGATTTACCCATAACACATGTTGGAATCTTAACCACCATGTGAAAATATAAGTGTATGGACATAAACCATGTATAAAAAGAAGGTTATGATTAAAAAACTAGTTCATTTTGAGGCTTACATATGAGATTTAAGAAAGAGGTAGTGGATTCTGATAGTAGGTTATAGATATAATCATCATTGACAATAACAGAACCAAGAATGTTGTGTATATGACCATCAATAAAGAAGTTGGAGCCAAATACATCCTATATGTTATAGCAAACCTACTTTTTCATAAATTAATATTACATAATTTTAAAGATAGACAACATAAAATCATTACACAAAGAGGATCCAATAGTTTAGAGTCTTGGGAAATCAAGGAACATACATAACTTTTACAACACAAACATAAATATTTATTTAATTCCTTCTTCTCTTTCTTCTTATTTCCCCATGAGTTATCCTTAGTAAAAGTAGTCACATAGGATATACATCAAAAATGGGTGATCCAAAATCCTAGTAAGAGGATATATAAGAACATAAAACCATATAATGTGGGATGAGAATAATCATTATAATCATAATAGAGGCATATGATCATAATCACGAGAGGAAAAATTAAGATAATACGTTTAATATGGTAATGCATAAAAATGATACATCATGTCTTAGTGGTCAACTACCGTAAATAGTTGTGAATTAATCCAGAATTATGTTCACGTATATTTCACTTTACTCATGAGGTTCTTCACCGTACCCAATGTTTTGTAGTGCAAAATAATTCTGAGTGCACTCGACACTTCATAACGATTACATTATCATGCATGCCACATGAAACATATATCAATATTAAACATAAAACAACCCATGTAAAGGAATTTGTTTCAATTCATATAGTATAAATTCATAAACATTAGTTTCCAAAATGAAAAAAGTAATAAAATAATAGATACAGGGACCATAACCTTGAGCGAGAAGTAAAATGTTTGTTTTTTGAAAGAAGATTTATTATGGAAAACATTATGTTTAACATAAACTATAGTGTAAAAAATTTATGTCATAGAAAAGGTAATATAATTATAAATAAATGATTTTTATGGAATAACCATACTGAAAATGGAGTGAAATAGGGAAAACATGATGAAATAATGTTGGGTTCGAGAATTCTCCTTACCATGTATCCGATCACATTATTCACATTATTTTCCTTTATGATGACATTAGTTTCATTAGTGAAAACTTAAAAAACATTTTATAAATTAAAATGGTTCATTATGGTTTCTTTTTTTTATTTTATGTGCCTTTGGATGAGTTATAATGTTTAAATTCATTGTTTAAGACTGTTCTTTTTCTTAGTTTTCATGAACGGTTCACTTGTAAAAAAGAACAAAAGTTTGTGTAGAACATGCATAAACATCAGGAATTTGTATTACATGTTATTAAAGAACATAATGGATTTTAAATGATCTTAAATTAATTTTTTTATATACCTTGAGGATGAATCATTAGAAAATGTTAATGAATATCATTTTACGTTAATTTTTGTTGTTTTTTTATCACAATAGACTTGTTTTGTTTTATCAATTTGTACTATGTATATTAGTTATTTATAAAACATAAAAAGGGTTGTAATATAAACTTTATAATCTTTTTTCAACCATATAATGGTTTTATTGATAGATTTTAAGGCATTTATGTAAAATTAATGTTCACCAACTATGATGTCTGTAAATTGACACTTCACAGGTGGCGATTTCATTTTTAGGATAAAATAGAGAGGGAGGGGTTATATTATAGATCATAAATTAACATGATATTATTATAGTGTGTTAAAGGTATGTGATTTTATCATTCCATTATGATGGGGGAGGTGAGGATAGAAATATTGAATAAATTTAAATTGTAATGAAATAAAAGAAAAGAGAGAAGATTTGAATCTTGAATTCTCCTCTTGAGATCCTCTTCAAGACACATAGGATTGGTCTTTTGATGATACCAAGAGATAAAAGACAAATGGGGGGTCTAGGGAAGATCTTTTGGAAGAATTTGGACAAGTATTGATGCTTGAGAGGTGTGATGAAATGAGGTTGTGAGTGGTGGTATTTATTGTCAAGGGGAGAGGGTTTTCTCAGTTTAATAATCATTAATTTATTATTACTCCATAATACAGTCAATAATGATGATTATTGTGACTAAATGTAGTAATTAGTGCCTATTATTTCGAACCAATGGCTATTTACATCATACATGGCTCAATCATGATTTATAAATTCATTTATTTATCATATTTCGCAAATTATTGAATATCACTATTAACAAAAAATTTATGTGTTTCAGAAAAATCCCAAAAATTAACCTAACCATTTCATGACATGTAGAATTTTAAATTGAAATCCATTTTATAAAAATAATATTATAAATATTAGTAATTTAAATTTTAAATAAAATCATCATTTACTTTGAAAATTAAAATTTTAAGATTAAAACTGATTTTGTAACTCTTTGAAAATTTACTTAAGGTCTCATAAAATTATCATATAATAATAAGAGGTGAAAATAATAGTTTTTTAATGCATTTTATGAAGATAGATTTTCTATTAAATTATAAATTATTTATTAATTATTAATTACATACAAAAATACCAACACTATATTATAATTATATCATACTGTCACTAATAAGATGGATAGAGTTTCTTTATACTATCATTGGTAAGGCTCCTGTCCACTTAGAAAATTTACTATTCATAAGGGTCATATTAATATTTATAAGGGTAACAGTACTATTCATAATGGTATGTTACTATTTACCAAAAATTTTGTTTGTCTTATTAGACTCTAAACATCTTACTGATCGCAACCATGTAAGTTAGATTTTTTAAATTAAAATCAAGGAAGTTGAAAAATTATGTTTAATGGCCACCTAGAATTTTGTAGTTCATTTAATCATGACGTCTAATTCAGTTTCCTAATGTGATTTTATGTGATTAATGTATATGAAATAATTAGAATAATTTAATTCCATTAATAAAAAATTGAGTCTTTATATTATTCCCCCTTTTGAAATTTTTCCCTTGAAATTTTATATTACATAAACAGGTGAGGGTACTTTTCCTTCATCACCTCCTCTGGTTCCCAATTTTTTTTCTTCATACTTATGGTTCATCCTCAACAATTTTGAAAGGTGGTTTTTCAGGTTGTGCAGAACCTTATTTCTTCAGTCCATAATCATTACTGGATTCTCCTCATAAGGGAGATCATCTTCCAACTATACCACCTCTTAGTTCAATATATGTGATGGATCTAGTATGTACTTCCTCAGGAGTGATACATGGAGGAAATCATGAAATTGATCCATATTTGGTGGAAGTGAAAGATTATATTCCAGATATCCTATGTGATCAAGGATCTCAAAGTTTCTAATATTCCTTAGGTTTAGATTCCCCTTATTTCTAAATTGTGTGACTCTCTTCAATGGTGGTATTCTAAGGAGGACATTATCTCCAGTGTCAAACTCTATGTCCCTTTGAAGGTTTTCAGCATATCTCTATTGTTGACTCTGAATAGATTTGATAGGTTTATGGATGGATTGAACCTCTTCTATCATCTCTTGTATAAGATTAGGTCCAGGTATATTTCTTTCTCTAGCTTAATCCCAATAGGGTTGAGTTCTGTGTTGCTTTCCATAGTGATCTTTATTTGGAGCCATATGAATACTAAAGTGAAAGCTATTTTGTTATGAGAACTCAACCAATGGGAGATGTTGATCCCATACACCATTGAATTCTAATGTTCATGATATTATCATCTCTTCAAGAGTCCCAATAGTCCTTTCAGATTTTCCATCAGTTTGGGGGTGATAAGTTGATCTAAAATACAATTCAATACGCAAGGAATGTTGAAGACTCCTCCAGAATTCAGATGTGAACCTCAGATCATGATTAGAGAAAATCAATTGGGAAAATCCAGGTAGTATCACCACTTCCTTTACATATTTCTTTTCATGTTTCTCAAGCATGATATCTTCCATAATAGTGATAAATTAAGCAGTCGTGGTGTGTCAGTCCACCACAATGCATATCACATTATTTCCAATGGATTTATTCGGGCGACCCGTGACAAATTCCATAGTGACATTCTCCAATTTTCACATGGGTATAGGCAGGAGTTTCATCATTCCTTTGGACTTATGTTACTTGGATTTATCTTGATAACATATCAAGCACCTTGAGATATAATCCACAATCTGCTTCATTCATGTTTTCCCAGTAGAAGTTTTCTCAGATATCATGGTACATCTTGGTGGTACCAGGATGTATATAGAATGTTGAGCTATGAGTATTGTCCAATATCTCCTTCTTGATCCCAGAATATGAAGGAACACATATCATTTTTCCAAACTGACTTACATCATCATCATCGATAAGGAACTCTTGCAGCTTCCCTTCCTTTACAACATTAAACTTTTTTTCAACTCTATATCATCCCTCTATTCCTCCTTAATATTCTATTTTATTGATATTTGGGAAATCATTTGGTAAATTTATGATGTATTCCATTTTGTTATGATTTCAAAATCCATCCTTTTCATACCCATGAAGATATAGTATTTCTAAATCCACAACATTGATAGAGTAATGGGTTCATTTCAACTGAGAGCATTAACTAACTTGTTAGACTTTTCAGGATGACAATGAATAGAGAAAAAGTAGTCTTTGATTATCTCTAACCATATTATTTGATTCATGTTGAGCTATTTTTTGTGTGAATATACACTTTAGGATCTTGTGATTGGTATATATATCACACTTCTCACCATAGGGGTAATGTTGCCAGATTTTCAAGGTATAAATCAAAGAAGATAGCTCTAGATCATGTGTAGGGTAGTTCCGCTCATGGATCTTCAACTATTGTGAGGTGTAGGCTCTCGTATTATCATTGTTCATGAGTACACAACCCATTTATTTCTTGGAATCATTATTGTATATCACAAAACATTATCCAATTTTTTGTAATGTGAGTATAGGTGCAGTGATCATCCTTTTTTAGCTTTTAGATGATTTACTCAAATTCTACTATACATGCATACTTTACCCCTTTCCTTGTTAACATATTAAGTGATATTAAAAATTGTTATAAATTTCTCAAAATACGTCAACAGTAACCTTCTAATCCAAGAGAACTATATATTTTTTGATAGTAGAGGGTCTTGGGCATTCCACAATTTACTTGGTCTTTTAAGGATCCACAAAAATTCCTTTACTTGTGATAACATATCCCCAGAACATGACTTACTACATCCAAAAGTCATAGTTTCTAAACTTATCATACAAATTCTCCTTCCTCAATGTCTCTAACACGAGTCTTATATGTTCTTCATGTTCCTATTTTCTCTTAGAGTAGTTAGGAATGTCCTCAATAAAAACTACCAAATATTTGCCGAGGTAATTTATAAAGACACTATTCGTCAAACCCATGAATATTATATGGGAATTAGTAATTTCTAAGGGAGTCAAAAAACTCATACATTCCATACCTTGTACAGATGACAGTCTTCTAAATATATTCCTTCTTTAACTTAAGATGATGATATCTAGATTGAAGATACACCTTTTAGAAGTATTGATCTCCCCATAACTAATCGAACAAGTCACAAATCCTTGGAAGATGATACTTGATCATTATAGTGATCCTGTTAGGTTATCTCTGATCGATACACAATCGCATTGATTCATCCTTCTTCTTGACAAAGAGCACTGGTTCACCCCAAGGTTATCAACCACGGAGTATGAACCCTTTTTCAAAATTGTCTTGCTGCTGCTTCTTTACCTCCTCTAGTTATATAGGATCCACCCTATAGGGACAAATTGAGATAAGAGTAGCTCCAGGTATGAGGTTTATTGATAACTGTACCTCATGATCTGGTGGTATTCCGGGTAACTCTTTAGGAAATACATCAATGTATTACCTCATGATGTGAATTTAATCTAGGTGGATAACTTCCATTGACTCAATAGTTTGAGTAAGGTATGCCTATTCATAGGGAATCAACACCCACACTACGAAATGATTTTTTAAAAGAGATTCAGGATATTCCTTGAATTTGTATTGAAGCATGGGGTGGATCAGAATATGAAAAGATATTTACTTTTCTCAATAGTTTATATGTGCTCTATATAAATAGAGCCAATCCATACCATGTATAGTGTTGAATTCCACCATGGTAAGTATCATGAGATTCACTGGTAAAATCTTCCCACATATGTCCACAAGAGAAGATTCCAACACTTGGGATACATTGATTACACAACATTGTGTTTTTATAGATATGACTACTTCATGGTTTCAAGGCTTCGATTCTAAAATTCTAGATAAATTTCGTGATATAAAGAAATGCGTAGAACTAGAATCAAATATATTTTTTTCCACTCTTGATTGAATAAGAAGTGTAATGTGTATGACTTAATTTTCTTTCTCTACTTGTACAGTATTGATAGAATAGGCCTTCCCTTGTTCCTTTGTACTTGGTGGTTTTTGACATTGATTACCCTCGAGGACCTAAGGTTCAGTGCACTGGATTTCATAGTTTCCTTTCTCCATATAGTTCTATCATTGAACCATGGGTGGTGCTCTCCTTTCCCCCACCACATTCTCATGTCTTCTCGTGTATTTTTTACACTCTTGATCATGGTGGACTTCTCTCCAACACTTGATGAAATTTCCTTATCCCATTGAATAAGTTCCCATGATGCTTCTTCCAACATTTTTTATATATGGTTTGTTGATTCTTATTTCCACCATTCTCATTATATCCTCTTGTATGAAACATCATCTTTATTTTCTTATCACCATATGCATGGGACTATTCGCCAAACTCCATCTTCACTTTGAGATAACATCAAAATACTTCTTCCAAACACCCAAATTCTTCAATTTTAAGATCCTTTTGAAGGTGTGGTTTTATTATATTAAATAATTTATCAGTTTCTCTATCATTATTGAAAAAATATATCAAATAATACCTTGCAATACTTAAGTTATTTTCTTCATAGGTCATGATAGATTCTTCTTCCTTTTCCTTCAGCTTTATGAATTCTCTGTTCAACTTGGTGAGAAGATTTAGTGAAAAATTCTTGTTAAGAAACATTATATTAAAGTATTCCCACACCATCTCTTTAATTTCTTCTCCCATATTGGTGTTATTAATAGAATAACACCATTGTACTTCCCCTCCATCAAGAGGATAAATTTCCATAATCACCTTCACCATCTAATAATAGTGATGCAGAGAAAATATATTCTCGATTGAGTTAACCCACTATTCCACAAAAAGTGGATCGAAATATCTAATAAACATTGGTGGTCGTTTCCTCATAAAACACTTGACAAGAATTTAATCCCTCTTAGGTGAAGGAGGAAGTTCCACATTATTTGGGTTATTATTCATAACTTGATACAACTGGGTAATCATTACTGTGATGTTTTTAACACCACCTCCCAATGCATTGCAGATTCCAATTAGGAAATCATTGTGTTGTCTCATTCATGGTTTGTGGGAATTGTTTCTCCTGGTTCCCACCATTTTCAAAAATAGAAAATTTTAGAACAAAACACAAGTCAATAAGTCATGAATAATTTATTCCTTTTTAAAATTAACAATAAAATCATATCTTCTGGGATCCCTATATTCAGAAAAGCTTATTGCGTGCTTACTTATTCTTATTCTCAAACTAATGTTTTTCACATAGGTTCTCTAATCCTAATTCCCAAATTAAATAAATCATACTCTAATACCAACTATAGAGACCCTGATTTTTCTCACATTACTATAACATCATTGTAAAGATAAAAAACATAAAATCATTACACAAAGTGGATCTAAAGGTTTAGTATCTTGGGAAAACTTGGACTATACATAACTTTTACAACATAAACATAAACATTCTTTCAATTTCTTATTCTATATAATATTATTGTTCCTTTAATTATCCTTGGTACAAGTAGTCACTTGAAGTTATACGTCAAAAAGGGGTGAGTTAAAATCCCAATAATAGGATAGATAACAACATGAAACAATATAACATGGGTTGATCAAAACCATTATCATCATAACATAGTCATATGATTATAATCATGAGAGGAATCACTAAGTGAATACATGGAATGTGGAAATGAATAAAAAATAAACATCATTTCTTAGTGGTAAGCTACCAAACATTGTTTTGAACAAATATAGCATCATTTTCATGCTTATTTTACTTTACTCATGAGGTTATTCATATTACCCAATGCAATGGAGTGAAATATAATTCTGTGATCACTTGTCACATTATAAAATTTACATTATCATGCATGACACATGGAATAAATGTCAATCATGAACATGAGATAACACATGAAATGTAATGGGTTTAAATTCATAAATAATACATTCATAATCTTTAGGCTCCCAAATGAAATAGGGTATAAAAAACATGATACAAGAACTACAAACCTTGAGGGGGATGTAAAAGGTGTTTTTTAAAGAAGCATTCTTTTTGAAAACATTGTATTTGAAATAAAATATAATGGAAGAATGTATATTCTAGAGAATTTAATACAGTTATGAAGAAATTAATTTTATTGAATAACCATACCAAAAATAGAGTTAAAGAGGGATAACCCAAAGAAATAGATTTGGGTTCGAGAATCCCCCTTACCTTGTATCTAAAATATGTCATCACTTTAATGTACTATATAATGATGTTATATTTATTAATTAACAATTCCATAACCTTTTATATATGAATATGATTCATTACGGTTTCATTGGGTTTTTTTATGGGCCT
Source organism: Viscum album (assembly GCA_963277665.1). Classification (NCBI taxonomy): domain Eukaryota; kingdom Viridiplantae; phylum Streptophyta; class Magnoliopsida; order Santalales; family Viscaceae; genus Viscum; species Viscum album. Next base: position 1,912,849,964 of record OY728155.1, read on the forward strand.
TTGGATGAGTTGTAGAGATTGAATTCATTGTTCATGATGGTTCTTTTTCATAGTTTTATTGAACGGTTCACTTGTACACATGAATAGAATCTCATGTAGAACATGGATAAACATAAATAATTTCTATTATATTTTATTTAAAATATTTAATGATTTTAAATGATCTTATAATGAATTTGGTTATATTATATTACGGTGAATCATTAGATAAAAGTTAATGTTGATCGTTTTAGATTAATTTTAGTGTTTTTTATCACAACAAACTTATGTTTTGATATCATTTAGTACTACTTATATTATTTAGTTCTATAAAATAAAAGGGGTTATTAAATTCAAATTATAATTTATTTCTATCAATTTAATTGTTTTATCGGTATCCTTGAATTCATTTAAGGAAAATTAATGTCCATCACCTATGATGTTGGTAAATTGACATTTTACGGGCGATGATTTCATTTTTCAGATAAAAGAGTGGCATGGAGTAATATAATTATGGGACATTCAATAACATGATATAATTATTGTATATTTAAGGTACTACAGTTTATCATTCCATTTGGATAAGGGGTGGTGAGGAGAGAAAAAATAAGAAATTGAAATTGAAATGAAATTAAAAGAAAAGAGAGAGGATTTACCTCTTGAATTCTTCTATTGAGATCCATATCAAGGAACATAGTATTGTTATTTTGATGATAAAAAGAGATTTTGGATGTGGGGGAGGGTCTAGGGAAGATAATTGGTAAAATTTTGGACATGAATATAAGCTTTAGAGGGGTGACGAAGTCAGGATGTGAGGGGTTGTATTTATAGTGAAGGGGAGAGGGGTTTTCTTAATATTATAATCATTAATTTTATATTTATCTAAAATACATAAAATAGTGAGGATTAATATGACTAAATAAAATAATTAATTCATTTTAGTTCAATACAATGGCTATTTACATCATCAATGACTCAATCATGATGCATAAATTCATTTATTCAACATATTTCATAAATTATCGAATTTCACTATTCACCAAAATTAAAGTATTTCATAAAAATCCCAAAAATTCAACAAAACCAATTTTTGATATGGATAATCCAAAAATGAACAGAATATTATGAAAATAATTTTCTAAATAAGATTAATTTAATTTTTAAATAAAATCATTATTTATTAAGAAGATACTGATTTCAAAATTAATACTGATTTGGTAACACTTTGGAAAATTACATAAGGTCACATAAAATTATCATTTAATCATAAGAAAAAAATACATATTTATGAATACATATTATTAAAATAATTTTTCGTATAAATTATTAAATTAATCATTAAATATTTACGACTTATAAAAATACCATCATTATAATATAATTATATCACATTTTCAATTATAAAATGGTAAAAATTTTATTTATACTATCACTAGTAAGGCTCTTATCCATTTCGACAATTTAATATTCATAAGTGTGATATTACTATTCATAAGGGTTACATTACTATTCATAATGGCATGATAATATTCACCAAAAATTATTTTTTTCCTATCGGAATCCAAACATCTTACTAGTCGCAATTGAGTAGGTCAGATTTTCGAAATTCAAATCACAAAAGTTAAAGAATTATGTTTAAAGGGAATATAAAATTTAGTATATCATTTAATAATGATGTGGAACTGTGTTTCCTAATGATATTTTATGTTATTTTACAATGTAACATAATTATAAGAATGGAATTAAATTTATAAAACTTTAGGATGTTACACATATAATTCCATAGATTGGCTTCCAACTGATGTTGAATGAACACATGATATATATTTTCAACATCTTTCAAATAGATCTGATAGGATGAAGAAAGATGGATTCTTATCCATTAAATCCTATCTTGTATTGCAAGCCTATCTCTCTTCATATATTCAATAACATTATAAATTTTAATGGATGAATAAAATAAGTTTTGAAGGTTATCATCCATGAATGGGTGATGGTATTACCTTCACATTTCATCTTGTAATATTGCTTGGAGTTGAAAGAATCACTCCCATTCAGATTCTATATTAAGATCTCCCTATCAACAAAGATTTAACATTAAAATCTAAGATCAACATGATAAGTGATTATTTCATTCAAATTGTTACTATTATGAATGTGATCTACAATGAACATTTTCTCCTGATTTAAGGAAAATTTTATAATGTATTCAAGTGGATTATTGTGCTAGGAGGAACTCGAGTGGTTCAAACTACATTTCTTGTAGGCCATCCATTAGAACATAAACATAATTTCATTATATGTTTTTATGAAATTATTATAAAAATATGAGGAAATAGATTATGATAATTCAGTCATCATATTAATATAATACCTACTATATAAAATATAAAAAAGTTATATCATTTGAATTCATAATATTCGAATTGAATTTTCTAAAGAGGTCATTGTTAAAATTTATGAGATATTTAATTCCTACCCCCCCCCCTCCCCCATTTTGATGGTATTTTTGAATTATTACTTGACAACCTTGATAAGATTAATTTCATGGACAAATCCCATATAAAAGAAATTTTTATTAGGCTTTACAAATTATTAATGATTTCTCTTGGATAAATTTATGGAGGAAAAGCATACACAAGTATGGAGGTGATCAATTAATTTAATAATAATATACTTCTAACATGGGATATGGATATCCCTTTCCAGTTATCTAGCTAATTGAATATATTGGAAGACGTGTTTTCAATATAGGATCTCCTGACTCTACCCCAAAAGTGCGGGACACAAAGATAATTGAATGGTAGTGTTCCTATTTTGATTATAAGGTTATTAAAAATCCCTTCTTTCATGTCGTATTTATTCCATCTACAAAAATAATAAATTATTAGTTCTAATTGATGGCTTGGTATGTCACTTCATCATAATGACTAAAAATAGCTTTAATCATAGATAAGGTGCTTTTTTATACTTTCCAAATAAGATGATGGAATCAGCCTAAAATAGATGAGAGTGGGTGAATAACCCCTACCAGCCTTAATTGTATTTTATAGGCCATCCTGTGTAATAAAATAAATTCACCTACTAATACAACCTTTATACATAGAAAATACAATCCCTTAGAGGAGGCATCATTGCCTAATATCCCTATAGAATTTAAATAATCCTCTTGGGGGTTCATTGAAGATAACATAAAGCCTCACAGTGCAGAGAATATTATTAATAAATTTGATGAATGAAATAGAAAATCCATACTGATTGATGATAGTATTAATAAATATCCATTTCATAATCTATTGAGATGTCAATTTTTAGACCAATGCTCCTATTTTTACCTTCTTATTCAATAAGTTGACACTTCACTAAGCATAATATGTATGGTTTAATGAAAGAGAATGATTTTCTCTAAACTTTTATTATGAAAAAAAATCATGAATAGGCATGCCAAACTATCTCTAAGACAATCTCACATCAATACAAGTTTTACATTCCTTTAATCAACTCCAAACCCCACGTCTCCCAATATTTTCTGTCCAGGTACAGCCAAGGGTCAACAGCCTCATGGGACACAATTTATCCTCGATGTCTCTTATACTATGGAGGGAGATTTATGATGTTATCACAATAATAAGGCTATCAGGATGATATAATTTCGTTAAAAATATTTGACCTTAGAATGTACACATCCAACCTTCAATTAACAAATTAAATGGAACCATGAACAACCAATAAATACCTTTTTCTATTTCTCAAATCATAGTGGTTGTAAATACCCATACCAATTGATGATCACTAAAATCATTCTATCAATAGTCATCTCATATTTATTCCAAACTGACTGTGCTATAAGGAATGTAAATATCATTAATCTTGAAACTCCCTCAGAACACCTCCTCAATATCAATTACTCCATATGTACCATTGTCTACTACATATCCACACATCAGACAATATTTTTTTTGAAATTAAAGCATCAAAAAAACCACTATAGATTAATGGGTCCAGATACTCAAATAGTCTTACCATAGAATCCATACTCAAAACAAAATCACCCTAGGTTCATTCTCAAAAATCCATGGTATCAACTGGACTATCATGGAAAACCAAATTACCTACCATGTATCAGTCTCAATTTGAGTATATAACCAAGATCACTTTCACAAAAGGAATTTATAAAAATAGTTCAACACCTATCATAGGATTCCCCTGAACAAAAAAAATGTCAACCTGTAAGGGTCTGAGTCAAAAATAAGGTTCTCTAGGTCTCCCACATATCCCTACTGATCAAGTCTCGTGATAGGTAACTAGGTCCTACAACATAGACCATAGGTCAAACCTCTCACAAAGGCCATATCAATTTAGTGTCATTTATGAAACCATCTCAACAAAAATAAATCTAATGCACATATTAACAAACTCTAAGAGAGGTATAGAAAACATCTACCTAAAAGGGTCCAAACTGTTAAGCATTGGCCAATTAGGGCCTTGATCCTCAATGATCAAGCTTATATGGGACCAACCCCTAGTGGTTCATGGCACAAACATAGATCAGATAATGAACTGACCTCATTGGGCATTCATATATTGTAATACAACCTCAAGGTACACATTTAAAATAAGCATTCAAGTATATATCTATTTCTCATTAGAGGATCAGATTAGAGAACCATAAATTAAGTCTAATAAGTAAAATATCATTCCAATATCTGTGAGAAATAACTATATAGGTTGTTACTGACACATTAAATAACCAAACCTAAGAAACAACTCCCTACTTGAATTCCTTCGCATGGGAATCGTTCCCTTTTGACCTACTAGGGTCACTTCAACTCCTGTTCATGAGAACTAAATCATTATCCAAACATTCAAAAATTTCACCATAAATCCACAAGACATGAAAACAAAATGGAATATATTCAATTCATTGCAATTTTGTAAAATTTCACCAAAAAACAATATGGGAAAACCATTTTTGTTGTTTTAGATACATTAAAACATTTGTATCCATCATTGGTAATGTCCCACAAGAGAAGGCCTATAATATATGGACCCTACATTCAAATCATGATGCAAAATATACCTATTAAATCCTCCATATTAGAGTCAAAATCAATCACTGGACTCTTTCAAATGGTCTAAGATTCAAAAATCTATAATAAATCAAAAACTTCACAAAACATGTTCCTCGCTCAATGTGAAAATCATATACAAATATAACATCATATGTTATGATAGTAATCCCATATCATGAGAAACCAAGCCTTCTTATCTAAATGGGTCTTCTTTATAGACTGTTATGATATCCATAATAGGATATGACACATTCCTAATAAACCTAGACACCATATCCAAAATAGCAATACAATAAGAAAGAAACTACTTTGATACCACTTTATAACATCCCAACTAGGAATCCACTAAAATTGTTTCCCAGGATGGTATTCCCCGAATTCTAAAGCGCGGATCTCTATATTCCAGAGGCTTACAACTATTCTCGAGGACCTAATGTGTGACATTGGAGATACAATGCCATCATATTAGAGAAAAAAATACTAAAAAAAGACAGATATCATCCATAGTAGTAAATAATTTGAGTGTGGATGTAGTAAATGAGCTAAAATAAAGGCATTCTAACATAATAAATGGAATTAAATAAAATACTAAAGGGATATGTCATTCATACAGTATGAATCACCCATTAAGATGACCACATAAAGTATTACATAAATGTAATTGAACAGAAATTAGATGTATCTACTAATATCTATGATAAGAACCTGATATCTTGTCTCTAATACAAATGAGGGTAACTTTTGAATAATGTAGCCCTAGGACTCAATCCTATAAATCAAATATATGTGCTCAAATTGAAATCAGAAATAATATTCTCATCCACACCGAGGTTCAAATACATTGGGGTGAGAAAACAATCTTATAAGGATTCCATCAATAATGAACCTACAATCTACGTTATTTAGTGCATGCTCATAAAATATGCTCAGCCTAGTTGAGATGCAACTGAAAATAGAAAAAAAATAAATTGAGTCCATAGTTGATACCTAGGTTTCTGATCTCAATCAAATAGTAAAAGTTTCATCATGTATATATATATATATGAGTAAGGAATGAAATAATTTCAAACCGATCACAGTCGATCCATGGTTAGGTAATCTTTATCATCCAGAGATAGTGTGGTTAACGAATTGATCTCGATTTCATACTACTCAATCCATGTATAATTAAATCGATAAATGGGTTTTTAATCTTAATTGAATATACCGTCTTCAACCAATAATAAAATATTCTATGATAAAACTATGTCACCACATGGAAATACATGTATAAACAATAGGTTCACCCGTACTCACCTCCGATCACTAAAATTAATTATTCTATAGAATAAATAGAAAACATATGAATTATCTCTGATTTGAACATCATGAAACTTAATCCATGTAAATCCAGTATGATGTCTGATGCCTAGGTCTCGGCCCATTGGCAGTTGCGACATTGCAGCTCGAATAATCTTTAAGGGTATGACCCTGATTTTATTTATAAAAGGTATTATCTTTGTGTCCAAGTAAATACTCAGAATCTATTCATTTAAATGAATCAAAATACCACTCAGAGGAAATTTTGGTGAGTTTAGTAATTGTGTGTCCACCTGACCAAAGTTTGTATCCTAGGCGTCACTCGAGGAGAGTGTAATCTAATCCTTGATAGTATCTTAAATAAACAATGGATAGTTTCATGAACAATACTCTGTTCATGTTAGACTCATAATCCAGATCCTAGGAACTTCATATGAGCATCCAAATAAATAATTAGTCTCAATAGCTAGATCAAAGGATGTACGTCAGGGAACACCCATAAGGTAATAAACAAATAAAAATGATTAGAAGACTTATTCTTAGAAGTACCTCTGAGAATCCCTAATCAAATATCACATCATGTTAGGAACATCATCCAGAAACCAGGAAGCACTTATGGTAATCACCATTTATCCTCAAAAGAAAATTAAAAGCATAAATAAAAGGGTGAAGGTGTCGAGACACATAAACCCACAACAACTTCCATAGACCCTCGACTCACAAGTTTTGTATATGTTATAAGGTTAAAACATCTATCATCTCTACCCAAACCCCCAATGCACTAGCACATATTCTGTCAAACATTATGGCACCCACTAGGTCCCTCATGTCAAAACAATGTTGAGGAATCCAACTCGGGATCCCCAAGATCTATATGTATGAAAATGAATCCCTATTGGGATCCTATAAGTTAGATTTAATGAAAATGAATTTCTCTTGAGCTTCTAAAAAATACGGAATTCTGTGAAGTAATCCTACATTTGATCCTAAATGTTGAAACCAAAGAAGATTTATCCTATAGAAGATCCTCATAAATAACTAATCCCATGAACTACTTAGCCATAAGTAGACATCTATCAAGTGATATGTTGTCAAGGGAAAATATATGAAATCCTTGGTAGTGTAAGATAGATCGTGGACCATCTCAAATCATGTAATCAATCTAGGATGGTCTAAAAAACCAACCAATATTTCTTACTCTTTGTAGAAAACTATAATTGATTATTGGAGAAAGAACATCTCTTTCAAAATTCATTTTCCTCCGAACACCTCTTAGGAGTCCTCAAATAACCCCATGTGTTCCACTATCATGATTTATGAATAAAAATGCTAAAAATGGGATACTCATGTGTACTATTAAAGATATGGGGTTTAATTATATGAAAACCCATCTAAATGGTGGTGATGGAGGAGTAAATGGTATGTATACCTTAGTACGTAGCTTGTACCCTCTAAGCCCCACATTGGCATGTACTATAGATAGATATGGTGTGTAAATCCAATGTACATGGCATTTAAAACATATACAGGGTGTGTGAACTATATGGGGTACCTTCCCATATAGCTTTCATGGCCTAGCTAGGTATCTTTTCTGGGCCAAGTACCTCTACATGGCATGTATCCCACCCAAGGTCTGTTCATGTACTCTATACAGACAAGTGTCCCAACACTATCTATCTAGCCTAGTTCTCGATAACACATCCAAGAACCAATACCGAAAATGTACTCCCAGTCATGATGTGTGCCATAAAAAAATTTATTTTCTCTAAATATACATAACATATGGTGTGGGTTTATAAACTGCATGTCATGTGATATGTATTTGTGAAAGTGAAAACACTACAATCAACCTAAAACCCTCATTTTTTTAAAATAGCTATAGGTAAACTATTATGAGATTATTAGGAAGTATAAAAGAGGCTTAAAACTATACATAGGTAAACATATTGAGATTTATAGAAAAACCATAAAAATTATGTACGTTTAGGTGGAATCTGATGAAGCATCACTCATTTCCGTGATCTGCAGCTACCACATGATAGTCTGGCTCCTCTCAATATTTGTAGCGGCACCACTATTAATCTCTACCTATTTCTATGTATCTATATATAACTATCCTATATTTTTCATGGAGAAAGAACCACATAGTTTTCATGTAGGATATTATAGGGGATAAATGGAGGAAAAGAAGAAAAGAAAAATAGAAGGAAGGAAAAAAATAAAATTGGCTTGAGCCAGACCCCAGTGACCGACATGAGTTGATGCCTTTACTAGGAAAACACCTTATTTTGTACTCAATTATAGAGACAAGGTATCAATATAAATCTCTGATAAAAATATCTCCCTGATTGAGAATGTATGAATAAATTAATATTAAATTTATTGATTAGTCGTTATTAATTATTCTGTAAAAAATCATTAATAAAAATATTACCAAACACATATCCTAGGGTAAAAAACCTATTTCACGACCAAAGGATTGGTCTTAAAAATAATATGAACTCATATACTAAGGGAAATGAATATTTTACCCCTTAAAAGAATCTGATAGAAAATGTACAAATTTCAAATCAGATTTCTAGACCGGAAAATGTATGGGTCCTTACATACGATAACCTAAAGTTGAAATATTAATTTATATTATAGCTAATTTTAGTTAAAGTAAATTAAAATAAATAATACATAATAATTAAAAAATATATTATAATTTAATAATGATATTAAAATACAAAAAAAATGAATCATTTAGAATGTTTAATAATTCAACCTCTTAGTATTTTCCCCACCTCACTCTGTTTTTTTGGAGACCATAAATATTAGAGATGGATGAAAATATTATTAATTAAAGGTTGGATGTAACACTAGAAAAATTTAGTTTAAAATAACTCTATTCTCAATTGGTTAAATAATACGCAAAACACAAATTAAGATAATTATAAAATACTATTAAAATATTATTCTTCAAATATAAAAATTATAAATTAGGCAATAAATTGGTGGTGCGAGTAGGAATAGATATATTAATAAAAATATGTGTAACTATTTATTATTAATCAAATGTATTTATTAAAGTAAATATGTACCCATTTTTTAGTAAAGTAATTTTATGATTCAAAAGAATGGATTTTCTTCAAAAATGGTATTTGTTGTTTTTTAATAAATATTATAACTAATTTTTTTCCACTTTTAGAAATTTATTTGACAAAAAATAATATAATTCTATAAATAATTATGCTAATATTATCTTACAGTGATTTTTTGGATTTTCCTAAAAATATTTATGTTTAAATAAATAGTGAAAAAAACTAATTTTTTAAAATTGTGATTTTATTTTATTAAATGAAGTAATTTAAAAATACCATTATTTTTTAAAAATTATATTAAAATATAATAATAATCAATTAATTATATATACATAATTAATTAAATAGTAATATTCATCATAATTTATTTTTTATATTTTCCTTTTTCGATTAAAAACACATTTTTTAAATGTTTTTTATTGTATTATATGTTTTTATCATAAATTGATTTTTTCTCTATTATAGAGATATAATATTAAAAAATGTATTATATTATTGGAATTAGTTGATCTATAATAGGTTCATAGGCCCCTTTTATTTATTTTCATTATGAATAGTAATCATAGTAAATATTTATCACTCAATATAGGTAAATGGGTAAACCTCGGTTAAAACAATGAGATAAGGCCTAAAAATATCCTTAAAACATTATTTAAATTTATTTTATATTTTTATACCATAACTATACAATATTCAAAAATTTTGTAATTTATTACTACATTCCATTAATAAACCCCTTAATATGATTTTATAAAATGAATAAAAACCAAATGTCACAATTTCTGTTTTAATATCTCTACGATATTTTTTATGGGATAAGAAGGAATTACATGCAGTTTTAAATGATAATTTTAAATATTAATGAATTTTATTATCAAGTTAATTTATTTTAAATATCATGTGATGGAATGATTACTATAAGTTCTTAATCAACACTAACACACTGCTTGTTCAAGTAATAAAAAAATTAAGAGAATGATTATAAAAACACTATATGTAATATAATTTTCTTGAATTATTATGTTACATGAATTTTATAGATAAATATAAAAAAAATTATGTTAAAAGTTTATATTCAAATTAAATTACCATCTTCATGTCATAAACGTAATATTTTATTAATAGATATGAGAATGACATTCGTGGTATATTATGTTAAAAATATTATTTACTGATTTAAAATTTATAAAACTGTTTTCATATGTAATTCAATGTGATATGGTTTATAATACAAACAATTTTATAATTATTCATCAATTATATATTTATAGAATATTACATGACTTCTATAGTGTAGAAAATTTTCATATCATGGTAATCATCAAACGACTTAATGGTGGTTAAAACTAAGATATAGGGGTTAAAATAGTACCAAAACTTTCCAAAATTTTATTGTATTATATAATATAGACACAAAATAATTATATATTCTAAATTTATTAGTTTTTTCCACTTTAAAAAGAAATTAAAATTATATTAATTTAGTACTTTATGTAATTGCAACAGTGCCCCTCCACACACTTAAAAATGGAATATCATATCCTCTCTTACTCACACCTTTTGAGGACTGTAGTTAAAAAATACCTATCCATGTCTCTGTAAGAAATTCATACCCATGAATTATAGTTCATGTCCTCACAAAAATACAAATCTTAGAAGGACTAAGGTATAATCCAAATCGGTTATTCGAGGATAACGTGTACGTCCTAACCATCATATTTAATGTATATTTATTCTTATACCACCTCAAAATTTTATTTAACCGTGGTGAAAAATTAAAATGAATATTATATATACTAATTTTTTTATTATTATGGGGAAAAATTTTCAATTTCATTTCCATCATATGGATATGAAAACATCACTCATGTTTATTTGTGGATTACTACCTCCATGAAAACAATGTGTTTTGTCTTTCTCAACACTTTATAATGATGGTTATTATAATTGATTCAATAAAAATATATGATATTCCCTACATAATTTTATTTTTTAAAATATAATATATCATTTATTTTCTTATCATTCCATCCATTGTAAAATAATAATGTCATTTATGCTTACATGTGGACTACCACATCCATGAAGTGATGTGATTCATTTTCATGTATTCTATTACTTTATGGTAAAAAATTTAATTTTAAATATGAAATGATAATAATTCCATGATTAATATTCTTGAGATAATGAAAAAATGTCCCCTTTTACCGTGGACAACCTACCAAAGCTATTTTGGGATTATTAATCGAACGTCCCGAAAACATCTGACAAAAACATAACTGATTATGTAACTAAATAAAAAATATTCATAAATTACATTAAAGAGATATTTATAATTTAATTAAAATGAAAAATGTTTCTTAATAATATAAATAACTAATATAATTGTATTATTCAAGAGTTTAAAATCATAGGATTCTAGAGAGGAATTAATGTATGTGATTTTCCTTCAAAATGATGTTTTCAAATGTGGTAAACTCTTTTATTTAAATGTACATGATCCTTAAATGTTTCATGAATTTTCATATTTATGTTGAAAATATTTTTAATACACATTTGAAACTACATTTTATTTTAAATTTTAATATTCAAAAAGGAATATTTTAAACTTTTATCTGTGGATAATTTCGATATTTGTTTACCAAAGATTAAAAAAATGATTTTTTAGCATATATGGATAGACCAGTATTTCCTTCCATCATATCCATTATTTTTTTTATCAATATTCATTTACAATTTTCCATGTTTCTTTCAGAGAAATTGAATCTATAAATAATTTATAAATTTTTAGATTTAAATATTATTTCTACAAAAATAGAATATTTTTCTCATCTTTAAGAGATAAATAAAATTATAATTATTTATGAAATTTAACACCAATTATAATGGATTTTTGATTAATGTGAAAACTAATTTTGTTTTATTCATTATATGGTTCATAAAAATTTTATATCAATGGTGGGTGATCCCAAAAGTGCTTTCATGATGGGTGTTCCTGAAATATCTCTCTAATGAATTTGGTAAAGTAATAGAGTTTACTAGTTATAGGTTACTACTAATAGATATTTCAATAATACAATTAGTTGATTCCATTTAAAGTGTAAATTTAAGGGTGAATGTAAATATAATTTCCCTAGATACCATAATGATAATCTTTTATTTGTTTATAATGTAAATATTTTGATATCAAAATTTAAAAAAATCAGAAAAGGGTTTTATAGAATGTCTATTATGTTTTTTATAATGTTGAAATGATTCCTTTTCATGGAAATTTATTAAATATTATTCATGACTTCAAATAAACAATTATAAATATAATTTTTCATCTATAATTTCATATTATATGTTTTTTTAAATATATAAAAAAATTATCATGTTTCATAGAAAAGTAAATATATTTTTGATGTCAAATGTTTACTCTGAGAAAGGAACTATTTTTATAAATTTTTTCTTTTTATAAAAAGACTAAATGGATTATTTTTCTTTGTATCCCTTAAGGAAATTTTCTTTTCTCAACCCACATTTTCATATGATTTTTTATAAGGCATAAGGATGGGTAGAAATTTTAATAATGTGTTCTAGATATTAGTGTTACAATGAATAAAGAAAGTGTTCCTTTACAAGGAAAATGTTTTGTGGGAAAAATCGATACAATGGGGAAATTTCAACTTTGTTATGTAATATTTTACCTAATTCTTTAAAACACTACACAAAAAAGATCCTAAAAATGTAATAAACTACAAAAATTATTATAAATCATGTAATTATTGGTTTTTATGGTACGCGGTGTTATAGTGGACCACTTATTGATAAATATGGTGAATTTCTAGGGCTTTAATACTCAAATAAATCAATTTTTGTCCCTTTATGGAAAAACATTTCACATAGTAATACAACACTGATGATTTTTTGCAAATAATGGAACTATTTTCTGATTTTTTTTAAAAATTAGGGAACCTTGTTTGTGAAATATAAATTTTTATTATTAATTGTTTTAAATTAATTTAATTTTCATATATTATTATAATTATTCATATGAGCTTCAAAATAAACCAGAATAATGAGTTAGAGGGATTAAAGGGATAAATTATGAAAATAAATTTAGTTAAACTTTAGGAATATAATTATACCCCCCCCCCTATTTTAGGTTAAGATATAATATTCATGTTTCGATTGGTTCAATAATTATTGAAGAGTTTTTAAGGTTGAGGATGGTCTATAATAGTACATGGAAAATAATTAAGGGATGTTAGTGGGTATTTAATGAATTCTACGAGATATTTTTGGTTGAAAGTAGCAAATTAGAATATTTTGAGTATAAATTTTTTTTATTACATAAAGGATTGAAGAAACTTATATTATGTTTTAATATTTTAGTAAATAGTTTATGGAATTTTGGGCAGAAAATTGCTGTTTTAATGAATTTTAGTTTATGTGAACATAGTATAATGGGTGTTATATTGAGTGTACAACACTTCTATGAAGATTACACATACAGTACAAGTTGGTTCAAGAACCACTACCCATTCAAACTAAGAATAGAAGCATTAAAAGTCCCCTAAAAACTATTTTTTACCCTAGACACCCACATTATTCTCCTAATTCAACCCCAAATCATAGAAATGGGTTTATTGTGTTATTTTGGTGATTCCAATTCACTTATCTCTCATATCATTATCATAATATAGTATATTATTTCTCGATAAAAGGTGAATTTTTTCATTTATTATTTATATTTCTTTATCTTTTTTTATTTAGTTCCCAATTCCAGGGATGTGTCTTAGGGGTTTTATCAAGGTATTTTGAAACATGTATAATTGATTGGGATTTTTCATGGGGATTCTAGAACAAAATTATATGATTTATATGCATGATATTTAATTAATTATAAGAATATTTATGATACTCCAAGACAATTTCATTAATTTTTTTATAATATATAGTATTTTATAGACAATAAATTGGATACAATTGTGGTTTTTTCATAGGTTATTTTGGTATGATTTTTATGAGAAATGAGACGTGTTGGAATGAATTTAATAAAGTGATTCAAGGTTGGTGTCCTCTCTTACACTCTATTATGTGATTATTTATGGGTTATTATATGTTATTTCTAAAAATAATTATTTTAAATTGATTTATAAATTATTTATAAATGATTAATTATGAAATTTCATATTAGGTTTTAACGTGAATGTAATTTAATTGGGATAAGATTTGAATATTCTAGGACTGTGGGTAATTTCCCAAAAATATAGGAATGGGATAAATATGATTTGGACCATGAAATTCTATTTTTTTGATTAATTAATTGTAAAATTTAGTAACTATTTTTATTAATTAAATGCTAAAAGGTTTGGTCATAATTTTAAGTTGTGGTCTTAAGAATAGTTACTGAAACAAACTAAAGTGTGTGAGTTATTAGTTTAAATAGAATTGATTTTGGGATCATAATTTTATATATGGGGGTTTTAGGGGATATATGGATTGGATTTCTGTGGGATTTACCCATGTTGTTAAAATATTTACTTAAGGTTACTTTGGTTTACAGGTGTAAATGGGTGTCAGAGTTAATTACTTTCAAAATGGAGAAATTATTGAATGTTTAGATGTAACATTTTTACATATCTTCTTAAATTAATTATTATAGTATGTTAATTTTTTTATATGTGTAAAAATGGGATGGTAATTATTTTCATAATACACTTTATTGATATATCGTTTTCATATATAATGGGTGAATGGGAAGGTACTAAGGAAATCCTAATGAGGTTATTTTGTCATCACTATATGTGTATCTAGTTACACATGCAGATGATGTTGGTATGAGTTATGTTTTACTCATTTCATGGTATTTTAGCATTTATAAGATGTTTATCGTGGTTAGTATAGACTAATGGGGGACGTTTTTTTTGGTTTTTCACACAATTATATATTTCTATTATTGGGTAAATTATTATATATTTTTTATGTATAGAGAAATTTAAATTTACATATTTTATGTCATATTTTATTTTCTAGGATTTAGATGTCTCAAGATTTATGGTAATAAATCTTTCACCATGGTATTTTTTATTATTTCTATTTTAATATTAATCCTTTAAGGGTTGGGGGAGATGGCTAAGCACATAGAAACATTCGGATTCGTCTTATGGTCAGGCTTGAGAAAAATGGTTAGGTTAGGATTTTTCAAAGGGTATCAACTCTGTTAGGTTAGGGTCTAGTAATATTATAAGAGGAATTTATTGTGACATTATTTTTATAATATAAAAATTTATTATCAAAAAAATTATAAATATAAATTAATTTCCAAGAATTTTTGGAAATAGGATGTGTCCGTAAACTCAATGTGAGTCAATCACTAATGTTTTACCTAGGTGATGAGACTTGGCTAGCACAAGACATGATTGGTTATGAATCTCATTCATCATGTGGTACCATGATAGGGATTTCATATCGTACTATTGAATTTTTTTGGTATTAATATACATTGGTTATGAATGAGCATTGAGTTTATAAAAACTTATATTTACTCAATTATTATTTATTCTCTGACTAATATGGATTGGATTTCTAATAATTCGTAGTGTGATGTTTTTTTATAGAAAAAAGGTTTGTGGTTTTGGTACATTACTGTGAAAATGAAGCTGGTAGTCTTAGCATTTTATATTATTTTTTTTATGGTTCCATTATGTAGATTTCTTATTATCTTTTTATTTCATAATTAGAAATTTATAACACTAAAATTGAGTCTTATTAATGGATTTTTGGATTGTGTAAAATGATTCATTCCTAAAATCATTTTTAAATCCATCAAAGGACATAATAGTTATTGATAAATATTTTTTTTCTACTTTTTTTATTCAGTGGAAACCAAATTGGATTCATGTTTGTTATCTATACAATGATAATAACATGATTTATTTAATAGATTTTAATTTTTTAACTCCTTATGTTTTCCTCATCATATTGTAAAAAAAATTTGTTTGAAATATATTCAATAAGGATATTAGGTTATATATGTTTTGGAATAACGATATTTTTGACTTATTTATCCTTTAATTTTAAAAAATGAATTTTAATAGGGTTATTTCATCTTGAACATGTTTTATAAAATTTAATAAATTAATTTTTTATTTGTGTTTTGGTTTTGACTAGTCATTTGATGTTGGTAAATGGAATTTTATTAAACATATTCTAGATAATATCTGTTTTCTAATGGTAAACCAATGATATTTAGAAATTTTTTTAGAGTTGTCTTTAATGATAGTGTGTGACATTACATGAGTAATTAATTTTATGTTTATTTTATTTTATAATATTACACATCTAATTTTTAAAATTATAATTTTGGTTTGATATTTCTTGGATATGATTTCCATTTTCAGATAAAATCCCATTTTATTTTCCTCATGTAGTGAAATTATTTTCTAAAAAAATGGTTAAATTTAGTTTTTATTTAAAAATAAAAATTTATCCATATTGTTTTTTGTAAAATTGGGATTTTTTATTTATATTTTTTAAATCATTTTATAACATGATCTAGATTATGTATGTTTTAAATTATATGATAAATGATTTATTATTTGGGTAAAATTTATGTGATGAGTTATTTTTTGGTTTGAAAATATTTTGGGAATGTTGGTTTTGTTTCAATTGGAATATTAATTTGTGTTCTTTATTTAGAGTTTTACTAAGTTAAACATGTTGTTTTTTATAAAACATAAGGATTTATTTTCATTAAAATTAAAGAGTTTTCTTAATTATTTGGTTTCCTAAAGTGTGAATTTGAAATTGTTTTAAATTACTCAATTCATTATAGTAGTTCTAAATTAATGTGAAAATGGTTTAGATAAAATGTTATTTCAAAAAAGTTATAGTGGTTATAATGTATCATTTAATCCATGTGTAAATATAAATAATTTGGTTTTGGTAGGGGATGCCTCTTTTGGAACATGATATTTTTTAGAAATAGGTGAAATGCAATGGGAAAGAGTGGGTTAGATTAATGTATGGGTAATTAATGTTGTTTTATGATTGAATCATATTTTTGATATGGGGAGTAAATATATAGACATGATCCATTGGTAGTAGGGATTGGCCGCAATCCCCTGATCAAAAAATTAAATTTTTTTAAGTGTACAGTATAGTACACACATATGGTCGATCTCTTGAGAATGCCTCTCACATGCACTATTTTTCAATTTTCACTATTTTATTATCATAATAACACATACGTAATTATAATAATATCGAGGAAAGGGTTTAGATTAATTTGAAAAATATCTATAAATTGGTTTGAATTATAAAAATTCAAAATTTATAGTAACAAAATGAAATATAGATCAATGTTAGAGGAGTGTTATCACATCCATGGAAGAATAAATGTGACCTTATTAATTATATTTAAAAAATTCGTCTATAGTTTTCATAATGAAAACTATTAATATAATTCAAGTAATCACCCTCATTGTACTTAAGTTATGAATAATAGGCATTATCTAGACCACATGAGAAAACTAACTACCCCTTATCTTCATGGAAAGAAACTATATTCTTTCATTATTTAATCCACAAACTAACAACTAAAATAAATAAAGGGTGAAATATTATAAAAGTTAATTATAAATAAAAAAAATGAAATATTGTGAAATAAATATCACCTATCTATCATTCTATATCATATATGAGTTCTTGATGGTAAATTAAGATGAAGAAATAAAATAATGAAAACTCAAAACAGTCACAGTTTGTACCTAGAAAAAATGTCAAATTATATCTCTATAGCCATGGAGATAGGACGATTGTGTAGGAGGATAACCAAAATAAAATTAATGGAGTGAGAAAGATAAATATAATATATATTAAAAATAGATAATAATATTAAAAAACTAATAAACAATTCCCTTAGAAACTCAAAATGGTCAACTCTTAAAATGGATATGGAAGTAAAAGTTTATAAGTATGAGTGTCTGATCATTTTCGATCCAAATAAATCCTCTTAAAATTGATGCATCGTTTTACTATTGAATGGATGAGTCTAGAAATTTTTTATTCTATAAAGTTATTCATAGATGTATTTTCTATTCAAAAATAACATTTTAGATTCATTATACTTGTGTACGAAATGATATATAAATATAAGTAAAGTAAACTGGTAGGGTCTTGTACACTCAATAAAATCCAATTCTCCAATTTTCATGAGTTTATGGCCCTAAAAATAGGTGAATATAGAGAATCCATTATAAAAGTAGATATTTATATGCTTCTGGTCAATATTTTTGTATTATTTTAGGTCGTTCTTTCATATACATTATGAAATATGGGATCATCATCAAAACTCATCAAAACTATGAAAAAATTTAGAGACCCCACTTGGAACATGGTTTAATTCAATGTAACTAATACCATCATGAATATTATCTCCAAAAAATAATTCTTCAAACTATATCAGTATATAAATTTTTACAAAGAAAATATTGAAGTGAATAAAAATAGAAAACTTAGTCATCTTAATAATATGAACCAAAATAAACCTAAATCCATGAAATATTGAAATTTCACTTAAAATAAAAAATGTTAGGATTATAATATTGAATTATAGAATAAAATTTATTAAAATAAGATCTTCATCAATACCTATAAATTATGATTTTCATACTTATGAAATTACCTAAAACTAAGGTAAAAACAGTTCCAAGGTATAATTATAAATACTACTAAATTCTCACATCCAAAGAAAATATCACACCTCTTACTAGGAAACTAACTCTATCACTAAAAAATGATCATTAGATTTTATTCAATTTCATTATAATTTTCATGTTCATATTAGTCCTACTTCTCTAAAAAGGTATTTCTCTCTTAGTATGGATTTTAAATTGATCTATTCACATTTCCATTGACATGAATAATCTTCATATTATCGAGGAAAATATAATCTATCCAAACCATGAGAAAAATAATTAAATCATGTGGGATTTTACATGGTGATTGTGGTGGCAATGGTTTTGTGGGTAATATAATTTAAAAAATGAATGTCTAAAAAGGGGATCCAAAACATTTACATATAATTTCATGAATATTCAAGTGAAAAAACATAAAATATACCTCACTAAATTCTCTTTCAAATGAGAATATATACACAAAACTTTTTAATGACCTGGCCGATGAGTTCAAAATTGAATAAAAATAAGGATTTATTCGAACATCTTCTTTTTTCAAACATTTTTCTTTTTATTTTTCTCATTATTTTTTAATTTTAATTTTCAATTATTTTTCCTTTTTTTCATTCTTCATTTTTTGAATAAAAATTAATGGAATAAAGAAATTACAATGAATAATTAATCATGTCCAGTTCTCCCTCTCTACTTCCCAAATATTGATTGCACCTTACACCACCCAAGAATTCACTTATACCCAAAAAACTCATGAATGGACCTTTCCCCATACTCAAACATGAAATATCCATGAGGAAAAATTAAAATAGAGAGAATGTAATGAAATATAATATAATGTTGTGTCTAAAAAGTTTAACAAAATTAATAGTTTATAGGGGATAACAATGGTGGATGTGAAGGTAGGTATAAAGTTAAAAATGTTTCAAGATAGAAGATTTCACAATCATATCCAAAATATTTTATAAACTCAAAAACATTGAAATATATCTAATGAAAATTTATTAATATCAAAACATGACTCAAAACACATGAGATAAAGATAAATGTTTAGAAGATGTCAAACTGTTTTATTGGCCTCGTTGTTTGGGAATGAAATAAATTTTTAATAGTACTAGTCTACATGTGTTTAATAATCAATCAGAATTCAATAAACAAAATAGATTGGAAATGAGGAATACAAAACAATTTTAGAAAAAATTTAAATACATAAATATTGAGATGAAGAAACAATCCAAAAATAATCATGTGGTTTAAATTTATAAATGATATAATATAAGATAAAGATCCCAAAAATAATCAAAAAATAAAAATAGAAAACAAAAAAAATAATAATTCTTTATTTTAAAATCATGAAAAAATGGAACACTTATAAATCGTAAAATTAGGTTAACAACCCCACCACGCACAAAATTATGGTTTAGTAAAACAAGATTTAATCTCAAATAGAATTAATGAAATCTAATGGTAGAAAAACAAAAGGGAAAGTTAATGGATATATAGAGTTATTAAAAAATTTAATTCCATTTTAATCCTAAATAAAATATCTAAAAAAACAAAATTACATTATTAGAAGAAAAATAAAAGAATTATAAATAGAAGGAAGGGTTGGTTTGAACCCCCCCCCCTAGTGGGTACTATATTTTTACTTCTCCAAGAAAGTATGATCATGTATTTTATCCCAAATCATAATGTGGATGTTTTTTGTTAATCGAAAAACTCTAGAACAACTACTTTTTTGTGCTCTTTATATTTCAAATGTTATACAAAACCCCATAGAGATTTTATTCCTAATCAATCCCCTTAGTAGTGATATAGTTCTTATTACATGGGGGTAAGATAAATAATGGGTCCTCTTACTTTTCATCCACTACATGTTTGGAATCTACTTTTAATGCA
This sequence comes from Viscum album, assembly GCA_963277665.1. Classification (NCBI taxonomy): domain Eukaryota; kingdom Viridiplantae; phylum Streptophyta; class Magnoliopsida; order Santalales; family Viscaceae; genus Viscum; species Viscum album. The sequence goes on from OY728155.1 coordinate 1,912,870,973, forward strand.
TCAATGGCATATATAACTATATTTTATCAAATATTTTAGTGAAGGGGAATTCAAAAAAAATTAACTTGAATAAGATAAAAACATGATGAATCAATAAGGTAATCTTCTAGTTGAAGTGGGTTATATTGAATATTGATTTATTTATGTGAAGTAACTAGAAAATCAATTTTGGTAGGAGAATATTCATCTTATACTAATACTCATTTTAAATCCATTCATTATAAAAATATGAAAATTCAATGAAATGAATGGTGATATTCAATTAGAATTCAATAAAACCAAATAAACATAAATACTAAAAAATTATAATGTCAAAATGTAACCTAGATTTTAAATTATTCTTAAATGTAAAGTTCCTATAGGAGTTAGTTTATTGGATTTAGATGTGGGTAATCAATATCCTAAATAATTTCATCAAATTAAATCAATTTAATGGTTTCTTATTTAAAAAAATTAATAAGTAGATAGTGATGATTTAACATTCGAAATGTGTCATGACCCAAGCTAAAAGGGACAGAGCCACCACTACCCCAATTCTACAAGCATAATCCAGGGGCATGTGACAAGTTTTGAAAGGTATAACTAATATGGGAAGACTTTTCCTAATGTAAAAAATACATGCCCAACAAGAAATATTTATGATCCTGAAAAAAATGGAAAAATAAATGTTGCGCGAGCCCAAATCTGAATCCCGAAGCTCCGACTATCGTATGCGGTAAAATTCACCAGGGTATCCCTATACCCCTTTGTAATCTCTATATACTAGAAGGTAATCTTCATAGGACACTGTAATTTCATGAAAATTTCACGAAAGGGTGAGTATATACATACTCAGTATAATTCCCAAAAAGCTAAAAGGGGGTTAATAAGAGACACAATAGGAAAAAATTACTCAACCCATCATAATAGATTAATAAATCAAACTTGAGGGATATATATATATATATAAATATATATATATATATAATAAAAAAATTACCCTAGATAAGAGTGAAATGGGATCTCTATCTGACATCCTAACCCCTGGAAAGAGTCTTCCATTAGTTCCCACAGTCCATCAACAATGCCCTGCATCTCATTCATCTTTCTGAAGAAGAATCCATATGGGGCCATTCTTATCCATTGTTCTACACAATTGAGGGGCCACAATCTCTATGTAGAGGACTCATCCCTAAAATGTTAGGGGGGTACCACTCGATGAATGGAGTACTCACTCCCTAGTACGATAGGGGGTTCAACTTAGTATTTGGAGGACTCATGCCCTAGTCCATCAAGGGTACTACTCATTATATAGAAAACCAATTCCATTGTTGCTTCTAGGGGTACCAATCAGAATATAATGTAACCACACCCTGAGCGCATCAAGGGTGTTCGACTCTATAGATAAAATACATGTTCTCTTGTGCGTCATGGGGGTACCACTTGGTTGATAGATGACCTACACCCTACTGTTTCATGGGGTACCACTCAGTAAATAGATTACAAGAACCCTAGTTCATCATGGGGTTCCACTCTATAAATATATGACCTATTCCAATTTTCATTATAGGGTTACCAAATTGTACATAGAGGACTTGTTCGTGCATGTGCATGGGGGTATCACTGTATAGATAGATCACCCACGCCCTAGTGCATTAGGGGGTGCCACATAGTAGATAGAGAATCCACTCCCTAGTTCATCAGGGGGCACCACTCGGTATATTGAGTGACCAAAACCTAGTGTGTCAGGGGGTACAACTCTAGTTCCTCTGATGATCCTACTAGATCACTACCATCATCTAGTGCTGCCTAAAGAAGTGTCATAATTACAACACCTCACATCAAATCCCAAAATCCACCATGAATTACACCAACAAAATATTCATGGAAAACACTCCAAACATACTAATCATGATCAGAAATATTATTCAAATGTAGGAGATATGATAGGAATAAATTTTCCTCAAAATGAAGTTCACATGGCATATAGGGGAACCCACAAGGTGTGTGGTTGAGCCCTACAACCCGATCATGTCCCTTAAATACATGGATCTCATCCCATTTTACCTTACACATCATTTTATGGGACTGAATAGTGTTCCTCATCCACCTAAGGTTTCTCTCATGCTCTTGGTCATGTCTGTGTGATCTTTTTAGTCCCTGAGTGAATTAGCGGTGTACTATGTGTGATCTTTCTAGAACAAGAGTGATAGTCAAAGAAAAAATCCATCGCTTACCTCAAAGTTAGTCCAGAAACATCCTAGGGGAAGACACCATATAATACTCCATGACTGAAGCAATTCAGATACCATAAAATCCAGATACACCAAGGGAAGCACATCCCAACTGATGGGTTATGGGTTTCGGCCTCCTACACATAAAACCCCATCGTCCTTCCATGATATCTCTCTACCACATAGAGGAGAATTTTCTCCCATCAGTGAGAAGGGATCTGGCTCATCTGTGGTGACAATAAATATGGACTCAGATTGTGGAAAATCAGTCCATACCCAATATGATGTCATAATTTATCATCATGAAGGGAAAATTTTAAATTAGAAATGTTCTCCACAAAGCGATATCCCACACTTCTAACAGATAAAAGATATTGAATAAGCATTCCCTATAGGAACCTTAGGGAAAAGATGGTGTGCTAACATCTCATTAGTGAGCTCTATCTCTCATGTTTAGAGTAATGAGAAGATGGAATAAATCACACATGTTTCTACTAGTACTAAAAAAATAGTAGAATAATCACATATCATACCTATGATTATATCATGTTCCACTAGTTTATACACCTCTATATCTTGTAGTTGTCCATGACCATGGATGCAAGCTCCATGAGCCTCACATGGTCCATCTGGTGGTTGTAGTGCAAGGAGATCCTAACATCATCCACCAAACATAACTCATCCTCCTCTAGATCCCCACCATCTCATCTGTTATATCTTCCTCCCTATGGTCCACCATTCCCTCACCTAGGAGATCCATGATAACGGTGTTGCCTCTTCCATGGAGGTCTATCCACCATTTATATGCCATCCTCAGTACGTCCAGTCAAGAAATCAGGTGCCATGTGACCTCATCCATCACATGAATAGAACCTCATCACTCCAGGATTCCCAATTCACTTGTATGGTAGATATTCCACATGAATTCATGCATATATTTTTTCATTGGGAGGTCTCCTCCACTGAGACCATACCATCTGGCACTTGAAAACTATTGTATATGGCTCATCCATATAATTCCCACAGAAAGCTCCAGTTACTAGGTGTCCCTATGATGGGAAGATATATTAAACCAGTACCTATATCAACACTAATACATAAGTGTGAATATAAAGTGGTACCACACTCTATTATATGTCTCTACGAAGACACTACTCAAATTTAAATTCTTGGAAGAAGCCATCCCAAATCTTGTCAATGGAGTATCGTGTAATGTCTTTGAACCTAGAAGTATATTAAACAAATTTTATCCCTCCTAGATGCAGCACTTGAAGATATTGAGTCTAAACTGATTGATATAAGGAAGATATGTACTCCTCAAAAAAATAGCTACTAGAATCTGGTCTATGAAAGTGTCAACCCGTCATTCATCTTTGTGATAAGACTCCACTAGATCCTAACTATTCCATGGAAAACATATTCTAACAATGAAACCACCTAATTAGACACTGTTCAGATAATCCTATAAACTTTTTTAATCAACTCTAGCCAATTATTTTACACCTAGGTATTTTTTTGACTGTGGAATCCCAACGGAATCTAGTTCCAGAACATATGGAGTGTGCTAATTCTTCATATATCATTAGGTTGATTTCCCGGTACTATTTATTTCTTGACAGGTGGGGTGATCTTATATGTCCTCGTGGAGGAAGAATCGTGCATGATAGCCCCTTAGTTAAGGTCTTATCAGTCATCATATAACCATCATAATATATAATCATAATCTTATATGGAAATCTTTGTAGATGCATCCTAAAAATTTAATCAAGACATACCATGGTCAGATGAGAATATATATGTGGGGAAAAACTGAAAAAATGATAGTCAAAAGACTCAATCCTATGTGAATCATGTACCATTGATCCCTATAACTAATTTTTTGGGATAACAAGTCGAAAAGAAATTATTCATATTCCTAGGGAATGGATATGTCGGTCATCATACCAACACTAGGTTCTCGGACTAGAAATTCACACTCAAAACACTTTGACATTGTTTCCCTAAGTACCAAAAAATTCTTTGTAAGGGGAAAAATTGAAACTCTATCACATGGAATAAAATACTCTAATGCCAATCTATTACGACGCGACCCAATAGGGCTCTAGACACAACTACCCCATGCCCGCTTTCATATGCTAGGGGCTGGAAAAATGTTTCAAAGGGCATAACTAATATGGTAAGCCTTTTTCTAATGTATCTATATGATCAAACCCAACCATATCTCTATATAAGTGTACAGGAATAATAAAGAAATATGATACATCTATAAAATAAATCTTACAAGTAAAACATCTATGGATTACAAGAGTAAAAAATAATAATTTAAAAGGAAAATGGGGAAGATACATTCCCATGTAGAAAGATGTCCCAACCTGAAGAAAAATATTGAGTGATCCTAGCTTTGAATCGTCAATATCCGACCACCATATGTGTTCAAAAAAACCAAGGTATCCCTATGATAATATATAATCACCATAGACTTATACATCATCTTTATAATACATGAATAATGTGGGGAAATTCCATATATGGATGGGTATTTACAAACTAAGTAGGATTCCCTAAAAGCTAAAGGGGGAGATGCAAGAGAAACTATTGGAATAGATAACTCTACCCATATAAAAAGAGTAAAAAATACAACATCAGGGGTATATATATATATATTCTCAAAAAAACAATCCCAAAATGAGAGAAAAGGGATCTCCAGCTCACATCTCATCCCAATAAAATATTTCTCCATCAGTTCCAATTGTACATCATAGATGACCAGCATCTCGCGTGACTGTCTTGAGAAGTATACATATGGAACTATGTTATACCAAAGTGACTCATAGTTAAGTGGAAAAATATCTTTGTAGAGTACCTACACCCTATTGTGTCATGGGGTACCACTCAACGTATATATGACCTACACCCTAGTACGATAGAGGGTACCACCCAGTATATAGAGGACTCGTTCCATATTCCATCATGGGGGTAGTACTTATAGATAGATAACCTAAATATTGGTTAGGTTAGAGGGGTACCACTAATTAGATAGATTACCCGCAACCTAGGTGTTTCAGGGGGTAACATTGATTAGATTTAGGACACGTGCCCCAGTGCGTCAGAGGGGTACCGCTTAGTAGATAGAGGACATGTTCCCAAGTGTGTCAAAGGGGTACAAATCTGTATATAGAGGACATGATCCCAGGTAAATCAAGGGGTACCACTCAATAGATATATGACATACACCCCAGTGTGTTATGTGGGTACCACTCAGCAGATAGAGGACTAGAAACATGGTGTGTTTGGGCTTACCACTCAGCAGATAGAGGACTCATATCCTGGTGCATTAGGGGGAACCACATAAAAATTATAAGACCTATACCCTAGTGAATTAGAGGTTACCACTCATTAGATATAGTATTTGTGCCCTAATGCATCAAGGGGGTACCACTCTAGTTCCTATGATGATCCTACCTGATCACTGCTATCATCGAACACCACCAAATGGAGAGTCACACTAGGAGCACCAAAAATCATATCCCAAAATCCACCATAAAGGTCACCATAATTTTAAACATTGAAAAAACTAATGATAGGATAATATATAGACAAATTATAGTTCCAAAGGAAGGAGATACGAGAGGAGGATTTATTCCTCAAAAAAGTGTGTACACAATAAGAAAGTGAACCCATGCTATGTGTGCTCCCACCGTACTGCCAGTTTGTGTCACATCTAGTACAATAATTACGACCCATATTTCCCAACACAACATGTAAGGGGACTATAGGGAATTCCTCATCCACTCAGGGTCCTTCCTATGCTCCTGGTATTGCCAGTGTGGTCTTTCATGTGTCGGTGTACCTTTGTCGTGTACGTTGACCATGTGTGTGTACATCATGTATGTTTCTATCTATACCCATGTCCATGTTCTCCCAGAATACATGTTGGATCACCAGAAATCGATTACATGGAATTTTGGGGTCCCAAACACCGTATAACATTTAACTCACTCAGAATCCCTAGTCACCATAACCAAGGGCCTACATGTCACGTGTTCTTTAGACCACACGTCATGCATGGAGGTCCTTCATAGAAACTATAAATTTTATCTATTTTTCCATATATTATTCCTCTTTCACCTAATGGAAACCCATTTTTTAAGGAATTTGTCGCTAGACATTGATTCTGGTCCTTCAGTTGCTGGAAATTGGTGTTACGGTCCTCCTGCACAAAGTCTGAGTGCCAATGTCACTCCTCCCATTCCATGCTGATCATTCTTGTATCTAGAATCCACAAGAATCATTACCTACATAAGCACATTAAAATGATCATAACTAAAAGATATAAAAAACTGATAATTCTCAATAATTTAATCATAAGGGTGGAAATACATATACGGTGAATCTTACCTTCAGATTAGTTTGAAAATTGATGAACAAATGTGCTCACCAATTGAGTAGAAAGATCTATTTTGTTCACTTCATCTCTATTTTCCTTGATATGGAGGCCAATCATCACCCGATCTCAAATCCCAAATGATGGGTGGTAGTATTTCCTCTTAAGGATCTAAGGGTTATGTGGATTAACCTCGTGATTCTCCATAATTTCATATTTATATAAGTCTTAATAGTGGGTCATTCAAATTAAATAATTAAATTAATCAGTAAATTTAATTTAAATGCACCTACAGACATTTGCTATTTCTAAACGCCCCACACCAAGAAGCTCTAGGTCATTCATAAGGTAAACCACCGATTATAAATTCAACAGTGGTCTTATATTATCAATATGGGACTCTGTTTAATTGTTATCGAATTATTTTTGAAAAATACTTAGTGGATGATATAAAATATATTTATTATTTTTATAATATTATTTTTGGACACACTGGTCCTCGTAAACTCACATTGTCTCATCTCCTGAATCTGAAAAATATTTCTAAATATATTCAAACTTTAATAAGGAAAAAACATGGTCTCTATAAAATTAATTTGAAAATATTATATATTATTGCTTCTATAATTTCATCACAATACTCTTCTAAATATGGTTTACTCCTAGAATAACATCAACTAAAAAGTATTATTATTTAAAAATTATTAGAAATAATATTGGCATCTTCAAGTTTAGAACCATTATAATTCATCGTTGTGAGGTTTATAAATTTAAAATTTTAGAGGAACTTGCTCTAAGTCTTCCTCTCCCTCAGGGAAGTGTAAGGAATTTCAATTTCATTCTTTATTTCTTCAAGAAATTTAAAATTATATTTAAATCGAGTCATCATCATTTATTCCCTTCTGGGAGAATAAAAGTTTTGTTCAATAGGGAATGAATAATAATAAGCCCTATGATACTCCATATGTATGAAATCATTTCATAAAAATGATATATAATGATGTTCTATTTTTTATTTTTTAAAAATTTAGGATTTTTTTGTATTTATATTAAAAGATGTGTGTGCAGGTGGAATGCCTCCCCGTAAATAGTGAGAAATTGAAAGGTCTTTATTTCATATATCATTAATAAATAAATTATAATTTTCCTAAGTATACAGTATAGTTCACATCCAGGGTTTGTCTCTGGAGGAGACCACTCACACTCTCATTTCTATTTTAATTATTTAAATATAATAATAGTATACACTAAAAAATACTAATATTGGAAAATATTTTTAAATGAATTTAAAAAACACATATATATATATATATATATCATAAAAAGAAATTATGGATGAAAAAAATGAAAAGTAACTCAAATTCAAAATAATGATATTACTTCCCCGGGAGAAGACATGTGATTTCATTATTATATTTAAAATATTTCATCATAATTTTATACAATGATAAATATAATACCATTAAATTAATCACCCTCACTATACTTAAATAGTGAATATGAATCATACTGAAGACCCCATGAACACATAAATGACCCATTAACTCCATGGAATGCAACTATATTTGTTCATTATTATATCCCCCAACTCGTTACCCAAACAAAGGGAGGAATAAATGGATAGAAATGGTTAGGAAAGTAATGAAGAAAATATAACCTTTAATAATTTGAAACAAATTTTAACTACCATTTTACTCTAACATCTCTAAATTCCCTAATTTTAATTAAGATGAATATATAAAATAATAAAAAATATTAAAGAATCACTGTGATTTCCTAGAAATAAATTTCAAATTAGTTCTTCAAAATCATGGAGATATTATGATCATAGAGGAAACACAACATATAAAATATGTTAGGTGGGTAAATAGAAATATAATTTATGTTAAAAATAAATAAGACTATTAAAAAAGTAAAAATTATTCCTTGTCTACTAAAATTGGATAACTCATTGAATGTTTGTGGAAGTAAAAAATTTATATAGAACATTGGTGTATAATTTTCAAGCCTCATATATGATTTGAATGTCCATCCTTGTGTGGCCCAATAAACCGAAGAATCCAAAATATTGGATTTATATAATTTTTTTAATATATTTCGTGGATGTTTTTCCTTAAAATTTTATCATCATTGTAAATGTTTAGAAAAATTTATTATTGTGTTAGTAAAGTAAAATTTTCTATTCTCATATACTCTTTGAATTCAAATAATCTAGATTCTCATTCATTTAGGGATTTAATAAATGATAAATCATGAGAATCCATAGTTAATGAAGTTTTTATTCAAACAAAAATAATTATTCCTTTAAAATTTAATATCATTTGGTATAGTAACTAGTTATATATGTTTTAATCATCAAAATACATCAAACATATGCATTGGTTTTGAGGCCCCACTTACATGCTTCATTTAGGGATCACATGTTTGGATTTAGCAATTGGTCTTATAGAATAAAATACATCATATCAATCATATAATCTTAAAAAAATGTTTCCCTATTTTTATAAATGTTGAACATGTCAAAATTATGAAACTAAATAAAAATAAAAAATTAATACATTTTCATAATAAATACCAAATTAATCCTAAATCCCAAAAATACGATAACTTCCCTTAAAATGTATTTAGATAAAAACATTAAATTGCATAATGAAATGTTTCAAAATATGCTCTTCATCAGCCATGAAACTTCATCTATTAGTTTATATAACTATATGTTTATATGGAATAGTAGGGTACAAAGACTTATCCATTTATTAATTCTATAAATTGATAGATAGGAGATCTAGGTACACAAATTTTTCATTCCATTGATGTAACCCCATTGTTATATGGGGAATATGTGACCTTAAAAAAGGGTAACAAATCAATATTAGATAGTTAAAACTTGTTGATCATCGCATATGATGTTAATTTGGTTTAATTTTGTTGTTTTATTTCTCTATGGGAACTATGTAGACTGGTGGAATCTGAAATTATTGCATGACTGATAATAGTTGGATAGTGAATCTTTGAGATATGGAGGGTAATTTTTTGGTTTTTGTGGGATATAACCCCTCTTAAATATTATTTGATGTTAAAATATAATGGCCTTCCAGTAGTTAAATTTTATCATTTATTTGAAGGACCATTTATGTAAGGTTTTACTAAAGGTTGATTTTGATTTGTTAATTGGGTTTTAAAGTAGTTGGAATGGTTTCCTAAGTTCTAGTATTTCTCTTATTTAGACTAAATTTTATATATTTATTCATTTTTATTCATTTTTTCCTTGTTGAAGATGTGTTATAGTTTTATTTGAATCATGGTTATTATTGTTTCCAATATGGAACATGTAAAGAGGTTTGGGAACCAAATAGTACACAATAGATAATTGGATGGATACTAGGATTATATAATTGATATTGAAAGAATGATTAGTTTTATTAAGATGTTGTTATTGGGATATAAATATTATTGATTTTTTGGATTTTATTAGTTTTAGAGAATATACATTGTGGTTGGAATTATTATAGACTGTTTTGAATCATTGGTTTTATAGTGGTGTGTTTGTGTTTTGATAATTGTTTGGGAAAGTATGGAACAATTAATTGTATGTTATTATTATTATTATTATATGGTATCATGTAATTACTGATTTTTAGTTAATGGATTGTGGAATAAATAACCTTAGATGAGTTTCATGTTTTTTTATGTTGAAACTATTATTCTTGTAACACGATTCCCACCCTTTGGACATCAACTATAAGAAAAAGTATGAATGTCCATTGGTTCTTAAGAATTGTGATTACATGAATGGTTTTGTAAACTACATTGCATAACACTATCAAAATATAATAATTAATGGTAAAAATTTGAAATCACACACAAATTTATTTCATAAAATTTATATTGTTCATGAAATTTTCTACAAGTATAGATAAATTCCTTTTTCCATTTTAATGGGGAGGAGAGAAGACCCAACCCATAGAGACCCCATCTGATCTAGTAGATAGAAATTTTTTAAATCCCAAGCCTAATTTTAATATCCCAGGGTCTAGTGAATAGCACCGACTATGAATATTATACAATATAGAAGGCCATAGCCTAAAGTACATGTATGAAAAACAAGTCTCCACAAATGATAAAATTACAATGAGATATAAATAAATAAACAAAATATAATATATTAAATCATGTGGATCTTTCTATATATACATAAAATAGATAAAATGTAATACTTAAATATATATTAAAATATTGGCCCAATATCTAGAGAAAAACATCCAACCGAAACAACTAGTAAAAATGATCTGCTCAAGGAAATAGCTCCCAACATGAACACTACCTATATTCATCACCATCAAGAACTGAAACCCACACCATTTCCACCATTATCACCACCAATTTTTTTCCATTTTCATAACACACAACACATGTGGGTGATACACACATATAGGGGTGATTATATACAACCACAATAGGATTCCCAAAAATCATTAAATTAGTTAATAGACATAATACAACTCGTGACCCATGTTAAAAAGGTGGGTGAGTAAAAAGACCCTGATATGCTTGGAAATAAAATAACTATAAATATATTAGATATTCTTGATCATCATAGTAAAATAAATCAAGATTTTATGTCCCTAATAACCCAAGTAATTTGAAATTCCCATCATTATGAAACCCATGTCACCTCACTGAAATTTTAGTGGGGGACACATGAATTTTCGAAGAATGCATGTTGGTTGAGGGACTGTAAAATCCCAATATAGGAATCATACCTCATTGAATTGTACTTATAAAATGACAATGTACCTAAGTCATATTGAGGTCCTGCACCCCAATAGTGGGGGATTTCTAGACTCTAATTTCATATAACTGAATTTCACTTTATCAACCTAAAGGGAGTAGTAAACCCAAGCCTGAAGTTGGAGGGAACATTCCTTCACTATGTAGGAAAGTTCCTATCTCAATAAAATATAGGGTACTGACACCTTTTAATAAGAATATATTTAGGGGAGTTCCCAAGAACATGTCTACTTCAATAATATCACTTAAACCCTATCTTTGACCATATAAATCTAAAAACCAATTCTTTACATATCATATCATAAATATCTTTTAGTGGATAAAAATATTACCCTATCATGTTATACATGAATAAATAATCATTATAAGTTATTCATTTGTTAAAAACAAAAAAAATGTGATAAAGGTGTGAAGACTTCCATGTAGGGAGTGTACAATACCATGTGGTGGGACACAGGGTGCTCCAGGTGGCACACTGGCAGAGGGATAGTTCCCCAGTTGGGATACTGGTGTTCCACATATAGTGATAGTGTGTGGTATGTGGTGTCATTCTCTCCTACCCTACAAGGTTGAGGTTCGAGAAGATCTGAATCGATCTTCTTGAAAACCAAAATAGGTGGTCAAGACACTGAGATGAGAGATTTCAATTAAGACAGAGACATTACCAAAATACACTAATTGGTTCTATGACTAGTTGGTTCATGCACTATGTTAGCCTGGAAAGTTGGACCACATCATCAGGCTCCAATGGGGTTGGGCCTATTGTTCACTTTCACTGGTGGGGAAATCCAATTCACCCACACCACAAAACATTCCAATTAGAGGGATTTAAGCTATTTGATAGAATGTGATCAAATGGATTGGTATGGAACACTAACCATCCCTCTCTCCTAAACCTCATGAACTATTTTGTTTGTTGTTGAAAACGCCTCTACTCATCAGGTCACCACCTCGGTCTCACACAACCATCATCCTACACTCACCATTGTCATGTCGTCTTCTGTCCATCAATCCACCATATCATTCCATGCCTCTGATCACCATAATGTTTAGAGCCTATATAATCTTATTACATTTTTAACAATTATCAAAATCATTAGTCACCACTAGGGTTTTTGGAACTTCATCACAATACAGAAGATAGGGTGTTTTGTAAGAGAGGGGGGTGGAATGAAAGATACTGAAGAGGTTCAAAATTTGGGGTTTTAAACAACCTATGTCACACCACTGATTATGGAAGGGGGCTTTATGTCATTCTAATGAGCTACGTGACATATGGAATAATTAATGGGTTCTATGGTCGAGCCTCGGCTGGAAACCTATCATTGTTTTGTCAAAAAAATCACTATTGATCATCATTACACTATGAATGAAAAACATAGAATAAAAAAATTCAACCATAACAAGAGAATGAGTTTTATAAATGAGAAATGTTTTTAAGGAGGTAAAATTAAATTAAAAACATGGCATTAAAATCAAGGAAACATGAACAATATTCTATAATAAATATTTGAAAAATCATTTATGAAGAATAGTCCATAAATTAAATAATGATCTCTTCATAGAGGTTGTATCTTCACCACAATGTGATCTTCTCACACCTCTATGAAAAACATGTAAATTAATATTTAATTCATCTATATTTTAGATTTCTATCCACATGAAAATAACACCACAGTTTTCTTCCATAAGAAAAATGAAAAATATAGGGAATTAGAGAATTTATAAAGGAAATACTTTATGGGTAGATAATTCCATACCAATTGATCCATTTTCTAATTTTATCTCCATTATTTTATAAAATAAATTCCACTCATTAATTGTTTCATTGATTCTCACATCTATCCTCCATGAATTTACACATTAAATCGGAATTTTTAAATAGAAATTCAATCATATAAAATTCCTAGCCAGCCCTATTTAAAAAATATTTAGATCCATGATATCAAAAATTATCTCAATGTCACTAGCACATTTTAAAATATATATCACTAAAAAATATCTCCAAATATTTATTAACCATTTATAAAAATAATAAATTATTAAAATTAATTACATAATAAAAAAATATTAATTAAATTCCACCACCACAGGATATTTTTTATGAAAAACCAACCATCCCACCCAAAGGTAAACAATGAATCCCAAATATAACCCTAATGATGGATTTTCCCATTTGAGACTTTGATTTGGATTTCAAGATTATTCTTCATGGTCACGTGTATAGACTAAGAGAAATTAATATATTATCATTAATGTAATATGATAAGGAATTCACATTATAAATTAAATGAAAACTACTCAGTGATCAACTTATAAATTATTTTTTAAAATATTTTTTTTTCTTAATATAAAATTTTAGATCACTGTATCAATTGGGTTTTTATATAAAGTCCCAAAAAATCTCAGTTTGGAGCATGACATCCGAACACAAAAATTATACCACTCCCAGGAAAACCTCCTCATTCTAGACACAACCCTAGTAATGAAATTTTCACATTACTCACTATTAATAATATATAAAAATTTATATTAAAAATATACTTATTTATTTATTTATTAAATGTTAAATCTCCCATAAAATTCAACCAATTCATAAATTCACAGAAATATCATTAAATGTAAAACTCTAGGTCCTCAGATCAATGGGAGAGTTATAATATTTTCCATTATCATTTACTAGAGTAAAATTACCATTTTCATCTTTAAGAAACAAATGACTTTAGATTTTGAAAATGTTCTATGTCCTTCTTTTGTAAATACCCATTTATCTACATTCACCCCTCTATTAATAATTTATTACCTAAAACTAGTCAAATTGGGTTCTAAATCCAAGAATCTCATAGAGATAACTTGTGAAAAATAAAATTTACCCTTGCATGTTGTTAATTCTTATTTAAAGGAATAAAATTCTCTATAAACCTAAAACATAAAACTACCAAGAAAAATATCATCTCTCATTGCATTCATTCCAAACATTCTTTCTAAGAAATTCATCTCAACATAAAAAATTATCAACTTAAGCCTAATCCAAAATCATCTTGATAAACATATAGGCTATAATTAATCTTCTTTTGTTTTTTGTTTATACCAAATACCTTTCTCATAGAGTGTTAATTCATCATTATAAAATAAATAATAACTATTAACCATAGATACCCACTTATAAATTTCAATAAATAAAGAATTCATTTTTTAGGGGTGTTATTCTCCCCCCCATTAAAGAGTTGTCTCTATGGAAAACATATGATTTTAATATATTTTCATCAAGCCCCTCTATAAAACACAATAAAAAATATTTTATATTAACTCTAGAGGAAAAAAAGGTAACATTATCGTCATGGTTTTTGATAAAATTTATGTTATATCCCACGAAAAAATTTGCACACCAAAAATACCAACACTTAGAAATAAGGTAAAAACATAATTTATTTCATAGTGTTTTCTCAACCACTAACTACAACCACACATTTCCGCCTACAACTCCAAATAATATTTCATTCATTATCAAAGCAAAAACTTCTTTGGGTTTCTGTCTCTCCTTAAAAAAACAATTGGTATTCATGAAACAACTATCCTTATTAACCACAAAAAATAGACCATTACTCATTTATAAACCATTCAACAAAATATGAAATATATGTTCCTAAAAATTTAATGAATCCCACTCTATCTAATCCATACCCTAGAGATTGAGTATTGGTTTTGATGGCTTTATTAGAGTCTAGAAGTGCAGCTGAAGGGTTTCCTTCAACCACCATCAAAGCTTCTACGGGATCAATAGAAGGGATTCCTTCGACCATTGTTGGAGCTTCTACTGTTGTGGAAAAGAAAGTCAATGGCGGTTCTAGGATGCGACCAAAGGAGAAATAATTCAAGGATGTGGTCTTCGGGGGTGTCTTGATGGTTGCGCATGGACTGATTTATATCCCACTCATCCAGTGGTAACCCAGAAATCCAATGGTTATGTATGGGGCTTCAGTGGTAGTGGTCTCTGGGAATGAGTTGGAATGTGTGTCATAGTTTCATAAAATAACGATAGTGGCTAGGTTTGGGCATTTGAAACATTTTCTGGACTTGTTTAGTGAGTTTGTGGGTTATTGTGGTCTTTAACACCTAGTGGAAGTCTCTGAGTTATCATGGTTTGCGTTTAGCATTCATCTTTTCTATAAACACGATTTTGTGCATGCCTAGTCAAGCGAGGGAAGCCATTGTAGATCTCACAACTTTACTCTTTCACGGTAGGAATGGGAGTGCCACTATGGAAAAGAATCATTTATGAGCGCCATATGGATCATGCTACTAGGGCTTCTCCTACCCCTTCATAACCCATCCATACTGGTGGCGGTGGGGGATGATCTAGGGAGTTTTCATTGTTTGGATGAGAAAATAGAGAGGTTTATGGAAACAACCAATCCACTAATCTATGTTAAGAGGAAACACTCGGTGAAGTTCCCTAATCATATCCTGATTCGGTCTCTGGGAGGGTTTATGTGGGGGTAACGTTTGCTGTATTATGATCCTTCATGGTTCTATTCGGTATGTGGTTTCCAAGGTCATGCGGTGGAGTTTTTTTGGAAAGGGAATGAGATTATGCAGAGTCGAGGTGTCACATCACCTTACAGGATTCATCTATCAGATCCGATATATGTGAATATGGATATATCTGGTGATAAGTTGGGGTTATATGTCTAGAAGGGTGTGGAGGAGATGTCGACGGATCGACCTTCATCGTCCTCATCAAAGGGCGTCAGTGTTGGGGCGTAGTGGAGGTGTGTGGTACCTCAAACACATTGAAATATGATTAAATGGAGCAACATAGGAATTTTAACGTGTCTCGGCAGTATACCTACATCCACTAGAGAAAACATGCTCTTCTCTATTATCACTCTCTCTGTTTCTCGATGGAGGATTACAAACATACACCGCCTTGAAATCAAAGGGATTCAATCCAATTTAAATAGATGAAGAATTCCATCCTTCTCCTTCAGTTGGTGGGTAGCTCAACTACCCATGAAACTTCCTCTAAGCTGCTTAATACTTCAATGAAGGCTGCTACATCGGCTGCCCACCATGAGAGACCCGCTGCAGGCTGCTTCCAACCAAGATGACTCCCAAAATGGGAGTGGCCCCCACAAATCTACCCATCATGACCAATTTGGTGTAGATGGTTGACCAGCAGTCTCCTTACTGATGTTCAAAACTTCATCAACAAATCGAACATGCTTCTTCATGCTAGAAGTTGTGGAACTTCCACTGGCTTCAATTGATCCCGGGCTGACTTTGGTCCCCATTAAATGATAAAACCATTGGAACTCATTCCTAGTAAACATCACTGTATTCCCACGTGAAACTTCCACACTCCACCTGCTATGGAAATCTTGAACCCTTTTGCATCGAGCCTAATTAATGATACCATGTTCTATCTCATCCTTGGAATGAATTTTACATCAGCTAGTTTACGTACTCCCCCATCAGGTGTCATGAATTTCACTATCCCGACTCCTCAAACCTCGCATATTGACCCATCACCAAGTCTCAATGAGTCATTCACCCACTGAAAAATATCAAATGTACCTCCCATAGTACATATGTGTTTCGAGCTCCCTGAATCCAGAACCCATCCATCTTCCTTTGGATTTGGAGCCCACTCATTCTTCCTCTTTAGAAATTAGCATTCCCGCTTCATGTGCTCGTATCTTTTGTAGTAATGAAATTTCATTTCACCCTATTCAACTCACCCATATAAGTGAATGCTTCCCATTGTCATGCAGATTTCATCATCTTCTGATAATACTGTGATGTTCACATCCCTCTATTTAACTTTCTCTTTCCCTACAACGTACTGTTTTCTCTCTCCATAGTCACTTTTATAGTGACCCTTTTTATCGCACAAAAAAAAAATTGATTTCACTAGGATCACGCCCCCTGGATTTTGGCCGCCATTAAATTCCTCTCGACTATCGATGTCGGATCCTCCCACTTTGATCATCTCGCGTCACCATGATTTTCTCGCCTGAACGCATCACAAGTCTTTGGAATTCCTCTGAATCTTGAATTGATTCCATCACCTTGTCTAGATTCAATGTATCCTTCCCCATGATCAATATAGTCACAATCCAATCAAATGATCTTTGTATGGATGACAAAAGCAAAAGTGCTTTGACTTCCTCTCCAACCATCACATCGAGCCCCAATAAATGTGTTGGGATTTTGTTGAATTTTTTAGTGTGATCCAACAAGTTCGTTCCAATTTCCATGTGAAACTGGTTCAATTTCTTCTTTAGGAATAATTTTTTGGTGAGTTACTTCATCATATACCACTACACCAACTTCTTCAAAATCATTTTCGGTGAGGTCTCATCTAACACCTTGTACTTTACCTCATTTTCCAGACAATGTCGAATTGTGTTGATGACCCTTATCTCAAGCTCTTCCTAATTATATTTACTGGCTGCCTTGGGATTTTCTCTGATCAATAGTCGGATCCTGTCCTACTTCACCAAAAGACCTTTCACCGTGTTTTTCCACATGCTGAAATTGTTTCGACCATCAAACTTCTTGATATCAAATCATGGTAGTGCTTCACCACTGGCCATTATTGATATCGCAAAACGTGATCACCACTGTCGATTTCACACCTCTTAGTCAACACCTGATGATGTGTGATTTTTGAAAAACTAACCATACAGATGCGTCTGTAATTGTCAAAATATTTGGAATCGATGCATAGATCATTGAAATCAGATGTCGATTGACCGAGATATCACCAAAACAAAATCAATTGTCCAAACTGTCTACTAATGTGGCGCTGACATGGCACACCGGAGTTACTGACAAAATCTCGTTGGAATTTTCACCGACGGCGTGAACAATGTTGTCTTCTCCGGCACGGGGGTTCTATTCACCCTGCGGTTTTGACCAAACTTTGAATGTGGTTATCTGCTTAGTTTCAGCTCTGTTTTCAACGATGCTTGCTCCGTTGGAATTGTCTCGCTATGCTGCTCACTAATATGGCCTCAGAAAAAATTTACAACCACATTCAATTTTTTGGTCACCAGAAAAATCATTATCACCTCGCCATTTTAACACTGATCACTCTGACTCACCTTTGATACCACTTGTTGGGGCATCACGAAGGTTTGTGGTACATCAAACACAAAATAATAGGAGTAAATGGAGCATTACATGAATTTTAACGTGGTTCGACAGTATTCCTACATCCACGGGAGAAAACAGGCTCTTCTCTATTATCACTCTCACTAGTTCTCGATAGAGGATTACAAAAATACACCACCTTGAAAACAAATAGATTCGACCTCGATTAAATAGATTAAGAAATCCAGCCTTCTCCTTCGGTTTTTGGTTAGCTCACCTACCCATGAAACATCCTTTATGTTGCCTAATACTTCAACGAAGGCTACTGCGTCGGTAACCCACCAAGAGAGACCCACTGTAGGCTATTGTCAACCAAGATGACTCCCAAAATGGGAGTGTCCCCCATATTTAGGGTCAAACATTTGACATCTAATTGGGGAATTTCAAATTTCGTCGGATTCGGGTTGGGAAGCTAAAAATATGTTTTTGAAAAGGGGAAGGTGGACTCATCTTTTTCAAAGTGTTTCATGGCGCCTAATATGTTACCATTGGGGTCTTGGGTGTTTACTCTAGTGGAGGTGGAATGTTTCTCATACGGGATGGTTATTTAGTCAGAGTCCTCCCAACATTCCAGAGGGAAATATAGGGTGGTTGCTGGGGTTCTACCAGGAATCCCAAGAAGTTTATCGGCACCTATTTCAGAGTTGCGGATCTCTTCTATGCTTTCTCCAAATAGTTTGATGTTTTCACTATTGGAGGCCATAGTATTATCCAATTATATTCAACCATTTTCTTTGAAGAGAGGCTTTCCAAAGGTGGTGGTGAAGGAAATAGTATCGACCCATAAATGAAAACTGTGGTTGGTGCTGATTTCTTTTCTACAACAGGAAGAGTCTCAATCATCCCATACCATCTCGATGGGGAACCAATTATCTCTATTGTAGCAATCTGATATCCCACTGAAAAATAAAAATCTCACCCCAAATAGGGGATTCTCTTTCAAAGGATCGTCATGGAAGGTGACTCGCCCAATGTCCAAAGAGGAATTTTGCATGGATCTATTTGTTCCGCGACCATATAATAGTGTCCAAAGGTCAATGAATTAAATTTATTAATGTTTTCTATGATAATTTGTAATGCTTGGGGTTTGGGGGAAATGGAAAATGTGCTTTCCTAGATTTTGAATCAAGGAGATGTGGTTCTTCGATGGTGGTTATTATTCAACCGAAATTGGAACCTAGAAAGATCAGTTTCTTTGCCGTAAAGATGGGGTTTGGTTGCCACTTGCATGGACTTCTGGTTAACAAACATATATGGTTTTTTAGAATAAATATCTTCATGTGGATCTAGTTTAGGTGGGTGTGCAGTGTATTACCATGAAACATAGGTTTAAAGGTTTGGAAAACTTCATCTTCTTCGTTTATTCTAGTAGCGATATTCTGGAAAGGAGAAACTTGTGGGGGTGTCATGGCTCTTTTGATGTGGCCGGTTTATCATAGTTTGTAGGTGGGTACTTCAATTTCATTATTTAATTTTGGAAAATAAGGGTGGTTAAAAGTTATATAATAATGGTATGATGGATATTAGTAACTTCATAGATAGTAAAGGGCTCATGGACTTGGAATTTAATGGGTACAAATATACTTGGTGTAATAACTGCCGAGGTGGTAGTCATATATGGCGTAGATTGGATAGATGTCAGGTAAACAATAAGGGCTTAAAATATTTTACCAAATCCTCAGTCTCTCATCTATATCACGTTCTATCAGATTACACAACACTTTACATGGAATTAAAGGACGGAAGTATGGATAATAAGGCGTTTAGGTACTCGGTGAACTTGCATAGTGGAGATGGGTTCATGGAAATGATGGAAGATTCATTGGAGTAGAAGATATATGGAAAAGCTTGGGTTGGGTATCCTTGGGGTCTCAAGCGGCTCATGTATGATATTAAAAGGTGGTTTATGAATATTACAATAACATATGGGTCAGTGGAGGTGATTCGGGAAGATATTGACCGGTTGGAGTATTTTCTTCATCAAAATTGGGATGACACTTCATTCTTAAGGTTATGTGAAAATATTTCCTTTTTGGAAAAAATGTTTTTGGAGGTTGACAGGTTCAATAGGTAGAGATACAGGATAATGTGGCACAAAGAAGGATATATAAATAGTGGTTTTTTCTATGTATGCTTGAAGGAACACCAAAATAAGAATGTTAACATCAGGATGGAGGACAGTTTTTTTTCATCCAATGTGAATGCTGCTTGTAGGTTGGAAATGGAACACTTTAAACTATTTCTTGCAGGTGATAGGCCAGATTCACCGAAGGAGTACATCTTGAATGCAGGACAAGTGGCCTTCTTTGGGAATATTTTCAAAAGGTTTGATGGGGAGTATAATGATATATTGAAGACATTACATTCTGTTGATGAGGTGTGGGAGGTGGGTCGTAGCATGTCTCCTAAGAGTGCTCCCAGCCAAGAAGGTTTCCCAATATCCTTCTACATGACATCATGGGATTTTTTGGGGCCTAAGGTTATTGATGAGCGGCAAGATTAGTTTAGGGGGTTCCCTCAATAGAAGTATGTGTGTGTCCATGGCCGTTCTTTTACCAAAAGAGAAAAGATCCAACCTCAATTGGATAATATAGAAAAATTTGTCTATGCAATGTATCTTAAAATATTTTCACATTTATACTGGTGAGGAGTATGAATAAGGTGATCCCGACTATTTTTTCACAAGAACAACACATCTTTGTCTGAGGTAAAGGAATTTAAGGGGTGGTGGGAGTGGCACAAGAGTTGTTAGAGAACATGAACACGATAGTGGTTGGATCCAATTTAATTATTCAGGTGGACATGGATAAGTCATATGATAAGATTGAATGGAGTTATATAATTCATGTGATCAGGATTATTGGGTTTCAGGAATGATTTTGAGATTTATTCTTTTATTACTTATCCTCTCCTTTTCTCACCATTTCACTTCTGCGGAAGAGATTTGGATTTTTCAAGAACATACGTGGTGTGAGGCCAGGGTACCCCTCTTTCTTCCACCATGTTCCTCATTTCCAAAGATGGTCTTTCAAAAAAACCCTACAGAGATGCTTGATGGACTTGAAGATTCTTCCTTAAATCTTGCAGAATTCGAATGGCTTCTGTACCCATCTTATGTTTTCTAAAAATATATCTTTTTTTAAATTGAAAGAGGTCTTCTTGGGATAATTTCATTTAGATCATGGTGAATTATGGTAGCCTAATTGGCCAATAGGTTAACTCCAAAAATAGAAATGTCTTTATATATAATAAATGTACAAGAAGAAGGGCCCAGAACATTAAGGACATTAATGATATTCAGAAAAAATAGTTTCATGTGATTTATCTCAAGGAACCCATTTCTAATGGTCGGGTGAAAAAAATTCTTCTTTGAGGATCTCATTAACAGGATGGTAGGGAGAATATTTAACTGGAAAAATAGGTTTCTCTCCTTTGGTGGTTAGGTGAAATTGATTAATAGTGTGTTGTCCTTGATACATATGCATGTCTTTTCTATCATCACTCAACCTAAAGAGATTATTTATTCTATGGAGATATTGATTAATAGGTTCACATGGGATGAAAAATTACACTGGAAGGTCACATTTGGCCTCGTGGTCTCAGATGTAATAATTTTTTGTGGAAGGAGGGGTCGGCCTTGGGGATTTATTAGTTTCTATGAAGTCCATGTAGGCTCAGCTGACATTGGATTTTCTTGTTGAAAAATCGATGTGGGAAAAAACACTAATAATTAAATATAGAAAGAATTTGGAGGACTGGGATAGTAGGAAACTATCTAGATTGAGGAAAACTATGGTGTCTCACCATAATGTCTTTTAGGAATCCTCTCAATTGGTGGTTGGATGTGGGGATATTAACCTATGCAGAGAAAATTTTCTTGTAGAGAAACTATTTTCTTTGAGTTTTCCAGAGCTATATATGTTGGTGAGAGTATCCATCTGATATCCCAAGTTGAGTGAATCCATTATTATTCCAGAGTAGATAGAATTATTCCATGAAATAGTTATATCTGAGGAAGAAGACCGATGATGTTTCATAGAATCTCATTTAGGGTTCTTTAATGGGTACAACTATCATGGCCTGATCCGTCAGGGAGGGGTCCATGATGAGAGGGGTGATAACCTATTCTGCAATGATTATTCCAAGAAGATGAGTTTTATCATTTAGAGAGCATGGAACCGGGACCTACAAACTGATTATAATATCCAAAATAAGGGAATCCATTTGGTTTCCAATTCATGTTGTAGCTCTAACCCTCATATGGAGTCGATTGTGCACCTTTTCAGCAAGAGTGAGTCTGAGAGTATTCTTTGAACTGACATGGATAAATCAGGTAAATTAAATGCATCATGAACATTTATGAAGGATTTTTTGTGCGTGTTGGTTCTCAGGTGCAGAACATCATGGGATGAAAACCATGATTCATGGAATTATTATTACACTGATTTTCTTGACACATTGGGAGGCTCAGGATAAAGAAAGATCAGAGGGTCGGACATCATGTTCTTTTCTATAGGTAAGAATGAAGGTCATTCTTCATGAGTTAGTATCACTATTTAAGGGTGGGATACACTCTGTTGTTCTCTGTAATCATCTTGATAGGCCAGTTGCTTGAACTAGTTTACAAGGATGTTGGGTGAGATGGAAGCCCCCAGGTAATGGCCTCATGTTCAACGTGGATGGATCATTTATAAATAGGCAGATTCATGTTGGTGGATTAGGGTGTGGTAGGAATGGTTCTGTTTTAATGGCTTTTAGAAGAATTCATGGAACATAAATTTCATTGGGTGAATAGGTACGAGCGCTTCACATGGGTGTTATGCTTTGAAAAAGGTTCTCGTTGGAGGTTTCAGAAGTGGAATCAGATTCTGAGGTGCTGATTTTTCCCTGCATGAGAAAGGTGAGGTGCGTTGGTTTTTTACATACCTTTTATGAAGCTGGGCCATGGATATTTCTAATGGATGTGCAGTTCATCATATTCCTAGTGAGGCCAACTTTTCCGCGGATGAACTTTCTTAGGGTAGTAGTCATGAGGAAACATTGTTGGTTTTCTCTAGAGTGGGTTCATTACCATGAAAATGTATTGGTTTTTTTCTAGGGTATTTCTTAGGTCTTCATCCATTTATACGTCCTTGAAATCTTGTCCAGTGTAATGGTTTTTCCCCTTCTGAATAAAAAATCAATTTTTGATCCTCTACTCCAAACCCTAGGATAGAGCATGTTAAAACTTGAGAGACCTAAGACACAAACTAAGGAAGAACCCCTATTGAAATTTAAGGTATATGAACACCCTCAAGGATCCATATCTCTAAGAATTATATTTTTCAAATTCTATTACATAACATGTAACTCCCATAACACACAAAACCAAATTCACCAACTAGGGTGCAAGGAAGAAACATCCTAGGGGTTGTTTATACTAACCTAAATTGAAGGTCACAGTCATTGGTGAAAGAAAATCTTGATCGAACTACTTTCTAGAATTCCATTCTTTGGGGATATAAATCTACCCAAGAACAAAATAAGGATACTCATTACATAGCAATGATGACTTCATATGGTTTTATTTGATCCATGATGAGGTCACACAAAAATCCCCATTCCCTAGAACATGTTCACATCATAGATATATGTGTGTGAATTTTAAAAAATTGGTGGGGTTCTCTAGACACATAGGATGGGATAAAAATCTCTATATGGATCATAGTTCTTAGTATAGGTATGTGATAATAAAATAATGGATTATGATGATGTCAATGAGAATTGGTTCTAATGTGGAAAGGGAAAATTTTTACCTTGAACCACACTCGACATAATTTGTTCATAACCCTCCATCATCTACATTTTTTCTCAATACAAAATATGTATATCCTAATCCATTGCCTTCACAACAAGGGGCACCCCATCCACCACAAGGAGACCCTCGACTGTGCCACTACCGTTGGCATAGGGATCCATTCACTATGCCTCCCTGACTACCCTTTTCAACAAAATGGTTTAAGAAATCTGGAGATGCATGTACTCATCCTCCATAAATAGATAAACACATATATTTTTTCTATTTACATATCACATATAACTCTAAAATCACTAATTCCAATGAATAGGATCAAAATGAATATTTCTCCAACGATGGTATCTCGATGACTTCTATCTATTGGCTATTACTATTTATGCATCTATCTCAGAGAAACATTAACCTTATCTAGTTCCAACCTATCTATCTACTAGGAAGACCTCAATTGTCAAATCATCCCCTAAATCATTGATAAGGGTGGAGATGTATAGTAACTCAACCCTAACTCATATATTCCCCGAAAATATTTCTTTTGAACATTCATGTTTACAATAATTAATCATGAAACATATCCATGGTGTACCCAAAGAGATATTCATACATTAATGTGAACTCCATCATGTTCATATTTCCCTACCGATGGTCAATATATTATTAAATTCATATATTCCAAAATTTCATCAGATACCACTACATCATAAAAAAGATCTCTAATGTCATATGTGATAAGGAATCCTCATAATAATCTCATCTAACCAAATCCCACAAAAGACTCATTACACAATCGAGGAGACTACATGAAATAATAAATACATGTTTAGAGTTTGTTTGGACATAATGGTGTTTGTGCTCACTAACTTGAGTTAATACTTTTCATCATGAGGGTTGGTCTCACAAATAGACCTAGGAGGCCCCTAATTCTATAACTAATATGATGAAATATGAATATGGGCTGTATAATATGATTATATGAGAAATAATATTTATTTAATAGTTAGAATATTATACAACTACACTATGGTTGGATGTTATACATATTGATAAATGGGTATAGGATCACCCACCACATGTACGATGGGGTCACAACTATATCAAGTTCTTGGATGGAGTCCTTGTTGCTCATATACCAATTTATAAGAGGATCTAACACTATCATTGGAATAACATAATTTTTCCCTAGGATCCTTGAGTTTTTTATTCATGATGTTATCCAACATTTGATAGGACATAAACATGGTCACTAAATAATATATTGATATTCTTACTCAATAAGGATATGAAAATAAAAAACATGACACTACATGATGCTTGTATCTCTTTGTTTGCGACCCATGATCATTACATTAGAGATTTAAGTCATCTCTGAAGTTATCATAGTTCTAATGAATATGTAGGTTGTTATTACCCAAACACATGTTTATCTAATCTAAAAACATAACTAGATACTCATTAATGTCATCACCATAATTTTTCAAACAAATCATCATAATACTTATAAAATAAAACTCCATCCCCAAGTCCAATATTATTTGATACCACTATAACAATATTTGAAACACTGAGACCTTTCCTGCATTTATATATTGAATGATTTTACCACCCTAAGTAAACCTTTAATAATCCATGGGTAGATGACTAGAATTGATTAATCATATCACCTAATATCCTTGACCTTATCCTAAAGTACCTATCACAACACATGTCACCACACAATATATAATACAAGTTTAAAATAAAAAACTAACAAGATATAATATTTAAATTTATGAGATACATGATAAACATCTACACAGTACAAAAAATGTTATACTATAAGGAGAAAGAAAAACATAAGTCTATTATACTGAGTAAAAAACAAACTACAAAATTTTGAAAGGAGGAACTCCTCAAAAAAATCTCTTGAAATGAAAACTACTCGTAATAATCAAATATGATCATTGAAAAGCTTAATCTCCTCAAATACCATATCCATCGTGATCACTTCCAAAATATCCATCACCATTATAAAAGATAACACATATTGGTGGATCACCAATGCATAAGTGAGTATATACCTAACCAGTAGTCCACATAGAAAACAAGAGAGGAAATTAACATAAGTTGACTCATAACCCATTTCATAATAGAGGGTGAGTAAAAAAGAAACCCAAATATGCTTTATAGATATAGAACCAAGAATAAAAGAGAGAGTCACAATATTCACATCCTAAATATCCAAGATAATATGTGATTAGTAACTGAATTATTTTTAACTACCCTTCTATATGAAAAATCATATCACCTAATAGAATCTGAAATTGGGGACCCACACCTCATCGAGTTATGGGTATTAGTCAAAGGAGTGTATATCTATGATGAAGGATCCATTCCATTTTAAATAGTTCACATTGAATGAGGGAGTACATAAATTTGGTAGAGGACTTGTGACCAAATAAAAAGGGAGTTCCGAAATCTAATTTCATATAGGGGACCCATTCCATATTGATAAAAATGGAGTACCATAAAATGGAATTATTTTTCAGAACATTCACGCCATGTATGTTAGGTGGTATGATACTCTATAAAGAATATGGGGTAACCACTCCCTGTCATCACCCCATCATCGAGGAAGTACCCAAACTCATGTCTACTTTGATCATCTTGTCTGACAACAATCATCATCCCTATGGATCTAAAATATAAATTTTCCCTACTCACCATGAAAATTATCTCTAATGACCAAAATGATCAAACCCTAATGTTCTATTTGGAAATTTTATTATGATTTCCAATTTATTTTCCCAAAACATACATGTGGTAACAAAATTCAAAAAGACCTCTTAGTCAGAGTATCACTCCATGTATCAGCCCCCAGGCCATGCCATGTTGTGTGATAGAAAAGGGGTATTTACCCCATGGATCATTTAACATAAAATTCTTGGGTGGAGGTTTTGAACCCTTAATTTATTCCCCACATGTGTCAAGTAAGTTCTGATTCGACCCTATCTATTACTCTAACCAATTGGATGATTGGGGTGGAAAGTCAAGGGATTTGGGTCAGGCTATAGAACCAACTATACAACATTTTACATGCTTATTGTTGGGGAATCCAAGCATTGATCTGGTCTATTTCATATAACCCAAGTTTAGTCGGTCATCCATTTATCCCATGCTGATGGGGAAATACCACATCCTGCACCACACCACCCACCAAATGGAGTGTGGTATGGCATCTAGACTTGGGTGATGTGATGGTTAGGGGATGAATAATGACAGAACTAGTGTTCAACATCTCAAGAATATATATAGAAATTTTTATGGTCACCTAAACTTCCAATCCCTCTACTTTATCCTTATACCACTTCATAACTTCTCACACCGCAACTATACTATCATCTCCCCATCAGGACTTCTTCAAAAGATAAACAATCCATCTCCCTCACATGTTGATCTCTTAATTGTGTCATTTTCACCTACTATCACCATATTTGGCCACCACCAGGGCTGGTGGAGCTTCTCATACACCTAAGGGAGATATAAGTTTAAAAATAGAGGGGGAGTGAGGGAGGGAAAGAGAAAGAGAGAGTACTGAGTTGAGGGTTATTTATTTTAGCCACCTCATATCACAATGTCGGCCATGGTTAGTGGCTCCATTCCATTATAAAAAGGTGTGGTTCACATGGAATGGGATGGGGGTCCAATGATTGAACATCAATCAGTTTAGAACATTTTATTCTTCATCAAATTTCACCATTTATCATCATTCCATCAGGAATGAAAAATTAGAATACTATGATCCAACCAAAATTACAGCACAATGATCTTGGTATTGACAGTGAATTTAAGGAAATATAAATTTACTAAAATTGAGGCATGGAAATAAAACAAATATGAAAAAAATCAGGAAGAAATATTTGAAAAATAATAATTAAAAACAAATCTTAAATCAAATAATGAACCAACCAAAGGGTTAGTCTTTCATCATCATGTGATCTTCTTATTGGGGTGGTAGGAATCTCTATTAATGAATTAAAACACCAACATAGAATAAAAAAGGAAGAACACATTGATTTAATGTAGTTTAGAAAGATTATTATATCCATTAGGGAAGGGGAATTCTATGATTCCTCTCCCAAAGAACTGTCAGATGATTACAGAGCTACAATTGGTTTTTTGCTAGTTACTATTCATGGGATTTGATCCTGTTTTATAGAGAAATGAAAAAACACAGTCAATGGTTGTTTGGGTAGATCATCTACCATTGAGAAATCTCATCAATTTTTTCAACTTATCCATGGTTTTCTACCCACCAAGGATGACCAACAACAGGTTTATAACTGATCGATTTTTCATCCTCTGATTTCTATACTAATTAAAAAGGCTCCAAAAATATCCCCCTCAAGACCAATTTGGATAGGAAACTAGACATGGAATATCTTTGCAGGCATCCATCATCTATTTCCATTGAACATCCATCATCATGTCCTCCCTATTATCATTGGTGTGGCTTTTATAAACATTCATCAATAATTCTTTCAGTACATTTTGGATCTAGTGATGTCACACATTAATGTGTTTGGACCTAGAATGAAATTTATGGTTTTTTATGGGATGAATAGTTCTATGACTATCACAATAGTGAATGTAATTCTCCTGACTCTGTCTTAGATCCTGTAACGACTTCTCTATCCAAACCATCTCCCTGTGGATTTCAGTGGCTTCTATATATTCTACTTCTAATGTAGAGAAAGAAACACACTTCGGAAGTCATGATTTCCATGAGACTTCTCCCCCTATAAAATATATGAGGTAGCCAGATATATATTATCTTGTTTCTATATCCCCATATATATATTCATCTATGTATCTTCTAAAATAGGTTCAATGCTTCCAAAACATAATCATTTTCTAGATTTTCCTCAAAGATTACTCAATAACCATTTGACCACTTTCCAATACTCCTTTCCTGGATTTGATAAGAACATTCTCAAAACACAAATAGAATGGTAAATATCGTGTCTGTTGTTCACCATGGAATACATAAGAATACCAATTGATTATTGATAAGGAACTTTTTCCATCTATAATTTATTCTTGCTCGTTTATGGACATTGTCTTTTCGTGAGCCTAAAATGACTCACTAGTGTAGTAAAAATTGGTTTCTCCTTTCTCATGTTGAATCCTTCAGGAAGATTATCAATTTACCACTCTTGAGGTAGCAAAATCTTATTATTCCTCCTATCAAGTGTAATCATCATATAATGACTCTTGATAGTGTCTCACAATTCCTTCATTTGTTCAACCCCTTCATCAACCTATCAATATTGGAAATATCACTACTGGAAAGCAGACTTTTTCCAACACTTGTATACCAATGGTTCATTGAACCATTGATATAGGTTATCTTTACCAATGATCATTGGTAATGATCTCTAGAAAGTGACTTTTCCCAACGGTTTTATGAAACCATTGGGAATGATGGGTTAAATATCACTTTTCCCAACAGTTTGATGAAACTATTGGGAAAGATTTGGAAAAATGAGTTTTCCCAACAGTTTCAGTAAACTGTTGGGAAATATTGTGTTTTCCCAACGGTTTTTAAAAACCGTTGGGAAAAATATTCCCCATATTCTCCAAACCCAGGCAGCCACCTCCCCACGATTCTTGAACCATTCCGCTACTCTCTAGAAGTGATTCCTTCGCAGAAGCACTTGAGAAGCCCCACCTCTTCCATCAGATCAGCTGTTTCCAGGTCAGACTCCTTCCATCTTTTATCAAGTATATATTTCCACCTATTATTAAGAATATCCTTCTATTATCAAGGATTTCGTTATTCCAAATTTTTAGGTTTTTTGTAAAATTTCATGATTCACTACTCCACGAATTGTGTACTCAAATCACTACATCGGTGTATGTCAAATTAATTTTTTCATTACACATTTACATTTATAAGGGCATGTGTCTCTTTATTTTGTTCTAATTTTCAAGATTCATAGTGTTTTTATTCTCAATGCTTCAAATATTACAGCTTCATGTATATGAACTCATAAGAAATAGTTTGTAATATTTATTGATATTTTTTCATGAAAATCACTCCTTTTATTAAGATCATGTCAAACATGAAGATCTAGTTCATCTTAATTTTTGTACACTATTTGTATTACATAACAAGTATGTATAATTGTTTTATCAAAATATATATATATATATATATATATATATAATGACACAATATTCACATATCCTTTGTACAATAGAACATTTGGATTATCTTCTTGAACTTTGCAAAATAGTATGTGGTACCTAATTAGTACTTCTTCCTTCTTCATGAAACTAATTCACAGAATGTCAAATTTGCAATATTAGTGAATATTAGTTTTTCTAATATAACCATTAATCATTCTACCTTTGACATCATACATGTGTTATTTAATCACCTTTTTAAAACACACTGACCATTTTTAATGATTTGGGGTTCCTCAAAATGCTTGGGAAAATTAGAAAAATACATGAATTGAATCATGTTTCTCATATGGTTTCATGGATACATGTTCATCTCGAAAATCACGAATGCGTGGTTCAAATATCATGAGGACCATGAGATTATTATTCTTCACACAAATGAAGTTGTTTTTTGCAACATTGTTTTTTTTCACTTTTGATTTGGCCGAAAGCGGAGCTTTTTGGTCATTAATCTTAGTTGTGGGTGGTCATTTAGGATGTAAGATATTATGACTTCATTTTACTTGATATATCCAATATTATTATTGATTTATAATAAATTTGATTATCTTTAACAAGTGATTCTATATAATAAGTTGTTATTAATGGTTATAATAATGACGATATGGTATAAAGGTTCATATGGTGTGTATAAGTGTTCAAATGGTGTGTATAATGGTTTACATGGTATCAGTGAACTCAAGTCATTAATTTAAGCCTTTATTCTCAGTATCATGTAAGAAATTTAATTATGTAAACCCATCCTCACATGATTTCTTACCTTAGATAGTGTCCAACATATGGAATAAGAGATTTTGAATTCATCAGTTAACCAAGATCATATATTCCATTTCCCCCAAGATGACTGTAATAATATAACTTCAGGGTTAATTAAATATGGTTCTCATTGTATGTTGTATATTATGTATCCTTCTTGGCCAATACTAAATTTTATGAGGGTGGGGTGCTTTTCACTACCCATGCTGGCATGTGTACACATCCATAAAAATGTTAGATAAGTAACAAGTTTAATTCAGTAATTTTTTTATCATTGAAAAACATTATTATTAATTTCCAATTTAAAAATAAATGTTTTTGTCTATACTTAATGAAATTAAATCTTTTTACAAGCCATGAACAACCTATTAGTGTAGAAGCCTAAATTTTAATAACCCATGGGGTGCGCTTGACTTGGTAAAGTAATTGGGTAATGAAAGGTATGGCCATAGAGGTGGCAATACTGAGTTATTGAACATGAGTGAATGATTTGGGATGCCTATAACACATGATGGGACCTGAGGCATCTGACTCTTATAGACCTAATGAAAATGAATATAAATAAATTTTAATTTAATTTATGTGTACTTTTTCTTTACATTATTCTAATAGTTCACTACATCAACTAGAAACTTCTTCTTTTATCATTTACTTAAATGTATTTTCTATTAAAGTTCAATCCTATTGAATTTTTTATGACAAAATGACTTATATAAATTATTTTTACAGAATGGATAGAAGTTGGATGTCTGAAACTGATCGGATCTCAAGTGATTTTCAAAACAATTTGGAGAGCTTTATAGATTTTTCATTTAAACATTCTTCAGATTGTGGTTGCATACACTGCTGATGTTCCAATTGTGTTGGTAGACCTTGGTTGAGCCGTGAAGAAGTCAGCTACTACATAACCAAAAATAGTTATCAAGCAATCTAATATGTGTGTTATCACAATGGAGGGAAAATGAAATCCCAAATTGGTGATGATCGAAATGAAAGGACTGGAATGGAGAATTTGTTAGATGACCGGTTTCCATATATTCGTCATCCTGAAAAAGAAAGGATTTTGACTTAAGAAGACTTCGATATGAGGATAGCTGATTCTTCTAGTGAAAATGATGATATTGATAGGGTGAAAAAAATTGAATGATGTTGCCATGACTCCAGTATATCGAAAATGCGATAAAATGAAAAGGCTGGAATTTTTAATCCGATTGTTTCATTGGAAAACTATGTATGGGATTTCTAATACAACAATCAATTACATTCCTACCCTCTTGAAGGATTTACTTCCAGATGATGCTGATATTCCATCAAACCACGATATGGCATGGATGTTAGTTGAGGAACATGGATTTTCACGAAACAAAATTCATGCTTGACCAAAAGATTGCAGTTTATTCTGGGAGGAAACCACTGAACAAAATGATTGTATAAAATGTAGCACATCCCACTGGAAGTCAAAATCTAATGAAACACCAGCCCGCATTCCACAGAAAGTAATTTGGAACATTCCATTGATCCCTAGACTTCATAATAATTTTATGTCTGATGACATATCAATAAAAATGAGATGGAATGATACCGAGAGAATGAAGACTAATGATGAGTTGGTTCATCCTGCAGATGGATTTTCATGGTAGAGATTCGATGCAGGACGTCCTAATTTTGCAGCTGACGTGTGTAATGTGAGGCTGGGTCTTTTATGCGACAGTTTTAATCCGTTTGGGCAGATGCTTACTTCAAACATCACCTAGCCAGTTTTTATACACATTTATAATCTTCCCCCATGGTTGTGTACGAAAAAACCTTTCACTTTCTTGATTATACTCATATATGTTCCTTCTGATCCCGACATTGGTATTGATGTATACATGCAAACTTTATTAAAATATTTGAATCTTCTTTGGGATGTGGGTGTGTACACATACAATGCATGTTCAAAAGTTATATTTTGGATGCATGTTGCACTTATGTGGACGATCAAGGATTTTCCAGCTTATGCAATGATGTCTGGATGGAGCACGAAGGGAAAAATTCCATGCCCAGTTTGTATGAATAATACATGATCTAGAAGACTGAAACATCATTGTAGTTTCAGTTTTATGGGACATGGACTATTCTTTCCAAATGATCATCCATATAGAACGAATTGTCGAAGATTTGATAATACCATAGAGACTGATTCTCCACCTTAGCGTATGTCTGGAACTGATGTGGTTAATGAATTTAAAGATTTCAGTTTTACATTCGGGAAGTGTTAAATGTAATCTGGAAAGAGAAAGAATGTTTCCACTGAAACCTGCTACAATTGGAGGAAAAGTAGTATCTTTTTTTATTTGCTTTATTGGTCAACCAATTTGTAACGTCATTGCTTAGACGTAATGCATATTGAAAAGAATATATGTGAAATGTTGATTTCGGTTCTTCTAAATGTCAAGGGGAAGACAAAAGATGATTTATGATCTCGGTGTGACTTGGTGGATTGTGAAATCAGACCATAATTGCATCCTGTGTGTATCAGTGAAAATAAATGGCAACTTCCATGTGCTTATTATGTGATGACACCTACAGGGAAAAAAAATTTGGAAGTATTAGAGACTATTAGAGTTCTTGATGGATATTCAAGCAACATATCTAAATGGGTCAACTGAAGAGAGTTGAAGCTAAAATCATGAAGTCTCATGATTATCACATTCTACTGCATGAGTTTCTTCCAATAGAAATCCGTCATGTTTTGTCTAAAAATGTAAGGGTGACTGTTATTCGGTTGTTCTATTTGTTTAGAGATCTTTGTGCTAATAATTTGTCTAAGTCTTTCTTGAAAAAAAATGTTGACAGATGCCCCATTTATTTTGTGTGAGTTGGAGAAAATATTTCCTCCATCATTTTTCACATGCATGCTGCATCTGGATGTCCATATCCCCACTGAAATACTTTTCGGATGACCTGTTTCTTTTTGTTGGATGTATCCAACTGAAAGAAATATGTACACATTAAAGTCTTCTGTCCGAAACAGGAATCATCCCGAAGGTTCTATCATGAACTGTTACTTGGCTCAAGAATGTATGGATCCCTGCTCAATGTATTTGTCTGATCTTACTACAAGAATGAACAGACCAATGATAAATGAATAATAACAGTATGATCAAATTGAATCCATTTTTCCATCAATTCCTCAAACAGGAGAAATTCCTGGATCATATACATTGAAGACATTAATCCATGAAGAGCGGGAGATGGCACATCGGACAGTTTTGGTCAATTGTGATTTGTTCGATGACTATATCAGTTAACTAAATTGAATATGTATATCTTACATATATATCTGTTAAACTATTCCTATTTTTTATCTACAGGGAACATAAAACAATGATAAATAAGAAGCATCGTTGTTTATCTTTGATAAGTAGAGAGACTTTGAATAGCAAAGAGTTTTCTGCATGGTTAAAATTGAAGGTAAAAATATTAATATTTAAAATAATTATATCAATATTTAATTATGTTTAACAGTCATTTATATTGCAGGTATTGAGTTTGTATGCTGACTCTGTCTCTGAGGAAATAAGATCTTTGTCTTTTGGTCCTAATACCGTGGTTCATGACTGTAAATCAATTGTTATCAACGGGTACAAATATATTGTCACTGAACGAGAAAAGAACATGATAACACAACATAATGGTGTTATGGTTACTGCCACAACAGATTGTTATGCCAGTCCATCAAATAGTATACCGCGATTTGAAAATTTGGGTTATTATAGAGTCATTGATAAAATAATAATATTGGATTATTACCCTCATGGACGAGTCACAATGATGAAATTTCATTGGTCTGATTCGATGACGAGACCTGGCACATTTGTTGATGATTTTATATTTCAAGTAATTAATATGACTCACACTCTTGCTACCTAAGGACCATATGTGTTTACATCAATGGCTAAACATGTTTTTTATGTCAAAGACCAACGTCGACCTGAATTTGGTGTCAT
Source organism: Viscum album (assembly GCA_963277665.1). Lineage (NCBI taxonomy): Eukaryota > Viridiplantae > Streptophyta > Magnoliopsida > Santalales > Viscaceae > Viscum > Viscum album. The sequence goes on from OY728155.1 coordinate 1,912,906,286, forward strand.
AGTTGAAGTAATTCCAAGAAATATTTTTGATAATGGTGATGATGGAATTGACACTATCCCTAGTTCCATTGGAACCAATCCATTTATTTTTTTGATGATCCCAATATCTCAATTGTCAGAGTTGATTGTGAACCTGATGTTGTGGTTGAAAATATATAAAATCATTCATCCATGTTTACAATTATTTTGGTTTTCCTCAAGTTGGGTTGTTAAGGTTGGTAATATTCAAATTGATTTAGTATTGATCACAAATATGTTTTAGCTGACTTGAACACTATGGGAATTTTCAATATTTATTGGTTGCGGTTTTATTTGAATTACATTTTCTAATTTGGAATTGAACTGTATTCAAACCAAGTCAAACAATATTTCTAACTTAGTGAACATTACAACTTGTATGATTTATTAAATCCATTCAACCTCTTCTCAAAAAATTGATAGCTAAATTACCAATGAATCCCCTTATTCCCTCATATATAGAGCTTTTTGGGTTACACATTAGTTTACTTATTAAGGTTGGTAATATTCAAATTGATTTAGTATTGATCACAAATATGTTTTAGCTGACTTGACCATTATGTTAATTTTCAATGTTTATTGGTTGCAATCTTATTTGAATTGAATTTTCTAATTTGGAATTGAACTGTATTCAAACCTAGTCAAACAATATTTCTAACATGGTGAACATTACAACTTGTATGATTTATTAAATTCATTCATGCTCTATTAAAACAATTGATAGATAAATTACCAATGAATCCTTTAATTACCTCATATATTTAGTTTTGTGGGTTACAAATTAGTTTCCTTTTTCTAATTAATTACATATTTGTTTTCAAAAGTAAGAAATGTAGCCAATTGAAGAGAGACGAAGGAAAAAAATGACGGAGAATAATCGTCGAATGGTGGAGATGGGCATTCCACCATTAGTGCCTAAAGTGAGTAGTTTATTTCAAATATATATAGTTAAAGAATATATAATTTCATGTGATTAATTTTTTTGTAAACATTTTTGTAGGATCCACCTATATGTCGAAAGTTATCCAACGAGGAGCCTAGTACTGGTCCTAGTACTCATGCTGGTGGTACGGGGAGGTTTTGTACCAGAGGTGGATGAGCAGCTGTGCGTACCCGACTAGACTCTTCCCCTCCCACTGACATGTCATCCTTCCCACATTCTGATCCTGGTGTGTCGTTAGGGACACACGGGATATTTAGGCCTCCCAAGTTTTCGCCACCTTTTGCATCTTTTGGCCCATCATTTTCACATCCCATGATGATTCCCACTCCCCAGTCAAAATCCGGCCATACAGTTGTCCCATATTCTTTTCCTTATACTTCTTCCTCTCTGAGCTTCTATATTCCATCCTCTTCAACTCCTGTTCCACCATAGGGTGTTCCATCAGTTTCTGTGGATCTAGTGGTGCTCAGCGATTAGACTAGCGTTGTTATATTTATAGAACCCTAAAATAAATTTATAGCAATATTTAGTTTCATTATAACATGTTTTGATAAAATATTTGTTTTTCTTTCATGATAGATACATCTACTAACAGGAGGCGGGGGAGGGGGCGTACACGCATGCGTTCGGTGTGGAACCTCCGCACAAAAGTTATGGTGGATTATAATGAAGACAACCAAATGGTTGAGAAAACAGGGAAGCAATGTCAGATTTTTTTGGCGGCGCTTTCCAAATACTCCGACATCATTCCCGTCAGCCCGCTATCGTGGAGACATTTTCCACATGTGGTCAAGGATAGAGCTTGGGTAGAGATATGGGTAAAAAATCTGGTGTATTTAATGCCATGAATTATTTTTGTATTTATATGAATTAATATTTTGATGTTAACTTCAATTTAATTTTCCCGATGGTGAGGGTGCACGACCGGAATGTCTAAAAGATTTACCCAAACTTCGGAGAGACTACAAGAATGAGTTGTATATTGGCAGGCATGCTAGAGTTGGCACTCAGTTAGAAGATATACCAGTCGTGGATGATTGTTATATAGAGCAGTATCGTTAAATGATTACTCATTGGACGATTACACAGTTTATGGTATGTATTAAATTTGAGGTATTTAAATAATAACATTCATATTTTACATTAATATTATAATTACATTTTTGAATTTTATTTAGGAATCATCTGGAAAAAATAAAAAAAACATTAATGCAAAAAAATACCTCCACACACTATGACGTACTTCGATGCCAGACCATGAGAGGAAGCAGGCATGAATATTGTTTATAAGTTTTCTTTACGATTTATATTTTATTTTATTTTTCTCAATTATTTAATTTTTTGCTAAAGTTTTCATATAATTTTAGTTTTCAATGTCATTTTAGAGGCAAATACAGAATATTGAAGGATGTGTGCCTCGAGCAAAACTGTTTTGCTCGAGTAGACAGAAAAATGATCGAAGTGTCATCAACAAAGCGACTCAACAGCAGATTGTAAGTTTTAATCTGTTGATTTTATATTTTAATATCTATTTTGTTACTTAATAATATATTTGTATTTGTAATAGGCTTCTTTTGAGTCCCTCGATGCCCAAGAACTATACAATTTTGGGCCAACTGATCACTTAAATCAGGTGTTGGGAGTGGAGAATCCTGGTAGAGTATGCTATCGACCTAGGATAGCCCCGAAGAGGTATTGGCCCTCCTTAGGTATGAGTTTTAGTGCCACAGAGCTTCAATAAGTTAGGGCACAGGCAGACTAGGATGAGAAAAGGGCCATAGAGACGGAAGAACATTCTTCTTGGGCAGAAAGTGCATTTATGAAATTTATTGAAGATCTACGTCCAACACTTCTACCAAAGGCCAGCCCATCTTTTGTTGAATATATGTCGTCGAAATGTTTTATATATGGTTCACCAGGTGGAAGTTCTAGTGGTGGTTAGGCCGAGTTCATCTTGACGATTATGATGGCGTGGAGTCTGATGCGGAAGAGGAGCGAGAGGAGGAGGGTGAGGCGGATGGCGAGGGTGAGGAGGACGACGCTGAGGAGGGTGAGGACGATGATGGGGACAATGAAGAGGGTGATGATGATGGTGATGATGGTGATGGTGATGTGGAACAAATTGATCCATTGCATTATTGACTAATATTACTAAGATTTTATGTTTAATCTATTCTAGTTGTTGGTTTTTTTCTAGACCTGTAGTATAGTATTGGAGTTGAGTTATTTTTATATATTGTCTGTTTTTATGGATTTTGTTGTCTTTTGGTGGTTGTTTGTTTGGGACCTCCCTGGACAGCCCCACTCCTTCATGGACCCTGGAAAACCCCCCACCATCCTCCTTGGACCCCGGACAGCCCCCTAGACAGCCCCCCACATCCTCCTTGGTCCCCTGACATCCCCTCGGACACCCCCTCGACAGCCCCCCTGGACTGCCCCCCCACCCTCCTCCCTGAACCCTGGACATCCCCCTAGATATCCCCCCAGATATCCCCTCCCCCCCACCCTCCTCCTTGGACCCCGGACAAACCCCGAAGACCCCCCGGACAGCCCCCCGCACAGCCCCCATCCTCATCCTTGGTCCCCAGACAGCCCCCCGGACACCCACCAGACAGCCCCCCCACCCTCCTTGATTTCATTTAATACTATAAAATCTATAATACATATTTTATTTATTTTCATCATGGTAATCATTTTAAATCACATTTACACATCTAATCAATATCATAGATTCTTAGTATGTTATAAAAGGGATGTTTTCATTGGGCATGACATTGTTAGCTCTGAAATGTTTCAAATAGTGTATTTGAATAATGTGAGTAAACAACTAAAATAATTTATCACAATGATCCATGGTTCATATGTGACGTGTACGGGCCATCCTAGTCTCAATCTGAGGCGCGTTGTGGCTGACACCACTCATAGTGTCTCTTTTTTGTTTAAAATGGACATCATTTTAAGTGAAAACAACAACTAGCATACATAAAACCAACCAAACAAATTCTGATTGTGTAGATACTTTATCAAAATGATCCATTGGTCACATGTGACGTGTATGAGTCATCCCGACCACAATCCAAGGCGCGGTGTGGCCGACACCATTCATAGTGTCTCTCTTTTGTTTAAAATGGACATCATTTTAAGTGAAAATAACAACTGACATACGAAAAACTCACCAAATTAATTCTAAATGTATTGATGATTTAGGAGAACAATCCATGGGTTATATGTGAGGAGTAATATTCAATCCTACCTCAATCTGAGGCACGGTGTGGCCGGGATCACTCTAAGTGTCTCTCTTTTGTTTAAAATGGACAACATTTTAAGAACATATGGAAAACTGACCAAACGCATTCGGTTTCCATCGAAAAATTAGGATAATGATACATGGGTCATATGTGACATGTAAGAGTCAACCTATCCTCAATCCGAGGTGTGGTGTGGCCAACAACACTCAAAGTGTCTCTCTTTTGTTTAAAATGGACTTCATTTTAAGTGAAAACAACAAATGGAATACGGAAAACCAACCAAACGGATTTTGATTGTGTCGATAATTTTGAAAAATGATCCCTGGGTCATATGTGATGTGTATGAGTCATCTCTGCCTCAAACCAAGGCGCGGTGTGGCCGACACCACTCAAAGTGTCTCTCTTTTGTTTAAAATGGAATTCATTTTATGTGAAAACAACCACTAGAATATGGAAAACTGACCAAAAAGATTCTTATTGTGTCGATGCTTTAGCAAAACGGTCCATGGGTTATATCTGACGTGTACGAGTCAACCCTTCATCAATTCGAGGCGTGGTGTGGCCGACACCATTCATAGTGTCTCTCTTTTGTTTAAAATGGACATCATTTTAAGTGAAAACAATAACTGACATACAAAATACCAATCAAATTCATTAGAAATGTGTTGATGCTTTAGGAGAAAGATATATGGGTCATATGTGTGGTTTATGAGTCAAAACCACCTAAATCCGAGGCACGGTGTGGCCGGGATCACTCTAAGATTCTCTCTTTTGTTTAAAATGGGCAACATTTTTTGTACATATGGAAAACTGACCAAACGGATTTTGATTGTGTTGATACATTAGTACAATGATCCATGGGTCATATGTGATGTGTACGAATCAACCCCACCTCAATCGGAGACGTGGTGTGGCTGGAACCACTCAAAGTGTCTGTCTTTTGTTTCAAAAGGACATCATTTTAAGTGAAAACATCAATAGTCATATGGAAAACTGACCAAACGCATTCGGATTGTGTTGATACTTTAGGATAATTATACATGGGTCATTTAAGACATCTATGAGTCAACCCCGTCTAAATCTGAGAAGCGGTGTGGCTGGTACCACCCTAACTGTGTCTCTTTTGTTTAAAATTGAGAGGATTATAAGTGAAAAGAACAACTAGGATACATAAAACAAACCAAACGCATTTGGATTCTATTGATAATTTATCACAATGATCCATGGGCCATATGTGATGTGTATGGGCCATCCCAGGCTCAATCCGAGTCGCGGTGTGGTCGGGATCACTCTAAGTGTCTCTCTTTTGTTTAAAATGGGCAACATTTTAAGTACATACTGAAAAATGACCAAACGAATTCGGTTTCCATTGAAACATTAGGAGAACGATCCATTGGTCATATGTGACATTTAAGAGTTAACCTCGCCTCAATCCGAGGTGTGGTGTGGCCGACACCACTCAAAGTGTCTCTCTTTTGTTTAAGATGGACTTCATTTTAAGTGAAAACAACAACTAGCATACAGAAAACCAACCAAATGGATTCTGATTGTGTTGATACTTTAGAACAATGATCCATGGGTCATATGTGACATGTACGAGTCAAACCCGCCTCAATATGAGGTGCGGTGTGGCCAACACCATTCATAGTTTCTCTCTTTTGTTAAAATGGACATCATTTTAAGTGAAAACTGCAACTGACATACGAAAAAATGACCAAATGCATGTGAAATGTGTTGAAGAATTAGTAGAACGATCCATGGGTCATATGTGATGTGTAAGAGTCAAACCCACCACAATCCGAGGCACGGTGTGGCCGAGATCACTCTAAGTGCCTCTCTTTGTTTTTTAAAATGGACAACATTTTATGTACATATGGAAAACTGACCAAACGGATTCTGATTTTGTTGATACTTTTGCACAACGATCCATGGGTTATATGTGACCTTTAAGAATCAACCCCGCCTCAATCTGAGACGTGGTGTGGCCGGCACCACTCAAAGTGTCTGTCATTTGTTTCAAAAGGACATCATTTTAAGTGAAAACATTAACCGGCATACAGAAAACACACCAAACACATTCGGATTGTGTTGATACTTTAGGACAATGACCCATGGGTCATTTGAGACGTGTACGTGTCAACCCCGTCTAAATTTGAGACGTGGTGTGGCCAGTACCACTCTAATTGTGTCTCTTTTGTTGAAAATGAACATGATTATAAGTGAAAAGAACAACTGTAATACGAAAAACTGACCAAACGCATTCAGAATCTATTGATAATTTATCACAACGATCCATGGGTCATATGTGACGTGTACGAGCCACCCCGGGCACAATCCGAGTCACGGTTTGTCCAGGATCACTCTAACTGTCTCTCTTTTGTTTAAAATGGACAACATTTTAAGTACATATGGAAAACTGACCAAATGGATTCTGATTTTGTTGATACTTTAGCACAACGATCCATGGGTCATATGTGACATTTACGAATCAACCCCGCCTCAATTTATGACACGGTGTGGCCGAAACCACTCAAAATGTCTGTCTTATGTTTCAAAAGGTCATCATTTTAAGTGAAAACATCAACTGGAAAATGGAAAACTGACCAAACACATTCAGATTGTGTTGATACTTTAGAAAAATGATCCACGGGTCATTTGAGATGTGTATGAGTCAACCCCATCTGAATCCGAGACGTGGTGTGGCCGGTACCACTCTAAATGTGTCTCTTTTGTTTAAAATGGACAGGATTATAAGTGAAAAGAACAAATGGCATACCGAAAACCAACCAAATGCATTCAGAACCTATTAATAATTTATCACAATGATCCATGAGTCATATGTGACATGTATGAGGAAACTAGGGCTCAATACGAGTCAGGTGTGGCCGAGATCACTCTAAGTGTCTCTCTTTTGTTTAAAATGGAAAACATTTTAAGTACATACGGAAAACTGACCAAATGCATTCAGTTTCCTTTGAAAATTTTGGAGAACGATCCATGTGTCATATGTGACGTGTAAGAGTCAACCTCGCCTCAATCTGAGGTGCGGTGTCGACGAGAACACACAAAGTGTCTCTCTTTTGTTTAAAATGGACATCATTTTAATTGAAAACAACAACTGACATACGGAAAACTGACCAAAGGCTTTCGGAATAAGTTGATACTTTAGCACAACGATCCATGGGTCATATGGGACGTGTACAAGTCAACTCCGCCTCAATCCAAGGCACGGTGTGGCCGACACCATTCATAGTGTCTCTCTCTTGTTTAAAATGGACATCATTTTAAGTGAAAACAACAACTGACATACGAAAAACTGACCAAATTCATTCTAAATGTGTTGATGCTTTACGAGAATGATCCATGTATCATATGTGATGTGTACGAGTAAACCCCACCTAAATCTGAGGCATGGTGTGGCTGAGATCACTCTAAGTGCCTCTCTTTTGTTTAAAATGGACAACATTTTAAGTACATACAAGAAACTGAACAAACGGATTCTGATTGTGTTGATACTTTAGAAAAACTATACATGGTTCATATGTGATTTGTACGGATCACCTTCTCCTCAATATGAGATGCGGTGTGGCCGGCACAACTCCAATTGTCTGTCTTTTGTTTCAAAAGGACATCATTTTATGTGAAAACATTAACTGGCATACAGAAAACCGACCAAACGCATTCAGATTGTGTTGATACATTAGGAAAATGATCCATGGGTCATTTGAGATGTGTACGAGTCAACCTCGTCTAAATCCAAGACGCGGTGTGGCCGGTACCACTCTAATTGTGTCTCTTTTGTTTAAAATGGGCAGGAGTATAAGTGAAAATAACAACTGGCATACACAAAACCATCCAAAAGCATTCATAATCTGTTGATAATTTATCACAACAATCCATGGGTCATATGTGACGTGTACGGGACAACCCTGGATCAATACGAGTCACGGTGTTGCCGGGATCACTCTAAGTGTCTCTCTTTTGTTTAAAATGGACAACATTTTAAGTATATATGGAAAACTGACCAAACGGATTCTTATTGTGTTGTAATCTAGCACATCAGTCCATGGGTCATATGTGACGTGTACGAATCAACCCCGCCCCAATCTGAGATGCGGTGTGGCCGACAATACTCAAAGTGTCTGTCTTTTGTTTCAAAAGGACATCATTTTAAGTGAAAACATCAACTGGCATATGGAAAACTGACCAAACGCATTTGGATTGTGTTGATAATTTACGAAAAATATCCATGGGTCATTTGAGACGTGTACGAGTCAACCCCGTCTAAATCAAACACGTGGTGTGGCCGGTACCACTCTAACTGTGTCTCTTTTGTTTAAAATGGACAGGATTATAATTGAAAAGAAAAACTGGAATACTAAAAAGTGACCAAACGCATTAGGAATCTATTGATAATTTATAAAAATGATCAATGGGTCATAAGTGAAGTGTATGAGCCAACCCAGGCTCAATCTGAGTCGCGGTGTGGTCGGGATCACTCTAGGTGTCTCTCTTTTGTTTAAAATGGACAACATTTTAAGTACATATGGAAAACTAACCAAACGCATTCAGTTTCTGATGAAACTTTAGGAGAATGATCCACGGGTCATGCGTGATGTGTAAGAGTCAAACTTACCTCTATCTGAGGCGCGGTGTGGCCGACACCACTCAAAGTGCCTCTTTTGTTTATAATGGACGTCATATTAATTGAAAACAACAACTGACAAACGGAAAACCGACCAAACACTTTTGTAATATGTTGATACTTTAGGAAAACGACCCATGGGTCATTTTTGACGTGTAAAAGTTAACCTCGCCTCAATACGAGGCACAGTGTGGCCGATATCACTCCAGGTGTATGTATTTTTTTCAAAATGGACATCATTTCTAGTAAAAACATATGGTATATGAAACACCAATAAAATTATGAATTGAAATCTGGATTCTATTGAAACATTAGTACAATGATACATGTGTCAAATGTGATGTGTACGAGTCAACCGCACCTCAATCCGAGTTGCAGTGTGGCCGAGATCACTTTAAGTGTCTCTCTTTTGTTTAAAATGCACAACATTTTAAGTACATACCGAAAACTGACCAAATGGATTATGATTGTGTTGATACTTTAGTAAAATGATCCATTGGTAATAAATGACATGTACGACTCAACCTGGCCTCAATCCGAGGCACGGTGTGGCCGACTCCACTCAAAGTGTCTCTCTTTAGTTTAAAATGACTTCATTTTAAGTGAAAACAACAACTCACATACGGAAAACTGAACAAATGCATTCGGATTCTATTAAACCTTTAGGGAAATGATCCATGGGTCATTTGTGACGTGTAAGAGTCAACCCATCATCAATATGAGGCACGGTGTGGCCATCACCATTCGAAGTGTCTCACTTTTCTTTGAAATGAATATCATTTTAAGTGTAAAGTACAACTTACATACGGAAAACCAACAAAAAGCATTCAGATTGTGTTGATACATTAGTAAAATGGCCTTTGTGTCATTTGTGATGTGTACGAGTCAACCTAGCCTCAATCTGAGGTGCAGAGTGGCTAGCACCACTCGAAGTGTCTCTCTATAGTGTAAAATGGACTACATTTTAATTGAAAACAACAACTGACATACGTAAAACTGACCAAACGCATTCATATTCTATTGAAACTGTAGGAAAACGTTACATGAGTCATTTGTGACATGTAAAAATCAACCCCGCCTCAATCTGAGGCCAGTTGTAGTAGACACCACTCAAAGTGTCTCCAGTTTATTTGAAATAGACAACATTTTAAATGAAAACAACAACTGATATACAGAAAACTGAATAAACACATTCAGATTCAATTGAAAATTTAGTACAATGATCCATTGGTTATATGTGACGTGTAGGCGTCAACCCAACCTCAATTCGAGGCACGGAGTGGCCGACACCACTCGATGTGTCTCTCTATAGTTTAAAATGGACTTTATTTTAATTGAAAACAATAACTGGCAGACGGTAAACCGACCAAATGCATTCGGATTCTATTTAAACTTTCGGACAATGATCCATGGGTTATATGTGACATTTACGAGTCAACCACGCTTCAATACAAGTTTCATTGTGTCTGGGATCACTCGAAGTGTCTCTCTTTCGTTTAAAATGGACAACATTTTATGTACATACGGAAAACTGACCAAATGGATTTTGATTGTGTTGATACTTTAGGAAAATAATCCATGGCTAATATATGATGGGCATGAGTCAACCCTGCCTCAATCCTAGGCGCGGTGTGGCCGAAACCACTCAAGGGGTCTCTCTTTAGTTTATAATGGACTTCATTTTAAGCGAAAACAACAACTGACATACGAAAAACCGACAAAACACTTTTTGATTTTGTTGAACCTTTAGCAAAATGATCCATGGGTCATTTGTGAAGTGTAAGAGTCAACCCTGCCTCAATCTGAGGCACAATGTGGCTAGAACCACTCAAATTGTCTCTCTTTAGTTTAAAATAGACATCATTATAAGTGAAGACAATAAATGACATACGGAAGCCAACCAAATGCATTCTGATTCCATTTAAAGTTTAGGACAATGATCCTTGGGTGATATGTGACATGTACAAGTCAACCTCGCCTCAATTAGAGGCCTGGTGTGGGTGGAACCACTCAAAGTGTCTCATTTGTTTTGAAATGAACAACATTTTAAGTGAAAACAATAACTCGCATTAGAAAAACTATCCAAATTATTTTAGAATATGTTTCTACTTTAGGAAAATGATCCATGGGTCATATGTAACATTTATGAGTCATCCCCGCCACAATTCGAGCCACTATGTGGCCGGTATCACTCCAAGTGTATGTATTTTGTTTAAAATGGACATCATTTTTAGTGAAAACAACTGTTATACGAAAATACGAACAAACATATTTGGATTCTGTTGATACTTATTCAGTTTTTTATGTATTTTATTCAAAAATGATAATTAAATTATGTATGTATTTAATTATGAATTCAATTCTGGATTCTACATACAATTGTTATCTAAATTTTAAATTGAATTCTAAATCAATTATGTATGTTTATAATTACATTATGAATTTTTATTTAATTCTGGATGTCTATAGTTCAAGAATGCATTATATGTTAAATGTGTATGAATTTGTTCTTTATATATATGTATTAGTTTGTTATTGCAGGTAGCAGAATGGAATGGAGGCTATTGTGAAAAATTAGAGGCTGTTGTGCAATTTTCACAGCATAGCCTACGCCAACGGTTTCAAACCGTTGGCATAGTCTTATAAAAACCCTTTACCGATGGTTTACAAACTGTTGGGAAAGGTTTCAAGGGATTTTTTTACCAACTATTCAAATAGAACTGTTGGTAAAAACCATTCCCAACGGTTTAGAACCATTGGAGAAGACAGAATTTTCATTATCTTTACAAGCGGTTTGGTGTAAACCGTTGGTAGAACATATGCCAACGGTTTAACCAAACCGTTGTCATAGGTTAATTTTACTAACCTATACCAATAGTTCTTTGTAAACTGTTGCGATAGGTTTTCCCAACCGTTCTGCAACCTTTCCCAACGGTTCAGAACCATTGGGAAAAGACCCATTTCTAGTAGTGTATCTCATCCAACAATTTATATATCATCAATATAAAGACATAATATAATGAAATCACCATCAGAAAAAAATTTATGAAAACATAGTGATCTACAGTTGTCCTCATGTACTCATTTTTCTCCATGAATTTGTCAAATTTTCTATACCATTTCCAAAGTTCCTATTTCAAACCATAGGAACTTTTCCTGATTTTGCATACCATATTTTCATTACCATTCACCTGAAATACCTTTTTATACTCTATTTAAATATCCTCATCAAATCACAATGTAAGAATATTGGCTTAAAATATAGTTGTTGAACCTCTTTGTTTAGACTAGCCTCCAATACTAGAATAACTCCAAGAGAATACATTTTAACCATAGTAGCAAAAATTTCTTCTAAACCCCTACAATTATTCTGATTGGATCCCTTCACAACCATTGTGGATCCATAAAATGGTTTTAATCTACCATCTTCTCCATTGATTTTGTACACCAACATGTTCTTGAGTCCCTTCTTTACTTGTGGTAACTTCTCCAAATCAAATGTGACATTCTTGTGAAAGGATCACATCTACTCTTGCAAGGAATTATTCCATTCCATATTTTTCTGACTCATGATTTCATCATCACCACATTATGGCTCTACCCCATCAATGGGCATCACATACTCCTGTAGTTAGTATTTACAACTCAGTTTTCATTCTCTGTTTTATCTCCTCTACTATGCTTCATGGAGAATCTTCTCTGGAATATCATATAATGGAGGAATATTATAAGATAGATAAATATTACTTAATAGTGATTTATTATAAATTCCATGTATCTTTATCACACTTGCTATAACTAATGGTGGTGTGACTAGTTCTATATTTACTATAATTTTCTCAGACTGCAACTCCACTGCATCTTCTGGCTTCTCAAAAGCATTAATTGTGTGATCCCCAAGATACACCAAATTTCCTCTTCTGATAATCCTCGTACTAATAGAACCCCAAAATGAACATCGAAACTTCTCATGAGAGTATCCAAAAATTATACACTACTTTCTATTTCCATCTATCTTTACCCACTAATATTTTAGGATGTAAAAAAATTCCCTCCATCCAAATACTCTCAATTTTTTTTACAAAACATATTTTCATATACAAAATATTTCTGGATCATCATGGTTTAGTGGAAATTATGGGAAAAGGTCAATAAGATCAATTATAGTCTTCATTACCTACCCCCAAGGTGTTTTGTAGCTTTTCATTTCTAAGAATACATCTGAGTCTCTAGTAAATTTTCTTTTTTATCTACTTAGAAACACCATTATGTTAGGGAATCTTCGGTACGTATTTACCTTGCCTAATGTTAAAACACCTATAGTAAATCTAAAATATACAATGCTATTTTCCTCTGTTTTCTCCCCTAAGACACTTTAACCGTCTATATGTTTCTCTTTCCACCTTTACATGAAACATCATGAAAATATCATGCATATGATCATTTGGTTTCATAGATAAGTCCTAGAATTTTCTAGAATGATCACCTGTGAAGGTAAAAAAACAAATACCACCTCCCATCTACTTAGTTCTCATCATGAATACATCATTGTGATTAAAATATTAAACATTTACTTTTATTGTAGGTAAATAACTACAAAATCATACTATATGTTTTTTACCATGATGAAATCAACAAATGTATCCAATTTTTACCTTTTAGTCCAGGAAATAGATCCTTCATGGAGAGATTTATGGTTCATCTCTCGCTCATGTGACCAAGCCATTTCCACAAAAATTCTTCAAGAACATACTTTCTAGCTGCATTGACCTTTACTCCATACATTATAGCATTCATGAGACAAAGATAAGTAAATTTCTTTCAATTATTAATTGCCATTTTACCTTTGGTAAGCTCCCATTTCACATTACTGACGGAACTGAAATTCCATCATCATCATGAATTCTAATAGATACCATATTGATGAAAATATCTCGAAAAAGACTTGTATCTTTTAATAATAACCTACATCAAATATTAATATCCAGATAAATATTTCCAATAAAAGTAATTTTGGATTCACCATCATTTACCCTCATTACATGTCCAAAAGTATCTTATGTGTAAGATGGGAAGAAAACACTTCTATCATTGAAATCATAAGAGGTGTCTAAATTGATCACCCATGTTGAGTCTTAGATTAAAATACTGACCTGATTATCTACCTAGACAATAATGATCTCTTCATTTAAAATTGTAGTATCATTATTTTGGGTCTTACCTTCCTGATTCCTCTTCAATTCCTTCATCCTTCTACACTCCCAGAAAGGGATTCTAGTCATTAAATGGTGGTGTCACTTCATGTCATATCTCAATAGAGATATCAATTACTTCCTCTTTTTTATATTATGGTCAAATGGTTATCTTCTTATACTTCTTACCTATCATTTTTTCATCCCCTGTATTTCAGTGACAAGAGACACTGATTCATGTGTATATCCCTCATCTTTTCTTCGGGACTCTTCATTCAGAATTCCATATTTCACCATCTCTATGGTGATATTTCCATATGGAGTTGAATTTATAACCAAAAAAATAGTTTGTGATGCTTCTTTGGTAAAGAAATCAACACCAATAGTTTCTACAACACATCATAAATAATCAATTTCATACAATTCAACAGATCAAATATAACTTGGAACTCACTCATGTGATCGGATATGTTGCTCTAATCTTTATACATCATGTTAACAAGTAAACAAATCAGGTTTTCTTTGTTCTGTGCAATTTCAATAGAATACATCCTTTCTTCTTTTCACCATACAAGAGAATCATATTATTCATTGGAAATATTTTTGAAGATAATCTTTCGATCCATTATCTGATTTGGGCAGCATAGTTCCTATTAAGCACGAACCACTCTGCATCAATTGATGGGGCACTTGCTAATATCCTATCATTAGATTGACCACTTGTCAAAGATTCCTACACTTTCAAATCAGTGGGATTAGTTTTTTCCACTATTATATTCCATAAATAATTAATATACTAATGATCTTCCATTTTATGTTTCCATTTGGCATAATTAAATGTGGTAAGCTTAATCATGTTACCAGTATTTTCTTCCATTGATGCATTCATAATTTTTAAAATCTAACCCTAAATATGAAACTATAATGGTTAAAATAGGTCAAAAAAAACTATAGGATCGCTAAAAGAGGACTCTGATCGGACAATATATATCCAAAAAAGTTTCATCAATCAAGATTGACAGATGAGGAGGAACTGACGTGTCTTACTAGAATAGTCAAAAAAAACTTCAAAAATATCACCACTTGCATGATCAGTACCATATTCTCTAGTAAAGGGCATTGTAGCACATATGGTTTTACTAATAACTTGACTGGATTTACCGGCTTCATTTTAGATCAATTATTTATGATACTTCCACATTTGTAATCATCTCACTAATATCTTCATGGATCTGGCCTCAAAGAATTCCAACCACTTTCTATTACATAGTCACTGGAAGAACCTTCTATTGCTTCATCATTTCAACACTGGTGGTATTGATATGACTTCGTTGGGGTAGAGGAAATCTTTGAAGATGAAATCAAACACAAACCGAAAAGAAGTTGGAAGAACACATATATTTAATGTGTTTTGGAAATGTGCCAACATCCATGGGTGAAGGGGGTTCTTTTCTATTATACTCTATAGATGAATCATCGGATGATTACAAAGTTATAATGGGTTTTTTGTTAAAATTCATGTGATTATATAGCATTTTATAGATAAATTGAATCAACTCCATCAATGATTTTTTGTGTAGATCATCAACCATTAATAAATTTCCTCACCGCCTTCTGCTCGTCAATGGTTGGATACCCACCAAGGAATACCCACACCAAGGTTGTTTCTGATAGATTTTTCATCCACAAATATCCCCTCTAATTAGGAGTGGCCCCACACTTCTTGATCCTCCTAAAAGAATGAACACCATGATCTATGATTCCTCATTCTAAAATATTTATCTACTCGTTCCAACAGTACCATGTTTTTCATCCACAATAGAAAAAAACCTTATAATGATCATATAGAGAGAATCTAGTGATAAATAGAGTTATTTTTCATAAAGGCAATACCATTTATTCCATCCTCTAATTTTCCCCCCATTATTACATGACATAAATTCTTATCATAATTCTCTCTTTAAGTATCCCCTCTCTCCTCAATAAATTATCTCATTAAATCCCACTTTTAAAATTTCATCTAATTCCCCTAATATTTACAATAACACATTTTAAATATATCTCAATCCATGATATCCACAAATAACTCCACATCATTGAAACTCTTGAAAATAAATCCCATTCCTTGTAAATAATTTATATAAATAATTCATATTTAATATGAATTATGTAAATAAATAATATTAATTAAATTCCACCACCATAATATATTAGTGGGACATAAAAACCATCCCATAAAATTTCCTTATTACCACACAAAGGTAAACATCACATCCCAAATCCAAAAATAGGGACAAACATCCAATCTAGGGATCCTTTATAGAGTCACTGCCAATTATTCATTATCACATATGTGGACTAAAAGATATTAATATATTATTTTTAATATTATATAACTAGGTATTTATGCTGTGGATAAAACAAAAATAGTTTGTTGATGACCTTTTAAAATATTATATAAAATATTCCCATCTTTTAATGTAAAAATATTTGGTAGCTATATCAGTATTATTTTTAATTATAGACATTAAACGTCTCATTCTTGGGACATAGACCCAAAAAAATAAATTAAACAACTTATATAGAAATCCCTTCTTTCCAAAAACAACTCTTCTACCTAAATGTTCATCCATTTAATTGATGAGAATATATAGACATTTTTGGTCCCAAGATAATTAATTTTTAATTCATTAAAATTTGAATATAACTAAAAATTTAATCAATTTATAAATTCACTAAAATTCAATATGATGATAAACACAATTTCCTATGATCAGTAAAAAAAATGGAAATTTTACACAAGATAATTTACTATGGTAAAATTAACTTATTCAATTTTTGGGACCTAGGATTCATAAACACTAAAGCGGGCTAATTCTCCTCCATGTAAAAACCCATATAGATATAGAGAAATTCTAGAGTTATAAGTGATTAATAAAAACTAATAAGAAAGTAATTATAGGAATAATCACATCATACCTGTAGGGACAACATATTAATAGGCAAACCTTATACCCTTAGGTTTATAACTATTCAACACATGGGTATAATAAACTATAGATATTCCTTCATCACTAAATACTAAATCAACTACTTTAATAGACCTTCCTATAGACATGATAGAAATAAAAACATCACTGTGAAACTGCTCATAATCATCAATCAAATATCCCTCAACCACCCAATAATGTACTACGATTAATCTTCCTTTAGGAATAGATAACTGTTTATGATTTCCCAACTAGCGCTTTAGATGGTCTATTGATACTCTCTAAATACTAATTGAGTTGAAAAAAATATTCACACCTTTAAAATATCAAATTTTAACAATTCATTGAATGATTTCATTCCAACGCCTTTAAAATGTCTCTTCCTCATAGATTTCTGAATATATTTGTTTTTCAAATCTACAATCAATCATCTGAGTCCCAAAGAAGCACAACCCCACTCCAGCATTCCCTGAACTAGTACCTTAGTCAATATGTCTATCTATTTTCACTCGCACTCATCTTCAATAGTTCTACTAATCCTAAATATTGAAATATATTTCTATAGTGTTATTTAAATTAAATGTGAGTCATCGTTGAATGAAACACCATATTTCAATAAAGACATATTTCACACTATCCCAGAATAAATTCATTCCCCTTCCTTCTATCAAATTCATCAAGAAAACACTTCAAAGAAATAAAATCCTTTATATACTTCATTATTTCTAAATACTATAATTTTATTATTAAATATGTGACTACATGCTGTATTTGTGAAATCTATGTCACTAACATTTTTTCATAAGAGAGCACATAGTGTGTGGTGCTTCTTTTATTGTTCGTGTCTCCTTTAAAATACATATCAAGATATCCCATTAATATATCATCCACTATAAATAATATAAATAATTTAATTATACTATTTATATACTAGAGTATCCACCTAATAGCTTCTCAATAGTCCTCACCTAGATGTGAAAATTTTATTTTGAAAACTATCTTTATATATATAATTATTTTCCTAGTACATACCATGTACTACATAGTATTGTTTACCATAGATGCATATATAACCCTTTTTATGTATATTTTCACATCATCAATCCAAGGCACATTATATTGGTAAAATAACTACTAATTACCCAATGGAATTGAAATAGTTGTTGTTCTAGATATTTTGAACCTTTCTAAAACTAACGAAATATAATCAAACAAAACTATTCAGAGTTTCATGCTTTCTATCTCTATAGAACCTGATCCCAAAATTCATTTTTTCCACTCCATTACTTTTCATCATGATGATTCCAACCAACCCATATTTTGTCTCTATTATTACTTCCATATCCTATACTTCTAAGAGAATATAATCCATATATATCATAAAATTGGTAAAAATCCCATAATAAACCACCCTAATGTTAAAAAAATTGTATATTTTACACCATATTAATGATTTATATTTTATAAAATCATCTAATTTTTTTTTTCACAACCTAAATGTCTATTTCAAGAAATAAAAAATAAATTTTGATTTAATACTATATCCTAATTTAGAAAATAGTTTATCATCATCTAGTCTTCTAAATAATTTTGGTACCCTGGAAAAATCAGTGCTCCTTCAAATAACCAACACTCCTAGATTTTTATTCAACTAAACATATAAATATTCCATTGGTTCATTGATATAAAAAGTATATTTATCAATTTTATAATCATTTTATATTATTCAATAATTGAATATGAAAATAAAATTTTTGATTACCATCAATATTTCATTATCTTAATGTTGAAAACCAATGTCCTCATCATCATACCTCACAAAGAAATGTGTCTTGGACATAGTTTCCAAATTTCATCTTTGAATTAATGATGGAAATTGGTGATATAACTAAATAATTTAAGGTATGATATTCAAATAGTTCACTAATCCAAGTTTCCAAAACAATATCATTCTTTATTGGTACATGTAGTCCCCTATTTGTTATATTTTCTTTTAAATTCAATTTTTCTAAAATAAATTTCATTAGAAAACAATAATCTAGTGATATGATCTAGTACATCTCATTCAGTTTCATTTTCATCTATTTTATCTCATCATTTTGATAATTTGTCTCTAGTACTATCTTCAAAAACATTATTCCTTTCTTCAAGATTAATTTCTTAAATTCAATGTTATTAAACTCAACATCATTATCAAATCTCAATCATTTTATCTTTAAATATATCTCTTTTATACCATAGAACTCACTGTGATATAGTTTTTGAAGAATTATAACTTGGGGATCAGAATGGAAAACAATACATTCCATCTTGCATCATAGATGAAGGTATCATAATATAGTTAACCTCTATGAGAAGATACCATAACTTTCCCCATATATTCACATATATATGATATATCTTCTAAGACTTGTGTGTCTCTAATTACACAATAATATACAATTTGTTCTATATTCCAAGGATACATTATTCACATTTTTAATATATATTATTGAATTTTAATACTCCTTTTATAATAAACACCCTCATTTGGATCCCAATCATTTGACAATGATGGTAATTACACAACATGTCATCTCTGGTTGATGATATACTAGTAACCATTGTTCTATCTAACATCCCTATTAAATAAAATGATTCAATATTCACTCTCATATACACCCCCATCGAACATCATGTAATATTCCATATAATACTAAAAAATGTAGTCCTAAACCCCTCATCATATAGTAACCTAAAAATAAAATTCCATATCTATTATGGTATGTGTCTGAAACCATACAACTCTAGAAAACATTTTTTTCATCATTCAAATTGTTTCCTTATTTTTTATAATAATATCAATAACCTAATCATAAAAAAAATATTACCATGATATATAGACTTATAATATTACATAAATCTTCTCTTAACCATTGAGGGAAATAATATTCCATAGTTATTAATTAATGACTTTAATGAACTATTAACATGATATAAAAAACATTGTTACCCTTATAATATATGGTATTTGGTAATGAACCTATGTTGTTTTCCCTCTATTTTTTGAGTCATTTCTTCATATGTACTTTGTTTTGACATATCCATCATGAAGAAAATGGACCTATTGATATTCATTATATCCATTCTCTCGATACACATCTCTCTTTAATAATTATTTATTAACATGATCTTCATATACTCTCTATAATATAATTTATTCAAGTAGATATCTAGAGTTTCTTACATCTATTCTGTTTGATTAAAATAAAACCTCAAACAACCTCAAAGAGTTAGTAAGTATCTATGATAGATTTACTCATTTTAGTAACAACTTCTTCTAATGATTTAGAGTATGATGATCATATGATTAGTTCACACAATCTAAAATCAAACATTATGTTCAATAAATATAATTCAATTTAGATCACATCAAAATCATTCTCATTATTATTCATTAAAATACCTTTAATCATCTTCAGAACCCATCACAAACACATCATTCATAGAGTTAGGTTTCACATATATGTTCTTGAGTATAGATATAAACTTATTGGTAGTGTTAATCTCTTATATATTGAAATAAACATTACATCAAAAAATTATCTATATATTCCCAGTTGTCTTCCAATAATTATTTACCATTATCTTTTCCCAATCTTCTATAGTTTTCCATTGGCCAAATATAGATTGAAATTTCATTGAAATAGATAATATTTTTTCTACATCTTCTAGATTATGACATTAATCCCATTCAATTGATTAATAATATTTAGAACCTCTTTTGATTTTTTTTCCTCCCAATATATCATATTAAATATAACATAAAACATAAAATAGAAAACCATAATACATACCAAAAGTTTTTCAATATTTCTAGAATAGAAAGTGATCTGAAACTAATTTATTTTATGGCACATAGATCCTAAACTCTAGACATTAAGCACATAACAATGAGAAAAATATTTGTATGCAATCAAAAAATATGTATCCAATAAAATAATCCATGTACCTTTTGAATTATAATATATAAATCCAATGATGAATAAAAACACTACTAAAAATATAGCTTTTATCAGTGCTAAAATGGAAATTAACAGTGCTAGAAAAGGCGCTATTAATGCCAGCGAAGATAAAGGGGGGTCACCTTTATCAGCGCTCCAAAATGCACTGATAAAGACCCCTTTTATCAGCGCATTTTTTTTGTGCTAATAAAAATAAAAAAAAATAAATAAAAAATACTTCCAATCTCGGGGGGGATTTTTACAGTGCTTCGGCCACCATTTATCAGTGCTTTCCCCGCACCCTCCAGCCCCCGCACACACCACCTACACCCTTTATCAGTGCTAGCCCTTCTAAATCAGCCTTGCGCACGCACCCCTATCTACACCCAGATTTGATCTCGAGACCTCCCCCATACGCACCTAAAGACTTTGTCACTCCCCTATATTGATGTGTTCTCTTATTTATGATATATCTATTTATTTATATATATATATAGTTATATTTATTCGTATAGTAATATATATTTATATTAATATATATATAGTTATATTAATATATATATATATAGATATAGATATATTAATATATATATTTATAGTTATATTAATATATATATAGTTATATTAATATATAGTTATATAAATATTAATATATTGTTATTTTAAATAAAATAGATATTAGTTATTATTTAGATAAAGCTAATTTATTTTATATGTAAATATTTTTAATTATTTATTTAAAAAAATATAATTTTTAGGCGTGAATATATAGAACATTTGTATATATAGATATATATTTGATTATAAATAGCAGTGCATTATAAAAAAGGAAAAAATTTAAAAGACATTATATCAATATTAATGTAATAACTTTAAATAAATTCAGTCCCCACCAAAAAAATCCAATAATACCCCCTTAAACAAGGGTGAAAATCCACAAAATGATAAAAAATCGGGGTAGCCCGACTAAAAACTCAGTTTTGGAGGACTTTTGGGCCTCTTTTGGCCTCAAAAGAACCTTGACGGGGGATTTTATTGGTCACAGAGATGTAGATCTCATTGCGGGCTTCGATTTGATATGTGGTTGAGCTCAAACGGACACCCGGATCATAAGTTATGGCTGTTAGAAGTTTGAGTAGTGTTTTCAACATATTTTGGATCTTTTTTAAATTTTTTTATTTTTTTAGTCTTCAAATTGTTATTAAATGACTATTTCTCCATAATAATTATAAAATAATTAATTAAAAATATTTTTTTAATTTTTTTATAATTAATTTTCTCAAAATATCTTATATATTAAGTATAATAAGTGTAAATGTATATTTATACTTGTCTAGAATATATTTAAAAATTATATATTATATTTCCATCAATATACCAATATTGATATAATTATATAATTATTTATTATTTTAATTAAATTTTCTTTTTAAGTCGAACCCTTTATCAGTGCTTTTAACAAAAGTGTGGATAAAGGCCCCCCTTTTATCAGTGCTACTCAAAAAAGCACTAATAAAGGGGGCCCCTTTATCAGCGGTTTTTCATTAGCACTGATAAAAGGGGTGGCACTGGAATTTCCCGGTTTTTTGGTAGTGAAATAATGAAAGCACACATTACCAACACACATGAAATTTTAATGGTTTGGGATATTTCTTACATCCATGGAGAAACACTATTTTCTACTATAAGATTGAGGAGATAGAAACTCTTGATTCATAGATTAAATAAAAATAGTTCACATAATTTCCTAAATTTTTTGATCATATCATCCCAGTAGGGACTACATAGTTATAGGAAAAACTCAGACCCTCAAGTCAATCATTATTAAATGTATGGAAAAAATATTCTATAAATATTCCTTTATAACAAATTTTTTTCTTTAAATGGTTGCACTTAATTTCTCATCAACATCTTTGAAAATAAAAGTCTACTACTCAACTACTCATATCACTCAATTAAATATATCTCCACCATTCAATAGTATGTCACCCTCAATATTTTGGTATGAACAACTTATCATCCAAGATATATTTATCAATGTTCTATATGACCTGTGGACAATATTTCTATATTTTTTAAGATAAGAAATTGGATTTAAATCTTATCCAAACCCATAAATACTGACACGTTAATTATGAGGTATAGGTATCTGTTATTTTTTATAGTATTAATGGAGTTTTTTCTATGTTTGTATAATTAATGAATTTTGTTTTGATTGGATAAATTTTTGGTTATCCAATTCGTTGTGTTCTTAGTTACATATAGAAAGATATGTTATATCACTAAAAGGGAAAACTTTGGACTGTTTTTGAAGATTATGACACATAAAATTTATGTAATTTTTTTATTAAAAACATATATAAAGTATTTTGTGTAAGAATTATTAAGATTTAAAATTTATTATAATAAATGTAGAATGTTAAGGATTGTATAAATTTTTCATTTGTAGGAAAATAGTATTTGAAAACAATGTGTCAAAGGAAAATGAGTAAAGTGGCATGTATACTATATAATGAGTGGTTTTACTAATTATATTACCTAATCATAAAAGTATATAATATTATTTTTTAGCACTATTTTTAAATTAAACCCCCTTGATGATATGTTTCACTTCTTATTTGTGGGGATTCCCTAATAAATCCTTTTTAATGAAAAATGTTTTTTGTTTTTTTTCAAAAAGCCATTTAGAAAAGTATGACTTTTTCAAGATGATTCCATTTTAGGAAATGGAGTTTCATTCTTAAAACTATGATGAGTATGTGACTTTTTAGAAATTTGTTTTTTTGAAATAAATTTTACAACCCATGTTTTTATGAAATTTATCTTTAACTTATATTTTTAGTTATTTATTTAAAAAAAATTTCTGTAAAATAACTACATAGATTTATTGATGTTAATATTTCTATATTGTAAAATTATTTAGGAAGAGAATATAAATTTTATTTTATTATTCATTTTATTTTAAATTTTGTTTTATCAATTGAGTTAGGATGACCTAAGATATTTTCAAAAGTGGTTTTCAATTGAATAAATATCATAAATTTTATTTTTAAATATCATATTGGTTGAACTATTGCAATCTATTTTATGATATTAATTATGTATAAATCCATTGCATGGAATGTTTTGTATGAGTTCATTGGATTATTCATTCGAGTTTGAAAAATTGAATGGTAGGCCATGTATGAGGGGATGTACCATAGAAATGGCATAAGTTGTCTTTGATTTTTGTGTATGTAATGGATAACAAACACATGTGTTTACACCAAATAATTTTTTTTAGTGAAAATGGTTTTTTTAGAGAGGAAATATTATTATTGATCCTAATGGATGTGAATAATCAATATTTTATACATGATAGATCTTTGGGGGTGAAGCTTGTAATGTTGGGCAGAGTTTTAGTATCCATCTATTTTTTTGATATGTTGGCCAATATCATGTTTTAATATAAAATAAATTATAGTATTCAAACTCTAGTGTTGGGTTAGTATGGTATATTACAGTCTGGTAGGGATAAACCATCTTAGAAGATATATTATATTTGAGGAAGGTTTTATTTAGTCTATAGGAATGTGTGGATAGAAATTAATAAGAATTTAATAAAATTTGGGGGATTTATTCTATCAAAAGTAGGGATAAATATGAATGTCTAATGGGTGGAAATATTTCATCCTAAAGGGTATTGAAAGGTTATATATTATTTTTTATTTTTATTTCTGCATTTATTTTGTATTCCAAGTCAAAGTTGGATGTTGTTAATGGTTTTTGGGAGGTTCAGACCTAGCATAATGGGTGTGATATGTAGTGTGTATCCCTACTACAATGGATGTTCATGATTCATGGGTAGTTATATGATGTTATATCCTTACTATCTACCTATTAACCCATTAAAATTCCATTGAAAATCCATTTTTATTCCCCAAAAACCATCTTTCCTCCCATACCATCACCCCAACTAATGGGAGGGGTTTTATTGTGAAAGTTTCTTGATTACCCATTATCTGGGCCTCATATTATATAAATTTAAAAATTTGGGAGTACCTAATCAATGGTAATTCTACACCATTCTTCTCATTGTCTATAAATAGTTATTCTTTTGTTAATGTGGTGCATATATTTAGGGTTTTTTCTTATTTGTTTCATTAATTCATGGTGAACACCCCCCCCCCAATTATAGTACTTTTGATTTGGGAGAGAAAATAAGTTTTTGATGAAGTGAATTTAATTCCTCGCATCATAGATCAATTATGTTTTGACACTTTATGAGTTTACTCTCTCTTTCTAAAATTTGAGGGATTTTATAAAAATTTCATTATTGGAAATTTCAGATTTAACCATGTTTTTTGTTGTATTAGTTTTATTTTGTATAGTTGATTCAAGAATGAATTTATGAAAATGATTTAAGGTATATTTCTTATCTTAATTATATTGTATGACTAATTTGGTTAAATTATATATTGTTTAACAAAATAATTTTCTATATTGGTTTAATGGATTTATAAATGTATATTTTTGCATTTTATGATAGGGTTTTTAGTGTGAGTAATTTCAAATAGTTGAAAGTGAATTTTAAAAATGTGTGGGATTATTTAAAAATATGTGAATGGGGTAATGTGATGGAAACCATTGATTAATATTGTTTGATTAGTGAATTGTGAAATGTAATTATGTTTTTTATTGATAAAATAGTTGGGATGTTTTATATGGTTTTCGGTTGTGTGATAAAGCGTTGTTAGTGAATCACTCTTAGATATAAGGTCCACATCTAATTAGAATAGGGTATGTTATGGATATCACATTATTGGGTGTTATTTATTCTATAGGGATCATATTTATGTAATATTTACCCAATTATATAAGGAATGGACATAGGGTTCCTTCATGTTTAAGGAATTAATAGTTACATGACTAGATTTATTTCTATTGTTAATTATATTTGTGTTTTTTATATATGTATGTATTTACATTTGTGTATTAAATTATGTATCATATATATATATAGTTTTTTCATGTTTTCTCTAATAAACCATTACCTATAGTATTTTTGGTCTTTTAATCTTATTATTTAGTCCTTGGTATTCTAGGTATTGATGTAAGGTCCAATTAAATTTTTATTCATATTTTGGTTAAATTTCATGAGCAAGATTATGTCAATATATTATATATAGCTTCATAACATTTCTCTATAATAGATCCATTATCCACCATCTTATATAAAATAATATTTCAAACCAAAATATTCTTATTTGTATTATTCTCATATATTTAAATCTATTTTATTTAATTTCATATATATTTAAATATCGTAATAATTTTTTACGTGTCTAATATGCCACCATCTATGATGTTGAGATTGTGGAAATAACATACTTGGTCATTATTGCGTCATTTTTTTCCTTCTTGTAAATATTGACAGATCATTGTACAAACCTGGTACACCATAGACTATTTGATTGGCCATCATGAAATGTGAAAATTTTGTCACCTAAATCATAAAATTGTTTCATGAATTTATAATCACATTCTTTTTCTCTCATTTAATTAGTTAGGTGTATAGTCAAACATTGGATTTTATCTCACAATCATAGTCATTATTCCGGATTTTATATGCACTACTATTTTATTAAAATTAATCGACCACTTCATTATTTCATAGTGTAATATTTCTCAATTCCTTATAATACTATTTGAAATGTCCAATTAGGATCTATGTGTTCCTTGATAGGGGAATGTGTGAATCAATGATATTATATTTTTATGTTTTCTTAAATAAGAAACAACCTTCTCCCATGGTTAGTGAGAAAACACTCAACTGGAAAATAAAAAACCACACACAATCATAGTAATATAATTATTAACATGGTTCACTACTCAATAAGAGTAGATTGTTCATGTAATGGTTTGGGAAAAATCCAAGACCACACCAATAACTAGATTATAATCATTTTGGTGGTTATAGTAAGAATAAAATAACATTTCACTTGAATATCACTATATTCAATCAACAGTATATGTGCTCCTCACAGAAATAAATTATAAAACATTTTTAATAACTCTAAAAAAATTTAATGATAGGATTTAGTATGCTTCCATTGTGTTTCGATAACTTTATACAAACATTCCATTATTTATATTAATTCTTCTTCCTCTACACTTCCTTGCAAAATAGTGAGAAGGAACCCCCTTATATCGGATAAATTTTCATCCATAAATTTTACTTGATAGGTTCTCCCAGTTTACTCTAGATATGTTCATCCAGAATGAAAAATTTGGTATGACCCATCTGATTTCACTTCTAAAGACTAAAACCAATCTAATGCCCAACCTACATAATAACATATTTTTTATATTCTTCCATATCATCTTCAAAATATTCATCTAATAAATTATTCATATTTTTAATCTGATTCTACAAGATATAAATACTTCATCTCATTTCCATCTAGTTGATGTTTATTCACATTTTTCATCAGATCGACACTTTAATTCTACATCACTTCACTGAATTCAAAAAAAACACTACACCATCTCAACAATTAGAACCCCTGTTTATATTAACATCAACTCTAAAATTTTAGGGAGGGGTTTGAATTGGAATTCAAAACTCCCCACTTAAAAACTTTACACATCCCACTTAGAAACATCCTTTAACCACATTCAATTCTCCTAAAAATAGGAGATTTTATTATAACCTACTGTTAATGAAATTCTTAAATCTTCTTTGAGTATTATCAAGAATAATTATCTTCTTCCTTAATTACTCATAATTGAATTACTATATTAGCATCATAATATTTAACATATTTACAATGATTTTGTAATATTCTTTAAACCTTCCTTATAATATGTCTTCACAACATCATTTTGACTAGTATGATTTTATAAATTCATAGGAACATCTCCAAAGTATTTTCATAAACTCTTCATACATTGGATTAAATACATCATAAGTATACAACCTTTACCTTTTTAGATATTCTCTGATAGATAACCTCTATACACCAGAAAAATATCTATTGTTTGACGACAATGTGAATGTTTTGTATGGGTAACTCGATCCAATGACATTCATTTTTACCATTTCATAAAAATTTACACAACCTTCTTTCCAATGAATGTATACAATTTTGATCAGTTAATCATTATATAATCTATATTTTATCAGATATATTCATAAAAAATAACCAATAACACTTTGTATAATCAATACATAAAATATTCATAACCTTAAAACATTGAACTTTTCATAGCCAAACCTTCATCAAATAACTTCTTTAGGGTGATCTCCACATAAATTTTACACAATAATTTTATTATACATCTTTTAACTTAAGAATATATCATTATATCATTAATTAATAATTATTTTAGTAACATTAGGAATAGATAATCATTTCATGATTTGAACTTCATTGAACATTATGTCAGATAGAACTTGTGATCATTCTTGGGTAAAGATTCAACACCAACCTCTTTCATTCACATCAAACTAGTAGCCATCGTTTGATGAACTTGAGTCGAAGGACATTCTATGAGGGACTCAAGCATATAAACAAAATTTAATCCCCATTGAAGAAAATATTAAAAAATTAAGGTATTTTATGTGATATAATATAATAAAACACATTAATAAACCCTTCTGAAAACACAACCAACTTCATCTTAAATCCATTAACTTCTATAAAACAAATACAAAAAACTTCATCCAAACAATCTAACCATTTTAGTTTATTTATCAAAAAAATCATAAATAACTAATTTTTTTGAACTCAATAAATTTATTTCATATAGAATAATTCTAATCCTATGTGAGTGAACTCAGTATGGGATATATGAATCATTGAAAAGTAATGTCATGCTATCCATAATTAGAGATATAATAAACATTTCTTAAACATCTTAAATTTCTAAAAATTCATAAGAAACATAAAAAAATATATTTTAGTTCACATAATAATTTAATAATATTGAAAAAACTCCATGTGTCCACTTAAAAAAACTATTAAAATAGTTCACACACTCTAAAATCATAATATACTTATTTTTAAAATGCCACCTAAATAAATTACATTTCCTAAAATTAAAGCATGTTCCAATCAATAAATTTATGTTACAACTTTTATCTCCATTATGAAACACTATCCAAAATTAATATAAGAGATTAAATGGTCATAACATAACTTATCCTTAAATTTATTGAGTTTATACATCCCTGATCCAAATTATTTTACAAAATGTTTCCAATGGATATGGTTTGGAGAAGATGTCAGCAACGTTCTCCATTGTAGACCAAAATTCAAAATTCAGTTCATTTGTTTAAGAATTCTCCTTTAGTAAGTGATATTAATATAAATTTTCATAAAATGAATGTTTTTACTATATTTTTAGTGATATTTTAAACACGTTGATTACCACAATCTATGAGAAGGAACAAATTCACATCGATCAACTGATCATTCCACTATGTCTCTATCCTTAATATATGTGTCATAGTATTACCGTAAGGATCATACTCATCATCATTCTTACTGAGAGAAACTAAATTCTACATCTTCATTTTTCTAACTCACACATATTTTTATAAAGAATAAAACTATAATATTTGTGGTTCTTCTATCACCAATACATATTTAATAATCTATATTTTTTAACAAAACAGATCAAACTTTCCTATAAAATCATATACTATTCTATAATTAGTCATTACCTTTAAATATATATGTTTTTTTAATTATATCTGATAATATTACTTTAGATAAATATTTTTCCCAGAACCCAATGTAACTTATATACAACATCTATTTTTGAACTTGTTAGATATTGCATGATTTTAACCAACTTTATAAACTCTTTAGGATTAACCTCCTTTAATTCCCCATATTTTTACAACTTTTTTCCCATTGAAATATGTGTGGGAATAGACTTAAAATCATCTGTCCCAAATTTGTTAAGAATATCCTATGCAAACTTCTCTTATGAGAGGGAACTGTGCTTCTTCTTTTCAGAGATCTATGAGACAATGAATTATTTTATTTCTCCTGCAATAAAAATATAAAAAATATTCCCCATCCACTTTGAAAACTATTTACACAATTCCTTTTTATTTTCTATAAATATTATATCATCAACATAAACAATCCCCATGAGGTAAACATACTGATTTTCTTTTATGTATAGGTTACTATCAAATCATACTTTCTGGAATTTCAACATATTTAAACTAAAATATGATTTGTAATTCCAATCTCTCAATTATTTCATTAAACGATGTAGAAATGTCTTCAACTTTCACACATAACATCCAGCTTTACCATGAATTAATCCACTTCTTTAATCAATAAATACTTCCTCATGGAGCTCTCCATTATGAAGAGTTGGCTTGACATCCATATGGAATGTCTTTTATCTTAGTTGTGCAATGATAACATGAAGGATCCTGATAGTTTTAACCCTCTCTATTGGGTCAACGTTCTCATTAAAATCAATTCCTTCCATTTTTTTGAAACCATTATAAACCATTCAAGAATTGTTTCTTATCACTTCACATTTTTTCATTAAACATTTTTTGAAAAACCACTTTTATATCAATCACATTATTATTGTTTCATTTGAGTAAAAGTTCTCATGTATCATTCTTCTTTATATGATCCTACTCTTCATTCATGGATTTAATCCACTGTTGATTATATAAAGTGTATTCAATATCACTTGGCCTAACAAGTGAATTTAAGGAATTATGTGAAACTAACCTCAATGTTCTCTTGGTTTGAAAAAATAGTCCTTGATCCCCAATGATGTTTGGGAATCTTATTGCTTATCTATCCTTGAGTGACATGAACATAATTTTTCCTCATCACATGAGATGGTGGGGTCGGAATCTTCATCCCATACTGCTATGGTATGATTACTTTCATTATGAAAATTTACTTGTACTTTATTTTTAACCACTTTATCTTACATTTTTCTCCAAATTATCAATTTTTTATGAAACATTGTTATCATATTGTTCATGAACATTCACATCTTCAAGGTTAGTCATATTTCATGTTTCTTTATTAAATAACCTATATCCTCTACCTTTGGAAGGATATCCGTGAAATATTTCAGCAATACCTCTCTAATCAGACTTCCTAAGATTCTCACCCTTGAATTTGATAATTAATGGACTCTAAAACATTCTTAGGAATTTCAAATATGATATTATTTGTAATACATGTCATAATAATTCATAACATTATATAACGTAAAGAAATAATGATTTTTTATATTAACTACAACTACAATATCTTTCCTCAAAAAAGTTTAAGAAGTATTATTATAAATTAACATTGTTTGATCCATCTACACCAAACATCAATTTCTTATTTTAGAAACAAAATTTTTAATAGAGCATATGGTGCACTGTATTCATGAAAATTTTCATGATTTTTTATATATTCAATAGAAATCCCATTTTTGTATTTGGAACCATTTTTATCCGTATCCATAGAAAGATTCCATGTAATATGATTAAAATCATCATAAGAGTAAATAAAATACTTTTCCTTATTTCTTGATTGTTTTCTCATCTTCCCACATATGACAGAATGTATAGGCTCTAATGGTCAAGTTTAATGTATCTCAAATTTATTTATGTATTGATTTTGTAATATTCCCTTTATTTCATATAGAACAAAACCAACCTCCTCTTATTTTTTCATAAATATCATTAATACTTCATCTCTTTGTAATAATTCTCATATTCCTTTGACAAAAATTCCATATCCTCTTATTCCATAGTTTATATTCTTCCATCATTCTTATGTTTCATGAAATACATGCATCACCAACTTCACAAAAGTTTCCATGTTTCCTCTCCCTTTAATAATAAAATTTAAGTATACAATATGTTTAATTATGAAGCCATGTTTTCTAAAAAAACATTTTTAACCTAAACACAATTTTTTAAACCACATAAAAAACTGTGTTTTATCCCATCAAAAAAATATTATTTTGGATATTAACTTTTCTTCCCTAATGATAGTAGATCCCACACCTTGGATTCTAAGATACTCGTTATTTCCAAGCTTCACTATCCATTATTTAAAATATTTCACTTTATTCAATGAATTAAAATCTTCTATAATATGTGAAGAATATACTCTATAAAATATTGAATGTTTTTCTCTCTTTGTGGCTATGAGAGTACATTCAATACCTAATTCATTTTCCATTCCTTTTCCTTCCTTCTCATAAATATATTGATATTTATTGAATAAAATTTATTGAGCTAGTAGCACGAGAAAAATCCCTTTAGAAATAATTATTGGATGATAAAATCATTTGAAAATAGTTTCCATAGGTTGGTATCTATAATCAATCATTAAGAAAAATTTCCCAGGTTCTATTCTTTGAGTGGGTTGAATCCCCCTAAAATATTACCGTCAGTTTCTCTTGGATTCATTATAATGTTGATGATTAAAGAAAAACATTTTTTTTATATTCCTAAAACCTATATGGTAACAATAGTATCCATAGAATGTATATATTCCTCTATAATGAATATATTTTCTATAATTGTGAACCTTGTTTCCATAATTATTGTAACTATATACCATGGATTTTTTTTGTCTACCAAAGTTGTTGTAGTATCTTGAAATCTTCTTCTTCTTCTTCTTCTTCTAATATTTCTTCTCATTCATAACATGATTACCAGTATTAATAATTTTTTGGTTTAATCATTGAATTGTTAAATTTTTTTGAATTTTCAACTCCATAATATTTGGATTCACACATGATTCTCATAAATTCTTCTTTATTATGAATATTGTCATCCTCATTGATATCCTCAAAGGATTATTTTATATGGTTAAAATTTCCTAAAACTTACTTTTGGGGCATAGTTTTGGATGTTTTTAAATCACGCTCAACATTAACATGTTTTTCTTGAACTAGAATAATTCCTTATGTTTCACCTTTATACTTTCTTCAAGCTCTATGATGATGTTTTTATATTATTCATGTAACTTCATTAGATTATAAATATATTTCAGGAACTTATATTTTTCATTAAGAAAATATTCTATATTTTTTCATAAAGGTCATCTTTATTTAACATATTTTTATCCATTTAATGTCTAGAAATATTTTCATGAGATTATTTCAAATATCTCATAAGAATAAACCACATTTTAGTCTCCTCTTCTTCTTTAGATTTATTAATATATTCATTAATGAACTTATCATAGTTCACTGTTTCAATGAGTAATTTCTAAACACCATCATCCCTAGAGTTTCTATCTTCTATCTTGTTATCATCAACATCATCACATTTGAAAAAAACGATAATCCTTTTATTTTAAGAGAACATTATATCATATCTCATAGAATAATATTTTCATTTTTATTATTTCTTCTAGAGGGATCTTCTAAATTTTTATCATATTCATTACTCTTTTCAACATCGCATTTCTTTGGATTTTTATTGAAATGTCCATTGTATTCACAACCAAATAACTTTAGATGCAACATCCCTTTTTATTTAAATGTTCCACATTTCACCTTTTTAGAAAAAAATACATAAATTCATCTATTTTTTACATAAACCATCTTTTTCATTCAACTCACTAGGTATTTCCTAGAGAAATTTCTAACATTTTTCTTTCTATTAATGTTTGGGGGAAATTTATTGATCTTATTATTAATTATTATTCAAAACAATTTATATTCTTATTTCATAAGTGATAAGAATTCTATAAAGATAATATAGTTGTAGATTTTTAGGACCTTTTTGATGTCAAAATTCATAGAAGGTCCGCATCATGTGGATAAAAGATCAGCGAATGAATCTAGAAAGGAAATAGAAGTTCCCGGGGCCTAGGCGGTAGGCACGCGCAAGATTCTGGGGACGTGCAGAAGCGGCCTTCCTGCACGCCCAAGGCACCGGCGATGGCACATCTTTGCGGAAACCCCTCCAAAACCTCCAAGGGAACCGATGTGCAAAGGCACCCTAGTCGACCGTCCCATGTCCTCGACACGCAATGCTTGTCTACCCAAGGTGACGTCCAACAGGAGTTTGTGCGCACACCCCCCTTTGTGGGCCCAAGGAATTGTCAAACGAGCGTTAGTGCATGCAGCCCCCTTAGTACGCACAAGAAGACGTCAACCAGCCCTTTAGGTTTGCACAGAGTGATTTCAAAGACCCTTGGGTGGTAATTTATATTGTTTTGCTTCGTCTCATGCTCTTCGCTTAGGCACGCTTACATTTATTGCTTCTTCGCATAGCCACACTAACGTAGACCCCGCAATGGATCACTTCATAACACCCCCCTCTCCATAGAATTACTGATCACTTTCCTTCTCTAAGCGTGGGAGGGTATCAGTTATTTAAGTCCTAAGGGTTTATAGTGAACCCCCCTCATCTGAGCTGCAGGACGTTAAACTGCCAGGCACCATCGTCCTTAGCACATGACGTTAAACTGTGACCTCTCCACAGAATTTGTCTGTGGGAAAATGGAAACCACCTTGTTGTAACCCCTATATTTTCTTATAGGAGGCAACACCACATATCCTCCTATATTCTTTCTTGACAAAGACTAATAGGTGAGAGGGGAACAGGGGCCAGGTTGCCCCGTCCCTCTCCCACTGAGATTTTTCACCACCCGAGCCTCCATCCTTGAGTAAGTCCCGATCTCTATATCCCGGGGATTTTAACCATGCGGAATCCCTTCTTTCCTCTTTGGTCCACTAACCATGTGTAATCCCTACTCCACTTCCCATGGAAGCACCTTTCATGACATGATCATCAGGTACACCGAGAACGACTCATGTGGGCTTAGAATAAGAATTGACCAGGACATCCTCTCTGGTTAACCAAAAGTGTAAGCCCCAA
The DNA here is from genome assembly GCA_963277665.1 of Viscum album. Classification (NCBI taxonomy): domain Eukaryota; kingdom Viridiplantae; phylum Streptophyta; class Magnoliopsida; order Santalales; family Viscaceae; genus Viscum; species Viscum album. The sequence goes on from OY728155.1 coordinate 1,912,941,175, forward strand.
ACTCCACCACGAACTACGTGGACTTTGATATTTTCCAAGGTAAGGTACAAAGAAATCCTCCCTGATGCTCAAACCCAACAAACATTGGAACCTACCACCTTCACGTCAGTTCACCAAAACCACTCTGAACTACGTGGACTTTGATCGTTGATAAGGTAAGGTATGTTGGAATCCTCCCTGAAGTTGAATCCAAACAACCATTGGTCCCAAACACCTTTACATTGGTTCACCAACACCAACCTGAGGTACAATGATTTTTATCCTTTCCATGGCATGGTACTTAGGAAGCCTCCCTGAGGTTCAACCCCAGCATCCACTAGTCATGACCACTCCACGTCGGTCTACCCCCATCCTGCATGATGTTAAATTGTACGCCCCTTTTGTCTGGCATCCAGCATTAAACCATTGTGACCCCATGCAGTGGTAAGTCGTTGTGACCCCATACAGTGGTAAGCCATTATCAACCCCAACTGATGGTAAGCATTTGTGTACCTCAATCGATGATAAGCCATTGTGAATACCAACCAGCAGTAATTTGTTGTGTTCCCAATCCAGCAGTAAGTCGATGTAGTCCCCTTTTTTGGGACCCACATCTCTCGTCTTCCCTCAGGTGTCAGACTGACCCAGGCTGCTAACCACATGTACGCCCATGTATATCATCGGGTCGTTTTCCTTGACGCACACCCCGATCCTATACCCCATCTTGAACTATGTTGTCTTTGATCCCTATCACCTCGGCACGTTATGTAGGAAGCCTCCATGAGGTTCTTCCCCATTCAGTAGTAAGCCATTGTAACCCCTATTTAGTGGTAAGACATTTTCTTCTCTATTCGGTGGTGAACCACTGAAGTCCCCCCAATAGATGGTAAGATATTGAAAACCCAACATATCTTAAGCCGTTGAAGCCCCTAGTTGGTGATAAGATGTTGTCAGATGAACTACGTGGACTTTGATTCCCTACCATAGGGATACGTAGGAGGTCTCTTCGAGGATCAAGCCCAACATCATCGTCGCTTTGAGTCGACTCCATCTCTTTCTCCATCCACTTCATTTGACCATCCATCATCCATAATGATTCTTACCCAGGATGCCACATCCTAGTGAGATCATGCCAATTCACCTCTTAGTCTTAGTATTCCCTTCAGGGGTTTCACCATTCTGATCCACTATAGTTAGTGTTATGATCAGTATGATCCATCTTGGTTGGACGTTAAACTCATGGAATACCCTGTGTTAAACATGGGAATATGAGAAAAAAATCAAATAAATTCCTATGGCATATAACTCCCCATATTCGATGTGGGATGCCTCAGGCTTCTCTGCCCTCAAGAATCACTATAATAATGGGAAGAAACCCATATGCACTAGTGTTCTAGAATCCAAGCATGCCAGCAATGTCCAATGTGACTAATCCCCCAACTGAAGGTTGCTTCCATAACCAGAACCTTTGGAATGCCTAGCAAGAAGTTGCCTAATTAACCGGTGTCCATAATGACATGGCATTGGGAAGAGTTTCACGAACAACATCTTAATCTATGAGGGAGACCTAGACTAGGTGACGATTATGGAGGAGGAATTCACGGAAAGAATAACCTAAATCCCATCATACTGTTTCAATCAAAGAGAAAACATCCTTGAATAAGAGACGGGTGCTGTATGTCTTTGGAAAGCGGGAATGCGGGGCAACAGCCAGCGCACCCCCTTCACCCTCAAACAGACAGACGTGCACGCCCTTGATAAAGAATTGCTAACATAAATAGTGATCTCAACATAAATTTATTCTCCTCTAGGAGATATTAGTGGCGTTTGAGACATTAGTGGAAAAGAGTGTCACTGGATCTAGTTATCTGGCACTGGGTCCCTCCAAGAAAATAGCATTCCAGACGTGAAACTCACTAAAAGTTGGGGAAGTCAAAATTTTAGACATCTCGGTCTACGACATTGTCAGCGTGGATCCATATTACTAACCTTGGAAGATGGAATTACGCAGGGGCACTGGACATCTATTTCCTTTTTGAAGAGCTATTGATTTGATCTCCCTACTTTTAAGGAACGAAGTTGTTGCATCAGAAATCTGATGGCCACTCGTCCACCGATGTAGGGGTAGGGGAAACGCCAATGTGGTGACCCCACATGTCTCCACCGCTTCTATGATGACCTCTACAACCACAATTGGTGGGCGCCCATGCCCCATCTCCCCTTCTGAATTCATTAAACGAAGGGTCATAAGCGACCTATTACGTTAATGCGAGGAGGAGGGGATTATCCTGACCCGGTATATGGCCCGCTAGAATCTAGAGGCGTATGCGCCTCATCGTCACCACCACCCCCAAGGTCCACACAGGGATACACTACTCCCCACCCCAATGTAAAATTGTTTTAAGAGCCTCTCCCTTGAATGCCTTGATTAATCCCTCCCCAACGCCGACGAGGTTGAGGTTTTTTGGGTCAGCCCGACTGAGATCCCATTTTAGGGATCTCAAGGAGGGATCCCATTAGCATACTATAGCTCCTCCACTCAGTTCCATTATTCAAGGATCAAGTAATCCATGCGCATACACCGCTGGTCCCGGTCCAGCTGACCCGACACTAGCATCGAGTGTAGACCGAGTAGGATACTCGCCAAGGGGCCTCGACGCCAACAACTACCGTCGCTCGGGCCACCACCGACGTGTGTCATCAACCCCATGTGTATTATGAACATGGGAACCTGTATACTCGGCATGGATCAAGTCCCTAACCACCCCACGGGCATGCTGGGTCGACTCTCTCACCCGTCGGCACAGATAGTGGCCGCTACCAGTACAGAGGTCCTACACTTACCACCACCATAGAGAACACAGGTCCTCCCCGCTTCCAAGATCGGCATGGGGGTCCACCCCATGCTACCTTCAGTCCGAATAAGGGACCTCCCCTTGATGGTGACACTCAGTACGTAAGCCCCTCTAATGATCATTGTATTGGTTATGGAGTCATTCTTCCTACCATAGACAGTCGGTGTGGGAATGTTTCACATCCGATCATTCTTCATCATGGGGGCCTCCCCATTTCCTCATAACAGCTGGTGAAGGTCCGATTTGCCTTAAAAATCCGAGGTGTGAAGGCCAGCATCGCTTCACCAGCACCCATCACGTAGGTCCTACCCATGTTCGACATGACTAGTACGAGGATCCTCCTCGCACTGACAGTGTTAGGGGAAACTAACATGGAGCTCAAACCCGTGCGTCTATTTGCTTTAGCAGAGGTCCCACCCACTCCAGAACTTCCCACTGAGGTCCTTCCCATGTCCCCTTAGATATATGTCCTGGTGCGTCTCGCACCCCAGCTCACTCTGGTGGGAGTCCTCCCTTCCCCAACACCAGTACGACAAAAGGTCCTACTCATGCCAGGAATCTACCCTATCCCGAGGAACCATCCTGGGACAGGAGGGAGGGTCATCTCTGCCAGAAAAAGAACACTGAGAAGACTCAAATTAAGATCAAATTTGATTGATTCTCAGATTCCGAGGAATAATATAACTCAACGATGGAACCCTCACCTAGATCCTCCATTTCAAGGGACAGGGCGGGAACAACACACATCAACCTCATACTTCTATAGTGTGAGGTCCATCAGATTCCTCCCTCACTCCATAGGTATATCCAAGAGGATAAAAAATTCGCAACTCTATAGGTTATGACTGTGAAATTTCCAACATTATCACGAGAAGCACTCCCTACTTCAACTAGAGATCACAAAGAGCTATTCTGGGGACCAATGGTGGACGAGCAGTATTGTGGTCCATCGCCAGCAGCCGTGGTCCCTAAGCCGGAAACTATGGTTCTTAGCCAGTCCATCCGCAAGGTGGTGGATATGTCAATACACTCTTTGATGGATATCCAATGATGCAGCGGTTTGTTATCCCACTCACCGTATTCTCCGCCGGCCAGCCTACCATATCATCGGTCAGCTTTGGTACCGCTACTGGTTCCCCAGATGCCTCTAGCTGATTAGCGGGGAAATTAATGGCTAGAACCTTAATCTGAGCCTAGGATCTTATTGGATATCCTCATAGCAGACCACTTCCCTGAGATGTTTTGGCCTCTTGCAGCATTGAACTTCTATGCGTCGGAATCCCTCACCCAAGAAGAAGTCGAGTGCTTCCGTCAAACCCTCCGAGCGACTCTTTTTCATGGTTAGGGGAAGTATGTTGTCTTCCTCTTCACTCTTATCCAGCGCCATCCTGTTTTGGCATGCGACATATAGGATATTCCTCTAGGTAGAGTCGTAGTTAACATGGTCGGCCTACTGGAAGGCGAGAACGAGTTAGAGCTTCTTGGAGAGGACCTACCCCCATGGGAGTTTCACAATTCATGGATCCTTTAAGAAGGATTACCCATAAAAATCAGAATCTAATGTGTGTGCTTGAGCCCACTGAGGCACTAGTCCTCAGTCGGAATTCCAAAAAGGGTAAGGAAGACCTCCGAGCTGCAAAACCCTCAGACCCGTCTAGGTCGGTGCTGAAGGCAGAAAGCGATCCAGAAAAAGCTGTGTTGTGCCAGAAAATCATCGAACACAATAAGATGGTCGATGACCTCCTTGCTGAATTAACTATAGAGCGACGACCAGACTATAGTGATCCTAGGTTAGGATAGCAGGGACTGGAAGAACTGCCTCCAGGTGACCCTGACCATCCTGCTCATGCACACAGGGTTGAGGCCAGAAATTTTGGTAAGAGGGTGCGGTATGTCTCACCAAATCCTCATGAACTGCGTGAAAATACTCGGTACCCAGCTCAAGTTCCGCAACTACCCCACATGTCATTCCATCAATTTCTCCATGAGCCGTTGGGCCTTTTTATTGTGTTAACGAACCCGCCAACGCACTAGTGTTCAGGGATCCCTGTCATGATAGGGACCCTCGCCTAGATGATACAATGTCAGCACTCATTTCCCGTCTTGAGGAATTCGAGACACGACAGGTGGAAATCCTGACTGATGGAAAGCCTTATCCAGCATGGGTGGATGACATGCCAGCACCTCTGGGTTTTGTAAATACCTTTTTCCCCCCTTCAACAGGACATGGGATCTACTACATCACCTGGACTAGTTTATCTCAAGATGTGGACCCATATTTGGAACCCCAACACAATAAAAGGCCACCAAACTCCTGTGTTTTGTACAGAAATTGGAGGGACAAAAATTAATGTGGTACAACCAACTCCCCATCGGATCAGTGGACAGATGGGAAGACCTCCGTATGAAATTTATCTACCAGTTCAGTTCCACCACTCGGAAGGCATGTATCACAGACCTCTTCAAGTGAAAGCAGAGGCCTGACGAGCACATTGCAGACTTTATCACCTAGTGTAAAGGGCTCACATACTCCATTGACATGCCACTGACTCAAGAGAAATTGCTAAAGATGTGCGTAGAAAATGTCAATATGGAAATGGTCCACTCTTTGATCACCCAGAACTACCCCGGGGGATTCCGATACTTATATGATAAGGCCCAGTGCCTAGAAGAAGCCTTGCAGCAGGCTAAGTAGGCACGTCCATTGCCTCCTACAATCCCCGCGAGAAGGTCCTCCCAAGACGATCCCACTGTATTGGCCCAAATAGAGGCCCCCATGCAACATGAGTTTCTACCAGTGGAGCCACCTCCATAGCCTCACAGAGGCCCTCCCCCATAGGCACAGCCTCCGCCCCAGCAGTGCCCACCTCAGAATCGGCAAGCACCCCTGAAAAATGTGTCGCCGCAGCCTAGGAGAGATAACTAGGATCCATATCCTTGGTAGGTTCCCCCAGTCACTCATCAAAATCATGCTCTAAGGTCCCCCCCCCCTCCCAAACAAGAGGAACCAGACATACTCATTCAACGAGGCTCAGGCTGCCGATTACTTTAGCAGTACCTTGGAGTAGAGGATTGTACATTTTCCTGGATGCAGGAGGCCAGAAGAGGCAAACCACCCTAATCTCCATAATTACATCCCCTATCACCAGATCCTAGGGAACATGGTCAAACAATACTATGTGTTTAAATACTATCTTCACGAACAGGTTGATAACAACATAGTCTGGTTATGCCCAACTCCGACATAGGTGGCATGTTTCTTCATGAGGCCAGATAGCATCGGTGATAGCGAGGGTGAGTGGAATTAGGTTTCTAACCATGGGTCCTTGAAGTATGATGACTGGATGGCTTGTAAAATAGTTTCTTGTGCCCATGGTGTTATCCTACATGCCTAAATAGACCAGAGCCTTCAAAGGTCGCAGCTACGACTTCTGCATCGTCGTCTCTGCTCTCCCCTACCCAGAAAAGCAAAAACTAACGAAGTAAGGGAAAACAAGGTCCCCCACCAATGCCATTGTAATCCCGTAATCTAGGTGACTTCATGCCCCCAGAGATGGTAGTTCCTACCAGAATCCATCTAGTATTGGATGACCCTTTGAGGGACAATCAAGGGTATGGCTCGGTTAATACCGTAGAGCTGGTAAACCCCTACATGATCCTAACAATGAGGAGTGTCATGCGGATCTTACCAACATCCCCAGTCGTCGTCAGCGTTGACAGATCCGTGGCTATATGGGCCACTGGAGTTCCATGGTTAGTGCTTCCAGCTAGTCTATGAATGCTATGGAAACCAGGAAACAGGCTCATCATAGAGCTCAGCACACGAGGCCTTCTCATCTAGTGACATCAGGTCCTCTGTCCTCACCATTCTTGTTGTTGGATTAGGCTGATCCACCTAGACAATTTTGTGAATAGCCACTCCCTTATATTTTATGGTCTTAGTCTTTTGGCCCTCATCTAGTAGTCACTCCGTAGGCTTCGACTATTGGGACAGCGGGATATTCCTTTTACCAGTCAGTCGCCGGTCCAGTCAACAGGACCCACAATACCTCCTATCAAAGAGAGACCTCCTGTAAGCATAATTTCCCACCTAGCATGGAAGTATGATGTTCTCAAACATGTTCCCAGCATTCTATAAAGGCTTTAAATCCTTGAGGCCCTTCGCCTATCATCAGACATGCGTGATGCCCTTACCAAGGCTTTAAGGACCCCCCTCCAGTTTGAGAGAGAAGTAGCAGCCACAGAAGCCTTTCATGCTGAGGCAGTCGACATTTATGAATTCCAGGACATTATCTCATTCTCTAGAGAAGATGAAGGCTCTCCCATATAGGTCCACATTCTCCCACTATACATCACTGTCGAGCTCAATGGGATGGAGGTTTGTCGCTGCCTCGTTGACACGAGATCTGGGATTATCTTAATCCCAACATGGACACTGCGAAAACTGGGATTGTCTGAATATGATCTGAGTCACTCTGACCTAAGAATCCAAGGTTATGATAGGAACGAATAGAAACCTATCAGAAATATATGCTTGAAGACCCAGTTTGGTGTCTAAGTTTCTAGTATCAATTTTATGGTTGTCTCTCCAAACACCACCTACAATGCGTTGATGGGCAGGTCGTGGCTCCACCTGCATATGGCGGTTCCTTCATTGTATCACCAGTGCCTCAAGTAATCCCTTAATAGTCGGGTGGGTGTGATTCAAGGTGATGTGTATCCCTTTGCCTGTTGTGAAGCCCTCTATTTAGATGACGACTATTACAAGAGCAATGAAAACCAGATTCAGACTAACAAGGTGAAGCATGCCACAACTGTGACCGACTTGTGGATAGATATAGATAATGCCTACATCTTTCCAATCCATCGATTGGAGGATAATAATCTAGATATTGTACAATTCTTCATTGTTTATGGGACAATGGGAAAACATTCCCATGCCTATGATACCCCAAAATATTACCTTGTATTTATATACAAATCAGGCTCAGGTGATCCCAGAGCCTCCCACTCCCATAAGGTATCAGAATGTCCACCCCATGGATGTGGAAATATGTCATACTTGCTTGTTTTAATAGGATATAATAAACTGGGTCAAGATGACGTGCCACTATTTCTTTGATATTATCGAGTGTGGCCCCTTGGTCTGGATACCAGATGGGATCAGATTGATAACCTTCATCACTATGGTTGTGGCATCACAGGAGTCCCCCGATATAGTGTCCACTATCGCTTAAGCTAGTACTAGCCTCCCATCAGGTTATATCGACTCAAAAGAAACACCTCTAATAGAGTATCCGGCCTCCGTAAGTTAATAAGAGGATTTAGAGGATGCTCATCCCGCCGTTGAAGAGGGTGTCTCCACCATGATCAATGAATTGGTACAGGTGAACCTTGGTAGTGAGGCAGACCCGAAACCAACACTGATCAATGTCGTTATGCCCCTCAAGGAGCATCAGAAATACATATACATCCTCAAAAAGCATCATGATGTATTATCTTGGAGTTATGATGAGATTCTAGGACTAGATCCTCAGGTAGCTTCCCACCGCCTCAATCTCCCGGAAAATCATTACGGGTTCAAAACGCCTCCTAGAAAGATGAACCCTTCTCATGGTGCCATGGTTGATGCATAAGATGATAATATCATCAGATCCAATTTCATTAAGTTGGTCTAGTACCCCAAATGTCTAGAAAACATTGTGCCAGTTATGAAGAAAAACAGACATATTAATTTCTTCAACAACTACCGGGATATCAACCATCAGTGTACGAAGGATGATTTTCCCCATCCTGTGATAGAATTATTGATCGACGATACAGCTGGGTTCCAAGCCCTCTTCTTCATGGATGGGTACTATGAGTATAAGAAGATCTGCATGGCCCCTGAGGATGAGGAGTCCACAGCCTTCAGGGAACCACAAGTTACTTTCTGTTACCAAGTCATGCTCTTCGGTTTAAAGAATGTAGGTGCCACATATCAGTGGTCTATTCATCGCATATTTATACCGATCCTTGGAATGTTGGTGGAATACTATGTGGACGATCTAGTGGTCAAATCTCACCAGCATCAAAACCATCTCAAAGACCATGAGAAAGTGTTTGGATTCCTACATTCCTGCCATCTGATGATGAATCCATTGAAGTGCGCCTTCAGGGTCACTTCCAGAATGTTTCTCAGCTTCGTAGTCAGATACAAGGGCATCAAGATTATCCCATAGAAGATCAAGTCCATTAGCCGGATGTCTCCCCCAAGCAACCTCTGAGAGCTTCGAGGTTTCCAAGTCTACATGAACTACATGCACCAATTCATTGTGAATTTGGATGGTAAGGGTAAGACATTTTCTTGGGTCATGAAGAAAGTAATTTTTTATTAGTGGGATAAAGAATGGTAGACTGCGTTCGAGGAAATCAAGTAGTATCTACTCCAACCTCCGGTCTTGATGCCACCCATTTTCAGAAAGTTACTGGTCCTTTATGTCACCACCCCAGAATGGTCTCACAGTGCCCTTATCACCCAGAATAACAATGAGGGGGTGGAGAACAACCTCTACTACCTCAGTCGCATTCTCCTCGATACAGAAACCAGATACACCCCTGTCGAAAAGAGCTAACTTGTGCTGGTATACACATTATAGAAATTGTGACATTACTTATAGCACTACGAGTTACAACTAGTATCCCGATTAGATCTGTTAAAGTATATCTTGAACCATCCCGTGTTGACTTGCCTTCTAGGTCGGTGGGCGGTAATCCTTCAGCAGTTTGACATTAGGTCTATCCCTCAAAAGTCTATTAAGGGGAAAGAATTGGGAGAATTCCATGCTACCCATTATGCTCCTACTGACTTGTCCCTAGATCTCGATTTCCCCGATGAGGAGATCCTGTCGGTAGACCAAGAAATGTCATGTTGGAAGATGCACTTCGATGACGCATCCCGGATCCCTACCGAGAGAAGGATCCATGATCCCAGACTTAACAGAGTAGGCCTGGGTGTCATCTTCATTACACCGACACAAGATATTCTACCATACTCATTACTATTTTCAGAAGGCTGCACCAATAATGAGGCAGAGTATCAAGATCTCATCACTGGAATTGAGTTATACCTAGACATTGATGTGCCCCATTTTCATGAGAAAGTGGACTCTGAGCTAGTCATCAAACAAATCAACGGTGACAATGTCTTCAGAAATCCAGAGCTCGTTCGATAGTTGGAACACACACTCCAGCTGATGGACATGTTCCCATCTCAGATGGAACTTACTCATGTCCCTCGATCTAAGAACGATTGGGATGATTCCCTAGCCAGCCTAGCTGCATCACTTGCAAACCCCAAACACGATGATCTGATTATCCATGTGGCACAATGAAGGTTCATTGCTCTTGTCACACTAGATGATGATGACATCCCACAGAAAATCCACCTCACTGTCTGTGCCTCTACACCCGGGCCATTAGGTCCCCTAGATACAATGGTTGATGTGACTCCCGATTAAAGGATACCCTTTGTAGATTACCTCATGAATAGTAATCTCCTAGCAGATTGGGCCAAGCGCGAGCGATTCCGACATTGTGCGATATAGTTCACCCTCCAACATGGACTTGGTAATGAGAAGATCCTCTACAAGAACAGGTTTTAAGGGGTTCTCATCCATTTCATTCAAGGAGTCAAGACTTACCAAGTCATGGATGAGGTTCACACTAGTTCCTGTGGGGCTCATCAGATTGGGCGGAAACTATCTCACCAGATCCAGAGACTGGGGTAATTTTGTCCCTCCATGATCTATGACGACATTGAGTTTTACAAGAGGTTCCATGTTTGACAAATTCATGCTATCTTCATGCATCAGACTCCAGAGCCTCTCCACTCCACAAAATACTCTTGGCCATTTGTGGTATGGGGACTTGATGGCGTGGGACCTTATCCACCCATGACTGATTTCTAGTGCAGGTTCATCTTGACTGCTACGAATTTTGTCTCCAAGTGGGATGAGGTAGTTCCACTCAATGAGGTCAAGGCCCATTCCATCGCTGACTTTGTGAGATCCAAAATCATCTATTTATTTGGAGTCCATCATTTCTTCCTCACTGATAATGACACAAACTTCCGGGAAGTTGTGCTGAAGAAACTGTATGCTAAGTACAACATCTGTTCTAACCATACCTCCTGCTATCATTCGAAAGAAAATGGATAGATCGAAGTGTTCAACAAAACCCTCTCTAACATTATTTAGAAAATTTTTGGTCAGAATAAGAAGAGTTAGCCGGACAAGCTCCCCAACTCCCTCTGGGCATACCAGATGATGACTCGTAATTCCACCCTAGTGACCCCATATTCCCAGGTGTACGAAACAGAGGTTGTCCTGCCCATCGATATTCATTTTACCTCATTGTGAACAAATTTATATGATTAGAAAACACCGAATTATGTAGCTGAAATCCATATGCCCGCATTGGAAGTGCTTGATGAGAACAGGCTTCAAGCCCTGCACAATCCGTAAAGGCATCAGAAAAAGATAGTTAGGGTTGTCAACAAGAAAGTTTGCCTCTACTCCTTGCAAGGCGACTTGGTATTGGCCCTCAGGACACCAATTATACCTAGAAGGAAACCACCCAAGATTGAACCCAAATGGGAAGGACCTTACAATTTTCACAAGGTTTACTCCAATGGATCATACTCTCCGGTTACCATGGATGGTGAGTATGTAACTCCTCCCACTAACGACAAGTTCCTTAAGAAATACTTTGCCAAAGGTGGATGGTCCAACATGACCTTAAAATGTATGGTCTTGCATGACCACAAAGTGCATTAGGGTCCTGCATGAACCTAAACTGCATTAGGGTCCTACATGGCCTTTAAACTGTCTGGTCCTACATGACCATAAAACTGTCCGGTAATATATAAACATAAACTGTGAAACTCCCTGCATGACGTTAAACTGTGTATCATCATTAAAGACATTAAACTTCATCCTTAGAACTATGTATGTCTTGATTCCCTTCCCCATGGGATATGTAGGAACACTCAGACACCTCATCCGAAGTCCTGCCCCATGCTCTTTTCCTTTTAATACCCCTCCTGGGTGTTGTTCCTTGGGAGGATCTCATGTGATGCAGCCTTAGTTTATTTGACCCCACTCACAAAAAGACTATGAAGGTCGCTCTATTCTCCCCTCCTCATTCTTCTAATTCTATGTATGTCCTTACCGCATGACGTTGAACTACATGGGCTTATTAGAACTACGTATGTCTTGATTCCCATCCTCATGAGATACATAGGACTTCTAGGTCATTTTTTCCATAGGCCTAGACCCAAACATCGGGATCTCCCACTCAGATTAAACACATGGTGTGGTGCATCCTTTTTCCCTCATTCACGTAATGTTCATCATGACAGTATGATGTATCCCTCCTCCCTGAAGATCCCCACCTCTTTTATTACAAAGCTTGAATTTAAGTTGCACATGCACATGTTTTCTCCACACACTCCACCATTTTGGGTTTACATTATATTTCATATCTGAAAGGCGCCTGAATGGCATGGATATGTATCCCAAGGGATCTCCTACCATTATAGTCCAACTCCCTTGAGGACCTTGAAAAAAATGTTTATATAAGTTCCACATTGTGAATGCAGTCAGTGGTTGATGCTCATTTGTTGTTTAAATTTCAGGACACCACGATATGGATGTTGTGATTATAATTTGGTCAACAACCATCCTTTTTCATTTTCACTACCTCTATATGTCCCAAACATGTACTATAGTGGTTGAAATTGCCCCTCCAACTCTCCAAACCTCAATCTGTCTCATGTAGGAGTGTGATTCCAGCTTGTGGTCCCTTATATGATGGGGAGAGCCTATTCCTACTCCTTGTTTCTCACCCTGAGCATTTCTACCACGGGATTAGGAGCTATGATGAGGCAATCCCCTCTTGAGAGACCATATGGATACAGTCGTCCTGGATGCTCAAACCTTAGGTCCCTCGGCCTTTTAGGACCCGTGGTCGAAGTTCTCAGTCAAGATTGTACAGTGTGGTATGAACTCACATCCTTATTCATGTTGGGCTATTTCATTGTGTCTCACATACCCCCTGATACGTCCCTCCATTTATCATCCCCTCCACGAACATAGGCCCCTCCATGATTTGTGAGACCCATCATTTGGGTTTCCATTGTCTTCGTGATCCAAATGGACCCCCAAATGGAATGGATACATATCCTAATGGCTCTCCAACCATTTGGGGACAACACCCCAAAGAATTTTGAGAGACAAATTGATACAAGTCATGCATTTCAAATACGGTCAATGGTCGACACTCAATTTTTCCCCCCCGAACTCCAGTCACACATGGGTGGATACTGTGTTGCAAACCTGGTCAACAATTGTCCTCTATCATCATTGTCCCTTTATGGTCTCCAACAGGCATGATGATTTTCCATCTCTATTCAGCTGTCATATACATATGACATTAAACTAGGCATTTATGGTCCGAGTTATATGACCTTAAAATAAGATCACTATTAGCCTCACTGGATGACATTAAACTACAAGTTGGCTGTGAAATTTTGTTTATGGCCCAGCCTCAGTTCCCTCGAACTTCTCTGGGGCCCTGGACCAAGTTCTCACTTAGGATTGTATAGTGTGGTATTATATTATGTGCTCATTCATGTCGGGTTACTCTCTATGTCATACGCATCCCTCGTTGGGGTATCTTTACCTTATTTTCATCCCTGCTGCATGATGATGAACTTCACATCATCCTTCTCAAGAACTACATGAGGCCGAATTTCTATCCTCATGGGATATGTAGGACCTCCCGAGCATCTATTCTTTAGGTCCATCCCCATCCTTTAGAAACTCCCCTATCATCTTGGCCCCCTGGCCTGTGCCCCCCCCCAAGAGAGGGGTATATGGTGTGGTATGGGCTTATGTCCCCATTCACGTCGGATTTATAACAACCACACCACACAACTCTCTCTCCAGAGAGACCTTCTCTCCCTTTACCTACAGTCATATCTCTGAGTCAGTTTCCCTTTATTCGGGTCCCTCGACCCTCTTTGGTGATTCGCCAATGTTCCCTGAAGTACTCTGGTTTAGATCCTTGAGTGTCAAATTCTACATGGACATGCTTTCACCCATATTACAGGCTTTCTGTTCCCCTTCATTTGGGCTTCCTTTATCTTTCACATCCGAAGGGACCCCCTAATTGCATGGATACTCAACCCATGGGGTCTCATACCATTATCGAACAACATCCTCAAGGGTTTTAGACAACAAATTGATACAAGTCCCGATTTGTGAATATGGTAAGTAGTCAACAATCATTTGTTGTCCCCATTTCTAGATGACACAATATCGATGTTGTGCTTCAAACACAATCAACAGTTATCCTCCGTCATCACACCAACTCCTTCTAGCCTTAAATATTGTTTACATGATTCACTTCATTTTCCACTCCATCATGTCCAAGTGGAATTTTGACACTCCTGGTGCTATCACTCAGTGCGCATTTTCAAATTAGGAGGAAAAGGCCATGGTGAGGCATCATTAGGGGATCTAAACTAACTTCCCCTTTTCATGTATTCCATGTATTGTAAAAAACACCTTCTGCCCTTTTTTCCCACACCTAGTTTGACTCCTGTGGGCTTAGGGATTGGATCGAGGTATGTGCCCTACTTGGAAGAGTTTCACTTCACTATGTTCAGATCTATAAGACCTTAAACTAAGATCTCCTTATACATCGTCTTCTAAAAATACGTCTGGATTGATTTCCATGTTCATGGGATACATAAGAATGCCCAGATATCTGGTCTTTGGGTTCAGCTCGACTTCCACTGATATATATCTTATGTTATGACTTTTAGGACCATACTCTTATAAGACCTTATGGTGTGGAATGTGTGGGATTATGACTTCTTTCACATCAGGTTTACAATTGTCGCACCACATACTCCCCTTCAAGGAGCTAGTCCCTCCTACATCCTATTCCCCATGGCATTAAATCGTATATCATCCTGCAAGATGTTAAACCGCAAGAAGTACATATGGATTGATTCCCATCCTTGGGGGATACATAGGAATGCCTGAATATCTTGTCATAGGTTCCATCTCAACTGAGATATAGTCCCTACTTCCCCATTTTCGCTAACCTTTTCTGTCCAGTAATCCTAAGGTTTCTTTCTCGGAATCGCGTGTGGTGCGATGTGGACCTCTTCCTCATGTCGGGTATGCTTTATCACACAGTGAGCATTCCCTCTTGAACCTCATATATCTTTTATATGTATAATCCATATGACATTAAACTATGTTTCCTCATCCCACATGACTTTAAACTGTTATGTCACATGACCCTAAACTGTGACATTATCGTCGAGGTCGCACGACGAAAAATGGCACTACATCAGGGTGTCCCCACTCTAAGGGACATCATGTTCAGTATCAGTCACATGCCATACCATTTTTCAACTCCTACATACAAATTTATTCTTATGGTGATTCCTAGACTCACTATTCTAGGTACATCCCTTCAAAAAAACAAACAACCATCCATTCATCCTAAATAACAAACAAGACCTGTAAAATTCCGCTTCTTTTGGTGCAAGGGCCAGACCCGCATGACCTTATTATCGCTGGAACGTGTAATTTACTATGCCATCACTATATCTATGTGTGGATTTATTCTCATTATCATGGGATACATAGGAATTCCCTTTCACTTGGCCTTGTTCCCAACTTAATTCTTATTTTCAGTCCACTGACCTAAAACCTCCCCAAGGGAAACATGGTGATTTGGACCCTAGGTCCCCATTCACGTCGGGTTTTATAGTTACCTCACCATGTGTCCTCACATTCCCTACCGTCTTTGGTCTGAACTCTATGACCATAAACTAAGACCATTATGCGTCCTTGCTGCAAGAAGTTAAATTGCATGACATCTTCCATAACTACGTATGAATTGATTCCCATCCTAATGGGATATGTAGAAATGCCCATGAATATTACATTTTGGTTGAGCACTAAGAAGTTTATGTACTATTCCCCCTCTTTTTTTTCATCCCCTTGGCTCAAATTATTTCAGGGAACCCTGTAACTATGACTCTACCCTGAACAAGTACGAGATTCCTCATGATAATGATGGGATGCGTCATCTTTCTTGCCAGAGAGGTCCTGTATGGGAGTTGTAATGACACATGATTCCAACCTAATGTGTTTCCACCATGGTGGCATAATTTTATGAGTGTTGTACTCCATCAGAACAACCCTTCGCTCCACTCTCCATGCATTGCATGCCCTTTATTCGGACCCTTTCTGCTTTCACGTCTGAAAGAACCCCCAAACAGTATGGATACTCAACCTATGGCTCACCTACTATCCTGGGACAGAATTATGGAAGAATAATGGATGAAATTTTGATTCATGTACTACATTTTGAATATGGTCAACGTTTGGCCCTCATATGTTATCTCCATTTCAGGAAAACATAATAAGTATACTATGTTTCAAACATGATCAACAATTATCCTCCATTGTAAAGACACCCATAAAATGTTCTGAATATAGGGTATCATGATACACATTTTCCACTCCCCTATGTTCGGATCAATTCCAACACCCCCAGCGTTACCCCATTCGTGCACTAGAGTACATTGGGGAAGTAATAGTTCGACTGTCCTGAGGACTTCATTCTCTAGTCAGGTCTTCCCTTCTCTTTTCAAAAGCCTGTATGGGTCTCTTCTATCCTGGATTTCAAAAGTATGGTTGACACTCCCACATTCAAATGATGTAATAGTGAGAGTGTCCCTTGTTTCTCACATTAGGCACAACCCACATGAGCATATGAATGGGTTGCTATTTATTTCAGGATTTTAGTTTGAGTACCTTAAAATAAAAATGAAAATAATCTGACAATGCATGAAATTCAGAACTGGAAATAATAATGAAGGATATGTTTAAGGGGACATCCAAAACCGGGCCCTTACCACCTTTCAACTTGTGGCCTCCAGCATCGCTTCCTGTAACCTGAGATACTTCTCTTCAATAGCAGTGACAGGGTGTAACTCATTAGCCCTGATATGTGCCCATGATTGTTTAGTCTAGAGCTCAATCATCAGGTGATTCACTTAGGCTATCTTCTCCTGAGAACCCGTGATATGGGATTTAAATCATTCAGTGAGCTCATATCAGTTTACAATGAACTCCTCCCATTCCTTCACTTGTCCTCAAGGAATTGGACCTCCGGCTCTGCCTCGATAAAGTCTTGAGTATTATATGAAGCCTCCTAGAACTGGGAAACTTATGAACATCAGCTTCCCTCCTATTTCTTCTCCCCCAGGTAATCACGGATCATTACATGAGAATGGAGGGATTCTAACCCTCCAACACAGAGAAAGCGTAGCCAGGTGTGGAGTGACCCCATCCAACTTAGAAAATGTGCCTATGGATGGATGAGAAAGAATATGATGAACTTTCATGCCTTGCGTCATGTCATATGGCTCTCCTCCGCAACATACTAGTCGGAATCATCAATTTCATTGAGGTCTGCATGCCTATATTTGGGGAAAGTTGCAAGGATTTCAGCGACAGGGTCTTCTTTGAGAACCCCCTCCTCGTCATCTACTTCAATCTCGTCTGGCTAGAGCTCCACCTTGAAAGCATTATCATTCACATTTCAATCTCTTTCTCATCAAGTAATGTGGTATGGCCACCAAGAATGGAAGCTTCTATAAAGACCAACACAGCCGCTGGTGGGGTTCTTGAAGATGTCCCATACTCGATGGTTTATCGTGCCTCCGGCCTCGTGATCACTGTATCCGGAATCAGTATCTTGATTAGATGAATTCTCCATCAAATAGGAGAACCAATGAGAAAGGACTTATAGGATCCAAGTGCAGTAGTGTCCAATGCATGTGTCGTGGTGGGGGCTTCCACCACATGGGAGCCTTCGGTGCTTGTCAACTCAATCACTGGTGTCAGATCCTCTTGAACAATGGGAATGGCAGGGGACTCTCCTTCTGGCTCATTGTCGCCTACTCCAGCTGAAATCATCACCCCACTATTCTTGGTCCTGAGGATAGGCTCCCGAGATTTCTCTCCAGCCTCTATATGCACACCTTCGCACCCTGTGGATAAGGCTTCCTAGGAACCCTCACCCATGTTTTCTTAAATAGGACATATTTTGGTTGAAGGATTGATATTGTGAAAAGATAAATGCCGGTGGAGATAATTTTTAAACCATACCTCATGCTGCTCTACCAGTTCTGCATTTGAGCCTATGATTTCACCACTCTCCTTGGAGCTCTGTGGTGAGTAGGAGCATCTGAAGGCCCCTCACCACCAAGAACTTCAACATGGTCCCTTTCCTCTTCTTCTTCTCCATCTTTTTCATTTGCTTCACCTTATTCTTCTTCTTCCTCTACACTATCATCCTCAGATGGCAGTTTCTCTGGGTCATTCTCCTGGCCAAGAATCACATTCACCAAGAGATGTGATTCTTCATACCGCCCCCTCCAGCATGAATACATATCAATGTTTTTCAGGTATTCATGAAGACGATGAAAGATTACCCTATCCATCATTTGGATGCACCCTATGTCAGGAAGATCAATCCCGATGCGTACCAACCTCCACCACAACTATTCGGAGGACATGGATTGTCGCAGCATTTTCCAAACAGACCACAGAGATGGGAATATAGCATCAGCAGACAGATTTAGTGGGTACCTGTATTGCTTTCCTGGGAGTCCCCTAGTGGGACCATGAGGCCATATACGAGACCACCCTTCCCCAGAAGGTGGAGGCACGTTCTCGGCCTGCGCATCCCCTACCAATGAAGTACTGGCATGTGCCATACTAGCCACCTAACCCATTTTTTGTCTAACTTCCCCCATGGAACCTCGTCTACCTCCCTACTCTTTGGGATCATCACTAGCTGCCTTTATCTACGAGATGCATTTCCAAAAAATCACCTCCGGGTACGTTCTTTTCTAGTTTTCGACATAATCTATTGATAGTCCTACACTGACATCGGTTGGGGGAAGAGTTATGATTTCACCTAGGCCTTCTGTATTTAACATATTCCATACTAGGAGGAGAATGCAGGGATGCCTCTCTTCTTGGACTTCTATGTATACTTTCTTGGGAATCCATTGCATGGACCTGAACAACTTGGCGAACTTGGTCCTCACATATAGTTCCCAAAATATGTTTCCATCAATACGGGACACTAGAACACCACCTGAATGCTCTGCGGGTACTCCCTCTACTCCAGTGGACCCCACCCATCATCTACCATTTGACCGAATGGGGATCAGAATGGGTGGACGTCAATGTGGGTGTGGATTCCGATCATGAGCTTGATTCCATCATCCATGAGTGTTAATGGGTGGATTTCGACGATGCTCAAGAGGGATGGCCGCATACCGTTACAAAGGGGAAATGGAATTCGGGATGTCATACCTGCCAAAGTGGGCTGCGACCCAAAGTGGAGAATCTGGAACAGTTTGCATATCCTCATAGGTGTACTTCCCCTCGAGATGCGCCCTATAATACTGTACAACCTAGCCAACCCAGGCACTCCATGTTAACCTTATTCTTTGTCTTCATAATCCCAACCATCACTAGTATCCCAAGGAGGACTCCCATCCCTGTGTCCCTCATAGGAAACAACCACCCACTCATGAATAAAGCATGAAACCCGGCATATCAGACATTCAAGTCTATACTTTCATTAATTCCAAATCCCCATGATCCGTACTCTCCTGTCTACAAAAACCCTCCAGTATTATCCAGCTTTCCCCCTCTAAGATGTGTTCGGGAATTTCTCCCTCAGCCTAGAATCTTCACATCCATGACTTGTGTCAGTAAAAGACTAAACCACCCTGAATAGGACATGTCCTTCAAGATATATATAATTTTGAGCTCCTATTTAGCCAGATCTAGCAGGTGTCATGACAGGATTGGGGTGCGTGTACTTTCCCCCCAGAAATTCTCTGTCTGGAGGAACTCGTCAAACTGGTACCCCTCCAAGGGGATTCCCTCAATACCATGGATGTCTCAAAGGCTAATTCCCACCTTCCCATGGTGTAGGTGGAAAGTGTTGGTATCAGGAAAATATCGACTGAACAACTCTGCTACCGAGTCTTGTTGTTGGTAGAAGTGTAATTGGGACTTCTAAACGGCCTCAAAGAGCCCAATGGACCGTAGCTCCAGCCTGAATTCCTCACATGTGTGACATACTTAGTACGCCCATTCCCATTCATTGGTAAAGTTACCCCCAGATCTGAAATCCCATTCCTTCCAGCCCTTCGTCTCATTATTAATTCTTATTCTGAATGTACTTGCAAAAATAGCATGAGATTCCTTGGGGTCTGTATCGGTTCCTACAATAGTCCTGGTCTTCTAATTTTGGACATAGATGGTTGTGTTCTGTGTTTCCCTAGAAGGATGGTCGTTGACGGTAACATGGAATTGTGAAAGACTATCCTTGCACGTCACCCATGACCGCAGTATGTCTATCATGAAACTGGGCATCAACACCTCTTCTAGAAGACCGATGTTCCGTAGCAATAGGCTACCTCTCAGGATGTAATCTTTTTGATCTTTTGTAAGCATTCCAAAAATAATTTGGTTATTAAACACAACCCTCATCGCATGAAGAATATGAGGGTTTATGATCAATTGAGTTATTCTTGCAGTAGTGGAATCCTCCCTCTCTGCATCGTTTTGTTGAGCGACCATTTTTGGAAATCCAAATGAATTGTTAGAAAATAATGAAGCTCGGTACACAAAATATATGGCAGCGCGTAAGAATTTCGACTTGTGTGAAAAATTTGTGATGATGCACAAAACCCAGATTCGTCCATGGAATCTTTTGTGCAGATCAATACAATTTTTGTGTGCGAGAGAAATATGCATGTCGGGCGGAAAAAGTCAATGTATGGACTAGGTGGGGGCCCTCCGCTTATTTATAAGAACTGTCAAGCCTTTCGTGCATGCGAAACAGGGTTTTGTGTGAAACATGTGTTTTTGCGAGCTCACAAAGAGGTTCCCCTTTATTCCAGCGCACCTTTAGAATTCGACCTTTAGGTCCTCTTTCAGCTTCAATTCGGAGGGGGGTTATTTTTTGACACTGAAATTTAGATAAGGTCACAACATAGGGATAATAGAGCAAAGAATGATTTAGAGAAGGCAAAAGAAATTCCCGGGGCCTGGGGGGTAGGCACACGTAATAATCTGGGGACGCGTGCAAGCAACCTTCCTGCATGCAAAATCTTGTGTGCCCAAGGCACCGATGATGACACGTCTCCACGATAACCCATCTGAAACCGCCAAGGGAAACGATGCGCAAAGGTGTCTGGGATGGGCGCTGGGGGTCCTCGATGCACATCATTTGTGTTCCCAAGGTGACATCGAATGTGCATTTGTGCGCACGACCCCCTTTGTGTGACCACGGAGACATCAAATGGGTGTTTGCACACGAAACCCCTTTACACAAACAAGGCGACGTTAACCGGCCATTTGTGCACTCGACCCCCTTTGTGCGCCACCCCTGAGGGCTTCAACTATAAAACAGAACGGACCCCCTCCCTTCGAGGATAGTGATAGAAGACGAACCAATGCTCTAATGCATGAAAGATACCTCTTCCACGACCGCATGAAAAACACAATGGCCTTCAGGTATTGGATTTTTCATGGCAGTCCCCCCAAAGGTCCTCCTTCAGGTGGGCCCCATTAGTTAGGATCCTCGTTAATTTCCTTTCTCCCCAAGTCGTTTGCGCACAAAATACCCCATTTGCGTGCAACTTCCCTCTACATCGGACCGCTCTTGTGCACGAATCATCCATCTTGCGGGAAACCTTTCCCACTTGCGTGAAACCCCTTTATCTTGTGTGAAACCCTTACATCTTGCGCACATACCTTCCATCTTACACTCAGCCCATTATCTTGCATGCACTCTATGTGTGGTCCCCACTTTAGGGCACCATGTTTTAGCCCCTTATTATGCACAACACACCCTCTCTACACGCTCTCTTCCTGTGCAGACCTTCTGGTTTTCATGGAGTGATTTCAAAGTCCCTTGGGCGATACATCACATTGCGTTGCTTCTCCTAATGCTTATTCTCATAGGCACGCTAACGTCTATTTCTTATTTGCATATCCATGATAATGTGGACCCCTCAATGGATCACTCTATAACATCAAATCACCAAGGTTTTACTGATTTCTTTCCTTCACCAAGGGTAGGAGGGTATCAGTTATGTAAGTCCTAGGGGTGCAGAGTGAACCCCCTTCATCTGAGCTGTAGGACATTAAACTATCAAGCACCATCATCCTCAGCACATGACATTAACCTGTGACCTCACCCGACATTTGTCTGTGGGAAAAGGGAAACCTCCTTGGTGTAATCCCCTAGATTTTCTTGTAGGAGGAAGCACCCCTACTCCTCCTATCATCTTCCTTGCTAAAGACTATGATATAAGAGGGGAACATTGGGACACTTTACCCCATCCCCCCCCTTTTGGTCTTTGTCGCCACCCACACCTCCATCCTAGAGTAAGTCCCAGTCTCCATCTCCCTGGGCTACTAACCATTCCTAAACCCATGTTTTCTATTTAGGCCGCTAACCGTGTGTATTCTCCACTCCACTTATCATGGACGCACCTTTCATAACATGATTTTCTAGTCTTTGCTGCCTCTTGTTTCTCACACCGAGAATGAATCACATGGGCTTAGATTAATCATCGACCATGACATCCTCTCTATGAAACCTAGAGTGTAATCCCCAAACACCACCAAGAACCACGTGGAAGTTTTTCCTTGACAAGGTAAGGTATATAGAAATCCTCCATGAGGTTCAATCCCAACAACCATTGGTCTCGAACACCTTCGCATCGGTTCACCAACACCACCCCGAACTATGGGGACTTTGATCCTTTCCAAGGTAAGGTATATAGGAATCCTCCATGAGGTTCAAGACCAAAAACCATTGGTCCCGACCACCTTCACGTCAGTTCACCAAAACCAACCCGAGCTATGTGGACAATGATCCTTTCCAATGAAGGGTATGTTGGAAGCCCCGCTGAGGTTCAAGCCTAACATCAAATGGTCCCAAACACTCCGCTTTGGTCCACCCCCATCCTGCATGACACTAAATTGTACACACCTTTTGTCCCGCATCCAGTGGTAACCTGCTGTGAACCCATGCAATGGTAAGCCATTGTGACCCCATCCAGAAGTAAGTCGTTGTCAACCCCAACTGATGATAAGCAATTGTGTACCCCGATCGATGGTGAGCTGTTATCAATCCAAACCATCGGTATGATGTTGCGTTCCCAATCCAGCAGTAAGCTGTTGTAGTCCCCTTTATTGGGACCCACAACTCTGGTCCGCCCTCAGGCGTCAGACCGACCCGGGCTGCTAACCATGTGTAAGCCTCTGTATATAATCGGGTTGTTGTCCTCCGCGCACACCCCAATCCTATACACCATCCTAAACTATATGGGCTTTGATCCATGTCTCCTAGAAAGGGTATGTAAGAAGCCTCCCTGAGGATCATCCCCATTCAGCGGTAAGCCGTTGTCACCCTTATTCAGTAGTAATCCGTTGTCATCCCCATGTGGGGGTAAACCGTTGAAGTCCCCCCAATGGATGATAAGTCGTTGAAACCCCAACATACAGTATGTTATTGAATCCCCAAGTCGGTGTTAAGCCTTTGTCAGATGAATTACGTGGACTTTGATTCCCTACCATGGGGATTAGTAGGGGAACTTTTTGAGGATCAAGCCCAACATCATCGTCGCGCTTAAGTCGAATCCATATCACTCTCTATCCACATCACTTAACCATCCATCATCCTTCTTGATTCTTACCCAGGATTCCAAAACCTAGTGAGATCATTCCAATTCACCTCCTAGTATGATTGTTCCCCCCATAAGTTGCACCCATCTGATCCACTATAGTCAGTGTTCTAATCAGTCTGATCCATCTCTGTTGGATGTTAAACTCACGACATATGTTGTTTTAAATATGGGAAGCTATGGAAAAACCTCAGAGACATGGATATAGAATTTAATTCCCCGTATTCTATGTGGGATTACCCGGGCTTCAGTGCCCTCGATAAGACATATAATAAGGGGAAGAAACCTAGACGTGTTAGTGTTCTAGCATCCAGACACGTCAGCAATGTACAATTTGACTACTCCCCCAACTGAAGGTTTCTACCCTGACCGGAACCTATGGAATTTCCTGATTGAAGTAGCATAATTAACCGGTGTCCAAAAAGACATGGCCCTGGGAAGAGTTTCACGAAAAAAATCATAATCTATGAGGGAGACCAAGAATGGGTGATGATTTCCAAGGAGGAATTTACATGAGGATGAACTGACATCCCCTCATCCCATTTCGATCAAGGAGAAAATTTCCTTGAATAAGCGATGGATGTTTCCCACCTTTAGAAAGCAGGAATGCGGGGCAACAATCAGTGTGTCCCCTTCATCCTCAAACCGATGGACTCTCCCACCCCACCGAATTCATCAAATAAATACCTATATAATCCAATGATGATACTCTCGAATCAAAATTTATTTATAATAATTATTCTAATCCTTTCAACAATAGACGAATCTTATAATTTCTCACTAAAACATCTTATAGTGATTACAATGGAAATAAATCTTATAAAGAATTAATAAATAGATTGATCTTCACCCATTTTATAATCTTCATACTTCAATATATTCCATGTGTTTATAATTCCATCATAGATGTACTTCATCTATTAAAAGATTCCTTTAGTCATTCCAATTATATTAACCCTCAAAAATTATATTTTGATTATTGAGGAGATTATAACATTTTTGGAACAACCATTATTCTAAAAATTATTCATATTAGTAGTTGTTAAGGGAACACCCTTAGCAAGGAGAGGGAAACCATTTGTAATAGCTTCAAGAACATTATAGAAAATGGGTATAAGGTAAGGTAACATTCTATCCATCTACATATGATAGTTCTTATAATCAATGATTGGAATCCCTTTACTGCTCAAAAAGTTCTAAACATCCATAGATACTATCATTTTATTTAAAATTCATCAATGATTAACTAAGGGGAAACTATATATAATACTAATTGAACTGACCAATTATGATTTATTTGATCACTTATAGGAGGATGAGAAGAATCAGTGATGTTATATTTTAATATATTTCTTACTTAATAAAAAACCTACACCTCCAGTTAGTGAGAAAATACTCTAATAAAAACAAAACAACCACACACAACCATAGAAACAAAATTATTCACAAGGTTCTCTACTCAATAAGAATATCTTTTCCTTGGCATGGTTTAGAAATAATCTAAGACCACAATAACGAGTAGAAAATAATCCTTTGGGGGGTTAATGTAAGTAGGTAAAATCCTTTAACTTTTGAATCATTATAGTCAGTAAACAGTGAATGTCATCCTCACACATATAAATGATATAAAAATGTTTAGTAACAATTACTAAAACCTTCACAAACATGAATCAATATATTTTCATTTTGTTTATTAAACATTCTACAAACAATATCATCTTTCATGAACTTATTCTTCCTCTTTACTTTCTTGCATATTAGTGAGAAAGAACCTCTTTTTGTCCAAACAAATCATCCCATATGTTCCTCTGATATGTTTTTCTTATTTATTATATATTCTATGTTCATTTTTCATGATATATCTAGTGTTTGTTTCATGGTATTCTCATTCCAATGTCTCTTATAAAGATGGATTCCAATACGACACCATTCCCATATGATCTCCTCTTTTTATTATTAATCTAGTTCTTCTTCGTCTTATTCATCCTATCACCTATTCACAAAATTTTTATAATCCCAATTGATAGAAATACATCATATTGTGTCCATATGACCTTTTTTTCAAATAGTTCATCTTAGCAACAATTAAATTATAACACACTTCACATAATTCCTCAAAAATCACCACACCTTCTTGAATATCCGCACCAATTTATATAAGCGTCATATCGTTGAAATTTTATGGAGAGCAAAAAATTGAATTTCAAAAAGTCATACTAAAAATTATTGCTCTTCCTACTCAGAAACTTCTATTGAATGCATTAAATTCCCTTAAAAACTATGATATTTCCATATAACAAAACGTTAATAAGATGTTTGATTTGTATGACTTCATAAATTTGTAAGAACATCTCGGATTTCTTCTATCAAAAACATCTTCCATCCAACAAATTAAATTGAAAATATCCATTTGTTTCCTTTTATAAGAATCATCTAACCAATTATCTTCATATATATGGAAAAAAACATATTTATAATGACATTGTAAAATGTTCTTTGGTGTACTCAATCTGTTGAGTTTGAGTTTTCCCATTTGATGAACCACTGAATAACCTTCTATCTGATTAAATTTTACAATTTTGATTAAATAAACATCATATACTATAACTCTGAATGAAAATATTCCTAATATTTTGAATGATATCAATTTTTACCATCAAATTATCAAATCTCCATAACCTTTGAACTTTGATCTTTTCTCAACTGAACCATTCGCCAATAAAAGTTATCTGATGAAACATGAGACCGTTCATTACTGATAATTTTAATAACATTAGGAATGAAGAAGCATCTTCTAATTTTACCTTCATATAACATTTTGTGTGATGTAACTTATCATCATTCTTGGATAAACATATATCACCAAACATCTGCTGATCAATACAATATGGTAGTGTTTGTCGGATGAACTCAAGCTAGAGGAATCCATTAAATACACTTTGGTTGATAAAATTCATGAAATCAACTTGGAAGGAATGAATAATAGAGTAAATTAATTTATGTGAGAAAAAATACAACACATTGAGTGACCCTTCTTAAAACACAACAATCTTCACTTAACTCCTCCAGCTTCATCGAAACACCTCATAACATATTGACACTGAAACTATTATCCCCTTAAATTAGATATGGAAATAATATTTCAAAAATAATAATTTTACATTTCTGAATTACTTTTAACAATCATTCATACAAAAAATTAAATACATAACACTATTTACATGGGTTAGTTCTCATCAAAATGAACACTTTCATGAATGACTATGTTTTTATATAAAATGCAAAATTTATTTTATGAAAATATATCAGTATGTCTATTCTCTATAAACTATTTATATATAGGTTCAAAAATCTCAATTTACCTTTAGGTATAGCATAGAAATTCCATTTTTTGTTTCCATAATTTTTCATTGTTGTGTTTATTGATCAAGTTATATGATGCCTTAACACCAAAAAAATTAGGTGAACCCATATCCAAAAATAGTAATAATATTTTATATTTATATAAAAATATTTCCCCCAAAAACACTCTCACACACACACACACATAAATGTTATGTGAACATAGTACACTTAATTGTTTACATAGATTTTCACATAACATATGAATGTGTGTGTTCTTATGTGTTTGTCCACATAAAACATTAAATTTACTACAAATGTTCACATTATATTTATGTATATCATTAAAGGCCCATAAAACATTTATTTATTCAAAAAACACCAAATATATTTATATATATTCACATAAAAAATATTTTTGTGTGTGAATATATTAAAAAAATAGACATATATATATAACATATATATAAACATGTTATATATACTTGTTCACATAATGTGTGAGTGTGTTATATTTTTTCACACGTTTATTTTGATTTAATATCATAAAGTAATTCAATAATTATATAATATTCCACAACCATGGAGCACTGATATAATAAAAATATAAACTAAAATACAAATTGAGATAACATATGATATAAACTCATCATAGAGCATTTATATTACACAATAAATAAAATTTATATTATTATACTCACATAGAACATACAACGCAGTTTAACACAAAATATTTAATATATATATTTGGGGAGAAATTGATGTGCATATATATATAAGAACATTTAATATATAATTTAACAGATTTTATGCTCTAATTTTTTTTTATATTTTTAATTTAATTCTTAATTTTTTTAAATCTGATATTTTGACATTATGTTAGAATATTTCTATTTTTATAATATTCGTGCAAGTATTAATGTGAATTTTTATAATAAAGAAAACCATTTGGGTTACTTAAGTGTTCCACATTGAATTTTTAATTATTTTTGTTTCATTTCCATAATTACTTATATTTGTTATTATGCACTATGGGAATATTATATTTTTTCTAATCGCCATGACTTTAATTATACATTTTATTTTATAATCCATTGAAAATTGGAGAAAATAACATAATGTTTCTTTCTTATATTCATCTTTTACATAAAACTCTTTATATCTATGGTATGTGCTCAAAACAGTACATTTTGCTATGAAAAAAAATTAATTAATGTAAAAACACAACATTTTTTTATTAATAGAGAATATACATAAAACTAGAAAATCAATCATGTTTTTTATAGAATATTCATTTATATAATTGTCACAAAACATATATTATTATACATTTGTATAAAATTTTCAAATAGGAATTGAAATATTTAGTCTCTCAAATCATTTATTTTCATATATTATTTTGGATAAGATATTACCTAATAGTTTCACTCACATAACATAATTCTTGAAAGTGTCACTATAAATAGTGTTGTTGTAACATTTAACCACTGTATGCACATATCATTTTCCCATTAAAAAGTAACATATATATTCATTTAAAATATTCCATGTTCATAGAGAAATAATTATCACCCAAAGAAAATGTATATAATATTACTTCACAGAAATAGAATTATCTAAATATTTAAGTAATCATTATGATTCACAAAAAAATATTCTAAGGAAACTAAATAGAATATGTGCACATTGAATTTAGTTGTGTATATCTATATAGAATTTGAATTTTGATGGAATTTTTTTTCTACGACATATACCAAAAAAATAAGTAGAAACATTTTTATATTTAAAATAAATATTATTTATTTATTTTATAATGAAACATGCACACACAAATGAATATCATTTTATATAAACCCAATGTATAAAATTTATAAAAAACAAGATAAAAACATTAATATAATTAAACGTATAGAGGATGAACATATATAAATATCTGAATTCAAAACATACAATATGTGTCTGTGTGTGTGTTCATTGAATAATATATATATATAATATAACATTTGATATATTAATATATATGTTTAAAATTTTATTTTTAATGTAATGGTTTTATGACATTAATTGTGTTTATATATTGAATTTCACATTTAATTGTTATAAATATGTTTTTTCTCCTTATTATATGGTATTTTATTTTTAAAATATACCACTTATGTGTTCAAATGAATGTGTAGATTATAAAATATAAAAATATGAATTTCTATATTGTTAAAAAAACATTTAATAATCCTACACAATAATTCCCACACACACTTTTATTCATGGGATGAAAAATGGGGTAATTTCCCATTAAAATATAGATAATACAATATATACTCATTTAATAATATTGAAACTCAATGTGTATTTATACAAATTTAATTTTAAAATTTTTTACTCACACTAATATATAGAAGGTGTTTAAAATTACTATTAATCCAATTTATCGATGCTAAAAATCATTGGTGTTTTGAGTACTTACAAAATATTGGTTCTTTAATCAGTGTTAAAAAGCCTTGATAAAGGAATCATTTATTTGAGATAAAAATACATGATAGAGGGATTTATAATCACATTTTATAGCATTGAAAAAGAATTCCTTTATCAACTATATGTTTAGTGATAATAACAAGGGCCTTTATCAACTCTAACCCAAGAACTGATAACGGTCATTAATAGTTATTGTAATGCCCCGACCCCAGAAGCCTAGAGTCTATGCATTATTACATAACATTGGCATGATACAAGGAAATAATGTCCCAAATGACTGATCAGTTTAGTAGCCTTGGAAATGCCAGATTGATTCATATGTTTTACATTAAATTATAAAATGAAAATATACAAAAACATTATTTTCATAGACCACACTCATATTCCCTGAGACTATCCCTATAGGTTAGTCATAAAATACTTCTTCACATCCTGGAAAAAATAAAACATAGAAAGGGTGAGATCAGATGCTCAGTAAGGATACAAATATAGCGGAAACATTCATAAATAAGGATAAACATTTAAGGAAATGTATAAGACTAAAACAAAAGCCTTTTAAACTTGAACTTTTTCATAATATGTCAAAGATAAAATCAAATAATTCTATATACTTATTCACATGTATATTCTACTAGTCGAATAATCAAATTCAATATCAATAAACACTTTCATAATGATGGAATGCATAATTCCAGACTTCATAACCACATATTTAAGGCCTTTTGCAAAGACTACATATAATATTTTGTCAAGGCCTTGTGCCAAGACACTAGTTTGTCTCATGAGACCTACCGATGCATCGAGGAGATATAGTGGGCTCCACCCATCACATACTAAGTCCAATGCATTCCTCCTGTGAAATGCTTTAAACATAACATAAACATTCGTATTAAAACTAGCATATGAAATGTCAATACTTTATCCATAAACCATGAATGGTGGAAAAATAACACATCCATAGTCAAATATATCACAAAAACTTCAATAAAATATGGAAGCTTTGAATCATAATAAATCAACTTCAAATAAGCTTAAAATCCATCAACGGATGTTGACATATATGAAATCAATTTTTTTAGAGAAATATCTCTTTCTATTTTGAAATAATTTAAAAGTAATATAATTATAAAATAAAACATTTAGTTTTAAAATATTCATAAAATCGTATAATGGAAGGTTTGACAATGTTATAACGGTGGAAAATAGCCACACCCTCTGTATAATTTAAAAAACATTCTTATATTAATTTTGTCGAAAAGGTCATAAAGTAACTTGTTTGAAAAATGACGGAAAGATTCCATTAAAAACATATAAGGACAAATAAGGGTATAAATTACTTTACCACATTGTTTAGTAAATAGTAAAAATGTTTTCAAATACATTTTTAAGAATCATGGATGTGGATGATAATGATGTCCCAGTGGATAATTACATATAAACAACCTCAGATAATGAAGAGATTATGAAATTAACCTTTACATTGTAATTTTCCTTGGTCAAGGGTAAATTAAACTTCTTTATAATGGTGAAATAATTTTTATTAAATTATACAAGAACCATATGCATTAATATGATATCATATATGATCTTTTAATATTTCTTTGTTAATAATATTTTAGTATTATCGTCGTTTCGGGTGTTAACTGATTCATTTTCCTTTATTTTATTTGTTACATAAGTAATTTTTGTTATGGATAGGATGTATCTTATTCATATTCAAAATTATATTAATTACTTAAACATTATTTTTAATCATCTCATGAAAATTACTCTTGAATGGATACAATGGCGAATGAATCTAATCGTGTTCATGGAGACAGTAATCCTTACTTACGCACGAGAGACTATATAATTTTAAATATTTAAATCATATATAATTGGATGTTATATCATATATACAGAATCATTATCATGTTATATATATTATTTATATGATTTATACATCATTATTATACCCATCTGAATAGTAATGTATTGAGTAACAACTACACCACGATGTGGAGACGGTAAGCCGTACGTACGCACGTATGGTGACATGTCATTCAAAGGATGGATAGAAAAATGAATATGGTTGTACCATATTTATAATAACATCACAGTATATAGAATATACTGGATTTATTATTTTATAATGGAAACAACATGGAAAGAAGAAGGGGAAGAAGAAGAAAAAACATGGAAGAGGTGGTGAGATATTCACCTCTTCTTCGGGTTCTTCCTTCTGATTTGATCAAAAGGGATACATATTGTGGATTTCCAACTAAAGGAAGGCCTCTAGAATGCAGGGAGGATAGTTGAGAAGGTATTTGGGTAGGGTTTGTCTGAGTAAAATGGATTTGAAGATATGAATTAGAGAGAAGGGGAAGTTCCCTTTTATAAGAGGGGTGAGGGGCACCATAGGAGAAGCTAGAAATATTATTTAATAATAAAATCATTTTCGCTTTATAACAGCTAAAAAATAAATTATTCATATTGTAAGGTGAGGATGGGTCGAAAACTTCTCAACCAATATGTTTTTAGATATGTTTGGGCCAATATATTAACCTTATCTTTTAGGTTTAACTCTTAGTTAAATAGTTTGACATTTACGATGTCTCTTTGTATTTTTATATTATATGGTTAATAAACATACTATAAAATTCCAATAGAACCCCAAGTGGATCATTAATGATACACCTATAATTATATTACTTTTTTGGCCGAACCTTATATTTTTAGGGTTATTAAATCAACCAATAATACTGTATTTATTTTAAAAACTCATTTATGTCAATTTTGAAATTATTTAATAATTGATTTTTGTTAAACTCTTAACAACTTTATTACTTAAAAAATACATTTAATCAACCCTAACATGTCATATTAACACATAAAATTATTCTAATTCATTAAAAGTCTCAAATTAGATTTATTTGGATATTTATAATATCAATTATTTCAATCTTTCATTAATACGGTAATTACTTCATCATCATTGTCTCATAAATAAATTTTATTATTTAATTTATAAAATTATAAATAAAATACCATTATGTAAGAAATATTTTTAGATTTATATTGAATATTTATAGTCGAATTTATATTGTGTGTAACCCTATATTAAAAATGGTTTAGTTATTAAATATTGTATTTAACTCTTTTCACTATTCTTTAAATAAAATAATAATAAATGTCCTAATCTAATCCAAGTAGACCAAATAGGTTCATATTTTATTCCTAAGTTTTTTTGGTCGAATTATACTTATCTAATAGAATTAGGACATATTTTATTGTAATAATAATATCATTTTTACCCTTAATTACCCTATTTAATTTTAACTGTGGTAAATAAAAGTAAAAAGTTACTATTCACCAAAAATTATTTTCATCGTATTGAACCACATTTTACTTACTGATATCTACCGTGTATTTTGTATTTTTAAAAATCAACTCACAGAAGTGGTGAAATTAAGTTTTATGTAAATTTGTAAAAGCTCCTAGGAGGTGGGTAAAAGACGGTAAAAAGTTCAATAAAAATTTTATGTATCTAAAATTATTTTAAACTAACTCCAATGAATTACATTGAAATTATAAAGGTATTATGTATCTATTATGACTTAAAATAAATTTAAATAAAATAAATGATTATTTTAATAAAAATTCGGTTTTAAACTATAACTCAGTGTTTTCACTATTCATCAAAAATTGAAATTTTTCAGAAAAATACCAAAAAATCACCCTAAGCTTATTCTGATATTCCGAATCCAAAAATGATGTTCTTTTTGAATGTTAAAATTTATAAAATTTCAAAATATGTGTATTACTATTCATAATGGCTAGTTTGATTAGTTGTGGTGTGTTAGAACTCGAAGTTGCATGCAACACACGCTATTGTATTATTTAAAGAGAAGTGTACCATAAAAGCTTGGGGTGTTACATTCTCCCCTACATCAGATAATATAGTCCTCAAAATTTCTAGAATATTTTTTCATAAAAGGACTCCAGTGGTTCTTCATCATATGTTCCTTGGGTTCCCACGTTGCATCTTCCATCTTATGGTTTCATTATAGATCTTTTACCAACAAGTCATCCAGTTTCCTAGTAATTGTTCTCTTGTATCAAGAACCTTTAGAGGCACTTCAAAATAATACAGATGGGGTTCCAGTTCTAATTATTCATAGGTGATTACATGTATTGAGTCAGGCATGTATTTTATCAATAGTGATACGTGGAACAGATTGTGTACTTTGGAGAGAATTAGCAGCATTGCCAAATGGTAAGCTATAGCCCCAATTTGGTTTAGAATTTCAATTGGTCTGATATACCTGGGACATAATTTTCCCTTATTACCAAAACGTATAACACCCTTCCATGGAAATACCTTCACAAAAACATGATCTCCTACCTGAAATTCACAATCCTTCCTTTGGTTATTGGCATGGCCCTTCTTCCTACATTGAGCTACTTTGATGTGGGTTTGGATTACCTTTACCTTTTCAATAGTTTCATCTACAGGTTCTGAGCCTATGAGTTTTCTTTCTCCAACATCATCCCAACATGTTGGTGTGCAACATCCCTTTCTGTATAACGCTTCATATTGTGCCATCTAAATACTTGAATGGAAGTTATTGTTATAGAAAAATTCTACCAGAGGTAAATATTGATCCCACAAACATTGAAAGTCAAGTAAGCATGATATCAACATGTCTTATAAGGTATGAATAGTATTTTCTGATTGTCCATCAGATCGGGGGTGGTAGGTAGAGCTTAAACAAAGTTCAGTATCCATGGCTTTCTGAAGACTTTTCTAGAATCATGATGTTAGACGTGGATCACGATCAGAAACAATCGATAGGGGTACTCCCTAAAGTGTCACAATTTCATTACTATATAGTCATGCTGGACATTCAAGTGGTAAATCGTCTCTTATAGCAAGAAAATGTGCTGACTTAGTAAGAAGATCAATAATGACCCATATTGCATCGTTCCATCTAGGATTCTTTGGTTGTCCCATGACAAAGTCCATTTTAATATTATCCCATTTCCACTCAGGTATGGGAAGAGATTTCATGGCCCCTCCAGGCTGTTTCCTTCTAGCTTTCACTTGTTGAAAAGCCATATATCTTGACACAAACCCATCAATCTCCATCTTCATGTTGTCCCACCAAAAATGTTCCTTCCAATCACTATACATCTTAGTGCTACTATGGTGTATAGTAAAATTGGAACTATGAGCATCATCCAACAATTCCCTTTTTAGATCTAGTACATCGAGAACACAAAGTATCTTCCCAAATTTCAAAATTTCATCTTCATACACAATGTCACTCAATCTCCCAACATTCACATCTTTAATCTTCTTTTGAAACTCTTTATCATTGGTTTGACAACTCTTAATCTTTTCTAGTAAATATGGATTGGCCAAAATTTGAAAAAGTATTGATGTTTCACCTTCCATGGTTATTCCCATATCCATCTTTACTAGATCCATGAAAATAGGATCCCTTTCAACTCTCATCTTGTTCAAAACTCCATGACCATTTCTACTCAAAGCATATGCCACCCTATTTGCATTCCCCGGGTGGTAGTGTATAGTTAAATCATAATCCCTGTGTAGTTAAGGTCATCTCCGTTGACTCATGTTGAGTTCTTTCTATGAGAAAAGATACTTCAAACTCTTGTGATCAGTGTATATCTCACATTTTCCACCATGAAGATAATGTCTCGATATCTCAAGAGCGATGATTACTGCTGCTAACTGAAGATCATGAGTAGAATAGTTTTACTCGTTAATTTTTATCTGTTGTGATGCATAGAAAATAACCCTATCATTCTGCATAAAGACACAACCAAGTCCTTTCTTTGAAGCATCACTATAAATAACAAACTTTTCATTCCCCGATTGTAGATTCAATATAGGAGCATTGAATAATCTTCTATTAAATTTTTCAAAACATTCTTCACTCCCTTTTTCCCAAAAAAAAATTAACCCCATTACATGTGATCTTGGTTAATGGGTTAGCCCATCAAGAAAAATTATTGATGAAACGTCGATAATGACCTGCTAAACCAATAAAACTCCATACCTCAGTTATACTTGTCAATGCTGGCCATTCTTGGATTTCCTTGGTCTTTTAATTATCAATAGATATTCCATCCTTAGAGACAATATGGCCAGGAAAATAAATCTCTTGAATCCAGAATTCACACTTTCTAAACATCCCATATAATTCATTTCTACTAAGATTCAATAGGATAATGCGCAAGTGATTATCGTGATCTTCATAGATATGGGAGTATACCAAGATATCATTAATAAATACCACTACAAGGTCATCAAGATATTCCTCAAAAACTCTATTGATTAGATCCATACAGATACAGGGTGCATTAGTCAATCCCAAAGTCATTACTGTAAACTCGTAATGCCCATACCTGATTCGAAATACCGTCTTCAGAATTTCTTCCTTCATCACACACAACTGATGATATCCAGATCGAAGGTCAATATTTGAAAGGTATTGAGCTCCAGGAAGATGGTTGGATAAATCATCAATGTGTGGTAGGGGATACTTGTTCTTTATTGTTATAGCACTGATCTCCCTATAGTCAATGCACGACCTCATAGATCCCTCTTTCATCTTAACAAAAATAACATGGGCTCCCCATAGAGAAACCCTAGGGTGAATAAATCGATTTTTACTCAATTCCTCTAGTTTTTTCTTTAGTTCCACTAATTCCACAGTGGAAATTCTATAAGGGGTTTTCGATATGGGCCTTGAACCAGGAATTAAGTCAATGGAAAACTCAATTTCTCATTCTGGATGATGTCTAGGTAAACCCTCTATAAACACATCAAGAAAGTCTTACACAATAGGTACATCCTCTATTTGAACATTCCTTTCCTCACCCACAGTTTTTTCATTCTCTTCCTCCCCAATAATTGAATTTGGTTGAGCTACTGGGGGTGGATCTAGATAAGAATTAGGTGGTGATGTTTCTTATCTAAAGATAAGGTACTCCTTATCATCATCAAAAATTGTAACCTCCATCTTCTTACAATCAATTTTTAGATCATGAATCTAAAGCCAATCCATACAGAGGATTATATAAAATTCAATCACGGGTATGACAATGAGATCAGCAGATAAATAACATTTATATTCCTTAATGGGAAATGATTCACAAAACTTTATTGCAATGATACTTCCCTTAGGAGTTTTCACTAACAACTCACTTGTTATATCAAATTAGAAATATCTAATTTTCATATAAAACTGGGAGGATATGAAACAATGCGATGATCCAGAATCAAATAAAGCATTTTCTAAACTTGAGGAAACCATTAAAATACCTACCACCATGTATTTCGGAGCTTCAACCTCAGCAGTAGTGATAACATAATCATGGCCTTGATCCCCAAGAATTTTCAAAGGTATGTTTCCTTGGTGCTTAGGAAATTCATTTTCATAATGCGCCCTTTCTCTATAATTGTTGTATTCAACATTGGAAGCCTCTTTCTTGCCCTTGCAATCACGATCATGGTGGACTTTTTCACCACACTTGTAATAGACTCCCATTCCCTTCAGGAAAGTACTAGGTCATTTCTTCCCACATTTACTACAGGATGGATATTAAAATTTTCACTTCTTCACCTTATTTCCATTTCCAAAGTGTTCAGTAGATCTCTTCTTATCATTCATTTCTTTATAGTCGTAAGAACTAGAGAATCCATTTTCTATCTTGACAACACATGAGACAATGTCTTCGTATGGTGAGAAGGATTTTGTGACTAATGTTCAATAGAGAAACAGTTTTAACCCATCAATAAATCTATCAATATTACTTCTTAGGTTACGTATATAATTTCCTATATGCCTTGCTAACCTTGTAAAGTTACCTTTATATGTTGCGACATTCTCATCCTCTTTTTTCCCGAGACTTAGAAATTTCCTTTCCTTATTTTCTAGATAGCCATGAGGAAAATATTTTTCTTAAAAAATCTCTTTAAACTCCCTCCATTCCATATTTGATACTTCATAATCTTCCTTTTTTGTTTTGAATCAATTACCACCATTGATCAACATCTCTAGTGAGGCGGTAAACTGCAATGACAACTTTTTCCCTTTCAATACTCACCAAGGCATGGAATATTTTCTCTAAGAAATTAATCCATTGCTCAGCTACTAATGGATTGGTACTCCCATGTAATGTTGGTTTTTTTTCCTCATGAAGTGATCTAACATTGATCCTCCACGTTGGGGATCCGACTGCTCCATATTGGTAAGGTTATTATTCATAACCTGAGTGAGTTGTCCGAGTATGGTGATAAGCTGATAAGCACCAGTTGCTTCACCAGATCCACTATAATTATCTTGAATATGAGACCAATCCCTAAATGTATTATGTGCATTGATAGGGTTTCCATTCCTTCCACTCGGATCCATTTCTAAAAAATGGAATAAACAAGATTAGTTTATGAATCGAAATACATAATTCCAACCTTGTAAAACACTTAACATAAATTGAACAGTTTACGATTATAATCCATAATCATAAAAATGTTTTCTTTAAGAAAGTATATACTCATAAACCCTTCATAATGATTTATAAATAAAATGAGTATTATCCTAATAATATCTCCCAGGATTTTCATAACCAAGAGTGCAGCAGGGCCCATTTTCATGCACCAGTTCTCGTTCGAGTATAGCACAAAACGGTGTTTTCAGGTTTTACCCATAGGTACATCTATTCCAGAGCCGCCTCTACCTGCTTGTATCCAGGCAAGGATTTATTTCATGGAAAACACACAAAATATCTACAATACCAAAATTATAGGAAGTTATTCTATGCTAATCCACAATGTCTATCTTAGGGTTATGTGATCTGATCATAGTTTATCTAAATCTAGTTTCCAAGGATTGTACTAAACTTTCTCAGATACCAACTCTAACACCCCGACCCTAGAAGCCCATAGTTGGTGCATTATTACATAACATTGTCACGATACAAGGAAATCATGTCCCAAAAGACCGATCAATTTAGTAGCCTTGGAAATACAAGATACATTCATAAGTTTAAAAATACATTATAAAATGAAAAGCTACAAAAACATTGTTTCCATAGACCACACTCATATCCCATCAGACTATCCCTGTAGGTCATTCATAAAATACTTCTTCACATCCTGGGAAAAATAAAACATAGAAAGGGGTTAGCTCAGATTTTCATTAAGGATAACAATATAGGAGAAACTTTCATAAATAAGCATAAACATTTAAGGAAATGGATAAGTCTAAAACAAAAGCCTTTTAAACTTGAACTTCAGCATAATATGGAAAAGATAAAATCAAATAATTCAATTTACTTATTAAATAGATATTCTACATGTCGGATAATCACATACAATATCAATATCCACTTTCATAATGATGGAATTCATATTACCAACCTCATAACCAAATAGTCAAGGCCTTGTGCCAAGACTAAAAATAATATTTTTTCAAGGCCTTGTTCTAAGAAACTAGTTTGTCTCATGAAACCTACCAATGCATCGAGGATCTATAGAAGGCTCCACTAGTCACATACTATGTCCAATGCATTCCTCACATGAAAAGGTTTAAACATAACATAAACATTCATATTAAAAATAGCATACAAAATGTCAATACTTTATCCATAAACCATGAATGGTGTAAAAATAACACATCCATAGTCAAATATATCACAAAACCTTAAATATAATATTTATTTTTTGTATCATAATAAATCAACTTCAAATAAGCTTAAAATCCATCGAAGGATGTTGACATAGATGAAATCAATTTTTTTAGAGAAATATCTCTTTCTATTTTGAAATAATTTAAAATTCATATAATTGTAAAAGAAAAAATTTATTTTGAAAATATTCTTATAATCTTGTAAGGTAATATACGATGATGTTATAATGGAAGAAAATAGTCGCACCCGCCATATAAGTTAAAACAATTCTTACCTTAATTTTCTAGAAAAGGTTATAAAGTACCTTGTTATGAAGACAAATGAATGTTTTCTTTAAAAACATATAAGGTAAAATAAGGGTATAAATTACTTTAACCCATTGTTTATTAAATAGTAAAAATGTATTGAAATACATTTTTAAGAAACATGGATGTGGATGATAAAGAGGTCCCAGTGGATAATTATGTATAAATAACCTCAGATAATGAAGAGATTATGAAATTAACCCTTACCTTGTACTTTTTCTTGGTCGAGGGTAGGTTAAACTCATTTACAATGGTGAAATAATTTTTATTAAATTGTAAAAGAATCATATACATTAATATGATATCATATATGATCTTTTAATATTTCCTTGTTAATAATATTTTAGTATTATCGTCGTTTCGGGTTTTAACTGATTCGTTTTCCTTTATATGATTTGTTACGTAAGTAATGTATGTTCTGGATAGAATGTATATTATTCATTTTCATAATGATATTAAGTCTTTAAACATTATTTTTAGTCATCTAATTAAAATTAGTCTTGAATGGATACAATGGGGAATGAATCTCATCATGTTCATGGATACGATAATCCGTACGTATGCACGAGTGACAATATCATTCTTTGGATATTAAAATCATATATAAATGGATAGTATAACATATATAAAGAATCATTATCATGTTATATTTATTATTTAAATCATTTATACATCATTATTATACCCATACGAATAGTAATGTATTGAGTGACAACTACACCACGACGTGGAGACGATAAGTCGTACGTATGCATGTATGGTGACATGTCATTAAAAGGATGGATAAGATAATGAATACGGTTGTGCCATATTTATAATAACAACATAGTATTTAGAATATACTGGAGTTATTATTTTAGAAAGGAAACAACAAGTAAAGAAGAAGTGGAAGAAAAAAATATGAAAGAGGTGGTGAGATATTTACCTCTTCGTTGGGTTATTTATTTTGATTTTATCAAAATGGCTCCATAAGATGGCTTTATGACTAAAGGAAGGACTCTAAGACAAAGGTATGACATTTTAGAGGATATTTGGTCAGGTTATGGCTGAGAAAAATGGCTTTGAAGGTGAATTAGAGACGAGGGGAAGTTCCCTTTTATAAGAGGGGTGAGGGGCTCCTTAGGAAAAGCTAGAAATATTATTTTATAATAAACTTTTTTTTCACTTTATAATGGCTCAAAAATACATTATTCAAAGTATAAAGTGGGGATGGGTCTAAAAACTCTAAACCAATAGGATTTATACAGGTTTGGGTCACTATATTAACCTTATCTTTTAGATTTTACTCTTAGTTAAATAGTTTGACATTTACCATGACTCTCTGTAGTTTTATATTATATGGTTAACAAACTTACTATAATCTTCCAAGAGAACGCCAATTGGTTCTCTAATGATTCACCTATAATTATATAAGTATTTTGGATGAACCTTATATTTTTAGGATTGTTATATCAACCAATAATGTTGTATTTGTTTTAAAAACTCATTTATGTCAGTTATTACATTATTTAATAATTTATTATAGTTAAATTTATAAAAACATTATTTCATAGAAAAAAATAAATTTAATCAACCATAGCATGTCATAATAACCTATAAAATTATTTTAATTCATTAAAAGTCTCAAATTAATATTATTTGGATATTTATAATTTCAATTATTTTAATCGTTCATTAATACAGTAATTACTACATCATCATTGTGTCATAAATAAATTTAATTATTTAATGTATAAAATTATAAAACAAAATACCATTATTTAGAAAAAAAATTTATATTTATAATGAATATCTATAGTCGAATTTATATTGTGTGTAACCCTGTATTAAAAATGGTTTAATTATTATGCCTTGAATTTAACTCTTTTAACTCTTCTATAAATAAAATAATAATAAATGTCCTAATCTAATCCAAGTGGACCAAAGAGGTTCGTATTTTATTCCTAAGTATTTTTCTGATATAATTATACTTATCCAATAGAATTAGGACATGTGTTAGGGTTATAATAATATCATTTTTACCCTTAATTACCCTAATTACTTATAACTATGGTAAATAAAATTAAAACTTTACTATTCACCAAAAATTATTTTCATCTTATTGAACCATATTTTTCTTACTAATATCAACAGTGTCCCTTGGAATTTTTAAATTCAACTCCCAAAAGCAGTAAAATTATGTTTTATGTAAATTTTCAAATGCTCCTAGGAGGTGGGTAAAAGACGGTAGAGTTCAATAAATTTTTTATATATCTAAAATGATTATAAACTGACTCCAATGAATTACATTGATATAATATAGGTATTATGTATCTATTTTCACATAAAATAAATTTAAATAAAATAAATAATTATTTTTTTAAAAAAAATTGGTTTTAAACTACAACTCAGTGTTTTTCATTATTCATCAAAAATTGAATGTTTTTAGAAAAATATAAAAAATTCACCCTAATATAATTTCGATATTTAGAGTCCAAAAATGAAGTCGATTTTGAAAGATAAAATTTATAAAATTTCAAAAAGTGGATATTACTATTCATAACGGCTAGTTTGATTGGTTGTGGTGTGTCAGAACTCGAAGTTGCGTACAACACACGCTATTGTATTAGTCAAAGAGAAGAATACCCTAAAAGCTTGGGGTGTTACAGGTACAGAAGGGTGATAGTTTCTATATCACTATCAATCTGTAGTTACTAATAAAAAATATTAAAAAATTAAAAGTTCAACAATTTAATACTTTTCTTTTTTATATAATATATTTTAATTTCACTATTAGTTTAAAAAAAATCATTAATGAATTTCAATAAAATAAAATTATATTGATGTAAAATTTACATACAATAAAAAATAATAACAACCAATACAAAAAAAAGAATCTTACCTAAAAGTAAATAAGGGTACTTGTGTCTAGATAACTGCAGGAGAACACCTCATTCTGTCTAGCTCACTAAGAACTTCCTAGTCCTAGTCCCTCTAAGACTATGTCAAAATGTCGACCATCTGTACATGATAAAAAACATATGAGAAAATTTTGTGAAGGTGTGAGTATAAAAATACCAAGTAGGACACCCTGGAACAACATAGCATATAACAATAAGAATAACAAGCATCTATACACAGGTGTATGTCTAAATCACATATAACTAGAATATACAGTTATTCTGAATAAACAAGAAGAGTCACAAAGTCACGACAGTAATGGAATCATGTATTCCTTATTGATGGTTCTAAATTGAGCTCATCTGAGAGAACAAAATCCACGAGTCAGATTACATGCATGACATATATCAAAGACATCATGCG
Organism: Viscum album; assembly: GCA_963277665.1. Lineage (NCBI taxonomy): Eukaryota > Viridiplantae > Streptophyta > Magnoliopsida > Santalales > Viscaceae > Viscum > Viscum album. The sequence continues at coordinate 1,912,983,990 of OY728155.1, forward strand.
GATCTGGTCTCATCATAGAAATGATATGATAAAATTATTAAGATAACAATAAACATATGAGGATAAAACCCAAGTCCATGGGGTATACAAACAACTCAATATGGAATAAATCGCTAAGTAGAAGATCAATTCCTGTATAGTGTTAGTCATGAAGATAAAAATAACATAACCTAGGGTAATGAGATGATAAAGGATCTCACTCTGAGGATCGTGGAAGGGTTCCAAAAACACGATCTATGAATTCATGCTGGTGGTATCACTGTCCAATTTGTAGGATGTGAATCCATAATAACCCTCAATGATTGGATTAATGGAATGCACCCTAACAATACTTTTCCAAGATTCACAGGACAATCAATTTAATCTTTATTGATGTAAGTACACAGCTTATTCTTGTAGTACCCATTATGTCCTTTAGAAACTATGTTCTTCTTATGTAAGCAGACCGTTTTCATCTCTATGTCGAATTAAATGGTTTTTCCATCATTGTGTACTTTTTCTTGTGTCAAGTTACACATATTTTACCACATACACCTGACTCGGCCTTGTCTGTGTCAGAGTACACGGTGTGTCCATCACCATTTACTACTAACTATGATTCTGTACCCACAAACGTATATACCTAGTTTTTTGGGAAGGGTCACATGTCATTTGACCATGTCAGATGACTTTTGATTTTTAACTCCATCAAAGAAACCCTACCCACCATAGAAATTCCCAAAAAGAATGTTCCTTAGGAAAACATGTAGTGTACCACATGATTTCACAGATACCATGGGTTTCACCTCCACAATTTCATCCAATTCTCTGACCCCCATATTCTATTTAAATCATGTTGTTATGCATGAATCTACTCTAGTTGGGCCTCTCCATCGCTAGTCACCATATTTTGGTTACCTGATTTGCACGATAATAATTTATTTTTTATTCAAGTCATCAATACATGCACCGCTAGGACTCAGAGGCCTCCAATCAAGTTTGATTCTCTCCCTACTACCATTTTCTCATGACCCCTACACCATACTAAGTTTTCATATGTGATATCGAATCAATATGATAAGAAATGGGTGTTCGACATTCAATTCTTCGGTATTTGGGTCGAACCATTGGGAAAATGGAACTCTGATGAAGAATGCACATAGAACAATGATAGAGAACCAAAAAACATGATAGATTGAAATAAACTTCATCTATGTTTGGTGGACTTGATTCAATTTCATTATAACGATGAATGAAGATCTAATAATAAATAAATAATTCTCTAAATAAATCCCCTAGGTAAACCCATCTTTCAATATGATCAATCCATGAATCAATCCATTGTTTCATTTATTCACATTCTTTGTTGAAATAAATAATGAGAATGAAATCCCATTAAAACAACATCCTAAATCATTTTAGATCGATAGCTAATGAAGAATGAAGTTGTGTTGTTTTTGTTAGTGAGATACCCTAATTCTATTGTACACTGACTGTTGATATATAATATGATTGTTTTTCACTAATAAAACATCCACCAACATCTCTCCAATTGTTCTCTGGATCTCCAGGATTTAGAATAAAACCTGATAATCCTTTATAACCATATATTTATAGGGGGATCTATGTTGTTATGTAATTAAATAAATAAATTATTTTATTTAAAATATTTTATTAATTTTATGATGGTAATTAATTTTTCACAGACACCATGCACCGAAAAAGTTCATATTATGCCTAAGGTAAAACTCATGTTCTGAACTCAATACTGCCCTTGGAATTTTTATCTAGGATCTTGTTTAGAATTTAGTTTACTTTTTTCAAGAAGACTACATGTGCGTCCTATTTAAGAAATTAAATATATATATATAATATTTATTCTGAGCACACTAGGACTCATAGTAACACACCATATTATTGATTTGTCTAAAAAACAATCCATATAATATCCAAAAATAATACATGGAAAATATGAGCCACTACATTCTCCCCACCATGCGGATTTAAATCTCAAACCCCAAAAACAGTTGGCTATACAAAAATATTTGGGTACTGAGAATGTATATGTTCCTCTTGTTATTATGTTCCCTTATGAATTTCCTTATTATTCTATTGAAAATGAACGAAAGGTATCATGAACCCATGAAGGATACTCTCTGTACGATCCTCAATCTGTAGCCAATACTCAAAAATGGTAGCTCCATTCTCAATGTCCAGATCACCCCATGTTATGATGTGCAATAGATCATGAACATACCTCCTCAGCTATGACATGTTGAAGTCATAATTTGCCTGGTCTAACTATGGAGGTAGAGCTATGAAGTATGCCACCACTCCAACTCTATGAAGTATCTGGAAAGGGAAAAAGAATCTTGAAGATAGCTTGTCTCCCCAGCTAAATCAATGTAATACACATCATGGTGAAACCTATATGAACACATAATCTCCATCCTTAAACTCAAAATGCTTCTATTGTATTTCCACATAGGACTTAAGAAAGTTATTTTTAGTCCTGATCTCCTCCTGCATGATCTACACCTTCTCTCTAGTTGTTCACATAAACTCAGGCTCATGAGAGCTGACTCTCCAGGGTTAGTCAAGCATAGTGGTGACTTGCAGGGTCGCCCATACAAGGACTTAAATAGTTTCATAATGAAGGTGTAATGATTACTGTTGTTTTATGTAAACTCTACCAAGGGTAGATAATCCTACCAAATATGGAAGAAATCCAAAATGAAATATCACATAATATCCTCTATAATCTGAATGGTCCGCTCAGTCTAGTCGTCAGTCTTGGGGTCAAAACCCATGCTCATATGTAGATGAGTCCAAAAATCATCCAAAAATCTATTTTATAATCAAGATGTGATATAATAATCACATTCAAAAACATTATTTAAGAGAAATTCATGGAGTCATACTATCTTCTGAATGTTGCGTCATCCCAATATCTCTACTAAACTATTCTCCTGAATAACATGGAAGTGGGATAAATTGGTGAGTCATTCCACGATCACTCATATGGTATCACGTCCCATTAATGTATGTGTTAATCCCATCATGATTTACATGGATGTCCCATACCACTTACACTCTTAATCTTCAAGGGGTTTAACTAAACCTGATGGAACATGGTACACATCCTTCACTTGCTGATAAGTAATGCATCAAGAGATAAGCTCTACAACTCCCTTCTTCATACATAGCCACAAAAACTAATATCATAGGTTTTGGGACTTCATTTCCACACATGGATGTAATTCCAAACGAGAAGTATGAAACTATCTTAGAAACTCCTCCCACAACATCACTAGTACCACCTTGCATCCTATGAAAATAATGAAAATCTCCATACATTCATAAATCTATTAGGAGTATGTCCAATAGATATTTCAGTATGTAGTGTCATACAGTCAACATGAAAAAGTGGTTCCTGTAATTCCCCTATCCCCTAGAGTCATTGATTTATTACATATCATCGGCATGATACGAGGAATCATGTCCTGAAAGACCAATCTGTTTAGTATTATTGGAAACAAGATACATACAAAAGTTCAACATTACAACTTGAAAAGAAATACAACACTTATCCAAGCCTCCTATATTTTCTTGAAAGTCACTCATAAATAACTTCTTTATATCATGTGAAAATGAAACATATGTAAGTGGTGAGCTAAAATACCCAGTAAGAGTAAGAAATACAATGGAAGATAAAATATACATTAGGGATGTTAAATAATTGAAAACGCATGCCTTCCAAATAATAAAAATGAACACTATATAGAAGGAATACGAGCTGAGTAAATAATTCCATAATAAAACATAGTCATGGGTATTCTACTAGTTGAATAACCACATGAACCATCAAAATTATTTTCATAATAAGGGAATATATAATGCAGGACATTCTAAAATATTTTTTGAAGTCAACAGCCAAGACGTCTAAAATTGATTAAGGCCTTGGCCAAAACCATATGTCAAATTGGGAATGGCCTTGTCCAATTCCATGTCTTGTTGTCTCATGAGACCTACCGATGCATCGAGAAGCAATATAGGGTTCCACCCGTCACTTACTATGTCCAATACCTTCCTCAAATGAAAAATTTAAACATAACATAAACATTCATATGAGAACTCACATATGAAATTTCAATACTTTAGCCATAAAATATGAATGGTATAAAAATACCACATCCATAGTCAAATATATAACAAAACCTTAAATACAATATGGATGATTTGTATCATAATAAATCATCTTCAAACATGTTTAAAATCCATCAAAGGATGTTCACATAGATGAAATGAAAACTATTTCAGAGAAATACCACTTTCTATTTTGAAATCATTTAAATGTCATATAATTATAAAAGAAAACATTTGTTTTGAAAATATTCTTATAATATTCTAAGGGGTTCTTAGAAGGGGTTATAAAGGTGGAAAATAGCCACACCCTCCGTATAAGTTAAAACAACATTCTTTCCTTAATTTTGATGAAAAGGTCATAAAGTACCTTGTTTGGAAAATGACAGAATGATTCCATTATAAAAATATTATAAAAATTCAAACAAGGGTATAAATGTATTTAACCTATAGTCTAGGAAATAGTAAAAATGTTTTTAAATACATTTTAAGAAATATGGATGTGGGTGATAGAGAGGTCCCAGTAGATACTCACGTATTAACAACCTCGAATAATGAAGAGATTGTAGAGTTAACCCTTACCTTGTACTTTTCCATGGTTGAGGGTACGTTAACCTCATGTATAATAGTTAAATAATTGTTATTAAATTATATAGGAACCATATATATAAATATTGTATCATATATGATCTTCTAATACTGCATTGTTAATAATATTTTAGTATTATCATTGTTTTGGGAGTTAACTGATTCGTTTTCCTTTATATTCTTAGTTACATAAGCCATGTTTATTATGGATAGGATGCATTTGATTCATATACAGAATGATATTAATTCTTTTAAACATTATTTTTAATAATCAAATTAAAATTATTCTTGAATGGTTACGATGGTGAAATGAATCTTACCGCATTCGTGGAGACGGTAATCCGTACGTATGCACAAATGAAAATATCATTCGTTTAATATTAAAATTGTATGTAAATAGAAGGTATATCAAATATACAGAATCATTACAATGTTATATGTATTATTTACATCAATTATACATCATTATTATACCCATCCAAATAATAATGTATTGAATAACAACTACACCACGACATGGAGATTGTAAGCCGTACGTACCCACGTATGGTGACTTTGTCATCCATATGATGGATAGAATAATGAATATTGTTATACCATATTTATAATAACATCAGATTATGTATAATTTACTTGAGTTATTATTTTGGTATAGAAATAAAAATAAAGAGGATGTTGATGATGAAAAGAACTTAGAAAGAGGTGATGAAATTATTACCTCTTCTTCAGGTGCATCCTTTTTAGTTGATTAAGAGGGATATTTAGGTTGTCTTTCCAAACAAACAAAGGAATATAGGTTTAAGTGAGGGAAGTTGGGAGGATATTTGGGTAGGTTTTGGCCAAGCCAAATTCTTTTGGATTAGTGAATTGGAGAGGAGGGGAAGTGCCCTTTTATAAGAGAGGTGAGGGGCACCTTAGGGAATGATTGAAATCTTATTTTATAATAAAATTATTTTCAGTTTCTAATGGCTCCAAAATGATTTATTTTGAGGATGATGAGGGGATAGGTCGAAAAAAACTCAACCAATAGGTTTTATACAGGTTTGAGTCACTTTATTGACCTTATCTTTTATATTTAACTATGAATTAAATAGTTTAACTTTTATAATGTATTGTTGTATTGTTATAATAATTGGTTAATAAAATTACTATAAAATTTCAAGAGGAACTCAAGTGGTTAATTAATGATATAAATATAATTATATATGTAATTTGGTAGAACCTTATATTTTTAGAAATATTATATCAATTAACAATATAATATTTGTTTTACAAACTCTTTTATATCAATTTTAACAGCATTTGGTATTTTTTTGTTAAAGTCATAACAGCGTGGTTACTTCTAAAAAAATTCATTGAATCAACCCCAACATTTCATAGTAACCTAAAAAATTAATGTAATTCATAAAAAGTCTCAAATTAATTTTATTTGGATTTTGATAATATCAATTATTTTAATCTTTCATTAATAAGGTAATTATCCCATCATCATTGTGTCATAAATAAGTTTAAATATTTAATGTCTAAAAATTATAAATAATATACCATTTTGTATTAAATATCTTTATCTTTATAATTAATATTTATAGTCGAATTTATCTTATGTATAACCCTATATTAAAAATGGTTTAGTTATTTAACATTGAATTTAACACTTTTAACTCTTCTTTAAATAAAATAATAATAAATGTCCTAATCTAATCCAAGTGGGCCAAAATGATAATATGTTTTTCCTAAGGTTGATTTTGGTCGAAATACACTTATCCAAGAGAATTATGACACGTTTTAGGGTTATTATAATATGATTTTTACCTTTAATTACCCTATTTAATTTTAACAGTGGTAAATAAAATTCAAAAGTAACTATTCACCAAAAATTATTTTCATCTTATTAAATCACATTTTACATACTAATTTCAACCATGTCTCTTTTATTTTTTAAATTCAACTCCCAAAAGTTGTAAAATTATGTTTTATGCAAATTTTCAAATTCTCCCAGGTGGTGGGTAAAAGATGGTAAAAAGTTCAATAAAATTTTATATAACTTAACTTATTATAAAATGACTCCAAAGAATTAAATTGAACTTACATAGGTATTATGTATCTATTTAACATAAAATAAATTCAAATATAATAAATAATTATTTAAATAAAAAGTCAGTTTTAAATAATAATGCATGGTTTTTCACTATTTATCAAAAATTGTACGTTTTCTGAAAAATACCGAAAATTTACCCTATGATAAATTTGATATTAAAAATCCAAAAATGAAGTCAATTTTAAAAGATAAAATTTATAAAATTTCAAAAATTTGGTATTAATATTTATAATAGCTTTTTTGATTGGATGTGGTTTGTTAGAACTCGATGTTGCGTACACCGCAAGATATTGTATTATTCAAAGAGAAGCGTATTGTGGAATCTTGGGGTGTTACATTATTCCCTCCTTTAAATAGTTTGGTCCCCAAAATTTCTAGAATATCACTATATAAAAAAGACTCGGGTGGTTCTTCATATAAATTCAATGGGTTCCCATGTCGCATCTTCCATATTATGGTTTCTCCATAGAATTTTTACCAGGCGAGTCATCTGGTTTCTCAATAATAAGATAGATCGGGTTCTATTTCTATTTCTTCATAGGTGAGTACATGCGTTCGGCCAATCATGTATTTTCTCAATAGTGATATGAGGAAGAAATCATGAACTTTGGGGAGACTTGGCGGCTTTTCCAAATGGTAAGTTACAACCCCAATTCATTCTAGAATTTCGAAAGGTCCGATGTAATTGGCAGTTAATTTACTCTTATTACTGAATCTTATAACTCCCTTCCATGGAGATTCCTTCAATAAAATAGGATCTCTTACTTGATATTCCAAATCCTTCCTTCAATTATCGACATATCTCTTTTTCCTACTTTTAGCTTCTTTAATGTGGGTTTGGATAACCTTCACCTTTTCTATTATTTCCTCAACAAGTTCTAGGATTATGAGTTTTCTTTCACCAACATCATCCCAACAAGTGGGTGTGTGCCATCTCTTTCCATATAACACTTCATATGGTTCTATCTGAATATATGAATGGAAGCTATTATTATAGGAAAATTCTACCAGAGGTAAGTACTGATCCCACATACCATGAAAGTCAAATTAGTAATATCTCAACATGTATTATAAGGTTTGAATTGTTTATTTAGATTTTCCATCAGTTTGAGGGTGGTAGGTAGTGATCAAACGAAGTTCAGTATCTAGGGATTTCTAAAAATTATTCCCGAATCATGATGTAAAATGGGGATCACGATCAGAAACAATCGATGGGGTTAATCCATGAAGTCTTAAAACTTCATTAATATATAGTCTTCCTAAATGTTGAAGTGATAAATATTCTATTATGGAAATAAAATGTACTGACTTGGTATGATGATCAACAACAACCCATATTGCATCATTCCTTCTAGGAGTCTTTGGTAGTCCCACTCAGTTATGCGAAGAGGTTGCATGAATCCTCTAGGATGTTGTCTTCCATATTTCACTTGTTAGAAAACCATAAATCTAGATACAAAATCAGAAATATCTCTCTTCATTTTTTCCCACAAAAAAAGTTCCTTAAAATATCTATACATCTTAGTGCTACCAAGGTGTATTGAGTAATTAGAGCTTTGAGAATCATCCAACAATTCACTTTTTAGATCTGGTATGTTAGGAACACAAAGTCTCTTCCCAAATTTCAAAATCCAATATTTAAATACGAATTCGATCAATCTCCCATCATTTAAAACGTTAATTTTCTTTTGAAACTCCTCATCATCACTCCGAAAACTTTTTATTCATTATAGAAAAGATAGTTCAGCAACCATTTGAAAAATTATGGATGTTTCACCATCCATGGTTTTTCCCATATCCATCTTTTCTAGATCCATGAATATAGGATCCCTTTAAACTCTCATCATGTTCAAATCTCTGTGATCCTTTCTAATAAAAGCATCTACCACCTTAATTGCCTTCCTTGGGTAGTAGTGTATAGTGCAATCATAATCTTTGACTACTTCAAGCCATCGCATTTTCCTCATGTTGAGTTATTTTTGTGAGAATATATACTTCAAACTCTTGTGATTATTATAAATATTTCATTTTTCACCATATAGATAGTGTCTCCATATCTTCAGAGAAAATATTACAGCTAATGACTCAAGATCATGAGTGGGATAGTTTTGTTCATTAATTTTTAGCTGTTGTGATGCATAGGCAATAACTCTATCATTCTGCACAAGGACACAACCAAGTCCTTTATTTGAAGAATCACTATAAATAACAAACCCATCATTCCCTGATGGTAGAGTCAATATAGGAGAATTGAATAATCTTATCTTCAGTTCTTCAAAACATTCTTCACACTCTTTTTTCCAAAAAAAATTCAACCCCTTTACGTGTGAGCTTGGGTAATGGGTCTGCCAATCGGGAAAAATTCTGGACGAAGTGCTGATAATAACCTGCTAAACCAATAAAACTGTGTACCTCAGTTATACATGTCGGTGTGGGCCATTCATGGATTTCCTTGGTCTTTGATGGATAAACGGAGATTCCATCCTCAGAGACAATATGTCGAAGAAAAGAAATATCATGAATCCAGAATCCACACTTGCTAAACATCCCATATAAGTCATTTCTTCTAAGGGTTTTCAGAATAGTGCACAAGTGTTTTTAATGATCTTCATAGATTTTAGAGTATACCAAGATATCATAAATAAATACCACTAAAAATTCATCAATATACTCCTTGAAAACTATATTCAGTAGATCCATGAATATAGAGGGTGCATTAGTCAGTCCAAAAGGCATTACTCTAAACTCGTAATTCCTGTACCTAATACGAAATGTTGTCTTCGAAATGTCTTCCTTCTTCATGCACACCTGATGGTATCCATATTGGAGGTCCATATTGGAAAAATACTGAGCACCATGAAGTTGATCGAATAAATTATCAATGCGAGGTAGGGGATACGTGTTCTTTATTTTTATAACATTGACCTCCCTATAGTGAATGCAAAACCTCATATATCCATCTTTCTTCTTAACAAAGAGAACAAGGGATCCCTTCGGAGAAACACTAGGGTGAAAAAATTCATTATTACTAAACTCCCATGTTGTTTCTTTAGCTCCACTAATTCAAAAGTGGCCCTTCTATATGTGGTCTTTAATATGGCCCTTAAACCATGAATTAAATAAATGGAAAACTCAATTTCTCATTCCGGAGGATGTATAGGTAAATCCTCTAGAAATACATTAATATATTCTTGTACAATAGGTACATCCTCTATTTGAACATTCTTTTCCTCACAAATAGTTATTATATTCTCTTCCTTCCTAATAATTAAATTGAGTTGATCTACTGGGGGTGGATCTAGGTAAGAATCAGGTGGTGACATTTCTACTCTAAAGATAAGGTACTCCATATAATCATCAAAAATTGTAACCTCCTTCTTCTTACAATAAATTTTTGTATCATGGATTGAAAGCCAATCCATTCCGAGGATTATATCAAATTAAATCATGGGTATGATGATGAGATTAACAGATAAATAAAATTATATTCCCTAATGGGAACTGATTCACAAACCGTTGTTGCAATGATATTTCCGTGGGAGTTTTGACTGACAACTCCCTTGTTAAATCAAATTGGAAATATTTAATTTTATTAGAAAAATGGGAAGATATGAAAAAATGCGATGATCCAAAATCAAATAAATAATATTCTAAACATGGGGAAACCATTAAATTACCCACCACCACGTCTTTCGGAGCATCAAACATTGCAGTAGTGATCACATAAGCTTGGCCATTCTCCCTTGGCCTTTTCTGAGGTCTGTTTCATTGGCACTTCGAACATTCATTTTCATAATGTCACATCTCCCTACAATTATATCATTTAACATTGTTAGATTATTTCTTCCCCATACAATCACCAGGAATATGGCATTTCTATCCACAGTTTTTGCATACTCATTTTCCTTTTAGACATACACCCATGTTATTCCTTTTAAAATTATCACAGGGTGGAAATTCAACTATTCCCTTATTCTATGTTTCCTTATTTCCTTTCCTAGAGTGTTTAGAAGTTCTCTTATTCTCCTGTTTTTCTTTAATGTCAAGTATAGGAGAATATCTTTTCTGTCCTGATAGAATATCATACAATATCTTCATCCGATGAGAAGGATTTTGAGACAAATACTCAATGGAGAAATGGTTTTAACCCATGAATGAAACGATAAATGTTACTTCTTGGGGTCCATATATAATCTGCAGCATGCCTTGCTAACCTTATAAAGTTAGCCTCATACTTTGCAAAATTATCATCCTCTTTTTGTTTCAGACTCGTAAATTTTCTTTTCATATCCACTTTATGGTCACGAGGAAAGTATTTTTCTACGAAAGTCTCTTTAAACTACCTCCAATCCATATTTGATACTTCATCATTTCCTTTGTTTTATGAATCAATGACCACCATTGATCTGCATCTCATGTGAGACGATAAACATCCATGACAACTTTTTCCCTTTTGCTACTCCACAAAGCAAGAAATATTTTATCTAAAGAAATTATTCATTTCTCAGCTTCAAACGGATTTTTAGTCCCATTGAATGTTGGTGGTTGTTGCCTCATTAAGCAGTATAACATTGATCCTCTACATTGTGGATCAGGGTGCTCTATACAGGTAAGGTTATTATTCATAACCTCAGTGAGTTATCCCTGTATGGTGATAAGATGATCATCACTAGTTGCATCATAAGCTCCACTTTAATTATCTTTAGTAGGAGGGAAATCACTACATGGATTATGTGCATTGATACAGTTTCCATTCCTTCCATTAGTCTCAATTTATAAACAATGGCATACACTAGATTAGTTTATGAAACGCAATACATAATTCCAAACTTGTAAAATACTTAACATAAATTGAAAAGTTTGTGGAAATAATCCATTACCATAAAAAATTATTTGAGGAAGTATATACTCATAAATCCTTCATAACGTTTTCTAATGAAAATATGAATTATCCAAAGCATATCCCCCATGAGTGTCATAACTAAGAGTGCAGCAAGGCCTGTTGTTGTGTACCAGGATACCCTAGGTCATGCTAGAAACTCCTTGTCAGAGTTTTCACTCCTAGGTACATCTATGCCAGAGCCGCCTCTACTTGATTGTATCCATACAGGGATTTATTGCTTGGAAAATACACAAAATATCAAAATTACCAAAATTCATGGAAGTTATTCTATTCTAAACCTCAAAGTCTATCTTAGGGTAATGTTCTCTAATCCGAGTTTATCTAAATCTAGTTTCCATGGTTTTTAATAAACGTCATATGATATCAACTATAATGCCCTAACCCCAGTTACCTAGAATCGGTATTATATTACATAAAATTGGGATGATAGAAGGAATCATGTCCCGAAAGACCGATCAGTTTAGTATTCTTGGACACAAGATAAATACATATGTTCAACATTACAACATGAAAAGAAATACAACACTAATCCAAGCCTCCTAGATTATGCTTACATGTAACTCAAAACTAACTTCTTCATATCCTGGGAAAATGAAACATAAAAAAGGGGTGATCTCAAATTCGCAATAAGAGTGAGAAATAAAGGAGAGGATAACATAAACATTAGGTATGTTGAATAATTGAAAACACATGCCTTAACAAAATAATAAACAAGAATAATATATGGCAGGAATATGAGTTGAGTAAATAACGCCATAATAAAACATAGTTATAGATATTCTTCTAGTCGAATTACCTCCTAAACCATCAATATTATATTCACAATGAGGTAATGTATAATGTGGGACATTCTGAAACATTTTGTTAAGGCCTCGTCCAGGACGTCTAGAAATTATTAAGGTCTCGGCTAAAACCATATAGAAAATTGGGAAAGGACTCAACTAATCCCACGTTTAATTGTCTCATAAGACCTACCAATGCTTCGAGGAGATATATCGGGCTCCACCCATCACATACTATGTCCAATAAATTTCTCATAAGAAAATGTTGAAACATAACATAAACATTCATATTAGGACTAGCATGAAAAATTTCAATACATTAACCATAAAATATGAATGGTACAAAAATAACACATCCATAGTCAAACATATAAAAAATCCTTAAAGTAAATATGGAATATTTGAATCATAATAAATCAACTTCATAAAAGTTTAAAATTTATCAATGTATTTTGACATAGATGAAATGAAAACTATTTGAAATAAATACCTTTTTCTATTTTGAAATCATTTAAAAGTCACATACTTATAAAAGAAAACCTTTATTTTGAAAATATTCTTATAATATTGTAAGGGAAGCTTCGAAGGTGTTATAATGGTGGAAAATAGTCGCACCCTCTATATAAGTTAAAAAACTATCTTTTCTTTAATTTTGTCAAAAAGGATGTAAAGTACTTTGTCTGGAAAATGATGGAAAGATTCCTTTATAATCATCTTATAAAAAGTAAATCAAGGGTATAAATGACTTTTAACCCACAGTCTAGGAAATAGTAAAAATGTTTTGAAAAACATTTTAAGAAACATGGATATGGATGTGGAAGAGATCCGAGTAGATACTCACAAATAAACAACCTCAGATAATGAAGAGATTGTAGAATTAACTGTTACCTTGTACTTTTCCTTGGTCGAGGTTAATTTAACATCCTATATAATAGTTAAATAATTGTTATTAAATTATACAAGAGCCATATAGATAATTATTATATCATATATGATCATCTAATATTTCTTTGTTAATAATATTTTAGTATTATCATTATTTCGGGTGTTAACTGATTTGTTTTCCTTTATATGCTTAGTCACATAAGTCGTGTTTTTTATGGATATTATGTATTTGATTCATATCCATAATGATATAAATTTCTTTAAACATTATTTTTAATCATCAAATGAAATTTATTCTTGAATGGTTACGATGGGGAAATGAATCTCATCACGTTCTTGGAGATGCTAATCTATATGTATGCATGAGCAACAATATCATTCTTTTGATATTAAAATTGTATGTAAATATATGATATTTCAAATATAAAAAATCATTAAAATGATATATTTATTATTTACATCAATTATACATCATTATTATACCCATCCAAATAATAATGTATTTAATAACAACTACACCACGACGTGGAGACGGTAATCCGTACGCACGCATGTATAGTGACTTTGTCATTCATATGATGGATTGAATGATGAATAATGTTGTACCATATTTATAATAACAACAAGGTATGTATAAGTTACAGGATTTATTATTTGGGTATGGATATAAAAATAGAGAGGAAGTGGAAGAATAAAATAACATAGGAATAGTTGATAAAATTATTACCTCTTATTCGGGTGTTTCCTATTGAGTTGATCAAAAGGGCTTATTATGTTGGATTTATGACCAAACAGTGAACTCGATGTTGAATTGAGGGGTGTTGGGAGGATATTTAAGCAGGGTTTGGACGAGAAAAATTGCTTTTGAGGAGTTAATTGGAGAGAAGGGGAAGTTCCCTTTTAAAAGATAGTTGAGGGGCAACTTAGGGAAATATTGAAATATTATTTTATAATAAAATAATTTTCAGTTTATAATGGCTCAAAAATTATTTATTTAAAGGATAAGGTGGGGATGGGTCGAAATCTTCTCAAAAAATAGGGTTTAGATAGGCTTGGGTCACAATTGTAACCTTGTATTTTAGATTTAACTATTAGTTAAATAGTTTAACTTTTACCATGTATTCTTGTATTATTATAATAATTGGTTAATAAACATACAATAAAATTCCAAGTGAATCCGAAGTGGTTCATTAATGATATAACTACCATTATATAATTCATTTGGATAACCCTTATATTTTTAGGAATATTATATCTATTAATAATATAATAATTGTTTTAAAAACTCTTTTATGTCAATTTTGACACTATTTGGTATTCTGTTTTTTTAAGTCATAACTGCATGATTACTTCAAATAATATTCAATTAATCAACCCTAAAATGTCATTGTAACCTATAAAATTAGTGTAACTAATCAGAAGTCTCATATTAAATTTATTTGGATATTTATAATATCAATTATTTTAATCTTTCATTAAAAAATTAATTACTGAATCATCATTCTTACATAAATACATTTAGTTATTTAATGTATAAAAATCATTAATAAAATATAATTATGTCGGAAATATTTTTATCATTATTATGAATATTTATAGTTGAATTTATCATATGTATAACCCTATATTAAATATTTTTTAGTTATTAAATTTTGATTTTAACAGTTTTAACTCCCCTTTAAATAAAAAAATAATAAATTTTCTAATATAATCCAAGTAGTCCGAACGGATCGTATTTTATTCTTAAGGTTGATTTTGGTTGAAATACACTAATCCAATTGAATTTTTACATGTGTTAGGGTAATTATAATATCATTTTTACCTTTAATTACCCTATTTATTTTCTAACCATGATAAATAAAAGTCAAAAGTTACTATTCATAAAAAAATTGTTTTCATCTTATTGAACCACATTTGACTCAATGTTCTCGACAGTGTCTCTTGGATTATTAATATTCAACTCACAGAAGTGGTAAAATTAATTTTATGCAAATTTTCAAATGCTCCCAAGAGGTGGGTAAAAGATGGTAAAAAGTTCAATAAATATAAATATATATATATGCTTATTATAAAATGACTCCAATGAATTAAATTGAAAATATATAGGTATTATGTATCTATTTTGATATAAAATTAATTTACATAAAGTAAACAATTATTTAAATAAAAAATTGGTTTTAAACAATAATGCGGTGTTATTCACTATTTATCAAAAATTGAATGTTTTCAAAAAAATACCAATAATTCACCCTAAGATAATTTTGATATTAAAAATCCAAAAATGAAGTCCATTTTGAAAGATAAAATTTATAAAATTTAAAAAATGTTGTTATTAATATTCATAATTTCTAGTTTGATTGGTTGTGGTGCATTAGAACTCGAAACTCCGTACAACACAGGCTATTGTATTATTCAAAGTGTAGCGTACCATGGAAGATTGGGGTGTTACATTACTCTCTGAATCACCCTAAAATAGGAAGGGTAGCACCCATAGACTTGATTTAAGCTTTACCATCTCCATTCATAAGGATTACTCCAATGATTCAAGCTTCTCTGATTCCTCACTCATCACTTAGAAACAATATCTATAACTGATGGCATATGGTACCAGGTTTTTCATCATTGTTGTATTGAAAATATTGAATTCATAATCCTAGAGGAAATATATCCATTGCCTCTATCTCATATTAAGATAATTCTAGGAGAAGATATACTTGGGACTCTTGTGACCAAAATAGAAAATAAAGTGATCACCCATTAGTTAGTTTCACCACAACTTCTATGTGAATAATTTCACTACTAAATCAATAACATGGGTCACATATTTCTACTCATGTGGTCTCAAATGATGTAAATCATAGGCAATCGCTACATACCTCTACATTAGAAAAAAAACCAAGCCCAGTTCAAGATGCATCACAAAACACTACATAGTTGACACTCGCCTCTGGTAATTTAAATATGGGAGTGCTCATAAATCTCTATCAAAACACCAGAATAGCCTGCTTCCACCTCTCCATCTGGATGAAAGGATACCCATTTCACATCAAATATTTCAAGGAATATTATATCTTATAGAAATTAGGTAATAATATCTTGCAATATCCATCCAACCTAAGTAATATTTTCACCGCCATCATGCTTTTGGGTGTCTCCCAAGCTAACATTGCCATAACCTTCACCATGTCCACTACTACATCCTCTACTTAGATAACGTGTCACCTAAAGTGGTAATCCTAAATCCATAACTTGTACTTTGATATATTACAATAATAATGGTTCTCTCAATGTAAATCCAAAATCATCCTCAAGTGTCTTGCATGCTTGTCCTTAGACACTGAGTGCATATGGATGTTTTCAATGAAGAAAACCACAAATTGGTCTAAGAAAGGATTATTGATCTTCTTAATTAGTCCCATGAACAATATTTGGGGATTTATTACACCAATGTGAATCACCATGTAATAATAGTGATTAAAGATACATATGAATGTAGTCTGTGGTATATCCTTGTCTCATACTCAAAAATAGTGATATCCTGACCTAAGGCCAACCTTCGAGAACCATCATGCCCCTCTCAACTGATCAAAATGGTTATTGATACTCGATAGTGGATAATTATTTTTTCCTATCGCCTGGTTCAAGCACAATTAGTTTAAGAATATCCTCAATATCTCATCCATATTCATGAAGAAAACATTGGGGATACCCAAGGTGAAACACTAGGGCTACCAAGTGTGAAACACTTGGTTTAACAATGTACTTCCTACACAATTACTCAAACTATAACATTATGTCATGAAGCTCTTTGAAAGCCATATGATATGTTATTATAGATATCAGTGTCATCCCTAGGTGTAAATAAATGCATAAGTCTGTCTCTTGGATAAATGGTAAGTCTGGAACATCCTTAGGAAAGACATACACATAATTCACCAACACAACAGGGAACTAGAAAAATCGTAACATACACTAAAAAATGGTCATGTTATCTAACTTATGAGTAATCGCATGTACCCTCCTATGAAAGAGTCCGACCTACGCTTTAGGGGTTTCCTTTTCACACACAAAGTAAAACATAGTTTCATCCCTATGGACACACCTCATCCTACACCAGAAAAATTCAATCAAGGTATGAACTATATATAACCAATCCATGCCTAATATGGAGTACTAAGGAATCATCACTTCTACAAAAAGAACCCATCAGAATATCTCACCTATGAGAGTTAGGTCACACTATTGACCCAATTGTGTGATCGCTGAGTCATATCATATAGTAGTCTCCAATTGGATGATTTGATATAATGGATCTATTGGAATCTCTATGTATTGACTAAATATATGGAAATAACAAAATGACTAGAACTTGTTTAAATAAGTATTTTATCTAAGGTAGAAAAGACATATATTGTAGCTAGTATCATACAAGGAGCCACTGGGTTATATACCTCAGCTTCCTGAAGCTATCCTCGCCCTGACCTCGAGCTCCATATTCCGAGTGTGGGCTAGCTGGGGTGGTGATGGTAAAAATGTTATGCTTCTACCACCTTAAACTGCTATCCTAGATTCTAGTTTGTATCCACATCCATGTAAACCTATTCCTTCTTTTTGCTACCACTGACTCATTGGACTATCCAAACTCTCCATATTAGCCAAATTGTGGATCAGAAAATCTCATGCTAGTTGTCCCATGTCATCACATGAGTAGCATAGACTCTCCTTGTACTAACTGAACCAATACTTTAAGACCATAACTGGATTTTATTTATCTTGGACATCCCCATGAAACGTATCATATGTCCGAGTCCCTAAGACTGACATCAGCTACCTATTTCCAACGTCTCTACTCCTGTATTCCCATTGTCGGCAACCTCTATTTTATTCTGTACAGATAGGAAACACTCAAACCCCAATTCTCACTCTAGGACCGAATCATATGAAGGAATTCATAGATGAATAATTATTTCTCAAATATCTCTAAACAGTTCTCAATTGAAGGTTGAAGACCAAAATAACTGATCCAAAACCATATTAATCGAGTACCTGGATAGATTGGGGATCCTTGATAAGTACTTGAATGTTATCGCACCTCCCTACATAAGATGTTGATGCTCCTAGATGTGTATATCGCTCAATGTAGCGATAGATAACTAATTTATGAAATTAATCACAAACCCTAGTCATGATAGGGTCTCCTAATCATAATACTAGGTTACTAATCCCCACTACCATCCTACAGAGCCATAATGAAGGCTCGCTGGAAGACAACCATATAATCCATTGGAGTACTAACAAGATAGAAAACTCAAATCACTATCTCAATACATCCATTGTACACATGTGGTTCAGTCTCACCTAATTACCTGAGGGTCCACAGTCAATAAAATTCATGAAGTGTGCTCAACCAACGTGCCTCATCCATCAGTACTTCCAGAACTATCTGCTTCTCAATAGGTGGTGGTTTAACATGTTCACAATCTGGAGGAAATACCCCTCGAACTGGCACTATATTGATGCATAATCCATAAGGGTATCATTCTCACGAACATGATATTGAATACTAGCTATCATACGTTGTGAAGGAATCTTGAAATAAACAAGACGTACATCGGTCAACGATTATATCTTTTGAGTTGACTCGAGAAGGAAAAGGAAACCGCAATGCATTATTATATGATTCATGTGACATTTTTTATTATAACCCATTTCCTCTTGTACTGAGTCAATATTTTGGTGATCAGAGTCATGGGGTATGTATACATTGGCCACTTCCCCACAACGGAGTCCCTAACTTTAAATTCAAACTGAATCCTTAAAATTATTTCCAAAAAAATTGTTATAGACACTAGTCCTAAGGTATAAGTGACTCCTCTGATACCTCTCTATCATTACCCATATCAATGGGGATCATATAATGAATCCCCAAGACCACCTCCAATAGAACATGGGTTGGAAACTTGAACTAGCAGAAAAAGTCACTTCAATGTTAGGTGTACAATGTCGGCATATAACAAACCAATTTCAAAAATTGTATACGGAGTGTTTTTAGAATTGGTTATGTCCAATACTGATGCCAAAACTAATTTTCCATTGGGGTTTGACATCCGTTGTGGAAAAATGGATGCTAAAATTACCATTTGGTGTTGGTTTTAGTAAAAACTGAAACTGATTTTTTTTAAAAAAAATTATGGCATTGATTTTTGGAAAACACGAGGCTAAAACATTTAAAAAACAAATTATGGTGTCAGTTTTTATAAAAAATTATTCAAAAATCTTTTAATAAATACCCTAAAACCCTCATTATAGATATTAAAAACTCATTTTCTCTCGAAAAATGATGCCACTAATGGCTACCTGAGGAACCTCAATTGTGATTTTAGTCAGTTTTCATTGATTTATTTCAATATTTCAGGATCATTGGTCCTAATTATTTCATCATCTATCTTTGATTCACCATACAAATAGGTATTCTGTCTCTAAGAACCATATTCCATTTAATGATAAATTGCAGTTTTATTTTTTTCCCTTATTTATTGTTCATTTTTTTTAAAAAAAATTACATATAGTAGTATTGATCCTCCCAACATATTTAATAAATAATTTTCAAATCAATTATTCATTTTTGAACACTAAATTTTATAATTTATTTTTTATAGTTTTGAGGAAAATGTTTTATCACTTAGTGATAATTTTGGGCCATTGCTTCATTTTTTTAATGAATTTTATTGTTAATTATAAATTTAGTTGTTAAATTTTATTTCATTTGATTTTAAATTATAAATTTTATTTTATTCATTTTATTATTATTTATAAGTGTGTTTAATATGATTATTAATGTTTGTTCAATTTGATTTTTAAAGTGTTTTCAATATGATTATTAATGATTCTTTTCTTTGATTGATAAAGTTTGTTAATTATAAATTTTTTTAATTTAGTTATTAATTATAAATTTTCTTTATTATAAATGTGTTTAATATTATTAATTTTTTAGTTTTATTTTCAATTTTATATATTTTTAATAGGATTTTTAATTATAAATTTTTTTAATCTAATTTTTAATTATAATTTTTTAATAATTTTATTGCCAATTATAATTTCTATATTTATAAAATTTTTATTTTTATTGTTACTGTTAATACATTTTGTTTAATTTTATATTTTATTATAAATTTTATTTATTTGATTGTCAATGTTAGTTTAATTTTGTTGTCAATGTTTGTTTATTTTGATTATAAATTTTTGTTTAATTTTTTTTGTTAATTACATGTTTGTTTGTATGCATTCGATTGTTAATTATATATATATATATAATTTGAAATTACATTCTATGATATTTTTCATTTTTGATTCTAAAAAAATTATATAGTTCTGGATGATCCTAACAAAAATCAAGAAAATATAGATTCTTATATGTCATAATATCAATAACTTTTTTCCTTTAATACATAATGTTTTTTCATTCATTTCAATCGAAACCAATATTTGATGATATTGATTACCACCCTCATTTTTAATATTCATCCTAAAAATGGATATTTAAGATATTATTTTTATAAAATATGTATATATTAATTTTGATCCATGTTATTTAAGTTTTGAACTTTAAAAATTGAGGAGTTTTTTCTTATTATATTCAATGCTTCATTTGACCTGTATTTTTTCCAATAAAAGTTAAAATTGTTTATGATAATGTAAATTTTAATTTTTTTAAATATATTTATTCTAGGTTAACTAAATAGGAATATTTATTTTTATCTTAAAAAAATAAGTGGGGTTGTGTGTTAGTCATTTTAAAAGTCTATCTAATGTTGTCAAAATATTCCCAATTCCTATACTAGGATCATCAAACATAGTTTATATTTATTTATTTTAAAAAATAAATATCTATAGTAATTTGGTTATTCCTATTCCTCATTGATATTTCCAACGAGATAGAAAATCGTTTTGAAAGTTTGTTTTTATTTTAAAAATTTGTCGACA
This sequence comes from Viscum album, assembly GCA_963277665.1. NCBI lineage: Eukaryota > Viridiplantae > Streptophyta > Magnoliopsida > Santalales > Viscaceae > Viscum > Viscum album. The sequence continues at coordinate 1,913,005,351 of OY728155.1, forward strand.
CATATATATATATATATATTTAAATTTTTTATGTTTTAATATATTTACCTTATATATTGTGGTATTTGGTATTTAATGGGTCATAATTAGTTAATTTTATGAAGAACCACTGGTGGGTATGAAAAATGAGTTGATGATTTATTGGAACTTTATAAAAAATATCTTCAAAACATAGATTTTATTTTGTATCTATGTGTGAATTTTTTCAATATATAAAAATTAAATTCCATCAAAAACAATAATTGTCTCATTTTATATTGTTTTAGGCTTAATTATACTCGTTTGATCTTTCATAGTTAAATAAATAAAAATACAACATCTAATATTGTTTAAAATATTCAGATTAAGATAGAGGATCCTATTGAAGAATTAATTCATGACTTAGGTGTTGAAATTATCAAAAAAACAACATCATTTGAATGATTGTATGGATATTCTGAGAATCCATTATTCCTTGGTTTTACTAAATATAAAATGTTATCAGTTGTTTTGAGATTATTTAACGTTAAAAAATGAAATGGGTGGGGAGATAAAAGTTTCTCTAACATTATTAAGCTTTTAAAAGGGTTACCTCAAGAAGGAAATAGACTTCCATATTCCAATTATGTGGTGAATAAAAGATTATTCCCATTAGAATTGTTGTATAAAAAGAAAAAAAATTCCCCAATGATTGTTTTTTGTATAGTAAAAAATATTAATATTGATTAAAATGTCATATATATGGGACATCAGGATATAATATGGATGAATAATCAAACCAAAATTCATTCTTAGGTACTAGAATCTAACCTCATGCGAAATTAATTTGGTACTTTCTAATAATTCCATCAAATAATTACTTAAAATAATTCCAATAATTCAACTCTGATTCATTCTCAGGTATCGAAATTAAAACTCTTTCTAAATTACCGTAAAATAAATTTTCATTTGAGGAAACTATTTTCAAATTCTATGGATGAAAAAATGTTAATATAGAATTTATATTACCGTATCATTTATTGAATATTATTCCACCCTACTTATTCACCTTAGTGGAAGATATTTGATAAATAAATTCCTGAATTTGTAAGTGAAGATAAAAATCTCAAAATGGAATTGTATACTGATATAATGAATCTATATTGGAGCCTATGTATCTAACATATTTCATTGCCAACCTTTTTGGTAGTTTGCAACTTTTCTCCAAAGATATGTATAGATAAAAAATATGATATGGTGATCTTGAAGATTTTTAGACCATAACAGCAGGGAAATGACATTAATGTGTATCATTCACATTTGATTGATGATTTGAAACTTCTATGGGCGACAAGTGTTAAAGTTTTCTATTCATACAAGAAAGAGTATTTTCTTTTGCGGGTTATGATAATGTTCACTATAAATGACTTTAACTTATATGGAAACATATTTGGATATTGTTTTGACCGATATAATCCATGTCCATTTTTAAAAAGATATTTAATGTTATCAAATGTAGAATGGAAGAAAGATAGTGTACATGGGAAACCAAATTTATTTTCAAATTGATAATCATTATCATAGATCAAAAAAATAATTTAATAATTTATATAAAAACAATATTCCCCCATAACCATTGTCAAGTGGATAATATTATGATAGGGTATAAACTATTAGATGACAATATGGAAAGAAAAGAAGGTCTGAGCTTCAAAAAACTATCTGGAGGAAATAGTCTATCTTTTTCAAAAAACCATATAGGATATTTTTTGAGATATAACATAACATTGATGTGATAAATGTTGATAAAAACATGTTTGATAGTTTTATTGGAACATTATTACACATAGAGGTAAATACAAAAGATGGATTTCATGCTAGATTGGACATGATATTAGTGGGAATATGTTTAGAGTTATCTCCCACTATGAGAGGAAACTGAAAATATTTACCTCTATATTGTGACACATAAAGAAAGATTTGAGGATATGAATTTTTTTACTATCTTCATGGTATTAATATACCCAGTGGATATACTTAAAATGTAATTAATTTGGTGAAATTGAAGGATTTTAAATTAATAGGTATAAAATCTCTTCACTGCCATCTTTTTGATATAATGGTTCAACTGGTGATTCATTTGGTGCATGGGATAATAATATATGGGCCTGTTTATTTTTGATGGATTTATCCCTTTGAGGTATATATGATAATTTCTAAGGTATATGTTAAAAATACTTATTGACTAGAGGCCTCTATTATTAAAAATATATGTATCATAAGATATGATTGAGTTCCGTATTGACTATTTTTTATAAAGTGGAGCATATTGGTCTCCCTATGTCTCTACATATGATAGTTAATGGTGATGGTAGAGGGATTTAAGACTTAAAATTAATGTTTATTAATTGTGATGAAGTGATGAAGGAACATTTATACATTTTGAACAACACAAATGAAGTTCAATCATTTATATCATCATATATTATTGAATTGAAGGTATGATATCTAAAAATAAATGAAAATTGGTTGATTATTGAGTATAAAAAACATATTTTCATGGTTTAAAGAGAAATTCATCCCAAATATATATGAATTACAAACAATTAAATGGTTGGAGGGGGGAATATCTTAATTTGATCACATATTTTGGTTTTGATATTAATGGGTAGACATTTCATAATAAAAATACCTATAAAAAGATTATCATTCAATATAGGTGTTTAATGGTCATCGTTGAAGCATTAATTTTTTTGAGTGGAAGGATAAAAATGAATTTTTATAACAGTGAAATATTTTTGAGTTCTATAAGACCTACAAAAAACTATTTATACAAAATTTGGAGCTCTCGTGTTTAACTGTAATTGGGGAACAAGTAATTGTGGTGTGGAACGTGATTAATATAGTTTTAAACTGGTTTATTTGAAATGATTTAGTTGTAATGAGGAACCATTTATCATGAAGAGAAATTCAAAGAAAATACTTTATTTCAGTGATCCGTCAAATGATCAGTGGTCTGTCATCTTGAAAGGGAAGAGAATCCATTTAGGTGACGAGGATGATGATGATTCAATTGATTTATATTAGGTTTATTTGTATATTAGGTGATTTATAGAAAATAATCACTATAAATTAGACATAGTTCATGACGTACGAAATGATAATGCTGAAGGGATATATGAAAACATTAAATTACTATCTTAACTAATCTGGTAAATATTTATAATATTTTTATTTTTTTTTGAAATTTACTAGTGTAAAACATTTTTTTAAATATTTGTTGCATATTTAATTTTATATTTTATATTTTTTTATGTTTTTTTCATCAAATTATATATTTCACAATTATGGTTAAAAAATTCATTGAAATACCTTACGTACATTATTATATTTTGTTTAAATTTATGCATATAAAAAAACTTTTCATAACTTTGATATTATAATTTATAAATTCTTCTATCATTTTAGAAGTAATGTTCATATTTAATAGTTCATTATTCATATTATTTAGTTCACGATCATGCTATAATTATTTTTTTAAAAAAATTACACTTGTGAACCAATTTTTTTAATTATATATTTTTATTTTATTTTTTTATAATTATCTGATTGTTTAATAATATAATGGTACATATAATATCATTATATTTTCCTATTTTAATGAAATATATATATACAGAGATAGATGAACATGTACTGAAGTATATGTATTTTAAATATTATTAAATATTCAATAATATTGTTATTTAATGAATGTAAAAGTTTAATTAACAAAATATTATTGCTGGACAATGGATGATACTATAATGGTGGAGTCTTCTACTTTTTGTTAATAGAAATTGTTTTTATAGTTTGTAAACATATCAGTAAAACAGTACCAAAATTATCACTTTCTCATAGGGACGAGGAATTCCATATTATTTTTATTATAATAATAATGTTACTAGACCAAATGCAATGCAGGTTTTCAGAAATTTTTCTATACAGAGTAGTTCCATGATTATAATTTAAAATCCTAATTATAATTTCATCCATAAGATAGTGATAGATCAACTATGGGAATACATAATTGTAAAATATAACAATTGATTTATTCTATCTCATTTTTCAAATATGATATATTTTAAAAAACTAATATTAAATGTATTCAATTACATATGACATTCAATTTTTTAAGAATCAAAATCTATTAAGAAAACATATCTCTATTTAGTTGTGATTTGATGGAGATATATGAAAAAAAAAATGAAAAAATATGTTTTTTAAAAGAAACAATGTGAAACCTTGTTCCTCAAGAATAAGTCTTTAAATTAAAATACATTGATGAAACTTGTTTTAGGCTATCATGATGATGAATTTTTATTATTATAATAATTTAATACTGTAAAATTTATTATATATGTACCTAATTACATAAAAGATTATTTTTCATATGAAAAGACTCCAGTAAATCCAATCATGATATCCAATTTCGGAATATATACCCTCGTACTTTATCATGTTGAGGGAAGAATTTATTAAAGAAAAAAATAATTGAAGAAATGTAATAATAATTAAGAGCATAGTCTACTAGTGGTTCAGATGTGTTCTAGTTAGGTCCTCTCTCTCCCCCACACACCATGAAAAATCGAAAAGAGATAGAAGAAAAAAATGAAAAGTCTCTTATAGCGAAAGATAAGATAGTAGATGAAATAATTGTATGTAAATATTTTTATTTTCTAGGATTTTGGGAGTATTTAAATTAACAACACAAATATAATATTTTCATTTCTCATTTTGGGATGAATTTTAGGGGAAATTAACATTAGTAACTTTTATCGTTGAGGGTAGGATGGACATCCTAGCTGCATCTTTTAGAAATCCAGAGCACCTCAGTTGCATAAGAGGATATGATGTGGGTGTTAGTATTTAGAGTGTTTTGTGAAACAAATGTAATAAATCAAGAGGCCCAAATATGAAATCCTTAAAAAGCATAGCTAAATGAATTGAAACAATCCATCGCAGATCAGATTCAATCAGTTGTATGGGCTATGATAAAGTAATTGATGAGATAGTCATAATTTTCATAGCCTTCCCAACCTGCCCAGCCATCCCAGCTAGATACACGGCTTGTGAAACCCATCCATCTAGACCAACCTACCCTACATACCTACTCAGATCACACACCAGTTCATTCGAACCCAACCTTATATTGCGAGTTGTATATTGGTGATCCTCATGTATGTATTATATCATCCGAAGTTATGTATATTTTTGGGTATTCTATACATCACCAGCCAATGCATATTGGTCAGGTTAGAGTTTCAATACATGATATTATTAATCCTACTTCTCTACTACCATTTCCTACCAAGGTGGTTTTTGAGTTATGGATTATATGGGTCATTTTATAATTTTACCATTTAGCCTTTTTCTTAATCTATAGTACAAGGTATGCATTTTTTAAAAAATATTGATTACATTTGATTAAATATTATTTATAAGGTGTTATTACATTTAATTTATATATAAGTATCTAAAATCAAAATAAATGGAACAAAGGGAAAAAAGGTTTAGGGACCAACAACTTTAGATACTTCTAATATTTTTTATTAGATATAGAGATTATATTAGGATTCTTATTACTTGGATAATTTCAAGGAGTTTTGAATAATGTATGATATATAATGAACAGACTATGCATTAAGAATATTAATAAAATATTTCTAGGATATGATTGATTTTGAAGATCTCAACATGTCTGTGTTGGTGCTGTTTTCCATGTAAGTAAACTTTCATTTTGGTTTTTATTTATTTAATTAAATATTGTTTTAATTTACTTACTATATTACTTATTTTATTACGTATCTACACATGATTCTTATTCAAAATGACACTACTAGAATTTATGGTTTTATATATCCACAATTTATTTCAAAAACTATGAAATATTTTAGGATTGCTAATAGAGTTACATGAATATGTGGGAGATTATCAACTACAAAGTTAGGGTATTGGTTTTTCCCATTCCATTATGGGTATGAAAACTAAGATAATTATGAAATAATATTCTATATAATGTCATTAATTGTGAAGTTTTCATATTGTAGGGGAATTCAATGTTAGGTTTATTCTGTCCAAGTGAGTGCACATTATAATTGTTTTTCTCTTTATTAGGTGGTGTTCATAAAAACTTTAGCAAATTGTTAGACAAGTATGCCTTCTTATTTTTTATAAGTTCATTACATTTAATTCTAATTGATCATACATGTTTTATTAGTGTATATATATGAAAATACATGATATGGAAATTTTTTAACAAAGATCATTTGTCGATAACGAATGAAAATGTAATCTAATACATTGGAGTAATGGTAAATATTTTTTATATTTCATATTATTCTGATTATATATATATTGGTTATTATTACCAAGGTAATGTTTTATCACTATAGTGTCATTTTCATCAATGAAATTTGGAATGTGGTTGTTTTATTTTACGATTCATGTATGAGATTATCACAATTGGGCCAATGACTGAATATGATAAGGTTACTCAAGTTAATTAATTTATATTTTATATCATAGTATTCTATATTTTAATCTTATAACAGTAAATGATATTTTAGAAGTTCAATTCTTCCTAGTCGAATACAAATGACGAAATTACCCATATTTGATCTTTTTTGGGAACTATTTGTAATGTATGATTGAGATTTAAATTATCATGTATGTGCCTTTAAATGTTTATGATTAATCTTACTGTTTTCTAAAAAAAATTGTTCAAGTAAAAATTATTTTTTTATAATAGGTGTTTGAACATAATGATCTCAAAATAATGCTTCAACAACAACTATGAATAATTATTTTATAAATTATTAGGTATGTGTTTTTTTATTTTACATATAAATATAATTATATAGATAATGATTTATTGATTAAGATGTTAAATTATATTTGTTTTTATACATTATTATTTTGTGATACATATTGTCTGATTGTCGTACACTGTGTTTTTTATTACAGGATTGGTGATATTTTTTGGGGTGTAATGTTTCCAATTTCTAAAAAACATTAACATTCCACTTTTTTTTCAAATACAATATCTAAATTACTAAAAAAAATATTGATGATAATTTTTGTGTTAGTTTTTATTATAAAATAATGAAAAAATATGACTAATTAAAATTTCATCATTACTTTTAAATAATTTTTTTTGGCAAAATTAAAAAATAAGGGAACTTCAGTGTCAGTTATGACTTGAAACAGATGCCAAAAAACTAATTTTCAACATCGGTATTAATAAAACCGATGCTGAAACCCAAATTTAAAACGTTATCTTTATAAGCGTTAATTAAAAAAGTACATTAAAATTGGAAAAAACTGACATGAAAACCTATTTTGGAACTAGTGTAGTATTGTGTAGGCATGTCACTAACATGTGAGGCTTTAGCCGAAAGTTCCTATACACGTGAAAACCTCTCCAAGAACATAAACTGATGCATTAAAAAACAATTTATAAACCATGCATGCATACATATAAATCCCATGACTATAGAATGAAGACAAGAACTAAAATGTAAACAAGTAAAAATATAATCCCACCACATAGAGTCTAAAAATAAATCCAAAATGAAGTAAATATTGGTAATGATGTCAAGATAATGGAAACAACAGACCACCGTCTTTCCAGTTAACTATGAAATTCTTGGTCCTAGACCCTCTAGGAATCTGTCAAAACATCAATCGTCCACACAAGATAGAACACATATGGGAAAATCCCATTCATGGGTGAGTATAACAATGCCTTAGTAGGAAACCCTGTAACCACAAAGCATATAACCACAAGAATAATATCCATCTCTACACATGATTTTTCTATATCACATATAACAAAAATATATTGATTTACTCAACAAAGACACATATTTACAAAGTCACAATCGTAATTCCAACCTAGTATTCATGCTCGTACATTCTACATGGCACTCATCCTTGAGAACACATTTCGTGATTCAGATATCACTGATGAAATTCATCTGAGGGTTCGTGATCATGGGTCTCATCACAGGAAGGATATGATGGATGTCTGAAGAGAACGATACAGAGATGAGGGGCACACCGAAGTCTATTTGGTACACTAACAACTCAATCTCAAATAAATGACTAAGTAGAGGATTTACACCCATGTATTGTTGGTCATGAAAAAACCCAGAAATCCAGTTAGGAAAAGAAGATAATCGAGTATCTCACATTAAGACTCATACAAGGATTGTAAAAAATCTATCTAGGAGACTATATTAAAGGGATCACTATCTTTGGTGTATGACATGATTCTATACTGTCCATTGGGGAATGTATCAGGGGTACTCACCCTAGTGAAACATTTCTAGGATATAGAGGACTAGGGAACTAATCCATATTGAAGGAAGTACATGTTGTGTACTAGTAGTACAAAGTTTTTTCCATTAAAACTAGGTTCTACAAATGTAAATATCTCTTTTCAATGTCTGTGTCAAATTACATGATGTTTCCATGCCCATTTACTTCTTCCCATGTCCATGTACATGTATCTTCCCATGTACAATTGGATAGGGCATGTTTGTGTTAATGTACAGGGTGTGTTCATGCCTGTGTTCTCCTGGCTATGTCCATGTACACTCCATGGTATGACCTGAGTGTTTAGGGAAGGGGAACTACCATTTTTACTGAGTCACACACCATGTGATATTTAACTCCACTGCAGAAACCATACGCACCACATAGGGGTCCCACATTGTGTGTTCCTCTAGTATACATGTGGTGTACCAAATGATTTCACAAAACGCATGGGTTCTTCCTACATATCTCCTTCCATTCCTATATCCCGAGGATCGACCATGAATTACCCCTTTAAGTGAGAATATACTACTTCTATTCCTCATCATTTCCACTCACAAGATTCCACTCACCTGATTCATAAGCGAATCGGTTATATTTTATTCTATTAATCATCACATTCACTTATCGTACCTGTAGGTATATAATTTAGTTCAATTAGTTCATCTCTACCCTCATCACATGATCCCTCACTATACTGATTCCATATGTATGATATTCAATCGTCTCACCAATAAATGAGTACACAATGTTTGATTCCACAATATTTCGGTTGAACCACTGGGAAAATGAAACCATGATGATGAACACACATAGAACAATGGGAGAAACTGAGAAAATACACAAGAGAGAAATGAACCTCAGTAGTTTTTGGTTGGCATTGATTAATTTAAATTAAAAAACTCAATTAAGAACGAATAATAAATAGATAAATCTCCAAAAAATTACCTTCATTTAAATAAATCACAAAATTAGACTAATTTATGAATAAATCTTTTAGTCGATTGATTCATGTTCATTGTAGAAATAAATACAATAATAAATACAATAAAATTAACATCTGACTTCATTTCATATTGATCCCTAATGAAGAACTAAGATATGTCATTTTATTTTTGAAGATCCTTTAACTATGTTTTACACTGACTATCGATCTATGATCCGGTCATTTTTTACCCATGGAAGTCCCATGAATGAATCTCCAACGATTTCATTGGTCCTCAATGGTTTATCAGTTAAACCAAAAAATCAACAAACACTATATATTTAAGGATAATTTAGGTCACTGCATTAACAAATAAAATAAAATTACTTATTTATATTGTTTTTTTCATTTTAGGTTTGTGATGAATTTTTTGAAAATGCTATGCACGGTCAAAGGTTATGGCACGCCTAAGGTAAAACTCAAATTTTATACACAAAGGTGAACACAGATATCTAATCTGGACTCCCATTTATATTTTATTCCACATTTTGTGAAAAAATTTGTTCATTTTATATTTAATATATAATATGTATATATATATATATATCAAACATTTATTTCGAGAACACCGATCCTCTAAATCATACATCTTTTTAGCGCCTGGTCTCGAAAATAATCAACCCAATATCAAAAAGTAATATACGAATAATCTGAGTCATTATAGTTATTTCCTAGATGATGGAATGGTGGTTATGAAAATGATTAAAAATATTATGAAAATATATATTTTACCCTTGTTTACCTGTTATCCATTGGTATGAAATAAAATAAAAATCATTTTAATGAAAAAAAGAAAATGTTTCTGAAAAGTTATATTTATTCTAAAAGACGGTTTAGTCGCGCCTTACACACATAATTTAGAATTAATTTTTACCAATTTTAGAAAATTTATATGATAAAATATACTCCATTTTTTCTATCAAAATATAAAAATCATCTAATATTTAATTTGTGATATTTTTATGAAATGTTACATTTATTATGAATGGTGAAAAATACTAGACTCTAATTGAAAACTGCATTTCCATTTAAATAATTTAGAGTGTTAAACTATTTTTCCTATCATTTTTAATTTAAAATAACTTAAATTTTAATTCAATTAATTCAATTTAGTTAATTAGAATCATTTTCATATTGAATTTAGATTTAAAAACATTGTAAACTTTTGAATATTTTCACATTAAAAACATGCTTTCTTATCACGTCTGTTGGATTATTTTTAAATTAAATTTGGTAATATATGTGAATTAAATTTGGTAAAATGGATTCCATATTTGAAATTTGAATAATTTAAAATTTATAATTAGTTAAAATTAATTTGTGACCATAATGAATGGTAAAAAAAGTTAAAATTGATTATTTTGGTAGATGTCAAAATCGGTTTACATGGAAGTTAAGGTAAAAATATAAGAGTAAAAATGAACTATAAACTAGTATAATAATTATTTTATGAACATATTTAGACCATTAATCTTCTTATATTCAACAATGGTTCATTTTTGACCCTTTATACATATGAAAAATGGTATCACTCAATTCTATTAAAAAATACCATGTGTGCCCTCTCCCCCACTTAAAAAGTTCACTCACTCTCCTCTATTATTAACACCTCCACAGATTTTTGATTCCACAAATCACATCACAAATAACATTAAAACCACCATCCTTTAATTCTAGAGTCATTATTTTGGGATGAAATCCAACCTTGGAAGTATATAGTACAAACCGAAAGTGGATACCCAAACAAGTGGTAATTTTCTTCAATGAGCATCTTTATTTTTTTATTTTACCAGAACTATATATTATTATTAAACAATTTTGATATAATAACATTAGTATATTACATAAAATGTTATTTTTTTATAATAATTTCTTGACCTAAAACCACTTCCACATCCATCAAATTATTTATGAAATCGTTGTTCATGTGTACGGAAGACTACCAAATCAAAAACCAATGTTATTCATTCTTCCAATAGTGACTTTCACGATTGGGTATGATGATGGATATAAAGTATATATATGATATATATAATATATTTTAATGACTTGAATGGTTATAAATAAAATTCCCCTTGTGATTTAATTAAATGTCAAATTATGTGATATGGTTATAAAAAACACATCCACCTATTTTGTTTTATTATTTAATATCTGATTTGAATTACCATTAAGTATATCTACCATTGATAAAATATTCTTTGATCATTGATCATATTATTAGTTGAAAATAGGGATTTAAAAAATCTAATTGACTCACACAAAAGATGTGGTGGCCTTGGCTAGTAGGATCATACCTTATGAACCACATTTATCATGTCTTCTGAGTGAAATAACCTAAATGGAATTTTACCTTTACCGAGACCAAGCTGATATCTAACAACTTAAGAATGTTCAATACTTTTTATTGGATAAGTTCATGCTCATCGAGATCATGGACCAAACCATGAACGTTGAACCGCCAATTAAGGTATCACTGTCACTCAACATACTTTGAGGGCGCTTGATGGTATATTAATGATATATGTATCAAGAACCTAGAAATATGATTATGTATATTATTTTATATATAATAATGAATATATTTTCTTCTAATCATAGTTAATTTATAAATTATTTTTATTTCTATGTAATAAAACATAAATATTATATTTTAGAAATATTTTATTTCAATTAATGATTTTTTTGATGAATTAATGGGTTTTTCTAAATAAATAATATTTTAATAAAATATTACTATTATATAAATTTTATTAAATTTAAATGATCATATAATATTTATGAAGTCAAATTCATTTTTTATAAGGGTTCAAAAACTATTATTGTCCAACAACCTAGAATTTCTCAATAAATGGTGACACTTATTTTGAAATTGAAAAAACACAAATTTATATGTTTATTTGATAAAATTAAAAATATGTTTGTAATCTGAAAATAGAAATTATCCAGTGGTAATGTTTCATAATTTTCTAATAAAATCATATTTTCGAGTAAAAAATTAATGTCTTATAAATATAGTTTGTGTATTATGACATCATAATTTTTTAGAAGCGATGTAATAAATAATTTAAATGGGATACGTAACCAAATATATCTTTTTCCTTTAAAATAATTTAATTTTATGATTATTTGGTTAATTTTATATATCTTTTATAAATCCTACCAAACAATTAATAAAATTTATGGTTTTAAAATCATTTATCTAAGAGTATGACTCACCTCAACATAAGCAATGATATTATTTTATTATCTTCATCCCATGGCCTTATAAAATAATTTAAAATAATAACCACCAAAGATTCTTATTATTTTATTAATAATGAAAGTCATGAAAAGCCTATAAGAGAAAATTTACGTAGGTTTAAAGTAATGGAGTCCAAGAGCATCAGGCCTAACAAAGTGCATTCCCCAAGGGGTAAAAGATCCAAGATGAGAAAAAAATAAGAAACTGGTCATTCTGAGAAGCAGTAGAAGCGAGGAAATCCTCCACAGTATTCCCCTATCTACAGGTATGAAGAAGAGAAATATCATCATCCTATAAATTCTTACAGCGTTTAATAGAATAGATAATGGACCACAGGACCAGACCCTTACATGTAAGTGCATTAAAGATGGTCATTGAATCAGTCTCAATCTCCATGATAAAAAATATACTCTATTTGAAAATCTTGAGGCCATAAAGCATGGCGAAAGCCTCCATTGAATAGAGTCGCTCGAGCCCAGAAAGACTAAAAATTCCGCAAACATTAATCTGGTATTGTTTCTTATAACCCCACCCATGCGCATTGTGCCCATGCAACACGAACAATCACTATTCTGTTTGTGACTTGAGTCCGGTGCTTTCCATAAAACCCAAGCACCTCGAATAGGTGGTTCCAAACTGGGCAAGGAGTGTTGGGGAAGGAGCAGAGAGATAGACATGGCATCCTTAAGACTTTTTTCTAGCCTAAAAAAATCGAGATTGAGGTTTTAGACTTTAAAGATGATACCAAAATGAGAAGATTCCATATTATAGTGATGCATATCATTCCGAGAAGTCCAGAACAACCAACATCCTGTAATGAATATCACCGCCCTTTCTCGTCTTTCTGCACTTGGTTTATCCAGTGTCGAGAACCACTGCTGAATGAATATATTGGTCGAATAAATCTGATCTTACATGCCTGTAAGTTGTCCAAAGGAACTCTTAATCAGTTTGGACAAATTCATGTTTAAGAAAAGGTGGAAATCATATTCTTTTTGTGTCTCTTTGCAGTAGAAGAACATAAAATCAAAACAAACACCCCTTCAAAGTACATTTCCATCCATGGTCAGTGCACCATGTCGGACATGCCAGGAAAGGAAGAGGAATTTGGAAGGTAGCCTTTTGCACCATATAAAATCACCCCAACAGTCTTTATGGGAAGATGTAGATTGAATTCTAAGAATGTCTCTGATAGCGAACATACCTGAAGTCTATCCCATGAAACCAAACTTATTAGGTTCATTATAAAGCATGATATTATCATAGAAATTTTTTTGAGCTGCATCCAGAGTGGTCTGAATAAAGAGAGGGAAACCACTAGCCTCTCTGAAAGAAAAGGACGGAGAGGGATTTCTAGGGGAAACCAGAAGTGACCCTGACCAGCTATGATGCTATAAGATGACATCCACATTGCCAATAATCCACTTTGTGTGTTGATGAAGAAGAGGGAAGAAGGGACAAAGTATCTTGTAGATTCTAGAATGATTAAATCCAGTGGAACTCCCTTCCAAACCGTAAGTGATTTTCATGTTCTTCCCCCATAAAGATCTCCCCTCAAGAACCTCCCAATCCATCTTGGCATGAAGACCACTCATATAGCCAGAAAAACATCTCATGTTAAGACCCCCCCCCCCCCTCTTCAACAGGCTTATCCTGCTTATTCCAAGAATCCCAATGGCATTTATTGTGGAGGTGGTCACCCCATAAGAAGGCCCAAATGGTAGATCCAATATTGGAAATCACTGTCTTAGGCACCTTGATGATAGATAATATGTGCATGGGTATTGAAGATAACATTGAGATGATCAGCGTAATTCTACCTCCAAAAGATAGAAGCATATTCTTCTAATTGAGAATGCGCCCTGTGATTTTATCTGTAACCATATCAAAGTGTCTAATAATAAGGGTGTTAGAAGACATTGGAGCACCCATGTATGTCATTGAGAATGAACCCTTTTCATACCAAGGCTGGATTCTAGAATTCTAGAGTGTCTCCCGAAGAACTTGGTTGGAACAAAGAAGAGACTCTTCTCATGATTAATAACTTGACTACTCCACCCTCAATAGAGCTCCATAGTCTCATTAACCCCCTGAATCGATCTTTTACTACCATTAACAAACATGATGGTATCATCAGAAAAAATGAAGTCATAAATACAACTAGAAAAAGATTTGTGGCGAAAGGGGAGAACATTACATATAGTAATAAAATGAATAAGATAACTAATGAATGAATCTTGGGAAATGATTAATAAGGAGGGGGATAGAGGGTCCCCCTGTTTTAAGCATCTTATAGACTTGAAGAAACCAAACTGCTTACCCATAAAGGAGGTGGCCATCTAGGGAAAACTGAAGCATCGAAAAAGAAGATCAACAACCCAAGAAGAGAACCCCATCCTTAAAAAGACCCTGATGAGAAAAAATCATTACATCTTGTGGTATGATTTTCTATTGTCCAGCTGAATGGCCACATTACTGCATGGAGTTTTTAGGTTGATGTTTCTAATAATTTCCTGGTCCAAGCCAATAGCCCATTGAATATATCTTCCTTTCCCAGAACCATACTGCTCCAGGGAAACCCAAATTGAGGGAAATGGGTACAATCTTAAATAAAAAATGGCAGCCAAAACATTATAAGGAACATTGAAAAGGCTAATGGGTCTATACTGATTCAACAAAGAGTGGGTCTTGACCTTTGGAATTAACACCAGTTTAGTTACACACGCCACTCGGGGAAGATTACCACCATGGAAGAAATCTTGAAAAACACTAAGTAAACATGCTTTCATCATATCCTAGGCCACACGGTAAAAGGATACTAGGAGAGTATCCGGGCTGGGGGCACTAACCGTGTTGATAGAAAAAACAACTGCTCTAATTCTTCTTCTTCTAGTGGGGGGTTTGAACTAAAAAATTAACTACCTCCAACACCGAGCAAGGAATAACCTCATATAGGGCCGAGGTGGCATTTGGGTAGCCATAAACCATAAGAGGGTTCAGATTAGCCAACAAGGACCTGAAATGGATGTCATCCAAGCTACCTAAAACATATCTATCATTGTATAAGGATCCATCCTCCATTAGGATATTATCACTTGATAATTTGGTTTTTTCCTTAATGAAGGCATGATAATAAGTTCTGTTACGGTCACCTTCACAAGGCCATTTGATTTGGGACTTCTCTCTAGCAATGCATTCCTGATTCAACGGCAAGTCGGACATCGTGTCTTTTTTACCCCTAAGATCTGGAAAAACTGAATCATCCCAGGAATTATACAGCAATAATTCATGGTAATTAATTTCTATTCCTACATTCTCTAGCTCAGTATTAGGAGAGGGAAGTACATTGGCCCAGGAATGAAGACGATTCTTCATTTTCCATAAGTTGTTGGGAAGATATACCTTGGGATTATCCTTGCCCGACAGATCCCATATACATTGAACAAGGACTTGGAAGGCAGCATCATCCACCCAGGAAGTCGAGTAGTGGAAGGTGTGGGGCACTGCTATCACGGGATACCAGAGAGAGTCTGAGGGGAGAGTGGTCTGATAGACCACACACGTGATGAACTTTGATGTTAGGAAGGGATGATAG
Source organism: Viscum album (assembly GCA_963277665.1). Classification (NCBI taxonomy): domain Eukaryota; kingdom Viridiplantae; phylum Streptophyta; class Magnoliopsida; order Santalales; family Viscaceae; genus Viscum; species Viscum album. The sequence continues at coordinate 1,913,021,491 of OY728155.1, forward strand.
AGTAGTACCGTTAACTAAACAGCCGTCCAACCAACACCAGGATCACCTATTTCCTCACAAGTTATTGCACTATGTAAAATAATCTTTTGAAGATCCCACATCCATAAGGCCATTATGATCCATAAACAAAACAAAATCCTAGATGGCCCTTATTGGAAAATCCCTTTGACCTTTTTTCTCCTATGGACTAGTCACTATGTTAAAATTTCCACCCATTATCCAAGGTGAATCTCCCTGGTTAAAAATGCTTAGTTCATCCCATAACTGTTCATGTTCTTGAGCAGCACATTTGTCATAGACAACTGGAAAAAATGTCATTATCACCAACCAAAAACTTGACATTAATACATTGGCCAGAAATAGAAACTAGATCCACTACAAAACTTGACTTCGAAAACAACCAAATTAGAGAGTTGGTTGGGGATCCTTGAAGAGATCCATGAGCCCTCACATGCTGATCAAAAATGTTGATTTAGCTAGGAGCATGATTGATTTTAAGGATTGAAACTAATGAAACATAATGATAACAGAATTCATTGGAAATAAAATCCGATTTTACCCACGAGCCCAAGCCCCGAGCATTCCACAGAAGAATATTAATCATTAAAGGAAAGTTTTCTGTCACTAGCCCTAGACTCATAGCCCCTAGATTTTTTAGAAACCCTGACTTTGGATTCAAATTTTATTTGGGATCTCGCCTTCATCCTACTAGAGGAGGAGAAATCCAAGGATGAAGGGATATATTTGAGCAACAGAAACTTCGCGGTGGAAGGATTATTGCTCACTAGAGTAGGATCTAGGAGAATCACATCCATGAACTTTAGAGGGGATTTGATTATCAGAGATGAATGATGGACAAGTTCCTTTGAAAACCACCCCTAGATCAATCTCCTTGATGATTCGGTCAGGTAGAGAAAAGGAAATAAGTGGAGAGAGTTTCCCTGGGAGACTAGAGAAGACCTCCAATGCTATTATCACACCAAGAGAACTACTAGAGGTTGTCTCCTTACATAAGGGAACCAGGTCATGGACTGGAAAATCCATATCCACCATAAAATTGAGCTCTGAAGAAGGGGAGGCTTCCATGTTTGGGGGAGATGGTGGAAACATAACTTTCTTCTCCCGAGCATCAGGATCTGGATAACTAACAGGTTGAACATTAGGGGTCACACCTGGAGCCATAGGAGGGCAGGATGAAGTTTCCTACACACTGGGAAGAGTCTCATGAGACTTGCGACATTCTAATGAAGAGTTCCCCTATAGATGGAAATAAGAACAGAAACTAGGTGGGTAACGATGAACTGGGGCTTGCTACCAGTCTTCCACCCCACCCACTTTTAATAGAATTTTATGGGGAAGAGAAGATTCTAGGTCCATCTAAACACATATTATGGATGTATTCGTACCCTCTAGGTGAAGCGATCACTGGTCCGCACATAGGAAAGACCCAGGGAGTCCCCTATACCATACAGAAGGTCCTGGGACAAGAAGGGAAGAGGCAAACCTGGGAGAGAAATCCACACCGTAGCCAGAGATGAATCTCTACCTGAATGAGAATCCATTGACCACTGAATAAGGGAAAACCTCCAACATCCTATTTATCTTGGAGCATAGGACCAGGACGATACAAAATCTTCTCGCTAGGATTGCACGACACATAAATCCTTTCGATTCAACACTGAATCCCTATTCAGGGATCCTAGTGGCCACGATCTCACAAAGTGTTGAAAACCCAAAGAGAGGAGGTTTATAAATTCCAATCCTCTCTATCAACGTCCACTAGAGATGATCTGAAGCTGAACGAAAAACATCCTATGAAACAGTGAAAGAAGGAAGACCATCCACCGAGTTGGAAGATGAACCCTTTAGCATTGGATGGTCTTCATACCCCTTCTATATGAAAGGATATAGGCCTAATACCTCCTTGAAAGAAGTCTCATGTGGAGACATAGAGGGGGAGGTACACCAGGATGATCTGGAACAGGTACCCCATCCAGAGCAGTAGGGAAATGATTCTAAGAAGACAACCACGGTGACACGTTTAGCACATTCTCTGACGAAGCCATCGTATTGGTCCAAGAATTCCCTAATATAAAATAATAAAATTTGTAAAAAAATCATTGTAAAAATCAATAAAAGGATTTTTGTTTCAGTAATTTTATAATATAGAGTCCAAAACCTATGTCTAAGAAATAATAATGAAATCTCCACCCATTTCCTCTATAAACTCACCCAGCCTCCCATTTCACTTCATTAAAAATACATGGAGCATTTATATACTCTTAATTACCTTTATAGAATCCTCCCAAGGAACCCCCAATATCTATAGAATCTTTTTACATTAATTTGGAATCACACACTCATGTAAGGGATCCTCACCCTCTGTTCTTTATTCAAGTTTCCTTATTACTGTTTGCCTCTTATTTCTAAGTCTTTATCATGGGATACTCTTTCCCTATCCTTAATAATATTTATTTTATGTCTAATGGATTAAAGACCCGTTTTCTCTCATCAACCAATTTTATTAATTTTTATCAGAGGTCGTTACGCTACCAAAATATCACTGTTATTATTCATTCCCAAACAATTATAAATTGAATACCATACCCATTTCCTATCAAGTGTGTTCACTTATTTACATTTATAATTATTTCAAATGAGAAATAAAATTATTTATTTCACACTATGTGATTTTGTAGTAAAATAATATGATAAATGAATCAATTTTTTATGATCATTGTGCCACACATAAGCATGAGATTAAAATTAAAGTGATGGGTGCACCTAAAATTATATAGTGCTCCAATGCATTGGGTATTGTTTAGTTTCATGATACATCTTTTTAGGATAGGGAGTGAACTTTATTTCTTTATGGGGAATTTTACATCATGAATTATTGGTAGTTATCTTTGACATATGTTTATGATTCAGTGTTTTAACTTGTTTCCACATTTTATATGTTGCCTTTATGATTATCATGTTATATCATGCCTTATTATTGGTGTTTACGATTATCATTTATTTTACTCCCCATCTATATTCCTATTCTATTTCATGTATCAAATTATGACATGTTCATTCAATTACGATCCTTTATAGCCCAACTCCTTCTTATATTTGTCCCCAGGTAATCTCATGTAGTTTTAAAAGCCATATAATTTTAGAAGCATGTTAAAGATGTTTTATATAATGGCGTTGTATAAATTTTTTAAGATGTTATTCTATATACCTAATTCCCAAAGACATTATAATTATCAATATTTCTGTTTTTATTAAGTGAAATATTATGTAATAAATAATAAAATAAAATAAAAATAATGATTATGGTTGTTATATATAATTTTACCTTCCATTCCATAGGAAATTTGATAACATTGCTCGTGTGTATAGATGACTACCACCTCATGTAGTAATGTGATTCATCTTTCACTAATGATTCACATGGAAGTTAATAAGGTTAAATTTAATAAATATATGTGATATACATGAAATAATTATGATATTAATGAAATATTTGTCATTATGGAAAGATAATATATTTCATTTTCTTTTTTAGCTTTCCACTCACTTATAGATGAGAACATTGTCTGTGTACGCGTGGACAACCACTTTTATGAAGTGATGTGACTCTATTTTCATCACCACACCACATGGATGATATATATAAGTATATAATATGGTTTATTTTATATTATGATAATTTTATAATGTTTATATATTACTTACCTTCTTTACTTAATGACCATTTTAGAAGTGAAACACTACTCATGTGCATGTATGACTTACCATCTTCATGATCATAACGTACTTGATTTTTCATTACATCATTTATAATTGTTCCTAAAAGTATAATGTATTTACAAATATGATTATTATTTCATTATTATTATTCTATATATGATATAACTATATAACATGAAAAATAACCATATCGTTCATGATAAAAATTTGTTAGAAATCACGGTAATTAACACATGAAACAATGAAAATTATGAACGATTATTAATGAAAGGGTAATAATATGTTATAAAAGGATCATATATGTTATTATAAAAATTATAATTGTCTTTTTTTAAGTTAATAAAATTTTCAAAACTACTATACAAGAGGTTAATGAATGTTCAATCACAAGGAAGCTTGATGGAAAGGATTTCATAACACAGTTTCCACTCATTAGGTTAAACATTTACATAATTTATTATGTCATGCTAGAATAATGTTTATATTAAATTTTCATTATCTTATTTTTATCTTCACTTTTTTTGGGTATTTAATTTCGATTCACATAATTTATTCATTGAATAATTCTTATATCAATGTTATGATCATTTTAAGTGTTTATTTCACAATCTAATTCTAAACATGTTTGTTTATTCCTGAATGTGAATTGAAGGAAATTACATGACTATTTCTTTATAAATTCTTGAACCTTTATTAAAATTATTTTATTTTCAATTGATAATTAAATTTTTCACTATTTAGTACTTAAATTAAACTTGAAAATGTTTTTAATAAAATCTGACTTCAATTATCCTTTTGGTCGGAAATCAGTTTTCTTCCAAAATAATTTTTTCTAAAAGGTTATTCAAAAATGTAATTAACATTTTCTAAATTTTTTCTTAAATTATTTTCAACCATTTTTACTCTTTTAAAAAAATTCAATAGAATATTAAAACTTCTTCACAACAATTCCTTTTTTTTGTTACCAAAACGTTGAAGGGAATCTTCTTATCATTTTCCAAACAACGAAATTTATTAACCTTTTTAGAAAGAAAAATGAATGATACTTTTAAATTGTAAATCATGTAAATAATTACCTTTATTCATGAAAATATTTTAATTGAAACATACTGTTCATTTAATAAATCTAATTTTCAAAAATAAATGTGATTTATAAATAAATGAATTTTTAAAATGTTTTCTAAAATGGAAATGATATTTTCATCAAGAATGTTTTCAAATATATTTTTATGGTATTTCTATTAATCAATGAAATTAACAATTTTTTTAATTATTATACACTAGGGACATGTTGTTTTTATATCAAACTTATTATTTATTGTGAAGTTTTATGATCAATTTGACCATGGGTCTGCTATTTTAATACCATTCCCTATATTGCTCTGGATGATTTATAGTAATGCTTAATGATAGGGGAAACAATTCACATTTTCTATGTTAGTTTTTAAATAATAATATCTATGTTGTTTGTTTGTATACCATTTATATTAATAATTCAGTAGACATAGTATGTGAATGGTGGGTCTTGGTTATTTATATCCCCTCACTGCATTGAGAGGAATCATAAGACTAATTTAGTTTACAAAGTCAGATAGGTTTCTACCCAAAGATTTAAACTTATTTTAGGATAGATAATGATAGTAACTATCATTAGGATAGTTAATAATAGTAACTATTTATAGGATATGACTTGATAGTTCAGACATCCAGAATTATTCATTCTACCAGTATGAATTTAATTATTTATATTTAATGTGATTATTTGATTTTTTAAAATATACATGGTTACTTTTTTATATATCAAGTGATTATTTATATGAAATTATAAATCATCATTTATTCCTATCATATTATTCTCAATCTATTTTTTAAATGCAAAGTCCTCTAATTGCATTACTTTATATGCTGATTTTGATTATGGATTCATGATAGATTTCACAGTACTTAACACTTAATGATAAATTTAGCTCACCCTTATTTTGTTTCCTTCCCCAAAAACCCATGACGTGTACCATGTTTGATATCAAAGTATATCCTATAGAGAATAATGTTATTCTTAAAAAAATGTTATAATTTATATATTCAAATGTAATTCAAGACTCAAGTATGTATATATATTACCTAGACAATAGAATTATTCAGCTGTTTAGGATGTGATTACATGTATTCTATGAAAATGTAATAAATCATACACTGGATCCAGAGTACTAGGTTCGGGGTCATTACATAATAATACTATAACACATATATATTGGTACGTATGATTCAAATCCTCTAAAAGTAGTTATACATCAATTACTATAGATGCATATTATAATTTCTGAACCAGATAAAAAATATAGATAAATAAGTATTCAATATTATCTAATATTATTTTAATATAGGAAATATAATCAATTATTTCATACATACACATGGTTATCATAATTTATGTCTTTTTCCGTGTAATATTTTTTCCCAATCTGTTTACATTATCCTCATTACAAAGAAAATGGAATGGGATAGAAGTTGATTGAGATTTCAATTCATCAATCTACATATAAAATAGAATATAATGTTTTTGTTTTTTTCTGTCACAATTTTTTTTACTATATATTTAAAATAAATATCATTCTATAAAGTTAATAATATACCGTATATCATTTGTGGAATGGGTTTGTTGGTTTCGAATTATTCCACTTGTTTTCTACACTCCTTTATTATTTCATAAATTATCAATTCACAATCTAAGTGATTAATAAATGTAATGTAAAATTAAATATTTAAATTAAAATATACCTTAAATTCATCATCCTCATAACATCTAATTAAATCATCCAAATTTTCATTATTTTTTATGTATGAATATGTATCCAATGTGCATGGGTTTATATTCCCCCTCAATATCCTAAAGATGATATTTCTTAATAAGTTTCCAAAGGTCTATATGATATTTTATAGAGATAATTAATAAGAATTTTATCTAACAAATATCTAATATAAATATACTAAGTAAGGATAATAAATAGAAAACCAAAGTTTCATATTTTAATTTTTCAGTAAAATAGGGAATTCATATCTTAATCTTTCCATAAGGTCTTCCAAAAAAATTCCTTTAAATAGGGTACAACATTATTCCATGTATCTATATAAATTTTAATGTTCATTTGAGTTTTTAACACAATGTAACTAATTAAAATGAACATTCTATGGTAAATCATTTTTTTGGGTTAATTCCACCCAACCTTGAATTTTATACATTTACATATCTTTTAAATAATTTTTACTATGTCTATCACTCTATGTCAATCCAATACCGTATCAAACAAAAACGTTTCACCATCAAAAATCTTCTTATTTTCCATATCATCAATATATTTTTCTTCAAAAGTAATATCATTTGTTGGTGGGGGATTCATTGTATAGAAAATTAGTTAAAATTTTAATTTATTTTACATAAATACAGTAGTGGAAACAAAATATTACGAGGAAACACATTGTATATGAAAAAATTTAGAGAAATTTGACCTTTTAATTGAAATATTTTTCATTTTATTAATTTTGAAGGGATTTGATGCCAAAATTGAGTATGAAAATCCCCTAATTACAGTCCCCTATAATATAAAAGTCATTGTATACATTAGGACCCTCATGAAATGATTAATATTTCCTAATTAAAGGGTTATCTTTAATGAAATTTTCATTTGACCCTATAGTATTTTTAGTCAGCAACATAATATGGATAATTTTTATTTTCTAGATCTGGGGTATTGAATACTATTTTTGGATTCTATTATGAATGTTTTATCCCTATACTATTCCTTACTGAAATTATCTTTCATGAATCTCAATTCATTTATTTTAAATACACCCATTTTATCAATCCATTTTCATCAAAACATTATCACTTTTAATTTTTTATGATACCACACCCATATTTTTTTATGATGCAAATATATGACATATTCAAATAAATTGGATTTCAATACTCAGTGCCAAATACATTCATCACTTCTTCATAAATATTAAATCCACCATTTTTCATTGCACTATGTTTACATTTTTCGTTTACATTGAACATATAACTATTAATTATATAACCATTATAAGATAATACATGTACAATTAGTCCTCTAGTTATACATATAATTAAGTATGAAATTGAATTCATATTTGATAATAAACCATTAAAAACATGGTCTTGAAACCATCATATAAAATATTTATTAATTTTTTTTAATATTTAGTTGTCAGCCCTTGATAGATTAAGCTTCCTAAGAATTAATTTTTTTTAGTTTCAATATATTGTTAAATAACAATATTGTAATGAAAAATGTAAATTTATGCCTAATTTTACTCAATAATGGTAATTATGAAAGGATATCTTCTAGAAGTTACATAACCAATAAGGAACCAACGGGGTATAGATTTTGGGAGACCAATGTAATACACATCAAATATAAATGTTATTATCGAATTTAATGGATTCCTCAATAATATATTTCTCTAGAATATAAAATTTTGGATGACTATATTTTTTGACATACATTTTATAAATATTCACATAACATTTAATGGGGTGAATCCATATATAATATATTGGAATACATAGTAAAATATCTATAACTAAGAGAACCAATAATTAAATCAATATATTAAATAAAAACATAGCAAAATAAAAACTCTAATTCATGTAATATAATAATAATTTCCTTTTCCATAGATAGAATATTTTTTGAGTCTATAACTTTAATCCATATATGTGTCAAAAAAAGTATACCCTAGTAAATGTGTATATTTTTATGAACAATACAATATAAACACATAATAATTAAATCCTATATCAAAATATGACAGTGAATTTATTTTAAACCCTTTGACTTCAAATAATTATTTTTATGATATTCTTGATATTTTATGATTACCCCTATGGAACCTTTACACCATTAATGAAGTTTAAAAATAAAAATATCTCTTTCCTGGAAAGATTTTAAGCTACAAGGGGAATAAAATTTCATCTCTCGCCCTTTATTAGAATCAACTCTTCCCTCACCCCCATATCAATCATATATAACCTATATTTAATGCTAATTTATTGATTTTTCACATTAAATTAGTATCACAACAATGAAACTAACCCATATTGTTTTCCTTTGTGTGTGACATTTTGAAAATTTCTAATGTATAAACAGTTCTAATGTGATATTTTTAAAAGAATATTATATAATTTTACAATAATGTTTCATCATATTTTTTGATGGAGTTTATAAAAAATATTGACAATATCCATTAAGACCTAAAACTATTCACCACTGATTAAAATAGAATTTGTTGTACCTTTATCCGAACTCCCAATGAGTGATAATATCCATGATCGTTATTTAGGTTTTTTGGGTAAAAATTTGTGATTTTCTAGAAACACTATCTGTAATGAATGTTTCAAAATACCTAAGTGTGTACCTTCTTAATAAATGGGTTACCCTATCATTCCATTAACATTAAACCCAAAATGTTTTCCATAACAAAAAAAATCATTTATCATCTTAATAAACATGGATCTCAACATGAAATCATTATTTTTCTGGGAATCATATAGCATAACACCTGAACCTCACACTAATTTATAATATTTGATTAATAGAACCAAATAAACATTAATATCATTACTAAGTTGGTTTTGTCCTATTATAATAATATATAACATAATGCATTTTCACTTCACACATAGCCATGGAGGAAAGTAATAATTTACCAACATAATTGACCATGTACTATGAGTCCTAATTTACACACCAAAAAATATTCATTCCATATATAGATAGTATAATATGGAGGTTTAATGGCTCATTTCCAAATTCAAGATACTCATAATCAATTTTCTACCACTATGATTAATATAATGAGTGAATAATTTTCCCATATCAAATTCTTCTATCAGTATTTAATGTTAATTTACTTGTAGTATAGTCACTTTAATATGGTCAAATAAGATTTATAATGATATTAAGTTCCATATATATTATAAAGAGATTGATTCATCTTTATTGTATCATGTTACACCATAATTAAGGAATTTTTAGGTGATTCATAGTTCGTGCGAAACAATATATAGTCATTTGTATAGGAATACATTCATTCAAAGATCATACCCATAGAATATAGTATTAATTTAATATTTTTTATTCGATAAGGAAGAAAATTATTTTCTAGTAACATATCATTCAAGTGTGGAAGTGGTTTTTTAAATCTTGTATCACTCTTTCGGTTTCAAAATTTCAAATTTTATAGATTTAGAACTGTTGAAAATGTTGTATATTTAGTAAAATCAACATATAATGGAATATTTTTAGGGATCATTAACTTCTCAAGTAGCTTTGGGAAATTTATGAAGGTTATTATAAACTATTTCTGGCATTTCATCAATGGAATCCCTGTCAATATTTTTTGTTTTACTCGTATCAAATGATCTATAAACTGTAATGTTATCCAAGTCACTTGAAACATTCGGTTCTTCCATATGTTTATTCAAAAAAATTTAACTTTGATCTATTCTATGAATTTTTCTTTGCTCATCCAAATGATCTTGAAAAATTAAACTTGAGTATATACAACGTAACCGTGGAAAAATTATTTTAGAAGGGCCATTTCCATACTCTATTAAAAACGTATAGAACAATTTAACCTTATATTCATATTCTTTTGTAAGACAATTAGTATCCATCCATTTGGGATTCATATTTATTCTATTTGACTCAAAAATATTAATATTTAACAACATATATTAGCTATTCATATAATATATCATTTTTTACATGAATAAATTTTATAATGTATAAATGAGGAAAATATTATTTTTAATTATAGAATATTAAAATGGGATATATTTACTTCTCAAACCCTAACTTTGGTTTACGTTTATTTGTGTTTATTTCATGGATCCTGGAATTTTGGATTTGTTCTTGGTCTTTTTTCCAATGAGAGTCTTGAATTTTGAAGTTTCCTTCCTAGGCACATAGTTGCCACACGATTAAGCATAACTGTCTGCCAACCGAGTGAAAATCATGCAGCCTAGATAGAGGGGTTGTTTAGGGTTCATGGATAGGTGCATGAGCATGAACCCCTATAAAAGGTCTTATGTGGTCCCTCTTACATTGGAAAAAGACAACTACATGGTTAGCGAATGGTTTGGAAGACCATGTGTCCAAAAAATTCGGTCTACCTAGAGTTCAAAAAAAGAAAATGAAATTAAAATAAAAAATGGACCTCAAAAAAAGAAATGTTTTAATAAGAAAATTATTATTATTATTATTATTCTTTAATTACCCTCAAACGTGTTCCCAACCCCCCCCCCCCACGCATGAAACCCTCCCCCATCCTCTCACTCGATTTGATGCCCGGGAGGTCTCCCTCATGTGCATGGCCTCCCATCTCCCTCTCCCTCCGTCATCGTTTCTTCTCCAGATTAAGTGTTAAATCATCACCGGTAAGGTTCTACCCCTCTCCTATTCCAATTTATTTTTTATCCCCCATCTCCATGGGTTGAGAAAACATTGAAAAATCCCTAAATTGGATTTTTTATGTTATGTGTTCAATGTTGAGGTTTAGGGCTATTGGGTACCATTGAGTATGGTTCTAGACACCTCCATCAAGGGAAGTGTGTTTCTATGGGTTTCTAGATTGTTTTATTCAATATTAATTCTTTGTATTCATTTTAATTTAGGGGTTTTACATTTTTTTTAGTTTCTTTGTGTTTCTTTAGTTTGTTTTGGATCACCATTCGTTCGGGTGACCTTAACACATTTTCAAGGGTAAAACATATATATATATATATTCACTATTTGTATATATTTCCTCATAGAGAGTGGAATATATAAAATACATATACGGGGATATATATATATATATATATATATATATATTTGTGTGTGTGTGTGTGTGTATTTATATATAAATTCATGTGTCTGTAATCACAAAGAGTCTATTCAAGTTTCTATTGTCAAACATTAGTGCATCTTGAGATAGGGTCTCAATTCCTATGTCTTTAAACTAAATTCCTAAATTTATTGAATTATTGTAAAGTATAATTTAATTTAAAATAGTATGTTTTAGCTATGAAAAATATTTGTCGCACTTATAAGTGGTATTTTCATCTATTTTAAATGTTTTCCCAATGATTTTAATGTGGATTTCCTATGCTTAAGAATGTTTTTAACTTGTTTGAAAAGTAATGTGGCTTAAAATGTTTAATTGGTTCTCCAAATTATATTTCTAAATTTATTTCTTAAATCTTGTCACATTTCATAACTTGGATGTATGGTTTTATAAAAAACATGACTCAAAGGCGTGTTTGGTACTTTAAGGTATTTCGTTAAGTATTAAGGAACCATTGGTACTTTTATTTGTTTTATACAAATAGGAATACCCACTTAAGTCATTCCCCTAGAATTGGAAAAGTTATGTATGGGTTACAAATGTTGTTTATGATGTGTTCCATGTAAAGAGGCTTGTTCTTGGCTTCTCTGACTAAAAAAGGGGATGCTCTTAAGATGGGAGTTTGGAGGTGAGAGGGTATATGGGATTTTTTATAAATATGATGATATGTATGTGAAATAGTTTTTTGATAAAACTCAACAATATTTAAATTTCATGAGAATCAATGGGAAGTTAGGTAGGATCCCATGGTAGACGTATTGTACTAGTTAATATTAGGCACTAGCTACTGGCCCTTAGTAAATAACCTGGCTATCCATGGAATGCGTCCCACATTCAAGTTAATGATGGTGTCTTCAAGTGTATAGGAAGTGATTATGGATGATTAGTACAGTTAGTGATTTATTGATGTATTGTATTAATAGATTTATTCTTTTTTGTCTTGACCAACACCTAAGATCCCATGAAACTGGTCTTTTTGTATGCTAATTTACCCTGTTTTCAAGAATTTTTATAAAGGTACCCCCCTTATTTTCATTTCATATAACGATGCATGTTCTAAAACTGATTATCTTTTAAATGGATTTATTGAAATGAATATTCATGTTTTGTAAGCTATTTTTGAAATTCAATGTGAAATATATCTTCTTAAAAATGGGATCTTGTCACATTCAATTTTATAGAATAAAAATCTTTATTTTTATATTTTTATATTTTTAAAATAGCATCAAATGGTTTTATTTTTAAAGGAAAGGAATAGAGAACAATTTTTCTACATAATACCTACATTGTTTAAATTTTAAGGCTCATAGCATTACATATTATTATCTTCAGGTGCATCTTCATGCTGATTTTTCATCACCGTGGGGAGATATTAGTTTAGATTTTGGAGGTGACCCATGAGGTCACATAGAGGTATGTGTAGCATTTTATTTATTTTCCACTATCAGTTTAGTTTTTTTATGTTTTAATTTTTTGAATTTTGTTATTTTTTATTGTATAAATCATTCCCAATGGATTATCAAGGTTTCAAACAATAGTTACCATCACAAGAGGATTGGGAACTCCTCTCAGACCTTACAGTGAGTCGGCAAAAGGGATTGGTTTAGGGTTGACCCAGTTTGATTCATAACAAAATGGTATTAAATAAGGCCCCTGTTTTTTGGGTTTTTTTTAGATCAGATACATGACTATTGAGACTAAAGAAGTAGGTATCGAAAGAGGGTTGAAAACTCTTTCTTGTTCTAATACTCAATTTTCTAGGGTTAATCCAAGATTTCAGTCTTTAGTTTTCATTTTATTGAATGAAGGATGAACAAGGGAGTGTTCTGGTGTTTCATGGTGGGTTTAAATAGAGTATCCCACCATGTTGAGCCCAAGTGTATAGTTTAAGACACTCCTAGTTGATAGTTAGTTCATGGTTCATGGTTTGGTAAACCATGTAGCCAGGATAGGAATAGACACTAGTTATTAATCTAGGTGATTAGGTTTGAGTTATGTTTTTTGGTTTTTTATCTTGGTTTGAGTGGGTTTTCAAATGAAATGGCCTTTCTAGCGGCTAAATGGTTTTTGAAATGAAAATGATTCCATTTTTAATAGAATGTGTTGTTTCAAAATGGGAATTGAATGATGTGTTTTGGTTTTAAAGAGGATGAACCTGAGTGGCTTTATCATAAGGGGGGTTTTATTTGGAAAAAATGGGCATGGAACATGGTATTTGATATCTATATTACATTTAAAAAGGGGTTGGGATTTTTTAAAATAGACCTTGGGTAAAATAGAATAGAATTTGAAAAGTAAATAGTGATTTATAATAGACGATTTCAGTGTTTTTTTTATTTTTTTCTTGTGATCTTCATGGTTTGACTTAGGGTGTGGTGTTTTCCTTTGGGAAATATTTTCCTTGATTTTTTTGGGTTTTGATTCAGTTTTGTATAATTTTTTTATTCATGGTATTTCACCCTGAAATGCATAAAAGGTTTCTATTGAACCTTTTTCAATCGTCGACCCTGCCTAGAATCCTAGTAGAGTGGTGGTCCAAACACTCTCCAATCATTGTCTATCATCCATAGTTAGTGGGGGTTATTAGATGTTGTAGGGTGTATTTGAGTAATTTGGGAGTTTCTTCATGTTTTGGGAACTCCATATTTTGTGTAAGTGAGGGTTCTCTTGGGTATTCTTGAAGGACGGGGACCAGAAAAGTGGAAGGTCAATGATCCATTCTCATTTTGAGTGGATATTTCTTGTGTGATCTCCAAGGCCACATTAACCCAGTGTCTTATTCATGAGGATGTCAAGAAGAAGAAATTTCTAGAGCTCATGGGTTATAAACAATGTTGAATGATGATAAAGGGGAAGTTTCAATGTTTCAGAGATATAAATTCCTTTTTCTAGTTATAGTATTGATCAGTCAGTTATAATATTATCTTTTTGTGCGGGGTCTCCATTCATGGTTCAAGGATTGCATTCTTTTGACTGTTCAAGTCTCAAAAGGAATATTGTGGTATTTTATGAACTTGTTTCTTTTGGTTCTCATTGAGGTTCCCCATATAGTGAGGAGTGTGAACTGGAGGAACATATTCCAGAAAATTATACTTGTATGATCCTTTGTTTCATTCTTCATACTACTCATTATTTTTCTCCTAGTGTGGTAATATTGGGAAATCTAAACCACCTTGTAATCATCCTCTAAATTCTATTCATTTGTGTAGACATTTGTGTCACTTGGAAATTTTTTTCAAGGTGCATAGTCAAAAAAAGAAGCCTTGGTCGGAGGATGTTAGGTCATGGCTATAAGGAAGGATTTGTATAAAGACATCAATGCCCCATCTATAGTCCTCAGAGTGAATATTTCATGAAATAAAAAATCATAGGTGTGTGGAGGACCTTAGTATAGATTTTTTTCTAAAAATTTTCACTGGAAAAAAATTAATGTTCTTTTGTTATATATTTATTTATTATGAATGTCTTTTATTTTTGTAAATGTTTATTCTTTGTGATGGGTGTTTTAGAAATTCTGTGGTTATCCTTCTTGTGGATTGATATTGGTTTGCGTTGTGTTCATTTTATAGATGCTCATTTCTTGAATAAATGGTGAATTAGGAATTGGATTTTCATTGGGATCCTTCCCTTTGGTTAGGAGTCGGTACATGATTATTCTTTCATGATATGAGGTTGAGTTTTAGTTTTTTTACTGAGTCATGAGTTACCATGTGGGTTTTTTGTGATAATAAATTTCCTAATGGTGTCTATAACTCTCCCTTTCCACCATTTATATCCTTTTCCTTTTCTACAAATTTGGGCAGGTGTGACTTGTGGAGTTGAAATATCACGCGTGGTTTTGTGATTTCATTTGGAGATGATTATTTTTTATTTCAGGCTACCCTCCTCATTTGGATGGGTGAATTTTGAGGGACAATGATTTTTTATGAGGATAAATGTCACACCCCAACTATGGTTTCTTTATATTTGTTTATTTCTTAGTGTTCGACCTTTTAGTTGAGGGCCAATTTTTGTTTCTTGTGATATTTTTGAATTTTGGAGTATCCTCCCTAGGTGCATGGTTAGCACATAGTTAGTGGAAACCATGCTATATCTGAATGAAAACCATGCGACCTATATAATGGGGATATATAGGATGCAAAAATAGGTTCCTGATCATTCACACATCCCTATGATCCCATGTTGTCCCTCCATCTCTAGATATAGGCAACCACATGGATAGAACTCAGTCTGCCAGACCATACAGTCTTCCCATTATTTAAAAAAAATATAAATAAAAATAAAATAAAAAATTAAACAAAAAATAAATGTTTTAATAATAATAATAATAACAAAAATATTATAATTTTGAACATCATAATATTTTTTATGATGATGATAATAATAATAATAATAATTATTATTATTATTATTATTATTATTATTATTATTATTAAGAACCCACAAAAGGGTTCTCTCCCTCCTCTCTCTCAATCGACTGCCCGAGAGGGATCCCTCATGTGTCGAGTCTCCCCACTCTCACTCCCTCTAGTCCCCATTTCTTCCCCTAATTTTGTGTTAAATCATCTATGGTAAGGTTCTCATCCTCTCATCCATCTGATATTTCATTTTTTATTCCCTCTCTTTGGGTTTCACACGCCTTTTCCAAATCCTAAATTGATTTTTGGCTATTTTGTTTTTGGAATATTGATGTTTAATGATATTAGGCCTCACTGAGGCCAGTTATGGCCATATTAATCAATGAAATTGGGTTCTATATGAGTTTAGGTATGTTTTGTTCCATTTTAATTTTTTCATTCTTTTTTAATTTAGGGTTTTTTTTATTTTTTGAGTTTCTAGTATTTTATAAGTGTGTTTTGGACTACCATTCATGAGAGAGACACTCATAATAATTGGTTAGGGCTATATATGTATATATATATATTCACTATTTGTACATATTCCCTCATGGTGAGTGGAATATATACAAAACTGGTAGAAGAATATACACATATATATATATATTCAAGTGTCTACAAGCACAAAGAGTGTATTTGAGCTTCCATCGTCAAAAAGAAGATTGTCTTGAGATAGTTTCTTGATGTTTGGGCCTATAATATAAACTCTTTAATTGGTTGAATGTTTTAAAATTATTCTCTATTATTAAGTAGTATGTATAAGATATGAAAAATGATATTGGAACTAAGAAATGGTATTTTAATCAGTTTCATATGTTTTATCTAAGATTTCATTGGGGAATTCCTTTGTTTAAGAATGTTTTTTCCTTGTTTGAAAAGTAGTGTTTCTTAAAATGGTTAATTTGTTTTCTAAATGATATTTCCAAATTTTTTCTTGAATATTTGCATGTTTGGTACGTTAGATGTATGGTTTGATAATCAAATAGACTCAAAATCCCAGTTGGTACTATATGGTGATTTTTTTGAGTATTGAGGACCAATTGGAACTTTTTTTAGTTTTATAGAAATTTAAAACCCCCATTAAGGCATGACCCTTGATTTGGAAATGTGTTTTATGTGTTAAATATGGGTTTTTTTATGTGTTCCTGGAAAAGAGGCTGGTACTCAGCTTGTGTGACTTAGAAATAGGATGCAATTTAGGTGGGAGTTCAGAGGTTAGAGGCAAGATGATATTTTATGTAAATACTATGATATATATGTATTTGATAGTTTTATAAAACTAACATCCATTTAAATTTCATTCTAATCCTTGGGGAGTTAGGTGGGATACCAATTTATATGTGCTTCACTAGTTGTGATTATGCACTAGGCAATGGCCCTAAGTAGATAACCTGACTACCCATAGGATGTGTCTCTTGGTTGAGCTAGTGATGGTTTTGTTGAGTCTTCGGGCTATAATTATGCATAACCATAATCAGTAAAAATTAATTGTGGGATTTTATTGATATATTTGTCCTAGACCATATATACTAGCACCTAAGATCCCATGACACCTATTTTTACATATATTGCATTCCTCTATTTCCTAATAATTTTATAAAGTGTCACCCTTGATTTCCATTTCATATTAAAATTCATGTTCTGACACTGATTATATTTTTAATGGCTTTATTGAAATGACTTCTCATGTTTTGGAAAGTATTTTGGAAATGAAATGGTAAATGGGTTTTCTTAAAAATAGAATCATTTATCTAAAAATTAAAAAGAATGGAAAACAATATTTTTATATGTTTATATTATCAAATGAGAAATTCATGGTTTTCTTTTTAAATGTAAGGCATAGGGAGTAAATTGTTTTAGAAAACCTATTGTGTTTTAATATTCATGCCTATAGTTTTGTCTTTATTTTTATATTACAGTTCTACTTCCTGCTAAGTTTCGGTCATCATGGGGTGAAGTTGGTTTAATAGTTGGAAGTGAACCATGATGTAACATGGAGGTACGTATAGTAGTTTTTTTATTTCTCACAACCAAGGTCACCTTTTTCTCTCTTTATATTTGTTAATTTATCTACTTTTTTATATGTTAAATCACTCTGAAAGTATTATATTTATGACTAGCACAAGTTTCCAGCCTGAGAGGATCTGGAACACCTCTCAGTCCATGTCATGGGCTGGATAAAGTGACCAATTTGGGGTTGACTCTGGTTAGTTCGTGACATTAGTGTATCCCAATTTTTGTAAAAAATTAATTGGATTTTAATTTTTTTGTAATAATATTTTCATAATTCAAGTTAAATGTTTTAAATGGAATCTTCCATGAATATATGTGATACTTTTCAGTTTATACATTCCCTCTTTAAAACATAGATTTATCACCTTGTAAAAAATATGGTTTTTATTAATGTTTTTATTGTTCATTTTCACATTTAATTTGAATAAGTAAATTACAACATCTTATAATGTTTGGTTATTATATCCTTTAATTAAATTATATGGGTTTAATCGTTTGTTAATGTATTTTCATCTAGGAATAATTTTTTTAAAATATGTGATTTTTCATGGATTCTTTTGTAAAGGTATTTAATCATTTTTTCATGTTTAAAAATTCTATATTCCATGAACTCATCATGGGATGTACTGTTATTTAATTCATTATATGATTCAATTTATAGGATTTCTTTATTAGAAATGTGTTATAGGTGTAAATGGTTTCCAGATTGATAAATGAATGTTTTTTCACAATATTGGTTTAAGTCCATTGAATTTATTTTGATTAATTAAAAAATTGTTACATGTCTAAGCCTCTAGTTAAAAAAGAAAAATTAGTATTTTATTATTATTATTTTATCTTCTTTCTTTTTTGTTAAATTTGATTTAGTTTGTAAACATATAATTTTAATATTATGAATATACCTTATTTAATCATGGATTTTTGTTCCTTATTGATAAGTAAAAAGTAATTCATTTTGTTCCACTATAACCTAAATAAATTATAATTTATCAAAAACTACTTAACCTTTTTTTAGAATTGCATCATTGATGCGATAATGGATCGATTTGACCAAGTGAAAAAGAAATGATATGGATCTTAAAGATATTGGGTTTCATTAATTAGGTTGGTTTTTTAAACTAAACAAAAAAAATCATAAATAGTATTTGAATTTATTTTCTCAATGAGTTGTGTATGGAATTAGTTTTAAATAAAGACAGTAAAATTTATTTATATTCTTAATGTATGCATAACCTAAGAGAAATTTATTTTTTTAGAATTTTTTATTTAAAATTTATTTTTTACCTCGAACTAAATGGATATAATTTATATACAAAATATATTTATTGTAATAATTTCACCTATTTAAATATGGGAAACATGGATAGACCTTAACTTGATCTTTTTCTTTTCTAAATTACATTTCAAAGGCAAAAATATATATTTATAAGGAACATTGACATTCATACATATATATCCGAGTTTTTAAGTCATAACATATCCTTTATTTAGGTTCTTAAGTGTATTAATTGGTTATAATCAATGTCCAAAAAATAACTTACTTATTTTATAATTATAATAAAAATGTCATCAAAAATATAAATATTCCTATTATAGCATATTATGAATGTTTTAAACGTGAATAGCATGTTCTAAATCCATATGTGACTCAAAATAACATATAAACATAAAAATTTATAAAAATTGTTTGAATTAAATAATTCCATGAAATACATACCAATAAAACAAATCCCCATTAACTGAAATAGTTTTATATAAATTAAATTAAACCAAAATGTTTACTAAATCAATTATTACACAAGTCAACAATTTTTTTTATGAAAAAACAAAATGTTTAAATAAAAGGAATACTAAGTGAAGCATTAAACACCCAAAATAAACTTACTTTCATAAAAAAGAATAAAACATTAATGATAATTATAGTATAAAATTATGCATCTACTAATTATATTAATGTTGGGTTTTCTAACTATACACATGTCACTCCAACATTTCATGATGTCTATCCAAATATGTTCTCTCATCCCAAAACAACATCCATCCCCTAACTTATTCTACTCAATCCATTATTGTCCCTAACCTCCCAATCTCTCAATATCTCCCTCCTTAACCCCCCCCCCCCCCCACACCATTTATGTTTCTGTAGCTCTTCTTTAGCCCCACCCCCATCCAAATTTTGGCCTACTTCCCAACATAATTTTATTTAATAGAGTTTTTCATTCTCACTCTCTTCTACATCCGTCAAAGTTAGAATTCAAATACTCTCAATATTATATTTTTTGAGACCTAATTTCAAGTCATAACTTCCTCTTTGGGAATTTTAATGGATCAATTTTTTTTCATTGGCCCCTCCCATAATTTTCAGTACTCTGAAACGTTTTTCAAATCACATATTCTACCATGCGAACTATCATGTATCAAATTAATTGTTTTTCGTCTAATTTCAATCAACAGGTTGGCTTCATGTGTTTAGATCCTAAAACACCACCTTTAATACCATTATCTAGGTTTTTTTCATCATGATTACTTGTTTCATTATTTATCAAATTTTATTTTATTGTAGTTTTGTATTTTATTTTACAGTTTAATTTTTTCCTACTATAATAGTTTTATTAAAAATATCTATTCATCATATGGAATGTTATGTGCATTATATTTTCTAATATATGTATAATTTACTTCAATTTCTATATCTATATTTTTTATATGCATTCTAAAATTCCGTAATATTATTCATATTTAAGATATATATGCCATTTACATTATTAACCAACAACCACCAATAACAATTTGGATGATGGTGACTTGGAAAATAGTATCAGGTATTTGGAAACCTCATTTTTCATTTGAAAACACAAAGTTAGTATTTTTACTTTTTTCACCAAATAGCCAATAATTATTGTTATCATGTCACTAATTTGATTTCTGTTTTCAAATCAAGCATCATTGTGTATAATATTGGAAATGTTTTAGTAATTTTATAAAGAAGATGGTTGGTCTGGGGGGAGTTATATATAAGGTGTGTCATTCGATCAATTTTTATATATTTATGTATATTTACTATAATGTTTTCTATCAAACTCATTAATATTATCAAAATTATCATATATTCTTTTAATTTTTATTTTTTTTCTAATTATTTTTCAATTTATTTCATTTTTGAATTATATTATTTCCTTGTATAATTACTCAAACATATTAATTTTTAAACATTTTTTTTCATTATTTTACAATTTTTATATACACTTGACATATATTTTATTTCGTGTAGCAGTTCATTTTTATTTAAAAGAATATTATGTTTCTTATATTGGTTTTTAGTTTCTTATTTTATTAAACACAAAGGTGAATACCCATGTGCTTTCATACAATCATAGTTTTAGTTTTCATTTTAGAAAAAAATGAATTTTTTAAAATATTCAAAATCCCAAAAAAAATTAGGTATAAAATAAAAGCAATTAGATATATGTGTGTGTACCTATGTGTTTTCCTGTGGATATTCATAAATTTATAAAGATAGTTGTCTGATGAAAAACTAAAAAATAGGTAAATGATGAAAAAAAGGAGGGAAACCAAAAAAATAAAAAAAACTATGTGGAAAAATACTTATATGTGATTGCACGAAGAATAATAAAAAGATCACAATAAAAAAGAATCTAATAAGGTAAATTTGATTTTGAGGGCCGATTCATCCAAAATCATCAACAATGGTGCCAATAAAGTTTAGGTTCTATAAGGGCTTGCACGTACATGAGGTGTGGTAGGAATGTCGAGGTTGTTTTGGAAAGAGGGAAAGGGTTTTATCAGTGCTAACCAAAAAATGCTTATAAAAGTAATCTTTATCTATGTTAAAATGATAAGAACTAATCAAAGAATCCTTTTGTCAATGTTAAAATTATTGCTTCAAAATGTATGGTTTTTTAAGGCTAAAAATAGATTATAAAAGTACATTTATCAGTACTAAAACTTTAAAAACTAAAAATGTTATCTTTTATCAATGTTAAATTGAATGCTAATAAAGGAAGATTTATCAGTGTTAAATTAGCACTAGTATATGACTAGTACATAAGAAATTTAATTAAAAAGTATGTTTTTTCTATGATACATTTCTATTTAAAAAAATCTATACCTAATAAATATTAAAAATAAACATAATGAATAATTTGTAACTATATAATTTTATAATTAGATAATAAATTATTATATTAATTATATAAATTACCAACTTATTGTAAATTAATAATTAATATTTTTTATAAAAATTAAAAAAATTAATAAATATTCAAATAAAAATGAATAAATATAAAAATTACATGTAAATACCAATGATTATAATAAATTACCAATTAAAATGAGCAAATTATAATTGTATAATGATTTAAATACAAAACATTTTAAAACAAAGATGACTAAATATTAAAAATGAATAAATTATATTTATATAAAATAAAAAAATATTATAAATGTTAAAAAAATAAATCTAATCTATAAATTAATATTAGTATGAATAAATTTTAAAAATTAAAGAATAAATAAAAAAATATTAAAAATGAATAAATTTTAAAAATTGATAAGAAATTTTAAATGAATAAATATTAAAAAAAGAATAAAAATTAAAAAAGAAGAAATAAAAATCGATAAATTTTAAAAGTATTAAAAAATGAAAAAGTAATATTAACTATATAAGTTATATAATTATTACAAATAATTAAATATTAAAATAAAAATGAATAAATAATAAAAATTACGTATTAATACAGAAGATTTGGAATAAAGTATTAATTATATAAATGTATATAATTTTTATTATATATAATAATAATAATAATCTATATTAATTAGAGGGGATTAAAAACCACAAATACACACACATAGGCATTTCAGTGGGTGCGCCTCATCCCTCCCCATAAGGACTAGTGGATAGAGAAATGTCCAACTTTATTATATATAAGTTTCCTAAACACTAATGTTTTTTTTGAATCAAATGCCCTGTAGAATGTGTCTCAAAGGAATATGAATGAAATAACTTGAAGGATCAGATAATATACTTTGTGACCTTCCATGTCACTAGTGTTTTACATTGCGCTCCCCCCTTCTTGCACGGTCCTATCGGGTTGCCCTTTGTCACGTCGTGGAAGGTCACCCCTTCAACCCGCAATCAATATCTATGTGGGATAATGGATAGTTGGGAATTTCTAACTAACTCGTCATTTTCTTGAGTCTCACACCAAGATATTCTTGCATGTCAACTCATTTCATCGCCTACCAATTACATTGCATTGTCCACCTTGTTACACGAGAAGCCTATGTGACTAGTCAATATGTCTCACCAAACCCTACAAGAAATTAGTAGGTTGTACTTCCCTTCACCACACTGTGTCAGGTCACACCTCCTTCCAACTTTAGAAATTTTAGTTATAAAAGGGTTGGAAGATGGGCATTAATGAACTCATAATTCTTTCAATCCGCCCACTCAGCGACAGTTGTGTACTGGCTTGCTATGCTGCCTACGTACCCGCACTACGTTGTTTACCTAATCTAATTGTGTTTTTTTCTACCTATTTTTGTTCATCCAACATTTCAATTCCCATAGTGTGGGCCATATTTTAAATTTCATAAATGGAAAGATAAATCCCCCCTAAAAGGGGGTGCGAGGAATTGAATCCTAGTATAATGTTGAATTATAGGGTGACATTACCACTCAGGTAAGTCCACAACAACAATATATATATAATGATAATAATAATAATAATTGAATATTTTTAATAATATTTAAAAACTGTTATTGATTGTATAAATAACAGAATGTTGAATTTTATAATAAATTACACACACACACACACACACATATATATATATTAAATATTCTTTTCATTTTTTATATTTTAATTACACTTTTGGAAAAATTATAAATTATATATTCTTATAAATATTTATTATTTAAATGAATATATATATATATATATATATATTCATTGAGTAAATTTGAATTAAATTTAGTATTGGTTTTATAAATATGACTTATATGTATGAATAATATTCATATTATATTTAAATATGAAAATTTTCTATATAATTAATTTTTTGTAATTAATGTTCAATTTTTAATTCAATTTATTAAATTAAAGATATTATTTTCATTGAAGTATAAATTTAATTTGAAAATTATATGTGTTCTAACTAAGTATATATATAGTATACATAAAAATTATTATCTAAACGTAGATGTTTTTGATTGTGTGTAAGAATATGGAAATATATATATACACTATAAAGAGATATGAGAAATTTAAAAACCAAATAAATTTCCCTATTATATAACCATATATAAATATAGATACACATTCATAAACATACATACACATACATGTACATGCTTAACAATACATACACAAACATACACACACATACACATTCATACACATATATATACATACACATAAATACGTATACATAAACATACATGCATGCACATACACATATATACACATACACATATATACATATACATATACACATACACATACACATAAACATACACATACACAAATATACACATACAAACATACATACGCATAATGATACATACATATATATACATTGTCTTGACATAACCCCTAGGTCCACTCCTAGACCAGTGGTACACCGAGTGGGACACCACAAGCCTGAATCCAATAGGTTTGGGCTTACCGATAAGAGTCGAGCATCTATATCACACATAGGGGAGGGTTTAACATAATGAACATGTATGCATGAACACATCCAAGTACATCACATCCATGTGGGATAATATAAATTGTACTAATAAATAAGACAATGCATGTAATAACCTCTCAAAATAACTATTTTGAAACTGAAAAAATATCACCAATTATTGAAACCTGAAAATTAAAATCCCAACCAGAATTAAAGTGTGTTATCCCAGACTAGATTCCACTGAAATCAGGGCACCAATTTAGTACACGAAAATACCTCAAGCGCCTATCCTGACGCACCAGATGCTAGCCATTAGTAGTGGGGGTCTAAGGTGGAACTATGTGGAGGCTATTTCCTCATATTAAATTTCACAACTATAATTAAATAACCAAACAACATATAGATTTGATAATTCATAAGAACAAATAAACTGAAACAGAAGCATGAGGTAATAAAATGAAATGAAGTAAAGTCCTGAATAGTTGTTCCATACATACAGAATTGATCACCTTCTATGTCGATCACATATAAAAAACTAAAAAATAAATATATGTGGCTCTACTTCCAACTCTGATCCATGTCCCATACCTAGTATTTAGTATCGTGTCGACCTCCTCCAACCTAATCGTTAGACTCTGCATGAGCCTCCTCCTTAGTCATGAAATCTTGTGAAATCTCCCTTCCCATCATGAAAATATTATCATCATTAAATTATATATAAGTTCTACACATACACTAAGGTTCATGTATAGTGGATAAGAAATAAATATCAGTATCCCACCCCCAATAGGGAACCTATAACATTTTTCCTTAAGTTCATGCTCATTTAATATTATTATACTATCTGAAACATACAATAATCAAATTCAAAAAACCACCATTGTTCCTTGATCCCATTAATATAATAGAATATAACTTCTTCATCCATTATTGGGGTGTCTCTAAGCACATCTCGATGCCCATTCATCCCACAAAAAATATGGGCTCCACTCCCATAGTATTAACAACAATACCTCATGAATTTATTTGTAATATAATTATTGGTACCTAAAAACAACTCTATCAGGTACTCAACGCATGCTAAAATACAACCAAAACCCAAATCATCATTCTAAAATCTCACCCAAGTGTCTCAAACAGTAGTACTCATAGATTCAGTCTGACAACTAAACCCTAGATGTAGAGTGTCAGTTTACAACCCACACCACCTAGTGCACAATCTATGCCAAGATCATCATTGTAGAACCTATCCCAACTGTCTTAACCAAGAGTGACTAGAGCATTGGTTTGGATCCATAACCATACTTCATAGATTCTAGAGAATCATTCTGAAACCTAAACCCATGGATGCATAATGTCAATCTATTATCTCATATTATGGTTCCTAGTGCATCATCCCGATACCCAGATCATATATGTAGAGCATCCATCCATCACTCTATTTCCACGACCTGACCCACATTGGGACTCGATCCACAAATACCCCAAGCCCACCTCCATAGGCCATGTGGTGGAGACTAGCTTCGAAGGACCAATAATCTAGAAGAGGTCTTTTCATAAGAACATATACACATGTACACAACCAACTCAATGAAAAAGTGTAGAGGAAAAGGAAAAGATACAACACTTCTATATACAAACCAAAAATATAAATCCACCTCTATACAGTACAAGTACAGATAAGTAAACATAAACGAGCAAGGGGAAAAATAAACTCCCGACTAGAAAGTTTCCACAACCAAGAAATAATTAGAAAAGTAAAAATATGATAGATCCTTGCTCTTGGATCCCAAGCTATGACCACTACATGTTGCCTAAGCACGCAGTATCCCTAAGCTCCACTAAGTTCACAAACAACCTGTTTTATGTCTATAAGGGCACACTAAGTGTGGGAAAATCCCATGAAGGGGTGTGTATAAAAATACTTGGTGGGATTACCCGAAGGCTCAAGGGTGGATTAAAATATTTACTAAAGAGGGAAGAAGTAGATAAAACAAGGTACATTAAAAAGAGTACAGATCAACCCAAAAAGAGAGTGGAAGTAAACTCATCCAGACACAAGGAGATCGAAATGGGGAGAAGACAAACTTCTAATTGAGTCTTCGCTGCCTATTGTATGAGAGTAGACTCGCCCTACCATAATAATCTTGACATAGAAAACATGTGGACTACCATGTGCATCTTCACCTCTCTTGGAAGGAGAGTAAACAACACACAAAGAGTGGGTGCTGAAACATGATACATATATATGCTTAGTCAATGAAGCCCAAATAAAAGAGAGTAAGGGGATCTCTATCTCATAGTTCAGCCCATAAAAGAGATTCACCAAAACTTCTAGAAGTAACCACCAATGATTCCCAATATCCCTAATGTCTACCCTTAACAACAAGTAAAAGGACCTCAAATCACCACACCTTGATATTATCAACTTTGGGAAGCACTGACTCACCCTCACGGTAATATGACACATCAAAAGGACATGTCTCGGTGGGGAAATTTCTCCTCTTACTTGTGAGTCCAAAGTAGATTCAAAACATGTCTCACCACTGATCTATAGCAAGAAAGAGTAAACCTAAAGTATAGGACCCCAACCCTAGTGTGTTAGAGGGATTCCACTCTAGTATTCATCATATAAGACTCACATCCTAATGCATCAGGGGGGATTCCACTCTTGGTTATCAAGCACCCTCCCCCCAGTGTGTCAAGGGGATTCCACTCAGAGGTAGCTAATATAGGACCCACGCCAATGCTGATGGGGGATTATACTCATATATTTCTAGAGGACCCATGCCCTGGCATCTCAAGGGTATTCCACTATCATAATAGTCATAGAGGACCCACACCCATGATGATGGGGGATTCCACTTAGATGATATCGAGGAACTACACCAACCATCCCCGCAGGATGGTACCTCTAATAAAGAACTGATATACCAGTGCATCATAACTGTCATTTTTGGGCATTTCCGGAATATTAACCACATATGAAACATATTTCCTTTTATATTTAAATCCACTACAGAGGGAACCATCACATTCTACATTTAAAAACACTCAGGATAGGCTACTCTCATAACAAAATCTGAGTATATAAGAGGGAGATACAAGAGGTAGAATATTTTTAAAGTGGTACATGACATGTGTGGGACCACATGACGCATGACCCCACCTCATCGCCTGGCTTTGTACCTAAAAATTATCAGGTAATATACTCTAATCATGTACCCCTGGGTGTTCTAGTGTACTCCATGAGTACATTACACATTTAGTCATAAGGTTGATGAGTGAACAATTCCCATTGCTGGTCCAAAAGAGGAGAAAATAAAACTTTAGTTATTTTCCTACTCTTATGGCCCTAGATAACCAAATGTATCCCACAATCATGATCCTTGTAGAAAAACACACATGATCAATTATTTATTCACCTGAATTGGACTCCTAGTGAAGAAACATCATTTCGAAGCATTTTTCACAAATAATGCTTCATGGTACCCATTCTTTGATCCCTAAACACATCATATGGATCACACCATTGTGATCCATATAGGAAAACACGTGAAATTTTCTATTAATTCGTCCAAAATAGACACTTGGTGAAAACATTGCATATCACCATAAATGCCAAAACTGGGCCTTATGGGGCCTGCACTTCCATTTTGTTAAGTGCACAATACTAGTATTGAAAAGTTTACCTCAAATCTAGGGTCTCAATGCCTCTAACAACATGTCAATCATACATCATATGTAGACGTGCGATATGATAGAATCTTTTCGAATAATAATAATTATATTTTTATTTTTATTATAATAATTGTCAAGCCATTGAGCCTTGAGAATGAATTCTAAAAATCCCAAAATATCCTCAAAAGTTCTTACTCAAAGCAAGGTTGAATTTCCACTAACTGCACACAAATCGAACATCTGGTTTGCATGCTAGGTCTGACACAATATTTAGGAATAATAATAATTATATTATTATTCTTCAACTTGGGTGTTTCGTGGAACCATGCAATGAAACAAAAACATAAAATTCCATTACTACTCTAAAATGATACTTCTCGATGTTATGATCGCAATGCCGCTAAAGGCACATCAATCAGATGTCGCACGCAAGAGTTATGGTTGTTTAAAAGTTTTAATAATAATCATAATAATAATGACAATATTATTATTTTCTTTTCTTTTTTTATTCATCTTTATTTTTCATTGAAACCACATGGGGTCCAAAACCACCCACATACAACCACCACCATCCTGTAGCACTTGGCCACCATCTCGGCTCTGTGCCACCCTCCTGGCACCACACCACCATGCTGACCCGTGCGTCCTTCTCCACTAGTCTCAACCTCCATCCGTCTGCTTTCCCCGACCACTGCCTTTATCTGAGCCAAACTGCCCAACCACACTGGACTGCCGCCAGTCGTCCACCTTGAATTGGTGAACTTTATGAAAACAACCATGGTCACTCTAGAGATTGGATAATTTATCTGAGGATAGATCTATGATCCTCAGATCCCGATCTACACTGGGGTAGACTCCGCTCAAAAAATTAACGGCGTTTCGATGTGAAAAAAATTTGTAAGATCTTCTGATCACCACCATGCCTCCTATGGTTCCTGAAACATGACTCTGAGTATAGATCAAGACTCCTCATGTCAATATTTTCACAAATATGTGCCTCTCTCCAAGATCAGATGTTGTTTGGGCATGAGAAAAATATTCCGTCGAATAATGACGAAGAATACAAAGAAAGGGCCAGAAATGGAGTCATACAATATCCATTGTTATTTGACCATCAAAAAGGATTCCAAAGTAGTGAATTCAAACAAAAATGATTTCTAACTACTAAATTTCAATCAAAGAGTTTCAGAATCCAAAATAGTAATCTTACCTCGAATTTGGATCCACCATAGTGTCTGTTGTGCTCTGATTTACCAATGTCTCCATTTTTATCATGATTCGATGAAGTTCAGATATCGAATCTCAATAAAAATAATATAGCCAGAGCTGTAAAATCCATGAGCGAAATGAGCTAACTATTTCTCATTTCTCTAAACACCTATTTAATGGAGACTTCCAGCAGTTGCGAAATCTGAACCTCCCACACCCTCTCGCTTGAGGTCACCCCTAGGGAAAACACCCCCATTGAGAACTCAATGGAGGTAAAATATTTCCATTTTGATCCCCTCTTCAAGATTTACTTGATTTTAAAACCATAAAATAATTAAATTAAATTAATTTATTACGGTTAATTCCTTTGAGGCGTTTTCTATAGTAGGCATGTGCCGACAAAAGTTATGTCCTGACTAGGGTAAATGCCATGCTCCGGATTCAATTGTTCCCTCAGATTTAATAAATGAGATACTGTTTAAGAGATATACCATTTCCATTATGTGAGTAGTATAAAATATAATAAATATTTTATATAATTTATTCTAGGAACCTAGGGCATCGTAATTGCACGTCGTCTCAGTACATAGAAATATAAATATATATAGAAATTTTCCAAAATCTTTTCGCGTACAAATAGGGTCTCTAGACCTATAATATGGTAATAGGTAAATAGTATATAAGATAATATAATTGTTCCTATAGAATTAGTCCATCACCAAATCATATAGTTCCTATTACGAAATTATGGAACCTAATATTATTGTAATTAGATAGTTAGCCTCGAACCTAATCGAATGGTTCATAGAGTATCAGTCTGACACCTAATCTCAAGGTTACTAGATAGTCATTATCCTAATATAATGGTGCCTAAAGCATCTATTTCGCATGTAATCTCATGTGTGTGTCTATATATATCTATATATATATATATATAATAAATTTCATTGTACTCCATAATATCAAACAAGAGTGTGGGGCCCCAGTCCAATACTCAAACTGCATGAACTTTTATCAGCATACCAGGATCTAACGAGGTACAAAAACCATATCACAACCAACCAATGTGAATAAAGCAAGCCTCAATATAACTTAATGAATGAATATCATGCAATATACAAATGCCCACAACCATTAAAATCATGCCTACCTCACCATTTGGTAACACAAAAAACTCTTGTCCTATCACCCATCTCTTAGTGTAACAAATTATTCAACCCAAACTGTTGCATCTCATGACCTCACATGACTCAATAGAAGTAATTCCTTATAATGGAAATGGCCTTATTCCCATCCCATTCCACTAAACCCATGTTTTTCACGTACACCCATCCAAACCACCACCTCATGTTGAAGCTCTATACCACTAACTAGGAATAATCACATCCTGCCTCTAATTGGAGTCTCAGAAAAAACCATTATACTCCCTTTGATCATTATAAAAAACCTATATAAAGTCTCATCCCATGTATTCCTATTAGGAGATAGCTAAATTAACTTTCTATGGAAATACATCTCTATCGTGAAATACTCACCCCAAAATTTCCCTAAGGAGTTCTCAAATCACCCCAAAGGATTCATTGTCGCATTTTATATGGAAACCACTAAAAATAGACTCATTGTATTCCTAATTTTGATTCCCAAACACTAAAAATTTGAAAACCCTCAAAATGGAAAAAATGGGTAGTATATGGTGTGTATGCCCAATTATACAACATGTACTCACATATCCCCACATGGATGTGGGTTCTTTTTAGACATTTCAAGTAAAACCCAAGTACAAGACATGTAAGTTAGGTACATGGGATGTACCCAACATGGGGTACCTACCCATTTATCTTTAATTGTAATTCCATGTATTTTCCATGGATCTGTACTTCAATATTGTGTGTTACCTAGATGGGGTCTGGTGATGTACTCTACACGAACATGTATCCTTCCATGGGTTGTCTGGCCATGTATATAACAACACATATGATTACAAGTATATGGTCTGTATACCTTATATATGGCATGTACTCCTAAAAACACCATCTTCCCCATAATGGTAAGAACACACGATGTGTGTTCTTGAAGAATGTGTCATTTGATCATGATTTTTAAATTGGGAACCCCTATGAACTTCCCCAAGCCCCCATTTTTCCACGATCATGAATAGATCAACCCTCCGGGGGTCCTTAGTTGACAAAAAATGGATCTAAGACATGAAAAAAAATCAATGGATCATGGAAGAAAAATGAAAAACAATCATACCTCACGGTGAAAATGTTGAAGATTCGGTTCTAAATCCTCTCTAAGAAGTCGCTACACCTTGATCAGGTTCCGATCTCCACCATGGAAAAAGTTTAGAAAAATCTCCACAACCTTCACATCTCATTTTGACAATCATGTTGGGGATAACTCACCCCCTTTCTTTTGTCATACATGAGATCCAAAATGGTGAGGGGGTGAGGTGTTTTACCTATTTTAATTAATTATTTAATTAATTTTCAATTTAATCACTCATCCTAAATCCCAAAAACCAAAAATTATTTATATGACACCTAAGACCCCCCCCCCCCATTTTGTACTCAAACATAGAGTCCACATCACAATCCGATATTCCATACAAAAGATATCACCAAATGAATTCATGTAGATAATTTAATATTTAATTTATTTAATTTATTTAATATTAATTACTTCACCAAATCATGAACTGTTAAGAATTCTAAAAAACTACTTTCTTAGGGTAAATTTCCTATTATGGGACCAACTTAGTGGCCATAATATATTATCTGAGATCATATACTAGAGGAAAATGACAATTTTACCCCTAATACGCCTCTGAAACAAAAAAACAAAACTTCAATTCAAATTCATAATATAAGGAAACATGATTCATTACAATCTCTCTAA
Source organism: Viscum album (assembly GCA_963277665.1). NCBI lineage: Eukaryota > Viridiplantae > Streptophyta > Magnoliopsida > Santalales > Viscaceae > Viscum > Viscum album. The sequence continues at coordinate 1,913,054,037 of OY728155.1, forward strand.
AGTAAACGTTATCATCCTCCAGAAGACTCAATGTTCTTCAAACCACACATACCAAGCCACCATGGCTATCAAAACATTCTCATATCACTGCATTTTACTTAAATACAACAATCATGTCCCACTACGTAACTCCAATAATAAAATTCACAACCCATCCAATGTCAATACAACACTTTACACAATTATAAGCCCCCTAGGACTATACCTAAAAACACCCATCCACCTTGAGATATCAAATTTTCATCTAAAAATATTTATTTTGATCATGGTTCTCCCCACCATAGAAATCAACCAACAATGTCCGCTTCAAATCCACATTGATTCCTACTGTTAGAATCACCTATCAAAACACATCCTTAGCAGTCCACTAACCAACGTGACGTGGTTCCCACTACACCCTTGACCCTATCTAAAAATGTATTTCTCACCAAAACTACTCTAATACTCCCCACCACTAGAGTATCCTTACTGTATCCTCGCAACTAAGAACCATATACAAATCTCATTCCCCAGTCAAAACCAGCCATCAAAATTGGACATGACCATCTCACTCCCATTAGAGAGACAAAACCAAAAATTAAAAATTTCATGTTCTCAGCACCATATAACCTCACCTATTAGTATTTTTCGACATTTGGTCTACCATAGAGACCTCACTCGTAGACAAATGATTATGCACTCCCCACCACATGGCTTCACATACACCATTCCATGAGTTCAATCTACCAAGATTTGCCGTATGAACCCATGGAAACATTAAATAGCTTGCACCATAACTGATTCTCTCTCATCATACTCAAGATAATTTCAATACATTAAGAATTATCATATATATAATCGGTGTAAACAAAGATGTCATCAAAAAATATCACCATAAACTCATCCAATTTTGATGTCACCACTATCCTTAGGGACAAGTAAAACCCATTCAAAACCCATTGCTCTCCTAGCCTGAAATTTTCACATGACACTAACCCCAGTTCTCACCTTACACATTACTACATCCTCATCACAACATCCACAAAATTGGATTTTATATCATTTAATCCAAATATAAATCAGCATGGTGTGTCACGATGCATCCATTTATCTATTATATCATCAATATTTAACCATTACACTCTCTTGTGTAACCCTACCAAAAAACCTAATTTCGGATCAATGGGTCAAATCTCCTGAAAAATCAGATCACAATCCCTAAACACTTACATTGAATGCACACATTTTCTCTCAATCTAGCTAATAACCACCAGTAACGACTCACCAATGAAACAGTTACTTGGTCTAGGAACATAAACACACCTACATTTCTTGAAACCAGCCAAAAGAAATAAGTACAAGCACACAAATGATCCTTCATAGAAAAAAATACATCCAACGAGCCTATCCCCAGTCTCGATTACACCCTTCAGTCACCATTGTAAAAAATCCAAATCATCCACCTATTTCCAAACAACAAAAACCACACTCATCTAGGTGGACCCCATAAAAATAAAATTATACTAACTCTAACAATATTCATATAAAATATTTCACTAGGGTCTCCCACATATCGCCACCAATCAAGGATCACATCAAGTTACTAGTTCCAAACACCTAATTATACGAAAATTCATAGAATGTCTCTACTCATAGTGGTAACAAACATGTTGCTTTCCCAACATCACACAATATAATCATACCGAAAAACCCATATCTAGGGTCTCACATATGAATAAATTCATCTTCTAAGCCAATAACCCATAACCAGGGCACCCATCCTCCTCGAGAAACTACACATCATACTTCTACCTAGAGAAAAAAGAGACACAACCAACTTCAAACAAAAATAACCCAACTAGGTCCATAGGAATTCTACATAAACATCACAAACCCACCAAGGTCACTACAACTTCTATTCCCAAAGACTGTATTTGAATCCTTATCATCGAACATCTCAGCATTGATCAAAAAAACCTGTCATTAGAAGGATGTCCATAAAATCACACACTATCATGAATATAAATGTTTGATTTTATATGCCTATCATGATGCATTCGATACCTCTTTCCTTTACTATACAGTATTCAAAACCAAATTGTAGGCCTCTTTCCAATAGTAAAATGTCTTTAAATCCATCATAAATCATTAATTGAAAATAATATGTGTGTTTCTCGAAGTTAAAATCATATAAAACCATGACATCACAAACCAAGAATGTCAATACCATCCCACAGTAACCTAGAAATCCTACTTGAATAGGTTTTCAGGATGCTCTATCTTGATATCCTTCAAAATATCCAACACATACATATATCTCAATTATACCAAATCCTAAATTATAATGTAACAATAATGAAAATCTTATGATACCATTTTATAAAATCCTATCAGAGATGTAACTAAAACCGATGCTCCATGATAGTTTTCCACAATACCTAAACTGTTCCTCCATGTACACCAGAGGCTAATGACTCGAAGAGGGTGTCAACGGTGTAATGTCCTAGGATTTTTAATGGTATATTTTCTAGGTGAATTTGAATATGATATTTTTGTAGTTTATCCCACATAAATTCTATTCTTTCCAACCTGATTTCATGATTTTTTTTGGTTATTTCATTATTTTTGTCTGTGGTCTATGATTCGGAGGAAGATCCAATTATTTTATAAAACACCAAAAGATGGTAATGGGACTAGGATGTTGAGAAATGTTCCATCCATAAATCCACATCGTGTAACATTTGCACAATGTGTAAGACATTTTCACAACGTAGGGTATGGCGTGAAGACATGGGAGTCTACCTGGTGAATACAACTTGTTTGTATATCATGATCCCAAAACATAATTTTTAAAAGTGACAATTTGTTTAATATGTTGATAGTGTTATTTTAAAATATCCACATGGGTCTTGGCCCCCATAATTTTCTTATCTCTTCACATGAAAATGCATGAACAGCTAGGGAACTCTTGTTGTTCCACTCTCTCACATCTCGAAGGTTTTGAACACTATTCTCTACCAGAGCTCTGATCTAAGCTCTATATATCACTTTGGAAGAGTAGAGGTAAAGCCTTTAATCCTCCAACTTCACTTTATTTTTTATTTAGACATACATGATTCTAAATACATGTTAACTTTTATAGTATTTTTCAAAAAATTTTCTAAAACTCTAATAACTATTTTTATAGATCAAGTTAGACGTTGGTACCTGATGAGAGAGTGACTACTAGCCAAATGTAGGTGGTGCCTAGATGTTTCCTCAATTTTAGGTGGTTTTAGGGGTGTGTACTAAATACTGTCTTGTGTGATGACTAATTGAGACATCTAATTAATTAATTTTTATCCTTAAATTGTTTAATTTTTTTATGATATGCCAATGGGTATACTCTAGCTAATTAAATAATGCTATGTCGTTTAAAGGGATTTTAGCAACTAGGAAAATAGGCATTTTTTCAATTTACAATTAAATTGATCTATTATGATTGTATTTGTTCCATGGGAACATAATGGGAATATCCCTGGGCATTGAGGTGATGTTAATTACTGAGTCTAAGGTGACATATATCATTAATTTGGGAGAAGCCTAAGATATATGGGGTGATGTTAATCAAAATTTTGAGGTGACTTGGTTCATTAGGATTGAGGCAATGAGGTCTTTAGGATGATGTAATATATCTCATCACTTGGGATGGTGTTGACCATAGGGACATTGTGATAATGTCATATAGGAACAATGTGGTGGTTGATGTGGCATATTAAATGTTGGTGGCTTCCACTCACCATTGTTGGTTGACACATTGTTGGTGTCATGTTGAAACATATGGGACTCAGTTGATGTGGTGTCGACCACTTGTAATGGGTGGATTCCCTAATAAAATATTATGTCCTAGGGTATCGTTTTGACCATTGGTGATGTTGGAGATTCTTACCTAAGAAATACATGATTAATAGTGATGGAACATGAGTTTTTGGTGTTGAGACCATTGGTTGGGGATGAGGCTCACTATTATACTTGGGGAATATGGGAAAGGATTATTAGAGGACATGTATCGACTTCCCTTGGGGTGTCAGTTGTTTAACCGATGATGATTTATTTATTGGGGGGTGGATTTCACCATGTCTTGGGATGTTGGGTTGTCAAGATGACAATTAATTTCTATGTATAGGTCTGAGGGATCTGGGACTTATTGATGGGTGTGTTTTTGATACATTGATTACATGATTTATGGAACAAGTGGTTTTATATATAATGATGTGCTTCTGATATATTTATCGAAGGATCCCAAGGGCTCTCCTGGTATAATACTCTTAAGTGTATTTCTAGGAACTAATCGATGGGTCCTTAAAACTATAGATATTTAAAGATATATTTATGTTTTCTATGCCACATATATATTTTGGGCCATGTATTCAGTGATTTACCTGTATTGGACAATGAAGGTAAATTATTCATTGTGGATAATGAGCACAAGGGAAGTAGGTTAATTATGTAACATGTGTGATTCTCCTTTTTATTATAGTGTGCATACACCTATATAATTGTGGATTTAAGATAGGAAAAAATTGGTTGTGCCCTTATAAGTTCATACTCACAGCCTACATGGGGCCCATGTGATGCATGTAGACTTCATGGTTTTGATATCAGGTAAGGATTCAAGCTCAAAATTTGTGCCTTAGTGATCATATATGTTCCTTTTACATAAGATGGAGGGAAGTGGACCAGGTGGTTCTTCAACATTTGGCAGGAAATTATTTTGGGTTTTATATTTGTTTGTACTTATATTTGCAGAAATGGGAAACCTTTATTATCTATTCTGTATGACCTGTCAGGGATTATTTTTATTTAAAAATGGTATTATTTTTTGGTTTTTTAATTAATTATTTTGTTTTATTATGCTTCTATTGAGTTTTTTTTGTTTTTTATATTATTTATTGTTCTTCTTCTACTATGTTATATACATATGAACCATTATTACTATCATCACTAGAGTTTATAGTCTCCCCGCTATCACCCAGTCATAACTTCACTATTATTTTTCATCCTTTAGCATATAGGGAGGCACGCCTAAGGCCTTGTGGTACACCATCTTGAAGTATAGATAAAGTGGAAAAAATGGGTCGGGTGATAAAAAATATTATTAGAGTATGTTCCTTATTGTTTTTTCCACGCAACGTCATAAAAAATGGGGTTCAATCGAAGTACCATTTGTATTGCTACATATTTTGTCATTGTAGGTTCTTTTTTCTTTTTAGTCTTACTATTTAGGTACTGGTAGACCAAAGTCTAAGATGTACTCATAACTAGTTAAAGAGATTATGTTTGGGTGCTTCGATTCCAATTAACAGGGGGTGGGAAAAGTTTCTATGAGTGGTAAACTGATGTTATTCTTTTCTCTTTTACCATTGATGTATTTACACCTCGACTGGCACACTTGGGTATGGGGTCATTGGATTATGTGGTAGAAAATTAGCCTGATATGAAATAGAAGGAGTGTTTATTTATCATTATTCGATCTTATAATCATATTATGTGTGCTTCTTTTATTATTGATTTTGGTAAAATTATATGTTTTTAGAGGGGTTGGGCTATTTAATGTGTAAACAAAGAAGCTCAACTATTTTTCCTTGCATAGCCGTTTGGTATCATTATACTCAACAAACCCAGGTATGTGGTTCTTGATGAGATCGATATGTGATAATATGTGTATATATTATGTATGTGCCTATCCCTAAGAATGGTAGAAAGGGATGATGAATGGAGGAGAGTTGTTTAAAGTGTTAACAAAAATCTAAATAGTTTATTCTTGTGTAACCTATTGGTAGAATTCAAATAAACTAGCCCAGATTTTTGATATCATGTTATGCATGATATATCATTCATGACTCTGTTTTGGGGTGGAAAGGGGTCATGAGGAAAGACAATATGTGATACTTAACCCTAATATGAGTAGGTTAATGGGCCATGAGGTCATATGTCATGTGACATGGGTGCGATATGGGAGTGTAAGGGTGGTGAGATGTGATGCCTGTTATAGCATTACCTATATGTTATATATATATTGTTATATCTATTTTACCATCATTTTTAGTCTTCAGAATGATTCCACCTAGATGGATTCTTGTGGAGCATTAGGTGGGTAGAGATATGGTGTTTCATGAGCATATATTAGATGAGGCCCCATAGGTTTGGGATGAGGCCTCTGAGGGTCTAGATGATCATGATCCATAGGTATAGACTTAGGTAGATGATGTGTAGCCATAACATACAGAAGATTTTGGTCCATGGATTGATCGGCAGATGTGGGAGATCTTGGTTCATGTCACATAAGTTATTTATAAGGGTTTTCTAGGAGGTGAGTCATCAATGGAATATTTTATTCTTGAGTTCTAGTCTCATCACCCTGAATTGTTTTTGGGTGAGGTTAGAATGAAGGTAGCAGAGAACTACATGAAGTTAGTGAGGAAAATCTTTGGCCACATTAAGACACCCCTGGGTATCAAGGTAATGTGGGTTACTTATATTCTCAGAGGACAATCAAAGTGTTGGTGGGACATATCTGTGTAGTATAGTAGACATTTGGGAATAGTTTGGATTGATATTAATGTTATTTTCTTTTATAACTTCTTCCCTACAACGTTTAGTGAAATCCAAAACTACAGGTTCATGATCATATTATAGGGGGAAGTGTATTTCATCGATTATGTGTCCAATTTCAATGATTATTCCTACTTTTCACCTTCTATGGTGGGATATGACATCACCAGGGTGAAGCATTTTTAAAATGGTGTGTGGCATTCCATCAGGGTATAAGTGAATATCTTTAGGAGAACATCATTATCTAATGTAGTGAATTAGTTCATGATATCTAATGGAAACACAACAAACTAGTCATATATTCAGTGGTTGATGGTGTAATGTGACCATAGTGGTGATGCTTCAGGTATTCAAAAGTGATATCATGAGGAGTTACAATAGGAAAGTTAGGCCATAGATTCAAGTAGGCCACCGAGGAGTGGTTCTTATATGGTGTTCATTAATTATGGGGAGTCGTGGAATGTTTAGACCCAGTGTGATCTGGTTTGGAAGGAGTGTCAAGCATGCGGCATGATGGGCCATATGCAGTGATTCAGTAGGAAGCCTTCTCATATAGCTTGGAGTTATGGATTGGGTCAAACTCAGGTATATGAGTTAAGATTGGGATAGATACTAGAAGTTGGTAGTTGGTATTCACCTGCATGTGGAGCTCATAGAATATATTAAGAGGGCCAATAGTGGGGTAAGTACCCAGTAGCTGGTATAGATCTACAGGGAGGTTAGATCTCAATAAGTTAGGATTCAGGAAATGTGCATGTTATTGAGATTCCATAGTCAAAAAAGTCTAGGGATCTGGTGATCGTTAGAGTTAACCCTTGATCAAGGCATGCCCATCTTTTTTTTGCATATCCCTTATAATTTAGGTATGTCTGATTATTGGTACATGAGGTTCACATGTATTTTATTTTAACTAATGTAACGCCCCGACCCCAGTTACCCAGAGTCGGTGCATTATTTTAATACATTGGCATGATTACAAAGAATCAAGTCCCAAAGGACCAATCAGTTTAGTAGTCTTGGAAAATATATTACATACATGAATGTTAAATTTCACTTTAAGACATACAAAAAAATAATCTTTATAAACGCCATTATTATCTTGGCTTAACCCTGCATATCAATCACAATACACTTCTTAGAATCTTGGGAAAAAAATTGAAAGGGGTGAGCTCCAACGCTCATTAAGGGTAAGTAATACAGCCGAAAATGACATAAATATTAATCATGGTAAATAATTGAAACCACGTGCCCTTAACAATAATAAACATGAATACTTTTATGGAAAGAATATGAGATGAGAAAATAATTCCATAATAAAACATATTCATGGGTATTCTACTAGTCGAATGACCACACCAACCATCAATATTATTTCCATAATGAGGGAATGTATAATGCTGAACTTTAATTTCTTTGTCAAGGCCTCGTTCCAAGACCTAGGGGCTATTGTAACTGAATCCCAACCCGGAGTGCCTCTAATAACCGGACACCAACCCGGAGTGCCTCTAATAACCGGACACCAACCCGGAGGGCTTACTTTTACCAGTACCCAACCCAGAACATACTAGTACAACACATTCATCTTAAGAAGAGTATGAAATATAACGTAAACAATCGTATTAAAACTAACATGCTAAATGCCAAAACATTATTCATAATACATTAATGACATAAAAATAACTCATCCATGGCCAAACATATCACAAAACCTTACATACTGTATGGATGATTTGTATCATAAAAAATCAACTTCAAATAAGTGTAAAATTTATCAAAGGATGTTGACATATATGAAATCAAAACTATTTGAGAGAAATATATCTTTTTTTAAATCATTTAAAAGTAACATATTTATAAAATAAAACATTTACTTTGAAAATATCCTTATTAGCTTGTAAGGGAAGCTTTGAAGATTTTATAACGGCAGAAAATAGCCGCACGCACCGTATAAGTCAAAAAAATATTCTTACCTTAACTCCGTCGAAAAGGTTAAAAAGGACCTTGTTTAGAAAATGACGGAAATATTCCTTTATAAACTTCTTATAAAAAGTCAACAGGGGTAAAATTGACATTAACCCATAGTCTATAATATAGTAAGAATGATTTGAAATAAATTTTTTTCGGGAACATGGATGTGGATGATGAAGAGATCTCAGTAGATAATTACGTATAAAAAACCTCGGATAATGAAGACATTGTGAAATATACCCTTACCAATTTGGTATCTTACAAAACATACACCCCATGAAAAAGGTATCATAAAATGAATATGTAAATAGACATAAATTAAATTTTATTACATAAATAATTCAATTACGGGCAGTACATACACCAAAGAAATGGTAATAGTGGCAATATGGCATGAATATCACACGAATAAGGAGTGAGATTAAAACCCCTTACCTTGTTTTTTTTCCTTAGTCGATGGTATGTTAACCTCATATTCTTTGGGTTCTTCGTTTTGATTTGATAAAAAGGGATACTTAGTTTGGATTTATGATCAAACTAAGGCCTCTAGGATGAAGTGGGGTAAGTTGGGAGGATATTTGGGTAGGGGTTGGCCGAGCCAAATGTCTTTGAATGTGGGAATTAGTGAGAAGGGTGAGTGACCTTTTATAAGAGGGGTGAGGGGCACATTGGAAAAGCTAGAAATATTATTTTATTAAAAATTCATATTCATTTTATAATGGACCCAAAGTGGATTATTTAAAAGTTAATGTGGGGATAGGTCGAAAAGCACTCAACCAAAAGGTTTTAGATAGGTTTGGGTCACTATATTAACCTTATCTTTTAGTTTTAACTCATAGTTAATTAGTTTAACATTTACCATGTCACTTTGTATTTTTATATTATATAGTTAATAAACATACTATATACATCCAAGATACCCCCAAGTCGTCCATTAATGATGCACCTATCAGGATATAAGTCTATTAGATGAACCATTGATTTTTAGAAATTTAATATCAATTAATAATATAATATTTGTTTTAAAAAAACTTTTACGTGAAATTTGACACTATTCAATAATTGATTTTCGTTAAAGTCTTAACAACTTCGTTAATTCGAACCAAATTAATTTAAGCAATCCTATATTGTCATATTAAGCAATAAAATTCATGGATGTCATCAAAACTTTCAAATTATATTAATTTTAACATTTATAATACCAATTATTTGATTCTTTCATTAATAAGGAAAATATTGCATCATTATTGTGTCATAAATAATAATTATTATTAAATGTCTAAAAACTATACATAAAATACCATTATGTAGTAAATATTTTTATCTTTCTAATGAATATTTATATTTTAAAATCCAACATATATAACCCTATGTAAAAATTGTTTTTCTAAAAGATATATGCTTATGTCATTTTTGTATTTATTTTAACTTAATTAATATAAAGTGCCATTATCACTTACTAGTGGCTCCATGGGGTCCCAAAATAGACCCAAAGATACCCATGGTCGGAAATGTATCAACCAATATGGTTAAGACACGTTTTAGGGTAATTTATTATTATTATAATATTATTTTTTTACCCTTATTTACCGAATTTACCCTTTAACCATGGTAAATAAAATATTTACCTAAGTAATTATTCAAAATGTATAAAAATAAAAGTTACCTATTTAAATAATTTTTAAATCCTAATTTCAAATATGGAATCCATTTTTCCAAATTGAAAACACATAAGTGGCAGAAATTAATTTAAAATTAATTCCCGTTGTTAAAATAAAAAGTGTGTTTTTAAGAGATAATATATATCAAAAGATTGACACTTGTTCATGTCTGTTTAAATGTCAAATTATGTCCAATGACCAAAATTTTATTAAATGGTAAAAATATATTCTAAATATACTTTTAAACCACTCAAATTCATAATTTATCACTATTAATTATTTTGATTAAAAAAAGTTTTTTTTAATTAAAATTTAGAAATTTTCACTATTCAATAAAATATAAATGTTATTCGAAAAGTTCCAAAATTTTACCCTAGGCTAAATTCGATATTAAGAATCAAAAAATTAAGTCCATTTTGAGAGATAAAATTTATAAAATTTCAAAAAGTAGGTATTACTATTCATAAGAGCTAGTTTGATTGGTTGTAGTGTGTTAGAACTTGAAGTTGCGTAAAACACACGCTACTATATTATTCAAATAGAAGCATAACGTGGAAGCTTGGGATGTTACATTGTAAATTTTTGATGTCCTTATTCTAAATAATAAATTTATTCAGTCAAATTTAATATATTAAAGTTCAAAATATTGGATTTAAAAAAAGGGGTTCACTAATAAAAGTTGGTAAAAGTGCATTTTTTTGAAAAATACTTCTTTTATCTGAATAAAAACAGTGTTCTTACATTATGTCTAAGAAACTAATAATATGGATTCTAAAATTATAAGGATTATATAATGTTTAAAATATAGTTAATACTATTCATAACCTCTTTTTAACGGCTTGTTTGGTAAGTCATGGTGCGCTTGAACTTGGTGTTGCGTGTAGTGCATGTTATTGAATTATTTTGAAGAAGTAACACACTATGAAATCTTGGGGTGTTACATTCTCCCCTCCTTCAATAAATTGCGTCCTTGCAATTTGAAATTGTTCTTCAAAAATAAATGGTTCAAAATAGAAAATATCTTTGTGGGAAAACCCACATCAGAAATTGGGTTAATAAAATTTAGTCTTAATAAGAGGAAAAGAGAAATGAGAGGGTCACCACCAAATTATGGTATCTATTAAGAGAACATTGGTGTAAATTAGAGACATATAATTGGAGGAAAAACATAAATATTTATAGGTAGTGATTGAGGTCATCAATCACAAACAAGTGTAAAATTGAGGTCCTTAAATTCATCAATCTATGATGATTTGAAATACCATCGGTTCAACAAAACATAGGGTATTAGGATAACACGTTTTTGATTTTAGGATCCCTTAACTAAAGTATAATAATTAATTTCTTCAGAGAAAAAGAGGAGAAGAAAAATATATACTTGAAAAGTAGAGTTCCATCCTTTAACTAATTTCTACCACGAACTCATGTTTCACTCTAAAAGATAAGAGAACGTAAAAAATCTATTCCATTTATCCTATTTGTATAGTGTTCCAAAAAATGAATTTCTAATTCATCTACCAGATATTTTAAAAAAACTAGATTATTTAATCCATGACATCACATGGGACAGTGGTAGGTGATACACCCTTGTCGCCCTTCGGTTGTGGGTTCATGTCTCACGGCCTTGTCGGACGCAACGGGTTACCGCCCGACCTCCGGGTTGTCCATTTATGGAAATCCAAAAATAATCCAAACTAGAACTATCCAAAATTCTTCAGACCAAGATTTATAAGGAAGTTAAACACAATGAAGATCTTTTTCGCCGCGTAATAACATGTGAACACCTTCAGCATGTATTCTTTTAAAACACTACAACAGCCTGAATTACCATAAAACATTATTGATTACATTCATGATCCCTTATTCCTTAAATAATAATGGATATATTTCTTCAATCCAAAAATGTTGTAAACCCCAACAATGATGGAATATACAAATCATTAATCAGTTTCAAGGTAGTCAATAATATCTAATATAATTTATCCAAATCAATCATGTATTATTTTAAAATCACTACCTTGATATCAAGGCCATATTAAGGATTACCAGTCCTTCAACCATGAATTTTCAAAAAAAATATTAACTTGTTGTTGAGTCACTTTTCATAGTACCATATAATCTCAAATCCTCAATGAAATAGTACTACAATACAATCCTTATTTTTCTCCATAATTTATATAACCAGTACATCATTGATACAACACTCAAATGAAATAATTCTCTAATAACAGCATATGAACACTCGTCATTCCTCTTCATATTTTGTAGTATCATAACTTTATTATTATCCAATAGCATCATTTGGGGCATACGCTGATGATTTGAACATTGATTCACGTAGTGTCCCCACTCCTTGTAGTTGAATCATTTTACATTTGAATCCTTTTTCTTACCCTTGCAATCTCGAATGTGGTGTCCTTTTTCTCCACACTTATAATGAACACCCATTCCATTCAGGCAAGTTCCAGGGTGTTTCTTCCCATAGTTAGCACATATGGGAAAATTCTTCTTTTCCCTCTTCCCTTTATCCATCTTTCTCTCTCCCATCTGTTTCATCTCTTGCTTCCCATCAAAGCCATAGGACTCAGAGAACTCTGTACTTATCTTATCAACACATGATACTATTTCTTCATATGATGATGATACATGGGAGTCTATTTCACTTCTAAATGGTGGCTTAATAGGATGAAATATACGATCCTTCTTACTCTTTGGATGATACGTATTGTTGTAGTTCACATTCCTTCTACTGGGCACCATTTCTACAAAATAACATAAACTAGGTCACTTTATGAATTGCAATGAATAATTCCAAACATGTAAAACACCTAACATAAATTGAATAGTTTATGGATATAATCCATATTCACAAAAAAAACTTTGAGAGGGTATATACCCATAAACCCTTCATAGAGGTTTGTAATGAAAATGAGAATTATCCTAAGAATTCCCCCCAGGAGTGTCGTAACCAAGAGTGTAGAAAAGCCCGTCGTCATGCACCAGTTCTTGTTCGAGTCTAGAACAAAGCGGTGTTTTCGGATTTTACCCCAAGGTACATCTGTGCAAGAGCCGCCTCTACCTGCTCGTATCCAGAAAAGGATGTATTTCTCGTAAAACATAAAAAATCTCTACAATACCAAAATTCTAGGAAGTTCTTCTATAATAATCCTCAAATTCTATCATAGGGTATTTTTCTCTAATCAGAGTTTATCTAAATCTTGTTTCAAAAGTTATTTCTAAACTTCCTCTGATACCAACTGTAACACCCCGACCCCAGTTACCCAGAGTCAGTGCATTATTTTAATACATTGGCATTATTACAAGGAATCAAGTCCTGAAGGACTGATCAGTTTAGTAGTCTTGGAAAATATATTACATACATGAATGTTACATTGCAATTTAAGACATAAAAAACATAAATAATCTTTATGAATGCCATTATTCCCTTGGCTTAACCCTGCATATCAATCACAATACACTTCTTGGAATCCTGGGAAAAATAACACATTGAAATGGGTGAGCTCAAACTCTCATTAAGGGTATGTAATACAGCAGAAAATGACATAAATATTAAGCAAGGTAAATAATTGAAACCACATGCCCTTACCAATAATAAACATGAATACTTTTATAGAATGAATGTGATATGTGTAAATAATTCCATAATTAAAAATAATCATGGGTATTATACTAGTCGAATGACCACACGAACCATCATTATTATTTCCATAATGAGGGAATGTATAATGATGAACATTAATTTCTTTATCAAGGCCTCATGCCAGGACCTAGGGGCTACTATAACCGGATCCCAACCCGGAGTGCCTCTAATAACCGGAGACCAACCCAGAGTGCCTCTAATAACCAGACACCAACCCGGAGTGCCTCTAATAGCCGGACACCAACTCGGAGTATCTCTAATAAACGGATACTAACCCATAGTGCCTCTAATAACCGGACACCAACCCGGAGGGCTAACTTTTACCAGTCTCCAACCCGGAACATACTAGTCCAACACATTCATCTTAAGAAGAGGATGAAATATAACATAAATAATTGTATTAAAACAAGCATATGAAATGCCAAAACATTAATCATAAGCCATTAATGACATAGAAATAACTCATCCGAAGACAAACATATCAAAAAAACCTTACATATAGTATGGATGATTTGTATCATAATAAATCAACTTCAAATAAGTGTAAAATTTATGAAAGGATGTTGACATAGATGAAATTAAAACTACTTGAGAGAAATATTTCTTTTTTTAAATCATTTAAAAGTAACATAATTATAAAATAAAACATTTACTTTGAAAATATCCTTATTAGCTTGTAAGGGAAGCTTTGAATATTTTATAATGGCAGAAAATAGCCACACCTGCCGTATAAGTTAAGAAAAACATTCTTACCCTAACTCTGTCGAAAAGGTTAAAAAGGACCTTGTTTGGAAAACGACGGAAAGATTCATTTAAAAATTATTATAAAAAGACAACAAGGGTAAAAATGACATTAACCCATAGTCTATAATATAGTAAGAATTATTTGAAATACTTTTTTTTAGAAACATGGATGTGGATGATAAAGATATCCCAGTAGATAATTACGTATAAGAAACCTTGGATAATGACGAGATTGTGAAATAAACCCATTCCAATTTGGTAACTTACGAAACATACACCCCATGAAAGAGGTATCATAAAATGAATATGTAAATGCACATAAATTAAAGTTTATTATATAATGAATACAATTATGGGAAGTAAATACATCACAAAAAATCTAATAGCGGCAATATGGCATGAATCTCACTGGAATACGGAGTGAGATGAAAACCGCTTACCTTGTACTTTTCCTTAGTCGATGGTATGTTTACCTCCTATTTATCGGGTTCGTCCTTTTGATTTGACAAAAAGGGATCCTTATGTTGGATTTTTGATCAAACTAAGGCCTCTAGGTTGAACTTAGGGAAGTTGGGAGGAAATTTGGGTAGGGGTTGGCCGAGCCAAATGGATTTGAAGGTATGAATTAGTGAGAGGGGGAGTGCCCTTTTATAAGAGGGGTGAGGGGCACCTTTGGAAAAGCTAGACATATTATTTTATAATAAATTCATATTCGGTTTCTAATGGCTCCAAATTGTATTATTTAAAGGTTAATGTGGGGATAGGTTGAAAACCACTCAACCAATATGTTTTAGACAGGTTTGGGTCACTATATTAACCTTATCTTTTAGTTTTAACTCTTAGTTAATTAGTTCAACATTTACCATGTCACTTTGTATTTTTATATTATATAGTTAATAAACATACTACATACATCCAAGAGACCCCCATGTGGTCCATTAATGATTCATGATATAAGTCTATTGGCCGAACCATAGATTTTTAGGAATTTAATATCAATTAATAATATAATATTTGTTTTAAAAACCCTTTTATGTGAATTTTGACGCTATTCAATTATTGTTTTTTGTTAAAGTCTTAAAACCTTTATTAATTATAAAAAAAATTAATTTATGAAATAAAATAATGTCATATTAAGCAATAAAATTCATGGATGTCATCAAAACTTTCAAATTATATTTATATTAACATTTATAATACCAATTATTTGATTCTTTCATTAACAAGCAAAATACTGCATCATTATTGTGTCATAAATAATATTAATTATTAAATGTCTAAAAATTATAAATAAAATTCCACTATGTATCAAATCTTATTATCTTTATAATTAATATTTATAGTCTAAAATCCAACATATATAACCCTATGTAAAAATTGTTTTTCTAAAATATATATACTTATGTCATTTTTGTATTTATTTTAACTTATTTAATATAAAGTGTCATTATCACATACAAGTGGATATATGGGGTCCCCAAATCGTCCCAAAGATTACCATGGTTCGACATGTATCAACCAATAATGTTAAGACACGTTTTAGGGCAATTTATTAATATTATAATATTATTTTTTTACCCATATTTACCAGATTTACCCTTTAACCATGGTAAATAAAATATTTACCGAAGTAATTATTCAAAATGTCTAAAAATAAAATTTTCCTATTTACACAATTTGGACATCCTGATTCCAAATATGGAATCCATTTTTCCAAATTCAAAACACATAAGTGGCAGAAATTAATTTAAAATTAATTCCTGTTGTTAAAACAAAAAGCGTGTTTTTAAGAGATAATAACTATCCAAAGATTGACACTTGTTCATGTCTAGTTTAATTGTAAAATTATTTCCAATGACCAACATTGTATTAAATGGTAAAAATATATTCTAAATTTACATTTAAACCACTAAAATTCATAATTTATTACAATTAATTATTTCGATTAAAAAAAGTTGTTTTTAATTAAAATATAGTAATTTTCACTATTCATCAACATATAAATGTTATTCGAAAAGTTCCAAAATTTACCCTAGGATAAATTCGATATTCCAAATCCAAATATGAATTCCATTTTGAGAGATAAAATTTATAAAATTTCAAAAATTAGGTATTACTATTCATAATGGTCAGTTTGATTGGTTGTAGTGTGTGTTAGAACTCGAAGTTTTGTACAACAGACGCTACTGTATTATTCAAAGAGAAGCATACCGTGGAAGCTTGGGATGTTACCTTGTAAATTGTTTATATCCTTATTCTAGAGAATAAATTTATTTAGTCAAATTGAATATATAAAAGTTTAAAATATTGGATTTAAAAAAAGGGGTTCACTATTAAAAGTTGGTAAAAGTGCATTTTTTTGAAAAATACTTCTTTTATCAGGAAAAAAAGAATTTGTTCATAAATTATGTATAATAAACTCATAATATGGATTCTAAAATTATAAGGATTATATAATGTTTAAAATTTAGTTAATACCATTCATAACCTCTTTTGAACGGCTTGTTTGGTAAGTCATGGTGCGCTTGAACTCGGTGTTGCGTGTAGTGAAAGTTATTGAATTATTTTGAAGAAGTAACACATAATTAAATCTTGGGGTGTTACAACTAACCAAATGTTTGTTAGTATGTGGGAATCTATTTTATGCATGTTTTGTATAAGGTGTGTAGGTTTTGAGATTATGATGGGAATGCATATATATATGATTATTTTTTAACATCTTTTGAGATGAAAAACATATAGTCATATGATGAGATATGAGATTTTATTATAATCATGTATGTAATATGTATGAAATGTGTATCTGATGAGATTCATGACTTGATGGTTGTCAGGTATGATAAGGAATATAATTCATCCCCTGGTGTGGTGTGGGAATGACTGTACATCATGAGAGGACTTGTACGTTTGGGGATGGAAAGTGGAACCATCATCAATTTAAATTTAGTTTGTAAAGTGACTGAGTATGTAATTCCTAAGGTGGGGATCCAATAATAGGAGTTGGCCTGAGACTATTTTTGATGCCCGCCAAATAGGCATCAACAAAACCACAAATAAATAAACATACAAATGTGGATATTATCTTCCCCACTAGAGAAATGAAGAAGAGGATGGTTAAAGACTTAGGATTTCATGACCATTTCAAGGTCACACAATGTCTCCATGAAAGGCGCATAACCTAGGGAATGTCCAGTAGATCCCTTCTTAATGAAAAACCTTGTTCACCAGTGGTCAAGCGGTGATAGCGGGATTGGCATCCCCTAGGTTTCATGGTTTTTCATTGGCATGTACTAGAAAAACCATCTGGAATCCATTGAAAATCAATGGATGCAGAATTCCAAGGAGGACACCCCTGATGGTCAAAGATATCATGCACCAAGTCATCATTGGGAAGAATAAAATCCAAAGATAATATCCAAGCCATCTCTTAAGATCTCTAAGACTTAATTAGAATGAAAAAGGGGGAAATTATGGGAAGGTGACAGGAGTATGTGGTCCTTGTAAGACATGTGACGTTCCCCTGAAGACATGAGACACACCATGACCAGTCTGGTGCATCTCATGAAACCCCTTAGGCACATCATCCGTGCCACATAAAAACCTACAGGCGTGTCCGGAAAACATCACGACACCCTAAGGATAGAGGTATGGTTTTTTCGATAATATACTTCTGCACTCTCATATGATCCATGTTAATCATGTGAGACACCAATATAAAAACGAGTAAAAATCATAGATATTACTCGACCAAACTCACATACCTACCAACCCTTATCGTATAAAACAAAGGGAATCAAAATGGAGGAGGTGAGTGGTGTCCATGGTCACTAAAAGTTATGTAACCTGCACCCCAAGTGACATGAGATGCACCATGAGTCCCTAAAGCCTATATAGTGCACCTCATGAGGTACCTCTGGATTTTTAGACTCACTGTATGGAATGCCATTCACATGTCTAGGAAACATCATGATTCTCTAAATAAAAAGTGATCGATTTACCCATGGAATGTTCAAAGACCACAATGTAACCCATATTAGTCATGTGACACATAAAAAAAGTGGAAATACCCTCAGTACCATACATAAAATCTTGCATGACACCCGACCTCTGTCACATAAAATTAAGAAGATAAGAAAGGAGAAGAAGATCAGGGTTCATAGTCACTGAAGGGCATGTGATGCACCCAAGACACCCTCGGCATGGTACATCGAGACCCTAAGACAAGCCATCCATGGACTTATGAAGGCCTTCTGATGGTCATTTGGATATTTAGAATACACTTGTACATGTCAACATGATGAAATGGAATTCCATTGAGGCCCAAGTCCACTATAGTTAACAATAATCCTATAAAGGACAGATGGACTTGTGGCCGCTGAAAATTAGGTGGAGGCCTTGATGTGTCCACCACAAAGACTCAAAAAACCGCGTAATTCCAGACCCCGTGTTGATATCTGCCTAGAATCGTGCGAGATTACCCACACTAACCAGCAAGTATGCAGATGGATACGCCTATAAATAATCTACTCCAACTCATAAAAGTGTTGGTTGGTTCGTTGGTTGGTTGATCAAACACTATATTTTTGGACCCATACATCTGTTACGCATGTCAGGGCACATAATTTGGGCTATTTGTAACGACCCAAAGATTCATGAATGGAAAACCCCTCTTGATCTAGTTAAATGTCTCTTTATGAAAAATGTTTTTATAAGATGTCAACTTCTTTGGTTTTATGTTAATAATTTTGACCGTTGTAAATATAGTCGTTGAATAGTGATCACATGATTAGTATAAATATAAGACCTTAATAAATCCAATTTACTCAGACAAAAGAAGTGATGGCCTCATCCAATAGAATTTCCCCATACAAAGCCCATTTTTCGGAGCTCAGAAAAGAGGTGGCATCCTTGGGCTTCGCCCTTGACCAATCCCAAGTTGATCTTCACCATGTCAAGCTCTAACGGGACCATCTACGGGAAAAGTGGAAGTTGATAGAGATTACCACTTGAGCGATGTTATCCGAGACACCCCAAGAGTCTGTCACCATCACACACCTTACCCTTAGGTCTTATGCGGCTGTTTTAAGGGGTTATGTAACAAATAAGTTGTACTATGTTCACGTACATTATTTTTGTATATAATAATGAATATAATTTCTAGTCATTTTTTATACATTGTAAATAGTTTTTAAAGTACAAATGGTGTTTTTAGTTATTATTTAATTGAGAAATATATTTAATTAAATTAAATGAATTTTTAATTAAATAATTTTTTAATAAAATATTATTATTATTATTAAATTAATTTTTATTAAATATAAATGATCTTATAATATTATGAATGCAATTAAAATTTTATATTAAGTTTGAAAGCCATTTCTGTCAAAACCCGTGAATTTTCGATAAATGTTGGTTTTTATTTTAAAAGTGAAAATTAACATAGTTAGAAACCTTTTAGATAAAATAAATGTCATTTCGGGAATCAGGACGTTGAAATTATCCAACGGTGAATTTTTCATAAATTTATGAGACCGTAAAATTTTTGGGTAAAAATTAAATACCGTTTAAATATATACTGTGTTTTATGACATCATAATGACACAATGGTGATGTAATAAAATACAATCATCCTTATGTTCTGAAAATATATGTCTTATCATTAAAATAATGTGATTTTGGGTTTGTTTGACTTACTTTTCAAAGCATTAATGGACCCCTCAAGACATATTCAACACTTTGCCTTTTTAAATTAGTTTCCATGGGAGTGTGACTCACCTCAACATAAGAAACCTTATTATTTTAAGAAGTTCGGACTTGGGCCTTATAAAATATTGTTTTCTTCTTCCCTTTTCAAAAAACCATGGTCAAAAACCATGGGATGTTTTGTGGTTTGGATTAATTTAATGTAAGGGGACCCAAACCTAAATAATAAAGAATTCTCTCACCTTTCCTATATAAACCCACCCATGCTCCCACTTACTCCTCACTAAAATACCTTGGAGTTCGTCCAACCTCTTCCCTACCCTCTCTAGAATCCTCCCAAGGTGCCCCAAGCTCCCAAGAAGCCTCTCACAATCCACTCTCTATCCTTTGGAAGCACACTTCCATGTAAGGGTTTTTTCTTCCTTTCTCATTTTTGTCAATTTTCTTTAAGTTGTATTTCCCTTTTAATTTCAATTATTAATGTTGGGGTATGGTTTAGCAACTCCCCCATACTGCCCTATTATTTTTTTAATGATGGGATACCCCTTTCCCTCTCGTTAAATTCCTCCCATGTACACCTGTTACTATGCCGAAATTCTGAAAGGAACTTCTCTCTCTTATTTTAAATTGAAGAAATACTTTTGTATCATGAATCTAAATTCCATTTAAATTGTTGTTACATGTATCTATATGACCTCCTTACATTCCATTACCTGTAAATATGATGAGGAACTTCTTTCTCTCTCATCAACCATTTTTTATGAATTCTTATGTCACGCTGTTACGCTGCCGAAATTGCACCGATTTTCTAAGCCAATATCACTGTGTAGTGAATACCATGCCCATTTCTCCATCAATGGTATTCACCTTTATGCACATTTACTTATTGATTTTAAAGTTTCATGTATGAATTCCACATTCCTTTATCATGGAATAAATTTTTATGTTTTATGAATCCATGTGTTATGATCCATGTGGCACACTTATACATGAAATGAAATGTTTAAGAAGGGTTCCCCCTTATAGTGCTCCAATGCATTGGGTAAAGTATAGTATCATGATACGTCATGTGCAATGAGTGTTGAATCATGCTAATTCAAGTGAAATAAGGTTTTAATCATGCTTTACGTACAATGAGGATTTACTCATGCTCCATGTGCAATGGGCTTTGGCTCATGCTAATTCCATGTTAAGTGTTGTTGCCACATTTCCATGTTATGATTATCATGCTTTATCATGCCTTTATGTTCATGTTTCTTTTATGATCTATTGATATTCCTATTGTCTAACATGTATTTTACTCCTCATGTTATTCCATGTGTACTCCCTTACTGGGCTTTATATCTCACCCTTTTCTTATGCGTGTCCTCAGGTTACCCCATGCAATGCTAAGTATGAGGGAATGTAGTGGTCATGTAAAGGATGTTTTCAATAGAGATGTTGTATTTCATGTTTTATGTTTTTATGTAATGATCCTAATCCCCAAAGACATTAAACCTATCGATCTTCTTTTTGTATCAAGTGATGTTTTATTTAATAAATAATGTTTAAGTTTGTAATAAAAACTGGGATGTCGTAGTTGGTATCAGAGGATAGGTTTAGTTATTTTTGGGATTAGGAAACCCTAGTGAAGCCTTAGATATAAAAATAAGTACAATAAAAACGTCCCTAAGTTTTGGTGAGTATTGACTAAGTGGGTTATCAAGCAAATACATCCTTGTCTGGATACGAGCAGGTAGAGGAGGCTTTGGCACAGATGTATCCTAGGTGTAAAACCCGAAAACACCGCTTTGAGCTAGACTCGAATGGGAACTGGTGCACGACAACGGGCCTTGCTGCACTTTTGGTTATGACACTCCCAGGGAATATGATTTGGTAAATTCACAAGCTTAGTATGAACCCATATTAATGGAATTATAAAAAATGCCCCTACAAATATTTGTTAGAAAGTAGATCATGAAAATACAAGATTGAAGCCAATAGACTCATGAGTTAAGGAATGAAAGTTTATTTATAAGTTGTCAACTTTTGTCTTTGGATTACCCTTTATGTGTTACCCCTATCTTTCTTTTATTCCATCCAATGGCCGGTAATAGGAGGACTCGGGCTAACAACCATTGTGAAGATCAGTGTGATGACTGTATTAATGAGATTCCCAATCCAATGGGAGCAGGATCCGCGAACGTTGTCACACTTCCCTCTTAGCTAACTCATGTTTTGAATAGAAACACGGGTCAAGAGGAACGTTCAACTCCCCCTAAGAAAGAACAAGTCACTATCAAGAGCTTCATGAGACAAAGGCCTCCTACTTTTAGTGGATCATATAATTCCACGATCGCTGAACAATGGATCAACTTCATTTAAAAGATATTCTCCATCCTCCAATTTTCTGAACAAGAGAAGGTTCTCCTGGCGGCTTATCGTATGGAGGGTGAAGCTTATCAATGGTGGACTTTGATCAAAAATAGGAAGCCTGAGGAGGAGATCAAGGCATTGGAATAGAAGGATTTCTGGAAGATGTTTTTCGATAAATATTTTTCGCACACCCTCCGACTTATGATGGAAAGGGACATCCTTTCCCCCAAGAAAAAAGATGATGAATCTGTTGGAGCATGCGAGGAAAACATCACAAGGATTGCACGATATGCTTCCGGCTTTGTCGTTACCCCTGAATGCAAGGTTGACCGCTTCTTTGGTGGGCTGAAGCCAAGTTTGCGGATAGCATTAGCGATCCGTGACTTCGACAGCTATGAGGAAATTGTCTGATGTGCCCTCAAGGTCGAAATGGAGATCGGGGAATCACAGGGGTATCATGGGGACAATAAGTGTAAGGTGGAATTCAATGCTGGTGGTCCGATGGATAAATCCAATGGTGCTAAGAAGATCCAGCACCCCACTTGCCAAAAGTGTGGGAAGAAGCACCCTGGAAATTTCCTTAAGGGGACGAGAAAATGCTTCAGGTGTGGAAGAGAAGGGCACCTAGCT
The DNA here is from genome assembly GCA_963277665.1 of Viscum album. Classification (NCBI taxonomy): domain Eukaryota; kingdom Viridiplantae; phylum Streptophyta; class Magnoliopsida; order Santalales; family Viscaceae; genus Viscum; species Viscum album. The sequence continues at coordinate 1,913,077,332 of OY728155.1, forward strand.
ATTAACGGTCGGCAAGAAGGACCCACGGCTGCGACAGAGGAGAGGAGTGCTCTGTTCGAACCTCAACGCATTGTTCAATGATACAAATGCAAAGAACTAGGTCATTTTGCAAATCAGTTCCCTAATCCAAGGGTTATCGGAGGCAACCAACAACCTCCAAGACAGCAAGGAAGAGCTTTTGCCATCACTTCTGCCGAAGTGAACCTCAACAATGATGTGGTGACAGGTACTCTAGTTATTCATTCAAGAATAGCGAATGTACTTTTTTATTCAGGTTCTATGCATTCTTTTATGTCTTGAATTTCTATTATAACAATCCCAACACCACCACAAATAATGTAAGTAAAGATGTCGGTGAGTACGAAAAATGGGGAAAATCATTGCATCCCATGCATATAAGTCCTCCCCTATTATAATCTCTGGATTAAATTTCCCGGCGAACCTCGTCATACTCCCTCTGGTGGAATTTTATGCAATTCATGGCATGGATTTGCTTTCCTTATATAGAGCCAACATAAATTGTCGGGAGAGGGAAATCACACTCCATATGAAGAATCGACCCTTGATTCTTTACATGTGTCAGGAAGAAGATGAATCTCCTTTAGATTCATCATCTCAAGCGTGGATATTACCGCCTTATGAGCATGTATATCTAGCTCAGATGATTGAGTCCAAGGAAGAAACCATCCTTGAAGAAATGCCTATTGTGAGGGAATTCGCTGAAGTGTTTCCCGAGAAACTTCCTGGTCTTCCTCCAAGAAGAGATATTGAGTTCTCAATTGAAGTTATACCAGGGGCGCTACCAATATCCAAGACTCCATATAGAATGGCTGTTGTGGAGCTTGAAGAGCTGAAGAAACAACTACATAAGAATCTGGATAAAGGGTTATACGCCCAAGTGATTCACCATGGGGTGCACCAATCCTCTTCGTCAAGAAGAAGGATGGGTCAATGCGGATTTGCATCGATTATCGTGAACTTAACAAAATCATGATAACAAACATGTATCCTCTACCAAGAATCGATGACTTTTTTGATCAGCTTCATGGGGCACAATACTTCTCCAAGGTGGATTTGCGGTCGGGATATTATCAAGTAAGGGTGAAGAAGGAATATGTCCCCAAGACTGCTTTTCATACAAGGTACATGCACTATGAATTCATAGTAATGCCTTTCGAACTCACCAATTCTCCATAAATATTCATGGACTTGATGAATAGAGTCTTTAGAGATTACCTTGACAAATTTGTGGTAGTATTTATCGATGATATTCTAATATACTCCAAAACCAAGGAGGATCATGAGGAGAATTTAAAAACTGTACTAGAGACTTTGAACAAGGAGAAGCTCTATGAAAAGTACAACAAGTGTGAGTTCTGGTTGAAGGAGGTCTCATTCTTGGGCCATATCATCACAAGAAAAGGGATATTTGTGGACCCTTCCAAAACATATGCAATTGAGGGATGGCCGAGGCCAACATCGGTAATGGATATCCGTAGCTTCTTGGGGTTAGCTGGATATTATCGACGATTTGTGAGAAATTTCTCACGATTTTCCAACCCTCTTACAAAGCTAACTCGAAAGGGAGTAAAGTTTTCTTGGAGTGATGAATGCGAAGAAAGATTCAAGGAGTTGAAAAGGAGGCTTATCACTGCACCCGTGCTCACTTTACCCACAAGTGGGGAACATTATGTGGTATTCAGTGATTCTTCAAAGAAGGTCTTAGGTTGTGTGCTGATGCAGAATGATAAAGTGATATCCTATTCCTCAAGGCAGTTGAATGTCCATGAGCGAAACTATCCAACGCATGATCTGGAGTTGGTGGCTGTGATCTTTGCATTGATAATCTGGCAGAATTATCTCTATGGAGGGAAATGTGAGATATATACTGACCACAAGAGTCTTAAATATATATTCACACCGAAATATCTTAATATGGGCCAGAGAATATCGATAGATCTCATCAAGGATTATGATTGTTCAATACATTACCACCCTGGGAAAGCGAACAATGTGGCAGATGCCCTAAGTAGAAAGGACCCATCAATTCTATCAATGATGATAATTGAGAAGGATCCAATCTTCTTATACTTGATTAAGATAGACGTGGGAATCATAAAAAAAGGGAACATCATCAATCCTTTCACAAATGATTACTCAACCATCTCTTTTGTAAATGTTAAAGGATTCTCAAAAGGATGATGTGGGAATTCAAGAAAAAGTGGAAGCTATCAAAAAGGGTAAATCCTCAGAGATTAATGTTAATGAAGAAGGAATTGTGCGGTTTGGGAAAAGACTATGTGTTCCATCAAGTCTGGAGCTAAAGAAGGAACTTTTATATGATGCACATAGTTCAAATTTCTCTGTTCACCCAGGGAGCACAAATATGTATCTAGATCTCCGAGAAAACTTTTGGTGGGATAATATGAAGAAGTAGATCGCTGAATATACATCAAAGTTCCTGGTGTGTTAGCAAGTGAAGGAAGAGAGGCAGAAGTCTAAGGGGATGATGCAACCATTTCCCATACCAGAATAGAAATGGGAGAACATCACCATGGACTTTGTCACCGGACTTCCAAGGAAATCCAAAGGCAACAATGAAATCTGGGTTTTTGTGGATCTTCTATCAAAGACTGCACACTTCATTGCTATTCGGGGGGATTTTTCATTGGATCAACTTGCATGGATATATATCAGGGAAGTGGTAAGGTTTCATGGAGTACCACTATCTATTGTTTCTGACCGAGATCCAAGATTCACCTCTAAGTTTTGGAAGATTCTTCAACATTCTCTGAATATTGAACTGAACTTCAGTATGGCCTATCATCCTCAAACTGATAGCCAATCCAAGCGGACTATCCAAACACTTGGGGATATGTTGAGAGCATGCTCAATGGACTTTAAAGGAGGATGGGATCAACATATTCCTCTAGTTGAGTTCTCTTATAATAACAGTTTCCACTCGAGCATCCAAATGGCACCATATGAAGCCCTGTGTGGGAAAAGGTGTAGAACACTGGAATGTTGGGATGAGGTCGGTGAACGTAAGCTTCTTGGACCAGAAATGGTCGAAAAAATGGTGGAGAAGGTGAAAACCATTCAGCAGCAAATCAAGGCAGCCCATAGTTGACAGAGGAGTTATGCAGATAATCGTCGATGAGACCTTGAATTTAAAGTTGGGGACATGGTGTTTCTACGCATATCTCCGTGGAAAAGGTCATGAGGTTTGGAAAGAAAGGGAAGTTAAGTCCAAGTTACATCGGCCCCTTCGAGGTTCTTGATCGTGTTGGAGCTGTGGCCTATCGACTAGTACTTCCACCTACTATGGCCAAAGTACTTGATGTATTTCATGTATCCCTCTTATGGAAATACACATCGGACCCTTGACATGTACTCTCTTCTGAGGTGGTACAATTGGAAGACGATCTTTCTTATGAGGAGAAACCAGTGAAGATCTTAGATCATAGAGAAAATGTTCTACGAAATAAGACAATGCCCCTCGTCAAGGTGTTGTGGAGAAACCCAAAGTTTGAAGAAGCAACTTGGGAATTGGAGGATCTGATGAAGCTGAGTTACCCACATTTGTTTTAGTGTGGGAAAACCAAAATTTCGAGGGTGAAATTTCTTAAGGGGGGAAATATTGTAAAGCCCCAAAGTTTCATTAATAGAAAATCCCTCTTGATCCAGTTAAATGTATCTTTATGAAAAATGTTTTTATAAGATGTCAACTTCATTGGTTTTATGTTAAGAATTTTGACCGTTGTTAATATAGTCGTTGAACAGTGATCACATGATTAGTATAAATATATGACCTTAACAAATCCAATTTACTCAGACAAAAGAAGCGATAGCCTCATCCAGTAGAATTGCCCCATACGAAGCCCATTTGTTGGAGCTCGGAAAAGAGGTGGAATCCTTGGGCTTCACTAGTGACCAAGCCCAAGCTGAGCTTCACCATGTCATGCTCGAACAGAACCGTCTACGGGAAAAGTGGAAGTTGATAGAGATTACCACTCGAGCGATGTTATTCGAGCCACCCCAAGAGTCTGTCACCATCACACACCTTACCCTTAGGTCTTATTCGGCTGTTTTAAGGGGTTATGTAACAAATAAGTAGTACTATGTTCATGTACATTATTTTTTTATATAATAATTAATATAATTTCTAGTAATTTTTGATACATTGTAAATAGTTTTTAATGTACAAATGGTGTTTTTTGTTATTATTTAATTAAGAAATATATTTTATTAAATTAATGGATTTTTGAAATAAATAATATTTTAATAAAATATTATTATTATTATTAAATTAATATTTATTAAATATAAATGATCTTATAATTTTATGAATGCATTTAAAATTTTATATTAAGGTTTGAAAGCCATTTTTGTCAAAACCCGTGAATTTTCGATAAATGTTGGTTTTTATTTTAAAAGTGAAAATTAACATATTTAGAAATTTTTTTAGATAAAATAAATCCCATTTCTGGAATTAGGACGTCGAAATTATCCAACGGTGAATTTTTCATAATTTTCTTAGACAGTCAAATTTTCGGGTAAAAATTAAATACCATTTAAATATATAATGTGTTTTATGACATCATAATGACCCAATGGTGATGTAATAAAATACCATAATCCTTATGTTCGGCCAATATATGTTTTATCATTAAAATAATGTGAATTTGGGTTTGTTTTACTTACTTTTAAAAGCACTAATGGACCCCTTAAGACATATTCAACACTTTGCTTTTTAAATTAATTTCCATGGGAGTGTGACTCACCTCCACATAAACAACCTTATCATTTTAAGAAGTTCAGACTTGGGACTTATAAAATATTTTTTTCCTCTTCCCTTTTCCAAAAACCATGCGAAAAAACCATGGTATGGTTTGTGGTTTGGATTAATTTATTGTAAGGGGACCCAAACCTAAATAATAAAGAATTATGTCACCTTTCCTATATAAACCCACACAAGCTCCCACTTCCTCCTCACTATAATCCCTTGGAGTTCGTCCAAAATCTGCCCTACTCTCTATAGAATCCTCCCAAGGTGCCCCAAGATCCCAATAAGCCTCTCACAAGCCTCTCTCTAGCCATTGGAAGCACACTTCCAAGTATGGGTTTTTTCTTCCTTTCTCATTTTTGTCAATTTTCTTTAGGTTGCATTTCCCTTTCAATTTCAATTATGAATGTTGGGGTATGGTTTTGAACTTCACCCATACTTCCCTATTATTGTTTGAATGATGGGAGACCCCTTTCTCTCTCATTAAATGTCTCCCATGTACACCCGTTACTATGCCGAAATTCTGAAAGGAACTTCTCTCTCTTCTTTTACATTCAAGAAATACTTCTGTATCATGAATATAAATTTCATTTCAATTGTTGGGACATGTATCTATATGACCTACTTACTTTCCATTACATGTAAATATTACGAGGAACCCCTTTGTCTCTCATCAACCATTTTTTATGAATTCTTATGTCACGCCATTACGCTACCGAAATTGCACCGATTTTCTAAGCCAATGTCATTGTGTAGTGAATACCATGCCCATTTCTCCATCAAGGGTATTCACCTTTATGCACATTTACATATTGATAGTAAAGTTTCAGTTATGAATTCCACATTCCTTTATCATGGAATAAATGTTTATGTTTTATGAATCCATGTTTTATGATCCATGTGGCACACTTATGCATGAAATGAAATGTTTAAGAAGGGTGTTCCCTTATAGAGCTCTAATGCATTGGGTAAAGTATAGTATCATGATACTTCATGTGCAATGAGTGTTGACTCATGCTATTTCAAGTGTAACAAGGGTTTACTCGTTCTTTATGTGCAATGAGGATTTACTCATGCTCCATGTGCAATGGGCTTTGGCTCATGCTTATTCCATGTTAGGTGTTGTTGCCACATTTCCATGTTATGATTATCATGCTTTATCATGCCTTTATGTTCATGTTTCTTTTATGCTCTATTGATATGCCTATTGTCTAACATGTATTTTACTCCACATGATATTCCATGTGTACTCCCTTACTGGGCTTTATAGCTCACCCTTTTTTTATGTGTGCCCTTAGGTTACCCCATGCAATGCTAAGTATGAGGGAATGTTGTGGTCATGTAAAGGATGTTTTCAATAAAGATATTTTATTTCATGTTTTAAGTTTTTATGTAATGATCCTAAACCCTAAATACACTAAACAACTCGATCTTCTTGCTGTATCAAGTGATGTTTTATGTATTAAATCATGTTTAAGTTTGTAATAAAAGCAGGGTTGTCATATATTGCACACCATAGATCATGAGAATATTTATATTTCTACTAGGTGATATGTTGGTGGACTGCTAGAATAGTCATGTGTCAGGCATTAATCCCTTCATGTGATTAATAAAAGATTACACAAAGGAATTCTGGCAACACATGTGAATACCATATCGCATGTCATCTGGATCACGTGAGACCCAAACAAACTAACACTTAATTAAACCAAGGGACTCTGAATATAAGTGTGAAAAACACGGATTTAAAGTAGAAGACCCAAGATAAATACATGATTGTGGTCTTATGCATGATTCACCTATGTCAATTAGGAACACATGACAGTACCAGGTCGTGCCACCCAGACTTCACAACATCCCTTAAACAAGTCATCTGGGATATTTAGAATGCTTTGGACATGTCGGGAAAAGTCTTGGGGACCCATTGGGGGAATCAATTTGATCCTAAAAACCCTCTAAGTTCTTCACCCCAGAATTGAAACATCCTTAAAATGCACATCCTGACTCATATAACGACGGACACTCATGTTAGTCGAGTCTCTTTGACACATCTGAACATGAAAATCTAGCTCTCATGGTCCCCCTCCCCAGACGTGTTTTCCTAGTCCCGTGATGTTATGCTGAGGTGTCAGCTAAGGCATGGGACACCCCCAGACATGTCTTCCTAGTCTCTTGATGTCCCTCAATGTGTTATCTAAGTCCCACGACACCCCTCAGACTGTGAAACCATGGCTCTCGTGACACCCTCCTCATGTGTCAAGTAAGGTCTCATGATGATCTCTAAGGTATGACAATAGGGTCATGTGAAGCCTTCTAGATAATAAGGACTATTCATCAGGGTTGACTCAATTCTTAAGCCCCATCATAAAGATAATTATGAGGACTTTGATTCCAACCATAATCAGGTTACATAGGATGCCTCCTTAAAGGCATGATATCCATATCAAAAACTCTAAGCATTGCCCCAATTCTCAGATCCCATAACTATGTTCCATAAGTCTAATCATTCACACCCCCATTTTTCTTACAATGATCATGGATGACATGGAATTAGGGGGATTCTATGGAAAATTGATTAGGTATCAAACACCCATTCACTTGGGAGGCCTCAGTGTATAAGTCCCAATACAAGAGAACTATGAGAATTAAGATTCACATCATAATAAGGATATGTATGATTTATCCTTGATACTCAAGCTAAAAAATTTGGAATTTTGACATCCCCCATATTAGTCCTTACACATGACTTTAGACTGCACATATATACTGAACTACATGGGTTTCGATTCATACAATAACCATCATACATAGGAGGCCTCATAATGGCTCAATCCCATCCTCATAATACCAACTGCCTCCCTAAGAGGGAGAATAGCCCAAAGCACATGGTCATATAGTTTTATCATATAAGAAACCACTCATGACTATAAATTTGTGAATAACCTAAAATGCATTCTGATGGATACAAATAATATATCCTAATATGTTGCAAATCGAAGACAATTAACCCATTTACGTTTTGTTAGGGTAACATATCCCACATTGGGAATAGGAAGAGATTCAGGAACATGCCTTAAATTAATAATATAGTCCTAGAGTATGAAACTATTCCCCCCAAAAGGGTAAGATGAGCTTGACCTACCATCATCTAGACCAATGAGAGTCCCCAAGAGTCACTAGGCCTAAAATCCTAGATGACCTTTGGCCATTGGAATGTAGTTCCATGCCCAACTATGTTTTTTTGACACTTTCACTGAGGTGTTCATCCATCCTTTTTAGAGGACACACATCTATTTCCATTCATTCCCACTTTCCAAAGGTGGGTGATGTCTATTCCTTATTGAGGGAAGTTTTCTCCTTGATTGAAAAAAGATGATTTGTTGTTTTTTTCTTCTTCTGTGGATTCCTCATCAGTACTCATTTCCTAGTCTGGGTCTCCCTTATATATTTGAGTCGTGGTTCTTGAATTTCATTCCCAGTGCCATATCTTTGTTGTAACTGGGTAATTACACAACTTCCATCAAAACATTCTATGGGGTCTTGACATGGTCGAAACCTTCGGTAGGAGTAGATGACAACATCCGTCATGTCGGGGAATATCTAGTAGTGTGGAAATTGGAAAACATGTATTATTTCTCATAAGAGGTCATCTCAAGGGTGCAGAAACAACGGAATCCCACGTCGACTGTGGGGTGTCTTATGCCAAAGTCATGTCTCTAAGTTTTTCCTTAGCTTCCCAGGATTAACATGGTGTATGTCGTGAGTTTAACGCCTTGTGGAGATAGTTATGCCAAATTTCTGTCTTCTGAGGTTTTCCTCGGTCATCTCATGTTTAACACAAGGTAGGCCATGCGTTTAACATTTTGCGAAGGTAGAATGAGAGTGATCAGAACGTCCCATAGAGGTGGATCAGATTGGTACGTCCATATGAGAGAACTCCTCGAAGGTTTACCAAATGGATGGATCAAAACACCCAATGAGGATGTATCTGAAATGGTGTGTCCCATAGAGGGATGATATCACACCATGAAGAATGATCTGGACACCACTAAGGAAGGATCAGAAAGAGTGCACCCAAAAATATGGAACACCAGATGGATAGGTTATAATTTCCAATAAGAGTATTACTAGGGTGGTGTGTTCCATAAATGGAAGATGTCACACCATGAAGGCTGATTTGGACACCACTAAGGGAGGACTTGGGAGATTTCACCCCAGAATGGGGGGCACCAATGTTTACCATTGGCTGGGATTGGACTGCATAGAGGTTTCCTACATACCATGTGTCGACAACAGGGATCAAAACCTGTGTAGTTTGGAGGGGTGATGAATCAGATTGTACACAAAGGATAATGACCTAGGGACATGATAAAGATTAATCTTGGTTTGTAGACAATTTCAAGAGGGACACTCTTCGTTGAATTATTATCGATTCTATGGGGTTATGTGTGGTTATATTCCCTAGGGAATGGAATGATCCCACTGGGATTTGGTGGCCCCAGTAGGAATCAAGATGGATGATGGAGAGTCAAATTAAGTGGATGGTGAATGAGATGGAACTATCATTAAGGTGATATTAGTATTGGGATTAAACCTCAGAGAGGCTTCCTACCTATGCACGTGGCAGGGAATCAATGTCTGCGTTGTTTGGTATGGGGGAATATGATTAGGCGGTACACATAAGACAACAACCCAATGATATACTGGGTCTTATGTGTTGTTAGAATCCCAGGGTTGGTCTAATGCTCAAGGGGCAGACCAGAGATGCAGTTCCTAACAGGGGGGATACCAAAGTTTACCACTATTTGGGGTTTAACCTCAAAGAGGATTCCTACGTACCATGTCCAGGAGACAAGGATCAAAAAAATGTAGTTGATAATACAATGGCTTACCATCATATGGGGTTTACGACGACTTACTACTGGACAGGTTTCCATCAACTTACCACTGGATGGGGTACACAATATTACAGTTGATTGGGGAACACAATGGCTTACCATCGATTGGGGAACTCAACGGCTTACCATCGATTGGGGAAGACAACAAATTACCATCGATTGGGGAAAAATTGTCTTAACATCCATTTGTGAACACAATGACTTACAATCGATTGAGGCTGGGCATCAGGGAGGCTTTCTACGTACCTTGCTTAAGAGACAAGTATCAAAGCCCACATAGTTTGAATGGGTATAGTTTACCCTCTTGTGGGACTAAAAGGGGAGTGCAGTTTAACATCATAGAGGATGTGGATGGAGAGATGTGAAGTCGTCCAGACTGATGGTTGTTTGGTTTGAACCTCAGGGAGGCTTCCTGCATACCCTACCTAGAAGACAAAGATCATATTCCACGTAATTTGGGAGTGTTTGGTGAACCAACGTGAAGGGGTTGGAACAAGTAGGTGTTGGGATTGAAACTCAGGGAGGCTTCCAACGTACCTTTCCTTGGTAAGGAAAAAAGTCCATGTATTTAAAAATGGTTTGGAAACCCGACATGAAGGGGTTCAAACCATTAGGTGTTGGGCATGAACCATAGGGATGCTTCCTACATACCTTACCTTGGAAAAGATCAAAGTCCACATAGTTCAGAATTGGGGGCTTGGGACTTACATGCTAAGGCGACCAAGGAATGATGTCATGTTCAACACATAATATAATCCCACATGAGTCATGGTTGGTGTGAGAAATAAAAGGCAGAAAATAAGTGACAATCATGGTGTAATGGTGCGGTCACAAAGGGTGGTGAATAGGGATTATGTATGGAAGATGCATGGGTTCCTCTGTGGAGTGTAAAAGGTGGATGGGGCTTACGTGTGGATGATACCCAGGTGTTGCTATGGAGTGGCAATGGTGTATGGGGCTTACGCATGGAAGCTGCCTAGTACCACTAAGGGGAGGCCATAGTGTATGGGTCTTACACATGGATGTTGCCCGGGTGCTGTTAAGGTGCTGCAATAGTGGATGGGGATTACGCATGAAATCTGCCAGGGTGACACTAAGGAGTGGAAACCGTGGATGGAGATTACACATGGAATCTGCCCAGGTGATTCTATGGAGCGACAATGGAGGATGGGGATTACGCATGGATGCTGCTCGGGTGCCACTAAAGAGTGACAATGGTGGATGTATCTTACGCATGGTTGTTTTCCAAGTTCCACTGTGGAGTGGAAATGTTGGATGGGCGTTACGCATGGAAGCTACCTGAGTGCTGCTATGGAGAAACAATGGTGGATGGGGCTTACACATAGAAGTTTCTTGGGTGCCGCTAAGGAGTAGAAATAGTGTATTTGGATAACACATGCACACTGCCCAGGTGCCACTAAGAAGCAGAAACTGTGGATGGGTATTAAGCATTGAAGATTATCAGTGTCTTCTTCATGTCTGGACATGAGTGAATCCCAACTCCCAGGTGGATTGAGGCATATAATTGAGGTCTACGCTTATGCTCTAGTGCACAAGCAGAATAACATGAAGGGATTTGGAATCAGTTCGAACAAAGGGAGATGAAAAGTGTGAATCACATGCAAGACATTTGGAACGAGGTGAGGGTGGTGTGACGATGGAGGATAACTATTGACTGTGTTCGAAAGAGAGCATCCACATTTTGTTGGCCTAAAATTGGGACAAACAAATGAGGGTCATCTATTGACTGTGTTCGAAACACATGACTTGACTCAAAGTGTCGTCCAAAGTCGTCTTGGGTGTTGTCCCAGAATAGTAGGGGAGCTAAGGCAGTATGGGACCAGGCCATTAGGGGGTCCCTTTAGACATTAAATAGGATGAAGATCCTAATCAAGGACACACAAATCATGAGGTGTAGTGGTGGAATGCTAAAACAGATTCCAATACTCATGAAATTATTGTACTATAATCATGGAATGAGTTATCTTATTCTTTTCACATACTCCATCTCTTATATGGAATACGATTCATAATATTATTGAATGGTAGGGCATGCTACATTTTAAAGTCGTGTATAAGGGACTATTATCATCTTATTTTTGGATTATAAGTAATCTCTTATTTGGAACAAAATGAATCCTACGTTTGTCACATAGGGTCTGCTAAAATTTATAGGCATTTAGAGAGGACTATTAGCATATTAATCTTGGTTCATAAGGCATCCCTTTTTTAGCGCAAGAGGCATCCCATGATTGGAACATAGGGTGTGCTACCGTTCTAGTAATATATAGAGGACTATTGGAATCTTATGCTTAGTGCATAAGCCATCTCTTGTTTAGCGTATGAGGAATCCCATGATTGGAACATAAGGCGTGCTACAGTTTATAGTGGTGTAGATAAGACTATTGGCATCTTATTCTTATAGCATAAGGAATCATTTGTTTAGTGCAAGAGGAATCCCATTATTGGAAAATAGGGTGTTCAATAGTTTATAGTCGTGTAGATAGGACTATTTGAAACTTACACTTGGAGCATAAGGCATCTCTAGTTTAGAGAAATATGCTTCCTATATTTATCACATTGGGTGTACTATAGTTTAAAGTCATGTGGAGAGAACTATTGGTGTCTTATGCTTGTAGAAAAAGGCATCTATCGTTTGGAGCAAGATGCATTCAATAATTGTCACATAGGGTGCACTATAGTTTAAAGTCATATATAGTGGAATGGTAGGCATAAGGAGACTATAAATGGTTGGTGTTGGGACTTACGTAAGAGTATCCCTTTCTGGTGGATCCTGGCATAGGAGTCAGGTTATTGGGTTTAGAGGAGTTGCTTGAGGAATGTTTTGACTCATGGTACTCATGAAAGTGACAATGAGAATCTCAACACTAGACTTGTGAAAGGGACCAAGAGGAATATGTTGACTCAAGGTATTTAATGGAATTTGGAGGAGTATCTCAAATCATGGAATTCCATATGTGGAAGGTGGGTGCGCATAAGGGCGCAATGGAAAATTCCGATGACCCAACCCGAAAAGTTCGTGATGTGACTCTCCATTTTTTCATGGGGTCAGAGACAAAAGCGAAGGAACCAGCCTAGAAGGCCAGGGTGACACGCCGGCACTAAACCCGAGTGGGGGTGTGGGAGAGAAGACCCATGGTATTGACCGGGGGGCATGAAGGTAAGATCTTTTAAAAGGATAGGTCTTTGAGAAGTAGCTTCACAGAGGAAAGGTTCTTACAGATCATGGGGTCTCACAATGAGTACTCGTGATGGAAAGGCGCTCATGAAGCATGGCCTCATGGAGCATAGATCTCATGAAGAAAAGGGTCTCCCAGAGCAAAGGGTCTCACAGAGAAAAGGGCCTCGATGGGAAAAGGGTCTTGCGGAGAAAAGGGTCTCATAGAGCAAAGGGTATTGCAGAGCCATGAGCAACCTGAAGAAGCTCCCTCCTTCACAAAGGGCAAAGCCCTTTCCGAAGGGAAACACTTCCCAGTTATCGGGAGCTGTTTGAAATGGGAGATCAGCCACCCAAGGGGTAGTTTAATCGTGCTTATCAAGGGGTTGATCCAACTATTTGTTGGTGATGGAGGTCAGCGGAGAATGCCTTGGAGCACAAATGTGCGCCGTGAAGAGACAATGGAATCACAAAGGAAGTTTTTCTCCGCAACTAGATAGAGTTACCTCAGGTTTCTCCTAATCATAGAGTAGACCATCATTGGACTTTACGGCGCATGCAAAGGCTCTGTTCAAGTTCCCTCAAGTTGGTTGTAATCGCAGAGTCAACCATCATGGCCTTCGCAGTGCTCGTGGATGCTCCGGTCAAGTTCCCTATGCTCCGTGATCGCATAGGGAGCTTCGTGAATGGGCTATGCAAACTAGTTTTCTTTCTCAATATCAAATTCCCATAACTCCTAATCCATAACTCTGTTCGGGCTCTACGACTAGTCAATTCGAAGCTAGAGAAATGGGCTACGATTTGGGATCATGTATGGAAGAATTTGTAATATCTTGGGGATGAATCTTCTTGTGACAATAATATGGAAAGGGGAACCATAAAGAGTGTTAGGAAAATGTGAAAATGGTAATGCATTGAGTGGAATCCATTCCATGAAAACAAGTCCCACAAAAAAATGGTGAACCCAATGTGAAACTCTGGTATAAAAAATTGATCGAGTTATAATCTGCTGAACCATTCAATTTGTAACCATACACAAAAATAAAAGTTATAAATCTGATGTGAATCCCACTAATAAAAGACAATTGGTTTATAATTTTTTGAGCCATGTTGTTTTCCCCATATATACAAATAGCACTAATAGGCCTGACGTGAACCTCATAGGACACTTTAATTTGTAAATCATATACAAAAAAAGTTGTAAGACCATCCTAATCCGGTATTCATGGAATTCCATTCTTATGTTTACAAGTCCACACACGCAGAATGGCCAGAAAGGGAATGTGGGACAATTTTGTTAACCATGCATAACTTATTTAGCATAATCATGCCTATGATATAGCACTGATTGGTTGCCTTGTTCCTTGTTTTCCGTAGGATTTCAGACTCCCGATCTAAGAGAATTTATTCATATTTTATCACTTATTTCATTAATTTATCTTCCGATGTAACCCACATGGGTTGTAAAATAGTCTCACCTTCCAAACGGCTCGAGTAGTAGGTAGAAAACACGGTGATTCAAGAGTACCACTGATATAGTACAATCCTGACTATCGAAGCTGCTCTTGAGTTTGCAAGAGTTCCAGCCAGTGATTCCAGGTCGCTCAATGATGTTTATTTCTAAACTAATGGCCCACATCACCACGACCAATTTCATTGGGAGACTATCCCCAGAGCATGAAAACTTCCACCATTCGTACCTGATGAAGGTGTATCAAGTAGCTGGATCCATCTCCCTTATAAATCTAGCACCACCAATGAGAGTGACTTCTAACCACTATCACTAGAATCATCATACTGGTACCTATCAACTACCTGCTAAGAGTACCTCTCGATAGACAACCACCTCCGACAACCCAAGAATGAGCTCCACCGTGGAAGACTCATCGGAGAGGGAAGATGCTGGATACCTTGGAAGGGGATAACATCCACACTCATGCTGATAGCACCCACCAGCATACACTGGTAGGGACCAGTAAGCAGGATCATATCCTAGATCTCTCTTAAAAACGTATGTGGGTATATTCTCTCAGAAAACATGGTCAAGGATCTTACTCCAACCGCCATCAATGAATCCCATCGGAATATCATGATTGCACACAATGAAAAGAAGTGGGTGAACATCCCCACTTCAATAGAAGATATCTGTCAATTGTTCATGGTGAAGGAAAATATGTGGGCTTATATCCCCACACAAACATTTCTAAAATGATAATACATTTTAGACACAACTAAAGATCTCTGCCGAAATATTCTGAAACTATTAAAGATCAATGGGGTGACACAGACTCTTATATCAATAGCCAGAATGACTCAACACTCTAATCATCATGATCAACTGGTTGTACTGGAGAAACCACACATTCATTCTCTCACACGGGAGGATTACTGGAATATCTCGATAAAGGGTGAGGCATTAGATTGGGAACATAATCCCCTTCTAACTAGGCCCAATCATGTGAGAATAGCACATCCCTCAGTATAGGGGTGCATATTTGTCAAAGAAGTCATATGGAATAATATGGTGGCCCATGATCGGGCCCATATCCCCGTTTTGGATGAGGATAACCTAGTGATAGGGGAACAAGCCTTGGTACAGGTTCATATTCATGTCATTGGATCTTCATGTCATGCTCCCATATATTATAAAATCAAGGCACATATTCCTAGTTTTGACAACGAACATCTACGCCTGCATCATTCCAAGGAAATATAGTAGGCGGCTCATATTTCTTCTCCAATTCCCAAGATCTATCAGCATATTCTAATAGGGAATGCATATTAATAGTAGCCATATATTCTTGATCCAACTGAGGCCATCCTAGTGAGAGAGGAACACGCCTCAGGGTAGGTTCATACTTCTGCCAACAAATAGTAGTGGCATATCTCAAAGTCTAAAGATTGGGCACATACCCCCATCTTGACTAAGGCTCTCCAAGTGACAGTGGCACACACCTCAAGATAGGCTCATATCCCTGTCGAAAATTAGGAAGCTTATCGACATATTCTAATAGCTCCTCATCAGAGGTATCATATCTTTGCAGCACCATCCAATTATATACAAATTCTTCAAAACGTCTTACAACATGGCCATGTCCATACACAACCACAAAAGTTAGGTCATCATACTCTGACAATGACGCAGAACATGAATCATATTTCTAATCTACTCAATTCTAGTCTCCATGAGGTTGTTTGAGACACCCTCTCAACACTATAAGGTTCTATCACCTCTTTTATTGAATAGTAAGCAGAATACATTCATTATCATGATAGTCCTCCCCATCGTAATGTGGAGATGGATCAATGAGACTCTACTCCTAACATCCTCTGTGGTCAACCTCCTCATGATGATATCTGTCATGGGAAAGGAGGACTTCCCTTTTTTTAGATACCTCCATATAGAGAGGTGAACCAAGCACTAACAACTTCATATAGAGAGTTTCTTAAAACACTACGGTCAACTGTATATAGTCCCCCATCTGCTGCAAGCCGCTCTCCACTCCCATCAGCAGGTGACCATCAGAGTCACCTTTAATGGTATTATCATGTGAAGGAATGTAAGTATGCTGAATAAGAGGTAGACATTGACATATAGATATATTTTTATGGGCAAAAACCACTCCAATAGGTTCTGGCCCCTCACTACTTACAACTATGATATCCTCAATGAGCAAAAAATGAGTGAATTATTTATCTACACTATAATATGTGGGCTACTCATTAGTGACTAAATGATATACATCCCCCTTATTCAGGATATGAGCTTTACCTTTAGAAAATCAGGATAATCTGTTGCCAGCTTGAACTATAAACTATCTCTATGGACCGAGATCCATAACCAGAAAAGAACAGATCAAATTCGCAACGCGCTTTCCGCCATTACATCATGACAATTTGATAGGTGATCTCTGAAGCCACATCAGGCATCTGAATTCTAGGATGAGGAAATTATGGAGAATTACACTTATCCTCTAACCTAGAATAGTAGGGGCCCTCAAACACCACATCATTCAATGTTATAGCCTCTGAAAAAGTTAGGGAATCATGAAATTCTTGGGATAGTTGGTCACAGAAATAAAATGACCCTACTCCAATAATGACTAGAAATCAGACATGGGGAGATAGGATAGCCAACAAGACATAAATATAGGCTCCTAAAGATAATAGGAGGATGTTCTAAACAAAAATATTGATATTAAAAAAACCTAGATAAATACCCACAAGGAACAATCCTCATCATGGGATTCCATCACACCCATCTCTCACGGAATCAAAACTGCACCACGTCATAGAGAACACAGTAGCAACTACCATAGGATGTGTCAAGTAAAAAACTCATCCACATGGGCTAGGTTAAAAGTTTCCAATTCCTCCACCCCTCGATTCATCAGTTCTAGAGAAAATTCTATGAATTCTTTCAGTAGTCATAGGTGAACCCTAACACACATGGATGGGGGAATTTATATCTTAACCACCATCTCAAAAAAATTAACCCCTAAAAAGGGATGGGAGACATCAGTAGTGATTCAAGAACACCTCAACCCCAATGGGATGGTGATAGCTACATATTCCTGTCTGAAAATAGCCCCAGATAAACCCCATCCCACAGGGCTGGGGGAATTTTTATCATTATCAGCACCATAGAGGGAATCATTATTCTCTATGTTGGTAGGAAGAGATCAATGGTTGGTATCCCACCAATTCCTCCCACTTTAAGACAATCCTCTATTGGTTGGCGCTCATTCAACAACCCTAACCACAAATTTCATCAAGGTCACCATTCATAATCCAAGAGGAGAGGAGCATATGGTGAAAGCAATCAGACCGTGTTGGGTTCACAAGACAAAATGGGCCAAAAATTCCAAGGGTTTAAATAACAACCCTAAAAAAGGCCTTAATAAACTGTATTTCCATGTGGAAAGAAATGAAACTACCACCATTACTAGATATTTGTATGTGAACATCGCCACTCATAACATGGAATAAATGGATCAAGATCCCAATGCAGAGGGTCACAATAGGGATTACATACGCTCAGAGGAGGGTGATTTGGATACACCAAATGATGGTTTATGCACCCGGAATCAAATAAGGCTCTATAATTTTACACCAACAAATAATTAGGTTTCACCTCCTCAGAAAAAAATGTGTATAGATAAATGGAAAAAAGTGACCGAACATAGGTTTCCATATTCAGAAGAAAAATTATTGCAATATGAGAGTGAAATAAAAGCTCTCCGATAGCTCAAATGAGGAGCCACTCAGGGTAAATATTCTTGTTGGTTGTCATATCCAGCTAGAGGTGAATATTCTCCATCCTATGGTTGATCCATCAACTAGAAGAGTGTCTTAATATTAGATTGGAACCGGGTCTAGACAGCCCATTCATATAAACAAGGAATCTATGAATTATGGGGACATCCTCTGATGAGGCGATAGTCTCTCCCTCTTCAAGGTAACTCTTTAGTCATAGGGAAAATAGAGGATCAACAGAGGTGAAAGTGGGACCACCATATCTGCCCCCACACACTCCCTAGAGACGGGAGGTGACTCAAATAATAGTGCCTCTAGATTTTCTCACTACCATTGAATCTATGGATACTCTGATGGAAGCCATGTAAGAGAAACACATTCCAGTGCATCCGGATAAGAATTTTTATCCCAACAGGGTAGATGATACCCCACCTCCACCCAACATTGGCAATCCTAACTTTTATTCCTTCAACAGTGTAGGAAATCTTGAGCAGTATATCACATAGTTCATGTCTCAATGCGGTCTGATGATGGGCCCTTAGGATCATCAATAGGTGACTAAGATAAGTTGTTTCATATAGACATTGATAGGGTGGTACTTCGACTAGTATTTTAGTCCGCCTGTATGATATATCACAAGATGGGAAAACATACATCATCAGTTATTTTACCAATTCAGTTCAAAACTGAGAAAGTCGTTGATCGTTGACCTAGATAACTGCAAGAAGAATGAGAATTAACGGGTTTCCAACTTCATAGAATGTTGAAAGGTTCTAAC
Organism: Viscum album; assembly: GCA_963277665.1. Classification (NCBI taxonomy): domain Eukaryota; kingdom Viridiplantae; phylum Streptophyta; class Magnoliopsida; order Santalales; family Viscaceae; genus Viscum; species Viscum album. Next base: position 1,913,096,228 of record OY728155.1, read on the forward strand.
TTATTCGCTCAACATCCCTCTCTTATAGGAACAACTACTAGAACATTGTGCATAAAATATCAGGGATGATCTTGAGACACCTCTAATCCCCATGAAATATCCCATTGGATTCAAAGAGTTCACTAAAATATCGAATAATATTGATGTTTCTATTCAACAAACCCAATCCAAGTCTCAGCCCACTCCCATATCACATGGAAAACATCCATGCGGAGTGGAAGTTGCAGGTGTCACCTCATGCCTGCAACTACCCAAGCACGCATGCAAGCTTCGAACCGCCCAGCACCACCTTCTAGTGGACAATAGCTGTAGAATCTCCCTTGCTCAAAAGCATAGGGAAACCAGGGCCACATATGATTTTATGAATAAATGAATGCGGGTACTTCTTCTGAAATGATCAAGTCTCGGGATAAAATCTTAGAAGTCGTGGACAATAACCTCCTCGCATTTCCGTAGCCCAAGAAGCCTGATGATGTCAACCTCACTGATCATCCCAATTAATTACCTTTCCATAGAATTTTGGGTCATAATATCCAGAAACGTTTCATCATTCGGGATGTCCTTCAAGGCATGGTCAACTCTAGATAGGTTACATTAGACAATTCTCTAGAACAAGTGGCTTTTAGAACCATTTCCTGATCAGAGGGAGAGTGGGGATGGCAGAAATTTCCTACTAGGAAAGAACAAAATTTCAATAAATGGATGACTCGTAAAATAGTTGATCGATCCCATAGTTCCCTTAAGGAACATTTGTGAAAAACTGCAACATTTTACCCAACCAAAAAAGGTGATGTCTGATGTACCTCCCAAGGATGGGTGTGACCACCATAATTAGGAAAAAATTGAACAGGAAGAGTCATATTATGCTCCAACTAAGACTCTAAATCTTGTATATTTATTCCCTACATCATCTTTGGAATGGACACCACCCCAAAAAATGGAATCTTTATCAGGAGAAGAGATCATATTCTGTTCTTTCAACACCATAAACTTAGAGAACCACTTCTCTGATGTTGAGTATTCCCATTAACATGGTTTTCCCATATATGACAGGGGAATGAGAGGGCTCATTCACTGGAGTTGAGGATACCGGGGAAAATGTGATTTTGGTAGAGCCCAATATTCTATCTGCATCCCCATGCAGGACATTTATACAGTTGAGACTCATGGGAAATCACTTCATCATGCTCAGAAGAGATAAAGAGGTTCCTCATATCCGACCAACAGTCACCCGCAACCAATTTTCTTTTATGATCGTTTAATAGGGGTTCAATCTGATCAACCCAGACAATGGGGAAGACTAGAGAATCATATTACACTATAATAGGATAATACCTTAACCTCCATGAAAGTCCTAGTTCAATCAACCTCATCCACACTAGATTATGAGCGGCATGCCCAGGAGCATCCTCATATAAGGTAACAACAACCTCTAGTATAAAAGTGTGATGTTCTGAAATTTCTATCTATAGCCCCGACCAATACCTTAATCATACATATTATTTTTCTTGAAAAATAACTCAGGGGGCCAAATTTTAAGGTCCTCTGAAACCCAAAGGAATTTGAGATCAAATTTTCTACAGCCGAGGTCTATCTAATGGAGACCATGTGCTTAGGATGTCATGTATCCATCTCATTCACTAATCAATATCAAGAGCATTCCATCTAGGGACACCCTAGACCCTTGTACGTATCATAAACACCCAATAATGTCAATATCTAAATGGTTTTGATTGACATGCATCTGGGATAAATCTCATCCTGACCTGAATCCTCTAACATTTGGGGTATGGATAATGAGATGTATCCCCTACAGATATAACCACCCTTGGGTATGATAAGCGTGGTCAAAGACCCCTCAGAAATATTAAGCTAGAGAAAAAATTTATGCAGCTCACATATGATGCTGAGGTCACAGTTAGCTAGAAAGACACTGCATGTAATGTGTTTTTTGGAAGACCCTGTATCCATAGACACATTATTGTACCATAAAAATTCCATCAATATTTGATGTACCCCATCAATGGAAAGTTCAGAATACTTCATTGAAAAAATTCACCCATCAATATTTGTAGAGTCATATATGGTGAATCATAATTCTACAAGAAGGGAGACATGAAAATGGTGGCAGATGATATATACATGTTGTTTCACCAAATGGTTTAGAGACCACCACTCTATATCTATAGAGCATTCTTGAAGAGGATATCATACTCCCCAAAAACATAGTCAAAAAAATAGACCTAGTTCCAAAGTCCTCGAATTCTCCCATCCTCAGCAATAGTCATCTTCACCATCTCTCTTCTATAACTCAGATGACAAGATATGATGTTATTTCTTCTAATGAACTCCCTCACCCTGATAGTGATGGAGAGGCCCCAAAATTTCCATCATCATCTGAAATTTTTTCTACAGACTCAGAAATGGAAGAATATATGGATGATCTAAGAAATGCCCCTCCATCATTTGAGGAAGGTATTTCCACCACCATAGATGAGCTCCGACAAATAAACCTGGGGATAGAGGAAGAACCACGACCTACGTTGACTAACGATGATATGACCATTGAAGAGAAGGATATGTATATTGAATTCATAAATCAAAACCCATATGTGTTTTCTTGAAACTATACAGAAATTCATGGATTGAATCCAAATGTGGCTACACACCATCTCAGACTACCCAGAGAGCATCGATGCTTCAAGCAGGAAGAAGGAAGATTTCACCCCTCTCATTCAACAAATATAATGGTGGAAGTAAAAAAGTTGATCAATGATTTTTTTTTTGAAATGTAAAATACCCATAATGGATTTCCAACATCATCCCTATCCTGAAAAAGAACATGAAGATCAGGGTCGGAATTGACTTTGGAGACATTAATTGGCATTGCCTCAATGAAAACGTCCCATTATCGATCACAGAACTGTTGATCGATGAAGCTACTGGATTCCAAGACCTCTCCTTCATTGATGGGTATTCAGGGTACAATCAGATCAAATTAACCCCTAATAATGAAGAAGCCACCTCCTTTAAGGTGCCCCAAGGAAGCTTCTACTACTAGGTAATTCCATTAGGATTAATGAATTTCGGTGCCACATATCATCGGTCTATGCATCACATATTCAATACATTATTGGAAAAATAAAGTCGAGTTTTATGTTTATGACATGTTCATGAGATCCCTATAATGATGTGATCACTTTATGGATCTCCATGAAATATTTGACAAGTTGAGACATCATAGTCTAAATACAAATCCACTAATATGTGTTTTTGGCATAACATTAGGTAAATTACTCATTTTTGTGGTCTTCAACTGTGGTATCGAGGCAGAACCAGAGAAGGCCAGTTCGATCCTAGTAATGTCTCCCCCTAGGAATCTGAAAAAACTAAGGGGGATCTAAGGGATCCTTGCCTACATTCAGTGATTCATATCCATCCTAGCAAGAAAATCCCTCCCCTTCACGAGGCTAATGATGAAGGGGGTCACCTACCAATGGGATGCTGGGTGTCAAAATGCTTTCACAAATCTCAAGAAGTATCTGCTACACCCACTGGTTTTGATGCCTCTGGTGGAAGGGAATCCACTCATATTATATGTAGTCTCCATGGAATGCACACCAAGCACCCTCCTCATAGAGAAGAATACAGTGGGGAGCGAGAATAATAATTTCTACCTCAACTGAACTATGCTGGGTACCGAGACCAGATATTTTGATGTTCAAAAGAACTTTCTTGAACTCATCATCACAGTGAAAAAGCTAAGGCATTACATTCATCACCACAAGGTCCACCTAGTATCTCATATCGAACCACTAAAGTATATACTTGTTCTCCCTATGTTGGTCGGGTTCCTGGCTTGATGGGTGGTCAATATACAGAATTATGTCATCCTGTTCATATCCCAGATGTCAGTAAAAAGGATTGTTCTGGTTAAATTCCTGGTAGCACATAATGGTATGGAAAATACACTGAATTACACCAATCTCCAAGACGAATAGATATTCTATACCCATGACACTCCCTAGACATGGGATATTTATTTTGATGGTGCCTCCTAGAGTCCTATAGGCATAAGAATGGAAAACCTGAAGCTCAATCGGGTTGGTATAAGGGTTATATTTTTCTCTCCAGACAAGGAAGATCTGCTCAACTCTTTCTCACTATCTTAAGGTTTCATGAACAATAAGGATAAAAACCAAGCCCTAATTGTTGGGTTGGAACAAGAATTACAACTACACAGAGCCTACCTAAACATCAAATGTGATTTAAAACTAGTGGTAAAGAAGATCAATGGTGAATATTCCATCAAGAAGGAAAAACTATCCCCCATCAATAGCTATGTTAGGGGACTAATTGAAGAGTTCCCATTCAATCCCACAATTAATTATATCCATCAATCACAGAATAATTGTGTTGATGCACTGGATTATTCAGCATCCATCATGGCATACCCTATTCAAGAGGAAGCAACCTTCCACATGACACATTGAATAATGGTCGCATCGATCATTGTATGTTATATTAAAGAGATCAATCAGGTCAACATTTCCTTATAACATGATGAACCAACAAACTCCTCTAGGTGGATGGAACCTATAATCAACTAACTTTGGGATAGAACTATCTTAGTGGATCATGATGAAAAGAAAGAGATTCGGTTCCAGGAAACAAACTTCACCATATAGGATGGCACAAATGATAAAAAAATACAATTCAATCATGGATTCATTGGAATTATCCTCAGGTTCATAGAAGAAATAGAAATACTCACTATCATGGATGAATTATATGTAGTATCTTTCGGTTCCCACAAATCTAGAACTAGGATCTCCCACAAGATCAGAAGGTTGTGGTATTACTAGAAGACCATGATATAAGACTACATAAAACTCACTAGAAAATGTTAGTCATTCCAAATTCATGAAAAATTCATCCATAAACCACAAATATTTCTTTATAGAACCATATATTCATGGTCAATTTTCATTTTGGGGATGTATATTATGTGACCATATTTCCCCACCACCACAATTCAGTTTTACTACATCCTTACTAATATTGACATCTTCTCCAAATGGGATGAGACGATAACCCTCAAGGAATTCAGAATGAAGAATATCATCAAATTTGTAAAGTCCCATATCATTACCAAATTTCGGACTCCCTCAAAAAATATTGATGGAAAATAGAACCAAAATCTGTTCTACGGAGTTGAAAAAGCTATACCAGAAGTATAACATAAAATCTAATCACTCATCTCACTATCATGTGGTAGAAAATGTCATGGCATAGGCCTTTAATAAGACCCTATATAACATACCCAATAATATGGTGAATAACAATAATAAGTAATGGCCTAAAAACTCCTCTATTCTTTATGGACCTATCGTACCACCACATGTACAACTATACAAGTGACACCATACTCGTTGGTGTACGAGACTGAGGTAGTGCAACCCATATGGGTCCATCTTCCCTCACACTAAATAACCATTTGTATCCAACTCTTAAATGATGAACATGTGAAGAAATGGATAGATGGGTTATAGAAGCTATATGAGAAGAGGTTTTTCACACTACACATCCTTGAGGGCCACTAGAACCAGACACCATGAGCCTTCGATAAAAAGGTTCACCTCCATTTTTTCTTATAGGGAAAACTTGTACTTTCTCTCAGACCCATTGACTAGGGACATCATGGCCCTACATAAAGGGTCCCCTAATCGTTGTGATCCTTATCAACACCATGGTAGAACCTAACACCCCATTGTGTCAAGATAAATACCCAAAATTCCTAACCAATTCTGTATCATTTGGCACAAAATTTTGGGTTGTAATATAAATTACCCACATCCCAACAATCTAGGTGGTCCTAACTTCCCTAATATATTTCCCTCAACCATTATTCAACCGATGAATCTTCTATTTCCCTTGGAGAAGTGTGAGTATTTTATTTACGTAGAGATACTACAAACACATAGGGGACACAACCCGCCATCTTAAAGCATCTACCCATTTACATAAAAGGAACTCCTATCCTTGTGATGTATATTAGTACAATGGTAGAAATCAGCACCCCATAGTGTTTTGAGTCATTTCTGGCCTTCCTGTCCTATATTCCATAATGGTTTTATCTACAATTACATAAACTAATGCAATAGGTGGTATGACCTAAAGAACCTTAACTAAATCATGTGACAGTTTTCGTGAGTAATACTATATGGCACTATTTCACTCGAACTGCTCTCCAATTATATTAAAATCACTCCAGCTTCATTAAATATCTCCTTCCTTGATGATTTTACCATACATAGAACATTCACGCTAATATATCACAATGTATGGGATGGACCCTTACAACAATTTCTAATGAATTTGAATCATAAAGTATCATATAAAGATGAATATTAGATAGTAAGATAAACTCATTTTTTTCATAGTATGGAATGGAAGAAGGAATCTCCACATTTTAGAATCTCTCCAAATAAACCCTCATTAAAAATTGGGGTTTAATGACAAATTATGGTTTTCCGTGCAAGAAAAATGAATTATAGAAAAATATGATCGGTATCTCCTACAATATTAGAAAGGGTTTGTCTGGATGCATCAATCAAGTGTGAAAGTGTTTCCCTCTTTGTTTCCTCCCCTTATGCTTTAGAATGAAGAACTTAGACTAGAGTAGTCAGCTCTTCAACCCTCTTTCGAGCAGTGTCCAAGGAAGCTGATGATGTTGAAAGAGTTGACTTTAACTAAGAAATCATCTCTTAATGCCTCCATATCTCCACCATTGATGAATTCATCCGGGCATTCAATTTAGATGATAGTCGATGAACCTTCTCTAGTTCCTCCATTGTCTCTTTCAATTATTGGGAGAGGGAGGCCTCATTCTTAAATTTGTGAAAGCTCCTCTCTTGTGCAGCCATGTCTCTATAGGGTAGAATGATCTGATTCTTAATTTCCCATAGAATTTATTTATCAATGCCGTATTTTCCTAGATCATGGAATATTTGTGGAATCCATTCCCCTTGATGATAGAATGACTCCATATGGGTCTCAGTAATTAGGGTCTGGAAAGGCTCCCAGACCGGCCTACGATGTGACTAAGCCTCAGTAGCTGATGAAGTAGGTATGGAAGGAGGATCACTATCCTATTGTATAAATGAAGACATATGATAGGAGGCCCCATATAACCCCATTCAGAAAGAGAATCATCTATATTCTACATTGGAGAACTGATTTCCTCAACAAAATATGGTCTGGTATCTAAACAATTGTCATCTGAGTGAGGTCATCACTAGTGCAGAAAACATTTTTAATGTCACCATTTTTTACATCGGTTATATATAACCAAAGTGAAAATCTGTGATACATGTTTTTTTAGGTCGGTTATTTTTAACCCGACGTAAAAAAGGCGGCATCTGAAGTCTTTTTGACATCATTTATTTGATAACCGACGTAACAACCTAACCCATAGAATTTTTAACATTGGGTATACTATAACCGACGTAAAAAACCAACACCCAGTAGTTTTTACGTCGTTTATTTTATAACCGACGTAAAAATAGTGGTTTCTAATGTGTTTTTTACGTCGTTTATAGAATAACCAACACAAAAAACCAACAGACGGCTTTTTTTACGTCGGTTATAAAATAACCGACGTAAAAAAAGCGGTATCTGATACATTTATCACGTCGGTTATTATAATTACTGACGTTATAAATGTAATAAAAATATTTTATAACGTAGGTTATTAAATAACTAACATTATGAACCATTTAAAAAATTAACACACCCCATGGATTGTCATTTATGATTTTTCGATCGACAGACCGGTGACTCGTCTCTCAAGCGCGGAAAACCCTAATCAACTCTTCAATATTGTTTCATTATACTTGTTTTTTCTTCGTATTTTATCATCTTTACTCTCCTCGGATCTATCATCTCCACTTGCAACATTCAGGTAAGCCTCCCACAACTTTATTTCATTCGTTTTTTCCCGGATTGTCTATATTGAGGTTTTGTGATTTTTTTTGTTTAAACTAGGTAAGATTCTTCGATTTCGAACCCTCTTACCTAGTTTTACCATAATCATCTTATTTATTATCACTAGATCTATTATATCGACTCGCAATATTCATGTAAGCCTCACCTACTTCTATTTCGTTTTTTTTGTTTCGCGGATGCCCGACATTGATGGAAATTTTTGTTGTCATTGAAAACTAATGATCCCATTCACCTATATTACTGAAATTTATATGTAAACCATTGTGATATACCCATTTTGTGTACCATTGGTATTAATTTTATAAGTATATACGGTTTTTCAGGGTGGACTGTTTGTTTTGGATCCTTGGTTGTTTCTATTTTGGGTATCACTTTTTGTTGTTCCATAATCTATTTACGTCGCTTATTTTTGTGGACTATTATAAGTCTTCATATGCTATTCAAACCCAATTCATTGCACAATAGTACATTTTAGACTAGTAGGAGATACAATTAATGGTTCTCATTTTGAATAATGGCATGATACCAAAACTAGTAGCTTGGGGTTAAAATCCCTAGATATGCGAAAACTAGTAGATTGAGGTTTAAATCCCATGGTTCTAGGGGGCTGTCAAGAGGGTTGCTGGATGTCCAGGGGGTTGGGGGATGTCCAGAGGGTTGGGGGCTATCCAAGGTGTCCATGAAGGTGGGTGGGGGGGTGGTCCAAGGGGGTGGGGGTGTCGAAGGGGGTGGGGTATGTCCAAGGGGGTGGGTGGGTGTGTGTGTGTGTGTGGGGGGGGGGGGGGCTGTCCAAGGGGGTGGTGGATGTCCAGAGGGTTTGTTGGGTTGTCCATGGGTGGGGGCTATTCAGAGGGTTGGGGTGTCCAAGGGGGTAGGGGGTTGGGGGTGGTGTCTAGGAGGGGTGGGGGTGTTTTCCAGAGGGGTGGGGGCTGTCCAAGGGGTGGGGATGTCCAGAGGGGTGGGGGCGGGGGTTGTCCAAGGGGGTGGTGGTGTCCAGGGGGTGTCCAAGGGGGTGGTGGTGGTTTTTAGAGGGTTCGGGGGGCTTCCCATAGGGTTTGGGGTGTCGGGGTGTCCACAGAGGTGGGGGGGGGGGGCAGTCTAGGGGTGTGTGTCAGGGGGGGGGGGGGGTCCAAGGGTGTGGGGGAGTCGAAGGGGGTGGGGGGGATGTCCATGGGGGTGGGTGGGTGGGGATGTCCAAGGAGTTAAGGGGTAGGGGTGGTGTCCAGGAGGGGTGGGGGTGCTGTCCAGGGGTGGGGCTATCTAGAGGGTTGTGGGGCTGTTCAGAGGGGTGGGGGTGCTGTCTAGTGGGGTAGGGGTGCTGTCGAGAGGGGTGGGGGTTTTCCAGGGGTGGTGGGCTGTCCATAGGGGTGGGGGTGGGGGCTATCCAAATGGGAGGTGGTGTCTAGGGGGTGGGGGTGGTGTTGAGAGGGTTCGGGGGGCTGTAAAGAGGGTTGGGGGTGTCTAGGGTGTCCATGGTGGTGGGGGGGGGGGGGCAGTCCAGGTTTGTGTGTGTGGCGGGGGGTGTCCAAGGGGGGGGGGCTATCCAGAGGGTTTTGGGGTTGTTTAGGGGGGGGGGGAGTCCAAGGGTGTGTGTGTGGGGGGGTCTGTCCAAGGGGGTGGGGGTGGGGCTGTCTAAGGGGGGATTTTCCAAGGGGTGGGGGCCTGTCCAGAGGGTTTGGGGGTTTTTCGGGGGGGGGGGTGTCCAGAGGGTTAGGTGGTGTCTAGGGGGTTGTCCAAGGGGTTAGAAGGTGGGTGGTGGTGTCTATGAGGGGTGGGGGTGTCCAGGAGGGGTGGGGGATCTCCAAGGGTGTGGTGGTGTCCAAGGGGTGTCCAAGGGTGGTGGGGGGTGGTGTCCAGGGGTGGGGGACTGTCCAAGGGGGTGGTGGTGTTTAGGGTGTCCAAGAGGGTGGGGGTGGTGTCCAGGGGGTGGGTGGCTATCCAAGGGGGTGGTGGTGTCCAGGGGGTGTCCATGGGGGTGGGGGATAAGCTTCAGTTGGGATTGAATACTACATCGTGGTTTGTGATATTATGAAATGATGATTGTATTGTTTCATGGATATTAGTTTTGCAATATGATTCTATTTAGTTATATATATTTTGACCAGTCATCGACTATGAGAAAATTATGGGTTATGGGGGAGACCATGTCGTGGTTTTCAAATACGCATAGTTATGCTGACCCCAATGTTCCATTATGATGGGATTTATATTGTGATGTTTTTCTATATGAGTTTTTATTTTAAATTTGATTTGATTCTCTGGTTTACTCCATTTTCTCCAATTTTCTATCAACCATTGGAGGCCCCATGGTTTTCTTTGATTCATTGGAATTTAAAACTGTTATATCTAAATATATTTTCTTTTTAAAATCATATTCAAGCATATTTTTTTAAATAGGCATTGATTTGTTTTATATATCAAAATTTTTTACATTAAAATTATGGTTTTTTCATATAAACATATATTTGTCTTAGCTTAAAAAGATGTATAATTTCGATATTTTTTATAAGTAATAATGAGTCGAAGTTGGATTATGGCACATCGAATGAGTAATGAATATAAGGAATATGTTTATGCCTTTTTGGAATTTTCTAAACTAAATGTTCCAAATAGTGACATTTTTTTTCTGTCCATGCATGAAATATTTGAATATGAAGAAGTTGAAAAGTAGAGAGATAAAAGATCATCTAATTTTTCATGGTTTTAATCCGAGTTACAACCCTTGGATTTGGCATGGTGAAACTGGCTGGAATGTCACTGATGATGATGATTTACAAGATGGTAACTTTGATTGAATTGAAGAAATGATTCGCAATATTGCAGTAGAACAAATTGAGATAGATCAGACAGTTGTGCGTCAATATGGTGATACTGAAAAACCATTATATCATGGTTGTACAGATTTTATGGTTTGGTCGGTGGCGTTATGATTGATTAACCTAAAGGTCAATCATGGATGGAGTGATAGAATTTTTACAGAGCTCCTACAATTGATGAAAGACATTCTTACAAAATATAACGATCTTCCAGATTCACATTATATGGTGAAGAAAATATTATACCTGATGGGATTTGGATACAATAAAATACATGCATGTCTGAATAACTGTATTATATATAGGAAGGAATATGAATTTCTGTCAGAGTTTCCTAAATGTGGGACATCACATTATATGGTGAAACAAAAATCACAGGCTGATGTAGAGATTACAAAGATCCCTTCAAAGGTATTTTGGTATCTTCCTATAATTCATCGTTTCCAACGTTTATTTGATAATTCGCATGATGAAAAAAGGTTAAGATGGCATGCTGATGAGTGGTTATATGATGGAAAAATATTTCATCGAGATGATTGTCCACAATGGAAAAAAAATTGATGAGCAATATTCTACATTTGGAAATGAAATTAGAAATCTCATACTAGGGTTGTGAACAGATGGAATGAATCCATACCGAACCCTCAATAGCACACATAGTTCATGGACTATTTTATTGGTAATTAACAACCTCTCTCCTAATGTTTGTATGAAGTGAAAATAATTCATGTTGAGTATAATGATCTATGGTTCGAAGAAACCCAGAAATGATATTGATTTTTACTTGTCACCGTTGATTGATGATTTGAAACTTTTATGGGATGATGGTATTAGGGTGTATGATTCTTATAAAATGGTATATTTTAAACTGCATGTAGTCCTTTTGTTCACTATAAATGACTTCCCATCATATGGAAATTTGTCTGGATACAGTGTTAAAGGGCATAAAGCATTTCCAATTTGCGAACTACAGATGTCATATTTTTAATTGCATCATGGGAGGAAAACAGTGTACATGGGTCAACAAAAGTTTTTTCATATGGATCACCCATATAGAAGACTAAAAAAGGAATTCAATGGCTAACAAGAATTTTATATTGCTCTGAAACCTTTATCCCCTGATCTGTATTTTTAGAGGGTGAAAAACCTTGAGGTGACATTGGGAAAGAAAAATAAATATGGTAATGATAGACATATTGGGAAGAAAAGGACAATATTTTTTGAGCTACCATATTTGAGATATCATGAAGTTAAACATAATATTAATGTCATGCATATGGAGTGTAACACCCGAGATTTTTATGAGTAATATTTTTTTTATATATATCATCAAAGGAATCTTTCACTACATACTAGCTTGGCTTACTTTACATGCAATCGCGACCTTCCTCGATAGCTTGCGTCGTACGCAATACCGAGTTTCACTAAACAACGATATGCTATTAAAATATTATTAAAACTAGCCGTTATGAATAGTAATAACCACTTTTTGAAATTTTATAAATTTTATTTTTCAAAATGGACTTCATTTTTGGATTCGGAATACCGAAATTAGCCTAGGGTGAAATTTTGGTATTTTTCTGAAAACTTTCAATTTTTGATAAATAGTGAAACCACTAAGTGGTAGGTTAAAAACTGAATTTTGCATAAAATATAATTTTACCGCTTCTGTGAATGGAATTTCGAAAATCCGACAGACACGATTGATATCAGTAAGTAAAATGTGGTTCAATGAGATAAAAATAATTTTTTGGTGAATAGTAACTTTTTACTTTTTTACCGCGGTTAATAGTAAATAGGGGTAAATATGATATTACTATTACCATAACACATGTCCTAATTCTATTGGATAAGTTTAATTCGACCAAAAACAAACTTATGAATAAAATATGACCATTTAGGCCCACTTGGGTTAGATTAGGACATTTATTATTAATTTATTTAAAGAAGGGTTAAAATAGTTAAAATCAATGTTTAATAAGTAAATCATTTTTAATATGGGGTTATACATAAGATAAATTCGACTATAAATATTCTTTAGAAAGATAAAAAGATTTCCTACATAATGGTATTTTATTTATAATTTTTAGACATTAAATAATTTAATTTATTTATGACACAATTATGATGCAGTAATTATCTTATTTATGAAATATTGACATAATTGATGTTATAAACACGAAAATAAATGTAATTTGAGACTTTTTATGAATTACACTAATTTTATAGGTTACTATGATATATTTGTGTTGATTTAAACAACTTGGTTAAACTTATAATTCTGTTATGACTTTCAAAAAAATCATATATCAAATAGTGTCAAAATTGACACAAAATAGTTTTTAAATAAAATATTATATTATTAATTGTTATTTTATTCCTAAAAATCTAAGGTTCGGCCGAATGACTTAGATAAGGATATATATATTAATAATAAATAATTTGGGGTTCGTTTGGCATGTTATAGTAAGTGTATTAACCATATAGTGAAAGAAAACAAAAAAGACACGGTAAAAGTTAAATTATTTAACTTAGAGTTAAATCTAATTGATAAGGTTCAAATAATACCCTAAACTTTTCTAAATCATATTGGTTGATAGTATTTCGACCCTTCCCCACTTTATCTTCGAAATAAGACCCTTTGGAACCATTATAAACCGATTTTGACTTTAATATAAAATAATATTTTGAGATATTCCTAAGGTGCCCCTCTCCTCCCTTATAAAAGGGCACCTCCTCCCCCTCCTCCTCACACCAATTTGAGCACTCAAGCTCGGAAAAACCCTGCCATTTTCTCTTCTCCACTTCCCTAGAATAATCCTAGAGGTTCTGGTCTTCTTCAAAGACCAATTTTAGTTCCCTAAGTGGAGGATTCAAAGAGGCGTTCCAAAGAAGAGGTAATATCCATTACCGATCTTTTCAATTTCTTTCTTCTTCAACTTCTTCTTCTTTAGTTGTTTCATGATAAAGTAATAACATCAGTATTACTTACATACTGATATGTTATTATAAATATGAAACAACCCTAATTCACCTTCTACCCATCCTACGGAAAAATGAAATCACCGCCCGTGCGTACGTACGGAATACTGTCTCCACGCCGTGGTGTAATCTATTTTCCACCATCACCTTAAAAGGATGGGTATAATGGTGTAATGAGTAACTATTTATGATTATTATAAAGTAATATTGATACTGAAATAATATATATATACTCCAATACAATTCCACGATCATAGGAACGATATCATCACTCGTGCGTACGTATGGAATACCGTCTCCACGATGTGATGTGACTCGTTCTACATGATCATCATTACATAGTAATTATATAAATGAATTTAATTAATAAATATGATATATGTTACACTAATACCATTCTGGATATTAGGTATCTATAACCTTAAAAGAAGAATAAGAATTTATTCGGCAAAACACGCATAAGAACAAAAGGCAATAATGACACGAGTAACAAGTAACAATGAAATATTACTAACAAGAATCTAAGAATATGACCATATATATGATTCTAGAATAAGTCAATAACATTATTTAAACCATTATACAGGAGATTCGGACACGTACAAAGCAAATCGGACCTAAGGTAAGGGAAATATCACAATCTCATTTTTATCCGAGATTGTTTTTACTTTGGCATTTATTGGGGTGTATTTTATCATCCACATCCATGTTCCTTCAATATGTAATATTGTTTCCATCCAATTACAATATTTTAAATCCAATTTTACCCTTCGGTGAGTTTTTAGTAAAGAATATGAAAGGAATCTTTTGTCGTTTTTTCGTACGAGGTATTTTTTTTTGACTTTTCCGAAAAAAGTACGAAGAAAGTTTTTTTTAACTTATACGGCATGAATGTATTTTTAAAACATTATTTCCAAGAAGCTTACTTTACAAGCTTTCAAGTTTATTTTTAATCAACTTCTTTTAGTTTAGAATTTTATGACATTTTAAGAAAGGAAAAGTGTTTTTGAAGAAGAAAGGATATTTTCCTCAAGAATGGAGTTCAAGTGTTTTATCAAAATTATTTTCCATCTAAGATAATAAAGGGTTCTGTTTTATCCCTATTATTACATTGATTTGATTATGTTGTGAGGGAATTATTTTTATGAAGTAATTTACCTTATATGATTTGTTTTATGATGTCATGATGTTTCAAGAATCCCATTTTTGTTACATGTGTTATGCGGTGATGTATGATTTATGATTATGTGGCACACATAAGAAAGGATTCATTATAAGATGGGTGGGACCTATATCTCCCTCAAATGCATTGGGTAAAGATTTATATCTCATGAGATAGACATGGCTGGAACGAAAGGTTATTTCGGTTCAGTGATACAGGACTGAAACGAGGAGTGAACTCGGTTCAGAAATGGACTTTGTCCGCTAAGATAGTCTTGGCAATGAGTCATGACTAACAAGAAATGATTTTCCATGATTATGTGTGCATGTCACAATGTTTCAAGTTTCATGTTATGATTATGGGGATCTCATTTTCACTTCTATGATTTATTCCATGTTAATATATTATAATCTCTTTTGTAGGTTATGATTTTCAAAAAGATATGATATGATTTGTATTTCCTTTATTTGCCCTTACTGAGCGTTTGAGCTCACCCTTTTATGTTTCCTTTTCCCCAGGTCAGGAAGATAGATATTAAGTAGAATATGCTAAAAGGGACCCTAGATATGATGAAATAAATGGGAGACACTGTAGAAGATTTATGAACCAGTTGTTTATGTTTCCCAGTTTCTAAAGACACTATACCTATACGGTCCTTTGTGGTTTTGTCATAAGTTGTAATAAGTGTGCTTCAATTTTGAAGTATCAACAATGTATGTAAAGTATGGGTCGTTATAGTTGGTATCAGAGGAAAGGTATAGTCAACCTTTGAAAACTAGGATGTGAAATCCTTAGTAAGAACCCTAAGGATAAGTCTAAGAATAGAACACAATCTTAGTGTTTTAGAAATGGCCATGAATACCCTAGGATAAGACCTTAAGTGTGAAATTTAATCCTTGATTATGTGGTTTTCCTATTATAATTAGTGTTTCTCGCACTATTCTTCTTGGTTTTAGTCAATGGCTAGAAGCCGAAGGAACCGTGTTAATGCGGAATGCGATGGGAAATGCAACGATTGTCCCCCTGAGCAACTAAATGATATGGGAGCTGGAATGCAAAATCTTGTAGCCATGCTCACACAACTTTCTCAAGATATGAATCATGCAGGACTTCCAAACGAGCAAAGGAAGGAGCATAATTCTGTTGAATCCTTCATGAGGCAGCGTCCACCTTCTTTCAGCGGGTCTACTGATCCATTAGTTGCTGAACAATGGATTAGTACTACTGAAAAGATATTTTCAGTTCTTCAATGTTCTGAACATGATAAAGTCATCCTAGCAGTGTATCGTTTGGAAGGAGATGCTGATCAATGGTGGAATCTTATTAAGAATACGGGGCAAAGTGATGAAATTGAGTCTATGGAATGGGACGAGTTCAAGAACTTATTTTTCAATAAGTACTACCCTCGTATTCTCCGAACAAAGATGGAAAAAGAGTTTCTTGAACTGAAGGAAAGGGATGATGAATCTGTTGGTACCTATGAAGAAAATTTTACAAGACATGCAAGGTACGCTTCTGGTATTATTATCCAACCTGAGAGTAAGATCGATCGATTCTTTAGTGGCTTAAAACCAAGTCTTCAAAGGGCGTTAGCCATAAGGGACTTCAATAGCTACGAGGAAATCGTTCGATGTGCTCTCAATGTCGAGATGGAGATTGGAGTAACCCATCAGTCAAATGGGTTTGATAAGAAGAGGAAGATGGAATTCAAAGGAAAATCTAAAGAGCACACTAAAAAGAAGATGAGCTTTCCCTTATGCTCAAAGTGTGGAAAGAAACATGGAGGGAGTTGTCTTAAAGGGACAAGTAAATGTTTCAAATGTGGAAAGGAAGGTCATCGGGCATTTGAATGCCGCGATAATGGGAAGAAGATGTCTAATGATGCAAACAAAGGAAGGGATACACATAATGATCCTACTACACTTCAATGTTTCAAGTGCAAGGAGATGGGGCATTATGCCAATCAATGCCCAAATCCAAGGGTTGATGATGATGGTCGACGTCAACAAAATCTTAAGGCTAAAGAAAAAGGAAAGTTGCATGCAATTTCTATCAACGATGTGGAGTACGATAACGAAGTGGTGAAAGGTAAACTTACCATCCACTCTAAAGTATCAAATGTTTTATTTGATTCTGGATCCACCCACTATTTTATTTCTGAAAAATTTTCTAAGGGTATCACCGTATTACCTCAACAATTAGATATTGAGTTAGCAGTGACAACACCTAATGGCACAACAGTCACATCAAAAGTTTATAATTCTTCTTCGATCGAAGTTTGTGGGAAAGTGCTTCTTGCAAATCTTGTGATCCTTCCATTACTGGAATTTGATGTGATTCTTGGCATGGATTGTATTTCTCTACATGGAGCTCATATCAATTTCCAAAGAAGGGAAGTCACATTTCATATTCCAGATCAATCTATGATCGTCTATCGATGCAAGGATGAATATAACCTTCCAGTGGAAATCCCTTCCATCTTATGGGTCTTGATTCCACTAAATGAAGGTTATTTATATCAAATGGTTGGTGAGAAACATACGATTAAGAATATGCCCATCATACGGGAGTTTGATGATGTCTTTCCGGAGGAATTACCAGGTCTTCCACCAAATCGTGAAGTTGAGTTTTCAATAGAACTCATATCGGGTGCTTTGCCTATTTCAAAGACACCTTATAGAATGGACCCAATTGAGTTGTAAGAATTGAAGAAGAAACTCCAAGAGAATATTGATAAGGGATTCATACGCCCTAGTGCGTCACCTTGGGGAGCGCCTGTTCTATTTGTTAAGAAGAAAGATGGATCAATGAGACTCTGCATTGATTATCGAGAACTTAACAAGATCACTATCAAGAACAAATATCCTCTCCCACGCATTGATGACTTATTTGACCAACTACGCGGAGCTCAATACTTTTCCAAGATTGATCTTCGTTCAGGGTATCATCAATTAAGGGTCAAAAGGGAGGATATACCAAAGACGGCTTTCCGTACAAGGTATGGACACTATGAATTTATAGTGATGCCATTTGGTCTTACTAATGCCCCTGCTATCTTCATGGATCTAATGAATAGAGTCTTTAGAGACTATCTTGATCAATTTGTGGTAGTCTTTATTGACGATATTCTTGTCTATTCAAAGAGCAAGTAAGAGCATGATGATCACTTGAGAATTATATTTAAGACCCTGAGAAAGGAGAATCTTTATTCCAAATTTACCATGTGTGAATTTTGGCTTCAAAAAGTTGCATTTTTGGGTCACATAATCTCAAAAGATGGGATATCTATGGATCCAACAAAAACAGAGGTTATCGAAAGATGGTCAAGACCAACAACAGTAAATGTGATCCGATGTTTTCTTGGTTTGGCAGGATATTATCGACATTTTGTAAAAGATTTTTCATGATTATCTAATCCACTCACCATGTTGACTCAGAAAGGAGTTATGTTTGTTTGGATAGAGGAATGTGAAGAGAATTTCAAGGAGTTGAAAAGAAGGTTATCCAGTGCTCCTATGCTCACACTGCCTTGTAGTGGAGAAAGGTTTGTGATCTACAGTGATGCATCCAAGAAGGGATTGGGGTGTGTTCTTATGCAAAATGATATGGTGATAGCTTATGCCTCACGACAGTTGAAAATCCATGAGCAAAATTACCCAACACATGATTTGGAGTTGGCTGCGGTAATCTTTGCATTAAAGATTTGGAGGCATTACCTTTATGGTGAAAGGTGTGATATTTATACTGATCATAAAAGTTTAAAGTATATTTTCACACAAAAGGAGCTGAATATGCGTCAAAGAAGATGGTTGGAGCTGATTAAGGATTATGACTGCTCAATCCATTACCACCCTGGGAAAGCAAACAAGGTGGCAGATGCATTAAGTCGACAAGACCATGCTAGTTTATCCATGATGAGGATCACAAAAGATCCAATATTTATGGATTTACAAAGGATGGATCTTGGAATTATGATGGAAGGGGAAAATCTTTTCTTTCTCAAATGAATGTTCAACCATCTATACATGTGAAGATTAAAGAGGCATAGAAAGAAGATGTAGAGTTAAAAAAGAAGGTGAGAAATGTTCCTAAATTCAACCTTTATTGTGATGGGATAATAAAGTTCAGGAATCGGGTTTGTGTTCCTCCCATCCCCGAATTAAAGAAGGAGCTGCTGGATGAGGCTCATAGTTCTTCATTCTCTATTCATACTGGAAGCACGAAGATGTATAGGGACCTGAAAGAGTACTTCTGGTGGGATGGCATGAAAAGAGAATTTTCTGAATATGTCTCTCGATGCTTGGTTTTTCAACAAGTTAAAGCTAAGAGACAAAAGTCTAAGGGGATGTAACAACCATTACCCATACCCGAATGGAAATGGGAAAACATCACTATGGACTTTGTCACAGGACTCCCTAAAACATCCAAAGGCAATAATTCAATTTGAGTCATAGTTGATCGTCTTACAAAGTCTGCACACTTCATTGCTATTAGAGAGGATTTCTCTCTAGATCAGCTTTCCAGGATATATGTAAAAGAAGTGGTAAGATTGCATGGAGTACCACTTTCTATTATATCTGATCGGGATCCGAGATTTACCTCGAAGTTCTGGCGAAGTCTTCAGCATACTCTGGATACAGAGTTGTGTTTCAGCACTGCTTATCATCCCCAGACAGACGGTCAGTCTGAGAGAACAATTCAAACCCTAAAAGATATGTTGAGAGCTTGTTCTATGGATTTCAAAGGAGGTTGGGATCAACACCTACCTTTGGTGGAATTTTCTTATAATAATAGCTTTCACTCCAGTATTCAGATGGCTCCTTATGAAGCTCTCTAGGGAAAGAAATGTAGGACTCCAACTTGCTGGGATGAAGTTGGGGAAAGAAAGGTATTAGGACCTGACCTCGTTGATGAAATTGCAGAAAAGGTCAGATCTATTCAACAACACATAAGAGCAGCTCAGATTCGACAGAAAAGTTATGCCGACAACCAAAGAAAAGACCTAGATTTTGAAGTGGGTGATAAAGTGTTCTTACGAATATCTCCCTGGAAGAGGGTTATGAGATTTGGAAAGAAGGGGTAGTTGAGACCTAGATATATCAGTCCTTTCGAAATACTGGATCGTGTTGGAAATGTAGCTTACTGATTGGCGCTTCCACCGAATCTCTCTTAAGTTCACGATGTGTTCCATGTATCTCTCCTGAGAAAGTACATACCTGATCCTTCACATGTACTCAGCTCAGAAGCTGTACCACTGGAGCAAGATCTTTCTTATGAAGAACAACCGATAGAGATTCTGGATCATAGCGAAAAATTCCTACGAAACAAGGCCACTCGATTGGTGAATGTTTTATGGAGGAACCACCAACTTGAGGAAGCTACATGGGAGCTTGAGGATATGATGAGGGAGAAGTATCCGCATCTGTTTGTTAGAAAGTGACAAATTTTGAGGGAGAAATTCTTTTTAAGGGGGGTAGAATGTAACACCCGAGATTTTTATGAGTAATATTTTGTTTTTATATATCATCAAAGGAATCTTTCACTACATACTAGCTTGTCATACTTTACACGCAATCGCGACCTTCCTCAATAGCTTGCGTCGTACGCAATACCGAGTTTCACTAAACAACGATATGCTATTAAAATATTATTAAAACTAGCCATTATGAATAGTAATAACCACTTTTTGAAATTTTATAAATTTTATTTTTCAAAATGGACTTCATTTTTGGATTCGGAATACCGAAATTAGCCTAGGGTGAAATTTTGGTATTTTTCTGAAAACATTCAATTTTTGAAGAATAGTGAAACCACTAAGTGGTAGGTTAAAAACTGAATTTTGCATAAAACATAATTTTACCGCTTCTGTGAATGGAATTTCGAAACTCTGACAGACACGGTTGATATCAGTAAGTAAAATGTGGTTCAATGAGATAAAAATAATTTTTTGGTGAATAGTAACTTTTTACTTTTTTACCGCAGTTAATAGTAAATAGGGGTAAATATGATATTAATATTACCATAACACATGTCCTAATTCTATTGGAAAAGTGTAATTCGACCAAAAAAACCTTATGAATAAAATATGACCATTTAGGCCCACTTGGGTTAGATTAGGACATTTATTATTAATTTATTTAAAGAAGGGTTAAAATAGTTAAAATCAATGTTTGATAAGTAAATCATTTTTAATATGTGGTTATACATAAGATAAATTCTACTATAAAAATTATTTTGAAAGCTAAAAATATTTCCTACATAATGGTATTTTATTTATAATTTTTAGACATTAAATAATTTAATTTACTTATGACACAATTATGATGCAGTAATTATTTTATTTATGAAATATTGACATAATTGATGTTATAAACACAAAAATATATGTAATTTGAGACTTTTTATGAATTCCACTAATTTTCTAGGTTACTATGATATATTAGTGTTGATTTAATCAACTTTGTTCGAACATATAATTCTGTTATGACTTTCACAAAAATCATATATCAAATAGTTTCAAAATTGACACAAAATAGTTTTTAAATAAAATATTATATTATTAATTGTTATTTTATTCCTAAAAATCTAAGGTTCGGCCAAATGACTTAGATAAGGATATATATATTAATAATAAATAATTTGGGGTTCGTTTGGCATGTTATAGTAAGTGTATTAACCATATAGTGAAAGAAAACAAAAAAGACACGGTAAAAGTTAAATTATTTAACTTAGAGTTAAATCTAATTGATAAGGTTAAAATAATACCCTAAACTTGTCTAAATCCTATTGGTTGATAGTATTTCTACCCTTCCCCAGTTTATCTTCGAAATAAGACCCTTTGGAACCATTATAAACCGATTTTGACTTTAATATAAAATAATATTTTGAGATATTCCTAAGGTGCCCCTCTCCTCCCTTATAAAATGGCACCTACTCCCCCTCCTCCTCACACCAATTTGAGCACTCAAGCTCGGCCAACCCCTGCCATTTTCTCTTCTCCACTTCCCTATAATAATCCAAGAGGTTCTGGTCTTCTTCAAAGACCAATTTTAGTTCCCTAAGTGGAGGATTCAAAGAGGCCTTCCAAAGAACAGGTAATATCCATTACCGATCTTTTCAATTTCTTTCTTCTTCAACTTATTCTTCTTTAGTTGTTTCATGATAAAGTAATAACATCAGTATTACTTACATACTGATATGTTATTATAAATATGAAACAACCCTAATTCACCTTCTACCCATCCTACGGAAAAATGAAATCACCGCGCGTGCGTACGTACGGAATACCGTCTCCACGCCGTGGTGTAATCTATTTTCCACCATCACCTTACAAGGATGGGTATAATGGTGTAATGAGTAACTATTTATGATTATTATAAAGTAATATTGATACTGAAATAATATATATATACTTTAATACAATTCCACGGTCATAGGAACGATATCATCACTCGTGCGTACGTACGGAATACCGTCTCCACGATGTGATGCGACTCGTTCTACATGATCATAATTACATAGTAATTATATAAATGAATTGAATGAATAAATATGATATATGTTACACTAATACCATTCTGGATATAAGGTATCTATAACCTTAAAATAAGAATAAGAATTTATTCGGCAAAACACGCATAAGAACAAAAGGCAATAAAGATCCGAGTAACAAGTAACAATGAAATATTACTAACAAGAAGCTAAGAATATGACCATATATATGATTCTGAATAACTCAATAACATTATTTAAACCATTATACAGGAGCTTCGGACACGTACAAAGCAAATCGGACCTAAGGTAAGGGAAATATCACAATCTCATTTTTATCCGAGATTGTTTTTACTTTGGCATTTACCGGGGTGTATTTTATCATCCACATCCATGTTCCTTCAATATGTAATATTGTTTCCATCCAATTACAATAGTTTAAATCCAATTTTACCCTTCGGTGAGTTTTTAGTAAAGAATATGAAAGGAATCTTTTGTCATTTTTTCATACGAGGTACTTTTTTTGACTTTTCCGACAAAAGTACGAAGAATGTTTTTTTAACTTATACGGCATGAATGGATTTTTAAAACATTATTTACAAGAAGCTTACATTACAAGTTTTCAAGTTTATTTTTAATCAACTTCTTTTAGTTTATAATTTTATGACATTTTAAGAAAGGAAAAGTGTTTTTGAAGAAGAAAGGATATTTTCCTCAGGAATGGAGTTCAAGTGTTTTATCAAAATTATTTTCCATCTAAGATAATAAAGGGTTATGTTTTATCCCTATTATTACATTGATTTGATTATGTTGTGAGGGAATTATTTTTATGAAGTCATTTACCTTATATTATTTGTTTTATGATGTCATGATGTTTCAAGAATCCCATTTTTGTTACATGTGTTATGCGGTGATGTATGATTTATGATTATGTGGCACACATAAGAAAGGATTCATTATAAGATGGTTGGGACCTATATCTCCCTCAAATGCATTGGGTAAAGATTTATATCTCATTAGATAGACATGGATGGAACGAAAGGTTATTTCGGTTCAGTGATATAGGACTGAAACGAGGAGTGAACTCGGTTCAGAAATGGATTTTGTCCGCTAAGATAGTCTTGGCAATGAGTCATGACTAACAAGAAATGATTTTCCATTATTATGTGTGCATGTCACAAAGTTTCACGTTTCATGTTATGATTATAGGGATCTCATTTTCACTTCTATGATTTATTCCATGTTAAGATATTATGATCTCTTTTGCAGGTTATGATTTTCAAAAAGATATGATATGATTTTTATTTCCTTTATTTGCCCTTACTGGGCATTTGAGCTCACCCTTTTATGTTTTCTTTTCTCCAGGTCAGGAAGATGGATATTAAGTAGAATTTTCTAAAAGGGACCCTAGATATGATGAAATAAATGGGAGACACTGTAGAAGATTTATGAACCAGTTGTTTATGTTTCCCAGTTTCTAAAGACACTATACCTATACGGTCCTTTGTGGTTTTATCATATGTTGTAATAAGTGTGCTTCAATTTTGAAGTATCAACAATGTATGTAAAGTATGGGTCGTTATATGGAGAATAATATCTGTGATTTTTTTATTGGAACATTGTTAGATATTACAGGAAAGACAAAAGATGGGTTAAATACAAGATTAGACTTACTATCAAGGGGAATACGTTTGGAGTTAGCTCCCACTCCTAAATGAAGACAAACATTTCTTCCCCCGACTTTTCATACATTATCTAAGAGGGAGGAAATTAGATTTTGTCAGTGTCTTCATGATATCAAAGTTCCTCAAGGTTATTCTTCAATTGTAAAAAATTCTGTCTCATTGAAGGACTTGAAGTTGATAGGTATGAAATCACATGATTGTCATGTCATGATGCAACAAATTATATGAGTTGCATTGCGTGGAATATTTCCCATCCGTGTCAGAAAGACTGTAATGAAGTTGTGTTATTTTTTCAATTTAATTTTTAATACGGTGATTGATGTGAATGCTTTGAACATTTTGCAAAAGGATGCAATTTTTATACTTCCGAAATTGGAAATGTATTTTCCTCCAAATTGTTTTGATATAATGGTTCATTTAATGATTCATCTGGTTCAAGAAATAAAGATTTTTAGACCAGTATATCTTCATTGAATGTATCCATTTTAAAGGTATATGAAAATATTGAAGGGGTATGTTAAGAATCTATATCGACATGAAGCCTCCATTATTGAAAAGTTTATTTCTGATGAGGTTGAATAGTTTTGTACGGGCTACTTAGCTTCAGCACAGCACATAGGTTTGCCTCCATCTCTCCATGAATGAGTTAATAATGAGGGAAAGGGGATTCGTGGATTTAAATTCAAATAATTGTCAGCTAAACAGATGAAGAAGTTAGAATCATACATCTTGAATAACATAGTTGATGCTCAACCGTATATCACATTGCATATTAATGAGTTGAAACAACGTCATCCAAAGAAGAATGAAATGTGGGTTTTGAATGAGCACAAGAAAAAAGTTTTTTCATGGTTTGAAAAGACCATTCTTGGTAGATCAGATGTATCAGAGACAATTACTTTACCATGTTTACCAGGTAACATATGTTTATTTATTGTTTACATTTATTTTTTTCATAAAATGTTAGATGTTGTAGGGTTTTTCTTTATTAAAAGATGTATTAAAACAAAATAATTATAAGTTTTTGTATGTTTTCAATTTGTTTAGTTTACATTATCATGTTTACCATTACATGAATTATGTATCTATTATTTTTTTGAGTGACAATTACTTTTCCATGTTTACCAGGTTTACCAGGTTTAATATGTTTGCCATGCTTACCATCTTTACCATCTTGACCATATTTACTATTGTTTAACATGCTTACAAAATTAACAATGATTACTATTAAATAACTTAGTACTATTTTCTATTTTCTGATTATAGTAGTATTAAAATATTGGAATTTGTATATTTGTGAACTAATGTTTGTTTTTGTGATTTGAAGGATAATGACAGATCATTCATTTGATCAACCACATGATTCTAGAGATGAGCATATTGGTCATATCTCTGGGGAGGAACATTCACATGCTCCTCTTGATGTTCCCAAATCTTCCTCATGTGCTCCTATTATGATAAAGAGTTCAAGAGTTGGTAAACGTGGGTGCACATGTTTACCAAAATTATAAATTGCCCGTACGCAGGATTAGAGGATACTCGTTGAGTTTGATGATGATGATATAACTAGAGATCCAACTGAAAAAGATTTTTAGACTTTTGTATTAACTCAGGCTAAGAGCAAAGTAAAAATTTTGTATGATGACTGGAGAAGTGTGGAGAAAACGATAATCTCTCAGTTGTGGGAGATTATTTTGGTAAGATGTTTTGCTTTTGTTTGACTATTCTTTAAATGTTTCTAGTATATATAATATTTTTAACCTCTTCATTATCAGATAACATTTGATATTCCTGACACTGGAGGAGTCAGGAAGAAATGTTTATCGATGACTGCCAGGATTTGGAGGGATTTAAAATCAACCCTCTCATCTGATTTCATTTTTGGTCATAGGATTCTTGATAATCCATGTCGTATATATCCTTTTATAGATGAAGACACATGGAGACAGTTTGTTGAAATTTGAAGAACAGAGTCATTTTTTGTAAGGGAAATGTAAACTTTTATGATCTTTATTATATAAATGATCTTATTAATGTTTTTTTAATCATTTCTTATTCTTAATTTATAGAAAAAAAAGGAATACTCATCAAGATATCCAATCGAAAATCGTATACCCTCATAGTTTATCTCGGGGAGGGTATGCATTTTTTGAAGAAAAAATGATGGTAGAAAAATTTAAAAAACTAAGAGCTAAGTCATCAAGCTCTGGAGAGGTTGCCCCTCCATCCCCTCCATCAAGACATGAAAAATGGAAGAGAACTAGGATGGGAAAAAAGGGAAAAATCTTTTGGAAGATTCGAGAATCGTAGCTGAGAGGATGGTTAGATATCTATTTTATTTATTAAAGTTACCTATTTTCTTCATATAATTTCAACCATTACAGAAATATTCATTAACTAATACAGGACTCTCTTAAGGACCATAGCTCACAGGGGGAATTTACAGCTACTGGTTGTGAATATATTTTATCTATGGCATTAGGAAAGCCCGAACATCCTAGTCGTGTAAGAGAATATCTGTCAGGTGTATCAGTAAGAAAAGTGTTGCCACGTTCTTCAAATTTTAACATTAATGGTGTTTATAAAAACAAAATATAATCCTCGGTGGCTGAAGTTCATAATTTTAATGCGACGATAAGGTAAAAGATTAGAGAATTAGTACAATCTATGTTTGTAGACATGCAATGAAAATTTCAGACTGTAGCTCCCACTCCTCCACCTCCCCCTGCAGACCCCGTTATTTATCTTCCACCTCCGCCAGTAGCTCCCACTCCCCAACCTCAGCCTACAGATCCCATTTTTTATCCTACTCCTCCGTCGCAGCTTCAAACATATTTCAAGTTGAATGTTGATGATCCTCAACATCATAAAGTTTCATATGGGTTGGTATATTGTATAGGATATATAGTTCATCATCATCAATTAGAGGTAGAGAATCAGAGGGTCAATGTACAGGATATTATAGATAGATCAGCTTGAGTACCATTACCTACAGATGAGGTGACAATAGTTGGATATAGTATCGACCATTTTTTAATTTGGCCATCCAGACTTCTTCGACTCATTACCTTAGAGGTATTAATGTCATATATTATATTTTATTTTTTTATTAAAGTTGTTTTATCATTTGAAAACTAATATATTTTTCTATTTTTTTTACAAGAATATTTAAAAGATAACGAAATACTATATAGAAAACAACAAAGACAAATGGCTATGACATCAGATGAATATGTATGTCTATTTTGTATTAGGTATCTTTATAACATTTGTGAGAGGAATGAGCTGACAGATGAATATGGATTCATGGACCCATAATTGATTTCCCCTGAAGCATGTGCATTGGATGAGGAATAAAGAATGCTTTATATTGCTTAAAGGCTTGAACAGAATATAGTAACACAATGTTGGATGATGCCTTTTTGTGAGAGGTATGAAACACATCTCTCTCAAAAAGTTCATTATATTTTAACATAAAAAATCACTAACCTTAAATTTTCTTTTATCAGTGATCATTGGAAGTTAAGGGTTTTTTCCCAATGGAGAAAACACTTTATTGGATATTCTCTATCCATGATGATGTGCGGGAAATTTTAAATAATATATTGTAAAATTAAGTTTCAATTTATCAATAGTTTTAAATATTATAATGAATTTTAAATTTACCCCATTTATATTATTTTCTAATAGGGGATGGGTCTAATTTTCAAAAAACACAATGAAAAGGAGTGAAAAGATCAAATATGTAAATGCGAAGGTAAATTTCCCTTAAAAATTTGTACTCCTTGATTTATTACATAAAAATAATATATTGAATTTACACTCATTCAAACAGAATTTTCATGAAAAACAAGGCATCATCGAATGCAGATATTATATGTTAAGATTTATGTATGAAATAATAACAACTGGGACAGTTGTGAACTTTGACCTGGTAAGATTTCCTTTTAAACTTTTCCATAATATTTCAATTTGATTTATTCATTATTCACGTTAACTACTATCCTTTTCATTTGTATCTATTAGATGACCCTCAAACCTATACTTCTCAAGAAATCAAACACTTACAAGTGGAGTGGTCAAATTACTCTATAGGTTTGATTGAATTCTATTTTTTGTAGCGTAAAATGTAATTTTGAATATCGTCCTTGTAATTGTGTATTTGGAAGTCCTTTAGGTTGGATTTAGATTTTTTTTTGAAGTATACAAAGTATTTTTTGAATGATATATATGTGAATGTTTAATTTTCCTCTACTTCTTGTTTTGGTCAACATATGATGGTTTTTCTATTATGGGTTCTGCTCTGGGGGGGAGGGGTACCAAGGGTGTGGGGGTGTTTATTGGGGTGGGGGTATCCAGGGGTGTGGGAGGGTTGTCCGGGGGGGTTCTGTGTGTCCATGAGAGTGGGGGTGGGGGTAGTCCAGGAGGTGGGAGCATTTTCAGGAGGGTGGAAGGGTTGTCCAGGGGAGTGGGAGGATGTCCAGGTGGTGTCCAGGGGTGTGGGGGTGTCCTGTGGGGTGAGGGGGGTTTCCAGGGGTGTGGGAGGGTTGTCCAGTGGGGTGGGGGGGCTATCCAGTGGGGTGGGGGGTCCAGGGTGTCCATGGGGATTTGGGGGGGGGGGGGGGGGCAGTCCAGGGGGTGGGAGAGGAGGCGCCGCCATCCCAAGGGGGGTTGAACACTACTGGAAGTTATTCACCACTCCCACATGTGATACATTTTGAGAGCTGAAGCTTCGCATGTGGGATTGATGTGTACCATCCAGCGGCGTGGGCCCCAAGGGGGTGTCCAGGAGGGTGGGGGTGTTCCAGGGGGTGGGGGTTTCTAGAGGTGTGGTGGGGGATGTCCACGTGTGTGAGGGGGTTCTGGTCTGTTTTTGGTAACCTTTTTGTATGTTTCAGAGGTGTGGGAGGGTTTTCCAGGGGTGTGGGAGTACTGTCTAGGGGTGGGGGGTATACAAGAGGGTGGGGGTTGTCCAGGGGTGTGGGGGGCTATCCAGGGGGTGGTGGGGATGTCTAGGGGTGTGTGTGTGTGGGGGGGGGGGGGTTGTCCAAGGGGTCGGGGGGTAGTCCAGGGATGTGGGGGGTGTCCAGGAGTGTGGTGGGGGATGTCAAGTGGGGTGAGGGGGGCTGCCCAGGGGTTGGTGGGGTAGTCCATGAGGGTGCGGGGGGGGGGGGGGGGGGGGGGGTTGTCCCGGGTTATTGGGGGATTTACATGGGTTGAGGGTAGTCCAGGGGTGTGGGTGGTGTCCAGGGGTGTGGGGGGCTATCTAGTGGGTGGTGGGGAATTCCAGGGGTGGGGGTGTCCAAGGGGTGGGGGGTTGTCCAGGGGTGTTGGAGGCTGTCGAGGGGGTGGGGGGAATTCTAGGGGTGTGGGGGTGTCTAGGGGTGTCGTGGGGTGGCCATGGGTGTGGTGGGGGCTGTCCAGTGGGTTGAGGGGGTTCTTGTCTGTTTTTTGTAACTTTTATGTCTGTTTTAGGGGTTTGGGAGGCCTGTCCAGGGGTGTGGGAGTGTTGTCCAGGGGTGTGGGAGTGCTTTCTAGGGGGTGGGGGTATACAGAAGGGTGGGGGGATGTCCAGTGGGTGGTGGGGATGTCCATGGGTGTGGGGGTGTCCAGGGTTGTGGTGGGGTGAGGGGGTTCTTGTTTGTTTTTGGTAACTTTTTGGTCTGTTTCATGGGTGTGGGAGGGCTTTCCAGGGGTGTGGGAGTGTTTTCCCGGGTGTGGGTGGTATACATGAGGTTCAGGGGTTATCCATGGGTGTTTTGGGTTGTCCAGGGGGTCGGGAGCAGTCTAGGGGTGTGGTGGGGGCTGTCTAGTGGGGTGAGGAGGGAGGGTTGTCCAGGGGTGTGGGAGTGTTGTCCAGGGTGTGGGGGGTATACATGAGGGTGGGGGGGTTGTCCCGGGGTGTTTGGGGCTATCCAGGTGGTCGGGGGGCAGTCCAGGGGGGTGGTGGGGGCAGTCCAGTGGGGTGAGGGGGGGTGTTCAGGGGGTGGGGGGGGGGCTGTCCAGTGGGGTAAGTTTTAAATGTTATCAATGTTAATGCTTAAATATTCTTTGGTAATTTTTTTTGGTATACTTCTGTTTTTTTGGTATGAATTCTTGAATTTTTTTTGGTTGTTTCTAGGGAGAGCAGAGGACTGCATTCCATTTGAAAAAAAATTGGTCGTCCACGTCGGTTATTTAATAACCAGCGTGATAAAGGAATGGGGAAGGGTTTATCATATCAGTTATTTGAATAAATGAGGTGATAAACTCATTTGGAATGGTTTATCACATCGGTTATTAAATAACCGAGGTGATAACCCATTTCCCAGGGGTTTATCACGTCTGTTATTAAATAACCGATGTGATAAACATCCCATACACTGTTTTATCACGTCGGTTATTATATAACCGACGTGATAAAACCCCATGGTTTATCATGTTGGTTATGTAATAACCGAAGTGATAAACAGCCCCGTATTGGTTTATCACATCGGTTATTATATAACCGACGTGATACACCATGTCCCCTTGGATTTTGCACGTCAGTTAATTAATAACATACGTGATAAACATCGCGATGTTATGTTTTTTACATCAGTTATTAAAAAACAGACGTAAAAAAAATATTTATAACATCGATCGTATTAACATCGGCTAAAAACCGACACAAAAAATGAAAAATAAACGACGTAAAAAAATGTTTTCTGCACTAGTGCGTTTTGGTACACCTCACCCAAATCATAAATCTGATCCATTGATGTCATGGATAGAGGATTCTGTATCTTAGGAAACCTCTCCCCATGATGGACCTATTGTCCCAATACACCATTGGGATAAGCCATCGTCCAAGCCTGAGCATAATCTTGGGTGAGGAAAGTAGAAGCATAGGTAGGAGAAAATATAATCATAGCCATAGTGTCTTCACAAAATAGTATCTTCCAAAATTGGTGGATGCCATAAGGATGTTGTTCCCCATGGACATTAGACAAGGTAATGGGAGAAACTCTTTGCACACAACAAAATTATTGAACAAAACAATGAAGTGAGTATAGTTCATAGATAATAATCTCATCTAACCTTTCTGAAAGAACCCCATGACAAAGGGAAACCATATAAAATTTCTCATAAAGAGAGACGCTTCTATCATTATTGAATGAACTAGCTGGTATACGTATGATAGAGAAGTCAAAAATATTAGACCGAAAGACTGTACCTTTGAACTCTGTAGAGGTTAGGGACATAATCCCAACTCTAGAAATATATAGTTATCTAGGATAGGATATGGGGTTCAAAATCTGAGAAGTGTTTTCATACTCGTATCAATGAAAGTGATCCCCTATCTAATAAAAAAACTAAAGGGTATAACCAATTTTGTAGGAAGTGTTTCCTTGCTGGATATGGCCCATCATCTGGTAAAGGTGCACAAAGAATAGTACCACCAAGTTGATATGTTTACCCTCTGCGAGTCCTGCCACCACCACTAGGGTGCTAACAAATATTCTAGAGCACGCATCACCAACTGCGATGACCCACCCATTTAAAAACATTGAAAGAAAACCCGATATCCTAAGGTCGGGAGAAACCACCAGGTTCACTTGATAGCCCCATGAAGAATGATACCAAGATTCCAGAATGGCCTAGTATGAGACAGCATCATTGAGAACTTTCTGGGAGGGACACCAATGAGGGATAATGATTCTTGGTTTGACCCCACTGCTACATAGGAAAATTTTGATCTAATTAGTGAAGGATAGAAGATATAACATTATCAGATTTCTCCCCAGTTGCTTCATCCAAAGGACCATAATCTCTTTTGTTAAAACTAGTGTCCGCAGAAGAATAGTCCAAATCATTTTTAACAGGGATAAACTCATTATACATATCTCCAAGAAGAGGGTAGCCACCCAAGTGAAAGATATCCCACAGGCTGAAACCCCCACGCTCTGAGGAAGGTGGAATGTGTTAGTCCTAAGGCACTAGTGGATGATCATTTCTTGGATGAGGTTAGGATTGCGATAGACGATCAATTGAGATATCCACATGGATTCATAATGATGAACCCTGTATAGATCATCTGAAAATTCTAGACTGCTTTTTCGTACCAAGGATGGTCATGTCCATTCATCAGAGAAGATTCCATTAGGGTAAAGGTCCCGCCTAGAGTGCCACCAACTATCAATATCATTCAGGGTAGAGGAAAATATACTTTAATATATCTGATTGATAGGTTTTTGGGAAAGATCATGCCCATTCAGGCTCAGGGGGGAGTTTTCCAACAGATAGGACAAGCCATGTGGTTGGGAAGTTCCCAACTAACCATCCTCGATAATTATCATCTGAACACAGTCGGGGGAACTAAACACCCAACAAGACAGAAGATTAAATTCCCAGGAAGGAATAGATACATCTCACATTAGGCCAAAATCATACAATGGATGTAAGTTATATAGGGGATAGTCTTGGATATCTGGTGAAAGGAACTTCCAAAAAATCATGATATCAGTAGTCATATGATAGAAAAGATCATCATAGTGATTTCTAGAAATCACGGCCTTTTGATTAGACGCAACCAACGCATCTTTATGATATCAAGAATCTATTTGGAAAATAATTAATTGTCACATGATATATAAAAAATACAATGTCTTGAAAAAAAATAAAGGCATTATAATTACCCAATGGCATAATTCACATCACATGACCCAACCAAGGGTTCACGAGCCACATCAAGAAGTTCACAAACTACCTAGTCTGCAGAAGACTCATAGGGCGTATAACACTTCTGAGGACCCAAGACCGTCGCATAAACTCATTGGAAGCTTAGGGTCGCATAACCTAGATATTTTCACATGAATTGATCGAGATGATGAGACAACAGAACTCACAAAGTAATCATGAAAATTGACTAATTTTAAGGAATTACCAAAGCTTAGTTTGATGTTGAGATAGATTCATGTCTGATTTGAAATCTGTCTTTCACAAGTGCAGGGCTCGCAATCAGGACGTGGAGTGTAGACTTGTGGGTATGGCTCACGATCAGGGTCTGTGGTTAGGTCTTTTCACAAGGCCGAAGCATGAGCAATCTGGAGAAGGAGGATTCTGATTAAATGACATGTATTACACCCCACCACCATATATATATATATATATATGTGGTTTGAGGAAAACCAAAGGTCACCCAGTAGATCAAATGTCACCCGAGAGCACGAGTTCACAACACCTCAAAGGACTCTAGAGGGAATTTAGTTTTCCTTAGGACTGGGTCCTTCTACCCTTGAACATCGCTCCTAGTGGGGTTGTTGATACCCACCATATAGGCATCCGCAAAACCAAATAGGAAGAAACATCTGAATGTGGATATTTTCATCCCCACTAGATCAAGTATGAAGAGTACAGTTAAACACTCATGATTGTGTGACAATTTCAAGGTCACACAAAGTCTCCACACAAGTCGCCTAACCCGTGGAAAGCCCTACAAATCCCTCCTCAACAAGAACCATATGTTCACCAGTGGCCGATCAATGATAGCTGGATAAGAATCCCACAGGCCGCATAGTTTTTCTTTAGAAATTACTTGAAAAGCATCTATAATCCTTTGAAAATAAAGGTAAGAGACATTCAAAGGAAGAGACCCCCAGTGGTCACAGAGATATCATTCCAAGTCATCATTGGGAAGAATAAAATCAGTTGATTATGTATAAGACATTTTGAAATATCTCGGAGCCTTCATCATAAAAAATGAAGTAGTTAACTTGGGGAAGCCTAGAGGTGTCCACAATTATATAAGACATGTGGAATTCCCTTGAATACATGCGACGCACCATGACCTATCCAGTGCATCTTGTGAAACCCCCTTAACTTGTAATCTATGCCACATGGAATTCTCTGGGCGTTTTTGGACAACTCCACAATGCCTTATGGAAAAAAGCATGGTTTTTTCTACAATATAGTTATTCACTCTCATGTGATCCGTATTTATCACATGACTCAGTGTTGTAAAATTGAGTAAAAATCATATATATTACGTGAGAAAACTCACATACCTCCCAAATCTTATTGCATAAATCAAAGGGAATTAAAATAGAGGAGATGAGTGGTGTTCTCATTCGATGAATGACATGTTACATGCACCCTGAGAGAAATGTGATGCATTGTGAGTCTCTGATGACTAGTTTGGTGCATATTATGAAGTCCTTATGGCTTGTCATCCACAATGCATGTAAGGCCTTATGCATGTCCAGGAAAAATTGCAGTCCCCTAAGGACAAACAGATAGATTCATCCATGGAATGTTTATGCAACACTATGCAACCCATATTGTTCATGAGATGCATCTCCAAAAAATTGAGGAAATAACCCCATTACCATTCATATAATCTCAGGAAACTCCCGTAGATCATCACATAAAATGAATGATATAAAAGTAGTAGGTGATAAGGGTTCAATGTTAATAAAGTTCATGTGTTGTGCCCATCACACCCTCAATGTGGTCCCATGAGACCCTGATACAAGCCATCCAATGTCTCATGAATTCCTTTAGACAATCATTTGGATCTCATGAAGACCATTGGACATTTCAACTTGATGACATGGAAGTCATTCAAATTGAAAGTCCAAAATAGTCTTCAGTAATCTGATATAGGATGGATGGACTTATGGATGCTAAAAATTAGGCAGCACCATTGACATGGTCCACCTTAGAGACTCACAAAACCATGTAACGCCAGAGCCCATGTCGACTCTAGCATGGACTCAAGATAGATGCACTACACAAACTGGTGAGTATGTATATTGATATAACTATAAATTCCTTACTCTAACTGGATAAAGGTTTTTGTTCATTGGTTGGTTTGTTGGTCGTTTGATCGAACACTAGATGATTGGACCCAGGCCACCACTATGCACGTCGGATCTCATATTCCGGGATTCTGTAACAATCTGATCATGTGACCAATCAACTTTTTTCTAGGTAATATGCCAATGGACTGCTAGGAAATTAATGATCCACGCATAAATCCCCCAATGTGATCAATAAAATATATTGTGATGGAATTATGGTGAGACATGCGAAGACTATATCACATGTCCCCCAGATCAAGTGAGACTCAAAAAACTAAAACTAAACTAATCCAAGGCCCTCAAAATACAAGGGATAATAAAACAAGACTCAAGGATGAAACGCCAAGTGGAAGACATGATCATTAACCTCCGCATTCTTCATATTTTTCAATAAAGAACATGAAATAGTGCCAAGTCACGCCACCCGAACATTCTAAAATCCCTTCAACATGTCATCTAGGATATGCAGAGCGCTCTAGAAATGCTGGTACAAGTCTTGAGGACCCTTTGTGGGTGTCACATTGATCCTGTGAATCCGACGGGATTGTCACCCTAGAAATGATATGTCCTTAGGGTACACCACCTGACTTATATAATTGTGCCAACTTATGTTGGATGAGTCTCATTGACACATCTGGACATAATAATCCAGATCTCGCGGCGTACCCCTAGATGTGTCGTCCTTGCCCCGTCATGTCTTCCTGAGGTTTCATGAAAGACATGAGACATCCCTCGGATGTGTTAGCTCAATCTCACAATGTCCCCCAATGTGTCATCCAAGACACACGACACCCATAAGACCACACCACCATGGCTCTCGCGACACCCTCCACATGTTTCGAGTTAGGTCACATGATGAACTCTGGGGTATGCCAACAACATCATGTGACTCCTTCTAGATAAGAAGTCTCATTCATTAGGGCTTCCTCAACGCATAATCCCCAACATAAAGAGAACTATCAAGACTCTAATTCCTGTGACAACCAGGATACATCGGATTCATCCCTAAAGGCCCGAGCTCCATATCAAACACACCAAGAAATTTACCAATAATATTTTCCATATCTATATTCCATGAGGTTGATCATGCACTCCCCCTTACTTCTCATAATGATCATGTCATACATGGGATTAAGGGGATTAGGTGAACACCTCATTAGGAATCAAACACCCATTCACTAGGGCACTCTCAATGTATAAGTCCCGATACAAAGGAAATATGAGAAATCTGATTCCCAACATAACTTGGATATGTCGGATGTATCTTCCATACATGAGCTCAAATATTTGGCATTTTCACATTCCTCATATTATTCCTCACTTCATGATGTTAAACTGCCCAAATAAACCAAACTATGTTGGTTTAGATTCTTATAATAAATTTGATACGTAGAATGGATCATAATCACTCAATCCCATCCAAGAAAAACCATCATCCTCCATAAGATGAAGCATATCACAAAAAACATGGTCATATGATATTATCATTTAAGAAACCACTTATTAATAAAAAATTATGAAGAACCTAAAATACATAGAGATCAATTCAAAAAAGTGATCCCATTCTGTTGCACTTTAAATAGAGTTAACCCATAGATGTTTTTAGGGTAATCGGTCCAACATCGGGATTAGTAAGAGATTCAAAAACATGACTTAATTATATAAGAGTGTACTATAGTAGGAAAAAATTCCCCCAATAAAGGTGTTGTGAGCCGAACCTCTCATCCCCTCAACCAATGTGTGTCCCCATAAGTCACTAAGACTGAAAACCTAGATGTCCAATGGACTTTGGAATGTAGGTCAATGCCAATCTATTGATATGGGAACCATTGGGAGTTTCATGGAAAATTGACAATGGTAACATAATGAGAGTAATCCATTCTAGGCCACAAAATCCCACACGAATTGACTTTATAAATGAGGTATAATGGAGTAATATAAATTTGATGGGTATGTTCGGTGTCATCTCTAGGAAAATCCTAAAAGCTCAGGGATGAGTTATCTTATGGTGGGGATATTGTAACATCATGAGATTTTGAATGGTTTTTTTTTCTAGGTGAATTTGAGCCTTTGAGTTTTTTTGTAGCTCTAACTTAGATTCTACATTTTGAAACATCATTTTGAGTGTTTTTTTGGACTCAAGGTGTAGTTTTGGGGAATGTCCTAGGATTTGGTGGAAGTATCGAGTGTTCGGGAAAACACCAGTGGATGGTTAAGGTCCTGGACTATTAAAAATATATCCTTCTAAAATAAATGTTATATAACATTTACATGATGTTTAAGTCATTTTGATGTTATGTGATACATAGTGAAGTATCAAGGTTCTAACCAAGGAATATATGATGTGTAACTCGTTTACACATCATGAACCTAATACTTGCCAAGTAAAAGTTACACTACATGTAATATGTTTTTACTATTTATTTAAAATATACACAAGGGGATCATCCCCCTTATTTTCTTTTCAATTCATGTACAAATACAGTAATTCCCTCACAAGGCCTCCCTGCCGAATCTCTTAGGTTTTATCCATTATTCTCCTTTAGATCTCTGATGTGAGATCCATTTGTCTTATTGGAAGCCTATAGGTTATGAATTTAATCTACTTTCTTATATTTATATTCTATATATCTATATAGAATGATAAATCCATACAATTCCTTTTCCCCTACTTTTTTCGTGTTTTTTCTAAAACTCCGACTTCTCTCACTATGGGTCGGGTTAAAGACTGGTACTTAGTGAGAAAGTGTCAGTTAGAATAAGGTATGTGGTTCATTAGTTTGTCAAGATGTTTATAGATGTTTAGGGGTTCATAGAAAATACATGCATGTTGGTTGATTGAGTGATACCATTAATTAATTGATTCATATCCTTAAATGTTTTAATTATTTTTAGGATATATTGATGGGTATGCTCTATCCTTTTAAATCATGCTAATATAGGTAACATTTTTTTACCAGTTAGGATGGTTAATATAATTATCAATTTTAAATTAAATTAATTTATTATGATGGGATTAATTCTATTAGAATGTGACGAGCATGGCCTGAGACAATGGGGTGATGTTGATCACCAAGACTGAGGTGACATGGTCCATAAGGTTGGGCTTAGCGCATGATATGTGGGGTGATTCTGATCACCATGGGGAGGTGAATTGGTTCATCAGAATTGAGGTGATGTGGTCTTCATGATGAGGGAATAAATCTCAGGACATAGGATTTTGTTAACCATCGGGACATAGAGACATTTTTGTTCTAGTACGAGGTGTTATATGATGTGGTGTAGAGAATATTGGGGATTTCAAATCACAATTGTTCACTAACACACAGTTAGATTCATGAGCACACATATTGCAATAATTTGAGGTGGTATTGACCACACATTGTGGGTGGAGGCCTCAATTTATTTTGTGGCCTAGGTAATGGTGTTGACAATTAGTGATGATGTAGGTTCTCACCATTGAAATCCATGGTTGATGGTTATGGGCCATCAGGTGACGTATTGAGACCATCAGTTAGGGTTTGAGTCTCTCTATGATACTTGGGTCTAATAGTATACATTTATTAATGGCTGGATATAATCATTAATTGGGACATATATTGTTGAGCCGATGGTGATTCCTTTATTAAAGGGTAGACATCATCATGACTTAGGATTTTGGTCTATCATGTTGTTGGGGATTAACAAAGTGGAGGTGTGACAGACCTTTGAATTATTTATGGGTGTTCCATTATGATGCCGGTTTCTTGGTTTATGGAATTTTAGGGGTCTAATAGCATGTGGTGTTGGTGATACATTGATCAAGTGTGCCTGAGGGATCTCTAGATAAGATACTCTTTAGGGGACTTCTGGGAAATAAGTCGTGGGTCCTCGCCAATTTATATATATACACAAGTGTTGTATGCTATATATATATTTAGGGGATCATATTCATAGGTTTAATAGAGTTTTAATAACCAAGTTAATGCATCCTTGTGGTTGTTGTACAAAAGGAAGTCAATATTATTTTTAAACATTTCTATTTTTCTATTCTGTTATAGTTTTCATACACATTCTTAAGTGTGGATATAAGATAGAAACACATTGGTGGTGGATTACTGAGTTCATACTCTGAGACTACATTAGATACTTGGTATGTGTGTAAAATTTATGGTTTTTAGATCAAGTAATTATTTAGGAATAATAGATGTACCTTAGTTATCATAAATATACCTTTTTCATGGGATTGATTGTATTCAGTCTGGTGGTTCTTCTACATCCGGCCAAGCCTTCATTTGGGTTTTATATATGTGTGTACCTATATGGTCAGTCATGGGTGAACTTAATTTTCTATTATGTATGACCATTCATGGATTTTAGTTATATAAATATGTTATTATGATTTTTTATTATCATTACTAATGTTGTTTTATTATGCTTTCGTAGAGTTTCTTTGATGCTTTTTCTATTTATGATCATCCTTCAACTATGTTATATACATATGGTCCATTATTAATATCATAAATAGAGGGTATAGTCTCCCCAATATCACATAATAATACCCTCATAGATAGTATATAACTTATGTCTTATGGGGATGCATGCCAAAGGCCAAGCGGAACACTGGTTTGGAGCATGAATAATGTAGAAAATATGGTTGGGGTACTATAAAATGTGTAACATTGAGGAGACTATACCCCCATATGAGAGAGAAACAACGAAGGTAAATAAAAAATATAATACACATCAGAGAATATGGAATAATAAATAAAATAAAATAGAATCATCTGATAATTTAAGGAAAGAAATAAAGGCTCAAACATTCATGCCATATATACAATATTGACCGCCCACAGGGATGATGAAATATAAGAAATAAACAAATGAAAAATAAATACATTAGGCTCTATTGAAAACAATGAGAAATGTCACATACCTAAATTCTAGTTACATGTTGAGCTTCTCTAACCTGATCATCAGACTCCGCATGAGTATCCTACTCAATAATGAAATCCTGGTATTTCTCCCTATAAATCATGCATATGTGCTCAACTTGAAAACATAAAAAAGGGTTTCTTGTAAACTTATATGCACATATCAGTGGTGAAAAATAAATCTTAGTATGCCACCCCCAATGGTGAACCTATAACATGCTTCCATAATTTTTTTCTCATGAATTATTCTCAGCCTAGAAAAAAAATAACTGAAAAAAACCATAAGAGAGTGAATTTTTCAAAGGAAATTTAATTAATAAAAAATGAATCAAGAAAGTGAATTTTAAAATTTATTTTATTAAAAATTATCATAAGTCATCCAAATAAATAATATGGATGATATAAATTCAATATATCCCCCATGAACTATAATTAAAAAAAGGGTTGATGTCAATAATGAATCTAAATACCATAAAAATGATGTTAAAAAAATCTTAAGGAAAACAACAACTTTTACTTTGAAAATAATATTAAAAATAAATGTTTCAAACAAAATTGAAAATAAATCTCTATGAAAATATCCTTTGAAACTTTTAAAATATGTTTTAAAATAATAAGTAGTCATGATGACAGGAAATTTTGTAGATGAAGAGTATCTTATATATATGGACCCGAACATAAATATT
Source organism: Viscum album (assembly GCA_963277665.1). Classification (NCBI taxonomy): domain Eukaryota; kingdom Viridiplantae; phylum Streptophyta; class Magnoliopsida; order Santalales; family Viscaceae; genus Viscum; species Viscum album. The sequence goes on from OY728155.1 coordinate 1,913,136,790, forward strand.
AGAAACTCAAGTTAATTAATCTTGAATTCACTATATTAAATTACAAAATATATTTTTAGTTTATAATTTTAGATAATTAGGACTTAAATCATACAAGCATATAAAGTGGATACTACTAAAATTGTATACATTTTTTCCATAATAGAAATATTTTTAATAAAATAGTAATTCTTCACAAAATTCATATTTACTTATTATTTAATCTTAACAATACATAGTCTATATGAATTTTTTTTAATATGGTATGAGAACAAAAATCTCAGTAAGGGATATAATGAAAAGGAAATAAACCATTAGTCTATGAATACTTATAAAAATAAGATATCATTTTCACATAGACAAACTTCTCACACACAAATTATCATATGCATACTTTGATAAAACATGGCATTTCTATAAAATATATAAAACATATATAAAATAATAAATTTAACTTGGTCCATTACGTAATTATGATTGTAAACCTCACGGATACCATATGATTTGTAACCCTCGCAGTTACCATGCAATGTAACCCTCACAGCTACCTTATGATGTAACCCTCATGGCTAACTTATTCTGAAACCATCACATTTTTAAATGTAATAAAAATTATGTCAAACTTAAAACATAAACATACACAATGAATTTGATGGAGATATAGGTTTCATCCATCATCATAACCAATTCCCATGAACTAGAACATAATCATAAAATATTAACACTTTCCACATAAAAATATTTCTTGATGAAAATCACTTATTTAAAAAAAATGTGGAGAAAAAGGAAATCATTTTCTTGGAAAATAAACATGTAATATTGTATAGATAACATAAAAACATTAAGTTGTCATGAAATCACTATGACAATCTCATGTCGTATAAAATAAAATTCTTTTTTAATTTTGAAGAAAAATATTAACTAATTTTTTAAAAGAAAATTACATTACCTCAAGTTCATCTTACTTAAAACATCTTTAAAACTCATGTATAATGGTTAAAAGAGTGATATTAATATATTAAAAACTAAATTAATTTCTAAAATATCTTATATGGTATTTTTATAAAAAAATTCCACATATTTATTAATAAAATTTGGGTATTTCCATTGTTTCGGGTGGGTTATTTTTTATGTTTTCCATGGTCATTTTATTGTTTACTTCCTTGTAAAAAATAAATAAAAATCTATAGATGATAAAATATATTTATTTAGTTCATTTTAAATAATTATAAGTTAATTTAAACATTCCCTGATTTCGTTAAAGGGAAACGAAAACTCATTGTCTAAAAACGCTATGAATAGACAAACCATGGATGAAGATATCATTTTTAAGAAATAAATGAAAGGATAATATATTTTAGGATTTATATACAATTAACACAAAGAAATTAAAGTATATATAATATATTAGCGGTACCATGAAACATTGGATATGGGGGATAATAAGGTAGAAGTGTGAATGAATTTAAAAGAGAAGAAGGGGGAATTTATGGGTTGAATCTTTTATCCTTAAGAACCACTCTGAGGATCTTGGAATGGTATGTTTATGAGACCAAACATACTATAATGTGTAAAGTGTTGAGGATAAGGAAACTTGGTAATGATAGTCGATCAATATGACTTCAGGTGCAGAAATTTAGTAAAGGGATGAGTCCATTTTTATAATTGAGGTGAGGGATAATTTAGAAATTACATAAAATATTAAAATCCAAATAGACTAAATGTCATAGTAAATCTCATTTTTTACGTAATATTATAATTTTTGGACTTTTCAATATTTTAAATATTTTTAAATAATTTAATAAAATATTTTATTAATGAAAAATAATTTATGTCAAATATTAAACAATTTAAAAATATGAATTTTAAATTTTTTTAAAAAATTCTAAATGTAGAATACAATATTTTATTATATTTTAGACATATAAAATTTATATACAAATCTTGTATTACATTAAAAATCTCGAATTAAATTTATTTTAATTTTATTAAAATCATTTATTTGATTTCTTAATTAATTAAATAATTATTACATCCTTGTTATACAAGTCATTAAGCTAATAACATATTCCTTAAAATATAAAAACAAATTTTCATGAATTAGAAAAAAAAATTATATTTAAAATTAATATTAATGTCCAAATGTCTTTTCTGGAAAACCATAATTTAAAATATTATATTAATTAAAAAACTATAGTGTGAACAACTTGACTTATTTTTAAATAAAATTTTATAAAGTCTTGAAGTGAATCATGTGGGTCGAAAAAGATCCCAAATTCATATAAGAGAAATATTATGGTCGAAAATTTAACCATATAAAATAACTATTTAAATTTCTTCCCCATTTAAGGATTCTTATAATTTTAATTAAAATAATTTTATTTATTTTTCTTCTCCCAGCACAAGAACCGCATCAGCACTACATATGCATTAAAGTTAATTATTTAATATATAATAATTTTTAAAAAATTACAATCATAATAATAAGTTAATAGAGATCATTATATTTATTTTTATTCATTAACGGTATTTACACATATCCATGTCAAGACAACTTCTTTAATTTTTTAATTTATCATTTCTTGCCTTGCGCAAGCATTGCACAAGTATTTGGATAAGAATAAAGTTACGCAACTCTTTGATTTGAAATTAATAGCTCAAAAATTAAAGCTTACATAATAATAATTATATAATGTATGAAAATAATTTTTATCACTCAATTATTATCTTTAAGGAAACAAAATTGACTTTTCTAAAGCTTCTCAGGCACTACGTCAGTAATGAAAATGATTTTTTATACTAATTAAGAAATAAAATATAATTTAAATGTTATTAATTAATTTTTACAATATTTATATTATAATATCATACTTTATTCAATTCATAAGTTTAATAAATTTTATATCGAAATTATTCTTCGAAGATATCACAAAATGTATAGTATTTAAAAAAATTGTATTTTTTACTATTTTGCAAAGACATCGATTTTTTATAAAATTCTAAAAAATAAGCCAAAGATAATTTTGACATGATGAATTCAAAAATTAAATTATTTTTGTGAGATTAAAATTTCATAATTTTAAAATTACTCATTTAAATATAACCATATAATAAACTAGTTAAAATATATATTTATTTTAAGAAATACATAACATGAATTTTTTAACTATTTAGTTCAAGAATAATAATAAATAAGACAAAAAATTTATACTATCAATAAGTGTGTTGTTACTATAACACCACAAAATTTTAATGAGATATATTTTCTTTTTTTTTCTCTAATCTCTTGTGTTGTGCGCCACACTAAGATAATCCCACTCTACACACAACATTGTATTAGCTTGAGGTATACACATCACCATGGTTGGATTGTGCTACAAACATTTTAAATTTCTCTTGATAGAATTAATTTTACAAAAGGATGAGATTAATTGAACAACTAAAAATTATTATGTTACCCTATAACCTAGTCATTATAATGACGGGTATGAACAATATTAAATTTCTTCTAAAAAACTATTTGAATGAAAATAAGTGAGTTCAGAAAATAATAAATCAATTTTTATGGTTTTTATTCATGTAATATATGTATAATATATTCATTATAATGTTTAAAATTGATCTTATATGTTTTCTAGACCTGATACAAGAACAAATTCAATTTTTCGGATAAAAGAATAATTTTTCAAAAAAATGCAGTTTTGTCACCTTTTGATTGAACACCTATTATAAACCTTGTTTTTAAATTATTTATATATTCTATTTAATAAATTAAACCTATTCTTCATAAGAAGGATATAAAAATTTACTTTGAATGAGTTTTTGATATTTTTCTGGTGTGTTTTGAGTTTTGATGAATAGAAACTTTATTAAATTTTAATTGAAAACTAATTTTTTCATAAATATAGTTTATATGGATACATTATATTATAAAATGGTTTTAATGTATAAATATAATATATTTTTATCATTTAATTTAGTTTTGGTAATTTTCATTAATTTTATAATTAATTTTGATTTAAAAACATTTCAATCTTTTGTAATCTTTTAACTTTAAAACTTGTTTTCCATTCTGACAACGGGATTAATTTTAAATTAATTACTACAATTTTTTTTTTGGAATTTATAAAAATGGATTCCATATTTTGAATCAGTAAGTTCAAATTATTTTGATATAATTTTTTTCATGTATAGTTGTAACTTTTGTAATTTTTGTTGATATGGTAAAAAGGTAAATAAGTTAATTATGGGAAAATATAATATTATAAAATTACCATAACACATGTTCTAATATTTTTGGATGAGTTTTTTTATACTTAAACCATCCTTGGGTTGAAATGATTCACTTTAAAAGCCACTTGGATGAGATTAGGATATTTAATATATTTTATTTAAAGAAAGGGTAAATATTTCTCACTCAAATTTTAATAAATAGAACATTTTTAATATAAGGTTTCACAGAAGGTATATTTGATTATAAATACTCATTTTAGATATAAAATGTTTTTCTGTGTCATGGAAATTTATTTTAAATTTTTTAAAAATTAAATAATTAACTTAATGGTATATATATTGATGATGTATAATTATTTAGTTGATGAAAAATCCATTTTATTATTTTTATAAGATGATAATAACCATTAAAAGATACAAAAACATGCCAAATCATATTTTCCAAGTATATCTCTAACATAATCATCCAAGGGTCTATTTATTGACTATTTAGAGACTTATATAACAAATTATGACACTTATATTATTAATTTAAAGTGATGTTAAACTTGTAACATTCATCTTTTAATTAGTATAACATTTTTAATGAAGGATTTTTCAAGAATATATAATCTACTACATGTATTATTATGAAATTTAGTATATTTATCTTCTTGATTATATTATATTTTTAAATTTTATTTAAAAAATAATTGTATTAAATAATTACACAAAATTGATGTTGTAGTTATTTTATTAATAGAAATATCAAATAAATGTTATTTGAAATTTTAAAATAAATATAATTTGAGATAATTATTATTTAAAATTTGTTTAATAGATGAAATTTGACCATTATAGATATAATAAAATATTTTTTTGATTATAATATCTTATCTTGATATTTTTAAAAATTTCAGAAATCAATAGGGTCAAAATTGACACTACTGATATTTTTAAAAAAATAATTTTTTATTAAATTATTTCATAATAATAATAAACTTTTCAAAATAGAAAATAATTAAGATATTGTCTAAATTTTATTCTATTATTAATTTATGGAAAAATTGACATCTAATAAATATAAATTAAGATATTTTAATATTGAAACATTTGTTACCATAGTTAAAATTAAAAACGAATAACTGATGATTAATTAAAAATACATGGTTTAAATTTACATAAAAACTCGTCTAAAATTATTGGATGATGAAATTAAAAACTTATATCAACTAATATTCTAATATATTATTTTTTATAGGTTTTCGGATGTGGTTTTAATTTATTATAAATTAATATTTTTGTAGATTCCAAATGATCCCCTCACCTCAATTATAAAATGGTACATTATCCGTCACAATTTCAATTCATATTGGGACTTAATGATCCGTTATCACCTTCCCAATCACCTTATAAATGTTCCTAGTTACATTCTAGAGGTTATGGACTTCTCAAAAGATGATCTCTAGTGGCATTAAGAGGAGGCCTAGAGGGAGCACGTCGAAGAAGAGCTAATCTCCTCAACTGATTCATTCAAATTATTTCTTATTGTACTTCCTCTCCATGAGTTTTTTCCATCCTAAATTAATATCTAAAATATAACTTATATTATGAGATGTTATTATGCATATCTAAAAACCATAATCCACCTTATATATATCCTACAAAAAATGATATCACCACACGTGCGTACGTACGGCTTATCATATCCACACCATGGTGTAATCTGTTTTTCACCACCATCTTACTTGGATAGATATAATGATTGTAATTATAACTATATATCCTTATTAAAACATGATATAGATTATATAAAAACATATATACCATCTAGTTTCAAACTTTTTTAATAATTAATTGAATGATATCATCGCTCGTGCATACGTACAGCATACTACCTCCACGATACGATGCGATTCATTCCACAATATATCCATTAAAACGTGATTAGATAAATGTATATGATGAATAAATATTATATATATTATGTTAATATCATTTTGGAATGATATAAATACGATCTACTAAGGATAACCAGAACTTATTTGATAAAACATGTATAAGAAAATGAAGCAGTTAATACTCGAATAACAAGTATTAATGACGTGTTATTACCAAATGGATGATAATATGATCATATATGATATCATAAAAATGAATATGACTATGGAATAAGTCAATGATATTATTTAAATCATTTTATAATAGGATTTAATATATACCAAGGATATCATACCTATGTTAGTGGATTATTTTGTCCTACTTTTATTTTTGGGGGACATATGCCTTATAAAACACCTATTTATTTTGGGTGGTGTTTATGCTTCCCATGAATGATTTTATGATTATTATTATGAAGGTTATGAAATTTAATTTGGAATTTAATTTTCTCTATTTTCTGTGGTATATGATTCAACAGATTAAAAATCGATAAGATATAATTTTGCGATCTCAATATTGCCCATGATTTTTTATACGTAATTATTTACTGAGGTATATTTATCATCCATGAACATGTTTTTTTAAAGGTTGGGTCCAAAGCCTCAATTTATTATTAAATTAAATAAATATTTTTGTCCAGGTAGAGGGTGACCCATTACATAGCCCAAATTCCCAAGGAAAAGTGCCCTAAATATAAGGCATGAAAGCCCATTTTTTGGCCCAAAGGAACCCCCGTTAAACAGTAATGCTATAGTAATCATACTGCTATATAACCTACTACAATACCACCACCACTATAGTTCCTTCTATAGTTCCTTCGCCGCTATAGTTCCACCGCTGCTATAGTGCCACTGCTTTTACAGTATCTCCACTACCACTGTACCATTACTGCTACAGCTCCGCCACTGCTACAGTTCCGCCACTACTGCAGTTCCCTACTGTAGTACTACTATAGTACCTAGAATTTCGTCTCCGTTATAGTATGCTACATTTAACAAATTTTTAAATTTTACTACATTGTTTTTAAGGAATATTTTTTTCATTTTCCATATGAGGTACTTTTGGACTTTTTCTGCCAATGTACGGTAAGAATGTTTTTTTAAATTATAAGGCATGAATGGATTTTTATGCATTCATAACACATTATTTCTATAAAAATTATCTTAAATGTTTTCCATGTTATTTTAAATAAATTTTTTTCTTTTATAATTTTTTGGTGTTTTAGGAAAAGAAAAAACTTTGAAGAATAAAACATATTTTCTTGAAAAATTAATTTCATGTGTTTTATAAAAAATATTTTCCATCTAAGATCAAAGATATTTTTCATGTATACTCTCCTAATTAATATTATGGTTTCTTATTTTTATTATGTAATTATATTTATGAATTACATTTTTTACATAGATTATGTTATGATGGAATGATGTTTAAAAAACCCATTTTATTCCTTGGGTAATGTTATGATGAATGATTCATGTTTTTGTGGCACACATATGTTTGTTTTCATTATGTGATGGGTGGGGTCAATGTATTTTTCTAATTGATTGGGTAAAGACTTATATTTTATGATATATACATGAATAAAACACCATGTAAACCTAGTTCAGTAATACAAGGATGGAACAGTAAGTAAATCTGGTTCAGTAATATTGAGCCAGAACGATAGGTAATCCCAATTCAGTAATGGACTTTGTCTACTATGATGTTCTTGTAAATGTTCCTTGACTAATATGAAAAGTATTTTCTTTACTTATGTTACTACCAAAATTCCATTTTTTTATGATAATTCTATTTTCTCATGGCTCATGTTCCTATCTGATTTGTGCCCTATAAATTACCAAGATTTGTTCCATCACTCATAATTTAGATATCTGTGTTATTAATGGTAATTTTTGAAAAATTTATGTTCATGTTTAAACATTATTAGGTTCATTGTTTTTTTGTTTACCCTTCCTGAGAATCTGAACTCACCATTTATTATATTTCCATTCCTTAGGTTTAAAAAATTCTTTTATGTTGGGGTACTAATGGGGAAGATATTTAAGGGAGATGTTGAATATATTTCACAAGTTTTCAGAATTTATTCCATGTTTCCTAAGGTACTAAACTATTATGGTACTTGGGAGTTCATGTGTAAAACGTAATGAATATAAATCTTTAAATATTTAATTCATGTATGTCAATATTGGGTCATTATAGTTGGTATAAGAGGAAATGTTTAGTTATCCTTTGGAAACTAGGATGTGATAACTTTATTGAGATCCTTAGAAATATTTATAAGAATATATATTTGGATATCCTAAGAATAAGTCTAATTATTGGGTATAGTCCTAGAAATATGTTAAATCATGAATAACCTAGGTGTAAACCTATAATGTTAGATATTGAAAGTACTTTCCCATGATTATGTGGTTTTTTCAGTATGATTATTTATACTGACACTTTTCTTTTTCAGTTTTAAAAAATGGATGTAAACAGGTGTATTCTTGTTAATGGATAATTTGATGGATATTGGAATGATATTCCTCATGAGAAACAAAATTAAATGGGAGATGGAAGGTGAAAATTTGTTATTCTGCCTAAAAATAAATATCATAATATGATAAATAATATTATATTTGGTGAGATTCTTGACCCACATAATAGGAGAAAGATAGAGTTTCATGGTGACCATAGAGGAAATAAAGTTCAATTTCCCTCTACTGAATCATGTGCGAAGAGGCATCAAGGATAATGTTTCAATGGAACTGAAAGATTTTTTTTGGTTGTGGGAAAGAAGGACACAAAGAAAGTAATTCCAAAGGAAATGGGTTAGTTAAAAAAATGGACAAAGATAATGGTATTTCTAAAGAATCTATGATAGTTAAATGTTTTAAATTTGGAATATGTTGGGCATTATTCCAATTTATTCCCTTGGGGAAAATCTCATGAATATAATCGGTATGGCATATGAGTATTATTTTATATTACTGACGTTGAGGAGACTATGAATGAAATATTAGATGAAAGAAGTACTAAGGAATAAAGTGATGAATATTAGTTAATGGTTTAATAAGATAGTGGAATTATTTCATGATAATCAAGAATAATTTTTTATAAGTAATTTTATGTCATTATAGAATAAAAAAACATATAAGGATTGTTACACTATTGTTTTTCCTTGTGTATTTAAGAGTACATGATGACTGGTACAAGTAACCAGGAAAAGTGATTAGATATTTTTTGAAACACATTAAGGGAATGATAGCCCTTAATAAGCCCCTTAAGTTAAGATGATGATGTTTGGATAAAGTTATCTTGGATTTCAATAAGTAAATTAGACGATGATATTTTCCTTAGAATAGATTATGGATTTTTTTTAAGAGGGTTATGATATCATGCATGATGTATAAAAAAATTTTGGACATAAGGAATATATCCAATATGTTTTGGAATAAAGAAACACGCATGTTTCCAATAAGGATATCAGGTAATTCATGTTATTACCATGATCCAAGAGAATACATGATGAAGGATTCCACATGTTTTTAATGTGAGAAACAAGAGAAACCTTATCACATATAGGGGATAAATGTTAAGCTAAATTAGTTCACCTATTTATAATGTTTTGAATTTTCAGAATTTTTATGGATTATAAGGTGATCAATTAATACAATGTTTAAGTTAAACAATGGATGAATTTTTTTGGAATAAAGTACTATCTATACATAGGTGGACTTATGAATGTTTGATATCTTATGCTAAAAATTTTTTGTGATAAATTAAGATGGAATTACCTATCATTATATTTAAGGATTTCATGATGACAAAGTCATCTTAATTTCCTTGAATAAGAGATGAAGTGGAAATTGTTCGAGTCGCGACCAATGATGAGAGTGTATTGAAATCAAGTAATTATATATTTTGATGAAAAATTTTAAACCTTAAGAAAATGTATTGTGAAATTAAATAGTGTCTTATTATCATCATATTTGTGGATATCAATGACCTTTTTTCACGCTTCTTTATTTTATGGCTTTGTGATTGTTGACTTCCTATGGATCACTCATTTCCTTGTGATTAGTGATCTTTGTCAATATCTATGATTATTTACAATTTTCCTCCCTAACCAAATCATCAACTATGTTATCCTACGTAGAGACAATGTTATGATTTACTTTGGGTAGCTGTTATTGTACAACTACTTTATTTTAAAAAGAAGTTTTTTTATGTGTTATCCCGATGTGGGTTTCTATGAAAGATACGTTCAATTATTAATCTTTTTATATCCCCAATGAATTTTGAGGGAGAAATACATTTTAATAGGGGTAGAATTTAACACCCCCAAATTTTAATGAGTATTGTTTTTTTCTTTGAGGATTTGTGTTGTACAGTACACCAAGATAAGCTTGCGCTACATGAAAAAATGTCTTAACTTTCGATATATGCATTAAAATTATTAGCTTTCACTGTAAGAAAAATTCCTTATTTTTGATATAATTTATTTTACTCAAGACCTATTTTAAGTAAAAAAACATAATATTATTGTGTTACCTTATAACATAGTCATTATAATGGCAGGTATTAATAATATTACCTTTCTTATGAAAAAATATTTAAATTGAAGTAAGTGAGTTTATGAAATAATAAAATCACTCATTTTGGATTTTTTTTAATTCAATATATATGTAATATATTCAATGTAATGGTTAAAATTCCTCTTATATGTTTTCTAGACAAGATATAAGAACAAATTCATTTTTTTGGATAAAATAAGTATTTTTAAAAACAATGCAGTTCTTCCACCTTTTGACAACGTACCTACTTTAAATAAGGTTTTCTAAAATTATATATATTATATTTCACAAAATAAACATCTTATTTAGAATATCGATATACAAATTTACTTTTCCTGAATTTTTTATATTTTTCTGATAATTTTTTAGTATTGATGAATAGTAAAAATATACTCAATTTTATTTGAAAATAACTTTTTCCATCAACATAATTTCTGTGGAAAAATTATATTATATGATGGTTTTAAAGTGAAAATATAGTATATCTTTATAAATTAATATAATTTTTGTCATTGGAATTAATTTTATTAGGAATTTTGATTTAAAAACATTTTAATCTTTTCCAATGTTTGATTTTTTAAAACATGGTTATCATTCCAAAAATATGATTCATTTTTAATTAATTACAGAAAAGTATTTGTTTTCAATTTTTTAAAATTTATTCCATATTTTGAATCTTTAGGTCTGAATTTTTTTAAAATCAGTTTTTTTATTTTTTGGCATTATGAACAGTAACTTCAGTAATTTTTATTAATATGTTAAATGGGTAATTTTGATAATTAAGAGTAAATAAAATTATATAAAATTTACTTAAAACCAGTACTAATATGATTTTTTTTATTTTTTGACCTAATCCAACCTTTTATATAATGATTCCCTTTGGGAGCCACTTGGATGAGATTAGGACATTTAATATACATTATTTAATAAAATGTTAAATATGTCTTACTCAATTTTTAATAAATTACAATTTTTAATATAAGTCTATACAGAAGATAAATTTGATTATAAATACTAATTTTAAATTTAAATATTTTTCTTTATCATGTAAATTTATTTTTAATTTTTGGAAATAAATAATTAAAATAAAATTTTATATATTAATGATGCATAAGTTACTTAATTGATGAAAAACCAATAAACTAATTTTTATTAAAATGATTATAAACACTAAAAGAGATAAAAACTTGACCAAATATTATTTTTCAAGTATATCGCGACCATGATCCGAGGATGATGGCGAGGTGGGCTACGCAAACAAGAGCATCTCGTGGTGGCGATGGAGTCTAGGGTTTCGTCATGGCTCTTCCGCACTTCTTTGGCTTCAAGCTTCTCCCCCCTGGCGGTTCTACGTCGGTGTCTTTACATGCTTCTGATCCATGGTATCCCACTGCTTCTGGCAACCCTAAGGATGTGCTGGTGACCCGTGATTTCTCTTCTCAGCTCACCTCAGACCTTCCTGTTAGATCTGCTGATGTGGCGCCTGAATCACGGAATTCTGTTGACTCCCGCAATCATTCGGCGACAGCAATCCATAATCTATCTAAAGACGTGATGTGCATCTTCCCTCAGCTGAATAAATATCTCTTTATTATATCTAAGGATTCATTGCACCTGCCTGCGGATGGAGTAAAGTTAAGCCTTGGTGATGCGCGGATGACGCCCGGTCTGAAGGGGAGGCAGAATGATAGGCTGGACTTGACTCGGCCGGGTGGTAATTCCTCTCACTCTTTTGCTGATGCTTTAAGGAATATAGATCCAGGACCGAAGATGAATGGAATTTGTTCTCTGGGTATGTTTAAAGACTCATGTCATGGTAGGATCCTCCATAAAGGCGAATCTGCTCACGTTGAAACTGACCTCGTAGCTCTTGCTGAGATATTGACAATTGAAAAAAACTTTTTGATAGAACGCATTGTTCTACCTAAAGGTCAAAAACCATGGATTAGTCATGATTTGAGTAACTAGATCTCAATTTTATGGGGCTTCTCTAATTGGAAATTCGTTTCACTTGGTAGCGGTTTTTTTCATTGCCTGTTCCCTTTGGATGACTTGAAACATCATGCTTTGAATATTGGGACATTGCTATTAAAAACTGATTGGTGTTGCGTACACGAATGGTCATTGGATTTTAATGTCTCGCGTGCAAGAAATGCCTTTTCTTAAGTCTGGGTTCGCTTGTATGGGCAAAATTGGGTCCTTTGGCATCCAAAGATTTTTCATGACATTGCCACAACAATTGGGACTCTGATTCATCTCGACAAGGAGACTGAAGATGTCCAGTTTGGTCGCATATCAAGGATTTTAGTGGAGGTTGACCTCTGTTCTACATTAGTTGACAAGGTGACTCTTTCTACTCCTTCTGATAACATTCAAATTCAAATTGAATATGAGAAGAAACCTCTCTTCTGCAATGAATGTATGGCTGTTGGACACTCCTTGGAGACATGTCGGAAGCATGTCTCATGTGAGGAGTGTAGAATGAGGGGTCATCCAGCAAAACTCTGCTGAAGGAAATCAAAGCCCATTGTTCATGGTGGTGATGCACTCAAGGAACCAGTTTCCACTGTCACAGATGTCATGACTTCTATGAAACCAGATTCTCATTTGTCTGATCTGAAATGTAAAGGTTTGTTGGTGGATTTATCTCCGGAGAGAGCTCATAGTGGCCCCTCTATCCCTCCGGTTGATGTTACTATTGAGGTTATTTCAGCTAAGGAACTTATTACAAGATCTCCAGGGTTGATGATCATTGATGGATCTCAGGATGATGTTTCTAATCAGGCTAATGCACGTCAAGGTGTTGGCTGTCATCAAGAAATTCAGAAGCTCTTTCAATCTTTTGAGTTGTCGAAAAAATGGGGGAATGTTTCTGAGGACGAAAGGGAGCATAATACCCCTATTCAGACTTCAATTAGTGGTGGGTGTTCATCTTTGAAGGAGGTGATTTTGAGTGGCAATGAAAAGATAAATGATGGTGAGGGTTTCACCTCTGTTCCCGCAACGTGGATACCACGTAATGATTATTCTAATTTTCCTAGGAATGTTACTACCAGATCGTCTTCAAAGATGCCCAGGAAGGTGGACACAAATTTTCATAAGATTTTTAATCAGGGTAAATCTCAATCTGAGTGGGAGGTCTCTAGTGGCTCTGATTATGGAAATGATATGTCGTATTATGATATCTAGCTCTGCCGTTAGGTGGATGAGGACATTACTGCGTGTTTGATCCCGCCCACCTCTTATCAGTACTTTTTTTTCTTTTTAATAAATGGTTAGAAGCGTTGCTTCTGGCAAAGAATTTTTTATATATCGTGTCTATAATAATCCAAAGTTCTAGTTATGGACAATTTGGTTACCTATATAAGATATTGTGACACTTATATTTTTTATTTAAAGTGATGTTAAACATGTCAGATTCATTTTATAATAAGAAAAAAAAATTATGATATATTTTTAGAGAAGATACATTATACTCCATGTATTATTCTGAAATATAGTAAATTTATCTTCATCATAATTTTTTATATTTTTTATTCAGCAAATAAGTGTATTAAATAATTACACAAAATTGATGTTGAAATTATTTTTTTAAGGGAAATATCAAATAAATGTTATTACAAATACTAAAATAAATATAATTTTAGCTAATTAATATGTCCAATTAATTTTATAGATGACCTTGACCCATTAGGGATATAATAAAATATTCTTTGAGGATAAATTCTTATATTAATATTTTATGAAATCCACAAAATGAATAGTGTCAAAATTGACACTATAGACATTTTTTCAAAATATTGTTTTATTACATAATTTATAAATCATGATAAATTTATAAATATACAAAATAATTTTTATATGGTATATAATGTTCTAAATAGTTAATTTATGGTCTAATTAACATCAAATATCTCAAAACTATAATATTTTAATATTTAATCATTTGTTACTTTAGTAAAATTTAAAAAACAATAACTAAGGGTTAATTGAAATGATAATGTTTTAATTGATATAAAAACTTATATAAAATTTATTGTTTGATTAAATTAAAACATTATAGCATCTAATATTCTAATATATTAAATTTTGGAAGTTTTTACATGTTTTATGAATTTATTATAAATTAATATTTTAGGAGATTCCAAATGTTCCCTTCACCTCAATTATAAAAGGTCACATCCTCCCTCACAATTTAAATTAACTTTGGGACTTCAATCTCGGTTATACCCTATCGATTTCCCCTATCAACTTCCCTAGTCACGTTATATAGGTTCTAGTATTCTCAAAATACCATCTCAAGTTCCTTTAAGAGGATATCTAGATGGATCACTTCAAAGAAGAGGTAATCTCATCTATCGATTCTTTCAAATTATTTTTTCTTATACTTCCTCTTCATGAGTTTTTTCCATCAAAAATTAATATCTGTAGTTTCACTTATATGATTAGATGTTATTATGGTTATTTAATAACCATATTATACCTTCTATCCTTTCAAAAAAAATCACCACACATGCACACATACGATTTACCATCTCCACATTATAGTGTAATCTATTTTCACCACCATCTTAATTAGATGGATATGATGATTGAAATAATTACAATAAATAATTATTGAAACATGAAATGTATTTTGGGAAAAAATATACCTCCCACATTCATAAGATTAAATAATTAAAATAATGATAGCATCACTTGTGCGTATGATTTGCCTACCATCTCCACGGTGCGATATGATTCATTCTACGAGATATCCATTAAAACATGATTCCATAAATTTATAGAATAAAAAATATAATATATTTATGTGAATATAATTTTTAAATGGTTTAACTACGAACATATATGTATAATGAAAACCTATTTGATAAATCAAGCATAAGAATATGATGTAGTTAATACCTAAATAACAAGTAATAATGAAATGTTATTATCAAATGGATAACAATATGATCCTATATTGTATCATAAATATGAATATGATTCTAGAATAATAAAATTACAATATTTAAATAATTATAAATATGTTTTTGATTTATAAAAAGGATATCAGTCCAATAGAAATATTTTATTTTGTCTCACTGTTATTTTTGTGTGACATATGCCATATACACCACCAATTCCTTTTGGGTGGTGTTTATGATGCACATGAATGTTTTTATGATTTATAATATGAAGTATATGAAATTTACATATGAATATAATTTTCATTATTTTATGAGTCATATAATTATGTTGATTATAACTTGGTAATGGATAATTTCATAATCTCAATATCCCCCAAGATAGTTTATACATAATTATTTACTAGGGTATATTTATCATCCATGTCCAAGTTTTCTAAAATTGATTTCTTAAAATTTTCAATATTATTTTATAGACATTTAAATTCATTTATACCCATTTTTTACTGTTACTAAATGCTTTTAAAGGAATATTTCTTTCATTTTCCATATGAGGTACTTTTGGACTTTTCTAGAAATTGTACATGAAGAATGAATTTTTTAACTTATATAGCATGAATAGAATTTATTTCTTTCATGACGCCTTATTTCAATGAATATTATCTTATACATGTTCAATGTTATTTTCAAAAAAAATATCTTATGTCAAAATTGTGTGGGGTTTTAAGAAAATAAAATATTTTTTAAGAATAAAGTATATTTTTGACAAAAATTAATTTCAAATGTTTTTTCAAAATTATATCCCATCTAATATTAAGTATATTTTCTAATTATAATTTCCGTATTATTATAATGGTTGATTATCTTTATGATATAATGATATTTATGATATCCATTTTTTAAAATTTATTATGTTATGGTTAAATGATGTTTGAGAAGCCCATTTTATTCCTTGAGTTATGTCATCATGAATGATTTATGTTTTTGTGGATCACATTTGTATATTTTTATTATGTGATGGGTGAGACCTATATATACAACCAATGAATTGGGTAAATATTTATATCTCATGAGATATAAATGATTGAAATGGAATGTAAATCCAATTTAGTATTACATGACCTGAATGGAAAGTAAATCTTGTTTAGTAATATAATGATGGAACGAAAAGTAATACCTGTTTCAGTAATGGAATTTTTCCGCAATGATGGTCATCAAAATGAGCCTTGGATAATAAAGAAAAGATTTTATTTTCTTATGTTTCTTCTACAATTCCATGCTTTATGCAAATGTTATTTTCTCATGGATCATATTTCTTTATGATTTATTCCTTATGAATTACCAAGATTTATTCAATGACTCGTAACTTTGATATCTATTATAAATGATATGATATTAAAAATTTTGGTTCATGTTTTTGTATTATTATGTTCATGTTTTGTTTGTTTACCCTTTCTGAGAATCTAAGCTCACCATTTCTTATGTTTCTGTTTCCTAGTTAATAAAGAATGCTTTTATGTATGAGTACTAAAGGGGAATATAATTATGGGATATGTTTAATATATTTCACAAGTTTGAAGAATGTATTCAATGTTTCCAAAGGCACTGAACTATTATGATCCTTTGTTGTGAACCTATAAAATGTAATGAATATCCATCTAAAAAGATATAACATTCATGTATTTCATTCTTGGGTAGTTATAGCTACATTATCCCCCCTTTGGGAAACTACATCCTCAAAATTTATTCATATATTAAACAAATGGGGATACCTTTATCTTATAGAATTTTCTAATTCCCATGTCTCTTCTTCAATTATATGGTTTATCCAAAAAAACCATAACCTTGTGAATTACCTTGTTCCACAATACTTTATCTCTACGAACAATAATATGAACATTATTTTCATCATATTAAAGGTTATCATAAAACAAAACTACTTTTGGGATCAAAACATGAGATGGATCAGGTACATACTGTCTTGACATCGAAAAATGAAAAACATTATATACCGAAGATTAACTCATTGGAAAATCTACTCAGTAATAATTGATCAAACATTCCGCATGATTTCATAAGGTCCAACGAACAAGGAAATTACCTTTTCTTTCTTACCAAATTGAATAACACTTTTACATGGATATATTTTAAGAAAAACATAATCAATTACCACAAAATAATGGTCTTTCCTCCAAATATCTGAAAAATGTTTCTTTATGCTCTGAGCTATCCTCATTTTTTGTTTTATCATTTTTATTTTATTAGCCACTTACTCTACTAATTAATGTCCCATAAATTTCATTTTCTTGAATTCATCCAAAAAAGATGGAGTTTGAAACAGATTTCTATATAATTCCTCAAAATATTCCATCTGTATACCAGAATGAAAACTATTATTATAATGAAACTCAAATAAATAAAAATAATGAAACAAACAACCCTGGTAATATATTGAACTAGATCTAAGTATATAATCTACGGTTTAAGTTTTTCACTTGATTTTTCCTTCATATAAATTATTAAAGGTTGTGTTGAAATATAATTAAGTTCCAAATAACTTTTTAAGACCTTTCAAAAAGTTATAAGTGAACCAAACATAATGGTATAATACAATAGAGAGAAGACATCCATGTAACCAAACAATATCTTTGACTTTTATTCAATAAATTAAATCCAGAGAAATAGTGACTCAAATAGTAAATAAATGTGCATATTTTTTCAGTCAACCAACAATTACCAATAACAAATTGTTACCATGAGATGTCTTTGGTAGTCCCACCACAAAATCAATGGATATGTTTTTCAATTTCTACATTTGAAACGTAAAATGTGGGAGCATCCCCTTGGGTAGTTGATTCTCTACATTGACTTGTTGACATGTTAAACACTTCATGGTAAAATCAACAATATCTCTTCTCACTACCTCAAACTACTAATATTATTAGAGGTCTCTGTACAACATACTGCTACCAAGATTAATTGAAAATAGAGAAATATGATCTTCAATTAAATATTATTTCTTAATCTATGAATCACAAGGCACACATAATCTATTTTTAAATCTTATGAACGAATCTTTATCAACACAAAAATCAGGAAACTTATCTTTTTTAACCAATTATACCATTTTTTAAACTCATAGTCTTCATTTTGATCTTTCTTAATGCTATTTGATAGATATTATTGCACTTACACCCAAAACAAAATAGTGGAATTTCCTTCACCCACAATATCGAGAATAAAATTCATCAAATATTTAATCAAATGGTCATATTCTATACATAATATGGATAATTTCGTAGGATTATTTCAAATAAAGGAATATTCCACTCTATTTTCTTTTCTGGGATGGTAATTGATCATGAAATCGGAATCCTTCTTCAGTTACATCCATCTTCTGTAACTCATGTTAATTTTTTTCTAAGTACATATTTACTTCAAACATTAATGGTTAGTATAGATTTCAAATTTGGATCCATATAAATGGTTCCTCTAAATATTTAAAGAAGAAATAACATCTGGTAATTCAAAATCATGTGTGGGATATTTTAACTCGTGAGGTTTCAGTTGTCTTGAAGTATAAGAAATAACTTGATCATTCTGTATCGGAACACAACCACGTCCCTTCAATGAAGAATCAATATATATAAAAAAATAACCATTTCTTGAAGGCATGTCCAAAACTAGAGAATTCACCAATCTCCTCATCAATTCATAAAAACAAGCATCACATTCATTTTTCCAAATAAATTTAATCCCTTTTCATTTTATCTTAGTTAGTGTGTGAGATAACCATTAAAAATTTTAAAAAAATTGTCAGTAATAGCCTTATAATCCAAGAAAACTATGAATCTTTGTAAAAATTTTAGGCCTTGTCCATTTATCAACCACATTGTTTTTGGAGGGATCAATTGTTATTCCATCTTTATTAATAATGTTCCTAAGGAATGAAATCTATTGTAACCAACAATCACATTTCTTAAATTTTACATATATGTTTTTTTTCTTTGAGAGTTTCTAGGATAATACTTAAATATTTTTCATAATCTTCATAAATTTTTTAATAGACCAAAATATCAAAAAAAAAATTACAAACCTATCCAAATATTCGTATAATATTCTATTTATAAGATCTATAAATAAAAAATGTGCATTTTATTCAAATCAAATGACATAAAAATAAATTATTCCCATATCTAGTATAGAATGTTGTTTTTGGAATGTCATCCTCCTTAACCTTCAGTAGATGGTACCCGGATCTTAAGTCAATCTTGGAAAAATACTGATCCACCAGGAGCTAATAAAACAAGTCATCGATATGTGTACGTGGATTCTTGTTCTTAAAAATAATATTATTCAAAGCTCTATAAACAATGAAAATCTTCTTAGAAACAAATTAATTTTTATCAAAAAAATATCACCACTTTATGAAGTTATAGAAAAAATGAAGACTTGATCAAGAAACCCCTGCAATTGAGTTTTCAATTCAAGAAGTTTCACTTGAGCCATTTGATAAGGGGGTTTTGAAATTTTATTAGCATCGGGAACTAAGTAAATGGTAAATTCAACTTCTTGATTAGTTATAATACTATTAGAAAAACATACATGTACTAATTTACTATCGGAACATCATTAATCTAAATAGTTCCATTGTTTTTAACAATATGATCAAGATAAAATTCATTCCCATTTTTTAAAATTCTCTCATCTTATTGATGTGTTATCAATGTTTTGGTTTCATTATTCTATAAAAATAGAAACTCTCTCTGAAAAACAACTTCTTTAGTTTTATAATCAATCTTAGCATGGTAAGTAGAAATCTAAACCTTACCTAGAATAATTTCAAACTCTAATAAGGGAACAAGAACACATTTTCTATTCAATTTTTTTCCATTTAAAACAATAGTATGATTATTATGACTTTCTTTATTTAAAATCACCCCTGTTGTTTTAACCATACATTCTATTTTCATTTCCTGAGGTATAATTTCTAATTTACCAAAATAATATTCAGAAATAAATTATTGTGTAGACCTCATAAATTTTTTTAAAAAAATATGATTAAACCAACTAAGTGCCTCTTACCACTTCATTGGATGGCCCAATAAATCTAACGTAGTCATAATGGATTTCACTGCACCTATCTACTTATAATCTGGTTTGTTTTGATCATTTATATATTTCTTTGTGTAGGTATTATCATAATTCCCCATCTCACATCATTTAAAACGCATTAATGTTTTCTTATCAGAATTAAAAATAAGATCATTTCCATTTCAATATTGGTCCACATGTGTAATCCTTTCAGATCAGAAAAAATTCTCGATTTTGTAAAGGCATTACCCATGGAACTTTTTACTACACTTTTCAAAAGCTGGAAACTAGATTTTCTTACCTTCACATTTCATTGATTGATTCATACTCATTGTGTTCCATCTCGACCTTTTCATCAACTTGTATTCAACGAACATGTAGTCATCAGAAAACTCCATATATACCCTTTTATCACCTCAAAAATATTTCTCGTAAATTTCGAATTCACTAGAATCAAATTACCTTTGATATATTAGATTCAATACTAATTAAAATGGGTGATTTTACTATCAAGATCCCGAATAATATTTGGAGAATACCTTTCCAAATGAGATATGTTTACTTCAAACATGAATATTGAATATTCACCTTTTTCTTTTAGATTAAGTAAATTTTTTTCCATCCTAATTTGAACAGTCTTAGGAAAATATTTTTCATAGAACATATTTTTAAATCCATCGCATTGTAAGGAATTAATCTCTTATCTCTCCTATATAGTCTTGACCATTTAAATCCACTGGTTAGATTCACTACCATAATGGTCAAGAAAAACACCTAACTTTTGATTATCTAAACACCACATGACATTAAATATATTTTCAAGAGATTTAGTCCACCCTTCAGGTGTAACAGGGTCAGATGGTCCACTAAAAGTTGGAGGGTGCTACCTCATAAAATGTTCCACTATTTACATGCTATTTAATGGAATCTATTTCTGATCTCTTTAATTAATTACACTAACATTTATACCCTATTTTAACTATTTCATTATAATCACAAACATCTTAGTTAAAATTCCCTCCATTCTAAGCTACAGATTTGGATGGATATCATTCTATCAGTGCCTTCCAACTTCAGCTTCCCCATTTCTTCTATAGAAAACTATTTTTAATAGACAAATATATGATTAATAAACATAGTAATATTTACCTTCTTTATCAATTAAACATAACTATAGGGTAAAAATAATTTATGGAATCCTATAAACATCATCTTAACCCATAAGTTGTCTAAATCATGCTCTAATACCAACTATAAGGACCAATCCTTAAATATTACATACTCTAGATAATTTAATTAGAATTCACTTTATTACGTTCATGGAAGATATTTTATATTTAAATTTTTAGATAATTAGGTCATAAATAATAAAATAATACAATGTGGATAATACTAAAATAGTATCAGTTTTTCATATAATACATTTTTTTAATAAAACTTGAATTCTTCACAACATTGATCTTTTCTTCTTCTTCTCTCTTACACATTCTTAATCACTGTGAAAACATTTTAAAAATGAGATTAGAAAAAAAATATTAGTAAGGTACATAAAAATAATGACAGAAATTATAATTCTATGAATACTTATAAACATAAGAAATTATTTTTATAAGGACGTACTTCCCACCCATAATGTTTAAATACTTACTTTGTAAAAACAAATGATTTCCATAAAACATATAAAGAAATAAATAAAACAACAAATTTAATATGGGAAATTACTTAATTATAATTCTAACCCTCCTGGATACCATATGATTTGTAAACATCATGGCCACCTTATAATGTAACTCTCATGGATACCATATGATGTAACCCTCACATGTACCTTATGGTATAACCATCTCAGTTACACATGAAATAAAAATTATAGTCAACTTACAAGATAAACCTACTCAAAAAATAATAGGGAAATATAGGTCTCACCCAACATCATAAAAAATTCCAATGAACCATAACATAATCATAAAACATGAACACCTGCATCTTGAAAAATTTCTTGATATAAATTGCTTATTTTAAAAGAATACTATAAAAGACAAAGGAAGTAATTTTATTTGAAAATAAAAATTTAACATTTAAAATAAAAAATAAAAAATTTGGAAAATCGCCTCATGTCATAAAAACCAATCATTTTAAATTTTGTAAAAACCATTAAAGATGATTATAAAATAAATATCTCATACCTCAGGGTTTTCTTTACTCAAACTTGTTCAAACATCATGTATAATGGTTCAGATAGTGTTACTAATATATTAAATAACTATATTAAAATATATAATACCTTACATGATTTTTTATAACATCTTTGTACCCATTTATTAATAATATTTCTTTATTTCCATTGCTTTGGTTGACTTATTTTTCATGGTTTCAATGGTTTCTGTATTATGGGATTCCTTGTCAAAAAGAATTAATACTCCATAAATGGTATCACATATATATTTAAGTAATTTTAAATAATTATAAATCAATTTATACATCCCATGTTTTTGGTAACAGGAAATGAAAACTCTTCTTCCAAGAATGTGTTGAATCGACATAGCATTGATGATGATTTCGTTTTTAATAAATAAAGGAAAAGATAAGAATTTTGATTCTTTATATACAGTGAACAATATAAAATTTTAGTATATATATTATACTTGAGTTATCATGAAACATTATTTAGGGGTGATAATAAGGTAGAACTATGAAAGAATATAATAAAGAAGGGTGAATTTAGCTTTTTATTTTTTTTCCTTGAAACCCACCATACAGATCTTGGATGTGGGTTTTTTGTGAGACCATAAGAACTAGAATTTATAATATTATGAGTAGAAGAGAATGTTTCATATGATAGTCAATCAAAATGGCATATGGTTATGAAATTAAGTGAAGAAATGAGTCCTTTTTTATAAATTAGTTGAGGTGAAATTTAAGAATAATATAAAATATTAAAATATAATAAGTCCAATATTGAGTTTAATTCTACCAAGAAGCCTAAAAATCATATGAGATCACATTGTTGACAAAATATTGTAATTTTTTTCTTGTTAAAGATTTTTTTATTTAAAAATCATTTAATAAAATATATTATTCAAGAAAAATACTTTTTTTCTAAATGTAACATTATTAAAAACTATGACTTTTTTAACATAAAAAAAGTTTCATATTCAACTTAAATATTTTATTTTACATTAGAGTGGTCATGTTCAACTATATAAATCATGTATTACCTTAAAAATATGAAATTATATTTATGTTAATATTTTAATATCACTTCTTTTATTTGTTTTTAAATAAATATTTATTGCATCATTGTTGTGCAATCCATTGAGGTATTTAATTATTCCATTAAAATTAAAAATGAATTTTCATGAAGAAGATAAATTTATTATATTTAAAATGAATATTTATGGGTGAATATATATTTTATAAAACAACAAATTATTATATTATACTAATTAAAAAACTCTAGTGTGAACAACTTGACTTATCTTTTAATAAAATATTATAAAGGTCTTAATGTGATTCAAGTGGGTCAAAAAGGTCCCTAATTAGAGTAAAATTAATATTATTTCTGAAAACTTAATCATCTATAATAATTATTCCAATTTTTTTCATGTAAGGTTTATTATAATTTTAATTAAAATCATTTTATTTTTTTTCTTTTTTCCTACACATGCACTACATCAACATTGCATAGGTATTAATATTAATTATTTCATATATAAAAACTAAAATAAATATGTATCATAAAAATAAATTAACTAGTTAAAATAGCCATTTATATTCATTAATTTAGTATATTTACACATATCCTTGACAAGAAAACTTCTTTAATTTGTTAATTTGTCTTTTCTTTCTTTTACAAGCATTGTACATGCATTTGGAGAGGACTCATGTTATACTACTCTATAATTTAAAAGTAATAGAAAAATGTTCATTCATAAATTATAATTAATAAATAATTCATGAAAATAATTTTTAGTACCCAATTATTATATATGTGGAACCAAAAATTACTTTTTCAATACTATGTAGGCACTGCATTGACAGTCATAATGATTTGTGTATACCTATCAAGAATTAAAATATAATTTACATGTTATGAATTATTTTTACATTATTTATATTATAATGTCAAACTATATTAAATACATATGTTTAATTCATTTTATATCAATATTATTATATGAAGATATCAAAAAATATACCATATTTTTAAAAAAAAGTATTTTTTACTATTAAAAAAAATTAACTTTTTTCAAAAAATTCTCCAAATTTAATACTAAGATAATTTTGAAATTATGAATTAAAAAATAAAATTAGTTTTGAAAAAATATTTTTCTATAATTTCAAAATTAATCATTTAAATATATCAATATATTAAATTAGTTAAAAAATATTTATTTTTAGAAATACATAAAATTAGGAAATTAAATATTTAGTTCAAGAATAATACTAAATATGAAAACAAATTATTCTATCAATACATAGTTTGTTACATTAAAATAATGATTCCTTTATCATTGTTATTAAAATCCAAATGGGAATTGTTTTTAAAATGACAAGAAAATTCATTTCATAAAAAATTAATAAGTAAAAATGGGTAAAAATATGTTTAATATATCATTTGAAAAAGGTTAAAAAATTAATTTTTTTATAAATCATTGTATTGGAAGAAAAAGGATTTTCGATTGAATAGAGAAAGAAAATATGGTTTTCATAAAAAGTTTTTTTAAATTATTTTATGTACTAGAGTGGATAAAATATAACTATTGCTTAAAAATATAATGAATGGCCAGAGGATAAGATAATTAATTGGTTTCATTAAAGAATGATCAAATAATTTCCTTGAACAGAAATTCAATAACAAAAAATCTCAATTAAAATGATATTGTGAAATAAACACGTATCATAACATTGATGTTAGAATTGCTAAATGAATAAATTATGTGTATGAAATTTAAATTCACATAAGAAAAGTGAAAATAAAAAATTACATAATCAAAATTAATTATACACATAGTATTATAATATCAAATATAATGAATATTCAATATGACAGATAAAAATAAATTAAGATATGAAATCCTTTACCACTTGGTAACTTTTAATTAACTACCCTTAGAGGAAATAATTCAAATTGAAACATAAAATATCATAAAGTGTAATGGAGTCACGATATTACATGTAAAATGGAAATTATATAAAACATATAAAATAAATAACGTTCATAACATTAGCATGTGCCTCAATGAAGGAAAATAGAGATGAAGTCCCTTCCCTAGAGTCTGACTCATCATGTATGTTATATATATTGCTGATTAATAAAATTATGTTGATTATAAATTTCTTTAGAAAAATTTTCTAGTTTAATATTCCTTTTATTTCACTTATTACGTATATATATTCAATTACATAATCAATTGAGTTTAAATTGGGTGTTTCGATGATATTTGACTCCTGCGTCATAAATAACTCTAGTAGTTTGACTATTGGTCGAAGTGATAATTATTTCCAAATATTTAGAATTATAATCATGAAATAATTATCATATTATTACCTAAATTATTCTTTTAAAAACAATCATTACAAGTTCTCTTTAGAAATTAAATATGTTAGGATCCTGAGGATGGTTGGTCGTACGTACCTATGAGTAACATTTCCATTTTTTAATGATCATTATGGAATGTAGGTAAGTAATATTTTATCTTTCCATAATGATAATAATATCATAAATTAAATATTATTTCTTTAAATATAATTATATGTATCATCCATTTGGTTTGTAGATAAAAATGGAGTCCAGTCGTGTTGTGAAGGTGGTAGTCAAGATGTACACGAATGACATTATCATCTTTCGGTGAGTGAATAGGGAAGAAACAAAATGATATATTATATTTTAATAATGAAAAATATGTCATATATATCATATATTTGTCTATTATATCACTTATATTCATTAAATTTTTCTATATTACCTTTTATTTAAATTATAAGTGAAAAATTAATCAAGCCACTTCACGAGGCGGTAGTTTCCCGTACAGACGATCGATGTTATCATATCCACTATGAAATGGAATTTCAAAAGATATATATGATATATTTATTATAGAGGTGTAATTATGTTATAAATATAATATTTATATAGTTCATATCAATCATTATACCCAATCATAATAGGTGTTCATAGAAAACGTATCATAACGGTTCGTGTGGCAGTAGTTTGCCCTACACATGAGCGACTTAATAGTTTACCTTTTATGAAAATAGGTGATGAATATAGTCCATTAAATTTAAAATACATATTATTATATTTTATATACTGTTTTAATTATATAATCATAAATGATGAATATTTTAATGAGTTTTGAGAAGAAATTAAACAAAAAACCATAGTTAATAATTTTACCTCTTCTCGGACAACCTCTTTAGGATTAAAACTAATGAATTCCTAAAATAGATTTTTTTTCTAAGATAATTTTTATATTATGTGTTTATGGAATTTTTTATGTTATTTGGGTGGGTACTGGATGAACCAAAAGGCATTTAAGGTTTAAATAAGATAGGATAGGGTGTCCTTTTATGAGTGATGTGAGATGTACACTTGTATTTTTTAAAAAGAAAAATTATTACCCATATTATTAAAATATAAAAAGTGTCCAAAATGGATTATTATCTCTAATTAAAATTTATAAGGTATACATATGTCCATTGACTATATTTTAAAAACTTTTTTCGTTCATTTGAACACTTATATCTCCTGTTTAACCCCCGATAAACTCATTTTTACCTTAACCATAGTAATTAATTTTTTTCACTTCTAATTATAGTACAAATTTAAGTTTGACTTGTGAGTAGATATAAATAATCATGATTCCAAGTAGTTAATCTACTTTACTAAACTAAATTCTTATAAGTTGAAAAATTAAATTTAAAATAAAACCTATAGACACTTTGAAAAAGGGCATTTTCAAGAAGAAAATCATTAAAAATATAAAACATTTTATAATGAAAATTAAATATATATTAGATTTAAATGACCAATTTTAGTTAAATAATAAAATAATTGAACTAGTTTTATTTTTAAAATAATTTGAAATATAAATTATCCTTGTAAATTTTTTAAACTAAAAGGATGTTTTCAATAAAAATAAATATTTTTCACTATTTATCGAAAAATGAAACTTTATTAAAAAATACCAAAAATTAACCCTAAGATAATTTTGATAGGATTATATAAAAAAAATCATTTTAATAAATTAATTTTCTATTTTTTGTTCGAAATTAATTTAAGTTATGTGTGTAATGCGTGACTAAACAATCTTTTAGAAACAAAAATATAGTTTTCCAGAAATAATTTCTTTTCATTTTAAATGATTATTATTTTATCAATAATTAATATATATCCTATGATTTTTTTAAAATTTTTAAACCATATGATACTAATAATTTATTTAATACTATTCATACATGACAATTTAATGACTAGGTTGTAACAAAATATTATATTGAGTTTAATTTAGACTAGGGGTTGCATGTAATGAATGCTATCAAAGAGATTAACATTAAATAAAAATATTTCATGTTTTTTAATCTCAGGGTTGCGTATCACATAAACTATCCAATACAGTGTTATTTTTTTATAATTTCAAGGTGTTACATTCTCCCCACCTTAAATAAACTGTTCCCTCTCATTTTGATCTTTCTCTCAAAAATCATGTCTTTTATATTTGAAAATTCCTAGGTTAAAAACCCACATTATAAAAATGGTTAATAAAACATCCTCTTAATAAGATAAAAAATAAAGTAACATGTGCATATGTAATAACATGTAACTAGGATTCAAAGTAGGATAAAATTGGTGGAAATTAAAGATATGAACATGGAAGAAATTAACGAATGATTATAGGGAATTATAGAGATAATTAATTAAATGAAATTAGATCATCAATGGAAAAATAAGGACCTAAAAACCATACATTTGTGATGATTTAAAATTATCTTTTATTCCTTATATATGAAGGTAATATGATCATTTTTTTCAAGAACCTTTTCTTAATGTTGATGAATTATTTATTTATATAAGAATATAAGGAAATATACTTACTAGATACATTTATATTTCAGAATCACGGTTTCATCCTTTGGTTATGCCATAAAATATTTACAAGTCATCAGATTCTCTATGAAATAAATATACAAAAAAAATTCCTAGGGAATTAAAATACACATTAAAAAGATCATCAAATCCATAAACGAGTGATACATCTTTCTATATATCTCTAACTATTTTCCAAAAAAATAATTAGAATAAGTTATCCAATATAATATATTAATCATTAAACTTCAACAGTAACACCACAGGTTCAAAATTAATATTTATTTATCAAATAATTTAATAAGAAACAATGACATATTAACTAGGACGTCACATAGGCCAGTGGTAGGTGTTAAACCCTTAACATATTTTGGTTTTATGTTCCAAAACCGTGAACTTCTCCAAATTAAATGAGATATCCTTTTTAGAAAATTATAATAATACAATTCCTATAACATTCCCTAATTGTGATAACCTATAATTACTAAAACATGGAAGATAATATAAAACTTAAATCTTACCAATACCTTTGATATCAAGCCCAAATTTTAATGGAATTATTCCTCTAATTAATTTTTCAGATACTAAATTAATGGTTTGTTTTCCCATAAATGTTTTCCAAAAAATATCTTCACTCATGTTATATTCAAACCACAAAAATTTTGAAAATGGGTGTTAAATAATTATTACTTATGGTAAAACTTGAACTCACAAACCCATAAAGGTATCCATAAATATTTAGTTAATTAATACATATATGATTCTAAAATATAACCAAATATTTAGATGTTTCATTAATCTTATAACCAAAATACCATTGGTAAAAATATTTCTACCATTTTATTCTCGATTATTGATATATATATACTTCAATGATTTTATTTCAACATTGTTATTTCCTTGATCTATCACTTAACCTTTAGAAGAGTTCATTGAATTGCAAAATTCATAGGTCCTCCACTACTCGACCTCAAAGAAAACATCATCCCTATATTCTTTGGTTATTTTGAGAGTAGCTTAAGGTATAGGTTATTAATCATATTTAAGGATAATATATTAGGCATAATCATGATATATTTCACTGATTCCGAAATCCCATTTTTTTCTAAAATTCACCAAATATTCCTCCATCTTTAGTATTAAAATGATTCATTTAGGTTCTAGCCATTAACTAACTAAATAAATCATAGTGTGAGAAAACATAATCATTGTAAGAAAACCATATAATCGTTTATAAATTATTTAAATCATAACATATTATCTGTAACCTATGAAACCTTAAGTTCAACCTAGATTTTTAATTTTCAAAATCTATTCAAATTATTTATAATGGTCTGTAAATAAAATAAAAATTATCCTGGTCATATCCCTTAAGAGTGTCATACTAGGTGCATGGTAAGTAATGTTTTCATACACCAAGTGATGATTGGGTAAAACCCAATGTTCCCTTTTCAGGGTTACTATACCATGTTAAAACTATTCTTAAACCACATCCACTTATAATATTTAAAAATGGATCTATTTATAAGAAAACAAAATAATTTATTCCTTACCAAAACTTCATGACATTCTTCTATACTTATCCTCAATGTATATTATAAGGTTATGATCTCAAATATATTTATTCCAAAATATTGTTCTAAAGGTTTCTACAAAACTTCATATGATACCAATTGTAATGACCCCAATTACAATAACTCATTTCTCATGTCTAAATTATTACTTTGGCCTAAGATACAAGGAATCACATCCTAAAAACTAAATAGTAAAATTGTCTTAGTAAACAAGATACATACATGATTACTATATTACATTTGAAAACAAAAACTAAAAAAAAGAATAATTTTATTCCACATAGAATATCCTTATATATGAAATATAGTAAACTTCTTGGATTCATAGGAAAAGGGAAAAAGTAGGGTAAAGATCAAATGATCTGCAACATTTATATACAGTGGAAACTATAATGAATCAATAATCATAGTCAGGGAAAGGTAAATAACTAAAAACATATGAAATTTAAATAATATCACAATTAAAATTAATATTTCAAAGTAAATGACTGAAAATATGTGTCATTTAATAAATATCATGAATATCATAACTAAAAAGGATATAATAAAAATATAAAGGTAAATAACTGAAAACAAATTCCATTT
Source organism: Viscum album (assembly GCA_963277665.1). NCBI lineage: Eukaryota > Viridiplantae > Streptophyta > Magnoliopsida > Santalales > Viscaceae > Viscum > Viscum album. The sequence continues at coordinate 1,913,167,727 of OY728155.1, forward strand.
AATAAGTAAATTGAGAATGAAATATATCTAAAGATAATATCATTATGAAAATATCTTGGATAATAATAACTAAATTCCTAATAAAGGGAATGATTAATTATCTGATTCCATATTCTCAAGATCTTGATACCTATACCATAAATACATTTTACATGATGTTTTAAAACTATATATACAATCCCACTTAAATCTAGCTTATTGATTTGCCTCAAGATACTATCAATGCATCATTTTGATATATAATTTTATTCCCCACACAACACTATAGGTCTAAATCCATCCTCATAAATCAAATTATTGATTTAATTTATGAATAAATATATCTTATCATCAAATTAACATATATATAAAATAATAATGATTTATCAATAGTACCCAGTTCATCATATAACTTTCAAAGTAAACACCATATGAAAAAATCTATACAATTTAAAAAATAGTCATATGCATGATATAAATAATATTTATTTTTAATAGAAACACTAAATGTAAAAATGATATATAGTTTTTGAATTAATCGTATCTATGATATAGCTAATATGGATATTTAGTAGAAATTAATTAAAAAAATATCACAAGATATTGAATGTTTCAACGGATTGTTAATGACTATAAAAAATGTGTTGAGAAAGTGAATGTTAATGTTTTTCTGGTCAAATTGATCATAAACCATCCAAATAAATAATAAGTATGATATCAACACAACATATCACCCAATGGATCATAATTATAATGAAGTTTTGATTTAATTGATGAATATAAATACCATAAAATGTCACTAAAAATTATTAAAAAAATAACATTTTTACAATGAAATTAATTTTAAAACTAAAATTTTAATCAATATTTTGAAAAGAAATTATTTTAAAATAACCCTGGAATCTTATAAATTACATTTAAATAATTTATTGTCTATGATTCAAGGAAATCTTGTACATGTAGAGTGAGTTAAAATAATTATTCCTTTCACATTTTCAGTAAAATACAAACGTATATTGTTTTTAAAATAACATGAATATTCATTTCAAAAAAAAGAAAAATTTAGAAAGGTTAAAATATTATTTAATAAATCATTTATAAAAAGTTAAATACATTCTTGAAAATATTTTTATAAAACTTGGTTTTGGATGAAAATGGATTTCTGATCGAATAGATAATTAAATTCATATTTCCTTAAAAAGATTTTCTCAATTTTTTTAAGTACCAAAGAGTGTAAAAATATTACCATTAAATTGAAATATCATAAATAAATAGATAATAATAAAATTAAGTAGGTTTATTAGAAAAAGACAAAATAATTCTCATCAAATGAAATTCAAGAATAATCAATCTCGATTAAAATGATTTTGTTAAATAAGCCTTAATTATAACATTAATGTGAGAATTCATAAATGAATAAATTGTGTGTATCAACTATAAATACACAAAAAAATAGATGTAAAAAAATTAGATAATGAAATGTCATTACATACATGATCTTAGAATATTAAATATGATGAATAAATAATAAAACCCAATGAATATAAATTTAGTTTGAAATTATTTACTACTAGGTTTAATTTAATAAAAATACCATTTGGTGAAATAATTAAAATTAAAAATTAAAATACCATGAAATATTAATGATATTACAAGTCAAATGTAAAGTATATATGTCATATAAAATTAATTAGGTGCATAACATTACAATACTCCTTAATGAAGGGAAACCGAGATAAATCCCCTTACCATGAGTCTGAATCATCACATACATTTTTTTATCTTATTGAATAATAAAAACATTTTAATATTTTAATTTATTAATATCCTTTTCAAGTTTATTATTACATTTATTTTACATATTACCATGTTATATACACGTACTTGATAAATTAATTTTATGTTGGGTGTTTCAATGATATTTTAATTGTGTGTCAGAAATGACTTTGGTAGTATGACTATTAGTATAAGAGATCATATTTAAACAAATCTATAATAAAAATCTTGTAGTAATTAGATAATATTACATCAATTATACTTTTTTATGCCTCATGAAATATATTTTTGATCAATTAAGTATATTATGATCATGGAAACAATAGGGCATACATACACATTAGTAATGTTTTTTTTTTCAATATCATTATGGAAAAGAGGTGGGTGATATTTCATCTTCCCATAATGTTTATAATAAAATAAATTACATTTTAATTCTTTAAATATAACTATATATATCATCCATGTTGTATGGTGATTAAAAGAGAGTCACATTTCTTCATGAAAGCGGTAGTCTATAAGTACATGAACGACGATATCATGTTTCGAAGAGTGGAAAGTGAATAAAAATGATATATTGTAATTTAAGAATGATAGATATTTATTTAATATCTTCATTATTTCATTAATATCATATATATCTATTAACATTATCCTTATTACCTTTAATTTAATGTTTTACTAAAATAACGAATCACAACTCTTCTTAATGAGATAGTCTATCGTACACACAAGTGACATTATCATATCCCCTAAAAAATGTAATTTAAAATTATATGTATTATATAATTACTCCATAGGAAAACATAGGTAATAAATATCATATCTATACATTATATTTATTTTAATTCTAAACTATGAGAGGTGGTGATGGAAAACATGTCACATTGGTCCATGTGGTAGTAGTCTGTTGTACACACAAGTGATCTTGTTGTTTCCCATTTAAGGATATATAAGATAGATATAGGACATTACCTTAATATAAAAAAATATTATTATATTTTAGATACATTTTTCATTATATATTAACAAAATAATAATATTTTATGTATATGGAAGAATAAATAAAACAAAATTGCATTGTTATTAATTTTACCTCTTCTCGGAATACCTCTTTAGGATTATAACTAATGTATACCAAGAATAGATTTCTGAAAATAAAAATTATTATATGATGATTTTATGGAATTTTTGATCTTTTTGTGGGCTGTGTAGAACCAGAATGGTTTGAGTGAAGAAGAGCGACTATGGTTTGGCCTTTTATAAGTAAGGTGAGGGGCACACTTATAAATTTTGAAATTAAAATGGTGTAACCATGTTTTTCACATGAAAAAATGGTCAAAAATACATTATAATTAATCATTGGAAAATTTCAGGACTAAATGTGTACAAAAATTATATTTTATAGAAGTTCTTTTTATAATTTTAACCCTTATCTTTTTAGTTTAACACTCTGATAAACCCATTTTTACCTTATCTATGGTAATTAATTTTTAATATTTTCACTATTCACTATAGTGAAAAAATTGATTTTATCTTATAATAAAATATAAAATAATTTCATTTTAAAAATTGAATCTGTTTTACCAAATTCTATTCATATAAGTGGATAAACTAAATTTAATTAAAAACATGTGGACACCACGAGAAAGCGGGATTTCAAGAAGAAAAATATCATAAGTATAGAAGGTTTTAATATCAAAATTAAATATAAAATTTATTATGATACCATATATTATATAAATTGTAAAATAAATTATTTACTTTCACTTTAAAACAAAATTAAAATATAAATTAACCTTTTAAATTATTTAAAAGAATATAAGTTTTTCAATAAATATTAGTATCTTTCATTATTCATCGAAAAATTAAACTTTTCCTTGAAATCCCAAAAAATTTCCATAAGATAATATTGGTATTATTATTTCAAAAATAAATTTCATTTTATAAAATAAATTTTCTAAAATTGGTAAAAAAAAATAATTTAAAATTTTATGGGAAAAACACAACTAACCCATATTTTTTAAAAAAATTAGAGTTTTAAAAAACATTTCATTTTATTTTAAATGATTCATATTTCATTTTAAATAAATGGATAACCAATGAATTTGTTTTTACTTGTGTAAAAAAATATATGTTCATAATTTAGTTATTAATATTAATACCCACCAATTTAATGGCTAGGTTATAACATTGGACTATGTTATGGTTCTTTATACTTAAGGTTCTGTGTCCCACAACCTATCGAAGAGATTAAAATAAAAGAAATATATTTTTTGGGGTTGTTTAAGCTTGGTTTTGTGTGTTATATAAACTATAAAATTGAATTTTATACTTTTATAAATTTATTTGTGTTACAATTGGTACCATTAAACATAATTTATCAAAACCATAAAGAAAAACTACTATAGAACAATCCTTAATTTTTTCAAGATTCATGTATCTGTAATATTATTGATATAACTATGATAGAACATAATTCCAAAAAACAATTCAATACTTTCACTTCAATGTTTATAATTTAATAGGTCATTCTTATGTCTAATAGTTAACCCTTAGATTAGGTCTTCGTCCTAGATAATTCCCATATTCCCCACATATATGATATTGAAAAATAAATGATATATTGGGATTAAAATAATATTCATACATCAAAATATGCAATTTTATTAGTAATTACTGAATATTTTCCCTTGTTTTCCACATATAAAATATATCCCTATTCATTGGAGAAATTACCTTGAGTTATGCTTCCCACATCCTCAACATGTGCATGATGAATCTTCTTTCCTCTGCAGTATTCATGAAACTACATATTTCACTTATTGGGGGTGTCAATAAACTTACCCATGATGAGATTTTTAATCATACAATGAGATATATAATGAGGAATAATAACAATTTATCGCAATATACCTCTTTTATCACTTGATTCCTCTTGAGTGGAATTCATTCATTTTTCTATCACATTCAACCTTTAAATAATCCCCCCTAGTTCTATCCATTAACTAAAGAAAATATATATTGTGTAATAAAACAATTAACATAGTGGAAAACCATTAAATATCTTTCATATGATGTCTAAATCATTTCACATTATTTTTAATATATGATACATTAGGTTTAACTGAGGTCATCCCTGATCATATCGATTTAAATCAATCATAATATTTCATAAACAAAATGTTAATTTACCTAATATTGTCCCTTGGGAATGTCATTATAGGTTCTTAATAAGGGCACACTCACTATATATCATAATATCAGATGACATATACTTTACCAACTCTTTAAAGTGTTATTAACATTTTATGAATATATACCAAAACCACATCCACTTTCAGTATCTATAACTGGATGTATTACAAAGAAAATCACATAATATATTGCTTAAAAAATTATGATGTTATCCTTAAAATATAATTATCCAAAGGGGGATCACTGAATTATTTTCATCCTAGTTTCTAAGGATTAGCTAAACCATCGCTTGATACCATCTATGTTGACCCAATATTTTCATGAATAAATGTTACTTCTTATTAGATGAATATTCAATATAATTTCAAAATACAATCCTAAGGCAGTAAACGTTTAATGTCCTTTAAAACATGGTTACATAAATAACTTGTTCATAAAATTTTTACATCATCTCTCATTTAATTATTCATAACTATAACCTTGATGAGACACATCACGATCTAAAGTTTTCATCATATATTAAGGAATGAAAACATAAGAAAGTGTGAGGTCAGATACTCAGTAAGCATAAAAAGGGAGATATCAACGATCACATGAACATAAAATGAGAATAAGGGTATGAGAACATGGGATTATCATTTGAAAATCCACAACCTTTATATCATATTTCATAATCTTGAATCATTGTGTAATTCTTGTAATTTTATAAGATATTAAACATAAATGAATCAAAGTACATGATCCATGGGAAAATAGAATTGGCCTGACACATAGGTTTATTGAATACACACAAGAATTAAAAATTATTTCATTATTAGTCAAGGATAACAATCGATAATATCATAGTAGATTTTATTTACATCCCATTCCATCATATTAGTCAGGGAACACTCTCAAGACTATCATTGAGGGTATATTTCACTTATTAAACTAGGATAACTCCCCAATTTAGTCTTGACTATATTATTATATATCTATCTTTACCCAATTCATTGGAGGGACTTATAGTTCTATTCCCACCCATCGCAGAATGAAAATAAACTTTATGTGTGCCATAAGATTATAAAACATTCATCATTTCAAAACTCCTCGAAAGGGAATGGGTTTCATAAACATTACATGATAGCATAACCCATGGAAAATAAATATTCTTCATAAAATTTTCCTTATATCATATCTTGCAGAACAAAACTTATTTCAAAAACATTTCATCATGTAATTTCCCATGGAAAAAATTCTTTTTAACAAATATCTCATCATTGCATCATGTATAACCCATGGAAACGAAATAGGTTATAGAAACATCATTCCATAAAAATAATAAACCATCCATATAAAAAATAAATATTGTATCAGTAGACTATATTCCTGTTAAAACTTGTGTAACATCAATGGATTTAATAATAGATAAAAAATATCTTTTAAAGATCACTTGGAAGATTTCATAATCAATATACCATTTTCACTTAGAAATGACTTATTTAAATTCTAAAAAAATGTCCAAAAATTAAAGAAAAAAAATTATTTGAAAATAATTGTGGAAAAATACAAAGTAATCTTCAAATCATTAGGTGGTCATGATGGTAGGAAATTTTATTCATTTTTTATAAGTTATGGAAAAACATTTTTTCACTCTCTTGTAAAAAAATTCAAAAAACCCCTCATTTGATAAATGAAAAAAAAGATTCCTTATAAATAATTTTTCAAAAAATTCAATAATAGGTAAAAATGAATTAATAATCATAGAATAATATTAAAAAAATCTAAAATTTTCTTTATAAAACCTCAATTAGGAATAAAAGTATTTTTTAATAAAGAGATTAATAACATTAGTTTTACTTTAAAGACATTATTTCTGTCTATTTTGTTCTTAAAGAGAGTCAAAAGAATGTAAAACATGTATTCATTAGAAATGGAAATAGTGATTTAAAATTTACTAGATTTTTTAGAGTTATATCATGAAATTTCATCATCTAAAACTTAATAATAAATAATCCTGATAAAGAATAATATTATAACATGAATCCCTTATAACATTAGTGACTTTTAATTAAAATCCCAATGAAATAATAACATCCAATGAATCATTAGATATCAAAAAATTAAATATTTTCATGATATAAAATGTAAATTTTTTATTATATACACCATATAAAATAAATGGGTGGTGAATACGGTCTATGTGTCATTGAAATTAAAGTTACACTAGAAATCCTATTATATCGAGTTTGCCTTATTACAAAATCAGTTTAACCTCCTGTAAAATAAATTTAAATTTATTATAATTAAATAAAAACCTCATTTAAATTATTATAATATCATATATGATCCAATTATAACATTTCACTACCACATTATTAATAATGATTTATTAAAATCATTGTTTCTGGGTGTTAACTGTTTCATTTTTCATTATTATTTTGGTTCAGTAATTCTGGTCCTTGAACTTTGATCATGGTTTTATAATCTAGATAATGTTGATAATGATATAAATACAATATATATATTCATTATATATATATATATTATTCTATAATATATATATATATATAATTCATTACATAGTTCATGGAGATGGTAGGTCGTATGTACACATAAACATGGTTTTTTTCATTTCAATGAATGGAAAAAAGAAAGGTAATTAATAATTCATCATTAAAAAATAATTATTGTATAATATATGTCATATATATTAATTAAATCTGACCATATTACCATCCAAGTACAATGGAAATGAAAAAATAGCATCACTTCATAGAGGTGGTAGTCTTCACATACGCAAGAGCGACATTATCATCTTCCAACAGATTAGAAGGTGAGAAATTAGAGTTCCTATTATAATTCCAAAAGAATAGTTGTTTCCTTAATTTCAATTATAATCATTAAACTTACCATAATAATCATCCATTATTTATTGAAATTAAAAATTATTTTCCCTACTACGTGGCGACGGTAAGTCCTACATATGCACGAGAAATGTTTTCAAATTAGAAGAGTTTAATGTATAAATACCATTATAAAATTAAATTTATATAGGTTATGATGTGAGTTAAAACTATATTACTTGGTTTATCCCCTTAGTTAACCAATTTTTATCATAACCATGGTTATGAGCTTTTTAAAAATAAACGGTTATAAATTTACATAGAAATTACAAATTGGATCATTAATAGAAAAGTTAGAAAATATTCATCCATTTTTAATACTTATTTTCCTCTTTCAATATTTTTATGATTTTTAAATAATTTAATAAAAAATTATTAAACATAAAATATCATTAATGTAATTTTGACATTATTCATTTAATTTGAATTTAAAGAAAACATATAAGAAAAGGAAGTTTGAATATTAATCATTCAAACATTTCAAACATGTTATATTTATTTATAAAATTAATGTTATATAATAATTCACCCAAATTTTATTACTTTTAATATTTTTAAAATCCTCTCTTTTACTTTTATATTAATTTAATAAATACTATATCGACATTTCATACGAATTTAAAGAAATTATTCAACCACCTATAATTAAGAAAAAAAATATCATGATAAAAAAGTTTCTTTCAAATACTCATTTATAAAGGAACTTTTCCTCCTATTATCTTTATGTAAAGATTTAGAGATATTGACGTCGTGATACTATCATTTTTTTATTCTTTTCTTAAATTAATACAATGGTTATTTAAAAATAAAAATGGAACCAAGTGGCCATATATTCAATACATGGATCGAAATGGATGAAATGAACTCATAAAATAGGATAAATTCAAGTTCTAGGGTCATTATTTTCATTATAATATTATTTTTAAACATAATTACCCAATTTACCCTTACTAAGGGGGAAAATATAGAGTATGGTTTCTATTCATAATGACCAAAAAAACGATTCACCAAATTTGAACATAATGATTCCAAATTTAGGGTTAATTTTTCTTGATTCAATTCCTTTAAGTGGTCTAAAAACATTTAAGATAAAAATTAAAAATTCAATGAATTCTTTTTCATAAAAATGGAAATTAAACTATAAATATGTTTTTATACCAAATTAAAACATAAAATTGATTTTGATAAACTCAATTTAATTATTAATAATATGATAGAAGTAATTTTACTTTAAATAAATTTTAAAATAATAATTTTCTTGGTAAATCCTTGAAACAAAAATATAGTTTTCAATAAAAATAAAAAACATTCACCATTCACGGAAAAGTTAATATTTTTAGAAAATTCCAGAAAATTAAGTATATTGTAATTTTGATATGGTGATTTAAAAAATTATAATCGTTTTATTAAATAAAATTTATAAAAGTTATATAAATTATTTATTATATTCACTCAATAAAACAAGTTTTGAAGAAAACATATTTTGAAAAATAAAATGACTACTAAAATTTGAGTTCTCACATCTTAATGAATTTATCAAACATTTTTATTTATTAGGACCTTTTTATGATATTCATAATTTAGTTACATTTATTAATACCTTCAATTCAAAAAAAAATTATAATGGTCATGAAATAATAATATTTTTGGTTCATTTAATATCAATGTGTCATGTTGTATATGATATAAAAAAAAGCATTATTTAAAAATTTCAAGGTGTTATTGATACTATATATAAAAAGATATTCAAATAATTTACTACAGAAACAAACATAACCAAGTTAGGTAAATTCATTGGATTTCCATGTTATTATTATTATTATTTTCAAAAAAAATCTCAGTTTGCTATCCCATTAACCATGATTACACATTAAGGGGTTCTGTTTATGGTGATAAAGGAACATGATGAATTCTTTGAAGAATTGAAGATGAATTTAGTAAATGATCCAATTTTGACTCTAAAATCAGGAAATGATAGATTTATGATATATAATAAGGCATAAATAAAAGGAATTAGTTGTGTCATTATATTGAAGGATAATGTTATTTCTTAGGCATCATGCCAGTCAAAGACTCAGCTACAAAATATTTAACTCATGATCTTCATTTATGAACCATAATAATTATTGATTATATGGATAAATTATCTCTATGGTGAAATATGTGAAATATACACATACCAAAAGAGCATAAAATAAATATTTTCATAGAAATATATTAATATAGGGAATATTAGATGACTCAAACTACTAAGTGATTATGATTTCTCAATACACTACTACCCAAGAAAGGAAAATAAGGTAGCATACTCATTTTGTAGGAAAGATCATGGATTATTGACCAAAATAAGATATACAAGGATATGATGTTCATGTATTTATTGAATATGGATATGTAAATCATTAATGATAGGGAAACATCACTATTTTCAAATGATCCCGAAGCCATATTTATTATAAAATATAAAAATTCACCATCCAGATGATGAGAATTTTAAAAATAAATTTAACTCCACAAATGATAGAAAATTGAAATACTTCATTTATGAAGATGGAAATTAGAAATTTGGAAAATGATATGTGTTCCATCTACTTCTGATCTGAAAAGGGATTCCAATAGCTCAAACATCTCTTTACATCCAAATATATCCAGTATGTATAGTGATTTGAAGGAACAGTTTTAGTGGGGTAATATGTAGGAAATTACTGATCATGTATTAATATGTCTGGTTTTTAAATAGATGATATCTGAGAGATGGTATCCTAGAGGATTTATAAAATCTCTACCTATTCCTATATAGAAACTGGATGAAATCACAATGAAATGTCTTAATAGATTACCAAAGACTCCAAGAAATAATGATTCAATATGTGTTATTTTTGATCGACGAACAAAATATACACATTTCCTAAATATAAGAGATGATTTTCCTCTTAACAAGCTTTCTTGAGAATATATTAATTAATTCATAACACATCATGGGAAAAAATTCAATTTTATCTAATTATAATCCATGATTAACATTGAAATTCTAGAAAATTGTTCAAAACTGTCCTGAGACTCGGCTTCATTTGTGCACTTCCTATCACCGTCAGACCGATAGACAGTTTCAATGGAAAATATAATCATTAAAAGTCTTGTAGAGGTCATTATATATGTAATTTCAATGTATGTTGGATCAGTATTTACTATTGGTGGAGTTTTACTATAATTATATTTTCCTTTAAAGTATTAAAATGTTGTTGTAAGAAGCATAATATGAAAAGTGATGTCAAACTCCATCTTATTGGGATGAAGTTGGTGAAAGAATTTTTGTGGGCCCATAACATGTTGAGAAAAAAATAGGAAGGTAAATAATATTCAAACCCACATTATATATTCTAAAAGTAGGAAAACATATATTTGCTAATAACTGAAGGAATGATTAGAAACTTCTTATGGGAGATCATGTTTTCATTAAATTATCTCTATAGAAGGGTGTTATATGATTTGGTAATAAATTAAAACATAACACCATGTATGACAGACTTTTCAAATTCTAGATTGAATTGGATTTGTAGATTACTATTTGTAAATTACACTTATCCTCTCTAAAGTACATTATGTAAATTTATTGATGAATTACATGCCAAATCCGACACATGTTCTGACATATGAGGAAATGGAATTAAAACCTAATTTATATTTCTGTGAAGAGCATATCCAGATTCTGGACACTAGAAAACAAGCATTGGGGAAATTGTATGACTTGGCTTGTAAATGTGATTTTGATAAATTATAAGATTTGTGATGAGACCTGATAACCTGAAGAAATTATGTTGAAGAAATACTCAAATCTTTTCATGCCGTGAAATTCTCTAAATTTAAGGGATGAAATTATTTGAATGGGGGATTCATGTTACACCTTAGCTTCATTTATGTTGTGTTTTTTAATGAAACAATGACATGATACTCATAGTTTTATTAAAGAATGTGATCAAAAACTAAATTATTAAATTTTATAATTTTATTTTTCATAGATTACATTCATTTTTAAATTATCATATCAAAATTGACCCGTCATTAACTTTTTTTATTTTTGTAAAATGATTGGTTTTTAATTGAATAGTGAAAAATTATGACTTTTCAAATACTAGATTTTAATTTCATTAAATTAATTATTTTAAATATCCAATGATATTTTTTTTATTTTTTTCATATTTTTAAATAATATACATTTTACATAGAATAATCTAATCAATAATTTTCGTTATTTTAAAATAAGGAAATTTTTATGCTTTAAATTTATTTTTCTAAATGAAACTATTTTTTGTTTTCTTTTATTCTATTATATTAAAATTAATTGATACAAATTCTATAAATGAATCATGAAAAAATAATAAAATATTTTTAATTAGTAGGTTCATATTTGTTAAATATTTCCCTTTTATTTTTATACATTATTAATAGAAACCATTGTAAAATTTATCACCTCGATAGGGTAAATTCTACAATTAAAGTTTAAAATAAGGTGATAAGGCATTAAAAATAAAGAAAAAACTTTCCTTAATTTTATTTTATGATTATATTTCATCCATAATAATCAAAAATAAAAAATTATGACCCTCTTTTCCTTTGTATATTATTTTTTCCATTATAATATTTGAGTAAAAAATAAATTCAAAAAAGTCACATTATATTGGTATCTATAATTTTTCTTGATAGAGATAAAAACAAATTATATTAATTTATAAATGTTTATTAGAATTAATAATTAAATATTGTCACCATAAAAATTTATTTTTAATTTTTATTAATGGAATAATTTCCTTAAATTCTTATGCAATAGTGACACTACTCTTGTGAAGGCTGTGAAAAATCACATAAGTGATTTAAAAAACTCTTAAAAGTAATATTGGTTGGGTGAGTTAATGTTTCTCATGAATTTTTTTGGTAAATATAAAATATTATAATTTATTGAAATATTTATATTGAAATTATTATTTTGTAATGTTATTTTCAAAGTCAAATTAAACTAATAGTTCCAAAAATGGAATTAATGATATTTTCTAAAAAAAATATTATATTAAATTATTTAAAATTTAGTAAAATATAATATTTTTTCAATTGAATGTAATATGGTTTAAAATATCAACCATGGTGAATTTATCTGTCTCTTTTACTTTTATGGTTACACTCTTGACCCTTAGATTGTATAAAACTATAATATTTGTGGTAATTGTAAAACGGGGTAACAGGGGTGGTTAAAACTAAATATAAGGGTCAAAACGTGTCCAAAACATGAAAAACAATTAATTGGATGAGATATTTTCGACTCATGCCGATATTATATTGTATTTATATCATTTTGGAATCATTTAAATTTGAAAAATAATTAATATTATTTTAATAATTTAAGAAATTCCACGAATTTCCCTCCCCTATCATATAAAAGGATACCCTTTATCTCTTTTCCGTACACTATATTTTTTAACATATCTTCACAAAAAATTGATCATTTAATTTTTTGAAATATCTTTATCCAAGATTTCATAGGTTATTTCCCTTCTAAAAGATCAACCTTAGGGACCTTAAGAGGGTATCCAAAATAAGTCTACTGAAGATGAGCTAAACATTATTACCAACTCTCTCAGGTTTTCTTCTTCTTATACTTCATATAAATATGTTTTAATCATACTAAAATTAAAAATAAATTATGTTAAATATATAAATATTTTATTTTGATTATGGGACAACCATATTCCATCTATTTTATATCATACTAAAATAAAAAACATCCCTCATGTCTACGTACGGATTACCGCCTCTACATAGTTGAAAGCGCAACCGATAGTCACCTATCAATTTTTCAAGGTCCTGGTGCTCTACTATTGTTTATAGTAGCACTTGGGTCAAATCCTCATTGTTGATATTTGTTATAGTATATTTTTTTAATTTATTGTATTTTGATTAAGTGGATTTTTTCAGTGCTTATAAAATAATTTGTGGATAATGTTTGATTTAACAATTTTATAATGATTTGGGTGAGTTCATTATTAGGGAGTTAATCTTGTGATATTCATGAAATCTACTTTATATTTCATTAAATTAACACCCACATCAAAAGTTGATGTTGATTAGAATTCCCAAGTGTTAATCCTTTAATACAAGCCTTAACTAAACATAGGGTTCTAATCTCAATAATTTCTTGTTTATGTTAGTGTATTCATAGTCCCAATAATCCATGGAAACCACACGTTAAGCCAATCATGTCATTAATTCATGACTTTTTTAGTTTAATAAACACAATGTTGATTTAAAGAATATTTGTCGAGGAAATACTCTCAATAAATTAAAATCCCTAAATTTTGACTCACTCTAATGAGAGATTTACTCAGCCATTGAGATGGTTATTAATCTGGTGTATTATATTAATGATGATGAATTTAGAAATGACTAAAAAGAAAAAGATAAGAACAGAGTTGTGCGATGAACAGACACACAAATGGTGAAAAGAAATAAATATGGACATTTGATTGAATGATAATGAAGAAGAAGGGAAGGGGTTTAAACTTGATTTAACCTATTTTAAGACCAATAATTTATAATAACAGAGGGTGTATGATTAAAATATAAAATGAAGAAGAAACTAGCATAAAAAAATTTAAATGAAATTAAAAACAAAATATGCGATTACAGATGAAAAGAAAACAAAAGAACATGAATGTAAAGAGAGGAGGAAGGGTCTCTAAAGTGAAAACATTAGTATTTAAGTTCCTTCTAAGCCTTTTGAAAATATTTGGTTGTGCCAATTTATTCTTTTTTCTTCTGAAATGCCAACCCCTTTCAAGGAGAGGAGGGAGATGTATTTATAGCCCAATGGGTTGGACTGATTGCATTCAAAATATGTACCTCCACTAGGCTAACTAGTTTGGTGATTCCGATAGCTGAATATCAAGATTTCTTCTTCTTAAAAGTTATATATAATAATGATTTCCATCTACTCTAAAAATTTTGAGGAATTTTAAATTATTTAACAAAAGTTATGGTGGGTTGAGAAAACAATTTTAATCTATCCATTCCAATTCAGACTTTCTAGATGGTCGAAATTTGAAAGGGTTTATGAATAGAAATATACTCTCAAATTTGAACACTTTATTTAACAAAGTTGTCTTCCTATACTTCCTATTTCACAATGAAAAATATCATCTCCAATTTAGGTCTATATCAGGAGAAAAGTCATATTTGGTGTGCTGATTTTAATTCCTGACCCGAATGGTGGGTTGGACTTCAAAGCATCAACTAGGACCCTTGTTGTTTTAGTTGGAAATTAAAATTTATATCTAGGATTCCATTGGATAATAAATAACTTATTATTGAGTTTCATAAAATATGGGCTTCAGTATTCTTCCCAGTAATTCAATCATCCTGTATCATCCAGTTTCTACATTGATTCTTTTGGTCTTCTTTTGTGGCCCATATGAACCTTTAAATGGTTTAATTGGCCAGTGATATTTCTAATGATATATGGGAAATTGAATTATGAATCCTAAAATAAAGAACCACATAATTTGTACTAATAGGGTGATATTTATTTTTAAACATTAAACTGACATGAATCTGGATGAATTCAAACAGTTCTTAAAAATTATATTTAATATTTCAATCTTCATATTTCACAAAAATTATGCACATTTCATATAAAATCAGTAAAGTGAGTATATAAAAAGTTATGAAAATATTAATAACATCAATAGCGGTGTAATTCATTTTTCATCACTATATTACATGGATGGATATAAATATGGAACTAATGAATATATATTATATTTATGAAATAATCATATTTCTTGAATTATAATGTCAAATACATGTTCGTACCTACTAATTTATTGGAAAACGATAACATCGCCCACACATATCTGTGTACTAAAATCTCTACGAAGTGATGTGATCCATTTTTTAATTAAGATTACAAGGATTGGAATAAGTACAAATTTAATGAATATATTTGATATATTAGAAATAAAAATGATTCTTTAAAAGTGAATTATTATTTATATTTATTTTTTCGATCCATCTATATTTGAAAACAATGTTCGTGAGTACATTCAGCCTACTGTCTCCATGAAAGGTGTAATTCATTTTTCTATATATATATATATATATATATATATATTATTGATGACTCTAAACATATATATAATTAACTTAAATGATATTTATATCATGATTAACATTCAAGAGATGGTGGAACCATAATAAATGTACATTGACTAGAACATTTGTGATAAGAAATGTGTCAGGAATAAGTCACTTAACACTTGAAACAATGATAATATTGAAATGTTGTTAATGAATGAGTGATAATATGTTATTATAAGATCAAATATGTTGTTAAAAATAATAATATGGTTCTAGTATAAATTAATAAAAAAAAATTAATCCATTATAGAGGATTTTAAAGTATGTTTGACTAAGTGGAAGCATGAGGGGAAATATTTCGACACAAGTTCCACTTCAATTTGACATATTTTGTATTTTGAATCTATTTACTTTTATTTAGAATACATACATATCCTTTGAGTTATTTAACATTAATATATTTTTATTCATGATGATTAATGATTCAATTAATGTTATAATTTCAACAGTAATGTTTAAAATAGAAAGTGGTCTTATTTCTCTTTTAGATTGGGTATATTTTTCATTTATTTCAATATTTATCAAAATTATTTTACAACAAAAAAATTTATTACTAAAATGATTTATTAAGAAAATTGTATTTTATTACTTATTTTTTATAAGGTTTTAATGTAATCATTATAAGGTTTTTTGTTGAAATGTTCATTTTTTTACATTTTAGATAAAATCCAAAATGTAATGTTTTAGAATTTTATGTATAAAGTGTTAATGGAATTTATGACCTCCATAAAATCATTATTCTATTTAGATTATTGTACAATATTTAATGTTTCTTATAAATAACACTCTTTAGTAAAAATTTATTTCAAATTTTATGATTCCATTTTATTCTATTCTTTTAAATTCAAGATTTTATTATGAAATCTATTTTAATACTATTTATATCTCATCTCTTGATTAATTTTAGGGTCAATAAATTTATCTTAAAAATTCACATTCTTGAGATCATTGGACATTAAATTATCTTAAATATCTATATTCCTGGTATCATGGATGTGATTATTTTCTAACCTGTATATCATTTCTACATACGGTGTTTCACTTTAAATGTTATTTGACTTGCTGGGGAAATATTGATATTCGACATACCTTACTTGATTTAGACCTATATAGACAAATAATATTGTTTATTAATTAAATTTATCATTCAATATATTGAGAATACATTGTAAATTCATCAATAGATGGGGCATAGAATTATATATCCCCTCGATACATCGATAGGTATCAGAAGACAACCTAGTTGGCTTGCCTTATTATATGGTTTTTGGTGTAATACTACCAATAGATTAAGCTATCATGGAATAAGGCCATGGTGGGGAAGATATCACAATGTCTGAGATCATAAAGAACAAAATTATGTATTAACTTCATTGAAATTTAGTTATTATTATGAATGAGATTAACATATTTGATATTATTTATCAATGTATTTATTAAAAAGTTATTGATTAAATGGAATGTGTTTTTAGTTATTTACCACTCCATATTATTTAGGAATTGTTTTCGTTATAATAGCTTCTGTCATACTTATCCCTTACTAAGCATTTTAGATAACCATTATTTTCTTTTCTTTCCCTATGATATGAAGAAGAAATGTTATAATTATTTTCAAGGATGATGAAAATATGATTTTATTATGTTTTACATTTTTTTCCATTGTAATATGTGAATCATCTATGTGTTTGGTTATTTAAGACTACTAAATGGATCTGTCCTTTGGGATAATTTCCCTTATCTCTTATGCCAATTTAATAAATTATATAGCTATAATGACCTTTATTTTACTTGTATTATTATTCTTATTGATATTATATGGATTATTTTTTAGACTAGGCACTAAGATGAAATGCAATTTTGAGGCTCGTTGTTCCATGAATAAATGTTTGAAATATATTAAATATACGTAGTAGAAATCATGTTCCATTTTCCTAAAAAATTCAAATAATTTATAAATAATGGACCCGATCAAATATCTGACAAAATCGAGGAGATTAGAACGCATGTTTTAGCCTATGTGTGATGTAACATTTTCTAGAACATGGCGTTTATCGAAAATTCATCAGAGATTTAAAATACATAAAATAATTAATTAAAATTATTCTATTTATCCATTTATGAAGTGACCTAAATCCTCATATGATAATATACTCTGATGGAATTCAATGGTTTTCCACATAACATTGTATCTGTTGGATAACCCTTGGAGAGAGCATCATATGATCTATATCTAGTGAACATCAACCAAAATGAAGATCGATGATCATAGTTCAACAGAATCAGAGGATATCACCAATGATCACAGTGAAACTCTTTTCTTCATCCATAATCGATCTGAATCGAGGTAGATCATTTTTTATTTGGATTTATTCCTTGTTATTTATTTTTACAATAAACACTAATCAATTGACCAATGTTTTGATTTGTAGATCTTGTGTATTCTAGGATGGGTTAGTTTTATTTGGTTATTGGGAGAAATTATTTTTGATTATATGTTATCTCTTATTTCATCATTATAATGAAGACGATGTGAAGTTGACATGAACGTCAATCGAGTTTCATTGCCCATTATCAAACCTTGTTATTTTCTCCACCGATTTTTTCATCATGGGTCTTCTTCATTGGATTTTGGTTTGACATACCACTAGGAATCGATCGTTGCGCACTCATTTCATGGCACAACGATTCGATATTATAGATATGGGATTGGCACCACGGTTGGTAGTGAAAAAAATGGAAGTGGAAGTAGGTCATACGGTTATGCATACTCGATTTCGTGTTCTTATACATGTGATGATGAGCGATACATGAGACCATTTTAAAAATGGATCCAAGGCCCAAATCCTATTGTTAGATTAAGAAAAGGTTTAAATGATCTTCCTTGGTTTCTAATGAAGGGTTAGACTAAAATGATGGCTAGAGGTTAAAACAGAAATGCACAAACCAGAAATGAAAATATTGAAAATTCAATGATACATGGAATGAAACATGGACCTACATTCCTTTTGGATCCTATATAATTGTGGTTAGGGTTTCTAGTGGAAGATAAGCATCACGCGGCATGTAACTCCTCCTTGGTAGCTCAGCATGTACCATAGAGGGAAAACATATACGGGTTGGAGTACATGGGCTAGAGCACACAATGTACTCTAACATAGACAAGGCCTAGACATAATGTTCAGGGGATAAACCATTTACTTTTAAAAGGGAATAAATACAGGAGAAGAAACATTTAATGTACTTCTACATGAACATAGTCATGGTTCATTTACATGGGAAATACCTGGGGTCAAGGGAGAATATTGTGTACTCCAAGTAATTTACATGTACTCTTTAAATGTTGTCTTGTATCCCTGGTCTTATAAATCATGGAATAGTTTCATTAGGGTGAGTTCCCCATATCCATTCCCTAATAGTCAGTGTAAATTGTGCCCTACATATAGGATGGTGATCCCTTAAGTAAGACTATATTTATGTAGTTGTTGAAATTCATCCAAGAGTCCCATAGTGTGATCCTCTATTCAGAGTATGTTCTCCAAATACATTCCCTAAGGATCAGTATGGAATCATTTTCTATACATAGGATGTTGATCCCTTTAGTAGAACTACATGGATAGATTTGTTAAAATCCTTCCATGAGTCCCAGAGTGAGATTTTGTATTGATATTCAGGCCCTAGGTGTAATTCTTGGTATCAACATAACTACACTACACCGGAACAAATCCTCTATGTATAGGGTTAATCTAGATTTATTGTTTTGGTATACCTTCTATCCTTGAGAGTGATCCTCATCTGTATATCATATCTCTTCCGAATTCTATAATATAATTCTAATAGATATACCTGACTAGAACTACTACTCAAAAAAACATCATATATGTTATCAAGCACGTGGTGTGTGTTCTCCAAGATTAGTGCTATGTGGATCTTTCATAATGGAATCCTAGGATGGTATTATAGCTGTGAATTTACATTTAAAATGTGTGTATTTTTCTAAGTATATCTGGATATTGTTGTTATTTGTGATATACACATATATTAATGAAGATTATATTTCTATCCTTTTGTTATATTTTTTGTGGTTTTGGGATGTCCTACTAAGTATTTTTATACTCATCCCAACACGAGTTATTACTTCACATTTCATGTCTTGTGAATATGATCAACCCTTTGACAGAGTCCTAAATAGACTTTGATTGTATGGTTCTTAGTGATACCCGACATAACTAGGTGTGTTCATATGGTATCATGACAATAGTACCCAATTTACTTTCATGTTTGAATTTTGTTCAGACTCATTGTGTCTGGATTTTATCGGTCCCTATTTAATTTCTTTTGCTTCTTGTCATACTCTGGTTGAGTGAGTAGATTTATGCATGCCTAGTTTCTTTCAGGTGTTTTATATTTTATCATTGTTTTTCCATAGATATGTGTGTGTTTGTATAGGATATTTGGATATGGCCTTCCATGATATGATTTTCCTACTTAACACTAGTATCTATCCCCTATCCTATAAGAGGCGGGCTTGGGGAGTTGTGGAATGTGACCCATTAGTACGGGTCATGAAAAAGTGTTATTAGAGCTTTCTGTTCTACCTTAGGATTGAATTATATGAGATTGGTTTAGGAAGGAAGTTTTAACTGTTTCAAGTTCAAATTTCTTTCGAGGGACTCCATTGTTTGGGTTGTTTCCAATATATCCACACACAAAGTCTCAGAACACCTAATTTTTAACTCAGTACATGAG
Source organism: Viscum album (assembly GCA_963277665.1). NCBI lineage: Eukaryota > Viridiplantae > Streptophyta > Magnoliopsida > Santalales > Viscaceae > Viscum > Viscum album. The sequence continues at coordinate 1,913,188,495 of OY728155.1, forward strand.
AGTGTTGGTTTAAGGAAAATAATGGGAAATGCATAATATAAGAATGGGTTGTGGTTTCCTTGTCCTTCTTGAGTCATATCTCCATATATACTCCTTGATTGTGGTACATCATGTTTATTTTAGGATGCCTCTATGATTTATTCTATCTATAATTAATAATTAGGATAATAAGGATGATCCTTTCTACATAGAGTTGTGTAGGATGAGCATAATTTCCAAAATTCAGTGATAGAGACCCCTCAGGTTCCAATGAGGTAATGACCCATAGGTATATGATGACATTCTTGAGTTGGTGACATTAGTTTTCCAACTAGTTAAGAAAACAACATATCATATGGTTGTTAGGAGGTGCACCTTCTCTATGGATGAGTATTATGATTATGGGGTTAGTAACCCAATCTTATAATGAGGTGACTCTAGATTTATCAAATTTTGAGAAACATTTTAGGGATTATTTCTATCCATCTATACTGAGGACTGAATGTATCTAGTATATTCTACAGCTTCTGTAGGGTAGTGTGACAGTAGCTGAGTATACATCGAGTTTCAGTAACCACTCTAGGTACACGATAGATATGGTTTTGGATCAATTCTTCTAGGATCAGACCTTTTATTTGGTATTGTGTAGTGGCATCCAAGAAATTTGTATACCTCTATGAATTATTACCTATGCTAGGGTTCTAGAGTGAGATTTGGTGGTTGAGAGTTTCTTGGATAAGTAGATATAGATAGTGGTTTCTAGAAGTGGGTGACACATAGGAGTAGAGACCTCAGTAGCCGGGAGAGAACATCAGTCTCAAGGACCTAGATGTGTGATAAGTTTTATGAGGATGTACCAAGATGGAGGATCTATGGTTCATATATCACATGATGGGTCATTTCATCCTTGGGAGAGATGATACTACTCATGAAACAGTAGGGAACATCTTGCATGGTATTTTCTAACCCGTTGTATGATTGACAGAGGGATCAAGGATGGACTTCCTAGGGTGAGGTAATGGAAATATTTGACAATTTTGAAGGGATGAATATGTGGTAGAGTATATAAGATAGTAGCTGGAGGTGGTAGAATCTTTGACCATTAACCACCACTACCCCTAGGTGGTCCACACCTGGCACTTGGAGCTGGAAGACATGGGTAGGGACAACTTCTAGCAGTTAAAGATTCTTACCTAGGGGATTTGGGAATGATAACAAGTACGACAAGTTTCTTTTATACCATAGTTTAAGTAATGATGGTTAGAGGTTATAGTCATTACATTATTTACACATATCTAATTTGAGACTTACAAAAAATAGTTAAACCCTTAGCTCGATCATTACACTTAGGGACTAATAGTGAATATGACTCAGTGATCACAAACTTTTGAATATAGTGTGACGAGACTCTTATAAGTGACAATGTATATTGGGATAAATTTTTATTAGTGATGATTCCTTACAAATTCAACTGGGGTATGGAATGGGTATCTACAATTCACCCTCTGATTGACTATTTCAGATGGAGGATGCAGTGTGTCTGCAATGAAGGGACCAGGTTTTAATTTTTCCGTGAAAAGGAAACCCAAGAAGAATAGGATGGAATAATTCATAGGAGGGTGTATCTGATTAATCAATATTTTTATTGCATAACCCATTGGTGTAGTGGATGTTATGAGTTTTTAATTCCCTATAGTGGTGGTGGATTATAATTAAATATTTCCAGACGATGTTCTAGGCTTACCTTCATGTCGATAGATAGACATCTGAATTGATCTTCACCTTGGGATTATACCAATATCTACGCCAACATATTGGATGGCTCCCTTAGAGCTTCGCGAGATGAGGGTGCAGTTGGATGGCTTGTATAGGAAGTACTTTATTAGACACAATGATTCACCCTGGGAATACCTAATTATTTTTTAAGAAGGTGGATAAAGGATTGAGGTTATGTTTGGACTACCAGAACTTGAATCAGGTGACCTTAACGAAAAATTATCTACTACCAGTGATCAAGGACCACTTTGATTAGTGGAGAGGGGCACAATGGTTATTGAATATTCACTTTAGGTTATTCTATCACCATTTGTGAGTAAAATATATGTGTATACTGGAGAAAAGGATTCATATGTCACTATGAGTACATGGTGATTCCCTTCATCATGATGAACCCCCTAGAAGTCTTCACGGGACTCATGAATTGGATCCTTCAGACTTTCGTAGACCAGTTCTTGTTAGTATTCATCAAAAATATCCTTGTGTACTCGAAGTACTAAGAGGAGTGTGCAAGAAACTTGTAGATTTTTTAAGAAATACTTAAGGAAAACAATATTTAAGGGAATCTCTTGAAGTGCTAGTTATAGATTTAGGAAGACCACATTATGTGACATGTTATCTATGTTGATGGTGTGGTAGTAGACCCGATGAAGGTTGAGGTAGTTTTAGTTTTCAAGACACCCAAGAAAGTGATAGTGGTGCAGAGCTTCCATAGGTTGGCAGGATACTATCGGTGATTCATACCTGATTTTCCCATGATATCTGTCCTCATAACATCTCTGAAAATAAATGGGTAGCCTTTAATATGGATAGAGATGTTTTATAATTATTTTTAGGATTTTAGGTGCATATTGATGAGTGATCTCCTCTTGAGATTTCTAGAGGAGTATGTCGAGTACATAGTTTTATGTGAGGCATCAAAAACTAGGGTTGGCTAAGTTATGAAGCATAATAATGTGTTTATTGACAATGTTTCATGTTATTTGAGACCCCATGAGGAGAACAACGTTACCCAATTTCTTTGAGTTAATAGTAGAAGTCTTTGCACTAAAGATGTGGTGACATAGTCTAATGGGTTAGCAGTTTATCTCCTATTATAAACACAAGAGTCTAAAGTATATCTTTTCTCATAGAGATCTTAACTTCAGTTAGAGAATATGGATATATTTCTAGCATTATGACTTCAACATTGTCTATACACTTGGGAAGGGTAACTTGGTAGCAGATTCTCACAAGAGGAGATCGTGTTCAAAGTTGTTGAACGCGATGATAGAGCAGTTGGACTCATTTATGTTATAGTTTATGGATGGAGATGGAGAAGATTACCTCTTGTCAATGGTTTTTACCCCACTATTTTTATCGTTAGTTAGGGAGGCACACCATGGGGATACCTAAAATGAGACCCTACGTACTCAGATATCCATTGGACATGAACTTGATTAATTTTTTGAAAGTGGAGAAAATTTCATTTTTTGGAGGATTCATGATGGTAAATGTGACGTTGTAGGAGGAAATTATAAGAATGTTTCATACATATACTTTTATAATACATATAGTTCCAGAAATGGTATACTTGGAACTCTGACATTAGATTTGGTGGTCTTGGATGAAGAAGAGAGTTTCAATGTTTTTCTATTGATGTGTTTGTTAACAGCATGTGAAGGTTGAGCACCAAGTTCCAGTGCGTTTAGCTCAACCCCTTAAGGTGCCACAGTGGATGTGGGATGGGATATCAATGGTATTATTGATAGTCTTACCACATATGACCATGTGGCATGGTTTCATCTTGATGATCGTAGACCAACTCACCAGGTCATACCATTTCCTAGTTATTCAGGAGAATAGTTCAGTAGAGTGCTTTGGATGCCTCTACATGTAAGATACAGCCTGACTCCCTGGGATTCCCTTAAAGATCATTTTTTACTATGATGATCACTTCACATCTCAGTTACAAAAGGAACTACAAGAGGATTTGGGGAATTATTTATGCTTGAGCATGGCGTTCCACCCCAAGATTGATGTCCATATAGAGTGGACTATTCATTCTCTAGAGGAAATGTTGTGATCTTGCATGATGGACTTAATTTAGATTCAAGGCGATTAACTAACTTTGGTGGAGTTTTCATACAGAAACATATATCATTCCACCATTGGTATGGAACCATTCAAGACCTTGTACCACAAACCCTACAATTCAAAACTTGTCACGACAGACTTAGGAGAGTCAGCACTTATGGGCCAGGAGTTGGTGCAATCTCCTACAAAAAAGGTGTAGAAAATTCAAGAGCAGATGCTTACTACACATAGCTATTAGAGGTCTTATGCATATAGAATATGGAGTCGTTTGGTGATCATGGAGGGATCCCATGTGTTCATGTTGGTTTCACCTCATTATGGATTATGAAGATTTGGTTTGGGAAGAAAAGTGTCTATGAGATTAATTAGCCCTTTCGAAATAATTCATCAAGTTGTAAATGTGTCATACCGCTTAGATCTACCTTTGTAGTTAGGATTGGTACATGACATCTTCTTTTTTTCATAACTTAGGTGGTATGTACATGACCCACTGGACGTTATCGACTCGGGTGAGCTAAAAATCATGGATATAGCCACCTATGTAGATTACCCAGTAGATACTGAGGATTGGAAGAGAGGATCCTTCATGGGTGAGTGATTCCTTTTGTGTGTATCATGTTGTGGCATGGGAATCTCCAGGAGAGAACCTATGAGTGGGAAGCTCTGAATTGTTCTCAGTACCAACATATCATTATATGACCCATGTATTGGCATTTTGATAAGTAGATACCCAATGTGGGGTGAATTTAATGGCTCGTATTTTAAAAGCATTTTCTTTTTGATGTTATGTGGATTATTTTTTAGATCAGGCACTGAGGCGGTGTGCAATTATGAGGCCTGATGTGTCTGAAATAAATATAATATAATATATATATATTAAATATATAAAATAGAATGCATGAATGTTTTTCCTAAAAAAGTTGAATAATATCTAAATGTGGGCCTATATTAGAAATCTTAGTGCACCATTGAGTTCAAAAATCATGTTTTACCCTAGGTGTGATATTACATGTTCCAACATGAATCTTTTATGGAAAACTCATCACAGGTGTAAAATATATAAAATTATTAAATAAAATTATTTTACTTATCCATTGACATAGGGAGATAACTCCTCCTATAAGAATATGGATACGATAGAATTTTATAAGTTTATGAATAACCCTATATCCATTGGAGAAACATTGGAGAGAGTGTGAGAGGATCTATCTCTAGAAAACATTGACCGAATCGAAGATCGGTGATCAGTGTCTGATAAAATTTGAGGATCTAACCAATGATCACAACATATTTCCTTTATTTATTTGTGATCAATCCAAATCAAGGTAGCACATTTTTAGCACATGAGTCTCCACCTTGTTGGTGAGGTATCCTTATGTTCATACACAAGACCCAGGTTCAAAACCAGGTAGAGGCATATTTTCGGGTACTATAGCAGTACTGTAACAGGTACTATAAAAGGACCTGTAGCACCACTGTAGTAGGACTCTATAGTGTGTGGGTACTGTAGTAGAACTGCACACTATGTAGGTATAGTAGCAGAACTGTACATTGTAACAGACATTGTAGCAGTAACTGTAGCAGGTACTGTTCAATAATGTAGCAGATGGAACTATTCACCTTGGGCCATCAGTTTGGGCTTGGAGTCCTTAAGTCTTTTGGGACACCCAGGCGTTCAGGTCAGTAGGGATTTTGGGCCTCTTTTAAGTCTTTCGGGCCACCTCAAGGGCTTCGGGCCACATGTAGTTTCCCCAGACGCACTACAAAAAAGGAGCAACCCCATACGAGGATTTAGAGAAGGAGCACTCACTAGAGTAGAGCCAATTGGATTTTTCAGAATCGGAGGGTATGGCTATGACTTCGGGACCAGCCTATGCTTGCATGGGAAGCCAAGCCAGACGGCCATGTGAAGGTGGCGAGCTATAATCATGATGAAGATGCCGGGGAGGGGCAGTTCCTTGTAAATAATCTTGTTTAATTCTCTAAGTCTTTTGGGTCATTTAATCTCCTAAGCCTATGGTCCATGTAATGTCTAAGCCTATAGTCCTTTTAAGGGGTTCCCCTCATCCCTTGAAAGGGCGGTTATTAATAATCAATAAAAATAACGTCCTTTTGTCCATTTGAGCTAAGGTAGAACGTTTTTTTATTTAGATTTCTTCCCCTTCACTGATTTCTATGAGGAAAGTGAATCAATTTCCCCATGGATTGATTCATGGAACATTCATATTGTGGGATGGGATGGTTTTATTTTGGATTTGAATGCATTTATTTTTGATTATCTATTATCTCTTCATTCTTCATTATAGTGTAAACGAATTGAGGTCAACATGAAAATAAACTATGGTTTGCTCCTCATGATTTTTCTTTTTTATTTTCTCCTATTGTTCATCATTCATTGCGCTCGCTCTTTATTTCCCCTTGGATTAACATATACCATGGAATCAATCATTATGAACCTATTTTTTTGAAAAATGATTCAATATAATTGATCTAGGATTGACAAAATAAGATAGTGGTGCAACGGTGGAAGAAACAATGGATCAAATGGTTAGGGGTACCCAATTTTGTATTATTCAGTGTGTGATGATGAACAATATATGAGACTATTTTCAAAATTGATTCAATATCCATATCATGGTTTTTGGTGATGGGAAGGTTTAGTAGATGTTATTCCTTTATTTCTAGTGATGATCAAGGTCAAAATGATGGTCAGAGAAGAATATGGAATCATATGAACCAAATATTAAAATATGGAAAATTTATTGATACACAATACGTAATGAAGGGAAATAAACTATGTGGGCCCCAATAAATGGTGGCCAAAAATTTCAGAGGAAGATATGGATCACATGGCATGTGAAAAATCCTTGATATCATGGTGTGTATCACGAAGTTCACATAGACATGGGTAGGAGTACAAAGGCTAGATCACACAATGTACTCCCACACGGACACAACCTAGAAAAAAATGTACACTACCTAATCTGAGTACTTGTACATGAGAAGTAGTACATGAAAAACAACATGCCTTGTACTTACACATGGACATGATCATGGTATGATTATATGGGTAGGAACCAGGTACAAGGGGGAATGGCGTTTACTCCTAGTAAGTGATGTTTACTCCTTAAAGGTTTTCATTGAGGACTTGTCCCCTGCATCTTGTATAAGTTTAGTTAGTGTGTGTTCCCAATATCCATTCCATATGGGTTAGTATGTAATTGTGTCCTATACATAGGATGAAAATACCTTTAGTAGGACTACTTGAATAGAGTTTTTGGAATCCTTCTGGGGGCCCAGAGTGAGATCCTCTATTCATCTTCATGGCCTTTTGGATTTCTTTCTATCATTGTGACCTACACTACATGGGAACTGATACACTACTTAGTGGGTTAATCCAGATTGAGTTTCTTATATACTACAAGGCCTTCCGAGTGATACTCATGTGAGTATCATATCTCTTCATGCTTATATCATATACTTCTAATGTTGAGAACCTAAAAGTATTGCCTCTCAGATGAACATCATCAGTGGTATTAGACTCTTGGAGTGTGTTCCCCTAGACCACTTCCTTGAAGAACATTCAATCATGAATCCTAAGATGGTATTATGGTTGTGGCATTACCTTGAGATTGTGTGTCTTTGTTGAGTATATCTGGATATTCTTGTTACATGTGTTATATACATGTACATGTATAGAGATGACTATTATACTTTTGTAATATTCTATGTGGTTTTTGGGTGTCATATTGGGTATTGTTAAACTCATCCTTGCATGGTATTTCCTCACACATCTCATATATTCTATAAACGATGGACTCTTTGATATATTCCTAGAGGTACCAAGACTTGGTGGTGCTTGGTGAGACTAGATATACTAAGTTTTGACCCTATGGTAGCATGATAGAAGTCCCAATATTACTATTGACCTACTAGTTTTAATGATCACAAAATCATGTCTTTACTAATAATAATGAATTTCTTGTTTACCAATAAGAAATATATATTCTTAGAACATGTGATAAATATGTAAGTATGAGACTATTTTTCATGGCACAACACTAGTTCAAAAATTCTCCAAGTTTGACATACCTTTTGGACTTCACACCATCTTACTGTAATACTGCTAAACTGAAGAACTGACAATGTATGAGATACCACTAGATGAGACATCATCGATGTCATGATGTCAGACCCATACCACTAACACTAAAATATTTACCATGTATGATAAATCTTTAGAGAATACACCGATGAACCATACACTATTAGTTGTGATACCGATAATGTCACACATCTAACTATATGGAAATTTAACAAACACAGAGATACTTCCAGAAAACGAGACATTATTGTAACAACATACTGCTAGTATAATACAAATAGAGAAATGTAGTGTAAATTGTATACCTCTAAAGCATGATACCCATGCAGATCATAAAACACAATCACTATTTATACGAATTTCCTTATTTTTTGAATTATATAATTCTAAGTCTATATTTATTAAATTTAATGTTATTTACTATTTTAATGATTATTCCATAAATTTATGATACACATTATTTCAGAACTAGTAGTATGATGATGAAGATATGAATATTTTATTTTATACTATTGTTGATAAAAAGCGCAACGCACTTCATCATGGGCAAGTGGAAAAGACATAGAACACATGAAAGCAATAAAAGGAAGAGCTTGAACTACCAATATATGTCAACCTGAACCTATTGAAAATCAAAATAGATGTATCTTTGTGAAATCTCAATGAGGAAGATGAATCACATCATCTCATTTGGTGATTTTTTTCTTGTAAGAAAACATGATTTTGTGACACTGTGTTTTTCTGAATATTTCAAGAAAACTCGACTCAAGCTCTATTGCTGAAAAAACCTAGAGTCAAATGTTTCATTCCAACAGACTGAGCCTTTCTAAACTATAATTTTTTTTATTTCTCATTCATGTTCATATTTTTTGAGTTGTGTGTGTTATACCCTATTTTATATACACACATTGTATCCTGAACTAAACTGGAAGATATACTATATCTTCTCAAGTATTCTCTGATTTATTTTTCCTTGCATAAGGGTGGTTTAGGACCCTATATGGAATATTTATCTTCAATCCCATAAATAACTATGGAAGAGGCCATGTGTACCTTGAACAATGTTATCTATTTTAAAACATGATCTAGGTTGTGGATCATCTATTTATTTTATATAAACTTCTTGGTGGTCGGTGATCACTGAGTGGAGAGGACTAAGTCTCGACATGAGACTGAACCTATTGTATTCCTTTTTATACACTATGTGTTTTTTAAATAATTACTTTAAAATTGAAAAGTATTTTAAATACAAACCAAATTTATAATTTTATATTTTATCTTAATTTGTGTTCATATAGTATTTTTATCAGGTAAATGGATTTTAAAGGATTCAATAATATTTTCTATATTTTTCATCTGATACCTAATCAATCTTTAGATAAATCTATAAAATTATTAAGATATATATAGTTCTAATTATTTTGATATAATAGCCTATTTTGTAATATCTGGTAGATTTTAAAATAATATATTTTAGATAAAAAAAAATTTATTAGGTACTCAATTCACTCCCTCTTGAGATACTCAATCGAAAAAACATATGGTATTAAAGGTTGTTAAAATATTTTTTGAATAACTTTTTAAATATGATTTTATATGAGTGTTATGAAGCTGAAATTTTTTATTAGTTCAAAATTTTTAGCTATATATATATATATATATTCTAGTCTATTTGTATGTATAAACCTCATGAAGGTTGTGCTACCAAAAAACGTCCTTTATTCAATGTGATTAATTATTCCTGGTGGAAAATAAAAAGAAAAATTCGTATTGGAATTATGCATTTTGATATTTGGTCTTCTATAGTATATGAGTATAAAGTTCACATTACTTCTACAAATAATTGGGATGATTAAACTAATACTTCTTATTATAATAAATTCAAAGCCATAAATGCCTTATAATATTCCTTATGTGATGAGGAGTTTAATAAAAAATCGTGTAAAATTGCTTTTGAGATTAGGGATACTCTACCTATCTCACATTAAGGAACAAAAAATGTTAAAGAAATGAGGCTTAACAGTTACATGGTTATTCATGATAATTTTAAAAGGAATCCTGATGAGCCAATTTATGACATGAACCAAATGTTTAATGAGATTTTCAATACCCTAACCTTAATGGGAAATCATGTATCTTAAAATGACTTGATAATTATATTGATGAGATTCCTGCCTAAAAGTTGGAGAGAGACATCAGTTTCAATTAGAAAATCCTATAATATTAATAAACTACCAGTCAAGGAACTGATAAGTAAGCTTATGATGTATGAAGGAGGAAATAAAGTAAACCGTGAGGAGGATGAGGAGACACATGAAAATTAAATAGATTTCAAAACTACTACCCCTGGACAATATAATGGAAAAATAAAAACAAATGGTATAAGATATTGATTTAAATGATAATTAATCTGCTTCTAATAGTGATGAGGAAATGGTTCACCTATCTAGAAGAATTAAAAATTTATACAAGAAGAAGAAGTTTTTTAGAAAACCCAACTATAGAGAAAAATATGACAATAGTGGGAACTGGAAGAAAAAAGATGATGATTCAAAGAAGTTTTTTTACGAATTAAAAATAAATGGTCACATAAAATATAGCTATCTTAAGCTCGAATACAATAAGAAATATGAAGATAAGGATATACGATATAAATAGTCAATGAAATCCACATGGAGTGCATCTAAATATAGTTTAAGTGACCAAGATTCTTCACCAGAAGAAAATATGGATAGTGAAAATATGTGATTTATGACTAAGTCAATGAAGTATCTTCTTTACCCACTATTTCTAATTTTCATCATGTGCATGAGTCACATGAATCTGAAAAATATGATAATAAAAATCATGATCTAAAAAATATGACAAATGGAGAATTATTTTCCAACTAAAATATGTTCAAAGACACATTTAATGAGTTATAATATAAATGCAATGTTTTTTTAATACATCATGCTCTAACAATAAACTATACATCTATGATTTCTATAGAAAAAGAGAGAAATATTCAACTACTTAATAAAAATAATGAAATTAAACATTTAAATGAGAAATTAAAGAAATAAATTTAAATTTTTCCAAATGGTAGATAAAAATTGACAAAAATATTGGGAAAAAAAGTTTCCCCCAACTATATTACTTTAATTGGATATGAACCTTAACAGAGGAGAATAACTAGAAAAATTATATTTTTAAATCCAAAACTAAAAAATCTACTTCCAAACACTTTTCAAAAGGAACCAAAAAATTGTTTATTTCAATGAGTATTTAGTATTTTTACAAGAAATCCATGATGCAAATATGGGTTCCCAAATATTTTATTATTAGCATTTCCAGAACCAAATAGATTTGGATACTAAAATCATTTCTTAATTAAGACAGATTTTTTAGGAAAAAATTCTTGAAAATCTCCAGTAGAATTATATGGTACTTGTATCATAGTTATTAAAGACACATGATAGGAGACTATTCCTACTTTAAGAGTCTTATCAAATTTAATTTTTGTAATGTCACCTTTGTTGATAATGAAAAAGGAAAAATCTCTAGCCTAGGCCAGATTAGTAAAACAATCAGTTTTAATTTTAAAAGTTTTATTTTTTTTAATGGTTTAAAATATAATATTCATACGATTTCTCTATTTTGTTATCATGGTTTCTTTGTTAAATTTTATAATTATTATTTTAATGTTTTTAATTTTAAAATGAATTAATATTTACTACCTTATGGAATGACTATTTCTTTTCAGTAGATTTAAATTCTTTAGTTTCTCATAATGTTTCCTGATTTAGAGTTTTTCAAAAGGAATCTTGGATTTGGATTATGAGACTAAGACATCTTAACATTCACTCACTTAGAAAGATAAATATAAAAGGGTTAGTTAGGGATTTACCGAAGCTTGAGTTTCCAACTGATAAATTATATATCAGAAAGGGAAACACAAAAAAGTTTCTTTTAAACTAATTAAAGAAGCATCACCTAGTTAACCTCTCAAGTTAGTTCATATAGATTTTTTTGGACCTTCTAGAGTTTCTAGTCTTAATGGGGATAACTATGATTATGTTCTTTTAGATTACTATTCTAGTTATACTTGGGTATATTTTATAGCTCAAAAAATTAATTCTTATTCTTACTTTACCAATTATGCTAAATCTTTAGAAAATATAAATGGATGTAGGATTAATACATTAAAAAGTGACCATAGCCGTGAGTTTGAAATTCAATATTTCAAATCATTTTTCTCAGTAAATTATTACACTCATAACTAATCTGGTCCTTTTACCCCTTCTAGAATGAAGTTGTTGAAATAATAAATTAGACCTGATAAGAGATATCTCGGACTATGATTAATGAGTATGACCAACATAAATAATTTTTGGAAGAAGCATTCAATAAATCCTTCTATATAGTAAATAGAGTTTTGATTCGACCTATTAATAAGAAGAACCATTCTGAATTCTAGAATAATAGTAATCCTATGGTTAATTATTTTAGAGTTTTTGGTTGTAATGTCTTTATTATTAACACTAAGGATAATGTTGACAAATTTTCCTCTAAGAGTGATGAAGGAATTTTTATTGGTTACCCAATTTCTAGTAAGGTCTATAGAGTTTTCAATAAGAAGACCAAGAATATGTAAGAATCAATCCATCTTAGATTTGATGATGTTGATCCACATGAGACTAATACCTCATCAAAAAACCTTTAGGATGACTTATCTTCTCTGAACATAAATTCCAAACATATGGATTCTACTCTGAAACAAGTAGAAGAATTATCCAATTCTGAATAATTTCTAGAACATTCACCTAAAAATAAAAAAGTAACATGTCAGACATTCTCTATAAGTATTATAACTCTCAAGAATCATCCATTGTATGTTGTTGTATAATATCTAGATATAGGAGTTGAAACTAGAGATTCTGTTAGAAATTAGGTTGAACATCAAGATTTTATGTCACACGTTGAACATAAGAACATCACTAAAGCAATTAATGATGAATTTTGGGTAATAGAAATGCAAGAAGAGTTTAATCAGTTTGAAAGAAACAAATTTTAGAAACTTTTTAATATATCCAAGTACACCTTTACTATTGGAACTGAAAGGGTATTTAGGGATAACGTGTATGATTCTGGTAATATTGATAGAAAAAAATTTGGTCTTTTTTCACAAGGTTATAGTCAGGATGAATGAAGTGAATATGAATAAATATTTTGACTTGTTTCTAGAGATGATTCTATAAGAATTATTATTTCTTATCCATATCATATAGATTTAAAACATTATCAAATGGATGTTAAGAGTTCATTCTTTAATGGTTTTCTAGTTGATGATATTTTTTTAGAGCAACCCCTAGTTTTCAAATTCCTCATCTACCATATAAAGTTTTTAAATAAACTAAATACTTATATGGTTTAAAACAATCTCATATAGCTTGGTATGATAGGCTCAACAATTTTATGATTTTAAATGGTTTTTCAAAAGGAATAGCTAATGAAACAAATTTCATAAAATTATTATCAAATGATGTAGTAGTTGTAAAAATATATTTTGATGATAATATTTTTGGATGTTCATGAAATTCTATTTGTACAAATTTTTTTAAAATGATGAAAAATAAATTTAAAATGATCTTATTGGGTGAAATCAAATTATTTCATGGATTTCTTATTTTTAAAAACAATGGTGGAATTATTGTGAACCAAATTAAATAAAAAATATATATATTAAAACATCTTAATATGAATAGATCTAAAAGTAGTGATACTCCTATGAGTACCACTTGTAAATTGGATCATGACGAAACTGGGAAACTGGTTGATCAAACCAATTATAATGTTTTGAATAAAACTATTCTCTACTTAACTTCTATCCAATTAGATATTATGTTTAGTGTGTGTATGTGTGCTCATTTTTAGGAAAATCCATAGGACTCACACTTACACGATGATAAAATAATTTTCAAATAAATTAAATATACAACTAGTTTATGATTGTTTTACCCTACGGGAAAATCATTTCATTTAGTAATTTACTCTGATGCTAATTTTGGGGGATGCAAGTTAGATAAAAATGGAACCTCTGGAACATGTAACTTTTTGGGCAAGTCTATAGTTTCTTGGTGTAGTAAAAAGAAAAATTATGTTTCTTTATCTATGACCCAAGTTGAAAACATAGTTGTAGGATGTTGTTGTGTATATATTTTGTAGATGAAATGCACTCTACTAGATTATGGATATCAAATCCGACATGTCCCTATAAATTTTGATAATACATGTATGATAAAAATTTCTCAAATTCGTATTTCTCATTCTAGAACAAAACATATTGATATAAGGAATCACTTTTGGGAAATCATTTTCTAATAGTATATATTACTCTTGAATTTATTGGAACTGATTATCAGTTAACTGATATAATTACAATACAATTGACTTATGAGAGAATAAATTATATCAAACATTAATTAGGAATTTATAATTTTGGTTAAATTTAATTTTTGTTTTCATACCGTTGGTAGTCATACCATTGGTTTTCATACCATTGTTTTTCATTCCATTGGTTGTCATACATTGGTTGTCAATCATTTGGTTTTCATACCGTTGGTTTTCATACTGTTGGTAGTCATACTATTGGTTGTCATACTGTTCATTTTCAAACCATTATTTTTCATACCATTGGTTGTCATACTATTGCATTTCATACCTTTGGTTGTCATACTGTTGGTTTTCATACCATTTGTTTTTATACCACTTAGTTTTCATGCTGTTGATTCTTCGAATTTTAAAAAATATTATTTTCTCTATGTTGTTAACTTTATGTTTCTTTCCTTGTTCATCTTATTAAATTAAACCAGATGTTTGTTTTTCGTTATATATTTTAATTTTAATTTCATATTTTTTTCAATTTTAAAATACATAATACCCAAATGATATGAATATGAGATAAGACTTTTAACGAAAACTCTTGAGCCCTACATGATATTTTTGTTTATCTCTCTCAAGATGAGAAAACATCTTTGGCTTCCACTTTCAAATGCTTTACCTTACCCTTGACTGAGTCTACTGATCATATCTCAATTCCAAGATTGATGTGACCTTTATTGTCTTCTCTTTTTTAGTAGAGATCTTCAAAGAAACAAAAGTAATAACAAAAATTACCAACTCAAGTTTCTCCTGTTAATCCTAACCTTGAAAGTGAAGTTTTTCTTGAAAAAAAAGATGTATATTTGAAGTGGTTGTCATCGATTAAGTCTCTAGTACTCAAGGTTCTCCAAAAGGAAGAATGGTTGGAATGGTTCTCATAAAATTAGATACCCTTTTACCTAAAAATTGTACATTATTTCTATCAGCATGTGCGGATTTCATTCAATCATGACGGTGAAGATTATAAAAAATGGTGTTTAGGAGGAACGTCATTTGGTTTCTCTTCAATAAGTGGGATAAATATTTGAATTTACCCCATGATAGAGTCTTCGATGGCTATCAACGGATAATTCTAAAAGAAAATAACCGATTTGTTTTTTGAATTTTCCCCTCTTTTGTTAACATGAAATGGAGTAATAAGGAGGGCCATTACCTTTGAATTAGAAAGAAGATTTTAGGTTTATGTTTATTTTCTTAAAATATATTCTTTTTCTGAGGAAGGTAGATTTTTCTACTTTGAGGTACTGATATTTTTAACTCCTATTTCTTATGACAGAATGCCACAAGATTAATCTTTATAGATATTTAATGGTTTATTTGTGAGATATAGTGAATCCTTGTTTTAGATAAAATTCATTGATCTACCCTAAGATTATTTTTTCTATCATGGGGGGTAAGGGCCTAGTTTCATAATTTGATGGATCCATTATTTATTGTGATGATTTCTATATAACAAGTGTCACTTGATCCAAAATGAAGATATTTTGTAATCCATAGAATAGAAAAGGGGTTAGATATTAGGAAATTTTTTTAATATATTACAATCTATTTTATCATCCTAGAAGCCCTATGGATGAAGTTAGTCCATGTTTGGAACCCGATGAGGTTTTGATCTACTCTGATGAAGAGGGAGAAAAATCTATTGTTGAAGAAGAAAGAGTAAAATATATTGATGAAGGGAGTAATTCTGATCTATATACCAAATATTATCTCATCACCTATGGAGCTCTTAGTCCACCTAGAAGGTTTCCTAAAAGTGATAAATTCATCAAAAGTAATGAAGAAGAGACCAAGGACTCTGGGGATGATCAATATAAAAGTTCAAATTCAGTTAAAGCTGATGATGATGAGCAGGAGGAAGAAGAAAAAGATGAAAAATATTGTAATAAAAATTGTGAAATAGATGATGAAAGTGACACTGAATTAGATAATAATGATAATATGAGAATTGAAAAGAAATATGTTGAAATTTATTCTAAGATGAAAGATGAATTTGTTGAGGGTGACCATTCCCCATCATTAGATATTTTTTATGATACTCCATCCGGTGATGATAGTGATTCCAGTTCAGTTTCCACAGGTAAAAAAGTTTTATATTTTGTAGTGGAAAAATTGTTGAGAGTTATAGCTACTGTTTAATAGCATGTTGTAGAGAAAGAGGAAAAGTAACTGAAAGAAGAAGATTTTGGGAATGAATAGTTGGTTGATGTTCATAAATCCCCTTTGAAAGAAAATTTGGAAGGTGAGTACATTGGTGTTGATTTTTATAGAGTTATTGAGATGAAAGATGTGACCATTGTTAATACATAGTTGGAAGGTGACCCTACTAGTGACGGACACACTATAGTTGTTGAGTGTTCATAAAATTATAAAAATTAGGAGGTTTGAATTGATTATTCTAGTGTGGTTCCTACTACCTTAGTTTATATTTATGAGATATGGGTTTATCCTATGGAAGAGGAGTGGGTAAAATTCTCTATTATTATAATAATACTTCCAATGGTTGACAGACCTGAATTTAATATGAATGTTAATCCTAAAGAATCCTTGATATCCTAGGTTGATATTGAAGGACTACTTAATAAGATCAATTTTGTGCAACCTATTGTACCTAAACCTTATCCATTTGTTCCCTTGGATGTTTTCACTCAAGCTGATTTAAAAGTTTTTGGTCAAAGGTTGATTACTTAGTTTCACAAATGTGTATGAAATCCAACACCTCATTTGAAAAATCCTTGTGAATCATATTCAATGTACTTAATTGATTTGGTTATCCTTCTTATCCAACGAAAAATGAAGCATCTCATTTTTTTATAGAACATGAAAATAAGTCGATTCGAAATGAGTTCAATTCTATAAAATCATTGGTTGAGGAAATAAAATATGATTTTAGAGCATCTATAAATGGTATTATGATGTGGCCTTGTTTTTACACAGTTTTCCACATCCTTTTTATTAATTTCTAATGATTTAACTAACTATTTGTACACTTTTTATCTAATAAATTCACATTTTTACTTTTATAATTTAATTTGTCAAATATTAATTTTTTTATAACAATTTATGTAATTATAGACCCTAAAATAATTGGTTTATTCTTTCTTTGTATTTAATATAACTAATTTTTAATTTGTATACTTAATCTTTATTTGTTTATTTCATTTAAAATTTTCATTATTAATAATTATTGAGTTTTCTAATTAATTTACTTATAATTTTAAAATTTTACACTGACAGTAACTTAGTTACCGCTTTCCAGGATACTGATAGCAAAGCTACCAATATCAAGGTTAATTTTACTCAAACTAGCGGTAACAAGGCTACTGTTACTCCCTAACGGTGACCTTGCTTCTACTGGTGAAATTTCTGCTATCGGTGACCTTTGTCACCATTACCCATTCCTACCTGTTTCTCTAACTCATCACCCCAACCCCACTATAGTTTTTACTTTTTTTTAATATTTATTTTTTTTTATACATTAACTAGTAATCTAGCTTATCTTATTAATTAAATTATATTTAATTAAATTATTTTAGGTGAATAATTTAAATTTATTTCACATAAAAACAACTGGATTTATTTATTATTTTATTTTAATTGTTATTTTAGTAGTTAATTTTATGATTAGTTCATTTATGTTTTATTTTATTTTAATTTATAATTACACTTTCTTTTGGTTATGAATGCAGCGGTGACGTATCCTCGCCGTTAGCCCCATGTTTTCTGCCTCACCGTTATTTAATCCTCACTGATACTCTCTTCATCACCGTTAGTCTACTTCTCTGTTATCCTCACTGTTACTCTTGTTCTACCTCACTGATACATAACTCTCACCACTACTGATCTCACCGTTACCCCAAACACACTATTTCCCCAGCCTACTGGTGACTCATTCCTTTTCCTTTCCTCACTATTACACCCAACATCTTGCACCTCACACTACCCACTTTTCTACCTCACAGATACATTTTCACTAGTAGGTCAGACATCATCTCCCTCACCGTTCCCCTCTGCCTACATCTCTGCATCCTCTGGTTTCAGAAACCCCAGCCTCAACCTATCCCTGCAATTTCAAAATCCAACCAGTATGAACCAGAACAGATTAAAATTCATTTCATCAACAATCAAACCATATTACAAAAAAAATGAGATTTTCATTCAATATTTGCAAATCTGAAACACAGTTTCAGGTAAACTCTAATTTGGGAGATTTGGTGAAGGAGTAGGGGGTGCCCAGCTAGGTTTCTGAATGAGACCTGCCATGGCTGGAGGGATAGACTACCACCATGAGAAAAGACAAAGAAGACCTGGCCATCGTTGTCCACCCTGTAAAGAGGAATTCTCTGAAGCTGCTGCTTCTCGGATCGCTGATGAAGGCCGAAGATGGTGTCGTCGCACTGGAGCCATAGAGGAGGCCGCTGGTTTCTGGAGGAAGAATAAACCCTCCCCCTGTAGTGCGCCGATTTGGGGGAGGGAAGAAGAGAAGATAAAAAAATAAAAATATAATAAAAATATAATAATAAAAGTACTATAAATAAAAAATAAAAGGATATAAAGTAAAAGTAAACATTAATTTATTCAAATAAATATAATATAATTTATAAAAGTTTTAAATTCAAACAATTATAATAAATAGATAAATTATAAAATAAAATAAAAAACAAAATTACTAAAAAATGTTAATAATAAATTAATATATTGATTATAGTATAAAATATATAATTAATAATAAATATAAATAAAATATAGATTATACATTTTAGTTTAAAAAATATTTAAAACTAAAGTATTGATTCTAATTATTAAATTAAAATAAAATAATTAATGAATTAATCTAGGAACTTAATTTCTTAAATAGTGACTATTAAATTATTAATACTATCGAAATTTTTTGTTATTTTAATTACTTAGTTAAAAGTAATAACATAGTAATTTTATTTATTAACTTAATTAAATTAATAACTTTTTAATAAATTATGTTTTACCATAGTATTATGAAACAAATAATTTTATAAATAATTTAAAAGTAAATAATAATTAACAATTAACTCATGATTAACTTTAAAAGAGTAATATAACACATAACATTAAAAATAACCATTTTTTCTTTCTTTGCGTCCTTATTTATTAACTTTTATTTTCTATTTATTTGTGCAAGTTCATACCAAAGTTTTAGACATGTCCAGGTGCATGTAAATAACTCAGTGGAATTTAGTTACATGAGAAAAACTCGCACAACGTGCCAGTTGCAGAAAAAGCGCACGTGTGCGATGCACTCATGAAGGACATTCCAAGTCAGTGGAAATCGAGCAGGGACATGAAGCTTAGGATAGCATGGTACTTAAATAATACAAGCAACATAATTTTGGGGGACTCTCATTCGGATTCCATGCCACACATAAGAGATCAAAACTCCTGGGAGACACGAAGAGTAGTACCGGTGATAGGAGTTGTAGGAGCGAAGCAGCAGTACATGATCTTCATCTTCAGAGGGCGGAACTCTATATCATCCTCTTTTTTTATATGTTTTACATTTTACATGCTACTGATATATTGATAATGGTCTTATTTTAATTTCATTTGCTCGAGAATTTTGAGTTTTATTGGTTAAAACTTTTGTCTCTTTCAATTAATTTCTTCAATGAGAATCTGATTCTTTCAGTGAGATTGAATCTGGTTCTTGAACGTAAAATTGAATTGACACCTTTAAGAACTTAATTCCAAATCGATGATCTTTTCACAAGATCAATCATTGAGACAATCCATAAAAATTTCAAATTTGATATCATCAGAACTCTCGGCGAGATAGTTTTCTGATGATAACCTTTTATCAATTTGTTGTATGTGGTTTTTGTTGTAAAAAACTTTGAGAACTATATTACATAGTGTTATTTCTTCTATCAAGGAACAATTAACAACTAACTTTTAAGGTGTAAATTTAATCAAATGAGGATCATTTATTTAATTTAGTAAGGTTCAAATCACTCCAGCATACTTCTTGATCTACCATTGGCACTCCTCTTTCCTTCTATAGTAATTTTAGTTGACACTGTTTCCTTTTTGTTGTTTTATTTCCAGTATAGGTAATAGTGAATTTCCAAAACTTTTTTCATACTGCTTTATTAAAAAGAAATATAAAAATATAAAAAATGAAAAGTATAAAAAAATTTCCACTTTCTCCACTGTTGACAACAATGGAGTTTATCTTTAAATAAAACTTAGAATCCTCATATGCCTTCTCTGTGGATTGACCCCACACTGTTGTACTAGTTTAAGAGTAATAAATGTAATTTTGAGGGTTGTTACATCCTCCGGCCTATTCAAAATTTTGCGTCGTTGTCGGGGAAGGCATGCACTGAGAGTACAGGGTTTAAAAAAAATAAAAAAACCAATAAAAAAACATAAAAAATCATATATAAAAAAATATGCTTTACAAAAATCTGTGTACTGGAACCTACTCTTTGTGTTGATTTTGAGAAATATGCTTCACTATGTACTATTGTGTGTTTAATCTCACCTGGTTTTTGATTAAAAATGGAAGTTCATGAAAACTAGAATCAACATGGGCCACATTGTGTGTGTTGTGGCTATTATGGGAACACTACCTGGCAGTGTGTCTATAACCACCCAAAACAGGATGTCTATATAGATGAAAATGAATGTTTTGAATCTAATCCTGAATTCCTAGCTAAACTAAAATTAATAAAGACCAAAATCGATGCTAGGGAGAATAATTGGAACAATTAGTTAACCAAAACCCATGAATTACAACTTAGAGATTCTTAAGAGAGAAATCAAAGACTGAAAATATTGGAAAATATCCTCTTGGAATTAAAACAATGGGTTAGAGAACAAGAAGAATATAAATAAAATGAAAATGAAAATGTATTTAAAAGATTTTAAAATCAAGGAAAAGAAGAGAGTGACTGTGAGACTGGATAACAACACTTTATTTCAGAATAATCTGATAATGTTGGACTTAATTTGGAAATAACCAACTCACTAATTCAAGTAAACAATAATGAAAATCCAATAAGGAGTTTTAGTGGAATTTATTTGGTTAATTTTGAAACTGAATTAAAATAGATTGAAAATAATAGCCCAACTCTTTTCATAATTCCTACATTAGAGAAAAATCACTTTTTAGGAGTTTTGAAAATGAAGTCACTCGAGATGAAGATATACTAGAAATTGAAAATTAGAATGTTAAAAACTATTCACCCAAATTTTCTGACATTGTGAAAAATAAACCTAAACTTCAAATTGGGAACACTTTGGAAGAGAACCTTAAACTGGAAGTTAAAGAATCTGAAATATTTGAACCTCAACTGAAAACTTCTCTTCCATGTTTTGAATCCCTAAACCTAATAATTTTTCAAATGTTGTTGGACAATAAGGATGATGGAATGATGTTTGAAGAAAGAATAACCCATGATTTCTCATTTCCCTATTCTCATAGTAATCACTTTTCTGAAACATCCTACAGTGAAATTAAAAACAGTGATGTTTTACATGGGGGTAAATGTTTAAATTTGAAAAATCTGGAAATTGAATTTATTGATGCAGAATTTAACATTTATCCCCTGGATTTGAACTTTCTAGAACACACTACAGACATTCACTACTATAAATACGGCTTTTATCAGCGCTAAAAATGGCCTTTAAAAGTGCTAGAAAAGTGCTATTAATGCCGGCGAAGATAAGCGGGGTACCCTTTATCAGCGGTCCGAAAAGTGCTAATAAAGACCCCTTTTATCAGCGCTAGAAAAAGAGCTGATAAAAGGGGTCTTTTATCAGCGCTGAAACGAAGCGCTCATAAAAGGGTCTTTTATCAGTGCTTTCTTTTTAGTGCTGATAAAAGACCCCTTTTATCAGCGCTTGTTTTGAGTGCTGATAAAACTTAAAAAAAATTAAAAAAAATTAAAAAAATATTGTCAATCATGGGGGGGGGGGTTTTACAGTACATGATCCCCCCTTTATCAGTGCTTTTCCGCTCCTCCAGTTCCCGCACGCACCGCCTACACCCTTTATCAGCGCTAGCCCCTCTAAATCACCCTTGCACGTGCACTCCTACCTCCACCAAGATTTGATCTCGTGACCTCCCCACTGCGCACCTAAAGCCTTTGCCACTCCCCTATATTGATTTGTTCTCTTATTTATGACATATCTATTAATTTATATATATATTTAGATATATTTATTCATATAGTAATATATATTTATATTAATATATATAGTTATATTAATATATATATAGTTATATTAATATATATATATAGTTATATTAATATATATAGTTATATTAATATATAGTTATATAAATATTTATATATTGGAATTTTAAATAAATGGATATTAGTTATTATTTAGATAAAGGTAATATATTTTATATGTAAATATGTTTAATAATTAATTTAAAAAATTAATTTTTAGGTGTGAATATATAAACAATATGTACATATAGTTATATATTTGATTATAAATAGCAGTGCATTATAAAAAACTATAAAATTTAAAAAACATAATATCAATATGAATGTAATTCCTTGGAATAAATTCATTCCCTACCAAAAAAATCCAATAATACCCCCTTAAACGAGGCTGAAAATCAACAAAATGTTAAAAATATCAAGGTACCCCGACTAAAAACTCAGTTTCGGAGGCCTTCTGTGCCTTTTTGGCCTTGAAAAATCCTCTATCAGGGCTCCCCATAATTATAAGGATGTAGATCTTGTTGCAGGCTTCGATTTGATATGTGGTAGAGCTCAAACAGACACCCGGATCAAAAGTTAATGTCGTTTGAAGTTTGAGTTGCGTTTTCAACATATTTTGGATCTTTTTTTTAATTTTTTTTTTAATTTTTTAGTCTTCAATTTGTCATTAAATGGATATTACCCCATAATAATGAGAATATTATTAATTAAAAATATTTTTTAAATTTTATTATAACCCATTTTCACTAAATATCTTACATATTAAGTATATTAAGTGTAAATATATATTTATACTTATCTAAATTATATTTCAAAATTATATATTATATTTATATCAATATAAATATATTTATATATTTATATATTAATATATTATTTTGAATTAAATTTTTTTTGATGTCAAACCATTTATCAGCACTTTTAAAAAAGTGATGATAAAGCCCCCCCTTTATCAGCACAACTAAAAAAAGTGCTGATAAAGGGGGTCCTTTTATCAGCGCTAAAAAATGCACTCATAAAGGGGGTACCTTTATCAGCGCTAAAAAAAGCGTTGATAAAGGCGTAGTTTTATCAGCGCTGATAAAGGTACCCTTTATCAGTGCTGATAAAGGGGTGGCACTGGCCTTGCCCAGTTTTGTGGTATTGATTGTTCGGGAAAGTGAGCCCATTGAACATGAACATAAAGTAGAGGTTGAACACACACTTGAATTAGGCAGAACTAATTTGATAGAAGTAGTAGGTGTTCAGTGTGAGTTCAGTAATGAGGAACTTTTGGATGAAATTTATAACATTATTAGACCTGAATCTGTTGGTGATAAAATATATTCTCTTCCCTAATTGTCACTTTCATCCTCAACTATTAAGGGTGGTGAGTCTTTTTATGAAATTGATAGTAGTTCAGAGGGGGAATCACACTTGAGTTCCATTGTACATGATTCTGTTCAAAACTTTATTGAATCCCCTCTTTAACCAACTATTCAGTACTCACCCATGAGCACCTTTGAATATGAACCTATTAATGTTGAAGCTGAGAGAGATGTCCATGAGGTCAATGATACACCCTTTGAAGGACCAAGTTCTATATTGTCCCTTCATGTGTATTCGAATAATAAAATGTCTGAACTTATTTTAGAAGTGGACAACACTATGCCCATAACTATTAAAGGGTACTACATAGGGGTTATTTTAGGCTACGAGACTTCAGTTTTTGTCTGCTTAAGTTTTGGTGCCCACAAATTTCAACTTTCTGTTAAAAACAAATAGGCCAAACCTATGTGGTGGTTCCTGTTAAGGAAACCACATCCACCTAGTGACTACGGTTAGTTTCTAGGTGAGTCTAGCTGGGGACTATAAACCTATAACTTCATGGGAGGCAACCCATGGTTTTTGTTGTGTTAACAAATATAGAAATATGTAATTAAATAAAGTATAACTGAAGACTTTAAATTCAGTGCTTCATGGGAGTCAGCCCATGATCTTTCTTTGTTTTTATTTTTTTACTATTTTGTGTTGAATAATGTGTTGCTTTTCTATGTTATAGTTACTTTGTCTACGCTAGAATTTATTATCCTTAGATTTTATGATTTGAGTTTTTAGGATGATTATGCTATTTCATTTAAGGAGTGGAATTCCCATGCTGAAGGATTGATGGTCAAAACATTAATTCAGGGAAGTAATTCAACTTTCTGCATTTATTTTTGCTCCTTAATGCTTTAGAAAAAATTTGTTGCATGTTTTTCTTGTATTGGAAAATTATGCAACATATTTGCTGAAACATTCTTCTCCATGTCACTATGTTGTGCATAAATTCCGCATGTGCCTCTTTGCTAAAAAAATGAATTTCATTGATATTAAAAACTCTCATTGCTTGAACATAAGTGTGGGGGGGTTCATGTAGTTTAAAAAATCTTTTTTTGAATCTTCTTGTATCTTTGAAGTGTTTAGAATGAACTTTTTCTACTATATTAAACATTTAATTGAACTCAATCTGCTAAACTTCTTGCTCCCAAATCACATTGCACTTACACATCACATGTTATATTTTGAGATATATTGACAATTTTACACTGTACTTAGATGTTAATGGGAGTACTTGTCAATGAACCTGTTGTAATTTATTTATTGTGGCACACAATATTTTTTAATTTTAAAGAGACCCTTTATACATGTCATATATCTACTTAATTAAAAATCTATTTTGAACCTTAATTGATTAATTGTTCTTCTCCATATTAGAATTCAACTTTGGGGAAAAAGTTGGGTTTTCAGTGTGGGGGAGGGGGTCAATTCTGACTGTACTAAACTGTGATTTAATGAAATACCATCAATTCCCACTGCAAATTCAAACTTTTTGTTAAAAAAATGGTAACAAGTTTTCAAAATTCTTGCATAATTTTAGGATTTACATTGTATTCAATTGTGTCTTGCTTTATGAAAAGTTCCTTAATGGTAGTAAGAACTACATTAAATCTGGAATTAATGAGTTTTGATGATTTCTGAGTGATCGTGCTTAGTGATTTCATGGAAATTAGGTTTAGAGACTACTTTTGAAAGTGATTTGGGTTACATGTTTATGGAGTTATGGTCATAACCCTTGGAACTAGAAGATTGATTCTGATTCTAGGGGCCTCATTCTTTTTTTTATTAAAATCAATTGCATTGATGAGACAATGTAAATGAGTTTAATATAAATCTTTTGGAACTGGAGTAATTTGGGAATCTGGTATCCCACGATGAGTCTTTGAGACCCTAGATACTGGGTTCATTTCGGTTTACTATAGGCCCTCTGTACACCTTGAATAACTGCATTGCGTAGTGCTTAGAACAATGATACATGGCTTGGGAAAAATAAAATAAAGTGTCTAGGGTCAAAAATGAGCTCATTAGGTGAGGGGAAAGATGAATGACAAATGAAGAAGGGATCAATTTTTTTAATAGAAATCATTTAGGTTGTATTATTAAGGTGATTAAAAAAATTAATTATTTTTGGAACCTATGATTCAGTCAATGTACAAAGTTACTTGGTTACGATCTTAATTCCATTGGTATTTTATCTCCTGTCACTCTTGAAATTAGAACCTGAGTTTCGATTGAAATGAGTCACTAAGTTTTGTCACATATGAGGCATGAAATCTTCATTGATAGATGGTTTTTGTGTTCTTAATTACCCTTGAGTATTTGTTATAGGCAAGATTCAAATGAGTAATTCATTTTCTTAAAGCCTGATATTATGTATTGTTCTCTGTTTTTAGTGCTGGACATGTTACATTTTGAGAAAAAACATAAATAAATTTTACTTCTTTTCAAAGAAAATAAAACATGGGTTTGTTTGAGGACAAAAAATGCTTAATTGTGGGGTAATTTGATGTGGCCTCATTTTTACACAGTTTTCCACATCCTTTTTTTTAATTTCTAATTATTTAACTAACTATTTGTATAGTTTTTATCTAATAAATGACCTTTTGAATTTTTATAAATAAATTTGTCAAATATTATATTTTTATAAGAATTTATGTAATTATGGACCCTAAAATAATTGGTTTATTCTTTCTTTGTTTTTAATATAACTAATTTTTAATTTTTCTACTTAGTCTTTATCTTTTTATTTCATTTAAATTTATCATTATTAATAATTATTGAGTTTGCTAATTAATTTACTTATAATTTTAAAAGTTTATGCTGATAGTAACTGAGTTACCACTTTCCAGGCTACCGATAGCCAAGCTACCGATAGCAATGTTAATTTTTCTCAAAATAGAGGTATCAAGGTTACCGTTTCTGCCTAATGGTGACCTTTCTTCTACCAGTGAAATTGCTGCTACCGGTGACCTTTGTCACCGTTACCATTTCCTACCAGTTTCTCTAACTCATCTGCCCAACCCCATTCTAGTTTTTCCGTTGTTTTATTCTTTATTTGTTTTTATACTTTAACTAGGCATCTAGCTTATCTTATTAATTAAATTATATTTAATTTAATTATTTTAGGTGAATAATTTAAATTTATTTAACATACAAACAACTAGATTTATTTATTATTTTATTTTAGTTATTATTTTAGTAGTAAATTTTATGATTGGTTCATTTATGTTTTATTTTATTTTAATTTATAATTTACTTTCTTTTGGTTATGCATGAAGCGGCGACGTATCCTCACCGTTAGCCCCATCTTTTCTGCCTCACCATTATTTATTCCTCACTGATACACTCTTCCTCACTGTTAGGCTACATCTCTATTTTCCTCACCATTACTCTCATTCTACCTCACTAATACTTAACTCTCACCATTACTGCTCTCACCATTACCCTAAACACACTGTTTCCCTAGCCTATAGTTGACTCATTCCTTTTCCTTTCCTCACTGTTACACCATCCATCTTGCACCTCACGCTGCCCACTTTTCTACCTCACCGATTCATTTTCACCGGTAGGTCAGACATCTTCTCCCTGACCACTCTCCCATGCCTACATCCATGCATCCTATGGTTTCACAAACCCCATCCTCAACCCATCCCTTCAATTTCAAACTCCAACCAATTTGAACTGGACCAGATTCAATTTCATTTCATCAACAATCAAACCAGATTACAAAAAAACGAGATATTCATTCAACATTTGAAAATCTAAAACACTAGTTCAAGTAAACTCTAATTTGGGAGATCTGGTGAAGGAGTAGGGGCCACCGCACTGGGTTTCTGAATTATACCTTCGATGGATGGAAGGCTGGACTACCGCCATGAGAAAAGCCGAAGAAGACCTAGCTGCCGCTGTCCGCCGCGCAAAGAGGAAGCCACTGAAGCTACTGCTTCTCGGATCGCTACTAAAGGCCGAAGATGTAGCCGCCACACTGGAGTCGTGGAGGAGGCCTCTGGTTTCAGTAGGAAGAAGAAACCCTCCCCCTACTGTGTGCCAATTTCATGGAAGGAAGAAGAGAAGATAAAAAACAATAAATAATCAAATAAAATACAAAACTAAATTAATAAAAAAATGTTAATAATAAATTAATTTATTGATTATAGTATAAAATATATAAATAATAATAATTATAAGTAAACTATATAATATACTTATTAGTTTTAAAAATATTTAAAACTAAAGTATTGATTCTAATTATTAAATTAAAATAAACTAATTAATGATTTAATCTAGAAACTTAATTTATTAAATAGTGGCTATTAAATTATTAATACTAGCTAAATTTTTTGTTATTTTAATTACTTAGTTAAAAGTAATCGATTAGTAATTTTATTTATTAACATAATTAAAATAATAAATTTTTAATAAATTATGTTTTACCATCGTATTATTAAACGAATAATTTTAGAAATAATTTAAAAGTAAATAACAATTAACAATTAACTTATGATTAACTTTCAAAGAGTAATATAACACTTAACTTTAAAAATTACCATTTTTTTCTTTATTTGGGTCCTTATTTATTTACTTTTCTATTCTATTTATTTTTGAAGGTTCATACCAAAGTTGTAGACACGTCCATGTGCATGTAACTAACTCAGTGGAAGTTAGTTGTGTGAGAAAAACTTGCATGACGTTCCAGTCACGAAAAAATCTCATCTGTGTGGTGCACTCATGAAGGACATTCCAAGTCGGTGGAAATCGAGTAGTGACATGAAACTTATGACATAAGGGTACTTATAGAAGAAAAGAATCTGGATTTTGGGGGACTCTCATTCTGAGTCCACACCACACATAAGAGAGAAAAACTCCCATGAGACAAGAAGAGTTGTACCGGTGATAGGAGTTGCAGGAGCGAAGCAGCACTACACGATCTTCATCTTCAGATGGAGGAACTCTCTCTCTTCCTATGTTTTTATAAGTTTTACATTGTACTTTCTACTGATATAATGATAGTTATCTTAGTTTAATATCATTTCTCAAGAATTTTGAGTTTTATTGGTTAAAACTTTTATCTCTTTCAATTAATTTCTTAAATGGGAATCTGATTCTTTCGGTGAGATTGAATCTGGTTCTTGAACATAAAATTTAATTGACACCTTTAAGAACATAATTCCTAATCATTGATCTTTTTATGAGATCAATCATTGAGACATTCCATAGAACTTTGAAATTTTAAATCATCAGAACTCTCGGCGAGATAGTTTTCTGATGATAACCTTTTATCAATTTTCTGTATGTGGTTTTTGTTGTGGTAAACTTCAAGAACTATATTACAGAGTGTTATTTCTTCGGACGAGGAAGAATTACCAACTAACTTTTAAGGTGTGAATTTAATCAAATGAGGATCATTCATTTATGTCATTAAGGGTCAAATATCTCGAGAATACTTCTTGATCTACCCTCACCACTCATGTTTCCTTCAGTAGTTATTTTAGTATACACTTTCATTTTTTTTGAATTATTTCCTGTATAGGTAATAGGGAATTTCCAAAACTTGTATCATACTGCTTTATTAAAAATAAATAAAAAAATATAAAAAATGAAAAGTATAAAAAGATGTTCACTTCCTCTACTATAGACAATAGTGGAGTTTATCTTTGAATAAAAAATAGAATCCTCGTCTTCCTTCTCTGTGGATCGACGATGCCCTCCTATACTAGTGTAGGAGTAATAAATGTAATTTTGAGGGCCGTGATAATCTATGACCTATTCATATAATTAAATTTCTTGGGGATACATCCTTATATACATTTTTTTCTGGTATTCCGTCTCTAGTGATTGATTTTGATGTCATCAGTTCAGTTTTTATAGATGAATTTACAGCTGCCTCTAGTGGTCCGTTTACAGAAGAATCTATAATTACTTTATAAATTCTAAGAAAATTGGATCATGGAACTAAGCATGAACATGTGATGATCCAAAATTCTTCCAAGGATATGAATGTTGATAGGGAGACTATTAGAAATTCTATGAAATTATATCTCCTGAGAATCTATACCAAACTTGTTATGGATGCTCATTTTATGTACTTTCATGAGAATACGAGATTGCCTATGGTGACTCATGTCTTCAAAGATCATGTTAGAAAACTCAAGTAACTCACTCCAAATCTTCAATCATTCATGGAGAATAAGGGTTACTTCAATAAGGATATGGAAAAGGGAGGATAGATTATTATGGACAATATCAATCTCTTAAAGTCTTATCTGCATGTTCATACTAATGAGGTTATAATTCCATATGCATTTCTTATTCCATGGACCTCAGATGGACTCACTGTTGGACTAGTGTACCCTTAAACTCATCCACAATACCATTCTTCCTTGAACACCAATCCTTTTGCACATTTGCCTCCTCACCTTCAATATTTTCTAATGTCACCTATCGAAGCTCTCAGAAATCTCAGTCTAGTTGTGATTGTAGATGTAAATCCATGAACTGTGGATGGAAATTATTATAGTGTCCCAACTATTATAACTCAAGTCGACCCGGCTATCTCAGTTTAGTAAAAATAATAAGATCATTCTAAATAAAAATAATGACTAGACCATTTATCCAACCCTTGATCTTTGTATTCTTTTGGATTATAATCTTTTGAATTTTATGGGTTCTGGCTTGTAATAACATTTTTGCATCACTTTTAATCCCTTTCATACCTTATATTTTGACTAATAAACTATTATCTACTTCTTAATATGTTGATTCTACCCTCCTTTACCTTTTTGATAATCCCTAATGGGGGAGAACTTGGGGCTTAATTAGTCTTTATCTTTAATATTATATTCTTTAGATATTTCCATCTTTATAATATTTTATTATTATATCTTTGATACCATCTCCAAAAACTATAAGTCATAAGTCATATTTTCTTTATTAGATCCCTTGTTTACATATGATGATTTTTTTAATTTTATAGCATTCTTTTAAATCCATGATTTGTGATCATCAAAATGGGGGATATTATTGACCTACTAGTTTTAATGATCCCATAATCTTGTATTTAATTATACTAATGAATTTCATGTTTACTTGTAATTTATTTGTATTCTGAGAACAGGTAGTAAATCTATATGTGACCATTGTTCACGACACACCACTAGTACAAAAATTATCTAAGACTGAGATACCTAAAGGACTTCACACCGTCAGACTACCATACTTCTGAAGTGAGGAACTGACAAATTATGAGAAACCACTAAATGTGACACCATCGATGTCATGCCTTCAAAATCGTACTTCTAACACTAAAATATTTAATAAGTCTGATACACCATCAGAGAATACACTGTTGAACCACACATAGTCTGTTGTGATACCTCCAATGTCAAACCGTTATATTTCTAGAAATTTGAAAAATTACATGATACCTCAATAACATGAGACTCTACTAGAAAAGCATACTGTCAATATCATACTGACAACAAAATGTTCCATCAATGTTCAAATGTCTGTGTCATGCCACCAGAACATTAGACACCACTAGAGCTTCAGACACCTTCACTGTTTATAATAATTTACTTATTTTTTTGAATTATATATTTCTAGAAGATATATTATTAAAGTTAATGATATTTACTATTTTAATTATTATACCTCAAATTTACAACATAAATTATGCCAGAACTTGAAGAATGTGTAAGAAAATATGAATATTCTATTTGATGCTATTGTTGATAAAAATTACATGACACTTCATCATAGATTAGTGGTAAATACATATAACACATTGAATAAATAGTAGAATATTCAGAACTACCAAAGGGTATCAAGATAAACCTATCTAAAATCATAAGAGTTGACTTGCGGTGAAATATCAACATGAAAGTTGAATCACCTCATCTCATTTAGTGATTTTTTTCCAGTTATAAAACAAGCATTTGTGACACCCTTTTTCTTAAAAAATTTCAAAAAAAATTGACTCAAGATCTATTTTTGAACTAAATTAGGAGTCAAAATATACATTGAAATAGCCCGAGGCTTTCTAAACTCTAAATTTTTTAATCCTCATTGATATTCATTTTTTATTGAGTAATGTTTATTATACGCTATTTTATGTACGCACATTATCTCATGTACTAAACTATAATATACATGATATATTATATATATTTCTATTTATTTATCCATGGATAAGAGTGGATGAGTTTTTTATGTATCATGTTTATCTTCAATCCCATGAATAACAGAGATAGATGTTGTGAGTAACCTAAATAGAGTTATTTATTGTAAACCATGATCCATGTTTTGGATCATCTGTTTATTTTATATAAACTTCTTGGTGTTGGGTGATAAGAAAATGGAGATTAATAATTATAGACATGATACTGAACCTATTATATTCATTTTTATCTACTGTGTATTTTAACATGTTTTTACTTTAAAATTGAAAACTATTTTAACTGTAAACAAAAATTACACTTTGTTAGTTTGTCTTAATTTGTGTTCATATAGTATTTTGATCAAGTAAATTTATTTCAATGGATTAAATAATATTTCCTATATTATTCATCTTATACCAAATAAATTGTTTAAGAAATATTTAGAATGATTAATATATATATCATACTACTTGTTTTGATAGATTGGTCTGTTTGTAAATATCTGGGGGATTCCAAATGAATTGATTTTAGATAGAAATTTTTATTTGGTACTAAATTCACCCCTCATGCGATACTCACTACAACCAAAAATTAATTTTTATTTGGACTATTTTTCATAATATTTTTGGAGGGATTGTATTTGGACCTATTTACTTTTATTTACTTTCTATCATACTCACATTGTGGGATTAGATGTATAAATTCATGGTTTCTTCCAATTGTTTTAAATTTCATCATTTTTTGGATTAGAAATATGTGCGTGTGTCTGGGTACTTAGGCTAAGCCCTCCAATGATTTTGATATGCCTACTTGGAGCGACTCTCTAACCCCCAACCTATTAGAGGCAGGCTTGGGGAGTCACAATATGAACCCCATAGGGACAGGTCATGACAACAACAAAAATTAGGTTACTAGATTTTTTTGTTACACAAAAAATATTCAAAATTATTATACTTTTAAGTTCATCATTCCTAAATAATCCAATCACGAATGAAAAGATAACAAACTACTTTATATTTGTTCGAAATCATCATATTGATTGATCTTTGATTTCTAAGATGATGATTCATGAATTTTTGTCTATTTATTATAAGACAAATCTTTATTTTATTATCACATATTTCAATTATGTAAATATATAAACAATACACTAAATGAGAATCATGAATGTAATTATATCCATGACTATAAAGAATAAATTAATAAATAAATAAATTTAAAATAAAAAAGAAAATTAATTATAAAAAACAAATAAACAACTAAGAGTAAATTTCATAAGGATATAGTTCTATGTAAGAGACAATTTTACGTTAGAATCAGTTTTTCTATATATATTATATTCTATATGGGTATCATTGATTTTCTATATGGATGGATCTATGTAAGAATTATTTTACTTCATAAAGACCAATCTGTGTATGGGTCACATTCTTCCTAAGGATTATTTTTTTATGTAAGTATTATATAACACTTCTTAAGGATCATATATAATAGGTGTAATAATGTTTCAATATATATATGGATCATAATAAAAAATCAGAAAATTTATTCACGTAATGGGTCAATATAGTTCATGTATGATGCATTTGATATCCATGTTCAAGTGAATTCATATATGAGTATATTCATGTATGAGTTAGTCATGAGTTCATTTAAGAATCAAAAAACACATAATGGTTAACGATAATTAAAATTTAAAAATGTATTAATTAAAAAATCTATATAAAATTCCTAAAGGGAATTCATGTAAGAGTACTTTATGTATAATTAATTTATGTTTGAGTAAAACACTTAGTAAATGTTAAGTAACCACACCACATAAGATTTATTTCTATAACATATAGGGATAATACACTTAAAATATTTTTGAGTCTCCAAAATTATTAAAGTGTAATATAGTTTTCAAAAAATTCAAAAAAAAATTATAAAATAATTTATTACTATAATAGGCATTATAATAAAAATTTCAATAAATAAACTATAATAAATTTAAAAAAATAATGAATAACTGAACTGCAAAAAAATTAAACAAAATTATTTTATTCTATAAGTAGTGAAACATTTAATCAAGGAAATAAATTATTTTAACTCATGTTATAAGGAATATACAAAATGAGGATTTTATAATTATAAACAAATGAATATACAGTAGGGATTCACTCCAAAAGATCCAATAATCTAAATTTTTTTATAATTAAAAAATCAATTAAACATAAAAAATTAACCCACATTTGAGTAACCAAAAAATATTAAATATCGCACCATTTTTATCTAACTAGTTTTTCAAAAAATTAAAATGTTTCTTACTAAAATTTAAAATAGTAAGAAAGTGTCTCCCAAAATTTTGTACATTTTAAATCACATATAAAAATTGATACTCAATATATAAATCAAAATTTTAAGAAGATTTTAAGAGTACATTAAAATATATAATATCTGAATAAAACCACCTAAATTAATTCACACATATATATAAAATAATAAACATATTAAGAAAAAAATAAATATTAAAACAATGATTGATTCAGTCTTTTTTCGATGTCTAGAAGTGAGTTTAATCTATTTAATAAATACTATAACAAACCAATTAATAAATTTTTTGGCACCCTAAGATTTAAATTTCCATTAAATGAATACTATGGTTAATTTCATAGACCACACACAACCCAGAGAAAAAATGAACCATGAAATAATATTATTTAATAATCACTATTATAACCTATTTATTGGGTTCGCAGGTATGAATGGAATAAAATAAATTATTAAATACATGTAGAAGAGATTTCCTAAATAAAAGAAATTATATCAATCAAAAGTTTTTTTACATTCATCAAACTATTATTAATATAAAATCTATAAGAATAAATTCAATTTATTTAATAAGAATAAATTTTTCATAAAAATAGTTTTTATGTGTTTAATGTAAGAATAATTATAATTAACTACCAAAAATATTAGAAATTTTATTCGAAAAAATAAAATTCATTTTTGAAATTATCATTCCAAATAAAATCATTGGGTGAATTTTTCAGATTTTATCCAAATAGTCGATTTTTACGGTTAATAGTGAAAAATACTAACATTACAAATATTGTAACTTTTATATAATTATAATGGTATAATAATTACTTGAAATATTACTAAAACTATTTTGTTGAAAAAATATATTTTTATGAATAAATATGTGCTTAAATGTTTGAAAATTCAATTAATTTTTTAATCAAATCAAAATTGTTTCTTACTACTTCCATCTTAATCATGTACTAAAATGTTATTTTATATTTTAGTTTAGTTTAATATAAAAATATTCATCCTTTGATTTAAAATAATCAAATTAACCCCATCATAATAAACATTATAATTTATTTTGTTGTAAAATCATTTTAATGCTTGAAACTGATATTTTTCTCAAAATAGTTTTTGTTCCGTTTTGTGTGATTAAATTAAAATTAATTTCTAAAAATAAAATAAATTAAATCTTATAAAATATATTATATAGTTTTAATAATCATAATTCATATTAATTTAAATAAATTAAATTAATTTTTAGGAATAATTAGAAGTAAAATTAGTATAAAATTTTATCATGGTTTTTGTAAAAAAGGGTTTGTTGGGGAGTTAAACTAAGAGATATGGGAAGAAGTGAATCATGAACTTTTCTAAATTTTATAGTTTGATTATATTTAAAACTTATATTATCTTAAATTTTAATTATTATCAATTTTAGGACACTTTCACAATAAAATGACTTTATATTATTTGGATATTTTATGTAATACATTGTGTCTCCCTCCCCTCACTTATAAAAGGGAACCTTTTTCTCCTCCCTTATTAACAAAATTTGAAACAAATATCTTAGAAAATACCCACCAAAAAACATTCCTATATTATTTACATATCATATTTATATTTATTTATTCATTTAAGACCATTCTAATAAGGCTTAAGGGTTATTCCAAATGAGGTCTCTCAAAGAAGAGGTAATTCGGTTGCCCAACTCTTTCAAAGTTTATTTATTCTTATACATACTATAAATATATTTTAAACATACTAAATTAATGAATCAGTATCATAAATATAATAATAATCTGTTTTTATTATTTTGAATCCATTTCCACCTCCTTTCTATCAAATGGGAAATGCAGGTATATCTCATTTGTACATGAAAACTGCTACTTCTACATAGCGATGTGATTCATATTCCATCAACACCTCCCATGAATGGTTTCAATTTTTTTTACTAAATATATATGTTATTTTTGACATAATAGTTATTCATTAATAATAAAATTTTATCTTATTTATTTTCAATTTTCTCTTTAGAAAATAGAAGTATCATTCATGTGTAAGTATAGATTACCTTCATCATGTGCAATATATTTCATTTTATAGAAATTTTTAATATTATATATAATGGGTATATAAAATACTTATTACATGAATAATATTATATAAACCTTATAAAAATTGTATACCTTAACATGTTCTAACTTATTTGGCCTTTATAACATAATCTTATTAAGGTTGCTTTTACTACATACATGACTGATAATAAAATTTTTATGACATGAATGATTATTAAATATTGAATAATTGGGACACCATGTAATTATAAGATATAAATTACATGATTAACATTTTAGGGATTATTTAAACATGATCAAAGTGCAAGGACTATAACTTTCGAACTAAAACATTTATCACCCGGAATAGTGATTTGAATGAAAATTTTTAATAAATGCATGATAAGATGTTATAATTGGATGATATAAGACATTATAATTTTTAACATGGTTTTTTATAAAATTATAATAAATATAATTTTCTTATAAAGTAGGTTCAAATCACTTATGGGGCTAGTCAAACTTGAGGCGAGGTTGTATTTAATAATCTCATATTTATTGAAGATTGTTTATGTTTATGATTTTATTGTAAGAATTGTATTTTATTTTTATCGTAAACCACAAATAATTTTTTCCTATATTTATTTCTATAAATTTTGAGTTTTCCTTTCATTTTCGACTCTCTAAGTACTCAAAAGTTTAAAATAATGTTTTTTATGGAAGAATAACTTTCTCTTTCAATTCAGTTGGGAATATTTTTCTTATATGCCCAAATTTTATTTAAAAACATTTAGGAATTTTTTCACTAATCAAAAAAGTTTTATTAAAGTCATATTTACCAATTTTTTACTATCTCTAAAAAAATTTAACTGAATATTCTTGTAATTTTATGAACAAGGAACATTTTATAGAAGCTATAAACAGAATCTTTGTTTTAAATCTTCCTGCCTGAATGACTTTTCCTAAATATATAATTATCTCTGTCTCAATGTTTTCTATAAATGTTTTCATGTTTATTTTAAAATAAAATGTATTTTCTAATATTCTATAAATTTTTAGGTTTTAAATAATTAATTTCAAAATTAATAGGGTATTTTCCTCAAAGAAGGTTCCAGTGATCTTTTAAAAGTCAACTCATATTTGTAAAAATACATTGATTAATATAATGATTTAATAAGGATATATAATAATTGTACCATCTTAAAAATTACTTTGAATGGGTTTTTATGTAGTTTATCTTGTGATTTACCTGAAAAAATATTAACATTCTATATACTAGTTTTTCAATAAGAATATTTATATTGACTTCATGTTGAATTATTTTTTAATTATTTTATATAATTAATGATTTAGACTTTGTAAGTGATGGATATAGACTATTATAGAACCTCGATGCATCATTCAATATCATTGAATAAACTAGTTTAGGTATTTAGCATACAAACTACCTATTTATGTACGAAAAATTGGAACAAGACCTTCATAATAAGATTATGATGTCTGAAATTATGTAATTGATCATTATTGAACTAGTTCTTATTATACACGTGATAGTTTATGTTGTTGTGTAATCCATGGATTTAGTCCCCTTTTTATGATATTAGTTATATGGTATATTTGATTATTTTTTTCTCTTCCAAATTATTCATGTTTTACTTAATCTTTGATAGCTTCTACTGTGCATTTTCCCATACTAGTCATTATAGCTCACCCTTTATTATGTTTTCCATTCCCTATGTTACCAAGTAGGTATTTATGAATTATTTTAGGGGCATAAAAGAAGAAATTATCAATTTATCATTATGAAATTATGTTTTATTTCATAATTTCATGTGTAATTTGAGAATCAGATACGTGTCTAGTATCCAAATGATATTAAACTATTCGATACTTCCAGATATGATCCCTTTTATCATATAACAATATAGTGAAAAAATCATTTCCTCTATGTTACTGGACTTGGGGAGTTACATTTTTTATCAGAGGAAGTTTTTTTGGAACCTTTGGAAATAGATTTAGGAAAACATATATTAGAGAACATAACCCTATGATAGATAGTGGGGACAAGTTTATGCATATTATAATATCATTATGTTTTTGTAAGGTATAAAATTTTTGTTTTCCTATCAATGAAATCTATGTATAGATACCTTCATGTTGATGTGGTTTTGAACCATATGTTCCTAGGTTTAAACACCCTAAGAAAGGATGGTTGAGTATCAACTCAATCATCACTTTGTGCACGATGAGTAGCGTGAAGACTACACACCTAGCTAGAAACTTTTTGGGGGTATTTTTTGGTAGATTCACATTCTCTTTATAAACCATTATAAAAGATTTTAAAATAATGGTGTGATTTGAAGATAATATTAACGTTAGTAAGATTATAATTATGAGTTTAAATATGAATAAATTATCAATTTAGGTTAGGTATTTCACCATAGATGGAATTTTTTTCTCTATTTAATAATTTTAGGAGAAAATATTGAATATTCCATTTTGTTGAAATGGTACCTAATTAAATGAATGGAAAACATGTCAGCACACATAATCAATGAAAGTATTTTCCTTATGAGAAAATCAATATATCTTATGTTGAAGAAGATAAATTCATGAATCTATTAAGATAGTCGACTCCGATTAAGACCAATAACATTTCCCATGGGGAAAATCTGTTACTTAACATCCTGATTGATTGATGTTGGAGCACTTAATTTTATAAAAATATCTATAATATAATTTGACAATAATCCATTGATATATGGAAAATGGATCAATTCCCTTGAAAAGATATTTTTGTCTTTGAGAAATAATGAAAAGTAGTGGGTTATTATGGTATCGTATTGTTTAAAGGAAGATTTTGATCATTAGTGTTCATTAATTCAAATAAAAATGGAACTGGAGTACATAGATAGAATGTAATGGAATAATTTTAAGGATATATTGTTTTCAAAAAAAATCCTCATGAGCAACGTGATGATATTGAAATGAAATTTCCCAAACTAATATTGAAGGAAGATTAAAGTTTTATTAAGTATAAGGAAAACTTTTCAAGATTATCAAGGCATGTTATTGACTAAAATTTCAATGAAAATATAATATTGATCATTTCATTTATGGGATTAATACAATATTTATAGGGGAACTAGTATCTCAATTTTTTCATATGATGATATGGTATCAAGTGTTATCAGGATGAAGAAATAATTCTCCAAGTTAAATATTTTCAGTATAAATAAACAGAATAATTGGAATATTGAGAACCAATAAAATAGAAATAAGAAAATAGAGAATAAGGGTGTGTTGCAACTTATTACATGTGATAATTTTAATGAAACACACTAGTAATTGATTCAATGGAATAAGATTTTTCTTAAACTGTGGATACAAATACCATATGTTGTGTTTATTAAAGGGAAATAAAGAAGATGTTAATTTCTAGTGTATTAACATTAAGGATATGGGGAACCATGAAAATTAATTTCACAAGTTCCATGGTAATTTAACTTTTAATTGGATAGGGGAGAAAGGCTATGAATAAAAAATTACTATAATTGAATTTGAAATCCCTTAAGTTGTGATGGTAGGTGTATTTATTGTAAACTCGTGCATTATTTGATTTTAGATATATACACTCATTTATTTTTTTCATGGATATAAAATTATCCCCCAACACTAAGGAAAGAATCATCAATCAAGACAACTATTGGGAACCTGGAATTATGATAATATATTGACTGATTTATTTTAACTTGAACAACTATTCACTATTTGAAAAGATGGTTGTTATACCTATGTCTTTATTTGATATTATCCACATTTTTGGGGTTCAATTAGTTTTAATGATGTATTAATTAATATATTAATCATAATATAATCTATATTGAACAAATGGTGTTATTATTTACCATTTAAAGTGCTATAGTATTTCTACTACTGTTATTATTACTATTTTTGGAATTAATGTATTAATTATTCATAAGAAGGTTTATTCATATTTAGTATTATATTAACTTGTATTAATTATTTTTTTAGAAATTGGGAATATTTTTTCCTTATTTTATGGATATTATGATTCATTATAGGTCTATTTGTGTTCTCCAAACTCGAATAATTCCTCTTAGTCTTTCATCCATAGAATAAAAAGTCGAAACCTATTAAAATAATCAATAAATGGAAAAAAGTACATAAATATTGAAAGGAATCAGGTATTTCATGAACCACTCCCCCAAAAGTGTACCCCTATGGGACAAGAAATCAGATAAGGGAGATGGTGATTACTCGTGTACCACCTCTGATTGGCCCAAGGTTGGAGACTAGAACTGGTAGTAAAATAAGAATACATATGGGAGGGATTAACCTTTAATTAAACATGTGGAATAGAAAGATAAGATAAATAAACCAATAAATACCTACTTATACATATATATATCCCAAATTAAAACATAAAATTCTATATAGTACTATAACAATTGGAAGGAAAATTACAAGTATAAATAGGTAAAGTTGGAAGCAACCATGAAGCCTATACTGCTCCTACAAAACCATGAGCTTATAATATACATCCCGATCTCGAACCTCCTCCAGCTAACCTAAAAACATTTTATTTATATGTAGGGTTAGAATAATATTTTACTCATTTGGAACCACCTTAGATCCTCTCATGAAAAAGATAACGAAATAATTCTAAAGCATAGTGAACAATAGTGAATCCAAATCATCACCTAAACATGTATAATATATTCCTAACCTCACAATGTATAACTCTCACCAAATATCACATACAAGATAACATATAATATAATAATGAAACATCAATGGTACCCCACTCCCACTTCCCCAATATTTCTTCACTCTTCCCTAACATCGGATGTCCAGATCCATCTCTCTCAAAATAATCCTGACCAAAGACATATGAGAAAGGAATCAAAACATACATCTCATGCATCACATCATAACATCATCCCATATTACATAACCATATATAATAAAAAATTAGTTTCTATAATCCAATATAGATCATGTAATGTGTATCATACTTCAGGTATTATAAATTATGTCATTACAACCCATACATCAAGTAAGTATATCAAGCCATCACATCCTATACACATCATTTATATAATAATCTTATGGATACTATATTAGGATATACATGTTTGTAAAATAACCACAATACATTATATCCCTATACATACATATATAAGGAAACTTATTGTCATTAAAACCAACGCAAGTAACTTCTTAGAGAAGAGAGCAGGGCCCGAGGGGGTAGTCATCCATCTATCCTACCATAGGAATATTGGGAAAACCACCCTCCTATAGTCCACTAGGTGTTAGTCTCCCAAATAACATGGGTGGGGAAACATATAACATCATAATATATATAATATTTAATATATTGAACAACCATACTCTAGGAATAATATAGTCTTAGAATAAAATACAGCTATCATTGTTCAGATTCTCTATTACCACTACTAAGACCAGATACCCTATAAGTACACAAACATTTTAATGAGTAACATTAATTAATAATTTATTTTTTTATTTCCGTTCATTAATTTATTTATAATTCATAAAATTAATGATTAATATAATCTCAATATACATTTATTAATTATCATAGTAATGTACATTCCCTCTTGGCATAATTAAAACAGTATCCACATTTTATCTAGAGTAACATTCAATACTACTAATATGGTATTTAAAGGTGCTAGAATAGGCATTTATCAGTGCTAAAAAATAACTGATAATTTTAGTGTGGTTAAAGTTCCAAAAATATTTTCATCACTAAAAAACACAGTTAAAGGCCCCCTTTTATTAGCTCTTTTTTAGAACTATTAAGGGGGCCTTTAACAGTGATAAAAAAAGAACTGATGAAGGCCCCACTAATAAAGGGTGTATAAATTTTTTTTGATGTCCCGCCTAACCCTTCATATGTTCATCCCAGCTCCACCACTTTATCATCACTCTCACCACCCCAGTATCAATGCTTTATATAGTACCCCTACCACACATCCCCCTTCCTCTAGAGATTTTCAAACCCCAGACCTCCAGCATTTACATCAAATACTTTTCCACTCCCCAATACTATTTTGTTTTACATGTAATGATATATATATATATCTATTTATATATTTTTCATTACATTTTTTTATCTATATATATGTGAGTGTGTGTGTGTGTCAATAATATGCTTATATAATAATAAATATATTTTGTAAGTAAATATGTGTAACTATTTACTTATAAAGATAAATTTTTATGTGTGAATATATAAAAAAATATTTTTATATTTTTAAATATTTTATTATAAATAATATTAAAATGTGAAAATGATAAAATTTAATAACCATGATATCAAAATGAATGTAAGGCCTAGGAATAAATTTAGTCCCCACAAAAATGGCAATAACACCCCCACAAATGATCCTAAAAATCCATAGAATGCTAAAAAGTTGGGGTACACTGACTAAAAATATAGTTTTAGAGGTAGTCTAGGACTCTCATGGCCTCTAGAAATGTCACATTGTCTTACCTCTCTTACTAAGGGTGTAGCTCTCATCGCAGAATTCGATTTGATATGTTGTTGTTCTCAAATGAACACTCATATCAAAAGTAATGGTCGTTTGATGTTTGAGGTACGTTTTCAACTTATTTCAGATATTATATTAATTTTATGATGATTTTTATCTTCAATTTTTTATTAAATGATTATTACATGATAATAATTATAAAAGTATTAATTAAAAATATTTTTTAAAATTATATTATTATTTATTTTCAATAAATATCTTATATATTAAGTGTAAATGAAAATTTACCTTATCTAATAAATATTTTAAAAAATATATATTATATTCATATCAATAAAAATATATTAATACATTAATATATTATTTTTAATGAAATATTTTTTTTATTATATTATTATTTGTGCCTGTAAAAAAAGAACTGATAAAATACCCAATTTTGAATCACTTGTAAAAAAACAATGATAAAGGCCCCCTTTAATAGACCTTTTTTTAGAGTTTGTAAATACCCCCTTTAACTGTACTTTTTTCAATACAAAAAGGGGTCTTTGACATTATTTTTCGTTGGCGTCGGTAAGTCACTAACGCTTTTAAGCCTGGTTTTCTAATATTGATCTTTTAACGATTTACATTCCATCAACACCAAAATCACAGGTTAAGAGGTATTTATGAATAATTATAATTAATCAATAATATATGAACTATAGGATAACCATCTTAAGCTTCCACAAAGTGGAAACATTCATCCAATCACACCAATCTTCCTTAAGTAGTGGGGAAAGGAATGTAGATAAAACAAGAGACATGGCCATCATCTCTGAAACATATTAATAAGATAACATATTGTATCTCATCATCACTTCAATGGGTAATCCAATATTCATCATATTCCTTCATATTTGGTACCATACCTAACACCCACATTCATATCTCGATATATCTCTCCATTACAGGGATCAAATACTACCACATCATCAAGACCTCCCTGTCTATATCACTTCAGTCATCCTAGGATCAGCCACCTAGTCTCATATCACATCCAAACATCCCCACCCCATATCACATCTTATAGTGAAACTTGCATACAGATTACCTCACAAGTTATAAAGTAAACAAATATTAAATAGGGAAATCTATTCATTAAAATAAGGAAAACAACCTTCATAAATAAAGGATCTCTCATAACTCCAAACTCAAGGAACTCAGCCTTCTCCAGAATATGGGAAACTCATTCCCTATAAATTATCATTGTCAAACA
This sequence comes from Viscum album, assembly GCA_963277665.1. Taxonomy (NCBI): domain Eukaryota; kingdom Viridiplantae; phylum Streptophyta; class Magnoliopsida; order Santalales; family Viscaceae; genus Viscum; species Viscum album. Next base: position 1,913,232,722 of record OY728155.1, read on the forward strand.
ACCAGTTTTTATTCAATAATTAATAACAAAATTCATTATTCACATGTTTCAACTATGGGAAACCTAACGCATCAATCTATGAAAATAAATCAAATGATTAGACATGATCTCTATCATTTAAACTAGTTTCATAAAACTATGAGAGGTATAATAATCATTTAAAATGCCTTTTATTTATTATCCACATTCTCAATAATAATTATTACACTTCAACTTATTTAACAATTCCATTAACACCTGGAAGGAAATTTTCAATTAAACATGGGAATTTTATAAATTTAATTACTATCAAATTATATGAAATACTCAATTTGTTACAACATACATCTTCTTTAATTATTAATCCAATTAATAAATTAATTTCATCTATACAATCAGTATCAATCCCATTGAGAAAAATATGAAAATCCATAGCATAACAAGACATGATAACAAGAATAACCTAAATAAAAAACTATTTATAAGTTTAATTGGAAATCCATTATCATGGTATAAAGATATAATATGCAATCCATACAACAAAGTTATTTATTAATCTTGTTCAAATATTTATTATCTTTATTCAATTTCCATCAAAACTGGTAATACATCACAACTTTATGATTTCACATAAATAAATATAATAAGAAACAAATCCCTAACCTCAAAGGCGTCATTATTCATCATAGAAGAATTGACCACCATTGAATATCTCAATCACCCCTCTCGTAATAAACTAAATCCCTACAAGGACATTGAAGCACAACTGTGCCAACAAAAAATATAGAAAAACTCAATTAGAAAAATAGAAATGAACTTCCCTTATATTTAAAGAAGAGTGGGAGGATCGAGATTAGAATACTATAAGAGAAGAGTTAGATCATACCTTAGATCACCATGGATTAACGAATAAAGGCCACAGATCAATCCCTATTGAAGAGATCCCAAAACTCCAGAAGGGTGTGTTGTTGGTCGATTAGAATTTTCGAGGAAGGGAATAGCTTTTGAGTAAAACTAAGTCCCCATTATTTATAAAATTGCTCTTCACATTAGATTTACATAGTTTTAAAAACATTTCACATCATTTATATTTCATCCATTAAGTTCTACCAAAAAATTCATCGCCTTAAGGAATTTAAAATTTATTTATTGCATGTTGTGTAGAACCCCATGAATCGTACTCAAGAAAGACGTGAACGGATTTTAGGCCATGAATGAGATCTCACTAAATCTGTGAACTGTGAATTAATGTTGTGAAATATTTTCACCCAGTGAATTCACCATATTCCCAGATTTTAGTAGTCAAACACCTCCCAGAACAACTCCAAGCCTCCTCCAAGCACCATAAGCATCAAAATCAAAGAGAGGGTTGGGTTACATTAATCAATGTATTTAAATCAGATACCTCTCAAACAATTCTCTTCCTAAAAAATCAAAAACCTAACCCAAATAAAATAATGGAGTCTCCCCAGTAGTCACACTACGATATAACTCTCTAGGATCTTAGCATTATAGGATCTCAACCACTTCATCAGAGGAAAATCACTAATCCATGTAATTAAAACAACCTCCTTCTAAGAACTCTCTATGGTGAGGTACCTATTAAATGAGAGTGAGTCCCTAATAAGAAATAAGAGGATACCATATTATAAACCAGAAAGTTCAACATCCGAAAACTAAACAAAATTAAAAAATAATATCGAAACATAAAATAGTTAAGGGTTGTGAGTCTACATATTTGACTCATTTTCTCAGGTACTCTCCTCCATGACATTGTACCACCAAAACACATGAACCAGTGGAATACAAAACCAATTAAACACCTTATCCTGGTGGTCCTAGATCTCTATAGGTTGATACTTGATGGGTTCATCATCATCAACATCAACCTTACCCCAATTTATGAAATGATAATCATGATGAAGATGACAATAGATATGTGACATGTGAATATCATCATGTATTCATATCATTAGTTGGGGAAGTTATATCTGATACACTATTGCTCCAAAATATACCAAAACCTCAAAAGGCCCAAAAGAACCCCACTATAATATATCATCAATCTATACATGCAACTCTTGTAACTCAAAAGGCTATATTCTTCATGGAGACATTAGGATCTGAAACACGCTTAGCTATAGCTCGATCCCAAACACTATATCCCATTGAGGTGATGATGTTACAAAGTTATCTATAGTACATTAGGGTAATCTTTCACAAATCTATGAAACATATACTACAGAAACTCTGATGAACTCAATATCAACTCATCCATCAAAGAATATTAGGATAGACCATGACTCTAACCCATCCAAGGGTCTCTCTCACCAATAAAAACCTATGGATCTCTAACAAAATCATTGAAAAAAACCTATCTCTTAAAGAAATCCATGATAGCCTATTTTTAATTCATCCAATTAATTATGATGATAATGTCTCCTAAATTTACCCACAAACATAGGATGTCTCCCCAAGAGATTTACCACACCAGAACTACCTTATTATGTCTACATAATTCAAACAACTTAGATCTACCACCCACTAGTGAAGGAAATGTCAAGGGAACTTGAAGCCTTTAGACATTAGGTCCCAAATCGTGGATGGAGGTAGGTGATATAATGGAGTACATCACTCTTAAATCAAAATAAATCACGAATCCATGTAGAAAAAATGGGTAACATGAATTATATTTGGCTCATATGATGTTGGATATGCTAAAACATTAAGCTGACCATGACCTTCTTGGCGAACTCTCTAACCATGCTGATGACCACCTTCATGGTCGTTCTCTACTCTCTAAAGAAGAAGACTGTATCAGGGATGTACTCTACCCACCACATCTCCTCTATGCTATTTTGAAACTAGAGCACCCTGCTACTACAATCTCAGCTGAAAATACCTAAATGGAGGAACCTAAAGCAAACCACGTGCACACAATGACTGCTCATAATAGTCAGCCACTCTCTCCTCTAATGACCTTTAATTTCATAAAATAAATATGCATATTATCCCTTTCCATGATTATCATATACTCTACCCCCTGAGACATGAGATGAAGAGGGATAAAACATAGCCGCAGTTGACCAAATTCACTTTTGTCTGGGATACTGGGAACCTCATACTATAGATCTTCTTCAAAAGAAGTTTAGATGAATCCCCTCTCGTGATAATCTGGTTCTAGATAGTGTTATCACAATAACCTCTTCTCTTACCAACACCTCAAAATATGTCATTGGACTAAATAGGGTGAGTAAGTACTAGTTCTATGGATGAAAATCCGTATTCAAATTCCTTGATATGATATCCTCATCAAGACATAGGTCTGAAATATATCACAGATGGGTCCTGAAATAGATCACAAACTATAACAAGTTCTAAGTCCTCTATCAAAAGTTAAGTACCTCCTAGTAATTGGACAACTTCGGGTTTAAATAAAGGATATAAACTCAAAACTAGTCTCAATACTTCTCCCATAAGACTATGTACTTCTCATGAATCCCAATGAACAAGAACCACCACTATCTCACTACTCCACACAACATTCTTACAGCTAACAAAACCTAATTCTCCTTCCAAGAATAAATCAAAATAAAATCTACATCTTCCTCCTAAAAACATTATTCTATGACTGAATCTAAAATAGATACTTAAAAATTCTACAAACTCTATTGTTGAAACTCTGAAAGTTTCATATACCATGTTTCATCATCATAGACCTCCACTCTAAAACAATCTTCTTGAACATCCAGTGGAACATATTCCGCATGAACCTAACAAAGAAGTCAACCTACTGTCATGCCTACAAAATTTAATAATCTATTTGACTCTTAAATCTAGAATAAAGAATACTTGAAATTAATTAATTAATTGTCTTACTAAATTTTTAACATATCTCAAGGTCTGCCAATTTCAATTACAACCAGAAAGAAGAATTATATTTGATCATTTCCTACGTCTCTACCTTACAATAAGTATCACCTCATTTAGAAGGATCAATAAACATAAATGTCCATGCATCAAACCATAGGGGGGGGGGGGGGGGGTAAATACCCATGTATCACTTGTTCTCCCATGTTTACATATCTCAGTAAACATTTCAACACCATTTTACTACCAAACCATACAACCGCACCTATGCATAACACCAAACATCATCTTATTTCTCAACCTATACCTTTGATACCACTTTTTCCTGACCCCATCCACCCAAAGTAGACCCCTATGTGGATAGCAATGAGAGAAAAAAAATGGTTACTATCCAAGTCCCACCTCTAGTAGGCCCCAGGTTGGAGACTTGCACCAAGGGTATGATAAGAATACATATTGAAGGCATTACCGATTAATATTACTTATGGAAAAGATAGATAAGATAGATACACCAATCAACACCTTCTCAGACATATATATAAATGAATCCTGAGTGAAAACATGAAATTCCATACAATACTCTAACAAATGAAAGGAAATAATAAACTACAAAAAGGTAAATATGGTAGTGACCATGAATCCCGAATAGATCCTACAAAACCAGAAGCTAGTAATATCCAGCATGATCACGAACAAGCTTTAGATGACCTGAAAATATTTTATTTATATGTATGGTGATAAAAATAGTGTACTTAGTAGGATCCTCCCTCGATTCTATCATGAAAAAGATATATAATCATGCTAAAGAAAAATGATCAAAAGTGAAACTAAATCATCACCTAAATGTGTATACTAAGTTCCCAACCTCACCATAGATAAATCTCACCTCGTATCGCATACAAGATAGAATATAACATTATAATGAAACATCCAGGGTACTGTGTTCCATCTTCCCCACCAGTTTTTCACTCTTCCCCAATGATGCACGTCATGAGAAATCTCTCTCCAAAATAATCTATCCCAAATACACATGGTCAATGAATCGCAACATGAACCTCATTAATCACATCATCCCATATAACATCACCATATATAGTAAACAAGAAGATTCTAGAATCCACCACATCTCATATGACATGTATCATACATCATGTATTATACCTCAAACCATTATAGATTATACATTGAATATGTACCTCTATCCATCACAATACATAAATTTTATACCTATAATTTTCATTTCCATACTATATATGGTGATACATGTGTGTGAAATAATAAAAATAAATCACTTTCCTCTACACATAGATATGTGGAAACAAAGTTTCATGTATAAAAACACAAGAAACTACCAAGAGAAAGAGAGTGGGGCTAGAGAGCATAGCTATTCATCCATCCCACCACTGAGATGTTGGAAAAAACACCCTCCCAAGGTCCATTGGGAGTCAGTCACCCTAATAGACATTGGTGGGGAAGAATATAAAGTCGCAAAATATAAACTATATAATATATCTCATAACCATAATATTGGAATAACCAATTCATAGACTCAACTTGAACTATCATTGCTCAGACTCCCGGATGCCACTACTAAGACCAGATATCCTATAAGCACAACAACAATTAAAAGAGCTTGATTAATTAATTATTTTATTTTTATTATTTACTTCCATTAATTTATTTATTATCCATTATATTATTGATTAATATTATATCATGAAATATTCATTAATAATTAGAGTAATGTTCATTCTCATCAGACATAATACAAACAGAGTCCATAGTTTCTCAAGAGTAACATATTTTTAGAATTTGCATTCCATCAACACCAACCACATGGGTTAAGAATTATTTATACATTAATTGCATCATTATAAAATCCAGTTACTCTAGGATAACCATCCTTATCTATTACCAATAGGAAAAATGAAACTAAGAACATTTATCAAGCTTAATTAGTGGGGAAATCAATGCAGATAAAATAAGAAACCTAGGCACTATTCATTAAACAGATTCATAAGAGAGTATCCTAACTCTCAACATATCATAAATACGTAATCCCATAGTCAATCTATTCCATCACCTCTAGTGACATCCCTAACACCCACATGCATATCCTAATGCATCTCACCATCATAGGAATCAACTAATTCCATATCATGTTGGCATCCCTGGCCATATCACATCAACCATTCTAAGATCAGTTATCCCATGCTCATATCACATATGGGCCTTACTAACCCATATCACACCACATAGAAAACCTCATATCATGATCTCATCAGAAGACATCATGCAAACAATTCATCAGTAGAGTAATCTAGGCACTAGAAATGCATCCATCCATCCTTAATAAATAAGCTCTCGTGAATCCAAACTCTAGGCACTTTGACTTTTCAAGTAAATAAGAAACTATAGCCCTTAGGATTATATTTATAAAACAACTAGTTTTTATTCCATGTTAAATTAACCAAATAATTATTCATAGGTTCTAACTAAGGGAAACCGGAGGAATAAAGTGATAAAAATCTATCAAAATAGTAAACATTCTCTATAGCATTTAAATAAATTTCATAAAACTATGAGAAGTATCATTCTCATTTAACATTACTTTTATTTATTATCAAAATTTTAAAAAAGAATTATAAAGCTTCAAATTCATTAAAAATTTCAATAAAACTTGGAATATGATATTAAATTAAACATTTTAATTTTATAAATTTGATTACAATAAAATTACAAGGAATGCTAGATTTATTACCAAATACCACTTATTTAATTCTTAAAAAATAAATAAATAAATTATGTCTTTACATTATTTACAAATTTCCATAAATAAAAACATACTTATCCATTTTATATTAAGACTTTCAAAAAAACAAAAAGATATATAGAACACTATTGAGGAAACCAAGAGGCAAACTGTTATCATGGTATAATGAAACAACATGTGATTGATACAACCTATTATTTATTAATATGGTTCAAATATTTATTTGGATAATTATATCGATATCCAAAGAGATAAACCGCTCCAAATTTATGATTTCACATAAATTAATAGAAGAATAAATGAATCTCATACCTCAAAGGCATAAACATTCTTCAAATGACAATTGACCAATGTTATAGATCCTAATGACCTCCCCTGTAAGAAACTGCATCCCCCAAGGATTTTTTGGAATAATTTCTCCTAAAAAACCATGAAAATATCTATTAGAAACATAGATATGAAACTACTTTACATGGAAAGATTAGTGGGAGGATCCATATCGAATAACTATAAGAGAATATATATAATGTACCTCAGATCACCATAGAATGAAGATAAAAGGGCAAGGATCAGTCCCTATCAAATGAATCCCAAAATACTAGACGGGAGCACTGCTAATTTCTTAGAATTGAATAAGAAGGAAATAGGGTTTTATATAACCCAAGGTCCTACAATTTATAAATTTGTGTTACACAACATATATATATAGGGCGTGAAACCCTTTCACGTTGTGTAATTGTTGATCTTTAAGTTCCACTGAACCACACATCACCATAAAAATTTAAAATTTAATTTTTTTCACACCAAATAGCACCCAATGAACAAGTCTCAAATAATCCTTGAATGTATATCTGGCCATGAATGGGCTTTCACCTAGGCCATGAACTATAAATTTATGACATGAAACATTTACACACATTAAATTTCACCATGATTGCAGCTTTTGGAAACTGAACACTTCTAGACCCACTCCATGCCACCTCTAAGCACCAAGATTTTCAAAAATAGGTAAAGGGTATGACTATATCATTTCAGTCCCTTAAAAGTTTTGTATATTTTCATATAATGTCTCAAAACCAAGAAATGAAAGAATATTTTATCATTTTTCTATGGAAAGTATTAGTTAATTTTCAAGGTACTCTTTTGGAAATGTGTTAATAAGTGCATGGCCTATAAAGGAACACATATTGTTTATTTATTAAGTTATAAGTTCCCTAGTCTTAACAGAGAAATCAAAATTCTTGATAAAATCTATTTAAATGTCACGATATGATAAAAATGAATTAAAACTGAGAGGATTAAATTTATATAAGTAAGAAAGAATTTAATACCCAAAAATTTTATTTTCCTTTAAAAGAATATTATATTCAATAGTGTGAACCACATTAAACCCCAATCCTAAATAAACAACAAAATAATATTATTTAAATAAGATGTTCTGACATATTTTTTGGGTTGGAATGTCTGAATAGAAATAAATTAATTCTAAAATATATGTAGAAAGTGTTAAATTAATATAAATAATTAAAAAAATTGTATTCATATAATTATTATTACTATAAAAATAATAATAATAAGTTTATTTTATCTCATAAAAATACATTCTTCGTAAAATGGTTTTTATGTATTTCAAGTGTGAATAAATAGAATTAGTTTTTGAGATTTTCGTAAATTTAATTTGTTAAAATCAATTTAATTTTTGAAATTATAATTTTAAAATTAGAATTCGATGAATTTGTGATATTTTTCCAAAATAGTTGACTTTTTATGTGAATAGTGAAAACACTTATTGTATAGATATTTCCACTTTATAACATCATAATGATATCAGAATATAATTAATGTTTATGAAACCTTTTCTCTAAGCCAACTATATATTTAATATGTAATATAATTCATGTAATAATATAATGTTGAACTTATAAATCATGCTTAATGTTTTGGAAATCTGAGAATTTTTTTTATTCAAATAAAAAACTATTTTTTTATTCTCCGCTATTAATCAAGTATTTACTAGGTTCCCTTAAGTTTTGGTTTAGTTTGAATGACGTATAATTTAAATTTTATTTTAAATAATCTAATTAAATCACTAGGAAATAATATTATACATAATTTTTCTATAAAATTATTTTTATTCTTAAAAAAATGTTTTTTTCTAATAACTGTTTTTATTATGTTTTTTGCACTTATATTAAAATAAATCACTTATTATTATGTAAATTTAATCTTTTAAAATGGATTAGATATTTTTAATTATCATAATTGATATTAGGTAATATGTTAAACATAATATTTGGTCATAATGAATAATATAAATAGTAAAAATTTGTATCCTTGATGAGGGTTAGAATGGTTTTACTAAGGCTTAAACAAAGCTATAAGCATAAAAATTCCACATAAACATTTCTAAACATTATTGTTTGAATAAATTTAAACATTATATTATCTTAACTTCAAATTCATGTATTATGTTCCACTTTAACAAGAAAAAGACTTTATGTTTTTAAAAAAATATTAAATTCCATGTGTGTCACTCCCGTCACTTAATAAAGGACACATCTTCCTTTCCCTTATCCAAAAATTTTACCACTATATATCAAAAAATACCTAACCAAAAAAATAATAACCTCCATTCATTAATTCTAGAGCTTCTAGTGTTCTTCTAAGACCATCCTATTAAGGATTAATGTTAATCCAAAAGAATTCTCTTAAAGAATAGGTAATCATCTTACTCAACTATTTAAAAGTTTATTTCTTCTTAAAATCTTATAAATATATTATATCATTGATAACATAATTCTTCTATAATAATAAATATATTAAAATATTATTTTAATTATGGAAATCTTATTTTCCACCTACTTTCCATCAAATGGTAAATGAATGTGTCTCTCGTGTGAGCATGTAACTACCACCTCCACACAGTGATGTGAATCATTTTCCATAACTTGCTCTTATTGATCATTGTAATTATAAAATCATGGAATATTTATGATATTTATGATATATTAATGAGTATATAATGATAAGATAGTATCATATTTATTTTCCTTTTTCTCATTATGAATTGAAAGAATGGGGCATTCTTATGTACGGACTAGAATCTCTATGAGCGATATATTTCTTTTTCAATATCCGCATTTTATAAATGATTATAAATTATATATAAAATCATTTTACAATAATTATGAAATGAATAATAATATTTAAATTTTATATTAATATTATACTTTCCATGTTCTTAGTCATTTGGTTATTATAATGTGCTCTTGTTTAGGTCAGTTTTACCACTAACATGATAGACTTTAATAATGATTATGACAAGAATGATTACATAATGTTAAGTGATAGCGGTATTACATAATAATAATACAAAAATAAAATACTTAAAATTATATATATAATGGATCTATGATCAATCTATAGGGACCATAACTTCCCAACCAAAACATGTATAAATAGACGGTTATCACTTGAAACATTAATTTTAATAAAAAAAATTATTAAATGGGTGATAATATGCTATAAGTAGATCATATATAATAGTATATGTATTAATATGGTTCTATGATATAATTATAATAATTTTAAATATATTATGTAACAGTTCAAATTTGCCACCTTGAGATTTTATAATATAGTTTTTAACAATATATTAATTTCTTTGATATCTTGAGTAACACACAGCTCTAAGTTTTATCAAACCCTGATATATTATTTATAATTTTATTCAAAATTTATTGTTAAAACCTATCCATTAAAATTTATAATATGAATATTAATAAAAAAATTGTAAACTAATTATAAATTTTTTATATAAATAAGTATTTATTTTTTTTTAGAATTTATATTCTTTGGAAATACGTTTTCTCTCAAAAAATGATTTTTATTTCTCTTCATAAACAAATAATAAAATTAATTTCTTACATTTTTATAAATTTTATTTGGAAAAATTAATTTAATTTTTCTAATGGACATGTTAAAATTTTCTTTGGGTGGTTTTTTGGGATTTTTTGAAATGTTTTAATTTTTTGAATAATTGTGAAAAATGCTTGCTTTTATGAAATGTTTTAATTTTTTTACTAATTTTTCAAATAGACATATTTTAAATGTTTTGACCAATTATTTTGTAATTAAACCAATTTAAATCATTTAAATAACATTAATATGGAATTTTTATGATAAAACATTATTTAATTTGAAACTTTTCTCATTTGAAAACATTTTTTTAATCACATCTGCCCGATTAATTTTAAATTAAAATTTTCCTTTAATATGACTTTAATCTAGAAAAAAATTGATATTTTGAATAAAAATAATTAATATTATATAATAATTTAAAACTAAATTTTTCCAAATTAATAACAAAAACATTAAAAATTAATTCCCTTAGTTAAGGTTAAAACAATTTTGTTGTGGTTTAAACTAAAAATATATTTTTTAAATTGACATAATAACATGTTAAACTCAAATTTTATGGAAATATTGGAAACTATACACAAATTAAGTTCTATGATGAGTCATTTTGGATCCTTTATTAATGATTAAGATGTGGGTGCATATTTTTCTTTTCAAAAATTTAAAGTGTGTACTCCCCCAACTTATAAATTACAACCCCCTCTCCTCTCCTCTTCACACTTACAAAACTCTGTAATTCATAAAATCACATACAAAATATCTTAAATAATTCCCAACCCAAATCCAAGATTTCTTATTTTTATTATTAAACTCTCCTATGAATCCTTTTTGTATAAATCTAAATACGCTCACTAAAGAAGAGGTAAAAGCCATAAAGTTGTATTTTTGTTTTATTTATTATTCCACCTCATTAAAATATTATCCAACTATTATGATATAATAAAAATTTTATATATCTTACAATTAGATTTTATAATGTTAATTTAATAACTTATGTCCACCTCCACTTCCATTAAGTGGGAAATGAAACTGTTGATCGTGTGTGCAATTGAATACCATCTTACAAATCGTTATAATTTTTTTCCGTCAACAAATCAAAAATAGAGTTATAATTATGGAGTTAACATATTTATATTATATTTTTTACATAATTATACTTCATAATTATTATATCACATGTAGCTTTTTACTTTCCATTCTGTGGGAATACCATAACATCTCTCATGTGTATGGTGAACTACCGCCAAATGAAGCGATGTGATTTTTTTCACTAACACTTTACATTAAAGGTAATAAGGGTAAATTTAATGAATATATGTGATATATGTGACATAATAATGAATCTATAAAAGTTATATATTATTTACCTTCCTTTCTTTCCTTCTTTCTAGAAAATTGATAAAACATTTATGCATACATATGACCTACTATCTCTATGAATTGTGTAATTAATTTTATATCTATAAATTATATGGATCATTGTAAAGTAAATATATAATGAATATATAATATAATTATTCAATATTTAAAATTATTAACATTTGGTTAAAAATAATAAAAGTAAATGTACTGAAAATACAGAATGAAAACATAAATGAAAAACAAAGAAATTATTACCTAAAAAAAGTTTAAAATATGAAATTTTTAATAAACACGTAATAAAAGGTCATAAGAAAATATTATTTTATATTATAAATTTTAATATTAATATTTATCATATTTATAAGAAACCTATAATTAATATCCAAAAATATTGAACTTGTATAAAGGAATTTGATACTCAGGGTAAATGATTTTCATCTCACTTTTATTTCTATGGGACACATGCCATATTCACCACTTGTTTATTTTGTGTGGTGAATATACTAATCATGAAAATATTTTATGATCCTTATTATGATTATTATGTGATATACATATAAAACTATGGTTATTTCTTTCATAGGTTTACTATTTAAGAGATACCAATGTGGTAAAGGTTTTATGTTACAATCTCATTGTTTATCATGATTGTTTATGATTAAGTTTCTAGTAATGAAATGTAATTATATTAACATTAAAAAACTCATGAATTTTATTATAATATATATGATTTTAGATAATTTCTATTTTTCATTTAATTTTCCTCTCATTGAGTACTCAATAGATAGAAAAAAAATTATAATAAAAATCAAAATTATTTCACTCTTAGGTCGAAAACATTTTTTTAATATCCATGTTCCCTAAAAATGATTTAAATAAAGTTTTAAATATTATAAAATTATTTTTTAAATTAATTTTTACACAACTTTTAAAAAAAATTAAATGAATGTTCTTTTTGTTTTCTAAATGATGTTATTTTGGCGTTTTACGAGAAATGTGAAAGAAATCCTTATTTTATCATGTGTTAAATTAAAGTTACTTTACACCATAAAGAACATTCAATGATTTAAATATTAAATTAAATGTTTCTAAGTATATTTTAAAATAAAATGTGTTCTTTAAAATTTGAAATTTTTTTATAATTTAAAGTAGTGATGTCAAAATAGAAATGATACTTTATTCATGAAATACTTCATGTTATTTTTAAAACTACTTTTCCATCAAATATTAAAACATTTTATGTTAATAAATATTTAATATGGATGTAATCCAATGATACCATATTTATTATTTATATGGATGGTTTATTTTTATTATTATAGGATGTTAATGAAACTCATTTATTTTACACTGGTTATGCTATGATGAAATGTTTATAAAACTCATTTCTTTTCATGGGTTCTCATATGATTAATTGTTTACGATCATGTGGTAATTTTATTTATGGATTTCATTTTGTGGTTATGGTTACATTATAACCAAGTATTGTAGTTACATTATAACAAATGATACTTGGGTATTATATCTACCACCAATTCATTGGATAATAATTTATATCTCATGAGATAAAAAAAACTAGGATGAAGAGTGAACCCAGATTATTAAGGGAATTTATCCACTATGATAGTCTTAAAGTGAAAATTAACTACTATGATGGTTTTTAGGAGTGATCCCATTCCATTATGATACTTTTTGAAATTATCCTTTACTATTAAGGCTATGATTTTATATACTTATGTGTATGCAAAAAATCTATGTATTATTCCTATGTTATGTTTTCATGTATCATTTTAGTTGATTCATTTATGATTCAAGTATTATAAACTACCAATATTTATTCCCTATCTCCAGTTTATGATATGTGAGGTATGGTTTTCAAATTTTATTCTCATGTTCTCATACTATTATTCTCATTTATGTTGATACCCACTTGCTTACCCTTACAGAGCATCTAACCTCACCCTTTTTTATGTTTCTTTTACTACGGTTATAAAGAAATATATTTTATATGATATGTATAATAATGGTTTTAGTTATGAATAAATTAGTAAGATATGTTATAATTCACTTATGAACCAGTTGTTTTTTATCCATGTTTCCAAAGTCATTTGACCAAAATGATTCTGATGAGGATCGTTAGGTTATCTAATGAATGATTATCTATCAAAATGTAAAATTTATGTATGAAGAGTGTGGGTCTCTATAGTTGTTATTATATAAAGGTTTAGTCAATAATTGGAAACTATTATGAGAAAACTACTCTTAGAAACATGTAGATGAGCTTAAATATAGTAAAATATCCTAGAGTTTTAATGGAGGGTAGTGTTAGTGATTTTTTGAGAAATTACCTTCCTTTTTAGACACTACAAGTAGACATGGATCTGAAAATAGTTATACTAAGAGGTAATAACTCTGAAAAGGTATTTCTTTAGATAGATTAGTTCATCACCTGGTCTATTACAATGGTCTTTGTTTCACACTTGGTTGGACAGACATGGTAGGTATGTCTTGTAAATTCATAAACACTTTGTGAACCAAAATGAATCATTTTAATAATGTACATTAATAACCTAGGATAATCCAATGGTTTAATAGATTGAAAATATGGTTTCATCATTTAGATATCAAAAAATTATTTTTCATGATTATGGGGTTTCCCATAATGATTTTTGTTGCTCAAACTATGATTTCTAGTTCCTGTCGATGGTTAGGCCTAGGAGGACATGTTAAAATTGAATTTTATGTACAATTATGTGATTATGAGAAACCTTGTTGTATTATTATGGGACATATTGATATTATTATTATTTCTTATCAAGTATAACGATATATGATTAATAACACAATATTTGGTGAGATTACTAACGCATGAAATAAATGGAAGATAGACTTTTTGTAAGATTTATGTGGTAATAAACATAGAGTAAAGATGCATTTCCTTCCTATATTTCAATAAGGTGGGAGGAATCACCTATAATAATATCTCAAATATATGGTAAAATTTTTTCTATGTGTAAATTCAGGCCATAAAGAAAAACATTTCCATATAATTAAATATCTTTTATGTGGTGAACATAAGAATTATCTGATTTGATGACCAAAATTAAGGGTTATCCCCTATACCAAGGAAATACCTTTTTTATTCATGTCATTGAAGTGAAAGGGTTTAAGTGTTTAAATATTGGTATTCATGATTTATGTTGTAGATGTATTTTTACCAATGGTATTTTGATTATAATAATCTTGAAACATATAAGGATTGCATTAATTTTTGAATAATGTATGTCTTAATGTATGATTATATTATGAGTTATGGATTCCATCATGGGTTTATGAGTTTAAGGTTGATCATAAGTTCAATATATTAAACACCACTTTTAATGTTTTAAGTGATGGTATTTGAATGTGATTGATGAAATTTTTGGAGAAATATTATTAAGATAAGTTATATTTTACCCTTAGGTTCATCATGAAGTAACATTTGAGAATAATTATTTTTCATAAGTTTAAAGGTACTGATAATATTCATGGTTAATATGGGATTTTGAGATTAAATTTATTTTTAAGGATTTTTATAATATTTTTAGGGATGTGATTAGAATTATATTATTATAGTATTAGTAATAAGGTAAGGGTTGCATGCCACATTTGCGAAGGTTGTGTGCCTTGAACAAATAATTTAAGGGTGATAAGGGTGAAATTCTTACCACCAACCTTTGTAATTTATTGATTGATATGATATTTTCTAAAATGATGATATAGATAAAGACTAGGTTGATTTTCGGAAAATATTTCTCTGTCATAGAGATAACCATGTGATTTAAAAATGTCCTGATTATAGACTATTCCTTGCAAAAATAGAACTTTCATGGGGAAAATTACCAAACCCACGGTTTGGAGTCGGTTGCTAAAATTTATACATTAATTATATAGAGATATTATATTTATAAATAAATTTTTGATATATATAAAAATCATAAAATTTTATGGTGTATATTCACATAGAAGGAGTTGAATATTCACTAGAGACAATATGTGTAACTTGTAAAATATTATGACTACTCAATACATTACCACCCTTGGAATAGAAAATGAGGAGACCAATTATTAAAGTTGAATGGGTCGTTCTCTCTTATACATGATGAGGATCACCCAATATCCAATATTTATAGATTTTAAAATGATAGATTTTGAAATCCTTAAGTTAGGGGAGAAATATATCATTCTCAAATAGATGATTAAACATCATTCCATGTGAAGATTAAAGAGGTGTATAAGGAGGATGTAGAGATAAAAAATAAATTGGTAAATTTTCCTCAGTTTAACGTTGATTTGGAATGAATGATATGGTTTAGTAACAATGAATATATCCCATCCATATCATATTTTAAAAAAATTATGTTATTTGAAGATCACAGTTCTTCAATCTCCATTAGTCCTAGAAGTACTAAGATGTATAATGATTTGAAAGAGTATTTATTAGTAGATGAAAATAAGAGAGATATTCCATAGTTTGAATCTCTATGAATGGTTTTTTAGTAAGTAAAGGATGATAAAAATATTATAATGGGATGTTAAAACCATTACCCATATAGAAATATAAATGGGAAAACATCACCATGTATTTTTTCATTGAACACCCTAAATATTCTCTGGGAAATACTTCTATATGGGTTTTAGTTCATCACCATAAAAAGTTATCACACTTCATCACTATTAGAGATGATTTATATATGGATCTTATTTCCAAGATATACATTAAGGAAGTGGTAAAATTCCATGGATTTCAACATTCTACTATATCTGATAAAGATCCAAGGTTTACCACAAATTTCTGAAGAATCCGTTAATCAATATATCAATACAAAGTTGAGTTTCAACACTACATATCATTCTATGGAATATGATAAATTTGAGAGAAAAATTTAGATCCTATATGTTATTTTGAGATCTTTTTCTATGGATTTTGAAAGGTGGTTGGGATCAATACATTCCTCAAGTTGGGTTTTCTTACATTAATAGCTTTCACTAAATCATTCAGATAGATCCTTATCATTACCTATATATAAAAAAAGTGTATAACTCAAACATGTTTTGATGAAATTGGATAAATAAATCTATTTCGAACATAAATGGTTGAATAAAATTTATATTATGTTAGATCAAATCAGTGACACATAAGGGAAGAAAAATGTTTATAGAAAATCTATTCCAATAATCGTTAGTGTGATTTGGAATTTGAAGTTGGGGATAAGGTGTTATGGAGAATTTATTCATGGTAGATGGTAATTATATTCCTAAAGAAGTTAAAACTAATCCAAAGTTATATCAATCTATTTTAAATTCTTTATTCTATAGATATGGTATCGTATCGATTGGAACTTCCACCGAACATCTCTCATGTCCATTATGTGTTCCATGTTAGTCTCATGAGGATTTTTAAACCTATTCCTTCACATGTACTAAAATCAATGTTTGTACCACTAAAACATGACCATTATTATGAGTAAAACTATTGTAGATTCTAGATCATAGATATAAAGTTCTATGAAGCAATACCACTCACCAAGTCTATGGTTTTTGTTGAAACCACTGATTTGAAGAAGCAATGTGGGAGCTAGAGGATATAATGAAGCATAAATATCCTCATTTTTTTATATTATGGTGGTTAATTTTGATGGGTAAATTAATTTCAAGGAGCTTATAATGAAAAATCATCATATTTTATGAAGTATTTTTAAAAATATATTTAATTTCTTTTATATATTGTGTTACACGCCACACCCCATTTTAACAAAGCACAATATACTATTAATAATATTATTTAAACATAACCATTATAACCTATATATTAAGTTTTGTTTTATGAATTTTATTGAATAAATTTTTAAAATTATTTATAATTGTGTTATATAAATAAAATATATTAATAAATACGTAGCTAATTTTTAGTAAAGTCTTTTTACACTTGGAGAATACTTTTTTCTAAATAATTATTTGTATTACATTTTGTGAATGAATTATAAAATTAGTTTTTAAAGTTATTATAATATTTATTTGTAAAAAATAAACTTCACATTTGATATCAACATGTAAATACTATATTAGGGTGAATTTTTGGGATTTTTCATAAAAGTTTTAATTTTTTCAGGAATATTGAAAAATTCTGGTTTTTATTGAAAATTTTGTTTTCGTTTAAAGTATTTTAAAATTTCTATATTTTTTTAAGTTATTTAAAAGTAAAATTTATTCAATTATGTTATTATTGGCCCAATTTAGTTTATTTTAATCAAAATATATTGTCTTTTTATATTAAAACATTCTATAAAAAATGAAAACATTCTCATTGAAAAACAGTCTTTCATCATATCTGTAGGTGTTATATTAAATTAAATATTTCCAATTATGGGAATTGAATTTGGGAAAATTAATTTTTTAACTATAATCATAATTACTAATATTATATAATATGTTTTACTTAATGTTTGGCCAAAATTATTAGTAAAAACAGTTAAAATTAATTAAAGTGGTGAAGGATTAATTGGTTTTAGTGAGGGGTTAAATTAAAATTATAAGAGGTAAAATGAGCTAAAAACTTTTCCAACTACCATTTTATATCCATATTTAAACCTTATTTCATCTAGGATAAATAATTATATATTTTTTAGTATTTTAATGTTTAAAATGTGGGCACACCTTTTTCTTTGAAAAATCATGTATTTTATTTCCCCCAATTGGTCACCCACCCTCCCCTCCTCTTCACAATTCCAAAACCCATTGGTTTCGCCAATAGCTGTCCAAAATATTACTTAATTTCATCACCACATCCTAGTTTCCTTTTTTTGGTTTATAAAAACTCCTAAAAATTCTTTAGGTATAAATTTAAATAGGTTCTCTAAAGAAGTAGTAGAATTCTTAAACTTGGGTTTTGGTTTTATTAATTATTCAACATCCATATAATATTATACAAATATTTTGATATAATAATACCATTATATCCCACACACTGAGACATTATTATGTTAATTACATAACCTATAAACACTTCCCCTTCCATTGAATGGGAAATAAAACCGTCGACCGTGTGTGTGGAAGAATATAGCTACACAAATTAATGTTAAATTTTCACATCATAACATGTAAATGATAGTTATAAAGATATATATATATATATATATAATATTTAGATTATATGTATAAAATATTTATAATTTTTGACATATAAATTATGCATACCATCTTACTTTCAATCCTGGGGGAATGTGATAATGTTTCCCAAGTGTATGGTAGACTGTCGCATCACGAAGTAATTTTATTCATTTTTCACTTATTATTTACATAAAAGGTAGAAATGATGAATTTATTTATTATATGTGGTATATATGACATGATAATTACTGTGAAAGGTGATATATTATTTAAATTCCTTTCATTATATCTATTTATAAAATGGAAACAACATTTATGCGTACGTACGACCTACCATTTCAATGAATGGTGTAATTCATTTTCAATATCGAACTTTTATGGATTACTCAAAAATAAATATATAATTAATATAAATGATAATTATATAACAATTAAATTTTGTTAAAATATGTAACTTTGACCAAAGTAAAAGGACAAAAAATTCCAAATCAAAACCCAACTTAATAACAAATTAGTTATTACACAAAAATTGAATTTAATAAGAAATTATTAATAAAAGGGTAATAAAAGGTAATAAGTAAAAAATATAGTTCTCTAATAAATTTATAATATACCCATATTTATTATATAGGAGGTTCAAAAGTGTACTATGGAATTTGATACTTAATGTAATGTATTTTTATCTCACTTTTATTTCAGGGGGACACATGCCATATTAACTGATTGTTTCTTCTGTGTGGTGTATAAACTTCCCATAAATGTATTTTATTATACTTCTCATGATAATTGGGTTATATAAATATCTATATATTTTTTTCATTCATGGGTATTACTATTCTAAAGATACCAAGGTGGCAAAGGTTCTCTATTACAATCTAATTGTTTCTCAAGAATGTTTATGATTAAACTTATGATAATGGAATATTATGATATCTCAAAAGGAACTCATGAATATTCTTATACTATTTTCATTCATAGATAATTATTATTTTCCTTTCATTATAATCTCTTTATGTACTCAAGAGTCCTAATTATTTTATTTTAAGAAAAATCGTCATTATTTTTCTCTTTGGTCGAAAGCTATTTCTCTTTGATAACCATGTTTTCAAGAAATGTTTTAAAGAATCTTTTTTCTATTCTTGGATTATTGGTTTAGTTCAATTTTTACACTTATTTTTATTTTTACACTATGGTTTTAATGGAATCTTATTGTTATTTTTCAAACATGGTACTTATGAATTTTTACTCAAAATGTGAAAACAATATTTTTTTAAGCTTTTACAGAATAGAAGGTATTTTCAACTATAATAACCTATCAAGGATTTAAACATTTATTTACATGTTTCCAAGGTTATTTAAAAATATATTTCTTTAAAATGTGAGAAGTTTTTAGAATTTAAATAAGTGATTTTAAAATGGAAAGGATATTTTCCTCAATAATTGTTCCAAGTGATTTTTCAAAATCATTTTCCATCTAAGATAAAATCCTTTAATGTTAATAAATATTTATGGAGGATAAATCCATTGATTCAATCCTAATTTTATCTTTTTATGACATATGTTTATGATGATAATATTTTTATGAAACTACATTATTTTACATGGGTTATGCTATGATGAAATGATTATGAAACCCATTTCATTTCATGGGTTATGATATCATGAATGTTTTATGATCTTGTGGAACACTTATAAATGGTTTAAATTTTATGCTAGTGGTTACATTATAAAAAACATTAGGGGTTAAATTATATCCAAGGATTGTTAGGACCTATATCTTCATCCAATTAATTATGTAAATATTGATATATCATGAGATAAATAGGATTGGAATGGGTAGTGAACCCGGTTCAATATGGGGATTTTTTCACTACAATAATATTTTTTGTGAAACTTAACTACTATGATGGTTTTGGTAGTGAACCCATTGAACTATGATAGTTATTCCAATGATCCTTAATTACTAAGAAATGATTTTTTATACTTTTTTGTATAACAAAAATCTATGTCATATTCCTATGTTATTTTTTCTTGACTCGGGATCTTTGAAAAATTTATGATTCAGGTCTTTGGAATTTATAATATTTATACCATGATTCATTTTTTTAATCAATGATAAGGACTGTGTGGTTTAAAAATATTATTCATGTGTTCTCATACACTTTTACTCATGTTATGTTGATATCACCCTTGTTTACCCTTACTAACTATCTGATCGCACCCTTTCTAATGATTCTTTTCAATAATTTATAATGAATGTAATTATTTGGGATATTTAAAAGAAGGGTAATTATTATTAAGAACTTAGTGATCAGTAATATAGGACACTTATGAACCAATTTTATATATATCATGTTTCCAAAGGAACTAGACCTAAACAGTTATATCACGGAACATTATGTTCGTAAATGAATATTAATCTATTAAGAAGTTATATTTATCAATGAAAAGTATGGGTCCCTGTATTAAAAACACGTACGGGGATAGTCACACTTGAGGTAATGTTTTATTTCAGAATCTCATCCTTGTTTGATATTTTTTATGTCTATGTTTTCATTGGAGAGATATTACGATATATTTATCTGAAACAACATATATTTTCTTCTACTATCCTTTTTTGGAAATTACATTTTTTTACTTTTATTATACTTTCTCTAAGTACTCAAATGTTTGGAAGAATAATTTTAAGGAAAATAAAAAATATATATTCAATCAAGAATCTTTTTATTCAATGTGCATGTTGTATTTAAAAAGTTATCCCAATTATTTTTACAATTATTAAATGATTGATTAAAGTTAGTTTTACCCATGTTTTAATTTCTAATTTTTCTAAATGAATCTTATTACTATGTGAAAAAAGAGGGTATTTTTACTAATGTTTTTAATAGAATCATAATTTTAAATCCTACCACATGAACATATTTTTCCATCATCGTGACTATTATATGCCTTGAAATATCCTTTACATGTTTCCATGGTTCTTTTAAAAGAATGTTTTTCAATATTTGCGAAATTGTTTTATTTTATATAAATTATTTCAAAATGAAAGGGGTAACTTCATTAAAAAATATTCTAGTTATATTTCAAAAGTGTTTCATCTATTTCAATATCCTTTAATGGATATTAAGATTTACTGTAGATATAATATAACGATACCATATTCTATATTACTCTAGATGGATTATGATCATTTTCTATTATGATTGATTTCAGAACATATTAGATTTTTTTATTCTAGTTTTTCGATATGATTGTTTATTTTAATTATGTATTGAATTATTATTCATTCCTTTCATATGGTTAATGAATTGGGATTATTAATAGAAGTGTAGGGCTATTTATATTCACTCGATGAATCAGTAGGCATCATTAGACAAACTAGTTTGGATATTTGGAATGTGCCTTACCTATTTATATATGAAGTTATGGAACCTTGTATTGACGGTAGTATTATGATGTCCAACATTATGAATTTTATCATTACGAAAATAGTTTCTAATATACATGTTCTTATTTATATTGTTACATTATCAATGGATTTATTCCTCATATTATGATATTATACATATAACATATTTCATTATCTACTATCTTTTATATATTAGTCATGATTTAATTATTCTATGATAGGTTCTACTTCAAAATTTCCTTTATTGAGCATCTGAGCTCACCCTTAATTATGTTTTCCTATTCATAGGTTACCTTGAAGGGATTTATGGATGATTTCTATGAAATATTAGGAGAAATGATAAATGTATCACTAGAATAGTCAGTTATATTTAATTTGATCGGATATAGTGGGAAAATCATATATAAATCCAGTCTACAAAGACAACTAAATACTCAATATTTAATGATAAGATCTCTTGTATATTATGACAATGTTGTAAAATAACCACCTACATCAAGTTAATAGAGTCTGGAATTTATAATTTGGGTATGATGAAGTTTTCTAAGTTCCTTTGTAAATATATTTAAGAAAACATATATTTGAGAACATAACTATATGATAGAATCTAAGGATAAGGTTAATTATCTGAAAATATCACAATGTGTTGGTAAGGTAAATAAGGTGTGTTTTCTTAGAAATTAAATTCAAGTCTAGAAACTAGAAAGTGGATGTGATTCTAGTATAGATGCACCTAAGGGTAAACATCTTAGAAAAGGTAGGTTGAGTATCAACTCTATCCTAACTTTTTTGTATAATAAATGGGCCTAAAACCACACAATTTTGTACATACTCTTATGCGATATGATTTGGTTGATTCACATGATCCTTAAGAACCATTATGAAATATATGAAATTATTTTTATGATTTGATGGTATTCCCAATATATGATGATTTTTATTTTGAGATTAACTACCCATAATTTATCAATTTATGTCACGTATTACACCTGATTTGGAGCTATACACTATGATTCAAAATTTTATGATCTAATCTAATGTGTTACATGGTTTTGAAATGTTTTTTAATGGGTGGAATGGAAACATGTCAATGCCCAAAAACAATTTCAGGATTTTCCTCTTGGGAAAGTCAACATAGCTAGTGTTGGATTTGAGAAAATAAAGACTACATTATGAAATTTGACTTAGGTTGTGACCAATAAAAATTATTATATGGAACTACCTATTACTTCACAATATGATTCATTTATGTCGGACTACTCCATGAGGAAAAAACCTCTATCATTTAATGGAATTACTAATCTATTGATTGTTGAGTAGTGGAACAAGTACCTTGAAAAGATATTTCTATCTTTGAGAATTAATGAAAGTGAGAAGGTTATTCTGGTATTGTATTTCTTAAATGAATATTATGATTAATGGTGGTCATTGATTCAAAATACAAAGAAATTGTAGGAGATATGTATATTGGAATGGAATATATTTATAGAGATATTATTCAAAAAATACTTTAATCCTGATAAAAGATTTGATATTGAAAGGAAATTCCTAAGTATAGTAGAAATGGAAGAGGAATGTGCTACACAGTATGAGGAAAACTTTACATGATTAACAAGTTATGTTATGGAAAACATACATAATAAGTAAATTAATATTGATTGTTTTGTTTATGGGATTGAACCAACCCTCCAAAGGGAACTAATCTCTAAAATATTTTAATCATATGATGATATGGTATAATGATTTAGTTGGTAAATGAAATAATTCTATAGTAAATATATTTTAAATGTAAATCAAGAAAAATATATGATTATTAAGAACAAATGAAAAAAATAAATGAATTAATGGAGAAAATGGGTATTATGGAATATCCCACATGTGATTATTTTAGAAATAAACACCATGATACATTATTTAAGGGAATGGGATTTTTCTTCAAGTGTGGAGAAACAATTCCTCTATCTCAGGATGGGAAGGTTAATAAAGAAGAAACCAATTTCTAATGTTTCAATTGTAACAATATAGGTCACTATGTAAAAACATTCTCTAAGTGTAATGGTAATTTACCTGAAAAAAGGATAAGGGGGAAATTCCAAGAATATGAAATTACTATATATTATTTCAAAATCCCCTAAGTTTTCTTAGAGAGAAATTTTATCGTAAACTCAGGATTTATTTGATTCTGGATATACACGCTCTTTTACATTTTTCATAGATATTGAATTATCCCTTTAAACTAAAAGGATGGAATCATAAATCAAGATACCTAGTGGGAATCTAGTTATAATGAGAATATATTAAGCAGTTGGTATTAATATGGATAGTTATTCACTTTCTGAAAACATGGTTGTTATACCTATGTTTAGCTTTGACATAATCCTGATTTATAGGGTTTAATTAGCTTTTTGGATATAGTACATTCCATTTGAGGCATAAAATATTCAATATTTAACTAGTGGTACTATAATTTAAAATTTTTGTCATTTTATTATTTTTATGGTTATTGTTATTGTTGTTTGAGGAATTAATGTATACTTTTTCCCAAGACGTTTTACTCATATTGTGTACTGTCTTGACTTATTCCTTTTTTCACAGGTTAAACAAAATTATCCTTGTTTTATAGATCTTAGGATACATTATATATTTATTTTTGTGAATTAAGAAATAAAAATTATTCTTATTCATTCATCATTAGAATCAAAAGTGGAAACTAATTAATCTACTTGAC
The DNA here is from genome assembly GCA_963277665.1 of Viscum album. NCBI lineage: Eukaryota > Viridiplantae > Streptophyta > Magnoliopsida > Santalales > Viscaceae > Viscum > Viscum album. Next base: position 1,913,257,910 of record OY728155.1, read on the forward strand.
CTGAGGGAAAAAACTCACTTAGAATATTTAAAGGAAACGAGTAAGTACATTTTCTTATAATTACTCAATCTCATAAAATGGAAAATAAATCAATGATATTTTGTGTAGGATGTATAAATTAATTATTAATATAATGTTCTAGAAACACATTCTCTAGTTGAAGTCTTATAAAGTTTAACATATTTTTTATTTACGAAGTAATAAGTTCCCTATTATTATCCTCAAAATTATAATTCAGGATAGATTCTATTAAAATTTAATTTTATGATCTAAATTAATTAAAATTGGGAGAAAAATATATTTTTTATAAGGTAATAATGTAACACATTAGTATTTTATTTTCCATTTAATGAAAACTATATTCTATGGTATATACCACACATAATCATGAGATTAAAAAATCACAAAATAATGTTATTTAAATATGGTCGTTATAACCTAGTCATTGGGTTGGTAGTTATGAATATAAGTAAATGAATTATAAAATATATTTATAAATTATTTCCATAAAGTAATAATTAAAATAATAAAAAACTACATTCATCAAATTATTTTTACTAGGATAATTATAAAAATTAATTGATTTTATATCCTAATAATTCAATATTCATAAAAATGGTTTTCATATATTTTATGGTTAAAAATTTGGAATTAATATATTCAATTTTAAGAAATTATACTTGCAGAATTATATTTAATTTTAGAATTCTTCATGTGAAATTTTTCTTTGGGTTAATTGTTGATATTTTTGAAAAAATAGTTTATTTGTTAAGTAAATTGTGAAAATACTAATTTTACAAATACTATCAATTTTATGACACTATAATGATATAAGAATAACATGAAAGTTTATTAAAAAATATATATAATAAATATATATTTAATAAGTAATATGATTCATTTAAAAATATTCTTTCCAACTTATATGTCTATGCTTTCTATTTTGGAAATCTATGAAATGTTTCTATTCAAATAAAAACCATTTTTGGTTCTTATATGTTAATCAAGTAAATATGAGGTGAATTTAGGTTTTGAATAAGTTGAAAAGATAAATAGGTATCCTATTATTTAAAATAATCCAATTAATTACATCTTAATCGCCATTATATTTTATTTTTTTATAAAACCAATTTATGCTTATAAAACATTTTTATCAAACTAGTTTTTTGCTTTTTGACCACAAATATTAAAATTAATTTTTGACACTTATATAAATATAATTTAATAATATGGATCCCATATTTTTAATTATTATAATTATTATTATTTAATAAGTTTAATTTAGTTTTGTTTCATAATGAATAGTAATAATAAAAAAATAAATTATCATGGTTAGGGTTAAAATTGGTTTACCAGGGGATTAAACTCAGAGATAAGTGTAAAAAAGAAACCACGATTTTTATAAATATTATTATTTGAAGTAATTTTGACCATATATAATTTTTAATTTTAACTATTGGAAATTTTTTGGAACTTTCACAAGAAAATTAATTTATATTATTCAAATATTTTTATAAGTCTATGTGTATCAATCCCCAAACAGCAAAATCGGCACCTTTTCTCCTCCTTTATTTACAATCATTGAGAACAATATCATATCCAATAAAAACCCATTAACATTATAATATTCCTTCCCTTATTACTTGATCTTATTTATTCTCTTAATTCCATCCAAATAAGGATTAATGTGTAAGACAAAAGATGTCTCTCGAAGAAGAGGTAATAGTCTTACCTGGCTCTTTGGAAGTTTATTTCTTATTCTATTTCCACTAAATATATTTTATTCTTACTGAAATATTAAATATAATATCATTAACATAATTATATGTCATTATAATTATTTTACTACCATTTTTTACCTTCATTCAACTAAATTGGTAATGAAAGTGTCGCTTGGGTATGTGTGCGAACTACTAACTCCGTGAAGCAATGTGAATAAATTTCCACCATTGCCTCACTCGGATGGTTTTAATGATGTATTTATTGAATATAAATGATATTTATGATATAATAACGATAATTTAATGATAAAATAGTATCATATTTATTTTTTTTCTCTGTTTAGAAAATGGAAGTATCATTTTGGCATACGTACAAACAACCATTATCATAAATGATATAACTCATTTTCAGTGTTATAATTTTGATGATGGTAAATAATATATATATAATGAATATATATAATAATTATGAAATGAATATTATTTTTTAAATTTTATATTATGATTATACCATATAATGTTCTTACTCATTTGGTCCTTATAACACGTTCATGTTTTAGTCAGTTTTACCACCTATATGAGTGATGTGATAATGTTTATGAAATGAATGAATAATAAATTTTTATTAATAGAGATTTTATATAATAATAATATATAAATGAATATATTAACATTCTATAGTTAATGGAATCGTGATTAATGTTAAAGGACCATAAATTCTTCATCAAAACACGCATGAAAAACGAAGGAGTTCTCACCCGGAATAATGATTTTAATAAAAAATAATTAATAAATGAATGATAATATCTTATAAGTGGATAATATATGACACTAAATTTATAAATATGGTTATAAAATATAATTATAAAAAACCAAATTTATTATACATGAGGTTAAAATCCATTATGAGGCAATTCGAACACGATATGAGGGTTTATTTTACAATCTCATCCTTATTTTGGATTGTGTATTTTTAAGTTGTTTTCTTAGAAATTATTTGATATATTTATCTTAATACACATATATTTTAGTATACTTTGGTTATTTTTAGAAATTAAAAATTTTCCCTACATTTTTCTCTCACTAATTACTCAAAATTATGAAATAATGTTTTTAAGGAAAGTAGACTTTATTTTTCAATTCGATAATAAATATTTTTCTTCCATGTATATATTTTTTGTATAATGTTTTCAATAATTTTGTTAAATTCTATAATTAATTATTAAATTCATTCTTACCCATTTTTTAACTTTTATAAAAAAATAAAAAATATTTTTTTTTATTTTCTGAACTGTGTACTTCTTACAAAAGGTGAGATTATAATACTTATTTTAATTTTTACCACCCAAAAGATTTTTCCCAAAATTATAACTATTATTTAAACTAAATATTACTTTATAAATTTTCCTTGATTATTTTTCAATAAAATATTTTTCAAAATATTAAATAAAATTTTATATTATAATTAAATTATTTCAAAATAAAATCGAAATTTTCCTAAAAAAAGTTCCAATGATCATTTAAAAAAATTATCTATGTAAACATCATATGATGAATCGTTTCCTAAAAAAAGTTCCACTTGTGATTAACTGGGGAAAATATTTACATTCTATATGTTAGTTTTAAATATAAATATTGATGTTGATTATATATAGAATTATTATTAGTTAATTTTTTATGAAAAATAAATTAGACTTATTAAGTGATGGGTGGGTCCTATTATAGCATCTTGGTATATCAGAATGTCTCATGAGACAAACTAGTTTGGGTATTTAGTGTATTCCTCAAATATTTATGTATAAATTCTTACCATAAGGTTTTGATCGTAATATTATGATTCCTATAATTATGCAATCTATCATTATAAAACTATTTTTCTATCTATGATTTTATTTTTATTATCAGTCTATCTATGGAATTATTTGCCTTTTTTATATTCCTTATATTTCAATTTTTTTTTCACTCTCATATTATTCATTATTTACTTATTACATGGTTTCCTCTATTTTATTCTATCCCTTGGTAAACATCAGTTCTCACCCTTTATTATGTTTTCCTTCCACAAAATTACCAAGAAGATATTTATGAATGATTTTAGTCATATATTAGAAGGGTTGATACACTTTTCTCTAGAATATTAAGTTGTATTTCATGTTTTCAAATGTAATGTGGGAATCATGTATATATTTTGTCTCCTAATAATATTAAATTGTTAGATCCTTTGGGATAAAATATCATGTATCTTATGATTATATGGTAAAATAACAACCAGATCCTTGTTACTGGAGTTGGGTATTTGTAAAAGAATCCATGAAAAAATAGTTATAAATTGATAAAGAATATTAAAGAGAAACTCCCCTCGGATATAATATATTCATATCATGCTTCCATCATACTAAGTTCATAACTATTCACCACAAACTTAACTAAAACTAAAGTCTTAGTAAAATTATCACCTAATTGATCCTCTATCAAATCATTTTCTAAAAACTGTTTCCCTATTTGTTGAACATGATATATTATTTCAATATTCTTAGTTCAATAATGTTATAAATAACTATTATAAATATAAATAAAACTCATTTATAGTAAATAATTGTAATATTTCCATAAAAAATATCAGAATTCGAAAAAGTTTGTTTAATCCATAAACATTTAGTGCAATAGATAACATTAGTATTTTATTCTAATTTATCTATAGATGAATAATCATATAATTACCTCATAGAAGTCAAAGAAAATAGACACTTTCCTAAAAATTACACATCACACTAGTACTTTTTTTATTACTTTTATATCCTCCAAAATCAATACCATGATAACCTTTTAATTTAGAATAGGATCATCTAGGGTAAAATAAACAATGATTTACATTACCTTTAGCATATTTAATAATTTTTTTAACTACTTTATAGTTACTCTATTTAGGTCCTACTTTAAATCTAGAACAAATATATACAAAAAACATTAAATCCTGTCTAAAAGTAGATTAATATAGAAAACGACCAATAATTCCTCTAAAAACAATAATAGTAATAGATTTTCTGACAACATTTAAATCTCATTTACAAGTAGTGCATATAGAGGTATTCAGGATTTTACTAGAGTCAAATCAAAATATTTTTAATAATTTATTTACATATCTACATTTATTAATAAAAAATTATTCATTTTTTTAAAATATTTAGGCATTAAAAAAAATCAAATCTACAATAAGTCGCATAGTTAATTCAGAAGTCATAACATTGAAATATTATTTACAAAGTAGTTCAATTAAATATCAAAAAACGATATCATAAATATAAATGTCACCAATAAATGTATATTTATATATCTTATTAATAAATAAAATAGAACATATTACACATTTAATGAAATCATTTCTAAAACTAAATTGGCACAATATTCCATACCATTCCTGAGGATCTTGTTTAAGTCATTAAATATCCTTTGAATGTTTTAAAACATGATCATGTTTTTTACTATTACAAAACATGGAAGTAGTTTTACATAAACTTAATATACGATTAAACCATTATTAAAAGAACTTTTAACATCCATTTTATAATGTTTAAATCCATGATGTGTAGAATTAGAAAATAAAATTTAAATAGATTCTAGTCTAAAAATACATTCAGAAGTCTCATCATAATCAAAAACATCTTCTTAAAAATAACCTTAACATACTAATTTATAATTATTTATAATAATTTTTCTAGATTTATCTATATTATTTTTATAAATAAATTTAGTACATATAATTTTTTTTACCTTTTTTTGGTTTAACTAAAGTCAAACAATTATTTCTAGAAAACCAATTTAGTTCATCTTGAATATTTAAAATCTAGTTTTTATAATTTAAATATTTTAGAATATCATTAAGAATAATATAAAAATATTATAATTTTAACCACAAAATTTATTTAAGGAATTTCTTGTTTTGATTATAAACTCAACATCTCCAATAATTATATTAATAGTATTCTCCTTCTATGTTTATAATGGTAATCCCCCCCCCCATTTTGGTTCATTCAATTCTACATTTTTAACTTCTCCAAAATTAAAATCATTAAAAATGATCTTCAATATGATTTTTTATACTATTTATCTTCTAAATTATTTTCATCAGGCTTAAAATGAATAGATTCTTTAAATACCATAGATATTTTTAAATAGACTCTATAATATTTTCAAAAATTAGAATATCCAAAAATTATTCCTTTATAAAATATAGAAAAAAATTTATCCGAATAATATTTAGTATGAATGATATAATCTTTACAGAAAAAAATATAAAATAACCAAATTTAGGTTTTCTTTTCTTCCTTAGTTAATAATGAATTTTCAATAAAATTGGTCTTAAAATAATTCTATTAAAAACAAAATAATATGTATTCACAACATAAAATTAAAAATACTTTGGTATAATATATTCACATAACATAGTTCTAGACATTTATTATATATTATTATTTATCCATCAAGATACACAATTTTATTGGAGTGATTTAGTTCATCAAACACTATTAAAATAACCATTTTATTTACATAATTTATCAATTTATATATTAAATATTTTTCATTACTTATCACTTATAATAGACACAACTGAATATTTTTTTCACATTTTGAACATGGTAATAATAAGATAAAAACATTGATAAAGTATATTTTTTATATTAAAGAAAATAAAACCATGTAAACATATTGAAATCATAAAAAAATAAAATAAAATTTTTACAATAAAGTTTTATTCATTGAATAGTTAATCATAAATCCAAATTTATTAGTTCATGATTTATAACATTATAACGTTTTTATATATATTAAACTCTCTCTCTAATTTTTACCTTTCATGTAGGAATCATAAATGTGATTATATTCCTTTATTTAATTGTATAACTATAAAACCATTTTTGATATTATAAAACTTGTGTGGTAGTCCAAAATTATTACGTTTGATCCTCTTATTCCATAAGATATCTTCTAACAATATTAAATTAAAAAACATAACATTTTGATCATTTTATTTAGAAAAATTAATGGAATAAATGTTATCTTTTTAGTTTGCATAAAATAAAATAGATCTATATTTAAAAATAATATATTTTTCATTTCAAAATTTAAAAAACATATCATTATCAAATAATAATGAAATTTAAATAATTTTTTTTTAATATTCAACATAAAAACCTTAAAAAATTATAACATATTTAATAACACCAACTTCTCCAAACCCATTAACCTTCACTTTGGTGTTTTCTCAAAGAGTCACAGTTCCTCCATAACATATATAATATGAAAAAAAAATTATTGATCTCCATTATTGTGTCTATAGAAGATATTATCCATATACCACATGCTTTCTTGAGACATTATACAAATTTTTCCTATTAAATAAGTTGGAAGATAGTTTTGGTACCAGTGTTTTTTGGTAAGAAACGGATTAGTAAATGAATATTTAGAAAACCAAAAAAATTTAAAATCTGTATTCATAGGTAATATTGAAGATAAATATTTATAAATGAATGATTTTTTATGTCCCAAATATTATGGATATATAATATAACACTAACTAACCTAATAATAGATTATATTTTAACTAAAATATGTAAAAGTAGATACACTTACTACAGAAATTTTTAAAAATATATTTTTTATTGTTGGGTAATTTATTTATCATATCCAAGTCCATGATTATTTTTATTTAATTATTAATTATCATCATGTTATCATAAATTTCTATTTCATTAACAAAGGTGTACATATTTTGATTTAATTTTTTCAACTTCCTTCTTTATCTTTTTATTTTAATTTTGATAAATTTCAATGTAGTCACATGAGACTTGGAACTATATTTCATTTTCTTCAATTTTTTTTGAATCAAAATATTTTTTATTTATCATTTTCTTCATTATGTTTATTTTATCTTGAAAAAAGAAACTTTGTTTCTACAAAAAGTTTCTTATTATTTCATTAAAATTACTTATATAGTTGAGAAGTTTATATTATATCATTTTTAATTCAATCAGCATCTTCAAATAAATCATCAAAAGTTGGTTTTTCAAAATCAAATTCATTATAATAATAATCATAATATTTAACCTAATTTAATAAATGCAAGAGATATAGTATTTATAATTGTTTTTATATACCAGATTCATCACTAAAATATGAATCCTTAGTTGAAATCCAATAAACTTCTAATGTTTTATTATATCCCATATTTAACCTTTTATTATATATTTAATTATTTTTCCTCGGGAAATCAATTTTGATATATAACATTATTTTATATTCATAATAAGTTAGTTATGATGTATCATTAGAAAATGTATTTCCCTTTATAAATCATTTCAAATAAACTTGAGGATAATCCTTTCCAATTATTCAAGAGTATCTTTTTTTCCTTTGTATATTCCTTTTTACATGAGAAATTTCGACTCATTGAATTCCTTGTAACATAGAATCAAATGAGAAATATGTAACATTCAGATTTGATTTAATAGAAGCTCCTTTTCTACATACAATTTTCTCATCATTTATATTACCAAATTCACAATCATATTGTAACAATGATCCAATGAGTTTATCAAGAATAAGTTCTTTAAAATTTTCACTTTCATCGATTTCATAATTTTTTGTATTTTATTTCTTTGGTAGGGGTAAAAATACTATTTCAACAAGTATAGTTTTATCCACAGTTTCTCCTAGTGCTCTAAAACTTTTTACTATGATTATAAATTTATTTAATATCTTATTAATAGTTTCTTATTCACCTATTTTAAAATATTGATATTACAAGGTTAACATTTCATGTTATGTTATCTTTTTATTATATATGAAATAGTGTGTAGCTTAAACTTTTATGCAAATATGATGAGTAGGTTTTCATACTAATAAATGGTTAAAAAAATTTCATCCAATAAAAAATACAAAATATTTATAATAATATAATTAAATATATACATTTCCCCAACATTTCCATTTAAATATTCTGAGATCAATTTCTTGTATTTATTATGGTGTTACCAAGATATTTCAGTGATAAATTCTTAGCTATTTTAGAAAAGCTTATATTATAGCTTTATAATATCCATAGATACTTTCATAGAAGAAATGGGGTCATTGAGGAATCAACCCACCATTAGAACATTAAAGTGCTATATAAATCAATACATTATCTTAGATCGTTATGTTTAGGATAAGTTTAGAAAACAATATCAATATACACTAGATAATATAGACATTTTGAGTATAGAAAATTTATCCCTCAAGGTTCATGCTTTGAAGAAAAATATTATACCAATTAGATAGATGAATGAATGATAAATAGTGGTGAATTAACATTCTTTTGAAATTCTCAATATTCTATTAGAGTTAAAATTATTTAAGTAGTATAAAAATTAAATATGAACACAATGATTCTTAAAGAAGTTCAGATCAAAGTTGTCCTATATCTACTTGCACTTCTCTATATCCTAGAGTGAAATGTCATATACTAAAATAAAAACATCTAAATGGGATAGAAAATCCAAGTAAAAGATACCATTTCTATTTGAGGAATAATCAACATAAGATTCTGAATTTTTAAGGTCAATCATAACCCATTACAATACAACCTTTTTAACTTGGATTCATAACCCAAAAATTCTGACTTTTTTAACCCAGAGTCACTACCCAAATGTAACTATTCATATAGATATCATAAAATATGACCTAACACTGAATGAAAATATATAAACTAATTTTTAAATCTAAGATAAATATAATAAAGAAATTACAACACCATAAAATAAAAAATTAGATCCTAAAATTATGAACATAATGGTTTTGGAAGCTTCGAATCACTTAAGAAACGTACTTCTTCAAAATGATTTCAAGCCAAAATTATTTTAAAAGTGTTCATAAAAGGTTTATAATGTATCAAAACTCTTTGTTATTTCATACTTATTCTTTTAAATCTCTACTTATGTATATTACTCATGCACAATATCTTTATAAGTAATAATCATTGTAGTCTTTTTTCCTAAAGCATCCTGTCATGAATGTAAATACAATTAAATATCGTATATTAATTCAAAATATTCACAGTGATTTCTCATTGATTTCCAAGATGATAAATCATATGTTTTCTTCCCTTTAATTCTTGTGTAATTATAATTTCATATTGACAAATGTCATTCCTTTAATGTTATAAATAGTAGACTAAATGTGAAACTGTTAATATAATTATATCCTTGATTTCATAAAATAAATTGAAAAATTAATTATTAAAAAATAAAACATGTAATTAATTCTTTGAAAAATAATAAAAATGACTATGTATTAATTTCATATTGAACTAGTTCTTCCAAGGGAATAATTTTACTGTAAGGATAATTTCCCAGTAAAGTTTATATTCTGTATAAGAGCCATTTTCTTTCATAATAATGGATCTACGTAAGGATCAGTTTATTATATAGAGATATATCTACCTAATGATCAATCTAATTAAAATGTTCTATTTTATAAGGATGAATTTTTTATGTAAGGATTATATTTTACATTATAAGGATAAAATCTAATATCTACATGGATATTTCAATCTACATAAGGATTATATTAAAAATTCACCAAATTTATTGACATAAGATTCAATAAGGATCACATATGAGTCATTTGAAATCTGTATATGAGAGAAATCACAGGAAATTATAATAACATAAAAGTCAATTAAGAATTCATATAAGAATAAAAAATCACATAATAGTTAAACACAATAAAAATTTCATAATGTAATAATTCAAAATCTACATAAGGGTTTCTAAGAGTCTTATAGTAAGAGTACTTCACATATAATTACTTCATATATGAATAAAACACATAAAAATTATGAGTAACTTAACCATATAATACTAAATTGTATTTTACATAGGGATATATCACCTATAAAAAAATTGAGTCTTTTTAACTATGTAAGAGTAAAGTAGTATTCCAAATATTTAAAAAAGTTTATAATTTTTTTAAAGAAAAATAGACATAATAATAATATAATGAATAAAAAAATTAAACAATAATTAAACAATGAAGAAAAAATAAAAAATAAAATTTTTAACCTAATTTTTTTATTTTATAAGCCCTGCAAGATTTATTCAAATAAATCCTTTATTATAACTCATGGGAGATGGAATAAAAAAAATAAGGATTTTATACTTATAAAAAAATTAATATAGAGAAATTAATCACTCTAAAAATTGCAATATCATCTTATTCATTACTTATAAGTCTACTATGTTGTATTTTACTCTTCGATGTCCAATGATATTTGTTCCTCCTCCTTAAAAGTTATATCTATTACAGTATTACTTGGAATTTATAGCATAATTACTATTATTTTATCCTCATTAGTATCATTAAAAACTATCAATGTATCCTCGATAGAGGATGAGTGAGCTCTTTGTTATCAAGATTTATCAAAACAAGCCACATTCAATAACTGGATAGAGATATCCCAGGGACTAATAGGTTTTGATCTTCCATTAAAAATATTTTATAAACCATGGTTTTATCTAACCATATCCTTATATTTCCATTCTTTATCAATAATAGTTTCTCTATTTACGAGAGTACCAATTAACTCAAGCATGGAAAAAATTACCACCATATTTTAAACTGCATAAATCATCTATATTATAGTCAGTTGAACCAACAAAAAATGTTTATGACATATTTATATCTAAAACTTTACCATACACTATTAGTATCATTGTAAAAGAATAATATTAATAATAACACCAACAAAAAATAATAATAATCGAAAAGGGTCAACCATGGAACCTCGAAACATAGGATCCTCCCCTATTATGAAATTAAAAAAAAGAACATATAGGATAGTTATTTTCATGCCTATTATCACCTATCTTAATTCATGAGTGTAAAAATTTACAAAATAAAACAAAATTAAAAAAATTGGGGACACAAGACATGAGAACATGTACCGATACAGTATCAAAAGACATCAAAGAAAACTAGCAGGTTGTAACCTGTTATTGAATACCAAAAATAAATTTTATTTATTCAAGATAGGATTACAAATGATATAATATTTAGATCTATTACAAATTATATAATAATAACTATGTCCTCTTGAGTACCAAACTCATTTATAATGACCTCACTACCAAGGAATCATTTTCCAAAGGTTTCAATTATCATTATCTTATGGTACTTCTGTATTTTGGGAAAAGGGATGGTCATCTAAAGCTTGAACTAGTTGAAGTTTCATTTGAATAATATACTGAATAACAACCTACATTGTAGTATCTACATTCTTCAGTTCATATACTACCTCTGTTATAGTAATAATATCTATCAGAGTAATATTCTAAATCTATCCCCCTTTCCTTACTTTTATCAACCCTATATTGACTAGGAACTAACTATATACGGTAAACATAAAAAATTGAGTGGTATCCTTCTCTGAAATTTTCGGTCACTAGTAGAACCAATATCGGGGGGTCCCCCATATTTTTATTCAGATTCATAGAAAAGGAAACTGTCAATTTCTTTTTGTCGTTATAGTCACTTGAAACAATCATAAGCTTCTACTATGTCAAAAATAATCACCATACACTTAAAAATCCTACTCAAAGTCAGTCTTCCCATACCCACTACTATCTTTCTCATTTTCAATGATAAGTTATTCATTGAATATTAAATCTCTATCTTCAATATGTGAACAAGAACCTTCACCCTTATGAATATATTGAAATCTATTTACTTACTCTTTAATTTATAAGAAATAAAGTATACAATTTTAATATGTATTAACCTGGTCACTATCAAAAACACTATCCCTAAAGAAGTATCAGTCCCTACTCGAGCCTACAATCGATAATCATCATGTAAAATGTAAGTACCCTTCTCCACACCAACTAATATTTGGATATAATAAGTGGAAAAATATTAGTTGGCTCTATCCTCCCTTCTATAAGACCAATAAAATTCTCCTTTCCAAAACTCCCTTGTATATATTCATATCTATCTTGAGAAAGAAGAAATAGGTATATTTCACTATATAGTCACTAACCCTAAAATTCTATCTCGACACCAGATATAGTATCTCAAGATACATGTGACCTTTAAGCAATGATTCTTGAGACTTATGTTTTAGATTGGGAATACCATACACAATGTTTCATATCTATTAATGTGAGGCCCCATATAGGTTACCACTCCCTTTAGATTCATTTTCTTTTTACACATAATAATTCACCATTATTTTTTTCCAAACATAGACATAGTCCACATGACCTTGGAATGAGAATAATCTAAAAAGAAGAATCCAAAACCATTTTTTTAATTTTAATATTACATTATAATCCACATAAAATCTAGTAAGTTTCTAATTATCAATAGTCAAGTTAATTTATCTTTATCAGAAGAAATAACTACTTTATTCATCAAGGATTCACTTATATCAATGACAACCAATATCCTAGTAAAGTTTCCAAAATAGACCAGATATTTTTCCTTGTATATTTGAAAAGGATCCTCAATGGTATCGGTAATATCATAAAGAATCTTATGGTTCAAAATAATCCAATTCAAACCATAATTCCAAATACATATGTACACATAATTACTTTTTATGGAAAAATGATTTACATAAAAAGAATTTTAATGGATGTGAATATAATATGGTATCAAATATAGAGACTTGATACTCCAAGTCTATTACTTTATGTTTTTATAAGGAAAAAAGGAAATTAAAGAAGTTTTTCCAGAGATAAATGAAACTCCAATTAGAAAATACACAAATCATGGAAACATGATTTGACATATCATCATTGGGCCAAGGTTTCACCCCTTTCAAAACAATAATCTAAGGAATATTAAAATATTTTCATAGTTCTGGGTTATCAAAAATCATTTTAGAGTTTTCATACACATGATTCATGGATACCTCCTTTAGTATTTTCATTATAACCAAATACTTAAAGGAGTAGATCAATCTTACTGCTTCTATCTTGTATCATTCTTGATTGTTTATATACATTTTGAACCTTATCTTCTTCATCATGTTGATAATTTTACTATGAATGACCCATTAATACTTCATCAAAGTCTATAACTTATCCTCATAGAAAATTTATCTAAAAGTAGAAAAACTATATATATAAAAATTCACCATTACCACTCACGAATTGCTTCAAAATCACACTCTCATCACACCATCAACTCAATAATAATCTGAAATGATCTGAGGAATGAGTTGGACAGCCAAACAATAACCCTAAAAAATATATTAAATAAAATGATTGTTAATATAAAAACTTTTGGTTCAATGAACATACACAGACAATAATTCGATAATATTAAAACCCATCATATAAGAAACGTCATAAGTTCAAAAAAAGGTCAAAATAATGTCATTTCTCAATCAAATATTCTCTCAAAGTAGAATCAAATACCCAAATTGATGGCAATAAAATATTCATAGTATAAAATAATCATGGAACAATTATGTATTCAATATATTTGGGAGTATCAAACACCAATAATCCCACAAATGAACCTTTTATAATGTGTTTGTTATAGCATAATCAATGTAGTGGTAGGTTGAGAATTGACCAAAGAATCAAAAATATAAAAATAAGAATAAAAATTGAAGAATATAAAATGTTTGTATATCAGTATTTAGTAATGGAACAACATAAAATCCTCAAATTTAATTTGAAAATAGCATGAAACACTACTCAACACTTCATGGAAAGTGTCTAGTGAAACAGATTCAATCTATCAAATATTTCCTCTACAAAACCTAATTACAATCAATAGTGTATGTCCCATGCAGACATCTAATATAGTCTACTGTTTCTATAGATCCAAGGATATCATTTAAAAAATATAATGAAAAGAACTCTACCAAAACCATAGATACATATTTGGTATAATATAGTGAAACAGAAAACAAAAACATATAAGTATTAAAACCTCTAGTTATTTGACATTCATTAAAATTTAAACACAATAAAATACCACGTTTAAAGAAATATTTGATATTTAATTAAAAAAAATATCTATATATAATAGTCTAAATAAATTTATAACTTATTGAAAGACTACTCCCATTCTATAAATGAGGTTGTAAAATAACTAAAAATAATAGTGGAAAAATAATAACACCAATAATGTCACTTAAGAAAAAACACTACTAAATAAGAAACCTCCAGGAAAAAAATTATTCCATTATCCTTAAATGTTGGGAGAGATAAACATTTTGTCTTAAATTTCATCTTTAGGTATCATATTTCCAAATATAACTACTCCTAATTAATTTGTATATAATGAAAGTAAGGATTCTAATGAAATTTATATTCGATCTCAGAAAACATATTTTCTCTAATATTTAGCTAATCATCAATAGTTATGTCCCAATTTTGATATTTTCTAAAGTTTAGTGTGGATTAACCCTTAACCAAGGGGTATATTTATTCCTTAAGACCCTCTTTAATAGAATGGGTGTGGTTCCTTATCTTATTAATATCTTATATATTTTCATTATCGAAGGATAAGATATGATCCATAGCAACTTCAGGATGCGGAGGAATATTTATTTTTATATCAAAAAATATTCCCAAGGATCTAGTATCAATAGTTCTCTATAATTTTGAGTAATCCTAAAAAAATCATTCCTAGGATGTGAAGTATTAAATCCTTCTGAGTCATCCATTATATTCTATCCTTTATTATCAATTGAGTACAACATATCATCTTCAATATGGTACACTTGTTCATTTTAATATTGAGTGGATTCAAAAGAGTTATTGTGAGTTATGTAAGTCTCTTCATAAGTAGAAAGAATAATTTCTAAGTTATAACATGTATGATTATCCATTTTCTCAATGGTTGGTTGGTATTTGATAAGAGAAAAAATCGAAAGTAATCCTCAACCATAAGACTCAAAGAATGAGATTGTTTAGAAGGATTGGTAAGGTTCTTATTGGCATGATGATTAGAAGTATCTCAATGAGTAAACTTATATCTAGGTACCACAGAGTCATGAGCTCCAAGAATCGAAAAATAACAATATACTTTCCCTCATAAATCCAATCCATCTTCTATCGGACCAAAGACCTACCGCAAGATACATGTTTCCTTAAATTTTTAGAATAGTAAGTTTTGGTTGAGTAACCTAATTTTCAATATAAATAATAATATTTAGGAATATTCTAATAGAAAATTTCATTCCAAAATCCATGATCACAACTTTTAATCCAAATATCTTGAGGAACATGCTTCATCATGTCAACATCAATGTAGATCCTAAGCATTGAGTATCGAGATAATTTTAACATCACTAATCCAATTAAATATCTTAGCCAATGAGATTGGTGATAGAAGTGGGGGAAATAATCTTAAATATATTAATATGAAGTCCCTAAAAACCAAAACCATACCAGAAAATTTGAGGGTTCTTTATAAATTTCAAAATTAAAAAACCATTTAATAATTTTAATCATGCATCCTAAAAAACTAGACTCCCTTTTCAAACATATATAACTATATTTATCTGATGAAAATTATATAATTACATGAAATAAATCCAAGAGTCCAACATTGAATGAAAAAACAATATATTCCAAATATATCTAGAAAACATTGAGGGAGGGATATCATTTTTAAAACAAATCAAATAGGGAAAACCGAAAACCTAATAATAATGATTATGTATCCCTCTACAATAATGAGATCATTGGAAAAACACTCTGATGAAATGATGTTGGGGAAATAACAATTGATTTTGTTTCGTGTCTAGTGACAACATCCATGTGTTATAAATTTGTATTTTCATGGATATCTCATCAATAAACCCCTTACAATGAGATCTAATAAGTCTTTATAGTCCTCAAATATAAAATGGAAATAATGAATCCCTAATAATCACACCAACAATAAAAACAACAACAACAAAAATAATAACAATAATAATAATAAACAAAAACAATAATTTGTATTGGGTTGATGGGTTATAAATAAAACTAAATATACATTATACCAAGGACTATTGTGTTCTTAATACATCTCTAGCCCAATATTGATTTACCACCATCTTCACCTATTTTATTACAAATTTAAATAACCAATAAAATGAACCCTTTAAAAATTTCCATGAATACCCAATTTGATTGACCAAAAGTAATATGAAAATATTACCCTATTGTCGCATTTTGTAATGATCTATGACTCAATGAAATTTTAAAAGACCAAGAATAAAACCAATTTTTGATAGAACAGACGGTCTATGTAAATACTAGCCAATTTTGTCATTATTTTCCAAATAATACAATTGAAATTTAATATATAATTTCTATATCCAAATATATCAAGTGGAAGGTACTATGTGCATTATGTATTAGGAATGAAATCGAGGCCATCTAAATTAATGTCTCATTGAAAACTTCACATGCAAATCTACATTTAAGGATGCAAGTATCCCCTTATGCCATCTTCATTGTACAAAAATTGAAAAATAAAACCTCAATTATTTCTTTCCCCTTCTAGATTTCCATTTCTACTAGAGAATATTAACATTACATACACCATTTCACAAAAAAAACATGTGTAATGGCCTAGACCTCACTGGTCCATTCCATTATGAAAATTAGTTCTATGAGGTGTTTCGGGAGGTTAAAGTGACTTATCCCTAACACTTTTCCAATTTTCCAGTGTTTTGAATAGTTCCATTGGTGAAGAGTTCCAACGGTAGACCATTATGAACAGTGGATCGGTAACCTTATGTGAACAGTGTCATCGGTGACCTTCTGTGAACAGTGCAACAGTAACCTTAGGTGAACATTGTTAGCATTCACCTTCTGTGAACAGTGTCATCAGTAACCTTCTGTGAACAATGAAACGGTAAACGTAAGTGAACAGTGTCATCATTGACCTTCTGTAAACAGTGTCATCAGTGACCTTCTGTGAAAAGTGAAATGGTAACCTTAAGTGAAATGTGTCGTCATTGAGATTTTTTAAACAGTGTCATCAATGACCATCTGTGAATTGTGAAATGGCAACCTTAGGTGAACAGTGTCATCAGTGACCTTCTGGGAACACTGACACCAATGACCTTCTGTGAATAGTGACATCAGTGGACTTCTATGAATAGTTACATCTATGAACTTCAGTGTATAGTGTTTCTAGAATCGTACGGTGTACAGTGTTTCTTGAGTGGTAGGGTGTACAGTGTTTCCAGAATGGTAGGGTATACAGTGTTTCTAGAATGGTAGGGTGTACAATGTTTCTAGAATAGTAGGGTGCACAGTGTTTTCAAAATGGTAGTGTGTATAGTGTTTCCAAAATGGTAGGGTGTATAGTGTTTCCAGAATGGTAGAATGTACAGTGTTTCCAGAATGGTAGGGTGTACAGTGTTTCCAGAACGGTAGGGTGTACAGGGTTTTAAGAAGGGTAGGGTGTACAGTGTTTTCTAGAACAATAAGGTGTACAGTGTTTCAAGAATAGTAGGGTGTAAAATGTTTCCATAATGGTAGGGTGTACATTATTTCCAGAATGGTTGAGTGTACAGTGTTTCCAAAATAGTAGGATGTAAAGTGTTTCCAGCTTCCTACAGTTTTTCCCCTTGGATATTTCCATTAATGTAAAATGAATTTAAATAATCATTTTAAGGAATCTAAGGCCAATTTAAAGGTCATAACTGCTATATTAATGTTTCTTAAGGCTGGGATGTCTTTACTTAGTCAAACTATGTGGTTTAATGCTATCTTCTTTTAACGGAGAATCCAGCGTATCTTAAACTGGTTCTCCGTTAAATCTTCTAAAGGGATGATATATCTTCCTTATTCTTCCTCCTTGTTCTACCTTGTGCAAGACTCTCAAACCTTTCCTTCTTCCCATATGAGTAGTGTGAACGAACCTTAATCCTCAGATATCTTTCCCCTTTATGTTCTTCTTGCTGTATGTTCACCCGCTGCTTTGGTACAAGCAGCAAGGGTCGATCCTTCATCAAAATAAGGTATGTTTTATCACGGTTATTTTGGATTAATATTATTTTACCAATCCTTTCCATGTTATGGAATGTGATCTCCATACTTCTAATGAATTTCTCTTGGGTTTTGGTTGGTGTGGTTGTACCTTGGAATCCTCAGGTGGATGCAGTTGTCACGAGAGGAGGTGATCATGATCTGTTTTATGGATCGTTCTTGTATAAAGAATGTCAAGAACCGTTTGAGGTTGAGGATTTTTTGATTTTATTTTCTTTTACTTGCAAGTGTAGAGTTAGCATGTTTTATCCCACTGGATCACAATGGAATTGACATAATAAATATTTGAACTAAAAAAATAAATTGATATCGATCGTATGTTATTGCCTCTTGTTTTTCTAGATAGTGTGATATCTATGCTTCCTTTGTTTGGATTTTCTTTCTTAATAGAAATTGGAAAGGAACGTAAAGACATAATTAATCAATAATTGTGTGGATAATGATATGGAGTTATGTAAATGAATCAGATTCTTCTTTTTGTAATTTGATTTTAATAAAATTGGTGAAGTAAACAAGTTTATTTATTTGTGATCTCTTACTAGTTAGGTTTCCAGAATTTGGAAACTATGAATAATAAATCAGTTAATCCAATATAGATTAAAGGACTGGTTATTTGATAAAATAAAATTCCTTGTAGGGTTCTGAGTTACCCTCTTACTTGTTTAAGGGTCAAGAGCCCAATTGATATGATGTTTGTTTTCTTGTTGCTTGTGTTGTGATGCGAGCCTGGATGGCTGTTATGATATGTGCGAGCATGGAGGCCTACTGGTTGTCTCATCAGTTGATTCATAGAGTGTAGATATGCATCGGTTTATGCATGTGGGTGTCAGGGAGGACACCAGGGATGAAGAAATTGCTTGGATGTGAATGTTTGGATGCTTACTGATTATTTTTTGTTGTTTATCTGTTTTACTATCACCACTGCTCAAGGTAGCTGGTTTTGCATTCCATACATCTAAGATGGTTGAAGACACACGGGGTATTCCACGTGATTTCCGTGTTTAGCTTCTTAAGGGAGTATGGGTCTACACTCAATCTATATGCAGCAAAGACTCTACGGGTAGTTCATCTACTCACCATGTTGAGCCCCCTTGAGTTTAGTAGCGTAGAATTTTTTTCTAAAATGTATTGGAATATGGGAAATTAATAATGTTGTCAATAAATGATTTAATAAATGATTTTAACCCAAGGGTTTGAAGATTGTTGGGGCGAAATGCTAAGGTTTTGATTTGAACGAATAGTGTACTTTAGGAGTGATACTAATGAAGTTTAATGTGGAATTTTTATTGGTTAATTAATGTTTAAAGAATTAATTAACATAAAGTGAAACTGATAAAAAAGGGAATGAAATAATGTATTAAATATCTTTAAATGGATGTGTGCTTATATGATACCTAGCCTCAGAAGTGGTAGCTCGTAGTCTGAGAGACGTTAGCTTCAGTTTATTCTAAGACTAGGTTATTCCCATAGTGGTGTTGTGAGATATAGTATATTCTGTTTTTGTGTGTTTCTATATGCTAATCCACCCTGTCAGAAAGGGAAACTGACACCCTGGGGATTCTGAGACTTGGGGGGTGTTTTCCCCAACATTCTGGTGGGAGGATGGATGGCTGACTACCCCCTTCGGCCCCGCTCTCTTCTCTTGGTAGTTACTTGTGCTGGTAGTAATAGTGGTTAGTTTTCCCCATATATGTATGCAGAGGGATATAATGTCTTGTGTCTATTCACACACATATATTCTGGATATAGTATCATATGGACTACTATAGGTGTAACGTGTATAGGCTTTGATGGCTTGAGGATCCTTACGTGGTGTATGGGATGTAATGGCTTGAGGTATAATACCTGACTTATGATACTTTTTATGAGAGCTATGGTGGCTCCCAAAAACTAGCTGGTTACTTTTCTCACGTGGACATGGTGGCTTTGTTGCATGAGGTTCATGGTATGGTGCTTCTCCCAGGTGTCTGAGGGAAAGCCTTTTTGGAGAGAGATGCTTAGGATGTGTGACGTTGGGGTGAAGCGGAAAACCAGTGGGGAAGAAGTAGCGGGGTACCATAGATATTATTTATTATATGATATATTCTTATATATGTTACTTGGTGAGAGTATCCATGGTGAGGATGGGAACTTAGTATACCTGTTTAGGTGACCGGTCAGTTTCACTTGTTGTTCATTGTGATTTTGTATGCTTTCTTTTCTTTTTCAAGAGAGGATTCGGGGATGATCCTACTGAGTATATTGTTATACTCACCCCTGTGTTATATCAACTGTTTTTTAGGTCACTTGGAGTAGGTTGGAGATCGGGTAGGTATCTAATAGCTTGGGGTTGCAGGAGCTGTTCGAGCTTTTGGTTGCTGCTGTTTTACTTTTTTTGGGTACTTGAATTTTTTCCCTTTCAGTTGTAGCAGTTTTACATGACATTACATATGTGAACTTGGGTTTTCATTTATATTTCTGTATGATTTGTAGTTGGTTGGTGTCTATCTTATCTCTCTCTTTCAAATGTATTCTCTCAGAGGGTTATTAATCCCATTTGTCTGGTTACTATGCCCTTTATGCTAGTCACCAACATGAGGCCTACAGGAGGCAGGACTGTGGGGTCATTATCTCCCTTCTCACATTGCTGGCCTAGGAGGGGTACACATTTTGGGGAGGGTTCATGACAGAGTGGTATATATAGGAGTTTGAGGGATATGGTGGAGATTGGTGTTAGGCACAAGTGAGGTTTCATGGGTTGGTTGTGAAACAGTGTCATTCATGTTTAGAAAGTGTTGTAAACACTGGAGGCCAACAGAGACATAGGCATTTAGTGACCCCTATGATCTGATGTATGGACCTTTAAGTTTACAATGGCTACTAAACAAGGTGAAACTAGATGCAGTTTAGAGACCTAGGAAAGGATCATGCATCATTCTTCTTTGTGTTTGTGTTCGAATGGGTAGACCATGGGATAGGATTACCAAAAATGAAGAAAAGAAAGAAACAAATTATTTAATTATGAGACTTCCATATTACAGGTTTAAGAGCTATAACTGTTTGTTATTTTATAGGTATGGCTCCAGGTTGACGTCCTCATCATGTTTTCATAGAATATTTGCACTAGGCTATGCTAGCAGATCGTCACCAGTTAGAGGTCGACGAAGACTACACTAGGAGGAGGACACTCTGAGAGTTTCCGTGGTAGATTATGTAGAAGTATGAGGGATCTGTTTCAGATTCAGTCCTAAAATACTGGTTAGAGGTTTTCAATATAGGCATTAGTTCGATCTGTTCTTGGAAGGAGCGTTGGATGTTCTTGGTTGTGATGATGCTGCATGGAGCAGCAAGGCAGTGGTGGTTCATATTCCTCGGGGATCGCGAGGTGTCAACGATATCATGGGAGGAGTTCCGAGACATGTTTAGGGTCAAGTTTTTTTCTTTAACTGTGAAGGCTTCCAGTCTCCATGAGCTTTTTACCCTTCGATAGAGGATCTCTATTGAGTGAGATTAAGGAATCCATTTCAGAAACCATTTACGATATGCTTCGGAACTGTTTCCAGATGAGGAGGCCAGGGCGAGGCATTTCGAGGAGGCCTTGCATCCATAGATCCAGCGGCAGGTCACCCCATTTTTGCTGAAGACATATCTTGATGTGCGGGCAAGGAAAGACGTTGTCGAGAGAACATTGGCTAGAATCGGATCATCATGATAGGGGAGTTGTTATGATTTCTCAAGAAGTAGAGCTTTGGTCTGGGGTTCCCAGTTTCCAGGGCAGAAGAGTTTCCATTAGGCCAGGGGTATGTCCCATCCCTTAGCATCTCGTTTCTCCGAGGGCAGTAGACCTCAGTCCTATACCAAGGGATCAAGTGCTTTTTTTCTTATGGTGGTTTAGGTCATCAGCAGAGAGAGTGCTTGACCTTTTAGAGTAGTCACCGTGCACTAGGTGTTCCTCTCCAGGTTCCTTTGTTGATGCAGTTCCAGAAGAGGCAACAACAACATGTTTTACAAGCTTTAGATCAGTAGAGGGTAGATGGGGCAGGCAGATGATAACCCCATGACGCTTCTTTTCCTCAGAGAGAAGAGTGCGGCCATGGTGGCGGTCTTCATCACAGTCAAAGAGTTCATGGAGGTGGTAATGCTTAGATTCATGCTTTAGAGTTGCTAGCACAAGGCGAGCCAGATGTTGTTTGAGTTACCATTTTCTTATTTTATACCTAGGAGTATTCCTTATTTGATTCAATAGTGACACACTCTTTCATATCACATACCCGTGTCCATGCTTTGGGACTTGAAGTAGAGAGGCATCCAGTTCCCTTGGTGTTGAATATTCCAGTTGGAGGTCGAGCTGATTTGTTTGAAGTATGTAGAGACTGTGAGCTAGTGTTAGGGAAACACCACTTTTGAGGATATTTCATATGTTTACGAATACAACCATATGATGTCATCCTCGGCATGGATTGGCTGTATTCGGTGCAGGCTATCATTGATTGATTCAGGAAGCAGGTCATTTTCTTCAATGAAGATGGAGATCTGGTGGTGTTTGATGGTGATCGAGATACTCTGATGGGTCATAGGTGTGTTTTGTCCTTATGATCCATGATGGCCGATATGATTTTGAGTTCTCTAGTGGTTCAGCAGTTTTCATTTCCTAGGTTTTTGAAGAGTACCCTAATGTCTTTCTAGAAGAGGTTGTAGAATTACCCATTTGATGAGAGATTGATTTTGGGATTGAACTACGACCAGGAGCATCTTGTATCTCTATGTATCCATATAGGATGGCCCCTTATGAGTAATGATAGTTACATATATAGCTTGATGGTCTCTTACAGTGCATTTTGGTTCAGCCGAGTGTGTCACCGTGGGGTGCACCAGTTTTGTTCGTGTAAAAGGATGATTGCAGTTTGCGGTTGTGTGTCGATTATCATTGCTTGAACAAAGTGAAAATAAATAATCTCTATCCTCTTACATGTATTGATGATTTATTCGATCAACTTTAGGGTGAAATTTGGTTCTCACAAATCAACTTGAGTTCAGGATATCATCAGATGTGTGTGAAGAATGAATATATCCTGAAGACTACTTTCTGTTGTCTTCATGGGCATTATGAGTTCATTGTAATGCTAGTCGGCATGAAAAATTCCCCATTTGTGTTCATTGGATTTATGAACGCTATGTTTGGTGAGTTCATTGAAAAGTTAATTGTAGTCTTTATTGACGACATCCTTGTGTACTCCATGTCAGAAGAAGAGCATGTTGAGCATCTACACACCATTTTGGGAGTTCTTCAACAACATCAGCTATTTGGGAAGTTCTCGAAGTGTAATGTTTGGGCATGAGTAGTCTGTTACTTGGGGAATGTTGTGTCCCAGTAGGGAGTAGTTTTGGATCCATTGAATATAGAAGAAGTTGTGTCTTGGGAATCCCCCAAGACAGTGTTAGAGGTGTGTTGTTTCCTTGGTATTGTAGGCTACTACAAGAGTTTCATAGCTGATTTGTCACGAGTGGAGACTCCTCTGACAACATTGATAAGGAATTATAAGGTGTTTATATGGACTGATTAGTTTCATGAATATTTCGAGTATCTAAATGAGAAGTTAGTAAGTGCTTTAGTAATTTTTCTTCAAGCAGAGGGAGTTCAGTTTGATGTTTTCTGTGACGCTTCGCATCTGAGGTTAGGCTATCATCTGATGTAGTAGAGATCAGTTGTTTCTTATGGGTCTCATTAGTTGAGTCTCCATGAACGTAACTATGCCACACACATTCATGAGTTGGCAGCTATGGTGTTTGATCTGATGTTGTGGAGACATTACCTCATAGGTGAGCGCTTTGTGGTTTTCACCGATCATAAGAGTTTCACTTATATTTTCTCCCAGCATGACTTGAACATACGACAGCAGAAGTGGATTTAGTTATTATAGAAATTTGAATTCAAAAAATCATATACACCTAGAAATGGTAATGTTGTTGCTAATGCACTGAGTCGAAAGTCACGTAGTGATGTTGTGCATGAATCCAGTGATTCCTGGAGAGTAATGGAAGAACTTTCTGCATTACATCTTGATATGGGAGAAGATGAGGGTAGAGGTTGTCTTTTCTAGATGGTAGTACAGTCATCTCTAGTGCATAAGGTGGAAGATTCCCAGTTGGAGGATTTAGAGGTGGAGTTCTGGAGAGATCAAGTTGTTTGTGGCGAGGCCCTGAAGGGTGGTCTAAGGATGAACAGCACCGAGTGTTGTATCATGGAAGTATTTTTGTTCCTTTGGCGATGCACAAGAAGGTTATCAGAGAATTACATAGTTCTCCTTTAGTAGTGCATCCTGGAGTGAAAAAGATGTACTGAGCCTTGGGGAGCCAATTTTGGTGGCTTGGGCCGAAGCATGCAGTTGCAGAGTTTGTGTCTCGATGTTCGGTCTCCCAGAAGGTGAAGTTCAAACACCGTGTTCCTGGTGGTCTACTCCACCCATTAGATATTCCTTAGTGGAAGTTGGAGGAAATAAAAATGGACTTTTTATGGGTTTACCTCGAGCTCCAGGAGGACATGACGTTATTTGGGTGGTAGTAGATCATTTAACAAAATCATCCCACTTTATAGCGATCAAGGAGCCGAGCTTAGTGGGTGTTTTGCCAAGGCAATATCAAGAGGAGGTGGTGAGACTTCATAGAGTCCCAAGGATGATCATTTCTGATTGAGATCCTCATTTTACCTCCTGGGTGTGGAGAGGTCTCCAACATGCTTTTGGTTTTCTTCTATAACTTAGCCCTGATTTTCATCCTCAGATGGACGGTCAGACAGAGTAGACCATCCATGCTCTTGAAGACATGTTATGCTCTTGTGTCCAAGATTTTGGAGGTTTAAGGATGAGGTACATACCTTCGGTAGAGTTCTCTTACAATAATAGTTTCCACTACATCATCAGTATGGCGTCATTTTAAGCCTTGTATGGACGGCCTTTCCGTTCACCGCTGTGCTGGACTCGGGTTGGAGAGTCAGTAATTCTCAGACCGGAACTAGTGTAGAATACAATAGAGATGGTTCTGCTGATTTTTGAGAGGATAAAGATAGAGAAAGATCATCAGAAATCATATGCCAATCAGAGGAGGAGACCCTTAGTGTTTAATTTTGAGGATCACATGTTTCTGAAGGTGACTCTCTATCGTGGGAAGCGAAGGTCAGGTCATGGGAGTAAGCTTTATCCCTAGTTTGTTTGGTTGTTTGAGGTGTTTTCTCTTGTCAAAGCTATGGCGTATTGAGTAGCCCTTCCCCCACAGATGAGCCGGATATATGGATGTTTTCCATGTATCGTAGCTCCATCCTTATCTTCATGATGACTCTCACGTCATCGATTGGGGAGAGATCAATGTTGATGATTATGCAACCTTTGAGGAGTGGCTTGTGGAGATCTAAGACTACAAGGATAAAGTGTTTCACGGTCATTATATTCCCTTGGTTCATGTCTTGTGGTGACACGGCGGCATGGAGTAGAGTACCTAGGAACGTGAGTCAAAGATACAGGCTTAGTACCCAGAGTTGTTTGATGATTAACTCTTGTCATGTAATGATTTACCCTTTGTGGTTATAGACCTAACTTGTTTATGATAAGGATTTCTTTGGATTATTCTTCTGGCTTGCTCTATTTTGAGAGGTATCTCGATGGGAGGTTGTTCTGACTTTCTTTCTGTTCACTTTTAGGTTGGTTTTGAATTCTCAAGGATGAAAATGTTATGAGAGGTATCTAATGTAATATCCCAGACCTCTCTGGTCCATTCCTATATGAAAATTAGGTGTATGAGGTGTTTCAGGAGGTCAAGGTGACTTATCCCCAACAATTTTACAATTTTCCAGTTGTGGGAACAGTTCCATCGGTGAACAGTTCCAATGGTAAACCGTTGTGAACAGTTCATCGGTAACGTTATGTGAACAGTGACATCAGTGACCTTATGTGAATAGTGTCATTGGTGACCTTCTATGAATAATGCAACAGAAACCTTAGGTGAACAGTTCCATCAGTGACCTTCCATAAACAGTGAAACTGTAACCATAGGTGAACAGTGTCATCAGTGACCTTCTATGAATAGTGACATTAGTGACCTTCTATGAATAGTTACATCAGTGACCTTCTGTGAACAGTGACATCTGTCACCTTTTGTGTACAGTGTTTCCAGAAGGGTAGGGTGTACAGTGTTTCCAGAACGGTAGGGTGTACAGTGTTTCTAGAACATTAGGGTGTACAGTGTTTCCAGAATGGTAGGGTGTGTAGTGTTTCCAAAACTGTAGGGTGTACACTGTTTCTAGAACAGTAGGGTGGACAGTGTTTCCAAAACGAGAGGGTGTACACTGTTTCAAGAATGGTAGGGTGTAAAGTGTTTCCAGAATGGTAGGGTGTCCACTATTTCCAGAACGGTAGGGTGTACAGTGTTTCTAGAATGGTAGGGTTTACAGTGTTTTTAGAACCGTAGGGTGTACAGTGTTTCCAGAATGGTAGTGTGTACAGTATTTCCAAAATGGTAGGGTGTACAGTGCTTCCAACTTCATACAGTTTCTCCCCTTTAGCGTTTCTTTTGACGTAAAATGCTTTTAAAGCATCATTTTAAGGACACTAAGGTAGATTTAAAGGCCATAACTACTATATTAATTTTTGTTAAGGTCAGGATGTCTTTACATGGTCAAACTGTCTGGTATAATACAGTCTGCTTTTAATGGAGAATCCATTATATCTTAAACTTATTCTGTATTAAATCTTCTAAAGGGATGATATATCTTCCTTATTTCTAATCCTTGTTCTATATTGTGCGAGATGCTCGAACCTTTCCTTCTTCCCATATGAGCAGTGTGATCGAACCTTATTCCTCAGATCTTTTTCCACTTGATGTTCTTCCTACTGCCTGTGCACCCCTGCTTTGGTGCAAGTAGCAAGGGTCGATCCTTCATCGAAATAAGGTATATTTTATCTTGGTTCTTTTTGCTTAATCTTAACCTAATATTCCTTTCCATTTTATTTCATGTGATATCCATGATTCTAATGGATTTTTCCTTGGTTTTGGTTGGTGTGGTTGTATCATGGAGTCCTCGAGTGGATGCAGTTGTCCCGAGAGGAGGCGATCGTGATCCATTGTATGGATCGTTCTTATATAAAGAATGCCTATAACGATTTGAGGTAGTGGATTTGTTGCTTCTCTTTGATTTTACATGCAACTATAGAGTTAGCATGTTGTATCCCACTGGATCACAATGGAATGAAATAATAAATATTTGAACTGGATAAATAAATTGATATTTATCGTATGTTATTGCCTCTTTTTTTTTCTAGATAGTGTGATATCTATGATTTTTTTGTTTGTATTTTCATTCTTAATGGAAATTGGAAAGGAACGTAAAGCCGGAATTAATCGATAATTTTTTGGATAAAGATAAGGAGGGATGTCAATGAATATGATTCTTCTTGTTGTTATTTGATGTAAATCAAATTGGTTCAGTAATCATGTTTATTTATTTTCGATTTCTTACTGGTTAGGTTTCCCAAATTTGGAACCTACGAATAATAATTCGGTTAATGAAATGTGATTAAAGAAATGGTTGTTTGATAAAAGAAAATTCCTCGTATGGTTCTAAGTTACCCTCTTACTTGTTTAAGGGCCAAGATCCCAATTGATATGATGTTTGTTTTCCTACTGCTTGTGTTGTGATGTGAGCCTAGATAGCTGTTGTGATATGTAAAGGCATGGAGGCCTACTTTGTTTTGGTAGTAGTCGATGCCTAGAGTGGTGATATGCATCAGTTTATTCATGTGGGTGTCGGGTAGGACACCAGGGATGATAAAATTGCTTGGATATGAATGTTTGGATGGTTTCTGATTCTTTTTTGTTGTTTATGTGTTTTACATTCCCCACATCTCAAGGTAGCTGGTTTGGCTTTCCCTCCTTCCTAAAGGGGTCAAGAAGCACAGGGTATTACATGTTCTTTCCATGTTTATCTTCTCAAGGGAGGATGGGTCTACGCTCTTTCTGTAGGCGGAAAAGACTCGACAGGTTGTTCATCTACTCACTGTGTTGAGCCCCCTTGAGTTTAGTCACTTATAATTTTTTTCTCTAATGCTTGGAAATATTGGAATGTAATAATGTTGTTAATAAATTATGGAATAAATGATGTTAACCCAAGGGTTTGGAGCCTACTGGGGTGCAATGCTGAGCTTATGATTTGAAGGAACAATGTACTTTGGGAGCGATTCTAATGAAGTTTAATGTGGAATTTTTATTGGTTAATTAATGTTTAAATAATTAATTAATGTAAAGTGAAACTAAAAAAAGTGAATAAAACAATTTATTAAAGCTATTTAAATGGTTCTGTGCTTATAGGATACCATGTTTTGGAAGTAGAAGCCCTGAGTCCGAGAGACGTTAGCTGCAGTTGAGTCTAAGACAAGGTTATTCCCATAGTGTGGTTGTGAGATATATTATATTTTGTACTTTTTGTGTTTCTATACGCTACTCCACCATGTCAATAAGGGCAACTAACACCTCAGGGATTCTGAGCCCCATGGGGTGTTTTCCCCAACATTCTGGTTGGAGGATGGATGGCTGACTACCCCATTTGGCCCCAATCTCTTCTCTTGGTAGTTACTTGTGCTGGTAGGCACATTGGTTAGTTTTACCCATATATGTGTGTAGAGGGCTGTAATGGCTTGTTGTTATTCACACACATATATTCTAGATATAGTATCCTATGGACTACTATAGGTGTAACTTTTATAGGATGTGATGGCTTGAGGAACCTTATTGGGTGTAGGGGCTGTAATGGCTTGAGGTATAATACATAGTGTATGATACACGTTAAGAAAGATATGGTGGCACCTATAATGTACCTGGTTACATTTCTTATGTGGACGTGGTGGTTTTGTTGCATGAGGTGCATGTTGTGGGGCTTCTCCCAAGTGTCTGCGGGGCAAGCCTTTTTGGAGAGAGATGCTTAGGATGTGCAGCATTGGGGAAAATTAGAAAACCAGTGGGGAAGTATTAGTGGGGTACCATTGATATTGTTTATTATATGATATATTATTGTATGCGTTACTTGGTGAGAGTATCCATGGTGAGGTAGGGAACTAAGTATAACTATTTAGGTGACGAGTCAGTTTCACTTGTTGTTCACTGTTCTTTAGCAAGCTTTCTTTACTTTTTCATAAGAGGCTTCAGGGAGATTCCTACTGAGTATACTGTTATACTCACCCCTTTGTTATATAAATTATTTTTTAGGTCACTTGGAGAAGGTTGGATATCAGTCTGGTATATACTAGCTTGGAGTTGCAGGAGTTGTTTGGGCTTGTGGTTGTTGTTGTTTTACTTTCTTTTGAGTACTTGATGTTTTTCCTCTTTTAGTTATATCAGTTTTGCATGACATTACAAATATGTAATTGGGTTTTCATTTGTGTTTCTATTTGAGTTGGAGTTGGTTGTTTCCTATCTTATCTCTCTATTTCACATGTAATCTCTTAGAGGGTAATTCCTCCCATATGTGTGGTTATTATACCTTCAGTGCTAGTCTCCAACCCGGGGCCTACTGAAGGTGAGACTTGGGGGGTCATTATCTCCCTTCTCAATTTGTCATCCTAGGAGGGGTACACATTGTGGGGAGGGGTTCGTGATGGCATGTGTTTTCCCATGTCTTTGTTATACCTTTTTTTTACTATCCCTACAAATTTTCTACCCATCCTCCATGATGACCCCATAAGTCACCTCGTGGATTTATTTCCCTCATATAACATGTTTTATGTCATGATTCTAAGCATATTTATGAACAATATCTTTCAAAGTTGTTTATTAAATTTGATGTGTCTCCTTTTAAGACAAAATTATTGGGTGAGAACCCAATCCCAGATTGGTTTACAAAGGTAATGGTGTCAAACATATAATATTTGATTGGATACTCCATCTTTCACCAATTGGCTTTTGTATGGAACCCAATAAGGGGTTTTTTGTTGAGCTATGAAAGATTACGCTAAATAAAATTGATCATGTAAAGTGGTATCAAATCAATGGTGTAGACTAGGTGTTATATATGAGGAAAGTCCTCAAATCATCTTGATGATGATGATGGTGTCTCTATTAGAGAATGTGGGTCTATGGGGATTAATTGTGTAAAAAAGTCTTCCAAATAGTAGTGGTTATGTGGTGTGTCCCACTGATAAGAAAAATTATATTTCTGTATGTTTAGATCTAGTCATTTATCATTAAGTGGGATGCCTAGTTGTGTGGCCTTTGGATTAAAGGGATGATTTCTGGGTGAAAACTAAACCCCCATTAGTATCCACAGGGAATGGTAAAAAAATGTAAGATTCAATAGGATACTCCACCTATCAACAATTCATTTTAGGTAGGTATACTTGAAAGTATTATGTGTTTGGCCTAAAAAGACTGGGTTGATGGAAAATAATCCTAAAAAACATCGTGCATGTTCCTATGTGCATTAATGCCTCTTTCACATAAGGTAGCATTTATTGTTTATTTTGAATATGAATCCCTGAATATTTAACATATATTATCCCATTTTTTCGATTTAAAATATACCAGATATGCCTTTTGTTGTCTCCCTGGTGGATCTAACCAATTCATAAATAGGTTGACAACAATACCTCACCACATTCAACTCCCAATGATGGAAACACATTCCAACATCATTCATCACCTGAAACCTGAAAAAAGGATCTAGAAATTTATATTATTTTTACAATACTATATAAATACCAAACTAGAACATCCACCCATATGAATGAGTTTCTACGCACACCTTTGTTAATGAATAACAATTGGGAACAGAGGAATTTTTTAAGACCTGTTATTTCTCTTATTTCATTTGAACAAAGTCATTAAATTTTTTTTGGGGAGATTTACTGCTTGAGATTTTTTTAATGTGTTTTGAATTTATTTCACACTTATATTAATAATTTTTACATTTATGAATCTAATATGAAAAATGAATGCTTCATTTTTGTATAATCATCATTACAGTAGCTACTAAAGGATGATTTTGTGTCTATATACCCATTATTTTCCCTTGTGTAAACATCATGCTGTATCTCTTTTACAATAAAGAAACCACGCATAAACATCATATTTTAACTTTGTAAACTTAATTAAAGGTTGGGTAATCATGAATATATCATTATGGGAATAAGAATTGTAAATATAAATTGTGAGTCTGTATAATAATCATTGGATCTTCATAACCATAAATGTTCATTGTAAGCATCAATTCATAGAAAAAAATGAACAGTGATGGAAACTGGAGTATAGAGTTTCTAGATTTAACATCTAAACGGAAAATCAAAAACCACATAATGAAAGAGTTTTTCTTTAGTTATTAAATAATAATATCTAAAATTATATTCAAGATGTATGAAAATTCAATTATCCTTGTTCCATGAAGATTAAGATTAATTAGTATAATATTTGAATTTGATAAGCTCAAAATTAAACCAAGCCTATTTTAAAGAATTATATAGATATTAGTTTTGGTGTAAATTTGATGATTCTTCAGTTCCAAACATCACATGAAAACATTATAGTGATTATAGATCATTTTTTTGAAATTATAAATAATATTGAAACTAACTTTGCAAAAAAACATTAGTTGTGTGGGTGTGTATTTATTGGGTACTTATTCATAAAGAAATGAAAGATAATTCATGATTGGTTTTGTAATGTTTTAACGAGTTATAGAATATTGAAACTGATTTTTTTAGGAAGAAGATTTGTATTTTTTTAGTATTATATTATATCATATCGAGAAAAAACCCATGTGGTGGAATTGGTTATCAATAAATGAAAAATATTGGGGAACCAGAAATAGAATATTTATAATTATTGTTTTAGGTTAGTGAATAAAAATTATTTTTTGATATTTAATTTTATAAAGTTGAAAATGAATGATAATTGAAATTATATTGGTTAAAGAGACATGGAAATATATGGGGTTTTGGAAATTTAACTGTGAAAAAAAATATTAAAAATTGTTTCTTTACATAGAATATGTGTCTGAGACTGAGGGGAAGAAGTGTATGTTGTAGTGCATGAAGTCAATGTTTTTCTTGTGAATTTTAAATCCATATAACGATTTTTTTATATTTGGTAAAATATGATACTGAGGTTTTATCAAAGGGATTGGGGTGTTTGATGATTCTTTCCCTAAGCGATTAGAATTTAGTTTTAGATAATGGGAAGAAAAATATCAATAGAGGATACCGCATACTTTGATTTGACCATACTAATATCAAAAAAAATTTATTCATAAGGTAAATTACAAAGTGGTTGTTCTTGAATATAGTCAGTCTTGATTCATAGATATTATCCTACTAGCTCGAATGAGAGCATCACATGTCTGTTACTAAAGAGTCCTATACTCAAAGGAAGATGGTGATGCATTCCATTGTAAATCATGAGGGATAGTAGAACATAAGGAAGGTTGTGTATGTGATTATAAGAATTGGATCATGATATTAACTAAATTATCCATTTTATTTATAAATATATATTATAGGAAAATATATAGAATAAGATAAAACTGGCAATAGTAAGGCGTGGGATTAAAAGTTATGGTCAAGGATTATAATATCTTTTTCACTGTTCTTATTTTCTTTAAGGGAATTTTAGGTTATGTTGAGTTTAATATACTCAAGAGGGACATGAACAAAAAACCATATAGGTTTATTTAATATAATTAAATTATTAAAAGTTAACTACATTGATTCACCCCTTACCTCTCAGAGTATCCATTCTATCTGCTGGAACATACAAGTAGCATTCGAGAAGATGGTTCCCTCTATTAGATTTTCTCTGTAAATAATGGATAATACCAAATTTTTCAATAGTATTGTTTTTCCGTCATTTTATAGAAGTAATTTTACAGTTGAAAAAACATAATGATTCCATATTTATTGTCTTTAGGACTTGAAGTTTTTCATGAATCTAAAATGATATTTTCACCAACTCAAAGATGTGAAAAAATGATAATTATTGATAAAAGGAACATTGAAGCTAATGGTAAAGACAATATTTTTATTTTTATATCTCTATCTGATAGGGTTTTTTCCAAAGTGTTTTGATTTCAATATCTTAAAGAGATTTTCAATACACTTAAATGTGGTTATAAATAAAATTTCAATGTAAATGAATCCAAGATAAAAATATGGATAAATAGTTCTGATGATATAATGATGACAGAAAAATAATCCATTAAAGATTACTTCATTGGAGTTAGTGATATTTTGAGAAATATATGAATATTTGGTGAAAAGCATAGTCTTTCCATTATTTTAAGGAAACTCTTTTGGGACTTACATATCATATTTGATTATAATATTTATACTCTTAATGATAGGGTGGATTAATTATTATATGATATTAAAAACATCCTCATTACCAATAAAATGATAAATATATCTTCTTTTAAAGAGAAAATGAAAGTTGATATGGCTTTTTAAGGCATGAGAAAAATAAAGCAGGAAAAAGAATAATAGGAATCTTATGGTTATCCTGATGATTATGATGATGATGATGATATATAATTACAATAAAAGAATCATCTCTCTTATATCTAGATATATCAAGAAGGGAATGGAAAAAATTCAAGGGCTAATTGAATGAACATGGGGTTCTGTGGAAGTATATAAAATAGTTATTTTAAAATTTTGGGACCATATTCGTGTTTAGAAACACTGAATCCACAACACGGCTTCCCTTTTTATCTCATAGATCATGCTTAATTAAATTTAATCATATAGAATAAAATTAAATAAAACCATAACTAGTACCTTGTTCATTTGAAAATATGAATATTATATTCTCACAATTGTTGGGCAGTAGCTATAAGGTTCTAATAAAGGCATCCTCTAGATCATACAAAAATTCACCAAATATCATGGATCCATCATGGGAAATCTATGTGAATCAAAATTTCCCTTTGATTAGATAAATAAAATGTGATTGATTCAATAGAGAAAATTGATCAAATATTTTTCTTCCATTGGTTTCTCTTTTTAAAACGTGATTGAGTGAGAGAAGGGTTGAATGCTCAAAGATTGGTAATATCCTTACCACCACATTTTTGTCTTACAATATCTATTTATATCAAGGTTTATGTTTATATAAATATAATTTTGGTTCCTACAGAGACTTAAATTTCAAAACCCCCAAAAACACACTTAAGACATTGTTAACTGATTAAAAGTATCATAAATATTTTATCACATTCTTATGACATTAATAACATATCATTTGGTAAAATGAGAACCATTTATAGGTCTTATAATAAAAAAAATATATTTTAATGAACATTGAACGTGTTATGTTAACCTGATAAACTATATTTTTTCTTATTCACTTTTGTACTTAAATAAATTTTGAATATAATGAGAAAAAAATTCAATCATTATTATTATAAACTTGAATAATATAATTGAATAATTTTTTATTATCATCGTTAATACACATACATTCACCAACCACTACATATGAGACCCACTATATCCTAAAATTTTTTACATCTTAATAGAAATAACTTATGGATACACTTACCATGTGACCATCTAGGCCCTTATCTCAGTTACATTGATTAATACCCAAAAACCAATAGTGGTATCTAGAAACATAGACCACTACAAATATGGATTTTATCAGCACTAGAAAAGTGAATTAAGAGCGCTAAAAAGCGCTTTTAATAGAGGCAAAGACAAAGGGCGGGATTCCCTTTTATCAGTGCTCAGAAAAGCCCTGATAAAGGAACCTTTTATCAGCGCAAAAAAAATCACTGATAAAAGACCCCTTTTATCAGGGCTAAAAAAAGTGTTGATAAAAGGGGTCTTTTATGAGCGCTTTTAAAAATCGCTGATAAAAGAAAGAAAAATTAAAAAATAAAAAATAATAAAAAAGAATATGTAATGCTGGGGGAGCTTTTAGTAGTGCTTGAACCCCCCCTATCAGTGATAGGCGGACCGCCTCCCACTCACCTGCATGCTGCCCTTGCCCGCGCATCCCCCACATGCCCGCGCACACCTCCTTACTTTCAACCGAACTCGAACCCGCTACCTCCCCTTGCACACCTGCACCATTACCACTAAGCCATTACGGTTTTTTCTATATTTAATGATATATTTGTTTATTTATATAAATATATATAGTTATATTTATTTGTATATTAATTTAGATTCATATTAAAATATAAATATATTTAGTTATATTAATACATATATATTTATTCATATATTAATATATATATATATTTATGCATATATTTATATATATTTATATATATAGTTATATAGGTAGATTTATTCGTATATTAATATAGATCCATATTAATATAAATATATTTAGTTGTATTAATACATAAATATTTATTCATGTATTAGTATATATATATTTATTCATTTGTTAATTTATATTTATATTTATTATATATATATATATTAGTTTTAATTTTTTATCCATATATTTATTTCTATATTAATATATATTTATAAGATTAGTTTTAAATACATTTATAAAATATATTTTTTATGTTTGGTTATAAATAATTAAATACAAACAAACATACATACATACATACATATATACAACACTCACACACACATAGAGACACTACACACACACAGATATATATATATATATTTATTTATTTACGAATAAATACATATATATGTGTATTTGAAAAGACATAGAATATTAACATGACCATAACTTGTAATTCAAAAGTATATTTCAACTCCACCACCTGTCAAATCGAAAAAAATGAAACAATATTTGATATGATATGTGGTACAGGCCTAGAGAACATCCAACATAGAAGTTTTACCTGTTTGAATGTTAAAAAATCAGGGTATCCCGACTAAAAACTCAGTTTTGGAGGCCTTATGGGAATTTTTGGCACCAAAAATTGTGATAGAAGGTTCCTTTATATCACTTTCACGTAGAGCTCATCGAAATATTAGATTTGATATGTTGTAGAGCTCAAACAGACACCAGGATCAAAATTTATGGTCGTTTAATGTTTGAGTTACATTTTCAAATTATTTTAGATATTTTATTCATTTTTTGGATTTTTTGTCTCTTTAGATTGTTATTGAGTGATTATTAATCAATGATAATTAGGAAATTTTTAATTAATAATATTTTTTAAAATATTTTAAAGCAATTTTTACTAAATTTCTTATATATTAAATGTAATAGTCTATTTAAACATATCTAAAACATTTTAAAAAATATATATTATATTTATGTCAATATAAATATACTCATATAACAATATTTTATTTTTCATGCTTTTTTTAAAATATAAATTTTATCAATTCTAGGAAAAAGTGCTGATAAAGCCCCCCTTTATCAGTGCTACTAAAACAAGTGCTGGTAAAGGGGTCCCCTTTATCAGTGCTAAAAAAAGCCCTGATAAAGGAGGGGCCTTTATCAGTGCTTTTTTTAGCGATGATAAAGCCCCCCCCCTTTATCAGCACATTTTTAGTAGAGATAACGGCTGGTGCTATGGAAACCCAGTTTTGTTGTATTCATACCACAGCCCCTAAGGAGATTAAAAATTTCATAGTGATGAAAACATCTTACAAACATGTGTTATATAATATAATATCTTTCTCTCATGATATATCAAAAAATGAGGATATAAAATCTATGTCATTATCCATTCTTGATTTATTTTTTCCCTAGCCTTACTAGATATACTTATCTTTAAACACTATTTCAATGGATTTAATATAGATTCTGCCATATTTTACAATTGGGCTCAATATATCTCTTCCTTTAAGAAGAGACAAATCTGGTCTTAATCATTCCACCAATGTCATGCCATCAATGACATACTCAATGCAATATACCTTTTCACCAATTCAATTACATGTTTTTCATACTGTATCAATGTATGTGATAAAACAATACACATTGATAATGATCTCATTTCAAGAGACCACTACACATGCTCATATATATGAATAAATAAACAATCCTGAAATATGTGAGGTTCATATTGGATGGTCAGTCCTCATGATCTACTTTACAGAAGATTACTAATTGAGAACATCATCACAAAAAGACTCAATGATTATAATCACCTGGAACCTAATAGTCATACATAATCTATGTCCTGCTAATATGATGTATCTAGACCATAAGAACTGTTTTTAAGATTAATTTCACTGTATGTCTATGTTCTCATTACAGTTGGAAACTACTATAACCTTTTATTATTACATGTAATCTATGGAAATTACTATAAAAATATTATATGTATAATAAATGTTACTATAATGATAGGGCAAATACATTTATATATCACACTATATACATGTAATGGTAATCAATGTTCATAAAGGATTTGGATATGGAACCCACTCACAACACTCTCACCTACATAAAATAAAACTACTACCAATTTCAACCTACTATCTCTCACATATTAATTATTATAATACTAAGATATATATTTATTAAAGGGGTTAGACATGTTATCCTATAAGGATACTCTATTAACATTGAATTCACCTATTTAAGTAAAATCCCTCAAGAGATTATACTTTTAAAATATATATTTTATCCTCTGGTGTAACTTACACTCCTTGGAATGTAATACTACTACAATATTATCCCAGTATATTGTATAGGGTCTATACTTCTAGGTACGAATAAAATCTCAAAAACAAATCTAAAATATCCAAACTAGTTCCTTAGCTATATTTGAAGCTAGTATATACTCATATTCTGGTATAGAATTAGTGAACATGGACTGCTTTGATCTTCTCCTACTCACTACACCCCCATTCAAGAAAAATACATAGCCTAACTTTTATTCCATATCATCTTGATCTATCCATAATCTTGCATCATTTTATCCCCTCGCAATTATCTCCTCATCTCTTACATACACTAGAAACATATCCTTTGTACATCTTCAGTATTTTACTATTGTTTTTATAAATGCCCAATGTAGCTTTCTATGATTATCATGATACCTTCCCACCATGATTAAAGTAATGAAAACATAAAACCTAGTACATGTTATAGAATACATAATGAAACCACTTTCAAATAATAAGGTATTCTATTCAGACTTTCGATAGGTTCCTCTGTATATGGACACATATTATGGAGAGATTAATGTGTTGTGACGCTGGGAACAATCCAATCAAATATTTTTTTTCATATTATATGTTTTTTACCTTGTTAATATGTGTACTTTGACTAATCTCAATCACCATTGGAGATATATCTTGATAGATCTTAATCCCTAGAATATATGCTTCTTCACTTGTGTTTTCTATGTAGAAGCATTCATTTGACTAAGACTTAACTAACTATAATAGTTTCACTTATTTTACCATGATTAATGTGTCATCAACATATAAAACCTTGAAAAAATTTCATTTACACTAAACTTATTATAGATACATGTATCACTTTAATTCTTAAGGAAACAAAATTCTCATATGATGTTATCATAACAAACATTCCATTATTATGATGCCTCCTTCAATTGATAAGTGGATCTATATTGATTTCATACATTATTGGAAATATTTGACAAAGTAATCACTTAGAGTTATAGGATATAAACTTCCTTAACCAACTTCCAATTTCAAAAAGAAGTTTTTACATTCATGTTGGGCAAAAATCCCTCAAGGTAACATTGTAGTATTTTTGGGTTGATTTTGTTTGTTGACAAAGAAGGTTTCCATGGAGAATTGTCGAGTTCCTGAGAATTTGTTGAAGATCCTTGTTGACAAAGAACGATGAAAAAGTAAAGGACGATCTGGAGGCAGTACAAAAGAGCAGTATAAGGTGATGTTATTTCCCAGTGTTTGCCAAATTTTTGGGGCCCAAAATTTGGAGTTTGGTGAGCATCGCAAAAATAGGATTTCCATGAATATCATAATTTATTATGGAAAAGGCATGAATTTCACAAAGATAGGATGCATGGTTTGGAACTCATGAAGACCAGAAGAATGGAGGCGGTGAGTCTTCACGATTACAACGAGCTTCGCGAACAACAGAGGCTGAAGCGCATCGCGGCAGTGAAGGGCTTTGCGAGGGAGCTTCATGGAGAAGGCGCGAAGAAATTGACGGGATTCTCTGCGATTAAGAAGAGCTCCGCGAACCTAAAATTGCTGTGGTGATTTGCGATTTGGACAGAATTCAGGCAGAAACTTCAGAGCTTCGCGATTTGAGATGACGTGGAGTTGACTTTGCGTGGAATGTTCAAGGGTTGGTGGAATCGCCTATAAATAGAGGCCGATCCCCTTGAGATAAGTAGAGATAATTTTTAGAGAAGATCATTTACTCTCGTTTTGCGAAGGTGGTTCACGGAGCCAGTGTGCTTCGCGAAAGAGGAGCTTCACGGCGGCTATTGTAGCTCCGCGAAACCTGCGAGCTCCACGTTGGCTTAGTAAGCTTCGCGAGGGACGTTGCTTTGCGACAGCTTGATCTTCGTGAAAGTGCTTCGCGATAGAGATTCGCAAAAAGGCAGGAGCTTCGTGAAAGATTGTTTGAGCTTCGTGAAATTGGGAGCCTAGTGAAGTAGGGTGCTTTGCAAAGGTGTTTCCAAAGTGATTTGCCCCGTGGTCAGAGGCAAAGTGGTATTCATCTGTGGATGAAATTTGGACTATAACAGAGCATCCATCAACAGTTAAGGCTGCA
This sequence comes from Viscum album, assembly GCA_963277665.1. NCBI lineage: Eukaryota > Viridiplantae > Streptophyta > Magnoliopsida > Santalales > Viscaceae > Viscum > Viscum album. The sequence goes on from OY728155.1 coordinate 1,913,298,339, forward strand.
TGTATTCATGAAAATGAAGAGACCTACAGGTCTATAAACTGTGGGTGAATCCCTTCCCAGAGTAGTGAGCTTAAAAAGAGGAAGAAGTTGATCCTCTCCACCGGAAGTGATCCAGAGATAGAGAAACAGGGAGTGACCCTTGGGAAAGCAGTGAGATAACCCTAAACTTTGTAAAGGCATTGTGCCTCAGCATAAAATTTATCTAGCCCGAACATTGTAATCCACAGCTAGTAAAGTTTAGTGGAATTGGTACGACCGGCAACTTGTCAGCGTATGCTCCTTGTACGTAGCCCTTTGCGGTGAGACAAGTAAAATTGGTGTGTCATGTGCATGCTTTACTTTTTGTTTACTTTGTGAAACAGGAAAGAGAGAGAAGAGTGTTTTGCTTAACTGCGAAACAAGATCAGAACGGGCATTAATTTTAAATTAGTCATACCCTGATTCACCCCCCCTCTCAGGGTATTCAACATTGTGGACCTAGCAATTGGTATCAGAGCGAAAGGTTGACAGTTGTTCTTCTCTCAAATGGAGGTCACTAATCATAGAGGGATTCTGATCTTCGACGGATGTAATTTTCAGATATGGAAGAATCAAATGCAACTCTATTTTCGATCTTTGGGGATGGATGTGCTTTCAGCAGCTATGCATGGTATCACAGCTCATATTACTAGTGGTGCATTATCAGAAGCTGAGCATAAAGAGTTGTATTATGATTCCAAATCAATCAATGCCATAGGGGGAGCCCTTTCCAATCCCATATATACAAAGGTGATGTCATGAAAAACGTCACATGCCATGTGGGAAATGCTTTTGAATATTTATGAAGGGGATACAAAAGTCAGAGAGGCAAAGCTGCAAGTGTTGTGGAACAAGTATGAAGATCTTAGAATGAACCTGAATGAGTCTGTTGATACATTCTTTGATAGGGTAAATGCTGTGGTAGAAGACATGAAGGGTCTTGGAGAAATTATCGAAGATATAAAAATTTTGAAGCGCATATTGAGAAAACTTCCACCTCAGTTCAATCCGAAAGTTTTTGTTTTGGAAGATAAAGACCCAAAAGAACTGACATTGGATAACTTGCACAACACTCGTGTTGCATATGAAATGAGAAACGATGATAACGAGACTGTGGAAAAGGGGAAATCCAAAGAGGTAGCATTCAAGGCCATGAAGAAACTCACCATTGAAGATTCTAATGAAGAAGAAGAGACATATGAGGTGATGTCATTCCTTTCTTCAAATCTGAAAAGAGTAAGAGAAAAGTTTAAAGGAAAACTTCCACTAGCATGCTTTGGATGTGGAAAGGGTGGTCATCTTGCGTCAAGATGCCCCAAGAAATTTCAAGATAACGATGATGATGATGATGAAGTTGAAATTCCCAAGAAGAAATCTTCATCCTATGTGAAAGGGAAGAAGCAATTCAAGATAAATTTGATCAAGAGGAAGAATCTTCGTTCACAAGAAATAGACAGTTCAGATGAGTTTGAGGATGAAGAGGTTGAGGAGTTTGAAAATTGTAAAGATCATAGACAAAATTCTATGGTATCGGTCGCCGGTAGTTCTCAGGAGAAGGAAGAAACTGACATTGTAGAAGAGGAAGAAGAAGTTGAAGGAAGAGTTGATATGGAAGCCAAATTAGAAGCACCTCTTGAAGAGATAGATGTTTGGAGAGCCAAAATGAAGAAATCCAATAAAGTGGTTCATCATGCCAAACTCTATATGCAACAACAGGATAAAGAAAAGTAAGAACTGTTAGAAGAAATTTAATGACTAAAATCCTCAACACCAGAGAGCTCAAAAAATATTGTTGATCATAATCTTAAAATTGAGGAACAAAATAAGGAAATTGATTGTTTGCTAACACAGGAAAGGAGCAGGTCAGACGTATCACAGATCTTGAAGAAGAAGTGGTCAGTCTGTGACGAAAAATGAAGGATCAAGAAAAACTCTTGACCCCCAATGTGATATCAGAAAAGCAGGTCATTCAGAAGATAGAGAAGATGAAAGAGGAGGCCCGTATTTCAGTAGGAGTGAAGTAGCAAGAAAGATCAAATTATAAGGTTGATTCAAGGCTTGATAAGAAACAAAAATTGGTGGCAGTTAATGTCAGACCGCAAGCACCCGCCTGAAATTTAAGGTTGATTTGGGCACAAAACAGAATCAGAATATTCATAGATCCCAAAGGGAAAATCAAAGTGCTAAAGTATCATGAAGGAATGTATCCTATATCAGGTGTTATTGATGTGGGAAAATGGGACATTCACAGTATGTGTGTTCCATATCCAAGAGAAATAGAAGGGAATAGGAATAGAGATGGCAGCCAAACAGAGAACGGTTTTCTAGAACATATTTTGAAGGACACTGTTTCTGGTGTGGAGGATTTGGGCACATGGCTAGGTATTGTACTTCGACCATTCAGAGAAATGTGCCAAAACAGAATCAAAACGTCCACAAGCAGTAGGTCAATAAACCGATAGGTGAGTTAGAAACGCAGAATAGATTTTCGGCTTTGCAATATGAGGCTGGTCCATCATACACTGATAAAGAACATAAGTCTCAATCCATGCCGAGTGTGAATGAAAAAGTAGACCAAAAAGGAGAAAAATGAGAAGGTCGTGGTGGCGAAGATTGCCCTTAAAGCATCAGATCGATCTGGTGTTTGGATCCTTGATAGTGGTTGCACATCCCACATGACGGGTAATAAGGATCTTGTTACAGGCATCAAATATGACAAAGAAGGAGTTGTCAAATTTGGAAATGATGAAGGCCTGAAGATTGTTGGCTCAGGGAAATCCAAGTTTGGGGGCAAAGAGATGAGACGTGTTGATGTCTTGGTAGTAGAGGGTCTCAGTAATAACTTACTCAGTGTCAGTCAACTATGTGACTCTGGGCACTCTATCCGATTTACCAAGAAGATGTGTGTTGTGAAAGGAAAAGATGGAGCAGCTGTTCTGCAGGGAAAAAGATCAAAGGGAAATCTCTACCTTGTAGGTGGGGAAGAAGATACATGTCCTTTATCCCGAGAGGAAGAAAACAAGTTGTGGCATAAGCGACTTGGTCATCTATGCCAACCATCTATAGAGGATCTCGTAATGCGGCTAGAGACCTTCCCAAACTATCACGTGATCGCACTCATACGTGTGATGCTTGACAACAAGGGAATATCATCAGAAATACATACATGCCAAAGGAACAGAAATCAAATAGAGTGCTTGAACTGGTTCATGCTGATGTATATGGACCTATCTCACCACGAGCTATAAATGGGAAAAGGTAATAATTTCTTTTCATTGATGATTACAGTAAAATGGCATGGGTATTTGTCATTACCCATAAGACGGAGGTCTTTAGTTACATAAAACAATACAGGAGGGAATCAGAAAGGATGCTTGGGAAGAAAATTTTGATATTCCGTATAGATAACGGTACAGAATTCACAAACAGTCAAGTGGAAGAGTATCTCGAGAAACACGGGATAAGGCATTAAGTTTCATCTGTAAGAACTCCCCAAAAGAATGGTGTGGTTGATAGAAGAAATCAGATCATCAACAACATGACCAGAACGATGCTTATTGATAATGACCTACAAGAGAAATTTTGGAAGGAATCAGTGTTGACATCGGTCTATGTTTCAAATAGGTCTCTGTTGTGTCCGAAGCAAGGTAAGACTCCGTATGAACTATGGTACGGAAATAAGCCAATGTTGAAATACATTCGAATCATTGGAAGTAATTGTTTCATTCTCAACAAAGAAAATCATAGGATGATTGAGGCATGAGGAGATGAGGGGATATTCCTTGGATACACAGGGAAAAGCAATGCGTATAAATTCTTCAACGATAGGATGGGAAAAATTGTTGAGAGCAATGATGTCACTATAGTCGAAAATGAGCATAATACTCAACAACAGAGTAAACAGTCCCTGGATGAAGGTGAAGATGAGGTAAGCAACATAAGGGGAGTAGAAGTGGCAGAGGCTGACTCGGAAGAAGATACTGATGATGAACATGAAAGTGTCGAGTCTGTGTCAGCAAGGAAGCCAAAGAGTCGAGCTGAAATTGATAGGCAGAATATCATTGGTGATGAGATAGCTCCAGTTCAGACTCGAAGAATGAATTCATTACAGAAAACATCATTTTTATCTCAGGTGGAGCCGAAATGTTTTTCCGATGCAGCTGAAGATGAAAACTGGGTTCAGGCTATGAATGAAGAAATTGATCAGATTGAGAAGAACCAGACAAGGGAGATTGTTTCGAGGCCAACAGACAAGAATGTCATCGGGACTAAATTGGTTTATCGCAACAAGATGAATGAAGATGGCATAGTGATTCGGAACAAAGCATGACTAGTGTGCAAGGGATACTCCCAGATAGAGGGAATATATGTTGATGAGACATTTGCACCAGTTGCAAGGCTAGAAACGATCAGACTATTTTTGGCCATTGCAGTGCAAATAAAGTTCAAATTTTTCCAGATGGACGTCAAATATTCTTTTTTAAATGGGGTTCTAGAAGAGTAGGTGTATATTGAGCAGTCGTATGGTTTTCTCCTTCATGAGGATGAGATCAAAGTGTACATGCTGAAGAAGGTGTTGTATGAGATGAAACAAGCACCAAGGGCATGGTACTCAAGGCTTGATCTGTATTTGAAGAAACTTGGTTTTCAGCGTGGAGGTGTTGATTACAATCTCTATATCAGTAATGACAGTAATCAAAGGATGATGGTATTGGTTTATGTCGATGACATAATATTTGGTGGATCAGATGAAGCTCAGTGCAGACAGTTTTCCGAATTCTTGAAAAATGAGTTTGAAATGTCAATGATTGGAGAGCTAATGTTTTTCCTTGGTCTACAGGTGACACAAGGAAGGAATTCAACATTCATTTCTCAATCTAAATATGCCAAGGAGGTTCTAAGAAGGTTTGGAATGGATAATTCCAAGGAGATGAAGACTCTGGTTTCCACCCGGATGAAATTATCGAAAGAAAAAGATGGCAAGGCAGTTAATATCATAGGATACAGGAAAATTATTGGAAGTTTGTTATACTTGACTACAACAAGGTCTGATATTGTTTTCACCACATGCCAAGAAGCGAGATTTCATAGAAATCCTAAGTAAAGCCCCATGCTTTCAGTGAAAAGAATACTTCGGTATATCCATGGCACAGTGGATTTCAGCTTGACATATACTGATAAATCTTAGACAAAGTTATTGGGTTATACTGATGCAGACTGGGCCGGTTCAACGGATGATAGGAAATCAATGTCAGGTGGTGCTTTATATCTTGGTGGATTGTGTATTTTATGGCTAAGCAAGAAGCAAGATTGCATTTCATTGAGCACTGCGAAAGTTGAGTATATTATGGCCACTCAAGCATGCACACAATTATTATTGATAAAACAGTAGCTTGAAGATATGGGAGTTGAAGTGAAGTCTCCGATTGGAATCTAGTGCGATAACTCAAGTGCTATAAATATCAAAAAAAATCCCATCCATCACTCTGGGACAAAGCACATTGAGATAAAGTATCATTTTATCAAGGAGAAAGTTGAGCAGGGGATCGTGAAGTTGGAGTATGTGCCTACATAACTACAGGTTGCAGACATCCTGACAAAGGCCATACCCAAGGAAGCATTTGAGAGACATCGACTGGCTCTAGGAGTTCAGTCAACTCCCCGCACTTGAAATAGTGTGGATACGGACCCCCCCCCCCCCCTCTCCTCAAGGTATGATGTTTTTTTCCCTAATGTGCTGATATGTGTTATCTACTCTGTTACATACTGCAAAGGAGTGACCTTTGGGTTCGTTGACAAAGGGGGAGAAGTAGTGATTGTTCAAGGGGGAGACAGTGTGGCTATACGAGAAATCATGACAGATACGGGGAGAAGCTGACCAGTGGAGCATCTAGATAGGGGGAGAAATGAGAAAGGGGGAGAGTATTAAATCTGATGATGCTAGAAGTGATCGATCAAAGAATAGATATCATGACAGCTAAGGATCATGATACAAGCAGATCAGTGGTGTTGGAATTGTGAGAGAAGGATTCCAACTATCATCAATTGGGATCAGTGTGGTTCAATAATAGGTATCAATTTAAGAATTGGTATCAATTTGGAATCGATAATTGGTGTTTAACATGAAGTGATTCATTGATGAAACTTTCATACTACTCTTGTTTCTCACGCCGAGCATTGCTCATGTGGGCTTAGAGTGATTTTTAAGTGAATCCATGAACTCTATCAAGATCGCAAGAGGCGAATGGTGGTAGCGGCTGGAAGAAGACTCAGTGAGGTATCAACGTGCAGAAAATCATTCTAAGCAGAGTTGTCAAGAGTTGTTAACAAACCCAAAGGGGGATATTGTTAGGAAAAAATCCCTCAGGGTAACATTGTAGTATTTTTGGTTTGATTATGTTTATTGAAAAAGAAGGTTTCAATGGAGAATTGTCGAGTTCCTGAGAATTTGTTGACAATTATTGTTGACAAAGAACGATGACAAAGGAAAGGATGATCTGGAGGCGGTACAAAAGAGCAGTACAAGGTGACGTCATTTCCCAGTGTTTTTCCAAATTTTTGGGGTCCAAAAATTGGTGTTTGGTGAGCATCGCGAAAATAGTATTTCCATGAGGATCATAATTTAATATGGAAAAGGCATGAATTTTGCAAAGATAGGATGCATGTTTTAGAAATCGTGAAGACCATAAGAATGGAGGTGGTGAGTCTTCACGATTACGATGAGCTTCGCGAACAGAAGAGGCTGAAGCGCATCGCGGCGGTGAAGGTCTTTGCAAGGGAGCTTTGCGGCGAAGGTGCGAAGGAATTGACGGGATGCTCCGCGATTACGAAGAGCTCCACAAACCGAAAATTGCCGTGGTGCTTCGCGATTTAGACAGAATTCCAACGGAAACTTCGGAGCTTCGCTATTTGAGATGACGTGGCATTAACTTTGTGCGGAAAGTTCAAGGGTTGGTGGAATCACCTATAAATATAGGACGACCCCCTCGAGAGAAGTAGAGAGAATTTTCAGAGAAGATAATTTACTCTCGTTTTGCGAAGGTGGTTCGTGGAGCCAGTGTGCTTCAGGAAATAGGAGCTTAGCGGTGGCTATTGTAGCTCTGTGAAACCTGCGAGCTCCGCATTGTCTTAGTAAGCTTTGCGAGGGACGTTGCTTTGCGACGGTATGAGCTTCGCGAAAGTTCTTCGTGATAGAGCTTCGTGAAGGCTTGTTTGAGCTTCACGAAATTGGGAGCCTAGCGAAGTAGGGTGCTTTGCAAAGTTGTTTCCAAAGTGAGTTGCCCAGTGGTCATAGGCAAAGTGGTATTCATCAGTGGATGAAAGTTGGACTATAACATAGCATCCATCAACAGTTAAGGATGCATGTATTCATGCAAATGAAGAGACCTACAGGTCTACAAACTGTGAGTGAATCCCTTCATAGAGAAGTGAGCTTAGGAAGAGGAAGAAGGTGATCCTCTCCACCGTCAGTGATCTAGAGAGAGATAAATAGGGAGTGACCCTTGGGAAAGAAGTGAGTTGACCCTAAACTTTTGTAAAGGAAGTGTTCTTGGGCATAGAAGTGATCTATCCTGAACATTGTAATCCACAACTAGTGAAGTTTAGTGGAATTGGTACGACCGGCCACTTGTCGGCGTATACTCCTTGGATATAGCCCTTTGCAGTGAACCAAGTAAAATTGGTGTGTCCTGTGCATGCTTTAATTTCTGTTTACTTTGTGCAACAGGAAAGAGAGAGAAGAGTGTTTTGCTTAACTGCGAAACAAGATCAGAACAGGCATTAATTTTAAATTAGTCATACCCTGATTCACCCCCCCTCTCAGGGTATTCAGCCTTGGGGACCTAAAAATTCATTTCCCAAATTTCATAATCATAGAAATGTACTATTACATTTAATATTTTGATATATTTCATCTCTGTGAATTGTGAGAAGGTTTTTTCTTATTCAATCTGTGATGTTTCCAAAAACCCACCACAACCAATAATAATTTATATGTACTTACTTTACCATCTATGAAAATCTTTTTATTAAATACCCATTTACACCCAATTGGTTTTACATTTTCTATAATTGATACCATAATCCAAACATGATTTTGGAACATGGACTCCATCTTAGAATGCATAGCTTCATTCCATTTAGAAGAATACATTTCATCTGTTGTTTCCAAATAAGTTAGAGTCTCATTATCATCAAGGGGTAATGTTTCACCAAGAAGAGTGATTAGAAAACCATATTTCTCTGGTTATTTAAGCTCTCTAGTGGACTTATACTACATCTACATCTTAAGAATATCTCCATCTACCAATGTCTCTTTTAGAGAGTGTTCTCATACTAAATCATGTGAATCTAGGGAATATACTTCATCATAGTCAATCTTTCTCCAATTATTCCAATTATAATGTGTTCCCTTTCAATAAACAAGGTACTTATTTCTATAATCACTTTTATATCTAATGATTTATATAGGTAATATTCATTAGTTTCCTCAGGATAACTAATAAAGATGAACTTCATACCTCACGATGCTAGTTTTGTATTTGGTATAGTCTTAAAAAATGACTCACATACCCATACATGTATATGATAAAAAAAGGTTTATTTCCATACCATAACTCTTATGGACTCCCACCTACTACTTTATTTGGTACCATATATAGTGTATATCATGAATTTTGATGTGCATATCCCCAAAAGGATAGTTGTAGAGTTGCATGAATAATCTTTGATCTTACCATGTTAATCAAAAAATGATTCCTCCTTTCACTAACACAATTCTATTGATGTGTATAAAGATAGAGATATGAAACAATCTCACACTCCTTGAAGTGATCGATGAATTTATATTTTAGATATTATCTACAACAGTCTGAGAAAATATTCTTTATCATTTTAGCAATAAAATTCTGTAATTAATTTTTCTGTTCCATAAACATATAAAAGAAAAATAACTCATAACTCATTAATTAGATATAAATGTACCTATTAAATTCATTAGTAAAAGTTATAGAGTATTAAAATTCACTCTTATCCTCTAGTGGAAATAGACTACACACATCAGTATAAGTCAATTCATGTTGTGTTTTATCCCCTTATTTTCCCCACTGAAAGGTGATTTGGTCAATTTACCATATGTAAATAATCTTTACATTCATCCATGGGTTTTAACTCAATAGAATATTTATACCCTTAATGATATAGTTTTTTTAAATTATTTTTGTTTAAATTACTTATCTTAAAGTTATATTGGGGGATACGATCCAATTAATTCTCACTCATTTTTCCATTGATTTCGAAAAATGTATTTTCAAGTTCAAGTATATATAATTCTTTTTAAATATAGTCATACATTAACATATGTTATGCTTATAAAAGAGAAAAAATTTATTCCCAAACAGGGAATAAAATACCATAGTGTATAAACATAACACATAGATTATAATTCTACTAATAGGAATTACTTTATAACAAATATTTAATATAATAACCAAACCAATAGAAAAAGTGAGATGGAAATCCCCCACTACTAATGCAACCATTCTTGTGATATTTTCTTCTTAGAGATCTAAATCACACTTTAAAATATTTTAGAATCTTCTTAGTTCCAGTATTTGAATAAAAAATTGTGGGGCACGTTCCATATAAAAACCCAACTTGTAGATATATATATATTTTTTGATGAAAAATATACAAAACAAAAAAGCATCACCTTTATTCCTCTTCCCAGTTGTACAATTATTCTTCTAGCGAAATTTATATCCACAAGAAAAGGAGATCTCCTCCTATTCATTGATCTCCCCATTTATTTATATCTTCTTAGAGGGTTAGTGAGTCAATTCATTTGACTTAGATGTATCCTTCAAAGACATATATTTTTCTCCCATTTCATGTACACCGTGAGGATCGAAAAGCTTGAAATCAGCATATCCTTATCAACTTAGATAACTGAAGTTGATAAATATGGGAGTGGCTTATTTATGTTATTAATATTATAATTAAGGAACAAATATGATAAGATACGTTGTAAATTGGAATTAATGAGATTATTTTCTCATTCTGGGATTAATTTTATCCCAAGGGATTCCAATCACTAAATTTATAGAATCATTTTCACTGCATAGGATCCTACTTAATTACCTTATATTATCTTGAATTTATAAAGTGAACTTTTTAACTAACATCTATCTTGTAGAACTCACTACTAATAAAACTCTTGAATATGATATAGAATCTTTTAGGAATATTCATCCTCATAAATTTTCAATAGCTCTTGCGATGTGGATGAAAAAATGAAACATTTGACACTCAGTGCATCATATAAATATTTATTGAATTTATATTTATCATTGCTTTTATCTCCCTAAGGGGTATCAATATAAATATTGGGTTTCATTACATAAATCTTAATTTATTGGATTATTACAATATAAAAGTTCTTGTACCACAGCTGGATGTTATTACTTGTTAGGATATTCTATTTATCCAATATTTATCATAGTTAGATTTTATTTTTGGCGGTGATATCCATTTTATTTGAAAAAATAATTTTTTTAATTAGTACATTATTTTTGTTACAAAATGATATTATCAATTTTATTAATTTTCAAATGTATCTCAATAATTTATCAAATTATAGTATCCCTAAACTAGTAAATTAAGAATATTTAATAGTCCAAGCAATGGAAATTACACAACTCACCGAGTTTTAAAATAGTATTTTTGTTAGACAACATCATTGACCTATGGATCTTGATCTTTTTATTTCAGTCTCATATCATACAAATTATATATGTGTTTTACTCAATGATTTCCCACTAAAGATGAAACATAATAGATATGGCTTCTTCATTGCATCCAACATTAGTTGTGTTATCCCACCAATTTTCAGTGGAACACACCAATAGTAATAATAAAACTCAAATAGGGCATATAATTCACAAATAAATGATTTTGTTCAAATTCAAGTAATCAAAGTAAGTTTGAGTTAATATATAATGGAAGGATTAAAATTTATTTTATAGAATTAAATTTATTTCTAATCAGTATGTTGTCACTATGTGAGCACACTCACATATAACCGTGAAAAAATTGAAAACATTCGCTGTGTGTTTAATAATTTTTTATTATTGTATTCTTGTTAATTATTATATAATATAACTTTTTCAAAACACATTAATAAAATAATAAACCATGAAAATGGTAACTAAATAATCACATGATAATGATCTATAAACTATGGGTTAACCCATTGAGAGTTTAATTGTGTAAATAAAACCTATGGGAACTCTTTAAGAAAATATATCACTAGAATTGCAAAACCCAAAAGCACCCATACATTTCAATCTTCTATTTTTACTTCATCTCTTAACTAAAACTATATCACTTCAAACACCTTTGATCTTTAATATTTTACTAACACATAAGTGAAGGGAACTTCTGATAAGAAATTACATTTTATCATTTAAATATGGACACGCATTCCCTTATAAATTTAAAATTAGAGAGATGATATGAATATCCTCATAAAAAATAATTAAGTAATTTAAAAACTGAAATGAAATAATTAAATAAAATAAAATTATACCAAACATACACAGGTCTGTCTAATCTCATGATATATCAACATGAAATTAAATTTCATAATAAAAACTAAAATTTCAAACATTCATCTTGAGGGTAATTTCAATACATCAGACTCATATAAAAATAATTCAAATAAATTATCAATATATCTTGTAGCACTAAAAAGAATCTAATTAAATTCTAGAAATTAAATGAAATTTCTAAAAAAACATTTTTTCAGGTCTATTTAGACCTAAAAAAGGTCCCTAAAAATATATTTTGGCCTTCTGGTGGGTCTAATGAGTTACAAATGTTGGATCCAAACTAATTCTGTCTTCCCTAGGATGGGGTGACCAAGCTGAGAGACAAGTCTAGTGAAAATGGAATAACAAGGGTAGCCAAAGGGATGCATCATATATAAACATTAATATATTATTCATAAAATAACCACAATATATATAAAATATTAACATTTAATTTTCCATGCATCATTTTTTAGGTTCATGATTTTCTTTATAATGTAACTCTTTAACTCCGAATCAATATAAATATATGTATAAAATATAAAAATATATACATATTACTATAAGGAATTTTATAAAAAAAATTGACAATATTGAATCTGTTATATCTCAATAGTATGTACTTTGATTGAGGCATGTTAAATTTTTATGTGACCTTATTTAAAATCTCTTTAAAATTAATTGTAAATTTAATTTAAATTTTGAATTTTTTTTACATAAATGGTTTGATTATCTCTCTAATACCAATTGAATAAACTCAAGGTTTTGTAGAAGTGTTTAAAATGTGTATTTTAAAATTTGGGTCCATATTCATATTTAATAACACCAAATAAAAAATACACCATGATTTTATTTCTCATAGATCTTATAAAATTTAATTTTATCCTCAAGAACTAGATTTAACAAATTTGTAAATGGTTCCTTATTCATTAAAAAATTCCAATATGATTTTCTCACCATAATCATTTCATAAATAAAAGGCACCAAGAGAGACATCCACTAGATCATCTATATGTTAAACATAGCTCATTGATCATTGTTCTTCAATTCCTTAGTGCTAGTGTGGGAAATAAAAGCTCTTTATAATGTTCCATGGATTTCGTTAAGAATAGAAGGTTGATTTGAGAGAGGGAATCAATCAAAGCTTGTTATTAATTCATTCTCTATCTCTAAAACCTGAGAGAGAGTATGGAAGAACACTAAAATTATTGTAATAGTTTTCTCATCGCATTTTGGTCCTAAAATATCTATTTATATTTGGTTTTAGGTTTCCATATATTTCATTTTGTTCCTTATTGAATCATAACCTTTATAAATTCTCAGAAATAAAAATATGAGTCAATTAACTAGTTATAAACATAATAAATATTTTATCATTCCCTTGTGACATTAATAGCATGTCATATTATAAAATAAAAATCTTTTAATGGACTCGTAATCTCCCAAAAAATTTAATGAACCTTTAATATGTTTTGCTCGTTCAAATAATTGAATTTTATCATATTAACACTTATACTTAAAAGAATTCTGAATACATTGAGAAACACATTCAATAATTATTTTTGTAAATTTGAATAATATAATTGAATTTTTTTACTTGTGATCTTTCATACCTAGACATTCACATCCCCTACACGTGGGACCCACTATGTCTTAAACTTGTATTCATATGAATTGGTGGAACTTGTGGATACACATAGTGTGTGGACCACTAGGTCCATATCTATATAGTGGTGAGTCATACCCACAAACCAAGAGTGGTATCTAGATACACATCATGTCCCCTATGGATATAAATTATTTCATAGCTATGAAAACCTCTTAAGAACACTCACTGTGTAATATAATATATTTGTCAAAAGAAATATCACATAAAGAAGGTTCCACACTCTGTGTAATAATTTTTTATTGATTTAATTATTCATTAACATTACTATATAGACTTTCCTTAAATAACTATACCTATTGATTTAATAATTTTCATACTATCCTGACCAATTTTCCCTGAGATATCACTTTGTTTCAGAAGTTACAAATCTTGTCTTGATCACTCAACCAATGTCATATGACCAATAACATGCCCAATGCAATATATCTCTCCAAAACTACAGTGATAAGGCTCTTATCTTAAATAAATGTTTATGATAAAATTGTACATGTTGATAATGATCTCAATTCAAGAGTCCAATTCACATTCTTGTAGATTGGAACAACCAATGACACGCAAAACATGAAGTATTCCTATTGGAGGTTCAGTCCGGACGATCTCCATTACTCAAGATCACCAAATGATAACTTCATGAGAATAAGTCTTAATTCATTTAATCTCACATTTCCAAATATTCAAATATCACCATTTTTCTATAAATATAATGCATCTAGACCATATTACATGTGTTTATGATTAAAATTAGAGTATCTCATAGTTCTCTTTATAGCTATAAAGTAAAATAATTATTTATATGACCAGTAATCTACGGAGATTAATATAAAAATATTATATGTTTACGAAATTTAACTATTATGGTAATAGAAACACATGTATATATCAAAATTCATAAATGTAATGGTAATCAATGTACATATATGAGATGAGAATATGGAAACAACTTATAATAGAAAAATACCTAGAAATGATTCAACTATTAAGGAATTGGAAAATGCTTAATTAGATATCTAAAAAATAAAAGAAATAATTCTAATATTGATTTCCGATAAGAAATAATCAAAATAATAAATGGAAAAAAGTCTCTAAATTAGTTAATAAGATTGGTGACGTCAAGAAATGATTTCTAAAAAGAAATAAAAGAAATTTAATTAGTAAATAGGATGATTAAGATACTTAATATAACATTTAATATGAATATTGATCATCTAAAAGTTTAAAAACATCATGGATTGTGTAGAATACCATGAAAACTCCCCAATTAGTGATGCAGGTGGTAGTTAAGATACTTACATAGAGCATAAGCTTATATCTGAATTAGAGTCTTATATTGAGAAAAATAAAAACTTAAATAATGATGATAAAACCTTAGTGAAATATTATGGAAATAAGTTTTAAGTAAAGAAAAAATCTCTCAAAATATAGAATAAACTAATTTAAGAGCTTATAAAATTCAAGATGAAAGCTAATGAGTATGAAAATCAAGAAGGAACATGAAGGAAAACATCTTTTAGTATAAGAAAAAATTATCAAGATGGAATAAATATTTATTATGAATGAACATGATTTTAAATTAGTGATTTAATACCATTTTTTGAATTTTATTCTCAATAATCTACAATATCATTTATTTCCAGTATATCAATTTTGGTTAAATCTATACCCGAATCTACTCAAAATTTTAAATCTATTTATCTTAAAATATTAGGTACTTTTCAAAAATAGATAAAATACTAGGGTGGAAAATATTATTATTGACTTTCTTTTATATCCTCTGAATAATGAATAATGTATAAAAAATAAACCTCCTTGAAAAAAATTCAAGTCAGAGTATATTTGGACAGAAAAAGAAATAATCTGGAATGTAATTTTTGTGATGGAATTATCGTTTTAAAATAAAATTTATATTCAGTGGTTGTTGTTGAGTTTGTGTTATTTTTGGACACAAGGATTTCACATGATGATAAACCATTTCCTTATATAGAAGAAAAAATTAATAAATTGTGAGAAGCTCTGAAGTGAAAAATAATCAGTATTCAAGAAGTCTATGAGAAAAATTTATATAAGTCTGTGTAATCAAAACTAGTTTGAATGCATGAACAAAGTCAATGAAGTATGTGAGAAAAAAGTTTATTTTATTGATAAATTAATGAAAAAAATCCCTATAAATTTTACTGACAAATAAAATGTGGAATAAGTTGAAACCAAAAATCCAGAATAAAAATTATTCACAGTGGAAGTAGAATTAAAAGAAATAAAGAGATGAAGATCATGGTTCCTTAAAATTGGTTGTTTTTAATCCATGATTGGAGAATCTAAAAACATAAAAAAAATATAACATCATGAAGTAGGATTAGTTATATTCATCAATGTTGTCTCCTTGATAATAAAAGTAGTTGGAACTTTAGAGATTAAGTCAAAAGGACTCTAATATAAAAATATGTTATTTGTGGAAGGAATAAAACACAATTTTTTTAGGGTTGTGAAATTTTTTGATGAAGGAAATGAGGTTATTTCTCAAAATAACTCATGAATTATCTAGATATATAATGATATAATAGTTATCAAAAGACTTGAAATAATAGAAGATAACTTATTTTAAATTAGTGACCCATCCAATTTAGGCTATATATGAGACAAGGAATAGAATTGTTTATCACATAGGAGAATTGGAAATCTTTTCCCAAAAAAATGAGAATTATTTCCAAACATGAGTTGGTAAGAGACCTTCACAAGTTAAAAATGTATAGATAATTAATTTTTGACACATGTTTAAAGGAAATATTTATCAAGGAACACTCACAAAAATCGACATTAAATCCACTTGACCATTAGAAATTTTATGTCCATATGTGTGTGGTACTATGAGGAATAACTCAAAAAATGGTGATATTTATTTAATTACCTTAATTATTTATTGTTACCTTATTACTAATTTCCACTTTATGAAGTATAAATTATAATTTCTTTAGATGATAAAAACTCTCAGAGTCTAAGATGATAAATAACGTGGTGCCAAATTCAAGAAGGTGAGGTTTGATAATGGAAAGGAGTACACGTCAAATAATTTTTATTTTTATCTAAAAACCCTTGTAATGATGTATAAATATATCGCACTATACACTCCATAATAAAATAGAGTGATTGAGAGGGAAACAAGAGAATTATATAAATTGCGGGAACAATGTTTCATGAAAATAATCTTCCATATTTATTTTGGAGGTAAGATGTGTATATTTATATGAAAATTCATAATTAGTATATTTTGATACCTAATACACAAAAATATCTATATGATATGTGGAACTACAAAATTCTAAGAATAAAATCCTTTAAATTTTTATAAATCCATCAATACAATAAAATTAAAAACAAAAAACTTATCAAGTGTGTTGAAAGAGATGAAGAATAAAACTTTATAGGATATGTTTCCAATTTGAGTGGATAAAAATATTATATAAAACATCAAAACATGATAGTAGAGTGTTTATATGTAAACGTATTGAAAATAAACACATAAGTGATGAGGTTATTGAGGATGAATTTAATCTATTTTGACTAGAAACATAAATATTCTAGAAAAGTTGGTTGTGAAATATGCCAAAAATGAACAAGTTATGGTTCAGATTGAATCTATTGTTTTCAGTGATGTATAAGAAATTGGGGATCAAAGGATATAAAAACATATTGATTCTATGAATATTATATACTAACATGATATGCCTATGAATACTATAATTAGGTTATGGTTAAAGAAATAAACTGCTCTTACTTCACTAGTAGAACCCAAAATTATTTATGAGGTAATTGAACAGGAAGAATGGATTTCTTCTATAAGTGAGGAACATTATAAAATAGAAAAAAAATAACTGGTTGTTATTATTAAGGCCTATTATTAAAAAAATTATCACTAAGTGGGTTTTTAGAAAAAATATGAATGGGGAAAATAAAATCATAAGGAATTAATAATGGTTGGTTTAAAAAGGTTATTATCATATGAAAAGGAGTTTAATTTGAAGAGGCCATTTCACCATTTGAATGACTTGATACCAATAGAATGTTATTAGTAATGTAAGCTCACAAAAATTACAATATTTATCAAATGGATGTGATGTATGCCTTCTTAAATAATGGTCTTAATGAACATGTATTTATTAAACAACCTAAGTGTTTTTATTCCTATTAAATATGGGAGTATGGTATTTAGGATTAGCAAGGCTCTATGTGGATTAAATAAATCCCCAAGTTCTTGATATGAAAAGATAGATGGATTCTTGAGAAGAATGATGTTTTTAAAAGGTAAATTTTATAATATTATCTATGTTAAGGGGTTATCCATAGATACTCTAATTTTCATAGTATATATTGATGAAATAATTTTTTCATATGACCAATAATATTTGTGAGGATTATACTGAGGAAATGACGATGCATTTTGAGAATTATATATTGGGTGAGATGTTATATTTTTTTGGATTTAAAATCATTCAAGTGGTTGATCATAATTTAATATTCTAAATAATTACCCAAGAGATTTATCAAAGAAGATTGGGATAGAGTAATGTAAGGTGATTTCAATCCCTATAGTTTTTAGCACTACATTGATCAAATATTGGGATTCAACTAATTTGAATTAAATGGGTTACCAAAAAATGAATACTAGCCTTCTCTTGCTAATAGATTCTAGTCTTGAAATTATTTTTTACATGATATTATGTGAAAAATATCTAATTGATCCCAAGAAATTTTACATTTTTGTGTCTAAGAGTATTATAAGATACATTAGTAATACATTGAGTTATTCCCTTATATACAGATCCAGTTTATATTTAACATTGCATGGTTCTATTATTATGGATTGTTTTGTTGATTTTTTTGATAATAATTAAAAACTCAGGTGGCATGTTTGGTGGTATTTATATAGAATGGCATAGTAAGGAGAAAAATTAGTGGCTTTGAGTATAATTAAATATCAGTATATAGAATCCACACAAGGTTACACTCAAATGATATGGACGCTAGTTCAACTTTCTAATTTGAGAGTTGAGATTAATATGCCACTGTGCATTAATTGTTACCACAAAAGTGTAAAGGATATTTTCATGAATTTTACTCAACACTCAATATCAAAACTAATTGATCTTAAATATCACTTTTTTTTAAGAGAAGGGGGTAGAAGTTGATGTGATAGTTGCTTTTTTTGTAAGCAAAGAAAAATTTTCAAATATTTTCACTAAATAATTACTAAAGGATAGGTTATCTAAGATAAGGTTGAAACATAATATTTATCCTTCCCCTCTCACTTGAAATATTTCAAATCAATAACACCATAATTCTTTCGATTGTGATGTCATATGGGGAGAGAAAAGTGGCACATCTCTTTTTTTATTTCATTCTAAGGGGGAGAAGATTGAGAGTGTGAACTTATTAGTAATCCATTTCTATGGTTATTATAGGGGTTCTTGAAATGAGTTGAATAATATTATAAGAAACAATCATTTGATTCACTTGGATATAATTTTCCTATCAATGAGGGCTGAAATTATAATAAAAACACTAAATTATCTTATGGTGTGGTTTTAGATGAACCTCACATGAGATAAGATATGATTTAATGATTCTTGAGTGAGCTTTTTAAAATTAGTGATGAGTTTGAAAATATTTAAAAAAAAATTAGAAAAGGGTTGACAAAAAATCTAATGGGATATTGGAGAACCATTTTCCATAGAGGAATTATGAAAGACATTTATTTATTTATTTTTTTCAATTAAGTAATTGAAATGTTTTTTGAGTGATTTATAATGTTTAAGATGTTTATAATGTTTTTTGAAGTGTTTTAAACATAAATGGATATTTCTATGACTTTTGTATTCAAGAAGAAAAATGGAATAATCCACTATGTGTAATCATGATTCTAATGGATGTTTAAATATGATCTAGTGTATATGAGACCACCATTATTCCTTGCGTAAAAATCATGTTTCAACTGTAATATACCGATCCTTTGTTCATAAAATCATGTTTCATATCATTATACATCATTATGGGATACATAAGTATGAATCTTTATATATAGGGATGAGCACTGTAATTATCAATTGTGATTCTATTTAAGTATCTTGTGATCTGTGTAAAAATAAATGTGCTACATAAGTATCCATTATCTGAAAACTTATAGAGTGCTATAAACTAAAATATGGAGTTTTTAAATTTAACATCTCAAGGAGAAATAAAAAACAAGATGATACAATAGGAATTCTTTAATAATAGAAACACCACTTTTAAAATTTTATTATAGAAGTATGAAGATTCAATGATCCCCATTCCCTAACAAGAAATATTAATCTAGTGAACAACCAAATGATATGAACTCAAAATGAAAACAAGTCTATTTTCAATATTGATGTATATTTTAGTTGAGATTATTATTTTTTGGTTATTTAGTTCCTAAATTCACATGAAAAGATTTTTTTGATTCAATATTAGTTCATTTTAAAAGTATAAATAGTATTGAAAATGTGTTTATAAGATAATTTTAGATACATGGGAAAAGACTTTCTGGGTGCTTGTATATATTTAAATGAATGACGATTCATGTTCAGTTGTGTAGAGTTTGAATAAATTTTTGATGTTTGAAGTATCTTCTGTGGTAAGAAGAAGGGAAAGAGGGAAGTAATATAATATTTTATATATAAAGTAGAACAATGTGATAAAATTGTTCTGTAATACATGAAATATTATTGGGAACCACAAATGAAATTTTCATAATTGTGATTTTGGGTTGGTCACTTAAAATTATATATACTATTCCATTTGTTGGATCATGAAAATGAAATTGTAAATAAATCATCTCAGATGAAGAGACTTGAAAATATCAAGTCTGTAAAAATTTTGAGTTAGATAAAAAGAAAAAATGTTTTATATTATCGATGTACACAAAATAATTGTAGGATATGAAGTTTAGGAAGTTCATATTGTAGTTCCAAAATCTAAGGCCATGTGTATTCTGTAAATATATATACCCAATCCTTCATAGTCATAAATATAATATACTAAGGTTGAAGCAAAGAAGCTTTGTAGTTTTGAATATATTTTTTCCTGATCTTATAGTGATGAGTTTTAGAGATGAAACATCAGAATATCTGTAGAAGGTACGTCATTGTTAGAGTTGGGAAAACTGATATCTTTAGTTCTTATTCACAATGTAAATTCTAAAGTGGTTTTCCTGAAATATAGTGAGATTTTCTTCCTATAAAATATTCTATTGGAATGAAGGATTGTTTTTTTATAAAGAAACATGTACTAAAAAAACCTCTCTCGTATAGTGATGCTATATTTTATTATAGATATTGGGAGATTGTAAAACCTATGGGAGTTAGTGTATTTTTTGGTAATCATGGGACCATGATAATAAAACCCAAACTAATTTTATTTATTTTAAGCTATTAAAATAAAATTTATATTATGGTATAATACCAAAAACAATCAAGGAGTACACTCACACATTGTGGTTGAACCTTGTATAAGTTGTTGTGCTCTTCACTCTTATTTACATTCATATCATTTAGTTGAGACTAATTTTAGTCTAAACTATAGAGTTATGTCCTAACTGACCTCAATGGTTTATTTCAAAGATGTAAATTGTAAAAAGATAGCTATATTGATGAACCCTTCCCTCTCAGTGTAGTAATTCATTTCAAATGGACATATAGTTATCAAGAAGATATTATATAGAATCAGTTTCAATGAATGTTAGTATAATAAAAAAAATTAGGGAATATATAATCCTCAAAACTACTTACCACTTTGTAAGAAATTCCCATGCTAGTTTTCTCTAATTTACCATAATATCCAAACACAACACAATTTGAGTCGCATTATATTTATAGATTCCTCTAATCATGATACTTTTAAATTTTGATATCCATGGTAAATCCAAGCATCATCACTTCAAGTGAACGGGTATTTCCACATTGATAATCAAAATATCTAACTGTATCCCCCTTATGGTGTAGTCTGCATACCCCTCTGGGATTTGGTTTTCCTAAATAATTTTATAGAATATATGTAGCATTACCTCTCTAAATAAGGTTGTATAATAATTATTCAGAAACAAATTCCTACTTTTCCATATGAGAAAACATTCTTCATAAATATTATGATGAATAAAATAATTTCCTCTAGGAGAAATTTTACCACAGATTCTCATCATTCTTGATGATTGACCTACAAAAACACATATGAATCAATATCAAAATCTAAGAGATTTAATTCTTTCATTATTTAACTAACTTATATAGGGAATCCTATATATAAATAGTGACTTATTGTCTTTTATCCATGGATTCTGATAAAATTTCAACCAATCAAAATCAAAGTAAGCCCATGATTTGTCAAAAGTTATTCACCTTTTTTGAGTGCTCTAGACTAGAGAGGTTCCAATAGGACAATATTATCATAAGGCATATAATACTAATTATCAATGAAATATTTAATCATATTAATAAATCCCACAATTTATTCTTCCGGGTCCTATTTTATTGATATATATTAATTAATTAAATAGAGAGTGATGTCAACCAAGACACTTATTGGGAGGTCATTCTATTTATTATTCCAAAAAATGATATTAGAGTCCCATGTTAAACACTATCTTTAGTTAAGCATAATTAATTCTTTGGACACACTTTGTGCTGACCAGATTAGAGATATTATTTATTGAATAAACTCGGTTCTAATATCTCTAAGAATTATTCAAATACAACCTTCCCTACATTTATATAAGAAACATCGTCATAAGTTCCACCTGAAGGGATATGTTGGAATTTTAAAATTCTTTATTCCCAATCCTTATAATAAAAATTTCCAATAACAATCCTTTTAAGAAATAGTAAAAATATTTTTATTATAAATACTCATATTCAAGAAAAAATTGTATATATAGGTATTAATTCTCTTAATTGGGTTTAATTTCCATTTTTAAAGCATAAAAGTACAAAATAATATGGGAACAATCAAATCTTTGACCAAGAAAATCCTTTCATCCTTTAACAAGGATTTTACATTCCATTTAGAAAGTAAATTTGGATTGAATAGGAAACATCAAATAAATAGTTGACCTTGAGCCTCACCAAAAAATTAGAACCCCAAGATGCATAAATGGAAGGAAAAACTCCCTTATACCAAGGAAGTAAACAATGAATTCTTTCCATTATTAGGAAATCCCATTTCATAAAAAATATAAGACTTTTATCAGTCGATGCATTGTCCAGAGACCTCCTCATAGTGCTCAAATATGCTATTAATTTTTTTGATACTTTTTTTATCCCATGAATGACTATAAAAATATCATCAACAAGAGTTAGTGGGATGTGGCCATAAGACCTATTGCATCTTGAATCAAATTTTTGTTCCCTTCATTAACCATTTTAATAATGTATTAACTGAGATAATCCAAAAAATACTAAAACATATAGCCAAGAGAGGATTCCCTTACTTAAGAACCCAATTACATGGGAATTACACCTCAAGTGACATATTCAATAGAACACAAATCAT
The DNA here is from genome assembly GCA_963277665.1 of Viscum album. NCBI lineage: Eukaryota > Viridiplantae > Streptophyta > Magnoliopsida > Santalales > Viscaceae > Viscum > Viscum album. The sequence goes on from OY728155.1 coordinate 1,913,321,166, forward strand.
ATATAAATAGACCAAAGTTCACACCTAGATATTGAATCTATCATAGAATCCAAACATGATTAATATAGTTAAAATAAAATTCCAAATCATACTAATAATAATAATAACTACAACAACAATAATAATTATAATAACAACAACGACGACGACGACGACAACGACAATAATAATAAAATAAATAAAAACATAACAAATATAATAATAATAATTTATTAAGGTCCTATAAGTTTCAATAAAAGGAATCAAATCACACACCCATTGGATAACAAGGAAAAGTCACACCCAACCTCAAAGGGTTGACCCAACCAAAATCTATCCTATTACAATTTAATAGACCAGAGACCTAATATTTTATTGTGTTCGATAACCTTCATTTGTGTTTCACTCACCTATATTTTCGTGGGTCTATGCCCCCACCTATATCAATTTTCTATAAATTTCTCAATATTATAATAATAATAAAATAATAATAAAAAATTGGTAAAGGGGATTAAAACCCATAAACAACACACACTCGGGCACCTAAGAATTTCAATCCTTTTCCCTCCCTATAAGGAATGGAATGTACCCTATGAACATATTTTATTATATTTTTATGGCCCTAAGGCTCATGATTGATAGATGAAATACTTTATATTATAAACCAAAATCCATGTTTTCCTGAAAACCTTATTAATGTGACCTAGAGGCTCGTAGTGACCCTAACGAGAACCACACCCCACCCTGAGGTTGTGTTCACCTTCCAAATATCACCTCAATCTCAGAAAAATATTTTCCTTCCATGTTCACTTTATAAATCCACTACATTAGTCATTCCATATCATCTAATCACTATGTTAACTTCAATAATGTCCTACCTCAGATGCACAAATATATCTTTCTGTATTCACTTCAATAGTCCACTAAAGTTCATGATGCATGCCCACTAATGTCTTCTCATTACACCAAATTTTATGTCTTAGAGGTCTCATGGATCAAAGTCCTAATTTCATGGTCCAAAAATCCTATCTATGGTTAATTGTACCACTTTTACAGTACTTTCTGTAGAACCTAGACATGTTGGGAAAGAAATCAATAACATTACTCCCATCAATGAATATATGTGACACTAAGAAGTCAATATTATTATAATATTACATGAAATCCTTCCAAGACACTACTATTCTACAATATGTAGAGTCAATAATAATCTTAATAACCTATACAATCAAAGTGGAATCAATATCAAGACATAGCTCTCTCCATTTATTTCATACAATTTGGATATCTAGAATGAAACCCTCCATCTCATATTCGTAAGTATGATCTGGGATGATGTCATTGTAAAATCATGAAATATATCCCCCATTGTGATCTCTAAAAATCATACCTCATCCTATAGGTCTCGAGCTACCCTTAACTAATCTATTTATTTATATTGATCCAGCCTTCACAAGGATGTTTCCACATAATAATAATATATCGGCTATATTATTTATAGTTACCAAAAACCCAATATTCCCAAAATTGTCAGTCCATGTATGATATTCCCATCTAGACCGGGATGTAGAGGTGCATATAACCATATAGAAGAGTGTATATTCCATAATTAAGATTCAATAATTATATCTTTATCATTGATACTTTGAATATTATGATTTTTTCAGATCATGTAGAAGGCTTTATCCACTAGAACTTTGAAAGGATTCCATAACTATGCTGAACTAGACATGTTATAATAGCCATTGACCATTCCACATATGTTAATTGCTCAAAATATCTCCATTTAAAAGATAATAAATCAAAATTCCCTAATGATCATAAAAAGTGTGATTTAAAAAAACATTCTCAATAGAGTCTTCTCGAATTTATAATGTCTATGCATAGAATAAAGTTCAAATTACTTTTCCATGAAGTAGACATCATCTGTTAATTTGGAATATACACCTTAAGAGGGAAAAATAATTAGATGAGAAATCTGGGGCTTGTAAAATTTATTTATCCATTTATAAAATTTAGTTGGTTTACCCATAAGAGTTTGTAGTTCAGATTTCAATTTAGTAAACAATTTTTAAATGAATCCCAAATTAGAAATTCTCATTTAGGGAATAATTTATACCCCTCAACTAATTCCATTAAAGGTTTAGGAAGTAGATATTAAGGGTATTTATTTTCATCCCTTTATCTTAAAATTTTGATTTAAGATATCACCTTGTATTACATCATCAAAAGTCCCACCAATACAATTAGCAAACCCAAAAATGGAGATCATATTTTAAATAATAAATCCATGTCGAATTATTCATGATAGAAATATATAATTGATTGAGAGATAGAAAAAAATTGACAGCATATAATGAAGTCTTACAAACCAAATAATTTCAATAATATGAAAAAATAACATCAACAATAAAAACAATAATAATAATTATTATTATTGTAAATAAAAATAACCAAATCATGTGTACGAGAAAAAAATCAAGAGATTAGAAATATATACCTCCTTGAGAACCCATATATATTTTACCACAACATCATTTCCTATGGGAAAAACAAAAATAATGAAAATTATAATAAAAACAAAAATCATAATAATAATTTATATTATGTTGAGGGGATGATAAACTAAAAATACACACACATCCAATTACTATATTGGGTCAACCCTCATCCTTCCTTGAAAGGAATGGAAGACACCCACTAAACATTTTTATTAGAATTGGTGGTCTAAAAGCCCCAGATATTATTAAATCAAGGATATATAAACAAAAAAATGTTTTATGGACCCAAATATGTATTTATATTTTTTTACCTTCATTTACTAAATCCCACTATTAACCTTTCTTGGATAACCTATATATCCCCTACCATTTGTTTTTACCCATACACTCGCCTGCATGCTCTCCTTGTCACCTACCATAGTGCCACAGAACCACAGGCTTGTGTTTGGGAAATTAATATTCATCCAACCATTGAGTGGTATTACTGTCACCACTCCCCTAAAATTGTTAGAAAATATGATGCTAGAAAATAAAACCCATGAAAACCACACAATAAAAAATCCCCCCCACCACACATATATATATTTAATGGGGGAATGGTAGTGGCTAGGCTTTGAACCTTAACCATAAGAATGTTTTTAGGTTCACTATACCACTCGTATAGAACCTCCTTGGAAATAATAATAATAATAATAGCAATAAAAATAATGATAATAATAATAATGAAAAACATAATATTAATAATAATACCAATAAAAAACAATAATTAAAATAATTTTATTAATAATATTATTATTTATTCTAGTTGAAGTGAATGAAAAAAAGAACCCACACACACCAAGTGTACATGTGGTTCTATCCTCATTTACCATAATAGGATTAGAAAGAATCCATGGAGATTGTGATTACATATTACGTAACTTGAAGGCTCAATTGGTAGTGTCCCAAATGACCAAGAGGATATTTCCTAAAGTTATATTGTCCCAATTTTACTTATGGTGTCTTCCTATGATACTTGGGGGGTACATTCCACCACCACCCCCCCCCTCTTTCCCTAAAAAAATGAAACTATCATGTGTGTACATAGCCGCCATTGGACCACCCATGCCTGCTCACCCAAAGCACATTTCCCATGCTTGTCATATTCCCACTGCCTCCCACACATGCATAGGAGGAAAAAAACCATAGTAAAATGCGGTTCAAATGAATCATAAACAAGATGCATACATCGGTCATTGGGATGCAAGGGTTTCAACTATACACCACTTGGTTCCATCTATAGTTGAAATAATAATAATTATAATAAATAAATAAATAAATTTTACAAAAAACAATAATAATAATAATAATAACAACTATACTTAAAAAACAACAACATGAACATAAATAATTATTATTATTATGATGATGACAATAAAAGAAAGAATAATAATAATAATAATAATAATAACAATAATAATAATAAAAAGAATAAGAATAATAATAATAATCATAAATGTTCTGGGTGACAGGATGAAGATGACCATTTCGATTAAAAAAATTAAAACATGGAATCTTTTATCCCTAGTATCTAATCCAATAATTTATTATAATATTATTATAACTTCCATGGATTGTTTTAAGATCTTTACGTGACTAGGTTGACAACCAATGTAGAGTCGATCTCATCCAAGAGTACATGCCACTTGAAATTTCATGAATATTTAATATCATATATAATAGCCCAATTCTCGTCGTCAAATGAAGTGTGAGAACAAATAAAGCCTGAAAAATTACCCTTAGAGAAACCCCAATAAATCCTAAAAATTCTAACATAGCTATCAAGTATATGTGATTCAATATCTACCCCATATATAATAACCTTGCTGAAAGTAGAAAGTGGAGGGATCCATCTGATATACGTTTACTGAATTGGATTCATAGGGTAATAGTAAACTCTATGAAATCAAGATATGATCAGATCATAAATATAGTTATTCACCAAAAATATTTTGTTTTTTGACTCTATCTATATATCCCTACTAATACATTCACAATCCTCTCAAAAAATCATATTGTGATCATCAATGAATAGTGTATTCTATAATTTCTAGATATAAAAAATTCTATTATCTAAAAACCTATGTTAATGGTTTGTAATTTAGGAATCATATTTATATCTATAGTCGAACACATAATGTTATATAGGCTACAACCCATCTGAGGTTCATATAAGAAATGGATGAAGACAAATCCCCAAACCTGTTTAGAAAAATTGCACTAAAGTAATTAGTGATCATGTTTATCAGAGATCCGTATACAAAAAATATAGAAAAACAGAATGTATAAACTAGATTCCATTAAATGATCATCAGTTGGAAATCTATTATGATGGATTTCAAAAATAAGTAAGAATCTATATGGTTGAATAAAATTCTGATTAAAATCCGTCATCCTTTCAGAAATACGTTCAGTGATTCCATAATGGTGTTAATAATAGCTCATGACTTTTATGATTATAATAATTACTGACATCCATAGGCAGTGACCATTTACCATAAATTAGTACCTATAAAAGTGGCCAGTGATTTTTCTGGGGATTTGGTCCTCTACATATGAAAATTGAATAAAAACATACACAATTGTAATATTAACATGATAATTGAGGTTTATTAAATAATCATAAATATTATTAAAATTTAATCAATAGTCCAACAGTTTGTTATCGAATTCATAAAGGGTACCTACTTGACCAGACGCACGATTTTGTTCTAGAATTCTATTAATATGGGCCAAACCATTGAAACCATTTCGAATAAGTTACCCCTTTGAGACTAAATATTTTTTTTATCACATTAAAATTTATTAGAAATTTTTTTGAGAATATGTCATCTAGAATTAGAAATGAGTGATTTATTAAATAACCCTATGTTTTTAATACCCAATCCAAAAAAATAAAACAACCTAATAAATGTTTTTAATGAAAATGTAAAAACATTTTTCTCGTAAACAATTATGTACCATATAAATTTTTGCAAACACTTATCAAGAATTTTATATAGGTTACTGGGAAATTTATAAATATGAAATCCATATACAAAGATTGATCACTTAATAAAATTGACCAAATGTATATCCCTAACATGAGAGAGTGTAACAACCCAGAATTTTGTCAATGAAAGTTTCCCTTCTTATAATTAATCCATAGAGTATAAATCACCTATAGAACATAATGAAAACTGTATAAAATAAAATGAATGAAATAAGTTGTATTTATGGAATTTAAGTAACCTAACCCAATGGAATAATTACATTACATTTGGAATAGTAATAAGACCCTATTGAATAGAAACTGGACAATAGAATAGTAATATCTCCTACAAAAGTATATATAAAATGTAGGAATATTCTCAGTGATAATATAATATATTTATATCATGTAAAAAGTATATAGATTTTTTAAAAATGATAAATTAAGTATTGGTATTTTTGTGAAACATGAAAGTGGATTTACCATTTTATAATTAATATAATTATTTAAAAAAAATTACTTTCACAAAATAGATTAATTAATTAATATTTATTCTGATGATTATAAGATAATTTTATGAGACCTTAATTTTTTTTCAATGTGCTATAAAATTACTTATAACTTTGAAATTGGTATTTTTTTAAATGATATTTTTATTTAAAAACTAAATTTCATAGATTTAGAAAAAAAATCACAAAATGGAGTCTATTTTTGAATTCTACATATCAAAAAATGATTAGACCGACTATTTGGTATTTTTCTAAAATAGTTGAATTTTTTACAATAGTGGAATACAATAATTTTTTATATAAGTTAAATGCATGAATTATTGAGTCATGGTTTATGTACGGATAATGTAAGCACCTTTGGTTCGAACTCACATGAACTAGTTACTAAATTTAGTCATAATAATCAACAATTTTCATAGTCTTGATCCAAAATAATAAAAAATGAATAAAATAATCAAAAAACACCCCTCTCCTCTATAATAAATACCACTGCTCACCAACTCTTATACTCACACCTAAAAATCGATGAATATTTTCCAAATTATGCCTAATCATATTACCAAGTCTTTACCACATTTCTGGGATAAATTCAAATCCACAAAAGATAAAACCCAATTTCTCCTATGGTTTTTCTCAAGGATAATAATTCAAGAGGAAATTAAGATCATGTGTGTAACACTTCAAGAAATAAGGTAAGGGATTCATTTTAAACCTCCATTTTCCCATTAGTTCATGCTTTCTCACTCATTACCCCAATGTAATTATTAATTAGTCTTAAGTTCTCTTTATAAATTTTGTACGAATGTTCTAAACATATTTACCCATCTCAATTATTTTTTCTTTTATGGGGAAATACAGGTTTTAAAAAGTTTCCCTTAGAAAATATTCCCGATAAACACGCCTGAAGGGAACTTCCTGATTTCTTGCCTATTTTTAAGCTCACTCAATAATATATTTTAATCCATCATTATTTTTTAAAAACCACTCATTTTATCATGAAAATATATCTTTTTTAATTAGTATTTTTATGAAAAAAATATTTCCTTTTCACTTTAAATATTATTTAATATTTTCCTCAAACCACACTAAAATTATTCATTTTTAATGTGTCTTAAACACTCTTTTTTTGGTGTTTTCACCTTATTTTGACATCACTTATCATGATCTATGACTATTTTCCCTTATAAATCCCAAATATGATTTAAATTCACTCTTTCATGGGCAGGATTATGATATTCCTTTTTTATGCATCATGACATGATTATGATACCCAATTCATTACATGGGTAACCCTTTTTCATTATACTTCATGTGGCACAAAGATGCATAAACATGTTAAGATGGGTTGGCCCGATAGTTCTTCGATGAATTGTGTAATGTTTATTCTCATGAAACCTCTTGTGCAAAGGTCTTGGTGGTTATCCTTTACTCATTCTTCTCTAAGTGCAATGGTTTTGGCGGTTAACCTTGACTCATTCTCCTCCATGTGAAATGGTCTTAACAGTTAGCCTTGAATAATATGTATTTCTTGTTTTATATTTTTTCCACATTTCAATGATTTAATGATTACAACATACCATGTTCTATATGTTATTATTACATATGTTAATTATTGTTCCATGCCTTTTTATGTAATCATGTTATGTCTTCTAACCCATGTGTTATGCTTTATTTAATTGGTTATTACCTTACTTGTAGCTCATCCCTTTTTCACTGTATTCTCCAATTTACCTTATACAGATGTAAGATCTCAATGTAAGTTAGGATATCTTTATGGATATTAAATAATTGATGTTTTTTTGGTTTCATGTTGTATAATTAGGAAACTAATCTTCCAAACACAATAAACTTTATAATCATTGGTTTTTATTTCAAGGATACTTATGAATAAAATTAGGTAATAATATTTGTAAAAGGATATGTCTATTATATTTAGTATCATAGGATGCTCAAGTTATTTTTTATAATCAGGACAATGTAAATTTAAAAAGAACCATAGAGTTAATTATATCAACATGGATTACATAGATTAAAACATAGAGAATCACAAGCTGGGATAAAAATTTTATTTACAATTTATCCTTATTACAAGCTTATTAGCTATGTATTCAATCCCCATAATTGTAAATTATTTTTCTTATTTAATGGTTGGAAATAAGATAACTTCTTCCAACAATAAATGTGATAGGAAATTTGACAATTACCCAATTTAAATACCAAATATTATGTGAATGGGAGCTTAAAACCATATTACGTTACTTTATCAACTAGAACAAGTAATGAATAATGAAATAAATCATTTGGAGTGCCCTCCTTCTCCTATTAAAGTTAATGTTTTTTTCAAATCCTTTATTTGAAAAATTCCCCTCATGTTTAGTGTATATTCAAATACACTCCTAGAATCACAATGGATTAATTCCATTGAGAAGATATTCACTATCCTCCATTAATCTAGGGAAGAGAATGTTGTATTAGTGGTTTATAATTTTGATAGGGAAGTTGATCAGTGGTGGACACTGATGAAGAACACTAAGTCCAAGGATAAAATTGATTCCATGAATTGGGAGGAATCGAAGAGAATATTTATCAATAAGTATTTTTTCCAAACCCTCCATATCAAGATGTAAAGAGAGTTCCTAATACTAAATGATAAGAATGATTATTCTATCAAGTAATAATGGGTAAAATATACATGGTTTTCCTCATACTCCTATGACATTGTCATGAACATTGAAATCATAGTGGATCGCTTCTTTAGTAGACCAAATGTGTGTCTAAAAAAGTGATAGAAATTCAATACTTTGATAGTTATGATGATATTTTTGTTATTCCCTTAAGGTTGAAATGGATTTTAGAGACTCTCAATGGTCTCATGGGCCTCAATATAAAAAGTAGAAAATAAAATTTTATATTATAGGATCAACAGAAAAAAAACCCATGATGGAAAGAAAACCAACAAACCACCTGTCAAAATTATGGGATGAAGTATCCTGGCAGTTGTTTTAAAGGGAAATAGGAAATGATTAAAATGTGGAATAATGAGTCATCAAGATAATAAATGATGAATGTATTTAAAGAATCCCACTAATAAGGAAGAATAAATGAAGGTTCAAATCCACACTCACCCTGTAGTTCAGTGTTTCAACTATAAGGAACGTGACAATTATGAAAAACATATCTCTAATCCAAGGGTTGTTAGGGGAAATCAACAAAAAAACAACTTCAATGTTATAAAGGTAGGGCATATGTTGTGACTACTGTAGAGGTGGGTCCCTAAAATGATGTGGTGATGGGTACGCAAGGTTTTCATTCAAGAATAGTGAACATACTATTTGATTCTGATTCTAATAATTCTTTCATATCTTTCAAGTTTAGTATAACTATTGAAACACCACCTAAAAATATCAAGGTTTAGTTATCTGTGAGAATAGTAAATAGGGAAATTATTTCATGTAATGTTTATAGCTACTCTGCAATTAATTTTGGTAGACTAAACATCCTAGAAAATATTGTCCCACTTCCTTTGGTGGATATTGATTCTATATTTTCCATGTATTGGATATCTTTATACAAAGAAAACATAGACTATAGATAAAGGTAGATCACTCTTCATATCCAGAATCATCCTTTAATTCTGTACCAGTGTAACGAAGAGGATGAATCCCCTTAAGAAAAATCTTCTCAACTGTAGATATTTCTTCGTTATGAGTAATAATATATAGCTCAAATGTTTAAGACAAATGAGAGAATCATGATCGACGACATTCCCATTGTGAGGGACTACATTGATATGTTCGTTGAAGAATTTTATGGTCTTCCTACAAATTGAGGGGTTGAGTTATCAATTGAACTTATTCTTGGATCTCTTCTTATACCAAAGTCACCTTTTAGAACGGTCATCATTGAGTTGGATGAACTGATAAAGTAGTTATATGAAAATCATAAAATGGGTTTTAGATGACCAAGTGCTTACTTGTGGGGTGTTCCAGTCCTCTTCATAAAAAATAAGGATGGATCAATTTTCCCCTATATTTATTATCACGAGCTCAAAAAAATCATGATAAATAAAAAGTATCCCATAACATAGATACATGACTTGTTCGATAAACTATGTGGGGATAATTATTTCTCAAAGGTGGACCTTTGGTCGAGATATCACCAATTAAGGTAAGTAAGGAATATATACCCAAGATAGCCTTTTTAATAAGGTATGAACACTATGAGTTCATAGTGATTCCTTTCAGACTCTTTAATGCTTTGGAAATATTCATTGAATTAATGAATAGTGCCTTTAGAGATATCCTTGAAAATCTTTTGGTATTCTTTATTAATGATATTATGGTATACTCTAAGAGAAAGGAGGAACATGAAGAGAATTTGAATACTATTTTATAAACATTTTGATGGGATAAAAATTATATAAAGTACATAAAATGTGAATTTTAGATAGAGGAATTATCATTCCTAGGGAATATTATCACCAGAAAAGGAATACCTATAGACCATTCCAAGACAAAGAAAATTGAGGAGTGGTCAAGGAAAACATATATAACAGAGATCCATATTTTACATGGTATAGCTGGGTTTTACTGACAATTTGTGAATAACATATCATAATTATCAAACCCAATAACCAAGATTACCTTGAAGGGAGTGATGTTTTTCTGGATTAGTGAATGTGAAGAGTACTTCATAGAGTTGTAAAAATAGTTTTATTTCTTCACCAGTGCTCATGCTACTGGAAAGTGGGGAACTCTTTGAGGTGTATAATGATCCTTCCAAGAAGTTATTATTTTTTTTACTGATTAAAATTGATAAAGTGATATCTTAAACCTCAAGGATGTTGAAAATTCATTAGTAAAACTATCCCAAAAATGATCTGGAGTTGGAGGTTGTGATATTTTCCTTGAAATTATGGTGGCATTATCTCTATAGGGAGAAGTGTAAGATATATACAGATCCTAGAAACCTCAAATAAATACTCACACATAACTATATTAATATGAACTAGTGAATATGGTTATTAATCATCAAATATTATTACTTCCCTATTCACTACCATCCTGGTATAGAAAATACATTGGCAGATGATCTGAGTAAAAAGTTTCCTAAATCTTTATTAATAATGAGAATTGAGAACGGTAAATTATTCTTGGACCTATAAAGGATGGACATGAGAATAATTAATGGAAGAATATCTTCAATACTTTCTCCAATGATGGTTCATCCATCTCTCATAATGGTAATAAATGATTATCAATGAAATGATGTGAAAATTATGAAAAAGGTGGAAGCTATCGAAACTGGAAAATACTCAGAGTTAAAAATGGATGGGGAATGATTCATGATATTTGGGTCATGACTATTCATACCATCCAATCCAGAGATAAAGAAATATATTATGAATGATACACATAGCTCAACATTCTCAATTCACACAGGGAGTATAAAGATGTGTTGAGCTATCTGAGAGCATTATTGGGGGAAAATATGAAGAAAGAGATCACTGAATATACATAACATTACCTAATATTTTAGTAACTAATGGAAAAAAAGAAAAATTATAATGGGATGATGAAACTATTACCCATGCCAACATGGAAATGGGAAAACATCACCATGGAAGTTATCACTGTACTTTCAAAAACATCATGAGGAAACAATTCCAAACGTGTTGTTGTGGGTCATCTTATAATGATAGCTCACTTTATCACAATTTTAGAGGACTTCAAACCTAATAAACTTCCACAATTATATATAAGAGATGTGGTAAGGCTTCATAGAGTATCACTATCGATTTTAACTGATTGAGATCAGATATTTACCTTGATGTTTTGAAAAAGTATCCAACATTTTATAAACACTAAGTAGATCTTTAGTAAGACCCATAATCCTCAAACAAATGGAAAATATGAGCAGACTATTCATACACTAGAAGACAATTTTATAGTGTGTTCTAGGGATTTCAAGTGAAGATGGGGCCATCATTTACCTTTTTTCAAGTTCTTTTACAATAATAGTTTCCACACGAGCATCCAAATGGATCCATATGAAAAAATTTATGGGAAAAGATGTTGAACACCAGCATGATATGATGAATTTGGTGAATGTACTTTTCTTGGACCAAAAATGGTCAATTAAATGGTGGTTGAAACCATTCAGTAACATATCAAGGTAGACCAAATTTTAGAGAAAATCTATTTGGATAATCGTAAACAAGCGTTGAGTTTATGGTTGGAGAGATAGAATTCCTCTTCATATCTCTGTGGAATAGGATCATGATGTTTGGGAAGAAAGGAAAGCTATGTATGAGGTACATCAACACCTTCAGGATTCTTGAACTTGCTAAATTTGAGGTCTATCGACTAAAACTTACACCAACCATGTCTCAAGTACATGAGTTATTCCACATATCCTTCTTGAGTAAGTACATATAGGATCCAACACATGTACTAAATTTAGAGGTTGTACAGTTTAGAAATGATATCTCTTATGAGGAGCAGCTAGTGAAAATATTGGATGGTAGAGATAATGTTTTACACAACAAGGCCACTAACCTAGTCAAAGTACTATGGTGGAACCATAAGTATTTAGATGAAACATGGTAACCAAAGGAATTAGTGATGGAGAAATACCCTCACCTATTTTCCCATTGGTTTGTAAAATTAAATTTTGAGGATGAAATTTCATAAATGGGGAAGAATGTAACGACCCCAAATTCTATAAATTAAATTTTCCCTTATTATAATTATGTCATATAGAAATCAAATAAAATCACTTAGAGAACAAAATACAAACTTTATAAAATAAAATTAATGAAATAACATCTATTTATAGAAATTAAGAAACCTTAACCAATAGAATATTAATATGACCTTTGTTATAGTAATATGATCCAAATGAATATAACACCAACCAATAGAATAGTAATCTCAACAATTAAAGTATTAATAAATTAAAAAATATTATAAATGAAAATATGAGATATTTATATCATGGAATAAGTAAATATATGTTTTAAAAATGATAAATTATGTATTTTTATTTTTTGTGAAACATTAAAGTTTATTTACAATTTTATAATTAATATAATGATTTAAAAGAACATTTATCTTCAAAAATTAGATTAATAAATTAATATTTTGTTTTATTTTTATTATAAGATAATTTTATTAGACTTTAATTAATTTTTCAGAGTGTTATAAAGTTAGTAATAATTTTAAAAAATTTATTTTTAGAACAAATGAGGATTTTATTTAAAAATTAGATTTATAAAATTTAGAAAATTATTTTTATAAAATTGAGTCCATTTTTGAATTCTACCTGTTGAAAAATGGTAAGTGATATTTTTTGTAATTTTTCTAAAATAGTAGAATTTTTGTGAATAGTGAAATATGGTAATTTACGGTATAATCTAAATACAAGAATTATTGAGTCATGGTTGATGAATAATTTATGTAAGAACCTTTGGTACAAACTCAAATACACTAGTTACTATATTTAGTCACAATATTCAACACTATTCTCTGTCTTAATCCAAAATAATAAACAAATGAATAAAATAATATAAAAATACCTTTCTCATATACTATAAATACCACCTGTCACCACCTCTTCTCCTCACACCTAAAATGCCTTTAATCTTGTCCAAATTCTGGCCAATCCTATTCCCAATTCTCTCCCCCCGAGTATAGAAGAAATAGGTCTCAAAAAAAATATCAAGCCCAATCCCCAAAAGGAGGTTCTCGATTAGAATAATTCAATAAGACATTGTGATCAAGTGTTGAACACTTTATGACATAAGGTAAGGTATTATTTCAAAACCTCCATTTTTTCCTTTAGGTTATGATTTCTCTATCGTTTCCCTAATTTAATTACTAATTCATCATATTTACACCTCCTAAATTAGGTGTGTATGTTCCAAACATATTTAACAAGCTCAATTCTTCTTTCCTTGATGGGGAAATACATATTTTAAAAAGGATCCCTTCTCAATTTTCATGATAAACAAGCCCAATTAAAGGGAACTTATTGATTTATGACCCATTTTTACGTTCACTCTATAATAAATTTTAATTCACCATTATTTTTCAAAAAAAATCATTTTATCATGGAAAATCATCTTGTTTCATTTTTGGTTTTATTAAAACAAAAATGCATTTTCCTCTTTAAAGGTTCTTAAATATTTTCCATAAATCACACTAAAATTCTTTATTTCTAGTGTCTCTTAAACAGTATTTTATGTGTTTTCGCCTTAGTTTGACATCACTTATCATGATCTATTCCAATTTTACCTTATGTATGTCCATGTATGATTTAAAATCATTCCTTCATGGACACCATTATGATATTACCTTTTATTGTTTCTTTATGGCATGATTATGATGCCCAGTTCATTCTTTGGGTAACCCTTATGCTTAATTCTTTATGTGGAACAAATATGGAAGAAAATTTTATTGTGGGTGAACCCAAATTGTTCTCCAATTCATTTGGTGATGTTTTATCTCATGGGATGTCAAGTTCTATTGTCTTGGTGGTTATCCTTGACTCATGATTCTCCATGTACAATTGTCTTGGTGGTTAACCTTGACTCATGCTTCTATTTGTGAAATAATTTTGGTTTTTATCCTTTAATCATTCATATTTCATGTTGTATTTTATTTCCACATTTCTAGTATACCATGATTACATGATCCCATTTCGTGTATGTTATGCTTACATATGTTTATTCATGTTCCATTCCTTTTTAATGTCATCGTGTTATTCTTTCTAACCCATGTTTATTTCATTATTCGTGTTCTTTTTCAATTAGTAGGATTTTTATCTCATGCCTTTTTCATTTATTCCATACATTTGTATATGAATATGTAAGAGATTAAGGGAAGTTAGGATCTCTTTATAGAGACTAAATAAAGTATGCTTTCATTTTAGTTTCATGTTGTTTAATTATGTACCTAATATTCTAGATACACTAGAATTTATGATCCTTGGTTTATATTTAATGTATATTTATTCTTAAAATCATGTAATAATATAGGTAAAATTATAAGGCCATTATATATATAGTCTTTCCTTTTAACGTTTTAAGTTGTCTTGTGATTTTGTAAATAATTTTGTTTTCAAATAGGAGGCCTTAATACAACCTTAAAAAATATGGAATACCCTGGTATTTAAAATAATTATTCCCCAATTTAACCCCAAGGAACATTTCAATGTATTTGTTCATGGAGAGTTTCATATAATTTCAATAAAATAGATTATACATACTGAAACTAATGGATTTTCCAAATACACATTCATGATAATGAAAATAATAATAATCTAATAAGTACTTTTCATATGCTTCAAAAAAAACATGAGAATATAATTACCATAAAGATAATGTATTGGATCTCTAAGATTTCTTTTTTATCTGATGGCTGATATAATCCTGGAGTATACTACTTTTTTGAGGCATTTATAAAGGTAGTACTCTATAATAACAAAAATTAGTTTTGAGAGTGGGTCCTCTGTCTAACCCCTCTGGTAAAACCAAATTATCCTTTATGGGTACCATTATTACTAGTATGAAACATGTAACTATTCAAAATTTCATTGACGGGTCTCAAAATATATCAGAGAATCCAAATCATTTGGGGATGTAAAATATAAAGTCCTAATTTGGGGCATCAAAATGTATGTAAATGTAAACCATGAGGGAATTTTTACTGATGCTATTTTTTTGGGAAAATATTTGCATATTATTAAGAAATACAAACACATTCTTGTACTTTTATCCCTATAATGAATCCAAGATTGTTTAGAAAAAAATAATAATGGAAATGGATCCACATTTCAAAGTAATAAATTTACTTATAAACATGGAAGGGTGTCTCCAAAAATAATGAGTCTATATTCATGAACATAATGTTCACGTTTAGTCTTATAGATGTGTATAATGAATATAATGTTCATTCCTTGAGGTATGAATAAAATTAAAAAAAATTCTTCTGTAGCCTATAGTAGATCATTGTTAAGAAGATTACGGAAGTACATAATTAATATTTTAGTGAATCCATTTGGGTATGGTGCACAATTATTATTAAGAGAAAATTAAGTATGCATAATCTCATATTTAAAAAGGAATAGAATTGAGAAAATAATTTTATATGGTAGTGATGGTTTTGGGAATCACATCATCCAGATAATTATCATTCTTTTCTGGGTATAGTACGTTAAAAAGAGAGTCATAATTTATAATAGTGGCATTGGGAATACCCATATCATTATTCAAAATCTCCATTAACAAAAATATATAATAGTTTCCTTTAAATCATTTTTTCTAATTCATAATGCACAATAAATATATGTTCCTATTACCCTCCTTAAGCCACTAATGAATTTTATTCATTATTATTCCTTTTGTAGTTTTGATAATTACTCTTGAATTAGTTTGAATTAGTGACTATTCAATAGAGGGTGTATCTGTATTAACATTTCTCCTAATACTTCTAGTTATATCATACTCAACCACTTTAATATCATCATCCATATTATAAAATTTATATTTATCCCATCCCTTAATAGAGGATATAACAACCTTGATTCTACATATGACCTTCTGGTAGGTATTTTATCACATTATCTTGAACATTCTTAATTGGAAACATACTTATTAAATTTAAAATTAATCCATGCATTATTGAACTTAACGGAAAGATGATACATCATGTTAGGAATGTAATATGCAACATGGAAGGAGAATGACCAAATTATATAAAATTTATAACCCAGCAATATGGGAGATACCAAAGTCAATTCTATTCAGATACAAAAATTCCCTTCCAATATTCTTGGTCTGATTACCATTTATTTTACATCTATTATATTTATACTCACCCCTTAAACAATAATATCTAATAAAAAGAATTTATTAATAAAATTATGGAAGTCTTTTGAAGAATATCAAATTAAATTAGGGCCCCTCATTAAATTTGTGTTAAAAAAACTATTAAAGTATCCCAAAAATATCGAATTACATAAGATATTTTTAGATAAATAGTACATATCATCCTAGATAATCCTTCTCCCAATGTAAAGTTGTGTTTATAATTTAGATATTCCATAAATTTATGATCCTCCTTTCCAAAAAAAATTATTGTCCCACTTTGTAGACCTAATCATTCATGCTCTTTTTTGTAAGTTCTATATAGTTTTAATTTTATCCACCCTACGATTGAATGAAATGATTTTATACCATAAATACGACCAATCGAAGAGTTTCAACTTCTCAAATTAGAATATAAGCTCAATAAGCACAATAATTTCAATTTGATACCTATTAATGAAGTGTTTTTGAGATAATATTGTATAATTATTCAACCCTGGGTATTTCTAAAAAAGAAAAATCATATTGAGGAGGAACCTATTCTTGTTGTGGCCTTAAAATATGGTTTTGGGTTTTCCTCTACCCCTATTAATAAAATTAGACTCATCATTTACATTTTAATTTTTACATTCTTCAATTTCCATTTCATCAGTCTAAATTATAGTACCTGCATGGGGGCCCCGGTGAGAATACTAAATGGGTTCTCAGTGTTAAGAATAGTTACTTTATCCTTATTATCCTTTATTCTACCACAATTCCCCAAAGGAACCTTAGTAAATGAGATTTCTTATTATTAGTAAAATAATTATCTAAATTAATAAAATCAGAGTATTAATTTTTATCATTGTGGAAATCATTTTTGACAAAAAATTTATACATATTTTCATCAGTATCAACCTCTATTTTGTATCTTAACTGGAATAGATGTGAAATCACCCTCACTGACCTATGACTCAGCAGAGATGATTCTTTTAGAGAGATTAGAGTCTGACACAATAGATATAGATTTAGTTTGAGGACTCTATAAACTGGAACCATTCTATGTCCTCCTTGGAGTTATCCAAGATGGAATACACATATTTATCAAGAAAATAAACTGTAATTTTAGTGTTATTTTTCATCCCAACATTATGAACTTTAGGGGGTTATACAGTAGTCTTCCTTACTAATAAAGGTTTAGTGGAGGGGAACATTATGGACTTACCTACCAAGACTTATAAGCTAGGTACCATTCACCATATTGGGGTAGAAATCATGACACCTATTATATCTATCACGGGGAGAGTGTTTCCAATGTAAATCCATTTGGAAATTTTTCATGATTTAATCCTTCTAAATTCATCATCAAGGTGTCCCTTAATCTTGAATAAGCTTTATGAATTCTTATCTATCCTAAATTCAGTAAAAGTATTGATAATAAACTTTATTTTACTGAATAATGAGGTTAAAATTTTATAGTAAATCTTAATATTGATATTATCCTCCAAATTTCTCAAAAACACATTTATCAAGGTAGAGAATAGATCAATTTCTACCAGAATACATGTAAAATTCTCATACCTAGCTCTTTCAGTTTCACTATCACGTTTAATGGGTGTACAAACATAGGAATCAATTTTCTAAATAATATTCAGGTTCCAGTAGATCAAATTTCATCCATGTACATTAATCTAGATTTTTTAATGAGAATTCCTTACAGGATAAGGATAAAAACTAATTTCTCATTCATTAATTTTAAATATTCTCAGCTTCTACAAGATAAATCCAAATCCCCATTCTTTTTTCATCTCAACGAAAGGGAATATGGTGTGGAAACACATATTCACTATAGTATTCATTCACTATTCCATGAAACTGCATATATAAATGATTCTATTCACCATCATCTGAAATTTACATGGTTCATATCCGTTAATAAAAATGAAACACACCACATTAGATAATTTCTAAACAAGTATCCTATCCTTGATTGCATCAACATTTGGATCCACATGGGTAGTGGATCCTTTATTAATAATCCTTCCATCAGAGTGATTAATATTCATTAGTGAATTTTTAAAATTAGGGATATTTATTTAATGAGACACAATACAGTGATTCCAAATCCCAATAATTTCTACATTTTTCTTCCTCTATATCACCTTCCAATTGAACATTTCATGATTCCCAACATAATTATAGTAATAATTTCAATATAGAATGAGGAATTATAAATATATGTATCTATGTAAATAGTTGTTAATCATTAACTATTTATTCCCCCTCACTCCATCATCGAATAATAAAACAATATTAATTATGATTTAAATAATAATATCAATAATAATTATCATCATAATAACAATCATAGAAATAATAATAATAAAAAATACCAACAATAACAATAATAATAAGAACAACAATAACAATAACAATAATAACAATAAAAATAAAAAATAAAAAAACACTAATAATAACAAAATAAATAGTAATAATAATAAGACTAATAATAATAAATATAATATTATTAATAAGAAGAGGAATAAAAATAAATTTAGTAATAATAGTAAAAAAAATAATCAGAAAAATGAATCCAAGGAGAAATCTCCCTGGTCAATAACATTAAAATTTGTAAAAATTATGAAAGTCTTGTGATAGGAGATTTACATTTCTATCTTTCCAAATTTACCAGGGGAAAATATTTATCCGAACTAATGAGTTATATTTAAAACCATTATTGGAAATAATATCAGTTGCAGAGTTAGTTTCCCTAATATCTAGTGTAATAATGAAGACGATTGAGTGGGAATCCTTAAAAAATTTAGATTTTGAATGTAATTACTATGACGTATTGATATATTTTGTTTAATAAGGTTTATGATATAATTTTAATAACACTATAGCTATAAATTAAACTGTTTATGTTTCTTATAAATTTTTACAGCCTTAATAACCCCAATTTTCTATCTGTTAAAAAAGGAAAATTCTCGACTTGAGCTATCTATATGTCCCTTTGAGATTCATGTGCCTCCCTGTTGTAGCATAACTAACTTGTTGGGTGGTATATCAATTTTCAATATATTAGTTCATATAATTCCATATGTATCGGTATTCTTTAGCTACAATATCATAAAGTAAATTCAAAATTTTCCAAGAGACTATAACAATATTGGAAAATTTTAAAAGCACCTCAAATATTCAAGTCTAGGCTTCCTTCACTTTAAACAGATCGGATATAGACTTCAAAATAGATTTTAAAAGGTATAATATTTCCACATGTGACCCTCATTTTCAATATATGACTTTTATAATACATAGATGGAGAATGTTCGAAAGATAAAATATTTATTTCCTTCATAAATTGGTAAGATTTGGTGAAAAGCCTCTATATAAGAAAGACTATAGATGTTTTGATCCATGTATTATGGTATTTTTTAACCCAATTCAAATTCAGGTTATCCCATATATTAGTGAGGTGATAATATTGGTTAATAGTGATCTCTCATTTCCTAAAAATTTCACTGATGAGTATATCCTCAATTGTTATAAATGAGTAATCATCAATGAATTCTATATCACCACAGCTAACTCCTCAATTTATTTTAATTGGGAATACTTTATAGATATATCATGGTAAAAAATATAGTGGCTAATATTAACCAGACTACTTATAGGGAATCATATCAAATTTCCATTCCCAAATTAGTTGTTATAATCCATTATCACACATCATCTAGAGTGAATTGTGATTCTTAAGCATGCCGCCATTTATGCTGAACAAAATGAAAAATAAATATAGTGAAAATATTTTACTCTAAGTATTTTAAGAAACCTGCCTTTCAGAAAATCTGTATTTCTATATTTATCAATATGAATCAGCCACATCAAGTTAACCAGAAGAGACTTTTTAAATTTTACCAAATTATTTATGCACAAACCCCATGATCTGATTGGTATAAAACATTCCTTAGAAGATTTACTCACAAGCCTATTCTCATAAATACATCCACTGCAAAAAAATTCTTGATATAGGTATTAAGTCTCTTAAGAAAATAAAATGGACACTTATAAACCATAAAATAGTAAACAAACTTTGACACGGATACATCCTTGACCAAGAAAATTCATCCATCCATATATAAAGATTTTAATTTCCATTTACCAAGTAGATCCTTAATTGATCAAAAAACACCATAGAAGTGATTAACCATAAGAGTCTCCTTGAACATAGGAACCCAAAAATATTTAAATTTTATTGAACCCACCCTGAAACAAAGATATTTTAGAATGAATTCTTTCCTATAATTTGGGAATTTATTTCCAAAGGGAATAAAAGATTTTTTCCAACTGATGTACTATCCAAAAACATCTTCATAATGTTTTAATATACTCTTAACCATTTAAATATTTTTTCTATCACCCTAGTATAACATAATAATGTAATCTAAATTCGGTAACTAAGATTTTTTTTCCATATCTTAGATGTGGAATAAAATATATGTGTGAATGGATTTAATTTAGGAGAAAGTATCTTCCCGTGTGGATTCATATGTTATAATCCATTAGGAATTTATTAAATGGTATCTATTATTAATGAACTAAATAACATACATTAATTGAAGGATTTTAGGGAATAATTGAAATATTAATAAACATATGTTGATTTTTTAGACCTGGTATGGGAACATTTTCCATGTTATTGGATGATTTCAGCATAAAATATGCCTGATATACTCTGAATACTTCCTTACGAAAATAAAACTTTGTGTCTATGGAAATCCAAATCTCCATAATATTTCCCTGACTATTAGTAATAGAATGTATGATACTAATGATCTTTTTTTTAATTATGCATAATACACCCCTATGTGCCATTACAAAAGTCACCCCTAGTAAGGCCTATCAACCGTTGGAACCTTTATCCTCCAGATAAACCTATTTTATCTTTTTACACCTTGAAAATATCATGTTGGATACTAATTTTCAAACATTTTATACATGTATTCCTTATGTACTTTTACCACATCACTTTTTAGATCCAAAATCCCACAGGTTGTGACTTAAAACATTAGCTCTTTATTCAAGAAAAAATGATGGAATTTTTTTTATCAAAACACCATGAAATAGAAAATAAATAGTAATTCATTTAAATATAAATGAAATTAAATTACGGACCTCAACATACTTTTCATAAAATATTAAATGGCACGGTCCACATATTGGTCATAGGAAATTAAAATAAATTATGTCTTAACCCTCATCTCGGAGGATCTGTTCCTTTTGGTGTTAGTTATCAACCACATCACCTCGAGGAACTGCATATAGATTTATTCTCATGTTAAAGATATATTTCGTGATTCATAGATCCTATATTCTAGGAACAACCACTATAGAAATCAAAAAATGAGTGTTCCTCCATTAATGGACACAACCCTGCTTCAGGAAGGAAGTTCCGAATTTCTTCATAGAAACCTCCTTTCAAATCCTATGGATGAAATAAGATAACCCCTTATTTACATACAAATCAAATTGTGGGGGTGGTTTCTCATCCATGAACAATTACAACCCATATTCTTCTTTTGTTATAACATGCATTCATTTCACAAGCCACATTTCATGGTCTTGAGAAATCTAAATTCTTGAAAACCCCTCCACCCTCCATCAATGATAGAGATGGCCGAATACTAAGGACACCTCTATTTTTATTATGCATAATACACCTCATTTGGGGTTTTCATGAGTCTCCCCAAGAAGGCCTATCATCTAGAGGTGCCTTTATCATTATGAAATGAACCTTTAATCTGTGAACACCCTGACAACATTATGTTGAGAATTTATTTTTTAATATTATTTATGTTCATTCCATACATACTTGTCAAGTATCATTTATACTTATCATTAATTCACAATATCGTGATGTAAAACCTCCTTTTACATACCTATATAATTTCATAATATTCTCATCCAACAAAATATGTTGGATTCCTTACTACCATAATTCATGGTCAAAGTTGTTTGACCAAAAAACTAGTTTCATTAGTTCTTATTACAATAACTTTAACATCCTATAAAAAGAGATGTATTACTTTCAAGGATAAAACCTCGTAAAAGGTAACCCATGGAAAAATTTGAGTCGCAGCTCGCTATATGTTCACCCCTCATGGTCATGTAAAATATTTAGTAATTCTGATTGAAAGTCCATAAAACTCATTTGGTCAAAAACTCACAAAGGGATTCCAAATAAAAATCCAAGTATCACCTGCTAAGTCTTATTTGTGATAAACTTAGGAAAAAATTAAGGTAATTACACAAAAGATACAAAGTTTTTAGGGGTTGTAATGTTACTATAGCAGCAATAAAACTGTGGTCTCTATGCCACATTTCCTAGTAAAAAATAAGAGAATCCTCTAACTATTAAGGCCACTACAATACCCACTATATTATTTAGGAATTTTATAATGTTAATTATGTTTAAATTAGAATTAGATTATTATTATTATGAATGAATCCAATACTAAGGGGGAACATTTTTTTAGCATTAAAAAAATCAGGCCACTAGCTTTTTTGAACAACCGTTGAAATTATCCTCACTTACACACCAAATGTCAAGTTTGAGTATATATGTATATTTACGTTATAAGAAAAATAATATTGAATTTTCATGTGTTGAATGAATGGTTACATAATGAGGGATAGATATTCCTCAGAAATTATTCTTAATATGATGGAAAAATGGTTAGAACCCTCCTCTGAGAGTAGGCCATGGATTTTGGAAACTGCTAATAAAAAGGTGATGACACCTAAAAACCATTTTTAGGGTCTTCTAGGAACTTTGTGGCACCAAAAAACACCTTTCTATGTTGTATACACTATAGTAAAAAGCTGTAGTTCACTTTTCGGACTTTTATTTGACTGGTTTCAGAGCCCAAAGTGACTTATGGATCAAAATTAAAGGATATTATATGTTGGTAAATTTTATAAGGGAATTTGACATCTCACACAACTCCATCACACAGCTTCTTTATCTATCTCATTCAAGTCCCAACCTATGCAGACCAATCATGTGACCAACAAATTTTATTGGTCTAACCTACATGAGAATACACCAAGATTACCAATACATCATGTTGTTCAATTCTACGTGAAGCACCTATTTGAATGACTTTCATGAGGTTCACACTTCACCCAGCATTATGATAATTTCCTATAAATAGGACCCATGAAATCCTCATTTTTCAGGACTAGAATATGAAGAGACTTCTTAAATCACTCCTCACCAGTGTTTCTATCCCAATTCCCATAAACCTTCTATTAGTACCTTACGTGTACAAAATAAGGAAAAATAGTAATGTTCAATGTATTAAGGTCAATCGAGGTCTAGAATAACAAGAACCTTGATAGGAAATACCTCTAATAAAAACTACTAGTGTTGAGGACCATTCAACAGCTCAAAACATGAGTTCCAATTATCCAAAGGAACCTGAGGAGACCCTTGGAGTATAGAAAAAATCCTCACCCAACTGATGTATCCTATGTTTTACATCACCCAAAATAAATCACCATCTCTCCTAGATCCACCCTACATGAATCAATCTCAGTCTACCCAGGTCCACTTTACATGAAGGACCTCTAGCTCACCCAAGTACACCCTATGTGAGACCCTTTACCTTGCCCAGGCCCACCCTATGCGATACCACATTCAGCCATACCAAGATTCACATGGGTGAGAAACCCTTTGATCCCCCTTTAATACCATCATTGACAGGGAGAATCATTCCTTGGATCCACCACTTTAGGGGGGCTATCATAAGACCTCCCCCAAAGCCTCTTGATATGTATGATCAGATGATGGGGAACACCAATTTGTACTCTCAGTTATACATTCTCATAGTAATAGGGGACCCATTTTTATCCAACCTAATGGATATTATCCTCGAAGTGTTCTCAATTATACATTCCCATGGTAACAAGGGTACTAAACATTGGTTTGATGAAAGGCCTCAGGGGTTTGAAAATAAGAGAGGAGATGGGAACACTAAATACTTGTATCTCTTCCTAACTCCATCGTCAGGATGTCATCCTCATCTACCTGTGGGTGAGAAGATAATGTATCCTTAGGAGATCCCTCCTGTATTAGTCATGTTTTCTTTATTTTGGGATATTATGTTCTTATCACCTTCCATACCCTCTCCCTCATCCACCAGTGGATAGAGGAGATCATGTGGATTTTCATATCGTCCACTTCTTCTTGTTTCTCACACCGATCATGAATCATGTGGCATTATAGGTTAATTATGATCATGTCATCAATAAAATAAAATATCCATCTGGGCCTCTGACTAGGTGTAAGCCCAATAACAATGTCACCATCCTCTCATAGGTCTATATTCACTATGAAACAAACATTCACATAAGAATAATGTTCGGTATAATCCCTAACCATGTTATCAATACCTCAAAGGGCCATATTCCTAATAAAGAAACCACATGGGACTCCTCCTTAGGTTTAAGCCCCAACCTTATGAACTATGTTGGATTTGATTTATTTCCAAACAGAATATATTGGAATCCACCACAAATTCCAAACCCAAAATCTCAAACAACCATCATCCCTATTGGGACGAATCCCTAGTAGGGTCATGCACCCAACTCATAAGGCCACATTCTTTCTAGTACCACCATATTTAATCCTTATCATCTTAAATTCATAATTTATATTAACTCAATATATGACTTTATTCCCTTTAAAATTGAACAGTATGGCCATCATTGTGTAAGCCCTATACCATCCTTTACTAGGAACCTTCCTCCTAGATTCCCCTACTGTGTGAAATTAAATAGAGTGGTCTGGTCTTCATCACATGAGCATAAAATTTATGATATGTCTCATTTAATGGAACCAAACTACATGGATTCGAATTCCTTTCACAATGATATATAGTAGTCCCATCACATGGGTCCAATCCTGACATAAAAAAACTCATATCATCCTGGATGATGATAAATTCTAGATCACCACACTAAATTTATTATAACCAAAATCATTATAATAAATAACATAAGAATATCTATTCTATATATAAATGGTCCCATTGATAGAAAACCTCAAATGCATACATATATCTTTATCGATGGAGATCCTTGGATATATATAGATGATTCTCAATCCAATACATTCTAATGATCGATTTTAAATATAAGGGTTATCTATTCTTTATTTGGAATTTAATAATGGATTCAAGAATTTGTCTCAAATATATAAGAGAGTCCTAAAGTAGGCATAAATTCCTCCCCAAAAGGTGTGGTGATCCTGACCTCCCATCCTTTTGAAGAATGTTGGTCCCTAAGTATTTTTGGAACCATTTCCCAATGAACACCTACCTTTGGAAATTATTTTCATGAGACATCACAAAAAAAGGAACCATTAGATATTTTCAGATCCATGATTAAACCCCATTATAAATCACTTAGAAAGTATATGAAAATAAAAAAAGGTATGTTTGATGTTAAGGTTCATGCCACATCCACTAAAAAATTCCATTAAAACACCATTTTATTTTCTAAATGAAATAGAGAATTTTGAAAACTAAACATCATTTGAGAAATAGATTTCCCTGGTAGAAAATAAAATTCTTGGTGTATCATAAAATAGCTCTTATTGTTTCCAAACCCATATAGGTTCCAAGATTAGTAACATATAATTTTTCCAAATATTTTTTCCGTTTTACAAGAATAAATCGAACTGTAACTGTTTCTTTTTATGGCATAAAAAAGTGTTTCTAACTTTCTTACTTCAACTAGTATTCTGATTTCTCTTCTCTAAAATAATCTGAAACTTTTTAAGAATTTTATAACTTCTGGTCATAAAAATGTTTTTAACCAAATATTAATATAAAAATCTTCACTCAATCATGCTAGTATTCACAGTCAGTACGATCAAATATTTTTGGTCTGGTAGGATTAATATTTTCAAGAGTTTAAATAGTTAATCCTTCCATTATAAAGTAAAAATACTCTTCTCTACCGACATGGATAGTGTATAAATGTTAAAAAAATATTATATCTATGTATATACCTTCTCTGATTCCAAATGTTAGATCGTAAGAGTTTTAACAAAGTACTACAAGAGTGTGGTAAATTTTAGTTTATAAAAATAAAAACATAAAGTCATAAAAAACTTGTTACATAATAAATTATATCCAAAAAATGGTCTGCCACTATAATTTATAATCAAAATAAGAAATAGTTTATATAAATAAATATGAACTTTTTTAAAACACGCATAATATAAATATGTAAAAATTGTAATTACTGGAATAAAAAATAACACAACTACAGTTAAAGAAGGCAGCAAACCTATAGAAACATTCTAATGAAAGTTATTCACTTTAGCCTTAAGTTATAAGGAATTATCTTAACTAGACTTTAGGTATCCATGCCTTAACTAGTCATATGTTACGTCTTCCAAGTCTAGGAACCCCTCTATTAGAACAATCAGAAAAAGATATATTTCTCTATCCTTGGGAACCCATTACTAAGTTAATCGAACAATATTTTTCTCCATATACCCAAGATCTCTTGATCCAACTGATCAGATAAAAATAAATTACAAAAAAATATTAAGAAATTTACAAAGTAAACCTCAAAAATGATGCCTTAAGAAAACTATCTAAAGTATACATACGAATCAATCTTGGTGAATAGATGTTGGAAAAATTCAATAGGAACTTTTGATTGTATGTCTTCATCTACATCTCCCTTGTGGTTGAATTCATATTTATAGATGAATTCTAATGGTCAGATTCCACATTGCTTGAGATCAATTTCAATGACATCTAACAAAACTTCTTCGCCTGATGTAATGAACACAACATCTCTATGTATGATGGTCATTTCATAATGAACCATTATAATTATTTCATTATTCCATCCAATAGGAATTATTTGTCTTTACCTAAAAATATTGTATGTCTTTGTCTATTAGTCTTAGTAAATATTCATCTAGTAGACTTGTATGTCCCTATCTCATGAATTCTATCTGGTACAATTTGTATTACTCCATCTAAATGAATTTATAGTGCACTGTCTCATTGAATTTATATAACCTATCATCTGACGGTCTTTATATATTTCCTTATAATGTAAATTGTAAATGTTTTTATATAATACATTGTATATATTATTCTAATAGAACAAATTTTCTCTATATTATATAACTGGAAACATTCTTACAAGACAACTTTATAACTTGGGAGGGATAAATGTTATAGATATGAAATCATACAAATAATGAATTTTTATCTTCAAAATTAATGTTAATAAGAGGTATTTTGATTCCACAAATGTATTATTTTCTCTATAATGTATCTACATTTAGTAACAATATCTTCCTTAACCAATAATTGGGAGATGGGTTTGGAAACCATTATAACTCTATAAAGATAATTAAAGAAGAGTGTATTTATATCCCATTATTTTATCTATATGACTAAAAATATATCCTTTTATATATTATACTTGGTTATTAATATATTATGGAGTTTTTTAGATATGTAAACTTCCCTATAAAATCCCTTTTCATTTGAGTATTTTGTTGTGCTTTCTTTATATAATTGAATATAGATCTCCTCCAAACTGTTGATCTCCTCACCCAATATCTGAAATCAAGATTTATCCTATTCTCCTTGAATGATTTTGAGATATTTATGCTTTATATCATAGGAAAACGAGTCATTATGGCATTTCACATCTTTCCAAGATTCCTCAATTATGATTCTATAATTAGATTTCTTCTCCCACTCATTGTTAAGTCTAAAAGGTATTGGATTTTGATGTTTCCTATTAAAGAGAGTGAGTAAAATATGGTGGTGATTTGAGTTATACCAAGAATGTGTAAAGTGGTTAGTAGATTCAAAACTATCCAATATGACATTATTAACAAAATTTCTGTCTAATTTACTAGAAATAATTCTATTTTCATGTATTATCTACCACGTGTATTCATCCTGATCATATTTAACTTCAATGAAAACAATTTAATTAACAAATTAACTAAACTCCCAACTAGAAATTTAGAGGTGACAGGATCTATCATTTTTTATTTGTCTCAATAATAACATTTAACTCCCCCACTAATGGTAATCGATCATAAATATTGAGTTTGGTTTTATTAATATCCTTTCAAAGATATCTTCTATCTTAACACCTATTCTTCCCATAATTAAAAGGGAAGTAATAATCCTTTCATTTCCATTCATAGCCGAGGGTGACCTTTTATTCACCTATATTAACAATTTAGACCTTATAATAATAATAATAATAATAGTAAAAATAATAATAATACCAATAATAATAAAAATAAAAAAAAGTCCTAAGTGTGAGTTCAATACCTTTCCCACACCCCTACAATTAGATAAATGAAAATAATAGTAAAGTGTGCAAGAAATAGGTGAAATAAGGTTCCACCAACTAGAAATTTAATGATTACATGTTAAAAGATTAAAAATATAAATCATTACAGTTGCCATTAGAGGAAATTCGAGGTGTTTACCATGTCTCTATCTAGTTAATATTTAGTGCCCCCAATCCTTTGCAGAGGCTATAACTGTAACACCCCAGGTAAATAAAGAGTATGAAATTTTCATATTTATCAATATTTCTAAATAAAATATTAATATTAATTTAAAGGGGATGCTATGCACGATGGCGTACCCAATACGCAACAATGAGTTTCTTGGCAATCTTGCATTGCACTCTAATAATAAAATAATATTATTTGAAATGGTGGTTAACGCCTAGCCGTTGTAATGGCGGGAATGAACAGAACTAACTAAAAAATGATTATATATGTTTGTCAAATATTTTTACTCTTTACAATAAATGTTATAGGATTAAAAATGCGAATGAATCAAATTTTAAGCGTAAACATTTCAATATTCTTTAAAAGGTCGATTAACCGCCTTTTAATGGCGAACCTCTTTTAAATCCACTTTTTGACAATTTTATAAGCACTATTTTTAAAAATATACATATTATTTATGATTTGGAGATTGAAATTTACTTTGGGATAATTTTTGGTATTTTTCTGACAATGTTCCTTTTTCAATGAATAGTGAAAAATACTGCATTTTACATCAAAACTGTTTTTTCATATAATTTAATTATATGGTTATATTATCTTTTTAATTTGTTTTAAAGTTTAATTAGAATATATTTTTACCATTTAATTCAATGATGGTCATTGGGATTAATTTAACTTTCGAATTAGGCATAAACAAGTGCAAAACTTTTCTTAAATATTGTTTCTAAAAAACCCGCTATTTGTTTTGACAACGGGAAGTATTTTTTAAATTAATTATTGAAATTTATGTGTTTTGAATTTCGTAAAATGGATTACATATTTGGAATCAGAAGGTCCAAATTATGTAATTAAGGCTCTTTTTTTGGACATTATGAATAGAAACGACGGTAATTATCTTTAATTATCTTGATTATTGAGTAATCGGGTAGTTAAAGATAATAAGATAATATCATAATAATGGAAAATGACCACAAAATGTGTCCTAAGGCTACTGGTTGTCTCATGGAAGACCATGGTATTCCTTTTTCCAAACTTGGGGGCCCCATGGAATCACGTTTATGAGAAAGTGACTTTTTATCTTTTTATTTTTTAAAGAATGTTAAATGTAACAAAGAATGTATCACCTAAGTAAAATATTTTTTATTTTGTATACATAAATTATCCTTTGGACTATAAATATTCATTAGAAATATAAAAATATTTCCTACATCATTGTATTTTCTTTATAATTTTTAGACATTAAATAAATTAAATTATTTATGACATCATGATGATGTAGTGATGACCTCATTATTTAACGATTTAAATAAAATGGAAAGATAATGTAAAATATAAGACCTACACATGTCCAAAACCTATTGGATGGGTGGATTTCGAACCCTTATCACCTTATCATAGAATAAAATCAAAGTGGGACCATTAAAATACGAAACTCATTTGACAATAAAGTTACATTTTATACCTTTCCCAGAGTGCCCCTCCTCTCCTCTTATAAAAGGCCCCCACCCCTACCTCCTTACCCACACATCCAAAGCCTTTGGCTCGTCCAAACCCTACCCATTTGGTCTCTCCACATCCCTATCTAACTCCTTGAATCCTCACTTTGGGTATAAGTCTTCCCAAGGAAGCCTTTGAGCTCAAACCAATGGGAGTTACCCGATTTTAAGGTAATGTCTTCACTTGTGTCCTTTTGTTTTATTTTGCTTCTCCAACACCCTAAACTCTTTTTATTCATCTCTTTTGTAACCAATACAGTATCTTAAATATACTAGGATGTTGTTATAATAATTATTCGAGCTACACTTACACACACCTTCGTATAATGGTTAAAGAACATATTGTTTCTGTGGTTGGCGATTTTCTGCCTCACGAAACGATGATTGTTCAATATTCTTTTAACACCTTTAAAGGTGGCCATTATGATGTCACTTTATTTTATATATGATATATATGGTATTTATGTTTACTATATTCTTCTGTATTTTATATTTAAACCATACCCTTATTCTTCTCATGTTGTGTAAATGCGATAATTTCATATGAGGAAGTGCGGACTACCGCCCCTCATGTGATGTGACTCGTACATGCAATACACGGAATGTATAAAGAATGAAATTAATGAACATATGTGAACTATATAACATATATATTATACTGTAATTATAATATATATATTTATATCGTTTATTTTTAATTCCATTAATATGAAAAAGAAAAAAAATGAAAGTAGCGTTCGTGCGTACGTACGGCCTACCGTCTCCATGAACGGTGCTTTTCGTTTTTATCTCCAAATGATATGGAATAGTAAAAAATTAATATTTACTTGATATATATGATATATATTATATATAAATTATTATTATAACTCTGTATATAATGGATACACGAACAACTTGTAATTATAAAGAGCATATTTTGACTCAAGTACCAATGATCGTTTAAACGACCGTTATTAACTAAAATAATTACATAGTGTTCATGACATGGTAATAAGTGATCTAAAAGGAATAATGAACTTGAAAAATGTTATTAAGGAAGTATAAATTAACTCAAGTTTATTATTCAGGAGATTAAAGAACGATCGAGTCAAGTCGGACCTGAGGTAAGGGATCCTACTCCTCTCTTTCTTTTTAAGTACACCCTTTAATGTCATTCCTTTTAAGCTCATATTTCTTGTGATTGGGATGTTCTTTTATATTAATCTTACTGTAATTTATATGTTCATATGATTAGAGATCCTATTTCCTCTCATCAATCCATTTTGGAATTTTTAAGTGGTGACGTTAGGCTGCCGAGTTTTCGTAAGGGATTTTTCATCTCACTTTTATTCCCGTGAGGTTTATGCTACATTTTCCACAATTTCTTTGAGTGGTGTATGTACTGCCCAATATTATACACTTTGTGTAGTATAATTTAATTTATTGGTATTCACATCTTTATTGTATGACCCTTCTTCCATGGGGTGTACGTTTCGAAAGTTACCCAACTCAGTAAGGGGACCTTTCACCCTCCTCTTTTTAAAAGACTTGTTTTTTTATGTCTTTTAATTCACATACTATTATGTTGGGATATATTATTTTATATCCTTATTAATGTAAATTTTATGTCCAAGTGATGAGATTCCCTTTTTGTCTCTCATCAACTCATTTTTTGAATTTTGAAGTGATGTCGTTAGGCTGTTGAATTTTACCAAGGGAACTTTTTAACCCAATTTCGATTTCTTTGGGTTCAACATGTAGTTATTGAATATGTAATCTTTTGAATATGTGTGAATGACCTTTTATTGTTTTACACTTAATATCCACTTATATTGGGTGTATTTATATTTTTCACACATAATTTTGAGATTGAATTATCCTTAATTTAAGGATACCTTCTTTATAAGGGAATTCATCACATTTGACATTTCTATTTAGACTTCATTCTTGTTATGCACCAATTAACTCTTATATGGTTTATATACTGTCCTCTGGAATATTATATCATGAATCCATTTATTCTCATGATATTATAAAGTTCTGACTAAATGTTATTCCTCAATTATTGTATTCAAGTGTCTCTAATTTTGGTAGAACCCCTTTAACCAAAATATCTCTTTAAATGTTTTAATTATTTGTTCATATTAATATCCATGTTTTTTCAAAGTGGTTTTAAGGATTTATTTATATGGATATTAATGGTTTAAAATTTTAATAGCTTCAAGGTGGTATGGGACACTTTGATTCAAAAATCTCTTTATTAAATATTTTAAATGGTTTTGGAAATGTTTTCTTTTTGAATGGATTCATTATTTCAATATACTAAAATGTTATATTGTGATTGAAATGTGGAAATGTTATGTTTCCTTTATGCATGTTTTATGTGATACTTTTATGTTATGGTTCTTGGGCATTGTTATGAGAACAGGTGGTTCCGTGATAAACTAAGGGTAGGTGTGCCCGATATAGCTCTCCAATGCATTGGGTAACGCGAATGAGTGAAACATTAAGGTTTCTCTGAAGATATTTAGGGAATATACTGTGGTGGGTATTCCAAACGTAACCAAGAGGGTTACTCCCTACGTAATAATGTTATGAATGCCTCAAGTTACCTTTTATGTCTTATGATTTCTATGATTTGTTCATGATTTGATGAGGTATGTTAAAGAGCCTATGTTTTATGGGTAAAGTATGATTTCATTCTTATGTATATATGAACTCATGTTTCCTTTCCATATTTTTATAACACTTACTGAGCTTTTTGTGCTCATACCAAGTTTTTTGAAATGTTTTTCACAGGTCAAGGGAATGGTACATGAAATGATGATAGTGTCAAGGAAGTGTCAAGAAAGAATCCATGTTTTATTTTAAATATGTTTCCGTTGAGGGAAAAAATTAATACTATCTTTTATGTAACCACTTTGTTTAAATGTGGAATTTAATGCAAGTTTTATGATCTAGTTCTCTAAAACTATAAACCTGAAAAGATCCTCAAAGTGTAATCTTGTAATAACTCAAGATTGAGTAAGGTTTAAGGCTGGGGCCTTATAGTTGGTATCAAAGGTCGGTTTAGATAACATTAGAGGTTAAGGTATTCTCTAAGAATAAGTGATAGTACCATAATGGATAGGATTTCATAAAGAGTCCTAGTTTTAGATAAAGTGAATGAGTAAGTATATCTTAGTGGTTATCTCCCTCATTAGTACATGATGGTTTTGTTGATATACTCACACTAACATTTATGTTTTTAGTGATTGGATGGATCTAGCAGGCACCAAAGAGACAACAGGTTTGAAGGAAACTGTGGTGGTTCTCTGATTAAGATACTAGATAAAATGGGAGATTCAATGAGGAAACTCGTGGTGGTTCTAAACCAACTATCAAGGAGTCATGATCAACCACTTGAACCTTGGTATGATCTGTAATGCATCATGTACGAGATGACCAATCAATGCGGAAGTTCAGGTAAAAAATATAAAGGTAACCATTAGAGTTTATATGATCCTTAATTTTGATGTAATTATGGGTTATTATATGTTATGATGGAAAATGAAAGGCATGAGATAAACTTGAGGTTAAAATATGTTATGATTATTTTTTAAGATTTTATCTCATTTTGGGGAATGATTTGAGAATTATATAGTTTTGGAAAAAGGACAACATGCAGACCGTGTGACAACCCATCGCGTTGGACAAAACTATGGGAATTGAACCCACAACAAAATTGCGACTGGTTTTTATCGCCTACCACTTGACTACGTGAAGTCCCTGGTTAGTTTGACAAATTCTTTTTAGTTAGATGATTTTAGTAATCAAGAGTATGTTTATTTTGGTCATCTATGGAAATGATTAACCTATCATCGAGGATATGTGATTAGGTTAACTATTTTTCAATATGATAATTTAAGAGCAACTGATGTTATTTGGAGATAAAAGTTAATTTGTACCTTGGAAGACTATGTGACTAAATCCTTCAAATATTTGGGTTTCAATCTTATTTTGGTTTACTTTGAAGAATTTTATGGACAAATTGTATATCAAACGGTCCTCGTTGAACTTTGGGTTTTGTTGGACAAATTTTGGAGATTAAGAATAGATTTTCTTTTTATAAAGGGTTATCCTTTTCTAGATTATCTGATCTTGTACTAACCTTTTTGGTTTTTGTTTTGGTTAAAGTCTAAAGACATGAGAAGTATATAGTTCTCTTTTGTGGATTAGGTGATTCTCTAGAAGTTGATTATAGTGAACAAGTCTTCATAAATACTCGTCTTTAGGAGAAAATATGAGTTTGTGTAAGAAATCTAATAAAAGTTGAAAGTCAACATGATAAGTAATTATGTTTCCTTATGAAAAAATTCCTCAATAAATAGTAACTTAAAATAAAAATGTTATCTATTAACTTTTCGTACAGAGGAATCGAATACTGTTTAACCCATCACAAGTTTGTCATTTTCTTGGCGTTAACTTTCTCCTAGACATGTTTACTATCTCTCTCTATCAGAACATGACCCTTTTTTTTTCCTCCATGTCCATATTTTCATACCTCGAATCCTAGTATGGGTTAACTCGGGTGACCTTTGTACTTATCTTTCTTTATTTTAAAGTGATTTTTTTACCGACTCTTGTTCCGATGTTGGACGTTCAAGGATGTTTCCAACCTCAATTTTTAAAATTGCGAGGACGCAATTCCCAAAAAGGGGGGAAGGATGTAACACCCCAGGTAAATAAAGAGTATGAAATTTTCATATTTATCCATATTTGTGAATAAAATGTTAATATTACTTTAAATGGGATTCTATGAACGATGGCGTACCCAATACGCAACAATGAGTTTCTTGAGAATCTTTCACTGCAATCTAATAATAAAATAATATTATTTTAAATAGTAGTTAATGCCTAGCCGTTGTAATGGAGGGAATGAACAGAACTAACTAAAAAATGATTATATATGTTTGTCAAATATTTTTACACTTTACAATAAATGTTACAGGATTAAAAATGTGAATGAATCCAATTTTAAGCGTAAACATTCCAATATTCTTTAAAAAGTCGATTAACCGCCTTTTAATGGAGAACCTCTTTTAAATCCACTTTTTGAAAATTTTATAAGCTATATGTTTCAAAATAAACATATTATTTATGATTGGGACATTGAAATTTACCTTGGGTTAATTTTTAGTATTTTTCTGACAATGTTCCTTTTTCAATGAATAGTGAAAAATACTACATTTTACATCAAAACTGCTTTTTCATATAATTTAATTATACGGTTATATTATCTTTTTAATTTTTTTTAAAGTGTAATTAGAATATATTTTTACCATGTAATTCAATAATGGTCGTTGGGATTAATTTCACTTTGGAATTAGGCATAAACAAGTGCCAAACTTTTCATAAATATTGTTTCTAAAAAACCCGCAATTTGTTTTGACAACTAGAATTTTTTTTTAAATTAATTATTGCAATTTATGTGTTTTTAATTTGGTAAAATGGATTACATATTTGGAATCAGAAGGTCCAAATTATGTAATTAAGACTCTTGTTTTTAGACATTATGTATAGTAACGACGGTAATTATCTTTAATTATATTGATTAATGAGTAATCGGGTAGTTAAAGATAATAAGATAATATCATAATAATAAAAAATGAAAAAAAAATGTGTCCTAAGGATAATTTTTGTCTCATGGCCGACCATGGGATTGCTTGTGCCAAACATGGGGGCCACATGGAATCACTTTTGTGAGAAAGTGACTTTTTATCTTTTTATTTTTTAAAGAATGTTAAATGTAACAAAGAATGTATCACCTAAGTAAAATATTTTTAATTTTGTATACATAAATTATCTTTTGGACTATAAATATTAATTATAAATCTAAAAATATTTCCTACATCATAGTTTTTTTTATAATTTTTCGACATTAAATAAATTAAATTATTTATGACATCATGATGCTGCAGTGATGACCTCATTATTTAACGATTTAAATAAAATGGAATCATAATGTAACATCTAAGACCTACACATGTCCAAAACCTATTTTATGGGTGTATTTCGAACCCTTATCACCTTATACTGGAAACATATCAATTTGGGACCATTAAAATCCGAAACTCATTTGAAAATAATGTTACATTTTATACCTTTCCAAGAGTGCCCCTCCTCTCCTCTTATAAAAGGCCCCCACCCCTACCTCCTTACACACACTTCCAAGGCCTTTGGCTCGGCCAACCCCTGCCCATTTGGTCTCTCCACATACCTATATAACTCCTTGAATCCTCACTTTGGGCAGAAGTCTTTCCAAGGAAGACTTTGAGCTCAAACCAAAGGGAGTTACTCGATTTTAAGGTAATGTCTTCACTTGTGTCCTTTTGTTTTATTTTGCTTCTCCAACCCCCTAAACTATTTTTATTCATCTATTTTTTAACAACTACAGTATCTTCAATATACTAGTATGTTGTTATAAGAAATACTAGAGCTACACTTACACACACCTTCGTCTAATGGTTAAAGAACGTACTGTTTCTGTGGTTGGCGATTTTCTGCCTCACGAAACGATGATTGTTCAATATTCTTTTAACACCTTTAAAGGTGGCCATTATGATGTCACTGTATTTTATATATGATATATATGGTATTTATGTTTACTATATTCTTCTTTATTTTATATTTAAACCATACCTTTATTCATCTCATGTTGTGTAAATGCGATAATTTCATATGAGGAAGTGCAGACTACCGCCCCCTCAAGTGATGTGACTCGTACATGCAATACAGGGAATGTATAAAGAATGAAATTAATGAACATATGTGACCTATATAACATATATATTATACTGGAATTATAATATATATATATATATCATTTATTTTTAATTCCATTAATATAAAAAAAATGAAAGTAGCGTTCATGCGTATGTACGGCCTACCGTCTCCATGAACGGTGCTTTTCGTTTTTATCTACAAATGATATGGAATTTTATAAAATTAATATTTACTGGATATATATGATATATATGATATATAAATCATTATTATAACTCTGGATATAATGGATACATGAACAACTTGTAATTATAAAGAGCATATTTTGACTCAAGTACCAATGATCGTTTAAACGATCGTTATTAACTAAAATAATTACATAGTGTTCATGACATGGTAATAAGTGATATAAAAGGAATAATGAACTTGAAAAAGTTTCTTAAGGAATTAGAAATTAACTCAAGTTTATTATTCAGGAGATTAAAGAACGATCGAGTCAAGTCGGACCCGAGGTAAGGGATCCTACTCCTCTCTTTCTTTTTAAGTACACCCTTTTATGTCATTCCTTTTAAGCTCATATTTATTGTGATTGGGATGTCATTTTATATTACTCTTACTTTAATTTTTATGTTCATATGATGAGAGACCCTATTTCCTCTCATAAATCCATTTTGGATGTTCTAAGTGGCACCGTTAGGCTGTCGAGTTTTCGTAAGGGATTTTTCATCTCACTTTTATTCTCGTGAGGTTTATGCTAAATTTTCCACAATTTCCTTTGAGTGGTGTATGTACTGCCCATTATTATACACATTGTGTAGTATAATTTCATTTATGGGTATTCACACCTTCATTGTATGACCCTACTTCCATGGGGTGTACGTTTCGAAAGTTACCCAACTCGGTGAGGGGACCTTTCACCCTCCTCTTTTTAAAAGACTTCTTTTGTTATGTCTTTTAATTCACATTCTATTATGTTGGGATATGTTCTTTTATATACTTATTGATTTAAATTTTATTTTCAAGTGATGAGATGCTATTTTTTATCTCTCATCAACTCATTTTCTGAATTTTGAAGTGATGTCGTTAGGCTGTCGAATTTTACCAAGGGAACTTTTTAACCCAATTTCGATTTCTATGGGTTCAACATGTAGTTATTGAATATGTCATCTTTTGAATATGTGTGAATGAACTTTTATTGTTTTACACTTAATATCCACTTATATTGGGTGTATTTATATTTGTCACACATAATTTTGAGATTTAATTATCCTTAATTTAAGGATACCTTCTTTATACGGGAATTCATCACATTTTACATTTCTATTGAGACTTCATTGTTGTTATGCACCAATTCACTATTATATGGTGTATATACTGTCCTTTGGAATGTCATATCATGAATCCATTTGTTCTCATGATATTATAAAGTTCTGACTAAATGTTATTCTTCAATTATTGTATTCAAGTGTCTCTAATTTTGGTAGAACCCCTTTAACCAAAATATCACTTTAAATGTTATAATTATTTGTTCTTATTAATATCCAAGTTTTTTCAAAATGGTTTTAAGGATGTATTTATATGGATATTAATGGTTTAAATTTTTAAAAGCTTCAAGGTGGTATGGGACACTTTGATTCAAAAATCTCTTTATTAAATGTTTTAAATGGTTTTGGAAATGGTTTCTTTTTGAATGGATTCATTATTTCAATATACTAAAATGTTATATTGTGATTGAAATGTGGAAATGTTATGTTTCATTTATGCATGTTTTATGTGATACTTTTATGTTATGGTTCTTGGTAATTGTTATGAAAACGGGTGGTACCATGATAAACTAAGGGCGGGTGAGCCCGATATAGCTCTCCAATGCATTGGGTAACGTGAAAGAGTGAATCATTAAGGTTTCTCCAAAGAGATTTAGGGAATATACTGTTGTGGGTATTCTAAACATAACCAAGAGGGTTACTCCCTACGTAAGAATGTTATGAATGCCTCAAGTTACCTTTTATTTCTTATTATTTCTATGATTTATTCATGATTTGATGAGGTATGTTAAAGTGCCTATGTTTTATGGGTAAAGTATGATTTTATTCTTATGTATATATGAACTCATGTTTCCTTTCCATATTTTTATAACCCTTACTGAGCTTTTTTATGCTCATCCCAAGTTTTTTGAAATGTTTTTCACAGGTCAAGGGAATGGTACATGAAATTATGATAGTGTCAAGGAAGTGTCAAGAAAGTATCCATGTTTTATTTTAAATATGTTTCCGTTCAGGGGAAAAATGAATACTGTCTTTTATGTAACCACTTTGTTTAAATGTGGAATGTAATGCAAGTTTTATGATCTAATTCTCTAAAAATCTAAACCTGAAAAGATCCTCAATGTGTAATCTTGTAATAACTCAAGATTGAGTAAGGTTTAAGGCTGGGGCCTTATAATAACATCCCAGTTCATTGCATACAACATTACTTTCTCAGCAAAAATCTAACATTGAAGAAAGTGAACATCAAATTTGAGGTCAGAAACCATGAATAGAGATTCCTGATACATGATATCCAATAATCCAACATTGATTCATATGATTACAACTAGGACACCTATACTGTTATACCATGTAGGATTTTCACTATTTCACATGTGCATGAGAGTCTTGTGCATGTGCACCCAATGAATTATGTTCCTGTGTCATGTGATTTCTCTATCTCTCTTGGACCGAGTTTCCCCATCTCCACACACCTATCATTGTCGATATCACGCCATTCTAATAACATGAATTTTCATATAAGATGGAGAAAAATCCACACCCCAAAAAATTGGGGAAAATGAATAGGGGAAAGGTTTTAAACCTAATACCTACTAGATGAGGATGCTACTTCCAATTACCACTTGAATACAACATTGGATATAATAATAATCATCATCACTATCAAAAATGTTCAATCCAATAGAAAATTATCTAACCAATATATTAAAAAATGAAAAAGCTGATAATGGAGAATGGGGATAGATATAAAAACCTTCCCTCATCCAATATAATGGAAACAAAAAATACTTAACAGTCATAACAAAAAAATTTGATCCTCTATGAAAACTAATCATATGACTTAGAATTATAAAAATGAGACCTATATGATTTGTTCAACATGGTTTATTGCATTTGATAATGGTATATCTAACTTTTGGCCCTCCTTAGATTCACCTTTTGGAAACCATCATCGTATACCAAAACAGCCTCATCCTCACCTAGGGAATTTATATATGAATTACACAATTAGAGAGATATATCATACGCTATATCCTCCCAATTAGACTCAATTTTGTTTTAATTCAACTATTTATTATTTATAATTAGTATTATTAATTTAATTATTTGTGGTATATCCATATGAAAGATACATAAAAACTTATAGTTCCCAATTGATGCACCCATGGGGCCCTAAATCCCCTAACCTAGTGACCAATACCTATATTGTGCCTATCCCAGAACTTGTCCATATAGCCTGAGTTGAATCAACAAATGACCTCAAGCATACCTCCCCGTACGCAAAATGCTACTGTCTAGTGACATGGGTCGAAAAAAAATATTATGGGGAGAATATACCATCATTATCATCATATAAAACAATAGTAAATAACAAATACATACATAACATATAAAACATTAGAGTGTACTAATATAGAATTAAAATAGTATGTTAACTATAAAAAACATCGTACATAATAAAATAATGAATAGAAACCATGAAATGAAATACTATTCATTTATCATAGGAAGATCACCTAATGGGTCGATCATATATAGATAGAATAAAAATCATAAGGTGAACTAATAAATATCCCATTTCTAGGAATAAAACCTATCACTACATCCCTACTAAGCTCCTTCTACTCACTAACCAGCTACTAGGGCCCTTACCCAAACCTACATACTAAACATGATATTTTTGTATCCATAGGGGTTCACATTGTAACACCCCAAGCTTCCACGTTATGTTTCTCTCAGAATAATATAGTAGTATGTGTTGTACGCAACTTCGAGTTCTAACACACCACAACCAATCAAACTAGCTATTATGAATATTAATACACACTTTTTGAAATTTTATAAATTTTATCTTTCAATATGGACTTCATTTTTGGATTCAGAATATCTAAATTAGCTTATGATGCATTTTTGGTATTTTTTTGAAAACTTTCAATTTTTGATGAATAGTGAAAAACACTGAGTTATAGTTTAAAATGGAATTTTTATTTAAATAATTATTTATTTTATTTAAATTCATTTTATGTAAAAATAGATACATAATACCTATATAAGTTCAATGAAATTCATTGGAGTTAGTTTAAAATAATTTTAGATATATAAAAATTTTATTGAACTTTTTACTATCTTTTACCCGCCTCCTAGGAGCATTTTCAAATTTACATAAAACATAATTTTACCACTTCTATGGGTTAAATTTCAAAAACTTGAGAGACACGGTTGATATCAATAAGTAAAATTCTGTTCAATAAGATGAAAATAATTTTTTGTGAATAGTATCTTTTGACATTTATTTACCACAATTAAAAGTAAATAGGGTAATGAAGGGTAAAAATGATATTATTATTACCCTAACACAAGTCCTAATTCTATTGTATATGTTTAATTCGACCAAAAACAACCTTAGGAATAAAAAATGATCATTTAGGTCCACTTGGATTAGATTAGGACATTTATTATTATTTAATTCAATGAAAAGTTAAAAGAGTTAAAATCAATGTTTAATAACTAAAACATTTTTAATATAGGGTTACACATAAGATAAATTAGACTATAAATATTCATTATAAAGATAAAAATATTTCCTATATAATCGTATTTTATTTATATTTTTTAGACATTAAATAATTTAATTTATTCATGACACAATGATGAAGTAGTAATTAACTAATTAATGAAATATTAAAATAATTGATATTATAAATATCCAAATAAATTTAATTTCAGACTTTTTATGAATTAAAAGAATTTTATAGGTTAATATGACATATTATGGTTAGTTATATGAATTTCTTTAAGTATTAATGCTTTTATTAATTTAGAAAAAACAAAATACCATATAGTGTCAAAATTGACATAAATGAGCTTTTAAAACAAATATTATATTATTAATTGACATTCTATTCCTAAAAATCTAAGTTTCAGCCAAAAGAATTATATAATGATATTTTTATCATTACTTAACCACTTGGGGTTCTCTTTGAAGTATATAGTAATTTTATTAACCATATAATATAAAAATACAAAGAGACACGGTAAATGTCAAACTATTTCACTAATAGTTAAATCTAAACGATAAAGTTAATATGGTGACCCAAACCATTCTCAAACCCATTGGTTGAGTGGTTTTCGACCCATCCTCATATTATATCTTAAATAATTTATTTTGGATCCATTAGAAACCAAACATGAGTTTATTATAAAATAATATTTCTAGTTATTCCTAAGATGCCCCTCACCCCTCTTATAAAAGGGCACTCACCCTTCTCTCTCATTCACACCTTAAAATCCATTTTGGTCGACCAAAACCTACTCAAATACCATATAAAATGTCCTACCTTCATCCTATATGCCTTAAGTTAGTTATAAATCCAACCTAAAGAGCTCTTTTGATCAAATCAAAAGGAAGAACCTCAAGAAGAGGTAAATATTTCATCACCTCTTTCAAGTTCCTTTCTTCTTCCACTTCTTCTTTCTTTGTTGTTTCCATCACAAAATAAAAAATCCAGTATCTTATATATATGGGTATGTTATTATAAATATGTTACAACCATATTAATTATTATATCCATCCTTTGAATGACATGTGACCATATGTGTGTACGTACGGCTTACCGTCTCCCCGTCATGGTGTAATTGTTATTTAATACATTATTATTTGGATGGGTATAATAATGATGTGTAATTGATGTAAAAAATAAATATAACATGATAATTATTCTGTATATATGATATAATATCCAATTATATGTTATTTTAATATCAAAATAATGATATTGTCGCTCGTGCGTATATACGGATTACCGTCTCTACGAACGTGATGAGATTTATTCCCCAACTAATCTATTCAATAATAATTTTCATTGGATGATTAAAAATAATTTTTAAAGACTTAATATCATTCTCAATATGAATAAGATACATCCTATCCATAACAAACATTACTTACGTAACAAATCATATAAAGGAAAATGAATCAGTTAACACTTGAAACAACGATAATACTAAGATATGGTTAACAATGCAATGTTAAAAGATCATATATGATATCATATTTATGTATATGATTCTTGTAGAATTTAATAACAATTATTTCACCATTATAAAGGATGTTAGCATACCCTCTACCAAGTAAAATTACAAGTTAAGGGTTTATTTCACAATCTCTTTGTTATCTGAGTTTGTTTTTATGTAAGTATCTACTAGGACATCTTTATCATCCACATCCATGTTTCATAAAAATGTATTTCAAAACATTTTTACTATTTACTAGAATATGGGTTAAATTTATTTATACCCTTATTTTACTTTTTATAAAATGGTTTGAAAGGAATCATTCTGTCATTTTCCAAACAAGTTACCTTATAACCTTTTTGACAAAATTAATGTAAGAATGTTTTTTTAACTTATACAGCGGGTGCGACTATTTTCTGCCGTTATAACATCGTCAAAGCTTCCCTCACAAGATTATAAGAATATTTTTAAAATAAATGTTTTATTTTATAATTATATGAATTTTAAATTATTTCAAAATGGAAATAGATATTTCTCTAAAAAAAGGTTTTGATTTCATCTATGTCAACATCCTTTGATGGATTTTAAGAATATTTGAAGTTGATTTATTCTGATACAAAACTTCCATATTGTATTGAAGGATTTTTGATATGTTTGACTGTAGATGTGTCATTTTTATACCATTCATGGTATATGTATAAAGTAATGACATTTTGTATTCTAGTTTTAATATGAATGTTTTTGTTCTGTTTAAACCTTTTCATATGAAGAATGAATTGGAATAAGTAAGTGAAAGGTGGAGCCTGCTATAGCTCCTAGATGAATCGGTAGGTCTCATTGGACAAACTAGTATCTTTTCATAAGGCCTTGAAAAAATATTATTTGTAGTATTGGAACAAGGCCTTGACTATGTGGTTATGAAAGTCTGGC
The DNA here is from genome assembly GCA_963277665.1 of Viscum album. NCBI lineage: Eukaryota > Viridiplantae > Streptophyta > Magnoliopsida > Santalales > Viscaceae > Viscum > Viscum album. The sequence goes on from OY728155.1 coordinate 1,913,366,045, forward strand.
AATATGCATTCCATCATTATAAAAGTGGCTATTGATATTTCTTGTGATTATTCGACTAGTAGAATATCCATGTGAGAAAGTAAATGGAATTATTTTATTTTATATTTTCCATATTTGGATGATGTTTATGTAAAAAATGATTTTTTTTAGTTTTATACATTGCCTTAAATGTTTATGATTATTTATGAAAGCTTCCGCTATATTGTTATCCTTACTGAGCATTTGAGCTCACCCCTTTATATATTTTATTTTTCCTTAGATGTGAAGAAGTATATTATGACTAACCTATAGGGATATTATATGGGATCTCGGTGTTGTCTATGGAATCAATGTTGTTTTAGTTTTCCATTTTATGATGTAATGTAAACCTTTTGAATGTATCTAGTACTTCCAAAGCTACTAAACTAATCGGCCTTTTGAGACTTGAAATTTTGTGATCATTCCAATGATACGTAATAACACACCGACTTTGGGCTTCTAGATTCGGGGTGTTACACAAATACTGGGTGTTAGAATAAAACTAAGTAGTCTACCACCAATATTATACCTAATAAATACCACATATATATATATACATAATTTTTATTACAGAATGAAATTAAGGTCATAAGAAATCAGAGTCATACACTAGTCACATTATTGGGTACTCAAGAATCCTCCATGATAGTTGGATCATAATTAATTCATCCACTACCAGAAATAGGATAGATCCTCACATGTTTTGATCACCTGAGTAAATTTGAAACCTCCATGTAATGACTATCTCTTAATGGGAGAGAATTTCCTCAAATTCAAAAGTATAAGTGGGGTCGTCATTAAATATCTATCCCTTAATGGGATATCGTTTTCTATATATCATAAAATTATATTTTTTTGTATATCCTTAAGATACTAAATGATATATATTTTACCCATTCAAATAAAAATAAGATTAGATATAGAATTAAGATACTAAGAGGTGTAGATTTTTCATTTCCAATGAAAAATTAGCTTAGCTATAACCTTAGGATACTAGGTGTCTTTGAGTTCATTTCCCCGGTTTATAATTGGATTGGGATATCCATGGTTTAATAGGTTATAAAAAGTCCCCTCATTAAAAATTTATTATAATTATATATATATTTGATATTGGGTGAAATAGAGTCTACTCATCCATTCTATAAAAGTTTTGGGTATAGCCTCTACTAACATTACACCAATGAAAGGAAAAAATGATCATTGTAGGCTTAGAACTAGCCTTTTACTTTCCTATAACATCAACATGATGGTGAAAAAACATATATTTAAAATTTTATTTATATTTAGTAAATAAAAAGATCAACCACATTAGTATCTATAGATGATGGTAATATCACAATAGAATAAACATCAGGATAATCATAATCATGGAGTCACCATACCCAAATCTGAGCACTATGTTACAGCCCATCGTATCATGTGTTAAATGAAACATTATGTAATAAAATATTATCCCTCATCTAAAATAAATTATCCCTTTACATTTTTCGATCACTCCCATACACTCAACAAAACTCAACCATCCTATTATTAACCCTCAAATATCAACAATCACATCACTAGTGATGTAATCCCTAAACCAGAACACATAATTCTTATAAATTTAAGGTTATGTAACACTCTTATCATCTATTAATCACATAATATTACACCCTCATTATTTTATACAACATAATGATACTCAGATTATATTTTTATATAACACTAGCCTATCTTACTCACTTATTTATTCTCACTTGGTGGTTTATTCAAAAGGATCATAGTTATCCCAAATGATACCCTAACCACAGAATAAAGATAATCTTTAGGATAATAAAAAATAGGCCACCATTTGTGGAACTCTATTAAAAATACATCAATATGTCTAACTAATGATCTAGATTTATTAACTCAACTATCTAATTATCCCTTACAAATATCCCAAATCTCATAAGGTATTATATACAGACCTAAACATAATTAACTCTTAGCCACTTACTCTTGGAAAAACATGATTTACAAATGCATAATAATTTTATTGGTTATTATAGCCCTTTATCCAATGTTAGACTCCATATTTGGGTTACCTTTTCAATTTTATTGGAATCTAATCATCTAGCTGGATTCATTAAGTGACTCAATGTTTTATTGAAAATGTATAGGATCTCCACCATAACCCTACTAGGTGATACCTTTTATCCCATGATCACACTATCTCTATAAAATCTCACTCGATTTATTCACATATACTTACCCTTATTTACACATCATGAAATACATGTATTTATATATAAAGTGTGGAAACTAGGAACCTCCCATATTAATATAGAGTTATCCCCTTCTCCATACTTCCAACTTCAACTGACCAATCCCTTTGATCATCATTATCACTCATTAGTCCTCATCTCAATAAGGAATCCCTTAAATTAATTATAAAAACATTTATATAATTAATTAAAAATTGGATATTAGGGGTATACCTCACCGAGTATGGTATCCCCATTTAAATCTCAAGCAAAAAGGCCTGCTATATTTTCAATGCACCTATGAGCCTATGAACCACAAAAAGATCAAATTCCCACTCAAATTTATTAAGATATTAAACTTATAATCAATGGAAATCAATGAATAAATCTCATAAAAATTTAACTCTGGTGAAAATGGTAAGAACCATATGTGTTCATCACTGACAAACCCCCTCTATCCATATTACATGAAATCCCTCTCTTATCGGTAATATTTGACTTTAATCTAGTGAAATATAAAATAAATACCATAATTAATTAAATTTAAATTAATCTAAAAGGATAATGTATTGGAATTAAAAATATTAAAGAAATATTTCACCTTATTATGAAATAAAACTCCTTCCCAAAACACCTAAATTAATGGAGTAAGAAGGAAAAGGGAGGAGAGCAAGGACAAATAGCTCTTCCCAATTTTAGTATGATGTTAAGAAGAACCCCCAAGAAAGTTTTATATTACCACGCCCACCAACCCCCTCTCAATTTCCATTTACTCTATAATGAAAATAAACCCCCATGTATACCATTTACCCAATTGGTACTTTCTAAGAATCTAATGGATTATTATGGGATTTTTTCCCTTTTAGACACCCCATAAGGTACCCAATACACTTCCATTAGGTACCTATCGGTCTCTATTATAATTCCAAAAACAACACTATCCTTATTGTATGCATATTGCATCCACACCAAGAACATAGTTTTATCTTATCCCCTTGATAGTGATACCATTCTTTCTATTAAATTACTCGAACCTTTGAAAATCCTTCAAAACCTCTAATTGTTTCTAAAATTATACTTCTTTAAATACCGACATTCTAGGAATTAATTTAGAGTCTTGAAAACCAAGGAACTCCCCACTCCAATACCACTAGAGTTTGGATATTATCTGATTCCATATACCATCAAAAAGTTAATGTGTAACACCCCATGATTTTAGAATTTATTTTCTTTAAACAATATATTCTAATTTATGTGATATATGCAATACTGAACTTAAATGATCCATGGTATATTATTATTTAAAATGATCCTTATGACATAGTCATTGGTATGGAGGGTATGAATGGGAATTACCATATTATGAAATATATTTAGAAATTTTTTCCCTAATAACTTTAATAATTAATAAAACATTTATTTTCAATTGGTTAGAAATAAAGATAAAAATAATTGAAAGTAGAATATATATTTTTCATAAAATTGTTTTTATTTGTTCCGTGTAAGTTTATCATAATAGATTAAACTAATCACTATTGATCAATAATTTTAATTAAATAATTATTTTAAAATTACATATTTACTAAATCAATATTCATTAAATTATGGTTATTAGGAAATGAGTGAGTATAAGTCATTTTATACTTCAAAAATGTGTTTTATTAAAGAGTCGTTTTATTTTTTTAGAGATATTATAACTAATTTATTACACTTTTAAAAAAATTATATTAAAAAATGGAAACAATATTTTAAATAATAATATCACAATATTATTTGGATTTTTTTTATATTTTCTTGAAAATATTTTTTATTGAGTGAATAGTGAAAACACCATTTTTTACTAAACTATCATTTATTTTATTTAAATCCAATAATTTTCTAATCACATTACATTTTTATATGGTATTAAAGTTGAATAAAATTAATTTTACTAAAAAAATATTTTTAATTCCATCGTAATCAGTATTATATTTTATTTTGGTGTAATTTTATATTTATGCTTAAAAATTCATTTCCCTAAAATATTTTTTTCATTTCATATTGTACACTTATATTAAAATTGATTTCTAAAACACATAAAAATTTAATCTTATAAAATAGATTTAATATTTTTAATCATCATTTATAAATTTATTTATAATTTCAATATTATTTTTGTCCCAAAAATATGTTACCGAGTTAAAAATGAGTTATCGTGGTAAACAAAAATTTTGATAAAATTGAAATTATGTTGAAAAGTACAAAAATATGATAAAAAATTATCTATTTTTTAAGAATATGAATTTTTATAAACCTACAATTCTTAATATTTTTTTTTGGATTCCTTTGAAATATTTAATGGATTTCAAGAGAAATAATTGTTATATTTAATAAATATAATTTTATATTATTTTATATCTTCAAAAAGTTGTTAGAACTTGGATAAGGTAAAATACACATTATAAATAAAAATATGATCCTAATAAGGTATAAAAATTTAATTCAATTCTAATAATTTTTTTTAATTCTTACATAATTTTTAATTATTTAAAACACTAAAACAACGTTGATACAATGTCTATCCAAGAATAGGAAAAATCAAATAAACAGATTTAAAAATAGTAAAATTGAAAATATTTTGACTATATAAAGTATTCCACGAATTTTATAAATTATTATTAAGGATATTTTATTATTTAAGTGTGTGAAATTGAATTAAATGGTTATATATATTCTTTTTAACTCAAAACATTTCATGAAAATGACTTTAAATGGTATTTATAGTTTAAAATCATTTTTAAACCATTAAAAACTGATAAAAATCCTATAATAACTTAATTTTATGGTAAAGATTCTAGGATATCACGAATGTTACACATATGTTCCACTTTTCAGTTTGAAAATTACTTTCTTGATCCTAAAATTTGAAAATATTATTACAATGGTTAAGGTTAGAATGGGCTAGCGAGGGGTTTAAACAAAAATTTATGGTTTAAAATGACATATAAACATATATAAATTTGATTTTTTTTATTTCATTTCTACCTTATTAAACTTATATTCTAATATAATGATATTTTTATCCATTTTACATGAGTTGGATACATATTATTATTAATATTTCATTTATTTACTACATTTCCAATGACTTCACTTATAAAAGGGATCCTCCAATCCTCACTTATTCACACCTTTTGAGACGTTTATCTTGGAAAATAAATACAAAAATATCTTCCCAAACTTCATCTCCACTTTCTAGAGATTTATATCACCAAAATACCAACTTATAAGTCTTATTCTTTAAGTCATAGGATTTTTATCAAATAAGAATTACAACTCTTATTTGAGTGTTATCATGTTTATTTCTTATTAAACTACCTTAAAATATTATATAACCATACTAGTATAATAACAAAAGATTCTTCCATATAATTAATTTTTTTTTCATATCCATTTTTCTTCTCCTTTTCCATTATATGGGAAATGAGAACTTCACTCGTGCGTACGAGTGGACTACCACATCACAAGGCGGTGTATTTGGTTTTTAATCACCAACTAAAAAGGTTGGTTATTATGGTGGATTTAATGAATATGAATTATATTCCTGAAATAATTATCATTTAATAAGTATAATATATTAATTTAAATTTTAACCTTCCATCTCTTGGAAATTTATAGCATCATGTGTGCGTATATGTGGATTACCACCTCCACGAAATGATGTGGTTTCTTTTTCATATTCACCTTTCATTTATTATTATAAAATTTCACAAAATAAATAATAATGATAATTATTCAATGGTTGATATTATTTATATTATGTAATAATAATACATTTTATCATAGTAATCCTACAAGGGTCATTTTTGGACATATAAAAAAAACTTCTTCAAAACATCCAAGGTGAAGTTAACAATTTTAGTTACTAAATAAAACATAGTAACGAATTTAGTGAAATAAATAATGATAATGTAATCAAATTTAAATTTGTTATTAAGAAATAAATAATAATTATTTTATTTTATTACTCATGAGGGTAGACATATGAGATAAACAAATCAGGACTCATGGTAAGGGGTTTTCTTTTAAAAATATTATTTTAAAGTTTTCCTTCAAACTATTTTTATTACATGTCAAGGTTCTATTAGATGTTTTCAATAATGTTATTATTTATGAATTAATAAACTGTTAATGGTGCTATTTTATTATTTTTTATATTTTTATTAAATATTAAAAAGGAAACCTTTCAACATTTTCCATATAATTTTTATTTTACTTTATTTACTAAAGTGTGAAAAGAATATATTTTTTAAAAATTATTTAATGTATAGATTTCCCCACCATTAGGAAAATTATTTTATTTAAATATTACTTTATAAGTTTCCAAGTTTATTTTCAAAGAAAATATTTTTATTAATATTCTCTAAATATTTTGTTTACAAAATATGTTAAAATTTTTTTTATCATTTTTATGAGATAACTAAAAGTTTTATTACTTATGGGATTGAATGCCAAAAAAATATTTTAACAATAAAATTGAATGTTGTGTTTGTTTTTTAATTTTAATATTATTTTACATTTTATAAGAATGATGGGTGAGCCTGATATAGCTCTATTGATGAGTGATCTCAATGTAGTACTCCAATGCATTGGGTAAAGTGAAGGATTTTATCAATTTTTGGTTACTTGTAAGAGATATTGGAATTTTCCAGTTAGGTGGTTCCATTGTAAGGGTTATTTTAAGGATGGATGAAAGGATAATTTCCTATGGTACCTACATGATATAATTGAAATGGGTTTTAACTGAAGTATTTTGATTTCATAAATCAAGCTAATGGGTAAATGTTTTAAAGAAATTTTATCCCCTTGTAAGGGTGAAAAGTGTGATTTTCAATAAAAAAATTTCATGAGTGCCTATTATTTATAAGAATCCATAACGATTATTATTTTTCCATTATGATTTATTATGATATATTTTAGGATGTATTTGAACAAAAATGTTGATTTATTAGGCAAGTAAATGACTATTTGAGTTCAATTTTTATTATGAAGAAGGAAAACATTCTTTTGGGTTTTCATGAAGAAGTAAAACATTTCCTTGAGGATTAGTCTTAAAAGATGCTAATTATTTTTTAATGAAATTGGAGTTTAATTTTAATAATTCTATTTTTATATAAAAATGTATATTATTTCAAAATGTCCACTTTTAATATAAAAGATTTGTATATAATTTTTGTTTCCCTAATTCTCTAAAACACTAAACCAAAAATATCCTCATTATGTAAGAATGTTCAACCCTTATTATAAATCATGTAATTATGGGTTGTTTAAGTTATGGGGAATTATAGCATGTTATTACAAACTCTCCACTTTTCTGTTTCTTATCCTTGGGATGTATCCCCATGAATTTCCATTAGATACAATTAGTCATTAAGATATGATGTTTCTTCTAATTCTTAGTCTACTCCTAGTTATAGTGTCATTTATATCACACATGAATATATTAGATTGTATATCCTTTGGATGTGTTATGATATAGTTCATTATACATAATAATAATTCCTCCAATGGCATGATATGTTTCATATTTACATCTTTACACTCAATACTGAATGAACTGAATATACTGATAAAATATTTCTCCAATAGTCTAAAAAACATGATAACCCATGTACAATAGTGCTAACAAAATTCACCAACTAAATAGTAATTTTACACTCCCTGTCGTATTCAGGGAATTCATAATCACAAATATAAAACTCCAAATTTTCGAATCAGTTTTCTTAGATAGAAAATAATCCATTTATGGCTATAACCTAGTGTCAAAAATAATAATCAAGAAAATTCATAGTCTACTCCGAAATAATCTATTAATAGAATGAAGTCTATCTCCATTGAGTTGGTTATCGTACTCTCCTTGAGAACTAAATTTCATTTATTATAATCACCCATCTAACTTGATCTTCAAATTTCACACTTGGTAAGCTACTAAATACACTATAACCTTTAAAAAATCACAAATAATTACCCATAATTACTTAATTCCTTCTCACAATAAATATTTAGGGCTTACGCATTGAAGAGTCAATTTTGAACCCCAAACACCCTGGGTATGGGTCCTTCATGCATTTCATTCCTCAAATTCGCTAAAATTTCACCTAAAGTAATCAGTTCAACCTCAATCCATGAATTTTATACTCCCCACTATATGATTTCTCTCATCCTTACTCTATAATAACTAGCATTCCTATATTCCATCACCACTCATACATCATATCTCATGATCCATTATTATTTAATTCTAATATACCCAACTTAGGAGCCTCTCTATAGTCTCTAAAACTATCATGGATATCCAAACCATCATTTCCCAGTATCATTGACAATGTATTAACACAACACCTATTTCTCGATGGATATATCAATAAATTAGAAAATTCATTTTCATCCACTTGAATCTTACATTTAAAAATAATATGTACTTTATATAATCCCAACATTAGGTTGACACTTTCATTGTTTACTGACTTAATACAGTTTAGGCTCTCTCTAGATTATCCATACTCACACCAACTCACTTGAACACTCAATTTAATGTAATACATTAAATACCTCACCTCTCTCTTTGGTTGGTAAGAGGTCATGAATTAGTAACCATAAAATTTGGCCATCTTAACATGAACATGATCATCGTGACCCCTTGTTTATAGTACAATAACATTATCAAGATCTCATATCTCATATTGGTTTTACACTGATCCACTAATTCTCAAGGTTCAAACCATATCTAATTATCCTCAAAGTATCCCTACTCTAAATAAAACCAGATGTATATTTGAATGGATAACACATATAACTAATTCTTAGTGAAGACATGGTGTCTCACACCATTACACTAGTCATACAATACCCAATCACTCCCCAAGTGTGATACTTCACCAAACCCCACTAGAATTATATGAAATTTCTCCAACTTGATAGAAAAAATCTAGGATTCCTTGAATATATAATAAACTCACTTTCCCTGAGATTCAACATCATACTTTAATAGATATGTCTCACATACTACCCAGGGTCAGTCACACTTAATTAGTCACAATAATCACCATTTTATGTTCTAGATTAAATCATATCATTACACATGTCACCCTTGTAGATTTAAATCCTACTCACTTTCCCATAAGGTAATATAGTACCAAGAAACCACAGTAGAAATGGAACTATGTTTCCACCATTGTTTAACAAATTTCATTTCAAAATATTAATGTTTTGCATTATTACCCTAATTTTCAACTCAAAACATTAAATAATGATTCATATCGCACACAAAAAAAATCCTAGGATTATATATCTATTTAGCTAATCATGTATCCCCTATATATATCATGTCTCATATGAAGTACTATTAGTATTCTATTTCCCCAATATAACTAAGTAAATCCATAAGCGTGTACTCCTCACTCAAACATACATAACTATGTGTCATTCACATAGCATAAAGAAACTACCCATGCTTCCAATATTTAAGGCATCCATATGTCTAGGATAACTCCACTGTCTATGATTCCCACAGATATCATAACCCTTATCAAGGAGATATAGGAAGAGTCTCTTGTTTTTATGATATAATAATCAACACACACCACCCTGATTCATTTCTCATAATCTTCATACTCCCCCACTAATTCAAGGTACCATACTATCCTATAGATCATAGATCATTAAGTAACATTGATAATTCAATTTCACATCAACTAAGGCATATCACATCCTATCACACCCACTTTGGGGATCTCTTCCTCATCAAGTGTCCACATACCCACAATACACACTTTATATATTTCACCATCACATCCATGTATATCTAGATGGAATCTATCTTTGGTGTTGTGTATCTATAAAGTCATCGTATTCATGTTTGGTTATGTATATCACCCAAAATAAATTATTTAGGGAAACACAAAATAAATTATTATTGATATTTTAATTTATAAAACCCAATTTTTGAAACCACCTTCTCAATCAAATATAAGTTTGAACAAGTCATGTGAACCTATGTTCCATGTAATATGCAAGATCAAATTTATCATGTTACCCCATGAGAAGAACAAAACCAATAAATTATAACTCATAAATAATATTCCATATTAAAACGGCTAAATTTTAAAAATTAAAATAAATAAAAAATAACCCTAAATCCATTTAAAATCAAATTTAATCCCATACCTGTGCTGATTAGGAAAAAATAAGATGTACACCTAAAGTTATGAAAAGTCTTAGATCATTATACCAATTCCTAAATCATTACATAAATAAAAATAATACATTACTACCACATTTCGATGCCCTGTCATAGAACTTGTCTATACACCCAATGATGGATCACCAAATGATTTCAAGTGTGCCTCCCCATATCCAAAGGTTATTGATTGGTGATCAGGGTTGGATAAAATATCATGGGGACACTATACCATCACCATTATCATATAAAATAATGGTAAATATCATAAAAATCTATAATAAGTGATAGAGATAATTTTTTCTAAAAAAAGTTATGCATTTTAATTGTTTTAACCCTCCCAATTTATCAATTTGAGCTTATATGGATAAATTCCGGATTTATTATGTGTTTTGGGAAAAACTTTGCAAATATATTAATTCTATATTTTTTACAGATTTTTACATCAAGGGTATTTTGTTCATTTATTTAAAAATATAATACCTCATTGAGAGGTTCTTTTTTTAATCCATATTTCATTTATTTCAAACTTTCCTTCTAGACCAGGGGCTGGTTAGAGCATCTAGAGGCCTTAAAAATCAATGAAGTTGATGAATTTTCTGGGTGAACATTGTGGACCCCACCACTATAACAGAAGATAATCTCTTCCTAAACACCTATAATTGATTTTATTCTACCAATAATATCATTATGACACATATGCATGTCACTAAAATTAATTTGAGGGAGTTTGTAATTCATTAAGGTTTTCATTGGATGTTATACTTTTGGAAGAAGATTTTTGAAACCATTATCCAGAAAACGTAATAGTCAATTAAAAATTCATAATTGAAATATCTGAAAACCAAATGAGATTAAATCATGAGAGGATACAATAAAGAAAATGGGGAATAACTTTCATTAAGGGAACCACGTGTGAATTGTCCATTTAATGGGTACAAAATGCATCAACTTTCAGAGGACAAAAATCTGCCCATAAAATGAGAGTTGCTCCTACCTCTCAAATCATTTCAATCCATCCCATTCCATTTACGCTCCAAGTAGAGAAGGCCAAGGTCCATTTATAAATTTAATTTCATTTTTTTATTTTAGTTTTATTTTATTTTTAACACATTCACCTTTGTTATTAAAGTGTTTCCCATTTCTTCTTTCATATTTCATTGTCTTCAAACTATAATTATATCATTCTCTCTCTTCTCTCACTCCATCGTGATATCTAATCACATTTTAATGGAAAGTGACTAACCTGAGGCTTGGCCCTAGGGTAGTTTATATGGTGTTATTCATTATTTCACATCAATTTCAAAATGGTTTAAATATATTTTTGGTGGAGGATAGAATATTGCATGGGTGTGGTAGACATCCCCCATGACACTATTTCCAAATCCATTTATTTTCTTTGATTAATTAATTTTCCCTCTATTCTATTTGGAAAAAACTGCATACAGTATATTTTCAGTTTCTATATGGGTTCAAATGGCATATGGTGGAGTGGGGTATTATAGAAATAACATTATTAGTTGAGGTCTTACCCAATTTGACTACTGGAGGAGGTGTGGTTTGGTGTGCCAGACGAATGCTAAAATCGCACACTCAATAAATCAGGGGAAATCAATTCATTAATGGGATTTCACTATATGAATTATAAAATCAACTATAAATAGAAAATAAAATTATAAATGAACCTTTGTTATCCAACCCTAGGAACAAGACCTTTCTCCATAATTTCATTCTATTTTCATCTACATTCAAATTTTGTATTTTCATTATTTTAATTTCTTATTTTCCAAAAACATAAAACCAATAATTTCCATAAATAATATAAATACACAATAATAATTAGAATATTTGAACTAGAATAAGTGATTGAACTGACTGCAATGCTCCTCAAGTGAGATGGCGCTGGTGATCCACTGTGTTGCATTAGGAAAATAAAATTTCTTTTTCCACGCCCTATGATGGGCCTATGTCAAAAATCATACCGTTTCTAGGGAGATAATTTGTTATTTCAATCACTTTTTATAAATTCACATTTGTTTATTTTTATTTATTTTCATTATAAATAAAATATAAAAAACCATTTTCCATGATTTATTCAAATTAAAATTATTATGTATGGAATAATTAATCATAGATGTAGGAAGAAGAAACCGAATACACTGAGCAGTTCCTCCAACAAAGGTTTGATGATCTGATTATAAGGTTCAAGTAGATGGAAATAGGAATAACAAATTTTATCTCACTTAAAGATTAGAGGACCATGTTTGATGAACTCCAAAATGACATTAAATTATTCAAGGGAAAAAAGGATGTTCCCATAGTCTTCCCATATTTCACTAAATACATCTATAATGTTGAAGCCAAATTGGAGGTGGTGTATCCCGACTACCGACATCCATACAGTGATAATCAAATCCAAGATTCACTTTCCACCTAATAAAAGATTAAATCTACACTGCCTTAGGTACAAGATACATTAATTAACTCCAACTCATTTTATTTTATTGAAACTAATTTGTGTATAACTCCCAATTGTTTTGAATTTTCAGATTCGACCAACTTGTGTGATTCCCTGGAAGAATATCATGAAAAAAATATGCACCTATTGAGTAATATTTAGACCTCCATAGAGATGTTGAAAATTTTCTAGTGGATGAAAAGGAAGAGAAAAATAATGTTTGTACAAGTAGAAATGAAGGAGGAGGAGGCTCTATACATAATCCGACAACCTCTATGAAATTTGTACCATATTTAGAAGGGGGAAGATCTTGTGTAATCTATCCTTGGATTCTTCTTCAAATTTGACACAGATGTGGATAATGGAAAATGTGACATATGGTAGTTCAAGACCAAGAAAATCCAACCACCATCAGACTTTGGATAACAGCTGGTACATCCCACAAGAGGTAGTAAATATTTAGGTCCCACTAGGGGGATCCTAACAAGATTTATCTTTACATGCTTTTTAGATTTAAATTTCATTTTTTAAGAAGTAGTTAAGCATGAATCCCATTTTTCATTATCTATTTGATGTTTAATTACAGGATCCTTTTTCATAAGTGAGTAATTGTCTTTTTTAGGATCGTAAAAGGGAAAGGGAATCCTTAAATAGTGAAATATATGATCTAAGATTCATGGTAAAAGGAGTTCATTTTTATTTTTTAAACATTCACACTCATTTCATTTTTTTCCGAAACAAGTTTTGATCTTTATTGATAAGAATTACATGACCAAACATTAATTATTACTTTAATTAACTTTTCTAGGACACATTAGTTTCTTAGTAGTAATATGATTCCATGTTTTAGATTTCAATTTTAATGAGATTTAATAAGTAAAATGGATAATTGAATGTTTAAATTGAATCACAGATATTGAAAAAATGAGTTGGGATTTAAAGTAATTAGTTGACTTGTGTAAATGAAATTTCCTTACAATTTTTCATACTTTGAATTTCTTAAATTCATATGTACTGATTTTTTATTATCAATCTGGCCTTGAGTGATTGTAAAATATCATAATTATCATTCTTTAAAGGATTCATAGACCAATTACATCTAATTTATTCTTGAAAATATTTCTTGAGTGATCTTGGGACATGTCACCTGCCAAAATGTTCATTTGAATTGGTCAAATCTATGACTATACAAAAACATATTTAAAATGATTGAGGAATATTTTGAAAATACTTTATCCTTAAATACAACCTTAACATCAATCCTTCTTTTTTCTCAGAGAGACCATGAATGACCTTTATAGGGATGGTCCACGTCTCTAGCATTTTTCATCCATTCCTACCCTATTCTTGGTATCTTAATGATATTTTAAAGATGAAGTGCGGGGGATGGAAGGGATATTATACATTGCAAGGAAAAATTGTGGGGGAACACTTGTGGTAATTGTAAACGTTTTTGGAATCATTCATTTTACTTAATTTTTTTCCCCTCTTTAATTGAAAAAATTGAAAAAATTGACAAAAATTTGAAAAAACATGAGAAAATTGTGATGTGATTCGGGAAATCCCAAAATAACCATTTTAAAGGCCAAAGATATTTTTATCTTATGTATTTAAGATATGGATATTAGGATTGATCTAATCATAAATTTCAAAAAAAATACAAAAAATACAAAACAAATCAAGAGAGTGCACAAATAATTCATTATGGTTACTTGATCATGACCTTACTTTGAGTTTTGGGGGAAGTAGGTGTTGCAACATTGGGGAGGAGAACTTCATTAAACATTGATATCATGTAGTTTCTTTAATATATTAACCTCCTACTTGGGCCATAATTTTTAAAGCATAAAATCCTATCAACCTTAAGACATTGATTCATTTGGACCTTTATTGAAAGTCCTCATAATTTTATGTAAATTTTTTATTTAAAAAGAGTATAATGTAGTTATTTTACAAGATTATGGATAAGGAGAATGTTCTAATAATATAATAATAACTCTACTCGATTTTTATAATGAGAGAGGAGTGGAAAGATTCAACGGTGAGGTAAATCATGATTTGGCATGTTTAATAATAATGAATTAAGGAGCATAAATCAATGAAAGGGGAATTTTCATCATTCTTCAAAGGGGAAAAGTAAAATTAATGATTTAATAGTTTCATTAAAAAATGGAAATTAAATGGATATTTTATGTGTATTTTTTAATGTTTTATTTGTCATTTAAATTTTTTAAATTTTTTTACTTTAGAATTTGAATATTGGTAACATTTATGTCCCCTAAATTCCATGTTGAGATTTTGTGATTGAGGAAAAGTATGATTTATGTGTGGGAGAATTGATAGAACTAATATTTTTCAAATTTATTGAGTTCATTTTAATTGTTTTAAACCTCATAATTTTTCAATTTGAACTTATATAGATCAATGTTAGATTTTGGACATGTTTTGAGAAAAATTGTGAAAAGTGCTTAATTCTGTATTTTTTCATATTTTTTAACCAATGTTATTTTGGTCATTTCCTTAAAAATATAATTCTAAATTGAGATATTATTATTTTTTAAAACTACTTATTTATTTTCCTTCAACTTTTTATTTTGGACCAGGGGTTGATTCGTGCATCTAGATGCCTTAAAAATCAATGAAGTTGTAGAATTTTCTGGGCTGACAACGTGGACCCTACCACCACAATGGAAGATCATCTAAGCCTAAACACCTAAAATTTAGGTTATTATATATGGAATATAATGAGGACACATTAGAGCATCTCTACAATTAATTTAAGGGTGTTTGGAAGTTATTAAGGTTGTTATTGGATGTTATACTTTTGATGGAATCTTCATGGAACCTTCATCCAAAAAAAGTAAAATTAAATAAAAAAGTCATAAATTATTTATCCAAAAACCAAATGAGATGATATTCTGAGATGATACATGAAATATAATGGGTAACATCTTTCATGAAGTGTAACATACGTGAAGTTTCCATTTATTGTGTCCAAAATGAGTAAATGTTTAGAGGATAGAAATATTCATATAAAAGGAGAGGTGCTCCTACGTCTCAAATCATTCCAATCCATACCATTCCATCTGGGAACCAAGGAGAGGATTCCAAGGGCCATTTAAAAGTTTTTATTTCTTTATTTTATTAATATTTTAGTTTTATTTTACATGTAACACATTCATCTTTTTTATTAAAATGTTTCCCATTTCTACTTCGTCTTTATTTGTCTTCAAAACAATCATATTATTCTATCTCTTCCCTCTCTCTATTATGATCTATAATCACATTGAAATGGAAATTGACTAACCTGAGTCTTGGCCCTAGTGGAGGTTTCATGGTGTTCCCCATTATTTCACTTCAAATTAAAAAAAAATGTTAAATCTATTCATGGTAGTGGTAGGAATATTTCATAGGTGAGGTGGTTCTCCACCACAACACTATTTCCAAATCCTTTTCTTTTCCTTGATTAATTAATTTTCCCTCCCCTGTCTTAATAAAACCCTTTATACAGTGGAGTTGGGGTATGAGGGTTCAAATGGATAAAGTTAGAGCTAGTTCTTGTAGGAATAACATTCTAGGTTGAGGTGTTACCCTATTTGACTATTGGAAGAGGTGTGGTTTGGTGTGCCAAACACATTCTAAAATAAAACACTCAATAAATCAAGGGAAATTAATTATTTAATGGTCTTTCAGTAAATGAATTATCAAATAGAATTTAAATAGAAATTTAAATTAGGAATGAACTCGTGTTATCCAATCCTAGGACCAAGACCTTTCTTCCCTGATTTAATTATATTTTCAACTAGAATTAAATTTTGCATTTTCATTATTTTAATTTCATACTTTCCAAAAAAACAAACCAATCGTTTTCATAAATAATATAAAAACACAAGAATAATTCGAATAGTTGAACTAGATTAATTGATTAAACCGACTGCAATGCTCCTAAAGTGAGATGACCCTATTCAACAATTGTGTTGAATTAGGAAAATAAATTTTCCTTTTCCAATCCCTAAAATAGGCGTACATAAATAGGTATACAACTAAAATATAAAAATATAGAATTAAAGTATAACAATGACTCTAAACTAAACCATATACCTTGAAATGGTGAATGGAACCCATGTAATACCATACCCATCTTATATCCCAATAATATCACCTAATAGTATTATTCTATACAAGTAGATTAAAAAACAATAATAAAAAAATAGGGAGACCCAATAACTATCCCTCAACCTCCGCTCCAACCAATGTCAACATCTTCACTACACTCCTTCTTCTCACTTGCCTACTTCTTGGGCACTTTCCCTGAATTTCATTACAAACCTGAGATTTTCATATCCACCAATGTGTATATGAAGGGTGTGATAATAAAAATTAGTATTCCAAACCCAATATTTTCTCTAATATTAACTATATATATGTGTTTTTGTGAATGTATTTAATAAAATTAATTCTATCAGAAATCATATGAATATAGTAGTAAAATCATTGGGTATTTGATAAGTTACCCTAACTATCGACTCATACATACATTGGATAGTGAACAAAATGGTAAAGAGTTTAACAAGGTGTTATAAAATTATTATATATTCCACAACCTTGTAATATTTGGATCCTAGTGGGATGGAACTTCTAATGGTATGACAATATAATTTGGGTTTCCACTCAACATTTGGTAAACAACAGGCTAATGTTTCCTAGATATCATAATATTGTAGGCTTGTGTATAGGTATATGATACTGGTTGACATATATTATGTCCATAAAAATGAAAATAGGATAAGATATATCCTTAGGATATTAGGAGGCATCGATTCCCCCCATATAATTAGGAATATGTTTAGGTATAGCCTTGAGATAGGATGAGACATACAGTATAGCTATGTAATCTATAGTAGGCTTAGGATATCCTCTAGATACAAGATAATGTTGATTATACCCATATAATCCATAATAAACTTGATTATATTCATAGGATAATAGGAGACATATATTTTTTCCATTAAATTTGTTATAGGCTTGGGTATATCCCCAATCAACCTGCCACTGATGCCGGGATATACTGATCATTATAATAAAGGGACTATCCTCTCAGTTTGTATAAATATCATTTTTATATTAATTTAATATGAAAATAAAATCATTCACTGATTAAAAAAATTGAAATTGTATTCTATAAATGTCCCTTAGGGCGATCTACATGTCATAAAAACACAAACTTTTAGATAATCACAATCATAATCATGGGTATCACCCTACCTGCATCCTAGCCCTCATTTAGAAATTATAGCACCTTGTGCATAATATAACTTTATGTAACTATGTCCTAGACCTAAATTAATATTGACTCTCACTTAACATGTATTATCACGCCCATGCACTTATCATGGTACTTTTATCCTAAGCACAACCCCTAACTATTAACAATATCCTCTCTATTGATGTCGTTCCTCTGATACAACTCAAACTTCACACATGTCTAAGGTCACAGGACAAACCTACCATCTTTCAATCTCTTTCTTGCATAATATTAGTAGGTCATCACTTATATCCATACTATACTATCATTGCTATATTCCAGTATACCATTCTCATCTCACTAGTCACCCCACACATTGTGATATTGCTAAAAGGTTAATCATTAGCCCAAAACATACCATATCCCCCAAGATATATTAATAATGCAGTTATAAACTCATTAATACAACCTTAATATAGTACTTTGTGTAATTTAACTAGTCATAATAATAAAACCCTTAATTTCCCAACTCAACTCATAGGATACCCCTCATGGATAACTTATTTCTCAAAATGTATCCAAACAAACCCTAGAAGAAATTCATCCTTATCCCCAGACACAAATAATACTATTATAAACCAAAATATCATACCAACCTAGGTTCCTATATACCTTTATTCAACATTTTCCACCCTATAGGGTTTCCTTTATTAATTTTATCACAATTACATCGTCCTTATAGAGTTACCAAGTGACTCAATTTATAGGGTAATACGTATGAGCTATCATGACCCTACTATGTAACACATAATTTTCAGTGACCACACTATCCCCATAATCTATCACTTAGTTTGGTTACTCACACTTAATCCCATGTACACATCATTAAATAATTTAATTTATATATAATGTTTTTAAATTAGGTACCCCTACCCAAAAACTGAGTCATCCATTTTCCACAATGCCCATATAAATCGTCTAATCTAATTGATCACTATCAACATTGATAAGTATTTATCAAATAAAGGGCTCTAATTAATTAATTATAAACTCTTTTATAATTAATTCACATAAAAATAAAAATGGTGAAACAGGGTTATACCCCCATCGATTAGTGTATTCTTACTGAAATATCAAGCAACGCGGTATGGTTCACATCCAACGGACCATAAATCCATTAAACAAAAAAATAACTAATTTACCTCTCTAATATTTCACGAAATTCCATACATAATTGTTTGAAATGAAAAATAAACTAAAAAACATACCACTAATGAAGAATACATTTTCCACATGTGTTAATAATTCTCAAATATCCTCTAACCATTTATCACAAAATCCATCTTGTTTTTGTTATATTTCACCATACATGAGTAAAATATAACATAAATCACTCAATAAAATAACTCAAATTTAGAGGATTGGTATAGAGGAGATATATGGAGAATATATAGGAAGTAGTCCACCTTAATTAGTGAAAACATCCCTCCAAAAATACATAAATCAATGGAAGAATGAGGAGAATGGATTGAATGTATGAAGGACCCCCCCTATTTCCAACCAGCACGGAAGAAGGAACCCAAAGTGGTAATTAAATTAAAGAATACCCCAAAAATCCATTATTAAAAAAAGAAACTCTTTATACATGTGGGTATAAATTGGGTACCCAATTACAACCTATGGGATTTACACTCTTTAGTTCACCCCACCACGTACCCAGAAAAACTCCACGTGCTACTCAATGGTTTTTGAAATAATTTTGTCACTAAAATCAACCCCACCAAGTTCCCAATATACCCCAATAAAGTACTTGGTGTTATTTATTTCCCATAAAATAAATACCAACCCTTCCATTTCATTTATTAAGTCTCAAAAACTCTACTAAAATCTCTATGTGTGTCTAAAATCTTACATTATTTAATACCAAAATTTTATGAATTACATTCAAATTATAAAAATCAAAATACCCCTAGAAGACATCACATTGGAGTATGGATCTTCCATGTTTCTATTTACTATCGATGGAATGTTTAGTTACAATATATATAGACCTCGGTAACATCCATCACCTAAAATTAGACTAATGGGTGATCAGAAAACCTACCTATTACACATGTAACCTCTTTGTGAGTATTTTCATACACATTGGGGAATTTTGTAAGAGAAGATAGTTGTTCATCTTGAAAATGAATGTGTGGGTGGGTTTGAGTATGTTTCCCAAGTGGACATAATTAGCTGAGGAAATCTATGTGTTACTTGAGTCAAATTGTAGGAGAGTAGTGATTTAGGGTTATTGAATAATGGGGGAACCATTAGGATTGAGTTAGGTACAAAGGTGGAAACTGTTGGGAAGGTATGAAGAATAGATTAAGTTTTTTTAGTGGTGATGAATTTTGACAAACAAGGTAGATAAAGGTGTGTGGGATAGTGAATTGTTCATAAATCTAGGTTGGGATGAACACGGGTGAAGTGGGGTGATAAATATTAAGTCTTATTAGATTGTAAAAATAATAATTAGAACATTAGGACAATGGATTAAAGGCCTTATGCTAAAAATGAGAATCTGACCTCATAAAAAAATATGGTTGTAAAATATATTGGATTTAACCAATTTTTTTATGAAATTAGGTTACTAAAAATCTAGGTTTAACATTGAAATTTTACAAATAAATAACCCACTTATATGACTTTATCTATTCTTTAGAGGTGGGGACTGGGTAATCTAAGATAGTCCCACATGATTTATGGATATACATATCATTTTTGTTGTTGTTTTTATTAGATTTTATTCTTCAACTATTGTATCTATTTTAGTTATTGTTTTTTTTTGTTTTTATTATTGTTATTTTTTTCTATTTTTGTTGTTTTGGTTTTTTTTTTGTTAGTGTTTTTGTTAGTGTTGTTGTTAATGTTAGTGGTGGTGGTTTCATTTTCAATATTATTTTTTGTTTTTTTTTTGTTAGTTTCATTGTTAATATTTTTTTATTATAGTTTTTTATTATAGTTTTTTTTATGTTTTTTTGTTACCATTTTTTTCTTTTTTTCTTGGGTTTCTATTTTTATTATTGTTTTTATTGAAATTTCTATTATTGATGGTGGTGGTGGTGGTTTCATTTTTATTATAGTTTCCTTCATTATTGTTAATGAAGAAGATTTTTCTATTGTAGTTTAAAGTTAATTAAGCAATGATTAAAAATTAATCATAGTATCAAAAATGATAAGAAATCATCAAACAAGATAACATGTCCTTTGGAACGAAAATAATAAGTAAAATATAAATTAATAATGTATAAATTAAACCACATAATTCCATTTTTGTAGCCTTCATTCAATTATTAATGAAGATCACTAGGGAAAACTGAAAGTATCTTCCCTTCAAGGTTTATCCATTGGTTACAATGAACCACCCAAATGCTTTGTGTAAGACCTTGTGAACCATTAATACATGATAGTACCATATAATCAAATAAGGAAAAATAATAGATCTTCATTATGGGAGATTTTAGACTAGAGGATATACAATAATTACATATACACAGTAGACTCATAGAATATCATTCTGTATATAGGCTATGGGTATGTTCCTTAATCCATGTATTTACTTGTAAATTAAAAAAACATTAATAAATTCGGTTACAACCAATGTTAACCTTATTCCTTAACCCACTCATACATTTTAATGACAGATAACATTTTAAAAAGATTCAAATATTAACTCCTCAAAATTTTTATTATTATGTGAGTAATGGTAAATCCAAATGAATTAAAAAATTAAATTCATTGTAATATGATTGGACCATATTGTACAATATGAAATGCTCAAGTAGCAATATTGCAATATCCTATATTGTAAAATATTACATTCCCACTTGATTAAATATACGCCTTTTTATATATGGATTGTAATGATCTATTTCACACTATATCATACTATATAATACATGTTTTTAGGGAATATTCAGTTTAGTTACACTTGTAACTATTATAGCTACTATTAGTGGCGGTGGTCGTGGTGGGGTGTCGTTGTTGTTGTTGTTTATTTTGGTTTTTTATGATAAATTTTATTTATGATATTTCTTGTAATACACCAGAAATTTTAAATTCTATCCTCATATTTGATAAAATAAATGACTTGCAACACCAAGATTAGAAGAGAATTTAACACCACAAGAATTCATGATATATTTATTTCTAAGAAAATCCAATATATTAGATAGAATAAAATTAATAACACACTAAGTTTATCTTGTGTAACATTAAACAATATGTTTATATTTTATTACACACAACATTGGGTTTATCTTGTGTCACAAGCAACATAGAGTTTAAATAAAACATGACATACTATTAAAAATTTATTATTTCATATGATAGTTATCAACTAGACATTGGAATGGTGGGTATGAATAAGATTAACTAAATTATGAAAATATATGATTTACACATAAAAATAAAATTTATTCTTTTATGACTAATTAATTAGATAATAAAATAAAAACCATTTGAAAATAAGGAAAATATTTTTCTGGAAAACTATTTATGTGCACAAAAGGGTTTTACCACAATAAAATTAAAAAATAACTTTTAAAAATAATTTTAACGTAATTTATATATCATATATTCAATAAATTTTTTAAAATTCATCTTATGTATTTTTTTAAAAATGGATAAGAATAAATTCAATTGTACGCTTAAAAACTGTTTTTTCTAAAAAAAACTCATTTTTTGCCTTTTACGCATCTATTTTGAAATTCATTTTTTAAAATTTTAGAAACATTCTTTAAAATAATAAAATTAATTTTTAAAAATTAATGTATAAAATATCTTGTAGTGAATTTTTATTAATTTTATGAAAATATCAATTTTTAATGAATAGTGAACAATTTTTTATTTATTAAAAATTGTAATTTATTTTAAAGAATTTAAAAACATAAAAATAATTTTACGATGGTTTTAAAATTATAATTAATTAAGTTATATATATATCCTATTTCGTTAATTTTATTCAATTTCATATTGAATATTTATGCAAAATATTTCTAAACTTTTAAAACATTTCTCTTTGGAAAATCGCTTTTTCATCACATATGTGGGAATAATTTTAATTCAAAATTTTCCAATTATGTTATTGGAATTTCAAAAAAATAAAACAATATTTTGAATAAATATTAAATTATCTAAAAATATCAACTTTATTTATTACCATAATGAATACTAAAAAAGTAAAAAATAATTACCATGGTTAAGGTGAAAACGTGTTTCCTGGGGGTTAAACTAAAAAGAAAAGGGTGAAAATTGAACTAGAAACTTGTAAAAAGCCTATTTTAGGGCCATATTTAGACCTTATATCATATAAGTATATATAATTTCCAATATTTTAACCTTTTTTTATTTGAAAAATGTGGGAACACATTTTCATTTTTAAAAATTACAAGTGTGCCACTCACCTCACTTATAAAAGGTCACCCTTTCTCCTCTCCTCATAAAAAATTCAAAACCCTTTGGTTTGGAAATTAGGTACCAAAATTTATTCCTCAATTACTTACCCACATAATAGTGTCAGTATTTAGATCATAAATTCAATCTAGAAAGTCATTTGGTTAAACATAAAATGGTTCTCCAAAGAAGATGTAATGTTTTAAACAAAGAATTTTCATTTTAATTGTTCTTATAACTCCATAAAATAAATTAAAATATGATAAAATAATACCAATATTATATAATATATAATTATGTGTTATTATGTTAATTTAATAACTTATATCCATCTACACTACCATCAAATGCGATAGGAAATCATTATTTTTGTGTATAGAGGACAACAGCCTCACGAACCGACGTTATTCTTTTTCCATCACCACCTCTCAAGAGTATATATAACAATAAATTTAATGTTTATATATTATATTTATGATATTATTATACCTATTTAATTATAATACCCCATATACATTCTTACCTCCCAACCCTTTGGAAAATAATAACGTCGGTCGTGGGTACAATGAACTACAACCTCACGAATATATGTGATGTGTTTTGCATTTCTATTTTACATGGGTGGTAATAAAGATAGATTAAATTAATATATTTTATGTATATATAAAATAATTATACTTTATTAATTATTATATCATATATACTTTCTTACTTTCCATTCTATAGAGGATATGATAATGTCATTTGTGTATACGGAGGACTACTGCATCGTGAAGTGATGTGATTCCTTTTTCTCTTACTCGTTGAATGGAAGGTAATTATGGTAATTTTAATATATATATAAAATATTTATTACTTAAAAATTATTTTTAAATATAATATATTGTTTTTCTTTCTTTCATTTCATCCATCAACAAAATGGAAACAACGTGCATGCGTACGTACGACCTAATGTATCCACAAACAATGTTTTCATTTTCTATATATAACTATTATGTATTAAACTAAATATATATATATATAATGAATATATATGATATTTATATCCTTTTTAACATTATATATGTGATTTATCCATGATCAAAGTAATATGAACATAAATAATCAATTAAAACATACATGAAAAATAAATCAAATTTTACCTGAAACATGAATTTAAGATGTAATTATCAATAAATGGGTAACAAAAGTTCATAAGAAAATCATTTATATTACGATATATATAATTATGTTTTTAAATATTTGTATAATAATCTTATATTTATTATATATGTGTTTTTAACCTGTATAAAGGAAGTCTATACTTAAGGTAAGGGTTTCTTGTCTCAATTTTACTTCTATGAGACATACACTATATTAACCACTTAATCCTTTTCATGGTGTACATATAACCCCTTTTATTTGTTATATCATGAATATATTTATATTCATGTTATATAAAGTTTAATTTTATGATTATTTCTTTTATAAGGCTTATAATTGAAAAGTTACCAAAGTAGTAAGGGTCTATTTCACAATCACTTCACTATTCTGGATTGTATTTGTTTAATCCTACCTTGGGTGAATAATTAGATATTTCAATCTTAAAATAAATAGATTTTATTCTCATGTGGTTATTCCTGAATGTTTTCAAGTATTATTACAATTTTCTAACTCTTTGGTACTTAATATGATTGATAAATTATTTTTAAGAAAATATGACTTTATTTATCTCTTCGGTCGATAAGCCTTTTTAATAAAAATATATGTTTTCAAAAAAAATTCATTTTGTTTAATATTTTCCAGAATATTTGTTAAATAAATTATTACCCATTTTACTTTTTATGAAATAAATTTAAAGGAATATTCATGTCATTTTCCAAACAAGTCATGTTTGGATTTTTACCGAAAATGATAAAGGAATATTTAATTTAAGGTGTGCGGCATGAAATAAATTTCCCACAATCATGACCACATAATATTTTATATATTATTTTAAAAAATTTGAAAATTTATATTCAAATAAAATTGTTTTAAAAATATTTTTTGAAATTTTGGTTTTAGAATAATTTTCAAAATGAAAATGTTATTTTCCTCAAAATGGTTTTAATGCTATTTTTATGGTATTTATATTCATAAATGAAATAAAACCTTTATTATACTTATTATACACTATGTATATGTTGTACAGATATAATAATTCTCCTTTTTCTATATGTTTAATGAACTATTTGATTGAGGTATATAATTTTATTACCATTCACTATATTACTCTGGATATTTAAAAATTGTATTTAATTGATGGGGTAACTATTAACATTTCGTACGTTAGGTTTTAAATATGAATATTTATTTTTATTATGTTTCACCCCATTTATATGAGTAATTCATTAGACTAAGTAATTTATTTGTGGGTTTTAGTTAAAGATATCCCCCTGATGTAACGATATGCCTAAAGAGACAAATCATTTTTCCAAATTAGTTGATTTTATACCCACAAATTTATACTCTATTATGATGGGTATTTATAGTATTTTTCATAATTTCATCATTATTCATTCCCTCGTGATGATATAAGTTATAAATTTCTATGTGATTATTTAATTATTTAGAATATCCATGGTTAGTTTTTAGGCTTATGTGAATATTTATATGGCTTTATTTGATCATCATTTATTTTTTCCATATTATGCTTATTTTATTGATTAAATGGAATTTATTTCAATTATTTTATTGACATATTGATAATACTTATTTATTCATAATATATTCTATTGTATACTTACCTCTAATGATCATATGATCTCGCCCATTTCATATGTTTTATTTTCCCCAAGATACTAGGAAGTGTTTTTTAAAGATATTTTGCGATATAGTGTGAGGAATAAGGGAATTATAAAAGAAAAAACATTGGATACTTGATGTTTTAAAATGTAATTTGAATTTCATGTATATATATAATTTAATAAGACTAATAAACTATTTGGTCCTTTGGGATATGCTTATTGTATCTAGATCAAATGTAATAAAGTAACCACCATCTATTGACACACAAGTCTGTGTATTTACATTTATACTTTTTTTATTATTGATTATATTATTATTACTGATTTTATTCAGTTATATTTTTTTTTGTTTTGATTTTGTTGTTGTTGTCATGCTCTATATTGTAGGTTTTGTTGGTTTTGTTGATTTTATTGGTGTTTTTGGTGTTTTCGATGGTGACAGAAGTGGTGATAGAGGTAGTGTTTCTATTTTTTAAAATGTTTTTTGTTGCTTTATTTTACTATTTGTGGTAGTGGTGTTATTATTTCTATTGATATTTTTGGTGGTGAAACTATTGTTATTTTTAGTGGTGTTTATTGTGTTTCGATAAGTGTATGTTGTTGTTTTGGAATTGGTGTTGATATTATTTTTTATATTTGTGTTTGTGGTAGTATAGCTGTTGAGGGTGGTAGTGGTGGTTGTGGTGCTTCTATTTTTGGTGATGGTGGTGGTTGTGGTGTTTCCATTGTTGTTATTTTTTGCACTGTAAGTGGTGTTTTTTATGTTTTTTATTCTTATTATTATTTTTATTATTGTTATTATTTTTATTCTTATTTTTTTATGTTATTATTCATAATATTTTTCTTTTTCTTATTTTGTTGTTTTTGTTTTTTTGGTTGTTGTTATTGTGTTTTTATTATTTTTCTTGTTCTTGTTCTTGTTTTTTTGTTCATATAATTGTTATTGTTAATTTCCTTGTTCTTTTTCTTGTTCTTTTTATTATTCTTGTTGTTTTTCTTATTCTTTTTCTTTTTCTTTTTCTTTTTCTATTTTTTTATTCTTCTTGTACTTTTTCTTGTTCTTGTTCTTGTTATTATTATTCTTCTTCATATTTCTCTTGTTCTTGTTCTTGTTCTTGTTCTTGTTCTTGTTCTTTATCGTGTTCTTCTTCTTTGTCTTGTTCTTGTTCTAGTTCTTATTATTGTTTTCGTTCTGATTCCTGTTATTATTCTTATTCTTGTTCTTCTCTTTTTCTTATTCATGTTCTTTTTCTTTTTATTTTTCTTTTTCATTTTTCTCTTTCTTGTTCTTATTCTTCTAATTATTTTTTTTGATATTTTTGTGGTTGTGATGGTGGTGATTTTTATTATTTTTTTTCTTATACCTGTTATTCTTAATGTTTTTATTATTGTTGTTGATGGTGATGGTGGTGGTGGTGGTGATTATTATATATATATATATATATCAATAACTATAATGAAGTTTTCACTTTTATTTTTTACTAAATTTTTTATTATAAACAAAATTAATAATATGAAATTAAATTAATTGGATTGGGTTTAGGTTAATCTATAGTAGGTTTAATAACCCAACCAAAATCCTAAAAGAGTAATTAAATTATTACAATATCATAGGTATCTATACACCTCTATTTTGGAAAATTTGGTATTATTTAGCAACACATGTTATGTTTTTTACATGGATTTAGTTGTAGATAGTTTACTTTTTTATATTCATTAGTTAATATCTCATCATCATAAACAACAAAATTTTTATTATTGTTAATGTTATTGTTATTGATATTAATTTTTTAAAAATATAGGATTGGACCCATTAAGAGGAGTGAACACCTAGTTCTTCAAAAATAAACCAATAATAAAAGTGTAATTCTTTCCCAAAATCCTGATGTGACATTAGACTTGTACATTCCCAAACTATAGTCACAGCAATTTTCTAGTTGGCCCTACCAGTTCCCCAAATAAATGAAAAGTTCATTTCTGGTTTTATGGGTTTCATCTATAAAAGTGTAAACCTGATAGTAGATTCCTATATTTCTAAAGAACTATGGAAAGGGTGCTCTGAAGTCCTATGTCCAAATTCTACTTTTGGTCCTGTGCGGAGATATAACAATGTGTCAATGGAAATCATGGAACAAGATAGAATTTTTGCTTCCAAGATAAAGGTGTGTTTAAGAGTTTATGTTTGTAATAGGTTCTAGATATCAGGAGATCAAATCTCGGGAAGGATGGATGCAGAAGGATGAAAACTTATTAAGTCCAAAAGGAAAAAAAAGAAGGCTGCTCCATTTAAGGGAGGTGGCTCCTGAGATTTTGGTATATGATGTCCAAAACTCTTTAGTGATAAAGATTCAGACTCTAAATCTACTTTGTAGTGGGAATAAGATAAATACTTAATCATATATTTTGGGAGAGGCTCGAGGAACAGAATGCAAGGGAATGTTCTTAAAAACTTTTTTGTCAATAAAAATAAATAATGAAATCCGAAAAAATATAAATCCATCCTTCTGAATCCTATGTCCACTAGATCTGGTAGAAAGTTAGTGATAATAAAGGAAAATACCAGACCAGACCTAGCGGAGGTTTACAAATTTGGTAATTTAGGGGGTTAAACAATAACTCTTAGAGATGAGAATGTAATTTTGGTGCTTCTTCTCAACTCGAAGAAAGAGATGTTATATTATGATTTCAAAAATAACATCTCAAACTTGGATACTAATAGAATATACAAGTGATAGATTTGAGTTTCTCTTAATGTCGAGAAATCTTTGTGGATCAACAATCAATATCAGATATTGGCATGTGTAATCAATAAGGGGAAAATTAACCTAGATGAATATTTCCAAACATGGGATAAGATGGAAAACCATTTTTAATATCTTACCAAGACTCATCTGGGTATGAAGGTAACCTCACTACAATAGAGTCTATATAGGGTGAGTAATTCCAATAATTTTATTTTTTTAATTATTTTTTGATTTATTTCTATTTTTATTATACTAACTTCAGGCATGTTTGGTTTCCCATTTTTTCTTTTAAAGTGTTATGGTGATAAAAAAATAAACATCGTATGGGTGAAGTAAAATAACAAAAACCCAATCAAGAACATAGAAAATTAAATTAAATCATCTCCATTAGATGTCCCTAAAATTAAAATTAGGATTGAAATCAAAATCCAACTTCAATACTAAAGTACATCTATTCCTTGATTTTATGATACCCCTCTGTAATGAGTTATCCATCTTTGTATTTACGAAACGTGGTTATATATTTATTGTCAATCGAATTATCCAAATCCCCCCCCCCCAAGATATATCTAACCTGATAATGATTTTTCATATTGGGATCAACATCTTCATCTTTATCACTATCAGACCCATTAGAAAAATTTTACTTAGCCACACCAGTTATGATTGGACTATCGACTACCACAAAAACAATTTTTCGCAGCGCCCCCCTTTATCAGCGCTTTTGTTAGCGCTGATAAAGGGACCCCCTTTATCATCACTTTCTTAGTAGCGCTGATAAAGGGTCGGCTTCAAAAAAAAGTAAAAATATATTAATATATAAATATAGTTATATTTTTATATAAATATAATATATAATTTTTAAATATATTTTAGATAAGTATAAATGTACATTTACACTTATTATACTTAATATTTAAGATATTTAGTGAAAATGACTTCTTAAAAAATTAAAAAAATATTTTTAATTAATATTTTGATAATCATTATGGAGTAATATTCATTTAATAACAATTTGAGGACTAAAAAATTAAAAAAATTAAAAAAAAAATCCAAAATAAGTTGAAAACGCAACTCAAACTTCAAACGGCCATAACTTTTGATCCGTGTGTCCGTTTGAGCTCTACCACATATCAAATCGAAGCCTGCGATGAGCTCTACGTCGCTGTGACTCTGGGGGACCCCAGTAAAGCGTCTTTCGAGGCCAAAAGAGTCCCTAGAAGGCCTACAAAACTGAGTTTTTTGTCAGGGTACCCAGATTTTTTAACATTTGTGGATTTTCAAAATCGTTTAAGGGGGTATTATTGGCTTTTCTTGTTTGGGAATAAATTTATTCCAAGGTATTACATTCATATTGATATTATGTCTTTGAAATTTCATCCTTTTTTATAATGAACTGCTATTTATAATCAAATATTTAACTATATGTACATATTTTTTATATATTCGCACCTAAAAATTAAATTTTTTAAATAAATAATTAAACATATTTACATATAAAATATATTAGCTTTATCTAAATAATAACTAATATCCATTTTATTTAAAATACCCATATATGAATATTTATATACCTATATATTAATCTAACTATATATATATATTAATCTAACTATATATATATATATTAATCTAACTATATATATATTAATCTAATAACTATATATATATATATTAATATAACTACATATATATATATTAGTATTACTATAAATATATATATTAATATCACCATAAATATATATATTAATATCACTATATATATATTAATATAACTATATAAATATATATTCATATAACTATATATATGTTAATATAACTATATATATGTTAATATAACTATATATATGTTAATATAACTATATATATGTTAATATAACTATATATATGTTAATATAACTATATATTAATATAAATATATATTACTATATGAATAAATATAACTATATATATATATATATAGATATATATTAATACCACTATATATATATATTAATATTACTATATATATTATAATATAACTATATATATATTATAATATAACTATATATATATATTAATATAAATATATATTACTATACGAATAAATATAACTATATATATATATATATATAGATATCATGAATTGGAAAGAAAATCAAAATAGAGTAGTGGTAAGGGCTTAGGCGCGCAGGGGGGAGCTCTCGAGTTCAAATCCTAGTGGAGGTAGGGGTGCGCGCGCATGGGGAATACAGGAGCAAGCGTTGTTAAATGGTTGGGGGGGGGGGGTGCGTGGGGTGTGTGGGGTGTTGTATAGGGGCCGAAAATCGCTGTAAAAGGGGGGGTTCAAGCGCTATAAAAGCCCCCCCCCCCCCCCCGATTGGAAGTATTTTTTAAATTTTTTTAAATTTTTTTAACTTTTATCAGCGCTTTTTTAAAAGAGCTCATAAAAGGGTCATTTATCAGTGCTAAAACGAGAGCGCTGATAAAGGAAGCGCTGATATAGGACCCCTTTATCAGCGCTTTTTTTGAGCGCTGATAAAGGGGTCCTATATCAGTGCTTTTCGGAGCGCTGATATAGGGGACCCCCCCTTTATCTACACTGGCTTTATCAGCACTTTTCTAGCGCTGATAAAGGCCATTTTTAACGCTGATAAAGGCCGTGTTTGTAGTAGTGATCATATTCCATTATGGGGATCAACCTACCAACATCATTCTTCCTTATTCCCATTGATTTCGAGGGAATATTGGATTCCCTCAACTGTAACCCTCAGGATCTAGAGAAAATGTTTTTTTTTTCCATTTAGAGTAGTCAACATGCTTCAATCTCTTTCTTGAGTGTAGAGTAATAAATATTTTTGAGTCTATAATTATATTATTCCCTTTTTATACTTGAATTCATAATATACAAAGTAATATAATGTACATGAACAATTACATCATGATTAACCTTATCATATTGATTGTACTTAAAATATTCATTACATTATTTTTCATCCTCATGTTGAGTAGATGGGTCACTATATTCATCCTTATCCCTTGCTATTACTGCATCAGTATAATGAGATCTTTCTTTCATATCATATTTAGAAAAGGGGCCAACAATATCTTTCTACTTCCCCTTATTTATCCATATCATATTTCTTCTGAGAGGTGGATTACTAGTAGGCAAATTAGCATTTTGGGCAGGAGTTCCACAAGATTTACAATGATGAAAAAATTTTCTGTAAGAATATAAATAATTGTGGACGAATCATTTGTAATATCCAAATAAAGACAAAAAACATTGTCCTAAATCCAGACATTCAGAGAAATAATTTTAGACATATTTACTTCAATGAAAAATCTAGTCACTAAAGGTCTACACAACTTAACCGTTTCCACATCCAATTTGATCTGTTTCACAATGAGACTTGTAATGTATTTGAGAGATAAAATATTAAAAATGAATCTAATGACCATAAAATCTCACCCAAACAATGTTGAAAGTTTTTTTCCCACTAAAAACAAAATATAGATACTGTTTCAAAACTTTCATAAGGTAGTGTAAAAAATAATAAAAAACATAACCCATTATCTATCATAGTCTTGCTCTAAAGAAAAATGAATAAGTACATGGAAGGAATTGATAAACCCAATATCAAATTTGGTCACAACCTTCCCACCCGAGCCTGTGTTGTGACTACCATAAGTCCGCCTTCTATAGGCCAGTGGCTGGCGACTGGCACTTAATAGGCATATCCCAAAAAGGGAAGGAATTTTCCTTTAAACGTATACAAATTCACAAAACTGAAACTATGGAAAGTAAACACAATGTACACAACAATTTTAATTAATACATCTACTGAGATTATAAAACAAACTAAAAGTACAAATGGGATTGAATACAAGCCCAAAACCACAAAGAAAAGTACATTTTCCATGGTCTGTCCACTCGAGACCCCACTTGAAGGGTATGTGACGGGTAGCTTCCTGTAGCTATAGAAGTATACTAATCTGTCCTTCTCTCATAGAGCACCACCTGGTCTCGGACCACCAAGGTCTCTGTCAAAGTGTACGTCTATCAAGTCTCACTAAGCACCACCTGGTCATGGACTACCAAGGTCTCCATCGAAGCGTCGATCACCTACATGGGGCACGACATGTGCGGGTGAAGCCTGTGCAGGTCTGAGTAACAAAATACTAAGTCAGGACCCTGAAACACAATGGAATGACCCCAAAATAAGATATGAACAAGGTACTCACGAATATATAATCCAATGTATAGAAAATAATACTCTCATTTGTAAAATTGAGCACCTTTGTCTGGTGAGGTACTCATCCCTGATGAGTATCATGGTTCTATTAGGTCACACATAACTAATCCCCACTGTGGGTTTGTTGTGTCATAGAGAGATGCTCCTCACATAGGCCATCCTAGCTGGTCCGCAGAGGGAAGCTCATATCTGGTCCACACATGGTCGATTATTACTGGTCCACATAGGGCTGCATATAGATGGTTCAAACAGTTATTCTTATAGTTAGTTCACATGGAGCCACTTGTTGCTAGTCCCCACAGGGTCTCTTATCATCTAGTCCTGCAGGGTCACTTAGACCCACTCATCAAAAGTCTTTAGGTGTTATCCAACCTTAGGATTCATACATGTAGTGCTACTGATTCTGGGATAATCCACTCATCAAGCCATTTTTGGAATTTCAACATCCATTAAAGCCTCCTTAGAGCATGCCAAAATAACCTCCTCATTGCGAGGGTTACACCACACAAACATCTTGTCAATCAGATGCTTGGTCTGAATGATATTGGTGTTTTAGTAAAAAGGAACCGGTCGGGTTCGTGCCTGTTCAGACCTGGTCGGACCGACCCGACCAACCCGTATCGGGGGCCCCGCATGACCCGACTTGGTTCAGGTGGCCTGACCCAATCTTCTGGGGTCTAGTCCAGCTCAGCCCGGCCTCGCCGGTTGGCCAGGCCCCTTGGGCCTTACTGGGCTAGTCCTAGTTCGACCGTCGGTCTAGCCTGTTGGGTCGCCCCACAACACGATTTCATCCAGCCCAGCCTACAACTTTTAGGTAAGTTCCTTCCCAGCTAGGGTTTCCTAGAGGCTTGGTTATTCCCATCAGCACGGCCCGCATTGTCGGCCCGTCCCACATCACCAGGCCGGTTCTTCTCCATCCCAGGCTAATCCTCCCACTGGGCATCCAGTTCAGGCTACACACAGCCTGAAGAAGCTGTCTTCCCCCTTTTCACACAAAGAAGCCTGCTGATGTGGTCCGCTCCTCCAACACAACACTCGAGCAGTGCCTCCCTCCAGCACAAGTTTTCTCATGAGGACCGGTCCTCCCATGTGACCCTCAGCTCTATCATGTGTCTATCTCACCAATGTGGTCTATGGACTACGGCTTTGCACCGCATGCTCCTTGTACGTGGCTGGGTGGTCGCATCCTCTTACCACTGGCCTTCATGCTGGCAGCTCCTGTCATTACCACTGCGTGCTGCCAGCACGCCGCCTCACACTTGTTGTTGAGCCCTGGTGCTACCGCTGCAAACTTGTTTCATTGTCTCTTTTCGGTGCCATGTCCCGCCTGGTCGTGGCCCTTCCTTCTGGAGATTCTAAATCCAATGTTCTGCAGTCCGTTATGCCATGAAGAATGGGGAGAGAGGGATTGAGGGGATCACAAAGAACACCCATACAAACAACCTACCTTTATTCTTGTTGGTCTAGAATTGTTTTTCATGGTGGGATTATGAAGTATAAATTATAAATCACTAATATTTAATCCCAATATTAACCCACAATTATATTTCCCAAACCCGCAAGGAAAATCCATCTGCGGATCAACTTGTTAGAGAGTTGATCTGCATTCTTTGTTTAGAGGGGAAGAGCATGAAAAACATTTAATTAAAATTTTAAACCCCAACTTAGTAAATAAGATTGCTCAAGTATGATCATTTATCATCATCTATCAATATATGATCTTGAACCCTCTGTCCAAGGGTGTCTTCATTGTTGTCCGATTCACCGGCACTCGTCGTCGCCACCCACCAAAGCCTCAG
The DNA here is from genome assembly GCA_963277665.1 of Viscum album. Classification (NCBI taxonomy): domain Eukaryota; kingdom Viridiplantae; phylum Streptophyta; class Magnoliopsida; order Santalales; family Viscaceae; genus Viscum; species Viscum album. Next base: position 1,913,401,188 of record OY728155.1, read on the forward strand.
AGCAATTTCATGATTGTGCCCACAATCCAGCATTGTTTGTCAGGCTATTAATTGAAGAAATTTGAATCATCATTTATATTATATTTCATTTTAGTGTCTTTAGTCTTACTCATTAATGATTTTAAATAATGAGATTTATCGTGACCTCATTACTGCACCGCAACAAAATAATTTTGAATAAAATAAAGTTTTTAATTTTATTTTATTTTCCCTTAAAATGTCTGAAAAATAACTTTTCATCTTGACCCATGCAGGTCAATGTTAAGTCTAACATAGGGAAAAAATTTCATTACGAACTCAACAGTGTTCATGGATTTTAATTCTGAGTTATCATTTGTGAGTTTTGAGGATAAAAAAAATAAAACAACTTTTATATAAATTATTTTATTTACGATCACATCATACAAACGCACTTTCACAGTTATCCCACATCGGGTGATTGTAGGCTCCACCTAAAGGAATCGTACCCTCAATATCTCAACAATACTCTCATATTTCCTTTCCGAGTTACCATTTATGAGTTATAAGGATTCGAAAATAAAGTAACTTTATTCAATTATTTTATTTATAGCCAAAAACTACTTTCCACTAGTTACCAGCGTCAGCCAATGTTAGTCTCTCCCTAAGTAAATCATAATATCATGAGTTCAATAGTGGCCTTATATTATTGATCTGATTCACCGTTTGTGAGTTATATGTATTTTAAAAATAAAATAATTTTATTTATGATTATTCCATTTTCTGGTATTCTCACTAGAGGTATGCGCTAACAAAATTAAGTCGCGCCTAGGGTAAACATGCCATGTTGAATGAAACGGAGACCTTGGAGTTTTAATCCAGGTACCCGTTTAATAGTTATTACAATTCTTTAGGAAACCTGATCACGCATGCTATATAAAAACTTAACATCTTTCGACCGATCATTTCGGGTACTCTGGGCCTTGGAATCGCATTTCATCTTATCGACTTGTCTCAAAATAATCCCATTTAATTTTCAAAATAATATCCAAGGGAGTCCGGGGTATTAGAAAGTCAAAAAACTCAATAATCTCAAAATAGCATCTAATAAACTTAATCGATGGATGACATTTTTGAAACTTACCTTTTATGAAAAGACAGAAAATCAAAAGAGAGAACTTCATCATCCATCTTCAAAAACAAGACTATCAAATAAACTTTTTGAGTAGATAACATTGGGATAATCTATTCACATCTGGCCACAACATTTTGGGAGTAGAGAATCTAATTATTATTAAGCACGCAACAATTATCACCTTCTGGTGGATTCACTCATTGAATCATCCACAAATATATACAATAATCTCTGATTACTTGTATAAATATTTATATATCCATTATTTATATACTTAAGAATAGACCCATGCTATATTTATATTTTTTTAGTTCTTTGTATGCATTATATAAATATATATTTTAAATAGTATATATAATTATATTATGTTGAATATTTACAAATATATATAAATATTGGTATATATTAATACTATATATATTATTATTAATATATTAAATTATTGTTACATACATGCATACATACATATATTTATGCATGGTTGTAAGTAATTAATTTAATAATATATATATATATAATATCCTACACAGACATGAATATATGTATATATGCAAGTATGTACTAAAAATTTAAAGTGTAAATTTTCAATACAAAATTACAATGTAAAATTTCAATTTTTTTATGTTACCATGGGATTACATTCATGGGTGAACATGTAACTAAATAATGTATATATATATATATGTATAAAAAAAATTAAATAGTGCACATGGTGAGTAGGATATGGTCAACAAATTATGAATTATTTAATTATGGCATTAACTTTGATATTAATTGTTAGTCAATTAATTATGATTTTAATTTTGAGAAAATTAATTGATTAGAATAATAAATGATAATCATTACAATTTGGTAGATTTATTTTATTTCTGGAAGAAAATAACAATTGGTAAATTTGGAAAGCATAGAAAATTTACCACGATGAAAACAATTAATATCACTATTAAATTATTCAACCAATTTTTAATGAATTGAATTGCTACGGAATTAAATATCCCATTAATTGAGATAATTGATTGTTATATGGAATTAATTTTTGTAATTGATAATTAAATTGATTGTCATAATGAATAATTAAAATTATAATAATTTTCATAATGGGAAATTGGATTAATTTTTATAAAAAAACAATTTCAACTGTGCAATTAAATTCTTTAATTATGAGGATATATATAGAGTTCTTAATCAACCCAAATAAATTTAATGATTTTCTAAAGAATTTTTTGGAAACTTGAAGAAGATTTTGAATTTATCAACTAAAAACTCTGTTGTTGGATCGGGACAATATTATCTTGGTTGTAGAGTCACTAGAACTCATTGCAAAATAAGTGGGGTGATATATTTTTCAAAGAAAGTCAGGATTATTTGATAATCCAATCAAGGATATTTCTCAATTATTATTCATTGATACTAATGTTTTCTCTTATATTCCATATCAATTTATTTACATATTTTGGACTAATATACATTTTTACAAATTTAATTATAAATATTAGATCAATCAACTTGTTAATATACTATCAAGCGTGATCATATTTCCATAAATATTGAAGAATATATTTTTTGATTAATCTATCATGGCCAATTACTATCAAGATTAATTCATCTAGATTAAGAATTGGTATTCTTAATAAACTAGATATGTTCGGAATTCCTAAAAATTCTAATGCCTAATGCATCAAATGCAAGAAATGATTTATAAATATATGGTTTATAATTTTGGTTTATTTAAAATTAAATTTAGCTTCAAAAACCTAAAAAGACTAAATCCGATCCCAAAATTGAAGAAATTAATATGTAAAATAAAAATAAATAGTTAGATAGGGTAATTATTCTCTATCAATTATCAAAAGTTTTATTTGATATCTTTTGATATGATACATACACTACAAAATTTCTATGGGATGAAATGGATAATAAATATAATGTTGATGAATTAGGTCTAGAAAATTTTTATGTTTTCAAATTCTTAAAATTTAAAATGGTTGGAATAAAATTATTGTATAAACAAAATAATTAACTTATTTGGATTATAAATTAATTATTTAAAGAATATTCTTAAGAATTTTTATGTTATGCCAATGGGAAAATTTCAACAGCCTTGAGATTATTTTGGTTTGACTCTAAAGAATAAAAAATTAAAATTATCTCTTGAATATGTAATGAATGGAAATTTATATATTAATAACATTATAAATAAAATCATAGAGTACCAAGGTATAATATGAAAAAAAGTGTTTGCAATAAAAACTTTAGTTAGATATTGACCAATGCGAACTCCAACCAATAAACAATGATAAAGGAAAGGCCATGAAATTAAATGAAAACAAATGGTGCAAGAATTATAAACAAGCTATGATTGCACTAAATATTTTTGTAGAAATAAAAACAAATACAAAAAATTACCTACAATTAATCCACATGATAACATGGTGATTCAATATGTTGAGGCTAACAGGATTTTCTAAAAGACTAATATTTATTCCATCATTGATAAGTATGATTCATAAAACCATAAAGTTATTTTTATATATGAACCAACTGAATAGTTGGTTGATATAATGGAAAATATTTATGTTTGTACTGATAAATTTATATTTTTTTCTTTCCAATATTATGATAAAAAATATATTAATATATAAAATAATATTTCTTCCAAGGTGTATAGAATATGATGTGTTGACTTGAAGTTTCATTCAGGGCGGATTCTATCTTTTTATAGGGTGCAACATGAACCCACAATTCACAAAAATATTTTAACTAAATAATGTTTATTTAAATTGTATTTAAATTTCAATTCGAATGTAATAACATTTTTATTTTTTAAATAGGTTGTTTTATTGGAAAAGGCAATATTTTTTCTGGTTTTTCAATTTAGAGTTGCACATGTTGGTATTTTTGAAGTGAGTATTGTTCCAAAAATTCCTATTGAAAATTCAATTTAATGTTTGATATTTGACACATTCATCATGGTAACTTAAATATTTGTGTTATTAAATTGATGATGAATCAAAACTAAATACCAGATCATGATGTATATAATAAATCAAAATTTCAATTTTATGATAAATTTAAAAAACATGAAACCATGTCATTCTGTTGAAAAGGATATATAATTTACTGGACTGATACACATAGATATATTTTAATTCAGTGGATTATTTCCTAACAACCATGAGAAATACATTATCACCTTCATTTCTGATTATATTTTATATTTTCATGTTAAACAATTAAAAAGTAAATAATAGGAACATAAAAAATTTATCATTTATAAAAATAAATCTCAAAATCAAAATAGAAGTAAACATAAATTATTAATATCAGAAAGGGTTGGATAATATGTGCCCAACCAATTTATTTAATATTTATAATACCATGTCATCATTCATGTGGAGATACATCCTTATTCGTCTCAGAATAATGGTATAGTTAAAAAATTAGTGCATTGAATGATATGATCAACTATCTTCTTTTGACTTCTGGATTGTCTTAATATATGTCGAGATAAGATATAAATATTAATTCCCATATTATGAATATATTCCCAATCAAATATAAGGAAATAACTCTATTATAAGTCTATAAAGTAAGAAATTATATATTATGATAGTTTCAAGTGGGTTTGTATCTTTCTAAGATATTAATCCCAAAGAACAAAAGGAAAAACTGAGGGCTATAAATAGTTGGTGTTTACATTCTTGAGTATATTGAAATGTCATGTTCTTTAAGGTATTTAATGGTAAAATACGAGATTCCTAGAATATATCTGAATAGCATTATTGAAATACATGAAGAAATAATTTTAGGGGATATTTTTATATTAAAATATTGATTACCCTCAGATATTTCTTCTTTATATTCCTCCCTCGCATCAGGTTTCATTCCAAAACACATGGATAATTTGAAAAATTAGAGGGTAAATATAAACCATATTTCAAAACCTGATTCTTTCGAAGGAGAAGATAAACCTAGAATGATTAAAATTTAAAAAACACGCAAATAACTTCATATGTAATATAATAACTAACAACATCAAGGATAACCCTACCACCTTTCAACAAGTCAAGGATACATCTAAATTTATGCATTGGAAAGGTATAGTTAAATGTGAAATTGAAACAAATTTTTCTTATAGAAAGTGGGAGTTAGTTTGTATTCCACCGGGAGAAAATAATATTTGATATAAATGGATATTTAAAAGGAAATACAATCAATATAAAACCAATAATAAGTTTAAATATTGAGTAGTTACTAAACGCTTTTAAATAAATCAAGGGAATAGAATACTTTCAGACTTATTCCCTAATTCCTCAAGTGATTACCATTAAAATTATAATCAGGATAGATTATTTATATAATCTCAATATCCATTAAATTGATGTAAAAATATATTTTCTTTATAGTGTAATTTAAGAAGATATTTATATGGATTATTTACAAGTATTTAGTGAATCTATAAATGAGAATACAATTTATAAATTATAATTATTTTTATGGGATTAAGAAATCACTTATGTAATGTTATGAGAAATTTGATTGAAAATTTATATATTTTTTATTAAAAGTAAAATAAATAGATAAGTGTGTATGGTGAAAATCAATATGTGTTTCATGAATTGTCTTATGATTACATATTTATTCCCTTCTTCTAATTAAGTTTAATTTTGAAATTATTAAAGAGAAAAAAATTATAAAAAGTTTGAAATGAAGGATATAGTAGTTTTAAAATTAATTTTGGGCATTAACATATTTCACTCAATTGAGGGGATAATATCTTTTTAGTCTCATTGTCTTATGAAAAATATACATTATATATATGGTTATCAAAATTATAATTGTGTTAAAACTCTAGGTGATTCTTCTATAACTTTATTTTAAAACTTGAGTGGTGTCTTTTTTTCTCAATTATGGTATTCTTAAATAATCCTAAGTTTTAAATATCTTAAAAACTATACAAGACCATATATTTATTTTTCAGACTCAATGATTCCAAGATATACTAGTGCTCCCACTAGGACCCTTTGGGAGGAACTATATAGGGTAATTTGGAAATTAAATGTAACTAATACCAATGTGATACATTATAAAATATTCAATGACATAATTGAAGGGTATAGTGATGTGATCTTGAAAACCAAAAATAATAGTACCAATGGTTATATATGGTATTTTTTTACCTTTTAAAATTGTGCATTTCCCGACAGGCATATAAATAGATCATTGTTACTTAATCTACTTTTAATGCTAAGTTGTCTGTTATAGATACTACAATAGAAGTGGTTGAGTGGTTACATAGATCATTATCCACATTATTGATGAACATCAAACCAACTCATATAATATCTAAACATTGTGAAAATCATTACATTATATTAAAAATTTTGTTTTAAGTATAATAAAAATACCAAGATACATGTTCAAGTGAGACTCAATGATATTTGGGGTCTGGGGTTTGATAGGGTCCTCGTTTTTTATTATATTGTTACTAAATAAAACCCAGTAGATTGTTTTTATATGGGACTAAATGTTTCCTTGGTTAAAATTATTAGGATGGAGATGGGACTAAAAAACCATTATTTATATATATACCATGGAAACACATATCAGTAAGTGGTGACACCATAATTTAGATTCAATGTGTTATAAAAAAATAGTTAGGATGGATAGAGCACAAATATATAAATATTGACATATTGGTATCTGTGTCTATGCTCTAGTAACATCAAATTGTTGTCCTAAATGTTAGTTTGTGTATTTTACTCTGTATTGGATCAAACCTTTTAGGCAGGATATCAACAATATAACCTTGGAGATCCCCTGCTAAATGTTTGTTTTGTGATGTAGAAAATCGATGAATTGGAATTATTACTCCAATATATTTATCATTCAGTATCAAGACATATAGAAAGAAAAATGTTTCCTTAAATATTTCTTCTATATCTAATTGCATGATGTTCCTAGTGGACACCATCACATAAAAATGTTAAAATTCAAGGTATTGTCCACTTAGTATTTTCAAGGCTAAAGTCTGTAAACTTAGGTAGTGGTTCAAACCAAAAGGTTCCCCTATTGAAATCATTATATTTAAAAATAATATTGTATTTTATAGATGGATTTATGGGGGATTAAATTGACCAATTATGTGTCCACTAATAAGGACATTAATTTCCATATTAATAGTTACCCAATTAATTGTTATATTTATTATGAATCAGTTATCTGTTATAGAAATTTTTATCCCATTAATTGTGATATTAATTATGAATCAGTTAATTTTGATATTATTGTTTAGTAAATTAATTTGGAATCAATTAATTAGTCAAAAAAATTAGTGTTAATTATTTTGTTTTGGTATATTTAAGTTATTTATGTAACGAAAGTTCAATTGGAAAATATGGAATCCATATATAAAAACCATGATTTAATTAATAAATTATTCTTCCAATTTGTAAAGACAAAAGTATCCTAGAATTAATTATTCCATTAATTATCACTTTGAAGACACATGTATTTTTAATTAGATATAATTTTTAGGAATTATTAATAATCATGATTATGAATTTATATATATTTTTTAAAAATTTATATGAGTTTATTTAATTTTTATTAATATATTAAATAATCTAATGTATACTAATAATAAATATAATATTAGAATTTTTACTTCATTTCACGAGGGTTGTTTCATTTAAAGGTAAAATAAATAGATATTCATGTTAATTATATAAATTTATATTGATTTTTATTATTATAAAATTATAAATAATTCTATCAATTTCTGAACAAAAAATATGACTTCAGTTTTAAAAATAAAATATTTTTATTCTAAATAAAACATATTCTCTGCAATATTTTATTTTAATTAAAATTGAAATTTATAAATTTTATAATTTTAATATTATAAAATAAACTTTGTTTTTTATTCAACATATCAAAATTATCATAGGGTTAATTTTTTGGATTGTTCTAAAAATTTCATTTTTTGGTGAATAGTGAAAATATAGTATTTACAAATACCATAACTTTTATGATATCATCATGATATATAAATTACCTAAAAATTTCTAAAACCTTTTAATTGAATACAAATTTATTTATGGAGTAAAAATAATTCATTTGAAAATAATATTTTGTATTTAGAAACTTATGTTTTTCATTTTAGAACTTAAGTTATATTTTATTCTATTGAAAATTACTTTGGTTAGTTTCATTTAACTATTCACAAGATACAACATAGTTTTGGTTTGATTCTAAATAACAATATATATAATTTTTTCCATAATTTTTTTTATGTTATTCGATATTATACATGATTTTGGTTTAGATTCAATTTTATGCTTAAAAATAAATTTTTTTAAAAAAATTATTGTCTAAAGTGTAATTTTATTAAAATTACTTTTTAACAACTATGTATGTTGAATCCTATGAAACAGTTTTCATATTTGGAATTAAAATATTCAAATTTTTTATTAAGTTCCATTTATTTTATATTCATAAAAATAAGTTACCATGGTAAAATTTTGTCACCATTATAAAGGTTAAAAGGGCTAAAGGGGGTTAAACTAAGGGATAAAGCCACAAATATCCCAACAAATTGTCTAAATTTTATTGGAAGATTAAATTATTATAACAACCTAATATTTAATGAATTATAATTTATTTTTGAATAAATTTAATTTCATTAATAAAATATGTAACACGCAACACCAATTTCTAACAAACTGTGATATGTTATTAATATTATTATTTAAATCCAAATGTAATAACCTAACTGTTAAACATAGAAATATGAATAAAAATATCTTATTTTAAATATTCATTATAATGGTTTTATTTAAAGAAAACTTATTGATAAAAAAATAATGAATTTTTATGATAATTCTTTACGTCTCAAAAATACTATTTTCTCAAAAAAATTGTTTTTTATTTTTTTATGAACAATAATAAAATTAAAATATTCCACTTCTGTGAATAAAATTTGGAAAAATGGATATTATATTTTTAATTATCATAATCTATTTTATCTAATAATTTTAATTTAATTTTTCACTATAATGAATTTTAAAAATAGTAAAAATTTGTTTATCATGGATAAGGTAAAATGGGTTTACTGAGGGTTAAACTAAAATGATAAGGGTTAATAACAACTAAAATATTATCCAATACACATTTTTTGTTCATATTTTGACCTTGTCTAATATATAATTTATAATTTTCTATTTTGGATCTTTTTTTATTATAAAAATGTCGGAAAACCTTTTTCTTTTCAAAAAATTACAAGTATTCCACTCTCCTCATTTATAAAAGGAAACCCCTTATCCTCTCCTCTTTATACTTTCAAAACCATTTATTATCCAATACCTACCCAAATAAATTCCATACTTACCTAGCCCCATCCTAGAATCCTTATTTATGTCATAAATCCAACCTAATAATCCTTTTGCTGCAAACTAAAAGAAGTTCTCCAACGAAGTTGTAGCACCCCAAACTGAGCATTTTATTTTATTTCTTCATCCAACTCATTAAATTGTTATTAAAACATGGTTATATAATAACCACATTATTTTAAATATATTTTTTTAGTTTTATGATAATTTAATGACAAATAATTATCTCATCTTCTATCAAATGGGATACAAAATCATCATTCATGTGTACAGTGGACTACCACCTTGCAAACCGATGTTACAGGTTTTTCATCCCCCCTCATGTTTCTAGATATATTGATGTATAAAATTTTAATATATTATTTTTATGATATAATTATACTTTTTAATTATTATATCATATATACCATCATACTTTCCAATTTTGGGAATATGATAATGTCGCTCGTGTATACAGCGAACTACCACCTCGTGAATCGATGTGATTGATTTAAGATTTGCATAGAAGGTAATGAGAATTTTTTTATTGATAATATGTTATATATATGAAATAAAATATATTTTATAATGTAAATATATTATTTACCGTTATTTATTTCAATCTGTTGATAAAATGGAAAAACCGTTCTTCCGTACGCACGACCTACCCTCTCCATGAACGATGTATTTAATTTTCTATCTCTAAATATTATGGATTACTATAAAAACATATATAATGAATATATATGATATTTATTTCATATTTAAAATTATTTATATTATGGAACCAAGATCAAATTAATTTGACAAAAAAAATAAATCAAAACAAACATGAAAAAGAGAGCAGTTATTTACAGAAACATTAATTTAACAAAGAATTGTTAATAAATGAGTAAAAAAGGAATAATAAAATAATATATGGTATGATATATATTTATTTATTTTTATATAATATATTTATAAAAAATATATATTTATTATAATTTAGGATTGAATGTGTACTATGAAATTTAAAACTTATGGTAAGTGATTTTTGTCTCAATTTTCCTTTCTTGAGACATAAGTTATGTTATAAATCAGTATTATTTTATGATTTGTATACATAAAACCTTTTATATTTCATATCATGAATTTATTACCACTTATAATATTTTATATTAATTTTAATTTTATTACTTCATGGGGATTACAATTCAAGGATACCAAAGTGGTAAATATTTTATGTTACAATATCATCATTTATTGGGATTGTTTATGATTATGTTTATGATGAATAAATATTATGATATATCTCTCAATAAACTCATGAATTTTTTTTATCCATTAGTTATATTTCCAAGATTTATTTTTCCCTTCATTTTTCTCACATTATGTACTCAATAGTTCAATTTATTATTTCTAATTAAAATAATCTTTATTTTACTCTTCCATTAAAAACTTTTTTGTCCTCCCGTAGTCTTCTAGAAGTGTTTTTAAAAATGTTTTTGAAATTCTCCAAATGATTTATCAAATATTTTTTTTCCAATGTCTTAATTTTTAAAAAAATTAAAGGAATCTTCATATAATTTTCAAAAAATTGCCCATATAGATTTTAATGAAAATGTAATTGGAATGTTCATTTTAATGTGTATGGAATGAACTGAATTATCCAATATCACAAAAAATAATTTATTTTAATATTCCATTATAATATTCCAATTTTATTTTCAAATAAATGTATTTTGAAAATATTTTATGTTTTAAATGTTTTTCACAATGTGGAAAGGACATTTTCCTTACAAAATATTTTAAATGGTCAGTCAAAATCAATTCCCATCTAAGATGACATTACTTGATGTTATCAATGATTTACTAGGGATATGATCCAAGGATTCCATTCTTATTATTTTATATAATGGTATATTTTTATGATGAAATGATGTTTAAAAAACCTATTTATCTTCCACTGGTTATACCATGATAAAGTGATTTTAAAACCCACTTCTTTTCACTACTTTTACTAAGATGAAATGATTAAATGATTATGAAAACTGACTGTTTTGCACAGTTTATGATATGATGAAATGTTTAGGAAACTCATTTCATTTCATGGGTTATGATATGATTAATGTTTTATGATCATGCGGCACACATATTAATGTTTTTAATTATGTGATGGTTGGGACCTATATCTCCCTACAATGCATTGGGTAAATATTTATATCTCATGAGATAGACAGGACTGAAATGGGGATTGAACCTGGTTTAGTAAGGGAATTTTTTCACTATGTTAGTCTTGGGATTGAACCATGTCTACTATGATAGTTAAGGGAGTGAACTCATTCTACTATTATATCCTTGTAATTGATTCTTGACTACAATAGAAATTATTTTATATAATGATGTGTATACCCCAATTTTTTTCATATGCCAATGTTATTCTCTCGTAGATTATATATTTTGATTACAATATGATTTATGTATTCTGAGATATAAATATTTATTCCATGACTCAATATTTTGATCATGATATATATGATATGGTTTTCATACTTTATTATCCTGTTTTCATACCTTTATGCTCAGGTTATTCTTACGTATCTCCTTTATTTACCCTTATTGAGAATCTGAGGTCACTCGTTCTTATGTTTAGTTTCAACAAATTATAATGAATTTATTATGTATTATATGTATAAGAAGTTTTATATTTACAAATAATATATTGGGAGATGATTTGGTTCACATATGAACTTGTTTTTTAGGTTTGCATGTTTCCTATGGCATTATACCTTTACAATCCACAGGAAGTTTTTTGTATAATGTAATGAATTATCATCTAAAATGATGTTATATCAATGTATTAAAATCATGGGTCACAAGACTTGGTAATATAGGATGTTTTTAGTTATACTTTGGAATCTATGATTATAAAAATTAGTTATATCCCTAAGGATGTGTCAAGGATAAGTCTAAGGATGAATCAAAGTATAGGAAAATGCCCTGGAATTTTGGTAAAGCATGGAGTGATTGGTTTCCAAGAAATTACATCCCGGTCTAGACACTACAAGTATTTGTGGCTCTAGAGAAAATGTAACTGGGGGTTATAACTCCAAAAATTTCATATTGATTTGGACTTGATCGTCACCTGGGGCATGACAATGAGCCTTTCTACACATCTAGATTGAAACTCCTATGGTATATGCTTCGTAAATTCACAAACACTTCACAAACCATCAAGAAGGACTTAAATAGATGGTGACTATGAATGGAATTGGATAATCCTAAGGTTTCATATATTAAAAATAATATTTTATGATTTATACATCCTATAAGTGATTTTTCATGATTATGTGGTTCCCTGCAAAGACTCTTGTTGCTTACACTATTCTGTTTTGTTTTAGTCAATGTCTATAACCCAAAGGAACCATGATAATGTTGATTTTGATGAAAAATTCAATGATTTTTCTCCTGAGTAGACAAAATTTTATGGGATATGGAAGTAAAAAACTCATTCCTTTGATCAGGAAACTTTCTCAATCCATGCATCATGGTGAACTTCCAAATGAGCAAAGGATAGAACAATGTTCTACTAAGTCCATCAGGATACAACATCCACCTTACTTCAGTGGATCCATTGATCCTATAGATTATAATAAATGGATCATTACCAATAAAAATATATTATTCATTATTCAATTTTTAGAACATGAAAAACTCATTTTGTTTATCTATATTTTAGAAGGAGAAGTGGATCAACGGTGGACTCTCATCAAGAATATAAAGGAACATAATGAAATTGACTCACTGTAGTATGATGAGTTCAAGAACTTATTTTTCATTAAGTACTTTCCTCATATTCAACATAAAAATATAGAGAAGTTGTTCCTTGAGAAAAATCAAAAGGATGATGATTATTTTGGTATATATGAGGAAAATATTTTATGGCTTGCGACTTACACTTATTGTATTTTCATCCAACCTAAAAGTATAGTTGATTTATTTTTAAATGTATTATTTACAAATATCTAAAGGGATTAATCTATAAGATACTTCAGTATTAATGATTATATTGTTCAATATTCTATCTGGTTGGAATGAGTGGTGGTAGTTACAAATCAATCTCATGGTTTTGATAAGAAGATAAAAATGGAATTCAAAGGAAAATCTAAAAATAATGGAGAGAATAATATGTTCTTTACTTTATGATAATAGTGTGGTAAGAAATATTTATATATAATTGTCTTAATGGTATTAGTAAATGTTTTAAGTGGGAAAGTGAAGGTCCTTAGGAAATCGAATGTCAAAGTGATTGGAAGAAATTACCTAATGATGAAAATATAGAGAAATCTCTACAGAATTCACAACCCACACTCCAATATTTCAAATGCAAGGAGTATGGTTATTTTGTTAACTAGTTCCCAAATTGAAAGGTTATTAATGATGATCGACATCAGTAATCTTTTAATCGAAGAGATAACCTAAAGTCTCATGCAGACACTATTTCAAACAAGGGGTGTGATAAAAACATGGTTACAAGTACACATAATATACACTCTAGATTAGCTAATATATTATTTGACTGTAGATATACACATAATTTCTAATCTGAATAATTTTAAAAGGGTGACAGGATGAAACCCAAACAATTAGATGTATAATACTAATTAAAACATCTAATGGTACGATGATCACACCTCAAGTCTATTATTTATATTAGGTTGAAGTTTGTGAGAATGTGCTTCTTTTAAATTGTTTCATTCTTTCTCTAGTGGAATTTGATTTTATTTTAGGCATGGATTAGCATTTTCTACATAAATCCCACATAAATTTCCATGGAAGGGAAGTCACATTTGATATTAAAAACTAAATTTAACCATCTATCAGTGTGATAATAAATATGATCTTCTGAGGGAAATCACATCCATTTTATGGGTTTTTATTCCTATTTATGAGTGGTGTTTATCTTATATGGGTTGGGAGAAACTCAACATCTATGATATGTCTATTGTGTGGTATTTTAAGGATGTCTATATAGAAGTGATGCATATCCTTCCATGAAAATTATATGTTGAGTTATCAATATTACTCATACCTAGTGTCACACCAATTTCAAATAATCCCGATATAATAGACCAAATTGAGTTACTAGAATTGAAAACACAACTCCAGGTGATCCTTGAAAAGGGATTCATCCAGAAAAATGTGTCAACTTGGGGGGAACTAGTTCTTGTTGAAAAATAAATATGGATCGATGTGAATCTGTATTTATTATTGGAAGTTGAACAAGATCACAGTCAAGAGGAAATATCTTATACCCTATATTTATGACCTCTTTGATCAACTCTATGAAGATAAATACTTTTCCAAGGATAACCTTCATTCTGGATATCAAAAATTAATGTTTAAAAAGGATGATATAATTATGACAACATTATACACATGGTATGAACACTATGAATATATAGTGATTTAATTTAATCTTATTAATTCCCATATAATCTTCATATATTTAATAAATAGATTATTTATATATTACCTTGATCAATTTGTGGTAGTATTTAATGATGATATTTTTATCTATTCAAATAGAAAGGAAGAGCATGAAATTCACTTGAGAATTGTAAAAAAGACCCTAAGGTAGGGGAAATTATATGTAAAATTTACGAACTGTTATTTTTTTTATTCAAAAGGTTTCATTTTTTGGTCATATAATCTCAAGAGAGGGTATATCGGTAGGTTCTTCAAATACACAGATTATTAAATGTTGACCCAGACCAACCATGGTGATTAAGATCAATAGTTTACTTATTTTAGCTAGATATTATCGATGTTTTGTAGAGAATTTATCATGACTATATAATATTCTCACTAAGTTAACAAAAAAAGGATCTAATTTTATCTAGATAGATTAATGTGAGAAAATTTTCAATGAACTAAAATGAATATTAGTCAGTGCACCTATGCTTAAATTACCCTTTAATGGAGAAGGGTTTGTAATCTACAGTGATTTATTAAAGAAAGGATTGGGATGTATTCTTATACATAATAACATGTTTATAGATTATTCCACATAACAATATAAGGTTCATGAGAAAAATTACCCAACTCATGATTTAGAGTTAAAGGTTGTAATTTTTTCAAATTTTTGTATTAAGGAAATGGATGAATTAAATTTATAGAGAAAAGTGTGATATATATACTGATCAAACATGATTAAGGTGTATATTTGTAGAGAATAAGTTTAATAATACCTAGATAATTTTTTTAGAACTTATTAAATATTATGAATACAAAATATATTACCACCCTGGGAAAGGGAACAAGGTGGACTACGATTTAAGTAAAAAATATTTTACTAGATTATCTATGATGTGGATCACAAAAGATCCAATCTTTCAGGATTTTCAAATGATGGATCTGGAAATATAGAATGAATGGGTAAACTTTATCTTTATTAATTGAATGTTTAACCATATATCTACGTAAAGATTAAAGATGCATGGAAGGATGATGTTGAGATGAAAAACAATGTTAGAAATGCTCTTGAGATAAAACTCAATGATGATGAAATGATGAAATTGAGGAACCATTTTTTTGTTCAATCCATACCATATTTGAAAAAGGAGTTGTTAGAGTAATATTTTAGTTCTTCATTATCTATTCATCCAAGAAGTATAAATATGTATATAGATTTGTAAGAGTATTTCTTGTGGGAAAACACGAAGATAGAATTGTATAGTTTGTATCCCAATTGTAGGTATGTTAGTAATTTAAGGATGAGAGATAAAATTTTAATGGGATATTGAATCCATTACCTTTTCCATAATGGAAATTTGAAAACATCACCATGGATTTTGTCATCGGACTCCCCAAAACGTATATTGAGCATAATTCTATATGGTTTGTAGTCGGTCACCTTACAAAATCAGAACAAAATATCACTATTATAAAAGGATTATATCATGATTATATTTCTATAATATACAATAAGGAATTAGTAAGGTTACACATATTACCACATTCAATTGAATCTAATTGAGATTTATTTTTTACCTCAATGTTCTAGTAAAGTCTTCAACAAGATCTTGATGGAGAGTTGAGTTTCAACACTTTGTATCATCCTAAAAAATATGTTCAGTCTGAG
Source organism: Viscum album (assembly GCA_963277665.1). NCBI lineage: Eukaryota > Viridiplantae > Streptophyta > Magnoliopsida > Santalales > Viscaceae > Viscum > Viscum album. The sequence goes on from OY728155.1 coordinate 1,913,417,773, forward strand.
AGAACAATTAAAACCCTATAGTATATTCAGAGATATTTTTTTGTGGATTTAAAATTGGGTTGAAATCAACACCATCATTTAGTTGATTCTTCATAAAACAATAGTTTTCATGCTAGTATTCAGATGGATCATTATTAAACCCTATATAGAAATAATTATAGAGCTCCAATGTGATAGAATGAAGTTGGAGAAAGAAATATATTAGGACTAGATGTAGATAAATAAATGTAATATGAGGTCAGATCCATAGAGAAAAACATTAAGGAAGATAAGAGTTAGCAGAAAAGTTATGAAAATAATCACTGGTGTGATCTAGAGTTTGAATTTAGTGATAAGGTGTCTCTACAAATTTAACCAAGGATGAAGGTAATGATATTTGGAATGAAGGGAAACTAAGACATTGGTATATTGGTTCTTTTGAAATTATTGTTCGTAATGGGATGGTATCCTATCGGTAGGTGATTCCACCAAACCTCTATCAAGTACATGATGTGTTCCATATAACTCTCCTGAGGAAGTACATACCTAGTCCTTCATAAGTATTGAACCAAGAAGTCATGCTTCTAGAGAAGCAACATACATATGAGGAATATCTGGTGGAGATTATAGATAATAGAGAGAAATAATTTTTAAATAAAACTACTATTTTGGTTAAATTTTTATGGTGAAACCACTAATTTGAATAAGCTATGTGGGAACCTTGGGAAATGATGTGGTAGAACTATCATCATTTATGTGTATCAGAGTGAAAAACAATTTAGGTAAAAATTAATTTTAAGGGAGGTAGAATGTATCACCCAGAGTTGTTTTGAATTATTATTTATTTAAATAAATTAAATTTCTTTGATATATTGTGTTCAATGAAACACCATGTTTTAAAAAACCATGATAAATTATTAATATTAGCATTTAAATGTTACCTTTATAACCTAATCATTTAACTTAATGATATGAATAGTAAGAAATATTTTTAAAATATTAAGTATAATGGTTTTATATAAATAAAACATATTGATAAGAAAGGAATTTAATTTTCTTTAAAAACTCTTAATATGTTTAAAAAACTAATTTATACTCAAAAAAATGTTTTTTTATTTCTTTTTATGAACAATAATAAAATAAAATAAATACTACTCTGAATGGAATTCAGAAAAAACGGATTCTATATTTAGAATTAGCATAGTTTATATCATTTAATAAGATTAACTTAATTTTTAACCATAATGAATAGTAAAAAACAAAAAATTATTTATCATGGTTAAGGTAAAATTGTGTTTACCGGGGGTTAAACTAAAAAGATAAGGGTTAAAAATGAACCAAAATTATCCAACACCCATTAATATCCGTATTTAGACCTTATCCCTTATTGAATTGAGAATAATCCATTTTGGAGCCTAGTGGCATGATAAAATGTCAGTACACCTTTTTCTTTTCAAAAAATTACATTTTTTTCACTCACCTCACTTATAAAAGGACACCATTTCTCCTCTACACTTCACACTTTAAAACCCCTTTGGTTTAGAAAAGATCTACCCAAATAACTTTATAAATTCCATCCTCTCATTCTATAAGACTTAGTTTGGTCAGAAATATAACCTAATAATCATTTTAGTGTAAAACAAAGAAGTGGTGTGAAGAAGAGGTAACGCCCCTAACTAAGTATTTTATTTTATTTCTCCCCCATGTAACATCCTGAAATCCACACTTCCAGTTTTAGTGCTAAAAACATAAACTTTAAAATGAGACCAAATTTTTTACATCTAAACTTACAACATCAAAAGGAAATATTGTATCACTTATATACCCAATGAAATTTTTGGTTTAGAGTTTTATAGAATTAGAAAAACTTATAAAAATTTGGCTTCATAAACAACTAATTCAAAAAGTTCAACATTATCTCCCACTATATCAAACATCAATTATTTAACAATAGTTCATCCAAATCATCCATGTAAAATAATTCTAGATTAAATTCATTTAATATATTTCCTCATAACCTAGGAAAAATGAAACATAAGAAATGGGTGGTCACGGATGATCAATAATGGTAAGCATGGGAAATATGTAATAATATCATAAGGATATGAGAACATAATCATACATTTTAGAGATAAAACCCTGCATGTCATAGATATTATACATGAGTCCTGGTATAAATAATGGTAATTCATAAGACAAGAATCATGAGGAAATAAAGATCATAATCCATGAAAGCATAACATAGGAATAAAATATAGAATTTTGGGTAGACACATAAACATCTAATATCATTCCCTATAGGTCAAGGATCATTTCCAAAACATATCAGGGAAATTCGTGGGGGTTATAACTACTATACTAGACACACCAACATCCCTAGTTGCAGTCATTTTATTTATAGTGGATCAGGTTTCCCTTTATTTCCATAGTAGATCTGGTTTACCCTTCTTCCCATATAGGATTAATCCTATCAACTTTTTTCCCATCATTATATCATGAGATATAAATCTATACCCTCTGAATTTGAGAGAGATATAGGTCCCACCCATAAAATAATGAAAACGATATATATGTGTTCCATAAGAACATAAATCATTCATCAGAAAAATAAAATAACCATACAAATAATAAGGATAGAATCATTAAATCATAACCCCTAAAAATAATAAGTTACATCAAATAATATTATCTAAAATGTAAAATGATTTTGAAAGATAATTTTAGATAATTATAGAGGAAAATATACGTTCCTCTTTGAAATTTTTTTTAAAATCATATGACAATTAGAAAACCTTTTTCTTTGAAAATAACCTTTAATAATTATAATTAAATATTCTGAAACCTTCTTAAACATCTCGTAAATACTTTTCCTTAAAAATATATATAAGATCATTCAAAACACTTTTTAAACATTTTTAGAAAACATTATTTTGAAGGAACACAGACTTCCGACCGAATAGAAAATAACATTAAATGATACTTTTAATATCATGAAGATAATTATATTCATGATAAAACATGTTAAAGGTCAGTACATAGACCTCATAAAATAATATATGTCTATAAGATAACATGTGACTCAATAAAAGAAAATTTTGAAACAATTACCGTACCAATTTGGTAACTTTTGAATAATAAACCCCATGAAATAGAGATCATAAAATGTATATGTAAATAACCATAACTTTTAAGGATAAATATCATATATTATATTTATGGGTATTATATACACCATAAAAAATAAATGAGTGGTGAATTTGGCATAAGTCTCGTAGAAATAAAAGTGAGACTATAAATCCCCTTATAATATTCATATCATTAAAGTGAGCATTAATCAAATGAATATATTATGTTTATTCACAATATATAAACATTAAATAAGTATAAATAGAAAATAATATAATAAATATTCATTTCATGCATAATCATAGAATGGGATAATCAATGAAATGGTAGTTTTACCCAATGAATCGAAAATTGAGTTAAGAATTCCCTTACCTCAAGTATCAACTTTATTTGTCCACATTGAAACCACATGTATAATAAATATACATTTATTATACATTTATTCCATAAAAATATATATTTTCATACAATTTATTTTTTATTTATAACATCTTATCATTCTTTTATTAATATCTTGTTATTAAAATCATTGTTCTGGGTGATAACTGCTTTTTTTCCAAGCTTGTTTTGGTTCGGAAGCCAGGGACCTTATACTTTTATCTGTATGAACATAATTTTTTTAATTTTAATCATTCAATAACCATAATTTATAATAATTATATACATATTTATATTCATTCATACAAATTATAAATAGGAAATGAATTATATCGTTCATAGAGATGGTAAGCCCCACGTACGCGTGAATGTTGTTTTCATTTATCAATTGATGGAATGAGGGAAAGGTAAATAATAATTAATATTTTCAAGAATAATTATTATAATATATATATATATATATATATTAATTCAATCCATTATAATACTCATCCATAAAATATGGTGATAAAACATGAAGTGTATCTCTATGTGGAGACGGTAAGTCGTATGCATGAGAGATACTTTCACTTCATGTATGATGTGAAAGAAGGTATATTATCGTGTTTTAAAAATAATTATAAAATTTCATAATATTAAAGATACATAAATTTTAATTTTATTATAAACATGTTTGATTTAGAGGAGTTAAGGAATAGTAGAAAAATAATGTGATCAATTAGAGCAATTGCCTCTTCTTCAAAATGTCTCATTTGGATCTCCTCTAAAGAGCTCTTGGATTGGGCTTTTAACAATACCGCTACCTCTATAAAGTTTCAAAGTAAGTTGATATATAAATTTGGTAGAGTACAACTTATCTAAAAGGCTCAATGATATTAAATATAGTGTGGGAGGAGGTAACCTTTTATAATTGAGGCAAGGGACACTTTTAGAAACTCTCAAAAGATTAAATTATAATAAATTAAATATCCAAAAAACGATATTAATTAAAATATAAGATAATATAAGATTTTAGTATCATCAAAAAAATATATTTTAGATATTTTTTGGTTTTGTTTTAAATGTTAACATTTTTATTTACCCTTAGTTAACCCATTTTAATTTTTACCACGACAATAAAAAAACTTAATACTAAAACATTTTTACATATATAGTAAAAATTGTCCATAAATAGTATATTTATGAAATTTTAGAACATAAAATAATAAAATTTTATTTTTAAAATATTTTAATGTTTTTTAAATTTTTTAATAAAATATTATTTTCATAAAATATCATTACTGTTGATTTTGAGACTATTTATTACATTGACATTAAGAAAATAAAATCAATAAGATAACTTCAAAAAATCATCTATTACACCCCTAATTTTTCATAGGAACCTGTAAAATTATTTTTTAACATTAATTAATTAAAATTATATTTATTTTAATATTTTTAATATCATTTATTTGATTTTACCTTTAGTTGAATAATTAATTCATCATTATTATGTAATTGTTTAATGTAATTATTTCATTTCTAAAAATTATAAATAAATTTACATGATTTATATAAATATATTATATTTAAAAAATAAAATTTATAGTCAAGAATATTTTATTTTTAACACCATATTAAAAATAATATACTTATTAAAATTAAGAGTGTGACATGTTTTCATGTTCATTAAATTAAATACTATAAAGGTCATAATCATATTAATATGGATCCAAATGGTCATTTATTAAACCCTTGTATTATTATGGTTATGATATACCTAAAAAAATAATATTTAGACAATATTTTTTAGGTTTTAATGGTTCCCATCATTTCAATTAAAATCATTTTAAAGATTTTTCATCTTCTTTTAAAAGAAGTACATCGGTGTTGCATGAACATTATAGGTAGTTATTACACATATAAAATTAAAAATAAATTAATTTAATAAAAAATAAATTAATCTCAATATAATCCTTTGTATTCATTCGTAACCTAATTTTTTTCTCTATATTGGCACATAAGATATATTTAAGATAAAGAAAGTGACATTTTCTGACACTATTTTATTTAAATATTATATAAGTCATTTTCATGGACAAGTGTCTATTGAATAATTCAATTTAGAAAATTCCGGGATATGGTTAAAATTAACTTAATCCAATAACATTTTCCCAATATTTAGGATAATTTTCTATTATTTTTTATATTATTTTTACACTTAATTACCTTATTTACCCTTAACTATGGTAACAAAAATTAAACCAAAGTTTTTATTCATATTATACAAAAATAAAAGGGATATATTTAAAAAATTGTGAAATTTTGATTAAATATATGGAATCCAATTTTCAAAATTCAATTCATAGAAGATACAGAAATTAGTTTAATATTAATTATGTCGACGGAATGAAACAACGAGTTTTAAAGTAAAAAAATTCAAAATCATGAAATGTTTTTATATCTATCTTTAATGTGAAATTAATTGCAATGACTCAAAATTAATTTATTGATGTATAATTGAACTATTTATTCTTTAATATCAATTTAAAATATAATTCAATAATATAAATTAATTAGATGAAAAGTAAATTTTTAATTAGAATGTTGTATTTTTCACTAATCATAAGAAAATAAAACTTATCATAAAAAACACCTTGATTTATTTTTTATATTCTGATTTCAAAAATAAAGTTTATTTTTTCATATATAAATTTTTAAAGTTCCAAAATTTTGTTTTATAATTAGTACACCAATAAAAGGCGATAAACCAGCTTTTAGAATAATACAGAATATAAACATAAAACTACATTTATTTTTATATCATGTCTAGAAAACACATATGATGAATGTTAAACATTATATTGAATATATATTTCATTTATATAATCAAACAAGGGTAATTTTTTTATTTATTTTTATAAAACGCAATTTTATACATTTAAATAGTGTTTTATAAACACTTATAATTTTACTTTTAAAAAGGGATTTATTTTCATTTATAATTAATTTTTCACCAAAGAATTAATTATATATACATGTATAAATCATATTTTAAAAATTCAGTTAATCATGTTCATCCCCACAATTTTAATACTTAAGTTACAATCTATTTTGTTTAAATAATTAAAATAATAAAGTGTTGTTTGTAGATACTCTGTGTTTTCTGTAACGCCAGTTAAGCTAATGTTGAATGTAGCACAAGCTTTACTTGGTGTAGTGTGAAATGAAAAATGGAAAAGAAGTTTAATTTATTCAAAAAAAATTCACAAAAACACAGGGTTTTACATTCTATCCCCCTTAAAATAAATTTCGTCCTCAAAATTCGTCATTCCAATATAAACAAATAAGGATACTTCTGCCTCATAATATCCTCAAGTTCCCACATAACTTCTTCAATACTGGTGGTTTCCCTAAAAAACTTTAACCAGGTGAGTGATTATGTTTTGTATAACATTATCCCTGTGATCTATAATTTCTACCAGTTTTTCTTCATAAGAAATATTTATCTCTAGGAATACTACCTCTCAGTTTAGTACATGTTAAGGATTAGGTATGTACATCCTAAAGAAGTGATACGTTGACCACATCATTAAGACTAAAACACACGACTTTTAAACTTAAACTTCATCATAATATGGCAAAGACAAATCAAATAATTCCATTTACTTATTCACATGGACATTCTACTAGTCGAATAATCACATGTATTATCAATATCCAATTTGATAGTGATGGAATGCATAATTCCAGACTTCATAACCTCATAGTCAAGGCCTCGTGCCCAGACTACAAATAAAATTTTGTGAAGGCCTTATTCCAAGACACTAGTTTGTCTCATGAGACTTACTGATGCATTGAGAAGCTATAGTGGTCTCCAACCATCACTTACTAAGTCCAATTCATTCCTCATATGAAAGTATGAAACATAACATGAACATTCATATTAAAACTAGCATATGAAATATTAATACTTTAACCATAAAACATGAATGGTATAGAAAAATAACACATCCACATTCAAGCTTATCACAAAACCTTCAATACAATATGAAAGATTTGTATCATAATGAATCAACTTAAAACAAGTGTAAAATCCATCAAAAGATATTGACATGGATGAAATCATAACTATTTGAGAGAAATACCTATTTCTTTCTTATGAAATCATTTAAAAGTCACATAATTAATAAAGGAATACATTTAAAGACATTTTTGAATCAAAGTGTTCCACACCACTTTGAAACGTTGAAAGGAATTAACATTTACAACAATTATGTCCATATAAATAATTCCTTAAATTCATTATGAAAACATGGACATTAATTATAAAATTTAGAAAAATAAATATTTAAATCATTTTAAATGATGATATATTTAAATAGACACTTCCATAAAACCTTAAAATATTCCTTTTGAAATCATTTTTATGAAATATGTACATTGATGATAAAAATTTCCCAGTAAATACTTACTCATAAACAATCTAGGATAATAATGAGATTAAAAATTAACCCTCAACTTGTACTTTTCCTTAGTCAATGGTATGTTGTCCTCCTGTATAATATTTAAAAAAAATTAATTATATTATACATGAACTATATACATAAATATGATATCATATATTATCTTCTAATATTTATTTATTAATAATATTTTAGTATTATCATTTTTTCGGGTGTTAACTGGTCTATTTTCCTTTATATGGTTGGTTACGTAAGACATGTTTGTTATGGATAGGATGTATTTGATTCATATCCCAAATGATATTAAGTTCTTAAATATTATTTTTAGTCCTAAAATGAAAAATATTCTTGAATGACTACAATGGTAATTCATCTCATCGTGTTCGTGGAGATGGTAATCGGTACGTACGCACGAGTGACAATATCATTACATTGATGATGAAATCGTATGTAATTGAATGGTATATAATATATAAAAAATCATTAACATGTTATATTTATTATTAAAATTAGTTATACTCATTATTATACCCATCCAAATAATGAAGTGTTTGAATAACAAACTACACCACGACGTGGAGATGGTAAGTCGTACGTACGCACGTAAGGTGACATTTCATTCATAGGATGGATAGAATCTTGAATATGATTGTACCATATTTATAATAAAATCACTGTATGTATAAGGTACTGGAGTTTTTATTTTGGTATGGTAATAACAAGTAGGGGAAGTGGAAGAAGAAAACAAATTTGAAAAAAGGTGGTGAAATTATTACCTCTTCTGTGGGTGCTTCCTTTTCATTTGATCAAAAGGGCTCCATAGGTTGGATTTTTTATCAAAGTAAGGACTCTAGGTTGAAATGAGTGAAATTTGAAGGATATTTGGTCGAGGTTTCGCAGAACGAAATGGCTTTGTAGTTGTGATTTTGAGAGAAGGGGAAGTGCCCTTTTATAAGAGATGTGAGGGACACCTTAGAAAAAGATTGAAATATTATTTTATAATAAAATTATTTTCGGTTTCTAATGGCCCCAAAATGATTTATTTCGAGTCTATGATGGTTATGGGTTGAAAAACACTCAACAAATAGGTTTTATAATGGTTTTGGTAAACATATTAACCTTATCTTTTATATTTAACTCTTGGTTAAATAGTTTAACATTTACCATGTATCCTTTTATTTTTAGATTATATGGTTAATAAACTTACTATAAAATGCCAAGATTACCCTAAGTGGCACATTAATTAAATATTAATCATTATATAACTTCTTTTGAAGAACCTTAAATTTTTAAGAATATCATATAATTTAATAATATAATATTTTTTTTAAAAACTAATTTATGTCAATTTTGTAACTATTTAGTATTTGGTTTTTTTGAATGTCATAAGAACTTGATCAATTTGAAAAAAAATATATTTAATCAATCCTAACATGTAATATTCACCTATAAAATTAGTGGATGGCATCAAAACTTGCAAATTATTTTTATTTAAATATTTATAATATCAATTATGTTTATATTTCATTAAGAAGGTAATTACTGCATCATCATTAGTTAATAAATAAAGTTAATTATTTAATGTCTAAATATTATAAATAAAATAACATTATGTAGGAAATATTTTTATTTTTCTAATTAATATTTATAGTCGAATTTATCTTATGTGTAACCCTATATTAAAAATGGTTTAGTTATTAAACATTGAATTTAACACTTTTAACACTTCTTTGAATAAAATAACAATAAATGTCCTAATCTAATCCAAGTGGACCAAAAGGATCATATTTTATTCCTAATGTTGTTTTTGGTCTAATTATAATTATCCAATAGAATTAGGACATGTGTTAGGGTAATTATAATATCACATTGACATTTAATTATCCTATTTACTTTTAATAGTGGTAAATAAATGTCAAAAGTTACTATTCACCAAAAATTATTATCATCTTATTGAACCTCATTTTACCTACTGATGACAACCATATCTCTCTGATTTTTTAAATTCAACTCATAGAAGTAGTAAAATTATGTTTTATACAAATTTTCAAATGCTCCAAGAAGGTGGGTAAAAGACGGTAAAAAGTTCAATAAAATTTTATACATCTTATTTTATTATAAAATGACTCCAATTAATTAAATTGGACTTATATAGGTATTATATATCTATTTTTACTTAAAATAAATTTAAATAAAATAAATAATTATTTAAATAAAATTTCGGTTTTAAACAAGAACGTAGTGTTTTTCACTATTAATCAAAAGTTAAATGTTTACAAAAAATACCAAATATTCACCCTCAGCTAATTTTGATATTCCGAATCCAAAAATGATGCCTATTTTACAAAATTCAAAACATATAAGTCTCATTAATTAATTTAAAATTAATTTCCATTGTCAAAACCAAAAAAGTGGGTAATTTTTAAAGTAGAAACTATCAAAAGATTGACATGTGTTTCTGCCAAATTTAAATGTGAAGTTACTTATAATGACCTAAATTGTATTAAATGATGAAAATATAGTCTAATTATAATTTAAAACAATTCAAATTTAAAATTTTACAATATAAATTATTTTGATTGAAAAAATTATTTTTCAATTAAAATTTAGTATCTTTTAATGTTCATCAAAATATTATAGTTATCATAAAAACATAAAAACATTATCCAAAATAAATTTTTATGTCCTAATTATAAATAAGAAGTTTATTTTTTAAAATTTAATATAAAAGTTTTAAATATTGCATTTAACAAAATTTCACCATTAATAGGCGGTAATATTGTATTTTTTGAAAAATACTTCCTTTGTCTGAAAAATTGAACTTGTTCTTATATTATTTATAAGAAACACATAATATGGATGTTAAAATTATATAGATTATATAAGATTCCAAATTTAGTTAATAATATTCATAACCTTTTTCTGAACGGCTAGTTTGGTAAGTTGTGGTGCGCTCAAACTTTGTGTTGCATGTTGAGTAAGCTATTGAATTACATTAATGATATAACATACTATGAAATCTTGGGGTGTTACATTCTCCCCTCCTTCAATAAACTGCATCCTCGCAATTTGAAATTTTTTTCGAAAATAAAAATTGAAAATACCTTTTTGGAAAACCCACATTGAAAATTGGGTTAATAGAATTTAGTCTTAATAAGATGGAAAGGGAAATTAAAAGGTCACCACCAAATTATGATCTCGATTAGGAGAAAATTGGTTGTAATTAGAGAAACATAATTGGAGGGAAAATGTAAATATTTATAGGGAGTGATTGAGTTCATCAGTCACAAACAAGTGTAAAATTGAGGTCCTCAACACCATCAATCTAAGATGATTTAAAATACCATCGGTTCAAAAAAACATATGGTATTAGGATAACACATTTTTGGGTTTAAGATTCCTCACATAAAGATTAAGAATTAATTTCTTCATAGAATAAGATAAAAAATATACTCGAAAAGTATAGTTTCATCCTTCGATTAATTCCTACCACAAACTCATCTTTCACTCCAAAAAAATAGAATTCCAAAATATTCTATTTATCCTAATCATATAGGGTTCCAAAAATAATGAATTTATAATTAATTTTTCAGACTATTTAAAACAAACTACATTATACAACCAGGAAATCACGTATTCTAGTGGTAGGTGATCCCCCCTTGTCTCCCTTCGGTGGCGGGTTCAAGTCTTGCGGCCTTGTCGGACGCGACGGGTTGTCGCCCGACTTTCGGGTTATCCTTTTTATGAAAATCTAAAAAATAATTTCAAGAAATTATTTAACATCAACAATAGTATACAATTTCATACTTAATAGATTCCAACCATTAGACTTATCCAAAATACTTCTCTCTAAACTCACATTCCAAAATTTATAAGGAAGGTAAACACAATGAAGTTATTTTTTCCACTTAATAATATGTGAACAGCTTCATCATGTATTCTTTTAAAACATTGTAACACCCGAAATTATCATAAACCCTTATTTATTAAATTCATGCTCCCTTATTCCTTATATAATACTCAATAAACTACTTCTATCCCAAAATGTTTTAAACTCCAACAATGATGGAATATAAAAATTATTAATCAATTTCAAGGTAGTCAAGAATATCCAATATAATTTATCCAAATCAATCATATATTGTTCCAAAATCACTACCTCAGTATCATAACCATATTTTGGTTTATCTTTCTCTCAAAAATATATTTTTCAAAAAACAATAACTTCTTATTGAGTCACATTTCTTTGTTCCACACAATCTCAAGTACTTAATGAAATAGTACTGTAGTACAATCCTTATATACTCTATAATTATTATAACATGTACATCATTAATACAATACTCAAATGAAAAAATAATTTAACAACAACATAAGAAATATAATCATTCCTCTTCAACTTCAGTAGTATTATAACTTGATTATTATCCAATAGCAGCATTTGGGTTATACTCTGATGATTTGGACATTGATTCGTGCAGTGTCTCAACTCCTTGCAGATGAAGCATTGTACATTTCAAACTTTTTTTACCCTTGCAATCACGTACATGGTGTCCTTTTTCTCCATAGTTATAACAAACTCATTTTCTCTTCAATCATTTAATAAGTTTATTATTTCTATAGTTAACACATACGGTAAAATCCTTCTTTCCCCTCTTCCCTTTATCCATCTTTCACAATTCCATCCTTTTATTATCTTGTTTCCCTTCAAAGCCATAAGAATCAAATAGTTATTTACTTATCTTATTAACATGTGATACTATTTATTCATATAATGAGAATACATGGGAGACTATTTCCATTTTAAATGTTGTCTTAATACCATTAAAGATGTGATCCTTCTTAATCTTTCGATCATACGTATTGCTGCAATTCTCATTCCTTCTTCTAGGAACTATTTCAAAACAATAGAATACACTGGGTTAGTATATGAATCACAATGCATAATTAAAAACTTTTAAAATACCTAATGTAAATTGGAATGATTGTGTATATAATTTATAACCATAAAAAATTTTCTTTGATGATGTATTTACTCCTAAATCCTTCATAATGGATTGTAATGAAAATGTGAATTATCCTAGGCATATCTTCGGGGTGTGTCATAACCAAGAGTGTAGCATGGCTTATTTTTGTGTACCAGGATACCCCTAGTCATGCCTGAAACTCCTTGTTAGAGTTTTCACTCCTAGGTACATCTGTGCCTAAACCGCCTCTACCTGCTCATATCCAGATAGGGATGTATTGCTTGTAAAATACACAAAAACTCTACATTACCAAAATTCTAGGAAGTTCTTCTATATGAATCCTCAAAGTCTATATAAGGGTAATTTTCTCTAATTATAGTTCATCTAAATATATTTCCATGGTTGTTTCTAAACATCCTCTGATACCAACTGTATTGTCCCGACCCTAGAAGCCCAAAGTTAGTGCATTATTTTAATACATTGGCCTGATTACAAGGACCCAAGTCATGAAAGACTGATCAGTTTAGCAGTCTTGGAAAATATATTACAAAAATTAATGTTACATGACACATTAGAAAATAAAACACAACATAAATTATCCTTTGATAACACCATTAATCCCCTAGTTTAACCCTAATTATAAATCAAAATACACTTCTTGGAATCTTGGAAAAATAAAACATAAGAAAGGGGTGATCTCATATGTTGAGTAAGGATAACAATATAGCATAAACCTTCATAAATAAGCACAAACATTTAAGGAGATGTGTAAGACTAAAACACAAGACTTTTAAACTTAAAATTCATCATAATATGGCAAATATAAATCAAATAATTCCATTTACTTATTCAAATGGATATTCTACTAGTTGAATAATAATATGTAATATCAATAGCCAATTTCATAGTGATGGAATACATAATTCGAGATTTCATAACCACATAGTCAAGGCCTCGTGCCAAGACTACAAAAACAATTTTGTCAAGTACTTGTGCCAAGACATTAGTTTTTTTCATGAGACTTACTGATGCATTGAGGAGCTATAGAGGGCTCCACCTATCACTTACTAAGTCCAATGCATTCCTCATATGAAAGGTTGGAACATAACATAAACATTTGTATTAAAACTAGCATAAAAATGTTATTACTTTAACCATAAACCATGATTGGTATAAAAAATAACACATCCAGAGTCAAAAAAATCACAAAACCTCCAATACAATATAGAAGATATTTATCATAATGAATGAACTTAAAAAAAGTGTAAAATCCATCAATGGATATTGACATAGATGAAATCAAAATTATTTGAGAGACATATCTCTTTTTTTTTAAATCACTTTAAAGTCACATAATTTAAAAAGGAATAAAATTAAAAACATTTTTGACTCAACGGTTCCCATACTACGTCAAAACATCGAAATTAATTAACATTTACAACAATGATGTCCATATAAATAAATCCTTGAAATCATTTTGAAGACATAGACATTAATTAAAAATATTTAGATAAATAAATATTTAAAACAATTTAAATGATGATATAGTTAAATATACCCTTCCATAAAACCTTAAAGTATTACTTTTGGAAACATTTTTATGAAATATGGACATTGAAGATAAATATGTCCTAGTAAATACTTACTCATAAACAATCCTGAATAATAATGATATTGATAAATTAACCCTTACCTTGTACTTTTACATAGTCAATGGTATGTTATCCAACTTTATAATAGTTAAAACCTTGTTATTAAATTATAAATGAACTATATACATAAATATGATATCATATATTATCTTCTAATATTTCTTTGTTAATAATATTTTAGTAGTATCATGGTTTCAGGTATTAACTGATCCATTTTCCTTTATTTTCATGGTTATGTAAGCCATTTTTGTTATGGATAAGATGTATTTGATTCATATAAAGAATTATATTAGGTTCTCAAACATTATTTTTAATCATAAAATGAAAATTATTCATGAATTACTACAATGGGGAATGAATCTCATCGCGTTCTTGGATATGGTAATCTGTATTTACGCATGAGCGATAATGTAATTATATTGATGGGGAAATAATATATAATTAGATGGTATATCATATATACAGAATCATTCACATGTTATATTTATTATTTAAATTATTTATACTCATTATTATATCAATCCAAATAATGAAATGTTTGAATAACAAACTACACCATAACGTGGAGACGGTAAGCCGTACGTATGCACATATGGTGACATACCATTCATAAGATTGATAGAATAATGAATATGATTGTACCATAATTATAATAACATCACAGTATGTATAAGGTACTGGATTTATTATTTTGGTATGGTAATAACAAATAAAAAGTAAGTGGAAAAAGAAAAAAACTTTGAAGAAGGGTGGTTAAATTATTACCTCTTCTTTGGGTGCTTCCTTTTGAGTTGGTCAAAGGGGATCCTTAGGATGGATTTATGATCAAAGTAAGGACTATGGGTTTAAGTGAGGTAAATTGGGAGGATATTTGGTCCAGGATTGGCCGAGCCAAATGGATTTGGAGACGTCATTTTGAGAGAAGGGGAAGTTCCTTTTTATAAGAGAGGTGAGGGTCACCTTAGGAAAAGATTGAAATATTATTTTATAATAAAATCATTTTAGGTTTATAATGGCTCAAAAATGATTTATCTAGATGATACGGTAGGTATGGTTTGAAAACCATTCAACCAATAGGTTTTAGATAGGTTTAGGTTACCATATTAACCTTATCGTTTAGATTTAACTCTTGGTTAAATTGTTTAAGCTTTACCATGCGTCCTTGTATTTTTATATTATATGGTTAATAAACATACTATAAAATGACAAGAGAACCCCAAGTGGCTTAGTAATGACATATTAATCATTATATAAGTCCTTTGTCTGAACATTATATTTTTAAAAATATTATATCATTTAATAATATAATTTTTTTAAACTAATTTATGTCAATTTTAGAACTATTTAGTATTTGGTTTTTGTGAAAGTAATCAAAAGTTCATTACTTCAAACAAAATATATTTAATCAACCATACCATGTCATATTCACCTATAAAATTCTTTTATGGAATTTAAACTCTCAAATTATATTTATTTAAATATTTATAATATCAATTATTTTTATATTTCATTAAGAAGGTAATTACTACATCATCATTGTGTCATAAATAAAGTTAATTATATAATTTCTAAAAATAATAAATAAAATACCATTATGTATGAAATATTTTTATATTTATAATGAATATTTATAGTCTAATTTATCTTTTGAGTAACCCTATATTAAAAATTGTTTAGTTATTAAACATTTAATTTAACAATTTTAACTATACTTTGAATAAAATAAAAATAAATGTTCTAATCTAATCCAAGTAGACCAAAACAATAATATTTTATTCCTAAGGATGTTTTTTGTCTAATTACACTTATCCAAAAGAATTAGGACATGTGTTAGGGTAATTATAATATCATTTTAACCTTTAATTACCCTATTTACTTTTAACTATGGTAAATAAAAGTCAAAAGTTACTATTCACCAAATATTATTTTTTTCTTATTGAACCACATTTTACTTAATAATTTCAACCATGTCTCTCAGGGTTTTGAAATTAGACTCACAGAAGAGGTAAAATTAAGTTTTATGCAAATTTTCAAATGCTCCTAGAAGGTGGGTAAAAGACGATAACAAGTTCAATAAACTTTTTTATATCTAATTTTATTATTAAATGGCTCCAAATAATTAAATTTAACTTATATAAGCATTATATATCTATTTTTACTTAAAATATATTTAAATATAATAAATAATTATTTAAATAAAAAGTCAGTTTTAAAAAACGTAGTGTTTTTTACTATTCATCAAAAATTGATAGATTTCAGAAAAATACCAAAAAATCACATGAAGATAATTTTGGTATTCCAAATCCAAAAATGATTTCTATTTTACCAATTTCAAAACATATAAGTTGAATTAATTAATTTAAAATTAATTCTTGTTGTCAAAACCAAAAGGCGTGTTTTTTTTTAAAAGTAAAAACTATCAAAAGTTTGACATGTGTTTATGCAAAATTTAAATTTGAAATTACTTATAATGACCTAAATTGTATTAAATGTTAAAAATATAATCTAATTATACTTCAAACCCATTCAAATGTATAATTTAACATAATAAATTATTTTGATTAAAAAAGTTGATTTCAATTAAAATTTACTATCTTTCACTAATCATCGAAATATGAAAGTTATCAGATAAACATAAAAAATTTATCCAAACTAAATTTTTTTGTCCCACTTCTAGATAAGAATTTTATTTTTTTCAAATTTAATATAATAGGTTCAAACATTTCATTTAAAAAATCACCATTAATAGGCAGTAAAATTGCATTTTTGGAAAAATACATCCTTTATCCAACAAAATTGAATATGTTCTTTTATTATGTCTAAGAAACACATAATATGGATGTTAAAATTATATACAGTATATAAGATTGAAAATTCAGTTAATACTATTCATAACCACTTTTTGAATGGCTAGTTTGGTAAGTTGTGATGCGCTCGAACTCTATGTTGTGTGTAGCGCAAGCTATTAAATTACCTTAATGAGATAACATACTATGAAATCTTGAGGTGTTACAGTATTCAAGAAAAATTTTTATAAAAATAATCTTCTACGAATCAAATAATCCACAAAATAATATAACAATATATTCTCCCTATCTTTAGTCATTTACCAGTACCAAAATAATTTTACAAGATTAGATTACTCTCCAAAAATAATAATCTATTATATCAGTAATACTCAATTTTCATCATTTATCATTCAAAAATAACAAACACAAAAATTCCTCCAAAATATTATAAACAAATATTGAAACCCAAAAATCCAAATGATTTGATCACATAGTCTTCCATGATAAATATTAACATTTTTCTCCAAATAACATCAGTCACTCTTAATGTCTTATACCAAAAATTAATTTCCTTAATAATCCTCATGGTATGTTAACCATTTTCATAAATAATCTAAATCACAATAAATCCAAAAAAATCATATATGGTTCCAAAATATAATTCAAAATTTATTCATAAAATAAAATCCCATGGCGTTATATTTACCTTAATCATATAGGGTTTCAAAAATATTGAAAAACTTTGGAAATAATATTATTCAAACTACTACATCTAGAGATTTTAAAAGCATTAAAACCACCATTAAAAACTCTAGAAAAGTGATTTTAATCATGGTGAAGATAAAGAGGTCCCCTTTAACAGCGCTAAAAAGTGCGGATAAAGGTCCCCCTTTATGAGCACTTTTTAGCACAGATAAAGGGATCCCTTTATCAGCACTTTTTTTAGCATTGATAAAGGCCCAATTTATTAGTGATTAATTATCACTGATAAAGGCCAAGTTTTCTGTTAAAACCTAGCACCTGCACAACCCCTACACACCTAAGACAACACCTTCACACACAGCACAAAACAGAACATGCATGAAAAACAACTGCACAAAACAACACCTGTACACAAAAAAAACCTAGAATAACAAAACAATGTGAACAAGAGTTTCACTAACAATGATATATACATTTACTTGAAATAATGAATAAAAAAATATTTCTATATACATTTCAATCAATGTTTTATATGGTTACAATTAAATTTATCCAACAAATAGTTAAAAACATAAATATTTCATCCTTTTTGCATCTGTGATCCCCTCTCCAAAATTGTCACCCATGGTATGAGTTTCCATACAAAGCATCTGAACTCAGGAAAAAAGTACAAATATATAAAAATACATATATTATGTTGTAAATACAATAATGAAATAAATTAAACATTAATATGAAAGAATACATTAATAAAATGTCAATTTTTAATAAAAAATAAACATTTGTGTAGGTATGGGGCCATCAAAAAAATGATACTTGATACATGTCCTTGATATGGGTTAGTAAGAGGCCATGATAAGCTACTAGGGTAATGAAAAGGAAAGAAAATTCCACAAATTACAAAAAATAATGATTTTGATTGTTTTCTTAGTGTATTCACTTTCCCACTTTCTCTTCTTAGTCCTCTTAGAGGAAGGAACAACAAAAGATAACATGAGGTTCCAACAGTGGTGCTAATGGAGGCTTAAATGGTGTTTCCACAAATGTGGGTCCCTATACAACCCCACCGCAGTTGTAAGGGGATGAATATTATGAACGGGGCATACCCCTAAGATGTGGTGAAGTTGGAAACATAATTTATCCAACATGGGAACAAACAAGATGATAATAGTACCACCTTCAATCACCTTTACCATCATTAAGGTGGATACCATAACTCCACCTTTTTTCTGCATTGTGAATAAGTACCCGCTTAGGTACATTGCAAAGAATCCTACTAGATGAAGAGTGTGATGGTCCTGGGAGGTGACTGACCATCCCTAGTAATTTAATTAACACTCTTAAACTATATTAAAGTGATAAAACTCTTCCCCATTGAATTCTCATAATGGAAAATCCTTGGGATTCTTATTTAGACTAATATGGATCTCTCACACTAGAATAAAAAAAGTCTCAGTTGATTAGAACTTTCACTAGAGGCACTGAGAATTTCAGAAGGGAAGGAGAACAGGGGAAGAAATTACAATCCGGAGTCCTTTTCCCCAAAGGGGTTCCCACCCATGCCCTGGCCGAATAACAAAAAGAGAAAAGCCTAATTCCACAACCTATGTAACCCCACCATTATATAACCGATTCAGATTCCCTACTCTAACTGCCTCCACTTGATGTATTTCCACTTGTACCCTTAGATACTGCTCCCACTAACTACTCCACCTCATCATCACGTGGGCAGCCCATTTCCTCCACACCTTATACTTTGGGTCTTCCTCTTTTGGAATAAACTCTCCAGTCAATAGGGTTTTCTCTTAGTCAAGAGAGCCCCGTAAATAGTATGGTGTTGGCCAATAGCAGAAATATGCATGGACATGGTTTTCCAATTAATATTCATTTCACCCAAGGTATATATCCAAGAAATGCCGAGGATGAGATCTAGGTCACCAATGTCTAGTACATAAACAAAAAAAAGGAGGTTAAGGCACCAATTGTAAGAGGATGGTTGTGGGAGACCCCCTAGGACCATAATTGGTGGTTGTCACCCAATTTGATATGTATTTGTGTAGAAGTATGAATTAGAAGATTCAATAATTTGGAAAAATTTGGGGAAATGTATTAATGAGAAGCACCATTTTCAATTAAAACCAAAATTCGTATGCCAGCAATAGTGGCTGCCACCTTTATAGAAGAACAATCTACAATATGAGGGATCAGTTTGGAGTAGGAGGAATCCAAGCTATGATATGCTAATAAAATGCATTGAACATCAATGGTAAGGTTGGGGATAGAAGTTTCTGGGAAAAGAGATAAATCGGCTGGGTATTCTTCATCTTCTTCTAACAAAAGAACTTGTAGTTTGGGATTAGAAAATTTATACATTGGTGAATAAGGAATCCATAAGTGGAAATATAGGCCCTTATTATGGTGATCATCCCATTCTTGAGGTGTCAAATTTTTAACAGGGTGGGTAGTGGAAGAGGGATGTAGGAGTATTTCTCTATTAATGCATCCATCTATTGTTCCACAAGATCTATCCAAGATTGGTGGTGAGTTTCCATGGAAAGTGATAGTAATGGAGGAGGTTGGATAGATAAGAGAAGAAGATAGCATCAGATGCACCAATTGGGGGAAAATAATGGCAGGCTGGACTAAGCTGATAAGGGTCTCTCACACTAGAAAAAATATAAAGGCTATGTTCAACAGAACTTTCATTATAGGCAACCATAATTTCATAAGGGGAGGAGAACAGGGGAAGAAAATACAATTGGGAGACCTTCTTTTGCAAAGAGGTTCCCACCCAAGCCCTGGATTAATAACATAAAGAGAAAATCCTAATGCCACAACCTGTGTGACCACACCATTATATAACTGATTCAGATTACCTCCTCTAACCACCTCCTCCTATTGCATTTCCGCTTGTACCCTTAGTTCATGCTCCAACTAACTTCTCCACCTTAGTATCACGTGGGAATCCCACTTCCTCCACACCTGGTACTTTGGTTCTTCCTCGTCTGGAATAAACTATCAAGTTAGCGGGGTTGGCTCGGGTTCTATCACAGACACTCATGATGAGTCTTCATGATGAACAAGTCAGCCCACTTCTTGAAGGGGATGTCAACCCCTAGATATGGGACCTTCACAAGGGATGTTCTGGCCATATTCATGAGATCCTTCATAATGTTAGGATTATATTCCATGTTTTCACGAGTATATGGGGTATGAATTTACTCATCATACTTGTCTCCTGAAATCATCTCACTATAGATCATCTAAATGTCTCATATACTGATGTCGAACTCACTATACAAAAAATGAAATGTGTTCATGTATTGACTATATAAACTTAACAAGTCTACCATCAAATTTTTTTACAACAATTTTGGGTTTGGTAAGCCTAAATATATTTATAAAATCCTTTCTTTTTCAGATCAACCACAAACTCGGTGGCAGTACACTGAACCAAGAAGGGATAACCCTAGTTCATCTCAAAGTTTCCACCAGATTGAATAACCCATCCAAATAACCACTCAAACTTCTAATTTTATAGATAATTCTATGTTTTTGATCTGTAAATATGGGTTTTAATATCCAAATCAAGTTATAACCCTTTAAAATCAATTCACATAGGCTGCAAAATTAACAGTTAGAGATGTCGTCTTTGGAGATGAAATTACCTACATATCAGATGTTCTCCCTGAACATATTATTAGTCTTAAGGATGTATGAGGGAGGCATGATCCCTTATTAAGGTGGATAGATCATTGTATAATTTTAAATAACAAACCCTTATAAGGGAAACTAATTATAAAATTCAAAATCCAATATATTGGTTCCCATCAAGCTTTTAAGATGTTTGTGAGTGGATTAAATGACTATGCATTGGTCGACTTACAAACTATCGACCATTGTAAGCAAATGAACTATATCCTTCTGAAATTAAATTATTGAATTAATTTGTATCATAAGAAAGATAAAATTTTTAATAATTATGAAAATAAAGGATTTTGGGATTAAAATGGACTTAAGTAATAAGGGGGAACATGACTAATTATAAATATCATATTAAGTGCATGACTTGTTCAGAGTCATGTGATCACATGATCAAACGATCCTTGGAGATTTATACAATTACACAACCCTTGATGCATTATGTGGTCATGTAAATAAGACAATAATACAAGAATCATTGTTCAAGTGAATTACATTGATTATGTGATTTGATTATGTGATTCTATCATGTGATGATATCACACGATCAGTTCACATAAAGCATTCATACAAAGAAGCTTATATGGAACGATCATGTGAAGAGTCTTATTTGAAGTAGAGAAAAAACCTAAGAGTTATCTTATATCTATGAAATATTGATTCATTAGAGAAATATATTTCTCATTAGTCTCATATCTATGGGAAATTTCATAGAATACCAATAGTATCTTAGAATACTAAAAGAAAAATAGAAGCCCAAGGGAATTAGTCAGGTATTCACATCATTATAATAAATTCATTTTTTATTCTTCTGGAATTTGTATGTGAGGTGTGTATACATGGAATTGATGTGATGCAAGATATATATGAGGTGCGTAGGCACCCAGATTTTGATGTGCATGTATATGTATATATAATTCTGGTTTATTTGAGAAATTTTTGAGATTCAAGATCTGTGGAAAAAGATTTTACTATGAAAACATCAAGATTACCTCTATGATTGTGCAGACATAGCATCGTTGCTCTTCCAACAAAGGCATGTCACATGGATAGAAATATTTTAAAATAAACAAACCCTAAAATGAATAATGAAAATCAAATAAACATTTCAATATATAATTTTTCATTAAAATAGACATATTATATCTTAACACTACCTTTACATATTTCTAGATAGTTTCTTTGCTACAAATAAAAGATAATAAAAAAATTAATGATTCTTTATGCACTTTACAACTGTTGGTTAACTACCTCTTAGCATAGCATCTGATCTAAAATTCCGATCTGGCATCCCCGTGATGCTCTCATCCGACACTAATGTGGGAAGAGATTATGATAACATTATGATATCATTCATTGGATTTATTAAAATAAATAAAATATTAAAACAATGACTTATTCTTCATCATCCATTACAATGTGCATTTATAGTAGATCCCTCTCACAAGGAATATGTATTAAGAGTGGTAGGAAATATTCATAGATGCTTCCTCGCAATTTTAAAAAAATATCATCTTAAAGATGTTGAAGGGAAAATAAAGTCGCTCCCACCTCCTCTTTATGCACACTTAATATTCCAAGGAGCGTTTTTTACGACCCCCTCCCACCAAAGATTCCCCTCCCGAGATAGAAATGGTGAAAGGGAGATAATGACCCCTGAGTCCCGCCTCCAGTAGGCTTTGGAGTGGAGACTAGCACCAAGGGTATGAGTTGTTTAAAATATGGGAGTCATTTCCCTTTTTATTATTTAGGATTGGGAAATAGGATGAGTCAAACACCAAAAGAAAAAGAACAAGTAAATAGAAATAAACCCAAACCAATCCCACATGCATGTTTGAACAATTATAAATCAAAGTACAAGTACAAGAAGCTCAAAATTACAATACCAAAAGAAACAAGAGTACCGCAAACTGCAATAACTCCAACTGTCCCGACTAATAGGGTCATGCACGGCCCTGTTAGTCCTCCTGAAAACCTGAAAGTAAACATAGGGTGAGAATACAAGTATACTCAGTAGGGATACCTAAAGCTCTCGTGCACAAGTGGGGAGACATTCTAATGTCCCGTGAAAACAACAGAAGAAACAAAAACCTTGCAAGGAATTATATCCACTCAACCTCAATAGCCACGCTCACCAAAAACAAAAAACAACTGGTATTAATAAATAAGAACAAGAGTATTTGGTACCCCACACCATTCCCCACTAGGTATCTGCTCTTCTTAATGGAAAACGTCCTGACTCTACCACACTCTTCCCGCCCGCACACACCTGGGCCTCAAGAACCACATATCCTGCCTGCACACACCTGGGCCTCACAACCACACATCCCACCCGCACACACTTGGGCCTCACAACCACAAATTCCACGTGCACACACCTGGGCCTCACAAACCACATATCCTGCCCGCACACACCTGGACCTCATCCCAAAGATTCTTAGGAAATAGTAAACCTGCCCGAAGAGTCTTGGGATAAAACCACCCCAATCGGAACCTACCTGAAGGGTGTTAGGTGTAAGGTCGCCTCAAGCCATCACATCATATGGAAGAAGGAGCCAGAAGGAGCTAGTAACTAAGGGGAAAACACCCTCTCCCATGAAATGGGAGTGTTCGGCACTAAGTGCTCAACATGGGTGGGGTGCAACAAAACACAAAGATACAGATATATATATATGTATACCAAAAAACACAGCCCAACCTATGGCTTCTAAACAGGGAAACTAATCACATGCCTCAGCACTACTACTACGAAGCATGCATACAATAAACAACCCCAACCCCATTTATGTTTTCATGTTTCAACAGAATTAGTTTATTAGTTCCTTAACTACTGGGAAATTATCCATTTACTAACCACATCGATCATTCGTAAAACTTATCCCTGCCATCCAAAAATCAAGTTAGTAAAACACAAGTAACACAAACAAGTCCTTTATTATTAACCAACCAACCCCATTGATTATTATTCTCATTCCATTACCATGACCGACCATTCATTAACTCTTCCACATTTATTTATAATTCACAACCCATAGTTCATTCACATTCAAACCCATCCCTGTAGCCCCACTGCCAACCACCATAACCACAAACACACCGAAACTCGAACATCATCATCCCTTGATACCATTTATCGCAACCCCACTGTCCATCACTAACCTACCATTCACACCAACCCACAACCAAGACAACCGCAGCCCCACTTCTCACCTGATCCACAGAAACCCACAAAACACCCCCCTTACATAAATAAACCCTAACCAGTAGCCACATGTTTATTATTTCAGTTTTGTTCAACCGAGGTGATCACACAAGGGTTTAAGCTATTCATTTAATCATCCAACTTTATGTGATTAACCAATTTCCACATTCCACAAAGTTTCCATCCATAAATGGTCTATAAAGATAGGGCATCATTTAATTGTGCAATCCAAGGCCCCCAATGACCGTGATTTTAAGTAGGCATAAGTCTATTCAATTCACAACATAATATCACAGGATATAAATAATGTAACTGCATTCACAAACTTCCCATCCCCGTTATATAAGCTAGTTATTATCTTTATTAAACTGGTTCAAAAGTGTTTCATGTAAACAAGAGGAAACCCACCCTGCATGATGCACAAATTTAGGGAGATGAAGGTAAGACCCCTATCTTGACAGGTTCTGATCACAACGCTCTCCCGGATTAGTTTTGGAAGATGTCTATCGGCGTCCTTCACTTCTATCAAAACCCAGAAAAACATCCTCGGGAGCAAGCTGGGAAATAAAGGATGTGGGGAAACAACAAATCCAAGCTCAGAAGTTCTTCCTCATCATTACGATCCTGTGGCTGCTGACGAATCGTAAATCAGAGCTCGGACGAAGAAGTTATGGAGTAAAGGAGCTTTGGAGTCTCTTGGGAGAGCTCTTCTCAAAGGAGAGGGGAGGAGAGGAGTGATTTGAAAAGGAGGAGAGGACCCCTCCTTTTATAGGTGATAAAAACTAAAGTACACAGCGTGTACATTATAGTACACAGTGTGTACTCGGCCATTTAACACGGTCACCACGCGGCTTCCAACACATCCTTCAATAGGGCACACGGTCGTTGACTGGTCAACACACGGTTTGAGGGTAACGCGTAGGCGGGGAGGAACTACACGACATGTAGTATGGGCTACATGGTGTGTACTCATTTATTTCACTTGGAAAGGACACGGCTCCAACACGGCACACGGTTGTTGACTAGTCAACAAACAGTTTGAGGGTAACGCATACGTGGGGAGGAACTACACGGCGTGTAGTATGCTCTACACGGCGTGAACTCATTTAATTCACATAGCAAGGACACGGCTTCAACACGGAACATGACCATTGACTGGTCAACACACGGTTTGAGGGTAACGCATACGCGGTGAGGAACTACATGGCGTGTAGTATGGTCTACACGGTGTGTACTCATTTATTTCACACAACAAGGACACGGCACATGGTCGTTGACTAGTCAACACACGGTTTGAGGGTAACGCGTATGTGGGGAGGAAATACACGGTGTGTAGTATGGTCTACACGGCGTGTACTCATTTATTTCACACGGTAAGGACACGGGTTCAACACGGCACATGGCCATTGACGGGTCAACACACGGTTAGAGGGTAACATGTACACGGGGAGGAACTACACAACATGTAGTATGGTCTACACGGTGTTTACTCATTTATTTCACATGGCAAGGGCATGGCTTCAACACGGGGTACACCCAGCGAGGTGGTACACGACGTGTACTCACACTACACAGCGTGTAGTTACAAAATTCTGAAAAGTGTGGGAAAAGTCTCTTCTACCCTCCAGAACACTTCATGACCTTATTTTCGACAATGGAATGGGTCGGAGAGGTCCAGGACACTACATCAGATACCTCTTAAAACATTCTCATCCCTGAGAATTCAAAACCAACCCAGTGGAACCCAACAGATACCTCTTAGGTCTCTCGTTGCGACAGGATCCCAACCAACAACCCTAATTATAGGTGTTAGGAATTCCTTCTCATATGTTGAGATATTATCCACTTTAGGCATCATTGACTCACCTGCACGGGTTTAATCGCATCCGCATTAATGCATCTTGATTAAGGATTGGGTCTTCCCACTTCCATATATTAGGATTTCCCAACTTACACTACCCCCAAAATTGTACAACCAACACACTGCCCGAACACGTGGTTTGGGTAAATTCCTTCTCTTATGTCGAGATATTATCTGCTTTAGGGGCACTGACTCGCCCGCACGGTTTCAATCACATCTGCATTAGTGAATCTCGATTAGGGATCAGGTTTTCCCCTTCCCCACACATCCAGACATGTTACACACTTCTAGAGAACAAGAAAACAAAAAATCCCCACAACCGACAAGCCAACCATTCTTTATATCAAAGGTACAGAGTATAACATCAAAAAAAGCTCAGAAGAACAAGGAAAAACACAAGTCAAAACAACTCCGGGTACTAAGCGTGCATCTAGGCCTCCCACTCCCAAGTGATCTCCTCGAGGCCGCCATGTCTCCACAACACATGAACCAAGAAGATGGTTTGTCCACGGAGCACCTTCTCTTAACGATCCTCGATTCTAACTGGTCGTTCCTCGAAGGTTTCGTCGTCTCCCTTTTCTAACTCTCCTCAGTCGATAACATGACAGTCGTCCTGTAAGTACCGACGAAGATGGGAGATATGGAACACGTCATGAACCTTCTCCAACTGAGGTGGCAGGGCTAGCTGATATGCCACCTCACTGACTCACATCAGCACATTGAAAGGTCCAATGAACCTAGGGGAGAGCTTTCTCCCCTTCCCAAACCTCATCTTCCCACTTATAGGGGAAACCTTAAAGAACACATGATCTACTACCTCGAACTCCAAGGGCATCCTCCGACGATCAATGTAATACTTTTGTCGGTCCTGAGCCGCTTTCATCCTCTCACACACAAGCTGGACTTTCTCTGTGGTGCTCTGTACTACCTCTCTCCCAAGAGCACCTGTCTCACCAACCCCTGCCCAGCAAATGGGTGAACGACATGGTATTCCATACAAAGCCTCAAACGAATCCATGGAAATAGTAGAGTGGAATCTGTTGTTATAGGAAAACTCTACTAAGGGCAAGTGCCGCACCCATGATCCTTCGAAATCTAGAATGCATGCTCACAGCATGTACTCCAATGTTTGGATAGTCCACTCTGTCTGCCCATCAGTCTGGGGGTGGAAAGCAGTGTTAAGGCATATTTGGGTTCCAAAATCATGTTGTAACCCCCTCCAGACCCATGAGGTAAACCAAGCATCCCGATCTGAGATGATAGTCTTCGGAACTCCATGAAACTGTACCACCTCGTCTACGTACCTCTGTGCTAAGGTACTCATCGAGCCCGACTCCTTAACAGGTAATAAGTGAGCTGACTTCATCAGTTGATCCACCACTACCCAGATAGCATCATAACCACCCAGAGTGTTGGGTAGTCCTGTGATTAAGTCCATCTAGATGTCATCCCACTTCCACTCGGGGATATCTAATGGATGCAACAAACCACTATGAACACGGTATTCATCCTTCACTTGCTGTCACACTAGGCACTTAGCCACAAACTCTGCCACTGCCCGTTTCACCCCGGGCCACCAAAACTATTCCCTCAGGCCTCGGTACATTTTTGAAACTCCCGGATGTACTGCCAAGGCTGACCTATGGAACTCACGGAGAAATCCATCATGCATCGCCTCTAGAGTAAACGACCTTCCATGAAAAAGCATCTGATGTCAGCTGTCCTCTGACCATATTTCTGTAGCGTTTCCCTGATCGACACGATCCTGCATTACTATCTCCTCAGAGTCCCCCCTCTGAGACTCTTCCACCTGCTGCAACAAGGAGGACTGCACCGTCATCTGAAACAAACAGCCTCTAACACCATCTACCCTTGCCTCCAAGTGCAAGGCATCCAACTCTCCCATTGCTTTCCAAGAATCAGTGGATTCATAAACCACTTCCTTATACGACTTCATTCTTAGGGAATCAGCCACAACGTTTCCCTTACATTAAATTTAAGAGATCTCAAAGTCAAAGTCTCAGAGAAACTCGACCCATCTCTGCTATCGTAAGTTCATGTCATGCTGAGAGAAGATATAACGTAAGATCTTGTGATCTGAGAAGACCACAAAGCGCTCCCAAAAGAGGTAATGTTGCCACAACTTCAGTACGAACACTACTGTTTCATGCTCTAGGTCATGGGTGGCATAGTTATGCTCGTGAGGGTGCAAGTTCCTAGACCCATAACAGATCACACCCTTCATCTGCATCAGTATGCACGCCAAACCAAGGCCAGAAGCATCACAAAACACCTCATACAACAACACTTCCTCTGGAAACCTGAGTACTAGAGCACTGACCAACTTCTCCTTCAGGTAGTCGAAAAATTTCTAGCACTGATCACTCCATAGGAAGACCTAGTTCTTCCTAGTCAAAGTTGTCAATGGAGCAGCAACTCAAGAGAAGTCTGAAATGAACCTCTGATAATAACCTGCCGACCCCAGGTAACTATGAACTTTTGCCATGCTCTTGGGTACCACCCAATAAAAAACTTCCTCCACCTTCGAAGGGTCCACTAACACTCCATGCTGAGACACTACATGCCCATGGAAGTGTACTTCTTGTGTCAAAAACTTACACTTCGACAATTTCCCATAAAGCTGGTGGTGTCAAAGGACTTCCAAGACTGCCCTGAGATGCTCAACGTGATCCTCCTCTGTTCTTGAGTAGATCAGGATGTCATAGATAAACACAATGATGAACCGGTCTAGAAACTCTCAGAAGACAAAGTTCATATGTCCAATGAACACTGTTGGTGCATTCGTAACTCCAAACGACATCACTACAAACTCAAAGTGCCCATACCTGCACTTGAAATCCGTCTTTGAGATGTCACTGTCCTTTACCCACAGCTGATGATATCTAGATCATAGATCAATCTTAGAAAACCAACCTTCTCTCGTCAGCTGGTAGAAGAGATCATCTATCCTTGGAAGGGGGTATCAATTCTTCATCGTTAACTTATTCAAACTTCGGTAGTCTATTCATAGCCTGAGACCACCATATGCCTTCTTCACGAACAAAATGGGAGCACCCCATGGCGACACGCTGGGTTGAACAAAACCCTTCTTCATCATATCATCAATCTGAATCCGAAACTCCCGCAACTCTGAAGGTTCCATCCGATAAGGGGCCATCGAAATTGGATGGGCAGCTGGCTATAAGTCTATCCCGAACTCAATGTCATGTCGGGGGGGGGGTATAGTCACAACCTCATCCAGAAAAACATTGAGGAACTCCCCAACAACATCTGGGACATCCATCATCTATGTATCAGTTGAAACCACTGATAACCCACCTAACAAGGAAAGGAGAGGCTTCACATGCTAGCTTCCCACCTGAAAGATCCTCTTGCTAAAAAACGATACACGCTTCCCATCCACATCGAAGAACATGAATCTTATTCAAGAGCAGTCGATAACAGCACAAACAGAAAACAACCAGTCGATGCCTAGGATGACATCGTATGGTTGCATCTATAACAAAAGAAGGTCCCCACTAGATCGATGCAGTCCCAACTTCAGCCCACATCCCTGGAAAAAACAAGATACGTTGTTATGGCCTCCAACTGGTGTACTCAGCACCAAAGGTACAGAAATTATCTCAACATCTTGACCTAAATCATGTGCTAGACTGGGTGCAACAGAGGAGTGTGAAGCTCCTGAATCGAACAAAGCAGAAACGAGGGTGTTGAACAAACAAATCATACCTCACACCACCTCTGGTCCTGCAGGAGATGCTAACTCTACTACGTGAAACTTTCCATACCCAGCTCCTCTACCTCTCTGATGTCATCCACATCCCCAACCACACCCTGGTCGATATCCCTGAGGAGAACCCTGAGGTCGGCCTCCTCCTGCAATGTCTGCCCTCAGAGGAGCAGGGTCCTGCTGCTGCTGGAAGGGCATAGCTGGCAACTGGTACTACTGAGGTGGGTGCTAAACCTGCCCACCTCCACCGTACTGAGCTCGGGTTGGGCACTGACTCTGAATGTGCCCGAAACCTCCACAAGAGAAATACTTCAGTCCTGGGATCGTGAAAAAGGGACGAGGACCCAAAGATCTGAACTGGAACTGTTGGGGCCTACTCCCCACTGGCTTGAATCTAGATGGCCCCGTCGTAGGAGACCTGCTGGTGACTGGATTCCCCTTAGATGAACCCAGATGGATCCCCTCACGTGGTGCACCTCCCTACGAGTTAATCCTCTCTACAACCTTTTCCTTCATCTGTAATACCAGGTACGTCAGAAGGGTGAAGGGGGTGACAGCATAATGGAGCGAAGGACGAAGAGCCTCTTCCAAACATCTCGCCAGAGACTCCTCATCTGGAAAGAGATCCTGATCAAAGAGTAGGAGATCCTTGAACTTGATCCCCAACTCTCGTACCGACATACTCCCCTTCTGGAGGGAGAGTAACTCCTGCCGCTTCTCTGCCTTGATCAGGGAAGAAAGGAATTCCTCTCGGAATTCCTTCTCAAAGTCAGCCCACGGAACCTCTGCCTCTGTCCTCTCGCCGAGGTAGAGCATCCACCACTGTCGTTCTGCATCTCTCAGCTGACTGACTGCTAGGGGAACCCAGCACTCCCTTGGAGCACGGATCAAGGTAAAAGTGATCCCTAGATCCTCAATCCACCCCTTTGTCTCCATATCCGAAGTACATCCCTCGTACTTCTTGAGGGTTTGTCATTGGAAAGAATAGAGAGTCTTCTGCCACTGGCCATCTTCCTCCTCTCAGTCAATCCTGAACTTATCGACCACCTGAATCTGTTGGGCCTCAGCCGTCTGAGTCACCTGGGGATGACGTCCAGGTGCTATAGCTGTATGGTAAACAAAGATTGCCTAAGCCCAAGTAGTAAGGAAATTTCTCAATGTTATATTTTATCACATTATTTAAATTTCTCTCACAGAACACCCAAATCAAGTAAAACACAATCATGATGATGCATGTACCTTACCTAGGATCTCTACCCTACACTCAATTTAGTCTCACTTGGTCATTCGGTAGGCTCAGATTCCTTGCATCGGATCACGGGGGGCCCTAAAATCCCGTGTCCTAGTCGGTATTCCCTAGACTATGTCACACACCAAGATCAGCCAACAATGTTGCCCTACCATCCCATGCAATCATCACTATTCCTAACTCCAAACACCATCTTATCCCTCAACCATCGCATCTGATACCATTCTGTCACGACCCCCTCCCACCAAAGATGCCCCTCCTGAGCTAGCAATGGTGAAAGAGAGATAATGACCCTCGAGTCCTGCCTCCAGTGGGCCCCGGAGTGGCGACTAGCACTAAGGGTACGAGTTTTCACAAATATGGGAGGCATTACCCTTTTTATTATTTAGGATCGGGAAATAGGATGAGTCAAACACCAAAAGAAAACAAACAAGTAAATGGAAATAAACCCAAACCAATCCCACATTCATGTTTAAAAAATTCTAAATCAATGTAAAATTACAAGAAGCTCAAAAGTACAATACCAAAAGAAACAAGAGTACAGAAAACTGCAACAACTCCAACTGTCCCGACTAGTAGGGTTGTGCACGGCCCTGTTAGTCCTCCTGAAAACCTGAAAGTAAACGTAGGGTGAGCATATAAGTATACTCATTAGGGAAATCTAAAGCTCTCGGGCATAAGTGGGGAGACATCCTAATGTCCCGTGAGAACAACATAATAAACCAAAACCTTTAAAGGAATTATATCCACCCAACCTCAATAGCCATGCTCACTAATAACAAAAAACAACTAGTATTAGTAAATAAGAACAAGAGTATTGGGTACCCCGCACCATTCCCCACTAATTAGCTGCTCTTCCTAACGGAAAACGTCCTAACGCTACCACACTCTTCCCACCCGCACACACCTGGGCCTCAAGAACCATGAATCTCGCCCGCACACACCTGGGCCTCACAACCACACATCCCACCCGCACACACCTAGGCCTAACAACCACAAATCCCACCCGCACACACCTAGGCCTCACAAACCACATATCCCGCCCGCACACACCTGAGCCTCATCCCGAAGATTATTAGGAAATAGTAAACCTTTTCGAAGAGTCTTGGGATAAAACCACCCCAAACGGAACCTACCTGAAGGGTGTTAGGTTTAAGGTCGCCTCAATCCATCACAGCCTATAGAAGAAGGAGTAGGAATGATCTAGTAACTAAATTATACAACGAGATGTTTAGTTCAAAAATATTGGATATGGTGTATTAAAAATTGAAAAACGCCATAATGTGTTGTTGGTTTGTTACATATCCATGCATTGAATCTAGAAAATAAATATTTGGAGTATCCAAATTGACTAAAATCAGCATCCAATGCTTCCTAAAAACAGAAAAAGGAATAAGTAATTAATGAAATGAAAATATAGTTGATATGATAAAATTGTAGAGTTTTATCCTAGCATCATAGGTATTAAAAATATTCTTCCACTCGTAATTTTGTTTTAAAATGATTTGATCAGGGATGAGATTATTTCAGCCTCTTTATCGTCATTTATTTCTTCTTCTGAAGAAGTGATGTGAGGACTAACGGGTCCAAAAAAATTTCATGGGGAAATCCCTTCAAAAAAATTTCATATATATGTCTACAAAAAATATGAAATGTATTTAGTTGTAATTATCATAGTATATCATCTTTTGTAAAATAAAATCATGAAAACATACCACATGTATACATTTACAACTGAGTCGCCTAGCCATTCATACTTGAGGATTTCGTTTAAATTTTCAGTACTAATGAAATCTGATTTTTCCTCTTTGTGTATATTTTTTTCAAAATAAATCATGTGATAATTTCTGTCTATCAACTTTTTATCCACATGATCCTACAATGATATTAAATGTGGATATAGAACGGGCGAGGTGAAGGTGATCTTAGTGGGTCATTTCAATCGGATGGTTAATCCTTGAGATAGTTTTGAGAGGATATTTCATTTCACCCCCTTCACTTTCTGATTCTATAATAACATTCATCGGTTCAGAAATTTTTTTATTAAGTGTTAAAGGTTTAGTATGAAAAATAAATTGGAAATGGATACCTCCTTGTAGACAAATTTTTTTACAAGAATTGATAGCCTTGCGACAAATGTTTGAATAGCTTGTTCGACTGTATGAATATCATCATCATCATTTAGAATAGGTAGCTCAGAACTCGGATAATTAGTTATGTTAATTGACACTCTAACATGATCTATTGGATGTTGTCTGTTATATATCAAGTCATTCTACATATTGAACACAATAGCCCTCATTACAAGGCGATAGGTGGGAGTTGATAGATATAAATCATAGTCATTTTCACCATGTAGAATATTAGTACAGGAAAGGTATCAGTTATTATGTGATTCACATTTCACAAAAACAATTATTATAACATTTTTTACCTCAGCTAAATCTGGTTTTTTAGGGGAATGGCTCGCCTCAAAGCTGGTGGGGGAGGGGCGGTATCTTCACACACGGGTTATTGTTGAGTTGTTTCTTCTCTTTTCCTCCCCCCATCAAACATGCTATCATTTCTCCCTGGTATTTTTATTATTCTAGAAACATAGATATTGTTTCTCTAATCGTTTTTATTTCCTCATTTTGATCCTCGTCTTGTTTTTCTTTCTGAAAATATGTTCGGGGTGTCACCCCAAAACCCACACCTCTGACGCGGCCATATTGTTCTGGCTGCTTCAAGGCTGTTGAATGTATGTCTGCATCTGGTACTGGTGTTGTTGATTATTATGAGGATGTCAAATAAGAAATATAGGAAAATAAGTAGACATTGTTATGTAAGAATGATTTAAATAAAATCAAATTTATATTATGAAATACTTACACATGTTTCCCACACTTTTTTTGTGTTTTCATCTATCAGTATCACATATTTATTTACACGATCCTCCTTCCGTAGAACATGGCATGGGATGGAAGTGGATTTTTGATTTTGATTCATCAATCTTCATATAAACAAAGAAACATGGTTACATTGTTGTTTTATGTCACATAAAAGTATTATGGTAGATGTAAAAAATAAACCAATTTTTTCTCAAGTAAAGTGTACACCATACATACTTTACGGTAGGGGTATGCTGGTTTTTTTGCCCTTTATTTATTTTCAGCACTCATTTTTTGTTTCATAAAAAAACTGTCAATCAAAGTGATGAATACAAGAAACATCAAACAACGTATTACCCAAAAAATATACCTGAAAAGTCTTCTCCACACGATAGTTTTTAAACACATCCCACGATCCTTGGGATATCAAGTGTGCATAAAGAGGATGTGGGTGCGGCTTGATTTTCCCTTCATCATCTTTAAGATGATATTTCATTAAAATTGTAATGAGGCCTCTATGAATCCTTCTTGCACCTCTTAATACATATTCCTTTTGTAAGGAATCTACTATAAATGAACTCGGTAATGGATGATTAAGAGTAAGTCAATGTTTTAGTATTTTATTTTATTTTAATAAATTAAAGAAATTATATAATAATGTTACTGTAATCTCTTCTCATATTAGTGTCTTAAGCTCGGTGACAATATGGTTCCATGACTGTACATCAATCATCACATGTTTCTGAGTGATGATTCCAATGTAGCTACTAAAGATTGCTTTTGGGGGGTTAACATGTTGGCCTCTATTATTCCATCCCACATCAAATTTGATTCCTTGTTTTAAGTATTTTGGATAACACTGTCAAAACTATGGAACTCTTGTTTTTTTGCGTCGTTAGGGGTACATTTCCTACCATTTACTTAGAAGCATCGTCATTATGTTCCTATGAAGCGCTAGCATCAACACTGGGACCAACATCAATTGGTTGAGAAACCTATTATACCTCAGCACTGGTACCAACAATAATAGGTTGAGAAACCTGTTATTGCTCTGCACTAGGACCAGCAGCAATAGGTTGAGAGACCTGTTGTGCCTCAGGATTGGGTGCATATGTAGCTGTTGAAGTCATTATCTACAGAAGTGGTTTAATATTTAATTTATATTACATAAAAGTTTCATCAAATAGATAATAACATAACGTAACACAATGTGTATTACAATAAACAAGTAACCTGATTATTGAACTCTTTTTTAAAAGGATGAAGAGATTTTACCCCTCTATTGACTATGTAAATCCCGTCATTTTGGTCTCCTCTAACATAAAAAACTCTGTCTACATTGGGACTACTGTGAAATGATTCCAAAGTCCTAATTAAAGTTTCATCCTCTATTGAACATTAAAATGAACCTTTATTTGTTTTGGTCGACAACAGAACAATTGACCAGTTTCGGTTTGTGGGATATGGAACATAAAATACTTGTACTACCTATGATTCCAGTATAAATTGTTCTTATTTATATCTATCCATACTGAAATAATCTTTCATGAACCCCAATTCATCTATTTTAAAGCACTCCTATTATCCACCCACTTGTATTGAAAATTCGGCACTTGGAATTTTGTATAATACAACTCCCATATTTTTTTGATGATTCCAAAGTATGACATATTTTCATAAATTGGATTTCTATCCTTAGCACCGGAAACATGCATCGCTTTAGCTACAAGTATAACCCCACTATTATGCATTGTATTTTCTTTATCATGTTCATTAGTATATAATGTATAACCATTAACTACATAATCATTATAAGATAAGAAATACATACTTGCTCCTCTTTCTAGCCATTGAAGTTGTTATGAAATTGAGTCCGGATTTTCATCTAACTTCTTAAAAATATGTTCCTAAAACCATCCTGAAAACTATTTATTATCTGTATCTGATATCCATTTTTCATCCCTAGATGGATTCAAATGCCTAAGAATTTCTTTGTGGGTTTGAACATATGGTTCAATGTTGAAACATTTATAAAAAATGTAAATTTGGGCTAGCTCCAGATCTGTAAAATTGATTGTGACAACCTCTCTTCCAGAAATTCCTTCACCCACAAGCTGCCTAGTGTGACGAGATTTAAGTAGGCCAAGGATATGCACATCAGATAGGTATTCGGTACAGAATTCAATAGCTTCCTTAATAATATAATACTCCGTAATAAAACCCTCTAGACAACTTCGATTTTTGACATACCCTTTCAAAATCTTCATATACCAGTCAATGGGGTACATCCATCTATAATGTACATGACCACATAGTTGAATATCTCTCACCAAATGAACCATGAAAAAAACCATCATAACAAATAATGTCAATAGGAAGAACATTTCTAATTTACATAATATGACGGTAATTTCCTTTTCCATAGTGTGAAATTTTGTCCGGTATATAACTTTGTTGCATATAGCTTTGAATTAGAAACATAGCATTGTTAATGTATGGAGGAAATTCTTGGAAAAAATTCAACATAAATTTGTAGGAATTTGATCTTTCATAAAAACATGGAAGTCATGTGATTTCAGACCCTTTAACATTAAATTTCTCGTTGAAACGATGTTCTTGATATTTTATGAATACCCCTCTAGAACCATTACATAATTCAAGAAGTTGAGAAACTCGTA
The DNA here is from genome assembly GCA_963277665.1 of Viscum album. Taxonomy (NCBI): domain Eukaryota; kingdom Viridiplantae; phylum Streptophyta; class Magnoliopsida; order Santalales; family Viscaceae; genus Viscum; species Viscum album. The sequence goes on from OY728155.1 coordinate 1,913,455,124, forward strand.
TCTCTCCTTCCTGGGAATAGTGTAAGTAGCAGGAGGAAGAAATGTTCATTCTTCACCCTTCACTAGTGCCAACTCTTCTCGTATTCCCATATCCAACATGTCCAATATAGCCTTAATTCAATCCTATGTTTTTTCAGGTGCATTTAGCAACGTGATGATGACATTATCACATACAATTTTTTGAACATGCATAACATCATAAAATTTTCAGACATATAGAATATTCTAGTATGGTAATTAAAAAAATTGATCTCTTTTTCCAACCTGTTTTTGTAAGGTTTTTCGAAAATGGTTTACCAAAAGTAGTGTCTACATAATTTATTTTCTCAAACAATTGATCACCAGTTAGTGGAGACGGTGTTGTGCATTCTTTTGAACTTCAATAGAATGATGTTCTCTAAGATTGGTATTTATGTCATCAGGGTAGAAATATGTGATGTCCTAGAAACACGGTTTTTGATGAATGTTTCAACCTAATTGACTATGTACCTTGTTCGAAAATAGGATACCCTTGATTTTCTTTAGTGATATATCCTGAAAACATTCCATAAGAAGGAAAGTAATTTATCATCCCATACAACATGGATCTCATAATGAAATCTTCATTTTTTTAAGAATAATACAACGTAACACCTAAATCCCAAAATAATTTCAAATTCTAGATCAATGGACCCATTTAAACATCAATATCATTACCCAGTTTTTCTGTCCTAATATAAGCATAGATAACTTGATTTATTTTTGTTTCATGCAAAACAAAAGTGTTATGTTATAATTTACCAACGTAACAACCATGTACTGTGATAACTGCTTTGAAAACCAAAAGTATTCACTTCATCTGTAGATAAATAAAGACGAAGGTTTCTCAGCACATTTCCAAAATCAGGATACATATGATCAATTCTCTTAAACTGAGGAGAGTCTATCGGGTGACATAGTTTCCCATCTTTAATTCTTGTATCTGCATTCCTTGTCAATTTTCCTCCAGTCTCCTCACTTCCATATAGGCACCTAATCCTTGGAATGATTGGAAAGTACCATAAAACATTAGTAGGCTGGATTCGTCTTTCTTATATCAAGAAGAACCACACTTTGGGAATTATTTGAGTGATATGTGGTCCTTGAGAAACAATATACAGTCATTTAGATATACATGTATTCATTCAGAGATCATACCCATCAAGCGTAGCATTCATTTGGAACTGTATCTTCAGCTCGGGAGCTCATTATCATATGGGAGCATGTCATTCAGTAGAGCAAGAAGTTCGGTAAAACTAGTGTCACTCCACCCATTGCCTACTTTCAAATTATACAGCTTTATTTTGGCTGACAATATAATATATTTAGTGCAACCAACATATAATTTCGTCTTTTCAAAACTATTTAACTTCTAAAACAATTTTGGGAAATCCTGAAGTTCATCTTCAACTTTCCTTCTCATTTCCTCAATACAATCTTCATCATCAATCACATATGTAATCACATCCTCCATGCAACCATCTTCATTGTTCATGCTTGTAATCATATCAGATGATCCATAAAATTCAATTCTATCCCAGCCACTACCTGCATTCGTTTTTTCCCCATGTTTATTCCAACATGTATAACTTTGATCTATTCTGTGACAAATCAAGTGTTCTTACAACTCCTCTGGACTAATTTGTCTTGAATAACAACATCATGAAAATGTAAAAAGTATTTTAGAAGGGTCATATGCATGATCATTTTCAAAATTGATAAACTCTTTCACGCCAAATTCATACTATTTTGCAACCAATTAGAATTCATTCATTCTTTATTAATATTCATCCTATTTGATACAATAATATTATTATTTAATTAAAATAATTACACAAAATACATTTAACTAGGGTCATCATCCAACTATAATAAATGTAACTAGATATGGTAAACAATACCCTTATGTAGCTATGTGAATCCCTTGTACTATAATGTTTTAGTATCCCACATTTGATCTATATGCATTGTTGTAAACTGGTTTTTTAGTGTTTCTCTAGAAACATAATGTCTCTAGTCAAGAACTATGGTACTAAAATAATAGATGGTATTATTTTCAATAGAGTTCTTGTGGGTGGAAGGATTCATTACATTTGTTGTTATGGTTATTTGAGTAGGGTGTCTATAAATTGTCTCATAGAGTCCTCTAGTGAAGTGGTTTTCTAAGATTCAATGGAATTGAACTAGTAAAAAAGTGGTGGTTCCATAGAAATGGGTAACGTTTGGATTCATATTCAATGGTGGTATAACTACAACATGGAATTATATGGCATACCAATCATGCCAACAACCACAACACCATAAAAACACACAATCGTGCTCACAATCACAACACCAAACCACCCAAACAATCACAATTTTAGATTTTATAAACAATCCCTTATTCAATTCCATTTGTTAATTTAGGGGTTATCATAGAAGTTTTATCATCCTAGGGAATTAATTCATTAGTCAGTATACCTAAATTACCAATTTTTATATTCAAATGTTAAATAGTAACCAACCAACATGGAATTCATTTAGTGAGCAAACAAGGACCACCAATGTCCACGATTTTTAGCGCGGCGTTTATCCCATACATTTAACTACATAACCATTAATATCAAATAGTAATAACATGTGAAAAGGAGGAAACCATTGAGTAATAGGATAAAAATCACCATGAAGGTGTCATTCAGCGCGCAGCAGAGGTGTGTTCGTGGATGAGGAGAGGCACATGACATAGGACATTTCCAACTATAAATAAAACATAAAATTAGAATTCACATGTTAAAAAATTTTATTGGTCAATAGAGGGATTTTATTTTCCATATATGATATATGCTTCCTGTTTATTTATTTTTTGCGTATCTATTATTTTCCTAGATTTTCAACTTATGAATGAGACATGTTTACCTTTCAGGAGAAAGATTATTTTTAATTTACACTAATATTGGGGTAAAATATTCCACATTAATTGTATTTTTTTAGGGCATCATTTCTATCCCATAGGGATCATGAACGCCTCTTAGGATAGTGGAATGTTAGGTCAGTTGTTGGTTATGATACAAGCCTAGGTCGTATCATTACATTTCCAATTCTAATTGACCCATGTCCATTTAAATATAGGATTTGGGGGGTAAAACACTAATATATAGAATAAAAAAGAGAAGTAAAGATTTTTATAGGCTCTCCAATAAAAGTGATGAAAGATGAAACATACACCAAGTGAGGGAGAACCACCCAAGAGGAGAGGAGGGAGAGGTTGGCGTAGCATAGAGGGGTTCAGGATGAGAAAAGGGGAAAATCCAGTAAAACATAAAAGGTTTAAAGGGTAAGGGGGCTAGGTTGTCTAGGGGTAGGGAGCTATAGGGGAGGGGGAGGGGTGTGGGTTGTCCAGGGAGGGGGTGGGATGTCCAGGTGGGGGATATAGGGGTGTGGGGGTGGGGGTGTGGGTTGTCTAGGGAGGGGTGGGTTGTCTACTATGAAATGACCATTAGGGATCCTAAAGAGTGAATTATGAGAGGTTAAAATTATGGTTAAGAGGGGTTTGGGTGATGGGGTCGATTGATTAATAAAGAATAGGGGAAATTCATTAAAAAGACTAAAAAATCTATTTTCAATTCAAGAATAGGGTACTGTATGGTGTAGCCTAACGGTCTATTGCATAGTGCACCCTATGATGTCACATTGTTGAATTACAACAAGGTATACACCACAACACTCATCCCCTTGGTAGAACTATGAAATCTTGATCATCATATGTGACTATATGCCTCATAGAATAACACCCACCCCAAAAAATAGTATGTAGGGAATCACATAGCCAACCTCCCACATGATCCAAACCATTATCCTAAGGTGGGTCCCATGGATAAGATCACATACATAAAGATCTATCTTTCTTCCTGAGAAGAACTACCAAGGTAAGACAGATCCCCTAGCTAAATGAACATACATAAAGAAGATCCTAGGGAGGGTATAACATAGATAAACTTCAACACAGTCTGAGCCACTAAAATAATTTATGTCTTGTGGAAAATCGCATATACCCCATGATGTATAGCCAAACATAAACATTAAAAAATTTGAATGAATGTTCACCTTGTTATAGTATCTCTACATTGAAATCTCAAGGTCTCTAGGACTCATCCTCATCACATATATATAATGAAAATTAAGATATAATGAACAAGCATGGAAGATAAGACTCATACTAGATCTTAGCTAGCCAATGATTGATACCTAACATCGAGCAAGAGTCTATTACATAAGAAGATCATACATGACCCATCCTAAGAATCCACACTAAAGGTATCCATCATAAGAATATCCTATATTTAGAAATATATCATGATGATCCCAACACTAAGGTATAATTTCCCTAGTCATAGGCTCCCTATATAATGGGTATATCATCCCTCAAATTCATTTCTTTAAGATATCAATATTATTTGGAAGTGCATCTCACAACATTTGAATATTTCATAGTTGGTATAGCATCTTGGATCACAACATTATATAGTAAGTGGGAAATGAAACTCATATAATACATCAATGTATCGCATCAAGTATATCATCCCATTCTTTAGGCATATTCTACATAAATTTTCATATCATCCCAGTCTATAGACCATGTTGATGTGATTAGGCAGGTCATCCCACACCAAAACAAAGATATTAATCAAGGGGCAGCACTTCTGCTACATAAAAATATAATTACCCATGGGAATAGTGTCCTATAGTATATAAACAACATAAATTCACCTAATAAACATCTTAGAAAATAATAAATAAAACATAACTAGGTTTTCCTAACATATGAATCACATGAGGAGGTGGCCGCAGTGGGGGATGATGAGTCGACGGCTGGAGGAGGAGGAGGAGGAGGTAGTGGTGGCGGAGGAGGAGAAGTAGGGTTGCGGAGAAGAAGAGATTACAAAGGAGGAGGAGGAGAAGGCAGTGGCGTCAGAGGAGAAGTAGGGTCGTGGCGAAGGAGGGATCGTGGAGGAGAAGGAGGTGAAATCTGTGGTGGAGGAGGAGGAGGACGGTCACAGTGGAGGAGGAGGACAAGGAAACAGAGGCATAGAATAAGGAGGAAGAGGAGGAGGGGTCACGGAAGGGGAGGTAGAGGAGGATAGTCACGTCGTAGGGTTCAGCCTCCGCGAAGTCTTGAACAGGTGTGACGGAGGAGGGGCATGTTAGGGTAATTTTATAAAAATTGTTGCAACCTTTATCAATGCTATTTAAAATCACTAATAAACTTATGCCTTTATCAGTGCTAAAATTTTAGTTCTAATAAATATGTATTTATCAGCGCTTTTTTAGCACTGATAAAATTCATATATTTATCAGTGCTCAAAAAGTGCTGAAAAACAACTATTTATCAGTGCTAAAATTATAGCGCTGATAAATACTTTTTTGATCCGTCCAAGGATGATAAAAACTTTTATCAGTACTAATAATAGAGCTGATAAATGTACACTTTACCGTCTCTTGATTTTGCGCTGATAAATTATACATTTATCAACACTTTTACCTAGCGTTGATAATGGCCCACCCCTTTATCAGTGCTTCCCTTATCTTGTTTTGTGGTAGTGTCACTTAACATCAAATCAATTTGTAATCCCATACTTATCTATATGATACAAATTATGTTAACAAAATTAACATGACCATTATCCATTATTTTGTTTAACTAAAAGGAAAATGAAATACTAACTAGGACTTCATGTAGGATTATGGTAATAAATACACCCTTTTCCCCATTTGGTTGTGGGTTCAACCCCCAAGGCCTTGTCGGATTCGAAGGGTTTTCACCCATCCTAGGAGTTATCTTTTTCTAAAACTATGTTAACATAATCCACATAAAATTATAGTAACATGATAAACATACTCAAAAATAACATTAACATATTCAGAATTAAATAAATGGTTTAACCTCAAAGTTTAACTCATACCTTTCATTTTTCATCCCAAATTCAATAACCCTTAATTATCTCAAAGAAAAAATATGTCTCCAAGAATATCATTAGTTACCTTAAAATTTCATATCATATAACCTCAAAATGGGTTTCTGAGACTCTAAATATATAGTATTATATACCAAATATGGTTTCTATAACTATTAAGATAACTTCTCTTGAAAACACCAAAATCTCAAAATTTATCTAATCCCTACTCTAATACCAAATGTAACAGCCCAAAATCTGCACTTCTGATTCCACTGCTAAAGAAAAAAACATTACAAATGTGAACCAATTTTTTATATCTAAACATACACCATAAAAATGAAATATTGGATCACTTACATAACAAATGACCATTGAGATTTAGAGTTTTATATAATAAGTAAAAAAATCTTATCAATTTGGATTCATAAAAAACTAGTTTATAAAAATCAATATTATCTCCCACTATACCTAGATTTTTTTATTTCATAATAGGTCTTCAACATCATCCATGTTAAATCCTTCCAGATAAATTTTTTTTAACATATTTCTTCACAACTTGGGAAAAAGAGACATAAGAAAAGTGTGTTCTCAGATGCTCATTAAGGGTAAACATGGGAGATATGTAAGAATAACATAAGTGCATGAGAATATAAGTATGTATTTTGGAGATCATACCCTGTATGTCGAAGATCTTATACATGATTCATGGAATAAATAATGAAAGTTCATAAGACATAAATCACAATGAAATAAAGATCATATTCCATGAATGCATACCATAGGAATAATACATGGAATTTTTGGCAGACATATAAACATATAATATCATTCCCTATAGTTCAAGGATAATTTCCAAAACTTATCAGGGAACTTCTTGGAGGATGCACCTACTGGGTGGGACACACCACCATCCCCAGTCGTAGTCCTTTCCTTATAGTGGATCGGTTTTCCCCTTCTTCCCACGGTGGATCAATCATATCAATATCATTATCTCATGAGATATAAATCTTTACCCAATACATTGGAGTGAGATATAGGTCCTTCCTTCCAATCTATTTTTTTTCATTTTCAAAATCCAGTTAGAGGGAACCGGTACCCCAACCCATTTTGAGGAAAACCGGAAACCTCACAAATATACCAGACGATTCAGCGGAATTAAAATTAAAAATTCAAACATAAATAGGATACATCACGCACAGACACCTCGATCCACAAGCCATGTGTCCCGCCTCGAGTCACGAGCCATTATCACGCGTCAGTCGCCGCACAGACACCTCGAAACGCACCACCAATCATGTCGCCGGCAGGGCACGCCGGACCGACCACCGTTCAACAGACGTCCTCACCGGTGAGCATCACCAGTGACAAACAACCACCGGCCATGCAACCCTCTTCATCACGCCCACTAGAGAACAACAAGGAAACCGCATCAACCGGAATGAAGATGAGCTTCACCAATGTCTGACAACATCACCTCACCCATGGTCAAGAGCAAACCGCCGCGGAAGACGACGACGCGCACAAAGAAGGGTCCAAAGTGCTCCGAAGAGTATGTCGTTGGACGGACTGGTCTTACACCCGTAGATCCAACCAGGAGCGCCGTCAATCTCACTGTAGCCGATAACTAGCGACCATCAAGAATCATTTCCAACCCCTGCCAGAAAAAACCAGATACAGATCCAGAAAAACAAATCACATGTTCAGAGAAACAAACACAAACCATTAAACCCTAATCATGAGGGAACAGGAAACCGTTGAAAGTAGAGGAAGCCCGCAACCCAGATCCCGTCACCGCAATCCTTATAAACCTCGATAGTCTCCGAAAAACCCCAACCGCCCACGCCTGAGCTTTGAGCTTCGACCGCGCCTCCAACGAAAACCCTGTCCAGCGAGAGGACTCGGGCAAGCAAGTTTGGAGAGCCGGAGAAAACCCCGAAGCCACCGGAGCTGAGGGAAGGAGACGGCGAGAACCGAGGGAAGGAGGCGGCGACGAGGAGAGCTCCCAAGAACCACAGTTCCCCTTACGGGCCCATCCTCGTCAAAAAAAGTTTGATGAGGGAGATATAGGTCCCACCCATATAATAATGAAAAATATATATATGTGTTCCACATGAACATAAATCACTATTAAAAGAAAAAAAATAACTATATAAAGAAAAAGGATAAAATAATTGATTTATAACCCTATTAAATCATAAGTAACATCAAATAATTTATCTTAAATGGAAAATTATTTTAAAATATCATTTGAAATAATTATGGATAAAAATATCATTTCCGCTTTGAAAAATACATTTTAAATCAAAAAACATTTAGAAATAATTTTTCATTGAAAATAAAAATTAATAATTATAAAGGAATATTCTAAAACCATTTTAAACATCTTTTAAATATGTTTCCTTGAAAATTTATAAAAGATCATCTAAAACACTTTTAAAACATTTTTAGAAAGCAATGGTTTGAAAGAACACATATTTTTAACCAAATAAAAAATAACATTACATGATACCAATAATATAATTAAAATAATTATATTCATGATACAATATTTCAAGGGGTATTATATACACCTCATTAAATAATATAGTCATATAACATAATATGTGTCTCAAATAAAGAAAATTGAGACAAAATTACCTTACCAGTTTTGTAACTTTTGAACCCTAAACCTCATGAAAGAGATATCATCAAATGGATATGTAAATATACATAATTTAATTAGAAATATCATATATTAAATTAATGGGTGGTATATAAACTGCACAAAAAAACGAGTGGTGAATATGACATACGTCTTGCAGAAATAAATGTGAGACTAGAACTCCCCTTATAATTATCATATAATTATAGTGATAAATAAAAAAATGAATTTATTATTTTTATTCATCTTAAATACACATAAAATAAGTATAAATAAAAAATAATATGATTAATATTAATTTCACACATAATCTTATAATTACATTATCTATCAAATAGTTGTTTAACCTAATGAATCTAAAATTGAGTTATGAATTCTCCTACCTCCAGTATCGACTTTCGTTGTACACAATGAGACCTCATGTATAATGAATATAGATTTATTATAAAGTTATTATATAAAAATATAATTATCATACAATTTATTTTTTATTTATAACATCTTATCTTCTATTTATTAATATCTTGTTATTAAAATTACTCTTATGTGTGATAACTTCTTTGTTTTCAAAACATGTTTTAGTTTGGCAGTCGTGGGCCTTATAATTTGATCTTGGTCCCATAATTTGAAGAATTATATTAACTGTATAAACATAATTTATAATAATTATAAACATAGTTATATATATTAATATACATTATAAATAGGAAACTAATTACATCATTCATGTAGATGGCAAGTCATACATACACATGAACGATGTTTTCATTTTTCTTTTTATGGAATGAGAAAAGGTAAATAAAAATTCATATTTTAAAGAATAATTATTATTTATATATATATATTAAATAAATCAAAATACCCACCCATAAAATATTATTATGATAAATTAAATGTATATCTACATGAGGATGGTAAGTCGTACGTACGCACAAGCGATACATTAACTACTTATTTGATGGGAAAGAGGATGTGTGATTTTTTTCATAATCCTAAAGACATTTAATCATATTTAAGATAAATAATTTATTATTTTATGATAAACATAATATATTTAGTGGAGGTAATGAAGATTATAAAATGAAAGTGATCAGTTAGAACGATCACAAATTCTTTGAAACATCTCCTTCGGATCTCCACTAAAGGAATATAGATTTGCTCTTTTGAGAAGAAAAGAACCTCTAGAATGTGTCTATAGAATTTTTTTAGATAATTATTAATATTATGGTCAGTATATAAGGCTCAAAGTTATTAAATAAAGTTAGGGAGGATGTCCCCTTTTATAATTGAGTTGTGGGGAACTTTTGGAGCTCTCAAAAGATTAAATTATAATAAATTCAATATCAATTAAAATACCACCAAAAGGACATGAATTAGAATATAAGATAATATAGGGATTTAATATCATAAAAAATATATATTTTATACAAGTTTTGGTTTTATTTTAAAACTTATAATTTTGATTAACCCATAGTTAAGCCTTTTTAATTTAAATTATGGAAACAAATATTTTTAATATTAAAATATTTTTAATTTTACTTATATGGTGTTAATTGTCTGTAAATAGTTAATGTGTGAAATTTTTAAACTTATAATAATAAATTTATATTTTTTAAATAATTTTATTAATTTAAAATAATTTAACAATATTTTATTTTCATAAAATATCAATAATGTCAATTTTGTCAGTATTTATTTCCTTGACGTTAGGAAAATCAAAAAAGAAAGATGAAATTGAACCAAATCCTTTAACACAACCATAATATATCATATTCACCTATAATTGTTTTTTTTTAAACTTACTTAATTCAATATATATTTATTTTAATATTTTTAATTTCATTTATTTTATTTTTTCTTTGGTTGAATAATTATTGCATCATCATTGTGTAATCATTTAAGGTTATAATTTAATTTATAAAAATTATAAATAAACTACTATGATGTAAATAAAAATATTATATTTACAACTAATATTTATAGTCAATAATATATTCTCTTTAACCCCATATTAATAATTTTATACTAATTAAAAACAAAAGTGTGACATGTTTTCTTTTTCATTAAATTAAATTCTATAGAGGTCATAATCATATCTTAGTGGATAAAAATATAAATTAATTAGAAAATTGGGTGATTATGGTTGATATATACTCAAAAAATAATATTTAGGCCACTTTTTTGGCCTTTTATGGTTCCTATAATATTAATTAAAATCATTTTCTTGGTGGCTTATCTACCTACACAAGCACTGAATGATTGCCGCATAGGCTATAAAGATAAATAATTCACATATAAAAATTAAAAACAAATTAATATAATAAACATAAATAAATCAATCTCAATATAATCCATTGTATTCGTTTATAGCCTAATTTTTTCCCTATGTATACACATAAGAGATATTTAAGAGAATGAAAGTGACATTTTGTGACTTTATTTGATTTAAATATTATATAAGTCATTTTCATGTAAAAGTGTCCAATAAATAATTAAATTTAGAACCTTATGGGTTACTTGTTTAATTATATTAATCCAGTACCATTTTCTTAAGTTTTAGGGTAATGTTTCAATATTTATAATTTTATTTTTACCCTTAATTACCGGATTTACCAATAACCATGCTAGAAAAAATTTACTATTCATATTTTACAAAATTAAAAGGTACCTATTTACTAAATTTGAAACTTTTTATTCCTAATATTTAATCAATTTTTCAAAAATTAAATTGACATAATATGCATAAATTAATTTAAAATTATTTCTGTGGATGGAATGAAACAATGGGTTTAAAAAGTAAAAATGTTCAAATTTTGGAGATTTTTTTATATCTAATTTCAATGTGAAATTAATTCCAATAAACCAAACATGATTTATTGATTTATAATTTATCAATTTATTTTTTAAAACTAATTTAAAATATAATTTAACTATATAAATAAATTATATGAAAAGTCGGTTTTTAATTAGAATGTAGTATTTTTTACTATTCATTGAAAAATGAAACATATCAGAAAAATACCAAAAATCAGCCATGGGATAATTTTTACATTATGATTTCAAAAATTAATTTTATTTTTCCAAATATAATTTATGAAACATCCAAAATTTAGTTCTATAATAGGTGCACCCAAAAAAGGTGATAAAATTGATTTTATAACATTAAAATTTTTAAGCATAAAACATGATTTAGTTTTATTTAATGTCCATAAAACCCGTAGGATGAATGTTAACCATTATATTTAATATATATTTCTTTGATATAATTCAAAAATGGTTATTTTTTATTTCTTTTTATAAAACACTAATGTGCACATTAAAATAGTTTTTCAAAAAATATTTCCTTTTATTTCAAAAATAGAGTTTCATTTCCATTTATAATTATCTTCTCACCAAATAATTAATTATATATACATGTATAAACCATATTTTCAAAATTCAGTAAATATTGTTCATACCCACCATTTTAATGGCTTGGTTATAATCTTTATTGTCTAAATAATTATAAAAAAAATTGTAGATACTCAGGGTTTTGTGTAACCCAAGCTAAGTTTGTGCTTCATGTAACGCAAGACTAACTTGGTGTAGCATGAAATGTAGTCCACTAAAGAAGGTTATATTATTCTAAAAATAAATGTTTATAAAAACACGGGGTCTTACACTCCACATCCATCAATTATTATTAAACCATGTTGATATAATAACCTCAGTATCTTACATATATTGATATTTTTTTATGTTAATGTCATGAATTTCAACCATATCTACTTCCATCAAACTAGATACGAAATCATCATTCGTTTTTATAGTGGCTTATCGCCTCATGAACTGATGTTAATTGTTTTCCATCACCAACTCTCATAGATGGATATAATGATATATTAAATATTTATATATTATATTTATGATATTATTATAATTCTATAATTATTATATCACATATTCATTCATACTTTTCATTCTTTGGGAATATGATAAAGATGCTCATGTGTATGTTGAACCACTGCCTCGTGAAGCGATGTGATTCATTCACGTCTCACATGGAAGGTAATGAGAATTTATTTAAGGAATATGTTTTATATACAAGACATAAAAATTTATTATTGAATGGTAATATATTATTTACGTTTATTTCTTTCAATCCTTCTAGAAAATGGAAACATCTTTCATTCGTACGTATGGATTACTATCTCTATGATTGGTGTATTTCATTTTCTATCTCTAAATATTATGGATTGATATATATATATATATATATATTATTTACATCATGGTAAAAATTAGTGATATGATGGAAATATAATGAAAATAAAAGGAACAAAAATCAAAAAAATACATGAAAAAAAAGCAGGCACTGCCCGCAATATGACTTTAACAGGTAATTGTTAATAAATGAGTAATAAAAGGTCATAAGAAAATAATATATGGTATGATATATACAATTACGTTTATTTAATATATGAATAATAAACTTATATTTATTATACAAGATGTTTGAATGTGTACGGTGGAATTCAATACTTAAGGTAAGGGACTTTTGACTCAATTTTCCTCCCTTGGGACATATGTTATGTTATACACCTATCTTCGTTTATGAGGTGTATATACAGACCATTTTAAATTTAATATCATGAATTTATTTATTCTAATTATAGTTTAAGGTTCTTTTAATGTTATTCCTTCATGGGGCTTATAATTCAATGTTACCAAAGTGGTAAATATTTTATGTTACAATCTCAATGTTTGTCAAGATTATTTATGATTATGTTTCCAATGATGAAATATTATGATCTACCTCTCAATAAAATAATGAATTTTATTATCCACCTTTTATTTCATGAGAATAAAAGTTTTCCCTTCATTTTCCTCTCTTTATGTACTCAAGAGTTTAAAATAAATTTTTCAATAACAATTTTATTTATTTCACTCTTCATTAGAAAAGTAATTTTTCTTCCAAAACCATGTTTTTTAAAAGTATTTTCAAAAATATTTTTAACAATATCCAAATTATTTATTAAATACATTTTTACCCATGTTTTACTTTTTAAATAAAATTGAATACAATCTTCATGTCATTTTCCAAATAAGGGTTGTTTGGATATTACCAAGAATGTGAAAGGAATATTCATTTTAACTTCTATGGCATAAATATAATCCTTTTCCATCATGTCCAATCATTGGCATGAATATTACTTCATAATATTTGAAGGTTATTTTAAAATAAAAGTATTTTGATATTATTTTATGTTTTTAAAATATTTTTTCAAAGTGGAAATGATATTTTCCTCAAGAAATGATTTAAATGATCATTAAAAAAAATTTACATCTAAGATGATATCTGTTGATGTTACCTATGGCTTACAAGGGATATGACATAAGGATTACTTTATTATTATTTATTTTAATGGATTATATTTATGATGGCATGGTGTTTATAAAACCTGTTTCTCTTCTATGGGTTATACCAAGATAAAATTACTATGAAACTAACTTATTTTCACAAGTTATACTATGATGAAATGGTGAAATAATTATGAAACCTTTAAATTTCCCATAGGTTATCATATGAGGAAATGTTTATAAAACTGATTTCATTTCATGGGTTATGATATGAGTTCCATTATGTGATGGGTGGGAAGTATATCTCCCTACAATGGATTGGATTGATATTTATTTCTAATGATATATAAAGGACTGAAATGGGGAGTGAAACTGATTCAGTAAGGGACTTTCTCTACTATGATGGTCTTGGAAGTAAACCTTTACAAGTATGATGGTTTGGGTATTGAACTCATTCCACTATGATATCCTTGGTAGTGATCCCTGACTACTATGTAATGACTTCCTATACTTATATATATGTTATAATTTCATGTATTATGATAATGTTATTATCTCATGGAATAAGTTATTTGATTTCTTTATGATTCATGTCTTATTAACTATAAATATTTATTCCATGACAGAATATTTTGATCTTTGATATGTGGGGTATTCTTTTAATATATTATTATCATGTTCTCATACCCTTATGTTCTTGTTATTCTTACCTATCTCCCTTATTTTCTCTTACTGAGCATTTGATCTCACCCTTTCTTACGCTTATTTTCCCCAACTAATAAATAAATTTATTATTTATGATATTTTTTTAACAAGGTTACTAGTTATGAAGAATATATTTGGAGATTATGTAGTTAAATTTTGAATAAATTGTTTATGATTCCATGTTTACTAAGGCACTATACCTTTATGATTTTAATATGTGTGTTTCTATAATGTAATTAATGCTCATCTAAAAAGATGTAATATCTATCAATAAAAATCTTGGAATGTTCTAATTATTTACCTCCCTTGTCCTATATACAAAATCAAAGTAGTTTTGAGCCCCTTTATTTTAGTATGAATTTTTTTATATTAATAAAACATGTATTTAAAAGACTAAATCCTATAATGTATAAAAGAATATCTAAACCATAAAACTTTTACACACACTTTGTAAATAACCCGAGTAGTTTATTGATATTGAATTTGGTTTCAATAAGTTGAGGAGTTTGAAAATTATATCTTTTCTAATTATAATGATTGTTAAAATGATTTTAAATGTCAAAGATATGTGTCAAGTTTAACACATTGTTAAAACAGTAAGAATTAAATGGCCATGTAAAACTATGAATGGATATATTCTTCCATGATAAATTTGAAGATGTCTATGGATTATTGGTGAATATAATGGAATATAATTTTTTGTCCCTAATTTCATAGTAAACTAAGAAAATAGTCCATCCATACCTAGATAAAGGGACTACAGTCGTTAATTAAGTGGTATGTAAACCTATAAGTAGAATGGTATGGTAGGAGAAGGTATAATTGGGTTAAAAAGTGCCTAGATAAGCGTTGGGGTGGGAGAGTGCATGTCCAGTGGGCTAATGGGCCTATGTAGGGAGCTACGAACACATGAATCCTAGTGCGTGAAAAGTGTATTTGGGTGAAAACCTTGGTTCCAATTCGATCTAACTTTCTCACGATATATGTTATTAAGGATAGGTTAACTGATTAAAAAATAAATGTGGGATTCATTTAGATGGTTATTGTTACTTCGTCTTTTAATGATACACATAAAACATTGACCATCCAATTGGATCAAAATCATTATTCTATCAAATCCAAGTCTATTTTATACATCAAGTACATCAATGGTTCTCTATGCATCAAAAAATCTTCATATTGTGGTTTTTTTTTATCGAGATGATTTTTCAAGTTCCTTTTGATCAACTTTATGTTCTAAAAATGTCAAAGTATCCTAAAAATTTATTTTCATGATTAAAATGAAGTCCAAACTGAGAAATTTTGAAGAGGATTTGTTTTTAGATATAATTAAAGTGATTTATTATAGTCATGTAACACATGAGATATGGTGGTGTTCTTAGGTGAGATAAGTCGGTGCACAGAGAAGAAATTCAGTCTGCATTCTTATTTTAGGTGGTGGACTAAGTAGATGTGTCTCACATATAAATATCTATCATTCTCTCTATTTTTTATGTGATCAATGTGTGCATAAAGAGAGTGATTTGAGAGATAGAAATAGTGACTCAACGTTGATTTGTATTCATGTAAAGATTCCATGTGTCATCATGTTGTGTTACTTCTGTAAGGACTACATGATGCTTGATCTATTCTGTGAGCCATTTCTTGTTTAAATCACACACTTATCTACATAAATAATTCCACAGGATTAAAATATTCATGAAGTGGAGATCACATGTATACAGTTTAAAGATGGAATTTTATTTTCATGCATGTGATATAATACATGTATGAGATATAGTGAAAGTTTTACGCGAGCTTATCTTTCTTGAAGAAGTCATGGTTCTTGAATATTGTAAGCTACACAAATAAAAAGGGAGATGGGAATACACATATTTTTGATATGTGAATAATAGTTATATAGTCCCATGAACCTTTTCTTGTTCACTAAACATTCAAAGAGTTTAACTAAGAAGAGTGTTTTGTGAGTTTCCCTTCTTCAGGAAGTACAGTTCCAAGTATATTCTTATGAAAAAAAGGTAGAAAATTTTATTTACTTCCGAATAAATTCCATATATTGTTTTAGTGAGAGGATAATGGAGTTTAGACATGTTCGATGTTAGTGTTTCAATAATTAGAACACCCTAGAGGTGATTAGTATTAAAAAAATAGAAGAGAACATGCAATATGATAATGTTCATGGATGATGCAGAGTGAAACTATTACTGAAACTACAATGTTTAGTTTTGGGTGATGATTATGGATATCACCCAAAGAGGTTTTGTAAAAATAATAGTAACATTGCACTTATAGCAGTATTCAAAGGAGAAGGAAGTGAAAAAAAAATTCATGATGATGAGTATGCCATGTATGAAATTAAATTCTTATAAATATATAATTTTCATCATACATGTATGAATAACATGAGATGTTCATGTGTGTAATGACTGAAAATACTATTAGAAGTATTTTTTGAACTAATGTGATTTCTATCAGTAAAGTGAGGAGGAATACAACTTATAGTGAGTTGAGGAATCTTTAGTCACTCGTTCTGATATTATAGTGCGATGAATTAAAAGTGATATATTATACTCATTAAGAAGATTATATTGATTCTAATTTTATATAGTGTTTTTCATTACATTCAGTGATAGTTGAAGACTTTGAGTTGAATTGGTAAATTATATAATATGTTTATCTCAATGGATTTATGGGAATATTGGTTTTGTATTGCAGTGGAAGCTTGAATTTTGTGTGATATTTCTCATTGTGTTCGTGTTTTGTTTTTGAACCCTGATGGGATTACAGTATAAATAAAAATGGTGGGAATGTCATATAAATAACATTGATGGTTATCCATTATAATTTGGGAAATTTTTAATACCTACCCATCATTGTTTTAGGATGATACCTAAACAACCCACTTGTAATTTTTTTTGATTTTCTAGTAGATAATATGTGTCTCGGATCATCGTGAACACCTACAGAATGTAGTCACCAATATTGGGGGTGAACCCTGTAAAAATATTTTTTGATATGATTCATTTACAAGGAATATATATTCATCCTAATAGGTATAGAGATTTGAATTTAATAGAGGTAAAATTGAATGAATGGAAATTAGTAAAACCTCATTACAATAATTCACCCCTCCCTGTTAGTGTACTTACATGATCCACTGGGAACTCTATTTTGTACCAAAGGAATGGTTCCACCTATAATTGGATCTAAATTATAGTCCCATATTTTTATATTAGGTATATATGAAGTGAATATTTTAATTTGACGAAGTAATATAGATTTCTTAAATGTAAAATTAAGTTATTATCTCTATTAATGAAAATAACAAGGATTCTACCAAAACCATGAATAATATATAGAATAAAGAGGCAATAAATCTTAAAAATAGTTTGAAGAATAAAGAGGGTGAACCAAAAACTGAATATAGTGAGAGTAGAAAGTTATCAGAAGTGTCTATTAAATCAATTGATAATTACCCTTTTGATGATTCGGGTTCAAGTAGTGAAGAAGAAGAGTTTCTTGATTCAATCGGTAATTTTTATTCAGAAGTAAAAGAATATCTTTGAAAAGTTCTTATTCGGGTTGTCACTAATATATTTTCATTTATCAAGGTACATTATGGTAAAAATCACAGGTTGTAGGGGAAGCTAAGGATATAGAGAAATTCTTCTCTAAGAAGTTTCAAAGATGAAAATTTATAACACTACTTATTGAAAACAAATAAGAAATAGTATCACCTAAAAATGAATATCTCCCCTAATTTGAAGAAGAGTTTCAAAGAAATGGGTGAGAGAAGTAAGTAACTGACAAAGTCCTTACTGAGATGATTCACACACTTGAAGTATCTCATAAATCTACCATGAGTATTGAGAAATCACTATAGGATATAAATTACAAGTATAAGAAATTCACCATGACTAAAGAATAAAAAAATGGTGTATATCACATTTCTATGAAAGATTCACTTTGTTTGAAAATTAAATACAAAATACTATTTGTGAGAAGGAAGTGAATGAGAAATTCTATACAGAAGTGATCTGTACGTTGGAGAAACTATACAGAACCTCTGTGGATGTTAATGAATACTAGCTAGTGGTGAAGTCAAATATAATTATAGGGGTGAATAATTTTCTACTAGAGATAATCAAATTCATCATAATCAAGTAAAGAAAATAAAGAGTCAATGGGAAGATAGACTGAAAGATGTTGATGATGAGAAAATGTTTATCAACCTGAAGTGTCTTGAAATGGAAGTAAAATTGAACAATATAAAGGAGTCACAATTAAAGACATCCCATAAAGAATGCGAAGATAATGTTAAATCCCTTGAAGACAAAAAGGACTAACTAAATCTAAAAAATCTTGAGTTGGAGGTAAATAACAGAAATCAGGAGAACATTGAAGCTAAATATTCAAACAATGATGAGAACAAAGTTGTTGTCAAGAGTAATTTTGAAAAGATTCTTTCTTATTACAACACAAATTAAATTATAAATAATATATTTTTATTATATAAATATAAATCTATTACAAGAACACTGAAATAGTTACCCCTTTTTCTGGGATCTTTTTTATATACTGATATTTTTGAATCTTAAATTACAGGTTCCAAAAGAATTCTAGTCAAAAATGGGTAAATAATACTGGTGATAAACCCACCATGACATTAAAATAGGATGTGATGAATAGTAGGAATTATGTTTCCCTACAAAAAACTAAAATTAAGAATCATATTATCCAAAAAGATCAAGATGTCAAATCCAACAAGTTTTTTCCATAAATGAATAAATTAAGATTTGTTGGTTTTTGTTGGTTCTATTAAATATTTGGGCATGATTACATTGACTATTGTAATAGTTTTTCAATTCATGAGGATTATAGTAGTCTGGTGTGAAGGGGGAAGATAAATCATGAAGGGAAAACCTACAGAATTTAAACATAATTCAAATATGATGAAGAATATATCTTTCAAAAATAAATTTGAGTGTCTTGAAGACTTTTGTGACTATTAAAATAGAAATGGTCACAATTATGATGAGTATTGGATTTTTACAAATATGAACAATGTATATGAGGATGTGAAGAACATAACCCAACAAATGTATAGGAAAAGAACACAGGGAAAGAACTAGTGACTTATTGTGCTAAAAAATATACTTTGAAAATGAGTCTATACATAAGAATAAGATTGAGTATATACCAAAAAAATTATTATTCATATGGCCAGAGCTGATGTAATTGGCTAAGAAGTTGGATAAAAAATAAAATAATGGAAGCTCACTACTTTCTAATGTGAATAATCAATTTACATCTAAGATGAAATTTGATGAAATTAAGAATCCCATGATTCCCTTAAATTATAACATAAAAAAAATCAATTAATGAGATAGCATGAAGAGTTTTAATAAATCTGGAGCTTGATTGAAAAGAGTTTCTAGGTTGAGAAATAAATCTCATCCCTAACCCTCTAACTGAAAATCATTGATGAACCACTTTATTCCCATATATATTTTGTTTTTGTTTCTATAGTTCAGGGTATTTAAGGTGATGTATATATTTAGTTGGATTTTTAAATAAATGAATGTTGTGAAAAAATTATATAGCATCCCCGATGTTATCCATCATGGAGTTATTTATTTCAATTGGTGACATGTTGTCTCTTGAAAACAAATTATTTGATTTTAAAACATTTTATGGGAATTCATTCATAAATAAATCCAACAATTATGAACAAGATAAATAATGTTTATCCCTCTAAGGGGAGGAAAGATGAAAAACTACCAGATCTAAACATCTCCATTAGTATAACTTCAATATTTTAAGTTCTGGTAAGGGATTTATCTGATGATTTCATATTCTTGAAATTGAAGATTTTCTTTAGAGATGTATGTTTCCAAATCTATATATAAAAAATAATATTGTATCGTAAGGGGATAATATTATTATTTTATGAAAAAATTAAAATGGATTGATAAAGGGTTAGTACATTCTTACACTTGTATGTATTTAATCAGTTTGTCGAGATGAATGTACGATATTGTTAAAAAATCACTTGAACAACCCTTAAAAGAATGTTTTAGTGTTGGTATCACATTCTAAAAATATTATTGACAGCTATGTTGTCTAGACTGATCACTCTTGTTTTCTACACTCAGTTGGCCAATGTATACATAGAGTGTATTATTTGATGACTCATTTCTATAATAAAGTGATGTTGTCCTTATCTCATGTAGACCTATTATAATTTCTCTTATGTTTAATCTCTTATGAAATGTGGATATTGATGGAGTGAATATTAAAATCTTAGTGGTTACAAAATGATATGAGTTAAATACCTTCCCACACATATATCTTTGGTTTTATTATGAATGAAGGGGAGAATATTCCATTGAATTTAGAAATAAAATGAGTATTGACATCAAATCCAAAGGGGGTATTGAAGAACCCAAGTGATTTATTGATGTTGGATTTTTTTCAATTAGTTGAGAAGTTTGAAAAGTCAAAGTGTTCTAATTGTGATGACTGTTAATCTAATCATAAATGTCAAATATATGTTTCATGGTCAACACATTTTTAAAATAGTAAAAATGATAAGTCCATGTAATAATATGAATGGATATATTTTTTTATGAGGAATTTGAATATGTTTGTGGTTTGGTGGTGATTACTATGGAATGGAATTGGTTGTCTCTTATTTGAGAGTACACTAAAAAATATTGTCCATCCACACATAGATAAAGGGACTACAACCACTACATATTTTTGAATTAAACCTCTAACTAGAACGGTGTGGCAGTACAAGGTATCAGTTGGTTACATAGTTCCTTGTGAAGTTCTTGGGTGTGAGAGTGTATATCTAATGGGCTAATGGGCTTGTGTAGAGAGGTGCAACCATGTGAAGCCCAGTGCGTGAAAAGTGTTTTTGGGTGAATACTCCATTGTTCGATCAATTTTTAGATGGAATGAGGTGTGTTATTAAGGATTTGTTGACTGATCATACAATAATTGTTAGATTCATTGGGACAAGTTCAATTAATCCATATTTTAATTATTTTCTTAAAAAATTATCGACCAATCGAATCATCCAGCACCATTTGATTGAAAATGAGTTTATCTTCATCCTTAAATATATCTAGGGTTATTCATGCATCAAAATCTCTTCATTTTTTATAATTTGTTTGATCAAGTGGTGTTTTTGAGTTCTTTTTGATCAAATTTATGTTTCAAACATGATAGAAGTATCATGAAAGAAACATTTTCATGATTAAAACGAAGTCCAAACTGAGAAAGTGTGAAGAAGATCTACTTTTTTAAATGATGATTGTGATTTTTCAGAGTCATGAAATGCATGAGCTATGGTGGTGTGTGCAGGTTATAAAATTTAGTGCACACGGATGAAAGTTCGTGTGTTTTTTTAATTGTGCCGGTGGAGTGATTTAGTGTTTCTCATCTATAAATATTTAATATGATCATTGTTTTCAATGTGATCAATGTGAACATAAAGAGGGAAGTTTGAGAGAGCTAAAATAGAGACTCAAGGGGGATATGTATTCAGGTAAAGATTATTTTTGTCTTCATGCTATGTTTCTTCCTTTAGGACGTCATTTTTCCTTATCTGTTCCATGATTCAATGATTCTAAAAACCACACACTTAGCTATGTGAAGAGTTATATGATCTTAAAATCATTGCAAAGTAGATATCCAATGTATACAGTTACATGACGGAATTTTACTTTCATGCAAGTGATATAGTACCTTCCTGATATAGAGAGAATGTGTTACATGAGATTATGTTTTGTGAAGAATTTTAGTTTTCTAAATTAAAAAAGATAAGAAAAGAATAAAGGAGATGTGAATACACATCCTATTTATATGATAAGAATAGTGAGACAGTTCCATAAACCTTTTCTTTTTCACAACACATTCAAATAGTTTCACAAAGATGATACAATCGAGTTTTATGAGCTTTACACCTTCGTGAAGTCACTACCACAAAATAGGGCAAGGGAAGATCCTCATTTTATCAGTGCTAAGAAGTGTGGATAAAGGGGGAGTCTTTATCAGCACTAGATAAAAGCACTAATACATGTATCCTTTATCAGCTCTAAGAAATGTGTTGATAAAAGGTTCACCTTTATCATCACTTTTTATAGTACGGATAAAGGATTCATTTATCACCTATTTTTTTAGCACTGATAAATTTATTAAATAATTTATATTCAAAAATAATTTTTATTTGGATACATTATCTAAAAAATGCATTTTTATAATTAATATTTTTTTTAACAATTCAAATATATATATTTATAATGTTTTAAAAAAAGTATTTATAATATTATAATCATATATATATATATATATTTATTTATTTATTTATATTATAATAATAAATTTCATTAAATAATGAATATTTTTATTAGATTTAGTAGATTTATTTGATTTATTTGATTTATTAGATTTGTTAGATTTGTTAGATTAATTAATTAGAAGTTTTAGATTTATTATATTTATTATATTATTAGAATATTAGATTTATTAGATTATTTCATTTATTATATTTGTTAAATTTAATATATTTATTTTATTTATAATTAATATAAATAAAAAACCTTTTTAAATATATATTCATATTAATTATTAAATATATATATTCCAATGAATTTGGTCAATAAATATATTGATCATGTGTGCATATGTTATGTATCAAAATGTTCATTTATACATTACACCCTTTCTTATTATTCATGTTGTCCATTAATGGCTCATTTTTTATTATGTATATTTATTAGGTATATGACTAATTCATACTACCAATATATACTATTATGTTCTCGAAAATACATATAAAATTACATTAAATATAACTAAATAATAAATATACTTATTGTATTTATAATTATTAAATTGTAATTATGTATAAATACTTATTTAATATATTAATTTGAAATTATAATTACAACTATATATCTATACATTTAAATAATTTTAAATTACAATAAATACATATATTATAATTGTATATATTTATATATTTATTTATAATTATGTTCAAATATTTATTAATATATTTATTTATAGTTATAATTATAACTACAAATAACTCTATATATGTAAATAATTATAAAATTATAAAAATATATTTATTATACTACTTATAATGTTATAATATAATAAAATAAATGTATTTATAAATGATTACAAATATTTATAAATAAATAAAAATATTTATAATTATAATTCCTAAATCAATATAGATATATTTAAATAATTAAAAAATTATAATAAATACATTAATTATATATATTTGTATAAAAATATTTATAAATAAATACAAATAGTTATAAATATAATTCTAAATAAATGTAGATATATTTAACTAATTAAATAATTATAATAACTATATTTATATATATTTATAAATTTTTAAATATATTTTAATTAATTTATAATTATTTAAATATATATATATATTTATAATTAAAACTATAAATAAATATTTATTTATTATAATTTTTATTTACAAATAAATATTTATTTATTTATTAGTTATAAATATAAATAAATATATTTTTTTTAAATAATTATTAATTTATAAAAAATATATTTATTATTTTCATATATAATGTTATATATAGGTAAATATATGTATAGAAATACAAATGTTTACATATATAGTTATAAATAAATACAGATATATTTAAATAATTATAAAATTATAGTAAATATGTTAAATATATATTAATAAATTATAAATATTATAAATATTAATTTTTTAAAACTTTATAATTATTTAAATATATATATATATATTAATTTATAATTATAAATATAAATAAATATATATTCATATAAATAATTATAAAATTATAAGAAATATAGTTTTATATATTTATAGTCTTATAAATATATATAATTAATATATTTATTATGTAAATTATAATATTATAAATATAATAAGTATATTTCTTATAATTTTATAATTATTTAAATTATAATTTTATAAATATAAATATTTATTTATTTATTTAAAGTTATAATTATAAATAAATATATACATATATATTTATCATATATATAATTTTATAAATATATATTAATATAAATAAATTATTAACTTAATTTCTTTATCAGCTCCTTTTAGCACTGATAAAGGTGCGTTTTATTAGTGATTTTTATTTTAGCACTGATAAAACATACCTTTACCATCTCTTTTTAGCTAGCACAGATAAAAAGGTTCACAAAGATTTATAAAAAACCATAATAGTATCCTTCATTCTCGCACCCCTCAAGCTCTCGTGGAAGTTGAACCCTACACCACGACTCATCCTCTTCCCCCTCTCCTGTCGCCTCTCCTCGACCATGAACCACACCTCCACAATGTGTCGTCACCTCTGTCACGTACCACACCTCTGTGCACCTCTAACAGTCTCATCTACCCTAAAAATCACCTCTATCATGCCTTTACTCTACGCTAACAATCTCTTTTGCCATGCACAAGTGAGTCGTCATGTGCCTCTCCTCTGTCATGTGCCACACCTTCGTCGTGTTCCACACCTCCGATGTGCGCCTCTGCTCCACTCCACGCCTCTCCTCTTCCTATGTTTTTTCACCTCTTTTTCATTTTTTTATCTTGTTCATATGTAATTATATTTTGATATTGATGGTATATTGTGAATTGTATGTGCTAAACACCCTGCTGAAAATCGTGGTTCTTGGTGTTCCTTGTTTGCGCAATAAATGAATTGTATATTGGTTGGTGTTCATCTTCATATTTTTTTCATTGATTTTGTATGACTCTGTTATGAATTTTTAGTGTGATTCTACTAGAACATAGTGTAATTGCTTTTTAATAATGAGGATTTATGTTTTTATGGGTTGATTAGTATGTCACTTGACATATTTATGTGTTCTCCATTAATGTCGATAAGTTTTAACTTCAATTTTTCTTGAGTGAGGTATGTGTGTCTTTGGAACTCCCTTGTAATACATATTATAAATTTATATGATGTTTTTAAATGATTTCTAATGAAATTATAATCCTATATTATGACTTTATTGAGTTTCAATTGGCTTGGAAATAGTTTAAATAGTTGTAATAGCCTTATGTTACATGACAAGTGTTTTGTAAAAGGATCAAGTGGATTTTTTAAATAAATTTAAATATTTTGAAAGTTTTTTCATAATTTTTTTTCTTTAAAGTGAATATGGGATATTTTAAAGTCATGTTTTGCAAAACGAATGGAATTGATCTTCAACCTATTTAGATATTTTTGAGACCCTTAACTCTCATAGTGGATTAAGATGTTTTCAAAGGGATATTTAAGTTTAATAAAAGAGTTCTTAGCACATTTTTTCATTAAAAATATGTGGGTTTATTATTTTAAAATTTTATTTTTATAAAATGGTTCGGTTTCCAAATGGGTTTTCTATTGCATTTTGATAAATGGTTTTTGGATGAAATTTGAAATGTTGTTCTAAAATGGAATGAAAATGTATTGGATTATCGAGCATATTTTTAAAATCCTAGTTGATAATTTAAAGGAATATATTTTATAAATATGAGAGACCCTCAATAGAGCTCCATGAATTTATAGTTCATGTTGTGGATCGTGACCCCGTGGGGAATTCTTTATATTCTTATACTTATTTTGAAGCCTATAAAATTATGTGAAAGGGATTGTTTCTTGTGAGGGTGTAGGAGGTGGGGTGATGTTAAATTTAAAATTATATAAATTATATTTATGTGATGATCTATTATTTTTCATTGGTTTCTCACTTCCACTATTGAAATTTATGGGTGTCCGAGGAGCCTGGTAGGGATCCAGATAAGTGAAATACCTAGTGTGGAGTGTGCTACCTAGTGCAAGGACACAGATAGATTGATTGAGTTTCTAAAATGTTTTAGTGTCCCTAGAATGTACTGGAAGGGACCAAGGTTTCTTTTGATCTACTTATCATAATAGATCCTAGTGATTTCTATAGGACTACTAGGATATGACTAGTTAAATAGTATCGACTTAGGTTCCTCATCTCTAGTTCATGATCCAAATACGTGAGTCTTAGGATGTTTCACATGATGGTTACATGTCACACCCGTTTTTTTTATATGATCTATTTTATTAATTTTTTGGGCATCTGGTAGTTCGGGTCAAGGCCCGAATTAAATTCTCTGAGCTCTTATTTAAAAACGGATGTTTTCCCTTGGTTGCATCTAGTGCACCGCAGTCGAAGCCACGTGGCCTCGCCTGGGTCACCGCACGACCTCACCCAGATCGCCGCACGGCCTGGCCGATGTCCAAGGAAGATGAGAATTTTTGTGATGAATAATAAAATGCGAATACAATGAAAAGGGAGACCTCGCGTGACCTCGGGCGAGGCACGATTTTGAAACCGTGCGGCCTGTCCTGGTACACCGAGTGACTTAACGCTTTCAGTTAATTAAATGAAATTAATTAACAATGAAGAGATACAATTAAATGGGTCGTAAAATGAAAATATAACAAAATAATATGGGTAAGATAAAAACTTAATTGTTTTATTGATAATAGTAATATTATTATTCAGGATATTATTAATTATTATTGCGTATTATTATTATTTATACTAATGGTGATAAAAAAGTTACTCTATTTATTATTATTACTTGCATTAGGATATTAATATAATTACTAATATTATTAATCATCATTCTTAATTATTCTCATTAAAATTGTTAAGTTTCTATTTGATGTTATCTTTTTAAGGATGTAACTTTTATTAGGCTATTGTTGATTTTGTTATTATTATTTTTATTACTATTTTCTTAAATGTTTTAGTTTAAGAATAATTTTATTACTAAGGTTAATATCATTATTAGTTTTATTTTGTTATTTTGTCTTTTATTTATTTTATTTCCCCCCCCCGTTTTTTTAGGGTTTCATTTTTTTCCTTTTCTTTTCGGTACCCTCCTACCCAGGCCGTCGTACCCCCCCCCCCTTCTTTCCCTATTCCCATCGCGCTAAAATCCCCTCTCCCATGGTTGCTGGCTTCCCTTCCCCTTGCGCGCTTCTCCCCCTTGGATCATGCCACACCACCCCCCATGTTCACTCTCCCATTCCCGTCGTGTTGCAGCTTCCCGTTCACCGCTGTCGCGCGCCCCACTTACCGGACTAGCCACACCCTGAAACTCCATAGCCAACTTCCCCTCACGTCATCGCCCCGACACCCTGTCTAGCCGGCTCGCATCCCCCTTCCTCCCCCCCCCCCCCCCCCCACACCTCGCTCCGTCCGGCGACCGCCGTCCGCCAGCCTCCCCATCTCCGGCCTCCCCGACCAGCTGCGTAGACCCCTATGGAACCCCCCCCCCCCCCCCCCCATGGCGCCCTGCCTGTTCCCGGAAGAAAAATCGTAGTGTCGCACCTAGGTCCATCCATCAGACCTCTCCTTCTTCTCCCTTCGTATAAGTTTTACCTCTTATTATTTGAGTTTTATTTTATTTTATTATTAATTTTTCCAGCGGGTATGAGTTCATATTTTAGGGTTCTAACATGAAGTTTTTGATCCAAATTCATATTTTTGAGTTCGCGCGAGGATCCTTGCAGTGCAAATGGCACGCGCCTGATGTTTTTATCTGGAATTTTCTGATTTCACATTCTTTTTCTGGATTTTATACACTCGAGGTAGGTGGTTCCGCTCACAATTATTGATTGATGAATTTATTTGCACGTTTAATTAATTCAGCATATTATTTAGTTAGTTTGCAGGGTGTGAAGTGGTCTTATTTTATTTTCTGGAAATCTCATATGCATTGATTTTTAATTAATGTGTTCTTGTGATATTAGTGTGATTTTTTGGAAACCCGTTTCAATCTTGTTTAGTGTTTTATAAATTGTTAAATTTTTAATTAAATGACATTTGCGGTGCAAATCTTGTTTCGATAATATTATGTCGTGTGTTTGGTTCTAAAGTGGATTTTTAAATAAAAACCAAATTTACCATTAGTGAAAACGTTATTGCATTGTTTGTTAGCACTTGTGTTAAACTACTCAAACAGTCTCTTTTTAATTGGTGTAAGTGGTGTGGATTGAACTCTTGAAGTGGCGTTGTGTGTGTTTGGTTACGAAAGAAGGTTTGGTTGGTTTTCTGTGTAAATTCATGCTCTTCTCTTCAAAAAATTGATTATTAAAAATCTTAAATGTTTTATTAAATACTTATTAAGGATGCAAGTTGTTTTAATTGGTTGCGTAAGAAATGCGGATTGAGTTTTGGAACATTTTAGTGTGCATATTATTTCAAATGGCTTTTTTGTGTGTGAATGGTGGTTTTTGGTGTGCGTGATGTCTTTCTTGGTTTGAGTGTATGATTATGACATGTGTCATGAAAATTGAATTACTTGAGCACAAACGGAAATTCTGGGTACTAGGTGGGCGGACTAGACTAGCGTGATAGTGATACGGGAGTGGCCTCAGCCCAGTTTCACTTAGCGGGATTGATGCTTACAACACTAACTAAACATTGGATGATGACTGGAGACCACTATGGTAGGAGGTGTTTCCCTACTAGTGGATCGTGCATGGGAATTTATGATATGGTTCACTGAGACGTGAGGTTCTAGGGTCCCACTTATCACTAGTATCTTTAGGGTCTCTCCCATGTATTGTGCTCTTCCTCTGGTTTCTGCTCACCGTCGGCACACGGTGTGACGTTGGGGTTACCAAGAAAAGTGTGTGTACATGTGTGCCTCTGTCTATGTGTGTGTGTGCATTTATGGGTGTGTGTGCCTGTGTGTAAGTTAATTTAAGTTGTTTTCCTTTTAGATAAGTTTACCCTTAAAAACCGTTTTCATTAAAACTCTTTAAACACTTATTTATTTTTATTCTGTTAAATTGAAAATGTATTTGTCTTTTAATAATTATGCGTGGAACCGTTTCTTGGTGGCATCCTACTGGGATTTTAGCTCACACCCTACATACACCCTTGGGTGTATGTAGATTCTGTTTCTTCTGCATTCCAGGTTGTGACTTCGTGCTCAGTGATGGCAGTTCAGGTGGCAGTTGGTCTTTTCAGGAAAAGTGGTGCTGATGCGGCCTCTCTTTTTCCGGGAGGTTTGAGTATGGTTTTTAGTTTCCGATGTCGTCTTTTCTTTCTAGTTATTGGTTCAAATTGTAGACTTTAAACCTGTTCATAGTTTAAAGGCACGTTTGGTTGTCTATTTCTAATTTCAGTTTCTTTATCTGGTTAGTTGTTTTTCTGTCTTTTATTTCGAGTAAAATTGTTCCCATGTGTTAGTTTTGATACCCGAGCACTTGTGCCAGCCCGTGGGGATCGGGAACGCCCTTCGGTTGTCTCGGACCGGGTCAGGCACCGGTTCGAACGCCCTTCGGGCCCTGTCGCGGACCGTGTCGGGTGCCGGGTCGGATGGCGACCCGGCCTGGTTCATGAAAAACTGGTATCAGAGGTGGTTTGATCTCTTGGGTCATTTTCTGTTGATATAGAGTCAGAGTATACCAAAATTAAGGTTGTCGGAACTCAACGTTCTATCTACAAGCAATGAGCCTAGCCAGCACACCTCATGGCGGGACTCAAGTTACCAAAGTATGTTGAGGTTTGTCCGGGTTTTGGTCATTACGGTTAATCTTGTCTAGGGGAAACAAAAAGGGAGTAGGGTCAGTGGTCTTAGTGAGCTCACAGGGTCTGGAAAGCCATGTGGAGCCGGGGACACTATCCTAAAATACTCTCCGTGGCTAGTGGCATGATTGGCATATGGCCACCAACCATATGCTCCAATCACCCGCTGACACTAGTTTCCTCATGTATTGTTTCTCGTATCGTTGTTTTGGATTCGTGGAAATTTTGTTTTTAAGTAAAAAATGGTTTTGGTTTTGGAAAATGTTTTTAAATGAAGCGCTTTAAAAAATTTAATGGTGTGTAAGGTTTGAAAAGTGTGGGTTAGATGTTTTGGTTTTGAAAAATGGAAAGGTTTGGTTTTGATCCTTGTCACTCTCATGGGCAACCACATGCATGAGTGTATACGAAAAGGGAAATGGTTAATGGCATGAGCGGATGAGTACCTGGATGGACATGAGGTGGGTGTCGGTGCGGCACGAGAACATACATGTCCGAGGCTCATGGGACGCCATTGGTGTTTGTACAACCCACTGGGTTTTCTTATTTTTCAAAATGTTTTGTTAAAGGAAAAAAAATTTGTGTCTTAGTAAATGATGTTTGTGTGGCATGTCCTTGTGTTTTAGAAGTGTCAAATGTGAGGCATTTTGAGCCAAGGATCCTTTCTAAATGATTTGTGTCCCGAGTTTGATTTTTTTTTTTTTTTTAAGTTGGTATGCAAGCGTGTAGTTAGTTAATTCTTTTGAAAAGTACACCGGGGAGCCCTTGCAATGGTTCCCCCTGCACGTTTGGTGTCCTCTTGTGGTATGTCTTGACCATCGGACCTATTTGATTGGGTCTACGGTTCTCCTTCTTGGCTAGTGTATTCCCCAATAAAGAGTCATTGTGCGAAAGACGTGCGGACATGGATAGTTCATCATTGGTCGACCCTCCAGTTTATTAAAGTAAGGGATCTCCCTTTTGGGTGATAGTGCTAAGTCTTTTCCTTTCTCCTTTCAGTTAAGTAGATCCTCTCGTAGTAGGGTGACATATGCATGGGGAACTAAGGGAGTTTCAGTCCCTTTGAGTGTCTTGACCTGTCGGGTATGAAGTTTGACGTCGTCATGTTTGAAGGTTCCCCCTGGAAAAGAAGAAAGGAAATATAGCGGGGAAGGGTGAAGGCAGTTCAGAATTTTCAGTGTTGACCAGTGTCTTGAAGGGATTTGTAGTATTTACATTGGCTGCAAGGGTCATGTTCAGTGACGTCTTGAAGTGTGAGGTCCCTTTGATAGTCAGCGGTGGTTTGGAAGTGGTAAAGGAGACTCCAGTGGGAAACAGGTGGAAGCAACCCTAAGTTGTTGGTGCGGTCTATCGTTCTAATTGACTTTGGTTTGTTTTGTTTAAGGAATGGTGCATGTTAGGCTAATAGTTTGGAAGACCCAGTCGTATGAGGCTGCTATGGTCATTCGCAGGAATCACATGTTGTTCAAGACACGGTTTAAGGTCTTTCTCATTGAAAAGTTCCTCTCAACAACAACGTTCATGTTCAGGTGACGATTGGTGGTGTCCTGTTCTCATTCAGTGTGACAAAGTGTGATGTGCATGCACCATTTCAACTCTGGTGTTGGTGAATTTTCCACGTATGATCAGTCAGATGCTGTAATGTGTTGTGTTTGATGGTGTTTCCTCGGGTGCAATATGATTGCATGTGGCAGCAAAATCAGAATCTCCGCTTGGGAGACTTCAATGCCTGACTACGAGGCATAAGATGCTTCAAACATCAAGGATCCATCCATAGGCCTCAGAGTGAAGCTGGCACGTGGTCAGGAACCCCGGGAGTGTATGGGACCCCAACTTTATTTTTGTTACCATTGTTAAAAGTAGAGGCAGATTAAATTGTTTCCAAGGTTGTTCTGCTCAGAATCAGCCGTCTGGTTGCATAAGGTTTTGGCAACCATGTGGAGGTCTATTCATCTTGTTGCCTTAAAGTCTTGGGGATTGCATCACATTGGTTGCAGTCGCTTTAGTGGTCCTTGTGAGAGTCGGTTGGGTAACTCAGTCTCAAATTTGAATGGGGTTCATCCAGGAAATTTTGAGAAGTTGGTTTGTGGTCGGCCGTGTTTTGACGCCTGGTGGACGGGCCCCTCCCCCCCCCCCCCCCCACCCCTTGTAGTGGGGTGTTTGGTCCCCATCGGAAATTTTTCAAAGTGTTGTATCCTCTGTTTATTCTAATGGCGGTGAGACCCATAATGGGTCTCGCACAATTGTCTCTGGAATAAATCGGTGTTGGCCTTTCCTTAATGGTGGGGAGTCCGCTTGGACCTCCCCATGTTGGTTTTCTAGTCTCGTCTTGGGCGTTGGTAGGTTCTTAATGGTGGAGAGATCCACATTGGGTCTTGCACGATTGTCTCTAGAATGAATAAGTTCTGGACTTTTCTTTATTGGCGGGGAGTCTGCTCGAACCTCCCTGTGTCGGTTTCCAGTCTCGTCTCGAGCGTCAGTGAGTTCTTAATGGTGGGGAGGCCCTCGGGCCTCCCCATGTTGATCTTTTGCTTCTGTTTTTAAATATGTCTTGGTGATAAGTGATAAGAGTGTTTTGTAGATGTGGTTTGACCTTATTTGTTCATTCTAGCCAAATGGTGAGTTTCACTTAATAGTGATTGAGGTGTTTCAGTTTCTGAGGTCAGTTCTCGTGAGCGCGAGTGTCCTTATCCTTGATCAATCAACTGGAGGTGTTCTAGATTTTTGGGTCAGGAGACACATATCAGAAATTCCTTTACGCATTT
This sequence comes from Viscum album, assembly GCA_963277665.1. Lineage (NCBI taxonomy): Eukaryota > Viridiplantae > Streptophyta > Magnoliopsida > Santalales > Viscaceae > Viscum > Viscum album. The sequence goes on from OY728155.1 coordinate 1,913,488,129, forward strand.
CATGAAGTTGTCTTTGAGTCACCTTCTCTGAGCATGATGTTTTTTCCCCTTTTCGCTTGTTGATTATGGGGATCCTCTTTGAAATTGAGTGGGGTAAATACTTATTCTTTGAGTCTCAAACCTAATTTTGGATTCTCGGGGATGGAAAGCTTTATGGTGGGGAGAATTTTCACACCTGTTTTTTTTATAATATCTATTTTATTAATTTTTTGGGCATCTGGTAGTTCGGGTCAAGGACCGAATTAAATTTTCTGAGCTCTTATTTAAAAACGGATGTTTTTCCCTTGGTTGCATCTAGCGCACCGTGGTCGAAGCCACGCGGCCTCGCCTGGGTCGTCGCGCGACCTCGCCCAGCTCCCCGCATGGCCTGTCGGATGTCCAAGGCAGATGAGAATTTTTGCGATGAATAATAAAATGAGAATACAATGGAAATGGATACCTCACGCGACCTCGGGCGAGGCACGACTTTGAAACCGCGAGGCCTGGCCTGGTACACCGGGTGACCCGACGCTTTTAGTTAATTAAATGAAATGAATTAACAATGAAGAAATAAAATTAAATGAGTCGTAAAATGAAAATATAACAAAATAATAAGATTTAGATAAAAACATAATTGTTTTACTGATAATAGTAATATTATTATTCAGGATATTATTAATTATAATTGTGTATTATTATTATTTATACTAATGATGATAATTAAGTTACTCTATTTATTATTATTACTTGCATTAGGATATTAATATAATTACTAATATTATTAATCATCATTGTTTATTATTCTCATTAAAATTCTTAATTTTCTATTTGACGTTATCTTTTTAAGGATGTAACTTTAATTAGGCTATTGTTGTTATTGTTATTATTATTTTTATTATTATTTTCTTTAAAGTTTTATTTTAAGAATAATTTTATTACTAATGTTAATATCATTATTAGTTTTATTTTGTTTTTTTATCTTTTATTTATTTTATTTTTCCCCACTTTTTGTTTAGGGTTTCATTTTTTTTCCTTTTGTTTTCAGTACCCTCCTACCCAGGCCGTCGCACCCCCCCCCCCCCCTTCTTCCCCCATTCCCATCGCGTTGAACTCCCCTCTCCCATGGCTTCCAGATTCCCTTCCCCTTGTGCACTTCTCCCCCTTGAATCACGCCGCACCACCCCCCATGTTCACCCTCCCATTCTCGTCGTGCTGCAGCTTCCCGTTCACCGATGTCGCGCGCCCCCGCTTGTCGGACAAGCCAAACCCTGAAACTCCCCAGCCAGCTACCCCTCGCGTCGTCACCCCAGCACCCTGTACATCCAGCTCGAATCCCCCTGCCTCGCTCCCCCACAGACCTCGCTCCATCCGGCGATCGTCGTCCGCCTCCCTCCCCATCTCTGGCCTCCCCGACGAGCTGTGCACACCCATATGAACCCCCCCCCCCCCCCCCCCATGGCGCCCTGCCTGTTCCCATAAGACAAATCTTAGCGCAGCACCTAGGTACAGCCATCAGACCTCTCCTGCTTCCCCCTTCAGATAAGTTTTCCTTCTTATTATTTGAGTTTTATTTTATTTTATTATTAATTTTTCGATCAGGTATGAGTTCATATTTTAGGGTTCTAAAATGAAGTTTTTTATCCGAATTCATATTTTTGAGTTCGCGTGAGGTTCCTTCCATTGCAAATGGCGCGCGATTGATGTTTTGCTCTAGAATTTGAAGATATCACATCCTTTTTCTGGAGTTTATACACCCGAGGTAGGTGGTTCCGCTCATAATTATTTATTGATGAATTTATTTGTGTGGATAATTAATTCAGCATATTATTTAGTTATTTTATAGGGTGTGAAGTGGTATTATTTTATTCTCTGGAAATCTCATATGCATTGATTTGTTATTAATGTGTTCTTGTGATATTAGTGTGATTTTTTGGAAACCCGTGTCATGCTTGTTTAATGTTTTATAAATTATTAAATTTTTAATTAAATGACATTTTGCAAATCTTTTTTTGATAATATTATGTAATGTGTTTGGTTCTGAAGTGGATTTTTAAATAAAAACCAAATTTACCATTAGTGAAAACGTTATTGCATCGTTTTTTAGCACTTCTGTAAAACTACTCAAACGGTCTCTTTTTAATTGGTGTAAGTGGTGTGGATTGAACTCTTGAAGTGGCGTTGTGTGTGTTTGGTTACGAAAGAAGGTTTGGTTGGTTTTGTGTGTAAATTCATGCTCTTCTCTTAAAAAATTTGATTATTAAAAATCTTAAATGTTTTATTAAATAGTTATTAGGGATGCAAGTTGTTTTAATTGGTTGTGTAAGAAATGTAGATTGAGTTTTGGAACATTTTAGTGTGCGTATTATTTTAAATGGATTTTTTGTGTGCGAATGGTGGTTTTTGGTGTGCATGATGTCTTTCTTGGTTTGAGTGTATGATTATGACATGTGTCATGAACATTTAATTACTTAAGCACAAATGGGAATCCTGGGTACAAGGTGGACAGACTAGACTAGCGTGCTAGTGATACGGGAGTGGCCTCGACCCAGTTTCACTTAGCGGGATTGATGCTTACAACACTAACTAAACATTGGAAGATGATTGGAGACCACTATGGTAAAAGGTGTTTCCCTACTAGTGGATAGTGCACGGTAATTTATTATATGGTTCACCGAGACGTGAGGTTCTAGGGTCCCACTTCTCACTAGTATCTTTAGGGTCTCTCTCATGTATTGTGCTCTTCCTCTGCTTTCTGCTCACCGTCGGAACACGGTGTGACGTTGGGGTTACCAAGAAAAGTGTGTGTGCGTGTGTAAATGTGTGCGTGTTTCTGTGTGTGTGTGTGTGTGAGTTTGTGGTTGTGTGTTCATATGTGTAAGTTAATTTAAGTTGTTTTCCTTTTAGAGAAGCTTCCCCTTAAAAACTGTTTTCATTAAAACTCTTTAAACACTTAATTATTTTTATTCTATTAAATTGCAAATGTATTTGTCTTTTAATAATTATTCGTGGAACTGTTTCTTGGTGGAATCCTACTGGGCTTTTATCTCACAACCTACAAACACTCTTGGGTGTATGTATATTCTGTTTCTTCTGCATTCCAAGTTGTGACTTCGTGCTCAGTGATGGCGGTTCAGGTGGTAGTTGGTCTTTTCAGGAAGAGTGGTGCTGATGCGGCCTCTATTTTGCCGGGAGGATTGAGTATGGTTTTTATTTTCCGCTGTCATCTTTTCTTTTTAGTTATTGGTTTGAATTGTAGAATTTAAACCTGTTCATAGTTTAAAGGAAGGTTTGGTTGTCTATTTATAATTTCAGTTTATTTATCCGGTGAGTTGTTTTTCTGTCTTTTATTTTGGGTAAAATTGTTCCCATGTGTTAGTTTTGATACCCGAGCACTTGTGCCAGCCCGTGGGGATCGGGAACGCCCTTCGGGCTTTGTCGCGGACCGGGTCGGGCGCCAGGTCGAACGCCCTTCGGGCCTTGTCGCGGACCGGGTTGGGCGCCGGGTCGGGTGGCGACCCGGCCTGGTTCGTGACAAAATGGTATTAGAGGTGGTTTGATCTCTTGGGTCATTTTCTGTTGATATAGAGTCAGAGTAGACCAAAATTAAGGTTTTTGGAACTAGATGTTCTATCTACAAGCAATGAGCATGGCCAGCACACCTCGTGGCGGGACTCAAGTTACCACAGTATGTTGAGGTTTGTCCGAGTTTTGGTCATTACGGTTAATCTTGTCTAGGGGAGACAAAAAGAGAGTAGGTTCAGTGGTCTTAGTGAGCACACGGGGTCTCGCAAGACATGTGGAGCTGGGGACACTATCCTAAAATACTCTCTATGGCCAGTGGCGTGATTGGTGTATGGCCACCAACCATATGCTCCAATCACACGCTGACACTAGTTTCCTCTTGTATTGTTTCTCGTCTCTTTGTTTTGGATTTGTGGAAATTTGGTTTTTAAGTAAAAAATTGTTTTGGTCTTGGAAAATGTTTTCAAAGGAAGTGCTTTAAAAATGTAATGGTGTGTGAGGTTTGAAAAGTGTGGGTTAGATGTTTTGGTTTTGAAAAATGGAAAGGTTTCGTTTTTATCCTTGGCGCTCTCATGGGCAACCACATGCATGAGTGTATACAAAAAGGGGAATGGTTAATGGCATGAGCGGATGAGTGCCTAGATGGACATGAGGTGGGTGCTGGAGCGGCACGAGAACATGCATGTATGAGGCTCATGGGACACCATTGGTGTTTGTACAGCCCACTGGGTTTGCTTATTTTTTAAAAAAATTGTTGAAGGAAAAAAATTTGGTGTTTTAGTAAACGATGTTTGTGTGGAATATCCTTGTGTTTTGGAAATGTCGAATGTGAGGAATTTTGAGCCGAGGATCCTTTCTAAATGATTTGTGTCCCGAGTTTGAATTTTTTTTATTTTTAACTTGGTATACAAGCATGTAGTTAGTTAATTCTTTTGAAAAGTACATCGGGGAGCCCTTGCAGTGGTTCCCCCTGCACATTTGGTGTTCGCCTGTGGTATGTCTTGACCATCGGACCTGTTTGATTGGGTCCACAGTTATCCTTCTTGGATTGTGTATGCCCCAATAATGAGTCATTGTGAGAATGACGTGCGGCCACGGATAGTTCGTTGTTGGCTGACCCACCAGTTGATTAAAGTAAGTGAACTCCCTTTTGGGTGATAGTGCTAAGTATTTTCCTTTCTCCTTTCGGTTAAGTAGATCCTCTCGCAGCAGGGTGGCATATGTGTGGGGAACTTAAGGGAGTTCTGGTCCCTTTGAGTGTCTCGACCTGTCGGGTATGAAGTTTGACGTTGTCATGTTTGAAGGTTCCCCCTGCAAACGAAGAAAGGAAATCTAGAGGGGAATAGTGAAGGCGGTTCAGAATTTTCAGTGTTGACCAGTGTCTTGAAGGGATTTGTAGTATTTACATCGGCTACAAGGGTCATGTTCGGTGACGTCTTGCAGCGTGAGGTCCCTTTGATAGTCAGCGGTGGTTTGGAAGTGGTAAAGGAGACTCCAGTGGGAAAATGGTGGAAGCAACACTAAGTTGTTGGTGTGGTCTATCATTCTAAATGACTTTGGTTTGTTTTGTTTAAGGAATCGTTCGTGTTAGGCTAATAGTTTGGCAGACCCAGTCGTATGAGGCTGCTATGGTCGTTCGCAGGAATCATGTGTTGTTCAAGACGCGGTTTAAGGTCTTTCTCAGCGAAAAGTTCTTCTTAATAGCAATGGTCATGCTCAGGTGATGATTGGTGGTGTCCTGTTCTCATTCAGTGTGACAAAGGGTTATGCGCATGCACCATTTCAACTCTGGTGTTGGTGAATGTTCCGCATATGATCAGTCAGATGCTTTAATGTGTTGTGTTTGATGGTGTTTCCTTGGGTGCAATATGATTGCGTGTGGCAGCAAAATGAGAAGCTCTGCTCGGGAGTCTTCAATGTCTGACTGCGAGGCAGAAGATGCTTTAAACATCAGGGCTCCATCCATAGGCCTCATAGTGAAGCTGGCGCGTGGTCAGAAACCCCGAGAGTGTATGGGACTCCAACTTTATTTCTTTCACCAATGTTAAAAGTAGAGGCAGATTAAATTGCTTCCAAGGTTTTTCTGCTCTGAATGAGTCGTATGGTTGCATATGGTTTTTGCGACCATGTGGAGGTGTGTTCATCTCGTTGCCTTAAAGTCTTGGGGATTGCATGACATTGGATGCAATCGCTTTAGTGGTCCTTGTGAGAGTCTGTTGTGTAACTCAGTCTCAAATTTGAATGGTGTTCATCCAAGAAATTTTGAGAAGTTGGTTTGTGGTCGGCCGTGTTTTGACGCCTGGTGGACGGGCCCCTCCCTCCCCGCACCTTGTGGTGGGGTGTTTGGTCCCCATCGGGAATTTGTCAAATTGTTGTATCCTCTGTTTATTCTAATGGTGGCGAGACCCATAATGGGTCTCACACAATTGTCTCTGGAATAAATCGATGTTGGCCTTTTCTTAATGGTGGGGAGTCCGCTCGGACCTCCCCATGTTGGTTTTCTAGTCTCGTCTTGGGCGTTGGTAGGTTCTTAATGGTGGGGAGATCCATATTGGGTCTTGCATGAATGTGTCTATAATGAATAAGTGCTGGACTTTTTTTTAATGGAGGGGATTCCGCTCGAACCTCCCTGTGTCGGTTTCCAGTCTCGTCTTGAGTGTCAGTGAGTTCTTAATTGTGGGGAGGCCCTCCGGCCTCCCCATGTATATCTTTTGATTATGATTTTAAATATAGCTTGGTGATAAGTGATAAGAGTGTTTCGTGGACGTGGTTTAACCTTATTTGTTCATTCTAGCCAAATGGTGAGTTTCACTTAATAGTGCTTGAGGTGTTTCAGTTTGTGAGGTTGGTTCTTGTGAGCGCGAGTGTCCTTATCCTTTATCAATCAACTGGAGGTGTTCTAGATTTTTGGGTCGGGCGACACATATCAGAAATTCCTTTATGCATTTCATGAAGTTTTCTTTGAGTCACATTCTCTGAGCATGATGCTTTTTCCCCTTTTCTCTTGTTGATTATGGGTATCCTCTTTGAAATTGAGTGGGGTAACAACTTCTTCTTTGAGTCTCAAACCTAGTTGTGGCTTCTCGGGGACGGAAAGCTTTATGGTGGGGAGAATTGTCACACCCGTTTTTTTATATTATATATTTTATTAATTTGTTGGGCATCTGGTAGTTCGGGCCATGGCCCGAATTAAATTTTCTGACCTCTTATTTAAAAACGGATGTTTTTCCCTTGGTTGCGTCTAGCGCACCGCGGTCGAAGCCACGCGGCCTCGCCTGGGTCGCCGCGCGACCTCGCCTAGCTCACCGCATGGCATGCCCGATGTCCAAGGCAGATGAGAATTTTTGTGACGAATAATAAAATGAGAATACAATGGAAATGGAGACCTCGCGCGACCTCATGTGACCTCGGGCGAGGCACGACTTCGAAACCGCACGGCCTAGCCTGGTACACTGGCTGACCTGATGCTTTCAGTTAATTAAATGAAATTAATTAAAAATGAAGATATAAAATTAAATGAGCCGTAAAATTAAAATAGAACAAAATAATAAGAGTTAGATAAAAACTTAATTGTTTTACTGGTAATAGTAATATTATTATTCAGGATATTATTAATTATAATTGTGTATTATTATTATTTATACTAATGATGATAATTAAGTTACTCTATTTATTATTATTACTTGCATTAGGATATTAATATAATTACTAATATTATTAATAATCGTTCTTAATTATTCTCATTAAAATTCTTAAATTTCTATTTGACGTTATCTTTTAAAGGATGTAACTTTAATTAGGCTATTGTTGTTATTGTTATTCTTATTTTTATTATTATTTTCTTGAAAGTTTTAGTTTAAGAATAATTTTATTACTAATGTTAATATCATTATTAGTTTTATTTTTCTTTTTTATCTTTTATTTATTTTATTTTTCCACCGTTTATGTTTGGGGTTTCATTTTTTTTCCTTTTGTTTTTGGTACCCTCCTACCCAGGTCGTCGCACCCCCCCTTATTCCCCCATTCCCGTCGCACTGAATTCCCCTCTCCCATGGCTTCCAGCTTCCCTTCCCCTTGCATGCTTCTCCCCCTTGGATCGCGCCGCACCACCCCCCATGTTCACTCTCCCATTCCCGTCGCGCTGCAGCTTCTCGTTCACCGTTGTCGCGCACCCCGCTTGTCAGACAAGACACACCCTGAAACTCCCTAGACGGCTTCCCCTCACGTCGTCGCCCCGACACCCTGTCCAGCCGGCTCGAATCTCCCTTCCTCTCTCCCCCCCCCCCCCACGCCTCGCTCCGTCCGGCGACCGCCGTCCTCCGACCTCCCCATCTTCGGCCTCCCTGACCAGCTGTGCACACCCATGCGGACCCCCCCCCCCCCCATGGCGCCCTGCCTGTTCCCAGAAGACAAATCGTAGTGCCGCACCTAGGTCTAGCCATTAGACCTCTCCTGCTTCCCCCTTCAGATAAGTTTTCTCTCTTATTATTTGAGTTTTATTTTATTTTATTATTAATTTTTCCAGCGGGTATGAGTTCATATTTTAGGGTTCTAACATGAAGTTTTTTATCCGAATTCGTATTTTTGAGTTTGCGTGAGGTTCTTTGCAGTGCAAACGGTGCGCGATTGATGTTTCGCTCTAGAATTTGAAGATTTCACATCCTTTTTCTAGATTTTATACACCCAGTGTAGGTGGTTCCGCTCATAATTATTAATTGATGAATTTATTTGTGTGTTTAATTAATTCAGCATATTATTTAGTTAGTTTGCAGGGTGTGAAGTGGTCTTATTTTATTCTCTAGAAATCTCATATGCATTGATTTGTTATTAATGTGTTCTTGTGATATTAGTGTGATTTTTTGGAAACCCATGTAAAGCAGGTTTAGTGTTTTATAAATTGTTAAATTTTTAATTAAATGACATTTGCGGTGAAAATCTTGTTTCAATAATATTACGTCGTTTGTTTGGTTCTAAAGTGTCTTTTTATATAAAAACCAAATTTACCTTTAGTGAAAACTTTATTGCATCGTTTGTTATAACTTGTGTTAAACTACTCAAACGGTATATTTTTAATTGGTGTAAGTGGTGTGGATTGAACTCTGGAAGTGGCGTTGTGTGTGTTTGGTTACGAAATAAGGTTTGGTTAGTTTTTTGTGTAATTTCATGCTCTACTCTTCAAGGATTTGTTTATTAAAAATCATAAATGTTTTATTAAATAGTTATTAAGGATTCAAGTTGTTTTCATTGGTTGTGTAAGAAATACAGATTGAGTTTTGGAACATTTTAGTGTGCGTATTATTTCAATTGGATTTTTTGTGTGCGGATGGCGGTTTTTGGTGTGCGTGATGTTTTTCCTGGTTTGAGTGTATGATTATGACATGTGTCATGAACTTTGAATTACTTGAGCACAAACGGGAAGCCTGGGTACTAGGTGGGCAGACTAGACTGGTGTGCTAGTGATACGGGAGTGGTCTCGGCCCATTTTCACTTAGCGGTATTGATGCTTACAACACTAACTAAACATTTGATGATGATCGAAGACAACTATGGTAGGAGGTGTTTCCCTACCAGTGGCTCGTGTACGGGAATTTATGATATGGTTCACTGAGAGGTGAGGTTCTAGGGTCCAACTTCTCACTAGTATCTTTAGGGTCCCTCCCATGTATTGTGCTCTTCCTCTGCTTTCTGCTCACCGTCGGCACACGGTGTGACATTGGGGTTACCAAGAAAAGTGTTTGTGCGCGTGTACATGTGTGCGTGCGTCTGTGTGTATGTGTGCGTTTGTGGGTGTGCGTGCATGTGTGTAAGTTAATTTAAGTAGTTTTCCTATTAGAGAAGTTTCCCCTTAAAAACCATTTTCATTAAAACTCTTTAAACACTTATTTATTTTTATTCTATTAAATTGAAAATGTATTTGTCTTTTAATAATTATGCATAGAACCTTTTCTCGGTGGCATCCTATTGGGCTTTTAGCTCACGCCCTATATACACCCTTGGGTGTATGTAGATTCTGTTTCTTCTGCATTCGAGGTTGTGACTTCGTGCTCAGTGATGGCAGTTCAGGTGGCAGTTGGTCTTTTCCGGAAGAGTGGTGTTGATGAGGCCTCTCTTTTTCCAGGAGATTTGAGTATGGGTTTTAGTTTCTGTTGTTGTCTTTTCTTTTTAGTTATTGGTTTGAATTGTAGACTTTAAACCTGTTCATAGTTTAATGGAACATTTGGTTGTCTATTTCTAATTTCAGTTTATTTATTCGGTTAGTTGTTTTTCTGTCTTTTATTTCGGGTAAAATCATTCACATGTGTTAGTTTTGATACCCAGGCACTTGTGCCAGCCCGTGGGGATCAGGAACGCCCTTTGGGCTTTATCACGGACCGGGTCGGGCGCCGGGGCGAACGCCCTTCGGGGCTTGCCGCGGACCGGGTCGGGCACCGGGTCGGATGGCGACCCGGCCTGGTTCGTGACATTACATCATTGATAGGAAACTTTAGAGGATTTATTTTCTTGGTTGGATTTTATTCCCCTAGTTCTTTTATTATATGTCGTCATCGTTTGACTATTTTTTGAATTATGTTTCCTTAGTTCCTTTGTAGGATCATTGTTTCACTTTGAGTGTGTGTTTTCTTACTCTTAAATAGGTTGATTTAAATGGTTAACATGTTTTATTTAAAAAGGAAAAAATAGTTATTTGTTAAATGAGTTTGGAGAAAATGGATTTTCATTGTGGTTATTTTTGAAAAATATTTTTACATAAATTGTTCTAAATGAGGGATAAACTGTGATTTGATATGTCTTATATTTTTTTAAAGGCCCACATTCCATTTTTTGAAATTTTTATTTAAAATTTTAGTCATCCTTGTTTGTATATTATAAAATGGGACTATTATTTGAAAAAATGTAAGTTTATTGTTTTTAAACAAGTTTTATAATTCATTTGAAAATATATTTATACCTTATGTTCAAACCATCACTTTATGAACTGTATTATGAATGGATTAAAAGATAATTCTTTATGAAATCATACAAAGAATTTTTATCTTTCACCATACATACGAACTGGTGGACGGGAGTGAATTATGCTCTTATATATCCTTTTTAGTGACCTATTTTGTTCTATCCTTGATGCTCAGATTGGTCCATGGTTGGACTATGGGATATGGTGAGTTACTCTGGGTCACTAGTGTTGATGTTGGAGTTATTTGTATTTCCATACCATTTTATGTTTTATTTTAGGATATTTTAGTAAGAATGAGTTATGATATTTTTAGGAATCAGGTGATTGGTCTGGAGTGGGTTTTTAATCATTACCCTTTGTGAAAATGCTTAAGTTTCCATGGGCTAGTTATACTCACTACATTGATGGTATGGATAATGAATAGTAGTATATAAGACTCCATGTGAGATGGTGGAGGATTGAAAGATGATATTTGAATAATATGAGATAGGGATGAACTACTAAGTTCAAATTTCCATCTATGATAATACCATTTAAATAGGCATGGCATTATATGAGACCTTACCTAAGTTGTGTAGATCAATATGACTATTTAAATATTCATTAGTGATCCTTATAAGATCTTAATGAGAGATTGATAAAAACACAAATCTTAACCATAAATGAGTTGGTTAATAAGTATAAGTTATATTGTGAGGTATTAGGAGTCGTGATTTGAACAGTTTCAGTCCATGATGGTCATGTGGTCACTTATGGGTCCGTACAGTTAAGAACACATAAGAGAAACTTACCAAATCATTTCCTATATTTGGAAATAGTGGTGTTGTCCTTGAGGTGTTATTGGAATACACTAAATAAAATTTGACAAATGTGTTCAACATACCTTTTTTGGTTTTAAATAAATTTAAAAGTATTTAAAAACATTTCATGGACTTCGATAGCATGCTAACTATTTCTCAACTCATGTTATTGGATTTTATAAGGGATTTTAGAGTTTTGAAAAAATATATAACGTTGGTTTCATTTTAACAAGGGGTGTGTGATGTTTTAAATGAAAATTTTAAAATATAGTGGGTTTTTGCTCATTTTAAATTATTAACATTATTGGGTCATGAATTTTCCATTCATGCTTTTTAAAAAATGAATTGGGTTTTTGAGAAAGAGTGTTTGAAACTGGTTTTATTTTAAAAATGGCGTGTTATTTTAAAGAGGAATTTTTGTAAGTGGCTGGTTTTTTTAATTGGATTTCAATTGTGATTTTATAAATATTTTTCAAAGGAGACTTAAATCCATAACAATTTTTATCCTTGGTTAATTTTTATATCAACGTTTTATCCATTTATTTTGTTAAAAATTAATATCACTGAATCAAATGTGATGGCTATGAATAAAGACAGGAAGGATTCCATTCATTTGACAAGAGAGTATGAAGATGGAGTGAAATATTTCATCGAGTTTTAAAAGGATCATGCATATTACCCTTCTCAAATCCTTTATTTGTGTTTACACTATTATTATTCAAGACAAGTTTGTCTAGAGTATTTGGAAGAAAACTTGATCTGTCATGGAATAAATCGAAGTTATAAATGTTGGAATAAACATAGGGAAAAAGAAAATGTAGATGGTGGATAGGATAATGGTGCTCTTTATGGATCGTCTAATATGACTAAAAGTGGAAAAAACGAATATGACCATATCGAGGACATGATAACAGATGTGAATGATGATGAAGATCATATTGAATAAATGATAAAGACAGATGAAGATGAACTTCGTGATTCCCCACAATTGTTTGAGAAGTTAAAGATTTGTGCAAAGATACCTTTGTATGGAGGTTTCACTAAATATACAGTATTATCAACTATACTGATGCTGTATAATTTTAAACCAGGTAATGAATGGAGTGACGCCAGTATTACATAATTACTTTCTCTCTTTAATGACATGATCCCAGATGATAATGAGATCTTGAGCAGAACATAAAATGCCAAATGAATTCTATGTTTAATGGGTATGATATCTGAATGAATACACTCTTGCTGGAATAACTATATACTTCTTCTCAAGGACCACAAATAACTTAGATAATTCACATAGTGTGGTCCTTATCAAGGAAATAAAGTTGAATTCGGTCCTATGAAAGTTGTATAGTACTTTCCAATTATTCCAAGGTTTAGGCACCTATATGGAAGTGAGAAGACCGCATGGCAATTGACATGGAATGCAGATAGAAGAAGAAAAGATGGGAAACTATGTCACCTTGTGGACTCTCCTCATTGGAAGAGAATTGATCATGAGTATCCTGATTTTGGAAATGATCTGAGAGACCTTTGTCATGCGTTATCTACAGATGGAGTGAATCCTTTTGGTTTTCAAAGCATCCCTCATAGTACATGGCCAGTTATGTTGGTAAATTATAACTTTCCACTATGGTTATGCATGAAACGAAAACACATAATGCTATATGTTCTTATATTATGACCAAAACAACTGGGTAAAGAAATTGATGTTTATTTTGCTCCATTGATCGAGGATTTGAAATTATTGGGGGATTCAGGTTTTACATTTTATGATGATTATAGAAATGAATATTTCACTTTGAGATCCATGTTGTAGGGGAAGATAAATGACTTTCCTGCTTATGTTAATTTGGAAGGATGTAGAATTAAAGGAATTTATGGGTGCCCCATCAGTGAACAAGGTACATGGTCAATTATTCTGAAAAAATCATTGAAAACCATGTTTCTAGGACATCATAGATTTCTACCCCGACAACATAAGTACCAATCTTGGATGACATCATTCCATAGAAGTTTAGAAGAATGTACATCACCATCTCTACTGACTAGAGAACAAATATTTGAGAAATTAAATGTTGTGGACACTTCTTTTGGTAAACCATTTTCAAAAAACCTTATGAAAACCAATTGGAAGAAGATATCGGTTTTTTTAATTACCATACTAGAATTTTCTATACATCAAACACTTTCCTGATGTTATTCATGTTGAAAAAAATGTATGTGATGGTGTCATTAGTACATTTCTAAATGAACCCATCAAAATGAAGGATGGAATTCAGGCTAGGTTAAATATGGTTGACATTGGAATACAAAAGGAGTTGGCACAAGTGTAGGGAAAAAATGATATTTTCTTCTTCCATCTGCTTACACTCTTTCTAGGTAGGAGAGATATTAGTTTTGTAACTTCTTTAATGATGAAATGGTTCTAGAGGGATATTCATCGAATATCAAGAACATCATTTCAATGAACGGTTTAAAGTTAAAGGGTTTTAAATCACATGTCTTCCATGTTTTGATGCAAGAAATAATTACTATAGCTTTACGTTGAATTTTCTCCAAGAATTTCTATTATAGTTTAACGAAGCTCTCTTTCTTCTTCAAAGCTATATGTAGCAAAGTTATAGACTCAGAAAAATTTCCGAGTATGGAAGTAGAAATTTTTATTATATTATGTGAATTAGAAATGTTCTTCCTGCTAATATTATTTGATATGATGGTTCATTTCATGGTTCACTTGGTGAGATAGATTCAACTATGTGTTCATGTACACTATAGATGGATGCACCCCATTGAATGGTATATGAATAATTTGAAAGCTTATGTCCAAAATCAAAGTCGGCCATAGGGTTTTATTGCAAAGCGATATATTGTTGAGGAATCCATTGAATTCTATACTGAATACCTATTTGGTGTGGAAAGAATTGGTCTACTGAAATATTGTCACATTGGGTGGATTCTGGGTGAAGGAATTTGTGGAAGATAGGTTGTTGAAATCAATATTACAGATCGGGAGTAGGCCCAGCTTTATATTTTTTGTAACATTATGGAGGTTGACCCGTTTGTTGAAAACCAAAAATAAATTCTTAGGAATTTGAATATATCAAGGGAATAAAAATAGATATCAAATACACATAATTGACAGTTTATAGGATGGTTTAAGTACAATATAGTAAAGAAGTTAGATAAAAATCCAGACTCAATTTCAGATTGACTTCATTGGCTAGTTGGAGGACCATGTGTGTATCTAATATCTTATAATGATTATATAATTAATGGTTATATATTCTATACCAGTGAACATGATGAAGACGGTACCATGAAAAATAGTGGAGTTACACTTGCGGCTTAAGTGATGTATGTTTCCACTGCTATAGACAAAAATCCAATGTATGTGAATATGTCATACTTTGGAATCATCAAACAAGTATGGGAGTTGGATTATACAAACTTCCAAGTGCCGATTTTTCAATAGAAGTGGGTTGATACCAAGAGTGTTGTTAAAATAGAAGAGTTTGGATTCATAAAAGTTTTTTTTATAAGGAAGGGTGAAAAGATGAACCATTTATAATAGAATCAAAAGTAGTATAATTATTTTATGTTTTAGAACCCGCAAACTGAAAATGGTCAATTTCTCTGTTGTCCACCAAAACCACTGAAGAGTCTGAAGAAAATTCAATGGAGGTTGAACATTTCATGGGGACATCAGAATCATTTCCTAGTAGTCCCAATGTAGATGGAATTGTTTTCAATGGAGACCACAATTAAAGGATCTGGATAGTCGATATAGGGGTCAAATCCCTTCAGCATTTAAAAAAATGTGTTTAATAGTCTGGTTATATTTTTTTGTAATATACAATGTGTTACCTTATGTTATTATCTATTTTATGCTGAAGTTATGTAATCTAAATTAAATTTTGAACCACCTCTTCAGATAATGACTTCTGCACGTGATGATGCTCCTAATCCTAAGGTACAAGAAGTCTCTCAACCTACTGCTACTCGCAGTGCAGAGGACCAATAGGTTTTTCAACCAGTTGATACTACTTCTCCTAGTGCATATGTACAACCACGATCTACACATGCTGACTCTAGCACTCTGAAGGAACATATTGATGATTTTGAATCTGAGGAAATGGTGGGCACCAAAACACTGGTAGTGCAGAAAAAACATGAGTGTTGTATTTTGATGGTGTGTTCAAAAATCCTTAAGGAAAAAAGTTAAATGCATCAAATATGAGGTCGGATGGAATAAGTGGGGCCAACATGTTAACCCCAACAAGTATGTGTTCAGCAGTTACATTGGAATCATCACTTAACATCATGTGCCGATTGATTTAAATTCATGGCACCATGTTTTCATCGAGCTTAATACACTGATGTAGGGAGATATTACTGTAAAATTATGTTATATCATATCTTTAATTTACTAAAAAATAATATAATGAATCATTTAATTACTCGTCATCATCCGTTATAGAGTGCATTTATAGTGGATGAATCACACAAGGCCTATGTATTAAGGGTTTCTAGAAGGATTCACAAAGTATTTCACACAATTTTAATGAAATGTTATCTTAAATATGATTAAGGGAAAATAAACCTACACCCACCTCCTATTTATGCACACCTGATAACCCAAGGATTTTGGGATACAACTACTAGCTATTGTGAGGACATATATTTTTAGGTACATTGTGTTTGGAAATATTTTTTTTGATGATACATGTATTCATCACTTTAATTGACATTATTTTATTTATGAAACAAGAAATGAGTACTGAAAATAAGGAATGAGTAGAAAAAATAGTGTACCCCAACCGTAATGTAAGAATGGGGTATGCTTCACTCGAAAAAATTGTACGTATTTTAAATATACCGTAATAATTTTATGTGATAGAAAATAACACCATAACTGTGTTCCTCTATTCATATATAGATTGATGAATCCAAATCCAATGTCACTTCTATCTCACACCATCTGCTATAGAAGTAAGCATGTGTAAATAAATATGGGATACTAATAGATGAAAACACACAAAAAAGTGTGGGAATCATGTGTAATTTTGACATAATAAATATTTTTTTATTTAAATTGATATTACATAACATTGATTACATATTTTCCAATATTTTATATCATACATAGTCCCAGGAATCAGCAATACCCTAATCGGATGTGGTTAGACTTTTGGTGTCCTTGAAGCAGCTTGAAAAGTATGGTCACGTCGGAGGTGTTGGTTTTGGGGTGACACCTAGAACATTTTTTTAGAAAAAAAATAGAAGGATCAAAGTTCATAAATCAAAATTATGATAGAAAGAATATATATCCATGAAGAACATATGAAATTATAGATAGATTTCATGGAAAATATGATGGTGGGGGAAAAAGATATGAAACAACTCAAGAAAAACCAGTGCGTGAATACCCCACCCCACCCCAGACTAGAGATGAGGTGAGACATTCCCCTCAAAAACCTATCTTAGTTGAGGTAATCAAGGTTCTAATAGTTGTTTCTGTGAATTGGTAATCATATATATATTGATACCTTTCCTATACTGATATTGTATTGTGTGAAAATTACTGCGATTTATATCTATCAACACCCACCCACTGCCTTGTTGCAAGGGCGACGATGTTGAATATCTAAAACATCATGATACCCAAGAGACCAATTCCAACAGGTCATGTCAATGTGATGATTAATGTATCCCATGATCTGAGTGTCGAGCTACTTGTTCCAATTGATGATAAAGATATTCATAAGTTTAAAAAATATATTATAACATTCATTTCATGGCTGTCACAGGTTGTAAAAAACATGTCAACAAGGACGTATTCATTTCCAATTTTTTTTCAAGAAAAAACTTTACCATTTATTGAAAAAGGTCTGAACTGATGAATGTTATTAGAGACTAACACAAGGAAGGGTTCAAAAGAAAGAAAAACTCAAAACCATCTCAAGGATAAATCAACTGATCAAAACGATATAACGAAATCACTATAAACCCACCCATTCTATATCTGTATTTATTATCATTACAGACTCATGTGAATAAAAAGTTGAAATATGGTTCGGTTCAAACAATTCTTTTTGATGGAAATACGTAGATCATGGAAGATATGTATTGCATTAGTGTTTAAAATATAAGTGATATCATAGAGTATTTTTGGTTTGGTAGCTCAGTTTTAAATGTATACATGATGAATGTTTTAATGATTTTATTTTTTGAAAAGAATATATACTATGATAATTATGAGTAAATACATTTCATATTTTTCACAGGTGTATATAGGAAAAGCAATTGAGGGGATTTCACCATAAACAAAAATTTGGACTCATTAGTCCTCATGTCACCTCTACAAAAAAATAGATATAGAGCCTGAGAAAGAGAGTGAAATAATGAAAGGCATGATCAAATATATTAACATCAAAATTATGGATGATAGACTCTTCCTAAGACCAACAATTTCATGGTAAAACTATACAATTTAATCATAAAAAATATATTTTAATTTCATTCATTACTTATTACTTTTTTTGTTTTTAGGCAGTATGGGATGCTCATTGCGGTAAATTTGGATACTCCAATGATTTATTCCCTAGATTCAATTCATGGATATCCAACAAACCAACCATAAATGATAGAGTTTGTCAATTTTGTAATACACTTCATCCAACATTTTAGAACTAAACATCTATTTATATAACTTATATTATCTTTTAATGAGGATTTTATTATGATGGGGTGGTGCATGAATATCATCTACATAATGGAATGAGGCTAGATGAAAAGAACAAGAAAAATCACAAGTACTACGCCTGGATAAAACTTAGTGTATATATAATAATATTTCACTATCCAAAAGAATATAAAAATATTACTTATTTTTATCAATATTTTTGCAGTGCCGAAAATAAAAAAATGATAAATAATGTGATTATTATGTTTTTAAATTTATGAAAGATAATGTTTTCCATCAACAAACTAGTAACCCTAAAGAGGTATTTTCGAAGATAATTAATATTTCATTTAAAATACATATTAATACATTGTGTATTTGTATTTTTTAGTACTACCATGATTGTTGAAAATGATATTTTTCACAAGATGATATAGACTTGTTTAGAAATAAATTGAAACCATACCTGATGGTATAATGTATAGAAATAGCATGAAGACATGACTGTTATGACTCGAAGTTTCTATTTTTTTAAAAAAATTGTCAATTTTTTTAGAAAAAATTACAACTACAACACTAAAAACTGAGAAAATGTGTTAGTATAGTTTTGATACTTTATCATAATGATCTATTTGTCATTTGTGACATATTGGAATCAAACAAACCTAAATCTGACACATGTTGTGACTGTTATGACTTTAAGTGTGTATATTTATAATTAACTAACAATAAATTTAGCAAAAAGAACAAGTGACATACAGAAAACAAAGAAGACACCTTTGGAGTTTTTTGTACATTAAGACCATGAACCATTAGTCATTTTTGATGTATAGGAATATCCCACACCTCAATCTAAATAATTGTGTGATCGATATGACTAAAATTGTACGTCATCAGTTTAAAATCGACATTTTAGATCAAAATGCATCACTCACTGAAAACCAAGAAAACTCACTCCAGTTGTCATCATAATTTATGAAAAATATTCATCAATTATTTGGGATATGCATGAAGTAGTCTAATGTCAAATTCACACATGATGTGATTGGTATGACTCAAAATGCGTGTTTCCAGTTTGAAATTATATTTTATTAAAAAAACTAACATACTAAAAACTGATCAAACACTGTTAGATTATTTTTATACTTTAGGAAAATGATCTATAAGTCATTTTTGATGTTTATAAAGTAACCACACCTCAATCTGACACATGGTGCAACCGGTATGACTCAAAGTGTCTCTTTTTATTTAAAATTCACATTAATTTTAGTAAACAAACACAACAGTCATAACAAAAGATGAGAAAATGCATTCATATTGTTTTGATAATTTAGTAAAAAAGATCCATGATTCATTTTTGATGTGTAGGAATCAACCCCACATCAATATAATGCACTATATGACCGGTATAAATGTTTATGTGTCTTTTTATTTAAAATTGACATTAATTTAAGTAAATAAGAACAACTACCATATTAAAAACTAAGAAAACACATTTTTATTATTTTGATACTTTATGATGATGATACATGAGTCATTTGCGATGTGTAGAAATTAACCGCACCACAATCTGACGCATGCTGTGACCAGTATGACAAAAGGTTCCTGTTATTAGTTTAAAATTTACATTTTAGCTCAAAATGTGTCACTCACTAAAAACCAAGCTAATGCTTTCCTATTGCCTTTATAATTTATGAAAGTGATTATTTGGTCCTTTCAGTTGTGTATGAAAGAGTCTCACATCAAATAAATTCACTATGTGACCGATATGACTCAAAAAGTGTGTTTCGTTTTTGAAATGATATTTTAAAAAACACAATTGGCATACTAAAACCCAATAAAACACATTTTAATTGTTTTGATACCTTAGAAAAATGATCCATGAGTCATCTATTACATGAAAGAATCAACCAAACCTCAATCCAATGAACAATTTTACCAGTATAAATTTAAAAGTGCTTTTATTTAAAATTTACATTAATTTAAGTAAAAAAGAACAAGTGACATACTGAAAACTAAGAAAATGAATACAGATTGTTTTGATACTTTAATACAATGATCCATGAGTCACTTTTGATGTTTAGGAATCAACTGTAGCTCAATCCAATACATGGTGTGACCTGTATGACTAAAAGTATCTGTTATTTTTTAAAAATTGACATTTTGGCTGAAAACATTACACTCACTAAAAACCATGAAAACACCCTTCAAATGTCTTCATAATTTAGGACAGTGATTTTTTATTCTTTGGTGATGTGTATGAAGTAGTCTCACCTCAAACTGATTCACAATGTGACTGTTATGACTCAAAATGGGTGTTTTCAGTTTGAAATGATATTTTAATAAAAAAACACAATTATCATATTGAAAACTGAGGAAACCCATTTGGATTGTTTTGATACTTTATAAAAATGTTCCATCATTCATTGTTTATGTGTACGAGTCAACAAAACCTCAATATGATGAATGATTTTACTGATATAAATCCAAGTATGTCATTTAGATTTGATATTAATTTTATTAAAAAAACAAGGGACATACTCAAAACCTAGAAAACACATTCAGATTGTTTTGATATTTTTGGACAATGATACATAACTCATTTTTAACGTGTAAGAATCAACCCCACCTCAATATGATGAACGATGTGACCTGTATAACTCCAAATGTATCTTTTTTATTAAAAAATAAAATTTTATTAGTGTATTATTTCATATTAATGTTTAATTTATTTCTTTATAGTATTACTAACATAATATTTGATTTCCGATATAGGTGGAACCTTTTTCTTGATTTGGGATGATTTCTTCGGCAACTAATACTATGGGAATACATTTTTAAGAGGGGTTCACAGATATTAATCGATGAAATATTAATGTTTTTAAATATTTTTTGGATAATTGTTAATGTAATTATATAAAACATTATATGAAATTTATATAGATTTGTTTTCCAAACTCTCGTG
Organism: Viscum album; assembly: GCA_963277665.1. Lineage (NCBI taxonomy): Eukaryota > Viridiplantae > Streptophyta > Magnoliopsida > Santalales > Viscaceae > Viscum > Viscum album. The sequence goes on from OY728155.1 coordinate 1,913,509,029, forward strand.
TGTGTTGCTTTGTTCTTATAGGCACTATATAGGTGTTGTTTTCTTTAGGTAGTGTGTGTGTGTTTTGTTTAGGTGTAGATTTTGTTGGTGGGTGTGCTGTTATATAAATAGTACCCCACAGGAATCTATTCCTTTGTCATCATTATTTTGAGCAATAATAAAGGCGCCCATTTATTAGTGATACATCAAGTGTTGATAAAGGAACCCTTTATGAGTTCTATTTTGAGCATTGATAAAGGCACCATTTATAAGTGGTAATTAAAGTGCTCATAAAGTTTTCTTTTATCAATGCTCAAAATGGAGCTGATAAAGTGATCCTTTACCAGTGCTAAAATATTGCTGATAAAGGGGCCTTTATCAGTGCTTTTTTAGTGTGTAGAAAAGAAAAACATTATCATCGCTTATTTTGTGATGTTAAAGGGGGCCCCTATCTTTGCTAAGATTAACAGTGCCTTTCTAGAATGGTTAAAACTGTTTTCTAGTGATAATAAATACATTATCTCTAGTAGTGAGTAAAATTTTTTGTATATTGTTATGAAAAGAAGGTAATAACTTTTTTTTATTTACATGATGAAGAAGAAATCCCACACATTATATTACACAAGTAGATTGTGGAGTATAGACATTTTCAATGGATCTATTGTAAGGAGAAGAATACCGTGGAGGTGTTGAGAATATGAAAAAAAAAACCATGAATATGATAATGTTCATAGATAAGGTAGATTGAAACTATTACTCTAACTATAGTGTTTAGTGTTGTGTGAAGATTATGGATTTACCTAGAGAGGGTTTACATAAAAATAGTGATACTGCACTTATAGTGATATGAAAAATAGAAGGTTGTTTAATATTTTCATGATGATGAGTATTCCATGTATGAAATGATATTATTGTAAAAATATATTTTACATCATACATGCATAAATAAAAGGTCATGTTCACGCGTTTAATGATTTGAAATACTGTTAGCTATATTTTTTTTAGTTGAAGCAGTATGTTTTAGGAAATCGAGGAAGAATACAACTTCCAATTTGTTGAGTAATATTCAATTGTTCATTTTGATATTATTTTGAGCTGAAGTGGAAGTGATGTATTTTACTTATTCATAAGATTATATTAAACTGACTTGCATAAATTTCTTTTGATTACATTCAATGGAATTCAACGGCTTTCGGTTGAAGTGAGAAAGTGTAGAATCAATTTATTGTAGTGGTTCGAAGGGGAAGATCAATTTTTTGTTGTAGTGGTTGCTTGAAGTTTTTTTGATCTTTCTCATTGTGTTATAGTTGTTCTTGTGAACACTGGTGGGATTCCATTATAAATAAAATTGGTAGGATTCTAGTATAAATTATACTAGTGGGATGCTAGTATAATTTGGAAAATGGTTAATACCTACCCGTCATAGTTTAATGATGATAACCGAATGAACCACTTGTAATTAATGTTTGATTTCAAGTTTATAATACATGTCTCAGATCATCCCAAACAAAGAAAGGATGTAGTTTCATATATTTAGGAAGAACCTTGTAAAAATATTTCATTTTGTGATTCATTAACTTTATATCTTTCATGTGTTATAATTTTGTTTCTTTATAAGGAAGATCTAGTCATCCAAACAAGTGCAGAGGTTAAAATTTAGTAGGGGTAAAATTGAATGAAAATAAAATAGTAAAACTGGTGTACGCTGATTCTCCCCCCCTAGTGTACCAGAATGATCAACTGGTAGTTTACTTTGAGCATCAAAGAATGAAAAATCCTAGAAAACAACACCTCTCTAACACTCTTTACCAAGTCTAATAGGTTTCTTTATTCAAAAAATACTAATCTAATAAGGCTTTAGGTTTGGTATAATGGATGTTGTCCAAGGAAAGGTAATTTTTTAACATTTTTATTCAAGTTTATTTCTTCTTCCAAAATATCCAAATATATTATAACCATACTAATATGATTATGTCTATGAAATTATTATACATATATGTTGTTCAATTTATGGGATGACTATTATCTACCCCCTTCTATCCAATGGAAAATGAAAATTCCGCATATGTTACGTACAGACTACCTCCTCCATAAATGATGTATTTCATGTTTCATCGCCATCATACATGAATGGTTCTAAAAATATATTTTATTAATAAAAATTATATTTATTACATGAATATGATTCATGAAATATAATTTTTCCATTATATTAATAATATTAACAATAAATGGTCAACATAAAATTTAACCACCTCAAATAAGCATATCAAGACACATTTTAAGTAATAACTTCTAACCATTTTCTTTAGTTTACCTTCTTAATCTACCTTTTCTTGAATAGTTTTGTTAGTTTAAAATCATTTCTTGGAAACCATTATGATTATTTAAAAGTTATATTATCTATATACAATAATATGATCTTAATCATACAAATTTTATAACTTGTTATTGTTTAGAACTATTTTACCACCTACATAAATGATGTTATAACTTTTATGTCATGAATGATTATGAAAACATATATAATGGTGATAATATTTGATAATTTTGAATTTAATATTTTTTAATAATATTGTAATGTTAATATCAAGATTTATATTTACCTATAAATTTGATTCTTTTATTAATTTGACAATCCGGTAAAAATGGAATTTTTAAGTGTTACATGAAAACCATCAATCAACATAAGTTCAATGAAATGAATATGAGACTCGAGAACTATATAAAAAACTTGTACTGTATTAGATTGAACATTTTGTATATGATTAACCCATAAACAATACTCAAAAACAAAAACCACCAAACCGAAGTGTAATGACTCTAGTTTTTGTAGTTTTATCCTTTGAATATTTCTACATATATATATATATATATCGATCTTTCCTCAAAGTTGGAGTTGTGTTTAAGTTTTGTAAGGATTATGAATTAATGTATTAAAAATATTAATATATGTTAAAACTTCTTTGTGCATATTTTATGAAGAAATAGTTTTTCCATTGATCATGTCCTTGGATGGGAAATATAAGATCATGGTTGTTTCTAGAAAATGATGTTTTCCCTAGTCATGATATAAGGTTGGTTAGTTTCTTGCATTCGGTTAAGGTCAACTATTGGTGGATACATTAAGTAATTAATATATTTATTTATATATTAAAATAAAATTATTGAAAACCCTAACCACCCTTTTATAATCTTTGTTACGTAAAATTGCATGGTTTAGTTGCATAACCCTAGGATATTTGAGAAAGTGAGGAGAGAATCAGTTTTTATGACCTGGGAATGTAGATAGATGATGAAAAATCGAGGAAGGTCGTGAGATTGATGAAAATAATGGGATCATCACCCTCTTTTCTAGTGAAAACATTATTCACCAAATATTGATCCATTATTGAGGTAGGTAATTTTTTTTCATGTATTTTCCCCTATTTGATTCAATTTATGAGAATTGATTTTATATATATACTTATTTTATAGATTCATCCTTCTTTACATGAAACTGATTATCTTTCTGCATTCTTGATCATGTTTATTCTTTTGTTATACATTTATTCTACCCTTAGTTACCGTAATTATGTAATAATTGGTGTAGACTGCATTATTCAATGATGGTTTCAACATGTCACTGTGATTTACCCCCACCATTCTTCATATTCTTTATCGTTAGTCCACGAGGTCATGATTTGACATCATCGGGTCAGATTCTACTATGATTGAACCCATAGACTCATTAAGTATCTGTGAAATTCCTTTTGAGTGGTTTTTTATGGATTGATTGAGGTGTTTTTTGTGCATGATTCTAATGGAGGATTTAGAATCATATAGGTAGTTCTCATTTCACAGTTTTTTGTGTTCTAGTCATATGACAATACTAAGGGTGTTTCCCGAGTAAAATAGGTGGCTGGAATCCAACCACTAATAACAAACCTAGTTCAATCAAATCAAATTCTTGTTTCGTAGTTTTTTAGTTGTTTCATTGGTATCTAATCCTCAGGTGAAACATGTTCATATTTCTTGGATTTTTGGAAAATCCTAACAAACACGGTGTGTACTTCAGAGAAAATTTGTGGTGTGGTCCTACTTCTGTAGAAAATAGTGTTATGCACGAAATTGAATATCCTACATCATATGAGACCCCTAAACAAACACACACACCACATATAATTTTAACTAATGTTGAAGGCTCGGCATGTACCCCATGGGTACCCGGGCATGGTTATACTGTGGTACAGTGGTACATCCTAGTTCATGGGTACAAACATGGCTAAAGTGCTCGGACAAGTCCAGGTATACAGGCATGACCAGAGTACACAATCATGGGACAGACTATATGGGAATGGGAATGAGTACATGGGAAAACCCAGTGTATCTAGGACACACCATGTGACCCTTTGTGCCCCCAAGTACTTTCTTCATAAACTTCTACATTGTGTTTCTCTTTCAATACTTGAATTTGGGAATGCAGCTAACCTATGTTGAGCATTTTTTCATTTAATATGAAATGGTGGCATTCATTTTGGATTCAGATATATGAAATAAAGTTTTATAACAAGGATAATTCCTTCATCAAAACATGGTTGATGATAGTGATCATTTTTAATCACCAGTGAGATATCAAGGTCAGTACTCCCATATCTCACTAGATTTAAGGTCCCTCATACTATTTACATATGTAGAGTTGGTAATCCCCCATTCTATAAAGGGAATGGGTCCTCCGTATATGTATTGGTACACACCCATAACCAAGATTCAGTAGGGAGTAGGTCTACTAATGGAATTAATTCTCCCATGACTATGGAGTTCAGTGGTGAGGTGCAGGCCCTCCACCCAAATTCTTGTGAGTTTTCATATAGTGTCAGACATCAGAGATGTCCCATTGGTGGTGGTAGGATAAATTATCATTGTTATATAGATATGGGTAAGGATATCCCCTTTATCTCTTCTCATTGATTTCATTTCATCATATCCAATATTGGATTTCTTTACCCTCATTCATTATAGTTTGTAATAGTTATTACTATTATTATTGCTACCTTTTTGGATTTAGGGTTTTGCTACTAGGTATATATATACTCACCCATATATGGGGTTCACCCACACATGTTGTGTCTTATAAAAATTATAGGTGGGTCATCGGTGACCTTGGTGGACTTGGTTTTGTTGGAGTATTGTTTTTCATGGTGATGACTATGTCTAGTGGTTAGCCTAGGATATTGAGTATCATGGTCTCTTCAGTTTCCTCTTTTTCCAATTGTTTTCAAGTTGAAAATTCATTTCTAGTAGGGTGTGTATTTTTTACATTTTTATATATTTTTTATTACACTAATTTACTATAATTTATTTCTTATATTTTTTTACATTAATGTGTTTCACTCTAGATTTTTTGGTCTTTTATTATATCTCTTCACTATTGCATAGAGCTATTTGTGTGCATGTGTATAGATATATAGGAGAAGGACTCCCATTTTTGTGTAATGAATAATCAAAACTTTTCACAAGACCATAGAATATAGGAGGTTGGATTGGGGTGTCACAATCAACTTACTACCAGACAGGCCAACCTCAGTGGTTCAAGTCATAACATGAAGCATGTAAGGGAAACATAACGGTTAACACCCAAATATTAATTTGGTCTATAAATAATTAATCTATATGTAATAAGGAATTATAAATGGATGGTATAAATTAAAATAACTATCAATTTATTATTGATATTAATAATAAAACTTAATTTATTATATAAGTAATTTTCACCACATCTGGCCAAGCAGAAGTCTGCAGTAAGGGTTTCTTGCTCTTAATTTCCATTCCCTAAGACATGTTTTATATTTTCTACCATGGTTCCTTTTATATATATTTAATTTGATTAAATACCACATGAAAGTATTATATTTTTTTTCTCATGAAATTCATGGGATTTACAAATCTAAATAAATTATTTCTTTCAACTAATTTTGATTCAACTGTTATAAAATTTGTAAGGGTTTCTCATCTCAATGTTTCCTTCTTTTAGACATTTTTTCCAATATGTCCCTCTCTTATATGGTGTATATAATTCCTCTTTTACATTAAATATCCTGATTATATATTTATTCATATCATTTAATGTTTTATTTTAGGTTCTCTCCTTCAAGGGGTTCTGATTCCAAGGTTACCAAAGTCATAAATGTTTTTTTGGCTTAATTTTCCTTCTTTGAGACATGTTTCGTATTATATACCTATATTCATTTATATTGCGTATATAATTTCTATTATTAGATAATTTTTATCTTTTATTCATGGTATTTAATTTTCCTTTTTATGTTTTTTCTTCTAAGGTATTTTATTTAAAAAATATTGTAAAGCGTTTTCTTTAAAAACAATGATTTAACGGTTTGAAAGTCTTTTACCTAACTATTTTTATTCCATATAAATATTATATAATTTATTTAAATAATATTATTATATATACTCGAATTGTTTCACAAGTCCATTTTCAACTACCTTTTACTTTCTTTATAATTGTTTAAAATGAATATTTTTAATGTTTTCCGTATGGGTTAATTTTTACATTATTTACTAAAGTCTGACACGAATCTTTTAAATGTCTTTTGTGTGAAAAAAATTTCCAAATATAATGTTTATTATTCATTAATAAGTTTCCTTTCCATGTTTCCATGGTTTTTCAATGAAAATCATATTTCCACTATACTGTGAATTTTTTATTTTTAAAAGTTACCAAAAAAGTATATTTATCCTTACTTTTTAATGACTAATTAAAATGATTTATAAATATATTTTTCATCTATGCCAATATTTGTAATTATTGTTTTTATTTCCTTATCAAATCCATAATATTTATCTAGATTCATTATAATTCTATTTTAAGTAAATTTTCATGAAACTCGTTTCTTTTCCATAAGTTAATTAAGTTGTGAAGTAATGATGAATGTTTTTATGGGTTTTATAATAAACCTGAAAACCCCTATGTGTTTTATAATTACGTGGTTCTTTAAAATTATATATGATGACATATGGGTCTGATACATCCCCCAATACATTGGGTAGTGATGACGGAGTTAACAGGATATAATTTACTCCTTGGAATATGATGGAATTATCCAATTAGGTAATTCCATTAAGAAAATATATTAGAATTAACTAGGTACGTGAAAGATTTGTCATAAAAAGTCAAATTTACTATGCTTTTAAGGTTGATTTATAGTGTATGGACGACCCTAGGTCATTTCTCAAGAATTTTTGGTAGGTTTATAGTATGAATTTTTAATAAAAATTACTAAAAAGGGGGTGATTTTGAAAAGAGTGTTAAGAAAATAAGACAACTTAAAGAGTTTAATAGTTGAAACCCCAAGTGTATTTAAAAAAAAATATGAGATTATGGGGTCATTTTTATTTCACTACACACATTTAAAGTTATTTTTTCTTATAGATTCGTTTTTTTTAGTAATTCTTTGGTTGAAATTAATTTGAATCCTGATTAATTCCAAAGTTATTATTTCTTTACTTGAATAGACAAACCTTGACATAAAAATCATATTTCCAAGGTCCAGAACTTATGCATGGAATAAGAGCTTGAAAAGAAGATTTAAATATCAAGAAAGAGGGTAATTAAATGATTCTTTTGTTTTTCAATACGAACTACACAAGTCACGCACTCAAAACCTCACACTGATCGGTTAGAAATTAAGAGTATAACATTCACATGTATAAAAACAAGAATTAAAAATGAAATAATGTAATATACATGGAATTAAATGTTTTAACACCAAAATTAATGCAAAATAGTGTCTAATTTATGCACCATAACTCCCTTGACACATGTTTAGATCCCTCACAATGAATTCCCACCATTTAGCCTAACATCATAGGAAGAAGAAATTCAGGTGGAACTCTTTCTTCATCCTTGATCCCCTTATTAGGATAGGTCCCTCCAATACATCTAGGATGAACAGATTAATCCTATAGAACTCTAAATTGGTTTCACTTAAATTTTTGGTAAAATTAATAAATGAGGTCCCAATGTATTATTTTATAGGCAAAGTGGAAGGAGTTTTTGGGCACATAGATTGTGTAAAACCGGTTGGACCATTATTTCATATGGATAGACAACATTATCTCGCTTTGAGAAAACCAAAAAAGTTTTTTACCCACCTATTGGACATCTCCAATGAATGTTTGGATTAATTTGGACACCAACAACTGGAGATATTGATAGAACATAGCACACCACATTTGACTTCATTCAGATTCAGTGGCTTGGAGAGATCTGACTAGACGAGCCATCATATCACCGAATTAGGCTTCGGTTTATTCATATTAAATGTATACCATTTAATTTCCAACCACAAAACAAAATATCATCCTATTTGTATACACTTTATTATAATATTGTGTGTTTGAGTCCACTAGTATGCTTGGAACCTGTTCAGTTTGGATCATTTTTCTTATACTTCGTCATGGGCCCTCCAAATCCCCTACACATTCAATGAAATTATCGAAACAAGAAAAATTTCCCACTTTTAAAAGTGATAATCAAAAAATAATTTAATCAAATATGAAGTTAAATTTTTTATTATTTTTATAATTCTCAATAAAAAACTAGTTTAGCATAATGAAGTAAGGGTAAAAATGAAACTGTGAATTGCGGTGCGATCACACCCCACACCTAAAAAATTTTACCTCTTGGACAAAGTCATATTTCCAAAAATTATGCATGTATATATTTAAAACTTAATGAAGATTTAAAATTCAATTAAAATTTAATTGTTTCTTTAAATTTTATCAAATAAAAATTCACATCGAGTAGTTATTCTCAGTGATCCTAGAAAAAGATGTCTCAAAAATTGTATCATAATGAAATTCTATGATATGCATGATACGAGTCAAAAATAATAATTCAAAAGTTAATCATGTCATTAATTAAACATGTGTGTATGTGTATGAAAACCATTTCACACTATTCTTTCCTCATTATATCAAGTAATTATAAGTTATTTTAAAAATTGTCTACTTACATGATCCTTCCCACTGAACCTACCATGTATCCTTTGTAATAAAATTTCAAGACCTACTCACTTAATTATTCCTAGAATTCAAACCTTAAGCTATGGACCTATATATCCCCATATGTTGTAAATTTCCTCACTCCCCTTATTTGTTACTTTTTTCTCAAAATTTTCACATGGAAAAAATCTCACACTCCTCTCTCAACCCATGTCTAATCTCATAACGAAAGTAATTGTAATAGTTATAATAAGATAAAAAGTCGAGAAAGGGTGGTTTTTAACATGACCAAGACACAACCCTTTTTTAGGGCATAAAATATTCAGATAATAGGTACACACACACAGTTCAATATGGTATAGTAATGAAATATATCAGATAAGGAATGAATGTATGGAAAAATAATTTTGTAAAGTAGATAAAAATTAACCTAATTTATATTTACCTTCAATTAAGTAAGATATTTTCACACTCCACAATTGGGTGAAAAGGTGTGTAGAGAAATTAAGTAACACAATTTTCCCTTAAAATGATCACACAAAGGGAACCATTCTCCTCAAAGGTTTCAAAATTATAAAACCATTTATATCATCGAAAAAGAACCAGATTTCAAAATAATTTCAAACCATAGTATTGAATTCTTGCTGAAATTCACATTTCATAAAAAAATTGAATGTTAAAAAAAGAAGAAATACATAATTTCTAAATACATATTAAATAACTTCCATGATTAAGTGAGCATCATTTTCCATAATAAATTGGGCAAAAAAATTTAACATTTCATCCTAGAAGTGAGGGGGAAACAAGTTGGGGAGCAAGTAACAATACTATACAACAATCAAAAAAGAGAAAAATAAAGAAAGATGATGAAAATTATTAACAAACCCAAAAATATACCCATCCCCCCACCTAAAGTGTGTAGTGTCCTCACTATAATAAAAGATAATGTGGGAAGGAAGGATAAAACCTTATGGGTTTCACTTGTAGGATGTTTCTTGAAATTGGAGTTCCTACATTGGGGACTCTGGAAGGGCTTCATCAAAGTGCTTAAGATGCTTCCCGTTGATATTAATGTTTTGGTTTTTTCTTCATTTTGTACCTAAAAAAAACCAAATGGATAAAAATTAGTAACAATGTATTTTCCAAACCAATGAGAACGAAGCTTACCAAGATTTACCTTCACCTTTTCACTGTAAAGGAAGAACTTATGTCTAATTTGGAATTAATGATAAAGGATAATATGGTCATGGGAAGCCTTGGTTCGCTCCTTATATATACGGAAGTTCTCATATGAATCTATTCTCATTTCCTCGAGCTCTAGAATCTGTAACTTCCTTTGAAAACCTGAAACAAAAATATTAGAATTTCATTTTTTGGTGGCCCAGTAGTCCTGGCGCTCAATCTCAATATGGTGGTGAAAACTCTTTCCAAACACAATAATATAGGTTGAAAATCCAATGGGAGTTTTTAAATAAATATATTAAGCCCATAAAGAATCATTGGGTCTAAAAATACAATATTTCCAATTGGGAAAAATAGTTTTTTCAGGAATTTTTTTAACCTCTTTATTAGACACCTCAGCTTGACCATTGTTTTGTGGGTGAGAAGCATTAGAAACATGATTCCCAACCCCATAAAGACACAAAATTGATTTCATTGTTCGGTTATAGAAATGAGAACACTAGTCACTGATGATAAACCTAGGTAATCCAAACCTACCAAATATTTGGGTTCTCCAAAAATCCACAACTTCCTCAAAATCATCAGTCCTTGTGGCTCGTTCCTCTACACATTTTGAAACATAATCCACTTTCAAAAGAATGTAAAGGTTCCCAAATGAATTAGGTAATGGTCCCATAAATTCATTTCCCAAAACATCAAAAATGTCATGGAATAGCATGGGTTTTGTGTAATTTCATTTCTTTAAGATAAATTCCCCATTCATTGACAACGAGGAAAAGATTTATAGAAATCATGGGCATACCAAAAATGTGTTGGCCAAAAGAGACCAGAATCAAGGACCTTGTGTGCAGTCTATTGGGGACCAAAGTGGACCCCACAAGAAAGAGTGTGACAGAACCTAAGTACAGACTAAAACTCACTATAGGGAAAAAAACTCTTGAGGACTTGATCACTACATGTGCACCAAAGGTAGGGGTCATCCCAAATGTACCAATATGACTCATGTTTTAGACGGTCATCCTAGTTTTTATTGAAATCAGTAGGAATGAAAGATATTACCAAATAATTTAAAATTTTAGTGTACCATGGAATATCATCTTGTACTCAATACAATTTCTCATTTGGAGACATGTCATTTATGGGAATACAGGGGGATGAGTCAATGTCTAAGGATGGGTGGATCCTACTAATATGGTTAGCCACCACATTCTCTACTCATTTTTATCTCTAATTTCTAAATTGAATTCCTAGAGGAGGAGCATTAAGTTAATGGGATATGGTTTGGTTTCTAGTTTAATAAGGATATATCAAAGGGTGGTATGGCCTGAGAACACAATGACTTTACACCTTAAAAGATATGACCAGAATTTATCCAATGAAAACACAATGTAAAGAAATTACTTTTCAGTTGTGGGGTAGCTCACTTGGGAAGAGTCATGTACATGTGAGGCATATGAAATGACATGTGGAGCTCGATTGAACCTTTCTGATAAGACTTTACCAATTACATAGTTAGAGGTGAAAAACATGAGCTCAAATGGTATATCCAACCAAGGTGGTTTGACTGCTAGGGGTGATGTGAGACTACATTTTATCTTATTAAAAACATACTCACATTCTTTATCAAAACAATCCTTTTCTTTGGGGAGAAATTGGGAGAGGGGAGTGCAATTTTACTAAATTCACAAATGACACGATGATAAAATCCAACATGACCTAGGAAATACCGCACGTCTCGTACATTTTTATGTAATGGTAGGGAATAAATGACATCAACTTTTGATTTAACTACTTTGATTCCGTCCACAGAAATGACTAGTCCCAAAACTATAACTTTCTGTACCATGAAATGGAATTTATCATAATTTAATACTACATTATTTTCAATACCGTGATGTAGGATTGAACCAAGTCTACTCAATAATTCATCAAAATAGGATCCATAAATACTAAAATCATCTATGAATACTTCCATGAAATGCTTCAGGTAATCAAAAAAATACTAACCATGCATCACTAGAAACTACCTAGATTATTACATAGACTAAATGGAATACTTCTATCTACAAATACACCAAAGGGGAAAGTGAAGGTTGTCTTTTCTTGATCCTAAAAGGAAATATAGATCTGAAAGTATCCAGAATACCCATAAAGGAAATTGAAATGGGAATTCCCTACCAGCCTCTCTAGAATTTTGTCGATGAATGGAAATGGGAATGTTCCATCATAGTTTGTTGGTTTAAACGACGATAGTCTACACAAACACACAAACTATTCAGCACACGATTTGAAACTAATTAATTATTTTCATTTTTTATTATATTAAGACTAGTTTTTTAGGAACCATGTGTACTGGACTGGCCCATTGGGTGTCAAGGATGGGGTAAATAATTCCAGTATCCAATAATTTTGTTTCCTCCTTTTTAAAAACATCTAGGAGGTTTGGGTTCAGTCAATGTTTTGACAACCACACTGGTTCAGCCTCATCATTTAAAAATATATGATGTATGAAAATTGATGGGATAATGCCAATAATTTATACAAGTGTCCATCTCAAATCTTGTTTATACTCCCTCAAATGTTCAAATAGTTTCAATTCAAGATCAGGATGGTGTGAACAAGCAATGATGATAGGAAACTTGTTTCCATTCTCAATATAGGAATATTTAAAATCTTGATATAGTTGTTTTAGTTCTAATTCCTATAGATTTTGGATTTAAGGGAGTGTTTGTGAAAGTGAGAGGTCACTAATATCATGAAACTACTCAATAGTAACATCCTCGGATGTGGAATGATATTTTACAAGATTATCAGTATCATTGATGATCATGTGATCCTCAGTGTTCAAGAAATCATCAATTAATAGACATGCATGACATTTTTCTAAACCAGTACAACAATCAATGCATGATTCATTACCTAGAATTTTAATCAAGGATGAAAACTTAGAATGGGGATTAGGGGAAAGAAATTTTTTTAGGGGAAGCGATTACATTAGTTGAATTAATATAAATAGAGAGGAATGTTATTCTGAGGGGTGCTTCATGGAAACAAGGATGTTAAATTGGAAATTTTCCTCACCAAATTCCATAGATAATATACCATTATGGATATTCCCTCCAAATAATTTTTTTCATGTATTTTCAAAAACCAATTTATAGATAAGTGTGAACCTCACATGCAACATCAAACCTAGTTCAAACCAAACCTCCACCAAAATACAAAATTCAAAAACCATGAAATAGAAAAACCACCAAAATCACCAATCCTAGGATATCCAGTAGAAAAACCAATAAACGTTGTTTGAAATTATAAATGAGAAAGATATGCATATCAAATCCTTGGGTCGCATAATCTCGAGTTACGGGATACCAAGAGTAGTGCCCCCAAATGTCACCTCCACATCGGCGATTATCCCACTGGATAACAACCCAACACAACTTCTATTTATAGAAAATCCACACTATCATTGTTTCACCTTATTTGATCGTCGATGCTAAGAACCATCACCACACTAAAGAAACACAAAATCCAATGATGCAGCTAGACTTCACCCTCAAATGAGTATCAAACAGACCGATCACACGCAGAAAAACCAACCAAAACATCCCCGATTCTTTTGAGGATGAAACACCCAATATATCTAACAAACTAGTTACCATTTTCATATGAGTGAACTGACTCAAGGCTCACCTAAAGCACTGAAATCCACTGAACACCACATCCCAAAAACACATGGTTACCTCCGCACCAGGTCTGACATAGAGAGACGTAGTAGAACGCAAGTTTAGAGCAGTGATCCGAACGACTGTAACCTCTAGAAGATTCTTGTGACTAAGAAACTGTGAGCCATAAGGGTGTGTAGTACTCTAGTTTTCCAGTTGAACAACAATTCCTATGGGCTTCAATTCACCTACCTACAATGAATAGTAAATGGATTGAGGCATCACATTTATGAAGGAACCTAAATCAAGAATAGCATTATAAAAGGATTACACCCCTATGGGGCACAGAATTGATAATGTTCCAGGATCATTTCATTTGGTTGGAAGTGACGGATCTATCAATGCAGAGATATTTCTCTACAATATCACATGCTCATCACCTCAATGTTGTTGTTAGTGTGAACACATATCCTTCAAAAACTTGGTGTATCTTGGAATTATCTTTACGACACCAGTCAAATGAATTTTAACTTTCAATTTTTTGAATGTTTCTAATATTTATTTATCATGTTCAGTTTCCTTTTATTACCTAGGTTGGGTGCCCCTTTATTTAAATGTAAGAGGAATGGCTGGGATTAGCACCTCATCAACATACACACTCATTCCTTTGTCAAGGATTCTCTTTGTACAAGGTTTTACCTCATTTGGACCATTTATAGTGGTTGGGATGGTGGTTCCCTCAGGAGGGGATGACTCTACTGGAGGGGTCATTTGGATTTTTAGATGAGTTCCACTCCTAAGGGTTATAGAACTAAAATTTCCATTATCCCTAGGTTTGACTATTGGTTTAGATGGGAGTTTATGCACCCCATGACTTTGAATTTCCCCCACAGAGTTAGTGAGTTAACCTAATTGGGTTTTTAGGTCTTGTATAGCTGCTTGTGTGGTTTTCTGGAATTGGAGATTGTTGGAAAACATTTTTTTCATCTAATCTTCTAGAATAGGCTTGGGTTTTGAAGGGGGTGGTTGCAAAGGCCATTGTTAGGGTTGGGTATTTCTGGTTGGTGGTGGTGGATGACTACTCTACCCCAGTGGGTCCTATTATTTTAGAGGTTGGTTTAAATACCACCTTTCCTATAATCTTGGTTTTTTTTCCACCCGAGGTTGGATGGATAATAAGTTTCTTGCCTAAAGGGTTGGTTGTAGGGGCGACCTCGAAAGATTACCTTATAACTCTCAGAAGTTTCTATTAGTTGGGGGAATTGTTCAGAATAATGGGTGTCATAAGAAAATATTCCATAGTGTATGGGAGGATGCGATTTCAATTTCCCTTGGGAAAGAGTAAGTTTTTGAATAAGGGTACATACCTCTTCAAACTTTGTGTCCACCTTCTTCTTGAATTCAGTAACTTACAACTCATGGACACCTCAAATGGGTATATTGGATCTTGAACCAAATTATTAAGTCTTCTGAACCATGTTTTCAATTAGGGTTCTTATAGAAATTGGGTTCTGATCATCAATCACACCACCTAAAGCATCATCAATCATATTACGATCAATATGAATTAAACCATCATAAAAATACTGAATTAGAATTTGATCACTTATTTGGTGGTGTGGTAAACTTGAACAAATACTTTTAAATCTTTCCTAATATTCATGAATTATTTCCCATTTAGATTGTATTGTCCCGCATATTTCTTTCCTTATTGTTTCAGTTCTAGAGGCTGAAAAGTATTTTTCATGAAAAAGGAATTTCACGTCTTCCCACCCTCTAATTAGTGAATTACCATAATGAAACAAATCTTTTTCAGTTTATTCTATTCAAAATGTGAATTTCATAATATTAACTTGTTATTCATCAAAATTAGTAGGTTTTAATGTAGAACACATAGTATGAAATTAATTTAAGTTCTTAGGTGGATCTTCTCCCGCGAGTCCATGGAATCTTGGTAATAAATGAATTAAACCAGATTTAAGTTCAAAATTGGGGGCCTCGCCTTGAAATTGAATATAATTGTGTTGGATATCAATATAAGTTAAAGTTAGTTATTTTAATGTGATGTTATTTTCATGCATGTTATGCATGTTTATTTTAGTTTTGATGTTGGTTCTATTAGAAGAATAGGAAGGATTAAGAAGTGTGTTGAAGTTTTGTGTCTCCTCCTCCAATGGATTGTTTGGTGCTTCTTTTTGTCAATGATGTAAGATCCTCTTTGGTTATTGTTCGAATAAAATTATTTCCTCCAATAAATATTCTTTCATAAAAATGGCCTATAAAATAATTATTTTAAAAATTAACTAAAAATTATGGAAGAAAAGAAGTGAACAAATAATTACAAAATACACAACATTTTTAAAAACACAGACTAAAAACAAAAGGGATCCCGGGAAACAACACCAAGATTTGAACACGTTTTCATGACACGTCAAATTTATTATGATTTAAAGGTTGATTTGTAGTATATGTAACACCCTATGTCATCTCTCAAGGAGAATTTATTGGTTTACAGTATGAATTTCTAATAAAAAAATACTAAAAAGGGGTGTGATTTTGAGAACAGTTTTAAGAAAATAACTTAACTTAAAGAGTTTATTAGTTGAAAAAACAAGTATATTTTGAAACATATGTGTACAAGGGTTCATTGGGATTTCACATAAAAAATTAAATTTCATTATTCTTATATATTCATTTTTATTTGGAGTAATTCTTCGGTTGAAATTAATTGGAATCCCAGTTAATTCCTAAGAATTTATTTCGTTGCTTGAAGAACCAAACATAAAAATGAAAATCGTATTTCCTAGGTCCTGAAATTATTAATGGAATATAATATTCTGAAAAAGATTTAAATATCAAGAAATTAGGTACGAAAATGATTCTTGTGTTCTCCATTTGGAACCACACAAGTAACACACTCGAAACCTCACATTGATCGGTTAGAAATAAGAGCATAACATTAACGTGCATAAAAACAATAATTAAAAATTAAATCATGTAAGATACCTATAATTAAATGTTTTAACACATAAATTACTCAAAAATATTAGCTCATATATGTTTTGTAACTCCCTTGATATGTTTTTAGATCCCTCAAAATGAACACACACCATTTTTTCCAACATCGAGACGAGGAGTAATGCCGGGTGGAACTCCTTCTTCATCCTTGATCCCATTATGAGGATAAGGTCCTATAAAAAATCTAAGATGAATTTATAACTCCTCTAGAACTATAAATTTTCAGAACTTCAGATCTTGGTCAAACCACCAAATGAGGTTCACAAGGTATCATTTTATAGGTAACATGGAAGGTGGTTTGGGGCATATTTATTGTGAAAAACTACTTGTCCCATTGTTTTTGGTGGGTAGATAAACTTATCTCTCTTTGATAAAAACAAAAAAGTTTTTTCCCAACATCTTTACTATCTCCACTGAAATTTTGGATTCATTTGGAGACCCAAGGCTTGAAATATTGACATAACATAACACACCACTTTTGACTTCTTGCAGACTCGGTGGCCTGGATAGATCAGTCCATATGGGCCATCATATGGATGAATGAGGCTTGGGTATCTTGATATTAATGGAATAAATTTGAATTTCAGAGAATCCTATTAAATATTAGTTCATTTGTATTTATGTTATAGTAGCATTGTGCAATTGAGTCCACTAGGAGGATTGGATCCCACACAGTTTGGCCTATTTTTCATGAACTTATTCGTGGGCCCTACAAATCTCCTCCACCTTCAATGAAATAATCTAAACTAGTAAAATTTCCCTTCTTAATTGTGATAAAAAAAATTGAATCAAATATGAAGTGAAATTTGTTTTGTTTTTTATAATTTTCTATACAAAACTAGTTTGGCACAATAATGTAAGGGTGAAAATGAAACAGTAAATCACAGTGTGATCATTAGGTTAGTCCATTATAAGGGTTATTATAAGAGTGGTTATGGATATGATGTTCCAATTAATCTTTAGTATTATTATTTTGATTTTATTCTTAATTATGATGTTGTCTTATGAAATTTTTTAGCTAATAAGTTGAAATATATCTATGTTATGTTTTCAAAACTCATGGTTACAGACTCATGATCTCATACTACTTTTACTCATATTATATGCCAATATTAATGCTATAACTCATTATTTACAATCCATGTTTCATTTTGTATGATTTCCTTATTCTATGCTCATGTGCATTGATTATGATCACATACTGGCATGATCATCTTATATTCACTTATGATCTTTAATTCAAATTAGTTGTGTTCACCCTTACTGAGTGTTTGATTTCACCATTAGTTTGTTTCTATTTCCCTAGGTTATAGAGAGGATTATTATGTAATATATGTCTAGTAGGGTATCATATATGTAGAATTTTTTGGGAGATTATGAAGGATTATTATAGAATAAGAAATTATTTGTATAGTGGGAAAAATTTCATTTGCATTAGAAAGATAAGAGTTTTGTTACTTGAATGTTTTTATCAATTATCTAATAGTATAAACATAAATGGTATTGGGTATGTAATTTACTCAATGTTTTTTATTGATAAAATAATTATAGATTGTCAAATTTGGGTTGCTTCAGTTGGTATCAAAGCCAATATGTAAAGAACGTGTTTTTAGCACTGGGTCTGAATGTACAAGTATGGGTAATCAGAACCATAACTATTAATTAAATCACATTAATTTTCATATTGTTCAACTAGAAAAAAATTTCTAAAAACAATTAAAATTGAATTAATTGTCATAATGTGAAAATGGATTAATTTTTTTAATGGAAAGTTAAATTGTAGAATTAAATTCTTTTTGTACAGGGCTATATCTAGATTTCTCAAACTCCCCCAGATAAATCTATATATTTTCTCCTATAATTTTTTCAAAAAATAAATAATTTTTCAAAATGATATTTAGTATATTATTTTGCTTGATCGGAACTATCCTGAATTGGAAGTGTAGATTTTTTAAAACATTACAATGTAAGTGGGAAAAATCTTCTTAATGTTAATTTAATTTTTTCTATAATTTAGTCGATGATTTATCTAGATAAGTTTCCCTTGATCCTAAAGCTTTATCTTTTGTTCCATATCAGTTTGTTTGTATTTTTTAGATCATTATTTTTTTTATAAACTTAATTTTTCATATTATATTAGTTACCATGTTAATATACTGTCAAGTGTGTGTGTGTTTCCAACATAGGAAATTTCCTTTGAAAATTTTCATTGTAAATTAGCATTGTAAATTTCTAGTATAAATTTACACCATTTATTTATATTAATATAATTGTATATACATATGCATGTATGTACATATGTATATGTGTAAATTAATTATGTATTTATACACTTATACTATTATGTATTAATAAATACATTTTTGTGTGTGTGTACACTAACACATAAATTCTTACACTTAAATTTGTATGAATGTATGCATGTTTATAGATAAATAATATATATCACCCATGAAACCTAGTGGGTGATGCCTTATTCCTCTACATAAGGAATGGAAAGCACCCACTGGACCTATTTTATTAGATTTATAAATGACCTGAACCCCCTATGGATAATTGAAATCTCTCAATCTTGACCCAAAGAACCTAAATATTTTGACCTGATTACATTCACTTTTTTTCTAGTATGTTCATTACCTGGCCATGCTAGGTGGCCCCTCACCTGCACAACCTCAGTGCCTAAGGCATCTAGCTACTGCCCACTGGCTCACCGACCAACCCTTCTCCCATTGTTATCCCCATCGACACGTACGGCTCTTATCACCACTCACGAAAATCTTGGGCCCACCACCAATCCCAATCATCAAGCAAGGGAACCACTTTAATCACCTTCCCCATTGTAAATGGGAATCGATCATCAGCACCACCCTAAAACCAATAAAATTTTTCGCCCCTACCTCTTCCCTACCTGGACCGTACATCCACATGTCGATTTTTCCTACATAAGTTGCTACTATGATGAACACCCTCGTTATTCACCATGCACAGGGACCACCACCACCCGACATGCATCATATAGACACTAGAAATAGGAAGAAACCCAAATCACTAAATTTAATTGGTGGGAACACATCTTTTGGGGGTTGAAACATGGATGAGAGATGCAACTAACGATGTTCGTTCCACATTAATGAATTCCCATTTTCAATACACATTATATATATATATATATATTAACATTTATGTTATATGTGTATGCATTTATATAAATATATTTATATTTATATATAAGTGTGTGTGTGTTTAAGTTATTTATTTTCATAAAAGTATAGAATAATGAATGCATTTATTTAAATATTAAAAAATTATAGTGTGGATTTACACTGTAGATTTACAATTTTAAATTAAAAAACATATTGATATTAGTGTGTGTGTGTGTCTGATTTTTTCTTTTTTTGCAGTATTATATATATATATATAATAATTGTTTTCAATATATATATATATGTAATATACTATGAATTTTCTATGGATATTTCCATTCAAATTTGAAATGTTTTTATTGGAAAAAAAAATTAGTAAAATTTTTTATTAGTAATTAAGAATTTTTATTGTGAATATTCTTTGAGAATTTCATTTAGAAATTAAGATTTTTCCATTGGAATCAATTTTCAAGAATAAATTACATCGGTAACTAGATATTTACAAATAATTTTCATTGAGAATCTATATTCAAATTTTAAAAGTTTCAATTACAAATAAAAATTTGAATCAAAATATTCACTTGTAATTTTTATTATAAATTATGTTTATATAAGATATATTTGTGATTAGTTTTAAATTTTCATTACAAATTTTTATAAAAATTTCAATTTTAATTTTGCAAGTTTATAATGGAAATTAAAATTTCACTAAAAAATTCCATTCTCACTAGTAACTACAAATTTTCAATGGAATTTTCCATTGAAAATTATGTTTCGAGTAGATAATTTCACTGGTGGCTGGAAAGTTTCACTATGAACATTGATTAGAAATTTCTATTAGAAAGTAAATTTCAAGTGAAAATTTTAGACGGAACCAATAAATATCAACTATTATTTTTTACTGAAAAAATATATTATAATTTAATAAAATAATTAAAACTAAACTTCAAGTAAAAAATTAAATTGGTTTTCACAGTGAACATTTATTTAAATTTTTATTGGAATTTTAGAAGTTTAAATTCAAAATAAAATTTATAGTATAAATTTTCACTCACTTTTGAAAATATTTATGATGGGTATCCATTAAAATATTCTACTGAAACTTTTAAAATATATATTGAAAATAAATTTTTTTTAGAAATTTAACAGTGGTGATTGAAAACATTCACTGTTATTTTGTTTTGAAAATTTATTTTTTAATTTGTAAAATTCCATTGGGTTTTATATTTCAAGTAGGAATTTTTCTCAACAAATTAAAATTTAAAATAAGAATTTACATTTACCAATTCCATTGAAAATTTGGAATTCTTTGTTGTATAATAAATTTTTATTAGAAAATTGTATATTTAATTGGAAAATTTCAGTGGAAATTTTAATTGAAAAAATACACTATATCATCATGATCTGTGTACCAGGAAAAGAGTGAAAATTTCCAATTACTGGTAGAAAATTTAGTTAAAAAATTAATACACAATTATACAATTTGATGTATTTTTGAATATTTAGAAGACAAAATTAATAAAATATAATCACAAATTAATTCTTTATTGAATCAACTATCAAAGTTAAAGAAATCTATTATATTTTCAAAGATAAATTTCTATTTTGATATTATTTTTAATACTATAAGCATGCATAAAATATTTTTATAAATATGGGTTTTTTCATGCACTAAATTAAATTATATATATTTATATAATTTGTTGGAAATTATTTTTAATGTCTATAAAAATATTCAATGTTTATTATATCTATAATTTATTTTTAATGAGAAGTATATAAGAGTATTATTACACAAAATGGATAATTTGACCATCCATTTATCCCTTGGGAGAAAATATTAAATAGAAAATTGTAAATCCTTTGGAACCGACTTTTAAATGAAAAACAACTTTTTAATTAATATTTAATCACACTAATACAAATCAGAAAAAATATAGCACTATCATTTATCAATGGTTTTAAAAAGTACCGATAAATAGAATTCTTTATCAGTGATTTTTAAAAGAACTAATATAATATATATTTTATCAGTGTTAAAAACCCTACTATAGAATTAAGAATATTGAGAAGTTCCCTTTATTAGTGCTAAAACAAGAACTGACAAGGGGTGATTTTATTAGTTCTAGATAAAATCACAAATAAAGGGTATCTATATCGATGCTAAAAAAACCCTGAAAAATTATCACCTTTATCATTACATTGTTAGCACTAATAAAGGTTATATTTATTATTTTTAATCTAGAAATATTAATAGTGATTTTTATAATTAAACACACATACACAAATAAAAAATTTTAACACTATCATTTTATATTTTCATTTATTAATATTAAATATTTAATATATTGTGAGTTTAATTATAAAATTTCATTCATTTTTATATTTTTATTTAATACATACTATTTATTACATTTTAATATATATATATATATAATTTATTCATTTTTGTATTTATTTCATTAACAAATTTTTGAATACTTTAAAAATTTATTCATTTTAATTTTAATTTGTTTAATATTTAAGTAATTTTATTATTTTTTAATATTTATTTATATATTTTTTGTATTAAAATTTAATGCATTTAATACAATTGTAATTTATATAATTAATATATATAATCATTTTCAATTTAATATATGTTCATTTTTAATTTTTTTTAATTTATATGATTAGTAACACTTATTAATTTTTTAATATTTTCTCAATATATCTATTTTTTAATTAAATTTCAATAAGTTTTTACATTCATTTATTTAATATTATTTATTCATTTATAATGATTTTTTTTCTTCTTTTTTAATTTCTTTTTTTTTATATTTATTCATTTAATATTTGCATAATTTTATCTTTTTTAATATTTTTTAGGCATATTTATTCATTAATATATTAAATATCCATAATATAGAAATATATTTATGTATATATATATATGTAATACTTCCGTAAATATGATTTATATAATAAAAAATATGTATTTACACTGAAAAAGTTATGTATTTATTGAAAATGGTTTATAAAATAGTTAAATATAAATATTAAATAGAAAATTTACAGATTAGTATCGAGTCATAGACATTTAATAACATAATATATAAATGTCATCTGTTTTTTATATTTGATAAACATAAAACGTTTCCTCTATATAAATTAATTTTACACACACATATACATAATTAATGAAATTTTATATAAAAACACACACACACACACACAATATTTTTGTAGTTTAATCATTTTTTAATATTCATTTTAGAATTTAAATTTTTTAATATTTAATTTTTAATATATTATGTTTTTAATTGGTAACTAAATTTTATTCATTTTTTGTTTTATTTAATTCATACTATTTATTACTTTTAAATATTTTTTCTAATTTATTAATTTTTAATATAATTTATTCTTTTACAATATTAATTATTTTTTTAATATGTTAGTAAGTGATTAATTTTTAATTTTTATTCTTTTAATTTTTTTGTAATTTTATAGATTTTTAATATTTATTTATAAATATTTATTCATTAACATTTAATTTTTTTAATATGGTTATAATTTAAATAACTAATATGAATTCATTTTCATTTTAATATGTATTCATTTTTAATAATTTTAGTGATCTATATAGTTACTAACTCTTATTCATTTTTTTAATATTTTTTTAACAAACTTATTTTCTAAATAATTAAATTTCACTCTTTTTTAACATTCATTCATTGGATATTATTTATTCATTAAAAATTTCTATTATTTGTTTCTTTTGTATTATAATTTATTCATTTTAAATATTAATTCTTTTAATATTTTTGTAATTTATTCATTTTTAATGTTTATTTATACGTATTAATTCATTTTGGTTTAATATTTTAATATAGTTAAAATATACCTAATTAAAATGTGTTTAATTTTATTTTAATATATATTTATTTGTAATTTTTTTATAAATTTATATAATTAATAAAACTTATTCATTTTTAAAATTTTTTGAGGTCTATTAATTTTTAATTATATAATTTCAATCATTTTTAAGATTCATTCATTTAATATTATTTATTCATTAATATTGTTAATTATTTTCAATTTTTTATAATTTAATTATTTTTAATATTTATTCATTCAGATTTTTATAATTTATTTTAAGCTGTTTTTATCGGTTCTTAATAAAGCTCTAATAAAATATTCTTTGTTCAACGCTAAAATGGAAAGATCCGATAAAAGATATCATTATTAGTTGTAAAAAGTTAGGACTGCCAAAAGATATGTTTTACCAGTGCTTTTCATTTTAATGTTGACAAAAGCATATTTTATCAGTACTTTTTAAAAGTCTTGATAAAACTCTCTTTGGCCTTTTAAAAGCAACCCCAACAGAAACCCCAATCACTCACGCCATTCAAGATTTCACTAAATTTTCCATTTTCCACCACTCTTTTAGTCTTTGTGATGAATCGACCCTCCAAAAACCGAAGGTATGTGATTCTTTGTACTTATTTTTAATTGATTATGCATTGTTTCATGTTTTTTAGTTCTTTTTCCACCGTAATTGATCTCTGAACCCCTAGATTTTAATCTAATTTTTTAGTAATATTTTTCAATATGTGTTGAGAAATTGTTTTCCAAGATCCAAGGGGTTTTCTCTTTAGATCTCTTGGGTTCCCTCTAGATTCAAATCTCCTTTTTTCATTTTACTATCTTGGAATGCGAGTTTCCCTTTACTTTGATTTGAAAGTCTATTCTTGAGTGTGTTTATGTATATATAGTGGAAGAGGATGATCATCTGAGTAATATAAGTGGGGAGTGCAATTTCATTAGTAGCATAAGAAAGGTTAGGGATTTTTTATTGGGGTGGGCTGTCAAAAGTGATTTTAATTATTTAAGATAAAATAAGATGGCCATCTTTGGTGGTCAGTACTACTAAATATTTGAGACCACCAATAGAGGTTTCACATGTCCCCCTTTTCCATATAATTACATTATTTGTTTCTACTATATTAACCATTGAGTTAATATATTATAAATAATCTATAATTTAAAATAGGAAAACTATTTCATAGTTAATAACTCAATGATTGGCTGATTCTAACTAACCCTGTGGAATGAATATTGGTTTAGTTAAATGATTTTATTTAGGGTAACTCAGAGGAAAACATGAACATTTAATTTAATATTGTTTTAATTTGGTGCATTCAATAAGAATCCTTTTATTATCAAAATATATCATCATGTCTCATGGAAAAAACAAATTCTTCTTTTTTTGAAAGATTGATAGCTAAACATTAAAATGATTCACTTCTTTTTAGTACACATTCATTATATATCAACATTCTTATCTCATATAAAATAGATAACTATTCAATTCATTAATTGGTATTTTCATTTCATCTCTTGCATAATCTAGTGTTTTTATCATTTTTATGATTCTCTTATATGTGATTCTATGATTTTATGAACAATATTTCCATCAACACAATATTATTTACCTTCATCTTCAAAACCATTAACAATATTAAGAAATTATTATGAAATTTATGGAATTATTTTCCAATGTAACATCTAAATCAACTTATATTTCACTCTAACCATTAATTTGTGGGTCTTTTTACCCCTGTATATACCATTATTTTTTACCATCATAATTTTCCATAAGTTTTGAGCCATCATACAAGATAAAATATAGATGTAAACATTTAGTCTTAATATACATAATATTTTATCTCTCTCTTAATTATTATAGACCATGTACTTCTTAACTTAAAAAAATAAAAAAAAAATATAAACCCAGAAAATGATTATTTATAAAAGGAAGAAAAACAACGTATAATTATTAAAAATCTAAAATATGAACATTTTTAGTGAAACTTATTTTTCATATTTAGTCTAGTGTCAAGACTGCAAGATGACACCCCAAGAATTTTTTCAATTGGTCATAGGTTGATAACTAGTATCAATGTTAAAAAACATAAATATACAAAACAATTCTAATTTTTTAGATTCAATACAACTATATATAAAAAATTAAAATTGTGAATAAATGAATAAATCTGTATTAAATAATGAAATTAATGTATATATAATAAAAAAATGAAATAGAACACCACCAAATCCCAAGAAAAATTATTTCATAATAATAAAAATCCTTTTCCTCAGTTATTCCTAGAATATGAATAAAATAAATTCCAATACTCAATTACCAAATAAACTCAATTTACTTAGAAAAAATGAAATTGATCACCACCATTGAATTTATTTGATAAATATGAAAATAATATTCACAAATAAGGGGTGACCATATAAATATATTTAATATCTTCTTATACTAAACCCTGAGGTGTGTAAGAGAATGATGAATATTTAGACACACGTGAATAAAGTACATTTCACTCAATAAAAAAACAACCATCTTCTTGGTAAGAATATAATAATCCCTCAACCTCATACCTAATGCGATGAAATATTCATAAATCACACTCTATATATGCATATAAATATAATATTACTTACACCAAAGTTCTTCAATAATGACTTCACAAAACATATACTTACCAACTCATTTCTATTAATTTCAACTTCTATTCTCTTTTTTTCTTGAATTTTTTTATCTTTTTCATGTATCAATAAAGTAATATAGATATCCCATATACAAAATATCAGTTATAATCCTAAATGCATTAAAACATCCCATTGGGAAACAGGCATTCCATTACCATATCACTATCATTGTACCGTATTAAAAACTTTAATGGGGGAGTGAGTAAATTAAATATATTGGTCATAAAAAAATCATAATGTATAGATGCTCAATTAAGGTTACATAGTATATTGTGGGAACACAAAACATCTAAATGCTCAAATAGAAAGAAAAGAAAATACTAATGACCATATTTTTCAAAATTCATTAAAAAAATTGTTTTTATTGCTTCCTTGAGTGTCCAAAGTGCATATGAATTTTTTCTGGGGAAAATAATAAAATTTATTTATAGAATTAATAACTTTATCCTTTGATTATAAATACTATAGGCTTCTTTAAAACAAAATATTTATAAATTTACACACAAATATCTTTATATACACACATATACATAATTTTATATTTACCCTGAAATTTTTATACTTTTTACATATAAATATATATATATATATACATTATTTTCATAACATGTGTGTATTTATTATTATTTTTGTGAAAAATGAATATTGTTAAACCAAATAATATGGATATGAATCAAAAATAGATAGATGATAACCATATGAAAGAGGATTATTATGATGGAAGAATGTTTTTTTTCATGGATTAGATTGAAGCGATAAATATTAGAATAAACAAGATGAAAAATTGAATTTACATACAGACAAGGATGATACTATGATTCATAGATAATTTGATATGAATACTAAAGTAAATTATTATAGAGATTGTATAAAATAAATTCCAATGTAAATTTAAAATGACCATAACGATTGTTCATTTTTTGAGAAGTTAAATAGTTATGTAGAGAGATCATTGTATACTGGTTGTACTAAATATACAACATTTCATGCATTATTAAAGCTATATAATTTGAAAGCTTGTAGTAGATGGAGTGACAACAGCTTAAAAGAGCTACTTTATTTAGTGGATTATATTTTACTAGAATAAAATGAGATTCCTTGTTGAATATATAATTCTAAAGTAATTATAAATTTAATTGGAATGATCTTTGAAAAAAAATCATGTGTGTCTAGATGATTTTATATTATTTCTTAAAGACCAATAATCACATATAAAATTACCTAATTGTGGCATGGATTTATGCAATAAAATATGAATCAAACCCTTCAAAAGTTATATGTAATTTTATTTTCATTACCAGGTTTAGATGATTAAAATATATGTTAAGAAACCTCTAGAAAATCTACATGACACACAGATACAAGAATTGATGATGGGAAATTATGTCACCCAACAAACTCTCCTTGGTAGAAAAAAAATTATTATGATTATCCAGAATTTGTAAACAAGTTTAGAAACATTCATCTTGCATTGTCTTTAGATGTGTTGAATCATTTTGATATATAAATTAATACTTATAGTACAGGGACAATTATGTTAGTAAAATATAACTTAACACTATGGTTATTAATAAAGGGAAATTACAATATGATTTTTGTGTTATTATATCTGGACTAAAACAACCTGGTAATGATATTGATGTCTATTTTGGTCCATTAATGAATAATCTAAAATTTATGTGGGTTTCATGTGTTATATTGTTTGATTCTCATAGAAGTGAAGAGTTCACATTGAGAGTCATATTATATGGGAAGAGAAATTAACTTCCTTTTTATGGAATTTTTTTAGGCTATAGTGTTAAAGTAATATTAGGGTGTCATATTTGTGAAGATGGTAAACAATTAGTTAAGTTGATACATTCCTTTAAGAATATAGTTTTACGAAATCAAATTTTTTTACCCTAATGACATAAATAATGATCATGGATGACATCATTCTATGGAAATATTGAACAAGGTATTTTTAAGGTTGGTTCCTTAAAACCAACTACTATGTATTTTATGATAACTTGTATTTATAATTTTGAATATTAATAAATTTATTACCACTTCAGGATTTTTATTCTATATAACATAGAATGTGATAATGTTCCAACAGTACTTCTCGCAATAAAAGGTCCTAGTAGTTCCTCACTATGATGAGAACCTAAAAGTTCTATAACACTATTCTTAAATATATACCCTATAGCCAGATGATATCATTTTTGGGACACAAATGATATAAGCTATCAAGGGTGGTGACTCATAGGACTTTGAGGAACCTTCTCAGGGTGTACAACCCTGTTAATATCTGGTGTAGGATTTTATGAGAATGAGGCCCACTACTAGGAAATCCACATTTATATGTGTCATTGGATGTTCCTATCTATATATGTGTTTATTTATCCTTAGACTTTAAGATTAATATTAATGAGTATTATGATCCACATACTTTTATGTATTGACAAAAATCATGAAAATAGATTTTCACGGTGAGGTAGGATACATTTGGTGTTTTTCGAGTAGTATTGAATTAATGAATAATTTGAGAAAGGATTTGTCCCCTGTGTTATTTAATAGAATTTTATATCTTAGGAATTTTAATAGAAATGATATATCCTAAATAAATCCATGTCCATGGAGTCCTCAAGGAAAGTTCAAATTCAAGGAAGTCAAAGAAAGAGACATCTAACGCATGGGTTGATGGCCCCAACATATAACCTTCTTGATTATAGATATCATGATAAAGGGATTATATTACAAAATAAATGTACATATGAGGTATTATATCATTATAAAATTAACTACTTTCTTTATGGGTTCCTTTTCATGTTTCTATATGCTATCTTTGGACTTTAGGCTTCATCGCCCAATGCCACTAAGAAAGTGGCCTAGAGGATCACACACTAAGTGTATCCAGAATCTCTGTTCAATAATATATTATTATTTATTATCTAAAAAGTTAAATAAATATTATTCCTATATTTGGTTTCATAATTATTCATGTTTAACTGATCTCATATATTCTATCACCCGTTATTCGATATAATATTATGTGAGTGAAATATTTAATAAATATTTATTTTCTATTTAGGGAATATAATATTTATTTATTTATTTAAAAATAATACAGTGATATTTATTTAATAAATAAATAGTCATTATTCAAGGCCCAATAAATATTATGGAGGAATGGTAAACTGAGTTTAATAGACCGATGAGAAATAATAAATAATAAATGTTATTTTATTAAACAATGTTTAATTTAATTTTCAAGTTAGGTGTGTATCAAGAAATAATAATATCATTATTATTATTTCACATGGGGTTATATAGCGATTAAATAAATAATAAAGTGCCTCTGTGAAATTATTTATTTTAACCTTAGCATTATATAAACCCAATTATATTATTTCCTTAGAGAGCCAAATAATTTGTTTGGTTTTGAAGAATGAATTTAGTGAATCCTATCAAGCCCTAGAGAGCTTCATTATCCAAGAACTCTCCCAATAATGGAGATAAATATTCCTCCACCTCCGACTCTCAAGTCAAGAAAGATCAAAGAGAATGATTTGGAAGTGGTTCTCGAGGTGATTAAAGGAGGATGACGCAAGTGATTGGATCTTTCATGCTAGCACCTAGATATTCCTACGATGTTGTTTGGAGATTTATAGAACATGCATTGATCACTACTAGAGGAAATATGATATTTACTCCTACAACACAACGATGGTACAACGTAGATCTGTTGTCAGATCCATCAATGAAGAAAAGATTCCATCAAGGTAATTCTTTAATTAGTAAAATTAATTATAAATAATATGTGATGATCCTTTATAAGGTTCTATAATTCTATCCCATGTCTGGTTTCTTTGATTCAATTATATATATCATGATGTTTATTGTTGCATAAATCTCATATTGATCGTAAACCATGATAAAAAATAAATGTTGGGCACGACCCATCCCACACTTCTATTGTGCCCAGAACCTTCTTGTGGTATCAGAATAGGCACATAATTATTTAAATATTGTTAATTGATTTATACATTTGTGATTTAGTTTTAAATTAAAGTTTAATCATTATTTTAATTAGAATTGAGAGATCTTATTCTTCATCCTTTGTTTCTAGTATATCTAATTAATATGATTATTTTTACAAATAAAATAAAATCAAGTAACACATTCGATGATATCAAGGATTCCATCCAAATAACATAGGAGTACACGTTGTGTAACTAGAGTTACGCGTCGTATACTTGTGTTCAATGCATCTAGAATTAATTTAGTAATTAATTCAAACCATGTGAATTAATTAAACATGTCATATTTTTTTCTTACACCACATGTTAATCAGGCCAAGGTGTTGAATGGTCAGCTAGAGTACACACCATGGAGCTCATATACACAGTGTGTAGTCCCTTTCAGTCACAGAAAGGTCTTGCATTACCATACATGGCCAACCTGACTGATTATCATGTATGTCGGAGACCACACACCATGTAGTCTCTTATACATGCCTTGTAATCAAATTGTATGGGCACAATTTACACATTGTGGCCCTAGGCATGTTCCTCGGATATACGGTGAGAAATATATATTTCATATAGCTAGGTTTTACATGTCGTGTACTTATACCAAATTACATAGATTTAAAATTTGTTTGTTATATTGTGTAAACCTTATCGACATGTGTTTATGAAGGGTAATTAAGTTGATATGACATGCCATTTGAAGGGTTTTAATATATATATATATATATGTTTAATTAATATTTATGGAATGTTCAGATCGATATATCTTATATGAGTCACATTATAGTTGTTACACCATGTGCATTAAAGTATGACACATTATAGAAAAATCATGTAATTTGTGTAATCATTCATTTGATACTACACATCCTGAAATTACATGATAAGTCGTGTATTTTATATGTCACAAGAATAGACTATATATTATTGTAATACATTTTGGGTATATTTGGACTTGTATTCCCTATGTTTCCTCCCAGGAAAATTTACAGACACATTTAATTTTATATAAATTTACTTATTTTGTATAAAATTATGATGGATAAGGATATCAAGGAAATTGGGATCAGAATTATGATAAAATAATTGATTATTTAAATATGACAATTAATTGATTCCAAAGATATTTATCATAAATAATAATAATTATGAATTGAATTCTATTTTTAATAAATGTGTAATTTTTTTCATAAATGTGGATGATCATGATAATAGAATAGACCTTTGTATTTGATTGGTTTCATTTAATTTATTAATAAATCAAATTGTTGGCATGTGTGCCTTCTCTCCTCTAATCATGTTAGGGAAAGAATGTACATGGTTTCTTTTATGTAAACCCCTTGTTTCTCACATATACGTGTGAGTAAAATCATATGTAATAGATGGATCTCCCATGTTAGTTAAGGTTGTTCAAATTTGGAGCTGAGGTGAAACCAATCAAAGATAGATACATAAGGGTACATGTGGAAAGGTGTAACATGAACCATAATTAGTTAAAGGTTTTTTTGTCCTAAGTCAATAGTTATTTTATCAAACACTATATAAACTTACCATTAGTTAAAGCTCATGATCATACTGATTTATTTCTTTTTTTTCAGTCAAGTTGTGTGGTTATTTCATTGTGGATTCTTTTTTACGATCACATGAATTAATGAAATCAACAACCATGCAAGATATAACTATTTTTTTCTTATAAGTAAATATTATCTAATAATTGTTTAATCACTTATGTAAATCAAAATAATATTAACAATAATGTGATAAAGATAATAATTGTAAATTTATGCATAAAAGTATAAAATCCATAAATTATTTATATTAAGTTTTTATAGACTTTCACTACTTCAGATAAAATTAAACAGTAGTTCAAAGTGATTTACTATCCAAATTTGGGGTGATTCCAACTATTAAAAAATTCTAACTTGAAGTTTTTGGCTAAAGTAACTTAGTTCAGATCAAGGTTTGACTTCCAAAGCAGGCCTTATTATAACTAAGAGGTAAGGGTTGAGGAAATCAAATTTAAGGATTTTAGCATTGGGGAGTCCACACAACATAGTAAGGAAATGTGATTTAATGTAGTTAGAATTTGCGATACCTACCTAAAACCATTCATGTTTCTTGACCATAAAAGTTAGGGTGATGATAAGGGGAATATGGATCATTTCCACTTGAATGTCCAAGAAACAGAATATTCTAAATCCAATAGTGAGGGATATTGGGTTTCGATAAAATAGTGGTGGTTTAATAAATATAATATCTATTTATTTTTCTTAATTTTATAATATAAATTTATAAAATTATGTTCATTTTATTTTGTAGTAACAAAATTAAAATGTCTTTAAACATGTGATTATGATCCACACTTGAGAAGGATTCCCTTCTCACAAGCATAAATTTTCAAGAGTTACAAATGTGATTACTCCTTACACTTCACCATGAAAACAAATAGCATGTTCTCCAAGAACCTATTCCTAATGTTCCTGGAAATGAGGCAAATAATGAAGAGTTATCAATCCATAAGAAAAATTTGAAAAATAGTCTAGATGTTCAATGTTTCATGAAATCATCCAAGTCCAGTGAACTTTTGAAGCAACATGTGGGCATTGATACTATTAAAATGATGTCTCACCTTTGAGATCTCTATCTAGAGGAGGCCATAAAAGAGAGTTATGATATCTCTAATGATTTGTTTATAACTAATCATGGAGATTCATTGCTAGCTAGGCCTCATGTAATCAATATTATTGGATAAATTTAATTCCTAGACATCTTAGTGATTAAATTTTCAGATAATTTGCTTACATATCTCATGCTTTCATCAATACCCAAGACCTTATTCAGTTTTATTGTTAATTACAATCTGAACACTAATGAGAAGAGTCTTTTTTAACTTCTTACCTTGATTATCCAAGTAGATAAGGACATTGGGCATGAAAAAACCCATGGTCCTTATGGTGAATATGAAAAATAAGAATAAGAAAAAGGTTCCCAAGACTCATAAAAATTCAAAAGCTTCTGAGCACCATCCTTATAAGAACAGAAAGATCTAGATATCGTTCAAGGAAAAGGAGGTTGTATGTTTTTCATGTGTAACGCCAAATAATTTGAAGAGGAACTTCACCTAGAAAAAAGGGGAATATAAAGTTGTGTTTTTTATCAATTGTAATCTTTCAATATCTACACACTGGGTATTAGATACGTCTTTCTTCTCTCACTTCTGTATCCAAATGTAGGAACCAAGTAGATTCTAAAATATTTCTAGAGTAGATGTATATCTTATATTAGTTAATGTTTCAAGGATGTATCCTCTAGCAATTGGTGACTACCACCTTTCATTTCCAATAGGAATGATTTTGGTTTTAAAATATTTTTATTATGTACCTACAGTTACCAAGAATATAATTTCTGTATCATGTCTTGAAACAAAGGGTTTTATTTTCATGTTTGAAAATAAATATTTTTTCATATATAAATAAAATATATGTTATGGTATGGAACATTTAAATAATGGTATTAATATATTAAATTAAAATACAAAATATTGGAAATTAATAATGAATTATGTTCACACAACTTATAAAAAACCCTTCTTTGGCATCACCATTTGGGTTATGTAAACGAGAAGCGTTTGAAAAATCTCTTTCTATATATTTATTTAGACTCTTCTGAGAAAAAACCACTTGGATGATATCATTCTTGTTTACAAGGAAATATGACTAAACCACTATATGGTGGGAAAGTTAAAAGGGCCAGAGAGCATCTATGATTGGTATACACTGACGTGTGTGAACCATTTCTAGTAGAATCTAGAGTTTGATATTCTAACTTAATAACATTTTTGATGACTTGATTAGATATGACTATGTCTATATGAGGATGTATAAGTCTGAGTCCTTTGAGAAATTCAAGGAATTCAAGAATAAAGTAAATAATAATCCTGGAATTAAGATAAGGAAGCTTCAATCGGATCGAGGTGGTGAATATCTAAACTAAGAGTTCATTTCTTTTTTATAGGAGTTTCGGATTGTATCTCAACTCACTACACCTTACACAACGTTGTGGAATGGAGATAGTGAAAGGAGAAACCATACCTTGTCCGACATGGTTGGGTCGATGATGAGCCATGCATATCTTATATTATTGTTTTCGGTATATGAATTTCAAATTGTGGGATACACATTAAAACGAGTTCCAAATAAATTAGAAAATGGAATTTCCTTCATGTTATTGAGTGTAAAGAAACCTGTTTTATTGAATACAAGTGTATGGGGTTGTGAGGAATTTGTTAAGGCCTTCTCAAGAAACAAATTCTCATCCTAGGAGTACAAAGTTTATATTTATAAGATATCATAATGAAACAAAGTGATACTACCTATATATCCCCTCATTAAATAATGTGACTATCTCCAGACAAGCCATATTTCTTGAAAAGAAGTATATCCTCAAAAAAAGGATAGTGGGAGTAAAATTGAATTTGGTGAAGTTGATGATAAATATACAAAAGAGTTGGAGTATGAACAAGTTCCATAGGTCCCTTTGGAAAAAGTAGTTCCTAAAACAGATGTATTGTGTAGGAGCATAAGAGAGGTAATAGAATCAGAGATATGTTTTTTTCTAGTTACCAATGATGTTGAATCATTATTGGTTTACAATTATGAACCTCTATCCTAAAAATAAACAGTAGAGAGATCAAAATATCCATGACAGCAAGAATCCATGAATTATGAAATTGATTTAATGTATGAGAATTGTGTTTGGGTTTTGGTTGATGCGCTAGATGATGTAAACCCTATTGGATGCAAATGTTTATTACAGAGGAAACATGACATGGAAGGAAAAGTAAATACCTATAAAGAAATTCCAGTGGATAAAGGGTTTAAATAGCATCAAGGAATGGATTACAATGAAACCTTTTCAACAGTTTCCATATTTAAATCCATCAAAATTCTAGTTACTATAGCAGCTTACCATGACTATGAGATTTGGAAGATGGATGTCCAAACTTAATTCCCTAATGGGAACCTTCATGAAGATGTCTATATGTCACAACCAAAAGGTTTTGTGACTCTAGGTGATTACAAAAGGATTTCCAAGTTTTATAGATCCATTTAGTATTGTAGAATGAATTTGGGTCACGGAACATTAGAATTGATGAAACCATAAAAGAATTTGGTTTCAATAATAAATAAAGTGATCCATTTGTTTACAAGAGGTTTAGTGTAAAGGTATTCATTATCCTAGTAGTATATACTGATAAAATATTACTTATTGTAAATGACATACCAGTTTTACAGTCTATTAAGAACTGGTTAAAACAGTGTTTCTCTAGGAAGGAATTAAGTGAAGCAACCTATATCATATGGATCAAGATTATTCATGATATATGAATGGCATTGTCTTGGGCACTTTCAAATGATATTTGGTTTTGGGTTACTTAGGTACAGTAGAGTGGCTGACCAAGGTCATCTCTCAAAGGAGGAAGTAAATTAAAACAGCTTCATAAAGTTATTCTAAAAAAAATGAAATAGAATAAAAACACTACTTGAAAAGATGAGGGTGGTTTTTTATCCTTTATAAAACTAGAATAAGTTTTCTGGAAGAATATTTCATTCTTTTTGTTTTTAATTTTGAAATAAAATTCGACGCAACTAGAATATGTTTTTTTAGAAAATATATAAAAGGCATAATAGATATAACTCTACCTATTAAATCAATTATTTATCATTATCATCTAAATTAACATCCAATTAATTATGATCCCCTAACTTTTAAACCCAGAACACGAGTAGAATTAAATTTACCACAAAGATGAAGTGAATTAAACCCTATGCTAGCTTTGAAACATGCAATCATAGCACCCTGCTTTGATTACTATTCTAAATCTAGCTTATGGTCAGTCGTAAATTAAGGCACATTTCCATTCTGGAAAATGAGGATGAATTGAGCTTTTATATTATATTTGAACTCTATAAATTTATCCTGTGTGGTCTTGTTTTACCGATTAAGTTTTCACTCTCACAATTTACCCAATACTCGACCTCGTGTGTTTTTGTGTTAATTGTTCAATTGCTTGATTAGTTTATCATCACATAAAAACTCAATTAATGGATCATATTAAGTTAATTAAAGTAGATAAATGATTTAAAATAATTAAATTAAGAGGGTAGAAGATAGATCGATCATAAAGAGAAATACTCTTCCAAGGGCGGTGTGGTTACGGGGAGACATTTTGCATTTGCAAAGGATTGAAAGGGTAGAACCCAATCTCGCCTACACTCTTGATTCCAGACTAATTAGGAAGATTAATAAAATAATAAATTTAATAAAAACGTAATATAAGAGAAGAATTAAAATAATAACAAAGAATTTTATTTTAAAAACACAAACATTACAATATGAGGAAGAAGAAGAGGCCTTCAATGAAGGGATCCTTACTTCAAGAGATACCCTTATTGAATTTCATGGATAATTGGAGTGTAATCTCTTATAATATTTCCTAAACATCCTAATGAACTTCCCAACCTCACCAAATGAGAAAAAAAATTTATAGAGTGGTGGGAAGGCTAGGTTCAAAGTCGTTTCAAGTGTGAATGGGGAATCTCGGCCAAATATTTAATGCCAATTTGCACCACCCATTTGACCACCAAAATGCGTGAATAATCTCTTCTTATAGTATTATGATTTGTTATAAAATTCATACCAGATATCCTCTCAAACTTTTGACCTAATACAATCAAGTATGAAGAACTAATGAACCAAATACAGAACCCATGTCCATTCTAGAGAGTCAGGCCCATCTTTGACTTCATGGCCCATTTACACCAACCAATACAATAGTTGGATCCAACGTCCTAAATTAAAGTTGTATCACATTAATTCATGAACACATTTGAAAAATTTCAAGTTTAAATAATAAATATTAAAATATTTATGCCCAAAATTCGACAATGAATTGTAAAGGGTAAAACTGTAATTTTCATCAAATTTCCAAATGAATGATCTAATCCCAAATATTTTATAAATGAACACATTTACCACAATGTGAAGAAATTATATCATTTATTATCAATAAAATATTAAATAAAAATGTTTTTTATCAACTCCCCCTCACTTAGCCTTTTGAACTCCTGGGAAAAACCTCATGTCATGTATTCCTCAAAAATGACAAGTAAACATTAATATAAAATCAAAAAAAAAATTAAAACCATATCATTGAGATACAAAAATTAAACACCAAAAAAAGTTATCAATTATAAAAAATATTTATTTAAAGTTCTCCATTTATATCATTAAATATATTTCCACTTCATTTATCCTCCCATTCACAAAACACTAACCTCACTTGAATTTTCTCTTATCACACAAAATGTCAAATTTTTCAGTAATGTATTTCTCAACCAAACTCATACAAGGGTCACCATAGTCCTGTAAAATTACTACATCACCACCTAATGTGATTCAAGGACATATGTCAATCATGATGACTTTTTAAGGTTTTTCTATGGCTTTTGGTGGGCAAGATTAAGATGTGAAATATTCTAAGGCTGAATGAGGAGGGCTTGATTCTTTTTGAAGAAAAATTGAATTGTTCTAACTATCACTCAAGTATGATCTCCTCCTCACACCTCTTAGTATCAATTCATATCCATCATTATGAAAACCCATAGAAAGTTTACACCATTCATCATTTCAGCAAAAAAATGGAAATCTTCTCAAACATAGTTTTTCATGAAAGCTCCATATCAGAACAACATTATATCTTCATCAGAAGCTCCATAAAAGGCACAGCTTTCAACATTATGATTTTTTTCAACAGCAAAAATATCTCTTCAAAATTTAATTTTCCACCCGAATTACCACAGAATGTGGTATCATGACACAAGATAGCTCCCCCACACTTAAGTTCAACTAGATTATGAAATTTCACTTCATGAATTGGTTGGATATGGAAAATTGGATTGTAATGTGGAAAATATAATAGGTTTTTCATGGATTCTATGGGATACAAGGATTAAATGTTAAAGGTAGGCCATTATAAAAAAGGATTATTTGAAATATGGGATTTAATACCAAACAAATTCCTCAATCATTTAAAATATAAGTACCTAAAACCCTCAAGTTTTGACCGGAATAAATCACATTCTGGTTAAATCAATCATGGTTTGGTTCTCTCAAGAAATGAGTTAAATATAAAGAATATGAAAAGAATGGTTCATATCCTCAAAGGAAATTGTTTTCAAATATAAATATAGTAAGATGTGGCATGGGATTAAAAATTCATAGTACTTTTCATGAAATTAATAAATATTTGAACTTGAAACAAAGTTATTTTCAGAATTCATTTAAGCTTGATTTCATGGGATAAATTGCTTCACTTATTGATATGAATTTCAAATGGTGATGAGAATCATTTCAAATTAAAAGTTTAAAAAACACACAAAAAATTGAAAAATAAACACACAATATTTTAAAAAAACACACTTTTTTTTTAAAATCATTGAAAAATCAGAAGAAAAAAAATTGAAATTACTAAACTAAATGGTTACCTCCCCCACACTTAAAATATTTCATTTCCCTCAATGTGAACCCATGAGATGATATATGCAGATGAAATGTATAATTTTAAATAGGACAAAGAATAAAAAATAAAAGGGTTAGGAACAACCTAATATGCTCAATTAATGATGGGGTCATGCAGTGTGATGAAATCCACTACATTAGTAGGAAGTCCCTTAATCTATCTATTGAAACATTTCCCACTGACTATAAAGCTCCTTCTTGGGTCCTCTTGTGTGATATCCACTACACCATAAAAAACATTAGTCACAACATAAGGACCTAACCACCTGGAACACAACTTACCAGGCATTAGCTTCAGTCATGAACTATAGAGCAAGACTTTCTCTCCAACAAGAAACTCCCTTTGTTGGATCATTATATCATGATCTGATTTTGTTATTTTTTTATAGAGCCTTGAGTTCTCATATGAAGATAATTGAATCTCTTCAAGCTCTTGAATTTGCAACTTCATTTGGATTCCATCTTGGGCTAAATTCATGTTGCATTTCTTTATTTTCCAATAAGCTCGATGCTCAACTTCCATGGGGAGATGACACAATTTCAAAAAAATAACCTGAAATGGGGACATATCACAGGGTTCCTTGTATTCTATCCTATAATCCCAAAGCACATCATCCAAGTGCTTTCTAAAATCTTTCAAATTCGGCTACACGGTTTGCTCAAAAATTTGTTTCAACTCCCTATTTGAAACATCAGCCTGACCATTTGTTTAGGGGTGGTATGGTGTTGATGTTATGTGTGTCACCCCATACTTCCAAAGCAAGTAAGAAATATTTTTATTGCAGAAGTGTGTCCCTTGGTCATTGATAATGGCCTTCGGTACTCCAAACTTGAAAAAATTTGCACTTTGAAAAAGTCCACAACAACCTGAGAATCATCAATCCTGGTGGCCTTA
The DNA here is from genome assembly GCA_963277665.1 of Viscum album. Taxonomy (NCBI): domain Eukaryota; kingdom Viridiplantae; phylum Streptophyta; class Magnoliopsida; order Santalales; family Viscaceae; genus Viscum; species Viscum album. The sequence goes on from OY728155.1 coordinate 1,913,549,050, forward strand.
GCCTCCACCCATTTACTCACATAATCAGCAGAAACCAAAATATAAAAAAAAACCAAATGAACTAGGAAAAGGACCCATAAAACCGATTCCCCATACATAAAAAGCTCACAGAATAGTATGGGTTATTGGGGTATCTCATGTCTCCTAGAAATGTTCCCAGTGTGTTAGAAAAGAGAGCATGACTTAAAAAACACATGGGCATCATGAAATAATCTATGCCACTATAATCCATAGTCTAAAACTTTCCTATCTATCTGTTGGGTTCCAAAGTGTCCACTATAAGCAAGTGTATGACAGAATTGCAGAACAGACTCTAACTCATGATCAAGAACACACCTCCTAAAAACATGATCACTTCACATGCGCCAGAGGTAGGGATCATCCCACACATAATACCAAGACTCAATTTTTAATTTTTGGCCTTGATGTTTCTTTAAATTTTCCGGTATTTCAGAGTCAACAAGGTAGTTTAATAAATTTTCATACCAAGAATGTGTACCTGATATAGAATAAAGATGCTCATCAGGGAAAGTGTCTCGAAGTGGTACCTAGTCCAAGGTGTCATCCTCTAGTGTGTGAGTAATCCTACTCATGTGGTCCACCACCACGTTTTTTTACCCCTTTTTCCCATTATCTCAATGTCAAATTCTTGAAGGAGAATCCATCAGATTAGCCTGGGCTTTGCGTCTGGCTTCTTCAAGAGGTACCTTAGAGTTGCATGGGTAGAAAAAACAACTACTTTAGAGCGCAATAAATATGAATAGAATTTATCTAAAGAAAATATGATAGTAAGAAACTCCTTTTCTGTGGTTGGGTAGTTTTATTGGGATAAATCAAGTGTCCTCGATGCATAGGAAGTCACGTGTGTACATCCCTCCACCCTCCGAGATAAGACATCTCCAACTATGAATTTGGAGGCATCACACATAAGCTCAAAAGGAATATCCCATTGTGGGCTCTTTATGATCGGTGGAGTGGTCAAACACTTATTTAGATCATCAAAGTAAGTCATGAAAGAATCATCAAACACAAAATCAGAATCCTTTTGATGTAATTGTGACATAGGAAGAGCATTCATACTAAAATCTTTGATGAAGCACCAATAAAATCCTGCATGCCCTAGAAAATATCTTACATCACGCACACATGAAGGATATGGTAAGAATGAAATAATAACTACCATAGATATATCAACCTCTATCTCATGTTTTGATAGTACATTCCCTAATACAATTCCATGTTCTACCATGAAATGACACTTTTAAAAGTTCAAGACCAGATTATTCACAATACAATGATTCAACACCTTTCCCAAACTACTTAGACTTTAATCAAATGAGGATCCATGCACTATAAAATAATCCATAAATATCACCATGGAGTCTCAATAAAATCAAAAAAAATGCTCATTGTGCATCTCTGGAAGGTACCTGGGGTGTTGCAAAGTCCAAATGGAATCTTCCATTAGGAAAATGTGTCGAAGGTACAGATGAATATAGTCTTCCCCTGATCCTCCAGAGCAATAGGAACTTGAAAATATCCAAAAAAATCCATCTAAGAAACAATAGTGTGTCTTCCCAGCTAGTCTCTCAAGCATCTAATCAATAAATGGGAGGGGGAAATGGTCTTTGTGAGTGGACTAATTTAGATTCCTATAATCAATACACACACGCCAACTATTTTAAATCCTCATTGGAACTAACTATTCTTTCTCATTTTTAACAATAGTACTCACCCATTGGGAATCTGAAAATGGGATAGATAATACCCTCCTCAAGCAATTTTTCAACCTATTTTTTAACAACCTCTAAAAGTGTTGGATTGAGTCTCCTTTGTGCCTACCTAACTGATTTATTCCCATCCTCCAAAAAATCCTATACTTGCAAATGGAGGGTCTAATACCTGATATGTCAGCTAAGGTCCACCTGATTTCCCTGATGTTCTCCCTTGAAAGACTCAAAAAAAAATCTTCATGTTGAAGAGGGATATTGTTAGTAATGATAATAGGTAATTTATCACCACTCAACAAGTATGAGTATTTGAGATTTTGTGGAAATGGATTTAGTTATAGTGAAAGGGGTGGTGTATGGATGGAGACATCGAAGGAACTGAAATATGTGCACAAAGATAATCAGTATCAGAATATACATCCTCGAATTCAGAGAATAAATCATCAAATCCATCAGCATACTCAACATCCATGTCATTATTAGAGTTCACATGATCAAAATCAGAATATGATTCCATTTCAAAATCTAATCTAAGAGATTCTTTTGCATTATAAATAGGTGTGGAAGTACACTTAGACATAAAAATATTACCAATACTCATAATCTCCCTAAGCATGGGACAACAAAAATCCATGGGGTTTTTATTTGGTGGTTCAATATGGGAGATAACAAAAGTATAATGGTCCTCAGAGGGGTACTTCATGGAGTCCATAACATTAAATATAACAACTTCATCTCCAAACTCCATGAAAAGTGTACCCTCATTGACATTTATGATATTTTTTCAGTTTTTAGGAAGGGTCTTCCTAATATAATGAGAGCATGAGAACTTACCTGGTCATCCTCCATTTTGAGCACGTAGAAATCTGCTATAAAGATCGTGTCTCTTACTCGGACAAGTACATCCTCAAGGACTCCTGCTGGATATGATGCAGTTCTATTCGCTAACTACACCACCACTCTTGTTGAATTCAACTCACCAACCTATAAAGAAGAAAATACAGAGTGAGGCATTACATTTATGGAAGCTCAAAAATCACAAAGTGCATCAGAAAAGTGTAACTCATCTATGGTGTATGAGATGGTGAATGTCCTTGGATCCTTAAACTTTATTGGCATTACTAGAGTTAGTGTAATGAGTGCTGACACATTCTTTCCAAGATTGATTCCCTTATTTCCCTTGATCCCTCTTCGATTGGTACAAAGTTATTTTAAAAATTTGTCATACCTTAGGATTTGATTAATGGCTTCATGTAAAGGGATGTTGATCTCCACATGCTTGAATGTATCCAAAACTTCTTTTTTGCATCGCCTCTTCAGCCATCTTTTTGGTTTGCACAACTCTATTTAGAAATGGAATGGTTTTAGGATGAACAACATCAATCTTTCACATACCTTTATCTTTCTCATTAGGTTTCTCATTAGTTATTTTTGAATGGGGAATCTCTAGATTTGGGGTGAATCATGGTGGAACGATAGGTGAAAATGTATCATTTGTCTGCTTCACACTTCTCAATGTGATGGCACTGACATTCTCCTTGGGATTTGGAGTAGGTTGGGAAGGTAGATTTCCATAATTCTTACTTACTAGCTCATGGAGGGCAGTGGAAATCTAGTTCATCTATTTCTTCGACTCCCTCAACTCTGAACCTTGACTATTCAGCTCATTCTGTTGATTAAGAGAAATTTGCTTCAAAAGGTCATCGGTGTTAGAATATAACTTGGGTGTGGGATTCCCTTGTTGTTTTCTTCTTTATTCTTCGGCTTCAAATATCTTTTGGGGTTTTTGGGAACCCTTTTGGTAATGTGGAGGCTGTTGGAAGTTTTGTTGAAAAGGGGCCTTTGTTGTTGTCTGGAGCCATACCTCATGTCCAATTGATCCTTCCATCTTGGGTTTTATGTTGGATCAAATGAATCAAACTTATTTTGGGGATATGGTTGTCGTTGCTGATGATATGGTCTCCCAGTAAACACTACTACACAATATTATGTTTCTTGTAGTTGGGGGTAGCAGTCAGTTGGGAGGCTTGCCTCAGTGAAAATTCCACAAGGCCTAGAAGCAGGGGGTTGGGATGTCTTTTGAGCCAAAGCAATATGTCTCACCATAGTGGTCAATTATTCTAACTTGGTATTAATTAAATGTCTCTCAAGAGAATAAGGACACACCTGATGTACTCACCTGATATGCGGTGTACCTCGATCGCCAAATTTTTGGGAGTTTTGGACCATCTTGTTGATCAAAGCACGTGCAGCTACTGGTGTCTTGTCCACCAATGGTCCTCTAGATGTAGCATCCACCATACTCCTCTCCATAGGTGTGAGTCTTTCATATAAGTATTGGATGAGGAGTTTCTCACTAATTTGTTGGTGTGGGAATCTTGCACACAACTTCTTGAATCGCTCCCAGTACTCATACATTGACTCCCCTTGTGATTTCTTGATTCCAGAGATCTCCTTATGAATGGAAGTGGTCCTTGATGCTAGAAAAAATCTCTGCAAGAAAAGACATTTCAAATTTTTCCAACAAGTTACATCTTAAGGTTGTAAATAATGCATCCAATCCTTTGGAGCTCCATCAAATGAGAATGGGAATGCTCTTAGTTTGATTTTTTATTCAGATACATTTTTTGGTTTCAAGGTTGATCAAACCACATTAAATTATTTAATGTGTTTATTTGAATCCTCACCAGATAATCCATGAAATTTTTGAAGAAAGTGAATTAATCTAGATATCAGTTCAAACTCTGATTCAAGATTTGGGTATATAGATTCAATTTCATTGATAATTAATATCAGGTGCATCCAATTATTGAATGGTTCTATTAATTTCATTACCATTATTTTCATCCATTGGTTCTTATTTTAAGTTGGACTTATAAGTGTTTCCAATTTCAATGTTCTTGGAGTGGAGGAATTATCCAAATGGTTGAATGTTGAAACTTCCCGTAGACTGAGAATGTATGATTCAGTCTCGAAGGCTAAATTCAATCTCAGGGTCAAGATCTAAGAGGTCTTCTGGATTAGTTCGTGTCATAAATCAAAAAAAATGAAAATATGGAAACTAGACTATATTAAAATAAAAATGAGAAGTTTGATTTGATGGTCCAAAAAGAAGAAGAAGAAAATAGAAGAAGAATAAAGAAAGAAAAAATTAGATTGGGTAAAGAAGAAAGAATGAAAAGAAGAAGAGAATAAAATAAATACCTCTAATTGGTTGAAATAATTATTTTCCTCCCCAACAACGACACCAATTTGATAGGCGTTTTCATGGGTGCTTTCGAATGATATTTGGTTTCGGGTTACTTATGCGCAGTAGAGTGGCTGACCAAGGTCATCTCTCAAAGGAGAATGTAAATTAAAACAACTTCATAAAGGTATGCTAAAAATAAAATAAAAGAGATTAAAAAAAGTACTTGAAAAGATGAGGGGGTTTTTTATCGTTTATAAAACTATAATAAGTTTACTGGAAGAAGATTTAAATTTTTTGTCTTTAATTTTGAAATGAAATTTGACACAACAAGAAGATGTTTATATAGAAAAATATTTAAAAGATGTAATCGATCTAACTCTACCTATTCAAAAAATTATTTATCATTATTATCTAAATTAAAATCCACTTAATTATGATCCCATAACTTGTTAACCCCTTAACCCTACGAGAATTAACTTTACCACAAAGATAGAGTGAATTAAACCCTATCCCATCATTGAAACATACAATCACGGCACCCTGCTTTGATTAATGTTATAAATCTAGATTATGGTCAGTGGTAAGTTAAGGAACATTTCAATTCTTGAAAATTAGGATGAATTGATCTTTGAGATTATATTTGAACTCTACAAATTTATCTCATGTGGTTATGTTTTACCGATTAATTTGGAACTCTCACATTTTACACAATACTCAACCTCTCGTGTTTTTGTGTTAATTGTTCTATAGTTTGATTATTTTATTATAACATAAAAACTCAATTCATGGATCATATTAAGTGAATTAAAGTATTTAAATGATTAAAAATAATTAAATTAATAGGGTAGAATATAGATCGATCACTAAGAGAACTACTCTTCCATGGGCGGTGTGGTCATCATGGAGATGTTTTGCATGAGCAAAGGATTGAAAGGGTAGAACCCAATCTCATCTCCACTATTGATTCCAGCACAATTAGGAAGATTAATAGAAGAATAGATTTGAGCAAAATAGAAGATAATAGAGGAAATAAAAGAAAAAAAATAAGTTTATTATGGAAACACAAACATTACAACATGAGGAAGAAGAAGAGGACTTCGACGAAGGGGTCCTTGCTTCAAGAGCTACCCTTATTAAATTGCTTGGAAAATTGGAGTGGAACATCTTTTCCTCTGCCCTCATCATATTAATGCACGTCCCAACCTCAACTTCAAATAATTAATATTAAAATATTTATGTCTGAAATGCTACAGTGAATTTCAAAGGGTAAAACTGTAATTTTCATCAAATTTCCAAATGAATGATTTAATCCCAAATATTTCACAAATGGACTCATTTACCACAATTTGAGAAAATTATATCATTTATTATCAATAAAAATCTCAATAAAAATGTGCTCTATTAACAGATCTAAGAGGTTTCTTGGAATAATTTGAAGTATATATATTGACCAAATACTAAAGATATTTAGTATGAAACAATCCAAGTGAGGATTAGTTTCTATATCAAATGGTTTCCATGTTTCTAATAAAATGTGTCCTCAAACACAACATGAGAATTAGAGAAAGAGAAATATATCACACGCTTCAGTGATAGGATAAATCATGTATTCTATGTTAGGTACTAGACTTGATGTTTCCTATATATTGAGAATGGTAGGTAGATATCAAGAAGATACAGGTAAATGACATTGTTCAGTTGTTAAGGCTATCCTTAAGTATCTGAGAAGAACTAAGGATATGTCCCTCATGTATGGATGAGATAAGGATTAGGTCATCTGGGGTTATACTAATGCTAGTTCTCAGATAAATCATAATTATTTGAAGTCACAGTATGGATATGTTTTCAGTCTCAATTGAGGAGATGTGAGCTAGAAGAGTTTAGAATAGTCTTTATCACTGATTCTACTATGAAGTCTGGGTATATAGTATCTTCTGGTTCATCCAAGGAATCCCTTTGGAGGTAGAAGTTGTTCTAGGAGATTCATGTGGTACCTAGAAGTAAAGACCCTATCACATTGTACTTTGATAATACTATAGTGGTGGATACTAAAAATAGCCAAGGTCACACCAACGGAAAATAATATACTCCATAAGTATCACCTCTTGAGGGATTTTTATTAGAGGGGTGAAGTTGCAGTAAGCATAGTACACAAAGAAGAGAACAAGGTAGACTTCGTGACCAAAGGCCTATCTCACCAAAAGAATGAGTATTATGTGAGAGCTATAAGATTGATGTTTTTTAGAATTTGGCTCTATTGCAGGTGTGAGTTTGTTGGATTTGGTTCCCTAGAATAAAATTTTGTGTATTTTTTGACAATCGATATTCATAGTTTTGAATATAAATAAACTTATTATCATATAGTGATTTGTATTCTCCATAATATAGTATGTGATAATATCCCAAGAGTGGTTTTTTCATTAAAAGGTCATAGCAGTACCCCCTCTATGATTAGAACTCGAAATTTCTACCATTATATTTTTAAATATATATTAAATAATTGTATTATTACATTTGAGGGACATAGATGATATAGGATATTAAGGGTAGAGACTCATAAGACTTTTCAGAACCATCCCATGGTGTACGCCCTTGGTAATATACAGTGTATAATATTATAAGAATGGGACTGCATAGTAGGAAATCCACATTTATATGTGTCATTGGATATTCCTATCTGTGGATGTGTGTATTGATCCTTACACTGTAATATTATTATTGATGAGTATTATGAGTCACATAATATGATGTATTGATGAAAACTATAATTCCATATGTTCACGATGAGGATGGATATGTTGAGTGCATCAAGAGTAATATTGCATTAATGAATAAAGTGAGAAAGGATTTTACCCTTCTATTATTTCACAGAATTTGGTATTTGATACCCTTTTATGGAAATTATCTAGACTAAATAATTCCATGGGAATTGTGTTCTATAGGCATGTTCAAATTCCAAGAAGTCAAAGAAGGAAACTTCAAGCACATAGGTTGATGGCACCAGCATGAAACCTGCTTGATTTGAGATATCATGTTAATGGGATTAGATTACACAATAAGCATCTATATGAGGTATTATGTCATTTCAACATTAACTTCTTTCTCTATGGGTGTCTCGCATGTTGCTAGATTCTAAACCTGGACTTTAGGCTACTTCTCTTAATGCCAATGAGAAAGAGGCCTAGAGGTTCAGACACTAAGTGTATCTAGAATATCAGTTAAATAATATATTATTATTTATCATTTGAAAATAAGACTAATTATTATTACATCATGCGGTTTAGTAATTATTCATGATTACTTGATCACATATATTTTATCACCAATTATTCAAGAGAATAAAATGTGAGTGGAATATTTAATAAATACTTATTTTCTTTTTAGTGAATATAATATTTAATTATTTATAAGAGAACAATGAAGTGGTGTTTATTTAATAAATAAATAGTTATTATTCAAGGACCGATAAATATTATGGAGGAATGGATGACCGAGCTTAATCGCCTCGTGAGAAATAATAAATATTGAATATTATTTGATTAAATAATATTTTATTTAATTCAGAAGTTAAGAACATGGCAATAAATAATAATGTAATTATTATTTTTTGACATGGGGTTTCATAGGGACAAAATAAATAATAAAGGGAACAAGTTCAGTTATTTTATTTTAACCATAGTGATATATAAACCCAATTATATTACTTTATTAGAGATCCAATTCATTCGTTTGGTTGTGCACAATGAATTTGGAGAATCATTTCAATGCCTATAGATATTCCTTCTCCAAGAATTATCTCAATAATAGAGAGTGATCTTCCTCCACCTCCCACTCTCGAGTTAAGAGAGATCAAGGAGAATGATTTTGAAGTGGTTCTTAAGGCGATTAAAGGCAGATAGCGCAAGCAATAGGATCTATAGTGCTAGCACATCGAGATTCCTATAGAAAATTTTAGATATTTTTGGAACATGTGTGAATCACTACTAGGGGGAATCTAATCTTTATTATTACAATGCAATGATGGTACAATGCAGATATATTGTTATATACATCAATGAATAAATTATTTCATCAAGTTAATTCATTAATTAATTTAATTAATTGTAAATAATATTTTATGATCCTCTCTCTGGTTTTGGAATTTTATCCCCTGTCAGTTTTTTTTATTCAATTCTGTAGATCACAACGTTTATCATTCTATAAATCTTGGATTGATCATCAATCATGAAAAAAATCAAAGTTGGGAATGACTCATCACTCGCTTACAATGTGCCCGGAACCTTCAAGTTGTATGAGAGTGGTCATGTAATTATTTATAATTATTTAAAGATCATCAAATGATTTACACATTTGTGATTTAGTTTTCAATTCATATCTAATCTTTATTTTCATAAAAATTTTGAGATATAATTCTTCCACCATCATTTCTCAAAGATCTAATCAATACGAATAATTATATGAATGAAATAAAATCAAGGAACTCAGTTGGAGGTCCTGAGGATTCTGGATAGAATACACAAGATCACATTCCATGTAACAGGAGTTACATGCCATATACCTGTGTTCAATGACTCTAGAATTAATTTTGAAATTAATTCAAACTATGTGCGTTAATGAAACGTGGTGTATTTATTTTTTACACCACATGTTGACCAGGCTAGGGTGGTGCACGGTCTACCAGAGTACATGTCGTGTAGCCAAGTACATGGTGTGTAGTCCCTTTTTGTCACAATTGGGCCATGTATTACCATACATGGCCTGTATGATTGCTGACTATGTAACTCATAGACCACACGTCGTGTAGTCACTTATACGAACTGTGTAATCTAATTATAATGGGAACAATTTACATGTCGATTCCCTATGTGTGTTCATCAGTTACATAGTGAGAGATATACACACTATGTAGATAGTTTGTATACACTTTTACTTATACCAAATTATGTAGATTTAAAGTTTATTTATTATATTGTGTAAACCTTATCAACATGTGCTTTCATATGATCATTAAGTTGATAAGACACACCATGTGATGGTTGTGAATATATATATATATATATATATATGTGTGTGTGTGTGTGTGCATGTATGTCTGTTTTATTAATATCTGTGTAGTGTTCAGATATACATATCATGTATAAGTCACATTACATTATTTACTCTACATACATTAAAGAATGACACATTATAGAAAAATTATGTAATTTGCGTAATTATTAAGTTGATACTACACATCATGAAAGTAAATGATAAGTCATATAGGCTATATGTCACAAGAATAAAATTGTATATGAGTATAATACATATTGGGTATATTCCAATAGGTATTCACCATGTTGCCTCCAAGGTACATTTTTGTGTATAGTAAATTTTAAATTAATTTGTTTAATTTGTTTAAAATTACGATATATGAGAATCTCAAGGAAATTTAAATGAGAATTAAGATAAATGAATTGATTAATTTAAGAAGATAATTAATTGATTCGAGCATGATTTATCTTAAATAATAATAAAAATTAATTGAATGCTAGTTTTATTAAACGTGTAACTTGTTGTATGCCTGTGGATGATCATGATCAGAGACCAGACCTTTATATGTGATTTGTTTCATTTAATTTATTATTAAATTAAATTTTTTTCATGTGTTCCTTTTATCCACTTATTATGTAATGGAATGTGTTCCCATTTTTTATTTTTTGTAAAATACTCATTTCCCCCACCTGTTTGTGAGTAAAAGAATATGTAATTGATGGAGTTTCCAAGTTTGTTTAGGCGGTTCAAGTTTGGATCTAATGTGAAACCAATCCAAGAGAGATACATAGGTGGAGAGGTGGAAAGTTGTAACATGAACATTAATTGGTTAAAGATATTTTCCCCTAGGTCATTGGTTAGTTTATCACCTACTAGATAAACTAACTATTAATAAAAGCTCATGATCATATCCATTGTTATTTTATTTCGTCATGTCTCAAGTTTATTTCATCATGGATGTTCATTCACTGTCATAATATTTAATGAAATTAACAATCATGAAATATAAAACTAAAATAAAATTTCTTATGAATACATATCATCTAATACATGGTTAATCACTTAAGTAAATCTAGTTAATATTAAAAATCATCTGATAAAGATAATAATTGTTAATTTAAGAAGAAAAGGATAAAATCCCTCAATTATATATATTAATTCGGTATAACCATTCACTACTTAAATTAAAATCAAGCCACAGTTTAAAGTGTTTGACTAGCCAAAGTTGGGGTTATTTAAATTATTAGGGAATTCTAAATTGAATTATTGGGTCGAATTAACTTAGTTCACATAAAGGGTTGACTGCCAAAATAGTACTTTGTGTAACTGAGAGGCAAGGATCTTGGGATTGGATATTCCACTCAACATATCAAGGAATTGTCAGTTAATGAAGTTGGAATTTGGGACACCAAACTAAAACCATTCAAGTTACTTGACCAACCAAATTTTGGGTGATGAGAAGGGGAATATGGATCTTTTCTACTTGAATTTCCATGATACAAGAAATTCTAAAGCTAATGTTGATGGATTTTGTATTTTGATAAAATAGTTGGAGATTAGTAAATATAATATTTATTTATTTTTTCAATTTCATCAGATAAAGTAATAAAATTATAATCATCCTATTTTTTATAAACAATTTTAAAATGACTTCAAACATATAAATATGATCCGTACTTGGTAATGATAACCTTCTCACCAGCACAAATTTCCAAGGGTAGAAAAGGTGTTTATGTGTTATCCTTTTCCATAAAATCAAATTGTATGCGTTAGAGGAACCTTTTCCTGATGTGCCTGGCAGTGAGTCAAGTGATGAAGAGTTATTATTATTTGAGAAAAATTTGAATGATTCCACTTATGTTCATTGTTTCATTCTATCATCTATATCCAATGAGATTTTAAAGCAACATGAGGACATGGATTTTTCTAGAATGATGTCTCACCTTCAGGATCTCTATTAAGAGAAGGCAATACAAGAGAGGTACATGATCTATAAATATTTTTTTACAACTAATCTTGGAGAGTATGCTCCAGTTGGGCCCCATGTAGTCAAATTTATTGGATACATTGAACGCTTAGACATCTTAGGGATTAAATTCCCAAATGAGTTGGGTACAGATCTCAAACTTTCCCAGTTCCCAAGACCTTCTCTACTTTTACTATTAATTATAATATGAACAATAATGGGAAGAGTCTTTCAAAACTTCTTAGGTTGATTCTCAAAGTGGATAATGACATGTGGAATTAAAAACCTATAGTCATTATGGTGAATTATAAAATGAAGAACAAGGTAAATGGGGTCAAGACTCAAACAAGTCTAAAGCTCCTAAGCACTATCCTTCCAAGAAGAGGAAGATGCAGAGATAGGGTAAGGAAAATGAGATTTTATGTTTTTCATGTGGAAATTAAGGCCACTAGATGAGAAATTGAACCTATAAGAAAGAGGAAGGTAAAGGTGTATTCATTATCATGTGTGATTTTTCAATATCCAAACATTGGGTATTAGATATATCTTTTTGTGCTCACACATGTATCCAAATACAGGAACCAAGTATATTCCAAATGATTTATAAAGGAGAGGTGTATCTAAGATATGTTGATGGTGAAAGGATGGATGCTTTATCCATTGGTGACTACCACCTTCATTACCAATTAGAATGATTTTGGTTTTAAGAAATTCTTATTATATACCTATGGTTACCAAGAACATAATTTATGTATCATTCCTTGAAGTAGATGGGTTTATATTTAAGTTTCAAAATAAAAGTTTTTTATTTTATAAAGACAAAATATTTTATAGTATGGATCATTTAAATAATTGTATTTATGTATTAAATTATGAAAACCAATTATTGGACATTTATAATGAATCATGTTCAGTTGACTCAGATAACACCCAGCTTTGGCATCACCATCTTAGTCATATAAATAAAATGCGTTTGACAAAGCTCTATCAAGATGGTTATTAAGACTCTCCTATTATAAAACTTCCAGAATGATATTATGCATGTTTATAAGGAAAAATAACCAAACCACTATTTGGTGGATAGGTTGAACGGGATAAAGATATTCTAGGATTGGAACACACTGATGTGTGTGGACCATTTACAGTAGAACCTAGAGGTAGATATTCTTACATTATAGCATTTACTAATGACTTGAGTAGATATGTATATGTCTAATTGATGAGGTATAATATCAAGTCCTTTAATAATATCAAGGAATTCCTAATTGAAGTATAGAATCAACTTGGAAAGAACATAAAAAAATCTTTGATCAGAGCGATAGGGTGAATATCTTAACCAAGATTTCATCGAATTTTTATGAGACTTTGGGATTCTGTCTCAACTCACTCCACCTTACACTCTATAGTGGAATAGAGTTAGTGAAATGAGGAACCATACCTTGTTATAAATGGTAATTATATTGATGAGTCATGCATATATCTTGTTATCCTTATGGGGATATGTATTAAAACTATGGGATACACGTTAAATCAAGTTCCAACTAAAGTAGAAAATGGAATTAACATCAAGTTATAGAGTGGAAAGAAAACTTTTTTTTCATATAAACATGTATAGGATATGATTCATTTGTTAAGCCATTATTTTTAAAAAAAATAGAACCCAAGGCACAAGGTGTATCTTTATAGGATATCCCAAGGAAACAAAGTGATACTACCTATACAACCCCTCAGACCTGAATGTGACTCTCACAAATAAGCCATATTTCTTGAAAGGGGTCGCATCCTCAATATTGACAGTGGGAGAAATATTGACTTTGATAATGTTGATTCTCAAAATAGACAAGAGTTGGAGTATGAACATGTTCCATAGGTCCCCATGGAAGAAGTAGTTCATAAAACACAGGTACTTCATAGGAGAACAAGAGAGGTAAATGATCCAAAGAGATGTAGTTTTCTAGTCACCGAAGATGGTGACTCATTATTAGTTAACAATGATGAACTTATATCATACAAAGCGGTAGTAGGGATCTTGGAAACTATGAGGTGTAAATAAACCTCGAATTCTAAAATGGATTTAATGCATTAGAACGATGCCTAGGTTTGGCTCAATGTGGCAGTTGATGTAAATCATGTTGTGTTGGATGAAAATGGTTATTCAAGAGGAAACAAGACATGGAATGTAAAGTAAATACATATAAATAAAGGATAGTTGAAAAGGGGTTTAAACCATGTCAATTAATTTACTATTATGAAACATTTTCACCAATTTCCATCTTTAAATCCATCAAAATTATACTTTCTATAGTATATTACCATGACTATATTATTTGGCAGATGGATGTCAAAACTGCATTCCTTAATGGAAACCTTCAGGGAGATGTCTATATGAAACAACCAAAAGGTTTTGTGACTCCAGATGATTCCAAAAGGATTTGAAAGTTGCAAAGACTCATTTATGGATTGAAGAAATCATCTAGGTCATGGAAAATTATATTTTATGAAGCCATAAAATAATTTAGTTTCATTAAGAATGAATGTGTTTCATGTGTTTAAAAGAGTTCTAGTGGAAATGAATCCATTATCCTCGTAGTATATGTTGATAAAATATTACTTATTGGAAATGACATAATAGTCTTACAGACTGTTTAGGGATAGTTAAACAAGTGTTTCTCCATCGAGGGATTAGGTGAAGAAGCTTATATTCTATGGATCAAGATAATTCATGATAGATTCAAGAGGCTTCTTGGACTAAGTCAAAGTACATATATTGACCAAATACAGAAGAGATTTAGTATGGAACAATATAAGAGAGGATTGGTTATAGTGTTACATGGATTACATCTTTCTAAGAAAATGTTTCCTCAGAAACAACAAGAGAAATAGATAGTGAAAAATATCTCATACGCTTAAATGATAGGATAAATAATATATGCCTTGTTATGTACGAGACTTATGTTTCCTATACATTGAGTATAGTAGGCCGATATTAAGTAGATCTACGATAACATCATTGATCTGTTGTTAAGGCTATCCTTGTATATCTGAGAATAACTAAGTATATGTTTCGAGTGTATGGAGGAGATGAAGAGATGGTCATCTAGGTTTATAATGATGCTTGTTTTTAGATAAATCAGAATGATTTTAAGTCATAGTAAGGATATGTTTTCTATATCAAATGAAGATATGTGAGCTGGAAGAGTTCAAAGCAACTAGTTTACATTGATTTTATAGTGCTTTCTGACTATATAGGGGCTTCTGATGCATCCAATGAATCCATTTAGATGTGGAAATTTTTCCAAGGGCTTGATGTTGTACCTAGAAGTAAAGACCCTATCATATTGTGTTGTGATAATACTACAGAGGTGAATCTTATGAAAGATCCATGGTCACACCAATAGAAAAATATATACTCAAGAAGTATCACCACTTGAGGGATTTTTATCGTGGCGGTGCAGTTTTAGTAAGGATACTACCCATGGAAGTTAATGTGGTAGACCCCTTGACAAAATCCATATCTTAGCAGAAGCATGAGTATCATGTGAGAGCTAGGGGACTCAAGGCTGTAAACAGTTGGATCTTGTGAAAGTGGGAGTCAGTTGAAGTTGGTACCCTAGAACCAACTTTTGTATACTTTATGATAACATGTATTCATAGTTCTTAATATCAATAAACTCATTATCACATCATGATTGTTATTCCACTAGTGAAGAAAACGTTTTTAATGTCACCATTATTTACGTCGGTTATATATAACTGACCTAAAAATCTGTGATACGTGGTTTCTTAGGTCGGTTATTTTTTAACTGACGTAAAAAATATGGAGAGTAAATTTTTTGCGTCGGTTATTTTAATAACCGACATAAAAAACAACGTATCTATGAATTTTTTAAATCGGTTATAAAATAACCGACGTAAAAAAGGTGGCATCTGAGGCCTTTTTGATGTCGGTTATTTGATAAAAGGCATAACAAACTAACCGGCATAATTTTTTACGTCGGTTATACTATAACCGACGTAAAAAACCAACACCCGGTAGTTTTTATGTTGGCTATAGAATAACTGATGTAAAAAACCAACACGCGGCTTTTTTTACGTCAGTTATAAAATAACCGACGTAAAAAAAGCGGTATTTGATACATTTATCATGATGATTATTATAATAACCGATGTTATAAATGTAATAAAAATAGTTTATCACGTCGGTTATTAAATAATCGATGTTATAAACCATTTAAAAAATTAACACACCCCGTGGATTGTCATTTATGATTTTTTGATCGATAGACCGGTGAGTCGTCTCTCTCGCGCGGAAAACCCTAATTGAATCTTCAATCTTGTTTTGTTAAACTCATTTTTTCATCATTGTTTATCATATTTACTCTACTCGGATCTATCATCTCCACTCGCAACACTTAGGTAAGCCTCCAACGACTTTATTTCATTCGTTTTTTTTTTCGGATAGTGTATATTTACGTTTTGCGATTTTTTTTGTTTAAACTAGGTAAGATTATTTGATTTTGAACCCTCTTACCTCGTTTTTTCCATCATCATATTATTTATTATCACCAGATCTATTAGATCGACTCCCAATATTCATGTAATCCTCACCTACTTCTATTTCGTTTGTTTTTGCTTCGCGGATGCCCGACATTGATGGTAATTTTTGTTGTTATCGACAACTAATGATCTCATTCACCTATATTACTGCAATTTATATGTAAACCATTGTGATACACCCATTCCGTGTACTAGTGTAATTTATTTTATAAGTATATATGGTTTTTCAGGGTGGAATGTTTGTTTTGTATCCTTGGTTGTTTCTATTTTGGGTATCACTTTTTCTTGTTCCATAATCTATTTACGTCGCTTATTTTCGTGGAATAAAATAAGTCTTCATATGCTATTAAAACCCGATTCATTGCACAATAGAGAATTTTAGACTAGTAAGGGATACAGTTCATGGTTCTCATTTTGAATAATGGCATGATACCAAAAACTCGTAGCTTGGGGTTAAAATCCCTAGATATGCCAAAACTAGTAGCTTGAGGTTAAAATCCCATGGTTCTGGGGGGCTGTCAAGAGGGTTGGTGGCTATCCAGGGGGTTGGGGGCTGTCCAGAGGGTTGGGGGCTGTTCATGGTGTCCATGGAGGTGGGGGGGGGGGGGCAGTCCAGGGGTGTGGGGGGGGGGGGGGTCCAAGGGTGGGAGTGTCGAAGGGGGTGGGGGTTGTCCAAGGGGGTGGGTAAGGGCTGTCTAAGGGGGTGGGGGTTGTCTAGAGGGTTTTGGGGGGTTTTCCAGGGGGTAGGGGTTGTTTAGAGGGTTGGGGTATCCAGGGGGTGTCCAAGGGGGTAGGGGTGTGGTGGTGTCAAGGAGGGGTTGGGGTTGTTTAGAGGGTTGGGGTATCCAGGGGTGTCCAAGGGGGTAGGGGGTGGGGTGGTGTCAAGGAGGGGTGGGGGAGTTGTCTAGAGGGGTGGGGGGTCCAGAGGGGTGGGGGATGTCCAGAGGGGTGGGGGCTGTACAAGGGGGTGGTGGTGTCCATGGGGTGTCCAAGTGGGTGGGGTGGTGTTCAGAGGGTTTAGGGGGATTTCCAGAGGGTTAGGTGTGTCTAGGGTGTCCGTGGTGGTGGGTGGGGGTAGTCTAGGGGTGTGTGTGGGGGGGGTCCAAGGGGGTGGGGGTGTCAAAGGGGGTGGGGGTTCTCCAAGGGGGTGGGTGGGTGGGTGGGGGGCTGTCCAAGGGGGTGTGGCCTATCCAGAGGGTTTGGGGGGTTGTCCGGGGGGTGGGGGTTGTCCAGAGGGTTGGGAGGTTTCTAGGGGGAGTCCAAGGGGGTAGGGGTGGGGGTGGTGTCCAGGAGGGGTGGGGGTGATTTCCAGAGGGGTGGGGCTATCCAGGGTGTGGGGGGCTATCCATAGGGTTGGGGGGCTGTCCAGTGGGTTGGGGGTGTCCAGGGGGGTTTCCAAGGGGGTAGGGAGTGGGGGTGGTCTTCAGGAGGGGTGGGGGTGCTGTCTAGAGGGGTGGGGGTGCTGTCTAGAGGGGTGGGGAATATCTAGGTGTGGGGGGATCTCTAGAGGGGTGGGGGGGGATTTCTAGAGGGGTGGTGGTGTCCAGGGGGTGTCCTAGGGGGTGGGGGTGGTGTTCAGAGGGTTCGGGGGGCTGTCCAGAGGGTTGGAGGTGTCCAGGGTGTCCATGGAGGTGTGGGGGGCAGTCCAAGGGTGTGTGGGGGGGGCTGTCCAAGGGGGTGGGGGCTTGTCTAGAGGGTTCATGGGTTGTCCAGGGGGTAGTCCAGGGGTGTGGGGGGTGCTGTCTAAGGGGGTGGGGGCCTGTCCAGAGGGTTTGGGGGTTGTTTAGGGGGGCTGTCGAGAGGGGTGGGTGGTGTCCAGTGGGGTTTTCCAAGGTGGTAGGAGGTGGGTGGTGGTGTCCAGGAAGGGTGGGGGGTTGTCCAAGGGTGTGGTGGTGTCCATGGGGTGTCCAAGGGGGTGGGGGTGTCCATGGGGTGGGGGTTGTCCAAAGGGGTGGTGGTGTCCAGGGGTGTCCAAGGGGGTGGGGGTGGTGTCCACGGGGTGGGGGGCTGTCCAGGGGGTTTCCAAGGGGGTGGGGGTTAGTGTTAGTTGGGATTGACTACTGCATCATGGTTTGTGAGATTATTACATGATGATTGTATTGTTTCATGGATATTAGTGTTGCAATATGATTCTATTTGGTTATATATATTTTGACCAGTCATCGGCTATGAGAAAATTATGGGTTGTGGGGGAGACCATGTCGTGGCTTTCAAATATGTGTAGTTATCCTGACCCCATTGCGCCATGATGATTGGTTTTACATTGTGATTCTCTCTATCTGAGTTTTTATTTTAAATTTGATTTGATTCTCAGGTTTACTCCATTTTCTCCAATTTTCTATCAACCATTGGAGGCCCCATGGTTTTCTTTGATTCAATGGAATTTAAAACTGTTATATCTAACTGTATTTTCTTTTTAAAATCATATTCAAGAATATTTTTTTAAATATGCATAGATTTTTCTTATATTTCAAAAACATTTTACATTAAAATTATGATTTTTTTCATATAAACATATATTTATCTTATCTGAAAAAGATGTATAATTTTGATATTTGTTATAGGTAATAATGAGTCAAATTTTGATTATGGCACATCTAATGAGCAATGAATGTGAGGATGGTGTTGATGCCTTTTTTGAATTTTCTAAATGAAATGTTCCAAGTAGTGACATTTTTTTGTCCATGCCTAAAATGTTTGAATATGAAGAAGTTGAAAAGTATATAGATAAAAGATCATCTGATTTTTCATGGTTTTAATCCGAGTTACATCCCTTGGATTTTCCATGGTGAAACTAGACGAAATGTCACTGATGATGATGATTCACAAGATGATGACTTTGATGGAATTGAAGAAATGATTCGTGATATTGTAGTATAAAAAATTGAGATAGAACCGACAGTTGCGCGTCTATTTGGTGGTGCTGAAAAACCATTATATCTTGGTTGTACATATTTTACAGTTTTGTCAGCGGTGTTATGATTGATTAACCTAAAGGCGAAACAAGGATGGAGTGATAGAAGTTTTATAGAGCTGCTACAATCGATGAGAGGCATTCTTCCAAAAGATAATGATCTTCTAGATTCACATTATAAGGACAATAAAATATTTTTCCTGATGGGATTGGAACAAAGAAAATACATGTATGTCAGAATGACTGTATTATATATAGGAAGGAATATGAATTTCTGTCAGATTCTCCTAAATGTGGGACATCACGGTATAAGGTGAAAGAAAAATCATAGGCTGATGTAGAGATTACAAAGATCACATCAAAGTTATTTTGGTATCTTCCTATAATTCATCATTTCAAACGTTTATTTTCTAATTCACATGATGCAAAAATGTTAAGATGGAATTCTGATGAGTGGTTATGTGATAGAAAAATATGTCATCCAGATGATTGTCCACAATGTAAGACAATTGATGAGCAGTATTCTACATTTGGAAATGAAATTAGAAATCTCAGACTAGGTTTGTCCACAAATGGAAAGAATCCATACCGAACCCTCAGTAGAACACATAGTTCATGGCTTGTTTTATTGGTAATTTACAACCTCTCTCTTGAAGTTTATATGAATCACAAATATTTCATGTTGAGTATAATGATCTCTGGTCCAAAGCAACCTGGAAATGATATTGATGTTTACTTGTCACCGTTGATTGATGATTTGAAACTTTTATGGGATGATGGTATTAGGGTGTATGATTCTTATAAAATGGAATATTTTCAACTGCATGAAGTCCTTTTGTTCACTATAAATGACTTCCCAGCATATTGAAATTTTTCTGGATACAATGTTAAAGGGCATAATGCATGTCCAATTTGTGAACAATAGACGTCATATTTTCAATTGCATCATGGGAGGAAAACAGTGCACATGGGTCATCGAAAGTTTTTGCCTATGGATCACCCTTATAGATGACTAAAAAATGCATTCAATGGCTCAAAAGAATTTGATATTCCTCCAAAACCTTTATCCCCTGATATGTATTTTGAGAGGGTGAAAAACCTTTATGTGACATTGGGAAAGACATAGAAATGTGGTAATGATAGACATAATTGGAAGAAAAGGACAATATTTTTTGAGCTACCATATTGGATATATCATGAAGTTAAACATAATATTGATTCCATGAATGTGGAGAAGAATATCTGTGATTTTTTGATTGGAACATTTTTATATATTAAAGGAAAGAGAAAAGATGGGTTGAATGCAAGATTAGACTTACTATCAATGGGAATACGTTTGGAGTTAGCTCCCACTCCTAAAGGAAGACAAACATTTCTTCCCCCGGCTTGTCATACATTATCAAAGAGTGAGAAAATTATCTTTTGTGAGTTTCTTCATGATATCAAAGTGCCTCAAGGTTATTCTTCAAATGTGAAAAATTTTGTCTCATTGAAGGACTTGAAGTTGATAGGTATGAAATCACATGATTGTCACATCATGATGCAACAAATCCTACCAGTTTCATTGCGTGGAATATTTCCCATCCGTGTCAGAAAGACTATAATGAAGTTTTGTTATTTTCCGATTCAATTTTTAATAAGGATATTGATGTGAAAGATTTGAATATTTTGGAAAAGGATGAAATTTTTATACTTTGTCAATTGGAAATGTATTTTCCTCCAACTTTTTTTTGATATAATGGTGCATTTAATGATTCATCAGGTTTGAGAAATAAATTTGTATGGACCTATATATCTTCATTGGATGTACGCTTTTGAAAGTTATATGAAAATATTGAAGGGTCATATTAAGAATCCATATCGACTTGAAGCCTCCATTATTGAAAAGTATATTTTTGAGGAGGTTGCAGAGTTTTTTACGAGATACTTGGTTGTGGTGTAGCACATAGGTTTGCCTCCATCTCTACATGAATGAGTTAATAATGAGGGAAAGGGGATTTATGGATTGAAAGTCAAATCATTGTCAGCTGAACAGATGAAGAAGTTAGAATCATACATCTTGAATAACATAGCTGATGCTCAATCGTATATCACATTTCATATTAATGAGTTGAAACATTGTCATCCAATGAAGAAAGAAATGTGGATTTTGAATGAGCACAACAAAACATTTTTGTCATGGTTTAAAAAACCTTTCTGGGTAGATCATATGTATCAGAGACAATTACTTTACCATTTTTACCTGGTAACATATATTTATTTCTTGTTTACGTTTATGTTTTTCATAAAATGTTAGATATTGTATGTTTTTTCTTTATTAAAACATGTATTAAAACAAAATAAGAATAAGTTTTTGTTTTTTTTTAATTTTTTTTAGTTTACTTTATCATGTTTACCATTACATGAATTATATATCTATTATTTTTTTCAGTGACAATTACTTTACCATGTTTACCAGGTTTACCATGTTTACCATGCTTACCATCTTTACCATCTTTACCATCTTTACCATTGTTTAACATGCTTACCATATTAACCATGTTTTCTATTATGTAACTTAGTAAAATTTTCTATTTTATGATTATAGTAGTATTAAAATATTTGAATTTGTATATTTGTCAAATAATGTTTGTTTTTTTGATTTGAAGGATAATGACAAATCATTCAGTTGATCAACCACATGATTCTGGAGATGATAAAATTGGTCATACCTTTGGGTAGGAACATTCACATGCTCCTCTTGATGTTCCCCAATCTTCCTCATGTGCTCCTATTACGACAAAGAGTTCAAGAGTTGGTAAACGTGGGTGAACATGTTTACCAAAATTAGCACTTGCCTGTATGCATGATTAGAGGATACTCGTTGATTTTGATGATGATGATATTCCTAGAGGTCCAAATGTAAAAGATTTTAAGATTTTTGTATCAACTTAGGCTAAGATAAAAGTAAGCATTTTGTATGATGACTGGAGAAGTGTGGAGAAAGAGATAATCTCTCAGTTTTGGGAGATGATTTTGGTAAGATCTTTTTCTATTGTTTGACTATTCTTTAAATTTTTCTAGTATATATAATATGTTTAACCTCTTCTTTATCAGATGACATTTGATATTCCTGACACTGGAGGAGTTAAGAAGAAATGCTTATTGATGGATGCCAGGAGATGGAGGGATTTCAAATCAACTCTCTATCTGATTTCATTTATGGTCATAAGAGTCATGAAAATCCATGTTGTATATATCCTTTTATAGATGAAGACACATAGAGACAGTTTGTTTAAAGTAGAAAAAAAGAGTCATTTTTTGTAAGGGCAATGTAAACTTTTATAATATTTCTTATATAAATGATCTTATTAATGTTTTTTTAATCATTTCTTATTCTAAATTTACAGAAAACAAGGAAAGCTCATCAGGAGATCCAATCTAAAAATGTCTACCCTCATAGTTTATCTCGGGGAGGGTATAAATTTTTGGAAGAACAAATGACGGTGGAAAATTATCAAAAACTAAGAGCTGATTCTTCAAGCTCTGGAGAGGTGGCCCCTCCATCCCCTCCATCTAGACATGAAAAATTTAAGAGAGATAAGATGGGCGAAAAAGGGCAATATCTTTCGAAAGATTCTAGAATCGTAGTTGAGAGGATTGTAAGATATCTATTTTATTTATTTAAGTTAACTATTTTCTTCATATAATTTCAATAATTAAAAAATGTTCAATTAATTAATATAGGACTCTCTTGAGGAGCAGAGCTCACAAGGGGCATTTACACCAACTGGGAGGTAAGATATTTTATCTGTAGCATTGGGAAAGCTCGAACATCCTAGTCGTGTAAGAGGATATCTGGCAGGTGTATCAGTAAGAAAAGTGTTTCCACATTCTTCAACTTCTAACGTTGACGGTGTTTATAGAAAAAGAGAATACTTGTAGGATGATGTTCATAATATTAATGAGATGATAGAGGAAAATATTAGAAAGTTGGTATAGTATACGTTTGTAGACAGGAAAATAAAATTTCAGACTGCTGCTCCCACTCCTCCACCTCCCCCTGCAGACCCCATTATTTACCCTCCACCTCCGCTAGTAGCTCCCACTCCCCCACCTCAGCATGCAGACCCAATTGTTTATCCTACTCCTCCGCAACAGCTTCCTACTTATTGCGAGTGGTATTTTGATGATCCTTAACATCATATAGTTGCATATGGGTTGGTATATTGTATAAGAGATACAGATCATCATCAATAATTAGAGGTAGAGAATCAGAGGTTCACTGTACATGATATTATAGATAGATCAGCTCGAGTACCATTACCTACAGATGAGGTGATGACAGTTGGACATATTATCAACCATTTTTTAATTTGGCCATCCAGCCTTCTTCGACTCATTACCATAGAGGTATGAATGTTATATATTTTATTTTATTTTTTTATTGAAATTGGTTTATCATTTGAAAACTAATATATTTTTCTATTTATTCTTATAGGAATACTTCAAAGGAATGAAATACTATATAGACAACAATAAATACAAATGGTTATGACATTAGATACAGATTCTAGTAGTCTCGATAGATTTTCAAGATATTCAAATTTGTTAGCGGGTCATTATGAGTTTCCAATGGAAGCTCGTGTTTTTGGACATGCAATAACTGTGGGGATTATGAAAATTGATATCATCGATCTTGTTGCTGGAGATAAGTTGGGCATCAATGTGGTGTAAATTTTTTCCATGTAAGTCTTAACACCTTTTCCCTGCGTTATATTTACTAAAAATGTATAATTATGTCTATTTTGTATTACGTATCTTTATAACATTTGTGATAGGAATTAGCTGAAAGATGTACATGGATTCATGGACCCGCAATTGATTTCCCGTAAATCATGTGCATTGGATGAGGAACAAAGAATGCTTTATATTTCTGAAAGACTTGAACAGAATATAGTCACACAATGTTGGATGATTCATTTTTTTGAGAGGTATAAAACACATCTCTCTCAAAGAGTTCATTATCTTTTAACATAAAAAACCACTAACCTTAAATTTTCTTTTATCAGTGATCATTTGATGTTAGGGGTTTTTTTCCAAAGGGAGAAAACACTTTATTGGATATGCTCTGTCCATGATGATGTACGGGAAATTTTTATTAATATATTGGAAAAGTAAGTTTCAATTTCTCAATAGTTTTATATATTGTAATTAATTTTAAATTTACCCCATTCGTATTATTTTCTAATAGGGGATGGGTCTACTTTCTAAAAAACACAAAGAAAAGGAGTGCAAAGATCAAATATGTAAATGCGAAGGTAAATATCCATTTATAATTTGTACTTTTTGATTTATTACATAAAAATAATATATTGAATTTACACTCATTCAAATAGAATTTTCATGAACAATAAGGCGTTATCGAATGTGGATATTATATGTTAAGATTATGTATGAAATAATAACAACTGGGGCAGTTGTGAACTTTGACCTGGTAAGATTTCCTCTTAAACTTTTCCATAATATTTCAATTTGATTTATTCATTATATATGTTAACTACTATCCTTTTCATTTGTGTCTATTTGATGACCCTCAACCCGATACTTCTCAAGACATCAAACACTTACAAGTGGAGTGGTCAAATTATTTTACAGGTTTGATTGAATTTTAGTTGTTTGTAGTGTAAAATGTAATTTTGAATATCATCGTTGTAATTGTGTATTTAGAAGTCATTTTGGTTGGATTTAGTTTTTTCAAGTTAACAGTGTATGTTTTGAATGTTTTGTATGTGTATTTTTAATTTTTCTCTACTTATTGTTTTCGTCTACTTATGATGGTTTTTCTGGTATGGATTCTGGTCTAGGGGGAGGGGTTCCCAGGGTGTGGGGGGGTGTTCAGTGGGGTGGGGTGTCTAGGGGTGTGGGAGGGCTGTCCGGTGGGGTGGGGGTCCTGAGTGTCCATGAGAGTGGGGGGGTAGTCCAGGGGGTGGGAGAATTTCTAGGAGGGTGGAAGGGTTTTCCAAGGGAGTGGGAGGCTGTCCAAGGGGTGTCTAGGGGTGTGGGGGTGTCCTGTGGGGTGAGGGGGGTTTCCAGGGGTGTGGGAGGGTTGTTCAGTGGGGTGGGGGGATGTCCAATGGGGGGGTGTCCAGGGTGTCCATGGGGATGGGGGGGCAGTCTAGGGGGTGGGAGAGGAGGAGCCTCCATCCCTCGGGGGGTTGAACACTGCTGGAAGGTATCATCACTCCCACATGCGAAACATTTTGAGAGCTCAAGCTTCGCATGTGGGAGTGATGAGTAACTTCTAGCAGCGTCCCCCCAAAGGGGGTGTCCAGGAGGGTGGGGGTGTCTAAGAGGGTGGGGGTTGTCCAGGGGGTGGGGGTGTCCAAGGGTGTGGTGGGGGAATTCCAGTGGGGTGAGGGGGTTCTGGTCTGTTTTTGGTAACTTTTTTTTCTGTTTCAGGGGTTTGGGAGGGTTGTCCAGGGGTGTGGGAGTGTTGTCCATATGGTGGGGGTATACAGGTGGTTGGGGGTTTTCCAGTGGTGTGGGGGCTGTCCAGGGGGTGGTGGGGATGTCCAGGGGTGTGGGGACTGTCTAGGGGTTCGGGGGGCAGTCCAGGGGTGTGGGGGTGTTTGGGGGTGTTGTGGGGGTAGTCCAGTGGGGTGAGGGGGCTATCCATGGGGTGGTGGGGCAGTTCAAGAGGGTGGGGGGGTTGTCCAGGGATGTTGGGGACTGTCCATGGATGGGGGCAGTCCAGGGGTGTGGGGGAGTGTCCAGGGTGTGGGGGGTTATCCAGGGGGTGGTGGGGAAGTCCAGGGGTGGGGGGTATCCAGGGGGTGGGGGTTGTCCAGGGGTGTTGGGGGCTGTCTAGGGGGTGGGGGAAGTCCAGGGGTGTGGGGGTGTCCAAGGGTGTTGTGGGGTGTCCAGGGTTGTGGTGGGGGCTGTCCAGTGGGTTGAGGGGGTTTTGGTCTATTTTTGGTAACTTTTTGGTATGTCTTAGGGGTGTGGGGGGCTGTCTAGGGGTGTGGGAGTCCTATCCAGGGGTGTGGGAGTGTTTTCTAGGGGGTGGGGTGTATACAGAAGGGTGGGGGATCTCCAGGGGGTGGTGGTGATGTCCAGGGTGTGTGGGGGGGGGGGGGGGGGGTCCAGGGGTGTGGTGGGGGAAGTCCAGTGGGGTGAGGGGGTTCTGGTTTGTTTTTGGTAACATTTTAGTCTGTTTTAGGGGTGTGGGAGGGCTGTCCAGGATTGTGGGAGTGCTGTCTAGGTGGGGGGTATACATTAGGGTGTGGGGTTGTCTAAGGGTGTTTGGGGCTGTCCAGGGGGTCGGGTGGCAGTCCAGGGGTGTGGTGGGGGCTGTCCAGTGGGGTGAGGTGTGAGGTGGTAGGGCTGTCAAGGGGTGTGGGAGTGTTGTCTAGGCTATGGGGGGTATACATGAGGGTGGGGGGGTTATCCTGGGGTGTTTGGGGTTGTCCAGAGGGTTGGGGGGCAGTCCAGGGGTGTGGTGGGGGCGGTCCAGTGGGGTGAGGGGTGGCTGTTCAGGGGGTAGTGTGGGTTGTCCAGTGGGGTAAGTTTTAAATGTTATCAATGTAAATGATAAATTTTTCTTTGGTTATTGTTTTGGTCTACTTATGTTTTTGTGGAACGAATTCTTGAATTGGTTTTTGGTTGTTTCTGGGGAGAGCAGAGGATTTTATTCCATTTGAAATAAAATTGGTCTTCCACATCGGTTATTTAAAAACTGACGTGATAAAGGAATGGGGAAGGGTTTATCACATCTGTTATTTCAATAATCTACGTGATAAACACCTATGGAATGGTTTATCATGTCGGTTATTAAATAACTGACGTGATAAAAACCCCCCGGACTGGTTTATCACGTCGGTTATTATATAACCGATGTCATAAACCATTTCCCAGGGGTTTATCACGTCGGTTATTAAATAACCGACGTGATAAACATCCCCCGCACTATTTTATCATGTCGGTTATTAGAAAACCGATGTGATAACCCCCCCCCCCCCCGGTTTATCACGTTGGTTATGTAATAACCGACCTAATAAAGGTGGGGGAAATGGTTTATCACGTCATTTATTATATAACTAACGTGATAAACACCCCCACACTGATTTATCACGTCGGTTATATAATAACCAACGTGATAAACCCTCCCCACTAGTTTTTTCACGTCGGTTAATTAATAACTGATGTGATAAACACCATGATGTTATGTTTTTTACGTCGGTTATTTAAAAACCAACATAAAAAACATTATTTATAATGTCATATGTATTAACATCGGCTAAAAACCAATGTAAAAAATGAAAAATAACCGATGTAAAAAACATTTTCTATACTAGTGAATTCTATATAACATAGTATATGACAATGTACCAAGAGTAGTTGTCGTACTAAAAAATCATTACAATTCCTTACTATGATGAGAACCCAAAATTTCTATGACCCTATTCTTATATATATGTTCTATAGACATATGATATCATTTGAGGGACACAAATGATACATACTATTAGGGGTGGAGAGTCATAGGACTTTGATGCACCTTCTCACGGTGTACGTCCTTGGTAATATCTAGTGTACCATTTTATGAGAACGAGACCCTCCATTAGTAAATCCATATTTATATATGTCATTAAATGTTCCTATCTGTGGACATATGTATTGATCCTAAGAATTTAAGATTATTATTAATGAGTATTATGTTTTGTGTACATTTATGTATTGATGAAAATAGTGATGACGGATGTTCATGGTGAGGTTGGATATGTTGAGTGTGTCATGAGAAATATTTCATTAATGAGTTATAAATGAAAGGATTTGTCCCATATGTTATTTAATAGAATTTGGTATCTTAATACCTTTGACAGAAATGATATAGCCTAAATAAATCCATGTCCATGGTGTTATCTAGGCAAATAAAAATTCTAAGAAGTCAAAGAAAGAGTCCTCGAGCAAATAGGTTGATGGAATCGGCATGCAACCTGCTAGGTTTGAGATATTGTGATAAGGTGATTATATTACAGATTAAGTGTCTATATGAGGTATTATTTCATTGTTTATTAACTTATTTATTTATTGGTTTCTTTGCGTGTTTCTATATTCTAACCTCATACTTTAGGCTTCTTCACTTAATGCCACTAAGAAATAGGCAAAAAGGGTCACAAAGTAAGTGTATCTAGAATCTCAGTTAAATAATATATTATTATTTATTATTTAATAGTCTGAATAAATATGTAGAACCCCAAACAATATATGATATTTTCTCTTAAATACACTATATTCATTAGGTAGCCTATATTTCATGAATCACTGAGCCCCTATGGAACAAAACATGGTTACTTATAGGAGATATCCATAACTTAGCCACTAAACTTAAATTCACTAGCTCTGTGATTTGAATTTTAAAAATCTGATATACATAGTTGTGTTCAAGATGATATTTAGAGTCTGATAGAATTAACTTAATTTTCAGTGAATAGTAACCTACCCTTATGAATAGTAACCTACCCTTCTGAATAGTAACTTACCCTTATGAAAAGTAATATGACTCTAATGAATGGTATCCATACCCTTGAGTGTATAAATGAATTTAGACACCCTAAAGATGAAGATGAATATTCTAAGTGTTTATATATTTCAATTAAATAATGATTTAATTAAATATTAAATTAATCATATTTAGAAAAAAAATTGAAAAATGGACTTTATTTTTGGATTCTACACATCTAAAAATGGTTAGGGTGAATTTTTTGTATTTTTCTAAAGTACATGAATTTTTTATGAATAGTGACATACCATAAATTGCAAAATTAAGATAAATACACTAATTATAGAGTCATGTGTGATATTATTCTGATGTAAGCCCACTTGGTTCTGGATCACATGATAAAATTACTATTCTTGGTCATGGAATACTCACTATTCCTTTTCTTGAGGATAAATAATAAATTAATGAGTTTTATATTAAGAAATTCCCTCTCTTCTCCACTATAAAACCCCCTCTCACCCCCTTGCATTCACTCATCTCAAACATTTTGCCTTCTCCAAATTCTCTCCAAATTCATTCCCAACCTCCTCCCCCACGTCCAGAAAGATTTGGTCTCATAAAAAGACCAAAACCTCTCCCCTTAAGAAGTTCTCAAAGGAGGAAGTCTCAAGAGGTAAATTCCTCTTTCAAATCCCTTCTTTTCTTTTAAGTTATTTTATTTTTGTTTCTTTTCTCACCTCCCTTCCCTAAAATAGTATGATAAATACAGTAACATACATGTACTGGAATTTTTTCATGCTAGTGGTATATATTCCATTATCTTCTCTCCTTTCACCACTTTTATTTGAAAGAAATGAAAGCACTATTTGAGATGTTCTAATTTAGCACATTCAAGGACAACAGTTTATCGATTTATATTATAATCATTCAATCTGGTCAGGAAACCATTTTTGTTATGGTTGAACCAAATTATTATGTAATATATCCTATTTTTAGTTTTTTAATACTTTTTTACACATGGTATTAAGATATAAAGAAAAAAATGTCCATCGTAATCAAACCCACTGATTAACCAAAACGGTTATCACTATGGTTTTATTTATAAAAATTCGACATCAATCTAAATAACCCAAATTAAATTTTAAACCATTTAGTCTCTTGGATTTTCACTAATATTTTATAACTTCATTTCTGGACAACCACATCCATCTTATATATTTATCCGAACTTGAATATAAGTGAACCAATCATTTAAAACCAAGTAAACAAACGAGCCCGAACAATGAAATTGAACCTTATAACCAATCAAAAAGGCCTAGAATGAACTAAAAAGGATTATAATAAATCATTTACATATAAAATAGGTTCAGTACTTATGAATTAATAATCCTAATTTGTTTATTCAGGTCTTTATTAACAATTCAAGAACACCTTCAAGCATAAGGTAAGGGATCCTCTCTCACACTTTTATTCAAGAATCCACCCTACCTTGTGTGCTTTTGTTTTTAATTTCTAATGATGGGGTATGTTTTCTCACCTCCCCCACAATGCCCTTTTGAAATATAAATAATTGGATACCCCTTTACCTCTCATTAAGTCCTTGCAATAACACTGGTTACCATGCCAAAATGTTTGCAAGACGTTTTCTCATCTCACCTTCAATTCTATGGGATTTTCATTGTTCGCCTCTTATTTATTATATGTGGTATAGGTGTACTACCATTTGAAATATTTTATCATGTTTCTCATTAAATTAATTGTATTTTGTGACTCTTTTGGTGGTTATTGACTTTATTCATATGACTCAATTGAATACAACACGGTAACGAGATTTTTCTCAATTTTCACGTCATTGTGACTTGCTTAGTAATTGTGCACCTACTCTTTCTTATGTGGTGTACCTAATGCCATTTTGAGATCACTTTTCAATTGAAATTATACTCTATTTAAATATCCATATTCTCATATCATGGATATTTTTATTGTATAATCATTATACCATTTTACATACGGTATTTATTTTGAATGTTGTTTTGACTCTGGAAATGTTGATGAATCTGTATCCTCTATTCTATACTGATAATGTAAATAAAAATTGATCTTGTATTTAATCTATTTATAAAGAATGATTTGTATTTAGAAGTATGTGGGGCCCACTACATACCCTCGATGCATTTTTAGGTCTCATGAGACAAAACAGTTTGGCGACAGCCCCTTCAAGTTTGTTTCCAAAAATCAGACAGCTTTCTACCCATAGAACTAAACAGTTTTTAATGTATTATGGTTCATGTGCCAGATACATGACGTCCAATTAATAATAATTATTTTTCTTCATTATTTCTAATTATTACTATCCATGAGGTTTTCACTATGACAAAATCTATGGATGCGGTTTCATTCTCAGTTTATTAATGGCATTAGTTGTTCAGTTATTCACTATGTCAAACTGACTATGATTCAGTTATTATTGTACTCATGCTTCCACTATTTGTAACCCTTACTGAGCATTTGAGATCACCCATTTCATTGTTTACCTTCAACAGGTTATGAAGAGGAGTTCATTTATTGAGTGCTTGTGGATGCAGTTTTTGTTTTTCATTATGTATTGTATCTTGTAACCTTATCCAATGTAATTTATGTTAAATCAATGTAACTAGTTTCTTAAAGACTACTAAACTTATCGTTCCTTCAATATTTTCATTCCTTCTAACCATGATAATATCACAATTAATGCACTATCTCCATCCTAGTGAGGTCAGGGTGTTATAGTTGGTATTAGAGGAAGTTTAGTAGGAAACTTGGAAACTATAGTAGGAAATATATAGAAGGGAACAAATCCCCAAGGTAGTATTTGAGTATAAAATTACAAGAACATCCTGATATTTTGGTAAGGAATATATTATGTCAATCTTTCAAGAAATACATCCTTGTTTGGATACGAGCAGGTAGAGGCGGCTCTGGCACTGATGTATCTAGGGGTAAAACCCAAAAACACTGCTTTGAGCTAGACTCGAACGGGAACTGGTACATGATAATAGTCCTTGCTGCACTCTTGGTTATGAAACTCCTGGGGGATATGCTTAGGATAATTCACATTTTCTTTACAAGACATTATTAAGGAGTTTAATGTAAATTTTACCTCATATAAACCATGTTTTTAAGATTAGAAATGCATAGAATTTAAATCTATGTTGAGTGATTTTCTATTTAAGATTCATAAACGAATCTAATTAATCCCATTATTTATAAATGGCATATAATGGAATGAAGGAAATCAATACTCATGGGCAAGGTAGGTATCTCCCTACTGAGCAAGTCAACTCATTCAATGTTGGAGCAGATCAGATCATGACTGTATTGGGACAACTTACTCAAGTTCTAATGAATAACAATTCCACACCTGTGTTGGATCGTTTCATGCGACAGAAGCCCCCATCTTTCAGTGGGACTACTAATCTAGTGGTAGCTAGGTAGTGGATCAAGTCACTTGAAAAGATATTCATGGAATTAAGATGCAATGAAAATGAGAAGGTGGTGCTGGCAGTATATAGTCTCAAGGGTGACGCTGACCAATGGTGGTCCCTGATACAGAATACCATGGATGAAGAAGAAGTAGAAGATATGGATTAGAGGACTTTTATGGGAATATTCTTCAAAAAATATTTCCCTCTAGAGCAACGAACTGAAATGAAAAGGAAATTCCTTAGCTTAAAACAAAGGGAAGAAGATAGTGTTGCAGAGTATGAGGATACTTTTACAAGGATGGAGAGGTATGCAGTAGATTACGTATGTGACTCAGTAGAAAAGATTGATCATTTCTTTGAAGGTCTTAAGCCAAATCTTCTGAGGGAACTGGATTCTCAAACATTTTCATCATATGATGGAATTGTATCAAGTTCCATCAAAATAGAGAGGGAATTTTCTAGAACAAATATTTTTAAAGGATACCAAGATAAGAAGCGGTACTCGGCTAACAAAGGAAAAGAATAATAATCAAAGAAGATCAAGGGAATGAATAGATTCCCATTATGCGATAACTGTGGAAAGAATCATCTTGGGAAATGCTTAAAAGGCATGGGAGTCTTCTATAACAGCGGAGAAAAGGTTCATTGATCTGATGAATGCAAGGGGAAGAAATAATTCAATGATATTCAATGCTACAATTGTAGAGAGATGGGACACTATGAAAATGAGTGTCCTAAACTCCAAGGAAACATGACACAGAAAAGGCCAATAGAGCAAGGGAGAGATTATGTGATTACAATTGTGGAGGTCGAAGTTCCTAATGATGTGGTGATAGGTACTTTAATTTTTTCTTCAAACTTAGACAACACATTTTTTAATTTTGGATCATCGCATTCATTTATATATTCTCAGTTTTCCAAGAAAATTATATATGTCCAATTTGATTTAATAAAGGAGTTTCCAGTCAAAAATCCTGGGGGAAGTATCATTGCAACAAAGGCATGTCGACTAGTCCCCCTCAAGTCACCAAAACATGATTTAGTTGCTAACATTGTCATCATACCAATAACTAAATTTGATATAATTCTCGGAATCTATTGGCTGTTAAATTAGTATGCGAAGATTTATTGTAAGAAGAAAAAAGTTACAATTTTTGAAAATGGTGTAGAATCCCTTTTCTTTAGGGTAGAAACATCACCACCTAATTCTTATCGAGAACCACCCCCAGTAGATCTACTCAATGAAATACTTAGAGAGGAAGATAAATCAACATCTATAGGTAAGGAAAGAAATATTCCAATTGAATATGTGCACATAGTGCAAGAGTAATTTTATATATTTTTAGAGGATTTACCTGGACATCCTCTAGAGAGGGAAGTTGAGTTATCTATTGATTTAATTCTTGGTGTGAGACCTATATCAAATACCCCCTATAGAATGGCCACTATGGAGTTATTGGAGCTAAAGAAACAACTATAGGATTTGAGTGACAAAGGATTTATTCAACCTAGTGTTTCTCCATGGGGATCCTCGGCCCTGTTTGTCAAGAATAAAGATGGATCCATGAGGCTATGCATTGATTATAGTGAAATACATGCTATTAAAATAAAGAATAAGTGTCATATGCCTCGGATTGATGATTTATTTGATCAACTACATGGAGACCAATACTTTTTGAAGATTAACCTTTAGTCCGTATATCATTAGCTGCGTGTGAGGAAGGAAGATATTCCTAAAACAGCATTTCGAACCAGGTATGGGCATTATGATTTTTTGGTTATGCCATTGGAACTGACTAATCCACCCTCTGTTTTCATGGATTTAATGAATATATTTTTCAAGAAATATCTTGATAACTTCGTTGTGGTGTTCATCGATGATACCCTGGTATAATCAAAAAGCTACGAAGACAATGAGAATCACTTGAGGATTATTCTAGAAACTCTTAGAAGAAATGAAATATATGGTAAGTTTAGCAAATGCGAATTCTGGCTTCAATCAGTTTCTTTTCTAGGCCATATTGTCTTTGAGGATAGAATCATAGTTGATCTTGTGAAGATAACGGCAATCCAAGATTGGCCCACGCTAATAAACATAACTGAGGTACGTAGTTTTATTGGATTATCAGGTTACTATCAGCGTTACGTTCAGAATTTTTCCTGAATGGCTAACCTGCTAACCAAGCTCACACGTAAAGGAGTTAAGTTTGTGTGGAAAAAAGAGTGTAGAAAATGATTCTATGAATTGAAAAGAAGATTGGTCAATGCTCCAATTTTGACTCTTTTATCTGTAAGTGATGGATTCGTGATATACAACGATGCATCAAATAATGGGCTAGTTTGTGTCCTTATGAAAAATGATAATGTTATTACTTATGCATCAATACAGTTGAAGACTCATGAGAAAAATTATCCAACTCATGAACTTAATCTAGCAGCCGTAATATTTGCTCTGAAAATATGGAGACATTATCTCTACGGAGAGAGATGTGAGATCTATACGGACCACAACAGTTTGAAATACATTTTCACACAAAAAGAACTCAACATGAGGAAAAGAAGATGGCTTGAGTTACTAAAATATTACGATTTCTCAATACACTACCACCCAAGAAAAGAGAATAAGGTGGCAGATGCATTAAGTAGGAAAGATCTTGGCCTTCTGATTCAAATGAGGATTGAAAGAGATCCTATATACATGGATCTACTAAAGATGGATATGGGAATTGTTAAGGAAGTGGAAACATATTTTCTCTTTCAAATTATTGTTAAACCATCTTTATTAGAGAAAATAAAAATCTCTCAATATGATGATGAGAATTTTCACAAGAAAATTAATTATGTCAAGGATGTAAGACTGGATGACTTCATGTATGAAGAAGGAGTTATGAAATTTGGGAAGAGGTTATGCATTCCATCAGTAACTGAGCTAAAAAGGGAACTATTAGACGATGACCATAGCTCAAAATTCTTTATACACCCGGGTAGCACCAAGATGTATAGAGATCTGAAGGAATATTTCTGGTGGGATAATATGAAGCTGGAAATTGCTGGCTACGTGTCAAGGTGTCTAGTTGGTCAACAAGTGAAGGAAGAGAGGCAACATCCCAAATTAGTGATGTAACCTCTACCTATTCCTATGTGGAAGTGGGATAACATTACGATGGATTTTATCACTGGACTGTCGAGGACACCGAGAAGGAACGATGAAATATGGGTAATTGTTGATCGTCTCACAAAATCAGCACATTTCCTTCCTATATGAGATGATTTTCCACTCAAGCACCTGGAAAGACTGTATATTAATGAAGTTGTAAGACATCATGGTGAACCTCTATCAATTGTATCGGATCGAGATCCCCGTTTTACATCAAAATTTTGGAAAAGCCTCCAAAAGGCTTTGAATACTGAGCTTCGTATGAGTACCGCATATCACCCCCAAATCAACAGGTAGTCTGAAAGGACTATACAAACTCTAGAAGACATGATGAGGTCATGCTCTCTTGACATCCAAGGTATTTGGGATCAATACTTACCTTTGGTGAAATTTTCTTACAACAACAGTTTCCATTCTAGTATTCAAATGGCTCCATATAATGCATTGTATGGAAAGAGATGTCGAACTCCAACTTGTTGGGACAAAGTTGGTGAGAGGAAACTTATAGGCCCAGAACTTATTGAAGAGACCACAGCAAAGGTGAAGACAATCCAATCCCATATTAAGGCATCCTAAAGTAGGCAGAAGATTTATGCTGACAATCGGAGAAAGGATTTGGAATTCCAGGTGGGAGATCATGTCTTTCTAAAAGTATCTCCATGGAAGGGTGTCCTAATGTTTGGTAAGAAAGGGAAACTGAGCCCCAGGTACATCGGGTCATTTGAAATTATAAAAAGAATCGTAGTTATAGCTTAATGTATAGCGATGCCGCCAAATCTCTCTAGAGTTCATGATGTGTTCCACGTGTCATTCTTAAAGAAATACATGCTAGACCCAATGCATGTTCTCACATATGAAGAAATTGAACTGGAACCTGATTTTTCAGATTGTGAAAATCCTATTGGGATTCTTGACACAAGGGAACATTTATTGAGAAATCGAGCAACTTTCCAAGTGAAGGTTCTTTGGAGAAAATAGAATATGGAGGAAGAAACATGGGAACCTAAGGATGTTATGAAAAAGAATCACCCACATCTTTTTGGTGGGCTTTATAAATAAAATTTTGAGAATGAAATTTCTAAAGGAGGTAATAATGTAGCATCCCAAATATTTTATGGTATGTTTCTCTTAAATACACTGTATTCATTAGGTAGCCTATATTTTATGAATCACTAAACCGCTATGGAATAAAACATGGTTACTTATAGTAGATAGGCTTAACTTATCCACTAAACTTAAATTTACCAGCTCTGTGATTTTAATTTTAAAAATCTCATATGCACGGTTGTGTTCAAGATGATATTTAAAGTCTGATAGAATTAACTTAATTTTCGGTGAATAGTAACCTACCCTTATAAATTTTAACCTAACCATATGAATAGTAACTTACCCTTATGAATAGTAATATGACCCTTATGAATGGTATCCATACCCTTGGGTATATAAATGAATTTAGACACCCTAAAGATGAAGATGAATATTCTAAGTGTTTATATATTTTAATTAAATAATGATTTAATTAAATATTTAACTAATTGTATTTAGAAAATTATATTTGAAAAATGGACTTAATTTTTGGATTCTACACGTCAAAAAATGGTTAGGATGAATTTTTGGGATTTTTCTGAAATACTTGAATTTTTTATGAATAGTGACATACCATAAATTGCAAAATTAAGATAAATACAATAATTATAGAGTCATGTGTGATGTTTTTCTGATGTAAGCCCACTTAGTTCGGGGTCACATGATACAATTACTATTCTTGGTCATGTAATAATCACTATTCCTTTTCTTGAGAAGAAATAATAAATTAATGAGTTTTATATTAAGAAATCCCCTCTCTCCTCCACTATAAAAACCCCCTCTCACCCCCCTTCCATTCACTCTTCTCAAGCCTTGTGCCTTCTCCAAATTCTATCCAAATACCTTCCCAACCTCATCTCCCACGTCCATCAAGATTTGTTCTCATGAAAAGACCAAAACCTCTCCCCTTAAGAAGTTCTCAAAGGAGGAAGTCTCAAGAGGTAAATTCCTCTTTCAAATCCCTTCTTTTCTTTTAAGTTCTTTTATTTTTGTTTCTTTTCACACCTCCCTTCACCAAAATAGTATGATAAATCCAATAACATACAAGTACTTGAATGTTTTCATGCTAATGGTATATATTCCATTATATTCTCTCCTTTACCCACTTTTATTTGAAAGAAATGAAAGTACCATTTGAGATGTGCTAATTTAGCACATTCAAGGACAACGGTTTATCGATTTCTAATATAATCTTTAATTATGGTCAATAAACTACTTGTATTGTGGTTGAACCAGATTATTATTTAATATATCCTATTTTTAGTTCTGTAATACTTTTTTACACATGGTATTAAGATATAAATCAAAAAAATGTCCATCCTAATCAAACCAACCGATTAACCAAAACGGTTATCACTAAGGTTATATATACAAAAATTCGTCTTCAATCTAAGTAACCCAAACTAAATTTTAAACCATGTAATCTCCTATATGTTCACTAATATTGTATAAATTCATTTCTGGACAACCAGATCCATCTTATATATTTATCCGAACATGAATATAAGTGAACCAATCATTTAAATCCAAGTAAACAAACAAGCCCGAACAATGAAATTGAACCTTATAACAAATCAAAAAAGCCTAGAATGAACTAAAAAGGATTATAATAAATCATTTACATATAAAAGATGTTATGGAATTATTAATTAATAATCCTTATTTTTTTATTCAGATCTTTAATAACAAGTCAAGAACACCTTCAAGTATAAGGTAAGGGATCCTCTCTCTCACTTTTATTCAAGAATCCACCCTATCGTGTGAGCTTTTGTTTTTAATTTCTAATGATGGGATATGTTTTATCACCTCCCCAATACTTCCCTTTTGACATATAAATAATGGGATACCCATTTACTTCTCATTAAGACCTTGCAATAACACTCGTTACCATGCCAAAATGTTTGTAAGAGGTTTTCTCATCTCACCTTCAATTCTATGGGATTTTCATTGTTCGCCTATTATTTCTTATATGTGGTATAAGTGTAATGGAATTTGATATATTTTATCATGGTTATCATTATATTCATTGTATTCTGTGACTATTTTGGTGGTTATTTACTTTTGTCATATGACTCAATTGAATACAACACGGTAACGAGCTTTGTCTCAATTTTCACTTCATTGTGACTTTCTTAGTAATTGTGCACCTACTCTTTCTTATGTGGTGTACCTACTTCCCATTTGAGATCGCTTTTCAATTGAAATTATATTCCATTTAAATATCCATACTCTCATATCATGGATATTATTATTTTCAAAGTTGTATAGCATTTTACATACGTTATTTATTTTGAATGTTATTTTGACTGTGGAAATGTTGATGAATCTATATCCTCTATTCTATATGGATAATGTAAATACATATTGATCTTGAATTTAATATATTTATAAATAATTATTTGGATCTAGAGGTGGTTGGGGCTTACTATATCCCCTCAATGCATCAGTCGGTCTCATGAGACAAAATAGTTTGGCGACAAACCCTTCGAGTTTGTTTCCAAAAATCAGACAGGTTTCTTCCCATAGAACTAAACCGTTTTTACAGTATTATGGTTCATGTTCCAGATACATTACTTCCAATTAATAATCATTCTCTTTATTCATTATCGGTTTTTATTACTATCATGAGGTTTTCACTATGAAAAAATCTATGGATGCAGTTTCATTCTCAGTTTATTAATAGAATTAGTTGTTCAGTTATTCACTATGCCATTTTGATTATGTCAAATTGATTATGATTTACTTATTATTGTACTCATGATTCAGATATTTGTAACCCTTACTGAGCATTTGAGCTCAACCCTTTCACTGTTTACCTTCAAAAGGTTTTGAAGAGGAGGTCATTTATTGAGTGCTTGTGGATGCATTTTTTGTTTTTCATTATGTATCGTATCTTGTATCCTTATCTAGTGTAATTTATGTTAAATATATGTATCTAGTTTCTTCAATACTACTAAACTGATCGTTCCGTCCGGATTTTCATTCCTTCTAACCATGCCAATATCACAAGTAACGCACTGGCTCCAGCCTAGTGGGGTTGGGGTGTTACAAAATATTTTTCTCACACATGGTTTAATTATTATTCACATTTACTAGATCACATATATATCATCACGAGTTATTCAATAGAATATAATGTGAGTGGAATATTTAATAAATATTTATTTTT
Source organism: Viscum album (assembly GCA_963277665.1). Classification (NCBI taxonomy): domain Eukaryota; kingdom Viridiplantae; phylum Streptophyta; class Magnoliopsida; order Santalales; family Viscaceae; genus Viscum; species Viscum album. The sequence goes on from OY728155.1 coordinate 1,913,588,798, forward strand.
TATTTATTGAATAAAATATTTATTTATTTATTAGCAAATAATGAATGGATATTTATTTATTAAATATATACTCATTATTCAAGGCCTGATAAATATTATGGAGCAATGGCGGACCGAGTTTAATGGTATAATAAAAAATAATAAATATTGAATATCATTTGATTAAATAATATTTAATTTACTTTTAAAGTTAAGCGTTTATCAAGAAATAATAATATTATCATTATAATTTGATATGAGGTTCCATAGGTATTAAATAAATAATAAAGGGAACTTCTATAGTTATTCTATTTCAACCCTATAAATATATGAACTCAATAATATTATTTTCTTAAAGATTTAATTCAATTTTTTGGTTGTGCACAATGAATTTAGAGAGTCCTCACATGCCCAAGATATCTTCCATTTCCATGAACGCTCCCATGAATGGGGAGAGATCTCCCACCACCTCCCAATCTCAAGTTAAGAGACATCATGGAGAACTTTTCGGTATTGATTATTGAGGTGGTTAAAGGTGGGTGACACAAGCGATTGGATCTATAATGCTAGAACCTGGATATTCATACGGTGATGTTCAGAGATTTGTAGATCACCACTAGAGTGAATCTACTCTTGATTCGTACAATGAAACAATAGTACACTACATATATGTTTTCAAATCAAAAAATGAAGAAATAATTCCATCAAGGTAACTCTTTAATTAATTATATTAACTATAAATAATACATGATGATCCTATCTTTGGTTCTAGAATTATATCCCTTTTCTATTTTCTTTTATTTAATGTTGTATATCATGAAATTTATCAATGTATAAATATCATATTCATCATTGATCATTATAAAAAAGAAAAGTTAGGCAAGACCCATCGCACGCTTCTGTTGCGCCGAGAACCTACAGGTATAGCATTGTCTCAATTAACATGTGAACAAAAGTTTGAATAAATATAAGAAATTGACACTCTTTTTTGTAAAACTTTTTTTGAAAAACCTTATGAAATCATGCTGTAAAATGAGATCGGTTTTCTTTGAATTATGGTGTTATAATTGTTTCAATGTAAAATATTTTCTTGATTCCAAACACAACGAAATAAATAAATGTGAGAGTATTGTTGACATTTCAATAAATCCAGTAGAAAAATAAAATATGGTATTAAGGCTAGGTTAGACATTATTGAAATGGGGATGAGGGAATATTAGGAACTTGTGAAGGGTGAAAGACAAAATTTTCTTCCTCCAGTGTCTTACACTCTATCTACATAAGAAGAAATTAAATTTTGAAACTTCCTTAATAGTGTAAAAGTTATATAGGGGTATTCATAAAATTTCATTAATTTCATGAAAATGATTAATTGTAAGTTAAAGTTTCTAAAATCCATGGTTGTCGTGTTTTAATGCACGATGTAATGCCTATAGATTTATGTTGCATTATACCTAACAATGTATGACATTCATTAATCACACTTTTCAGATTTTTCAAATCTATATGTAGTAAAGTTATAGACCCCGTGAAATTTCTAATCATAAATAAGGTAATTACAGTCACATTATGTGAATTGTAGATGTTTTCCCCCACTATCATTCTTTGATATGATGGTATGCCTAAAGGACCACTTGGTTAGAGTGATTTGATTATGTGATCATATACATTACAGATGGATGTACCCCATTGAATGGTATATTAATATTTTTAAAGGGTAAGTTAAGAATTGAAGTTATATAGAAGGTTGTATTGTAGAGTGGTATATTGTTGAAAAATATATTGAATTATACATAGATTCACTATTGGATATTGATAGAATTGGTCTCCCAAAATCTCATCAAATCATACGCCTTATATGTGAAGGGATTTTTAGATGAGATGTTTTTATAATTACCATTGCAGAGTGAGAGTATGATCACACTTATATTTTATATAGTATCATAGAGGTTTCTCCATATGTTGAATCCCACAAAGTAATTCTTAGACATTTGAATATATTAAGGGATAAAATATGGATATAAAATACAAATAATCAATAATCTATAGGATGGTTATGGTAACATATTTATAAGCAGTTATCTATAAATACAAATTCAATTTTTGAATGACTTTGATAGATAGATAAAGGAGCACATGTAATTTTATTATCATAAAATGGTTATGTAATTAAAGGTTATACATTTTATGCACAGGAATAAGCTGAATGCACTTTGATGAAAACAATGGAGTCATGTTTGTGGAAGAAGTGATGCATGCATTTTATTATGACGATAGAAATCCAGTTTATATGAATATGTCATACTTAGACATCATTGAACATATATATAAGTTAGATTATAGAATATTTCAAGTGTTGATTTTCTTTTGAAAATGAATTGACAATAGTAGAATAGATAAATTCAGTGAATTGGGATTCATGAATGTGAGTTTTAGTGTAGAGGGGAATAAGTATGAACTATTAATAATGGAATCACACGTAGTGAAGGAATTTTATTTTTTAGATCCTTCAAATAGGAATTGGTCAATTATTCTGTTAGTGACTAAAATAATTATAGGGTTAGATAAAAATTAAATTGAGGATAACCCTTTCATTTGGTGATCACAATCATTTCATATTAGTATCAATGTGGAAAATGTCTTGTATGTTAGAAAAGACCACAAGGAGGGATATGGATACTCAATAGAGGATCCAGATCCCTTAAAACATTAAATAAAATAAGTGAGTTTAATGAAAAAATTAATGGCTATTTTAATATAAAATGATTTTCCAAATAATATTATGTGTTCCATATTTCATTTGAAAATTTAAATAAAATGTTTAACAATTCTTGTTGATAATGAATTCTCTACATGTCAATGTTACCAATCCCAAAGAATAACACACTATCAATGTAGAAACTAAGTAATTTTTAGGTGATAAAAAACACGTGGATAAAAAAATTAGAGTGGTGTAGAATCACTATGTTAACTAATTTTATTAATGTAAGAATAAAAGGAGTAAATTTTTAACTTGGATGGAATCAGCATGACCAACGTGTTAACCCTAACAAGAAAATGTTAATTAGTTACATTGGGGTCACAGTGTGAATTCATGTTCCAGTTAATAAAGATATGTGTTACAATGTTGTTCTTGCATTGTGTATAATCATTTAAGAAGATGTTAGAGTAATTTTATAATATAATTTATCCATTTTACTAAAAAATTAAATAATTAAACATTGATTTAATCTTTATTATCCCTTACATATTTTATTTATTTTAAATTATTTTTATATGAAATTTGTATTAATGGCCACAAAAAAGGATCATAGATCCTTTTAGACACTTCATACAAAGTGGAATCTTAGGTATACTAAGAGAAAAGTAAACCACCACCCACCAACTATGTATGGACACATTTTAAACTACAATGTATGGAAACTTCTCATTAGTCACCACGATGAGGAATCATTTTAGATGCATTTTAATTGATATTATTTAATTTTACATTATTTTTTTTATCCACTTTTATTTAAAATTGTTAATTTATAACATAGAAAAGAGGTTTTGGAAAAAATCATTGTGAATCAAAACCAATATACCCCTATCATAAAATAACGATTGTGTATTATTCACTTGAGAAAAAAATGGTATATATTTTAAATATATAGTAAAAGTGTTATGTGATATGAAATATCATATGTTCCTTTGTTTATATATATATTTATGAATTATAATCCAAATCCACTTACATCCCATTTCCTATGTTATGGAAGGAGTCTCCTGTAAATAAAGAGAGAAAACCAATAGATGAAAGCACAAAAGAAGTATAGGAATCATTTATAAGTATGACATGATAGTAACTTTTTATGATTTATAACATAATAATATAAAAAATGAAACTTTATGTTCATGTGTTTTTTATACTATTTAGACATAAGAATTATTATCAACTATACTAGAAGAAAATATTATTTCTATGGCTTTCAAGTGGCTTGAAAAATATGGTCACATTATATGTGCAGGTTTTGGAGTATCGCCTCGATTATATTTTGAGAAGAAAAAGTCCCAAGGATATACATATGAGATGATGAAAGACATGAAGGCACAAATGGTTAAATTAAAATATATTATTATCTTTTCTAGTTTGGCATACCAGTATATGTGAAAGGGTAAAAATCAACCAATAGTATAACAATGATCAGTACATGAATAGCCACATAACCCCACTAGCTTTTAGGATAGCCAATCCCCCCAATCTCCTACCTTACCCGAGGGAATCAATTTTTTCATAACATTGTCTACTGAATTTGCGTCAAATAACCACCAATAAAATTTTTTTACTAAAATTCTATAGGGTGAAATTGTATGTGATTTATATCTATTAGTACCCACTAATAGCCTTGTTCTGAGGTTTACGGTGTACAATATCCATGAATATATGATATATAATAAAAAATATCTCAAATGAACATATGAAAGAGGGGATTAAATTATCTCATATTTTTTGTGCAAAGTTTCTTGTTCCTCTTGATGATTTGGATGTCAATATGGTCAATAATGTAATTGGAACTTTCATATCATGGTCATTTACTCTTATAAAGTAACATGGTGATAATGAGGTTTGTCATTTAAAATTTTTTTCAAATGAGAAAATATTAATATTTGATGAAAATGGTTTGAAATGAGGTATTATAATATAGATAAACAAAATAAAGAAAAAAAGGGTTTGATAAAAACAATCTAGTGGATCAAATAAGAAATCAAAAGGACCTTCCAATATTACCTTTACCCAACCAGTTCCACTGTCACATATATTAATATTTCAAGTTCACGATGATACAACATTAAAAGAAATAAATGTTTCCTATATTTAATATTAAGAAGAAATATTTGTAGGTTCCATTATAGAAGTAATTGATCTCAATAGTGTAAATAAAATTATCAAAGCTTAAATAGTTGGGAGTATTAGTTGTGAATTCATATATGTGGAAACTTTTCATAGTTTTTTTATCCGAAAAATGATATAATATGTTCATTATAGTTAATAACTACTAATATTTTCTATATGAATATATATTACTATTATATAAAGGTAAATCATTGTGAAGAAAATTTTGGACTAATTCATCGTTTTATGATTTTAACACGGGAAGTTAATTTGAAAAGGGAAGAAATTGAAGAACAAAGATGAAGTAAGAACGGTGTCTAAAAAAATAAAAAGTGGAAGAATCTTCTTAATTCTTATAATATAGGGGTAAGAATCTTTAATATAATCATATAAAATATTTTTTTCTTCTTTTCATTACTTATTTGTTTTTTTTAGAAAGCATTGGATGCTCATCACACTCAAATTGGATACCCCAAATGTTTTTTTTTTAGATCCAAAGCATGGATTTCCAACAAATTAACCACACATGATTTCCGTTTTAAATTTTTAATGCACTAAAATTAACATTTTATAGATAAAATTTAAATTGTATATTTATTTTATGTTTTAATGAGAATTTTTTTATGCTAGGTTGATCTATAAATATCATCTAAGTCATGGTATGAGGTGGATGATTAAATAAAATAATATTGTGTATTACTTAAAATAGATACATATTAAGGTATATATAGTAATATTTACCTATCAAAACAAATAGAAAAATAATTTACTTATTTTGATCAATGTTAATACAGTGTTCAAAACAAAATAACGACAATGATTATTTAGATAGTTTTTATAAATTAAGTAAAGATATCATATACCAATAAAAAAATAGTATATCAGGATAGTTATTTCTAAAGATAAGTAGAATTTCAATTAAAATATTTTTTAATCAATTTTTTGCCTATATTTTCTAGATACAACTTGGATTTATAATAATCTACATACTAAAAAAAGATATTTGGTAAGAGATGAGTGGTTAGAGTATGTGGTGTCAGAATATTTTCGGACATCAAGCTGAGGTGATTATCTATTAAGTTTCTGATCTAGTACTAGATATAAAATTATGTATACATTTTGGAAATGAATCATTAGTATCATAATTATTAGATATTATTTTTTCTAAAATAAAATTCATGTAGTATTGTAATTATGTTGGTTATATTTTTATTCTAATCCAACATTTCCAATTTTCAAAAAAATGTTTTTCTATATTTTATCCCACTATCATTCTAAAGGAATTAGAACCCCATCATAGATTTTCTACCCCTCTTGAGAAAGGCTATAGAGTTGATGATCCTCCCCCTCCCATGGTTCATCCACCTAATTATATCAGTTTGATATTTTTTATTGGGATGTATCAACTTTAGTAGTTCATTGTGGTAAACTATTTAGGGACCTCTCCGGGGAAAAATATAAGTCAAACCCTATATTTTATTCTTACCAAGGGATATTTCCCTGAATATTATGCAAGTAATCATAAGGATCCACATCACATTTTGATAATAATATATATCTTGATGGTAAATCATTTCAGAATATTCTAAAGTTGAAAAATTAGATTCATGATAGAATATAAGGTTAATGACCTCTTGACATAAGTGTTATACATTCAAATCCACTAGTTTATTATATATATAAATTCTAAATTTAATTCAATATTTCAGATACATTTACTAAACAATATTTTCATGTGACTACTTCAATATTCTTATTTTTATTATAACGTTTAAATGATTAAATATAGTATATCATTATTTTCCAATTTTACTTTCATTTCCTTCCAAGTGTTCACTACTTTATTTTATATGGGGGTTAGAATGAGTTTCTAGAAACTTCAAAACAATTTAGTGATAACCCTATAATGCAAGACATATTTGATTTGTTTCTTGAGGACAAGTATCATGTAGGGTTATGCTCTACAGATTCTAACAGAGCTAAAAACATGTATGAATTTTCTCATGATCATGAGAGATTGGAATTCATGGCTATAATTGAGATAATATTAAGAGGTAGATGGTTCAATTATCCTTCTACCAACAAATATAAATAAATATTACTAACTTATAGGATGTAGTTCACCCCTTGAAGTTTAATTATGTGTTCCTTATGTTTTTTTCTTTATTTTAATCAAGGTTTGTGCCATTTAGTTTTATTTATTTTAGTACTGTATTCAATATTGTGTTTCCTTGTATCCAAGAACTTCTAGTTAACAAGGATAAAATTATAATAATGAATAAACCTTACCCAAAATGTGAGGATTTTCATTGTAATTCGTCTTCAATTTTATTTAAGAACATTAATATTAGTTAACCTTATATGTATATGGTAATTACAAGCTCTAATCCTAACCATTTTCATTTTGTGTGTTGTGATATTTTTGATGAGTTTTTAAATGTGGTCTAGGTCTTGTTTCAGTCCCTTCCACCTCCATAATGGATAAGAAAGATGTATTCCTTTATATTCACATTAGATTTAACCAAATATATGGAAATTAGAGATATAATAAATAATAAAAGATATTCATCTCCCATATCCTGATGCAGTACTCAAAATAAAAATGAGATGTTAACTATGAACAAAAATGAATTTGGGTAAGAACTTAAAAATTTTGAGAGGTTGGTTGATCTCTATATTGTGTGTGTTTTTACCTTAAAATTTTTTCATTTTACTCTAAAACAATCTTCACATAGATAAAATCAAAAATATGTTGTCAAGTTGTCTTGATAATTTATGAAAATGATCTAAAATTCATTTATGACATGTAAGAATTGATTGTACTTTTTGTCCCATTGGAAAACTCAAGAGGTGGGTCAATTGTGTTTCTAATAAATATTTATATTAAAAATGATTTAAAAATTAAATTCCCCTATTTTTAAAATATTCCTAGTTAACTAAAACAGTACTGTTATATAATTTTACCTTTTCAAAATTCTTCTAATAAGTTTTATCAAAACTCAGTTAAAAATAATTTTGAAAACTCTGTATAACATTTGAAATAAAATTACTCAAATCCAACACCATATATAAAACACCAATTAAATCTAAATATCATAATATGGTTTTTATATAGTTTATAAAATCAATATAGATAAGTTATGAAAATAGAGTAAAACAAAACAAATAAAAGAATAGTATAAATAAACATGGGGTTTATTCTCTAGTAAAGACCTAATCCCATCCACAAAGAATCACCCACATCCAAGTAGTTTATTATAAAATAAATTGATTCGTAACATTTATATGGTTTTACATAATAGTGCCCATCTTTTTCCAGGCTATAGGACCTATTCTATAAATATATATAGGAAAAACAAATGAGAAAAAATTATATGCATACATTATAGGATACACAGCCTCTTCCATAGTTTTACATCGGAGTATAGATAAAAATAATTGAAATCAATTGTATAGATCTCTCAAATAAAATACATGAGTCTATGTTTATAGATAAAATAGTAAAATAAAAAATAGATTGAAAGATATGAAAAAAAATAGAAAAGAATAAATATGTTGGCCGGAGTTGGAAACTCAAGAGGGCGTGAATTGAGATCCTCTAAAAAATTATGTTAAAAATTATTTATTTTAATGTCCCCAATTTAAAATCATATAGTCGAGTAAACTAATGTAACAAATTTGTAAAAGATATGAGAGTTTGAAAAATTCTTCATAGATTGATTAATTCTCAGTTAAAGAAATTTATTAAGTTACTTTAACTTATTAAATTATTCGACTAAAACAAATTTTGGAACATAAACTATCTAAGATTAACTATAAAAGAAAAGTAATTTTTTCTAGTTTGAATAAAAAAATAAAGAAAGGAAAATAGAACTTGGACACAGAAGATAAAAATAATAGGTTCGGTCTCAAGCAGAGACTTATTCTTATCCACTTGGTTATCACCTAACACCAAGAATTTTATATTAATAAACTTGATCCACACCATGGATCAAGGTTTATAATAGCATGAAAAGTTTTCCAGGTCTAAATGGACCTAAAACACATGTATCTATGGGAAACTAAAACAACCAGGCCACATAGGGACCTCTTCCACAGTTGTACACGAGAGTGAAATGGTTTAAGAGAGTGGTAATTAGAGGATATCTTGTATCCTCTAGTTTCACACAGGAGATAGTGTGGGTTTGTAATACAGATTCACACACTGCACGAAAAGTATTAAAATGAACACAACATAGAATAAATGATAAGAATGGGTTTAAAAATCTGCGAGTGATGTTCTTGATGCTTCAGGACTTCTTGGATATAGAAGATGTGAATCTCAAGTCCACTTCTAATGAAGACACCAAAAATAGAGTATTGTGAAAGCTCTGAGTTATGGTTTCTAGGAAAAATGAGATGTTCTGTTAAAATCTCCATTATTGGGTTTGTTATTGTAGGGATGTTCAAACTTTGGTGTAGAGCAGGTTCAATACATATTTACTACAAACAGAATAATTGTCGTGTCTCTACTTCTTGGTTTTGTATTACACCATGAATTATTTTTCCTTGCTTCGCACGCCACCTTTTAAATTTAATCTTGGGTGCTTCTCTTTTACCCAACTGGGAGAATGATCTTCACACCTCATACCTCTTACTTTCTACTAACATGTCTACAAAATATCATTAATAATATCAATGTCATTTAACAACTCGAATATGAACATTAGAAATAATTTTGAATTTAATTTAAAAAGAAATTAATGAGTCATGAATTGTGTCATAAAAGTGGTTACTCAAGAGTGTTGTCTTAGAACGGTGTCATTGGAATGTTGTCACTAGAGCGGTGTCACTGGAACGGTGTCACCAGAATGTTTTCACTCAAACGGTGTCATTGAATTTGCGTGAATTCTAAAACTAGTAGCACGATGTCTGATCTATATCAATGGTATTGAATCCTTTGTGAATATTCTGAAATAAGTGTCTTGAGACAATAGTTTTTGGTCCTTTTTAAACATTCTGAACTGGTAGGTTACTAAATTTGTGACTAATACTTTACCAATTTTCATACTAAAAAGTTATTGTGAGTCCTTTAACCATTGAATGTGAGTTCACCTTTACAGTGACTCATACTTAGCCAAATATTTGCAACCTGTCTTATGAAATACTACTTAACAAAATAGATTTATATTATTCATAATCATATTGAAACATAATGGAATATGATTAAATATTATTTGTGATCATTAAAACTAGAGGAGTCCAACAATCTCCCCCTTTTTGGTGATCCCAAATCATGGAATTTACTAGCTATACATATTGATCATAGAAAAGGATCAAAAAATTTCTTAACATATTAGGAAGGTTAAGCGAGATTAAGACAAAAAAATATCAAAATTAAAATTAGCATACATAATATTTTTTAGTTCTCCCCTTTAATACCATAAATATTGTTAAGCGAGTGAAAGGAAAATTCCAACTCTGAGTTCTCCCCCTTTTAGGATTATCAAAAAAAGATATTAGAAAAATGAAGACATAGAATAAGTATTTAAATGAATTAATTAATTAATAAAATAGAGAACATCTCATTTAATAAAAGAGAGATCACATGTCATTTAATAAATTAATACAATACAATGATAAAAAGTACATCACACACCTATCAAAAAACAACCAATCTCATCAACTATAAGTCCCCCGCCACATTTCCTTCAGAAGAGACATCAGGGGTAGAGGAAGTAGGTATATAAGGGGTGGTTTTGGAAGATAAGGAGCCAATATAGAGTGATGGTAGAGGCATACCTTCAAAAATATAAGGTGCAAGGCTTGGTTTGGACGAAGAACGAGGAAGTGATTTCTCAGTAATGACTGGTCTGATCTAGCTCAGAGCCTGATCAGGGGTCATGGTCATAGGTGAAAAATAGGTAGAGGGAGAAGGAGTGGTATAAGGGAGAAGGCTAGGTCTGAGAGGAGTAGCTACAGGAGAAACTGTGATTGTTTTTTGATTATGTAGATAAGGTTTCAATAGATTTATAAATTCCTTGATGATCTCACCACTATACTCCATAACCTTCTCAAAAGTATCCTAATTTTCCATAAACTTCTCAAGATTAGGATTAAAATCATTCAACTTCTTGACTTGCTTCTTGAAATCTTGATTCACTGGACATATCTTCAAATTCTCCATTATATATTTGAAATGAGTTGTGAGTTGGTGCTAAGTATAAATCTTGGTAAAATAGGAATCCGCCTTTTTGAAAAATCTGTTTGACCATCAGTGGTAGTCTTGGAGTAAAATCTGACCATATCATGCACATTCTCACTGTGATTTTCAATCTTAATCAGTATTTCTAGACTTGGACCACCAGTAGAAGCTTGAAGATCTTCTCAAGTCACTTATCTGATCAAATCCCTATCCAAAGGCTGAGAGGTCTATACAGGAGATGATTGAGATGAAGCAGTTAAGGTGAAGGTATTAAGCTTTCTAATAACTATATCCAAAGAGCCTTTATATTCATCTGCCAGTCCATTAATTACATCCACCAATCCACACATTTCATTAGCTAATTTGGTGTTGTTATTTACTAATTCTTCAATCACTAAAATAAAATTTGGTTGAATCTAAGATAAAACCTTATGTGAGAGATTGTCAACATCACCCTCACTAAGACTAGAAACCGGAGCTGGAGTAGGAGCATCTTGCAAATCCTTCCTCATCTCCTCAACCAAATATTTTAAGGACTTTAAATAATCATTAAGCTTTTTATTTTAAATCCTTTCCTCTTGTATCTCATGAAGAATCTGGGTTGAGTTTTCTGTATCAACATTTCTAGAAGCATTCCAACATATCTTTCACCGAGCATAGTCACAGGATCAGGTTGTGACTTAAAAATATTTCCAAATAGAAAAAACATATTTTCTCTAAAAGCTTTCAAATATTCATGACTCATATTGTTTTGGGTTTATTTAGGAGGAGAAGGAACATATACTGGATCTAGAATAGAAACCACTTCTTTAGTTATGATAGTTTTGAGTTGAAACCCAGTTGAAATGTCCATTTCCACAACCAAGGACTTCTTATAATCATCAACATCATAAAATCATCTAATCCTATAACAGATATCCACTAAAACTGAATCAACTATATTTGTAACTTCAATACTTTCCAAACTGGGGGCTTTCTCCCCCTCAAATGATGCTTCCCTTAGATAATTAAGGGACTCCATCATGTGAAATCTTTCCATATATTCTATTATATGTTATTACCTGTAAGTTTCATCCACATCTACTTCAAACTGATCATCCTGTTCAACACTTATTCCAGTAGGTATAGGGAATTCTATTTCATGGCCTTCATCACTTAGCTCTTTTTCTTGGTATTTTTCTCTTCTATTAGCTTCATCTACAGAAGCTTCTCCTTCCATCTATTTTTCCTTTTCAATGAATTCTCCCATAGCATCTTCTTCCATATTAGAAACATCATCATGAACTATATTATCTTCATTTTCTACTTCATTCCACTTATACTTTGTCACATCATCAACTTCCTCTCCTTCATCTAAATATTCTACTATTTCATCTGATTCTAAGAAAGGGTCATTGATATCCTTAGGTCGGTAGGATTATAATCCTCATGCAACTTTTCATTGTCTACAACACATGAATTATTTTATGGATTCCAACTAATTTTCATTTCTTTCCAAATTTCCTTAGAAAAACAAAATTCATAGTCCTCGATAGTTTCTTTATCTTTCCCTACCAGTCCACTAACTTGCAGCATTGTAGAGATAAATATTGAATAAAATAGGGAAGTGGACTTGGAATAATTTTTTATCATTTTACATATATGAAGAATAATATACTTCTATAGATTTATCTTATGACCATTCTCTATTAGATGCAACAAGAATACATATTGATATTTCACAGTAGCATAGTCTCCATTCCTTGGAAATATTAAGTGTTGAATAAACTTGAAAAAACATAGATTCTCCATCCAACTTAGCATAAATTGGCCTTCTCTTCTTTTTGTTTCCTATTAAAAAACCCAAATCCTCTTAAAGGAAAAAAATATCACTTTATGTATGAGGGTTTCTTTGGTGATCCATGATGATACCTTCGTGAGGTACTCCTAAACAAACTTCCCACAGCCTTGAAGAAAAATAACATCTTTGTCCATTTACCCAACTCCTAACCACAAAGTCACCCTTTTTTATTGAATGAAAACTCAACATACTGGTAGAACTCAAAATTAATCTTCAGGTATATGGGTCTCTTTTCATTTGTAAACCAGTATATCCATACCTTCTCTTCTAAAAATTTAAGAACAAGGGAATTACTCGAAAGAAGCCACTTCGCACATACATCTTTTTTAGGCATGACTACACGATCTGCAAGACCATGGTTTAGAGGTTTCTCAGGCATTTTGATCGAGGAATTTTTCTATTTCTTTGATGATTAGTGTTTCTATGGAGTCGAGGAAGATAGATTCTTCAATGTAACCATTTTTTACATTAGGGGAGGGAGTTCAAAGGAGAATAAATTTTTTAAGATAAATGGATTTGATTTCAGGAATAGAGAGAAGAAGTTAAGTGAATAAGTGATTCGGATTGAATGGTTTTATCATTTTGGGATTTGAACCGTCATAAATAAAAAATGTGGTAAAAAAATAAATAACATATTTAAAATAGTGACACATAAATATTCTAAATATATAAATCTGAGTCATACTGGTGAGTCTAGATGGTGAGCTATCAGTGGTGAGACATCAAATGGTGAGACATCAAAAGGTGAGACATAAAATGGTGATACATCAAATGGTAAGACATCAAACGGTGAGACATAAAACAGTTGCTCGAAGTTGAATATTCCAAATTCATGTATGATGTAACTTATTATTTTGATAACATAATGGACTAGTAAAAATATCAGCAAGATGATGTTATGTGCAAATTAATTCTAACTTAATATCAGTTTTTCATAATGATCTATCCAAAAGTGATGTATTACAACAATATGTTTTGTTCTTGAGTGAGAAAATGGATTCTTAGAGATGTTAATTGGAATTTTGTTATCACAGTTTATAGAGAAATGTCTCAATTGATATATATATTATAAAAAATTATGTTTCATCGAAAAAATATGAGCACGACAACTACCAGTAGCTACATGTTTAGTTTCAGTAGTAGATAATGCAACAAGATTTTTGTTCTTACTACACCACGATACTAGTGAATTTCCACAAAAGTGACATACTCCAGAGGTTATTTTTATATCTAACTTGAAACCACCAAAATCAGCATCAGAATAACTAACTACATCAAATGATTGTCCTCTAGGATAAAACAGTCCTAATTTGGTAATACATTTGAGGTATTTGAATATTCTTTTAAAAAAATTTAAATGAGTTATTATCCACTGAAAGAGGATAATATTCATTTTTTATAATATAATATTCATGTTATTAATTATTCGTGAACACCATTTTTATTGAATTTTACAATTTGAACACTATTTCACATTATAATTGTAATTCTTTATTAAAATGAAATATTATGTGGTATATATTTGAACACCTCCTAAAAAAATTGTCATTATTTTAATTTAATATTTAATTTTCAGGTTTCTCATTAAATTTGGAACAATTCACACATTTCTAGTACTTGAATATTCACATTGGAATACCACCAAAGTGGGCATTGAACCAACAACATTTTGGGTGAAGTGAATTGGATAGTATCCCATAAAAATTACTGTATAATAAAATATCCAAGACCAATGAATATGAAATTTTAACTAAATCTATAAGAAATCATGGAGAAAATTTTATACAATAGTTATAAGAGATAATTCGAAGTGTAGAAGGGAGTTCCATGCATCCCAAGTTGAAGATAAAATTTTAGGCCTAATTCTGCGGCCCAAAAAACAGCCCACCATTTTACACATATCTATCAAAAAATAAATACATTTCATATAAAATTTTAAACAATAAAATGGGAATTTATTATATTCAATTTTTCTTCTATTTGACACCTAAATTATTCCATCTAGAAGCTCATTTCGGTGCCTCTTTTTCTTGATGCAAGTTGGCACAGATTTTTTGTCATGGGTGGAAAGGTCCACCCTCTCTTAACTTTCCACCCACCTAGGCCCATAACTATTAATTGAGGTCACTTCAACTATTGGAAGCTCAAAAAAGAATTAAAATTTATTATTTAAGGTAGTGGTGGTGAGGGATTTGATCATCTTTCGTTCTTTGATTCATTTTAAGGTTATGCTACCAATTTGATGTTGTAATCACTTTTCTTTAATTTGTAAGTTGCTCAAATCACATTATATTCTTAATAAAAATTATTCTAATTATAATTTTATTTTATTTTTGTTGTCATTTGGATAAAATTTCCCCAAGGTGTTAACTTATTCACCCAAGACCTTGTGAAATTATTCACACAATGGTGGTGTGATTGTTTTCTTTTTGTTGTTTTTTTACTTCTTCAATTCCTACCTCATGAGTCTACTTACCGCTTCCATTGAAATAATAGAATAAATGGAGGGATAAAACACTTCTAAGTTGATCCAAGGGAGTAGAAATGGGTTTTATTGGATGTTTTTTCTCACTCCATTAATGTATAATCACTTCTTTTAATTGAGAATTTTGTTTAACGATCTTTAAACACCTTCATCCTTGTTGAATTTAAGGCCACACACTTCAAGTGATAATACAAAACTTTACTTAGGATTGCTCAAAACTTTGATCATCTAAGTTTATAGTTAATTATTATTATGGTGTGTAGGAATTAAACAAATAATTTATGATGTTGTTTGATCTTCTTAAATGAACCCATCACAAAGATAAGAAATTGAAATAGTTGAAAAAGGAATGCATCCAATCCACCTCAAGTGATAACCTAGGATCAACTCATTCTATTTATTTCAATTCACTTAAATCTATTATTTTTCACTTAAACCTATCTAAAATAAACCCAAATTTTTCCACTTCATATCCAAAAATAGTCCATATAATGTACATGTCTATAGGTTTCTTCTTAGATCTCTTAGGATTCAACAATCCAAGCTAAACAACAAGCGATCGCTTCACCGTAAAAACTTTGGTAAATTTGGGAAAGATAAAATTTTTGGAACTATTGATGGGGACACAAGTAATTCATCTCAACTCCAATTAAAATCTTACCCATTTCTCTTTTATTGCCTAAAATTCTCTTATCTTTTCCCCTTTCTTTTGTTTTTCACTTTTCTTGGCCCATGTCCGCCTATACCCGTGACAAATCAAAACATCTAGTTAGGGTGGATAGTCCTAGGGTTGGGGAGTAAAGTACACAAAGGGACCTTTTTCTATTATTTCATAATCTTCCTAATACTCTAGATTCAAAAATTGATCCCATTTAAATGAAGGGTCTTCAAAGAAACCAACTCATAAACCAAGGTGGGATGCAAAATGGAAATCCAAATTAGGCAGCCCCAAACTTGGGGAATGCAGTCGATCAAACCATGAATGACAACCTCACACCTTCTCGGACCAATGCAACCTCAAGAATTAGGCATGATCCCCTATGATAATCCCACTATTTCTTCAAACCTCATGTACTAAACCACCTTCCAACCTTCCATGGGATGGAGTTGGAAATTTGATACCTTCATGACAAAGAGTTCAATGACATTATTGAAACAATGTTCCCACAAAATCAACTTGAGTAAGATAGTATGATGCTATTTCCTTTTTCACTAAAAGTATTGAGCAATTAATTGGTAAAAAAATTTGAGGCTTGCATCAATCCACTCTTCGGACCAATTAAAAATAGGGTTCTACAAAAAATAATTTTCCCATCACAAAAAAATTGCACTTAAAAAAAGTATCCAAAACTTTTTTAAAAAATAAGGGGTTTCATTTTGTGAAACATGAGAAATATTCAAAGACACACTCAACATGTTACCTCACCATGTATTTTAAATAATAGAACACGTCTGAATCTTCTATAAAGAGTTGGTTTTGGGAATCAAACAATTCATTAATGTGATGTGTAATGGAACCTTCAAAAACAAACCCTAAATGACACTTATAAGTATCTAGAGGGACTGGTCAAACAAAACCAAACCTGGGGAACATAAGCTTACTATGATAAGCCACCCAAATCTGGTGGAATTAACACAATTAGAGAAGAGGAAATCCTTAGGTAAAAACATTTTTCACACACTAGTAAGGTTGAGGAGATCAATCTTAGGAAGGTCCATGAAATTCAAACTGTTGAGCCTGTTTTCACTATTTGTGATAAACATGAACACAAGACCAAAAAATTCCAACCATACCTTCCATTAAGGATGTTCTTTTATGAGGAACACTGGTATAGGTCAATCTTATGAACTTTCAAAAGAGATAGTATCAAAACACTTTCAATCCAAGGTACAATGACTATCTAGGATTACATTGAAAATACAACCAGTAACCCATCCAATAACCTAGTCAGCCACAAGGACCAAACCCCTACACTCCACAAAATTTTGAAAACCATAACCAGCTCCAACCACAACCAATCCAATACAAACATTTTCATTTCCAATACCAAAAACCAATCCAGTAACCCATTCAACAACCCATCCAAAAACCAAAGTGTCCTCCTGGGATAATCCAACAAACACAACCCCTTCCCAATCTGTCCCATTACCAATCCTTGAATAGTTGTGTAAAAATGGAGAAAATGAACTCAAAAGTCCCATACCTTAAACATGAACTGAAAAATCTCAAATTGGTAATGATGAAGATACCTATGAGGTTAATTGTATTGGTAGTGTTGATAGTGAACTAGAGGAACATCAAGGAATTATTGAAGTATTTTTCAGTCAAGAAGAGATTGACTTCATTTTTTCACAAGTGGGAAACTTATCTCCTTGTCTTGAATCACTTTTAGAAATATCTTTTGATGATTTTATCAAATCACCAATCAATGATAACATCAATGAAATCAATAAAATTGAGTCCATACCTATTCATGAAACCGATTTGACCAATGTGGTGGCTGAAAAGTTTATTCAAAAGTAACCAATTTTGTTAATAAATTTGGAAAAAGAGACTGAGTTTGAGACAAAGTCCCATCGTTATTTTGAAATTTTTAACCAATTTGATCTTGAATTTAAGGTCTTACCTTCATTACTCAAGTATTAATTCTTATGGGAAAATTGAGACTTTCCTGTTTTCATTTCTTCCTCTTCTGAATCCAATCAAGAGATGATGATTTTGGATGAACTAGAAAATCATTATAAATAAATTGCATGGACCCTTTCTGATATTCCTGGGATTATCCCACTCATTGGAACTCATAATACTATTCTTGAATCTGAATCCAAACCATGTCTTCAACCTCAACAGAGACTCAATCCTAGTCTTATGGATGTGGTAAGGAACTGAATTATTAAGTTTTTAAAAGAAGGTATCATCTAACCCATTTCTAAGAGTGAGTGGGTAATCCCAATTGTAGTTTTACTAAAGAAATATGGAATCTTAGTGATCAACAATGAGGATGGTGATCATCTCCCCACAAGGTTCAGTAGTGGATGGAGAGACTACATTGACTATAGAAATCTCAACTCATATACTAAGAAAGACAATTTCCCTTTTCCCTTCATTGATCAAGTCATCAAGCGAGTGATGGGTCATCAATTATGCTGCTTCCTAGATGGATTCTCATAGTATAATCAAATCAAGGTCTCCTTAGAAGATAAAGGGAAAACGACATTCATTTTTCCATTTGGAACTTTTTTTCTTCAAGCACAAACCCTTTTGGTTATGTAATTACCCCGGTACCTTCCAACGGTGCATGATGGGAATGTTGTCATACATGGTGGGGGATTATGTAGAGGTATTTATGGATGACTTCTGTATGTTTGGGATACTTTTGAGGAATTATTTCTAAATGTTGAAAATATTTTTTCAAGATACGAGGATAATAATCTAATCCTAAACTGGGAAAAATTCCATTTCATGGTAAAGGAGGGACTAGTTATAGGCTATCTGGTCTCTGATAGAGGGGATGAAGTTGATAAATCTATGGTTGAGGTCATTTTTACCTTCCCTCTCTTAAACCTATCAAAGAAGTGAGGTCCTTATTAGGACATTTTGGTTTCTATAGGAGGTTCATTATGAATTTCAACTCTATTTCTTGACAAATTTGTGCTCTAATAGTGAAATATGCTCCATTTTTATAGACATAAAGCTTTTTGGAATCATTCTATAAACTCAAGTCAGCTCTTATCTCTTCACCTATCATGAAATATCCAAATTGTAAACTCCCATTCAAGCTCATGTGTGATGAAAGTGACTTTTCAATAGGAGCATTCTTAGGAAAACGGTGTGAGAAAACTCCATGTTTCATTTCTTATGTAAGAAAATCTTTAAATGATGCACAAATCAACTACACCGCCACTAATAAAGAGTTACATGTTATTTTCTTTTCCATTGAAAAATTAAGGTCATATCTCTTAGGATCACCTGTCATTGTCTTTATCAATCATTCATCCCTGAAATACCTTTTCCAAAAACAATATTCCAAAGATAGATTGTTAGGTGGTTCCTATTCTTCATGAGTTTGATTTAACCATTAAGGATAAAAAGGGTTTTGAAAATGTTGAATCTAATTATCTCTATAGGATGGAATTAAAAGACACCTCACATCACCTTTCTCTGTCTGATTCATTTCCCGATGATCACCTCTATTCTTTGAGTGATTTACCCTGGTATGCTGACATAGAAAACCATTTGGTAATGGGTGACATTCAAAAATTTCTAGGGACCCAAGATAAGAAGAATTTTTTTGATGTCAAAAATTATGTGTTTTATAATCCTTACATATTCAAGTTATTTTCTGATCAAATCATTAGGAGATGTGTTCTCGAGTCTAAGAAAGAGTCCATTCTAAAATCCTATCACGGAGAGGCATGTGGAGGCCACTTTTACAGAAATAAAAACATTTCAAAGGTCCTCCAAAGTGGTTTCTACTATCCTATCCTCTTTAATTATTCCTAACAATTCTTCAAAACTTGTCCTCAATGTCAACAATTAGGATCCATTACCAAAAGGAATTTAATTCCCCTAACTCCCATTCTGGTCGTTGAAATATTTGATTGTTAGGGAATTGATTTCATGGGACCCTTCACAAACTATAGGGGATACCTCTAAATCCTCTTATCTATTGATTATGTCTCAAAATGGGTTGATTCCCTTCCCACCAAGTTTAACGACCTTCATGTTGTTATCTAATTTCTAAAAGAGCACATATTTTCTCGATTTGGAATTCCTAGGGCTATGATCAGTGAACAAGGAACCCATTTCTACAACGGATAATTTTTTTCACTCATGTATAAGTATGGTATTTCTCATAAAGTTTCCACAGTATACCATCCTCAAACCAATGGTCAAAAAGAGTTAGAAAATAGGGAGATTAAGCAAATTTTGGAAAAAAATTCAATTCCTCTAGGAAATATTGGTCCAAGAAACTCTTGGATTCCCTTTGAGAATATTTTACAACATTCAAACCCATACTAAGAATGTCACCATATATGTTGGTTTATGGAAGATCATGTCATTTTCCTATTAAAATTGATCATAGGGCATTTTGGGAAATCAAAAAAATGAACTTTGACATTTCTTGGGCCAGAACAAAGAGGAAATTAGATCTTAATGGACATGAGGAACTTAGAATGGAGGCTTATGAAAATTGAAGAATAAATAAATCAATATTTCAAGCCTACCAAACCAGGAATCCTAAATTCAAACACTTTGAACTAGGAAAATTTGTGCTCTTGAATATTTCAAAACTTCATTTACACCCAGGAAAGTTATGGTTAAGATGGTCAGGTCCATACATTGTGCATCATGTGTTCCCTCATGGGGAAGTATAGATTTAGGATCCCACTAGTGGTCATGTCTTCGAAGTCAATGGTCATAGGTTAAAAACATTCATTGTATCATTCAATAAATAAGAAATCAAAGAGGAGTTAACTGAGCCAACCTATGAACCAGAAAAAAGTTGATATATTTAGGGTATATGTCGGGCTAACAAAATTGAAGAAAGTTATTTCTGGTAGGTATCCTAGCCTTTAACTATCCACTAACTCAATTTTTTGAGTTTCAAAATAAAGAGGAACGTCTCTTTTCCTATCATATTGTTTTTGTTTAATTTTAGTCAAGGGAACCTAAAGGGTTTCCATAGTTTATAATTGTATTGAGGTGTAAGTTTCAAGGGATGTTGAGATTGATGAATTTTTAGGAAAATCATATTTCCTTTAGGTGTAAAAACACAAATTATTATATTTTATAAGGCTTCTATGAGTAACTTGAAGATTAAGGTATTGAATGGGGGTAAACAACCTTCAACTTTGACAACCAGGTGGATTCATTCTATGATTCTAATTTTCAAATTTATTTGGGAACTCTTATTCTCTAACTCTACCCCCTATTTAATTTTTTTATTTAAACACTAGGTATAGTTTTATTTTAAATTTGGGGTGAAAATAATAAAAACAAGACATGCCAAATATAATTTTATGTGAATAAATGGAAGGAAAAAAGTCTTTAACCATAAAACATGATAATACACTGTTTCGCACGGAATCTGGGGATGTCCTCCTGGATGGAAGATTCAAACGTTCCGATCGGTTTCTAACGGGTTTGTTCGTAGAACCGGAAACATCCAATGATTCCACATCCGTTTGGACCTACTTTCCAAAGGCAGGCGCTCATTAGCTTGTGGACTAATGAGGCTTAGGAATTTGCATTGGTCGAGAGGATGGGAGGTCGGACTCATCACACCTTTTTGAGGGGAATTATTGTCTACTCTGGGACTCTATTTATAGATTTATGTTATGTTCGTGAATCCTTATTATATTACCAAGTATAAAATGAGCTTTCCTTTAGTCTTAACAATCAATGATTAAATATGCAAGACATTTAGAGAATCTTTTATATGTATTCGAGGTTCTTCATCAATAGAGAATCATCTATATCTGTTTAGAGATTCTTGGTCAATGGTATCCTTCAAAACATTTATATAAAAGTCTCTTGGTCATTATGATGGCCAGGCTGGTTTTAAAGCCACTCAGTGGGGCACTTGAAGTTTATCGTCATTCAGAAGGACAGGGATTATTTCAAAGTTGGGATCGAACCCATAAATGGGCTACCTACGTATCCTTTGTTTTGGAAAAGGAATCAGAACCCACGTAGTTCGAGTAATAGAGTATGATGTTTATGATTGATGGCTCAAAGATGAATGTCATAATTACTTTTACACTCTAAGATCACGTGAGTCATGCTCGGTGTGAGAAACAAGAGGTATTAGTAAAATTTAGACAATTGTACCATGAAAGATGCAATCATAAGAATTTGTTTGGGGCTTATGTATGGATGACTGCCCAGATAGATGAAGGTTTAGGATCTACTTTTAGGGAGAAAATCCATGAACAGGGTCCATAAAGTTATATGTGCTTCATGAAGATTTTAATACTCTAATCTTGGGGCTTACTCCTAAGGAGGATGCCCAAGTTAGGAGGGGACTTATGATTGGGTTTTACTCCTGAAAAGGAAACCCAAATCAAAGGTAAATTATGACTGGTTAAGAGAAATTTAAGGGGACTTGGGGCTTATTCCTGAAAAGGAGACCCAAGGTTATGACTGAGTCTTATTCCTGAAAAGGAGACCCAGGTTAAGGGACTTGGGGCTTACTCCTGAAAAGGAAGCCCAAGATTATGACTGAGTCTTATTCCTGAAAAGGAGACCCAGTTTAGGGATTAAGGTTTGGGGCTTACTTCTGAGGAGGATGCCCATATTTGAGGTTGGGGCTTATTCTTAAGAAAGATGCCCATATTTGAGGTTGGGGCTTATTATTAAGAAAGATGCCCAAGATTAAAGGACTTGATTGGGGCTTACTCTTGAGGAGGATGCCCAAGATAGGGAACTTTAAGAATTTGGGGCTTACTCCTGAGGAAGATGCCCAGATTAAAGGTTTTATAACTGGGGATTATTCCTGAAAAGGAGACCCAGGTTAGGATTCTATCATCTTAAAGGATGTGGTTGAATGAATGAACTCTCCGTATTTTAGTGACATAAGGATATTTAAATAACTAGACTTTGAGAGAGATTACACATAATTCCTTTCAGATAAGAAAGTCAAATCAAGAAATCATACCATAAATGGATTTGAAGAATGTCTTGAAGACTGAATCTTGAAAAGGAAAGGTGAAATGGATTAAGAGGGGTAAAAATGGGAAAGATGGCCACCCAAAAAGATAGGGGCGCGCAAGTCTTGCAAGGCGCGCAAGTCTTCCGTGGGCGCGCAAGTGTTGGTCATGCAGGTATACCTGCGCGACATATAGTGTACTTGCGCGATTTTCAACCAGCAATGAAATACTTGAGCGACTCTTTTTTAAACCCTTTAAAATGTTCTCGAGGTTCTTCCAGAAAAGGGACGCGAAAGTTATATCGAAGGAAATAAGTCGGCGCGCAAGTGTTTGATAAGTTTCAACACTTAGGCCTTCCTTCTTCTCTTTAGATCTTCCTTTCTAGGTAAGAAATTACCTTAGAAGTGTTCCGGAAGCTTTGAGAAGAGACTTGGGCGTCGGGAGCTTCAATCCGAGTTTCTGGAAAAAAAATCCTCTCGAATGGGGGGCCCACAGGGTCTATTTATAGGAAAAAGAAGACCTCGGGCGGTTACCGGGCGGTTACCGAGCGGTTATCACTTAGGTCGCGCAAGTCACTTGCACGACCATAAGGCGTCGCACAAGTACTTGCACGACCACTAGGCGGCGCGCAAGTGTACTTGCGCGACCATGAGGGAACTTGCGCGACCTATGGGCAATGTTCTCCTTGTTCATCCCTTTTTCAATTTTTGATGTTTCTTCAAAGGATGAATCACATTGGACTCAGATATTCCCCTTTTCCGATTTTTAGATTCTGTGACGAAAGGAGCGTCAACAAAAGTCCCCCCTCAGAGTTGGATCCGGAGAGAAATGAGGATTTGACTCTGAGGAAATTGAATCCATCCAAAGGAAAAGGGGGCGCGCAAGTCTTTAGGGCACAGAAGGCAGCACGCAAGTGTGCTGGAACTTGAATTTTATTCGAAGTTCCTTTGTCTTTTGTGTGGGCAGTTTAAAGTCATGCACACCAGACATAAAGGGGATAATGTTTAAGGTCGAAATAGCTTTGACCGAAATGGATTAAAAATGGATTCAATTCCTTGACAATTTATCTGAAAACATATTACCATACTCAAGTATGAGGGAAAAAATGTAAACTAAGGCTTAAGAATATTTGAATCTGAGGAATGATATGAAAAAGAGCTAAAAGGCATTAGAAGAAGTAGTTTCCAAGAATGAAGTTACTATTATTTAACAAAACCCGTTAGGGGGTTGAAATATGCAGGGCCACCTATGGGCATTGGCTGCATGGTCAAATAAAATAGCATCTTTTGGCTGACAAGTCTGTTATGTGGACTGTTTATGCAAGGCCACCTATGGGCACGTGCTGCATAGTCAGGCAAAAGAACTCCCAGAAATTTACTTTCCTAGTGCTAAAATCCAGTGAAAGTTTATGGAGATTCAAATTTTCTAAAGCATAGAGTTTGTTGTATGGAAAGAGGTACTTGAATATGGAGAAGATATTTCCAAACAAGAATATCGAAGAACTGGATGAATATCACTCCTACGAAGGTCTGACCCAAACATAAGGAAGAAGAATAAACCATAGACTTGAATACTTTCAGATCATGAAAAAGGATATGGGACAAATATGTTAAGGATGGCTATTTTTTTGCGGATCCCTACATACTGTCATTTAAGACAAATAAGGAGAAAAGAGGCATTCTTCCCAAGAATGAAGTTACTATTATTTAACAAAACCCGTTAGGGGGTTGAAATATGCAGGGCCACCTATGGGAATTGGTTGCATGGTCAAATGAATAGCATCTTTTGGCTGACAAGTTTGTTATGTGGACTGTTTATGCAAGGCCACCTATGGGCACATGCTGCATAGTCAGGCAAAAGAATTCTCAGAAGTTTGACATTTTTGTGACTAGAAGTCATGAAAAGGGTTATGAAGATCTGAAGATATTTAAGGTTAGGATTATAACACATAAAGATGGGTATTGTACAATGTATATAGAGATACATAGGTCAATGAAAACCATAATCATGTTGTGGCTGGGTCCTGAATTGAAACTTGGACTTCACTACGTATCTCATAAGAATGAGAATCAAGCCATACGTAGTTCTTGAAATGCATTTTAACGTCGTGCAGGACGAAAGTATGAGTGATCTTAGTTTAGGGTCATAGAATTCGGACCATAATAATGAATACACAGTGTGTGTTTTCATGAGGACTTTTCAGCCAAGGGACTGAAAGTGAAATTTGGGGTTAGGCCCAAAAGACTTGGGACTGGATTCGAGGGACACTCGAATGTTCCTACGTATCCCATAAGGATGGGAATCAAGTCCACGTAGTTCTAGAACTACCCTTTGTACAAATTTGGTTCGTACATGTGAAGGGTGAAAGGGGACTTTAGTGCAATGATGGTTTAACCTGCGATAAAAAGTTTAGGCATTACCATGTATGCACGTAGTCTTTTGAAAATGAAAACCATGATTGAAAAATCAATGTCAATAATGGTTCCTTCTCAAATGAGGAAATCAAAGAATATTGTAGTTTATTGTCGTACCGGACAAAAGTGTTGTATAGTTTAACGTCATATAACAAGGACGAAAGTGAATCAATGTAAAGATATTGATTCCAGGGGCGGTTTCACGAATCAACATCATATGAGATGGTGGTGAACCGATGTGAAGAGATTGTTTTTGGGCGTGAACCCTGGGAGGTTGCCTACATACCCAGCCTGGAGGGCGAGGATCAAAGTCCGTGTAGTTCAATTAAAGAATGAATTAATGATCAAGTTGTTCTTGTGGACAATGATCTAATAAAAAAAATATTGTTGGGACTTACACATGGTTAGTGGCCCAAAGGGAATGTTATGGTTGATGTTTGCTCTAAGCTCACGTGAGTCATACTCGGTGTGAGAAACAAGAGGTAATAACAACCTTAACGATGCACAGTTTAATGTCATGTAGGACATAAAAAAAAGGTACTATGCAGTTTAAAGTCTTGCAGTTAGGACTATTGGTGCTGCACAGTTTAGTGTCATGTAGCAGGGACAAAATAACAGTTTAATGTCATGTAGGACATATCAAGGACTTTCTGTACAGTTTAGCGTCATGTAGTTAGGACGATGGGGACAATACAGTTTAACGTCATATTGGACGAAAGGGGGACTGTGCAGTTTAATGTCATGCAGTAAGGACAAAAGAGTGTACCATTTTAACGTCATGTCGGACGAAAGTGCGAATAGTTTAAGGTCATATCCATGGACCGTGAATGGTGCAGTTTAATGTCATACTGGACTTTTGAGATTATATAGTTTAACGTCTTTCCGGACGTGAGGGACTTTTATATAGTTTAGCGTCATGTAGTTAGGACGTCACAGTTTAACGTCTTGCTGGACATAAAGGATTTGAAAATAGTTTATGGTCATATACATGGACCAGGGATGATGCAGTTTAAGGTCATGCTGGACGGTTTAGGGAACTTTTTCACAGTTTAATGTCGTGTGGGACGAAGTTGCAGTTTAAAGTCATACTGGACCATTGCTGTATAGTTTAACGTCATATAGCAAGGACGAACTGATGTTGTACAGTTTAAAGTCATGTAGCTAGGACTAAGGTGAACCAATATGAGGATATCAGTTTTGGGGACTTTTTACAGTTTATCGTCATGGTGGACGTTGGAAGTGCCACACAGTTTAATGTCATGTTGCCAGTACAAAATATAGTTTAATGTCATCTCGGACATAATAGTAACCAATGTGACAGTTTAACGTCATGTTGGACGATAAGGGAACTAACACAGTTTAACGTCATGCTGGACGATGAAAGTGCCACACAGTTTAATGTCATGTTGTGAGGAAAAAATATAGTTTAATGTCATCTCGGACATATCATGAACCAATGTGATTGTTTTGGATCTGGGAACAATATTTTGTGTTTATACAAAATACTTCTTCAGAAATCTGGCATTAGTTGGAGTCGTGATGTGTTCTCCATCCATTGAGATCAGACAGAACCAAAGACTAACTCTTCGTCTGATAAAGACTCTGCCTGATTAGCCTGTTTAGGTTGTGCCGTTTGGTGGGACGGTGCCCGTGGCTTTGAAGTAGATGGCATGAAATCTGCCAGAGTCAAAGACAATTTAGGCTTTGATACATACTCATCTTCTCCTGATTCCTCTTTCTTCTTTGAATTGCGCTGACCATTTGAGGATTTGTCTTTTGATGGAGGATTTACTGCAGCTTTTGTAGGAGACACAATTGGCTTCTTCAATTGTGTTCGCAAAATGGAATGGGTCCGATTGATTGTCTTTCTGACCATCCAATCATCATATTTTTTCGCAGTTTTTCTTTTGACTTCCTGCCACTCGCCTCCTTCCTCTGGATCTGTAGCGGTAATACACGCTACATGAGCTGAAGAACCCTTCAATTTGACTTGTCCCAAGTCGACCATCTTTTGCAGGAGGTCTTTAAAGACAAAATACTCATGGATGGGATGCCCCAACATTTGATGAAAGGGACAATAATTGGGACGGTCTTCATCTCCTTCCTTGTTTGGCCTCTTCGGCACTGGTAATTGAACCAAATTATTTTCCAGGGCTGAAATGAAGTAACCAGGAACTTGCTCACTTCGGAAAGATTATGTTTTACTCTTCATATCCTCAAATTGTTTTCGTCGTTGATCTTTTTGATCATTTGGACGAAACAGCCTTTGTTGTTGGCGTTCAGGAGGTGGAGCCCTTCGAGAAGATGAAGGTTTTGACGTAGAAATAGGTACAGGTGCCTGTTTAAGCATAACTGTAGCAGTTTCTGCTTTACCCATTCTTCTTCCTGGAGCTGATGGAATTACACGAGATTTAACCATAGCCTGTATAAGGGAATCTTCAATCTGTTGAGCGATTGAAGTAAGGTCTCGAAACCCTCCTGTGTATTTCACAGGGATCAATGGCGTGCGTAATTCGTCACGCAAATTTGCCACACAGATTGGCAATAATTCCTCCTAAGGGAGTGCTAAATTCAAGGAATACGTTAATCCCTTCCAACGAGCAATGAAATCAGAGACTCTTTCATTTTCCCTTT
Organism: Viscum album; assembly: GCA_963277665.1. Lineage (NCBI taxonomy): Eukaryota > Viridiplantae > Streptophyta > Magnoliopsida > Santalales > Viscaceae > Viscum > Viscum album. Next base: position 1,913,616,860 of record OY728155.1, read on the forward strand.
GCTTGCAGTTTGTAAGATCAAAAACTGTCGTTTTTGGAAAAGTTGAGCTAAACTGAAGAAGGAATTTTTGACGAAGATCCTCCCATCCGATGACTGATCGGGATTGCAAGCTTGTATACCAGACAAAAGCTGGTCCTTGCAAGGTTCGCACGAAGCATCTGAGTTTCACTGCTTCTTGCTGCTCTGGAGTTCCCATCATAGGATCACAACAAGACACGTAATGCGTCAAATGTTGTTCAGGGTCGCCTGATCCATTGAAAGTAGGGAAAATAGGGTTTCCAAAACTGGATGGAGGAGAAATTGAATCTACCCATTCAGGGTAAACTTTCTTTTCAGGTTGAACTTGCGCCCGTTTCCCTTCCATAGTTTCTAACCGAGCTGTTAATGACTCAATAGTAGTTATTAACTTTTGAGAAACGTCAGGTTGAACTTGGTTTTGGGTAGGTGCAATGAATGGAGCTTGGACAGACGTGGTGGTTGGTGCTGCAACTGATGGTAGTGCTGCCAACCGTTGTTGCGTTTGACCCATAGGATTAGACCTCTGTGGGTGTACTGATAAAGGAGGATATTCTTGATCCATCTCAGTAGTTACAACAAATTCCTTCGGCTGTCGGACTTCAGCATTCTTAAGAAGAAGACTACTCTGAAGTAGTTCTGCATTCAACCTTCTTAACTCTTTCATTTCTTCCTCCTGTTGTGCAAACCTTTGCTCTAATGAGAGCGATTGACCTCCTTCAGAGGAAGGGTGAGAAGTAACCTGATTCTTTCCTTTCCCCTTATTGGATCCTTTTCGGAGAGGGGGAAGTGGGTTACTTGAAGGAATACCCAGATTTTGGGTAAACCTTTGATTATGAGTGCGCACACCTTCTTCATTTAGGTCTGTGTGCGCAACTTCTTGAGCAGGAACCCCTTCGTCTGATCCCTATGATTGAGCCTCATCTGGTGAATCAGCAGCAACGGCATTGATGACATTAATGGATGCATATTGTATGGAATCCTTTCTATCAACATTTCTGTGATATTGTCTCCTTCTATGTCCATGATGATACATGGCATTCCGTTGACTTGATCCCTCAGGAATTTCTTGGAGAACCGTCACTTGGAGAGAATCTCCTGACAGCTTGGCTCTTCATTCCTCTTGAGGCTTATTCCCTAATCGAGAAAATACGGACTTTCTCTGAGGGAGGGATTGAGGATTTGAAAAAGTCCCCAGTCCGGTGGACTAGGGATGTTCCTGCTGCTTCCGCTCAACTCCTCGAATCCCATTCGTTGACTCTGAGGGTTGGGTTAGAGAAGTCCCCAGTCTAGCAAGCTGGGGTGTCTCTTGACATGCTATATCTGAGATCTTCTTAAAATCTCTCTTGATCTTGCGAATCTTGGTTCGGAAATTAGCTGGATGCATTAACCTGTATCCACTTTTATCACCTGGTTCAACAGACCGTTGGATGTTTTCTGAAACTTCTGTCATTTAATGACGTGTTTGCTCCAGACGAGAGGCTTGTGCAATATTCTCGCCTGCTTGATGTAGGAGCAATTCAACAACCTGTTCTCTATATACTTGATTTTGAGAGGAACTAGTTGAAGCTTGTTCTTGAGCAAGCTTTTGATTATGAACAAAGCCCATTGACTGTGGTCGGCCATGGGCAATAACATTGCATGAGACCATTTTCGGCGGGCTTTGCTGACCGGAAAGCACTGTTAAATGTAGTGCTCCGTGAACACCCCATCCTCTTATATGAACATCAGATGGAGCATTGGCAATTAACTGACGCAATCTTCTTAGTGCGCCAAGGCATGAACGTTGAAGGGTTCTCTGTTGCTTTTCAGCCTTCGGATACCGAGAGACTGATAGAGATGCCAAATCAATCTGGCGTTGTAACCCTTCTATTATCTTAAGATGATTTTCATATTCATCGTAAGATAATACCTTCTTCTTTAATTGAAAAAGAGTTTTCCATATGTTGAGACGAATATCATGGATTCCATCATCCGTCAACATCTTTGGAATGTCGTACTGGGAGTCAGCCAAAGGCCAAAACATGACTGGTACTTCACCTTTTGCCAGTTTTTTCCTCATGTTCAGCATTTCCTCTTTATCATTAAATGAAGATTCTTCTACCTGTTTGGACCAGAGTTGGTGTTTCCTTGTTGCTTAATTGGATTCAACAAGATTGGTAGAGAAATCATTATTCATGCTGGAAGATGAATGACCCAGGGATGGTTTGGAGAATAACCTGAACCCCAGGCTATCTTCTGATGGAGAAAGAGTTTCACCTGCCGATAGTAAAGCATCAGACATGACTGGTTTTACGTTTTCAAGTGCCTCGAGATAGGAGGGCTTTCTCGTCACTACATTGCCTTCTGAAGAATTTTCGAGACAATGTGAATCACTACTGCGGAGAGGACTTTCGCAGCGAAGTTCATCACCATGAGGAGGACCGTCATGATGGGTTACAGCAAAAGATGAAATCTCTTGCTCCTTGGTCTTCTGACCACACAGAGGGTTCCTGTGGCTCTCATCTGAAGAAGAAACTTCAAGATTGACTGAATTTTCATGAAGCAAGTCTTCATGAGGAAGTGTCTGTTGAAGACCTTCAGAATTAATGTTCCCGTTATTGGGAACTGAGGGAGTAGAATCTTGAATTCCGACAGATAAATGTCTGAGGGCTTCAAGAACTCCAGCATCGAGCAAGGCCTTGTTGCAGATTGGCCTTTGATCTCCTGACTGTGCTGGGCGGATCTTTTTCTTAGATGCCTTCTTACTTGCTTTAGAAACCACTTGATGACAAAAGTGATTGCTCTGAGCAGGTGTATGTGCCTGATCAGGAAAGATGGTCAGGTTAGGCTGACGATCTCCACTCAAATCAGGTGTATGTGCCTGACTTGGTTGTCCGTATGATATGGGGGAGTATGCCCCATAACCCTCTTGGACTGGAACAGATGTGTGTGTCTGTTCCGGAGTGAATCGTTGATGTGTCACTCCATTGCTAGGGATAGATTTATGTATCTTTTCCTGAGATGATGCTGAAGCTGTTATGATATCCTGGCAAGAATCCAGAATATGAGCAGGAATTTGCTTCTGCTCTTTCACCATTGACAAAATATGTTTGGTTACTTCAGCCGCCGGAACGGGGATATACGTCCATTCCGGGCTTGGAGTAGGTGTATGTGTCTGCTCATGTCCTCCTTTTCCTGTCAGTGAATCCTGACAGTACTCAAGTGTGGGGGCAGAGAGTTGAGTCTTCCTCCTGTTTGTCGTCGGGACTTTCCGACTGACTTCTCCGGGCGCTACCAAGCGAGACTGTTGGTAGGCCTGATTAGTATTAGCAGGTGTATGTGCCTGCTGATTACACTTCGCCAAACGCGGTTGACGAGATCCATCATATGTAGTCAGACAAGCCTTCTGACTAACTGGTGATGTATAAGCAGGTGTATGTTCCTGCCTATGGTACTCCGCCGGAATTGCCTGGCGGGATAGGCTTGATGCTGTCAGACGAGTCTGCTGGACAGCGGAATTAAAACGAACAGGTGTGTATGCCTGCTCGTTGTTTGCCAGAAAGTTAGGTTGGTGGACTTCTCCGGAGATGGAAGGGATGACAACCTTCTTATTATTAACCGGATTCCGTCTCTGGCGGTTCATCTTGCCTGCTCGGGTTCGAGGAACCTGAGCTGAATGCCTGGATTCGGTACCCTCATCATGTTGAGGGCGCACTACCGCACGAGTCTGGCGGCGATTGTTGATGGGATCCCTTGAGAAGGACTCCTGTCTTTTTGAATTAAGGTCCTGCGGGACCAGCTCATTCACTTCCTCAGAGTAAGGGAGTGAATGGAAATTGCGTTCCGGGGATAACGACCCGAAACGGTTGGAGACGGTAGTCAGCACCGCCTGCTTCTTGATTGCTGGCCGCCGTTGTCCGGACGACCAGGTAGAGTTGTTAACTTGGAGGGCTTGATGAGTGGCCTCCAGAGTTGGGATAGTACCGTTGCGACAGTACTCCTTAACCAGTGCATTAGAAACCCAACGTTGAAGACGCTGAGTTGGTGATGTCATCCTCAGAGCGGATGACATTCCAGCAGGAGTAGCAGCATTGGTTTTCACAGCAGCAGAACTCACAGTAGAGGTGTTCACAGCAGCAGTATTCACAGAGGTGAATTTAAGGAAAGCCATTTTGCAGAAGATCTTGAGAAAAGAGTGCCTGTTCCATGTAACAGACATAATCAAGATGAATCCGGCCACTGCATCTTTTGGATGAGCACATGTCAATGATTGCTTTGTTGACCCAAGGGGCCTAACAAATAATAAGAACATCACTTTAACTTGGTTAAAGATTCACGTCGGGTTCACCATTTTTGTTTCGCACGAAATCCGGGGATGACCTCCTGGACGGGAGATTCAAACGTTCCGATCGGTTTCTAACGGGTTTGTTCGTAGAACCGGAAACATCCAATGATTCCACATCCATTTGGACCTACTTTCCAAAGGCAGGCGCTCATTAGCTTGTGAACTAATGAGGCTTAGGAATTTGCATTGGTTGAGAGGATGGGAGGTCGGACTCATCACACCTTTTTGAGGGGAATTATTGTCTACTCTGGGACTCTCTTTATAGATTTAATTTATGTTCGTGAATCCTTATTATATTACCAAGTATAAAATGAGCTTTCCTTTAGTCTTAACAATCAATGATTAAATATGCAAGACATTTAGAGAATCTTTTATATGTATTCGAGGTTCTTCATCAATAGAGAATCATCTATATCTGTTTAGAGATTCTTGGTCAATGGTATCCTTCAAAACATTTATATAAAAGTCTCTTGGTCATTATGATGGCCAGGCTGGTTTTAAAGCCACTCAGTGGGGCACTTGAAGTTTATCGTCATTCAGAAGGACAGGGATTATTTCAAAGTTGGGATCGAACCCATAAATGGGCTACCTACGTATCCTTTGTTTTGGAAAAGTAATCAGAACCCACGTAGTTCGAGTAATGGAGTATGATGTTTATGATTGATGGCTCAAAGATGAATGTCATAATTACTTTTACACTCTAAGCTCATGTGAGTCATGCTCGGTGTGAGAAACAAGAGGTATTAGTAAAATTTAGACAATTATTCCATGAAAGATGCAATCATAAGAATTTGTTTGGGGCTTATGTATGGATGACTGCCCAGATAGATGAAGGTTTAGGATCTACTTTTAGGGAGAAAATCCATGAACAGGGTTCATAAAGTTATATGTGCTTCATGGAGATTTGAATACTCTAATCTTGGGGCTTACTCCTAAGGAGGATGCCCAAGTTAGGAGGGGACTTATCATTGGGTTTTACTCCTGAAAAGGAAACCCAAATCAAAGGTAAATTATGACTGGTTAAGAGAAATTTAAGGGGACTTGGGGCTTATTCCTGAAAAGGAGACCCAAGGTTATGACTGAGTCTTATTCCTGAAAAGGAGACCCAGGTTAAGGGACTTGGGGCTTACTCCTGAAAAGGAAACCCAAGATTATGACTGAGTCTTATTCCTGAAAAGGATACCCAGTTTAGGGATTAAGGTTTGGGGCTTACTCCTGAGGAGGATGCCCATATTTGAGGTTGGGGCTTATTCTTAAGAAAGATGCCCATATTTGAGGTTGGGGCTTATTCTTAAGAAAGATGCCCAAGATTAAAGGACTTGATTGGGGCTTACTCCTGAGGAGGATGCCCAAGATAGGGAACTTTAAGAATTTGGGGCTTACTCCTGAGGAAGATGCCCAGATTAAAGGTTTTATAACTGGGGATTATTCCTGAAAAGGAGACCCAGGTTAGGATTCTCTCATCTTAAAGGATGAGGTTGAATGAATGAACTCTCCGTATTTTAGTGACATAAGGATATTTGAATCACTAGACTTTGGGAGAGATTCCACATAATTCCTTTCAGATAAGAAAGTCAAATCAAGAAATCATGCCATAAATGGCTTTGAAGAATGTCTTGAAGACTGAATCTTGAAAAGGAAAGGTGAAATGGCTTAAGAGGGGTAAAAATGGGCAATATGGGGACCCAAAAAGATAGGGGCGCGCAAGTCTTGCAAGGCGCTCAAGTCTTCCGTGGGCGCACAAGTGTTGGTCGCGCAGGTATACCTGCGCGACATATAGTGTACTTGCGCGATTTTCAACCAGCAATGAAATACCTGAGAGACTCTTTTTTAAACCCTTTAAAATGTTCTCTAGGTTCTTCCAGAAAAGGGACGCGCAAGTTATATTGAAGGAAATAAGTCGGCGCGCAAGTGTTTGATAAGTTTCAACACTTAGGCCTTCCTTCTTCTCTTTAGATCTTCCGTTCTAGGTAAGAAATTACCTTAGAAGTGTTCCGGAAGCTTTGAGAAGAGACTTGGGCGTCGGGAGCTTCAATCCGAGTTTCTGGAAAAAACTCCTCTCGAATGGGGGGCCCACAGGGTCTATTTATAGGCAAAAGAAGACCCCGGGCGGTTACCGGGAGGTTACCGAGCGGTTATCGCTTAGGTCGCGCAAGTCACTTGCACGACCATAAGGCGTCGCGCAAGTACTTGCACGACCACTAGGCGGCGCGCAAGTGTACTTGCGCGACCATGAGGGAACTTGCGCGACCTATGGGCAATGTTCTCCTTGTTCATCCCTTTGTCAATTTTTGATGTTTCTTCAAAGGATGAATCACATTGGACTCAGATATTCCCCTTTTCCGATTTTTAGATTCGGTGACGAAAGGAGCGTCAACATACACATTGAAAACATTGAAATTGAATATCAAATAATTTTTCATGCCTTGATTCTAATTGTAATGAAAGTTTAAGTTTATGAGAATAGATTTTGGAAAGTGTGGTTGTCTGATGTGATTTTTCTCCATTTATATTTTCAATCATTTAATAAAAAAACAAAATGTTCATACTTTGTATTTTGGGGTATAGTTTTGAGTTATTGGGGTACCATAATAAATGGCATAGGTTTAGTGATCATTTCAATTTTAACATGAGTATTCAAAAAAATAAAAAAATCAAGACAAAAAAATCAAGATAAAATAAATCAATTGCACGTAGAGCAATAGATTGACCTAATGTGTGGATTTAGACACTTGGGGATCATGAATCCATAGTTTTCTGTCCTAGATTTGGGAATTTTTTCTCTATTTTTGATAATTTTAATTTGTTTTTGACTGAGTTAATTTGAGATGATACCCAAGTATGTGAGCTTCACTTGGTTCCCTAAGCTCTTTAAGTTTGGGAGCCATCAAAAAAAATTTGCTACATGGGTTGTCTTTATTGACTTCAATTTCAATTTCCATAGAAAAAATTCAAAAAAAATTAATACTCATATTAATATTAAAATTTTATTCAACCTAGCGCTTCCATATTTTCTCCCTTGAATAATGATGAACCCCTGTGTCTATTGTGATGCATAACACATCATCATGCTTAATTGGAATTGGATGAAATATTTCAATAAATTTTAATAAAGAAATGGTCTTGGTCTTGGGATATTTGTATGAACCTATATTGTGTTTAAATTATTTTTTTGGGTTTCATAATTTTTGGATATGTGGTCTTTTGGTGAGAATTGTGTATTAAAATCTTTTTGGAAAAGGGAATTTGAATTTCATATTTTTGAGATATATTTTGCTCGAGACTAGAAAAACTCAAGTTTGGGGTGTGATTATACACTAAAAGAGGATTATATTCATTGTTTATATTATAATATTCAGAAGATTCATTCTTCATAAACACCATTTTGTGGATTTTACAATTTGAACACTATTTCACATTATGATTGTAATTCTTTGTTAAAGTTCATTATTTTGTGGAACTTATTTGAACACCTAATAAAAAACAAATGGTTGTGATTTTACATTCATATTTAATTTTCAGGTTTCTCATTCCATTGGGAACAATTCATACTTTTGGGGTATTTTAAGACTCTAATTGGAAAATCATCAAAGTGGGCCTAGAACTAACACCATTCTGGGAAATATGAATTGGACAGTAGCCCATTCAAATTACTGTAGGAGACAAGATCCAATCCAAATGAATCTGAAATTTTAATTGAAGTTATAAAATATCAGTTTTAACTTTAATTCCAATAGTTACAGGAGATTATTTGGATTTTTAAAGGGAGTTCCATGTGGCCCAAGTTGGACATAAAATTTTTATCCATATTTTGCGGCCTAGAAAAAAAGTTCACCATTTTACAAATATCTCCCAAAAAAATATTCATTTATGATGAAATTTTAAATACTATCAAGGGAAATCCATATATTAAATTTTTTATTCTATGATACACCAAAATTTGACCATATAGAAGCTCATTTTGGTGCCTCTGTTTAGTGGATTCAAGTTTGAACAGATTGTTTGTCAAAGGTAGAAAAGTCCACTCTCCCTTAACTTTCCTCCAACTTAGGCCCACCAACATTAATTGAGGTGATTTACACTATTTGAGGCTCAACCCAAGTCTTCAAAAATTTCTATATATGGTATTTTTTTGAAGGATTTGATCATATTTTTTTTTGTTTCATTGTAATGTTATGCTTCCAATTTGATGTTATAATAGCTTTTATTCGATTTGTAAGTTCCTCAAAAAAATTAGCTTCGTAATAAAACTTATTATTCTCATTTTTTGTTATTTTTATTGTCACATTGATACTATTGAACCAAGGTGTGAAATTGTTGACACCAAACCTTGTGAAATTTTTCACACAATGGAGGAGTGTTCATTTTCATTTTTATTTCTTTTTTTACTTCTTCAATTACTCCCTAGTGAGTATATATCCCACTTCCATTAAAACCATTGCATCAATAGAGGGCCAACCCAATTATGGTTTTATCCAATGGAGTATCAAGGGTTGTATAGGATGTTATTTCTCACACCATTAATGTCTAATAACTTATTTAAATTTATATTTTTGTTTGACGATCTTTAAACTCCTTCATCCTAGTTAGATTTAGGGCCACACACTTCAACTGCTAAAACAACCTTTACCTTATAGTTCTAAAAAATTGGATCCCCAAGTAAATATGTGATTAGTATTAGGGTGTGTAGGTATTAAACAATTAAGTGGTGACATTTTTTTATCTTCTTAAATGAACCCATATCAAATATAAGAAATTGAAATAGTTGAATAATGAATGCATCCAATCCACCCCAAGTGATAACCTATGATCAACTCATTATTTTTAGTTTAATTCACTTAAATATCTTATTTTTTATTTAAACCTATATAAAATAAACCCCTAGTTATCAAATTCATAGCCAAAATAATTTATATAATGTACCTATCTATAGGTTTCTTCTTAGGTCTATAAGGATTCGACAACCCAAGACAAACTACAAGTGGCCTCTTAACCCTAAAAACTTGGGTAAAATTGGGCGATTAAAATGAGAGTATGTAGTATTATATTGAAAACGATCATACATATATACACTAAACATAATATCAGGCCTAATAGCATTCAAGTAGAGTATAATTCCAATCATTACTCTATAAGTTGTTTGATCAACGGATTTACCACTTTCATCAAGATCTAACTTATAGGTGGTACTCATAGGAGTATCACTACTTTTAATGATATATAGACCAAAATGTTTTAAAATATCTTTATTATATTTAATCTGATTTAAAACAATACCTTCTTTATTTTAGAAGATTTTAAATATAAGAAAGAATTTGAGTTCACTCATTAAGCTAATTTCAAACTAATTTTTCATCATTTTTGAAAAATCAACACATAAATAATTTATTGAAGATCCAAAAATAATATCATAAACATAGATTTTTACTACCAAAACGTCATTAGAATTTTTTTATAAAAAAAGTAGAATCAGTTATACCTTTTGTAAACCCTTTAAAAATAATAAAAGTACATGGTCTATCATATCAAGCTCTTGGACCCTATTTTGAACCATATAAAGCCTTAGTTAACTTTAAAAAATGCTTTGGGAAAAGAGTGTTTGTAAAAACAGAGGATGTTAAACTAAAAAATCCTCAACTATATACCCATTTTGGAAAGAACTCCTGATATCCATTTGATATAGCTTGAAATTTAAATGTTCTGAATATGCTAGCAGGATTCTAATGGATTCAAGTCTAGAAACTAGTGTAAATGTTTCATCAAAGTCAATGACTTCTTCTTAAATATATCTGTGTGCCACCAAAATAGCTTTATTTCTTACAAACTTATTCAGTTCTTCTTTCATATACATTACCCAAAATCATCATTGATTTCATCATTGATGTTATTAGGTTCAAATTGTGAAAAAATTCTTGATTTTCAACCAGGTTTCTAAGAGAAGTTCTAGTTTTAGTTCATTTTCCTAAGTTTCCAACTAAAACATCTAAAGGATGGCTTTTAAGATTTATAGTAGGTCTAGAAAAATAAGGGATCGTTATTTCAACTTCTTCAATAGGTTTGGGTTCACCCTTAATAGAGTCTAGAGAATTTCTAGAACTTTATGATTTAAAATGTTTCTTAACAGTAGGATCATAATATTTGGTAGATATGTACTGATTTGATAGATCATCCTCAATATTTTCTATGGAGGTCTTGGGTTCATGTGGATCCGTTTTATCAAATTTTACATGTAAATATTCTTCCACACAGATGGTTATTTTATTAAATACTCTATAGGATTTTCTAGATATTGAGTAGCCAAGAAAAATTCCTTCATCACTTTTGGAGGAAAACTTTTCAAGATTATCCTTAGTGTTAAGATTATAAACTTTGTAACAGAAAATTTCAAGTATCTAACTGTGTGTTTCCTATTGTTCCATAACTCATGAGGTGTTTTCTTAATAATAATTCTGATTAATACTCTGTTAATTATGTAACAATTTGTATTGATAGCTTCAATAAAAAATAAATAGGTAAATCATATTAATTAAGCATAGTTCTGGCTATTTCTTATAAGGTTATGTTTCTTATTTCTACAAAACTATTATGTTGGGGTGTCCTAGGAGTAGATAAGTTATGACTATAGCCATTTTGTGGAAAAAAGATTCAAACTCTTAGTTTTCAAACTCAAGGACATGGTCACCCATTTAGGTTTTAATCTTAATACCACATAGATTTTATACTATTCTAGAATACTTAGTGAAATGGGAGTAAGATTCACTTTTGTGAGCAAGGAAGAAAGTACAAGTATATTGACCAGTCATCTACTAGAACATAAACATAGTACTTCCTATTAAGAATTGAAACTCTATATGGCCCAAAAAATCCATGTGAACAAACTCAAGAGGTTGATAAGTTTAAACTTCTTTCTTTGGTTTGAAATATATTTTTTGTTGTTTTACTTTTTGATAAGGATTGTAGAAATTATTATTTAGAAATTATAGTTTGGGTAGATACTTGACTAACACATTCCTTGTAATCTTCCTAAGTGAGTGAATATTACAATTTATTAGTCTCCTATGCCTAAACTAAGACTCTTTGTGAAAGTCACTCAAAAAAGAAACATCTTGAGAAATTAAGGAATCTAAAGTAACAACATAAACATTTTCATTTCTAAAATCCATAAATACTAATGCACTTTTAAAACTAAACACATTATATGCATCGTTTTCAAATTTAACATTAAAACCATCATCACGCAACTGATAAATACTAAGAATATTATATTTTAATCCATTAACAAAAAGAACTTTGGAAATTAAAATTGAATTAGAGTTACCAACTAGGTCGAGTCCCATTATTTTTCCTTTAGAATTAATATCAAAAATGACATGCCCACTATCAATCTTTATTAGATTCTTGAAGAATAAATAATCTCCTGTCACTTTTCTTGAAAATACACAGTCCATGTACCATAATTTTCTACATGATCTCTTCAAACAACTTTCCTACAATGAAAATTCAAACAAGAAAAGAATTTGGTTCCCAGACATTCATGGGTCCAGTAATATTAGTAATTAATTATTTGAGAACCCATAGTTTCTTCATGGGTTTCCATTAAATAGTTTGTAAATTATTTGAAAAATAAAATTTATTTGGTCCAAAAAAAATTTAGGTAGTAAAAGGTTGTCCAGTTTTAGAACTTGTAGAAAACTTATAAGTTCTGGACATAAAAACTCGTTTTCTAGACTTGGTTACAAAATAATTTTTAGCTATGCTCCTCTATCCAAGTAAATATCCTATAGTTGTAGTATACCTAGGAGATACTTATTTACTAAGAATTTTCATAAGAGTATTCTTACCATTGGTAAACTTCTCTAAGTACTTTTTTAGTTGTTCATTAGATAGTTTAATCTCATTATTTCTTTCAAAAAATTGAGAATTTCTCTATTTCTCTATAGTGAGTTCTGAGTTAACAGAAGAGGTAAGAGCATGTTGTTTATTTAAAAATTTATTTTTTTATTTTAATTCATTACATGTGTATTCAAGCATTTTGTAATACTAAAACATTTCCTTACTGGTCATGTTTTCAGAATTAGATTCATCTCCATAATAATAGGAATTTGGTACATGAGAGTCCAATATCACCACATATGTGATTATCATAAACAGATATTTTTCTTGTCACCTTTCTCATCATGTGATGATTCTGACTCACTAGATCTATCCTCATAATCACTCTTGGTGGCCTATATTATCTTATTTTATCTTTTATCTTTGTCCAAATATTTATTCTTATATTTTAAATTAGGACAATCAGCCGTTACATGTCCTCTTATTTTACATTCATAGTAGACTATCACATTTTATTTATAACTCCTTCTCCAATCCTTTTTCCAATTTCCCTTTTTTCATATTTTCCTTTGTAGTTGGGCTTCCTAAAGAAGTTCTTCTTTATATAAAACTTTTTAAACCTTATATCTAATTGATATATTTCCACATCACTATTTGATGGTGAATCATCATTACTTGTACTATCAGAATGAGTTTTTACCCTTTTATTTTCTTTATATTTAGAATAAGTGGTTTTGAAATCCACTGGATTTCTCTATGATTCGTCATATTCTTTTTGATTGACCTTTAATTCTTCCTCATGCAACATTAGCTTTCTTATTATCTCCTTGAATAGAAACTTACTAATATCATAGGATTATCTAATTAATACTAAGTTTCCTCTACACCTTTCAGTAGACATCTTAGTGGATTAATTATTTGTTCTTTGGCGTCCACTGGCCTCCCAAGAGACGTCATTGTATTGACTATCTCATTGAATGTTAGATACATATCAAAAATGGGTTCATCAGGCTTCATCTTAAGGTTACAATATTTAATAGTATAGGTACTAAGTCCTATTTATTTGACATTAGTGGTTCCTTCATATGAAATAGTTAAGGTATCCCAAATTTCATAGGGAGAATTACATGTAGAAATTATATTAAAATCATTATACCCTAAATCACAAAACAAGGAATTCATATCTTTACAGTTATTATTGTAATCATTTTTTGTGGCTTCACTCCATATAGTTCTTAGAGTGTCTGGTATGTCATATTTATCTTCTTTTATAGTCCAAATATCAAACCCCATTCTTTCTAAGTTCATCTTCATCTGTATTTTCCACTAAGCATAATTTATACAATTAAAGTAGGGAGGTTTTTTCATAGAAGAACCTTCGAATATATTATCCATAATTATGAATAAATACTAGATTTTAATGAGATAAAAATTTAGAACTAACAAAAATTTAGAGAACATTAAAACAAAACTAAAAATAAAGTTGAGAATATTTGAAAATAGTAGTTTAAAAACATCCTTTGATACCAAATGTTAGTCAGAGTATGACACTAAAGAAGGGGTGTATTGAGTTCCTATATAAATTTCTATTAAAAAATATTTATTTGAAAGTCTCCTAATTTAAAATTAAATAGGCCAGTTAACCAAAGTAGTATATTTATAAAAGGTTTGAGAGTTTTAAAGATTCCTCAATGATTGATTACTTCTAAGTTAAAGAAATTTATGAAGTTACTTAAAATTTTAAAATTATTCTACTAAAACCAATTCTATAAAAAACAATATATATGATTAAATGTCAAAGAAATGTAATGTTTCCTAATTTTAATAAACAAATACGGATAGGAACACATAACTTGAACACATAACATAAAAACAAGAGTCTTAGTCTCAAGTAGATACTTAGTCCTCTCCACTTGGAGATCACCTTCCACCAGGCAGTTTATATTAATAAACATGATCCACAACCTGGATTAGACTTTAAAATAGCATACAAATATATCCAGGTCTAACAGGACCTCTACAACTGGTATTAATGGGAAACTAAAACAACCAGGTCACACTGTGACATCTTCTATAGTTGTTCGTGGGAATGAAATGGTGTAAGAGAGTAGTAATGAGAGGATATCTTGTATCCTCCATTTTAGCACAGGAGAGAGTGTGTGTTTGTAATATATATACACACTCCTCATAAACTATTGAAATTGTACACAATATAAAAGAAATGATAATAATGGGTTCAGAATGCTCTGAGTGATGTTCTTGATTCTTTAGGACTTCTTGGATGTAGAATATGTAAGGCTCAAGTCCACTTCTGTAAGGAGACCACAAAAATAGAGTATTGTGAATGCTATATTTTCTAGTTTCTAGGAAAAATGATATATTCTATGAAGATCTAATTTTCTAGGTTTTTTTATATAGGGATGTTTTCACTTTGGTGTAGAGAAATTTCTCCTCCTATTCACTGAAAGAAGAATAAGTGTTGTGTCTCTACTTATGGGTTTTGTATTGCACCATGAATTATTTTTTTCTACTTCTCACACCACCTTTTTAATTTAATCTCAGGTGATTCTCTTTTATTTAATAGGTATCATGATATTCACACCTCATACCTCATATTGTCTACTAACATGTCTACAAAATAACATTAATAATATCATTGTCATTTAATAACTAAAATATGACTGTTAAAAATAATTTGGAATTTAATTTAAAAGAAATGACTGAGTTTGAAATAGTGTCATAAAATAGGTGACTCAAGAGTGGTGTCTTGGAACGGTGTCAATAGAATCATATCACTGGAACAATGTAACTGGAATGGAATCACTGTAAAGGTTTCACTCGAACGGTGTCACTGGAACGGTTTCACTGACTTTGCGAGAATTCTGAAACTAGTAGCACAATGTATGGTCTATATCAATGATGTTGTCTCATTTATGAATATTATAAAATAGGTAGTTTGATTAACTGATTTTGGGTCCTTTGTAAACATTTTGAACCTGTAGGTTACTGAACATGTGACTCATACTTCACCAATTTTTAGACTAAATGGTGAATGTGAGTCCTTTGACTGGTGATTGTGATTTACCTTAACGGTGACTCATACTTATCCAAATATTTTCAACCTATCTTATGAAATAATACTTAACAAAATAGATTTATATTATTCATAATCATATTTAAATATAATGAAACATGATTAAACATGATCTGTGAGCATTAAAACTAGAGAAGTCCAACAAAATAAAGTGAATATTTGATACAGCTCAGTCTGATTAGCTTTAGTTGTTCAGGGGTCCATGAATTTTTCTTTTAAAGGTCTCAACCGAGTTTTTATAGAAGGTTTATGAAAACAGATCTTCATCAAGTGTTTTGAATGATTCCTCTTTGTATCATAGGTTCACAAGTATTCCTTTGTTATTCTCTATATGTTTAACTCTCTTATTTTATCCATGATAATTTCTTCTACATAAAGAGAACTTCATCTCAAAGTAACCATTAGAGAATATTAATTGTAGCCTTAATTGAATTGACTCTGAAATTAATGATTTAAAAAATAGTTGTTAGATATTTTAAAATATTATACTAATTGAGTTAGACACTATAGGTTGGTCCTTATTTTGGATTGATTACATTCTCTCATGTTTATTTGGACTAATCAATTATAAAAACATCTAGGCATGGTAAGTTGGCACAAAAACTAGGCATGGTTACTTTATTCCTTCATGTGGTAGGTACTCTTCCTCATGGGGTAAGTACTCTTCTTCGTATGGTTGGAACTCTTCTTTATGTGGTCAATATACTTGTAATTTATGTTGATTTCTTCTCACGATCACTTCATTTTGTTCATTCGGTAGGTATATCTCTTCATTTGGTAGTTATATTCCTTTATAAAATCACTAAAACAACATGTGTGGTCAATACAACACTTGGATAAATTTAACATACCTTCACATTGTAATTAGGCTTCTTCTTGTGGTAGGTAGTTTCATTCATTTAGTCACATTAATTTCAACAAATGTTAGGTTCATTCCACATTCCCTCACTTGAAATTTAATGCACATTCAGTACAATATGTAAATAGAATTGGTGGAGGGTAGGTATTTTTTTCATGAATTCAATACTTCATGGTCACTTGACCTTCACAGTCAGTATATTGTCTTCATATAGTAGGTATTCATGGTCACTTCTAGACGTAGTCATTTTTAAAAGTTTGGAAAAAAAATAGATGACTAACATAAAACAGGAAATTCATTAAAATGTTAAAAAAGGATTTGGGATAATTAAAATATGGAGGTGATGGTCTAAACCAAAAACCTCCCAATTTTTTATGACCATAAATCATGTCATTTGAACTGAAATTGATTGAATACATCAAAATTAAATTTTAAATAAAAGGAAATAAATATTTCTCAATATCTCAAAGAGTTATTAAAATACTTAATTTATTCAATGAATTAAATTGATTAATCAAATTTTACTCCCCCTTTTGGGATTAAAAAAAGTGAAAGGAGAAAATATAAATTAAGGAATAAAATATAAATATATAAAGAATTAATAATAAGTATAGAAGATAAATATGATTAATGATATTCCCTTAAGATAAAAAATATTATAAAGGAAAAAATACAAGGGATATCCATATTAGTAATTATAATATGAATCTGAATCTGTAATATCCTGGATATATGTAGGAAGTATGGGATCCTTTCCTTTAGAAGTAGAGGTAGTGCCATAAGATGTAGTCTAGGGTGAAGAGGTGGAATCTTGGTTTCCAATGACTACACATTTGAAAATAGGTCTTAGATGTTGGATTTCTTATCTAGAAGACAGGCCAAATGAGTTAATGGTTGAGGTTTAAGTAGTAGGTGTTTAGGTAATAGGTAATTCATGATGTGAAAGAATGTATATATTACCAGTGTATAGATGTAGTTCTATAAACCATGTAAAATCATAGAATCCCCTTGATCCATGATCCATAGCTTGGAAATAGTCCTCTCCATTCTCCATAAAAGCTTCCTATATTGGAGTAACCACTTTGAGATTTTCATCTTGATACTTAAAATCCTGGGTCAAAGGAGGCGTCCTCAAATCAGTAGCCAAAGATCTAAACATATCCTTGATATCTGATTTTGTGAATATTTTAATAATGTAGTATTTAATTTCATTATTTATAGTTTTTCTATACTTTCTATCCTTTTCAACAACTTTTCTCAATACTACCAAATTATTAGATGCATTTGTTTGAAACAATGAAAGTAATGACTCCATTTTTTGATGAAATTCATCAAGCACAAACTTTAAATATTCCCTGGTCAACTCTATAATTATTCCTTTGTTAACTGGTGGTTAGACATAAGGAACAAGAGGTGGAGTAGAAGATGTAGAATCATGAAACATTGAACTCAAGTACCTTAGGTCTTGATACACCATAATATCATAAAGATAAACATATGAATCATCTGTATATAATATCAAATCCTCGATAAAATTTCTCATTAAATACATCTTGAGATAAAAGGTTTGAAGATAAGAAATAAAAAACATCGTTTTCCTGAAGATATCTTCCTCTTGAATTGGTTCCATATAATTTACAAATTTAAGAAATATCTCTTTAAATACCCCCATAATATCTGATTTGAATTCCTCCTAATCATATTTTGTAACATGGGATGTGGAAATAATAAAAGTGGTACTAACATGGTCATAAGGATATGGATCATAAGTTTTATTCCTATCATCATTCTTAATTTCCATAAATATAGATCTCATATATTGAACTTCAATTTTATCAATAGCATCAACCTATTCTTCATATTTAATAGGAGAAGAGTGGAGAGATACAATAAGAGATATTGCATCTTTACTCTCGAAGTTCCTATACATGATTTGAAGAAGTATGAACAAATAATTCTTCCAATGTTTTCCCCATTAAATTTCTTATAGGATACAACTCAAGTATTTATTGAGAAACCATTTCAGTAATCAAATATCCTTCTAAAACAAATTTAGAAAAAGGGACGGCAGGTCCACCATCCGAAGGTGGACTACCCCCATTATCATTATAATCAAATTTTTAGAATTTATGACCAATATTACAAACCTTGGGGACTTCTTCCACTAAGAAGGTGCAACTGGTATAGGATTTCTATTCATGCTTCCTATCACAGAAGATCTATCTGAGATATTTTCATCTTCTTTAGAGTCACTAGATTCATCCCATTCAGGCTCATCCACATAATCACTAATAGATAATTCAATGTCAATAATATCCTAATATTGAAACTATTCTTCATGATATTTTAATGGTAAGGGAGATTCAGGTGGTCCAAAATACATAATAATGGAGAGTCTCCTATCATCCTCATGATCCGCCCCTGCTTCCTTGTCAATATAAACAATATCATTGTATTCTTCTTCAACAACTTCTTACACTTTTAAAATTTCCACCAATACACAATCCACTTCTTCATCAACTGAGTTCTCTGAAACTTCATCTAGTTCAATAATTAGATCCACTATATCCCATGGTCTAAGAGGATATATAGTAGGTTCAAATATCTCATATTGATTCTTTGGTTAAGTTATCCATTATTTCTTATAGGGGTTAAAATTAAATTTCATGTGCCTACAAATCCTTTGAGATAAGTACATTCCATCTAAGATAGTTACGTTTTCCTCTCCCTTAGGTATTAAATACTTATACTCCAATAAGGATGATATGAGTTTTGAGTGAGGTAGAGAAATAAAATATTAAGAATTATTACATAATTGATATATATTCTTCATAACATTCCTTTTAAAGTTTATATAAATTCTATTTTTCATTGAAATTAGGAAGAACAGATCCCAATGACATAGAACACTAAAATCTTCTTTTCATAGAAAGATCAAATGTTCTATGAACATAGCTAACAAAATACACCAATTGTTGATATCTATAGCGGTTGGCCTCCTAGGTGTTTCATTCCTATTAAGATTTTCTATAGCACTTTGAAACTTGAAATGATTGTGGCTTATTGGATAAAAACTCTAATAATCCTCATGCTCACCCATATGCGGTACTTTTAATATTTTTCCCCAATGATTTGAAGAAAATTCCCAAACATCCCCATTTATCATTATATTGATGAAGTCTATTTTATCTCCAATGATAACCTCTAAATACACATAAAATACTTAATAATATTTAGGAAAAAAGGTTTATTGTTCACCTTGAACAAGTAATCTCATCCTTTACTCTGACTCACTTTCCAAACAAGTGATCTACTCAAAAATAGACCCTTAACATTGATTTATTTCAAAAAAAATTACCAGTTGATCAACTAAATGAAGATTATGGGGCTTAGCTACAAAACCCATGCTCCCTTTATCTTTCTTCAATCTTTTCATAGGAGGTGCATCGGTAGGAGGTGAGGAATCAGAAATATGCTTTATCTTCAGAATTATTTAATTTCGATTTGAAATAGGATGATTTGGTTTTGAAAGAGACATCTCACAAAATATGGTTTAGATAATAGGTGATGCTTCAAAAAGAAGAGGTTTTTTAGTCAAAAAGATGTGTGTAGATTCAAATTCTAATTTTAATTATAAATTCAACCATTTAGGGATAAAATAATAATTAACTTTAATAAAATCCCTCCAAAATGAATTTACTAAAAATATTAAGTAAAAATAAACACAGTAAGTATAATTATTCTATGATTTAGGTTACATGGTAGGTATAGTGACTATATGATTAGTTGGTCATTTTACAAATATTGACTGCATGAACTAGGACTCATAGTTACTTAACTGACCATGTGAGATAAGATTCATGAAAACTTTAAGAAAAGAAGTTATTAAATATAAGTTAAGAATTTATAATAAGAATTTAAATAACTACAAAGGATAAACTGAATTTAAAGAATTATAAATAGTTTATCATTCCTAATTTTTGTATGATGTTGTTCATTCTCTCAATATTCAATGGCTTTGTAAATATATCAGTAAGTTGATGTCCAGTGCCAATGAATTCCAGAGTTATATCACCTTCTTGAAAATGATCTCTTAAATAGTGATGTCTTGTATCAATATGTTGTGTCCATGAATGAGATATAGGACTCTAGGAAATATTTATTGCACCTATATTTTTACAATTTATGTGGAAATTTTAAAATCTATATCTATAGTCCAATAATGTGTGTTTAATCTAAAGAATCCGTGTACAAAAACTTCTAGCAGTTGTGTACTCAGATTCAGTAGTGGATAATGCAACAGTGTTCTAATTTATGAAACTATAGAATTTTCCAAAAATTGACATGTTCCAAAATTTTGTTTCTATATAAATTAAAAACACAAAAATGTGTATCTTAAAAACTAACTAAATCAAATTCATATCCTCTAGAATGAAACATTTTTATGTTGGTTGAATTTTTAAGGTGTTTAAAAATTATTTTCATAGCTAGTAAATATGATTTTTTAGGATTTAATTAAAAATGTGAACCCACGAACAAATTAAAAAAAACAGCTCACCTATAAATTAAGATAAATAAACTTCCAATCATATCTCTATATATGTTTTGATCAACTAGTTTCAAAATTTCATCAAGATCTAGTTTATAACTTGTACTCATGGGAGTATCACTACCATTGGTGTTATCCATACCAAAATGTTTTCAAATATCCTTAGTGTACTTGATTTGATTTAAATGATTCTTTCCTTATTTTGAAAAACCGGAAAAATAAATAAGAATTTTAATTCACCCATCAAACTCAATTAAAATTCATTTTTCATTATTTTTTAAAATTTGGTACCCAAAGAATTTCTTGAAGATCCAAAAATATTATCATCAAAATAGATTTTTACTAATAAAAAATCTTTTGAAATTATTTTAATTAATAAATTAGGGTAATCTATTCCATTAGTGAAATAATTAGAAATCAAAAATGAGTTGATCCTGTCATACCAAGCTTTAGTAGATTTTTTTAAACCATAAAGTGTTTTTGTTAATTTAAATAAATGATTTAGAAAATGAGGGATTTTAAATTCATGGGGTTGTTCAATAAAAACATCCTCACTTATATAACCATTTAGAAATTCACTCTAAACATCCATTTGATATAATTTGATATCCAAATGTATTGTATAGGCAATAAATATTCTGATATGTTTAAGTCTAGCTACCGGTTCAAAGGTTTCCTCCTAGTCATTACTTTCATCTTAACTATACCCATGTTTAAATAGACTTTATTTATTTCTAATTATAGTTCTTAAATCCTAAAATTTATTCCTAAACACAAACTTAGTTATAATGCTCGGAATGTCTTTAGGTCTTTCTACTAGTTCCCAGAATTTGTTTCTTTCAAACAGATTTAATTCTTCTTACATTTCTATTATCTATAATTAATCATCTATTACTTCAGTGATGTTTTTAGGTTAATCTATGACAAGAAATAAATATGATCAACCAAATTTCTAAGAGAATATCTTGTATGTGTTCCTTTATTTATATCTACAACTATAGCATCTAACGGATGATCTCTATGAGTCTTAATAGTTATATGGTTAGAATTATTTATTAATTCATTCTCTTCTATAGGTTCAAGTTCAAATAGCTCTCTGTTGAGAGATATTTGTAAGGGTTTCATAGAACAATAAATAGGTTTGGTGTTAATATTTAAATTATAAAGGTAATCCTCAAGATTCTCTAAACAGGTCTTAGGTTAGTGTTGATTGTTTTCATCAAATTTTTCATCTATAGATTCTTCTACAATTTTGATCCTTTTATTGAATGCCCTATATGATTTATTAGATTTTTAATAACTACAAAATCTTCCTTGATTACTTCTGGATTCAAAGTTATCTAAATTCTCTTTTTTTAGTATAAAGGATATAAAACCAAAAGATATAAAGTAATTAACTTCTGGTTTTCATCCATTCGATAACTCATTTGGGGTTTTCTTTAAAAGTGACCTAATAAGAATTAGATTAATAATATAGCAATATTTATTCACAACCTCTTATAAAAAGTAAATAGGTAAATCATACTCATTTATCGTGGTTCAGGAAATTTTTTATAGGTTTTTGTTTCTTCTTTATACTATATCATTATGTTTGGTGTTTTAGGAGTAGAAAAGTCCTGACTATATCCATGTTGTTATCATAAATATTCATAGTCCTGATTTTGAAACTCACAGCTATGATCACTTCTTAATGTCTTAATAGAAATTCCACTAAGGTTTTCTAGAGATTTTATAAACATGGAAAAATAAGAAACATATTCACTTTTGTGAGATAAAAATAATACCCAAGTGTATCTAGAACATTAATCTAATAGAAAATAATCACAATGTGTCCCATTTAAGTTAGAAACTCTATAGGTTCTAAACAAATAAATGTGAACCAACTCTACGGGTTGAGAAGATTTTTTTTCTTTGTGTTGAAATATATCATGTTTTTCTTCCATTTTTGATATTGGTTATAGTATTTTTAAATTGGGAATTCTATATTAGATGTATCATTAACTAAAACATTCTAAGTTAGATTCCTAATTTAGTGAATGTTTTAGTGGCCTATTCTCCTATTCCAAGGCCAATACTCTTTATTAAAGTCACTTAAACAAGAAATATTTTTGGGAAAATGATGAATTTAAATCAATATCATAAACATTTTAATTATGTAAAGTAGTAAACACGAAAACATGTTCAGAATCATAAATTTTACAATCATTATTTTTAAAATTATCAAGAAAACCATTTTCACATAACTATAATATTATAAGAAGATTATATTTTAATCCCTCAACAAATAAAACTTTAGAAATAAAAAAAATACTTGTGTTACTGATTTAACCTGTCTAATTATCTTCCCTTTGGAATTTTCACCAAAGGTGTCATGTCTACCACCTACATTGATATGGTTCTTGAAGCTTGAGTATCCCCATGTCATGTTTATAATAGCCCCAAATCCATACTCCTGGATCCATTGTTAAAATCCAAAACATTAAATTTCCCACTTTGATTCCAATAATTGTGTCTCGATTTTTTTCCCATCCAAAACTTACATCATCAAAAATAAAATTTGAATCACTTATATTATTGAGGATATTTTAGGTTTAATTTTTATAGAACTAGGAAAAAGTCTTTCATAAATAATACCCATCTAGTAAAATGAGAATTTTTTCCACTTAAACCGGCTTTTTTTATTTCAAATTAAATCATTCTCATCATCCTTATGAAATCCCTTATCTGTATAATTCATTCAAACTCATTCTTTATAACCTATGAAAAGGAAATATAATAAGGGTGATATTAAATGATTAGTATATGAAAATGTATAAATTAAAAAATTAATTTAATCAGTGATCATAAGAATAGAATAATTGTTTGATGAAATAATAATGCTACATGAGTATAACATAATATTATTCATACCTATCAATACCAATATCATAAAATAATAAAACATGTCATAAAACTTTATCAAAGTAAAGTGTCATAAGAATAAATAATCAGGAGCCATGTGAAACCAATATTGATTAAATGAAACATCATAAACCCACAGAAATAATTGATAAAATATATTGGTATCTTGGAACATTATCTTCAAAGGACACTTACAAAAACATAACAATTGGATTAACCATATTCCCAACTTATTGAATAATTATCTATTGAATATAACCATTACCTAATACATTGGAGCGCTATCTAAGAGCACCCATCATATAAGCTATAAAGAGCTCACCTGGTGCTATTTAAAAACACCCATCATATATAATGTCCAGGAACCATTAAAAGAATAAAGTACATATAGATTTTATTATAAAAAATAGAAACAATAATTATTCTTTTATAACTAGATTAACACATGGAAAATAAATTTGTTTCATGTCAATCTCTTCAAAACATAATTAACACATGGAAAATAAATGGGTTCCATAACAGTATCTTTGAAACAGGATTAACCCATGGAAATGAAAAAGGTTCTATAATAATCAATTTGAAACAACATTAATACATCTAGAGATATAATTAGTATGGTATAATTACAAAATAGCCTCATTGGAGCATATGTAATAATAAGGGTTTTTAACATTGATGAGTGAAAATACCATTAAAATATCATTCAAAATATTTTGACGAAAATAAAATTTTCAATTTAAAAATCACTTTTTAAAAACTTAAAATTCACAAAAATATTGAGAAATTCATTTTCTTTGAAAACAACCAAGGAAACGTATAAAGGATTATATTAAAAAATGATATTTAAAACATTTATTGAGGATAATATTCTTTCAATTTTGAAAAAAAAATATTTTTAAAATCCTTTATTTTAAAATAACCTTGAATATTTATAAATTAATATTCAAAGAAAATATTTTTCATGACAAAAAAAATTCTATTCTTGTCGTACATTTTAAAATAAAGACACCATTCAGATTTTTAGTAAAAGAAAAATGGGAATTATTTTGAAAATGAAATATTCCTCTGAAAATATTTTATTAAAAGAAAAAATTGGGTAAAATTTAATTTAAAAAATCATTTTTAAAGAGTTAATAAAATATTTGAAAATGTTTCTTGAAAATATAGTGTTTGTATAAAACTGATTTCTAGTCGAAGAGAAAAATGAATTCAGATTTTATTTAAAATATTTTCCCAATAATTCTAAGTGCCAAATAGTGTTAAAATGGTGATATTACATGAAAATATAATGAATAAGAATAAGAGAATAAATTAATGACTTTATTGAGAGATTTATCACAAGGTCTCATAATTGGAAGCATAATCATAAAACAATCTAGATAAACGATGAGATTGTAACCTAAGAATCTTACCACTTTGGTAACATTGAATTGTAATACCCATGAAAGAATAAAATTATATTAAATTCATAATATCATGAAAATAAGTATACTCATGGAATAACATTTAAATTGTTAATTAAATACACCTCAAAAAATAAGATAGGTGCATAACTTAACAAACATCTCAAAGAAGACAAATTGAGACAAAAATACATTACCGCTTTAGTAAATTTGAAAATATAAACCCAGTGAAAGATAGATACGCAAATGGATATGTAAATTCCTATAAAATTAAGGATAATAATCATAAAATACACTCATGTTTAGTATATACAACATACACACAAAAATAAGTGTTTAATATGGCATATATCTCACAGAAACAAAAGTGAGATAAGAAAACCCTTACCTCGAGTTCGATTCATCATGCTTGTTCTTTATCTTATTGAATAACAAACTTATTTTAATTATATAATTGATTAGGAACATTTTTAAAGTTTAATTTTACTTTTATTTCACTTATTACCGTGTTATATATTTTTACTTAATCAATTAGGTTTACATTGGATT
Organism: Viscum album; assembly: GCA_963277665.1. Classification (NCBI taxonomy): domain Eukaryota; kingdom Viridiplantae; phylum Streptophyta; class Magnoliopsida; order Santalales; family Viscaceae; genus Viscum; species Viscum album. The sequence goes on from OY728155.1 coordinate 1,913,642,390, forward strand.
TTTTGACCATACTTAGTTTATGTGTCAAAAATGAATTTGATAAGTTGAGTATGGTCAAAGAGGTCATTATATAAACATCTCTAGAATAAAAATACTGAAAAAAATTGTCATAATTATATATAATTATAATTTTAAAACTAATAATTAAATATAGTTATGAAAAATGGTCTATGATGCAATCGTGAAGATGGTAGGTCATACATACGCATGAGTAACATTTCCATTTTTTAATGGTCATTACAGAAAGAAAGTGAGTAAAATTCTATCTATTGATAATGATAATTATATCATAAATACCATAATATTTAATTATATAAACCTATATATATAATTATTTTCATGTGGTGATGAAAAAACTAATCACATCGCTTCAAGGAGATCGTAGTCCACACATCCACAAACGACGTTATCACTTTTTTAGTGAGGAAAAATATAAGAAATAAAATTATTTTTTACGTTTAAATAATGATAAAAATTTCATTATTATCATAATTATTCCATTTATATCATATATATTAATTATATCTACCCTTATTACCTTTTATGCAATGCGTTGGTGAAAAATGAATCGCATCGCTTCACTAGGCGGTAGTCTGTCATAAACATGAGAGAAGTTATCATATCCCCAATAGAATGGAATGTAAAAAAGGTATATAAGATAAAATTAGGCCAAAGGAATAATTATTTTATCAATATCATATATTTACTTTATATCCATCATCATACCCAACCTTTAGAGGTGTTAATATAAAAACAATTGACATCATTTCACGAGGAGGTAGTCCAGAATACACATGAATGATGATTTGGTAACCCATTTGATGGAAGAGGGAAATGATTTACTTTATGAAATTAAAATAATAACATATATGTACATGTGATATACTGAGTTTATTATATAATCATGGTTTAATAATAATTTAATGAGGTGGAGAAATAAATAAAATAAAAACGATCATTGAAGAACGTTACCTCTTCTTCAGGTATCCAACTTAGGTTTCCACCAGAGGCCTTATTAGGTTGTATTTATACCCAAAATAATAATTATAGGATGATATTAGGGAATTTTGGAAGTTTTTTGGGAAGCTATTATCATAAATCAAGAGGTTTTATGGTGTTAAAAAAAGAGGAGTGGGTGGCCTATTATATGTGGGGGAGAGGACACACTGGGTATTTTTGAAAAGAATTGAGTGTTCCCACTTCATTCATATATTAAAAGGGTCAAAAATGAACTATTATACATAATTAGAGAATTTATTATCTAAACTATCCATAGAATACTTTTTATACAAATTTATATGTCATTTTTAACCTTATCATTATAGTTTGACACCGGTATGTCCATTTTTACTTTAATCGCAGTAAATGATTTCTACTATTTTTAATACTCATTCCAGTCAAAAATTAATTTTAACTTATTAGATAATATAAATTATTATTATTAAAAATATGGACTCTATTATTTAAAATTCAACCCATATAATTTAAAAAATTAAATTTTAAATTAATCCTAAATATGGGATAAGAAAGCTAGTTTTTAAATATAAAAAGTTTAAACATTTTCAAAGTTTTTATATCTAAGATAAATATGAAATTTATTCCAATGAAATAAATTGGATTTATGGATGTATAATTGAACTAATTGTACCTTAAAAAATTTAAAATATAATTTAACTTTATAAATAAATTAAATCAAAAGGAATTTTTCAATTAAAATTCAATATTTTTTACTCTTCATCAATAATTTACTCCATTCAGAAAATTCTCAAAAATTACCCCTAATAAAAATTTTAAATGATGATTTAAAAAATGAATTTTATTTTTTAAATTAAATTTCTTAAAATTTTAAATAATTTAATTTAAAACAAAACCCTCAGATAAGACGAAGATGCGAGTTATTGGGAAGTTTATTTTTTCAAGCATAAGATGGTTTTATATTAACACTATGTCTAATAATAATCATGGTATTAATTTAAATTAAAGTTTATTGACATATAATAAAACAATTCATATAAAAAATTCTCTATTAGGTATTTTTTAATTAATTAAAAAAGAGAAACATTATCCATTTTACAATAGTTTTTAGAAAAACCTATTTTTAAACCCAAACAAACTTATACTAAAAATCAATATAAAGTTTCTTAAAAAGTAATTTAGTAGATTACATATAACTAAATAATATTTATGTTACTTTAAAAAATATTAAAAACATATTGTTACTTTTAAATTACATAATTTATTGAAAATAAATGACATTTTTACAAAAAAAACGGTATTTTCACTATTCACTGAAAAATCAATATTTTCCCAAAATTAATAAAATATCGCCCAAACTGAATTTTTATATTACAATTAAAAAAAGGAATTTAATTTTAACAAATTAAATTTCTAAAATTTCCATAAAATTAATATAATATTATTCTCATGAAAAGCAATGAAAAACATTTTTTGAAGAAAACATGTTTTTGATGAATTAAATTACATTACTAAATATTGATTAATTATTTATTAAACATTTATCAAAAATTTATACTGATTATAAAATATATATATATATATATAATAAAGTAGTCAATACTATTCACACTCTCTAATTTAACGGCTATGTTATAATGGTTATATATAGCATGGGTCGTTTAAGCTTGGTGTTGCAAGTTGAATATGTTATCAGGCATAAAAATCTAGAGGTTTCATGTACTGAAAGCTATTAAAGAGATTAAATTTATTTAAAACTAAATATATTGTAATGTCTCAAGGAGTTACATTCTCATAAATGTTCAGATTTTTGTGTCCTTTATGATATCGAATATAATTTTCTTCTTCTACAATCTCAAGGTGTTACATCCCCCCGCCCTTTAATAAATTGATTCCTCCCAATTTGAACTTTATCTGGGTAATAAAAGGTTGAAAATAATTTTTTGTACACCAAAATCATAAAAATGGTTAATAAAATATATTCTTGATAAAAGTGAAAGGGAAGTATGAGGTTCATCTATAATAACACATAATTATATTTCTATGTAGGAAAACATATGTGGAAGTAAAGATATGGAAATGGTGGAAAATCTTAAATAATTATATAGATTGATATACATAATAGATCACAAGAAAGTGAATGATGAATGGAATGTTAAGGGACTCAAAACCATAAATCTTTGTTGATAGAAAAGACTATTGATTCATTATAATTGAAGGTACTAAGATAAGATTTTTGTTTTAAGGTCCTTTTCCTAGATTTGGGGAATTATCTTACCATCTAGACTATAAGAATATGGAAATATACTTACTTGATGAGTAGATTTTCAAATTTTAATCAATTTACACCACAATATCATATTTTTATCCCAATCATGATTATTCATGCATGAAGTACTAAAATAAACTTTTAAATACCACTTACTATAAAAGGGATTACAAGTTATTTGTCCTATATTTAGAAAATAACCAAAATTAAAATGGTTGTTACAAAGTAAGATAATTCCAAAAATTAATAAACCTTCATACATTATTCTCTAAATTTCAATAGTAAACCCCAAAGTTCAAACCAAATAATTACATAAAAAACTCTCCTTAAAATTCTTCAAACATTTTCTGCTTAAGTCCAAAACCTAAAGATTAAAATGATTTTAATATATATTATTTCAAGATAAATTAACAATTATTCTTAAAATAAAATCCAATATGTTTCCAAAATAAACAAAATATTTAACTAAAAAAATTCATACTAACCAGGACATATTGTAGGCCAGTTTTAGGTGTTACACCCTTGACTCCCTTCGGTTGTAAGTTCAAGCCCCGCGGCCTCTCTAGAATACAACGGGTTGTTAACCGGCCATTGGGTTGTCCCAATTTTATTCTTTAAACATGATAAAAATAATTCCTCCATAAATATAAATTCATGTTGATCCTGTGAGTTAGAAATACCCTAACCCAATAAAACATTTCCCCAAATATCTGTAATAACCTTAAATTTTTTACTTCTTAAAACACACAAATGGGATTTCTATTACTTTAAACTTAAAATAAACCTTAATATTATAAACCAATTATGGTATCCATAAATATAAAGATAACCTCACCTGAAAGCATCCAAATCTTAAAATTTATCTAAAATAACATTTGATACAAACTATAACAACCTCAAACCTACTCTCCTGGATCTGGTTCTGAATTCATAAACTTTATATTTCCATTTCTGATGCATATAATTAGGACCCAATTTTTACCATCCAATAATTACATCATAAAAAGGAATATTTGGATCACTTAGATTATATATGACCTTTTAGGTTTATAGTTTTATAGAACTAGGAAAAACTTCTACATAAATAATACCCATGTTTTTTAATTATAATTTCACCCACTTAACCCATATTTTCTTATTTCACAATAAATCGTCATCATAAACCTTATGAAATCCCTAATATACATAGTTCTTTCAATCTCATTCTTTATAAACTGGCTAAAATGAAACATAAGAAGGGTGAGATTAAATTTTCAGTAATGGTAAATGAAATAATTGAAAAATAAATGTCATGAGTGAGAATAAAAAGAGAATAAGGGAGTGATGACATAATCAAAGTACATGAGTATAACCTAATAATATACATACCCATAAATACCAGGATCATAAAATATGAAAACATTGAATAAGGCTTTAACAAAGGAAATAATCTCAAGAATAAATAATCATGAGACATGTGATTCCAATATTTATCAAATGAAACATCATAAACCCATAGCCATCAAAGATAAAACATTTTAATATATCAAAACATCATCTTTATAAAAAACTTACAGAACCCTTATAGTTGGATTAATCATAAGGTCGACTTCCAATATAATTATCCAGAGAACATATTCATTACCCAATGCATTGGAGTGTTATCTGGGTGCACCCACCATAAAAGATATTACAGGCTTACCCGATGTTATCTAGGCCCACACCTCATATATAATGTCAAAGAACTACAATGGGATTAAAGTACATAGATATTTCATCATAAAACTTATAGAAATGATTATTATTCTTTAATAACCTTATTAACCAATGAAAAAGAAATGGGTTTCATTTCAATATATTTGAAATATGGCTAACCCATTTAAAATAAATGGGTTATATAGTAATCTATTTGAAAAATGATTAACCCGTTAAAAATAAATAGGTTCCATAAAAATCTATTTGAAAAAATATTAATCTATCCAAATAAATAATGATGATGGTATCATTAAAAAATTTCCCTACTATATAAAAGGTAAAAACAAGGGGGGTTGATATTAATGAGTGGTAGTTCAATTAAAATATCATTAAAAACATTTTGAGTAAAATAATGTTCTCATTTCAAAAATAACTTTTTAAGAAGTAAAAATTCAAAAAATATTGTGAAAATCATTTTCTTTTAAAAAGACCTTTGAAACATATAAAGGAATATTTTTATTAAAAAATCATTTAAAACATTCCTAGAAGAAAATATTATTTTCTTTTTTTAAAAACACTTTTTTAAAACTTTTGAAAATACCTTTCTTTTAATATTACCTTTTAAACTTTTGAAGGAAGATTTAATGCTAATAATTGTCATGACATTATAAAATTCAAATCATTTCATACACATAAAAAAAATATTCCCTTTATATTTTTTGTAAAATTGAAAAAAAATAATTGTTTTGAAAATGAAATGCAGATTCCTTTAAAAAAGTTTTTAAAAAAAATAAATTAGGTACAAAGTTCTTTAATAAATCCTTTGTAAAATTTTAATAACATTTTAAAAAAAATCATAAAAACATGGTTTTGGTAAAAAAACATATTTCTAAACGAAGTTAGAAACGAATTCAGGTTTTCTTAAAAATATTTCTGCAATTATTCTAAGTAAAAAAGAGTCTGAAAATGGTATTATTACATGAAAATATTATAATAAAATATATGAGTTTATTGAGATATTTATCAAAATTTCTCATCATTGGAATCATAATCATAAACAATCCCGATAAACAATGAAATTGTAACATAAGACTATTTTTACTTTGGTAACTTTGAATCATAATCCCCATGAAATAATAAAATTAAATGAAAAATAGAATAGAATGAAAATAAGGATATTCATGATATAACATGACAATGGGTATATATATATACCTCATAAAATAATATAGGTGTATAACAAAACATACATCTCAAAGAAGGAAAATTGAGATAAAAATTACTTACTGCTTTGGTAACTCTGAAATTGTTAACCTTGTAAAAGAGAGATACTAAAATGGATATAAAAATACCCATATATTTAAGGATAGGAATCATCAAATACATTCATGAGAATTATATACACCACATAATAAAAATAATTGATGAATATGGCATATATCTCACAGAAATAAAAGTGATATGAGAAAACTATTACCTTGTGTTCAAATCATCATCCTTATTATTTATCTTCCTGAATAATAAAATAATGTTAATTTTATACTTTATTAATAAAAAATTTCATGTCTAATATTAATTTTATTTCACTTATTACCATGTTATATATGATTACTTATTCAATTAAGTTTACATTTGATGTTTTGATCATATTTGGCATATGTGTCAAAAATGACTTTGGTAGGTTGACTATACTCAAAGAGGTAATTATAAAAACATATATGGAATAATAAAAATTAAATAATTATAATATTTATATATAAATTATACTTTTAAAAAATCATGAAATATAGTTATGAAAATGATATAGGTTACAATCATGGAGACGGTAGGCTATACGTACACATGAGTAACATTTCCATTATTCAATTATCATTATGGAAGGGAGGTAAGTAATATTTTATATATATATAATGATAAGTACATCATAAATACCATAATTATTAATAATATATAATTATATATATCATTATTATGTTTTGGTGATAAAAATGGAATCACATCGCTTTGAGGAGGCGGTGGTCCACACGCCCACGAACAACGTTATCACTTTTTCAGTAAGTAAAATGGTAAAAAATAAAAGGATGTATTATATTTACATAATTATAAATAGGTAATTTATGTAATAATTATGTCATGTATATCACATATATTCATTATTTTTTCCCTTATTACATCCCATGTAACGTGTTAGTGAAAAATGAATCATATTGCTTCGTGAGGCGACCGTCCGCCGTACACACGAGCAATGTTATCATATCCCATATTTAATAGATTATAAAAAAATTTATGTTATATAATGACTCTATATTTATAATTATATTATAAATATCTTATATTAACTTTATATCCATCATCATATCCAACTGTGACAGGTGGTAATGGAAAAAACTAATGACATAGTTTTGTGAGGAGGCAGTCCACCATACACACGAATGATGATTTCATAACTCATTTGATGGAAGAGAGAAATGATTTAGTTCATTAAATTAACACAATAACATATAAGTATATTTATTATACTGATTTTATTATATAATCATGGTTTAAGGACAATGTAAGGAGGTGTAGAATGAAATAAAATAAAAACGATCATTGAAGAACGTTACCACTTCTTTGGGTATCCTCCTTAGGTTTCTACCAAAGTCATTACAATGATGAATTTATTCCAAAAATAAGCCTTATATTATTATAGGAGGTAATTAATTAAGTGATATTTTAAGGTCTTTTCCAAGCCCAATATTTTTTAAGGTGTGAAGAAGAGTGGAGAGGGTTTTATTAGTGGAGGAGAGTACACACTTGGTATTTTTGAGTAGAATTGAGTGCTCCCAGTTTTTCATATGTCACAAGGTCAAAAATGGTCCATTATAGAAAATTATTGGTGTAATGTTATAAATAGGGCCATAAATTATTTTTTATAAAATTTTAGAGTTTATTTTTAACCTTATCATTTAAGTTTAACCCCCAGTATATCCATTTTTTCCTTAACCGTGATAAGTAATGTTTTCTGTTTTCACTATTTATTTTGGTGAAAAATTAAGTTGAAAATATTAGATAAAATAAATTATTATTATTAAAAATATTTAATATATTTTTATAAATTTCATTCACAAAAGTTTCAAAATTCAATTTAAATTAATCCTGTAGATGTGCGAGAAAGCAGACTTTTGAAAAGAAAATGTTCAAAATTTTACAACGTTTTTATATCTAATTTCAATATTAAATTAACTAAAATAACTTAAAATTAATCAATTGATATATAATTGAAATAATTTTTTTTAAACCAATTTAAAATATAATATTACTTTAAAACTAAATTAAATGAAAATGTGATTTTCAATTAAAATTCAGTATTTTTCACTATTCAACAAAAAAATAATTGATTCAGAAAATTCTCAAAAATTCACACAAATATAATTTTGAAATGATTATTTTAAAAATGAATTTTATCTTTTCCATTAAATTTTCTTAAATTTTCAAAAAAAAATTAAAAGAAAACCTACAGATATGATAAAAAAAGCAGATTTCAAGGAAGTGTATTTTTTTTCAAGCACAACATGATTTTATATTAACTCTATGTCTAATAATAATCACAGTTTGAATATAAATTAAAATATATTGATATATATAATCTATAAATTTCATTTAAAATATCCCCCATTATGGTTTATTTTAATTAATTATAAATGAGAAACATTATGCATTTAAAAACAGTTTTTAGAAAACCCCATTTCAAACCAAAAAACAAACTTACACTAAAAACCAATATAAAGTTGATTAAAAAGTAAATAATTTGATAAAATATTACTAAATAATACTCATGTTACTTGAAAAAATATTCAAAAAATATTTTTTTTCTTTTAAATTAGTTAATTTATGTGAAAGAATTGGCATTTTTACAAAAAATTGCATTTTCCCTCTTCCCTGAGAAATCAATATTTTCTGAACAAATTTAAATATCATCCAAAGTGTATTTTAATATTCTGATTCCAAAAATGAATTTAATTTTATCAAATTAATTTTTGAAAATTTTTAAATATTTATTATAATATTCTTTTCCTGAAAAGCAGAAAAAAAAAATTAAAGAAAACATTTTTTTGAATAATGAATTCAGTTTACTGAAAAATGATGGATTATTTAAAAAAAATTATCAATAATTTTTATTTAGTAGTAAATTTATAAATAAATATATATCATAAAGTATTTAATACTATTCATACCTACCAATTTAACAACTATGTTATAATGGTTTTATATATCATGGGTCGTTTAAGCTCGATGTTGTGAGTTGATTATTCTATCAAGCATAAAAATATCAAGGTTAAATGTATCTAAAGATATTTAAGTGATTAAAATTAATTATAATAATATATAGTAAATTCATGGGGATTTATATTCCGATCTAAGTTCATTATTTCATTTCCTTTACGCTATCGCATATAATTTTCTAATTTTGAAATCTCAGGGTGCTACAATGTGTCCATAACATCCACTATCAAGATTCCATAAATGTTTATTGGTACTCTTTAAGAAGTTTTACTACAACAAATATTAAATAAGAAATGTTTTTGGTACCCATATTTTTTGGGTCTAGAAATGTAAGTAATAAAAGCCTTTGGAATCCAAATTTGTTTAACTAGTTTTCATATACAGATTATAAACTTTTAAAAATGAAAATTTTGTTAGGTCTAGAAGAGTATAAACTAAAAATACCAAAATTTGAAATATGAACCAATTTTTTAAAATAATATTCCAATATCTAGGTCAGTAACCAGTCCCATCGGTATACATGGTTGTGTTTTTTTAACCAAGAAACATTGTAAGGGTTTCTCAACTATTTTTGAATCTTTTCAGGTCATTTAGTTTATCATTCTAATTTTAATCTCATTTTTTTTATTTTAATAATTAAACAATTTTTCTTTTTCTGTGGTAAAATAATATTTAAAATTAATTTTTAAGGCATTTTGTTTCTTTAAAATTTTATATTTATCCTTAATCCCATTGAATATTCCATTATCATGTTACATTACTAAAATAAATCATCACTACTCATATTTTCATCATTACTTTCATTCTCATAAATATTTAAAATACGAATAGGATATGTGAAAATGGTATTTAGTACCTCATATGTGTTTATCATAAAACACATGTTATCCCTATCATTTTTGCCTTCTCTCCTTGAGTCAGTTTCACTTGAACTATCTTAAGAGATACTCCTGGTACCTTTAATAGCCTTTATAAAAAATTGTTATATGTTTCTATACTTTTTATTATATTTTAGCTTAGAATAATCTACCTTAATGTGTCTTTCTATTTTGTGCTATTATCAAATTAACTTATTGGTGGAATATTCTTATTTCTACTCTTTTCTCCAATTTAGTCTATTATAATACTTACCACTATAATTTTATTTCTTGAAACAATTATTCTCATTGAATAATCTTTGAATAATCTGGCTAGGTGATCTATTTCCTCCTCACTATCAGCAAGTGTTTCATCATCAATTGAATTGTCATCTTTGATTCTCTCTTTTTTCTTTGAGTCAAACGTTTTTAAGGTTACTATCTTTCTATTTGGTTTATCATATTGTTATTTATTTACATTGAGTTCTTCCTTATACAATATAATCTTTCTAATAATCTTATTTTCTAGTAATTCACGAATTTCATTGTATTTTCTGATAGAAATATTGTTTTCTCTCCACCTATCCAGTGAACATCAAATAAGTCACATCATTTTATCATTGTCTACAATTTTCTTCCTAAGTACATTAATCATGTTCACAATTTTGTTGAACTTCATATACATGTTACAAATGTATTCAACATGTTTCATCTTGACTGTATCAAATTTAATGGTATAAGTATTTAATTACATTTCTTTAACATTGGAAGTTCCTTTAAGACAAATTAACAATGTGTACCCTCTTTAAAAATTAGTAGAATAAGGAAATATTTAATTAAATTCATGTTATCCTAATAAAGATTATAATTCATTCATATATTTAAAATTATATCCATATATACCCATAGTGTCAACACTCCATTCATCTTTAGTTGCTTTGGGTTTTTCATATTTTTCCTCCATGATGGTTCAAATATCAAATCCCATGCTCTATATATGGATTTTAATTTTGATCTTCCATTGAGAATCATTAGTTCCATTAAAATAAATAGGCTAATTAATATAAGTTCTTTCTGGTATATTAGAATCCATAAATATATAAATATACAATTAAGATAAATTTTGAGAACTTCTAGTAAAACTATATCATAGTAAAAATAAATTTGAAAAGATCTAATACAAAATGTTGGTCTCAGTGGACAACTCAAGATGGGGTGAATTGAGTTTATAATAAAAATTTATATTAAAATTATTTAAAATGTAATTCCCCCAATTTTTTAAATACACCCAATTAACTAAGATAGTATAGTTATATAATTTCATCTTTTCAAAACCCCTATTAGAATTTTGATCACAACTCAATTAAAAATAACTTTAAAAACTATTTCTTGCTTTTAAAATATATTTACTCAAATAAAACACCATATATAAAGAAAATTAAATTAAACTATCAAAATCAGGTTTTTTATATATTTTATAAAAATGATATAGATAATTTCTGAAAGTAGAGAAAAACAAAAGAGATAAAAGCACAACATGAATAAATAAGGGGTTTAGTCTCAAATGAGACCTAATCCCCTCTAAATGGAAATCACACACTATAAAATACTTTACTATAAAATAAACTGATCCATAAATCTATATTAAGTTTTACATAATAGTGCACAAGGAAATCTACGATACAGGTCCTCTTTAATAGTTCTACATGGAAAAAACAAATAAAAAATCACACGCAGGCAGTCCATGCTACAAAACCTCTTATATAGTTTTACATGGTTGTACAGATTAAAAGATATAAAAGAGAGTTTCCCACACTCTCTAATACAATATAGAATTGTTTTTTATAAATAAACAGAGTAAAACAAAACACAACACAAAAGATAATTTAAAATGAAAGAGAAAATAATAAACAAAGTAAATATATGATGCAGCTCAGTATGATTATCTTTGATTGTCTAAGAGTCCTTTAATTTGACTTTAAAATGGCTCAATCAATTTTTTATATATGGTTCAGAAAAACATAGTGTAGTAAAGTGTTTTTAATGAGTCATTCATGTATCGTAGGAACACACATATTCTATTTTAATTCTCTATATGTGTAAATCATTTTTTTATACATGAGTTGTTATTATTCTTAAAGAGAACTCCATATCAAATTAGTCATTGGATAACATTCACTCCAACCTTAATTTCTCTGAATATGAAATTAATTCTCTGAATAATATTCATTGGATATTTTAAAATACTCTACTACTTATGTTTGACATGGTCGGTTGGTCCTTTTTTAGTCATTGTGACTTTGTCTCGTGGTTACAGGGCATGGTTGGTTGGAATGACAACTAGGCATGGTTTTTTGACACAAAAACTAGGAATGGTCACTTCATTCCTTTGCGTGGAAGTTACTCTTATTCATGCGGCAGGTACTCTTCTTAATGCGGTAGGTACTCTTCTTCATGCAGTCACTAGACTTGTTCTTTTAGATGATTTCTTCTCATAGTCCCTTCATTTTTTCTTTTGATAGTAATATCTATCCATACAGTATGTATATTGCTTCATACGATCACTAAAATAAGACATGAAGTTAGTAAAACACTTACAAAGATTTTACATAGCTTTGAATGGAAATTTGGTTTCATCATGTGGTAGGTAGTTTACTCTGTATGGTCACTTTGATTTCAATATACAGTAGGTTTATTCCACCAATATTCATTTGAACTTCAATTCACTGTTAGTATATGTCATAGATAGAATTGGTGCACAATAGGTATTTTTTATATGGTTAATACTACATAGTCACATGACCTTCATAGTTAGTATATTTCCTTCATATAATAGGTATGCACGGTCACATCCAGACTTAACCATTTTTAAAAATTTGTCCAAAAAGTGTTGACTATTATAAAACATGAAATTCATTAAAATGATATATATATGATTTGGTATCATTAAAATAAGTAGGTTCTAGTATAAACCAACAAATACATAAATCTGACATAAGAGGTGTCTATTATGACATAATGTGTATGTTTCAAAATTTTAAAAGTGTCATTTTACAATAAAATAGGTATCATGGGTCCAAAACTGAGCAAACAAACTTGTATTATCTTGATAGTTTTATGAAATTATCTACAATTCATTTTTTATGTGTAGGAATTGAAAACATATAAATATACCACATGAGGTCTTCGGTATGACTTAGAGTGTATATTTCTAATATAAAAGTTTCATTTTAGTCTAAAATGTGATTCATATATCCAAAAAAAAGTAAATAAGCTCATGTTATCTTGAAACTTTAGTAAAATGGTCCATAATTCATTTTTGATGTTTAAGAATAAACCAAAAATCAATCTGACATACTATGTGGTTGGTATGACTCAAAGTGTGTGTTTTTATATTTAAAAAGAGTCATTTTACTCTAAAACTTGTGTTAAGTATCCAAAACCAAGAACATGACATTTAATTTCCTTGATACTTTAGTAAAATGATATGTACTTAATTTTAGATGTTTAGGAATTTATTTCATGTCTATATAACACATGTGGAGGAAGGTATGACTCAATGTGTATGTTTTCACATTAAAAAGGTTTCATTTTAATCTAAAATAGGCCTCACATAAGCAAAACCAAGAAAGTGATTTCATGTTGTCTTGATACTTTAGAAAAATGATCCATAATTCATTTTTGATGTGTATGAATCTACTTCACAAAAATCTAACACACGATATGATTGGTATGATTCAAAGTGCATGTTTTCAATATAAAAGTGTCATTTAAGTCTAAGACATGATTAGTATAGCCCAAATTTAGCAAACTGGCTCGTATTGTCTTGAAAATTTAATGAAATAGTCCATATTTCATTTTTAATGTTTGAAATTTGAATTCTCATCAATTAGACACATGATGTGACTGATATGACCCAAATTATGTGTCTTCACATCAAAAAGGTATCATTTAACACTAAAATACAGGTCACATAACCAAAACCAGAAAAATGAGCTCATATTATCTTGAATATTTATGAAAAATATACATAATTCATTTTTGAGGTGTATAAATTGAATCCATTCCAATATCGCACACGAGATGGTCAGTATGTCTCAATGTGCAGGTTTTCACATTAAAAAAGTATCATTTTACTCTAAAAACGAATCACATAGGTAAAACTAATAAAATGATCTCTAATTGTCTCTATAATTCAAAAAAAAATGATCTATAATTCATTTTTTATGTGTAAGAATTGGCTTCATGTTAATACGACCCATGAGGTGGCTAGTATGACTCAAATTGCATGTTTTAAATAAAAAAGTGTCATTTCATTCTAAAACATGATTCACATAGCCAAAACTAAGAAAACAGGCTTGGAATGTCTTGAAATTTTAGGAAAATGATCCATAATTCAGTTTTGAGGTGTGAGAATCAACCTCACATCATTCTGACACTCTATGTGGTAGGTATGACTCAAAGTGAATGTTTTAACATTAAAAAAAGTGTCATTTTATTTTGAAACATGCATTACATAGACAAAACCAAGAAAATGATATCAGATTTCATTAATACATTAGTAAAATGATATATAATTTATTTTTGATTTGTAATAGTTGAATGAACGTCAATCTGACACATGATGTTTCCATTATGACTCAATTTTCATGTTTTCACATTAAAAAATGTCATTTTACTCTAAAACAAGAATCGCAGAGATAAAAAAAAGAAAATGATATCATGTTGTCTAAATACTTTAGGAAAATGATCCATAATCCATTTTTGATGTGTAGTAATTGATCTCACTTCAGTATGATGCATGAGGTGACTAGTATGAGTCAAAATGAATGTTTTTAATATAAAAGTTTCATTTTAGTCTAAAAAAGGATTCATGTAGCCAAAATGATAAAACAAACTTGAATTGTATTTAAACTTTAGGAAAACAATCCATAATTCATTTTTGATTTTTGAGAGTCTACCTTGCATCAATATGACACACGATTAGGTCGATATGACTAAAAGTACATGTTTTCACATTAAAATCGTATCATTTTACACTAAAACATGCATCACATAGCCATAACTAAGAAAACGAGCTTGAATTATCTAGATAATTTATGAAAAAAGATATGTAATTCATTTGTGATGTATATAAATTGACCGTACATCAATCTGACACATGAGGAGGAAGGTATGACTCAATATTCTTGTTTTCACAATACAAAAGTGTTATTTTACTCTAAAACATGTTTCAAATAGAAAAATAGAAAAAATGAGATCAGATTGTGTTTATACTTTGGGAAAATAATACATAGTCATTTTTTACTTGTAGGAATCGACTACACATCGAAACGACACCTGAGGTGGCCGGTATGACTCAAAGTGCATTTTTTCAATTTAAAAGGAAATGAGATTCACATAACCAAAAATGATAAAAAAATCATTAATTATCTTTAACATTTAGTACAATGACTCATAATTTATCAACACCCCCACACCACAAAGTGTATCCCACCCAGTCTAGAAATGAGAGAAGAGAGATAATGACACCCGATCCCACCTATAGTAGGACCCGGGTTGGCGACTAGAATCAAAGTTATAATAAACATGTAGATGGGAGGAATTACCCTCTAATAGAACACATACGGAAGATAGAGATAAGATAGACACCAACTAACTCTAGTTTAGACTACAATATCAAACAAAATCCAAAGTACAGATATGTAATGTCATGAAAGAACTGCAACAACTGAAAGGAAAACTACAAGTACCAAAAGAGAGTAAAGATAACATCTACCATGAAGCCCAAAAAGATCATGCAACCCACAAGATAATATTAACCAACATGATCTCTAACATTCTCCAACTGACCTAAAACATAGTTTAAATAAACATAAGGCAGGTATAACAATATACTCAATAGGATCTTCCCCAGAGCCTCTCATGAAAAAGTAAAGAAATCATGCTAAAGCATAGTGAACAATAAGTGAAACTAACTCACCACCTAAAAAGGTATACTAAGTTTCCGAACTCACTATGACTACTCACACAAAGTATTGCATACAAGAGCATATAATATAATAAAGAATATCATGGGAACCCTGCTACCACTTCCCCACTAGTTTTTCTCTTTGCCCCAATGTCGCACATCCTAATCATCTATCTCCAAAAGGCTAGCCTACATAGACCTGGGTGAAGAATCAAAACATGAACATCATGTATAAACATACACCTCATGCATTAAACCAACATATCCAAAAAAAAATAACCATGTATTTTTTGGGATCCACCATATCCCACATAACGTGTATCATACATGAAGTATTATACCTTAATCCATTATATCCCATAGGCTGAGTAAGGATCCTCAAACCATGACAACCTATACATGTTGTGCCTATAGTATCCCATAGGAAACTATATCCAGAATATATGTGTGTGAAATAACCACAATCCATTATATCCCTCTACATACATATATGGGGAAAACTAACTGTCATGTCATAATAGCACAAGTAACTACGAAGAGAAAATAGTGGGGCTAAAGGGGGCAGTCGGTCATCTATACTCCCATCGGGATGTTCGTAAAACACTTCCACAGCGCTCAGAATATCTGGGGTGTCAGTTGAACTAAAAAACATGGTGGAGTATCATATAGAAACCAAAAAATTACATGGTATAGTATAGGTCACAACCACACTATGGGAATAACCTAGTCTCAGACTCAACTACAGTTGTTGTCTCTTGGAATCCCGGTTTCCACTCCTAAGACTAGATATCCTATAAGCACACAACCATTTTAAGATATACATTAAATTACTTAATCCCCTTTTCTCAGTTTCAATTTATTTTAATTAATTATTTATACATTAATTAACCATTATCATTTCCACATTACTGTTCATTAGCATCACAACAAAGTTTCATGCCCTCTAGGCATAAGCAAATGGAATCCACAGCTTCTTAGAATTATAACCTCATCATTTCATCCCAGAAATCTCCAACCTCATGGGTTAAACATTTATTCATTTATTTTACAATCATTACCACTTTTCATATTTCTAGGTATTCTAGAAAAACATTTTATGCTACCAAACACAAAGTTCTCAACACAGTGAGTAGATAAACTACTCATCGTGTCTTTTCCACCTATATCAGGAGAGTAGACCCATCAAACTATGAGAAACTAAACACAAAAATAACATGGAATACCCCATGTGTCTTCACCTCCATTATAAGGAGAGTAAGACAAAACATCTTCCTCAAACATTGGGGAAAGTAAAGTCAATAAATAAACAAAAAAAAATCAGCAAGCATACAACTTTCATATCAAGGATTGATCCCAGCTTCAACCCATTTGATCATCTCTGGTGTACTCTTTGAGACCCACAAATATAAACTGATGTATCTCTCCACACCAAACATCAACTTCTTCCATAAAAACTGAGATAAACACCATTACAAATATGGAGATCAAGCTCCATCACATATAAAAGATAAACGGGAGAAAAAGGATCATATAACCCACAAGAAAACAATGGAGATGACACCGTGGATCAAGTTGGGTCCCCATGGATCGAAGACAGAATCCATAGATCAATTCCCATTTAATGAATCTCTAAAACTCTAAGGAGGGGACTAATGGGTTTCTTGGGAAAAGAGGTAAGGAAGCAGAAGCTCTAGGTCTTAATAACCCAAGCTGCTGGAATGTTTTAAAACATTAAAAAACTAGGTTGATTACATGATTTTTAATCCCCTTTCACATCATGTAACCCTCAAAAGTTTGTTTTCACTACAAAATGCTTCAACTTTTTAATTTATTTTATTTTTCGAACCCTGAAATATAACAGGATTTGAATCAAACTTTCACACCATAAAAGTTCCTTGCTCCCAACTTTTACCACCATAACTCCTCTAAAATTTCTCTAATCCACCTACAAGAACCTTAGTCTTTATAAACATAAAAAGTTTCGATCCACACGGATCTTGGAACTTACATAAGAAACCTCCCAAAATAATCTTATCCAAGAGAATCCAAAATCAACCCAAAGAGAAAACAAAAAGGGGTCATCTGAACAGCCAACCTGTGAGACACCTCTAAACACTTTTTCCACCATAGGAGCTCACCACCTCCCTAGTGGAATAATAGAAATAGCACAAAACAACCAAAACCATCTCCCAAACACTCCCCTTAGGGATATACCTACAAAAATAGAGCAATCCACAACAAGAAACAAGATAAATCCATCTTGTAAGTAGAAAAAATCTACAACCACCAAATGAGAAACATTACAAGAGAAGATCTAAACATCAAACAGCTCAGGGTATTTAGTGCATATCAAAAAATCACATTTTCGGGTACTCTCATCCATGCCACTATGACACCACAAGTCACGAACCAAAGGGATATCATGCCCATGAAACACCTTCTCCTAGTAGTCCTATATATCTACTGGCTGATCCTCAAAGGTCGCATCATCGCTAACATTGATCTCACCCCATTACATGAAGGAGATTCATCATGAAGATAAGGATGGAGTTTCGACATGTGAAAATTATCATTTAAATGGATCATATATGGGGGAAGTGTTATCCGATAATCCACGACTCTAACATGATCCAACACCTCGAAAGTCCCAAAAAACGGTGAGAAAGTTTACTCCTATGACCAAACCTTCACTGCCCATGATGGGGAGTCACCTTTAGAAACACATGATCTACAATTTCAAACTCAATAGGTCACCTCCTATGATCATCATAGAATTTATAATGATCATTCACTGTCTTCATCATCTCGTTAATCATCTGAACCATCTCTGTCGTTTTCTATACAAGTTTTCATCTGAGAGTTGTGGATTTTCTAACCCCAGTCCATAATAACAGAGAACAAAAATGCCATCCATATAATTCTTCAAATGGTGACATAATGATGGTGGATTTAAAACTATTAATTTAAGAGAACTCTACCAAGTGAAGTTGTCTCATCCATGAACCTCCAAAATCAAAGGCACAAAAGCACAACATGTATTCAAGAGTTTTGATGGTTTGCTCAGTCTGACCATCCATCTATGGATGAAAAGTAGTGATAAGTCATAGAAGATAACCAAAAACATGGTGGATACCTATCCACACCTCAGAGTTAAAATGAGGATCTCGATCAGAAATTATCATCCTCAGAACTCCATGGAGTCTCACCACCTCCTCTAGACATTGCATCAAAAAAACCTCCACTGATCTTGACTCCTTGATTCCTATAAATTTAGTTGATTTCATTAGAAGATTCACTACCACCCATATAGATTCATAACCTCACTAGGATTGAGGAAAACTGGTAACAAAGTCCATCGAGATGTCCTCCCACTTCCACTGAGGAACATATAATAGTTGGATAAAACCACTAGGAACATGGTGCTCATCCTTCACCTTCTAGCAGACCAAACATCGACTCACAAACTCTGCAACTATACACTTAAACCCAGTCCACCAAAACTAACTCCTCAAATCTCAATACAACCTTTTCATGATAGTATGTACTGCTAAGGTAGAACTGTAGAACTCTCTAATAACCATATCATGCATCGAAAATGAATGAAAATACATCCCTAAAACAACACCTGGTGTTGTTAATCCTTAGACCAACCATTAGGGGTCTCACCACAAACAATGTGGCCTCTCAAAACCTCCACCTCAAGATCCCCCAAATGGGACTCTTCTACCTGCTGCCCCAGAGATGACTTCACAATCATCTAAAAAATACATCCTCATCTCCCAAATTCTCCCATATCTAGATGTAATGTTGATATTTATTTCATAACCCTCCATGAATCAAATGATTCTCACACTACATCCCTGTGTGACTTCTTTCTCAACACATTATCCATAAAATTCCTCATCCTAGATGTATAAAAAATCAAAAATTCGTAATCCTATAAGAACTCCATCCACAGATGTTGACATAGGTTCAAGTCATGCTGGGAGAAAACAAACCTCACATGCTTATGATCATTGATGACCAAAAAATTATCAATGATGATGTAATGTCTCCAAAAATTTAGGGAAAATGCTACTATCTCCAACTCGAGATCATGGGTGTCATATTTATGTTCATGGGGACACAGCTACTGAGACCCATAAGAAACAACTGATATCTACTACATAAGAACACATCCCAACCCAATATGTAAAGTGTCATAGAAAACATCAAACTAAACTCCTTCTACTGGAAGAAAAAGAACTATATCACTGCCAACTTCTCCTTCAGATACTCAAAAGAAACATGACACTGATCAGTTCAGAAGAACTCTTGATCCTTTATATTCAACATTGATAGAGGATTAAAATCCCGAGATAAATCTTCTATGAACCTCTTATAATAGCCTATAATACCATGGAAATATCTCACCTCTTACACTGTCTTAGGAGATTCCCAAGACACAACTACTTCCACCTTTGACAGATCCATAGCTACTCTCTATTAGGATACGACATGCCTCAATAAAAAGACTTCCTGAGCCCAAAACTCTCACTTTTCCAACTTCCCAAATAGAATTTGATGACTAATAACTCCCAAAACAGAACACATATTCTATTCATGCTCCAACTTGGATGTGGAGTACACAAGGATTTCATCGATGAAAACCACCATGAATTTATCCAGGAACTCATGAGAAATAGAATTCATCAACCCCATGAACAAAACTAGGGAATTTTTCACACCTAATAACATAAAAACAAACTTTTAATAACCATTATGATAATGGAATGTAGTCTTAGAAATATCATCATCCTTCACTCATATTTTAAAATATCCTGACCAAAAATTGATATTTCATAACCAACTTTCACCCTTCAGTTGATTAAATAAATCATCAATCCATGAAAGATGATAGTAGTTCTTCACTTTCACTTGGATCAAGTGATGATAATAGATACAAAATCGCAAAATTCCATCATCCTTATTCATGAACAAAACTAGTTCACCCCTTGGTGACACACTCGGTTGAACCAAACCACATCGCAATAGACCATAAAGTTGTATACATAGCTCAGTCAGCTAAGAAGGATCCATCTTATATAGAGAAATTTATATAGGATACACGCCTGGTTGTATTTCGATCCCAAAATTGATCTCTCGACGAGGGGGTAACACCAAAACCTCTTCCGGAACGACAGTAGGGTACTCTTATAAGGACCTAGGAAATTCCAACTGTAAATCCTCCAACAAACTCAGTATCATCTTAGCCATCAAGGATGACAAGGAATGAACATGCCTTTGACCCATCTGATGGTATCACTCACCAACAAACACTTATAGCTCTCCATCGACATCGAAGAATACAACCTACCTCCTGAAGCAATCCATGATAGCCTACACTGAATAAAATCAATCCATGTCGACGATGAAATCATATGGTTGTATCCATAAAGATAGGAAATATCTCAAATAGATTTGCTTCCCCCACACTAGCTCATAGTCTCTATATAATTCAAACAACTCAGCTCAACCTCCAACTAGTGTAGTTAATTCCAAGGGAACGAGAAGTCTCTCAACCTAAAGTATCAAAGCATGGAAAAGGGCAAGTGATATAAAGGAGTGTGCCGCTAATGAATGAAAAAATTAATGCACCCAAGTAGAAAACCAGCAAAGAGTACCTCAAATGATATAAGGATTTCCTCTCACTGGAAACAATAAATCATGAATCTGACCACAACCTGCTTCATGACCTCTCCAACCATGCTCAAAACCACCTAAATGGTCGTGCTCTCCTCTATGAGTGACAACAACCTAAATGGTCTTACTCTTCTCTCTGAGTATGGGGAACATCCTAGGGCTATCTTATACTTACCTCATATTCTCTCTGTTGATCCAAAACTGGTGAAACCTACTGCTGCTTCCTCAGTTGGAACTACCTCAATGGAGGAACCTAAAGTGGAGCACCTAGAACATACTGATTACTCAAAAAACTTAGTCAATCTCACAATTGATGAAATTTTCATCCATAAGAAAAACAAGCATCTGATCTCTTATCACAGGCCTGGGAGCTATTACCTTCAGAGAAATGAGACATTAAGGGTTGGGACTTTATTTCCTTTGGAATTGGGGATGATCTCATTGATTTAAGATTCAAACATTACAAGTGGTTTCTAATGGGTTTCTTCGTATAACCAGAAACATCCAATGATTCCATATCTATTTGAACCTACTTTCCAAAGTTAGGCGCTCATTATTTATGGACTGATGAGGCTTAGGAATTTTCATTGGTCGAGAGGATGGGAGGTCGGACTCATCACACCTTTTTGAGGGGAATTATTGTCTACTCTGGGACTCTCTTTATATATTTAAGTTATGTTCGTGAATCCTTATTACATTACCAAGTATAAAATGTGATTTTCTTTAGATCTGACAATCAATTATTGATATGTAGGAAATTTAGAGAATATTTTATATGTATTCTAGGTTTTTCATTGATAGAGAATCATCTGTATTTGTTAGAGATTATTAGTCAATGGTATCCTTCAATACATAAAAGTCTCTTGGTCATTATGATGACCATGCTGGTTTTAAAGCCACTCAGTGGGGCACATGAAGTTTATTACCATTCAGAAAGACATTGATTATTTCAGAGTTGGGATCGTACCCATAGATGGGCTACCAATGTATCCTTTGTTTTGGAAAAGGAATCAAATCCCACATAGTTCGAGTAAAGGAGTATGATTTTTATGCATGATTGATGGCTCAAAGAAAGATTTCATGATTACTTTTACACTCTAAGATCACGTGAGTCATGATCGGTGTGAGGAACAAGAGGTATTGGTAAAACCAGACAATTGTGCCATGAAAGATGCAATGATGTGGGGCTTATGTATATATGACTACCCAAACAATAGATGAGGAGTAAGATTTACTTCAGAGAGGAAATCCAGGAATAGGGTCCATAAAGGTACATGTGCTTTATGGAGATTTGGATACTCTAATCTTGGGGCTTACTCCTAAGTAAAATTCCCAAGTTAGGAGGGGACTTATGATTTAGTTTTACTCATGAGAAGGAAGACCATATCAAAAAAAGGAATTATGACTGGTCAATAGAAATTAAGACTGGGGCTTACTCCTGAAAAGGAGGCCCAGGTTAAGGGAATTTGAGAACTGGGGATTAACTCTTAAGGAGGAGGCCCAGGTTAAAGGAATTTTAGAATTAAGGTACTTGGGGCTTACTCCTGAAAAGGATGCCCATATTTGGTAATTTTAAGACTGGGGCTTACTCTTAATGAGGATACCCAGATTAGGGGACTTGGGGATTACTCCTAAGGAGGATGCCCATATTAATGATAATTTGGACTAGGGCTTACTCTTGAAAAGGATTCCCAGGTTAAGGATTCTCTCATCTTAAAGGATGAGGTTTAATGAATGAACTCTCTAAATTAAGTGACATAAAGATGTGTAAATCACTAGGTTTTGAGAGATGTTCCATGGAATTCCTTTCAGATAAGGATGTTAATCAAGAAAAAATTCCATAAATGGCTTTGAAGAGTGTCCTGAAGACTGAATCTTGAATAGGAGAGGTGGAATGGAATAAGAGGGGTTAAATGGGTTGGAAGGGCACCCAAAAAATAGAAGGTCATGCAAGTCCAGGCTGGCGCGCAGGTACTTCGTGGGCACGTAATTCTTGGTCACGCAGGTATACCTACGTGGCACATGGTTACTTGTGATATTGTTAACCAGTAGTGTAATACTTGGGCGATCCTTGACCAAAGCCTTTAGAGTTATCCCGAGGTACTTCCAGAAGAGTGTCGTGCAAGTTTTAATGAGTAGGTAAGGAGGCGCACAAGTGTGTCCATTTCCCTTAAGGGTAAAACACTTAAGCGCGCAATTGTTAGTGATTTCTAACACTTAGACCTTATTCCTCTTTTTTAGACCTTCCATTATAGGTAAATAATTACATTAGAAGTGTTTGGAAGACTGGAAGAAGAGAATTGGGCGTTCAGAGCTCTGTATCTAAATTCTGGAAAAAATTCCTCTCTGAAATGGGGAGCCCACTGGGGGTATTTATAGGCTAGAGAAGACCCTGGTCATTTTTCAAAGAGGGCACGCAAGTCACTTGCGCGACCATTTGGGCGGCACGCAAGTATACTTGTGCAACCATGCTAGAACATGCGCGACATGTGGGCGGTTTTCTCCTTGTTCATCCCTTTGTCAATTTTTGATGTTTTATTCAAAGGATGAATCAATTTGTGCTAAATCATTTCCATTTCCATTCTTTTGGACAATGTGATGAAAAAGGAGCGTAAAAAAAAGTCCCCCCTCAGAGTTGGATCTGGAAGAATAAGGATGTGACTCTGAGGAAAAGAAGAAAACCAAAGGGAAAGAGGCGCTCAAGGTATGGCGCGTAGGTGGACTTCGGGCACACAGGGGTACAGCCTCATCTATAAATAGATGGCCTCACCCTACGCAAATCACCAGACTCTCGCTTGTATTCTTTTTCTCTCAGCGTGCAGGTGGACTCCCGGCTCTCGCTCGTCCGCACTTCTTGTTTCTTGCGCTGTGATTCTGTTAAGGTATTTGGACTTGCGCGGTGATACCTACGCGCCCAATACTTGCGCGACCGAAGGAGACTTGCGTGCCAACTATGGGACTTGCATGCCTTAAGGCCTTAGCTAATTTTTCAAATTCCTTCACAAATTTTTTGAAAAATTAACTTACTTTAAGATTTAATTATTCAACTTTTGTGCAGATCTAATGGCTCCCGAGAGAATTGGAACGACTGATGAACTGGAAAGCAAAAGAATTGATGATATGATGGACATCGTTGGACATGATTACTATTCCATCTGCGATAGTACTCTTCCAGATTTAGCCAGGTATCTAAAGAAATATCACTTTGATTTCCCGCACAGCATCTATCTGCCTCTGTATGGCCATGGTCATCTGCAAGATGTCAATATTCCAGAGGAAAAGAACTATCTCCCGCATTCCTGGTTTTAGTCATATAACAACTTTTCTTCAGCAAATGTCTCAATCGTAGGAACATTTTCTAATGCTATAACAGTAAACAAAGCCTATATAATTCATCATAGTTCTTGTACATAAGATCTAAAACCTCACAAACTTGAGCTGCAACCACAATGTTATCCTTCAATATTTCGAAATTCTCAGATGGATCAATCCAAAGGCTGGAAGGAGAAATGGGAATTCAGTTCTAGAGGAGGGGTGAAGCCAACTTGGATGTGGGCTTATTGGTTGTGATAAAATTGTGAAGAGTTTGTAGAGAATCTGAAGGGAACTACAATTTATGAAGTCGTATGGGCTGGGTAGATGTATGTTTATAGGAATGATAATTTTGCACCAGAGTTGCTTAGCCGCTGGAGCCCAGAAACTAATTCTTTCTATCTGACCCATGGAGATGTAGGCATTAGTTTGTGGGATGTCTACAAGATCTCAGGGGTTCCAATTTTTGGTGATATGTATGACGAATTCGCCCCTCCAAAGGAAGCCTTGAATGATTTGGAGAAGACTCCAGATTTTTTTCGAGAGTTATTGAAGATTTATCATAAGATCAAAATCTCAAAGACTTCAAAGACTTATTCTAGAAGGGATATTAATCCAGAGGAATGGATGGATGTGTTTCTCAAGAAGAAGATGGAGAAGGGGCCCACCTGTACTCGTCCTACTAGCTCCCCAAGAGCGGATAACAGAGGTGCTCCTGGCACATTCTGACCGACTTTGGAAGCAGGAGAGTTTGGGAAATGGGGGTATGAATTGAATCATAAAATCCCAGAGAAGACCCGTCTGGAAGGCTTTTTAGCCTTATGGATCAGTGTCTATCTCTTTCCCGTTAGAGATTCTAAGGGAGGCGTCAGGCCAGGGACCTACGTTATCACATCCAAGTTGGCTGAGAGGAAGATGGTGGGGTTGGCTACCCCGGTTTTGGAAAACATTCACAAGAGCTTACTCCATGTCTATATGGGTAAGTCTCCTTTGAGATTAGTGGGACCATTCCAAGTTTTATGGGTATGGATCACCACTCACTTCTGGACATATGTTGTTCAGAACGGAATTCAGATTCACGGAAGTTCTTTCAGGTCGTCTGTTCAGGCCTTCTCTGGATTTTGTCCTTTGTCCCTCAATGCCTATGATATTAGGCCAAGGCTAGGTATGCATAAGGAATTCCACTTCTTTCCCAATGGAAATCCACTGACAGGGTTATTTGTTGATGATGGATCAGCCAGATTGGAACAGAGGTCTTACATGCTAGCCTGCAGAGATGGTGTACTGGCCACCAGAATTGATGGGGAAATTATATGTGAGGCATATGTTCCATATCGATTTTCATGACAATTCAAGTGTCTGCAGACAACTGTTGTATCTCCTCCAGTTCACTTCAGGTCAGAGCAGTATCCAATGGTTGCCCGACAACTATGGTTGCTAATGGCTATGGAAAGGACTGGGGAAGTTTTTGACTTACCAGATACTGAAGCGGTAAGCAATTTGGCCATATGGTATGCTGAAAACTGGATAGCATCATATCTTAAGGATATATTGAATAAACATGTTTATCGGGTGGGGAAGAAGAATAGAACCATTGAGAAAGAAACAATTCAGGTGGTAGGTGATTCCTCCACTCCTGAAGTTGGTTCACCGAGTTCTTCAACCGAGGCTGATTCATCAGATTCTCAGGAGATACAACATGTTTCAAAGCATCCACGTGCCATATATAATCCTCCTGTCAGAATCAAGAGATCCACTCCATCAACTCCTGGTGAGTTACTTTATTGAGGCAATTTAATTGCTAGTAACTTTATAGAGTAATATGTTTTCATTCACTTTTTATAGTTGCAGGTGCTATAAAGAAATTAAAATCCAAGGTTGTAGGAACCTCTTCACATACTTCTAGTACACCTACATTTCTACGACCAAAGGCCATACAGACATGGCAGGATGTATACTGTGATACTGAAACTATCTGGCTGGAGATATGTGAAGGGCTACATCTTCCTGGAATATGGACTCTTCAGGATCCTGCAAATATTCATTTCAAGGATAACCCTAATGAAGTAAGAGCCTATGTCAAATATTTGAGGACATATATTTACGCCACTGATGATTATATCCCTACCACCAAGCAAGTGAAGGAAATGATGGATCACAGCGCCACTGATGAGGAGTGGCATGAGTACGTGGCTCCTGAAGATGTATGTTTTCTTTCCTTGTTTACTTTGCAACTTGATTTCATACAAAGCTTTGTTACTCAAGTAAATTACTTTATTTATCCTACAGCTTGAAAGGAAAGGAACTACTGAAGTTCCTTTGCCACAGTATAACCCTGGTGGTACTTCCATCGGGGCTGCTACTGAATCTGTTTGCGAGTCGGGTGAGATATCTTCAGGCTATAAGGCCATGAATGAGGATTTGGACATGGCCTTCCCTTCTCCAATTCAATTTCCAATAATGGAGACTACTAAAACTCCCAAAAACCAAAGAAGAAAAGGCATCGGAGGAAGAAGTCCACAGCTAAACACTTCATTAGTAGCGGTAGGTCCTTCGGATAATCATGAATCTATACCCATGAAAAGTTTGCTCATATTTCTGGGGATTACATGGGGCTTCTTCAATTTCCCCTATGAGGGAAAGGACTGATCCTCCTTTGAGGACCATGGAGGGTGATGTGGAACAATTGAAAATTGATGCTGACTTGCCTGCTCCTAGAGAAGATCCAGCATCTATTCCCAGTATCCCTCCTACTACTGTTGAAAGAAGGGAAGAACCTGCTTCTAATAAGTTAACAATACTTCGTAAAATGTTGAATAAAACATCGACTGACTTCCATTCTATGATATTTTAGGTATAACACCTGCACCAGAATCATTGGTGGCCACGGAAACTGAATCTACCATCCTTCCTGAAAAAGCTGTCCAGGGTCAGGGGCCGCAAAATGAGGGTCTCCAAGAAGACACATCAAATGATCCCACTGGTGATACTAACTAGGATTCTGAAATATCATTGGATGAAATGATGAATATTGGAATGTGTTTCGAAGAATTTTTTGATCATGATAAGTTATCAGGTGATTAAGAAGATCTTGGGTGTGAGCATTATCCTTCGTCTGGTAAATTTTTCTTATAATTTACACTTCTAATCATGACTGAAAATAATATGTAGTTCCATCCAAAGAAGCTACTAAACTACAAATGACTGAAGAGGGTGTGGACATTGATGTCCACCCTACCATTGTAGAAACATTAGCTCAAGTGGAGCTAAACCTAGTAAACCCTCCTGAGACCCATTTTTAAGATCCTGTTCAAAACTGGGAAAGATGGGGATGAGTCTTCTCAAGATTTTGATCTACTCTTAGGTAATGATTATACTGAGTTTTCAAGATAAAAACCAAAATTCATTGTTATATGAAACTAACCATACTTTTAATTGATCAAATAGGGATATCAACTTCAATGGATAGATTTGGAGGTTAAATCTCAACTTCCACCCAAACAGTAGTAAAAGGCGAAGTAACTAGGGTCATGGGGGAAGGAGTAGAACAGGGCCCTTCCTTAAGTGCATTAATCCCAGATTACATGCCCCCCTGTGATGATGATGTTGAATCATACCCATAGGTGTTTAAGGAGCTCAGCTTTTCACGACACAAGGAATGGAACAACATATAGAAAATCATATCTGAAGTGCCTCTTGAAGAGCTGCCATCAAAGATTTCCCGATTGTCATCCCTATTCGTCATGCTGGGACTTGGCAGTTTTTGATATGAAAAGATCCATGCAGCGGTGAAATAGGTCATTTTAAGAAGGGAACAGGAGAAAAAGTGTTGTGAATATCTGACCAGGGTGAAGATGTTAGCCAATATTAGTGAATTTGAGGTTGCGGTATCCCAAGCTGAGGCTGACTATGCTGCCAAGATGAAGCAGTTGAAGCATAAGATCAAAGATAAAGTCGTCCAGTAGATGCAACTTCAACAACTGTTATACAATGTTACTGGGGAACATGACCAACTCAATAATTCATTGGAGGGATCTCAAATGAATGGTATGAAGGACATCGTGAATGCCAAGAAATCACACCATCAGGATGAAAAGAGTGAAGTTGGTTGGGTGCATGAGCTTCAAGTAGCTACTGATGAAGCTCGGGATGTTGTTCATCAAGTGAAGACTTATGTTGACAGCCTCTTGTAATTTCTTATAAAAGAGAAGAGACTCCAATCTGTGCATGTCCTTCTAATTCTTGTTCATCAAATGGAAAGAATGCTTTCATCTTCAATCACTTGTGCAAGTATTTTCTTGCTACCTGCTTTAAATTTTACCTAAGACAATGGGCATAGTAATT
Organism: Viscum album; assembly: GCA_963277665.1. Classification (NCBI taxonomy): domain Eukaryota; kingdom Viridiplantae; phylum Streptophyta; class Magnoliopsida; order Santalales; family Viscaceae; genus Viscum; species Viscum album. The sequence continues at coordinate 1,913,671,740 of OY728155.1, forward strand.
ATAGTTTGATTTTTACTAGGATTATTATAAATAACCCTACAAACTTTGAATCTTTTAATTGCTCAATATTACCTAAATCATAAAAAATGTATGTTTAGTGAACTGGAACTTGACTTTTATTCATAGTTCCCTTGTCTTTTGTGGGAAGTTGAAAGTCATGCACGTCGGACATAACAAGGCTAATGTTTAAGGTCGAAATAGCTTTGAAAAAATGAATTCTCAATTCCCTGTCAATTTATCTGAAAACATATTACCATACTCAAGTATGAGGGAAAAAATGTAAACTATGACTTAAGAAAATTTGAATCTGAGGAATGATATGAAAAAGAGCTAAAAGGAATTAGAAGAAGTAGTTCCCAAGAATGAAGTTACCATTATTTAACAAACCCGTTAGGGGGTTGAATTATGCAGGGCCACCTAAGGGCATTGGTTGCATAGTCAAATAATAGAATATTTTGGCTGACAGGTCCATTATGTAGATTGTTTATGCAAGGCCGCCTAAGGGCACATGCTGCATAGTCAGGCAAAAGAACTCTTAGAAATTTACTTTTCTACTGCTAAGAATCCAATGAAAGTTTATGAGGATTCAATTTTTCCAAATCATAGAGTTTTTTGTATGGAGAGAGGTACTTGAATATGGAGAAGATATTTCCAAATAGGATTGTCTAAGAATTGGATGAATGTTACTCCTACGAAGGTTTGACCCAAACGTAGGGAAGGAAAATATAAACCATATACTTGGATAATTTAGGATAATGAAAAAGAGTATAGGACAGATATGTTAAGGATGGACTTTTTTATGGATCCCTACATATTGTCTTTAATACAACTAATGACAAAATAGATTTTCCTCCCAAGAATGAAGTTACCACTATTTGACAAACCCATTAGGGGGTTGAATTATGCAGGGCCGCCTAAGGGCATTGGATTCATAGTCAAATAATAGCATCTTTTGGCTGACATGTCTGTTATGTAGACTGTTTATGCAAGGCCACCTAAGGGCATGTGCTGCATGGTCAGGAAAAAGAATTCTTCGAAATTAGACATTTTGTGACCAAAAGTCAAGAAAAGGGTTATGAATATCTATAACTATTCAAGACTAGGATTATGACACATAAATATGGGTATTGTCCTATGTATGCAGAGATACAGAGATCAATGCTAACCATAATCATGTTGTGGCTGGATCCTAATTTAAAATATTTGGACTTCACTATGTATCCCATAAGGATGGGAATCAAGCCGTACGTAGTTCTTGAAAATCAGTTTAATGTCGTGTGGGACGAAAGTGTGGGAGATCTTAGTTTAGGGTCACAAAACTCATAATATTATAATAAATACATAGTGTGTGTTTTCATGGGGACTTTTCAGCCAGGGGACTGAAATTGGAATTTGGGGTTAGGCCCAAAAGAATTGGGGATGGATTCGAGGGACACTCAAACATTCCTACGTATCCCATAAGGATGGGAATCAAGCCCACGTAGTTCTAGAAATACCCTTTGTACAAATCTGGTTCATACATGTGAAGGGCGAAAGGGGACTTTAGTGCAATGATGGTTTAACCAAAGATAAAAGGTTTAGGTATTTCCATGTATGCACAAAGTTTTTAGAATATAACAGATTAAAAATCAATGTAAATAATGATTCCCTATCAGGTGAGGGTATCAAAGAATATTGTAGTTTATTGTCGTACAGGACAAAAGCGATGTACAGTTTAACGTCGTATAGCAAGGATGAAGGTGAACCAATGTAAAGATATTTATTCTGGGGGCAGTTTCACGAATCAACATTGTATGAGATGGAGGTGAACCGATGTGAAGAGATTGGTTTTGGTCTTGAACCATGGGAGTTTTCCTACATATCCAGCCTGGAAGGCAAGGATCAAAGTTCGCATAGTTCAATTAAAGAATGAATTAGTGATCAAGTTTTTTTGGGAACAACGACCTAAAAAATGATTTTGGGACTTACGCGTGGTTAGAATCCCAAAGAGGGTGTTATGGTTGAAATTTTCTCTAAGATCACGTGATTCATACTCGGTGTGAGAAACAAGAGGTAACAACAACCTTAATGATGCACAGTTTAATGTCATATAGGACATATGAAGGGAAAATGCAGTTTAAAGTCTTTCAGTTAGGACTATTGGTGCTGCATAGTTTAGTGTCATGTAGCAGGGACAAAAATACAGTTTAACGTCATGTAGGACATATTAAGGGATTTATATACAGTTTAGCATCATGTAGTTAGGATGTTGGGGACAATACAGTTTAATGTCATGTTGGAAAAAAAGAGGGTTGTGCAGTTTAATGTCATGCAGTAAGGACAAAAGAGGACACATTTTAACGTCATGTTGGACGTATTAAGGAATTTTTCATAGTTTAATGTCATGTTGGATGAAAAAAAGGACGTCATAGTTTAATGTCATGTTGGACGTAAGTTCCAATAGTTTAAGGTCATTTTCATGAACCGTGGATGGTGAATTTTAACATCGTGCTGGACGTAAGGGACATGCAAATAGCTTAAGGTCATATGCATGGACCGTGGGTGTTGTAGTTTAACTTCATTCTAGACGTAAAGGACATGAAAATAGTTTAAGGCTATATGCATGGATCTTGAATAGTGCATTTTGTGTTTATACAAAATGCTTCTTCAGAAATATGTCATTGGTTGGAGTAGTGATGAGTTCTCCATCCATTGAGATTAAAGAATAAGATCCATTGGAATAGATCTTATGTATTGAATAAGGTCCTTCCCTCTTTGGTTCAAGCTTAGGAGGTTTCTTTCCGGGTATCATTGGAGTTCTGAGAACTAATAACAACTATCCTTGAACGAATGAACGAAGATGAACTTTTTTTTTTGAAAGTTCGTGCTATTCGATTCTGATAGACTTCCAAGTGGTGCAGAGTGCACAATCTTTTCACATCTAACCGTTCCAATTCATTCAATCGCTTTTGAGATTGTTCATATATATATGATTGATCACAAATGGCTACTCTGAGCAAAGGTAATTGAACTTCAATGGGCAAGACTACTTCTGTTCCATATACCAGTGAATATGGAGTTGACCACGTTGCAGTGCGGGTGGTGGTCTGATAAGCCCATAAAGCATGAAAGAGTTTATCGGGCCATGACTTCTTATCTTTATCCACCATCTTTTGTAGTATATTTGACAGAGTCTTGTTGAAGGCTTCTATCTGGCCATTGGCCGCTACATGATACCGAGATGAATGATTGGATTTGATGTTGTATTCTTGATACAACTTCTTCACCTCAGATGAACAGAATTTGGTGTCATTTTACGTCAATATGGTATGGGGGACACCAAATATGGTAATGATGTTAGACTTGATGAAACTAACAATACTTTTAGAACTAACTTCTTTGAGAGGTATTGCCTCTGCCCATTTGGAAAAGAAGTCAGTAGCAGTAAGAATATACTTAAACTGCATGGTCGTAGTTGAAGGGTAAGGTCCCACCACATCCATTCCCCATGTGGTAAATGGCCATGAGTATTTAGCTGTATGAAGAAACTCTGGAGGTTGATGAATGAAGTTGGCATGTAATTGGCATGAATTATGCTTCTTTGTGAAATCAACACAATATTGTATCATTGAAGGCCAAAAGTATCCAAGCCTTCAAATCTGATCAGATAGTCTATGTCCAAACTGGTGGGCACCACAGACTCCTGCATGCACTTATTTCATGACAGCCATTGTCTCGTCACCATCAATGCATCTGAAGAGAACTCCATAAAAACCACGCTTGTAGAGAATTTTCTCTAGGTGATCTGAGCCATTATAGAGAGTAAAATTGACCACACGTCGCCAAATTTGTTCTTTCCCAGCTCTATCAGGTGGAAGTGTTCCATTTTGAAGGAATTCCCTTATATGTGTTATCCATTCTATAGTATGACCATATGGTTCAGATATGGGACTAATTTCATTAATTTCCTCTGTTTTGGCTTGAACATAAGGTGAAATTGTATGACGATGGGCTATACTGATGGTTGTCTCGTCCCGACTTGGATCTGCCAGAGCTGTGGCTTTATTAGCCAGTGCATCAGCTTGGGCATTTTGTGATCTTGGGACATAATAAATGTCAGTTCTGAAGGAAAATCCGCCATTATCTCTCTGATGTAATCATACAAAGGGGTTAGTTCTTCTTTTCTAATTGCATAATCCCCATTGACTTGTTTTATTACCAGGTCTGAAACACCTTTCACTTTTAAGTGTTTCACTTGTTCTTGAAGCGCCAAATCCAATCCTGGAATAAGAGCCTGGTATTCTGCTTCATTATTGGTACCACCTTCCCACAATAAGAAGGAATAAGGTAACACTGCCTTTTCTGGAGAAATGAGTACAATCCCTAAGCCAACTTTGTTGAATTTAGGATTTTCCATTTTCCTTCCTGTTGGACTTCTGGAAGAACCATCAAAGTACATTTCCCATGTTTGAGGACTTTCTTGAATATAGAAGACTTCCTTATCATAGAATTCAATATCTGAAGATGTATCTTCTACTAAAGGGTGTTCAGCCAAGAAATCAGCGAAATATTGGCCCTTTATTGCCTTTTGAGACACATATTGAATATCAAATTGTTGCAAGATAGCTTCTCACCTTGCCAGACGTCCTGTAAGCATTGGACGACTAAGGATGAATTTGAGCGGGTTATTGCGAGATACCAATTGGACCTCGTGATGTTGCGGGTAGTGTCTTAACTTCTGAACTGCAAATATTAATGCCAGGTAGCACTTCTCAATACTTGAATATCGGGTTTCTGCTTCAAGCATAGTCCGACTGAGATAGTAGAGGATGTTTTCATTCCCAGCATCATTCTTATGAGCTAGAAAGGCACCCAATGATTTCTCTAAAGCTGTAACATAGAGGATAAGTGGTCTTCCTTCAACAGGTGGCATAAGTACCATTGGACTCAAGAGATACTTCTTGAGAATATCGAATGCTTCTTGATATTCTTTAGTCTACTGGTAAGTGACTCCCTTCTTCATCAATTTGGTGAAGGGTAAACTTTTTCCTACCAAATTGGCGATGAAATGCCGAATATAGGCTAAGTGTCCTTGAAGTCCTCTAAATTCTTTCAAATTTCGAGGAGTTTACATACCAAGGATTGACTTGGTCTTCTTAGGATCGACTTCGATACCACGATGACGTACAACAAAGCCGAGAAATTTTCTTAAGGTTACCCCAAAAGCACATTTTAAGGGGTTCATCTTCAAATTATGTTGCCGAAGTTTGTGGAATATGATTTCCAAATCAGCCAAGTGATTAGAACTTTGTTTGGATTTGACCACAAAATATTCCACATAAAATTCAACAGTCTTCCCTAAAAAGGGTTTGAAGATATGATGCATAGCACGCTGATATGTTGTGCCTGCATTCTTTAGGCATAAGGGCATTACCCGATAGAAAAACACACCCTTAGGGGATATAAAGGCTATAGATTACTCATCTTCTGGATCCATTCGGATTTGATTATATCTAGAATATCCATCCATGAAGGAAAGTGCTTCATATCCAGCTGTTGCGTCGATTAAAAGTTCTGTAATCAGAACTGGAAAATCATACTTTGGACAATGCCGATTAAGATCTCTGAAATCAATGAAAACTATAATTTTTCCATTATTCTTTTTCACTGGGACAATATTATCCAACCACTTGGGATATTTAACTTCTCTAATGAAGTTAGATTTGATAAGCTTATCCACTTCAGCCTCAATTTTGGAAGCATAGGTTGGGTGTGTTCTTCTAGCAACTTTTTTGAATCCTTGATGTTCTACTTGCAAACCCAAATAATGATTGGAAACATCAGGATCATGCCCTGGAATCTCTGTATATTTCCAAGAAAATATATATTGATTTTTCTTTAAAAAGGAAATATACATCTCTTTTTCTTCAAGAGTCATGGCTGCACTAATTAAAGTAGGGCATGGATCTTCTTTTGTACCCATATTGATTTCTCTGAGTTCATCCACAGTGGTAGAGATACCCTCTTCAAATGCTGGAGGAGCATACCTTAGATCTTCCTATTCTTCTTCAGCATGTGTTACTTCTTCTACTTCTACTTGCATAATATATGATGAAGCATAATTTCCATGATCAGAAGAGATGTTAAAATTTGAACATCTTGAAGAAGAAGCTTCCATTTCTGATCTGATTGATGATGAAGGGTATTCCATGGAAATAAAGAGGAGATTATGGATTGAGAATCAACATCATTGTTCACCTCTGACCTTGCTATAACTTCTTCTGGACTGGTTGGCGAAGTATAGACTTGCTAGATTTCAGCAGATGAAATAAAGAAATATCTATTTGATCTTTCATCATTGCTCGGTGGCTCACCAATTTCCCCCATGTTTTCTGACTCGATTTCTGTAATTGACATTATGGATCTTTCCATAAGAGTATTTTGATTTGGGTATATCTTGTCAATTTTACTGATAGGAAACACATAATCTGTACTCACATGTGCTAATGGGCTTACTGGAATCTTTTCCAAACCATACGGAGCATTAACTTTGGTAATCTCCTTTGTTGTGGATTCCTCCATTCCCTTCATGTGGTAGAATTCCACCTCAATGTATTGAGATTCACATGTTTTTAATGGGGCCTTATCACTATATAATGTCCCAACTTGACCATTGAAACAAATATTGAGACATTGATGGTATGATAAAGGGATAGTCGCATGTCGATGTTGCCAGGGTCTTCCAAGCAAGATGTTGAAGGTTGAGTCTTGATCAACAACCATGAAATCTGAATTGGACACAAGATCTCCAAACTGAGTTCTGATTTTAATCTTTCCCAGTGGTTCTTGTTCATTTTTATCATATCCTTGTAACATCAATGTTGAAGGAGATAAATCAGATTCTGTGAGGTCCAATCGACGAAGTGTACGAATGGGCATGAGTTTGACTCCTGAACCATTATAAATGAAAGGTCTTCGGATTTCTACGCCATTGGCCTTGATAGATAAGTACAAAGGTCTAATATGTCCATGAACGACATCATATTCATCTTCATTAGTAAAATATATTACTACATGGCATTTTGAAGGATTATTCTCTACATGGTAGACTTCAGCTGCAACAATTTCAGTCTCGAACTCCTGAGGACTTGACAAAGCCTCAATGAGTGCCTCCCGAAGATCCTTTGATAAATTCAAGGCATCCAGAATTGATAACTTGGCCGGTAATTGGGCCAGGTGTTTCAATATATCATACTTTTGATCCAAATGTCTGCGTTTCCCAACAGGAATATGATGTTTAGTAGATTCCTTGGAAGTTGATGCTTTGAAATTTGATGCATCTTGTACCGGGATAGGAGTTGGTAATACTCATGGATTTGGAAGAATAGACCGATTAGGTCTATTTACTTGCGGAGAAGAAGAATATGGAAACTTCAACCGATCTTCCAGAATAATTGTGCTAGGGATGAGTCTTCCTTGTGTGTAAGAACTTGCCTGTTCTTGTTGAGCTCGTTGAAGGGATATACCACAATTTTTTTCCACATACACAGTTCTAGCAGGGGTAGTATTGGAATGGTGGCCTTTGAAAGATCCACGTCTTCTCCTGTATCCTGATCCTCTGGAACTTCCTCTGATTCCTTTATTTGATATAGGGAATTCGGGCTCATCAAAATCGAAACTACGACTGGCATATGGATCTGCTAATTGAATCATATTAACAGAACCAAAAATCAACTCTTCATCCGATGCAGACTCTGCCTGATTAGCCTGTTTAGGTTGTGCCGTTTGGTGGGGCGGTGCCTGTGAATTTGAAGTAGATGGCACTAAGTCTGCCAGATTCAAAGACAACTTAGGCTTTGACACATACTCATCTTCTTCTGCTTCTTTTTCTTTCTTGTAATCATGTTGTTTCTTTGAGGATTTTTTCTCTGATGAAGAGGGTTTTGCTGCGGCATTTATGGCAGAAGGCACAATTGGTTTCTTCAATTGTGTTTGCAAAATAGCATGATTTTAGTTGATCATCTTTATAACCATCCAATCATCATATTTTTGTGCATTTTTGTTCTTAACTTCTTGCCACTCGCCTTCCTCCTCTGGAACTGTAGTAGTAACACATGCTACCTAAGCTGAAGAACCTTTTAATTTGACTTGTCCCGAGTGGACCATCTTTTGCAGGAGGTCTTTGAAGACAAAAAACTCCTGGATGGGATACCCCAACATTTGATGAAAGGGGAAATAGTTGGGACGGTCTTCATCTCCTTCATTATTTGGCCTCTTGGGCCTTGGAAATTGAATCAAATTATTTTCTAGAGCCGAAATGATGTAACCAGGAACATGTTCATTTCAGGAAGAGTATGTTTTTCTCTTCAGTTCCTCAAATTATTTCTGTCTTTGATCTCTTTGATTGTCTTGATGAAACGACCTCTGTTGTTGACGTTCAAAAGGTTGAGCCCTTTGAGAAGATGAAGTTTTTTAAGTAGAAGCAGGTACATGTTCTTGTTTAAGCATAATTGTAGCAGTATCTGCTTTACCCATTCTTCTTCCTGGAGCTGATGGAATTACATGATCTTTATCCTTAGTCTTTATAAGAAAATCTTTAATCTGTTGAGCGATTGAAGTAAGGTCTCGAAACCCTCCTATGTATTTCACAGGGATCAATGGTGTGCGTAATTTTTCATGCCGATTTTCCACACATATTGGCAACAGTTCTTCTTGAAGGAGTGTTAAGCTTAGGAAATATGTTAATCCCTTCCAGCGAGCAATGAAATCTGAGACCCTTTTATTCTCCCTTTTCTTACAGTTTGTAAGATCAAAAATTGTTGTCTTTGGCAATGTTGAGCTGAATTGGAGAAGAAATCTTTGATGAAGATCCTCCCATCCGGTAATTGACTGGGATTGCAAGCTTGTGTACCAGACAAAAGCGGGTCCTTGCAAGGTTCGCACTAAGCATCTGAGTTTCACTGCTTCTTGTTGTTCTGGATTTCCCATCATAGGATCGCAACAAGACACGTAATGCGTCAAATGTTGTTCAGGATCTCCTGATCCATTGAAAATAGGGAATACAGGGTTCCCAAAACCTGATGGGGGAGAGATTAAATCTACCCATTCAGGGTAAGCTCTATTTTCTGGTTGAACCTGCGCACACTTCACTTCCATAGTCTCTAAATGATCTGTTAATGACTCGATGGTAGTTATTAACTTTTGAGAAACATCCGGTTGAACTTGGACAAGGGCAGGTGCAATAATTGGAGTCTGGACAGGTATGGTGGTTTGTACTGCAAATGATAGTAGCACCACCTATTGTTGTTGCACTTGACCCGTAGGATTAGACCTGTGAGGGTGTACTGATAGAGGAGGATATTCTCGATCCATCTCAGTATCCGCAACAAACTCCCTTGGTTGACTGACTCTAGTAGGCTTAGGAGGAAGACTACTTTTAAGTAGTTCCACATTCAACCTCCTCAATTCCTTCATTCCATCCTCTTGTTGTGAAAATATTTTCTCTAGTGAGAGCGATTGGCCTTCTCCAGAAGAAGGGTATGTAACTTGATTCTTTCTTTTCCCATTGTTAACTCCCTTTCGGAGAGGGGGAAGTGGGTTACTTGAAGGATTTCCTAGATTCTGGGTAATCCTTTGATTTCGTGTACGCACACCTTCTTCATTTGTTTCTGTGCATACAACTTCTGAAGTGGGAACCTCTTTATCTGAGTCCCCTGAGTGAGCCTCATGTTCTAGAGGATCAGCAACAACGTCATTAATGACATTAATTGATGCATAACACATCATATCCCTTCTATCAGCATTTCTGTGATATTGTCTTCTTCCATGCCCCTGACGAGACATTTCTTTTTGTTTATTTGATCCCTCAGGAACTTCTTGGCGAACCGTAATTTGGAGAGAATCTCTTGATAATTTGGCTCTCTGTTCCTCTTATGGATTCTTCCCCAATCTAGAGAAGACCGACTTTCACTGAGGAGGGGATTGATGATTTGAAAAAGTCCTCAGTCCGGTGGACTGGGGTTGTTCCTGTTGTCTTTTCTCAACTCCTCGAATCCTATTTGTTGATTTCGAGGGTTGGATTAAAAGAGTCCCCAGTCTGGCAAGAAGGGGTGGCTCTTAACATGCTATGTCTGAGACTTTCTTAAAAGCTCTCTTGATCTTGCGGACCTTAGTCCGGAAATTAGATGGATGCATTAATCGACATCCACTTTTATCACCCGATTCAAAGTACCATTGGATGATTCCTGACACTTATGTCACTTGATGATGTGCTTGCTCCATACGAGAGGTCTGTTCAATATTCTTGTTTGCTTGATGAAAAAGTAATTCAACAACTTGTTCTCTGTATTCTTGATTTTGAGAAGAACTAGTTTAGGCTTGCTCTTGGTAAAGCTTTTGATTTCAAAAAAAACCCATTGACTGTGGCCGGCCACGGGAAACAACATTGTATGAGACCGTTTTCGGTGGGCTTTGCTGACTAGAGAGCATAGTGAAATGTAGTGCTCCATGAAAACCCAATCCTCTGACATGAATACCATATGGGGAATTAGAAATTAACTGGCGCAATCTTCTTAGTGCACCAAGGCATGAACTTTGAAGGGATCTCTGCTTCTTTTCAGCCTTCAGATATCAAGAGACTGATAGAGATGTCAAATCAATCTGACGTTTTAACCCATATATTATCTTAACATGATTTTCATATTCATCATAAGATAATACTTTATTTTTCAACTGACAAATTGTTTTCCATATGTTGAGACGAATGTCATGAATTCCATCTTCCATCAACATCTATGAAATGTCATACTGAGAGTCAGCCAGAGGCCAAAACATGGCTAGAACTTCACCTTTCTCCAGTTGTTTTCTCATGTTCAGCATTTCCTCTTTATCATTCAATGAAGATTATTCTACCAGATTTGACCAGAGATGGTTTTTCCTTGTTTCTTCGTCAGATTTAACAAGATTGGAAGAGAAATCACTGATCAAACTAGAAGATTCATGACTTAGGGGTGGTTCGTAGAATGACCTACACCCTAGGCTATCTTATAGTTGAGAAAGGATTTCACCTTCTAGTGATGAAGCATCAGAAATGACTGGTTTCGCATTTGCAAGTGCCTCATGATAAGAGGGATTTCTCAAAACTACATTGTCCACTGGAGTATTTTTCGGGCAATGTGCATCACTACTGTGGAGAGGACTTTCGCAGCGAAATTCATCATCACGGGGAGGACCACCATGGTGGGTTACAGAAAAAGATGATATCTCTTTCTCCTTGGTCTTCTGGCCACACAGAGGGCTATTGTCGCTCTCATCTGAAGATGAAACTTCAAGACTGACCGAACTGTCATGAAGCAAGCCTTCGTGAGGAAGTGTCTGTTGAAGACCTTCTGAATTAATGTTCCCATTATTGTGAAATGAGGGAGTAGAATCTTGGATTCCAACAGATAATTATTTGAGGGCTTCAAGAACTCCAGCATCAAGTAAGGCCTTGTTACAGATTGGCTCTTGATCTCTTGATTGTGCTAGGTGGGTCTTCTTCTTATACGCCTTCTTACTCGCCTTGGAAACCACTTGTTGACAAAAGTGGCTACTTTGAGCAGGTGTATGTGCCTGATCAGGAGAGATAGCCAGGTTAGGCTGACGATCTCTACTCAAATCAGGTGTATGTGCCTGACTTGGTTGTTAGTATGATATGGGGGAATATGCCCCACAACCCTCTTGGACTGGAATAGATGTGTGTGTCTGTTCCAGAGTGAACTTTTGATTTTTCACTCCACTGGTAGGGATAGATTTATGTGTCTTTACCTGAGATTCTACTGAAGTTGTTATAATATCTTGGAAAGCATCCAGAATATGAGCAGGGATTTGCTTCTTCTCTTTCACCATTGATATAATATGCTTGGTTACTTCAGCTGCCAGAATGGGGATATATGTCCATTCCATGCGTTGGGTAGGTGTTTATGCCTGATCTTGTCCTCCTTTTCCTATCAGTGAATCCTGACAGTACTCAAGTGTGGGGGCAGAGAGTTGTGTATGCCTCGTATTTATCACCGGAGCTTTCTGACTGACTTCTCCAAGTGCTACCAAGTGAGACTGTTGGTAAGCTTGATCAATAATAGCAGGTGTATGTGCCTACTGATTGCACTTCGCCGAATGTGGTTGACGAGATCCATCATATGTATTCAGACAAGCCTTCTGACTAGATGATGACATATAAATAGGTGTATGTTCCTTCCTATAGTACTCCACCGGAATTGCCTGGCGGGATTGGCGTGATTCTGCCGGATGAGTCTGCTGGACAGCGGAATTAAAACGGACAGGTGTATGTGCCCACTCATTGCTTGCCACCAAGTTAGGTTGGTGTACTTCTCCGGAGATGGCAGAGATGAGAACCTGCTCACTGTTGACCGGATTTCGCCTCTGGAAATTCATCTTTCCTGCTTGGATTCGAGGAACCTGAGCCAAATGCTTGGAGTCGATGCCCTCATCATGTTGAGGGTGCACTGCTGCACGAGCCTGGCGGCGATTGTTGATAGGAGCCCTTGGTAAGAACTCCTGCCTACTTGAATTAAGGCCCTAAGGAACCTGATCATTCACCTCCCCAGAATATGGGAGGGAATGGTGATTGTGTTTCGGGGATAACGACCAGAAACGGTTAGAGACGGTGGTTAGAACAGTCTGCTTCTTGATCACTGGTCATCACTGTCCGGACGACCAGGGTGAATTGTTCACTTGGAGAGCTTGTCGAGCAGCCTCCATAGTTGGAATGGTAGCATGTTGATGGTACTCCTTAATCGGTGCATTGGATACCCAGCATTGAATATGCTGAGTAGGTGATGTCGTCCTCAAAGCGGACGATGATCTAACAGGAGTAGCAGCAGTGGCATTGTAGCAGAAGTTTTCACAGTAGAGGTATTCACATATGTGAACTTAAGTGAAGCCATTCTGGAAATGCAGAAGATCTTGGAAAATAGTTCCTGTTTGATATAACAGACATAATCAAGATAAGTCCACCCACTACATCTTTTGGATGAGAAAATATGTCATTGATTGCTTTGTTGGCCCTCTCATTGAGTTTAAATAGGGGACTAAAAAATAAGCAAATCATCATTTTAACTTGGTTAAGGATTCACATCGGGTTCACCATTTTTTTGTTTCCATTGGAATTGGGGATGATCTCATTGATTTAAGATTCAAACATTCCAAGTGGTTTCTAATGGGTTTTTTCATAGAACTGTAAACATCCAATGATTCCATATCCATTTGAACATACTTTCCAAAGGTAGGCACTCATTAGTTTTGGACTGATGAGGCTTATGAATTTTCATTGGTCGAGAGGATGGGAGGTCGGACTCATTACACCTTTTTGAGGGGAATTATTGTCTACTTCGGGACTCTATTTATAGATTTAAGTTATGTTCGTGAATCCTTATTACATTACCAAGTATAAAATGCACTTTCCTTTAGATCTAACAATCAATGATTGATATGTAGGAAATTAAGAGAATCTTTTATATGTATTTGAGGTTATTCATTGATATAGAATCATCTGTATTTGTTAGAGATTCTTAGTCAATGGTATCCTTAAATACATAAAAGTCTCTTGGTCATTATGATGACCATTCTAGTTTTAAAGCCACTCAGTGGGGAACTTGAAGTTTATTGTCATTCAGAAGGACATTGATTATTTCAGAGTTGGGATCATACCCACAGATGGGCTACCTACGTATCCTTTGTTTTAGAAAAGGAATCAGATCCCACGTAGTTAAATTAAAGGAGTATGACTTTTATGCATTATTGATGGCTCAATGAAAGATTTCATGATTACTTTTACACTCTAAGATCACGTGAGTCATGCTCAGTGTGAGAAACAAGAGGTATTGAACCAGAAAATTGTGCCATGAAAGATGCAATGATGTGGGGCTTATGTATGTATGACATCCCAAAAAATAGATGAGGATTTAAATTTACTTCAGGGAGGAAATCCAGGAATAGGGTTTATAAAGGTACATGTGCTTTATGGAGATTTGGATACTCTAATCTTGAGGATTACTCCTAAGGAAAATTTCCAATCTAGGAGGGGACTTATGATTGGGTTTTACTCCTGAGAAGGAAGCCCAGATCAAAAAAAGGAATTATGACTGGTCAAGAGAAATTAAGACTAGGGCTTACTCTTGAAAAGGAGGCCTAGGTTAAGGGAATTTGAAAACTGGGGCTTAACTCCTAATGAGGAGGCCCAGGTTAAGGGAATTTTATAATTAAAGGACTTGGGGATTAATCCTGAAAAGGATTCCTATATTTGGGAATTTTAAGTCTGGGGATTACTCCTAAGGAGGATGCCCAGATTAGGGGACTTGGGGCTTACTCCTAAAGAGGATGCCCATATTAATGATAATTTGGACTGGGGATTACTCTTGAAAAGGAGGAACGGGTTAAGGATTCTCTCATCTTAAAGGATGAGGTTGAATGAATGAACTCTCTAACTTTAGTGACATAAAGATGTGTAAATCACAAGGTTTTGAGAGATGTTCCACAGAATTCCTTTCAGATAGGGATGTCAATCAAGAAAACATGCCATAAATGGATTTGAAGAGTGTCCTGAAGACTGAATCTTGAATAGGAGATGTGGAATGACATAAGAGGGGTTAAATGGGCAGGAAGGGCACCCAAAAAATAGAAGTTCACGCAAGTCCTGGCTGGCGCACAGGTACGGCGTGGGCGTTCAAGTCTTGGTCGCACAGGTATACCTACTTGGCACATGGGTACTTGCGCGATTGTTAACTAGTAGGGTAATACTTGGGAGATCCTTGACCAAAGCCTTTAGATTTATCATGAGGTACTTCCAGAAGAGTGGCACACAAGTTTTAATGAGTAGGTAAGGAGGCGCACAAGTGTGTCCATTTCCCTGAAGGGTAAAACACGTAGGCATGCAAGTGTTAGTGATTTCTAACACTTAGACCTTATTCCTCTTGTTTAGACCTTCCATTCTAGGTAAAGAATTACCTTATAAGTGTTTGGAAGACTTGAAGAAGAGACTTGGGTGTTCAGAGCTCCGTATTTGAATTTTGGAAAAAATTCCTCTCCGAAATGGGGGGCCCACCAAGGGTATTTATAGGCTGGAGAAGACCCTGAGCAGTTTTCAAAGAGCGCACGCAAGTCACTTGCGCGACCATTTGGGCGGCGCGCAAGTATACTTGCGCAACCATGCTTGAACTTGCACGACCTATGGGCGGTTTTCTACTTGTTCATCCCCTTGTCGATTTTTGATGTTTTCTTCAAAGGATGAATCAATTTGTGATAAGTCATTTCCCTTTCCATTCATTTAGACAATGTGACGAAAAAGGAGCGTCAACAGACCTACCCCCTGCTGATTGGAAGCTCTTCAATCCTGACAACTGGGAACCTCATACCATAGCTCTACTTCATGAAAAATCCTGATGACTCCCCTCTTATAATGATCTAGTTTTGGATAACATCCTCTTGATGACCTATACTCTTTCCAACACCTCAAGATACGTCTTTAGCATTGACGGAGTGACTTGGCACTGGATATCTAGACACAAACCTTTTCAAAATGCCTCAACATGGCCTTCTCATCTGTAAATAGGTTTGAATCATATCACAGAAGGTTCCTAAAACAGATCTCAAACTCTCGCACACTAGAGCTCTCCTACCAAAGGGTAAGTAAATCATGACGAATGGCTTAATTCATGGTCAATGAAAGAAACTTGGCTCTAAAATGGTCTTTAAACTAATCTCATGAGACTACTTACTACTCACAAGCCCCAAGGAACAAGAATCACCACTACCATACTACCCCATGCAACATTTTCAATACAAATGAAACCCAGTTCTCCTTCTGATCATGGATTGAATTAAAGGATATCTCAACCTCCTCAAACTAGTCTTCTATGACTACATATGAAATTAACCCCTCATACCTCTATAGACACTGGTGCTGAAACACTCTAAGTGTACTCCTCCAAGTGTCATCGTCATCAACCTCTAGCATTTGGCAATCTGCTGGTGCAACCTACTAAAAATCTTCCATAAAAACCGAATGAGGATACCGACCTAGATCCATTATTGGAAAATAAAAAACAACTAGAGCTCATAAACCTAGAATATAGAAGAATTTAACATTAATTAATTGTTTAATTTTTATCCATTTTAGGTTAACAGGTCCCAAGGTCTACTCATTCAAACCTAGGTGCAAAGAAGAATGATTCATGATCCTTTCTAAGGTCTCTACCCTAAAACCAGTATCACCAAGTATCCACTGTAAGCTTAAAGTTCCATTAATCAGATCACAGGGGTCCTTAAATACCTATGTCCCATCTGGTATCATTTTTTACAGCACTTTTTAAAATTAGCTGACATCATTTCCCTACCAACCTATGAAACCTCACATATACCTAACTAAGAAACTTCATCCTATCCCTCAACCTGACCTCTGATTGCACTCTATCATGACCCCCTCCCCACAAAGTGTACCCCTCCTGGGCTGGAAATGGAAGAAGAGAGAGAGTGACCCCCAGTCCCACCTCTAGTAGGACTCGGGTTGGAGACTATCACAGAGGGTATAATAAACTTGCAAATGGGAGGTATTACACTCTAAGATAACACATGTGGAAGAGAGAGATAAGATAAAAACCTACCAACTCCAGTTGGTACTACAATATCAAAGAAAATCCAAAGTATAGATATGTAATTTCATGAAAGAAATATTATAACTGAAATAAAAAATACAAGTTCCAAAAGAAGGTAAAGACGGTAGCGGCCACAAAGCCCAAACACCTCCTGCAACCCACAATCTTGTTATAACCATCCAGATATCCAACCCTCTCTAACTAACCTGAAAATAGTTTATTTAAACATAGGGTGAGTATAACAGTATACTCAGAAGGATCCTCCTCATAGCCTCTCCATAAAAAATAAAAAAAAATAATTATAACGCATAATGAACAACAAGTGAGACTAACTCATCACCTAAATAGGTATAAAAAGTTCACATACTCACCATGGATACTCTAACCAAGTATCATATACAATATCATATAATATAATAACGAATATCAAGGATACCCTACTACCACTACCCACTATTTTTCTATTTTTCCCCAATTTTTCACGTCTTGAGAATCTCTCTCCAAAAAGGTTTTCCTACATACACCTGGGTGAAGCACCACAACACGCACCTCATGCATCAACATGTACCTTGTGAATCACACCACCACATCCACATAACCAAAATAACTAGGTAGCTTCTAAGACCCACCACATCCCCTATAATGTGTATCATAGATCAGGTATTATACCTCAATCCATTACAGCCCATACGCCGAGTAAGGATCTTCAAGCCATCACATCCTATACACATTTTACCTATAGTATCCCTTATAAAACTATATCCAGAATATATGTGTGTGAAATAACCAAAGTCCATTATATCCCTCTATGTATATATATAGGGAAAACTAACCATCGTGAATACCATCACATGTAACAAACAAGAGAATAAAGTGGGGAAAATAGTCTTCCATCGATCCTCCCACCGGGATGTTGGGGAAAATACCCCCCCCCCTAGGGCTAAAAATCCTTGGGGTGTCAGTTTCCCTAACTGATAGGCTGGAGTATCATATAGAAAAAAAAAGTACATGATATATTATAGCTCATAACCACACTATGGGCATAACCTAGTCTCAAAATCAACTGTAGATAACGTCTCTCAGACTCCCTCCTGGAACTTCTAAGGCCATATATCCTATAAGTACACAACAACTTAAAGAGATACATTTAATTACTTAATATTTTTTTCTCAGATTCAATTTATGTAAATAAATTCTTTATCCATTAATTAACCATTATCATTTCCACAATAAATTTCATTAGCATCACAAAAACGTTCCATGCCCTCCAAGAATAGGAAAATCAAGTCCACATATTCTTATAATTACAACCACAACATTTCATCCCAATAAGCTCTAACCCCATGGGTTAAACATTTATTAATTTATTTAAAATCATTACCACTTTCCATATTTCTAGGTATTCTAAAAATACATTCTAAGATTCCAAATATAAGGGACTCAGTATGGTGAGTAAATGAAATACCGATCGATTATTTGTCACATATAGTAGGATAATAGACCCAACCAACCACAAGAACTTAATCCCAGAAAGAACATGGAATACCTTCCGTGTATTTTCATGCCTTGGAAGGAGATTAAGAAAAACTATCTGCCTCAGGCAGTGTGGAATGAAAATCATATAAACAAACAAAAAATTAAACTAGTATCCAAATTTTATATCAATGAGTAAGCCCATATTCAACCTATTACATCATCTATGGATTCCTCCCTGACACCCACATACATAAACCAATGCATCTCACCACTCCAAGCATCAACTTCTTCCATAAAAACTTAGATAAACTCCATTAGAAACATGGAGACCAAGTTTCATCACATGGAAAAGAAAAATGGTTGGAAAAGGATCAGAGAAACCACTAGAAAATGAAATAAATCACACCTTGGATAAAGCTAGGTCACCAAAGATTAAAGATAGAAGCCCAAGATTGATTCTCAATGAAGGAATCTCTAAAATTCAAAGGAGGGGATTGTCGGGTCACTTGGAATGAGAGGGAAGGAAGAAACAGTCGTAGGGTTTGACAACCTGAGCAACTAGAATGTTTTGAAACATTATAGTATTGATGGATTACATAATGTGTAATACCCTTTCACATCGTGTAACACTAAATTTTCTTCTCAATGAAAAATTAATCAACCTTTACATTTATTTTATTTTTAGAACCCCAAAATATTACATGACATGAATCCAAATTCCATGATAGGAAATTTCCCTACTCCCATATTTTACCACCAGAACTCCTCCAAACTTCCTATGGGCCTCCTCCAAGCACCTTGGTCTTTAGAGACCCACAAAGAGTCAATCCACGTAGATCTAGGCCCTTACATAATTCATTTTCAATGTTTGAAAATCAAAATCACATCAATCTGGCACACAGTGTGACCAGTATGACTCAAAGAGCATGTTTTCAATTAAAAATTTTCCATTTTACTCTAAAACATGTTTTTCATAGACAAAACCAAGAATACAATCTTGGATTTTGTTTATACTTTAATAAATGATCCATAATTCATTTTTTATGTGTAGGAATCAATCGCACATCAATATGACACATATAGTGGTCAACATGACTCAATGTTCATGTTTTCACATTAAATGGATTTAATTTTACTCTAAAATGGGTGACACATATCCAAAACCAAGAAAATGATCCTAGATTGTAATTATAATTTATAAAAATGATCCATAATTTATTTGTGACATGCAGGGATTGACCACATATCAATCTAACACATTAGGTGGCTGGTATGACTCAAAGTGCATGGTTTCAATATAAATGTATCATTTTAGTATAAAACATGACTCTCATATCCAAAACCAAGAAAAGGGTATTATATTGTAGTGAAACTTTATGAAAATGATCCATAGTTCAGTTTCAATGTGAAATAATTTACCTCACATCAATCTATCACACAATGTGGTATATATGACTCGAAGTGTGTGTTTTCACATTAAAAGGTGTCATTCCACTCTAAATCATGTGTCATATAGCCAAAACCTAGAAAACAAGCATAGTTTGTATTGATGACTTATTAAAATGATCCATAATTCATTTTTATTATGTAGTAATCTATCTTACATCAATCTGATGCACAAGGTGACTGATATGTCTCAATATGCATGTTTTCATATTAAAAATTCCATTTTACGCTAAAACCGGTGTCACATAGAAAAAACTAAGAAAACCATCTCATATGGTATTGATGATTTAGGAAAATGATCCATAATCCATTTTTGATTGGTAGGAATTGACCTCACATCAATCTGACACATACAGTGACTGGTATTACTTAAAGTGCATGTATTCAATATAAAAGTGTCATTTTAGTCTAAAATATGATTCACATACCCAAAACCAAGTAAATGAGATTTAATTGTCTTGAAAATTTTGTAAAATGACCCATAGTTAATTTTTGATATGTAGGAATTGACCGTGTCAATTCAACACACGATGTGGTCGGTGTGACTCAAAGTGTTTGTTTTCAATATAAAAGTGTGATTTTAGTCTTAAACATGATTCACATAGACAAACTAGGAAAATAAAATTAGATTATCTTGATACTTTATAAAAACTATCCATAATTATTTTATTATATGTAGGAATTGACCTCACATCAATATGGCACATGATATGATCGGTATGACTCAAAGAACATGTTTTTAATATAATATTGTCATTTTAGCCTAAAATGTGATTTAGATATCCAAAACTAAGAAAATTATATTGTATGATCTTAATACTTTACAAAAATGACTCATAAATCATCTATACTATGTAGGAATTGATCATGTGTCAATCTGACACACGATGTGGCTGTTATGACTCAAAGTGCTTATTTTCAATATAAAAATGTTATTTCGGACACACAATGTGATTGGTATGACTCAATGTTTGTGTTTTTAATATAAAAGTGTCATTTTAGTTCATAACGTGTGTCACATTTTCCAAATCAAGAAAATCTTCTCGATTTGTTTTTGAACATTAGGAAAATGATCCATATTCAGAAAAAGAGGTCTCATGAAGTGTGAGTGGAGACACCTGAAAAAAAAAGCATTGACCACATTTACGTATAGTGTTCAAGGTGTAATAACTAATACTACAATTAGTGTAATTAATTATATCAATAACTAATAATAAAAAATAACTAATTAATATAAATAATAAATAATAATACAATTAATAATATAATAAATAATTAATAATGTAATTACAATATTAGTAATTGATGATATAATTATTAAGAACTATTTAAGTTGTTAAGATAATTAATAAGAGATAATATTATTAATATATTAATTAATAAACAATATAATTTTTCATATGTAGATTATATGACATTATAATTATAATTTTTTTATTTTTTTATTTTTTTATTTTTTGTTAATAAAATAAAAAAAATTATTATAGGGACATGCTTCAGTATAGAGTTTGATTGATTATTAGAAAAAGCATATTTTAAGATTTTTGTTTTTGTATTGGGTTGTATTTTTTGATAAATTCTAAAAAAATTATGAAATTATTTAATGTAAATTTTTGATTGAAATGATAGTGAAATGTAATATTTGTATTGTAATTGTGTTTAATTGTAATATTTAAACTATTTTCTCTACACTTGAATAATATTTTAGTTGTTTATTAGAGCTGATGCATGGTTGCATGTCTGCACTAGCTGATATGAACTTTATCAATGTGAAAAAAAAAGTGCTAATAAAGGTCATGTGATTAGGTTGTAGGTGATTTTTAACACTAAAAATGGTTATTTATAGTAGTGATAAAGTTCTCCTTTATGAATGCTAAAATAAGGATCAGATAAATGAAAAATGGGGGTTCAAAACCCATTGGGTGTAGGTACTGTAGTAGTATTATAGTGGTACTGTAGCAGCGGTCGCACTGTTCATCAGTGGGTACTGTAGTAGCGGTAGGGCACTGTAGCGGCGGCGGTACTATACAGGTACTGTAGCAGGTGGGTTACTATTTACAGAATGTGAATTGGGCCAAAAATGTGGCCCTACGGGCTATGTAATGGGCTACAAGCCCACTATGCCTTCGGGCTATGTAATGGGTTTCCCTCTACCCAATTAAAAGAGGTCTTTTCTTTGATTTAATAATAAAAATGAGGCTTTGGCACCAACCTTTAAAAAAAATAAAGATCAGATAAATGTTTCCTTTATCAGTACTTTATTTTAGCAATGTCAAAGGGGTCCTTTACCAACGCATTTTTTTCCTTGATAAAGGTCATGTGATTGTCTTGTAAGTTATTTTTATCACTAATAATGTCTATTTGTAACACTAACTTTTATTATATCTATAGTAGTGAAATCACTAATAAAAGGGTACCCTTTATTAGTTATTTTTTAGAATCGATAAAAGGTGTTTTTTATCAGTATTTTTTTAGCATTGATAAATTGTTTCCTTTGTAATATAAATAAATATATATAATAATATATATAAATTTATATAAAAAATATTCCTATATCTATTTATTTATTTCTAACTATTTATGTCATAAGAATTTTGGGGAGAGTGGAAAAAATAATGGTTACCCCCATTAAATTCATTCAAAGCGGGTGACTCCCTACCTTTATTTCCACCAATTAATTTAGTAAAAGGAATTTATTTCTGGTATTTCCAAATGAGGGTGAGTTAATCCAATAAAAGGGGATCTCCCCCAATAGTTTTCATCAATGGATTCTCATGCAACACATTATCTCCCATCTTCTCCTTGACTGCTGTATTTTGTGAGGTGTTTCACCATTTATTCAAGAGAGAATATTTCATGTGTTTTGTCCTTATAATTGAATGAGATACAACACCCAAATTTTACCATATTGAGATCTTTTTATTTTTATATGCATTTCCCCCTTTCATTTTGGGGGTTTTTCCACGTTACATTGGTGTTCATTTTTATTTCTACATATTTTCACTTTATTTTTATGTGGTAATTATCATTTTACTGAATTGAAAATTAATTTTCAATCCTAACATGTGGTATCAAATGTGAATTTTTGTCCTGATGAAATTCTATAATGATGATGTATCCAAATGGTGGAGAAATTTGATATAAAAAAATTCAATGGAAATAATTTTCATTATAGAAAATGAAGATGCAAGAGGTACTACAGAAAGATAATTTCCTACATAAGATTGGAAAAAACAAGATAATGTGATTATGGGGAAATGTAGAAACATGGATGGGAATTTTATTTCCAAAATCCATTTGCCTTTGGAAAATGGGGACCTATCAGGCATTGGGGATAAAAGGGGGTGAATTAAATTTGGGATACATTGACAAAGATGTTCAAAGAAAATTCACTCCACAAAAAAAATTTCTTGAAGAAAAAATTATATAGTCCTTGAATGGTGGAGTCAATATCAATGACCGACCATATAAACATCCTCAATACCCTATTTTCTCAACTTATTATTTTGGCCTAAAAAATTGTGTATAATAAATGTGTGGAGATTATTTTATATATTTTTTAGATATGTATGATCAACTTATCATTAAAATCCCCAAAAATATCCTAACAAATATTTTTCACTTTAACTACATTGCAGTTGTGGTTCTTGAAGAATAAATTCAGTGCAAGAAAAAGGAAGATATAAACACAACATCACACCAAGGGGATGCTCTATCAATGGAAAGAGGAAGAATAATGGAACGTGGTTCAAGTGGGAGATATAATCATAGAAATTCTAAATCAAAGAACAAGAAGAAAAACGTCATATGTTATAATTTTGGTAAGAGGGGGAATGTTTTTAAAGACTGTTGTAATAAAAATGGTGCTGAGAATAACTCTCAATGAAATGTGTTGAGTACTTCTAGAAATATATACGTAGTGGTTGGTGAAGTAGTGATGACTATAAAAGGTAAATAACATCTCATTGTTGCATGGATTATTGACTGACGATAAACATGGCACATGAAGTCTCAGTGGGAATGATTTCATTAGTATTAAAGTATCTTGGAAGGACTTTTCTACATGGGGAATTATTATACCTTTAAGATTTTTGGATTTGGTACAATCAAGTTGAATATGCACAATAACATATTATAAACCATTCAAAAAGTATTCCACGTGAAGGTAATCAAGAAGAAAATTTTATCCTTATAAAAATTTGATGATATCGGATGAAAAATCACACCGAGAAAGGGATTATGAGGATTTTGAATGGTTCCCTTTTGGTTATAAAGGTGGAGAAGATCTAAAAGAACTTGTACGTTCTTATGTGTGAAACATACAAGGAAGTAGAGATAATTGTTGTTTCAACTTCCTCAATAGAAGCATTGAAGACATTATGGGATTAGAATCTTGGTTATATGTTTGAATAAGGCCTGAATATTATTTCTAATCGGAAGTAATTTTATGGGACTAAAAATATATCCTTACCATTTTTTTAATCATTTTTTTAGTAAAAAAGATAGGTTTAAGTTTTTAATTTCAATGATGATGAGAAAGGAGATCTTGGAGTTGGTCCATTCTTACTTTTGGAAAGCACTAGTTTTATCCCTAGAAGAATTAAGGTACTTTTTATCTTTCATTGATGACTATTCCAATAGATTTTTAGTGTTTTCAATAAAGAGTAAATTAGATGCATTTTAAGTCTTCAAAACATTCAAAGAATGGAAGGATCTTGAATATGAAAATAAGATCAAGTGTTTAAGGATTGATAATGCTGAAGAATATAGAAGTAAGGAGATTTATTCTTTTTGTATACTATAAATCATCAAGATAAAGTTCATGGTGTAATACACTTATCAGTAGAATCAACATCCATAGTGGATAAATAGAACTCAATTGCACATATCAAGAGTGATTCTAAAAACTAAAATGGTTTCCAAGACATTCTGGGAAGAATCGGTGAATACCACCTGTTATGTGATCAATCAATACCCTTCAGTGGAAATTGATCCAAAGACACCGATGGAGATGTGGATTGGTAAACCCTCTGACTATTATCAATTATATACTTTCATAAGTCATATATATGCAATGTTTAATGACCATGAAAGATTGAAGTTGGACTCAAGATCCAAGGAATTTATCTTCTTGGGATATACTGATGGTGTGAAGGGGTATCATTTTTGGTATCCCACTACCCGCAAACTTATCATCAACATGGATGTCATTATTGAAGATGATAAGGTAAAATGAAGATAGATAAACACATGGAGTAATTGAGTGCATAAACTACAGAAGTCGATGTGGAGGATGAAATAAAAGAAGAATCAGTTTACTCAGAGACATTACCAGAGCATGATGATCAAGTATTGGATGATCATGGACTATGATGGTCAAATTAAGAGAAAATAATGCCAATATGGAATTCAAATTATGTCACTAAGAGAAATTTTTTGTACTAATTATCGACATAGGATGGTGAACCTTTTCTTATTGTCAAGGTAACCCAAAGTCTAGACATATCTTCATGGTTGGAGATGATGCAGGAGGAACTTGAATCCCTACACAAGAACAATACTTGGGATCTTATTCCATTACCTTGTGGAAGAAAGGTCATTGTGAAAAAATGGCTCTACAAGATCAGGTGGGATAAAACAGACCAGGTGGAAAGATATTATGTGATACTGGTAATCAAAGGATATGCTAAGAATAAATATATTGATTAAAATGATTTATTTTCTCCTATTGTTAGATTGATGACTATTCGGGTAGTTCTTGTGATTTTTGTCACATAAACTCTACATCTAGAGTAGATAGACACGAAGAAAAAAAATCCATAGTGATCTTGATAAAGAAATCTATATGATCCAAACAGATGTTTTTTTCGAATAAGGTAAAGAGAACTTGGTGTTCATGTTGAACAAAAATTTTTACGGCCTCAAACAGGCATCAACATGTTGGTACAAGAGATTTAATTCCTATATCATCAAAATTAGATATGATATACATAATTCATATCCTTATCTATTTTTCAAGGGTCTAAATGGTAATTATTTTATCATTATACTATTTTATGTGGATTACATATTCGTTGTAGGCCCCAACAATGATCAAATATGGAAGATGAAGGTACAATTGTCTAGGGAGTTTGATATGACAGACTTGGTAACTGCAAATAAGATTATTGGGGATTAAAATCCATTGGGAAAAAAAATGAAATATTTAGCTAACATAAAATAATTACTTGAGAAAATTCTTGAAATGATTCAATATATAAGACTATAAGTCAATATGTACCTCTCTTCCCATTAATTCCAAGTTATCCTCTATGATGAGTCCTAACAGTGAAGCAGATAGGATGTAAATGTCTCAGGTTTTTTATGCATCATCATTGGGGAGTCTAATATTCATTATGGTTTTTACTATACTTGAAATTTCATGTGTAGTGTTAGTGGTTAGTTTGTTCATGGTGAATTCAGGATGGTAGCACTGGAACACGGTGACAATGGCCTTAAGATTCATTAAGGATACCTTATATGTTGAATTATGTTTTGGAGGATCCGATTTTACTTGCAAAATTTATATTGATTCATATTTTTCAGGTGGTTATAACCTAAGGAAATTCAATCTGGGTTATATGTTTACTCTTGCAGGAGGATGTGTGAGCTGGATTTCCAAATTACAGTTAGTTTTGGAATTATCCACGACCAAGGTGGGGTACATGGCAGCTATGCAGGCTTGAGAAGATGTGATTTTGATTAAAATATTGTTGGAGGATCTCTAGATCAAACAAGAATGGATTTCATTATTTTTTGATAGTTAGAGTGCCTTACACGTTGCAAGGAATCCATATTTTCATTTCAGGATGAATCACATTTGCGTACAAAATTATTTTGTTTGAGATGTGCTAGAGGAATGAAGTGTGTATTTAGATAAAATTCACACTAAAGAAAATATCATAGATTTCCTGATGAGGACAATTAGATTTCTTTAAATTCAGATAGTACATATCCTTAATGTCCTTGTAGAGAAATGAGAAGCATGTTTGGTATATAGGAAGGATGTTTATAAATGTGATAGCTTCTCAATCAAATCTCCAAGTGTGAGATATGTGAGAAGAATTTTTGGGAAAGTGGAAAAAATAATGATTTCCCTATCTAATTTATTCAAAGTGGGTGGCTACCTCCCTACCTTTCAGTTATCAAATTAATTTGGTAAAATACATTTATTTGAGGGGAGTCTAAAAGAGGGTGGGGAAACCCTGTAAAAGGGGATTGTCTCCAAAAAATTTCATCATCAGCTTCTCAAGAAATGGATTATCTCCTGGTTTCAACTTGAGTTTGGTATTTTGTGAGGTGTTTCTCCATTTATTTAAAAGAGAATATTTCAAGTGTTTTCTCCTTGTAATTGGGAGAGATTTTATATCATCATTTTACCATAGTGATATCCTTCTATTTCCCCATGTTTTTTTACCCCTTTCATTTTGGGGATTTTTCATGTTACATCTGGGGTTCATTTTTATTTCTTCATTTTTCAATTCACTTTTATCTCGAAATTATCATTGTATCAAAGGGAAAATTATTTTTTGCTCCTAAAAATTTATAATTATATATATAATTATTATTCAATTTTTTTATTTATAAACATGGAAATAATAATAATATATACAAATACACAAGACATTCTTTATATTTAAATTTTTATATTTATTTTTATATTATAAATTTGTAATCTTTGTATATATTTATAAATATAATAATATATCTATATTATAAAATCTATAAATACAGTGTGTATATATATAAAGGGGACATATAACATGTTGTGTGAAGGAATCTGCTAATGTATCCCATGTTGGTTGATGAGTAGAGCGCATGTGATTAGCATGAGGAGAAGATGGATTATGTTCAGCACCTGCTCGCCAAAAGATATCTTGTACAAGAAGATCACTTCTAGAATATCACATGGATAAGATCGCATGAGGGGATATAAATAAGCATACATCTATAAAAAACCCAAACGATAACATCATAAATTATTATTCTTATTTTATAATGTTATAAATAATCATATTTCAAGATTTTTTTATCATAAAAAAGAACATATAAATTGATAATTAAAAAAATAAATGGATATTTAAATGGGTTCATGTTTAAAAAGAGTATTAAATATTGTGTTTGGATTGAGATTCATATTTGGGCATTCTTAAATGGGTATTAACTGAGTTTGAGTATCATATTTATTAATTAGGTTATGATTCGGGTACTTTCATTTTTGCGTGTCTCGTCTGTGGAAAAATGAATTTAAATTTATTTATAAATATGTTATATAAATGTATTTACAATAATTATATATAAATATATGTGATTATATGAACAAATATATAAATAAAAAATATGTATATATATATAAATCTGTATGAAAAAAATGTAATCATGTTTATGAATGTATTTATAAATAGTTATATAAATATATGTAATTATATGATAAAATATATTAATAAAAATAAATATATGTAAGTATAAATAAATATATAATAATATATGGAAAAAAATAAAATTGAGAAGTGGTAAGGGTGTCCAAAATCATATGAACCAATAATGATTCCTAGAATGTGTGAGTGTACTAAGGTGCTTTGTAAACTTAAGGTATTAAAGGTGTGTGTGTTAGGCATACTTGTAAGGCAATGAGAGTTCAATGTGATGTGTGGGAAGGTGGGAATCGGCTTCATCAAGGCCCAAAAAATTAGTTGGGGTGAGAGAATTTTTATTTCAACCCTGTAATGATTTTTTAAATATTTTTTGAGCCCTTATTATTTCTAGAAATTATCAATGACAAATGGTAGATTTTATGAGCACTAGAAAAACAATGATAAAATCTGGACTTATCACCATTTTTTAACAGTGAAAAATGTGGCTTTTTTTTATCAGGGTTTAAAACATCATCCATTTTTAAGTACTAATAAAGGAAATTTTAGTATTGATACATGCTAGATCTATAACATCTGATTGTCTATGGCATTTAGATAAATATCATCTACAGTCCATATGGCCAATCAGACCGTCCAATTGAAACTTTGAACAAGATTCGTCTCATCCCCTCTTAGCATTTCATCCCTTAAAAATTTATATATATATATATTTTTGGATGCGTATTTACAAATATATTTTAAAATTAATAGAAAAATTATAAATTTTATAATAAATTTTTTATTATAATGTATAGATTTTCATAATATATATATAGTTATTTATATTTGTATATGTATGTATAAAGAAATGTATACATATACATATACATATATTTATGTATACATTCACACACATAGGAATAATATATATACACACACATTCATGTATATAATATACATATATATATATATATAATAAATGAATATATACACGCACAAATATAATTTCTAATAGAAATTATCAAAATTCCAATGTGAATTTAGAATGAAAACCAATTACACACACACACACAAATATATATATATATATATATTACACACACAAACACACATACAAAATTTACATTGAAATTTTACACTGAAAAATTTCATTGAAAAATTTTGATGCAAATTTTAAATGAAAATTCCTCGATAGTAATGTACATTGAAATTTTGAACTAAAAATTTACTAGAAGAAATATCTACTTAAATTTTAATTTTCAATGGAAACCTCCATAATTTGAATGAAATTGTCTAATGAAAATTTATTTATACATACATGTACATACTTTGTACGTTTGCATTAAAAATTTGACTACTAAATACATGCATGTAAAATTTTTCACCATAAATTTAAATTTTGTGTTTTCACAGATAAAATTTAAACTAAAAATCTACATTGAAAATTTCATTTGTATAATTTTCATATACCACATACTAATTACAATTATATATATATATAACTGATATTTTCAAAATTTTAATAAAAAAATTTAATTAAAAGTTGGAGTAAAAATGTCATGTTACTAGTGAAACCTTTTTCTCATTAATTTTAATGAATAATTTTAAATTTTTAATTAAAAATCAAAGTGAAAATTTCCGATTGTTGGTGGAAATATCTACTCAAAATTTAATTTTCAATGAATTGTTCAACAATTTCCTTTTAATTTTTCAATGAAATTTCGCTGTGAAAATTTTACATTTATATCCAATATTTAATTTTACCTATAAACATAAAAAAAATTATAAAATAAATATATTTATAGATTTTAAGGGAAAGCATATTTATATATAAATATATAGGAAAAATTAAAAATAAAATTTTAATGTGTGTGTCTGTGTTGTGAAATCGATCGAATATCGATTGAAACCGCGAGGAATTTTGAAACACAAAATAAATGATTGGTCAAAGGTAAGGAATATTGTTGATGGAACATGTGTCTAATATTCATATGGTGATATAGAACAATAATATTGATGCAAATAAATAAACAAGAGAAGTAGAGACAATGTATAGGGGTCACAAGTCAAATCCATTTTATTAACATATCATCACATATATAGAGTACATGGGATTTGGTCTAATGGATGAGATTAATCCCTATATAATATAATTCAAGGGAAAATATTATAAATTTTGGAGGGTTTGGGAATTTGAAGAATTTTTTTTGGAGTTGAGGAGTTATCATTGTTTTTATTATTATGACATCCATTAAATAATATTTCATAATACTCCCCCTTGGATATCATATTTTCATGGAATCTAATATGATCTTCACTGAAAAAAAATTTGGGAAAAATCAGTGATTCCAAATTAATTTAATTCCATATCATTTTGTTTTCATTAAAACCTTATCAGGAAAACTCAGTGGGAAAAAACAAGATGAACAGAAAAAGAGTGCAACATTCCCAGTTACCCCTAATTATATCATTTAATTTTTTCTTTATGAAATCAATTAATAATATTATTTAATTGTATCTTTAGGATATGGGAGAAAGATCATCTATAATAATGAATGGTCTCATTGAAGATTATTACTCATGGGGAAGACCAAGAATTTCCATTAATTACAAATATCCATAACAATTTACAACAGTCCCTTGGATATCCATTATGATGTATGATTTCCACATTAAAAACTTCATCAAAGAAAATATCTTCAGGAAAAAACCCTTGATTAAGGAAAATAATACAATAATATCAATTCCTTGTAATTTTTCCTCATTAAAAATTTTATCAAGAAATCCCAATGAGAAAAACTTGACTAAGGAAAAAATTTTACAATAATTACATCTCCCTCTCATCACTACATTATTTAACTCATAGAATGTCCATGATCAATTCATAATCAACAAATTTGGTTTCGAATTTTGGAATAATATTAATTTATAACCTTTATATTTCAATTAATAAGGAATAACATTAACTTTAATTGTAATATTATTACTTGTTATTTTCATCGAACATATGCACATGTACATATATATCATTCAGGGAAAAATAAAATGCACATTTAAATTTAATCCTTATGGGATAAGTGAGTTATTCATTATCCCCCATTGTATGAAATATATCACTCTTAGAAGAAAGAGATTTAATTATTCGTTAAGGGTAAAATCATTCAAAAATTTAACATTTCATCTCCAGGATGATTAATTCAAAATATAGGGACTTTCTATCTAATTTCATTATCAAATAAGTCATTGATTCCAAAAAACTCTTTGAGAGTTTAAATTTTTTTCAAAAGATCTTAATAATACGATGAATAGAATGATTCATAAAAACCATAGGAAGATAAATTCAATTTATATTCTTCCTTATCTTAATATGGATACATAATATATATCTTATTTGGTTTATCATATTGGGTTACACTTTCATAATTTTGAATATTTTCAATATATTCATTTTTCTATTCGAGGGAAAATACATTAATAATTTTCTACTCATGATAAAATTTAATTTTATATAATCAATTAAACTAAACTTCTAGTGTGTATAATCACACTATTTATTTTTAACTCTTTACATTCACGTAAATGTTGTGAAAATTTTCTCAATGGTTATTGTTTCGCGCGGAATCCGGGGATGACCTCCTGGACGGGAGATTCAAACGTTCCGATCGGTTTCTAAGGGGTTTGTTCGTAGAACCGGAAACATCCAATGATTCCACATCCGTTTGGACCTACTTTCCAAAGGCAGGCACTCATTAGCTTGTGGGCTAATGAGGCTTAGGAATTTGCATTGGTCGAGAGGATGGGAGGTCGGACTCATCACACCTTTTTGAGGGGAATTATTGTCTACTCTGGGACTCTCTTTATAGATTTAAGTTAAGTTCGTGAATCCTTATTACATTACCAAGTATAAAATGAGCTTTCCTTTAGTTTTAACAATCAATGATTAAATATGCAAGAATTTTAGAAAATCTTTTATATGTATTCGAGGTTCTTCATAAATATAGAATCATCTATATTTGTTTAGAGATTATTGGTCAATGGTATCCTTCAAAACATTTATATAAAAGTCTCTTGGTCATTTTGATGACCAGGCTGGTTTTAAAGCCACTCAGTGGGGCACTTGAAGTTTATCGTCATTCAGAAGGACAGAGATTATTTCAATGTTGGGATCGAACCCATAAATGGGCTACCTACGTATCCTTTGTTTTGAAAAAGGAATCAGAACCCACGTAGTTCGAGGAATGGGATATGATGTTTTATGATTGATGGCTCAAAGATGAATGTCATAATTACTTTTACACTCTAAGCTCACGTGAGTCATGCTCGGTGTGAGAAACAAGAGGTATTGGTAAAATTCAGACAATTGTGCCATAAAAGATGCAATCATAAGAATTTGTTTTGGGGCTTATGTATAGATGACTGCCCAGATAGACGAAAGTTTAGGATTTACTTTTAGGGAGAAAATCTAAGAACAGGGTCCACAAAGTTATATGTGCTTCATGGAGATTTGAATACTCTAATCTTGGGGCTTACTCCTAAGGAGGATGCCCAAGTTAGGAGGGGACTTATGATTGAGTTTTATTCCTGAAAAGGAAACCCAAATCAAAGGTAATTTATGACTGGTTAAGAGAAATTTTAAGAGACTTGGGGCTTACTCCTAAGAAGGATGCCCAAGATTTTATGACTAGGATTTATTCCTGAGAAGGAAGACTAGGTTAGGGGACTTGGGGCTTACTCCTGAAAAGGAAGCCCAAGGTTATGACTGAGTCTTATTCCTAAAAAGGAGACCCAGGTTAGGGATTAAGGTTTGGGGCCTACTCCTGAGGAGGATGCCCAAGATTAAAGGACTTGATTGGGGCTTATTCTTAAGAAAGATGCCCAAGTTAGGTTTTTATAAATGAGGATTTATTCCTGAAAAGGAGACCCAGGTTAGGATTCTCTCATCTTAAAGGATGAGGTTGAAATGAATGAACTCTCAATCTTTGGTGATATAAAGATGTTTAAATCACTAGGTTTTGAGAGATATTTCACAGAATTCCTTTCAGATAAGGATGTCAAATCAAGAAATCATGCCATAAATGGCTTTGAAGAGTATCTTGAAGACTGAATCTTGAATAGGAAGGGTGAAATGGCTTAAGAGGGGTAAAAATGGGCAAGATGGGCACCCAAAAAGATAGGGGCGCGCAAGTCCTGAAAGGCGCGCAAGTCCTGCGGCGGCGCGCAAGTATTGGTCGCGCAAGTATACTTGCGCGACATTAGGGGTACTTGCGCAATTTTCAACCAGAGTTGAAATACTTGAGCGACTCTTTATTAAACCCTTTACCATTCTCTTGAGGTTCTTCCAGAAGAGGGACGCGCAAGTTATATTGGAAAAATTAAGTCGGCGCGCAAGTGTTTGATAAGTTTCAACACTTAGGCCTTCCTTTTTCTCTTTAGATCTTCCGTTCTAGGTAAGAAATTACCTTAGAAGTGTTCCGGAAGCTTTGAGAAGAGACTTGGGCGTCGGGAGCTTCAATCCGTGTTTCTGGAAAAAAAGATCTTTCTTGAATGGGGGGCCCACAGGGTCTATTTATAGGCAAAAGAAGACCCCAGGCGGTTACCAGGCGGTTACCACTTAGGTCGCGCAAGTCACTTGCACGACCAGAAGGCGTCGCGCAAGTACTTGCACGACCGCTAGGCGGCGCGCAAGTGTACTTGCGCGACCATGAGGGAACTTGCGCGACCTATGGGCAGTGTTCTCCTTGTTCATCCCTTTGTCGATTTTTGATGTTTCTTCAAAGGTTGAATCACTTTGAGCTCAGATATTCCCTTTTCCGATCTTTAGATTCTGTGACGAAAGGAGCGTCAACAAAAGTCCCCCCGCAGAGTTGGATCCGGAAAGAAATGAGGATTTGACTCTGAGGAAATTGAATTCCTCCAAAGGAAAAGGGTGGCGCGCAAGTTTGCAGTGCGAAGAGGGCGGCGCGCAAGTTTGCGTCGCGCAGGCCCTAAGTGCTCTGGGTGTGGCGCGCAGGTAGGATTCCTGGCCTATAAATACACGACCTCATCTCCGTACAAGTATCCGGATTTCCGGACTTCATACCTTCTCGAGCTCTCGCCGCGCAGGTCACCTAAGCCGCGCAAGTCTGCTCTGTTTTCCTTGATGTCGTGCTCCTGTAAAGGTATTCGTACTTGCGCGGTTTATACTTGCGCGGCGAAAACTAGCGCGGCACGTGAATACTTGCGCGCCATTTTGTAGACTTGCGCGCCTTAATGCCTTAGCCATTTTTTTCAAATTTCTTCACAAAAATTAAAAAATAAACCCATTTAAGAGTTAGTTTATTCATCTTTTGTGCAGATTCAGTGGTTCCCAAGGGAATTGGAACGACTTATGAACTGGCTAGCAAGCGGATTGATGACATGATGAACATCATTGGCCATGATTACTATGACATCTGCGACAGCACTCTTCCAGATTTGGCTAAGTACTTGAAGAAATATCATCTTAATTTCCCACAGAGCATCTACCTGTCTCTATATGGTCATGGTCACTTGCAAGGAGTCAATGTTCCAAATGCAAACAACTATACACCTGAAATGCAACTGCGCTGCTACTCCTTCATTTCGGTTATTCTGTGCATTAAGAGCAACAACAATGGTGTGAACCTTCGAATTCTCCTTGCATGCCATTTCCTTGCAGATATGAAAATGGAAAACCCATGGGCTGAAATGTTTTTCCACTGCCGGTTGGTGGAGAGAAGACAAACATGGTTTTTTAGAGCAATATCTGAAAAGAGTACTCTCTCCAAATGGCTCTTTACTTCCAATGCACCATTCTCAAATCCATGTATCCATCTTCCAAGTCTCTTGGACAGAAACAGAGTCACTGTTTGATCAGCAGAAAATTTTCTCAAACCGCACTCAAGAACATCCTTTTACAATTGTTCCAAGAAGAGCTGGTATCACTGCATCTCTTTTTGTATCCAGTTGAATGAATGAACTCCGGGTGGTTGCTGATGAATCTCGGGATGCCGTAAATCAAATGAAGTGTTATGTTGAAAACCTCTTGTAATTCTTGAAAAAGAGAAGAGACTCCAATCTGTGGATGTCCTTCTAACTCTTGTGTATCAATGAAAAACACTTTTGTCTTCAATCATTTGTACTTGCATTCTTCCATTACCTGCTTCAAATTTACTTAAGCCAATGGGCTTAGTAAGCATAGTTTGATTTTTACTAGGATTATTACAAATAACCCTACAAACTTTGAACCTTTTAACTGCTCAATATTACCTAAATCATACAAAAAATGTATATTTAGTGAGCTGGAACTTGACTTTTATTCAGAGTTCCTTTGTCTTTTGTGTGGGCAGTTTAAAGTCATGCAAGCCGGACATAAAGGGGCTAATGTTTAAGGTCGAAATAGCTTTGACCGGAAATTAAAAAAAAATGGATTCAATTCCTTGACAATTTATCTGAAAACATATTAACATACTCAAGTATGAGGGAAAAAATGTAAACTATGGCTTAAGAATATTTGAATCTGAGGAATGACATGAAAAAGAGCTAAAAGGCATTAGAAGAAGTAGTTTCCAAGAATGAAGTTACTATTATTTAACAAAACCCGTTAGGGGGTTGAAATATGCAGGGCCACCTATGGGCATTGGCTGCATAGTCAAATAAAATAGCATCTTTTGGATGACAAGTCTGTTATGTGGACTATTTATGCAAGGCCACCTATGGGCACGTGCTGCATAGTCAGGCAAAAGAACTCCCAGAAATTTTACTTTCCTAGTGCTAAAAGCTAGTGAAAGTTTATGGAGATTCAAATTTTCTAAAGCATAGAGTTTGTTGTATGGAAAAAGGTACTTGAATATGGAGAAGATATTTCCAAACAAGAATATCAAAGAACTGGATGAATATCACTCCTACGAAGGTCTGACCCAAACGTAGGGAAGAAGAATAAACCATAGACTTGAATACTTTTAGATCATGAAAAAGGATATGGGACAAATATGTTAAGGATGGCTATTTTTTCGGATCCCTACATACTGTCGTTTAAGACAAATAAGGACAAAAGAGGCATTCTTCCCAAGAATGAAGTTACTATTATTTAACAAACCCGTTAGGGGGTTGAAAACATGCAGGGCCACCTATGGGCATTGGCTGCATGGTCAAATAAATAGCATCTATTGGCTGACAAGTCTGTTATGTGGACTGTTTATGCAAGGCCACCTATGGGCACGTGCTGCATAGTCAGGCAAAAGAATTCTCAGAAGTTTGACATTTTTGTGACTATAAGTCATGAAAAGGGTTATGAAGATCTGAAAATATTTAAGGTTAGGATTATAATACATAAAGATGGGTATTTTCCAATGTATATAGAGATACATAGGTCAATGAAAACCATAATCATGTTGTGGCTGGGTCCTGAATTGAAACTTGGACTTCACTACGTATCTCATAAGAATGAGAATCAAGCCATACGTAGTTCTTGAAATGCAGTTTAACGTCATGAAGGACGAAAGTATGAGTGATCTTAGTTTAGGGTCATAGAATTCGGACCATAATAATGAATACACAGTGTGTGTTTTCATGAAGACTTTTCAGCCAAGGGACTGAAAGTGAAATTTGGGGTTAGGCCCAAAAGACTTGGGACTGGATTCGAGGGACACTCGAATGTTCCTACGTATCCCATAAGGATGGGAATCAAGTCCACGTAGTTCTAGATCTACCCTTTGTACAAATTTGGTTCGTACATGTGAAGGGTGAAAAGGGGACTTTAGTGCAATGATGGTTTTAACCTAAGATAAAAAGTTTAGGCATTACCATGTATGTACGTAGTCTTTTGAAAAAATGAAAACCATGATTGAAAAAAGAATCAATGTTAATAATGGTTCCTTCTCAAATGAGGAAATCAAAGAATATTGTAGTTTATTGTCATACCGGACAAAAGTGTTGTATAGTTTAACGTCATATAACAAGGACGAAAGTGAATCAATGTAAAGATATTGATTCCAGGGGTGGTTTCACAAATCATCATCATATGAGATGGTGGTGAACCAATGTGAAGAGATTGTTTTTGGGCTTGAACCTTTGGGAGGTTGCCTACATACCCAGCCTGGAGGGCAAGGATCAAAGTCCGTGTAGTTCAATTAAAGAATGAATTAATGATCAAGTTGTTCTTGTGGACAATGATCTAAAAAAATGTTGTTGGGACTTACACATGGTTAGTGGCCCAAAGGGAGTGTTATGGTTGATGTTCGCTCTAAGCTCACGTGAGTCATACTCGGTGTGAGAAACAAGAGGTAATAACAACCTTAACGATGCACAGTTTAATGTCATGTAGGACATATCAAGGACTTTCTGTACAGTTTAGCGTCATGTAGTTAGGACGATGGGGACAATACAGTTTAACGTCATATTGGACGAAAGGGGGATTGTGCAGTTTTAATGTCATGCTGGACTTTTGATGATTATATAGTTTAACGTCTTTCCGGACGTGAGGGACTTTTATACAGTTTAGCGTCATGTAGTTAGGACGTCACAGTTTAACGTCTTGCTGGACATATTTGCAAATAGTTTATGGTCGTATACATGGACCAGGGATGATGCAGTTTAAAGTCATACGAGACCATTGCTGTATAGTTTAACGTCATATAGCAAGGACGAACTGGTGCTGTACAGTTTAAAGTCATGTAGCTAGGACTAAGGTGAACCAATATGAGGATATCAGTTCTGGGGATTCTTTACAGTTTAATGTCATGCTGGACGATGAAAGTGCCACACAGTTTAATGTCATGTTGCTAGGACACAATATAGTTTAATGTCATCTCGGACATATACAGTTTAGTGTCATGTAGGACATATTAGTAACCAATGTGACAGTTTAACTTCATGTTGGACGATAAGGGAACTGACACATTTTAACGTCATGTTGGACGATGAAAGTGCCACACAGTTTAATGTCATGTTGCTAGGACACAATATAGTTTAATGTCATCTTGGACAAAATATAGGAACTTCTATACAGTTTATTGTCATGTAGGACAAAATCAGGGACTATGCAGTTTAAAGTCTTGCAGTTAGGACTATTGGTGCTGCACAGTTTAGTGTCATGTTGCAGGGACATAAGTGCGAGTAGTTTAAGGTCATATGCATGGACCGTACAGTTTATCGTCATGCTGGACGTATTATAGTTTAATGTCATCTCGGACAAAAGTGTGACACGGTTTAATGTCATGTTGGACGAAGTTGTAGTTTAAGGTCATACTGGACCATGGTGTAGTTTAAGGTCATACCGAACCATTTCTGTATGAACCAATTGTAAGTCTTGGTTCTGGGAACAATATTTTGTGTTTATACAAAATACTTCTTCAGAAATCTGGCATTAGTTGGAGTCGTGATGTGTTCTCCATCCATTGAAATCAGAGAATACGCTCCATTGGAGTAGACCTTATGTACTGAATAAGGTCCTTCCCATTTTGGTTCAAGCTTGGGAGGCTTCTTTCCTGGTATCATTGGTGTTCTGAGAACCAATACCAATTCTCCCTGAATGAATGAACGAAGACGAACTTTTTTGTTAAAAGCTCGTGCTATTCGATTCTGATAGATTTCCAAGTGGTGCAAAGTGCACAATCTTTTCTCATCTAACTGTTCCAATTCATTCAACCGCTTTTGGGATTGCTCATCTGTTGATAACTGATCACAAATGGCTATTCTGAGTGAGGGAAATTGAACTTCAATTGGCAAGACTGCTTCTGTTCCATATACCAATGAATATGGAGTAGACCGCGTTGCATTGCGAGTGGTAGTCCGATAAGCCCATAAAGCATGATAGAGTTTATCAGGCCATGACCTCTTATCTTTATCCACCATCTTTTGCAGTATATTTGAAAGAGTCTTGTTGAAGGCCTCTATCTGGCCATTAGCCGCTGCATGATATCGAGATGAATGGTTGGACTTAATGTTGTATTCTTGATACAATCTCTTTACCTCAGAAGAACAGAAGTTGGTGCCGTTGTCTGTCAATATGGTATGAGGGACACCAAATCTAGTAATGATGTTAGACTTGATGAAGCTAACAATTCATTTAGAACTGACTTCTTTGAGAGGTACTGCCTCTGCCCATTTGGAAAAGAAATCAGTAGCAGTAAGAATGTACTTAAACTGCTTGGCCGTAGCTGAAGGGTAAGGTCCTATCACATCCATTCCCCATGTGGAAAATGGCCATGAGTATTTAGCTGTATGAAGCAACTCTGGAGGTTGATGAATGAAATTGGCATATACTTGGCATGAATGACACTTCTTTGTGAAATTAACACAATCTTGTATCATTGAAGGCCAGAAGTATCCAAGTCTTCGAATTTGATCAGACAATCTATGTCCAGACTGGTGGGCACCACAGACTCCTGCATGCACTTCTTTTATGACAGCCATTGTCTCTTCACCATCAATACATCTGAAGAGAACTCCATCAAAACCACGTTTGTAGATAATTTTCTCGAGGTGGTTTGGACCATCATAAAGAGTAAAATTGACCACACGTCGCCGAATTTGTTCTCTCTCGGCTCTATCAGGTGGAAGTGTTCCATTTTGAAGGTATTCCCTGATAGGTGACATCCATCCTGTAGTATGACCATATGGTTCAGGAATGGGACTAATTTCATTAATTTCCTCTGTTCTGACTTGAACATAAGGTGAAATTGCACGACGGTGGGCAATACCGATGGTTGTCTCGTCCCGATTTGGATCTGCTAAAGCTGTGGCTATATTAGCCAGTGCATCAGCTTGAGCATTTTGTGATCTTGGGACATAAGAAAATGTCGGTTCTGAAGGGAATTCCGACATTAACTCTCTGACGTAATCATACAAAGGGATTAATTCTTCTTTTCTGATGGCATAATCCCCATTGACTTGTTTGATTACCAGGTCTGAATCACCTTTCACCTTTAAGTGATTCACTTGTGCTTGAAGTGCTAACTCCAAGCCTGCAATGAGAGATTGGTATTCAGCTTCATTATTGGTACCACCTTCCCACAACAAAAAGAAATAAGGTAACACTGCCTTATCTGGAGAAATGAGCACAATTCCTAAACCAACTTTGTTGAATTTAGGATTTTCCATTTTCTTCCCTGTTGGACTTCTAGAAGCACCATCAAAATACATTTCCCATGTTTGAGGATTCTCTTGAATAGAAAAAACTTCCTCATCAGGGAGTTCGATATCTGAATACGTGTCTTCCACTGAAGGGTGTTCAGCCAGGAAATCAGCCAGAGCTTGGCCCTTAATTGCCTTTTGAGACACATACTGAATGTCGAACTACTATAGAATAACCGCCCACCTTGCCAGACGTCCTGTAAGCATTGGACGACTAAGGATGAATTTGAGTGGATTATTACGAGATACCAATTGGACCTCGTGATGTTGCAGGTAGTGTCTCAGTTTCTTAACTGCAAATATTAATGCTAGGCAGCACTTTTCAATACTCGAATACCGGGTTTCTGCTTCAAGCATAGTTCTACTGAGATAGTAGAGACTATTTTCATTCCCAGTATCATTCTTTTGAGCGAGAAAGGCACCCAATGATCGCTCTAAAGCTGTCACATAGAGGATAAGAGGTCTACCCTCAATAGGTGGCATGAGTACTGGTGGACTTAAGAGGTATTTCTTGAGAACATCAAATGCTTCTTGACATTCTTTAGTCCACTGGTAAGTGACTCCTTTCTTCAATAATTTGGTAAAAGGTAAACTTTTGCCTGCCAAATTGGCGATGAAACGCCGAATATAGGCTAAGTGTCCTTGAAGTCCTCTTAATTCTTTCAAATTCTGAGGAGGTGACATACCAAGGATTGATTTGGTCTTCTCAGGATCGACTTCAATACCACGATGGCGTACAACAAAGCCGAGGAATTTTCCTGAGGTTACCCCAAAAGCACATTTTAAGGGGTTCATCTTCAAATTATGTTGTCGAAGCTTGTGGAATATGATTTCCAAATCAGCCAAGTGATCAAAACGTTGTTTGGATTTAACCACCAAATCATCTACATAGCATTCAACAAATTTCCCTAGAAAAGGTTTGAAGATACGATGCATGGCGCGTTGATATGTTGCACCTGCATTCTTTAAACCAAAGGGCATCACCCGGTAACAAAACACACCTTGAGGAGCTCTGAAGGCTATATATTCCTCATCTTCTGGGGCCATTCGGATCTGATTATATCCAGAATATCCATCCATGAAAGAAAGTACTTCATAGCCAGCCGTCGTATCAATTAAGAGTTCTGTAATCGGAACTGGAAAATCATCTTTGGGACAATACCGATTAAGATCTCTGAAATCGATGCAAACCCTAATTTGTCCGTTCTTTTTCTTTACTGGGACAATATTAGCCAACCACTTGGGATATTGAACTTCTCTGACGAAGTTAGCTTTGATAAGCTTATCCACTTCAGCCTCGATTTTGGAAGCATAGTTTGGGTGTGTTCTTCTCGCGGCTTGCTTGAATCCTCGATGTTCTTTTGGCAAACCCAAATGATGGGTGGCAACATCAGGATCAAGGCCAGGCATCTCTGTATAATTCCAAGCAAAAATATCTTTATTTTGCTTTAGAAAAGAAATATACATCTCTTGTTCTTCAAGGGTCATGGCCGCACTAATTAAAGTGGGGCGTGGATCTTTCTCTGTACCTAGATTTACTTCTCTGAGTTCATCCACAGTGGTAGAGATACCCTCTTCAAATGCTGGAGGAGCATCTCTAAGATCTTCCTCTACCTCTTCATCATGTGTTATATCTTCCGTTTCTACTTGCAAAGTAGATGAAAAAACGAAATTTTCATGATCATAAGAGATGTCAAAATTTTCACATTTTGAAGAAGAAGCTTCCATTTCCGACCCTATTGATGAAAAAGGGTCTAATTTGGGAAATAAAGAGGAGATGATGGATTGAGAATCGACATCAACATTCACCTCTGGTGTTGCTATAACTTCTTCTGGCCTGATTAGCGAAGTATAGACTTGTTGGATTTCAGCAGACGAAATGAAAACATCACCACTTATGCTTTCATCACTGCTTGGTAAGTTACCAATTTCTCCCATGTTGTCTGGCTCGATTGCCGTAATTGACATTATGGATCTTTCCATAAGAGTATTTTGATTTGGGCCTATTTTGTCAATTTGACTGATAGGTAACACATAATCTGTACTCACATGTGAAAATGGATTTATTGGAATTTTTTCCAAACCATATGGAGCATTAACTTTGGTAATTTCCTTCATTGTAGATTTTTCTCTTCCCTTCATGTGATAAAATTCCGCCTCAATGTATTGAGACTCACATGTTTTGAACGGGGCCTTATCACCATACAATGTTCCAACTTGACCATCGAAACAGTATTTGAGACATTGATGGTATGATGACGGAATAGCTGCATGCTGATGTAACCAGGGTCTTCCAAGCAAGATATTGAAAGCTGAGTCTTGATCAACAATCATGAAATCTGAATTGGAAACAAGATCTCCAAACTGAGTTCCGAGCGTAACTTCTCCTAGTGGTTCTTGTTCATTTTTATCATATCCTTGCAACATCATGGTAGAAGGAGATAAATCAGATTCCGTGAGGCCCAATCGACGAAGTGTGCGAATGGGCATGAGGTTGACTCCTGAACCATTGTCAATAAAAGCTCTTCGAACATCTATACCATTGACTTTGCCAGATAGGTACAAAGGTTTTATGTGCCCATGCACAACATCATCTTCATCTTTATCAGTAAAAGATATCACTGCATGGCATTCTGCAGGATTATTCTCTATGTGATAAATTTTAGCTGCAGCAATTTCAGCTTCAAACTCCTGAGGACTTGACAAAGCTTCGATGAGTGCTTCCCGAAGATCTTTTGATAGATTCAAAGCATCCAAAATTGATAATTTGGCTGGTACTTGGTCCAAGTGTTTCAATATATAATACTTTTGATCTAGAGGCCTGCGTTTCCCAATAGGAATATGCGGTTTAGCAGGTACCTTGGAAGCAGATGCTTTGGAAGCTGATGCCTCTTGTATTGAAGTTGGCAACATCTTTGGTTTTGGAAAATTAGACTGATTAGATCCATTTACTTGCTGAGATAAAGAAGATGGAACATTTAATCGGTCTTCCAAAATAACTGTGCCGAAGCTGAGTTGGCCATTGGCAGAAGAACTTGCTTGTTCATTTTGAGCTCGCTGAAGGGCTCTACCACGAGTTTCTGCTGCATATACAGTGCTAGCAGGGGTAGAATTAGAGTAGTGGCTTCGGAAAGATCCACGTCTTCCCCTATATCCTGAACCTCTAGAACTTCCTCGGGTTCCTTTATTTGATACAGGGAATTCAGGCTCATCAAGACTGGAATATGAATCTGTTAATTGAATCATATTAACAGAACCAAAGATCAATTCTTCGTCTGATAAAGACTCTGCCAAGTTAGCCTATTTAGGCTGTGCCGTTTGGTGGGACGGTGCCCGTGGCTTTGAAGTAGATGGCATGAAATCTGCCAGAGTCAAAGACAATTTAGGCTTTGATACATACTCATCTTCTCCTGATTCCTCTTTCTTCTTTGAATTGCGCTGCCCTTTTGAGGATTTGTCCTTTGATGGAGGCTTTACTGCAGCTTTTGTAGGAGACACAATTGGCTTCTTCAATTGTGTTCGCAAAATGGAATGGGTCCGATTGATTGTCTTTCTGACCATCCAATCATCATATTTTTTCGCAGTTTTGCTTTTGACTTCCTGCCACTCGCCTCCTTCCTCTGGATCTGTAGCAGTAATACACGCTACATGAGCTGAAGAACCCTTCAATTTGACTTGTCCCAAGTCAACCATCTTTTGTAGGAGGTCTTTAAAGACAAAAGACTCCTGGATGGGATGTCCCAATATTTGATGAAAGGGACAATAATTGGGACGGTCTTCATCTCCTTTCTTGTTTGGTCTCTTCGGCACTGGTAATTGAACCAAATTATTTTCCAGAGCTGAAATGAAGTAACCAGGAACTTGCTCACTTCGGAAAGAGTATGTTTTACTCTTCATATCCTCAAATTGTTTTCGTCGTTGATCTTTTTGATCATTTGGACGAAACAGCCTTTGTTGTTGGCGTTCAGGAGGTGGAGCCCTTCGAGAAGATGAAGGTTTTGAAGTAGAAATAGGTACAGGTGCCTGTTTAAGCATAACTGTAGCAGTTTATGCTTTACCCATTCTTCTTCCTGGAGCTGATGGAATTACACGAGATTTAACCTTAGCCTGCATAAGGGAATCTTCAATCTGTTGAGCGATTGAAGTAAGGTCTCGAAACCCTCCTGTGTATTTCACAGGGATCAATGGCGTGCGTAATTCGTCACGCAAATTTGCCACACAGATTGGCAACAATTCCTCCTGAGGGAGTGATAAACTCAAGGAATACGTTAATCCCTTCCAACGAGCAATGAAATCAGAGACTCTTTCATTCTCCCTTTGCTTGCAGTTTGTAAGATCGAAAACTGTCGTTTTTGGCAAAGTTGAGCTGAACTGAAGAAGGAATTTTTGACGAAGATCCTCCCATCCGATGACTGACCGGGATTTCAAGCTTGTATACCAGACAAAAGCTGGTCCTTGCAAGGTTCGCACGAAGCATCTGAGTTTCACTGCTTCTTGTTGCTCTGGAGTTCCCATCATAGGATCACAACAAGACACGTAATGCGTC
This sequence comes from Viscum album, assembly GCA_963277665.1. Lineage (NCBI taxonomy): Eukaryota > Viridiplantae > Streptophyta > Magnoliopsida > Santalales > Viscaceae > Viscum > Viscum album. Next base: position 1,913,716,361 of record OY728155.1, read on the forward strand.
AAATGTTGTTCAGGGTCACCTGATCCATTAAAAGTAGGGAAAATAGGGTTTCCAAAACTGGATGGAGGAGAAATTGAATCTACCCTTTCAGGGTAAACTTTCTTTTCAGGTTGAACTTGCGCCCGTTTCCCTTCCATAGTTTCTAACCGAGCTGTTAATGACTCAATAGTAGTTATTAACTTTTGAGAAACGTCAGGTTGAACTTGGTTTTGGGTAGGTGAAATGAATGGAGCTTGGACAGCCGTGGAGGTTGGTTCTGCAACTAATGGTAGTGCTGCCAACCGTTGTTGCGTTTGACCCGTAGGATTAGACCTCTGTGGGTGTACTGATAAGGGAGGATATTCCTGATCCATCTCAGTAGTTACAACAAATTCCTTCGGCTGTCGGACTTCAGCATTCTTAAGAAGAAGACTACTCTAAAGTAGTTCTGCATTCAACCTTCTTAATTCTTTCATTTCTTCCTCCTGTTGTGCAAACCTTTGCTCTAATGAGAGCGATTGAACTCCTTCAGAGGAAGGGTGATAAGTAACCTGATTCTTTCCTTTCCCCTTATTGGATCCTTTTCGGAGAGGGGGAAGTGGGTTACTTGAAGGAATACCCAGATTTTGGGTAAGCCTTTGATTACGTGTGCGCACACCTTCTTCATTTAGGTCTGTGTGCGCAACTTCTTGAGCAGGAACCTCTTCATCTGATCCCTCTGATTGAGCCTCATCTGGTGAATCAGCAGCAACGGTAGTGATGACATTAATGGATGCATATTTCATGGAATCCTTTCTATCAGCATTTCTGTGATATTGTCTCCTTTTATGTCCATGATAAGGCATGGCATTCCGTTGACTTGATCCCTCAGGAATTTCTTGGAGAACCGTCACTTGGAGAGAATCTCCTGACATCTTGGCTCTTCGTTCCTCTTGAGGCTTATTCCCTAATCGAGAGAATACTGACTTTCTCTGAGAGAGGGATTGAAGATTTGAAAAAGTCCCCAGTCCGGTGGACTAGGGGTGTTCCTGTTGCTTCCGCTCAACTCCTCGAATCCCATTCGTTGATTCTGAGGGTTGGGTTAGAGAAGTCCCCAGTCTGGCAAGCTGGGGTGTCTCTTGACATGCTATGTCTGAGATCTTTTTAAAATCTCTCTTGATCTTGCGAATCTTAGTTCGGAAATTAGCTGGATGCATTAACCTGTATCCACTTTTATCACCTGGTTCAACAGACCGTTGGATGATTTCCGAAACTTCTGTCATTTGATGACGTGTTTGCTCCAGACGAGAGGCTTGCGCAATATTCTCTCCTGCTTGATGTAGGAGCAATTCAACAACCTGTTCTCTATATACTTGATTTTGAGAGGAACTAGTTGAAGCTTGATCTCGAGCAAGATTTTGATTATGAACAAAGCCCATTGACTGTGGCCGGCCATGGGCAATAACATTGCATGAGACCATTTTCGGCGGGCTTTGCTGACCGGAAAGCACTGTGAAATGTAGTGCTCCGTGAATACCCCATCCTCTGATATGAACATTAGATGGAGCATTGGAAATTAACTGACGCAATCTTCTTAGTGCGCCAAGGCATGAACGTTGAAGGGTTCTCTGTTGCTTTTCAGCCTTCGGATACCGAGAGACTGATAGAGATGCCAAATCAATCTGGCGTTGTAACCCTTCTATTATCTTAAGATGATTTTCATATTCATCGTAAGATAATACCTTCTTCTTTAATTGACAAAGAGTTTTCCATATGTTAAGATGAATATCATGGATTCCATCATCCGTCAACATCTTTGGAATGTCATACTGTGAATCAGCCAAAGGCCAAAACATGACTGGTACTTCACCTTTTGCCAGTTTTTTCCTCATGTTCAGCATTTCCTCTTTATCATTAAATGAAGATTCTTCTACCTGTTTGGACCAGAGTTGGTGTTTCCTTGTTGCTTCATCGGATTCAACAAGATTGGTAGAGGAATCACTATTCATGCTGGAAGATGAATGACCCAGGGAAGGTTCAGAGAATAACCTGAACCCCAAGCTATCTTCTGATGGAGAAAGAGTTTCACCTGCCGATAGTAAAACTTCAGACATGACTGGTTTTACGTTTGCAAGTGCCTCGAGATAGGAGGGCTTTCTCGTCACTACATTGCCTTCTGAAGAATTTTCGAGACAATGTGAATCACTACTGCGGAGAGGACTTTCGCAGCGAAGTTCATCACCATGAGGAGGACCTTCATGATGGGTTACAGCAAAAGATGAGATCTCTTGCTCCTTGGTCTTGTGACCACACAGAGGGTTCCTGTGGTTCTCATCTGAAGAAGAAACTTCAAGATTGACCGAATTTTCATGAAGCAAGTCTTCATGAGGAAGTGTCTGTTGAAGACCTTCAGGATTAATGTTCCTGTTATTGGGAACTGAGGGAGTAGAATCTTGAATTCCGACAGATAAATGTCTGAGGGCTTCAAGAACTCCAGCATCGAGCAAGGCCTTGTTGCAGATTGGCCTTTGATCTCCTGACTGTGCTGGGCGGATCTTTTTCTTAGATGCCTTCTTACTCGCTTTAGAAATCACTTGATGACGAAAGTGATTGCTCTGAGCAGGTGTATGTGCCTGATCAGGAAAGATGGTCAGGTTAGGCTGACGATCATCGCTCAAATCAGGTGTATGTGCCTGACTTGGTTGTCCATATGATATGGGGGAGTAGGCCCCACAACCCTCTTGGACTGGAACAGATGTGTGTGTCTGTTCCGGAGTGAATTGTTGATGTGTCACTCCACTGCTAGGGATAGATTTATGTGTCTGTCCCTGAGATGATGCTGAAGCTGTTATGATATCCTGGCAAGCATCCAGAATATGAGCAGGAATTTGCTTCTGCTCTTTCACCATTGACAAAATATGTTTGGTGACTTCAGCCGCCGGAACCGGGATATACGTCCATTCCGGGCTTGGAGTAGGTGTATGTGCCTGCTCCTGTCCTCCTTTTCCTGTCAGTGAATCCTGACAGTACTCAAGTGTGGAGGCAGAGAGTTTAGTCTGTCTCCTGTTTGTCGTCGGGGCTTTCCGACTGACTTCTCCGTGCGCTACCAAACGAGACTGTTGGTAGGCTTGATTAGTATTAGCAGGTGTATGTGCCTTCTGATTACACTTCGCCAAACGCGGTTGACGAGATCCACCATATGTAGTCAGACAAGCCTGCTGACTAACTGCTGATGTATAAGCAGGTGTATGCTCCTGCCTATGGTACTCCGCCGAAATTGCCTGGCGGGATCGGCTTGATGCTGCCAGACGAGTCTGCTGGACAGTGGGATTAAAACTGGCAGGTGTGTATGCCTGATCGTTGTTTGCCACCAAGTTAGGTTGGTGGACTTCTCCGGAGATGGCAGGGATGACAACCTGCCTATTGTTAACCGGATTCTGTCTCTGGCGATTCATCTTGCCTGCTCGGGTTCGAGGAACCTGAGCTGAACGCCTGGAGTCGGTACCCTCATCATGTTGAGGGCGCACTACCGCACGAGTCTGGCGGCGATTGTTGATGGGAGCCCTTGAGAAGGACTCCTGTCTTTTTGAATTAAGGTCCTGCGGGACCTGCTCATTCACTTCCTCGGAGTAAGGGAGTGAATGGAAATTGCGTTCCGGGGATAACGACCCGAAACGGTTGGAGACGGTAGTCAGCACCGTCTGCTTCTTGATTGCTGGTCGCCGTTGTCCGGACGACCAGGTAGAATTGTTAACTTAGAGGGCTTGACGAGCAGCCTCCAGAGTTGGGATAGTACCGTTGCGACGGTACTCCTTAACCAGTGCATTAGAAACACAGCGTTGAAGACGCTGAGTTGGTGATGTCATCCTCAGAGCGGATGATGTTCCAGCAGGAGTAGCAGTATTGGTTTTCACGGCAGCAGACCTCACAGTAGAGGTGTTCCCAGCAGCAGTATTCACAGGGGTGAATTTAAGGAAAGCCATTTTTTGTAGAAGATCTTGAAAAAAGAGTGCTTGGTTAAGGATTCACGTCGGGTTCACCATTTTTGTTTCGCGCGGAATCCGGGGATGACCTCCTGGACGGGAGATTCAAACGTTCTGATCGGTTTCTAACGGGTTTGTTCGTAGAACCGGAAACATCCAATGATTCCACATCCGTTTGGACCTACTTTCCAAAGGCAGGCGCTCATTAGCTTGTGGGCTAATGAGGCTTAGGAATTTGCATTGGTCGAGAGGATGGGAGGTCGGACTCATCACACCTTTTTGAGGGGAATTATTGTCTACTCCGGGACTCTCTTTATAGATTTAAGTTAAGTTCGTGAATCCTTATTACATTACCAAGTATAAAATGAGCTTTCCTTTAGTTTTAACAATCAATGATTAAATATGCAAGAATTTTAGAAAATCTTTTATATGTATTTGAGGTTCTTCATCAATATAGAATCATCTATATTTGTTTAGAGATTCTTGGTCAATGGTATCCTTCAAAACATTTATATAAAAGTCTCTTGGTCATTTTGATGACCAGGCTGGTTTTAAAGCCACTCAGTGGGGCACTTGAAGTTTATCGTCATTCAGAAGGACAGATATTATTTCAATGTTGGGATCGAACCCATAAATGGGCTACCTACGTATCCTTTGTTTTGAAAAAGGAATCAGAACCCACATAGTTCGAGGAATGGGATATGATGTTTTATGATTGATGGCTCAAAGATGAATGTCATAATTACTTTTACACTCTAAGCTCACGTGAGTCATGCTCGGTGTGAGAAACAAGAGGTATTGGTAAAATTCAGACAATTGTGCCATAAAAGATGCAATCATAAGAATTGGTTTTGGGGCTTATGTATAGATGACTGCCCAGATAGACGAAAGTTTAGGATTTACTTTTAGGGAGAAAATCCAAGAACAGGGTCCACAAAGTTATATGTGCTTCATGGAGATTTGAATACTCTAATCTTGGGGCTTACTCCTAAGGAGGATTCCCAAGTTAGGAGGGGACTTATGATTGGGTTTTATTCCTGAAAAGGAAACCCAAATCAAAGGTAATTTATGACTGGTTAAGAGAAATTTTAAGAGACTTGGGGCTTACTCCTAAGAAGGATGCCCAAGATTTTATGACTAGGATTTATTCCTGAGAAGGAAGCCTAGGTTAGGGGACTTGGGGCTTACTCCTGAAAAGGAAGCCCAAGGTTATGACTGAGTCTTATTCCTGAAAAGGAGACCCAGGTTAGGGATTAAGGTTTGGGGCCTACTCCTGAGGAGGATGCCCAAGATTAAAGGACTTGATTGGGGCTTATTCTTAAGAAAGATGCCCAAGTTAGGTTTTTATAACTGAGGATTTATTCCTGAAAAGGAGACCCATGTTAGGATTCTCTCATCTTAAAGGATGAGGTTGAAATGAATGAACTCTCAATCTTTGGTGATATAAAGATGTTTAAATCACTAGGTTTTGTGAGATATTTCACATAATTCCTTTCAGATAAGGATGTCAAATCAAGAAATCATGCCATAAATGGCTTTGAAGAGTATCTTGAAGACTGAATCTTGAATAGGAAGGGTGAAATGGCTTAAGAGGGGTAAAATGGGCAAGATGGGCACCCAAAAAGATAGGGGCGCGCAAGTCCTGAAAGGCGCGCAAGTCCTGCGGCGGCGCGCAAGTATTGGTCGTGCAAGTATACTTGCGCGACATTAGGGGTACTTGCGCGATTTTCAACCATAGTTGAAATACTTGAGCGACTCTTTATTAAACCCTTTACCATTCTCTTGAGGTTCTTCCAGAAGAGGGACGCGCAAGTTATATTGGAGGAATTAAGTCGGCGCGCAAGTGTTTGATAAGTTTCAACACTTAGGCCTTCCTTTTTCTCTTTAGATCTTCCGTTCTAGGTAAGAAATTACCTTAGAAGTGTTCCGGAAGCTTTGAGAAGAGACTTGGGCGTCGGGAGCTTCAATCCGTGTTTCTGGAAAAAAAGATCTTTCTTGAATGGGGGGGCCCACAGGGTCTATTTATAGGCAAAAGAAGACCCCAAGCGGTTACCAGGCGGTTACCACTTAGGTCGCGCAAGTCACTTGCACGACCAGAAGGCGTCGCGCAAGTACTTGCACGACCGCTAGGCGGCGCGCAAGTGTACTTGCGCGACCATGAGGGAACTTGCGCGACCTATGGGCAGTGTTCTCCTTGTTCATCCCTTTGTCGATTTTTGATGTTTCTTCAAAGGTTGAATCACTTTGAGCTCAGATATTCCCTTTTCCGATCTTTAGATTCTGTGACGAAAGGAGCGTCAACAGTTATACAGGACCATTTTATATATTTTATGTGATGGTCAATATTTATTTTAATGAACATGAAAATAAATCAATATATACTCACCAAATGATAATAAAACATTTGACCATTTATTAGATGAATATTTCATATTGTATTTAAATGTATCACATGGTAAGCGGGTGCACCCATATATACTTCATAATTTGTTCTTCATAAATATATGGGAAATTCTTTTACCAAATAGCTGCTAATGATATAAATAATTTACCTCAATAATAGGTACCTTAATAATCAGTAACTCAGAGTAAATTTTTATAAATGGGATGATGTGTGGGGATTTATCAAAGATCAAAGGTATATAGATTATTTACCTAAGCATGAAAATAGTGCACACTCAGTGTCGGTCTCTAAGAGGAAACTTACACAGCACTAAAATTCTATTGGCACTATTTATTTTCTAAATAATATATATCTAAATAATATAATGATGAGCTTGAAAGATGTATAATATATATGTGTATGTGTGTGAAATGTGAATAGAATTATGTTTGAAAGAATGAAGTAAGACATTCATTCTTAAGAGATCATAATGGTTAATATCATTGTTCATTAAAATATTATCAATATAAATTTAATGTAGTGATCAAGATCTGTCACACTAAACCATCTCATTTGAATTTTTATTACCGCAACACCGAGATCTTTGCATATGGGAAAATAATCTTCCTAAATCTAGCTAAGATATATCTTCACCGACCATCTCTACATAACCCATACTCCATCGTATGCATGACTTAGATAGTTAAGGGAAGGATGAATGTTGAATGAGAAGAACTTAGTGGTAGAGAAAATGGGGCAATCACACACCATAATAAATTTTACCACCACCAAAATTATCATAATTAAATAAAGGGATTTAAATTTATGCATAATTAAACTCAATCAACCACCATTCTCTCCCACTAACAAACATTGAGGTTAGTTCCCTAGTATCATGGAGTTAGAAGAGAATATGGTTGGAGAAACACATAAAAGTAAAAATGGAAGAATGATGTGTGAAGAAAAAGATTAAAATAAGTTAAAATTATAAAAATATACTATAGAATAAAATAAAATATAAACATGCAAAAAATTGACACTAATTTTCCAACCTATTAAAGTTAAGAAGAAACCAGTTTTTATAAGGAGAAGAGATGAAATTTTGGATCTAAAAATATTCACCAAAATATCTTGAGTGGGTGGCCTATTAAATTCCAGAATTTGAAAAAATTTCCTTCATTAAAGATGTTATTTTATTTATCCTATTTTGGATTACTATATTTTATCTTCATTGTACAAGAAATGAATAAGTTATGGCCGATTTACTCCTTATTTTTAATCTTCCCAGACATACTTTTCATATTCCAATGCACCCAGTTCTAATGCATTTATGTCCTTTAAAATTAATGATTCAAGCATGAAAACCTTAATAAATGTTCTTTATAAGTATTACTTATTTCTCCATACTAAATTTTTTCTTATTTGGTTCTTCTGTTTATGAATTATGGTCCAAACAAAAAAATTATCTAGATTTATGCATAGTTTTTTAGGCTAGAATTATGAGCTGCATTTGGGCCTTCAAATTGTGGATTGATATTTGGGTCCTTAAGGATAAATTTAATCCCAAAATTTATATAATAATAAAAAAGAATAATTTTTAAATTTGGATTAGTGAAGATAATTTTGTGGCCTAAATACAGAAATAAATTAAAATAGCTAAATCCAAAATATGTCATTTTTTCAATTGAGCTAAAAAATGTTTCTAAATCATAAAATGTTGAAGTTACCCATGAAATAACACTTTTGTGGGATTAAAAAAATTTAAATTAAGAATTAAATAATTTAAAATATTTTCTCTATCAATTATCCCACACTTAAACATTGTACTCATGGGAAATCATCATATTCCAAGGCCAAAACAAACTTCCCAAAGCATAAATGACAACACATCTAAATTATCATATCAAAGGAAAATAGCATTCCTCATACATGAATAAAAATTCCATAAATTATAAATAATCCTACTAATTAATTCCATCTCATTTCAATTCTCACATTCATGCCATACCTACCTCCCTAAAAAAATATTTCTCCCCTCACTCAAGGATTTTCAATGTGGAGTTTATCTCATTCTCCAGAACATGTGTGATCTCCATTGTCTTATTATCCTCCAAGTATATCCACTTCACATAGTCACAAATGTGTCAATCATGAGGTATCTTTAATGGGTTGTTTTGAGCCTTAGCATTTTTAGGTTTAAAATGTAAAAAATATCGGAGGCATAATGAGGAGGGTTTTTTTCTAAGGTGAATTAAATTCATGAAAACAGTTTTTCTCAAGAATGGTGTGCCCCTAAATCAACTCATAAATTAATCACCTTTAAAAAAATATTTCTTTTTTAAGAGAAAACTTGGAATTTTCATAATCAATTATAAATTTCATCCATCTTTTCCAAAATTTGTTGCATTGTTTCATCTTGAATTTAGATATGGATTTCTCTTTAGAATCATAATTTTGAGGAAAATAGAGGCAACTTTTGATATTCAAAAAATTGGGGAACACCCAAACCATAATTGTAATGATATTTTGGTCCACACATATATATTTCCATCATGAATTTTCTTCTACCTAGGAAATAATAAATATGGAAACACTTTCAATTAAACTTAAACATATTCTTTTGGAACGAAAAACACAACTCATCTTCTCCCCCCCCCCACACACACACTTGTGTTCAACAATAATCATGAATTTAACTTCTAGATCATGTTGGAAAGGGATAAATGGATTTTAATGTGGCTATAAAATATGCTATTTCATGGAAAATAGGGTCTTAATAAAGGTTAGATGAAATAGTAGGCCAAAATTAGAGTTGAATGTCAAAAGGGGATTTCAAATCGGTGCCTCAATCATACTTCACACATTCCATAAACTCTAATATCTATTAAAAAGATAAAAATAGAAATTTCTATATCACACAAAATGTCTCAAGACTCTAAAAAATATAAATGTAAAAATATGTCAAAAAATATTAGAAACCTCTCGGGGTGCGAATGATTTTTAATTTAGACAGTAAAAGTTCACATGAGTTTCACAATCAACAAAACTTCTCCAAATGAAAATATAAAAAATAAGAAACAAAATCCTTTCAGAAACCATTTAATTTATAAAAAAATTAAATTGATAAATGCTATAAAAATCCCATTATGATTTAAATTTTCTAAAGTATTTTATTTAGCTAAAGAATCCTAAAAACACACCAAAAAATGAAAACAAATATGAAATATTCAGAAAAAAACAAGAAAATAAAAGGAAATCACACAAAAAAATCATAAAAATTTGTTTAGAACCCTCCCTGACACTTATTCCATTTACTAACCTCTTTTAAGATCAAATTAGATCAAGAAAAAATTTCATGCAGAATTTTAATTGGACAGTAAAAAAATAAAGAAAAGAAAATATGCAACCTGATTTATTTTCCAGTGGCTACCATGAATTAAGATCCTAGATTATAACTCTATAAAAATATAATAAATAAATGAAAATTAATAATAAAAATAAATATAAGGGGTATAGAAAAGGGATAATTTTTTGTTTAGACCTCCAAGCAGGTGCTAGGTTTTTAATGCCCCTAGTTAGGAAGTTGAAGTGGACTATCCTCAATCAAAAGGTGGGTGTGGTTTTATTGAGATAAACCAACACATGTGACTTTTTACAATGTACATGAGCAAACACTGATATTGGAGAACCCCAAAGAATATAATAAAATTACCAACCCCTAATAATGAATAAATATAGAATTTGAGGTCCAGAGTGGGAGGGGGAATAAAATAGATGTGCTCATTGTTGACTTTGGTGGTGTCCACCTCCATATGGTATGTAAATTATTATAGAGGAGGTGGTATCGCCACCACTATCTCCTATAGATATTATTCCTCAATCACCACCACTTTGGTTGTCTATTTCATAACATCAAAGTCATTATCCATTTGTGTTGTACCAGAAATTTCAGAAAAGGGGAATTCAGAAAGCAATTAAGCTTGAATAAGATTAAAAAAATGAAGAATTAATAATTAAATATTTACTTTCAAGTATGTAAACATTAAAATTGATGTATTTTAGTAGGACCATTTAAAACTACATATCAAAAGATACATCTTCATTATCATTTTAAAAATCAAGAGAGAGGTGGAAAGATGATGATTTTTTTATCAATGATGGGAAGATCAAGTTTCAAGTTGTCTTCAACAAAGTGATTCCAGGATTATTTCAAAAAATATTAATCTCCCATAAGTGTATCACCTATAATGTGTACTTCAAGGACCTCCTCAAAAAATAGTTGAGTGTTGGATTATGTGATTAGTTCAATTAGAATCTCCTTCTCACTCAACTCAAGTTCTTTAACATAAAAAATCATTGTTGAAATATCTTTCATCACTTGTTTCGATTCAAGTTCTAGTTCTGGTTCAGGTAACCACACCGATGAACAAATATATTCTTCAACCCTTTCATATTTTCTCTTCATTTTTTGTATTTATTATTTAAACTCTTGCATCTATGTTTTTTTAATTTCTTATTTCACCGGATATTTTTTAGTATACAAATAAAATTTTGAATTGAAAGACATCATGAACAAATATTTTTTATTTTTTTCTTTGAAATTTATGATTTTTTGTGTATGTTTTTATAAAAAACGGTATTTGAATTTTTTGATCCTCCATAGAAGAGATGCCAAATTGAAGTGTGGGGTTTTTTCATAGATCCCCAATTAATAGATTATTTACTTAATAGTTCAATATAGTACACACCCTGGGTCGTTCTCAAGGTGGAAACTTATAAAGCACCAAAATTCTATTGTCACTATTTATTTTATAACTAATATATAACTAAATAATATAAATATGAGTTTTAAAGATACATAAAATATTAACATATATATATATAATGTGAAAAATAATTAATTTAGAAAGAGTGAAGGAATAAATTCATTATTAGGAGATCATAATGGTTGATATCATTTTTCATTAAAATATTATCAGTATAAATTCAATGTATTGATCAAGATCTATCACACTACACCCTATAATTCGAATTGTTATTACCCGAACACTGCGATCTCTACATCTGGGGAAATAGTCTTCCTAAATCCATCTAGGATATCACTTCTCTGACCATCATTACCCAATCCGTACTCCATCGTATACGTGACTTAGATAGTGAAGGGAGGGATAAATGTTGAATGAGAAGAAGAACTTGGTGGTAGATAAAATGGGGAAATCTCACACCGTATTCAATTTAACCAGCACCAAAATTCTAAGAATTAAATAAATTTATTTAAATTGAAGTGCAATGAAACTCAATTAACCACCATTCTATCCCTCGAACAAACATCTAGGTTAGATCCCCATTCTCAGGGAGTTATAATTTAATATTGTGGGAGAAACACATAAAAGTAAAAATGGAAGAATGGTGTATGAAGAATAAGACTAATATAAATTAAAAAATAAAAATATACTATGGAAAAAAGAAAATCTAAACCTATTCAAAATGACTAATAATTTTCCAACCCATTGAAATGAAGAATAGACCCATTTTTATAGGTAGAAGAGGTGAAATTTTATCTCCAAAAATATTATCCAAAACATCCCACATGGATGACCTACTAAATTGAAAAATTTGAAAAAGTTTCCTTCTTGAAAGTTGTTAGGTTATTTATCCTCTTCCAGCTAATAGATTTTTAGGTTCATGGGCAAGAAATGAATATGTTATCGATGATTTACTCCTAATTTTTAAACTTCCCAAACATACTTTTTGTATTCCAATGCACTGAGTTCTAATGAATTTATGGCCTTAAAAGTGAATAATTCATGTAAAGAATAAATAGATAAGGCACAATGATTATGAGAAAATATAATATTCACTCAAAACTTATTTTAAATAAAATCATGTATATTTGTGTTCACTTAGTTGAATGAAATAAATATTTTTCAATAAATGTCCTCATTCACTTCAAGGAAGAAAATAAAATTATTTTTTTGGTTTTATAGTGTATTCAAAACAAAAACATGACTATTTAATTATTCAATTTCCTCCACTATAGGGGATGAATATATATGAAATATACTTACGTTTTTTCTTCATGAATACTAATTTTCTCTCAAATGTTTTATAAGGAATAAAATGAAATATAAAATAAATAAAACATTACAATATTTATAAATATTCAAAGTAAATATCATCTATGTCATGAATCTTATACAAAAACTCAAACGTAACACCTTTATATTGAAAAAAAAACAAGAGATGAAATTTCATGGTTCATGGAATGATTGGTGAACATCGGCTTGACAGATAATAGGTACGGGATATTCATCACTTGACCACTTCTAGAAGTGTCTTTTTTTATTTGATGAATGATATCTTCCTCGATATCTTCCACATTGGTTATTAATCAAAAAAATCTCTGTAGGAAATGAAGTGAAAACTTTCATTCATGAGTCATTATAGATCTAAAGGATCTCATTATATTTCACACAAAAAATATTAAGAAAATCGTATATTATTTTCAAATTTATCTAGAGGATAAAAATAAACATGATATAGAAAATAAGACCCACATATATTCCAATGAGTTGAGTTGATGTGCACGTAAAAGAGCATTAAAAAAGGATAATGCTCGAAAAAACAACAAACACACCTTTTTCATATAAAATAATATTACTTCAATGATGAGGATGAAGATGTTTTCATCACGATGTGAAATGTGGAGAATATGATCATGCTGATAAGGTGTTGTGAAATCGATCAAATACCGATTGAAACCATAGGGAATTTCAAAACTGCGAATAAATGATCAATCAAAGGTGAGTTGTATCGTTGATGGGATGTGCATCAAATATTCATATAAAGATTATGAACAATAATATTGATGTAAATAAGTAAACAATAGAAGTAGATACAATATACAGGGGCGAAAGGTCGTCACCATTTTATTAACATATCATTATATATATATATATATATATTACATAAGACTTAATCCAATGGTTGAAATTAATACCTAAAATATCTAATCCATTATCTGGAATTCCAAAGGTTTGAGAAACCAAATGTTTGGGCACATGAAGAGTTGTGTTGGAATGAATGAGTAATTATTATTATCATTATTATTACATCCATTAAATAATATTTCATAACATTATATTATTTAAAAATATTTATAATTACTCATATATTCAAATATATATAAATATTTTCACCCCTTGAGCACTCCTCTATCACCTATAGGGTTTCTCAAGGTCCATGATTGTCTTCCTTGATTTTTGGGGTCTCTATTTATTGTGGATTTCTTACTTTAGTGCCGATATGATCTTCTGTCGATGGAGATTTCTTCTCATTTTTCTTCATCTTGGTGCAAGTATGGGTTCTTTCCCTATATTCCTTTCAAGGTTGTGGGTCTTGTGGTTTCATTCATCAATTAGATCTGATCTCCTTATTTCACAACTAGTTCAGTGGAATGTCCTTTAATGCATCTACTACTACAGGTTGATCTAGGTGTCTCTTTATATGATCCCTTCAGGTATCAGTAGAAAGTCTTCTAACCCAAAGTGGTTTTGGTTTGTCTTCCCCGGGATGGATGTTCTAGATGTTCGATGAGCTTATTTTTATGGCATCAGAACAAGAGAATTTTTTCCTTTGTATTTTATTTTATTCTTAGTTGGTCACAAGATTATTTTCTAGGCTCTATGGTTTTCTTACAATGTGTCATCCTTGACTCCCTCTCATCATATTCTTGAGTGCAGTTCCTTGTTCTAGTCTCTCCAAACTAATTTTAGGGTAGCTATTTGGATTGGGTTCTGTGGATTTTTTCTTCATTAGAGGAGGCGCATTGATGCACCATGGTGGCCTTCAATGGTGACTATGTTGTGTGATGGAGATTTTGTGTCTGTCATCTAAGGAAGATGCTCCTTATCCCCTCACTCCACATTAATTTTCAAGGGAAATTTATGATTTTCAAATTTTGACCAAAATCATTTATTTTCCCTCCTATAATTGTGGACATTGTATATATCGCTCCACCATCTCCATCCAAGAATTATAAATTATACATGCAGAATCATACTTTCGTTAGTTTTAATAACATTGTTGGAAACAAGTTTTCACAGGACTGAACCTAACAATATCTCACTTGAGAATTATTTTATAGGCTTCACCATCAAGTCTTCTTCTACCATGTGAAAATGTACTTCCTCTCTCAAACATCCTCAACTATTGCATGGTTCCCCCACCAAGCATCCACTCATCATAGCCTAACTAAGGTGCAACAACACCTTAGTACATATCAGGCTACAACCTTACTATATTTATCAAATTCCAAACCCCATCAATATTTTTTAGATCCCACACTTTTTCCTTCAACAACTTCTTAATGAAGTGATATTTTTGTTGAATATGGTTTTTCTAGAATGAAACATCATATTGTTAGCGAAGTGAATTGATCTTTGTTAATCAAATAATAATACCTCATTTTCCTACCTTATTTTAAGATATTCTATTATCCCCTTCAATTATATCAACTCATCAGATTCCATTAAAGATACATACTCTTCCTCAATTGTTGAATGTAAAACTACCAGATAAGGTTTCAACATCTAACACATAGTTTTTTCACTAAATTGGAACACAAAACCCATGGTTCTCCTCCAAGTGTTCACATCTCCTCCAAAGTCTAGATCTTAAAACCCTTGCAATAAATCATCTTGAAGAATAGAGACAATCCTTTTTAATTGTTAAGATACTAGATGGTCCACTTTACAGCTTCCTAGTGCTCTCTTTTGATATTTTTTTAACCTTCTAACCACTCCCATTGCTTGATTAATGTTCAGCCACATATAAACCACGAGATACATCAAGATTCCAACAACCAATGAAAAAGAAACCTTTTCCATGTATACAACCTCATATTTTATTTGTTGTCCTTATCCTTTCTCAACATAAAATTTCTACCATATGAGTGGTAACTTTATTTGTCTCAATCATCATGAATAATCCCACAACCTTTTGGATTTAGTCAGAATGAGTCAAGAAAAATATTGGACCTTATGTCAATTATGATCAATATTTCAAATATATTCTTTTATGTACAGTGATCCTTCATCTTGAAACATCAAGAAAATTTATGATTAAACTCATAATTATTTCCTTTATTGGTCCACTAATAATCATTTCATCAACATAGAGATGTAAGATAATGAAATTCCAATCATGAAACACCTTTTGGTAATAATAATGATCGACATTATTGCAAAGGGAATTATATTCCTCTATAAATGCATTGAAATTCCAGTTCCATTTCCATGTTTCTTTATTCGACCCATAAAGGTTCTAATTCAAATGTATACAGGAATTAAGTTCCATTTATCTATAAAAACCTCTAGAAGATCCATGTAAATTTCTTTATCTAATTATCTATGAAGAAAAGTGTTCTTAACAAAAAAACTGCTCCAAGTTCAAACAATATATGTGTAAGAACCCGTTTTTTATTGCGAAATACTTTGAAATATTCTTGATGATATTCCAGAGCAGCGCCTTCAGACGGCGTGCGATTCCGAGCCCCGGAGTGGCCGGAATTAAATTTTCAGTGTGTTCACACTGAAACACCAAATAAATGGGATAACTCCTAAATGGTGATTCGGATCAGATAATCAAGTGGACGGATGGGTCTGGAATGGGGTTTTTACCCTAGGAACGACATAAAACTTGTCGGCACGGGATGTTTGGACCCCTCGCTCGCTTTCAGAAGGTTAAATGGATAAATTAATTAAGTAATTTATTCGTTTAATGTTGAAACTAAAGTATCTCTTAAACGGTGGATCCTATTGGGAAACTGAGGGCACCGTTGAGTTCGGAGCATGTCGTTTACCCTATGAGGGGTATAAGTTTTGCGGGCGCGGGCCGTCTGTGAAAAATGCCCCCAGGGGCGTTTTCGTAATTTGGCGGCTTTGGGCGTTCAGCTTTATAACATTAAAACGGAAGCTATGAATCAAATTCCAAGACCACCGTTGTTCTCAGGGAGGTGGTTTTTACCCTAGGTGAAGTTTAATTTTGAACTCGCCAAAGGTTTCGGATGCGAGAAAAAATATGGGTTTAATTAATTAAATTTTTTTTTTATTTAAACCCTCCTTCCTGCCCTCCCTTGCTCTCCACTGGAAAAACACCCCACTCAAGGCAGACCCTCCTATCCCTCTCCCCCTCCTCCTCCAGTGAGATAGCTCAGGCAAGGCGCGGCTCCAACGGATCGCGGCGAAGCTTCGGGCGAAGCCCATTGAGGTAGGATTCGTCGTTTTTATTTTCTTTTCCCACACCTACTTTGGGCCCGAATTTTTGAATCAAATATCTATTGAATTATCAAACAAATCCCATGAATGCGAAGTAGATTTTATTCTATTTTTGACGCTTGTTTTGGATTTGAAATCGGAGTTCGGAGGAGTTCGCAATCGTTCGCCGAAGTTTGCGGGAATTCGGGGGGTCCGGCGAGTGCGGGCGGCGGAGCGCCGCTGCCGGGTGTGTTCAGGCGGCGGCGGTCGGCGTGGCTTCTCGGCTTGAGGAGGCTCGGTTGGGCGAGCGGCCAGTGGAGGCGGTCGGTCGTGCGAGGGCGACGACGGTCCGGCTTCAGGGTGACGGCAGGCGGAGGCGGCCGGGCGGCTCCGACGTTGGGCAGAGGGGGGCCGCGAGGCACGCGGCCCCATGCGGCGTGACCGTGACCCGCTCGCTGCTGGGGAAAGGAGACCGGCCTTGAAGGCCGATCGGTGGCACTGGTCGCGGCGGACTGAACCGGACCTGCGGCCGGGCCGCGGGCCGGCTGAGGGCGTATCAACCAAACCGGGCCGGTCCGGGCCAAGGGAGTGCCCCCCCCCCCTTTCGAATTTCCGACGCCCGTAACTTTAGTTACGGGCGTCCGTTTTGCACGCCGTCAACGGAAGCATGGACCTAGCGTCGAGTGGAACGTTTTGAGATCGTTTCGGGAATTTTTAATTCCTGAAACGAGGGGCCTTGGAGGCGTGACGCGTCTTTAAGTGGACGAGTGTTTTTCCCGATATTCTTGTTTTGGACGGCGCGGACGCGTCCGACGTCCGTTTTGAGCGCCGTTAGTGGCGTTGCGACCCTGGCACTGAGACGGATGTTTCCAGTGTGGTTCCAGGCACTGAGGCCGATGTTGAGGTGCGGCCCCACGGCCCGTCTCTTGAGCTGCGTGCAGCATTTCGCGACTTTTCCATCGGACGTCCGTTCGGGGCGTGCGAGCAGTCGTTTCTGGATTTTTTTCTGAGGGGATTGAAATGGTGCAATTCGCCCGCTCTATTTCGGCACAATGGTGCGGGGCCCACGAGGGCCGTTTCGGCGTCGATGGTGATTTTTTCCATCTGTATCATCGGGCGACCATTTTGGACAAGTGAATAGTCTATCTTGTGTGATTTTTCGAGAGGATCACAATGGTGTGATCCGTTCGTTGAGTTTCAGGACAGGGATGCGGGTCCCACGTGGCATCGCTCGTGTGCGGTGCGCCAGAACGCATCTTTTTCTCCGGGTATCCGTTCCACGCAAGTAAGCAGTCAATTTGATGTGCTTTTCTGAGAGCTTTGTGATGGTGCAGTTCGTCCGACCTTTTTCGGGGACGTGGTGTGGGACCCACCCGACCTGGCTACGGTGAATAGTACCTTTTTCACCGGGTGTCCATTTTGGACGATTGAGTACTCAATCCCATGTCCTTTCTGAGGGGATCGTAGTGGCGTGATCCGTTGGTTCAGTTTCGGGATCTTGGGGTGGGCCCCACACGGGTTTGGTCACGGTGAATAGTACCTTTTTCACCTGTTGACCATTTCGGGTGAGTGAGTAGTCTAACTCGCGTGTTTTTTTCGCAAGGATTACAATGGTGTGATCAGTTTGGCTGTACGGAGCCTTTTGCTCGATCTTATTAAAAGTGGAAGCATGAAAGGTGCTTTAGTGGTGGTTCGCCCTACCTTGTTTGTAGCAGACCCTTGGCGTGTGATCGCACACTACTGGGAGAGTGATATAAATGATTCACGAGATGTGGTTGGCCGTGCTTGGGCCTTTGAGTTGGAGATGTTACGTCACGCCTTCGCGTTGACGTTGGGTGTCATGTGCACGATGTCCCTTGGGCTGAGAATGTGGTATACTCTAGGAGTATACGAGAATGCTTGAAGGTACATGTGGTTGTTCATACCTGAGAACGTTTGGGCGCTTGGTTGGGGCTACGATGGGGCCACACGTTGTGTGGTCCCCACGTGCGTGTCAGGTTCTGCTTTGCGCACTTTGACCTCTCGCGACGTAGAGGGTCCCTCTGTGCTCGTTTGTTTGACCAGCAGGGTTGAGTGGTATCCCCCTGGTTTCGTCCTCGATGGATCGGCCGGTAGCAGTGCTAGTGACACCCAGTGATGGAACAGGCGCAGAACCTCTTTTGGGTGAGTTGTTCTGGAGTTGAGTGGTTGCGCAATACCCACTACTTGTTCGGTTGGCCAGTGGTGTACCCTCCAGTAGAGATGGCTAGAGCAGTTCTGAGTTCTACCCTCCAGCAGGGCTGGGCAGTGGGTTACTCATCGACTTTTTCGGGTTTACCCTCCAGCAGGGCTAGGCAGTGGGTTGCTCACTGACTTCTAGGGTCTACCCTCTAGCAGAGACTGGGCAGTGGGTCACCCGACACACTTAGAGTCTACCCTCCAGCAGAGACTGGGCAGTGGGTCACCTGACGACCTCTTAGGGTCTACCCTCCAGTAGGGCTGGGCAGTGGGTCGCCCGTCATCTAGTTCTAGGTTTACCCTCCAGCAAGGCTGGGCATGGGGTTGCCTGTCAACTTATTCCAGGTCTACCCTCCAGCGGGGCTGGGCAGTGGGTCGCCAGATGATGTGTTATGGTCTACCCTCCAGCGGGGCTGGGCAGTGGGTCACCGGATGATGTGTTGTGGTCTAACCTCCAGCGGGGCTGGGCAGTGGGTCACCGAATGATGTGTTCTGGTCTAACCTCCAGCGGGGTTGGGCAGTGGGTCGCCGGATGATGTGTTCTGGTCTACCCTCCAGCGAGGCTGGGCCGTGGGTCGCCGGATGATGTGTTATAGTCTACCCTCCAGCACGACTGGGTAGTGGGTCTCCAGATGATGTTTTATGGTTTACCCTCCAGCAGGGCTGGGCACTGGGTCACCCGATATCTGGATAAGAATTACCCTCCAACCGGGCTGGGCAGTGGGACACCTTTTGGAATTCTAGGCTCAGTCCTTTCTACTAGGCTAGTCTGAGGCTTTCCTCCGTGATTACCAAAGCGGGACCCTTGTTTTTACGGGTCAGTGTTGTGACGGCTTTGACTTTGAGAAGACCTCTCGACTTTAGGGCAGTGATGTGGTGTGGTTTGACGTTCCCCCAGAACTCTCAATTACGAGGAGCCTTTCCCCCACCGAGACGCGTCCTTGTGACGCGACCTAAAACTGTGTGGGCGAGTCAGTTCCGCCCAAAACGGATAGTGTCGAGGTGTGGTGGTTTAATCCCTTGACTTGTAGTTTGGGGAAGACGTGCGGCATACTGGGCATCGGTGGTTTACTTCTGGGACTTGGATACTCTTTGCTTGTGCGGAGCTACGGGATGGAGATCCCCTTACGGTGTTGTTCGGGCTTCTTGTTTGAGCGTAAGGATATGTAAATACCTTGTTCTAGTACCCACTTCTTGGGTTTGGTTACTCTCCTTCCAGGATAGGAGAAGATGTGCGGGGTATGCCACGTGATTTCTCTGTCTAGCTTCTCGTGGTTGGATGAGTCTACTCTCCTGCTATAGGTAGCGAAGACTCGACGGGAAGTTCATATTCTCACCGTTTGCAGCTCCTTGTTCTTGGACGATTCTACTTCCTTCCTCTTGTTGGGTTGAGCTAGACTCTTTACTACACTCTCTGTTGTACTCCCTTTGTTTTCCCCTGTTCGCTCTACTGCTCACCCTTCAGTACCTCCCTTTGTTTCTCCCTCGAGCCTTCGGGGTATCCTACTGAGTATTTTTATACTCACCCCTGCTTGGGCTTTGCCCGCACTTGGTGTGCCCTTGCTGACGACAGACAGGTGGAGCGTGACTTCAGTGGAGCGTAGGAGCTTGGGAACTTGGACCACGTGCGATGGTTGTGGCTAGGTTCTAGGTGGGGGACCCATCAGCTGTTTCTTTTTTGTTTACCTGTTGCCGGGTTGTGGCACCTTTTCTGGTTGGGCGCGTGTTTTGACCCTTTTTTTCCTTTTCAGCATTGTACTTTGTACTGTTAGAGGTCGATGCACATTTTAATTTATATATAGCAGTTTCCCTTTACTTTGCTTGTCTTTACTTTTACTCTGCACTGTTGCATTGAGTGTGTTGCATGTGTGTGTACAAGTACGTAGGCAAAGGCCTCCCCGAGTTATTGTGCCTTCGGCGCTGGTTGCCAGCCCCTGGCCTATGGAAGTGGGCCTGGGGTAGTTGTGGCTCGAGCCCGGGTAGGGTCGGTTCATGACAAAGTGGTATCAGAGGTGGTTCATTCCTTGGGACGTTGTGTGGAGGTCCCTAAAAGAGGAATTGGTTGGGATTTAGGGTAACGGTGTTAACGTGTCTCGAGAGAGGCTCTCAGGCCCGGGAGTAGAGTGATGGTGCGGCGGTCGACGTATCCATTCACCAGGACCCTGATAACCCGCTTGTCAACTCGGCATGTTGAGACACTTGTTGCAGGGAAATTTGTTTGTGCATCACATAGGATTGAGTCTTTGACTGTCCTTCTTGAGTCAGTTGCCCATCGTTGATATTGGTATATACATATATGCTCATCTGACTGTGGCACTCTTTGATAATAATCAGGATGTCTTCGCGAAGACAGTCAGCCAGGATACCAGCTCTGGTTCGTGACGACAACCCTGTGAGCTATGAGGCCACATTCCAGGACCCATCATGTGAGCCCCTTTCTCTGGGTGGGCCGGTAGCAGCATCCCCACCTGTTGAGCAGGAGGCAGTTTCAGCAGAGCAGGCTGAGCTTGAGCGCAGGTTGAGAGCGCTCTGTGAGTTCTAGTGGCAGAAACCGCTGAGGTTCAGTGGTGAGCCAGACCCTCAGGTAGTAGAAGTTTGGCCAGAGAGAGTGGGTAGCCTTTTCAGGCTTGTGTAGATGCCGACAGATCTGAGAGTGGCTTTGGCAGCCACCCTTTTTCGTGGAGCAGCTTGGTGTTGGTGGAGTCTGGTGACTCAGCTTCTTGACGACTCGTCGATTTCATGGAGCGACTTCCAGTTGTTGTTTCGTGAGGAGATTTTTCCCCTCCTTCTTGCGCTCCATTCGGATTTAGGATCTCCTACAGTTTTAGGAGGGAGGGATGATGGTGTCCGAGTACACAACTAGTTTTTCAGACCGTGCATTCTCTTTCCCGGACTTGGTCCATGACGACAACCTCCGAGCATGGAAGTTTGAGCAGAGTCTCCGCCGAGAGATTCGTGTTGTCATAGCACCCTTGGGAATTTCCACATATGTCGGGGGGCCAGAGCAGGCATTGGTGACAGAGAACTTCCGGTCATGTTTTGCGGTTGGTAGTGGCAATGGGTGTGACGGATCCGGGACGTCTCTCGTAGCTGGCAGGCGCCAGAGGACAGGACCTCGACGCAGGTGGCCTTTCCATTGTCGGTTTCGGATACGTGGTCATATACCACTATGGCAGAAAAGTGTAGGGCCTCAGCCGAGGGTGCCCTTCTATGAGTGGACTCCGGGCCATGGTCGTACATCACAGTGGTGCCGGAGGGCACCAGGACAGCTCGGGGGTGGCGGTGTTATGCTTGTGATGGACGAGGTCACTTGGCATAAGACTGCCCAACCCGAGTTGCTGGGAGCTTCGGGCAGGCAGCAGGAGCACCACCACGGCAGAGGCAGCTCCGTGATTAGAGTAGTACCCAGAGAGGTGGTGCTAGTAGAGGAGCGGGAGGAGCTGGATGTGGGGGACAACTTTACGAGATCTCCCCATCACCACTAGGCAGTCCACGTCAGGCTCTAGGAGCTGACGGTTGGGACCACGAACACCCATGAGCTTTGGATCTCTACGATCCTGCAGAGCATGGGATGGTGAGAGGTACCCCTTGCGACTCTTGTACTTTTTGAAGTAGAATTGTTAGGCTTTGCATGTGAAAGGCTTTTCTACCTGCTCCTTGTTTGAGGTGTTACCAGGGTGACACAGGGCGTCTGGTGTAACCCTATGTTGGTAAGGAAAAAGGCGTGAGACATTTTCCTTTAGTCGGTGCTGTTGAATCCTTCACCTTTTGAGTGTGTAAGAGAGCATCGACTGTGAAACCTTGCATGAACAGATATCCTTGGGTGTTTCACCATATGGATATTCTAAAGGAGGGAATCACCGGGCCTTGTTATAGGTGCGGGTGGTGATTCCATTCGCGGTATGCGACGTAGAGGTTTGACAGGGGAGGTGAGCTACCCCCGAGGTCCATCGGACCGTTTGAGACCGTGCAGAGGGATGGTGAGGTTCCCTACTGCCTTACACTAACCCCAAAGTTTGGATTGGGTGCACGACATCGCCAAGGTCCGACCTCGCGTGAACATATCAATCCCTTGGTCTGTGTGCGGTGACGCAGAGCTGTGTGTGGGTTCTTCTGGGTATGGGAAAGCCAGGTGTGGGCTTAGTACCATGTGTTCCTCCCTTGTTTTGCTTTTCGGGGACGAAAATATTGAAGGAGAGAATGATATAAGAACCCGGTTTTTACTACAATATACTTTGGAATATTCTTGATGATATTCCAGAGCAGTTCCTTTGGACGGCGTGCGATTCCGAGCCCCGAAGTGGCCGAAATTAAATTTTCAGTGCATTAACACTGGAAATGCCAAATAAATGGGATAACTCCTAAACGGTGATTCGGATTAGAGAACCTAGTGGATGGATGGGTCCGGAATGGGGTGTTTACCCTAGGAACGACTTAAAGGCGCGGGATGTTTGGACCCCTAGCTAGCTTTCGGAAGGTTAAACGGATAAATTAATTAAGTAATTTATTCGTTTAATGTTGAAACTCAAGTATCTCTTAAACGGTCACTCTGATTGGGAAACTGAGGGCACCGTTGAGTTCGGAGCGTGCCATTTACCCTAGGAGGGGTATAAGTTTTGCGGGCGCGGGCCATCTGTGAAAAATGCCCCCAGGGGTGTTTTCGTAATTTGGCGGCTTTGGGTGTTCAGCTTTATAACATTAAAACAGAAGCTCAGAATCAAATTCTGAGACCACTTTTGTGCTCGGGAGGTGGTTTTTACCCTAGGGGAGGTTTAATTTTGACCTCGCCAAAGGTTTTGGATGTGAGGAAAATTATGGGTTTAATTAATTAAAATTTCTTTTTATTTTTTTTTTGTAAACCCTCCTTCCTCCCCTCCCTTGCACTCCCTTGGAGAAACACCCCACTCAAGGAATCCCCTCCTATCCCTCTCCCCCTCCTCCTCTGGAGAGACAGCTCCTGTGAGGCGCGGCTACGACGGATCACGGCGAAGCTTCAGGCGAAGCCCATCGAGGTAGGATTCGTCGTTTTTATTTTCTTTTACCGCACCTACTTTGGGCCCGAATTTTTGTATCAAATCTCTGTCTAATTATCAAAAAAAATCCCGTTAATGAAAAGTAGATTTTATTCTCTTTCCGATGCTTGTTTCAGATTTGAAACCAAAGTTTGGAGGCATTTGCAATCATTCGCCAAAGTTTGCGGGAATTCGGGGGGTCCGGCGAGTGCGGGCGGCGGAGCGCGGCGGCCGGGTGTGTTCCGGCAGCGGCGGTCGGCGTGGATTCTCGGCTTGAGGTGGCTCGGTTGGGAGAGCGGCCAGCGGAGGTGGCCGGGTGTGCGAGGGGGACAGCGGGCCAGCTTCAGGGCGACGGCAGGCAGAGGCGGCCGGGCGGCTCCGGCGTAGGGCAGAGGGGGGTCGCGAGGTGCGCGGCCCCGTGCGGCGCGACCGCGACCCGCTCGCTGCTGGGGAAAGGAGACCGGCCTTGACGGCCGGTCGGTGGCACTGGCCGTGGCCAGCTGGCCGCGGCAGACTGAACCGGACCCGCGACCGGGCCGCGGTCCAGCTGAGGGCGGACCGGCCGGACCGGGCCGGTCCGGGCCAAGGGAGTGCCCCCCCTTTTTTGAATTTTTGACGCCCGTAACTTTCGTTACGGGCGTCCATTTTGCGTGCTATCAGCGGAAGCGTAGACCTTGCGTTGAGGGGAACGTTTTGAAATGGTTTTAGGAATTTTTAATACCCAAAACGAGGGGACTCGGAGGCGCGACACGTCTTTAAGTGGACGAGTGTTTTTTCTGAGATTCTTGTTTAGGAAGGCACGGACGCGTCCGACGTCCGTTTTGAGCGCCGTCAGTGGCATTGAAACCCTAGCACTGAGACGGAGGTTTCCAGTGTGGTTCCAAGAATTGAGGCTGAAGTTGAGGCAAGGGCCCCACGGCCCGTCTCTTGAGTTGCGTGCAGCGTTTCACGACTTTTCCATCGGACGTCCATTCGGGTCGTGCGAGCAGTCGTTTCTGGATTTTTTTCTGAGGGGATTGAAATGGTGTAATTCGCCCGCTCTATTTCGGCACGATGGTGTGGGGCCCACGAGGGTCGTTTCGGCATCGACGGTGATTTTTTCCATCTTTATCACCGGGCGACCGTTTTGGACAAGTGAATAGTCCAACTTGTGTGCTTTTTCGAGAGGATCGCAACGGTGCGATCCGTTCGTTGAGTTTCGGGACTGGGATGCGGGTCCCACGTGGCACCGCTCGTGTGCGGTGCGCCGGAACGCATCTTTTTCTCCGTGTATCCATTCCACGCAAGTAAGCGGTCAATTTGACGTGCTTTTCCGAGAGATTTGCGATGGCTCAGTCCGCCCGACCATTTTCTGGGACGTGGTGTGGGACCCACCCGACCTGGCTACGGTGAATAGTACCTTTTTCACCGGGTGTCCATTTTGGGCGATTAAGTACTCAATATCGTGTGTTTTCTGAGGGGATTGTAGTGGCGTGATCCGTTGGTTCAGTTTCGGGATCTTGGGGTGGGCCCCACACGGGTTTGCTCACAGTGAATAGTTCTTTTTTCACCTGTTGACCATTTCGGGCGAGTGAGTAGTCTAACTCACGTGTTTTTCCGCAAGTATTACAACGGTGTGATCCATTTGGCTGTACGGAGCCTCTTGCACGATCTTATTAGAAGTGGAAGCATGAAAGGTGCTCTAGTGGTGGTTCGCCCTACCTTGTTGGTAGCGGACCCTTAGCGTGTGATCACGCACACTTGGGAGAGTGATGTAAATGGTTCACAAGATGTGGTTGGTCGTGCCTGGGCCTTTGAGTTGGAGATGTTACGTCACGCCTTTGCGTTGACATTGGGTGTCGTGTGCACGATGACCCTTGGGATGAGAATGTGGTATACTCTGGGAGTATACGAGAATGCTTGAAGGTACATGTGGTTGTTTGTACCTGAGAACATTTGGGTGCTTGGTTGGGGCTGCGATGGGGCCACACATTCTGTGGGCCCCACGTGCGTGTCGGGTTCTGCTTTGCACACTTTGACCTCTCATGACGTAGAGGGTCCCTCTGTGCTCGTTTATTTGACCAACAGGGTTGAGTGGCCTCCCCCTGGTTTTGTCCTCGATGGATCGGCCGGTAGTGGTGCTAGTGACACCCAGTAATGGAACAGGCGCAGAACCTCTTTTGGGTGAGTTGTTCTGGAGTTGAGTGGTTGCACTATACCCACTACATGTTCGGTTGGCCAGTGGTGTACCCTTTAGTAGAGATGGCTCGAGCAGTTCTGAGTTCTACCCTCCAGCGGGGCTGGGAAGTGGGTTACTCATCGAATTCATCGGGTTTACCCTCCAGCAGGGTTAGGCAGTGGGTTGCTCACTGACTTGTAGGGTTTACCCTCCAGCAGAGACTGGGCAGTGGGTCACCCGACACACTTAGGGTCTACCCTCCAGCAGAGACTGGGCAGTGGGTCACCCGACGACCTCTTAGGGTCTACCCTCCAGCAGGGCTGGGCAGTGGGTCGCCCGTCATCTAGTTCCAGGTTTACCCTCTAGCAAGGCTGGGTAGGGGGTCGCCTGTCGACTTATTCCAGGTCTACCCTTTAGCGGGGCTGGGCAGTGGGTCGCCGGATGATGTGTTATGGTCTACCCTCCAGTGGGGCTGGGCAGTGGGTCACCGGATGATGTGTTATGGTCTACCCTCCAGCGGGGATGGGCAGTGGGTCGCCGGATGATGTGTTATGGTCTACCCTCCAGCGGGGCTGGGCAGTGGGTCGTCGGATTATGTGTTTTGGTCTACCCTCCAGCGGGGCTGGATAGTGGGTCACCAGATGATTTTTTATGGTCTACCCTCCAGCGAGGCTGGGTAGTGGGTTGCCGGATGATGTTTTATGGTTTACCCTCCAGCAGGGCTGGGCAGTGGGTCACCCGATATCTGGATAAGAATTACCCTCCAGCAGGGCTGGGCAATGGGACACCTATTGGCATTCCAGGCTCAGTCCTTTCTACTAGGCTAGTCTGAACCTTTCCTCCCTGATTACTGGAGCGAGACCCTTGGTTATACGGGTCAGTGTTGTGACGGCTTTGACTTTGAGAAGACCCATTGCAGGGCAGTGATGTGGTGTGGTTTGATGTTCCCCTAGAACTCTCAAGTTCGAGGATCTTTTCCCCCACCAAGATGCGTCCTTTTGACGCGACCTAAAACCATGCGGGCGAGTTAGTGTCGCCCAAAGCGAATAGTGTCGAGGTGTGGTGGTTTAAGCCCTTGACTTGTAGTTCGGGGCAGACGTGCAGGATGCTAGGCATCGGTGGTTTACTTATGGGACTTGGCTACTCTTTGCTTGGGCTGAGCTACGGGATGGAGATCCCCTTACGGCGTTGTTCGAGCTTTTTGTTTGAGCGTAAGGATATGTATATACCTTGTTCTAGTACCCACTTCTTGGGTTTGGTTACTCTCCTTCTATGAGAGGCGAAGACGCATGGGGTATTCCATGTTCTTTCCGTGTCTAGCTTCTCGTGGTTAGATGAGTCTACTCTCCTGCTATAGGTAGCGAAGACTCGATGGGAAGTTCATCTTTTCACCGTTTCCAGCTCCTTGTGCCTAGATGAGTCTACTTCCTTCCTCTTATTGGGTTGAGTTGGACTCTTTACTGCACTCTCTGTTGTACTCCCTTTGCTTTCCCCTGTTCTCTCTACTGCTCACCCTTTGGTACCTCCTTTTGTTGCTCCCTCGAGCCTTCGGGGTATCCTACTGATTATTTTTATACTCACCCCTACTTGGGCTTTGCCCGCACTTAGTGTGCCCTTGCAGATGATGGACAGGTGGAGCATGACTTCAGTGGAGCATAGGATCTTGGGAGCTTGGACCGCGTGTGGTGGTCATGGCCGGGTTCCAGGTGGGGGACCCGTCTGCTGTTTCCTTTTTGTTTACCTATTGCCGGGTTGTGGCACCTTTTCTGGTTGGGCGCGTGTTTTGCCCCTTTTTTTCCTTTTCAGGACTGTACTTTGTACTGTTAGAGGTCAATGCACATTGTGGTTTATATATAGTAGTTTCTCATTACTTTTCTTGTCTTTACTTTTACTCTTCACTGTTGTATTGAGTGTGCTAAGTGTGTGTGTACAGGTACATAGGCAAAGGCCTCCCCGAGTTATTGTGCCTTCGGCGCTGGTCGCCAGCCCCTGGCCTATGGAGGCGGGCTTGGGGTAGTTGCGGCTCGAGCCCGGGTAGGGTCGGGTCGTGACAATATGGAAACCATAATAAGAACTGTTAGAATAATAATGTGTTTAGTAATCAAAGAAATGATCTCAAAATAAATAAATACTTTACATTTTTTGAAACCCTTTCATTATAATAATTACATTGTTCCTCTGCTTATCATCTACTTCTTCATTTATCCAATAAACTTAATTATTCTAAATCACTCTCTTCCTAGTAAGATGTTTTGTTAGTGACCATGTTTTGAACACTTGTATGTAATTAGTTTCATCCATCATCACTATCTCCCACTAATTCGAGTCTTTAAAACATATAAACTCTTTTGATCTCTCAGTCTCTCCATCATTAATGGGAAGAAAAAAATTGAGACCACTTATGTATCTCTACACATGAAACTAAATCCTTGATGACCTCTATAATTTTCCTTGGGGTTTTATCCTTCTAGGAATAATAATTTTATAGATTTATCTTCCAAAAATCTTACTTAATATTACACATTCCTATAGATTTATGGTACTTCCATACATGGAAACACCATCAGAATTTGACTAACATACATAACTTCTTTAGGACAGTCTAGTATTTCTGGAACTGGCGTACTCCCTAAATTCCCTAGAACATATGTAGCTTCCATAATTCTAATTAGTCAAACTTAATTTGTGATGATACTTTGATCTCATAAACAACTTCTACATGGATCTAGTCATTCCACAAGATCAATTCATTTAAGATTATATTTTGTCTTCTATGAACCTTACAACAGTTGTTATTCTAGATCCAAAATCCAAAGTCTTCATCTCCATATCACTTAGATTAGCACCCTTGAAAATTAGCCTATGGCTTATCTCTTTTCTTATCATCAACACAAACATATGTGAGTGAAAAAAAGAATTTGAGGTGATATATTTCAATCTTACATAAAGACCAATAGGCTTCTAAAAGTTTCTCTCCCAGAAAAGAAGAATGACTCATGTTCCCCAAGTAGGCCACATAATTTGCAGCTTTCTCCCAAAACTCAATTGAAAAACCTCCATGAATTATCATGATTCTAATCTTCTTAATTAATGTTAAATTCATCATCTCCATGAATCCATTTCATTCAAGTGTTCCATGTATGGTCTACTAAAATGATATTCCCTTCCACCAACAGAACCTATGGCAATCCCTCCTTCTATACTCCCCACCATTATCAGAATGAAAACATATTAGTTTTCTTAAGATATATTTTTCAACCATGGATCTCCATCAGATGAAGGTTCAAAATAAACTAATTTTTTTTTGAGAATAACACCAATACCTTCCATGTGGAATCATTGATGATGGTAACATAATGTAGTACACCTCCATGAGAAAAAATTAATTGTTTCCCCCATGCATCCATATAAACTAGATCTCACTTCTGATCCTTGAGCATCTTACCTTCTATATGGAAATGACACATTTTTCTTCTTTATAAGGATGAATTATTTATATATTTCATACTACTTGGTTTTGATATTCATAAATCATTTATATATTAGTATTTTCATTCCTTTATCTCTCAAGTGACCGATACATTCCTACCAAAAAAATTTAAAAGTTATTTTTTGGCATGAATTACACCTTCCAAAACTTCTGTTATGTAAAATGTTCCATCCATCACTCTTTTAGATACCACCATGGAATAGTGTGTAACTTTCCATAATCCTACACAAAGTTTGTATAGAAACTGACATCATCTAATTTTCCTTTCAAGATTAAGCTTTTTCTTAGCCCCGATATGTGTTTCACTCCTTGTAATTCCAACAATCTTTTGTTCTTTGTCTGGATGGATACATCACATTTTCCTACAATATCAGGAGAGATAACATTCACACAGTGTGCCTTTCCATATCTTCCAAAAGTATAATTCTTAAAATTCTCTCTCTCAATTGTAGAATGAAATAAATCTCTAGTGTCTATAATCTAATACTCAAGTGAAATGATGACACTTAGTAGAAGGCCGCTCATAACTTTTCATATGAGATTTGAAGATGCACTTTCAGAAGAATATCATTTGGAATTGACTCTTT
The DNA here is from genome assembly GCA_963277665.1 of Viscum album. Taxonomy (NCBI): domain Eukaryota; kingdom Viridiplantae; phylum Streptophyta; class Magnoliopsida; order Santalales; family Viscaceae; genus Viscum; species Viscum album. The sequence goes on from OY728155.1 coordinate 1,913,746,405, forward strand.
TTCACTATATTATTTCTTAAGATGGAATTTTTTCCCATAATTCCAATACTAGATACCACCTTATGGTTAGCTATTATAACTCCAACTCTTTCTTCCTTTTCCTTTATTATGACTTTTTTATTATGCAGAACTTCCCCTTCCTTCCACACTATATGAATTTCTAATAGATTCTTCAGTCTCCTTTAAAAGAAGATCCTCATCTAGAATTATATCACTAACATCTAAGAACATTATTTCTTTCTTATAACTCGAGTTAATCACCATTGTAACCATCCCATCCCAAAATTCACTGAGTGGTAAGAGAAACACCAATTCCCACTCTGGATCCTCGAAGATCAAATTAAACAATTCAAAATGACTCTGAATGATGTCAAATCTATTAATGTGATCATATTTTTTATTTCCTTCTAATATTATCTTATCAAGAAACCACCCCAAGTGGAATAATTTGTTCATTTTTTTTTGTATTCTCAAACATATCAATAATAGTATTCACAAGTTCTGAATCTTTCTTCACCTCGCTAGTTTTAAAATCCACAATCTGGGTTAGTGACATTTGGATCATCAAGAGTGATTTCTTATCCATCCCTGCCAATTAATGTTCCATAGTATGAAGAATAAGTGGTTGGGCCCTTTCCTAACAAAATTTTCACTATATTCTTTAGATAAATCCATATAACCAAGTGAACATGATCCCAAAATCTTTATAGAGAGGATAATTTTGACATATAATTTATAACTAATTTATAACAATAATAAATACCTCAAGTAAAAAATTTCTTTCATAAATAATGATGTTGATCGATGTAACCCCATTCAAATCATATAATCATTTTGTTGAGAGGATCCTAGGTATAACCCCACTATTAGCATCCAAACATGAACCCCAAGACATTGACGGAACTTTGAGTGCTAGTAAAAACAAATTTTTCACCTTACATATCACAAGGTTGAACTCAATAATATATCATTTGGGCTTGAAGGAATCTTGCATAGTTCCTATAGGTTTCGGGCACAACAGAAGCATACGATGGGTGGTGCCCAACTTTTCTTTTTCCACAATTGATGGTCAATCCGAGATCTATATGAGGATGAATGTTGTGATCCATGGAATATAATCAAAGAAATATACAATGGATAATAATTCCATAACTGATAGAGAGGATCATAATATATTATTTATAATTAATTTAATTTAATATAGAATTACCATTATTGGAATTCTATCGCCATTGATGAATTCGGGGATAGATTTTTGGTGCATTATCGTTTCATTGTAAAAAACGAGTGTATATTTCATCTAGAGATGATTCGCACATGTTTGATGAATCTCCAAACATCTCTAAAGGAATCTTTGGGTTCTAGCACAATATATACTTGTGCTTAATTTGTCCTACTTTGACCGCTTCGAGATCCACTTCCAAAGTGTTCTCTTTGATTCAGTGGAGGAGGATTTCTCTCTGGTCTTGGGAGCATTCTTGGAGAGGGGTGCTCTCTAGGATTGAGAGGATTCCCCAAATCCATTGTGCACAACCATGAAAAAATTAATTTTCTTAATGATAAAATAACATAATTGAGTATTTATATTACCAATGTTAAAATAAAATAATTTCACAAGTTCCCTTAATTATTTATTTAATACTAGAAAAACCCCATGTCAATTAATATTATTATTATTATCATTTCTAAAAATGTGCTTAACTTTCGAATTAAAATTAAATATTATTTAATTAAATAATATTCAATATTTATTATTTATCACTAGACCATTTAAACTTGGTCCATCATTCCTCTAAAATATTTATCGGGCCTTGAATAATGTCTATTTATTTATTAAATAAATATCACTTCATTATTCACCAATAAATTAATAAATATTATATTCACTAAATAGAAAATAAATATTTATATGTGATCAAGCATATATGAATAATTATTAAACTACATACGAGAATAATATTTACTAAACCTGTTAAATAAGAAATATATTATTTAACAGAGATACTAGATACAATTAATGTGTGACCCTCTAGGCCTCTTTCTCAGTAGAATTAGGTGAAGCAGCCTAAAGTCCAAGATTAGTGTCTAGAAACATGCTAGGTAACCCATAGATACACAAGTTAATTCTGCAAATACATGTCACCTCATGTGCATGCATACTGTGTAATATAATCCCTTTATCAAGATATCTCTAATCAAGAAGGTTTTATGTTTTTCTCATCAACTTATGTGCTCGATTTATCTTTCTTTGAATTTCAAAAAAAAATGAACTTGCCTATGGAACACCATGTACATGGATTTACTTAATCTATATCATTTCCATCCATGGTCATGATATATCAACTTCTATTAATGAAAATAAGTGATAAATATTTTTTTTCATTATTCATTAATGAAATATTACTCGTGACGCACCCAACATATCCAACTTCACTGCGATCATCTGTTGTCACATTTTTCATCAATAAATATAATTTTGTGACTCAATATAAACATTAATAATAATATTAAAGTCTAATTACAAATACACACATCCACATATAGAAACATCCAATGACACATGGAAATGTGGATTCCCTAGTGGAGGGTCTAGTTCTCATAATATCTTACTGGATATTACTAAGGGAGTATACCCTGAAAAAGTGACTCAAAGTCCTATGAACCTCCACCCAAGATAGCCTGTATCATTTATGAGCCACACTTGATATCATATAGATATATAAAATATATTCAAGAATAGTTACATAGAACTTTTGGGTTCTAATTATAGTAGGAAACTGATATGACCTTTTAGTGTGACAACGACACTTAAGATATTATCACATACTATGTCACGCAGAAGATCAATCATGATGTGATAAGTAGCTTTATTAATATTAAAAGAAATTAATACATGTTTATCATAAAGTATACAAGACATGTTTCAAGGGAACTAACTCCAACATACTACCACTTCACTAGAGCCAACTACTAACAACCTTCAATCTGCTAGCTCTCACATGATACTCATGTTTCTACTGAGATAGGACTTTAGAAAATGGGTCCGCCATTTTATCTTCCATAGGTACTCCTCTTACTACAAATTCAACTTTTTAATAGAAATCTCTCAAGATTTGATACTTTGGATTATTTGATTTTTCTATTGGTATGACCTTGGTTCTTTTTCAAGAGCTATCACTACAGTATTATCACAACACAATGTGGTAGAGTCTTTAATGCTAGGTACCACATCAAGATCCTGGATAAATTTATAAATCCAAAAGGCTTACTTGGCTACATAATAAGCCTCTATATACTTATACTACACTATAGAATCAGCTACAGCTAGCTTCTTTGAACTCTTCCAGCTCACAGCTCCTCCATCGATACAAAAAAAACATATCTTGATTTTGACTTCAAATCATTTTGATCAGTCTAAAAACTAGCAGTAGTATAACCCCTAATGACCATATCCTTATCTCCACTATACACTAGGAACATATCCTTAGTTCTTCTCAGATACTTAAGGATAGGATTAACAGTAGTCCAATGTTTTTATCCTTGGTTTCTTGATATCTTCCTACCATGATCATTGCATAGGCAAAATCAAGTCTTGTAAATAACATGGAATACATGATTGATAATACTATTTAAGATTATGGTATCTTACTCATTTTCTCTTTCTATTGTTGTGTTTGAGGACCAATTTTATTAGAATCATGTAAACCATCAAACACTAGAACCAATTACCTATTTGATTGTTTCATACTAAACCACTTTAGAATATAGTCAACATATGTGCTTTTACATAGCCCAATCATCCTCTTGGATCTATCATGAATGATATTGATCTATAAAAATGTAGGCTCCTTTACCTATGTCCTTCATGGAGAAATACCAATTTAACTAGTCCTTAACTATCTGTAAGACTAGTAAGCCACTTCAAATGTGTAATATGTCATCGACATATACTCCTGGGATAACAGATGTATTTCCACTAAACCACTTGTAATCAAATGAATCACATTCATTCTTAATGAAACCAAATTATATTATGTCTTCATCAAATTGAATGTTCTATGGCCTGGATCCTTGAATCAATCAATAAACAGATCCTTACAACTTTAAAATCATTTTGGCGTCACCTGGAGTTCCAAACCCTTATGAATATGTCATAGTTTACATCTTTGTGAAGGTACCCATCAACGAATGCAATTTTGGCATCCATCTTCCAAATATCATATTCATGGTAATATACTATATCAAGTATAATTATAATGGATTTAAACAAAGAAACTAGAAAAAAGGTTTCATCATAGTCAATTCATTGACATTGTTTAAACCCTTAAGCCACTAGCCTTGCTTTATAGCTATTTACTTTACCTTATAGGTCTAGTTTACTCTTGAATACCGATTTACATCCAATAGTATTTATAACAATTGGAACATCGAACAGAACTCAAACTTTGTTCTGATACATGGAACCACTTTCATAATTCATCTTTTCTTTACATCTTGTTTGTTCTAAGCTTTCTAATACCTCATTATAGTATATAGGTTCGTCATTATAAACTAATAATTATTTACAATTCTTAATGACTAGAAAAACATATCACTTTTCTTATCATACCTCTCTCACACTCCTATGTAGTATTTGTGTCTTAGGAACTACTTCTTCCATGGGGACCTATGGAATCTATTCCTTTTCAAACTCTTGTGTATCTTAATCATAAACTTAATCAATTTCAATCTTGATACCATTGTCCTTTTTGAGTATGTGCTCCCTCTCAATAAATATGGATTTTATTGTGATGGTCACCCTCTCATATAAGGGGTTGTATAGGTAGTATCCCCTCGTTTCCTTAGGATACATGATAAATATACACTTCATTAACTAGGTTGATATTTTGTTTCCCTAGAAGTCCTTAACAAACACCTCACAACCCCATACATGTGTATGCGACAAAATTGGTTTCTTTCTGCTCTATAGTTTAAATGGAATTCCATTTTCTACTTTAGTGGGAACTCGGTTTCATGTGTATACTGCAGTTTCTAATTCATATCCCCAAAAGGATAATGGAATATCTTCATGACTCATCATTGACCATACCATGTCTAACAAGGTATTGTTCTTCCTTTTACTAACACCATTCCACTATAGTGTATAAGGTGGAGTGATTTGAGATAGAATCCCAAAATCCAAGAAAAAGTTGATGAACTTTTTGTTAAGATATTCAACTCCTCGATCTGATCGAAACTTTGTTATATTTTTTACAAGTTGATTATATAATTCATTCTTGAATTCATTTAATTTATCAAATGACATATACTTAAACGTCATCAAGTAGATATAGCCATATCTACTCAAGTAATCAGTAAAAGTTATGAAGTAAGAATATCTACCTCTAGATTCTATTGGAAACAGTCCACACACATCAGTGCATACCAATCCTAGAATCTCTATGGCCCTTTCACCCTATCCACCACATGGTGGGTTGGTCATTTTTTCTTGTAAACAATGATGACATTATTCAAGTGGTTTTATCTCAGAAGAGTCTAAATAGCCATCTTGACAGAACTTTGTCAAACTCTTCTTATTTACATGACCAAGATGGTGATGCTAAATATGGGTGATGTATGAGTCATGTGAACATGATTTTTTATCAATTTAAAACACTTGGTTTTAATAATTTAATACATAAATACTATTATTTAGATGTTCCATACCATAAAAAATGTTTTCCTCATAAAATAAACAACTTTTATTTAAAAATTTGAAAATAATCCCACCTGTATCTAGGGATGATATAGAAATAATGTTTTTTGGAAACTATAGGTACATAATATCAATATTTAAAAACCAAAATCATTCCCCTTGGAAATGATATGTGGTAGTATCCAATAGCTAGGGTATCCAACCTCACTCCATTGGATATCTTTTAGAATCTACTTGGTTTATACACATGGATACATATGTGATCACCACAAGATTTATCTAATACCAAATGTGTAAATATGGAAATATTTCACTCCATAACGAACATAACTTTAGCTTCCCCTTGATTCTTCCTATAGTTCCTCTTCTAGTGTCCTGACTTGTCACATGAAAAACATACTTCCTCCTTTTCTTTTCCCTACCTATAGATCTTCCCCTTCTTGGAAGGATGGTTCTCAAGAGATTTAGATGTTTTTATAAGTCTTGGGCCCATTTTCATTTTTCTTTCTTTTCTTATTCACCATAAGGACCAGGGTATTATCATTCCCCATTTCTTTATCCACTTGGAGAGTCAAGGCTAGAATTTATGTAATACTCTTCTCAGTATTTCTCATATTTTGATTAATGATAAAGTTTGAGAAGGTCTTGGGAAGTGATGAAAGTATGAGATCTATATGCAAATAATTTGGGAATTTAATCCCTAAGATGTAAAAAAATCAGTATATCCAATAATATTGACTACATGAGGAAAATCTGGTGAAGAATCCCTAAGATTAGTAGCGAACAAATCATTGAATATCGCATACCTCTCTTGTGTCGCATTCTCTTGATAGATATCCATAAGGTGAGACATTAGGCTACATTCATCCATGTATTAATTTAATTAAAAATATCATTGGACATGAATTATAACAATAAGCACTAAACATCTGTAGTATCATTTAGATGTTTCTCATGGAGAGATAGCTCTTAATCATTTTCCACATTAACAGGTGAAATTGGAAAAGGCTCTTCCAGCATATGCAATTTCCTTTCATGGTAAAGGATGACACATCGGTGCATGCCATTCTTTCAAATTTGAGTCAGTGAGAAGGTTTTCCTTCTCAAGTATGGATCACAATGATATGTTTTATGTCATTTTATTTTATTTCCTACAAATAAGATAAGCATATATTTCAGTACTTTATCTGATAAATTTATACAAATAGATAAATATAAAATTTATTAGTCTCCCACTAATTTATCAAAACCTAATATACCTCATAATTGGATTAAGAATATCCTATTTCTTGTACATTATAGTGTAAAGGATCTATATTCCCCTTCTAATTACCCCAACTTGGGTTGTTCAATCAACATTAATGGTTGTAGGTAGGAATTCCAAATGCCAACTGTATTAACTCATAGTTCCTTGATCTACTGAGTGGACCCCCCAATCCTAAAATCCTTAATTGTATTTCCTCATAATTTCATCATAGTTACACCAAGTCTTTCTTGGGTAGTCAACCCTTGATTTGAACTAAGTTAATTCAACCCATAACATTACGTTAAAATTCCCTAATAATTGAAAGCACCCCAATTTTGGTTGGTCAAGTACTTTGAACTGTGGTTTGATTTTGTCTGAAGTAATTAAAGGCTATAACGACTTAATATTTTGTTTGAGGGATTTTATCCTTTTATACTTAAATTTATAATTGTAATATGTGTCACATTCTTGTAAATATTAGGCAGGTTTACTCTATAATCCATATTTTTTGAGTTTTTTAATAAAAATTTTAAGGGGAAATTTTAAACCCTAACATATTAGCCACCAGATAAAAACCATAAGGAATATAAACCAAAAAAACCCACCCACATCACAAACCAAAAACTACTCCAGTTACAAATTTTTTAAAATTTGAATTTCAAATGGCCATCATATCGAGCCATCCATGTCACCTAACCACCAAAAACACAATTCGGACCTATCACCGTCACCACCAACGTTGCTTCGCCATCATCACCATCAACATCACATAGCACTTCGTCATCACCGGTGTGATCCATAGATCCTCCACATTGAAAAAACCAGCAATGTCACCATCGTGACACCTCATCTTCATAGAAAAGTTTGATTCATCATACCACTAAGCTGGCCGATAGCATAATTTGGATAGAGAACCTCCACGAGCATCAAGTGCTGAAGCACCAATCACCTAATCCCCAAACCAACAAAATGTTGGCAATGTCGAAGATAATCGCCAGAACCCACCGAACCAGCATTAATCAACTCTCCCCAATAGGAAGAATTTGATCCTTGAAAAATTAAAAAGACACCTAAAGAACACTCACCACAGACATCTGTGTCACGCCACCGGCACTACCATGATGCACCTGACGCCAAAGATAACCATGGTGATGCCTGACAAGTAAGAACCTCGAATAATCATAACACCCAATGCATGCATTGGTCGAGCCGCATGGGACTCCATTTCCATCGCACCACACAACCAAAATTTCCCTATATACCAACACAGCTGACTAACCTAAATGAGAGAGCAGGTCCTGGAGGCTAGAGGTGGTATGAGGGGAGAAACCACCAAAGCATGAAAAAGCTGATCAGGCACCCACAACCTCACCGAAACACATCTTCGATGAATTAGTTTCACCTTGGCTCCAAACATGAACCCACCACCACTAGCTTGTGAGATCTATCCTTTACATATGTCTTTTACTCACACACATGTGAGGGGAAAAGGAGGTTTTCAAAAAAGAAACCATGGGCTCACATTCCCTACTTAATGAAAGGAGAGAATGCATGAAGGACAACAATTTAATTTAATAATAAATTAAATGAAACCAATCACATACAAAAGGTCTAGTAAATCTCATGATCATACACATGCATGAAATGAATTATGAATTTAATAAAACTAGCATTCAATTCTTAATTATTCTTCATTAAGATAAATCTCACTCAAATCAATTAATTATTATATTTAAAAAATCAATCCTTTTATCTTAATTCTCATCCATGTTTTCTTGATATTATCATCCATTATAATTTTAAACAAATTAAATAAATTCATTAAAAATTAACTTTGTACAAAAATGTAACTTGGAGAAAACATATTGAATACTCATCTGATTCTACCCAACATGTATTATACTCATATACTATTTTACTATTGTGACATATGGCATAAATGACTTACCACATACTTTCACAATGTGGACTTCATGGATGATTAAATTAATTACATGATTTTTTTGTCATGTTTTATGATTAAATACACACAAAGTAACAACTTCTAATACAACTCATACATGATATGCAAATCTGGACATTATGCATATCTTAATTTAATGTTTAAATATTTATGTATATTAAAACCTATCACATGGTGTGTCCTATCTTTATGACCACATTCAAGTACATGTATCAAGGTTTACATAATAAAATAAATAAATTTTAAATATACATAACTTGGTATAAGTAAAAAATGTTTAGATCCAATCTACACAGCGTATACACCTCTCACCGTCTATCTAAGACACGTGCTTAGGGACTCAACGTGTAATTTGTGCCACAAAAAATTTGGAGTACACGGTGTGTCCAATGGGACACACATCGTGGGAACACCAAGTTACACGATCACATGTCAGGTAGGCCATGTATGGGATACACAGCCCGTCTATGACTCAAGGAGGCTACACGTAGTGTACATAGGCTACACAATGTGTAGTCCAGCTGATCGTGTTCCACTAAATTCTACTCAACACGTGATGCATTAAGTGTGTAATTAATTAAATAATCAATGCATAATCTTGAATTTATTTAATAATAAATTTTGATGCATTTAACATCACTATATATAATTATAAATAATAATGTGACCCCCTTGATTCCCTTGTAGGTTCCAAGCATAGTTGACGTGTGCGATGGGTGGTGCCCAAATTTTCTTTTTTCCATAATCGATGGTCAATCTAAGATCTATAAGATGATGAATTCCATCATCCATGGAATAGAATCAAAGAAATTGACAATGCATAATAACACTAAAATCGAGATATAGGATCATCGCATATTATTTATAATTAATTTAATTAAATAATTAATTAATTTTGTTGGAATTATTTCTTTATTGATTAATCAGGTGACAGATCTGTGGTGCACCATCATTGAATTGTACAAAAAATAGTAGAATTTCTCCAGAAGTGATCCACATGTGTTATAGGAATCTCCAAACATCACTAAAGGAATCTCTTGGTGTTATCATGGTATATCATTACGCTTGCATCATCCTCCTTTGACCGCTTTGAGATCTACTTCCAAAGCATTCTCCTTGATCTGTTGGAGGAGGATTACTCTCTGTTCTTGAGGGTATTCTTGGAGAGGGGATCTCTCTAGGCTTAAGAGGATTCTCCAAATCCATTGTTCACAACCAAGACAAATGAATTGGATTAATGAGAAAATAACATTATTGGGTATTTATATTGCTAGGGTTAAAATAAAATAATTGCATAAGTTCCCTTAATTGTTTATTTAATCCTAGAAAAATCCCATGTCAAATATAAATAATATTATTATCATTTCTTAACATATGATTATCCTGTGAATTAAAATTAAATATTATTTAATTAAATAATATTAAATATTTATTATTTTTCACTTGACCATTTAAACTCAGCCCTTTATTCCTCCACAATATTTATCAGGCCTTGAATAATGTCTATTTATTCATTAAATAACTATCACTGCATTATTGACCAATAAATAAATAAATATTATATTCACTAAATATAAAATAAATATTTATATGTGATCAAGCATATATGAATAGTTATTAAACCATGTATGAGAATAATATTTATCCAACCTGTTAAATAAAAAATATATTATTAACTAAGATTCTAGATATACTTAGTGTGTGACCCTCTATCCCTCTTTCTGAGTGGCATTAGGCGAAATAGCCTAAAGTCCAGGGTTAGCATCTAGAAACAAGCCAAGGCACCCATAGAAAAATAAGTTAATTCCTCAATGAAATTTCACCTCATATAGTCGTTTACTGTGTAATATAATCTCTTTATCTTGATATTTCTAATTAATCAGGTTGCATGCTAGTGCCATCAACTTATGTGCTCGATTTCACTTTCATTGACTTTATGGAAATTGAACTTGTCTATGGAAAACCATGGACATGGATTTATTTAGTCTATATAATTTTCATCATAGGGTCTAAGATATCAACTTTTTTTAATTAACATAAGGGATAAATCCTTTCTCTCATTATTCATTATTTCAATACTACTCATGATGCACCCAATATAACCTATTTCACCATGAACATGTGTCATTGAAGTTTTCATCAATACATATAATCATGTGCCACATAATAATAATTATTAATAATATTAAATTCTAAGGACCAATGCTTACATCCATAGATAGAAACATCCAATGACACATAGAAATGTGGATTCCTTATCGGTAGGTCTCTTTCTCATAATATCCTACTGGATATTTCCAAGGGTGTACACCATGAAAAGTTTCCTCAAATTCCTATGAGTCTCCACCCCTGATATCCTATATAATATGTGTCCGTCAAATTATATCATCTAGAAATAGAACATATATTCAGGAATAGTGTCGTAATACTTTCGGGTTCTCATTATAGTGGGGAACTACTATGACCTTTTAGTGCGATAACTACTCTTAGGACATTTTCACATTCTATTTCATGTGAAAAAACAATAAATATGTGATAAGTAGATTTATAAATATTAAAAATAATGAATACATGTTTATCATAAAGTACACATAAGTTGTTTCTAGTGCACAAACTCCAACAGTTCTCCCGATCTTAAGAGTGGGGGATGAATCACTCTTCAGTCTTGAGATAATTCTACAGAAATCTCAACAACCTTGAGAGGGTCTCTCTAGAAAGGTTTTTTTATGCACAAATGATCCATCATAATTGAAAATGTTATAAAATTGGTTTATATACCTAGGTTAAGGGTTTATATATTACACATAAGCCCTTATCTAATAACATTATTCTAAGTAAAACCCCACACTACCAAAATAATATCATTATTATTATTTCTTGATGTGATTGTGTATTTTTGATATTTAAATATAATTCATTAAATTAATAAAATAATATTTATTTAAATTATATTAAATAAAATTATATCATCTCTATCCATACTCAAAACATGGTCCGCTAAACCTCCTTATTATTTATCAAACTTTGGATAAAATATATTTAAATCATTCATTTAATAAGTAAATAAATATAATTTTCACTAAATGATGAATAAATATTTATTAAATATTCTACTAAAAAGTATATTCTAACTTGAATATTACCCACGAGTGAATATCATGGGATCAACATATCCTGAATAAATATTATTAATTGGTCTTAAAAATATTAGTTATTACTAAATTAAATTAATATAAAATCTAATCGAGATTCATGGGTACCCTATTATGTGTGAATATCTAGATGTCTTTCTCATTGACATTTGGCAAGCTGACATGAAGTCTAAAATGACCTTCTTAAAAAATATCAAGGCACTTATAGACAAGGAAGTTAATGTCATAATGAAAAACCTCATACGAACGCTCACTCTGTAATATAATCCCTTTGTATCAATATATCATTAGCTAGGATACATTACTTTTTTTAAAGGTTGAGGCACAATGTCCCCTTTATTAAATGAAAATATCATCAAAAAAACAGAGTGGGAAAACACAAAAAATAAGTTACTACAGACATGAAAAAATAAAGAGAATCATAAATGAACCAAGTCACTCGAGAATGAGTACTCATGGAATGTTGATAGAAATTCCCACCCTGACTGCATGGATGAAGTCCCCTTCTCCATGTTTTGACATACATACAACCATGGACCACCCATAGGTTATGGGCACAACAGAAGCATGAGATGGGTCATGCCCAAATTTTCTTTTTTTTTTGTGATCGATGATCAATATGGATCTACACAATGATAAACACTGTGATCAATAGAATTGAATCAATGAAAATAGAAAGCGGATAAAATTCCAGAACCAAAGGGAGGATCATCACATATTCTTTATAATCAATTAAATAATTTCCATATAGGAATTATTTCTTCATTGATGGATCTGAAAATAGATATGTGTTGCACCATAATTTCATTGTAGGGATCAAGAACAGATTCCCTATAGAGGCGATCTACATGTGTTCCAAAAATCTCCAAATGTCTCAGAAGGAATCTCATGGAGCTAGCACAGTAGATCTAATCACATGAGTTTTTCGCCTTTTATCGCCATGAGAACCGCTTCCAAAGAATTATCTTTTATTTATATTGACTTAAGAGTGAAAGGAGTAGGAAGAATACTCTTAATTATAGGGATCGTTCATGGACAACGGATCTCCCTAGGGCTTGAGAGGATTCTCCAAATTTATAGTGTAGAACCAAACAAAATGAATTGGCACTCTTTGAAAATAATATAATTGGGTTTATATATCACTAGGGTCAGAAATAAATAATTCCACAAGTGCCTCTTATTATTTATTTAATCCCTTGTAGAAATCCATATCTATAATAATAATATTACAAAAACTGAGCAGATGCACCCGTAAAGGGCTCCCAGCCTAGGGTTTTCCTCTCACCGCCGCAGGCTCCTTCGCTAAGGATGGCACGACGTTCCTCCTCGAGCTTGGTGGGGTAGTGGAGGAACTCTGATACAGTGGCGTCATGAAGTTTCATGGTCTCCTATAATGTTTTGGAGATGCACTTTGGGATTTTGTGGTTGCTGGTTCAGATCTACGGGTGTAAGTCCGGTCCTTGTCAACGACATACTCTTCGGAGTGCTCCTGGTTTTGTTCTCAGCAACTCGTTTTTGTCCTACAGTGAGTTTCCCAGTGTTTGAAGGTCGCGCTCATGCATCGGTGGTTTTTGGGGTTCAGACTCTTCTCAAGTGAGTGCATGGGGGTTTCATTGTGTCTTATGCGATCGATTGGGTCGGTGGCGGTGGGATCTTCAGAAACAAGGTGTTGCTTGCAGTGAAGTTCTTGCGTGGTTTGATTCGGTTTTTGGTGAAACATCTTTTGATTTCATTAATCTTATTTCATATAGTTTGAATTAGTGTTTTTCTCATTTCTTCTCATGTCATGGAAGGGTGGAGTTTAATTATGTTTTCGTTCTGATGGATTAGGAGTTCTGCTTTCTGTGAGGCGTTGAAGGTGTTAACCGCGACGGTCTGCGTGGTTGTATGGTTTTTGTGGTTTTGTGAATGGATGAACAACTGAGGGGTTGTGTTGCTGATGATGAAGCCGAGGGGGATTTTGGTGGGCTCTCCCGACATGGTGATGTTGGAATGGTGAAAGGTTAGGTGATCAGTTGCGGTTTGATCCTCTTGTGGATGCGATAAAGATGGTGGTCTGTCTGTTTGTTCAGCGATGACCTCCGGGTTTCCGTCGACCTCTCTGACGACCTGCAAGGCTGGTGACGTGTGATGATGGGCTCACGGATCGAGGTGGGGCACGTGGTGTATGGTGGAATTTGATTGGTTTGATTTTGAAATTTGAATTTTGCTGGATTCTATATGAAGTTTGGGATTTGTTTGTATGGTTTCTGGTTTTCCTTAAACCGGTTTGGGGTACCAGAACCCATAAACCGGATTCTGATAATGGGAAACAAAATGATTTTCCATAATAATAATATTATTATTATTATTTCTTTGACATGCGCTTAACATTTTAATTAAATTAAATATTATTTAACAAAATAATATTTAATATATATTATTTATCACCATACCTAAAACTAGGCCTTCCATTCTTCCATAATATTTATTAGAACTTGAATAATGACTATTTATTTAATAAATAAATATCACTTCATTATTCTCCAATGAATAAATAAATATTATATTCAGTAAATAGTAAATAAATATCTATTAAATATACCACTCACATTATATTCTCTAGAATAATTGGTGAAAAAATACATGTGATTAAGAAAACATGAATAATTATTAAACCACATGTGGGAATACTATTTATTCAACTTATTAAATAATATATAAAAATATATTATTTAACTGAGATTCTAGATACACTTAGAGTGTGACCTTCTTGCCCTCTTTCTCAGTGGCATTAGGTGAGGTAGTCTAAATTCCATTGTCAGCATCTAACATCACACCATGGAACCCATATAGATTGAAGTTAACACTTCAATAAAATAATACCTCATATGGACCCTTACTATGTAACATACTCTCTTTATCATGAGATCTCTAATCAAGTAGGTTGAATGCTGATGCCATCAACCTATGTGCTTGAAGTCACTTTATTTGAATTCCCAGAAATTGAACTTGCCTATAGAACACCATGAGCATGGATTTATTTAGTATATATTTATTCCATCAAAGGGCCTAAGATATAAACTTCCCTTAAAAAACAAAAATGCAAAATACTTTCTCACATTATTCATTAATTTAATATTACTCATAACACACCCAACATATCCTACCTCACTACGAACATATGTCATCATAGTTTTCATCAAGACATCAATGTATGCAACTCACAATACTCATTAATAATAATATTAAAGTATAAGGATAAATACACGTGTCCAAAGATAGGAACATCCAATGACACATATAAATGTATATTTCCTACTAGCGGGTATCATTCTCATAATATCTTATACAAGATATTACCAAGGTTGTACACCATGTGAAGGTTCCTAAAAGTCCTATGAGTCTCTACCCCTGATATAATGTATCAATTGTGTTCATAAAATGATATCATCTAGCTATAGAACATATATTTAAGAATAGTTTCATAACACTTCTAGGTTGTCATCACAGTAGGGATTTGATATGACCTTTTAGTGTGATATATACTCTTAGGACATTATCATATACTGTGTTATGTAGAAGAAAAATCATGATATGATAAAGAGTTTATTAATATTCAATACTATGAATACAGTTTATCATTAAGTACACAAAATTTGGTTCAAGGGTACCAACTCCAATAGACTCCCACTTTCACTAGAGCCAACTGCTAACAACCTTCAGTCTGCTAGCTCTGACATAATACTCACTATTTGTCAGAGTAGATCTCTCAAGAGGGGGTGGATTGAGTATCTATAAAAATTTATGTTAAAATTGGTTCTTTAAAAGAATATCCAACAATTAAAATATAATCCAAGTCAGTTTGTAGTGAATTTATAAAAGTTTTGAATGTTCAATTAATTTCTCATAAGATTGATTAGTTCTCATCTTTACCAAAATAAAGATTAGTCAAACTTTTGAAACTAATATACTGGTTCAAAATAGATATAAACACTGGATAAAATAACTATAAATGTTCAATTTTTCTTAACGTGAAATAAATTAAACACAGATCAGATTAAAACAAAAGACAAACTACACATCGGATAAAAACAAGAGGTTTAGTCAAAAGTTGAGACTTAGTCCTCTCCATTTGGTGATCACCTTCCACCAAACAGTTTATATTAATAAACTTTTGATCCACATGCTGGATTGGGTTCACAAAAACACATAGGGTTGTCCAGGTCACACTTGACCTCTACCGAAGTTATTCATGGGAAAACTAACAAACAGATCACACAAGATCTCTTCCACTATTCTATGTGGGGTACAAGAGTAAAAATAGATTGAGTGTGAGGATATTTTAGTATCCTCTAGTTATGCACTGGAGATAGTGTGTGTGAAACAAATATATGCATACACTGCTCAAAAATTAAACACAATATCATAATAGAGTTATAAAATAAGAAAAAAGTTTAGAAATATTATTGTGTTGTGCAGTAAAGCTCTAGACTCAATGGATTGATAGAAAATGATATTTGAGTCCTCTTCTGGGTGTTGGATTTAGAACAAAGTATCGTGGTCTCTGTAACCTAGCTTCCAGGGGTGAAAAGGTTCAGCTCTTCAATTTCGGGATGTTCAACAAGCTTCAGCAGGATGTTGCTGGTAATATTAAACTTCTTGTGTACTCAAGATTCGAGTTCTTCTATTTGCAATATCTTGCACATTCGCACAGACTACCTATCTTTTTTCTTGCGGGTTAAGATAGACACGTTTTTTATGGTTGATCTTGTAATCCTTTTATAATTCAAGGTCCAGTAGGCACAAATATCTCCCTACGTACATATACCTCGTACTGTCTAAGGATAGTCCTACAGACAACATTAAGTAATGTCAGAAACATTAATTTTTATAAATATGACCATTAGAAATAAATTTGAATTAATAAATTTAAAACAGTTATTTATGACTATCGGTGAGTCATAAGTATCAGTGAGTCATTTGCATCAGTCTTTCATCATCGGTATGTCAGCATCGGTCTGTTAGCATTGATCTATCAGCATCGGTCTATCAGCATCACTGTGTTAGCATTAGTGTGTCAGCATCGGTTTGTCAAACATCAGTTTGTCCAACATCGGTGTGTTGAACATCGGTGTGTCGAACATCTGTGTGTGGAACATCGGTGTGTTGACCATCTGTGTGTCGAACATTGGTGTGTTGAACATCGGTGTGTTGAACATCGGTGTGTCAAACATTGGTGTGTCAAATATCATTGTGTCGAACATCCTTGTGTAGAACATTCGTGTGTCGAACATTGGTGTGTCGAACATCAGTTTCATGGGCTATAAGAAACTTATGAAGTGTATGTCTTACACATAACTCGACTAGATTAAGTGAAATCCAAAAATACATGTCAATATACACTTGTAAACATATTGATTCATAAAAATAGTTTATTAACTTATTGAAATATATTGTTCTATATGATATAATTTATTTACTTAAAGATATTAAATAGCATGAAATAGTATAATCTTTATATTGACATTATTTGTAATTTTGAAAACTAATATAGCATATAGGGTCCAACAATCTCCCCCTTTTTTATAATAAAAAATTATGGAATACATGTAAATTTAAGGAATAGTAATAACTTAACTTATCAAACTTCACTGAATGTGATTATTCAATATAACTAAAGCTTTCCCTTGTTTTAATTTTTAAAACAAAGCTTCCCCTCAATATAGATTATGTTGAGTACATTCCATATGTCCTATGCTAGAATTTATCCCCATGAAATTAATAATGTATGCCTTTTCTCCCCCTTTTGGGATTAGCAAAAAAAGGAAAGGAGAAAAAAATAAGATAAATATCATAAATAAAATGAGAGACAGACAGAAGACAAAAGGGATTTCCATTAAGAAGAAAAAGATTATTGTCAACAACAAAAAAGATACAAATCCCTATCAAATAGACAATCCATCACTAAGGGTTTGGGTGCTGAGGGGATTTTCCTTTATCTGAAGGCTCCGAAGTAGGATGGGAAGGTGTGGGAGTGGCAGAGGGAAGAGGTGTTCTAAAGATAACACCGGGAAAAGAAACACTTGTAGGAACATTTTCTGCAAGGCTAGGCCTTCTTTCAGACAACACATGACTGGGAGATTGCTCTATAATGACTGGTCAGATCTGGGAAAGATCATGAGATACATTCACTAGATCAGGAGGCCGAGAGGTAGTGCTGATGGAAGTAGGAGGAGGACCCACAATTACTTCAACTTGAACATGTAGATACGGCTTGAGGAGCTTTATGAAATCATTGATGATTTCACAACTATATTGCATGGCCTTCTCGAAGTCATCCTTATTATCCAGGAATTTATTCAGCAGAGGGGTAAACTATTTCAATTGAGTCACTTTCTTCTTGAAGGCTTATATTACTGGAGGAATTATGAGATTTTATACTAAAAACTTGAAGTTATTGATGAGGTCATGCTTGGTATAGATCTTAGTAAAGTAATTATTCACTTTCTCTATAATCTGTGTCTGGGCATCATAGGATTCATTTGTGCACTGCCTTACCATATTGTACACAAGGTCTATATTTCTATGTAACTTTTCAAGATTTTCTTTGTCTAAAACACTTTGAAGATTTTTTAGTTCCTCTCTCATCAAAGCCTTGAGAGATTCCAAATCAGCAACAACACTTTTCACACCTCTAGAACTGGATGGACTAGTAATCATTTTTTTCAAGCTCCTCTTTCAACTTATTCAAATATACACTAAGATGATAATTCACCAAGTTCCTAAAAACATCCAATACACCACTAAAGAAGGTCTTGAAATCAGAGGTTAGAGAATTATCTCATTTCTCATCTTCTTTACGTCTTCTCTCAGCAAGGTATTATGTCTAATGATGGTTTCAGTTATGGTAATGAGATTTGGTTGAATATTCTGGATCACTATCATAGCGATATTTTCTACATCTACATCCAAAATACCTATTGAAGTAGAGTATTCACTTTTAGATCCAACTGAGGCTCTGACTGATTCACATAGATCATTTTTGAAAAGCTTTAAATCAGCCTTAGTGACATAGTCACTAGGTACTATCTATGATACTGACTCATCTGTTGGAGGTTCAACCGGTGGAACAGTTGCAAGAGGTTCTGCTTCAACTCGGGCTTATGGAGCAAGAGGAGGAGGAACTATCTCCTCATTAGAGTCACACTCCAACCCAAATAGAATTAATCCTAGATCATTATTCCACTCTCAATTATAGGTCCAGTCTCTTAGATCAACAGTGTCAATCTTGACTCTTCTTCCCTGAGGCTCAGGTATAATTTCATCTTTATCTACTTCTTCATCCTGTCCTCTAACCATAATAACATTTCTGGGTGTAGGTACCAACTGAACATGAGGTTCTACAAGTGCTCTAGCTACTTAAACTTCTCCCAGAACTTCCTCAACATGAGCCACCTAATCCGCATCCTCTTCCTCAAGGTCACTAGTCATTATTTCATTCAACTCCTGAATTATTTCCTGATTTTCAGCATTAGGATTGGGAGATCTGTCCTCATGACCAGCATCTCCATGATCAACAACCTCCTATTCAACAGGATCACCACCATCAGCAACTCCATGTATAGATTCCTCCCTAGATCTATCAACTACTTATTATCCCAATTTTAAAGAATCACTTACATGATCATCATTTCCTACTCCTTCATCATCATCATCATCATCATAATCCTCATCTGATTTACTCACATAACCTTCAACTCTGGTAACCTCTGTCTCTTCCTCATCCTTATCACCTAACAAAGGTTCCCTTGGGGTTAAATCCAAAGGTGGGCTATAAGGACCATAAGACATATCTTTAGGTCTTTAAACAATATCAGGATCACTCATATCATCAAAAGGATATCCTTCTTCTCTTGGAAACTCATCCTATTCTTCCTCATTAGAATAAACAAGTTCCTCTCCTGGTTTGTGGCATGAATCAACTTGATCTTTTTCTCTGGTAGGATGGTCAATTAGATTGAAATCCCCATATAGCCTTTCCTCATATCCTACCTAGCATATTTTCCATGGGTTCCAGAAGATCTTCATTCTCTTCAAAAAAATTGAAGTCAAAAACCACCACATGCACTTATCACTTCATCTCTATCTTCCACACAGCTCAACGTCTTTAACATGGAAGAGATCATCCTGGGATAGTACAAACATGTTTCCTTCTTGGATGGATTTTTCATATTAGAAACATGCACCATTAGATACCAACACAGGTTCACCTTTATCCCATTTTTCAATAGATAGATCAGGAATACATCCTGATAATTCATAGTAGATAAATCTCCCTTGGGAAGATTTGATGTTGTATAAACATAAAAAGTACCATTGCCTCTCCATCGTATTCACTAGCAGTAAACCTCCTAGTTTCTCCACTTCCAGTCATCTCATTCAAATCATCTTCATATGAAAAAAAATCAGAGGAAGGTGGAATTTTACCCTGATAATCTGCATAGACACCTTCATGAGGCATCTCCAAGAACTCAATCCATTCCTTAGATGAAAAAGTTATCTCCTTTCCATTTACCACTGACTTAATCCTTGCTTCCTTAAAATCATACAGGGATATCCTAAAATGTTGACAAAACTCATGTACTATCTGAGGATAATAAGGCCTTTTATTTTTTGAAAACCAGATCATCCATCCTTTAGATTCCATTACTCTCAATAAAAACGACTTTCTTGACAGAATCCACTCAGCAAACACTTCTTTCTCTGTTGTAACCACTCAACGTTCCAAGCTTGGTTTTTCAGTCCCATTGGAGTCACCCTTCTGACACTTACCAGATAGAGATTTTCTTGGCTCTTACATTGTGTTCTTGTTCCTTTCCATTTTGAGGTTTTGGATTCCAAAGTAGTTTAGAGGATGAGGGCTGAGAGATAGAGTGATAAATGGTAGAAGGTTTTACGGTAGTGGGAAGGTGAAAGGTCTGGATGGATCGAACTAATTATATCATTTAGGGATTGTAAATCATAAATCATAAAATTTAAATGTAGAAAAATGAACAAAAAACAGCATTGTTTTATTTAAAATAGACAGGATTACAAGAGAGTCCGTAAATACATTAGTATCATAGAATCGGTTTTACATGATCAGTTTCACAAGATCGGTTTCAAGAGATCGGTTTCATGGATCGGTTTCATGAGATCAGTTTCATCGATTGGTTTTAAGAGATTGGTTTCATGGATCATTTTCATGAGATCGGTTTCATGGATCGGTTTCTCGAGATCGGTTTCATAGATCGGTATCAAGAGATTAGTTTCACATGATCGGTTTCATGGATCAGTTTCATGAGATAGGTTTTAGAGGAATTTAGATATTCATCATTCCTAGTTCATGTCTGATATAGTTCATTCTCCTAGATTTTAATGATTTAGTGAATATATCAGCAAGCTGATACTCAGTCCCAATAAACTCAAGAGTTATATCACCTTTTTGAAAATTATCTCTCAAAAAGTGATGTATTACATCAATATGCTTTGTTCTGGATTGAGAAATTGAATTCTTAGAAATATTAATAGAACTTGTGTTGTCAAAATTTATGGGTATATGTCTTAATTGAAATCCATATTCTAATAACTTGTGTTTCATCCACAAAATGTGTGCACAACAACTACCAGTAGCAATGTATTATGCTTCAGCGGTTGATAATGCAACTGAATTTTTCTTTTTACTACACCATGATATTAGAGACTTTCCCAAAAAGTGACATCTTCTAGAGGTTCTATTTCTATCTAACTTACATCCACCAAAGTCAACATCTGAATATCTAACTAATTCAAAAGTTTGTCCTTTAGCATAGAACAATCCTAAATTAGTTGTATACTTGTGGTATTTGAAATTTCTTTTAACATCATTCACATGTGACTCTTTTGGGTTTGCTTGAAATCTTGCACACATACACACACTAAACATGTAACACCCCAACCCCAAAAGCCCAGAGTCGGTGAATTATTTTAATAAATTTGCATGATTACAAGGAATCAATTCCCGAAAGACCGATCAATTTAACAGTCTTGGAAAATAGAATACATACATGAACATTACATTACACATTAGAAGATAAAACACAACATAAATGATCCTTTTAGAATGCCATTAATCCTCTAGATTAGCCCTTCTTATCAATCATAAAACACTTCTTGGAATCCTGGGAAAATAAAACATAATAAAGGGGTGAGCTTAGATGCTCAATAAGGATAACAAAATAGTGGAAACTTTCATAAATAAGCAAAAACATTTAAGGCAATTTATAAGACTAAAACAAAATACTTTTAAACTTAAACTTCATCATAATATGGCAAAGATAAATCAAAAAAATCCATTTACTTATTCACATGGATATTATACTAGTCGAATAATCACATGTAATAATAATAACCAATTTCATAATGATGGAATGCATAATTCCAGACTTCATAACCACATAGTCAAGGGCTTGTTACAATACTAAAAATAAGATTTTGTCAAGGCCTTATACCAAGAAACTAGTTTGTCTAATGAGACCTACCGATGTATCGAGGAGCTATAGTGGGCTCCACCTGTCACTTACTAAGTCCAATGCATTCCTCATAGGAAAAGGCTTAAACATAACATAAAAATTCATATTAAAACTAGAATATGAAATGTCAATACTTTATCCATAAACCAAGAATGGTATTAAAATGACACATACACAATCAAACATATCACAAAACCTTTAATACAATATGGAAGATTTGTATCATAATAAATCAACTTCAAACAAGTGTAAAATTCATCAAAGGATTTTGACATAGATGAAATCAAAACTATTTGAGAGAAATATCTCTTTTTTTAAATCATTTAAAAGTCACATAATTTAGAAAGTATGACATTTAAAGAAATTGTTAATTAAAGGTATCCCATACCACTTAGAAACATTGAAAGGAATAAACATTTTAAAACAATGATGTCTATATAAATAAATCCTTAAAATCATTTTGAAAACATGGAAAATAATTAAAAAGATTTAGAAAAATAAATATTTAAAACATTTAAAATGATGATATAGTTAAATATAACCTTCCATAAAACCTTAAAATATTCCTTTTTAAAACATTTTTATAAAATATGGATATTGATGATAAATATGTCCCAATAAATACTTTCTCATAAACAATCTCGAATAATAATGAGATTGAAGAATTAACCCTTACCTTGTACTTTTCCTTGGTCAATGGTACGTTAACCTCCTGTATAATAGTTAAATCATTGTTATTAAATTATAAAATAACCACATACATAAATATGATATCATATATTATCTTTTAATATTAATTTGTTAATAATATTTTAGTAGTATCATCATTTTGGGTGTTAAATGATATGTTTTCCTTTATATACTTGGTTACATAAGCCATGTTTTTTATGGATGGGATGTATTTGATTCATATCCAGAATGATATTAAGTTCTTTAAAAATTATATTTAATCATAAAATGAAATTTATTCTTGAATGGTTACGATGGGGAAATGAATCTCAAATGCATTCTTGGAGACGATAATCTATACGTATGCATGAGCGACAATATCATTCAATTGAAGGTGAAATCATATAGAATTGAATGTAATATCATATATACCAAATAATTAACATGTTATATTTATTATTTACATCAATTATAAATCATTATTATACCCATCTAAATAATAATGTATTGAATAACAACTACACCACGACGTGGAGACTGTAACTCGTACGTACGCACATATGGTGACATGTCATTCATAGGATGGATAGAAAAATTAATATGATTGTACCATATTTATAATAACATCACATTATGTGGAAGATATTGGAGTTATTATTTTATAATTGAAACAACAAAGAAAGAGGAAGTGAAGAAGAAAATAACTTGAAAGAGGTGATGAAATATTTACCTCTTCTTTGGGTTCTTCCTTTTGATTTGATCAAAAGGGATCTTTAAGTTGGATTTATGATCAAATTAAGGCCTATATGTGGAAGTTATGATAGTTGAGAGGATATTTGGGTAGTAATTGGCCAAGACAAATGGATTTGGAGGAGTGAATTTGAGAGAATGGGAAATACCCTTTTATAAGATAGGTGAGGGGTACCTTAGGAAAATATTGAAATATTATTTTATAATAAAATTACTTTCGGTTTCTAATGGCTCCAAAATGAATTATTTCTAGGATAATGTGTGGATGGGTCAAAAACCTCTCAACCAATAGGTTTTATACAGGTTTGTGTCACCATATTAACCCTATCTTTTAGATTTAACTCTAAGTTAAAAAGTTTAACTTTTACAATGTCCTCTTGTGTTATTATAATAAATGGTTAACAAACTTACTATAAAATGATAAGAGAACCCCAATTGGTTCATTAATTACATATTAATGATTTTATAAGTCCTTTTTCCTAACCATAGATTTGTAGGAATATTATATCATTTAATAATATAATATTTGTTTTAAATACTAATTTATGTCAATTTTGACACTATTTAGTATTTGGTTTTTGTGAAAGTCATCACAACTTGATTACTTCAAACCAAATATATTTAATCATCTCTGAAATGACATATTCACCTATAAAATTTTTGTATTGCATCCAAATTTTTAAATTATATTTATTTTAATATTTATAATATCAATTATTTTAGTATTTCATTAAGAAGGTTATTACTGCATCACCATTGTGTCAAAAATAACTTGTATTATATAATGTCTAAAATTTATAAATAAAATACCATTATGTAGGAAATATTTTTATCTTTATGATGAATATTCATAATCTAATTTATCTTAGGTATAACCCTATATTAAAAATGGTTTAGTTAATAAACTTTGAATTTAACACTTTTAACTCTTCTTTAAATAAAATAATAATAAATGTTCTAATCTAATCCAAGTATACCTAAAGGGTAATATTTTATTCCTAGGGTTTTTTTTGGACAAATTAAACTTATCCAATAGAATTAGGACCTGTGTTAAGGTAATTATAATATCATTTTTACCCTTAATTACCCTATTTACTTTTAACCGGGATAAATAAAAGTCAAAAGTCACTATTCACAAAAAAAAATATTTTAATCTTATTGAACCACATTTTACTAACTAATTTTAATCAAGTCTCTCAAATTTTTTAAATTTAACTCACAGAAGCGGTAAAATTAAGTTTTATGCAAATTTTCAAATGCTCCTAGAAGGTGGGTAAAAGACGGTAAAAATTTCAATAAAATTTTATATATCTAAACTTATTATAAAATGATTCAAATGAATTAAATTGAACATATATAGGTATTATTTATCTATTTTTACCAAAAATATATTAAAATAAAATAACTAATTACTTAAATAAGAAGTCGGTTTTAAACAATAACGTAGTGTTTTCACTATTCATCAAAAATTGAAATTTTTCAGAAAAATACCAAAACTTCCCCCTAAGATAATTTTAATATTATGAAATTACAAATGAAGTCTATTTTACCAAATTAAAAATATAGAATTTGCATTTATTAATTTAAAATTAATTCCCATTGTGAAAACCCAAAAGTAGTTTTTTAAAAGTAAAAACTATCAAAAGATTGACATGTGTTTATGTCAAATTTAAATATAAAATTACTTATAATGACAAAAATTATATTAAATGATAAAAATATAATCTAATTATACTTCCAAACCATTCAAATATATAATTTAACACTATAAATTATTTTGATTAAAAAAAGTTGTTTTCAATTAAAATTTAGTATTTTTTATTATTCTCTCAAATATGAAAGTTATCAGAAAAACACCAAAAAATTATCAAAACTGAATTTCTATCTCCTAATTCTAAATAATAAATTTATTTTGTCAAATTGAATATATAAAACTGTCAAATATTGGATTTAAAAAGGGTTCTCTATTAAAAGGTGGTAAAATTGCATTTTCTGAAAAATATGACCTTTATATAAAAAAATGAATTTGTTCTTATATTATTTCTAAGAAACACATAATATGGATTTTAAAATTATATGGAATATATAAAATTCAAAATTCAGTTAATACTATTCATACCTACTTTTGAACGGGTAGTTTGGTAAGTCGTGCTGCGCTTGAACTCGATGTTGCGTGTTGTGCAAGTTATTGAATTAATTTGAAGAAATAATGTGCTATGAAATATTGGGGTGCTACATTCCCCCCTCATTCAAAAAAATTCTTCATCACAATTTGAAATTGTTCTTTGAAAATAAATGGCTAAAAATAGAAAAATACCTTTTGGAAAACCGAGATCAGAAATTGGGTTAATAAAATTTATCCTTAATAGGAGGGAAAGGGAAATGAAAAGGTTACCACCAAATTATGATCTTAATTAGGATAACAATGGTTGAAATGAACTACACATAATTTGGGGGAAACCATAAATATTTTTAGGGAGTGATTGAGGTCATCAATCACAAACAAGTGTAAAATCGAGGGCCTCAAAGCCATTAATCTATGATGATTTAATATATCATCAGTTCAACAAAGCATAACTTATTAGGATAACAGATTTTTGGTTTTAAGATCCCTTATATAATGTTTAAGAATTAATTTATTCATAGAATAAGAGGAAAAAAATATACTCCACAAGTAGAGTTTCATCCTTCATCTAATTCCTAACACAAACTCATCTTTCACACCAAAAGATAATAGAATTAGAAAATAATATATTTATCTTAATCGTATAGGGTTCCAAACATAATGAATTTATAATTCATTTGTCATAATATTTAAAAAAACTACATTATACAAATGAGGACATCATGTATGCCAGTGGTAGGTAATCCACCCTTGTCACCCTTTGGTTGTGGGTTCATGTATCGCGGCCTTGCCGGACACGACGGGTTGTCGCCTAACCTCCGGGCTGTCCTTTTTATGACAATCCAAAAATAATCTCAAGAAATGATTTAACCTTAAAAATAGTATCCAATGTAAAACTTAATCGATTCCCACCTTTATATTTATCCAAAATACTTATGTCCATACTCACAATCCAAAATTTATAAGGAAGGTAAACACAATGAAGATCCTTTTTTCCACGTAATAACAGGTGAAAACCTTCATCGTATATTATTTTAAAATACTGTAACACCCTAAATTATGATAAAACCTTATTGATTACATTCATGCTCTCTTATTCCTTATTGAAACTTTGATATACTCCTTCTATCCAAAAATGTTGTAAACTCCGACAATGATGGAATATAAAAATCATTAATTAGTTTCAAGGTAGTTAAGAATATCCAATATAATTTATCCAAATTAATCATATATAATTCCAATGTCACTACCTCATTATCATAACCATATAATAGTTTACCTTTCTCTCAACCATGTATTTTCTAAAAAAATAACCTACTATTGAGTCACTTTTCTTGGTTCCACACAGTCTCAAGTCCTTACTGAAATAGTACTATAGTACAATCCTTATATACTCTATAATTCTTATAACATGTACATCATTAATACAATACTCAAATGACACAATAATTTAATTACAACATAAGAAATCTTATCATTAATCTTCATCTTCAGTAGTATCATAACTTGATTATTATCCAATAGTAGCATTTTGGGTATACTCTGATAATTTGGAAATTTATTCACATTGTGTCCCAACTCCTTGAAGATAAAGCATTGTACATTTGAAACCTTTTTATTACCCTTGAAATCATGTACTTGGTGTCTTTTTTCTCTACACTTATAAAAAAATCCCATTCCCTTCAAGCATTTACCAAGGCAATTTTTTCCACAGTTATCACATATGAAAAAATCCTTCATTCCCTTATTCACTTTATCCATATTTATCTCTACAATCCTTTTATTCTCTAGAATCCCTTCAAATCCATCGGACTTAGAGAATTATTTACTTATCTTATTAACACATGATATTATTTCTTCATATGATGAGAATACGTGGGAGACTATTTCCCTTTTAAATATTGGATTAATACCATGAAAGATATGATCCTTTTTAATCTTTCGATCATGTGTATTGTTGGAATTCTCAATCCTTCTACTAAGAACCATTTCTAAACAATGGTATACACTAGGTTAGTTTATGAATCACAATGCATAATTCCAAACTAGTAAAATACCTAACGTAGATAGAAAATATTATGCATATAATCTATAATCATAAAATGTTTTATTTGAGAAATTATTTACTCCTAAATCCTTCATAATGGCTTGTAATGAAAATGTGAATTATCCTAAGAATATCTGATAAGAGTGTCATAACTAAGAGTGTAGCAAGGCATGTTGTCATGTACCAGGATACCCCGGGTCAAGCCCGAAACTCCTTGTCGGATTTTTTATTCCTAGGTATATCTATGCCAGATCCACCTCTACCTACTCGTATCCAGACAGGGATTTATTTCTTGGAAAATACACAAATTCTCTACATTTCCAAAATTCTAGGAAGTTCTTCTATACTAATCCTCAAAGTCTATCTTAGGGTAATGTTCTATAATCATAGTTTAACTAAATCTATTTACAAGGTTGTTACTAAACTTTCTCAGATACCAACTCTAACGCCCCGACCCCAGAAGCCCAGAGTTGGTGCATTATTTTAATACATTGGCATGATTACAAGGAATCAAGTCTTAAAAGATCGATCAATTTAGAAGTCTTGGAAAATCGATTACATACATGAATGTTACATTACATATTAGAAGATAAAACAAAACATAAATTATCCTTTGAGAATTCTATTAATCCCCTTGATTAACCCTGCTTATCAATCATAAAACACTTCTTGGAATCCTAGGAAAATAAAACATAAGAAAGGGGTGAGCTCAGATTCTTAGTAAGGATAACAATATAGTAGAAACTTTCATAAATAAGCATAAAAATTTAAGGCAATGTATAAGACTAAAACACAATACTTTTAATCTTAAACTCCATCATAACATAGAAAAGATAAATCAAATAATGTCATTTACTTATTCACATGGATATTCTACTAGTCAAATAATCACATGTAATATCAATATCCAATTTCATAATGATGGAATGCATAATTAAAGACTTCATAACCACATATTCAAGGCCTTGTGTCAAGACTAAAAATAAGATTTTGTCAATGCCTTATTCCAAGGCACTAGTTTGTCTCATGATACCTATCGATGCATTGAGGAGCTATAGCAGGATCCACCCGTCACTTTCTAAGTTCAATGTATTCCTCATATAAAAAGGTTTGAATATAACATAAACATTCGTATTAAAAATAGAATAAGAAATTTAAATACATTATCCATAAACCATGAATGGTATAAAAATGACACATCCACAGTCAAACATATCACAAAACCTTCAATACAATATTTAATATTTATATCATAATAAATCAGCTTCAAACAATTGTAAAATCCATCAAAGGATGTTGAAATAGATAAAATAAAAAAATATTTGAGATAAATAACTCTTTCTTTTTTTTAAATCATTTAAAAGACACATAATTTATAAAGGAATACATTTAAAGACATTTATGAAACAAAGTGCCCCACACCACTTTGAAACTTTGAAAGGAATTAACATTTTAAAACAATTATTTCCATATAAATAAATCCTTAAAATCATTTTGAAAACATGTACATTAATTAAAAATATTTATAAAAATAAATATTTAAAAAATTTAAAATGATTATATAGTTAAATAGACCCTTCTATAAAACCTTAAAATATTCCTTTTGAAAATATTTTTATGAAATATGGACATTGATGATAAATATGTCCCAGTAAATACTTACTAATAAACAATCTTGGAGAAAAATGAGACTGAGGAATTAACCATTACCTTATAATTTCCCTTGTTTGAGGGTACATTAACCTTCTTTATAATAGTTAAATCATTGTTATTAAATTATAAAAGAACCATATACATAAGTATGATATCATATATGATCTTCTAATATTGCTTTGTTAATAATATTTTGGTGGTATCATCATTTCGGGTGTTAACTGGTCCATTTTCCTTTATATGATTGGTTACGTAATCCATGTTTGTTATGGATAGTATGTATGTGATTAATATCAAGAATGATATTAATTTCTTTAAACATTATCTTTAATCATAAAATGAAATTTATTCTTGAATGGTTATGATGGGGAAATGAATCTCATCGTGTTAATGAAGACGGTAATCTTTACGTAGGCACGAGCAACAATATCATTTAATTGAAGGTGAAATAATAGATAATTGAATGTTATATCACATATACGGAATAATTAACATGTTATATTAATTATTTACATCCATTATATATCATTACTATACCCATACAAATAATAATATATTGAATAACAAATACACCACGACGTGGAGACGGTAAGTCGTACGTACGTACGTATGGTGACATGTCATTCATAGGAGGGATAGAATAATGAAAATTTGAAAGGAATTAACATTTACAATAATGATGTCCATATAAATAAATCCTTAAAATTATTTTGAAAACATTGACATTAATTAAAAAGATTTAGAAAAATAAATATTTAAAACATTTGAAATGATGATATATTTAAATAAACCCTTCCATAAAACCATAAAATATTCCTTTTGAAAACATTTTTATAAAATATGTACATTGATGATAAATATGTCCTAGTAAATACTTACTCATAAACAATCTAGGATAATAATGTGATTGAGAAATTAACCCTTACCTTGTACTTTTCCTCTGTCAATGGTATGTTGGCCTCCTGTATAATAGTTAAAAAAAATTTATTAAATTATACATGAACTATATACATAAATATGATATCATATATTATCTTCTAATATTGCTTTATTAATGATATTTTAGTATTATCATTGTTTTGGGTGTTAACTGGTCTGTTTTCCTTTATATGCTTGGTTATGTAAGCCATGTTTGTTATAGATAGGATGTATTTGATTCATATCCAGAATGATATTATGTTCATTCAACATTATATTTAATCATAAAATGAATTTTATTCTTGAATGGTTACGATGGGGAAATGAATCTCAAATGCATTCGTGGAGACGGTAATATATATGTACGCACGAGCGACAATATCATTCAATTGAATGTGAAATCGTATATAATTGAATGTTATATCATATATAACGAATAATTAACATGGTATATTTATTATTTACATAAATAATACATCATTACTATACCCATCCAAATAATAATGTATTGAATAAAATCTACACCATGACGTGGAGACTGTAAGCCGTACGTAATACATATGGTGACATGTCATTCATAGGATGGATAGAATAATGAATATGATTGTACCATATTTATAATAACATCAAATTATGTATAATATATTGGATTTATTATTTTATAATTGAAAAAACAAATAAAGAGGAATTTGAAGAAGAAAATAACTTGAAAGAGGTGATGAAATATTCACCTCTTCTTCGGGTTCTTCCTTTTATTTTGATCAAAAGGGCTCCTTAGGTTGGACTTATGATCAAATTAATGCCTCTAGGTAGAAGGTAGGATAGTTGATAGGATATTTGGGTAGTGTTTGGCTGAGTAAAATTGCTTTGGAGGTGTTAATTTGAGATAAGGAGAAGTTCCCTTTTATAAGAGAGGTGAGGGGCACCTTAGGAAAAGATTGAAATATTATTTTATAATAAAATCATTTTCGGTTTTTAATGGCCCCAAAATGATTTATTTAGAGTCTATGATGGGGATGGGTCGAAAAAATCTCAACCAATAGGTTTTAGAAAGGTTTTGGTTACCATATTAATCCTATATTTTAGATTTAACTTGAAGTTAAAAAGTTTAACTTTTATAGTGTCCTTGTGTCTTATTATAATAAATGGTTAATAAACTTACTATAAAATGCCAAGATAACCCTAAGTGGTTAATTAATGACATATTAATCATTATATAAGTCCTTTTTCCAAACCTTATATTTTTAGGAATATTATATAATTTAATAATATAATATTAGTTTTACAAACTAATTTATGTCAATTTTGACACTATTTAGTATTTGGTTTTTGTGAAAGTAATCACAACTTAATTACTTTGAACCAAATACATTTAATCATCCCTAACATGTCATATTCACAGATAAAATTCATGGATGTCATCAAAACTATCAAATTATATTTATTTTAATATTTATAATATCAAATATTTTAATATTTCATTAAGAAGGTAATTACCGCGTCATCATAGTGTCATAAATAAATTTAATTATTTAATGTCTAAAAATTATAATTAAAATACAATTATGTAGGAAATATCTATATCTTTATAATTAATGTTTATAGTCAAATTTATCTTATTTATAACCCTATATTAAAAATGTTTTAGTTAATAAACATTGAATTTAACACTTTTAACTCTTCTTTAAATAAAATAATAATAAATGTCCTAATCTAATTCAAGTGGACCTAAAGGATCATATTTTATTCCTAAGGTTATTTTGGGTCGAATTAAACTTATACAATAGAATTAGGACATGTGTTAAGGTAATTATAATATCATCTTTAACCTTAATTACCTTATTTACTTTTAACCGTGGTAAATAAAAGTCAAAAGTTACTATTCACAAAAAAATTATTTTCATCTTATTGAACCATATTTTTCTTAATGATGTTGTAAATACCCATAAAATTTAAGGGAAACAAGAATGTAGTTTCTGACAGCACCTGATTCTGAGGCCCGGTGTGCCCGGAATCATTTTCTAAAGTTTATCTCGGGTACGTTCAGTGAACGAACAAGCGGGTTTTCCTAAATTTTGGCCCGGTGCTCAGAATCGAATTCTGAGGGCACCGATGGAATCGCAGTGCCAGTTTTCGCTTAAGAGGAATTTCACCTCGACGGCAGGTGATCGGGTTTGAGAGTTGGTGTTTAGGTTTCACATGGATTAATAAAATAAAATAAGTGACAACTTATTTTATCTTTGTTGAACCCATGCCATGTGGATAGTGTTGGTTAAAAGCTCCACATGGGAGTTAGTGGTGGGACCGCCACACCCTAACCTCCCATGGGAGGATAATTAGGGTGGAGACCACCCAAGCAGCATAACCTCCCACGAGGGGTTATGACATGGGGTTCACACGGGGCTTAACCCCACATTTAATGGGAGGGGAGGAAATCTCTCAATACTCCCCCATTAATGAGGGAGAGATTCTTGGACTCTAACTCCCCTTTTAATGGAGGAGAATAAAACCACCTCAAAACCCCCTCCCATTTAATGGGAGGAAACCCCTTGACCCTCTCCTTGTTAATTCGGTGGGGACCACCCGGGCCCCTAAACCCCCTCGAAACTCCCCAAATTAATTATGTCATCCACTCGGGCAATTAATTTGGCGGAGTCTCTCCACTTTTGAATTTTTGAATTGTGCCAACCATCATGAACTTAATTAAGTGGGGGCACTTAATTAATTTCCACCACCAAGATTAATAGATTATATTCTATTATTTTTGGGCACGTTCTTGCGCCTTTTTAGTGGAGAGCTTGAGAGAACTTCTTCCTCCAGCGAAGAACGTCGGCGGCGCTTCTTCCCCGACCTTCTTCGGCCTTCTTCCTCGGAGCCCCCCCTTTCTGACGTGGTGCTTCTTCGACGACCCTCCTTCCTCACTCCTCGTCTTCAACGCACCAACGCACGAACTCGGAAGTGGAAGCGTGCGGTGAGCGACGTCATCATCTTCCCCAGCGATGCCGCTTTCCGTGACGCTCTTCGAACATCATCTCTTTATCAAGGTAGGGGTTAATTTTTCTTCTTCGTGAATACTTTCGTCACCGTTCATCTTTTTCTAATTGGGCCACCTGATATCGAAATAACGGGATGAGGTCGGACCGCACGAACACGGTCGACCCTCCTCCCCTTTTTTTGTTGATTGAACTTGTTACGGCATGAGCAAAGGCAGCGCGGTGTCGTTGCACCGCACGGAAACAATTAAGAACAGGTGAAGAAGCGCGGTGTCGTCGCGCCGCGCCGGAGAACCTCGAAGAGGTTGCGGCCGAAGCAGGGTTGCGGTGGAGGGGCACGGCGCTATCGCGCCGCGCAGATCGGACAAGGATGCAGCCTATGGCCGTGGTGGTGCAGGGAGCAGCGGCCGGAACAGCCAGCCGCCGGAGCAGGAGGGCGAGACTGCGGCAGTCCCGCGGCGGCAGCAACCGGTCGGCCGGACCGGGCTGGCCGTTTCAGGGGGAGACTGGGGGTTCATAACCCACAGTTGAAACAAAGAGCAGCCCCCATGTAGGGGTCGTGGCTCTTCAATCAGGGGGGCAGCGCCCCCCCCCCCCCCCCCCCCCCACACCACCCCCCCCTGTCCCGCTCAGCAACCGGCGGGCTGAGCCGCCCGGGCCGGGCCGGGCCGCTCCAAGGCCGGGCCGGACCATGCCCACTGGGCTGGCCCATTCCCTAATGGGATGGACCCGGACCTGGTTCGGGTCGACCCGGTAGGGGTATCGGGCCGGGTCGGACCGGGCCCGAACCCCCTATTTTCGGACAAATCCATTCAAACGCTCATAACTTAGGCTACGGACCTCTGATTGATGCACTATCAGTTATGATGTGATCCTTTGATCGAGACGGTCGTTTAGTTATATTACACACAAGGTTTTGGAGAACTTTGTGATCGTTCGGGTTGGTTCGAACATGAAACCAACCGGGCCCTCGGAGCGGAAACGCTTATAACTTGACCTACGGACGTCCGATTGACGTGCCGTTGACTTTGCTGGATTCCTCATAGTGAGACTGACCTTTTGGCTTACTCTGCTCGAGGTTTGGACGCATATGGAGTGTGGTCGGGTTGGGTTTTACTTAAAAACCAACCGGGTCCCTGGAACGAAAAGGCCAATAACTCTCAGACCAGGTGTTCGATTGACGCGTCGTCTGTCACATTGAGTTCCTTTTGACGATACGGAACTTTGGGATACATCAACTCCAGACTTAGTGTCAGTTGATGTATCATCCCCTCAGCTCGTGGAGCGGACCCTCCCGAAATGAGCTTGCTTTGTGCGGGAACCCTAGAGCTGACTGCGACTACGACGATGATGACGACTATACAGAAATCCTCCGTGGGTTTGACAGCGACGACTACAGCACTCAGCAATCCTATGTGGATCAGTGCCTACCGATCCTGTGTGGATCATATCCTGTGTGGGTCAGTGCTCAGTGGTCCTGTGTGGGACAGCGCATACCGATCCTGTGTGGGTCAGATCCTGTGTGGGTCATTGCGGGGGTTAGTACCTATCGATCCTGTGTGGGTCTGATGGCTTAGATGAATCAGTGGCTACATCTAATCATCTATATCGTCTTCGAAGAAGTATACCTGTGTGAGATGAGTCTTGAATTTCAATCTTATCTTTGATAAGATTGACTTGATATCCTGTGTGGATTACGTTGTGCATTCCTGTGTGGATTGGGTTGCGAATTCTTATGTGGAATGGGTTATGTTTTCCTGTGTGGACTGAGTTGTACTTGGGCTCGGATGTTGGAGCCGACCTGAAATTGATGACTTAGGTATATGTATGGTCATATACCTAAGTAGTGTCGGATGTTACTTCATGATTGTATCTTTCCTTTGTGGATTATCCTTTGTGGATTCTGGGAGACCTCCGGGGGTCTCAGGGTCCCTACTGAGTAGCGTATACTCACCTCTACACGGGCAATGCCTGCACTACGTTGTGTTGGATGCAGATGAAGGACAGCGTTGATCACAAATGAGGCTCATGGAGATAGATGGTACCTGGAGGTGGACCACAGGGTGGTACGTACACGGAGCGGACGACTAGACCCATGGAGCTGTGGAGACTATCTGTACCCAACCTTCAGGTGGGACTTCCAATGGACGGCTCGACGTTGCAGCTTTACTTTTCAGTTGTTGTACTTCCTTTTCAAGTTGTACTTTACTTTCAGCTGGGGTTTGTATTCTGGCCCACTTACTTTTCCGCACTTACTATTGTACCTAGTTTTACTTAGTGTTTACTTATTCTTGCTTACTCTTTGTGTTTGTTTACTTTATAAAGGCAATGCCTTCCCTTTTTATCGGGAATTACGCCTTGGTGCTTGTCGCCAGCCCCTGGCCTATGGAAGGCAGTCTTGGGGTAGTCACGGCAAGGGCCCCGAGGAAGAGTCATGACAGATGTTAACTGTGTCTCTCGAATTTTTAAAATTCAACTCTCAGAAGTGGTAAAATTAAGTTTTATGCAAATTTTCAAATGCTTCTAGAAGGTGGGTAAAAGACGGTAAAAAGTTCAATAAAATTTTATATATCTAAACTTATTATAAAACGACTCCAATGAATTAAATTGAAAATATATAGGTATTATGTATCTATATTGATCTAAAATAAATTAAAATAAAATAACTAATTACTTAAATAAAAAGTTGGTTTTAAACCATAACGCAATGTTTTTCACTATTCATCCAAAAATAAAAGTATTCAGAAAAATACCAAAAAATCACCCTAAGAAAATTTTGATATTCTGAATTAAAAAATCAAGTCTATTTTACCAAATTCAAAACATAGAAGTTTCATTTATTAATTTAAAATTAATTCCTGTTGTCAAAACCAAAAAGCGGGTTTTTAAAAAGTAAAAATTATGAAAAGATTGGCATGTGTTTATGTCGAATTTAAATGTGAAATTACTTATAATGACCAAAATTATATTAAATGATAAAAATATAATCTAATTATTCTTCCAAACCATTCAAATGTATAATTGAACACTATAAATTATTTTGATTAAAAAATGTTTTTTTCAATTAAAATTTATTATTTTTCACTATTCACCTAAATATGAAAGTTATCAGAAAACCCCCAAAAATTTATCAAAACTAAATTTTTATGTCCTGATTATAAATAAGAAGATTAGTTTTTCAAATTGAATATATAAAAGTTTAAAATATTTAATTTAAAAGGGGTTCTCCATTAAAAGGCAGTAAAATTTCATTTTCTGAAAAATACTTCCTTTATCTGAAAAAATGAATTTGTACTTATATTATGTCTAAGAAACACATAATATGGATTTTAAAATTATATGAAATATATAAAATTCAAAATTCAGTTAATACTATTCATAACCGCTTTTGAATGGCTAGTTTGGTAAGTCGTGGTGCGCTTGAACTTGGTGTTGCGTGTAGCGCAAGTTATTGAATTACTTTGAAGAAATAATGTACTTTGAAATATTGGGGTGTTATAAAACATAATATCAGGCCTACTAGCAGTTAAATACATCAAACTACCAATCACTCCTCTATAAGCAGTTTGATCAACTGATTTTCCATTTTCATCAAGATCTAACTAACATGTAGAACTCATAGGGTTACACTACTCTTAATGCTATCAAATCCATATCTTTTCAAAAGATCTTTAGTATAACTACATTGATTTAAAATAATACTTTATTTATTTTTAAATATTTGAAATCCAAAAAAATATTTAAGTTCACCCATCAAACTCATTTAAAACTCGCTTTGCATCATTTTTTAAAAAACATTACATAAAGAATTTTTTGAATATTCAAATATAATATCATCTACATATATTTGATCTATTAAAACTTCTTTTGAAATTATTTTTATAAATAAAGTATGATCTTCAATTCCTTTTATAAATCCTTTAGAAATAATAAAATTGCTCAACTTTTCATACCAAGATCTTGGAGCTTGTTTCAAACCATATAAAGATTTAGATAATTTGAAAACTTGATTTGGAAAATGTGGATTTGTAAAACCTGGGGGTTGTTACAAAAATATCCTCAATTATATAACCATTTTAGAATGCACTTTTAACATCCATTTGATAATGTTTAAAATGCAAGTGTGCTACATAGTCAAGTAAGATCCTAATTGCATCATGTCTAGCTACTGATGCAAATGTATCATCATAATCAATTCCCTATTCTTGATTATATCCTTGTGAAAATAATCTATATTTGGTTTCAACTATATTTCTATCTTCATCTACTTTATTTCCAAAAACCCATTTGGTTCCTGTGGTCAAATTATCCTTTATTCTATCTACAAGTTTCCAAAATTTATTTCTTTCAAACTGATTAAGTTCTTCTTGCATGTACATTACCCAAAATTCATCATTGATCACATCATTGATATATTTAGGTTCAAGTTGTGACAA
The DNA here is from genome assembly GCA_963277665.1 of Viscum album. Lineage (NCBI taxonomy): Eukaryota > Viridiplantae > Streptophyta > Magnoliopsida > Santalales > Viscaceae > Viscum > Viscum album. The sequence continues at coordinate 1,913,784,584 of OY728155.1, forward strand.
TAAGGCTTGATGTTCAACCTGGTTTCTAAAGGAAGATCGATTTTGGGTTCCTCTAACCAAATCTCCAACAACAACATCTAAGGGATGATTTTTAAGAGTCTTAGTTGGTCTAGAAAAGGAAGGGATTATTATTTCAGGTAGGTCAAGTTGATCTGGTTCATTACGGTTAGTATCTGGAGAACTTCCAGAACTGGTAGTTTTCACAGATTCCTTCACATGATGATTTTAGGTTTTATCATTAATGTCCAGATTGTATATATCCTCTTTAATATTTTCTAGTGAGGTATTGGGATCATGTGGATTTGTTTCATCAAACTTGATATGAACATATTCCTCCAAACATTTGTTTTTCTTATTAAAGACTCTATTGGATTTTCTTGATGTAGAATATCCAAGAAATATTCCTTCATCACTTTTGTGGTAAATTTATCTATATTATCTTTAGTGTACATAATATAAACTTTACATCCACAAACATTAAAATAACTTACTTTGGGTTTCCTATTATTACACAACTCATAAGTAGTTTTCTTAAGGGTGGGTCTGATTAAGACTCTGTTTATTATATAAAAAGTTGTATTAATAGCTTCAGTCCAGAAATAAATGGGTAGGTCATATCCATTGAGCATAGTTAGGGAAATTTCATTTAGGGTTCTATTTCTTCTTTCTACCACACCATTTTGTTTAGGTGTCATAGGAGAAGAGAAATTATGATTGTATCCATTTTGTGAGAAAAAAGATTTAAAATATTGATTCTCAAATTCACCACCATGATCACTTCTTAATGATTTAATCTTAATTCCACTGAGATTTTCTATAGTCCTAGCATACTTGGTAAAGTGAGAACAAGATTCACTCTTGGGAGCTAGGAAAAAGGTACATGTGTACCTAAAGAAATCATCTACAAGAACATAAACATAGTACTTCCCATTTAGACTTGAAACTCTAGATTGTCCAAAAAAATCCATGTGAACCAACTCAAGAGGTTGAGATGTAGTTACTTATTTCTTTGGTTTGAAAGAGAATTTATGATGCTTTTCTTTTTTACAAGGATTACACACCTTATTGTCTTGAAACTCTAATTTTAGTAGGTCTTTAACTAAAACTTTTCTAGTTAACTTATTAAGAGAGTGTGTGTTTCAATGTCCTAGTCTTCCATTCCAGTTCCAAGACTCTTTGTGAAAGGCATTTAGAAATGATACATTCTATGAGGGGAGTGTGTCTAGATTTATAACATATACATTATCATTTCTAAATGTAGTAAAAACTAAGTTATTCTTGGCATCAAAAACATGGCATGAATCATTTTTTAATTTAACATTAAATCCATCATCACACAATTGAGATATGCTGAGCAGGTAATACTTTAATCCATCAACATACAGTACTTTACAAATTGAAATAGAGTTTGGGTTACCAATCTCACCTATGCCGATGATTTTTCCTTGTCAATTGTCACCAAATGTGACATGTCCTCCATCAATCTTGATAAGACTTTTAAATCTTGAATAATCCTATTTCATATGTCTTGAACAGACATTGTCCAAGTACTACAGATTTTTATAGGATCTCTTTAGGTTGTTTACCTATAAAACAGTTCATCCAAGAAATGACTTTGGTACCCATATTTTTCTGGGTCCACATATATTAGTGACATAATATTTAGGAACCCACAATTGTCTTATGGGATTCCTATATTCAGAATATATATTGTTTGAAAAATAAACTATGTTTGTTCCTAAATAATTGGATGCCTTAAAAGAATTATTGGAATTGGAACTTGCTATAAAATTCTGGTTTTTGAAAAAAGTAGCATATTTTCTAGATTTGGTTAAAAAAGGTGGTTTAGATAAATTTCATTGACATAGTTGATATGATATCCCAAAAGTATACTTAGGAGCTATTTGTTTACCAAGAATTTGACTAAGATTATTTTTCCCATTAGTAAACTTTTCTAAGCATTTATTCAATTACTCATTAGACATTTTTAACTCATTTTTCTCCCTAATCAGTTGAGCATTTTTTTCTTTTCCAGTTGTAAGTTCAGATTTAACAGTCAGAGTAAGAGAATGTTGTTTTTTAAAAGATTTATACTTATCTTTAAACTCATTAAAAGTTTCTTCTAGCATGTTTTAATATTCAAATAGTTCACCATTTTTCATATTCTTATAATCACTTTCAGAATAATAATAATTTTGTAGAGGAGAGTCTAAGGTTACCCCATTTGTGTTTGTCATAAAACACATATTATCCATATCATATTTCTCATTTTGAGAAGAAGAATATTCACTTGAGCTATCCTTAGAGGCACTACTGGTGTCCTTCATTGCTTTCTTATACTTTTTATCCTTATCTTCATACTTTTTCTTGTATTTCATATTTGGGCAGTCATCCTTGACATGTCCTTTCCTTTTACATTGGTAGAAAATTATCTATTCTGGTTTATCATTTCTTTTCCAATCCTTTTTTGAATTTACCTTGTTATCATACTTTCCTTTATAATTGGGATTTTTGAAAAAATTCTTTTTCGTATAAAATTTATTGAATCCTCTAGCCATCTGGTCTATTTCTTCATCACTATCCGAAGATACTTCTTCACTACCGGAGCTTTCTATAGAAGCTGGAACTTTCTCTATGTCTTTACTTCTATATGCAGTAGTATTGAAGGCTACAAACTTTTGTTTTGGTTCATCCTCTTATTTATTTACCTTCAATTCCTCTTCATACATCATTAATTTTCCAATCAACTCTTTCACTAGAATCTTATCAATGTAGTGTGATTCCCTAAAAGATACAGATCTCCCATTCCATATTTCTGGTAAGCATCGCATAATCCTCATAATATGCTATTTGGTTGTTACTTCTCTTCTTAAATAAATCATGGTATTCACAATTTCATTGAACCTGTGATACATATCAAAAATAGACTCATTAGGATTCATTCTGAAGTTGTCATATTTAATATCATAATTATTTAATCTCATTTCTTTAACATTAGATGTTCCTTCATGAGAAACTGACAGTGTCCTAAATCTCATGTATTGTTTTACAAGTAGAAATACAGTTAAACTATTCATCACCTAGTTAACAGTACAGAGCATTCATTTCTTTCCAATTATTGTTATAGGCAGTCTTGGTAGGTTCATCCCAAGTGTTTCTAGCAGTTTTAGGAATTGCATATTTACTTTCAATAGCAGTATAGATCTGAAATCCCATGCTTTCTAGATGTATTTTCATTTTAAGCTTCCACTAAGCATAGTTAGTTTCATTAAAGAAAGGTGTTCTATTGGTAGAATCCCATTCTAATATATTATCCATGATACAGATTGTAACAGAATTTCAAAGAGATAAAAATTTATAAATAAATGAAATTTTGATATCTTTGAACAACAACTATAATCACAGTTGACAAGATTTAAAAACTGAAAATAATTTTCAATTCCTCTGATACCAAATGTTGGTTGGAGTAGATCACTCAAGAGGGGTCAATTGAGTATCTATAAAAATTTCTATTAAAATTGGTTCTTTAAAAGAATATCCCCCAATTAAAATATAATCAAAGTCAGTTTGTAGTGAATTTATAAAAGCCCTGAATATTCAATTAATTTATTATAAGATTGATTAGTTCTCAGCTTTACCAATATAAAGATTAGTAAAACTTTTGAAACTAATATACTGATTAAAAATAGATATAAACAATTTCTAAACTACCTATAAAAGTTCAATTTATCTTAATGTGAAATGAACTAAACATAGATCAAATTAAAAAAAAGACAAACTACACAGCGGATAAAAACAAGAGGTTCAGTCTCAAGCTGAGACTTAGTCCTCTCCCATTGGTGATCAACTGCCACCAAGTAGTTTATATTAATAAACTTTTGATCCACACCCTGGATCGGGGTTCAAAATAGCACATAGGTCTTTCCAGGTCACACTTGACCTCTACCACAGTTATTCGTGGGAAGACTAACAAACAGATCACACAAGATCTCTTCCACTATTCTACGTGGGGTACAATAGTAAAAAGATATTGAGTGTGTGGATATTTTAGTATCCTCTAGTTATTCATAGAAGACAATGTTTTTGAAACAAACAGATGCACACACTTCTCAAAAAGTAAACACAATATCACAATAGATTTATAAAAGAAGAAAAGTGTTTTGAAATCTCTGTGTGTTGTGCAGTAAAGCTCTAGACTCAATGGATGTAGAGAAAATGATATTTGATTCCTCTTCTGAAAGTTAGATTCAGAACAGAGTATCGCAGTCTCTGTAACCTAGATTTTAGGTGTGAAAAGGTTCAGATCTTCAATGTCGGGATGTTTCTTGTAATATTAAACTTATTGTGTACTCAAGCTTGGAGTTCTTCTATTTTCAATATCTTTCACATTAGCACAGACTACCAATATTTTTCGTTGGTTAAGAGAGACACATTTTTTAAATTTGATCTTGTAATCCTTTTATACTTCAAGGTCCAATAGGCATGAAAATCTCCCCACGTGTGTGCACCCCGTACTATCTACAAATAGTCCTATAGACAATATTAAATAATGTCAGAAACATTAATTTGTCTAAATTTGACTGTTATAAATAAATTTTAAACAGTTATTTATTACTATCGGTGAGTTATAATTATTGGTGAGTCATTTTCATCGGTCTTTCATCATTGGTTTGTCAGCATCGGTCTATCAACATCAGTGTGTCAGCATCGGTCTGTCGAACATCAGTGTGTCAAACATCGGTGTTTCAAACATCGGTGTGTTGAACATCGGTGTGTCGAACATCGGTGTGTCGATCATCGGTATGTCGGAAAATGGTGTGTGGAACATCGGTGTGTCGAACATCGGTGTGTCGAACATCGGTGTGTCGAATAATAGTGTGTCAAACATTGGTGTGTCGAACATCAGTGTGTCGAACATCGGTGTGTCAAACATCAGTGTCAGGGACTCTGAGAAAATTATGAAGTGTATGTGTTACACATAACATCACTATATTAAGTGAAATCCAAAAATACAAGTCAATATACACTTATAAACATATTGATTCAAAAATATAGTTTATTGACTTATTGAAATATATTGTTCTATATGATATAATTTATTTACTTTGATATATTAAATGGAATGAAATAGTAGAATCTATAGATTGACATTATTTTTGATTATGAAAACTACTATAACATAGAGGGTCTATCACTCACACTTCTGCTGAGATATACCATTAGTCAAGAGGTCTATGACATTATCTTCCATTGGTACTAAGATTGTTGTCACTTCACCCCTTTGATAAAATCCCTCAAGAGGTAATGATTCCAGAGTATATTTGTTTTTCGTTGGTGTGACCTTGGATCTATTAAAAGACCCACTACTATAGTATTATCACAATACAATGTGATAGGTTCTTTACTACTATGTACCACATCAAGATACTAGAAAAAGTTCCATATCCAAATGGATTCCTTGGTTGTATCATAAACCTCTACATACTCAAAATCTGTTGCAGAATCAGCGAAAACTTGCTGATTTAAACTCTTCCATCTCACAATTCCTCAGTTGATATTGAAAATATATCTTGACTATGAATTCAAATCATTCTGATCTGTCTAAAAACTAGAATTTTTATATCCCCTGATGACTATCTTCTTTGTCTCCTATATACAAAAAGAACATATCCTTAGTTTTTCTCATATACTTAAGGAATTCCTTAAAAGTATACCAATGTTATTATCATGTATCTTCTTGATATCTTCCTAACATTATCAATGCATAGGTAACATCAAGACTAATACATAAAATGTCATACATGATTGATGCTATCACCGAAGCGTATTTGGTATCACTCATTCTCTCTTTCTCCTATTGTGTCTAAGGACACATTTTCTTAGAAAGATGTAAACCATGTGATACCAAAACCAATCCCTTCTTGGATTATTCTATACTAAATATATTTAGTATCTAGTAAATATATGTACTTTTAATTAGTGCAAACATCATTTTGGATCTATCATGAATGATCTTGATCCCTAGAATATAGACTACTTCACCTAAGTCCACCATGGAGAAACGCATGATTAACCAGTCCTTAACTAACTGTAATAATGGTATATCACTTCCAATAAGTAATATGTCATCAACATATACTACTAGGATAACTACTGCATTCCCACTAAACATTTTGTAAACACCTGGATCTCCTTCATTCTTAATGAAACCAAATTCTTTTATTGATTCATTGAATCAAAATATTCCATGACTTGGATGCTTGCTTGAATCCATAAATTGATCTCTACAACTTGAAAATCCTTTTGGAATCAACTGGAGTTACAAACTCTTATGGTTGTTTCATATAGACATCTTCTTAAAGGTTCCCATTAAGGAATGAAGTTTTGGAATCCATCTTCCAAATCTCATAGTCATGGTAATCTGTTGTAGCATGTATAATTCTAATGGACTTAAACATGGAGACTGATGAAAATTTTTCATCATAGTCAATTCCTTGATTCTTTTTAATCCATTTATCCACCATACTTGATTTATAGGTATTTACATTACCTTCCATGTCATGTTTTCTCTTGAATACTCATTTTCACCCTACCAGATTTAAATCAATTGGTGCATTTACCATAACCCAAACATAGTTCTGATACATGGAATCCATTTCAAAAGTCATGGCTTCTTTCCATATTGCATCTTTTTTATCTATAATTGTCACACACGGTATTTTTGTCTTTGTATGGATCCGGACCATTGGAAATCCCGATCCTTTTCATGGGTATTTGGTGAGATGAATCCTAATTTTTAAAGTTTCATATATTGCTAACCACCCTAATTTGGTATCCCCATTGTTTGTTTAGTAGTTTTTGAAGAAAGGGTGGTTACTTCATGATTTGGGCCAACTGTGAGCCCATTCCCAGTTTTAAGAACCGAATTTGTTTCTTTTATAAATCTTTTGTTTTCTATCCTTTTTCACCCATTAAACTTCTCAATTGTACTATACTGATATATTAAAACTTATTTATCCTTTTTTACCCATTAGAAATTCATAAGCAGGGTGAATTTGGGTTACTTATTTAGGTATTGGGTCATCCCATGGGCCCATTTCCTGTTTTAAAAAAATAATTCGTTTCTTTTATATCGTTTTCATTTTTTAATATTTTTCGGTGATTCCACCTCCCCCTATAATACTATTACCCTATCCCCACCCTCATAATCTATTTACCCTCTTTAGAGCTCATATGGGTCGCGGATTAGGGCGAATATTTTCAGGATAGCTCAAATCGTCCAGAATTTACAAGGTAAATTGTATCATTGATAAATAAATCAATTCGTAGTATTTTGGCCAGAAATATTCTTTCCTTGGTTCTTACAGACCTTATGAGTCTCTCCAATAATTTCAATCCATTCCCTTCTCTCTAGGGTTTCAAATATAGTGGAAGACGAAGAGTTTTCTAGGGTGAAAGGTGAGATTCATTATCCTTTCTCCTTCCTCTTCCCCCCCCCCCTTTCATTACTTCTTGGATTTATATTGTCCCCTAGTATTTATAGACCTAGGGTTTTGTTATACCATGTTTTTTTTATGGGCTTTCTGTTTGTTTAGGTCTGGTCTTTATAGTTTTAGAGTTTATAAACCCACAGTGGGTGATTTCGGGTGTGCGTTTCAATTACACCAAGGATTTGAGGTAGGAAATCCATTGCACATGCATTTATAATTCAAGTTTAATCATTTTAATATTCTAATAAACTGATATAAATATTTATTATTGTTTTTAAGCCTTTGGATAATTTTCTTGGTGTGTAAAGTGGTTGTTTAATCATTGTTTTGTGAAAGGTAGTGTTGTTTTGTCATGAAAGTGATCAACAAGTATTTGTTTAAATGTTCTGTTACCTTTTGAAAATATTTTGTGAGGTTTATAATCTATTTTATGGTATTTTTAACATTTTACAGTATCTTGAATGAAAATATGACATTCAATTGGTGTTTTTTCCTTTTCACATACTTAAAATAAATTGTTTTGTTTAAAAAGGGCATGTCATGTGTTCGGTAAATTGCCCGGTTGGATTTTATGTGTGATGTGTGATTTAAAAGTTATTTGTTTGGATTTATAAATTAATTGGAAGAATCATAAATATTATTTTTGGTTCCTTATATGGATTTCCAATTTGGATTTGTTTTTACAAACAAGTGGGTTTTTGGTTTACAACATATTTTGGCCCGAGTTTCCCAAAAAATGGATTGTTTCACATATTTATGAAAATGGTTGTGTTTTGAATATGTAACCTGAGTATTATAATAGATTTATGAATGTAGTTTTCTGATGTAAACGGTGTTTATACACATCCTTAATAAAATTAAAATGCACACTTTCGTCAAACATTAGTTTTGAGAAAATGTTTAAAGGCCTGTTTGGCATTTCCTAGAAATGAAGGAGTGTTTTACTTGTGTATACCAAGTTGTGCAATTGGGAATGTTTTATGGTCCATTAAATGATTTTATTAAATGTTTCTAGGGATGAAAAATATTATTTAGTTTGGTTTTTATGTTTTTTTATAATTAAAAGAGTGTTTTTGAATGAGTTTTATGTGCAAAGCCTCAATAAACTTCATGAAATTGTTTTACCAAAATATTTAGCGGTTTGTTGATTCGTTTAAGAAATGTGAAGAAATATTATAGTATGTTTGTGTTTTTATGGTTTGGTAATGGACTGTGGATGTGAAATGCGTATTTTATAATATGTGTAACTTGATTGAGCACTAAAGGGAATCCCAGGTATCTAGGTGGGAGGACGTGTACTAGTATGCTAGTGATTCTGTGGGGGTTGGCCTCTGTTTCACGTAGCAAGTTTTACGATGACAACACTAACTAAACTATGATGATGATGATGATTGGGGACCACTAGGTTATGGTTATGTTCCCTACTAGTTTATCATGCATGATAATGGATATTTATTATGGTTACTTTCACCGAGATACGAGGTACCTGGGGATCACAACTAACTATTACCTATGGGTGTTCCCGTGAGTAGTGCTCATTGGCTATTTTTTACTCACCATCGGCATATGGTGTGTTTGGTTGGTAAATTAAGTAGTATGTTTTATTTATTTAAAAGTTAAAATTCGTTAAAGCAGCCCTCTTGAAAACTATTTTCATTTTGAAGTTGCACCTCTTTGAAAAAAATTGTTACTTGCATTTTTGTTTATTAAACATGCATGTTTTTGTCTGATAATTATTATAGCATGGAAACTCATTTGAAAGCCATACTTTCATATCTATAATTTAAAACTATAAATTGATGATTCTTTTATTTTAAAGGAATGTGCATTGGGAATAGAATATCGGGCTAACCTACTGAGTTTTAATACTCACGCATATAGTCTTCTTCTTTTTTTATCCCTTGTGCAGGTTTCATATTTAGTTCGATCGCCTTTGGAGACATTTGATCATTGTGTTGGAGAGTGACCAGAAGTGTCACATGGAGTTAGTTGGTCATCAGGATTGTTCAGTTGAGTTGTTGGTTTTGTTCTACTTTTAGTTTCTTGTACAAATAATATTTAGTTCAATTTTTATATAAATTCATTTTAGGTTGTCCGTTTATTTCTGCTGTTTATTTGATTGTTTATATATGGGAAAAAGTGTTCCCTTGTGTACTCTATTTATGCCCTTGGTGCTTGTCACCATCCCGGGAGGATCGGGAACGCCTCTTGGGACTTGTCGTGGGCTGGCCTGGGTGACCGGTTCAGGGTCGACTCGGGCTGGTTCGTGACAAAATGGTATCAAAGGAGGTCGGATCTTAGCATACCTTTGTTTTTAGAGGACCCTTGTTATTTTAGGGATGTCAAGGTAGATGGAGTAGTATTTTTGGGACTTTATGGGTAAGTGCAAGAAGAGCATCGCGAACTCTTTCTTGTTCTAATCCTCTGGTTTCCAAGGGAAGTCCAGTTTTATTAGTTTCCTTTGTTCTTGTAGATTGTTTGGTGTTGGGATATGACAAGGGGAGTCTGACTAGTGGCCTCCGTGACCTCGCAGGGCCTGGAAAGCCATGTGGAGCTCAGGAATGGTCCTAATAAGTCTCTCTGTGTTGGTGTTGTGTTTGGCATATGGCCGCCAACCATATGGTCAAGTCATGCACCGACACTAGTTCCCTTTTTTTGGGTCTCTTGAACCTTTCTTGAATTCTGAATTTTTGTTTTTAAAATCCTTGTGTGAGAATTGTGGAAATGGGTTTTAAAGGAAGGATTAGATTTTGAAAAGTGAAAAAGGGGGTTTTCAAAAATTAAATATAATAATGTTTTTGGAAGGTTGTGTTTTTGTAAAAAAAAGGAGGGAAGTGGAAATGATTTAAAGGGATTGGATTATCCATAATCAAAACTTGTGGTTTGTTGAAATAAAATGTTTTGAAATTGTAAATCATTTTAAGGTGATTCTGTATCTTTGTTTTAAATGGGGTATTTTGGGATGTTAAAAAGTTTTTCAATCGGATAAATTAGTTTTGGCAATTGGTTTTGATCGGTTGGTGTTTTACTAGAAATGGTATTGGTCTCAATGAACCTCGGATTATGAAAATATACCTTGCTGAATTTTTTTAAAAAAAATGGGAAGGGGTTGTTTGGAGTGGCTTGGTTATTTAAAATGTTTTTAAAAATTAAAAGGGGTAGGTTTTTAAGAAAATGGTTCTTAATTAATTGCGGTTTTATTTGTTAAATATGAAAAGGTTTTTTTTTTGACTTGGTGGTTGGTGTTCCTTATGAAGGTAATTTTTTGTTGGAATGATGTTCTTTTGTTTTAGCCTTTGGTGTTTTCATGGGTGCTCACATGCATGGTCTTATTTATATCTGGAAGGATGGCCTATATGTTATGGTTCTTGGGTGCCTGGGGTGTCATGGAAATGTGCATGTGGGTGAGACTTGATGAAACACCATTAGTGAATGTGGAAACCCACCAAGTTAGTTTGTTTTTTCAAAATTGTTTTGAGCTGAAAATTGTGGCCTTTTTTAAAACCAATGGTTATGTGGCTTTATTTTTCTATGTCTTATAAGATTTTTTTATTTGGTTAGATTCCATGTGATCTAGAATTCATAGTCTTGTTGTATCTTGAAATGAGATCTTGTTGGTCGCTCGGTTTTGGAGTGATTTCCATGGGGTTTCTAAAGATGTGTTTGATGTTGTGATGTGGCCATGAATAGTTCTCCATTGGAAATATTTCCTACTGATCAACCTAAAGACTCATTTCAAATGTTAAATACACCTCTATTGATGATGACTCAACCTGTTTGTTGGAATAGAGATATGTTTGGGATCTATTAAAAGTGCTTCTAGGTTGTGATAATTATTTTGGACAGAGCAGTTGTGTTCGGTGATGTTGATGTGTTTCATCGTATTCCTTGTCCATTCTACCCCTCGTTTGGAGTGAGACATAATTTTGATATGTATCTATGAATTTTTATTTAGATGAAGGTTTTTTTTGATCATGTGAGGTTTTTTTGAGTGGTGTGATCCTTATCACTTGACTGCGGTGCAATAAATGCTTCAAGAATCAGGGCTCCAGCCATAGGCCTTGGAGTGAAGATTTTCACGCAGTTAGGAAATCGACAGAGGTGTGGAGTGCTTGATTAGGATAATTTCTCCTCTGTTTCGGTAGGTTAGTTTCTATGTCAATGTTTTGGTTCCTCATTTCTGTGAATTTCCCTTTGTCGCAACAAGCGTGGTGGACTTAACCCCTCACACAGTGTCTATGGTTATTCCTTCATGGATGTGGGTTTTCAATAAATGTCCATGTGTGGACATCCTATAAAAATAAGGTGAAGTATTGGTGTTACCTATTCATAGTTGGAGATTTTTGGGTAGTTTATTTGTTTCTTTTGTGGTTTCAGTGGCCAAATTATTGGGTCCCCTTCCCTCCCATCCCTAAGTGGCGGGGGTCCAGAACTGTGCTGAATGTGTTGGCCAAGTTTGTGTCCCCTCCATTCGGGATTGGGTGGTTTATATGTTCATGATGTAACCCTGTTAACTTGGTATAGTAGGTTTTTGTAGGAGGGATTTTTTGGGCTTGTGTGAGTGAGGCCCAATTCTTGATCATGTTGAATTCTTGTCTGTTCGTTGCTAGTTGGTTTCTAATGGTGGGGAGACCCACCATGGGTCTCCTGGATTTTAATCCTAAGAACATTTCTAATTCTAGTTGATTCTTAATGGTGGGGATTCCATTCTTGACTCCCTTGGAATATTTGGTTTTTGTGATTTCTCTTTGGTTTGGGTGATGGTTGGGTTCATTGAGAGAAGGCCCAACAATCAGGTTCTTGGCTTGGTTGTGGAGGTGGTGGCTTCATCTTTCCATTGATTTTCCAGACGTGGTTGTGAGTTGGGTTTTGTGTGGGCAAGAGTATTAAGTTGAATTGTTGGTGATTGATATCTCCATATCTTTATAGGATGGATTATGTTGTTAAGGAATCCTTTGGTGTTGATTTTTTTTCAGCCGGAAAGTGTTATGGCTTTCCGGGGGCGGAAAGCTTTAATGGTGGGGAGAATTGTCACACACGATTTTTTTTTCTTTGTATTGATCCGGTCCATTTGAAATCCCGATCCCTTTAATGGGTATTTGGTGAGATTAATCTTGAGTTATGAAGTTTCATATATGTCTAACCAACCTAATTTGGGATCCCCATTTTTTGTTTAGTAGTTTTTGAAGAAAGGGTGGTTACTTCATGATTTTGGCCAACCGTGAGCTCATTCCCAGTTTTAAAAACCGAATTTGTTTCTTTTATAACTCTTTTTTTTCATCATTTTTCACCCATTCAACTTCCCACATGTACTATACTGATATATTAAAACTTATTTATTCTTTTGGACCCATTATAAATTCATATGTAGGATGAATTTGGGTTACTTATTTATGTATTAGGCCAGCCCATGAGCCCATTTCCTTTTTTAAAAAAATAATTTGTTTCTTTTATATCTTTTTCATTTTTTAATATTTTTCTGTGATTCCACCTCCTCCTAGAATCCAATAACCCTATATTAACCCTCATAATATATTTACCCTCTTTAGAGCTCATATGGGTCGCTGATTAGGGAGAATATTTTCAGGATAGCTCAAATCTTCTAGAATTGACAAGGTAAATTGTATCAATCATAAATCAAACAATTCGTAGTATTTTGGCCACAAATATTATTTAATTGGTTCTTACAGACCTTATGAGTCTCTCCAATAAGTTTCAAGCCATTACCTTCTCTATAGGGTTTCATATCTAATGGAATACGAAAAGTTTTCTAGGGTGAAAGGTGAGATTCATTCTCCTTTCTCCTTCCTCTTCCCCGCCTTTCATTATTTCTTTGATTTATATTGTCCCCTAGTATTGATAGTCCTAGAGTTTTGTTATACCATGTTTTTTATGGGTTTTCTATTTGTTTAGGTCTGTTATTTATAGTTTTAGAGTTTATAAACCCGCGGTGGGTGATTTCGGGAGTGTGTTTCACTTACGCCAAGGATTTGAAGTAGGATATCCCTTGCACATGCATTTATAATTCAAGTTTAATCATTTTAATATTCTAATAAACTGATATAAATGTTTATTGTTGTTTTTAATCCTTTGTATAATTATCTTGGTGTGCAAAGTGGTTGTTTAATCATTGTTTTGTGAAAGGTAGTGTTGTTTTTTCATGAAAGTGCTCAACCAATATTTGTTTAAATGTTTTGTTACCTTTTGCAAATATTTTGTGAGGTTTATAATCTGATTTAGGGTATTTTTAACATTTTACAGTATCTTGAATGAAAATATGACATTCAATTGGTGTTTTTTTTCCTTTTCACATACTTAGAATAAATTGTTTTGTTTAAAAAAGGCATGTCTTGTGTTTGGTAAATTGCCCGGTTGGCTTTTATGTGTGATGTGTGATTTAAAAGTTATTTTTTTGGATTAATAAAGGAATTGTAAGAATAATAAATGGTATTTTTGGGTCCTTATATGGATTTCCAATTTGGATTTGTTTTTACAAACAAGTGGGTTTTTGGTTTACAACATAATTTGGCCCGAGTTTCCCAAAAAATGGACCATTTCACATCTTTATGAAAATGGTTGTGTTTTGAATATGTAACCTAAGTATTATAAGAGATTTATGAATGTGTTTTGCTGATGTAAATGGTGTTTATACACATCCTCAATAAAATTAAAATGCACACCTTCTTCAAACGTTAGTTTTGAGAAAATGTTTAAAGCCTCGTTTGGAATTTCCTAGAAATGAAGGAGTGTTTTACTTGTCTATACCAAGTTGTGCAATTGGGATTGTTTTATGGTCCATTAAATGATTTTATTAAATGTTTCTAGGGATGCCAAATATTATTTGGTTTGGTTTTGATGTGTTTTTATAATTGAAAGAGTGTTTTTGAATGAGTTTTATGTGCAAACCCTCAATATACTTCATGAAATTGTTTTACGAAAATATTTAGCGGTTTGTTGATTCGTGTAAGAATTGTGAAGAAAGATTATGGTCTGTTTGTGTTTTTATGGTTTGTTAATGGACTGTGGATGTGAAATTTGTATTTTATAATATGTGTAAATTTATTTAGCACTAAAGGGAATCCCAGGTATCTAGGTGGGCGGACGTGTACTAGTATGCTAGTGATTCTGTGGGGGTTGGCCTCTGTTTCACGTAGCAAGTTTGACGATGACAACACTAACTAAACTATGATGATGATGATGATTGGGGACTAGTAGGTTATGGGTATGTTCCCTAATAGTGGCTAGTTTACGAGAACATGTATTTATTATGGTTACTTTCACCGAGATACGAGGTACCTGGGGCTCACAACTAACTAGTACCTAGGGGGGTTCCCGTGAGTAGTGCTCATTGGATATTTTGTACTCACTGTCGGCATACGGTGTGTTTGGTTGGTAAATTCAGTATTATGTGTTATTTATTTAAAAGTTAAAATTATTTAAAGCATCCCTCTTTAAAACTATTTTCATTTTGAAGTTTCACCTCTTTGAAAAAAATTGTTACTTGCATTTTTGTTTATTAAACATGCATATTTTTGTCTGATAATTATTATAGCATGGAACCTCATTTGAAAAACATACTTTCATATCTTGGATTTAAAACTATAAATTGATGATTATTTTATTTTAAAGGAATGTGCATTGGGAATAGAATATCGGGCTAACCTAATGAGTTTTAATACTCACGCCTATAATCTTCTTCTTTTTTTAGACCTTGTGCAGGTTTCATCTTTAGTTTAATAACCTTGGGCGACATTTGATCATTGTGTTTGAGAGTTACCATAAGTTTCACATGGAGTTATTTGGTCATTGGGATTGTTCATTTGAGTTTTTGGTTTTGTTCTAATTTTAGTTTCTTGTACAAATAATATTTAGTTCAATTTTTATATAAATTAATTTTGGGTTGTCCATTTATTTCCGTTGTTTGTTTGATTGTTTATATATGGGCGAAATCATTCCCTTGTGTACTCTATTGATTCTCTTAGTGCTTGTCACCACCCTAGGAGGATCGGGAACACCTCACGGGACTTGTCGCGGTCTGGCCTGGGTGACTGGTTCAGGGTTGACTAGGGCTGGTTCATGATAATAATTCCTATTTATAATAGATTGGTTCATCATTTTCAACCAATGACAAGTCACCATCTTCAGTGAATAGAAAACCATATCTCTCCATTTCGCTTACCCCTCTTGTGATCCTGCGTAGTAATTATGTTTCACTGACTACTTCTTCCAGAGGGAACTATGGAATCTGTTCATATAACAAATTTTTCATATCTTGAGCATAAACTTCATTGATGTCAATCTTGATCCCAATATCCTTTTTGTGGATTTTCTCCCTCTCAAGAAATACACCTTTTCTGGTGATAGTCACTTCCTTTTTGGAGGGGTTGTATAGGTAGTATCCCTTTTTCCTTAGTATAACCAATAAATATAAACTTTGTACCTTGAGGTTCTAGTTTGTTTCCTAATAAGGAATTAACAAAGTATTTGTATCCCATTACACATGTATACAAAAAAAAACGAGTTTTCTTTCCACTCCATAACACGAAGGGAATTCTGTTTTCTACTTTAGTCGATACTCGTATTGATGTATATATCACAGTTTATAATGCATATCTCTAAAAGAATAATGAAATATCTACATGACTCATCATTGTACTTAACATGTTTGAGAAGGTATGGTTCCTCATTTCACTAACACCATTACACTATGGTGTTTACGGTGTATTTAGTTGAGATAGAACCCCAAACTCCAATAGAAGGTCAATAAAATCTTGGTTAAGATATTCACCACCTCAATTTGATTGAAACTTCTTTATCTTCTTTCCAAGTTTATTATATACTTCATTCTTTAATTCCTTGAATTTATAAAATAATTATGACTTATAGATCATCAAATAGACAAAACCATATCAACTCAAGTCATAATTAAAAGTTATGAAGTAATAATAACCACTTATATCTTACACTGGAAATGGTCTACACACATCAGTGTGTACCAATCCTAGAAGTTCTGTGGCCCTCTCGCCCTATCCATAGAATGGAGGTTTGGTAATTTTTTATTATAAACAATAATGATGTCTATCAAGTGATTTTTTCTCAAATGAGTCTAAATAACCTTCTTGATAGATCTTTGTCAAATGCTTCTCATTTACATGGTTGAGATAGAGATTCCATAACCGGGTGTTATATGAGTTGTGTGAAAAATATTCTTTATCAGTTTATAATACTTGGTTTTCATAATTTAATACATAAATACCTTTATTTAAATGTTCCATATCATAAGATATGTTTTACTTGAAAAATTAGAAACTTTAATTTCTAAACTTGAAAATAAATCCATCTGTATCTAGGGATGATACAAAAATTATGTTCTACGTAACCATTGGTACATATTAACAATATTTTAAAACCAAAATTGTTTCTATTATAAATTAAAGGTGGTTGTTGACAATGGATAGAGCATCCAACCCCCACAATTATCAGCTCTCAAATCCACCTCTTCTCTAGCAAACTTTCGGAATCTACATGGTTCCTACATTTGAAAATACAAGTGTAACATCCCAGGTAAATAAAGAATATTACTTTTTCATATTTGTTAATATTTGTGAATAAAATATTAATATTAATTTAATTGGAACGCTATGTTCGATGGCGTACTCAATACGCAACAACGAGTTTCTTTGAAATCTTACGTTGCACTCTAATAATAAAATATTATTATTTTAAATGGTAGTTAGGGCCTTACCGTTGTATTGGTGGGAATGAATATAAATAACTAAAATATGATTATATATGTTTTTTAAATGTTTTTTACATTTATCCAATAAAATATAAAGGCTTAAAATAAGAAAAGAATTCAATTTTAAGCATAAATACTCTAATATTCACTAAAAGGTCGATTTATCGCCATTTGATGGTGAACCCTCTTTAAAATAGTTTTGGTCACTTTTATACATTCTATTGGACAAAATAAAATTCTTATTTAGAACCGGGACATTAAAATTTACTTTGTGTAAATTTTTGGTATTTTTCCGATAAAGTTCATTTTTTAAATGAATAGTGAAAATGTTGTATTTTAATTCGAAACCTATTTTTAATCTAATTTATTTATATGATTAGATTATATTTTAAATTGTTTTTAAAGTGAAATTAGAATATATTTTTACCATTTAATTCAATGGTGGTCATTGGAATTAATTTCACTTTGAAATTAGACTTAAACTAGTGTCAATCTTTTGATATATATTGTTTCATAAAAACACGCTATTTGTTTTGACTACGGGAATTAATTATTAAATAAATTAATGCAACTTATAAGTTTTTAATTTTTTAAAATAGACATCATTTTTGATTTTGGAATATCAAATATATCTTAGGGTGAATTTTTGGTATTTTTCTAAAAAACTTCAATTTTTGATGAATAGTGAAACCACTAAGTGGTAGTTAAAAACTGATTTTTCATTTAAATTAAACTTTACCACTTTTGTGAATTGAATTTCAAAACTCCGACATACATGGTTTTCATTATGATGTAAAATGTGGTTCAATGGGATTAAAATAATTTTTTTGGTGAATAGTAACTTTTAAGTTTTATTAATCGCGATTAGAGGTAATTAGTGTAATTTAAGGTAAAAATAATGTTTTAATAATATGAAATGACCTTGACACATGTCCTACCCTTATTTTATGTGTCATTTAAGATCAATACAATCCATGGGACAACTAGGGGACCCCATGGATTCACTTGGGTAAGAAAATAACATTAATAACTTTTTATTTAAAGTTAAAATAAAAGTGTCACAAACATGTATTGTTTTACTAAAACAATTTTTACATGGTGTTATACAAGTAATATTTTTGACTATAAATATTAATTAGAAATATAAAAATATTTCCTACATCATGATATTTTTTTTATAATTTTTAGACATTAAATAAATTAAATTATTTATGACATCATGTTGATGCAGCGATTACCTAATTATTTAACGATTTAAATAAAATTAAAAGATAATGTAAAATATAAGACCTACACTTATCAAAAACCTATTTGATGGGTGTATTTCTAACCCTTATCACCTTATCCTAGAAATATACAATTGTGGGACCTTTGATATCCGAAAATCATTTTATAATAAAGTAACTTTTCAAGTCTTTCCAAGAGTGCCCCTCCTCCCTCTTATAAAAGGCCCCCAACTCTACCCCATTACCCACACCTATCAAGCCTTTGGCCTGACCAAAATCTGATCATTTTATCTCTACAAATCCCTCTAATAATCCTAGAATCCTTCCCTTTGACATTAATCTCTTCAAGAAACCCTTTTGGTTCAAACCAAGAGGAGTTACCCGATTTAAAGGTAATGTCTTCACTTGTGTTGTTTTGTTTTATTTTGCTTCTCCAACCCCCTAAACTCTTTTTATTCCTTTCTTTTGTAACAAAACCATTATCTTAAATATACTAGGATTTTTTATGATAAATAATCTAGCTACACTTACACACACCTTCTTCTAAAGGTTAAAGTACATACTGTTTCTATGGATGGAGAATTACTGCCTCACGAAACGATGATTGTTCAATCTTCTCTTAACACCGTTCATGGTGGCCATTATGATGTCACTGTATTTTTTATATGATATATATGGTATTTATTTTTCCTATATGCTTCTTTATTTTATATTTAAAATATTCCTTTATGCTTTTCATGTTGTGAAAATGCGATAATTTCATACGAGGAAGTGTGGACTACCGCCCCCTCAAGTGATGTGACTTGTTCATGCAATACATGGAATGTATAAATAATGAAAATAATGAACATATGTGACCTATATAACATATATATTATATTTTAATTATAATAAATATATCTCTCATTTATTTTTAATTCCATTAATATGAAAAAGAAATGAAAGTAGTGTTCATGCGTACGTACGGCCTACCGTCTCCATGAACGGTGCATTTAATTTCTTTTTATCTCTAAATGTTATAGAACAGTATAAAATGAATATGTACTAGATAATTATGATATTTAAATCATTAATACTATTATGGAGATGATTTACTTATAACTACATAGACAATCATTTTCAAACAAGTTCATTTTTGACTCATGTACCGAACATCGACAAAAACGTCTGATATGAACTCACATTATTAACCCATTATTATAAAATTATAATATGTGACATGAATTGAATAATAAACTTTAAATTAGGACCTTAAGCAATTATAAATTGACCAAAGTTTATTATTCAGGAATATAAATAAATGAACAAGACAAATCAGACTTGAGGTAAGGGATCCTACCTCTCTCTTTCTTTTTAAGTACTCTCTTTTATGACATTTCTTTTAAACTCATCTTTATTATGTTTGGGGATGTTATTTAATATTCCTCATACTGTAATTTTTATGTTAATATTATGAGAGACCCTATTTGATCTCATAAATCCATTTTTTGAAGTTTTAAGTGGCGTCGTTAGGCTACCGAGTTTTCATACGGGATTTTTCATCTCACTTTTATTCCCGTGAGATTTATGCTAATTTTTCCCCCATTTACTTTGAGTGGTGTATGTACTGCCCATTATTCTACTCTTTGTTTAATATGATTTCGTTTATGAGTATTTACATCAATGTTTTATAGTCCTTCTTTCATGGGGTGTACTTTTCGAAAGTTACCCAAATCGGTAAGGGAACCTTTCACCATCCTCTTGTTAAAAGACTTATTTTTGTTGGGTATTTTAATTTACATATAGTTATGTTAGGATATGTTCTTCTATATCCTTATTGATGTAAATTTTATGTCCAAGTGATGAGATACCATTTTATCTCTCATCAACTCATTTTCTGAATTTTAAAGTGACGTCGTTAGGCTGTCGAAATTTTACAAGGTAACTTCTTAACCCAATTTTGATTTCTTTGGGTTCAACTTGTGGTTATTGATTATGTAATCCTATGAATATGTGTGAATGACCTCTGATTGTTTTACACTTAATACCCACGTATATTCGGTGTATTTATATTTTTCACACATACTTATGAGATTGATTTATCCTTAATTTAAGGATACCTTCTTTATAAGGGATTTCATCTCATTTTACATTTCTATTGAGACTCCATTGTTGTTATGCACCAATTAACTCTTATATGGTGTATATACTATCATTTGGAATATTATATCATGAATCCCTTTATTCTCATGATATTATAAAGTTCTAATTAAATGTTATTCCTCAATTATTTGTATTCAGGTGTCTCTCATTTTGTTAAAAACTCTTTATCTAAAATATAGTTTAAAATGTTTTAATGATTTATTCTTATAAATATTTCTCATTAATATCCATGTTTTCAAAATGGTTTTAATGATTTATTTATATGGATATTAATGGTTTAAAATTTTGAAAGCTTCAAAGTGGTATGGGACACTTTGATTCAAAAATCTCTTTATTACATGTTTTAAATGGTTTTGAAAATGGTTTTTATAATGGATTGTTTATGTAAATATATTTAAGTTATATATTGTGATTTAAATGTGGAAATGTTTTCTTTCCATTATAATTGTTTTATGTATTATGATTTTTTAATGGTACTTGGGAATTTTACAGGTGGTTACGTGATAAGCCATATGATGGGCGGTGCCCTGAATACCAGGACGGGTGGTTACGTTATAACCTCCAATGCATTGGGTATGCAATTCAGCCGTATGGATATTCCATTAAGTGATATGTGTGGAAGTCGACCGTATGGTTATTCGATTTAAGTATGTTTATGTCCCAATTTACCTTTATATGTTATGTGTTATTTATATGGATTTTAGGGTAATATTTTGGTTACAAAAGGGTAAGTAATGATATTTTATTCAGTGAAGAATATTTACTACTTCATAATGGTGAAAATTAATACTTTGATAAAGTATTCATGGTTTACTTGTTGTTTTGAGAAAATAACAGTTTTCCTTCTTTGTGTATCCTTTACTAGTCTTTTTATGATCATCCCATGTTTTTGAAATGTTTTCCACATGACTTAAAGATGAATAGGGTCAAGGATGTGATCAAGGAAAGACATGTTATCTAAAACATGGAATTAGACATGTTTATTTTTAAGAGTTTTTATTTTATGGAGACTTAGTAGAGGTGTCTGCTTTGTAATCTTTTGAGATGTAATAGTTATGTCCTAATTCTCTAAAACTCTAAACCTGAAAAGATCCTCTGTGTGAATTATTCATTTAATTCATGATTATATAAGGTTTTAAGTCCGGGTCCTTATAGTTGGTATCAGAGGTCGGTTTAGATAACTTTAGAGGTTAGAGTGTTGTTTAAACATAAGTGACACGTTGTGTATAACCACAATGGGTAGTATATTAGATGGAGAAATTGTTTTTTTTTGAAAGTTATAATGAGTTTGAGATAACTTGGATAACTATATCGTATTGTTTATCTTCCTCATTATTATATGATGATTTTACTGATATGCTCACACTTAACTTTTTGGTTTTAGTAAATGGCTGGAACTAGTAGGCACCAATGTAACAGTGGATGTGAAGGAAACTGTGACAGTTTTCTGAGTGAGCAACTGAATGATATGGGAGCTACAATGAGAACTCTTGTGTTTATCCTCAACCAACTATCTGGAGTCATGATTGACCAACTAAACCTTGGTGATTTTTATAAGGCATCATATATGGAAGAAACAAATCTCTATGGAAGTTCAGGTAATAATCATAAAGGTAAGTGTGTTCAAAAACCTATGTGTCAAAGATGTGGAACGAAACACCTAGTAAAATGTTTCAAAGGGATAGAAATATGCTATAGATATGGAAATGAAGGTCATAAAGCGAGAACCTACCATGGAAAAAGGAAGCATCCAGTCAACTCGATGAAAGGGTAATAAGTTCTTTCTGAGGGATCAATTGAATGTTTTAAATGTGGTATGCATGGTCATTATTCAAACACATGCCCTACGAAAACGTTTCGGGAATGGGATCACCAAGATCGTAAAAATATTCGTTTACCAATACCTAATGCCATTCCGATTGAGGATGAAGAAACTGACAATGACCAATCAAAGGTATGGATTATTTCTTAACTTATGTTTTCCTATTTTGGAATCTTAGGATATGATTCATGATTTTGTTTGTAGGACATAAGTATTTCAGAATAAGTTGGAAAGGAATGGTTAATGGATCAAGAAGAATTTTGAATGAGTAATAAGTCAACATATAAGGTATTCAATAGTTATGGTAGATTTTAGGATTGTGAAATTCTTAAAACTATTATTTCTCTTTTGATGATGGGGTTACATTAGAAGACAT
Organism: Viscum album; assembly: GCA_963277665.1. NCBI lineage: Eukaryota > Viridiplantae > Streptophyta > Magnoliopsida > Santalales > Viscaceae > Viscum > Viscum album. The sequence goes on from OY728155.1 coordinate 1,913,807,379, forward strand.
TTTATAGTATGTGTAACCCTGATGTTTGATATATTAAAAGTTTATTCAATGAATATTTATCAGTTCTTTTGTGGACATAGTTATAAAGAACCATTTGGGTTTATATGATCCTTACTATTGAGGTAATTATGGGTTACTATATGTTATGATGGAAAATGAAAGGCATGAGATAAAATTGAGGTTAAATTATGTTATGGTTATTTTTCATGATTTTATCTCTTTTTGGGGAATTTTTGGAGAATTATATAGTATTGTAAAAATGACAACACACAGACCGTGTGACAACCCGTCGCGTCGGACAAAGCTGTGGGAATCGAACCCACAACCAAAGTGCGACTGGTATTTATCGCCTACCACTGGACTACGTGAAGTCCCTTGTTAGTATGACAAATCCTTTTTAGTTATATAATTTTATGAACCAATAATAAGTTGATTTTGAGTAATCTAGGAAGATATTGACCTATCATGGAGGATATATTATTAGGTTAATTACTTTTCAATATGATACTTTAAGAGAAACAGATGTTATTTGGAGATAAATGTTAAGTTTTTTTGTACCTTGTAAGACGATGTGATTAAATCCTACAAAGAATTGGTTTTCAATATTAGTTTGGTTTACTTTGAAGAATTTTATGGACAATTTTTTATCGAATGGTCTTTGTAGAACTTTGGGTTTTATTGGACAAATTTTGGAGATTAAGAATAGATTTTCTTTTTATAAAGGATTATCCTTTTTTGGTATTATCTGATCTCATACTAACAACTTTGGTTTTGGTTTTTGTCTAAAGACATGGGAAATATATCGTTCTCTTTTGTGGATTAGGTGATTCTCTAGATGTTGATTATAGTACTCTTAATGTGAACAAGTCATCCTAAATACTCGTCTTTTGGAGGAAAAAATGAAGTTTGTGTAAGAATTCTAGTAAGAGATGAAAGTCTAAAGGACAAGAAAGTATGTTTCCTTGCGATTTATTTAAACTAATAAATAAATTCCTCAAAGAAAAGTAACCTAAAACAAAAATGTTGTATGTTAACTTTTCCTACTGGGGAATCAGATATCGTTTAACCCATCACAATTTTGTGATTTTCTCATGGTTAACTTTCTCCTAATCATGTTTTCTATCACTCTCCATCAGAACATGACCCTTTGTTTTCCCTTCCATGTTCATGTTTTCCTACATGGAATCCTAGTATGGGTTAACTCGGGTGACCTTTGTACTTCCCTTTCTTTCTTTTAAAGTGACAGTTTAATTTACTCATTTTCTGATGTGGGGCTTTTAATGAAGTTTCCAAGCCCAATTTTAAAATTGCGAGGACGCAATTCCCAAAAGGGGGAAGGATGTAACATCCCAGGTAAATAAAGAATATTTCTTTTTCATATTTATTAATATTTGTGAATAAAATATTAATATTACTTTAAAGGGAATGCTATGCTCGATAGCGTACCCAATACGTAACAACGAGTTTCTTTGAAATCTTACGTTGCACTCTAATAATAAAATAATATTATTTCAAATGGTAGTTAGCATCTAGCCGTTGTATTGGTGGGAATGAATAGAAATAACTAAAATATGATTATATATGTTTGTTAAATGTTTTTTACATTTATCCAATAAAATATAAAGGCTTAAAATAAAAAAAGAATTCAATTTTAAGCATAAATACTCTAATATTCACTAAAAGGTCGATTTATCGCCTTTTGATGGTGAACCCTCTTTAAAATAGTTTTGGTCACTCTTATAAATTCTATTTGATCAAATAAAATTCTTCTTTAGAACAGGGACATCAAAATTTACTTTGTGTAAATTTTTGGTATTTTTCCGATAAGTTCATTTTTAAAATGAATAGTGAAAATGTTGTATTTTAATTCGAAACCTCTTTTTAATCTAATTTATTTATATGATTAGATTATATTTTTAATTGGTTTTAAATTTAAATTAGAATATATTTTTACCATTTAATCCAATGGTGTTTATTGGAATTAATTTCACTTTGAAATTAGACTTAAACTAGTGTCAATCTTTTGATATATATTGTTTAATAAAAACACGCTATTTGTTTTAACAACGGGAATTAATTATTAAATTAATTAATGCAACATATATGTTTTTAATTTTGTAAAATAGACATCATTTTTGAATTTGTATTATCAAATATAGCTTAGGGTGAATTTTTTGTATTTTTCTGAAAAACATCAATTTTTTATGAATAGTGAAACCACTAAGTGGTAGTTGAAAACTAATTTTTCGTTTAAATTAAACTTTACCACTTTTGTGAATTGAATTTCAAAAATCTGACATACATGGTTGTAATTATTATGTAAAATGTGGTTCAATGAGATTAAAATAATTTTTTGGTCAATAGTAACTTTTAAGTTTTATTAATCGCGATTAGAGGTAATTAGTGTAATTTAAGGTAAAAATAATGTTTTAATAATATGAAATGACCTTGAAACATGTCATACCAATATTGGATGTGTCATTTCCGACCAAGAAAATCCATGGGTCAACTTGGGGACCCCATGGATCCACTTGGGTAAGAAAATTACATTAATAACTTTTTATTTAAAGTTAAAATAAAAATGTCACAAACATGTATTGTTTTACTAAAACAATTTTTACATGGTTTTATACAAGTCATATTTTTTACTATAAATATTCATTAGAAAAATAAAAATATTTCTTACATCATGATATTTTTTTTATAATTTTTAGACAATAAATAAATTAAATTATTTATGACACCATGATGATGCAGCGATTACCTAATTATTTAACGATTTAAATAAAATGAAAAGATAATGTAAAATCTAATACCTACACTTGTCAAAAACCTATTGTATGGGTTGATTTCGAACCCTTATCACCTTATACTTGAAATATACAATTGTGGGACCTTTGATATCCGAAAATCATTTTATAATAAAGTAACTTTTCAAGTCTTTCCAAGAGTGCTCCTCCTCCCTCTTATAAAATTCCCCCACCTCTACCCCATTACCCACACCTCTCAGGCCTTTGGATCAACCAAACTCTGCTCATTTTATCTCTCCACATCCCTTTCCTCATCCTATAATCCTTTCCTTTGGCAGCAATATCTTCAAGAAACCCTTTTGGTTCAAACCAATAGGAGTTACCCGATTTAAAGGAAATGTCTTCACTTGTATTCTTTTGTTTTATTTTGCTTCTCCAACCCCCTAAACTCTTTTTATTACTTTATTTTGTAACAAACCCAGTATATTAATTATACTAGGATGTTTTTATGAGAAATATTCGAGCTACACTTACACACACCTTCATCTAATGGCTAAAGAACATACGGTTTCTGTGGATGGCGAATTACTACCTCACGAAACGATGATTGTTCAATCTTCTCTTAACACCTTTCATGGTGGCCATTATGATGTCACTGTATTTTGTATATGATATATATGGTATTTATTTTTCCTATATGATTATGTATTTTATATTTAAAAAATACCTTTATGCTTTTCATGTTGTGCAAATACGATAATTTCATACGAGGAAGTGTGGACTACCGCCCCCTCAAATGATGTGACTCGTTCATGCAATACATGGAATGTATAAAGAATTAAAATAATGAACATATGTGACCTATATAACATATATATTATATTTTAATTATAATAAATATATCTCTCATTTATATTTAATTCCATTAATATGACAAAGAAATGAAAGTAGCGTTCATGCGTACGTACGGCCTAATGTCTCCATGAACGGTGCATTTCATTTCTTTTTATCTCCAAATGTTATGGAATATTATAAAATTAATATGTACTGGATATATATGATATTTAAATCATTAATACTATTATGGAGATTATTTACTTATAACTACATGGATAATCATTTTCAAACAAGTTTATTTTTGACTCATGTACCGAACATTGACAAAAACGTCTGATATGAACTCACATTATTAACCAATTATTATAAAATTATAATATGTGACATGAATTCAATAATAAAATTTAAAGTACTACCTTAATAAATTATAAATTGACCAAAGTTTATTATTCAGGAATATAAAAAAATGAACAAGACAAGTCAAACTTGAGGTAAGGGATCCTACCTCTCTCTTCCTTTTTAAGTACTCTCTTTTATGTCATTTCTTTTAAGCTCATCTTTATTATGGTTGGGGATGTTATTTAATATTCATCATACTTTAATTTTTATGTTAATATTATTAGAGACCCTATTTGATCTCATAAATCCATTTTTTGAAGTTTTAAGTGGCGTCGTTAGCCTGCCGAGTTTTCATAAGGGATTTTTCATCTCAATTTTATTCCTGTGAGATTTATGCTACATTTTCCCCCATTTCTTTTGAGTGGTGTATGTAATGCCCATTATTCTACTATTTTTTTAATATACTTTCATTTATGAGTATTTACATCAATGTTGTATAGTCCTTCTTTCATGGGGTGTACGTTTTGAAAGTTACCCAAATCGGTAAGGGAACCTTTCACCATCCTCTTGTTAAAAGACTTCTTTTTGTTGGGTCTTTTAATTTACATATTGTTATATTGGGATATGTTCTTATATATCCTTATTGATGTAAATTTTATGTCCAAGTTATGAGATACCATTTTCTCTCTCCTAAACTCATTTTCTTAATTTTAAAGTGACGCCGGTAGGTTGTCGAAATTTTACAAGGTAACTTCTTAACCCAATTTCGATTTCTTTGGGTTCAACTTGTGGTTATTGATTATGTAATCTTATGAATATTTGTGATTGACCTATCATTGTTTTACACTTAATATCCACTTATATTCGGTGTATTTATATTTGTTACACATAATTATGAGATTGATTTATCCTTAATTTAAGGATACCTTCTTTATAAGGGATTTCATCTCATTTTACATTTCTATTGAGACTTCATTGTTGTTATGCACCAATTAACTATTATATGGTGTATATACTGTCCTTTGGAATATTATATCATGAATCCATTTATTCTCATGATATTATAAAGTTCTTATTAAATTTTATTCCTCGATTATTTGTATTCAAGTGTCTCTCATTTTGTTAAAAACTCTTTAACTAAAATATCGTTTAAAATGTTTTAATGATTTATTCTTATAAATATTTATCATTAATATACATGTTTTCAAAATGGTATTAAGGATTTATTTATATGGATATTAATGGTTTAAAATGTTGAAAGATTCAAAGTGGTATGGGACACTTTGATTCAAAAATCTCTTTATTAAATGTTTTAAATGGTTTTGAAAGTGGTTTTGATAATGGATTGTTTATGTCAATATATTTAAGTTATATATTGTGGTTGAAATGTGGAAATGTTTTCTTTCTATTATATTTTTTTATGTATTATGATTTTGTAATGGTATTTTGACATTTTACAGGTGGTTACGTGATAAACCATATGACGGGTGGTGCTGTGAATACCGGGACGGGTAGTTACGTTATAACCTCCAATGCATTGGGTATGGAAGTCGTCCGTATGGATATTCCATTAAGCGATATGTGTGGAAGTTGACCGTATGGTTATTACATTTAAGTATGTTTATGTCCCAAGTTACCTTTATATATTATGTGTTCTTTATATGGGTTTTAGGGTAATCTTTTGGTTACAAAAGGGTAAGTAATGATCTTTTATTCAGTGAAGAATATTTACTACTTCATAAAGGTGAAAAGAAGTACATTGATAAAGTATTCATGGTTTACTTGTTGTTTTGAAAAACTAACAGTTTTCCTTCTTTTTTTATCCCTTACTGGGATTTTTATTCTCATCCCAAGTTTTTGAAATTTTTTCCACTGGACTTAAAGATGAATAGGGTCAAGGATGGGATCAAGGAAAGACATGCTATCTAAAACATGGAACTAGACATGTTTCTTTTTAAGAGTTTTTATTTTATGTAAACTTAGTAGAGGTGTCTACTTTTTAATATTTTAAGATGTAATAGTTATGTCCTAATTCTCTAAAACTCTAAACCTAAAAAGATCCTCTCTGTGAATTATTCATTTAATTCATGATTATATAAGGTTTTAAGGTCAGGTCCTTGTAACATATGAGCACAAAAAGATATATCTAATACCGAATGTGTAGATATTGAAATATTTTACTCAATAAAAAATTCAACTATAGCTTCCCCTTTCTTCTAGGTGTCATTTCTATTCTTGTGTCCTGGTCTTCCACATGAAAAACATAATGCTTCCTTTTCCTTTCTGTGCCTCTGGATCTTCATATTCTTATAAGGAAGGTACTCGGTGTCTTTATACTTTTTATGATTCTGGGGCCCCTTTTACTTATTCTTCCTATTCTTATTCACCATAAGGACCATGGGTTTATCATTCCCTATGTCCTTATCCACTTGGTGAACCAAAGTAAGAAGTCTTGAAAGACTCGTATCATTATTTATGATATTGTAATTAAAAATAAAATTAGAGGATGTATTGGGTAGTGAGGAAAGTTTGAAATATATTTGTAACTCGTCCAAAAATTTAATACCTAAGATATCTAAGCATTCAATGTTTCCAGCAAGCTCGACTACATGAGGCACAACTAGTGCAGACTCTCTAAGCTTAGTTGTAAACAAATAATTGAAGATCTTATATCTATTTTGTCTCACATTCTCTTCATATAGATCCCAAAGGTGAGACATCATGCTACACGAATCCATTTTCCCATGTTTCTTCAAAAGATCATTGGTCATGGATTATAGCATTAAATATACAACATTTGTAGCATCGTTCAAATTTTTCTCATAGAGATACCAATCTTCATCACTATCCTTATTTCCATGAACTTTAGGAATTTGTTCTTCAAGAAAATACAATTTCCTTTCATGATGAAGGATAACATGTAAGCGCCTTTTCCACTATTGGAAATTTTTTTCTGGGGATAAAGTTGTCCATATCAAGTATGGATTATTGTGATATGTTTGAAATCATTTTATTTCTGTTTATACAAATAATATGAGAATAATTTTATTATTTTATCTGATAAAATTTAAACAAATAAATAAATATTATATTTATAAATCTTATAACATTTTATCAAAACCCAATATCCCCCACCAGTGGATTCATAATATCCTACTACTTGGACATTATATTAGAAAGGATCCATATTCCCCTTCTCATTACCCCATCATTGTTTAGTCAAGAAACTTGAATGGTTTTAGATAGGAATTCCAAATGTCAAGTGTATTAACTCACAGTTCCTTGATCTATTGAGTGGACTCCCCAATCATGAAATCCTTAAATTAGATTTCCTCAAACCTTACATCTCAGTTACACCAATTCCTACTTTTACAATCAACCTTTGATGTGAACTATGTTAATCCAACCTAGAAATTCATGTTAGAATTCCCTAATATTTGAAAGAACCCCAACTTTGTTTGGTAAAGCACTTTTAACTATGGTTTGATTATAGATGAAGTAGTTGAAGGTTATACTGACTTAATATATAATTGAGGGATTTTCTCTTTTATGCATATATTTAAAATTATTATTTTTATCCCGTTATTATTAGCATTAAGTGGATTTAATTAATTAATTAACCATGTCTTAGATAATTTTTATGCATAAGCTAGTTTATTTTAGTTTTATCTTGCATGATCATTAATTCATAAAATCTTGTTATCATGAAAAAACTTCCATAATGAAATAACCATGTAACATGAAAGAAATAAATTAATAAAGTTGTATGATCATAAGATTATACTAATGGTTGTTTTATCTAGGAGATGATAACCCAACCATTGACCTAGGGGAAAAACACTTTAAAAAAATTAAGTTTTGTGTTACATCTTTCCACATATCCACCTATGTACCTATCTTGGATTTATTTCACCTCGACTCTAAATTTGAACCATCTCCACTATCTTTGGAGCTCCATCCATTACATATTTTTTTACTCACATGCAGGTGAGGGGAAGGGGTTTACATACAAGAAACCATGGTCATACAAGACCTTACATAATAAGATTATAGATGGAACGTAGACCAAAAATTAAATTAAATATTAAAATAAATTAAACCAATCACATTAAAAGGTCTATTCTATTCTCATGATCATCTACATGCATGTAATGAATTACACATTTAATAAAACTAGCATTTAATTCTTAATCATTATTATTTAAGATAAATCACGCTCGAGTCAATTAATTATCTTCTTCAACTAATCAAATATTTTATATTAATTCTCATCTGAATTTAGTTGTGATTCTCATCCAACATAATTTTAAAAAAATTAAACAAATTTATCTAAAATTAAGTGTGCACATAAATTTTCCTTGGTGGAAACATGGTGAATACCCGTTCGAATCTACCCAAAAAACTATTGTACTCATATACTCTTCACTCTTGTGACATGTGGCATACGCGACTTATCATATACTTTCATGACATGTACTATCAACTTAATTATTACGTGAATTACATGATTTTTTCTTTCAAGTGTCATACTTCAATACACATAGAGTAAAAACTGTAATATGACTCACACATGATATGAAGATCTGATCATTATGAAGAAATTAATCAATATTTATATATATATATATTAAAACTCATCACATGGAATGTCTTATAAACTTAATGAAGACACACATGAACAGGTAGATAATGTTTATATAGTGTAATAAATTTATTTAAATTCTACCCAATTTGGTATAAGTATGTATACAGGTGAGCAACATGGAATGTACATTTCTCAATATATATATGAGGCACATGCCTAAGGAATCAGCGTTTAAACCATGCCTCAAAAAAAATTGAGTACATGACATTTACAAAGGGATACATGATTTGTGGTCTCCAAGTTATGTGGTTACCATTCAGGTATTCCGTTTATAGAAATACACAACCTATTTGTGACTTAACGGATTACACATAGTGTATGTGGGATACATGGCGTATACTTCAGTTGAATATGCACTAGGATGGCTTGGTCAACACATGGTGTAATAAATTAAATGCACCATGTTTAATCAATTCACATGGTTTGAATTAATTCTAAATTAATTCCAAGTGCATTAAAAACTAGTACACGATATATAACTCTGGTTACATGGTTTTTACTCTTTTGTTATCTAGTCAGACTCCTCAGCACCTTTAGAATATATATTTCATTTTATTTCATTCATAAAATTAATCATTTTAATTAGATATATGAGAAATGAAAGAGGAAGAAGAAAATATCGCAATTCGGATTAAAAGAACGATTAAACATGAATTGAAAACTAAATGAAAAATGTGTAAATAAATCAATGGTCTTTAAATAACTATAAATAATTATTTTACTACCCTGATACTACTTGTAGGTTCTGATCACAGTAGAATCATGCGATAGTTCGGGCCCAACTTTTCTTTTTTTCTTGATCAATGATCAGTCTGAGATCCTAATAATGATAAACATTGTGATCAAAAGAATTGCATAAAATAAAACAGATAATGGATAAAATTATGGAACCAAATGGAGGATCATCACATAATATTTATAATTAATTTAATCAATTAAATAATTACTATGTTTTAATTCCTTCTTCATTGATGGATCTGAAAACAGATTTATGTTGCACCATCATTGAATTGTAGGAATCAAGAGAATATTCCCTCTAGCAGTGATCCACATGCATTCCCTAAATCTCCAAACATTGCCATAAGAATCTTCGGGTTCTAGCATGACATATCCTATCACTTGCATCATTCTCCTTTGATTTCCATAAGAACTTCTTACAAAGCATTCTCCTTGATCTCTTTGACTTGATAGTGGGAGGTGCAGGAAGATTGATCTCTGTTCTTGGGAGCATTCTTAGAGAAGGGAGCTCTCTAGGTCTTGAGAGGATTCCCAAATATTTTTTGTTCACAACCAAACAAAATAAACTGGATCTCTTTGAAAACAATATAATTGGGTTTATATATCACTTGGATTAGAAATAAATAATTTCACACGTTCCCCTTATTATTTATTTAATCCCTTGAGAAACCCCATATCTATAAGAATAATAATATTTTTATTTCCTTGACACGTGCTTAATATGAGGATTAAATTAAATATTATTTAATCAAATAATATTCTTTATATATTATTTTTCACAGGACCTAAAACTTAGTCTTCCATTCCTTTATAATATTTATTGGGCCTAGAATAATAACTATTTATTTAATAAATAAATATTACTTCATTATTCTCTAATAAATAATTAAATATTATATTCACTAAGTATGGAATAAATATTTATAAAATATTCCACTCATATTATATTCTCTCAAATAACTGGTGAGAGAATACTTGAAATCAATAGAACATGAATAATTATTAAACCTTGTGAAGTAATAATATCTATTAAACCTGTTAAATAATAAATAATAATATATTATTTAACTAATATTCTGGATACACTAAGTGTGTGACCCTCTAGGTCTATTTCTTAGTGGAATTAGGGGAAGCATCCTAAAGTCCAAGTTTAGCTTCTAAAAACATGACAAGTAACACATAAATAATTAATTTAACACTAAAATAACATAATACCTCATATGAACACTTACTATGTAATATAATCCCTTTATCATGATATCTATAATCAAGTAGGTTTTATACCAGTTCCATCAACCTATGTTCTTGATGTCTCTATATTTAACTTACTGTAAATTGAACTTTCCTATAGAACACCATGGCAATGGGTTTATTTAGGCTATATCATTTCCATAAAAGGTTCTAAGATGTCAAAATCTTTTAAAGGAAAGAATGTACAAATCCTTTCTCATATTATTCATTAATTCAATATTACTTGTGATGCACCCAACATATCCCACCTCTCTACAAACATATGTCATCATGGTTTTCATCAATACATGAAATTATGTGACTCGTAATACTCATTAATAATGATCTTAATGTCTAAGGATCAATACAAACATCCGTAGATAGGAAAATATAATTACACATATAAATGTGGATTTCTTAATGAAGAGTCTCATTCTTATAATATCCTACACTGGATATTACCAAGGGAATACACCATGAGAAGGTTCCTCACAATCCTATGAATATCCACCCCTGATAGCCTATATCATTTGTGTTTGTCAAATGATAACTTCTGGCTATAAAACATATATTTAAGAATAGTTTCATAGCACTTATGGTTTCTCATTATAGTGGGTATCTTCTATGACCTTCTTGTGTGACAACAACTCTTAGGACATTATCACATTCTATGTTATGTAGAAGAACAATCATGGTTTGATAAGGAGTTTATTTACATTCAAAAATATAAATAAATTTTATCATAAAGTACACAAAATTTGTTTCTAGGGACCAACTCTAAGACCACCATCATCATCTAGAGGTCCAACATCAACATTGTCCGTCTTTTCCCCTATAGAAGATATCCGCTCACTATTTTTTCCTTCCTCCCTAATTATAGATGCAAGTAGCTCAAATTAGTTACACATACAAACCTTTTAAATTTATTTATGCTTCACAGCCCAACCATAATCTAAACCTATATTATAAACAATAATGATTGATTTATCATTCTTAATAATTCCATGTTTTGATACTAGAAACTCTCTATGTAAACCAAGATCAAAGTCAAAATAAGACTTATTAAGAGAAATTTAAACCTTTGATCCATATCCTACAAAATATTCTATCCTAGTATCTAGAGAAATATCATGTGTTTCCCTACTTAGATTAGGCTCTCATAAACCCTATCCCTACTGGGAATTAAAATCACTGTAGATCTAAGGATTTTACAAGCCATAGTTAGGGATCACAACCACTGAACCATTATGTCCATCAATTAAGTCATAGGAATTAATAACATCAATGTTTGATAATCCCTTATTATAGGAAGGACTCTGAGACAACTCATATCTTGAGATATTCTTTTATTTACCTTGTTCCATAGAAAATTGAATTCCCCTTGAAGTTGGGTTCCCATTCATCGACCCACCACCAGGATAAATAGAAGCAGAAGATGTAACTAATTCATTTAACTTATATTGAAAAGGAGAAATAAATACCATATAGGTTCCTTTAACAAGAGAAGACATACCTTGATATTTAAGAGTGGATGTGTGAGCTCTTTTAGTCTTCAATTTCAATGAAGTAGAAGCCTCCAACTTAGTATTCCCTTTATAGATATTTAAAGAAACTAAAATTTTCTCTTGATAAATCATGTAATTAGCCTCAAATCATTCTGAAATCTATTTATCAATTTGACTATCATCAGAATCAACTTCACCATGCTCCTCCCCTATTACCTCAATTAATACATCTTTTAATGAAACACTTAGGGAATATGAATCAGATTCCACTACCAAATCATCCCATGTGACATTATGATTTTTATTCAATTGAAAAGGAGGAAGAAACCTAGCCTTATTAATAGAATCGTGAGATATTTCTATCTTGGAACTTTCAATACAACTACTTTTTTAATGTTCATCATCAGGAATTTTTGTTCCCTAAACTGAATTCTCAGCATTTACATTCCCAGAATTTAAGTTTCTAGTGGTAGAAACATGAGTAACCACATTAAAATCCTTCTATATAGGTTGATTAATAATACCCTAGGAATTCCTAATACCATATTTCCTTAAATAATGCATCTCATCATATCCCTTCATTTGATATCTAGCATAAAAAATGTTTCCCTACAGTTGGAACTTGAGTGTCCAATAATAAGGAAAGAATTACAAATCATTGGAATTTTTTCATACACAATTATAATATTAATCTCATCTCGGAGAAGAGAAATTAAAACCTTATCAATCAAATAATAAATTAAGTCAACATCAACTATAATCCTTTCAAATTGACCAAAATTGACCTTTTTGGCTGGTAAGTCTTTCTGAATTAGTATACCTACCATAGAAGTAATATCACACATAATTTTAGAGTGCCGAAAAACAAACTAAAACCATAAATTTTGATCCAAACTTGAGAGAAAATGTCTTTAAAATAATTGATATTGAAACTTAAGTTCCCATCGTGAATCTTATGGGTTCCATGACCTAAATTGATTGAACCAAAGATCCATGTGCAACCCTTCAAATTGGTAGAAGGAAATAACACATGGAAGAACCCCTTTCCCAAAGGAATGCAATTAAATTTAGAGAAACCCCAAATAGAAGCTGGGAGATATAAAATATCAGACACTTTCCAAGGTAGTATACCTTTTTATAATGGAACATGATAAATAAAGGAGTTCTTACAGAACTCTAATATTTCCAAAATTACTCCATCTGAATCCAAAACATGAGTTGTTGAGCCTTTTTTGATGATGCATTATGAGACTCGGTTTTTTTGGAAGATAAAAAATCCTCCCAAAAATTTATAAAAGGAATAAAAACCATTAAAATATTCTACTCCATAGCCTTCACCATCTTTATATCATTCAAAACCTTCCAATAAATCTGGTGATTCGAGATGTTGGAGTAGAGATTCAGAACCCTTAGATGAACTTATATGCCTAATTTATATTTATAAAACTACTTTAAATGAACTCATTGAAAAACATCCATGGCCATAGACTTAATTTGATATTTATATTTCAATCAATGGATCAAGATATCATCTTCTAGTCTGGGAAGTGAAAACCCTAATCTTGACTTATTAATTAATTCCATATTTTAACATAGATTATTTAATAACCAATGTTAAAAAGTTTTTACATTTGTTATATAAATAATCAATAGAAAAAATAGTAACATTTGAGTTTTAACATTGGTTATATATATAATCAATGATAAAAACATTTTACATTGTGATTTAATGTCGATTATATATATAACTAATGTTAAAATAATGATATAAGAAGGGTTTTAACTTAGGTCATTTGTATAACCAACATTAAAAGTTAAATTTCAAATGCATAGGTTTGTTATTTCAATTTTTTTATAGTACATGTTTTAATTTTTAATATCCCACCAAATTTTAATACATCAGAGACAAACATATTTTCATTTACTTTATATAACATCTCATTCTATTTATTTCATCATTTTTACCCCTTATATCCACATTAAATTTTCATCACTTCTTCAATTAATTATTTCAATATGGTATTTATTTTTATCATTTAATTTCTTTATTATTTCTCTCATTCATTGATAAAATTCTTGATATTTTTATATGATGAAGAATAATTTTTTGATCGAGTTACAAAGATAAAACTTTCACATTAGATTCACCATCTAGAGTCGGAAATTCCTAATCAATCACCATTGTGGTTGACACATCAATTTTTCCCTAAAAAGAATAGTAATATCAAAAAATAACGTATTGATTCAGATGAAACCTCCAAAATAAAGGAAATTAGGTTGAAACTTTAAGTTTGTTTTTTAAAAGTTTTGAATTTGGTTTCTACAATTTTTAGTTCAAGTTTCTCATGATTTCTTTGAAGCGATTTGTATGTATCTATTTTAAAAAAACAATCATGCACTTTCCATATAGGTTATTTTAATAACCATTGTGGAATGTGAGTTTTGACATCGATTTTACAAAAAATCAATGTCAAATGTTTAATATTATACTTTTGATGTTGATTATTAAAATAATCATCATCATAATAATCCAAAATAAATATTTCAACATTGGTTTATAAAAACCAATGTTGAAAGTATCCCTTTTAACATTTATGGTAATAACATCATTTTATAACCTACTGGTGATCACTCGTGACACACCAAATACATTCTACTTCAATAAAAACATTGGTTGTAATGGTTTTGGGAAATATATCGAAGCACACAACAAATGATATGAATTAATAATAATCTCAAGTAAAAGGACCATTACACATGTTCATATATGAGAATATCTAATGATACATGTAACGTGTAGAATTCCTATTGTTGGGTCTATTCTCATAACCACTTATTTAGGATATTACCATGTGTGAAACTTTAAAATAAGTACCCTCATACGCTTATAAGAATCTAAAACTTAATAGAATTTATCATCTATTTACCATCAGACGATGTATCCAACCATAGAATGAAGGCTTAGGAATATTTTTATAAAAATTCAATGATACCATTATAGTGGTGAATTTCTATGTCATTTTGATGTGAAAAATACTCTAAGGACATAATCATATTAAATTTCGTACAAAATAACAATCATCATATGATAATATTAATATTAATGTATTTGAATATATAAATAGTTAATATAAAGTATGATGTAGTTGGTTCTAGGTAAAAAACTCTAACAGACTCCCACTTGCACTAGATCTAACTATTAATGACTTTTAAGTTTTTTAACTCTCACATGGTATTTATATTTTTGGTGAGATAAGGATTTAATTAGTGGGTATTCCATGTTATCCTATATGGAATCTATACTTACTTCAACCTCACTATTTTGATAAAAATCCCTTAATAGGTGATACTTTTTAAGTATATGCTTTGTTTATTGATATATCCTTGACACCTACTATTGTAGTATTTTTACAATAAAATGTTATTGGTTCTTTACTAATTAGCACCACATTAATACCTATAATGATGTTTTGTATCCATACTAATTCTTTATCTACTTTAGAATCCAAAATATAGTCAAACTCTGCTATAGAATCGGTAACCATTTCTTGATTTGAGATATTCTAAATCATAACTACTTTATTGAGGGTATAGATGTAACAACCTAAACCCTTATAGTCCATTACAATATTAGTTTTTGTTGTTGGGTTATTTAAGATTAAATTGACAAAGGGAGAGGAGGATCTGGAGTTGAATATGCAACTGTAAGTGGTGAATCATGCCATAAATCATCAGTTCATAATGTGAATGATCTTTAATAGGATGGATTTGTGAATTGGGAGACATAGTTTTCAAAAAAAATCTTCAGTTTTATTCATGAAATGAAATGTTTTTAATTATTTGAACATTCATGCTAGAGTTTTTAGTGGTTTTATCTTCTATGGTTTCATGACATGAAAGGTTTTATTCATGTTCAGAAATCCCAATTGGGTTTATTGGATTGGGTGCCTTGTTCTTTATTAGATGTAAACCCCATAAGGTTCATAATGTAAACTATCCATTCACATCATGAATGTACTAATTTCCAAGATGCCTATAAATTCCAGCCTCCATAAAATTTCCCTCATTATCCCTTTTATTCCCTTAAGCATCAAGTGATACCTAATAAATTTTGGGATCCCTAGAAACCTCTAATATCTGATGTTCATCCTTGGATACAATAGATTCCATATCGGTGATTCTAAGTGAGTCCTTCGTCTATTATCTCCGAGTTCTTCCTTATTTATTCATAGGTTTCAAAGTGGTCATGTAGATTGAAGTTGGGGGTTTGTTAGGGCATGTTTTTTATTAGACGTCATTGCATTTCAGATTGATTTGAGGATTCCTTGTGTGGTTGTGGTCCCATGGTTCATCCTCTCTTATTTTGGTTTTACATAGTGAATTGGAAAACTTCTTCTAAGGTAGGGTATTTGAGTTATCTCCATTTTTATATGTATATGTTATATTCTCATAATTTTCTTTCCATTGGTTGAGTGGTATGAATTGACATAATGAAGAATATAAAATAGACTAATGAACTTTAAGGGAATAGTGTGATGCACATGAAGTTAATAATTTTCCTTAATATTTTTATTATTGTTTCTTGATATACGTTTTTATGGAATTATGACTTGTAGTGTTGGATAACTACTGGAAATTTAGGCTATAGCCATGGTTCTAAACCGTGGATATAGGCCCAAAAACTGTGGCTATAGGTTATAGTCATGGTTTCATGAACCATGGCTGGTATTGGTGTGGCTATAGGGATGATCCTATATCCAGGGTTTGAAATCATGGCTATAGCCCTATAGCCACGGTTTCAACCATGTCTAAAGCCCTATAGCCACGGTTTGAACCGTGGCTATAGGGTCAGCCGAATAGATGCCAATAAAGGCCACGATTATCGTGGATATAGGGCTTTCCACTGCATAAAAAAAACCATCACGGTGAACC
The DNA here is from genome assembly GCA_963277665.1 of Viscum album. Taxonomy (NCBI): domain Eukaryota; kingdom Viridiplantae; phylum Streptophyta; class Magnoliopsida; order Santalales; family Viscaceae; genus Viscum; species Viscum album. The sequence continues at coordinate 1,913,824,355 of OY728155.1, forward strand.
GTGCTGGCTGTTGGGAGGACTGCACCAGCACCCACCACCCCCTACTCTTTCACACCTCCCCTGTCCCACCCCCTGCACCTTGCACCCCACCCCCATGCCCCCTTCTCACTGCACCCCCCCCCCCCTTCCCTCTAGACCTCCCCCACCCTGCACCTGCACCCCCCATACAAGGTAATCCAAATCCCATGGAACCACCACCTTCTTCAGAAATAGCCAAACCAACACAATTGAGTCGGATTCTACTTCATCAATCTCCTCATTGAAAATATTACACAACATAAGGCATGTATTCATTGCACTCCCCAATGGAGGTTTCCATTCAGTAAAAGGAATTGAAACACAGAATCACCAAGCCCCTATTGTTCTGAACCAAACCGCCTCCCCTCATCTCCCCCGCAATACACGATCCATCCACATTCAATTTTAATGCTAAGCCCCTATTGTTATAAACCAACCCACCTCCCCTTATCTCCCCTGCAATACATGATCCATCCACATTCAATTATAACTAGTACTCCACCCGTGCGATGCATGACACTATAAAATTATTATTATTATTATTATTAACTATAGATTACAATTTATAAAACATAATAGTTTATATCAATTATGAAGAAGTAATATAAATAGTGAAACATTGAAACCGAAACAACAATTTTTTCAGAGTTGATTTTCAATAGAACACATGGAAACAAAAACGAATTGTTTGGATACATTGTTTCTTTAGCAAAGAGTTGGGTGAAAAATATTACAGTAACATAGTACTGTAATAGTATATGGTGTCCCCTTTGGAATGAAAGTAAATTTAATAAATTGTGGTAGTAAAAACCTTCCAAAATTGGGTTCCTGTTGCGCTGCAGTAGACAAGTATTGGTGGTTATTGGTTGGTAGTAATCTGATACCTGTACATGTTTGTAGAAACAGGTTACAAATGCGAGAAAAAAAAATTTATATATCATACATACACAATAGCACCACTTTCTGCCTCTACTATGATTGAAAAATCACATGACCATGCAAACAGAGATAGGGAAAATGATCCTGAAAATTAAACAAACCAAACCATTCTGCCATTTGAATCTCACCATAATTTTAATTAGACTCATTTTGAACATAACCTGAAAAATCTAAAAGCTAACTAAAGTATTTTTAATTATAGGAGCACAAAAGCACCAAGAAAAAAAGATGTAATACACAACTCTAGCAATGAGTAAAAATGAAGGCAATGACAAACCAGCTTAACCAAAAGTACCCATCCATCCATTAAATATCTTCAGTTGTAATCTAGTGGACTTATGCAGAAACTAATAAATAGTTTATAACTTGTTACCTTTTAATAACAATAACACACTGCAATTAATTCTTTCAATTATGAAATATGCATTAGAGAATATCACCAATAACCTCACAGAATTTTTTTAATGTACTCATAAATCATAAGTATAAGATAGAAAATCTTCATGTGTTGTGTAATGTCATTCACATAAACCATCCAATGAGTCAATTCAAATGTAATGCATAACATTAAATAAGAACATACTTTGAATATATGTATGGAGTTCCTTGCAATACACCCCCACCCCAGGTTGATATTAAACCTGCACAGAGAAGTTAAAATTAGGGAATCGTAAAATTAATGGTTAAGTGATTAACTTTCACTAACAATGATCAAAAAACCTATATATAACAATCACCACATACATATGCTGGTTGATCATTCTTATAATTCATTCACCAATGTAATAACCAGAACGTTGATTCAAAAACATTACACAAGTCTAAATCGTAATGTCAACATAATAATATTCTAGTAACAATTATAACCACATTCTAGTTTAAAAAAATCCTCTTTGGGCTGAATTAAAGATGGATGAACGTCTCAATGCCCTCAATATTGGTGTGAAAAAAAAGCTAAACTAACCAAACACACCAGCCCCCTCCCCCACCCCTCCCCCATGCCCTGCACCATCCCCTACGAGGACCCTCTCCCCTGCCCAGCCACATCCCCACCATCCCCCTCCCCACTTCTCCGTAGGCCCTGCCCTCCCTGCTCCCCTCCCCTATGCCTAGCCGTTCCCCTCCCCTTTACACCCCCCTTCCTAGCACAATACCCCACCAGGAACCTCTCCCCTTCCCAGCCACATCCCCACTAACCCCCTCCCCACTTCTCCGCAGGCCCTGCACTCTCCCCCGCTCCTCCCCTCCCCCATGCCTAGTTTCTCCCCTCCCCTTTACACCCCCTGCCCAGCCCCTCCCCTCCCCCCTAACCAGAATAATCTCCCACCATTTCCCAGCACCTCCCCCTCCCCCCTCCCCTCCCCCATGATCATCTTGTCCCCCCTACTTCTCCTCCCACCCCTTCCCAGCACCTCCCCCTCCCACCTCTCCACCCCCTGCCCAGCCCCATCCCCCACTAGCCCCCTCCCCCATGCCGAGACCCTTCCCCCACCAGCATTAAAACACATAAATTGACAATTGATATGTAATTAAAGAAGAAGAAATTGATGTCATAAACAGTAAGACAGTAGTTATAATATAAAAACAATGACATTCTGTAGAAATAATCTCAAAGGTGTTCATATTATTAAAGGTAAAGAATTATTATTAATTAGAAACATGTTAAAGGAGTATGCATACATTTAGTTTTTTATAATAATAATGTACTATGTGCATTTAAAGAAATAAAATTAAAAAAAATACACAAAGGAGTCAATAGTGAAAAAAATTACTTGCATTCATATGTAGGATGAAAGGGAGGGAGGTTAACTTCACAATTTTAGGAAAAACTACCTGCATTCAAATAGTGTGTAAATGAAAATAAAAAATGGCAGACATAACGGAGGTTAATTCCACAATTTTTGGAAAACACACCTGTTACGGAGATCTGAACATGTAGGATATTTTAAGAAGTTTTTTAGTGCATAAAAAAATATATAGTGGAGTAAATAGTGAAAGAAATCACATGAATTCATATGTTGGACAGAAGGTAGGATAAATTCATGATTTTAGGACAAATTACCTACCTTCATTTCCAATTCCTGTTTCTGTATTCACATATACTGAGAAAACAATTATAAAAAAATAAAATAACTGTAAATATTTTATCATTATATAAAGAAAAAATTCATTAAATGAGGATAGAACACCTTATTCATAGATTTTGATTTATATAGGTTGAAACTAAGGCATTGACATTGAAGATGAAAAATCAAAACCTTACCTGCTGAAAAAAACAATAGAAATTGAACATTAGTGCACAGAAAAAAAACAACCAAAACAACCCAACCTTCCCATTGTAGCCAAATTCAAGTACTGTCAAGTAAAATTCAAGAAGAACATGATTATTGAACTGATACCTTCCTATAAAAATACATGTTTTCCGATGCGAACTGAAATCCTGAAATCAAAATAATCCACACATCAGAATCCGTAAAAAGAAAACAATACCATTACTTTTCTATTAGTGAGCCTATATTGAGACATTGTTCCAATTAAAAATTGAAGATATTTTTCTAGTCCTAGCCATTGGCGCACCTACACTGATTCTACAGTTGGAAGATTTTTCTAGGTCAATGCAGTTTCCTCATCTTGAATCGATATCTGCATATCACTAACAATTTTCATTATACTCATAGCTCCAAACCTTTAAACATGAAAACACATTCTATGAACTTGAAGTTTCCGTACATATTCCGAAGAATAAGATTCAAAAACAGTGGCAACAACCAACAAAATTGATCATAAAAAACCAGTGATATAACTTAAGGCAATCATATTAAATCCTTTACAGTGCAAGCAAAGCATAATAAAGACCCGATTAAGATCCTACAAATTATCCAAAAAATTAAATACAGGCATGTATATAGAACCACTTAATCAAAATCACTAAAAAAGAAGATTCATACAGTATACTGTAAGAACAAAAAAAATGAACCTATATATTAAATTGGTCTCAATTATAAAAAATGTACTATGAAAATTTTAAAAAACAGTATGCTGTAAGAACAAAAAAATACGATTCTATATGGAAAAAAAGACCGTATTGAAAAAATATGAACAAATGTGGAAAAAAATATAAAAGTATTAAAAATTTTGAATCTATATAAACACCAAACTCTAAATTCCATCAGAACATAAACACGTCCACCATAGTATATTCCACAAGTGTTTTGATGCCTAGAGATAACAAAAGCATGGTTAGAAATAATTTCATTATTTTGAAAAAACAATATAGATAGGAATATAAATATAACATAGGATATAAATAAAATCAATTTTTCCATGAATTTAAAAGAATTTATAGAAAAAAAATTAAGATCGAAGAAAAAAACAATTGTTTAGATTTGATTTGGGAGAAAAAAAATAAGGGAGAAAATGAGAATTTCTCCCTTCCCCCTACCCCCCCCCCCCCCACCTGCACACCCCCTGCCCCCTGCCCCCCACCTTCACACCCCCTTGCCCCCTCCCTTCCCCCCCCCCCACCTTCACACCCCCTCCCCCTACCCCCCCCCCCACCTGCACACACCCCTCCCCCTGCCCCAGCACACCCCCTGCCCCCCACCTACACACCCCCTACCCCCTCTCCCTTCCCCCTTCCCTCCACCTGCACACCCCCTACCCCCTCCCCTGCCCCCCCCCCCCCACTTGCACACCACCCTTCCCCCTCTCCCTGCCCCCTTCCCCCCACCTACACACCCCCTGCCCCCTCCCCTGCCCCCCACCTGCACACACCCCTCCACATGCCCCCCCCCCCACCTGCCCCCCCCCCACCTACACACACCCCTCCCCCTACCCCAGCACACCCCCTCCCCCCCCCCACCTTCCCCCACTTGCCCCCTCTCCCTGCCCCCTGCCCCCACCTGCACACCCCCTCCCCTTACCACCCCCCCCACCTGCCCCCCCCCACCTGCACACACCCCTCCCCCTGCCCCAGCACACCCCCATGCCCCCCACCTGCACACCCCCCTACCCCCTCTCCCTGCCCCCTGCCCCCCACCTGCACACCCCCCTTCCCCCTCCACTGCCCCCCACCTGCACACCCCCTGGCCCCCCACCTGCCCCCCCACCCCCCACCTGCACACACCCCTCCCCCTGCCCCAGCACCCCCCCCCCCACTAAATGATATCCTTGCAAATACAACAAGGTTTCATTTATTTCCTATATGGGCCTATGAAACCCATTATGACTATTAATGAAACTGACCTGACCATTGATGAATACCAAGAATTTCCCCCAGGTATACTTGTTATTCCACCTTACTTCCTATTACTTTACGTTGTTGATAAGTCCCTTATAGAAGTTTCTTATGATTCTACAACTGAGGGAGTTAGGCTTAAACATGAAAAATTATACATGATTGCCTCATTTGTAGGAAAAATTTACAAGAAACACTGTATATTGAAATTAAAAATGAATCCTAGTACATCTATTAAAAACCATTTAGATGAGGTTAATAAATTCATGTTATATTTAGACAATATTAATGTTTATGTAGATGATGAGGATCCAGAAATGATCATATTAATCACTCTAGAAAATAGATATAGAACACTTGTTGCGACCATGATGTATGGTTGAGTCTATTTAACATTAGAAGATATCAAATCAGCCCATCTTTCTAAGTAATTTCATTCTAGAACAAAAATAAAAGGTGAGGATAAGAGTTTTTCACAAGGGGGAGACCTTAAACTAAAGTGAAGAAAAAACAATTCTGTAGGGACAAAAATAAGATTAATAAATAACCCAAATCTAGGACAAGCTCTATGGATAGAAAAGTAATATGTTTTCACTATGGTAAACCTAGGCACATTAAGCCTGAGCATAGGAAACTCATGCGTGAGTTAGAATCCAAACAACCCACTGACCTGTATTTTCTGGTTGATTCAGGCTATGACATTTGTTTAAATCTTGAATGTGTCCATTTATACACTCAATCAAGAGTGGGTCCTAGACTCTTGTTGTTCTTTTCATATTTTCCAACAGAGAGAGTCATTTTTAGAGCTGGTCAAAAAGAGAGAAGTAGATGTATTCCTAGGAAAAAATAATAAGTGCAAGGTTGAGGGAATATGATCCATTATTATAGAGTTAAATAATCAATCCATCATCACCTTACTTAATGTATGGTAGGTGCCCATCCTTTAATGAAACATAATATACTATAGCATATAAGATAGGGAATTTCAGCTCCAAAGTCTTAGAGGAACACAACAACCAAGGGATATTGAGTAACATCACAACTATAAATCTTTCATTTTCCAGATATTGTGTGATGGGAAAATCCAAGAGGGTGAGTTTCAATAGGTCTTATTTCAATGTTTCTAGCCCACTTGAATACATACACTCAGATTTTTGGGGGATATCCAGGAATAGTTCTTGTGTTGGAGGATCCAATTTCATCATCTTCATAACTAAATTCTCTAAGAATGTTTGGATTTAGATAATAAAAAGAATATGATGCATTCCAAACCATTTAAACCTAAAAAGATTCAATGTAAAATCACACTATAAATATTATTAAGACCGAAGAATAGATAATGGTCTTGAATATCTTTCTAAAGAGTTCATTTAGTTTTCTGATTCTAATAGGATTACGAGGGACATAATTGTTAGGGAACCCCACTCCCCAATAGAATAGCCTAGCAGAGAGGTTGAATAGTACTATTCTAGAAAGATTTAGAAGCATTCATGAATGCTCAAGACTCTCCAAATATTTTTGGGCCAGTGAAACCAACACTTCTATTTACCATATCAATATGTGTCCCATATATTCAAATAAATTCAAAACACCTACTGAAATGTGGACTAGTAATCCCCCTTCTTACTTGTAATTAAGAGTATTTGGTTCTACAACATATTCCCGTGTCCAAACTTGAAAATTAGAATCAAGTGCACTCAAATACATATTCATTGGTTATCTTGATGGAGTTAAGGGATAAAAACTCTGGGTACATAAACCAGGATATGAGAAATGATTCATAAGTAGATATGTGGTCTATTATGAATAACCTTTTCCTAAGACCAAAACTTCCACTCCTGAAAATAATGATCCAATCCATGATAAGGATGTGGAACATGAGCCCTCATATCATTTTTAGGCTGAGGATTAGCCTATTCCACCACCTCCTTATCCCACTGATTCCACTGATTCTATGTATAGCTCTAGTTCAGATTTAGATTCTAAAAATTATATTACTCATAACAATTATCAATTTACCTATGACAGGAAAATGAGAGTCACCAGACCTCCTGCCTGATTCTTCTAATACGTTGTGGCTTCATATGACTTTTTATATGGCCTCAAATCTTATTAATGATGAACCACAATCACATAGGTAGGATTTATAAGAAAAAGACTCAAATAAGTAGGTATTTCCGATGAATGAAGAAATGTAATAGATAAATAAGAAACAGACATGGGATGTTTGTAACAAACCAACTAATTCCAAATTAATTGGTTATAAATGGATCTTTGAAAGAAATGAGGACAACACTGTGGGATGTAAATCAAATAAAAATGTAGGCTATTTTCCAAGGAAATCCTTTAACAATAGGGAATTGATTATGATGAATTAATTTCCCTTTTTTCTTAATCATTATTTCATTCATCTTTTGATAGATTTTGCAACTTATAACGACTTTCATATAGAGTAGTTAGTGGTTAAAACTGATTTCCAGCTTGGTGATTTGAATGAGAAGATTTATATGATACCTCTTGATGATCATACTGCTGAGTTCAAACTAAAGAAAGTATGCCATTTAAATAAATCTTGGTCTTTCCTGAAACAATCCTCATAGAAGTGGTGCTTCAATTTTGATTCATTTTTTCTAGGTAACAAGTTCATTAGCATTCATTATAATGCCTTATTTTATTTAAACTCAATTAAAACCTACATCATTTACTTACTATTGTATATTGATGACATGCTTATAATTTTAAAAGACATAAATATGATCTCTATTGTTAAATCCCAATTGAAAATTAAGTTTTAAATGAATTACTTAGGTGTAGATAAGAAAATCCTAGGTGTTTAAATCATTAGGGATCATTAGGGATAGAATGAATAAACTACTTTATCTATCTTAGCATGCTTATATTTTAAAATTTATAAATAGGTAAATGTTGGAATCTCTCGGTCCTTTTAATTTCCTACTTGAACAAAATTTTAAATTTTCTATCTACACTCTATGATGGTTCATGGGAACTCCAGGGAAGCTATAATGGTATTCCCTTAAGTGGTTCTTGAGGTATATTTCATTTACTTCTAATATTTCATTATTTTGTGGTACAAATGTGGATACTACTTAAATTATTTGTGGTTTGGTTGATGCTAACTATACTGTTAATGTTGACAATTGTAAATCCTTAACTATTAATGTGCTTACTGAATTTGGAGGTTTCATTTCCTATAATTGAAATATGTAATCTATTATTTCACTTTCAGCTACTGAATTTGAATACATAGCTTTAACTGAGGTAGTTAAAAAAACTTATCGATTGAGAAGTCATGGCAGTAGGGATATATCTAATAATAGACATAGTTAGCTTAAGGTAGATCTACAAGATAGTAGTCATTCTCATTCCCAATAATATATGGTAAATATTAATGATATTGATCAAAAAAGAAGTGTAATCAGATGCATGGAACTCATCATACCTTCCCAATCCAAAAATAAAATTTACATAAAAAGTGAGTCTCAATATCAGTATCATCAGAATCATGATAACCCTCATACACACCTCCTACAGAAACACCATCACCACCTCTCACACTACCAACATCATCATCGACATCTACATCTGAACCGGCACCAGCACTGGGTCCAACATTAGGTCCAGCTCCAGCTCCGATAGAAGAATCTACATTAGAAGAATGCATCGACATCAAAAAGGCATCAACCGTTGTAGCTGATTCTGGTGGAGGTGTAGAAGAAAGGGCAGACATAAATTTCATCATATTTGCAGTTATCGCCTGTTTTGATTTTTGACTTTCTTCTTTGATTGCGGAATTCATTTGTTCCACTATGAAAAAACCAGAACTGGTACTCGAAGAAACGTTAGTATACTAGTATCGAGATGGTACAATCTTCTTCCCAGGTCGACAACGCACTCTACCCTTATGTTTATCTCCTAATAGCTGATGTAGATGATTGTTTGGGCCCAAATTGTCAAGTTCTTTTTCTGCCAATGCCTCTAAATCATTCTGTTGATTGATATATAACATAAATTAAAATGATAAAATAATATAAGGAATTAAATTCAGTAAAAATCAAAGAAATTGAAATATACTTAAAATCTCCTTCTCGGTGTCGGTATTTGGAATAGTACCATCTTTCTTTTTCCGGCTTGTACAAAACAAAGTTGAGCGAGGAACGCGACCCTCGATATTCGATGCCTTTTTCTAGAAAAAAAAAATAAATAAATAAAAATTGGAAGTTAAAAAAATTACAATAAAAAAAGCTAAATATTTTAAATGTTAAATTACCTACGTCTGCTCATGATCTGGTAATGAAGTGTGTCCGCGAGTATAAATGTGTTTCAATGCACTCTTGTTTGTTTTATTTCTGTTTGATTTCTCCTATAAACAAATAATTATATAAATTCATTAACATAAATAAAACAAGTAATTTAAAATCGTTTTCAAATAAATAAATGAATATATATATAAATTTAACAAACACCTTAAACACTGGAATCTTCCAATAGCTGATCATCTATTTATATTGTGATATTGGGCAATCTTGAATCACCAGTACTTCTTTAAGCTCTGTACCAACTCTCTTTTTCCAACCAAGATATAAATCATACTTGTAGGCTCACCACATTTCACCTAAATCCATTATCCTTACAGCCTTTTCATTTTGTCCATCAGGAAAATTATATCGAAGCTGCAATGGACATAATATTTTTTAATAAAATATTATAAATTTATATATATATAAAAGGTGATTAACATTACTTACCCAAATCTCTGACCAGGCTTTGTCCTTTATTTTTTGTCCAACTGCCTTCCAACTTATCGGTTGAACCGGAATGATATTTTTGTGTCTAGCAAGTGTTCCCATAAAACTTTTACATTCCGTTCCATTTTTATTAATTATAGCATTGTCCTCATCGTAATAAAATATGATTTGTGTGTGCTGATTCCAAACCTCGCGCATTTTTGTGAGGCCTCATCATCTGGTAGATGCTGGAGATAATCATGAAACCAAAAATAAAAGAAAATAATATATATGAATTTATCATTAATCAGTAACAGTAATGTTTAAACAAATACCAATAGATGGGGGATCTGCTGACTCCTGAAGTGCTACGTATGGAGGGGGGCAGCCTCCATGGTAGGTGAGATATCTACAGGAGTACTATGTATAGTAGATGCAAAGTGTATTGATGGAGGCAGGAAACCCAATGGATAACCCTGTACAGATGAGGGTGGATATGGATATGGATATGGCGGTGGGATATATGGGGGCACAGTACCCTATACAGTGGATGGTGGGAATGAAAAATGAGGGATGGGAGTCTGAGAACTACCATCCGATGTGGGTGCGGGAAAAAAGGGATATGGAAAAGGTGGGTATGGATAATATGGATGTGGCATAATGGGAGGATGGCCTCCTGGTGTCTCAAGCGGCGTAGTAGTAGGCTGACCTGTAGAATCAGTACCCCCGCCACAATATCATCCTCAGAGGCATAATCCAGGCATCTCCTTGACGATGCAGCATAAAATAACATAAATGATAAAATAAAACGAACGATAACAAGATAAATAATATGAAAGACCATAATATTCAAACATAATTTGTACTTACATTGTTTCCAGGAGGAGACCTACGTTGTTCGTTTCTCGGTATTCTTCTACTCCTTCTAGTATCATCATAATCAGACATTTTGACCTGAAAATTTAAAATAATATTTGTAAATAAATAGAAATAATGCAAAATTTTAAATAATACAATTGTATCATAAAACAATGAGATAAATTTTCATGTGTGATATTTATATTGATAAAATATAAAGACTTTTCTATGTTCAAGATTTACTAGAGAAGTGGTTAAACATAAATTGGTGAGGCTATTAATAGTTTTATATTCGATAATGGTACAAAATATACTAGTTATTTTGATATCATGTATGGAAGTTAAAAAAAACACATACGATTTTGCGATAATATCAGGTAAATACTTACAAATGTGTCAACGCTATGTGGGGTCTGTGACAATTTCTGGTTCACAATCTGTTATAACAATTGCATCATCCGTATCATCAAATGAAACATTCGAATAAATACTGACAGGTTCATCCACAACATCATTATCATCCATGCCTTCGTCAAAAATATGTCTAGGAATAACATCAACAATAACACCAAATTGTGGTTGTAACGGGTCACTTACATAAAACACTTATTTAGCTTGTGACGCAAGAATATAAGGTTCATCGATACGAAGCTGGCGGTTTATATCAATCACTCTAAATCCACAGTTATCAATATGCATTCCTTGTCGTGTAATTGAATCAAACCACTTGAATTTCATCATTGCAACACGACCATGTGCATAGTAATCTAATAAAATGATTCTTCCAACAACACCGTAATATGATATATTTTCTGATCGAGGCTGCCTGTCTGATGCACTCGCAAAACAATCTATTGTGGCACTTATCATGACACTGTCATGCTATGTTGCCATTTTTTTGCACAACTATTTATAACAAATTTAAATCCATTGAAAACCATCGACTTACAGTCACATACCACATCGTTTGGACCAAAGGACAATGCTTTTATTTCATCTGATACTTCAATCATTGGTAGAGTTAAAACCTAAAAGATACCAAAATAGAATATTAAACAGAGACATGTGATTATGTTATGAGAAGAAGAAAAAGAAATCAATTACCTTTGACTTTAACCAGGCAGCAAATTCTTTGTTGTGAAATAGTTCCTTCCTCTTAATAGATAGAGAGCGATGTCTCTTTTTTATAATTTCTAAATGTTCTCTACAGATATGAAAGAAGTAAAATGTCAGAATATATAAAGAAATCACACGATGAAAAAAAAACATATTTATTAGTTTAGTTACTTGATATAATCATCAAGCACACCACAGTTGAATAATACTGTGCGATGTGCCATTTCCCACTCTTCCCTGCTTAAAGTACACAATGAGTACGATCTAGATATCCCCCCTATTTGGGACAGTGAAGGAAATGCAGGCTCAATGGGATCATATTGCTCATCTTCAGTTCTCATTAGTCGATTAGACCTCTTAGTGACGTTAGCCAAGTACGATGAACAGAAATCCATGCATTCTTGTGCTAAATAGAATTTCACAATAGAGCCTTCAGGATGATATTTGTTTCTCACATAATATTTCAATGTAAACATCATTCTTTCGGTAGGATACATCCACCGACTCAAAACAGGACCACCAAAGAGAACTTATGTGGGAAGATGCACAGTAAAATGTAACATACATGTGAAAAAAGATGGTGGGAAAATTTTCTCCAAGTCGCAAAGAATAATCGGTGCATCTGTATGCAATTTCTGAACAACACTTCTTCTCAATCTTTTGGAACAAAGATCCCAATAAAATTGACATAACTTAATCACCACAACTTTAACATTTTGTGAAAGTAAATGTAGAATGGAAATGGGAATCAAATCATGTAACAAGAAATGTTAATCATGGTTTTTAAGAGATTTGAGTTTCATATCTTGTGTATTCACCCTTTTTGAAATATTACTTGAATAACCATCTGGAACCTTCAAAGTTTCCAAGACCTAAATAAATTATTTTTTCTCCACATTTGTCATCAAATAACAGGCAACAGGGACTTTCCACTTATTTTGACCAATTTACTTGTGATGAAGTCTTGCTCTTATATCCCAATCCATCAAATCACGACGACACTGAAAATCGTCTTTTGTTTTTCCTTTGACATTTAAAATAGTAGCAAGTAACATCTCACAAATGTTTTTCTCGATATGATTTATATCCAAACAATGATGTAATAAATTCGATGACCAATATGGAAACTCAAATAATATGCTTTTATTTCTCCAATTTCTATTGGAATTCGAATTAGCATGCTTTCGCTTTCTGATATTTGATTGACTTTTGTTAAGACCATAATTCAAATCATCAAGTTCTTTAACAATATCTGTCCTTGACATTCGTTGAGGCGTCTCATCTGTCTTGATGGAATTATTGAACTGTCTCTGATTTTTCCTGTATGGATGATCCATTGGTAGAAAACATCGATGCCCTATGAAGTTGAAAGTTCGTTGAAACTTTAATATTCGGAAACATGTATTCTTCATACAAATATGATAGGATAATTTCCCTTTAGTACTCTAACCAGACATCATTCTGTAGGCAGGGAAATCATTTATCATCCATAATAAAGCTGCACGAAACATAAATTACTCCTTTCTTAATGCATCATACGCTTGTGCACAAACAATCCAAATCTCATTTAACTCCTCTATTAATGGCTACAAGTATATATCAATATCATTTCCAGGATCACTGGGTCCAGATATCAATATACTCAAGATAGTGAACGTCTTCTTCATACACATCCATGAAGGAAAGTTATAAATGTGAATGAAAACAGGCCAAGTACTGTGTGCAGTATGCATTTGGAGAAATGGGTTGAAACCATCACAGGATAATACCAATCTAACATTTAATGGGTCGGCTACAAAATCAGGATGTAACCTATCAAATTTCTTCCAATACAACCCATCTGTAGGATGCACTATTTCATCATTATCCTTATTTCTTTCATCTGCATGCCATCTCATATTATTTTCCATTTGTTCTGACATAAAAAAATTTTGAAGCCTGGGAATTAAAGGGAAGTGCCACATCACTTTCTGTGGTATGCAAGATTGAGATTCGTCTTTATTAGTCTTCCACCTTGATGTGCCACACTATTTGCACTGACTCAATTCCGCATTCTCCTTCTAGAACAAACAACTGTCTTTAAGACAAGAATGAATCTTACTAGATGAAAATCCAAATTTGTCAACCAACTTTGATGCCATGAAATCATTTTCTGGAATACATGCATCATCAGGCAGTAAATCCTTAATAAATTTAAGGAGATAGTTGATCGTAGTATTACTAAATTCATACATTGTTTTCCCATGATATAATCGCATTAAAAACTCAAGTTTTCTCATTTTTCCACATGCTTGATATATTGGGGTATTTGCATCTTCCATTAGATTTCTAACACTCTCAATGTCATCATACTGATTAATTGATAAGAACTGTGTTCCAGTATTCATTTCCTCTTAAATTGGTCTACATGAGGAGATAGCTTCAGAAACAAAAGGAAACCGATCAGAAATCAGATTTTTCATACCAATATTTTTCGCTGAATCGATATCATTCAACACTTGAGCTTTTTCTCCATTGTGATACCACACATGATAATTTTTCTAGAAACCACTTTTAGTGATATGGTAACTCACTTCCTCACGAGTTAACCAAGTTCTTCCAACACAATCAAAACATGGGCATCAAATCAATCCTCCATCTGAATCATTAGTGAATGCAAAGTCCAAAAAATATTGTAACTCCTTCTAAAATTCATCAGTGATCCGATAAATGTTGTATATCCAGTATCGATCCATTTTGAGGCAGATAAACATACATTAAATAAATAATCCAGAAAATGACTTAACATTATATGTATTGTTTCATAAGATATTAAGTAATCATAAATAACAAGTTAATAAAAATCATAACAAATATATTAAAATTATGGTTTAGAGAATTCATAAATGTTTTAAATTATAAAAATTCACGAATAGTCATAGATAAGTTCCAAGAATGAGGATTGATTATAGTAAAAAGAGTTTATATGAAATCTAAGATATAATAATAATCAATTACCAAAAGTGTTTGGGTTAATTCATAACAAGTTGTGATGTTTTGTATTAAATATACAAAGATTTATTGAAATTTAGAGACATTTTGAAAATATAAATCAATATACCAAGAATTAATATTAAAGAATTGGCTAAGAATTACAATGGTAAGAAGATGAGAATAATAACTAGAAGAAAAAATATATTTCTACATTATTGTTAGGATATTAAGATTATATAATTGGAAGGAAGATTAATTATATGAATATGAGATACAACAATGGACTATCTTAACTTGTGTGTGTTCCCCTTGGTCATCCCCATGAGGGTAAATTTTGGTATTATATCCTAATAATAGGATTGTGATCTCCTCTGTGGGATTAGTTTTAGATAGTGTTTGGGAATCCCTCTGTGTGACCCAGGGTGTGATCCTCTATAATTTTTTCTATTTCCCTAGGTGGGTTTTGTGGAATCATTATTACCAACTTATCTATGTGTACAATCCCATACTTAGTGGGATATTCTAGCTATGGTATGGTATACCCCAGATACCCTTGGAGAGATCCCCTATCTATGTATCGAGATCTTCAGAGTTACATTGAGTACATCTTTGGTGAGGTCTGATGATCATGACCTCTTGGGAATGCACCATCAATTAAAGCATAAATCATGTTGTGAGTGCAACCAGAAGAGTGTTAAATTGTATCCTTGAGTAGAATCTTATGGATAAAATAATGGTTAATATGTCGTTGAGGCATGTTTTATGTTATGAGTATATCTAGTTTATTGTTCATATTTCTATATCTCATATTTGTAATGATGTGTCTATGGGATGATGATATAACTACTCTCCAAATGCCCATTATTTAGTGATTTTGGAGTGTCCTATTGAGCATTGTTATACTAAACACTACATGGGATCTACCCATATTTTTCATGTCTTATGTAGACAATATTCCTTTTGAAGGAATCCTAGGAGGACCAAGAGCAGATATAATATAGTGATCTAGATAGACCATGGTTCATGCTAGGTTGTGGAATATGTCAGTAGTCTCGTCCCTCATAACAAGTTAGTCTTTTTTATCTGTTTTTGTAGGATTTTATTTTCCCGTTTATTATTTTTATGTGTACAGCTACCATAGGCTAAGGACAACCTTGTGTGTGTTATGCCTACTCAGGGATGGTCACTAACCCCTAACCAATTAGAGGTGGGATTGTGGTGTCACACTCAGCTTACCACTAGCCAGGTGGGCCCCAGTGAGTCAGTTCATAAAAAAAGTCCACCTTAATGTTAAAGAATTCAAAAAATTATTTTATATGAATGAAGTAAAATTCAAAATCATGGAATAGTTATTTTACAAGTTTTTAAAATTTGGTCTCACCTTCTTTGGTCATTCCCAATTTTTCCCAACTAATGAAAAAATAGTAGAACATCCTTTAAACTAGCTAACTCAAAAAAATGTATGTTACTATTTGTGAGCTCTCCATGCTATTTTCTCTAATAAAATAATTTATTAACTCATTAACATTTTATTCACTGTCCAACGGAATAATGAATTTAAGATGAATAACATTTATCAAATTAAAACCAATCAATAGATTGTTAAAATTATTATTATCTAAATACCTTTAATGATTCCATATATCGATGGTGAAAACATCATGTAAGTCCCATAAAGAAATTAAGAAATAATACAATCTCTAGTAAAATAGTGAGTTATATTTCTCAATAAAACTTCATGGAAATTTTTGAAAATTTGGAGGTTGAAATAGGGAATAATTTGTGGGATATAAATAAAATTAAAATAATTGAAACAAGAAATTTTAAAATGGGTGAACTGATGATAGTTTCTTTGATACAAGCTCCAGATTTGATCCAAGATAAATTGCACATAATATAACCACATGTCTAAGATGGGATTTTATTCCATTTAGAAACCAACCATTATTTCCAAAGTACCAGATAGGACATGATTTCATGCATGACACATAAAAAACATTTGAGTTGTTTGAGACAACGATGCATTTAGTAAAAGTTCATGTGTTTAAATGAGGGAGGGAAAAAGAGGGGAGGATAAGTTTTTTAAAATCTAGGTTTTAGGTTTTGGAAGATTTATCCATGAACATTATCATTTGTTGGATCATCCATGTGTGAACTCGATATACCCATATATGTTCACACATAAAATGGTACACCACAAGAATCAATGTAGATCCCAAAAAATCAATATCAAAGAAACACCACATGTTCTCAAACTGACAAAACAAACCACACATATGGGACATGCTATAAAAATAACCATTCCACACATCCAATGGATAACACACAACCTAAAAATGTTATCATAATAAAATCATGGATTCACACCATTCAAAATATAAAATTCATTTTTAAAGAAACAATTAACATTTTTTACAAACACTTAGTGTGCATACCATGTATTTAAATTAAATAACACCAATAAAAACTACATACACTAATTTTTTCCATCATTAAAACATCATATAGTGCAAGGAAAATGTACTATAAGTGTGAGAAACATATTTTCATATTATTTAAAATAAAAAACATCAATGGAATGATTAGGAAAGGGAAATTATGGAATCACATATCTCAATGGTGTGAAAATGTGATGACACGTTGAAAGGAAGAATAAAAGAGAAAAGATACAATTACCACACCCAAACTACCAAGAAATATTACCCACAAATCAACACTATCGGAGTAGCTTCGTTGGAGGAGGTTCTGGGTGAGGAGGGTCATGGCGAGGAGGGGTCGAGGGTTTTGAGGGTGGCTGGTGAAAAGGTGTCAGGGAGGGCGATGGGGGTGTCGACCTCAGCGTCGGAAGAGAGTCGTCGGGGAGGAGGCATCAGGGAGGAGGGTCACGGTGAGGAGGAGGGTCGCGGAGAGGAGGCGTCGGAAGACCGTCATCGAGGAGGAGGGTCGTTGCGAGCAGGCGTCGGGAAGGATGGTCGCGGCGATGAGGAGGGTGCGACGAAGAGGCATCGGGAAGGAGGGTTGCGGTGATGAGGAGAGCGTGGCGAGGAGGAATCGGGGAGGAGGAGGGCACGGCGAGGAGGAGGTCGTGGCGAGGAGGAGGGCGTGGCGAGGAGGAGATCGCGAGGGAGGAGGAATCAAGAGGGTAGGAGGGTCGCTGATCAGGAGAATGGGGGAGTATCCCGACAGATTTTGGGGGGAAAAAGGGGACGGAAAATTGTAGGCATGGTTTTTTAATTAAACCATGGCTATAAATTGGCTATAGCCACGGACCTATAAAACTATGGCTATAGGTTCGTGGCTATAGCCTTATTTTTTAGTAGTGGATTGATTTTAATATACCCTTCAAATGGTTAAATACTTAAATTAGATAAATTAAAAAACAAATTTGAATATGTATGTTCTATGCTTGACTTGCTTGTGTGTGACTTGGTGGCCTTGGTTGTGTGTGCCTTAGTGGCCTTGGTTATTTTTGGATTGTTGGCCTTGGTTTTTTTTTCAACTTGGTGTACTTGTTTAGGATGAGGTATCTTGATGTGGTGGTCACTTGGCAGTAGTTCAGTAGCGATGGAATAATATCAGCTTATATAATAATGTGGTAATAGCTAAAGAATTAATTGACAAGAATTAAAATTGATAGTTAAACGGATAAATCTTGGTAAATTATTTTCTAAATAAAATATTATGAAATAAAACCTATTTTAGGACCCACAATGTTTGATTCTTGTGGTTGGTTTTTTTGCATTAGAGGTAGTACTCGGTGGCATGATATTGATAGTGTCCCGATGGTGGTTGTGGTGGTGTCACTTGTGTGAACATATAAATGTGGGCCTCTGTGAGACTACTATATATCTGTATTATCTTATGTTTTTCTTATACACCCCACCCAATTAGAATAACCTTAATAACACCCATATACCCTAGGGGTGTATTTCCCTAACATCCGGGATGGGGAAGATATGGATGACTGACTACCCCCTCTCCCCCACTATCCATTTAGAAACAACTCATTGTGATACAGTGGGGGTGATAAGATAGGTGGTGGGGGTTATGTATGGTAGGGGAGGGAATGAGGTTGATGTCATACATGTTCATGATACCCAATTTCTTTGGTTAGGTGATATTAGAAATATGGTTTGTTCCATATGATATGACATGTAGTTGGTTCTGTGAGACATGATATATGGTTAGTTCCACTATTTGTGGATATGGAAAGGATGGGAGAAAAGGATGTCATCACATTGGGTGGGAGTGAAAAATCAGTGGGACATTGGTTGCAAGGCACCATTATCTACATTCTTATGATGTTACTATACTACTATTGGATGCATTATTTTATGAGATAGCCTTAGTGGGGATAGTGGGGAAAATTAGTTGACCAGTGTAGGTGATGGTAAGATCTGTAGCTTGTTCACTAGTGCATTAGTATACACTTTTCACTTTTTTAAGAGATACCTTTGGTATTATTCAACTATTTATACATGTTATACTGACCCCATTTATATAAAAAAATATTTTTTAGTTTTTTAGGAGGTCTTTGGTAATTGGGATAGACTCGGAGCTTGGGTTTATTAGGGTCATTATGATTCTATTGGTATTTTTTATTTTGGTGACCTTGTATCAATTTTATATTCTTTCATTATGGGTTTTGTTTCTATGGTATTTCTGTGTATTTACCTTTTATGGTTGTTGGTTGGTTTTATTTTCTATATTTTCCTAGGATATTTGAGGGTAATTCCTCCCATATTTGTGTGATATACCCTAGGTGATGGTCTTTAACTCGGGGCCTACTAGAGGTGGGACTCAATGATCACTCTTTCTCTTCATATCTAGCCTAGGAGGGGTGTCTATGGAGGGAGGGTCATGACATAGTGGTATCAAAGGTGTTGGTTGAAATATAGGGTAGAGTTTAGATTTAGGAAATGGTGAGGACTATATGGGTTGGTAAGGCAACAGTGCCAGCCAAACTTAGTATGTGATGAAATCAAGGGATACCAGATATGATGTAAGATTTTAAGTCCCCCTGTGATCTAATTAAAGGAACTTATTCTCTACAAATTTACTAAGTAAAGTGATGCTTCTTGAAGGGTAGATACCTATGAGAAGTACATACATCATACTTTCTTGATTTTTATTTTTAATAGGGGTGATTATGGAAATGAATAAATGAATTAATTTAATGAATATAAATAAATCCATTGATACCATATTAAGGTGTTCCTTTTTCCTTTGTAGATATTCTAGTTGGTCACCACATGTGTTTAGTATGTTTCAGGTATATTCAGCAGGCTGACCCTATTTTTGGTTATAGGGTTGATCCTCATCAAGAGGATGAGTAGTGTAAAAGGATGGTATGTGCCTTTGAGCATCAAAGCCTATAAAAGTATGATGGAAACATATCTTATCTAAGAACATAGTACTTATTGGAGGAGTTGGAGATCAATTTTGGCTTAATGTTAGTTTTGGATGAGTATTGGGTTCCCTTAAAAGTTATCCAGTTGGGGGGAGTAGTGTTTCAGTGGTGGATGTTATATCTCAAGGAGTGTAAGGAAGCTATTT
Source organism: Viscum album (assembly GCA_963277665.1). Taxonomy (NCBI): domain Eukaryota; kingdom Viridiplantae; phylum Streptophyta; class Magnoliopsida; order Santalales; family Viscaceae; genus Viscum; species Viscum album. The sequence goes on from OY728155.1 coordinate 1,913,844,797, forward strand.
TATTGTGATATGACTTCCGGTATGAGTTCAAGGCCAAGTTATTATCAATGAAAGTTATGAATGGGGAGAGGAATGAGTATATATCCCTTTATAAGGGTAGTATGAGAGTTTAAGAGATGGGATTGAGTTAAATGACCTTATATGATTTTCCTTTAATTTTTTTTAGATGAGGAGTGCCAAGAAAGGTGCTTGTAAGAGGTATTATGCCTCGACCTTTATTCTATAGTCTCCCCATTTATGTTACCTACTTATTTATAGGTACAAAATAAGGGGAATTTGATGGATATGGTGAATGAGTGGGATAGATCACCCCTATTTGAGGTTTATTAGGGACCTCCAAGGGGAAAGGTATCAAATAAAGGGTTGTGAATGTCAGTCCAGCCAAGATTTTGATTGGTAGGGAGAGGCCTTAGCAGTTAGTGTCACGCTTCTCAAGGGATGGAATTTACCATGAATCTATCAATATACCTACAGTATTGTTCTTTGGTTATAGAGGTTATAGTCACTATTAGCGACAATGTCCTTCAACCCTAGAGGGTTGGTATGGTTTGAGTGATCAAACCACTTCCGAGTAGTAGCGACAGTTTCCCCAAAGTATTATCAACAATAGGGACTTCCATATTAGATTCAATACCCAATTCAATATGATTAAGCTCAACCATAATGATGTGGAGTTGGTAGAGGGAATCCATGGGATATCCCTCATCATGAGGGGCCTAGGAAGAAGCATGGACATGGAGTCTATCTATATCAATGAATAGGATCCATGTGACGGCCCAATGTTTTATCAATGGAAAATAGCTTCTCATAATTATGTCATATAATAACATGAAATCACCACATAATGAACTACTAAGTACAATATGACCTTTAAACATAATGTTGTCACTTCTATGTTTTGAATTTCAAAAATCTGACATACACGATTACATTCAGTAATATATTTAGAGTCTAATAGAATCATCTTAGTTTTTTATGAATAGTAACATACCCTTGTGAATAGTAACATACCCTTGTGAATAGTAATGATTAGTAAGTTGACCAAAAAAATATAAACTTCACCCATGAACGTACAAATACAATTAAGAAATCTTATAATTTAAAAAATGGTCATAGTATAAGTATTCATATTTTTGTATGTCATAAATATTTTAATTATAATTTTATGATTAATTTAATAATTTAAAAAGGAAATTTATTTTCATATAATGTAATAATAAATTTTATTTTTATTTTCTTATGGTTATAAGATAATTTTATGGGACCTTGATAAATTTTTCAAGGTGTTATAAAACGAGTTATAGTTTTAATGTTGTTTTTTTCGAATAAATTATGATTTTATTTAAAAATTAAATTAAACATATTTATAATTTTTTTTTAAAAAAATTAAATTCTTTTTTGGATTCTACACATCAAAAAATGGTTAGGGTGAATTTTTAGTATTTTTCTAAAATACATGGATTTTTTATGAATAGTAAAATACGATAATTCACAATAAATGCTAAAACCTGAATTTCAGCATCATGATTGAGTCATGGATGATGTAAATTTCCATTGGTTCAAAATCACATGCACTTATTAATATTTCTTGTCACAATAATAAAACACTATTTCTTGTCTTGAGAAAAATAATTAAATAATGAATTAAATATTCAAAATTCACTCATCTCCTCTACTATAAAACCCACTCACACTCCCCTCTTCTCTTCACTCCTCTCAAGACTTGTTCCTTACCTAATTTATGCCAAAATCACTCCCCAAGCTCCTTTACCACATACAATAGCCCTTGGTCTCCTCAAAATACAAAATTCTCTCCCCTTAAGAGGCTCTCAAAGGAGATAAACTCAAGAGGTAAATTTCTCTTTCTGATTATTTTATTTTCTTTGAAGTTCTTTTCTTTTCTTGTTCCTCTCCTCACCTCCCTTCACCCAAATGGTATGATAACTCCAATAAAATACATGTACTATAATGATATTATTCTAATGGGATAGTTTATCAAAATATCCCCCCTCCTTTTATTCTATAAATGAAAATACCATCTGATATGTGTTGATCTACCACATTCAAGGACGACGAGTTTTCAATTTGATTTACCATATTCTAGACTGGTCATGAAACCATTTTAATAGTTGAACCAGATCATAATATATTTAATTTATCTTATTTAATTTTATATAATTCTTATAAATTCATAATGTAAAATAATAATACAAAACAAGTAAATTGTGAGAAAAATCTCCACATTAATCCAAGAGTTTATCCTAAATGTTTTATATAATGATTCACCTTCACTCCAAGTAAGAAAATTAAATTTACCAACATGTAATATTCTGGATTTTCAATAATTTCATATAACTTAAATTATGTACAACCAATCTCACTATACATTTTAATCCATTCATGTATATAAGTAAACCAAACATGAAACAAACAGACCCGAACAATGAAGTTAAACCTCATAACCAATCAAAAAGGTTATGAATGAACTAAAAAAGGTTATAATAAATAATTTAAATTTAAAATATGTTATTGAATTATTAATTAATGAACCCAATTTTATTATTCAGTTCATTAATATCAAGGATAGAACACCATCGGAGTTGAGGTAATGAATCCTCTCTTTCTCATATTTATTCAAGAATCTCCTATATATTATGTCCTTTTATGTATAATTATTAATGATTGGGTATGTTTTATCACCTTCCCCATAATTACCTCATTATTTATAAAATATTATAAATCCATTTATATATCGTCAATACCTCTTAAGTACACCTGATACCATGATGATATTCCATAAGGAATTCTAGCTAAACCACCTGTATTCCTTGGGGTTGCTCTATCTTTATTTTTACCCAAATTAATTTGTATTTTATATTTAAGTAAAACTTCTAAATGATTTTTATATGAACTAAAATCATGTTTCAAGGTCCATACCTCATTATATTTCATGGATATACATTCTTTTAAGTGATTCCTTCCTCGATACTTCCCAATAAGAAAACATGTTTTAAGGGAACTTCCCAAATTTTTTACCCAATTTCAAGTGAACTATACCATTCATTTAAAGACAAATTTTTTGTTATAAAATATGTATTTTTATTATTAAAATCTTCTTATTTCACTTTTGTTTTTATATAAAATATTATTCTCTTTTTTATTTTAAATTCTCTTTAGTATTTTCCTTAAAATCGCACTGAAATGTTTCAATGCTAATAATTTCCTAAATATTATTATTAAATGTTTTCACTTATGTTTTACATCACTTACCATGATATATGCCTATTTTACCTTATTAATATCCATGTATGTTTTAATTCCTTTCTCTCATGTACACTTTTATTATACGTCCATTCATTATGCTTTATGACATGAATGTGATACCCATTTCTCTCTATGGGTTCCCTTATGTTTATGTATGATTGAGTATGTATGATTATTTATGTGGAAAGCATATCCATGAAAATGTTAAGATGGGTGAACCCATATAGAACTCTAATTCATTGGGTAAATTTTAGCCTCATGAGATGTTATGTTCAATGATCTTGGTGGTTCTCCTTGACTTGTTCTACAATGTGCAACGATCTTGATGGTTAACCTTGAATTGTGCTCCTCTATGAGAAATGAGGCTTGAATCATGCTAAAGTCGTGATTTATGTTGCTTCCAAAATATTATTAATTCATGTTCATATGATCTCATGTTTATATGTTATGATTATATATGCCATTTTATATCATTATGTCTTGATCTCTGACCCTTGTGTTAAAGAATTATTATTATGTTTAATCCCTTACTGGGTGTTTAGCTCAACCCTTTTTTCATGTGATCCCCAAGGTACCCTATGAAGATGTAAGGGCTCAAATTAAGTTAGGGTATCTTTATGAATATAAAATAAAGAAGTGTTTTTTAGGCCCATTTTTTATGTTTATGTACCTAGTCTTAAAATACACAAGACTTCACGGTCCTTGGCTTGTACTCTAATGTTTAATTATGCTTAAAATAATATAATTATATGTTTAAAAGGATAGGGTATCTATATTTGGTATCATATTCTGGTCTAGTTAGTTTTGGATATTAAGAATATATCACTTTAGTAAGAACCTTAAGGATGGGAATAAGTATAAGAAAACACCCATGAATTTTTTTTAAGTATAAAGTAAGTGGTTTATCAAGAAAATAAATCCCTCTATGGATACAAATAGGTAGAGGTGTCTCTGGCACAGATGTATCTAGGGGTAAAACCCAACAACATCGCTTTGAGATAGACTCAAATATGAACTAGTGCACAACAACGGGCCTTACTTCACTCTTGGTTTGACACTACCGGGGGATATGATTTGGTAAATTCATGATCTTAGTACAAACCACTATTAAGGGAATAAAAAAAGATCCTATAAGAATATAATCTAAGAAATAGATCAAGGATACCCTAGATTAAAACATAGGGAATCAAAAGTTAGGATATACTTCTCCTTTACAAGTTTATCCTATTGTGTTCAAAGTTTCCTTTTTCTATACTCAATAGATAAGTATTCAATACCTCTAATTTGGTGTTATTTTTCTTAGTTAATGGTGGGAAACAGAAGAACACATGCCAACAATCAATGTTATAGGGAATGTGAATATTTCCCTAATGACATGCCTGATATGATGGGAAAGGGTACTCAAAAATTCATGATAGTACTTTCTCATCTAGATCAAGTTATGAATAATAACTTGAATAATGTGAAATAAACTACTCCTCTAAGGAAAGAGAAATTTTCCATTTAATCCTTCATGCGGAAAAGTCCTCCCATGTTTAGTGGATCATCTGATCCCCACCTTGTAGAACAGTGTATTAACTCTATTGAAAAGATATTCTCTCTCCACCAGTGATTAGAAGAAAAGAAATTTTTACTGGAAGTCTATCATTTTTATGGGGAAGATGATTAGTGGTGGACACTGATCAAGAATATAAAAGTCCCATGAAGAAAATGATTCCATAGAATGGGAGGAATTCAAGAGAATGTTTTTCAATAAATATTTTCCCTGAACCCTCTGTATCAAGATGAAAAGAGAGTTAATTAGACTCAAGAAGAAGGAAGATGATTCAATCAAGGTGTATGAAGAAAACATTACAAGGCTTGGAAGGTATGCCTCTAGATTTTTCATGAACACTAAAATCAAGGTGGATCACTTCTTTAGAGGACTAAAGTTTTGTCTATTAAAAGTGATGGAAATTCAATACTTAGAAAGTTATAAGGAGATTTTACATTGTGCTCTCAAGGTTGAAATGGAGATCAAAGACTCTTAGTGGTATCGTTGGCCAAGAGACAAGAAGAGTAAAATGGAATCTCATGTGGTCAGTCCCGTAAATAAATTCCATGATGAAAAGAAGATCGATCATCCCACATGTAATAATTGTGGGAAGAATCATCCTGATAACTATATAAAGGGAACTAGGAATTGCTTCAAATGTGGAAATTTGGGACATCTGGCTAAAAATTGCCGATGGGATATGAATAATCCCACTAATTTGGAATAAGAAAGGAAGGTTAAGATTAACACTCAACCTATAGTGCAGTGTTACAAATTCAAGGAGTAAGGGAATTATGCAAACAATTTCCCAAAGCTGAGGGTTGTCGGAGGCAATCAACAACAACCTCCAAGGCAACAAGGAAGTTCTTATTCTATCACTACTACTCAGGTGGAGCTGGAAAAAGATGTGGTGATAGGTACGCTAGTTATTAATTCAAGAATAGTGAACATACTATTTGATTCTGTTTCTACACATTCTTTCATATCTTTCAATTTTAGTAGAACCATTCAAAACCCACCTCAAAATTTAGAGGACAAGTTATATGTGAGAACATAGAATGGAAAAATTCTTGAACCCCTGGTTTATAACTCCTCACTGATTAATGTTTGTGGACTAAACCACCTATAAAATCTTTTCAAACTTCCTTTGGTGGAGTTCGACACTATCTTGGGCATTGATTGGCTATCTTTATACAAATCCAACATCAACTATCAGGAAAGGGATATCAATCTTTATATCCCAAAGCATCCTTTAATTATTTACAAGTGTAAGGAGGAAGATAAATCTCCTTTTTAATTAGTGTCTCAAGTGTGGATATTAATTCCTTATGAGTAATCATGTCTAGCTAAAATGATTGAGACAAAGGATAGAATCATGTATGAAGACACTCCCATCGTGAGGGGTTACACTGATGTATTCCCTGAAGAGTTTTCTTGTATTACTCCTAACCAGCAGGTTAAGTTATCAATTTAACTTATTTTTGGATCTATTCCTATATCAAATACACCTTATATAATGGCCACCATAGAGATTTAATAGATGAAGAAGCGGTTATAGGAGAATCTATAGAAGGGTTTTATACGCCCGAATGCTTCATTGTGGGGTGTTCCAGTTATCTTAGTCAAGAAGAATGATGGATCAATGCACCTTTGCATTTGATTATCATGAGAACAATAAAATCATGATAAAGAACAAGTATCCCCTTATATGGATAGATGACTTATTTGATCAGCTTTGTGGGGCCAGTTATTTCTCTATAGTGGACCTTCAGTCAGGATATCACCAATTAAAGGTTAGGAAGGAAGATATTCCCAAAACTGCATTTTGAACGATGTATGGAACCTGTGAGTTCATGGTTATGCCTTTCAGACTCACTAATTCTCTAGAAATTTTCATGGATTTAATTAATAGAGTCTTTAGATATTACCTTGAAAAAATTTTGGTAGTCTTTATCGATGATATTTTGATATACTCCAAGACCAAGTAGGAACATGAGTAGAATTTGAATATTGTGTTAATGACTTTGCAAAGGGATAAGTTTTATAAAAATTAAAATAAATATGAGTTATGGATTGAGGAAGTATCATTCTTGGGGTATGTTATCACTAGAAAATGGATATCTGTGGACCTTTATAAGACAAAGGTGATTGAAGAGTGGCACATGCCAACATCTATAATGGAGATCCGTAGTTTTCAGGGTCTTTCTCGGTAGTATCGATAATTTGTGAAGAACATTTCATGATTGTAAAACCCAATGACCACAATTACATGGAATGGAGTAAAGTTTGTCTATACTCAGGAATTTGAAAACTGTTTTAAGGAGTAGAAAAAGAGGCTAATCAATGCACCAGTACTCACACTCCCAACAAGTGGAGAACTCTTTGTGGTGTATAGTGATGCTTTAAAGAGAGGATTAGGATGTGTGATGATGAAAAATGATAAATCGATAACCTATGCATCAAGGAAGCTAAAAATCCATGAGCAAAACTATCCTATGCATGATTTGGAGTTGGTGCTTATGATCTTTGCATTAAAAATCTAGCAGCATTATCTATATGGGGATAAGTGTGAGATATATATTGATCACAAGAGTCTCAAATATATATTTACACAAAAATAGATTAATATGCACTAGTGAATATGGATAGATCTCATCAAGGATTATGACTGCTCAATCCACTACCATCCTGATAAGGCAAATAAGGTGGAAGATACTCTAAAAAGAAAGGATCATGCATCTTTATCAATGATAAGAACTGAAAAGGATCTGATCTTCTTAGATTTTTAGAGGATGGAAATGAGAATCATTAAGGTAGTAACATCATCAATCCTTTCTCAAATGATTTCTCAACCATCCCTCATGGAGAAAATAATGGATGCACAAAGAAAGGATGTGGAAATTATGAAAATAGTGGAAGATATTAGAAATGGGATATCCTCAGAGTTCATGATTGATAAGGAAGGATTTGTAAGATTTGGATCATGATTATGTATACCATTTTATCTAGAGATAAAGAAGGAGCTTCAAAATGAAGCACATAGATCAACCTTCTCTATCCACCCAGGGAGCACAAAGATGTATTAAGATCTCCAAGAGAACTTTTGGTGGGATAATATGAAGAAGGAGATTGTTGAGTATACATCAAAGTGCCCAGTATGTCAACAAGTGAAGGCTGAAAGACATAAGTCTATGGGGATTATGCAACAACTACCCAAACCAACATGGAAGTTGGAGAACAAAACCATGGACTTTGTCACTGCATTTCAAATTACATCTAGAGGAAATAATGAAATATGGGTCATTATGGATCGTCTTATAAAGACAGCTCACTTTATCGTAATTTGAGACAACTTCTCATTGGATCAAATTACACAGATATATATCAAAGAGGCAGTAAGGATGCATGGAGTACCAATATCTATTGTATCCAATCAAGATCTGAGATTCACCTCAAAGTTCTGGAAAGGTATCCAATATGCACTAAGCACTAAACTGAACTTCAGTATGTCCTATTATCCTCAAACTGATTACCAATCTGAGCGAACCATTCAGACACTCAAATATATGTTGAGAGAATGTTCTATGGACTTTAAAAGAGGATGGGACCAACATCTTCCACTAGTTGAATTCTCCTACAACAATAGTTTTCACTCAAGCATCCAAATGGAACCATATGAAGCCCTTTATGGGAAAAAGTGAAGAACACCGGCGTGTTGGGATGAATTCAATGAGCGTAAGCTTCTAGGACTTGAAATGGTCGAAAGTTGATGGAGAAGGTGAAAACCATTTAACAGTACATCAAGGAAGCCCAAAGTCGATAGAAGAGTTATGCAGATAACCATCGAAAAGACCTTGAGTTCAAAGTTGGAGACATGGTATTTCTACACACATCTCCATGGAAGAAGGTCATGAGTTCTGTGAAGAAAGAAAAGTTAAGTCACAGGTACATCGGCCCCTTCGATATTCTTGATCGTTCTAGGGTTGTGGCCTATCGTATGGCACTTCCAACTACCATGTCCAAAGTATATGATGTCTTTCACGTATCCCTCTTAAGGAAATAAATACCAGACCTTTCATATGTACTCTCTTCAAATGTGGTACAGTTGGAGAAAGATCTTTCTTACGTGGGAGTAGCTAGGGAAGATCTTGGATAGTAGAGATAAAGTTCTACATAACAAGACTACTCACCTGGTCAAAGTACTGTGGTAGAACCATAAGTATGAAGAGGAAACATAGAACTGGGGGAGGCAATAAAAGAAAAGTATCCACACCTATTTATTTCTTATAATATAAAAAATAAATTTCGAGGGAGAAATTTCATAAGGGGGAAATAATTTAATGACCTGATGTTTTATCAATAGAAAATCCCTTATTATAATTATTTCATATAATCACATGAAATCACAACATAGTGAACAAATAAGTACTATGTGACCTTTAAAAATAATATTGTCACTTCTGTGTTTTTTAATTCGAAAATTTAACATACATGGTTTCCTTTAGTAAGATATTTAAAGTCTGATATAATCAACTTAGTTTTTTGATGAATAGTAATGTACCCTTGTGAATAGTAACATACCCTTATGAATAGTGATGAATAGTAAGTTGGGAAAAAAATATAAACTTCACCCATGGATGTACTAATACAATTTAGACATCTTATAAGTGAAAAAATGATCATAGTATAAGTATTGGTATTTTTGTGTATCATAAATGTTTTAATTACAATTTTATGATTAATTTAATAATTTAAAATGGAAATGCATTTTCATAAAATGAAATAATAATTTTTTAGTTTATTTTCTTTTGATTATAAGACAAGTTTATGGGACCTTGATTAATTTTTCAAGGTGTTATAAAACGAGTTATAGTTTTAATGTTTTTTTGAATAAATAATGATTTTATTTAAAAATTAAATTAATCATATTTAGAAAATTATTTTCGAAAAATGAAGTTCATTCATGGATTTTAAACATCAAAAAATGGTTAGGGTGAATTTTTTTCATTTTTCTAAAATATATGAATTTTTATGAATAGTAAAATACGACAATTCACAATAAATGCTAAAACCTGGATTTCTGCATCATGCTTGAGTAATGGATTATGTAAATAGCCATTGGTTTGAACTCACATGAACTTATTACTATTTTTCGTCACAATAATCAAACAATATTTCTTTTCTTGAGAAAAATAATTAAATAATGAATTAAATATTCAAAATTCACTCCTCTCCTCCACTATAAAAACCACCCATGCTCCCCTCTTCTCTTCACTCCTCTAAAGCCTTTTTTTGTACCTAAGTTCTGACTAAATCACTCCCCAAGCTCCTAATAAACATCAAACATCCCTTGGTATCCTCAAAAGACCAAATCCTTCCCCCTTAAGAGTCTCTCAAATGGAGATAAACTCAAGAGGTAAATTCCTCTTTCTGAGGCTTTTATTTTCTTTCAAGTTCTTTTCTTTTCTTGTTCCTTTCCTCACATACCTTCACCCAAATGGTATGATAACTACAATAAAATACATGTACTAGAATTATATTGTGATAATGGGATATTTAATCATAATATCTCCCTCCCCCTCTTTTTATTCTATAAATGAAAAATATTGTCCGAGATGTATTGATCTATCACATTGAAGGATGACAGGTATTCAATTTTATTTATCATCTTCTAGACTGGTCGTGAAACCATTTTAATGGTTGAACCACATTATAATATATTTATTTTATTTTATTTAATCTTTTTTAATCCTTATAAATTAATGATGTAAAATAATAATACAAAACAAGTTAATTGTGAGAAAAATCGCCACATTAATCCTAGAGTTTACCATTAATGTTTTATATAATGATTCACCTTCACTCCAAGTAAGAAAATTAAATTTACAAACCTCTAATATTCTGTATTTTCAATAATTTCATATAACTTCAATTATGGACAACCACTCTCACCATACATGTCTATCTGTTCATGTATATAAGTAAATCGTACATGAAACAAATAGACCTGAACAATAAAATTGAGCCTCATAACCAATCGAAAAGGTTATTAATGAACACAAAATGGTTATACTAAATCATTTACATGAAAAATAGGTTCTATAATTATTATTTAATGAACTTAATTTTATTATTAATTTCATTAATATCAAGGGTAGAACACCATCAGACTTAAGGTAAGGGATCCTCTCTTTCTCACATTTATTCAAGAATCTCCTCTATGTTATGTCCTTTTACATATAATTCCTTATTATGGGGTATGTTTTATAACCCTTCCCATACTTGCCTCATGATTTATAAAATATGATAAATCCCTTTATCTCTCATTAATATCTTCTAAGTATACCTGATACCATGCCGATATTCCGTAAGGAATTCTACCCGAACCGACTTTATTCCTTCAGGTTGCTCTATCTTTCTTTTTACCCAAATGATGTTGTATTTTATTTTTATTTACAACTTATAAATTATGTTTATATTATCCAAAGTCATTTTTAAAGATCCATACCTCATTATCTTTTGGGTATATATATGCTTTTAAATGATTCCCTCCTCGATACTTCCCAATAAGCAAACTCATTTTAAGGGAACTTCCCAAATTTTTTACCCAATTTCAAGTGAAATATAAAATTTGTTTAAATATACCTTTTTTGTTGTAAAATCAGTATTTTTATTATGAAAACCTTATTGTTTCACATAATGTTTTATAAAAAATATTATTCCCTTTTTGATTTTAAATGCTCTTTAATATTTTCTTTAATACCGTACTAAAATGTTTTAATGCTAAGAATTTCCTAAATAATCTTCTTACATGTTGTCACTTACTTTTTACATAAATTACCATGTTATATTCTTATTTTACCATATTAATGTCCATTTATGTTTTAATTCCTTTCTCTCATGGACACTTTTCTAATACGTCCATTCATTATGCTTTATGACATGAATGTGATGCCCATTTCTCTCCATGGGTTCCCTTATGTTTATGTATAATTGATTATATATTATTATTTATATTGCAAGAATATTTATGAACATGTTAATATGGATGTTCATAGATAGTCCTCCAATTTATTGGGTAATGTTTAGTCTCGTGAGATATTATGTGCAACTGTCTTGGCATTTAGCCTTGACTCATGATACCATGTGCAACAGTCTTGGTGGTTAACCTTGACTTGTGATCCTCTATGTGAGATGATCCTTGACTCATTATAAAATAATTATTTATGTTACTACCACAATACTTTGAATTCATGTTTATATAATCCCATGTTTATATGTTATGATTATATATTCCATTTTATATCATTATGTCAAGATCTCTGACCCTTGTGCTAAAGCCTTATTCTCATGTTTAATCCCTTATTGAGATTTTATCTCATCCCTTTGTTCCTATGATCCCTAGGGTACCCTATTCATATTTAAGAGATCATAGGAATTTATGGTATCTTTATAAATATTAAATAATGAAGTTTTTTTTAGCCTCATGTTTTATGTTTATGTACCTAGTCTTCAAAGACACTAGACTTTGCGATCCTTGTCTTGTACTCTAATGTTTAATTATGCTTAAAATCATATAAGGCTATGTTTAAAAGGATAGGGTCAATATAATCCAACCAAGTATTGATTAATGTGATATATTTGTATGTTCTAGATGGACCAAAGGTCGTTTGAGGTACAATCACTTTATCATAAACCGTGGTTTCTTCTTTGTTTGATTCTAAAGCTTCAAACTATATTGTTTCACCCACCTAACTTTGATCATTATAACCAGGGGTCATTTTCAGTGAGGAAGAGGAGTCGGTCGAGTTCATTTTCATCTGATAAAGGAATAAATTCTATAGGTTCCAATGGTCAATCAAGGGAATATCATTTTATCATATACCCTAGTTTCTCCTTTGTTTTATTCCATATCTCCAAAATCTATTATTTCACCCACCTTGGTCTGAGCATTGATACTATACATGAAGACTATTTCTGCACACCTAGTGTTTACCCTAAAGCTGCATCGACATTACCTCATCAAGGAATGGTTTGTGGCCTTCATTAACCACAAAATCATGAGGTATATCTTTTATCATCATGACCCAAATCTATAACAATATAGGTGGATGAATTTTATATAGGATTATAATTTTGAGATCTCATATACATCAGGAATGTGAAATATCATGGAATATGCATTGATAAGAAATTCATGAGAACCCATCCAAGAATTTGAGGATTCCTGGAGGGTTATGTAGGAGATAACAGCTTTGAATCTCATTGAAAATGAGGTGTGTGGATAAGAAAACTTGTTTCAGATGACATTGAAGACCACTTTTTTGAAACTAGTGGATGAGTCTCAATGGGGAGGATCATAGATAGATGTGATGTTTGATCTAGTTTTTCATGATTATGCTCTTAAGGTATGGTCAGAGGATGGACAACTTCGGGTTATATTGTAGGGAAGGGTGTTTATCCCATTTCAGATGCATGAGGGTGTCCACTGTGAGTTTCATAGCATACCTTTGGTGGTGAACCCTGACATATCTAAGATTATGGTTGGAGGAGGCCTTTTTGGTGGCCATGGATGAAATGGTTAGTTGCAGATTTTGTGGGAAAATAACTAGTTTTCTAGTAGGTGAAGTCAAAACATCATGTCCATGGTGGTTTGTTTTAGCCTTTGGATGTCCTTGAGTGGAAATGGGAGGACATACTAATGAATTTATTCATCAATATACCCCAGGATCATGGGGTATATGATATTACCTAGGTTACCATGGATCAAATAATGAATTAAACTCACTTTATAGTGATTTAGGAGTCAAGAATTATGGATGTTCTAGTGATATGGTATATGGATAATGTGGTGACATTTCAGAGAGCTTCAAGAACCATCATTTTTTTGAATAAGACCCTCAGTTTAATTTGTGGGTATATATAGGGTTACAGTATGAATTTGGATCTCTATTACACATTAGCACTACTTTCCAACCCCATATGTACAGACATATGGATTGGACCACCTAAACATTGGAGGATATGTTGTGAGTGTGCATCTTGGACTTCGGTGGATCATGATCATGACACCTACCTTTAGTTAAGTTTTCTTAAAATAATATTTATCACTCATCAATCAGTGTGGAACCATTTTAGGTGTTTTATGAGAGTTATTATGATCCCCATCAAGCTGTACTAAGGTTAGGGAGGTAGAATATCTTGTTTTTTAGGTGGTGTAGAGTATGAGATAGAAGATTTATTTGGTTTATGAGAAGATGAAGTAGGAAAAGAACCGCCATAAGGCTTATTCTAGTCGATGGAGGTGGTATTTAGAGTTTGAGGTCAAAGACTATGTTTTCATGAAGGTTTACCCTTGGTGTGGTTTGAAGAGGTTTGGTTGAGGGAGAAAGCTCTCACCCTAGCCTATTGGACCCTTCTAGGAGTTAGAGCATATTGGCGAGGTGGATTATCGATTGACACTTACCCCACAGCTGGAAAATGTTTATGATGTATTCTACATATCCCAGCTTCACTGGTATCTTCACAATGATTCATACTTTATAAACTTGGGGGAGTTGGATATTAGAGATGGTATGACATTATTGTAATGACTGATCAAGATTCAAGACCGCCAAAAGATTATGATGAGAGGGAATGTTATCCCCTTTGTTTGAGACCTATGGAGGAATGGTAGCATGGATTTGAGAACTTGGGAGTGGGGATCATAGATCCATGCCTACTACCCATAATTTTTTTCTCCCTGATGTTTTTAACGATTTTGATATTAGACTTTTGTGATGGTTTTTTGACTTTTTTTATTATGTTATGGGATCCTGTTGTTATGTTTTGAGGCATAGTTTCATAATTTTTTGAGAATCATCTCCCATGGGAGTGTTTGGTGGTCCTGGTGGTTATTATTTACTTTTTTGGTTGGTTTTGATTATTGAGGATGAGAACAATTTGAGAGGTATTGAATATAATCTTCCAAAATATTCAGACCTGTTACTTGATTAATATTGGGTGTTAGGAACCTTGAGATGAGATTGAGAAAGGGAGAGGAAGAGATAGAGTTTAATCTATAACCGTAGGTGGGGATTCATGTTTTGAATCATTGGTTCATGTAATGAATGATCTTTCACATGGTGGTTTCATGACTTGGGAGACTGAGTTCCTGATATTTATGTGTGGGATTGATTCATAACATGACATGTTGTTAACAATGTGAATGTCCATGGTGGAGTTTTTAATTGTTCTTCCTTCAAAGGTTTAATGGAATGAAAAAAAATTACTCATGGAATGAAATGACTCTTAGGTTTTTTTGGATCTATCACATTTTTTTTAGTGGTTGTAAACCCCATAAGGTTCATGATATAAACTATACATTCATTACATGAATACAACGATTTCTAGGTTGTCTATAAATTACACCCTCCCCTGAATTTCCCTCATTCTTCCTTTGATTCCCTCAAACATCAGGCAATATCTAGGTGGTTTTGGGATCCCTAACAACATATGATTTTTTTCATTCATCCCTCATGTCTAGATAAATGATATTGGTGAGTCCTTCTTCTCTTTTCTCTGAGTTATTTCTTCTTTATTCAAAGGTTTTTCATTGGTAATGTTGATTGGATTTGGGAGTTTATTGGGTTGTGTTTTTCATTATACATCACTACATTTTAGATTTATTCTAGGATCCCTTATGTGGTTCTATCCCCATGTTTTATCCTCTTTTACTTTTTATTTTCATAGTGGTAAAACTTATTTTTATGTAGGGGATTGAAGTTATCTCCCTTTTTAGGTGAATCTATGATATTATCATACTTTTTCTCTCTGTTGGTTGAGTGGTTTGAATTGGAATAATGAAGATGATAAACTAGACTAATAAAATTGAAGGTAATGGAGTGATACACATGTTGTTACTAGTTTTCCTTGATATTGTTATAAGACCATTATGGAGTTATTATTTGTAATGTTGGATTTATTTTATAATACCCGTTAATTGGTTAAATACATAAAGTTGGTAAATAAAAAGACTAATATGAATATTTTCATTTTATTCTTGTCTTTTTTATGTGCGTCTTGGTGGCCTTGTGTACAACTTGGTAGACTTATTTATTTGTGACTTGGTGGATTTTATTGTTTATGGCTTGGTGGCCTTCATTGTTTATGGCTTGGTGGCACTAGTTGTGATGTGGCATCTTTATGTGATGGTTTCTTGTTAGTGGTTCAGTAGTGATGGAATAATATCGAATTATATAATGGTGGTGTAACAACTAAAAAATTCATCAGTGTAAATTTGAATTCATAATTAAATGGATAAATCTTGGTGGTTGAATTTTAAAAAAATATTGGGAAATGGAACCTGGGTTGTGACCCCCTTGTGTGATGCTTATAGTTGGTTATTTTTCATTAGAGGTCTCACTTAGTGGCATGATATCTGTAGTTTCCTAACAGTGGTTGTGGCAGTGTTGCTTATGTTTGTATGATACTATTATATACCTATATTCTCTTCTTTTTTATTATGCACCCACACGATTCAGATAATCTAACTAACACCCAGAGACCCTGGGGGTATTTTTCCCCAATATCTAGGATGGAGAGTATATGGATGGATGAATACCTCGCTCCCCCCTCTCTCTTCAGCAGTATCTTATTGTGATATATTGGTGGATTGTGAGATATGTGATGGGGGTAATGTTTTATAGAGGGGGAATGTGTTTTTATATCCCATGAATTCATGATAACCTATTTCTATAGTTATGTAATAAACAATATTCAGTTGGTGCTTTAAGATGTGATACGCAGTTGGTGTTGTGACACATGATATACAATTGGTGTCATCAATGGTGGATATGGAAGGGATGGGAATAAATGATGTATTCACATTATATGGGAGTATAAAATCAATGGGAAAGTGGTTTAAGGGAACATTTATTTACATTCTTATGATGTTACTATACTTCTATTGGATGTTTTATTTGGTGAGTGAGCCTTGATGAGGCTAGTGGGGGAAATTAAATAACCTATTTTGGTTCTAGTTAGATCTATTGTTTTTTCACCAGGGAATTAGTATGATCTTTTAACTTTTTCATGAGACACCATGGGTATTATCCTACTAAGTATACATGTTATTCTCACCCCACATATATATAAACTATTTTTTAGGATTCTAGGAGGAATTTGGTAATCGAAATGGATAGTACTTTCCCAAAGCTTGGTGTTTTTATAGTTTATGAAACACGATTATTTTGGTATTGTTTTATTTTGGATAAATTTGTATCTGTTTTATATTCAGGTATTATTGGTTTTGATTCTATGGGATTTTTTTCTATCTACCTTTCATGGTGATTGGATGGTGTTATTTTCTATATTTTTCTAGTATATTTGAGGATAATGCCTCTATATTTGTGTGATATATGTTTGGTGGTAGTTTCCAACCTAGGTCCAACTAAAGGTGAGACTCATGGTTCACTAATTCTCTTAACTTATAGACTATGAGGGGTTCTAGTGGAGGGGGTGTGATAATAGACATATCCCAACTATGATTTCAGACCATATTGATCTTATTAAAAACTAACATGTGTATAGCACCTAATAATTATTTCATCATCTCCTCCATAAACCTAAAATAGATATTTAGTATGCCTCAGATAATTCATGATATCCTTGAATTATATACAATGGTTGTCACCAATATATGTTTTCTATCTACCTATCATTCTCAGGGCACTTGAAAAATCAATATTGGTACATAGTATGACATACATGACTGATCATATCATCAATGTGAAAATAATCTGTGTAATCCTATATCACTCTTATTGTGTCTGAGGGAATATTTTCTTGGATAGATGTATTCCATGTAACATTGGAAACAATCCCCTCTTGAATTATTCCATATTGAATTAATTAAATTTCTTATCAATGTATGTACCTTGACTTAGTCCAATCAACCTATTGGATCTATCATGATGGATTATGATCCCAAGAATACATGCTGCTTCACCTAAGTATTTCATGGTGAAACATGTGTTCAAATATGTATTAATTAACAATAATATTGGTATCTAATTTAAAATTATTAATATTTCATTGACATAAGTTATTACCAAGATGATTAGATTTTCACTAAATTGTTTATAGAGACAACACTCACATTCATTATTTATGAATCTAAATTTCCTTATGACTTCATCAAAGTAAATGTTAAATAATATATATGCTTTCTTTAACCCATAAATGGATCTATTCAACTTGTATACCTTATTAGAATATTTTGAAGTCATAAACCATTCAGGTTGTTCCATATAGACATCTTCTACAAGGTTCCTATTAAGGATATTTTTAGATTCATTTTACAAATCTTATAATCATAGTAATATACTATGGAAAGTGGAATTATAATGGATTTTAGCATAAAAATTGGTGAAAAATTTTCTTCATAGTCAATGCCTTGATGAGGTTTAAACCCTTATAAAACTACCCCAGATTTATAAGTTCTGATTATACCTTCCATTTCCAATTTATTTTTCAATAACCATTTGCAAGTAATGATATTTCTATCCACTAGAGGATATACCAAAATCCAAAATTGGTTTTTTCACATGGAATCCATCTCAAAATTCATCGCTTCTTTCCATATAAATGCTTCTAATCCTCTTATTGATTCTCTATATAACACAGGTTCATTTTTATCTACTAATAATGATTCACCATCCTCAATGACTAGAAAAACATATCTCTATGGTTATCTAACATCTCTTATGTTCCTACATAGTAATTTTTTATCCAAAACATCCTCTACCATTGGGATTCATGAAATCTATTCCTCCATCAAGTCTTACATATCTTGAGTCTTGACATCATCAAAGTCGATCTTTCTCCCACCATATCTTTGGAAGATGTGCTCCCTCTCAAGAAATGTGGGACATCTATTAACCACAATCATCTTATCTAAGGGGTTTTATAATAAATACCCTTTAGTTTCCATATGATATTCTTTAAATAAACACTTCATTCCTTGATGGTGAGTCTTTTTCCAAAAATGGGCTTAATAAATGATTCTCATCCCTATACGAAAATATGTTTCAGATCGAGTTTTTTTCCATACCATAATATATACTACCTTAGTTGTTACTCAGTTTAGTATTTTCACTATAGTTTGTAATTTATATCCCAAAAAGGATAATTTAATTCAAACATGACTCAATATGGATTTCACCATGTCTAACAAGGTGTGGTTACTCCTTTTACTTACACCATTCTGTTGTGGTGTATAAGGAGGTTATAGTTGAGATAAAATCATAAAATCCTATAAGTAATAAATTAACTCTTAGTTAAGATATTCTACACCACCGTTTGATAGAAGATTCTTTATCTTTTTACCAAGAAGATTTTCAAATTCATTATTGAAATCATTGAATGTATCAAAGGATTCAAACTTATATCTCATTAATTAGATAAACCCATATAAACTCAAGTATTCAATAAAAGTAATGAAGTAAGGAAATCCATGTAAAGTTACAAAATATTCTCAACCCTTCCTTTATCTTTCTAAGGTTTTTGGTGGTTCAGAAGAGTATTTCATGTTTTATGAAGTGGTTTTAAAATAATTTTGATAATTATTAAAGTAATTTCAATGTTTTAAATGTTTATTTGGAAGTTAATTTTGGATTTTTTAAGTGATTTAATTAATTTTTTAGTTGTTTCAGAATGTTAGTGATTAATAATAAATCCTTTACTTTTCTATTTATTTTTTTGTTAAATTAAAAATATAAAAAAATTACAAAGATTATTTATTCTTATGCATTTTTTTTGAAGTTGTTTAAAGTTAAGGGTTTTTTTATAAGTCTTAAACTAGATTTCAAATAGGTTATGTAAGGATAATATATTTATTTTAAACCATGCGTAAAGGTAAGATCGATTTCACAAGGGTCATCCAAAAATCCTAATGCTTACATCATAGTAATATACTTGTTGCCTAAGAGTTAGCCTGGACTTGAACTAGTTGTGTAAGGGTTATCCACGAATTATATACGCTGTGTAGAGGTACCACCCTTATTGTGTAAAGTTTAATGACTCTATTTTTCTGATGTAATAATTTTTAATATTTCAAATAATATTTTATGAGTTGGAAATGGGGTTGGAATGGGATTCTGAGGCTCATAGAGCCTCAGTGTTGATATATTAAAAATATTAAATTTATTATATCACCCGTATAGAGTTTTCTTGAAATAATTTTTTATCTCTTGAATGGTGCCTTGGATGGAAAAACTGAGACCAGTATTAACTATGTAATGTGGTTTTACCCTATGAGTGACATAACTTTAATGCGTGTTGGGTGTTTTTTTTTAAAGTGTAGTCACTAGTGGATATTTTATAAAATAAATGAATTAAATTTATTTATTTATTTATTTATTGTCAAATTAAATTTCTAACCTAGAAGACACTCTTTTTATATTCTTATTATGACTATATCTATAGTTAGTCATATGAATCTAAGTGATTGGAGTTGTTTTACCATGGGGAGAATCATCTGGGAGATTGGTCGAGACAATGAAGAGCACAAAAAATTCATCAATGGTCTCTTTTGTGAGAACATCTTCGCCAATAGAGTTCTTGGACCTCACTAATGGCAATAATGTGGAATCTTTCTTTGACAAAAATTGGTCAACTTTTGAGGTATGACATTTTTTATTGGATTAATCCTCATTTCTATTTTCTTAATGGAAAACATGAATTAATTATTTAGAAAATTAATTCATGGATCATTCATTGATTATGGTTGATTTTTTATTAATTTTTTAACCTTTATTATCCACTCTTCTTTTTGATTTATCCATTGACATATGGATTCCAACCTAAACCATGGCCAATGTTTGTTTCTCAATTTTTTATTTCGTGATTTTCTCCCATTGTACTTCAAACCTTCATTGTTATTATTTCATTTGACTAATGGATTGACTATATATAGGAACCATTCAATGCACAATTGATCTTTGTAACAATTGATCGATAATGGGGGTTTATATTTGGGATTTAGGGCATGATGGATTCTTGATGATGACAATGGAAGATAGGTGTCAGGTAAAAGGTGTTTGTTTCATGGGTTTTTTCATTTGTACAATGTGATTCACTGATAGGTGATTCTACATCAACATGTGGTAAGGATATAGCCACCAGTGATGGCCCAATATCAATCAAACCTAGATACAAGTTATACTGGTATGAGTTTTGGATAAAACATATGAGGTGGTGATGTGGATG
Organism: Viscum album; assembly: GCA_963277665.1. Lineage (NCBI taxonomy): Eukaryota > Viridiplantae > Streptophyta > Magnoliopsida > Santalales > Viscaceae > Viscum > Viscum album. Next base: position 1,913,865,843 of record OY728155.1, read on the forward strand.
GATATGTGTGAAAACCAACAGATTCTGAAAAAACCCCTAATATACATGAATTTTAATTCAGAATAACACACATAGTGTGCACTCCTTATGTTTCATTTAGGGTTTAAACATGAAGATAAACATCATACACTGAGTGACTTTCTCACATTCCATGTGACCCGAAGTCGGAAACCTGGTGTGTACCCCTAGGTACTCTGGTAGAGACATGACTATAGTACGCAAGCATGATATGGATTACACGAACATAGAAATAGTTGGTTTGGACTTACAGGACATTTCGTGTTCCCTGTGTACACACTATTCACCCCTTTTAAGGTAGAGTGTAGCTCTTATTTCGCATAGTCCAATAATGGTATCACGTGGGTGTGTTCCCTTGGTCTATCCTTAAAATGGTTCATTATAGTATTCCTTCCTGAGTATAGGATGGCAGAAACCCTCTATGGGTTAGTTCTAGATAGATTTTTGAATCCCTTCATAAGGATCGAGGTGTGATCCTCTATGATTCTTCCCTAGGTTGGGTTAGGTGTCCTATTTTCAATATCCAAGTCATGCCATCCCCTTCCTAATGGATTATCCCAAATAGGGTTAGGTATCCCCTATCGTCCCTGGGAGTAATCCCCCACCCATGTATAGATATCTTGGGAGTTCTAGTACCTACCATGAATGGTAAGGCCCAATGAGTGAGACCTCTCAGGTGAGACCCATCAGTATTAGTGAGACTTGTGAAGTGTCCCCTCGGATGAACCTGAATTATAAGACTTAGGAAGAATCCAAAGTTTGATAGTGAGGATGAGACCTTACTTTAAGACTCAGTGTCTAATTATGAGAACATTTGGGTAGTTATTATCTCTCTTTTTGATTGAATCACTTTTTTTATATTGATTTTACTCTCTCTTTGTACTTTGTGTTTAGTGATGTCAAGGTTTCCTACTAGGTATGTTTATAATCACCCCTAAATGGGATTTACATATATGTGTCATATCTTATGGAGATGATAGAACTTTTGTGTAACGCCCCGACCCTAGTTGCCTAGAGTCGGTGCATTATTACATAACATTGGCATGATCACAAGAAAGATCAAATCTCGAAAGACCGATTGGTTTAGTAGCCTTGGAAACACTAGATATATTCATAAGTTTTACATTACATCATAAAATCAAAAACTACTACAACAACATAATGTTTCCACAGTCCACACTACAATCTCCTCATAATATCCCTGCAGGTCATTCATAACTTACATATTCACTTCCTGGGAAAAATAAAACATAGAAAAGGGGTGAGCTCAAATGCCCAGTAAGGATAACAATATAGCGGAAACTTTCATCAATAAGAATAAACATTTAAGGCAATGTATAACTAAAACAAAAGCCTTTTAAACATGAACTTTCAACATGGTATGGCATAAATAAAATGAAATAATGCCATTTACTTATTCACATGGATATTCCACTAATCGAATAATCACATGCAAAAATAAATAACCACTTTCATAATGTTGGAATGCATAATGCCAGACTATCATAACCACATAGCCAAGGCCTTGTGCCAAGACTACAAATAAGATTTTTTCAAGGCCTTGTGCCAAGACACTAGTTTGTCTCATGAGACCTACCGATGCATCGAGGAGCTATAGCGGGCTCCACCCGTCACTTATTAAGTCCAATGCATTCCCATATGAAAAGGTTTAAACATAACATAAACATTCGTATTAAAACTAGCATACGAAATGTCAATACTTTCACAATAAACTATGAATGGTATAAAAATAGCACATCCACAGTCAAACATATCACAAAACCTTCAATACAATATAGAAGTTTTGTATCATAATAAATCAACTTCAAATAATCTTAAAATCCATCAAAGGATGTTGACATAGATGAAATCAAAATTATTTTTAAAGAAATATCTCCTTTTATTTTGAAATCATTTAAGATCCATATAAAATAAAACATTTTCTTTGAAAATATTCTTATAAGCTTGTAAGGAAAGCTTTGAAGATTTTATAACGGCGTAAAATAACCGCACCCGCCGTATAAGTTAAAAAAAACATTCTTACCTCAATTCTGTCGAAAAGGTTAAAAAGGACCTTGTTTTGAAAACGACGGAAAGATTCCTTTATAAACCTCTTATAAAAAGTCAAAAAAAGGTATAAATGACTTTAACCCATATTCTTGTAAATAGTAAAAATGTTTTGAAATACATTTTTAAGAAACATGGATGTGGATGATAAAGAGATCCCAGTAGATTATTACATATAAACAACCTCGGATAATGAAGAGATTGTGAAATAACCCTTACCTTGTACTTTTCCTTGGTTGGGGTAGGTTAACCTCCTGTATAATGGTGAAATAGTTGTTATTAAATTATACAAGAATCATATATATTAATATGATATCATATATGATCTTTTAACATTGATTTGTTAATAATATCTTAGAATTATCGTCGTTTCGGGAGTTAACTTACTCATTTTCTTTTATATGTTTTGTTAAATAAGCCATGGTTGTTGTATCTTATTCATATCCAGAATGATATACAGTCCTTAAACATCATTTTTAAATCATAAAATGATAATTATACTTGAATGGATACGATGGAGAATGAATCTCATCGCGTTCGTGGAGACGGTAGTCCGTACGTACGCACGAGCGACAATATCATTCTTTTGATATTAAAATAATATATAAATGGATGGTATATCATATATACAGAATCATTAACATGTTATATTTATTATTTACATGAGTTACACATCATTATTATACCCATCCAAATAATATTATATTGAATAACAATTACACCACGACGTGGAGACGGTAAGCCGTACGTACGCACGTATGGTGACATGTTATTCAAAGGGTGGATAGAATACTGAATATGATTGTACCATATTTATAATAACATCACAGTATATGTGAGATACTGGAGTTATTATTTCAGAATGGTAAGAACAAAGGAAGAAGAAGTGGAAGAAGAAATGAACTTAGAAAAGGGTGGTGAAATCATTACCTCTTCTTCGGGTTCTTCCTTTTGATTTGATCAAAAGGGCTCCTTAGGTTGGCTTTCTGATCAAACTAAGGCCTCTAGGTTGTATTGAGGGATGTTGGGAGAGTATTTGGGCAGAGTTTGGCCGAACCAAAAGGCTTTGAAGGTGTGAAGAAATGAGAAGGAGGAGTGCCCTTTTATAAGAGGGGTGAGGGGCACCTTTGGAAAAGCTAGAAATATTAATTTATAATAAATTCATATTCGGTTTCTAAAGGCTCCAAAGTTGACTATTCAAATGATGAGGTGGGGATAGGTCGAAAGCAACTCATCCAATAGAATTTAGACAGGTTTGGGTACTTATATTAACCTTATCTTTAAGTATTAACTCTAAGTTAATTAGTTTCACTTTTACAATGTCTCTTTGTATTTTATATATTATGGTTAATAAACTTACTATATACATCCAAGAGACCCCCAAGTGGTCCATTAATGATTAACCTATCATGATATAAGTCTCTTGGCCGAACCTTAGATTTTTAGGAATTTAATATCAATTAATAATATAATATTTGTTTTAAGAATTCTTTTATGTCAATTTTGACACTATTCATTAGTTGATTTTTGTGAAACTCATAACAGATTTATTACTTCGAACAAAGTCAATTAAATCAATCCTAATATATCATATTATCCTAGAAAATTAGTTTAATTCATTAAAAGTTTCATATTATATTTATTTGGGTATTTATAATATCACTTATTTTAATTTTTCACTATTATAGTAATTACTGCATCATCATTGTGTCATAAATAAAATAAATTATTTAATGTCTAAAAATTATAAGTAAAATATAATTATGTAGGAAATCTTTTTAGCTTTCTAATTAATATTTATAATCGAAAATCCAACATGTATAACCCTATGTAAAAATTGTTCTTCTAAAAGATGTAAGCTTATGCCATTTTTATTTTTATTTTAACTTTATTAATATAAAGTGTCCCTACCACATACAAGTGGCTCCAAGGGGTCCCCAAATTGACCCAAGGATGCCCATGGTCGGGTATGTGTCCACCAATAAGGTTAGGACACGTTTTAGGGTAATTTTGTATTATTATAATATTATTTTTTTAACCCTTATTTACAGGATTTACCCTTTAACCATGGTAAATAAAATATTTACCACAGTAACTATTCAAAATGTCTAAAAATAAAAGTTACCTATTTACACAATTTGAACATCCTGATTCCAAATATGGAATCCATTTTCCTAAATTCAAAACACAGAAGTGGCAGAAATTAATTTAAAATTAATTCCCGCTGTTAAAACAAAAAGCGTGTTTTTAAGAGATAATAACTATCAAAAGATTGACACTTGTTTATGTTCGGTTTAATTGTAAAATTATGTCCAATGACCAAAATTATATTAAATGGTAAAAATATATTCTAAATATACTTTAAAACCACTCAAATTCATAATTTATCACTAGTAATTAATTTGATTAAAAAAGTTGTTTTTAATTAAAATTTAGTAATTTTCACTATTCATCAAAATATGAAAGTTATCTGAAATGTACCAAAATTTCACCCTAGGCTAAATTCGATATTCCGAATCCAAAAATGAAGTCCATTTTCAAATATAAAATATATATAATTTCAAAAGGTAGGTATTACTATTCATAACGGCTAGTTTGATTAGTTATGGTGTGTTAGAACTCGGTGTTGCGTACAACACACGCTATCACATTATTCAAAGAGAAGCGTACCATAGAAGCTTGGGGTGTTACATTCTCCCCTCCTTCAAATAATTGCGTCCTCGCAATTTCTAGGGTATTACTGCATAAAAAGACTCGGGTGGTTCTTCATCATAAGTTCCTCGGGTTCCCACGTTGCCTCTTCCATCTTATGATTCCTCCACAAAACTTTTACCAGACGCGTCGTCCGGTTTCTCAGCACTTGTTCTCTCGTATCAAGAATCTTGATGGGCTCTTCGCAATAGGAAAGATCGGGTTCCAGTTCTAATTCCTCATAGGTGAGTACATGCGTTGGGTCAGGCATGTATTTCCTCAACAGAGATACGTGGAACACATCGTGAACTTTGGAGAGACTTGGCGGCATTGCCAATCGGTAAGCTACAGCCCCAATTCGTTCTAGAATTTCGAAAGGTCCGATGTACCTGGGACTCAATTTACCTTTCTTACAAAAACGTATGACTCCCTTCCACGGAGATACCTTCAGAAAAACATGATCTCCGACTTGAAATTCCAAATCCTTCCTTCGATTATCGGCATAGCTCTTCTGCCTACTTTGAGCTGTTTTGATGTGATTTTGGATTACTTTCACCTTTTCCACCGTTTCCTCCACCAGCTCTGGGCCTACAAGTTTTCTTTCACCAACGTCATCCCAACAGGTTGGTGTACGACATCTCTTTCCGTATAACGCTTCATATGGTGCCATCTGTATACTCGAATGGAAGCTATTGTTATAGGAAAATTCTACTAGTGGTAAATATTGATCCCACATACCCTGAAAATCAAGTGAGCAAGATCTCAACATGTCTTCTAAGGTCTGAATAGTCCGTTCTAATTGTCCGTCTGTCTGAGGGTGGTAAGCAGTGCTCAAATGAAGTTCAGTATCCAGGGATTTCTGAAGACTTTTCCAAAATCTTGAAGTAAAACGGGGATCACGATCAGAAACAATCGATAGGGGTACTCCATGAAGTCTCACAACTTCATTAATGTATAGTCTTGCTAGACGTTCCAGGGGTAGATCTTCTCTTATAGCAAGAAAATGTGCTGACTTGGTAAGACGATCAACAATAACCCATATTGCATCGTTCCTTCTAGGAGTCTTTGGTAGCCCCATGACAAAGTCCATCGTAATATTGTCCCATTTCCACTCCGGTATGGGAAGCGGTTGCATGACTCCTCCAGGCTGTTGCCTTCCAGCTTTCACTTGTTGACAAACCATACATCTTGACACAAAATCAGCAATCTCCCTCTTCATATTGTCCCACCAAAAATGTTCCTTCAAATCTCTATACATTTTGGTGCTCCCAGGGTGTATAGAGAAATTGGAACTATGAGCATCATCCAACAATTCCCTTTTCAGATCAGGTAAATTGGGAACACAAAGTCTCTTCCCGAATTTCAAAATTCCATCTTCATACACAAAGTCTCTCAATCTCCCATCATTCACAGCTTTAATCTTCTTTTGGAATTCTTCATCATTGGTCTGAGAACTCTTAATCCTTTCTAGTAAAGATGGTTTGGCAACCATTTGAAAAAGCATTGATGTTTCACCTTCCCTGGTTATTCCCATGTCCATCTTCACTAGCTCCATGAAAATTGGATCCCTTTCAATTCTCATATTGTTCAAAACTCCATGGTCTTTTCTACTCAAAGCATCTGCTACTTTGTTTGCTTTCCCCGGGTGGTAGTGTATCGTGCAATCATAATCCTTGAGTAATTCAAGCCATCTCCTTTGCCTCATGTTGAGTTCTTTTTGTGAGAAAATATACTTCAAACTCTTGTGATCAGTATAAATCTCACATTTTTCACCATAGAGGTAGTGCCTCCATATCTTCAAAGCAAAGATCACAGCTGCTAACTCAATATCATGAGTAGGATAGTTTTGTTCATGAATTTTCAACTGTCGTGATGCATAGGCAATAACTCTATCATTCTGCATAAGGACACAGCCAAGTCCTTTCTTTGATGCATCACTATAAATAACGAACCCATCATTCCCCGATGGTAGAGTCAATATAGGAGCATTGACTAATCTTCTCTTCAGTTCTTCGAAACATTCTTCACACTCTTTTGTCCAAACAAATTTAACCCCTTTACGTGTGAGCTTCGTTAATGGGTTTGCCAATCGGGCAAAATTCTGGACGAAACGTCGATAATAACCTGCAAAACCAATAAAACTACGTACCTCAGTTATACTCGTAGGTGCTGGCCATTCTTGGATTGCCTTGGTCTTAGAAGGATCAACAGAGATTCCATCTTTAGAGACAATATGGCCAAGAAAAGAAATCTCCTGAAGCCAGAATTCACACTTGCTAAACTTTCCATATAATTCATGCCTCCTCAGAGTCTTCAAGATAATGCGCAAGTGATTTTCATGATCTTCATAGGTTTTGGAGTATACCAATATATCATCAATAAATACTACCATAAATTCATCGAGATACTCCTTGAAAACTCTATTCATCAGATCCATGAATACAGAGGGTGCATTGGTCAATCCAAACGGCATTACAGTAAACTCGTAATGCCCGTACCTGGTTCGAAATGCTGTTTTCGGAATGTCTTCCTTCTTCACACACAACTGATGGTATCCAGATCGAAGGTCAATCTTTGAAAAGTATTGAGCTCCATGCAGTTGGTCAAATAAATCATCAATACGAGGTAGGGGATACTTGTTCTTTATCGTTATAGCATTGATCTCCCTGTAGTCAATACATAACCTCATAGATCCATCTTTCTTTTTAACAAAAAGAACAGGGGCTCCCCATGGAGAAACACTAGGGCGAATAAATCCCTTATTACTCAATTCCTATAGTTGTTTCTTTAGTTCGACTAACTCTACAGTGGCCATTCTATAAGGGGTCTTCGATATAGGCCTTGATCCAGGAATCAAATCAATAGAAAACTCAACTTCTCGATCTGGAGGATGTCCAGGTAAATCTTCCGGAAATACATCTACAAATTCTTTCACAACAGGTACATCCTCTATTTGAACATTCCTTTCCTCACCGATAGTTACTTCATTCTCTTCCTCCCCAATAATTGAATTAAGTTGAGCTACTGGGGGTGGGTCTAAATAAGAATTAGGTGGTGACGATTCTGCTCTAAAAATAAGGTGCTCCTTATCATTATCATCATGAATCGTAACCTCTTTCTTCTTACAATAAATCTTCGCATCATAGTCCGAAAGCCAGTCCATACCGAGGATTATATCAAACTCAATCATAGGTATGACGATGAAATCAGCAGATAAAGAAAATTTATGTGCTCTAATGGGGACTGATTCACAAAACTTTGTTGCAACGATACTTCCCTTAGGAGTTTTAACTGACAACTCCCTTATTAAATCAAATTGGAAATATCTAATTTTCTTAGCAAACTGGGAAGATATGAAACAATGCGATGATCCAGAATCAAATAATGCATTTGCTAAACTTGAGGAAACCATTAAATTACCTGCCACCACGTCTTTCGGAGTTTCTACCTCAGCAGTAGTGATAGCATAAGCCTGGCCTTGATCCCTTGGCCTTTTCTGAGGTAAGTTCTCCTGACGCTTAGGACATGCATTTGCATAATGCCCCATCTCCCTGCAATTGTAGCACTGAACATTGGTAGCTTCCTTCTTCCCCTTGCAATCATGAGCTTGGTGTCCTTTTTCACCACACTTGTAACAGACTCCCATTCCCTTCAGGCAAGCACCGGGGTGTTTCTTCCCGCACTTACCACAAGATGGATATTCAACCTTTCCCTTCTTCCCCTTATTTCCATTCCCAGATTGATCAGCAGGTCTCTTCTTCTCTTGCTTTGCTTTAAAGTCATAAGACTTAGAGAATTCCTTTTCGGTCTTGATAGCACATGAGACAATGTCTTCGTACGATGAAAAGGATTGTGAGACTAATGCTCGACGGAGAAATGGTTTTAACCCATCAAAGAAACGATCAATCTTACTTCTTGGGTTGCGAATATAATCACCAGCGTACCTCGCTAACCTTGTAAAGTTAGCCTCATACTTTGTGACATTATCATCCTCCTTTTGTCTCAGACTCAGAAATTGCCTTTCCATATCTGCTCGATGGTCGCGAGGAAAGTATTTTTCTAAAAACAGATCTTTGAACTCCCTCCATTCCATGTTTGATACTTCATCATCTTCCTTCATGTTTTGAATCAATGACCACCATTGATCAGCATCTCCAGTGAGGCGGTAAACTGCCATGGTAACTTTTTCCCTTTCACTACTCCCCAAAGCCTGAAATATTTTCTCTAGGGAAAATATCCATTGCTCAGCTACTAAGGGATTTGTACTCCCATTGAACGTTGGTGGTTGTTGTCTCATGAATCGATCTAACATTGATCCTCCACGCTGCGGATCAGGGTGCTCTATACGGGTAAGGTTATTATTCATAACCTGAGTAAGTTGTCCCAGTATGGTGATTAGCTGATCGGCACCAGTTGCATCACCAGCCCCACTATAATTATCTTGAGCAGGAGGGCAATCCCTACATGGAGTGCGCGCATTGATACGGTTTCCATTTCTTCCACTAGGCGCCATTTCTAAACAATGGCATAAACTAGATCAGTTTATGAATCAAAATACATAATCCCATACTTATAAAACACTTAACATAAATTGAACTATTTATGGATATAATCCATAATCATAAAAATGTTTTTCTTTGAGGAAGTATATACTCATAAACCCTTCATAATGATTTGTAAAGATAATGAGAGTTATCCTAAGCATATCCCCCGGGAGTGTCGTAACCAAGAGTGCAGCAAGGCCCGTTGTCGTGCACCAGTTCCCGTTCGAGTCTAGCTCAAAGCGGTGTTTTCAGGTTTTACCCCTAGGTACATCTGTGCCAGAGCCGCCTCTACCTGCTCGTATCCAGACAGAGATGTATTGCTCGGAAAACTCACAAAGTCTCTACAATACCAAAATTCTAGGAAGTTCTTCTATACTAATCCTCAAAGTTCATCTTAGGTCTATGTGCTCTAATCAGAGTTTATCTAAATCTAGCTTCCAAGGTTTGTACTAAACTTCATCTGATACCAACTGTAACGCCCCGACCCTAGTTGCCTAGAGTCGGTGCATTATTACATAACATTGGCATGATCACAAGAAAGATCAAATCTCGAAAGACCGATTGGTTTAGTAGCCTTGGAAACACTAGATATATTCATAAGTTTTACATTACATCATAAAATCAAAAACTACTACAACAACATAATGTTTCCACAGTCCACACTACAATCTCCTCATAATATCCCTGCAGGTCATTCATAACTTACATATTCACTTCCTGGGAAAAATAAAACATAGAAAAGGGGTGAGCTCAAATGCCCAGTAAGGATAACAATATAGCGGAAACTTTCATCAATAAGAATAAACATTTAAGGCAATGTATAACTAAAACAAAAGCCTTTTAAACATGAACTTTCAACATGGTATGGCATAAATAAAATGAAATAATGCCATTTACTTATTCACATGGATATTCCACTAATCGAATAATCACATGCAAAAATAAATAACCACTTTCATAATGTTGGAATGCATAATGCCAGACTATCATAACCACATAGCCAAGGCCTTGTGCCAAGACTACAAATAAGATTTTTTCAAGGCCTTGTGCCAAGACACTAGTTTGTCTCATGAGACCTACCGATGCATCGAGGAGCTATAGCGGGCTCCACCCGTCACTTATTAAGTCCAATGCATTCCCATATGAAAAGGTTTAAACATAACATAAACATTCGTATTAAAACTAGCATACGAAATGTCAATACTTTCACAATAAACTATGAATGGTATAAAAATAGCACATCCACAGTCAAACATATCACAAAACCTTCAATACAATATAGAAGTTTTGTATCATAATAAATCAACTTCAAATAATCTTAAAATCCATCAAAGGATGTTGACATAGATGAAATCAAAATTATTTTTAAAGAAATATCTCCTTTTATTTTGAAATCATTTAAGATCCATATAAAATAAAACATTTTCTTTGAAAATATTCTTATAAGCTTGTAAGGAAAGCTTTGAAGATTTTATAACGGCGTAAAATAACCGCACCCGCCGTATAAGTTAAAAAAACATTCTTACCTCAATTATGTCGAAAAGGTTAAAAAGGACCTTGTTTTGAAAACGACGGAAAGATTCCTTTATAAACCTCTTATAAAAAGTCAAAAAAAGGTATAAATGACTTTAACCCATATTCTTGTAAATAGTAAAAATGTTTTGAAATACATTTTTAAGAAACATGGATGTGGATGATAAAGAGATCCCAGTAGATTATTACATATAAACAACCTCGGATAATGAAGAGATTGTGAAATAACCCTTACCTTGTACTTTTCCTTGGTTGGGGTAGGTTAACCTCCTGTATAATGGTGAAATAGTTGTTATTAAATTATACAAGAATCATATATATTAATATGATATCATATATGATCTTTTAACATTGATTTGTTAATAATATCTTAGAATTATCGTCGTTTCGGGAGTTAACTTACTCATTTTCTTTTATATGTTTTGTTAAATAAGCCATGGTTGTTGTATCTTATTCATATCCAGAATGATATACAGTCCTTAAACATCATTTTTAAATCATAAAATGATAATTATACTTGAATGGATACGATGGAGAATGAATCTCATCGCGTTCGTGGAGACGGTAGTCCGTACGTACGCACGAGCGACAATATCATTCTTTTGATATTAAAATAATATATAAATGGATGGTATATCATATATACAGAATCATTAACATGTTATATTTATTATTTACATGAGTTACACATCATTATTATACCCATCCAAATAATATTATATTGAATAACAATTACACCACGACGTGGAGACGGTAAGCCGTACGTACGCACGTATGGTGACATGTTATTCAAAGGGTGGATAGAATACTGAATATGATTGTACCATATTTATAATAACATCACAGTATATGTGAGATACTGGAGTTATTATTTCAGAATGGTAAGAACAAAGGAAGAAGAAGTGGAAGAAGAAATGAACTTAGAAAAGGGTGGTGAAATCATTACCTCTTCTTCGGGTTCTTCCTTTTGATTTGATCAAAAGGGCTCCTTAGGTTGGCTTTCTGATCAAACTAAGGCCTCTAGGTTGTATTGAGGGATGTTGGGAGAGTATTTGGGCAGAGTTTGGCCGAACCAAAAGGCTTTGAAGGTGTGAAGAAATGAGAAGGAGGAGTGCCCTTTTATAAGAGGGGTGAGGGGCACCTTTGGAAAAGCTAGAAATATTAATTTATAATAAATTCATATTCGGTTTCTAAAGGCTCCAAAGTTGACTATTCAAATGATGAGGTGGGGATAGGTCGAAAGCAACTCATCCAATAGAATTTAGACAGGTTTGGGTACTTATATTAACCTTATCTTTAAGTATTAACTCTAAGTTAATTAGTTTCACTTTTACAATGTCTCTTTGTATTTTATATATTATGGTTAATAAACTTACTATATACATCCAAGAGACCCCCAAGTGGTCCATTAATGATTAACCTATCATGATATAAGTCTCTTGGCCGAACCTTAGATTTTTAGGAATTTAATATCAATTAATAATATAATATTTGTTTTAAGAATTCTTTTATGTCAATTTTGACACTATTCATTAGTTGATTTTTGTGAAACTCATAACAGATTTATTACTTCGAACAAAGTCAATTAAATCAATCCTAATATATCATATTATCCTAGAAAATTAGTTTAATTCATTAAAAGTTTCATATTATATTTATTTGGGTATTTATAATATCACTTATTTTAATTTTTCACTATTATAGTAATTACTGCATCATCATTGTGTCATAAATAAAATAAATTATTTAATGTCTAAAAATTATAAGTAAAATATAATTATGTAGGAAATCTTTTTATCTTTCTAATGAATATTTATAATCGAAAATCCAACATGTATAACCCTATGTAAAAATTGTTCTTCTAAAAGATGTAAGCTTATGCCATTTTTATTTTTATTTTAACTTTATTAATATAAAGTGTCCCTACCACATACAAGTGGCTCCAAGGGGTCCCCAAATTGACCCAAGGATGCCCATGGTCGGGTATGTGTCCACCAATAAGGTTAGGACACGTTTTAGGGTAATTTTGTATTATTATAATATTATTTTTTTAACCCTTATTTACAGGATTTACCCTTTAACCATGGTAAATAAAATATTTACCACAGTAACTATTCAAAATGTCTAAAAATAAAAGTTACCTATTTACACAATTTGAACATCCTGATTCCAAATATGGAATCCATTTTCCTAAATTCAAAACACAGAAGTGGCAGAAATTAATTTAAAATTAATTCCCGCTGTTAAAACAAAAAGCGTGTTTTTAAGAGATAATAACTATCAAAAGATTGACACTTGTTTATGTTCGGTTTAATTGTAAAATTATGTCCAATGACCAAAATTATATTAAATGGTAAAAATATATTCTAAATATACTTTAAAACCACTCAAATTAATAATTTATCACTAGTAATTAATTTGATTAAAAAAGTTGTTTTTAATTAAAATTTAGTAATTTTCACTATTCATCAAAATATGAAAGTTATCTGAAATGTACCAAAATTTCACCCTAGGCTAAATTCGATATTCCGAATCCAAAAATGAAGTCCATTTTCAAATATAAAATATATATAATTTCAAAAAGTAGGTATTACTATTCATAACGGCTAGTTTGATTAGTTATGGTGTGTTAGAACTTGGTGTTGCGTACAACACACGCTATCACATTATTCAAAGAGAAGCGTACCATAGAAGCTTGGGGTGTTACATTCTCCCCTCCTTCAAATAATTGCGTCCTCGCAATTTCTAGGGTATTACTGCATAAAAAGACTCGGGTGGTTCTTCATCATAAGTTCCTCGGGTTCCCACGTTGCCTCTTCCATCTTATGATTCCTCCACAAAACTTTTACCAGACGCGTCGTCCGGTTTCTCAGCACTTGTTCTCTCGTATCAAGAATCTTGATGGGATCTTCGCAATAGGAAAGATCGGGTTCCAGTTCTAATTCCTCATAGGTGAGTACATGCGTTGGGTCAGGCATGTATTTCCTCAACAGAGATACGTGGAACACATCGTGAACTTTGGAGAGACTTGGCGGCATTGCCAATCGGTAAGCTACAGCCCCAATTCGTTCTAGAATTTCGAAAGGTCCGATGTACCTGGGACTCAATTTACCTTTCTTACAAAAACGTATGACTCCCTTCCACGGAGATACCTTCAGAAAAACATGATCTCCGACTTGAAATTCCAAATCCTTCCTTCGATTATCGGCATAGCTCTTCTGCCTACTTTGAGCTGTTTTGATGTGATTTTGGATTACTTTCACCTTTTCCACCGTTTCCTCCACCAGCTCTGGGCCTACAAGTTTTCTTTCACCAACGTCATCCCAACAGGTTGGTGTACGACATCTCTTTCCGTATAACGCTTCATATGGTGCCATCTGTATACTCGAATGGAAGCTATTGTTATAGGAAAATTCTACTAGTGGTAAATATTGATCCCACATACCCTGAAAATCAAGTGAGCAAGATCTCAACATGTCTTCTAAGGTCTGAATAGTCCGTTCTAATTGTCCGTCTGTCTGAGGGTGGTAAGCAGTGCTCAAATGAAGTTCAGTATCCAGGGATTTCTGAAGACTTTTCCAAAATCTTGAAGTAAAACGGGGATCACGATCAGAAACAATCGATAGGGGTACTCCATGAAGTCTCACAACTTCATTAATGTATAGTCTTGCTAGACGTTCCAGGGGTAGATCTTCTCTTATAGCAAGAAAATGTGCTGACTTGGTAAGACGATCAACAATAACCCATATTGCATCATTCCTTCTAGGAGTCTTTGGTAGCCCCATGACAAAGTCCATCGTAATATTGTCCCATTTCCACTCCGGTATGGGAAGCGGTTGCATGACTCCTCCAGGCTGTTGCCTTCCAGCTTTCACTTGTTGACAAACCATACATCTTGACACAAAATCAGCAATCTCCCTCTTCATATTGTCCCACCAAAAATGTTCCTTCAAATCTCTATACATTTTGGTGCTCCCAGGGTGTATAGAGAAATTGGAACTATGAGCATCATCCAACAATTCCCTTTTCAGATCAGGTAAATTGGGAACACAAAGTCTCTTCCCGAATTTCAAAATTCCATCTTCATACACAAAGTCTCTCAATCTCCCATCATTCACAGCTTTAATCTTCTTTTGGAATTCTTCATCATTGGTCTGAGAACTCTTAATCCTTTCTAGTAAAGATGGTTTGGCAACCATTTGAAAAAGCATTGATGTTTCACCTTCCCTGGTTATTCCCATGTCCATCTTCACTAGCTCCATGAAAATTGGATCCCTTTCAATTCTCATATTGTTCAAAACTCCATGGTCTTTTCTACTCAAAGCATCTGCTACTTTGTTTGCTTTCCCCGGGTGGTAGTGTATCGTGCAATCATAATCCTTGAGTAATTCAAGCCATCTCCTTTGCCTCATGTTGAGTTCTTTTTGTGAGAAAATATACTTCAAACTCTTGTGATCAGTATAAATCTCACATTTTTCACCATAGAGGTAGTGCCTCCATATCTTCAAAGCAAAGATCACAGCTGCTAACTCAAGATCATGAGTAGGATAGTTTTGTTCATGAATTTTCAACTGTCGTGATGCATAGGCAATAACTCTATCATTCTGCATAAGGACACAGCCAAGTCCTTTCTTTGATGCATCACTATAAATAACGAACCCATCATTCCCCGATGGTAGAGTCAATATAGGAGCATTGACTAATCTTCTCTTCAGTTCTTCGAAACATTCTTCACACTCTTTTGTCCAAACAAATTTAACCCCTTTACGTGTGAGCTTCGTTAATGGGTTTGCCAATCGGGCAAAATTCTGGACGAAACGTCGATAATAACCTGCAAAACCAATAAAACTACGTACCTCAGTTATACTCGTAGGTGCTGGCCATTCTTGGATTGCCTTGGTCTTAGAAGGATCAACAGAGATTCCATCTTTAGAGACAATATGGCCAAGAAAAGAAATCTCCTGAAGCCAGAATTCACACTTGCTAAACTTTCCATATAATTCATGCCTCCTCAGAGTCTTCAAGATAATGCGCAAGTGATTTTCATGATCTTCATAGGTTTTGGAGTATACCAATATATCATCAATAAATACTACCATAAATTCATCGAGATACTCCTTGAAAACTCTATTCATCAGATCCATGAATACAGAGGGTGCATTGGTCAATCCAAACGGCATTACAGTAAACTCGTAATGCCCGTACCTGGTTCGAAATGCTGTTTTCGGAATGTCTTCCTTCTTCACACACAACTGATGGTATCCAGATCGAAAGTCAATCTTTGAAAAGTATTGAGCTCCATGCAGTTGGTCAAATAAATCATCAATACGAGGTAGGGGATACTTGTTCTTTATCGTTATAGCATTGATCTCCCTGTAGTCAATACATAACCTCATAGATCCATCTTTCTTTTTAACAAAAAGAACAGGGGCTCCCCATGGAGAAACACTAGGGCGAATAAATCCCTTATTACTCAATTCCTCTAGTTGTTTCTTTAGTTCGACTAACTCTACAGTGGCCATTCTATAAGGGGTCTTCGATATAGGCCTTGATCCAGGAATCAAATCAATAGAAAACTCAACTTCTCGATCTGGAGGATGTCCAGGTAAATCTTCCGGAAATACATCTACAAATTCTTTCACAACAGGTACATCCTCTATTTGAACATTCCTTTCCTCACCGATAGTTACTTCATTCTCTTCCTCCCCAATAATTGAATTAAGTTGAGCTACTGGGGGTGGGTCTAAATAAGAATTAGGTGGTGACGATTCTGCTCTAAAAATAAGGTGCTCCTTATCATTATCATCATGAATCGTAACCTCTTTCTTCTTACAATAAATCTTCGCATCATAGTCCGAAAGCCAGTCCATACCGAGGATTATATCAAACTCAATCATAGGTATGACGATGAAATCAGCAGATAAAGAAAATTTATGTGCTCTAATGGGGACTGATTCACAAAACTTTGTTGCAACGATACTTCCCTTAGGAGTTTTAACTGACAACTCCCTTATTAAATCAAATTGGAAATATCTAATTTTCTTAGCAAACTGGGAAGATATGAAACAATGCGATGATCCAGAATCAAATAATGCATTTGCTAAACTTGAGGAAACCATTAAATTACCTGCCACCACGTCTTTCGGAGTTTCTACCTCAGCAGTAGTGATAGCATAAGCCTGGCCTTGATCCCTTGGCCTTTTCTGAGGTAAGTTCTCCTGACGCTTAGGACATGCATTTGCATAATGCCCCATCTCCCTGCAATTGTAGCACTGAACATTGGTAGCTTCCTTCTTCCCCTTGCAATCATGAGCTTGGTGTCCTTTTTCACCACACTTGTAACAGACTCTCATTCCCTTCAGGCAAGCACCGGGGTGTTTCTTCCCGCACTTACCACAAGATGGATATTCAACCTTTCCCTTCTTCCCCTTATTTCCATTCCCAGATTGATCAGCAGGTCTCTTCTTCTCTTGCTTTGCTTTAAAGTCATAAGACTTAGAGAATTCCTTTTCGGTCTTGATAGCACATGAGACAATGTCTTCGTACGATGAAAAGGATTGTGAGACTAATGCTCGACGGAGAAATGGTTTTAACCCATCAAAGAAACGATCAATCTTACTTCTTGGGTTGCGAATATAATCACCAGCGTACCTCGCTAACCTTGTAAAGTTAGCCTCATACTTTGTGACATTATCATCCTCCTTTTGTCTCAGACTCAGAAATTGCCTTTCCATATCTGCTCGATGGTCGCGAGGAAAGTATTTTTCTAAAAACAGATCTTTGAACTCCCTCCATTCCATGTTTGATACTTCATCATCTTCCTTCATGTTTTGAATCAATGACCACCATTGATCAGCATCTCCAGTGAGGCAGTAAACTGCCATGGTAACTTTTTCCCTTTCACTACTCCCCAAAGCCTGAAATATTTTCTCTAGGGAAAATATCCATTGCTCAGCTACTAAGGGATTTGTACTCCCATTGAACGTTGGTGGTTGTTGTCTCATGAATCGATCTAACATTGATCCTCCACGCTGCGGATCAGGGTGCTCCGTACGGGTAAGGTTATTATTCATAACCTGAGTAAGTTGTCCCAGTATGGTGATTAGCTGATCGGCACCAGTTGCATCACCAGCCCCACTATAATTATCTTGAGCAGGAGGGCAATCCCTACATGGAGTGCGCGCATTGATACGGTTTCCATTTCTTCCACTAGGCGCCATTTCTAAACAATGGCATAAACTAGATCAGTTTATGAATCAAAATACATAATCCCATACTTATAAAACACTTAACATAAATTGAACTATTTATGGATATAATCCATAATCATAAAAATGTTTTTCTTTGAGGAAGTATATACTCATAAACCCTTCATAATGATTTGTAAAGATAATGAGAGTTATCCTAAGCATATCCCCCGGGAGTGTCGTAACCAAGAGTGCAGCAAGGCCCGTTGTCGTGCACCAGTTCCCGTTCGAGTCTAGCTCAAAGCGGTGTTTTCAGGTTTTACCCCTAGGTACATCTGTGCCAGAGCCGCCTCTACCTGCTCGTATCCAGACAGAGATGTATTGCTCGGAAAACTCACAAAGTCTCTACAATACCAAAATTCTAGGAAGTTCTTCTATACTAATCCTCAAAGTTCATCTTAGGTCTATGTGCTCTAATCAGAGTTTATCTAAATCTAGCTTCCAAGGTTTGTACTAAACTTCCTATGATACCAACTGTAACGCCCCGACCCTAGTTTCCTAGAGTCGGTGCATTATTACATAACATTGGCATGATCACAAGAAAGATCAAATCTCGAAAGACCGATTGGTTTAGTAGCCTTGGAAACACTAGATATATTCATAAGTTTTACATTACATCATAAAATCAAAAACTACTACAACAACATAATGTTTCCACAGTCCACACTACAATCTCCTCATAATATCCCTGCAGGTCATTCATAACTTACATATTCACTTCCTGGGAAAAATAAAACATAGAAAAGGGGTGAGCTCAAATGCCCAGTAAGGATAACAATATAGCGGAAACTTTCATCAATAAGAATAAACATTTAAGGCAATGTATAACTAAAACAAAAGCCTTTTAAACATGAACTTTCAACATGGTATGGCATAAATAAAATGAAATAATGCCATTTACTTATTCACATGGATATTCCACTAATCGAATAATCACATGCAAAAATAAATAACCACTTTCATAATGTTGGAATGCATAATGCCAGACTATCATAACCACATAGCCAAGGCCTTGTGCCAAGACTACAAATAAGATTTTTTCAAGGCCTTGTGCCAAGACACTAGTTTGTCTCATGAGACCTACCGATGCATCGAGGAGCTATAGCGGGCTCCACCCGTCACTTATTAAGTCCAATGCATTCCCATATGAAAAGGTTTAAACATAACATAAACATTCGTATTAAAACTAGCATACGAAATGTCAATACTTTCACAATAAACTATGAATGGTATAAAAATAGCACATCCACAGTCAAACATATCACAAAACCTTCAATACAATATAGAAGTTTTGTATCATAATAAATCAACTTCAAATAATCTTAAAATCCATCAAAGGATGTTGACATAGATGAAATCAAAATTATTTTTAAAGAAATATCTCCTTTTATTTTGAAATCATTTAAGATCCATATAAAATAAAACATTTTCTTTGAAAATATTCTTATAAGCTTGTAAGGAAAGCTTTGAAGATTTTATAACGGCGTAAAATAACCGCACCCGCCGTATAAGTTAAAAAAAACATTCTTACCTCAATTCTGTCGAAAAGGTTAAAAAGGACCTTGTTTTGAAAACGACGGAAAGATTCCTTTATAAACCTCTTATAAAAAGTCAAAAAAAGGTATAAATGACTTTAACCCATATTCTTGTAAATAGTAAAAATGTTTTGAAATACATTTTTAAGAAACATGGATGTGGATGATAAAGAGATCCCAGTAGATTATTACATATAAACAACCTCGGATAATGAAGAGATTGTGAAATAACCCTTACCTTGTACTTTTCCTTGGTTGGGGTAGGTTAACCTCCTGTATAATGGTGAAATAGTTGTTATTAAATTATACAAGAATCATATATATTAATATGATATCATATATGATCTTTTAACATTGATTTGTTAATAATATCTTAGAATTATCGTCGTTTCGGGAGTTAACTTACTCATTTTCTTTTATATGTTTTGTTAAATAAGCCATGGTTGTTGTATCTTATTCATATCCAGAATGATATACAGTCCTTAAACATCATTTTTAAATCATCAAATGATAATTATACTTGAATGGATACGATGGAGAATGAATCTCATCGCGTTCGTGGAGACGGTAGTCCGTACGTACGCACGAGCGACAATATCATTCTTTTGATATTAAAATAATATATAAATGGATGGTATATCATATATACAGAATCATTAACATGTTATATTTATTATTTACATGAGTTACACATCATTATTATACCCATCCAAATAATATTATATTGAATAACAATTACACCACGACGTGGAGACGGTAAGCCGTACGTACGCACGTATGGTGACATGTTATTCAAAGGGTGGATAGAATACTGAATATGATTGTACCATATTTATAATAACATCACAGTATATGTGAGATACTGGAGTTATTATTTCAGAATGGTAAGAACAAAGGAAGAAGAAGTGGAAGAAGAAATGAACTTAGAAAAGGGTGGTGAAATCATTACCTCTTCTTCGGGTTCTTCCTTTTGATTTGATCAAAAGGGCTCCTTAGGTTGGCTTTCTGATCAAACTAAGGCCTCTAGGTTGTATTGAGGGATGTTGGGAGAGTATTTGGGCAGAGTTTGGCCGAACCAAAAGGCTTTGAAGGTGTGAAGAAATGAGAAGGAGGAGTGCCCTTTTATAAGAGGGGTGAGGGGCACCTTTGGAAAAGCTAGAAATATTAATTTATAATAAATTCATATTCGGTTTCTAAAGGCTCCAAAGTTGACTATTCAAATGATGAGGTGGGGATAGGTCGAAAGCAACTCATCCAATAGAATTTAGACAGGTTTGGGTACTTATATTAACCTTATCTTTAAGTATTAACTCTAAGTTAATTAGTTTCACTTTTACAATGTCTCTTTGTATTTTATATATTATGGTTAATAAACTTACTATATACATCCAAGAGACCCCCAAGTGGTCCATTAATGATTAACCTATCATGATATAAGTCTCTTGGCCGAACCTTAGATTTTTAGGAATTTAATATCAATTAATAATATAATATTTGTTTTAAGAATTCTTTTATGTCAATTTTGACACTATTCATTAGTTGATTTTTGTGAAACTCATAACAGATTTATTACTTCGAACAAAGTCAATTAAATCAATCCTAATATATCATATTATCCTAGAAAATTAGTTTAATTCATTAAAAGTTTCATATTATATTTATTTGGGTATTTATAATA
Organism: Viscum album; assembly: GCA_963277665.1. NCBI lineage: Eukaryota > Viridiplantae > Streptophyta > Magnoliopsida > Santalales > Viscaceae > Viscum > Viscum album. The sequence continues at coordinate 1,913,887,156 of OY728155.1, forward strand.
TCACTTATTTTAATTTTTCACTATTATAGTAATTACTGCATCATCATTGTGTCATAAATAAAATAAATTATTTAATGTCTAAAAATTATAAGTAAAATATCATTATGTAGGAAATCTTTTTATCTTTCTAATGAATATTTATAATCGAAAATCCAACATGTATAACCCTATGTAAAAATTGTTCTTCTAAAAGATGTAAGCTTATGCCATTTTTATTTTTATTTTAACTTTATTAATATAAAGTGTCCCTACCACATACAAGTGGCTCCAAGGGGTCCCCAAATTGACCCAAGGATGCCCATGGTCGGGTATGTGTCCACCAATAAGGTTAGGACACGTTTTAGGGTAATTTTGTATTATTATAATATTATTTTTTTAACCCTTATTTACAGGATTTACCCTTTAACCATGGTAAATAAAATATTTACCACAGTAACTATTCAAAATGTCTAAAAATAAAAGTTACCTATTTACACAATTTGAACATCCTGATTCCAAATATGGAATCCATTTTCCTAAATTCAAAACACAGAAGTGGCAGAAATTAATTTAAAATTAATTCCCGCTGTTAAAACAAAAAGCGTGTTTTTAAGAGATAATAACTATCAAAAGATTGACACTTGTTTATGTTCGGTTTAATTGTAAAATTATGTCCAATGACCAAAATTATATTAAATGGTAAAAATATATTCTAAATATACTTTAAAACCACTCAAATTCATAATTTATCACTAGTAATTAATTTGATTAAAAAAGTTGTTTTTAATTAAAATTTAGTAATTTTCACTATTCATCAAAATATGAAAGTTATCTGAAATGTACCAAAATTTCACCCTAGGCTAAATTCGATATTCCGAATCCAAAAATGAAGTCCATTTTCAAATATAAAATATATATAATTTCAAAAAGTAGGTATTACTATTCATAACGGCTAGTTTGATTAGTTATGGTGTGTTAGAACTCGGTGTTGCGTACAACACACGCTATCACATTATTCAAAGAGAAGCGTACCATAGAAGCTTGGGGTGTTACATTTTGAAGGAGTCATATGAGGACCAGGAGGAGGTGGATCTTAGTTCTGCTATAAGAACTGTATGTAGTTTTAGAAGTTTCATCTTGATATTTTTTATGTTAAATTCCTCTTAAGGCCATAGATGGGAGTTTTTGAGAAACTTAAATCCACAATTTGACTCGGTGGAAAATCATAAGAACCCAAAGGGATATGCGTGCAAGTTTGGATATCTACAAGAAATATCTAAATCCATGTGCAAGGTCATTACATGCCTAATGTGACTTCAAAGGCAGTATTGCACCCTGACCTCCAAAAAACAGCTAAGGAATGTGCATGGAAGTTTTGAGGTTAGCATGAAAATGTCTAGCCTTCACGCAAACATCTTATTTTTCTAATGCAATTTCAAATAGCCTCTTCTGTTCTAGACTTCTTATGCACTCCAGCCGTGATTTTTTCTTATAATTATAAGGTCACCCCGCCCTTTTAGAGGTAATTCTTTGGAAGCCAAAATTTCACTCTCATGCACACAAGATGACCCCCTTCTACAACTGTTTTCAAGTCATAACATTAAGATACATCATCTCGCATGACTGGTCACTAATAGGTTTTCCTTTGAGTGGTCCTACAAGTTCTTTACCCTCGCCCATTTTCTTTTTTTCCTAAGTTAAGAGTGAACAAAATATCCTTCTTGTGCACAAGGCTTAACCTTGTGTTGTGCCTCTTCTGCTCAACCCCCCTTCATTTTTCATGCAAGCCTCCAATATTGTGTGCATCCCCTCTTATATACTCTATGAGTTGTCTTTATCCTAAGGCACCATATTCGATCCCCCTTGCACACAACATCCATATCTTTTGTGTGCCTCCTCGATATGGCCCTCCAGGATTTCACATAGTGATTTTATATTCCCTCACGCAGTGTATCATGTTGTGTCTCTCTACTTATTTCTCCTTCGCAAATGTATGCTAATAGATATTGCTTCTTCACATTTCTGCACTAACGCGGACCCCTCTAGTGACCACTACATCACCCCCATCGTATCCTATCATTTTTAGTGCCTTCCCTTCACCAAGGGACAAAGAGCACCAGTTATGTATGTACAAGGGGTGAGGAGTGAGTCCTCATCATTCAAGATGTTGAATGTTAAACTACCAACTGCCTTCATCCTCAACACATGATGTAAAATTATATCCTCACCCTATGAAATGCACATAGGGTGCCCCTCCTCAAGAATTTTCCACACCCACTCATCACCACGGGAGGGAGATCTCCTCACATGGGATGAGATCCTTCTCGTTTGGAACGTAATCTACCTGTGGGGTATTGAAAGCATCCTGGTGTACGTTTCTATCCATTATTGTATGAGTTATCACCCTTGATCCCACATTTCCCAATATCCATATCCCTAGGAATCTAACTATTCTAAAGCCCCACACCATCCCTCACTAATGCACTTTTCACGACATGGCCTTCTTGGACCACTACTTCCTCCTGTTTCTCATACTGATCATGACTCACATGGTCTTAGAGGTTATTAGTCATTGTTACACCATGTATATGGGTCTCTAACGATGAATAATCCCTAGTATCCACCTTCCTGGACCACTAACCATGCATAAGCCCCAAACCTTAGAACTATGTGGGTTTTTATCCCTTTCTTCTACACATGGTATGTAGGAATCCACCTTGAGGTTCAATCCCAACAATCTGTAAACCCTGGTTCTCCCTCCTAAGGGTGAACCTCCTGGATATTAGTTTCCACCCTTATCCATTTCCATCTTGTTCTTTCCGTCAATCCATTATACCTCAGGAGGATCGTTCCACACTCAGAGGTCACATCTCCTTTGAGTTCACCTAGGAATCTAACCATATGCAATCCCCAACCACATGTCCCATTTTTACTCGGCGGCTAACCATGCACAAGCCCCGATTCCCCCATCAGAACTATGTAGACTTTGATTTCCAATCAACTGAGATACATATGAAACCTCCATGTGGTTCGATCCCAACATCGCCATATGCACCTCAGTTCAATCTCATACATCCCATCACTTCATTCAACCCTCTATCATCTATCATGATTCTTACCTGGGTGGCCACATACTAGTGGGATCATTCCATTAATTAGGGAAGATAACCATTCATGAGCTTCATTCATCTACTTCATCACCTCATCATTATCATGATGGGGTTGCATCATCTCCATGGGAATCTGACCATGGGTAATCCCCACACAATCCATATTCATCCAACCAAGTGATGGGATTCTAACCATGTGTAATCCCCAAATCATGCCCTTTGAACTATAGGGGTTTTGATCTATGTCTTCTATACAGGGTATGTAGGATCTCTCCCTAAGGTTCAATCTCATCCAATAGTAAACCATGGTACCCCCCCCCCCCTATTTTGGTTCCAACTCCCTGATCCACCCCCAGTGGTGTTCAGATCAACCTTCATGGTGTGAAACCTTCCCTTTATGGAACACTCCACACTCGGTTCTATCCTTATTGGAAATTTTGACCCATCAATCTGGTAAATCTTCCAGGTTCTCTCTTCTAGGTATGCGCCTATCTTATCTACCTACATAAGTGTTTTGATCAGTCTTATCTATCTCTACTATGCGTTAAAATTGTGGAATGACCTGTTTTAAACATGGGAAGCCAAGAAAAACCTTGGAGATATACCTCTAGAATAAAATACCACGTGATTAACGTGGGAAGCCTTAGGTTTCTACACCGTTAAGAAGCCCTCTGAAGAGTAATAATATAGGTGTTCCAGTGTTTTGGTGTCTAGACATTCTACTGATGCCCATCTTGACAAATCTTCTGACTAAAGGTTGTTTTTTTTATTTGACCCTTTAGAATTTCCTAATAGAAGTAGTGTAATTAATTGGTGTCCACAAAGATATGGCACCATGGGTGAGTTTTACAAACAATGTCTTCATATATAAGGGAGTATCAGACTAGGTGAAGAGTTCTGAGGAGGAATCCATGGAAGGAGGGACCAATATTCCATCATCCCATTTTGATCAAGGAGAAAAAATATCTGAATATGTGATGAATGATGCCCGCCGTTGGAAATAAGGAACGGGGGGTACAATGTAGCGGTCAACGAATGTCAACATGCTCAAGAGATGCACCCTGGTGGAAAGAATCATAAATAGAAATGGTGAACCTAATGAGAACTATTTCTCCTTTAACCATGGGGATTAGTAACACTCGAGACATCAGCAGATGAGCATATCACCGAAACCAGATATCTGGTGCTAGGTCCAACCAAGAAAATAGTGGGCCTAGCATGAAACTCACCATAATTTTGGGCAGTTAATCATTGGGAATTATGGTCTGTGGTACTGTTAGTGTGGATCTCTCTCTCCAACCATGGAAGATTGAACATTGTTGGGGAATTGGGAATTTCTTTCCTAATATCAATACATATGGTTGAATCTTTTATCTTTAAAGGATCCTAGATACAGTAAACCAATCACCCCCCACTCGCAGATGCATGGGTCTGAGGAACTAAAATGCAGTATTCCTGCATGGCTCCACCTCTCCCACGACGCCATCCACAACCATGGCTATCAAGCGCCCACACCCCATATCGCCATATGAAGTTGTTCGAAGGAGGGTGATAGATGTTCTTATCCAACAATAAGAATAGGATGGGGTCATTCTAATGTGGTCTATTACCTTCTGGGATATTGATTCTTTTTCACCTTCTCATCACCGTCGCCCCTAAGGGCCATAGAGGAGACCACTGATCACCACTCCAACATCCAACTATTTCAGAAGCCTCTTCCTGATATGTTCCTATAAATATATCCCTTATTCCAATGAGGTAAGGGATATCTGAGTCATCCCAGCTATGACTACCACCCAGTAGCTTCCAAATATGGATCATAACAAACCATTTTAATGCCACTAGCTACCAGTCCTTCAGGCTGAAGAATAGGTGGCCTATGCCCCTACTTAGCCCACCCAGATATGGGTGACTAGACGCCAACATCGAGTGCAAGCTCAAGAAGATTCCCATGAAGGGGAATGATCGTATACAACATTTTTGGACTATTCCATCACTGATATATAATATCAGTTCCCTACTATTGCAGATCAGGGTCACTTAAATGCCTAGTCGGCATCGAGACCTCATCCACCCCATAGAGAGGATAGGTTGACTGTTTCAATCACCGACACAACTAGTATCCATCACGAGCTGAACTGTGATGATGATATCCATACAGAGGTCCTCCCCATACTATCATCAGTTTGAGTAGAGTTCATCCCTGATCTGATGCTCAGTATGGAGGTCCTCCCAATGTTACAAGCATCGCTCTAAGAGGACATCATCCCCATCTTGTATACATTCATCATGAAGGTCCTCCCCATGCCTATGATTCCATAGAGGGAGGTACTCCCCATGTCTCATATCTTTAATGTGAAGTCCCTCCTCGCATAATTTCTAGATCAAAAAGGGGTCATTTCCATAGTATCACTGATTAGAGCGAAGCCCCCCCTCACTCTATCACCCATCAACATGGAGGCCCTCCCCATGTTCTCTCCATCTCAAGCAGAGGTTCTACCCACTCCAAAAAAATATCCAAGTGGATGTCCTCCCTACTTTATCATTAATCAGTGTAGAGGTCCCCTCATGTTCAGTTCGATCAGTGTTAAGGCCCTCCTCATGATACCACTTCCAAACAGCATGGAGTTCCTCCTCGTGCCTCCTGCGAAAGACATTGAGGTCCTTCCCATGTTCTCACCTAGCTTTAGTGGAGTTCATCCCAGCTTTATAACTCCCCAACATGGAGTTCCTCCCCACACATCCATTAGTATTCACATAAGTCCTCCCCATGTTCTATTCGACATATTCCTGGGTGCTCCTTTCACCTTATCTCACTAAAGAGGAGATCCTTCCCGCTCCAACGAAGACTAATAAAATTGTCCTCCTCATATCACAACTAGCTCAAGCAGAGGTCATCACCACTCCAGCACCAAACTGTATGGAGGTCCTCCCCATGTCGAAGGTCTACCCTACCCTGAAGAATTATCTCGAGGCAGAAGGGTTAATTGTCTCCGCCAAAGGAAGAACTCTAAGAAGCATCAGATCATTGTGAATCCAGATTATTTCTTAGATTCTGAAGTGGAATGTGACTCATTGATGGATCCTTCACCCATATCCTCTATTTTTTAGTCTGTGGAATGAACCTATCATGTTAGTTTCGTCCTTCCAGAAAGTGATACGTACCATATCCTTAAACCCCTCTAAAAGTATATGTAGGAGGAGGCAGATTTGGCTCCCTTTAAGGGTCTTGTCATTCAGTCCTCTATACCGTCTCAAGATTCATTATATGCCACAACAAAAACTCATGGAGAGTTATTATGGGTAATTTTAGATAGAGAGAACCCACTGAACTCTCCATCAATGACTGTCTCCCTCACACTTGAAGTGATGGTCGACATCCCATTTTAGAGGGACATGTTGATGCAGTTAGTACCTTCCATGAGTGAAGAACCAGTTTGCAGTGTCCTATCTTCTCATGCATCATTCTATCCACTACCCATTCCACCATGAAAATAGTATATATTAGTGTTTTTTCTAGTTCCTCAACCACCCTCATTCAAATAATGGGGAAATTTAGATCCGAGTCTCGCTTTTGAATGAAGGATTATGTGGGACATTCTTACAGCAGACCAATTATCTGAGATGTTCTGGCCGATCACGACTCCAGAATTATATATTCTAGAATAGATCACCCATGATGAAGTAATTTTCTTCCTCCAAACCATCTGGGTAATGAATTTCCTCCTCTGGAACCATCAGTTGGTTTATCCAAAGATCCGGGAGCACTTTGATGACATCATCCAACTATGTCACATGGTTGACTTAGCGACCCTTCATGTAGCTCAACACCCTACATCACCTAAATGTCATTAGGATATTTAGTATAGATGTGTTAAGATATTTCATGTGCTCTGCATAATTATCAAAGAGGTGTCCTTTCACATGCAGATCTAGTGTTGGGGGCAGTATGCTTCTCCCCATTTTATCCTGATCTTGCGACAGCCAGACCTACCCTGAGATATTGATGATACGACTCTAAGTACCATTATGGTGAACATGGTTTTCCCAAAGATATACCCATAAAGGGGCATTTACATTGGGTCTGAGGAGGATAACCCTCCCCCTGGGGTAGCACAACACCCGACAGACCAACAGGTGTCCACACTCGTCATTAGAGGCAGTTTCATAGCCTCGGAGATCCTTTTGCATCATTTCCTATCGGTCAAAACACCAAAAAGGAAAAAAAATATCAGGACCTTTAAGCCCTCTGACCTATCTAGTTCAGTGCAGAAGATATAGGATGATACCAATAAGGCCGTGTTGCTCCAACAACTCACAGAATATAAGAATCTCATTGATGAGTTCCTTGATGAACACCATAAAGAACAGCATACAAATTATAGTGATCTTCAGTATTATCCCATAAACCCTCCACTAGGGAAGATGATATAGCCATAGGACCTCCTTAGAGAGTTTTTTCCCCATTAATCTCGACAATACTGTTCACCTCAATAGGGTAGAGATTGTACCTTACTACAAGTGATTGTGGTACGTATCTCCCAATATTCCTGAGTTATGTGAGAACCATCCTTGGGACATGGCTCAGGTCATTCCTTCGGTAGATCATTGGGTTGTTACTCCAGTGATTCAACCCTAAACCCTAAGCCAGTGAGCCTATCTACCATGTTGAACAACCCGATAATGCTCGAGGATTCAGGAATCCTCACTAAGATAGGAATCCCCATCAGGAGGATCTGATGGCTGCTATCATTTCTTGCATTAAGGACCTTGATATGTGATAGGTGGAAATCCCACCTGATGGAAAGTCGTGTCCAGGATGGGTGGATGATATGCTAGTAGGCCCAGATTTCGGGAGTCCTACCTTCTCCCCTTTCAACAGGATGGGTGACCCGCTACAACATCTAGCCCACTTTATTTCAAGGTGTGGACCCATGCTAGGAACTACAACATAGTAGGAACCCACCAAGCTCTAGTGTTTCGTATAGACACTGGAAGGACATATGTTCTTATGGTATAGCCAGAAACCCATCAGGTCCATAGCTTATTGGGAAGATCTTCCCAGGTAGTTTCTGTAACAGTTCAGCTACACCATGTGGAAGACTAGTATTTCTAACCTCTTCAAGTGAAAACAATCACCATATGGGAGAGTTACAGACATTGTCTCTAGGTGGAAGGTACTCACGTACTCACTCGATATGTTGTTGACTCAAGAATAGTTGCTGACGATGTGCATGGGGAATGTAAAGACAGAATTGGTTCCCTCCCTCACCATTAAGAATTTTCTAGGTGGATTTTATGATTTTTATGACAAGAATTGGTTCCTAGAGGCGGCCTTATAGCAAGCTAAACAATCATGATTGTTTCCTCCCACAACTCCCTCAAGAAGAGTTTCAAGGGTCGAGATTGCCGTTGTTTCAAAGGTGGAAGCACCCAAGCCGCTAAAATTGTTATCGGTAGAGCCCAGTCCATAACCTTTCCAAGGAAAACAACCTCAGGCCCAGCCTCAGGCTCAGAACCACCCACCTCATAATTGGTTGGCACTACCTCATCAAGCATCATCACCTAGGTGGGACAATCAGGCTTTAGCCTATTTTTAGGCTCCATCCCCTCATTAGTGCCTAACTTCTAGAATATAGAAGGCCCTAAGATGATGATCTCATTGATCACTCCAAATATTTACCTTATCAGAGATTCCTCAGACATAATATCAAATGATTATATGTGTTAAAGGAATGTTTCTAGGACTATATTGGTAACAATGTGGTCATATTAGGTCATGCTCTTGAACAGGTGGCATGTATTTCTGCAAATTCTAACAGCAACAGAAAAAGTGAATGGAATCTAGTCATCAGCCACGAGTCTCATATGTATGACAATGTTTTAGATCACAGAGCAGTCACTCAGTCCTATTTGAATCATCCCAAGATTCCTAAAGTCGATTCCCATCCTCTCAATGCCACTTCAACATCCACATCTTAGCCTTCTACTTTTCAGAAGAGTAGGAATCGACGGTGTAATGGAAAGCATAGCCCCCCGTCGGTGCTAAAACCATCTCACACTCTTGGTGATTTCATGCCACTATAGATGGGAGTCTCCCCTAGAATTCATCCAGTATTAGTGGATTCCTTAGATGATGTCCAGAAGTATGCCTTAGGGAATACCATCGATTTGGTAGACCCTTACGTGGTTCCTGACGATGAGAAACGTCATGAAGGTCCTCCTGGTGTTCGCAGTCAATGCCATCGTTGATGAGGCCATGAATATGTGAATTGGTGGAATTAATAGGCTATATCTTCTATCCAATACTTGCATGCTATCGAGACTAGATAGTAAGATCAGTGTAGATCTCAACATACACAGTTCCTTCATCCCATATCGTCGGATTCACTGCCACCACTATTCATGCTACTTAATCAGGTATAGTGGTCATTGCTACATAATTATGATTTGCATCCTACTTTGGTTATACCACATTCGTTAGATGTTTAGTCAGTAGTAGTTTGGTTTGGATCATCTATTGAGTAGTGAGACATCCTCAACACCAGCCAGAATCCTCCAGTTTGACCAACAGTTCCCATCAATCCTCCTGCCAAAGAGTGACCTCCTACCAGAAAAAATGTGCATCTAGCATAGAAGTATGATGTGATTAAACATATTTCCAGAATTCATACAAATATGAAAATTCTTGAGGCCCTTCTCTTATCAAAAGAGATGTGTGAGACCCTCACATAGGCATTGAAAATCCCCATCCAGTTTGAAATAGAGGTAGTGACTATAGAGGCCTCCCATGATGAGGAAGTGGAGCAAGAAGAATGTCAGTCCATCATCTCATTATCAGGAGAGGATTAAGGCTCCCCTATACAGGGGTACATTCTTCCTCTATACATAACAGGCCAGATCAATGGTGTGTAAGTCCACCATTGTCTCATTGAAAAAAGTTACGGGATCAATCTCATCTCGACCCGGATTCTCTGAAAGATAGGACTATCTGATGTAGATCTAATTCCTTATGACCTAAAGATTCATGGATATGATAAGAATCAGAAGAGGACATGTTTTAGGATTTTTTTGAAGACCTTGTTTTGTAGCCTAATTGATAACATTGAATTCATGGTTCTCTCACAGGACACCACCTATAATTCACTGATGGGTAAACCCTGGTACCATATGCATGCAGTAGTTACCTCCTCAAATCACAAATGCCTCAAGTACTCCCTTAATGGTCAAGTGGGCATGATCTAAGGTGATACATCTCCCTTTGACACTTGTGAATCCCATTATCTAAATGTCTAATATTACAAGAGTAAGGGAAAATAGTTTAAGACCAATGATGTTGAACACACTATCACTATGGTCAATCCCTAGATGGACATGGATGATGCTTTCATCCTCCCGATTCACCATTTGGAGGCTATAATGACAAACTTGGGACATTGCTTCGTTGTCTCTGGGGAAAATGGGAGACATGTTCCCATGTATAAGGAACTCTGGAATATTACCTCTTACTCCTATATTGGATAGGCTAGAGTGATACTAGATCCACTTACCCCTATTAGGTATTGATATGTTCTCCCCATGGCCACAACATTATGCCCCACCTACTTGTTTCACTGAGCTAGGTTAAGTCAAAATAGACTGACCTGCCACCACTTCTATGATGTCATAAAGTGTGTCCCTCAGTTGAAGGCCTGATGGAATCAGTTCAACAGATTTTTTCCATGGTTTCAATAGTGAAAGACTCTCCTAGTGAATATTCCACCACCACTCAATCTGGCACCAGAATTTCTCTAGAGTTGTTAACTTAGAGAAATTTCCACCTCCCAATGATCCCCTAGCCTCAAAAGATGAAGAGGAATTGAAATATTATCCTACCATATTTGAAGATGGAATCTCCACCACCATTGATGAGTTGGTACATGTGAATCTTGGTACTGATTAAGACTCGAGGAAATGTTGATCAGTGCATCCTTAACTATGGAAGAATAGTATTGGTAGATTGATTCCCTAAAGAAGAACAGTGTTATGACCACCTGGAGTTATGATGGGATTCCAGGACTATATTTTCATGTTTTAATCCACCACCTTGGTCTACCAGTAAGTCTTCATGGGTTCAAACAACCTCCTAAGATGATTCACCCATCTCATGGTACCATGTTCAAGGTTGTAGTTGATAATATCATTAAAGAAAACTTCATCAAGGAGGTCCAGTACCCTAGGTGGTTAGCCAAAATAGTTCCCTTTAGGAAGAAGAAAAGTTAGATCAGAGTTTGTATTGACTTATGGGGTCTCAATCATCACTATCTAAAGGACGATTTTCCCCTTCCTGTGAAAAATCTATTGATCGATGCCATCGCTGGGTTCCAAGCCCTCTCCTTCAAGGATGGATATTCTAGGTATAATTAGATCTGGGTGGACCCTGAAGATGAATAATCGACCGACTTCAGGGTACCACAGCAGACCTTTTTCTATCACGTAATTCCCTTCTATTTGAAGAATGCAGGAGCCATTTATTAGTGTGTCATGCACCCTATATTCATGTCGATCCTCGGGATGTTGGTGGAATTATATGTGGATGATTTGGTGGTCAAACCCCATCAGTTTCAGGACCATATCAGACATCTTGAGAAAGTGTTATGCCTCCTATACTCCCACCATCTAAATATGAACCCCTTGAAGTATGATTTTGGGGTTACCTCTGGGAATTTTCTTGGCTTCATCATCAAATAAATAGGCATTGAGATCGACCCGGATAAGATCAAGGCTATTTTTTATGCCTCCTCTGAGAAACCTATAAGAGCTATAAGGCTTTCAAGTCAACTTAGCCTATATATGTAATATCCTATAATCCACACATCCGGATTCAGCACTAATGTCATAAAATTTACAAATGTGACCCAATTTTTTCCATCAAAACTTAAAACATCAAGAGGAAAATAATGGATCACTTACATACCCATGGACCTTTTAGGTTTCAAGTTTAATAGAGTTACGACAAAATATTAGAAACTTTGGTTCATAAACAACTGGTTCATAATAAAAACACACTATCTCCCACTATGTCAAGATCTTCTTATTTCACATTAAGTCATCAATATAATACATGTGAAATAATTCTAGAAAAAACTCATTTAACATCTTTTCTATTAATCTGGGGAAAATGAACATAATAAAGGGTGATCTCAAATTCTCATTAAGGGTAAATAAGAGATATATGTATGCATAAACATGAAAATAGGGGTATGAGAACATGATCATAATAGTAAAAGATCATACCTTGTATATCAAATATCATAAAAATGATTCATGGAATAAATATTGGAAGTTTATAATACATGAATCATAAGGAAATGAAAAACATAAACCATGAAATCATAACATATAAATACGACATGAAATTTGTGGCAGACAAATAAGCACATAATATGATTTCCATAGTTGCCAAGGAATCTATTCTGAAACCATCATAGTGGAAAATTCCTATATTAAACCTAGTTCACTCTTCGTTCTATCCATGTATTACTAACCTGAATTTACTTGTCGTTTTATCCCTATATTACTAAACTAAATTTACTTGTTGTTCAATTCATATCTATCGCATGAGATATAAATCTTTACCCAATTAATTGGAGGGAGATATAGTTCCCAACCATATCATAATGAAATCATTCTTACCTATTCCATAAGAATATTGATCATTCATAACCCATGAAAATAAATGGTTTTCATAAAACAATTCATCATAGAATAACTTGTGGAAAAGAAACAAAATTCATAAGTACCCATCCATAATGAATGTAAACCATTAAAAGAAAGAATAATAATGGTATCATTGGTTTATATCCCCAATAAAACATAAGTAACATCAAATAACATGGTCTTATATGGAAAATAATTTTGAGAGAACTCTTGAAAACACTTCTTGAGGAAAATATCCCTTTTTCATTGAAAAATGCTTTTCAGAACATAAAAAAAAATTGAAAAAAAAATATTTTAAAATAGATTTGAAAACATATAATGGAAAAATTTATAACATAAAATATTTATTTAAAATAATTTTCCTTGAAAATGAGATGAATAGATCTTTTAAGAACATTTCTTGATGAAAACGGTCTTCAAACATTTCAAAGTGTCTCGTACAACTTTGAAACATTTGAATAAAAATTACCCATGAAACAATAATAATAATAAAAGAATATTATAATATTATTAAAATAAGTATATTCCTGATATAGCATGTAAAATTTTATTATATACACCTCATATAAAAACATAGGTGCATAACAAGACATGTGTCTCAAAGAAGGAAAATTGAGACAAAAACTACCTTACTCATTTGGTAACTTTTGAATCATGAAACCCCATGAAATAGATATCATCAAATGGATATGTAAATACCTATAAATTAAATTAAAAAATCATATAATACATTCATGGTTAGTATTTACACCACACAAAAGAAATCTTGGGTGAATAATGCATGTATCTCAAATAAATAAAAATTAAGATGAAATTCACTTACCTTAGGTTGGGGTTCCTTTGTACGTATAAAAAACTCTTTTATAACTGATTAAATAATTTTATTATATTATTATAGAAAAATATTTATATTTATGATATCATATATGATCATGTTATCTCTCATTTAATAATATTTCATTATTACTCTTCTTTTGGGTGTAAATTGTTTCATATTTTCTAAGCATGTTTTGTTGTATAAGTACAACATATTTTTCATAGGTTATAGTTATATCATTTAAATAATGTAATTAAGGTATTTTATATCATATTTATTCATAATATACATTTATTTAGTCATTAATTGATGGTGAATAAGGAAAATTAATCTCATCGTGTCGTGGAGACGGTAGTCCGTGCATACGCACAAGTGATAGTATCATTTCCTTAATTGGAATAATTATGGAAGTGAATGGTATATATGTTGTTTAAAGAATCAATATAATGGTTTAATTATTATATATTTCTATTAATTCCATCATTATACTCATACAAATAAATTTTTGATGAAAAAAAGAGTACACTACGGTGTGGAGACGGTAGGTCGTACGTACGCACACGTGGTGGTTTCATTTTTTTCATTGGATGGATAGGAGGTGGAATATGGTTGTTATATAACTATAGTAATATCTCATCATACAGGTAATACTATATTTATTATATAATAATGTAAATAACATAATAATATGAATTATATGAATAAATAATTTTGAAAAGTCGGTAAAGAAGTCACCTCTTCTTCGACGATCACTCTCTAAATATCCTCTTAGGAAGACTAGAGTGAGTAATTTGAGAAGACAATCACATTTAAAATTTTACTAGTGATGTTTATAAGGTAAAGGGTCGGATTTTTATTGAGCTTAAATACTCAAAGGGGTGTGAATATTTGAGGGAGTGGGTGCCCTTTTATAATTAAGGTGAGGGGCACTTTTGGAATTTCAAAAACTATTAATTTATATTTACTTAAAAATCAATCCAAATACCTCAAAAAATGAGATTTATTTCAAGATAATATATGATAAGATTGTAATATAATCAACCAATAAAATTTATACAAGTTCTGATGTCAATTTAAACCTTATCTTTTTAATTAATCCTTAATTATCTATTTTTATTTTTACTAAGGTAACAACTTTTCCAATGTTAAATGTTTTGAATTTTACTTATTTTATGTCAAATAAACCATAAATTAATAAATTATAATAGAATATTATTTTTATTATTTATTATTAAATAGGTCTTATGATTTTAAAAAAATAATAATAAAACATTATTTTGATAAAATATCAATATCATCAATTTTAACACTATTCATTTCATAGATTTTAAAAAATAGCAATATAAGATGCTAAAATAGAAAAAAAATATTATATAACAAATGGGTTAATAGAATCTAGAAAATTAATTAGAAATATTAATTTTTCCATATTATATTTATTTTAATATTTTTAATATCATTCATTTGATATTTCCCTTAATAAAATAATTACTACATCAGTTTTGATTAATTATTTAATATACATATTTGTTCACCAAAACAAAATATTGTTATGAATATAAATTTTATAGATTCTAGAAGAGTATTCATAGTTGAATATATATATTTTTTTAACCCTATATTTAAAATGATATAGTATTAAAAATATGAAAGTGACAACTTTGACTCTACTTTAATTAAAACAATATAAATCTCATAATCCTTTCTATGTGGTTAAAAATGGTAAATAAATAGACCCTTTGATGATTATGGTATAGATATACTCTAAAAATAAGATTTTTTCAAGTTTTTATGTTTTTTAATGGTTATTATCATTTTAATAAAAAACCATTTATTTATTTTTCATCAATTAAATAATTATTGGATCATCGTTGCATAAGACTTTAAGGTACTTATTTAGTCTCTAAAAATTATAAATAAATAATCATGATGTATATAATTTCATTATTGTTTTTGGAGAATATTTATTATATATGTTTTATCATGTTTATCACTATATTAAAATTATTATACTTATAGGAAATAAGAGGGTGAAATTTTGTCGCTTTCATGTCACTTTCTTTTATTTTAATAATCTTTATGTCATTTTAATGGAAAAAAGTCAATTAAATGAGTAAATTATAATACATAGGTGTTAAGGGTATATTTTTACTAATTCAATAGTATTTTGGTAGCTTTTAGGGTAATTATATTGTCCGTATCATATTAATTTGTTACCTAAATTACCTGATTTACCCTTAAACTCGTTAAATAAAAATTACCGTAGTTACTATTCATAACATCCCAAAATAAAAGTAACCTATTAGAATAATTTAGACCCAATTATTCCAAATATGGAATCCATTTCTCAAAATTATAAACACAAAAGTTATAGTAATTAAATTAAAATTAATCTCATTGAGGGTATGAGAAAACGAGTTTTTAAAAAGTAAAAACCATCAAAATATTGACATGTGTTTATATCAAATTTCAATATGAAATTACTTAAAATGAAAAAATTATGATTAAATGATAAAAACTTAATCTAATTATAATTTAAAACTAATTAAAAGGATAATATAACAATATAAATTAATTATATGAAAAAGTTGTTTTGAATTAAAATGCAGTATTTTTCATTATTCATTAAAATATGAAAGTTATCAAAAAAATACCAAAAATTTATCCAACTAAATTTTTATGTCCATATTCCAAATAAAATGTTTATTTTTCAAAATATAACTTATAAAAGTTTCAAAAACTAGATCTAAATGGGTTTTCCATCGAAAGGTGACAAAACAGCATTTTTTTGAAAAATACTTCTTTTCTTCAAAAAATTGAATTTGTTCTTATATCATATATAGAAAACATATAAGGTGAATTTTAAAAATTAGATTTATTATTTTAAACATATATTTAATTAATAATATCTATCAAGAGTGTTTTTATTATTTTATAAACTCACTTATTTTCATTTAAATAGTTTTTCAGAAAAACATTTACTTTTATTTAAAATGGTTTTTATTTTCATTTAAAATTAATTTCTCACCATATAATTAATAATATTTTTATAATTAAGTTAATATTGTTCATACCCTCTATTATAATGGTTAGGTTATAAGATAACATGTTAATATTTAGTTGTTCACTTAAACTCAGTTTTGCGTAAAATGAATTCTCTTAAAAGAACTTGAAATTGTGTGTAAGAAAATACAAGCATAGTATTGCATATACCGCAAGCTAAGAGGGTGTTGCGTGTAGTGAAATATAATCTTAGTGTAGTATAAAAAATACAACATCAAATAAATTAAAAAGAATTTATCTCACAAAATTGAAGGGTGTTACAATATACATCGATTCATTGTGAATCTGGCTAAAAAGTGTAAGTCCTTTTCCAGACTCATGAAGAAAGTTGTTATTTACCAATGGGATGAAGATTTTTAGACTTATTTTGAGTAAATCAAGTAGTATCTACTCCAACCTCTAGTTATGATTTCACATGTCTCCATAAAGTCGCCAGTCCTCTATGCGACCTCCGTGGAAGGATCCCTTAGTGCCCTTCTCACTCAGAAGAACAATAAGAGGATAGAGAACAGTTTATATTGTCTCAGTTGCAAGCTCCTCGAAATAGAGACTAGATACACTTCTATTGAGAAGAGCTTCCTCACATTGTTTTTCGCTATGTAGAAATTATGGCATTATCTATAGCATTATGAGATACAGTCGGTGTCCCATGTGGATCCGTAAAAGTATATTCTGAACCGCCCTATATTGACTAGCCATATAGGTTGGTGGGTAGTGATCCTTTAGTAATTCGACATCAAGTTCATCCCATAGAAAGCCATCAAGGTTCAGACATTGGTGGAATTTTTTTCCGCCCATCCGGTCCCCAAAGAACATTCCTTGGATCATGATTTTTAAGATTAGTCCATCCTCTTAGTGGATCAGGCTATTCCGTGTTGGTAGATTAATTTCGATGGAACATTCTAGAGTCCCACCAGTATGAGTTTCAATGATCCCCAACTCAATAGAGTAGGATTGGCATTTTTTCATCATATTGACACAGTCCATCTTTCCCTATTCATTCTTGTTGTCAGAAGGCTTCACCAACAGTGAGGTGGAGTATCAATCTCTCATCACAAGCCTCGATTTGGCTCTCTTGATTGATGTTCCCCACCTACATGTAAAGGGGGACTCCAAATTATTCATCAAGTATATCAACGGTGACTACGTTGTCGGGAAGCTAGAGCTCGTACCCCGATTAGAGCGTACTCTCTAGTTGATGACTCAGTTCCCTTATCAACTAGAGGTGAATGATGTTCCCTAGTCATAGAATGGTCGAGTTGATTCCCTAGATGATTTAGACACTTCCTTCATAGAGCCTGGCCAGGAATATCTATTCATCCATGTGGCGCATCAAAGGGTCGTCTCCCCTATCAGTGTGGACAATGATGAAAACCATCGGGTAAATACCCTTACCATCGATGCCTCCACATAGGGTCCTCTAGATCCCCTTATAGCTTAAAACCCTCCGATTAGACAATTACTTTCATCAAGTACCTCCATCATGGAAATATCCTAATAGAAAAAGCTGAGAATGAGATAATCTGTTGTCGTGCAATGAATTTTACCCCTAGAGCGGTCCTAGCCATGAGAAGATCCTATAAAAACATGTATTTGATGGAGTTCTCCTCCGCTGCATTCAAGGAGATCATATTCCCTAGGTTATGCAGAAAGTTCAAGTTGGTTTATGTGGTTCTCATCAGGAGGGGTTGAAGATCACTCACCAGATTCAAAGTTTGGGCTACTTTTATCCCACTATAGTACATGATTTTATTGAGTATGCCAAGAGGTTCCACATGTGTCATATTCATTCCAACTTTGTCAATAGACCACTAAATCCCTTCCAGACCACCAAGTATTCTTGTCCATTTGCAGTCTGGGGAATCGATTTCATGGGACCATATCTTCCCGTAATAGTTCACTAGTGCATGTTTATTATTACTTCAATGTATTTCTTTTCCAAGAGGGCAGAGGAAATTCCGATCAAGGAGTTAAATTCATGTTCTATTATTGAGTTCATGAGATCCAATATTATAATGAACCAAGACTGACATAAAACGAAATTATATTACTTTTGTAGAATACTTAATACATGACACAAACATATTTCCAAAGACCATATTAGTTTAGTTTCTTTGGTAACATGGAACATAATCTTCTAACTTGGTTAAATATCTTCAACATTTCCCATAAAGATCTTCCCCTTTTTTTCCTACCTAAAACCTTTCTTTATATCCTGGGGAAAAGAAAACATAAAAAGGATGAGCTCAAATGCTTAGTAAGGGTAAACATGAAGAATATAAAACAAACCAATCACATAAGAATGTAAAAGTATGAACATAAAGTTTAAATATCAAAATCATGATTCATGAAATAAATCTTGGTAGTTCGTAAGGCATAGATCATAATGGTCCATTAATCATGATAAAATAGAATTGGCATAAAACATGGAATTGTGAAAAACCATTAAGAACATAAAATGGTTTCCATAGTAACCAAGGCATTGTTTCCAATACCATCATAGTGGACAAAGTCCATTACTGAACTGGGTTTACATGTTGTTTTATCTATGTATTACTGAACCATATTTACTTACAATTCTAGCTCTGTATTACTAAACCGAATTTACTTGTCATTCTAGTCAAGTCTATCTCATGCGATATAAATCTTTAACCAATGAATTAGAGGGAGATATATGTCTCACCCATCCCATAATGAAACCATTATTACGTGTTCTACAAAAACATAAATCATTCATCATAGCATAACCCATGAAATAAAATGGGATTCTTAAACATCATGTCATCATAACATAATATATATAAGATAAATGGACTACATAAAAATAATTATATCATAAACACAATCAAATCAAAGTAATAATATGGATATAAACATAACCATATGTCATCTTAAATGTAAAATAATTTTTATAAAGCACTTGAACTTAATTCTAGAGGAAAATATCCTTTATTTATCAAAAAAGTTTTCTTTTCTCAAAATGTCATGAAATTTTAAAATAAATAATTTAATTGAAAATAAAATTGAAATCTTGTAAAGGATTATTCATGGAAATAATGATTTATGAAATCATAAAAACATGTTCATTCCATATAAGTTAAAAAAATTATCCTTGTACTTTTGTCAGAAAAGTCAAAAAGTACCTCGTACAGTAAACAAAAAAGAATGATTCATTCCATACCATGAATTAAAAGCCAAAAATTGGTATAAATGACCTCAAAAATACATAGAAGAATAATATACATTTTATGAAAACATTTTTATAAAACATGGACATTGGTGATAAATATATCCCCAGTAAATACTAATGTATAAACAATCTTAGATAAAAATGAGATTTGCAAAATTATCCCTTACCTTAGGTATGATTTCTTTTGTATGTGTCTGAAACTCCTGTATAATGGTTTTAAATATATTATTAACTTTTAACAAAACCATAATAATATTTATGATATCATACCTGATTCACTTATGACTTTATATTACCTATTTATTTAGTATTTTGACTAGTTATTCTTGATCTAATTTCTTAGATCACAATTTACTTACTTCCAGAATGTAAAACATGATTTATATATATCATAAATATTCAGTATATAAATATATATATATAGTTAAATGAAATGGAATACGCCGTTCATGAAGAGGGTAGGTCATACGTATGCATGAACGATGCTTCTGTTTCTTTTTATTTATTTAATTGAATGGAAGAAAGTAAATTATATATATATAAATAAATAAATCAACTAGAATTATTATTTCATATATTTCATTATTTTTTATTATATATACTTGATAATCATTATTTAATGGTAAATGTGGAAAATGAATCTCATCGTGTTATGGAGACAGTAAGTGGTACGTACGCACGAGCGACGATATCGTTCCCAAAATTGTTGAATGGTATATAAGTGGATGGTATATAATAGCTTAGAATTAGTATCATGTTATAATAATCATATATATTTATTATTTCCACCATTATAACCATCCAATTAATGTGGTGGTGAAAAACAAGTTACACCACGATGTGGAGATGGTAAGTCGTGCGTACGCACGCGTGGTGATTTTATTTTTTGTAGGATAGATAAAAGGTGAAATAGGTTTGTTTAATATTTATAATAACATATAATTATATTATTGATACTTATCTTATTACTTTATAATGAAACAAGTAATGAAGAATAAGTATAAGAATAAATAAATTTGAAAGAATCGGTAGAAGAGATTACCTTTTCCTCGACGTACCTCCTTTAAATTTCCTACTAGGGCACTAGAGTTGGTATTTTGAGAATATCAAAACCTATATAAAGTAACTAGGGAAGTTGATAAGATAAATTGGTAGGGTTTTGGCTCGTATTGAAAGCTAAAAATGGAGTGAAGAGGAGTGGGAGGAGGTGCCCTTTTATAATGGAGGTGAGGGGTACTTTTGGAAACTCCATAAATAATAATTTATAAAAAATTAAAAACCTACCAAAAGACCTCAAAATTTTCCCAATTTAGAATACGAGATGAGATAGGGTTTTAATCCCATCAAAAAATAAATTTAGAACAACTTATTTTATCAATTTATACCATATCTTTTTAACTAACACTTAGTTATTCTATTAAATTTTAATTTGTTGTAATAACATTCTAAATATTTAATGGTTATAAATATTTACTTATATTGTGTTAATTGACCATAAATGGATATTTTATAACATTTTCTACCTTATAATTATCATTTTGTAGTTTTAAAAATATTTTTATGATTTTAAATAATTTAATAAAATGTTTTCTTTATAAAATATCAATAGTGTCAATTTTGACACTATTTATTTATTTGACTTTGAAATAAAATCCACACAGAATATAAATTTGAACCAAAATATTTAATAAATTCCTAACATGTCTTATTCACCTATAAAATTAGTTTAGAACATTAATTAGATCATATGATATTTATTTTAATATTTTTATAACCATTTATTTGATATTTCTATCAATAAAATAATTTCTACATCACTGTTGTGTCATCATTAATGGTAATTATTTAATCACTAAATATTCTAAATAAATTAAAATGATGTATATAATTTCATTAGATTTATGGATACTATCTATTTTCTAATTTTTATCATGTTTATCAATATATTAAAATTATTATACTTATAAGATATATGAGAGTGACATGTTATCACCTTCTTTTCTTTTAATTATAATTACATCACTTTCATGGAAAAAAAATCCATTAAATGAACCAATTTAAACCAATAGGTTATATTGGTCGAATTTAATTCATACAATAGTATTTTGGTAGGTTCTAGGGTAATTTTAATATCTTTATCTTATTGTTAGTTAATCTAATTTACTCGATTTACCTTTAACTATGGTAAATAAAAATTATTACAGTTACTATTCATAATATCCAAAAATAAAAGTAACCTATTAAAATAATTTGTACCAACTTATTCCGAAT
Organism: Viscum album; assembly: GCA_963277665.1. Lineage (NCBI taxonomy): Eukaryota > Viridiplantae > Streptophyta > Magnoliopsida > Santalales > Viscaceae > Viscum > Viscum album. The sequence goes on from OY728155.1 coordinate 1,913,909,285, forward strand.
ATGGAATCCATTTTTTCTAATTCAAAACACAGAATTGGTAGAAATTAATTTAAAATTAATTCTTGTTGTCAAAAATAAAAGGTGGGTTTTAAGAAGGAAAAACTTATAAAAATATGTTCATTTGTTTATATACAATTTAAATGTAAAATTACTTCCAACAACCAAAATTTTATTAAATGATAAAAACATAATCCAATTATACTTTAAACCCAATTATATAGATAATCTAACTATATAAATAAATTAGACAAAAAGGCAGTTTTGAATTAAAATGCAGTATTTTTCACTCTTCATCAAAATATGAAAGTTATCCGAAAAAATATAAAAAATTCATCAAAAGTAAAATTTTATTTCTTGTTTCCAAATAAGAAGTTTATTTTTCTCAAATTGAACTTATAAAAGTTTCAAAAACTAGATTTAAAATCAGTGCACCCTCAAAAGGTGGCAAAACTGCATTTTTTGAAAAATACTTCTTTTGTCCTAAAAATTGAATTTTTTCTTATATAATGTTCTTGAAAATAATAATATTAATCTTAATGTTATATGAATTTCAAAATGTGGTCAATACTATTCATAACATCTAGTTTATGTCTCATAAAAATATTTTAATAAAATATTGTTGTTTAGTGAAACTCGGTATTGCGTACAACGCAAGATATCGAGGAAAGTTTCTCTTGTGTGTAACGCAATCCAAGTCAGTGTTGTGTATAGTGAAATATTACTTTGATCTTGCTTATAACATAATCCAAACTTATTTAATTTATAAATTGAACAAAATCTATACTCAATGTTGTGTGAAATTAATTATATCAAAAGAACTTGAAATTGTGTGTAACACAAGCCAAGAATAGTTTTGAGTATACTACAAGCTAATACAGTGTGGCATATAGTGCAAGATAATATTTTTTTAGAATACAAAACAATACATAAAAGAAATTAAAAATAATATATCTCATAAAATCTCGGGGTGTTACATTCTACCCCCCTTAAAATGAATTTCTCCCTCGAAATTCATTATGGTTATAAAAGGTTTTCTACTTGAAAATTTCTTTCATGGAAACCCACATCATAAAAAGGAACACTAAAATTTCATACTAAAATGGAAAGTTAGAAACATAATGGTTACCCAAATTAACTCATCACTGGGTTTCCACATAGGAGATCATAGGTGAGAAGTGAAAACATGGATATGTAAGAGAAATCAAACCATCAGGTTTTGATTGATAGTGATAGAGAACAAGGTTTGGAGAAAGTTAACAACTAGAAATACATAAATCTATGATGATTTAATGGACCATCTAATTGATTGGATAAGGGGGTACTAAGATAACATTTTTGGTTTTCAAGATCCTTTTCCTAATGTTGTTGAATTTTTCATGGGAATAAATACTTACTTGATTTTGGTGCAATCTCACCGTTGTTCATCCCTTGAAAATTTTACACTTCATCTCTTATTTAAATAAATGAAGTTGATTTTTTTCATTATTAAAGTGTTAACAGATCATGTGATAGAATGACAGGGCATTCCATCTATCTCAAAAAAAGGTTAGAATGAGTTATCAAATTTTCATAAGTCCACCTACAGTGAGATAATACATTAATTTAACAAACTTCAACCGAAATATAACTTATACTATCCATAAATGGATAACATTACAATCCTTCAAAAAACTAAAAATATAAATCTTTAGAAAGAGGTGAACTAAATCGACTTAACATTTTTCTCTCATATCTCATAAGGTATTTCTTGGTTGTCACATTCCAAACATGTGAATACCTTAATCATTTATTCTATTGAAACATGAATTACTATAGAATCTTAGGTAATACATGTATGCTATCAAAATTTAACTATTTCCACATACCAAAAATCCCAAAAATACTATATACTCAAACCATGATATCAATTTTTCTTTATATCAGTCATGAGGTCATTAATATTTTCAAACATCTCATTATCTCCTTGTCTATTAATTTTGTGTATATCATGTTCTTTCAAAAAATGTATGAATAACCTTTCATGATTACCTGTATCATTCAACATATACTTTCAAATACTAAAGGAAAAAACAATAGTGTAACAATCCTTTGATGTTTATTTATTCCTTAGTACCATTAAATTACTTATAAAACATTATTCTTGATAAACATGAAATCATTCCACTACCTTCTTAAAACATTGACCGAGCTTCATCATTTTATTCCATAACACTTCTTTTATCTCACATATCATTTTTAGTCTCTTCATTATCAGTAACATAAATACTACCCATACGACCATGATGATTCTCTTCGTAAGATTTTACCTTAGGGAATCGATTTTCATTATGCTCATACATTCCACATTTAAAACATTTAACTGTCATTAATGTCTTAGCAATACCATTATCCTTGTCCATTGTGTTAAATGGACCTTTTCCTTTTCAATTACTAGCTTTTTGTTCTTCTTTTCCACACCCGAAGCATCTCCCAGTTCCTTTTAAACATTCTCCTTTATTACTCTTCTCACATGATTTACATGAGGAAAATTGAACTTTATTTCCTCTATGATCATCATGAAACTCCATCTTTCTCTCATTATTTGGGTTAGGAAACTTTCCAAAGTTGATATTATTGATCATATTATGAGATTGATTATTAGGCATAATAACGATGTTTCATCTTCTAAATCATGTTTCATTTACTTTCTCATGAAGAATATCATTCCATTGTACATCATATTATCCATTAACATGAATCATCCCATTTCCAGCCATTTTCTAAAACCAAAAAATAAAGTGTGAGAGGGAAAAATCATATTAGGAAAACAACATAATAAAAGGGGATTACTTTCAATATCTAACATCTTTGGTTTAATCCTAGGTTATTCATGATCGTTTCCATAACTCTAGGACTGTAACCACTAGTTAGACTTACCCTTAGGTACATCCCTATACATACTTTAAAAATATCTCAAGGGATCTCACTAAAGTTTTTGCATCCTAATTTCAAAAGGTTGACTAAACCTTTGCTTTGATACCAACTCTAATGACCCAAGATTGACATACATGGACATTACATTACTTTTCCAGAGTACTTAATACATGACACAAACAGTCGCCTAAATTTTGTATTATTTTAGTGCCTTTGGAAACATGGAACATAATCTTTTAACTTGGTGAAAGATCTTAAACATATCCCATAAAATATTTTCCCCATTTTTTCCTATCTAAAACCTTTCTTTATATCTGGGGGAAAATAAAACATAAAAAGGGTGAGCTCAAATGCTCAGTAAGGGTAATCATGAAGAACATAAAACAAACCAATCACATAATAATATAAAAATATGAACATAATTTTTATATATCAAAATCATGAGTCATGAACCAAATCTTGGTAGTTCATAAGTCATATATCATAAAGTAACATTAATCATGATAAAATATCATTGGTATAAAACATATAATTGTGGAAAAACCATTAAGAAAATAATATGATTTCCATTGAAGAAAATTCATTGTTTCCAAGACCAACATAGTGGAAAAATTCCATTACTGAACCAGGTTTACATTCTTTTCCAGCCATGTATTACCGAATTGTATTTACTTATCGTTCCAGCCCTGTATTACTGAATGAGATTTACTTTCCCTTCTAGTCATGTCTAATCCATGAGATATAAATATTTACCCAATTCATTGGAGGGAGATATAGGTCTCACCCATCTCATAATGAAAGCACTCTTACGTGTCCACAAAAACATAAATCATACATCATAGAATAACCCATGAAATAAAATGATATTTTTAAACAACATGTCATCATAACATTACCCATATAAGATAAGTGGAATTCATAAAAATAATTCCATCATAAACACAATCAAATCAAAGTAATAATAGGGATATAAAAATAAACCTATGTTATATCAGATGGAAAATAATTTTGATAAAACACTTGAACTTAATTCCAGAGGAAAATATCATTTCTTCTTCGAAAATGTTTTCTTTTCTCAAAATGTCATGCAATTTTAAAAGAAAATAATTTAATTGAAAATAAACACGAAATCTTGTAAATTATTCTTAATGGAAATAATGCATTATGAAATTATAAAAATCTGTTCATTCCATATAATATAAAAAAACATTCACCATGTACTTTTTTCAAAAAAAGTCAAAAAGTATCTTGTATGGTAAACAAAAAGAAAGATTCCTTCCATACTATGTAGTAAAAGTCAAAAATGGGTAAAAATGACTTTAAGAATACATAGAATAATATTAACATTTTATGAAAATATTTTTATAAATAATTTACATGGATGATAAATATATCCCCAGTAAATACTTATATATAAACAATCTCAGATAGAAATGAGATTTGCAAAATTATCCCTTATCTTAGGTATGACTTCTTCATATGTGTCTAAAACACCTGTATAATGGGTTTAAACATATTATTTACTTTTAAAAAAACCATAATAATATTTATGATATCATACATGATTCTCTTATGACTTTATATTACCTATTTATTTACCAATTCCATATTAAAGCAATGTTTTGGGTAATAATCCTTTTATTTATCGTGCGTGTTTTGACTTGTTATTATTGATCTTAATTCTTAGATCATAATTTACTTACTTCAAAATTTTAAAACATGATTTATATATTTAATAAATATTAATTATAGAAATATATATATATATATATATATATATAATAGATAGTTAAATTAAATGGAATACACCGTTCATAGAGACGGTAGGTCATACGTACGCGTGAACGATGTTTCTGTTTCCTTATTGAATTGAATGGAAGCAAGTAAATGATGTATATATATAAATAAATCTTATATAATTATTATGTCATATATTTAATTTTTATTTATTATATATACTTTATAATCATTAATGAATGGTTAACGTGCAGAATGAATCTCATCGCGTCGTGGAGACGGTAACTCGTGAGTACGTATTAGTGACGATATCATTCCCATAATTGTTGAATGGTATTGAATTTGATGGTTTATAATATCTCAGAATTATTATCATGTTATAATAATCATATATAGTTATTATTTCCACCATTATACACATCCAAGTAAGGTGGTGGTGAAAAATAGATTACACCATTGTGTGGAGACGGTAAGCTGTACGTACGCACATGCGGTGATTTCATTTTTCATAGGATGGATATAAGGTTAAATAGAGTTGTTTTATAATTATAATAATATATCATTATATTAGAGATACTTATTTTATTACTTTATAATGAAACAAATAATGAAGAGGATGTAGAATAATAAATAAATTTGAAAGAATCGATAGAAGAGATTACCTCTTCCTCGATGTGTCTCCTTTAAATTTCATATTAGGGAACTAGAGTTGGTCTTTTGAAAATAAAAACACCTATATAATGTAATTATGTAAGTTTAGAAGAGAAATAGTTAGGTGTTGTCCGAGATTGAAAGCTCAAAATGGAGTGAAGAGAAGAGGGAGGAGGTTCCCTTTTATAATTGAGGTGAGGGGCACTTTTGGAAACTTCATAAATAATAATTTATAAAAAAAATAAAAACCCACAAAAAAACCTCCAAAGTATCCCAATTTAGAATATTAGATGAGATAGGGTTGTAATCCCATTAACCAATAAATTTTTTACAACTTATTTTGTCAATTTAAACCACATCTGTTTAATTGACACTTAGTTATTCTATTAAATTTTAATTGTGGTAATAATATTCTAAATATTTAATGGTTATAAATATTTAATTATATGGTGTTAATTGACCATAAATGGATATTTTATGAAATTTTATACCTTATAATTATCAATTTTTAATTTTTAAATATTTTTTATTATTTTAAATAATTTAATAAAATATTATTTTTATAAAATATCAATAGTGTCAATTTTGACACTATTTATTTATTTTACTTTTAAATAAAATCCACACCAAATATAAATTCGAAAGAAAATATTTAATATATTAATAACATTTCATAGTCACCTATAAAATTTTTGGAGAACATTAATTAGTTCATATGATATTTAGTTCAATATTTTTTATAACCATTTTTTTTATATTTCTGTCAATAAAATAATGTCTATATCACTATTGTGTCATCATTAATGGTGATTATTTAATATATAAAAATTCTAAATAAATTCAAATGATGTAGATAATTTCATTATATTTATGTAGACAATTTAATTTTGAAGTTTTATCTTCTTTATCACTATATTATAATTATTATACTTATAAGACATATGAGAGTGACATGTTGTTACCTTCTTTTATTTTAATTATAATTACATCAATTTCATGGAAAAATCCATTAAATGAATCAATTATGACCCATAGGTGATATTGGTTGAATTTAATTCAAACAATATGATTCTGTTAGGTGTTAGGATAATTTTATTATCTTTATCATATTGTTAGTTACTCCAATTAACATGATTTACCTTTAACTATGGTAAATAAAAATTATCGTAGTTACTATTCATAATATCCAAAAATAATAGTAACCTATTAATATAATTTGGACCCAATTATTCTAAATATGTAATCCTTTTTTCATAATTCAAAACACATAATTATCAGAAATTAATTTAAAATTAATTCCCATTGTCAAAAACAAAAAATGGGTTTTTAAGAAGTAAAAACTTATCAAAAAATTATCATTTGTTTATGTACAATTTAAATGTAAAATTATTTCCAATTACCAAAATTGGATTAAATTATAAAAACATAATCCAATTAAACTTTAAAACCAATTAAAAAGGTAATTTTACTATATAAATAAATTAGACGAAAAGAAAGTTTTGAATTAAAATGCTGTATTTTTTACAATTCATCAAAATATGAAAGTTATCAGAAAAAATATCAAAAATTCATCCAAATTAAAATTTTATTTCCCAATTATAAAGAATAAAATTATTTTTTAAAATTGAACATATAAAATAACCTAAAACAGAATTTAAAATTGGTGCGTCATCAAAAGGCGAGAAAACTGCATTTTTTAAAAAAATACTTATTTTATCTAAAAAAATTGAATTTTTTCTTATATAATGTTCTATAAAATAAATAAGATGAATCTTAATGTCATATAAAATTCAAAATATGGATAATATTATTCATAAATATTAGTTTATATCCCATAATAATATTTTAATAATATATCATTGTTTAGTGAAACTTGGTATTGCGTACAACGCAAGCTATCAGGAAGGTTTCTCTTGCATGTAACACAAGTCAAGTCAGTGTTGCATATAGTATAAGTTTCCATTGGTGTTTTTTATAACATAATCCAAACTTAATTCATTTATAAATTGAACAAAATCTATACTCAGTGTTTCATAAAATGAATTCTATCAAAAGAACTTGAAATTGTGTGTTACACAAGCCAAGAATAGTGTTGCATATACTGTAAGATAATACGGTGTTGCGTATAGAAAAATCTAATATATTTGTAGTGCACAACACAAGGAATCAAAGAAGTTTAAAAGAATCTATCTCATAAAATCTTGGGGCGTTACAAATATCATCTATCAGTTCATAGTCTCTCAAACTGTTCTCACTGATAACCGAACCAATTTCTGAGAAACTGAGATGAAGAAATTGTATGATGAGTATAGTATCCAGTCTAACCACACTTCTCACTACCATTCACAATAAAATGGACAGATCAAGGAATTCAACAAGACCCTCTCTACCATTTCCAGAAGAAAGTGGGCCAAAATAAAAATAGTTGGTTGGACAATATCCCCACTCTCCCTAGTATTATCAGGCGACAACTCAAAATTCAACCCAGGTGACCCCATATTCCTTGGTGTATAGAAAAGAGATAGTTCTTCCCATTGAGATTTAGTTTTCTTCACTCCATACAGCCATCTATGAATAGCAGACATCAGAAAGAATAGAAAAGTTATGTTTAGCAGAACTGGAATCCCTCAATGAGAACAGGCTCTAGGCCTTGAACAATATAGAGAGACACCAGAACAAGATAGCTAGAGATTTCAAAAAAAATCATCACCACTCATTCCTCTAAGGTGACACGGTATTGTATTTAAGAATGCTAATGATACCTAACATGAAGCCACCAAAGTTGGATCCCAAATGAGAAGGATCATACGTCATTCATAAGGTTTACCCTATTGGTGTGTACTCTTTAGTCACCATGGATGGTGAGTGAACCACACCTCCCACCAATTCCAAGTTCCTCAAAAAAGTACTTTTCATGAGTGGGTATGACAATAAACTGCATTCATCTGACATGAAGATAAATTACATTCTTCCCGCATGATGTTAAATTTCATGGGACATTTTAATAATCCTACATGATGATAAAATTCCCACTCTTCACCTCGTGGTTTGAGTTATATGACCTTGAACTAAGATATATTTCATCCAAGTAACATGAAATTAAATTGTGCTACCTCATTCCACATGATATTAAACTACACATAACCTATCTCTTTCCCAACATGATGTTAAACTGTCCCATCCCACATGATTTTAAACTGCTCAGGGATTCCCAGTCATCATGTATGACAATAAATTGCAAATTCATCCTATGTTCCAAACTCTATGACCTTAAACTATGATTTTACATCCCAAACACATGACATTAAACTAGTAATTCAATCCAAATCATCATGAATTTAAACTATATGAGCGTTCTCTCAGGGACGTGTTTTGTTGCATTGGGCCTCCTAGGCCTCATTAAATTGGGTTTTTCACTCATCCACACTATGAATGTCTATCATAGATACCCACATATGTGGTCCAAACTCTATGAAATTAAAATAAGATCTAATGGTCTGAGCTCTATGACCTTAAACCAATACCACTTTCATCCGAGCTGCAGAACATAAATATTTCTAGAACCATCATCCTTATTGCATGCTGTTAAACTACATACACTTCAGAACTATGTATGGATTGATTCTCATCTTTATGTGATACATAGAAAATCCTAAATAGTTAATCTTTGGGTCCATTCTCCAATTCAGCTTCTTTGAATTCATTACCAAAGTTTTTCTCGAGAGTTTTTGGTGTGATGTTGAGACCTCCTTGGTCCTCATTCTCATCAAGTTTCTTTATGGGAGCACACTACACATCCCCATGATGGTAGCTTCATCCAACAGTCTAAGCTATATGACCTTAAACTGAGATCTCTTTCATCCAAGAAAAATGATGCTAAACAATGTTTCCCCATCCCACATGACGTTAAACTATTGTGTCCTATTTGCAAGATGTGAAACTACATAGCATTTATGTTCCTTTTGGCATGATCTTTAAATTTAAGTTCCCCTTTTTCCTTCATGATGTTAAACTGCCCCATCCTTCATGATGTTATATTACTTCTTCCGTCCTGGGTGCATGACAATAAACTACACAGCACCTCAATGTCCTCATCTGAGAGGGCATCACATTTGGAACTTGTCTCTAACCATGTCATCTTCATAACTATTTATGTATTGATTCCCATCCTTATGGGATATGTATGAACAACTAGACATTTTTTCTATCATTCAGCTGCAATTTTCTTCAAATTCTCACCCTAGGTTCTACCTAGGAGTACATGGTGTGGTATGGACTTCTTTGGTCCTCCTTCACATCAGTTTATAACAATCACACCATGTACCTCCTTCAAGAATATTCCTCCTAATCTTCATCCTTACCGTATGATTTTAAACTAAATGGAATCCAAGAACTATGTATAGATTTATTCCCATCCTTATGGGATACATTGGAATGCCTAGATATTGAGTATTTGGGACTATCCATGATTTCATTCATTTGGCCCCTTGGCATGAGTTCTCTTTTTGAAGAGAATTGTGTGGTGTGGATTTCAGCATTCCTCATTCATGCCAGGTTTATTTTTCTATGCCATTAAAATCCCATTTGGGATACCTTTTCCTCCCAATGTCCTATCCAAATGACAATAAACTACGTCACAACCTTCTTTCTTACCAAATGAGGTTAAATTAAATGGAATCCAAGAACTATGTATGGCTTGATTCCCATATTTATGCGATATGTAGGAATGGTTGAACATCTTGTCTTCAGGTATAGCCAAGGTTCAACACTGCTTTTCTTAGGAATATGTGGTACTGTGAAGGGCATCCCTGGTCCCCATTCACATCAGGTTCGTCACCTCATCGTGCTATGTATATCCACTAGAAAGGTCTTATTCTTTTTACATAGCTCCAAAACCTTAAACTGAGCACCCAAGTCTAGGAATTAGGACTTTAAACTATACATATGTTTTCCCTAGATATATGTGTGGCTTGATTCCCATCTGTATCGGATACGTAATGATGCCTGAACATTTTTCTTTGGGTCCATCCCCTAGTTCATTAACCCTATTTTGTATATCCCCTTCCTCTTCATTTGGAATTTGTCTATTACTCTACCATATCTAAGAATCCTCTCAAGGATTCTTCCCTCGAGAATGGTCTTGGATCCCTCTATCTAATATGACTCATTATCATTCCCTAATGTGTTGTGATATAGGACCTAGAGTGTTGAAATATTTATGGATGTTATCTTACTCATTTACATGCTTCAAATGCACCTTTTTTGGATCTCCATCATATTTCATGTCTAAATGGACCCCCTAATGGTAGGGAGTCTGGACACATGGCTTGCATACCATCTTGGGACAATTATCGAATGATTTCAAATGACCTTTTGAGATAAGTCCCGCATTTTGAATATGGTCAATGGTCGACCCTCATTTGTCTATTCCTAACTCAGGTTACACGATATGGATGTTGTATATTGAATATGGTCAGTAGTTATCCTCCATCATTACACCATTCCCATTTTGTCCCAAATAATGAAAGTTTTCATTCACATCCCTTTCAACCTCCTTATGCTTGGGCGGAATATTGACACCCCCGGTGTTACCCCTCTGTTCACCTTTGTGCGTTAGGAAGGTAGATTAGCATTGTTGGGAATTCTTTAAATCAACTTATTCATTCTCATGTCACATGTTTCCATGTGTCATAAGAATCCTATCTTCCCATTATTTTCCACACTTATCATGGATCATGTGGTCTTAGGGGTCTTGGTAAGATTTTTACCCTCATAGAAGAATTGCATCATCCTATGGTCTAAACTCTATGACTATAAACTAAGATCTCCATCATCCTGGTTGTATACTGATAAACTACATAGCGCTATGATGTATTCACTTGGGAAGACATTGTCATTGGAATTTTTACCTTACCATACCATATTCAATAACTACTTGTGGATTGATTCCATTCTTTATGGGATATGTAGTGACGTATGTGCATCTCATCCCCGGGCCTATCCACATAATCACAAGCTCACCCCTTTGGTTCGTAGGCTTGGGTATCATCTGGGAATGTGTTATACAGTGTGGACCACATTTTTCCTCATTCAAATTAGGTTTCATCATGGCACAGCACTTCATGTCCCCCCTTTAATTGGTCTGAACTCTATGACCTTAAACTAAGATTTTTAGTGTCCTAGTTTGCCTGAAAATAAACTACATAACAACCATAATTCCCTCATCTAATAGGTAATCACTTTTGGAACTGGTCTCTAACCATTCCATATTCAATAATTATGTATGTCTTGATTCCCATCTTCGTGGGATATGTAGTGACACCCAGACATCATTCCTAGGCCCAACTACAGAACTATAAACTCACCTTTTTGGCCCTCTTGGACTGGGTTCCCCTTTAAAAATGTGTGATGTGGTATTTACTTCCTTGGTCCTCATTCACAATGGGTTGTTTATTGAACCACACACTTCTCCTTTGGGATGATCATGTCCTAGTCGCTCGATTTTAAACTACACGACATCTTCATCCACACTACATGATGTTAAACTACAGGGGTATGTCCCACACACATGACTTTAAATTGGTAATCTTGGTCCAAGAAATACAACCTTAAACTATTTGTGATAATAGGTTCTTGCATCCTAGGTTTCGTTGGGTCTTACCACTAATGTTCCCTAGTTAACTGGGATACAAGACCAAAAGTGTCATGTTCCATAAAGATGTCATCCTGACCCATCTCCACACTTGAGTTCTTTTCGGGTTTGGATCTATACCATTATTCACATCCAGAAGGACACCCCCTAATGATGATGGTATCATTACACATTATCTCACCTCTCATCTTGGGCCAACTCCCTAATGGATTTCCACCAAAAAATGTCAGATCCTATGTTTCAAATATGGTTAGTAGTCGATTCTGCATTTGTACACCCGGCCCTCGAGAAGTGAAATGGTTGACCCGGTGTTTTGAACATGGTAAGTAGGGAACCTACTCTTTATCTGACCTTTCCATAGTTCAGACCTTGGAAGTTCAATTGACATCTTATACACTTCCTTGTGTTCTAGTGGTCCCTCCATGCATTTGCACGCGTTGAGCAGGAATGTCAACGTGGTTAGGATTTTCTAATCCTGCATTTCCTTTCAATTATCTTTCACTCTAATATGATTTTGAAGCCTAACATCACTCCTTTTTCTGCACACCGAGAATGGATCATGTGTGATTATGGGCCTTATTAGGGTTATATCCACATAGAGAAGTTTTGGGACCTTATGATTCGAGTTCTACGACCGTAAACTAAGATCTCTTACGCCCAAGAAATATGATGTTAAACCATACTACTTCATCTTGTATTATGTTAAATTATTGTATCCTTACCAAATGATTTAAAGTGCATGGGTCAGTCCTATTATATGACCTTAAACGGTGGCGTCATTACCCTAGATGTAGGATGAAAAATGGAAGAACATTACAGTGTTCTCACTTGAGAGATAATCACCCTTGAAACTGGTCATCCACCATGCCACATATTAAGACCCACACACGGCTTAATTCTCATAGTGATACTTGGACTTTTCATCCTAGTTTATCTTCTCAAAAAAACACACAAGAACAAACATGAAATATCTAATGCATCCTCTCTCTGGGCATAGGTCAGACCTGCATGGAGAAATTTCCCTTCAAGAACTACGTATTTCTTAATTCACATTCTTATAGGATACGTAGTGATGCTCATATCATCAATATCGGGTCCATCCACAACATTATTTCTCCTTTTCATGATGAACCATCCATGTCCTTACCGCATGATGTTAAACTGTATAGGAATATAATAACTATGTGCGGCTTGATTCCCTTCCTTATGGGATATGTAGTGACTCCCAAACACTTTTTCTTTGGGACCATCCACAAAACCTATGGTCCAAACTCTATGACCATAAACTAGGATTTCTATTAGCTAAACTATATAGCCTTTAAACTATGAGCCTCCCAAGGATAGGGAGTTTGGTAGTAGGTATCCTTGGCCTTCATTCATGTTTGGTTTTTTCCCACACCACATCACATGTTCCTCCTTCCCGTCTGTCCCTTTGTATTTGTTTGGTGTTCATGCCTCCTTTGTCTCATTCACATTGTGTTTTTCTCCTCTATTCCATAAAAACACCATAATAATAGACATCATAGTCTGTGCAAAATGACTTTAAACTTTTGGCTAAGATCCCAGTAATATGACCTTAAACTATGTGCAATGTCCCAATCTCATGACTTTAAACTGCAAGACACGTCTTAACCACATGCTGTTAAACTATGACATGCATCTTCCTCACCATATTATTTTAAAATAAATGTTAATCATCCTAACTTTTATGATATAAAATTGAAAAACATCTCAGTACCTCATTTGAGAGTCCCTCTCCAACAATTCTGATCATCTACTGCATTGTTTTCTCCTTCATCTTTCACTCGACATCCAATATGACGCTCCCTTGGGAGATAGGTTAGATCTTTGTTTAGATCAATGCACCTAAAACAATGTGATCTAATCCACAATGGTTTAATTTCATGAGTGTTTCAATCCTTTTGAATATTCCATTAGTCCACTTCCACACTTTGTGTACCCCTTATTAGGATTTTCATCCTCCTTTGTGTTTAAAGGTACCCCCCAAATGGTATAGTCCCAGGCCATATTGACTCACCTACTTTTCTAGGCCAATTACCCGGAGGAATTTGGATGAAATTTAAAATTTTTCCCCATGTTTTGAATAGGGTCAGTAGTTGGCCCTCATTTTTTTATCCCCATCTCAGGTTAGCGATACAGATACTATATTTTGAATATTATCAGTGGTTATCTTGTATAAAAATTCCATCATCATTGTGTTCTAGATTTTGGGTATTAGGATTCACACTTTCTATTCCACTTTATTCTGATTGATTCTAACTCCCCTAGAATTATCCTTCTTGTGCACTAGAGTGCATCGGGAAAGGAAAGTTGGCAGATCCAAGATCCCTGTTCTCCAGTCACAGCATCTCTCATCGCGAATAATCTTGGTGGTCAGTCAACAATAGAATACCTATAGTATTTGATGATTGGATGGCACTCTCATATGAAGTGAACGGTTATGTGGTTGTCCCTTGTTTCTTACACTAGGTATGGCCCACATGAGCTTAGGGATTGATCGTTAGTTTCTCCACAAATATGAGGTCCAATAAATGAAATAAGTAGGAAATATTCTCATGCATATAGTTCGAAGAAAGAAAAAATAATAATATGTTTTATAATTATGGACAAAACACGACCCTTAGGGATCAACCCCTTCGATGGAATGCTTCATCCTTTCCACCTTATAGCGTGTGGCTTCCATATTATCATGCCTCTCCCTAAGCTCCCTATCCTTATCAATATCCAAAGATTGAATCTAATTAGTCAGTATATTTATTTGGTCTTATTCATCTTGGAGATTAGCCACTTGATGGATCACCAATTCTAGATGCTCCTGGGCTTCTGTCAGTTGGTCCTTCAATCATTCGATGAGTTCTGACTGGTTGGTGATGAATATGGAATGCTCATTTGTCTGCTTGTTAAGGCGTTGGATTTCCTACTCATCCTCATGGAACTTCTATATGTTCTCAGATTTCTTTTGACACCAGGCATATTCTAGTTGTTGACTTCTCACCAGCATCTTCCCAGTAAGATAGTAGTGAATTGCCACATGAAGACGGAGAGCATCCACCCCACCAACATAGAGATAGTTTATCCAGGTGCGGAATGACCGTATAAGACTCAGAAACTCTTCCTACAAGATATCAAAGAAACTCTTGATACACTTCCATGCCATGAGCTATGTCATATGACTCTCCTCAGCTTCATCTGAATCAGAATTATCCAGTTCCTCAGGGATTGTAGGCCTATATTCAGGGAAGATAGCCAGAAGTTTAGCTGAAGGATATTCCACCAAAAAAAATTTTGAGGGGTTGAGATCTATGGAATGTGGGAAACCCTTTTCACTCATTTATTCTTTAGGAATTTTACCTCCACCAGTTTCGGACTCTACCCTATAAGTGGCATCACCTATAACCACAATTTCCTGCTCAAAAGGTGTTAATTCTAGATCAATTTAAATGGAAAACTCTTTGTGGATAGGAATATCCATAAATAGATCCCCCACAGATTTCCCAGACTCTTCAATTTACTAGTCTTATATCCTTATGAGCACTGCATGTAATGAACACCTTGTTCATCCAGATTATCTACTAATAAATGCAGGTCTGTGAAAAATAGAGACTCAAAAGAGCTAAGGGTATCCAAATCAGGTTCTTGATTCACCTTGGGAACTTCTACCACCAGATACCCCTTATTTCTTGTTATATTGAGGATTTTAAAATGCTCCTTATGAACAATGGGGATATATTAGGATTCTGATGTCATCACTTTGACCCCTTCAGCTAGCTCACCTTTGGAAGCTTCGATCACAATTGGTCTTCTTCCTTGATCAGCTCTGGATATAGGCTCAGGTACACTTTCCCCCATTTCCATCAATATATTCTCACCCCCTATGGCAGTAACTCCTTGATTGTCACTAATTTCTTCCTGAACAAGAAAAATCTTGGTTAGAAAATCTGAGTTATGGAAAAATAAGGAACAATGAGATAAATAGGTTGAAACTTACTTCAAGATGTTCGGTGAGTTCCTCATTAGAGCCTATGATTTCCCCACCTTATCCCTCTTGAGGAAAAAATTAACTATACTGGATAAAAGATTTCCTTCAGGATGTAGTTTATCTTTATCCTCTCCTTCACCAAGTCTAGCAAATTCTATGTGAAAATGGGGGTTCATTCTCTATCTCCCCAGATATTATTTGTAGGTAGGAAGTCATCATATTGAAGTCCCACCAAAGTAATTACTCTAATGCAGTATATGTCTCAAAGACTAATACTGACATCCCCATAGTGGAGGTGGAAATTATTTGTGTCAGGGGACTACCGACTGAACAAATTAGGCACCAAGTCCTACTGGTGGTAAAAATGAAACTGCAATGTCCACACGGCTTCAAACAACCATATGTGTCAAAGATCTTTCCCAAACTCTTCACATGTTTGGAATAACCCAAATGCCCATTCCTATTCACTTGTGAAGTTCCCCCCAGACATCAAGTCCCATTCCTACTACAAACCCTTTTCTCTCCTCAGTGATACCGCTCTGGAAGGTTCTTGCATAGTTAGCAGGAAATCCTTAAGCCACTGTTATTATCCCTATGGCTATCTTGGTTTTTGGATTTTGAATTTAAATGGCCATATCCTGAGTCTCCCTAGAATAGTGTCCATTTTTTGTGATGTTGTGTCACTGAATACTATCTTTATGTGTGACCCACAACCGCAAAGAGTCATTCTCAAAGCCCAGAATGACCACTTCCTCCAAAATGTTGAAGTCCCGTAGTGGGAGGCTATCACTCAAGATGTAATACTTATAATATTGTGTCAGTATTCCTAATAGAATCTGATTGTTCAATAGTACCCTTCAGGTGTGAATAATTTTGGGTTTTCTAATCATCACAGCCCTTCATGCAGTAAATACAGCCTCCCTCTTAGTAGCAGTCATCTCACCAGCCATTTCGGTCAAGCTTCAAAAGAACAAATGGAATGGAAAGATAAATTGAGGTTTGATGTGAAAAATTAATGGTTGTGCACAAATTCAGATGACGATCACAAAAATAATTCAGCTAAGTGTGAAGTGTGTAAAATTTGGAAGTTGTGCGTAAAACTACAACCAAAACTAGGGTCATTCGAACAGGAATGAGCAACTTACACACATAAGAGAGAATCCATTATCGTACAAAAATTAAATGTATTGTGCCTTGGGCCCCTGCATATTTATATGCATGGAATAGGTCTTCCATGCACACGTGAGTCACCTTATATGACCGATTTGAAATTTTGTTCTCACTTCTTTAAATGCATTATTCTCTTCATCGTTTCCCTCAGAACCCAACCTTCTGGTACCCTTTCAGCTTGGATTTCGAGGGGGCATTTTTTGGTTCCAAATTTTTCTTAAGACCAAAGATGGGTATCATTGAGTAAATTAAATCCAAAATTTTACTTGGTAGACAATCCTAAGAAACCAAAGGGAGCCTCTCGCAAGTTTGGATGCCTACATGCAAGATCAAAATCTATGTGAACAGTCCTTATGCACCTAATGCGACATCAAAGGAAATCTTGCACCACATCCTCTCCAAAATGGATAGGGCATGTGCGCATAATTTTTGAGGTTAGTGTACAGAGGGCCAGCCTATGTGCAAAACTCTTATGAACCCAATGTGATTCGAACTGGCCTCTTATGCATAGGCCTTCTTATGTTCTCCCGCCAAGATTTTTTCCTATAAATAGAGGCGAACCCTACCCTTTTTGGGGTAATGCTCTAGAAATTGAACCATTACTCATGTACATTCAAGATGACCCCCTTCCATAGCCACATTCAAGTCATGAATTCAAGGTAATGGATCTTTCATGACAGTTCCCCCATGGTTCCACCTTTGGGTGGGTCCACAAGGGCTTGACCCACTCCCATTTTCTTTTTTTCCTAATGCAAGAGCACAAAAAATATTCTTCTTGTGCACAAGGCTTGACCTTGTGTTGTGACTCTTCTGCTCAACCCCATTCATTTTGTGGGCAAGCCTCCAATCTTTCGTGCACCCCCTCTTATAGACTCCATGTGTTGTATTTATCCCAAGGAACCATTTTTTCCCCTCTTGCATGAAACATCCATATATTTCACACACCTCCCTTGTACGGCCCTCCCAGCCTGCGCATAGTGATTTCATGGTCCCTCATGCGATGTCTCATGTTACATCACTCTACCTATTTCTTCTTCGTATGGGTATGCTAATAGTTTTTGCTTATTCACATAGTTATACTAACATGGACCCCTCGACTAACCACTCTTCCACCCAATCGTATCATGGAATTGTTGATGCCATCCCTTCACCAAGGTTCAAAGAGAACCAGTTATGTAAGTCCAAGGGGTGAGGAGCGATTCCTACTCGTCCAAGCTCCAGGATGTTAAATTTTCAAGTGTCTTCATCCTCATCACATGATTTTAAACTATAACCTCACCCCATGCAATTCAAATGGGGTTCCACGCCTTTGTCATTTTCCAAACCTACTCATCTCCACGGGAGTGTGATCTCCCTCACATGGGATGAGATCCTCCTCATGTGGAATGGCATCTGCCTGTGAGGAAGGAAAACCATCCTGGTGTAAGCCCCTATACTTTCTTACATGAGGTATCACCTTTTCTGCTCCTTTTCCCAATCTCCATCTCCTTGGGTGGCTAACCATGCATAATCCCCACATTATCCCTCAATGATTCACTTTTCACGATGTGCCCATCTGGTATGCTACTTCCTCTTGTTTACCACACCGAGCACGACTCACATGGTCCTATAGGTTAATAGTGACTGTGACACCCTTCATTTGATCCTCTAACCATGTGTAATCCCCAATATCCACCTTTAGGGGCTGCTAATTATGTGTAATCCCTGAAAACCCAAAATACATGTGTTTTGATCCCTATCTTCTACACATGGTAAATAGGAAGCCACCTTTAGGTTCAATCCAAACCATCTGTATACCCTGGTCTATAAAAACTATTCTCTTTATTTCATTTTTAACATGATTTATTACATAAAATTTCACTTAATACAACTCAGAAGATCGGTAGGTCTAGTGTATTTGTAAAATTAGGTACATTAAATAACAACTTAAAACATGAAAAGCAACATCTTTATTGAAAACTTCTTTGACATGACCAAATCATTCCTTTATACTTAACACTACATGGGATAACATAAGTACATACATAAGAAAGGGGTGAGATATAAATCCAAATAAGGGAATAAACAAGGCATAACATAAGGAAGACGATACATGTTAGAAAATAGTCGTATCGATGGAGCATTAAAGGAACACAAATAATAAATCATGATATAGCATGGTAATAATAACATGGAAAATGTGGCAACAACTTAAAACACTATGTCATAAATATACATCAAAGCTAAACCTCCAAGACTTCATGGTGTAAAAAATTCACATAAATGAATCAGGTACACCCTTATCCCAACATGATGTATTATGATACTAAACATTACCCAATTCATTGGAGCTCCATCAAGGCACACCCTTTATAATCATTTCAATCTCATTCTTAACTGTGCCACATAGATCATATAACATGGATTCATTCAACATCACAATTTATTCCACGATCAAGGAATGTGGAATACATACATGTAATCAAAAAATAAATAATTATATGTTCAAAAATATGAATAACCTTGATATAGAAATGGGTATGGTATTCACTACATGAATATTTTGTCATGGAAAACCATAGTACAATTTTGGTAGCATAATAGAGTTGTATAGAAAATTCAAAAAATGGGTTGATGGGAGAGAAATGGGTCTATAATAATTTAAAAATAAAATAGAAAGTAAGGTGGGAATGGAAGGACATTACCCAACATAATTAATTGGAAATATAAGGCATAAAATAATAAAGAAACTTGAATAAATAGGAGAAAGAAAAAGAACCCTTAAAAAATTTGGCATGGTAACGAGTGTACGTAAAGGTTCTTAGGAGGTTTAAATGAGAGTGAAAGGGGCTCCAGTCATTTAAAAATAAAATTTAAAGTAAGTGGGATAGGTAATAATGTATCAAAAATTAATCAAATAGAAATAAAAAGTGCATATCATAAATGAAGTGCTTAATAAAAAGGGGAGAGAGATAATCCCTTACGGAATTTTGTCATATTGATGGGTGTACATAAAGAATTATAGGGGGTATTAATGAGAGTTAAAGGAAGATCTTATAATTTTTACATACAATGGATAGTAATGGGGCCATATAAAATCATATTAAAACATATTAAAATGGAATTTAGGAAGCATAATATAAAATAAGTGCTTGAATGGAAATGAGAATAGAGAAATCCCTTACTTCGATGTGTGACTCCAAAGGCTTGGGAGAGGCCTCTTAAGAGCTTGGGGGAACCTTGGTAGGAATATAGGGAGTATAGGTAAGAGTGTGGATGAGCTTAAATGAGTTTTAGTGAATAGAAATGGGAGATTGGGTGGATTTATATAGGAAATGAGGGAGAGTTTTTTATTATTTTGGTTTTTGACACTACATAATAAAATATTCAAAACAAAAAAACCATACCATAGTTTTTTTTCCATGGTTTCTGAAAATGGGGAGTGGTTTAAATTATTTTACAAGTACAAGGGATGAATAAAATAAAATAATGGCATTGTCTATGTGGTGGAAAGTCACACTTTCAAAGAAATGAATCTAAAATCTTTAAATATATTATAAGTCTTGGAGGATTCACCAATGAAATATAAAATAAATAAAATAAAACTAAAGTCTCATTATTTAAAAAAACATATATTTTTATGATTATACCTTTTATAGAATTTATTAAATCACTATTGGGTCATTATGATGTCATAAAACAAACTGTATATTTATACGGTATTAAATTTTTACCCAAAAATTCAAGTGTCACAGAAAATTAATAAGAATTAACCATTGGATAATTTCGACATCCTGGTTCCAAAAATAATATTCATTTTATCTAAATAATTTTCTAAATATGTTAATTTTTACTTTAAAAATAAAAAATTGACATTTTTTGAAAATGATAGGTTTTTTACCATAACTATTTTCAAACCCTAATAAAATTTTTATTTGAATTTATAAAAAAATATGATCATTTATATTTAAATAATAATAATTTAATAGTAATATTTTATTAAAATATTATTTATTTCAAAAATTCATTAATTCATCAAAATATATTTCTTAATTGAATTTCAATATTAACTAAAAATACTATTTTTTTCTTTAAAAAACATTTACAAATTAAAAATAATTGGAAGAAAATATATTCATTATTCTATAAAAAAATAATGTAAATATTAATAATGCTAGGTTCTTGATATATATCATTTTATTACACCAGCATACTCCCTAAGAGTAAGGTGCACGATGGTGAGGCTTTCATGGGGTCGTTCGGTGAACATGGTTTGGGTTGTGATCTAGATGAGTTTGAAATTCTCTCGTAAATAGTTTCTCTCATGCTTAAGTTATTGGATACCATCTTAGACTTGGTCTTGAGAAAATCCCAGAAATTTTATCTCCCTCATAAGCTCCAATAAATCTTAAAACCCAATATTTATACTAGTCATTTATCACTATTCAATGGATATATTATCAATGGTAAAGATAATTAACAGTCATTTAAATACAATTTTATATAATAAAACAAAACAAGTGCACGTGTTTTATATTTAATTAAATCAAAAGGTAAATTTTATTCATAACAGTTCAAGTAATTATAATCTTCCCCCTTTAATAAGTTTCTCCATTGAAATTTCATTTTCCCACACTAAATTATATGAGGTTAAATCTATTTCATCACCTCCTCTAGTTCCCACATTCTTCAAACCTGTGGTTTTATCACAACACATTGATGAGGGTCATTGTCTTATTTTGTAGAACTTTTTCTCTATAATCTGATATCTTCACCGACTTCTCCTCATAGGAAAGGTAATTCTAAAATGGTACCACCACTGGATTGAGTACATGTGATGGGTTTGGTATGTACTTTCCTAAGAGGGATACATGGAACACATCATGTACTTGAGACATTTTTTGTGGGAGTGTTATTGATAAGACACTACTCTGATGCGATCAAGGATCTCAAAAGGGATGATGTACCTTGGACTAAGCATTCCCTTCTTCCCAAATAGCATCACATTCTTCCATGTAAATATGCAGAGGAATACCATGTATCCAACATCAAACTCTAGGTCGCATTGATGATTTTCAGCATAACTCTTTTGTCAACTCTGTGGAGATTTGATGTGATGGTGAATTGTTTTAACCTTCTCCAATATTTCCTCAATAATTTCAGGACCTAGAAATTTTTGTTACCCAACTTCATCCCAATATTCTAGTGTTCTACACCTCTTCCCACAAAGGTATTCATAGGGATCCATTTGGATGCACTAGTAGAAACTATTGTTGTAAGAGAACTCCACTAAAGGAAGATGTTTGTCCCATCCACCTTTGAAATCCATTGAGTAAGATCTCAATATTTCCTCAAGTGTTTGGATAGTGTAAGGACCCGCACTTATTTCATACATAATCTTGAATTTATTCAAGAAGACACTTCATTTTACATTGAGGATCTTTTCAAGTTTAGAGCTTTAGAGAATTAAGACAAAATATTCATAACATTACACATTGTTACATAGTGGATACCATAAAATCAGTTTCCATTTTCCTCAGAATATAAAACATTAAAACATAAAACAAGACTCCTTGACAATTCTTCAACATTTAACATGTCTTCCTTCCTTGTATTATTCATCCATTAACCTGTGAAAAATCATTTAAAAACTTGGGATGAGCACAAAAGCTCAGTAAGGTATGAAAAAGAAGGAAAAATCTCATTAGTCCATGAATACACAAGACATATGAAAACATTTTTAAAATACATGATTTACACCCATAAAATCTTACTTTGTGTAACATGATATTTACACAAGATCAATACAAACATAATTATAATCATAAAGGTATATTGGGGCATTACTTACATAATCTTGTAACCATCTTGGCTACCTTAAAATTTGTAACCCTCACGGCTACCTTACTTTGTGTAACCATCACAGTTACACTTGGAGTAACCATACGGCCGACATCCAAATTACTCATACCCAATGCATTGGAGGGAAATATAGGTCCCACCCTTCATCATAAACAATTCCCAATAGCCAAAACATAATCATTCAACATAAATAATAGCATAAAAACATTGCCTTTGAATCTTATAAAACAGAATTTTAAAAGAGGATTTTTAGAAGAAAAGTCCCTTATAAACATCATATACTTGAAGTGAGACTTAATTGAGTGGATGGAATATTTATATACTCTGTAAATACACATAATTAAACATAATATAAACAGAACCCATCACACAAACAATTTAAATAACACATAAATTATAAAGTAGAAGGTTAACCCAAAGAATGGAAATCGGGTTAAGAATTCCCTTACCTTGGGCTTGTCCTACTTCAAAATTGTTTGAACCTCCTGTATAATGGTTAAAGGAGTGTTAATAGGATTTTAAAGAAACGTGTTCATGTTTATAACATCTTATATGGTCATTTCATAACCTCATTTCACCCCTTATTTGTTAGTATTTTGTTCCTTGCATTATTTTGGGTGAGGTCTTTTGTGATTTTCACGATCGGTTCATGATGAATCGTTCTTGTTGATTGGAAGTGAAACTCCAGAATTGGAATGGAGTATTAGTTACATAACTCCAGTACCATAAATTATACCATTCATCACTTTGGTGCCTTATATGATGATGATTTATAAGTTAAAACATTAATTATGTTCGTTTAGATAATTTAAGTGGTTCTTTGATAATTACAATTTCATTTAGTCTTATAAGTTTGAATCATGAGTACAAAAGAATTATAGAACCTTATATGATTCATAAAACTTATATTATAACCTGGTTCAACCATATAAATGGTTTCATGACCAGACTTGAAATAATTAATGGAAATTGAAAATACATCGTCCACGATATCGGTAATTCGACACAAATGGACAATGTTTTTTGATTCTTTAAATAAGTGAAAGAGGAGAGGAATAATGATTTGTAATTTTCCATAAACATGAAAACATCCAGAATATACATGATTCTGGAGATTTCATGCCTCTTGGATAAGAGGGGGTGAAGAAAGAAGTGGAAGGAATCATGAAATAAAGAAAACATGAGAAATTTCTTACAAAAAATTCGGCATCCTAACGACGCCTCTAAAAATTTCATAAAAAAAAGATTGATTAGAGGAATGGAATATCTCATCAATCATAAAAAATTTGGACTGTAAGGGAAAATATTTAATGAAATATCCCAACAAAAGACAAAGGGAAAGGAAGAGAATAACATAAAATGGATGGAAAGAATGAAAATGAAAGAGGATGTTTACCTCTTGATCTCTTCTCCTTGAGATCCTTCTTAAGGGCTTTGATTTTGGTCTTTTGGTGAGACCAGCAGCTCTAGGACGTGGGGAAGAAGATTGAGGAGGGAATTTGGCAGAAATTAGACAATGATCAAGGCTTGAGAGGTGTGGGAGGAAGAGGGGAGTGAGGGTGGTATTTATAGTGGAGGAGGGGAGGTATTTTAGATTATTTTAATTATTATTATAATATTTTTATCAAGACTATGAATAATCTCAAATCAAGTGGCCTTAATTAGTGAAAATATCATGTGATTTCGAAGCAAGTGGCCTTGCATCACTTATGATGTCATAAATAGTGCATTTTTACTGATAAATTGATTATACGGTATTTTACCGTATTTCACTATTCACCGAAAATTCAAGAGTTTCAGAAAAATACCAAAAATTTACCCCAACCATTTTTCGATGTGTAGAATTCAAAAATGAACTCCATTTTTCAAAAATAATTTTCTAAATATTATTAATTTAATTTTTAAATAAGGCCACAGTTAATTCGAAAAATAACAATATTGAAGTGCAATTAGTTTTATGTGACATTGGAAAAGTAATTATGATCCCGTTATCCTATTGCCATGGAAAAATAAAATAATATTATTATTTACTATTCATAAGGTCATATTACTATTCATATTACTATTCATAAGGGCATGTTACTATTCACCAAAAAAACAAGTTTGTTCCATCAGACTCTAAATAACATACCGAACACAATTGTAGATGACAGTTTCTTGAAATTCAAAACATAGAAGAAATAAAATTATGTTTAAAGGATACTTATAAATATATACCTTAAACAAAATTTCAAGCATTTTCAATTTATTTTTAGAAAACCTTGGGATGTTACATTATCCCCACCTTCTTGAAATTGCGTCCTCGCAATTTTATTTACTTATTAATCAACTGAGGGTACCTTGATCAAGGTGTCCACTCGGTTTCATCGTCATCTTGTTCACGTAGGTAGAAGTCCCATGCATTACAACAATGATTTAGAGATCCTTCAAAATCATTTGCTTCCTCCATCCAAATACACGTCGTACAACATGGGTCATATGGGTGTTCACAGAAAAACAGTTTTGGAAAATAATCATGTAGGACATATAATTCCAAAACATCTGATAAAACATGATTTCTATAAAATAGTCGGACCGAAATTGAGTTGAAACTTTCTATTATTGGTCCTTTTAAAATACCATAAGTATGTGATATGAGACTATAATTTAAAAGCAAATATAAATAGGTTGCACAAGGGTCTCCTTCCTCAGCACCATTTTTAAAATCATAATATGCTTCAAATTCTTGTGATAAGGTAAAATATTTGAAGATACCTTGATAATATTTACCTTTCTTGAAATTATGTGAATATTGTGAAAATAGTATTTGTCTAAAAACAACCCATGATCCACGATGATAACGAGGTATAGAGGAGGTGTTTGATATCTCAAAAAACTGCTTGCAAGTGAGTTGTATGCTAGAAAAAGTTTCACAATCATCCGAAGATGACTTTGCAATAATTATTGCAAGCATGTCATAAGGAAGAGATAGGAATGTCGTTTGAGATCCTTCTCCTTCCATTCGTACCCGACTTTACTTGACCTGAGAAAAAAAAATTATAAAACAATAATTTAACAGAAATAATAGATATAGGGACTAATCACGTGTCTCACAAGAACTCCTAATCCCTAAAGTTGTCTAAACCGACCTCTGATACCAACTGTAAGGACCCGCACATATTTCATACATAATCTTGAATTTATTCAAGAAGACACTTCATTTTACATTGAGGATCTTTTCAAGTTTAGAGCTTTAGAGAATTAAGACAAAATATTCATAACATTACACATTGTTACATAGTGGATACCATAAAATCAGTTTCCATTTTCCTCAGAATATAAAACATTAAAACATAAAACAAGACTCCTTGACAATTCTTCAACATTTAACATGTCTTCCTTCCTTGTATTATTCATCCATTAACCTGTGAAAAATCATTTAAAAACTTGGGATGAGCACAAAAGCTCAGTAAGGTATGAAAAAGAAGGAAAAATCTCATTAGTCCATGAATACACAAGACATATGAAAACATTTTTAAAATACATGATTTACACCCATAAAATCTTACTTTGTGTAACATGATATTTACACAAGATCAATACAAACATAATTATAATCATAAAGGTATATTGGGGCATTACTTACATAATCTTGTAACCATCTTGGCTACCTTAAAATTTGTAACCCTCACGGCTACCTTACTTTGTGTAACCATCACAGTTACACTTGGAGTAACCATACGGCCGACATCCAAATTACTCATACCCAATGCATTGGAGGGAAATATAGGTCCCACCCTTCATCATAAACAATTCCCAATATCCAAAACATAATCATTCAACATAAATAATAGCATAAAAACATTGCCTTTGAATCTTATAAAACAGAATTTTAAAAGAGGATTTTTAGAAGAAAAGTCCCTTATAAACATCATATACTTGAAGTGAGACTTAATTGAGTGGATGGAATATTTATATACTCTGTAAATACACATAATTAAACATAATATAAACAGAACCCATCACACAAACAATTTAAATAACACATAAATTATAAAGTAGAAGGTTAACCCAAAGAATGGAAATCGGGTTAAGAATTCCCTTACCTTGGGCTTGTCCTACTTCAAAATTGTTTGAACCTCCTGTATAATGGTTAAAGGAGTGTTAATAGGATTTTAAAGAAACGTGTTCATGTTTATAACATCTTATATGGTCATTTCATAACCTCATTTCACCCCTTATTTGTTAGTATTTTGTTCCTTGCATTATTTTGGGTGAGGTCTTTTGTGATTTTCACGATCGGTTCATGATGAATCGTTCTTGTTGATTGGAAGTGAAACTCCAGAATTGGAATGGAGTATTAGTTACATAACTCCAGTACCATAAATTATACCATTCATCACTTTGGTGCCTTATATGATGATGATTTATAAGTTAAAACATTAATTATGTTCGTTTAGATAATTTAAGTGGTTCTTTGATAATTACAATTTCATTTAGTCTTATAAGTTTGAATCATGAGTACAAAAGAATTATAGAACCTTATATGATTCATAAAACTTATATTATAACCTGGTTCAACCATATAAATGGTTTCATGACCAGACTTGAAATAATTAATGGAAATTGAAAATACATCGTCCACGATATCGGTAATTCGACACAAATGGACAATGTTTTTTGATTCTTTAAATAAGTGAAAGAGGAGAGGAATAATGATTTGTAATTTTCCATAAACATGAAAACATCCAGAATATACATGATTCTGGAGATTTCATGCCTCTTGGATAAGAGGGGGTGAAGAAAGAAGTGGAAGGAATCATGAAATAAAGAAAACATGAGAAATTTCTTACAAAAAATTCGGCATCCTAACGACGCCTCTAAAAATTTCATAAAAAAAAGATTGATTAGAGGAATGGAATATCTCATCAATCATAAAAAATTTGGACTGTAAGGGAAAATATTTAATGAAATATCCCAACAAAAGACAAAGGGAAAGGAAGAGAATAACATAAAATGGATGGAAAGAATGAAAATGAAAGAGGATGTTTACCTCTTGATCTCTTCTCCTTGAGATCCTTCTTAAGGGCTTTGATTTTGGTCTTTTGGTGAGACCAGTAGCTCTAGGACGTGGGGAAGAAGATTGAGGAGGGAATTTGGCAGAAATTAGACAATGATCAAGGCTTGAGAGGTGTGGGAGGAAGAGGGGAGTGAGGGTGGTATTTATAGTGGAGGAGGGGAGGTATTTTAGATTATTTTAATTATTATTATAATATTTTTATCAAGACTATGAATAATCTCAAATCAAGTGGCCTTAATTAGTGAAAATATCATGTGATTTCGAAGCAAGTGGCCTTGCATCACTTATGATGT
Organism: Viscum album; assembly: GCA_963277665.1. Lineage (NCBI taxonomy): Eukaryota > Viridiplantae > Streptophyta > Magnoliopsida > Santalales > Viscaceae > Viscum > Viscum album. The sequence continues at coordinate 1,913,937,601 of OY728155.1, forward strand.
CATAAATAGTGCATTTTTACTGATAAATTGATTATACGGTATTTTACCGTATTTCACTATTCACCGAAAATTCAAGAGTTTCAGAAAAATACCAAAAATTTACCCCAACCATTTTTCGATGTGTAGAATTCAAAAATGAACTCCATTTTTCAAAAATAATTTTCTAAATATTATTAATTTAATTTTTAAATAAGGCCACAGTTAATTCGAAAAATAACAATATTGAAGTGCAATTAGTTTTATGTGACATTGGAAAAGTAATTATGATCCCGTTATCCTATTGCCATGGAAAAATAAAATATTATTATTATTTACTATTCATAAGGTCATATTACTATTCATATTACTATTCATAAGGGCATGTTACTATTCACCAAAAAAACAAGTTTGTTCCATCAGACTCTAAATAACATACCGAACACAATTGTAGATGACAGTTTCTTGAAATTCAAAACATAGAAGAAATAAAATTATGTTTAAAGGATACTTATAAATATATACCTTAAACAAAATTTCAAGCATTTTCAATTTATTTTTAGAAAACCTTGGGATGTTACAGATAGTCTGCTCAGATTGGCCATCATTTTTAGGGTGATAAGTTTTACCGAAGTTCAGGTCAATATTTAGAGCATGCTAGAGACTTTTCCGAAACATATAGGTCAATCTTGGATCTTGATTAGAATCAATGGATAGTGGCACTCTATGTCATCCTACCACTTCTTTGATGTATATTTGGGCTAGTTGATCCAATGATAAATCCTCTTGAATCACAATGAAGATTTTAGTCTTTGTAATATGGTCCATAATAACCTAGATAGAATTTCTTCCCTTCGATGTATTTGGAAGTCTAGTGACAAATTCAATGGTGATGTTTTCCCATTTCCATGTTGGTATGGGTAATGATTATATCATCCCCTTAGACTTCTGACTTTCAGCCTTTACTTTCTAACATACCAAGCACTTTGTATAACCAGCGATATCCTTCTTAATGTTACCTCACCAAAAGTGCACTTGGAGATCTTAATACATCTTTTTTTCCTGGGTGAATGGAGAAATTCAAACTATGTGCATTGTCTAATAGTTCTTTCTTTAACTCAAATTTTTTTTAAACGCATAGCCTTAACCTAAATCTCACAATTCATTCTTCATTAACATTGAACTATAAGGATTTCCTTTTTTTTCATAGTTTACACTTTCTTCTGAATTCCCACATCATCTTTTTTATCATCCTTTAACCATTCCAAAAGAGTTGGATGAGAAATAATTTTTCGAAGGATTGATCATGTTTCTTTCTTTATGATTCCCATTTCTATCCTCTTTAAATATAAGAAGATCATATCCTTCTCAAAAATCATTGATCATATAATTGTTGGATCCTTTCTGCTTAGATCATCTACCAATTTGTTCTCTTTCCTAGGATGGTAGTGGATTGAGCAGTCGTAATCCTTGATGAGATCTAACTATTTTCTTTGGCACATATTCATCCCTTTTTGTATGAATATATATTTAAGACTTTTATGATCTGTATATATTTCACACTTTTCCCCAAAGAGATAATTCCACCAAATTTTCAAAGCAAAGATCATTGCCTCCAACTCCATATCATGTGTGGGATAGTTTTTCTCATGAAATTTCAACTTCCATGATGCTTAGGACATGAATTTTTCATTTTTCTCAACACACAACCCAATCCTTTCTTTGAAGCATTGCTAAAAATTATGAAAATATGCCCACTTTTGGGTAGTGTGAGAATAGGTTTAATGATAAGACTCCTTTTCAACTCCATGAATCTTTCTTCACATTCATCGTTCTAGGAAAATTTGATTCCATTCTGAGTTATCTTGTTAAGAGGGTTTGAAAATCGTGAAAATTTCTCACAAATCCATGATAATATCTAGTTAACCCAAGGAATCTATGGATATCTATCATAGATGTTGACCTCATCCATCCCTCAATTTATTTTTTCCTTGAAGGATCCATAGATATCCCATTTTTTGTGATGATATGCCCCAAAAATGAGACTTCCTTCAACCATAACTCACACTTTTTTTACTTTGTATAGATATTCTCCTTTCACAAGGTCTTTAGAATAGTGATTATATGCTCCTCATTCTCCTCCTTGGTTTTGGAGTATATTAGATTATATTATATAAATACTACCACAAAATTGTTGAGGTAATATATAAAAACTCTATTAACCAAGTCCATGAAGATTTCTAGAGAATTAGTGAGTTTGAAAGGAATCGCTATGAACTCATAGTGTTCATACCTTGTATGAAAAACAGTTGGGGATATCCTCCTTCTTCACCCTAACTTGGTAATATCCCGACCGTAGATCTACCTTGGACAAGTATTGTGCTCAACATATCTGATCAAACAAGTCATCAATTCATGGAAAAAGATACTTGTTCTTTATCATGATCTTTTTTAGCACATAATAGTCAATGAAAATGTGCATTTACTCATCCTTATTCTTGATGAAGAGGACTGGTACACCCCATGTTGAAGCACTTGGGCGTATAAACCCTTTATCCATATTCTTATGAAGTTGTTTATTTATTTCCTCAAGTTCCACAATAACCATCCTATATAGAGTCTTGGATATTGGAAACTCTCGGGGCATTAGCTCAATTGAAAATTCAACCTCCATTCTAGGAAGAAGACATGAAATTCCTCAAGAAATAAATCAGTGTATTCCCTCACAATAGTAATGTCTTTAAGGATGATCCTTTCCTTAGACTCAATCATTTGATCTAGATATGATTGCTCATAGGGCAGTAATATCCATGCGTGAGATTATGGTGTTAAATAAGATTAATCGTCCTCCTTACACTTTTATAGAATCATAGGTCGACTATCTATATAGAGAGTGATTTCCCACTCATAATAATTTGTGTTGTCTCTATATAGGGAAATTCAATCCATGCCTATAATTGAATCAAATTTCACCAAGGAAAGTATCACAAGTTTTTTAGTAAATTAATCCAAAAATTATGATAGAGTAGGAGTTATATACATGGGATATAATAATTTCCCCATTTGTTTTTTTCACAAATATCTCTACTTCCATGATTTGTGGTGGTGTTTGGATTATTCTACTAAACTTTCATGATATAAAGGGATTCGTATAACTATAGACGATAACCCTACCTTTCACTTTTTCATTCTGGTTATACTCATTTAATTCATCTAAAACATAGTTAGGAAATATAGTTTTTTGAATTATATCACACATAAACGATAAATTAATAACATTAAAAGGATAACTTATAAATTAAATTTATCTACTTAACTTATGATTTTCTAGGCTTCAATATATGTTATCTATGATCTATTTCTGAACATATTTTCTTATGGACATTATTTTCCTTGATAATGGTCCATATTAAGCTTATGAATTTACCAAATCATATCCCTTAGGAGTGTTAAACCAGGTGTATAGTAAGGCTCGTTGTCGTGTACCAGTTTAACCCGATTCAGGCCCAGAACACCTTGTTGGAGTTATTCCTCTAAGGTACATCTGTGCCAGAACCACATCCACTTGTATTATAAAAAAAGAGACATATTTTCTTCATAAACCATTTGATATATACTCACCAAAATTTAGGGATTTTTTCTTACACTTAGTCTTATCCTTAATATTTTTCACTAGGGTTTTCTTATCCTAATCCCAAAAATAACTAAACCTATCCTCTGATTCCAACTATAAAAACCCTTCTCTTTATTTCATTTTTAAACATGGTTTATTACATAAAATTGCACTTAATAAAACTTAGAAAATCAAGAGGTATAGTGTGTTTTTGAAATTATGTTGGTTACATGGCAACTGAAAACATGAAAAGAAACATCTTTATTAAAAACTTTTTTGACATGACCAAAACATTCCTTCATACTTAACACTACATGGGATAACCTGAGGACATACATAAGAAATGGGTGAGCTATAAAGCCCAATAAGGTAATAAACAAGGACTAACATGATAAATACAATACATGTTAGATAATAGACATATCAATAGATCATTAACAGAAAATGAATAATAAATCATGATATAGCATGATAATCATAACATGGAAAATGTGGCAACAACTTAAAACACTACATCATAAACATAAGTCAAAGCTAAATCACCAAGACTTTATGGTGGAAAAAAGTCCCATAAAGGAATCAATTACACCCATTTATTAACATGATGTATCATGATACTAAACATTACCCAATGTATTTGAGTGCTATCAGGGCACACCCTTTATAATCATTTCAATCTCATGCTTAAGTGTGGCATATAGATCATATAACATGGATTCATTGAACATAAAAAATTATTCAATAATAAAGGAATGTGGAATAAACACATTTAAGACCCAAATAAATAAGTATATGTGCATAAAGTTGAATACCCTTGATAGATAAATGGTTATGGTATTCACTAAACGATGATTTTGGCATGGAAAATTGTGGTGCAATTTCGGCAGCATAACAGTGTCAAATAAAAAATTCATAAAATGGGTTGATGAGAGAGAAGTGGGTATCTCATAATTTATCCATGAAATGTGCAATAATTTGTACATGTAAATACATTTCCCAACTTAAGAAATTTTAAATATAATGTGTATCATAATAAAGAGACTTGAAGAAAGAAGAGAAATCAAAAGAACCATTACAAAATTTTGGCATGTTAATGGGTGTACGTAAAGGTTATTAGGAGGGTTAAATGATACTAAAAGGGGATCATGTAATTTAAAAATAAAATTAAAAGTAATTGGGATAGGTAATAAAATATCCCAACTTAAGAAAATAGAAATCAAAACGGCATATCATAAATGAAGTTCTTGATAAAAAGAGGAGAGAGAGAGTCCCTTACGAAACTTTGACATAGTAACGGGTTTGAATAAAGAATTATAGGGGGGATTAATGAGAGTTAAAGTAAGATATAATAATTTATACATAAAATTTACAGTAATGAGATCATGGAACATCATATCCCAACATGTTAAAATAGAATTTAACAAGCATAATATAAAAGAAGTACTTGAATGGAAATGAAAAGAGAGAAATCCCTTACTTGGATGTGTGAGTCCAAAGGATTGGGAGAGAAATATTGAGTGATTGAGGTGCCTTGGGAGGACTCTAGGGAGTATATGGAAGTGTTTGGACGAGATTAAAGGAGTTTTAGTGAAGATAAATTGGATCTTGGGTGGGTTTATATAGGAAAAGAGAGAGATTTCTTTATTATTTTGGTTTTGGACAGTACATAATAAAATATTCAAAACCACAAACCATACCATGGTTTTTTACCATGGTTTCTATGAAATTTTAGTGGTTTAAATTATTTTATAAGAAAAATGGAAGAAGATAATAAAATAATTTCATTTATTATGTGGAGGTGAGTCACACTTTCAAAGAAATGATTCTAAAATCTTAAAAAATAATATAAGTCTTGGAGTATTCACTAAGACTTTATAAAATAAATAAAATAAACATAAAATGTAATTATTTTAAAGTAAAAAAACATATATTTAGATTATTATACTTTTTATAGTATTTATTACATCACTATTGTGTCATTATGATGTCATAAAACATACTGTATATTTATACAATATTTAATTTTTACCCAAACATTTGACTGTCTTAGAAAATTATGAAAAAATAGAAATTGGATAATTTTGATGTCTTGATTCCAAAAAATATATAAATTTTATCTAAATAATTTTCTAAATATGTGAATTTCACATTTAAAATAAAAACTCACATTTATTGAAAATGATAGGTTTTTACAATAAGAGTTTTCGAACCCTAATAAAATTTATATTTTACTTCATAAAAATTATATGATAATTTATATTTTAAAAAAATTAATTTACCAATAATATTTTATTAAAATATCATTTATTTCAAAAATCCATTAATTCATCAAAATATATTTCTTAATTTAATTTGAATATTAACCAAAAATACTATTTGGGATTCAAAAATCATTTACAAAGTAATAATAATAGGAATAAAAAATATTCATTATTATATACAACAGAAATGTACATATTACTAATTCTATGGACTTGATAAATATCCCTTTATTGCACCAGCATACTCCCAAATAGTAAGGTGAACTATGATAAGGATTTCATGGGGTCGTTCGATGAACATGGTTTGGGTCATGGTCTGGATGAGCTTGAAATTCTCCAATAAACGGTTTATATCATACTTAAGTTGTTGGATATCATCTTGGGATTGGTCTAGATCAAATACTATAAATTCTATATCCCTCATAAGCTCTGATAAATGGCTTTTATAGGGTATAATTCTGCTAGTTGAGGCCATCAATTCTTTTGTATGTGCCAAAAGGATTTGTCAAAACCCGATATTTATACAAGTCATGTGATCACTATTTAATGGATATATTATCAACAATAAAAATACTTAACTATCATTTAAATCCAATTATATATAACAAAACAAAATAAGTGCATGTGTTTTCTATTTAATTAAATCAAAATAGTAATTTTATTCATAATAGTTTGGGGTGTTACATGGTAACCCCTTCTAGTGGCGCACCTCATGGATCTCATGGTCCACCCTTATCCATTTCCATCTGGGTCTTTCCATCGAGCCACCATACCTCGGGAGGATCATACCACACTAGGAGGACACATATCCTTCAGTTTCACCTAGGAAATGAACCATACATAAGTGCCAACCATGCATCCCATTTTGACTGGGTGGTTAACCATGCGTAAACCCCAACTCCCCCATAAGAACTATGTGTACATTGATTCCCATCCAATTAGGATACATAAAAAACCTACCTAAGGTTCAATCCCAACAATATCATCTTCACGTAGGTTCCATCTCATACATCTAATTAACTTCATTCAACCATCTATCATCCATCTTTATTCTTACCTAGGCCACCACATCCTAGTGGGATCATTCCATTCATTCGAAAAGTTAACCATGCATAAGCCCCAACTATCTACTCCATCACATCACCCTTATCATGGTGGGGTCGCATCTTCTACATGATCAGTTAACCATGTGTAAGCCCCATACAATCCATATTCATCTATCCAAGAGTGTTCCTCAAATTAAGGTATGCTAACCATGTGTAGTTCCCAACCCATGACCTTATAACTATGTGGGTTTTTATCCTTTCCTTCTATATAGGGTATGTATGAAGCCTCCGTGAGGTTCAATCCCAACCAATGGTAAACCTTGGTGCCCCCATCATTGGGGTCCACCTCCCTGATCTTCCCCATTAGTGTTCAGTTCATCCTTCATGGTGTGCAAACTTCTATTTATGGTACATGATATTCCCGGGTCCTTCCTTATTTGATGTTTTGATCCACCCATCCAATAAACCTTCTAGTTTCTTTCTTATAAGGATGCGGCTATATGATCCACCTTCATTAGTGTTCTGATTAGTCTGATCCATCTCTTCTAGATGTTTAACTTGTGGAACACCCCATGTTAAACATGGGAATCTGAGGAAAACCACATAAACATGCCTCTAGAATAAGATACCGTGTAGCCAACATGGGAAGCCTTGAGTTTATGTGCCCTTGAGAATCCCTATTATGAGGAAGAATATAGGTGTTATAATGTTTAAACATCCAGACATGCCAACAATGACCAGCATCACTACTCTCCTGATTGAAGGTTGCTGCCCTGACTTGACCCTTTGGAATTTCTTGACAGAAGAAGTTTAATTAAACAGAATCCAAAAAGAGATTTCATAGGAGACAAGTTTCACAAACAATGTCTTAATCTATAAGGGGGACCCGGAATAGACAATTAGTTTCAAGGAAGAATTCATGAAAGGAGGGACAGATATCCCATCATCCTATTTTGATCAAGGAGAAAACATCTCTAAAGAATTGATGAATTATTCCTTCTTTTGGAAAGCTAGAATACCGGATACAATACATCCATCAGTGAATGTCAACACACTTAGGAAGTGTTCCCCTATGGAAATCATCATAAAAAATATTAGTCCCTTTTTTAATTATAGTTTGTACTCTTATAGAGTTATGTTGGGATTGTATTTATCCCTTTTCTTTTATTTAATTGTGTTGAACGTTGATGTGGGATTAGTTATATGAATTAATGTTTGGTATAAATTGTTTATTCTTTCTAAATTATACTAGTTTTTTGAGATGTGTGTGTGTGTGTGAAAGTACTATAGGCCAATGTCTCCCATGTATGTGATATGACTACTCACCACTATTCTTCGTTCCCTGACCAATTGGAGGTGGGATTGGGGTGTCACTCATGAATTAACACTGCCCATGTTGGACATGATGGGTCGGGTCGTAACAGAGTGGTATTGAGGGATATATTAGGACTGGATTTTGGATATAATATATACAACTTGGAAGGGGAATGTTGTGGAAGATTCTATTATTAGGATATCATGTTCACAATTTTTGAGTAAGGATTAAGAGTAGTTGGCCACATTGTAATTATCCCTAGTGGACGGGGATGATGAAACACATCTTTAGTCGATGGTTTTTACCCCTATGCCTTTTCAATGGGTGAGGGAGTCACAACTTACGTATATTTATTATGATTTCTTATGTGACTAGATATCTATTGGACAATATCCTAATGTATTTTCTAAAGGTGGATAGAATGTTATCCTTTTTTAACGATGAATTATGGTACCTGTCATGCTGTGAGATGTGGTGCTGAGGCAGTTTCATATATTTCCCTTATTAGTGAATCCAGGAGTGGAAAAGATATACTAGTAACTTCTGAATCAGTTCTAGTGGATAGGTATGAATATGTGCACTGTAACGACCCGAAATTTTGAATAAATCTTGTTTCATAATTTCATGTGTTATTTTTTATACTCAAAAAAAATGTTTTATTTGATAAACATGATTATAAATAAAATGAGACCATTGGTTTTTGAGTGTTATATGACCATCGGTCAATATGACCACCGTGAACAAAATGTTTTGATTATTGTCTCTAAATTTAAGTAATCTTGGTTAATTATTATAGAAAGAAGATTTGATGGCCTCACCTAGTAGCCTTGGGCCGATCGAAGCCCATCTAACAGAGATTGGGAAGGAGGTAGCACCATTGGGCTTTGCTCTGGACCAAATCCAAGCCGAACTTCATCATGTGAAGCTAGAACGGAATCGCCTTCGCGAGAAGTTCAAACTGATAGAAATTACTACTCGGGCAATGTTGACCGAGCCGCCCCAAGATTCTATCACCCTATCACACCTTACTCTTAGGTCCTATGCTGGTATTATAAGGGGTTATGTAACGAGACCGTAATTGCCTTGTGTAATCCTTTTTTTTAAATAAAAATTTGGATTTATTCTTATGATGATGTTTATGAATTTTCAAATGACCGGATAAATATTGTATGCATATTTTTGATGAATTTTAGAAAAAGGATATTTTAAAAATGGTTGTGTAAACCTTAAATAATTAAAAATGTGTAATGATTTTCGAAAAATGGTCTTCTACAATTATGTTCAGTACGAAATTTAGAGTCTAATAAGATCAACTTGATTTTTGATGAATAGTAAATTATGAATAGTGATTTTATGATTAGGATTAGTAATATGACCAAATGGATTAGTAATCTCACTTAAAGAAAGTTTTAAAATAATCTAGGCACCTTGATTAAGTAATGTGATTCAATAAAATAGCTAAATAACGGTTTCATTAATTATTATTCAAGTATTAGTTTTTTCGGGTGAATAGTGTTTTTTAATTAAAAATTTAATTAAAAATAATTAGAAAATTATTTTTATAAAAATGACTTTATTTTTTGAACTCAGAGCATCGATATTATGTTATGGTAATTTTTGGGGTTTTTTCTGAAAAAATGAATTTTCGATGAATAGTGTTTTTATTTAAAAATTAAATTAAAAATATTTAGAAAATTATTTTTATAAAATGGATTTCATATTTGTAATCAGAGCGTTGATATTTGGTTAAGGTGAAATTTTGGGATTATTCTGAGAAAGTTGAATTTTTGATGAATAGTGAAAATACAGTTTTTAAGTTACGGGTGTTTAATGACATCATTAAATGATGTGTTAAGTTTGTAATCAATATGTTCGAATTATGAATAGTGAGATAAGGTATGAGGTGTCCCAAGTGGCCAATACCATGGGCAAATACCATGGGCAAGCCCATGGTTTTGCCAAAACCACTAATGAGGTGTCCCTTTGCCATTAATGCCTTGTCCCCTCACTTTCCCTATAAATACCAAGCCATCCTCTCATCCATTCGACTCCCCACTCTTCCCCAACAAAGTTATGATCTCATTACCTCCCAAGGAGTCCTCCCAAGGTGCCCCCAAGCCCTCAAGGTCCCAACCTTTGAGGTTTAAGAGTTACATTTTAAGGTAAGGGATCCGACCCCTCTCTTTCTTTTCAAGTAATCTCTTTTATGTCATTTCTTTTATACTCCATGTTCTTATGTTGGAGGATGTTCTTTTATATTCATCCTACTGCCTATTTCATGTTCATATGATAAGAGACCCCCCCTTTCTCTCATCAATTCGTTTTAAGAATGTTTAAGTGGCGCCGTTAGGCTGCCGAATTTTTAAGGGATTCTTTCACCTTCCTCGTTTTCAAGTTCTATTTTCATTCAAGTCTTTCATGTTCCTTTTTGTTATATTGGGGTATGATCTCTATATATATCATACTGGACTCTTATGTTCATATGATGAGAGACCCCATTTGATCTCTTCAATTCAGTATTTTGTTGAAGTTTAAGTGGCGCCGTTAGGCTGCCGAATTTTTAAGTGGTTCTTCACCATTCTCGTTTTGAGGTTCTACTTTCATGTCAATTCTTTTAAGTTCCTTTTTGTTATGTTGGGGTATGATCTCTATATCTACCATACTGGACTCTAATGTTCATATGATGAGAGACCCCATTTGACTTCTTCAATTCAGTATTTTTTTGAAGTTTAAGTGGCGCCGTTAGGCTGCCGAATTTTTAAGTGGTTCTTCACCATTCTCGTTTTGAAGTTCTACTTTCATGTCAATTCTTTCAAGTTCCTTTCTATTATGTTGGGGTATGATATCTATATCTATCATACTGGACTCTTATGTTCATATGATGAGAGACCCTATTTGACCTTGTCAATTCAATTTTGTTGATGTTTAAGTGACGCCGTTAGGCTGCCGAATTCTCACAAGAGAAATCTTTTTTTCTTCCTTTCATGTTCTTCATTTCATATGGTATATTTTCAAATTTCATTATCATGTTCTTAAATCCATTATATTTTTTCCCTCTACTATTTTATGGGTCATTTATGAATGTTTTACCCATGTCCCCTCTCTTCTCAATGTTTTCTAAAACCTTGTAACATAGCTGTTATGCTGCAGAATTTTCGTCTCAAAATGCCTCTCTCTCTTTTCTAAAAATTATTTTATGTTATAAAGTGAATACTCAAAGCTCTTATTTCTACAGGGGTATTCACATATATATCAAAATGTTCTATTTTAAATTCTGGGAATTACATACATGAAACCCTTTTTCCCTTTCCGTGGGTTTAAAGTGACGTAAAGATCATGTCTTTAAAGCAGTTTTTAAAACGTTATGATTATGAAATGAAACCCATTTATTTTATGCTATATGGGTTATTTATGAAATGTTTTATGATGATATATGTGGCTCACATGATAATAAAGGCAAATTTAAGGGTGCGCCCTGATAGCGCTCCAATGCATTGGGTAATGATGTAACCACTAGAGATTACAATTTTCACGATACCTTGGTGAATAACCTTGGTAATTTTCAAATGACACCTTGGGGATGGACCTTGGTGATATGTTCATGATTGTCTATGTTAAATGATGTAGCCACATCTTCAAGTTATGAAAAATGTTATTTTTATTATGAAATGCCTCATGATTTCTTTCTCATGCCTTAAAGTTCTTTTCATGTCCTTATTGAAGTATCTCAAGTTCACATGTAAAATGTTCCTCTTGTTTCCCTTACTGGGCCTTCTGCTCACCCTTTCTTTTGATGTATGTCCCCAGGTTATGAGATGCAGTAATGAACCTAGAATGAACTTAAGGAGACGCCTTTCAAGTGTTTAAGAAGAATGTTTTATGTTTTTTTATGTATTATGATCCTTGTTTCCAAGACACTAAACCTTAACGATCCTCAGATTTGTGTAATGTAATGAAAGTTTTTGTTATAAGAAGGCGGGATGCTATAGTTGGTATCAAAGGATGGTTTAGTTATTTGTGGAAATTAGGATATGAAAACTCTAGGAGGAACCCTATAGAAAAGTTTAATATAGGAAATCTTCCTGGTATTTTGGTGAGTATTGAGTAAGGGGTTGCCAAGCAAATACATCCCTGTCTGGATACGAGCAGGTAGAGGTGGCTCTGGCACAGATGTACATAGGGGTAAAACCCGAAAACACCGCTTTGAGCTAGACTCGAACGGGAACTGGTACACGACAACGGGCCTTACTACACTCTTGGTTACGACACTCCCGGGGGATATGTTTTGGTAAATTCATAAGCTTGGTATGAACCATTATTAAAGGAACAAAAATAAAATAAAATAAAGGTTCACATAAAAATATATGATCATTCATAACCTAGATGGGAACCTAGGAGATCACAAGTTAGGGTATACCTTTCATATAAAAGTTATCCTTATATGCTTTCAGTTCCTTTTCATGTTTATTAGCTAAGTACTTAAGCCCCTAATTATGCTTTCTCTTCTTAGTTAATGGTGGGAGATGGAAGAACATGTTCCGACAACCAATGTGATAGGAAATGCGACGATTTTCGTATTAATATGACAGGGATGATTAGGGGATTAAAATATGATTATTATTTTGGAAGACGTTCATTATTTTGGGAACCATATTTGATCGAGGTAAATAGATTACTATAGTATTTTCATTGAGGAGTAAGGTTGACTTATATTTTGAAGAATCAATGAATTTAAGGTGGACTTAGAGTAATTTAGGTTACTTAAGGGAATGATTAACCTATCTTGGGTAAAATATGTTTAGGTTAGCTACTTTTGTTATAAGATGTTAGGAGTGGTTGATGTTGTTTGGAGATGAACAATGAAAGTTATTTTGGAAGACTATGTTATCAAGTCCTTCTTGTATTTGGGTTTCAATCTTAGTTTGGTTTGCTTTGAGGAATTTTAAGGACCGTTATTTATGGAATGGTCTATGATGAACTTTGGGTAGTACCATGGAACTTTGAAGATTTAAAAGTAGGTTCTATTCCTATGGGATTCTTTCTTTTTGAAGAGTTGTTTTACCTTAACCTTTATGTTTTTGGGATAATGTTTAAAGATAGAAGAAATAGATAGTTAATCTTTTGTAGATTATGTGATTCTATAGAAGATGATTCTTTTGCTTTTATGAGACCAAGTGTTTTTGAATTCTCATCATTTGGCGAAAAGATTAGTGTTGGTAGGGACTTGTTAAAGGATGAAACTCTACTTGAAGGTAGGTATATTTTCTTATGTTTTTGTTCTATGTAGTAAATGAAATCCTCAAAATTATGAAAAGAAACGTAAAACAAAAATGTTGTTGGTTTACGTTTCCTACTAGGTAATCAAAGACCGTTTACACACATCATAAGTTTGGGATTTTCTCATGGTTAACTTTCTCCTAATCATGTTATCTATCACTCTCTCTCAGAACTGACCCTTTGTTTTTTCCTCCATGTCCATGTTTTCCTACATGGAACCCGAGTGTGGGTTAACTCGGGTGGCCTTTGTACTTCCTTTTCTTTCTTTTAAAGTAATGGTGTTACTGACTCTTTTTCCGATGTGGGACTTTCAATGAAATTTCAAAACCCAATTTAAAAAAATTGCGAGGACGCAATTTCTTAAGGGGGGAAGATTGTAACGACCCGAAATTTTGAATAAATCTTGTTTCCTAATTTCATGTGTTATTTTTTATACTCAAAAAAAAAATGTTTTATTTGATAAATATGATTATAAATAAAATGAGACCATTGGTTTTTGAGTGTTATATGACCATCGGTCAATATGACCACCGTGAACAAAATGTTTTGATTATTGTCTCTAAATTTAAGTAATCTTGGTTAATTATTATAGAAAGAAGATTTGATGGCCTCACCTAGTAGCCTTGGGCCGATCGAAGCCCATCTAACAGAGATTGGGAAGGAGGTAGCACCATTGGGCTTTGCTCTGGACCAAATCCAAGCCGAACTTCATCATGTGAAGCTAGAACGGAATCGCCTTCGCGAGAAGTTCAAACTGATAGAAATTACTACTCGGACAATGTTGACCGAGCCGCCCCAAGATTCTATCACCCTAGCACACCTTACTCTTAGGTCCTATGCTGGTATTATAAGGGGTTATGTAACGAGACCGTAATTGCCTTGTGTAATCCTTTTTTTTAAATAAAAATTTGGATTTATTCTTATGATGATGTTTATGAATTTTCAAATGACCGGATAAATATTGTATGCATATTTTTGATGAATTTTAGAAAAAGGATATTTTAAAAATGGTTGTGTAAACCTTAAATAATTAAAAATGTGTAATGATTTTCGAAAAATGGTCTTCTACAATTATGTTCAGTACGAAATTTAGAGTCTAATAAGATCAACTTGATTTTTGATGAATAGTAAATTATGAATAGTGATTTTATGATTAGGATTAGTAATATGACCAAATGGATTAGTAATCTCACTTAAAGAAAGTTTTAAAATAATCTAGGCACCTTGATTAAGTAATGTGATTCAATAAAATAGCTAAATAACGGTTTCATTAATTATTATTCAAGTATTAGTTTTTTCGGGTGAATAGTGTTTTTTAATTAAAAATTTAATTAAAAATAATTAGAAAATTATTTTTATAAAAATGACTTTATTTTTTGAACTCAGAGCATCGATATTATGTTATGGTAATTTTTGGGGTTTTTTCTGAAAAAATGAATTTTCGATGAATAGTGTTTTTATTTAAAAATTAAATTAAAAATATTTAGAAAATTATTTTTATAAAATGGATTTCATATTTGTAATCAGAGTGTTGATATTTTGTTAAGGTGAAATTTTGGGATTATTCTGAGAAAGTTGAATTTTTGATGAATAGTGAAAATACAGTTTTTAAGTTACGGGTGTTTAATGACATCATTAAATGATGTGTTAAGTTTGTAATCAATATGTTCGAATTATGAATAGTGAGATAAGGTATGAGGTGTCCCAAGTGGCCAATACCA
Organism: Viscum album; assembly: GCA_963277665.1. Lineage (NCBI taxonomy): Eukaryota > Viridiplantae > Streptophyta > Magnoliopsida > Santalales > Viscaceae > Viscum > Viscum album. Next base: position 1,913,952,810 of record OY728155.1, read on the forward strand.
TGGGCAAATACCATGGGCAAGCCCATGGTTTTTCCAAAACCACTAATGAGGTGTCCCTTTGCCATTAATGCCTTGTCCCCTCACTTTCCCTATAAATACCAAGCCATCCTCTCATCCATTCGACTCCCCACTCTTCCCCAACGAAGTTATGATCTCATTACCTCCCAAGGAGTCCTCCCAAGGTGCCCCCAAGCCCTCAAGGTCCCAACCTTTGAGGTTTAAGAGTTACATTTTAAGGTAAGGGATCCGACCCCTCTCTTTCTTTTCAAGTAATCTCTTTTATGTCATTTCTTTTATACTCCATGTTCTTATGTTGGAGGATGTTATTTTATATTCATCCTACTGCCTATTTCATGTTCATATGATAAGAGACCCCCCCTTTCTCTCATCAATTCGTTTTAAGAATGTTTAAGTGGCGCCGTTAGGCTGCCGAATTTTTAAGGGATTCTTTCACCTTCCTCGTTTTCAAGTTCTATTTTCATTCAAGTCTTTCATGTTCCTTTTTGTTATATTGGGGTATTATCTCTATATATATCATACTGGACTCTTATGTTCATATGATGAGAGACCCCATTTGATCTCTTCAATTCAGTATTTTGTTGAAGTTTAAGTGGCGCCGTTAGGCTGCCGAATTTTTAAGTGGTTCTTCACCATTCTCGTTTTGAGGTTCTACTTTCATGTCAATTCTTTTAAGTTCCTTTTTGTTATGTTGGGGTATGATCTCTATATCTACCATACTGGACTCTCATGTTCATATGATGAGAGACCCCATTTGACTTCTTCAATTCAGTATTTTTTTGAAGTTTAAGTGGCGCCGTTAGGCTGCCGAATTTTTAAGTGGTTCTTCACCATTCTCGTTTTGAAGTTCTACTTTCATGTAAATTATTTCAAGTTCCTTTCTATTATGTTGGGGTATGATATCTATATCTATCATACTGGACTCTTATGTTCATATGATGAGAGACCCTATTTGACCTTGTCAATTCAATTTTGTTGATGTTTAAGTGACGCCGTTAGGCTGCCGAATTCTCACAAGAGAAATATTTTTTTCTTCCTTTCATGTTCTTCATTTCATATGGTATATTTTCAAATTTCATTATCATGTTCTTAAATCCATTATATTTTTTTCCCTCTACTGTTTTATGGGTCATTTATGAATGTTTGACCCATGTCCCCTCTCTTCTCAATGTTTTCTAAAACCTTGTAACATAGCTGTTATGCTGCAGAATTTTCGTCTCAAAATGCCTCTCTCTCTTTTCTAAAAATTATTTTATGTTATAAAGTGAATACTCAAAGCCCTTATTTCTACAGGGGTATTCACATATATATCAAAATGTTCTATTTTAAATTCTGGGAATTACATACATGAAACCCTTTTTCCCTTTCCATGGGTTTAAAGTGACGTAAAGATCATGTCTTTAAAGCAGTTTTTAAAACGTTATGATTATGAAATGAAACCCATTTATTTTATGCTATATGGGTTATTTATGAAATGTTTTATGATGATATATGTGGCTCACATGATAATAAAGGCAAATTTAAGGGTGCGCCCTGATAGCGCTCCAATGCATTGGGTAATGATGTAACCACTAGAGATTACAATTTTCACGATACCTTGGTGAATAACCTTGGTAATTTTCAAATGACACCTTGGGGATGGACCTTGGTGATATGTTCATGATTGTCTATGTTAAATGATGTAGCCACATCTTCAAGTTATGAAAAATGTTATTTTTATTATGAAATGCCTCATGATTTCTTTCTCATGCCTTAAAGTTCTTTTCATGTCCTTATTGAAGTATCTCAAGTTCACATGTAAAATGTTCCTCTTGTTTCCCTTACTGGGCCTTCTGCTCACCCTTTCTTTTGATGTATGTCCACAGGTTATGAGATGCAGTAATGAACCTAGAATGAACTTAAGGAGACGCCTTGCAAGTGTTTAAGAAGAATGTTTTATGTTTTTTTATGTATTATGATCCTTGTTTCCAAGACACTAAACCTCAACGATCCTCATATTTGTGTAATGTAATGAAAGTTTTTGTTATAAGAAGGCGGGATGCTATATGCACTACTGTTTTTATCTCTCGACACCTCACTTTTCAGAAGGTGAAATCCAAGCACCAGGTTTCAACGGGTTTAGCCCAACCCCTTGAGGGGCCAGAGTGAAAGTGGTACAATACCTACATGGATTGATTGATGGGATATCCATGATTAGCTAGATTTCATGATGGTATCTAGATGATTACAGACCAACTCACCATGTCAACCCACTTCTTATTTATTTGATATTTGGGTTCATTGGAGAGTTTGGGATGCTTGTACATGCAAGAGATAGCCTGGATTTAGGGAGTTCCATCATTGATCATTTTAGAACATGATTATCACTCCAAATCATGATTATGTGGAATATTATAGGATTCATTTGGGACATAGTCATGGTTGAGCACAACATTCCATCCCCAAATAGGCGACTAGACATAGTAGACCATTCAAGTTCTACAGGATATGATTCAGGATTGTGTGTGGGATTTTGGTCCTAAATGGGAGGATCATCTACCCTTGGTGTATTTTTCAAATAAAAATAGTTACCACGTCACCATCAGTATGGAATTATTCAAGGCCTTGTATGGGAGACCCTATAGGTCACCACTATACTAGATGAAGCCAGGTGAGACCATGCTTATGGACCTTGAGTTGGTGAAACCAATGACAGAGAAGGTGTAGATCATCAAGGAGTAGATGATGACTTCCTATATCCATTATAAGTCCTATATGGATTGAAGAAAGAGTCTTTTGGAGTATGATAAGGGGGGATACGTATTCCTGAAGGTCTCACCTCGATGAGTATTGTAGAAAATTCGCCAAGGCAGAAATCTATCTCTGAGATTTATTGGACCTTTCCATGTGCTACATAGAATTAGTGAGGTGGCATACTACTTAGCTTTACCATTGTATTTATACTGGGTGCATGATGTATTACACATGTCATGACTGAGGAGATATGTGCAAAACTCATCACACATTATTGAATAGGGTGAGATGGACATTTAGGATGAAGCTACCTTCTTGAAGTACCCAATGACCATTTAGGATTAGCAAGATAGGATCCTTCATGGGTGAGTTATTCCCTTAGTGTGTGTTTCTTGATATCACATGAATCCATAAAATAGAACTTGGAAATAGGAGAACCAAATGCGAGCTCAGTATCCCCATCTTTTTTAGTAGTATTTGGCTTTTCGAGATGAAAGTCCCTGAGTTGGGGAGAATGTAACGAATTTTTTTCCATGTAACACTTTATAATCTTTTAAAGAATATTTTTGGAGTTGGTTGCATAGTTGGCATGGTATTCTAGGGTCCATGGATCCTCAGTTTTGATATATTAAAAATATTAAATTTTTTATATAATGCACACACCTTTTTTCTAAAATAATATTTTATCTCATGAACAGTATTTTAGATGAAAAAATTTAGACCACCATTAAATCTGTAACAAGTGTTTTACCCTAGTAATGACATAAATTTAATGCATGTTAGGTTTTTCCTTTAAATCATAGTTTTTGGAATATATTTGATAAAATAAAGTAATTAAATTAATTCATCTATTTATTTTAAAATAAAAGGTCCAAACTAGAAGTATATCTTTATATATCTCTATAATTATAATATCTAGGGTTATATTTATAACCCTAATATATTGGAGGTGGATTTACATATGGAGAATCATTGGGTGTGATTGGGGATATTAGTGGAGACAATAACATACATAAAAAATTCATCAACGGTCTCTCTTATGAGAACATATTCACCAATAGAGTTCTTTGATTGTACTGATGAAAATGACACCAAGTCATTCTTCAATAATAAGCAATCTATTTTAGAGGTAGGAAGTTTTTTTTCTTGTATTAATATAGGGTTTTATGTTCTTTATGGATAATTAGAACTAATTATTTATAAAAATTATTCATGGATCATTCATTGATTATTGTTGAATTTTTTTTAATTATTGAACCTTGATAATCCACCACGCTTATTGATTTATCCATCAATGGATGAAGGACAACCCAAACAATGGAAAATATTTGTTTCTCAATTTTTTTATGCTTTATCTTGTTGTTCCTTGAATGTTAATCATAAATAATTTTTTTAACCAAGGGTTTAACAATATCTGGTAACTAGTCATTCTACAATCAATCTTCAGTGCAACGGATCAATATTGTGGGTTAAAATTTAGTATTGAGGGAATGATGGAAGATTGATGATGAAAGGGGAATATTAGTTTCAAATAAGAGGTGTATGTTTCATAAGTCATAGCATTTGGACAATGTGGTATAGTGGTAGGTGATTTCCAATCAATGGGTGGTTAGAATCTGGCTAACGGTGGTGATCCAGGCTTGGTCAAACCTGGATCTAAGTTATGTGGATGTGACATTTAGCTAAAGCATCGGAGGAGGAAAAACAAATGGATATTTGTGAAAACTAGTGGATTCTGAAAAATACCAATATAAACGATGTGTATTTTTTAGTAACACACATCCTATGGACCCCATCTATGATAGATAGGGTTTAAACATGAAGATAAATATCACACGCTAAGATACTTGTTCACACAACATGTGACTTGAAGCTGGTGATCTTGTGTGTACCCCTAGGTACATGGGCATGGGCATGACTAGAGTAAGTAGGAATGTCTAGATTCTATGATCACAATTAGAGTACATGTCATGAACCAACCCGGGTCGACCCTGAATGGATCGCCTGAGATTATCCTCAGCAAGGCCCGAGAGGCCTTCCTGATCCTCCTGGGCTGGTGATAAGTGTCAGGGAATCAACAGAGAACAATGGGAATGATTTCACCCAATTAAATAAAACTAATCAGTAGAAATAAAATAAAACAAAGTAAAATAAATAAATTACAGGAAATGAAAGTGAGACAAAAACATGACTATCTTATCCAAGACTAAGACTCAACGTAACCTCGGGGGTTACTCTCTGGTACCGAAACCAAACATCACCCAAGGAGATACAAAACAGAGCTGGGACCTACAAGAGAAACTAAAAATAAGAAAATATTATAGGCATGAGTATTAAAACTCAGTAGGTAGGTCCGAATAATATATTCCCAATGTACATTCTGTAAATAAAGAAAACATTGCTTTCATGTTTGAAATAAAATCTATAAAAAATAATTTTCTACAATTTTCATTTTTAAGGTAAAAAAATCCCAATCATAATCCATTTCCCTCAAGTTTAAAATAAGGTTCAAGAGGATGAAAGAAAAGAAGACCAAAAAGGAATCATTCGTTTTTCATAAAAGTGTCAAAGGAAAGAGTGATTGTTCATTTAAAATATTTTTCTTGAAAATATATTTAGAAAACCAAAAATTTATAATTTTACAAGAAAAAACTGAAACTAAGAACAATGGGTATCACTTCATATAGTGACGGCAGCGGTACTAACTTTACTAGTGTCAAAGGAACACGGGAAATCCTAGAAACTCAGAGGAAAACCAGAATGCACTAATACATGTGACTCATCTTGAATGCATCCCTACTCTCAATGAAGTGATAACGCCCTAATGTCCAACCATCTCCCTACCTGTCCTGGTTTAAGGGCCCAATCCCATAGAAAAAATAACAAAATATCCCTCTGTTATGGGCCACTATCAGTGCATAATATAACTAGTGTAGAAGTTGTTCTTAGTAACCTCTTTGTTATGCTAGGTTAACATGTATATTTCAAAAATGGATGTACCTTACCATTTAAACAATAAGTCACATATTTATATAACCACACAAACCACACAACTGGAACCACCCCTACCACCTCAAGGTTAGTCTATTGCCTTAAAAAATAGTTAACCAAGGAGGTCCCATGCTGAGGACTCTCCTGTCTCATGATCAATATATGAGGCAAGAGACCCAACCCAAGAGGGGGTTTCCAAATAACCATTCAAAAGTTTCAATCACGAATTTACTTATGAAACACTCTAACATTTATCAAAACATTTAGAAAACCATTTTCAAAGCAAATTCAAACATCATTTTACTTAAACCTGGCCAAATGGGCCCTTGCATCAAGTTTTCAAGTGTCTTCACATTGTAAACCTTTTTATGAATGGCCATACATAGGTTATATTCAACACCAAACCAACTTATAAATCCACTTTGGAAACACCAACCACCACTTGGATAACAACTACCATTTACCGAAACCAAAACATACTTTTTTTAAATCAAAAACCAATTAGAAAATCCAATTAGGAAATTTACCAACACATTAAAATCCACTTTTGAAATCAAGTGCACCTCAAAATATTTCCACAACATAATCCGAACCACTAAGAAAATTTAATAAACCAATTAAAATTTTATAAACAATTTTCAATGGGTATCACATGGATTTACACACACAAAACCTTTTCAAAAATCCCTTTTTATAATTAAACATGCATCCGCAGCATACCATAAAAAAACATGCACCACTTGAATAGTTAAAATAAAAAAATACAATTTAATAAAAATTATTAAACAGCACAAAACTGGTTTCCATAAAAACGCACCTTATTTCACAAGGTAAAAATTATTCTAACAATATTAAGTGTCTAATTAACAATAAAAATATGTGAAGACATCAAGAAATCAAATTAATATAAACTTAAAGAACATGTGCAATGGGTTCGTACCTCAAAGGAGAACCAAGATGAACATTCCACCTCTTGACACTTTCTAACTAGAAGATGTTGCTACCCTCTTTCATGCACATACTTTCATATATATATATATATATCTTTAATTCAATGTATGTATTCCCCACGCTATGAGGGAATACATACATGGAGAGAATATATATATAATATTTATAAATACATACCTAAGCACATGTGTGTGTGCCTTAGAAGATGTTCAAAGCCCACTGCAATAAAAATCAGAGACTCAGGAACATCGTGGCAAAGTTAACGCACTTAGAATAAAATACCAGGAACTCAAAATTAATTACCAAAGACTCACAAACTAAAAACCCCCAATTATAAATTGAGAAAATTTAAAAAAAAAAGGAAAACTACATGAAGTGGCATGATAAGGGTCAAATTCACTATAAATAAAATACTAGAGAATTAAAACAAATAAAGACCCTAAATAAAGGGTGAGAAATAATTTATCGATATAAAACCTTACCTCCAATCAACGATGGAAGACTGAAACTAGTGTGAAATATCTAACACACCTCAACCACACCTAATAGGACACTAACACCAACCTAACAGAACAATATTAAATGCACAATTTCAGGAAACAATCCTAAAAATTAAATTCTAACGTCTGGGGTTTTTCCTAACCAAAAATACACCAAGGGAGAACCCTAAAATGAATAACCCTCACTGAAAGGGGCTACCGATGAAACATGTGGCTGGAGGAAGATGCACCGGCGAGGGTGAAGGAGGTTGCGTGTTTCTATAGGTTGCGAGCTAGCTAGAGAAGAGAAGTTCGGTCACAGGTTAGGGCAGCATGCTGAACCGTGGAAGCAGTGGGGTGTCGTGGGTTGGCTGGAAGGAAGAGGCGGTGCTGGGTGGAGGTGCAGTGGCAAGGAGGAGGCAACGCTGGGAGGAGGTGTGGCGGCAAGGAGGAGGCAGCGTCGGGGGGAGGTGTGGTGGAAAAGAGGAGGTCGTGTAGGGTTGAGTAGGGGGAGGGCACTATAGGAAAACGGCATATTTGCGACGGGCGATTTGCGATGGGATCCCGTCGCAAAAGGTCTTTTCCGACGGGGTTCCGTCGCAAATCGCCCGTTACCGAAAACGGCGTCGCAAATAGGTGTTTTTACGGTGGTCCTGTCGCAAAAATAGTATTCGCAACGGTATTTTTTCCCCGTTGCAAATGGGTTTCCGTTTATATATAAAAAAGGTATTTGCGACGGGTCGTCGCAGATATATTAGTTGCGACGGGTTTCTGACCCTTCGCAAATGGGAAATTTAAAAAATATTTTCGACGAAGGTATTTGCGACGGACCATCGCAGAAATGTTTTTACGACGGGTATTCTTCCCGTCGCAAATGTTACAGTAAAAAAATTTTACGACGGGAAATCTCGTTGCAAATATTCCCGTCGCAAATACTAAAAAAAATAAATAAAATAATTAATACAAATCGTATAATATTATATAAAAATAATAATAATATTAATAATATAAAAAAAATTATTATTATAATATAAATAAGAAAATATATAAAATATAATTATGAAATATTAAAATATAATAATATGAATATGAATATAAATAATATAATATAATATTAATAATATAAAAAATTAATATAATATTATTATTATTATTAAATTATGTATATAATAATAATATTAATATTAATAATATAAAGAAATTATATTATTATAATATTTATAATAAAAAATATATATAATATAATTATGAAATATTAATATCAAAAAATAATGATAATATGAATATAAATAATATAATATTATATATTATGAAATATTAATATCAAAAAATAATAATAATAGTACTAATATTAATAATATAAAAAATTAATATATTATTATTATTATTAAAATAAACATACATATTTATGAAAAAATATTATTAATATTATTAATATTAATAAAATTATAAAATTATAAACTTCTCAATATTAACAATAAATATAAAATATTAAAAGTAATATTACTAAAATAAGCAGACATTAAAAATAATACTAATAAGTAATAAAATATTAAAAAAAACAAATTCAATTATGAAATATTCGTACCAATATGAAAGAGGAATTGTAAATAGTTAATATGACAATAAACTATGAACTCAAATGTTTATTTCATCTAAAAAATCACTGGGGGGTGGATAATCTGGAGGACCTGAAGGAGGTGGTGGAGGAAACTTCATCCCTAAACTATGAGTCGGACGACGCATATACTTCATCTGCTCCTGATGTTTCTCCTCATATTGACGTCTCTCCTCATCCTGCTGCTGACGCATCTGCTCCTGCCATTGACGCATCTCCTCATCGTGCTGCTGACGCATCTGCTCCTGCCCCTAATGCAAATCCTCTATAAGCTGACTCTGAGCACGCAGCTGCTCCTGAGACTGTGAGGCAGAAGATGATGTCTCTCCACGAGCTCCTCTTGAGCTGGATGCCGACATCGCAGCAGTACCATAACAAGCTGCAAGAGTCAAATGAGAGACGATACCAACTACTCAGCCCTTTTCGAAGCCATACTGGGTTGCCTGCATCCATGTCGTCTCATCAAAATGGTGGGCACTAGTCTGATCACCCGTCTCATCTTGACTCTCAGCTTGTGTCTGAGTGGTCGCGGCCTCATATGACTCCTTAAGTTTCAATTAGAAATTAAAATAATGAAAATATTATATGCATTTAATTTTCAAACTGAAAATAAAATAATACTGACCACAATCTGACGCTGGTGGTCACCTCTAATCTCTCCATTAGCCGGATCAGTGTATATCCTACGATAAACACCGTACGTCATAATATCGGGCTGCTCGGCTTCCTATATGAATATAAAATAAACTGTTTATATTTAAATTTTATAAAATATTAAAAAAAATTACTTACCAGACGCTCTCTATGCGCACTGAATGTACGACTACCAGCTCGATGCGTCACCTCTTGTCTCCCCCGATTCTGTTGACCCAATGCAGATCTCCTCTGAAACCCACCACCCAACCAGTGTGTAAATAATCCATCCCAAACGTGAGATGAAATGTACTCTGGTTGGTGGGCTCTACAGGACTCATCAAATTCTGGCACTCCGGCCTTGCTCACAGTCGTCTTTCTCAAATTATTCAAAAACTAATGGAAACGGTCATGCATAGACACCACCCATGCCGCGTGGATACTGGCACACATGCTCTCGTCTATGGGATACCATAAACCCTAATATAAAGTTATTAATGAATTAAATTTCAAAATAAATAATATTTAATTATGTACCAGCCAATGATCGAACATGGCGGCCTGCACATCAGCGGGAATCTGATCCCATGTGAGTCAGGGCTAAGAAAAATAATTGCGCAAGATAGCGCTCCCCTGTCCAATAGCTATATGCATAAAACTATGGAAAAAGAACAAATAATCAAACAATTAGAATATAAATAAATTATAATGAAAGATAACTAAAATACACAGGTTACCATACCACTGCGTGTGCGCATCGAATCCAAGAGGTGGATGTCACTCTGAGATAGGATCTGGAATCATCAGTCTGGCAAGACCATGCCCCCTCCAAGTGCTCCCTGTAGTGCCAATAGCCTGAGGGTCAGATGACTCAAGAACCTCATCATCCATAGGTAGATCAACCTCCAGCAACTGACGAAACATTTCCGAGTCCATCTGAAACATGAAATGATTGTTATTAGAAAACAGTTGAAAATAACTATTATGTATAGATATATATTTGTTATGATTCTAACCAGCATTTTACTATGACAATGTTCATCTTCATCATAATCTTCATAGTTGTCAATGTCAATGTCTTCATCTTCCTCATCAATGTCATCAATTTCCATATTAGTTTCACTTTTATCATCTCTTATCATTTCAAATTCAGTTGTAACATCATTGACAACATTGTCACCATCAAACCTTAACTGTGGGGTGTCATCCTCGATATTCATGTCTCTTTGTGAAAAAGATGTGTTTTGAGGAGTGTCCTGAAAAATTTCATTTCCTTGTACTTCAGTGGAACCACATTCAGTTTGAGTAAACTGATTTTCTCGAGATTTAACTTTTATTATACTCCACCAATCATCCAACTCTTTTGTAGTAGCACATAATTTTTCATAATAAATTTGATGTGCCTGATGAGCCAATAAAAATGGTTCATTTACTATAATAATACTTTTATGTTTAATATCAACAATTCCATGAGTCGGATGAATACGCAAGCCTCTCTCAGTATCCAGCCATCGACATTTAAAAATTGTTACATAATTCTGTCCCAAATAACATAGTTCAATAATTTCTTCAAGCATGCCGTAAAAGTCAACTTCAATATCTCTATGATGTGATCTCTTCAAACAAACACCACTATTTATTGTTTTCTTTCATTCCACATATGCACATTTATGAAAGCGATAACCATTCACCACATATGCATTATAAGATTTAGCCATCTTGGATGGTGGGATACTCAATATATGCAATAGACTATCAATCTTATCAGCATGTACAGATACCTAAAAATTTGTAAAACATTTATCACTATTACAGGTAATATATTGATTTTATATGTAAAACCAAAAAAGAATGTATGTTACCAGTTTTTGAAACCAGTAGGCAAATTTTTTTTGCTGACGTTCTTCTAAGCCAGCTGCTGTAATTTGTGGAAATTGTTTCTTGATATGATCATCATATAACCTAAAAATACAATATGATTAATTTACTATAATAGAATATATAGAATAAGGGATAGGATCATTCACTGTACAATTGGTGAAATTTATTCACAGTTGAGTAGAACATATGTATGAGCTCTATGATGTTCATCATCTGAAATCCATCTATCATGAACTCCACCAAATCCAAGTTCGGGCTGATTGAAAACTGATAATTGATTGTTCATATCATCATCAACATTCCCCTCGTTCCGGCCCATGCGGTTAAATTTTGAGGGATATTCAGATTTAAAATAAGTAGTGCGGAATAAAGCAATTTCCTCTTGAAAATAAGCTTCAGCAATTGAGCCTTCAACTGATGCTTTGTTACGGACTTTTTTCTTCAATTTCTGCATGCATCTCTCAAATGGGTACATCCATCGAAACTGAACCGGACCTCCACATTTTTCTTCATGTGGAAAATGTAATATAAAATGTTCCATTGAGTCAAAGAAAGCCGGCGGAAAGATTTTTTCCAGTTTGCATATAATTACAACAACAGCTTCTTCCAGTTTTCTTAGTGTATCGTAGTCTGTTGTCGTCACACACATGTCTCGGAAAAAATATGATATATCTGTTATCGAATACCAAATATTAGAATTCAACAAACCTCTTAATCCAATAGGCATAAGTATTTTCATTATAACATGACAGTCATGACTTTTTAATCTGGTAATATGTCCATTTTTAACACATATGCCCAAGTTGGAAGCATAGCCATCAGGAAGTCTCAAATCTGCAATCCACTGATAAAACAATAAGCGACTCTCTTTGGTCAGTGTATAAGTTGCTTTTGGATTCATTAATCTCTGTGATCTGACATTTTCAAACAATTCAAGTTTTGGTCACCTGCAAATTTGGGCAAAATCTAATCGTGCCTTTACATTATCTTTGGTTTTACCCAGTGTATCCAAAACTGTATGAAATAAATTATCAAAACAGTTATTCTCAATATGCATGACATCCAACATGTGTCGGACCACCAAATCAGACCAATATGGAAGATTCCAAAAAATGTTCTGTTTTGTCCAATTGTGTTCTTTCCCAAAGCCATGAATTTTCTGTTGGTTTATTGTCGATCCAAAAGTGATGAAAGGTAATGAAAATACAACTGATTGTAACTCTGTACCTGAGATCATTTTTGGAGGTTCATCTCTTTCAATTCTGCCTTTTCTGAAATGAGATTTATTCCTCCAAAAAGGATGATCGATTGGAAGAATTCTACAATGACAGTCAAAATAGAAAGGTTTTTTTCCATTCACGAGCATAAATGCTTTGTTATCTCCCATACAGTAAGGACATGATTTTGGACCATGTGTACTCTAGCCAGATAACATGCCATATGCCGGGAAGTCACTAATTGTCCACATCAAAGCAGCTTTCATTACAAAATTCTATTTCGCAGCAGCATCATATGTACCAACACCATGACTCCACAATATATTTAACTCATCAATCAATGGTTTCAAATAAACATAAATATTCTTTTTCGAATGTCCTGGGATTAATAATATCAAAAGGATATAAGGATCTTTCATCAACATCCATGGAGGAAAATTGTACGAAGTTATAAAGACAGGCCAACAGGAATACTGACTACCAAAAGATCCAAATGGACAAAAACCGTCAGTAGAAAGACCCAATCGCATGTTCCGGGATTCTAAAGAAAAATACATATGCACTTTATCAAAATGTTTCCATGAATCACCATCAGATAGATGAATCAAGCTTTTACCATTTGAAATATTGGTTTTGTGTCATGACATCATTGTCGTTGTGTTCTGAGACATAAATAAAGCTACAACCTGGGTGTAAGCGGGAAATATCTCAACTATTTTACAGGAATCAATCCAGACTTCCTTGATTGAGCTTATCTATACCTCGATTGTCCACATGTGGGACAACTATCCAACGACTCATTTTCACCAAAATATAAGATTCAATAATTTGAACATGCATGGATATTCTGATAACTAAGGCCCAGATTACGAACCAGTCTCCTGCTCTCATAATAATTAGCATGCAGCACATTTACTTTAGGTAACAGTGCTTTTACCAAAGAAAATATCTGATCAAAACAGTTATTTGACATTCCATTATCTGATTTAACAGCCATAAATTTTGCAACTACTTCTAATTTGCTTATCTTGCAACCAGGATATAATTCATCCTCATCAGACCTGAACAACTCAGTAAATTCCGATGGTGCCAACTCGGGAGGTAAATCAACATCATCCTCGATTTTAGTTTGTTGAACGGATGACCCTGCAACATCATGTACTAAATTCTGAAACTGTGATGGATCTGGAATAAAATTATTTAGTATCTTCTCTGGAATTGTGTTCACCGTGTTGATACCAACAAATATAATCTGATTGAAAACCATAACGCAAGAGATGTTGCCCAATGATGTCAAATGTCTCAAACGTTCTTAGAGCACATTTTTTACAAGGACACTTAACTGTCCCTTCTGAAACAAATTCCGGGTTTGATGATGCAAATGATAAGAAAGCTTCAACACCATCAACATATACATGATTTAAACTATAACCATTTGGATTTCTGCACTGATTTATCCAAGCACGATCATCTAATAATGATTGATGTCTATTTCCTTGTTCCATATTCATATATATGTTTCTACAAAATTTAAAACCATTAATGTTGTTAAATAATTTGATATAATAAAAACAATATCCTAAAAAGAGAAGATACATAATTACAATTATTTATTAGTAATTACCAATAATTATAGGCGACACAGTTAGTTTGTAATCATCCCCACTAATTATTATTAATTTAGCAATACTTATCAATACTTGGCAAAATGAAATATGCTTGAATAATGAAATAAAATTTTGTAATCATCGTTTTGGAGATTATATTACTAATTATTCTTATTTGTTTCTAGCGGATTGGCGGCAGCACTTTTGCCTGACGACTCATATCTTTGCAAGGAGATGAGTTGTCAGGGAAAAGAGCCTCTTTTGTCCGTCGACTCATCTCTTTTTGACTTTCTCCCAACTGAAATCAGTATGAAAAACTTGCTCTGACATACGTTAGAGCAAATTTTTCATACTGATTTCAGTGGGAGAAAGTAGCAAAGATATGAGACGTTGAAAAAAAGGTAGCCGCCAATCCGCTAGAAATTGTGCCAATTTATAACAATGTACTTGAATTTATTTGATTTTTGATTAATTCTTACTAATTATTACTAATTATTACAAATCTCAATATTTCCAATAGATTTTTCTCTATTCTTAACATGTTCAAATCTTAAAGAGTCGTCAATTTTCAGGTCATGCCCAATAAAAAGTTTGCATCAACCATGTACAATTTAAACTCTATAATTTTCCTTACATAGTTGATCACCTCGCAAGTAGTATTGCAATAGGACGACACAAGTAATGTCGTTCTCATATTTAAGAATCATTTCACACGACCCTTTACATAGATCATTCTTCCTTGAAAAAATAAGAGAACTTCAGTATATTTCCCTTAATTTTTCAAGAAATAATGGTCTATGTAAAAAGTCATGTGATATGATTCTTATAGATGAGAAAGACATGACTTGGGTTGTCCTATTGCAACGCTACTTGCGAGGTGATCAACCAAGCAAGAACAATTATAGAGTTTACATTGGATACGGTTGATGCAAACTTTTTATTGGGCATGACCTAAAAATTGGCGACCCTTTAATATTTGAACATGTTAAGAATAAAGAAAAAATTGTTGAAAATATTGATAATTGTAATATTTTATAAATTTTTTATAATTTTAATAATATTAATATTTTTTTATAAATATTAAACATATAATAATAAAATAATTATATTATTAGTATTATTTAATTATTAATATTAGAGTAATATAATATTTTATATTATGTTACTATTTATGTTACTAATTATATTACTAATTATGATACTAATTAGTAAAAAACGTGATTGACCACTCATCTACCTCAATTTTTTTTTTATTTGTGTGTTGAGGTTGATAGGAAACTTCTACCTCCACATGTAGTATTTACTTTTACTATCAAAATTATAAACCTCCTCACCACTATGTTGGCGAGCAGGTTGATAATTTTGACAGTAAAAGCAAATATTACATATGGAGGTAGAAGTTTCCTATCAAGCCTCAACACACAAATGAAAAGAAAATTAAGTTAGATGAGTGCTCAATCACACTTTCTGATTTTCCTAATTATTTTTATTTGTTTCCTAATTATTTTTATTTATTTCCTAATTATTTTTATTTGTTTTCTAATTATTTTTATTTGTTTCCTAATTATTTTTATTTGTTTCACAATTATTTTTATTTGTTTCCTAATTATTTTTATTTGTTTCCTAATTATTTTTATTTGTTTCCTAATTATTTTTATTTGTTTCCTAATTATTTTTATTTTTTTCCTAATTATTTTATTTGTTTTCTAATTGTTTCCTAATTATTTCTAATTGTTTCCTAATTATTTCTAATTCTTTCCTAATTATTTTGATAATTATTTCTTAATTTTTTAATAATTATATAATTATTCCTAATTAAATATAACTATTTCTAATTATTTCTAATTAAATATATTTATTTCTAATTATTACCAAAACAACCTCTGGGAGTGTCGAACCAAGAGTGCAGCAAGGCCCATTGTCGTGTACCAGGTTACCCCGAGTCAAGCTCGAAACACCTTGTCAGAGTTTTCACTCCTAGGTACATATGTTCCAGAGCTACCTCTACTTGTTCGTATCCAAAGAAGGACTATTTGGTACAACCACTTAATCTAATTATACTATATAGGTACATAAACATTCTATTAAAAAAATTAAAATTAACAATTAAAAATAATTTAACAATTAAAAAAACTATAAATACCTTTGATATTTTGAAGCAGTTTGCATCTGCTCCTCCTAACTCCTTCTCTACTCTTCTCGTAAGAAAAAATTAAAATAAAAAAAATTTCTACTTAGAATAGAAATTTAAAGAGAGAAAGGAAAAAAGAGGAAGAGAGATCTGAATGATTTGAAAAAAATGGATGGGGGTGTATATAGGTTAGAATATTTGCGATGGTAATATTTGTAGCGGGATTCCGTCGCAAATACTAGTATTTGTGACAGTGTACCATCGAAAATACTTTCGCCCGCATTAATTATGGGTGGTGGTTAAAAGGGTTTTTGTGACGGGCCCGTCGCAAATAGTTGCCTGCCGACATACCATTCGCAACGGGCGGATATCCCCGTCACAAATTTCTATTTACCACCGTCGGTATTAGCGACGGGCTCCATCGTAAATACCTCCGCCCGCATTTAATACGGGTGGTGGTTAAAAGGGTTTTTGCAACGGGCTCGTCACAAATACCTATAGACCGACATACCATTAGCGATGGGCGGATATACCCGTCGCAAAAGCCTATTTACCGCTGTCGGTATTGGCGACGGGACCCGTCACAAATAACACCTGCTGAATAGTGTTTTGTGACGGATAATTGTCCCATCGCAAATAGTATTTACCACCTCTGGGTACTTGCGATGGGACGAAGGTCACCGTCGCAAATAGGCTTCCCACGTTTTGGCGTGCAAACCGCGCCATACCTATTGCGACGGGTCATGTATTCCTGTCGCAAATACCTGACCGTTTGCGACAGGATTATATGCCCGTCGTAAATACCCTTTTTGTCAGATTTATTGCAACGAGATTTATTCCCGTCGCAAATAACCCATCGCAATAATTGATTTTTCCCGTAGTGGGGGAGCGCAACGGGGTGAGGGTACGGGAGGGGGAGTGATGCGGGGTGAGTGGGGTAAACTTAGGGGTTTTTTAATAACTTCTTAATAAAAATTATAATAATAATAATAATAATAATAATAACATGATGGTAAAAATAAAAATAATAAAATTATTCATTTCATTTTAATGATAATAAAATTCGTAATAATAAAAATTTTAAACGACGCAATAAATTATGAAAATTACTCATTTTAATTTTTTTGAAGATGGGTGGATTGCGCAATTTTCTAGGAAAAGCTGTGTGGGGGTTTTCAAAATGTGTTCTACTCGTGTGCCCAAATACGTCAACTCAAAAATGCATGCTTTTTGACATAACTCAAAAAAAACGGGATTCAACCCGAACCTCAACACAAAATTTCTAAAATCCAAAAAATAATTAAAAAGACCAAAAACATGGGTCTGGGTGTGAAAATTCTCCCCACCATAACACTTTCCACCTTCGAAAAGCCACAAAAAGGTCAATACACAAATATAAAACTTCTTAAGGGTCACCCACCACCAAAAATTTAAGCACCTCCAGTTGATCGATCAAAATAGACACCAAAATCCCATGAGTTACAACTCATCCTCAAAACACGAACACCTCAACCACTTCCAAATAGAACCCAAACCATTCATTTCAACCAAGGAACTAATGAACATAAACCACCTCTGAGACTATTCCCATAATCTTAGTCCAACGGAACCATTGGGTGTACTCCAATCCTAACGTTTACTCAAGAGGAAGAACTTAGGATTATGTGGTTCCACATGAAACCACCTGCCACCAAATGATACATGAAAAGAAACTCTAATACTGACATAAGGAGGCCCGAACAGACTCTCCACCATAAGGATTAGGCTAACACTAAATTATATCTGGTGTAACTCTGCGAGAGCCATTGAGGGTCACCCCACCATAAGAACAGATGGGATTAACCCAACATGAAAACTTCCCACAAGGAGAAAAAAACCCCTACCACGAGGGGGGAGAAGGGAAGGGCCAAAATAATAGAGCATCAAAACTACTGCCATCGCTATATCAACAACATCACACCCTCGAAATAATACAAACCATTCCACACTAAGGACAAAGATTAAACCAAGGTCCTTTTTCACCGATGGGGTTCTCCTGAATACACACCAAATTCACTCAGGGACCTATGGAAAGATCACCGATGATTGAAGCATCTCTTTCCTCATAGTCGGGCTTCAGAAATTCCCAAACATAACACACAAACCAAAATTTTACCAAACAAACTTCCATTAAAATAAAGGTTTCAAAGAGTTTCGACAAAACCATTCTTACAACCAAAGGAAAATAAATGCCACAGAATTATACAAGAGACAACTACTAAATCCAAGGATCACTAAAAATAGAAAACCTAAAACTGAACCAAAACATTTTCCTACTCTTGCTGATGGGATGGGGTGACCTTCGACAAGCCAGGTCTGGATTTAGCGTGATTCTTGGAAACACCTCAATAGAATCGCTGCTACTGACCAAGACGCCCATAGGTGTGGTAGGGTCACGGAGCACTTAGGCATGTCGGCTTCCTATGACCCTGCCTACCACACTAGTGAAAAATCACAGAATTACACTGTGAAGAAGATGACTGAAGGTCTGAAGGACACTTTATTCCCCTATTAGAGCCACCAGCATTAGGTCACTTCCCATTATTCATATCGCTATCCTCTACACTTCTTCCCAAGGACGGGGGAGGATTCGCAACCTCAGGCCCTTCTGCTAACTCAATTTTAGGAAGAAAGTATTTCCCCACAACATCCAGTAAGGTGGTTAGGTTGAGCTCTTCCACTTTCTACTGCATCTCAGGATGAAACTCGAGCTCAAAATGTCGAGCTTTCACAGGATCATTTCTAACATACCATGGTTCAAACGAAGCTAGATCCAGGAAATGATGAAATAATTCCAACACTGATCCAATACCTTTATGAAGACCACACAACTCCATCCTCCTCCTCACCTTTGTCACCTCAGAGAAATACTGTTGGATAAATGACCACTTGAATAACTCTGATATGAGATCTTTTTTAGGATTGCTTCGAGACACGGACTTCCACCATTTTCAGGTTGGACCTTCAAGAATAAAGGCAGCCAACTTCACCTTAAATGGCTCGGGAGGTGCGAGAAAATAGAAGTTCCTATCAATCTTCCACAACCACTCCTCTTCCTCAAGAGGATCTGTTTTTCCATAAAATAGAAGGGTTCAATTTCCAAAACTCAAGGACGTAGTCTATGGGCTGATCAACAAGAGGATTTTCTAAGGGATAACCACCCAAATATACACCTTGGGAATTCATAAAACCTTTTTTGGGGAAAACACTAAGAAACATGGGAAAAAAGAACTTAATAAAAACATGGTAATTATCATTTCAAATACAACTTTTCACTATTTCCAAAATAAAACCTTATAAATAGTTTTCATAATTAAAGAAGACCCAAACGATTTACTAGGGGGAACTAGTGTCGATGGGTGACTTGGAAATATGGTTGGAGGCCATACACTAGTCACACCACCATCACAGAGAGCATTCAAGGGTAAAGTCCTCGGTTCCACATGGCTTTCTAGCCCCTACGAGCTCATGAGGCAACTTTCCCAACTCCCTTTTCATTTCCCAACATAAAACAATTCAAAGGAACTAAAAAGACACCAACAACTTGGACATCCCATGGTAACCCGAGGTTTGGAATGAGAAAGGGTTCATGAAGTCCATATCATCCCTAAGCCTCGAGTCCCAAAAATTCTACTCCTTCTACCATGAGAACCCCAAATAGAAAAGGGCGCTCTGAAAAGCAAGGTCCTCTAAGTGCCGACCAGCTCTGATACCATTTTGTCACAAACCAACCTGGGTTGACCCTAAACAGGTCACCCAAACTGATATGCGGAAAGGCCTAAGAGGCATTCTCGATCCTCTCGGGCTGGCGATAAGCACCAGGGCATCAATAGAGAACAATGGGAATGATTTCTCCCAATGAAAGAAAAATAATCAGTAGAAATAAAATAGAACAAAGAAAAATAAATAAATGACAGGAAAGGAAAGTACAACAAAAACATGACTAACCTGTCCAAGACTAAGACTCCACATAACCCTGGGGGTTACTCTCTAGTACTGAAACCAAACATTTCCCAAGGTGGTCCTAACCAAAGATGGAACCTGCAAGAGAAACTAAAAACAAGAAAATACTATAGTCATGAGTATTAAAACTCAGTATGTAGGCCCGACTAATATATTCCCAATGCACATTCTTTAAATAAAGAAAACATAGATTTTAGGTTTGAAATAAAATCTATAAAAAATAATTTTCTACACTTTTCATTTTTAAGGTAAACAAATCATAATCATAATCCATTAGTTTAAAAAAAGGTTCAAGAGGATTAAAGAAAAGAAGACCAAAAAAGAATCGTTCATTTTTCATAAAAGTGTCAAAGGAAAGAGTTATTGTTCATTTAAAACATATTTCTTGAAAAGATCTTTAGTAAACTAAAAATTTACAATTTTAAAAGAAAACACCAAAACTAAGAACAATGGGTATCACTTCATATAGCGAGGGAGACAATACTAACTGTACTGGTGTCAAAGGAACATGGGAAATCCTAGGAACTCAGAGGAAAACCAGAATGTACCAATACATGTGAATCATCCTAAAGGCATGCATACTCTTGATGACGTCATAATACCCTAATGCCCAACTAGTGCCCTACCTATCCTAGATGAGGGGCCCAATCTCATAACAATAATAACAAAATATCTCTCTGATATGGGCCAATAGCAGTGCATAATCTGACTAGTGCAGCAATCGTTCTTAGTAAACCTCTTTACTATGCTAGGTTCTCTTGTATATTTTACAAATGGGTGTACCTTACCATTTAAACAACAAGTCACATATATATATAATCACACACACCACACAACCATCACCACCCCGACCACCTCAAGGTTAGTCCATTTCCTTAAGAAATAGTTAACCAAGGGGGTCCCATACCAAGGAATATCATGTCTCATGATCAATCGGTAAGGCAAGAGACCCAACCCAAGAGGGTGTTTCCAAATAACCATTTAAAAATTCCAATTGGGCCATTACCTATGAAACACTCTAACATTTATCAAAACATTTATAAAACCATTTCCAGAGAAAATCCAAACATCATTTTACTTAAACCTAGCCAAACGGGCCCTTACATCAAGTGTTCAACCGTTTTCAAATTTTAAACCTTTTTATGAATAGACATACATAGGTTATATTCAACACCAAGCCAACTTATAAATCCACTTTGGAAACACCAACCACCACTTGGATAACAAAAACAATTTACCAAAACCAAACCAAGTTTTTTTTTTGAAAATCAAAAACTAATTAGAAAATCCAACCAGGAAATTGACTAATACATTAAAATACACTTTTTAAATCAAGAACACATAAAAATATTTCCACAACATAATCCGCACCACTTAGAAAATTTAATAAACTTGTTAAAATTTTATAAAAAATTTTCAATAGGTATCACATGGATTTACACACACAAAACCTATTCAAAAACCTCTTTACAATTAAATGCGCAGTCGCAGAATACTATACCAAAACACACACCACTTGAATAGTTAAAATAAAAAATTTCACAATTTAATAAAAATTATTAAGCAGCACAAAACTGGTTTCTGTCAAAACACACCTTATTTCACAAGGTAAAAATTATTCTAATAATATTAAGTGTCTAATTAACAATAAAAAGATGTGAAAACATCAAGAAATCAAAGTACTATAAACTTAAAGAACATGTGCAATGGGTTCCTACCTCAAAGGAGAACCAAGCTAAACATTCCACCTCTTGACGTTTTCTAACTAGAAGATGTTTCTACCCTCTTTCACGCACATAATTTCATATATATATATATATATATATTTAATCTAATGCACATATTCCCTGTTCCATGAGGGAATACGTACATGGAGGATATATATATATAATATTTATATATACGTACCTAACCACATGAGTGCGCGCCTTAGAAGACATTCAAATCCTGCTGCAATAAAAATCAGAGACTCAGGAACACCGTGGCAAGGTTAACACACTTATAATAAAATAATAGGAACTCAAAATTAATTACGAGAGACTCAAAAACTACAAACCCCAAATTATAAACTGAGAAAAGATTAACAAAAATGAAAAACTTCCTGAAGTGGCATGATGAGGGTCGAATATACTATAACTCAAATACTAGAGCATGAAAATAAATAAAGACCCTAAATAAATGGTTTGAAATAATTTAGAGATATAAAACCTTACCTCCAATCAACGAATGTGGTAACTAGTGTGAAATATCTAACACACCTCAACCGCACCTAATAAGACACCAACACCAACCTAACACAACAGTATTAAATGCACAATTTCAGGAAATAACCCTAGGAATTAAACTCTAACGTCTAGGTTTTTTCCAACGAAAAATACACCAAGGGAGAACCCTAAAATGAAGAACCCTCACTGTAAGGGGCTTCTGATGAGACGTGCAGCCGAAGGAAGATTCACCGATGAGGGTGAAGGAGGCTTCGGGTTGCTGGAGGTTGTATACCGTTCAGAGAGAAGGAGGTTAGTCATGGGTTAGGGCAGTGTGCCGGACAATGGAAGCAGGGGGTGTCGTGAGTCGGATGAAAGGAGGAGGTGGCGTTGGGTGGATGTGTGGCGGAAAGGAGGAGGCAGCGCTGGGGGAGAGGTGTGGTGGCAAGGAGGAGACAACGCCGATGGGTGGTGTGGCGGCAAGAAGAAGGTGGCATCAGGTCGATCAGGGGGAGGGGAGTGTGACGGAGTGAGGGTAGGGGAGGGGGTGCTACGGGGTGAGGGGGTAAACTTAGGGTTTTTTAATAACTTATTAATAAAAATACTAATAATAATAATAATAACATGATGATAAAAATATAAATAATAAAAGTATTCAATTCACTTTAATGATAATAAAATTATTTATAATAATAATTTTAAACGACACAATAAATTATGAAAATTACTCATTTTAATTTTTTTGTAGATAGGTGGATCGTACAATTTCTTGGGCGAAGCCGCATGTGGGTTTTCAAAATGTACTCCACCCATGCGCCCAACAACATTCACTCAAAAATGTACACTTTTGACATGACTAAAAAGTTTTCTTCGGGATTCAACTTGAACCTCAACACAAAATTTTTAAAATCTAGAAAGTAATTAAAAAGACTAAAATCACAAGTCGGGGTGTCACAGTACATGGTCACAGGTCAGAGTTCACAGACATAGACATGATTGGTCCAAACATAGTGAGGCACGTCATATACCCCATGTATACCCAATGTACCCCTTTTTGGGTAGAGTATAGTCCTTGTATCTCCTAATATAGAAATGATGTCAGTGTGGGTGCATTCCCTTGGTCCATCCCTAAGAGTGTATATTGTGGTATCCCATATTGAGTATAGGATGAGTGATCCCATCTACAGGTTATTTCTTAATAGATTCACATATCCCTATGTAAATATTGGGGTGTGATCCTTTATCATTATTCCCTAGGTTGGTCTAGGTATCATGTTTCTAATATCTAGGGAATGTGATTCCCATCCTAGTGGCTTATCCCAGATAGGGAGTATCCCCCATAGGCCTTGGGTGTGATCCTGTACTTGTGTACCAATTTAGTTTGAGTTCTAGTACCTATAGAGAATGGAAAGGCCCAACAAGAGCAGCCTCTCAGACAAGTTCTATCAGTATCAATGAGACTTGAGAAGTGTCCCCTCATACGAACATAACCTATGAACACTTGGTAGAATCCTAGGATAACAGTGAGGAAAATAACTTACTTTGAGACTTTTTGTATAACTATGATCATATTTGGGTTGTTATTTTATCACTTTATGATTGGATCACCACTGTGATATTTATATGACTCTCTCTTTATTCTTTTTGTTTTGTGATTTTTGGGTGTCCTATTGGGTATGTTTATACTCACACCTACATGGGATCTTCCCACATGTGTCATGTATTATGAAAATGATACACCATTCAATATAATCCTAGGAGGAATAATATGAGGTGTATCTTGGTTGATCTAGAAAGACCACAGGAAGTTCCATGAGTTTCATCCTAACAGTGGTCCCATTCTTACTGCAGGTTGTACTCCCTTACAATTATAGTGGGATTTTACTTGGAAATTTTATTTTTCATACTCATGTTTTACTTTGATCTGGGATTAATTTTATTCATGCATGTTTGGTATAAATTTTTTATTATTTCTATATTATTCTAGTGTATAGAGATTTGTGTGTGTGTGTGTGTGTCTGTGTGTGTGGGGGGGGGACTATAGGCTAAGGCCTCCAATGTGTGTGATATTCCTACTCGGTTCTAGTAACCATCCCATAGCCTATTGGAGGTGCTCTTGGGGTGACACTCTTGGATTTTCACAGACTAGGAGGGCCCCGATGGTTCAGGTCAGGACATAAAGGTACCGTAAAAATGATTAATCCCATGTAAAGGTAGGTTGTTGTCATGTAAGGGTACACCGATTTTATTAACGGATTCATAAGGGATATTCAATTTCTGATTAAAGGTCTGGAGATTTTTCTAAACCATGTATAATGGTAGTTAGCCTCAAACATAGTGGTCCTTCTAGTTTTCTAATACCCTCATAAGGGTAACCATCCACATAAGGTTAAAACTACATTACCATTACACAACATATACTCCATACTTAAGGGTATCATTTTAAATATAGAAAATACAAATTTCCACATGTTTCATATATGAAATGATTTTTCAAAATTTTAAATGTTTTGAATGCAAAAAATAAATAATTTAAATGCCTCTTAACCATTTAAAAATAAATATAACATTTTCAATGGTTTTAATTTGATCAAAATCAAGATTTAAATTAAGACTAAATTAAATGATGGATAAATGGAAAGTTTTATAGGGTTCTATAATATCTATGTGGAACCTATATCTGTATATTTTAAAATACCAGATTTCCACTCTTTGATTCACTATTCATTTCTTGAGTCTGGTTGATCCAAATTACCTCTATTTGAGTATTGAGATCCATATTTAATTGTTATGAGTTTCTATATCTTGTTTCTAGACATGTACGAACTGGCATCATCATTCCTCTCTCTTCTGTTTTGGGTACAGTGTGAAAGCTTGTTCTTCCCTAGGTAGTGGATTTCTAAACATATGATTCATCTTCTAGGATAATATTATTGAATGAATCTATTGTGATTACATCCACAATTATAATCATAATCATCTAAAATATTATTTTGAGTGGTTGTCCTTGATTTATAGGGAGGGGGAAAGGAAAATTAATATAAGATAATGCCTTGAATGAAAGAGAATTGAAGGGAATGTGGGGTTTTTATATATTTCATGAATTTTTTACTATGAGTTGTTGCTTGATTACTTGTCATGTTATGTCTATGATTAAATGTTTGAAAATACTTCTCATAAAATGTGTAACCAC
Organism: Viscum album; assembly: GCA_963277665.1. Taxonomy (NCBI): domain Eukaryota; kingdom Viridiplantae; phylum Streptophyta; class Magnoliopsida; order Santalales; family Viscaceae; genus Viscum; species Viscum album. The sequence goes on from OY728155.1 coordinate 1,913,978,468, forward strand.
TTAAAGATAGTAATGTACTGGTAGTGTGAAAAATAAATTGGTTGTGTGGTTACCCATGATTGTGGATTTAAATTAAATGACACTATGGAATTAATGGGGTTGGAGAATAGTGATTCCCAAGGAGAAGAATTAATTTGAATTATGAAGTTTTAAATTGTTCAGTTTCCACTATGAAGCTTGGTTATGATATATTTGTACAGTTTTGGTGAAATATGTTGCTTTTTATGACTGTTATGCAATTGATGTATCATGATATGGGATGATAATGGTTGGATTTAAAATAAATAGTGGGTTGTCTAAAATTATTAATGGATTAAATGAGGAAAAAGAAAAGTTTCAATGATGTGTTTAATGATTAATAATCAACATTATCATGAAGTAAGTTTATTAATTTAATGTTCATAAGTAGATGAATGAATCGAGGCTAGTTATGAACTCCTTCTGAAAATAATTGAAAGAATTTGGGTTGAAATTATGTTTATAAATTGAATTCTAGAAATTCAGAAGGAATTCATTAGTGATAATTTAAAATAATGATTGTGTGAATAAGGTCGTATGGATAAATTGTTTAACATTGGAGGGAGAAATGAAAAGGGGAAATTGAATTGTTGTCATTATACAGTGCTTGGTAGCATTATAATAGGGATGTTATGAAATGGTTTAATAAACCACATAATGAATATAAAAAGGATGGTAAATGGAAATCGTTGCTTGATGATTTTGAAATGTTCCAAACTAAAATTTCTTATGTGGATTTAATTTTTTGAAAGCTAGTTGTACTATTTTAATGATTATTACTCTAGAATTTGTTTCTGGATATAATCCTTTATTTGGTGTTTTATTATGAAATTGAAATGTTTTTTACCCTACGGAAGATGTGGATTTGGGATGATGGTTACTAGTGGGGAATATATAAGGAAGGGGGAGGGCATGTGGTTGATGTCCTTCATTGTTACATTACCTTATTTGGTAAATGGTTTAGATGGTGGAGATTTGATGTGTGAATGTTACCACAAAATGTTATGTGAAGTTTGTGTCATGAGATGTGATATACAGTTGGAGCCGCATGATATGATATATGGTTGAATCTATCATTGTACATTAGATTATTCTTGATATTTGGGTTGTTATACAATTGGTTTTTTGTGTTTATGAGATATTATAGTTCCATTCTCGCTTATTGGTCAGTTTTATATAGGGGTTTTCATGTTGGTTAGATATTTCTTAGAGTTAGAATGACTCTTATGATAGGTAAGAGAGGTAATGGAAACATCTAGACCTAGGGTAATAAGATATAACAGGAATGAAGGGTTTTGGAGAACCTTGTCTTTAATACTATGCTTGATGGTAAATCATGTGTTGTAATATCTTGTTACTGTTTTTAGGTACTCCTTAACCCTTTTTTCAGGATTTGGTTGTGTCTCTTTTAGGGTTTTTTTGGGTGAGAATTTGAAGATTTTAGAAGTTTTCTGTGCTCTGCATGGTCAGCGCACAGTTTTCCCAAACCATGTGTCCTCCCAGTGGAGACTGTGAAAACCCAAACAGTGGGGGTTTTCATGGATGGTGTGTGATTTTAAAAACTGTGTGCCCACCTAGTAGAAACTATACACCTTGGAAAAAATGGGTGTATAGTTAGGGTGTATGGTTTTTCTACCCATGCGGCCCTACCCAGCTAATCATGCACACTAAATTATTTTATTTTTAAAATTATTTCAAATTTTAGGAACCCCTATTTGTATCCCCCACGCAACACTAACTTTGCCTGGAATGATTTCCTAGGTCTTTAAAGCTCTCAGGGATCCATTTTGTCTCCTTCAAACCCTTTCCAAGGTAGATCGAAGCAAGGTGAACGTTGTCCAATATCCTCCAAGTATGTGAATCTTATCCTCTTTGTCTATCCCACTCTCTTACTCTATATCCTTAAAGGGGTTTTAGATCTCTGTGTTGTTAGAGGATCTAATCCCTGTTGTTTTGGATCTTGAATCTATGTTTTCCAATGTTCTTTTTTGGAGTTTCCCATTGTCGGTGTTGTGAGACGTGATCTCTCTGTTTCTATAGGTGATTCCATTTATGATTGGCCAATTGATTTAACCCTAAAATACATGATTTAGATTAAATTAATTTCAATTGGATTGTGAAATTTGATTCTTATGAAACTGAGTAATGAAAACACCAAATTCTAGTGAATTAGGATTTGAATGTGATTTGGCATGAAAATTTGGGAAAACCTCTGATTCCCATGAATTGGGGTTTTATTTGGATTTGATGAATTTGATGGAATTTTTAAATTGATTTGGAAATAATTGATATGAAATTAGTATTTGAGAAAATGGATTAAAATGGTTTTGAAAGAAACCCAATGGTTTTATATTGGAAAAGGCATGATTTGATCAAAAATCCATGTATTGGTTTTTAAGGAGAAATTGGAATATTGACATGGAAAAAGGGGAAATTGTATTTTGAATAGTTTTGAAATAATTCTCCCATCATTGATTGTTGTTAGAGCACATGAAAGCCTATGTAGTTAGTGAGTTATTTGAGACACTGCCCTTTTGATTCCATACAACTATAAAAACCTAGTGTAGTGGGTCACACCCCGATGAGATGGTGATGAGTCCTCTTTGACCAGTTTCTGAGGGATGTATGTAAACATATTTCTATGATCACCTATTCATGTGTGTGAAGATCCTATAACCTAGAACTATCATACCTCTTGGAAGATGACCATTGTAAGGCCCCGACCCTAGAATCTCAAAGTTGATGCATTATTTTAATACATTGTCATGATTATAATGAATAAAATCCCTAAGGAACGATCAGTTTAGCAATATTGTAAAATAGATTGCATACATGAACATTACATTATGATTCAAAACATAAAATATAATATAGAAAATCCTTTTATAAATCTATTATTCTCCTATCTTAACCCTACATATAAATCATAATACACTACTTAGCATCCTCGGAAAATAAAACATAAGAAATGGGTGAGCTCATATGCTCGGTAAGGTTAAACAATACAACAAAAGATTTCATAAATAACCATAAACTTTAAGGTAAGTAAAAAACTAAAACACAAGACTTTAAAACATAATCTTAACCATAATATGGAAAGAATAAATCAAATAATTTCATTTAAACATTCACATGGATATTCTACTAGTCGAATAATCACATGTAATATCAATAACTAATCTCATAATGAGAAAATGCATAATTTTGGGCATCTGAAACTTACCATTGAGGATTCATTCCAAAAATATAATATTTTCAAGGCTTCATTCTAAGAATCTAATAATTTTAAGGCTTCAATCCAAGAATCTAGTAAATGGGTAAGGCCTTACCCAAAACCATATCTATTCTATTTCATAAAACCTACCAATGCATCTAGGTAATATAGCGGGCCCTTCCCATCATTACTAAGTTCAATACATTCCTCATATTAAAATGGTGAAACATAAACAACACAATCAATTGTATTAAAAACCAGTATAAAAAATATGAATACCTTAACCATAAACCAAGAAAGGTATCTAAATAGCACATCTACAATCAAACTAATCATAAAACATTAAATAAAATAAGGTAAATGATGTCATAAGTGATCAAACTCAATTAATAATAATATCCAAAAAAGGATGTTGACATAGATGAAAATACTTTATTAAAATCACTAAAATAACTTGAGACAAATACTCATTTTTCTTCAAAATCATTTATTCAGAATTTTTGCACTTGTAAAATTTAAAAAGATATTTTTGAATCAAAGTGTCTCATTCTATTTTGAATATTTTGTAAGGAATTATAATTTTAAAACATTCATGTCCATATAAATAAATTCTTAAAACCATTTTGAAAACATGGACATTAATGAGAAATATTTAGAAGAATAAATCTTTAAAACAATTAAAATGATGTTTTAGTTAAAGAGTCCCTAACATAAAACCTTAAAAATATTAATTTTGAAAACATTTTAATGAAATTAAAAATATAAATAAAATTTTCCTTATAATCCTTTATATATATAAATAAATATGTTTGATAATATCAAGAATATTTAAATGGATAAATGAGTAATTCTTTAAACATTCAAATCCTTCCATACTACATTGAATATTTAAATAATAAGATCAATATCTTAAAATAAATATTTAAATACCATGTAGTTAAATTTATTCATGATATAAAATATAATAGGGGCATTACATACACCACACATAATAAATAGGTGGTGATAATGGATTATATCTCACAAAAAATAAAAGTGAGACAGAATTCCCTTACCTTAGGTCTAATACTCTCCATACGTATCTGAAAATCCTGTATAATATTTTTAAACATATTATTAACTTATAAAATAATAATAATATTTTTTATTATATCATATATAATTCATTTATGGCTTAATATTACTCGTTTATTAACAATTCCAAGTTAAAGTAACGTTTCGGGTAATAATCGTTTTCTTTATCATACGTGTTTTGACTCGTTATTCTTGATCATATTACTTAAATAATGATTTATATAATTCTATAATGTATAAAATGATTTATATATCATATATATTCATTATATATATATATAAGACAGATATATGAAATTGAATACATTGTTCATATAGATGGTAGACCCTACGTACGCATGAACGTTGTTTCTGTTTTCTTATCATATTGAATGGAAGTAAGTAAATGACATACATATAAATATATATTGTTCCAGTAAAATTTTTATGCCCTATATTTCATATTTATTCAATATATATATTTTTATAATCATTCTTAAAAGGTTGTAATGGAGGGTGAATCTCATCGCGTCGTGGAGACGGTAAACAGTATGTATGCATGAGCGAAGGTATCATTCCTTTAATGGTTAAATGGTATCTAATTGAATGGTATATTCATGAAAAAGAATAATTTTCATGTAATATTAATTATTTATACCCATTATATTCACTATTATACTCATTGAAATAATGTATAGATGAAAAACATTTTACACCATGGTGTGGAAACGGTAAGTTGAACGTACACACACATGGTGATATTGTTTTTTATAGGATCATTAAAAGGAGGAATATGGTTGTCCCATAATCATAAAAACTTCTCAGAATATATTATATACTATATTTATTACTTTAGTATGGAAACAACTTAGGAAAAAAAAGTAGAAGAAGAAAATAACTTTAAAAGAGTTGGAAAAACAATTACCTCTTCTTTGAGTGTCTCCTTTTGATTTGCACAAAATAACTCCTTAGGTTTGCTTTCTTCACAAATTATGGTTTCTAGTATGAATTTATGGAAGTTAGGAGAGGAAAAGGTTAGGGTTTGTCTTAGCCAAAGGGCTTTATAGTTGTGAATAAAAAAGGAGAGGTTCCCTTTTATAACATAGGTGAGGGGAACTTTTGGAAAGTCCAAAAATATTAATTTATTATAAAATAATTTTCGATTTAAAATAGCTCCAAAGTGAGTTATTTTGAGGATAAAATGATTATGGTTATAAATCCTCACAACCAATTATTTTTAGGCAAGTTTAGGTCACAAAATTAACCTTATCGTTTGGGTTTAACCCTTAGTTAAATAGTTTAACTCTTACCGTGTCTACTTTTCTTTTTACACTATAGGGTTAATATAGTTACTATAAAATGAAAAAATAACCCCAATTGGGTCATTTATGAAGTCTTTAACACTTTAATAGTTATTTTGACAAACCATATATTTTTACATCCTTTAAATAATTTAATAAAATATTATTTATTTTAAAGTATCATTTATGTCAATTTTGATCTTATTCAATATTTGAATTTCTTAAAATATCAATCCAACACGATAACTCTGAAAAAATGCTTAAAATATGTTACTAACATGTTTAAGTTTTCTATAAAAATCGTTATGTCATTAATTAAGGAAAAGTATATTTATTTTAACAATTTTAATAACATTTATTTGATATCACAATTAATAAAATAATTTCTTCTTCACTATTTTGTCGTAATTAATGGTAATTATTTAATCTCTAAAAACTATAAATAAATTAATATGATGTAGATAATTGTTTTATATTTCTAAATAATATTTATAGTCGACCATATCACTTTTTTAACCTCACATTAAAAATGATATAGTTATTAAAATTTAAATAGGACATTTTTAACTCTTCTTTAAATTAAATATAATAAATGTATCAATCTAACACGAGTAACATAAAAAGGATAATATTTTTGGAATAAGGTTTATTTTTGTTGAAACACACTTATACAATGAAATTAGGACCAGTGTTAGGGTAATTTTATATTATTATAATATTATTGTTACCTTAATTACCCTATTTACCTTTAACCATGGTAAATAAAATTCAAAATTTACTATTAAAAAAAATATTTTGATCCTATTAGACAAAATTTTTCTTACTAATTACAACCATTTATGTCCTTTTTTTGAAATTTAATTCACATAAGTGGTAAAATTACATTTAATTCTAATCTGTGGATGTGGTTAGAAGGTGGGTAAATGTGACGTTCAAAATTTCAATAATTTTTAATAACTAATTATATTATAAAAATGATTCTAGTGACCTAAATTGGGTTAATATGTGTATTATCTATATATTGTGAATTTAAATTATATTTAAAGTAATATAATTATTTAAATTAAAAGGTCAGTTTTTAAACAACAATGTAGTATTTTTCACTATTCATCAAAAATTGGAAATTTTCAAAAAATTACCAAAAATTCACCCTAAGATAATTTTAATATTATAAATTAAAATATGATGTCTATTTTACAAAATTAAATTTCTAATAGTGTCTAAAATTAATTTTATTATTTTTCAGAAAAGGTCATAAAAGTAGTTCCTTTAAGAAGATAATATTTCTAAACATATAACTATTTTACTGAAACTGATAAATTTAATTATAAATATGTTTTATTTATGTGAAGACATTATAAATAATATTTAAAGAGTAATTTATTACTATTAATATTATTATATTTAATGGATAAGTTATAAATATATCATTTAAATAATTATAGTACTAAAAAAAATCGCAGAAACTCAATCTTGCATGTGACGCATGCCAAGTTAGTGTTGGTGCAGTACAAGATATTGAATTAATTTAAAAAGATAATTTACTATGAAATCATGGGTTGTTATATTCTTCCCTAATTTAATAAACTGCTTCCTCACAATTTCAAATTGGACTTGGAAAATAAAAGGTTGATACTATAAAATACCTTTGTGGAAAACCCTCATCAAAAATATGGTTAATAAAATATACACTAAGTAAGAGGGAAATGGAAATGAGAAGGTCACCACAAAATTAGACTTTATAATAGGAGAAAATTATTGTAAATTATAGATATGTATATAGATTAAAAACATAAATATTAATAGGGAATTATTGAGGTCATCAATCACAAACAAGTGAATGATGAATTGAAATTTGAGGGCCTCAAATCCATAAAACTATGATGATTTAAAATACCATCGGTTCAAAAAAAGTCAAGGTATTAGGATAAAACATTTTTTAGATACTTTTTTATATAGTTGAGGTATTATTTTACTATCTAGATAATAACTATAGAAAACTTACTTGATTCCATTCCATGTATTAATTTTACAATTTGGTTGGGCTTAAATCAATTTTCACTTCATTTCATTCACCTATATATGGATATTCAATATGATTCTTTACGCAAGATGCACTCTTAATGAATTTTACGTTCCATAAGTATTTCATTCATCCATTAAATTTTTACTAAAACCAAAAATGTTGGCATATAATATCTAATAAATCATACTTAAACTCCAAGCAAACATATCCAATGTTCAACTTATCCCATTCCAACCTTAAGACTTTTCCAAAATACTTCTGTTCAAATTCACTATCCAAAAACATCTCAAAATTTCCAAAATCAATCTTAACATCAGATTACACAAACAACATAATGTAACTCTTATTTTTACATACCAAATATTTGATCACCTTTAAATCCTTAATGACAACTCTTATGCTTCCAAATTCATAAAGAAGAATTATTGCAATAAAATCCTTATATGCCTCATGAATCTTATAACCATAGAACCATTGATGTAATAATTCTTGAATCCAAAAACAAAATAACCTTAATCATTCCACTTAACTATTAAACCATTAACTACTCTTTAACATCTTATTCCTTAATACCTCCTTCATCTCATTTTTCTTTTGTTGTTTCTTAACTATCAACAGTACAACCATTACTTGTATAACATTGCTGATTATAACCATTGACTAAAAATAAAAGCATAATGCGAGAAACACTAATCATAGTGATATATTCATGAAGAATCATTTACAGGATCTCTAACTGGTGTAATCTTCTTCTCAATCCATAAGTCTGTAGAATTAAGTTAGGTTATATATTACCAAATATATAGAAGATATCATAAACTTAGAATTATCCTTGAAGTCATTCATAGGGTTATGTTTTCTAATCTATGTTTTCTAAATCTATTTTCCAAGGTTGTTTCTAAACTTTATTTAATACCAACTATAACACCCTAACCCCAAAATCTTGTAGCTAGAGCATTATTTTAATACATTGGCATGATTACAAGGAATCAAATCCCGAAGGACCGATAAGTTTAGCAGTCTTGAAAAATATATTACATGCATGAACATTAAATTATAATTAAAAACATAAAATAAAAAATAGATAATCCTTTGAGAATGAAATTATTCTCTTAGATTAACCCTACATATAAATCATAATACACTTCTTGGTATCCTGAGAAAATAAAACATAACGAAGGGGTGATCTCATATTCTAAATAAGTTTAAACAATATAGTGGAAGCTTTTATAAGTAACCATAAACTTTAAGGCAAGTAAAAAACTAAAACACAATCCTTTTAAACATAATATTGAGCATAATATGGAAAAAATAAATCAAATAATTTCATTTAAACATTCACATGGATATTATACTAGTCTAATAATCACATGTAATATCAATAACTAATCTCATAATGAGGGAATGCATAACACTGGACATCTGAAACTTACTATCAAGGATTCATGCCAATAATATAATATTAGAAAGGATTCATTCCAAGAACCTAATACTATAAAGACTCTATGAAAATAATTTAATAAATGGGTAAGGCCTCAACCAAAACCATATCTATTTTGTCTCATAAAACCTACTGATACATTGAGGGGCTATAGTGGGCCCCACCCATAATTACTAAGTCCAATACATTCCTCATATGAAAATGGTGAAACATAAACAACACAATCATTCGTATCAAAAACTAGTACATGAAATATGAATACCTTAACCATAAACCAAGAATGGTATCTAAATAGAACATCTACAATAAAACTAATCATATAACATTCAATAAAATATGGTAAATGATATCATAGGTGATCAACCTCAATTAATAATAATATCCAACAAAGTATTTTGACATAGATGAAAATAAATTATTAAAATCATTAAAATATCTTGGGACAAATACCACTTTTTCTTTGAAATCAATTATTCAAATTTCGCGCACTTATCATATTTAAAAAGAGATTTTTGAATCAAAGAGCCCTATACTAATTTGAAACTTTTGAAAGGAATTAGAATTTAAAAAAAACATGTCCATATAAATAAATCCATATAACCATTTTGAAAACATGGACATTAACTAGAAACATTTAGAAGAATAAATATTTAAAAATTTTAAAATGAGGCTTTAGTTAAAGAGTCCCTTATATAAAACCTTAAAAATATTCCTTTTCAAAACATTTGAATCAATTTAAAAATAGACATAAAATGTTATTTATAATCCTCTATATATATAAATAAATATGTATGATAAAATCACGAATTTTGAAATAGGGAAAGGATTAATTCTTTAAACATTCAAAGTATCCCATACCACATTGAATATTTAAATAATAAGACCAATATCTTAAAATGAATATTTAAATACCATGAAGTTAAATTTATTCATGATATCAAGTATAATAGGGGAATTACATACACCACACACAAGAAATAGGTGGTGAACAAGGCTTATATCTCAAAGAAATTAAAAGTGAGATGGAATTCCCTCACCTTAAGTCTGATATCTTCATACATGTATGAAACTCTTGTATAATGTTTTTAAACATATTATTAACTTATACCACAATCATAATAATTTTCATTATATCATATATTATTTTTTTATAGCTTAATATTACTCATTTATTAACAATTCCAAGTTAAAGCAACATTTCGGGTAATAATCTCTTTCTTTATCATACGTGTTTTGACTTGTTATTCTTGATCATATTACTTAGATCGTGATTTATATCATTTCATAATGTATAACATGATTTATATATCATATGTATTCAGTATAAATATATATATATATATATAATATATATATATGAAATGGAATACAATGTTCATGGAGACAGTAGGTCGTACATACGCATGAATGTTGTTTCAGTTTTCTTATTGTATTGAATGGAAGTATGTAAATGAAATATATATTTATATATATATAAGTATAATTTTTATGTCATATATTTTATATATATTCATTATATATATTTTTATAATCATTCTGAAATGGTTGTAATGGAGGGAGAATCTCATCGCGTCGGAGAGATGGTAAGCCATACATACGCACCATTGATGATATCATTCCTTTAATGGTTAAATGATATGTAATTGGATGGTATATTAATTATAAAGAATCATTATAATGTCATATTTATTATTTATACCCATTATATTCAACGTTATAACCATTGAAATCAAGTATATATGAAAAACAGTTTACACCACGGTGTGGAGATGGTAAATCGTACGTACGCACAAATGGTGATATTGTTTTTCATAGGATGGGTAAAAGAGGTAATATGGTTGTCCCATGATAATTAAAACTTCTTAGAATATATTAGATTATGTATTTATTACTTTATTATGGAAAAAACATAGGAAAAGTAAGTAGAATAAGAAAAGAGTTTTAAAAGAGTTGGTAAAACAATTACCTCTTCTTTGAGTGTCTCCTTTTGATTTGCACAAAAGGACTACTTAGGTTGGATTTATGCCCAAATTATGACCTATAGGATTAAGTTAGGGAAGTTGTGAGAGTAAAATGGCAGGGTTTGGCCGAGCCAAATATCTTTAGATTTTTGAATAAATAATAAGGAGAGGTGTCTTTTTATAAGAGAGGTGAGGGGTGATTTTGGAAACTCCAAAACTATTAACTTATTAAAAAATTATTATGGATTTCAAATAGATCCAATGTAAGTTATTTCTAGGATAAGATGAGTATGTGTCTAAATCATTTCAAAAAATTATAAATAAATTATTATGATGTAGATAATGATTTTATATTTATAAATAATATTTATAGTCAACCATATTACTTATATAATCACATATAAAAAATGATATAGTTATTAAAATTTGAATATGACATTTTCAACTCTTCTTTAAATAAAATATAATAAATGTCTTAATCTAACATAAGTGGATTAAAAAGGATCATATTTTAGACCTAAGGTTTATTTTGGTCTAAAAATTCTTATCCAATGAAATTAGAATAAGTTTTTGGTTAATTTTATATTATTATAATATTTTTTTATTTTTAACTACCCTATTTACCTCTAACCATGGTAAATAAAATTTAAAATTTATTATTCACCCATAATTAATTTGATCCTATTAGACCAAATTTTTCATACTGATTATGACCATATATGTTTGTTTTTTGAAATTTAATTCATAGAAGAGGTAAAATTATGTTTAATCCTAATAGGCGGGTGTGGTAAGAAGGTAGGAAAAAGTGATGTTCAAAATTTCAATAATTTTTTATATCTAAATATATTATAAAAATGATTCTAATGAACTAAATTGGATTAATATGTGTATTATTTATCTATTTTGAATTTAAATTATATTTTAAGTAATATAATTATTTAAATGAAGAAATTGGTTTTTAAACAATAATGTAGTATTTTTCACTATTCATTAAAAATTGAAACTTTTCAAAAAATTACCAAAATTTCATCCTAAGATCATTTTGATATTCTGAATTCAAATATGATGTATATTTTACCAAATTCAATTTCTAATAGTGTCTAAAATTAATTTTATTATTGTTCACAAAATGCCATAAAATTAGTTCCTTTAAGAAAATATTATTCCTAAAAATATAACTATTTTACCAAAACTGATACATTTCATATTAAATATATTTTATTTATGTGAAAACATTAAAAATAACATTTAAAAGTTATTTATTACTATTAATATTATTATATTTAATGGGTAAGTTATAAATATATCATTTAAATAATTATAATACTAAAGTGTTGTTTCATAGAAACTCAATCTTGCGTGTAATGCAAGACAAGTCGGTGTTGCATGCAATATAAGATATTGAATTTCTTTAAAAAGATAACGTACTATAAAATCATGGAGTGTTAGCACCATTTTTCTAATTTTTGATGCTTTGATATATATTCCATTGTTTTAAAACTATTTTACAACTACCATGTGAATTTATATAAATTATTTTATATGAAATGTTTATTAAGACATTGTTTGAAATATTTTCATCACTTGAAATGTAAATCATGATTTTTTTTAAATATATTATTGTACTACCATGCCTATTTATCTAAACATTAAAGATTTATTTGGTTAATTAATTTGAAATATTATTATGGAATCCTTGGTGATACCCAACTATGATTTTAGCTTACACCCTACCAGTGCCTTTTGGTTTTTAAAGATTATCTTATTCTAGGTTTGAGAAACGGTAAAGATCCACTTTGAGGTAGTTCTTATTATTGATCCTTACGAACTTAGAGATATGTTCCGGTTGGGACTAAGGTTGTTTATCCTATTTTATGGTACTTTTTGGTTGTACTTTTGGTTATCTATATCTATTTTCCTTCTGGTACAGTTCTCACTTTAGAGTTTTCATTTGAGCATATTGACTTGTAACTGTTTCTTCCACTGTTTGTGTGGAAAAATTGTTCTTAGTTTTATCTTTTGTGATGTCGGTTTCTAGTCACCAACCCATGGGTATTGGTAATTCCCTTCGGTCCATGTCAATACCATCTCGGGTTTCAGGGTACCAGGTTATCCAAACTATTTTGTGACAAAGTTTTACCAAATAAGGTTAAGCATCTTACCTTGATGTCAATATGTAGTTGGGTAATGTTTTTGGGGTATAGGAGGTAGTTGTGATTTATTTCATAGTTATATCTCACTGTAATTAGCCTTAATTCACAAGGGGTGTTTTTGGAAAGACATGTTAAGGATTAGTTCCAGTCTTTAACTTTCTTTTTATTTGGATGAGTTGAAATCCAAATTTTTTATACATATCTCTTGGAATTAATTTCCCTTTTTTATTTTTTTGAGTGTTTTTCTAATATATTCAATGTTGTTTTATTTTTTTGAGTGTTTTTATAATATATTCAATGTTTTCTTATGATGTTTTATAGTTTTATGCTTCCGGGAAGATGTGAGAATTAGATCTGGGAGGAAGCTATTAATGAAATATAGTGAGAAAACCCTCCCATGGACCAGAATCTTGTTGAAGTTATTGTGCATGTTATCCAAAATCTAGGATAAACACCTTCACTAATTCCCATTTTGTTTCTAGATAAGGAACCTTAGAGGGATGACTTGAGGATTAATTCTTCATAGTTCCTTCCCCAAAAACAATCAGTGTTCCAAGGATCCAATGATCCTCAACTAGCTGAGGACTGGTTGAGAAACATTGAGCTTCTGTTTGAGTTCTTGGAATACCTTCAAGATATAGGGACCTATCAAAAGATGGTGGGACATGATTGTGATAGAAAATAAGAACAAATAATTTTAGTGTAAAGACTTTATAGTTATTTCCACTGACCAGTTCTGTTTAGAGTCAAGGGTGTTGTCCAAGTTTTTTAAGTTTTTCAAAATCGAGAAGGATGATAGAAACATGATAGAATATACAAATCTCTTTACTAATATTGTATTGTTTTCACCTAAGATTGTAACAAATGAGAATATAAAGACTTTATAGTTATATATGGGACTTCAATATGATATTCATTATCATTTTTTCTTGCTAAATATTCCTTCTTATACTAATGTCTTATCTAGAACGTTGATGGTTGACATTGACCTAGCTGGTAATTCAGGGTTTTTAGGAGTACCATTTTCTCCTATTATAAGTTCGTTGAGTTCCTATAAAGGAAATAGGAAGTGTGATGATTCTCACATTGGTTCTCAATAATAGTATTTTTCTATACCTCCTAAAGTTCCAAGAAGAGCCCTTTGATTTATTACCAGTGTGAAAAACATAGGCACTCAAAGAGGGTTTTCACCAAGTCACCCAAAATATTTGGTTCTTGCAGACACTCAGGTAAATTGAAGAAGTTCTTCCATGTATTTTCTACTCCACTTAGTGGTGTTGGATCTTCATCAGCTAGTAAATTTGTGGTACAATTACATTCTTCATGAACAAAGGGGTTCCATCCACTGGCATCTGTAATGAAGCTTCTTCACATAGTGTAAGATTCTCTAGACGAAGCAGATATAGGTCCAAAAATTTTGATCAGTACCATCACTATATCATCATCATTAGTGACTTATTTATTTTATAATGGTGCATCTCATTCACTTATTTTAACACATATTGTGAATCTACTTAATCTTTCTATAGAAATTGTATTGTTTGTGATGTATATTACTACAAACCTTAGAACGAAGAAAGAGATAGTTCTTTATAGTCCTTCATATGATTTCTCTTTATCAGATATCAAGCTAACTTGTGATTTTCTGGTTCTCAAAACAAATCCAATTGAATTCGTTTTCAGGATGTATTTTCTCATTGTTAATAAATTCTAAATTAATTTTTATCTTCGATGGGTCTCATTTACTATGCTCGGTGGGGTGTGTCATGTCTATGAGGGAGAATGGGACATGAGGTTAAGTAGAGCATAAAATTCCTATCCAAAGTTGGGGAAAGAGATATAAATGTTTTCTTTTGACTTGGAGATATAATCTTTGTGTGATTATCTACTTCTAGTTGTCGTTGAGTTTCTTGACATTTTTCATTCTGTCTTCTCTGGTTTGCCTCTGGTAAGGGAAGCAGGGTTCACTATTGATTTAGTTCCCATTATTCAACTAGTATATATTCCTTATTACTAAAAATAACCATATGAAATGAAAGGGTTCAAGACTTGGTTTTAAGATATTTTAGATAAAGGATTTATGCACCCAAGTGTGACACCATGGGTGGTGTCGGTTCTCTTTTCTAAGAAATCTGATTGGTCACTTCACCGTTGTGTTGATTATCAAAAACTAAATTGATTCATGGTAAAGAAAAAGTATCCATTCCCATATATTGATGATCTATTTGATCGGTTGAAAGGGGAGAAGTAGTTCTTAAAGATTGATCTTTGGTCTGGTTACCATCAGTTAAGAATAAAAGAATTTGACATTCAAAAAACGAACTTTAGGATCAGGTATGGCCATTATGAGAAACTTTTCATGCCATTTGGTTAAACTAATTCTCCTACTATATTTGTAGATTTAATGAATAGGATATTCTATGAGTATCAAGATACTTTTATGGTGGTATTTTTGGATGAAATCCTTGTTTACTATAAATCCAAGGAGGATCATGTGCATCATTTGAGAGAATCACTATAGCCTCATGTGGTCTTCTTTGGTTTGGGTTTCTGCTGTGTTCTAAAGAAGGGTGATCATGTCATTTCTTATGGATCTCGTCATCTTAGTCCACATTAGAATAATTACCCAACACAGGACCTTGAACTTGAATCTATGATACACGTGTTTAAGATTTGGTGACATTACCTTCTTTGAGAAAGGTTTACTGTGTTTTTCAACTATAAGATCTTGAGTTACATCTTCTATAAAAAAATGTTTGAATCTTCACCAGAGATTTTGGGTGGAATACCTACAATATTTTGATTTTAACATCACATATACCCCATGTAAAGGGAATTTCATCATAGATTCTTTAATCATGAAACTTCTGATCTAGGCCATGATAGAATCATTGGAACAGTGGAACTTGGTGGATCTTTTTGCGCAGTTGCATATTAGAATATGGGATTTAGGGTTTTAGGTTTCCTTGTCTAGTTTTTATTTGAAATAACATCTTCTCAAGATGATTATTAAGGAAAAATATATTGATGATGAGGACTATTGAATTATAGAATCTCTTTATGGTGGGAATATTATGGTTTAGTGGTCATTCTCTATAGGGGAATTCTATGTTATCGGAATTTTTTTGGTGTACCGTTATTGGTTAGGAAATCTGTGATGGGATATTGTCAAAGTTACAAGTGGGCAGTGCACCTAGGAACCATGAATATGCTCTATGACATGCAGTGATGATTTTGGTGGTTAGGTATGAGATGAGGTATTGAAGATTTTTTATCTCATTATTATACTTACAAATAGGTCAAGGATGATCACCAGAGACCTTCAGGTTTGATGCATCCACTTCCAGTTCTGAATTGAAAGTGGGATGATATATCTATGGATTTTTTGTTCGGGTTTCCTCATACCAAGATAAATAAGAATTTGATATGGGTTTTGATCTATAGGCTAACCAAATCATCTCACTTTATACCAATTCGTGATACAACCAAAGTTGAGGAGTTGGTAAATCATATGTGAAATAGATTGTTCATTTTCATGGAGTTCCATATTATATAGTCTCTAATAGAAATCTATGGTTTACTTCTTTCTTTTGTAGAGTCCTTTAGGAGGCACTAGGATCTAATGTTTTTTTGAGTATGGAATGCCACCCACAGTTATTTGGGAAGACGGAAAGAGATATACAGATTCTTGAGGATATACTTCTTACTTGTCTACTTAGCTTTGGTGGGGCTTGGGATGACCATTTGGGGCAGGTTGAGTTTTCTTATAACAATAGTTACCAGTCTACAATAAAAATGGACCCTTTTGAGGCCTTTTATAGTTAGCCTTAAAAATCTATATTGTGTTGGTTGAGATTTTTGAGAGTTCCTTAGTTGGACCAAGCTTGGTTCAAGAGATAAGGAAAAAGTTTCAGTTGATTCATTAGAGAATTTTTACATCATAGAGCCAGTGTAAGTCTTATGTTGATCATTTTTATAGACCATTGAAATTTTTAGTTGTTTATCAGGTTTTTTTGAAAGTTTCACCTCATTTGGGTCACATACAACTTGGGTGGCAAGGGAAGATTTCTCCATATTTTTTGGGACCTTTTTAGGTTGTTTATATGGTTTAGAAAGTGTCTTATCATTTAACACTTTTGTTGGTCAGAGTAGATTACTCAAGAGGTGAGGGTGAATTGAGTACCTATAAAAATTTCTGTAAAAAGTATTTCTAAAAGATTTCCCCAAAAATTAGATATTGCCCAGTTAATCAAGGTTATATGGTTATAATAGTTTGACTGTTTGAATAACTTCTTAGAAGATTGATTAGTTCTCAGTAATCTTAATATCAGTTATTAATATTACTTTTGAAGCTATTATACTAAGACAAAATAGTTATAGCTTCTTTCTAAGACTAAATATCAAAGTGAATTTAGTGATTTCATAATTATACGAAAGATCAATAAAACAGAGAAGACTAAATTAATTAGCACAACGGATATGAAACATGTGGGTTAGTCTCAAGTCGAGACCTAATACACTCCACTTGGTGATCACCTGCCACCAAGAAGTTTATATAAATAAAATTGATCCACACCCTAGATCGGGGTTAAACAATAGTACACAGGACTGTCTAGGCCACACGGGGACCTCTTCCATAATTATTCATGGGTACAAAATACCATTCCACACAGGGACCTCTTCCACACTTATCAGTGGGTATACACAAGAGTAAAGGAAAGTTTGAGTAGGGATATCTTGTATCCTTTAGTTTAATGCAGGAGACAGAGTGTGTTCCTATACAGATATACACTCTTCTCAAAAGTTAATAAAAGATACACAACAGAGTAGAAATATTGAGATAGGTTTAGAAGTGCTCTGATTATTGGTCTTTGCAGCTCTGGACTTTTGAGATGAAGCAGATGCAGAACTCAAGTCCTCATATGGAAAACAGAGAGTCGCAATTCAGCTTGTGTTCTTCGTGAGGTTTGATAGTGTGAAGATATAACGCCATGGCCCTAGTTACCCAGAGTCGGTGAATTATTTTAATACATTGGCATGATTACAAGGAATCAATTCCCTAAGGACCGAACGGTTTAGTAGTCTTGGAAAATATATTACATACATGAATGTTACATTACACTTTATAACATACAAAACAACATAAATAATCCTTTATGAACGCCATTATTCCCTTGTCTTAACCCTACATATCAATCACAATACACTTCTTGGAATCCTGGGAAAAATAAAACATAGAAAGGGGTGAGCTCAAACGCTCGGTAAGGGTAAGCAATACAGCGGAAACTTTCATAAATAAGCATAAACATTTAAGGCAATGTATAAAACTAAAACAAAATCCTTTTCAACATAAAATTCATCATAATACGGCATATATAAATCAAAATAATTCCATTTACTTACTCAGATGGATATTATACTAGTCAAATAATCACATGTAATATCAATAGCCACTTTCATAATGATGGAATGCACAATGCCAGACTATCATAACCACATAGTCAAGGCCTTGTGCTAAGACTACAAATAAGATTTTGTCAAGGCCTTGTTCCAAGACACTAGTTTGTCTCATGAGACCTACCGATGCATCGAGGAGATATAGCGGGATCCACCCGTCACTTATTAAGTCCAATTTATTCCTCATATGAAAAGGTTTAAACATAATATAAACATTCGTATTAAAACTATCATACGAAATGTCGATACTTTATCCATAAACCATGAATGGTGTAAAAATAACACATCCAAAGTCAAACATATCACAAAACCTTCAATAAAATATGGAAGTTTTGTATCATAATAAATCAACTTCAAATAAGCTTAAAATTAATCAAAGGATGTTGACATAGATGAAAATGTTTTGTAAAAATCTTTGAGAGAAATATCCCTTTTTCATAAAAACATTTAAAAGTTACACAATTTATAAAGGAAGACATTTAAATACATTTTTGAATCAAAGTTTCCCATATCACTTTGAAACTTTTTCAAGGAATTATTATTTTTAAAACATTCATGTCCATATAAATAAATCCTTAAAAACCATTTTGAAAACATGGACATTAATGATAATGATTTAGAAGAATAAATATTTAAAAAATTTAAAATTGTGTTTTAGTAAAAAGTCCTTTAAAAATAATCCCTTTGAAAACTCTTTTATGAATCATGGACATGGATATTAAATATGTCTCAGTATATACTTACATAAAAACAACCTCGGATAATAATGAGATTGTGAGATTAACCCTTACCAATTTGGTAACTTACGAAACATACACCCCATGAAAGAAGTATCATACAATGAATATGTAAATACACATAAATTAAAGTGTGTTACACAAAGAATACAATTATGGGCAGTACATACACCACACAAAATTTAATATTGGCAATATTGAATGAATCTCATGGGAATAAGGAGTGAGATGAAAACCCCTTACCTTGCACCTTATTTTAGTTGAGGGTACGTTTAACCTCCTGTATGAAGACCATAGTATGTTATTAATTTATACGAGAACCATATTAATATTTATGATATCATACATTATTCATTTATGACTTTATACTACCCATTAATAATAATTTCAATGTTAAATTAACATTTTGGGTAATAATTGCTTTCTTTATCGTACGTGTTTTAACTTGTTACTCTTGATTATATCACTTAGATAATGATTTAAATACTTCCAGAATATAATAAATGATTTATATATCATATATATTTAGAATATAAATATGTATAATAGACAAATATATGAAATGGAAAACACCGTTTATGGAGACGGTAGTCCGCATGTACGCATAAACGTTGTTTCCATTTTCATATCATATTGAATAGAAGTAAGTGAATAAGATATATGTAAGTAAATAAATACTTATATAAATATATATATTCATTATAATTATTATGTAATATATTACATACTTATTAGTAATATATATTTTTATAATCGGTGATGAATGGTGAACTTGGAAATAAATCTCATTGCATCGTGGAGATGGTAATATGTACGTACGCACGAGCGGCAATATCATTTCTTTAAAAGTGTGGAATTGGATGTTATATAATATATAAAAAATTATTATCATGTTATATTTATTATTTATATTAATTACACATCATTATTATACCCATCCAAATAATAATGTATTGAATAACAATTACACCACGACGTGGAGACGGTAAGTCGTACGTACGCACGTATGGTGACATGTTATTAAAATGATGGATGGAATAATGAATTTGGTTTTACCATATTTATAACAAAATCACAGTTTATAGAAGATACTGGAGTTATTATTTTAGAATGGAAACAACAAAGAAAAATGAAGTGGAATAAGAAAGGAACTTGAAAGAGGTGATGGAATATTTACCTCTTCTTCGGGTTCTTCCTTTTGATTTGATCAAAAGGGATCCTTAGGTTGGATTTTTGACTAAAGGAAGGTCTTTAATATGAAGTGAGGATATTTGAGAGGGTATTTGGGTAGATTTTGGCCGAGTCAAATGGATTTGAAGGTGTGAATTAGAGTGAAGGGGGTGCCCTTTTATAAGAGGGGTGAGGGGCACCTTAGAAAAAACTTAAAATATTATTTTATAATAAAATAATTTTCAGTTTATAATGGCACCAAAATGTATTATTTAAAGGATAAGGTGGGTATGGGTCGAAAAATACTCAAACAATAGGTTTTAGACAGGTTTGGGTCACCATATTAACTTTATCTTTTTGATTTAACTCTTAGTTAATTAGTTTGACATTTACCATGTCTCTTTGTATTTTTATATTATATGGTTAATAAACTTACTATAAAATTCCAAGAGACCCACAAGTGGTTAATTAATGATACACATGTCATTATATAAGTCTTTTGGCTGAACCTTAGATTTTTAGGAATATTATATCAATTTATAATATAATATTTGTTTTAAAAACTCCTTTATGTCAATTTTAACACTATTTAATAATTGATTTTTGTTAAAGCCTTAACAACTTTATTAATTCGAAAAAAACTCATTTAATAAATCCTAACATGTCATATTAACCAATAAAATTCGTGTATGTCATCAAAACATTCAAATTATATTTATTTTAACATTTATAATACCAATTATTTTATTCTTTCATTAATAAGGAAAATACTACATAATTATTGTGTCATAAATAAATTTAATTATTAAATGTTTAAAAATTATAAATAAAATACCATTAGGTATTAAATCTTTTTTATCTTTCTAATTAATATTTATAGTTGAAAATATAACATATATAACCCTCTGTAAAAAAAATTTCTAAAATATATATGTTTATGTCATTTTTGTATTTACTTTAACTTAATTAATATAAAGTGTCATTATCACTTACAAGTGGCTCCATGGGGTCCCAAAATTGACCCAAATATTCCCATGGTCGGACATGTATCAACCAATAGGGTTAGGACACGATTTAGGGTAATTTAACATTATTATAATATTATTTGTTTACCCTTATTAACCGGATTTACCCTTTAACCATGGTAAATAAAATATTTACCAAAGTAATTATTCAAAATGTCTAAAAATAACAGTTACCTATTTACACAATTTGGACCTCCTGATTATAAATATGGAATCCATTTTTCTAAATTCAAAACACATAAGAGGTAGAAATTAATTTAAAATTGATTCCCGTTGTCAAAACAAAAAGCGTGCTTTTAAGAAATAATAACTATCAAAAGATTGGTACTTGCTTATGTCCGGTTTAAATGTGAAATTAATTCCAATGACCAACATTGGATTAAATGGTAAAAATATAATCTATTTATACTTAAAAACCATTAAAATTTATAATTTATCACTATAACGTATTTTAATTAAAAAGGTTGTTTTCAGTTAAAATATAGTATTTTTCACTATTCACCCAAATATGAAAGTTATCAGAAAAACACCAAAAATTTATTGAAACTAAATTATTATATACTGATTATAATGAAGAATTTTATTTTTTCAAACTGAATATATAAATGTTTCAATTATTGTATTTAAAAAGTGTTCGCCATTAAAAGGCGGTAAAATTGCATTTTTTTTAAAATACTTCTTTTACCTGAAAAAAATGAATTTGTCCTTACATTATGTCTATAAAACTCATAATATAGATTCTAAAATTATAAGAATTATATAAAATTCAAAATTCAATTAATACTATTCATAACCGCTTTTGAACGACTAGTTTGGTAAGTTGTGGTGCGCTTGAATTTGATGTTGCGTGTAATGTAAGTTATTGAATTTCTTTCAAGAACTAACATACTATGAAATCTTGGGGTGTGACAAAAGACGTTCTTGGTTTTGGGATTTAAATATTCTTCATGTGTTCTTCAGCAGTGTCGAGTTGCATGCAATTGGTCTTTCTTCAAAAATTTACTCTAAGTGTGTTCTTCGTTATGGTGCTCACACCCGCTTGGTTTTCTTTCTCATGCCTATATTATTTCTAGGTAGCACTTTTCTTTTATCTTGGGAAGCATGTGTTGAGTCCGAAAGTTTTCATGTATTCTGCACCTCGTACCTCGTACTGTCAGATGATATGTCTACAAGGAAACATTAATTATGTCGGTGCATTAAAATCTTCAAATATTATCGTTAGAGATTAAATTGAAAAATGACAAAACATATTAGGAAACTGTGTCATAGTATGTCATGGAGATGGTGTCTCCTTCACACGGTGTCTCGTTCACAGTGTCTTGTTCACAGTGTATTGTTTACAGTGTCTTGTTCACGGTGTCTTGTTCACAGTGTCTTGTTCACGGTGTCTTGTTCACGATGTCTTGTTCACGGTGTCTTGTTCACATTGTCTTGTTCACAGTGTCTTGTTCACGGTTTCTTGTTCACGGTATCTTATTGTTCACGGTGTATCAAGGTTACATTTTCTCATTTCATGGTGTCTGCTTCATGGTCCCAGAAAGACATAACCAGTGGCAGACTCACAGTGTCTCAGACTTTTCAAAATAATCATCTTCGGACTTAAGGAATGATGATCATATAATGGATTAGACTTAATCATTTTTCAAAGAAGATATTATAAAAGTAAATCAAGGATAGTATAAAGTAATTAAACATAATGTAGAGAAATTAAGATCTTGAATGGATCTTATTGAAGCATGAGAATACTTAAACACTACTACACATGATTTGAAATAATTTACAGGATTTAACCAGGTTGAATAGGATTTGTGATCATTAAAACATGATTAGTACATGTGGAGTCCAACAATCTCCCCCTTTTTGATGATCACAAAGCATGTAGATTTAAAGTGTATAAAGGGTCCAAATATTATAGATATAGATATAAAATTTGAACATAACATATATATATAGATTTCTCCCCCTTTTGGGATTATCAAAAATATAGAATAAGAATAGACAAGAAAAGTGCACAGTCCATTAAAGAAAATAAGGTCCAATACAAACAAAAGAGAAATACAAAAGTAATATCATTCCTATCAAAAAGGAGTAAGAACTGTTCTTCTTTAGGGACTGGCCTTCTCTTTGCCTTTAGCAATAGTAGAAGAGGAATCCATAGGAGCTGAAGTGGAGTTAGAAGAAGGGATTGAGCTGGTTGATAGAGAAGGTAAAGGTAGGCCTTCAAAAACCGATGGAGCCAGAGTAGGATTAATAGAATATCAAGGAAGTTGTTTATCAAGGATCATAGGCCTGATCTGACTCAGTTCTTGGCTGATAGACATAGTAGTGGAGGATAGGGCAGAGGTGAAGGTAGGAAGACCAGATCTCAGAGGTGCAGCCGCAGGAGAAACAATGGTTGTAATCTGTACATGAAGGTAAGGCCTTAGAAACTTAATGAAATAAGTAATGATCTCTCCACCATACTTCATGTATTTTTCAAAATCATACTTTTTTTCCATAAACTTATTCAACAATCGAGTAAACTTTGTGAGCTTTTGTACTTGGGTATTGAAAGCTTGAGTCATAGGAGGAATCCATAGATTTTCCACAAGATACTTGAAATGATTTTTCACATTAGTTTTGGAGAATATTCAGTTGAAATAGAAATCCACTTTATTTTCAATCTCCTGTTGAGCATCATTAGAAATTTTAGAATGGATTTGGACTAGATCAAGAACTCGGTCACTGTTCTTGATAACTTCAGAGAGAGAAGCTGCGTTGAAACCACTGAGTAAATTTTTAAGCTCTTATTTGAATACTATTATAAGAAGATCACTATCTAAATAGGGTTTAGAGGATTGACAAGAGGCTTTAGAATCATTGAAAATTGTGGTGAGAGATTTAAGTTGGTTTGGAACTTTTTGAAGACATCTCGTATATTCAGCAATGAGTTTGTTAAGATTTACAACAAGCTCTCTCATCTCCTTCACATTATGTTTGTTTCTTTCAGTGACCTTTTCATCTAGGGAAGACAAATAAGGTTGAATCTGAGACACAAGTGGGTCTTGAGTAACAGAAGGTTCTACAGGAGGAGAAGAAATCTTTGGTCTCGAATGCATCTCTTTTTTCATTTCTTCAATCATACCTCCCAAAGTATTCACTCCATCACTAAGGAGCCTGTTTTCAACTCTAACTTCCTGAATTTCATGAAGCATTTTAGGTTGAATCTTCCAAATAACTTTCTCCAACAACAGTGAGGCATCCTTCTCACTTAAATGTGTCACACAAGCAGGTTGAGAATTCAAGATCTTTTCAACACCAGACAAAAGGGTAGCACCAAATTCTTTTATATCATCCTTACTCACCAAGGATGATTGGTCTCATAAAGGTTCAGAAACATGTATTGATACGGTTTCAGGTTCCTTTGCAGGGGCTATATAAGAGACTGATTTCAACTAGAACAAAGAGGAACGGTCAAGGCCTTTTGCTGAGACTTGTTGAGAGTCATCCACATCAGAGAAACTGGGGAACTTATATTGAGTGTCTATAAAGTTCAGAGCAACCATATTTGGTACTTCTAGAGATTCCAGATTTTGGGGTTGCTCCCCATCAATGGTTGCATCCTTCTCAGGACTGAGAGGCTTAGGGTCTTGATCTAATTCTAAGAAAATAGCTCTTTGTTCCTTACCCATTTCCTGCCTAGCCAGCCAAAAATCTAGCTCCATCCTTTCTTCAGCCGAAGGGATGATTTCAAGAGTATATTTTTCCACTGTTAATTCCTCAAGATTAGATTTTTGCATACCAGGTAGCTCTTCCATTATAGGTTCTTTATTCTTGTTAGATTCTTTGGAAACAGAGTCTGTTTCAACCTCAGGTTGATCCTCCAGATTAATAGCATCTTTAAAAGTAGGGACTTCTTCTTTAAGAACTTCAAGAGGAACAAAAGTATTGTCTTTCTTAACAGAAATAGTTTCTCTAGGAGGCATAGAAGCCTCTTCTTCTTCTTCTTGATAAGAGTACTCAACAATATCATATGGTTCCAAAACAGGATCAGAAATATTTCTTGGTCTTGAGGGATGTTCCACTGGATTGAATTTCTCATAAACTCTATCATTGTCTTCCACCCATTCCTTTTTCCAAGGATTCCAATTTATCTTCATTCTCTTGATAGTGGATTTTGAGAGGCAGAAATCACAATCCTTAATTTCTTCCTCATTAGGTCCAACCATACCTTTGGCATGAAGCATGGCTGAGATAATCCGAGAGTAACAGGGAAGTTGACTTGCATGTGACTTTGATCAGCTCACACATATGGTGTATGATATACTTGCATAGGTTGATCTTATGCCCATTTTTCATAAGATGAATCAAAAACACATCCTGATATTTTAAAACAACAAAATCACCTTTTTTGGGACTAACCAGATTCTATATAAACTTGAACAGAAGCCTTGATTCTCCATCTAGTTCAGCAGTAATGGCTCTCCTCTAGGTGCCATTTCCAGTTAAGGCTTTCAAATCATCCTCCAGATCAAAGAATTTAGTAGAAGGTGTAGGTCCTCTTTGATAATCCTCACATATGCCTTCATGAGGTAACCTAAGGCATGCAGCCCATAACCTCAAATAGAATGAGCATCTCTGTCCATTGATCCATCTTCTCATGACATAACTATCACCAAAATCAAAAGAGAATTATACATACTGGTAAAACTAAGCTACTAACTTAGGGTAGATAGGTCTGTTTTCCTTCGAAAACCACTCTAACCAGTATTTTTGTTCTAAAACTTTTAAAAACAAATAATTACTAGTTATAATCCATTTATAGAAGACCTATTTCCCATGTACTACAACTTGGTTTGCAATATTTGGGTTTAGAGTCCCTTCGGGTGCTAGCTTGGGTGCAATATTCTTCTTCTTTGAGCTATGTTTCTCAGGAGTCGATGATGAAGGGTGCTTTATCATGGGCATCTACCGAAGGTTCAAGAGAGAGAGAAGAGTTTCAGGGTTAAAGAATGATTAAAAATGAGTAAATAGAAGAAACACCAAGTGAATAATCGAGTGATACTTTCTTTATTTTATCATTTAGGAATATCAAACATCGCAAAAGAAAATTCACGGGAAAGTAAAGAGGGGAAAAGAATAATTACCACGATATGGGTTTTTTACAAAAAAAATCATAAATAATATTTATGGTGAGACCGTGTCTAGTCATTATGGTGAGACAGTGAATGCACGTTATGGTGATATAGTGAACAAACTTTACAGTGAGACAGTAAATGAACTTTACGGTGAGACAGTAAATGAACTTTACGGTGAGACAGTAACTGTCAGACAGTAATCACGAAATACTAACTGAGAAACAGTAATCATGAAATAGTAAAGTATAAAACAGTAAGATATCAAATCAGTAAGACATGAAACAGTAAGATATCAAATCAGTAAGACATGAAACAGTAAGATATCTATTTGAGGTTTATCATGCCTAGTTCATGCATGATGTAGTCTATTCTTTCAGAAGTTAATGGTTTGGTGAATATATCAGCAAGACGATACTCAGTACCAATGAATTCCAAAGTGATATCACATTTTTGATAATAATCTCTCAAAAAGTGATGTATTACATCAATATGCTTTGTCCTAGAATGTGAAATTGGATTTTTTGAGATGTTAATAGGACTTGTGTTATAATAGTTTATAGTTACATGCCTGAATTGATATCCATAATCTAGTAATGTGTGTTTTATCCACAAAATTTGTGCACAACAATTGACAGCAGCTATGTATTCAGCTTCTACAGTAGATAATGCAACAGAGTTTTGTTTCTTATTACACCATGATACTAGTGACTTACCTAAAAATGACATGTTCCAGAGGTGATTTTCTATCTAACTTACAGCCACCAAAGTCAGTATTAGAATAACTCACTAATTCAAATGATTGTCCCCTAGGATAGAACAGTCCTAAATTGGGTGTATGCTTGAGGTATTTGAAACTTTTCTTTACTGCATTTAAATGAGAATCTTTAGGATTTTCTTGAAAACGAGAACACATACACACACTAAACATAATGTTAGGATGACTATCAGTTAAGTGGAGTAAACTTCTAATCATTCCTCTATAAGTGGTTTGATCAACAGATTTCCCATCTTCATTAAGATCCAACTTAAAAGTGGTACTCATGGGAGTGTCACTACTTTTAGTACTATCCAATCCAAAAAGTTTTATAAGATCTATAGTATATTTGATTTGAGTTAAAATAATTCCATAATTATTTTGAAAGATTTTAAATCCAAGAAAGAATTTTAGTTCACCCATTAAACTCATTTCAAATTCATTTTGCATCATTTTAGAAAAATCAACACATAAATAATTTTTTGAAGATCCAAAAATAATATCATCTACATAGATTTGAACAACTAAAACATCATTAGAAATTTGTTTTATAAAAAGGGTAGGATCGGATATTCCTTTTGTAAAACCTTTGGAAATAAGAAAAGTACTCAACCTATCATACCAAGCTCTTAGAGCTTTCTTTAAACCATATAAAGCTTTTGATAATTTAAAAATATGATTTGAAAAATGGGGGTTTTTAAAACCAGGGGGTTGTTCTACAAAAACATCATCAACTATATACCCATTTAAGAATGAACTTTTAACATCCATTTGATATAGTTTGAAATTCAGATGTACAACATAGGCAAGCAAGATTCTAATGGCTTCAAGTCTAGATACTGGTTAAAAGGTCTCTTTATAATCAATTCCTTCTTCTTGACTATATCCTTGTGCAACTAATCTGGCCTTGTTTCTAACTATGTTACCAACTTCATCTACTTTATTTCTGAACACCAATTTAGTGCCTATGGTGAATGTGTCCTTGGGTCTTTCAACAAGTTTCCGAACTTTGTTTCTTTCAAACTAATTAAGTTCTTCTTGCATCGCCATCACCCAAAATTCATCATTGATAGCATCATTAATTTTTTTAGGTTCAAGTTGTGACAAGAAGACTTGATGTTCAACCTGATTTCTAAGAGAAGCTCTAGTTTGAGTTCATTTGTCTAAGTCTCCTATAACAGCATCTAAGGGATAGTTCTTAGGATTTCTAATAGCTCTAGAAAATGAGGGACTAGAGATTTTAGGTTCATTAACAGGTTCAGGTTCATTGTGACTTGATTCTATGGAATTTCCAGAACTAGAAGTTTTCACAGATTCTTTCACAGAATGGTTTGAGGATTTTGGATTAATGTTTAGATTTGATACATCATCCTTCAGGTTTTCTAGAATGGTTTTAGGCTCATGCGGATTTGTTTCATCAAATTTTACATGAACATATTCTTCCACACATTTAGTTCTTTTATTGAACACTCTATAGACTTTACTAGAAAAGGAATATCCTAAAAAGATACCTTCATCACTTTTGGGTGTAAATTTGTCAATATTGTCCTTATTATTAAGGATATAGACTTTACAACCAAAAACTTTGAAGTAGTTAACCTTGGGTTTTCTATTGTTACATAACTCATAAGGGGTCCTTTTAAGAATAGGTCATATTAATACTCTATTGATTATGTATCATGTTGTATTGATAGCTTCAGCACAAAAATAAATAGGTAGGTCATACTCACTAAGCATTGTTCTAGAAATCTCTTGTAGGGTTCTATTTCTTATCTCCATAACTCTATTTTTCTGAGGTGTTCTAGGGGCAGAGAAATTGTGATTATAACCATTTTGTGAGAAAAAGTATTCAAACTCTTGATTTTTAAACTCACGACCATGATCACTTCTTAAGGATTTAATTCTAAGTCCACTAAGATTTTCTACAGACTTGGAATATTTAGTAAAATAAGAGCAAGATTCACTTTTGTGATCCATAAAGAAGGTCCAAGTATGTAACACCCCAAGATTCCATGGTACGCTCCTCTTTGAATAATAGAGCAGCGTGTGTTGTACGCAACCTCGAGTTCTAACACACCGCGACCAATAAAAGTAGCAGTTATGAATAGTAATAACCACTTTTCGAAATTATATATATTTTACATTTCAAAATGGACTTCATTTTTGGATTCGTAATATCGAAATTAGCCTATGTTGAATTTTTGGTATTTTTCTGAGAACTTCCAATTTTTTATGAATAGTGAAAAATACTTAAAAACAACTTTTTTAATCAAAATAATTTATAGTGATAACTTATACTATTGAGTGGTTTTAAATTATAATTAGAATATATTTTTACTATTTTATCCAATGGTGGTTATTAGAATTAATTTAACATTGAAATTGGACATAAACAATTGTCAATCTTTTGATATATATTGTTTCTTAAAAACACGCTATTTGTTGTGACAGCGGGAATTAATTATGAAATTAATTAATGCAACTTATATGTTTGGAATTTTTTAAAATAGAAATCATTTTTGAATTTGTAATATCAATTATATCTTAGGGTGAAATTTTGGCATTGTTATGAAAAACTTCAATTTTTGATAAATAGTTAAACCACTAAGTGGTAGTTAAATAACCAATTTTTTCATTTAAATGAAATATTACCACTTCTGTGATTTGAATTTCAAAAATCCAACATAAATGGTTGTTATTAGGAAGTAAAATGTGGTTCAATGGGATTAAAATAATTTTTTTTGTGAATAGTAACTTTTAAGTTTAATTAATCGCGATTAAAGGTAATTAGTGAAATTTAAGGTAAAAATGATATTATAAAAATATGAAATGACCTTGAAACTTGTCCTAAACCTATTATATGAGTCATGTCCGACCAAGACAATACATGGGTCAACTTGGGGACCCCATGGAGCCACTTTGGTAGGAAAATGACATAAATAACTTTTATTTAAAGTTAAAATAAAAATGTCAAAACATAAGTTGTTTTAATAAAACAATTTTTAAATGGAGTTATACAAGTCATATTTTTGACTATAAATATTAATTATAAAGATAAAAAGATTTCCTACATCATGATAATTTTTTTATAATTTTTAGACATTAAATAAATTAAATTATTTATGACACCATGATGATGCCGCGATTACCTCATTAATTAATGATTTAAATAAAATAAAAGGATAATGTAAAATCTAAGGCTTAAACTTGTAAAAAACCTATTGGATGAGTATATTTCTAACCCTTATCACCTTATCCTAGAAATATATCATTTTGTGACCTTTAGAATCCGAAAATCATTTCTTAATAAAGTAACATTTCATGACATTCCAAGAGTGCCCCTCCTCTCCACTTATAAAAGGCCCCCACCACTACCACCTTACTCACACTATAAAAGCCTTTTGGCTCGGCCAACCTCTGACCAAATACTCTCCCAACTTCCCTCCCTTACTCCTAGAAGCCTCACTTTGGGCATAATTCTTCCCATGGAAGCCTTTGGATCAAATCAAAAGAGTTACCCGATTTTAAGGTAATATCTTCGCTTATGTTATTTTGTTTTATTTTGCTTATCCAACCCACTAAACTCTTTTTATTCATTTCTTTTGTAACAACACCAGTATCCTAAATATACTAGGATTTTTTTATGATAAGTATTCGAGCTACACTTACACACACCTACATCTAATGGTTAAAGAACATACTGTTTCTGTGGATGGCGAATTTCTGCCTCACGAAACGATGATTGTTCAACACTCATATAACACATTCAAAGGTGGACATTAAGATTTCACTATATTTATACATAATATATAATATGTTTATGTTTTACTTAAGGTTCTTTATTTTTCATTTATGGCATACCTTTATTGTTTCCATTATGGGTAAACGCGATATTTTCATTTTAGGAAGTGCGGACTACCGCCCCCTCAAAGTGATTTGAATCGTTAATGCCATATGTGGGATGTATAAAGGATGGAGTAAATGATATTATATATGATATTATACTATAATTATAATATACCTTTATATCATTATTATTTCATTAAATACGAAATAGAAATGAAAGTAGCGTTCATGCGTACGTACGGCTTACCGTCTCCATGAACGGTGCATTTCATTTCTTACCTCTAAACGTTATGGAATATTATAAATGCATGTATATACTGTATATATATGAGATATATGATATCTATATCATGAATATAATTTTGGATATAATGGATATTTCACCACATGAATAACTTGTAATTATAAGAAGTTTATTTTTGACTCAAGTACCAACGATCGACAAAACAACCGTTATTAACTTAAATAATTACATAATGTTCATAACATGGTAATAAGTGATATAAAAGGAATAAAAACTTTAAAAGGTTCTTAAGAAATTATAAATTAACTCTAGTTTATTATTCATGAGGTTAAAGAATGGTCGAGTCAAGACAGGACGCAAGGTAAGGGAACTTCTTAACCCAATTTCTATTCTTTGGGTTAATCTCCTACTTTCAAATTATGTCATGATATTATTATGTCCTATCTTGTATTTGTACTTTATTTATGTGTACTTATAGTGAATACACATAATAGATCTACTTTATTTAAAAAAATTATCTTTTTAAGGGTCTTCGTCTCAATCTCCTTTCATTGAGGCATATTTTGTTTTATACACAACTTTCTTTTATACGGTATATAAACCCCTTTGACTTTGAATTTTATTCAAAAAGGAATCTTTTTTTACAAAGCGTTTTACTAAATGACAAAAGGAATGTTTTTGTCTTACGTATGCGGTGACAACGACTTCTCTGTCGCCGTGACCATTATTTGTGTTTCGGCTTCCTCTACAAGCCATAACTTTTTTTAATGAAAAATAAATACAAAGTTTTAACATTATTTTATTTTGGTATTGAAAATGGTTTTGAAAGTGTTTTTATTATATCAATGTGTTTTATTGATATCTTGTGATTGAAATATGGAAATGTTATGTTTCCTTTATGCATATTTTATGTGATACGATTACGTTATGGTTTATGATATGTTTAAACCTGATCATATGAGGAATGCATTGGACTTAATAAGTGACGAGTGGAGCCCGCTATAGCTCCTCGATGCATCGACAGGTCTCATGAGACAAACTAGTGTCTTGGCACGAGGCCTTGACAAAATCTTATTTGTAGTCTTGGCACGAGGCCTTGGCTATGTGGTTATGATAGTCTGGAATTATGCATTCTATCATTATGAAAGTGGTTATTGATATTTCATGTGATTATTCGACTAGTAGAATATTCATGTGAGTAAGTAAATGGCATTATTTCATTTTACTTTTTCCATATTATGCTAAAGTTCAAGTTTAAAAGGTCTTTGTTTTTGTTATACATTGACTTAAATGTTAATGTTTATTTATGAAAGCTTCTGCAATATTGTTATCCTTACTGAGCATTTGAGCTCACCCCTTTCAATGTTTTAATATTTTCCAGGATGTGAAGAAGTATTTTATGAATGACCTGCAGGGATAGTCAGAAGAGTATATGAGTGTGGACTATGAAGACTTTGTTATTAGTTTTTCGCTTTATGATGTAATGTAACATTTATGAATGTATCTAGTGTTTCCAAGGCTACTAAACTAATCGGTCTTTTGAGACTTGATCTTTTGTGATCATGCCAATGCTACGCAATAATGCACTGACTCTGGGTAACTGGGGTCGGGGCATTACAGTTGGTATCAGAGGTAGTTTAGTACTAACCTTGGAAGCTAGATTTAGATAAACTCTGATTAGAGCACATAGCCCGAAGATAGACTTTAAGGATTAGTATAGAAGAACTTCCTAGAATTTTGGTATTATAGAGATTTTGTGAGTTTTTCGAGCAATACATCCCTGTCTGGATACGAGCAGGTAGAGGCGGCTCTGGAACATATGTACCTAGGGGTAAAACCCGAAAACACCACTTTGAGCTAGACTCGAACGGGAACTGGTGCACCACAACGGGCCTTGCTGCACTCTTGGTTACGACACTCCCGGGGGATATGCTTAGGATAATTCTCATTTTCTTTACAAACCAATATAAAGGGTTATGAGTATATACTTCCTCAAAGAAAACATTTTTATGGATTATATCCATAAATAGTTCAATTTATGTTAATTATTTTACAAGTATGGAATTATGTATTTTGATTCATAAACTAATCTAGTTTATGCCATTATTTAGAAATGGCGCCTAGTAGAAGGAATGGAAACTGTATCAATGCACGCACTCCGTGTAGGGATTGCCCTCCTGCTCAAGATAATTATTGTGGAGCTGGAGATACAACTGGTGCTGAACAACTTATTACCATACTGGGAAAACTCACTCAGGTTATGAATAATAACCTTACTCATATGGAGCACCCTGATCCACAACGTGGAGGATCAATGTTAGACCGCTTCATGAGGCAAAAACCGCCAACATTTAATGGGGGTACAAATCCATTAGTAGCTTAGCAATGGATAAACTCCTTAGAGATAATATTCCACGCCTTGGGGAGTAGCGAAAGGGAGAAGGTTGTCATGGCAGTCTACCGCCTCACTGGAGATGCTGATCAATGGTGGTCATTGATTCAAAATACAAAGGAAGATGAAGAAGTATCAAGTATGGAATGAAGAGAGTTCAAAGATCTTTTCTTAGAAAAATAATTTCCTCGTGACCATCGAGCAGATATGGAAAGACAATTTCTGAGTCTGAGACAAAAGGAGGATGAGAATGTCGCAAAGTATGAGGCCAACTTTATAAGGTTAGCGAGGTATGCTGCAGATTATATACATAACCCAAGGAGTAATATTGATCATTTATTTGATGGGTTAAAACCATTTCTCCATCGAGATTTATTATCACAATCCTTCTCATCGTACGAAGATATTTTCTCGTGTGCTATCAAGATAGAAAAGGAATTCTCTAAGTCTTATGACAATAAAGTAAAGTAAGAGAATAAGAGAACGGTGGAATAAGAGACAGATAAAGGGAAAAAGGGAAAGAAGGATTTTCCATTATGCGATAATTGTGGGAAGAATCACCCTGGTACTTGCCTAAAAGGAATGGTAGTTTGTTATAAATGTGGAGAAAAAGGTCACTAGGTGCGTGATTGCAAGGGAAAGAAAGAGGCTATCAATGTTGAATGCTACAATTGTAGAGAAATGGGGAATTATGCAAATGAATGTCCTAAGCATCAGGGAAACTAACCTCAGAAAAGGCCAAGGGATCAAGGCAAATCTTATGATGTGACTACAGTTGAAGCAGAATAATTAATGTATTGGTTCTTTTGGACTCAAGGATTATATTCTGGTTATAAGAATAATGTGATATATATAAGGATTGTACTGCATTACTTGTTATTTTCAATAAGGTTTTAATATGATGAAGGTAATCATATTTTTAGTATGTGACAATAAGAGAAACTTCAATTTGTTTGGGGAATCTAATGTTACAATTGATTTTGGAATTTAAGGACCTTTTAGAGAAAGTCTGGATTGAGGTATTTTGGATAACTGTAAAGGTTGGAATGGATTAAGTTGAACTTTGGATAGTATTTTTTAAGGTTAAAACATTTATGAAGATTATTTTTGGAATATTATAATACTATAGTATAGGAAAAGGACAACCTGCAGGTTGGGGGATAACCCGTCGCGTCGGACAAAGCTGCAGGAATCGAGCCCACAACCATAGTGCGACGGGCCTTTATTACCTACCACTAGCCTACAGGAAGTCCCTGGTTATTACAAAATAGTTTTACTAATCTAAATGGTATGTGTTAATATTTGGAACCTTATACAATTAGGATAAATGGAATATTTTTGAGTTCTATTGCCTTTTAGAGTGAAAGATGGGTTTGTGGTAAAAATTTATTAAAGAATGAAAGTCTACATGACAAGTATGTATATTCCCTTACATTCTTAGTAAATATCCTAAAGAAATTTATCAACTTTATAAAAGGTAACTTAAAACAAAAACATTTCTGGTTAACTTTTCCAACTGGGGATTCAATGACCGTTTAACCAATCACAAGTTTGTCATTTTCTTATGGTTAACTTTCTCCTAATCCAGTTTTCTACAACACTTCATCAGACCTTGATGGTTTGTTTTTCTTCCATATCCATATTTTCATAGAATCCTATTATGGGCTATCTCGGGTGACCTTTGTACTTATCTTTCTTTCTTTTAAAGTTATATTTTTATTAACCTTATTTCCGATGTGGGTTTTCCAAAAAGGTATTTTCTATTTTCAACCTTTTATTTTCAAAGAAAAATTTCAAATTGTGAGGACGCAATTTATTGAAGGAGGGGAGAATTTAACACCCCAAGCTTCCATGGTACGCTCCTCTTTGAATAATAGAGCAGCGTGTGTTATACGCAACCTCGAGTTCTAACACACCGCAACCAATAAAAGTAGCAGTTATAAATAGTAATAACCACTTTTCGAAATTATATATATTTTACATTTCAAAATGGACTTAATTTTTGGATTTGTAATATCGAAATTAGCCTATGTTTAATTTTTGGTATTTTTCTGAGAACTTCCAATTTTTTATGAATAGTGAAAAATACTTAAAAACAACTTTTTTAATCAAAATAATTTATAGTGATAACTTATACTATTGAGTGGTTTTAAAGTAAAATTAGAATATATTTTTACTATTTTATCCAATGGTGTTCATTAGAATTAATTTAACATTGAAATTCGACCTAAACAATTGTCAATCTTTTGATATATATTGTTTCTTAAAAACATGCTATTTGTTGTGACATCGGGAATTAATTATGAAATTAATTAATGCAACTTATATGTTTGGAATTTTTTAAAATAGACATAATTTTTTAATTTGGAATATCAATTATATCTTAGGGTTAAATTTTGGCATTGTTCTGAAAAAACTTCAATTTTTGACGAATAGTGAAACCACTAAGTGGTAGTTAAATAACTGATTTTTTCATTTAAATGAAATATTACCACTTCTGTGATTTGAATTTAAAAAATCCGACATACATGGTTGTTATTATGAAGTAAAATGTGGTTCAATGGGATTAAAATATTTTTTTTGTGAATAGTAACTTTTAAGTTTAATTAATCGCGATTAAGGGTAATTAGTGAAATTTAAGGTAAAAATGATATTATAAAAATATTAAATGACCTTGAAACTTGTTCTAAACCTATTGGATGAGTCATGTCTGACCAAGAAAATACATGGGTCAACTTGGGTACCCCATGGAGCCACTTTGGTAGGAAAATGACATAAATAACTTTTATTTAAAGTTAAAATAAAAATGTCATAAACATAAGTTGTTTTACTAAAACAATTTTTAAATGGGGTTATACAAGTCATATTTTTGACTATAAATATTCATTAGAAATCTAAAACTATTTCCTACATGATGATAATTTTTTTATAATTTTTATACATTAAATAAATTAAATTATTTATGACACCATGATGATGGCGCGATTACCTCATTAATTAACGATTTACATAAAATGAAAGGATAATGTAAAATCTAAGGCTTACACTTGTCAAAAACCTATTGGATGAAGATATTTCGAACCCTTATCACCTTATACTTGAAATATATCATTGTGGGACCTTTATAATCCGAAAATCATTTCTTAATAAAGTAACATTTCATGACATTCCAAGAGTGCCCCTCCTCTCCACTTATAAAAGTCCCCCACCACTACCACCTTACTCACACTATCAAAGCCTTTTGGTTCAACAAAACTCTGCCCAAATACTCTCCCAACTTCCCTACCTTACTCCTAGAAGACTAACTTTGGGCATAATTCTTCCCAAGGAATCCTTTGGCTCAAATCAACAGAGTTACCTGATTTTAAGGTAATGTCTTCGCTTATGTTATTTTGTTTTATTTTGCTTATCCAACCCCCTAAACTCTTTTTATTCATTTATTTTGTAACAACACCAGTATCCTCAATATACTATTATGTTGTTATGAGAATTATTCGATCTACACTTACACACACCTACATCTAATGGTTAAAGAACATACTATTTCTGTGGATGGAGAATTTCTACATCACGAAACGATGATTGTTCAACACTCATATAACACCTTAAAAGGTGGCCATTAAGATGTCACTCTATTTATAAATAATATATAATATTTTTATGTTTTACTTAAGGTTCTGTATTTTTCATTTATGGCATACCTTTATTGTTTCCATTATGGGTAAACGCGATATTTTCATTTTAGGAAGTGCGGACTACCGCCCCCTCAAAGTGATTTGAATCGTTAATGCCATATGTGGGATGTATAAAGGATGGAGTAAATGATATTATATATGATATTATACTGGAATTATAATATACCTTTATATCATTATGATTTCATTAAATATGAAATAGAAATGAAAGTAGCGTTCATGCGTACGTACGGCTTACCGTCTCCATGAACGGTGCATTTCATTTCTTACCTCTAAACGTTATGGAATATTATAAATGCATGTATATACTGGATATATATGAGATATATGACATATATATCATGAATATAATTATGGATATAATGGATAATTCACCACATGAACAACTTGTAATTATAAGAAGTTTATTTTTGACTCAAGTACCAACGATCGACAAAACGACCGTTATTTACTTAAATAATTTCATAATGTTCATAACATGGTAATAAGTTATATAAAAGGAATAAAAAACTTGAAAAAGGTTCTTATGAAATTATAAGTTAACTCTAGATTATTATTCAGGAGGTTAAATAACGGTCGAGTCAAGACAGGATGCAAGGTAAGGGAACTTCTTAACCCAATTTCTATTCTTTGGGTTAATCTCCTACTTTCAAATTATGTCATGATATTATTATGTACTATCTTGTATTTGTACTTTATTTATGTGTACTTATAGTGAATACACATAATATATCTACTTTATTTAAAAAATGATCTTTGTAAGCGTCTTCGTCTCAATCTCCTTTCATTGAGGCATATTTTGTTTTATACACAACTTTCTTTTATACGGTGTATAAACCCCTTTGACTTTGACTTTTATTCAAAAAGGAATATTTTCTTACAACGAGTTTTACTAAATGACAAAAGGAATTTTTTTGTCTTACGTATGCGGCGACAACGACTTCTCCGCCGCCGTGACCATTATTTGTGTTTCGGCTTCCCCTACAAGCCAAACTTTTTTTAATGAAAAATAAATACAAAGTTTTAACTTTCTTTTATTTTGGTATTGAAAATGGTTTTGAAAGTGTTTTTATTATATCAATGTGTTGTATTGATATCTTGTGATTGAAATGTGGAAATTTTATGTTTCCTTTATGCATATTTTATGTGATACGATTACGTTATGGTTTATGATATGTTTAAACCTGTTCATATGAGGAATGCATTGGACTTAATAAGTGATGGGTGGAGCCCGCTATAGCTCCTTGATGCATCGTCAGGTCTCATGAGACAAACTAGTGTCTTGGCACGAGGCCTTGACAAAATCTTATTTGTAGTCTTGGCACGAGGCCTTGGCTATGTGGTTATGATAGTCTGGCATTATGCATTCCATCATTATGAAAGTGGTTATTGATATTTCATGTGATTATTCAACTAGTATAATATCCATGTGAGTAAGTAAATGACATTATTTCATTTTACTTTATCCATATTATGCTAAAGTTCAAGTTTAAAAGGCCTTTGTATTAGTTATGCATTGCCTTAAATGTTAATGTTTATTTATGAAAGCTTCTGCAATATTGTTATCCTTACTGAGCATCTGAGCTCACCCCTTTCAATGTTTTAATATTTTCCAGGATGTGAAGAAGTATTTTATTAATGACCTGCAGGGATAGTCAGAAGAGTATATGAGTGTGGACTATGAAGACTTTGTTATTAGTTTTTCGCTTTATGATGTAATGTAACATTTATGAATGTATCTAGTGTTTCCAAGGCTACTAAACTAATCAGTCTTTCGAGACTTGATCTTTTGTGATCATGCCAATGCTATGCAATAATGCACCGACTCTGGGTAACTGGGGTTGGGGCGTTACAAAGTATATATAGAGAAGTCATCTAAAAGAACATAAACATAGTTATTCCCATTTAAACTAGAAAATCTAGATGGTACAAACAATTCCATGTGAACCAGTTTAAGAGGTTGAGAAGTTGACACTTATTTCTTTGGTTTGAAGGAAACTTTGTGTTGTTTTCCTTTTTGACAAGGATTACACACTTTGTCATTTGGAAACTCTAGTTTGGGTAAGTCTTTAACTAATAATTTTATAGTTAGCTTTCTAAGGGAGTGAACATTAAAGCTTCCTAGTCTCCTATGCTAGATCCAAGACTCTTTATGAAATACATTTAAGCATGAAACATTTTGAGAAGCTAAAGAAACTAAGTTAACAGAGTAAACATTTTCACTAATTAATGTAGAAAATACTAATTCCCATTTAGAATTAAGGACATTGCAAGCATCATTTTCAAATCTGACATGAAATACATCATCACGTAATTGTGAGATACTAAGCAGATTATATTTTAATCCATCAATAAACAGTACTTTAGAAATTAAAACTGAGTTAGAGTTACCGATTTGGTCGAGCCCAATAATATTTCCTTTGGAATTGTCACCAAATGTGACATGTCCTCCTTCTATTTTGATTAGGTTCTTGAAGCATGAGTAGTCACCTATCATGTTCCTTAAACATCAACTGTCCAAGTACCATATACTTTTACAGGAACTCTTTAAGCAGCTTTCTTACAAAAATATTAAGCAAAAACAGATTTTGGTACCCATACCTGTTTGGGTCCAGTAATATTAGTCATAAGTGCTTTAGGAACCTATATTTTCCTCATAGGTTTCCTATAATAATTACGTAGAGTATTTGAAAAATAAACTTTATTTGGTCTGCAAAAACTTAAAACAGTATACAGTGTATCATAACTAGAATTAGATGATTTTTTTCCAGAACTGAGAGTGAAACTGTATGTCCTAGATCTTGAAACAAAATTTGTTCTACCAAGATTTCTTTTTCCAGGTTGATAACCAATTCCAGTTTTGTATTTGGGAGCAATTTGTTTTCCTATAATTTTATTAAGGGTATTTTTCCCATTGGTAAACTTTTATAGGTCACTCTTCAATTGCTCATTAGACATTTTTAATTCATTTTTTTCTTTGAGCAGTTGATAATTTTTATCTTTTTCAGTTGTGAGTTCAGATTTAACAGTCACAGTAAGAGCATGTTTTTTCTTCAATGATTTACATTTGTCTTTTAGTTCATTGCATGTTTCCTCAAGCATGTTACAGTATTCAAACATTTCTTCATTAGTCATATTTTCATATTCACACTCATCTCTAGAATAGTATGAATTATGTATAGAGGATTTCAGTGTTACCTCAGATGTGTTTGTCATAAAACACATATTGGCTTTGTTAGCCTGTTCATCATGTGATGTCTCTGAGTCGCTTGAACTTTCCTCAGAATCACTCCAAATTGCTTTCATTTTCTTTTTGTACTTCCTGTCCTTGTCCTCATATTTCTTTTTGTACTTGATCTTTGGATAGTCATCCTTGATGTGTCTTTTTCTCTTACACTCATAACAGAAAATTTCATCAGTCTTGTCACTTCTTTTACAGTCCTTCTTCCAATTTCCTTTTTGGTCATATTTTCCCTTGAAGTTAGGATTTCTGAAAAAGTTTTTCTTCTTGTAAAATCTCTTGAATCTTCTAGAAAATTGACACATTTTCTCATCACTATCGGATGATGATTTCTCATCACTGGAACTTTATACAAAAGCTACCAGTTTCCCTTTGTCTTTGTGCTTAGAGGTGGTGGTCTTGAATGAAATAGATTTCCTCTTTGGCTCATCTTCCTCCTCCTTTTTGACATTCAACTCTTCCTCATACATCATCAGTTTCCCAATGAGTTCTTTTATAGGTATTTTTCTGATGTCTCGTGATTCTCTAATAGAGACAGAGGTTCCCCTCCATCTGTCAGGCAGACATCTGATAATTCTCATGATTTGTTCCTTGGCGGTGACTTTTATTCCAAGAGAAATCATTGTGTTGACAATCTCATTGAACCTAAGATACATGTTAGAGATAGGTTCATCAGGCTTCATCTTAAAATTATCATATTTTATAGTATAATTATTAAGTCTCATTTATTTTACACTAGATGTTCCTTCATGTGAGACAGACAGGGTATCTGAAATTTCATGGGAAATTTTACAAGAAGAAATTATATTGAACTCTTCATCTCTTAAGGAGTAGTATAAATCATTCATAACTTTGCAGTTGTTATTATAGGCAGTTTTGGTAGGTTCATCCCATGTGATTCTATCAGTAGCAGGAATATTATATGCATCTATAATGGATGACCAAATTTCAAAACTCATACTCTCTAAATGCATTTTAATTTTAATTTTCCATTGAGCATAGTTGGTTCCATTGAAGAATGGTGGTATTTTGGTTGCAGAACCTTCCAATCTATTATCTATAATAAATTATTACTTTAAAATAGCTATAAATTTAGAATTAATAGAAATTTACAGATCTTTAAAGTAAAACTAAAATCACAGTTGAATAAGATTACGCAAAGTCATAATAAACCTTCCTTTGATACCAAATATTGGTCGGAGTAGATTACTCAAGAGGGGAGGGGTTAATTGAGTAACTATAAAAAATTCCGTAAAAAATATTTCTAAAATATTTCCCCAAAAATTAGATACAGCCTAGTTAATCAAGGTTATACAGTTATAAGAGTTTGACTGTTTGAATAACTTCTTAGAAGATTGATTAGTTCTCAGTAATCTTAATATCAGTTATTAATATTACTTTTGAAGCTATTATACTAAGACAAAATAGTTATATATTCCTTCCAAGACTAACTATCAAAGTGAATTTAGTGATTTCTGAATTATATAAAAGAGCAGAAAAACAGAGAAGACTAAATTAAGCAGCACAGTGGATATAAAACAAGTGGTTCAGTCTCAAGCCTAGACCTAATCCACTCCACATGGTGATCACCTTCCACCAAGAATTTTATATAAATAAACCTGATCCACACCCTAGATCGGGGTTAAACAACAGTACACAGGACTGTCTAGGCCACACAGGGACCTCTTCCACAGTTCTTTGTGGGTACAAAATACCAGGACACACAGGGACCTCTTACACACTTATTAGTGGGTATATACAACAGTAAAAGAATTTTTGAGTATGGATATCTTGTATCCTTCAGTTTAATGCGGGATACAGAGTGTGTTTCTATATAGATACACACTCTACTTGAAAGTTAATAAAAGATACAAAACAGAGAAGAAATATTGAGATAGGTTTAGAAGTCCTCTAAGTGTTGGTCTTTACAGCTCTGGACTTCTGAGATGAAGCAGATGTAGAACTCAATTCCTCGTATGGAAAACAGAGTGTCGCAATTCAACTTTTGTTCTTAGTGAGGTCTGACAGTGTGAATATTTTCTCGGTTCTGGGCTTCAAATATTCATTGTGTGTTCTTCAGCAGTGTCAAGTTTCATGCAATAGGCCTTTCTTCAAAAATTTGTTGTAAGTGTGTTCTTCGTTATGGTGCCCACACCCGCTTGGTTTTCTTTCTCATGCCTATATTATTTCTGGGCAGCACTTTTCTTTTATCTTGGGAAGCATGTGTGAGGCCAACAGGTTACATGTATTTTTCACCTCGTACCCTGTACTGTTAGATGATATGTCTGCAAGGAAACATTAATTATGTCAGTGCATTAAAATCTTAAAATATGACCATTAGATAGTAAATTGAAAAACTAAAAAACATATTAAGAAACAGTATCATAGTATGTCATGGAGACAATGTCTCCTTCACACAATGTCTCGTTCACAGTGTCTTGTTCACGGTGTCTTGTTCACGGTGTCTTGTTCACGGTGTCTTGTTCACGAATTCTTGTTCATGGTGTCTTGTTCAAGGTGTCTTGTTCACGGTGTCTTGTTCACGGTGTCTTGTTCACGGTGACTTGTTCACGATGTCTTGTTCATGGTGTCTTCTTGTTCACAGTGTCTCAAGGTTACAGTGTCTTATTTCAAGGTGTCTACTCCATGGTTCCAGAAAGACATAACCAGTGGCAGACTCATGGTGTCTCAGACTTTTCAAAATAACCATCTTCAAACTTAATCAATGATGATCATATAATGGATTAGACTTAATCATTTTTCAAATAAGATATTATAAAAGTAAATCAAGGATAGTATAAAGTAATTAAACTTAATTTAGAGCAATTAAGATCTTGAATGGATCTTCTTAAAGCATGAGAATACTTAAACACTACTACACATGATTTGATATAATTTACAGGACTTAACCAGGTTGAATAGGGTTTGTAATCATTAAAACATGATTAGTACATGAGGAGTCCAACAACTTCCACTACAACTGACATCGATACATAACGTGTTCCATGTATCATAGCCGAGAAAATAAATTTTTGATCCATCTCATGTTCTGAGCTGGAGTGATCTTGAGGTTGATCCTGTTTTGTATGTGACTGAGCATCCAATCAAGATAGTTTATTTTGAATCCAAGTTACTTCCTGGGAGTATGATACCTTTGGTTCAAGTTCTATAGTAGCACAGTTCTGATAATCATGAGACTTGGGAGACAGAGGCACTGATTAGAAAGTGTGGCCTTATCTTTTTGACATTGAAGCTTCTTAACATACTTTATAGGGATAGAAAGTTTCTATGGTGGGGAGGTTTTAAAATATTGTTAATGTTTTTAGGTACTCCTTAACCATCTTTTTGTTCATGCTTTGGTGGGGTCTCATTTAGGGGTGCTTTGGGTGAGAAGTTGAAAATTTTGGAAGTTTTCTGGGTTTTGCACGGTTTTCATATGGTTTTCCCAAACTGTGTGCCCTCCCAGTGCAAATTGTTCAAACCTAAATAGTGTGGGTTTTATAGCTAGCGTAAATTTTCAAAAACCATGAACCT
This sequence comes from Viscum album, assembly GCA_963277665.1. Classification (NCBI taxonomy): domain Eukaryota; kingdom Viridiplantae; phylum Streptophyta; class Magnoliopsida; order Santalales; family Viscaceae; genus Viscum; species Viscum album. The sequence goes on from OY728155.1 coordinate 1,914,022,847, forward strand.
TGGAAAAAAGGGATGCACTGTTAGGATGCATGGTTTGTCTAACCATGTGGCCCTGCCCAGCTAACTGTGCATGTATAATTCTTTTATTCCTAAAATTATTTAAAAATTTCTAAACCCCTCTTTTTATCCTCTACTTGACCCTAATTCAACATAGAATGATTTCTTAGGTCTTGGAAGCTCTCAAGGATCCATTTTGGATCCTCCAAACCCTTTCTAATGGGGATTGAAGCAAGGTGAATATTGTTCGATCTCCTCCGGGTATGTGAATCTTCTCCTCTTGGTCTCTCCAATTATATTCCTCTCTTTCCTTTAGGTTTTTTTATATATCCATGTTTTTTCGGATCTAATCCCCATTGTTTTAGATCTTTAATCTAGGATTTATTCTCTAATCTCTATTTTTAATGTCCTTTGTTGGAGTTTCTTGTTGAGGGGGTTGCGAGATGTGATCTATTTGTTTCTATAGTTGATTCCATTTATGGTTGGACAATTTATTTAACCCTAAATTTCTAGATTTATACTAATTTTATTTCAATTGGATTACAAAATTTTATTCTTATGAAATTGAGTTATGAAAAACTGAATTCCAGTTAATTGGGATTTTAATGTGATTTAGCATAAAAATTGGGGAAAATCTCCAATTCCTATGAATTAGGGTATGATTTGGATTTAACAAAATTGATGGAATTGTGAAATTTATTTAGAAAGAATTGATTTCAAATTTTATTTGAGAAAATGGATTAAAATGGTTTTGATAGAAACCCAGTAGTTTTATCTTGGAAAAGTCATGATTTGATTAAAAACACGTGTATTGGTTTTTAAATCGAAATTGGAATATTGATATGAAAAATGGGGAAATTGTATTTTTAATAGTTTTGAAATATTTTCCCATTATTTATTATTGTTAGAGCCCATGAAAACCTAGGTAGTTAGTGAGTCATTTGGGACACCACTCTTTTTATTTTGTACAACTCTAAAAATCTAGTGCAGCATGTCATATCCCCAATGGGATGGTGATGAGTCCTCTTTTACCAATGTTTTAGGGACATGTGTACACATATTTACATGATCACCAATTCAAGTGTTTGAGGATCCCATAACCTGGAACTATCATACCTCTTGGCAGATGACCATGTTTCTCATTTTTGGTGCTTTGATATATATGCCATTAATTATAAATTGTTTTACAAATTCCTTGTGAATTTATATAAACTATTTTATATGAAATATTAATTAATACATTGTTTGAAATATTTCCATATATTTAAATTTAAATCATTATTTGTTTTAAATATGATTTTGTAATTTCATTAATGTTTATATAAAATTTAAAGCTTTATTTGGTTATTTAATTTGGCATCCTTTTATGGAATCCTTCATGAGGCCCTATTGGGATTTTATCTCACACCCTACATGTTCCTTTGGGTGTTTGTAGATTATCTTTTTCTAGGTTTGAGCAAGGGTAAATAGAAACTTAGAGGTGGTTATTGTTGTTGGTCCTTGGGGACTTGGAGAACTATGTCTGTTGGGACTAGGGTTGTTTATATTGTTTTCTAGTACTTTGTGGATGTACTTTGGGTTGTTTATACCTTCTTGAATTCTGGTACAGCTCTCCCTCTAGAGTTTTGTTTTAGAATAATTACTTGTAACTGTTTCTTCCACTATTTATGTGGAAAAACCATTCTCAATTTTATCTTTTGTGATGTCAGGTGCTAGTTGCCAACCCATGAGGATCGGGAATGCACTTTGAGCCACATCATTTCCATCTCAGGTATCAAGGTACCAAGGTATCTGAGATAGTTTATGAAATGTGTGATTCCCATTTTGTGGGGGTATTGTTCAAGATTGTTTCAAAAAGACAATAGTTTTATGATATTTTATATTGTTGTTATGTTGTTTTATTCCTTCTTATTTTAATAATCTTGTTACAATGTGTGATTTCATTTCTTGGTTGATTATTGATCATGTTTATTCCTATATATTTATTGCACATAGATATTTATTTTTTATAGGGATGATCCTACTGATTATTCCTAAGTGCTCAACCCACCATAGTTTTCTAGTGTGTACGAGATGATTTATTGGGGATTGGATCTGTTGTTTGGGTAACATGGAAGCATTTGAGGATGTTTGGAGTTTTCTTAGTCTCCCTTCATGTATGTTATGTTTTTTATGGCCTGTATGTAAAATTTGGGTTATGGGATGGATGATGATAGAAATATGGTCCCTTTTCTAATTATAAGGACTTGTCTTAGTGGTTTTTTGTGTCTTCTATCTAGGGGATTAAGAGGGTAATGCCTTCCCTCTGAGTGTTTTAAACCCTTGATGCTTGTATAAAACTTAGGACCTAATAGAGGAAAGACTCGGGAGTCGCTCCTTCTTATCATTGTTGGCCCAAGAGGGGTATCAATGGATGGGGACATGATAAATTGGTATCAAAGGTGTTGAGTGGGAGATAGGGTAGATATTAGAGTTAGGAAGAAGTAAAGAATTTAGGGGATTGGTAGGGAAGTGGTTAAACTCAATACAAAAAAGTGATGTGGATCAAGGATACCATCTAGGACACTAATATTTGGGCCCCCATGTGATATGATGCAAGGAATAGAAAACCTACCAAACATAGGTATGTGTAATTACAACCATTGAGAGATATAATTACAGGGATGTACATGCATCATGGTCATTAGTTTCATTAGCAATTACATCTTGAATTTTATGTTCATTTATCTGATTTTACCTATGTTATAGTTGTAAATAACCCATTATTATTTACTGAAATGGTTATATAACCTGAAGTAGTGGAGTAAAATTATAATCAACTTTCATGAACTATTGTTTAAAACATTTTCGATACTTGAAAGTGTTATTCCCTTGACTGTTAAAACATGATCCTTTATAAATTATTATTTTTTCAATGTTAAAGTGAAAATCATTTTTACCTCTTTTTAGAATATTCAAATTAGTTACCAAAAAATATTTAACACATTTTATGGTAAATAGTTTTTAATTTTTTGAACCTCTATAAAACATGTTACCTTAAGTAGATTTTATATTGGCATGATGAAATGAATTTTTTTTTGAAACCATTCTGAGGATTATTTTGGTTCTCGTGCAAGTTGATATGCCATGTGTTTTTTTCATTTATGATTCATCATAAGCATATGTTATGGATTTATTTTAAATTTTATTTTGGTTATTTTAATTATTTAATTTCTGAAAAAAAATTACCATCATGATTATTGATAATTCCTTTGAATTTTAAATCTTAAACATGAATAATTTTCCCCTTAATTTTGGGATGATTGTTGTATCATAGTATTGACCAATTTATATATTGTATGCATGTAGTTTAAATTTATTATAAGCTATAAATTTCTTATCATTAGTTTCTGAATTTTAGAAAACGATACACATGCTCAGCAATAACTGTTAAAAATTTAAAAGTTTTCCAAATCAAAAAATCCATCTCATATTCCAAGCATGGTTATGAGAATTGTTAAGTAGAATTTTATATATATATATATATATATTGAACATAGAAATGTGAATTTAATACCATCTATTACCTTTCAACTCATTATATGTAGCTTTCACGTGTTAAGAATTTATTAGAAGGCTGGAATTTTCTTTTTTTTTATTCTTGGAAAATGATATGTATGATTTATGGTAACCTATTAAGACTCACAACTCTGGACATAATTGAACCTATTCTTTTCAAGAATAAAAAATATATATTACAGTTGACACAAATGTCATTGAAATTGAGTCAAATTTTAGAATTTATAATTTCTTACAAACTACTGTATAGTGGAAAGTACGGTCGAACCCACAAGGAAGAAATTTTGACCACTTTTCTAAAAAAAACTCTAAACACCCCACTATTTTCAGTAGTGGGGATAAAATTTCTATTTATTTTACTATTTTTAACTTTTCTATTTTTTTATATTTTTTTTCTAAGACAAACTAATTCTAAACTAAACTATCAGCTTAACGGTGGTTTAAACACAGAAATGGAGAGTGAAAACTTCTAATATTAAGCAGCCCTGGTAATCTATCCTTGCTAGTTTAATAACTGGTTTCTTCATTTTTTTACAATTGAATCCACGACCTCACATAAATTATTGAGTAAACTCCCTCTCCAAGATATTAATCTCACAGCTAAATGAAACTAAAATCTCACCACCACTAGAGTCACCAAACTTGAAGTTTTCTGAATTTGAGATACTAGAATAAATCTCATCGATCTAATCCAGTAGAAATGAAATGAAAATTTGAAAATAAAGTAGTCCTTGTTCTTTCTCAACATAAGATCAAGGAATTTTTGAATTTAAGCTCATGAGACATGAAAACAAATTAAAATATAAGAGCCAAATTCAACTTCTCCAGTTGAATCTGCCTCTTTGTTTGAAGAAAATAAATTAATCAAAGAAATGGATTAACTAGAAAGTACTAAATTCGATGGTGGTTGGGGCACCACACAACCCAAAAGGCATCTTCCTGTAAGCAAATGTCCCAAAGGGGCATGTGAAAGTGGTCTTCTCCTAATCCTATAGAGCAACATGAATCTAGTTGTAACAAGAATACCCATCCAGGAAACAGAAAAAACCATTTCTAGCAAGCCTCACAATCATTGGATCAAGAAAGGGAATTGGAAAATGGTCCTTCCTAGTAGCTACATTAAGCTTCCTATAATCTCTACAAAATATCTATTTTGTGGATTTCTTAACTTGGATTTCTTCATTTTTTTCATTTTTGATAATAGTGAAACCTCCCTTCTTAGGGACAGCCTGGACAGGATTGACCCAATAACTATAAAAAATGGGATAAATCATACTAGTTTCCAATAGTTTAATCACTTCCACTCTCACAATTTATTTCATGTTGGGATTTAACCTTCTTTGGCACTCTACCCTAGGCTTATGGTCTGTCTCTATAAGAATTTTATGCATAAAGAATGAGAGAATATTACCCTTTATATAAGCTATGGTTCAACCTATAGAAGATATAAATTTTTTCAAAGCATTCAGCAATCTTTCCTCTTGATTATCTTTCAAATTATCAAAAATTATAACTAGAAAAGTGGAATTGTCACCCTAGAATGAATATTTCAAATGTACAGGCAGTGGTTTGAGTTCAAGAGTGGGTGGTTATACACTAAAAGGAATACTCTTGGGACTAGGAGGACCAAGATATTAATCATATATCTTTGAAGGAGTTTGAAATGATGGAAGATTTTAAATTTCTATATCATATTTAGACTTAATAGTATTGTTTCCCAAAGTGGACAACACACTGTCCAGATTTTCTAGATCAGATTTTAACAGATTTGTCAAAGAAGAATCATCAAGTTGTCTCAACATCTCTCCCTCAAAATCATCTAAGTTATTATCAGTGTTGGTGTTAAAAGAAGAACCCTCAAATTCACTCAAAAGGCACCTAAGTTCAGAAACAGAGGACTCTGCTATAGCAGAAATTGGACAGTTGTCCAGTTCTCAAAAAATTTCCAAATTCAGTGTTTGAGCAGAATTTTCAACTCCTAAGACCGACACAACAGAATTTTCAGTTTCCGAAATAATTGTTTCAATAGAGGATTTTTATTAAGATTTTTCAATGTGTTCAAGATGATTTTTATATAAACTTTTATCTTCAAGGAACTCTATTTTTGAACAATTTTCAGAATAAGTTGGTCCCTTAATATTCTTAAAAACATTGAACTCTTTTTTTTGTTCTCCAATTTTGAAAATAATATAACCCTTTGAGACATCAATAACAGCACCAAAAGTGGCCAAGAATGTCCTACCTAGAATTATAGGCACCTCTTGATCCCATTATATGTCTAAAACAAAAAAATGAGGAGGAAAAAATAGTTTCCCAACCCCAAGTAGCAAGTCATATATCATACCCATATGATGAGTGAAAGATCTATCAGCTAAATGGAGTATAACTATGGTGGGTTGAAGATCACCCAACCTCAACTGTTGAAATGGTGAGTAAGGGAGAAAGTTGATACTAGCACCTAAATCACACAAACAATTGAGATAAACAAAATTTCTTAGGGTGCAAGGATTGAAAAAGCTACCTGGTTCTTTCAGTTTGGGTGGGATTTTCTTTTGGAGCACATCACTACACTCTTCAGTGAGGATGTAAGTGGAAAATTATTCAAGGGACTTTTTATTTGAAACAATGTTATTAAGGGATTTATGATAAGAAGGGATTTGTATTAAATCTTGAATTAATGGAATGTTTACTTGAAGTTTAAACAAGAAACCAAGGAATTGAAGAAGTTCAGCCCTCGTATTTCTTTGAGGTTTTATCTTCTCAGAGAAAGGGATGGGTGGGGAAAATTTTCAGAATAGAAGGCATTTTCCTCACCTCTTCATCAACTTTTTTTACCTTTAATCATTTTATTTTCAGAAGAATTTTCAGAATGAGTTTAAGGAGAAAAATTCAGATTCTCATCATTTTCAATAGCTTTATGTGAATTTCCAGATTGAGTAAAAATCATATTTTTGTTTCCAGTTTCATGTATATTTTCATTTTGGGCATTTTAGTGAGTTTTTCAGTAATAGTTTGAGTATTCAGACCACTTATAGTGAAAACAACCATGATGTTCTCCCTAGGATTCAGTTCAGTTGTATTAGGCAACCTACCTTTCTCCCTAGAAGTAAAATCTCTAGCTAATTAGCCCAATTAAGTTTTCATATTCTGAATTCTAACATCATTTTTAATTTTATCAGTTTCATATTTGGTTTCATGTTTATTCAGTTGATTCGTGTATATTTCTTCTTGTGAGTTCATTTTATTCAAAATTAGATCCATCTTAGAAGACATTTAGTTATCACTATTTCCTTGTGCATTTGAAGACTCACCCCTTTGTTGATTTTGAAAATTTGGTCTTGGTTGGTTCTGATAATTAGGGGTAGTGGATTTTTTAATTAAACCTTGATCTTTCCAAGACAAATTAGGATAGATCCTATAGCCTTGGTTATAATTTTTTGAAAATGGATCTTCTTTAGAAGGCATCCTAGAACCATAATTGACAAAATTTGAGTTTTCTTGTTGTCAGGATGACATGCCAAAGTTGGGACAAAAGTTTTCTGTGTGCCCAAACATTCTACATTGTGAAAATTGTCCTCTTAGAGATTGGTTGGTGTTTTGACTACCCAGTTTCTTAACAGTTTGTTTTTGAAATTTGGTTCATTAAATATTGAAGTTGATTTGTGATTTCATCAAGTTGGGCTTGAGTTTCATTCATTGAACTAGTGTTAACATTAACATTTCTATTGAATCTTTTTCTTCTTGAAATTTTATGTTGAGAATTAAGGGACAGGTTATTCAAAATTTTCCCTAACTCTTCATATATATTTTAATTATAGTAACCCCCAGTAGATTGATCAACTAGATTATGTCTAGAGGAGGATAACCCTTCATATAAGGTATCCATGAGAAGGTGGGTTGGGAGTATATGAGGAGGAAACTGCCTAAGTAGGTCCCTAAATCTATCCCAATCTTCATGGAAAGCATATCCATCCTCTTGGTAAAAACTAGTTATCTGTCACGACCCAACCCTACCTGGGCTCGAGCCGCAACTACTCCAAGCCCACCTCCATAGGCCAGGGGCTGGCGACAAGCGCTGAAGGCTAAAAAACTCAGGGAGGCCTTTTCCTGAGTACCTGAACACACACGCAGCACACTCAATGAAAAAGGGCAGAGTAAAAAGAAAGTAAAGAACCAACTGGTATAAATAAACCACCAAGTGCATCGACCTCTAAATAGTACAAAGCAAGTGCTGAAGGTAAACTGAAAAGAAAAGGGGAAAAACATGTGCCTAACCAGAAAAGTGCCACAACCTAGCAACAGGTAAACAAAAGTGAAGAGCTAGGAGGGTCCCACACCTGGAACCCGACTACGACCACCGCACGCGGTCCAAGCTCCCGAACTCCTAAGCTCCACTGAATTCACGACCAACCTGTCTGTCATCTGCAAGGGCATGCCAAGTGCGGGAAAAGCCCAAGCAGGGGTGAGTATAAAAATACTTAGTAGGATGCCCCGAAGTCTCGAGGGAGCAACAAAGGAGGTACTGAAGAGGTTAGCAGTAGATCGAACAGGGAAAAGTAAAGGAGTACAATGAAGAGTGTGCAATAAAGAGTACAGCTCAACCCAACAAGAGGAAGAAAGTAGACTCGTCCAGACATAAGGAGCTAGAAACGGTGAGAAGATGAAATTCTCGTCGAGTCTTCACTACCTATAGCAGGAGAGTAGACTCATCCAACCACGAGAAGCTAAACACGGAAAGCATGTGGCATACCCCACGTGTCTTCGCCTCTCCTGGAGGGAGAGTAACCAAGCCCAAGAAGTGGGTACTGGAATAAGGTATATACATATCCATATGCTCAACAAGAAGCTCGAATAAGGTTGTAAGGGGATCTCCATCTCGTAGCTCAGCCCAAGAAAGTGAGTCGCCAATAGTCCCAGAAGTAAACACCATCGATTCCCAGAATCCCGCATGTCTGCCCCGAACTGCAAGTCAAGGGGATCAAATCACCGCACCTTGACACTATCCACTTTGGGTGGCACTGACTCTCCCGCACGGTTTTAGGTCGCGTCGCAAGGATGAGTCTCGATGGGGAAAGTGCCCCTCGTACTTGAGATTTCTGGGGGAACGTCAAACCACACCTCGTCATTGCCCCGCATTCGAGAGGTCTCCTCAAAGTCAAAGTTGTCACATCACTGACCCATACTGTAACATCCCAGGTAAATAAAGAATAATAAATTTTCATATTTATTAATATTTGCGAATTAAATATTAATTTTACTTTAAAGGGGTTGCTATGTTCGATAGCGTACTCGATATGAAACAATGAGTTTCTTTGAAAACTTACGTTGCACACTAGTAATATAATAATATTATTTTAAATGGTAGTTAACACGTAGTCGTTGTATTGGTAGGAATGGATATAAATAAATAAAATATGATTATATATGTTTTTTAAATGTTTTTACATTTACCCAATAAAATATAAAGGCTTAAAATACGGAAAGAATTCAATTTTAGGCAGTTATACCCTAATTTTCACTAAAGGTTCACTTATCGCCTTTTGATGGCGAACCGTCATTAAATATAGTTTTGATCACTCTTATAAATTCTATTGGACTAAATATAACTCTTTTTTAGAATCGGGGCATCAAAATTTACTTTGTGTAAATTTTTGGTATTTTTTCGATAAAGTTCATTTTTTAATGAATAGTGAAAATGTTGTATTTTAATTCAAAACCTATTTTTAATCTAATTTATTTATATGATTATATTATCATTTGAATTGGTTTTAAAGTGAAAATAGAATATATTTTTACCATTTAATCCAATATTGGTCGTTGGAATTAATTTTACTTTGAAATCGGACTTAAACTAGTACCAATCTTTTGATACTTATTGTTTCATAAAAACACGTTATTTGCTCTGACAGCGGGAATTAATTATTAAATTAATTAATGTAACTTATATGTTTTGAATTTTTTAAAATAGACATAATTTTTGAATTTGGTATATCAAATATAGCTTAGGGTGAATTTTTGGTATTTTTCTGAAAAACTTCAATTTTTGATGAATAGTGAAACCACTAAGGGGTACTTAAAAAACTGATTTTTCATTTAAATGAAATTTTACCACCTTTGTGTTTTGAATTTCAAAAATCTGACATACATGGTTTTCATTAGGAAGTAAAATATGGTTCAATGGGATTAAAATAATTTTTTGATGAATAGTAACTTTTATGTTTATTAATCGCGATTAGAGGTAATTAGTGTAGTTTAAGGTAAAAATAATGTTTTAATAATATGAAATGACCTAGACACATGTCCTACCCTTATTGGATGTGTCATTGCCGACCGCGACAACCCATGGGTCGATTTTGGGGACCCCATGGAGCCACTTGGGTAAGATAATGACATTAATGACTTTTATTTAAAGTTAAAATTAAAATGTCACAAATATGAGATGTTCTACTAAAACAATTATTAAATGGGGTTATACAAGTCATATTTTTTACTATAAATATTCATTAGAAATCTAAAACTATTTCCTACATCATGATATTTTTTTTATAATTTTTATACATTAAATAAATTAAATTATTTATGACACCATGATGATGCAGCGATTACCTCATTATTTAACGATTTAAATAAAATGAAAAGAAAATGTAAACTCTAAGAACTAAACTTGTCAAAAACCTATTGTATGGGTATATTTTGAACCCGTATCACCTTATCCTCGAATTATATCAATGTGGTACCTTTTAAATCTGAAACGCATTTTAAAATAAAGTAACATTTCTTTACTTTCCAAGAGTGCCCCTCCTCTCCTCTTATAAAAGGCCCCCACCTCTACCACCTTACCCACACTTTCAAAGCCTTTGGCTCAGCCAACCCCTGCCCATTTTGTCTCTCCACATCCCTCTCCTAATCCTTGAAGCCTCACATTGGGCAGAAGTCTTCCCAAGGAAGCCTTTGAGCTCAAATCAAAAAGAGTTACCCGATTTAAAGGTAGTGTTTTTCTCTTGTGTTCTTTTGTTTTATTTTGCTTCTCCAGCCCCCTAAACTCTATTTATTCATTTATTTTGTAAAAAATCCATTATATTAAATATACTAGGATGTTTTATAAGAATAATTCTTTCTACACTTACACACACCTGCATCTAATAGTTAAAGAACATACTGTTTCTGTGGATGGAAAATTTCTGCCTCACGAAACGATGATTGTTCAATATTCTTCCAAAACCTTCAAAGGTGCCATTAAGATGTCACTATATTTATATATGATATATAATATGTTTATTTATTCTTTTATCTTCTGTATTTTTCATTTATTTCACACCTTTATGGCTTCCATTATGGGTATACGCGATATCTTTATTTTAGGAAGTGCGGACTACCGCCCCCTCAAAGTGATTTGATTCGTTAATTCCATATGTGGGACGTATAAAGGATGGATTTAAAGTTATTATATATGATTTATGTTACATATAAATGATGAATATAATTCTGGAATTAAAATATACATACCTCTCATTTAGTTTTAATTCCATTAATATGACATAGAAATGAAAGTAGCGTTCATGCGTACGTACGGCTTACCGTCTCCATGAACGGTGCATTTCATTTTTTACCTCTAAATGATTATGTAATATTATAAATACATGTATATTCTGGATATATATGATATATATGATATCCAAATCATGAATATAATTCTGGATATAATGAACCTTTGACCACATGAACAACATGTAATTGTAAGAAGTCCACTTTCGACTTAAGAACCAAATATCGAAAAAACAAACATTATTAACTTAAATGATTACATAATGTTTAGAACATGGTAATAAGTGATATAAAAGTAATAATGAACTTGAAAAAGGTTCTTAAGAAAGTCAAAATTAACTCAAGTTTATTATTCAGGACGTTAAAGAACGATCGAGTCAAGTCGGACCCGAGGTAAGGGACTTCGTCTCAATCTCTTTTCATTGAGGAATATTTCATTTTATACACAAATTTCTTTTATACAGTGTATAAACCCCTTTTACTTTTAATTTTATACAAAATTAATCTTTTTCTACGAAGCGTTTTACTAAATGACAAAAAGGAATTTTTCTTTTAACGTACGCGGTGACAACGACCTTTTCCGCCACCGCGAGTATTATTTGGTCTTTGGCTTCCTCAACAAGCCGTAATGTTTTTTAAAATGAAATAGATACCATATACTCTTTTATGTATTTTGGTATTGAAAATGGTTTTTATAATGGATTTGTTATGTCAATATATTTAAGTGATATATTGTGATCAAAGTGTAGAAATGTTTTCTTTCCATTATATTTGTTTTATGTCTTATGATTTTATAATGGTACTTGGACATTTGACGGGTGGTTATGTGATAAACCATATGACGGGTGGGGCCGTGAATACCAGGATGGGTGGTTACGTTATAACCTCCAATGCATTGGGTATGGAAATCGTCCGTATGGCTATTCCATTAAGTGATATGTGTGGAAGTCAACCGTATGGTTATTCCATTTAAGTATGTTTATGTCCCAAGTTACCTATATATGTTATGTGATATTTATATGGTTTTTATGGTAATATTTTGGTTACAAAAGGGTAAGTAATGATCTTTTATTTCAGTGAAGAGTTTTTACTACTTCATAAAGGTGAAAAGAATTACTTTGATAAATTATACATGGTTTACTTATTGTTTTGAAAAACTAAAAGTTTTCATTCATTGTGTATCCCTTACTGAGCTTTTTATGCTCACCCCAAGTTTTTTTGAAATGTTTTTCACAGGACTTAATGTGGAATAGGGTCAAGGATGGGATCAAGGGAAAGTCATGCTATATAAAACATGGAACTAGACATGTTTCTTTTTAAGAGTTTTTTTATTCTATGGAAACTTAGTAGAAGTGTCTACTTTGTAATCTTTTAAGATGTAATAGTTATGTTCTAATTCTCTAAAACTCTAAACCTGAAAAGATCCTCAATGTGAATTATTCATTTAATTCATTATTAAGTAAGGTTTAAGGTCGAGGCCATATAGTTGGTATCAGAGGTCGGTTTAGATAACTTTAGGAGTTAGAATTCTATTAAATGATTATCCAAAAATATTTTTTTTATGGTCAAATTGAAATGATATATCATTTAAAGATTACCATGTTTCTTCGCCTAAGATATTTATGTGTTAAGAATGGTTTTTCATAGAGGGAATAGAACAGATTTTCTGGGAAGGCATACAGAGGGAAATGACCTTTCAAATCAGTATCCTGAGATGGTCAGAATCAGAACTAAATAGTTTGTTGCAGTGATGGCTCAGTTGACTCAGGTGAAAAATGTTGGTTGTTTTTATTGATGATATTTTGGTGTTTTCTAAAAGTAAAGAGGAGAATGAAAGTCATTTAAGGGTTATCTTGCAAACTTTAAAAGAAAAGAAACTGTATGGAAAATTTAGCAAGTGTGATTTTTTGTTACAAAACATTTATTTCCTTGGTCACATTGTTTCTAAAGATGGGATAACTGTTGATCCTGCAAAAACAATGGTTGTTAAAGAATGGCCAAGACCCACAAATGTAACTGAGATTCGTAGCTTCCTTGGTTTGGAAGGCTATTACCGAAGGTTTGTTAGAAATTTTTCATGGTTATCTAGTCCAATGACTAAGCTAACTCGAAAGGGTGTTAAGTTTATCTGGACAAAAGAATGTGATGATTGTTTTCAGTAGTTGAAAAGAATATTGGTTAATGCTCCAGTTTTGGCACTTCCTTCCAGGAATGGTGAGTTTGTTATCTACAGTGATGATTCATTGAAAGGACTTGGTTGTGTCCTTATGCATAATGATCAGGTAATTGCATATGCTTCACATCATTTGAAAACTCATGAGGTAAATTACCCTACACATCATGTGGAATTAGTTGATGTTGTTTTTGCTTTAAAAATTTGGAGGCATCATTTGTATGGAGTAAAGTGTGAAATATATACCGATCACAAAAGTTTAAAGTATATATTCACTCAGAAAGAGTTGAACATGAGACAGAGGAGATGGCTATAATTAATCAAATATTATGATTGTACAATTCATTACCATCCGGGAAAAGCAAATAAAGTGGCTGATGCTTTGAGTAGAAAAAAGTAATGCTTCATTAACCATGCTACGTTTGGAACGAGATCCTTTGGTTTTTTGATTTGATGAACTTTGGCATAGAATTTGTTGGTGCAGGAAGTTCTTCTGTTTTGTTTTAGGTATCAGTGAGATCATCCCTATCAGACAGAATTAAGCAAGCACAGAAGCAAGAGAGTGAGTTGCAGAAAAAGGTAGAGTTGGTTCAGAAGGGTAAGTTACCTGAATTCAATATTGATAATGATTTTGTTTTGAGATTTGGGAAGAGATTTTGTGTGTCGTGTGATTCACAGTTAAAGAGAGAGTTGTTATGTGAAGCTCATAGTTCCCCGTTTTCAGTTCATCCTGGCAGTACTAAGATGTACAGAGATCTGCGGGAGTATTACTGGTGGGATGGAATGAAAAGAGATATTGCTGATTTTACTGTGAAGTGTTTGACTTGTCAGCAGGTTAAAGCAGAGCGGCAGTTATCGAAAGGGATGCTTCAGCCTTTACCAGTTCCAGAGTGGAAATGGGAAAATATAACCATGGACTTTGTTGTGGGATTACCGAATACATCTCGAGGTAATAATGCAATCTGGGTTATTGTTGATCGCTTGACTAAATATGCTCATTTCCTTGCCATATGAGATACTTTTTCTCTAGATCAACTTTCCCGTTTGTATCATAAAGAGATAGTCAGGTTACATGGAGTTCCTCACTCCATTTTATCTGACCGTGATCCGAGGTTCACTTCTAACTTTTGGAAAGCCCTTCAGAAGTCGTTGGGTACTGAATTAAATTTTAGTACAGATTTTCATCCACAATCAGATGGGCAGTCAGAACGAATAATTCAGACTTTGGAAGATATGCTACGTGCTTGTTCGATGGATTATCAGGGAAGTTGGGACCAACATCTTTCTTTGGTTGAATTTTTATATAATAACAGTTTTCATTCCAGTATAGAGATGGCACCATTTGAGGCGTTATATGGGAAGCGGTGTTGAACTCCAGCTTCCTGGGATAAAGTGGGTGAAAGGAGGCTGATGGGACCAGAATTGGTAGAAGAGATGGCAGAAAAATTTCAGTTGATTCAAAAACATATGAGAACATCTTAGAGCAGGCAGAAGAGTTATGCGGACAACGGGAGGAAGGATCTCTCTTTTGAGGTAAGTGATCATGTTTTTCTCAAAGTCTCACCATGGAAAAGTGTGATGCGATTTGGTAAGAAAGAAAAGTTGAGTCCAAGGTTCATTGGACCATATGAAATTCTGGAGAGAGTTGGATCAATTGCTTACCGAGTGGCTTTACCTCCGAGTTTATCTCAGGTACAAAATGTTTTTCATGTTTCTATGTTGAGAAAGTATATGCCTGATCCATCTCATGTTTTGAGCCCAGAGGTAGTTCAGTTGGAAGAGAATCTCTCTTATGAAGAACAACCAGTCCAGATTCTTGACCAAAGAGAGCAAGTGTTGTGAAATAAGGTAATTCAACAGGTAAAGGTTTTGTGGAAAAACCATATGGTTGAAGAGGCAACGTGGGAATCTGAAAATGCTATGAGGGATAAATACCCCCACTTATTTTGATAAGTGAATAAAATTGCGAGGATACAATTCCCAAAAGGGGGGAAGGATGTAACATCCCAGGTAAATAAAGAATAATAAATTTTCATATTTATTAATATTTGAGAATTAAATATTAATTTTACTTTAAAGGGGTTGCTATGTTTGATAGCGTACTCAATACGCAACGATGAGTTTCTTTGAAAACTTACATTGTACACTAGTAATATAATAATATTATTTTAAATGGTAGTTAACACGTAGCCGTTGTATTGGCGGTAATGGATAGAAATAACTAAAATATGATTATATATATTTTTTAAATGTTTTTACATTTACCCAAAAAAAGATAAAGGCTTAAAATACGGAAATAATTCAATTTTAGGCACTTATACCCTAATTTTCACTAAAGGTTCACTTATCACCTTTTGATGGCGAACCGTCATTAAATATAGTTTTTATCACTCTTATAAATTCTATTGGACCAAATATAACTCTTTTTTAGAATCGGGACATCAAAATTTACTTTGTGTAAATTTTTGGTATTTTTCCGAAAAAGTTCATTTTTTAATGAATAGTGAAAAATGTTGTATTTTAATTCAAAACCTCTTTTTAATCTAATTTATTTATATGATTATATTATCGTTTGAATTGGTTTTAAAGTGAAAATAGAATATATTTTTACCATTTAATCCAATAGTGGTCATTGGAATTAATTTCACTTTGAAATCGGACTTAAACTAGTGTCAATCTTTTGATACTTATTGTTTCATAAAAACACGCTATTTGCTCTGACAGCGGGAATTAATAATTAAATTAATTAATGTAACTTATATGTTTTGAATTTTGTAAAATAGACATCATTTTTGAATTCGGTATATCAAACATAGCTTAGGGTGAATTTTTGGTATTTTTCTGAAAAACTTTAATTTTGATGAATAGTGAAACCACTAAGTGGTACTTAAAAAACTGATTTTTCGTTTAAATGAAAATTTACCACCTTTGTGTTTTGAATTTCAAAAATCTGACATACATGGTTGTCATTAGGAAGTAAAATGTGGTTCAATGAGATTAAAATAATTTTTTGGGGAATAGTAACTTTTATGTTTATTAATCGCGATTAGAGGTAATTAGTGTAGTTTAAGGTAAAAATAATGTTTTAATAATATGAAATGACCTAGACACATGTCCTACCCTTATTGGATGTGTCATTGCCGACCAAGACAACCCATGGGTCAATTTTGGGGACCTCATGGAGCCACTTGGGTAAGATAATGACATTAATGACTTTTATTTAAAGTTAAAATTAAAATGTCACAAATATGAGATGTTCTACTAAAACAATTATTAAATGGGGTTATACAAGTCATATTTTTTACTATAAATATTCATTAGAAAGCTAAAACTATTTCCTACATCATGATATTTTTTTTATAATTTTTAGACATTAAATAAATTAAATTATTTATGACACCATGATGATGCAGCGATTACCTCATTATTTAACGATTTAAATAAAATGAAAATATAATGTAAACTCTAAGACCTAAACTTGTCAAAAGCCTATTGGATGGGTATATTTAGAACCCTTATCACCTTATCCTCTAATTATATCAATGTGGGGCCTTTTAAATCTGAAAATCATTTTAAAATAAAGTAACATTTCTTTACTTTCCAAGAGTGCCCCTCCTCTCCTCTTATAAAAGGCCCCCACCTCTACCACCTTATACGCACTTCCAAAGCCTTTGTCTCGGCCAAACCCTACCCATTTTGTCTCTCTACATCCCTCTCCTACTCCTTGAAGCCTCAAATTGGGCAGAAGTCTTCCCAAGGAAGCCTTTGAGCTCAAATCAACACTACGGGAAAAATGGGTATTTGCGACGGGTTATTTGCGACGGGGGTATTTGCCCGTCGCAAATAAGTAGTCTTTTGCGACGGCTTAGCTTTCCCCGTCGCAAACGAACTGGCGCGCTTTGCACGCCAAATCGCGGGAAACGTATTTGCGACGGGCGGTTATTGCCCGTCGCAAATAACCGGCGGCGGTAAAAGGTATTTGCGACGGGAATATACCCCCGTCGCAAATAGTATGTCGGCAGGTTATTATTTGCGACGGGACTCGTCACAAATAACTATTTAACCGTTGACCGTAATAAATGATGGCTAAGGTATTTGCGACGGGATACCCGTCGCAAATGGACCCGTCGCAAATAATCTAACCTATAAATACCCTCATCCGTTTTTTTCAATTCATTCTCAAACTCCATCTTCTCCTTCTCTCAAAATTTTATTTCTAGAGTTCAGTGTTTTTTAAGTTTAATTTTTTTTCTCCGGAGTTGATATTGAAGTTTTCAAGAACGATCAGAGATCAACCTCAGATCAATTTTAAAGGTATTTATGTTCATTTTAATTTAATATTTATTTTAAATTTTTTATTAGTTTCAATTATTCTTAATTAGTTGTAATTTAATTATGTTTACATTGTTTTGTTACTTAATAAATTTAAATTATTAGTATTGTTCATAGTTAATGGTAATTAGGAATAATTAGTAATAATTTTCAATAATTAAGAATAAATGCTAATAATTAGTAACAAATACCAATAATTAGGAATAATAACATTATTACATTATTAGTATATTTTATTATTAATATTAAAATAATATAATTTTTTATATTATATACAATTCTCCTTTCATCTGTGTGTTTTCTGTTTCCACATTTAATATTTGTATGTGGAGACAGAAAACACACAGATGAAAGAAGAATTGTATATAATATAGAAAACTATATTATTTTAATATGAATAATAAAATATACTAATAATGTTATTATTCCTAATTATTGGTAATTATTCCTAATTATTGGTAATTATTCATATAATTACCAATAATTAGGAATAATTACCAATAATTAGCAATAATTAGGAATAATTAGCAATAATTAGGAATAATTAGTCATAATTAGTAATAATTACCAATAATTAATAATAATTACCAACAATTAGTAATAATTACCAATAATTAATAATAATTAGAAATAATTATCACTAATTATCAATAATTAGTAATAATTAGTAATAATTAGTAATAATTAGTAATAATTACTAATAATTACTAATAATTAGTAATAATTAGTAATAATTAGAAATAATTACTAATAATTACCACTAATTAGTAATAATTAGTAATAATTAGGAATAATTACCAATAATTAGTAATAATTAGTAATAATTAGTAATAATTAGTAATAATTTGTAATAATTAGTAATAATTAGGAATAATTAGTAATAATTACCAATAATTAGTAATAATTGCCAATAATTAGTAATAATTACCAATAATTATCAATAATTACCGATAATTACCAATAATTAGGAATAATTACCAATAATTAGGAATAATTACCAATAATTAGGAATAATTACCAATAATTAGTAATAATTAGTAATAATTAGGAATAATTACCAATAATTAGTAATAATTAGTAATAATTACCAATAATTAGTAATAATTAGTAATAATTAGTAATAATTAACAATAATTAGAAATAATTAGTAATAATTAGTAATAATTACCAATAATTCGTAATAATTAGTAATAATTAGTAATAATTAACAATAATTAGTAATAATTAGTAATAATTGGTAATAATTACCAATAATAAGTAATAATTACCAATAATTAGTAATAATTACCAATAATTAGGAATAATTACCAATAATTAGGAATAATTACCAATAATTAGTAATAATTAGTAATAATTAGGAATAATTACCAATAATTAGTAATAATTAGTAATAATTACCAATAATTAGTAATAATTAGTAATAATTAGTAATAATTAGTAATAATTAGTAATAATTACCGATAATTACCGATAATTACCGATAATTACCAATAATTAGGAATAATTACCAATAATTAGTAATAATTAGTAATAATTACCAATAATTAGTAATAATTACCAATAATTACCAATAATTACCAATAATTACCAATAATTACCGATAATTAGTAATAATTAGTAATAATTAGGAATAGTTACCAATAATTAGTAATAATTAGTAATAATTACCAATAATTAGTAATAATTAGTAATAATTACCAATAATTACCACTAATTACCAATAATTACCGATAATTACCGATAATTACCGATAATTACCGATAATTACCGATAATTAGGAATAATTACCCATAATTAGGAATAATTACCAATAATTACCTACAATTAGTAATAATTAACAATAATTAGTAATAATTACCAATAATTACCAATAATTACCGATAATTAGTAATAATTACCCATAATTACCAATAATTACAAATAATTACAAATAATTACCGATAATTAGGAATAATTAGTTATAATTACCAATAATTAGTAATAATTACCATTAATTAGTAATAATTACCAATAATTACCCATAATTACCGATAATTACCAATAATTAGGAATAGTTACCAATAATTAGGAATAATTACCAATAATTGCCAATAATTAGTAATAATTACCAATAATTAGTAATAATTACCAATAATTACCAATAATTACCGATAATTAGTAATAATTACCAATAATTATCAATAATTACCAATAATTACCAATAATTACCGATAATTAGTAATAATTAGTAATAATTACCAATAATTACCAATAATTACCAATATTTACCGATAATTACCAATAATTATCAATAATTACCGATAATTACCAATAATTAGGAATAATTACCAATAATTAAGAATAATTACCAATAATTACCAATAATTAGTAATAATTACCAATAATTAGTAATAATTACCAATAATTACCAATAATTACCGAAAATTAGTAATAATTACCGATAATTAGGAATAATTACCAATAATTAGTAATAATTAGTAATAATTACCAATAATTAGTAATAATTACCAATAATTACCCATAATTACGGATAATTACCAATAATTAGGTATAATTACCAATAATTAGGAATAATTACCAATAATTAGGAATAATTACCAATAATTACCAATAATTAGTAATAATTACCAATATTTAGTAATAATTACCAATAATTACAAATAATTACCGATAATTAGTAATAATTAGTAATAATTAGGAATAATTACCGATAATTAGTAATAATTAGTAATAATTACCAATAATTAGTAATAATTACCAATAATTAGTAATAATTACCAATAATTAGTAATAATTACCAATAATTAGTAATAATTACCAATAATTACCAATAATTACTGATAATTACCAATAATTAGGAATAATTACCAATAATTAGGAATAATTACCAATAATTAGGAATAATTACCAATAATTAGTAATAATTAGTAATAATTAGGAATAATTACCAATAATTAGTAATAATTAGTAATAATTACCAAAAATTAGTAATAATTAGTAATAATTAGTAATAATTACCAATAATTAGTAATAATTAGTAATAATTAGTAATAATTACCAATAGTTAGTAATAATTAGTAATAATTAGTAATAATTAGTAATAATTACCAATAATTAGTAATAATTACCAATAATTAGTAATAATTACCAATAATTAGGAATAATTACCAATAATTACCAATAATTATCGATAATTAGTAATAATTAGTAATAATTAGGAATAATTACCAATAATTAGTAATAATTAGTAATAATTACCAATAATTAGTAATAATTAGTAATAATTAGTAATACTTACCAATAATTAGTAATAATTACCAATAATTACTGATAATTACCAATAATTAGGAATAATTACCAATAATTAGGAATAATTACCAATAATTAGGAATAATTACCAATAATTACCAATAATTAGTAATAATTACCAATAATTAGTAATAATTACCAATAATTACCAATAATTACCGATAATTAGTAATAATTAGTAATAATTAGGAATAATTACCAATAATTAGTAATAATTAGTAATAATTACCAATAATTAGTAATAATTACCAATAATTAGTAATAATTACCAATAATTACCAATAATTACCAATAATTACCAATAATTAGGAATAATTATCAATAATTAGGAATAATTACCAATAATTAGGAATAATTACCAATAATTAGTAATAATTAGTAATAATTAGGAATAATTAGGAATAATTACCAATAATTAGTAATAATTAGTAATAATTACCAATAATTAGTAAAAATTAGTAATAATTAGTAATAATTACCAATAATTAGTAATAATTAGTAATAATTAGTAATAATTACCAATAATTAGTAATAATTAGTAATAATTAGTAATAATTACCAATAATTAGTTATAATTACCAATAATTAGTAATAATTACCAATAATTAGGAATAATTACCAATAATTACTGATAATTACCGATAATTTGTAATAATTAGTAATAATTAGGAATACTTACCAATAATTAGTAATAATTAGTAATAATTACCAATAATTAGTAATAATTAGTAATAATTAGTAATAATTACCAATAATTAGTAATAATTAGTAATAATTACTAATAATTACTAATAATTAGTAATAATTACCAATAATTACCGATAATTACCAATAATTAGGAATAATTACCAATAATTAAGAATAATTACCAATAATTAGAAATAATTACCAATAATTACCAATAATTAGTAATAATTACCAATAATTACCAATAATTACCGATAATTAGTAATAATTAGGAATAATTAGGAATAATTACCAATAATTGTTAATAATTAGTAATAATTACCAATAATTAGTAATAATTACCAATAATTAGTAATAATTACCAATAATTACCGATAATTACCAATAATTAGGAATAATTACCAATAATTAGAAATAATTGCCAATAATTAGGAATAGTTACCAATAATTACCAATAATTAGTAATAATTACCAATAATTAGTAATAATTACCAATAATTACCCATAATTACCGATAATTAGTAATAATTAGTAATAATTAGGAATAATTACCAATAATTAGTAATAATTAGTAATAATTACCAATAATTAGTAATAATTACCAATAATTAGTAATAACTACCAATAATTACCAATAATTACCGATAATTACCAATAATTAGGAATAATTACCAATAATTAGGAATAATTACCAATAATTAGGAATAATTACCAATAATTAGTAATAATTAGTAATAATTTGGAATAATTACCAATAATTAGTAATAATTAGTAATAATTACCAATAATTAGTAATAATTAGTAATAATTAGTAATAATTACCAATAATTAGTAATAATTAGTAATAATTAGTAATAATTACCAATAATTAGTAACAATTGGTAATAATTAGTAATAATTACCAATAATTTGTAATAATTACCAATAATTAGTAATAATTACCAATAATTAGGAATAATTACCAATAATTACCAATAATTACCGATAATTAGTAATAATTAGTAATAATTAGGAATAATTACCAATAATTAGTAATAATTAGTAATAATTACCAATAATTAGTAATAATTAGTAATAATTAGTAATAATTACCAATAATTAGTAATAATTACCAATAATTACTAATAATTACCAATAATTAGGAATAATTACCAATAATTAGGAATAATTACCAATAATTTGGAATAATTGCCAATAATTACCAATAATTAGTAATAATTACCAATAATTAGTAATAATTACAAATAATTAGTAATATTTACCAATAATTACCAATAATTACCGATAATTAGTAATAATTAGTAATAATTAGGAATAATTACCAATAATTAGGAATAATTACCAATAATTAGGAATAATTACCAATAATTAGGAATAATTACCAATAATATTAGTACTATGAAAATAATAAAAAATTTATATAATATTAAAATTATCAATATTTGTAACAGGTTTTGCTTTATTCTCAACATATTCAATTCTTAAAGGGTCAATTTTTAGGTCTATCTCAATAAAAAGTTTGCTTCAGTCGTGTATGATGTAAACTCTATAATTATCCTTGCTTGAGTGTTTTCTCTAACAAATTATTCAAAACCAGTAATGCTTTTATATTTTATAGAAAAATATGGAACAACGAGGTCGTCAACAATCATTATTAGGTGACCGCATATGGATAAATCAACGTAGAAATCCAAACGGTTCTGGTTTAAATCCAGTATATGTAGAGGGTATGGAGACTTTTTTATCATTTGCGGCATCAAATCCAGAATTTGTTTCAGAAGGCAAAATAAAATGCCCTTGTAGAAAATGTGCATTGAGAACGTTTGACACGTTTGACAAAGTGGGGGGACATCTCTTGCGTTTTGGTTTTCAACCAGATTAGTTTTTTTGGTATCAAAACAGTGAACGCAGTTCCAGAGCAGGTGATACCAACTTGATTCCGGATCCATCCCGGTTTCAAGATTTAATACATGATGGTGCAGGTTCATCTGTTCAACATACAGAAACTTCGGCTGATATAGCTTCAAATTCCGAGTTGGCACCGTATGAATTTTATGAGTTGTTGAGGTCTGCTGA
The DNA here is from genome assembly GCA_963277665.1 of Viscum album. NCBI lineage: Eukaryota > Viridiplantae > Streptophyta > Magnoliopsida > Santalales > Viscaceae > Viscum > Viscum album. The sequence continues at coordinate 1,914,046,524 of OY728155.1, forward strand.
GGATGCATTATATCCTGGCTGCAAGATGAGCAAATTAGAAGCAGTTGCAAAATTTATGGCTATCAAATCAGATAACGGAATGTCAAACACCTGTTTTGACCAGATATTTTCTTTGCTTAAAACACTGTTACCCGAAGGAAATGTTTTCCTGCAAATTACTATGAGAGTAAGAGGCTGGTTCGAAATTTGGGACTTACTTTTCAGAAGATTCATGCATGTTCAAATGACTGCATTTTATATTCTGGGGAAAATGAGTCGTTGGATAGTTGTCCCACATGTGGGCAACTGAGATATAAAGAATAACAACATGGGAAGTCTGGTTTGATTCCTGTAAAACAGTTGAGATATTTTCCGCTTACATCCAGGCTTCAGCGTTTATTCATGTCTAAGAATACATCGACAATGATGTCATGGCATAAAGAGAATATTTCAACCGATAAAACCTTGAATCATCCATCCGATGGTGATTCATGGAAACATTTTGATAGAGTACATCCATCCTTTGCTTTAGAAGCTAGAAATGTTCGACTGGGCCTTTCCACTGATGGTTTCTGTCCGTTCGGATCTTATGGTAGTCAATATTCATATTGGCCTGTTTTTTTAACTCCGTACAATTTACCTCCATGGATGTTGATGAAGGAACCATATATCTTTTTGACTTTACTAATTCCATGACATCCGAATAAAAATATTGATGTTTATTTGAAACCATTGATTGATGAATTAAGTTTATTGTGGAGTACTGGTGTCAGTACATATGATGTTTCAACGAAACAGAATTTCATACTGAGAGTAGCATTGATGTGGACAATTAGTGACTTCCCGGCTTATGGGATGTTATCTGGCTGGAGTACACATGGTCAGAAATCATGTCCTTACTGTATGGGAGAGAACAAAGCATTTATGCTCATTCATGGAAAGAAACCTTGTTATTTTGACTGTCATCACAGATTTCTTCCAGCTGATCATCCTTTTCGCAGAAACAGATCTCATTTCAGAAAAGGAACAGTTGAAAGGGATGGACCTCCAAAAATGCTATCAGGTTCGGAGTTAAAATCAGTTGTATTTTCATTACCTCCCATCACTTTTGGTTCCACAATAAACCAACAGAAAATTTCTGGTTTTGGGAAAGAACACAATTGGATTAAACGTAGCATATTTTGGGATTTTCCATATTGGTCTGATTTGTTGGTCCGACACATGTTAGATGTCATGCATATTGAGAAGAACTGTTTTGATAATTTGTTTCATACAGTTTTGGATACGCCAGGAAAGAGCAAAGACAATGTAAATGCACGTTTAGATCTTGCCCAAATTTGCAGGCATCCAGAATTGGAACTGTTTGAGAATGTCAGAACAGAAAGGTTACTGAAACCAAAAGCAGCTTATACACTGTCTAAAGAAAACCGTTTATTATTTTGTCAGTGGATTGCAGATTTGAGACTTCCAGATGGTTGTGCTTCCAATTTTGGTATATGTGTAAAGAATGGTCATATTACTGGATTAAAAAGTCATGATTGTCATGTTATAATGGAAATACTTCTACCCATTGGATTAAGAGGTCTGTTGAATTCTGTGATTTGGGATTCCATAATAGACATGTCTCATTTTTTTTGGGAAATTTGTGCGGCTACAGCAGATTATGATGCTCTAGGCAAACTTGAAAAAGATGTTGTTGTAATTATATGTAAACTGGAAAAAATATTTCCGCCGTCTTTGTTCGACTCAATGGAACATTTGATGTTACATTTTCCATATGAAGCCAAATGTGGAGGTCCAGTACAGTTTCAATGGATGTACCCATTTGAAAGATGCATGCAAAAATTGAAAAGAAAAGTACGTAACAAAGCATCTGTTGAAGGATATATTGCAGAAGCTTATTTGCAAGAGGAAATATCTTTTTTCTGCTCCCATTATTTTGAATCTGAGTATCCTTCAAAACACAACCGAATGGGACGGAACGAGAGGAATATTGATGAAATCGACAATCAATTATCTATTTTCAACCAGCCAGATCTTGGTTTTGGTGGAGTTTATGAACGCTGTCTTTCGGATGATGAACATCATAGAGCTCATACGTATGTTCTGCTCAACTGTGAAGAGATGACATCAGTTGTACTGTAAGTGTTTATATCACTTATTCTATCATTTATGTTACAGTAAATAACTTTGGTTTTTATAGGTTGTATGATAATCATATCAAGAAACAAATTTCACAAATTACAGCAGCTGCTCTCGAAGAACGTCGACTGAAAAATTTCTCTCAGTGGTTTCAAAAAATGGTAACATAAATTATTTATCTTTTAGCAACTCATTCAATGTATAGTTTACTATATTGATAATTATTTCAGAAAAATTTTCAGGTGTCTCGACATGCTGATAAAATTGACAAATGGCTGTGTATATTGAGTAACCCACCTTCCAAACTTGTTAAAACTTATAATGCATATGTGGTGAATGGATTTCGATTTCACACACATGTATATGGGGAATCGAAAAAAACAATGAACAGTGGAGTTAGCTTGAGAGGATCTCATCATCGAGAAAATGAAGTTGACTTTTATGGCATACTTGATGAAATCATTGAACTCTGTTATCTTGGACAACATTACATAACCATGTTCAAATGTCGGTGGTTGGATACAGAGAGAGCCGTGCGTGTTCATCCGACTCATGGAATCATCGATATTAAATGTAAAAGTGTTCTCGGAGTAAATGAACCATTCTTATTGGCTCAACAGGCACATCAAGTTTATTACGCAAAGTACTATGCTACATTAAGAGACTTGACTGATTGGTGGAGTGTAATAAAAATCAAAATTCAAGACAATCAGTTTAGTCAAAGTGAATGTGCTTTCACTGATGTGCAAAGAATTGAAGTTTTTCAAGAGAGTACTCAAAATCAATCTTTTTTACAAAGAGACATGAGTATCGATGATGACACCCCACATTTAAGAGTCGGTGATGACGATGATGTTAATGATGTCACATATGAATTTGAAATGGTAAGAGATGAAGCAACTGTAACTCGAATGGATATCGATGATGTTGAGGAGGAATATGAAGATGACATTGACATATATGAAGATGATGATGAAGATGAACACTGATAGAATTCCATGGTATTTATATACAATCGTAATATGTATATATGTATATATAATAGTAATTATCAATTATTTTCTAACAACATTAAAATTTTATGTTTCAGATGGACGACGCCACATTTCGTGAGTTGGCGGATGCTGGCCTGCCTTTCGATGCGGATGAGTTTCTGGAAGATGACCCTCAGCCTGCAGGCGCTCCAGAGAGTACGCGGAGGGGGCACGGTCTTGCACGATTGATGATTCCTGACCCCGTCCCCGAACGACGTCCACGTCTTGGGTTTGATCCACGCACATGGAGGTGTGATAACCTGTGTGATAATCTGTGGATTTGACTAAGATTTCATTAATCTATTCACATAATAAATGTTTATTATTTTTACAGTTTTCCGCATATAGCAGTCGGACAGGGCAGCGCTATTTTGCGCAACTATTTTTCTCAGTCGTGGAACACATGGGAGCAGATTCTCATTGATGTGCAGCAGGCCATGTTTGGCCATTGGTTGGTACGTACGTAAATAAATAATTTTTATTTTGAAAATTATTTCATTTCTAACTTGATATTTTGATTTATTTGTAGGGTTTATGGTATCCGATCGAGGATATCATGCATGACGCCATCCACAAGGCATGGGAGGTGGCCATGCGTGATCGCTTTCGTCAGTTTTTGTACAATTTAAGAAAAGCTGCCACGAAAAAAGCAGGAGTGTCAGATTTTGATGAGTCATGTAGAGCACACCGACCAGAGTACATTTCATCCCATGTATGGGATGGATTATGTGCGTACTGGTTGAGTGGTGCCTTTCAGAGGAGATCATCGGTGGGGAGGCAGAATCGGGGGAGACGGGAGGTGACTCATCGATCTGGGAGTCGTTCTTTCAGTACTCATATACAGCATCTGGTACGTACATTATTTATAAATATTTTATATAACTATAAATATTAAAAGTTTATTTTTTATTCTTATAGGCTGTCGAGCACCCCGATATTACAGAGTACGACGTATATCAGAGGATGTATAGTGATCCTGCTACTGGGGAGCTCTGAGGTGATCGTCAGCATCACATCGTGGTCAGTATTATTTGTTTTCAAGTTTAAAAATTAACTGCATATAATATATTCACAATTTTAATTTTAAATTGCAACTACAAGAGTCATATGAGGCCGCAGCGTCACAGACCCGGCCTGAGAGTCAGGCCGAGTCATCAGATCAGACCACTGGCCGTCAGTTTGATGAGGCGACATGGATGCAGGCCACCCAGTATGCCTTCGAGAAGGGCCGGGTAGTTGGTATTAGCTCTCGACTAACTCCCGGAGATTATTATGGCAGTGCTGCGATGTCGACGTCCAGCTCGAGAGGAGCTCGTGCATCTTCTTTTGCTACACAGTATGAAGATCAGTTGCGATCTCAGACTGCACTGATATAGAGTCTCTGACAGGAGCAGGAGCAGATGTGTCAGCAGTAGCAGCAGCATGAGGAGGAGCGTCGACGCCAGCATCAGTTGTACGAGGAGCAGATGAGTCGGTGGCAGAAGCAGCACCAGGAGCAGATGAAGTACATGCGCCGACTCACTCATGATTTAGGGATGGAGTTTCCTCCACCGGCATCTGCAGATCCCCCCTCCCCCCCCCCTCCTTCAGATTAGAGTTTGTTTTTATGTTATAAAGTTTGTAAAATCAAATATGAATTTTTTTCTATTCGTAGTTTCTGTCTCATTATAAAATATTAATATGAATAATAATATTATTTATATTTTATAATATTAAATTTTATATATATATTAAAATTTTATAATATTAAAATTTAATTATATTTTTTTTGTAATATTTGAATTATTTTAATATTTGAATGTAAAATAATTCTATTATTTTTATATTAATTAAAATAACTTATTAATATTTTTTTTATTTATGAATTATAATTCTAATATTATTATATTAATTAAATCATTTATTAATATTCTATTATTTTTTATTTTTGAATTATAATTCTATTATTATTATATTAATTAAAATAATTTATTAATAATTTATTATTTTTATTTGTGAATTATAATTCTATTATTATATTAATTAAAATCATTTATTAATATTTTATTATTTTTTATTTTTTAATTATAATTAGATTATTATTATATTAATTAAAATAATTTATTAATAATTTTTTTATAGTATTTGCGACGGGATACTATGCCCGTCGCAAATATTATTATTATTATATTCAGTAAAATAATTTAATAATAATTTTTTATTTTTTTCTAAAAAACAGTATTTACGACGGGCCCCATCGCAATTACTCTTTTAAATTTTTTTACAAAAATACGGAGTAAGATTTGCGACGAGAAGTATCCCCGTCGCAACTACTAGCTTTAGCGACGAGCCCGTCGCAAATAGTTGTTGTTGCGACGGCGTTTTCCGCAACGAGCGATTTGCGACGGGCCCCCGTCGCAAAAATCCATTTGCGACGGGATCCCGTCGCAAATCGCCCGTCGCAAATACCTGTTTTTCTAGTAGTGCAAAAAGAGTTACCTGATTTAAAGGTAGTGTTTTCTCTTGTGTTCTTTTGTTTTATTTTGCTTCTACAACCCCCTAAACTCTTTTTTCTCATTTCTTTTGTAACAAATCCAGTATCTTGAATATACTAGGATGTTGTTATAAGAATAATTCGAGCTACACTTACACACACCTACATCTAATGGTTAAAGAACATACTGTTTCTGTGGATGGCGAATTTCTGCCTCACGAAACGATGATTGTTCAATATTCTTTAAACACCTTCAAAGGTGGCCATTAAGATGTCACTATATTTATATATGATATATAATATATTTATGTATTCCTTAATCTTCTGTATTTTTCATTTATGTCCCACCTTTATGGCTTCAATTATGGGTATACGCGATATCTTCATTTTAGGAAGTGCGGACTACCGCCCCCTCAAAGTGATTTGATTCATTAATGACATATGTGGGACATATAAAGGATGGATTTGAAGTTATTATATATTATTTATGTTACATATAAATGATTAATATAATTCTGGGATTAAAATATACATACCTCTCATTTAGTTTTAATTCCATTAATATGACATAAAAATGAAAGTAGCGTTCATGCATACGTACGGCTTATCGTCTCCATGAACGGTGCATTTCATTTCTTACCTCTAAATGATTATGTAATATTATAAATACATTTATATGCTGGATATAGATGATATATATGATATCCAAATCATGAATATCATTCTGGATATAATGAACCTTTGACCACACGAACAACATGTAATTGTAAGAAGTATGTATATTTTAATTTTGGTCATATATCATACCCATATGATGAGTGAAAGATCTATCAGCTAAATGGAGTATAACTATGGTGGGTTGAAGATCACCCAACCTCTACTGTTGAAATGGTGAGTAAGGGAGAAAGTTGATACTAGCACCTAAATCACACAAACAATTGAGATAAACAAAATTTCTTAGGGTGCAGGGATTGAAAAAGCTACCTGGGTCTTTCAGTTTGGGTGGGATTTTCTTTTGGAGCACATCACTACACTCTTCAGTGAGGATGTAAGTGGAAAATTATTCAAGAGACTTTTTATTTGAAACAATGTTCTTAAGGGATTTATGATAAGAAGGGATTTGTATTAAATCTTGAATTAATGGAATGTTTACTTGAAGTTTAAATAAGAAACCAAGGAATTGAAGAAGTTCAGCCCTCGTATTTCTTTGAGGTTTTATCTTCTCAGAGAAAGGGATGGGTGGGGAAAATTTTCAGAATAGAAGGCATTTTCCTCACCTCTTCATCAAATTTTTTTACCTTTAATCATTTTATTTTCAGAAGAATTTTCAGAATGAGTTTAAGGAGAAAAATTCAGATTCTCATCATTTTCAATAGCTTTATGTGAATTTCCAGATTGAGTAAAAATCATATTTTTGTTTCCAGTTTCATGTATATTTTCATTTTGGGCATTTTAGTGAGTTTTTCAGTAATAGTTTGAGTATTCAGACCACTTATAGTGAAAACAACCATGATGTTCTCCCTAGGATTCAGTTCAGTTGTATTAGGCAACCTACCTTTGTCCCTAGAAGTAAAATCTCTAGCTAATTAGCCCAATTGAGTTTCCATATTCTGAATTCTAACATCATTTTTAATTTTATCAGTTTCATATTTGGTTTCATGTTTATTCAGTTGATTCGTGTATATTTCTTCTTGTGAGTTCATTTTATTCAAAATTAGATCCATCTTAGAAGACATTTAGTTATCACTATTTCCTTGTGCATTTGAAGACTCACCCCTTTGTTGATTTTGAAAATTTGGTCTTGGTTGGTTCTGATAATTAGGGGTAGTGGATTTTTTAATTAAACCTTGATCTTTCCAAGACAAATTAGGATGGATACTATAGCCTTGGTTATAATTTTTTGAAAATGGATCTTCTTTAGAAGGCATCCTAGAACCATAATTGACAAAATTTGAGTTTTCTTGTTGTCAGGATGGCATGCCAAAGTTGGGACAAAAGTTTTCTGTGTGCCCAAACATTCTACATTGTGAAAATTGTTCTCTTAGAGATTGGTTGGTGTTTTGACTACCCAGTTTCTTAACAGTTTGTTTTTGAAATTTGGTTCATTAAATATTGAAGTTGATTTGTGATTTCATCAAGTTGGGCTTGAGTTTCATTCATTGAACTAGTGTTAACATTAACATTTCTATTGAATCTTTTTCTTCTTGAAATTTTATGTTGAGAATTAAGGGACAGGTTATTCAAAATTTTCCCTAACTCTTCATATATATTTTAATTATAGTTACCCCCAGTAGATTGATCAACTAGATTATGTCTAGAGGAGGATAACCCTTCATATAAGGTATCCATGAGAAGGTGGGTTGGGAGTATATGAGGAGGACACTGCCTAAGTAGGTCCCTAAATCTATCCCAATCTTCATGGAAATCATATCCATCCTCTTGGTAAAAACTAGTTATCTGTCACGACCCAACCCTACCTGGGCTCGAGCCGCAACTACTCCAAACCCACCTCCATAGGCCAGGGGCTGGCGACAAGCGCTGAAGGCTAAAAAAACTCGGGGAGGCCTTTTCCTGAGTACCTGAACACACACGCAGCACACTCAATGAAAAAGGGCAGAGTAAAAAGAAAGTAAAGAACCAACTGGTATAAATAAACCACCAAGTGCATCGACCTCTAAATAGTACAAAGCAAGTGCTGAAGGTAAACTGAAAAGAAAAGGGGAAAAACATGTGCCTAACCAGAAAAGTGCCACAACCCAGCAACAGGTAAACAAAAGTGAACAGCTAGGAGGGTCCCACACCTGGAACCCGACTACGACCACCGCACGTGGTCCAAGCTCCCGAACTCCTAAGATCCACTGAATTCACGACCAACCTGTCTGTCATCTGCAAGGGCATGCCAAGTGCGGGCAAAGCCCAAGCAGGGGTGAGTATAAAAATACTTAGTAGGATGCCCCGAAGTCTCGAGGGAGCAACAAAGGAGGTACTGAAGAGGTTAGCAGTAGATCGAACAGGGAAAAGTAAAGGAGTACAACGAAGAGTGTGCAATAAAGAGTACAGCTCAACCCAACAAGAGGAAGAAAGTAGACTCGTCCAGACACAAGGAGCTAGAAACACTGAGAAGATGAAATTCTCGTCGAGTCTTCACTACCTATAGAAGGAGAGTAGACTCATCCAACCACGAGAAGCTAGACATGGAAAGCATGTGGCATACCCCACGTGTCTTCGCCTCTCCTGGAGGGAGAGTAACCAAGCCCAAGAAGTGGGTACTGGAACAAGGTATATACATATCCATATGCTCAACAAGAAGCTCGAATAAGGTTGTAAGGGGATCTCCATCTCGTAGCTCAGCCCAAGAAAGTGAGTCGCCAATAGTCCCAGAAGTAAACACCATCGATTCCCAGAATCCCGCATGTCTGTCCCGAACTGCAAGTCAAGGGGATCAAATCACCGCACCTTGAAACTATCCACTTTGGGTGGCACTGACTCTCCCGCACGGTTTTAGGTCGCATCGCAAGGACGAGTCTCGGTGGGGAAAGTGCCCCTCGTACTTGAGATTTCTGGGGGAACGTCAAACCACACCTCGTCATTGCCCCGCATTCGAGAGGTCTCCTCAAAGTCAAAGTTGTCACATCACTGACCCATACTGTAACATCCCAGGTAAATAAAGAATAATAAATTTTCATATTTATTAATATTTGTGAATTAAATATTAATTTTACTTTAAAGGGGTTGCTATGTTCGATAGCGTACTCGATACGCAACAATGAGTTTCTTTGAAAACTTACGTTGCACACTAGTAATATAATAATATTATTTTAAATGGTAGTTAACACGTAGTCGTTGTATTGGTAGGAATGGATATAAATAACTAAAATATGATTATATATGTTTTTTAAATGTTTTTACATTTACCCAATAAAATATAAAGGCTTAAAATACGGAAAGAATTCAATTTTAGGCAGTTATACCCAAATTTTCACTAAAGGTTCACTTATCGCCTTTTGATGGCGAACCGTCATTAAATATAGTTTTGATCACTCTTATAAATTCTATTGGACCAAATATAACTCTTTTTTAGAATCGGGACATCAAAATTTACTTTGTGTAAATTTTTGGTATTTTTCCGATAAAGTTCATTTTTTAATGAATAGTGAAAATGTTGTATTTTAATTCAAAACCTCTTTTTAATCTAATTTATTTATATGATTATATTATCATTTGAATTGGTTTTAAAGTGAAAATATAATATATTTTTACCATTTAATCCAATAGTGGTCGTTGGAATTAATTTTACTTTGAAATCGGACTTAAACTAGTGCCAATCTTTTGATACTTATTGTTTCATAAAAACACGTTATTTGCTCTGACAGCGGGAATTAATTATTAAATTAATTAATGTAACTTATATGTTTTGAATTTTTTAAAATAGACATCATTTTTGAATTTGGTATATCAAATATAGCTTAGGGTGAATTTTTGGTATTTTTCTGAAAAACTTCAATTTTTGATGAATAGTGAAACCACTAAGGGGTACTTAAAAAACTGATTTTTCATTTAAATGAAATTTTACCACCTTTGTGTTTTGAATTTCAAAAATCTGACATACATGGTTTTCATTAGGAAGTAAAATATGGTTCAATGGGATTAAAATAATTTTTTGATGAATAGTAACTTTTATGTTTATTAATCGCGATTAGAGGTAATTAGTGTAGTTTAAGGTAAAAATAATGTTTTAATAATATGAAATGACCTAGACACATGTCCTGCCCTTATTGGATGTGTCATTGTCGACCACGACAACCCATGGGTCGATTTTGGGGACCCCATGGAGCCACTTGGGTAAGATAATGACATTAATGACTTTTATTTAAAGTTAAAATTAAAATGTCACAAATATGAGATGTTCTACTAAAACAATTATTAAATGGGGTTATACAAGTCATATTTTTTACTATAAATATTCATTAGAAATCTAAAACTATTTCCTACATCATGATATTTTTTTTATAATTTTTATACATTAAATAAATTAAATTATTTATGAAACCATGATGATGCAGCGATTACCTCATTATTTAACGATTTAAATAAAATGAAAAGAAAATGTAAAATCTAAGAACTAAACTTGTCAAAAACCTATTGGATGGGTATATTTAGAACCCGTATCACCTTATCCTCTAATTATATCAATGTGGGACCTTTTAAATCTGAAACGCATTTTAAAATAAAGTAACATTTCTTTACTTTCCAAGAGTGCCCCTCCTCTCCTCTTATAAAAGGCCCCCACCTCTACCACCTTACCCACACTTCCAAAGCCTTTGGCTCAGCCAACCCCTGTCCATTTTGTCTCTCCACATCCCTCTCCTAATCCTTGAAGCCTCACATTGGGCAGAAGTCTTCCCAAGGAAGCCTTTGAGCTCAAATCAAAAAGAGTTACCCGGTTTAAAGGTAGTGTTTTTCTCTTGTGTTCTTTTGTTTTATTTTGCTTCTCCAACCCCCTAAACTCTATTTATTCATTTCTTTTGTAAAAAATCCATTATATTAAATATACTAGGATGTTTTATAAGAATAATTCTAGCTACACTTACACACACCTGCATCTAATAGTTAAAGAACATACTATTTCTGTGGATGGAAAATTTCTGCCTCACGAAACGATGATTGTTCGATATTCTTCCAACACCTTCAAAGGTGCCATTAAGATGTCACTATATTTATATATGATATATAATATGTTTATTTATTCCTTTATCTTCTGTATTTTTCATTTATTTCACACCTTTATGGCTTCCATTATGGGTATACACGATATCTTTATTTTAGGAAGTGCGGACTACCGCCCCCTCAAAGTGATTTGATTCGTTAATGCCATATGTGGGACGTATAAAGGATGGATTTAAAGTTATTATATATGATTTATGTTACATATAAATGATGAATATAATTCTGGAATTAAAATATACATACCTCTCATTTAGTTTTAATTCCATTAATATGACATAGAAATGAAAGTAGCGTTCATGCGTACGTACGGCTTACCGTCTCCATGAACGGTGCATTTCATTTTTTACCTCTAAATGATTATGTAATATTATAAATACATGTATATTCTGGATATATATGATATATATGATATCCAAATCATGAATATCATTCTGGATATAATGAACCTTTGACCACACGAACAACATGTAATTGTAAGAAGTCCACTTTCGACTTAAGAACCAAATATCGAAAAAACAAACATTATTAACTTAAATGATTACATAATGTTTAGAACATGGTAATAAGTGATATAAAAGTAATAATGAACTTGAAAAAGGTTCTTAAGCAAGTCAAAATTAACTCAAGTTTATTATTCAGGACGTTAAAGAACGATCGAGTCAAGTCGGACCCGAGGTAAGGGACTTCGTCTCAATCTCTTTTCATTGAGGCATATTTCGTTTTATACACAAATTTCTTTTATACAGTGTATAAACCCCTTTGACTTTTAATTTTATACAAAATTAATCTTTTTCTATGAAGCGTTTTACTAAATGACAAAAAGGAATTTTTCTTTTAACGTACGCGGTGACAACGACCTTTTCCGCCACCGCGAGTATTATTTGGTCTTTGGCTTCCTCAACAAGCCATAATGTTTTTTAAAATGAAATAGATACCATATACTCTTTTATGTATTTTGGTATTGAAAATGGTTTTTATAATGGATTTTTTATGTCAATATATTTAAGTGATATATTGTGATCAAAGTGTAGAAATGTTTTCTTTCCATTATATTTGTTTTATGTCTTATGATTTTATAATGGTACTTGGACATTTTACGGGTGGTTATGTGATAAACCATATGACGGGTGGGGCCGTGAATACCAGGATGGGTGGTTACGTTATAACCTCCAATGCATTGGGTATGGAAATCGTCCGTATGGCTATTCCATTAAGTGATATGTGTGGAAGTCAACCGTATGGTTATTCCATTTAAGTATGTTTATGTACCAAGTTACCTATATATGTTATGTGATATTTATATGGTTTTTATGGTAATATTTTGGTTACAAAAGGGTAAGTAATGATCTTTTATTTCAGTGAAGAGTTTTTACTACTTCATAAAGGTGAAAAGAATTACTTTGAAAAATTATACATGGTTTACTTGTTGTTTTGAAAAACTAACAGTTTTCATTCATTGTGTATCCCTTACTGAGCTTTTTATGCTCACCCCAAGTTTTTTTGAAATGTTTTTCACAGGACTTAATGTGGAATAGGGTCAAGGATGGGATCAAGGGAAAGTCATGCTATATAAAACATGGAACTAGACATATTTCTTTTTAAGAGTTTTTTTATTCTACGGAAACTTAGTAGAAGTGTCTACTTTGTAATCTTTTGAGATGTAATAGTTATGTTCTAATTCTCTAAAACTCTAAACCAGAAAAGATATTCAATGTAAATTATTCATTTAATTCAATATTAAGTAAGGTTTAAGGCCGAGGCCTTATACATACAAACAAGGGTCCCACTCCGATAGTCACAGAGTATAGTCACAGACTAGCCTAGTAGAAAGGACTGAGTCTGAAATGCCAACGGGTGACCCACTGCCCAGCCCTACTGGAGGATAATTCATAATAAGATATCGGGTGACCCACTGCCCAGCGCTGCTGGAGGGTAAACCCTAATACATCATCAGGCAACCCACAGCCCAGCACTGCTGGAGGGTAGACCTGGAAGAAGTCGATAGGTAACCCACGACCCAGCCCTGTTGGAGGGTAGACCTAGAACAAGACGACGGGCGACCCTCTGCCCAGCCCTGCTGGAGGGTAGACCCTCAAGAGTCGTCGGGTGAACCACTGCCCAGTCTCTATTGGAGGGTAGACCCTAAGAGTGTCGTCGGGTGACCCACTTCCCAGTCTCTACTGGAGGGTAGACCCTAAGAGTGTCGTCGGGTGACCCACTGCCCAGTCTCTGCTGGAGGGTAGACCTTAAGAGTGTCTTCGGGTGACCCACTACCCAGTCTCTACTGGAGGGTAAACTCGAAGAAGTCAATGAGCAACCCACTGCCCAGTCTCTACAGGAGGGTAAACCCAGAACTTCTCTGGCCATCCCTATAAGATGGTACAACACTGGCCCACAAACTCGGAGTGGGTATCGTGAAACCACCCAACTGTAGAACAAAACCCGGGGAAACCACTCAACCCTGTTGGTCTAAACCATCATGAGCAGGAGGACCCTCTATGTCGTGAGAGGCCAAAGGTACGTAAAGTAGAACACGACACACATATGGGGCCCACACGACGTGTGGCCCCTGCTCATCTCCCAACTAAGCACATACGTTCTCAGGAACATACTACACCATGTACCTCCAATCATTCCCGTATACTCCCTGAGTATACCCCATCTCTAGCCCAAAGGATATCATGCACGCGACACCCAACGTCCACGCGAAGGGCGAAAACATATTTGCCAATCTGCTTCCTCCCCGGCCCTAGCACGGCCAACCACATCTCTTCAAACATCAAATCCACTCACACAGGAGTGAACGCGATCACACACCAAGGGTTCGCTACAAACATAGTAGGATGAACCACCACCGGAGCACCTTACTTGATTCCGTATTTAATGAGATCTCGGAAGAGGCTCTGCACCTCCAAACAGATCGTACCGTTGTAATCCTCATGGAAAAACATGCGAGATAGGCTATTTACTCGCCTCAAACGGATATCCGACGGAAAAGTCGCCAACACCGCCTTACGCCCGAACGGCGTCCCGTGGTCCCGAGCCTCGACCCCGAAAATAGTCTGGCGCATCGCATCATTGTGATCCCCCCAGAAAAACACGTCAAACGGATTGCTCACTTGAGTGGAATGGATATCCATAGAAAAAGATGTGTTTCGTCACACCGCGCACGAGCGGTTCTTCGAGGGACCCGCACCCCGGTCCCGAAGCACAAGGAACGGATCGCACCGTTACGATCCTCTCGAAAAAGTACACAAGATGGACTATTCACTTGTCCAAAATGGACACCCGGTGATAAAGCTGGAAATCACTGCCAACTCCCAAAACGTCCCTCGTGGGGCCCACACCACCATACGGAATTAAAGCGGTCGGATTGCGCCATTGCAATACCCTCAGAAAAAAACCGAAAACGACTGCCCGCACGCCCCGAACGGACGGCCGATGGAAAAGTTGTAAAGCGCTACACGTAGTTCGAAAGACGGACCGTGGGGACCCCACCTCAACTTCGGTTTCAATGCCGAAAACCACACTGGAAAGCTCCGGCTCAACGCCAGGGTCTCAACGACACTGACGGCGCTAAAAACGGATGTCGGATGTGTCTGTTCCGCACAAAACAAGAACTCCAAGAAAAAGTCAAACTTACTTAACGCACGAGTCGTGCCACTGAGCCCCTCGTCTCGGAAATTAAAAATTCCCGAGACCATCTCAAAAATTTCGCCTCGATGCCAGGAACGCGTCGCCACAGACGACACGTGAATCTGACCCCTAGTTTGAATTTTAGGGGCATTTAAAAAAATTAAGATGAAAATAGGTGGGTCGGGCCGGTTCGGCCGGCCAACCCATGCCCTGGACCGGCGGTCCGCGGTTCACCGCGTGGACCACCCCGAACCGCCCGTACCTGCTTGGTCGGTCCGGTCTCCAAGTGGACCCGCACAGCGTGGGTCCTGTCTGCGGACCGGGGTCACGAGGACCCCGAATTTCCGCATCGTCGTGCACTGGCGACGACCCCGCTGCCTGGTCCGCCTCGCCGACGCCCGGCGCCTCCGCGCCCCCTCCGCTGCAGCTCACCCGGACCGACAGCAGCGGTCGCCTACCGTTGCCCGCTCACACCGACGCCCAACCGCTTTTGCCATCCCGGCTCACCCGCAGCGCCGCGCCACCGCCTGCGCCGAAGCCGCCACCATCCCGGATCGCCGGAAGCCCGTCGGACCACCGCGGAACCGCCAGAAAAACTCCAAAACCCACATTCTTCACCGGACCACTGCGGACGACTCAAGACTCATATATTAAATCTGAAATGTGCGTCAGAAATCTCATAAAAAGTACTACGCATACATGGGTTTGATTGTAAATTCGATGGAAAATCGACACTATAAATTGAGTTCAAAGGTAAATGTAGAATTAAAAACGCAAATGTAACCTCCTACCTCGTTGGGCGTAGACCGGAGCTTCGCCGCACATTCTGCACCTTTCCGCCGCCGCTCCTATCTTGATTGGAGGAGGAGGATGATGAAAGAGGAGAGGAGGGCTTCTCCAGGGGATGCAAACAAAGGAGAGGGAGGGGGTGGATTAGGTTTAAATAGAAAAAAATTAATTAAAAAGTTTTAATTAATTTAACCTCTAAATTAACCCGCATCTGAAACCTCTGGCGTGGTCAAGATTAAGCCTCCCCTAGGGAAAACACCACCTCCCGAGAACAACAGCGGTCTTGTAATTTTAATCTGAGGCCCCGTTCAAAAGTTATTAAATTTAACGTCTGAAGCCGCTATATTACGAAAACGCCCCTGGGACCATTTTCCACAGAAGGGACGCACCCGCGAAACTTATACCCCTCTTAGGGTAAATGGCACGCTCCAAACTCAATGGTTCCCTCGGTTTTCCAATACAAGCTATTGTTTAAGAGATACTTGAGTTTAACCACTAAACGAATAAATTAATTATTTTATTTATCCGTTTAACGTTCCGATAACGGGAGAGGGATCCAAACGTCTTGTGACGACATGATTTATGTTGTTCCTAGGGTAAACACCCTATTTAGGACCCATACGTACACTTAGATCTCTGATCCAAAACACCGTTTAGGAGTTATCCCATTTATTTGGTGTGCCCAGTGTGAACGCACTGAAAATTTAATTCCGACCATACTGGGGCTCGGAATTGCACATCGTCTGAAGGCGCTGCTCTGGAATAACATAAAGAATATTCTGAAGTCTTTTATAGAAAAAACTGGTTTCTTACATCATTCCCTCCTTCAATATTTTCGTCCCCGAAAAGCAAAACCAGGGAACAACTCAGGGTACTAACCCCACACCTGGCTCTCCTATACCCAGAAGAACTCTTGCACAGTCCTGTGTCACCACACATAGACCAAAGGGTTTGATCTGTTCATGCGAGGTATACCCTTTCTGATGACGTGCATAGGAGCATGCATGCATCTTCTCGGGTAAGTCACATGGGAGACGTCATGCACCCACTCCAGACTTTGGGGTTAGGTCAAGGCGGTAGGGAACCTCGCCATCCCTTCGCATGTTCTCAAACAGTCCGAAGGACCTCGGGGGTATCTCACCTCCCCGATCGAACCTCCATGTCGCATGCCGCGACTAGAATCACCAGCCGCACCTGGAATAATGCCCAGTGATTCCCTCCTTCAGAATATCCATATGGTGAAACACCCAAGGATATCTGGTCACGCAAGGTTTCGCAGTCTATGTCCCACAACCAAGACCCTCTTACACGCTCGGAAGCGAAGGAGTCAACACCATTGACTAAAGAAAAGGTCCTATGCCTTTTTTACCTTACCAACACAGGGCCACGCCGATACCCCGCGTCACCCTGGTAACAACCCAATCAAGGAGCAGGGAGAAAAAGCATTCCACACACAGAGTCTAACAATTTTACTGCAAAATGTAAAAGAGTTGTAGAGTGTACCTCTTATCGCCTCATGATCTGTAGGATCGTAGACATCCAAAGCTTGTAGTTATCCATGGTCCCAACTGTCAGCTCCTAGAGCCTGACGTGGACCACCTGGTGGTGATGGTAAGACCTCGTAATCTCATCCTCCACTTCCAGATCCTCCCGCTCCTCTGCTAGCACCACCTCTTTGGGCGCTACTCCAATCACGACGCTGCCTCTGCCACGGTGGTGCACCTGCTGCCTGCCCGATGTTCTCAGTGCGCCTGGTCAGACAGTCTCGTGCCAGGTAACCTCGCCCATCGCAAGCATAGCATCAACGCTCTCCGGGTTTCCTTGGTGCCCTCCGACGCCACTGTGGTGTACGACCACGCCCCTGAGTCTGGTTATCGGAAAGCCACCTGCGTCGAGGTTCTGTCAGTCGACGCCTGCTAACTGTGGCAGACATCTCGGCTCTGTCGAGCCTGCTGCCTCTACCAACTGTAGAACGCTACAGGAAGCTCTCTGTCACCAGCACCTACTCTAGCACCCCGACATATGTGGAAATTCCCAAGGGTACTATGACAGCACGAATCCCTCTGCGGAGACCCTGCTCGAACTTCCGCGCTCGGAAGTTGTCATCGTGGACTAAGTCCGGGTAAAAGCGTGCACGGTCTGCGAAACTAGCCGCGTACTCAGCCACCATCATCCCTCCCTTCTGAAACTGCAGGAGCTCCTAAATCCGAACGGAGCATAAGCAGGAGGGGCAAAACTCCTCATGAAAAAACAACTGAAAGTCACCCCACGAAAGCGACAACTCGTCAAGAAACTGAGTCACCAGAATCCACCAATGCCAAACTGCTCCACGGAAAAGGTTGGCGGCCAAATCCACCATAATATCTGTCGGCGTCTGTATAAGCCTGAAAAGGCGAACCACTGTCTCTAGCCAAACCTCTGTTGCCTGAGGTTCTGGCTCACCACTGAACCTCAGCGGTCTCTGTCGCTGGAACTCACGGAGCGCTCTCAAGCTCAGTCTACTCTACTGAAGTTGTCTGCTGCTCACCAGGTGGGGGTGATACTACCGGCCCACCCGGAGAAAGGGTCTTGCATGATGGGTCCTGGACTGTGGCATCGTATCTCACAGGGTCGTCGTCACAAACCAAAGCTGGTATCCTGACTGGCTGTCTTCGCGGAGACATCCTGAATACTATCAAGGAGTACCGCGATCAGATGAGAATATATGTATATCACAATAACAACAATTATGGGAAGTTGACTCAAGAACGATAGTCAAGACTCAATCCTATGTGATGCACAAACCAAATTTCCCTGAAACAAGTGTCTTAGTATGCCGAGTCGACAAGCGGGTTATCAGGGTCCTGGTGAATGGATACGTTAGCCGTCGCACCATCACTGGACTCCCTGGCCTAAGAGCCGCTCTCGAGACATGTTGACACTATTGCCCTAAATCACAACCAATTCCTTTTTAGGGACATCCGAACAACGTCCCAAGGAACGAACCACCTATGATACCACTTTGTCATGACCCAACCCTACCCGGGCTCGAGCCGCAACTACCCCAAGCCTACCTCCACAGGCCAGGGGCTGGCGACAAGCGCCAAAGGATAAACAACTCGGGGAGGCCTTTGCCTGAGTACCTGTAAACACACGTAGCACACTCAATGCAAAAGTGCAGAGTAAAAGGAAAGTAAAGAACCAACTGCTATAAATAAACCACCAAGTGCATCGACCTCTAAATAGTACAAAGCAAATACTGAAGGTAAACTGAAAAGAAAAGGGGAAAAACATGCGCCCAACCAGAAAAGTGCCACAACCCGGCAATAGGTAAACAAAACTGAATAGCTAGGAGGGTCCCACACCTGGAACCCAACTACGACCACCGCACGTGATCCAAGCTCTCGAACTCCTAAGCTCCACTGAAGTCACAACCAACATGTCCGTCGTCTGCAAGGGCACACCAAGTGCGGGAAAATCCCAAGAAGGGGTGAGTATAAAAATACTCAGTAGGATGCCCCGAAGGCTTGAGGGAGAAACACAGGAGGTACTGAAGACGTTAGCAGTAGATCGAATAGGGAAAAGTAAAGGAGTACAATAAAGAGTGTGCAGTAAAGAGTACAGCTCAACCCAACAAGAGGAAGAAAGTAGACTCATCCAGACACAAGGAGCTGGAAACAGTGAGAAGATGAACTTCTCATCGAGTCTTCGCTACCTATAGCTGGAGAGTAGACTTGTCCAACCACGAGAAGCTAGACACGGAAAGCACTTGGCATACCCCGCGCATCTTCGCCTCTCCTATAGGGAGAGTAACCAAGCCCAAGAAGTGGGTACTGGAACAAGGTATATACATATCCATATGCTCAACAAGAAGCCTGAACAAGGTCGTAAGGGGATCTCCATTCCTTAGCTCAGCCTAAGAAAGTGAGTCGCCAACAGTCCTAGAAGTAAACACCATCGATGCCCAGCATCCCGCATGTATGCCCCGAACTGCAAGTCAAGAGGCTCAAATCACCGCACCTTGACACTATCCGCTTTGGGCGGCACTGACTCGCCCGCACGGTTTTAGGTCGCGTCGCAAGGACGCGTCAGGGTGGGGAAAGCGCCCCTCGTACTTGAGAGTTCTGGGGGAACGTCAAACAACACCTCGTCACTGCCCCGCATTCGAGAGGTCTCCTCAAAGTCAAATTTGTCACATCACTGACCCATACATACAAGGGTCCCGCTCCAGTAGTCACGGAGTAAAGCCACAGACTAGCCTAGTAGAAAGGACTGAGTCTGAAATGTCAACGGGTGACCCACTGCCCAGCCCTGCTGGAGGGTAAACCCTAATACATCATCAGGCGACCCACTGCCCAGCCCTGCTGGAGGGTAGACCTGGAATAAGTCGACATGCGATCCACTGGCCAGCCCTGCTGGAGGGTAGACCTGGAACAAGATGACGGGCGACCCACTGCCCAGCCCTGCTGGAGGGTAGGCCCTCGAGAGTCGTCAGGTGACCCACTGCCCAGTCTCTGCTGGAGGGTAGACCCTAAGAGTGTCGCCAGGTGACCCACTGCCCAGTCTCTGCTGGAGGGTAGACCCTAAGAGTGTCATCGGGTGACCCAAACCCAGTATCTGCTGGAGGGTAGACCCTAAGAGTGTTGTCGGGTGACCCACTGCCCAGTCTCTGCTGGAGGGTAAATCCGAAGAATTTGATGAGCAACCCACTACCCAGTCTCTGCTGGAGGGTAAACCCGGAACTGCTCTGGCCATCCCTACTGGATGGTACAACACTGGCCCATAGAACTCAGAGTGTGTATCGTGCAACCACCCAACTCGAGAACAAAACTAGGGGAAACCACTCAACCCTGCTGGTCTAAACCATCCTGAACAGGAGTACCCTCTATGTCGCGAGAGGTCAAAGGTACGTAAAGTAGAACACGACACGCATATGGGGCCCACACGACGTGTGGCCCCAGCTCATCTCCCAACCAAGCACATACGTTCTCAGACACATACTACATCATGTACCTCCAAGCATTCCTGTATACTCCCAGAGTGTACCACATCTCTAGCCCAAAGGCTATCTTGCACACGACACCCAACGTCCATACGAAGGGTGAAAACGTAATTCGCCAATCTGCTTCCTCCACGGCCCTGGCACGGCCAACCACATCTCTTCAAACATCAACTCCACTCACATGGGAGTGAACGTGATCACACGCCAAGGGTCCGCTACAAACACAGTAGGACGAACCACCACCGGAGCACCTTACTTGCTCCCGCATTTAATGAGATCTCGGAAGAGGATCTGTACCTCCAAACGGATTGTACCGTTGTAATCCTCGTGGAAAAACATACGAGATATGCTATTTACTCACCTCAAACGGATATCCGACTGAGAAATCACCAACACCGCCTTACGCCCGAATGACGTCCCGTGGTCCCGAGCCTCGGCCCCGAAAACAGTCGGGCGCATCGCAACATTGCGACCCCCCAGGAAAACACGTCAAAAGGACTGCTCACTTGAGTGGAACGGATATCCAGAGAAAAAGATGCATTTCGTCAAACCGCAAACGAGCGGTTCTTCGGGGGACCCGCACCCCATTCCCGAAGCACAACCAATGGATCACACCATTGCGATCCTCTCGAAAAAGTACACAAGATGGACTATTCACTTGTCCAAAACGGACACCCGGTGATAAAGCTGAAAATCACTACCAAATCCCAAAACGGCCCCCATGGGGCCCGCACCACCGTGCGGAATTAAAGTGGGCGGATTGTGCCATTGCAATGCCCTCGGAAAAACACCCAGAAACGACTGCCCGCGCGCCCTGAATGGATGGCCGATGAAAAAGTTGTAAAGCGTTGCACGCAGCTCGAAAGACGGGCCGTGGGGCCCCGCCTCAACTTTGGTTTCAATGCCCGAAACCACACTGGAAAGCTCTGGCTTAACACCAGGGTCGCAACGCCACTGACGGTGCTCAAAACGGACGTCGGATGTGTCTGTGCCTCTCAAAACAAGAACTCTCGGAAAACACCAAACTTACTTAACGCACGAGTCGTGACACCGAACCCCTCATCTCAGGAATTAAAAATTCCCGAGACCATCTCAAAAAGTTCACCTCGACGCCAGGAACGCGTCGCCACAGACGGCACGCGAATCCGACCCCTGGTTTGAATTTTAGGGGCATTTAAAAAAAATTAAGATGAAAATAGGTGGGCGGGGCCGGTTCGGCCGGCCCACCCATGCCCTGGACCGGCTGTCCGCGGTTCACCGCGCGGACTGCCCCAAACCGCGCGGACCGGCTTGGTCGGTCCGGTCTCTAAGTGGACCTGCGCGGCGCGGGTCCTCTCTGCCGACCGGGGTCACGAGGACCCCGAATTTCCGCGTCGTCGCGCCCTGGCGACGACCCCACTGCCTGGTCCGCCTCGCCGACGCCTGGCGCCTCCGTGCCCCCTCCGCTGCAGCTCGCCCCGACCGACAGCACCGGCCGCCTGCCGCTGCCCGCTCGCGCCGACGCCCAGCCGCTTCCGTCGTCCCGGCTCACCCGCAGTGTCGCGCCACCGCCTGCGCCGAAGCCACCGCCTCCTGCCGCCGTCCCGGATCGCTGGAAGCCCGCCAGACCACCGCGGAACCACTGGAAAAACTCCAAAACCCGCATTCTTCGCCGGACCGCTGCGGACGCCTCAAGACTCGGATTTTAAATCCGAAATGTGCGTCAGAAAGCTCATAAAAAGTACTACGCATACATGGGCTTTGATTGAAAATTCGACGGAAAATTGATGCTAGAAATTGAGTTCAAAGGTAAATGCGGAATTAAAAACGCAAACATAACCTCCTACCTCGTTGGGTGTAGCCCGGAGCTTCGCCGCACGTTCCGCGCCTTGCCGCCACCGCTCTCATCTTGATCGGAGGAGGAGGATGATGAAAGAGGAGAGGAGGGCTTCACCAGGGGATGCAAACAAAGGAGAGGGAGGGGTCGGATTAGGTTTAAATAGAAAAAAAAAATTAATTAAAAAGTTTTAATTAATTTAACCTCCAAATTAATCTGCATCTGAAACCTCTGGTGCGGTCAAGATTAAGCCTCCCCTAGGGAAAACACCACCTCCTGAGCACAACGACGGTCTCAGAATTTTAATCCGAGTCCCCGTTCAAAAGTTATTAAATTTAACGTCTGAAGCCGCTAAATTACGAAAACGCCCCTACGACCATTTTCCACAGAAGGGTCGCGCCCGCGAAACTTATACCCTTCCTAGGGTAAACGGCACGCTCCTGGCTCAACGGTGCCCTCGGTTTTCCAATCCGAGCTACTTTTTAAGAGATACTTGAGTTTAACCATTAAAGGAATAAATTAATTATTTTATTTATCCGTTTAACGTTCCGGTAACGGTCGAGGGTTCCAAACGTCCCGCGCTGACATGGTTTATGTCGTTCCTAGGGTAAACAACCCATTTCGGACTCATCTGTACACTCAGATCTCTGATCCAAAACACCATTTAGGAGTTATCCCATTTATTTGGCGTGCCCAGTATGAACGCACTGGAAATTTAATTCCGACCACACCGGGGCTCGGAATCGAACGCCGTCTGAAGGCGCTGCTCTGGAATAACATCAAGGATATTCCAAAGTCTTTTATAGAAAAAACTGGTTTCTTACATTATCTTTGTTCTCAATTCTCCTTTAAGTCTTTGGGGATAGAATTTCATTATAAAGGAATTGTACACTTGATCATATTCTTCAAAAATGTTTTCATCTAAACTTAAAAAACAGTTCCTAGCATTCCCTTTTAGGTAAAATGGAAAAACTCTCATTCTTAGCTCGTTCTATGAAAGTTCTAAAAGAGGTAACTACAGCACAGTATTGTACAAATATCTAATGAAGGAAAGAGATTCCTCGTTGGAGCCCATTGATTATTAGGAGCAAGAACTCTCTTATCTAAATTTTCCATTTCACTTTTCTTTTTCTTCCTAAGAGCAGTAAGGTGTTTGTCATGTTCAGGGTTCAAAGGCTCTATTCTATCAGCAGTAGACTTAGTGTTCATGAAATCTGTAATAATAAGTGAAATTCAGCACAAACAATAGTAACAGTAACTAACAAGTACAAAATATAGTAGCAATTCAGCAGAAAATGAAGCAGATTTTTTGACAATTTTCAATATTTCAAAAACAATTAGATTTTGTTTTTGATTTTTTTTAGTTTTTTATTAGAAAAAGAATGGATCGCGTCTTTCCTAGAAACGGTGCCAAAAAATTGACACAGCTGTCATTGAAATTGAGTCAAAGTTTTGAATTTATAATTTCCTACAAACTACTGTATAGTGGAAAGTAGGGTCGAACCAACAGGGAAGGAATTTTGACCACTTTTCTAAAAAAACTCTTAACACCCCACTGTTGTCAGTAGTGGGGATAAACTTTCTATATATATTTTTACTATTTTTAACTTTTCTATTTTTATATATATTTTTTCTAATATGAACTAAGTCTAAACTAAACTATCAACTTAATGGTGGTTTAAACATAGAAATAGAGAATGAAAACTTCTAATATTAAGCAGCCCGAGGAATCTATCCTTACTAGTTTAATAATTGGTTTCTTCCTTTGTTTATGATTAAATCCACAACCTCACATAAATGATCGATTAAAATCCCTCACCAGGAGATTAATCTCACAACTAAATGAAACTAGAAGGTCGTCACCACTAGAGTCACCTAACTTTATAGTTTTTGAATTTAAGATGCTAGAATAAATCTCATCGATCTAATCCAGTAGAAATGAAATAAAAATTTGAAAAGAAAGCAGTCCTTGGTTCTTCTCACCAAAATATCAAGGAATTTTTGAATGTAAGCAAATGAGGCGTGAAAAAAAATTAAAATCTATGAGCTAGATTCAACTTCTCCAGTTGAATATGCCTCTTTGTTTGAAGAAAATAAATGAATCAAAGAAATGGATTAACCAGTAAGTACTAAATTCCCCAGACAAGTAAAGTCTAGCAAAAAATCATCTCTTTTATATAAAATAGAAGTATTCTATTACAGTAAATGAAATAGAAAATAAACATAGGAGAGATACTCCCCTATGACAATAAAAATTTTCCACTGCTTTGATCCTTGGATCTCCAAGAAGGAGGATCTCCAGGATATGCTCCGCTTTCTTTGTGCAAGAGGTTGTCCACTTGATCAAATGATGGTCCCCTTCGAAAATATGTTGTTGCTTTGTTTTAATATCCATTGTCATCTGATGCACGTCACCACATGTTTCCACCGACATACTTTGGTTCTTTAATCTTTGGCCACACACGTGCATTTTTTGATGAAACACACGTCGTTTTAGAAATTCTCTCATAACTAACTTATCGCGAGTTAGTTAAATGAACATGGATATGCTTCTACCTCTAGAATGAACCTCCATAAGAAGAACAAAACAAAACAGTTAAAACATGATGGAAATAAATAAATAAATATTGATAATTAAATACATTAGTTTATTAAAAAGTATTTACAAGAATTAATAAGTTTTTTAAATAATTTTATTTAATAGGCTCGGATCTCCAGCAGCGCGACGGCACCTCTCCCTTCCACTCTTATTCCTCAACCCAACAACATGCGACAGATTTGATATCAGATGGAACTTGTCTCCTTTGCTCGGTCTAGGCGTAGGTCTGGATTCGGTTTCAGTTCCTCTGACTTGGTGGCGCACAACTCCAAGTACCCGATGGCTTGCAGTCGACTTGCGTGGACTTCGAGTACTCTTCCATGGCGGGTTCAAATCTGCAAGGTGGCTTGATTCCTGTATTCATCAGCTCTGCCTCGGTCTGAGAGGAAATTGATTTTGTTTGTTCAAATCTAAAACAAGCCAAAAAAGATGATTAAATGATTATTTGATAAAAGTGAAAAATTATTAAAAAGTGAGAAGATTAAAATTAACAAAACTAACTGATAAATAATTATTCTATACAAGTAATGTAAGATTAAATTAATTGTTTTAAAGACTAAAAATACATAATTTGATATAAAAGTTGACTAATTAAATTTAATTATAAAAATACAAAAGTGTAATTATTTGGTAAAAAGTGTAAAAATAGTTAATTAAATTAATAAAAGCTAATATAAAAGATGTGTCAAACTATTTCAAATTAGAGCCACATCAACAATGTTGAAATAACTTTGACTCATGTTAATCCATGAGTATTTTATTGCATGGAGCATGTCTAAAGTTGAAAGCATTTATGTGGATTGCTATGAAATTTCTCGTGTGTAAATCTTGAAGTTTTTATGTATTTATTATGATTTTTTATATTATTAAAGTATTTCATGAACCAATCATGTTGTATTTAGAATATGGAATCATTTTTCCTACATGATAAAATGATTAAGAAATGTTTAATTTGGGTATAGATTACATGATGTTAAAGAACATAGCATGCATAATTTTTTTATTTGAAGCATGTTTCATTTGAAATCAAATATTCAGTTTGAGTATGCCAAGATTTTTTATAAACTTGGCCACAAGTTAGAGTTATTTAAATAGAAGGCATAATGTTAACCCTGTAAATGACTTAGAAACATTGGGTGTTTTTTTGCATTGTTTATAGATTGTTGCATTGAAGTATTGATATGGCTTGCTGAAAACCTATTTTTCAAAGTTATAAAATGATTTTTTAAAGGATATTTATAAATAAGGTGTCATGTGATCAATCCTAAGCCATAAATCCTTGTGTTTCTTAATATATAAACTATGTGATCATTGAGATGATGTATCTTACTATTATGAACATGTATCCCTGCTCTAATTGTGTGTTGTGTTGTGGTTGTATTAATGGAATCACCCACATGTTATAAAAAAGTAATCACTTAAAATTGGTAATATTGTTTTTGAAAATCATGGAATTGATGAAAATAATCTTTTTTCCACACCAGGATTGTTATTAAAGAAGTCGTGAAAGTGTTTAACTGTTATCCTGTTGGTTGGGTTTTTTGTGATTGATCCTATTTTGGTGGTATGTGTTATGGATTAAAGCATATAAATAGGGGGAAACCCTTTCCCTCATAAATATGTGTTATATAAAAACACATTTTAAAATCATGTGGGTGAGTTAGGGATACCCAAAACCAAAAATATATTGATGAAGTGTATGAGTCCCCATGATTTGTGTTGTTGTTATAGTTATCGTTTGGATGATAATGTGGGATGTGTTGGAAATTGGAGATATGATAGGTTGCATTAGTGGGAATGAGACATTGTGATCTATTTGTTATGGAAGAAATGAATGGTTGGTTATGTGGAAGGTAGATATTTTCATGTATGTTTTGGGTTTGATGTGTTTTTTTATGTTTTGGTGATGTATATTATGACCACAAGTGTATAAAGAGGGGAATGGTTTCTTCAAATTGTACATTTTTAGCCATCATATTAGTGCTTCTATATTATATGATATTTGATATGATTTTTTTTAGTTTAATCTGGCCATGTTGTTGTAAATATAAATTAATTTCACCAAAATTATCTCATGATACTGGGTGTGAGAAGGAGAATTATGAATCTTGGGATAAAGCCTTGATAAAGTTACAACAATAGGAAGTACCAAAGTTCTTTGGTGGGACCTCTAACCCCAATACCGAGGATTGGCGGGTGGAAGTTGTGGTTGCTTTTGGGTTGGTGAAGACATGATATTGGTTCAGGGTTGCATTGGCTGGAGGTTTTTTTTCAAAAAGCTGCTTGACGATGGTGGTTAATGAAGTATGGCAACCCAAAAGACGTAATCACTTCAATTATTCAATAATTATTTCTTTTCTCAGGCACATATGCATGATTAGAAGAGAGTGCTTGTCACGACCCGTCCTCGGGGCCCGTGCCGTGACTACCCCAAGCCCGCCTTCCATAGGCCAGGGGCTGACAACTAGCACCAAAGGCGTAAATATCAATAACTGGGAAGGCATTGCCTTTATAAAAGTAAACAAAACACCACAGAGTACAAGCGGAAGCAAAACACTAAGTACAAAAGAAAGTGCTGAAAAGTAAATGGGCCAGAATACAAACCCAAATGAAAGTACAACTACAACTGAACAAGTACAACAGAAAAAGACAACAGCTGGAAGAACAGAAGCGGCTCCTGGGTCGTCCTCCTCGGATCCTACCTGAAGGGTAGGTACAGATGGCGCATCTCCTGGAACGTCCACCACAGATCCTACCTGAAGGGTAGGTACAGATGGCGCAGCTCCTGGATCGTCCACCACGGATCCTACCTGAAGGGTAGGTACAGATAGCCTCCACAACGCTCTCGCCCGTCAACCCCCTCCGAGTGTCGTCTCGCCATGAAGTCCACCTCCAGATACTGACTCGTCGTGTACTCCACCTTCGGGTACCGTCCAGTCTTCGAACACTCGGCCTCCGTCAGCACTGTCCGTCGTCTACAACCAACACAACAAGGTGCGGGCATAACCCGTGCAGGGGTGAGTATAACGATACTCAGTAGGGACCCCGAGACCCTCAAGGTCTCACTAAAGCCAACAGGGATAACCACAAAGAAGATCTCAACAGATAACCTCTACTTAGGTATATGCCCATACATATACCTAAGTTATCAAGTAACCCATCTCAATCATGAGGAAACACAAGGGTTATGAAATCAACGGATAACCACTACCCATGTATATGCCCATACATATACCTAAGTTATCAAGTAACCCATATCAATCATGAGGAAACACAATGGTCATAGACTCCGATCAAACCAGGATTTTCATTATCGAAACCGTAACTGCTGAAGAGCCCTGTCTCTGGAGTGTACAGTGGTCCTGTCACGACTCCGAGGTACTGCTCACTAACCTAAGACTGCTGAGGTACTCCTCCTGTCGAGTACTGTGAGTCTGCTGCTACAACCAAGCGCTTCCCACCATGGGTCTTCCGCTACAACCAAGCGCTCCCCCTCATAGCCTCAAGAGGTACTCCTTCTGTTGAGTACCGCGGGTCTGCCGCTATAACCAACCGCTCCTCCGTCGTGGGTCTGCCGCTACAACCAAGCGCTCCCCTTCATAGCCTCCATATGTACTTCTTCTGTTGAGTACCGCAGGTCTGCCGCTACAACCAAGCGCTCCTCCGCCGTGGGTCTGCCGCTACAACCAAGCTCTCCCCACTGGGCTATCCGAAACACACCGAGTCGATCGGTCAAGCAGTCGTCAGGTCTCAGCCGGCTAAACGGTCTCCGTACTCCGCACGCTCGTCTCCGGGAGGGTCCGCTCTATGAGCTGCTGGTCGATACTACAAGTATCACAAGGTCTCACGAAGAAGTATCTCAAGGGGCCGCCTCGTCATAGGGGTCTCAACGCAACAGACGACGCGTCAATCGGACGCCCGGTTTGTGAGTTATTAGCTCTTTCGTCCCAGGGGTCCGGTTGGTTTCGTGAGCGAACCAACCCGATCGTATCTCAATTGTACCCCGAACTCTCATAGGGTATACTCATAGGGACCATTTCTCAACGAGATCACCAACGCTGCTGACGGTTCGTCAAACAGACGTCTGGTCTGAAAGATAACAGCTTTTCCGTTCCAAGGGCCCGGTTGGATTTCGGGTGCAATCCAACCCGGCCACTATCCAAATGCAACCAAAACTCGGGCGAATTATGCCAAAAGTTCCGTCTCAACAAGAGGAAATCAACGAGAAAGACGGCGCGTCAATCGGACGCCCGGTCTGTGAGTTATTGGCTTTTTCGTTCCAGGGGCCCGGTTGGATTTCGTGAGCGAACCAACCCGACTGCACTCCGACGGCATCCAAACCTCGAGCGGAGTAATCCAAAAGATCTGTCTCACTTAGAGGAATTCAACAAAGTCAACGGCACATCAATCGGACGTCCGAAGCTCAAGATATGAGCGTTTCCGCTCCGAGGGCCCGGTTGGTTTCGTGTACGAACCAACCTGGACGAACTCAAAGTATTCCTAAACCTTGAGTGTGATATACCGAAACGACCGCCTCGATCCAAGGATCGCATCACCGCTGACGGCGCGTCGTTCGGAGGCCCGTAGCTCAAGTTATGAGCAAAAGAACGAAAAGGTCCAGAAATGGGGGTTCTTGGCCCGGCCCGACCCCCCCATGGGTCGGCCCGAACCGGGTCGACCCGACCCAGCCCGGCCTCGGCGCGACCCGGCCCTGCGGGTCGGCCCGGCTCGGCTCGGCCGCGCGGCCGAGCGAGGGGAAGCCGCGGGGGGCTTGCTGCCCCCGCGTGAAGAAACGCTGCGGCCCTGGGTGGGGCCGCCTCGCCAGCGGACGCGGCGGCCGGGCCGCGTCCCTCCTCCCGGTTCCGCGCGGCCACGGAACCGGCTCGCCGCCGCGGCTTCAGCCGCGGCGGGTTTTTGCCGGCGGCGCGACGGCGGGAGATTCCGCGGGCCACCGGACGCGCTCCGGTGGTCCGTTTTGCGTGCGGTTTTCGCCAGTGGTCCTCCCAGGATCCGATCTTCACTGCCAGACCCTCGAATCGCCCTTGCGGCCCCGTTTGTCGTCGTCCGCCGCTTCGCGCACCAAGAACGAAAAGGTGCGGTGGGTTCAGACTTTTTCGTTAGTTCGCACCCACCGCGTTAGCGGTCTTAAAGATATTAACCCAACAATATTTAAACGACCGAGAATTTAATCACAAAGATTTAAAGAATCAAACCCCTACCTCGTCGTACGTGCGTTCTTCGCGGAATTGATCGTCGCGGGAGAAGAGGATCGTCGCGTTGCGGAAGGGCGTCACGTCGTCGCGGTATACGGCGTTGCGTCGACGAACTCCGAGGATCAAGAACATACCGATTTAATTATAACAATTAAATCCTTGTTGTTGCTATAAACCACAATGAATTAAAAGGTCCGCAATCTCTTACCTCAACGGATGATCGAAGATTTGTCGCGGATGAAGGAACGTCACAAAAGAACGTCGCGGGAGAAGAATCGTCGGCGTCGCGGTACTTGGCGTCGCGTCGTCGATCTCTGAGGGCTCGTCGTTCTTCGTCGCCCTTCGTCGAAGGCCGGGGTTCTTCACGTTCTTCGCGTTCTTCGCATTCTTCGCGTTCTTCGCGTTCTTCACGAAGGAGGTTGAAGGACTTAAGGTTCTGTCAAGTCCTCTCAATGAACAACACACAAGAAGAAGAGTGTTGGTCTTATTTTATTAACATGCCAACAAACGAAAAAAAGATAAGTTAAGTGACGACCCTTTAATTCATAGAATGAATTCAACGAATAAAACCGCCCAATTAAAAGGAGCGTTTAATAGATTAAGAAACGCCCCAGTTGACTTTCAATTAATAGGGGTTTTCGCGGGTGCGTTACTTAGCGGAAAAGAAACGGTGGGGCTCGTGCGGGCCCCACCTCACAAATATCCTACCAAGAGGGTAGGATATTTTTGGGTTCCACCCTATCCGCTTCAACTCAACTTAAACAGCTTTAAGTGGCTTTTAAGTGGATTTAAGTGAAATAAAAATAAAGTTGTCGCACCACTTTATTTTATTTCTTAACTTAAAGCCCAAAAATTTAAAAGCCACACCCGAGCAAACGCAACTCCGGAAGAGGCATTTCTAAGCAAGTACCGGCGCTGTGATTCCATCGGTGCCCTCAGAATTTGATTCCGAGCACCGGTTCAAAATTTAGAAAAACCCGCTCGTTCGTTCACTGAACGTACCCGAGCCAAACTTCGGAAAATGATTCCGGGAACACCGGGCCTCAGAATCAGGTGCCGTCAGAAACTGCGCTCTTGTAAAATTCCAAAGAAAATTAAGAAAAAAATTTCCTTGAAATTTACGGGTCTTTACATCACTCCCACCTCAGAGCTTTACATCCTATTAAAGCTTTAACACAAACTAGGGTTACAAAAGCGGTACTGAGCATGCATCTGAGCCTTCCGCTCTCATGTGCTCACCTGGAAGTTCCCGTGCTGCCAAAGAAAGTGCACAAGAGGAATCAACCGTCCTTCTAGGATTCGCTCCTGTCGATCCTCGATCCCCACGGGAACCTCCGTGGAAGTCACCTCATCGCCATTGTCCATCTCCTCATGGTCGAGGACATGCGAAGGGTCGAGCACGTATCTCCTTAGTAGAGATACGTGGAAGTCGCCGTGCACCTGGTGCAACTAAGGTGGATGGGTCAAGCGGTAAACCACCCCGCCTACCCAGCTGAGGACCTAAGAATGTCCGCTGAACCTCAGAGATAACTTTCCGCCTTGGCCACATCTCCATAAACCTCGTCGAGGCGAGACCCGTATAAGGACATGATCGTGATCCTCAAACTCTAGAGGTCTCCAATTCCTGTTAGAACTGAAACTCAAAACGACTGCTGCCACAAGGGTAAGGTTGACCAACTCAAGAGTGATCGGTCGCACCCTCTTGTGCATGAGTTACCCTGTGCCGCCTGGGGTTTCCTTTTTCGCCGACCAAGGAAAACCCATTCCGACGTCATAGTTAAACCACAACCTTTTTTGCCTAATACCGTAAATTTGTGTATGAACTGTGATTGCCCAGTCCATACTCAAACCAACGTCGTAAGGCCTCGAAGCTTCCACCAAGAGATTCCAACCGAAACTCTCGCCTCGAGGGTTTGACCACACTGTCGGCGTAAGTGTGATTATCAAGTCTCCTCCCAAGGTATCTCCAGACGTGAGGGTCAAGTCCACGGATTACCGGAAACTCTAGGTCTGGAACAAGATTTGTGAAAGCAAGGAATGATTCATATCAACATCCGTTACTACCGTAGCTAGTAGTGGACACAGACTGTCCCTTGAATCATTTTTAGAGCCATTGGGTCGCACTCCTTGATCGCATGCAGCCACACTCTTCCTCCGCCCTCCAGCTCCTTGAGCCTAGCGGGGATAACTAAGGCGGGTGGTTGTAGCATGTTAAGATGTACACCACCTCATGCTGCTCTCCTAGCTCTGCCTCCACGTCTTCTACTTCGCAGACACATCTCTCCTTAAAGCTTCCTCTTATGGAAACTTTTAACATTCCCGAGTCTCCAAGACTGGTGCCAGTTTCCTGTTTCTTACCGCACTGTGCAGTCTTCATCCACTCCTGGATGATCTGCACCTTCTTTGCCTATGATCTGGAAGAGCTGCTAAAATTTCTCCTTTTTCGAAAAGATAAACTCAGTCTCATCCCCTGGATGAACCACACCCATTGCCTAATACAGTCAATCCTGACATGAATGATGCATTCATGCCATGGATGACGTCGTAAGGCCTCGACGTAACTACCAAGAGATCCAACTATCACTCTCTCCTCCAAGGGTCGAGTCACACTGTCGGCATCAGTGTGAGGTCACTGGGTATCCTCCAGTAGAAATCTCAAAAGTGAGGGTCAAGTCAACAGTCTTAACCAGGACCACTCAGTATCAACCAAACAAAAAGGACAGGAAAGCAAACATCACAAGATAAGTGTCTTTTTATTATTACAACTCATAGTACAAAGACACGAACACAACCGCAACATGGAACTAGAAGTACAAGGGACGTATCCACTAGTTCCACTCCTGTCCACCTGCTCCTGGAGATCTACTGCCTTGTCCACTGCTCGACTATTGCTCAAGCACCCGTCGCTGCTTCTGCCTCGGTGGCTCCTCCAAAGCCCGCGGATCAACTGTACGAGGAGTCGGACTGTCACGTGCCAGGTGACCCTTTCCGCCGCATTCATAACACTTCCTACTCCTCGTACGGCTGGCTCTAGTCCTCTTAGACCTCTGCATAATCTGTCTACTACCCACAGATTACTCGGCTACTGATCGAAAACCCTACGACAAAGGCAGAAGCTCCTGTACACGCTCGGGGTGTAGAGCTACTGGCACAAACTCCACCCTGAAGAAGGTCTCGAAGTCTTCCCATGTGAAGGTCATCCCGTCGCAAAACTGGAACAAGTTGCCCCACCACCTGCCTGTTGCTGCCTGAAGAAGGCTGGTAGCAAAGATCACCATGAAGTCTGTTGGCGTCCCCACTAGCCTGAAGACTCTCACCACAGCCTCCAGCCAATTTTCAGCCGCCTGCGGGTCCGTCTCTCCCCAGAACCTGGGTGGCCTCTGGCGCTGGAACTCGTGCAGCGCACTTAAGTGGCGTGCATCGCCTACTGTTGGGGCTGGTGGCATCGGTGGCCCAACGTATGGTAGTACCGCTGGTGCCTCCGCTGGTGCCTCAACTGTAAGAGGGCCCTGTACCGAAGCCTCATCGCTCGGCAGGCTGTCAGCACGTACATCCCTCTGAGCTCTAGCTGGTCGTCCGAGAAAAGGCATCCTAAAAAAAACAATGTGACACGGTCAAACGATTATACCTGGTGAGCTGACCTGGTTGAGCTGATTTTTAAAAACTTCTGGAAACACACACGCAATCAGTGTTTTCGTGCATTAAGTCGGAAATCATAAGTCAGGGTCCTGGTGTACGGATACGTCGGCCGCCGCACCAACACTGGACTCCCTAGACTGACAACCACACCCAATACGCTAAACACTATTGCTTCACATAAAAAGATCAAAGTCCCAAGTTCTGTGGTAGAACCGAACTCCTCTGATACCAATTTGTCACGACCCGTCCTCGGGACTCGTGCCGTGACTACCCCAAGCCCGCCTTCCATAGGCCAGGGGCTGGAGACTAGCACCAAAGGAGTAAATCCCGATAACTAGGAAGGCATTGCCTTTATAAAAGTAAACAAAACACCACAGAGTACAAGCAGAAGCAAAACACTAAGTACAAAAGAAAGTGCTGAAAAGTAAATGGTCCAGAATACAAACCCAAATGAAAGCACAGCTACAACTGAACAAGTACAACAGAAAAAGACAACAGCTGGAAGAACGGAAGCGGCTCCTGGGTCATCCTCCTCGGATCCTAACTGAAGGGTAGGTATAGAAGGCGTAGCTCCTGGATCGTCCACCACGGATCCTACATGAAGGGTAGGTATAGATGGTGCAACTCCTGGATCGTCCACCATGGATCCTACCTGAAGGGTAGGTACAGATAGCCTCCACAACGCTCTCGCTCGTCAACCCCCTCCGAGTGTCGTCTCGCCGTGAAGTCCACCTCCAGATACTGACTCGTCGTTTAGTCCACCTCCGGGTACGGTCCAGTCTTCAAACACTCGGCCTCCGTCAGCATTGTCCGTCGTCTACAACCAACACAACAAGGTGCGGGCATAGCCCGTGCAGGGGTGAGTATAACGATACTCAGTAGGGACCCCGAGACCCTCAAGGTCTCACTAAATCCAACATGGATAACCACAAAGAAGATCTCAACAAATAACCTCTACTTAGGTATATGCCCATACATATACCTAAGTTATTAAGTAACCCATCTCAATCATGAGGAAACACAAGGGTTATGAAATCAACGGATAACCACTACCTAGGTATATGCCCATACATATGCCTAAGTTATCAAGTAACCCATCTCAATCATGAGGAAACACAAAGGTCATAGAATCAGCTCAAACCAGGATTTTCATTATTGAAACCGTAACTACTGAAGAGCCCTGTCTCTGGAGTGTACAGTGGTCCTGTCACGACTCCGAGGTACTGCTCACTAACCTAAGACTGCTGAGGTACTCCTCCTGTCGAGTACTGTGGGTCTGCTGCTACAACCAAGTGCTTCCCACCATGGGTCTGTCGCTACAACCAAGCGCTCCCCCTCATAGCCTCAAGAGGTACTCCTTCTGCTGAGTACCGCGGGTCTGCCGCTACAACCAAGCGTTCCTCCATCGTGGGTCTGCTGCTACAACCAAGCGCTCCCCTTCATAGCCTCCAGAGGTACTTCTTCTGTTGAGTACCGCGGGTCTGCCGCTACAACCAAGCGCTCCTCCGCCGTGGGTCTGCCGCTACAACCAAGCGCTCCCCACTGGGCTATCCGAAACACACCGAGTCGATCGGTCAAGCAGTCGTCAGGTCTCAGCCAGATACACAGTCTCCGTACTCCGCATGCTCGTTTCCAGGAGGGTCCGCTCCACGAGCTGCTAGTCGATACTACAAGTATCACAAGGTCCCACGAAGAAGTATCTCAAGGGGTCGCCTCGTCATAGGGGTCTCAACGCAACAGACGGCGCGTCAATCGGACGCCCGGTCTGTGAGTTATTAGCCCTTTCATCCCAGGGGCCCGGTTGGTTTCGTGAGCGAACCAACCCGTCTGTATCTCAACTGTACCCCGAACTCTCATAGGGTATACTCATAGGGACCGTTTCTCAACGAAATCACCAACACCGCTGACAGTTCGTTAAACGAACGTCTAGTCTGAAAGATAACAGCTTTTCCGTTCCAAGGGCCCGGTTGGATTTCGGGTGCAATCCAACCCGGCCACAATCCAACTGCAACCAAAACTCGGGCAAAGTATGCCAAAAGTTCCATCTCAACAAGAGGAAATCAACGAGACAAACGGCGCGTCAATCGGACGCCCGGTCTGTGAGTTATTGACTTTTTCGTTCCAGGGGCCCGGTTGGATTTCGTGAGCGAACCAACCCGACCGCACTCCGACTGCATCCAAACCTCAAGCGGAGTAAGCCAAAAGATCTGTCTCACTTAGAGGAATTCAACAAAGTCAACGGCACGTCAATCGGACATCCGAAGCTCAAGATATGAGCGTTTCCGCTCCGAGGGCCCGGTTGGTTTCGTGTACGAACCAACCCGGCCGAACTCAAAGTATTCCGAAACCTTGAGTGTGATATACCGAAACGACCGTGTCGATCCAAGCATCGCATCACCGCTGACGGCGCGTCGTTCGGAAGCCCGTAGCTCAAGTTATTATTAAAAGACCGAAAAGGTCCGGAAACGGGGGGTCTGGGCCCGGACCGACCCGGCCCGACCCCCCCCTGGGTCGGCCCGAACCGGGTCGACCCGACCCGGCCCGGTCTGGCCCGGACGGCCCGGACCGGCCTGGGCGCGACCAGGCCCGGCTCGGCTCGACCGAGCGGCCGAGCGAGGGGAAGTCGCGGGGGGCTTCCTGCCCCCGCGTGAAGAAACTTCGCGGCCCCGGGTGGGGCCACCTCGCCAACTGACGCGGCGGCTGGGCCGCGTCCCTCCTCCCGGTTTCGTGCCACCGCGGAACCGGCTCGCCGCCACGGCAGGTTTTTTCTGGCGGCGCGCCGGGCGCCGCTGCGCCGGCGTGGCGCACCGGCGGGAGCTTTCGCGGGCCACCGGACGCGCTCCGGTGGTCCGTTTTGCGTGCAGTCTTCGCCAGTGGTCCTCCCGGGATCCGATCTTCACTGCCAGACCCTCGAATCGCCCTTGCGGCCCCGTTTGTCATCGTCCGCCGTTTCACGCACCAAAAACGAAAAGGTGCGGTGGGTTCGGACTTGTTGGTTAGTCCGCACCCATCGCGTTAGCGGTCTTAAAGATATTCACCCAACAATATTTAAACGACCGGGAATTTAATCACAAAGATTTAAAGAATCAAACCCCTACCTCATCGTACGTGCATTCTTCGCGGAATTGATCGTCGCGGGAGAAGAGGATCGTCGCGTCGCGAAAGGGCGTCGCGTCGTCGCGGTATACGGCGTTGCGTCGACGAACTCCGAGGATCAAGAACATACCGATTTAATTATAACAATTAAATCCTTGTTGTTTCTATAAACCACAATGAATTAAAAGGTCCGCAATCTCTTACCTCAACGGATGATCGAAGATTTGTCGCGGATGAAGGAACATCTCAGAAGAACGTCGCGGGAGAAGAATCGTCGGCGTCGCGGTACTTGGCGTCGCGTCGTCGATCTCCGAGGGCTCGATGTTCTTCATCACCCTTCATCGAAGGCCGGATTTCTTCGCGTTCTTCATGTTCTTCGCGTTCTTCTCGAAGGAGGTTGAAGGACTTAAGGTTCTGTCAAATCCTCTCAATGAACAACACACAAGGAGAAGAGTGTTGGTCTTATTTTATTAACATGCCAACAAACGAAAAAAAAGATAAGTTAAGTAACGACCCTTTAATTCATAGAATTAATTCAACGAATAAAACCGCCCAATTAAAAGGATCATTTAAAAGATTAAGAAACACCCCAGTTGACTTTCAATTAATAGGGGTTTTCCGGGTGCGTTACTTA
The DNA here is from genome assembly GCA_963277665.1 of Viscum album. Taxonomy (NCBI): domain Eukaryota; kingdom Viridiplantae; phylum Streptophyta; class Magnoliopsida; order Santalales; family Viscaceae; genus Viscum; species Viscum album. The sequence continues at coordinate 1,914,084,282 of OY728155.1, forward strand.
GCGGAAAAGAAACGGTGGGGCTCATGCGGGCCCACCTCACAAATATCCTACCAAGAGGGTAGGATATTTTTGGGTTCCATCCTATCCGCTTCAACTCAGCTTAAGCAGCTTTAAGTGGCTTTTAAGTGGCTTTAAGTGAAATAAAAATAAAGTTGTCGCATCACTTTATTTTATTTCTTAACTTAAAGCCCAAAAATTTTAAAGCCACACCCGAGAAAACGCAACTCTGGAAGAGGCGTTTCTAAGAAAGTACCGGTGTTGCGATTCCATCAGTGCCCTCGGAATTCGATTCCGAGCACCGGTTCAAAAGTTAGAAAAACCCGCTCGTTCGTTCACTGAACGTACCTGATCCAAACTTCGGAAAATGATTCCGGGCACACCGGGCCTCGGAATCAGGTGCCGTTAGAAACTGCGTTCTTGTAAACTTACAAAGAAAATTAAGAATAAAATTTCCTTGAAATTTACGGGTCTTTACAGTGCTTCAAGAGGTTCATTAGGGTGTTGAGAGTTTTCATAGCTTTGGGACCTATTTCTTAGACTTGATCAGTTGGTTCCTTTGATTCATTCCCAATGCGCATGAATGAGTATAGTTTTTTGAGTCTTCCTTAACATCATAGATTCAAAAATATGTCGTTCCTTTTTAGTTAGGGTATTGGGATGATGTGAGAGACCTAGTAGAGGTTATAGAGAAGGTAATGTTTGTGGTTAGGAATTCCAACAATGTCCCTTCCTGTGCAGTCAAAGAAATCAAGATGAATTCTATAAGTTTTGAGGCTCCATGTTCATAGAGGAAGAGAGTGAGGCATTCTTCTAGAGTTAGAACATGGTTTCAAGATCTCGAGATGAGTAGCACTGGGTTTCCTAATATGGGAGAGCTAATCTATTTCCATTTAAATTTTTTCTATCATTGTTTGTATGATTGTCCCAAGATTCAACATGTTGCCCAGTCTTTGATGGAGAGTTAATAGAGGGGTATGTCTTGGTTGAGTTATATACCTTTCACTAAAACCTTGTAGTGGGTTTTTAAATTTATTTTGAAATTATGTTGAATTATTTGTAAACTTATGTATCTATGTTTTTATGAAAATTCTGGAACACAAATTCTCAATTGGAGATTTTTTTAAATAAGATAAGGAATTTTTTACCAAGGTGTGGATATCTTGAAATTGGATTTAGGTGGAAGGAGTAGTTAGGGAGAGTTGTCCAGGAGTGAGTATTATTGTGCCATTTTATATTCACCGGGTGGTGGAATCTCATTTGAGAGGTTTCTCATGAGAGTTTCTTTGGTGGATGTTATTTTCCTTCTGAGGTTTTTTTATTCTGAAGGATGATAATTGTTTTAAAGCTATCTGATATAATGGTCCAGAATATTCATGAGCCTTCCTTTTTTCATTTTGAGGTGTCTCATAGTTAAGAAGAGTTTTTCATGTTTTAAGAAGAAGTTTTAAAATGGTTTTGAAAATTATTAAAGTAATTTTAAAATTTTAAAAGTTTATTTATAATTTATTTTCAGTTTTTTGAAAGTGGTTTAATTAATTTTAGAGGTGTTTTGGAATTTTTGGAATTAATAATAAACACTTTATTTTCTGATTTATTTGTTTTTTTAATTAAAAATATAATATTTTTCAAAAGATTATTTACCCTTATGCATGATTTTGAAGTTTCATAAAGGTAGAGAGTTTTTTCTAATGCTTATATAAGGGTGTCATAGCTTTTAAACAGGCTATGTAAGGGTAGACTATTTATTTTAAACCATGTGTAAAGGTAATATTGATTGTGTAAGGTTCATCCAAAAATCCTAATGCTATGTTAGGGTAATCTTATTATCATGTAAGAGTAATATAGAAATTTAATTTTCTACGTAAGGGTGGGCCCCTAAACCTATATTACACATAAAGGTGACTCCCTTGTTGTGTAAAGGTACTACTGATATCCTTAAGACCATGTAAAAGTAGGATTCTCATGTAAGGGTAAATTAATTTTACTTATGGTTTCATAAAGTTCACCTGATCTCTATGTAAAGGTTAGGTGAATTTTTTAAACCGTGTGTAAGGATAGTCACTCTCTTACATAAAGGTCCTTCAAGTTTTCCAATACTTGTGAAAGGGTAACCATACATGTAAGGTTAAAACCATTTTACCCTTACGCAATGCATAATCTATACATAAGGGTATCATTTTAAATCTAGAAAATCTATATTTTCCACATACTTTGTATCGGTAACTATTTTACACAATTTTAAAGGTTCTGAATGCTAAAAAACAAGGGTTTAAATACCTCTTGACCATTCAAAAATATATCTAACATTTTCAAAGGTTTTAATTGGATCACAATCAATATTTGAGTTAAGAACAAATTAAATGAGGGATAAATGGAAATTTTGATGGGGATTATTTAATTTCCAAGTAGAATCTATATCTATGTATTTTAAAACACTAAATTTTCCCTATTAAAGTAATTATTCATTTCTCTAGTCCGGGTGATCCTAAAGGCTTCTCTTTAAGTCTTGTGAGCCATCTTCAATTGATATAAGTTACTCTTTCATGTTTCTAGACATGTGAAAAATGGAATCATCATTCTACTCTCCTCTATTTTGGGTTCAGTGTGAAAGATTCTTATTCTCCATGTAAGGGATTTATAAACATATCATTCATATTTTTCAGATAATATGAAGAAATAAATCTATTGTGATTCCTTCCACACTAAATCATGATCTCCTACAACATTATTTGGTGTGGCAATCCTTGATTTATGGGGATAGGGAAAATGAAAATTCATATAAGATAATACCTTGATTCAAAGAGAGTTTAAGGGTGTGGGGATTTTTTATATTTTTTATGAATTTATTACTATGATTTGTTCTTTGATTACTTCACATGTTACTACTATGATTAAATGGATTGAAATACTTTTCAAAAAAGGCATGACCACTTAAAGATTGTAATGAACCGATTATGTGAAATATAACTTGGTTGGGTGGTTAATCATTCTTGTGGAGTTAAATAAAATGAAATTATAGACTTAATGGGGTTGAATAATAGTGATTAACAAGGAAATAAATTAATATTATTTGTGAATTTGTGAATTTTTTGGTTTCCCCTTATAAAATCTTCTTATGATATTGTTATTTTTTGTGGTGAAATATGTTTCTTTCTATTAATTTTATGTCATTAATGTATCAAATTATGGGTTGATAATGGTTGGATTAAAAAAATAGTGGGAAATTCAAAAAATTAAATGGGGTAAATAAGGAAAAACCAAAGTTTTTATGACACGTTTAAAAATATGTAATCAAAATTATCAAAAAGTAATTTTATTAATTGAATGTTAATAAGTGGAATAATGAAAGGGGTATGTTTATTAACTACTTATAGAAATAACTAAAAGAATATGGGTTTAAATTATGTTTATTAATTGGAATATATAAATGTATAAAAATTTATTGGTTTGAATTTAAAATAATGATTTTGATAATAAGGATGGATGGATAATTTTTTAAACCTTTATGGGTGGGATGAAAAGGTGAAATTTTGTTGTGGTCATTGTACAATGATTTGTGTCATGATGATAGGGATGTTATGATATGGGTTAATAATAGACATAATGAATATAAAAAGAATGGTAAATGGAAATTATCAATTAATGATTTGAAATGTTCTAAAATAGTATTCCTTGGTTGGATTTACCTTTTTGAAACCTAGTTGTGTTGTTTAAATGATTATTACTCTAGAATGCCTTACTGGTTGTGATCCTCGATTTGGTTATTGATTATGGAAGTGGAATGGTGTGTACCCAGTGGTGTATTTGGATTTATGATGATGGTTACTCATGGGTAATATACACAGAAGGAGGAGGTCATGAGGTTTATGTCCTTCATGTTTACATTACACTGTCATCATATGGTTTGGATGGTAGAGGTATGATGTGTGGTTGGTGTCACAATATATGATGTGCAGTTGGTGCTTTAAGATGTGATATTAAGTTGGTGTCATGAGATGTGATATATGGTTAGTGACATTATTGTACATCATATTTAGATGGATATGTTATCAGTTGTACAATTGGTTTGTTGTGGTTATGATATGCCTTGGTTCCATTCTTGCTTCCTGATTAGTTTTGGATAGGGGTCGTCCTTCTGGTTAGCTATCTCTTAGAGGGTGATTGACTCTTCTTATGGGTAAGAGAAGTGATCGAAATATTCGAACCTAGGGTAAGAGGATGTTTTAGGAATGAAGGGTTTTGCTGACCCTTATATTTACTACTATGTTTTATGGAAACTCATGTGTAATTTCCATGATATGGGGGCCTTAGTTGGTAATGTTATAGAAAATTAATGTTTTGGTGATGTTTAATATCATAATTATGTTGTACTATTCTTACCTATTTTAACCTACTTATTTACAGGTGTGATTTCTATGCTTGGTTCATTATTGGTCTTGTTTATTCCTATATATTTATTATACACAAATGTTGATCTGTTTAGAGGGATGATCCTACCATGTACTCGCAAGTGCTCAAGACACCATAGTTTTCTAGTTTTTATAGGATGATTTTATGGGGATTGGAGTTATTTTTCAGGTATACTAGTGAGTATTGAAGGATGTATAGAGTTTTCTTTGTCACCCTGCATGTATTTTAAGTTCTATTTTATGGATAGTACATGGCATTCGGGTTATGGGAAGGATAATGATAGCTTTATGGTCCCTTTTTTACTTATAAAGAGTTGTCTTGGTGATTTTTTATCTTCTTTCTTGGTAATTATGAGAATAATGCATCCCATATGTGTGTTTTATACCCTTGGTACTAGTTTCCAACCTAAGGACTAATGTAGGTGGGACTTGAGGGTCACTCCTCTTAAATTCTGTCTCAGGGGGTACTGGAAGAGGGGGTCATGAAAACCACACATAACTTCAATCAGAAATGGTCTACACATGTCTATATATACCAATTCAAGAATATATATATCCCTTTAACCCTATCCACTAAATATAGATTTCAAAATTTTTCCTTATAAATAAGTGTTCCAAATATCAATTGGTTTTTTAAAATAATCTAAATATCTACTTTGAGATAAATATTTCAAATGATTCTTGTTTATATGACCAAGCTATTGGTTCCATAATTGGGTGTGATCTAAGTCATGTGAACTTGTTTCAATATAAATTTCCAAAAATTGGTTTCTATAATCTAATACACAAATGATATTGTTTAAATGATCCATATCATAACATATTGTATCTTTATAAAAGTAACAGAAATAATTTCTAATTTTTCAAATGAATCAATCCATAACAATTCTAGAGATATATATAATATTTTTGGTAACACTGGGCACATAATAATAATTATTTAAAAGTAAGATAAATCATATTAGTAAAACAATATGGTAATCTTAAATTTATACAGTATCTAGTCTTGCTCCATTGGAAGCTCATAGATCCACCTCACCTTTAGAAATCATTCTGAATATATATGGTTCTTGTATTAGGATACCAAGGTGAGAACCATATGTTGTATCTAATTCCCAATTTATAGAAACTAAAAATTAAATTTGATAATGAATGCACCTAAAGCCTCCCCTTTTCTGAACTGAGTTGCATTTCTTATTCTTGAGGACCCTCTTTCCACATAAAAATCACACCACATCTTATTCCTTTTCATCCCCCCTAATCCTTCTTCACTTAGTTAAGTAAAAAGGATCCTTGGACTTGGAGTTAGTCTTAGGTATTTTCACCTTTCCATTCCTCTTGTTCACTATAAGGACCATAGGTTTTTTATTCCACGTATCCATATCTTCATATAGATTCATATTAAGGATCTATGGTAGAGAATTCTCAATATTTTTCATATCAAAATTCATAATAAATCTTTATAATCTCTGAGTAAGTTTGGAGATCATATGATCTTTGCACAATTCCTTGGGTAGTTTAAATACCAAAATATCCTAACACTAAATATATCCAATTATCTTGACTATGAAAGGTTCGAATTCTTCACCGACTCTAATATTACTTATAAATAGTGACTTAGAAATATCATATCTATCATTTTACTAATAAATATCATAAATATGAGAAAACATAGTGTATGCATCCAAATACTTAGGTGAAAATGTGAAATGGGCCAAAATGGTGTTCTTGGATTGAATTTTTAAATTGTTTATATGTGAAACTTGGATAATAGGATGAATGAAGTTATTGTATTGATTGTGATATTTTTAATTCCTTTAAAGGTTCCTTGGATTCCTCATGAATGGTATTGGTGTGGAATTACATGGACGATCCCTAAATTCATTTAGGGGACTCATGTGAATGTTGTGTGTGAAGAAACACTTAGATTCAATGAGGTCTAAAGCTATGGAATCCCTTGGATGAGCCAGTGTATTCAACTTAAATTCATTACCATGAATTATATGGGGTTTTTTCCCCTTGGATTTGGGTAATGTATGCACTCATTGAATGCATAGATTAATTTCATGGATTCTTAAGGGGTGCCATTTTTTAATGTCATAGGATAAGCTCCTTAGATTGGGATTGAGATCAGTGATGTGTAATTCCTCGAGTGTGATCCATGGGTTCCAATAAATTCATGCTTCTAAACATCAAGGATGGTTCTTAGAGTTCAAATTAGACAAGTAGAATTACTTGGGGATTTATATAAGGGAATGGACAGATGAGCCACATGGATTCCCTTAGATAACTTGATTATGGTTGTCTCAGTGTTTCACATTAGAACTGAATTGAGCCATGATACCTCCACCATGTTTTAAGACCAGTGTTGGTCGAAGAAAGTAGAGTCAACCTAGGTTGTTCCCTTGGGACCCGAGTCTTGACTTGGTTCCATTTATTTTCATATCTTCTTATAATTATTGATCCATTTATTTATTTCACACCTTTATGATTTAAACTTACATACTAAATTTTAATTAGAAACCATTGGTGGTGGCCTACTTAGTTGTACTCACACCCTATTCTAGTCACTGTATGTCACCCAAAAAATGTTCATGGATGCAGGTATGGACAAGGGAAACTTCCCTGCTACTGAATCTTGATTGTATGGCTAGGATTAAGCTTAGAAGCTGGGATATTGTCTAGAACTTGATAATTCCAATTTTTTTTATTCTTTTAGTCATTTATCCTTTTTTTACTTTTGCAACTGGTTGTACTTTACTTGACTGATATGTATTCCCTTTCTGTTATGTATGTATCATCATTATGATATTTCATGAGATGTGACTTAGTGTTTAACACTTTGGATTTATTTTTCTAAGTGGGGTGTTTTATGATGTTTCCTTTACTTTAGTTATGTTGAGACCCAAATAGAGGGTATAGTCTCCTCACCATACCACTTATAGACCCTCACTACTTGTCTATGACCTCTAGTGTATGAGGAGGCATGCTTGAGGCTATGTGGTGCATTGCACTGGGGCACCAGTTCAGTGGAATTCGAGTCAAGGAATTACAAAATGGTATCAGTGCCATTTATTTTTTTTTGTTTTAATATTTGGGCATGGTATATAGGAGTTATTATGTGTTGGTACCTGGTAATGAGCTAATTTCTAGGATTATCTAACCCACATACAATGGAAAATTCCAATTATCATGGGTGACAACTACTGTTCTTGGAACTCGTTGTTACAGTTGATCTATTTTCACCTTGTGTGAGGAATTAATTTTATGAGGTAATGGTTTATGGTATTTTCATTATTGGTCTAGTATTTAAAAACTTTATGTGTTAATAAAATTAGGCATGTAGGTATTTACATTCCATTTCCATGTTTTCCTTTATTGTTTTCCTTGGTTGTTTTGTTGTGACATTGGTTTGTTATTCAAATTTTATACATTAACCTAAATAGGTTTTTCCTATATATATTAATGGGGGGACCATATCTAAAAAAACTTTAAATACTAAAGGATTGTAATTGTGATCACTTAACTTTAAATATAAATGGGTGTTAGTTGAATGGGGTGATAATCACAACTTAAAAAGTGTTTTCCTCTATGACTAGTGATTTAAAATTCATGTAATAACACTGGGGTGGTAGAATTTGAAAATTTAAGGGAATTGGAAAATGATAAAGACCAAAATTAATATGATATATGAAAATAAGATAAAATTAAATGATGGTTTTAGCTAAATAAATTCCTAGTAATCAACTTATCATGTGTTTTACCTCGTAAATTGTGAATGAAATCTAATTTACCCAAGCTTGGGGATGTGATACTAGATAAAGATACATTACAAGGTGAACCCTATGTGTGGTGAGAAATATAGAATGTGAACATTATGTAATGTTAGAAAGAAAAGAATTTGTAATTTTGGAATAATGGAAACTTAAAATATGAATTTCTTAAAATTTAATAAATGTTAAGAATGTAAAACTTGAAAAATTAAAAGATCCCTGAATGAGAAAAAATATGAATCCTTCTAGAATAATAATTTTTTTACCTTCAGTGGTGTGTGGGGCTTAGAGGATCTCCCATGTTGTGGCCTTGTGTGAAAGGTATTGACCCCAGTTATGGGAAAGCTAGGCTAAAGAGTGATCCCAGGGTGTGATACCATTATGGTATGCATGTTACTATGTATATGTATGAGATCCTTGAGTTTAGTGGTAAATTTGTGTATGTTTGGTGTTGTGTGATCTTGAGACATGTATGAATACTTTGATTGAGAGCTATAAATTTATGTTTTCTAAAGTATAATCTAGGTGGAAGGACCTAATGGCCCTTAGATGTGACCATGTTTCATAGTGACTTGATGCTTTGAAATCAATGAGGCTAACCCATGATAGGGTTTAACATGTTCTTATGTATGGTTAAAAAGCATGGAAAGATGCTCCAGCTTATAGTATCATTGTTTGAGAGGCTCTATCAATCATGAGGTTTTATCACTTTAAGTGCCTTGAATTTTATGAGAAATAACACTTAGTGATCTAGAATCCTTAGTTTTAAGGTTGGTCTTGAAGGGTAGGATTGTTCGAGTTCTTAGTTGGCCATCTTATGGTGGGGTTTTGATGGTGTAGTTGGCAGTGATACTAGATGGGTAAGTCCAATATTAGTGAATCATAGAAAAAATTCTACATTGGAATCAGGGGACCAAAAGTTCTTAGAGGTGTTTGGTTTAGTTATTGATATCCCTCCTATGAGATGATGGTGACTCCGTGAAGGATCGGGGTTCACTAGCATCATTAATCCTAGTTAATCTTAATGGAGGCATCAGGGGTAGATGATATGGGTGAGCATGGATCAAAGGAACCAGAACGTGTATGTGTATGATTAGTCATATTGGGATTACTTTTGAGGGAGGTATAAGTAAATCAGTGTTGTGGGGAGTGCACCATAGGCCATTCGAGGGTGCAACCCTCGCTATGAATGAGGATTCAACAGATGTTGTAGATGGAATTCATATAGTTCAGAGACAAATAATGATTGATTTATCATTTATGGTTCTCAAATTTGAGTGAGGTGTCCATGTATAGCCATTATTTTTAATGAATGATGATACATGGGGCATATAGATCAAGAGTTTTATTCCTTTGGTGACGATAAGGATACTCTTATGGCTAGGAGTATCAAATTCTTCATAGAAGGTTCAAACCTCATGTTAAGGGGTATTTAGTGTAGAGATAATATTAATTGAGATAGTGGATCTAAATCATCTAGATTCCATGGAGGATGAAAATATAAAATTTAGATGTGGTTTTAGATGAATTATGAGCATTTATATTAGCTAGAGACATCCTAGAAATGGTCTAATGGTAAATCTGATTGATGGATCTTCAATGATTGTGATAGAGAATGATGATGGGATTGGTTTATTGTAATTCTAACTATGTATTTTTACTAAAAGTATGATTTGTAATTTAGTAGGCATGTTCAGATGATCATGGAATGAATCTGGAGTATATGGTGTCGTAATCGGGTAGTTTGATGATACATTGGGAGGTACAGACAAGCATTCATAATAGTCAACCAGTGAGGATCCAACTACTGTTCTCACCTGTAAATGGGAATGGTGAGTTAGAAACTGCTTAATATGCTTCATATTCAATACGATGTGTGTGGTTGGGTATCAAACTAGGTTTACAAGGAAAATTGATGAGTCTGGACCCTGTGAATAGGGTGGGTGAAACTCATCAATTTGGTTAGGGATTGGGAACAAGGAGTAGTACCAGCTTTTTATCAGTTTCATATCCGAGAGTTGGTTGCTGCATGTTGGAATCACAAAATTGATGTTGCAGTACCACTGTATTTGAGTGTATGTGGCTGATTCTAATAGGGGTGAACACCATAGGTCATTGCGTATTAAGTTCTTAGAAGGTAGTTTCATATGCATGGAAGTAGAATGGTTGATGGTGTTGTTGTATTCCAGAGTAGACAGGTATTTTGAACACCATCTTGGTTGTGAGGTGAAATGGGTCTAGGTAAGTCCCATAGTGGAGTGAGACATGTGAGTCACATAGTGTTAGATTAGTTCATGAACCTTGTATAGACCTTTCAAGACCGAGTGTCTAGTGTTCATTTTGACTAAACTCAGGAAGCGGTTATGTAGGACATTACTGTATTATTATAGCTTGGATCAAGGTTTGGGTTGATGACTCTATCAAGTAGCGCATTTGAGTCTTGAGAACACTAGTGTTGGATGATGATGGTTTTTAGTTGAGATCATGTTCATAGATTAGTAATAAGGATGTCCTATAGTGGTGAGTACACATTGGACAAGTTGAGCGGGTAGTGATCATTTTGGAAATTTTTTTGTGAACATTGGGTGGGGTGTATTGTTGGAACCAACCTAGTGGTGGATCAGTTTTATGAAAAATACATAGGTGTAGGTATCAGTTGTGATATAATTACCCACTTGTTTTGGGAAGTTTTTGGTGTACATTGGGTGTGGTGTGTTTTTGGAACCAAACTAGTGGGGGATCGTTTTTTTTATGAAAAATGCATAGGTATATGTATCGCTTGTGATAAAATGATGAGTTTGAATGCTTAATAATTTATGATCATGAGGTGTGGGTGTGTGGTCAGATGATAAGACTGTAAATTATTAGTGGGAAGAAATATGGTAGGTAACCAAGTCTATGGAACTCCAGTGTTCTAGTGTGGTGTATCGATGTGAATTTTTAGGTAATCCCACATGTTATAGAAGTCTCAGGAGTGAAACTATGGTTTCTAAAATTTGTAGCTATATGGAAACCAACATGTTATAACCAATGTTATTAATTGGAAGAATGTGTGTTTTTGTTTTCGACTTAAGGATCAGGTGTATAGATCAAGGTTTAACTGTTGTATGGTGGGGATATTGTAATACCCACCCCTTCATTTAGGTACATACTATTTTTACTTTTATTAAAACCCCTCAATTTTATCTTTAAAGAAGTGTTTGAGGGGGTTTAGGGGGTCTCAGGAGTGTTTAGAAGGCATGGGAGTTGGAGCTGAGATTGTAGCAGGTTGTTGGAGTCCCATCGACTAATTGTTATAAGTCCACTGGAAATTCGGTGTCTTGGGTAATGGAAACTGCAATCTGAAGGTGGCTTCCAGCTACCCAGTAGGATCTAGATAGGTTTTTTAAGGGGGGGGGGATTTTGGTCATTTTATCCCCCTTATTTCTTAATTCCTTAACCAGGTATTCTCTCCTCTTTTATTCACAATAGCCTATGCCCAAGTCCCTCCTCTTACTCTCTTTTTTTTGGGAGAATATTCACCATCTCATATTTATTTCTCCCTATGTTTGCAGCATCAAGATATTAAGTTAAATCTATTAATCCTCTAGTTTCAAATTTGGTTTATCTTTTTCATCCAAATATCCCCCATCTTGTTTAATGTAAATTCCATATTTTTAGGTCTTTTGTCTAGTTTTGTGATATATTCTGTTTCAGCTCGAAATTAAGGTTGATACCAGACTAGTGGGTCCCCAAAAGGTTGAGGTATGTTCTCTAAGTGATTTTACATTAAATTATCACCATCACATTACATTTTTTCATGTATGATGTGTTGTCTTATTAGGTTCTTGACCTAAAATTAAATTAAAATTTTCACTACCTTGTTGTTGTCTTAGAAACTCCCTTTGGATTATATAAGCATGATATTATTGGGATGACCTTTTTTGAAGATGTTTAAGTGGTGATTTAGGATTTTTATTTATATTTGGGTAAATTAATGGGGTATTTTAAGGTTTTACTTGGTAATGTAATGATTTAACTTGGAATGTGGGTTGACTAGAATGACCCTTAGTAACTAGAAGAGATTATGGCCATAAAAAAATTAAATTAAAATTTGAAATGAATTTAATGGTGTTCTTGGATTTAATTGTTAAATTTTTTATATGTGAAACATGGATAAATGGGTTAAATGAAATTATTGTATTGACTGTGAGCTTTATAATTCCTTGGAAAGTTCCTTGGATTCTTCATAAATTGTATTGGTGTGTAATTTCATGGATGATCCTTGGATTCCTTTAGGGAATTCATGTGAATTCTGAGTGTGAACACACCATGGGATTCAATAATGTCCAAATCTATGGAATGTCTCAAGTGAGATAGTGAATTCTACTTAGATTCATTACCATGAATTCCATTAGGTGGATCCCCCTTGGATTCAGGTAATGTTTTCACTTATTAAATGCCACAAATTAATGTCATGGATTCTTGAGGGGTACCCTTGTTGAATGTTTCGGGATGATCTCCCTATATTCATATTGATCTTATTGGTGTGTAATGCCTCGAGTGTGAGCTGTGGATTCCAATAAAGATATTCTTTTGAATGTCAAGGATTGTTCCTTGATATCATATTATAAAAATGGAATTTCTTGGGAATTGATGGAAGGGAATGTATGGATGATCCATGTGGATTCCCTCGGGTAACTTGATTATGGTTTCCTCAGTGATGCACCTTGGATTCAAATTGATCCATGATACCTCCACTATTTTTTAGACCATCATTGGATGAAGTAGTTAGGGTCAGCCAAGATTCTTCACTTGGGACCGGAGGCTCAACATGGTTCTATTTATTTTCAAAGATAATTATTATTATTTCTCAACTTATTTATTACGCACCTTTATTCTTTAAACTTATATGCTGAATTTTCATTAAACGCCATCAGTAATAGCCTGGTAAAGTTTAATCACACCAAATTTGGGTATCTATTTGGTTCTTGATTAGGTTCATGGATGTAGTTATGGATAAGGGTAAGTTCCCTGCTACTGATGCTTGATTGTATGGACAATATAGATCTTGGGTGATAGGATCTGGGCTAGAGCTCAGGAATTCCAGGGTTTTCACTCTTTTGGTTCTTTTTATTTTTTTTACTTTTAGGGTTGGTTGTACTTGAATTGATAGATATGTATGCCCTATATGTTATGTATATAGAATCATCATGATATTGCATTAGATGTGACTTAATGTTCATCACCTATAGTTTACTTTTCTAGGAGGGATGTCTTAGGATGTTTCCTTTATTTTCAATGTGTTAAGATCAAACTAAAGGCAATAACCTACCCACCAAACCAATTATATACCATCACTACTTTTTTTGTAGATTATAGAATACGCAAAGGTGAATTTGAGGCCATGTGGTGCACCATCCTAGGGAATCAGTTCAGTGGAATCCAGATCATGGTGTTACAATCGTGATCCAGACATCTAGTGCATCATCTAGGTGTTTTAGTTAGATATATAGATCTCGTTCACTTGAATATTTATAAGGTGAATCAGGAATTGGGGACTCCATCACATATGGATTCTATTTATGGTGTAGTAAAATTTATAAGCTATTTTTCCATTGTTGGAAGTTACTATTGGTCAAGATATTGTCTTTTTCAATTAAGGATCCAAATGATAATGTCGAGGTCATGTTGCTTGTCATTTTCTAAAAAATCAAAAGAATATTTTAGTAATTTATCATGATTACCAAAATATATGAGATATAATAATTTTATTTGTCTTATTATTCTCTCACTAATTTATCATTACTCAATATCCCTCACCATTAGACTCAATGTAATTACTTGAACTATTATAAATAAAATTCCCTTTGTGGTTGAATTAAATGTCTTATTATGTAAATGGTTATAGAAAACACATGCACTTATTTGGTTTTATTATATCCTACCAGATTTAAAATAAAATTAATCACCATAACCATTAATAATATAGTCATTTAATAGTGATCATATGATTATTATAAATATAGGGTTGTAACAAATCCAATTGACACAAACAATGGAAGTGATGGCCTCAACCAGTATGATTGTACCCTATAAATCCCATTTATCAGAGCTTTAGAGGGATATAACATCATTGGTATTTTCACTTTATCAATACCAATTTGAGATTCAATAAATTAAGCATGAGAAAAACCATTTATGAGAGAAGTTCATGATCATCGAGATCACAGCCCAAACCATGTACATCGAACCACCCCATGTAAATCTCACCATCACACACCTTACCCTTAGGAGGTTTTTTGGTTTATTAAAGGAATATGTATCAAGACCATAATAATAATATGAATATGTATATTTCATTTTAAATAGAATAATTTTTATATTTACTTCTTACCATTACTTTATAAACAATTTAGATATTTATAATAAAACACATATTGTATTTTTAATCAGTATTCAATTTCAATTAAGATGTTTATTTTGGTGAATTGATGGATTTTTGAAATAAATAATATTTTAATAAAATTTATTACTAAATAATTTTATTAAATATAAATTATCATATAATTTTTATGAATTCAAATTTATTTTTTATAAGGGTTAAAAAAGTGTTATTATCAAAAAAACTCAGGATTTCTCAATAAAAGTTGATTTTATTTTAAAAGTGAAAATTCATATGGTTAAAAAATATTTTGATAAAATTAATATAAATTTTGGAATCACCATGTCAAAATTATCCAACAATGAATTTTTCACACCTTTCTGAGATAGTCAAATTTTCGGGTAAATATTAAATACGGTGTAAATAGTGTGTATTATGACATCATAATGACCCAAAAATGATGTAATAAATACTATAAATGGTATCCATGACCAAATATGTGTTTCAAATTTAAAATAATATGATTTTTTTTATTTGATTTTTTTTATAAATCCTTTATGAATCCTCCAAAACCTATAATATATTTTAAGGTTTTAAAATCATTTATTTAAAAGTATGAACCACTTCCATGTCAGCAAGGGAATTATTTTATTAATTTCATTCCTTGTATATATAAAATAATTAAAACCAATCCCTTTTTTAGAAACCATGGGTAAAAACCATGGTAAGGTTTGTGGTTTTGGTTATTTTCTTATGTAGAGTCCAAAACCTTAAGTTTGAGAAATAATAAAGAATTCCCCACTCATTTCCTATATAAAACCACCCAATATACCATTTATCTTCACTAAAAATCCTTGGATAACATCCTTACTCTTCCATAACCTATCTATAGTACTACCAAGGTTCCCTTAAGCTCTCAATATGCTCATACCAAGCATTTGGAATCACACTCTCAAGGTAAGGGTTCTTTTCTTTCTCCTATTTATTCAAATATATTCATTACCTTATGCCTTTTTTTCTCCAATTACTAATGTTTGGATATTTTATTTAATATCCCCCTTACTACCCATATGATTTCTAAATGAATATAGACCCATTACACTCTCATTAATACCTTCCATGTTCATTTATACACCCTCATTATGCGACCAAAATTTCACCATGATTTTCCATGCCAAACAAATGTGTATTGAATACTCATACCCAATTCCTATCAAGGGTGTTCACATATATGAAATTTTACTTATTTAATTGGGGGATTAGATGTATTTATTCTAAAAATCTTTATCATGGAAAAAATTTATGATAAGTGATTCCATTTTTTATGATCTATGTGGTACACTTATGCATGAGAATGAAATGAAAGTGACGGGTGCGTCCGAAATTATATAGCAATCCAATGCATTGGGTAATACTTTAGTCTCATGAGACATCATTCAAGGTATTAGGGAGTGAAACTAATAAATAATGGGAATTTTTTCATCATTATTTCTTGAAGACTTGTTCAATTAACTATGTGGAGACCAATACTTCTCAAAGGTGGATATTCAATCAGTATATTATCAAATAAGGGTGAAGAAGGAGGATATCCCCAAGAAAACTTTCCATACAAGGTACGGGCACTATGAGTTCATAGTAATTCCATTTAGACTCACTAATTCTCAAAAAATATTCATGGAATTAATTAATAGAGTCTTTAGAGATTACTCCAACAAATTTTTGGTAGTATTTATAGATGATATTATAATATATTCCAAAATAAATGAGGATCATGAGGAGTATCTGAGCATTGTGCTAAAAACCTTACAAAAGGAGAAGAGAAAAGTACATAAAATGTGATTTCTAGTTTAAGGAAGTATCATTATTATGGAATATTATCACAAGAAATATGATATATAAGGACCCTTTAAAAACATAAGAAATTAAAGGATGTATGATGCCAACATCTGTGACATATATCCATATTTTCCTTAGATTAGTCGGGTATTATCTTCTATTTTTGATAAATTTATCATGATTTTAAAACCCTCTAACCAAGCTAACTCAGAAGGAAGTCAAGTTTTCGTAGATTGGTGAATGTGAAGAGAGATTAAAGGAATATTAAAAGAGACTTATCACTCCACCTGTACTCACACTACCCAAAAGTGGATAATTGTTTTGGTATTTAGCAATGATTAAAAGAAGGGATTGGGATATGTGTTAATGTAGAATGATAAATTGATAGCCTATGACTCAAGGAAATTTAAGGTTCATGAAAAAAACTACCCAACACATGATTTAGAGTTGGTTTTAGTGATATTTGTGTTGAAAATATGGTGGAATTATATCTTAAAGAAGAAGTTTGAAATATATATAGATCACAAAAGCCTAAAGTATATATTCACACATAAAGAGATAAATATGCGCCAATGAATATGGTTAGATCTGATCAAGGACTATAACTTCTCAATCCACTACCATCCTGGGAAATCAAATAAAGTGGGAAATTATCTAATTAGAAAGGATCCAATAATTTTATCATTAATGATAATTGGTAAGGATCCGATCTTATTAGATTTTAAAAGGATGGACATGAGAATCATTAAGGATGGAAAACCATAAATCCTTTCACAAATTATTTCTCAACCATCCCTTCTGGACAAGATAAAGGATGCTCAAAGAGAAGATGTAGTAATTAATAATAAAGTGGAAGTTATAATAAAAGTGAAATCCTCAAGGTTTAATTTTAATGAAGATAGAGTTGTGATAGTTGGGTCAAGAATTTTTGTACCATCAAATCTAGAGTTAAAGAAGGAGGTTTTTGATGATACGCATATCTCTACCATCTCCATCCATCTAGGGAGTACAAATATTTATTGAGATATTTGAGAGCACTATTGGTGGGAAAATATGAATAATGTGGTCGTAGAATATACATCAAGATCTCTTGTATGTCAGCGAGTGAAGGTGGAAAGGAAAAATCCAATGGGATGATGCAACCATTACCCATTACTACATAGAAATGGGAAAACATCACCATGGAATTTTTCACTGGTCTTTCAAAGAAATCAAGAGGAAATAATTCTATATTGGCTATAGTTGATATTATTACAAAGACTAGTCACTTAATTATAATTTAAGAGTATTTCTCACTCGATCAACTTACAATGATATGCATTAGAGAAGTGGTGAGGCTACATGGAACACCAATATCAATTGTATCTGATCAAGATACAAGATTTACCTCCAAGTTATAGAAGAGTATCTAACTTTCTCTAAATACTGATTTGAACTTCATAATGTCTTATCAACCTCAAAATGATGGCCAATCTGAGTATAATTTCCAGAAACTTGAGGACATGTTAAGAACATTCTCAATTGACTTCAAAGGAGGATGGGACCAACATCTTCCTCTGATTGAGTTCTCATACAAAAAAAGTTTTCACTCAAGAATTAAAATGGCTCCTTATGAAGACCTATATGGGAAGAGGTATAAAACACCTAAATTATAGGATGAAGTTGGGGGATGAAAACTACTAGGTCCGGAAATGGTCAAGAAAATAATGAGAAAACTAACGACCATTCAGTATCACATCAAGGCTACTCAGAGTCAACTGAAGAGCTATGCAGATAATCATCGATGAGACATAGTGTTGATGATTAAGACATTTTATTACTTCAAATATCTCAATGTAATACATTCATGTGATTTGGTAAGAAGTGAAAGCTTAGTCCAAGATACATCGATCCCTTTGAGATCCTTGTCGCATCAGAGTGGTGGCCTATCAACCAGCACTCCCACCAAACCTATCTCAATTGAATAATTTATTCCATGTATCCCTATTGAGTAAGTACATTCTATACCCCTCATATGTACTTAATACAGAGTTGGTTCCATTGGATAATTATCTTTTATATAAGGAGCATCTGGTGAAGATCTTAGATCGTATAGACAAAGTTCTACAAAATAAGACAATGCACCTAGTCAAAGTGTTGTAGAGAAACCAAAAGTTTGAAAAAGAAATGTGGGTACTAGAGGAGGTGATGAAATATAATTAACCTCATATGTTTTAGTGTGAAATGAAAATTTCAAAGGTAAAATTTATGAAGGGGGGAGATTGTAATGACCCGAACTGTTATAAATAAAATTCCCTTTGTGGTTGAATTAAATGTCTTATTATGTAATATGGTTATATAAAACACATGAAATTATTTGGTTTTATTATATCCTATCCAATTTGAAAGACTATTAAGCATCAAAATTTTTGGTAATATAATTATTGAATAGTGATCATATGATTGGTATAAATATAGTGTTTTAGTAAATCCAGTTGATATAGACAAAGGAAGTGATGGCCTAAACCAATATGATCATACCATATGAAGCCCATTTATCAAAGATTATAAGGGAGATATAATCACTACTATTTAACCTTGATCAAGTCCAAGTTTATATGTAACAACTTAAGAATGATAAAAAACCATTCACATGAGAAGTTCAAACTCCTTGAGATCATGACCCAAACCATGTTCGCCGAACCACCCCATGAAAATCTCACTGTCACACACCTTACTCTTAGAGCGTTTTTTGGTGTATTAAAGGTCTATTTATCAATACCATAATAATATGAATATGTATATTGTATTTTAAATAGAGTAATATTTATATTTACTTATTACCTTTACCTTATAATCAATTTTTATTTTTAAAATAAAATACAAATTATATTTTTAATTAGTATTCAATTTCAATTATGATATTTATTTTAATAAATTAATGTATTTTTTAAATAAATAAAATATTAATAAAATATTAATATTAAATAATATTTATAAAATATAAATGATTATATAATTTTTATGAAGTCCGTTGATGCCCACCAAATGAGCATCGGAAAATCCACAAAAGAAGATTGTCCTTAATGCATCACTGGTGAGGGGGATGATTGTCCTTGACAACATCAAAAAAAAATCATGAGCTCCCCAATATTTGTAGAATAAACAAAGGAAATAAACAGGTTGTAGATGGGAGACTCTCACAGTCGTAAAATTCACACGAAGGGCCTCAGGTATGTCAAGAAATTGCACACTCCCCCTTTGGCTCCTTAAGGAAAAATAGGTGGAACTGTCCATGAAATTCTCACACATATCCATAGAACCTTTTATGTTAATGCGAAGCATAAAAAATAAATAGAGTATTTTCCTTTGAAATTACTTGTGAAAACTCACATGACTTCAGACCTTTATAAAGTAAACAAAGGAAATAAAGAGGGAGGAGGAGGTAGCCTCTCATGATCGTAAAACTCTCACAATTCACTAAGGATATCCAAAACATGATCTTGCAAGACCCCTTAAAAATTCATCATAATCTCACAAATTCCCCTTGACATGCCATCCTTGTCTCACATAAAGTCCCATATAAGTCATTTAAAATCATGTGAAGGCCTTTTGATGGGTGCCCTGATCTCAAGAAGGCCCTTGGATATCCCAATATGACAATATGGAAGTCCTTTTACATGATTTCATGATTCAACCAATCCCCATTAATTAGAAATAATATAATAAATGAGGAAATGACAGGAGGTATCCATGGTCACTGAAAATTAGGTGATAACCTCAGAGCGATACACGATAGAGACTCTTGAAAACCCATGACACCAAAGCCCTTCGCTAGCTCCAACCTGAATTTATGTCATAAGTGTTGTGAAAAGCGCTGAACAACCGGGGTGGTGAGGCCTATAAATACCCCATCATAGTATAAAAAAATTCATGGCTACCATACAAGGGAGACACTACTCTCTGGACAGATCCAGAAACACTAGTGCACTCAAGCACTAGAGTAGACTTCTCAAAGCGGCTGAACTCGTGACCAAAAAGTTTTCCATCAAGTAAGATATGTAAATACTACCAGAACGATCATTAATAATGCATAAAAACTTTGTAGGATCACCATAGATCATACGGATGAATTCTATCATGTCACGCAAAGGATATCCCACACACCTACAAGATCATGTGAGAGTTAAAATAGGCTCATAATGAACAAATCTATGACATTTTTAATATAAAGGCAATAACAAAGACTAAAAATGGGAGACTTAAGATGAAAATATATACTTTGATCCTCATATTCTTCACACGAACTTCCCAAGTTATATGGAAGAACCAATACATGTCATCCAGATCATGCTACTCCTTAGACATACTATTTGGATCACGTGAAGTCCCTTGGACATGTCAAAGAAAGTCATGTGTCACCCCTGAGGCGTGTCACCCAGGACTCGAGAATCCCTCCAGACTTACAATCCTAGTCCTGTGACTCTCTTTAGACATGTCGCATGGCCAACATAGAAGTGTCAGTTTATATCAACTGAGTCTCATGGTAGCACTTGGGCATGTCAATTGGCTCTCGCGACGCCCTCTGAGCATGCTAGTCAGGTCTCATGACACCCTCCAGAAATGTCATCCAAAGCATTTGACACCCTTTGATACATGTCAAATTGACTATCATGGAATCCTCCATATGTGCCAGCCATCTCTTACAATGACATCGGGGAAAGTCAACTGGATCATGAAACACCCTCTAGACAAGTCAGCAGAGATAATGTGATGGCTTCCAGGATCAATCAGTTAGGTCTCATGATGTCCACTGTAGAATTCAGACTTGATCATGAAATGTCCTTAAGATATGCCATTCGTATTATATGATGTCCTATGGAAAATACAACTATATCATACAAGTGCCTTGATACATGTTAGGCAGATACTATCTAACATGTTGAGTAAGAAATCAAGGAATGTCGAGTAGACCATCATTGTAAGACAGGTAGAAAAGTGGTCCAAATCAACAAGGGAATACCAGGACTTGATAAACTTGTTCTTCCTCGGTGTGTAATCCCAAATAAAAAGGTAAACATTAGTTTTTAATCCCTAATCAACTAAACTATTATGAATCAGATTCCTATAATGACAAGGATGAAGGTTTCGGGTGCAGCAGAAGCTCACGAGTGGATGTGCCCACTTGGCTTTTTTTTCATTAACAATGATCAATCCAGGATCAATACGACGATAAATGCTAGTCTCCACGGATCGAATCATAGAAATGGACAAAGAAAAGGAAAGTCCTGGAATCACAAATTAGGATTGTTACAGGTTGATTATAATTAATTTAATCAATTTAAAAGAAATACCTTTTGGGTGTTCTTTCTTCATTGATGTTCTTGATCACGTTCTGGTGTGATTCGTCGTTGCGTCGTAGAATCCAAGGGTAGACTTCCTCTAGAGGTGATCCACACGTGTACCTCGTATCTCGGGACGTCGCCAAAGGATTCTCCGGGTTCTAGCATGGAGAAACCTTTTCTTGCGGTGTCCACCTTAGATCGTCTTGATCCGATGGAAGAGGATATCTCTCGGTCTTGAGAGAATTCTTGGAGGAATAGGTTCTTTCGGCCTTGAAATAATTCTCCAGAGATGTTGTGCACAACGATTCTCTTGTGTGTTGGAAAAAAGTTGGGGTTGTGAGGATATTTATAATCAGGGTTGAGGTTGTAGAGTTATGACAATAAATAAATGTGTTACGCATTTTATTTATTTCATGGACTCTTATTTAAAACCCCCATGTCGAATAATTAATTCCTTGACATGCGCTCATGCTGATTATAATAAATATCATTTAAAACAATATTATATCCTCAAAATCCCGACTGGAAAAACTACACGGCGTGTATTAATAAATATGTGGCGTGTACTTGTTTTTTATTAAAAACTACACGGTGTGTACATTCAATGTACACGGCATGTATAACTTGTTTTCATTTATTCATTTCCTTTCCATAAATAAAACTACATGGCATGTAATAATTAATACATGGTGTGTACTTGTTTTCCATGAAAAACTACACGACGTGTAATCTTTAATACACATCGTGTATATCTTGTTTTTCATTTCCTTATTCCTCCAATCATTAAAACGATTTAGGATTCCTTGAATAATTATTAAACCATGTACGGGAATAATCTTTATTCTACTTAAGATACTTGAATACACTTAGTGTGTGACCCTCTAGGCCTCTTTCTCATTGGCATTAGGTGAGCTTGCCTAAAGTCCAAGATTACTGTCTAGTAATGGTTCAAGGTACCCAAGAGAAAGAAGTTGATGCCGCATTGACATATCACCTCATATGAATGCTTACTGTGTAATTTAATCCCTTTGTCTCGATATCTCATCAAGTAGGTTTCATGGCAGTGTCATAAACCTATATGCTTGATCCTCCGTTCTTTGACTACCTGAAATAAACTCGTCGTTCACACCATGGCCATGGAATTTAATGCGACAGTTCTATTTCAATCAAAGGGCCGAGATATCAACTTCCATAAATGGAAGGGACAAATCCTTACTCGACTTATCCATTAACAGCATGTCACTCGTGACGCACCCAACGTACCCTACTTTCTGCCAACTGTCTTTGTGACAGTTTTCGTTAGTAAATCTAAGTGCGTGAGTCGTGACATGAGTTAATGATAATATTCCAGTCTATGGACCATTACACACGCTCATAGATAGCAATGTTTGATGACACCAAGACATGCAGAATTGCTACTGGTGGGTCTGTTCTCATAATCTCCCATCTTGGAGATTACCAAGTGTGAACTCCATGAGAGAGAGTCCCGTCTTCTTACGAGTGATCGCACATGACGGTATGTATACTATGTGTCCTATCATAGTATGTCATCCAACCATAGAACTTAATTTAAGAATATTGTTATAGCATTTCAAGGTTCTCATCACAACGGGGATCTTCCATGACCTTATCAATGCAACAAATATTCCGGGACATTATTATATTATTGTCATGCAGAACAATGGAAAATATATAATAAGTGAACATTCATGTAATAAAAGTACAAAACAATTGGTTCTCAGAACACCAACCCTTACAAACTCCCACTTGGACTAGAGCCAACTGCCTACGACTTTTAGTCAGCTAGACCTCACATGGTGATTATGTTTCTGATGAGTCAAGGCTTTAGTCAAGGGGTCTGCCGCATTGTCTTCTGTGGAAATACTTCTCACTGCAACTTCACCTCTCTGAGAAAAATCCCTCAAGAGATGATACTTCTGAAGTATGTGCTTTGTCCGCTGATGTGACCTTGGATCTTTAGAAAGTTCCACCGCTGTAGTATTATCACAATAGAGTGTGATAGGATCTTTACTGCTCTGTACTACATCCAACTCTTGGATGAATCTTTGCATCCATACTGCTTCTTTAGCTACCTCAGAAACTGCGATATACTCGGACCCCGTTGTAGAATCTACCACCACACTTTTCTTTGAGCTTTTACAGCTCACTGCACCTCCATTTAAACTGAAGATGTATCCAGTCTACGACTTCATGTCATCTTGATCAGTCTGGAAACTATCATCTACATGTCCTCTGATGACTAGTTCCTCATCTCCTCTATAAACCAGGAACATATCCTTAGTACACCTCAGATACTTAAGGATAGTCTTGACTGCCATCCAATGGTGGTATCCTGGATCAGCTTGATATCTGCCTACCGCACTTAATGCATAAGCAACATCTATCCTCGTACATAGCATAGCATACATGACTGACCCAATCGCGGATGCGTAAGGGATCCTTTCCATTCTCTTTCTTTACTCATGTGTCTGAGGACACATTTTCTTGGAAAGATGAATGCCATGTGACACTGGCAACAATCCCCTCTTGGAATGTTCCATACTGAATCTCTTCAATATCTTTTCAATGTATGTACTTTGACTCAGGCCCAGCATTCTCTTGGATCTATCATGATGGATCTTGATCCCAAGAATATATGTTGTCTCGCCCAAGTATTTCATGGAGAAGCATTTATGCAACCATGCCTTAACTGACTGTAAGATAGGTACTTCTTTTACGATTAGTAATATTTCATCAACACATACTATTAGGAAAATGATTGCACTTCCACTAAACCTCTTGTAGACATAAGGCTCACATTCGTTCTTAACAAATCCAAATTCCGTTATAGCTTCATCAAAATGAATTTTCCATGACCTTGATGCTTTCTTTAACCCATAAATGGATTTATACAACTTGCATACCTTGTTGGCATCCTTTGGAGTCACAAATCCTTCAGGTTGTGTCATGTAGACATCTTCCTGGAGGTTCCCGTTAAGGAATTCTGTTTTGACATCCATTTTCCAAATTTCAAAGCCATGGTAAGAGGAAATGGCCAATAGGATTCTTGATGGATTTCAATATCGCAACTGGTGGAAAAGTTTCATCATATTCAATTCCTTGACGCTGTCTAAAACCTTTTTCAACAATTCGTGCCTTATAGGTGCTGAATTTCCCCTCCATGTCCAGTTTCTTCTTGAATACCCATTTATTACCAATAGGATTTACATCAACTGGAGGATCTACCAAAATCCAGACTTGGTTTTGGTACATGGAATCCATTTCATAATTCATGGATTCTTTACACTTTGCAATGTTTGTGCCTTCAACTGCTTCCTTGTAGGTAAGAGGATCATCATTGTCAACCAATAATGAGTCACCATCCTCGGTGATAATAAAACCATATCTTTATGGTTCTCTCACCTCTCTCATGCTCCTACGCAGTTCTTGTGTCTCTGGAATAGATTGTTCTTCCACGGGGCTTTGTGGAATCTGTTCTTGTACCAACTATTATGTATCTTGAGCCTCAACTTCATCAAAGTCTATCTCACTCCCACTATCTCTTTTGGAGATGTGATCCCTCTCAAGGAATATGGCATGTCTTTTCATTGTAACCTTTTTTTCTGAGGGGTTGTATAGGTAATATCCCCTTGTTTCCTTGGGATATCCTATAAAGATACACTTTGTGCCTCGGGGTGCAATTTTGTTACCTGAAGAGGCATTAACAAATGCTTCACTACCCCACACATGTAAATTCGATAACATGGCTTTGCGTCCACTCCATAACTCGTATGGAATACCATTTACTGATTTAGTTGGTACTTGGTTTAGTATGTGTGCTGCTATTTGTAATGCATATCCCCAAAAGGATAATGGAAGACTCGCATGACTCATTATTGATCTCACCATGTCCAACAGGGTGCAGTTCCTCCTTTCACTTACACCATTCTACTGAGGTGTGTATGGAGGAGTGAGTTGAGATAGAATCCAAAACTCTCGTAAGAAATCAATGAAGTCCTGATTAAGATATTCTCCTCCTCTGTTTGAGCAAAGTTTCTTAATCTTCTTACCAAGCTGGTTCTCAACTTCATTCTTGTATTCTTTGAACCGATCAAAAGAATCTGACTTATACCTCATTAAGTAGATATATCCATATCTACTAAAATCATCAGTAAAAGTTATGAAGTATGAGAACCCACCCCTTGCTTCAACTGAAAATGGTCCACACACATCTATGTGAACTAATTCTAGAATCTCTTTAGCTCTTTCACCTTTCCCACTAAATGGGGATTTGGTTATTTTTCCTTGTAGACACGCATGACATACACCAATTGGTTTTAGTTCGAAGGAATCTAAATAACCATCTTGATGTAATTTTGTCAAAACTTTCTCATTGACATGACCTAGCCGGTGATGCCAAAGTTGGGTGTGGTATGAGTCATGTGAATTTACTTTGTCATCTATTTCCATTACTTGGTTTGTGTAGTCTAACACATAAAGGCCGTTATATAAATGTTCCCTACCAAAAAAAATTCTATCTTTATAAAAGTAGCAACATTCATTTCCAAACTTGAATATGAATCCATCAGTATCTAATCTGGATACTGAAATAATGTTTTTAGTAATAGAAGACACATAATAACAACCCTTTAACACCAAGATCATCCCAGTAGGTAATGTGAGGTGGTAGTCTCCGACAACTACAAGAACGAGTCTAGCTCCATTGGCTGATCGTAGATCCACCTCACCTCGTTCAATCTTTTTGAATCTACTTGGTTCCTATATTTGGATACAAATGTGAGCACCACAAGTAGTATCTAATACCCAATTAGTAGAAATAAATAGATTGCATTCAATAACAAATACACCTGAAGCTTCCCCTTGCTTCCTTGGATGGGTGCAGTTTTTCTTCCAATGGCCCTTCTTGCCACATGCGAAACAAACAGAATCCTATTCCTTTTCCTCCCCTTTGATCTTTCTTTTCTTGGAAGGCCTTAAAGAAGCTTTGGGCTTAAATCTCTTTGCCTTCCCTTTCCTTTTATTCACTATAAGTATAGAAGGTTTTTCACGCTTCATGTCATTATCTACTTAGTGAATGAGGATAAGAAGATCAGACAGAGACTTCTCAATGTTGTTCATGTTGAAGTTCACAACAAAATTTGAGAAGCTCTGGGGAAGTTATGCAAGAATGAGATCGGTGCCTAGTTCTTTGGGGAGTTTAAACCCTAGAACCTCCAAGCGCTCAATGTAGCCAATGAGTTTGACTACATGAGGCCCAGTTGGGACACCCTCTCCAAGTTTTCTCTGAAATAGATCCTTGGAGATCTCAAACCTTTCCTGTCATGCTCTCTCTTGGTATAGACCACGTAGGTGCTCGAGCATGATATAGGCATCCATGTCTTCATGAGACTTCATGATCTCACTAGACATCGATGATAACATCAAACATTGAACGTCGAGAGCATCGTTCAAATGTTGATCATAGACCAGGAAATCTTCATCACTCACCCCTGGGGTAGGAGAATCAGGAAGTGAGGACTCCAGCATGTAAAACTTTCATTCATGGCGTAGGATAACCCGAAGGTGCCTAAACCATTCTTAAAAGTTACTGCCGTTGAGGATATTGTATTTATCCATAATTGATCGCAAAGAAAATTTGGTTGATGAGTTTTTCATTTCGATTCTACAAATTAAAAGAGAAGATTTATGAGTACTTTCTTGATTACATTTTATGAAAAATAATAAATGAATTTATTAATTCTCCCACTATTTTATCAAGTCCCAATGGCCCTCACCATTTAACTCGGAATGTCCAGTTTCTTATACATTCTAGTGGCAAGGATCCATATTCCCCTTCGCATAACCCCAACAAGGGTTGGTCAAGCTATTTGAAGGTATTTAGGTAGGCAGGTCTTTGCCAACTGCGAGCTTATAGTTCCTTGATCTGTTGAGTGGACTCCCCAATCCTGAAATCGTGAATTGGATTTCCTCAACTCTTACCTCCAATATTACATCAAGTCTAGCAAGGGTGACTTCTTTTGATGTAATATGGTTAAGTCAAACTGAAACTTTTCATAAGGGCTTCCTTCATAAAAGTAAGTGACCCAACAAGGGTTGGTCAAACACGTAGTTTTATTGAGTCTTTCCCTTAATCAAGTAATGGAAGGCTTGGTCTAACTTAATATGGCATTGAGGTATTTTAATCTTTATGCGTAATTTTGCATTATCACATGCTTGTTAATATTAAGTGATGCTTGCTTAAGTGGTTAACCGTGTTTTCATAATGTTTGCGCATAGTCCGATTTTTATTTTATTCCATCTTTGCATGCTTGTTTATTTCATTAATTATGTGATCAAGACAACACATACATAATAAATAAACCATGCAATCAGACAGAAATAAAATAAGATGTTATGATCATGATCTTATATTGGTTAGCTTATCTAGCGGTTTGATAAGCTGACCCTGACCTAGGGAAAAACACCTTCAACCGATGGTTCATGTTTTTCATCTCCCACCTGTCCATCTTTGTATCTTCTTGGGTTGGTTTCGCCTTATCTTTGGGTTTTGAACCGTCTCCTATGGCTTGGGAGATCCTCCAATACATGGGTTTACATTAAAGAAACCATGGGCACGTAGGCCCTACATTTTATTGGAAGAAGGCTCGCAGGCCAGCAAATTTAAATAAATTTAAATGAAAACATAAACACATACAAAGGGTCTTTGGTCTAGCTCATGATCATCCATAGCATGCAATGACATTTACACATATTTAGAATTCAAATTCTTTTAATAGTTCTTTCATTTAAGATAAGTCGCGCTCGAATTCAATTAATTATGATCATATAATTAATCAATTATTTATCTTAAATTCCTTTCTGAATTTCCTTGAGATTCTCCTCATCTATATTCCTTGTACGGGTCTTTGTACATTGGAGGAAATCTAGTAAAATTCCATTTCTGGAAAGTACACGGTGTGTAGTTTATAATTACACGGCGTGTATTCACTTTTTATCCAAAGTACATGCTGGGGGATTTGGCGTGTTTTCTGTACTTTGGAAATTTTGGAGTACACGGAGTGTACTTCCTTGTTACGCGGTAACCAGCCCGGCGATCCTGTGTACGCGGTACGCAACTTATCCTTGTGCATGGTTTCACCTGGGCCGGAATGGACTACACGGCGTGTTGCTCCAACATACATGTCGTGTATTCTGGTTCCACATGCTGTTCAATTCTGGTTGACATGGCATGATTAATACTTAGGCATATTAAATTCACACAATGTGGTTTGGAGGACCAGTGTCGTTTCATTGAACCTAAGTACACATCGTGTAGTTTTAATTACATGTCGTGTAATCCCATGTTGTACAGACAGAAAGAGCTACTCCTCCGGATGAGTTCCTCATTTTTATTTTAATCAAAAATTAAAATTAAAAGGTCATTTTTGTGATATGAATCGAGAAACGAATTAGGAAGAATAAATATCGTTTATTCAGATTAATAGAATGATATATTTCTAATTGAATCAAATATAAATGAGTAAATTATCAACGAAAATTAAATAACTATAATCAACGTTGTAAGCTCGCTCTGATACCATTTGAAGATTCCGGGTGTAGCGGAAACTCGCGGGTGGATGTCCCCACTTGGATTTTTTTCATTAACAATGATCAATCCAGGATCAATATGACAATAAACGCCAGTCTCCATGGATCGAATCACAGAAATGGACAAAGAAAAGGAACGTCCCGGAACCACAAAGTAGGATTGTTACAGGTTGATTATAATTAATTTAATCAATTTTAAAGAAATACCTTTTGGGTTTTCTTTCTTCGTTGATGTTCTTGATCACATTTTGGTGTGATTTGTCGTTGCGTCGTAGAAGCCAAGTGTAGACTTCCTCTAGCGGTGATCCACATGTGTACCTTGTATCTCGGGACGTCGCCAAAGGATTCTCCCGGTGCTAGCGTGGAGAAACCTTTTCTTGCAGTGTCCGCCTTAGATCGTATTGATCCGATGGAAGAGGATCTCTCTCGGTCTTGAGAGCATTCTTGGAGGAAGAGGTTCTTTCATACTTGAAATAATTCTCTAGAGATGTTGTGCACAATTATTCTCTTGTGTGTTGGAAAAGAGTTGGGGTTGTGAGGATATTTATAATCAGGTTTGAGGTTGTAGAGTTATGAAAATAAATAAACACGTTACGCATTTTATTTATTTAATTGACTCTTATTTAAAACCCCCATGTCGAATAATTAATTCCTTGACATGCGCCCACGCTGATTATAATAAATATCATTTAAAACAATATTATATCCTCAAAATCCCAACTGAAAAAACTACACGGCGTGTATTAATAAATACACGGCGTGTACTTGTTTTTCATTGAAAACTACACGGCATGTACATTCAATGTACACGGCCTGTATATATTGTTTTCATTTATCCATTTCCTTTCCATAAAGAAAACTACACGGCGTGTAATAATTAATACACGACGTGTACTTGTTTTCCATGAAAAACTACACGATATGTAATCTTTAATACACGGCTTGTATATATTGTTTTTCATTTCCTTCTTCCTCCAATCATTAAAACGATTTATGCTTCCTTGAATAATTATTAAACCACGTACGAGAATAATCTTTATTCTACTTGAGATACTTGAATACACTTAGTGTGTGACCCTCTAGGCCTCTTTCTCGTTGACATTAGGCGAGCTTGCCTAAAGTCCAAGATTACTGTCTAGAAATGGGTCAAGGCACCCAAGAGAAAGAAGTTGACGCCGCATTGACGTATCACCTCATATGAACGCTTACTGTGTAATTTAATCCCTTTGTCTCGATATTTCATCAAACAGGTTTCATGGCAGTGTCATAAACCTATATGCTTGATCCGTCGTTCTTTGAATACCTGAAAGAAACTCGTCATTCACACCATGGCCATGGAATTTAATGCGACAGTTCTATTTAAATCAAAGGGCCAAGATATCAACTTCCATAAATGTAAGTTACAAATCCTTACTCGACTTATCCATTAACAACATGTCACTCATGACGCACCCAACGTACCCTACTTCCCGCCAACTGTCTATGTGACGGTTTTCGTCAGTAAATATAAGTGCGCGAGTCATGACATGAGTTAATGATAATCTTCCAATCTAAGGACCATTACACACACTTGTTGATAGCGACATTCGATGACACCAAGACATGCAGAATTGCTACTGGAGGGTCTGTTCTCATAATCTCCCATCTTGGAGATTACCAAGTGCGAACTCCATGAGAGAGAGTCTCGTCTTCTTACGAGCGCTTGCACATGACCGTCTGTATACTATGTGTCCTATCATAGTATATCATCCAACTATAGAACTTTATTTAAGAATATTGTTATAGCATTTCAAGGTTCTCATCAAAGCGGGGATCTTCCATGACCTTATCAATGCAACAAATATTCCAGGATATTATTATATTATAGTCATGCAGAACAATGAACAATATATAATAAGTGCACATTCATGTAATCAAAGTACAAAACAGTTGGTTCTCAGGACACCAAACCTTATAAAGGATATGTAGGATTCCTCTTTGAGGCCGGGGATCTATATTTACTTTCATTAGGGTATCCCAGTACAAAAGCCCCACATCCATGAGCAATGAGAATGATCATTTTCCATCCTTTATTTCTCACATTTATCATAGCTCACATGGGCTTAGGGAGTCACGATAATCATATCATTTTCACCATAAACCTCTATCAAGCTAGGAAAACATTAGTGTGTAATCCCCAATTCAATGAAATACTATGAATCTGATTCCAACTATAATAAGGATATGTAGGATGCCTCTATGAGGCCTGATCTCTATCTTAAAACTCAAAGGCCATCCCAATACATAAGTCCTTCATCCATATGTAGTGATATTGAATACTTATTATCCCTTGTTTCTCACACTGATCATAGCTCACATGGGCTTAGGTATTTAAAATAGTCATGTCATTTGTGTCACGAATCTCCCTTAGCTAGGTCAATATTAGCATTTAATCCCCAATGAGCATCATGATACAAGAATCCCCCATATAAGGACATATACCACAGGTCCATCCTAAAGAGTGTGATCTAACTATGGAAATTATTATTCTCACTATAATCAGGATGCGTTGGAAGCTTCCATAGGACTCAAGCTTAAATATTGGGTTCCTAAGTTCCCACATATATGTCTTCTCTACATGATGTTAAACTACATGGGTTTAATGAACTACATGGTTTTTTATTCTTGGATTAACTAGGATATGTAGGACACCTCATAATGGATTAATCCCCTCATAATATTAACTCCCTCCCTACATGGCAGAAAATTCCAAAACTACTAGTTATATGGATTGAACACATAAGCAGCTACCCATTACTAGGAAATAAATGAAGAAACTAAAATAGATACAGATGGATACACTAATGAGACCCTCCATTTTATGTACACAAATAGAATAACCCATAATTTTTATGTTAGGGTAACTGATCCCATATCAGGATTGGGAATAGATTCACAAACATATCTTAAATCTATAAGAGATTCCCAGAGTAGGCAACAATTTTCCCCTAAGAGGGTGTGAAGAGACTGACCTCTCATCCACTCGACCAATGTGAGTTCCTAAGCATCATTGGGTCTGAAACCCCAATTGACCAACTTACTTTGGAAAGTATGTTTGTACCCAGTTATAGATGGGGGGGAACCGTTGGGAGTTTCCATTAATAATGACAATGGTGACTCAGTGTTAATGATTGTATAATAAATGAACCCCCAACAATAAACCATCATTCCGTGCTAAACGTGCCTCGTGGTTGCCTCTTTCCCCATCAAAATATAAATGGTGAACTTGATGTGAATATCTCAAATAATATAATGATTAGTTTATTATCCATTGGGCCTTTTTGAACATTATGCATAAAAAATGGTGAACTAGACATGAATCTCTCAAATAATAGAATGATTGGTTAATCATGTGTCGGGCCAGTTTGTTTTTCATATCCTACACAAACAAAGCTAGTAAGACTAGAATAACCTTACAACTAATCCCCTATAACTGGGGTTCCAATACATAATTCCATCCTCACATTGAAAGGTCCACATAAGAAGAATGAATGGATCAGGAATGAAAGAAAATTGTGTTAACCATGCATATTTCATTGAGTACACAATGACTGTTATATTTCACTAATTGGTTTCCTTGTTCCTTGTTGCTTTTATTATTGAAGAAACTTCTCTCATAAACATTCATCACAATCTAAAAAAATATCTTCATCATCCAGCAACCATTCCAGAAAATCACCCACAGCTGTAACCCCTATGAGTCTCAAATTGATCTCACATGCACGACAACTCCAACATCAGGTGGAGAACATGATGGTTCAGGAGTACCATAAATGTGGTATGATCCTGACCCTCAAATCTACTCATGAGGGCCTCTAATGGAGGAAACCAATGAGTCTGCATCACCCAGGGAAAGTTGTAGCCAACTCAGTGGCCCTCATTACCATGACCAGCTGCTTATGGAGCTTATCTCTATAGTGTGAAAACTTCCACATTCAATATATGATGAAGGTATATTAGGAAGCCAAATATAGATCCCTTTGGTTTAGGTGTAACTGAGGAGGGAACTTTTCAGCCACCATTACCAGCATCATCCCATCGGTACCCATTAGTCTACAACTGGGGGTACCACCCGACACACTTCCGCCTCTAATGCTCATGCATGGATAAAAATGAAGATCCATTGGGTGAGGAAGGCATTGGATATAGAAGAGTGGGATCATATACCTACTCCCACTGATGGTATCCACTAACATATTCTAGAAGAAACCAGTAAGTAGGCTCACATCCCTGCTCACTCGAAACAAGCCCGCAGACATATTCCCACAGCTATCATGGGAGAGGCACATATCCCTACCCCCGTGCATGAAGTCCATCTACATATTTTGGTGGTTCAAGGAGGATAGAAGTGGGATAATATCCCCACTTTAATTGAAGAAATATTCTAGTACATAGTGGAGACATAAAATTTTCAGGCTTATATTCTTGTGCACACATGGTTAAAATGATAATATATTTTAGCAATAGATGAAGAACTCCACTGAAATATTCTAGAACTATCTTAGAAAAAGGTATAGGTACATATTACTTTCCCTATATCCAGGATAGGTCAACACTTTGATCATCATGAAAAAGTGGTTGTACCGGAACAACCACACATTCTTGCTCCCATCCAGAAGGATTATCTGTATATTTTGGTAAAGGAATAGGCATCAGACTGATCTCATATTCCCGTTCCAACCAGGGCTCACCACATGAGAGAAGCACATACCTCAGGATAGGGGAATATGTCAGCTGAAGAAGTCTAGTGGCATATTCCAAAGGCCTGGGATTGGGCTCATACTCTCGTTTTGGCGGGGGCTCACCAAGTGAGAGGGGAACATGCCTCGGGATAGGATCTTATTCCTATAGAAGAAGTCTAGTGGAATACTCCAAAGGCCTAGGATTGGGAATATATCCCTATTTTGGCTGGGGATAACCAAGTGATAATGGAACAAGGCTTGGGATAGGCTCATTTTCCTATCAGTGAATCTATCTAGAATATTTTAGTAGATCATAGAATCAAGGCACATATTCCTACATCTATTGATGAATGACTTCACTAGAACCATTCCAAGGCAATACAGGAGGAGGTTGATATCACTTTTCCCATTCCGAAGGTATGTCGGCATATTTTGATGGGGAATTCATATTCAGACTAGGCTCATATTCCTACTCCAATTGGGGCTCACTAAGTGAGAGTGGAACATGCCTCAGAGAAGGATCAAACTCCTTCCAAGAGAGACCGGTGGCATATTCAAAAGGCTCATGATTGGGCTCATACTCCCAACCTGACTGAGGCTCACCAAGTGAGAATGTCACATGCCTGAGGACATGCTCATATTCCTATCAATAACAAGAAAACTCATTGGAATATTCCAGTATCTTCTCAATAGTGGGATTATATTCCCACAACAACAAATGGTTATAAGTAAGTTTCATCAACCATCATATAGCAGGCTCATATCCCCTCAAAATTAAAAAATTAAAGTCAACATATTCTGACCATAATGCATAACATGACTCCTATTACTAGTCTTCTCAATACCATTTTCCTTGAGGTCATTTGAGACACATTCTCAATAGCACAAGGGTCCATAAACTCATCCACTAAAGCGGAAGA
Source organism: Viscum album (assembly GCA_963277665.1). Classification (NCBI taxonomy): domain Eukaryota; kingdom Viridiplantae; phylum Streptophyta; class Magnoliopsida; order Santalales; family Viscaceae; genus Viscum; species Viscum album. The sequence continues at coordinate 1,914,119,237 of OY728155.1, forward strand.
TGATCATTACCATGATAGTACTTCTTGTGGTAGTGTGGAAATGGATCATAGGGACTCTATCCCTGACATCCACCATGGTCAACCTCCCCATAGAGATATCTCCCACAGATAAGGAAATCCTCTCCTTGACCAAACACCTTTGTATAGAGTGGTGTTAAAATCTCAAAAAAATTCATATATAAAGGTTTTAAAAACTTAGATGCCTTTGTATAGATAGGTTCTCAAAACATCGGGGTCAACCACATATAGTTCCCATAAACTTTCAGTGGCAATCCACTCAAGTCAGCAAGAGACCCTCAGAAGTATCTTCTATGGTCTAAACAGATGGAGGTGTGTATTTATAATTAATAGGAGTCTAACATTGAAATATGGAGAGAGTTATTCAGAAAAAATCCCCCCATCATGTTCTGTCCCATCTCCAGTTCTAACTATGAGATCCCAAAAGAGCTAGAAAAGGAGTGCATGCCTTATCTACACCAAAATATTTGGGCTAATCATCATAGATTAAAGGATCAACATCTACCTTAGCCGGTATACGAGGGTCACCTTCATACCATCAAGATACTCCTTTTCATCTAGACTTGGGTGCTATCTTCATGGCCTGGGATCTAAACCCAGAAAATCATAGTGAAAATTTGCAATAAGCTTGCCTCCATTGCATCACAACCCTTCAACAGCTGATCTCTGAAGACATGTCATGCATCTGTATTTGATTATGGGGATATTATGGAGTGTTACACTTTTCTACACCCATGGAACTATGGAACACCTTAGATTCAAAGTCTTGTAATGTTATAGCCTTTTCTGAGATCAGGGAACCAGGTAATGATTAGGCTAGTTGGCCACTATAATGGAATTACCCCCCACTTTAATGGAACTCATACATCATGAACAGAGGGATAGGATATCCAACATAACTTCAAACTTGGTCCCTCAAAGCAATAGGAAATAATTTCATACATGGAATTCAAAGTTGTGATCAACCGTAAAAATTCTCGTAAATAATGATTCCCATCATGGGCTTCCATCACACCCAGCTCCCGTGTGAGCACAACTATGCCACATCAAAAGGTATATAGTAATAGCTTCCATATCATCCATCTAGGAGTGGACCTAGCTCACTGGTCTAGGTAAATATATACCACCACCGCCACCCCTCATATCGTTAATTCCTGAGAGGATTTAGGACATATTATTAGCGGCTACAAACAAACTCCAACCCACTAATCTCAAGGAATTTATATCTCAATCACCATCACTATGTTCATCATACCCTCATAGGGTCCTATGGAAATTAATGGTGATTCCAGATCAACCTGATACCACTAGGATGGGGGAATTTATATCTTCATGTCCAACTCAGGAGTCTTTAAATCCCCAACAGGAATCATTGGATCCTTAACAATGGGACCAATCAATAGTTGGCATCCCACCCATTTCTCCCACTACAAGAAAAACCTATGTTATTCAGGGATCATTCGGAAACCATGACAAAAACTCCCTCAAGTTCATTTTTTATATACCAAGATAGGAGGATCATATAGAAATAGAGATCAGACCTTACTGGGGTCGCAAGCCAAAATGGGCCAATATGGAAAATGGGTTGAATGACGACCCTGATGAAGATAGTACAGAATCATCATATTGCATCAAAAGTAATGAAAGAACCACCATTTACAGATATTCCTCTGTGAATTTCATCACTATTATAAAGACCCATAAAATTCAATGGAAATTTTTTCTTAATTTTCTTTGGAATTTTACAAGAGCGCGGTTTCTGACGGCACCTGATTCCGAGGCCCGGAGTGCCTGGAATCAATTTCTGAAGTTTGGCTCGGGTACGTTCAGTGAACGAATGAGAGAGAATTTCTAACTTTTGAACCGGTGCCCAGAATCGAATTCTGAGGGCACCGATGAACTCGCAGCACCGATATTCGCTTAAGGAGACCTTTTCCGAGGTTGCGTTTTGTGCGGGTTGAGAGTTAGTTTTTGGGAATTTAAAATGAAGTTAAATAAAATGTGGAAACACATTTTATTTTTATCCAAGTTGGTTATAACCTCCCAAAGGGAGTTAGGGGTGGGACACACATCCACTTAACCTCCCTTGAGAGGATTAAGTGTGGTGGGGGCCACATGAACCCTAACACTTCATCTTCCCTTTAAACTCCCTATAACTCCTCTTTAATTAATCTTGACAACTTGGGTTATTTATTGAGTTGAGTTGTTTTAATTTCAAACTTTTGAAATTCAAGTTGTTTAATTGTGTAAATAAAATAAGCTTTAAGCTTATTTTATTTTGGTTGGTATCCTTTGCCACCTTGAGAGGATTTGGGAAGTTCTCTCCATCTTCTTCAACCTTGACGAAGAACACTTAAGCTCCGACGAAGAACGCCACTTCTCTTCTTCGTAGCCGGTGTGTTTCCGAAGATCGAAGATGCCGCATCTTCGATCTTCTTCCAGAGTCAACGAAAGTAGACGTCGTTTCTTCCTCGGACTTTCTCTGTCAGCTTACGAAGCTTCTCCAGCGACGTACCTCTTCGGACGCACCTCGACGTCAACGGAAATGACGTTCGGTTTCCGCGACGCCCGACCTCCGCGACGCTTGTCTTCCGTAGCTTGTTGACGTGCTCCGCACTTGAAATCGAGGTAGGGGTTTATTTTATTCCTTTGTTCATGTTTTATACCCGTGATTATTTCTTCGTGAAATTTGTCCAATTGTTAGCAAATAACTCGAGGGGGCCGGACCGCACGAACACGGCCGACCCTCCTCCTTTTTCATGTTGATTCTGTTGTGGATTGAAATGGGTGTGGCGCGGTGCCGTCGCACCGCGCAGGATCATACGACAAGAAACGCGCGGTGCCGTCGCGCCGCGTCGTAAAATAATGCAAGGACGCGACGCCATCGTGCCGCGTCGAAGAAAGTCGGAGACACCGCGGCCGGAGCGGGGCCGCGGAGGAAGGACACGATGCCGTCGCGCCGTGCTGGAAAACGAAGGCCGCGGCCGGTTCTGGGCCGCGGTGGAACGAGAAGACCGGCGGCCAGCCGGGCCACCGGTGTCGGAAGCCGGAAGGGGACCGGCCTTTGCTGGTCCCGTTGAGGAAGAACCGGCCGGCCAGGTCAGGCCGACCGGAAGGGAGGTAAACCGGGGGGAATTAATTCCCCCGGCCAGCAAATAAACGGCCCCCCATATTGAGGGGGGGGGGGTTTCACAAAGGGGGGGGGGGGGCAGGCGCCCCCCGTTCCAATCAGCTCGGCCTTCGGCCGAGCTAGCAGCGCGCCCAGCGCGCTGCCTTGCACTGAACCGGCGCACATGGTCGGTCTGCCAGGCCAGGCCGGGTCGGGTCGGGCCGCGCCGCGCCGCGCCGGGCCGGGCCGGGGCGGGTCAACCCAGTTCGGGCCAACCGGGGGGTCTCGGGCCGGGACGGCCCGGGCCCAAAACCCCCGTTACTGAGCGGTTTGGATTCAAATGCCCATAACTCAGGCTACGGACTTCCAAACGACGCGCCGTCAGCGGCGATGCAATCCTTGGATCGAGACGGACGTTTCGGTATATCGCACTCAAGGTTTAGGAATACTTTGATTTCGGCCGGGTTGGTTCGTACACGAAACCAAGTGGGCCCTCGGAGCGGAAACGCTCATATCTTGAGCTACGGACGTCCGATTGACGTGCCGTCAGCTTTGTTTAGTTCCTCTTAGTGAGACGGATCTTTTGGAATACTCCGCTCGAGTTTTGGACACAGGTGGAGTACGGTCGGGTTGGTTTTTCCTTAAAAACCAACCGGGCCCCTGGGACGAAAAAGCCAATAACTCTCAGACCGGGCGTCCGATCGACGCACCGTCTGTTGCGTTGAGTTCCTATTGACGATGCAGAACTTTTGGATACATCAAATCTGGACTTTGAGACAGTTGATGTATCAGCTTCTCGGCTCGTGGAGCGGACCCTCCTGAACGAGCTTGCTGTGTGCGGGAACCCTAGAGCTGGCTGCGATTGCTACTGTGACTGCGACGACGACTGTGCAGAGATCCTTAGTGGATTCGACGACGACGACTACAGCACTCAGCGATCCTGTGTGGATCAGTGTTACCGATCATGTGTGGGTCCGATCCTGTGTGGGTCTGCGCTCAGCGATCCTATATGAACCAGCGCCTACAGGTCCTGTGTGGGTCTGATCCTGTGTGGGTCTGATCCTGTGTGGGTCTTTGCGGGGGTTAGTACCTATCGATCCTTTGTGGGTCCGACGACTTAGATGGATCAGTGATCATCTCTATCATATTCTGAAGAAGTATACCTCTGTGAGCTGAATCCTGTTGCTTTCCTGTGTGGATTGTGTTGTGCTATCCTATGTGGATTTCGTTTTTCTTTCCTGTGTGGAATACGTATACTTTCCTATGTGGACTGAGTTGTACTTGGGCTCGGAGGTTGGAGCGTATTTGGAATTGATGACTTAGGTATATGTATGGGCATATACCTAAGCAGTGTCGGTTGTTACTTCGTGATTGTATCTTTCCTTTGTGGTTTATCCTTTGTGGATTTTGGGAGACCTTCAGGGGTCTCGGGGTCCCTACTGAGTAGCTTATACTCACCCCTGCACGGGCTATGCCCGCACTACATTGTGTTGGTTTCAGACGACAGACAACGTTGATCGTGGTTGAGGCTTGCTGGGCAGGATGGTACCTGGAGATGGACCACTGGGCGGGACGTGCTCGGAGCGGACGGCGGGACCCGAGGAGCAGCGGAGCTATCTGTACCCACCCTTCAGGTGGAATTTCCAGTGGATAGCTCGGTGTAGTGGCTTTTACTTTACAGTTTCTGTTTTCCCTTTCGAGTTGTACTTTAATTTCAGTTTGGGTTTGTATACTGGCCCATTTACTTTTCCGCACTCCAGTTGTACTCTATTTTTACTTAGTGTTTACTTTTCCGCTTGCTTACTCTGTGGTGCTTGTTTACTTTACAAAGGCAATGCCTTCCCTTTTTACCGGGATTTACACCTTGGTGCTAGTCGCCAGCCCCTGGCCTATGGAAGGCGGGCTTGGGGTAGTCACGGCACGGGCCCCTAGGGCGGGTCGTGACAAATTGGTATCAGAGGAGTTCGGTTCTACCGCGAACTCTGATCTTTTCTATGTGAAGCAATAGTGTTTAGCGTATTGAGTGTAGTTATCAGTCCAGGGAGTCCAGTGTTGGTGCGGCGGTCGACGTATCCGTACACCAGGACCCTGACTTCTGATTTCTGACTTAATGCACGAAAACATTGATTGCGTGTGTGTTTCAAGTTTTCTTTGTGATTACTTTGTATCAGCTCACCAGGTATACTGTTCTGACCGTGGCGCACCTATTTCCTTTTCAGGATTTCCCCACGATGGTAGCCAGCTAGGGTTCCGAGAGTCAAGCATGACGACAGCCCACCGAGCGACGAGGCCTTGGTGCAGGGTCCTTTGTCAGCAGTGGCACCGGCGGTAGCACTACCCGTCGAGCCACCGATACTTCCAGCACCACCCGCTGATGATGCACGTCGCATTGGAGCTCTGCACGAGTTCCAGCGCCAGTGACCGCCTCGGTTCCGTGGGGAGACGGACCCCCAGGCAGCAGAGGACTGGCTGGAGGTAGTGGTACGAGTTTTTAGGCTAGTGAGGACACCTGCAGACCTCATGGTGATCCTCGTTGCGAGCCTACTGCACGCAGCAGCAGGACGATGGTGGAGCTTGATACTCCAGGTGCACGATGAGGCATCTCTACTATGGACGGACTTTGAGAGCCTCTTCCACTCAGAGTTCTTCCCAGCCACCCTTCGTGCGGTGCGCATTCAGGAGCTTCTTCAGCTGCGGTAGGGCAGCATGACAGTTGCTCAGTACTCGGCGATATTTACCGATCTCTCGCGCTACTCGACTGACATGGTACGAGACCCATTCTTCTGGGCCCGGACCTTTGAGCAGGGATTGAGACACGAGATCAGGGCATCGCTGATCTCCCTCAGCATTCCGACTCAGACGGGAGTACTGGAGCGGGCCCTTTTGATCGAGAGCTTCCTTGCTGAGTCTACACCAGCGCCGAGACCCACCGCAGGGCGGCACGTGGCAGAGTCTTCTGCGGCAGGAAGTCGACGGATGACTCAGGGGTCCAGGCAGACCAGACCTTCAGGCAGACGACCTCAGGACACTGGCTCAGCAGTGTGGGGCACACAGCGCGGAGCCAGTCTTTCGAGAGGCAGACAATGCTACTCGTGCGGCGGGCAGGGCCACATGGATCGTGATTGCCCGACCCACCGTGCCGAGGAGCAGCAGACGGTTGAGGGACCACCGAGGCAGAGGCAGAGGGTTGACCGTGGCGGTCCGCAGGGAGGAGGCGGACGAGGCAGAGGAGTTGGCTGAGCATTAGGTGGTGGACGACGCTTTGAGGCTCTACCACCACCACCACCAGGAGTTCCACCCCGACCACAGGGAGCTGGCGGGCAGAGACATGCACAGCTCCAGGCAGCAGAGGCCTACAACCACGGAACGCCCGAGATGATTCGAGGTACTATCTGTGTCTATTTCACCCTTGCTGCAGTACTTATAGACACAGGAGCGAGTCACTCTTTCATAGCCGCTGCCCTTTTTCGGAGCTCGGAGATCCTGACAGAGTCGTTGGCTCGATCCTTACGGCTAGAGACTCCTACGGGAGCAGACTCGACGATTACGCACTGGTGCCGGTAGTGTGAGCTTACTCTAGGAGGCGAGAGCTTCGGCTGGGATCTTCTTGTAGCAGCGTCGAGGCCTTACGACGTCATCTTGGGCATGGATTGGTTATCTATGGTCCATGCACAGATTGACTGTTTTAGGCGCAAGGTGCGATGTGTACGCACCGACGGGAGCAGGTTCACCTTCACCGGTGAGAAGGGAGCCTTCGTAGCGCAGGATGGACTTCCACAGAGGAGAGGACAGCCCATCACTCATCAGTTGGCTAGTCTCATCCTATGAGTAGTTGATGTGCGAAGTCCTGGTTTTCCTGCAGTGGTGCATCAGTTTGCAGACGTTTTCCCCGACGACGTTCCAGGGCTACCTCCTCGCAGAGAGGTAGACTTTTATATTGACCTGTACCCCGGGACAGCCCCGATATCGACTCCAGCATATCGGATGGCCCCCGTCAAACTTCGAAAGCTACGTGTACAGTTGGAGGACTGGCAGGGCAAGGGGTTCATCCGACCCAGTGTTTCACCCTGGCCTTCCCCGATATTGTTCGCCAAGAAGGCGGACGGGAGCTTGCGACTTTGTGTTGACTATCGTCGCCTAAACTAGGTGACAGTGAGGAACAAGTATCCGCTACCGAGGATTGATGACCTCTTTGATTAGCTCAAGGGAGCACGGTGGTTCTCGAAGATAGACCTCAGGTCAGGCTATCATCAGCTCAGGGTCAGAGACGAGGATGTGCAGAAGACGGACTTCAGATGTCGGTATGGCCACTATGAGTTCTTGGTTATGACTTTCGGCATAACCAATGCTCCAGCAGTGTTCATGGCCCTCATGAACAGGATCTTTCAGTCATACCTCGATCGATTTGTCGTGGTCTTCATCGACGACATTTTGATCTACTCGACGACTGAGGAGAAGCACGCCTACCACTTACAGGTTGTACTAGACACACTTCGAGAGAACCAGCTTTATGTTAAGCTCTCGAAGTGCCAGTTCTGGATACGTGAGGTCCACTTCTTGGGACACGTTATCTCTGAGGCAGGAGTTGCAGTGGATCCTACGAAGATCGAGGCTGTGTTAGCTTGGGAGCCACCCAGGAGCGTGACGGAGGTGCGGAGTTTCTTGGGACTAGCTGGATACTATCATAGATTCGTGCCAGACTTCTCTAGAGTTGCGGCACCACTATCATCTTTGACAAAGAAGGGGAAACCCTTCGTATGGTCAGACAGATGTTAGCAGAGCTTCCAGGAGCTGAGACAGATATTGACCAGCGCACCTATCTTGAGGTTGCCTGAGGAGGGAGTAGGGTACGTAGTCTACTGCGATGCATCAGGGACCGGACTCAGATGTGTTCTGATGCAGGATCGGGCAGTGATCGCCTATGGATCACGACAGTTGAGGCCGCAAGAGCAGAACTACGCTACCCATGACCTGGAGTTAGCAGCAGTGGTCTTCTCTCTGAAGACATGGCGACACTATCTGATGGGCGAGCACTTTACAGTCTTTTCTGACCATCAGAGTCTCAGGTACATCTTCTCGCAGAAGGACCTGAACCTGAGACAGCGGCGATGGCTTGAGTTCCTCCAGGACTATGACTTTGAGATAGTCTATACTCCTGGGAAGGGAAACGTAGTAGCTGATGCCCTCAGCAGGAGGACGGGCATTCAGCTGCTTGAGGAGGCGACGGAGCAGCTAGCCTCTTTGTAGATATCTTTTGTGGATAGAGATGGAGCAGCCTTCCTTCAGTCTCTCACAGTCACTCCTCCACTACTGCAGCGAGTTAGAGAGGCACAACGTGGGGACGCTGACTGTGAGACGCGACGTGCACAGATATCCTCAGGACAGGCACCTGATGGTTTCTCCCTTGGAGCAGAGCACGACATCCTTTTCAGAGGACGTACCATGGTACCAGTCGCTTTGTGAGAGGAGGTGCTGATAGAATTTCACACTTCTCCTTTTGCGGTACATCCTGGAGTGGCGAAGATGTACCAGGATCTCTGACGACAACACTGGTGGTCGGGCATGAAGAAGGTTGTGGCAGAGTTCGTTTCTTGATGCCTCACCTGCCAGCAGGTGAAGCCAGAGCATCAGGTACCAGCAGGCTTGGTATAGCCCTTGGAGGTCCCGGAGTGGAAGTGGGACGGGATATCTATGGACTTCGTGACTGGACTTCCACGCACTTCCAGAGGTCACGACTCCATATGGGTGATTGTCGACCGACTCACCAATTCGGCTCACTTCTTACCCATCAGAGAGCAAGGCTCAGTGGAGAGCTTGGGACGTCTCTACGTTCAGGAGATTGTGCGGCTTCACGGTGTGCCATCTTCTATCGTCTCCGATCGAGATGCTCGCTTTACTTCCCAGATTTGGAAGGGATTGCAGGAGGTGTTCGGGACGCAGCTACGTTTGAGCACAGCCTTTCACCCTCAGACGGATGGTCAGACGGAGAGGACCATTCAGACTCTCGAGGACATGCTCCGCGCATGTGTCCTCGTCTTTGGTCATAGCTGGGAGGACCACCTACCCTTGGTGGAGTTTTCATACAACAACAGCTACCACTCCACCATCGGGATGGCACCATACGAGGCGTTGTACGGCCGACCTTGTAGATCTCCTTTGTGCTGGACAGACCCTGGGGATTCAACACTTGTGGGACCGGAGATAGTCCAGGCCACGACAGAGAAGGTCCAGGTCATCCAGGAGTGGATGAGGACAGCTCAGAGCCAGCATAAGTCATATGCTGACAGGAGGCGAAGGCCACTAGAGTTCGAGGATGGCGACCACGTCTTCTTGCGGGTCTCACCTCGACGTGGTATACGGAGATTTGGCCGAGGCGTCAAGTTATCTCCGTGCTTCATCGGACCCTTCCAGGTCCTTAGCAGGATTGGCGAGGTGGCTTATCGCCTGGCTCTACCACCTCAGTTGCACCGAGTGCACGACGTCTTCCACGTATCTCAGCTGAGGAGATACGTGCACGACCCGACGCACATCATTGACCATGGGGAGCTTGACGTTGACGATGGGGAGAATTTTACGGAGGTCCCAGTGGAGATCGAGGATCGACAGGAGCGGGTCCTACGTGGACGGTCGATTCCTCTAGTGCGCATCAGATGGTAGCACGAGAATCTCCAGGAGAGCACTTGGGAGCGGGAGGCTCAGATGCGTGCTCAGTACCCTCATTTGTTTCAATAGTTTTGATGTATCTTTACGGGGACGTAAAGCCCTGAGGTGGGAGTAATGTAAAGACCTGTAAAATTCAATGGAAATTTTTTCTTAATTTTCTTTGGAATTTTACAAGAGCGCGGTTTCTGACGGCACCTGATTCCGAGGCCCGGAGTGCCCGGAATCAATTTCTGAAGTTTGGCTCGGGTACGTTCAGTGAACGAATGAGAGAGAATTTCTAACTTTTGAACCGGTGCCCAGAATCGAATTCTGAGGGCACCGATGAACTCGCAGCACCGATATTCGCTTAAGGAGACCTTTTCCGAGGTTGCGTTTTGTGCGGGTTGAGAGTTAGTTTTTGGGAATTTAAAATGAAGTTAAATAAAATGTGGAAACACATTTTATTTTTATCCAAGTTGGTTATAACCTCCCAAAGGGAGTTAGGGGTGAGACACACATCCACTTAACCTCCCTTGAGAGGATTAAGTGTGGTGGGGGCCACATGAACCCTAACACTTCATCTTCCCTTTAAACTCCCTATAACTCCTCTTTAATTAATCTTGACAACTTGGGTTATTTATTGAGTTGAGTTGTTTTAATTTCAAACTTTTGAAATTCAAGTTGTTTAATTGTGTAAATAAAATAAGCTTTAAGCTTATTTTATTTTGGTTGGTATCCTTTGCCACCTTGTGAGGATTTGGGAAGTTCTCTCCATCTTCTTCAACCTTGACGAAGAACACTTAAGCTCCGACGAAGAACGCTGCTTCTCTTCTTCGTAGCCGGTGTGTTTCCGAAGATCGATGACGCCGCATCTTCGATCTTCTTCCAGTGTCAACGAAAGGAGACGCCGTTTCTTCCTCAGACTTTCTCCGTCAGCTTACAAAGCTTCTCCAGCGACGTACCTCTTTGGACGCACCTCGACGTCAACGGAAACGAAGTTCGGTTTCCGCAACGCCTGACCTCCGCGACACTTGTCTTCTGTGGCTTGTTGACGTGCTCCGCACTTGAAACCGAGGTAGGGGTTTATTTTATTCCTTTGTTCATGTTTTATACCCGTTATTATTTCTTCGTGAAATTTGTCCAATTGTTAGCAAATAACGCGAGGGGGCCGGACCACACGAACACGGCTGAACCTCCTCCTTTTTCATATTGATTCTATTGTGGATTGAAACGGGTGTGGCGCGGTGTCGTCGCACCGCACAGGATCATACGGCAAGAAACGCGCGGCGCCGTCGTGCCGCGTCGTAAAATAATGCAAGGACGCGACGCTGTCACGACGCAGTGGAAGGGCGCGACGCCGTCGCGCCGTGCCGGACAACGAAGGCCGCGGCCGGTTCCGGGCCGCGGCGGAACGAGAAGACCGACGGCCAGCCGGGCCGCCGGTGTCGGAAGCCGGAAGGGGACCGGCCTTTGCCGGTCCCGTTGAGGAAGAACCGGTCGGCCAGGTCGGGCCGGCCGGAAGGGAGGAAAATCGGGGGGAATTAATTCCCCCGGCCAGCAAATAAACGGACCCCCATATTGAGAGGGGGGGGCGGTTTCACAAAGGGGTGGGGGGGGTAGGCGCCCCCCGTTCCAATCAGCTCGGCCTTTCACCGAACCGGCGCGCCTGGCCGGTCCGCCAGGCCAGGCAGGGTCGGGCCGCGCCGCGCCGGGCCGTGCCGGGCCGGGTCGACCCTGTCTGGGGCGGGTCGACCCGGTTCGGGCCAACCGGGGGGTCTCGGGCCGGGACGGCTCGGGCCCGAAACCCCCGTTACCGAGCAGTTTGGATTCAAATGCCCATAACTTGGGCTACGGACTTCCAAACGACACGCCGTCAAAAGGCGATGCGATCCTTGGATCGAGACTGTCGTTTCGGTATATCACACTCAAGGTTTCGGAATACTTTGAGTTCGGCCGGGTTGGTTCGTACACGAAACCAATTGGGCCCTCGGAGCGGAAACGCTCATATCTTGAGCTATGGACATATGATTGACGTGCCGTCAGCTTTGTTGAGTTCCTCTTAGTGAGACAGATCTTTTGGAATACTCCGCCCGAGGTTTGGACGTAGGTGGAGTACGGTCAGGTTGGTTTTTCCTTAAAAACCAACCGGGCCCCTGGGACGAAAAGGCCAATAACTCTCAGACCGGGCGTCCGATCGACGCACCGTCTGTTGCGTTGAGTTCCTGTTGACGATGCGGAACTTTTGGATACATCAACTCTGGACTTTGAGACAGTTGATGTATCAGCTTCTCGGCTAGTGGAGCGGACCCTCCCAAACGAGCTTGCTGTGTGCGGGAACCCTAGAGCTGGCTGCGACTGCTACTGTGACTGCGACGACGACTGTGCAGAGATCCTTAGTGGATTCGACGACGACGACTACAACACTCAGCGATCCTGTGTGGATCAGTGCTACCGATCCTGTGTGGGTCCGATCCTGTGTGGGTCTGCGCTCAGCGGTCCTGTGTGAACCAGCGCCTATAGATCCTGTGTGGGTCTGATCCTGTGTGGGTCCGATCCTGTGTGGGTCTTTGCGGGGGTTAGTACCTATCAATCCTTTGTGGGTCCGACGACTTAGATGGATCAGTGATCATCTTTATCGTCCTTGAAGAAGTATACCTGTGTGAGCTGATTTCTGTTGCTTTCCTGTGTGGATTGTGTTGTGCAATCCTGTGTGGATTATGTTTTGCTTTCCTCTGTGGAATACGTATACTTTCCTGCGTGGACTGAGTTGTACTTGGGCTCGGAGGTTGGAGCGTATTTGGAATTGATGACTTAGGTATATGTATGGGCATATACCTAAGCAGTGTCGGTTGTTACTTCGTGATTGTATCTTTCCTTTGTGGTTTATCCTTTGTGGATTTTGGGAGACCCTCAGGGGTCTCGGGGTCCCTACTGAGTAGCTTATACTCACCCCTGCACGGGCTATGCCCGCACTACGTTGTGTTGGTTGCAGACGACGGACAGCGTTGATCGTGGTTGAGGCTTGCTGAGCAGGACGGTACCTGGAGATGGACCACTGGACGGGACATGCTTGGAGCGGACGGCGGGACCCGAGGAGCAGTGGAGCTATCTGTACCCACCCTTCAGGTGGGATTTCCAGTGGACAGCTCGGTGTAGCGGCTTTTACTTTACAGTTGTTGTTTTCCCTTTCGATTTGTACTTTACTTTCAGTTTGGGTTTGTATACTAGCCCATTTACTTTTCCGCACTCCAGTTGTACTCTGTTTTTACTTAGTGTTTACTTTTCCGCTTGCTTACTCTGTGGTGCTTGTTTACTTTACAAAGGCAATGCCTTCCCTTTTTACCGGGATTTACGCCTTGGTGCTAGTCGCCAGCCCCTGGCCTATAGAAGGCGGGCTTGGGGTAGTCATGGTATGGGCCCCGAGGGTGGGTCGTGACAACTATCAATATGGAAGACATTGTGGATCAAGAAAAAAATACATAGGGTTGAAATTTGAAAAATGTGCCCCGAGAGGAGGGTAACCCAGATGCACCAACTGAGGCTGCACACACCTGGAACCAGAGAAGGATCCAAAATCTAGAACCTCTGAATGTCGATCTTCCACCTATCTAGAGAAATGATTCCAAAGAAAAAGGGAAAGGTGTGTCTATATCTTGATCACTATCTAGAGTATTTGAGGTTCCTTCCATGGTGGAACAGTTTTCACAGTATGAGAGTGAGATACAAATTCTCAAACGACTCAGCGAGGAGCTACTCATAGGTAATATTCCCGCTGGGTATCATCTTCTGGTAGAGACTAATATTATACCTATTTTATCTAATCCACCAGAAAAATAATTATCTGATCATTAGAATGCCTCTGGATCTAGGCAGGTAGTTTACATAAATGAGGATGTTGAAAATAATTGTGACTTCCCTCTATTCTGGAGACAACCTCTCCCTCATTAGGTAAATCATTTGGTCTTAGAACAAATTGAGGATCAATAGGAGATGAAAGAGGGTCCACCTCATCAACCCCATATCGATCCCTGTATATGTGAGGTGACTCAAAAATAGTACCCCTAAAGTTTCTTAACATCGTTGAGTCCCTAGCTACTCGAATGGAATCCATTAAAGGGTGACATGCGCCTGTACATCCTAAGAGGAATCCATATCCCAAATGGGTGGATGATACTTTGAATCCCCTAATTTTTTAAATTCTACCTTCTCCAATTTTTATGGTGCATTCGACCTGAAAAACATCTCCCACACTTCGTATCTCGATATAGTCTAATGATGGTCCCTTGAGCTCAATATGAGGAAACTAAGCTAATGTGTTTTATACAAACTCAAACAGGGACAACCTATGTGTGGTATTGTATCCTGCCAGAAGGATCCATTGTAATATTGGAAGACCTTTATCATGAATTACTTTATCAATTTATCTCCATGTTTATTAAAATGATTATTGTCAACTTGATGAACTATAAACAACGAAAAAATGAGAGGGTGTATGAATTCATAACCAGATAGAAAGGTTTAGCCTATTCACTCAACATCCCTCTTTTATAGAATAAAATGCTGGAAATCTGTGCTGAAAATCTCTAGGATGAGTTGCAAACACTTATTACCCCAATAAATTATCTTGGTGGATTCCATGAGTTTGCTAAAATAGCACAATGTCTTGAGGAATCTATTCAGTGAACCCGATCTAAAACTCCGACTCATTCTCTCAACATAGGGGAAAAGTCTAGGTAAATTAAAACCTATAACTATCACTCTAAATCTAGTAGTAGTATCCATCCAAGCACTTAGGAAGGTCTCAAACATCCCTAAACCTCCTATCAAGCAGGGTCAACCACAAAATCACCCTCGTCTAGATACACAAGGAAATAAGGTTTGCCTAGTATTTGAGGAATGGATGAATAAAGCATAATCATTATAAAATGAATAAGTCCCTGGTTATTTCTTGGAATCCATGGAAAACAACTCGATTATTCTACCACAGCCCAGGAAGCTCGATGAGGTCAACCTCACTAACCGTCCTGATTACTTCCCTTTCTACAAAAGGTTGGGTCATAATATCTAGGATGGATTTTTATTAAAATATGTCCTTAAAGGTATGACTAATTTCAAAAATGTGGTGTTAGATAACTCCTCAGAGTAGGTGTATTTCATAACCATTGCCCATCCAAAAAATATGAATTTGAATGGAAGAAAGTCCCAACCAGGCGTGCATGAAAGTTTAAAAACTAGATGACTCGAAAGACAGTTTATCGAGCTCATGCCACCATGAGATAACAGATGCACATAACCATAATAGCTCCATCACCTAAGTATGAGACATTATATATGACAACCAAAAGTGGTAATGACAACCGGGAATAGGAAGAAACATAATAGGAGGATTCATATTCTGCTCCAACGTAATCTCTAACTCTTCCTGGTTTCTTCCCTACAATATTTGTGGCATGGACACTGCCCCACCAAATGGAATCCTTATCAGATGAAGAGATCATATTTTGTTTTTTCAATGTGATACACTTGAAAACCCCCTTCTCCAAAAATAAATATGCCTCATAGTATGATTTTCCTATACATAACTGTGGAACAGGAGGCTGCATGCACAGGAACCGAGGATTTAGGAGACAGAGTGGGCATGTTCATACCCAATATTCTGGTCATGTCCCCATGGAAAACAAATATGTAGTATAAAATCATGGTAAATCACTCTATTAGTCCCAAAAAAAGTATGTAGGTGTCCCAAAACCCTCCATTGGTCACCCTCACCCAATTGTCTTGCATGGCCTCTTAGTGGAGGCTCGATTATGTGATCAACCTAGGCAACGAGGAAGGACGACATGACCCGTGCCACTGGAATAAGATGCTCCCTTGACTTTTTCACAATCACAAGGACCATCTACCTCAAATAATTCATCTCCTTACCCATATTTCTAGGAGAAACCCCATATTGGGAAGTACCAACCTATGGCACAAAAGTACAATGTTCTGAAAAAGTTTGTGGTAATTCTATACAAAACCTCAATCTTGGATGCACTCCATATCTCAAGTGAACTTAGGGAGGAACTTTTTGAATCCCTCTAGATCCCATGGGAATTCAATATGGAAGTCTCTGCGGTCGATGTCTGTCGTGTGGAGACCATGTTAGCAGAATACCATGTCACCATCTCATTCACTAACTAGGATCAGGAAGTGGCCCTCCAAGGGAACATTAGTCCCCTATATGTTTTAAGAAGACTTAATAATGTTGATGTCCAAAGGGATTTTATTGATAATGGTTTTGGGATCAACCTCATCCCAGTTCGAACCCTTTGATTTTTTGGATATAGTAAAAAGGATTTGTCTCTCAGAAGGTTAACCATTAAGGGGTATGATAAGCATGAGAAAAGATCTATTGAGAATATCAAACTATAATCTCATTTTTGGGACCTCACATATGACACTGAGTTTATGGTTATCCAGTAAGATACCACATAAAATGTCCTGGTTGGAAAGCCCTGGCTCCATATCCATTTGGTGGTACCTTCAAAATTTCATCATTGTCTAAAGTTCCCCATCAATGGAAAGGTTGAAAAACTATATGGTGATAGTTCCCATTTAAAACTCA
Organism: Viscum album; assembly: GCA_963277665.1. NCBI lineage: Eukaryota > Viridiplantae > Streptophyta > Magnoliopsida > Santalales > Viscaceae > Viscum > Viscum album. The sequence continues at coordinate 1,914,135,613 of OY728155.1, forward strand.
AATATCCACATATGCAGAAGTATATTTCTATAAAAGGGGAGGAATAAACCAATGAAGGATGATGATATATGATTCGCAGCTCCCAATGTCTTGGGAACATGCCCTGTAAAGCCCTGGAGTATGCTCTATAGTGACTATGTGCTCCCCATAAATCTATTCGATGTGATAGACCTGAAAGAATATGTCCAAGCTCCTCTTTTACCCAAAGATAGTGTAAAATACAATTAGCTTCAGCATCTCTCTATAATTAATTAGGAATTAAGAGATGGTAATGTCTCTTCTAATGGACTCTATCACCCTGATAGTGATGGAGAAGCTCCCAGATTTTCATCCTCACATGAAACTGTATCCATGGACTCATAGGTTGAAGAAGATGAGTATGAACTCAGGAACTCCCCTCCTGCATTCAAGGAAGGTGTCTCCACCACCATTGATGAGAACATGAAGATAAATCTGAGAATAGAGGATGACCCACAGCCTACACTGATTAGTGTCACTATTCCCCTTTAGGAGAAAGAGATGTATATCTCATTTCTAAAGAATCACTAATATATATTCTCTTGGAACTAGATAGAAATTACTATACTGAATACATATTTGGGTACACACCATCTCAGCTTACCTGATGAGCATCAAGGATTCAAGCAGGAATCTAGGATGATGCAACCCTCTCATTCCACAAATATAGAGGTGGAAGTCAATAAGTTGATCAAATCCAACTTTTTCTAAGAAGTAAAATACCCAAGATATCTATCCAACATCATCCCTATTAAGAAAAAGAATGTGAATAATAAGGTCTACGTCAATTTTAGATACCTTAATCGTTATTTCCCAAAGGATGATTTCTTATTTCTGATAAAAAAAACTCTTGATCGATGAAAATAATAGCTTCAAATAAATTTCCTTCATGTATGGGTACTCAGGGTACAATCAAATAAATATTCCCCCATAAGATAAAGAATTCACTTCCTTTAGAGAACCTCAGGTGATCTTTTTCTATCAGGACATGCTATTGGCTTGAAGAATGATGGTTCCACATATCAATGTGCCATGCATTATATATTTAATCCACTCTTGGGAAACATATATGAATGTCATGTCGATGACTTGGTGATCAAATCCTGAAAACAATGTGATCACTTAATGAATATCCAAATAGTCTTTGACAAGTTGTGACAGCATAGTCTGAAGATGAATCCACTAAAATATGCTTTTAGAGTAACATAAAGAAAGTTTATGGGCTTTTTGGTATGCCACCATGGCATCAAGGTTGACTTAGAGAATACTAGTGTTATTTTAGAAATGTTATCCCCTAGAAATATCAAATAATTGAGGGGGCTATAACGTAACCTCTCCTACATTCAGTGGTTTATAACCAACCTGGCTAGAAAAGATCTCCCCTTCACAAGGCTAATGAAGAATGGAGTGTCCTATAAATGGGATGACGATTGTTAGGAATCCTTTGAGAGTATCAAGTAGTATCTCCTACACCCACTAGTCTTGATGCCTCTAGTAGAAGGGAGGCCACTCATCTTATATGTGGCCACCATGGAAGATTCACTGGTCATAATCCTCACACAGAAAAAATGATGCAGGGATAGATAACATTCTCTACTACCTCATCCAAAAAATGTTTGGTGTTGAGACCAGGTACTATAATTTCAAGAAGAAATACCTATCACTCATCTTCATAGTGAAAAATCTAAGGCATTACTTCCACTACCACAAATTCCACTAGGTCTCTCGTATCGGTCCACTAAAGTACATCCTTAGTTTCCCTACGTTGGCTAGGTACCTAGCCTGATGGGTGGTCATTATTTATAAATATGAAATTTAGTTCATATTATAAAATTCAGTGAAAGGGGAAGCCCTGTCTGATTTCATTATAGCACATCCTGCCCCGGAGAATACACCGGTGGACACTGAGCTTCTAGATGAGGAGGTCTATTATTCCCATGATGCTCCTTGGAAATGGGAGATGTATTTTGATGGTGCCTCCAAAAGTCTTATCATAAAAAGGATGGAAACCAAACAATTCAATTTGGTTGGATTAGAGATTCTATTTGTCTCTCTAGAAAAAGCAGGTTTTCCTACTCTTTCTCACTATCTGAAGGTTGCACAAATAATGAGGGAGAATACCAAGCCATCATTACTAGGTTGGAACTAGACCTACAACTGCAAATAACCTACCTAAATATCAAAGGGGTTTCAGAACTAGTGATAAAATATATCATTTGGAGAATATTCCATCAAAAAGGAAGAAATGGCCCCTCTAGTTGGCTACATCAAGGGACTGATGATAGAGTTCCCTTTTGATCCCACATTGCATCATTTCCCCCAATCACAGAATGCTCACACTAATACATGGTCTAATATAGCCATTGTCCTGGCCAAACCTAATCATGAGGAATAAATATTCTATATCACACATCAAATAATGGTATCATCAGTATTTTTATGTGATAAGGAATAAATAAATCAGTTTAGCACCACCCTAGAGTGTGATGAACCAAAATCCACCCCTAGATGGATGGATCCCATAAACGATTATCTCTACAATGGTAATATTCTAATAAATAGAGATGGAAAGGAATAGTTTTGTCACTGTTCATCAAACTTCATCCTGCAAAATGGTCCAAATGAGAAGAAGGCCACGTGGCTTCAATGAAATCCTCCTCATATGCATAGTATAAGAATATATTCTCATCATCATTGAATAATTATGTGTAGGCTCTTATGGCCTCCATCAATCTAGTACCAGGATCTCCCACTAAATTAAGATACTAGGTTATTACTAGAACACCATTATACAAGACTGTTTGGAATTCACCAAGAAATTTAATTTGTTCCAGATCCATGAAAGATTAATCCATCAAGCCCTAGAATTTCTGTATAAAACTAAATATTCCTTGTCATTTTTTATTTTGGGAATGGATTTTTGGGGGCCGTATCCCCCATCAACAGCTAAGAAATTCAATTACATCCTTACTACTACTGAGTTCTTCTTCAATCGGCTAATTCAATACCCCTCAAGGTGGTCAAGATGAATAACATCATCAACTTATTAAAGTCCCATATCATCACCCGGTTTGTGGTCCCTCACACAATACTAATGGAAAATGACACTAACTTCTTTTCTACATAGTTGAAGTAACTTTACCAGGAGTAAAAAATCAATTACAATCACTCATCATGATATCATGCAGTGGAAAATGGATAGATATATTCCTTCAATAAGACTATATTTAATATACTCTAAAAGATGGTGAACAAGGATAAGAGGTCCTAGCCAGAAAATCTCCTCCATGATTTATTGGTATATCATTCAACCACATGTACTACTACACAAGAAATTCCATACTCATTAGTGTATGGGACCGAAGTAGTGTTACCCATAGAGGTCCAGCTGCTAACTCTTCAAATAGCCATTTTTGGACAACTCTTAGATGATGAGAAATCAAAAAGCATGGCTGGATGAATTGGAACGGATCGAAAAGAACAGGTTGTGCACATTACATAAACTTGAGGTCCATCAGAACTAGGTCACACGGGTCTTCAATAAAAAAGTTCACTTATATTCGTTTCTCCAAGGATAACTGGTATTAGCTCTCATAACTCTAATGATACCAGGGAATAAGCCTCAAAAGCTAGAAATAAAATGATAAGGACCTTATATTATAAATAAGGTCTATCAAAATGGAGCCTACTCATTATCCACCATGGATGGAGAGCGTGTTACACCACCCACCAATGGTATATTTCTCAAAAAATACTTTTTATAGCTATTATCAATCAATTTTTATCCTAGCATCAAGACGATAGACTGCCCATCACTTTAATTCATAACAAAAAGACGTCTAACTACACCGTATCCTTCATCCTAACCACATGATGTTAAAATGTACGGATTTCATCCTAACAACATTACATTAAACTATAAAAATTTATTCCTTACCACACAAAATTAAACTCCATGGAATATGTCCTTACCGTATGATGTAAAATAGAACTGATCCATAGTGTTGCTTCCCTTTCATGTCGGTGACCCAATATCCTTACCACGAGACATTAAACTTCATGGTATTGAATAATTTCATGTAGTTTATTTCTACCATCACAGGATATATAGTGATTCCTAGACCACTACTCTTGGGTACAACCACAACATTCCACCTCTTTCACATCAAGTCACCCACGTCCTTACATAAAGATGTTAAATTTCACGGTAGATTTCCTTTCTGCATGACATTAAACTACACGTGTTTTCTAGAACTATGTAGGGATTGATTCTCACTTTCAATGAGATACTTATGGATTCATTGATCTTATATCTTGTTCTACCCACCACATGATACAAAATTCCCCCGTCATATCATTAAATTTATTCTATATATTAAGGGGAACCCTTGTCATTCATTATTTCTCACACCGAGCATAGCTCACATGAGCTTAGGAATTTTGATAAGGGATCTACCACACAAAAAAGGAATGGAATCTTGTGACAGGATCATCATGGTCCTTAATTAAATACCATAAAATTCATACCATGAGTCCTCATAGCATGAAGTTAAATTACATTGTTTATGTCCCTTCCATGACATAAAACTACCCATTCCTATGGATCTCACTCGAGAGGACCACTATTATTGGTGTTGTTCTCCTACCACACCTCCATTAAAGAACTGAACATGAATTGATTCCTAACATCACATGATACGTAGAGACACCAGGATCATTAATCCTGGGTCCAATCACAATAAACATAAAAAAATGCCCCCTTTTTTTCATGCAGGCCAGACTTGCGCAAGAAATCCATTCCATAAGATCTATGTATGGGTTGATTCTTATCATCATAGGATACATAGTGACACTGATATTTATATACTTGGTTTTAGCCAAAATTCCCCTTTTCACATCAAAATCCCACGTCCTTCCCGCATGATGTTAAACTACATAGTTATTTAGGAACTATGTGTGGATTTATTCTTATCATAAAGGAATATGTAGTGATGCTTGGATCTCAAATATTGGGACCAACAATAAAAATTGATGGAAGAAATTCCCACCTCTACATATGGGTTATAACAACATAGAGAGTTTCTTGTTAAATAACTATGTGTGGCTTGATTCCTATCACCATAGGATATGTTGTGACATCCAAGTCTCTAATCTTGGACCCAACTACAATAAGTGATAAAAAATGATTCCTAACTACATAGGGACTGAGTCACACATGATCCTTTTTATTACATATGATCTATATCTATGTATGGTTTATTTGTTCACATAATATATCATGAACACTCTTTTCACGTCAGTTCCTATGTCCTTACCACATTACGTTAAACTGAACAAAAAAAATCCCTACCGCATGACGTTAAACTACATGGAAAACATACTTACCACACAATGATAAACTGTGTGGAATATTTCCATACAACGTGATAATAAATTGTGCATAACATCATCCATTTTCCATACCCTATCAAAGTACCACAAGATCCTTACTCCAGTCAACCAAAGTATGAGGTGCTTTCATCACCTTTTCAGTTCCCCAATCTATAAATCATATTTCATGTCTCAAGTGAATCAAGTTTCTATAAATATTATATGGCCCCTGGAAAATATTAGGGGCTTCAATGGAAAATTTTATTTAATTGCATGTATTCCTATATCTCCTTTGTATGCCACTACATTTTTCAACCAAATGCATCACTCTGCAAAATGGACATTCCAATCATTGTGATCCCTCACATCATTGTGGCAGAACTCAACACCTTAGTGTGATCTGAACTACTCCTATTATGATTTTCCCATATCATTAATCATAACATGAGAACCTCAATCCATGATTTACACTATTTTCATCTCCCAATCAAAAGGATGATGAGGTACTCTCATCCTTGGGTATCCTAATTGATCTCTTGTGTATCACATCCCCATATTAGGTCCATATTCATCACAAAATTAAATTGCCTGAACCTTGGTCAAAGTTGTATGACATTAAACTCTAGCCTATAATGGTCTAAATAACAAGACCTTAAACTACTATAGAAATAGACACAAAACTTTTCAGGTCAAAAACCTACAAAGGGCGGCCTAAGAAAAAGTCAAGTATCCGCTCGCTAAACTCTTCATCTCCAGAGTTTATGAAAAAATTAGGACATGAATAAATAAGGAATAAATTTCATAGTACCTACTTTATATCCCTAGTAAAAGCCAAGTTATGCTCCCTGGACCCCCTGGTTTTGGAAAAAGTTAGAGTAATGATTTTTTACATCTTCTCCCCACAAGAATATGTTCACTGGGTGGTGAATAAAATTTTAGGGTGTTCAAATCCTTATGGGATATTACATTCTCTACAAATCACACTTCATGATTTGGGGTGCCTTGGATCATCATAACCCTTCCATGGACCTTGAAAAAGATATCCAAATTCATGGTACCCTTAACATTATTATGAATCCATGCCTATGGATCCTGTATATGCACCTATGAGCATTAAAAAACGTGTCACTCTACAAAAAAGAAATTCTGATCATTATGAGCTATGATGTCGCTATGGTAGAAATCAACACCTCATTTTATCTGAACTACTCCCGGTATGACTTTACCACATCATCCTCCCGATTTGATCACTTTGGACCATGAATTACAATCTCCATACCAAACTATCCGAGCATGTTTAGAATCCTTGATGTTACGACACCTAGTTCAAGGCCAGAATGCGACACTCCATTCTCAAACCTTTTATGGACCACGCCTCATGATTTGAAACCATAGGTCATTGGGATTGGGTCTCAAAATTTAAGGTTTAAACTACCGTAGGGTTCTAGAGTCCTCCCTAGATATATTTCCTTTTATACCCAACCTCATCATCTGGACATTTGTGTCTTCACAAATCTTTCATGAACTTCAGAAAGAGCTAGAGTTCATATTTATCTTGACCATGATACTGACGCATAAGGGGCCTGACCTACCAACTAAAGGTGTCTCCTCCTCACCAAAAAGAAGCTTCAATCTCTGTGAGCTCTGGAAACAACACGGTGGAACCTAGAAACTCAAAATGTCATGGGACCTACCCGGCATGTCTTCCCCATCCCATATTCATAGACTCAAGCTCTTGGGTTATGAATTACATCACCCATATTCCATCTATCCAGGTAGACCTAGAATCCCTAGTATTTATCCCCCAATCGATACCACCTCCATAAATCTTCCTTAGCCCCTAGAAATGATACCTAACTTCAAGAGACCCTTTTCTTGACTATGCATGTATGACTATGACTCCTGAATATGTTCTTATGGTCATCAACAAAATATTTCACTCTGCAAAAAGGGATTTCTAATCCTTGTGAGCCCTAGAAACACCACTGTAGAACCCAACATCCTAATGTATTTTAGGTCATTCCTGGCATGTTTGAACTATATCCAATGATCATCGATCAAGTTTGAGCTAAAATACCCTAAACTAAAGCAATAGAAAGTTTGATCTAAAAGACCCTAAACTAAAGAAATATCATGTCTGAGCTAAAAGACCCTAAACTAAATCAATATAAGGTTTGAGAAAAAATACCCTAAACTATAGAAATATCATGTATGAAATAAAATACCCTAAACTAAAGTAATATATGGTCTGAGATAAAATACCCTAAACTAAATAAATATTTGGTATGAGATAAAAGACCCTAAAAAAAGTTCTGAGCTAAAAGTCCCTAAACTAAATCAATATCAAGTCCGAGCTAAAAGACACTAAACTAAAGAAATATTAGTTTTGAGATAAAAAAACCCTAAACTATATCTATATATGGTCTGAGCTAAAATACCCTAAACTACAATGATAAAATGTCCAAGTTAAAAGACCATAAACTACATCGATAAAAGGTCCTAGCTAAAAGACCCTAAAGTATATTAGAGTAGTGATTTAACTTGAAAAAATAGAGAAATCCCCACCATATGGCCATGGAGAAAATAAATTTTCTTTATCCAATACTATGAGATTCGGAAAAAGAAAGAGTACCCTCCCTCCGAGACATATATTATACCCAAATATCCTTCTGAAAAATAGGTGATTTCAAGATAGCTGGAATAGATTTATCAATAAGGAACATCATGTTGGTGGTAATTCATGAGTGATTCCAAAAAGGAATCTATTATGATTTAAATGATTATTCCGGACATTCAGGCTTTCTAAATATTAAGAAAGTATAGGTTGTATTGAAAATTCACATAATATTGGATCAATAAAAAGGTCATACACATCATGAATAAAAGAAAAATGGACAACACATAAAAAGATAAACATACCTATTCATTGGTACCATGAACAAAAGGGAAGAATATCCACATATATAAGTATTTCTTATGAACATAAAAGACAAATAAATATTGAAAAATTATGATTCCATCATAGTATATTCTTGTATGAATCCTTGAATTATGAAATAATCTTCTCCAAGGAAGGCATAGATTGGCATAGTTGATCAGAAAATTCAGAATCAATGTATTTTACCTAGAAAGGCTAACCCCAGTCCATCCCACAACTACCTCTTGATCAGAAATCCTAGTGGGGGACCCACCTGAACTCTCATTATAGGAAGACTTTAGCATTATTGACCGGTATATATGAACATACCCATCAGGTGCATGATCATTCCCATAGAAGTTTGTGGGAATTAATGTTAGTATATGCATGTCTTCATGATCCCTCTGGGGAATAAAGTAGCCCCCCCAGGAGATGTTCGCCCGGAAGGTGTTCTGGTTCCTCTGAGTCCAGGAGGAGGGTATGAAGATGAATTCAGTGGAGGAATAGAAGCATCATTAGTAATAAAAATGTAAAGTCCTGGAATTTCTGTGTAAATTTTTTTATTACATGGGATTATTTTGAAATCAGGATCTGATATGGCATGTGATTCTGAGGCCCAGAAAGACCAGAATGTATTTTAGAACTTTTTAAAAGTACATTAAGTAATCGTGCGAGCAAGTTTTTCTAACTTTTTAAATATTGCCCGAATCAAAAATATGAGGGCACGGTTGAATTCAGAACGCTGGGATTTACCTAAGAAGGGCCTAACCTCGACTGGTGTGGATCAACCGAAAAAGATAAATTTCGGACTTTTAATGAAAAAAATAAATTTAAACTTTATTTTATTCAAATTTTTTCCGCATTCAGTGTTGTAGTGCAGTGAAGAGGAAACATTGAATAATTAATGAACCACATTAATGAGATAGTGTGGTGATGCACAACACGTCTCATTCCTTTAATTGGATGGGGATCTAGAGTTTAAAAACAACCTTGGGAAATCCTCCAATGAACGAGGAATCTATCTCTCTCTCTCTCTCTGACGAAGAACACCATCGATGATCGCCATCGAATCAAGGATTGAAAAAAAACGGTAGGATAGATTCGAGAGACGACGAATGATGATGAAAGCTAATGAATCAAGGATCGACGATGGCTCGTAGCTTCGTCCCTCGTTAGTGATGGATCCTCAATCCATGAAGGGGTTTAATTGTTTTAAGTTTTTCCCATTCTTATTCTAAAACAACGAACACGGATCAACCCACGAATAGGTTGATCCATAGATTGTGTGTTCTTGTGGGAGGGTGTTTTCCTTGGGGTTTCTACACTGGGATTGATGGTTATCCAATAGAACTATGATCCCAAGGCTCCACCTGTTTTCAAACTTCTAACGCAGAGGGCGCGGGCTGACATAAACAAGGCTGCATCCTCAAAATGGAGGAAAGGTGGATCCAAGGTCATGGTAGTGATGGTGGTGACTCGAGAGGCCCGAGGGCACTGAAGGATCTGATATCAGACCACTAGAGCAGACCCGGTGTCCTGCGGAAGGTGCCACTGATGCGGCAGCGTAGGTGACCGGCAGAGGTGGCCTACAGTGGTGGTCATCGGTAAGAGGTAGCGCCACCCCGGGCACCGCGTGCAGGTCGAAGGGGTCGGCTCTCGCTGGCCACATCATAGTGGCTGGATGGATGTGGTGCCACTTAGGAGGAGTGTCCCATTACATGCAGGTTGTGTGTTGACCAAGTGGGCGGATGGCTGACCGGCCACACGCGCCCCAACCGGATCGTGAGAGACGGTTTGGGATGAATCGGATCGACCGAGCTAGTTTGGGCCAAGCTGGTTTGGGCCAAACCAGCCAGCCCATCAGGCCAGTGGCCCGACTAAATCTTCGAGTCGGTCCACTTTAGTAGACCAGAATGACATAATAAAGTGGGGCTGCAGGGCGGCCCGGTCTAGGAAAAGAGACTGGCTCACCAGTGCGGTTCGGGGTGAATAAATTTGAGTCACTGGGTGACCGAGTGGACTGAACCTAGGGCCAACCTCGGCCGAGTCCAGTGAGGCCCAATGGACCAGATGGACAGGTTCAGGTCATGCGGGACCCCGGGCTAGGTTGGTCAGGCCGGTCTGAACCATTCGGATCGGGCCCAGATGCAACTGGCCCCAATTTACAAAAAGGGATGTATCTCTCAGACCGTACGTCCGATTGAAGCTCCTTATGCAGCATTGGGACCCACATGAGGGTGTGGTCCTTATGATATCCTCTAAGTAATATTTCATAGAATTTGACCCAGTGAGGCTTTGTGACTCAGATACTGAGTGAGGCTTCATGAATCAGCTACCAGTGAGACTCTGTGACTCAGCTAGCAGTGAGGCTCTATGACTCAACTATCAGCAAGCCTCTGAGACTCAGGTATCCATAAAGGCTTGGTGACTCAGCTATTAGGGAGGCTTCATGACTCAACTACCCAGTGAGGCTTCATGACTCAGCTACCCAGCGAGGCTTCGTGACTCAGCTACCAAACGAAGCTTCGTGACTCAGTTATCAGCGAGGCTCCGTGACTCAGCTACCCAGTGATGCTTCGTGACTCAGCTACTGAATAGGTCTAGGTGACCTAGCTATCCTAAAGGACTCATCGGGGAAAATTTCCTTTGCAATGATTGAATTTCAGTTTTTTCAACAGTTGGTTTTGTTATCAACACTTTAAGTTATACCCGTGTCAATATGACTCTAGTGACTCTTATCTTTGTGAATTATTTTTTGATTTCCTTTGTGAATTTATGTGAGACTCGAGTTAGTTTTGGGGTCCATAATGAGTATTGTTATGCTCACCCCTACACGAGCCTCTCCCTCACCCATTGTCTCTTGTGCAGACAACGAACAGCTTTGACTGGGATCTTTGAGAGCCAGGGCCAGGTGGTGCTCGGAGGTGGATCTACAAATGCAGTACGCTTCAGCAACATTCAACAGTGAGATACACCTACCCTTTAGATAGGTTCCTTGGCAAATGACCTCTAGATATTTCACTTTATTTTTACTATACTTTCCTTTTTAGCTGGGTTTCTATTTTATCCCCCTTTTCCTTTCATTTTCACCTTTACTTGTGTGGTTTCTTCCTCATGTAACATACTTGTTGTTAGTATCCCAATTTCAGCTTTAATATTCACAGTATGGGCTATGTGTGTGTGTGTACAGGTTTAAAGGAAATGCCTTCCCTTTTTGGGATATGCCTTTTTGGTGCTAGTCTCTATCCCCTAGCCTATGGAAGGTGAGATTGGGGTAGTCATAGCATGGGAACTAGGGGATGGGTCATGACAGAGTGGTATCAGAGGTGGACATTCCTACATCAAATATCGAGAGTCTATTGTTTTATTTTGGGGCAACAACGTTAAATGTTTTGAGTTTGACTTTTAGATTCAGGGAGTCCAGTGTTGGTGTGGAGGCCAACGTATCCATACACCAGGACCCTGAATTCTACTTTTTGACATGGTGCATGAAAACTCCAGTTGATTTTGTATCTATTTTTTTCTGATCTCTTTGAGTCATAGTCATCTCACCAGGTATAATTAACTGATCATGGTTCATCTTGATTTCTCTCTGGATACCTCCACATAGACTTCCAACAAAGATCTCAATATAGGATCATGATGATGGTCCATCGATCAATGAGGAATCAGTGCAGGGACCAGTTCCTGAGATGGCACCCCTGGGTGGTGTACCAGAGGCAGCAACACTCATCGAACAACAATTACTACTAGCCTTACCAGTAGAGGATGCATGTCAACTAAGCGCGTTGCATGAGTTCTATAGGCAGAGGCCTTTGAGGTTTCGAGGTGAGATGGATCCTCAGGAAGCTGAGGATTGGATGGAGGTGGTGATGCGAGTTTTCTGTCTAGTGGGGACACCTTCAGACCCGAGGGTGGTTCTAGCTGCTAGCCTTTTACATGGCATGGCAAGGAGATGGTGGAGCTTGACACTACAGACGCATGAGGTGGATACCCTCACCTAGTCAAACTTTGAGTACCTTTTTAGGGAGGAGTCATTCCCCACAACCTTGCACTCATTAGGAATAAAGGAGATGCTCCACTTACGGAAGGTCTGCCTGACCATGGTTGAGTACTCTACGAGGTTTAAAGACCTCTCTTGATACTCTTCTGATATGGTGAGAGACCCTTTATTTAGGGATCAAAACATTGAGTAGGGGGATCAAATGGGATATCATAGCATTGATGATCTCTCTTAGCATCCCTACGGAGGCTGGTGTGATGGAGCGAGATCTTCTAGTAGAGAACTTCCTGGCAGAACTTGCACTGACTGCGAGAGATACCACCGGGCGGCAGGTAGTGGATTCCTCAACAGCGAGCAGCCGACAACTACACAAGGGTCCAAGAGGACCATACCCTCTAGGGGATGACCCTATGATACTGGATCGACAGTACAAGGCCCCATGGGTAGTGGACACTAGCATAGGGGCAGATTTTGCTTCATTTACGGCGGGCAGAGGCACATAGCTCGAGACTACCTGACCTATCTTATAGAGAATGAGCATATAGTGGAGGGAACACTGAGTCAGAGGCAGAGAGTTGAACAGGGTGGTCCACAGAGAGGTAGACTTGGAAGGGGAGCAGTCAAAGTGGCAGATGTTGGGAGGAGATACGAGGTACTACCACCCCACCCCCATGAGGTCCACCACGAGCTCTGGGAGCAGGTGGATAGGGGTGGGGCCAACTTCAGGTGATGGAGGCCTATGAACATAGTGATCCATATATTATTAGAGGTATGATCTGTGTCTATTCCACCTTATTTATAGTTTTTATAGACACAGGTTCCAATTACTCTTTCCTTGTCATGGACCTTGTTCAAGGCTCGAAGATTCTGATGGATCCATTAGCTCGATCCTTACGATTAGATACTCCTACAGAAGGGGATTTGAATATTACACATGGGTTCATGTAGTGTGATCTTACTCTAGGAGGTGAGAGCTTAGGTTGGAATCTCCTAGTAGTGGCGTTGAGGAATTACAACGTCATCTTGGGTATAGACTGGTTATCTATAGTCCATGCTCAAATTGACTATATTAGGCATAAAGTGTGATGTTTCTGCAAGGATGGGACAAGGTTTTCCTCCATCGAAGAGAAGGTAACTTTTACAACACATGACAGACTTTCTCGAATGAAAGTGAAGTCGATCGATCTCCCGTTGGCGAGCCTCACCCTCAGTGTTATGGATGAGAGGAGTCTGAGATTTCCTATAGTGATGGATGAGTATGATGATGTCTTTCCTAAGGATGTTCTGGGACTACCTCCTTATAGGGAGGTAGAATTAATCATCTACCTATACCCCATCACGGTACCGATATCGACACCATCATATTAGATGGACCCTGTGGAGCTTCTTGAGTTGAGGGTACAGTTGGAGGACTTTTAGGAGAAGGGATTCGTGAGGCCCAACATTTAACCATGGGAATCCCTAGTGTTTTTTTCCAAGAAGGAAGACAGGATCTTGAGGTATGCATGGACTTTTGGTTCCTGAACCAGGTGATTGTGAAGAACAAGTATCCACTATTAAGGATTGATGACCTCTTCAACCAGCTTTAGGGAGCGAGGTGGTTCTTGAAGATCGACCTCAGATCAGACTATTGTCAGCTTCGGGTATGGGATGAGGACGTACTGAAGACAGCCTTTAGATTCCATTATGTCTACTATGAGTTTTTTGTGATGCCTTTAAGTGTGACCAATGATCTTCTAGCCTTACCTTGATCAGTTCATCATAGTCTTCATTGATTAAATCTTGGTGTACTCGGCGTTATAGGAGGAGCATGCTACACACCTGCATATAGTCCTGGATACACTCCGACAGTACCAAATTTACGTTAATCTCTCAAAGTGCTAGTTATGGATTTGGGAGGTCCACTTTTTGAGACACGTCATCTTGAAGGATGGAGTTTTAGTGGATCTTATGAAGATAGAGGTAGTGCTTTCTTGGCATCCACCTAGAAGAATGACTGAGGTGCGGAGTTTATTGGGGTTGGCTGGATACTACCGGAGGTTCATGCCTGACTTTTCCAGAGTAGCATCACCTTTATCAGCCTTAACAAGGAAGGGACATCCCTTCGTGTGGATAGAGAAGTGCCAGAAGAGTTTCTAGGAGCTGAGGTGGAGACTGCATAGTTCCCCCATCTTGAGACTTCCATAAGAGGGCGTTGGGTATGTAGTCATCTGCGATGCATCAAGGATTGGACTGGGCTGTGTCCTGATACAAGAGTGAACAGTGATCGCCTAAAGCTCAAGGAAGTTGAGGCAGCATGAGAATAACTATGCTACCCATGACCTGGAGTTAGTATTAGTGTTCTTTTCCTTGAAGATGTGGCGGTACTACTTGATGGGTGAATAATTTATTGTCTACTATGACCACAAGAGTCTCAGGTATATCTTATCATAGAAAGACCTGAACTTGAGATAGTAGTGATGGTTGGAGTTCCTCCAGGACTATGATTTTGAGATAGTCTACACTCCTGGTAAGGGGAACGTGGTGGAAGATGTGCTCAATAGGAGGTATGGTTTATAGCTGCTGAGTGAGGTGACGAAGTAGCTAGCCGTGATGTAGATATCCTTCATGGATGATGAGGGATCATATTACCTTCATTTGATGACTATCACTCCTCCACTATTACAGTGAGTTAGATAAGTACAACTTGTGGAAGTTGAATGCGAGGCCTGATATGCTCAGATATCCTCAGGACAAACCCCGAATGGATTTTCAATAGGTGGGGATCACATAATCTTTTTCATATGATGAATTGTAGTACCAATGACATTGAGGGAGTAGGTATTGATGGAATTTCATACATCCCCTTTGGTGGTACATCCTGGTGTAGAGAAGATGTACCAGGACCTCCGACGTCAATACTAGTGGCCAATGATGAAGAAAGCAGTGGCAGATTTCATTTCATGATGCCTCACTTGTCAGCAAGTGAAGTCCAAGAATCAGGTCCCAATAGGCCTAGCATAGCCACTTGAGGTACCAGAGTGGAAATTGGATGGTATCTTGATGGAATTCGTGATGGGGTTACCATGCACATCCATGGGCCATGATTCTATATGGGTGATCATTGACCGACTCACCAAGTCATCTCACTTCCTACCCATCTGGGAGTAGGGATCGATAGAGGGCTTGGGATGCCTCTACATTCAGGGGATAGTGTGGCTTCACGGGGTTCCTTTGATGATCGTCTCATTGCATAATGCACACTTTACATCCTGATTGTGGAAGGTATTTCAAGAGGCTTTTGGGACTTAGTTTCACTTAAGCATAACCTCTCACCCCCAGATGGATGGTCAGATAGAGCAAACCATTCAGACCTTAGAGGACATTCTTCGTGCTTGTGTCCTGGATTTTGGTCATAGTTGGGAAGATCACCTACCATTGATGGATTTTTCCTACAACAACAACTACCACTCCACCATTGTCATGGAAACATTTGAGGCCTTGTACGGGTGGCCTTGTATATCACCTCTATATTGGATAGACCCAGGGGATTCAGTACTCATGGTTTTGGATTTGGTATGGGATACCATTAAGAAGGTGAAAATAATCTAGGAGTAGATGAGTACTGTACAGAGCAGGCAAAAATCGTATGCTGATAGGAGATGGAGACCCTTGGAGTTTGAGGAGGGAGACCGTGTTTTCCTACGGGTCTCACCCTGGCAGGGATTGTGGATATTTGGCTGTGGTGAAAAGTTATCTCTGAGGTTTATTGGACATTTTCAGATTCTGAGCAGAGTTGGTGAGGTGGCGTACCACCTAGCTCTTCCCCCACAGATGCATTGGGTGCATGATGTTTTTCACGTGTTGCAACTGAGGAAGTACATGCATAATCCATCACCCGTCATCGATTGGGGAGAGCTGTACATTGACAATGGAGCGATGTTTGTGGAGTTTCCGGTGGAGATAAAGGATCAATAGGATCAGGTCCTTTGTGGAAAATTGATTCCTCTGGTTCACATTCAGTGGAATCACAGGAATCTCCAAGAGATCACATTGGAGCGGAAGGCTCAGATTCATGCTCAGAACCCCCCCCCCCATTTGTTTGTTTAGCCTTATTCTGTATTACGAGGATGTGAAGCCCAAAAGGGGGGGAGTAATATAATGTCCCGGAATTTCCGTGTAATTTTTTTTATTACATGGGATTATTTCAAAACAAGTCTCTAAGATGACACATGATTCTGAGGCCCAGAAAATCCTGAATGAATTTTAGAACTTTTTAAAATTATATTATGTAATTGTGCGAGTGGGTTTTCTAACTTCTGAACCAGAGCCCAAATTGAAAATCCAAGGGCACTGTTGAATTTAGAACACTGGGATTCTCCTAATAAGGGTCTAACCTTGACCAGTATGGTTCAACATAGAAAGATAAATTTTGGAATTTTAGTGAAAAAAATAAACTTAAAATAAATTCAAATTTTATTTTATTCAAAGTGTTTCTTCTACGAAGTAGTGACCAGTCAGGATTGCGGTGTAGCGACAAGGCGATGCTGAATCATTAATGAACCTCATTAATGAGACAGTGTGGCCACACACAATGTGTATCATTCCATTAATTAAACAAGGATATAGAGTTGAAAAACAACCCTAGGAAATCCTCCAATGAATGAGAAATCTCTCTCTCTCTCTTCAATGATGAAAAACGTCATTAAAGAACACCATCGAATCAAGGATCGATGAACACTGGTGGGATGGATTCGAGAGATGACGAATGCTAACGGATTGAGGATTAATGATGGATCAAAGATTCGTCCCTCATCAGTGACGGATCCTCAATCCAAGTAGGGGTTTAATTGTTTTAAGTTTTCCCCATTCTTATTATAAAACAATGAATGTGGATCAACCCACAAACAGGTTGATCTGAGGATCGTGTGTTCTTGTGGGAGGGTATTTTCCTTGGGGTTTTTTTCACCAGGATTGATGATTATCCAATAGAACTATGATCCCAAGACTCCCCTATTTTTAAACTTCTAACACATAGGGCACAAGCCGACACAAACAAGGCTTGAGACCCTCTGCTTGTGTGTTCTTTGTGTCCACATCCTCTAAATGCAGGCAAGGTGGATCTGAGGCTGTTGTAGTAATGGTGGAGACCCGAGAGGCCCGAGGGTGTAGATGGATCTGAGATCGAACTAATGGAGCTGACCGAGTGGCCAGCGGAAGGTGTTGTTAGCACAGCACCACTGGCATAGTGGAACCGGAGACCTTCAGTGGCGGCTTCAGGTAGGAGGCAACGCCACCCCTGGCACCGCGTGCGGGATGAAGCAGTCGAATCTCACTTACTACACTGGTGGAGGCAGCATGTCGCGACAAAGGAGGGTCATGGACCGTCAGTCGTGGCGGCTGGCTGGACGCGTCGTCATCTTGGCACCACATAAGAGGCATGGTCCGCTCTATGTGGGCCGCGTGTTGACCAAGGGGGGCGTTCGACTGACTACCCACATGTTCCCCAACTGGACCGGCCTAGTCGGTTCGAGCTGAATCTGATCGGTCGAGTCAGTCCGGGATGAACTGACCGATCCAGGTTGGGCCAGCGGACCCGGCCGCCCGAGTGAACTGGATAAATTTTCGAGCCAGTCCACTTTATCAATCCAGGTCGATGGGATAAAGTTGGGCCGTATGGTGTCTTGGGCTAGGAAAAGGGATTGGCCCGCCGTTGCGGACTGTGGGGCGGCCCGAGTCACTGGGTGACCGAGTGGAATGGACCCACGACCAACCCCGGTCAGGTCCAGTGAGGCCCAATGGTCTATATAAATAGGATTGGGTCATGCGGGACCCTAAGATAGGTTGGTCGGGTCGGTTTGAACTAGTCGGACCGGTCCAGGATGCAATCGACCCTTGTTTACAAAAAGGGATGTATCTCTCAGGCCGTACGCCCGATTGACGTGCTTTTTGTGATGTTGGGACCCACGTGACAAGGCAGTCCTTATGAAATCCTCTAAGTAATATTTCATGGAATTTTACCCAACGAGGCTTCCTAACTCAGATACCAAGCGAGACTTCATGACTCAACTACCAGTGAGACTTTGTGACTCAGCTATTAGCAAGGCTCTATGACTCAGCTATCAGCGAGGCTCTATGACTCAGCTACCCAGTGAGGCTCTGTGACTCATCTATCATCAAGGATTCATGACTCATCTACCTAATGAGGCTTCATGACTCAGCTACCTAGTGAGGCTTCAAGACTCATATATCACATGAGGCTTCGTGACTCAACTATCAGTGAGGCTCTGTGACTCAGATACTAAGTGAGGCTTTGTGACTCAGCTACTGAACGGTCTGGGAAACCTATCTAGTATAAAGGACTCATCAAGGATAAGTTCCTTTGAAATGATTGTTGTTTAGTTTTTGAAATCATTGGTTTTTCTCTCAACACTTTAAGTTATACCTGTGTCGTGCTGACTCTAGTGACTTGTATCTTTATGATTTTTTTATTTCCTTTGTAGATTTCTGTGAGATCCGAGTTGGTTATAGGATCCCTATTGAGTATTTTTATGCTCACCCCTCCATGGACTTCACCCACACCTGTTGTGTCTTGTACAGATGAAGGACAACTTTGACTGGGATCTTAGAGAGTCGGGGCCAGGTGGTTCTTAGAGGTGGATCTAAAGACATAGTACACTTCAACGATATCTGACAGTGAGCTACCCCTACCCTTCAGGTAGTATCCTTGGAAGACTACCTTCGGAGCCTGTACTTTCTTTTTACTATACTTTCCTTTTTAGTTGGGTTTGTATTCTAGCCCCCTTTTCCTTTCAGTTGCACCATTACTTGTGTGGTTTCTTCCTCGTGTGACATACTTGTTGTTGGTATTTCTGTTTCAGCTTTAAGTTCTGTAGTATGGGTTGTGTATGTATATACAGGTTTAAAGGAAATGCCTTACCTATTCGGGATATTCCTTTTTGGTGATAGTATCTAGCTCATGCCCTATGGAAGGTGAGCTTGGGATAGTCACGGCATGGGTCCCTGGGGACGGGTCATGACAAAAAAACATGTAAATAGGTAGTAAGTATAAAAGGGTATTTTCTCCATGTTTTTTTACCAATTATCTTTATCAAAATCACCAAGTCCAACCCAACCGAACGATGACAAGTAGGATCCATGCTCTCCACAATAGAATCACGTTGGGATCTCATTGCTTTTTCCTCTCATTTGAAGTCATGCAGGAAGATAGATGAGATCCAGAAGCCATATGAACATTAGTAGATGTCACATGTCATATAGATATAATAAAATCGCGTCAAAGGAAAATACCTAATAAACCAACAACATCATTCACATCGCATGACTCGTCAAAATAATTCACAAATCACTTAAATGAATTTATGTATTTCCTAACTTACCAAGGCCTCGTGGATCGCATGATTTCATAGGTAAACACACAATTTCATGATTCCTTAGAGAATCATGACCATGTGACCTTATCATGGTCATGTGAGCCACATGATAGCTGAAATATCATGCAATCAAGCCACACAGATCCCGAAAAAACCTAAAGAAAATCAAGTATCCTCTAGATAAAGTTTAGAAAATTGTAGAAGTATATTTTTTAGTTAGATCGAGTGGGCACCTAAGACCAAATAGTCATGTGGAACAGTCCTCACAGAAGTAGGGCTCGTGGAAGGGTCTTGCGATCGAGTCTTGAGGAATGGTCTGGAAATAGGGTCATGTGATGGAATTAGGGTGAGATCTCAGGAGGAATGAAGTAGTCAAAGAAATGATCTTCCCTCCACAACCCATATATTGGTTATTCCGTGGAATACCGAAGGTCTCCTGGAAAACCAAGTGTCTCCCAGGATACTGATTTATAGAAACACTAAAGCCTCATATGGGCATTTACTTTCCTCATAACTGATCCCTTATCCCTATGGACATCTCTCCCGAGGGGGGGGGGGGTTTGACACCCACTAAATGATAATTTAAAATTTTAAAAGGAACAAATTACATGGATATGGGTATTATTTTCCACACAAAATCAAAGGTATATGAAGGTGGTTGAGGTTCACAAATCATGTGAAACCTTGAGAGACACATAATTGCATGACCAATAGAGGTTCATGTGGATGAGCATGTGAAACATATAACCTTTAAGTCTCCCATGAATTCCATTTGATGAAACCTGTTTTCTCCCATGAAGGAAAGATACACAATAAATGATCGAGCAGTGATAGCCAGACCAGCTCCCCTAGGTCACATGGATTGTCAGTTGGCTGATGCTTGACCAACCCATCTGAAAATCCTTCAAAAATATGAGAAAATTTCCAAAATTTGGAGGCCATTTGCGATCATAAAATTCATGTGATATATCACTGATGAAAAGGATGATCATCCTCGACAACATCCAAGAAAAATTGTGATCTCCTCAATCTTTGTAGAATAAAAAAGGGAAAATAAGAAAGAGGAAGAAGCCTATCATGGTCATAAAAGTTGTGTGACACACCCCTGGAAGTCCACAAGACACCGAAAGAAACTGACGACAAGCCTTCCTCATCTCGATAAATCCCTTTATCTTGCCATCATCTTTGTGAGAAGGGCATCGGGTATGTCTAGAAAACTGTGCACTCCCCCTTTGGATCCTCAAGGATAAACAGGTGGAACTATCCATGAAATTCTCGCACATCTCCATTGAACATTTAATGGTCACGTGATTCATCACCAATAAATAATTTATTTTTCTTCAATATAACTCAGTAAAACTCGCATGACTCTTGAACTTTGTAAAATAAACAAAGTAAATAAAAAAGGAGGTGGTGGGAGCCTCTCGCAGTCATAAAACTCTCACGATGTGCTAAGGCTATCAGCAGCATGGTCTTGCAAGACCTCATGAAAAGTTTTCCTAATCTCAAAAAGGCCCCTTAACAATCCATCCTTGTTTCATGGAAAGTCTCAAAAAATTCACTAGAAATCAGGTGAAGGCCTTTTGACTGGCACCCTGATCTCACGAAGGCCCTTGGACATGTCAATATAGCAATATAGAAGTCCTTCGGCATGCCCTCGTGACTAAAAAAGTCCCCATAAATTGTAAATAATCCAATAGAGGCATTGATTGGAGGGATATGCTATCACTGAAAATTAGGTGACACCTTTGGAGCGATCCACAGCAGAGACTCACAAAGACACATGACACCAAACCCCTTATCCAGCTCCATTCTATATTTTTGTGATATACACCACACAATGTGATGAAAAACTAAGGTGGTGAGGCCTACAAATCCCCAATCCCATCATGAAAAATGAATGGCTACCACCCAAGGTCGGAACTAATCTTCAAACCGATACAGATGCACTGGTGCACTCCAACACTAGAGTGGACTTCTCGGAGTGGATAAACTCATGATCTATTTTTCTGTGAGGTAATTTACCGGATAACTACCAGGATGATCATGAATAATACATAAAAACTTTTCATGATCACCATAGACCATGTGAAGGACTTATGGAAGGACACGCGAAATAAATCCCGCACACCTGCAAGATCACGTGATACTTCAAATAAGATCATAATGAAAACATCTAAGAAATTATCAATATAAAGGCTAGAAGAAAGACTAAAAATGGGAGAATTAAGATAGTAATAGATATGTTTATCCTTATATGCTTCACATGAACCACCCAAGTCATGAGACATCACTAGGACATGTTTTCCAGATCATACGACACTCTGTCAGCTACTATTTGGATCACACGAAGTCCCCTCGACATATCAAGGAAAGTCATATGGAACCCCCCCCCCTTCCGAGTGTGCCATATAGGTATCTTGAATCCCTATAGAATCTTCATCCTAGTCTTAAAATTATATTCAAACATGTTTCCTAACCCACACAGAAACATCAGTTCATATCAGCTAAGTCTTGTGGTAGCACCCGGGCATGTCTACTAGATCTCAGGACACCCTCTGAGCAGGCCATCTAGATCTCATGATTCCCTCCAGAAATTTCATGTAGGGGATAAGACACCCTCCAATAAATGTTTTATTTACTCTCACAACACCCTCCATATGTGTTATCCAACTCTTGCGATGACATCAGGGAAAGTCAGCTGGATCATGCAACACCCTCTGGATAAGTCAACTGAGATCATGTGATGGATTCTAAGATCAACCAGCCAGGTCTCACGATGTCCTTCAAAAATTTATTATTAATCATACAATGTCCTTCATACATGACATCTAGATTATACAAATTCCTAGGTACAATCCAACTTGATCATTCAAGTTCCTCGGGACATGTGAGTCAGACACTCTCAGACATATCGAGTAGACAATCAATTCATGTCGAGCGAAACGTCAATACATGATAGTAAGGAAAGAAGTCCAGGTCAACAAGGCCAACCCAGTACTTGATATTGTCCATCCTTGGTGTGTAATCCCGAATCAAAAGGGAAATGTCAGTGTGTAAGCCACGATCAACTGAACTATGATGACTCTGATTCCTACAATGACTAGGATACGTAGGATGCCTCTTCGAGGCCCGAGCTCTATATGTACTTTCATTGAGATGTATTAGTACATTATCCTCACATCCACAAGAAATGAGAATGATAATTTTTCATCCCTTGTTTCTCACACCGATCATAGCTCACATAGGCTTAGGGAGTTCCAATAATCATAACATTTGCATTATAAGCCTCCATAAAGCTTGGGCAACATCAGTGTGTACCCCCAATTAAATGAAATATGATTAATCTGATTCCTATTATGACTAGGATATGTAGGAATCCTCTTCAGGGACCGATATCTATGTTAAAACTCAAAGGTCATTCCAATATATAATTATTTCATCTGTACGCAGTGAGACTGGCTACTTGTTATCCCTTGTTTCTCACACTGATCATTGCTCATGTGGGCTTAGGGAGTTGCAATAGTCATATAATTTGAATTGTAAATCTCCCTCATCTAGGGTAATCTCAACATGTAATCTCTAATTATCATTATGATACAAAACTCCCCTTATGCGAAAATATACCTTGGGCCCAGTCCAAAGAGTGTGATCAAACTATGACAAATATGATTCTATCCATAATTGGGATACATAGGATGTATCCTTGGGACTCAAACTTAAATATTTTGTGCCTAAGTTCCCACATATATATACTCTTCACATGATATTAAAATACATGGGCTTAACTAACTATATGGGTATTGATTCCTTCCATAACCTAGATACATAGGATGCCTCATAATGGATCAATCCCATCCTTAGACTATTAACCGCCTACATACATGGTAACAAATTCTAAAGCTACTAGTTATACTGATTGAGAACATGCATAGATTCTCATTACTGAGAAATGGATGAATAACATAGGATACATACAAATGGATTCACTAATGAGACCCCCTATCTTCTTTACAAAAAGATATTTATCTCACAATTGTACTGTTAGGGTAACCGGTCCCATATTGGGATTAGGAAGAGATTAAAAAACATATATTAAATATATAATAGAGTCCTGAAGTAGTAGAAATCCCCCACCCAATAGGGTGTGATGATCCCGACCTCCCATCCTCTTGACCAATGTGATTCCATAAGTTTCATTGGGTCTAAAACCCTAACTGACCACCTGCCTTTGGAAAGTAGATCTGTACCCAATTATGGATTAGAGAACCATTGAGATTTTCCATTAATAATGACAATGATGACCAAAAATTAATGATTGTGAAATAAATTAACCACCCATAATCAAATTTTAGTTCAATCCAAACATTCCTTTTAGTCATCTCTTTCCTCGTCGAAACAAAGTCAAATGTATTTTGTTACAAGGGTTCAAAAAATGTTATTGTCAAAAATCCCATCATTTCTCAATAAATGTCAATTCTATTTTAATATGAAAATTTATATTTTCATAAAATTATTTTGAAAAAATTAATATTATTTTTGGAATCAGTGCATAATAATTATTCAATGGTGAATTTTTTATAATTTTTTTTGACAGTTGAAATTTCGGGTAAAAATTAAATACAGTATAAATATACGATGTGTATTATGGTATCATAATGACCCAAAAGTGATGTAATAAATACTATAAATGGTATATAAGACCAAATATATGTTTCCCCTTTAAATAAATGTTATTTTATGTTCATTTTATTAATTTTATAAATCCTTTTATGAATCCTCCAAAACCTATAATATATTTTAAGGTTTTAAAATAATTTCTTTAAGAGTATGACTCACTTACACATCATCAAGGGTATTGTTTTATTATTTTCACCCCTTTACCCTATAAAATAATTAAAAACACTCCTATTTTTTTAGAAACTATGGTCAAAAAACTTGGTAAGGTTTTTGATTTTGGTTATTTTATTATATAGAGTTCAAAACCTAATTTTGAGATATAATAAATAATTCCTCACTAATTTCCTATATAAATCTACCCATGATACCATTTAACTTCACTAAAAATACTTTTATATTGTTATTACTATACCCACCCCGATCTATATTCATACCAATGTTCCCTCAGGCTCTTAATAAGCACCTCTAAATAATTTTCAATCACACTCTAAAGGTAAGGGTTCTTTTCTTTCTCCTCTTTATTCAAATATCTTCATTATCTTATGTCATGTTTTCCTAATTAATAATGTTGGGATATGTTCTTAAATATACCCCTTACTTACCCTATTATTAATAAATTATTATATACCCCTTCCACTTTCATTAATCCCTTCCACGAACATTTATATTCCCATATTATGTTGCCACAATTTCACCTTGATTTTCCATGCCAAACAAATGTGTAGTGAATACCCATTCCTAATTATTATCAAGGGTATTCACCTTTATAAACTTATAATTATATTATTTGGGACTTAAATTTATTTATTCTACACTCATTTATCATGTAATAGAATGTGATGATGAATTATTCCATGTTTTATGATCTATGTGGCACACTTAAGAATGATAATGAAATGAAAGTGACGGGTGCACCTGAAATTATATAGCACTCCAATGCATTGATTAATGTTTTAGTCTCATGATACATCATTAAAGGGATTAGTGAGTGAATCTAATGCATCATGGGAATTTTTCCATCATAATTTATTGATATTTATCCTTTACTTATGTTTATTATGTTGTGTTTTAAGTTGTTTTCACATTTCACATGTTGCCTTTATGTTATCATTATATATCATGCCTTATTATTCATGTTTATGATTCTAAAACCTTATATACCCCATTGATATTAATATTTATAACATGTATTAATTCTTCATGTTATTCCATTTTTATTCCCTTATTAGGCTTTATATCTCACCCATTTCTTATATATGTCCTCAGGTTATCCCATGTAGTTTTAGGTACGAAGGAATAATATGAGAATGTTAAAGAATTTATCAATAAAGATGATGTATTTCATATTTTAATTTGTTATCTAATGTACTTAATTTCCAAATACACTATTCTTTTTGATATTTTGGGTTTCATTATTTGTAATCTTATGTAATAAATAATGAATTAAAGTGTAATAAAGATCAAGATTTTTATACTCAAAGTATCCTATTGAGTGGATATTCTTATGGAAAGGATCGATATTTCCCTACTCAAAACCAAGACTACAACAATTAAAATTACTTGAAGGTATTTATGTAATTTTTATTTCCATATATAACAAATAATAGCCCCTTGATTCGTTGAATGGACTCAACAATCCTGAAATCCTAGAGTTGGATTTCCTCATCACATGCCACAAAATTTTTATTGAAAAGACTATAGCCATTACACTCAATAAAAATTTGGTTATGTTGACCCATTATACGCATTAAGAATCATAAATAATTTAAAATTCCCCTTGACTATGGCTTAATGGACACTTTAACTATGGGCTCATCTTAACTAAAATTATGGGATACTTTTTACCCAATAGTTTTTTGAGGGATTTTATTTTAGGTGTAAATTTATTATTTTATTGTTTAAAATTATTATTAAATTTATGTGGATTTTAAATAATTAATTAACCATGATTAGATAAAATATTTATAAATAATCCATTTATTTTATTTTATCTTATCATGATAATTATTTCATTTACTTTATGTGATTGGGTTTAATATCATATAAACAAACATCAAAATATAAATAAATAACCATAAAAAATACATAAATACAATAAATAAAGTGTTAGGATCATGAGATTTAACTATTTGTTTGTTTATTTAGTGGAAAATAAAAAAAAAACCTTGACCTTAGGGGAATAACTACTTTAGCCGATCTGGGCTCGGGTTTCTATAAATACCCCAACCCTGGTATCTCGATGCCGATGTGTAATTTATTACATTGGTGTTGGATATAAGAAATATTATCCCAAAGGACTTGATAGTTCAGTAGTCTTGGAAAACTAAATACATACTTGAAACTCACATTACATTTGAAAACTTAAAATACAATATATAATTTTATTTGAAAACATCATTACTCCCTTTATCATATCCCTACAAATCAATCATAATACACTTCCTATAATTTTGGGGAAAGGAAACATAAGAAAGGGGTGAGCTCAGATGCTCGGTAAGGGTAAGAATACATAATAATCTAATGAGACATGAATAATATGGTAGGAATAAATGATAATCAAATAATTACATATAAATAATCTCATGAGCTAGAAACTCATCCTTGGATATCATAACAAATAAAATAATTACTTGGACATCAATAACTGAATTCATAGGGATGGAATGAATAATGTTGGATATCTAAAATATACCATTGAGGGATTGTGCCAAGACATTTAAAATACCATCGAGGCCTTATTCCAATACATCTATATAAATGGGTAATGCCTCGGTGAAAACTAAATCTAGTTTGTCTCATTAGACCTATCGATGCATCGAGGGGCTATAGTGGGTCCAACCCATTGTTTACTAAGTCCAATTCATTCCTCATATGAAAGGGGTGAAACATAATCAACATAAACATTCATATTTATAAACTATAATACAAAATGTTAATACTTTCCCCAATCAATAAACATAATCATAAACCATTCAGAGTAATATGGAGAATGGAATCAAAATAGTACATTCTAGTTAAACTGACCATTAACCATCCAAATAAATAATAAGGATGGTATCATTGCAATATATTCCCAATAGAGAAAAAGGTAAAATTAGAGTTTTTTTCATTGATGAATATAAATACCATAAAAATTCCATTAAAAATATTCTTGAGGAAAATATCATTTTCACTTTGAAAATCACTTTCAAAAACAAAAAAAAATCAAGAATATTATGAAAAAAATTCTTTAAAAATATCCTTATAAAATTTTAAATGAATCTTTAAAATAATGAGTGGTCATGAAGTTGGGTAACTTTGTACATGTTTTTTAAGTTAAAAAAACATTTTTTCCACTATTGTGAAAAGGTTAAAAATACCTCATTTGGAAAATGATATAAATATGGCTTTAAAAAAATTGTGAAAATACAAAAATGGGTACAAAAATATTTAATAAATAATTTTAATAATGTTAAAAACATTTTAAAAATATTTTTAGAAAACATGGATATGGAATAAAAAGTATTTTTGATCGAGGAGAGAAATAAATTCGGATTTTCTTAAAAACATTTTTTCATCCATTTTAAGTACCAAAGAGAGGAAAATGGTACTATTATTTGAAAAGTTTATGAATAAACAGAGGATAAAAAAATAATAATTTTATTAATAGATAGATCATAATATTTCATCATCAAAAACTTAATCATGAACAATCCCGATAAACAATGTGATTGTAACATGAACCTTCACCACTATGGTAACTTATGAATCATAAACCCTATGAAATAAATAACTTAAAATGAAACTTTAAATACCATAGAGATAAATGTATTCATGATATAACAGAACAAATTTTCATTGCATACACTACAAAAAATAACTAAGTGGTTAATATGGAATACGTCTCACAGAAGTAAAAGTGAAACGAGAAACCCTTACAACAGGTCTGATTTCTTTCATACATCTTTATACCTCCTATATAATAAATATATATTTATTATAAATATATTAAATAATAATATTCATATATTTTATACCAAATATGATTTACCTATAGTCTTTTATGACCCTTTTATTAACAATTCTTTGTTAAAATCATTATTTCTAGTGACAATTGCTTCGTTTTTCATGTATGTTTTGGTTTGATAATTTCTATAATTTTTATTTGATAATGGATTTATTATTTAAATAATATTAAACATGATATAAATATAATATATAATAAATATATTGGTATTTATAAAATTCCATAAAATTTAGATATGGGAAAATGAGTTACATCATTCATGTATACGGTAGGCCGTACGTACGGACGAATGATGTTTCTATTTTTCCAACATATGGAATTTAAAAAGGGTAAATGATATTTAAACTTTAAATAAAAATTATTATATAAAATATTTAATTCATATTCATTAAATATTTCCATTTTACCATCCATGTAAAAATAAAATGAAAAACATTTCACATCGCTACGTGGAGGCAATAGTCCACACATACACACGAACGATGTTACTGTTTTCCAATGAATTGTAAGGTAAGAAGTTATATGTGATATTATAATTAAAAAATTATATTAATTTCATAAATATCATATAAATATGTTAAATACATTATTATATCTAGCCGTGAGATGTAGTTATGGAAGATGAATTACACCAGTTCACAAGGCGGTAGTCCTCCATACACACAATCAAAGGTTTCATTTCCCATTTGATGGAAGAGGAGATGGATATAGGTTATAAAATTAACATAATAAAATATTATTTTATATGATATAATTTTATTATTATTTTTTCATTGTTCGATAATATTTTAAAGAGATAGAAGAAAATTTAAAATGAAAACGTATGGTTAAGAACTTTACCACTTATTAGGGAAACCTATTCAGGTTTATACATAAAGTATACCTAGATTGGATTTATGATAAAATAAATGACTCTAGGATTTGTGGAGGTATTTAAGTACTATATTTTGGTAGTGATTTTCCAAACAAAAACTCTTGTATAATTTTAAGATGATAGGATAGGGGGTGGCCTTTTATAAGTGGGTGAGAGGATAAACTTGTATTTTTTTAAAGAAAAAGTGATACCCACATTTTTCACATGAAAAAAGCCTCAAAATTATTTATTCTCAAAAAATTTATGATATAATTTCAATATATTTCCATTAAATATGAATTTTAAAAGTTTATAGTTCATTTTAACCCTTATATTTTTATTTTAAACCCCCGGTAAACACATTTTAACCTTAACCACAGTAATTAATTTTTACTATTTTTACTATTCATTATGAAAAAAAATTATATTTAAATTATTATATAATATTAATTAGGATTATTAAAAATATTTAATCCATTTTTCTAAATTCAATTCACACAATTGGTATAATTTAATTTAAAATTAATCCCGGAGATGCGACGAAAAACAGTTTTCCAAAAAGAAAATTCTCAAAAGTATATAAAGTTTTAATGTAAAAAACACAATTAATATGATTAAAATTAAAAAAAATGTATTTATTATAATATAAATGAACTAAATTTAATTTTAAATCAATTTTTAAAAAAATGTAACCCTTAAATTCTTTAAACGAAAAGGTATTTTTTACTAAAAACTAGTATTTTTCACTATTCACTGAAAAATTAATCTTTTTGGAAAAATATAAAAAATAAATCTAAGATAATTTTCAAATTATGATTTCAAAAATTAAGTTATTTTTTTAAAATAAATTTTTTAAAAGTGATAGAAAAATTAATTTTAATGTATGTGCGCAAAGCGCGACGAAAACGCTTTTTAGAAAAATAATTTTTTTCAGAAAACATTTCCTTTTCTTTCAAATAAATACAATTTTATTTATAATAAAAAGTTAAACATTTAATTTATTTTATTCGTGTGTAAACCATATATTTTAATAATATATTTATTATTATTCATATATGTCAATTTAGCGATTAGGTTATAATGGTATACTATGTTATAGTTCATTTAGACTCGGGGTTGCGTATACCGCAAGATATCGAAGAGATTAAATTTAAGGAAATATATTTTGTGCTTCATTTATGCTCAATGTTTCATTTCACATATAATATTTAACATAATGCTATTATTTTATAATATCGGGGGTGTTACACTCTCCCCATCTTCAATAAATTGTGTCCTCTCAATTTTAATTTTTGCTCGAAAATCAAGGGTTTTCCATCTGAAAATACATATCTTGAAATCCCACAATATAAGAGGGGTTAATAAAAATTCATCTTGATAAGTGATAAATATAATATTAATTTCCTTTGTAATAATACATAACTAGGTTTCCAAATAGGATAAAATTGGTGAGAAGTGAAAATATGGCATGGAAGAAAATCATAAATAATTATAGAGAGTGATAAAGATCATTGATCTTAAGAAAGAAAATGATATAAAAAAGTTAACAGACATAAATCCATAAATATATGAAGAATTAAGTGAACATTTATTCATTGGATATTAAGGAAACAAAATAATTTTTTTGTTTCAAGATCCTTATCTTAATGTTGGGGAAATATTTTATGATCTAAGAATATAAGGAAATATAATTACTTGATATTTCTATATTTCATAATCACAATTCCATCCTTTGGTTGTAATTATATCAATTTACAATTCATCTCTTAATACAATAAATTAATATTCAAAATAAATTTTTTATACATAAAGCAATAAAATTTACTTTTAACAAATCACAATATCTATAAATGAATGACAAGTATTTCTATCTCTCTCTAAATATTTACCAAAACCAAAATGTTTAGCACAAGTTATCCAATAATAATTTAATTTATAAAACCTAAAAAATAACACCAAATATAAACTTAATCCATTTCATAAATAGTTAACCTTAAGAATCATTCAAAATATGTCTAAAAAAATTCAAAGTCCAAAAATTTATAAGTAAGGCCACTGAATTTATAAAATCCACTTAATATTATATTCACCAACACCATAATTTATCTCTTAAAATCACATATCAAATATTTGAATAAATTGATCACTATAAAATATTATTTAAAACATTCATTATTCAAAAAATAAAATCTAATATTATCGAATATATTCTATAAATCCATAAATGCAGTTAACTCCAATAAAGATAACATAACCCACCAAATCACTAACCAATTTCAAGATCTATAATAATATTGCATAAACATATCATTATTATCTCAATATCAAGAACATAGTAAGGGTTATCTTCCCTCAATAAATTGTTTTCTAAAACTATCAACTTAACACTGAATCACTTTTCTTAGTCATTGATACCATTCGATATATGCTTTCAAAACCATAAAAAAAACTATTGTAGTAAAATCCTTATATGTTTAATGATTCCTATAATGATAATATCATTGATAAATTAATTCTAAAACATAATTATCCAATCCAAATACACAAGAACATTAATCATTCAACTTTAGCTATGGTGATAGCATAAGATGGATCTTGATCCCTTAGCTTCTACTAAGGTATATTCCCTTGAAGATTGGGGAATTAATTTATATAGTTTCATGTATCCTTACAGTTGAAACATTGAAAATTAGAGGTTTCATTATTACCCCTGAATTCACATTCTAGATGGAATTTCTCTCCACACTTGAATAAAACTCTCATTCCCTTCAAGCAAATACTAGGGTGTTTTTTTCCACAATTATCACATGTGGAAAAATTCATATTTCTCTTCCTCCCCTTAATTTTTTATGATATTTTGTCCTATTCTTATATTAATTTCCTTCAATGCCATAAGACTTTTATAATTATTTCTTTGTCTTGATATCACATGATAAAATATCCTCATATGAGGAGAATGATTGTGAGACTAGTTTCCTTCGAAGGATTTGCTTTATCCCATAAAATAAACTATTAATATTACTATTTGGATTGTGTACATAGTTTGTGGTAGGATTTTTTTAACCTTGTAAGTTTGGATTCATAATTAAAAACATTTTCCACTTCATTTTGTCTTAGACTTAGGAATTTAATCTATATGTATGTTCATTGTTCATAAGGAAAATATTTATCCAAGAAAAGTTCCTTAAAATTATTTCACTCTATGTTTGTTATTTCTTCCTCATACTTAGTATTTTGAATCAATGGACACTATTGATCCACATACCCCAAGAGATGATAAAATAAAATGAAAACCTTACCATTTCATTAATTCCCAAAGTGAGAAATATATTATCCAACGAACTTATCCATTTCTCAGCTACAAATGGATTTTTAGTCCCATTGAATGATGGAGATTACTGATGCATGAAGTAGTTTAACATTGTTACATTGCATGGTGGATTAGTAGGATGATTCATACAGGAAATTTTATTTCTCATAACCTAAGACAGTTTCTCCAATATTTTTATAATTTGTTTAGTTACAACTGCATATCTATCTCCATCTTCATTATATTTCCCAAGAGGAAAATCCATACATGGGGTACGTGCATTGATACTGTTCTCATTCATTCCACAAGGATCCATTTATAAACAATGGTATACACTAAATTAAATCATAACATTATGAAACATAATATATAATCCAAAAAATAGTGAAATACTTAACATTTATGCATAGTTAATCTCACCATGCACCAGAATGATGGTTGGGGTATAATCAAACCAACTCTTTTTAGGGTTATTACCCCTAAATTAATTTGTACCAAAATTAAATCCACTTATAGTATCTATATAGGGATTTATTACTAGGAAAAACACATAATCTCAACCTTATAATAACTTTAATATGTTATCCTGTACTTAGACTTATCCTAAAATTCATTCATAGGGTTATGTTCTCTAATCTATGTTTTTTTAAATCTAGTTCCCAAGGTTTCTACTAAAATTTCTCTGATACCAACTATAAATACCCTAAAACCATAATCCTAAATTCATTGTCTACTTTATTACATTGGTTCTAGATACAAGTGATCTCATCCCAAAGGAAAACATAGTTTAGTGGTCTTGGAAAAATAGATACATACTTTGAACTCATATCACATTTGAAAACTTAAAACATCAACATTTAATTTTCTTTGATAACATCATTATTACCTTTAAAATTTCCTTATAAATAAATCATAACACGCTTCCTATCATCCTAGGGAAAGAAAAAATAATTAAGGGTTAATCTCATATGCTCAGTAAGGGTAAGCGTACAATTAAATCTAACAAGGCATGAATAATATGATAAGAATAAATGATAATAAAATATTTCCATGTAAATAATCTCATGATCTATAAACTCATCCATAAATATCATAACAAATAAAATAATTACATTGAAATAAATAATTTAATTCATAATAATATAATGCATAATGATGGATGTATGAAACATGCCATCGAGGCCTTGTTCTAAGACATATGAAATATCATCGAGGCCTTTTTCCAAGAAATATATATAAATGATTAAGGCATTGGATAAACCCAATATAGTTTGTCTCATGAGACTTACCAATGTATCTAGGGGCTATAGTAGGCCCCACCCATCACTTATTAATTCCAATTCATTCCTCATATATAAGGGGTAAAACATCATCAACATAAACATTCATATTGAAAAACTAGCATGAAAAATGTTAATATTTTCCCCAATAAATAATTATAATCACAAACCATTCAGAGTAATGTAGTGAATGGTATCAAAATAGAGAATCTCAGTCAAACTAATCATAAATCATCCATAGAAATAATAAATATGGTATTATTACAATATATTCCAAATTTATCATGAGGTAAAATGAGGGTCGTTTTCATTGATGAATAGAAATACCATAAAATTTTCATTAAAAACATTCTTGAGTAAAATATACTTTTCACTTTAAAACCAATTTCAAAACCAAAAAATTTTATAATATTAAGAAAAACATTTTATTTAAAATATCATTTTAAAATTATAAAGTAAGATTCCAAAAAATGGATGTTTATGTCGGTGGGTAACTTTATACATGTCGTAAAAGTTAAAAAAACATTTTTTCACACAGTTGTAAAAAGGTTGAAAATTACATCATTAGAAAAATGAAAGGATTATTCCTTTAAAAAAATAAAAAATTAAAACATGGGTAAATTTATCATTAATAAATCATTTTTATAATGTTAAAAACATTTTTGAAAACATTTTTAGAAATCATAGATATGAAAGAAAAAATATTTTCAATCGAAGATAGAAATAAAGTCATATTTTCTTAAAAAAAATCCTCATCCATTTTAAGTACCAAAGAGAGGAAAATTGTACTATTATTTTAAAAGTTCATAAAAACCTAGAGGATAAGAAAATTCATGAATTCTTGAGATATTGATCATAATCTTTCATCATATGAAACTTAATCATGAGCAATCGTGATAAACAATGAGATTGTAACATAAACCCTTACTGCTTTGGTAACATCTGAATCATAAGGACCATGAAATAAATAACTTCAAATGAAAATTTAAATACCAAAAATATAAAGGGATTCATGATATAACATATCAAAAGGGTAGTACATACACCACACAAGAAAAAATAAGCGGTGAATATGGCATATTTCTCATGGAAGTAAAAGTGAGATGAGAAACCCTTACCTCAGGTTTGATTTCCTTCGCACATTTTCAACCTCCTATATATCAAATATATATTTATTATTAATCTATTAAAGAATCATATTCATATATTTCACACCATATATGATTTACCTATTTTGATGGTATGTACCTTTCTAGACCATCACTTTTCTAGTTTCGGGTGTTTGAGGTGTTCTGAAGGAGTCTTGAGGAGGTTTGGAGAGTTTTTAGTGGAGGCTGGAGGTGCATTAGAGATACTATAGGAAATAAATTTTGTGCATTGTTTACATAGTATGAAATGGAGGTTCACGACTTATGAAACTGGCTGGTTTACAGCTTCTAAATCGACAAAGGGGGGTCCCGTGAGGTGGATTACACATCGTGTAAGTGGAATTCAAGATATGTATTAAATAAAGGAAAAAAGGAAACATGATTTTCAAATAAAGTTTTAATTTTAGGAAAATTGTGGATTACACATCATGTAATGTTTACACAACGTGAAACTGGTAGATTAAAGGTTATTTTATAAACCTTCTGGCCAAATTTCTTTTCATTCAGCCACTCCCTCCCTCTCTCATTTTAGAAAATCTCTAGGTGCCTTAGGAGGATATTCTAGCCTTGTTCCTTATGATTTTATCTATTGGTCCTAGTGGTTGTTTTTTGAACTCTGTGGTGAATGATTTCTCCTTTCCCTGTGGTTTTTTTTTCCTTATTCTCTTGGGAATTTGTTGTGGTGAGGGTGTTTTGGTTTGGGGTGTGATTCAGGCTATGTTTTGATGATCAATGGATGTGTTGTAGTTTTATCTATGATATCAAGGTGTGGTTGTGGTTTTCAGGTGTTTCTTCTTCACCTTATAGTGCACAATAATTTGTAAAATGTTCTTTGAGGTAAGGAATCCCTTTTTCTCTTTATTTTGTATCATGTGGGAGGGGTCTGCTTTTTTTTGTCTATAGGGGATGGTTTTTATAGCTTAATCAAATATAAATAATTGGATAATTTAAATTTAATGGTGAAGGGTAATGATTCATGTGATTTTATAGCTTGGATATTATTTTGATATGATGGATTGTATGGGCTTTATATCCCACTAAAAAATGTGTGTTTTTGGGGATTCTTTTTGCGTTGGATGTTATGTGTTGTGACTATTGTGCCTATTTTGATTATTATGATATCACCTTAAAATATAAATTTTCTAACCAATTATATTTATCTAATTAAATGGTTTCCCTAATATTATAGTTTTTGTGATAATTCCCCTAAAATAAAGTGGAAAGTGATAAAATCCCCTTTTGAAAATTTGTAAAATGATCTTTATGGGTTGTGATGTGTGGTCGTGCTTGAGGGATGGAGATGTGTGATTTCAATGAGATGTAGGGAGACAAAGTGGTTATTTTTTTGTCATTATTTTGGTGTGGAGAGGTATTTTTTCCCATTTTATAGGTAAGCAAGGAGGTTTTTGTTTGGCCCTGCTTTTGGGGTGGTGAGGTGGTTATTGTTTGGATGTGATTTGGGGGTGGTGATGTGGTTATTATTTGTCCATGCTTTTAGGTGGTTGTTACTTGGTCATTATTTTGGGGTAGCAATGTGGTTGTTGTTTTTTCATGATTTTGGATCAGCGAAGTGGTGGTATGATGGTGATGCTAAGATATTTTTCGTATGTGGTTGCTTTGTGTTAGATTCTTGGGTATTAATGGAATAACTTATTTAATAATGATTTAAATGGATACGGTTTGGTTTGGTTAATGTGGAAACAAAGTGGTTTTGGGTTCGTGGGTCGACAGTCGAGGGTTCTTTCCCTGGTGATTCCATTTTATGCTTGAAGGAATCATTCGATGTCTACTTGGCCGCTCTTATCCCTGACCTGGATTTGTGTTCCTCTGCACCTCTCCCAGTTAGAGCTGGAGCAGTGGCACTAAGAAGTTTTGGGAGGTGGGTTGGCGGCCATCGGTGCTTTGGACGCGACCACAATTGGGATGGTTTCTGTTTTTTGACCACTTCATTGATGGCGTTCTCCGGTGTTTCCTGCACTAACTCTATCCCTTTGCAATTCTAAGGTTGTTGTTTTTGTGGAATTTTGTTCAGATTATTCACATTGATGGTTTGGTTTGTGGTATTTTTGGTTCTATCGAGACCGTTGTTGCTGGAGATTTTGTCTCGTCGACCCTGATGATGTTGATACAATGAAGAATAATCAATTTGTTCAGCTCATGGCTTTTGTGGTCCCTATGATGGTGTTCTCTGATGGCACGACTCCGGCGATGATCCGGTGATTCTGGCATTGTGTGACAGTTCCGACGAGGACGATGATGAACAGAGGTGATGACAATGGCTCGGGCATCGTGCTACCTTGATTCTCATATGGCACTGGGCTCGAGGGTGTTTCTCTGGGTTTTGAATTTTGTAATTTTAATTTTGAATGTGATATTTGGGGGTGTTGTGTGGTTTGAATGCGGTTTGTATGGGTTCCCACGTAGCCTCAAAGTGGATATTTTAAAAATTCAAAAAATATAGGATTAGGATTGAATGTGGATTATGCTAAATAATTAAATGAATGGGTTTGATAATGGGAATTGGTTGGTGGTGTGATGTGGCTTGTAGTTTGTTTGGTGTTATGAATTTTGAGGTGGAAACGAAAGTGTTGATTTTTTATTGGGTTATTGATTGGTTGTGAACCCATAGGTTAGTCTTTTGTGTGTATATATGTATATACTTGTATATTATTTTTTATTTCTATACACACCCCACCCACATCGATCATTATGTTCTGACACCTGCATAGTCATGCAGGGGGTGTTTTTTCAAACATCTAGTGAGGAGTATGAATGGATGGGTACCCGCTCTTTCTTTCTCTCTCTTACAGGTGAGGTTGGTATTCCCCAATCCTAGATGGATAAATGTATGTAAGTTCACTAGATGGTGGTTGTGATATCCCATGTATCTTTAAGAAAGTTTTGATGTGACCATGCTTGTGGGGTGGCGATCCTAGGTGTCTTTGGGTGAGTTGTGATGTGGTAGTTCTTGTGGGGTGAGGAAACCAGGTTTATGTAGGTGAGATGTGATATAGCCTAGGTGTTTTTGGGAATGATGAGATGGTATGAGGTGTACTACGGTGAGGTTTGTGCATGGTAGGAGGAGGGAAAAAATGTTGATTTCCTTTATGTTCATGATACCCAACTGCTCTAGTTATAGTTGTAGATCTGTTATGGCCCAAGTGTTTTCAGGTAAGTCATGATTTGGTCATTCTTATGGGGTAATGATTCCAGGTTTCTTTGGGTGATATGTGTTGTAAATGTTCTTGTGGGGCGGTGTGTTATACGAAATATATGGGAGCTCTAGGACGTACAATTTTGGGGTGTGAGAGTGGCATACTAGAAATGAAGGGGTGTGGGATACCCTTTATCGATGTGACTCATGTTATATTATATTACTTAGCTTGCATTATTTGGTTGGCATTACTTGGTGAGGTTGGGTTTGGTTAGTATATCTATATAGGTGTTGTTTAGTTTTATTTTTTTCTCATGGGTGCATTGGTATGCTTCTTTCACATGTGCATGAGAGGCTTTGGTTTTCCCACTGAGTATACTTGTATGTCCACCCTATGTATATAAACTGATTTTTAGGTTTCCAAGAGTACTATGTGGAATATTCTTGACATTACTAGATCATACCTTGGATAGTTATTGTGTCTCCTCTATAGCTTTACTTTTGGGTATTTACTTTGGATACTTTTATTTGTAGCAGTTTTATTTATACATGCATGTGGGATGCTTTTGGTTTCCTTTTCTATTATGTCATGGTGTTTTTGAGGATGATTCATCTTATCTCCTAATATTATTTATATTATAGAGGTTAATTCCTCTCATACATGATATTTTTATACCCTTGGTGCTAGTCTCTAATCCAGGGCCTACTAGATGTGGGAATCGAGGGGTCATTATCTCTCTCCTCTCATTGCAGTATCTTTCAAGGTAGAGGGTAATAACAGAGTGGTATCAGAGGTGATGGTTGATAGATAGGATTAATTTTAGAGTTATACACAGTTAGGATTTCATGTATTGGTATAGAAATAGTTCTAGTTGACCTTGGTGTGTGAAATAGGCCAGTCAGACCGGTTAGGACATATAATTTTAGGGTCCCCTGTGATCAAGTGCATAGACTTTGAGCTTATTGAATGACCAAATGAGGTGGTCCTATTTGTAAGGCAGAGACCTAGGAGAGGTTCATACATAATTATTACTTGTGTTATTATTTTAATTGGGTTGTTTTATGAAGGTTAAAATGAATAAAGTGAATTAAAATGAATGTTAATAAAGTTTCATACTACCTAGGATTAGGAATTCTTTATTTCATATTTCGGTTGTGGCTCCTATTTTTCATTCAAGTGTGGATCAAGTAGTTGAGGTTCTTTAGGATGATCTAGTTTATCATGTGGGGTTGATCTAGTAGAGGAGGATGAGGCTTGGTGGAGGGTGTTTCTCACTTTTTAGCGGTTATATTTGGGGAAGTATGAGGGTGGTGTTTCAGATGAGGAGATGGAGAGCTGGATGGAGGAGATCAAGATTGATTATAATTTTAACTGGGCCCCAGCATGGTATTGGGTCCCTTTGGTAGTCAGTCATATGTGGGGAGCTACACATCAGTGGTGGGAACTATATCTAGGAGAGCGGAAGGAGGTAGATGTTTTATGGGTCTACTTTTAGAAGTATTTATGGGAAGAGTTCCTCTCATCAACAATTAATGCAGTGAAGAGGAAGGATCTTATTTTTATTCATCGGGGGAGTATGTTAGTGTGGGAGTTAGCAATAAATTTTATAGACCATCTACATTTTTTACTAGATATTTTTATAGATGAGGAGTCCCATGTGAGACATCTTGAGTAGGCACTCTGTCCTTCTATCTAGTCTGCAGTTACTCCTTTCACATTTCTAATGTATCTAGAGGTTTAGAATATGGTTGAGGTGATCAAATTGATGTACTTTAAAGGAAGTTTTCCATGAGAGGGAAACCATCAGGGTTCATCTAGGAGCATATTTTTTAGTGGAAAGTCTCATGTGTCAGGAACTTTAATGTTTAAACTAGCAGGAATTCAACCTTAGTAGTCTCCCTTCCATCCTTATGGAGATATCAAGCCAATGTTCTTTGGTTTTGGGGTTGATTTCCATCACCAAAAAAGGTGACTAGTGGTCCTTAGAGATCAGTTTTGTGGAGGTGTATGGGTTCAACTCTATACTTAATAGAAGTTTCCAGTGATACCACTTCAGCATCAATGGCAGTAGGATTATAGTCTACTGGGGGAGAGAGAGAAGGTAGAGGTTGACCCCAAGATGTTACTAATATTTAGGTAACTTGAACCGATCATGGTTGTGGATGTGTTCATTAGTAGATAAGTAGATGTGTTGTACATTGTCATTTTCACACAATGGAGGCAGCAGTTTTTGAGGGTCCATAGACCTTCATAGGTGCAATCAGTTTGTTTAGTACCCTTGTTTCTTCCTTATTTTGTTCAGGAGCTTCATAATTCTTTGTTTCACCCTCTCTGGACTGTGTTCTAGGACTAGGAATAGAGGGACTTTTTGTGCCCCTAGTGTTTAATATGAAAATCGGTGGCTAGACCAGCTTGTTTGATGTGTGTCGAAGGTGAAAACTGATGATGGGGACACATTAGTCCTGTGGGGATCTCCTCATTCTATAGATTCAGCCATGATATGTTATCCTCATCATCGAATGGTTGTATTCTATTCATGGATCCCAATATTTATTTTTTGGATGAGTTTTCTATGGAATCAGAATAAGCTGGGATGGTAAAGGTTCCCAATTGGGGAGTTTCTGGATTATTTCCCCTAGGAGGTTGTGATGTTACCCCCTCAACATGATATTGACTTCGGGATAGATTTGTATCCCGGTGCTTCTATGATTTTGATGGATACTTATTGGATGACACCTTTTTAGTTGCTGGAGATGTGGATTCATATTAATGATCTAATGCAGAAGGGTTTTATCTGTCCTAGTGTGCCATTGTGGGATGCTCTAGTATTTTTCTCCAAGAATAAAAATGGTTGTTTGAGGTTTTTTATAAACTACCAGTGGTTGAATCAGGTGATGGTCAAGAAATTTTACCCTCTTCCGAGGATAGATGATCTTTTAGACCAACTGAGAGGGGAAAGTTGGTTTTCTAAGATTGATCTATGGTTTGGATATCACTGGTTGATGGTGAAGGAGAGATATATCCCAAAGACTGCATTTAGATTTAGTTATGGACACTTTGAGTTGGTAGACATGTCATTCAGGGTTACGAACGCACCATCCATGTTCATGGGGCTTATGAACTCTGTTTTCTATGAGTTCTTGGACCATTTCATTATCATATTCATCAATGATATCTTGTTCTACTCAAGGTCATAGGAGGAGCATGTTGAGTATCTCAAAGCTATTTTATAGGTCCTTTGACACCACCATATTTATGGAAAGATTTCCAAGGGTAAGTTCTAGACATAAGAGGTGAATTTATTAGGACATGTGGTGTCTTAGCTGGGTGTGACAGTGGACCATTATAAGGTTAGGGAATTTTTTTCTTGGTAATCACCCAATAAATTGGAAGAGGTTCATAGTTTCCTTGGTATTTCAAGTTATTATCAGATGTTTCTGCCCGATTTATCAAGATTTGAAGCTCCCTTTGATTTCTTCGACCAGGAAGGACTGATATTTTTTATGGAATGCTCAGTTCTAGGAAACATTTGGAGAATGGGAAGTTTTTCAGTGCTCCAGTGGTTCAGTTTCATAAGGAGGGGTGATATGTGAGATGTTTTGTGATGCTTCTTGTCTATTATTATGTTGTGTGTTGATGTATTATAGATTTTTGATCTCTTATGGGTCTATTAAATTATATCCTCATGAGAATAAATATGCCACCCATGATTTGAAGTTGGTAGTGGTAGTATTTTCACTGAATTTTTAGAGGCACTACCTCATTAGGGAGTGTTTTGTGGTATCCACATATCAAAAGAGCTTGAGGTATATATTTTTTCTCAGTGTGATCTAAACTTTAGTTAGTGTATATGGATGAATTTTCTTCATAATTATGATTTTGAGATCTCCTGCACCTCAAGAAAAGGGAATATTTTGGTCGATGATTTGAGTGGGAAGTCAGGTAAGGATGTTGTTTAGAAGTCTGAGCATGCTTAGAGAGTAGTAGAGTAGTGGTAATCCTTGCACTTAGATTAAAGGTTGCATTGTGTTATAGTTGTTTGTTTCAAATGATGGTTTAGTCTTCTTTAATGCATCAGGTGGAGGAGTCTCGGTGGGGAGACTCAAAGGCAGATGTGATGCGTGATCGTGTTGGATGTGGTGATGATCTGAAGGGATGGTCAGAGGATGTTCAGAACCAAATGTTGTTTTTTTAGGTTTTTTGTTTCCTTAGTGATGCATGAGTGATTCCTTCATGAGTTTCATAGATCACCATTGGCATTACACATAGGAGTATCCAAGATTTATTTTGGTTTGAGAATACATTTTTTTGGCCCAAGATTAAATAGTTAGTCATGGAGTTTGTGGAAAGGTGTTTGGTTTTCCAGTAGGTAAAGGATGGGCATTGTGTTCCTGGTAGTTTGTTGCAACCTTTAGATGTTCCCAAGTGGAAATGGGATGAAATAGTGATGAATTTCATCATAGGGTTACCTTTATATCATGGAGGTTGTGATGTTATCTGGTTGGTCATGGATCAGTTGATGAAATCATCCCACTTCATAGTGATCAAGGAGTTAGGCATAGTGGATTATTTAACTAAGAGGTATGTGGATGATGTGGTGAATTTAAAAATAGTTTTTAGGTCAATTATATTATATAGGGATGAACATTTTACCTTGAGAGTTTGGAGGGGATTTCAACATGATTTTA
Organism: Viscum album; assembly: GCA_963277665.1. Classification (NCBI taxonomy): domain Eukaryota; kingdom Viridiplantae; phylum Streptophyta; class Magnoliopsida; order Santalales; family Viscaceae; genus Viscum; species Viscum album. Next base: position 1,914,178,414 of record OY728155.1, read on the forward strand.
TCACTTAGTTTTTTCTTAGCAATACTTTCCACCCTCGGATAGATGGGTGGATGGAGTGGACCATACATATGCTAGAAGATATATTGTGAGAATGTATCCTAGACTTTGGTGGATCTTGGGTATGACACTTTCTCTTGGTTGAGTATTATTATAATAATATCTATCACTCTTCCATTGGCATGGCTCCATTTGAGGCTTTGTACAGGAGATCATGTCATTATTTGTTGTGTTGGAAAAAGGTTGGGGAGTCAAAGGTTCTTGGTCCCAATGTGATGCAGATCACAATAAATATAGTTAAAATTGTTCATGAGAGGATGAAAGTAGCACAGGATCGGAACAATTCTTATGTTGACCATAGTAGGAGTCCCTTGGAGTTTGGTTTTAGGGACCACGTATTCTTAAAATTTTCCCCTTGATGTGGGAAGTAGAGGTTTGGTAGAGAAATTAATCTTTCTACCACATTTTTTGGGCCCATTGAGGTGTTGGGGTGAGTTTTCAAGGTGGTGTATCGGCTGGAATTTCTATCGCATATAGATAGTATCCATGACATCTTCCACATATCTGATCTTCACAGGTATCTTTATGATGACTCTCATGTCATTTATAGGGGAGGGTTTGATATCAAAGATGATGTGGTGTTTTTGGGTGGCCAATAGAGATCTAGGATCAATATGAGAAAGTTTTGGGAGGATGAATCATTCCCTTGGTTCACATTTTGTGAAGGCATGGTTCCCTGGAGGAGAGTACTTAGGAGTGAGAGATGGAGATGTGTGCCTCGTACCGGAAGTTTTTTTAGTTTTTTTTTTTTGCTCTATTTTTTATTTGTGATGTGATTTTTAGATACTTCTATTTTATAATATGAACTATTTTCCTTGGTTTGTTATGTGTGGTGTGTGATTAAGTTATGACATATGAAATAGAGAGTACATGATTTTTAATCGAGATTTATTATGTTGTGATGTGAGTAAACCCGTGTGGGCGAGTCAGTACTGCCTATAATGGATAGTATCTTGACATGGAAGAAGGAATTCCCTGATTCTTATATTTGGTCCAGTGTTGTTTTTTGATTGTGAGGTTGTTGGTTTGAGTTGTGTGGAGGTTGGATGGTTGTGGTGGTGTGGTTGTGCTATCACAATCTTTGCCAGTGGGGCTCATGTCGTGACTCCCCAGGCTCGCCTCTAATAGGCCAAGGGCTGGTGACTAGACCAAGTAGTCATATCACTAACATGGGAGGCATTTCCTATGTACCTTTACATGCACACAAATCTCCAAGATCACAAATGATGATATGTAAAAAAACCAAAAAGAACCAAATGCATGCATACCACTACATCTCAACCAGAGTATGGCTGGAAAGTAAAGTGAAGTAAGGTAAAGTAAACTGGTCTAGAATACAAGCCCACCAAAAAGAGTCTATAAACCAAAATTCCAACCTATAAGAAAAGGTACTGGGAATTTTGTCTATAGCTATAGGAACACCTTAGCCTTCCTGATCTCACAAAGCACCATCTGGTCCTAGTCCACCCAGGACTCCATCAAAAAGTCTCTCATATGCACAAGACACGACATGTTTGGGAAAATCCCGTGTAGGGGTGAGTATAATAATACTTAGTAGGACACCCTGAAACCATAAAGAAATATAACAAAGGAAAGTATAGTCGTCTCTAAACAAGTATATGTCTACAGAACATATCACAAGAACATCCAGATATACTCAATCCAAGATGTGCAGTTTGGAGGGAAGTCACAACTACCACATAACAACACTAGAGATTCATCTTGAAGAATTCTATGAAATACTCATCTGGGAGAACACACTCCTGAGTCTGATAGTACTGATGACGTCTATCTGAGAGGTACTACTCGTCAGGTCTCTCCATGAGAGAGATACATTGATATATCTGAAGGGATATATACAATACACATATGATAATTACATCCATGGACATGTGGTGATACCAACAAATCAATATAGATTATCCCTCTAAGTATAGGATCAACTCTCACATAATTTTGGTCACGTCAATACCACGAACTCCACCTAGGCACGAAGAATGAATAGAGGTTCCTACTCTCGACCTCTCTGGGGATTTCAACAACTCTATCCAGGAATTCCTTCTGAAGGGATCATAGTCCTATGTCTAGGAAATGTTTTTCACCAACCTACAGGTAAATAAGAAGGGAATGAACCCTTACAAAACTTTTCCAAGATACGGTGGATAAGAGAATCAAACCATGTATAAAGGGGTACACAGTTTGTAGTAGGGTCACACATTGTGTCCCTTGACCCCAAGTACTACCCATGTACAACAGAACATGTCTTTAGAACATTTCATATAGAAAAGGAAGTACAGAATGTGTATAAGGATTCACACATAGTGTCCTTCCATTCGAGGTCCGCCTGTGTACTTTGGCCATGTGCTAGTACACAACATCATCCTTTGTAATCTTTCTCATGTACCAGTACATAGGGTATCCCATGTACTTGGTTCAATCCATGCCATGTTGTGGTGTAAATTCCATATAGGAAACTCATGTACTCAACCTCGTGTCTGTGTACTTTCCCAAGTACACATCGAGTGGTTCAATGATGAACACACGTTGTGTATCCGGGACTACACACCGTGTGTTCAGGAATTTCCAGAATTTCATGTTCTTCCTCCACACACCTCGAATGATCTATCGTGTCTCTTTTATGTGGTATATTAACCTCTAAACTCAATATAAAAGATTTTTTTCCACCATAACATGGAATCAATGTGTTCCAGGCCTTCAATCGACTCGTAAATCCATTTTGATCTGTTCCTATGAAAACTGCTTGAAGAACGATTTATCCCAAATTGATTTGATTCATCCTTCTTTGTTGCCTTCATACCTCCATTAATTTATCACGAGGTCGGATCTCCAATTCTAGATCATTGTTCCCAGAAAAAAAAGGTTCAACGATCAATCATTCAAACACATCGAAGAATAAAGAACACGCTCAAGAAATCGGGGAAGAAAATACACAAGGAAAAAATATAAGGAATGAATCTCGGTCATTGTTCATTCCATCCTAGATTTATTACCATAATAATTATTGATAATAAAAAGCAAATATCTATAATCCATCCCTTCAAATCCTTCAAATATAAACCATCCTACAAAGTATGATCGAACTGTGGATCAACCGATTCATTGGTTGGTCCGACTTCATCGTTGAATTCAAGAATGGGAGAGGAGAATTGAAAAAAAATCCTACATATGTTTTGGATCACTCACTAATGAATATATATTGTTGTGTCATCACTGTTGGTGAGATCCTTCAATAACAGAAATCATTTATCTTCGATCCATAATTTCGTCGTCGCCTGCTGAGGGAATTCTCTAGGGTTTTCTCTCTAGAGCCTCCAGAGGATTCCAAGGTTATGAGCCTAATCCTAGATCTATAGATAAAGGATTATTTAAAATAAAAACCATCATTGTGTCATTTCATCGATGAAATATAAATAAAATAAATATTTCTTCAATTTTTTTTATTCATTTAAAATTCCCGCAGTGATTTTCCACATTCGACTCGCACCGACCAATGTTAGGTCATTCCTGGGGTAAAGCCACTATTCTGATCACAAAGGTGCTCTCAGATTTTTAATCTAGGCACCTATTTTGAAGTTATTTTACTTTTCAAGGAAAACTGTACACACGTACTGTTTAATATATTTTAATATATTTCAAACATTTATTCTGGGCACACCGGGCCTTGAAATCGCACGTCGTCTCAGTGCCTTGTCTCAAAATTAATCCATATAATGTTTAAAAATAATACATAGGAAAATCCAAGATATTACATTATCCCCACCTTGGGTCTTTATGTCCCCGAAATTCCAAACCAAATGTTAATAAAAAAGATGTGGGTATTGAGCATGAATCTGAACCTCCCGCTCCCAAGTGATCTCCAAGAGATTCATGTGCTTCCATCTAACATGCACTAAAGGAATAGTTTTTCCATGAAGGATCATCTCTTCTGATCCACAATCTCCACTGGGTACTCAGAATAATTCACTCCATCTTTGATTTCCATCTCATCCCAGTCGATGAAATGTGATAGGTCATGCACATACCTCCTCAACTGAGACACGTGGAAGACATCATGTACCCAGTCCAACTGTAATGGTATATCTAATTGGTATGAAACCTCTCCATATCTACTTATTATTTTAAAATAACCAAAAAACATCAGAGATAACTTGTATCCCTAACCAAATCTCTGTAATCCCCATTGAGGTGAAATCTAAAGGAACACATGTTCTCCTTCCTCAAACTCCTAGGGCTTCCATCGCCTGTCAGCAAAAGACTTCTGATGACTCTATATAGTCTTCATCCACTCTTAGATGATCTTCACATTATTTTTAGTAGCTTACACCAACTCTGGTCCCATAAGTGTTGACTCCCCTGGGCCAGTCCAGCAAAGTGGTGACATATAGGGTCTCCCGTATAAATACTCGAATGGTGTCATACCAATGGTGGAATGGTATTTTTTGTTATATTAAAACTCTACTAGTGGAAGGTGATCCTACCAATTATAGACAAAATCTAACATACAGTATCGCAACATGGCCTCCATAACCTAAATGGTCCACTCAGTATGGTCATTTGTCTTTGGGTGAAACACTATGCTCAAACAAAATTGGGTCCCAAACACCTCCTGCAATCCCTTCCCATAATCATGATGTAAAACAGGCATCACAATCTAAAACTATTGTCTATGGAACTCCATGTAGTCAAATTATCTCCTACACATATAGGTCTCCTAATATATATACTGAACTCGGCTCTCTAATATCAAAGAAATGGACAGACTTGGTGAGTCGGTCAATAATCACCCATATAGAATCATGTCCCCTAGACATACATGGTAAAACCATCATGAAGTTCATCAATATCCTATCCCACTTCCATTCTGGCACCCCAATGGGTTGAGCTAAACCCACTAGAACCTGGTGCTCAACCTTTACTTACTGACAAGTAAGGCATCAAGAAACAAACTCTACAACTCATTTCTTTATCCTTGGCCACCAAAACTGAAGTTGGAGGTCTCAGTACATCTTTTACACACCTAAATGTATCACCAAATGGGGTGTATGAAACTCACTTAGAAACTCCTCCCATAACACCACTAGTACTACTGTGTGTCATTTAAAAAGAACAACGTGCTCCCTACCTTTTGAATATCCATCAGGAGCATTCCCTATGGACATATGAGAACGTATGGTCTTGTAATTGGTATCCCCAAGTTGTGCCTCCCTGACTCATTATAAGAGTAGAGGGGTAACAACCATTGACTATAGATAATATTCTCAATATCCATCCATAAAGGATAATTTTAACGAGGCCAACTACTCTGAAGCCTCATTCAGAAACTATGAACTAGATCTCCTACTGAGATCATCTGCCACTACATTCCCCTTTCTAAGAGTATAGACAATCCCAAATTCATAGTCCTAGAGGAACTCTATCCATTGACTTTGTCTCAAGTTCAAATCCTTACGAGAGAAGATATAATTGAGACTTTTTTATCATATTAGATGATAAACCGCTCACCCATTAGGTAGTGTTGCCACATCTTCAACGCGAGGACTACCATTGGTAACTAAAGATCATGGTTCACGTATTTATTCTCATATAGTATCAATTAGTGCAAAACATAGTAAATCACCGCTTGTCTCTGCATCAGGACACAACCAATCCTAGTTCCTGATGCATTGTAGAACACTAAGTACTTGACACCTTCCTCCGGAAATCTCAAGATTAGAGTGCTTCTCAAACTTTGTTTTAGCGACTGAAAATCCTACTGGCACTTTTCTGTCCACATGAAAGGATTCCCCTTTCAATTCAAAGCCTTCCTAGGTGATGATATCCTAGAGAAATCGAGTATGAATCTCTAGTAATAGTATGTTATCCCAAGGAAGCTCCGCACCTCTGTCATACTTTTAGGTGGCTCTCATGCTAACACTACCTAACCTTGGTCGGGTCCACTGCCACTATATCTACTGAGATAATATGTCCCATAAAGTAGAATTCCCGAATCTAGAACTGGAACTTAGAGAGTTTACCATAAATTTGGTACTCTTAGAGTATGTCTAGAACTATCCTTAAGTGTCTTGCGTGTTCCTCCTCAGATGCTGAGTACACATGGATATTATCGATGAAGACTAACACAAACTAGTCTAAATAAGGCTTTAATATCTTCTTCATGAGTCCCATAAACACTGATGGGGAATTTCTCATGCCAAAGAGAATCATCAAGTACTCATAGTGTCCATACTAACATTTGAAAGTCTTATTTGTTATATCCGCATCCCATACACACAGCTGATGATAGACTTATCTAAGGTAAACCTTTGAGAGCCATCGTTCCTCTTTCAACTAGTCAAAGAGTTTATTGATTCTAGGTAGTAGATACTTGTTCTTCATGGTCACTTGGTTCAAGTGTCGGTAGCCCACACAAAATCTCAAGATCCCATCTTCCTTTTTGGAAAACAAAATTGGGGATGACCAGGGTGAAACATAGGTTCTCACAAATCCCTTCCTCTGTAAGTCCTCCAACTGTACCCTCATCTCATGAAGCTCTGAGGGAGCCATATGATATGATAGTGTAGATATTGATGTCATATTAGGGTGTAATTTAGTGCAGAAATCTATATCCCAGTGGGGAGGTAAACTTGCAACATCTTCAGGAAAGACATCCTCATACTCTACTACCACTACTAGAAATTGGAAGGTCACAACATCTATTGCACTGAGGGTTAGGCTAGACAACTGGTGAGTAATCGGTTGCACCCTTCTATGTATGATTTCATCCTATGCTTGTTGGTTTTATTTTTCTCCAAAAAAGGTAATCCTCATTCCATCACTGTGGATACACTTCACCCTTCACCTAAAACAGTCAATCTGGGCATGGACTATAGATAACCAATCCATACCAAGAATGATGTTGTAAGGCCTCAATGCTACCACCAAGAGTTTATAGCCAAAACTCTCACCTCCAAGGGTCAGGTCACACTATCATCATAAGTGTGTGATCACTGAGCCTTCTCGAGTAGGTGTCTCTAAGCATAAGGGTCGAGTCAATGGTTTAACTGGAATCTCTAGGTCTCATACAAGATATGTGGTGAGAAAGGAATGACTAGAAAATGTATCTATAAGTATGATAGATAAAGTAGAAAATACATATATTGTACCTCAAATCATTCCTTAATCCCCTGGGTCGTATGTATCAACCGCATGTAGTTGTCCATGCCCCTGTCCTTCAGCACCCTAAGCCTAGCATGGACGACCTGGGGGTTGTGGTGGTAGAAAGTTTAAATTTCAACCACCTCCTACTGCTCTCCTAGCTCCTCTACCACGTATTCCTCCCTATGGATATGCCTAATCCTTTTTTTGTTTATACCTCGGTGGTCCATCCAATTTTTCTCTATCAACATCGCAGTGGGTTGCACAATCTCGAGTGAGATGTCCCCTACTATAAAATGAATATAACCACCTCTCTCTGGGCTGATTGGACCCACCCTGTGAGCCTTGAACTAATGATCCTATGTCATGGGACCTCCTCTTGAAACATATCCTATGTCTAGGTCCCTAATATTGACATCGAGTCCCTACTACTAAGGTCTCTACACTTGCCTATCCACTGCTGATTGCCATCAGCTGTATCTGCTCATCTAAAAATATTTCAACGACCAAATCCTACTCAAGCACCCCATCATATGTCAAAATGCATAGAGGGATAATGCTGGAATGGATATCTATATGCATAACTCGCTCTAAGGTCTGATCCCTGAAGTACTTATCTCAAACCATATATGTCGAGTACCTGGAAAGGTTGGTGAACCTTGATGAATAATCAGCCACTATCAAGGTACCCCACTGAAGCTAAAGAATCTCATGTATATCTACATCTCTCAACATAACTGGTGTGAAATCCTCTCTAAAGAGGCACCAAAACTCTGTCTATGAACTTTTCAGGAGTCTCGATAGCCAAACTCCACCATCTCCCTACTGAGTCGTGTAGAAGGCTCACCTCTAGGACCACCATCTGATCTACTGGTGTCCTGACTAGATGGAAAACATGGGTCACTGCCTCAAGCCAGTCCTCAACTATCGGGGGGTCAGGCTCACCTCAGAACTTGAGGGTTATCTATTACTGAAACTTGTGAAGCACTCTCAGCCTACACTCCTCATCTACTGAGGTAACATCTGGGGAACTTGTCCCTCTATCGAAGCCTTGTCACTGAGGGTTTCATCCTCATGATTAAGATACCAAATCCTAGATGGTATATGTCATTGATGAATCCTGAAAGTAAAAAAGATGTACCAAGGTCAATGAGTATATCTGGATAGATAACCCAAGAAGAACATGGAAACTACAACCCATTCCTATATTATGCATGTACCATTTTCTTTTCCTACAACCAATGTTTTTGTGTACTGAGTCAAAAATATGGTTAACAGAGTCCTGGTGTATGGATACGTTGGCTAATGCACTAATACGGGATTCCTTAGCCTGAAATAAAAACTTGAAAGACTTGATATTGTTTCCTCAAATCAATCTCACAAACTCTCAGTCCCAAGGTAGAAGTGACCACCTTTGATACCACTCTATCATGACCCAAACTAGTAGGGCCCGTGTTGTGACTCCCCAAGCCATCCTCCAATAGGACAGGGGCTGGTGACTAGAATCGAGTAGGAATATCATATACATGGGAGGAATTTCCTATGTAACTATACACATGCACACATATCCAAGCTCACAAATGCTTAAATGTAAAAAAAACCACAAAGAACCAAATGCATGCATACCACTATATCTCAACCAGAGTATGACCAGAAAGTAAAGTGAAGTAAGGTAAATTAAACTGGGATAGAATACAAGCCCACCAAAAATAGTCTGTAAACCACAAGTCTAACCTATAAGAAAAGGTATTTGGATTACTTTATATATCCATAGAAACACCTTATCCTTCCTGATCTCACAAAACACCATCCGGTCCTGGTTTTCCTAGGACTCCTTCAAAAGTTTTCTCGTCTGCACAAGACACAACATGTGTGGGAAAATACCATGAAGGATTGAGTATAACAATACTCATTAGGACACTCTAAAACCACAAAAAAATATAACAAAGGAAAGTACGGTCATCCCTACATAAGTATATGTCTATAGAACATATCATAAGAACATCCAGATATACTCAATCCAAGAAACGTAGTCTAGAGGTAAGTCACAAATACTGCATACCAACACTATAGATTTATCTCGAAGAATTCCATGCAGCACTCATCTAGGAGAACACACTCCTGAGTCTGATACTAGTGATGATGTCCATCTGAGAGGTACTACTCATTGGGTCTCTCCATGAGAGAGATATGTTAATAGATCTGAAGAGAGATATACGATACACAGATGAGGATCATAGCTATATCCATGGGGTGATACCAAAAAATCAATATGGATTATCCCACTAAGTAGAGGATCGATGCCCTTATAGTGTTGGTCACTTCGATACCACAAACTACACCTAGGGAACGAATAATGAATAGAGGATCCTACTCTGGGACTCTCAGGGGATTCCAACAACTCTATCTTGGAAGTCCTACTGAAGGGATCATAGTCCTATGTGTGGGAAATTATTCACACCAAACTTTATGGAAACAAGAATGTAATGAACCCTAATAAAACTTTTCCAATATACGGTGGACAAGAGAATCAAACCATGTAGAAAGGGGGTACATGGTGTGTAGTAGGGTCACACGTCGTATCCCTTGACTCAGGTACTACCTGTGTACAATGGCCTATGTATTTAGAACATTTCATGTATAAAATGAAGTACATCGTGTGTATAAGGATTCACACACTATGTCCTTCCATCTAGGGTTCGTCCGTGTACTCTGGCTGTGTGCCTGAATACAGTGTCATCCCGGGTAATCTTGCTCGTGTACCAGTACATGAGGTATCCTGTGTACTTGGTCCAGACCATGCCCTGTGTTAGAGTACACGCCATGTAGGCAACCCATGTACTCTACCCCATTCCCATATACTTACCTGAGTACACACTGAGTGGTTCAATGATTAACATACACTGTGTAGCCGGGACTACACGTTGTGTGTTCTGGAATTTCTAGAATGTCATGTTCTTCCTCCATGTGCCTCGGATGATCTCCCAAGTCTCATTTATGTGGTATGTTTACCTAAAAACTCAATATTGAAGGTCGTTTTTCATCCCTAAAACTGAATCATTGTGTTTAGGTCCTTCAATAGACTCGGAAATCCGTTTTGATCCATTCTGACACAAATCGCCGAAGAAATATTTCTCCTAAATTTCTTTGATTCGTCCTTCTCTGTCACTAATGTGCATCAATTGAGTCATACTGATGTTGGATATCCAATTTTGGATTTCTTCTCCAAGAAATGAAGATGCAATGATCGATCGTTTAAACCCATCGAAGAACGAAGAACATGTGCAAGAAATCAGGGGAGAAAATGAACAAGGAACAAATTTGAGGAATGAACCTTGGATGTTGTTTGTTCTGGCCTTGATCCATTCTCTTAATAATGATCGATAATAAAAAACAAAACTCCATAATCTAACCCCACAAATCCTGTAAATATAACCCATCCTGCAAGGTATGATCGAACTGCGGAACAATTTGTTCCTTTGTTGGTCCACGTTTTTCGTTGAATTCAATAATCATAGAGGAGAATTAAAATAATTAATCCTACCACGGTTTTGGATCAATCAATGATAAATATTGATTATTGCATCATCACCACTGGTGAGATCCGTCAATAACGGCATTCTTTGATCTTCGATCTATAGTTCCATCATCGCCTGCCGAGGGAATTCTCTAGGGTTTTCTCTCCAAAGCCTCCAGAGGATTCCAAGGTTTTAATCCTAATCCTATATCTCTATCTAAAGTTTTATTTAAAATAAAAAACATCACTGCATCACTGCATTGAAAAAATAGAAATAAAATAAACATTTTATCAATTTGTTTTATTCATTTAAAATGCCCGCAGTGATTTTCCACAGTCGACCTCTGCCGACCGATGTTAGGTCACGCCTGGGGTAAAGCTGTTGTTCTGAATGCAACAATTCCATCATATTTCTGATCCAGACACTCATTTATAAGTTTTTTCTCCTTTTTCAAAAAAACTGTGTGCACGTGTTATTTAATATATTTTAATATATTTCAAACATTTATTCTGGGTACATCGGACCTCATAATCGTACACCATCTCAGCACCTAGTTTCTAAATTAATTTGTATAATATTTAAAAATAATACACAGGAAAATACAGGACATTACATGCACAGTGATGAGGTTGTGAAAGATGTTTTTGTCTATTTGGTTTGGCGTGTTTGGATGTTGTTAGTGTTTGAGGTATGATGAGATCCATGAGATTTATCTTGCAAGGTGTTTGTTTGGACCCCTTTCTTTCTAGGCTTGGTTTTGGATTCTCGAGGGTGAGAATTTTTTGAAATGTATCTAATGGAATGACCCATGACTTACCATCCCGTTGCATTACCAGTTTTGGGTGTTGGATCCTTTCCTAAGGAGGCTTGAGGAGGTTCTAAGAGTTTTCAATAGAGGATGGAGGTGCGGCATAGCTACTACAGGAAATATACGTCATGTATTGTTAACATGACATTAAATGGAGGTTCACGGGTTTTGAAACTAGCTAGTTCACAACTTGTAAATTAGAAGAGGGGGAGCCTGTGAGATGGATTACATGTCATGTAAGTGGAATTCACAATGTGTATTAAATAAAGGATGAAGGTGATGTTATTTTCAGAAAATTTTGAAATTTTAGGAAACCCAAGGATTACATGTCATGTTATGTTTACACAATATGAAACCAACGTATTATAGGTTATTTTATAACCCTTATAGATGAATTCTCTTTCATTTTACTACTACCTCTATCTCTTGTTTTGTAAAATACCTAGGAACCTTGGGAAGATCTTCTATCCCCATTCCTTCCACTTTGATCCCGCAATTCTGGTGGTTGTTCGTTAAAAATCCACAGTGAGTGATTTATCCTTTTCCCGAGGTTTTCTTTTGTTCTTCTCTTTGGAATTCACTACAGTGATTTTGTTTCGGTTTGGGGTATGATTTGGGATAAATTTTGATGATCCTTGGATTCAGTTTAGGATGATCTATGATATCACGGTGTAGTTGTAGTTCTTTGGAATCTCTTCTTCACTATGTGGTGCGCAGAAAGTTGGTAAAGCACCTTTGAGGTAGAGAATCTCTCCTTTCTCTTTAATGTGTATCATGAGAGAGGGGTCAACTTTTGTTTATATATAGGGGTGATTTTTCTGAATTAATCAAAGATATAGAATTGGATAATTTAAATTTAATGGGGATGTGGAATGATTTGAATGATTTTATAGCTTTGATATTTATTGTGATGTGATGGATTTTATGGTCTTGATTCCCTACTGAGAATTGTGTCCATTTGGGGATTTGTTTTCACTGGATGTTATGTGATGTGACTGTTTTTTTATTGTTGTTATATCACCCTAAAATTGAAATTTTATAAACACTTATATTTGGATAATCAAATGGTTTCCCCATGATTACGGTTTGTGTTATAACTCCCCAAAAATAAAGTGAAATGTGATAAAATCCCATTTTGAAAATATATAAAATGATCTTGTTGGGTTTTGATGTGTGGTTGTGCTTATGAGATGGTAATATGTGATTGTGATGCTATGTGGGGCGGTGAGGTGGTTTTTTCTTGTCTATGCATTTGGGGTGGTGATGTGGTTGCTGTTTGGCCATGCTTTTGGGGAAGAAAGGTAGTTGTTGTTTGGACTTACTTTTGGGTGGTGAGGTGGTTGTTTTTTTGTCATGGTTTTGGGGTGGTGAGGTGGTTGTTGTTTGGTCATGTGTTTGGGGTGGTGAGGTGGTTCTTGTTGGGTCGTGCTTTTGGGTTGGTGAAGTCGTTGTTTTTTTTCTATGATTTTTGGGTGGAAAGGTGGTGGTATGATGGGGATGATGAGCTATTTGTGATATATGGTTACTTTTTTCTAGATGACTAAGCAATGATATAATAACTTATTTAATAATTATTGAAATGTTTTGGGTTTGTTTTGGTTAATGGGATTGAAATGATAAATGAAAAAATAAATATTGGGTTGTGTGGTAAAATTTGGATGATGCTAGATAATGAAACAAATGGGTTGGATAATGGGAATTGTTTTGTGGTGTGATGTGGATTATGGTTTTTTTGGTGTCATGCATTTAGAGTTGGAACCAAAAGTGGCAATGTTGTGAGTTGTTTAGTGTTTAGTTATGAACCCGTAGTTTGGGATTCTGTGTGGCTATATGTATATACTTTTATATTATTTGTAATTTCTATACACACTTAACCCACATTGATCATTATGTTTTGAAACCCACATCGTCACCCTAGGGGTGTTTTTCCTAACATCTAGTGAGGATGGATGGATGGGTACCAGCTCTTTATTTCTCTCTCTTCTATGTGAGCTAGTTATTTCATAGGTTATGATTGTCAGAGGTCTATTAGTGCACTAGATAGTGGTTGTGATATCACAGGTGTCTTTGGGTGAGTTATGATGTGGTAGTTCTTGTGGGGCGGTGATCCCAGGTGTATTTGGGTGAGTTGTGATGTGGTTGTGCTTATGGGGTGATGAGCCCAAGTGTCTGTGGGTGAGATGTGATGTAGTCCAGGTGTCTGAAAACATGATGAGATCGGATGGGGTAGATTACAGTGGAGGTTATGCATGGTAGGAGGAGGTAATGAGGTTGATGTCCTTAATATTCACAATACACTGCTGCTCTAGTTGTTGTTGTGGATGTGTTGAGGATTGGGTTTTTTTTGGACGAGATGTGATGTGGCCATTCTTGTGGGGTGGTGAGCCTAGGTGTCTTTAGGTGAGATGTGTTGTGACTGTGCTTGTGGGGCGATGTGGTATATAGAATATATGGGAGTTACAATATGTATGATTTTGGGGTGTGGGAGCGGCATACCTATAGGAAAGTGGTGTGGGGTACCCTTTATCAATGTGACTCATGCTATATTATATTACTTGGATTGAGCTATTTAGTTAGTGTGCCTTTGTGAGGTTGGGTTTGGTTAGTATACCTATATAGGTGCTATTTGGTTTTGATGTTTATTCATGGGTGCATTAGTATGATTATTTCATATGTGCATGAGAGACTTTGGTTTCCCTATTGAATATACTTGTATGTTCACCCTACATATATAAACTGATTTTATGGTTTCTATGAGGACTACATAGACCGTGCTGGAAATTACTTTCTTGGACCTTGGATAGTTGTTGTGTCACTGCTACAAATTTACTTTTGGGTATTTAATTTGAATATTTTATTTATATTAGTTTTATTTATACATGCATGTTGGATGGTTTTGGTTTCCTTTTATATTGTGTTATGGAGTTTTTCTTGGACGATTCATCTTATCTCCCGATCCTATTTCTATTATAGATGGTAAAGCCTCTCATACATGAGATTTTTATACCCTCAGTGCCAATCTCCAACCCAGGGCCTACTGGAGGTAGGACTCGGGGGGTCATTATCTCTCTTCTCTCATTATATTATCTTTTGAGGGAGATTTTCATGACACCTATAGTCTTTTTTTACCAGTTTATTAATAATTCTTTCATAAAATTACTATTTCAGGTGATAATTTCTTTGTTTCTCATGTATGTTTTGGTTTGGTAATTTCGGTCCTTTTTATTTTATCATGGTTCCATAATTTAAAAAATGTTAACCATGATATAAATATCATATATAATAATTATATATGTATTTATAATATCTCATAAAAGTTGTATATGGTAAAATGAGTTACACCATTCATGGAGATGGTAGGTCGTACGTACAAATGAACGTTATTTATATTTTTTCAATAGAGGGAATGTAAAAAGGGTAAATAATATTTTAAATTTATAGAACCATAATTATATAAAATATTTCATGTATACTCATTAAATATATCATTATTACCATTCATTTCAAAATAAAATGAACAACGTTTCACATCGCTACATGGAGGCAGTAGTCCACACGTACGCACAAGCAACATTATTTTTTTCCAATGAATTGTAAGGTAAGAATATATAGGTGATATCATAATTAAAAAAGTATAATAATTTCACAAATATCATATAAAAATGAAAAATCCATCATTATATCCATTTGTGAGAGGCAGTAATAGAAAACAAATTAAATCGGTTCATGAGGCGGTAGCCCATTGTACACATGATTGACAGTTTTGCTTCCCATTTGATGGAAGAGGATACAAATATAGTTTATTTCATTAACATAAAAAATATAATCATATATTAAATACTTATTTTAATATTTTATCATATTTTGATAATATTTTAAGGAGTTAACAAGTAAAATGAAAATGCTTGCTTAAGAACATTACCTCTTCTTCGAACAACCTCTTTAGGTTTATACCTAAATCCTTCCTAGATAGACTTTTTTATCAAACCTATGCCTCTATAATGTGGGTAGTGATGTAAGGAAGGTATTTTTTTAGGTATTTTATGAACTAAAAGGATTTTTAAGTGTGAATAATAGAAATTATGGGGTGGCCTTTTATAAGTGGGAGAGATGACACACATGGAATTTTTGAAAAGAAAAAGTGATACCCATTTTTTCACATGAAAAAAGCCAAAAAAAATGGATCATTATAGAACCATGGATGATATAAGGTTTAAATATGTCTATAAAATAGTAATTGTACAAGTTTCTTGGTAATTTTAACACTTATATTTTTAGTTTAACCCCCGGTAAACATGTTTTAACATTAACTGCATCAATTAATTTTTACTGTTTTTACTATTAATTATGACCAAAAATTAAGTTATTATTATTATATAATATTATTTATGTTTATTAAAAATATTTAATCCATTTTTTAAAATTCAATTAACATAAGTTTTTGAATTTAATTTAAAATTAATCCCAAAAACGCGATGAGAAAGCAGTTTTCCAAAGAGAAAATTCTCATAAGTATAGAAAGTTTTAATATATAAAATCATAATTAATTTGATTAAAATGACATAAATTATATTTATTATAATATAATTTAACTAATTTTACTTTCAAAACAATTTTAAATCAAAATGTAGCTTTTAAATTCTTTAAACAAAATGGTGGTTTTTAATAAAAAACAGTGTTTTTCACTATTCATCAAAAAATAATCTATTCAGAAAATTATAAAAAATTAACTCTAAGATAATTTTGACATGATGATATAAAAAATTAAGTTAATTTTTTAAAATAAATTTTCTAAAAGTGATAAAAAATAATTTTAATGTATGTGTGTAAAGCATGATGAAACGACCTTTTAGAAAAATACTATTTTTCAGAAAACATTTTATTTTATTTTAAATGATTCTTATTTTGTTTCTAATAAATAGGTAACCATTTAATTTATTTTATTCATGTATAAACTATATAATTTTGATAATTTATTTATTGCTATTCATACAGGCTAATTTAACAGCTAGGTTCTAACAGTATACTATGTTACAACTCATTTAGACTTAAGGTTACATGTATCCCAAGTTATCGATGATATTAAATTTAAAGAAATATATTTCATGGGTCATTTAAGCTTGTTGTTTCATTTTTCATATGATTTTTAACACAATTTTCTTCTTTTAGAATCTCAGGGTGTTATAGTTGCAGCCTTCCACCTTAGTTCTATGTATCTCCTTGGTTGGTTTAACCTCAGCTCAGTATGGAACCTTCTCCTCTCACCTTCAATCCTTATTTTAAATATGTATACTCACATATAGATGTGAGGAACCAAGAGTTTTAGGTTACATAACATAATTCATGGACACACAGGTCCATTCCTATAAAGGAGTAGGGGACGATTCACAAATCGTCATATTTAAAAATAAATTATTTCAAATACCCGCGCAATAATAATTAAATTAAATAAAGTACAACACATATATAGTCCATTCCATATCATGATCATCCACACATGAAATGACTAGACATTTAATAAAACTGGATTTCATTCATTTTTATTCACTCTTTATTAAGATAAATCACCTAAATTAATTATCTTATTAATTCATTCATTCATTTATCTTAATTTTTTATCTAAATAATACTAAAAATAAACATACATTATAATTTTAAACAAATTAAATTAACTAATTTTATCAAAAATTAAATAAATACATTATGTGTACTGACAAGGGATATGATGTGTACCCTTCTGGTTAGTTACATGGAATATATAGGGTGTAACACAATCAGCGCCACTCTGCTTCACTTATATGGTGTATACTACTTATTTGTATGGAATGTAACAACAGATAACATGGAAATTATTAATTTTATCATTTATATCATGTGAAAAAAAATCTGTCACACGGTTTCTACCCCAGATACACACTGTGTAGTTTTATTTACTTCTACAATTAATATTTTATCTACGTGTTTTGACTCACACCACACAAATATAAATTTGTGTATCTCGCATGAGCTAGCATGGATTACACAACATGTACACTATATATCATCCCATTACTTATTTTTAGGTTTTCCTTGACCCTTTTTTCAACTCTTTTAACTCGGGTCTTATTTTGGAGTCGTTCTGGGATATTTTGGAGTTTTTTAGAGACTTTTTGTGTTGTACACGGTTGGTGCACATTTTGACCAAATTGTGTACCCCCTAGTGAAAATTTTGCACCCTTTGGACAATTTCAAATGAATAGTTGGTGCATGGATTCCAAAATCATGTCCCCGCCTAGGGGAAACTGTGTTCCCAAAATAGTAGGAGTGCATGGTTGGCACACAGTTTCCCCTAACCGTGCACCCCCTCTAGCTAATCGTGTGTGTAGGATTTTAAAGTTTTGAAAATTATTTTAAAATTACCAAACCTTATGATTTAAGTTCCTAATAACCCCATTAAAACTTAACATGATTTATTCTTCGTCAGAGGATCCCAAGAGGTGATTTTGTCCCCTCTAAACCCTTTCCTTGGAGGATCGAAGCGACGTTGATCTTGATCGATCTATTATGGGTAAGTGGAAATCCTATCATATAGTTTCTTCCAATCTCTCATTCTCTCCTCCTTAGATTTTTAGGGATCATCATGTAATGGATGGATCTAAACCCCATTTGATTAGATCTTGATTCTAGTTTGTCTTCTTAGATCTTATATTCCTTCATTATTTATTGGCGAGTCCCATTGTAGGTGTTGATTTTTGGATATTTGAATTAATTGTAGGTGGTTCCATAATTCATTTCCCTTTGATTGAAACCTTGAATTAATTGATTAAATTGATATTAGTTTTTAAATGATTTACATTTCTGATGTTTTCTCTCAGGTGCGCCCGCACATCCGCGCATTGGTTTACATGCACTCGAAGCTTTGTTGCCCCGAATTCCCACTTTCCAAAGGTAGGTGAATTTTAACACTTTCAATAGATATGTCTTCTCCTTGATCTAAGTGAGACGATGGGATGTTGGTTCCTCCTTCCATGGATTCCTTCTTGGAGCTCATTTCCAAGTATGGGTCTCCATCATAGAGTTAACTCATGTTTGTGGAACTTATTCCCAATGTCATATCTTTGTGGACACCAATTAATTACACTACTTTTTTATGGAAATTCTTATTTCATATTGATATTGCAACAACCTTTGTTTTGGAGAGTATTCATGTTGGGCATCGTCGGGAATGTATGAACGTTGGGATCATTAGTTACCTGTATTCTTCCTCTTAGGATGGCATCTCATTGAGGAGTCTTAATCACGGAAACCAAGGTATCATGTGTCGATCACGAGGTAACTAATTACAATGGATTATTTCCTCAAGGATTTCACCCCAGTAATCCCATGTTTTTCATGAGGTGGATGACGTTGTGGGCACATATCTTTGAGGGCTTTCACCTCAGGCATTCCATGTTTTTCATGGGTAGTTGATATCATGGGAACATAGCTTCCAAGGCTTTCACATTAGACATAACATGTTTTTCATGAGGTATATGATGTTGTGGGAACATATGTTATAAGGATTTTACCTCAGGAATCTTATGTTTCACATGAGGTATGTATTTGGGGCCAGGTCGTGATTTTAAAATTGTGTGGAGATTAAAAAAAGGTTTATCAGAATTACCCATGGATGTGGATTAAGAAGGCATGTTCCTAGGAGGTAAAATTATACACCATGATCGGAACATCCCTTAATAATGATCAAGGCATGATTTTAATGCCTTTTGGAGACAAGAATAGGTTTAACGTCTTGTGGGGACATGGTGGGCGTGGGTTTAATGTCTTTCAAGGACATGATAGATGCATGTTTAACATCTTGTGGGGACATGATGGGCACATGTTTAACATCTTTTGGGGATAGTATGGGTGCAGGTTTAAGATCTTGCGGGGAAATAGTGGGCGTAGGTTTATCATCTTGCGAGGATATGTTGGGCACAGGTTTAACATCGTTCAAGGACATGGTGGGAGATCAAAATATACCATGAGGAAAATCAAGTAGGTTTGTCCCTAAGTAGGATGATGTCACACCAAAAAAGGTTTACAGTTGGTTAGGATTCCCCTTGAGGAAGATCCAAGAGGTTGATCAGAATGCACCTTGAGGTGGATTGGAGAGTTACATCCCTAGGAGGGAGCACCTAAGTTTACCATTAGTCGGGATTGAACCTCAGGGATCTGTCCTACATACCCTATTTAGAAGATAGGGATAAAAACCACATAGTTTGATGTTTTAGTTTAAGGTCGTGTGATAGGACTGATCCATATGGTTTAATGTCATGCGATAAGGATTCTCATATCATAGAAGGAGCACCGGTGAGGGATGGTGTAGGGATTACACATTGAATATTCCCTTTGCAAGATGATTTCTCTTGGTTGGAATGGTATGGGTCCTAAACATTGAGTTGTGTAGAGGATCTCATTCCATGGGAGTCATATATGGAGCATCTTGTGCTTGTAGCACAGCTTATGTGGGGCTTATTCATGTAAGTCACCCGCTATGGGTGACTCATATTGTATGGGAGTGGGGCTTACACATGAATAATACCTTTTTGGGTGACTCATATCCTATGGTGGGGGAGAGGGTGTCATATAATAATGATTGTACATGATCCATCCTATGTTCATCATACAGGGTAAGGCTACAATTTTATATCAAGTGTTGAGGATGTTTTCCTGCAGTTTAACATCGTATGACTAGGATGTGAGACTAGGTGGTTTTACATTATGAAGCTCAGATGTGGGTTGACTCACTCCTCACCCCTCATGATTTTTTGACCATCTCTCATGCGCCTTTGGGTGGGGCATGGATTTGGCACTGCCATAGTTCAATTATGGGAGGAGTGTCCAATAATGAGGTCCACATTAGAGTCCTTGTGCTCAAAAGAAACTAGGGTTAGAGTTACCATGCTCAAAAGAAGGTGTTGTGAAGGTATAGGGGACATCATATAGGGGACTCATAATTTTTTGTGTGGAAGTTTGGATGGTTGAGAACAAGATTTGCGTGAGCCAGAGGCTATAACACAAGGGTTGGTCATAGAGGCAAGGGTCATAGGTTCGATCAAGATTGGATTTTTTGTGCAAGGTTAGGGTTTTGTGCAAGTAGAACCTATTCACGCACCTGAATTATGTTCATAGGAGTTGGGAGAGGATCACTAAATAGTGGGAAAAGTAAAATTTGGGCCCACATGAGGTTTATCATGCAAGATTATCTACCTTGGGTGATCCATGTAGTGTGACGTTGTGAAATATGGGTTTTACATGCAGTGGAATGATGCTTAATCTTTTGAAGGGTCTCCCTAAGTGGGGGAATGACCTTCTATTTATAGTAAAAAGTTTTAATGTTGGGAATGAAATATTTTGGACATGAAAGAGGTATTGTGTGTGGGTTCTTCCTCTATCAATGGGTTTCAGGCACAGAAACTGTCGTTTTGACGTCGTATTTGGCACGCAAGACTATTGCGTGATACAAATGCATGTAGGCTTGTTTCTTGCATGCTGGAGAGAATTCTTGCACATGGTGGCCTTAGTATTATCTTTGGTCTTTGGAATGTCTGTAGAAACATACATTTTATTTTTCATGCAAGGGTGTTGCACATGAAATTTGAATCCTACACGCACTCACGAAAAGTTGTACACACATTTTGTATCTTCCTCAGAACGGTCCTTTGAGGTGGGATGCATGCTTGGTTTTCCCAAAACTAAACATTTGTGGCCTCATATGAGATTTTAGTGCCAAAAAATACCCCCCCCCCCAAAAGAATATGATCTAAAAGGGGAACATAAGTTTGGGTTCTAAGGGAAACATTGAAGAGAGGTGTTGATTCTTGTAGTTGCATGCAAAACCTAAACCACATTTCTTACTATGTTCCTGAGCAGTTAGCTACTACCAGTCAAGGGATACACAGATAGGCCTATGCCTAGGGAAACTAGTGATGGTTGAAATTCTGGCATCTGGAAACAGATTCAACCTAGAGGTACCTGTGTTGGCCCAGATCTAAAGCATACTGTATTATGTGGTGAGGGGAAGAATAGTGATGAGGATCTAAGGGACATTATAGATTTTACATAGTTGGATCATAGTGAACATCAGGGGTTATGAGTTTCTGAATTCCATCATCCCTTCAAATTTTGGTCTAAGGCTGTCCCTTCTCAACATTTTAAGGGTCCGTCCAGGGATTCTTGACAAAGTTTGGGTCATGATTCGGATCATCAACCATGAAAACTTCAACTTCCATCCCTTCTCAACCCTAGTTGGCTTGATGGTGGACACCCTACAAGGGAAATGGGATCAAAAGGAGTACTTTCAAAGTTTCAAGGGTGGGGTGATGGTGTCCAGGATTTAAATCCATGTCTATAGTGAACCATACATGCCACCCCACTTCTCTAAGTAGTTCAAGTGCCTCCGAAGAGTGATTAAGAGATTATACATGGGGTCCATGAGGAGTGTCACCCTTTTATCCTTCATCAACTATGGTGTATATTGGTGAACACAATATCATGGGGAAAAATTTACATCTACCAACCAATGGAGACGTTTTCCTATCGACAAACAATGCTAGCAACTAGGTGATGACATATCCAGAGGAATTGTTGCAAAAAAAAAATCATGTGATCAATATAGAGAGCGTAGTGCTGGAGCAACAAGGTGGTTGGTGGGATATTCTTCGAGGAGTAATCTAGGAAACAAGGGCATCTCAAGATGGAGTCATGGTGGGGAAAGCACAAAGTGTGGTTTCTCCCTCACCTCATAGAGGAGAAGGGTCTCATAAGTGACCTTGGGGAAAATAAGGTGGATTCTATGCTAAGATGAACAGTTCTAGGGAGGATCCTGAGAAGAAGATGAGGTATCTGCTATAGCTGGCTATAGATGCTATCTTTATTTCTCTCTATTTGTCTTGGAGGATGCTGCTAACATCCACATCAATGGAGGACTTGTGGAAAAATTTTATTCAATATGGAATTGAGCTGCTAGATGTCAAGCCCATCCAGATCATGCTTAGGGTGATCTTCCATCATAGGCATTTATACCTGATGGCCATGGATGAATATGAATGCTGACAGGGGGATTATGAACCCCCTTATACCTCAGTGTGGGTGATTCTTGGTGAAGATCCAAGGCAGTAGGATACACCACCTATCGATGATTTTTCTAAGGATGAATCAATCAACGAGGAAGAGGAGGACTCCAGTAATAAGTAATACTGGGGGTCAGTTACCAATCGAGGGAGTACCTAGAAGAGTAGTGAAATTGCATCCTCATAGGACAATGGATTTTTTGAACTACTCAAGGTAAGTCTTAACTTACTTTCCTCCCTTGATCCTTCCCTTTTATTATCCAAAAGCTCTAACTGATGTTTGTCTTGTACAGGAGCAGCTCGAAAATGGGAAAGGGGTCCCTATTGAAGAGGGTGATGGTGTACTAATGGGTGCTAAAGAGAATTTTCCTGAGTCTATACCTGAGGTTGAAGATGCTGGTGGCCCAGGTGAGGAATTCAAGGTGAAAACCTCAAAGCCTCAGTTCCTACCAGTTATCTAGGGGGATTGTTCCCTATCATTCCAATGGTAGAACCCACTACTAAGGAAGTGGCATACATAGGGTGACTCATTATCGAAATTCAATTCCCCTAAGGAAATAATATATTTTTATTCACTTTGACCTTATCATATTTTCATGGATCCTTCACATCAACATGTTTGTTTTTCCTCATTTATCTCCCACTCAATCTACACAATGGGATTTAGCATCAACTGTTGAAGTACCAACTGGTGTTTAGGGGCCTCTTATAGTAGAGATTCGTACCAAGACTCGAGGATTAAATTTTTTGATGCTCAACCCCTATAAGTTTCTCACTCTTAAAATAGTTTAACTATCAATTTGTTGATTGAATTAACTGATGTGTTCCTTTTTCAAGCAGTACTTGAATGGTTTTCTACCTAGAAAGCGGATAGGGCCCGAACATCTGGGGTACCTACTCTAATAGTATTTACAGTCCTCGAGGAGATGATCATTCAAGCTAATCTGAACTTAGTTCTAGGTGAACATTTTGATGCAGCCGTGAGGGATGCCACTGCTGGGGTGGAGCTCAAGGCTGGTGAGGGTGAAGCTACTAAGTAAGGGTTGAGTGAGGATGACTGACCTCATAATATAGAGCTTAATCCATTCAATAGGATACCAGAAGAGGATTATGTTACCACCATTATTATAGTTTTCCCTAAGTATGAACTTTCACCTCCTGAAGATAAAGAAGACTCTAGGCATGAGGTCAAAAAATAAAATCATATAGTTCAGTGAATGGCATGGAGAAACATACAAAGTTTAATGACCCAAACCCAAGAACAAGACATGGTGAGTTGGATGGGGTCCCACCACCACTGGTTATGTAACATGAGCACTAGGGGGTGGATGCTCATAGTCTTCATGCACTAGTCTTCAACTTCCTTGTTGAGTGGGAGCATGAAGGGAGCCAACATTTAGGGGTTTCTTGCCACCAACAGAGGTCTTATAGCACTCATAAGCTCTAGAAAGTCAATCATGAAATCCAAAGTATGGAGGAGAAAATGAAAGATCATGATTACTTTCTCAGTACTCAATCACGTGTCTTTATCCAACTGAGGGATTAGCTAGAGGAGGCTGAGAATAATATGAGGAAGGTGATATCTCATATAGACAATCTTCAATATGAATGGGACTGATCACAGATCATAGATAATGAGTTTTATCCTACCACCGGTGAGGAGGAAACAGATCTTGGGAGGTAGCGGTAGGACTTTTAGGCCACATGCCAGAGGTTTGCAGAGCTTAAATACTCAATTTCAAAAGAAGATCCATAGGGTAAATTTTTCTAGGACTTGAGAGTGGCTCTGATATGTGGATGAACCTTTCCAAATTCCACAGTTTTTTTATTTAAAATTTCCTGCATGAGTAAACATATTTCTTCTTATCTTTGTTAATTATTTCTCCATGATCATATTTTTGAAACAACCAATGACCAATCCCCAAGATCGCATGAGTCATGATCAGTGTAAGAAATAGGGGACAACCATATGATTTCTCATTTGTATGAGAGTTTCAGATAATCATTGCACACTTGGGGTATTCTATTTTTGACTGACCACCAAGAGTGTTCTGGATAAGAGAGTTTGTGGCTAGATAATAGGGCCCTTGGGACAACCGAATTGCTTTTCCAATGTGCACTAGTGCACAAATGGGGTAATGCCAGGGGAATTGGATTTTACCCAAACAAAGGGGAATGAAGAGTGTGAATCACAATGCCCAAAATCTAGAACACAAGGAGGGTGGCACAATGATATGGGATAACTACTAACCATGTTTGAAACACATCATATATACCATTATCCTTGAATGGGGACAAACAAATGAGGGTCGGCTGCTGAATATAACCTATATCAGAATGTTTTCCAAAGTCTTCAAGGGTATTGGCCTAGGATAGTAGGTGATCCTTGGCTAGACACCATGCTGTTAAGGATTTCCCTCGAACGTGGAGAAGGATGAGGATCTAAATAAGGTGCATGAGAAGCATTGGAATAAAATGATGTAATGTTTGAATAGATTCCAGCACTCCAAGAATTACATCACCATGTCTTAGAGCACATTGGTTTGTTCATATCTGTCTAAATAAATTCAAATTTGTTTTACAGGGAAGCATTTGCTCAGATGTCAAGCGATAGCTAAAGATCATGGATGATGTGGTAGATGAACACCACTAGAAGAAGGGATTCTTAGGAAAGGTATTAGGATGCCTTAAAGTTTTATGTCGTGAAATGAGTATGATAGAAACATATTTTTACTTCATATGATGAGGAAGGTTCATTGTACAGTTTAACATCATGTGATTAGGACACATCCCATAGTTTAATGTCATGTGATCGAGATGGTACACATAGTTTAAGTCTGTATGTACTATACTATAGAAAATCATTTAAGGTCATGTTTCATGGGATAAAGGTGAAGTGTCTCAATGGAGATCACATGGAATTTTAGGAAGATTACCCAATGTGAATGAACCCAAGAAGTCACCTGAAGTTTCATAAAACACCCTTGTTGAATTAGGTTCTACTATTAGTTTAAGTTCATAGAGCTTGGACCGTGGGATTAATACCCCAAATGGACATGTGTAGTGAATCAGAGTGAAAACCCCAATGTGAACAAGGGATAAGGATGCCTAGTTCCACACTACATACTCTTGAGAGGATTTTCAAATAGTTTAAAGTCATGATTCTTGGACTAGGATATCGTGCAGCCTGACCACATTGGTACACTTCCTACCAAGAATCCTAAGATCATGTGATCCATGATTAGACTAAGAAACAATGAGTGATGAAGATATTTTCTGGGAACATGGAAGTTCAAAATAGGGGTAAGAAGGAGTCGAATTAAGAATGTCCCCATGGTCGACTTTCTTGCTCGACTCACAAGAATTCAAGAAAGGGTAACACAAAGGGTGTTATAATTCCACCAAGACAATAGGAGGTGAAAAAGAAGGTAAATCAAGAATTTTGAGGTCTATATAAAGGGTATAATTATGTTTAGGGACTACTTTTGACCATGTTCAAAACATATGATCCAAAACTACACTAGTTATGAATGGAGAGAGAAAATTCAGGATCGATTGTTGAACAAGTTCAAAATATAGGATCTAATATTTTTTGCCAGAGATCCATTAAGGAATTTCCTAGTGTGGTTGGTGAGACTTGAATAGACACCATTTCCATTAAAGGTTACCTTTTTTATTTGAAGTATGATGGAAACCCAAAATGATAAGGACTCAAAGTGTGGAGATGGATCGAGGGAATGTATGTGTGGGATTCAACACTCTAAGTTTCGTGCCACAGTTCATCTGAGCACATCGATTGGGAATGTCATAAAGTAGGATATAATCCTCTAGTATGGGGAGTATCAGATCATCTCACTTTAGGAGGCATCTTGGGTTTTTTCCAATGTATCATGTTCATCTCATACTTACCATGAGACATCCTGCATTTTGCATACAAGGTAAGACCACAGTTTAACAATGTTAACCAAGGATGTTAGTCTTGGAATTTTAGAGTCATGAAACCTGGAATAGGGTTTTTACTGGTTTAAATTCATAGATTTTGGACTATGAGAAAATAGTTTAAGGTCATGTTGCACAAACCAAAGTCTCTTAGTTTAAGTTCATAGAGTTTGGATCATGAGTGGATGCCTCAAATAGATATATGTAGCATGGAGAAGTAAAAAAACAAACATGAATGAAGGGACATGGAGGCCTATATCCACACAAAATATTCCTAAGGATACTTTTATATAGTTTAAAGTCATGATACTTTCACTAAATGGGAAATCAGTTTAAAGTCATGACATAAGGACTGAAAAAAAAAGGAATTTTCTTCAAGGATGCTTGTGTGGCACGAAAGAGGTAAAACCTAGCATGAATGATCCATAAATGGTTTATTCACCACACAAGTATCGAGATACAAAAAACACATGGTTTAGGGTCATTAGTCTTAGACCAAAATAGGGACCAAGGGCCCAAGGGATAATGAATTTTTGGCTAAGCCTGGAAATGATAATTTTGTGCATCATTACATATCCCTTGAGGATAGGAATTGATCTAAATGTAGTTATGGAGGTGGATGAAGACAATTTAAGTCCATATGGTATGAACCATGGACAAAAAGGGGCATTTGAGGTTGCTCATGGGGTGAAAGAGTCAAAACCTGATGTGAATGAGGAAAAGAGGCCATGTGCCACATGAAGCAATCCTGAAATTGGTTGCACATAGTTTAAGGTCATACGGTATGGACCAAAGTGAATAGTTTAAATTCATGTTTCTTAGACTAAAGGGGATTTTTTTATAAGGGTATATGTATGGAATGAAAGAGGTAATACCCGACGTGAATGGATCCATGGAGGCTCATGTACCATATATTCACCCTAAGACAAATTGTATACAGTTTAAGGTCATAATTCTTGGATAGTAACTGAGGATAAGGGGTCAAAGGGTTGGTTAATTTGTGGTTTTTCCTAGAAATTATAAGTACAAGAATCTCTATATATCCCATGACGATGAGAATCAATCCATATGTAGTTCTAGAACACAGCATGATAAAAGACCAACACTGGTATGGAAAATCCTCTCTGGTGAGAGGAATTGAGGCTCCCTATGATAAATATGAGGCATCCCATGTTCGGGAAATGGGGTAAGGTTCATTGACCACTTGGGATCCAACTTTTGTGGCTTCATTATAGGTGTCATTTTCATTCAGAGAGACAACACCATTTCACCTTGGAGAAAACAGTAGAGGTGAACCATCTTGTTGAATGCTCTGGATATCCTATTCTAGTGCCTCTCTAGATTTTGAAATTCCTAAAGACTTTTCTCTTTGAGGACTTCTAGCTCAGCTAGATGGACTTATGCTATTTTTTCAGGAGTATGTTTGGGAGGTTTTTGTTTAACACCTCGATCTATCCGTTTTCATATGCATGATAGCGGGAAGTATGGTTAGACTAGATATTATACTTACCATATAATCACTTCATCTCAGTGGCTTGAAAGTTGGTGCCATTTTTTTGGTGAGAATATCATGAGGAACTCTGAATCAGCGGATGATATGGTATCTCATGAATTTAATCATGGATCGGGACTTGACTTCCTTGAGGGTAATCGCTTCTACCCACTTGGAGTAGAAATCTATCGTGGTCAGAATGAATCCACACTAGTGATCTATTATTAGTGGGTATGGTCCCACAAAATTGAGTCCCCATACTGCAAAGGTCCAATAATACTTGGTGGTGTGGAGGATATTTTGTGGTCGATTCATAAAATTGGCATGGATCTAACATGCATGACACATCTTGGAATACTCGATGAAATGATGGACCATGGTGGGTTAGAAGTAGCCCATCCTTTAGATCTAGTGGGATAGATTCAATCCTACCTGATGGGAACCACGAGAACTGGTATGAACTTCCTTCATAACCTAATAAATATTGTCTCCTTGGATGCAAAAAAGGATAATTTCATCAAAACCTTGCCTATATAGAGTCTATTAATGGTTAGGGCCACTCTGGAGGGTAAACTATGCTACATGTCGATGTATTCACTCACGATTAGCTTGATCTAGTGGAAGAACACCATGCTGGAGATACTCGACAAAAGTAATTGTCTAATTGGGTATTTCCTCTATTGTGGGGGAACCCAGGGGGGGCCTAATGTAGGAAAATACATAGTCATCTAGTTTATCTATTGTATATCATCATCATCTGGGATGATGAGTGTTGGGAAAAAATATATCAAGGTAACATTGCAGTATTTTTGGGTTGATTGTGTTTGTTGACAAAGCAGGTTTTCATGGATATTTTTCGAGTTCCCAAGAAGTTGTTGAAAATACTTGTTGACAAAGAACGATGACAAAGGAAAGGATGATCTGGAGGCGGTACAAAAGAGCAGTACAAGGTGGCACCGTTTCCCAGTGTTTACCAAATTTTTGGGGTCCAAAATTTGGAATTTGGTGAGCATCGTGAAAAGTGGATTTCCATGAAGATCATATTTTTATATGGAAAAGGAATGAGTTTCGTGAATATGGGATGTATGGATTGGATTTCGCGAAGGCCAGAAAAATGGAGGCGGTGATGCTTCGCAATTACGTCAAAGCTTCGCGAACGGCAGAGTTGAAGCGCATCGCGGTGGTGAAGGGCTTTGCGAGGGAGCTTCGCGGCGAAGGCGTGAAGGAATGTTGACGGTGATCCTTCGTGATTACGATGAGCTCTGCGAACAGAAAATTTCCATGGTGCTTCGCGATTTGGACAGAATTTCGGCGGAAACTTCGGAGCTTCGCGATTTGAGATGACGTGGCGTTGACTTCACGCAGAAATTTGGAGGGTCGGTGGAATCGCCTATAAATAGAGGTCGACCCCCTCGAGAGAAGTAGGGAGAATTTTCAGAGAAAATATTTTTCTCTTGTATTGCGAAGGAGGTTCACGGAGCCAGTGTGCTTCGCGAAAGAGGAGCTTCGCGGCAGCTATTGTAGCTCCGCGAAACCTGCGAGCTCCGCGTTGGCTTAGTAAGCTTCGTGAGGGACGTTGCTTTGCGACGGCTTGAGCTTCACGAAAGTGCTTCGCGAAAGTGCTTCGTGAAAAGGCAGGGGCTTCGCGAAGGCTTGTTTGAGCTTCACGAAATTGGGAGCTTCGCAAAATAGGGTGCTTTGCGAAGGTGTTTCCAAAAGGAATTGCCCAGTGTTCAGAGGCAAAGAGGTACTCATCAGTGGATGAAATTTGGACATTAATAGAGCATCCATCATCAGTTAAGGATGTGTGCATTCATGCAAATGAAGAGACCTACAGGTCTATAAACTGTGAGTGAATCCCTTTACAGAGCAGTGAGCTTAGGAAGAGGAAGAAGGTGATCCTCTCCACCGGCAGTGAGCCAGAGAGAGAGAAACAAGGAGTGACCCTTGGGAAAGTAGTGAGATGACCCTAAACCTTGTAAAGGCAGTGAGCCTGGGCATAGAAGTGATCTAGCCCGAACCTTGTGAACATTATTGGTAGTGAGCCTTAGTGGATTTGGTACAACGGCACATCGTCGTTGTATGCTCCTTGGACATAGCCCAGTGCGGGTGAACCAAGTAAAAATCTATGTGTCTGCCTAGTCGCTTCCCTACATTGCATTCAAAGAATCATCATCAGACAAACCAGAAAAGGACTGATCATAATAATCACACAAGAGAAAACAAAGTGATCATTGTAATAAATTGTTCAAGATCCAGTGGGGTAGGAAGAACTTTGAAAAGAATATCCATACCCTGATTCACCCCCCCTCTCAGGGTATATAGGCCCCTATTGGCCCTAACAATTGGTATCAGAGGGATAGGTTGCTTTTATTAGATTTGTTTACTCATACTTTGTGTAGTTGATTTGTGTTGATAAATCAGTCTTCTATTATCTCGGTGTGCCATGGAAAAGGGAAAAACATCAAAGAAGAATCAAAAGTCAGGTGGTATTCCTCAGTGCGAAAGTGTTTATGGAAAAAGTGAGATTCAACTAAAGGAATCAAACAGCTTGCTGAAGGAAGGCTTGGGTGAATCAGATAGGGAAAAGATAGATTCACTCAATGATTCTGTTGGAATGAGTGAAGTACTTAAAATTCAAAGTGATGCTGAAACCACTAATGATGAAGAATTTTCAAGGAGGACACTAGTTGATGTCATTAACATGACAAAGGAAATGGACCGGAAATCGGATGAAGAAGTCAAATCTAAAGAAATCTGGATCAAAGTATTGGAGATTGAGGTCAACAAGCTAAGAGGCTTAAATCAAAGGCTAATTGATATAGTTACTGACCTAACAAAGAAGAATGATTCACATGCTGAAGAACTACAGAAGATGGCTAAAATGAAAGGAAAACAAAAGGATGATGATTATGAAGAGAGTCAAAAGTCAGATGAAGTTCAGAATCTGAAATCTAAAAATGGTGATCTTGTGACACAGCTTTCTGAACTAGTACTGAAGAATAAAAGTCTACAACAAGAGAATGCATGTTGCTAAGATTCTGTTGTTCAAGAAAAATTGAAGGTAAAGGAGCAAAGTGAAGTGGTGGAAAATATTACACGAGAATTGAAATTTGAGATGAGTAGAGGAAAGTATCTCAAGAGAGAAATTGATGCTCAACATGAATCAAGTAAAGTAAAGATTCAGAAGTAGAAAGAAGAGATAGAATCAGTGAATAAGGAAATGGAGAAATCTAAATATGAAGATAAGCCCAAGTTGAAGGATGCACTGCACTTATTATTTGACTACCCTTTGGCAGGTGATGATAAAATGAAATCTAAATATGCTACATCAGAGGAGAAGCATGAAAGGATTGTATCTTCCCAAAGGCCATCCTTTTTGGGAAAATCTGGAATTGGATATGATGATCCCACTCCTATACAGAATAAGAAAAACGTAGTGAAAATATCTAGAGGTAAGAGAGTTGTGAACAGTTTCAGATGTGAAAGGAATCCTATAGGTGCTGGAGATAGGCCTACGATGACGGTTCCAAGAAGTAGTGACGACATGTGCTATTTCTGTGGGATTCATGGCCACACATAAAGCTTCTATTTAGAGGCTCAGGAATACATTTTAGGCTATTTTAATAGAAACATTGCTAAATCTGAGAATAAGAAGAAGCATCATGATAAATCAGAGAGAAGAGTTTCTCAGAGGAGAACATTCATCAGATGTTATTACTGTGGAAGGATGGGAAACACCATGAGTATGTGTCAGGAAGCTCAGGAGATCGATGCTGGAAGAATAAAACAAGTTGCATCAACATCTCAGCAGAGAAGTGATGAAATGAGGTATTCCTTTAATAGAAAATGTTTCATATGTTCTGATCATGGGAATTTGGACAGAGAGTGCAGCAAGAATAAAGCAAGGAAGGAAAAGGAACCCAGAAGGAGATTACCAACTCCAGTGATGCATAATGAGAAATTCTACACTAGGAGACAAAGTGGTAAGGTAAAGAATAGGCCTAGATCCTCAGGGGAATTACAAGGAGATGGGTGAAAGGTGTATAATTCACCTCCTCTGTCACACTCGCAACATATCTCTCAGAGGGAACATGAACAAATCTGGAAGAAAAAGGGTAGAGATGCTACAGTTGTGAGAAAGAAGAATGTACAATCAATGGAAGACTCACCATCGGTGAAAAAGAGTGTGGTGACTCAGATATCTGATAAAAGAAAGATGAAAAAATAATGTGATGAAAAATTCGCAGGTCGTATTCCACAGCGAAAACTAGAAGAAGATGCAAGATCCTTACAATGGTGGAAGAAGCAAGGGAATATAGAAAGAAAAGATATTCCTGCTCCGAGAAATAATCAAGGAAAATGGAATTTTGGTAGAACCTCAAAGAAGGAAATGTGTACTAGTGGGTTTATACCCCAAGCGGTGAGAAAGTCCGAGCCTACCAAATCTATGTATCAGAAAAAGGCTCAAAATGTGGGCAATTAATGCCTAGTCATATGGCCAGAACAATTGAAGTTGGATAGGCAGCTGGAGGATGCAAGAAAGGAGTGTGATTCCCTCCAAGAAATAATCAAAGGGTTGACCCATCAGGATCAACCACTATCCTCATCTTGAGGATTCGATAAATAACCCCTCTCCCTACGTATATAAATGTTATTAACTGATGATTCAAGTGTTTCAGGTTTTAGGTAGATACGATCCAAGGGGAAGTGGCATCTAAAGATGCAAAGTGTAGCAGTGATATGCTTCAGAGTTTCAATTGACTCAAATCAGGTTCCAAAGTTGAAGAAGAAAGGGAGCAACAGAGCACAATAAGAAATGATTGTGTTATTAACTTCATATCTTGTTTCCTACACCGAGTTCCAACTCAGTAGGATTAGAGACTTTGTTAATGGCTCAATGCCAAGTGAAAGACTGGTATAAGCGATGCAGGTGGAAAATGAGAATAGATGGTGAAAGAGAAGAAGAATTTTTATGGGCCTAACACCAGGAAGTGTTGAATAACATAGGGGGAGCATTCAATAACTGAATCAGATGCAAGAGCCATCAAAGTAATAATTGGATGACTCAGCTCATGCATTACCTATCGAGGGAAGAAAGAAACACAGGGAGAAGCAGCAATAATCATGCATCTCATGCTTATCTTTTTTTTAATATGACAATGTGGTATCAGCTGACTGCTTTCAGGATACCAAGAAGCTGTGAGGGAAAATCAAATGCGTGTCAACAAAAATCTGAGAGAATAAGTTCAAAGAAATGACATCAGTGAATAGTGACACAGATAAAAGTAGCTGAAAGAAATGAATCCACTGAAAAATGATTCAGTGAACAACTTCCTGATGAAAGTGTTGAGGAAGTAAGCAACATAGGGATAGCAGAAGTGGCTGATACTGATTCAGAATAAGACACTGATGATGAACAAGAAAGTGTCAAGTCTGTGTCTACAAGGAATCCAAAGATCTGAGCTGAAATTGATAGACAGAATATCATTGGTGATCAGTCGGATTCATTTTAGACAAGAAAAATCTAAAGATGAAAAGTGCGTTCATGCTATGAATGAAGAGCTAGATCAGAATTGAGAAGAATCAGACGTGGGAGATTTTTTCGAGGCCAGAAGATAAAAACGTCATCGGGACTAAATGAGTCTATTAAGACAAGATGAATGAATATGGCATAGTGATTCGGAATAAATCACGAATGATGTGCAAAGGAGACTCCCAAATAGAGGGAATAGATGGTGATGAGACATTTGCACCGATTGCAAGGTAAGAGACAATCAGATTATTCCTAGCCATTTCAGTGCAAAGAAAGATCAAAGCGTTCCAGATGGATGTCAAGACTGCATTTCTAAATTGGTTTCTGGAAGAAGAGGTGTACACTGAGCATCCAAATGGTTTTCTCATTCATGAGGATGAGAACAAAGTTTTCAGGATGAAGAAGGTGTTATATGGGATGAAACAAGCACCAAGAGCATGGTACTCAAGGCTATATCAGTATTTGAAGAAGATTGGTTTTTAGCATGATGGATTTGATTACAAACTCTATTTCAACAACAAGAGTAATCAAAGGATGATGAGGCTGGTCTATGAAGAAGACATAATATTTGGCGGATCAGATGAAGCACAGTGTGACACAGGGAAGGAATGAAACATTAATTTCTCAATCTGAATATGTCAAGGGGGTCTTTGGAAATATTTGGAATGGAGAATTCCAAAGAGATGAAGACTCTGGTTTCTACCCGGATGAAATCATCAAAAGATGAAAGTAGCAGGGCAATTAATTTTCCTGAAAACAGGCAGATTATCAGCAGTTTGTTGTACTTGACCACAAAAAATCCTGAAATTGTATTCGCCACATGCAAAGCAGCGATATATCAGTGTAATCCCAAGGAATGCCACATGCTCGAAGTGAAAAGAATGCTTTGGTATATCAAGGGAACGGTGGAATTTGGATTGATATATAACGACAAATCTCAGACAGAGTTATTGGGATATACAAATGCATACTGGGCCGGTTCAGCAGATAATAGAAAATCAACGTCAAGTGGTGCATTCTATCTTGGTGGATTGTGTATTTCTTGGCTAAGCAAGAAGCAAGATTGCATTTAGTTGAGCACCGCAGAAGCTGAGTATATTGCGGTCACTCAAGCATGCACACAGTTATTGTGGATGAAGAAGCAGCTTGAAGATATGGGAGTTGAAGTGAACTCTCCGATCGGAATCCAGTGTGACAACTCAAGTGCTATAAATCTTATCAAAAATCCCGTACATCATTGAAGGACAAATCACATTGAGATAAAGTATCATTTTATCAAGGAGAAAGTTGAGCAGGGAATCGTGAAGTTTGAGTATGTGCCTACAGAACTACAGGTTGCAGACATTCTTGACAAAGGTCTTACCCAAGGAAGCATTTGAAAGGCATCGACTGGCTCTGGGAGTTCAGTCGATTCCCCGCACTTGAAACAGTGTGGATGTGCCCCCCCCCCCTCCCCGAGGTATGATGTGTTTTACCTAATGTGCTGATATGTGTTCTCTACTATGTTACAGACTACAAAGGAGTGACCTTTGGGTTCGTTGACAAAGGGGGAGAAAATAGTGATTGTTCAAGGGGGAGACAGTGTGGCTATTTGAGAAATCATGATAGATACGAGGAGAAGCTGACCAGTGGAGCATCCAGATAGGGGGAGAAATGAGCAAGGGGGCAAGTTTTAAATCTGACGATGCTAGAAGTGATCGATCAAAGCATAGATATCACGACAGTTGAGGATCATGATAAAAGCAGAACAGTGGCGTTGGAATGGTGAGAGAAGGTTTCCAGCTATCATCAATTGGGATCAGTGTGGTTCAACAATTGGTATCAATTTAAGAATTGGTATCATGTTGGAATCGACAATTGGTGTTTGACATGAAGTGATTCATTGATGAACTTTTCATACTACTCTTGTTTCTCACGCCGAGCATTGCTCATGTGGGCTTAGAGTACGTGTTAAGTGATTCCTTGAACGTTATCATAATCACAAGAGGCGAATGGTGGTAGTGGCTGGAAGAAGACTCACTGAGGTATCAAAGTGCAGAAAATCATTCTGAGCAGAGTTGTGAAGAGTTGTCAACAAACCCAAAGGGGGAGATTGTTGGGGAAAAATCCCTCAAGGTAACATTGCAGTATTTTTGGGTTGATTGTGTTTGTTTACAAAGCATGTTTTCATGGATATTTGTCGAGTTCCCAAGAAGTTGTTGACAATCCTTGTTGAAAAAGAACGATGACAAAGGAAAGGACGATCTGGAGGCAGTACAAAAGAGCAGTACAAGGTGGCGCCGTTTCCCAGTGTTTGCCAAATTTTTGGGGTCCAAAATTTGGAATTTGGTGAGTATCGCGAAAAGTGGATTTCCATGAAGATCATATTTTTATATGGCAAAGGCATGAGTTTCGCGAAGATGGGATGTATGGATTGGATTTCGCGAAGGCCAGAAAAATGGAGGCGGTGATGCTTCGCGATTACGTCAAAACTTTGCAAACAGCAGAGTTGAAGCACATCGCGGCGGTGAAGGGATTTTTGAGGGAGCTTTGCGGCAAAGGCGCGAAGGAATGTTGACGGTGATCCTTCGTGATTACGAAGAGCTCCGCGAACGGAAAATTGTCGTGGTGCTTCGCGATTTGGACAGAATTTCAGCGGAAACTTCAGAGCTTCGCGATTTGAGATGACGTGGCATTGACTTCGCGCGGAAAGTTGGAGGGTCGGTGGAATCGCCTATAAATAGAGTCAGACCCCCTCGAGAGAAGTATAGAGAATTTTCAGAGAAAATGTTTTTCTCTCGTATTGCGAAGGAGGTTCGCGGAGCCAGTGTGCTTCGCGAAAGAGGAGCTTCACGACGGATATTGTAGCTCTGGAAAACCTACGAGCTCTGCATTGGCTTAGTAAGCTTCGTGAGGGACATTGCTTTGCGACGGCTTGAGCTTCGCGAAAGTGCTTTGCGAAAGTGCTTCGCGAAAATCCAGGATCTTCGCGAAGGCTTGTCTGAGCTTCGGGAAATTGGGAGCTTCACGAAGTAGGGTGATTTGCGAAGGTGTTTCCAAAAGGAATTGCCCAGTGTTCAGAGGCAAAGAGGTATTCATCATTGGATGAAATTTGGACATTAACAGAGCATCCATCATCAGTTAAGGATGTGTGCATTCATGAAAATGAAGAGACCTACAGGTCTATAAACTGTGAGTGAATCCCTTCATAGATCAGTGAGCTTAGGAAGAGGAAGAAGGTGATCCTCTCCATCGGCAGTGAGCCAGAGAGAGAGAAACAGGGAGTGACCCTTGGGAAATTAGTGAGCTAACCCTAAACCTTGTAAAGGCAGTGAGCCTGGGCATAGAAGTGATCTATCCCAAACCTTGTGAACATTATTGGCAGTGAGCCTTAGTAGATTTGGTACAACGACACATCGTCGTTGTATGTTCCTTGGACGTAGCCCAGTGCGGGTGAACCAAGTAAAAATCTCTGTGTCTGCCTAGTCGCTTTCCTCCATTGCATTCAAAGAATCATCATCAGACAAACCAGAAAAGGACTGATCATAATAATCACACAAGAGCAAACAAAGTGACCATTGTAAAAAATTGGTCAAGATCCAGTGGGGCAGGAAGAACTTTAAAAAGAATATCCATACCCTGATTCACCCCCCCCCCTCTCAGGGTATATAGGCCCCTATTGGCCCTAACAATGAGAGTGATGAACCTCTAATGTTCCATGTGAATGAATAGGTCATCCTGGTTAGGATCTAAAAGAGGCACGGCTAGATTATCCAAGGTGTTAGCTCGGCCATTTTGTGACTGAGGGACATGAGTTGCTTCTGGTTGAGAAGGGAACTGGGTAATCAACTAGAGAGTGCAATCTTGAAGTGGCATGAGCTATAGCTTCCTGACGACATAGTTAACCTTAATTTTTTTGATGACTAACTTGGAGTCTCCCTTCACACGTAAGTGGGGAACATGAATCTCAAGTGATAGATTGAGACCAGTGATGAGATCTTGATACTCTTCCTCATTTTTGGTGCATCCTTTTGATATAAGGAATGAGTGTAGAAGTATAGCCTATATCAGGGTGATGAATGTGATCGCCAATCCTAATCTATTAATCTTTGGATAGTTGATCCTTCCACCAGTTGGGATCTGGGAGGCACCATCAAAATGAATCTTCCAACATGGTATATCCTGATCCACTGAGATGATGGCTTCATCTAGGAAATTTACATCTTGGGGCAGATCTTCAGGGTCCATATGGGTGACTAAAAAGTCATCCAATGCCTGATACTTGTCGGATTTCTACAAAATAAACTTGATGTCGAACTACTGAAGGATAATTTCCTAGTTTGCTAATCTTCTTGTCAAATTGGGGTGATTCATAATATACTTCAGTGGGTACATATGAGACACCGGTTGTATCTCATGATGTTGTAGACAATGTCTCAACTTCTACACCACAAAAACTAGTGTGATGGAGCTCTTATTGATAAAAGAGTATTTAGCCTCTATGTTGAGTAACATGATACTAAGATTGTATAAACTATTCTCTCTAACTTCATTGTTTTTCTAGGTGATAAGTTCG
Organism: Viscum album; assembly: GCA_963277665.1. Lineage (NCBI taxonomy): Eukaryota > Viridiplantae > Streptophyta > Magnoliopsida > Santalales > Viscaceae > Viscum > Viscum album. The sequence continues at coordinate 1,914,216,564 of OY728155.1, forward strand.
TCGAGGGACCATTCCAGGGTGGCCATGTATAGAACCAAAGGCTTCCCTAAGATGGGTGGTATTATAACTAGAGGTTGTAGAAGATACTGATTGATTTCCTCAAACATGATTTGTAACTCCTCATCCCACTGGTAAATGGTACATTTATTCATGTGGTTGGAGAAGGTATTACACTTTCTGGACAAATTCTCAATGAATCATTGTATGTAGGCTAAGTGTACTTAGAGGACTCAAATCTCCTAGAAGTTTCTCAGGGGAGGCATCTAGCTTCTGTCCTTGATCTTCTCTGGGTCGATCTTGATGCCTCTGTATCTGATGAAGAATCCAAGAAACTTCCTCAAGGTAACCTCAAAGGAACACATCAAGGAGTTCATCTTCAAATTTCAGGACCAAAGGAAACTGAACAATTTATCAAGGTATTTGAGATGGTCCTGACACTAGAGGGATTCTACCACCAACCCATCCATGTAGCATTCCACCAACATCCCTAGGATCAGTTTGAAGATGCGGTTCATGGTATGATGATAATTGGATCCGTTATTCTTCATACTGAAGGGAATTACCTAATAGTAAAAGTTACCTTGTGGTTCCCTGAAGATGATAGACTCCTAATCCTTGGGGCCATCTAGATTTGATTTTATCCTGAGTATCCATCCATAAATGAGAGGTCCTAGATCCCGGATGTGGAATCAATCAACAACTCTATCATCATAAGGGGAAAATTGTCCTTTAGGCAATGGCAGTTTAGGTCCTAGAAGTCGATACAAACTTTGATCTTCCTATTATTATTCTTGACTAGAATGATGTTGTATATCCATTTGGTGTATTATAATTCCCTAAAAAAGCTGGATTTGATAAGATTATCAACCATAGCCGCAACCATGGCACCATAAGATGGGTGCATATTTATGGGAGGCTTCTTAAACCCATAATGAGTCACTGGAAGACCGAGGTGGTGAATGGATACTTGAGGTTATAGTCCTAGAATCTCATCATGAATCTAGGAAAACACATCACTATGTTGCTTCAGGAAATCCACATACTAATATTTTTCCTCTAGGGGTATAGCTACACTGATCAGTATTTTCCTCGGATCTGCCTTGATACCAAGATTCACCTATACCAGCTCATCAATAGTGGTGGAGACACCCTATTTAAATTAAAGTATAGAATATTCTAAATCCTCTTCATTATATGGTGTAGGAGAATCAGTGTGAGGATACGATTCACTAAAATAGATGAATCTGGGGGAGCAGTGGTGCCTTCTTGTTTGAATGTAGAATACTCACTAGGGGACTCCTACTCTGTTAAAACCATGTTGATGAAAGTTTTCAAGATGATTCCATTAGGCCTTCAACTCTGGGGTCCATGCTTGATGTCAAAGCAATGGTGTTGGGTCAAATTTCATAAATTAAACTATTCTCTGTGGAACGGGATGGAGTGTTGTGAAATGGTGGTCATGGGGGAACCTCTCGGTTCCTTATAGAAGTAGGGGATTCTGGTATCATTTGGGCTTATCCTATGTAAGAGTATGATATAATATTTGGATGTTCCTTATACTTAGGGATGTTATTTCCTTTTCTGTGGTAGATGAAGAAGCAACTTCCCAAGTCTGGAATTATGGCTCCAACTGATGAATTGGGAGAACAAAATTTTCATCCAAGTCTTACCATGGACTGGTTGTGTTGGTTGTGTGCTTAACCTAATTGGTTTGAACCTAATTCCCCTCTCTCTTGTAATAGTCGACATCCAAATAGAGAGCTTCACAAGAGTTTAATGGGTACAAATAACCATAAATCATGTGTAATCAACCATTGATGGAATACTTGAGGCATTGGTGATATAAGGATGGGACTGATGCATTCAAATGAAGCTAGGGCCTACACATCAATGCTTTGTAGGTAGTATCTTTTGAGACTACCACAAATTTGATGCTTTCTATCAAGCCTCTGAACTAAGTATTCATCCAAATTTTTTCACATGGTTTTTTCTCAGTCCTATCATAAGCTTGAATTTTTAGGTCAAAGGGACTCAAATATTCTTTGGTCAGTCCAATATTATGGAGTGTTTGGGTCGGGATGAGATTAATCCCAAAACCTATGTTCACCAGGAAGTAGTAGATTTATATTACATTGAACTAGACTGTGATGTAAAGTGGGTAGATGTTTCCCTAGATGAGGGTTCATTCATCTTATTTGGAGAATGAGATGATGTCTTGACATTCCTCCCACTCAACCTCCTCTTCATAGTAGGTCTCTACGACTGATAACTTTGTTTCAAATAGGAGGTGTATTTTCAAGGCTTATGTGAGGGCCTCACGTATTTATATTGACAAGTGGATGTCCTTGAGGATCAACATCCTTATAAGTATTCTAGAAAGGTGCTTTAACACTTCATACTTCTAGGAAAAAGGCATGCTTCTTCCTATAGGGGTATGATCTTTGGATGGAGGCATGACGGATGTTGTCGGTTGTATAATGGGTGATGTCGACTATACTATCAGGCTCTGGATGGAACTTTAAATATCCTCCTAATCATCAACTAAATTTCCCAAAACCACTATCATTTAACTATTGGCTGGATAAGTCCTAGCTTTAGATAGACATAGCTAGTCACGGTGTGGTCATAGTTGTTCTTCCTATTCAGTTAACATGATTAGCTATGGTGGGGTGTCTAACAGAGTGGGATGGAAGGAATGTGCCTACTGAGCTCTACGCAACACTTTCTAACTAGTCTCGGTGTCATACAAAGCTCAAGTTGAGGCATTGTACTAAGTATTCTGGTGGATTAGATGTCTTTGACCTCTCATACAATAGTGTCATTCGGAATCATTTGAGGGATTCACAGGGCATTTCTCATTATCGGGAAATGTGAAGTGGTCCATAAACTCGACGGTGTTCATAGAGGCATACTCATTATCATTATTATATATGTCTTCAAATATTGGGATAACCCTGGGGAATATTTCCAACTTTGGAGGCATAAAATTTCTAAGAGTACAAGATGGATTCATCATCGGTGGGGGACTCTATTTTCCCTTATGTTGTCAGTTTCTACTCTTCTAAGACTTAGAATACTACTACATGGATGCGGAAGAAATGGATGGAGGAGTCATAATGATTGTATGAGGTTTTGTCCTACTTAAGCAGGCACAGATTACACTATGGGCATGATCAACTACTCTATGAGCTAACTAGTCACCACACTTCTGATTCCCATGGTTGGAAACTTCTTTCCATTCACTAGAAGCCTCGTTTTTGTTGTCAAGATTGGAAGAGAAGTGTGAAAATTATGTCAGAATGTTACCCAACTTTACCAAACTATTATCCACTTGTTACTAGAGAAAATACTTGAAAACATAGCAGTCCTTAATGGTATGTCCAAGGATCTTGTGGTAAGGAAAATAATTGGTGTTGTCAGTACATCTGGCTTCCTAAGACCCCCTACACTCTATAAACTTTAGAATACCCTTCTCTATGTCACTAAGGAAATAACTGGTAACCTTTACATCTTTTAATTAATAAATATAATTCCTCTTTTCCATTAATGGAAATATGGGGGCCTAGCCCTGATGAGGATTTGGATCTTGATGAGGGGTTGGATCCACATTCACTCATCTAGGAGGATACAATTGGTGTGGTGGTTCTTGACAATTCTATATTAGGAGAGTCAGTGCTTGGTAAGGATGATGCACCTGATGAGGATCTACTAGAAGATGGGGAAATAATTCTAATAGATCAGGGCCTCCACCAATACCATAGAGGCATTCTATGATTTTTAGTATCTTCTCACATGAGATGGATGAGGAAATGGGTGTGCCTGCGTGGATTGCAGCAAGTATTCCTCCAAACTATGGGCCTTATCAAAAAAATCCTAGAACCTTCATGGTATGTTTTGGGTGATAAGGTTAGAGACCAACTTGGTCTTGAAATTTTCTACATGCATCATTAGTAGCTGTTCTTGATTCGATGACATGTCGAGTGAATAGATGAGGCCTTTCCACCTAGAAACAAAATCTGTAACTCACTCATCAGGATTTTTCTTACACTTTAAGAGTTCGGAAATGATTTTCTTTCCTGTAGTGGAGTTAAACTGGTAGAGTAACTTCCTATGAAGGTCTTCCCAACTAGTGATGGACCCTATGGGTATCTGGTTGTACGAGATGAACATAGGTCCTTCCAATGTCTGGATGAATCACTGGATCTTGGGGGCCTCCTACTGCTCTAGGGTTCCCAAAATGGTTCCTCGACTTGAGATGAAGTGGTCCAAGTGTTTCATCAGGTCACCCATCTCATTTAACGGGGAAAATATGGGGTTCCCAAAATATGGTGGTTCTCGTATGTCCTCCACCCATGTTGGGTATGGATTACTGTTAGGTGGGATTTCCACCTTTCACCTATCTATATCCTAAAGGCAAGCAATGAGAGAGGCTATAAAAACATCCTAGTGAGGGTTCTTATATTTATAAGGATCCCTAACCACCAATTCATTGACAAGATCATCAACTTGGTAAGTAGGCTCATTGGCTTGGGGAGCAACATGACCTGGGTCTCAAGTAGGGTGATCACACTTCTCAAGAAGGTTTGGTGACTTGTATATCAATAATTTTCCGTATGATCCCACCTCACTCTAGTGCATGGGATTACTAAGACTAGGTAGGGTTAACTTGCCAAGAAGTACTTGGTGCTGCCCTTGTAGAGGAGGAATGGGATCATATCGGGCTATGCTATAATCTAGGAACCAATTATCCGTGAAATCAGTGAGTAGTTTCTTGTGCTTCACAATCTACTATATTATGATGTCCATGGTGGATGTTGCCTCTGTCTTTGGTGTGACCTCATAAGGATCAGATTACTTGACCTTATCCTTTCCCTTGTTGAAATTCTGATGGACCAGTAATATCTTAGTGGGGTCTCCAAGGTCGAGTTCCTGCCTTTGCTGGTGGGTAAAAACACATATGTTAAGGTTGACCTAGTATTGTACTACCCCTAGGGGTAGATCTTCCCTGTAAAACTTTGTGTCAGTGCACCTATTCTCATGTAACTTAGGAAACCCCATGTTTACCATAACTATACCTAGAGGATAATTTTTATCATTGACGAGTAAGTTAGGCTATCGCATGATAGGGATGAAGTGGAGGGAATCATATTGTCCCCATCCCTTGATTTGTACATGAAGGGATGCCTCTTCCATAATTCTACAGAGCACTGTGAGGATATTATCACATCTATGTTGGAGTTTCTAGCAGTATCTGAGAGATCTAAGGTGCAGAACAATGGGGAGTGCTGCTAACTAAACCCTTCAACATTGCTGATAACTATCTTCAAGGTTCCCCTGGATTCTTGGGTAATCCAAATGATGATCACAGAGGCAATGAAGCATCACCTAGATCATCTTGAAAAAACATGTGACCTAAACCTCAGTGATAGATTCTAGAATTTCGAAGTTGAAAGTTTCATTTATCTAAAACACCACCAACAAGTAATCAACAACCAGAGTATCCCATAGGATTTATTTCTCAAAATCAAGTCCTTGCTCTTGATTAGTGCAAACTTCAATCGACGTTATCCAAGAGATGGGCGGTGTCACCAAGGTGGTTCGGTGTAGTGGCTAGTTGGAAAATAGAGGAGACACTGCATGATCCATCTTCTCACTATTTTTTGGGTCATCTCTTGAAGAGGGTAACAACTACATCATCACATCCATGTAGGATGGTGTGTTTTCCATTGCCTCATGCACAAGGATGGAAGCACTCATTGAGGGATTGGTTAGTTTCTTACCATCTAGGGGAGTTATCCAAATCCATATCATCACTCCTATGTCTAATATATAGGTTGAGAGGTGGGAGATTGGTGATGATGAGGATGGATGTATTGTGAGTTCATGGAAGAGATCCAGAAATTCTTCCACCTACATGTACCTACGGAGGGATATGAGGATCTTGTGGATTTCACCTTCTAAGATGTTGAAATTCACATTTTTGAGCTCCTACCCCAAACTTTGGCAGTCAGGGTGGAGACACCATTATTGATTCATCTACGTCCTCAATTTTGAACATGTCGATGAGGATGATGATGACTTGGCACTTCCCAGTATTTTTCCTTCAGTGGTGATTTTTCTCCCTTCTTCCCTAGGATATTTCTTCAGGGTAGGGTAGTTCTTTGGAATAGGGAGGACCTCTGTACTGGTGGGTTGGATGAGAAAGAAGATACTCATGCAAGCTTAAGTGGGTACAAGAAGGACCTCTATTCTTGTGGGTGGTAACGTAGGTAAGACCTCCGCTTTGGTTGTTGATGAAGCAGGGAGGACCTTCGCTTCGGTTGTCGATGAAGCGAGGAGGACCTCCACTTTGATCGGGAGTATGGAGGAGACCTCCATACTCATTTTTTGAATAGTGGGAAGGACATATACTTAGGTTGCTGATGGTTTGGAGGAGACCCCCATACTGCATCTCATCATCACGGGTGGGCCTGTAATGGCTGTTGGGGGCACCAGTGATTAAAATAGTCAACCCAGCCGGAATGTGGGGAGGATAAGGTCTTGATCCAAATCAGGTGATGATGTATCCCTATTCATTGATGGTAGGGATCTAGTAGTATTTTACAGTAGTGGCAGGGGCCACTGGAGCTGTGGAAGGTAATTACCCTTGTTAGGCATTCTCCTGAACCTATGCTCGACGTTAGCATCGGGGGGTTCAGACTGGGGTCAGTGGCACATGGGTAAAGTCCACCCAATCTTTTACCTAAGGTACCATTCATTACTATCACTGACGAGTCCTAGAAGGATCCCTCCTTGGAGGTTCCTAGGTGGTAGTTGCATCCAGGGTGAATTGGGTATCCCCCACCTCCTCGACGTAGGGGAACGAGTCATAGGATTGCTCTGGGAAGAGTCTCCTGAAGCGATTCACCATTGAAATGGGGAGTGGTTTCTTCCTATGAGGCCCCTGGGGGGGAAGTGTCAGTGAGGCACTAAAACTTATAGGTCCCAGTGAGCTATGTCCCTTGTGAGAATGACCCCATCCTGCTCGTACCGACATACGAGGGCGTCCATCACCCTTTGTTGGATGATATCTGAGGGTGATACGGGGCATGTTCACTCAGTATCCATAGTCGTGGTGGAAGTCATGATAGAATCATGGTTGTGCAAAATTTCCACATCAACATTTCTCCTACTCCGATGTCTGTGAGCATTGGGTGATTGATTTTCTAAAGCAAGAATCCTGTAAGGAAGGTGGATTCAGTTGTTAGTATGGATACAAGTAAATCAATCCCAATTCCCCAGCACCATCCAATCTTCTAAAGTGGAGAAGGATCTGCACTAACGATGTCATAGACTGGAAATTTCTAACATTTTCTACCCCAATTTCTGTAGAGTTCCATACTAGGCCCACCATTTTCTTGGTTGGACCTGGCACCACATTTCTAAATCTAGTGACATTCTAATCTGTTGATGTCTTGAATGATTCTAGTCCCCATATTGAGTAGAATAGTTTCACATTAGTTTCACTATTTCTTCTTTCGATGATTTCACCTGGGCATTCCCACACATCCTCACATTGGTTTGCGTGCATTGAAGGCTTTGTTTCCCCATATTACAACTTTCCAAAGGTGGTAGGATTTCCTCACTTTAATTAGTGATGTCTTCTCCTTGATCAAAATAGGATGATGGGATATTTCTTCCTATTTCCATGGATTCCTCCTTGGAGCTCGTTGCTAAGTCTGGATCTCCCTCATAGAGTTAAGTCATTTTTGTGGAACTCATTCCCAGTGCCATTTCATTTTGAACACTGATTAATTACACTACTTCTTCCTGTATGTTATTATTCCATCTTGATATGGCAGTAACCTTAATTCGGGAGAGTAGTCACGTTGGGCATCGTTGGACATGTCTGGAAACTTGGAGCATTGGTCCCCTATATTCTTACTCTCAGGAGGAAATCTCATTGAGGCATCTTAGGCATGGAACCCAAGGAATCTCATGTCAATCACAAGGTAACTAACGCTAAGGGAATATGTCCTCTAAGGCTTTAACCCCAGGCATCCAATGTTTTTCATGGGGTGGCTGATGTCATGGGTTCATATCTTCTAAGAATTTCACCTCAGGCATCCCATGTTTTTCATGAGGTAGCTGGTGTTGTGGGGACATATCTTATAAGGCTTTCACCTTAGGCATCCCATGTTTTTCATGAGGTAGCTAGTTCCGTGGGTACATATCTTCCAAGGATTTCCCCTCGTGCATCCCATGTTTTGTATGAGTTATATATTTTGGATATGGGTCATGAATTTAATGTCATGTGGAGATAGGAAAAGGCTGATCAGAATTCCCCATGGAGGTGGATCAAGAAGGTGTGTCCCTGGGAGGAAAAATGTCATGCCATAATCAGAATGTCCCTTAAGATGGATCAAGGCACAAGTTTAATGTATTGTGCATACCGGAACAAGGTTAATCTCTTGTAGGGATATGGTGGGCATAGGTTTAATGTCTTGTGGGGACATGATGGTCTTAGATTTAATATCCCATAGGGACATGATGGGTGAAAGTTTAACATCTTGAAAGGACATAATAGAAATAGGTTTAACATATTGTGGGGACATGGTGGGTATAGGTTTAAAATATTGTGGGTACATGATGGGAATAGGTTTATTGTCTTGTGGAGACATGGTGGGTGATCAAAACACCCCTTCAAGAATATCAATAAAGTATGTCCCTAGGATGGATGGTGTCACACCTAAAAGGTTTACTGTTGGTTGGGATCCACCTTGAGGAAGACATAAGAGGTTTATTAGAATTCCCCTTGAGACAGATTGAGGAGGTACTTCCCTATGAGGGAGAACCTAGGTTTACCATTGGTCAGGATTAAACTTTAGGGAGGCGTCTTGTGTATGATGTTTAGAATACGGGGATCAAAACCCATATAGTTTGATGCCTCTATTTATGGTCATCTAACAGGAATAGTCCATATAGTTTTATGTCATGTGGTAAGGACACTCGTGTCGTGAAAGGAGTGTCGATGAGGGATAGTGTGGGGATTAAACATTTAAGTTTCCCTTAATAAGAGGGTATCTCTTAGTTGGAATTGTATGGGGATTACATATTGAGATACCCAAAGGATCTCATTCCATGTGATTCATACATGGAGCATCATGTGCATGTAGCATAGGGTGTGTGGGGCTTACACGTGGAATTTTCCCACTACAGATGACTCATCTCCTATGGTGGGAGAGATGGAGTGGGGCTTACGCATGAAGATTCCCTCTATGGGTGACTCATATCCAATGGTGGGGGATAGAGTGGAATCCTTTTATGATCATACATGAGGCATCCTATGTGTTTTTCATATGGTAATGCTGTAGTTTTATGTCATGTGCTGAGGATGTTGTCATGTAGTTTAATGTCGTATGACTAGGGCGTGGGACTATGCAGTTTTATGTGATGCATCTTGGGTGTGGGTGGACTCAATCCTCACCCCCCCAGGATTACATGACCATTTCTCATGTGTATTTGGGTAGTAAATGTCTTTGGCACTTCCAGAGTACAACAATAAGAAGAGTGGTCAATCACAAGGTCCCCATTAGGGTCCTCGTGCTCAAAATAAACTAGGTTTAGAGTACCCATGCTCAAAATCAGGTGTTGTGAAGTCATAGGGGACTCATAAGTTATTGAACACGAGTTTGGAGGTTTGTGCACAAGAGTTTCATGATCCATAGGACCTAAGATAAGGGTTTTCCATAGAGGCAAGGGGAATTAGTGCACGCAAGATTGGATGTTACGTGAAAGTTTAGGGTTTCACACAAGTAGAAACTTTGAGCGCACCAAAATTATGTTCATAGGAGTTTGGAGATGATCTCTATACTAAAGGGAAAGTAAAATTTGGGACCACAAGATTACTATCGCGCAAGATTATCTACCTTGGGTGATCTATGTTGTGCGACGTCGCAGAAGATAAGTTTTATGCGCAATAGAGTGATGCTTCATCTTCCAGAGGATTTTCCTTAGTGGGGGTGACCTTCTATTTATAGATGAAAGTATAGATACTAGGTACACAATATTTTAGGTGTGAAAGAGGTATTATGTGTGGAATATTCCTTTTTTGCTGGATCTCAGGTGCGCAAACTACCAGTTTGATTCCATATTTGGTGCGCAAGGCTATTGCATGATAGACATGCATACATGCTTGTTTATTTCATGATGAATAGAATTATTGTGCGTAGTGTACTTATGTGTGCTATCATACTTTGAATTTTTCATGGAAACATATGTCATATTTTTCGCACAAGGGTGTTGCGTAAAAAAAATCAACTCTTTAATGCACTCATCAAAAGTTGCATGCACCTTTTGTATCATCCCTGGGACAGTCATTTAGGGTGGGATGCATGATTAGTTTTCCCAAAACTAATAGTTTGTGACCTTTGATGAGATATCAGTGCCAAACATTAAAAAACATGTATTTTATATGATTCGATATTTGATTTGAAATGGGTATGGAAATTGAGAAAAAACCCCAATTTCAATGGAATTGAAATTGTGGGGTGGATTTATGAAAAAATATGGATTGATTTGGAAATAATTTTGATGAAATGATTTGATGTATGATCTTGATAAAATTGATTAAATTAAAAATTGATTTTAAATTTCATGAAATGATAAAAACCCATGATCTGGTTTTGAAATGAAAAGTAATGTTGGTAACTAAAATTGGGAAATTTTATTTTAAAATGTTTTAAAATGATTTATTTCCAACCTGATTGATTGATTGATTGTTTGAAGCGCATGTTATACTAGGTAGTTAGTGGTAACTAGGACAAGCACGCTACGACCCTAACTATCTATTAATGAATTAACGATGAAAACTATTACTAAAACAACTATGACCTGACTGTCTATAATGGGTTCCCTTATTGGGGTGTAGAATATCCTTAACAGTTTCCCCTATTGGGTTGTATTTGTGTTTTTTCACCTGACTAAATATGATATCATTAATGAGATGTGTGAGGATCCTATTACTTGAAAAACTAACTTACCATAGGGCTTTCGTACATGGTGATTTTCTATGAGTTGTTTGATTTTTTATACATGTCGTTGATTATTGAACTATTTTATTAATTCTAACTGATTTATATATAAAAAATTGTATAAAATATTCATTTAATACTATTTGAAAGTTATTTTGATATATCTTCCATCTATTTTAATGAAATCATGTTTTGGTTTAAAATATGAAAATGTAATTCCATGCCTTGTTTTATTTAAATTGATATAATTAATAGTAAATTGTTATGGAATTGATTATGGAACACTTGATGAGACCCTACTAGGATTTTAGCTCACATTGTACCTTTTTCTTTGGGTGTTTGTAGACTTTATTATGATAATTATAAGAAAAGGGAAAGTGCCACTTGGAAGTGGTGGATGTTATTGATCCTTTAGACCATGGAGTATTCATGAAGGTGATAAGTGGAGATATTATCCACTTGTTTCATGGGATGTTTGATTTTTCATCTTATTATATACTAAGTACTCTGATGGTGTACTACTTTGGGTTTTGTTATACCTGTTATTTTTGGTACTTTATCCATTTGGTGTGTTGATAATACTAACTTGTAATTTTTTATCTTTCACTATTCTGGGGAAATTTTGTTCCCTATTTGTTCATATATGATTCCAGGAACTAGTTTCGAACCTTTGGGGATTAGGAATTTTATTAGAGCTATGTCAGAGTTGGATCGAGTATCAGGGTACCATGGTATCTGGGAAGGTCCGTGGCAACTTGGTATCAAAGGTACAGATTAAGAATTTTTCCTTGATTTCAGTAAGCAATTTGGGTTATCCTTATAGATAGGAGGTAGGATTTTCAGGGCATAGGAGGTGTTTATGAGTGAGTTTCTGGATATCCCTCATCATAACGATCCCCAAGTCACTATGGGTGTTTAGGGAAAGGAGTATTAAAGAATAATATGATTTGATTCTAGTATTTTCCCTAGTTTTGATTTAGGTATATTGGAATCCAAATATTAAAGTCTTATCTGATGGGATTTATATTCTTGTTACTCTTATTCAAGTTATTGATCTGAGTAATCTTATGATGTCTTCAATGTTGTTTGTTGATGTTGTGCATCATCATACCTCTAAGAAAATGTTTGAATGGGATCTAGGAGGAATCTTCTATTGAACCACAGTGAGTGGAACCTCCCATGGACCTGAATCTTATTGAGATTGTTGTGTGTTATGTACAAGCTCTAGGACAGGCACCTACACCTATGTTCATCCAGGATCTAGTTTTGGAACCTCAAAGGGATGGATTTTGGAATCATGCTCAAGAGTTTCTATGCCAGAAGACACCTTATTTCCAAGGAACTAATGATCCTCAAGAGGCTAAGGAGTGGCTTAACAATATAGAGTATCTTTTTTATTTTCTAGAAATTCCCAAAGCTATTAAGTTAAAATGTGATACCTTTAAGCTGTAAGGTCCCAGCAGGATATGGTGGGATTTTATGGTAATGTTAAAGAATCATGATGGATTGTAGTGGGAGGAATTTAGAGTTATTTTTACTAATTTTTTATATCTAGAATATATGGTATCTTATAAGGCTATGGAGTTTTTCAATCTTTAGTTGGATAACAAGATAGTGATGTAGTATGAAAACTGATTTGCCAAGCCTATGTCGTTTTCACCTGAGATTTTATTAAATGAGAAGATGAAGGATCGGTGGTTTGATATTGGTCTTTGACCTGATATCTGTTCACATGTTTTCTTACTGTATCTCACTTTTTATGTTGATGTACTAGATAGAGAGTTGATGGTTGATCTTGACCTAGCTGGTAATTCAAGGTTTATGGGAGTTTCTTTTTCTCCTAGTGGTAGTTCTATGAGTTCTATTAAATAAAATAGGAAGAGTGATGAGTTTCATGGTGGTTCTAAATAGTAGGTGTCCTCTAGAACTCCTGCAGTTCTTGGAAGAGTCCCTTTTACTTGCTTCTACTATGTAAAGGTTGGGAATTTGAGAAGTGTTTGTACTGAGGTTCCAAAGATTTGTAGTTATTATGGTCACTCTGGACACCTATAGAAATTATTCCATTTCATTTCTTCTCTATTTAGTGGAATGATCTCATCAACACCTAAAAGTACTATGGTTCAATTTGATGATTAGATATCTAAGGGGTTCCAACCATAGGAATCTGGAAAAAATATTCTTAATGCAATGGAAGAGTCTTCATAGGAAGCTAATATTGGTCCAACGACTGTGAGAGGTACCATCACTATAGATTCGTCTTTAGTGACTTATTTATTTGATATTGGTTCATCTCACTCATTTATATCAACTCATATATTGAACCTATTAAATCTTCCTATGGAACTTTTTTCTTATGTGTTGGATATTACTACGCCCCTTAGAATGAAGAGTGAGTAGGGTCTCTATTGTCCTGCTTGTGTCTTCTCTTTATTATAGATTGATCTTACCTGAAATTTTTTGGTTCTCGACATGAAACCTCTTAACGTCATTTTTTGGATGGATTAGATCATTTCTAATAAGTCCTAAATTTACTGTTATCTTCAGTGGGTCTCCTTTACTACTCTTGATGGGGTGTGTTGTCTTTTTTAGGTAGAATGGGACCCAAGGTTATGTAGAGCTAGACCTTCATATCCAGAGTTAGGGAAAGTGATATCAGTGTCTTATTTTGATCTAGAGTGGGAATATTTGAGTGGTAATCTCTATCTAGTTTCCATCGACTTTCCTGATGTATTTCATTATGATTTCTCTAGTTTTCCATCGGTAATAGAGGTAGATTTTTCTATTTATTTAGTGCTTAGTACTCAACCAGTATCTATTCCTTTTTACCATATAACGCTAGAAAATTTGAAGGAGTTGAAGACTCAGTTAGATGATTTGATTAATAAAGGATTCATATTCCTGGGTGTGTCACCTTGGGTGGCACTTTTTCTCTTTGCAAAGAAATATTATAGTGAACTTTTCCTACGTGTTGATTACTTGAAGCTCAACTGGGTTACGGTAAATAAAAAATATTTTTTTCCTCATATAGATGATTTTTTTACCAGATGAAGGGGGAAATTTTTTTATCAAAGATTGATCTTTTATATGGTTATCACCAGTTGATAATAAAATAATATAACCTTTATAAGACTATCTTCTGGAGTAAGTACGGTCATTATCAGTATCTTGTTATACCATTTGGCCTAACCAATGTTCCTATAGTGTTTATGGATCTTATTAATATAATCTTCCATGGGTATCTTGATATGTTCATGGTGATCTTTTTGGATGAAATATTGGTTTACTATCAGTCCAAGGAGAATTGTTTGAATCATATGAGAGTAGTTATAGACATGTTGAGAAATCACTGACTTTATTCCATGCTATCGAAATGTGATCTATGGATTTGGGAAGTGAATTTCTAGGGACATGTGGTCTTAGAACATGGTATATCAGTTGATCTTGAGTATCTGAAGGTTTTTATGAAATGAGAGCAACCACATAACATTTTTGAGATATAGATATTCTTGGTTTTAGTGGGATATTATCATCAATTTATAAATTATTTCTCAAATTTGGATTCTCTGATGACCGCTCTCACTCGAAAAAGGTGAAGTTTGCTTGTAATGATAAATGTCAGAATTATTTTTTTGAGATGAAATGTATTTTGACTTCTGTGTTTCTTTTGACTCTTCTAGAGGTTGGGCAGGTCTATATGGTCTTTTATGATGCACAAGGTTTGATTTTTAGCTATTTTATTATACAGTGTGATTACATGGTATCCTATAGTTCTCAACAACTTAGGACACAAAAGAAAAATTATCTAACCCGTGACCTTGAACTCATGGTTTTGATTCATGTTCTTAAGAGTTGGAGGCATTAAATTTTCAAGGAAAGGTTTACCATGTTTTTTGACCACAAAATCTTGATTTTTATCTTTTCTCAAAAATATTTGAACCTTCTTCAGAGGTGTTGGTTTTAGTACCTATAGTTTTTTTATTTTGACATTGCCTATACCCTGAGGAATTTAAATGTCATTGTTAATGGTTTGAGTATAAAACTTCCAACCTAGGCTGTGAAGGAATCATTAGAGTAGTAAAACTTGATGTCTCTTTTTACATCGTTTCATTTGGGAGTCCGAGAGGAAGGGGCCAAGGTTGTCTTGGAAAATGTTTAATTTACCTCCACTCATCTTGAGATGATTCTTAAGGATCATTATCTTGATGATGAATTCCATGTAATAAGTTACTCTATTTATATTAGAGAAAATTTTGGTTAGTTCATGTTATCTTTTGAGGGAATCTTATGTTTTTAGAATTGGTTTGTTGTGCCTTTGTTTGTGAGAAAATTTGTGATGAGAAATTTTGATAGTTCCTAATGGGTAGTGAACCCTAGAACCACAAAGATTTTCTATGACATGTGGTGATGATTCTGGTGGCTAGGTATGATATGGGACACTGTTGAATTAGTTTCATGTTGTTATACCTGTCAGAAGGTCAAGGTTGAGTATTGGAGACCTTCAGGTTTACTTCAGCCACTTCCAATAACAACATAGAAGTTGGATGAGATATCTATGGAATTTTTGGTTGGGTTTCCATGTACCCCTTATAAAAATAATATGATATGGGTTGTGATTGATTGGCTGACCAAATTGGCTCACTTCTTACCCATTCAAGATACAGACAAAGTTTAGGAGTTAGTAAATCTCTATATGAAAGAGATTTTTTGTTTCCAAGAATTTCTATCTGCTATAGTATCTAATAGATATCCCCATTTTACTTCTCATTTTTGGTGAGGCCTTCAGAAGGTGATGGAATCTTAGGTTCTTTTGAGTACAAATTACCATCTTGAGAGATATGGATAGATAAAGAGGGATATATAGATTCTAGAGGATGTGTTTCATGCCTACATCCTCAATTTTGAGAGATTCATGGGAAACCATGCACCAACCTAGGGAAAACTGTGCACCCCAAATAGTAGGGGAACACAACTAGAGCACGGTTTCCCATAATCATTTTCCCCCTCCAGCTAACTATGCACACAGGATTTTAAAGATCCAAAAATTATTTTAAAATTCCTTAACCCCCTAGTTTAAGTGCTTAATCACCCCATCTAGGTCAGACATGATTTATTCTTCATTGGAGGCTCTCAAAAATAAATTTGGGCCCTATAAACCCTTTCCTTGGAAGATCGAAGTGGTTTTGATCTCGAACGATCTCCTTCTAGTAAGTGTATCTCCTCTCATATAATTTATTTTTATATCTCTTTATATCCTCCTTATAGTTTTATGGATCATCATATAATGCATGTATTTAAACTCTGTTTTATTAGATATTTATTTTAGGTTGTGTTCCTAGATCTTCCTCACCTTTGTTCATTTTTTTTGAGTCCTGTTACAGGTGTTGATTTTTTTATCTTTGATTTAAATGTTGGTGGTTCCATTATTCTTTACCCTACAATTGAAACCTTGAATTTATTGATTAAATTGAAATGAGTTTTTGAATTATTTAAAAAAAATGGATTTGAGATGATTCTATCTTTGATTTGGAATGGGTATGGAAATTGAGAAAAACACAAATTTCAATGGAATTGAAATTGTGGGGTGGATTTATGAAAAATGGTGGCTTGATTTTGAAATCATTTTGATGAAATGATTTGAAGTATGTTCTTGAGAAAATGGATTAAATTGAAATTTTATTTGAAATGGAATGAAATGATAAAAACCTATGATTTAGTTTTCAAAATGAAAAGGAATGTTGAAAATTGAAATTGGTAAATTGTATTTTAAATTGTTGTAAAATTATTGATTTTCAAATTGATTGATTTATTTTTTTAAAGCACATGTTATCCTGGATAGTTAGTGGTAACTGGGACAAGCATGCATGGACCTTGAATCCCTAACAATGGATTGATTATGATAAATGTTACTAAAATATATATGGCTTGACTTCTTATAATGGGTTCCCTTATTGGGGTGTAGATTGCTGACAGAGCCAGAGGGCGTTGTCAATTCCCTACGAGTCTATAAAAAACAAATTTATAAAAAACTCAAACTATGATACTTAATTAATTAAAACATAGTATTGGTATGTTCAAGATTTATTCATAGAGAGGGTGAAATTAGTTTGATTAGATTTTCAAAATATTTAATTTAATTAATTTGTATAAAAAGGTGAATGGTTTTGATTTATTTTGAGAAAGAAAGGGATGAAAGCAAAGCAGTTTGATTGGTTTGTAAACAGATTTGAAAAGTGTTCCAGAGTTTTGTAATTTTAGGGTTTGGGTGCAATCAGATTTTATAAACTAAATTTATTAATTCTTGATTGGTGTTGGATTTGACAAGAGTATGATCCAATGGTCATGGTATCCCCTCCTCAACACGGAAATACCATATTTCCCTTGTTCCGATAATTTAGGGTTGCGTTGAATCAAGTTTTTCTCGATACCATATTTAAACCTGATTTCCGCTAAATTTGAAAATGCTCATTCCTTATTTAAGGTTTTCAGTTTCTTAATTTAAAAGTTACTTTTAGATTTAATTATCAATGTTCATGGTAAATAAAAAATAAATGGATTGGAAGTTTGAATAATAAATTACACAAACAAAATACATGAATAATTAAAATAAATTAATACAACATACCTTCTCCATTCAATTACATTAACCTAGAACAAGGTGGGTTTACCCATTCATCCTAGTGATGAGAGGATTAGAGGTAAGGAGAAAAGAAAAATAATTCATAAAGGAAAGGGTGATGAACTTGGGGAGGACCCTGCACAACACAACTTCACACTCCAAGCTTTGGTCTCAGGTGGATCTAGATGTCCCCAACAATAGCATCCTAGCCCTCCTTTCATAGGCTTAAATGGGATATTTAATTAATTAATTCCATAATATAATGGTTCAATGGTGGTTTAGGCCATGTCAAAGATTTGGTCAAAAATAAAAGATTTGGTGAATCTTGGTGAAAAATTCCCATCATGGAATTTACACCATGTGTAAATACATTACACCATGTGTGAATTTTAATAGTGTTTTTAATTGATTTAAAACATGTCCTTCTTTTCACCACTTTCACCAGTGCACATTGTGTAATGATTACACGATGTGTAATTCCATTTTTCTACTACAAAAGCCTCATTTCACCTTTGTTCTTCAGTTTTATGCCTCAGAAGTGCTCCATGATCATCTTCAAAAATCCAATGTCATTCCGCTTTACTTCGCTCGTAGCGTGAAGTGTCTTTAAGGTCCAAAATTT
Source organism: Viscum album (assembly GCA_963277665.1). Classification (NCBI taxonomy): domain Eukaryota; kingdom Viridiplantae; phylum Streptophyta; class Magnoliopsida; order Santalales; family Viscaceae; genus Viscum; species Viscum album. The sequence goes on from OY728155.1 coordinate 1,914,234,814, forward strand.
ACCTCTTTTCACTCATTTTCCAAAGATTCATTGTTTCCTTCCATAAATCATAAAACGGGTTAATTCATTCCAAAATTGGAAATATTAATCATTTAAATATAGAAATAAATACAATAAAATGCCATAAAAATATATGCTTGAAATATATGAAGGTTCCGGGCGTAGTGGAAGCGTGGTTGGGACGGAACCGAAGTTTAATTTTTACCATGATTAATGATTATTATGGGATCAATACGATGGTGAACACCAGTCTCCATGGAAAATAATCAAAGATTTAGATAAAGAAGGAAGATACATGAAACCTTTAGAGAGTATCTTGCACATCATGTTTATAATTAATTTAATTAATTTCATAAATAAAATAATACATGGATATTCGGTATTTTATTCATTGATGATGTTGATCATCCAGAAGGACCCTTCTGGATTATCTTATTGCACTTGCAAGGATCCAAACTAGAATCCCTCTAGCGGTGATCCACATTTTCTCTGATGGTCTCTGATCGACACCGCTCGTTCTTCGGGTGCTAGCGCGGTGAAGCGAGTGTCTTGTATTAGTCATTCTTGATCTCTTGTTCTTCGGCCTTGAATAACGTCTATCATTCTTGAGAGGGGTGGGAAGAGGATTTGAGAGAGAAATTTTTTAGCTCAACAATTCTCAATTCACCGAATGTGCAGTTTGGTACATGGAAAAATAGACATATGTGTCTATTTATTGACATGGGGATTCAGTTACAATATTTAATTACATAACAACAATTAAATACATTCATAACCTTAGAGAAAACCCATTATATTAATAATAATATCATACCATTATTTATGGTGCACCAACTTGCACAATACGGAATTATAAATAAAATTATGCGTCACAAAATAATAGCAACGTTATTTTAATTTGTGTCAACTAGTTTAATAATTATTTATCATCACAGAAATAATTATTTTACTACCAGACCGACCTTGGTCCTCTCGAACTCCACTTCCATTTATTTAACACCCAAATAAATAAATAAATAAATTATTCTCTTAACTAAATATTTTATTTACAAACTAGTAAATAAATATTTATTAAATGTTCAATAAAATAAATAAATATATTTTACCCACAATTCGGTGAATAAATATTTATTTAATTTATGCAATAATTTTAACTTGAATAAAATTATTCCATCATCTTGAGAATAATATTTACTAATTAAATTCAAATAGAATTTAACTGAGACCACTAGAAACACTTAGTGTGTGACCCTATAGGATTATTTCTCATTGGTATTAGGTATGGTTTCCTAAAGTCCAAAAGTACTATCTAGCAACGGGTCAAGGAACCCAAGAGAAAGAACTTAAATTCGAAACAACGACATCTGAATATGAGCGCTCACTATCAAATATAATCCCTTTGTCTCAATATCTCATCAAGAAGGTTTCATGATAGTGTCATCAAATTTTATGCTTGATACGTCGTTCTTTGACTACCTAAAATAAACTCATCGTTACATCGTTGCCATGGAATTTCACGTGATAGTTCTATTTCAATCAAAGGGTCAAGATATCAACTGCCATAAATGGAAGATACAGATCCTTCCTCAACTTATCCATTAATAACATACCACTCATGATGCACCCAACGTACCCTACTCCCCGCCAACTGTCTGCGTGACGGTTTTTGTCAGTAAATTAAAGTGTGCAAGTCATGACATGTATTAGTGATAATATTAAAGTATAAGTATCATTACACATGCTCACAGTTAGAAATATCCAATGACACCAAAACATGTGGAATTCCCACTGGCAGGTCTGTTCTCATAATCTCCTATCTTGGAGATTACCAAGTGGGAACTTCATGATAGGAAGTCTCATCTTCTTACGAGTACTCACACCTGATGGTCTGCATGTTATGTATCACATCATAGTATTTCATCCAACCTTAGAACTATATTTAAGAATATTGTTATTTCATTTCAAGGTTCTCATCATAGTGGGGAACTTCCATGACCTTATCAATGCAAAAAATACTATAGGACATTATTACATCATAGTCATGCAGAACAATGAACAATATATAATAAGATGTTTAATATCTAAATAAATTAAATGTTCATGTAATAAAAGTACAACTAGTTGGTTCTAGGACACCAACTCTTACAAACTCCCACTTGGACTAGAGCCAACTACCTACGACTTTCAGTCTTCTAGACCTCACATGGTGATCATGTTTCTGCTAAGTCAAGGCTTTAGTCAAGGGGTCCTCACATAAAATTCACCTCTCTGAGAAAAATACCTCAAGAGATGATACTTATGAAGTATGTGCTTCATCCACTGATGTGACCTTGTCTCTTTTGCGAGAGCCACCGATGTAGTATTGTTACAGTAAAGTGTGATGGGATCTTTACTGTTAGGTTTCACATTTAGATCCTAGATGAAGCTTTGAATCCAAAAATCTTCTTTAGCTACCTCAGAAGATGCAATATACTCGGACTCTGCTATATAATATGCGACCACACTCTGCTTTGAGCTCTTCTAACTCACTGAACCTCCATTCAAAATTAAGATGTATTCTGTTTGTGACTTCATGTCATCTTGATCAGTCTAGAAACTAGCATCTGCATATCCTATGATGACTGGTTCCTTATCTCCTCCATAAACTAGGAACATATCCTTAGTACGCCTCAGATACTTTAGGATAGTCTTGACTACCATCCAATAGTGGTCACATAGGTCAGTTTGATATCTGCCTACCACACTCAATGCGTAGGAAACATGTGTCCTAGTACATACCATGGCATACATGACTAAACCAATCGCTGATGCATATGGAGTATTTTCCATTATCTTTCTTTCCTCATGTGTCTGAGGACACATTTTATTGGAAAGATGAATGTCATATGATGCTGGCAACAATCCCCTCTTGGATTGTTCCATACTGAATCTCTTCAGTATCTTATCAATGTATGTACTTTGACTTAGGCCCAACAATATATTATATCTATCATGATGGATCTTGATCCCAAGAATATATTCTACCTTGCCCAAGTCCTTCATGGAGAATCATTGATTCGACCATGCCTTAACAGACTGTATGACTGGTATCTTGTTTCCAATAAGTAATATGTCATCAACATATACTATTAGGAAAATGACTGAACTCCCACTAAACCGTTTGTAGACCCAAGGCTCACATTCTTTCTTGCTAAAACCAAATTTCGTTATGGATTCATTAAAACGATTGTTGCATGAATTGGATGCTTTCTTTAATCCATAAATGGATTTCTACAACTTGCATACCTTATTGGAATCCTTTGGAGTCATAAACCCTTCGGGTAGTGTCATGTAGACATCTTCCTGAAGGTTCCCATTAAGGAAGGCTATTTTGACATCCATTTTCCAAATCTCATAGTCATGGTAAATGGAAATAACCAATAGAATTCTGATCAATTTTAGCATTGAAACTGGTGAAAAAGTTTCATCGTAGTCAATGACTTGATGTTGTTTGAACCCTTTTGAAAACATTCATGCCTTATAGGTGCTGACTTGTCCTTCCATGTCCAGTTTCTTCTTGAATAACAATTTTCAACCAATAAAATTTACATCAACTGGTGTATCTACCAAAATCTAGACTTGGTTTTGGTACATGGAATCCATTTCAGAATTCATGGCTTCTTTCCACTTGGCAACAACTGTTCCACTTACTGCTTCCTTGTAGGTTATAGGATTATTATTTTCAACTAATAATGAGTCACTATCCTCGATAACTTGAAAACCATACCATTCTTGTTCTCTAACCTATCTTGAACTCCTATGTAGCTCTTGTGTCTCTGGAACAGCTCTTTCTTCCATGGGGCTTTGTGGAATCTTTTCATGTACCAACTCTTGTGTACCTTGAGCCTTAACTTCATCGAATTCTATCTCACTCCCACTATCTCTTTTGGATATGTGATCCCTATCAAGTAATACGGTGTGTCTTTCCACTATAACCTTTTTTTATGAGGGGTTGTATAGGTAATATCCCCTTGTTTCCTTGGGGTATCCTATAAAGGTACACTTTGTGACTCAGGGTGCAAGTTTGTTACCTGAAGAGGCCTTAAAAAACACATCGCTTCCCCACACATATAAATTCTATAATATGGCTTTCTTTCCACTCCAAAACTTATATGGAATACCATTTATCGATTTAGATGGTACTTGGTGTAGTATGTGTGATGTTGTTTGTAACGCATATCCCCAAAAGGATAATGGAAGACTCGCATGACTCATCATTGATCTCAACATGTCCAACAGGGTGTGGTTCCTCCTTTCACTCACACCATTCCACTGGGGCGTGTATGGAATAGTGAGTTCAGATAGGATCTCAAAATCTCATAAGTAATCAATGAAGTCTTTATTAAGATATTCTTCACCTCGGTCTGAGCGGAGTTTCTTAATCTTCTTACCAAGATAGTTCTCAACTTCATTCTTGTATTCTTTTAACTTATCAAAATAATATGACTTATACATCATTAATTAGATATATCCATATCTACTAAAATCATCAGTAAAAGTTATGAAGTATGGGTTCCCTACCCTTTATTCAACTGGAAGTGGTCCACAAACATCAATATGAACCAATTCAAGAATTTATTTAGCCCTTTCACCTTTCCCACTAAATGGGGATTTGGTCATTTTGCCTTGTAAACATGCATGACATACACCAAGTGGTTTTAGTTCGAAAGAATCTCAATATCCATCTTGATGTAACTTTTTCAAGTGTTTCTCCTTTACATGACCTAGTCGGGGGTGCCAATGTTGGGTGTGGTATGAGTCATGTGAAGTATTTTTGTTATCGATTGTCATTACTTGGTTTGTGTAATTCAACACGTAAAGACCATGTATAAATGTTTCCTACCAAAACAAATGCTATATTTGTAAAAGAAGCAAAATTAATTTCCAAACTTGAAAACAAATCCATCTGTATATAATCTGGATATAGAAATAATTTTTTAGTAACAGATAGTGCATAATAACAACCCTTTAACACCAAGATCGTCCTAGTTGGCAACGTGAGGTGGTAGTCCCCAACACCTACAGCAACAAGTATGGATCTATTGGATGCTCGTAGATCTACCTTCCCTTGGTCAATCTTCCTGAATCTACTTGGTTCCAATATTTGGATACATATATGAGCACCACAAACTATATCCAATACCCAATTTTTAGAAATAGATAGATTTCATTTGATAAAAAATGCACCTAAAGCTTCCCCTTGCTTCTTAGGCTGGGTGCAGTTCTTCTTCCAGTGACCCTTCTTGCCACATGTGAAACAAACAGCCTCTTGTTCCCTTGCCTCCCCTTTTATCTTACTTTTCTTAGAAGGCTGTGAAGAAGATTTGGGCTTAAAGCTCTTCATCTTTCCTTTCCTCTTATTCACCATAAGGACAGAAGGATTTTCTCACTTCATATCTTTGTCCACTTGGCGAATGAGGATAAGATTATCAGATAGAGACTTCTCAATGTTGTTCATATTGAAATTGACAACAAAGTTAGAGAATCTCTAAGGGAGTGATGCAATAATGAGATCGGTGTCCAGTTCTTTGGGGAGTTTAAACCCTAGAACCTCCAAGCGCTCAATATAGCCAATGATCTTGACTACATGAGGTCTGGATGGGGAAACTTCTCCAATATTACTCTGAAAGAGTGCCTTAGAGATCTCAAACCCTTCCTGTCTTGCTCTCTCATAGTAAAGACCACAGATGTGCTTGAGCATGTTATAAATATTCATGTTTTCATGAGACTTCATGAGCTCACTAGACATTGATGATAGAATCAAACATTGAATGTTGACCGTGTCGTTCATATGTTTCTCATAGACTAGAAAATCCTTATCACTCACCTCTTTGGAATGAATATTAGGTAATGATGACTCCAGTATGTAAGACTTACATTCATGGCATAAGATAACCTGAAGGCGTCTAAACCATTCCTATAAGTTATTGTCGGTGAGGATGTTGTCTTTATCCATAATTGATTGTAGGGATAGTGTGGTTGACGATATTGTCATTTTTATTTTATAATTAAAAGAGCGGATCATTAATACTTTATTGATTACATTTTATGAGAAATAATAAATTTTTATTAAGTATCCCACTATTTTATCAAGTCCCAATGGACCTCACCATTGAGAATTTCCAATTTCCATGATATTCTAGTGGAAAGGATCCATATTCCCCTTCGCATAACCCCAAAAAGGGTTGGTAAATCTATTAGAAGGTATTTAGGTAGGCATGTCTTTTCCAACTATGGGCTTGTAGCTCCTTGATCTATTGAGTGGACTCCTCAATCCTGAAATCATGACTTTGGATTTCCTCAACTCTTGCCTCCAATATTACATAAATTCTAGCAAGGGATACTCCTCTTGGTGTAATATGGTTAAGTAAACTTGAAACCTTTTATAAGGTATTTCTGTATAAAAGTAAGTTTCCCAACAGGGGTTGGTCAAACACATAGTTTTATTTAGTTTTACCTTAATCAAGTAACAGAATGCTTGGTATAACATAATATTTTATTTGAGGGATTTTTATTTCTTATGTGTGAATTGATTACTATCATTATCACATGATTGTTAATATTAAGTGTAACTTACTTAAGTGATTAATAATGTCTCGATAATATTTATACATAAGTTTGGTTTATTTTAGTTCTATCTTGTATTCTTGTTTAATTCATTAATTATGTGATCGTGACAACACATCCATAATGATAAACCGTGCAACTAACAGAAATAAAATAAATATAATGATCATGAGAATTTTTATGGTTAGTTTATCTAACGGTTAATAAACTAACATTGACCTAGGGGAGAAACATCTTGAACCTTTTGGGTTCATGTTTACAGCTTTCCACTTGTCCACCTCTATATCTCCTAGGATTGGTTTCATCTCAGCTCCATCTTGAACCACCTCCACTAGCTTGGGAGTTCCATCCATGAGATATGTCCTTTTTTTAACTCACATGTAGGTGAGGGGTAAATAGGGGTTTTACATAAAATAAACCTTGGGCACGCAGACCCTACATATTAATGACAAGAAGTCTTGCAGGCCAAAAAAATTAATTTAAATAAATAAATTAAAAGAAACCATCCACATACAAAGACCTTGGTCTGGCTCATGATCATCCATACATGCAACGATATTTATGTATAAATAAAACTAGAATTAAATTATTTAATCATTCTTGTTTAAGATAAATCATGCTCAAATAAATTAATTATCATCTTTAATTAATCAATCCTTTTATCTTAAACCCTTTTCTAAATTTCCTTGAGATTCTCATCCATCATAATTTTAAACAAATAATTTCATTTAAAATTATCTTTGTACGTAACTTGTACCTTGGAGGCAACCTGGTGAATTCTTATTCATAACTACCCAATGAGTAGAAATGAACGTTACACAGATGTTAAATTAAACACATATATATATAACACCTATCATGTGTTGTGCCTCAGCTTTACGCATGCAAGATGATACACGTCTCAAGGGTTTTTATAATATAATAATAAATTTTAATAAATCTGTGTAACTTGGATGAGTACACAGTGTGTAGTTCCAACTACACGGTGTGTACAATTTTTCATCATCTATATGAATTACACGCCTGGGGAAACGGTATGTGAGTGTACTTAGGAAATCTTTGGAGTACACGGCATGTCCAGTAGGCCACACACCGTGTAGTTCCTCATTATACAGTCTCCAGTCGGAAAAGCCATGTATGGGGTACATGGTCCAACCCTAACCTGAAAGGACTACACGTCGTGTCCAGTGGGCCACACGGCATGTAATCTAGAAACTGTGTGCCAACTGTTCCTGTTCAACACACAGACTCATTAAGACTTAGACAAACTCCAATGACACAACTTGGTTTGGCGGACTAGACCCGGTGCATTGAACCTTGGCTACATGATGTGTACTGCCGAATACACATCGTGTGTTCTTGTGTTGTACGACCAGGAACCTTTGGCACCACCAGATGAGATCCTCTATTTTATTTTAATCAAAATTAAAAGAAAATATCATTTCTGTAAGGTGGACGAGAAACGAAAGAGGAAGAACAGATCTCGAGATTCAGATTTGTAGAATGATTAACATGAATTGAAACAACTAAATTATTAAATGCGTAAATCATCAAAGAAATATTTAAATAATTATAAACTGTGATGTAACCCCTCTGATACCACTTGAAGTTTCTGGGCGCAGTGGAAGCGTGGTTGGGATGGAACCCAACTTTTATTTTTATCATGATCAATGATTATTTCAGGATCAATACGATGATGAACACTAGTCTCCACAAAATAAAATCAAAGGTTTAGATAAAAAAGGAAGAGGTCTGAAAACTTTAGAGAGGATATTTCACATCATGTTTATAATTAATTTAATTAATTTCATAAAGAAAATAATACATGGATCTTTGTTATTTTTTTCATTTATGATGTTGATCACTCAGAATGACCCTTCCGGATTATCTTGTTGCACTTACAAGGATCCAAACTAGAATCCCTCTAGCGGTGATCCACACGTGCTCTGATGGCCTTTGATCGACACCGCTCATTCTTCAGGTGCTAGCGCAGCGAAGTGAGTGTCTTGTGTCGTTCATTCTTGATCGCTTGTTCTTCAGCCTTGAAGAACGTATCTCATTATTGAGAGGGGCGGGAAGAGGATTCTAGAGAGAAATTTTTTAGCTCAACAATTATCAATTCATCGGGTGTGTGGTTTGGTACATGGCACAATAGACATATGTGTCTATTTATTGACATAGGGATTTAGTTAAAATATTTAATTGCATAATAGCAATTAAATACATTCATAACCTTATAGAAAAATCATTCTATTAATAATAATATTGCGTCATTATTTATGGTGCGCCAACTTGCGCAAAACGGAATTATAAATAAAAATTTTTGTCACAAAATAATAGGAGCGTTATTTTAATTTTTTTCAACTAGTTAAATAATTATTTATCATCTTTCAAATAATTATTTTACTACTAGACCGTCCTTGGTCCTCTAGAACTCCACTTCCATTTATTTAACACCTAAATAAATAAATAAATAATTTATTCTCTTAAATAAATATTTTATTTACAAACTAGTATATAAATATTTATTAAATGTTCAATAAAATAAATAAATATATTTTACCCACAATCCGGTAAATAAATATTTATTTAATTTATGCAATCATTTTAACTTGAATAAAATTATTCCATTGTCTTGATAATAGTATTTATTAATTAAATTCAAATAGAATTTACCCGAGACCACCAGAAACACTTAGTGTGTGACCCTCTAGGATTCTTTCTCGTTGGTATTAGGTAGGCTTGATGATAAAACACTATTTTTTTGAATATTTTATTGATAATAAATGAAATAATTTCCTCACATTGTGCTAAATATATTCATTTATGAAATAATTGGTATTAGATCATTCATTTGAAAATTTGATGAAAATTCTAGTTTTACCCTTTCAAAATGCACTGTAGAATTTCGCAAATAAATATTTTAATATGACTTATTTGAACTTAAAATTTTGTAACAGTGTTCCTAACTTAAGTTTATACAAATTTTATTCAGGACACTAGAGCTAAAGAGTGCATTTGGATGGAGTAAATAGGACATTAAGTCAATGGTGGGCTGGACTCTCCAGAATGGATATGGGTTCTGTATTTGGGTCATAACTTCTTCATCCGTGCTTGGATTAGGCCCAAATTTTGATATGAGATTTAAGATTCAATTTTTCATAAATAATCCTTATGTAAGGAGAGATTATTCACGCGTTTTGGGGGTAAATTGGGTGGTTCATGTTGAATTAAAATATTTGTCCAAATTTTCCCATTCACACTTGAAACCACTTGTAACCTAGCCTCCCCTCCACTCTATAAATTAGTGTTTTTATCATTTGGAGGGGTTTTTACGTTCATTATGAATTTTATGGAAGATAATAAGAGGTTTCACTCCAATTATCCAAGCAATTCAATAAGGGTAGCTTTTGAAGTAAGGATCCCTTCATCGAATCCCTCTTTTTCTTCCTCATGTTGTAATGTTTGTGTTTTCATAATAAACTTCTTTGTTATTATTTTATTTATTATCTTTTCTTCTATTTTGTTAAAATTTATTATTATTTTATCTTCATATTTGGGCTTTAATTCTTGAGTATAAACTATATTGGGTTCTACCCTTTCTAAAGCTTTGCACATGCAAACTGTTTCTACGATGACTACACCGCCCATGGAAGAGTAGTTTTCTTAGTAATCGATCTACCTCTTACCTTATTCATTAATTTATTTTGAATAAATGATATACTTTAATTCAATTAATATGATATATTAATTGAGTTTTCAATTTAAATGAAACTAATCAAGCAATTTAACAATAAACACAAATCACGCGAGGTTGAGATTTTGTGTAAATTGTGAGAGCGCGAACTTAATCGGTAATACAAGACCACGCGTGATAAGTTTTTAGAGTTCAAATATAATCCATAAACTCAATTAATCCCCATTTAAAGAGTGTATATGTTCTCTAATTAACCACTAACCATAATATAACCTTATAACATCAATCAAAGCAGGGTGTTGCGACTGCATGTTCTGAAGCTAGCATAAGGTTTAAGTAATTTCATCTTTGTGGTTAAGTTAACTCCTATAGGGTTAGAGGGTTAAAAAATTATGGTATCATAATTAAGTGGATATTAATTTAAATGATAATTATTAATAATTAAATTAAGAGGTAGAGTTATATTTATTACACTTTCTAAAAATAGTTTTCTAAAAAACATCTTCTCGTTGTGCTTTGTTAATCAACTTTTATTTCAAAATTAAAAAAAATAAAATCTTCTTCCAACAAACTTATTATAGATTTATAAATAATAAACAACCCCATAATTTTAATTAGTATTTTTATTTCCTTTTATTCTATTTTCAAAATACCTTTAATATGTTGTTAAATTTACTTCCTCCTTTGAGAGATGACATTGGTCAGCCACTCTGTTGTACCTAAGTAACCCGAAATCAGACATCATTTGAAAGTGTCCACGACAGCGCTCTTTAAAATTGGAACCATTTCTGGGTAGTCAAGTAATTTATTCAACCAATTATAGGTATTTATTTTATTTTTCATTTAATTCTTTTCTTCTCCTCTTTCTTTCTTCTTTCCCCTTTCTCAAGTTTTTTTCTCTTACTCTCTTCTTTTATTTTTATCAGACCAACTCAAACTTATTTTATTTTTATTATGGTCCACTTTTATTCATTTCATTTTTACCTTTCATTGATTTATGACACAAAATAATCCTGAAGATCTCTTAGATATTGACCCTGATATTGAATGTAGCCTTAGGGCTCGAATCAGACATTCTCATTTTACGGGAAGTTTCAACATTCAACCAGTTGGAGAATTCCTCCACTCTCAGAGCATTGAAATTTGAAGAAATTCAAATTAAACCATAAAACAATAACCAATGGATAAAAATAATGGAAATGAACTTAATAGAACCATTTGATAATTGGCTTCACCTGATATTAATTATCAACCAAATTGTATTGAATACCCAAATCTCGAATCAGACTTTGAACTGAAATTTGGATTAATTCACCTTCTTCCAAAATTTCATGGATTATCTGGTGAGGATCCGAATAAACACCTTAAATAATTTAATGTGGTTTTCTCAAAATTAAAACCAAGAAATTTTTCTAAAGATCAAATAAAACTAAGATCATTCCCATTTTCACTTGATGGAGCTGAGAAAGATTGGATGTATTATTTACAACCCGAAGATGTAACTTGTTGGAATGATTTGAAACATCTTTTCTTGCAGATATTTTTTCCAGCATCAAGGACCACTTCCATTCGTAAGATGATCTATAGTATAAAGCAATCCCAAGGAGAGTCAATGTATGAGTACTGGGAGCGATTCAAGAAGTTGTGTGCAAGCTGCCCACATCACCAAATTAGTGAGAAACTCCTCATCCAGTACTTATATTAAGGACTCACACCTATGGAGAGAATCATGGTGAATTTTTCAGCTGGAGGAGCATTGGTGGACAAGAAACTAGTAGCTACATGTGCATTGATCGACAATATGACCCAAAACTCTCAACAATTTGGCGATCGAGGTACACCGCATGTCAGGGGAGTACATCAGGTAATTCCTTCTTCTCTTGAAAGTCATTTGATTGATACCAAGTTGGAAGAATTGACAATTATGGTGAGATATATTGCTTTGGCTCAAAAGACATCCCAACCCCCTCATTCAAGGCCTTGTGACATTTTCACTGAGACAATTCACCCAACTGACTGTTGGCCACAACTACAAGAGATAGAGGATTGCGCATCAGTATTCCCAGGGAGACCATATCAGTAGAAACAACATACATACCCCCAAAAGAAGTTTGATTCATTTTCTCCAACATAAAACCAAGGGTGGAAGGATCAATCGGACATGAGGTATGTCTCTGGATAACAACAAAGGCCCCCTTTTCAACAAAACTTCCAACAGCCTCCACCTTTCTAGCAGGGTTTCCAACAACCCCAAAGGAGATTTGAAACCCAAACATCAATAATCCAACAACAATGGAATCCCCCATCCAAGGTAGATTCTAAAACTGATGAACTTTTTGAAAAAAATTGTTCTTAATCAACAGAATGATCTGAAGAGTCAAGGTTTGGAGTTGAGGGAGTTGAAGACTCAAATGAGCCAGATTGCCACTACCCTCCACGAACTGGTAAGTAATAATTCTGGAAATCTACCATCCCAACCTACTCCAAATCCCAAGGGGAATGTCAGTGCCATCATATTGAGAAGTGGGAAGCAAACAACTGATACATCTGCACCTATCGTTCCATCGGGATTCACCTCAAATCTGGAGAAGCCTCATTCCATACCAACTGCTGAGCAATCCAAGGAGAAAGATAAAGGTAATAAAAAGATTGATGATTTTCCTCCTAAACCCCTTCCATTTACAAATAGATTTGTACAAACCAAGAATATGGCTGAAGAGGTGATGCAAAAAGAAGTTTTGGATACATTCAAGCGTGTGGAGATCAACATCCCTTTACTTGAAGCCATCAAGCAAATCCCAAGGTATGAAAAATTATTAAAAGAACTTTTTACCAATCAAAGAGGGATCAAGGGAAATGAGAGGATCAATATTGGAAGGAATGTGTCAGCACACATTACACCAACTCTATCAATGCCGACAGAGTGCAAGGATCCAGGGACATTCACCATCCCATGCACCATAAGAGAGTTTCACTTTTCTGATGCACTTTGTGATTTGGGAGCTTCTATAAATGTGATGCCTCACTCTGTATTCTATTCTTTGCAGGTTGGTGAGTTGAAGCCCATGAGAGTAGTGGTGTAGTTGGTGAATAGAGCTACAGAATATCCAGCAAGAGTTCTTGAGGATGTACTTGTCCGGGTAAGAGACATGATCTTTCCAGTATATTTCTACATGCTTAACATGGAGGATGATCAGGAAAGTTCTCATGCCCCCATTATCTTAGGTAGAACCTTCCTCAAAACTACAAAAACAATCATAAATGTTAAAAAGGGTACACTTTCCATGGAATTTTGGGATGAAGTTGTGATATTTAATGTTATGGATTCCCTGAAGTACCCCTCAGAGGATCATTCTACATTTGTTATCTCCAATTTTGAACCACCAAATAAAAACCCCATGTAATTTGATTGTTCTATGCTTGGGGAGATTATGAGTATTGGTTCTAGTTTGATGTCTAAGAGTACTTCCAAACCTATTTCTAATGCACAAGACTCTCTTATATTTGATTTTGAAATAGAATTATATTCTGATTTTGATCATGTGAACTCTAATTATGACATGGATTTTGAGTATGCTGATGGATTTGATGCTTTATTATCTGATTTTAATGATGTATATTCTGATACTGAAGCTCTTTGTGCACATATTTCAGTTCCTTCTATGTCTCCATCCATACACCACCCCCCCACACTAGAACGCAATCCATTTACACCTAATATCAAATACTCATACTTGCTAAGTGGTGAGAAATTACCTGTTATCATTGCTAACAATCCCCCTTTTGAACATGAAGAAAAACTTTTGAATCTTTTGAGGGAGAACATCGGGGAAATTGGGTGGACCTTGGATGACATATTAGGTATTATCCCCTCCATTTACATGCATAGTATTCTTTTGGAGTATGGGGATAAACTAGTTAGGCATCCACAAAGGAGACTCAATCCAACACTTTTGGAGGTTGTTAAAAAAGAGTTTGAAAAATTGCTCGAGGAAGGTATAATCTATCCCATTTCAGATTCCCAGTGGGTGAGTCCTATTCAGGTTGTGCCTAAGAAAAGTGGTGTTACAGTTGTAAAAAATGATAAAGAGGATTTATTTCCAATGAGGGTACAAAACAGTTGGTGTGTGTGTATTTATTATAGGAAACTAAATCAGTCCACTCACAAAGACCATTTCCCCCTCCCATTTATTGATCAGATGCTTGAGACACTAGCTGGGAAAACACACTACTACTTATTTGATGGATTTTCTAGATATTTTCAGGTTCCTATAGCTTTGTAGGATTAGGAGAAGACTACATTAACCTGTACCTTTGGAACATTTTCCTACTGAAGGATGCCATTTGGACTTTACAACACCCCAGGTACCTTCCAGTGATGCATGGTGGGTATTTTTTCTGATTTTATTGATACCTTCATGGAGGTATTCATGGATGATTTTATATTGTATGGTTCTTCATTATATGAATTTATAAGTAGTTTGGGAATGGTTTTGAATCATTGTATTGAGAATAATATGGTCTTGAAATTCGAAAAAGTGTAATTTCATGGTAGAGCATGGCATTGTCTTAGGGCATGTAGTGTCAAAACATGGGATAGAGGTTGATAGATCTAAGGTAGATATTATTTCATCCTTACCATACCCTTCATGTGTGTGTGATGTTAGATCTTTCTTAGGGCATGCAATATTTTATCGGCGCTTCATCAAAGATTTTAGTAAGATTGTTATTCCTATGGAATGATTACTTTAAAAGGATTCTAATTTTGTGTTTAATGATTCTTGCAGGACTTCCTTTGATGAGATAAATAAGTGTCCAACCACTCAACTGATCATACATCCCCCACATTGGTAGATTCCTTTTGAGCTTATGTGTGACGCCTCCAACTTCATAGTTGGAGTTGTCTTATCTCAGAGGGTGGAGGGATGTTCACATGTGATTGCTTATGCATCGAGGACACTAGATTCATCCCAATCAAACTACACAACCACAGAAAAGGATTTTCTTACTATCATATTTGATTTAGATAAATTCCATTCATATTTATTGGGATCTAAATTAGTTGTTTTTTCTGACCATGCAACTCTGAGGTACCTCTTGAAGAAGCCAGATGCAAAGCCCGGGCTAATACGATGGATGCTCCTTCTTCAAGAATTTGACATTAATATAAAGGAAAAAAGGGTTCAGAAAACTTGGTGGCAGACCACATGAGTAGGATTACTCACACACTAGAGGATGACATCTTGGACTAGGTACCACTTCAGGACACTTTCCCTGATGAGCATATTTATTCCATCTCAGGTAAGCATCCTTGGTATGCGGATTTAGTGAACTACCTTGTTTCATCCAAAATCCCTACAAATTTAAAGAAAAATCATGTCCAAAAGTTAAAGAGTGAGTCTAGATTTTATGTGTGGGGTGATCCCTACTTATGGTGCATGTGTAGTGACCAAGTTATTAGGAGTTGAGTTCCTGATCATGAGTTTGAGTATATTTTTGCAATTTTTTCATACACTTGCTTGTGGTGGACACTTTGGACCCCAATAGATAGCTAGGAAATTTTTGGACTCTGGATTATATTGGCCTATATTATTCCATGATGCCCATGTGTTTTGTAATTCGTGCTCATGTTTCCAACGCACAGGAAACATTTCTAGGAGACACGAGATACCCCAACAACCCATATTATTCTGTGAAATTATTAATGTATGGGGCATTGATTTTATGGGTCCTTTTCCTAGTCCATTTTTTTCCTATATATTTTGGTTTTTGTTGATTATGTGAGAAAATGAATAGAGTCTAAGGCCACCATAACTGATGATTCTCATATTATTGTGGACTTTGTCAAAGCGCATATTTTTTGCAGGTTTAGAGTACCGAAGGCCATCATCAGTGACCAAGGGACACACATCTGCAATCGGAATTTGGATTCCATCCTTCGGAATTATGGTGTGACACACAAAACATCAACACCATACCACCCCCAAATAAATGGCTAGGATGAGGTTTCAAATCGTGAGTTGAAACAGATTTTGGAGAAAATTGTGTAGCCAAATAGGCTGGATTGGAGCAAGTGCTTGGATGATTCACTATGGGAATATAGGACAGTATACAAAACTCCCATCAGCATTTCCCCATTTCAGATTATTTTTGGGAAAGCATGTCATCTCCCTGTGGAATTTGAGCATCGAGCTTATTGGGCTATAAAGAAATGCAACATGGATTTGGCCCAAGCTGGAATCCAAAGGAAGCTACAAATTCAAGAGCTTGAATAGATTCGATTGTATTCATATGATAAGTCAAGGCTCTACAAGGAAAGATCAAAATTAGCTCATGAAAAAATGATCCAGAAAAGAGAATTTCAAGTTGGAGAGAAAGTCTGGCTCTATAGTTCACAACTAAATCTTATGTCTGGTAAGTTGCATTCCAGGTGGTTAGGTCCTTATGTTGTGACTAATGTTTTTCCTTATGGTGTAGTTGAGATCACACAAGAGGATACTAGAAGGATATTTACAATCAATGGGAAACATTTAAATAAATACATTAAGGGGCTTACTATTGATGTAGTGGATTTCATCACACTGCATGACCCCATCATCACTTGAGCATATCAGGTTGTTCCCCCTTTCACTTTTTTATTCTTTTTCCTATTTAAAATTATACATTTCATGTGAATATATCATCTAATGGGTTAACATTGAGGACAATTCAATATTTTAAGTGTGGGGGAGGGACCCTTTTAGTTTAGTAATTTCAATTGTTTTCCTATTTTTCAATGATTTTCAAAAAAAATTGTGTTTTCAAATTTTTTGTATTTATTTTTCAATTTTTTGTGTGTTTTTGAAACTTTTGATCTAAAATGTTTATCATAACCATTTTTAAATCCATATCAATAAGTGAAACAATTTTTTACATGAAACCGAGCTTAAATTAATGTTGAAAATAACTTTGTTTCAAGTTCAAATCTTTAGTAATTTCATGAAAAGTACTCTAAATTTTGAATCTCATGCCATATCTCACTATATTTATATTTGAAATCCCTTTCCTATAAGGCTTCTGAACCATTATTTCCATATTATTCATATTCACCTCACTTCTTGATAGAACCAAATCATGCTTGATTTAACCAGAATTTCATTTATTCATGTCAAAACTTGAGGGTTTGAGGTACTTGTGTTTAAATTACTAAGGTATTTGTTTGGTATTAAAGCCCCTATTTCAAATAATCTTTTTTTATAATGGCCTACCTTGAACATTTAATCCTTTTATCCCTTATAATGCATGAACATCCTGTTAGGTTAGCCACATTACAAGCCAATTTTTCCTATCCAACCAACTCTTGAAGTGAAATTTCATAATATAGTTGAACTTTAAGTGTGGGGAAGCTATCTTGTGTTGTTCTACCACATTCTATGATACTTTGGATGGAAAATAAAATTCCAAAGAGACGTGTTTGCTAATGAAAAAAATAATTCTATTGAAATTTTTGCCTTTATGGAGCTTTCATGATAAAATAAGTTGTGTCTTTCTGAAGATTTCATGATAAAAGAAGTTGTTCCTTTCTGAAGCTTCTGATGAAGAAATAAATTTGCGCCTATCTGGAGATTTCATGAAAAACTATGTTTGAGAGGATTGAATTTTTTTTTTTTGATGAAATGATGAATGGTGTAAACTTTTCATGATTCTTCATGATGATGGATCTGAATTGATATGAAGAGGTGTGAGGAGGATACCATACTTGAGTGATAATTATAATAATGCAATTTTTCTTCAAAAAGAGTCAATCCCCCCTCATTCAGCCTCATAATTTTTCACATCTTAATCCTACCAACCGAAAGCCATAGAAAAACCCTGAAAAGTCCTCATGATAAACATATTCCCTTGAATCACATCGGGTGGAGATGTAGGAATTTATCAAGCCTATAGTGACCCTTATATGAGTTTGGATGAGAAAGGCATTGCTAAAAAAATGACATTTGTGTGATAAGAGAAAATTCAAGTGAGGTAAGTGTTTTGTGAATGGGAGGATAAATAAAGTGTAAATATATTGAATGATATAAATAGAGAACTTGAAATAATTTTTTTATGAGGCGTGATATCTTTTGTTTCTTGGTGTGTAATTGTTGGATCTCAAGGATATGTGTTTTAAAATTTGTTTTGATTTGATATTGATGTTTACTTGATATGAGGTTTTGCCCAGGAGTGAAAAAGGGTAAGTGTGGGGGATTTGATAAAACACTATTTTTTTGAATATTTTATTGATAATAAATGACATAATTTCCTCAAATTGTACTAAATATATTCATTTATTAAATAATTGGGATTAGATCATTCATTTGAAAATTTGATGAAAAATCCAGTTTTACCCTTTTAAAATGCATTGTATTATTTCGCACATAAATATTTTAATATTACTTATTTGAAATTATAATTTTTTAAAAGTATTCCTAACTTAATTATCTACAACTTTTATTTATGACACTAGAGTTAAAGAGTGCATTTGGATGGATTAAATGGGTTATTAAGTCAATAGTGGGCTGGACTCACCAGAATGGATATGGGTTCTATATTTGAGTCATAACTTCTTCATCCACACTTGGATTAGGTCCACATTTTTAGAGGAGATATATGATTAAATTTATAACAAATCATCCTTCTGTAAGGAGAACTTATTCACGCTTTTTTTGGTCAAATGGGTGGTGCAATTTGGATTAAAATATTTGGCCAAATTTCCCCATTCACACTTGAAACCACTTATAACCTAGCCTCCCCTCAACTCTATAAATTAGTGTTTTTATAATTTGGATGGGTTGGGACGTGAATTATAAAGTTTAGGGAATATAATAAGAGGTTCCACTCCAATTATCCAAGCAATTAAATAAGGTTAGCTCTTGAAGAAAGGATCCCTTCATCAAAGCCCTCTTCTTCTTCCTCATGTTGTAATGTTTGTGTTTTCATAATAAACTTCTTTGTTCTTATTTTATTTCTTCTATTTTATTCTGTTTTGTTCAAATTTATTATTATTTTATCTTCCTCTTTGGTCTGGAATTCTTGATTAGAAATGAGATTGGGTTCTACCCTTTCTAAACCTTTTCACATGCAAATAGTTTCTACGACGACTACACCGCCCATGGAAGAGTAGTTTTCTTAGTAATCGATCTACCTCTTACCTTATTCATTAATTTATTTTAAATAAATTAGATACTTTAATTCACTTAATATGATATATTAATTGAGTTTTCAATTTAAATTAAACTAATTAATCAATTTAACAATAAACACAAATCACGCGAGGTTGAGATTTTGTGTAAATTGTGAGAGCGCGAACTTAATCGGTAATACAAGACCACACAAGATAAGTTTGTAGAGTTAAAATATAATCCCTAAACTCAATTAATCCTCATTTACTGAGTTTATATATTCTATAATTAACCACTTACCATAATCTAATCTTATAACATCAATCAAAGTAGGGTGTTGTGATTGTGTGTTCCGAAGCTAGCTTAAGGTTTAAGTAATTTCATCTTTGTGTTCCCGTAGGGTTTGAGGGTTAACAAATTAGGGGATCATAATTAAGTGGATATTAATTTAAATGATAATTATTAATAATTAAATGAAGAGTTAGAGTTAGATCGATTACACTTTCTAAAAATAGTTTTCTAAAAAAACGTCTTCTCGTTGTGCTTTGTTAATCAAATTTTATTTCAAAATTAAAAAAAAAATACAATCTTCTTTCAGAAAACTTCTTCTAGAATTATAAATAATAAACAACCCCCATCCTTTTAATTAGTATTCTTATTTCCTTTTATTCTATTTTCAAAATTCGTTTAATATGTTGTTAAATTTACTTCCTCCTTTGAAAGATGACCTTGGTCAGCCACTATGTTGCACCTAAGTAAACCAAACATCATTTGAAAGTGCCCACGACAGCGCTCTTTTACTTGCCTAAAGTTCAAAAGTACTGTCTAGCAATGGTTCAAGTCACCCAAGAGAAATAACTTAAATTCATAACAACGACATCCACATATGAACGCTCACTATGTAATATAATACCTTTTTTGCAATATCTCATCAAGTAGGTTTCATGATAGTGTCGTCAAATTTTATGCTTGATACGTCATTCTTTGACTACCTAAAATAAACTCATTGTTACACTATGGACATGGAATTTTGCATGACGGTTCTATTTCAATCAAAGGGCCGAGATATCAACTTCCATAAATTAAAGGGACAAATCCTTCCTCGAATTATCCATTAATAACATGCCACTCATGACGCACCCAACGTACCCTACTTCTCGCCAACTGTCTGTGTGACGGTTTTCGTCAGTAAATCAAAGTGTGCGAGTCATGACACGTATTAATGATAATATTAAAGTCTAAGGATCATTACACACACTCACAGATAGAAATATCCTATGACACCAAAACATGCGGAATTCCTACTGGCGGGTCTGTTCTCATAATCTTCTATCTTGGATATTACCAAGTGTGAACTTCATGAGAGGAAGTCTTGTCTGCTTATGAGTACTCACAACTGACGGTCTGCGTGTTATGTCTCCCATCATAGTATGTCATCCAATAGTATAATTGTATTTAAGAATATTGTTATAGAATTTCAAGGTTCCCATCATAGCGGGGAACTGCCATGACCTTATCAATATAACAAATACTCTAAGAAATTATTATATCATAGTCATGAAGAACAATAAACAATATGTAATAAGATGTTTAATATTTAAATAAATTAAATTTTCATGTAATAAAAGTACAACTAGTTGGTTCTAGGACACTAACTCTTACAATATAGCTATCAACTTCTCTTGATGGGTTCCCCTATTGTGGTGCATTTTTGTGTTCAACCCTTATTAGAGCCGAGATTATTACTAAGTGTGAGGATCCTATTACCTAAAAAACTAACTTACCATAGGGATTTTTTACATAGTGATTTACTATGATTTGTTTTATTTTTTATAAATTTCATTTATTTTTGAACTATTTTATTCATGAAAACTTATTTATATAAACTGATTTATATAAAATGTTCATTTAATTCTATTTTAAAGTTGTTTTGATATATCTGACATCTATTTGAATGAAATCATGTTTTGGTTTAAAATATGAAAATGTAATTCCATGACTTGTTTTATTTAAATTGATATAATTAATAGTGAATTATTATGGCATTGATTATGGAACACTTGGTGAGACCCTACTAGTCTTTTAGCTCACACCCTACCTTTGCCTTTGGGTATTTGTAGAAATTATTATGCTAGGTCCGATCAAAGGGAAAGTGCCACTTGGAGGTGGTGGATGTTATTGATCCTTTGGATCATGGAGTGTTGATAGAGGTTAATAGTAGAGATGTTATCCACTTATTTCATGGGATGTTTCAGTTTTCATTGTGTTAGATTTTGAGTGCTTTGATGATGTATTGCTTTGGGTTTTGTTATACCTATTGTTTCTATTACTTTCTCCCTTTGGAGTGTTGATCGTGATGACTTTTAATCTTTTCTCTTCTACTATTTTTTAGAAAATTATTTCCCTCTTTGTTCATATATGATGTAAAGTGCTACTCAGCAACCCATGGGGATTAGGAATTCCCTTTGGGCTATGTCCATCTCGGGTATCAGGGTACCATGGTATCTGGGCTGGTTCGTGACAAACTGGCTACATGGCCATGTAATCCCCTCTAGATAATCCCACACTACATGCATAAGGACTCAACATGTATTCTAGGTGGGATAGAAATGTGTTGTAAAATGTTTACACTATCTATACACCATATAATTATGTTTATCCCTTGTTAGGTTGTTTAATAGCCCATGTGCATCATGTAATAAACACATGACATGTATTTCACCATGACATTTAGATGAATTTCATTGGAAAACTATTTGAGGTTATACGGAGTGTACGATAGCTACACATCATGTACACCATAAAATTGTGTTCCTGTCTGATAATTTTTACATGACGTGTAATTAACACACATCACATAATGACACCCACATGACATGATGAATTTCTCAAAGTGAATCTTGGTATGGTTGATAGGACTACACGATGTGTACTTTTTAGTTACACGTAGTGTAACCATGTCCTCTAGCCAGAATCACCAATACCTCTAGATGGTATCTTCAATTATTTATCATCTACTCATAATATATTCTTGATCATATAAAGGTGAGTGAATATATAATATCAAATTTTGGATTAAATAGTGAATTAACTGAAAATGAAAAAAACATCAAAAGCATAAATTGTCAATGAATTCATAAATAATTATAAATTAATATGTGAATTTTTTGGATAAAATTTAAAGGTTCTGAGGTGTGCAATTGAAGAAGTCAGTCTATTTCCCAATAAACTTTTCATAGTATTCTTCAAATAAAACCATTGAATCGAATAAACATGATCCCAAAATCTCCATAGCATGGATATTTTTTGTAGATACCTTTTTTTATTGTAAAACTTTTAAATTTATCAAGGAATATTTTCTGAGATATGCTCTAAGAAAGCATGTGATTTTGAGGCCCAGTGTGCCTGAAATTAATTTTATAAAAATATTAAATATATTTTATATCATGCACATAGAGTTTTTCATAAATAATGGAATATATCCTAAACAGAGTCTTGAATCAAAAATCTAATACCATAGTTGGATATGAAATGCGAGTTTTACCCTATGTGTGACCTAAATTTGGTCAGCGTGGAGTGTTCGTATAAATAGGTCATTGGCGGATGCGTTCAGTGAATTAATTCATTCATTCATTAAATGACCTAAAGCATAATCCTCTATAAATGTGATGTTATGGTGAATCTACAAGGTTATCCACATAACTCTAGGACTATTGAGAGTAGGAATCTGTCGTTCTTCATTGGTGAATTGAGATCGGGTGATGACAAGCTTCCAAACCCAGGTGAATCGAGGTGTAGCAAATGCAGTGAATCTTCTCCTTCACTGGAAACAGTGTTCATCACAAAAAAATGATCTAATCTTGAGGTAGGACTCGTCATTTTTGAAATCCTCCATTATGATTAAAATATTGAGCATGATCAATTACTTTTCTTGATATGTGTTTAATCTAATCCTTTTTATGCGCCTGTATATCTATTTTCAATTGATTATTCAATTAATCCTCATTGCACTATGTTTCTCACCCAATTTATTCCCAATATATATTTTCTATCCAATAATGCTTGGCTAATGATTTTTTCACATTTTTTTTCTGTGATTTCCCCCATCGTTCTTTACGTTCTTTGTTGTTGGCATACGGGAACCATGGTTCAACATTGTCGAGTAGGATCAAACATGATCAGACCCCTAGATTCATAGAAGATTCACGGTCGGAATATGTATTGGAGATTATAGAACATATCAAGATGTTTTTCGGGATACAGGTTATCCTACTATTGATTGGGGATCCGTTGAGGTGATGGGAGTTTCCATGGGTGACAGCGGCATGAGGAGAGTTCATGTGAGGGGATTGGAACATCGATTTATAGACACTAGAGGATTGAAATAAATGGAATAAGGTGTTTTAATCAGATATGGGTTTACAAATAGTCAGATTTGGTAGTATGATCAGTGGATCCAGGATCTACAAAGCAGATTTGGAATTCTGGGAAAAACTCGACTACACTTTGAGTAGTCTGAAGAACACATGGTGTATATCCCCCTAGATGCAGAAAATAGGGTTTACAAGTGATTTAAATATCACATGAAATGTGGGACCCCCCAAATGTTATGTGAATCGGTGCTAGTGACCCAACACATACTCTAGGAGTACACGGGAATAGGCACGACCAGACACATGACCAATATACATGGACATAGCCTAAAGGACATAGGAATATCCAGGAGGACACGACTTGGCTTTAGTGGTTGATACACTCTGTGGAGAGCTACATGTATAGAGTGTCATATACTGGACAAGAAACATCTAGGAAGCAGAGTAGAACCACATGTTGTGTGGTTTCTATACATGTCATGTACCTTATTTTTTAAAAACCTCTACCTCTTGTATCTCATTCATTTTTACTCTGATTTCATCCCATGAGTATCCTATCTTAAGTATTTTTTCACATAAAACATGATGGTAGCCTTAATAATGGATTTTGAGATGTGATGTGATATTTTCTATGCATGACGCTTCTTTAGGTGAAGTTCGATGAGGGTAGTGGTCTAACAAGATCATCAGAGAGATTAGAGTGGCACTCACCTACTGGGACAGGGTATGGGTCCTCTATCTATCCATTGAGTGGCACCCTCCTGCTGGGATGGGGAATGGGTCCTCTATCCTACTGAGTGGCACCCTCCTGTGAATTTGGGGCATGGTTCCTCTATCCTACTGAGTGGAACCCACCTGCTGGATCAAGGTATGGGTCCTCTACCTACTGATTGGAACCCTCCTACTAGATCAGGGCATGGGTCCTCTGCCTACTGAGTGAAACCCTCTTATTATACCAAGGCATTGGTCCTCTACCTAGATATTATATCACCTCAATAATGCATAATAGTGATGAGGTGTGGCTTAACATGAATGCCTCTTTGGACAGACACACGAGATGCTAGATGTCTTTGGTGGACCTCTTGGAACTGTTGGAATATAGTCTTTTCTATGGAGGATTTAGGCATTAGTGGAGCCTTGTTACATATATTCATGAGGAGTCAACACTATCATGGTTTGACTTCCAACATTTTTTTTCAGGGGGATTACTACCACTCATGCTTGTGCTTGGTTCAGATTCATGATATTTTGAAGATGTGGTAGGGAGGGATGATATTTTTTGAGTATGCTTCAAGTTTCACAGACCTCACGTGGTTCTCCTTAGAAATGGTTCAGGATGAATATTTTTTTGTGTGGAAGTTTGAGTAGGGTATTCGTAGAGATATTTGGGCTAGTTTAGTACCCATGTGCATTCCCACTTATACCAGAGTGTTAGAGAGGGTGATGGTGATAGATAGCTTCCTGTTAGAGGGGCACCATACAGCCGGAGCTGGTAGTGGGAATTATAGGTCTGATTCATCTGTAGCAATTAACAAGCACCAGTCGATAGGATCTTGGTGCAAAAGATTTTCCAGGATCAAACTCAGGTACATGGTCATGCAGCAT
This sequence comes from Viscum album, assembly GCA_963277665.1. Classification (NCBI taxonomy): domain Eukaryota; kingdom Viridiplantae; phylum Streptophyta; class Magnoliopsida; order Santalales; family Viscaceae; genus Viscum; species Viscum album. Next base: position 1,914,260,235 of record OY728155.1, read on the forward strand.
AGGAACTACATAGGGGACCAAATCAGCCCGAATAGGGGTGATTCTATGCATGTGACATAAAAGTTCACATGGCACATGATTTCTTGACCTGACATACTGAGGAGGGAAAGCATATGGTGGATGGAATTCCACAGCAGAGGCAACACCATGATCATGGATATCCAATATGAGGGCAGGGTAGCCACTAGGGAGGCAGAGCTGGAAGAGGAGCAGGTGGGTCTCCATGAGTAGGAGCTATGGGTGGTGGAAGACATTATGATATCCTTTTGCTGCCACCACCAGTTGTCCCATTTTAGGCTCAGTGAGTTGGTGGTCAGGGTTGTGGGTAGTTGCAGGCTATGGAGGCATATGGCTCTGAAGCTCATGATATGATTAGAGGTGTGATATGTGTTAATTCTACTCTTTCTTCAGTACTAGTAGACACATTTTTGAGTAATTCATTCATCTCTTTACTCCTAGAGAAATAGCTAGATCTCCTAGTTGAAACACTATCCTAGAATCTTTTCTTTTAGGTTTCTATGGGGAACACTTCTTTGATATCTTTTATCTATTGGCAGTGTGAGCTATTTCTTGGTGGATAGAGTTTCTTATGGGGCCTTTTTTCATCATAATGAAACCTTGTGACATAATCTTGGGTATGGATGGGTTTACCACTATCTGATCCCATATTGAATGCTACCACAGATGAGTCAGATTCATTCACACTGATGGGACGAGATTCTAATTTGTGGGTGAGAGAGATCACATGTTAGGACAAGTGGGTTTTTCTAGCATGGGGATGTAACCCATCACCTATCAGTTGGAGAGTGTATCCCTTAGCGTATAAATCTCTTCATTCATTTTTATTCCTTCATTCATGGAGGGTTTTATGAATGTCTTTCCCAAGGATGTTTTGGGACTACCTCCATGGAGGGAGATGGATTTTTTCATCGACTTTCACATTAGGACTACTCTGGTATATTTTTTGGAATATTGGATGGCCCCTACCAAGCTTTTGGGAGCTATGGTTACAGTTTGAGGACCTTCTAGAGAAGGATTTTATTAGACCTAGTGTGTCCCCATGGGAAGATCTGGTGTTGTTTGTGAAAAAAGAAATATGGGAGCTTATGGTTTGGTATGGATTATCATCACCTGAATCAGGACATGATAAAGAACAAGTACCCATTTTTTAGGATTGATGACCTATTTGATCAGTTGTGAGGTGAGAGATAGTTCTTGAAGATCAATCTCAGGTCCAACTACCACCAATTGAGAGTTCATGAGGCTGATATTCTGAAGTCGGCATTCAAATGTCTCTATGGACACTATGAGTTCCTAGTGATGCCTTTCAGTATGAAAAATTCCCCCACTGTGTTTATGACTTTGAAGAACCAGTTCTTCTATCCATACTTGGACTAATTTATTGTTGTTTTCATTGATGAAATAATAATATACTCTATATCAGAGGAGGATCATGCAGATCACTTGAGGATGGCCCTAGACTTGATTCAAGAGAAAAATATTTATGATAAGATATCAAAGTTCCAGTTCTAGATCCACAAGGTTCACTTTCTGGGGCATGTCATTTCTGAGCATGGATTAGTTGTAGACCCAATGAAGATCGATACAGTTCTTTCTTAGGATCCACCCATGATCGAGTTAGAGGTTTGGAATTTTCTTGTCTTAGCAGGGTGCTACAAGAGGTTTTTGTAAGACTTATCCAGGATTGTATCCCCTTTGACCACCCTTATATAGAAAGGGTATCCACTTACCTAGACTGAGTAGTGTCAAAGATCCTTTGAGGAGTTGAGGCTGATGCTGACGAGTGGTACTATTCAAAGACTAATGGAGGAGGGCATGGAGTATGTAGTATATTTTGATGCCTCTGGAGCTGGGATCGGCTGCGTGTTGATGCAAAGGTGGGTGGTAATTGCATATTGGTTGAGATAGTTGAGACACCACAAGAACTACATGACTCATGACCTGGAGTTGGCTATGGTAGTCTTCAATCTAAGGATATGGAGGAATTATATTTTGGAAGAGCGCTTTATTGTTTACTCGGACTATCAGAGTATCAGGTATGTCTTCACACAGAGATACTTGAACCTGATATAGAGGCACTGGTTGGAGTTCCTATAGGACTATTACTTTGAGATAGTCTATACTCCTGGGAAGGGAAACATAGTGGCAGAATCCCTTAGTAGGTAGTCCTATGATTTCATGGTAGAGGAGTTGTGTAAGCAGTTGGATTCCTTGCAGTTGACCCTAGTTGAGGAGGAGGGTGTTATTTTTCTTTAGTCAATGGTGTTAACTCCTCTGATACTCCAGTGTGTGAGAGAGTTCTAGTTGGGAGACATCAAATATGAGGTATTACATGACCATATATCCTCAAGAGATTCACTATATGGGTTTTCTAAAGTTGAGAATCACTTTGTCATTTTCTAGGGATAGATGGTGGTCCTAGTCATGATGCGGGAAGAGGTTATGAGAGAGTTTCACAAATCTCATTTAGTTTTACATCCCAATGTAGGAAAGATGTATAGATACCTTCAACAACAGTTTTGGTGGGTTGGCATGAGGCATAGCATGGATGAGTTTGTCTCTTGGTACCTCATGTTTTAGCAGGTAAAGGTTGAGCACTAGGTTCCAATAGGTTTGTTGTGGCCTATTGATATCCCAAAGTGGAAATGATACAGCACTTCTATAGATTTTTTTATAGGGATTCCATGGATAGTGAGAGCCCATGACGCCATTTGGGTGATAGTTGACCAACTTATGAAGTCAGCATACTTCCTTACTATCAGGAAGTAGAGTTTGATAGAGATTTTGGGGTAGTTTTACATGAGTAATATCATCCTTCTTCATGGGGTACCCCCAAATATTGTATCCAACTGTGATGTGCGGTTAATTTCATGTTTGTGTAGAGGCCTTAAGGAGGCATTCGAGACCCATATAAGGATGAGTACAACCTTTCACCCCTAGAAATATGGCTAGAACTAGTGCACTATCCAGGTGTTTTAGGATATGCTAGGGTATTACATATTAGACTTTGGGTAGAGATGGGAGGATCACTTTCCATTGGTGTAGTTTTCTTATAATAATAGTGATCACTCTAATATTGGTATGAAACCTTTTGAGGACCTATACAAGAGACCCTGTAGCTCACCCTTATGTTGGACTGAGGTCGTAATGATTTCTTTTGTTGGGTTGGAGATGGTGTGGGAGATGATGAAGAAGGTCTATTTGATCTGTGAGAAAATGAGGACAACTCAAAGTAGGTATAAATATTATGTATATTGATATTATAGTCCCTTAGAGTTCGAGTAGGGAGACCAAATTTTCCTGAGAGTCTCCCCACAATGAGGATTATAGGGATTCGTCTGGGGAGGAAATCTATCCCTAAGGTTTATTAGTTCATTCAAGATATTTAATAGGGTTTACTAGGTTTCCTACCACATCACCTTATGCCCATAGTTGGGGCAGGTGCATGACATCTTCCATGTGTCACAACTAAGGATATATGTACATGAACCTATGCATGTTATTGACTAGGGAAAGCTGGACATCGAGGATGAATCCACCTTCATGGAGTATCTAGTGGAAATTTAGGATCAATAGGAGAGTATCCTTTATAGATGGACCATTTCCTTGGTTCATGTGTTGTGGTAGCATGAGAATATGCAGGACATCTCCTAAGAGCATGAGAGCCATATGCAGGCACAATATCCCTAGATTTTTGTTTTTTTTTTGTTTTTGGGGATGAAAAGGTTGAAGGAGTGAATAATTTAGAGACCCTTTTCCCTTTTAATACTTTGAAATATATAAAGTAATATTTTCAGATCCATGTGCTGAGACGACATGTGATTCCAAGGCTCGGTGTGCCTGGAATTAATTTTATACAAATATTTTATATATTTTATATCATGCCTACATGTTTTTTCATAAATAATAGAATATCACCTAAACAAAGTCTCAAATTGAAAATCTGATACCATGGTTGAATCCAAAACATGAGGTTTATCCTAGGTACGGCCTAAACTTGGTCGGCACGGGGCGTTTGGATAAAGCGGTTGTTGGCAGATGCATTTAGTGAATTCATTCATTCATTAAATGACCCAAAGAAGAATCCTATATAAATATGTTGTTATGGAAAATCTATAGGGTTAGTCGTATAACTTTGGGAGTATTGAGAGGAGGAATCCACCATTCTTTATTGGCGGATTGAGATCGGGTGATGATGAGCTTCCAAACCCAAGTGAATCGAGGCACGATGAACACAAAAAATCTTCTCCTTCATTGGAAGCAGTGTTCATTACCAAGGAATGGTCAAATATTGATTTAGTACTCATCATTTTTGGATTTCGACCCTTATGATTAAAATATTGGTCATGATAAATTCCTTTTCTTGATCTGTGTTTAATATGATCCCTTGCATGTGCTCGTGTATCACTTTTCAATAGATTATTCAATTAATTCCTATTACACCATGTTTCTCACCCTAGTTTTCCCTGGTCTATATTCATTGGACAATTATTGTTAAACATTTTTTTCATGTGATTTTTCCCCATCATTCTTCGTGTTCTTCGTTGTTGACCAATGGAGACCGCGATCGATATTACCAGGTGGGATCGATCATGATCTGACCCCCGAATTCACAGTAGATTCACAAGTAGATAACGGATCAATGATTATAGAATAGATTAGGATGTTTTGTAGGATACAGGTTATCCCACTATGGATTGTGAATCTAGTGAGGTGACAAGAGGTTCCATGGGTAATGGCGGCATGAGGCGACTTCATGCAGGAGGATTGAAACACCATATTTCGGTCATAGAAGGGGTGGAATTGATTAATGGAGGCATTTTCACTATCTTCAAGTGTTGAAAAGGCTGGATTTGGGGGTAGGATTAGTATATCTAGGATCTTAAAAGTAGATTAAGAATTCTGGGGGGGAAACTCGACCACACACCGTGTGGTATTAAGAACACACGGTTTGTATCCCCTGGTTGTGGTGGATAGGGTTTCCAAATGAGTTAAATGTCACACGATGTGTGGGAACCCCACATGACATGTGACTCAGTTTTGGAGACCCAACATGTACTCTTGGAGTACACAGACATGGGAACATTTAGACAGATGGCCAATGTACATGGATACAGCCTAAAGGACACGGGCGCGACAAGGAAGACACGGCTTGACCCTGAATGTATGAGACACGCTGTGTAGTCCCCTTATATGTAGTGTATGGATACATGGCCATAGATCCATGTAATTTTGAGGACATGACCAGGCAATAGAGCAGGACCCCGCGCTATGTGGGTCCCCTACACGCCATGTGTCTCCTTTTAAGGAAACTTCTACCTCTCATATCACCTTCATTTGGAATCATATTTTGGACCACGAATAGCCTATCCTGAGTGTTTTTCAACATAGAACGTGATGGTGGCCTTCATATTGTATTTTTATATAATATTCAATATGTTCTTGTCATGACTCTTTTTTAGGTGACGTTCAATGATTGTAGTGATCAGACAGGATCATCAGAGAGATTAGAGTGGCACCCTCCTACTCTGACATGACATGGGTCCTATATCTATCCATTGATTTGAACCCTCCTACTAGGATAGGTCACAATTCCTATATCTTACTAAGTGGAACCCTCTAGTGGAGTTATAACATGGGTCCTCTATCCTACTAAGTCACACCCTCCTGTGAAGTTGGGGCTTGGGTCCTCTATCCCACTGAGTGGCACCCTCCTATGGATTCGGGGAATGGGTTCTCTATCCTAATGAGTGACACCCTCATATAGAGTCAGGGAATGGGTCTTCTATCCTACTGAGTGGATCACTCCTTAAGATTTAGGTCATGAGTCCTCTATCCTACTAAGTGAAACCCTCCTAGTAAATCAAGGAATGAGCCCTCTACCTACTGAGTGGCACCCTCCTATTGGATCAGGGAATGGTTCATCTACCTAATAAGTGTAAACCTCCCATTGTATCAGGGAAGTAGTCCTCTACATATATATTATATCCCCTAAACTATTAAGCATAGTGGAAAGGTGTGGATCGACATGGATGCTTCTTCGGACAGACACGCAAGATGTTGGACATCATCAGTGGACCTCTTGGAAATGTTGGCATACTCTTTTTCTGGGGTAGGCTATGATATGGAGATCCTCTATCTCTCTAATATAGGTTTCTTTTATGATCATATATCCTTGTTGATTGGTTTTTGTTTCTTTCTCACTATGGGTTGAGTTGTATACTCCTGTCATGTCTCATATTTCTTTCTCCCCCTTAGCTTTCGGGGCATCCTACTAGGTATCTATATACTCACCCATGTGTGGGATTTTCCTACACATGTCATGTATTATGAAAATTATGGATATGTTGGTGGTGATTTAATAGGAGCATAGGGATACCTTAGTGAATTTGACCATGTATGGTGGTCGAGGCTTGGAAATCTAGAGTCAGTCTCTCTCCGTATTTACTTTTATAGTTATTTTCAGATTCAGACATATTTTTTGTTGGGTGTGTATTTTCTCCTTTACTTTTCATATTACACTATCATACTCTTACATTCCCTATAGGTTGTTACGTGCATGATTGTTACTCTATAATTTATTGTCTTTTCTTTTATTCCTCTATACTTCTATATGAATATGGTTAGGTTCATGCATATAGATACATTAGGCAAATGCCTCCCATGTTAGTTATGCCTTTCAGTGCTTATCATCATCCCCTAGGCTATGAAGGTAGGCTTGGGGTAGTTTTGGATTGAGCCCTATTGGATCAGGTTTTGAAATTTTTCACATATAATTTATAATTAATTTAAAAGAACAGGAAATAGATCAAGTCTAAGATTTATTTCTTTGATGATGATGATGACGATGAATGATAAAACCCCATTCAAGTTGTAACATCATTGTGTTGAGAGGATCTGAGGTATAATCCCTCTAGTGATATCTACACATGCACTATTGTTGGCCCTACTAGGTTAAATACACTGAGAGTGGGGTGAATCAAGGTATGAAATTATAATAACCTGACCTTTTATATAGATGTCTCGGGCTTGTTTTCATGAACTCTTTTTCCTTATTTTGAGTACTTTTTTGGGTTGTTTTTTTAGGATTTTTTGGGTGAATTTTGAGAAATTTGGAAGGATAAGAGGTTATAAACAGTTGTCTCATGGTTTTCCCAAACCATGTGCCCCATCCCAACAAACCATGTGAACCCAAATAGAGAGGATTCAAATAGTTGGTGCACAGTTTGTCAAATTTTTTCCCTCTTATGAGAAACAGTACACCCCCTAGAAGAGGCACATAGTTTGGAAAACCATGTGCCCCTACCCAAAAAACCATGCACAAGTTTTTAATTAACCTGAAAATTAGATTTAAAATTCTCTAACCCCCTGTTTTAACCCAAAATCGACCCTAACTTGAACCAAATCATTTTCTATCAATTTTTGTAGGATCCCTGATGAATTCCAAGCCCCTATGACCTCCATTCTTGGTGAATTTAAGGGCATATATGCACCTCCCTGAGTATGTGTTATCTTCATATTTCAATCTCTCTCTCTCTCCTACTCCTCTTCCCGGATAAAAGAGGGATATCATCCGTTGTTGGTTATAGATCTAGATATAGGTTTGTTAGATCTTGATTCATTTGATCTTGGATCTAGATTTCAGATCTAGATCATGTTCTTTATTGCTTTCTTGATTGATCTGCTTAAAATTGGGGATTTTTGTTGGGTGGTTGCTTGTCAATGAATTGAGGTAGGTGGTCTAATATTCAAATCCTAAAGTCTTGATTTCAATTAAATGTATGTAATTATAGAATTTCTATTGGATGATTATAAATTCAGTTTCTTAAATTGAATTAAGGAATTTGGTAAATTAATTTTGAAAGGATTGTGAAATTGAGGATATTGAAATTGGTTGAATTAGAATAATTAATTGTTGAACTAATTATGGGAATAATGGGATTATTAAATTGTATTAATTAATTATTGAATAAATTAATGGAAATTATTGTGATTATGAAATAGATTGAATTGGATTAATTAATTAGTGAATTGATTAATGGGAATGATTTGATTAATTAATTGGTGAATTAATTAATGGGATTGATATGACAAACTAATTGTTGAATTGGTAATGAAATTGGTGTGATTAATTAATTGTTGAATTAATTAATGGAATGATGTGAATGTGAAATTATTGAATTTGATTAATTTATTATTGAATTAATTAATGTGATATTGTGATACATGTGAAATTGTGATATTATGATACATGTGAAATTGTTATATTGTGATATATGTGATAACCGTGTGTGAGACAGGTTTTATTGCATCAAAATCCTATGGTGATAAATGTTGTTAAATTGATGAATGGTAATAATGGAATTCATATTTGAATTGAGATGATGAATGGTAATAATGTAATTCATATATTAATTGAGATAATGAATGGTAATAATGACATTCAGATATTAATTGAGGTGATAAATGGTAACAATGACATTCAGATTTGAATTGAGATGATGAATGGTAATAATGGAATTCAGATATGAATTGAGATGATGAATGGTAATAATTGCAGTCATATATGAATTGAGATGATAAATGGTAGTAATGGAATTCAGATATATGATATCCCTTAGGGGTAATTCAGACTCTGTCGTGGTCCGAAGCTAGTATTGCGAGTTCAGGTGTCCTCGGGAACCCAGGTGTTATGTGGTTAAATAAAGATTAATTGAATAAATGTAAACTATTTACTTTATTGATTGTATTTTATTCTTTATACAACTACATACATTATTATTGACTGGATATTTTTTTAGATATCGTTGGTGGTGACCTATTGAGTTGTACTCACACCCTAATTAGTTTGCTTGATTGGTACCCAAATAGACTTCAAGTTTGCAGGACATGATAAGGGCAAATGACCTGTGTTAGATGGATGAGTCGGGATGGGGCATGGATGAGTGAATCAGACGTGGTTTGGGACCCACTTGGGAGTTTTCAGTGTCTATTTATTTTGGGTTTTTTATATTGACACATGTTACGTACTTAGCATGGAATATTTATTGTCTTAGTTGGATGTTGTATTTCTTATTTTGGTCATCATGTGATACTATTTTGGTATGGTTATTGGGTGTATTCTTGGTTATTATTGTTTATTTCTACTCTTGTGATACTTTTTTAAAGATGTTATAGTCTCCCCATGATCCATATTAGACCCTCACTACTATTCGGTAGCCTATGGCATGTGGGGAGGCATGCTTGAGGACATGTAACTGACCGAATTAGGGAACCAATGTGTGGCACCTAGCTCGGGATGTTACAAAGTGGTATCAAAGGAGTTTATTTTCTTTTTCTTTTGTCTTACTATTTGGGAAAGGTATAAAGGAGAATAGTATGATTTGGGCCTTTGCTAAGAGTTCATGCATAGGAGTAGTTAACCTATGTACAAGGTTAAAATCCAAGTACTGAGGGTGGGATTGTTGTTATTGATGTGTATTGTTACAGTTGATGTTAGTTCACCTTGAGTGATGCACTTGTTGTGTGATGTGATTATTATTTCTTAGTTTCTGAGATTTTACTCATGTCCCTGAATGGCATAAGAATTGAGTATGCATGCATCATTCTAGGCACTCAATATTATTTTGTGGCATGAATCATTTTAGGCACACACGAGAAAATAGGTTTTTGGGTTAGTGCTGAAAATTGAAATGTTTTCCTTGCTTGTGTAATTTAAATGGAAAAAGGTACCTATTGTGAAATTGAATATGAAAATGATGCAAGTTAAGATAAATTTAAATTGAAACTGGGTGTCTAATGTGAAACGTGAATAGTTAGAATGTTTTTACCCCTAATTAACTATGAATTAGATGTATGATGTTTAAGGGTAGTGATAATGGCGCCTTAGTTTTGACCATGTGGTGAGGATGAGATGGTTATATCAAGGTGTTTTCAGGATGGGCTTAAATGTGAGATTAATTCCCAAGTTAATCTCTTTTGGTTGAATAAGTTTTCTGAGTTGGTGGATCAGACTATCATAGATAAGGGGAACCTAAAGGAGGCTTCCAGTGCAGGATAGATGGTTGTTGTTGGCCGATTAGAAGGTATTCCTTTCAAGGGTAGGAATCGTCACTATGAGGCTGTTAGTTAGGGGGGTTATAGGAAGAGTGTCAATGGGAAGGATCAGTTACTTGGGATATTACCTGAGTTATTTTCCACTAGTGTAGTAGGTCGGTCAACTATCGTAGACATTATCCCTAACCACCAATAAAGTTTCGAGCCTACGGTAGGATGGGACATCTAAAGAAGTTCTATAGGAACCCACGATAGATAGGTAGTGATGGAGTAGTTAGAAAGAACTAGAGTGCGGGAAGGGGGTCTTCTGCACCATATCAGTTTGGACATAGGAGTTCTACTAGCTGAGGAGGTAGAGCCAGTGGACATGGTACTTCTAAGAAAGAGAACCTATATTAGTAGAGTGGTGAAACTCAAGGGACTCGGGATATATCTTAGGGAACAGGGTAAGGATAGTTGTGTGTCTTTTAGCCTACACTAGTGGATAGTGAGGTTGGACCATTGACAGTTAGAGGTACTATTCTTTTAGCTTCTATCTTGGCTAGTGCCTTATTTGATATTGGTGTCTCTCATTCCTTTATTTCTTCACAACTTGTGAATAGTTTGAGTCTATTAGTGAAGTTTTTAAGTGGGGTGTTAATGATAGATACATTGTTGGGAGTATGGTTGAGGGACATCTATTTATGCAAGGGGTGTTCTCTCGAGGTTGGGGAGTATCGGTTTCTATGGGATATTTATATTCTTGATGTGTCGAGCTTCGATCTAATTTGGGATATGGACTGGTTAGTAGCATACCTAGCCCACATAGATTTTTACCGTAGGATAGTGACCTTTACATCTCCTAAAGGTGACAATTATATTCATCGAGGATAGTTGGATATCCAGGCGAGCCATGCAGGTCCAGTTCATTAGCAACTAAGGGAGCTTATTTCCTAGGTTTCTAGTCTATTTATAGATAAAGGATGTGTAAATAATTATGTCTTTCCACCCATATTGGATAGGTTTTAGGATATATTTTCTAAATAATTCTTAAGGATTCCACCTAAGAGATATGTGTAATTTATAATTGATCTCGTGTTAGGGGTTGATCCGGTTTTTATTCTGCTATATAGAATGGAACCAACAGAGCTTCAAGAGATTAAGAATCAACTGGAAGAGTTAGAGAATAAGGGATTTATCCATTCGAGTATTTCTCCTTGGGGTTATCAAGTTTTTTTTGCTAAGAAGGTTGGAGGGAATCTACAACTGTATGTTGACTACTGGAAGTTGAACCAAATGACAGTAAAGCACTGGTATCCACATCCATATATCGATGATCTTTTTGACCAGTTGAGGGGAGCTTATGTCTTCTCAAATATTGACTTGAGATCAGGGTATCATCATTTGATATTTTGACCTTATGATATACCAAGAACTGCTTTCAGAAGCAGGTATGGCCTTTATGAGTTTTTTGGGTTGATGAATGCACTAGAAATGTTTATAACCATGATGAACAGAATTTTCCATTCGTACCTGGATCAGTTTGTGGTAGTATTTGTGGATGATATCTTGGTGTACTCCAAGACTCGTGAAGATCATGACCAACATCATGACATCGTTGTGAGTACATTGAGAGAGCATCAGTTATATTCTAAGCTATCTAAGTATTAGTTTTGGATTGATCAGGTACACTTCTTTGGTCGCATCATCTTGGAGGAAGGTGTGTTAGTGGATCCAGATAAAGTTTAGGCAGTGGTTTCTTAGGAGTATCCTAAGAACATTTTTTATATCCGTAGTTTTTTGGGATTAGAGGGATACTATCGTAGGTTCATCCAAGACTTTTCCTACTTGGAAGCAACACTTTTGGTCCTGAATAAGAAAGGTATAAAGTTTGAATGGTTGTAGGCATGTGAGAATGCTTTCTAGGATTTGAAGGAGCATTTGACTACAGCACCAATCTTGATCCTACTCGAGCCAGGTGAGGAGTATATGATTATTTGTGATGCTTTTAGGATAGGTATTAGAGAAGTTTTGATGAAGGAAGATCGAGTTGTAGTGTATGGGTCTCGGTAGCTGAGACCACATAAATAGAATTACTCTACACATGACCTCGAGTTGGCAGTAGTGGTTTATGCTTTTAATTCTTGATGACATTTTCTATTGGGTGTAAATTTTACTGTTTATATAGATCATAATATATTGAAGTATATATTTTAGAAATGAGATTTGAATCTCTGGTAGTGGAGGTGGGTTGAGTATATGCAATCTTTTGACTTTGATCGAGCATATATTCCCAGAAATGGAAATAATGTGGCTAACACTTTAAGCAGGAAAACTCAAACTCAAGCGGTTCAAAAGTCTAGTGTTGAGTGGAAGATGATGACCTTACTAGCAGAGATACATGTTGTGGTTCAAGAGATCCAGGAGAAAATGACACTCATTTCAGTTTCAGTAGAGTCTATACTTTTGAGTCATATCAAGGATAGGCAATATGAGAACTTGGGATGTTTGTCCTTTAGGGAATGCCTTGAAGGTGGGGAGTCACCTTCATATTGGACCATAGATGAGGATGAGATCATCTATATTAGAAATCGTGTTGTATTTCCCATGAATATGTGGGAGGAGTTGATGTGTGAATTTCACGCCTTGAAGTGGGAGGTGCATCTAGGTGTGACCAAAATGCACCGTGACCTAGGACAAAATTTTTGATAATCACACATGAAAAAGGAGATAGTGGGGTTTGTGGCGTGATGATACACCTTTCAACAGGTGAAGTTCAAACATTAATGACTTAGAGGTTTTCTATATCCATTTCCCATTCTGGAATAGAAGTGGGTGAAATTACTATGGATTTTTTTGTGGGTCTCCCAAGGATAATTCGAAAGAATGATACTATTTGGGTGAGTGTGGATTGTTTAACAAAGGTAGTGCATTTCTTTCCAATATAGGAGACTTTCTTAGTAGAGCAGTTGGGAGATTTTTATGTAAGGAAAATAGTTCGTCTGCATGGGTTCCACATACTATAGTTTTAGACCGTGGCTCATGCTTTACTTCATGATTTTGGAAGGGTTTGAAGAAGTCACTTGGTACATAGGTTTTATTGAGTATGTTTTTTCACCCAAAAACAGATGGGCAGTCAGAGAGTACGATACAGGTATTGGAGGATATGCTTCGAGTGTGTTTCCTAGACTTCGGTGGGTCTTGGGAGAATCATCTATCTTTAGTTGATTTTTTCGATAACAATAGTTATCGAGAAACTATTCAGATGGAACTATATCAGGCTCTTTATGGTAGTCCATAAATATCACCTCTATGTCGGATGGAGGCTGGTGAGTCAGAGTTGTTGGGACTAAGTCTCATGTAAGAGATTTCAGAGCATGTTCATCTTATTCGGAAGCATATGGATATGCTTCAGAGTAGACAGAAGTTGTATGCAGATAAATTTCAATGACCCCTAGAGTTTATAGAGTGTGATCATGTATTCCTTCAAGTGTCACCTAGATTGGCTCACCACGGGATACGGAGGTAAGGCAAGCTGGCGCCCAGGTTTGTTGGACCGTTTGAGGTTGTGGAGAGAATCGGGCCAGTGGCGTACCGATTAGCTCTTCCATAAAGGTATATTACTATACAAGATGTTTTTCATGTGTCATAACTTAGTCAATATCACCTTGACCCTTATCATGTGATCGATGTTGATGATGTTGAGCTTGAGAACAATACATCCTTTGAGGAGCATCTGATAAGTGTATTGGATCGCAGTGAGAAAGTGTTGAGGGGAAATATTGAGCCATTAGTTCATGTATTGTGGAAACATGGGCGTTTGCAGGAAAAAACGTGGGAGGTAGAGGTAGATATGAGGGTTTAGTGGCCTCATCTTTTTGACTCGGAATCTTAGATATTCTTGGGAGTACAGTTCAAGGATGGGCTATTATAAGGTGGGGAGATTATAAGAACTCGACCTTTTTTGGAGATGTCTCGGGCTTCTTTTTAGGTACACTTTTTACTTATTTTGAGTACTTCTTGTTTGGGTTGTTTTTTTTTTGAGAGTTTTGGGTGAATTTTGAGAAATTTGGAAGGGGGAGAGGTTGTTCATGGTTGGCACACAGTTTTCCCAAACCGTGCGCCCCAGCCCAGCAAACCTTGTGAACCCAAATAGAGGGGATTCGCATGGCTGGTGAACAGTTTTTCAAACCCTATGCCCTATTAGGAGAAACCATGCCCCCCCCCCAGAAGACGCACACAGTTAAGGCATACGGTTTGGAAAATTGCATGCCCCTGTCCAACAAACCATACATGGGTTTTTAATTAACCTAAAAATTAGATTTAAAATTCCTGAACCCCCCATTTTAACCCAAAACCATCCCTAACTTAGAACAAATTTTTTTCTCTCATTTTTGGAGGCACGCGGATGAATTCCAAGTCCCTCCAACATCTATTCTTGGTGAATCAAAGGGCGGATTGAAGATCTGCACTTCCCCAAGTATGTGTTCTCTTCCCATTTAGATATCTCTCTCTCTTACGCTCCTCTTCCCATATAAAATAGGGATTTTATCCACTATTGGATCTATATCTAGATCTAGGTTTGTTAGATCTTGATTCATTTGATCTTGGATCTAGGTTTCGGATCTATACTGTGTTCTTCATCACTTTCTTGATTGATTCGCTTAAAATTGGGGATTTCTGTTAGGCAATCGCTCATCAACAAATTGAGGTAGGTGGTATAATATTCAAATCCCAAAGTATTGATTTCAATTATATGTATGTAATTGCAAAATTACTATTTGATGATTAGCAATTGACTTTCTTAAATTGAATTAATTAATTTGGTAAATTAATTAATGAAAGGATTGTGAAATTGAGGATATTGAAATTGGTTGAATTAGAATAATTAATTGTTGAATTAATTATGGGAATATTGGTATTGTTGAATTATATTAATTAATTATTGAATTAATTAATGGATATTGTTTTGATTATGAAATCAATTGAATTGGATCAATTAATTGATGAATTAATTAATAGGATTAATGTGATTGATTAATTGGTGAATTAATTAATGGGGTTGATGTGATAAACTAATTGTTAAATTGGTAATTAAATTGACATGATTAATTAATTGTTGAATTAATTAATGGAATGATGTGAATATGCAATTGTTGAATTTGATTAATTGATTGGTGAATTAATTAATGTGATATTATGATACATGTGAAATTGTGATATTGTGATACATGTGAAATTGTGATATTGTGATATATGTGATAATCGTATGTTGGACATGGTCTACTATATCAAAATATCATCGTTTTAAATATTGACATTCATGTGTGGGACAGGGTTGGTTGCATCAAAATCCCATAGTGATAAATATTTTTAATTTGATGAATAGTAATAATGGAATTTAGATATGAATTGAGATGATAAATGGTAACAATGGAATTTAGATATGAATTGATATGATAAATGGTAAAAATGGAATTTAGATATGAATTGAGATGATGAATGGTAATAATGGAATTCATATATGAATTGATATGATGAATGGTAACAATGACATTCAGATATGAATTGAGATGATGAATGGTATTAATGGCATTCACGTATGAATTGAGATAATGAATGGTAACAATGGAATTCATATATATGATATCCCTTGGGAGTATTTCAAACTCCATCACGGGCCGAAGTAGGTATTGAGATTTCAGGTGCCCTCACGAACTCAGGTGTTATGTGGTTAAATAAAGAGTAGTTGAATAAATGTAAATTGTTTACTTTATTGCTTGTATTTTATTCTTTAAACAACCATATATACTTTTATTGACTATATATTGTTTTAGACGATGTTGGTGGTGTCCTACTAAGTTGTACTCACGCCCTACTCATGTTGCCTGATCGGTACCCGAATAAACTTCATGTTTGCAGGACAGGATAAGGGAAAAGGCCTCGTGTTAGATGGATGAGTCGGGATGAAGCATGGATGAGGGAACCAGATGTGGTTTGGGACCCGTTTGGTATTTTTCAGTCTTTATTTATTTTAGGCTTTGCATATTGACACTTGGCACGTACTTGTCATGGAATATTTATTGTTTTAGTTGGATATTGTATTTCTTATTTTGGTCATTGTGTGATACTGGTTTGGTATGGTTATTGGTTATATACTTGGTTATTCTTGTTTATTTCCATTGTTTTGCTACTTTGAGAAATAGGGTATAGTCTCCCCAAGATAAATATTAGACCCTCGCTTCTAGTCGGAATCCTCTTGCGTACAGGGAGGTGCGCTTGAGGTCATGTGATCAACTGGATCGGGGCACCGGTGCGTGACACTCGGGTCAGGATGTTGCAAAAATATTACAATAAATTCCCCTTTTTGGATCTTATTTCACTATTAAACAAAACTTTCTTCCCTCTCCTTCCCATAGCAATGAATAAAAAAAATTAAAACGTGCACAAGACGCAATAATTTTACTTGGTTCACTCTCACTGGGCTATATCCAAGGAGCATACAACAACAATGTGTCGATGTACCAAAATCCACTCTAGCGCACCATTGTTACAAGGTTCGAAAAGGATTCACTATCCCTCTTAGTTCACTACGAGTCACACTTTAAAATCTCAATTCTCACTCAATTGAAGTGTGTTCATTTCTCCTTAAGAATATTCTTCCATTGATTCCTTGAATAAATGTTGTTTACACCCCATTTGGTGTGTCATGAACCTAAACTTTCATCCACTCAATGAATATAAATTTACCATAGAATTTCTAGGAAATTCCTTCTGGTTTACAAAACATTGACTTTCATGCAACCTTTACAAAACTTCCATGGAACTTCCACAATTTTTGTACAAATTTTTTGTTTATCATATAACTACCAACTTTCATGAAAATTTTAGTTTATCATGAAACTTCCAACTTTCACACAAATTTTGTTTTGTCGTGGATCTCACTTGGTCATATAGACACAAGTCCCTTTTTTCTCACAATTGATGTTGCCAAAGCTGCTTCATGCAATAAATTCATTCACGCAGCTCTTATGTGATTTCAGAGCCATGATATTCTCTAAGGGTTAAACACTCCAAATGAGGGGGTAGCATACTATTTATAGGCATGGTTTTCCTTTTGTGAAATATCCTTATGCACCACCAACCTCGCTTGCAAGTTTCCTAGTTCACTGAACTTCAACTATTTGATGTTGCCTCTAGCACACAACTCACTACTGTCACAAAACTTCCATGTGTATTTCCTGGGTTCACGCTACTCTGTCTGTACTGTGTAGCTCTATTTACATCATGCAACTCTGAATTTCATGAAACACTTTCATTTTTTGTATTTTGATGAGGCTGTCTTGAATATTCACCTTTATAAAAATTTGTGAAACTCTTTCACCTATTCGCACAACTTTTTCACTTGCGTGAAAATCTTTCCTTTGCTTCAAAAAAACGTTCCCCTTCCTCCAAATTTTGGCCCCAAAATTTTTGGAAAACAATGGGAAACGGTATCACATTATACATGCAGCTTCTCAAACACCTTCCAGATCTTCCATACCTCAATACTCCTTTTTCATGGATAGCTTCAACCAGCCTCTTAGTATAGATGCTTCAAACTTGTACATTTCTCCACCATCCTGGAGCTTTGTCAACATACTTTGTTAACAATCGTGATGGAACTTCACAACTGACTTTGTCAACCGGGTTTGTCAAAAAATGCAACTAACCCAAAGACACTGCAAAGTCACCTTGAGAGATTTTTTCCTAACAATTGAGAATCTATGAACAACACTGATGGAACTCTGAGTGTTATCACGGACAATCTGATCGCCTTACGTCGTTCAATGTTGATTGCGATAAGATATTATTTGGGCTTTAAGGAATAATTCTTGGTTCTCTCGGTCTTGAGAGGGAGGGGGAGGAATCACTCTTCGGTCTTGAGACCATTCTAGAGGAATCTCTACAGTCTTGAGATGATTTCTCTAAAGAGGATTTTTTGTGCAAAAATGGTCCACCACACTTGAAAATGATATAACATGGGATCATATACTTAGGGTTAGGGTTTAGATATTGCACATAAGCCCTTATCTAATTCCCTTATTCTAAGTAAAACCCCACACCACCAAAATAATAATTTTATTATTATTATTTCTTGATGTCCACATGTCTTGCATACATTTAAATATCATTTATTAAATTAATTAATTAATATTTATTTAAATGATATTAAATAAAATTATATCATCTCCATCCGGACCTGTAACACGGTTTGTTAAACCTCCTCGGTATTTATCAAACCTTGAATAATAAATATTTATTTTATTCATTTAATAAATAAATAAATATTATATTTACTAACTTATGAATAAATATTTATTAAACATTCAATACACAAATATATTCAAACCAGAATATAACTGGTGAATGAATATCATGTGATCGACGTATCCTGAATAAATATTATTTCTTAGTCTTAAGAATAATATTTATTCCTAGATTAAATTATTATAAAAATTAATCGAGATTCACTGATACACTATTCTGTGTGACCCTCTAGACCTCTTTCTCAATGGCATTAGGCAATCTGGACTAAAGTTCAAGGACATCGTCTAACAACATATCAAGGCACCCATATAGAAAGAAGTTAATGTCACAGTGACAACAACCATGTATGCATGCTCACTTAGTAATATAATCTCTTTGTCTCGATATCTCATCAGAAGTGTTGCATTACTTAAGTCATCAATCTATATGTCTGATATATCTTTCTTTAACTACCCAAAATGAAGTCATCGATAAACTGTAGTGTCCATAGACTTAATTTGACAGTTACATTTCAATCAAAGGGCCATGATATTATCTTCCAATTTGGGAACCGCCAATCCTATCTTGTGTTATTAATTAATTTCAAATCACTCCTGACACACCTGACATACCTACTTCACCTTGATCAAATGTTGTTATGATTTTGAGCAATTCATAAAAGTACGCGACTTATGATATGAATTAATAATAATCTCAAGTCAAATGATCATTACACGTGTTTGTAAATAGGAATATCCAATGACATATGTAACATATGGAATTCCTATTGACGGGTTTGTTCTCATAACTTCCTATCTGAGAGATTACCAAGTGTGAAACATAATGAGAAAAATTCATGTTCGCTTACACGCATTAAACACTTGATGGTCTGTATAATATGTGTCCCATTAGAAGATGTCATCCAACAATAGAATATAGGTTTATGAATATTGTCATTGCACTTCAAAGATCTCATCATTATGCTACGTTCTTTTGATGTGACAAATACTCTAAGGACATTATCATATTAAATGTCGTAAAGAAGAATAACCATTATATTATCATATTAATATTCAGGTCTTTGAATATATAAACAGTAATCTAAAGTACAAAGTAGTTGGTTTTAGGACACTAACTCCAACATCTCACTTTTTCTTCTTTATCGCTTCAAGCTTGGTACCCATTAATGGAAGATCAAGATTCTTCTGCAGTAGACAATCCCCTATCTGCATCTTTCAGAATCTGAAATCATTCCCATCAAACTTGTTTACTCGAACCTTACCCTCGTCCAATGTTATTTTTTTTTTTTTTGGAGATAGTGAACTCCCACTAAATTTTGAAACATGTAAGAGGGATCAGGAACGGATTACCAGGATTCTTCTGCAAGGCTAAGGGTGGAATGATTCTGGTAAACCAAGCTCTAAAACACCTTGACTAGTGTCTGGTCATATGAAACTTTTCCACCGAAGTGTTGATACCACTTATAGGGTTCAATGTAACTTCCTCACACCCGGAAGTTATCAGAACTTAGAAGACAAGTCACACCTAATTTATCGCACCCCAACATAGACCTCAAAAAGAAACCTAGGCAAAAACTTTCACAAGACAACAATTGAAAGAAATAAAAGCTAAAGAACAACTCAAATTTTTTACATGGTTTGAACCCTGGTTCTAATCCACATGGGAAACAATGCAATCTCTTTTATTCAAGAAACTAAAATGATTACAATTCACAAAAAAGTCATTGAATAAATGTTCCCACCCTACTATTTAAAGTAGAGTCCAGTCGATGCAGCTGGTAACACCATCTTCTGATCTTCACAGAGAGTGTGCCCACTCATTTCCTATCTTCTTGGACATCTCTTCGCTTGATCAAAAACATCAACCGCCTCAACTCCTCCTTTTGATGAACAGTGCATGCTCTTGGAAACTCTTAAGATTTTTCCCATTGACATCCTCCCTGAAGATCCTTATGTATTCAATTTGCCGCAAAACCGCCATTGAATCACTCTTATGTATCCTTCATAAAGACTCTTATGCAAGACTTACACACTCCACCTTTAGAATTTACAGGGTAATTTTCGATTGTCTGCTTCCGACATACATCATCTAGTCTACTTGTTTTCTGATTTCTGAATGTTGTACCCGCCGCTCCACGATCTCCATTCGAGCATCATAAATTAGACTTTCATAATCTCTCATTCGGTTAATTCTAGTAACTTAGTTGGAAAATGGTTTTCACATGGCTGAACCTAACAGAGTAGATATACATACATACATATATATGTATACGTATCTATATAATTAATATAAATATATTGTGTAATTTTCTAGCGTAAATTTAAACTACTGATTTTTTGTGTATATATAACTTTCGATGGGAACTTTCAAAATCCAAATAGTAATTTTCAACCGGAATTCAACATGAAAATCTATAGTTAATAGTGGAAATTTCAAGTCAAACTTTAATTTCAAATTGAAATTTCAAAATTTTCTATGGAAATTTCCATTGAAAAATCACAATGAATGTTTTCGGTTACTAGCCAAATTTCCCACTCAAAATTAAATTTTCAATGAAAATTCACAAAGAAAAAATTTAGTTGTTAATGGAAACTTCCACTTAGAATTCAATTTACAATGGAACTTTTAAAAGAATTTCTATTTAAATTTTAATTTCTAATAGAAACTTCCAAAATTCCAATGAAAATTTTAAATGAAATGGCACAATGAAAATTTTCATTTAGAGTTGTAAATTTATACTAGAAAATTAATTTTCAATGAAAGCTTCCTAAATTTCAAGATAACTTTTAAGTTATCAGTGGAAATTTATATGAAAATTTTAATTTTTAATGAAAATTTCCAAAATTCCAATAAAATCTTTCAATGAAGACTCGCAATGAAAATTTCTAATATCAATGAAAATTTCTACTCAAATTTTAAGTTTTAAAAGAAACTTTCCAAATTACAATGAAATTTTCAAATGAAAAATCGCAATGACAATTTTTGTATGCATGCATACATACAATGTAAATTTGCACTAAATTTACACCGTAAATTTTCAATATTTTTTTTTTACAATATGTATTGATTAATATTTTAATTAATTGCATATACTTAAAAAATATTCTGTGTGTGTTCTAATATAAATATAGTGTAGTAACTAAATAATGTATACATATAAACATATATAAATATTACAAAGTTTAAATGATATATGTAATGTCTAAAAAATACAAATTGGAACTTTGCATTTAAAAAAGATAGTATATATACAAGTATGTAAACAATGATTATAGTAATATATATACTAATTATTATTTATTACGACACATTTAGTTTTATGTAATATAATTATTGTTTCATGTTTTTATTTAGCCTATTTATTAATTTTTTCTAAATTGTTTTTAGAAACTTATATTAATATTTTTTTTTTCAAAACCCAATTTTGAACATTATTTTTAATTTTAAAATGTTTTCAAAAATTATAAAAAATAAAAACTTTTATTAGTATATTTTTTGTTTTTAAAACAAAATTTTCAACGTTATGATTTTCTATTTTAAAATGCATTGAAAATATATAAATATTAATATATAAAAATCTTATTATAATTATAATTATAATTATAATGCATAAATAAAAATACAAGTATAAATAAAAGGATAGTTTTTGTACGCTTATTTTTTAAAACCAAATTTTCGATGTATTATTTTTTCCACCAGTAAATATTTTTTCCGGTCCACTTAACTTTGTATTTTGCCACTTTCCGCTTTATAGGGACGCGACTGAAGTCAATAAAATAGGCGGAAGTAAAGTTGAGGGTGACTTTGCACTGCTCGCAAAAGTTTTGACTTGATTATGATATAGTTAGATTCCTCACCAACGATGATAATGTCATTGGATTCCCCATGCCCGATTTTTATTATTTTTTGACAAAAATATTTATTCAAATAATATAATTATCAAAATATTTATCAATCTTATATATATATATATATATTGTGATTTTTTCCATCTCGTTTTTTTGACAATCATACAAGATCGTCACATTCTGTACAAAACCAAAGGATTGCACGCCCATCCAAGTGATCCAAAGCATATCAACAATACGTGCAATATGAAAGATTTCCTTTGTTTAGACAAAAATGATGTAAAATGAAAATCTCCATAAAACCCACGTAATTAGTGCCATAGCATAAAACAAGACCATTCAAATCTACAAAACACTACTTTAAATAGTGCAATATTCAGTAGTAACTTCTATAACGCTAAACAAAAAACGTTGATAGGGGGTTTCTATTGGTGCTATAAAAAACGTTCAGAAAAAGTTACCATTTGTCGGTGTTTTTCGTAGTGATGATAAAATCTTCACTTTTAACAGTGCAAAAAAACGTTGATAAAGATCACAGTGGATAATTTAATTTATACATGCATATTTATATATTTTTAATTAAGATTTATATTTCAATAATTATATGCATGTAAATATAATATATAAATATGATTTATATGACTTATAATAAAAATTTATTATCAATGTTATTTTCATAATTTTAAACATAAAAAAATATCAAATTCATATTAATCAATAAAAAATGTTTAATAGTATATTTATATACATTAATTGCAAAATGTATAAAAATTTAATATTAATATGATATATTAATATTTTATTTAAACAATTGTATAAATATACAAATGAATATATTTATTTAAATATGTGATTCATATTTGAGTCTATATATCTATGTTCATATTAAGTAATTTAAAATATACATATATGTATTTGTATGTATATGTATGCATGTGTATGCATGTATGTGGGTGTATGTATGTGTTATATGTGTATGCATGTGTTGTGTTGTGTGTGTGCGTGTTTTGTATATGTATATGTTTATGTGTATACGTGTATGTATATATGTGTGTGTGCGTGCATATTTACGTGTACGTATATGTGTGTAGATGTACGTGCATGTGTATGTATGTATATGACATGTGTATTTGTGTATACATGTGTGTATATTTATGCGGCACGTGTATGTTTAGATAATATGCATATGTATGCATATGTATGTGTATGTACGTGTATGTATGCGTATGCACGTGTGTAGTTGTATGTATGTGTATGTGTATACATGTGTGTACGTGTATGTGTATGTATATTCATGTATGCTTATGTGTATGTATGTATATGTGTGTGTATGTTTATATGTGTACGTGTATGTGCATGTATTTGTACATATGAATGTCTATGTCTATGCATGTGTATGTGTATGTGTATGTGTATTTGTACGTGTATGTGTATCTGTGTATGTGTATGTGTATGTGTATGTATGTGTACATGTATGTCTATGCGTGTGTATGTGTGTATGTGTATATGTATGTATGTTTTATGTAGTATGTGTATGTATGCATTTGCATGTGTATGTATGTGTGTAACGTCCCGACCCATGCAACGGGGCCCCGAGCCGGTCGGTCAAATGCTCTCAAGCACAATTCCTCGTATGCTAGAGGGTGTCGACTAGCAGCGAGGGTCTGATAAGTTATTTGTGGGGAGACTATACCCTCTTTTATCAGAGTAAAGTACCGGCAGAAGGAAACACAATAAACAAGCGCAGAATCATATAAATCAACAAAATAATACTAATGTCACGAGAAAGTCCAAACATGAAATATCATACTCAATTGAAAGGGAAAACATGTTGTAACAATGCAAGTGTCAAGTGTCTACAATGCAATTAAAAGTAAAGACACACCGACTCCATAGCGGGTCCTGAACCACGTCTGGCTCCCTTACCCATGCTCCATTCCCAAATAGCAACCTATCACAGGACCTTGCCCTTATCCCATCTCGCAACAACAAAGTCTGCACGGGTGCTGATCATGCGGCCCGAGTAGGGTGTGAGTACGACTCAGTAGGTCACCATCAACGGTGTCTAAAACAAGTCCAAACAAAAGATAGTGTATGCAATTCTATAAGGCAACAAGTACAATGCATAATTAAACATTTATCACAATGTCATTTATTCTTTGTTTAAACACATTAAACTTGGGTTTGATTCATGTCTCATTCACTTCATAATTCATTATTGTCATTCATTTGGTGTTGAACGCCATGTCAAACACCCCAAATCTCATTCAGTGTAGGTCATCATGCCTAACACCCCAAATCTCATATGGTGCAGATCGCCACGTCTGCCACCCCAAATCCCATCTGGTGTAGATCGCCATGTCTACCACCTCACACCACAAGCTCTTGGATAACTATTGGGGTAAAACGCCATGTCTAAGCCTCAACTTCTCCATTGGTCTAGAACACCACGTCTAGCTTCCACATTCTCAATCATTTACATCATTTATTAATTCATAAAGAATTATTCACATCAATACCTTACTAATCCAACAGTTAGTTAAATTTATCAAAACCCACTAGTTAACCCATGTTTAACTACTTGCACAACCCATTAATTAATTTATCAATTAATTAATCAATCAACATTAATCTCATTCCATAATTAATTCTCCACAATTAATTATCCAAATTAAATATCAACTTATCATAATTAATCCCGTAATTAATTATCTTAATGAAACAACAAGGCACATAATTAATCCATCATTAATTATCTCACATAGCCAATTCTTATCTCATAATTAATTCCCCCGATTGATTATCTTGAACCCAACCAAATTCAATATTTCAATTATAATATATCAATCCATTAACAATTTCCCCAAATCAAAACATTTTATTTGGACAACCCCTTAGGCTCATGGTTCAATCATCTATTTAATCACGAAGACGTCAACAGGTCAATTTCACATTCTTAATTACTCCGATTTAGGAAATCAATTATTAAGGGAAGCTAGAAAATCAATAATCTCACATACACATATCAAATCTACAAACTATGGGAGTTCGATTTAGACCACCTACATCAGTTTGTGGATGGATGTTTGCCCAGCGTAAATCCCCAAAATCCGAGCAGCACAACGATGTCGATAGAAATCTGAATCTAAATCCCTTAACCCAAAATTAAGATCAAAGGCATCAAGATCTTGCAAATCTAGATCTAGATCCACAGTCTTAGATCTAGATCTCAACACATACGTTTAGATCCATGGAAACAATGGAGATCTTCCATGAAAAGATCAAAGAAAGATAGAGGAAAGAACGAAAGGAGCATCAGAATGAAATCCACTTACCAAGGAGAGAGCATATCTGTAAGAACCTAGTTTTTGCTGCGAAAGACTTTGGAATATTCTTGATGCTATTCCAAAGCAGCGCCTTCAGACGGCGTGCGATTCCGAGCCCCGGTGTGGCCGAAATTAAATCTTCAGTGCGTTCACACTAGAAACGCCAAATAAATGGGATAACTCCTAAACGGTGTTTCAGATCAAAGATCTGAGTGTACGAATGGGTCCAGAATGTGGTGTTTACCCTAGGAACGACATAAAACATGTCGGCGTGGGACGTTTGGACCCCTCGCTTGCTATCGGAACGTGGAACAAATAAATTAAATAATTAATTTATTCGTTTAACGGCTTAACTCAAGTATATCTTAAACTGTAGCTCGGATTGGGAAACTGAGGGCACCGTTGAGTTCGGAGCGTGCCGTTTACCCTACGAGGGGTATAAGTTTTGCGGGCATGAGCTGTCAGTGAAAAATGGCCCCAGGGGCATTTTCGTAATTTGGCGGCCTCGGGCGTTGAGTTTAATAACTTTCAAACGGAAACTCGGAATCAAATTCTGAGACCGCCTTTGTGCTCGGGGGGTGGTGTTTACCCTAGAAGAGGTTTAATCTTGACCTCGCCAAAAGTTTCGGATGTGGGTTAATTGGGAGTTTTAAATTAATTAAGTTTTTAATTATTTTTTTTCTACTTAAACCAATCCCTCTCCCTCATTTCCCCTGGTTCTCTGGCGGAAGAAGGCTCAACCCAAGGAGCTCCTCCTCAAGCCCTCCTCCTCCATCCTCTCCTCCCCAAGGCGGTGACGGCTCCGGCGGTTCGGCGGCGAAGCTCCGGGCAACGCCCACGAGGTAGGGTTTTGTTGCGTTTTCCAATTCCATACATCTCGCTTTGAATTGCTTTATATGCGTTGAATTGCTGTCAAATCTACAAACGAAGCTCATAATCGTGTAATATATTTAATAAGCTTTCCATCGCATCTTTCGGATTTAAAATCCGAGTTTCGAGGAGCTTGCAAACATCCGCCGAAGTTTGCGGGTTTAAGGGAGTTTCCGGCGGTTTTTGGGGCGTTCCGGCGAGCTAGGCGGCGGCGCGCGAGCTCCGGGCGGCGGCGGCTTCCAGCGGAGGCGGCGGCGTTGCGGTCGGGCGTTCAGCGCGGCTGGCTTCGGGCGAGGCGGTGCGGCGTAGGCGGCTGCGGGCGACGACGAGCCTGCGGAGGCGCTGGGCGAGGGCCGTCAGCCGTTGGGGGCGTGGAGCGGGAGCACCGACCGGCTGTGCCGGATGGTTGACGCGGCAGCCGGGGTCGCGGTGCGCGACCCCGCTCGGGAGACAGAGACCCGCCAGCGGCGTGTCTCCGCGTGGAAAACAGCCGACCGACGCTGGGCGGTCGGTGACCCCTTTAAAAAATAAAAAATAAAAAAATAAAAAAAGGTTATAATAATATATATAATATATATATATATATATATATATATTATAAAATGATTTATATTTTAATAAATCATAAACCGGGGGTCGGTTTCGCGAGCCGTCTGTGGAGGCGCGTGCCTCGGAATGAGAGGAACAATTTGAGATGGTTTCGGGTGATTTTAATCCCCGAGACAGGGGCCTCGGAAGCGCGACACGTCGTCAAGCGGTTGGGCGCCTTTTTCCGGGGATTCTTGTTTTGGACGGCGCAGACACATCCGATGTCCGAATTGGGCGCCGTCAGTGGCGTTGCGACCCTGGAGTCGAGCCGGAATTTTCTAGTGTGGTTTCGGGCGTTGATACCAGAGTTGAGGCGTGGGCCCCACGACCCATCTTTTGAGCTGCGTGCAGCGTTTTGTAACTTTTTCGTCGGACGTCCGTTCGGGGCGTGTGAGTAGTCGTTTCTGGGTGTTTTTCCGAGTGAATTGCAATGGTACAATCCAACTGCTTTAATTACGCACGATGGTGCGGGCCCTACGAGGGCCGTTTGGGCGTTGACAGTGATTTTTCCAGCTTTATCACCGGGTGTCCGTTTTGGACAAGTGAATAGTCCAACTTGTGTACTTTTTCGAGAGGATCGCAACGGTGCAATCCGTTCGTTGTGTTTCGGGACCGGGATGCGGGTCCCACGAAGCACCGCTCGTGTGCGGTGCGCCGAAATGCATCTTTTTCTCCGGATACACTACTGGAAATCTGACCTTTCCCAACACTTCTATACCAACGATTTGTCAAAACCGTTGGTATAGGTTCCCTTTCCCAACGGTTTGGCGAAACCATTGGGAAATCCCACTTTGAGGCCCCCTTTCCCAACAGTTTGGCCAAACCGTTGGGAAAAGTCCACTTTGTGGACATCTTTCCCAACAGTTTGGCCAAAACCGTTGGGAAAGGGTATACCTATCCCAACGGTTTGCCAAAACCGTTGGGAAAGGTCCCCCACAAATCAACCTTTCACTGGATCAAAATCCAAAATCAAAATCTATACCAACAGTTGTCAAAACCGTTGGTATAGGCCTATACCAACAGTTTTGACAACCGTTGGTATATATCCTTTGATTTTTTATCATTTCTTCTTACCCAGAACATTATATAAATCAAAATTTAAAATCATTATGAGAATACATATATATATTTATGTAATTATATTCACAAAAGTCATGTTAGGTTAGTGGTTAAGTCGTTGAGTAATAAACTAGGGGTCCTGGGATCAAATCCCAGCGAATGTTTTTTTTTTGAAATACAAATACCAACGGTTCCATAACTGTTGGTATAGATTTTCATATTAATTATACCAACGGTTTCCAAAATCGTTGGGATAGGTTTATACCAACGGTTTTGGGAAAACCGTTGGTATAGACCTATCCCAACGACTTACTTGGAAACGGTTCTCCAAACCGTTGGTATAGGCTATACCAACGGTTTGGAGGCCTATACCAACAGTTCCAAACTGTTGGTATAGGTTAGTTTTCTAGCAGTGATATCCGTTGCACTCAAGTGAGCAATCTTTTGACATGTCTTTCCGAGGAGATCACAATGGTGCGATGCGCCCGACTGTTTTCGGGGCCGAGGCCCGGGACCACGGGACGTCGTTCGGGCGTAAGGCGGTGTTGGCGACTTTTACGTTGAATATCCGTTGGAGGCGAGTAAGTAGTCAATCTAGCATGTTTTTTTGCGAGGATTACAACGGTGAAATCTGTTCAAGCGTGCGGGGCCTCTTGCGCGATCTTATTAAATGTGGAAGCACGAAAGGTGTACCGGTGGGGGTTCTTCCTGCGGTGTTTGCAGAGAACCCTTGGTGTGAGATCGCGTTCACTCTTGGGAGAGTGAAGTGAATGCTTGAAGAGATGTGGTTGGTCATGCCTGGGCCGATGAGGTGGTAAGTTGGACTTGTTACGTTACGCCATCGCGTTGACGTTGGGTGCCGTGTGCACGATAGCCTTTGGGCTGGAACGTGGTATACTCTGGGAGTATACGGGAACGCTTGGAGGTACATGTGGTTGTTTTTACCTGATGATGTTTGTGCGCTTGGTTGGGGTTGATTTGGGGTCACATGTCGTGTGGGCCCCATGTGCGTGCCGTGTTCTGCATTGCGTACTTTTGACCTCTCGAGACGTAGAGGGTCCCTTTGTTCTCGTTTGTTGGCTAGCAGGGTTGAGTTTTCCCCTGGTCCTGTTCTCGTCTGTTGGACAACAGGGTTGAGTTTTCCCCAAGTTCGGTTCTCGTTTGTTGACCAGAAAGGTTGAGTTTTCCCCTGGTTCTGTTCTCGTTTGGCTGACAGAGATGGTTTGGTTCCTCTGTTTCTTCAGCTATGAGGGGTTTCAGTACCGTGCCCCTTTTCACCGGACTGCGACACCGTTTGAGACTACGGGTGTTCATATAGTGTGGGTGTTTCCCCACTTTCTGGGATGAGTTGTCTTGGTCTGCTTCGACAGTGACTCAGCGGATTAGAGCGTGATCGCCTTGAGAGGCCCGAGGAGTTTCTCCCGCCCCTTCGAGTTCCCTGGTAGAGTTCTTGTGGATTCGGTGTGACCAACACTTTACGCGGGCACCGATCCTTTACCCAGGAGGTTGTTTCCAGCAGGGCTGAGGTTGTTTCCAGCAGGGCTGAGGTTGTTTCCAACAGGGTTGAGGTTGTTACCAGCAGGGCTGAGGTTGTTTCGAGCAGGGCTCGCCAGTTGTACCATCTAACAGGGATGGCCATTGTGTTACCATCCAATAGGGATGACCGGTACAACGATGTTTACCGAGTAGTACCATCCAGCAGGGACGACCAGAGCAGTTCCGGGTTTACCTCCAGTGGGGCTGGGCAGTGGTCCCCGATGCCGGGCTTACCTCCAGCTGGGCTGGGCAGTGGTCCCCGATGCCGGGCTTACCTCCAGCTGGGCTGGGCAGTGGTCCCGTCGCCGACTTTAGCCGGGTCGCCCTCCAGTGGATTACCCTATTATGAGACTGGGTAGTGTGGCACCCGTCGACTCTTGCCGGGTCTCCCTCCAGTGGGAACCCGTCGACTTCCAGGGACCCTCCAGTGGGGCTGGGCAGGGGGGGTCGCCTGTCGACTTTGAGGAGACCTCTCGATTTCAGGGCAATGACGAGGTGTGGTTTGACTTTCCGTAAGAACTCTGAAGTACGAGGGGCACTTTCCCCACCGAGACACGACCTAAAACCGTGCGGGCGAGTCAGTGCCTCCCAAAGCGAATAGTTTCGAGGTGCGGTGATTTGAGCCCCTTGACTTGCAGTTCGGGGCAGGCGCGCGGGATGTTGGGCATCGATGGTGTTTACTTCTGAGACTGTTGGCTACTCAGTTTCTTGGGCTGAGCTACGGGATGGAGATCCCCTTACAATCTTGTTTGGGCTTCTTGATTGAGCATATGGTTATGTATATACCTTATTTCTGGTACCGACTTCTTGGGGTTTGGTTACTCTCCTTCCAGGAGAGGCGAAAATGCGCGGGGGATGCCACGTGCTTTCCGTGTCTAGCTTCTCGTGGTTGGACGAGTCTACTCTCCTGCTATAGGTAGTGAAGACTCGACGAGAAGTTCATCTTCTCACCATTTCTAGCTCCTTGTGTCTGGACAAGTCTACCTCCTTTCTCTTGTTGGGTTGAGCTGGACTCTCTACTGTACTCTTTACTGCACTCTCGGTTGTACTCCTTTACTTTTCCCTGTTCGATCTACTGCTCAC
Source organism: Viscum album (assembly GCA_963277665.1). Lineage (NCBI taxonomy): Eukaryota > Viridiplantae > Streptophyta > Magnoliopsida > Santalales > Viscaceae > Viscum > Viscum album. Next base: position 1,914,290,911 of record OY728155.1, read on the forward strand.
CCTTTGGTACCTCCTTTGTTGCTCCCTCGAGCCTTCGGGGTATCTTATTGAGTATTTTTATACTCACCCCTGCTTGGGCTTTGCCCGCACTTAGTGTTCCCTTGCAGACGACAGACAAGTTGGTCGTGACTTCAGTGGATCTTAGGAGTTCGGGAGCTTGGACCGCGAGCGGTGGTCATAGTCAGGTTCCAGGTGGGGGACCCTTCCAGCTGTTTACTTTTTTCACCTGTTTCCGGGTTGTGGCAGTTTTCTGGTTGGACGCGTGTTTTGCCCCTTTTATTTTCAGTTTACTTTCAGCACTTTCTTTGTACTATTTAGAGGTCGATGCACTTTTGTGGTTTATTTATAGAAGTTGGTATTTTTCTCTTCTTTTTACTCTGCACTTTTTCATTGAGTGTGCTGCGTGTGTGTGTACAGGTACTCAGGCAAAGGCCTCCCCGAGTTGTTGTGCCTTTGGCGCTGGTCGCCAGCCCCTGGCCTATGGAGGCGGGCTTGGGGTAGTTGCAGCTCGAGCCCGGGTAGGGTCGGGTCGTGAAAAAGTGGTATCAGAGGTGGTTCGTTCCTTGGGACGTTGTTCAGACATCCCTAAAAAGTAATTGGTTGGGATATAGGGAAACAGTGTTAATGTGTCTCGAGAGCGGATCTCAGGCCAGGGAGTCCAGTGATGGTGCGGAGACCGACGTATCCATTCACCAGGACCCTGATAACCCGCTTGTCGACTCGGCATGCTGAGACACTTGTTGCAAGTAAAATTGGTTTGTGCATCAAATAATATTGAGTCTTTGACTGTCCTTCTTGAGTCAGCTCCCCATCGTTGCTGTTGTTGTGATATACATATATGCTCATCTGATCGCGACACTCCTTGATAATATTCAGGATGTCTCCACGAAGACAGCCAGCCAGGATACCAGCTTTGGTTCGTGACGAAGACCTTGTGAGCTACGAGGCCACAGTCCAGGACCCATCATGTGATCCCCTTTCTCTGGGTGGGCCGGTAGCAGCACCCCCACCTGGTGAGCAGCAGACAGCTTCAGTAGAGCAGACTGAGCTTGAGCGCAGGTTGAGCATGCTCTGTGAGTTCCAGCGGCAGAGACCGCTGAGATTTAGTGGTGAGCCAGACCCTCAGGCAGTAGAGGTTTAGGCTTGTGCGGACGCCGACAAGTCAGAGAGTGGATTTGGTAGCCGACCTTTTTCGTGGAGCAGCTTGGCGTTGGTGGAGTCTAGTGACTCAGTTTCTTGACAAGTTGTCGCTTTCGTGGGGTAACTTTCAGTTGATGTCCCATGAGGAGTTTTTCCCTTCCTGCTTGCGCTCCGTTCGGATTCAGGAGCTCCTGTAGTTTCAGCAGGGAGGGATGACGGTGGCCGAGTACGCGACTAGTTTCGCAGACCGTGCATGCTTTTACCCAGACTTGGTCCACGACGACAACATCTGAGCACAAAAGTTTGAGCAGGGTCTCCGCCGAGAGATTCGTGCTATCATAGTACCCTTGTTCATTTCCACATATGCCGGGGTGCTAGAGCAGGCGCTGGTGACAGAGAGCTTCCTTTCATGTTCTAGAGTTGGTGGTGGCAGCAGGCACGTTGGAGCCGAGACGTCTGCCGCAGCTAGCGGGCGTCGGCAAGCACAACCTCAACGCAGGTGGCTTTCTAACAACCAGACTCAGGGGAGTAGTCGTACACCACAGTGGTGCTTAAGGGAACCATGGAAGCCCGAAGAGAGTCGGTGCTATGCTTGCGATGGGCGAGGTCACCTGGCACGGGACTGCCCGACCAGGCATGCAGAGAGCTTCGGGCAGGCAGCAGGTGCACCACCATGATGGAGGCAGCGCCATGATCGGAGTAGCACCCTGAGAGGTAGTGATAGCAGAGGAGCGGGAGGAGATGGTGGTGGGGGACGACTCTACGAGGCCTTCTCATCACCACTAGGCGGTCCACATGAGGCTTCGAGAGCTGACAGTTGGGACCACAGACAGCCGCGAGCTTTGGATGTCTACGATCTTGCAGAGCATGAGGTGGTAAGAGGTACGCTCTACAACTCTTCTACTTTTTGGAGTAGAATTGGTAGACTCTGTGTGTGAAATGATTTTCTCCCTGCTCTTTGTTTGAGTTGTTATCAGGGTGGTGCGGGGCGTCGGTGTAACCCTGTGTTGGTAAGGTAAAAGGTGTGGGACCCTTTTCTTTAGTCGATGGTGTTGATTCCATCACTCTCCGAGCGTTTAAGAGAGTCTTGGTTGAGAGACATCGACTGTGGAACCTTGCGTGACCAGATGTCCTTGGGTGTTTCACCATATGGATGTTCTGAAGGAGGGAATCACCGGGCCTTGTTCCAGGTGCGTGTGGTGATTCCAGTCGCGACATGCGACGCAGAGGTTTGGTCGGGGAGGTGAGCTACCCCCGAGGTCCTTCGGACTGTTTGAGACCGTGCAAAGGGATGGCGAGGTTCCCTACTGCCTTACCCTAACCCCCCAAAGTCTAGAGTGAGTGCACGATGTCTTCCACATGGCTTACTCGAGAAGAAGTGTGCATGCTCCTATGCACGACATCGGCGAGGGAAGACCTCACGTGAATAGATCAATCCTTCGATCTGTGTGCGGTGGCGCAGAGCTATGCGTGAGTTCTTCTCGGTACGGGAGAGCTAGGTGTGGGCTTAGTACCTTGAGTTGTTCCCTGGGTTTGCTTTTCGGGGATGAAAATCTTTAAGGAGGGAATTATTTAAGAACCTATTTTGGCTGCGAAAGACTTTGGAATATTCTTGATGTTATTCCAGAGCAGTGCCTTCAGATGGCATGCAATTCCGAGCCCCGGTGTGGTCGGAATTAAATTTTCAGTGCGTTCACACTGGAAACGCCAAATAAATGGGATAAATCCTAAATGGTGTTTCAGATCAAAGATATGAGTGTACAGATGAGTCCATAATGGGGTGTTTACCCTAGGAACGACATAAAGCATGTCGGCGCGGGACGTTTGGACCCCTCGCTCACTATCGGAGCGTGGGACGGATAAATTAAATAATTAATTTATTCGTTTAACGACTTAACTCAAGTATCTCTTAAACGGTGGCTCGAATTGGGAAACTGAGGGAACCGTTGAGTTCATAGCGTTCCGTTTACCTTAGTAGGGGTATAAGTTTTGCGGGCGCGGGCCGTCAGTGAAAAATGGCCCCAGGGGCGTTTTCATAATTTGGCGGCCTCAGGCGTTGAGTTTAATAACTTTCAAACGGAAGCTCGGAATCAAATTCCGAGACTGCCGTTGTGCTCGGGAGGTGGTTTTTACTCTAGAATAGGTTTAATCTTGACCTCGCCAAAAGTTTCGGATGTGGGTTAATTGAGAGTTTTAAATTAATTAAGTTTTTAATTATTTTTTTCTACTTAAACCAATCCATCTCCCTCATTTCCCATGGTTCTCTGGCGGAAGAAGGCTCAACCCAAGGAGCTCCTCCTCAAGCCCTCCTCCTCCATCCTCTCCTCCCCAAGGCAGTGACGGCTCCGGCGGTTTGACGGCGAAGCTCCGGGCAACGCCCACGAGGTAGGGTTTTGTTGCGTTTTCCAATTCCACACATCTCACTTTGAATTGCTTTATATGCGTTGAATTGCTGTCAAATCTACAAACGAAGCTCATAATCGTGTAATATATTTTATGAGCTTTCCATCACATCTTTCGGATTTAAAATCTGAGTTTCGAGGAGCTCACAAACATCCGCCGAAGTTTGCGGGTTTAAGGGAGTTTCCGGCGGTTTTTGGGGCATTCCGGCGAGCTAGGCGGCGGCGCGGGAGCTCCAGGCGGCGGCGGCTTCTAGCGGAGGCAGCGACGTCGCGGTCGGGCGGTGGCAGAAGGCCGGAACGGCGGGGCGTCGGGCGTTCGGCGCGGCTGGCTTCGGGGGAGGCGGTGCGGCGTAGGCGGCTGCGGGCGACGGCGAGCCTGCGGAGGCGCTGGGCGAGGGCCGTCAGCCGCTGGGGGCGCGGAGCGGGAGCACCGGCCGACTGTGCCGGCCGGTTGACGCGGCAACCGGCGTCGCGACGCATGACCCCGCTCGGGAGACAGAGACCCGCCAGCGGCGGGTCTCCGCGTGGAAAACAGCCGACCGGCGCTGGCCGGTCGGTGACCCCTTTAAAAATAAAATAAAAAAAGTTTATAATAATAATAATAATATATTATTATTATTATTAATATTATAAAATGATTTATATTTTAATAAATCATAAACTGGGAGTCGGTTTCACAAGCCGTCTGCGGTGGCGTGTGCCTCGAAATGAGAGGAACAATTTGAGATGGTTTCGGGTGATTTTAATCCCCGAGACAGGGGCCTCGGAAGTGCGACATGCCGTCAAGCGGTTGGGCGCTTTTTCCAGGGATTCTTGTTTTGGATGGCGCAAACACATCCGATGTCCGAATTCGGCACCGTCAGTGGCGTTGCGACCCTGGCGCCGAGCCAGACTTTTCTAGTGTAGTTTCGGGCGTTGATACCGAAGTTGAGGCATGGCCCCCACGACCCGTCTTTTGAGCTGCGTGCAGCATTTTGTAACTTTTTCATCGGACGTCCGTTCGGGGAATGCGAGCAGTCGTTTCTGGGTGTTTTTCCGAGGGAATTGCAATGGTGCAATCTGCCCGCTTTAATTCCGCATGATGGTGCGGGCCCCACGAGGGCTGTTTGGGCGTTGACGGCGATTTTTCCAGCTTTATCACCGAGTGTCCGTTTTGGACAAGTGAATAGTCCATCTTGTGTCCTTTTTTGAGAGGATCGCAATGGTGCGATCCGTTCATTGTGCTTCGGGACCGGGATGTGGGTCCGACGAAGCACCGCTCGTGTGCGGTGCGCCGGAATGCATCTTTTTCTCCAGATATCTGTTGCACTCAAGTGATTAGTCCTTTTGACGTGTCTTTTCGAGGAGATCGCAATGGTGCGATGCGCCCGACTGTTTTCGGGGCCGAGGCTCGGGACCACAGGATGTCATTCGGGCGTAAGGCGGTGTTGGTGACTTTTATGTCGGATATCCATTGGAGGCGAGTAAGTAGTCGATCTCGCATGTTTTTCCGCGAGGATTACAATGGTGAAATCTGTTCATGCGTTCAGAGCCTCTTGTGTGATCTTATTAAATGTGGAAGCATGAAAGGTGTACCGATGGAGGTTCTTCCTGTGGTGTTTGCAGAGAACCCTTGGCGTGAGATCGCGTTCACTCTTGGGAGAGTGAAGTGAATGCTTGAAGAGATGTGGTTGGCTGTGCCTGGGCCGATGAGGTGGTAAGTTGGAGTTGTTACGTTACACCTTCGCGTTGACGTTGGGTGCCGTGTGTACGATAGCCTTTGGGCTGGAACGTGGTATACTCTGAGAGTATACGGGAACGCTTGGAGGTACATGTAGTTGTTTGTACCTGAGGATGTTTGTGCGCTTGGTTGGGGTTGACTTGGGGTCACACGTCGTGTGGGACCCATGTGCATGCCGTGTTCTACGTTGCGTACTTTTGACCTCTCGCGACGTAGAGGGTCCCTTTGTTCTCGTTTTTTGGCCAGCAGGGTTGAGTTTTCCCCTGGTCCTGTTCTCATCTGTTGGCCAGAAGGGTTGAGTTTTCCCCTAGTTCGGTTCTCGTTTGTTGACCAGAAGGGTAGAGTTTTCCCCTAGTTCTGTTCTCGTTTGGCTGACAGAGATGGTTTGGTTCCTCTGTTTCTTCAGCTGTGAGGGGTTTCAGTACCATGCCCCTTTTCACCGGACTTAGGCACCATTTGCGAATACAGGTGTTCGTACAGTGTGGGTGTTTCCCCACTTTCTGGGATGAGTTGTCTCAGTCCGCTTCGACAGTGACTCAGCGGATTGGAGCGTGATCGCCTTGAGAGGCCTGGGGAGTTTCTCCCATCCCTTCGAGTTCCCTGGTAGAGTTCTTGTGGATTTGGTGTGACCAACACTTTACGTGGGCACCAATAATCTACCCAGGAGGTTGTTTCCAGTAGGGATGAGGTTGTTTCCAGCAGGACTGAGGTTGTTTCCAGCAGGGCTGAGGTTGTTTCGAGCAGGGCTCGCCAGTTGTACCATCCAACATTGATGGCCAGTGTGTTCCCATCCAGCAGGGATGGCCAGTACAACGGAGTTTACCGAGCAGTACCATCCTGTCACATACATGACTTATTTTAAAGTTAAATTTCATTTATTTTCCATTAATGCTTTGTTTTGGAGGGTTTCCAAAGGTTTTATGGAGGAATAGATGAGTTTTTATGAATTGGGCCAAACCGTGAGCCCAATTCCAGATTTAAAAATAAATTTTGTTTCTTTTATAACTTTTTCATTTTTTAATATTTTTCACCCATTCCAATTCCTAAATGGTTTCCTCAGACCTATTAACACCAAAATTTAAATTTGGATCATTTATAAATCCATAATCATGGAGGATTTGGGTTTTTATTTAAGAATTGGGCCAACCCGAAAGCCCATTTTCTAGTTTTAAAATGTTTCTTTAATTTTTTAATATCTTATTAAATATAATGTATTTTTCGTTGATTCCACCTCCCTCTCGGCCCTAAGAAACCGAGGCGCGCTCCCATTTCCTTTCCCCTCTCCTTGGAGCTCTTTGAAATCGAGACTTAGGGCTGAACTTCATAGGGTGTCTCAAATCGGCCAGAATTGAAGAGGTAACTTCATCCCTTCTTAACTCTCTCAATTATTACTCTTTTCCCTCCATTCCAGTTTCTAAATTACCTCCTAAATCTTGTTCGAACAACCCCTGAATTCTGGCTATTTTCAATTTCATAAACTATTGTTTTTGGAGTGATTAATTCAGGATACTTCAAGTAAGTGAGTCCATTTCTTTCCTCTTTCAAATTGCTTAGGGTTTCTTCCCTAATTCTTGAATTATAAAAATTACAGAAGTTAGGGTTCATGCCTAGGTTTTAAATTACTATATTTTTTTTGTGAAATATTGAGGTTTTAGGTTTCTTTTAACTTCCTTAAGGCGCGGCGGTCGTGCGGTTGATGTTTTGCCCCAATATTTGAGGGTTTCGACACATTCAGTAGGTGATTCCGTGGGTAACCATTTAATGATGAGTTAGTTTGGTTGATTAAATAATTTTTCATGTTCCTTATATGCTGTTCATTATGCGAAAACCATTTTTGGTAGCAATAGTAAAGGATTTGGTATTAAAGTTACATTTTTGTTTGAAGTGTGTATTTTTCAAATGTATTTCATGTGTTATCTCTTGTGGTAGTTTTGTAAAACGTGGAAGTGATTTATTAATTGTTGAACAGGGCTTCCAATTTTGGTTGGGTAATGATATAGTGTCATGTGGGCCTAAAAAGGAGGGTCTTTTAATGGGTTTTATGTGTGTAACCTTGTTATACTCCTTGAAAGTGTTTTATGGATTTGTGTGTTCTCATGGGTATCTTTTGCGATATTGTTCAAGGTGATTATATAACATTTGAAAGTGGATCATTACATGTTGATTGGGATGTAAATTATGTTTTGGTAGGAGATTAGTGATATTTTGTCTTAAAAATTGGTTTTTGAAATGGGTTTTTTGTGCAAGACATATTTACACCACTTGGGTTCTTTTTATGAAAATTGTAAATGTTTTAGTTGGTTAAACAAAGTGGGAAAAGGGTGCATATGTACTGTTTGGTATGTGTGTTCATGTATTATGGGGTTTTGAAAGTTGAAGTGATGTTTTAAGATGTCAAATATTATTAGAATGTTTTGTAAATTTCTGAAATGTTTTATTAAATTGTGATGTTGGAGCGAAACTTGTTTGTGGGCTGTTTCGTGTAAGTTTAAGGATAAAATGATTTTGAAGGTAAAAAGGGTGTTATGTAACAAGTGAGTGGGCTGTTATGAGAGTTTTAATATATTGGAATGGTTTTATAAAATTGTCTAATGAATTTGTGGAAGTGTTAAAGAAATGTGAAAAGTATTGTGGGCTATTTTGGTGTGAGTCGGATTTCAAAATCAATTTGAATGAAAAGTGGACTTTTGTGACTTGTGTTTTATACATGTGGGCTGTTTGGTGAATTTATGATATGTAAATTATTTTTTATTATGAATATTATATTCATTTACTTGTTGAAGGCACAAAGGGAAAACCCGGGTATCTAGGTGGGTGGACGTGTACTAGTATGCTAGTGAATCCGTGGGGTTTGGCCTCAGTTTCACTTAGCAAGATTGATGATTACAACTCTAAATAAATTATGATGATGATGATTGGGGACCACTAGGTTATGGGTATGTACCCTACTAGTGGATCGTGCACGAGAACGGATATTTGTGATGGTTACTCTCACCGAGATACGAGGTACCTGGGACCCACAACTAGCTAGTGCCTAGGGGTTATTTCCCATTGCTTGTGCTCACTAGATATTTTGTATTTATCATCGGAATATGGTATGAGTGGATGGAAAATTCAGTAGCCTTGGTATTTATTTTAAAAGTGTTTATTCTTTAAATTATCCCACTTGAAAACTTATTTTTTTTAAGTTGCATCTTTTAGAAATTGTAACTACAAATTACATGTTTTTGAAAACTTGTATGCTTTTCGTCTTTGAATGTTTATCACATGGAATCTATTAGTGGTGGTATCCTAATGGGAATTGTATCACACCCTACTTACACCTTTGGGTGTAAGTAGACTTGGTTATTTTTGTTGTCGCAGGTTGGGTACAATTTTTTTTGTTCCAGTGGTTCGGGTTTCTAGCAGGTCCTTGGTGGTGAAGTCTTGTGGAGATGGCTTGAGGGCGGTTCCCCATGCCATGAGGGTTCTTGGGCTGTTTCATTCTGGTTTTTTACCTTTGGTATAGTCTTTTTGAGTTGTTTTAAGCTATGTAATTCAGTTCTGAATTTTTGTAAAAGATTGTTTGGTTTGAAAAACCCAGATTCGTTTTATTGGATTCTTTTGTTGTTTTAAGTTTATAAACTCGGGTAAATCGTTCTCAATTCTCATTTTATGATACCCAAGAACTTGTGCTAGCCCGTGGGGATTGGTAACGCCCTTAGGGCCTTGTCACGGGCCAGGTTTGGCACTGGTTTCGGTGGTGACCAGATTTGGTTCGTGACAAAATGGTATCAGAGGGTGGTTCGCTCTCATTGGGTCATGTTATTTGGGGAACAATCAGGATAATCTAGAGTTAGGATTTTTGGGACTTTGAATTTTAGTTATGAGTAGTTTGGATGATCACCACACCTCATGACGAGATTCACGTCTCCAGGGGAAGTTGGGACCTTTCAGAGTCCTTTGGTTTTCTTGGTTTAATGATGATTATGGGAAATGAAAAGAGAGTTGGGTTAATGGTCTCAGTAAGATCGCAGGGCCTGGAAAGCCATGTGGAGCTGGGGATATTACCAAGAACACTCTCTGTGACAGTGAAGTGATTGGAATATGGCCGCCAACCATATGTCCAAGTCACCCACTGAAACTAGTTTCCTCTTGCATTGTCTTGTGTTCTTTAGTTTTGAAATCTTGGGACTTTGGTTTTAAAGTGACTTGGTTTTAAGAAGTGTAAAGTTTTGGTGAAATGATTTTAAAATAAATATGGAATGGTCTGATTTATGAAATATTGTAACTGAATATTCAGAATTACTTTGAAATGGAAAATGGTGTGCTTACACCTCTTTTGAAAGCAGAAACTATACTAAAGTTGGTTTTGAAAAAGTGTTTCCAATAGAGTTTTCTAAACTATCATAGGGTGTTTTTTTGGGATGAGATGTTATGAAATTGATGTGAATAACATGAAATTGAGTTCTTGTATAAATGTTTGTGTCTTTATGAAAATTTTAGTAATATTTGAATTAGGATTTGGATATCATGGTTAGCAGTTTTGAGAAAAAGGATGTATTGGTTGACCGTTTTGGTTTTGAAAAGTGGAAAGAATCTTTGTTTTAACCTTTGGTATTTCCGTGAGTGACCACATTCATGGGGTTATATGTGATGATGGATGGTTTATGGCATGACTGGATGAGTTTAGGGATGGATATGAGGAGGGTGCCCGGTGTGGCACAAAAACATGCATGTGTGAGGCCCATGGGGTACCATTGGTGGATACACTTACTGCTAAACTGTTTGTTTTCAAATAATTGGTTTTAAAGAAAAACATTATATCTTGATGAATAGTTTTGTATGGTTTGTATTATGGGTTTTTAAAAATGTTGATGTTGTGGGATGTTTTGAGTCCAAGAACCCCTTCTGTTTGAACCGTGTTTTGGGTTTGTGTTTGGTCGGTAAGGTGTGTTGTAGGGACGGTTAGTGGTCTCTTTTGAAAAATGTTTTGGGATTCCTTTACGGTGGTTCCCTTCATGTGTTTGGAGCTGTTTTATGGCTTTTTTGACCAATGGACCAGATTTGTTGGGTCCTTGGGTTCTCTCATTGGATAAGGTACGCCCCCATTAAAGGTTAATGCATAACTGAAGCGCAACCCAGATTGTTTCTCCATTGGAAAATCCTCCATTTGATCAATATAAGGAATATTTTTCTAGAGCTTTTTAGATTGAGTATACACCCTTTCCTTTATTGGTTTTGTGTATCCTCTTGTAGTGGGAGATTGATCATGGATGGTTGAAAGTGACCTTAGCCTCTTAAGCTTCCTAATTTTTTGAAGGTGGAAGTGTTCTGGGGTTGTTAGCATGGATAAGTATTTGGATAGTGTCTAAGAGGAACTCTCGGTCCTTCATAGTCTCTTCGAAGAAGGGGTTCATGTTAAACTACCAGTGTGGAAAATCTGGTCATGAGAGGATATTGTGGCCACTTTCTATAATTGTGTGTTGTTTGGGGATATTGTACAAGTTCCCTCTCTATGCATTGTTTATATCAGTCGCAATGGTCATGTTCAGTGACACCTTGTGATGTCATGTGCTCTATTGACCGTAATGGTGAAAGTTGGGCAATCATCTGAGAGTCTCTATTATGTTGGGAGAATGTCTCCCTTGAAAAAACATAAAAATATTCCATTTTAGAGGAATGTGAGTATAAGTGTTCTTTACTTATATTGTTTCTCACCCGAATAAACAAGGTGTGATGTGTGTACATCTTCTAATACCTTGTTTCAGTGAAATATCAAGTTAGGGTAAAGTGAGTTTGGAATGTGTTATGTCTTGGAAAAACTTATCGGGGATTGCGGTGTAGTTGTTGTTTGCAATGAAAGAAGAATTATCATTCAGGGGGTTTCCAAAGCCTAACTGCAAGGACGAAGATGCTTCAATCATTTGGGCTCCAGCCATAGGTCTCAGAGAGAAGCTGACTCGTATTCAGGGGAAATCATAGGGTCATTTAAACCCTTGTGCAATGTCCTATCCTCAATATGAAAGATAAGAAGAGTTTAAACCTATGGTGTCATCATCTTTCTTCTGTTGTTTATGTTCGGTGGAAATAGGTGGAGGTCCTTGTACTCATGTCATCGTCCAATGTTATTCCCTCCCCTTTTGGTTTCCATTGAGTCTTTAGATAAAGGTATAAAGTTTGTCTAGACAGGTTGACCACACGGTTTGCACTTGGTTAGTAGTGACCATGCCCAAAAAAAAACCATGTAGATAGAAGAATACCTACTGTTAGTTCATGTTTTCCCAAACCGTGTAGACTAACCATGTGGTCATCCCAACACTTTATATTTTTGGGTCTTTTTGTACCTGCCTATGCTGGTCGATTAAGATGGTTGGTTCTTATGGTGGGGAGCCTATTTTTGTTCCCCCGTACCAATAACTTAGACTTATCCATGGTCATGGATTGGTGGTAGGTAGTCTCATTCGGATCTATAAAGCTACCTAAATCTTCCTTGGGTTAATATTGAGATTGGAGAGTGCCCAATGGTTTAGTTATAGCAAGGTAAGTGTAACCTTGTTCGATGTCGTTGTTCGTTTGGGTGAATTGCTTGAGTCTTGTTCGGATAGTGTTTGAGGAGTTTTCCTTTGGGATAAAGCCTGAATGTGATTGATTGTTTCAGGAAAGTGTTGTATGTTTTTTTTGTGAATTATTCCTTCCTTAATTGATCACTAGAGGTGTTTTGGCCTTTGGGGGAGAAACCTGGAAAAGGAGTACATCTTGGTTTATCAGTTGGGTTTGGTTTTCGTATCTGGCCTTTATGTTGCTTTCCGGGGACGGAAAGTTTTCATGGTGGGGAGAATTGTCACATAAATGACTTATTTTAAAGTTAAATTTCATTTATTTTCCATTCATTCTTTGTTTTGGAGGGTTTCCAAAGGTTTTATGGAGGAATAGATGAGTTTTTATGAATTGGGCTAAACCGTGAGCCCAATTCCAGGTTTAAAAATAAATTTTGTTTCTTTTATAACTTTTTCATTTTTTAATATTTTTCACCCATTCTAATTCATAAATGGTCTCCTCAGACCTATTAACACCAAAATTTAAATTTGGAGCCTTTATAAATCCATAATCATGGAGGATTTGGGATTTTATTTAAGAATTGGGCCAACCCGAAAGACCATTTTCCAGTTTTAAAATGTTTCTTTACTTTTTTAATATCTTATTAAATATAATGGATTTTTCAGTGATTACACATCCCTCTCGACCCTAAGAAACCCAGGCGCGCTCCCATTGCCTTTACCCCCTCCTTGGAGCTCTTTGAAATTGCGACTTAGGGATGAACTTCATAGGGTGTCTCAAATAGGCCATAATTGAAGAGGTAACTTCATCCCTTCTTAACTCTCTCAATTATTACTCTTTTCCCTCCATTACAGTTTCTAAATTACCTCCTAAATCTTGTTCTAACAACCCCTGAATTCTGGCTGTTTTCAATTTCAGAAACTATTGTTTTTGGAGTGATTAATTCAGGATACTTCAAGTAAGTGAGTCCATTTCTTTCCTCTTTCAAATTACTTAGGGTTTCTTCCCCAATTCTTGAATTATAAAAATTATAGAAGTTAGGGTTCGTGCCTAGGTTTTAAATTACTGTATTTTTTGTGAAATATTGAGGTTTTAGGTTTCTTTTAACTTCCTTGAGGTGCGGCGGTCGTGCGGTTGATGTTTCACCCCAATATTTGAGGGTTTCGACACATTCAGTAGGTGATTTTGTGGGTAACCATTTAATGATGAGTTAGTTTTCTTGATTAAATAATTTTTCATGTTCCTTATATGCTGTTCATTATGTGAAAACCATTTTTGGTAGCAATAGTAAATCATTTGGTATTAAAGTTACATTTTTGTTTGAAGTGTGTATTTTTCAATTGTATTTCATGTGTTATCTCTTGTGGTAGTTTTGTAAAATGTGAAAGTGATTTATTAGTTGTTGAAAGGGGATTCCAATTTTGGCTGGGTAATTATATAGTGTCATGTGGGCCTAAAAATGAGGGTCTTTGAATGAGTTTTATGTGTGTAACCTTGTTATACTCCTTGAAAGTGTTTTATGGATTTGTGTGTTCTCATGGGTATCTTTTGCGATATTGTTCAAGGTGATTATATAACATTTGAAAGTGGATCATTACATGTTGATTGGGATGAAAATTCTGTTTTGGTAGGATATTGGTGAGATTTTGTCTTAAAAATTGGTTTTTGAAATGGGTTTTGTGTGCAAGACATATTTACACCACTTGGGTTCTTTTTATGAAAATTGTAAATGTTTTAGTTGGTTAAACAAAGTGGGAAAAGGGTGCATATGTACTGTTTGGTATGTGTGTTCATGTATTATGGGGTTTTGAAAGTTGAAGTTATGTTTTAAGATGTCAAATAATTTTAGAATGTTTTGTAAATTTCTGAAATGTTTTATTAAATTGTGATGTTGGAGTGAAACTTGTTTGTGGGCTGTTTCATGTAAGTTTAAGGATAAAATGATTTTGAAGGTAAAAAGGGTGTTATGTAACAAGTGAGTGGGCTGTTATGAGAGTTGTAATATATTTTAATGGTTTTATAAAATTGTTTAATGAATTTGTGGAAGTGTTAAAGAAATGTGAAAAGTGTTGTGGGCTATTTTGGTGTGAGTCAGATTTCAAAATCAATTTGAATGAAAAGTGGACTTTTGTGACATGTGTTGTATACATGTGGTCTGTTTGGTAAATTTATGATATGTAAATGATATTTTATTATGAATATTATATTCATTTACTTATTGAACTTGTTTGAGCACAAAGGCAAAACCCAGGTATCTAGGTGGGTGGACGTGTACTAGTATGCTAGTGAATCTGTGGGGTTTGGCCTCAGTTTCACTTAGAAAGATTGACGCTTACAACTCTAACTAAATTATGATGATTATGTTTGGGGACCACTAGGTTATGGGTATGTACCCTACTAGTGGCTCATACACGAGAATGGATATTTGTGATGGTTACTCTCACCAAGATACGAGGTACCTGAGACCCACAACTAGCTAGTGCCTAGGGGTTATTTCCCATTGCTTGTGCTCACTAGATATTTTGTGATTATCGTCGGCATACGGTATGAGTGGATGGAAAATTCAGTAGCCTTGGTATTTATTTTAAAAGTGTTTATTCTTTAAATTAGCCCACTTGAAAACTGATTTTTTTAAGTTGCATCTTTTAGAAATTGTAACTACAAATTACATGTTTTTGAAAACTTGCATGATTTTCGTCTTTGAATGTTTATCACATGGAATCTCTTAGTGTTGGTATCCTACTGGGCATTGGATCACACCCTACTTACACCTTTGGGTGTAAGTAGACTTGGTTATTTTTGTTGTCGCAGGTTGGGTACAATTTTTTTGTTCCAGTGGTTTGGGTTTCTTGCAGGTCCTTGGTGGTGAAGTCTTGTGGAGATGGCTTGAGGGCGGTGCCCCATGCCATTAGGGTTCTTGGGCTGTTTAATTTTGGTTTTTTACCTTTGGTATAGTATTTTTGAGTTGTTTTAAGCTATGTAATTCAGTTCTGATTTTTTGTAAAAGATTGTTTGGTTTGAAAAATCCAGATTCGTTTTATTGGATTCTTTTGTTGTTTTAAGTTTATAAACTCAGGTAAATCGTTCCCAATTCTCATTTTATGATACCCAGGCACTTGTTCCAGCCCTTGGGGATCGATAACACCCTTCGGGCCTTGTCACGGGCCAGGTTTGGCACTGGTTTCGGTGGTGACCATATTTGGTTCGTGACACATCCAATAGGGATGACCAGAGAAGTTTCGGGTTTACCTCCAGCGGGGTTGGGCAGTGGTCCCTGATGTCGGGCTTACCCCTAGCTAGGCTGGGCAGTGGTCCCCGATGCCAGGCTTACCTTAAGCTGGGTTGGGCAGTGGTCCCCGATGCCGGGTTACCTCCAGCTGGGCTGGGCAGTGGTCCCGTCACCGACTTTAGCCGGGTCTCCCTCTAGTGGATTACCCTGTTACGGGACTGGGCAGTGTGGAACCCGTCGAATCTTGCCGGGTCTCCCTCCACTGGGAACCCGTCGACTTCCAGGGACCCTCTAATGGGGCTAGGCAGGGGGGTCGCCTGTCAACTTTGAGGAGACCTCTCGACTGCAGGGCAGTGACGAGGTGTGGTTCGACTTTCCCTAAGAACTCTCAAGTACGAGGGACACTTTCCCCACCGAGACGCGTCCTTGCGACACGACCTAAAACCGTGCGGGCGAGTCAGTGCCGCCCAAAGTGGATAGTTTCTAGGTGCGGTGATTTGAGCCCCTTGACTTGCAGTTCGGGGCAGACGTGCGGGATGTTGGGCATCGATGGTGTTTACTTCTGGGACTGTTGGCTACTCACTTTCTTGGGATGAGCTACGAGATGGAGATCCCATTACAATCTTGTTTGGGCTTCTTGATTGAGCATATGGTTATGTATATACCTTGTTTCTGGTACCCACTTCTTGGGTTTTGGTTACTCTCCTTCCAGGAGAGGCGAAGACGTGCGGGGGATGCCACGTGCTTTCCATGTCTATCTTCTCGTGGTTGGACGAGTCTACTATCCTACTATAGGTAGCGAAGACTCGACGAGAAGTTCATCTTCTCACCATTTCCTGCTCCTTGTGTCTGGACGAGTCTACCTCCTTTCTCTTGTTGGGTTGAGCTGGACGCTCTACTGTACTCTTTACTACACTCTCGGTTGTACTCCTTTACTTTTCCCTGTTCGATCTACTGTTCACCCTTCGGTACCTCCTTTGTTGCTCCCTCGAGCCTTCGGGGTATCCTACTGAGTATTTTTATACTCACCCTTGCTTGGGCTTTTCACACACTTGGTGTGCCCTTGAAGACGATGGACAGGTTGGTCATGACTTCAGTGGAGCTTAGGAGTTCAGAAGCTTGGACCGTGAGCGATGGTCGTAGTCAGGTTCCAGGTGGGGGACCCTTCCAACTGTTTACTTTGTTTACCTGTTGCCGGGTTGTGGCACTTTTCTGGTTGGGTGCGTGTTTTTCCCCTTTTCTTTTCAGTTTACTTTCAGCACTTTCTTTTTACTGTTTAGAGGTCGATGCACTTTTGTGGTTTATTTATAGCAGTTGGTATTTTGCTCTTCTTTTTACTATACACTTTTTCATTGAGTGTGCTGCATGTGTGTGTACAGGTACTCAGGTAAAGGCCTCCCTGAGTTGTTTTGCCTTTGGCGCTGGTCTCCAGCCCCTGGCCTATGGAGGCGGGCTTGGGGTAGTTGCGGCTCGAGCTCGGGTAGGGTCGGGTCGTGACAAGATCTTTAATTCGAGCTTTCGATCTCGAAGAACGATGTTCGAATCACCTTGGAATCCGTCTGGAAAGCTCTGGGATCGCCTAAAATTTGTCAAGCCTGAGCCTAGACCAAAATAGAGGGGTTTCAGGGGTTTAGGTGATTTAAAAACTAATTTTCATAGAAAACTATTCCACGCGCATGGTTTCACATGGCAGGGGCGCACAATTAAGGAAATCGTGCCCAAACCATGTAGAACTCATTGTCCAGGTTCGCACGGTTCACACGGTTACCTGGGTTTGGGTGCACGGTTTTTCAAACTGTGTGCAAACCATGCACGAACCCCTGTCCATAGATTTTTCTTAAAACTTCACCAAAACGCACCACAAACCACAATTCCAAGCAAAGGTACTTTAAAACAACAAAAGTAATTAAAAACGCACCCGAGATGACTCCGAAAAAGACCGAGATCTTACAATGTGCATGCATGTGTATGTAATTGTATGTATGTGTATGCACATGCATATGCATGTGTAAGTGCACGTGTGTATGTGTATGTGTGTATGCATATGTGTATGTGTATGTGTGTATGTATATATGCGTATGCGTTAGTGTATGTATGTGTACATGTATGTATATACGTATGTATCTTCGTATATGTATGTCTGTTTATTGATTTAATATTATTTATTCATTTTTAATATTTCTCCATTTTTAGTATTTTCTGTAATTTATTCATTTTTAATATTTATCCATTCAAAATATTTATACATTTAATTAAATAATAATATTTGTATTTATTATAAAAAATTCTAAAGGTTATTAATTAATTATATTTTTTATATACAATCAATACAATACATACATCAATAATGAGCAATATTATTATTATTTATTTATTTATTCATTTTTATGTGTTTGCAATTCATGTAATTTTTTTTGAAAGGAAAACACCTTAAATAATATTGCAATGGTGAGAAACAAGAGTAAAGATCCAATCTGGAAGCACATTCCAGTGAGAAAAAGACTCTCCATCCATACTCCAACAAGCCATCTCATGAGCCACCGTATTGTCTTCTCTCTTGACAAACAAAAAGGTACACTCAGAGGACTCTAAAAGGGTCATAATACGCTAAACAACCTAGGAAAAGGGTTTCAACTCAACATCGAGCTTCAAAAGATCATTAATGACCTCCTAACAATCAAATTCAAGGCAGGTGGAACATCAACAAAGTTCGACACCCATCAAAACACCAAAGGGGAGGGAAACGCATCGACCACTGGATGACTCTAGTTAGCCCAAACTGATCTATGTGGGTCAAAAGAAGAACACTCAAATGATCTCAAGTAATTATGTCGATATCGATGAAATCACCACAAGCTAAAGAAGTGTTGGCATTGACTTTCACTATACCCTGGAGCGAGGGATGCAAACAATGAAAAATCAAAGTTTTACTGATTGAAGATGGTGAGGAGGGATCTGAGCTCCAAACGAAAGCCCACTAAGTAGATCTCACAACCTATATATGGGCTAGAAAACTAGAAGAATTAAAGACAATATCATTGCACCATGTCCAAATGATCTAGGAAATTGAGCACAACTCTCTTTACACTATTGTAGGAAGGGTGAAAAACCATCTAAAAACCAGTGAAGATAAGTCACAAGAAGATTCCAAATATTCAGCATAACTGGGCTTCCATTTCAGCCAGATGGTTTATGCACCGGAACATTGAAGGATCATGTAGCTGGGGGATTCCTCCACATGATGGTAGATGGGGAACCTCATATCACTAGCCACATGCCTCCTAGAAATAAATTAAAAAGTATGAAGGATGCCACCACGGACTTGCATTAGTACAAAAAGTATTTATCATGTCGGAATTTTCACATCAGTTATTTATAACTGATGTGAAAAGCTGTATATTGATTTATCATGCTGATTATTCTATAACTGACGTGATAAATGAAGTGTACCACTTTATCATGCCGATTATTCTATAACCACTGTAATAAAGCAAATCTCATTGCTTTATAATGTCTGTTATAAAATAACCGATGTGATAAATCCGATTAAAATTTATTTATCACGTTGGTTATGTAATAACTGACGTGATAAATCAATTAAAATTTTATAAATTCCCATTTTGAGTCATTGCACAGTTTTTTGATTGGGTGATGAAAAACTTGGTTCTCTCTCGCGCAGAAACACTAAAATCGTTTCTTTGATCCCGTGGCCTCCAACCACTTTTTCCAGCTTCATTCATCCTCTTTTTCATCATCGCATCTATCTGATCAACTTTCAACTCTCAAGTAAGCCTCACACGCCTTACTTTTGGTCATTCAATTTTTCGGATGCCCTATCTCTTTGTTTTTTGATTTCGTTTACTAAAATATTGCATTACCAGCTTGTATAATCTTCTCATGTTATCGTATTGCATTTGTAGCTAGCACATGGAATTGTCTCCATACAATAACATCATTTTCTCCTACAAGCCACAATAATGTTCTATTGTACTTCTGAATGTCCATGAACATTCCTTGATAATTGTTTCATGGATGAATAATTATGGGTTTTATATGTTTTAAGATAAAAGTTATTATTAACACATGATTTGTAGTTTTAATTTCAATCATGAAATTCATTTTTTACAATTTTATTTGTCATACAATCTCATATTTCATTCTCCAGTTTGATAGGATTTTCATTAAATTTAATGGGTTCTGTTATATAGATTTATACATACACCCAGTATATTTGAACATGTTATATTATCATGTTTCATTTACAATATAGTGTCTTATAAACTATAGTGATTTCATAGAAAAAATTAATAAACACTTCAAACAAAGTATCGTATACCTGTGGTGATGTATTTAGATTATAGCATATGACCAAACTCATCATTTTAAATTTGTGTTTCATTGACTATGGTTCCTCACCCCATGAAATCCATAACCATGACTAGCATTATGATAAATTATAGAAGATGATTTCAATGTGGTAACCCATGGACATTATTCATATACCACATCTCATAGAAATATGTTAAACTATAGTGTGACATAAAATGTGAGTGAATTATTATATGGATTCAAGGGTTTTATTCTTATGTATTTATTTATCCATGAGTTATATTGACACAAAAAATTTTGGTGGGTTAATAATACATCACACTAGTGGATAGTGATTTATTTTTACATAGTGGTTTTCTATCTTATTGCTCAAAAACAATATCATTAAAATGTAAGTGAATTATTATCAAGAATTAGTTGAGTTAGAGAAATATCATTAAATGTATGAGAATTAGCGTATATTTTTGATCCCCACACCAATTTCATTTTCATTCCATATGGTTCCCTAACTAAACCCGTTGTCAAAAAAACAACTTACAACCTTGATGAATGTGCATATCTAATATCCCAATGAGTCTGTATATTAGATGCCAAAATTCACTCTAACTATATTTTATTTTTTAAAGTATTTCCATGCATATATTTTTATGACTTACCATTTATATTTAAACCCATCTTCCATTATTTTATAGAATTAATAATTATAATTTTTAAATACACATATATTTGTTTTATACTTCAAAATTGTGTTACTTTCAAATTATGATATATTTCATATAAATATAAAATTGGCTTATCTAACTATATTTTCTTTTTTAAATTATTTACATGCATATATTTTTATGATTTACCATTTATATTTAAACTTATCTTAAATTCTTGTATAGAATTAATAATTATAATTTTCAAATACGCATATATTTGTTTTATATTTCAAAATTGTGTTACTTTCAAATTATGGAATATTTCAAATAAATATAAAATTGGAATATCAACTATATATTATTTTTTAAATTATTTCCATGTATATCTTTTTTATGATTTATCATTTATATTTAAACTTATCTTCCATTATTATATATAATTTATAATTATATTTTTCAAATACGCATATATTTGTTTTATATTTCAAAATTGTGTTACTTTCAAATTATGGTATATTTCATATAAATATAAAATTGGCTTATCTTAACAAGATTTATATTTTTGATATTTTTTAATGGTAATAATGAGTCGAAGTTGGTTTATGAAACATCGAATGAGTGATGAATATAAGGAAGTTTTTGATGCTTTTTTGGAATTTACTAAACTAAATGTTCCAAACAACAACATGTTTTTATCCATGCCTGAAATATTTAGATATGAAGAAGTTAAAAATTATAGAGATCAAAGATCATTTAATTTGTCATGGTTTTAATCCGAGTTACAGTCCTTAGATTTGGCATGGTAAAATTGGCCATAATTTCAGATCTACTAATGATAATGATTTGAAAGATAGTAACTCTGATGAAATTGAAGAAATGATTCGTGATATTGAAGTAGAGGAAATTGAGAAAGAGATGATAATTGTGTGTCTATATGGTGATGTTGAAAAACCATTGTATCCTGGTTATACGAATTTCACAGTTTTATCGTTGGTGTTAAGATTTATTAACTTGAAGGAGAAACATGGATGGAGTGTCAAAATTTTTACTGATTTGCTAAAATTGTTGAAAGATATTCTTCTTAAAGAAAATGATCTTACTGATCCACATTATAAAACAAAGAAAATATTATTCCCGATGGGATTAGGGTACAAAAAAATACATGCCCTCCCAAATGACTGTGTGCTATATAGGAAGAAATATTAATTTCTGTTAGAGTGTCCTAAATGCGGGACATCATAGTATAAGTTGAAAGAAAAATCACAGGCTGATTTAGAGGCTACAGAGACCCCTACCAAGGTATTTTGGTATCTTCTTATAATTCCTCATTTGAAACATTTATTTTATAATTTATATGATGAAAAAAGTTTAAGGTGGCATGCTGATGAGCAGATATGTGATGGAAAAATACATCATCCAGATGATTATCCACAGTGGAAGAAAATTGATCACTAGTTTCCTACATTTAGAAATGAAGTTAGAAATATCAGACTTGGACTGTGCATGAATGGAATGAATCTATATCAAAGCCTTAGTAGCACACATATTTCATAACCTATTTTATTGGTAATTTACAACTTATCTCCTGAATTTTGTATGAAGTGAAAATATGTCATGTTGACTTTAATGATATCTGGACCAAAACAACCCGAAAATGATATTAATGTTTTCTTTTCACCATTAATTGATGATTTTAAACTCTTATGGTAGAATGATATTTGGGTGTATGATTTGTATAAAATTGAATATTTTCAACTGCATTCAATGATTATGTTCACTATAAATGACTTCCCAACGTATGGAAATTTGTCTGGTTACAGTGTGAAGGGGCATAAAGCGTGTCCAATTTATGAAAAATGGAATTCATACTATCAATTGCATCATGGGAGAAAAGCAGTATACATGGGTCATTGAAGTTTTTTGTTTATGAATCACTCTTATAGATGATTAAAAAAGGCATTCAATGGATCATAAGAATTTGATATTGCTCCAAAACCTTTATCCATTGATCAATATTTTAAGAGGGTGAAAAACCTTGATGTTACATTTGGAAAGTCACATAAATTTGAAAATGATAGAAATATTTGGAAGAAATGGTCAATATTTTTTGAGATACCATATTGTAGATATCATGAGGTGAAACATAACATTTATGGCATGCACGTGGAGAAGAATATCTGTGACAGCTTGATTGCATCATTGTTAGATATTAAAGGAAAGACTAATGATGGGTTGAATTCAAGATTTGACTTACTATCAATAATAATACGTTTGGAGTTTCTCCCACTCCTAATGGAAGATGAAAATTTCTTCCCCTGGTTTGTCATACATTATCCAAGAGGGAGAAAATTACCTTTTTTAATTGTCTTGATGATATCAAAATGTCGTAGGGTTATTCTTCAAATGTAAAATTTTTTATGTCTTTAAAGGATTTTAAGTTGACAGGTATGAAATCTCATGATTATCATGTCATGATGCAACAACTTCTACTAGTTTCATTGCATGGAATATTTTCCATCTGTGTCAGAAAGACTATCATGAAGGTGTGTTATTTTTTCAATTCAATTTGTAATAAGGCGATTGATCTTAATTCTTTGAAAATTTTGGAATATGAAGAAATTTATATACTTTTTCAATTGGAAATGTATTTTCCTCCATCTTTTTTTGATATAATGGTGCATTTAATGGTTCATTTGGTTCAAGAAATAAAGTTTTTCAGATTTGTAGATCTACGTTGGATGTATCCTTTTGAATGGTATATTAAGATATTGAAGGGGTATGTTAAGAATCCATATTGACCTAAAGCCTCAATTTTTGAAAAGTATATTTCTGAGGAGCTTTCAGAGTTTTTTACAAGATACTTTTCTATGATGGAGCACATTGGTTTGCCTCCATCTCACCATGAATGAGTTAATTATGGGGGAAATGGGATTCATGGCTTGAAAGTCAAATCTTTGTCAGGTGAACTGATAAATAAAGTAAATTTATAAATATTAAATAAGATAGATGATTCTCAACCATATATAACATTGCATATTAATGTGTTGAAACAATGTCATCCAAAGAAGAAAGAAATGTGGATTTTGAATGAGCATAACAAAACTTTTTTGTCATGTTTAAAAAGACCATGTTTGGTAGATCATATGCATTAGAAACATTAAGATGGTTAGTGTGTGGTATAATTTTAAATGTGATAACATGGTACAAGTATGAAATTAATGACTATACATTTCATACAAAAGATTAGGACAACATAAGTATAATTCCGAATAGTGGTGTATTGGTGTTTGTAGAAGCTATGCATTTTTAGAGTTCTAAATACAAAAACCCAATTTATATATCAAGTTAATATTATAGTCATTGAAGAAATATGGGAGCTTGATTACATTAAATTTAAAGTTACAATGATTAATTGAAAATTGTTTATCAATAACAATAGTGTCGTACACGATGAATTTGGAATGAAACCTATTAATCTGAATAGATTGGAAGACACAACCGATCCTTTTATAATGGAAACACATGAAAAATAAATTTTCTATGTTATTGATCAATCTGATATGTAGTGATATATTGTTTTACAATAAAAAAACAATATGTTGGTGATGATCAACTTGACGAAGATGCTGATTTATGTGAGATCCCTACTTCCATGGAAAGATTAACAGATAATAATAATGAGAACATCTTAGACATGGTTTGTGACATAAGAAAAGATCATGATGAAGGAATTTGGGAGAAAAATCCTTTATTACCTTCCTAATATTACAAGTAAAATATGTTTATTTCTCGTTTAATTTTATAAATTTCATAAAATATTAGATATGTTAATTTTATTTCTTTATTAAAACATGTACTAAAACTAATAAGTTAAAATGTTTGTTTATATTAGTTTAGTTTTGTTTAGTTTACCATATTTACCATCACGTAACTTATATATTTATTTATTTTTTTGAAATACAATTATTTTAAATATAATATGTTAAATAAAAAAAATATTTTATAAGAGTATATTGAAAAAATATTCTTTTTTGAGTAAAAAATGATTTATTAAGTTGGATCATTTTTAATATCCCTACACCAATTTTGGATTTGTTTTCATTCATTTACATGACATTTCATTCATTTACATGACATTTCATTCAGTGCTCTTTCAAATCTATAGGAGAGGCCTTCCTTCTCCTCGATGGCCCCTATGGGGGGTCGTTCTCCGTCACAGTCCACCAAGGTGGAGACCCAATCGTCTCCTACCTGCAACCCGGTTTCAAGCAGGATTTGAACCAGATATCAATCAAGAAGAAGTTCCGCCTCTTCAAGGAAGCCGTCTCGAGGGTCGATTTCTCCTGGGGCCAGTACCAGGCCCCCCCTCTTTTAATGTTATCGTTGATCATCTATAACTCCAAGTGCCTCGACGCCAGGGTTAAAATAGACTTCATTTCTTCTGAAGCATCCAGGCACAAGGTTTCTCTGGTTGTGATTCTCGAGCCCAAGAAAAGTGTGGGTAGGCTGGGGGATTTCTCCAAAAGAATGGGGATGTGACATTTTATTCATGGAGATCCTGGTAATCACCACATCTGGGTTTTTGGAAAGTCACTATCAATGTAACAAATCTCATGGTCTCGGATAAACTTTTATCTGTTCGGGTTGATGAAGGAAACTAGCACTGTTTCTTTTCCTTTGTGTATGATAAGTGCGAGGCTAGGCTTCACGAGAAGCTTCGGACTGATCTCAGGTCCTCCAACCCCGGGAGGGAGCCATGGATGGTGGGTGGCGATTTCAACACGGTCATGGATCTGTCAGAGAGGAAGGGTGGCACTGCTTCGTCGCACAGTGACAGTCTAGCCTTCTCCTCCTTTGCAGCCCAAGAGGGACTCTAGGATCTGGGCTTTTCAGGTGATAGGTTTACTTGGTGCAATAATCAAAGAGGTAACCAGCGCATCTGGGGAATACTGGACCGCTATCTTGGGAACCTTGAGGCAATCTCCCTTTTTCAGAATTCGGAGGTCATTCATATGGTACATGCCCTTTCAGACCACTCCCCACTTCTTGTTCACCTCAGGGCGGGTACCCCAAGAGAAAGGCATTTCTTCTTCTCTAAGAGTTGGACTCAACATCCGGACTTCTTGGATGTGGTGCGACGGTCTTGGATGGACTCCTTCCAGGGTGGACCCTGGGTTTCTCTCTACAACAAGCTTCGACGCCTGCGACATGCCCTTGTTTCCTGGGCTGGCTCCCTTCCCTTGGAACAACCGTGCCTGGACGAGCTTATGAGCGACATTGAAGCTGCAGAGGCCAGTCTGGAGGAAGCCTGGAATGAGGATGTCCTCATCTCCCTGGGGAACAAAAAACAACTTCTGAATGAGATGATTTTAAGATAGGAAGAATCCTTCACGAGCGCTCCAGGGCTATTTGGCTCAAAGAAGGGGACATTAATTCAGCATATTTTCACGTCTGCTTGAAAGAAAAACAATGGGGCCAGGTCCCTAATATCCGTCTTGAGGATAGATCCTTCACCAGCGACCTTAATCTGATCTGTGGTAATGTGAAATCCCATTTTGAGTCCTTACTTTTCAACCCCAACCCATGCATGCAACAGGGCTATCCCGGTGGCCAGTCGGATCTCATCGAGTCCATCCCCAATGTGATCCCTTCCTGCGTCAATGCTTCGCTAGGGGAAGGGCCGGAGGAGAAGGAGGTGTGGGATGCTGTCACGACCCTTAACTCGGATAGTGCACCAGGCCCTGATGGTTTTCTAGGCTCTTTATTTGTCAGCTCATGGACTATTATTAAAACCGATCTCATTGCAGCAATCCAATATTTCTTCTGTGGGGGTGCTCTTCCTCGGGTAGCAGGTGCCACTACTCTTATTCTTATCCCCAAGGTTAAGGAACCCTCTTCCATATCCCACTTCCAGCCCATAAGTATGTGCAACTTTGCATATAAAGTCCTGGCTAATATCATCAACAGGAGGATCGACTGTCATATTCACAACTGGGTATCTGATGAGAAACATGCGTTCATTCCGGGAAGGTCCATGCAAGGAGATATGGGTATTGCGCAAGAGATGGTTTGTGAAATTAATAGGAAAGTGATGGGGTCTAATGTCATCATTAAGGTTGACATGGATAAGGATTATGACCGCCTGGAATGGAGTTCCATCATTCGTGTTATGAGAGGCATGGGGTTCTCAGAATGGAGCATTGATCTTCTCTTCCGCTGTTATAGCTCGCCGTGGTTCAACATTATTTTTATGGGGAAAAACTGCGGGTTCCTCAAGTCGGTTAGAGGGCTAAGACAAGGGTACCCCCTATCCCAGAGCCTCTTCATCCTGACGCAAGACTCGCTCATCAGATACTTTTCCTCGATGATGCAGTGTGGCCGTATTCATCCCTATCATTGTGGGTATCACTTCTCTGGGATTTCCCACCTCTTATTTGCGGATGATCTAGTCTTCTTTATCAATGACCTTAATTATTCTATAAGGGGGTTCAATTATGTCATGCAAGAGTACTCTAAATGGAGCGTCCAGGTCATCAATCGTGATAAAAGCGAGGTGTACCTCCCCAGCTCCTGCCCACATAGGTGCAGGATTGCGGTTGAGTCCTCCCTGGGCTTCAGATGTGAGAGCTTTCCTATGACTTACTTGGGTGGTCCGATAGCCCCTGGCAGGGTCAGAATTGGACACTTAGATACCTTAATAAATAAGATTGTGACTCGAATCAATAACTGGAAGAACAGGTTCCTGTCCTTTTGCGGTAGAATCATCCTGATCAACAATGTCCTATCTTCCATCCCCATGCATATTCTCTCAGTCCTTAAGGTTCCCAAAGCAATTATCAGACGGTTAGATGGAATCTTCAACTCCTTCCTTTGGGATGATCAAGGTGAGGGAAGATGCCATTGGGCTTCCTGGGGTAGGATTTCTAGACCTTTCGAGCAAGGAGGAATCAATGTGCGAGATGTGGGGAGGGCTATGTTCTTCCTTCAAGGGAAATTAGCCTGGGAATTGATTGAGGGCTGGTCCCTCTGGGGCCGTTTCATCAGAAGGAAGTACGGCTTTGGTTTCAGAGAGACTGGAAGGGCTCCCTCCCCCTTGTAAAGTTCCCTGCGCGAGCACATCCCGAGGCTTCAAGACTATTCCAAGTGGATTTTGGGGTGCAGGGACATCTCTTTCTGGGAGTGCAACTGGGGGGTCGAGGTTCTGGGCTTCCCAAGCTGCCCCACTCCTAGATTAACCTTAAAAGAAGCTTGTATGTATCCCCCCCTCATCAAGGCTATTCTCAATACCCCCCAGGAGTATGTGTTTAACAGTATCATGCTAGACACATCCCCTAACCAGTGTATCTTCACAGACTCTCCCTCGGGAAGATTCTTAGCCAATTCCTACAGACTTTCTACTCTCTGGCAGCCAGAATCTTATCCTTGGGGGCGACTTCTCTCGAGAAAAACTATCCCTCCAAAGTATACCTTTCTAATATAGAGAATATGTAACCATGCAATCCCTTCGGAGGTGGCTATCAAGGGCAAGGGGGTCCAACTGGCCTCTAGGTGCGCCTTGTGTATTTCCCCCAAGGAGGAGTCCTCGCTCCATCTGTTCTTCCAAAGCAAGTGGGCGCGGACCTTATGGAGCGAGATGGGGGAGTTTAGTGGCAGTGCAGGTGGGCTGACTTCCGTTGATGATTTCCTCATGCAATGGTTTGCTGGTGCGGGTAACAGGTGTGAGGAAGAGGCCCGTCTGTTTCTTCTTGCTGCGGGTTGTTGGACACTATGGCAGGCGCGCAATCAGGACAGGCACTCCAGCCCCCATCCTTCGAAGCAGACTATTTCCTTTCATGCCAAATGCCTTGTTGTGGACCTCTTCAGGCTTCTCAGGCACCCAGAGGATGCCCCCTCGCTCAGGCGGTTTGGCCGCAACATGCTTCCCCTCCCTCCCGTTTCCGGCTCGGTGGGACGCTGGGTGAGATGGTCCCCTCCTCCCCAAGGCCTTAAGCTCAACACTGACAGGGCCTTCAGTCAGGGGAGCATGCGTGGGGGCGGACTGGTTCGTGACCGGTCTGGTTCGATAATCCTCGCCTTCTACGCCTTTTATGGTGTGGGAAACTCTTTGACAGTGGAGGCAATGGCCATCCTCACTGGTCTTGAGCTCTACAGCGCCAAGAATATCTGCCTTTCCTCTGTGGAAACCGACTCCAAAATTTTATGTAGTTCCCTCATCAGAACACATCCCCCTCCATGGACCATCATGTACCTGATCCATAAATGCAAGGCTCTCCTCTCCAGCAATACTGAGATCCTGCATACGTGGCGTGAAGGTAACCGTGTAGCTGACTTCTTGGCCTCCAAGGCTACCCAGGAGTCCCCTATTTCAGTTCTCTGTACTCTCGGATCCCTCCCCCTGGGTGGAGTGGACATGGTTATCAGGGATACCCTTGGTCTCCACTTCTACAGACCCCCATGATGTGTTTCTACTTATTTTTCTTTGAAATAAAAAAGTAGTTATTTAGTAGTAGTATTATAATAGTTGAATTTTTATATTTGTGTACTAATTGTTTGTTGCTTTGATTTGAAGGATAATGATAGATCAATCAGATGATCAAACATATACTTCTAGAGATGAGAGTACTCATATCTCTAGGGAGGAATGTGCACATGCTTCTCTTGATGATCCCTATTCTTATTTACTTGAGTCATATACTCCCATAGAGCAAAATAAGAGTTTGATGTTTGGTAAACGTGGCGGGACACATTTACTATTGGAACCAGGCATGCAACGAAATCCCCAAATAGGTGGGATTTTAAAAAATTTCCAACAAAGATCGACGTAAACTTGTCGACGTTGGTGCAGAACAGCTCGGTAAAATCCATGGACCACCCGTGAAGGGTTTTAAGCACAAAAATAAACCGTAAAAAATACCTATTTTAATCCGAACCCGCGCACGACGTTTTCTCGTCATTGGCGATTTATGTTCAAATAATATGAATTCTAATTCCTCTATATTTTCCACACACTCTTCAAGGAATCTTTGGGACCACCATTTGTCGTAATCCGGGTGCTAGCACAGAATCGCGACAACTCCTTCGACGCTCCAACGATCACCGCATCGCTTCGCTAGCGATGCTTGAGAGAGTGCTAGATCCATGATCCTTGGATCCATAGCCTCTCTATCTAGATCATGGGAGAGAGGAGAAAAGAGATAAGTGACATTAATAATGCTTATCAAAATCCCCTCTTATTTTATTTATAGTGTTTAATTAAAATACCCGGTATAGCCTCACTAACCCCGAATACTTAATGCACTATCAACGACATTTTATGACTTCTAAACTAAGTCATAAATATTATTTTAATTTAATTGAAATATATTAAATATATTACATGACAATCATTGAGTCCAATACTTTACTCGTCATTCCCATAAATATTAATTGAACCTTGAATAATTTAATATTCATCAATTAATATTTTTTCATGTATTTACTAAAACTTGTAAATACATTTAATAAATAAATTAAATGTTCATTATTCTAAACTCAAATAATATGAATTTATTTATTACATTGTTGATCATTTTTCCTTGGACAAATCCCAGACCCCAATGGTGGGGCCCACCATGTCCAAAACTCATATTCAACTGAATATGATAGATTATTGAATATGCTATTGTGTGTGACCCTCTAGGCCCTTTTTTCGATAGCAGTGAATAGTATTCATAGACCAAGAGCAGGATCTAACAACCCATCATGGCCCCTGAAGAGATAAGGATTTTCATAGTAGCGACAAACAACCTACGAGCATGAACTGTGTAATATAATCTCTTTGTCTATAATATCTCATAAAGCAGGACGCACTCACGTGTCATCACCCTTTTATTGATTTATTGTTTGTTGATTTAACTAGACTGATTCACCCTCGAATACCATTTCCATGGTCTTATAAAGGTACTTCCATACCTATCAACATGTCCTGTGATATATTACTTCCATAACCCGGAAGCGGCAAATCTTTTCTTTACCATTCAACCAATGTCATGCCACCAATGATGCACCCAACACAAAATACCTCGCCACGAATTCATTGCTATGGTTTTCATATTTCATCAAAGTACGTAATCAAATTACATATATTGGTAATTATCTAAAGTCAGGAGACCATTACACATGATCATAGATAGGAACATCCAATGATACCCGAAACATGTGGTGTTCCTATTGGCAGGTCAGTCCTCATGATATCACTACTAGATATCACCAAGTGCGAACTTCATGAGAAGAAGTCTCAATGATTATGAGCCCCAAACACCTGATAGTCAAGAATCTACTATGTCCAATCAATAATATGTATCTAAACAATAGAACATATATTTAAGATTAATGTCATAATATCCAGAGGTTCTCATTATAGCCTGAGATCTGCCATAACCTTTCTATACAACAATTAATCTTTGAAAATTACCATTTCAATAGTGGATGTAGAAAATTCTATGCTATAATAGTAAGATGACATCATGTATAGCTAAATGTATACACAATATGGTAATCAAAAGCACTAAATAGTTGGGTCTAGGGCACCCACTATTTCAACACTCCCACTTGCACTAGATCCAACTTGCCAACCAAACTTGTTATCTACTGAACATCACGTTTCTACTGAGTAATGGATTTAGCTAATGGGTCCACTATGGTTCCTCCGCATGGCTATTATGCTATTGTGACCTTGTCTTGTTGAGTAAAACTTCTCAAGAGATGGTATCCTGAGTATATCCCACTTTTACACTATCATAACTTGACATCTTGGCTAGTAAGAATATCATAATTTACATTATGATAATACTTTTCTTACCAGGTTCAATTCCAAGAATTGGAACAAATCATTGCATTTAATAACTGCTTCTTATATGACTCAGAAGCTACAACATACTCGATCTTGTAGGTATGTCTATCACTGGCTTATATGAGCTTGACTCACTCATCGTCTTTAGACTAACTACGATAATAGATCAATTTGATATATGGAAGACTAGATTGTATCCCCGAAAACTAGTATCCTTTATTCTCCACTTACCAGGTACATATCTTTTGTACTTTCCGAAGTACAATTAGATAGTTCTGACTGCAACCCTTTCAGTGCTCCTAGATATAACTGATATTTTCCTACTGTAAAATATCCCTTAGAAATATTGATTCTTGTACATATCATGACATATGTGATTGATCCATCGATTTGACATATGGATTGTGAATCACCATGTTTATCTCTTCCCATGTCCTAGAAATGTCAACCTGAAGAGATTATGCTCTGTGACATAGGCAACAATTCATCTCTTGAATTGTTCCAACTTGTATTTTTTTCAATACAATGTCACTATATATACGATTGACTAGGACCAAGCAACCTATAGATCTAAATAAATAGATCCTATTCCCTAGAACTTAGGTTTCTACTTTAAGTCAATCACTGGAGAATAAATTTCATCTTGGTCTTAACTAACTTTGAGATCAATGCCTGTTTTCCATATGTTTCCAAACATACTTATTCTTGGAAAACATTGGTGCTCCCACTAACCTCTGGTAGACACATGGAAATCATTTGTTGAAAATGTATAATCTATGATCAAGTTACTTACTTTAATCCTAAATCATAATTTTAGTAACTTGAAACCTTTATTAGAATTTTGTGATGTGACCATCACTTTCTGGTTGCGTCATATAAACACCATCCATGATTGGTGGTCATGACATCCAATGCTAAATATTTTGATCATAGATATTAGCTATGATAAGTAAAATTATAACGGATTTAGGAATAATGACTTGGTGAAACCAATCGATCCTTATTGGTACTACACTTGTACCATCCATGTATCAACTTACTTGAATACCCACCATAATATTCAAAATAATAATCCCCCTTTGAACTTTGATACATGGAATCCATTAATTGAATTTTAGTTGGTCTTATCAATTTTAGATAATTTCCATACACTGCTTAATTATAGGAAATATTATTCACATTGAATAATAGATCACTGACCATGGTGAATATGAAAAACCATTACCATGGTTTTATCCTTCCTACGCAGTATGTGTCTCTGGAACATACTCTGTTCTACATGCGTTTGTGGAACTAGTTACCATTCCAACTATTTGTGCACCTTGAGCATTGACTAAACACAATTAAATATAGCTCCCACTATCTATAATAGAAATTTGAACCCTTATATAGATATATAGTTCATCACTTGACTATAACTTTTCTATCTCAGGGATTTATGTAATATCCTAAGAAACCGTTAGGATTATTACACTAAATTCACAATGTGTTTGTCTTGACACAAGTTTGTTTATGTCATAACAAACTCTTTGCATCCAAACACATTCCCTTATGACATAATGGATTTACATCATACTATGACTTTTATGATATTCATTTGTCATTTATAGTTGGAATATAGTTATAGGATAACATTTTTATTTGTAAAGCACGACATGAAATATAATGGAAGTTTCTGCAAGTACCAATATTGATACTACTTACATCAAAATTTTGATGTATAACATACACGCTCAGGAATTTATCCACGCTACATGTTTGTTGATCAATGTTGATATGTAATACTTTATCATAAATACTTCTTATTAACATTAATTTTGTGATGTCGATAAGGTAATGTGCATTTAGGAATTACTCCATGATACATTATCATGATTGATGAATGCTTGGTCAAGATATTCTTAGGTATCCCAACCCAAAGCAACTCATATCTCTTGAACATGCATATACTTCACTTTATTATTACTTAATTACTTAAAGGAATCATATGAAGTATATATACATCTAGCTTATACTTGGAATAGTTCACTCTTACTTGTTGAACTATTTACAAAAGCTTTGGGACATACCTTTATTTCTAAAGGCTCCTTTTTCCAAACTAAAGACGCCAATAATACCACAAGTATTTAGCTGTGCCTAGCCTAAATACAAGACTTGGTATATTTATGAAGTCCACCTTTATTATTAATTTACAAAGAATTATCTTGTCACAACTGGGTATAAGTCTTACATTTATATTCATTACTAATTTCCTATGATTCATGTATTACTGAACTAGTGATTGGGTTTACCAAAAACAACATTCATTCCAGAACCTGAAAGAATGTCTCCTTGCATCCAAGGACACATGAGATTAATGTTTGTGGTTATACTCAATAGTATTTTAACACAAATATTTCACTTGGAAATTAAAGAAGTCGTGTACTTTTCATCACTGGCCTAGGTATCACCCTTTCACAACCACTTAGATAATACACATGAATTCTAATAGTATTTATATACTTACTAGGTAACTGTATTTAAATACACATATGTAAAAATGATATAGTATTAAATAACCAAGTAGTAAAAAGGAAACATTACATTGATGAATATTCCTAATGTAGAAGCGACAACTTGCTTCTTTAAATTAGTTTATTGATTTTAAACTTCCATTGTTTTATTTTATAACATGCAATGAAAATAACCTTTGTTAATACATCATTAATTGAAGGATGTCGTGAATGTGCCATTGGCATTACTTGCATTTTCTCCTTTTCACATCCTCTTTCAATTTATTCGCCATAAGAATTAAAGACGAAACTATCTTTTATATTCTTATTCACTTGGAGAACCTTACCTTAATAGGTAATGAAGCGTTTACTCAATAAATTGTTCATTTTATAACTTAAAATGAAACTTGAGTAAAGAGGTGAAAATGACATGAGAAATATATCCATATAAAGATCACGATCAATCTTCCAATTTACACATGCCGGTGTAAACTTCTCCTTATTCATATCATTGCTTCGCTTTCTCCTTGCAAAAATCTTAGAGATGAGACTTCATGTTATATCATCCATGTACTGGTGTAGCGATCACAATTGACACCAGATGTTGATGAAATCATTATGATATAACCATTATATGCTTTGTACATTAGTCTCCTGTAAGAATTTTTCACCATCTCTTCTTGAGGTAGTTTAACAGTGTTGGGGACACTGGCACCTTGAGTTTCCTATATCATAGTACTATGCACACGCACCTATACTATTCATGGATACTCAAGTCAGTGTGGAAATTTACTTTGTTCAATGTAATATCTCAATTTTTAAACTTGTGGTATAACTTTACATTTTTCTACAAAAATGAATTTTAGCAGATGAGTTCCTTTTATCTGGATTATCAGTTTATACATTTTTGATTAATTACTTAAATCATTTAATGTCTCCCACTATTTTATCGGATTATAGGAACCCTCTATGTTAGAATCAGAATACTCTGTCTCTTGAGTATTCTAGTGGAAAGGATCCCGGAACCACCCATCATAGTCTACAAGCTATGGCTACTCCACTACTCAAAGGGTTAAAGGTGGAATTTTGGTTGGCCGACCACTTTAACTTGCGGTTCCTTGAATTGTTGAGTGAAGTCCCATATTCTAAAATCAAAACTTGATTTACTCAATGCTTGCCTCTAAAATTCCAACAAGCTATCTATGGTTATTTTTTTGCTACAATTTTAGTTAAATCAACCCATCATTCTTATAAGGACTCCCCAATAGTAAGAGTCACCCTTAGCTATGGAATGACCGGCACCTCAAATAACTGGTTTTGTCCAAATTTGAATGACGGAAGGCTGTTATGACTTAATATATATTTTAATGGTTTTATTATTTTTAATGTAATGAAAGAAATCATTTTCTATTTTATAGTCACGTATTATGTGATCGCACTTACAACTGACCGTGCAAGAAATAGAAATTTTATCGCATCGTATGTTCATTTTATCTTACATGATTGTTTATTATTATACTACGTGATCACGTAATAGACTACACGTGCACAAAAATAATAAACCATGCAAAACAAAATGAACAACTGATCATGAGCCGGTTCTAATGGTTGATCTGTTGAGTGAATAACAGACCAACCGAGATCCTAGGGATAAGTACCTTAAGTCGTGTGGCTTGCAACTTAAATTTCAACGTTTGTCCCTCCAATGCATCCAATTCCTATCTGGTGCGTCTCCATCACTTGGCACGAAGTGCATCATAACTTGTCTCGTCATTATAAAACTGTACTCGCACACAGGCGAGGGGGTCATGAGGTATAAAATACAACTCTGAGAATGAGCGCACGGTTCCTTATACATATAATGACACTTGAGACGACACAAAAATCATCTTTTATTTAATTGAACTAATGTTTGCAAAACCATGCAATAATTAAATAAATAAATGAAAATAAATAAACAAGCACCCGAGATGCATTTATAGGTCCATGGCTCATGACCAGTATATGCATTAACTTGCGTATATAAAATAAGTGTAGAATTAAAAATTAAACTTGCATTAAAATAAATTCTGAGGGTATTATTTATTGAATTAAAATTAAACTATAATTTTAATTGAACAAATGTCATCGTTTGGTCCTGATTAATTAATTTAGTTATAAAACTAAAAATTAAATTAATCTCCCAATTAAATTAATTACGCCACATTAAATTTTAATAACCAAAAATTAATTTTTAATGTCATGTATTGCGGGTCATGTCGGGCCTTGTGCCTTGAGCCTACAGGTCATGTATGGGTTCCCCTTCAACCCTTAAAAGGGAGATTATCTATAATAAAATAAAAATAAGGCCTTCGGGCCATTCAGGCATAATTAATTTTTGATTAAATTAAATCACCCAGGCCCGTATAACTTCAGGCAGGGCCTGTGCGGGTCGGATCGTACCCACGCAGGCCTAGTCTGTGCTGTACCAACCCCATGCGGGGGTGTTCTAGGCCAGGTAGGCCTGCCCAATCCCATTCAGGGTCGGCCAGGCCTGCTCATATCAGTTTCGGGACAATTCATGTTACCTGCCTGTTAGGAGGATCGGGCGACGACCGAAACGGGGCAGGTCTGTGGAGAAGTGAGATAGCCGGGATCAGCCGGGTTGGCCGCAATGACAAGAACCCGGTGTGGCTGACGTCGCGTGCATCAGGGTTCGAGCACCGGTGGCCCTGGAAGGTTGTGCTGGTGGAGGGAGGTAGCTCGACGGGGCTGTCCGTATTCGGCAGGGGTGCCAACCGGAGGTGGTCCGATGAGGCAGCGTGGGGTGCCGGTGTAGCGTGTCTAGGAGAGTGCCGACCGACCTGGTAGAGCTCGAGAGGTGCGACCAATAGCCGATGCCACTTTTGTAGGCATGATTGTGCCAGAGTAGGCTGGTCTGGCGGGTGGAAGCCTGGTCGGCCAAGAGAGGAGGCGACCCGAGTTGGCCGACGTTGTCCTACTGTGTGGTCGGAAGGCAGCGCACCTAGTGGCTCCGATGGAGCAGTACACTGCTGCATGGGGCGAACCAGGGTAGTATTGAGAAGGTTCGAGGTTGGTTTTGAGTGCCTACAGTGGGAGGAGGCGAATGGACAGGGCGTAGGGCAGTGAGCCGGCCGGGCTGGGGTGGCGTAGCGGCGTGACAGGGATCCGCTGCTGCAAGGGTTAGTGTGCTGGATCTGGCATAGGGAGGGGGGGGGGGGTCATGATGTCGGGGTTCCGTGGCATCACACTTTAGGGAGGTGGTGGCTTGATGGGTCCCGACTTTTCTTGG
The DNA here is from genome assembly GCA_963277665.1 of Viscum album. Lineage (NCBI taxonomy): Eukaryota > Viridiplantae > Streptophyta > Magnoliopsida > Santalales > Viscaceae > Viscum > Viscum album. Next base: position 1,914,327,530 of record OY728155.1, read on the forward strand.
TGTGCGCCAGTTTTGTGGGGAAGGAGAAAGCAGTGGAGGACTGCTCGGCCCCCCCAAAACCCTACCATTTTTTATGCTTGCATTTTCAAGTCCGCCCCTTTCCCCTTTTTTATTTTATTCTAATTTATATATATGGGAGACCTGCTTTACAGGCCTCTCACCACCTCTCCCCTTTTTTAAGCAAGACTTTCTTTGCAAGTCTTTCCCCTCTTTTTTTTGTTTTTCTCAAGCCTAATGAATAGGCTTTAGAATAATAATAATAATATTTTAATAATAATATTATTATAATGTAATTAATATTATTATCAAAATAAAATTAATATTATTATTATAATAAAATCAAATAATTTTATTATTATAATAATACAATTATTTTTAAGGAAAAAATATCAATGCTAAACTATTTTGTGGTGAGTATTTCGCCCATGGAATTTCCGGTTGAAATACAAAACATCACCGAAATTCAGTCTCGAATCCAAATTCAAAACTTCGAATGACCTTATATTGGCTATCTAATGTCTGAATATGATTCTATCTGTGGTGTTGGAACTGTATCAATGCCCTTCGTTAAATTTAATGCACATTTAATTTATACTTGGCTTAAAATTGACACACGCTCACTCTGATACCACTTGTTGGAACTGGGCATATAGTGGAATCCCCAAATAGGTGGTATTTTAAAAATTTTCCACCAACGATCGACGTAGACTTATCGACCTCTGTGAAGAGCAGCTCGGTCAAAGCTGAGGACCACACATGAAGGGTTTTAATCACAAAAATAAACTGTAAAAAATACCTGGTTTAATCTGAAGTCACGCACGATGTCTTCTCTTCATTGGTGATCGCTGCTCAAAGAATTCGAATTTGAATTCCTCTAGATCATCCACACACGCTTCAAGGAATCTACTAGAGCACCATTCATCATAATCTGGGTGTTAGCGCGAAATTGCGACGACACCTTCGATGCTTCAACGATCACCACATCGCTTTGCTAGTGATGCCCGAGAGAGTGCTTGATCCATGTTCCTTGGATCAAGAGCCTCTCTCTCTAGATCATGGGAGATAGGTGAAGAGAGAGAGAGAGAAGAACCATGAATAATTCTTGAAAAAAATCCCCTCCTCTTCTATTTATAGTGTTTAATTAAAATACCTGGTATAGCCTCGTTGACCCCGAATACTTAATGCACTATCAATGACATTTTATGACTACTAAAATAAGTCATAAATGTTATTATAATTTACTTTTAATATATTAAATATATTACATGAGAATAATTGAGTCCAATATGTGACTCGTCATTCACATAAATATTAATTGAACCTTGAATAATTTAATATTCGTCAATTAATATTTTTTTCATGTATTTACTAAAACTTGTAAGTACATTTAATAAATAAATTCAATGCTCATTATTCTAAACTCGAATAATATGAATTTATTTATTGAATTGGTGATCATTTTTCCTTGGAAAAATCCCAGAACCCAGTGGTGGGACCCACCATGTCCAAAACTCATATTCAACTAAATAGGGAAGATTCTTGAATACGCTATTGTGTGTTACCCTCTAAGCCCTTATCTCGATAGCAGTGAATAGTATTCACAAAACAAGAGCGAGATCTAGAAACCCATCATGGCCCATGAAGAGACAAGGATTGTCACAACAGTGATAACCAACCTACGAACATGCATTGTGTAATATAATTTCTTTGTCTGTAATATCTCATAAAGTAGGACACAATCACGTGTCATCACCCTTTTCTTGCTTTATTGTTTGTTGATTTAATTGGATAGATTCACCCTCGACTACCATGACCATGGTCTTATAAAGGTATTTCCATCCCTATCAACATGGCCTGAGATATATTACTTTCATAACCTGGAAGCGACAAATCCTTTCTTGACCATTCAACCAATGTCATGCCACCAATGACGCACCCAACACAAACTACCTCGCCATGACTTAATTTCCATGATTTTAATCTTGCATCAAATTATGTAATCAAATGACATACATTAGTAATGATCTCAAGTCAGGAGACCATTACACATGACCGTAGATAGGAACATCCAATGACACCCGAAACATGTGGTGTTCCTATTGGCGGGTTAGTCTTCATGATCTCACTACTAGAGATCACAAAGTGAGAACTTCATGAGAAGAAGTCTCAATGCTTATGAGCCCCCAACACTTGATAGTCAAATATCTACTATGTCCAATCAGTAAGATGTATCTAGACCATAAAACATATATTTATGATTAATGTCATAGTATCTATAGGTTCTTATTATAGCCTAAGATCTTCTATAATCTTTCAATATGACAATTAATCTTTGGACATTACCATTTCAATAGTGGACATAGAAAATTATACACTATAATGGTAAGATGATATCATGCATACCTAACTGTATACATGATATGGTAATCAAAAGCATTGAATAGTTGGGTCTAGGGAACCCACTATTTCAACATTTACCAAAATTATTAGTTGCTCGTAGCTAGGACTAAAGGATAGTGGTAGAATTTGATAATAATGATATTACAAGAGGTTCTAATGAAAAACAATTTAAGAGTTTTGTATTAGTTTAGGGTAAAAAAAAATTTAGTATTTTCATTAATGACTAAAGAAATGTTGAAAAAGTAACACTATCTCAGTTGTGGGAGACCATTTTGATAATCCCATTTGTTATTATTTTATCAATCTTGAAATGTTTATAGTAATATATGTTTTCCCCCTTCTTATTAGATGAAATTTGATATACCTGACACTGGAGGAGTTAGAAGGAAATGTTTATCATTGGCTACTAGGAGATGAAGGTATTTCAAATCAACTCTCACATATTATTTCATTTTTGGGCATAGGAAACATCAGAATCCATGTGATATATATCATTTTATATATGAATACACATGGAAATAATTTGTTGAAAGTAGAAGACAATAAGCATTTTTGGTAAGTGAAATGTAATATTTTAGCAGTTTTCTTATCTTAATGATCTTATTAATTATTTATTATTCTTAATTTATAGAAATTAGAGAGATATCATCAGGAGATCTAATCTAGAAATATATACCCTCATACTTTATCTTGGAGAGGGTATACATTATTGGAAGAACAAATTATGGCTGAAAATTTTCAAAAACTAAGAGCTGAGTCTTCAAGCTTGGGAGAGGTTTCTCCTCCACCCTCGGCTAGACATGAGAAATGGAAGAGGGCACAAATGAGCAATAAAGGAAAATATCTTACGGAAGAATCAAGGGTTGTAGCTGAGAGGATTGTAAGATGTTTATTTTATTTATTTATTTAATTTAATTTAATTCTTTATATATTTTGAATCATTACAGAATTTTTCAAATAATTCATATAGGGTTCTCTTGAGGTGAAGAGAACACAAGGGGTCTTTGTAGATAAGGGGAGGAAGGGTGTTTTTTTTGCAACATTGGGAAAACCCAAACACCCAAGTCATGTACAAGGATACCCGGCAGGTGTATCAGTGAGAAAAGTGTTACCACATTATTTAGATTTTACAATGGAGGGTATTTATAAAAAAAATAGAAACTTTAGAGACTCAAGTTCAGAATATTAATGTGATGATGGATGATAAGATCAGAGCGTCAGTACAGTCCATGTTTGTAGACATGTAAAGACAATTTCAGACTATAACTCCCACTCCTCCACCTCCGTCAACAGCTCCCACTCCTCCACCTCTGAATGAAGACCCCACTTTTTATCCTACTCCTATACCCCCTCCACCACATCTTCGTATTTACTATGATTTATATGTTGATTATCCTTAGTATCATATTGTAGTATATGGGATGATATTTTATATTGGAGATACCATTCATTAGCAGCAGTTGGAGATAGATCTTTATAGGGTCATTGTACATGATATTGTAGATATATCAGTTGGAGTACCAATACTTATAGATGAGGTGAGAAAATTTGGACAAAGTATCATCCACTTTTTAGTTTGTCCATCTAGACTTTTGTAACATATTACCATATAGGTATGTGTATATTTTATCTTTTATTTAATTTTTTATTAAATTTTATTTAAAATTTGAAAGTTGATATAAATATCTATTTATTTACAGGAATAATTTAAAGGTAAATGAATACTGTATATCCAAAAATAAATTCAAAGGGCTACGACTTCAAATACAGATTATTATAGTCTTGATAGATTGTCAAGATATTCAAATTTGTTGTCGGGTGCTTATGAGATTCCAATATAAGATGATGTTTGTGGGTGTCTAATGATTGTGGGGTTTTTGAAAAATGATATCATGGAGTTTTTAACTAGAGATATGTTGGGAATTAACATGATTCAAATTTTTTCCTCGTAAGTCTTAACATAAATCTTTCCCTGCATTTAATTTTATGAAAATTTATACTTATGTTTGTTTTGTATTAGGTATATTTATACAATTTATAATAAGAATTAAAATACATATGTTTATGGATTTATGGACCCATAGTTCATTTCACCTGTAGCGAGGACAACAACTGAATAGGAAAGAATAGTTTATATTGCTGAAAGATTTCAAAATAATGTAATTATTCAGTCCATCATATTTCCATATTTTTAAAAGTAAGAAAAATTTATCTCAAAAAGCATTATATATTTTTTAACATAATAACCAATAACATTAAATTTTATTTTATATCAGTGGCCATTGGATATTAGGTGTGTTTTTTCCAAGGGAGAAGACACTTTACTGGTTATGCTCTATCCATGGTGAAGTGTGACAAAATTTTAAGGATGTATTGGAAATGTAAGTTTGAATTTCTTAATATGTGTTTATATTATAATTAATTTTAAATTTATTTCATTGTTAATATTTTTTAATAGGGTATGTAATTTATTTCGAGATGCCACAAAGAAAAAGAGCACCAAGATGTAAAAGTAAAGGTGATTTTTCATTTATTAATTAGTACATTTTGGATATATTACATAAAAATATTATTTTGAATTGAAAAAATCATTTAAAATAAATTTTCATAAATAAGAAGGTGTCAAAGAATTATAATATTATTTTTTAAAATTTATGTATGAAATAATTAAAACTGGAATAGTTATGAAGTTCAACCAGGTTAGATTTTTTATAAACCATTTCTTAATATTTAATTTTTTTATTCATTATACATGTTAACTAATTTACTTTTAATTTGTAACTTTTTGATGACTCTTGAACTTATAGTGCACTAGATATCACACACTTACAAGTGGAATGGGCCAATAATTTTATATTTTTAGTTAGATTTTAGTTTTTTTAGTGAATATTATAATTTTGAATGTTGTAATTATAAATGTGTATTTGCTAGTTGTTTTTGTTGGATTTTAGTTTGTTTTTAGTTAATATTGTAATTTTAAAGATTGTAATTGTGAATGTGTATTTTATAGTTGTTTTTCTACTTGTTTCTGTTCATTTTTTGGTTTGGTCGGTAGTGGATAGGAAGGTTTCAATGAAATATTTTTTTAAAAAATTACCTCAGTTATAAAATAACTAACATTAAAAACCTATTTTTATGGTTTTCCACATTTTTTATTTAATAACCGATGTGTAAAATTGTTTTTGATGTTAGTTTTAAAATAAATGATATGAAAAACCCTTCATATCAAATATTTTCATGTCTTTTATGTAGAAACCGATGTGGAATAGGTTTTTTATGTCAGTTATTTAATAACTGACATAAAAAATACTTCATGGAAAAGATTTTCCATGTAAGTTATATAGAAACCCACATGGTATATGGGTTTTTATGAGGTTATTAAATAACCGACTTAAAAAACCAATTCCATTATACATTTACAATGTTCATTTTTGTACTCTATTTTAAAGAAATATTTACAATGTCGTCTTTAATAACAGTTGTTAATAACCGACATAAAAAAGAAAAAAAATCCGACATTAAAATATTTTCTGCACTAGTGTTTCCATAAAAAATTATTAATTTTGGGAGGGATAGACAACTTCCAAAACTTCTTCCAGGATGATGAGTCAGAAAGGAGAAGAACATCTGGAATGATTCTATACCCTGACTTCACTGAGTAAACACCAAAATCCTCACGACTCAAACAAAGTTGATCCAATTCAGAACCACCCACCAGAGGGATGAACAAGATAACAATGTGATACTGATCATTGAACCAAGAGGTGAGTTTATCCTAAGACCATCCATCCCTTGAGTCATTTAAAAGATGAAAAACCATGGCATTGGCCACCTCAGGAATGATAGGGGAAGTAATACGGGTTCAAGCATAGTCATCAAGCCGGGGATCATCCCAAACCTTCACCTTAACACTATTACCAATCCTCTAGATGATGCCTATATTAAGTAACTGAAGATATCCCCAAAGACTTCCCTAGAGAAATCTTATCCCTGGCCCCAAAGAGGCCTTCAAAATCTCAGAATTAGGGAAGTATTTGGCTCACAAAACTCATCTACACAAGGAATATGGAGATTGGGTGAGGTGTTGACCTTATTTAGAGATCATTACATCATTAAAGAGTCTCATATATCTAAACCCTAAGAAGCCATCAGCCTCAGGGGTGCACATGTTTTTCCAAGTCAACCAATGGGAATTGTTCTTCCCATTATAGAGCCCCCACCAAAATGAATCCAACTGATATTAGATATGATCAATTTGAACATCTGGTAATTTGAAAAGGTTCATAACACATGTGGGCATGGATTGACCCATAAACTTTTTAGGAACTTCATTTCAAGCCTTATGAACTTTACAAGAATATCAAATTTGGATTTTTTTATCAATCCTATCGATGATGGATGATAAAACCTCCCTTTTTAAATTGATAATGATAGTGGTAAGACCTAAATATTTTTGATGTTTATCTACCACTCAGATGACACTTGAAATATGAAGATCCTCTTTTCTGTCCCCTAACACTCCCCAACTAAAAGATACTTCAGACATGGAAATATTGATTGAATGACTAGAAGATGCTTCATAACATTGAATGATATTTTTAATCACATTAAATTCATCAAAAATGGCCTGTGAGAAAATAAGGCTATCATCCACAAAGAAGAGATGTGAAATGGGAGGGCCACAAAAAGAAAAATCTAGTTCCATGAATTGCATTTTTAGAAGCTAAGTTAGATAAAATATTAGAGAAAACAACATAAATAAATATAAGTAGAATAGGGAAGAGGGTATTCCCTTACCGGAGGCCTTGAGAAAGAGAAAAACAATGGGAAATAGCTCCATTGATTCAGATACTGTAAGAAAATAAAGAAACACATTGCATGATGTTATCAACCCATCTGGTGAAAAAACCCATTTTGATAAGAACAAAGTGGAGTAAATACCACTCCACCCTATTAAAAGCCTTAGAAATGTCCAATTTCCATGCCATCACACCACAACAAGAGGATGGATAGTTTTTATAGAATGAAAAATCTCATGAAAAATAATAGCATTATCTGAAATGGGTTTGGTTGGAACAAAAGCATATTATTTCTAAGAAATAAAAGTAGGAAGAAAACGCCACACCCAATTAACCATGATTTTATAGATTTTTATTAAATATAATTACAAGGAATAAATGGGTGAAAATCTATAATCTTAGTGGGTTTTTGAATTTTGGGGATCAAAGTGATCATAGATTCATTGAAGGAATAAAAAATCACCTTACCATTCTAAAGGTCATTCAGGAAACTGAACACATCAGGGCCCACAATGTGCCAATAATGATTAAATAAAAAAAGCATGAAACCCATCAGGACTAGGGTCTTTAATAGGATTCATTTGGTTAAGAGAATTTTAAACTTCAATCCAAGAAATATCTTGAGAGATAACATCATTCATTGAAGCAATAATAACGAGAGATAAACAGGAGGATACCTCATGAGAATTAGATAATCCCCTCGATTGGTAGAGATCATAGTAAAAATAAAAAATTATTTTTTGAATCTTAAATTCATCATGAAATATCTCTCCACTAGGAACCTCCAAAATAGAAATGGGATTATTTCTCTTCTGAGTAGAATTTTTTTAATGAAATAAAGTGGTGTTCTAGTCAACCTTCTTTGATATGTGATTCACAAGCTCTCATGAAACAAAATATTTCTTTATTATAGAGATTAATAGAAAGACTCATTTCAAGAGAAGAAATATGTGAGAGAGAAGAATAAGATACTGACAAGGAATAGTATGTATAGAATCTATTTGTTATACTATCAATAGCCCGATCAAAATTACCAAACTTAGCTTTTCTCTTAGAGAAAAGTCCACCCACAGTAAAATCGAGCTTGGAAAAAATAATAAGGGGAGAAGAATTATAGCCAGACTAGACCACTTATTTTCATCCCTCCTCTATCAACCTACACTTCTCAAAATAGAAAAGTATATGGTACCTCCTTCATAGAATCGAGGAATCTGACAACAATGATTTATGACAATGATCAAAAGAAGTAGGAGGAATACGGGAAACCTGAAACTGGGAGAAAATATCTTTCTAGTCATTAGAATCCGCGAACCTATCAAGTCATTTTGAAATCCTACCATTTTCATATTTTTCCCTAAACCTGGTAAAGGGATTACCGGTGAAGCCCAAATCCTAGAGGTCTATGCACTGAAGATCCACTCTAAAGCCGTCCATCACCAAAAGGGATTGAACCAAACCCCCACTCTTCTCGTTATGATAGATGATTTCATTAAAATACTCTACACACAAAAAAGGTCTAGAATTGTTTTTCTACACTTGTGTAAGGATATCCCTAGTTCACCATTTCTCTCCTTAGGTAGGCCATCCATAAAGGCCCAAAAAAGTCCATGAGAGATTTCCCACTTGAAAAATAGTCACTTAAATATGATTATTAGAGATTTTTTAATATAAACTCAAGAATAAACATTCTATAAGATACAAATACTTACCACATGTCCAGATATACCATTTGATAAAATATTTCCAAAATCACATTTGTATCCAATTTTATAACTATACTTGTCATCTAAATATTTTTGGATAGGAAAAATATATCAAGTCGAAACTTAGAGATCCAATGGTAGAGCGTACAAACCATATGGGGGTTACCAAGCTCCCTACAATTATAACATATGAGTTTAATGGATGTAGGTGGGTTTGAAACTCTCTAACCTCCACCTTTTCAGAAGTTTTTGACATAGGTTCACCAACCATATTAATTTTTTTGAACCACTTGAATTATCAACTTCTAGTGAGTCAGCCACAACACATTTGCCGAGAGTTTTCATTTCCTTGGAAATGATGTCAAAATATTTATGGTTCCTCTTACATGTATTTTTGTTGTTGATTTTGTCGTTACTTACCAAAAAATATGAGCATAAAATCACCACATTAGATTCCCTGTTATTGATATTTGAAAGGGATGGTTGTAGGATAGAAGCAAGGTTTAGGGCATGGATGAGATATTGGGACACAAAAAAAACTCAATTGAGATGAGGCACTCGTGGGGAAAATAAGATGTTTCAAAATACTATTAATGTTGGGTAGACCATCTGAAATTTAGTAGTTAGGGGAAAGAAGTTTCTAATAACACTATAAATCCATTTGAGAGATATCACTAAAAGGACCCTTATTATTCAATATTTTTCTTGGAGGATATAGATGCACCACCTACATAGTCTTGTTAGTGGAAGGAACCTCACCACTGATGAGGGATATGATACATTTTTTTTTTATTTTTAATCTTTATCAGTGGGGATAAACTTAGACCTATCATTCTTAGCTCAAATCCATGATCTAAACTGAAGCACCACCTTTCCATCCGCATTGATACCTTGGACAAGCAATTTTTCTCTATGTGACCTACAATACCATAGAAGACACAAAAATAAGGTAACCTTTCATATTCAAATCCAAGACAACATTGAGAATAACCAGATTTGAAATGGATACCTTGAGACAAAGGTAAGTTTATATCGATCCAAAACCTTATCCTAACAAATAGACCCCAATTTAGAAGATCTGATTTATCATATTCGATAAATCCACCTATTACATTGCCAATGTTTTCCATAATAGTATAATGTAGATTTTTTAAATGAACACCCTTCACCTAAATCCAAAATAGAGATTGAGGAAAAGAGATATCAGTCAGCGATCCTGTAATTGGAATTTCCATGATAACAACAAGCATGTTATCAAAAATCCATGGGTATCCAGTCAGGATGCATTGTTTATCTTGTGATGAAAAAACTGAAATGTGGGAAGCCCCACTCCCACATATCTAATCACTAAATCCTCCTTCAATCACAAAAAATTAGAGAGATAATTCTTAAAAGCTCCCACACTAAAGTTTCTATCCCCAATCACCTTCGTATAGAGCATGAGGGACACTTGTGACTTTACATTGCAACCTCCAACTTTGGGATCGTTAACCAACACCGGCTTCTCTCTATCAAAGAGAGAAATATTCTTATATTGAGAGACCAGACAATCTTCCATGGAAATAAACAAAAAAACCACAGGGTAGAAACATAAAAAAAATCATAAATGAGAAAGGTCATGATGAAATACCATAATAGGCCTGAGAGGTTTTAGGGATTGGATCGATCAAAGTAACAAAAAGATCCAGTAAGAATCACATGAAAACCCAGAGAACGGAAAGAAATAATAGAAACCCAAGAAGGGTCCAGACCTAGGAAACTCTAAGAGAGCTCTCAAATTGAGAGACCTACTATTAACTTGCAATTAATGTAATTATTTTTATGAATTCACTTTTTTTAAATATTTTTGTAATTTATTCAATTTTATTTATTTATTTTTAATAAAATTTCATTCTTCCATTTTTGATATTTATTGATATTTAATATTTTTTGAATTTAATCATTTTTTTAAAATTTATATATATTTATTTACTAAGTTTTAATATTTTCAATATGGTTGTAATTTATAAGATTAATATTTAATCATTTTTTATTTATTATGTTTTAATATTTTTAATGTGCTTGAAGTTTATATAATTGATTTTTATAAATTCATTATAATTTAAATATTTTTATAAAGTCAATATAATTCATTTTTAATAGTTTTGTTATTTATATAATTAATATCATCTATTTATTCATTTTTATTCATTTTTATGTATTTGTAATTCATGTAATTAATGTTATAAATTCAAATTTTTAATTTTTTTTTAATTTATTCAATTTTTTATTCTTTTTTATTATTATTTCATTTAATATTATTTATTAATTTTTAATATTTATTAATATTTAATATTTTTTTGAATTTATTCACTTTTTAATGTTTATTTATACATTTTTTTGTACTAAGTTTTAATATTTCCAATATTTTTATAATTTATTGCCTTCAGGGTATAGCTTAGTGGTAACTGCCCCTGTGGATCTCGACGAGGTCTCGAGTTCAAACCACACTGAGTACTTCCTTGCATTTACGTGTTGCATGATTTTTTGTAATGTAGCCCCTCCCCCCATATCGATCTAAATATGCTTGTAATTTATATGATTGGTACTTATTCGGTTTTATTTATTAAGTTGTAGTATTTTTAAAATGTTTGAAATTTATATAATTAATTTATTCAACTGTATTTTTTAATATTTTTGTAATTTAAATAGTAAATATAATTCATTTTTAATAATTTTGTTATTTTATAATTTATATTATTTATTTATTAAATTTTATTCAGTTTTTATATGTTTACAATTCATGTAATTAGTCTTATGAATTCATTTTTTTAAATTGTTTTGTAATCTATTAAATTTTATTTATTCATTTTTAATATTATTTCATTTAATATTATTTATTCATTTTCAATATTTATTAATTTTTTATATTTTTTGGAATTTAATCATTTTTTAGTATTTATTTATACATATTTATTTACTATGTTTTAATATTTTCAATATGTTTGTAGTTTATATGATTATGGTTAATTATTTTTAATATGTTTAAAATATACAAAGTTAATTTATTTAAATTCATTTTTTAATAATTTTTTAATTTAAAAAGTTAATACTATTTATTTTTAATAATTTTGTTATTTGTATATTTAATATTATTTATTTATTCATTTTTATTCATTCTTTATGTGTTTGTAATTTAGGTAATTAATTTTATGAATTCACTTTTTTTTAATATTTTTGTAATTTTTTCAAATTTATTTATTTATTTTTAACATTCACTCACTCAATGTTATTTATTAATTTTTAGTATTTATTAATTTTTAGTATTTATTAATTTTTAGTATTTATTAATTTTTAATATTTCTAAAATTTATTCATTTTTAATATTTATTTATACATATTTATTTATTATGTTTTAATATTTCAAATATATTTTTAATTTATATAATTAATTCATTTAAATATATATATTTAAATATTTTTGTAATCTAAATTGTTAGTATATTTAATTTTTAATAATCTAGTTATTATATAATTAATATTATTTATTTATTCATGTTTATTCATTTTTTTACATTTTTTTCAGTGTTAGTTTAAGTGCTCATAAAAGTGTATTTTATGAGTGCTAAAACATAAGTGCTGAGAAATACTACTTTTGTCAGCGCTTTTTTAGTGCTGATAAAAGTGATGATTTATCTGTGCTAAGAAAGCACTGAAAAAAGTAGTATTTATCAAAACTTATATTTTTAGCATTGATAAAATATATTTTTATTAGCGCTTTTCAGTAAGCACTGATAAAACCCTCCATCCTCTTTATAAAAAAACCTTAGCAGACTGCATCTTCCTTATGACACACTCAAGAACTTGCAGAACCGAATGGACGCTATAGCTGTAACCGATTGTTTTGGACAAAATGAACCTCAAAATTGAAGGTATGAAATTCCAAACTTGTTTTTAAGAAATCTGAGTCATTCTTTCACGTGTTTGCATGATTTTTTTTAAGTTTATCTTCCTTCTAATCCCACACAATGCTTGGAAATGTGATTAAATATCACATAATTTTAGGGAGTGTGTTTAATATGACATGAGTCATCCAAAACTCATTTTAATCACACATGAGTGTAGATTTACCATTTTATTCATCCATAACCCATGTAATTCCCATTAAATCATACATAGTTTCCCTTTACAGCTGAAAATCAATGAAAATTTTATTTTAAAATGCAGGATAATTCCAAAATTAATTCTTAAATTAATAAAAAAATATAAAGCATAAAATTAATCCATTGAACAATTTAACTCCAAAATATTCTAAAACACCAAAAAATGTGATAAACTAATGAAAATATGGGGGAATAATTGGAATTAAAATCAATTAAAAATTCACAAATCTCTCATTTCATATATCCTTCACACTTAATCCATTACACTCCTAGGAAATATCCACACTTAATCCAAACTCGAACCAATTAAATAAAAAATGGAAATGAGCACTAATTTCCATCATATTCCCATATTTCTTATTTTATGATTTTAATTCCCTTTTCATTATGCTCAAGAAATTTCATTTAAGTCAATTGATCAATCCATTCACATGTTTACCTACCTCACATGAAAATGCCTATCCTTTATTCATGAATATATGTTTGAAAATTTTCCTCTTCTTGAGATCATGAACACTTTGTATAATATTTCAATCTACCAATATCTCCACTCAAAGAGAAATATTGTGCTCAATCCTAATGACTTTTTCATGGGTTATTTAGTGGATTTAAGTTGGTGGTTTAATGTTTAAAAATAAAGTATTTAAAGACGTGTTTTTATCTCTTAAAATTTAATGGATGAAATTACAAGAAAATACAATAAAAATCCACTCATTTTCTTTCCTCAAAGTCATCACCAAATAGAATATTTTCACCCACTTTCAATGGTAAGACACATAACAAAATTTTCTAAATTCATAAATAAAATTATAAACATTATTTTTCAAATTATAATTAATATAATTCAATGAATATTGTTAAACAAAGTTTTTTATTTCGTGAATTCCATTACTCATTAAAATTACTTTTTTGATTAAATACATCCTCTTCATGGTTTTGAGATTTAAAATTTTAGGTTATTTTGGTTAAATCATGGGTTTTCCCATTATACCTACAATATTAACTATGTTCAAAATCTCAAGGAATATTAATTTTTTTATTTTGATGATTACCAAATGAATAATTCAAATATAACATATTTTATAAATTTACCAATGTAATAACCATATTTTATTTTATTACTTTGTTTCAAACACTGCAGAAACATTGTAAAAAATAAGTAATTTGTTTTGATATATGTTTTTTGTAACTCCTTGAGATTTTAGAAGAAGAAAATTATGTTCAATAGCATATGCGACACATAATACCGAGCTTAGTTGAGAATGTAAGACCCTGAGACATCATGATATATTTCTTTTTAAATAAATTTAATCTCTTCAATTGCTTACGGTACATGAAAACTCGATATTTTTGTGTTTGATAATGTATACGACATGCAATGTAATGATACAAAACTCTATCAATGATATTTTACTTATTATGTTTATTACATATAGTATATATCACATAAAGTCACTTATGGAACACAATAAAAACTTTATAAATGAATACTGAATGAAATAAGAGGTATTTCTAGAAGTTAAGGAACCTATACCAATGAAATAGTAACATGAACTTAGGAATAGTAATGTGACCCTTATGAATAGTAAAACGACCAGTAGAATAGTAATCTCACTGATGAAAGTATATATAAAATTTACCCATCCTATAAATAAAAATATGATATAATTATATCATAGTATAAGTAAATAAATATTTTAAAAATTACTAATTAAGTGTTGGTATTTTTATGAGTCATAAATATTTAATTACAATTTTATAATTAATAAAATTATTTAAAAGTAAATTCATTTTCATAAAATGTATTCATAAATCAATATTTTTTTGTCTTATCATTTTAGGATAATTTAATGACACCTTAGTTAATTTTTTAGAGTGTTATAAAACGAGTTATCCTTTTAAAAACTATATTTTTTGAGTAAATAGTGATTTTAAATAAAAATTAAATTTCTCATATTTAGAAAATTATTTTTATAAAATGGAGTTAATTTTTTAATTCCACATATCAAAAAATGGTTATAGTGGAATTTTGGTATTTTTTGAAAATACTTGAATTTTTAGTGAATAGTAAAATACAGTAATTTACAATATAAATACATTATAAGTTAAATACAATATTTCTTGAGTCATCGCTGATGTAAGAACCATATTATCAAAATTACCTTAATTATTTTAATATATTTTATGATAATTCTCAAACTATTCTTAGTCTTGAGCCAAAATAATAAACAAATGAATCAAATATTCAAAAATCATTCCTTCCTCCACTGTAAATATCACCCTCACCCCTCCTCTCCTCACACCTCTAAGACTTGAATATTGTAAAAATTCTACCCATATACTCTTCCCTAGTCTCTCCCCACATCCAAGAGATCTTTTTATTTCCAAAATACCAAAACCCCTTCCCCTAAAGAGGTTCTCAACGAGGATAATTCAAGAGGTAAACCCTCTTCCTTTTTCTTTTAATTTCATTTCAATTTATTTTCTTTCTTATAATATTCTCAACTCCTACATCCAAATTATTTTGATAAATCCATTATCATCTATATAATATAATTATATAATGTTAATGGAATATCCACTATCAATCTTATTACTCTCTCTCTATTTTTATTTTAAAAACGAAATCATCGTCCATGAGGTGCTGATTTACAACCTTCGTGGATGATGAACTTTAGTTTTTTAATTTATCCTTCAAAAATGGTCATGAAACCATTTTTATGGTTGAAAAATATTATAAAATATTTATTATATCTTATACAAGGTTCTGTAACCATTTAATATACATAATATTAAATAATCTAGCAAAACTAGTTCATTGTGATTGAAAAAATGCTAAAATTAAGCTAAACAATTATCATTAACATGTTATCTAATGATTCATCCTCATATATAATAATAATAATAAATAATATCATTTAAACATATTTTTGTTCATTAATAACATTTAATTCCATTTCTAGATAATTATACCCATTTTACATGAACTTCATTACTTATAATCAAGCTATCCGATCATGAAAATCAAGGAAATGAACACTCCCGAGTGACGTAATTCAATATTATAACTTATAAAAAAGGACATAAATGAACTTAATAAAATTATAAAAAACTATATAAATGTATAATAGATTATTAATTAAATAATTAATTATTCTAATTTCATATTCCATGAACTTAAGGTCTAGTGCAGAACACATTCATACATAAGGTAAGGGTTTCTACCTGAACCTCCATTTTCTTTTTGGTCACTTTTTTTCTATCTTTACCTCAATTAAAATTCCTAATTATTCTTATTTACTCCTCATAAATCATTTTTAAATGTTCTATATATATGTACCAATCACAATCCTTCTTTATTTTATGGTGAGTTACATGTTTTAAAAGGATCTTTCTCAAATTCTTCTTGATAAACAAGTTTGATTCAAGGGAAATTATCGAATTATTATCTATTATAAAGTAAAATCTATAATCTGTTTTAAGCCACCATTATTTTTATAAAATAACTCATTTTATTATAAAAAAACTATTTTAGTTCACTTTTGTATTTATACAAATATTTTTCCAAAATAACTCTTCTTTGAAAAGTAAAAGAGTATTTCTCTCAAGAATTAATTGATGATTTTATAAGAGTATTTTCATCTATTTCAACACTCTTGTTGATTATTATGTTTAATTGCGATTAATCTTCTATGATATCATCTACCACATTTTATTTAATGGTTTATGAGTAGTTTGACTATGGATGTGCTATCTTAATACCATTCACCATATTAATCCAAATGGTTAGTGATTATGTTTACTAATTGGGGAAATTTATTTACATTTCATATGTTAGTCTCAATATAAATGTATATATTGATTATGTTTCACCCATTTCATACAAAGAATGCATTGGACTTAGTAAATGTTGGGTGGGGCCTGCTATTTCCCCTCAGTGTATTGGTATGTCTCATGAGACAAACTAGTTTGGGTTTTTACCTATTTATGTATGGTCTTGGCATGAGGTATTGATAGTATGGTTATGACATCCCATATTATGTATTCCCTCATTATGAAACTAGTAATTTATAGTCCATTTGATTATTTTACTAGTAGAACATCCATGGTCATGTTGTATTGTGGAATTATTTAATTATCTTTTATTCCTTCCATATTATGCTCAAGATTATGTTTTAATGGCATGTGTACTTTTAGTTATTCACCATGCCTTATTATTTATGCTTCTAATATACTGTTTAATCTTACTGATCATATGATCTCACCCCTTTCTTATGTTTTTTTCCCCAGGATGTGAAGAAGTATATTATGAATTATTTTCAGGGATAATATAGGAGTTTTGGATGTTTCCAAATGAGTTTCTATATTGTATTTCATTTCAAGTTGTAATGTTTAACTTATGTATGCATCCTATTTTCCAAATATACTAAACCATTCGGTCCTTCAGGATGCATCTTCCTTGTAATCATACTAATATAATAAAGTAAGGCACCAGATCTGGGCTACCGGGGTTGAGGTCCTTATAGTTGGTATCAGAGGAAGTTTATTAGAAACCTTGGAAACTAGTTTTAGACAACATAGATTAGGGAACACAACCCTAAGATATACTTTGAGGATAATCATACAAGAACATCCTATAATTTTAGTAAGGTATAGATTATGTGGATCTTTTAAGAAATACATCCCTGTCTGGATACTACAAGTGGTGCAGTTATGACACAAATGTACATAGAGGTAACAACTCTGAAAAGGTGTCTTGGGCCTGACTCGAGGTAACTTGGTACACGAAAACAAGACTTACTATGCACTTGGTTTAACAATCTCAGAGGATATTCTTAGGATAATTCATATTTTATTTATAAACCATTATAAAGGATTTAAAAGTAAATATGTCCCTAAAAACCCATGTTTATTATTATGCGAATAACTATGCATATAATTTCTATTTATGTTAAGTATTTTGCTACTATTGAAATTATACATTATGATTCACAAGCTAATATAATATATGCCATTATTTAGAAATGACACCTAGTGGAAGGAATGAAAACCGCAAGAAAGCACGTATCCCATGTAGGGATTTAACTCACATGTAAGATAATGATGCTGGTTCTGGAGCTGTGACTAGTGCTGATAAACTTATAACTATACTGGGACATCTGACTCATATTATAAACAATAACCTTACCTGTGTGGAGAATCCCGATCCACAACGTGGAGGAGCAATGTTAAACTGCTTTATGAAACAACAAATTCCACTATTTAATGGGACTAAAAACCCATTTGTAGCGGAGAAATGGATAAATTATTTAGAGAATATATTTATCGCTTTGGGAAGTAATGAAAGAGATAAGGTTTTTGTGGAAATTTATTTTCATTCAAGATATGTAGATCAATGGTGTTTTTTGATTCAAAACACAAAGGATGAGGAAGAAATAGAAAACATGAAATAGATAGAATTTAAAGAACTTTTATTAGAAAGATACTTTCCTCGTGAACAACGAGTAGATATGGAAAGGCAATTTCTGAGTCTGAGGAAAAAGGAGGATGAGAATATTAAAAATTATGAAGTTAACTTCAAAAGGTTAGAAAGGTATTCTACAGACTACACACGCAACCTAAGTACTAATATTGGTCGGTTCTTTGATGGTTTAAAACCATTCCTCCGACAGGAACTGATCTGCCAAACTTTCTCATCATACAAAAATATAGTTTCATGTGATATCAATATAGAAAAGGAATTAACTATGTCTTATGAATTTAAATGAAAGCAAGAGAATAAGAGGTATGATGAACACTCGGGAAAAGGAAATAAGGAAATGGGGAAGAACGGAATAGTTTACTTTACACCTTGCAATAATTGTGGGAAGATACACCCTGGTACTTTTCTGAAGGGAATGATAGTCTATTACAAGTGTAGAAAAACTCCACCAATCTCGTGATTACAAGGGAAATAAATAATTTTCCAATGTTCAATGATATAATTGTAAATAGATGGGACATTATGAATATGAATGTCCTATATGTTAAGGAAACATTCCCTAAAGAAGTCTAAGGGAGTAAGGCTAAGCTTATGCAATCATAACTGCTGAGGTTGAAGTTCCTAATGACGTAGTGGAAGGTACTTTAATCATCTCCTCAAACATAACCAGTTCTTTATTTGATTCTTTATCATCACATTATTTTATATCTTTTTAATTTTCTAAGAAAATTAGACACTTACAATTTGATTTAATAAAGGATTTTTCAGTCAAAACTACTAAGGGAAGTATCATTGCAATAAATATGTGTCGATCAGTCCCATTTATGAAACAAAACGTGCTTTAGTTTTTGATATTATCATCATACTTATGATTTATTTTGATATAATAATAGGTAAGGATTTTTGGAACCATGGTCATCTATGCATGAATTGGAGTATGGTTTGTGTTTGTTGTCAATCCTCAGAATGTGTGCCAGCAAAGTGCTCATACAGGTCAAGCAGATAACAATATTGAAGGTGGCACTGTTTTCCAGTGTTTTCCAAATTTCTGGACCTCAAAATTGACAAAAGGGGAAAACAGTGTTTTTGGGAAAGGGACTTGCGTGCCTGATATGTGTCGCGCAAGTGACTTGCGCGCCGAGAAAGGTGTTGCGCGCCGGTGCCTTGGAGGCTTGGAAACTTGTGCCCCTTATGTTTTCCAAGATCAGAAAATGAAAATATGGCAAAGGGAGAAGGGAACCCAAGTTTTGAAGTTGGTCTCACAAGTGATTTTCAGGGGCATAGACTTGCGCGCTGAGGGGAGACTTGCGCACCATCGCGCATGGTGTTCAAATGTCTATAAATATAGGACTACCCCCCCTCATTCGACACAAAAGTTCAGACTTAGAGAAAATCAGAGCTCCAGTCGCGTAGGTGTAGTAGTTGCGCAAGTGGTGGTGGGTCGCGCAAGTTGAAGATTGCACAACAGTTGTTAGATGCACATCCAAGGTGGTTTGGGCGAGAAAGGGGTTGTGTCACGCAAGTTTGAAGTTGAAGAAGTGAGTGTCGCGCAAGTTTGAAGTTGAAGAAGTGAGTGTCGCGCAAGTGGTTGAGGTGAACTTGCACGTCAGTTTGGACTTGCGTGCTGAGACTTGCGTGCCGTCTTGAAACTTGCGTTCCGGGCTTGGAGAAGTGCGCCAGGTGTAGTTGAAGCACGCCGGTCCTTTTGAAGCTGCACGAAAGTTGGAAGATTTCCCGATACCTTCGGTGCAAAGTGAGATTAGTCTATGGGTGAGAGTTGGACTTCAACAGAGCATCTATATACAACATAGGATGTATTCATTAGTGAATATGAAGAGACCTTCACGTCTATAAACTGAGTGAGACTTCACCAAGGGCAGTGAGCCAGGGGGAGTCAACGAGAGTGACCCGAGGGACACAGTAGGTTATCCCTGAACAATTATAAAGGAAATGAGCCTGGGATAGAGTGACTATTCCCAAATCTTTGTAATCCAGAATGAGTGAAGAATAGTGGAATTTGGTACGACCGAAAACCTGTAGGCGTATGCTCCTTGGACGCAGCCCTTAGTGGTGAACCAAGTAAAAAGTCCTATGTCACCTCTTTGCATGTGAATGTTTTATTTACTCTCATATCAATCATACAGGTTAAACTAGTTTCTACCAACGTGGGAAAAAGATCCGCCAGTTTAAAAGAAAAAGTTGACACCATGATTCACCCCTCCCTCTCAGGGTGTCCCGGGGTCCTTCAAGTTGTATCAGAGGGAGGTTGCTGGTGTTTGATCTTATTTTTACCGCCATGGAAAATTCAGCCAATGTTAGGGGAGTTCCCCTCTTTGATGGAGGTAATTTTCAGATTTGGAAGAACAGAATGAGATCTCATCTAAGATCCCTTGGAATGGATGTTCTGTTTTCCACTATGCAAGGTATACATGTTACTGATCCAACAGGGCTGGCTATG
This sequence comes from Viscum album, assembly GCA_963277665.1. Classification (NCBI taxonomy): domain Eukaryota; kingdom Viridiplantae; phylum Streptophyta; class Magnoliopsida; order Santalales; family Viscaceae; genus Viscum; species Viscum album. The sequence continues at coordinate 1,914,348,514 of OY728155.1, forward strand.
ACTGATGCCGATAGGAAAATTCTTGATGATGATGCTAAAGCGCAGAATGCTCTCACCCAGCCCTTTCTGATCAGATCTATCTAAAGGTGATGAGTTTCACCTCAGAAAATTCCATGTGGGATAAAATTGAAAATATTTATGAAATGAGAGTCAAACCAGAAGATGCTACTACACGAGTAATCAATGAAATGGCGTTCAAATCCATAGCTAAACTTAAAATTTCAAAATATAGTAGTGGTGAAGATGGCGAGGAAAAAGAAATTCTTTCTCTCATTTCCAAGAAGTTCCATAAGGGAAAAGGTAAATTCAAAGGGAAGTTACCTCTATCTTTCTTTCATTGTGGCAAAGTCGGGAACATTTCTTCTCAGTGCTTAAGAAAGACTGATGATGATGATAGCGATGCTGAAAACATTGAGAAGCCTCAGAAAAGGTTTTTCAAGAAAGGAGACTTCAAATCTAGAAATAAAGTTCTGAAGAAGAGTTTTTTCTGTGAAGAGGAAGAAGATGATAATGAATTATATGATGAAGAAGAACCATAATTTAAAATTGGGAGCCTTGCTTCCATGATGTCCACTGTTGAAAAATCAGAAGATACTGGTGGAGAAAATCTGTTGAAAACTAGTGCAGATCCCGAGTTGCAACTTAAGGATGCTATTAGTAAGATTAAGATTAATTTTAAGAGTTGAAAAAATTGGAAATCAATTTTAGAAGAATCAACTGAATATTTTGATCAAATTGAAGATGAAATTGAATGACTTGAAGAATTTGTGAAATTAAAGTCTAAAATAATTGAAAGCAATGACGATGTAGTGGATCTAAAGCTGAAAATTGAAGAGTAGGGAAAGGTCATCAATGACCTCACATTCAGATTGGAATAAAAATCCAAGACTTCTGAGGGTCTTGAGGAGGAAGTTGTTACTATTAGGAGTAAACTTGAGACTTAATCAATTTAAAAAGAATCAAGGAAGAAAATACAGTTTGGAAGATTCTCAGTTACAGAATTACTGGCAAGAGCCAAGTGTGGTTCAGATGGGTTTGGAAAAATCTTGAGTGATTAAAGACCCACTTGCATGGGAAAGAGTGGAATTGGTTGTGAATATGAGACATCAATTGTTGGAAGTGAATAGATCCAAAATAAAGAAAAGATAAAAGTTGGACAAGTTGAAATGTTGCCTGAAGTGTTGAAAGAGAAACCCTCAATCCAAACTAAAGGTAGAACTGAAAATTATCCTCAAAAATTCAGAAATGACAGGCAGTCCAACTATTCTCCCAATAAAGAAGGTATGAGGATAAATTCAAGTGAGAAGACATTTCCTCTCATGAAGTGTCAAATATGTGGCTATCTGGGCCATACCATGTTATATTGCGAAGAGGAAAGGAGCTACTTGAATGGGGAAGATCTCGGACGTCAACAAAGTAGACTGACTTCATATCCTCCATCTTATAGAAGAAATAGTTTCTATGGATACTATTTTAGTTGTTCTAACTTTGGTCATAAGGCTATTAATTGTAGGCAGATAAGGGACATGAACACCTCATACCGAATTTCAAGACAAGTCAAATCTCGTCAACAAGATAGTGTTGCTCTTACAAACAGGTTTTCTCCTCTCTAAGAAGACTTCGACTATGAAGAACCAATGTACATATATGAGATAATTGAAATTCCATCAGTGCTCTATACTCAATCCAATGTCTCATGGAAAGAAAGGAAGAAAATTGAGAAATCCAACCTTGCAAAGGTGGCCCTCAAAGATACAAAAAGAAATAGTACCTGGATTCTGGACATCGATTGTTCATCCCATATGATAGGTAATTCTGTACTGTTAATGAATATCAAAAGGAAGGTTGATGGTACAGTTTAATTTGGTAATTATGGAGCTCTGAAAATCAAAGGTAGTGGAAGTACTGAATTAGATAATGGAGAGATAAAGAAGACTGAAGTCCTTTACGTAGATGAACTACGTCATAATCTGCTCAGCATGAGTCAACTCTATGAATTGGGACTTATAGTTACTTTTAATCAGAAAGGCTGCACTATCAAGGGAAAGACAGACAATTCACTTATGAAGGGATGAAAAACAGAAGGCAACTTCTATCAAGTTGATAGTAAAGAAAATGTTTGTTACATGACTGTTTAAGAAGAAAAAAATTTGTGGCATCGGAGACAGGGACGCATCAATCAACAAGACATGGAGAAAATATAAAAATTGAGGATTGTCATGGACATTCACAACTTGAAGCATGAGCATGAAAAGTCTCATGATGCTTGCATTCGTGGAAAGCGGGTCTGCAGCTAATATCAGCCAAAGAATAAAATGGCATCTCATCTTCTTGATCTAATTCATACAAATGTATGCGGGCCGATAAATGTTGCCGGAACTCATGGAGAAAGGTACTTTATCCTTTTTATAGATGATTACAGTAGAATGTCATGTGTTATGGTCATTCACAGGAAATGACAAGTGCTTGACTGCATGAAAACATATCGGCGAATCGACGAGAATGATACTGGACGAACAATCAAAGTGTTGCGATCTGACAATGGAGGGGAATACACGTCCATTGAATTTGAAAATTACCTAGAGAAGCATGGGATACAACATGAGGTAGCTGATGTAAGAACTCCACAACAAAATGGAGTTGCTGAACGTAGGAATCGACAAGTGAACAACATGTCACGAACTATACTGATTGAGAGTCGTATTCCATGACATTACTGGAAAGAGGCTGTTCAAGCTGCGGGGTATATTCAAAATCGAATAGGACTTTATATTGGTGATACAAAGACACCATATGAATTGTGTCATGGAAGGAATCCCTCTTTGAAATACTTTCTTGTTTTTGTAAGTAAATGCTTCATCAGAAACAAAGAAGGAAATCAAGTGAAGTATGGGGATAATGCAGATGAAGGAATTTTCCTCGAATACTCAATAAAAAACAAAGCCTACAAGTGTTTCAACAAGAGATTAGGAAGGATTGTGGAAAGCAGTGATGTTAAGATAATTGAAGAGAAAACCACAAATGCTTCAAGGATGTCATATGATTATGTGATAGAAAGTGACGAAGAAAGTGAATATGGAGAAAATAAAAATACAGAAATAGAGGAAGCTGTACAAAACACTCAACAGTTACATCATGACGTTGACTCAGAAGAAGAATCTGAAGAAGAAACTATGGCTGGAGAGAATGCAACTGAACCTCACAGGAGAAATCGAAGAGCTGAGATTGATCCAGATAACATAATTGGGGACAAGAGTGCACCCACTCAAACAAGGAGGATGAGGAATAACACGCAATCTGCATTTCTGTCAGTTGTGGAGCCATCCTCATTTGAAGAAGCTGCAAAGGATGAATCATGGATTAAATCCATGAATGAAGAGTTAGATCATATTGACAAGAATCAGACATGAGATCTTATCCAGAGACCTGAAGGTCACAATGTGATTGGTACAAAATGGATCTTCAAGAACAAGTTTGATGAGCATGGAAGTGTTATTAGAAATAAGGAATGACTCTTATGTAAAGAATACTTCCAGATTGAAGGAATTGATGTTGAAGAAACCTTTTCTCCAGTGGCTAGACTGGATTCAATCAGGATTTTCCTTACCATGGCACTCCAAAGAGGATATAAAGTATATGAAATGGATGTCAATACAACATTCTTGAATGGTGTACTCGAAGAAGAAGTATACATTGAACAACCAATGGGTTTTGTTCTTTTTATTGATGAAACAAAGGTCTGAAAACTGAAGAAAGATATATATGGTTTGAAGCAGGCACCACAAGCATGGTATTCCCAGCTGGACTTGTATCACAAGAAGCTGGAATTCAAAATAGGAGGATTAGACCACAATATATATGTGAATAATTATCCAAAAGATCAGTTCATGGTTCTTGTCTACGTTGATGAAATTATATTTGGTGGCAGTAGGTAGAAATCAGTGGATGAAGTTTCCAATCACATGAAATCAGAATTTGAAATGTCTATGATTGGGGAGCTCACATATTTCTTGGGGCTGCAGGTGATTCAAAGGCAGGATTACACTTTCATTACTCAAGAAAATTATGCAAGAGAGCTGCTGAAAAAGTTTAATATGCAATACTAAAAACCAATATCAAATCTGATTGTGGTTGGAACCAAACTTGGAAAGCATGAGGATGGGGCATCTGTAGACCCCACTATATACAAGAGGATAATTGGGAGCCTACTGTACCTGACAGCGACACGGCCAGATATTGTCTTTGCAACCTGTCTAGCGGCCCGATTTCAGAGTAATTCAAAGGAGTAACATATGATAGAAGTAAAAAGAATCATGAGGTATATTCAAGGTACTCACAATTGTGTCTTATAATTTGCTACAGGAAGAGACAATGAGTTATCAGCATTTTCTGATATTGATTGGGCTGGTGATGTTGTGGACAGAAATTCCAACAGTGGTGGAGCATTCTATATTGGGAATAAATGTGTTGGATGGTTGAGTAAGAAATAAGAAAGTACTTCTCTTAGTACTGCTGAAGGTGAGTATATCTCCGTCACAAAGGCATGCACTCAAATGCTATGGATGAATCAACAATTAACATATATTGGTGATGAGGTGAAGCAACCAATGGTGATTTACTGTGATAACAAGAGCCCAATTGATCTTACGAAGAATCCAGTACAACATTCTCGTACAAAAAATATTAAAATTTTGTATCACTTTATCAAAGATAAAGTTGAACAAGGCGTGATTAGATTGGATCATGTGGGAACTGATGAGCAAGTGGCTGATATCCTGACCAAGCAACTGTCAACGGCTGTGTTTGAGAAGCATCGGTTGAACCTCGGTGTTCTGCCACCTCCTAGTGCATAAGGAGGTTACGAAAAACCCCTCTCCCCAGTTATGTTGATTGTTTTTAATCTTTTTTTGGATGCGATGCGGGTTTTTGGGGGAGATACTATCCAGGGGGAGTGTGGTTTGAGTTGAACAATAAAAAATTACTGGTCTTTGGATTTATTGTCAACGGGGGATAAAGGAATAAATTGAGGCATGTAATGCTTCAGTGACACATTGATAATTTAGTGGCGGTGATAGGTTGGGAAGGAATACATTGTAAGGGAACCTAATTCAAGCTTTATCTCTTTTTTTCTACACTGAGCATTGCTCACATAGACTTAGAGTGTTGGCCGAGTTGATTCTTGCGTTTTTTATTTGCATGTGGATGGTGATCTATTGAATTTATTTACTGATTTCCATTAAAACCAAAGGAGGATATTGTTGGAACCATGGTCATCTATGCATGAATTGGATTATGGTTTGTGTTTGTTATCAATCCTTAGAATGTGTGCTAGCAAAGTGCTCATACAGGTCAAGCAGATAACAATATTGAAGGTGACACCATTTTCCAATGTTTGACAAATTTCTGGACCTCAAAATTGACAAAAGGGGAAAATGGTGTTTTTGGGAAAGGGACTTGCGCACCTGATATGTGTCGCGCAAGTGACTTGCAGGCTGAGAAAGGTGTTGTGCACCGGTACCTTGTAGGCTTAGAAACGTGTGCGCCTTTTGTTTTTCAAGATCAGAACATGAAAATATGGCAAAGGGAGAAGGGCTCCCAAGTTTGGAAGTTGGTCGCGCAAGTGATTTTTGGGGGCATAGACTTGCGCGCTGAAACTTGCGCGTTGAGGGGAGACTTGTGCACCGTCATGCAGGTTGTTCAAATGCCTATAAATACAGGACGACCCCTCCTCATTCGACACAAAAGTTCAGACTTAGAGAAAATCAGAGATCCCGTCGCGCATGTGTAGTGGTCGTGCAAGTGGTGGTGGGTTGCACAAGTTAAATATTGCATGACAGTTGTTAGCTGCGTTTCCAAGGTGGTTTGGGTGAGGGGTTGTGTCGCGCAAGTTTGAAGTTGAATAAGTGAGTGTTTCACAAGTGGTTGAGGTGAACTTGCGCGCTGGTTTGGACTTGCGCGCCGAGACTTGCATGCCATCTTGAAACTTGCACGCCGAGCTTGGAGAAGTGTGCCAGGTGTAGTTGAAGCATGCCGGTCCTTTTGGAGCTGCATGAAAGATGGAAGATTTCCTGATACCTTCGGTGCAAAGTGAGATTAGTCTACGGGTGAGAGTTGGACTTCAACAGAGCATCTACATACAATAGAGGATGTATTCATTAGAAAAGATGAAGAGAACTTCACGTCTATAAACTGAGTGGGACTTCACCAAGGGCAGTGAGCTAGGGGGAGTCAATAGGAGTGACCCGAGGGATGCAGTAGGCTATCCGTGAACAATTATAAAGGCAGTGAGCCTGGGACAGAGTGACTATTCCCAAATCTTTGTAATCCAAAATGAGTGAAGACTAGTGGAATTTGGTACGACCGACTACCTGTCGGCGTATGCTCCTTGAATGTATCCCTTAGTGGCAAACCAAGTAAAAAGTTCTATGTCATATCTTTGCATGTGAATGTTTTATTTACTCTCATATCCATCATACAGGTCAAACTAGTTTCTACCAATGTGGGAAGAAGATCCGTCAGTTTAAAATAAAAAGTTGACACCCTGATTCACCCCTCCCCTCTCAGGGTGTCCCGGGGTCCTTCAAGTGGTATCAGAGGGAGGTTTCTGGTGTTTGATCTATTTTTTACTGCCATGGAGAATTTAGCCAGTGTTAGGGGAGTTCCCCTCTTTGATGGATGTAATTTTTATATTTGGAAGAACAGAATGAGATATCATCTAAGATCCCTTGGAATGGATGTTCTGTTTTCCACTATGCAAGGTATACATGTTACTGATCCAACAGGGATGGCTATGACTGATGTCGATAGGAAAATTCTTGATGTTGATGCTAAAGCGCAGAATGCTCTCACCGCAGACCTCTCAGATTGGATCTATCTAAAGGTGATGAGTTGCACCTCAGCAAAGTCCATCTGGGATAAACTTGAAAATATTTATGAAATTAGAGTGAAACCAAAAGATGCTACTAGACGAGTAAGAAAGGAAATGGAGTTCAAATCCATAGAGAAACTGAAAATTTAAAAATATAGTAGTGGTGAAGACGATGAGGAAAAAGAAATTATTTCTCTCATTGCCAAGAAGTTCCAGAAGGGAAAAGGGAAATTCAAAGGGAGGTTACCTCTAGCTTGATTTTTTTGTAGAAAAGTCGGGAACATTGCTTCTCAGTGCTTAAGAAAGATCGATGATGATGATAGCGATGCTGAAAACATTGAGAATCCTCAGAAAAGGTTTTTAAAGAAAGGAGAATTCAAATCTAAAAAGAAAGTTATGAAGAAGAGTTTTGTTTGTGAAGAGGAAGAAGATGATAATGAATTCTGTGATGAAGAAGAACCAGAATTTAAAACTGGGAACCATGCTTCCATGATGGCCACTATTGAAAAATAAGAAGATACTGGTGGAGAAAATCTGTTGAAAACCAGTGCAGATCCTGAGTTGCAACTTAATAATGCTATTAGTAAGCTTAAGATTAAATGTAAAAGTTGCAATTAGTGTAAATCAATTGTAGAAGAATCAACTAAATATGTTGATCAACTTGAAGCTGAAATTGAACGGCTGGAATAATTTGTGAAAGTATAGTCTAAAATCCTTGAAAGAAATGATGATGTAGTAGATCTGAAGTGGAGAATTGAAGAGAAGGAAAAGGTCATCAATGAACTCACATGTAGACTGGTAGAAAAATCCAAGACTACTGATGGTCTTGAGGAGAAAGTTGTTACTCTTCGGAGTAAACTTGAGAGTGAATCAATTTCAAAAGAATCAAGGAAGAAAATACAATTTGGAAGATTCTCAGATACAGAATTATTGGCAAGATCCAAGTGTGGTTCAGATGGGGTTGGAAAAATCTTGAGTGATCAAAGACCCGATTTCATGGTAAAGAGTGGAATTGGCTATGAAGCTGAGACATCAACTGCTGGAAGTGAAGAGATACAAAAGAAAGACAAGATGAAAGTTGGACATGTTGAAACATTTCATGAAGTGCTGAAAAATAAACCCTTAATCCAAACTAAAAGGATAACTGAAAATTATCCTCAAAAATTCAGAAATGACATGCAGTCCAACTATTCTCCCAAGGAAGAAGGTATGAGGAGAAATTCAAGTGAGAAGACATTTCCTCTCATGAAGTGTCAGTTTTGTGGCTATCTAGGCCATACCACGTCATATTGTGAAGAGGAAATGAGCTACTTGAATGGGGAAGATCTGGGATGTCAACAAAGGAGACCGACTTTATATCCTCCATCTTATAGAAGAAATAGTTTCTATGGATACTATTTTCGTTGTTCTAACATTGGTCATAATGCTGTTAATTGCAGGCAGAGAAGGGACATGGACACCTCATTCCAGAGTTCAAGAGAAGTCAAATCTCATCAACAAGATAGTTTTGCTCTTACAAACAGGTTTTCTCCTCTCTTAGAAGACTTTGACTATAAAGAACCAATGTACACAGATGAGATAATTGAAAGTCCATTAGTGCTATATACTCAATCCAATGTCTCATGGAAAGAAAGTAAGAAAATTGAGAAATCCAACCTTGGAGAGGTGGCCCTCAAAGCTACAAAAAGAAACAGTACCTGGATTCTGGACATAGGTTGTTCATCTCATATGACAGGTAATGCTGGCCTATTAACGAATATCAAAAGGAAGGTTGATGGTATAATACGATTTGGTAATGATAGAGCTCTGAAAATCAAAGGCAGCGGAAGTACTGAATTAGCTAATGGAAAGCTAAATAAGACTGAAGTCCTTTACGTAGATGGCCTACGTCATAATCTGCTCAGTGTGAGTCAACTCTGTGGCTCTGGACTTATAGTTACTTTTAATCAGAAAGGCTTCACTATCAAGGGAAAGACAAAGAATTCACTTATGAATGGATTCAGAACAGAAGGAAACTTGTATCAGGTTGATAGTAAAGAAAATGTTTGTTACATGACTGTTGAAGAAGAAAACAATTTGTGGCATCGGAGACTGGGACACATCAATCAACAAGACATGGAGAAAATATAAAAATTGAGGATTGTCATTGACATTCCCAACCTGAAGCATGAGTGTGAAAAGTCTCGTGATTCTTGCATTCGTAGAAAGCTGGTCTGCAGCTCATATCGGCCAAAGAAGAAAAGGGCATCTCATCTTTTTGATCTAATTCATACAGATGTATGTAGGCTGATAAATGTTGCCAGAACTCTTGGGGAAAGGTACTTTGTCCTTTTCATAGATGATTACAGTAGAATGACATGTTTTATGGTCATTCACAGGAAACAAAAAGTGCTTGACTGCATGAAAACATATCAGTTAATCACTGAGAATGATACTGGAGGAACAATCAAAGTGTTGCGATCTGACAATGGAGGGGAATACACGTCCATTGAATTTGAAAATTACCTGGAGAAGCATGGGATACAACATGAGGTAGCTGTTGTGAGAACTCCACAAAAAAATGGAGTTTTTGAACGTAGGAATCGACCGGTGAACAACATGTCATGAACTATGCTGATTGAGAGTCGTATTCCATGACATTTCTGGAAAGAGACTATTCAAGCTGCAGTGTATATTCAAAATTTAATAGGACTTTATATGGGTGAGACTAAGACACCATATGAATTGTGGCATAGAAGGAAGCCCTCTTTGAAATACTTTCATGTTTTTGGAAGTAAATGCTTCATTAGAAACAAAGAAGGAAATCAAGGGAAGTATAGAGATAATGAAGATGAAGGAATTTTCCTTAGATACACAATGAACAGCAAAGCCTACAAGTATTTCAACAAGAGATTAGGAAGGATTGTGGAAAGAAGTGATGTTAAGATAATTTAAGAGAAAACCAAAAATGCTTCAAGGATTTCATATGATGATGTGATAGAAAGTGAGGAAGAATGTGAACGTAGAGAAAATACAAATACAGAAATAGAGGAAGCTGTACAAAACACTCGGCAGTCACATCATGATGTTGACTCAGAAGAAGAATCTGAAGAAGAAACTATGGTTGGAGAGAATGAAACTGAACCTCACAGGAGAAATCGATGAGCTGAGATTGATCCATCTAACATAATTGGGGATAGGAGTGCACCCACTCAAATAAGGAGGATGAGTAATAACACGCAATCTGCATTTCTATCAGTTGTGGAGCCATCCTCATTTGATGAAGCTGTAAAGGATTAATCATGGGTGAAAGCCATGAATGAAGAGTTAGATCAGATTGACAAGAATCAGACATGGGATCTTGTCTAGAGACCTGAAGGTCACACTGTTATTGGTAAAAAATGGATCTTCAAGAACAAGTTTGATGAGAATGGAAGTGTTATTAGAAATAAGTCACGACTGGTATGTAAAGGATACTCCCAGATTAAAGGCATTGATGTTGAAGAAACCTTTGCTCCAATGGATAGACTGGAGTCAATCAGGCTTTTCCTTGCCATGACACTCCAAATAGGATATAAAGTATATCAAATGGATGTCAAGACAACATTCTTGAATGGTGTACTCGAAGAAGAAGTCTACATTGAAAAACCAGTGGGTTTTGTTCTTGGTAATGATGAAACAAAGGTATGAAAACTGAAGAAAGATCTATATGGTCTGAAGAAGGCACCACGAGCATGGTATTCCCAGCTGGACTCGTATCTCAAGAAGATGGAATTCAAAAGAGGATGAGTAGACCACAATATATATGTGAAGAATTCTCCAAAAGATTAGTTCATGGTTCTAGTCTACGTTGATGAAATTATATTTGGTGGAAGCAGGCAGAAATCAGTGGATGAATTTTCCAATCACATGAAATCAGAATTTGAAATTTCTATGATTGGGGAGCTCACATATTTCTTGGGGCTGCTGGTGATTCAAAGGCAGGATTACACTTTCATTTCTCAAGAAAAGTATGCAAGAGAGCTGCTGAAGAAGTTTAATATGCAAGACTCCAAACCAATATCTACTGTGATTGCGGTTGGAACCAAACTTGGAAAGCATGAGGATGGGGCATCTGTAGACCCCACTATGTACATGAGGATAATTGGGAGCCTACTACACCTGACAACGAAACGACCAAATATTGTCTTTGCAACCTGTATAGCGACCCACTTTCAGAGTAATCCAATGGAGGAACATATTACAGTAGTAAAAATAATCATGAGGTATATTCAAGGTACTCACAATTATGGCTTATACTTTGCTGCAGGAAGAGACAGTGAGTTATCAGCATTTTCTGATGCTGACTGGGCTGGTGATGTTTTGGACAGAAATTCCACCAGTGGTGGAGCATTCTATATTGGGAATAAATGTGTTGGCTGGTTGAGAAAAAAACAAGAAAGTACTTCTCTTAGTACTGCTGAAGCTGAGTATATCTCCGCCACAAAGGAATGCACTCAACTGCTATGGATAAAGCAACAATTAACAAATATTGGTGATGAGGTGAAGCAACCAATGGTGATTTACTGTGATAACAAGAGCGCAATTGATCTTATGAAGAATCTGGTACAACATTCTCATACAAAACATATTGAAATTAGGTATCACTTTATGAAAGAGAAATTTGAACAAGGCGTGATTAGACTGGATCATGTGGGAACTGATGAGCAAGTGGCTGATATCCTGACCAATCCACTGTCAACGACTATGTTTGAGAACCATCGGTTTAACCCCGGTGTTCATTCAGCTCTTAGTGCATATGAAGGTTACGAAAAACCCCTATCCCTAGTTATGTTGATTGTTTTTAATCTATTTTTGGATACGATGTAGGTTTGTGGGGGAGATACTATCCAGGGGGAGTGTGGTTTGAGCCAAACAATGAACAATTACCGGTCTTTGGATTTATTGTCAATGGGGGAGAAAGGAATAAATTCAGGCATGTAATGCTTCAGTGACACATTGAGAATTCAGTGTCGGTGATAGGTTGGGAAGGAATACATTGGACGTGAACCCAATTCAGGATTTCTCTCTTGTTTTCTACACCGAGAATTGATCACGTAGACTTAGAGTGTTGGCTGAGTTAATTCTTGCGTTTTTGGTTTTCATGTGGATGGTGATCTATTGAATTTATTTACTGATTTCCAAAAAACCCAAAGGGGGATATTGTTGGAACCATGCTCATCTATGCATGAATTGGGGCATGGTTTGTATTTGTCTTCAATCCTCAGAATGTGTGCCAGAAAAGTTCTCATACAGGTCAAGTAGATAACAGTATTGAAGGTGGCACTGTTTTCTAGTGTTTGCCGAATTTCTGGACCTCAAATTTGACAAAAGGGGGAAACAATGTTTTTGGGAAAGGGACTTGCACGCCTGATATGTGTCTTGCAAGTGACTTGCGTGCTGAGAAAAAAGTTGCGTGCCGGTGCCTTGGAGGCTTGGAAACTTGCGTGCCTTTTGTTTTTCAAGATCAGAACATGAAAATATGGCAAAGGGAGAAGGGCACCCAAGTTTGGAAGTTGGTCGCGCATGTGATTTTCGGGGGCAGAGACTTGCGCGCCGAAACTTGCGCGCCAAGGGGAGACTTGCGCGCCGTCGCACAGGGTGTTCAAATGCCTATAAATACAGGAAGACCACTCCTCATTCGACACAAAAGTTTAGACTTAGAGAAAATCAGATCTCCCATCGCGCAGGTGTAGTGGTCGCGTAAGTGGTGGTGGGTCGCACAAGTTGAAGATTGCGCAACAGTTGTTAGCTGCGTGTCCAAGGTGGTTTGGGAGAGAAAGGGGTTATGTTGCGTAAGTTTGAAGTTTAAGAAGTGAGTGTCGCACAAGTGGTTGAGGTGAACTTGCGCGCCGATTTGGACTTGCGCGCCGAGACTTGCGCACTGTATTGAAACTTGCACGTCGGGCTTGGAGAAGTACGCCCGGTGTAGTTGAAGCACGCCGGTCCTTTTGAAGCTACACAAAAGCTGGAAGATTTCCCGATACCTTCGGTGCAAAGTGACATTAGTCTACGGGTGAGAGTTGGAATTCAACAGATCATCTACATACAACAGAGTATGTATTCATTAGCGAAGATGAATATACCTTCATGTCTATAAACTGAGTGGGACTTCACCAAGGGCAGGGAGCCAGGGGGAGTCAACGGGAGTGACCCGAGGGATGCAGTAGTCTATCCATGAACAATTGTAAAGGCAGTGAGCCTGGGACAGAGTGACTGTTCCCAAATCTTTGTAATCCACAATGAGTGAAGAATAGTGGAATTTGGTACGACCGACAACCTGTCAATGTATGCTCCTTGGACGTAGCCCTTAGTGGTGAACCAAGTAAAAAGTGCTGTGTCATCTCTTTGCATGTGAATGTTTTATTTACTCTCATATCCATTATACAAGTTAAACTAGTTTCTATCAACGTTGGAACAAGATCCGTTAGTTTAAAAGAAAATGTTGACACCCTGATTCTCCCCTCCACTCTCAGGGTGTCCCGGGGTCCTTCAAGGATTGTATTTCAAATTATGATGTGAAAATCTATTATAAGAAGAAGGAAGTTACAATTTTTGAGAATGATGTAAAGTCCCTTATCTTTAGGGAATAAACCTTCCCATTTTATTCTTATCTAGAACCACCCCCAGTATCTCTACTAAATATAATTATTGGGGAGGAAGAGAAATAAATATCTATGGGTGAGGAAATAAATATTCAAATTGAGGATGTAGCTATTGTGAAAGAATATGTTGATGTATTTATAGAGTATTTACCTAGACATCCTTCAGAGTGGGAAATTAAGTTTTCTATTGATTTAATTCATGGTGCAAGGCCTATATGAAATAATCCTTATAAAATTTCCACATTAGAATTAGTGGATCTGAAGAAACAACTAGAGGATTTGAGTAGTAAGGGGTTTATTCACCCTAGTGTTTCTCAATGGGGAGGTCCTGTTCTTTTAATTAAGTAGAAATATAGATCTATGAGCCTGTGCATTGACTACATAGAGATTAATGCTATTATGATAAAGAAAAAGTATTCTCTGCCTTATATAAATGATTTATTTGATCATCTTCATGAAGATCAATATTTTTTGAAGATTGAAATTCGATATGGATATCATTAGTTGCGTGTGAGGAAGGCATATATTTCAAAGAAAATATTTCCAACCAGGTATGGGAATTACGATTTTATAGTAATGCCTTTTTGACTAACTATAATGCACCCTCTATTTTCATGGATATAATGAATAGAATTTTCAATGAATATCTTGATGAAATTTTTTGGCATTTATTGATGATATCTTGGTATACTCCAAAAGCTATGAAGATCATGAGAATCACTTGTGCATTGTTCTGAAGACTCTTAGAAGAAACGAGTTATATGGAATGTTTAGCAAGTGTGAATTCTGGATTCAAACAGTTTTTTTTCTTGGCCATATTATCTTTAAGGATGGAATATTTGTTGATCCTATGAAGAAAAAGGTTGTTAAGGAATGACTTACACTAATGAACATAACCTAGGTACGTAGTTTTATTGGTTTAGTATGTTACTATAGGCGTTTCGTTCAAAAATTTTCCCGGTTAGCTAACCCGTTAACAAAGATTACTTACAAATGGGTTAAGTTCATATGGACAAAAAAATGTAAAGTTTTTTTTAAGAATTGAATAGGACATTAGTGAATTCTCTAATCTTGACTCTACCATCGGGGAATGGTGTAGTTGTGATTTATAATGATGCATCAAAGAAAGGACTTATTTGTATCCTTATGCAGAATGATAGAGTTATTACCTATACATTAAGGCAGTTAAAAACTCATGAATAGAACTATTCAACTCATGATCTTGAGTTAGCAGCTGTAATCTTTGATATAAAGATATGGAGACACTATCTCTATAGTAAAATATGTGAGATATATACAGATCACAATAGTTTGAAATATATCTTCTCATAGAAATAACTAAACATGATACAAAGGAGATGGATTGAGCTAATCAAGGATTATGATTATTTAATACACTACCACCCCATAAAGGAAAATAAGGTCGCAGATGCATTGAGTAGGAAGTATCAAGGGGTTCTGAAAAAATGAGGATTGACAAGGATCTTGTGTACATGGATATAGTAAGGATGGATATGAAAATTATCAAGGTAGGGAAATCATCACTACTTTTTCAAATGCTTTACAAACCATATTTACTATAAAGGATTAAAAGTTATTAGTATGATGATGATAATCTTCGAAATAAAATTAATACTGTGAATGATGGGAAGTTGGAATAATTCATGTATGAGGATGAAATTTTAAAATTTGGGAGGAGGTTATGTGTTCCCTCTATCCCTGATCTAAAAATGGAGTTATTGGATAATTCCCATAGCTTGAATTTCTCTATACACCATATCAACACTAAGATATATAGAGATTTGAAGAAACATTTCTGGTTGGATAACATGAAGTGAGAAATTGCTGATTACGTATCAATATGTTTAGTCTGTCAATAGGTGAAGGCTGAAAGACAACATCCTAGAGGATTCTTTCAACCTCTTCCTATTCCTACATGGAAATAAGATGACATCACTATGGATTTTGTCACCGGATTACCAAAAATCTCAAAGAAATAATGATACAATATGGGTAATTATTGATCGACTTACCAAATCTACACATTTCCTCACTATAAGAAAAGATTTTACACTAGATATCCTTGCACAACTCTATATTAATGAAGTTTTAAGAATTAATGGAGAACCTATCTCAATTTTGTATGATCATGATCCATGATTTATCTTGAAATTCTAGAAAATTCTTTAGAAATATTTGGATACTGAGATTTATTTGAGTACTACTTATTACCCTCAAAATGAAGGGCAGTCATAAAGGACAATCCAAACTTTAGAAGACATGTTGAGATCAAAATCACTTGATTTTAAAGGTATGTGGGATCAATATTTGACTTCGGTATAATTTTCCTACAATAATAGTTTCCATTCTAGTAATTAAATGACACCATATGAATCATTGTATGGAAAGAGATGTCGTACACCAAAATGTTGGGATGAAGTTAGGGAAAGGAATCTTGTAGTCCTAGATCTTGTGGAGGAAACAAAAGAAAAGGTAAAGACTATTCAAACTCATATAAAATTAACTCAAAGAAGGAAAAATAGCTATAACGATAATTGAAGGAAGGATTTAGAATTTCAAGTATGAGATCATATTTCCTTGAAAGTATCTCCATGGGAGGGTGTTATAAGATTTGGGAAGAAAGGGAAAATGATCCCCAGGTACATTGACCCTTTTGAAATTATAGAGATAATTAGAGACGTGGCTTATAATTTGGTGATTACACCTAGAATTTATAAAGTACACAATGTGTTCCACATATCTTTGTTAAGAAATTACATTCCAGACCCAACACATGTACTCACTTCTAAAGGTATCTAATTGGAACCTGAATTATCTTACTGTGAAGAGCCTATCCAGATTATGGACACTAATGAATAGGTGTTGAGGAATAAAATTACTTGGTTGGTAAAGGTAATTTGGAAAAATCATAAAATTGAAGAGGAAACATGGGATACTAAGGAACTTATTATGAATAACTACCCAAATCTTTTTATGAGGTAAAAATCTAGAAATTTCGAGGAATAAATTTTTGTACGGGGGAGAATGTAACGACCTAGAACTCTATCAATGATATTTTCCTTATTATGTTTATTCCATATAGTATAGATCACATAAAGTCACTTATAGAGCATAATACAAACTTTATAAATGAATAATGAATGAAATAGGTGGTATTTTGAGAAGTTAAGAAACCTATACCAATGAAATAATAACATAACCTTAGGAATAGTAATGTTACCCTTATGAGTAGTAAACTGAACAATGGAATAGTAACATGACCAATGAAATTATAAATAAAATTTACGCATCCTATAAATAAAAATATGATATAATTGTATCATAGTATAAGTAAATAAATATTTTAAAAATTACTAATTAAGTGTTGGTATTTTGGTGAGTCATAAATATTTAATTACAATTTTATAATTAATAAAATGATTTGAAAAAAATTAATTTTCATAAAATGTATCCACAAATCAAATTTTTTATTTCTTATGATTTTAGGATAATTTAGTGAGACCTTAGATAAATTTTTAGATAGTTATAAAATCAGTTATAATTCTAAAAACTCTATTTTTTGAGTAAATAATGATTTTAATTAAAAATTAAATTTATCATATTTATAAAATTATTTTCATAAAATGGAGTAAATTTTTTAATTCTATACATCAAAAAAAATTTATGGTTAATTTTTGGAATTTTTCTAAAATACTTGAACTTTTGGTTAATAGTAAAATATGGTAATTTACGGTATAAATACATTATAAGTTAAATACACTATTATTTGAGTCATCGCTGATGTAAGAATCATAATCTCAAACTGAAATTCACCATTTTAATATATTTTATTATAATTATCAAACTATTCATAGTCTTGATCCAAAATAATAAACAAATGAATTAAATATTCAAAAATCACCCCCTCCTCCACTATAAATACTACCACTCACCCCTCCTCTCCTCCCACCTATAAGCCTTGAATCTTGTCAAAATTATACCCAAATAATCTTCCCTAGTCTATACCCACATCTAGGAGATCTTGGTATTTCAAAAAAACCAAAATCCATTCCCCTAAGGAGGTTCTCAAAGAGGATAATTCAAGAGGCAAACCCTCTTCCTTTTTCTTTTTATTTTATTTCAATTTATTTTCTTTATCATACTATCCTCACCTCCTCTGTAAAAATGATCATGATAACTCTAGTATCATCAATATAATTTAATGATATAATTTTAATGGAATATACACTATTAATCTCCTTACTCTCTCTGTATTTTTATTTTAAAAACAAAATCATCGTCTGAGAGGTGCTGTTTTACAACCTTTGTGGATGATGAACTTTCATTCTTTAATTTATCATTAAATACTAGTCATGAAACCATTTTTATGGTTTAACCAGATTATAAAATATTTAATATATCTTATACAAGGTTCTAGAACCATTGTATATACATAATATTAAATAATAGAACAAAAATAGTTCATTGTGACCGAAAAACTAATAAAATTAAGCCAAACGGGTATCATTAACATGCTATCTAATGATTCATCCTCATATATGGAAAAATAATAATTAATAATTCCATTAAAACGTATGGTTTTTCATTAATAACATATAATTCCAATTATTTATAATTATTCCCATTTTACATGAACTCCATTGCTTATAATCAAGCGAACTAATCATAAAAATCAAGGAAACGAACACTCAGGAGCAACATAATTCAATCTTATAACTTATCAAAAAGGTCATAAATGAACTTAATAAATTTATAATAAAATATTTACATGTATAATATGTTATGAATTAAATTTTTAATGAGTCTAATTTCATATTCTAATACTCAAGTTCAAGTGCAGAAGACATTCAGACATAGGGTAAGGGTTTCTACCCAAACATCCATTTTCTTTCAGGTCTGTCTTTTTCTCTCTTTACCCCAATATATTTTTTAATTATTATAATGTAATCCTCATAAATTCTGAGTGAATATATATATATATATATATATTTACCAATCATAATCCTTCTTTATTTTATGGGGAGTTACATGTTTTAAAAGGATCTTTCTCAAATTCTTCCTGATAAACAAGCTCAATTCAAGGGAACTTCTCAAATTATTAACCATTTTTAAGTACAATACATAACCGATTTTAATACACCATTTTTTTTCTAAAATAAATCATTTTATTATGAAAAAACTATCTTAGTTCACTTCTATATTTATACAAATATTTTTCCAAAAGAACTCTTCTTTACAAAGTAAAAGAGTATTTCTCTGAAGAATTACTCGATGATTTTATAAGAGTATTTTCATCTATTTCAACACTCTTGTTGATTATTATGTTTAATTGGGATTAATATTATATGATATAATATATCAAATTTTATTTAATGGTGTATGATTAGTTTGACTATGGATGTGATATCTTGATACCATTCACCATATTACTCCGAATGATTAGTGACTATGTTTACTGATTGAGGAAAGTTATTTACATTTCATATGTTAGTATCAATATGAATGTATATGTTGATTATGTTTAAAAACTTTCATATTAGGAATTAATTTTACTTAGTAAGTTTAAGGTGGGTCCCACTATATCCCTTCGGTGCATCGGTAGGTCTCATGAGACAAACTAGTTTGGATTTTTACCCGTTTATGTATGGTCGTGGAACGAGGCCTTAAGAGTATGGTTGTGATGTACCTAATTATGAATTCTCTCATTATGAAACTAGTAATTGATAGTATATGTGATTATTAAAGTAGTATAATATCCATGGTTATGTTTTTTATGGATTATTTAATCAGCTTTTATTCCTGCCATATTATGATCAAGATTATGTTTTAATGGCATGTGTACTTTTAGTTATTCACCATGCATTATTATTTATGATTCCATTGTAATAATTAAACTTATTGAGTATCTAATATCACTCCTTTCATATATTTTATTTCCCCCAGGATTCGAAGAAGTATATTATGAATGACTTGCAAGGATAATCTAGGAGTTGTGGATATTTCCAAAGGAATTTCTATATAGTATTTCATTTCAAGTTGTAATGTTGAACTTATGTATGTATCTTGTTTTACAATGATAATAAACTATTTGGTACTTAAGGATTTCCCTTCCTTGTAACCATACCAATGTAATAAACTAAGGCACCGACTCTAGGCTACTGGGTTCAGGGTCTTTACATGCAACGCCGAGCTTAAACAACCCGCGAAATATATAGTAGTTATAAATTAGCTGTTAAATTGGGGGGGGGGTATGAATAGTATAAAATAATTTATAATATATATATATATATAAATTTCCTACATAATATAAATTATTGATAATTTTTTAGTAAATAATTAATCAATTTTTAGTAAAGTAATTTTATTCTTAAAAAATATGTTTTCTTCAAAAATGTTTTTTATTTCTTTTCATGAAAAAAATATTATAATTAATTTTTAGAACTTTTAGAAAATTTATTTTATATAATGAAATTAATTTTCTAAATTTTAATATTAAAATTTACTTTGGGTGAAATTTTGTTATTTTTCAAAAAATATTGATCTTTCGGTGCATAGTGAAAAATACCGATTTGTCTAAAAATGTCATTTCATTTCAATAAATTAAGAAATTTAAAAATAAATTTATATTTTGAATATGATTTAAATTAAAATAATAATTATTTATTTATATTTAATCCACTTAATTTATTTTGAATAAACTTTATATTGAATTTTAGTATAAGTTTGTTTTTGGGTTTAAAAACTGGATTTTTCTGAAAACTATTTTAAAGGGCACAATGTTTCTCCCTTTTAATTAATTAAAAAAACCTAACAAGTAATGATTTAAATTAAATTTATATATTATATATAAATAAATATTAATTTATATTCATTTAATTATTATTATTATTCATGTATTTAATATGAATTAATCTTTTTCTTGAAAAATACACTTATTGAAAACCCACTTTTTCACCGCGTCTACAGGTTTACATTTAAAATAAAAATTTCCACTTATATGAATTAAATTGGTTAAAATGGATTAAAATTTTGGAATTATAATAATTTATATTATCTAAATATTCCAACTTCATTTCTGATTATAATGAACAGTGAAAATAGTAAAAATTAATTACCGTAGCTATGGTGAAAGCGGGTTTACTAGAGGGTTAAACTAAAAATATAAGGGTAAAAATGACCTAAATCTTGTATAAAATTTATTTTATGGAAATATTTTGACCTTATCATGTCTAATTATTTATAATTCTCAATTTTAGACCCTTATTTAATGTGAAAAACATAGGCACACCTTTTTCTTTTCAAAATTTTTAAGTGTTCCAGTCACCTCACTTATAAAAGTCCACACCCTATCCTCTCCTATTTATAACTTAAAAGAACTTTGTATCATCCAATAACTACCAATATGTATTTATTTATCATATAAACACATTCTAGATCCATATTTGTTTATCATAAATTCATCTTATGAAGCCTTTTGGTGCTTACCTAAGGAGGTTGTTTGAAGAAGATGTATCATGGTTAACTGAGTGTCTTTATTTTATTTCTTCTTCCACCTCCTTAAAATCATATAAAATTATGATTATTTAATAAAAAAATTATCTACCATATAATGATATATTATTATGTTAATTTCATAACCTAAATCCATCTCCTCTTCTATCCAATGAGATACAAAATTATTATTCGTGTATATGACATACTACCGCCTCGTGAACCGATGTCATTCATTTTTCATCATCACCTCTCACGCATTGATGTAAAAATGTATTAAATATATATAATATATGTTTAAAATATTTATAATTATGAAAATATGATATAAAATATACCTTTTTTACTTTCTATTTCATGGGGGATATAATAACGTCACTTGTGGGTATGGTAGACTACCGCCTCGTGAAGCGATGTGATTCATTTTTCACTAACGCTTTACATGGAAGGTAATAAGGATAATGTTAATGAATATATGTGATATAAATGAAATAATTATAATATTAATTACATATTTATCATTAATAAAAGATAATATATCATTTTATTTCTTATAATGGAAAATGATAACATCGTTCATGCGCACGTGTGGACTACCATCTCCACGAAGCAATGTGATATTTTTTCATCAATACCGCACACATATGATATATATAAGTATATTTAACGAAATAATATAGTATTTATGATATATTTATCAATATTTAAAGATAAAATATAACTTACCTTCTTTCCAGAATGATTGTTGAAAAATGGAAACGTTACTCAGGCATACGTATGACCTACCGTCTCTAATGATTATAACATAATTCATTTTTTTCATGACCATATTTCATGATTGTATTAAAATTATAATTTATATATAAAAATTATAAATATTTATTTATTATTATTCTAGATATGCTAAAATAATGATCTCTTTGATCATAGTAGACACACGAAAGCTGTTTTGAAATAACGAACCGAACGTCCTAAAAACACACGACATGGATTTATCTGGTTAAGTATTTAAATATGTCATTAAAAAGAAATAAAATAAATCATTTAAGTATAAGTTATTAAAACTATAATTTTTTTAGGAAATAAAATAATTTATATAATCTTATTACATTCGTTAAAGGGCACACACAAAAATTCTGGATTCGAGGTAAGGGTTTTCTCATCTTGCTTTTACTTCTGTGAGACATATGATATATTAACCACTTAATTTTATTGTGCGGTGTATATACTATCCATTAATGTATTTGATGATTATAATCATTAAAATTATTGGTATTTAAAAATCTATATTATTTTATCTACTTTCATGGGGTTTTTATCCAGATATTACTAAATCTACAAGGGACTTCATCTCAATTTCCCTTCATTGAGGCATATTATAATGTTACACACCTATAATCTTTTTTGAGGTGTATATACTGCCAATTTTTACCTTTTATATCATTAAAATAATTATATTAATGGTATTTAAATTTTCATTTGAATTTATTCTTTCATTGGTATTATGATTGAGCATATTATTAAAGTAGAAAAGGCTTTATGTTACAATATCATTTATTTTCAGGATTGTTTTTATTGAAGGTACTTTTTGAGGAAATCATATGATATTATTTTATTGAACTAAACATCTTTATTATTTACTGATTATTAACGTGTTTAACATTTTTTATTTCCATTTCCTTCCTTATTAATTAAAAAATCATCATGAAAGTCATTTGTAAGTGATAATGATCTTGTATTTTCTTTTAGATCGGGTATCTTTCTCTTCCATATCCAGGTTTTATATTTTTTTTTCAAAAATATTAAATTTAAAAATAAACTATTTTCTAAATCAATTTTACATGACCTTTGACCTTATTTTAAAATTTTTTTAAAGGAAATTTCTTAACATTTTTCAAATGAGTCACTTTTGAATCCCTTTTATAAAATATTTTCAAAAGAATGTTTATTTTTTAACATTTACAACATGAACGAATTTTCCAACCATCATGAAAATTATTTGATTTGAAACTTCCTTTATATTTTTACAAGGCCATTTTAAAAGAAAAGTATTTTCATAATATTTTGTGATTTTTTAGTTTTTCAAAATTTATTTTCAAATGAAAAGGTTATTTTCCTCAAAATGTATTTAATAACCTTTTAATGATTTTCCATTATCAAAATCAATAACTCTTGTTGTTACTTATGCTTTAATGGGGATATTGTGTAATGATATCATCATAATTATTTCTCTATATGGATTAATATTTTTTCCAAAGTTATTGTTATTGAACCCATTTCTTTTTCATGGGTTAATCATGTTTAAAATATATTATTACGGAACCCATTTCTTTTCTATAGGTTAATCAAGTTTCAAATAGATTGTTATGGAACCCATTTATTTTACATAGGTTAATCAAGTTATAAAAGGAATAATGATTGTTTCTACAAGTTTTATGATGAAATGAAAACTAAATGTACTTTATTTATAATCCTTGGACACTGTTATATGATGGGTGCACCTAGATAGTGTCAGTTGAGACTGATATAGCTTATATGATTGGTGCGCCCAGATAACACCAAGTGATCCTGATATTTCTTATACTATGGATACACCCAGATATTAATACAATTCATTGGGTAACGATTTTTCTCTCCAAATAATTATATTGTAATTAGATCGTATGGTTATTCAAATTGTAAGGGATTTGTAATGGTTCTATGATAATGATTTCCCAAGATACCAAAACATTTTCATTATGAATTCTATGGGTTATAAATGTTTCCATTGTTCAGGATTGATATCACATGACTCGTGATTATTAATTATGATGAATCTTTCCTTTTATAAATCCTTATGAAATGTTTTCATATTTGATTATATTGGTATTTATGGGTATGAGTTCTCTTATGTTATGCTCATGCACTTTGATTTTGTCATTACACCCTTATACTCATCTTATTCTCATTGATTAAATCCAATTGTTAATTATTATGTTTACCCTTACTGATCATTTGAGCCCAAACTTTTTAGATTTTCTTTTTACCAAGGTTATATTTATGATGTTAAATGAATTATATATATAAGGGTTTCATATGGATGATTATGATGACCTAATGTGAAATAAATAAAATCTGGGTTAAGTAGGAGAAATTCTCATTTAAAGACATGAGTATTGTTTATGTAAGAGTTTTTTATAATCATATAAAACTCTAAACCTAAAATATCTTTAAGAATGTAAGTGATCCAATATTTTCATTTGGATTTTTTAAGTTTTGGATGAAAAAATTGGGCCACCTTCACTGGTATCAAATCCAAAAATGTAAAGTTTATGATTTTAGCACCGTAACTGGGAGTGTGCGTTTAGGGATGTTATAGTTAGTATCAGAGGAAACATTTAAATAACTTTGGAGATTATGATGTTTTGATATGAGGTTATCTTAATATTTTTTTATAACATCATAGGTTTATAATATTAAGGTTGATCATAAGTTTGAAGTCTTAGACACCCCTTTTGAGGTTTTAAGTGATGAGATCTTAAAGTGGTTAATGACACTTCAGGAGATATTTTTTTGGATTAAAGTATATGTAAATATTCAGTTTAATGTGAAGTATTCTTTTACATTTTTTGTAAATAAGTTTTAAGGAATTGATAAACTTTTGGGTTTATATGATATGGGATATTGAGGTAATTTTGGGAACACATGTTTTATCATATAGATGACCATGGGATTGAAAATTGATTTGGTGTCTAAGTGATTAATGTTATTTTAAAAGAAGATCACTATATTTTTTGCTTGTATGTTGAAAGGTATGAGATAAAATTTTATGTTAAAACAATATTTAATGTTGAGGTTATCGATTTTATTTGGGATATAAGTTTATTTATTTATGGAATGATTTAGTTTGAACTTTGGTTATTACTGTTGAATTTTGGAGATTAATGTATCATATGCAGGTTTATTTATTTTGGGAATTATCTTACCATGTTCTAACCATTTTGGTTTTGTTTAATTTATAAAGACATGAGGAATATATTTTTATCCCTTTTATGGTTATGTGGTCTTTAAAAGTTGATTTTAGTGCTTCATGCATTACAAATTCATCTTGAATACTCATCGTCTGGAGAAAAAAATATGAGATTATGATGGAAATTGGATAAAGGATTAAATTATACTTGTAAATTAAGTATATTTCACTATGGTTTTTAGTCTATACGGTAAATGAATTCCTAAAATATAGGAAAAGGTTCTTGAAACAAAAATATTAACCGAGTACCTTCATTTCTGATGAACCGATGGTTTTTTCACTCATCACAAATTTATGGTTTTGAGGTACTTAACTTTATATTTATCATTCACTTTCATACGATAAATGATCTCTATAACTCTCTATAATAATTTATTCTTTTATTCCATATCTATATCTTCACCTGCCACCAATGCTCTCCTGTGTGGAAACTTAGTTATGCAATGAACTTCACATTTTTCTTTACCTATTTTCAAGATAAAATTTTATTAACATTTTTTATGATATGGGTTTAAAACAAAGATATTTTAAAATATCCAACCTTTTATTACTGAGATAAAGTTAAAATTGATAGGATTCAATTTATTCTGGGGGGATGTACACCCCGAGATTTAAAAAGTAGAAAATTATGTTTGATAGCATATAGGACACGAAACATAGAGATTAAATGAGAATGTAAGACCCTAATACATTACAATATATTTATTTTTAAATAAATTTAATCACTTAAATATCTTTTAGGAAATGAAATCCTGATATGTTTGTGTTCGATAGCGTATACGACACGCAATATCGAGCTTAAACGACCTGTGAAATATATAACCTTTATAACCTAGACATTAAATTGTATGGTATGAATAGTATTAAATAATTTATAATATATATATATATATATATATTTCATAATAAATATAAATTATTGATACTTTTTTAGAAAATTATCAATTAAGTTTTACTAAAGTAATTATATTCTTCAAAAACATGTTTTCTTTAAAAATGATTTTACTGCTTTTCATGAAAAAATATAATTATTTTTTGGAAATTTTAGAAAATTTATTTGATAAAATTATCTTAATTTTTTAAATTTTAATATAAAAATTTACTTTGTGTGAAATTTTGGTAATTTTTAGAAATTATTGATTTTTTGGTGAACAGTGAAAAATACTGATTTTTCTAAAAAAGTCATTTGTTTTCAATAAATTAGGAAATTTAAAAGTCTAATTATGTTTTGAATATAATTTAAATTAATATAATTTTTATTTAGTTAAATTTTATCCAATTTATTTCTTTTTAATCAACTTCATATTGGATTTTAGTATAAGTTTGTTTTTGGGTTTAAAAATGATATTTTTTAAAAAACTATTTTAAAGTGCATAATATTTCTCCTTTTTAATTAATTAAAAAACCCCATACTGAAGAAATATTTAAATGAAATTTTTAGATTATATATTAGTAAATATTAATTTATATCCGTAAAATTATTATTATTAGTCATATAATTAATATAAAATCATCTTTTTATTGAAAAATACACTTTTTGAAAACTAGCTTCTTTATCACATCTTCAGGTTTAATTTTAAATTAAAATTTTCCAATTTTGTGAATTTAATTTTATAAAATTTATTCCATATTTTTAATCATAATAATTTTTATTATCTAAAAATGTCAACTTAATTTTTTACCATAATGAATAGTTAAAATTAATTACCAGGGTTAAAGTGAAAACAAGTTTACCGGGGGATTAAACTAAAAAAATAAGTGTCAAAATTACCTAAAAACTTTTATAAAATCTATTTTATGGACATATTTTGACCTTATAATGTCTAAGTATTAATAATGATCTATTTTTTACCCCTTTGGCATATAAAAAACATGGGTACATCTTTTTCTTTTCAAAAATTACAAGTGTGCTACTCACCTCACTTATAAATTGATACCCCATCTCCTCTACTCTTCATACCTTAAAATAAATTTTTATTATCCATTACCTATCCAAATTTCTTAATTACTGTACTTCCCACATCCTAGACCCCTTATTTTGATCATAAATCCTTCCTGAAAATCCTTTTGGTGCCTACCTAAGGAGGCTGTTTGAAGAAGAGGTATCATGCTTCACCAAGAATCTTTATTTTATTTCTTCTTCCAACTCCTTTAAATATTCTTAAATTTTTATTATATAATAACACCAATATCTAGAATATATTGAGATATTATTATGTTAATGAAATTGTAAGAACCTAGTTTTTCACTCAGGTACAAATCCTTTAAATTTCAGTATTAATATTTACTTTGGAACTAATATGGATGCCTAATGAGTTAACAAAGGTCTTAGGGGTGTTTGGGGAAATTTTGGAGCCCATAACCCATCTTTTTGGTGAAACTGGAAAATTTTCACGGCTGGCGCACAATTTTCCTAACCGTGCGAATAATGTTTTTCCGAATAGAGCCACCACACATGGTTGGCACATGACCGTGCGACCTAACTGTGTAAGTGCAACTTATACCCAGGTAACTGTGCATTGTTTGGGAATGGTTTGCCAAAACATGAAAACAAACCATGCATAGGCTATTTTTCTGAGTAATTTTACAAATTTTACCTTAATTATCTAATTATTCTCCACCTTCTTCCCTAATCTGAGTTTATGCAGGATTTACTTCCATGGCTCTCATTTTGGATCCTTTTAAAGACCTAAGGTAGGAATCAAGAGATCTCCTTCATCCAGTATCCATTCAATCTTCTGTTCATCACATTGGATGTGAAACAATAAGTACTTGAGTTCATTTAATCCTTTCCTCTCCTCTCTTTCTCTCGACCTATATACCAGGGTATGAGTGTTTTTTTCTTAGATATACTTCAATCCAAGCTAAATCAAGGTCCAATACTGGAGTATGAGAGTCGTACAACACTAAGGTGGGTGTTCTATAACTCATCCCTCAAGTTCGTTGATTTTTTATTTATCATGTGGGGCCCACCGATTTCATCGGGTGCCACTTAAAGAATTTATATTCCATGATTATAATCATTATAATCATATGGTTATGATATTTTAAAATATGTGATTCATTGTTAATGGTTATGACCAAAACTCAATTCATCCCATGTAGGATGTTATGCCATAATTTTCATTTTAGTGTTTTTACACGTTTGAGCCACTATTCGGGCGTGACTTGGCTTGACCTTCCTAAGGGTAAGTGTTTATATATTAAATGGATTTATTATAATGAGATTTTTAGAATGGAAAGTACCATGTATTCTCACCACTTGACCCGCGTAAGGTAAGTGCTTCAATTTGACAATAAAATGTGAAATGTGAATTGACAACTATACTAAATATATGACTTGGACTTAAATGTAATTCAATGGTAGGTTGTATATCTGTAGCACCCCTTACAAAATTAATGGAAGGTAGATAAATGAACCTTGAATATGGAATATTCTTTAAATTGATTAAATTAATGGTTTCATGCTACTTGGCTTGTCACACTAATGAAAGGAAAAGATTAAACCGAATGACTTGAGTAAACTAAATGACTTGACCTTATAACACTAATGGAAGGAAAGGATTGAACCAAATGAAATGCTACATGAATTCATACTTAAATTGGAATGGCCTAACTTGAGCTCACCTAGGATTATGATTGGAGAATTCCATGATCACTCAGAAACCCCATTCAGATTCAAGGATATGGCTTGATCAGGTTGAGACCCACCTAGATCCCAATACTTGTATATTATTTAGATTCCTGGTATGACACCATTCGTTCCCTTCAATATCATTACAATATGCCTTGGATACACTCCTTGGATCTAGCATTGATAATTAGGTTCCATGGTTATAGACCATAGGGCCCCTGTCTCTGCTTAGCTCCAATTTACCTTGGACGATCACCATGGATTTGGTATACATATTATTGTGGAATGAATTGGGATATGCTCCTTGGATTAGACTCTTACCCTTAGTCAGGATATAGTTACTACTGAGTTGGAAACCCTTGAGGTCTACATTTACTTAGTTATTACCTTGTAACTTCATTATTAAATGTCATTACAAGTTTCCTTGTTATAACTTGGAACCTTCACATTTGTTAACATGTGACTTATTTATAAACTAGTAATAATAAATTAATGGACTGGTTATGTTTATACACCAGCCAAGGGCTGAAGCAGGTAATTGGGAATTTAGTTACACTGTACTTCTTTACTTTATACATGCATTCCAGAACATTTTTACATTTCCATTACACATTCCAGATGTTATAGACACCATTGATGGTGGCCCATTGAGATTTATCTCACACCCTCTCTAGGTGCTGTTTGATACTCAGAGTAGACTACATGGTTGCAGTTGTTGAAAAAGGGAAGTATACGACTTCAAACACTTGATTGCTTACTATTTAGGATGGATCTTGATAGCAGATGACCAAGCCAGAGCTCGAGATTCTTGATATAGTCTTTTTTTACTTTATACTGTTGTGGAACATGTTATTCCTGCTATCTTGTATCCATGTTTTCTAGTTTTGTAGTGATATGACATATCATCAGTTGTTGAATGTTATTCCAGTTGTTTCAATTATTGTTACCGTTGTCTCTATTTTCCATTGTGCCTTATGTTTACTTATATTGATTCCACTATTTATGTATGTTTACCTTCATTAGTTGTGCTACACTTTGGTAATTAGGGCATACTCTCCCCACTGACATACCCTAGGTCCTCGCTGCTAGTCGGCAGCCTCTGGCGTTCGGGGAGATGCGCTTGAGGCCATGTGGCTTAGAGGGAACATGGTACATGTTAAGTAGAATCCAGGTCTGGGACATCACAATAATAAACTAAATCCATCCCCACTTCCATTTAATGGGATACAAAATCACCATTCGTGTGTACGGTGGACTACTGCCTCACGAACCGATGTCATTAATCTTCCATCATTGTCTCTCATGAAATAATATAATGATGGATTAAAAGTATATATATGATATTTTAAACATATTTATAATTCTGTAAATATGATAGCACATATATCTTTTTTTACTTTCCATCTCGTGGGGGATACAATAACATTGCTTAGGTGTACGGCAGATTACCGCCTCGTGATGCGATGTGATTCATTTTTCACTAATGCTTTACATAGAAGTTAATAAGGATAATGTTAATGAATGTATGTGATATAAATAAAATAATTATTATATTAATGACATATTTATCATTCTTAAAATATAATATATTATTTTATTTCTTACACTGAAAAATGATTACGTCGTTTGTGCACACGTGTGGACTACCGTCTCCACGAAGCGATGTGATTATTTTTTCATCACCAAAACACATGGATGATATATATAAGTATATTTAAAGAAATAATATAGTATTTATTATATTATTATAATTATATAAATATAAAATATTACTTACCTTTTTTCCATAATGATTTTTGAAAATGGAAATATTACTCATGCATACGTATAGCCCACCGTCTCCATGGTTGTATGTAATTAATTTCTCGTAACCATATTTAATGATCGCTTTTAAAAGTATGATTT
This sequence comes from Viscum album, assembly GCA_963277665.1. NCBI lineage: Eukaryota > Viridiplantae > Streptophyta > Magnoliopsida > Santalales > Viscaceae > Viscum > Viscum album. Next base: position 1,914,379,065 of record OY728155.1, read on the forward strand.
ATGTATAAATATGATTAATATGTGATTATTATTATTTTTTATATTCTAAAATAATGATATCTTTGACCGTGGTCAACACACCAAATCCTTTTCCAAACAATGAACTGAAGGTCCTCAAAACACCCGACATGGATTTAACTAATTAAGTATTTGAATATGTCATTAAGAAGAAATAAAATAAATGATTTGAGTATAAGGTATTAAAACTATACAAGGTTCTTAATAAATCAAATAATTTATATAATCTTTTTATACATGATTTAAAGGACACACATGGAACATCTAGACTCAAGGTAAGGGTTTTCTCATCTGTCTTTTACTTCAGTGAGACATATTCCATATTCAAAACTTATTTTTATTGTGTTGTGTATATAATGCACATGAATATATTTTATGATTATTTTTATGAATATTATTTGGATTTAAAAATCCATATGAGGTTCGCTCTTTTCATGGGGTTTTTATCCAGAGATTACCAAAGCTGTAATGGACTTCGTCTCAATCCCTTTATTGAGGCATATTGTAATGTTAGAAACCTATATTATTTTATGAGATGTATATAATACCCATTTATCCATGTTTTATCATTAAAATAATTATGTTAATGATAATTAAATTTTCATTTTAAGTTATTCTTTCATGGGGCTTACGATTGAAAAGATTACTAAAGTGGTAATGGCTTTATGCTATAATCACCTTTCTCTTCAGGATTGTTTATGTTGAAGGATATTTTTGAAGAAATAATATACTATTATTTTATTGAAACTAATATCTTTATTATCATCTGATTATGAATGTGTTTAAAATGTTTGATTTCATTTTCCTTACTAATTGATTAAATAAACATCAAAAAAGTCATTTGTAATTGATAATAATCATCTATTTTTTTGATTGGGTATCTTTATCTTACATATCCATGTTTTATGAAATGTTTTCAAAAATTTATTTATAAAAATAAATTATTTCTTGAAGATATTTTACATGGTCTTTGACATTATTTTAAAAGGTTTTAAAAGGTAATTTCTTAATGATTTTTAAATGTTTCACTTTTGACTCCCTTTTACAAAATGTTTTGAAAAGAATGTTTATTTTTTAACATTTACAACATGAACAAATTTTTCTGCCATCATGAAACTTATTTAATTTGAACCTTAATTTATATTCTTTCAGGTTTTTTTAAAAGAAAACAAAATTTCACAATATTTTTTGAATTTTTAGTTTTTAAAAAGTGGTTTTCAAAATGAAAAGGTTATTTTACTCAAAATTTTTTTAACGAAGTTTTAATGGTATTTACATTCATCAACATTAATAAATATTATTGTTACTTTTGATCCAATGTGGATATTTTGTAATGATACCATTCTCATTCATTTATGTATGGATTAATATTTTTTTAAATATATATGTTAGTCCCACTAGGTCAAATACGCTGAGGGGGGGGGGGGTGAATCGAGGTATGATAGATTAAAACCAATTCCCCTTTAGATATTGTTTCCTCATTAAAACATACTATTCTCTCTCTTTCGCATAGTAAATTATGAATATAAATTAAATCATGCATGAGACACAACAATTTTTCTTGGTGCACCATCACTAGGGTACATCCAAGGATCATACAACGATAATGTGACAATATACCAAATCCACTAAAAGTGCACTACTGTTCACAATGTTTGGAGAAGACTCACTGTCCCTCCTAGTTTACAATCAATCACTATTTTAAAGCTCACTAATCTCTCAATTAAAGTGTGGTCACTGATCCTTTAGAAGATAAAATCATAGTTTATAGACTTGTAGGTCCCTTCATTATCTCAAATGAATGCATCCTCTACTATATGTAGATGCTCTGTTGTTGTACCACTTTCATACACTAATGAATACCACTTTACCATAGTCTAATATGCAATCCATTTAAAACATTTCATCCAATATCACTATCTTGGAAAAGATCCTTCTTTTGCGAAGATCAACCAGCCTTTGTGAGGCTCCCTTCCTTTCATGAAGCCCAATAACTTCAAAAATCACACCTATTTCACAAAGCTCAAATAGTATTCATAAACCTCCTGCATTTCCCCAAAAATCACTTAAACTTTTCGAATTCACTTACTTTTGCGAAGCTCAGATCATTCAGTTGGATTTTACAGTCTTCGCGAACTTCTCTACAAACCACCTTCATGAACCACCTGTGGAAACCACCTTTGTGAACCACCTCTATGAACCACCTTCATGAAAATGGAGACATATAATTCTCGTTGAGTATCGACCACACTTATGAAGGGTGTAGAAGCCTCTTTATAGGCATTTACACCAACTCCAGAACCTTTTGGGCCACGTCAGCACCATTTCGCGGAACTCCCAATTTTTTGCCGCAATGCTCCATTTTTAGCGAAGATCCACAAATATTTTTCATTCACAATGATCATAATAAATATAGAGCCTTTTTTCAAAACTTTACACTGCTGCGATGCTCCACTCGTAATGCACCTCACCTTCGCCATTCGTGATGTTCGTCGTAATCGTAGAGATCACCTTCAGAATTCTTTGATCCTCTACGAAACACTCTTCATGAATCCCATATTCATGAAACTCATTCCTTTTCCATGTTTTGAGGAGATCTTCAATGAAATAAATATTTCTAAATGCTAGCCAAACTCCAAATTTTAGACACCAAAAAATTGGAAAACACTGAGAAACTACGCCACCTTAGACACCTACTTTGGAAAACACTAACCATCCTCATTCCTAGTCATCTGTCTTTGTCAAAAAATACAATCATACCAAAAAACAAAAAGAGGAACCCTTCAGGTATTTTTTACCAATAGTACCCCCTTTGGGTTTGTTTATAACTCTCTAAAAAAATATCTCTTTATAGCTTCATCCATCCTCTACCACCATTCACTTCATGCAATTTTGATAGTGATTATAGATCTACTTAACACATACTATAAGCCCACATGAGCAATGCTCGGTATGAGAAACAAGAGTATAATGAAAAGTTTATCAATGAATCACTTCATTCCTGACACCAATTATTAAAACCAAACAGCCAAAAAATTTCTTTCATCATGAACCTCAGCTATCGTGATATATCTTCTTTGATCGAACACTTCTAGCATCATCATATTTAAAAATCCTTTGACTTCACTACTTGAGTTCTTGTGTTCTGGAATGATTAAAGCTGTCCAAGATAATCTCTGAATACTTCCTCATCATGTTACTCCCCCTATCATCTTCTTCACATATCTTGATTAACTCCCCCCATCTCACTGCTCTACCTGTCAGCTTCTCCCCGTGTTTTTGATGAATACATTTTCTCCCTTTTACTAGCCACTCCCTTTTACTAGCCATAATTTCTCCCCCTTTGTCAATGAACCCAAAGGTTACTCCTTTGTGGTCTACAAAATAGTAAGAAACACAGATTAGTACATTAGGAAAAAACACACCATACCTCAGGGAGAGGGGGTCCCATATCTACACTTTTTCAAGTGTGGGGAGTTGACTAAAATCCCAGAGCCAGTCGATGCCTCCTAAAAACTTCTTGGGGTAAGGCCTTTGTTATAATTTTATCAACCTATTGTTCTATAGGAATATACTCTAACTTTACAAGCCCTTTATCAACCTTATCCTTGATAAAATGATATTTAATTTCAATGTTCTTTGTCCTTGAGTGATGGATAATATTTTTGATAAGATTTATAGAACTTGAATTATCATACTGGATTTCAATCAGAGACTACACTTCAACTCCCATGTCATCAAGTGACTGCTTCATCCACAATAAATATGTACATGATTTAGTGGTCATAATATACTCAGATTCTGCGGTGCTTAATGAAATGAAATATTTTTTCTTTATTAGCCAAGAAATACACATTCCACAAATATATAATGCACATATGGATGTTGATTTACTGTCATCTACTAAACTAGAACAATTTGCATATGTATATCCCAATAGCTCTGGCTGATATTTTTCAGTATACATTAAACTGAAATCCATAGTTCCCTTGATATACCAAATTATTCTTTTTACTAAAAGCATATGGATTTCCTTGGGATTTCTTTGATATATCACTTCTTGGCATATGGAAAAAATAATATCAAGTCTTTTCACTATCAAGTACTATATGTTACCAATGATTTACCTATATTCTGTGATATTAACTACTTTTCCATCATTATATTTTGATAGTTTTATCTGGGTAGAAACTAGAGTTTTCATCTATTTGAAATTTTCCATTATAAATATTCTTAGAACCTCATTGGAATATTTGGATTGAGAACTGAAAGTGTAATTCCTCCCTTGTGTCACTTGTAAACCAAGGAAAAACATCATCTCACCAATCATTGATATTTCAAACTCACTTTTCATGAATTTTAAAAACTGTCTTCATTGTTCTTCATATGATCCTCCAAATATTATGTCATTGATATAAACCAGTTCCATCATCCTTCGATTATTATCATTATTGACATAGAGATTGTAATAAATTCCACCACATTGAAATCCAAGCTTCTTAAAATACTGATCTAGTCTTGAATACCATGATTTTGGTTCTTTCTTCAACCCATATAAATCCTTCTTCAGCTGAAAAACTTTGTTCTCATATTCATGAATAAGAAAACCATCTGGCTGCTCGATATGCACTTCTTCTTCTAGAACTCCATTCAGAAATGTAGAATTGAAATCCATCTGGAAAACTTTGAACTTCCATTGAACTACATTGAACAAAAATAATCTGATTGCATCCAGCCTTGCAACAGGTGCAAATGTCTCAACAACATAAATCCCCCCTATCTGGAAGTAAAATTTTCACATTTATCATGCTTCGTTAAAAATCACGGAACCATATTCATTAATCTTGTTATGAAATACCCATTTAGTTTTGAGTAAATTCTTATCTGTTGGATTTGAAACAATATCCCATGTCCGATTCTTCTCAATTTGGTATAGATCTTCGTTCATAACCTAAACCCAATTTTCATCTCCAGCTGTATCGGCAAAACATTTAGGCTCTGCCTGAGACATGAAATATGTATACTGTAATGACTCCATTCTTCTTGTTTGAACAGGTGTTGTTTGATCAACAATGATATTTTTCCTATCAATTTCATCTTGAATATTTAGATTCTTCATAGATACAGACTTTACTTCCTCTTGCTCATCATCAATATCTTATTCTAAATCAACATTTGCCACTTATTCCCCCCTGTGTTGCTTGCCTCCTCATCACTTTTATTAGGAATCTGTTCACTATGTTATTGAATATTTTCTTTATTTTCCACTACAGTGACAAAATTTCTCATAACTAATTTTCTTAGCCTCTTATTGAATCATTTATATGCTTTTATCTTTCTTGAGTAGCTTAGGAATATCCCTTTATGTCCTCATGACTGAAATTTACCATGTTTTTATTTGTTTAGAATAAAGCACTTACTTCCAAATATTAGAAACTATTTTAATGTTGGATTATTTTTTTACTACGTCTCATACAGAGTATTTTTTTCCTTTGGACACAATAGAGCCTTGTTAGAAATTTATACAGATGTCAAGACTGCTTCCTTCCAAAATTTATCTGGTAAGTTTTTTCAATAAGCATTATTTTGGCCATGTTGTTGATGATTTGATTTATCCTCTCAAATACTCTATTTGATTGGGGTGTTCTCACTAAAGAAACTTTATGCCTTATCTCATGTTTCTTGATATAGTCTTCCACTTCACTATTTGTGAATCCCATACCATTATCTGTATGAAACTTTAAAATTTTCTGCTCAAACAACCTTTTAGATTCCCTTCGATACTATTTTATACAACTGAACATGTCGTACTTATGGAAAATGAAAAATACTCATGCCATTATTCTATAACCATCAATTAAAAGAAAGTAATATCTCTTCCCATCAATGGATATGGGTGAGATAGGTCCACATACATCATCATGCACCAATTCAAGCACTCTTGTTGACATCTGTTCTTTTTTATTTGTATGTTTTTTTGATGATATTATCTTGTTGACATGCATCACACATTTGAGTATGATCTATTGATAGCTTATGGAGGTATATAGATATATCACACTTTACCAGATCTTCTAGGGATGGTTGGAATAGATGACCAATTAGTTTATTCTATAACTTGTTTTCTTCCTCTCTGGATAAAAATAAAATATCTTTTTCACCACTTACAAGTTATAGGTTTACCTTTATCATTTTTCCTTATAGAAAACTGCACATTATCTTCCTTTTATGATACACGTCTTCTTGGTAAATCTTATAGAATTCCCTGAGTCACATAGTTGACTGATGCTAAGAAAGTTGTGACTGAGACCTTTTATAACTAAGACATCATCATGTATCATTTCTTACCCCCCAAACCTGGCCTTTCTTGAGCCAATTATCTTTAGGGATTCATGATTTCAAAACTTGAAAACTTCTTATTTTTCATATTTTATGCCTGTAACAAGATCCTTATTGCCTGTCATATGGGATATGCAATCGCTGTGAAGGATCCATACACTAAAATGATCTGATGCTTTAAGGGAAATTTATGCAACCACTGCTTTCTCAGCTCTTTTATTTTTGATCCATGTTTTTGACTTCATACTCGGTATAGACTGATAGTCTTGATCTCAATCAGAGTATGATGGTACAACTTCATCCTATAGAGCTACAAATCGATTTCATGTTTTCAGCTCTCCCGTTGATTCTTTTATTTGTTGCTTGTGACCTCTTTGGTTCTGCTTTGACATATTCCTCTACAAGGTTGATGTGAAATATCTAGCCATGTACCCAAATCCTCCAAACCAAAAAAATTTCCCTCAAAAGATATTATAGAATACTAATCTCTTTTTGGATGCCAGTGTTGTTCTTTTTCCCTTCTATATCTCTTAACTGTGGAAAACAAATTTTTTGAGTGTCCCATATTTCCACAGAAATAGCACCTGATGCAGGGTACATTCATAAATGTCACTTCTACACCATTGGGTGTACCTTGGGTTCTCCGAATCTTTAGATTCTTCTTTGTACCCAAATCAACTTTCAATCTCGGAGCAGGTGCTTGTAGTATGACTTCAAATTTCACAACGTTTTGTTTTAGATCAACCCCCAAACCATCCTTAACATCTAAACATGATTGTTGTTTCTTTTCTATGGGACCACTATGCTCCAGTTCCAACTTTTTGGCCTGATGAATGATCTTCTTTCCCAGTATCTTATTAGGATTCAAGAGTTTTTCTTGATCCTTTACTTTTCATTGTAGATCGAAAACTTTTTCTTCACGTTCTTCGATATGTTAGATTTGATCCCTTCTACTATTAGTCAAACTATCAATTTCACTCTTGTGTTCCTTGATTTTGACCATATACTCATCAACCTTTTCTGAGATATTTGGTGTTGGAGACTTAAGTTTTTCAATTTCTTCTATCAACTTAGACTTGTCTTATTCATACTGCTGAATATAGAGTTTGGAATCATAAACCACTTTGTTGGATTTGGTCATTTTATCCCTCCAAACATCTATCTCTTCAAGAGCGACTTCTAAATTAGTTTGAAAATAAACTCTCCCCTCAAAATATTCTTCATCAATTTCAGTTTATTCCTTTTTATTAGTACTACTGACAACTACCACCATTGCATTTTTTCCTCAATATTTGCAGTCCTACAATTATTTTTCCTTAGATTCTTATGAACTGTTGAAAATAGATTCTTATTTTTGAAGAAATTTCTATTATAATTTTTCTTTCCTTTCACGTAGGATGAAGACTTATTTATGGGTATTTCAACTTCATCCTCTTCATCTTCTTGAAACTTATTTGGGCACCTTTCTACAAGATACCCAACCTTTCCACATTGAAATCATGCAAGTGGAAGTTTCCCTTTGAACTTTACATTTTCTCTTTAGAGATTTGAGGAAATAAATGAAATCACCTCATCTGTCTCTTCATCTTCATTTCCATATTCAATGGAGAGCTTATTCATGGCCTTGAATTCCACCTATTTGTATTTCCACTTTTCCACAACATTGTTATCATCTTTTCTCATTTCATATGTTACAAGGGTATAATGCAAGTTTTCTAATGTCAACCCTTTTGGATCTTTATCTTCCAATACTGAAACTTTCATATTGAACTGAGGTGGAAGTTTCTTCAATATATACTTCACAATATTTAAATCTTCAATGAATTATTTAATACCATGCATATATTTTACTACAACATTCAACCTATCAAATAATGCATCAAAAGACTCATTTGGGTTCATTCTTAGATCTTCATACTTGTTCTAAAGAACCTACAACTTAGCCTCTCTGACCTTTGATTCACCTTCATAGATATTCAATAGATTTTCCCACATAACAAGTGATGTTTTTCATAACATCACCTTTGTATAAATTTCATTGGATAGGGCTTACCCAAAAGAATTTATTATATTTGTGTCAGCATCCAATTCCATTCTTTCAGTTTTTGATAAAGAGACACTATCAATATTGGATGAATTTCCATGCATTACTAATGTGAATACATCCATTCCAAAAGATCAGAAATAGTTTTGCATTTGATTATTCCACAATTGAAAGTTGTTACCATAGAAGATAAAAATTCCTTTGTGATTTACCACCTCTATTTCTTCTACTGAGAGAGAACTACATACTTTCAACCTTTTTATATGATACTAATTGTTAGTCCCACTAGGTCAAATACCCTGGGGGGGGGGGGTTAATCAAGGTATGAAAGATTAAAACCATTGATCCTTCAGATCTTGTTTCATTTTTAAACAAAACACTCTTCTCTCTCTTTCCCTTATTAAAGTGTGAACATAAATTAAATCATGCATTGGACACATCAATTTTTCTTGGTTCACCCTCATTGGGATACATCCAAGGAGAATACAATGGCAATGTGCCAATGTACCAAATCCACTAAAAGCGAACTGTTATTCACAATGTTCAGAGAAGACTCACTATCCCTCCTAGTTTATAACTAATCACTATTTTAAATCTCACTTCTCTCTCAATTGAAGTGTGCTCACTACTCCTTCAAAATATCCACTAACAGTTTATAGACTTGTAGGTCCCTTCATTATCTCAAATGAATTCATCATCCACTGTATGTATATGATTTGTTGATATCCCACTTTCATCCACTAATGAATACCACTTTTCTACAATTCACTAGGAATTCCATCTAAAACACTTTTGCAAAGCTCACTGTCTTCGCGAAGCTCCTTCTTTCATAAAGATCAACTAGCCTTCATGAAGCTCCCCGCCTTTTACAAATCTCACTACCTTTTCAAAGCACACCTCTTTCACAAATCTCAACTAGTCTTCATGAATCTACTATCTTTTCAAAAATATCACTTATCCTTTTTGAATTCTCTTACTTTCTCAAAGCTCAAATCATTTGGTTGGATTTTATAACCTTCATAAATTTCTTTGCAAACCACCTTCACGAACCACCTCTATGAACCAAATTCATGAACCAACTTTGTGAACCACCTTCCTGAACCTAGAGACTTATAATTATCGTTGAGTCTCAATCACAATTTTGAAGGGGGTAGAAGCCTATATAAAGGTGTTTCCATAGACTCCAGAACCTTTAGGGCCATGTTAGCACCATTTTATAGAGCTCCCAATTTTCCGTCCCAATGCTCCATTTTTTGAAAAGTTCCAAGGACATTTTTCATTCACAATGCTCATTATAAACGCAGATCCTTCCATCAAAACTTTTCTCCACTGCGATGCTCCACTCGCAATGTGCCTCATCATTGCCGTTAGCATTGCTCGTTATAATCACAGAGATCATTGTCAGAATTCTTTGATACTCTACAAAACACTATTCATGAATCCCATATTCATGAAACTCATGACTTTTCCATATTTTTATGAGATATTCAAGTAAATAAATATTTCTCAATGCTAGAAAAATTCCAAATTTTGGACCCCAAAAATTTGGCACACTGTGAAACAACATCACCTTAGACACCTGCTTTGGAAAACACAAACTGTCCTCATTACCAGTCATCTGGATTTTTCAAAAAACATAATCATACCCAAAATAACTGAGAGGATTTATTGAGGGATTTTTCCCAACAATATTATTATGGAATATTTTCCTTTCCATAGGTTAATCATGTTTCAAAAAAATTATTATGGAACCTATTTATTTTGCATAGGTTAATAAAATTATAAAATGAATAATGATTACTCCAATGATTTTTATAATGAAATTCAATCTCTATGTACTTTATTTATGGTTTTTGGAAATTGTTATACAATGGGTGTTCCCAGATAGCATCAGGTAGGCCCGATATAACTTATATGATGGGTGTGCCAGATAGCGCTAGGTGAGCCCAATATAGCTTATACGATAGGTGCACCCATATAACACTCCAATGCATTGGGTAATTATTATTTTCTTCAAAGAATTATATTAGAAGTTAGATATATGGTTATTCCAATTGTAAGTGTTATGTAAGGGTTTTATTATGATGATGTCCCAAGATACCAACATGTTTTTTATGCTTGATATGGGTTATAAATGTTCTCTTTGATCAATATTGATATCACATGGATCCTAATTATTGATTCTGATGACTCTTGCATTTGTTAAAGATTTTTTTTCATGTTTTCACGTTTTATGATCTAGGCATTGATGGGTATGGGTAATATTATTTTATGCTCATTCACTTTGATTATGTTATCATACCCTTATACTCATATTATTCTCACTAATGAAATTTAATTGTTAATGCCTATATTTACTATTACTGAGCATTTGAACTCACCCTTATTATGTTTTCCTTTTACCTAGATTATCATAAATTAAGTTAAATGAATTATGTCTATAATAGTTTCATATAGATGATAATGATGACCTAATGTGAAAGAAATAAAAGATGGGTTTTGTGTGATAAATGTTATTTTAAATACATGGGTATTGTTTATGTAAGAGTTTTTCCTAATTCTCCAAAACTCTAAATGTAAAATCTCTTTGTGAATTTAAATGATCTAATATTTTACTTTTGATTTTATAAGTTTTGGATGGAAAAAATTGGGCCACCTTCATCGATATAAAAGAAAAAAATGTAAAGTTTATGATTTTATTGCTGGATCTAGGAGTGTGGGTTTAGGGCTATTAGATTTTGATAGAAAAATATTATTATATATATCCTAATACTTATCCATTTGTAGAAATCTATACGTTTCTTGTGAAATTTAATAGCGATAGGTAATGAATTGTCTCCCATCGTGAATCCATTTAAAAAAATATTGATTTATGATATCCGACTTCTTTTAATAAAAAAATAAGTGTTATAATACTTTAAATTCATATAATTCTTGGTATTTATATGTTCTAACAAGTTTCTGACATGAAAACAATTTATATCAAATATGATGACTATATGTGTGTATATATAAATAATATAATTTTAGGTTTCTAAGATCCTACCTTTTATAAATTTGTTTATTTTGTGATATTTGAATATTACTGAATCAAATAGGATGGATATGAATCAAAATTGGAAATATTCCAATCATATGACAAAATAGTATGAGGATGGGGTGAAAGAGTTTATCAAGTTTTAAAAAGATCATGTATATGAACCTTCTCAAATACCCTATTCATGTTTAAATTGTTGTTATTAAAGGATAATTAGTCCAGAGGATTTGGAATAACACTTAATATATCATAAAAGAAATCGAAATTATACACGTTGGAATAAACATGGGTAAGAATTGAATGTATCTAGAGATATATATAACACTTCATTTTATGGATCAACTGATATAATTAAAAATGTTAACAATGATGAATACCATATTGATGATTTGATTATAGGTGTGAAAGATGATGAAGATTTTATTTAGGAAATAACAATGATAGTTTAAGATAAAATTTATGATTTTACAAAACTATTTCAGAAATTAAAGAGTTGTGTAAAGATTCCATTGTATAATGGTTGTACTAAATATACAATGTTTTCAACCATAATGAAGATATAAAATGTAAAAAATAGAAACAGATGGAGTGGCACCAACTTTAATGAACTACTTTATCTCTTGAATGATATGATACCAAAAGATAATAAGCTTCATTACCAAACATATGACACTAAAAAATGCTATATTTAATGGTTATGATGTTTGAAAGAATACATGCCCACACAAATGACTGTATACTATTTCATACGAACCATGAATCACTTAGAAAATACCAAAAGTGTGGTTCATCTTGATGCAAGAAGGTTGAATTAAGTTCTTTGAAATTTGTATGGTACTTTCTAATCATTACAAGTTTTAGGAGCCTATATGGAAGTTAAGAGACTGCATAGAAATTGATGTGGCACATAAATACAAGAAATAAATATGGTAGACTTCATCACCCAATAAAATATCCTTAGTGGAAGAAAATTGATCATGAGTGTCTAGAATTTGGAAATGATCCAAGAAACTTCATCTTGTTTTATTAGTAGATGGAGTGAATCCTTTTGGTTTTGAAATCAACACTCATAGAAAATGGATGATTATGTTTATAAATTATAACTTTCCACCATGGTTATGCATAAAGAAAAAATACATTATGTTGTATATGCTTATATTAGGACCAAAATAACCAGGTAATGATATTGAAGTTCTTTTAGATCCATTGATCGAATATGTGAAATTAATATGGGATTCATGTGTTACTTTGTTTGATACTTATAGAAATGAATATTTCACATTGAAATCCATATTATATGGGATGATAAATGGATTTCATTATTATGTAAATTTGTTAGGATATAACATTAAAGGAAATCAATGGTGTCCCATTTTTGAAAAATGTTTACAATAAATTAGGTTAAAACATTCATTGAATATCGTGTTTCTAGGACATTATAGATTTATACCCCAATAATATAAATACTAATCTTGGATAACATAATTTGATAGCAATTTAGAGCAATTTTTAGCACCATTTCCAATAAAAGGTGATCAACTATTCAAGAAATTAATGGATAATACCAACAATTTTTGTAAACCTTCTTAAAAAACCTTAAAAAAACCTATTGAAAAAATAGATAAGTTTTTTTTTAAAATTACTGTATTGTACTTGTTTGTTCGTCAAAAATTTTCTTAATGTAATGCACGTGGAAAAAAATGTATCTGATAGTGTAAGTGGAAAATTACTAAATGTACCTGATAAATAAAATGGTAACATTAATACTAGGTTGGATGATATTGATATCGGGTTACATGAAGAGTTGGTTCCAGTGAAGGGTGAAAGACAAACTTTTCTTCCTCCAACTGCTTACACTATTTCCAAGAAAGAGAGATATTTGTTTTGCAACTTCCTGAATGATGTAAAGGTTCTAAAGGGGCATTCATCAAATATCAAGAACATATTTTAAATAAATTATTTAAATTTAAAGTTCCTAAAATCACATAACTGTCATTTTTTGATGCAAGATCTAATGCCTGTAGCTTTATGGAGTATTTTTCCTAAGAATTTCCATCAAACATTAACCAAGATTTTTTTTTATTTTCAAAGATATGTGAAGTATTGTTATAGACCCAAAAAAATTTCCTACCATAAAAAATTAAATTACTATCATATTATGTAAATTGAAGATGTTCTTCCCATCACCATTCTATGATATGATGGTTTAATTGATGGTTCTCTTGGTTAGAGAGATTTGGATATGTGGTCTTATACATTATAGATGGATGTACCCCATTGAATGGTATATGAATATTTTGAAAGGGTATATCAAAAATTTACGTCATCCATAATCTTGTATTGCATAGTGATATATTATTAAGGAAGTTGTTGATTTATGTACCAACTACCTATCTGATGTAGAAAAAATTGGTCTACCCAAATCTCGTCACAGCAGGAGACTTGTGGGTGATGGGATTTCTAGAATAGATGTTGTCGTAATTACCATTAAAGAGTGGGATAAGGTTCACCTTTACATTTTACATAATAGTTTAGAGGTTACACCATAGGTTAAAAACCAAAAAATAATTCTTAAGCATTTCAATCCATCAATGGATGAAATATAGATATCAAATACTCATAATAGATAGTTTATATGATGGGTTGAGACCATATTTTTAAGAATCCAACTAAAAATTTAATTTCAATTTCAGAACGACTTCAATGGATATACAAAGGACTAAGTATTCATGTATTATCTTATAATGGTTATGTAATTAATGGTTATACATTTTATATAAAGTAACATGATGAATGCAGTACCATACAAAATAGTGAAGTTGCACTTGTGGATGAAGCGATGCATGTATCTGGTACCAAGGAAAGAAATCCAATTCATGTGAATATGTTATACTTTTGTATCATTAAAAAAATATAGGAGTTGTATTATAAAACATTCCAAGTGCCTATTTTTCAATGAAAGTAGGTTGATAATATGAGTACAATTAAAATTGATGAATTAGGATTTGTAAAAGTGTATTTTAGTAAGGAAGGGTACAAGGATGAACCATTCATAAATGAATTGAGAAGGCCCAAATAGAATCAATGTAACCATTAATAGAGGGATGGGGTGAATCAATGATATATTTTTCTTTTATGTTATCTTTATTGTATAACAACCTTCACCTTGGTTTGTCATACATAATTATAAAAAATTGATGGTAGAGAGCAGTGGTGAGACAAATGAAAACCCTAATGTGGGCGATGTGAAATCTAAAGTTGATAATTTAAGGAACTAACCAGATTGTGGATCAGTAGTTGATTATGGAATTGGTCACAAGGATTTTCTCAATATATTCGCAAAGAAGACTTCAGATGCCTTTCGGGAAATTGATGGATGTAAGAAGAGCTTTGTAGAAGCTGTCAAGAATACAAGAATTGTTTTCTTGATTGTGAGTCTGCATCCTCAGGAAGGATCATAAGGAAAGGGCTCATTGCACATGTCTCTGCGAATCAAAATGCGGTTGAAGAGAGGATTAAGCTATGAAGATTATCGATCATTGATCGAGTTGTGGTGCCCAAAGGGTTGAAGCCATGGAAATTCAGCGATCTCACTACAAGTATTGCTGAAATTTGGGGATTTGCATATTGGAAAATGACTGCAATGGGTCATGGGTTCTATCATATAATTTTCCCTTCAGATGAAATCAATCAATGAGCATGGAGTCTTGAATCATTCCCTCTATGACCTAGCTTTATTCACATTCATGAATAGTATTGGAACTTCGATCCCAATGCTGTAAAAAATACTTTTTCATAGGTCTGGATACGGGTATGAAATCTGAACTAGTTTTATTGGCATCCTCAGATTCTTTGGGACATCACTTAATCTGTTGAAAATCCTATTAGGCTTGAATAACAGACTGACAATCCTACTTTTGGTCATTATGATCGAATTCTTATTGAAGTTAATATGGTTGAAACCTTGGTGGAGGAGGTAGTACTAAATACTCAGGATGAAAACATCACTTTGGGTATATTGTATGAAAGGAAACCCAAATTCTGTCTTAACTGTCACTTATTTGGGAATTGGCTTCGAATTTTAACAGAAATAAAATGTTTCATTTCTATAACATTCAAGGACATGATGAGGAAAGATATAGGAAAAACAAATGGAAAATCTAAATATCCCACTAATTCAGGTCCTTCCAGGCTTAAGGAACCTTAGGATGACCCTCCTAATAGTCCTGATCCGGTTTCAGATTCTGGTGATGCAGATACAACACCTGCTATCCTAGATGATGGTCCTAAGGTGGAAAATATGCAGAATGAACTTGATAAAGATAATTCCCCCTATGATTAATCTTTTCTTAATGGTGATAATTGTGATGATTGTCTGTGATTAAATCAGAGTGATGTTGATGGTATCTCTATGAGTAATCCTTTACTTCATAATCAGATGAATGTATTGCCTCCTAATAATTCCATTGCAATAGAATTTGCATCGTTGGAGCAGATTATGATCACTGATTCTACTATTCATGACCATGTTCATGCTCCTGCCTCAGTCACTTCTCTTCTTGACCCTGCTGATAATGTTGGTGCAATAGATGATGCCACACTTTTTGACCCATCGGGGGTCTTCATGCAGATTCAAACAACAAAGACTGCCAAAAGGATTTTTCCTACTAGTCTCTTTTCTGCTCCAGTTGATTCAGTTAACAGATTCTCCCTTCTTAGTACTGAGAAACATATTGAGGATGATGATGCCCCTGCTTCTATGGATTATGACCTAGATAACTCTATTGATATTAACAATACTATCTCTAATAAAGACATGATTAAAAAAAATATGGGCCTAGCACTAGGATCAGATAAAAAAAACGAAGATCCTCTTTTGCAACTATTAGGGGACTGGGAACACCCCCACAGTCAGATCCCGTAGAAATCTTATTATGACCAATAGACCTATATTAGTTGGAATTGTAGAACTAAGGATGAAATTTGAGAAATGTAACTCTTTCAAGTGGGAATCTATGGGTTACTCCTTCATTGTAAACAATCATTTTTATTCGAGCATTGAATCCTTGTGGGTTTTAAATCATGACAACATTAGTATTAGATCTATTTTGGATGATTCCAGTCAGTCACTATTTCATATAGTCTCAGTAATGCTTCTATTTCTGTGACATTTGTTTATGCCTCCAACCTATACATAAAAATAAGATAATTATGGAGGAATTTAGTTGATATCTTTGAGAATATGGCCACTAGCTGGGTTATTCTTGGTGACTTTAATACTGTCCTGAGGCCTGAGGAAAAAACTAGTGAGAATTTCTGTCGTATCTTAGCCTCTAACCTTTCATCTTTAATTGATAAATGTGGTCTTACTAAGGTACCTATTTCTAGAACTGATTTCACTTGGATTAGATACACCATTCATGGGAATCAAGCAAGTAAATTAGACAGATTCTTTGTACAAGTGGATGAGATGAATAGGATGATTGATGTGTCTAGGAGAAATCTACCGAGATTGTATTCCGATCATAATCCTATACTCATGGATTTCTATTTCAATAGATTAAGGCCAGCTCCTCTCCATTTTAAGTTTAATAATGATTGACTTGTTATACCAGGCTGCAGAGAAATTGTGTTGGATGCATGGGAAACTATTTTCTCAGGTATCCCCTCTCATGTATTATGTTTTAAGTTAAAGTTATTTAAGGAAAGACTGAAGAAATGGAGTAAGGAGTCATTTTACTCTATGGATAATGATATTATAAAGGCTGAAAATGTGTTCTTAAATTGTCAAAAAGAAAATCTGCACCAGGATCTACCTCCTTAGGAGGAAATACAGGCTGCTTCAAATCTGGATAGACTTTTGACCCTTAAAGGAAACCTGGTTCAGAACTAATTTAACCTTAGATTGTTGAAGTAAGGAGACATGAATTCAAATATTTTTCATTGTATGAATAAGGAAAAATTATCCAAGAGAAGCCTGAATTCAATTACTATTGATGGAAACCTATTATGCTCTGAGAATAACATATCAAATGTTGTGACACTTTATTTTGAGAAGCTATATTCAGATACTGGGAATGATAACTCTGAACAAATTATTAGGTGTTTTGAACCCTCTATTAGGGAGGATCAAAATAAAAGTCTTGCTGATATCCCTCATGCAAATGAAGTAAATGATGCTTTATTCTCTTTGAATATATATAGTGTGGTTGGTCCTAATGTATTTACTAATAATTTATTCATTTTTTTTGGGATATCATTCATCATGATGTTGCAAATGCTGTGAATGAATTTTTTAGATCATCTTATATTCCCTTTGGAATGGATGCTATTTTTTTCTTTAATTACTAATAAGGAGAATGCTCTTGATATTAAGGAATTCATACCTATTTCTATTGGTAATACAATGCAAAATATAATTAGTAAGATCATGGCTAAAAGATTAGGTGAGATTACCAAGGACCTCATCTCGTGTAATCAATTTGGGTTTGTTCTGGGGAGAAATATACAAAAATGTCTTTGTACTACCTCTGAATGTTTTAATTCTATGAATAGAAAGGTAAAGGATGGAAATATGGAATTGAAGATTGATATCTCCAAAGCCTTTGACACCATCAGATGGAGTTTTCTATTTACTATTCTCAAATTGAATGGGTTCTCCCAGAAATTCATTGGAATGATTGGTTCCATTTTAAAGAGTGATAGGCTCTCTATTATGGTTAATGGTACCCCCAGGGGTTTTTTCAGTGCCCCAGAGGAGTAAGACAAGGTGATCCTCTTTCTGGTATGCTCTTTACCATTGTAGAAGATTATTTGAGTTGGTGTCTCACTGATCTGGATAATTTTGGGTGGTATCAGAGGATGAGAGTTGGGAGGGATTTATGCAGCCCATCTCACTTATTCAATGATGATGACATATTTATATTTGGGAGAGAAGATAAAGGCATCATCTCTTGTATTAAGGGTATCTTCTCACACTATGAAGAGGTTGCAGGTCAGGTTATTAGTTGGGGAAAATCGTCTGTCATCTTTGGTCGAGGAATTGTAATTTCAAGGCAAAACAGAATTTCTTGTAATCGTGGGGTTAGAATAGGATATATACCTTTTACTTACCTTGGGGTACCACTTTTCTGGGGCAGAGTTAAGATATTTCATCTAGAAAACATTACTCTGAGGATTACAAATCAGTTTGTAAGATGGAAGGGGAAAAGTCTATCCCAAGTAAGGAGAATCTGTTTGGTCAACTCAGTGATAACTTCAATGTCGTGTACTCTTTCTCTTTATATAGATGCACCAGATCTCTTAACAAGGAATTAAATGGTAAAATCAGAAATTTCATATGGAATAGGTCAATTCATGAAATGAATCTTGTTAATGTAGCCGGGAAGGACTTCATCAAACCTGTTCATATGGGTGGTTTGGGAATAAAAGATATAAGGCTTTTCAATGACACTCTGATTAAAAAATTCATATGGAAGCTCATCTCCATTTCTGACCAGTCTCTGGATTTTCTTGCAAATAGGTTTGTTGGGAAACTTCATACAGGGTATGTCAATTATACCAGTTCAACTGTCTGGCCTGCTCTAAAAAAGGCTTATGCTGACCTCATGGTCTGTTCAAAATGGGTGGTGTGTAAACAGTTACATTTGAACTGTTGGACTACTCCTTAGCCATCTCGGCCCATTAGTGATGATTGTTTCATTCCATATTATCTAAAAAATGTTACCATTTATGATTTTAATGAAAATACAGATCTCAATGGGATGCTAACAAGTAGTATTTAGTTGGAAATATCAAGATACTGCTTCAATGAATGTGGTACTTTGGTCTGGATGCCCAATATGCTTGGAAATTTCACCACAAGGGAGTGCTATAACAATATTTATGGTGTCTCACTGAATCCTCCACGTTGGGTCACTGATTTTTACAAATCTTTCATTCCTCCTTCTCACTCGATATTAATCTAGAAAATTTGGAAGCAGAGGCTTCCACTTCATGTCAACTTGCAGCGCACTGGACTCCATCTGGCTTCGGCATGTATGTTCTGTTTAGAGGCGGATGAATATCTTTCACACATTTTTGTATCTTGTAAATTTTCATGTAGGTTATAGTAATATATGAAAGATATTTTCTACTAATCTCTCAACACCCGATCTGTTGATGGGCTATTACAGTCCATCTGCGGGAGTGAATGCAGTGAGCATATCCAGTCTCTCCTGCTTGCTACCTATTCCAGTGTTATCTCTTTCACATGGAAGTCAAGAAATGACTTTCTATTCAGTAATTCTGAGCCATCATTTCATGCTTGGGTTCTATTATTACATTGTGCAATTCAAAATTCTTCTAACATTCAGACTGGGTCCATGAAAAATGATGTTTATGATCTGGTTTTGTTGAGGTCACTAGGTGTCAATGGCAGGATGAAGAAGCCAATGATGATGAAATATGTCAGATGGATACCACCCATCTCCTGATGGCTGAAGGTCAATGTTGATGGAGAAGATTTTAGAGCACCAGGTCCTTCTAGATGTGGTGGTGTTATCCGTACTTATCGAGGCTTTGTGAAAGGATTTTTTTTCATTATATTGGAAATGGATATGAAATTGAATAAGATCTATGGACAATGATAAAAGCAATCAGGTATGCTATCCACTATGGTTT
This sequence comes from Viscum album, assembly GCA_963277665.1. NCBI lineage: Eukaryota > Viridiplantae > Streptophyta > Magnoliopsida > Santalales > Viscaceae > Viscum > Viscum album. The sequence continues at coordinate 1,914,399,164 of OY728155.1, forward strand.
TCATGACCTATGGATTGAGTCAGATTCGTCTGTTGCAGTCTAGATTCTCAAAGATCAATCAAGGAATGTGCCATGGAAGATGTTATAGGCCTGGAGTGATTGACTTTGGTTTATGGAATTACTATCTCTTGAAGGCACACATGTCTACCAGGAGGCCAATCAAGCTGCAGATTCCCTTTTGAAGAGAGAAATTTTGGAGGTCAGTTCTAGTTGGTCTTTTGTACTACTTCAGTATTGTGTTTGCCTTGATCAAGATGATTGTGATGGTGAGATCTATAATCATCCTTATAGAGTTACTCTGTGATGTCTTTTTGTGTACTTTAACCTTTTTATTATATTTTAATGGGAGCAGGTTTGCCTGACTCCTGATCCTCTGAGTATAACAACCTTCACCTTTAGTTAAATATTTATCACTTTTCTAAAAAAAAACATTCACACATATATAGGGACACAAGTATTTACAAGTTTTACTACTAAATAAGAGTATATAGTCATTGGAATGGTTTGTAAATAATCCAATACCACAAAATAAACTAGAAAACAATCATTTTGTGTAGATAAAACAAGTAATAAATTCCCTTAAACTTGTGTAACACTAGGATCAATACAAAGTGAATGTGCCTATTCTAGCATAAATGATGTAAATAAGATTTTGGAACAAGTTTATAAACATTTACCAGTTGGTTTTAAAAATGTTACCATGTTGCTTTAAAAACTTCCACTTTTTAAAATCTTCAGAAAACAATTCTTCACTTTATTACCCAGAAGTAGGTAGGAACAAATTCTATGGATTTTGTACAAAAACTCAATCTGATAGCTCACTCTGATTCTTCAGTATAATTATTTAGTATGGAAACAAGTATAAATCATTAGTTTGGAAAAAATTATGATTCACTTCTTCATTTCTCGGGACAGTCAATCCGATTACTTAGTTCGACTGGAAAACCCTAAACACAACTTCTTATGAACACTTCTTATGTAAAAAAATGTTTATCATGAAAATTCCATTCTAAAGACTTCGTCTAAAAATTCAAAAATTCAGTTCTCTCACTCTTTCCTGCAAGTGAACAGTGTCAAAGAACCTTGTACTTTGGCCTCTATTTATAGGTGTCTCAAATGTGAAATGGATGGGTAACCAATTTCACTTTCCCACTCACGAAAATTCCAAAAAACGTGAATTTAAAATTTATTTCAACTTAATTTTTGACTAATTATTGACACATCTAAATTCTTATGGATTCTTCTCTAATATTCTTGTATTTTCTAGAACACTTTTCTTTTAAAATTCTTAGTACAAGAAATTCTCAAATTCCCAGTCTGAAAAACTTTTCACTCCAATATTGTTTGTCATTCTGATTCCCTTGATCTGATTAAGAACACGAAAAGTAGAAAACTTCCCATTTTGATACTCCAAACCAACTGAAACTATTATTCAAAAGACATTGTTGAAACTTCTATAGAATTCACAACCCTTCAGCAATATTCCAATAGAAACTTCAATATGTTTCATCTTTATTCGTTTGTTCAAAAATTCATCAGACCAATAAAAACAATGTTAGATGAAATTCCGCATCTGATGACTTATCAGTGTTACAAATTTACTGATGATTCTTGACCCAATTAGAAACAATTCAAAACTTTTGGTCATAACCAACTAAAAAAACAACAACTTGAGTCCTCTCTCTGATACTTTGGGTTTCATGAAAATGGTTGAATATATTTTTGTAGATCATCTGATCAATCAGTCTAAGATCCCATCTGATGGATTGGTCTTTGTAGATCACTTGATTCATCTGTCCCAACAACTCCACCTTATTGATCAGCATCAAGAAATTCTCTTCTTATTCTAAAAAAAATTGGTCCACCTCTAATGAAATTTACCAACCAATACCATTTCAGTGTTATCATTTTTCTAATGAATTGGTGCTAGAGAATCCTTTGATGAATCAATTTCCGAACCCTTCTGATGAATCGGTGGAACACCTTGTCTGATGTGCCGGTATCAAAAGTGACTTATTTATTTCTGAAATTCATAAAATTGTGGTCCATTCTATGAATTGGTTCATATGGTGAATTGTACCATCTGATGGATTGGTCGATCAACACTTTTTCAAAACCTATGAATTCAGTAGATTAAAAATCTCATACACTAAACAATTTCTGCGTCAGGTACAAATCACACGGATGATCTGTGACCAGAAGACTTCAAATTCACATCCTATTTTATTCCACAAAATCCTACTTTTATCATGAATTATTTATAATGTTTGGAACATTTAAATCGAAAAATAATCATCTAACTTATAAAACCGTTTCTCCCCCTTTATTTTATAGATTTTGGATCAAAAGTTTTCTGATAAATTATGACGTTGAGAACTTTGTTCATAGAAAATCATCGTCAAATTTTGTATCGAACATCTTGAAAGACATTCAGGGTCCAATAAAATTTCTCTCACTGATATGAAAAATTCATTCTAGAAATAATATGAGTCTGAAAACAACTTTACTAAGAAAATATATTTATAATAGATAAATAAAATAGATAGGAATTCTTACCAATTATGAGTCTGAAGCACCTCTTGTGTCCGATCACAAAAAATTACCAAGTATGGTGATTTCTCATAATGAAAAATAATAAAAAACACTCAGAAACCACTTCTTCCATCATTATTACAACAACCAAAAACTATCTCCATCCAACTTGGTCCCTGTAGGAATCAAAAGCAGTATAAGTATATTATATCCTAGATCCTTCAAAAAAAGTGGTTAATTGTTCTATTATTGACCAAAACCACTATAGGGTCAGATGTCAATTCAAACAAGTATGAACCTTTCACTAGGATCTCGCAATAATTTCACAATGGTTACAATGTAAAAACGGTCTTATATATCAGAGGAGACTATAAATAAGAGATTTGGATACTTGATAGAGGGGTTAAATTCCTTCAACATTTAAATAAAAAATGTGAGTTCAATAACCTGGTTATATTTTTTTTGTAATATTTTTTTTATCTCATAGTATTATATGTTTACTATTTTATTTATATAATATAAATAAAATGTTCAATAAATTATGTAGAATATGAAATCTACACATGCTGATGCTTCTAATCCTGAGGAAAAACAGGTTTCTCAACTTGATGATGCTTCTAATGCAGAGGAACAAAAATTTTCTCCACACACTGACGCTACCAATCCCGAGGAACAATATATTGATGATGTTGAAGCTGAGAAAATGGAAGAAGGTGAAAAACCTATGCCCTATAAAAAATAGGATCATCATAGAATGATAGTGTTAACAAAAATAATTAAGTTAAAAAGAAAATACATCAAATTCGAGGTTTGATGGAATGCACACAACCAGTCTATTGACCCCAACAAGTTCATTTTAATTAGTTACATTAGCTTTATCACTCAAATAAACATTCTGATTGATGTAGATACATGGAACGATGTTATTACCTTAGTTAAGGCACTAATTTGGGAAGATATTTGGGTAATATTATGATATAATTTCATTATTTTTCTAAAAAATAAATTAATAAAATTTTGATTCATTATTCATTATCCCTTTTAAATTACATTTATACTAGATGAATGTCTAATGAAATTTGTATTAATCATTACTTTGAAGGTTCATATAGGATTTGAAACAATTCTTACAAAGAATCATCTTAAGGATGATTAAGGGAAAGTATACCTAGACCCACCACAACTGTATGCACACATGATAAATCAAGAAACATGGAATGCATTTATTGGTCATTGTGAGGAGGAAAATTTTCAGGTACATTTATTAGTTATTTATTACTTGACAATATGTGTATTAATCACTTTTATTAATAATTATTAATTTATGAAACAATAACTAAGTGATGGAAATGATCAGTGTGCTTCAAAATCAATGTACTGTTACCATAAAGCAAGGATGGGGTATACTTCACTTGAAAAAAATGTTATGTATTTTATATCTACAGTAATAATTTTATGTGGAATAAAAAAATATAATTTTGTTACTTTTTTTATATGAATATTGATAAATAAAAACCCTAAGACACTTATATCCCATATCACGTGCTATGGAATGAGGTTCATGTAAAAAATATGGAATACTAGTAGATGAAATGACACAAAAATTATGATAACAAGGTGTAAGTATGCAATAATAAATTTTTTTTTCTACTATAAATCGATATTACATAACAATAACTTCTTATTTTTCTATATTTTCTATCCATTTTAAACACAATAATCATCATTGTATTTACTAGATGAATGAATAATTTCAGTGGCCAGATCAATATGTCCATGACATAGGTGTGGGTTTTGGAGTGTTTCCCTAAAAATATTTTGAGAAAAGAAATGTACAAGGGGATAAAAATAATAAAATGGAGGATATGTAGACAAAAATAACTTCTATATAAAAAAAATTGGTTGTTTGAGTTGTTAAAGAATGTTATGGGAATGAATCAAATAGAATAAACAACACAACAACAACCACTATATAAAGATCCACCATCAAGCCTTGAGGTGAGCCATTCCCCTCAAAGGTATATCTTACCAGAGGTAATAAATTTTTTCACAACTATTTCTATGAAGTTTGAATTAGGAATACACTAATTTTAAGGGACTGATCTACTTAATCCAACCCTTTTCATGTTTTTGATGTTTGTGGTGCTTGGAGGAGGCCTATAATGAGTCTAGAGTATTTTCATGCTAAAAGGATAGAAGGAGGTAGAATACACATTGTGTAAGTGTTTTATATCATATATTCTAAGTTCAAGGATTATCAAGGTTGGTTCATGGGATGATTCATAGAATATAAATAATCAGGATTAAAAGGTTCGGGGAAATTATTTTTTTGGTGATATCTGAAACATGACATTCACATGACATGTAAGGGTTAAAAGCTGTGTAAATGTCCTGTGCAGCATGGCTTATAAATAGTAGGGGGCCTCAATATTTCTCAAAACCTACCAACCTCCTCAAATTTCAAGCAACCATCATCCCTTCCTTCAGGAATGTGGGGATTCCATTGACGAGGATCAATACTTGGCCTCCTGTATTTGATTCATAGTCATCTGAGGTATGTTATACCTATTCTCTTTAAGTTCTTTGATCAGTTTTCTCCCATATATTCTTTCCATGTGGTGTCAGATTATATCTATATTTCCAATGGAGATTTTTCTTGGTTGTTTATTGGTGTAGTTATGCCATGAAATCCTTGTAGGGATGCAGCTTCTTACGAGAGAGGTAACCAGGATCATCAATGTTGGTCCATTATCATGTGAAGAATGTTGATGCCTTTGAGGGAGGGGATTCATAAATTCTCTTTTATTTATGTGAAATATTAAATTGAGTATGGTTTATCCCATTATGTAGAAATGTTATTAACCTAATAATTATTTGAACTAGATAAAATAATTGGTTAGCGATTTCATGTTGATGTGATTTTTACCATGATAGCGGTTTGCCTCTTAATTTGATAGATAGTGTGATATCTATGCTATACTTTGTTAGCATGTTCATATTCTTGGTGTATCATGTTGAAATTAGTAAAGAACATAAATATAGTATTAATTTATAATTAATTGTATTAAGAATAATTAAATAAGGGGCATGTTCAAAATCCGGTATTTTTTGTAATTTGATGATGATAAAATTGATGCATGGACGCATGTTTAATTAAATGTTATATTCTATGTAATTAATGGAATTGATAAATAATGTGAAGCATGATAATTCCTGTTGATGATAATAATAAAAGGCATGATAATGAGAATGGAATGTATGCTTGTAAGCATGTTTAAATTAATTACTTAATTAATTTAACAGCTTGTTACAGATTGATGCCTTAGGTTGATCATAGTGAAACTTGTGAATAATGAATTAGTTAATTCAAAATGGAATAAGAAACAGTTGTGTGATAAAGATAATTTATTGGACTGAGTTTCCTATTTGTTGGAGAAGGTTAATATCCTTATGTTGGATCTGTGAGAGATTGTTTATGTTTGAAGGTTGGATGCCTTGTTTTAGGGCCTAGATTTCCCTGTTGGTTGTGATTGTTTGTTTCCTATTATTTTTTGATGTGATCTTGATATGGATGTTCCTGGGGTGGATGATGTGATATGGAGCAGGTAGGCCCATATGTTATGTGATCCTGGGATGGATGGTCCTGTTATGGATGATGTGATATGTGGGTGGGGAGGCCTGAATAATGTGGCATCATTTGATACGTGTGATGGCGAGATACATCGAGATATGCATATGGGTGTTAGGTATGGTACTAGAGAGGATGAAAAAAGGTTGAAGTTGGGCTTACCTATTGATGTGATGCTAAGATATGGGATGCTTTCTTATGAATCTGTTTAATGACTGATGTGAGGTTTCTTATTTTATCTACATTCCTTTCCTCCCTACTTGAGGTAGTTGGGTGTGCTTGGTTATATGTTTCCTCTTAGTGGTAGATTAGGATAGTTTTCCTAGATTACCTGAATATGGGATGAAGTTAATAATGATTAAATAAATTTTTAACCCATGGGGTTGGTTCATGTTGGAATGAAAATAATAAAATATGATAATCTTGATAAACCATGGACTCAGTTTGGATTATTCCCATTAGGCATGGAATTTACTTTTATGAATAATGAAAATTAATGGGGAATTAATGTTAATGGTTAATTAGTGGGTAATGATTATTTAACATAAGGAAATGATTAAAATAAAAAAATTAATTAATGTGTCCCTTTAAATGCTCATGTACTTATAGGATATTTGGTCTTAGCAATGGTAGTCAAGATTTTGAGTGATGTTAGCTATTGTTGAGTCTAATACTAGGTTATTCCCATATGTGGTTGTGAGCTATATTATATCATGTATATTTTTTTATTTCATATGCTTCCCCACCCATATCGGTTAGGGAAACTGACACCCAGTGGACTATTGGAGGGTGTTTTTCCCAACATCTTGGTGGGGGGATTGATGAATGACTACCCCTGGCCCTGCTATCTTCTCTTGGTAGTTACTTGTGATAGTATGCACAATGGTTAGTTTCCACATATATGTTTGTAGAGTGTTGTGATAGATTGTAGTTATTTCACACACATGTATTACTGAATATAGTATCCAAAGGAATATTATAGGTATGACGTGTATAGGTTATGATGGATTTAGGTACTTACTCAGTGTATGGTCTATAATGTCTTGAGGTATAATACTCGATGTATGATACACACCATAGGGGATGTGGTGGATCCAAATAACTACTTGGTTACTATATATGGATATGTGGATGGGTTGATTTGATGATGTGATTCATGACATGCATGTTATGATACCTTTTTTAGGTGTTTTGGGGTTAGCCTATTTTGGAGAGAGATGGATCAGGATGTGCGACGTTGGGGAAGAGTAGCAAAATAGTGGGGAAGAGGGAGTGGGGAACCCTTGACATTTTATTACTATATTATATGATCACTTATATGTGATACTTAGTGATATTTTTCCATAGCGAGGATAATAAATTAGTATACATATTTAGGTGATGATTTAGTTTCACTATTGTTCACTATGATTTAGCATGTTTTCTTTATCTATTGCATGAGAGGATCTTGGAAGGATCCTACCGAGTGTACTATTATGCTCACCCTATGTATATATAAAATATTTTTTAGGTTATATAGAGAAGGTTGGTGATAAAGATGGATATTACTAGCTTTTGGTTTTGCAAGAGTTATTTGGGCTTTATGGTCACTTCTGTCCTTACCGTTTTGGTACTTACTATTTTCATTTTAGTTGTTTAGTACTGTATGAAATTTAATTTTTCACTTGGGTTTTATTATATATATATATATGTCTGAGAAAGTTTTGTGTGTGTGTATTTGTCTTATATCTCTCTTCCACATGTTTCTCTTAGAGGTTAATTCCTCCCATATTCTTATTTATTATAACCTCGGTGCTAGTCTCCAAACTGGAGGCAGGAACTGGGTAGTCACTATCTCTCTCTCCTCATTGAGATATCTTTGTGGGGAGGGGATCATGATAGAGTGGCATCAGAGGTTCATGTTGATGGATATAATAGATTTTGGAGTTTGGTACATGTGAGGTTTGATGGGTTCATAGGGAAACAATGTTAGGTATGTTTATTAAGTGATGTAAACATAAGAGACCAGTTGAGACAAGGGTATTTACACCCCCTTTTGATCTGATGCAATAACCTTTAAGTTTAGTAAGCCTACTAAATGATGTGATACTAGTTTCAAGGTAGAGATCTAGGAAAGAATTATGCATTATTCTTATTTGTTCTTGTGTTTTAAATGGTTATACCTTGGGATAGGTTAAAGCCTTAAAAAGATATTAATCAATTAATGTTACGTATTCTATATTCTTGGTTTAGGATCTCTCATAGTTTTATATTTTTGTAGGAATGGATCCAGATCAATGTCCTCATCAGGTTCATGTAGAATATGTTTAGTAGGATGTGCCAGCTGGTCTCTATAGAGTAAATGTCAACGATGAAGAAACTTTAAGGAGGAAAATTCAATAATTTTAGCACCAGAGTATGCAGATGTATGATGGCACCATTTTAGATTTAGTTACAAAATATTGGTTGGTGAAGGTTGAGATATCCTTAAATTCGATTCATTCTTGGAAGGAGCACTGGGTTTCATTGGCTGTGACAATACTTCATGGAGTAGTGAGGAAGTGGTGGTTTTTGTTCATCATGGATCTCAAGGAGTCGACAGTCCGGTGGGATAAGATCTTAGACCTGTTTAGAGTAGAGTTTCTTTCTTTGATCGTGACAGTAGCCAGTCACCATGAGCTTCTTACCATTTGTAAGGGGAGATCTATTGTGTGAGAGTTCAAGATTCATTTAAGTACCCTTCTACGACATGATTTAGACTTGTTTCTAGATGAGGAGGCTAGGGTGAGGAATTTTTAGGAGGTTTTATGTCTATAGATTCCATTCTAGGTCACCCCATTTATGCTAAAGATGTATGTTGAGGTGCTGGTGAGAGAAGAGGTTATTGATTGGATATTATTCAGAACCGGGTCCTCATGAGAGGGGAGTTATCAGGATTTATTATGAAGTAGAGCTATGGTACAGGGTTCCCAATTGTCAGGGTAGAAGAGTTTTTGGTCAGTCAGGGGAAGGTATCAACCCTCATCATCTTGTTTCTCTAGGTAAGACATATCTCAAACTTATTACAAGGGATCATATGAATGTTTTTCTTGTGTAGGCCAAGTTTATTAATGGTGATAGTTCCCACAATTTCTAACTAGTCAATATTTTCTAGGTGTTTTGCTTTAGGTTCTTTCATTAAGGTAGTTTTAGATGAGGTAACAATAGTAGGGTTTTCCACTTTAGGATTAGTAGAGAGGAGATGAGGAAGGTAGAGTACAACACCAAGATGCTAATATTTCTTAGAGAGTATAGTGTGGCCATGGTGGTGTTCGTCCAAAGGGTCAAAGAGGCCATGAATCTAGACCTTTTAAGCTTCATGCTTTAGAGTCACCGGATCCATGTGATTTAGATGTCATTTGAGGTTACCTTTTCTTATTTTATTCCCAGGTTTGTGATTTGTATGATTTAGGAGCGATTCACTCCTTTATATCACATACCCTCATCCTTGCTCCGAGACTTGAGGTAGAGAGGCTTCTAGTGACCTTGGTCTTGACTATACCAGTTAGAGGTCAATTTGACTTGTATGAAGTATTTAGAGAATATGATCCAGTGATGTGGAAACATATCTCTTGGGGAGATTTACTTTATTCATGGATACAACCATATGTCATAATCCTCAGCATAGATTGATTATATTTATTTCTGGATATCATGGATTGATTTAGGAGGAAGGTTGTGTTTTATGATGATGATAGAGATCCATCAGTGTTTGTTGGCAAGAAAGACCCTCATATGGGTCATAGGTGTGTTCCGTACTTGTATTATTTGATATCTAAGATGATTCTGAATTAATCTAAGGCCCAATAGTTGGTGTTTCCTTGGGTTTTGGAAGAGTACCGTGATGTATTTATAGAGAAGTTTGTAACATTACCCCCTTGATGATAGATTGTGTTTGGGATTAAGCTACAACCAGATGTGTCTCCTATCTCTATGTCTTCATATAGGATGAATAATTATAAGTTCTGAGAGCTACAAGTATAGCTCGATGATCTATTGTAGTGAGGTTTTGTTCAGCTAAGTGTTTCACCTTAGGGTGCCCCGGTTTTGTTCGTGAAGAAGTACGATGGTAGTTTACAACTTTGTATATATTATGATCACTTGAACCAAGTGACAATGAAGAACATATATCCTTTTCCATGGATTGATGATTTATTTTATCATCTAAAGAGATAAATTTGGTTCTCAAATATTGTTTTTAATCAATATAACATTAGATGTGGGTGAAGGATGAGGATATTCAGAAGACTGTGTTTTGTTGTCGTTATGGTATTTATGATTTTGTTGTGATTCTTTTAGGTGTGGTGAATGATCTATAAATGTTCATAGGCTTGTTGAATGTAGTGTTCAGAGTGTTCCTGGATAAGTTTTTGGTGGTTTTCATTGATGAAATCCTTGTGTACTCCATGTCTGCGGAGGAACTTGCATAGAATATCCATGTTGTTTTAGGAGTTCTTCATCATGAGAAGCTGTTTGATAAATTGTTGAAGTGTGAGTTCTAGGATTTGTTAGGATGGTATGACTCTGAGTATGATATAATCTGTGATACCAAACATAGGATCAAAATAAGAATGAGATTCTCAGATACAAGGGGGGGGGGTGAATTGTACCTTTTTAAAAAATTTCCTTAAATAAGGAAAGATCTAAGTTTGACAAAGTTAAACTAAGAAAATTCACAAGACCTCTTTGAGTACTAAAGACTTGTTGGATTTCAGAATAGTGATTCCGAAAATGAAACTTATCAAAAGTTACAAAGATTAAGATTATACCTTAAAGCATATAGAATCTAACTATATCAGAGTACAAGTAAGGAAGTATAAGAAAGTTATACTTTCCTTAACAATACAAAATGCAGCGGAAAAAATAAACTTGTAACAAAAAAAGTAACAAGATATAAATATTTTAACCCAAAGAGAAGGGTATCCAACAACCTTGGATAAAGGTACCTTGATTTATACTTTCAAGAAAGTCTGTCTTACCCAGACCAGGGTAAGCCCTCGATATGAAGATCGGAGTTTGTCATGCTATCTCCGTAAGACCTAAACTATCAGGTAGTCGGAACCTCTGTCTTACTCAGAAAGGAATCCCTCAACTTCAAGGTGTTGGAACCTCTGTCTTCCTATCCCCAGAAGCCCCCGATTGTAATCAGCAACAATCAGAATCGCATGAAGCACGTCTGCATGAAGCAAAGTTTGAACAAGCTATTCAAACTTTCTGTATGAAGCTTTGGGAGTTGATAAGAGCCTCTATCTCTAGAAATCACTTCAACAACATGTAAGCACAGATGTCAAGAAATGTGTCAAAGTTGTTCTACATTCAAATGAGCTCCTATTTATAGGCAAAGCTCCAACGGTCGATTCCCTCCTCAAACAATCATATTTTTCCTTGAATTTCGGAGGGACCTATACAAGTGTCACTTAACCAACAGTTAGTCAATAACTGAAAGCATGGAATCATTTTGTAATGAAACAAGTGTAAGAATAAGTAAAACTGAAGTTCGTAATGTAAGAAACAAAAGTTTGGAGTCTAACCAAAAATGGAATTCGGAGTCTATAATAAAGAGATATTCAGATTCTGTTTTGTAGGAATTCAGAACCTGAATTCTATGGAAATACAGAGTCTGAATTTATAAAGAAATTCGGAGTCTGGTTTCACTAGAATTCAGAACCAGAACTTACAAAGTTCGGAGTCAGAGTTCATGGGAATTCTGAGTCAGAACTCATAAGAGTTCGGAGTATGAATTTAGAGAACATGGAGTCAGAACTTAGATAATTTATAATCAGAATTCAGAGTCGAACTATATGAGAGTTCGTATCCATAATTCAGAGTCGAACTATATGAAAGTTCGTATCCATAATTCGGAGTCTAACTACATGAGAGTTCGTGTCCATAATTTGGATTCGAACTACATTAGAGTTCGTATCCAGAATTCATAATGGAACTTCATTAGAGTTCGTATCCAGAATTCAGAATGGAACTTCATTAGGGTTCGTATCCAGAATTTGGAGTGGAACTTCATTAGAATTCATATCCAGAATTCAGAGTGGAACTTCATTAGAGTTCATATCTAGAATTCAGAGTGTAACTTCATTAGAGTTCATATCCAGGATTCAGAGTGGAACTTCATTAGAGTTCATATCTAGAATTCGGATCCTAAAACATAATGCTTCATATCTAATTATTATATGATTCTGAAGTTTTTAGGTATGAATCTGATTTTTATACTTAATAAAAATATTGATATGAGTAATGAAAATATGGTAGGGTAAATTCCTTTGGAAAGGAAATTTTCCTTATAGAAGTAAAATATGGATTTGCTTATGTTTAAGGTGTTTGTGATTTTCAAAACAAGAAGTAATGGAAAATTCATAAGGAAAACCTTATTGACTCAAAAATCTCCCCCTTTTTGGAAAGCACAAACAAACCTTCGAAAAATAATATAATGAATTTGAAAAATTTCTTTAGAATGAAATTAAAACTTATCTCCCTTTGTTCATAGATGATGGTGAATACAACTAACTCCACCTTAGGCTTAGGAACTCTAAGGATTGTATTCTGGATTTTCTGAATGGAGTTTTCATTATCATAGGAATGAAAAACTTCGTAATGAGAAACTCCCCCTTACTTAAGGATAGTTCTTAACTTAGAAATTCTTCTTCTCCCTTTTATATTTTTCCTTCTCCCCTTTTGAGTAGTTCTTTTTCCTTCTCCCCCTTTGTGATTTTCAAAAATAATTTAAGGGAATAGAAAAGAAGTATGGTACCTGAAATATTAGTAAAGACATTCAAGTAAAACAATCAACCATAGTTCTATTAAAATTGGATGAATTGTTACAAGGAAGATCAAATGCAACAAAATATCGGATTGAGTCTATTTGTCTTCCTTTTCCTTTGGGATTAGCTTCATCAAGAGGGTTTTCAGCTTCTTTAAATCTTTCTGATCCTCCTCAGCTTGCTTCTCCAAAGCTGTGATCCTTTCTTGTTGAGATTTCAAGATTTCTACCTGAGCCTTCATGGACTCTTCCTACATCTTCAGCAACTCATCTTGATTTTGCAGCTTCTCTTGAAACTCAATCTGGAAATCTCTTTCCCCTTTACAATTTTGAGCAACCGAGTTAAGATTCCCATTCAAATCTCTGACCTGTTGATTCCGAGAATTTTTCTCAAGGGTCAGCTTATCCTGAACATTCTTAATCTTTGAATCCACGATGTCAAAAGCATCTTTAACATCATTCTGAAAATGATCAAACTCAGCCAAGTCATCATCAAATTTTTTAGACCACAAAGTGATTTTGCTGCATGATTTCCTGTGGAAATTATAATTGATAAGGAAATTTATATGGTCTGCTTAAATCTTAACACACTTATCCATCACAATAGATAAAGATTATGACTTCTGATTCATGCTATGTTGAAGCATCTGGCATCTAGAGTCTATGGTGGGAAAGATCGGAATGGTTTCCACCAATTTCTTCAAAGACTCGACAACAAAATCATGACCCAGTGCTGATGACTCCGAATTAGACACTTTTCTTGGGGATTGTTCTTCTTCAATTTCCACCAACTTACTTCTAGAAGAACCACCAAACTCCTTATTCCTAATGATATCTTTTGTTGGGGTGTCCATAAGCACTTGCTTCCCCTTATCAAATTTGGGAACTGCCTTATCAGGAGATTCTTCCTTGCTTCCAGATATTTGAACAATATTATATTCATATGGTTTCTCCTTCTCTACTCCTTCTTCAAGAAAATGATTCTCAAAGATTTCTTCCTTAGGCAACTCATTCTGTTCCTCTTCTTCCTTGACATCATCTCTTTTATCATCTTTTTCATCTCCCTTTCCCAGAGTGATAGGCTTTGAGGTCTCAGCCTCAGAAGTTTGGAGTGGTAGTTTTTATGAAAGGCTTGCCTTCTCTTGATAATCTTTCACTTGTTTAATCAAGTTATATAGATCACCACTTCCTTTCTCTACTTCTTCTTCTTATTATACTTCCTCCTATTCTTCTTCTATTTCAACCACTTGTTCTTCTACATCTTTAACAACTTCTTTCTGTACTGCTTCAACAACCTATTTCTCTTTAGATTTTTCTGGAGTGAAGTACTTTTTCCTGGGGGTCTCTGGTAATGGATCAACAAGAAAAGTTTATGAAATGGAAATCTTCTCAGAATCTACTTCTATGGCTTTCAAGAGAGATTGAACAATATCTTCCTCTTACATATTCTTCTTTATCTTTTTCTCTTTGGCCTGTTTTTCTAACTCATCCGCAACTTTTTCTCTTAAGACCTTAGCCTCAGCAGGGTCCAATCTGAACAGTGGATCCCATTCTTTCCTCTTCTCCTTATCTTCCCTCCATTTAGCAGCTACTTCATCTGGATAAGCTTTTTGTTTCTTTGTCTTGGGAGGTGCGGATTGGGTTTCCTTAGAGTTGGGGTTCTTGTCTTTAGCAACTACTTCTTTCAATTTTCTTTTCTTACCAACCTTTTTCACTGGCTCAGCCTTCTCCACCTTTTCCGGATTGGTTTCAGCTTCTTCCTCTGGAAAATTATAAAACTCTCCCATTTCATTGGAATAGGCCATATTCAACCTTTTCAAGGTATCATCACTTACAAGCATAACCTTACAATTCCGAATCTTAGACTTACATGCAATCTTGAAAGAATCCCGACACTGAACTATTAGCTTTTATAGTAAGGCAGGGTACATGATGATTTGAGCTCTCAAATTTCCTTCCTTGATGTTCTTGATTGTCACAAGAACATGCCTCATCAGATTGATTTTTCTTAGATTCACCAAGAAGTCTAAGAAGTATATATCACTTTTCTTCTGGGTGTCTTTTTCACCCTTTCTCGGAACCACGAAACCTTGTACCCACAACTGAAGGATCCTATTATGATAGGATAAGTGAGCAATCTTGGCTGTCTTTAAATCATGAAGCTCAATACACTCAAAGGCCTTTACCTTAACAAAACTGCCTTGCACATCCGGAAGTTTATGTGAGAAAAACTCAGCCTCTCCATCATATTCCAGTCCCACCAAGCTTGCTGCCTTGGTGTAAGTAAGTTTGTAAGTCTTCCCATAAGACTTGAAAGAAAACTTTTCTCTTCCCTCTTCCTCATAGAAGCTTGCTGATTCATAGAACTCCACAAGTAACTCCGGATAGAACTCATCTTGATCACCTCTCTTGGATACACATACATCTTCCCAACCATTCAACTTGATGTTCTAAGAGATGATGGAATCGTACTTATAAAAGTTTGGATGGACCAGTCTTTATCTATACACTTTCCATTTTGAAATTGGATTCGTGGAAGACATATCTTGGGAAGTATCTTCTATAGACATTTGGAATGGAGGAGCATGGAAGGATTCAGAACGGGCTTTAAGAACAGAGACAAAGATTCAAGACGCGAGAGGTTGGAGATCGATGTGGGACACAAAAGGGGTTGCCCTTTATATAGGTGATGGAGCTGACCTTTGAACTTCCAAAACCAATATAATGGTTGAAAATTTTTCTGATCTGATCTGATGGTTGAAATCATGCCTACAAGGAAATCTTGAATTTGATCTTTTGTGGTTTTTAAAACATTCATATTTAACTAGAAACGAATCTGAGAAATTTTAAAAGAAAAGGAAACTAACAACGACTAAAAAAATGACTATGAAAACTTGAGTAAGGAAATCATACCTTTCGTATTGGCTCGAAAGTTTATTCGTAATAGGTAATATTCTTCTTGAAGAAAATTTTATTACAAAGACCTCATTACGAAAAACTCACTACGAAATAAAATGAGTACGAAAATTCCCATTACAAAAATTCTCATTATGAAAATTCTTATTACGAAAATTGTCAGAACGAAAACTTCATTAAAAAAATTTTTAGTACGAAAACTTCATTATGAAAATTCCCAGTACAAAAAATTCATTACAAAAATTTCAAAAATCTCATTATGAAATTTTTTAAAAAAACTCATTACGAATTTTTTTGAAAAACTCATTAAGAATTTTTTTGAAAAACTAATTACGAAAAATTTTAAAAAACTCATTACGATTTTTTTTGAAAAACTCATTATGAATTTTTTTGAAAAACTCATTACGAATTTTTTTGAAAAACTCATTACGAAATTTTTTGAAAAACTCATTACGAATTTTTTTGAAAAACTCATTATGAAATTTTTTGAAAAACTCATTACGCATTTTTTTGAAAAACTCATTACGAATTTTTTTGAAAAGCCAACAAACAAATGTACCCACCTATGAAAAGGAGTTTGTTACTGTAAATAGATTGTTTCAACAAGAAGTTAATGAATGAGAATTTCCTTATGGTTATCATTCCTAACTTCTATTTGATGTATTCAAATCTATCGGAAGGTAAAGATTTTTTGAAAATATCAGCAAGTTGATCTTGCGTTCTGATAAACTAAAGAATGATATCTCCTTTTAGTGTGTGATCCCTAAGAAAGTGATGCCTAATATATATGTTCTTTGCACGAGAGTGATGTGCATGGTTTTTACTAAGGGTAATGACACTTGTGTTATCACACAAAATTTGAGTCTTAGTAAAACTCAATCCATAGTCTGTGAGTGTGTGTTGCATCCACAAAAGTTGAGCATAACAACTTCCAGCTGCTATATATTCAGCTTCAGTAGTAGAGAGTGCTACAGAATGTTGCTTCTTGAAAGACCAAGAAACTGAAGAATATCCTAAGAAATGACAAGTTCCAGATGTACTTTTTCTATCCATTCTACATCCACCAAAGTCTTCATCTAAAAAGATTTAAAAAAAAAATCATTTCCAGAAGTATAAAATAGTCCTAGATCCATGGTTCCCTTTAAGTAGTGAATTTTTTTTCACTACCTTTAAATGAGATTCCTTAGGATTAGATTAATATCTTGCACATAAGCATACTGAAAACATCAAGTCCGGTCGACTAGCTATCAAGTAAGGTAGACTTCCTATCATACCTCTAAAAGATGTTTGATCTACTAGTTTCCCAACTTCATCAAGATTAAGTGTGTTTCAGGTACAAATAGAAGTACTAATACTCTTAGTGTTGTCATATCCATACTTTTTAAGAAGATCTTTAATATAATTATGTTGAGATATATAGGTTCCTTCTGGTTTTTGAGAAATTTGAAAACCAAGGAAAAATGTTAACTCACCCATCATACTCATTTCAAACTCAGATTTCATTAGACTTTCAAAGGAATCAGTTAATGATTGCTGAATTGAACCAAATATGATGTCATAAACATATATTTGAACAATCAAAACATTTTTCTTGACTTTATTTATAAAATGGGTTAGATCTAGATTTCCCTTAACATAGTTATTTTGAATAAAAAATCCTGTTAATCTATCATACAAGGCTCTAGGGGCTTGTTTAAGGCCATACAAAGATTTGGTAAGTCTAAAAACATGATCAGGATGTTTTTTATCTTCAAAACCAGGAGGTTGTTCAAAAAAAACTTCCTCTGGAACATAACCATTAAGGAAGACACACTTCACATCCATTTGAAAAAGTTTGAAATTAAAGAATGCTGCAAAGGCAAGTAAGATACGAATAGATTCATGTCTAGCTACTGGAGCATAGGTTCCTTCATAGTCTATTCATTCTTGTTGATTATAGCCTTTAGTAACCAATATAACTTTATTTCTTACGATGATTCCATTTTCATCACACTTATTTCTGAAGACCCATTTTACTCCAATAATATAATTTTCCTTAGGTCTTTCAACCAAGTTCCAGACTTTATTCTTTTCGAATTCATTTAGTTCATCTTGCATGGCCTTAATCCAATATTCATCACCTAAAGCTTCATCAGTGCTTTTTGGTTCTAATTGGGAAATTAATGCTAGATGTTATAATTCATTTATTAAGGAACTTCTAGTCCTTATGGGTTTATTGACATCACCAATGATGCTATCACTGGGACGATTCTTTAGAAACGACTGATTTGGGTTTTGTAAAACCTGTTCATCAACATAGGGTAGAAAGTCTTCTGGGGTAAATGTTTCAGAAGTATCTTTTTGTACATTTTCCTTATCTGAAGGATTTTCTATCAACGGTTGATAATAAGTTTTTGAAAACACATCTGAGGATGTAGGTTGAGGTTGTTTGAAAACAAAGGGATCCGTTTCATCAAATTTGACATGTATTATTTCTTCAACAGTACAAGTGTTTTTTTGAAAACTCTATAAGACTTATAAGTTGTGGAGTAGCCTAAGAAAATTCTTTCATCAGATTTTGGTGAAAATTTGTGTAAATTATCTTTAGTATTCATAATGAATACTTTTCAACCAAAAACCTTGAAGTAGGAAAGTCTAGGTTTTCTACCATTCTATAACTCATAAGGAGTTTTATTAATAAAAGGTCTAATAAAAATTCGATTTATAGTATAACAAGCAGTACTTACATTTTCAGCCCAGAAATTTCTAGCTATAGAATATTCACTCAACATGGTTTTGGTTATCTCTTGAAGAATTCTATTTCTTCTTTCGACTACACCATTTTGTTGAGGAGTTCTAGGTGCTGAAAAGTTGAGAGTAATACCTTTTCTACTACAAAAAGTTTTAAAATCTGAATTTTGAAATTCTCCTCCATGATCACTATGAATAGTTTTCAGTGGAAGGTTTTTCTCATTTTTAACCTGGGCTCTAAAACTTTTGAAATAAGAAAAAGCTTCATACTTCTTTGCTAGAAAATATAACCATGTGAATCTAGTGTAGTCATCAACTAAGAAAAATACATAATACTTTCCCCCAATGCTTCCAGTTTGTGTAGGACCAAAAAGATCCATGTGCACCAACTATAGTGCATCAGTTGTTGAGACTTCACTGATCAATTTAAAACTTGATTTATGTTTCTTTCCATATTGATAAGGATCAAAAACTTTAGAAGAATCAAATCTAAGCTTCGGTAGATCCTTAACTAGTTTCTTCTTAGAGAGTTTATATAAGTTTCTAAGGTTACAGTGACCTAGTATTCTATTCCATAACCAAGAATGATCTTCCATTGCACTTAGGAAAGGTAAGTATTGGCTCCTAAGGTCTTCTAAGTTTAGTGTGTAAACATTCTCTTGCCTATGGGAAGAAAGAATAAATTCTTCCTTGGAATTGTGTACTAAGCACTTATCATTCCTAAAATTCACAAGGTATCCTTCATCACATAATTGACTTATACTGATGAGTTTATGCTTAAGACCCTTAAAAAACAAAACATTTGAAATCAAATTTTTACCAAGAATAACAATATTACCTATACCAACAATTTCTCCCTAAGCGTTGTCTCTGAAAGTTACTTTTACTCCTTTTGTTTTGATAATATTTTCGAAATAGATTTTGTTACCAGTAATATGCCAGGAACATACACTATCCATGTATCAATTATTTCTGTTTCTACTTTCCCTATTTTCCTGAAAATAAGAAAAAGTTAGGTTTTTGGAATCCAGACTTGCTTGGATCTGGAAATTTCAAAAAGAAAAATTTTGGGTACCCACATCTTCTTAGAAAAGTAAGCCTTATGAAATCCTAAAGATTGGGTTTTGTTTAAAAAAAAATTCTTTGCCTAGTGACCACTACATTGACACTTGGTGTAAAATGGGGTACTTTGAGGAACAAAATTATTGTTACTAAAAGTTGGTTTTTCATGGGTATAACCAAATCCAGATTTTTTTATTAAAGGTCATATTTGTGAATACATATTATCAAAATTTTCTTTACCTAAGGTAAAGTTCAACAAACACTTCTTTAAGGAAAATATTTCGGACTTGAGTTTTATAACCAAGTTTTTATCTTCAAAGTCATTAGATTTGGAATTAGAGCTAGGCTCGAAAATACTTTTCTTAGAAATTACTTTTTCTAGATCTTTAGAAAGTTTATTTTTCTCAGAATTTACTTCCTCAAGACATTTTGAAATACTCATAAAATAAGCATTTTTCTTATCAATATATTTAGAAAGATTTGATATTTCCTTAGTAAGAATATTATTCCTAGAATTTTCTTTATTAATATTTTTCATGAGTTTTGAGTTCTCAATCTCAAGAAGTTCAGTAAACCTAGAAACTTCTTCATAGGTAGGTAAAGTATTTTCTTCATTCGAAGAGGATTCTTCATCCGAAGAGTTATAATATTTACTATCATTAGAATTTAAAGAAACATTGATCAATGATTCAGAATTGTGTACCTTATCTATAAAGCAATGATTATCAATAGGTATCCTGGCTATAAGAACAAGATTCTTCTGTCCAGAAGATTCATAATCAAAAGATTCATTTGAAGAGTCACCACCACTGGCACTCCAGGTGTCATTAGCTTTCAGAACTTTCTTAGCTTTAGACTTGTAATATTTCTTTCTATTCCTTTCAGAATGCCTTTATTTTATTTCTTTCCTTTTGAGCATAGGGAAATCTGTTCTTATGTGTCCATATATCTTGCATTCATAACATGTGACCTCTGAATCTTTATTATCTTTCCTTTAATTCTTCTTATACTTGGATTGGAAATTTCTCTGTCCAGCTATGTTGTTCATCCTTCGAGCAAGATTAGCTAACTCATTTTCTGAGACTTCACTCTCACTAGATTCTAATTGAATAATAACCTTCTTAGATTTGGATTTAGTAACTCTTTCGGGAGTTTTATCTTTCATATGATTTGAAGTTGTAGTAAAAGAAACACTACTATTCCCATTCTTCTTCTTTATGTTGTCAGCATCTCTCTTCATCCTTGTTTCATGTTGAAGAAGAGTTCTAAAAAGTACATCAAGAGAAATTTGAGTAACTTTTCTATTTTCATCAATAGCATTTCTCTTTGATTCCCACTCATTAGGCATGATATCTATGATTCTGTCAATAAGGGATTCATCATCTAGACCTTTATCTCCCATTGATTGTAATCTATTCATGATAGTCATAAACCTTTGTTGCACCTTACAAATTGGTTCTCCATAAGGAAAATTAAAACCATGATACTCAGCTCTGAGTGTGGATCTTCTAGTCTAAATCACTTTAGATGTACCAAAATGTGTAACTTCAAGTTTCTTCCATATACAGTTAACTATTTCACAAGAAGAAATTTGTCTATATATGTTCCTAGTCACTGAACACAGTAAAGTATTGCGTACCTTATAGTTGAGTTGATATTCATGATTTTCTTGATTATTAAAAGCACTAATTTCCTTGTCAGGAATTTTAAATCCACCAGTGAGCATGACAAAGTTATCTACCCCAGTATTGATAATGAAAGTCTTCATACGATCTCTCCAAGATTTATAATCATTACCATAAAAAATTGGTGGTCTGGTCGGATTTAAGTTGTCGATAGAACCAACATTTCAACCTGTCATCCTTAGAGAAAACTTTGGCACACAAACTTATTAGAAGTATAAGTCTGTAAACAAGAGAAAATATTCTAAGCAAGAAAAAAAATGTATCTCTAATCAAAGAGTGAATCAAAACTATTAATTCTGAGAATTCTCTTCTGAATATAATCATGAGATTAATTAAGATTGAACCAAATACTATGATACCAATTATTAGGATGACATGAATCTGAGTATGATATACTATGTGATACTAAACGTAGGATCAAAATAAGAATGAGATTCTTATATAAAAGAGGGGGGGGGGGTGAATTTTACCTTTTTAAAAAATTTCCTTAAACAAGGAAAGATCTAAGTTTAACAAAGTTAAACTAAGAAAATTCACAAGACCTCTTTGAGTACTGAAGACTTGTTGGATTTCAGAATAGTGATTCCAGAAATGAAACGTATCAAAAGTTACAAAGATTAAGATTGTACCTTAAAGCGTATAGAATCTAACTATATCAGAGTACAAGTAAGGAAGTATAAGAAAGTTATACTTTCCTTAACAATACAAAATGCAGCAAAAAAGATAAACTTGTAATAAAAACAAGTAACAAGATATAAATCTTTTAACCTAAAGAGAAGGGTATCCAACAACCTTGGATAAAGGTCCCTTGATTTATACTTTCAATAAAGTCTATCTTACCCACACCAGGGTAATCCCTCAATACGAAGATCGGATTCTGTCATGCTATCTCTGCAAACCCTCAACTATCAGGTAGTCGACACCTCTATCTTCCTCAGCAAAGAATCCCTCAACTTCAAGGAATTGGAACCTCTGTCTTCCTATCTCCGGAATCCCTCTATTGTAATCAGTAACAATCGGAGTCTCATGAAGCATGTTTGCACGAAGAAAAGTTTGAACAAGCTATTCAAACTTTCTGCATGAAGCTTTGAGAGTTGATAAGAGCCTCTCTCTCTAGAAATCACTTCAACAACATGTAAGCATAGATGTCAAGAAATGTTTCAAAGTTGTTCTACTTTCAAATGAGCTCCTATTTATAGGAAAAGCTCCAACGGTCGGCTCCCTCCTCTAACTGTCATATTTTTCCTTGAATTTCAGAGGAACCTTTACACGTTTCACTTAACCAATGGTTAGTCAATAACTGAAAGCACGACATAGTTTTGTAATGAAACAAGTGTAAGAATAAGTAAAACTGAATTTCGGAACCAGAACTTACAAAGTTCGGAGTCATATTTAATGGGAATTCAGATTCAGAACTCATAAGAGTTCGGAGTCTGAATTCAAAGAACTTGGAGTCAGAACTTAGATAATTTTGTAATCAGAATTTGGAGTTGAACTATATGAGAGTTTGTATCCATAATTCAGATTTGAACTACATGAAAGTTCGTATCCATAATTTGGAGTCAAACTACATGAGAGTTCATGTCCAGAATTCGGAGTCGAACTACATGAGAGTTCGTATCCAGAATTCGGAATGGAATTTCATTAGAGTTCATATCCAGAATTCATAATAGAACTTCATTAGGGTTCGTATCCAGAATTAAGAGTGGAACTTCATTATAATTCATATCCAGAATTTGGAGTGGAACTTCATTAGAGTTCATATCCAGAATTCAGAGTGGAACTTCATTAGAGTTCATATCCAGAATTCATATTGGAAATTCATTAGAGTTTATATCCAAAATTCAGAGTGGAACTTCATTAGAGTTCATATCCAGAATTCGGATCCTAAAATAGAATGCTTCATATCTAAGTATTATAAGATTCCAAGGTTTTTAGGTATGAATCCAATTTTTATACTTAAGAAAAATATTGATATGAGTAATGAAAATATGGTAGGGTAAATTCCTTTGGGAAGGAAATTTTCCTTATAGAAGTAAAATATGTATTTTCTTAAATATAAGATGTTTGTGATTTTCAAAGCAATAAGTAATTGAAAATTCATAAGGAAAACCTTATTGACTCAACAGGATTTTGAAATAAATTTATTATGGAATGTGGTCTCCCAGTATGGAGTAACTATGGATCCTTTGAAGATATATGTAGTTGTGTATTGGGAATCCCCCAATATAGTGGAAGAGGTGAAAAGTTTACTTAGTCTTGTAGGATATTACAAGAGGTTCTTAGTCAATTTATCTTAGGTTGTGACTTCTCTAATAGACTTATCCCAAAAGGATCGGGGTTTCTTGTGGTCTAACTAGTGTCAGGAAGCTTTTGAGTGCCTAAAGAAGAAGTTGATAAACACTCCCATTCTTTGTTTTACAGCAGAGGGAGTCCAGTTTGGGTTTTCTGTGATGCATCATGTCTTGGCTTGGGATACATTATGATGCAGGATAGATCATTTGTTTCTTATGGGTATTTATAGTTATGTACCCATGAGAATAAATATTCCACCCATACTATTGATTTGGTGGAATTTGTGTAATCATTGAATTTGTGAAGGAATTACCTCATCATAGAGTGTTTTTTAGTTTTTACTAACCATAAGAGCCCGAGGTATGTATTCTCCCAACATGAATTGAACATTCATTAGCGATGGTGTATGGAATTCCTATAGGATTATGAATTTATTATTTCATATATTCCAAGAAAGGGAAATTTCATGGTTGATGCGCTATAAATTAATTCATATAGTGACACGATGCATGAATTTGGAGATTCCTGGAGAGTGATGGGAGAAATTATAGTGACGAATCTAGATATGTGAGAGGTTGGAGGAAAATGTTGTCTTTTCTAGATGATAGTGCAGTAATATTTGGTGAAGCAGGTATAGGTGTCCTAGTTGGGGGATTCTGAGGTAGAGGTTTGGAGAGACCAAGTTGTTTTTGGAGGCACCCCTAATGGTGGGTATGAGGATGGACAACACCAGGTGTTGTTTTTGGGAAGGATTTTAATTAATTCAGTTATCTGTGAGATGGTTCTCCATGAGTTCCATAGTTCACCTTTAGTGGTATATCCCAAAATTAAAAAGATGTACCAATCTTTGAGAGGTCAGTTTTGGTGTCCTTAGAAATGTATAGTTTCAGAGTTTGTTTATTGATGTTTGGTTTTCCAAAAGGTGATGGTTGAGCACCATATTACTAATGGGTTTCTCTAAACATTAGATTTTTCCCAATTTAAGTGTGAGGAAATCTCTATTGACTTCATTTCCGGTCTACCTCAAGCTCTGGGAGGCTATGATTCTATATAGGTGATAGTGGATCATTTAACAAAAATCATCCCACTTTATAGTGATCAGGGTGTCGAGATTAGTAGAGGTTTTTTTGAGGAAGTATTTGAAGGAGTGTTGCAACTATAAGGAGTCCCAGGTACAATCATCTCTGATCAATATCCTCATTTTACCTCCAAGGTGTGGACATGTCTCTAGTATACTTTTGATTCTCAATTATTCCTTAACACTACATTTCATCCACAAATGGACAGTCAGGAAGAGCGGACTATACAGACTCTTGAGGACATGTTTTCTCTCATATCCTGGATTTTAGAGGATCATGGATGAGTCACCTACCCATGGTCAATTTTACTTAAAATAATATTTTCCACTCCACCATTGGTATGGTTCCATTTGAAGTTTTATATTTTCGACCATTCAGTTCTCTGTTGTGATGGACTGGGGTCAGAGTGGCATAAAATCTCAGGCTAGAAATGGTATAAAATATAACAGAGATGTTTTAGGTAATTCATGAGAGGATGAAGGTAGTTTAGTATTGTCATAAATCCTATACTGATTATAGTAGGACACCTTTAGAGTTTGATGTTAGAGGTCATGTGTTCTTGAAGGCGACTCCTCATTGTGGACAACAAAGGTTCGGTCATTGGTGTAATATTTATCCCCAGTTTGTTGGACCTTTTGAGGTGTTGGATCATGTTAGATATATGACATATCAGATAAAACTTCCACCATAGATGATCTTAATACACAATGTTGTTCACATGTCTCATCTCTATCGTTATATTCATGATGACTCTCATGTCATCGATTGGGGTGAGATAGATGTTGAAAATGATTAAACCTTTGAGGAGTAGCTTGTGGAGATCCAAGACCATGAGGAGAAGGAGTTTCATAGGTGTTCCATTCCCTTGGTTCATGTATCATGGTAGTAAAATGTCATAGAGGAGAGTACTTGGGAAGAAGAGTCACAAATGCGAGCTCAATACCCCAAGTTGTTAGTTGTTTATCTCTTCTCTTTCAATGTAGTTCATTCTATTCATGTGGACCTTTTTATTTCATAAGATGGTTTCCTATTGTTTCTTGTTGTGATTTTACTCTCATTTGAGGGGTATCTCCCACGTGAGAGTGTTTAGGATCATTTTGTTACTATTACATGGTTTTGTTCTTGTTCCTCTGATGAGATGGTTGAGCTCCTGATATGGAGAGATATTTGATAGGTATCTCATAGGGTGGATATTTGGATGAAAACCTTTTTTTCTCTCTGGTTTTGTTTTGGATTCTCAAGGATGATATTTTTTTGATAGGTATCTAATATAGGGAGACAAATCCTCTTAATCTGACCCTTTTCATCCATGGTGCTCAGTGGAGGCGTAGAATAAGTCAAGAGGAATTGGCTATTAGAAGGATAGAAGTAGGGAGAATACACGACGTGTAAGTGTTTCATGTCATGTATTCAAAGTTCATGGATTATTAAGGCAGGTTCATAGGGTTCTTCACAACATGTATATAATCAATGTTAAAATCTTTAAGGCAATTCAATTTTTGGTGAGATCTAAAACCTGACATTTACACAATGTGTAAGGGTTACATACCATGTAAATTTCCTATTCAGCACTGCTTATAAATAGCAAGGGCCTTAGGTTTTCTCAAAACCTACCACCCTCCTCTAAAATTTTAGGCAACTAGGAGCCCTTCCTTTAGGTGTGTGGGGATTCCTTCGATGGGTATCAATCCTTGGATTTCCATATTTGATCCGTGGTGACCTGAGGTATATTCTACCTATCATCTAATAGTTTTTTGATTCGTTTCCTACTCTTTATTATTTCCATGAAATGGTGGATCATATCCATGTTTCTAATGAAGTTTTTTATTAGTTGTTTGTTGGTGAATTTGTGTCATGTAATCCTTGTAGGGATGCAATTTCTTATAGGATAGGTAATTGAGATCTAAAACATTGGTCCATTATCATGTGAATAACGTTGACACTATTGAGGTAGGTTATTCTTTTCTTCTCTTTTATTTACATGCTAATTTAAATGGATCATGGTTTATCCCTTTGGATATAAATTTAATTGAACTAGATTAATGAATTGGTTAGTAATCACATGTTGATGTGTTTTTACCATGATAGCGGTTTGACTCTTGGATTTGTAGATAGTTTGACATCTATTCTATGCTTTGTTTGAATGCTCATATTCTTGGAGTAGCATATTGAAATTGTTAAAGAACATAAAGCTGTAATTAATTGATAATTAATTGGATTAAGAATAACTAAAGAAGGGGATGTTTTAAATCTGGTGTTTGTTGTAATTTGATGTTGATCAAATTGATACATGAACACATGTTTCATTAAATGTGACATTTCATGTGATTAATGGAATTTATAAATAATGTGAAGCATGATAATTATTTTTGATGATAATAATAAAAGGAATGATAATAATAATGGAATGTATGCTTGGAAGCATGTTTAAATTAATTATTTAATTAATTTAGTATCCTATTATAGCTTGATGCCTTAGGTTTCCCAAAGTGGAAAATGAGAATAATGAATTTGTTAATTCAAGATGGAATACAAACTAGTTGTGTGATAAAGATAATCGCTAGGCCTTATTTTCTTGTTTTTTTTGAATCCCAAGTGCCTTGTGTTGGAGCCGTGAGATCTTAGTTATGTGTAAAGGATGGATACCTCATTTTAGGTCCTAGATAATCTTATTGGTTATGATTGTTTATTTCCTACTAATTTTGTGATGTGATCCTGATACTAATGATCTTGGGATGGATGATGTGTTATGGGGAGGGAGGCTCAGATGTGATGTGATCCTGGGATGGTTGAGCCTGGAATGACTGATATGATATATGGGCAGGGAGGCTCAGATGATGTGGCATCAGTTGATGCCTATGATGGCGAGATGCATCGGGATATTCATGTGGGTGTTAGGGATGGAATTGGAGAGGATGAAATGGTTTAGATATAGGGTTACCTATTTATGTGATGCTGAGAGCTGGGATGCTTGATTATGAATCTATTTAATGGATGATGTTCGAGTTTCTTATTTTATCTACATTTCTTTCCCCACTTCTTGAGGGAGTTAAGTGTTCTTAGTTTCATGTTTCCTTTTGGTGGTAGCTTAGTATGGTTTTCCTAGAACAACTAGTTGTATAATTGTGTTAATAATGATTAAATAAATTCTTAACCCGTGGGGTTGGTTCTTGCTAGAATGAAAATACTAAAAGATGATAATCTTGATAAACTGTGGACTTGGTTTGGATTATTCCTGGAGGGTATGGACTTTACTCTGATGAATAATGCAATGTAATGAGGAATTAATGTTAATAGTTAATTAATGTATAATTAATTAATTAATGAAATGAAATTATTAAAATAACAGAAATATTTATTATAGCTATTTAAATTATCATGTGCATATATGATATCTGGTCTTAGGAGTGGTAGCTGAGATTCAGAGTGACATTATCTGTAGTTGAGTCCAAGACTAGGTTATTCCCATAGTGTGGTTGTAAGAAATACTATATCATGTATATTATGTTATTTCATATTCTTCCCCACCCATGTTGATTAGGGTGACTAACACCTAATGGACTATAAGAGGGTGTTTTCCCCAACATATTGGTGGGATGATGGATGGATGACTACCCCTCTAGCCCAAATCACTTCTCTTTGTAGTTACTTGTGCTGTTGGGTATAGTGGTTAGTTTCCCCATATATGTGTATAGAGGTATGTGATGGATTTTTATTATTTCACACACATGTATTACTGGATATAATATCCAAAGGATTATTGTAGTTATGATATGTATATGCTGTAATGGATTGAGGTACTTACTTAGTGTATGTATTGTAATGGCTTGAGGTATAATACCTGATGTATGATACACATCATACAAGTTGTGGTGGATCTCAAAAACTACTTGGTTACTATATATAGATATATGGATGGGATGATGTGATTATGTGATGTATGAGGTTCATATTGTGATGCCTTTCCCAGGTGTTTTTGGGATGACCTATATTGGTGAGGGATGGCTCAGGACGTGTGACATTAAGGAAAAGTGGAAAACCAGTGGGGAAGATAGAGAAGGGTAACCTTTATGTTTAATTACTATATTATATGATTTATTGTTTGTGATTCTTGGTGATAGTTATCCATAGTGAGGTTGAGAACATAGTATACATTTTTAGGTGATGAGTTAGTTTCACTATTGTTCAATTTACTTGAGCTTGATTTTTTTATCTATTACATGAGAGGATCTTGGGAGGATCCTAATGAGTATACCATTATGATCAACATACATATATATAAACAATTTTTAGGTCATCCATAGTAGGTTAGATATCAGGATGGATCTTAGTAGATCACGATTTTGCGTAAGCAGTTTGGGCTTCTTGGTCACTACCATCCTTACCTTTTTGGTACTTACAACTTTCTTTTTAGTTGTTTAGTACCATATGAAATTTCATGTTTTCACTTGGGTTTTATAATATATATATATATATTTATAAGTTGGTGTTTTTAGGTGTATCTATCTAATCTCTCTCTTACACATGCTTCTCTTAGAGGGCAATTCCACCCATATTCTTGTTTATTATACCCTCACCGCTAGTCGCCAACCCAAGGACTAATGGTGGGAATACTCGAGTAGTTACTATCTATCTCACCTTATTGAGGTATCTTTGCGGGGAGGGGTTTGAAAAACTTATTTTATTCCTATATTAATATTCAGAGAGTGAAAATGATTTTGATTTATATATATCAAAAGCCACCCATTGCCTTGTTGTGGGGGGTAAAATGTACAATATCCAAGGATATATTGTACACAATAAACAACATCTAAAAGGTCATGTGAGAGTGTGGATTTCCATAGCTCATGATCCAAGCACTGATCTACTTGTTCCCCTTGATGATCTATATTTTCACATGGTTGGGATTTATATTTAAACTTTCATAGCATGGCCATTTTATATTGTAAAAATACATGTTGAAAAGGTTGTATCCATTTCTACTTTATTTTTTTATAAAAAACCTTGATCAATTAATGAAAAATTCCTAAAAAAATGAATGTTATTACAAGTAGAGAAAAGGGAGGATGAATGGAACACCATATTTGATCATGGTATATGTACTAATATTTCACTATCAAAACATTTATAAAGGAAAATTACTTATTTTTACCAATGTTTCTATAGTGTATGGAACAAACTAATGTAAAAAATTATGGTTATTAAATTTGAAAATTCATGAAATCTATCATATTATATAAATAAACTAGCATCCCTAAAGATGTATTTATGATGGTAACTACAATTTAATTTAAAATATTTATTAATAATTTGTTTATTTATATTTTTTATATAGAACCAGGAATGTTAACAGTCTATATATTCAAAATAGAAAATAGATTTTTTATAAATGAATGGGTAGGATACATGTTATCATAATGTATGCATACATCATGAATAGGTGAATTACTACTACTTATTTAGTTAATTTTATCATAAATTTATCATCTTATTTTTAGTTGATTTTATTATCATTTTTATCTACTAATTATATAGTTAATTTTAATAGAGATCATGAATTGGTGTCTTCATCGATAATTGATGTTTCTCTAACCATTTTGTGCTCTATAGAGAGCAACAAATTCTTGGATAACAATTAATACTCAATAAAGTATTCAATAAGGAAGATTCACTCAGGTACTATTTGTTCTCTTTATAGAGATAGTTTTTCTTTATTTGATCTATTTATATTCTTTAGTGTGTGTTTTTATCTTAAAAATGACTCAAAATGCACATTTTCATTTTGAATGACAATTTAGTTTAAAAGATGTGTGGCATACTCAAAAATAAGAAAACCCCTTCAAATTATTTTGATACTTTAGGACAATGATCCATAAGTTATTTGTGACATGTATGAATCAGCCGCACCATAATCCAAAACATGATGTGACTGTTATGTCTCGAAATAGCAATTTTTAGTTTAAAAATGACATTTTAGTTAAAAACATGTGTTTCTCACTAAAATATAAAAATACACCCTCAAATTTTCTTTATACTTTGGGAAAATGATCCATAATTAATTTGTTACATGTAGAAATCAACCATACATCAATCTAAAACATGGTGTGACCAGTATGACTCAAAGTGCGAGTTTTCAATTTAAAAATAAAATTTTATTTAAAAACACACGCCACTCACTAAAAACCTATAAAATACAATTTTATTATCTTGATACTTCAGTAAAATGATCCTTAAGTCATTTATGATGTGTAAAAATAAATAACATGTCAATCCAACATACGATTTGACTGGTATGATTCAAAGTGTGTGTTTTTATTTAAAATTGACATTTTAGTTAAAAAGGCACATGACATACCCAAAACTAAGGAAAAAAATATCATATTTTTTTTATACTTTAAGATAATTATAGATCAATCATTTATAAAGTTTAGTAATTATCCAAACATTTTTATGATACATAGTGTGATCAGTATGGATTAAAATGTATAGTTTTAGTTTAAATATAAAATTTTAGTAAAAAAAGTATTTCACTCACTAAAAACAAATTAAAAATGATTAAATTATATTAATAATTTAATATAATGACCTATAAGTCATTTTTATGTGTATAAATCATCATCATACATTAATCTAACACACGATATGACTGGTATGACTCAAATAATGTGTTTTCAGTTTAAAATAACATTTTAGTTAAAAAGTGTGTCACTCACTGAAATCCTAGAAAAAAAACTCATATAATATTTATACATTAATAAAAAAATCATTAAGTAAATTTTGACATGTAGGAGTCAACCATATGTCAATACAACACATGGTGTGACTGGTATAAGTCAAACTATGTGTTTTTATTCAAAATTTACATTTTAGTTCAAAACACATATCACATGCTAAAAACTAATAAAACACATTTATATTATTTTTATACTTTAGGATAATGATCCATAATTCATTTTTGACATGTAGGAATCACCCATACCTCAATTCAATACACAGTGTTCCCATTATGACTTAAAATGTGTGTTTTTAGTTAAAAAATGACATTTTAGTTAAAAAGATGTGAGACATACTCAAAACTAATCAAACAAATTTATATTATTTTTATACTTTAGAAAAATAATCTATAAATAAATTTTGATTTTTAGGAACCAACTACACCTCAATTCAATACATGGTGTGACTGGTATGGATTGAAATGTTTGTTTTTAGTTTTAAAATGACATTTTAGTTAAAAACATGTGTCACTCACTGAAAACCAAGTAAACACAATTAAAATATCTTTATAATTTATTATAATTATCCATAAATTATTTGTGATATGTAGGAATTAGTTTCACATAAATCTAACACATGGTGAGACCGGTATGACTCAAAGTGCATGTTTTTAGTTTAAAAATGACATTTTAGTTAAAAACATGTAATACTCAATAAAAACCTAGAAAACACACTTAGATTATTTTGATACTTTATAAAAACAATTCTTAAGTCATTTTTAATGTGTAGTAATCAACCACATATCAATATGAAACATGGTGTAACCAATATGAATCAAAGAGTGTGTTTTTGTTTAAAATCAACATTTTAGTTCAAAAGACATGTGACACACTCAAAAATGAGAAAACACATTCATATTATTTTGATACTTTAGTAAAATAATTCATAACTCATTTTTAAGGTGTAGGAATAATCCAAACCACAATCCAATACATTGTGTGACTGGTATGACTTAAAATATTGGGTTTTAGTTTAAAAATGAAATTTTAGTTAAAAAGACTTACAACATACTCAAAATTGAGAAAAAAAAGATTTTATTGACACCTTAGGACAATAATACTTAAGTTATTTGTGATGTTTAGGAATTGGAATTACCTCAATATGATACATGGTGTGATGGGTATGACTCAAAATGTGTGTTTTCAATTTAAAAATTACTTTTTAGTCAAAAACATGTGTCACTTACTAAAAACTAATAAAGCATGATTGGATTGTCTTGATACTTTAAGAAAATTATCTATAAATCATTTGTGACGTGTAAAAATTAGCCTCACATCAATCAGACACACAGTGTGATCGATATGGCTAAAAGTGTGCGTTTTCAGTTTACAAATGAAATTTTAGTTAAAAAATAGTTTCACTCACTAAAATTCCATAAACAACACTTGAATTGTCTTTATAGTTTTGGAAAATGATCCTTATGTTATTTTTGACTTGTAGGAATCAACCCCATGTCAATATGACACAGAGCATGAACGATATGTATCAAAGTGTGTGTTTTTTTTACAATTTATATTTTAGTTCAAAACACATATCACATACTGAAAACAAGAAATGTGGTCATATTGTATTGAAACTTTACGAAAATTATCCTTAAGTAATTTGTGATGTTTAGGAATTAGCCGCATGCCAATATGGAACATAGTGTGACCAGAATGATCTGAGGTGTGTATTTTTACTTAAAATAGACATTTTAGTTCAAAACACATGTCACATACTGAAAACCAAGAAAATTCACTTGTATTGTTTTGATACTTTAGGAAAATGATTAATAAATCATGTGTGACATTCATTAATCAAACACACATTAATCTGACACATGGTGTGCCTAGTATGACTTGAAATTTATGTTTTTAGTTTAAAATTGACATTTTAGTTCAAAAAAAAGTCACATATTTAAAAATAAGAAAATTTTCTTCGATTATCTTTATAATTTAGGAAAATGATATTTAAATCATTTTTATGTGTAAAAATTAACCACACATTTATCTAACACATGGTGTGCCCGATATGACTTGAAGTGTTTGTTTTCAGTTGAAAAGTGACATTTTATTAATGCATTATTTCATATTTATGTTTAATTTATTTCTTTATAGTATTAAAAACATAAGATTTGTTTTTTATATAGGTGCACTCTTTTTATCGAGATGGGGTCTTATGTTCAGAAATTGGTAGCATGATTTGGATCTTTAGAGAGGGGGTTGGGGTCTAAAGACAACGAAACATTAATGTTTTTGAATTTTTTGATGTTTGTATAAATTAAACATACCAACGAAATTGTACATTTTTTTAAATATTTATAATCATTTTACAATGTTTATTTCTTGTATTTGTGTGGTAAATTAAAACGAAATTAATATTTTTTTCCACTGCAATGTGTTATAATCTCAGTAGCACACTATTTTAGCCTTTCTCTTACTAGTTCTAAAAACATACTAATAAAGTGTACCCTTTATCAGGGATATAAAAATAACTAATAAAGGGACCCATTATCTGTGCTAAAATAGAACCCATAAAGGTCCCCCTTTATTAGTTTTTTTAGCAATGATAAAACCTTTCAGCTTTTAAAGGGGATTACAACTCAATGTTTTTTAGCACTAATGAAGGCTATTTCTAGTACTGTTAATTCTCGTATCTTCAGCATTGACATCCCTTCAACAACAATGTTATTACATCATTCCACCAATGACCTAAAATAGTTTTGACACCTCACTTATATTTTTTCAATTGGTCCATTAGTGTGAATACCTAATGTACATGCATTTGACAATTCTCTCCCAGTGAAACTTCTCCTTGCCATAATCACTAATATAGTATGAGTCTTCTCAATATTGAGAAATTTTATTTATTAGTGATTGGAAAGAACCTACTTTTTGTTCATGTAGAAAATGTTACTCCTTTTATGAGTATTATAAAAACAATGATAAATTTTTTTATTTATTAGTGATAAAATCCAACAAAAAAACTAATATTATAGTTGTTGAAGTATCAAACTATATAGAATCCTACTACAACATAAAAAAATTCACAAAACAACTATTTTTCTTAAGAAAATCAATCTATTTTAAAATAATAAAAATATTTATTTATATTTAAATTTTCACTGTTATTTTTTTTAGTTTTTGTGGAAGGACGAATCAGGCGACTTACAAATGGATATTCTTACATAATTAACAAAAATATTCTAAATTTCCCTCCCTTGGATAGTTTCATCCCCCACACTCTCTTCTCTATAGAGCCTACTCTCCCTGCATGCTCTCACTGCTCACCCACATATCTCCCTGCCTAGATCCTCTCCCCACACTTCTCCCCACCGACAACTCCTATCCCTACGCCATTCCCCATACATAAAGACTCCCTATTGTCTTGCTATGAAATTCCCCCATTCCCTCTAAAATCATTCCCCTGCTCCACCCATTTTATTCATCCCCCTCACTTTCTTCCCTACTCATCCACTGACATAGTCATTTTCTATTGTCGTTTCCACCTACCTCAATGGACACTATATTCCACTAGCCACACTGCCACTACCGCTCACCACATACCACACACCTCCCCTATTAATGGATCATATTTCTTCCTATTATATAATTTAAAGACAAAAATCCTATTTTTCTGTGTTATAGTATTTTTCAATTCTTAATAATTATTTGAATTTTTAAGTCTTAGTGGAGTTTTTTTGTTATATTTTAATTTATGAATATTTTTTTATCTTGATAATTACCACGTATTTCTTATTTCAATGCCTACAATTAATTTTGAACATTACTTTTTTAGTAATATCCTTCCCTTTTTCCTAAACATGCTCAGTTTATTTTTATGCCCCACAATTTTGATCCCTAGAGATCCTATATTGAATCATCATGTGTTCCCCAAGTTGGTGAATCCATTTCTTGTTTTGGAATAAAACTTGATTTCACTTATATTAGCGGGTATGCTTGCATGTCTAGTCATGTTATTTTTTGTAACTAATTACTTTAAAATCAAGGTTGACAAATATATTTAACAAGTTAAAGTATCAATTGGTTATTTCCACTATTCTTATGAATTTGGGCATTTCACTTGGTATATAGAAAACTATTCCATCTTCTTTCACCATCATAAAAAATAGTGCATATAAGTTTATTAAAAATGGGTAAGAAGTCTGCTATTATAGTATTAGAAATTTTTTTAATGTTATTGATATGAGTTTTCTTTTATATATGAAATTTACATTTGTTTTAAAACATTTATTGAAAATTTCTTTAAGGATTTATCACATATAAAATTAATTTTTAAATGAATAAGTGTTGTTAGTGATATTTTTTAAATATCACACGCTTATCAGTTATTAAAAGTGATTCTGTTTAGTTTTTTCAAATTGATTATTTATGTTGTTTTCTTCTAAAATTTATGATTTTTTTTTTAAAAATCAAAAATTTATCTATTATTTAATTTTATTAAAGATTGATTATTTTTGTGTGTTTCTCTAACATCCCAACCATTTTTTTTCAGGTATGTTCTTTGGTTTTTGTTGTTTTATTTTGGTTTTAAAATTGTTAGAGGTGCTTTTTAACTTACTTAATTTTCTAATGTTCTTGATAATACCCTTTTGGTTTTAATATATAAGTCCTTTAAGTTAAAATTAAATAACATGAAATTATAATATTACCCTTATGCATGTAATAGGTTCTATATAAAGGTAGAATACTCCTACCTATATGCTGGTGGTTTTTCGGAGTTGCATATAGGTAATAAGAAGTTTTCAGAGGCTATGTAAAGTCACTCCCTTTTTCTATAATTCGAATAAGGGAAGAGATCTATGTCTATACATTGTGTAAGGGATATAATCTATTTTCAAAGGTTTCATAAGGCTAACCTTGGATCTCTATAAAGGTATCCTTGTTTTTCTAAAGGTTACATATGGGTAAATTCTCACCACGTAAGGGTATTCTAGCCTTTCTGTAAGTGTAGTTCCTTGTTTTCAAAGGTGCGTAAGGGCAATACAGATCTATGTAAAGGTAATTATAGGTTTATGACCTATATAACGGTAAAAATAATTACCCTACTGTGATTTATAGTATCTTCATAAGGGTAAAAACATGTTACCCTTACACAATGCTCATTTTTGAGAAAAAAAATATTTAAAAACATTTTTTTTTCATTTCTTCTTCCCCAACATGCACTGTAACTCATTTTTCATGATTTTGAAATATTAAAATGAAAATTAATTCCTTTAAATTATTTAAATATTTTAACTCTTTAATGGGAGTTTATAAACATTCTTTAATAAGTAATTAATTAAAAGAAAAATTAAATGATGAATTTAATTTGGGGGTTTTAATCTAATGAACAAAAATGCCTTTTTTTTAAATTACCCAAATATTTTATACCTATAATTTTTTTTACCCTATTGATTAGTGTTTTTGGTGTGCTACTACTATATAAAGAGATTTAGTTCCTTTATCTCATTTCCTATTCTTTCTTACTACACACCAATGGTAGGGTGTTGGAAGTTGTTTTTCCTTGGACACTTTGCATAAAACTTCTCTTATTACATTAGTTATCCCAATCATCTCACTTTAGGATTGAATCTATGAATACTTGTGATTTCATCTTGAGTTTTTTTATGTATTCATTTTTTTCCACTTATATCTAGTATCCATATCAATTATTGATGATTTCTTGTGCTTTTGATAAAAGTAAAAAATAGGGATTTTGATGTGAATTGATTTGAAATCAATTTTAAAGGAATATAGTCTTGTTTTTGGGAATTGATATGCCTTGTTGGATTTTTATAAATGCCTTGATTTTTTTATGATGATGATTTTGAAAATAAATAGAAATGTGTGATTTTAATGCTTGGGTGCTTTGAATTTTTTTTAAATTATTCTTTGATAGTTAGTATTTATTAAAGTTATATGACTTATAAATGGTTTTATAAATATCCTTGAAATACTTTTAAAGTCTCAGTGTGCTGAGTGCAATATAGAAAATCCCATTTGGTACTTTAAATTATTTTTTGTAAAATTTAAACCCATAGGACATTCCCCTTTTATGTAATATAAATAGTGGATGCTTGAATGAATGAAATAAAATGTAACTTTTAAGGGTGATGAATTCAATTGAATTGATATGATTGATAACGGGGAATGTTCCTATGGGGAATTCAAAGGTTTGAGAAAGATTTATGATTCATTTTTAAAACATAATGATGTGATATGATTTATGTTATTATATTACCTTTTAAATTCTCACATTCATTTGAATTTCAAGAGTAGAACTGGGTTACTAGGTGGGAGTTCTAGGTACACATATGAACTGGTTTAGTATTACGCTATGACTAGCAGCCTTAGGTGAGAATTAGGTCAACCTAAGGGATTGCCTCTCAGCAAGGCTAGGATTGGGTAATACCATGAGTTTGGGTGTGGTCAATTGATGTGTTTCTAATTGACGGTGTTCTAGAAAATTTCCTTTTAGCACCTGTAGTTTACATGATGTTGATTTGAGAATATTTTCCTAGGTATGATTATTTTGAAGAGTTGTGAAATGAAATACTATTTTATTCAGTGTGCCTTTAAAACCATTTTAAAATGTAATACATGAATGTATTAATATGATAAAATAAATTTTTGTTTTATTCGGAAATTCATGGTTTTTTTGAAATGGCAATTTTCAAGGATAATGTTGATACTTTTTTTATTAAAATAAAACCTGGAAAACATATTTTACATCCTTATTTTAAAAACTATATGATATAAAAAATCTTTTAAAGTGTTATGCTTTGGTTCAGTGGGTGGTGACCAACTGGGCTTTTAGATCATGCCAATATATTACAGGTTTAACAGGTTTCTTAACACTGTGGACATTCCTATATATTTGTGTTCGAAATTTGATGGAGGTGAATATGGATTTGTCTCACTTTCATATATAGATATTGATGTTTTTTTATCTTTTACTTTGTTTTCATTTGTTTCATCTGTTGAACTTGTTATCAAGTTAATTGTATCTTCTAATTTTAGATATCTCAGTTTTTTTCAATTTTCTTTTTACTGTTTATCTGTTTATGTTTATGGTTGTTGAGATAAATAATTCCCATCTCATTATTTTTGATTCCAGAGTACTTATCACCAAGCCATGGGGATTATAAATTACCTTCAGGATAGTAGAAGATCTGTTTTGGTGATGGTTTAGATGGTATCAAGTCAGTTCATTACAATAGTATCAAAGTAGGTTTTCCTTATTTTTCTAGGATGTTTGGTATTTTGGAGGTTGGACTGTCAGAATTAAAGTAGTCAGTCATGCAAGGGTGCTTAATCACCACCCATCCGAGATGATTCTTGGGTTACCGAGGTTTTCTGGGATGAGTATATATCTAGTTCATGCTCATTACTCAAATATTTTTAATACCTTTTGGATTTTTGAGTGCTTATTTTTCATGTTGTGAGTTCATGAATTATTTTGAGAAGCTTGGTATTTAAAATAAATTCAAATGGGTATATTCTACTATGTGAGATTTATAAAAACATGTATAGATTATTTAGCATATTCTGGTTGACTCTAAATATACTACACATAATTGGTTCATAGTTTTCTAAACCATGTGGCCAATCCATTCGTAGATGATATTTATTAGAATTTAAACATTTTATTGATTGGATTTTTTGGTTTCTTTTCCCTTCTTTTTTGTTTTATGATGATTTTGGGAAATTATTCCTTGTGATTTTTTTGGTGTTTTGGTTTGTTTAATATATCTTTTAAAATTAAAACCTTGTGATATTTGGAAAAGTGTTTGGAATTTATTAGAGTTTTGAAAATGTTTTAAATTAAAAATGGTGTTTCAGTTTGGGTGCTTCTAAAATATTTTGAATTTAAAATGATGAAATATTTTTGGAAAATTTGGTTGATGATTTTGGGAAAGGATTATATTTATATCTATTTCCAAGGTTTTCGATGTGGTTTTAAAATTTTTTAATTGAATTATTTTAAAGAGTTAGGTTTGAAATGTTTTAAATCATAGTTTTTAAAATATTTCCATGATAAAACCCATTTTCCATTAAAAAATTTCAAAGGTGTGAAAATTTTGGTTTAAAGAAAAAATATTCATTTTGAAAATTATTTTTACAAAACCATCTTGGTTTAAAGAGTTCAAATTATTTCATAAAGAATTTAAGACTTGGGTTTTATGGTGTATATGATGTCTTGTGGGACTTGACTCTTGATGGGTTTTTAATTCTTGTTTTTAATGTATTACCCCGTTTATATTTAATGGAAACTTTAGTTGATCAAGATTATATTATAATGGATATTGAATTATCTATAGATTCATAACAATATGTCCTTCCTCTCACACACCAAGATGAGGATTATGTCTATGAGTTTCAAAGCTTGAAACCTCCTAACTTATTTGGACAATACGATTATTTGGAAGTAGTGATATGGCAGAAGAGTATTTAGGAGACCTTAACCCTTCTTGAAATTCTAGAATCTCTCAAGGTTACATTTATATCCTTGTTTCTTGAGAGTCTGGGTTGGACATAGTGGAATTATATTACTTAAGATATTCTATAAGATATTTCATGAGTATTTTTCAATGCACATTTCACTCTACATTTATTTCTAAATTAAGTGAGGGTATCAAATGCTATGGAATTTTATTATCTCTAGTAGGGAGATAAAATTATGTTGGAGTGCACTCATCATTTTATTCAATCATTTTCATATCCTCCTCATCTGTCCATAGATGACTCTCTATTGGTGTGGTGTTTTTAGGGAGGGATTCAACCAAATTTGTTACATACTATGTTTATTTTTAGCCTTGAATATTATGGAATGTTGTTGTTTCTTCTAGTCAAGGTTGAATCAGGCTTGGAAATAAAACTAGAGGAGTTGTCTATTTTACCTGTTCCTGGGTGTGATGAAAGAAGATCTAGTAAGGTAAAAAGAACTATGACAAGTAAAACCATTTAGGAAGTGTCATGAAAAGGTCATTGTGTTTCTTATCACAAAATTAATCTAGAAAAAATCATTTAGTTTTCTAATAGTATGGAAAGGGGGGTCATATAAAGCATTCTTGTAAGAATCCTCCTAAATCCTATCATGTTTTTTCTTATGGGGTCATCTTCAGTGGATCTTCCAGTTTTTCTCTGTATCTCAACATATTCAAGGATTATCAAATCCAAATGGAACTAATGTAAAACTAAAAGATTCATGAAAATAGGGCTCTAACTATAGACCTCATAGTGAATCCTTTTATGTAGTGGATGAGCTGCTATTATAAGTTGATGCTGGTCCAACTCTTGATCCCAATTTCAGTGTAAATATTTTTTGATTTTTATTTAATGTAGTTCTTTTAATCTTATGGGACTTATGAAATTATGAGTTTTATTTATGTTTTCCTTGGTTTCTTAGTGGTGTTTTTTATAGTTGAATTGTTGGATTCTAACTCAGTGATGTAAGAATCTGGTTTTATGGAATTTTATTTTTTCTTCTACTTGTTTTAATTTCCTCTTTTAAAGAGTTGGGTTGAGGAGTTTTAATATGAGGAAGATTAAATATGGTGGGGTGATCACCAATATTAAATTTCTCATGTTGAAAGGTTTTCCTTTCTCTTCCATGAGAATTATTTTTGAATGATATGTAGAACACAAATTTGTAATTTTTGGTTTCCTTAATCTTAAACTTTCCTCTCTAGGATATATCCAAATAAGGACAAACGTTCATCTATTTATGTAATCCTAGTGTGATTTATTATTGGTTGGGATTAAGTTCTTTGGAGATGATCCATATTTTTTGTGTGTTCTTGCATGGTCCTCTAAATGTTCCCTATGGGATGGAGGTCATTTTGGAAATGCATGTGCCTCAATGAATGTTTTTATTATCTTTTATCATGTTGACATGGTCCCTGCATTGGGTCAATAGATACTTTTTACATGATGAATATAATAGATATTTGGTAAGTTTTGGGGTGACCAAGAATCAGGGTTTATGAATATTTGAGATTTTGATTAGAATTACTGGAATCCTATGCTTTGGAAATACAGTACCAAGTTAATCTCACTTAACTTAAGGCTAGACTAAGTTTTTATTTATGTGGCATGTTTATGCTTAATGAATTTCCAATTCCTATATTTTTTTCTATTATGCAACCTTTGGGTTGTTGTTTCTCTAGGTGGTTGTATTTTTAGAACTTTATTTTTTAACATGATGTTTTAAGTTTTCATGTGTTGTGATTTTGAGGTTACTTTGTAGTTTATAGTTCATTTCTCACTGTTTGTAGTTAAGGGTTGTTGCCTAGTTTTTGAAGGCTATCTACTTGGTGAATCTTTTTTAGAGAGTTTCTTGTCCTCACATAATTTAGTTCACTAGTTTGATTTGTAAGTCTCATTTTGTATATATAACTATTTAAAATTTCATTCAGTAAGCTTAGTTTCTTTTATGGTTTTTTGGAATCCTTTCTTGATGCCAT
The DNA here is from genome assembly GCA_963277665.1 of Viscum album. NCBI lineage: Eukaryota > Viridiplantae > Streptophyta > Magnoliopsida > Santalales > Viscaceae > Viscum > Viscum album. The sequence continues at coordinate 1,914,441,102 of OY728155.1, forward strand.
CTATGAGAGTTGAACATTTGGATCTATTTTGATGTTTCGGGTTCAATGGTGTAGCTTGGATTGTCTTCCCTTACTAATCCATATCGACCAATGTACTTTAATATTTATAGGGGTATAAAATTTTATGTTGGGGAGGATTTTATCATACTGAAATTTTATTTTAGGTATGTTCTTTGGTTCATGTTGTTTTCTTTTTGTTTTGGAAGTGTTGGAGGTGCTTTGTAACTGACTTAATTTTTAAATGTTCTTATAACCCCCTTTTGGTTTTTAATTTTTTAGTCCTTTAATTTGAAATTAAATAATTATCAATTAAATTATTACCCTTATACATGTAATATGACCTAAGTAAATGTAAAACCCTCCTACCTATACGTTGGGTGGTTTTTAAGAGTAGCATATAGGTAACTTGATGTTTTCAAAGGCTGCATCAAGGTAATTATATTTTTCTATCAGTTACATAAGATTAGAGTGCTATTTCTATATATTGTATATGGTAAATCATCTTTAAAAATATGCATATAGGTAACCTTGGTGTTGTGTAAAGGAAACACTATTTTTCTGAAGGTTACGTAAGGGTAAACCCTAATTGTGTAAGGGTACTCTAGCCTTTTAATAAGGGTAGTTCCTTGTTTTAAAAGGATGTATGAGGGTAAAAAAGAGATATATAAAGATAACCCCAGGTTTATGACCTATGTAATGTTAAAAAACATTACTCTTACCTAATAACTAGGAGCTACATAAGGATAAAACCATGTTACCCTTATGCAACTTTCTTTTTGAGAAAAACTGTTTAAAAACATTTTTTTTTTCATTTATTCTTCCCCAACATGAACATGTAACTCATTTTTAAAGATTTTGAAATAATAAAATCATGATAATTGATTACTTTGACTTGTTTAAAATCTTAACTCCTTTTGGGAGTTATTAAATGATTTTCAATTAGGGAACAATTAAATGAAATATTAAATTATGAATTTAATTTTTGGGTTTTAATGTTGCAAACCAAAATACCTACTATATTTTTAAAAAATATTTAAATCTTTACCACATTTAATTTTTGTTATCCACTTGATAAGAGTTATGGTCATCAAAATACTATAGAAAGAGATTGATTTCCTTTGTCTTGTTTCTTATTATTCCTTACTACCAACCAATAGAAGGATGTTATAGGTTATTTTTCCTTGGATACTATGTGTGTACCTTCTATTATTATGGTAGGAATCCCAATAATCTCTATTTAGAATTAAATAAATTATTTCTTGTAATTTATATTATGTTTTCATTGTCTTCATTTGTTCTTACTTATATCAAACAGTTATATAAATGATTGATGATTCCTTGAGATTTTTTATAAAAGTGGAAAAAGGGATTTTAAAATGAATTGATGTGAAATTAGATTTATAGGAATATAATATAGTTTTTGGGAATTAATATACCTAGTTGGATTTTTATAAATTCCTTGAGTTTTTTTATAATTATTATTTCTAAAATAAAGAGAAAATTGTAGTTTTTCATTCTTGGGTGGTTTGATCATTTTTGAAACGCTTCTTCAAAAGTTAGTATTTATTAAAGTTCTAAGATTTATAAATGGTTTTATAAATAGTCTTGATTTTTTTAAAAGTGTCCATATACCAAGGGGAATGTAGAAAGTAATTTTTACACTTTAAATGATTTCTAAGAAATTGGAAAACCCTAGGACATTCTCTTTAATATGAAATGAAAATGATGAATACTTGAATGAATAAAACGAGATGTCCCTTTTTAGGGTGATTTTTTAAATTGAAATTTAATTAAATTGAGATGCTTAATAAAGGGAAATATTCCTATGTGGAATTTATAGCCTTGATAGATATTTATGATTTATTTTGAAAATGTAATTATTTGTTATGATTTATGGTATAATGGAACCTCACCTCCATTTGAATGTCATGATAAGACCTAGGATGCTAGGTGGGAGGTCTAGGTGCACATGTGTGCAAGTTTAATATTATGCTCTGACTAGTTTATCTTGGTAGGACTTAGGTTAACCTAATGTTTTTCCTCTAGGTTAGGATAAGATAGGGTAAGAATGGGTGTTTGGGTGAGGTATTTTGATGTGTTGATTGATTTCCAACATGAAGACTTGTTTCATCGATGACAATGATAACTATGTTCTAGACTATTTCACTTTAGCACCTTTGGTTTCCATGATGATGATTTAAGAATATTTTCCAAGGTATGAACATTTTCATGATTTGTGAAATGATATCCTATTTTATTCAGTGTAATTTTCAAACTATTTTAAACTATGTATATGATTGTATTGATATGAGAATATAAATTATAGTTTTATTTGAAAAAGGCTTTTTTATGAAATGGGAATTTTCTAGGAAAATGTTGATACTTTTTTTATTGAAATAAAAATTTTAAAATATATTTTTCATCCTTATTTTCAAACCTGTATGATATTATTTCCCTTTTAAAGTGTTATGATTTTGGTCAGTGGGTGGAGACCGACTTAGAATTTAGCTCATGCCTATATAGTATAGGTTTAATTGGTTTCTATGCATGGTGTATATTCCTACATCTTTGAGTTTGAGATTTGATGGAGGAACATGTGGTGTTTACTCACTTGAACATGGAGATGTTGTTGGTTTGGTATCTTTTCCTTTTTTGTTGGTTGTATCGACCAGTGGACATGTTATCGAGTTATTTTTATCTTATAATTTTGGATATCTCAGTTTTTGGAATTTATTTTTTCTATTTATATATTTATATTTGCGGTTTTGGGATAAATCATTCCCTTACCATTCTTTCAAATTATCAGGTTCTTATTGTTAGCCCATAGGGATCAGGAATGTCCTTTGGTCCAGTAGAAGATTGATTCAAGTTTCGGTTCAGATGGTATCTTGGGTCTGTTTGTTAGAGTTTCCAAAATTTATTTTGAAATTGAAGTGTTCTTTTTTAACTAGAAAATGATAAGTTCTATCTTTTCCCAACATCTCTCTTATAATATGAATATATAATAAATTAATATCCATTTTAATTTTTAGGTAGCGGTTTCTATGTGTCTTTGTTGGTCTTTGGGATTGATTTATTGTTGTTTTTGTGACAGATCATTTCATTAACAATTCATATGCATATAGAAGTATATGTATTACATTTATTTTATTTCTGAACTTTTATATTTTTTTATTCATATGAATTTAATTTTTTATTTGAAACAATATATAATCCATTACTATAGGAGTGTAGGAGTGGGTGATTTAAGGAATATTCACTAACTATAAATTTCACACCCCACCTAATGAATTAATTTTTTAGTGATTTGGATAAGAAATGTCATTTTCTCTAGGAAACAACAAAATTGGTCTTCTCATGGAAGGATGATATAGTAGTAGCTGTAAAGAGATACGATAATGTCAAGCTTGATATAAATAAAATGAAAATAGATATTGTGTGGAAACATATTGTGATTCCTATAATTGTTCATTCCTCATTGAATAACACATTTAAAAATTTAGTAAAAATATAAAAAAGTTATACCTCATGGGTATTTATTTTTCAAATGTTTTGAAATTAATAAATTATACTTTTTTTACTATTGATATGAATCTGATGTCATGATTAGTTTATGTTTTTATTACTGACTGATCAATTCTACCCTCAACCCATTTTAGATAAAATTATGGTTTATCTAAACTCAAATATTTTGAAGTATGATCCTATTGAAAACAAAGTTTAATATTTTTTTAATAAATTTATTTATGCAAAGAGTAGAGTAGATCCAATGCAAAAGATTATTTTCATTATAAGGTCAGGTAAGGGGTTATAATTATGCACATAATCTACTTTTTTTATTATTTTGTATTATCCTGGATGGGCCATCTCTCTATGAACTCATATCTACGAATTTTTATTATTTCATGAATTTATTTTCTCGATTTTATTATATAAATGTTTTATTCAAATTGAGTATTAGCTGCTCTGAAGGCAAAACAATATTTAGGCATTTAATACATATTTTTCTATACTACAATTCCAAATACATTATAAACTATTCTATTCAACTATTCAAATTATAAAAGTTTGTGCATCCAAAGTGAAATTTTCCAAGACATTAGGTTCAATTAAAATAACTATTTTATATCTAAGGAACAAAAGGTGCTAATTATAAGATACCGAGTGAAATTATAATAAATATTTTATATATAAGAAACAATTGGTGTGTGAATCTAGTTGCATCATTTCTCCCCCATTGCAAACCACCCCTACCTCCCAATTTGATATCCCCTTCCGCTACACTCTCCCTTTCCACACCTATTCTCCCCCACATCACCTATTCTCTGATGGAACCTCTACCTCTTCGTTGATCTCCATTATTACACTAAGGATCTTTATGATCCTCATTGATCCTTGAATGATAGCTATGGTATGGTCAATTCCTACACACTTCTAGTGAAAATGATTCTTAATATTTTTCATCCTTATTATATTTTATTGTTAATTATGATTTTATTATTTTCATTATAAATATTTATATTTTATAAATGTTGTAGGGGTTGTTCATATAATTTTTTAAGTGTTTTAAATGTTCTTTATATAAGTGTGAAGTTTTATTTTGTGTTATTTATTTTTTAAGAATCACCATTCAATTGTAAATGTTATAACTATTGTAAAGTTTTATCACACTGTTAATTTTTTTGTTCAAGTAGTCTAGTTGTCATTATTATAAAATTATAGGTTTTAAAGGTTTAGATTTCTTTAAGTTTTTTTACTATATTGTAAAAGTGAAAATTTTTATTGGGTTAATATTTTATCAATTTAAAATTATTGTGTTGTTTAAATAATAATATGTATTTTTTATAATATGGTTTCATTGTATAGATAATTTTGCGAGGGTAATATGATGACTATGTGTTCATGACCTACTAAGATTATTATTTATGCAATAATTTTTAAATTTTTGGGTATTTTTTGGAGAAAAACAAACATCCACTCATATTAAAATTAAATAAATTTATTTTCAGTTAAATAAATAATTAAACCCGAAATAAATATTTTTATTAACTATGAATTAACAATGATTGATTTTATTACACGGTTCATCAATCCCGATTCCTTATCCTAAATTACATAATATATCAAATTATTATTTTATTATTAAAATTATTTTTCATTTGTTCATAATATGAAATTGATAAGTTTTATATGAATATGTTAATTGTTTTTTATTGAAAAAATATAGATATTGATAAGAGTTGGATTGATCTTATAAATAGAACCTTTAGAGAATATTCGAGGGAATTATGTAGTTTATTGATTTCACCAGAGGATTCATCTTCTAAGTGATGTAGCAACTTCCTCATAGGATTGGGACTCATCACATGTCCCAAATTTGACATGATGTATTTATCATATTTTTTATATTAATATTTTTTTGCGCTTTTATGTTACATATTCAAATCTCATTATTATACAGTTATGAGAACTGAGTTTTAAAACTGATAAAATATTAGCGTGGATGATGAATTTCAATCAGAATGATCCCAAGGTTATAACTCTTATGGTAATTTTTATTACTTTCTAAACTATGATATTTATCTATTATGGAAATTGTTCATAATTTTCATTAATTACACACTCAAACACATAAAAAATTATATATCATACATGATCAATTTGAGGTTGAATTGTCACAACCTCCATAGGACTAATGAAAACTTTCCAGTTGGAGGGATGATATATTCAAGCCTATCATTGGACATGAAAATCATGAATATATTATGAAATATCACATGGGGATTCTGTGTTTGAAAGTTTCATGTGCTAGGGACATGGTGCTAGTTATTCCTATGATGAAATAACAAATGATATATTTTCATACATAGGTGAGTGAATCCTTAGAGGAAAATGTGAAATCATTAGTTGAAGGTAGGGTAATGCAAGATTATATGAATTTAGGTAATGATGCACAAGATCCCATGATAAAAATTGATAATCAGATGTTTTACATTTTGTATGAAATTAATTGTTATTACCTTATTAATATTAAATTTATGTGGGACTGTAATGCACTAGATGTAGGTATCAACCATGGACCTACATGATGCATCAGATGCATAAGGTGTATTTCCATTAATCTCTCTAGTTTATTGTTCATATCTAATTTCTCATTTCATATTTGTATTTTTAATAAAGTCACAAATCACTTAGATTAGTGTAAAAACTAAGGAGAATGGAAATTGAGTAATTTATGATCTTTAGTAATCAACCACATGTAAATATAATGCTCAATTTTCTAAGTATGACATAAAGTTTCGTGTGGCCTTCACATTTGTATTTAAGTGATAAATCACATAAAAGGGTTAAAACTAAGAAAAAAATTTTTTATTGGTGTGAAAAATTAGGATATTGATCAATTATTCCTTTATGGTATATAAAAATCAACCACACATCAATAAGATGCTCAGATTTCTCAGTATGATCAAATATAGCATTTCACATTTATACTTTCATTAAAATGAAATATCACCTATCACGGAGTCAAAAACGAGATGACACATTTGGATTGGAATATAAAATTAATATAATAATTATCAAGTCATTTATGATCTTTCAGAGTCAACCATGCATCAATATGATGCTTGGATTTCTTGGTACGACTGAAAACACCATTAAACCTTTTATAAGTTCATTATTATGAAATATCTTCCATGAGGGTGTCAAAACCAAGAAACAAAGTTGCGATTAATGTTAAAATATTGGAAAATGGTCCTTGAATCATTTTTGTTTTTTAAGAATCAAACACGCCTTAGAAATATTCCCATATTGATCTATATAATAAAAAATATGATCCCATATGATAAACACTTGTTAATAAAGGATAAATCACTCAAATAGGGGTCAAAACCAAGGAAAAAAAATATAATATTAGTGTAAAAAATTAGGAAAATTATATTTGATCCATTTATTTGAGTAATCAGCCTAACATAAACATAATAATTAAATTTTTTGATATATTATAAAGTGTTTTGTGGCATTTACATTTGTGAAAAATCACATAAAAGGGGTCAAAAATGAGAAAACATAGTTGGATTGGTGTGAAAACATAGAATAATAACCATCAAATCATTTAATATCTATAGGATAAATAGTGTGCCAATAATTTGTTTAATTTTATTGTTTGATCAAATGTGTCATTTCACCTTTATGATTTTATTAAAATGACATATCACCCATTAGGGGGTAAAAATTGGGAAAATGCATTTTGATTAGTGTCAAAATATAGGATAATGATCACGGAGTCATTTATGACTTGTAGAAGTCAACCATGTATCTATTTTATGATTTTATTACGTAGTATGATCTAAAACACCATTTAACCTTTTATATACTTTTATTAATATAACAAATATTCCATCAGCAGGTCAAAACCAAGTAAACTAGTTTTTGATGATGTGAAAATCTTGGAAAATGATAATTGATTCATTTTTGATCTTTATTAATAAATCACACCTCAAACTAATGCCTAAATTTATTGTTATAATGGAAAGTGTGATTTAATATTATTAACACTTGTTAATAAAAGACAAATCACTCAGGTAGGGGGTAAAAACCAAGTAAATGAGCTCAAATTAGTGGAAAAAGTTTGGAAAACAATATTTGAATCATTTATGATCTGTAGGAATAAACCATACATAAATTTTTTGCTTGTTTTTATTGGTATGATAGAATGTATCATGTTTCCTTCACATTTATGTTAAAGTAAAAATTCATGTAAAGGGAGTCAAAATTGAGTAAAATAACTTGTATTGGTATGAAGACTTAGGAGAATAATAACTGAGTCATTTATGATTTATAGGAATCAATAATATTTCAATAAGATTCTCAAATTTCTCACTATGATCCAACGTATCATTTCACATTTTTTCATTCATTAAAATGGAAAATCACCTACCAGTGGGGGTGAAAACCATGAAAAGGATTTTGGATTGGTGTCAAAACATGGGATAATTATCATCGATTCATTTATATTATATAATAGTTAAATGTTCATCAATATAATGCTCATATTTATTAGTATGATTGAAGATAACATTTAACCTTTTATATGTTTATTAATATGACATATCTTCTATTAGATGTTAAAACTAATCAAACATGTTTTGAATGATATAAAAAATAGAACAATGATCCTTGAATCATTTTTTATTTGTAGGAATAAATAGTTCCTCAAAAAATTTCCCATATTTATTAGTATAATGAAATGTGTGATTTCATATTATTAACACTTTTTAATAAAATAAAAATCCTTCAGGTGGGGGTTAAAATTGATAAAAATCATTAAAAATAGCATAAAAACTTATAACAATGATAATAAAGTAATTTATAATCTATATAAATCACGCAAACATTAATCTGATTCATACTTTTCTCAGCATGATAGAAAGTTTTGTGTGTTCTTCACATTTTCATTAAAGTGAAAAATCATGTAAAAGGGGTAAAAACTGAGAAAAAACACTTAGATTAGTTTGAAAACATAGGATAATGGTCATTGAGTCATTTATGATTAGTAGAAATCAACCACACATCAATAATATGATTGTATTACATGGTATGATCCAAATTAGCAGTCCACCTTCATGCTTTCATTAAAATTACATATCACTTGTTTGGGGGTCAAAATTGAGAAAAAACTTTTGTATTAGAGTAAAAATGTAGGACAATAATCATCAAGTAATTTATGATATATAGAAGTCAACCTCACATCAATCTAATGATCATATTACTCAGTGTTATTGAATAAAACATTTAAGCTTTTATACATTTATTGATATGAAATATCTTTTTCCATGGGTCAAAATTTAGAAAATGAGTTGCGAATGATGTAAAAATATATGACATAATCCTAATATCATTTTTATCTATAGTAATAAAATTCACCTCAAATTTATGTTAAGATTTATCAGTTAATAGAAAGTATGATTTCATATTCTTAACACTTGTTAATAAAAGATGAATCAGTCAAGTTGGGGGGAAAACAGATCTAATGATCTTTAATTAGTGTGAAAACTTAGGAAAATGATCTTAAATTCATTTATGATATATATAATTCAACCTCACATCAATATGATGCCTATTTTTATCAGTATAATAGAAAGTGTCGCGTGGCCTTCACATTTGTATTAAAGTGAAAAATCACTCAAAAGGGTTCAAAGTGAAGAAAATACAGTTGGATTGGCATGTAAACTTAAGAGAATGATCATTGAGACATTTTGTATCTATAGGAATAAACCATGAGTCAATTTGATGATTGGATTGTTTGGTATAATCCAAATTAGTATTTCAACTTTATGCTTTTATTAAAATGACATATCACCCATTAGAGTGTAAAAAATGAGAAAACATGTTTAAATTAGTGGAAAAACCAAAGAGAATGATCATCACATCATTTATGATCTATATGAGTTATCTTACCATCAATAATATTCTTGTATCACTCGATATGATCAGAACCATTATTTATCCTTTTATACATTTATTAATATGATATATCTCCCATCTGGGGGTAAAAACCAAGAAAATAGGTTTTAATGATGTTAAAATCATGTAAAATTATCCTTGAATCATTTGTGATATGTATGAATAAAAAATGCCTCAAAATAATTCTCGAATTGATTAGTATAACATAAAGTATGATTTCATATTATTAACACTTATTGATAAAGGAAAAATTAATATGGTGAAGGTTAAAACTAAGAAAACATGATCTGATTAGTTTTAAATCATAGGAACACAATTGTGGATTGATTTGTGAAATATAGGAACTTAAAACACATCAATACAAGTTATTGTTTGTTTGGGATGACAAAAAATTCCTTTTTAGAGTTTTAAAACTTTAAAACATGTGTGTAATGTTCAAAATCATATAAAATGACTTCATATTAATATTAAATCGTATTAAAAGTGACTTTAAAGTATTTTTTACATGTACTTGTAGAAGAAAAATCAATTTGACTTGTGGTGTGCCCAGACCGTCTGAATAAGTAGTGTTTAAAGAATCAATAGTATTTAAAAACATACATCAGAGGGTCGAAACCAAGAAAACAACTTTCGATTACTGTGAAATAATAAGACAAAAACTATATATTTATTTTTGAAATGGTGGCACTAATTGATCATCTATTTGAGTTATCTTTTTTATGATATGATCAAAAATACATTTTTAATATTTTAAAGAAATCAAACACACATATAATGATCAAAACTACAAAGAAACATTATCAGATTAACATGAAATTTTAGGAAAATTGTATTTAAATTATTTTCAATGTTTATGAGTAGATGACATGCCAATTCGATAAGTGGTGTGATCAAACCGATTAGATAAGCATTTTTTAAGAATTAACACTCTCTATAAACATATTCTAGGGGTCCAAAACTAAGAAAATGACCTCTGATTACTATGAAATTATAGGAAAATAATTTTAGATTGATTTTTGAAAATTTTAAACTAATGAAACATCAATATGAGTTTTCTTTTTCCTAGGATGACCAAAAAACATTTTTAGTGTTTTAAAACACAAACATGTGGGTAATAGTTAAAATCATAAAAAATTACCTCATATTGATATAAAATCATAGAAAAACTATATTTTAATTTTTAATGTTCATAAGTAGACAACACATTAATATGACATGTGGTGTACTCATTTGAACTGAATAAGAAACGCTTAAATAATTGACGATCTTTAAAAACATTCTCTAGAGGGTTAAAACAAAGAAAATGACATTATATTGCCTTTAAATCATAGGAAAACAACTGTATATTGATTTTTGAAATGCATGAACTGACTGTACATAAATCATACTTGTATTTTTCTTATGATGAATGAACCTTTTAGTGTTTTATAACACTAAAATGTACATGTAATGGTCAAAACCATAGAAAACAACCTAGGATATATTGACATGAAATCATAGTACAATTTTCTTTGAATTATTTTTGTTGTGTATGATTAGAAATCACATTAATCTAATATGTAGTTTTCCTAGATAGAATGAATAATCAATTCTTAATAAATTAATAGTATTTAAAAACATGCACAAGAGGGTCAAAACCAAGAAAAAAACCTTTGATTTTTTTAAAATCAAAGGAAAATATATATATATATATATTTAAAATCTAATAACTGATGGTGCATCAATATGAGTTTTTATTTTCCTACGATGATTTAAAATTACTTTTTAGTGTCTTAAAAAACTAAAACATGTGTGTAATAGTAAAAACCATAGAAAAAAAATATTTTCTTGTAGTGAAATCATAATAATATTTTCTTTAAATTATTTATGCTTTTTATAACTAGATTATATATTAATCCAATGTGAGATGCACTCAGACTAACTGCATATGCCATTATTAAATAATTAATAGTCTTTAAAAATGTGCACCAATGGGTAAAAACAAATAAAAAGACCTATAATTTCCATGAAATCATGATGAAACAACCATATATTTATTTTGTATGTGAATGAAATAATGACATGTCAATCTAAGTACTCATTTTCTTGGGATGAATGAAGATATATTTTTGGTGTTTTAAAACACTAAAATGTGCATGTAATAGTCAAAATCACAACAAAATAACTTATATTCATTTGAAATAATAAGAAACCCATATTTGAATTATTTTTGATGTGTATGAGAAGATTAAACATAAATCCAATGTGTGGTGTGATCAGACTAACTAAATAAGCAGTTCGTAAAAATTATAATATTTAAAAATGTGCGGATGGGAATTAAAACCAAGAAAATTACCTCCAATTACCGTATAAACATAGGAAAAAACTTATATTTATTTTTGAAATAGAACAACTAACAACACCTCATTATGAGTTTTCTTTTGTCTATGATAATAGAAAATGTATTTTTAGTGTTTTAAAACACTAAAATGAGTGTGTAACCATCAAAAACATATAAAAAGAACTTAAATTGATATAAAATCATAGGAAAAAAGTCTTTGAATTGTTCATGATGTTTAAAAGTAGAAAGAAAATAAATATGATGTTTGGTGTTTAAAAATGTGCATCAAGGGGTAAAAAATAAGAAAACAACCTCCAATTTCAGTGAAATCACAGGAAAACAACCATAGAAGTATTTTTGAAATGTAGGTATTGACGGTCCTTCACCCTTATTTTTTGTTTTCCTAGGATGTCCAAAAATTATTTTTTAGTGTTTTAAAATACTAAAATGTGAATTCAATGGTCAAAACTTGCGAAAATTAACTATCATTAATGTGAAATTAGGAAAATTCTCTTTGATTTTTCTGATATGTAAGAGTAGATGAAACATCAATCCAATGCATGGTGTGCTCGGAATGATTGAATAACTAGTTCTTAAAAAATTAAGAGCCTTTAAAAACGTGCACTAAGAGGTCAAAACTAAATAAATGAACTTTTATTTTTGCAAAATCATGGGAATAAATCTTGGAATGATTTTTAAAATTAAGGAACCGATGGTGCATCAATCCATGTTGTGTTTTTCCTAGGATGAAAAAAATGCATTTTTGTGTTTTAAAACAATAAAACGTGAATGTAATAGTAAAAACAATAATAAATTAACTCATATTGATGTGAAATCATAAGAAAACTATATTTTAATTATTTATGTTGTGTATGAGTAAACAAACTACTAATCTAACATGTAGTGTTCTTGAACTGACTGAAAAAGAAATTCTTAAGGAATTAACAGTCTTTAAAAATGGTCATCATGGGGTTAAAACAAATAAAATGACCCCCAGTTTCAATTTAGTTATAGTAAAACAACTAAATATTTATCTTTTAAATTTAATGATTAAAGATGTATCAATCTGAGTTTTTTTCCTAGGATGTCTGGAAACATATTTTTAGTGTTTTTAAACACTAAAACACGTGTTTAATGGTTAAAATCAAAGAAAAACACCTTACATTAATGTGAAATAATAGGAAAACTATATTTGAATTTTTTTGAAATGTATAATTAGTTATAATATCAATCATATGTGTGGTGTGCTTGGGCAGGCTAAATATATATTTCCTAAAGATTTAACATCCTTACAAACAAGTACTAGGAGGAAAAACCACGAGAACAACCTTCAATTACCATGAAATCATAGGAAAAAAAATGTTATATTTATTTTTCATATATAATAACTAATAGTGAATCAATATGAATTTTTGTTTTCTCAAGATGAATGAATTTTTTTAGTGTTTTAAAATCCTAAAATGTATGGGTAACAGTCAAAACCATAGAAAACGAACTTGTATTAATGTGAAATCATAGAAAAAATTTCTTTGAATTATTTTTTATGTGTATGATTAGATGACATCTCAATTTTTTGTGTGGTGTTCTTAGGTTTATTTGGTATGAAATTATTACAGAATTAACACCATTAAAAACATATGCCAGTGGGTCAAAACTAAGAAAAAGAACTCAATTTTTTTGTGAAATCATATAAAAATAAACATATATTGTTGTTTGATACATAAGAACTGAACATATTTAAATTTTATTTTTTCTTTCTAGGATTTCCAAAAACACATTTTTATTATTCTAAAACAGTAAAAAAATTGTTTTATGGTCGAAATTATAACAAAAAACCTCAGATTCACATGAAATTATAGGGAAAATATTTTTAAATTATTTATGACATGTACAATTATATGGAAATTCAATCTGATATGCAATGTTCTCAGACTCCCTGCAAAATATTTTTTAAATTAAAAAATGATTAGTAATATGTTGAAAAGAAAAAACTACATAATTTTTTTGTAATAATTTCTAATTGGAGTAATTCAGTGGGTTATAATTATTAGTTTTTAGTTTATTTTTTACTCTACTAATTTTTTTTTTAATTTCTTTGATTCTCATTCATATGAGATAATGGGTAAAAATCTTGGAAAATGATTGGATGAGGTTATATATGATCTTATGAAATTATATATTTTGTAGAAAAATAATAAATTTCTAAACTATGTTTTTTTTATTTTTTATTGTTTTAAAACATAAATTGTAGAGTTTATTTGAATTATTTTTTTTAAAAATCAATAGCCTATAGCCACTTCCATTTGGTGGTCTCTATATGATGTATCCACTTTAGGTATAGGGGCTTCCATTTCATGGTTTCTATAGGATCCAATTGTAATAACTAGGACCCACTGAGAAAACACAAACCCCACCTTAACATGGATATTAGGTCCTAAAATACCAGGCACCACCAGTTTTCCCACATACATGTGTTGTCCCCTACCTTGGGCCCACCCATTTTTCCAAATTAATCATTAGACTAATGAATTCCCCTAAAGTCTAACACAAGTTCTTTTAGTGTGACTTTTCCTCACTCACACACACCCCGAAAAAGATAAAGGGTTGAATGTCTAAATTTTACTTCCCATGTCAACAAGGTGTAACTTTATTTTTAGGAGCCTACTTGATTAGAATTCTATAGCTAGGTAAGGCTTGGCCTGATGTAATGTTAGGATGAGTGGACATTTGTTATGAATCAACTAGGGTGACCATTTTTCATGAACCTAACTTTCTATAACGTGAGTTAGTGCTCACATGACCCTAAGGTAATTCCCAATCCCCATGGATTGGTGATAATTTTCTAGGAATCAAAAATTATATTTGAGAATTATTTTTCTATAAGAGAACATAAATTAGGACAACATGAATAAATGAAATGATGGTATGTTAATAAAATTTGACAATGGAAAGGAGACAAAACAGCTGTGCAAAACCACAATGACAAACCAAAATTCAATAAGAATAAAACCCTTCTCCATGTGACATGTAGTCACCACTAGACTCCCACACCTTTATAATAAACAAACCTATCATCATCCCGTGAAACCCTTCCTTTACATGTGTTAGAAAAAACAAGATCTACACACACCCAAAGTTATATACAGGGTGTGAGGAAAAGATCCCAATAGGATCCCACAAAGTGTTTCATAATTATAATTTATTAAATAAAACAATTATGAATAAATAAATAAATAAAAGGAATGAGATACAATTTATATAGTTTAATATAGAACATGGAAAATCACCCCATTTTGATGTCTATAAAATCATACTAATAATCCCGGTTTTCAAATAATTTCTATAACACCCCAATAATACATTTCAAAGATAGTTAACATGTAAAACTAGACCTTTATTAAAAGTATTTTCTTGTATAGTGAGGATTCTCATACATTTTATGTAATTAGTAAGCCACCTAGTGTGCACATTACCTTAGAAGAATAGGTCTGGGGGTGGGATGGGGTGGGGTTCACTTTTTAGAGTGGCTCCCTACAACAAATTAAGCCACATGGATCACACATTACCCTAGTAGAAAACGTCTAGGATGGATCCCTACCTCATCATTGATCAAAAGTAGGTTTACCATATCAAAATCATTTCAAGGTAATTTCTTCTTTGAAACCATACAAACCAAGCCTAAAAATCATTTTAATTAAAAACTCCAAAGGGATAAATAAATTTCAAAAACCACAACCAAAACCACCATATTTTATCGAAACATTTTCATGCCTGTAACCAATTTTGGAAATCAATTCCAAAGAGAAATAAATCAAGGGTTGTATGATAAACTGAATTCATGAAACTGCCTATCTTGAAACACTTTGAATATTAACCCCCACATAGGAACCATAATCCAAGATGAAATGAGGACTTGAGGACAAGAGGAATCAATAAAGGACCCTAAAATAAGAATCCCCATTCAAGAATATATATATTATCAAATTATAGAACAAAAAATACAAAAGGAATCACTTACCACCAAAAATACCAAATAATGAATCAAGGGGATTGGAGATCCTGATAAGAACCCTCAATTATACAACAAATCTATGGGAAATTTGACTAGTAAATTAGATATAATAAATCTCCATAGTTATCATGGTAAATCTATGATGAGAAACAATGAGGATGAAAATAATAAAAAGACCCCATACCAAAAAATAATTAAACATAATAAATAGGATCATGACTTCGATAAGAACTTTGATCCATAAAGGGTTCATGTTGGGTGAGAAAAAGATGTCCAAAGAGAGTTCCCAGGTATGAATGAATCAAGTTAGGACTAAGAGAGCATGATTAAGAAATAAAATTGGGGGTTTAGTGGCATAAAAATACAATTTCACTTTAGTGACCCAACCCTAGAGAGCCCAGAACTAGTGTTTACTACCATTATATTGGCACAATTATAAGGAATAAAATCCCGAAGGAATGAAGATTTTATTATTCTTGGTAAAATATACAAATACATGAGTCTTGTATTATAAATGAATACACTAATCACATCATTTTTTTTATTTTGAGGATAAATTTATTCCATATAGTATATCCCTGCATATATTTTATAGTATGATTCTTGGATTCTTGGGGAATGAAAAAAAATTAGGGTGAGCTCAAATTATCAGTAAGGGTAAACTAAATAAAAATAAATAATGAATCAATTAGAATTATGGAAAGGTAAAAAAGTGAACACACATGTCATATAATCAATAAAATGAATGGATAATAAATATGGAAATGTAATAACTGAAATCACATTACATTCAAATAAATAGAAATGGAAAAATAAATATGGAAAGGTAAGAAACTAAAACACATGCCATTTAATCAATGAACTGAAAATGAAATGTATCCATAGATATCTTGACGCAAAATATCATAGATGAATAATAACTAAAACTAAATGAGGGAAATGATTAATTACTGGACTCCATGTTTCCTATGTAGATGAAACCATTACTGTTAAGACATTTCACAAGGAGTTTTATCATATTAGTTATGAACCCATCTAATTTCGCAACTATTTCATCCTAAGAGACTACTGATGCAGTGAGGGGTTATCTATAAATGAGACCCACTTGTTTTGTAACTGTATAAATAAATCTTGATATCTAATAATCAACATAAATAACATGACTTATCAAATATCCATATTGAATAGAATATATATATTTATCAATAATTCCCTAACGGATGTTAAGTAACTACAAGGGTTTTTGATGTCGGTGAATGGGAATACCATTAAAAGATCAATAAAAGTATTCTTAAGGAAAAAAATATTTAAACATTATAAAGTTTCTCATACAACTTTGAAAATTTTGAATCATAATCCCCATGAAGGAATAACAATAAATGAAACTTATAATATCATGAGAATAAGGAGATTCATGATATAACATGTCAAGGTAAACATTGTATGTAAAAATGATATATGGTTTAAGAAATAAACATATTCATGAAACATGATATGGATAATTAGGGGAAATTTAATCTTTAAGGATCACTGAAAATTGAATATTTTAAAGAGACTAACAAAGGAATAAAGTAAGTGAATTTCAATACCATCTTTGAAAAAATAAATTAAAAACCTTCTAAAGGAATGATAAGGATGGTATCAATACAATGTATCCCAAGTGGAGTAAAAATAAAGGGTTGTTGTCATTGATGAATAGAAATAAAATATCTTTTTAAAAAATTATTGAGGAAAATATTCTTTTCATTTTAATTTTTTTTAAATATTTTTCTTTGAAAACAAATTTTTAAAACATTTTCCTTAAAAATAAAACTTTAAAATAGGTATAGGAAGCTTCAAATAAATGATGGTGGGTAAACCCATACATGTCGTATGAGGTAAAAATAATATTCCTTTTATGTGGTAAAAAGGTCAGAAAAATGAATTGTTCAGAAAGAGACAATAAGATTCCTTTGAAAACATTGATAAAATAAAAAAAGGGTAAAAATTAATTTACTAAATAATTTTTAAAAGGTTAAAAACATTTTTTAAAACATTTTAATATTACATGTTTTTTAGAATAAAATATGTTCTCCAACTAATGAGAGAAATCAAGTTGGGTTTTCTTAAAAAACATTTTATAAAACATTTTAAGTACCAAAAAGTGGAATTTTTTCACTATTATTTGATAAAGGTAATTAATAATCATAGTAAAATAATTTTAAAGGGTTTATTATACAATGATAAAATAATTTCCTCTGATGTAAATTCAAGTGCAAACAATCTCGAACAAAATGAGGTTGTGAAGTAAACCCTTAAAAAGGCTATAATGTTGAAGTGAGACTCAAATAATTAACTGATTATGTGTATAAAATATAAATACACATAAGGTAAGTGAAAATACATAAATATATATTCAGATTCATTGTGGACATAATATTATATTATTAATAACAATGAGAAAGTAATATAACCAAATGAAAAAGGAATTGGGTTATGAAATTTTATACCACTTGGTAAATTTTAATTTAAATACCCATAGAAGAAATAATTAAAATTGAAACTTAAAATACCATTAATATTAAATAATTTATGATATAATATATCAAAATCGTTAGTAGAAACACCACATAAAAGAAGTAAGTGGTGAATATGACATTTATCTCACGGATGTAAAAAGTGAGCTGAAAATCCATTACCATGTGTTTCCTTTATGGTGAACGTACTTTAACTTCCTATGTAATGGTTTTAAAAATGTTAATAATTTATAAAATAACTATATCTATATATATAATATCAAATAATATTTATTATAATATCTTATTACATGTTTGATAATAATATTTCATTATTTTCACTATTTCGGGTGTTAATTGCTTAGTTTTTCGTGTATGTTTTGACTTGTTACTTATTGTTGCTGTTACTTGGATCACAATTTAATCATATCCATAATTTAAAAAATTATCTCATTATCATATATAATCCCTATATATTTATTTATAATAATCCATAGTATTTAGATATAAGAAATGAAATACACCGTTCCTAGAGACGGTAAGCTGTATGTACGCATGAACGCTACTCTCATTTCTTTACCATATTAAAAAAAATAAAAATTATATGTATGTATATTATAATTCCATTATTATATTTATTTAATATATGTCTCATAGGTTTAATAAAACTATCCTGTATAGGTTCCATTTATATCATGAATGAATCACATCGCTTTGAGGATGAGGTAGTCCACACTTCGACAGACAATTTTATCATATTCCCAAAAAATGGAAGACATAAAGGTATTTTATATAATAATTAAAGAAGAATAAATAAATTATAAATATTATATATATATCATATATAAACAAAGTGTCCATCATAATTCCCAACCATGAGGGGTGGTAAATGAAAAAAGAACAACATCATTTTGTGAGGCAGTAGTTCACTGTACACATAAACAGCGTGTTCATTACTCATTAGATGGAAGTGTGTGTAATTTTAGGTATAAAACTTAGAATAAAAACATAATAGTATATTTAGGATACTGTTTTTGTTATGTAATCATGTAATAATAAGATTTTAGGGGCTAGATAATGAAAATAAAATAAAAAATCTTGAGGAAGGATGTTACTTATTCTTTGGGTAAATCCTTTTGGTTTGCACTAAAGGGTTTATTTGGTTGGATTTATGCCCAAGGTTAGAATTATATGTTGAGATGATGGAAATTTAGGATCTATTTTGGAAGATTTTGGTCGATATAAAGTGGCTTGATAGGTGTGAGGAAGTGGGATTGGTGAGTGACTTTTTATAGTAGAGGAGTGACATTCTTTTAAATTTTGTAAAAGAGAATTCCAAACACGTTTTTCCTATGAAAAGTGGATCCAATAGTGGTCCAAAGTTAATAAAAGTGAGTATAGGGTAACAATAAGGCCATAATATGTATTTTTAATAAGTTTATATGTCATTTTTGGCCTTAAGTTTATGGTTTAGTCTCTTGTTAAGTAAATTTTCATCTTAATTACTATAATTAATTTTAATTAAATTCACTAATATTTTTGATCAAAAAATAATTTTACATTATTATAAATTATAAATTATTATGATTAAAAATATGGAATCTATTTTTCTAAATTTCAAATAACATAATTGACATAAATTAATTTAAATTTAATCCTATAGACGAGATGATAAATCAGGTTTGTAAATTAAAAATTTTCAAAAGTTTGAGATGTGTTTACATCCAATTTCAATGAGAAATTGATTATAATGAACTAAATTTGATTAATTTTTTTATAATTTATATAATTTTAATTTAAAACAAATTTAAAATATAATTTAACCTTAAAAATAAATTAGATGAAAAATGATGTTTGAATTAAAATTCAGTATTTTTTCTCTATTAACCAAGAAATGAAAGTTCACAGGAAAAATACTAAAAATTCACCCTAAACTAATTTTAATGTTTTGATTTAAAAAATAAAGTTTATTTTTTCTTATTTAATCTATAAAAGTTCCAAAAAGTGTATTTAAAATAGGCTCACCATTAAAATGTGACAAAACTATCATTAGAAAAATATTGGTTTTTATGCATAATATTGGGTTTTCTTTTATCTTATACCAATAAAATATATTGGATGAATATAAAAAATATTTGATTGAATATATAACATATATATTTCATTAATATCACTCACTAATTGAAATTAATTTAATTTATTAGGATAAAACATCTTTTTGGATATAAAACATTTTCTTTATATTCCATTGGGTTTTGTATTCATTTCTAATTAATTGGTAACCTATGAATTGCTTTTATACTTTTATAAACCATATATTTTCATAAGTGAGTTAATAATATTAATAAAAACTAATTTAATTTGTAGGTTAAGTCTTATTATATTAAATAATAATGTTTTATTAATATATTATTGTTCTGTATAACTCAGTTTTACATATAACACAAGCCGTTGAAGGAAATCATTATTGCGTGCGACACATGATAACTCCATATAATGTTCATTTCAAGATATATAATTGGATAATTTTATTAATATATTAAATTTATTATAAACTCTCAGGATATTATATTATTTTATATGCTTGATGTTTCATGTCATACACGCTATCGAATAACCAGCAAGTCCGTCCAGAAGCAATGCTTCTGACTTTTCAGGGCGTTATATTCTCCCCACCGTAATTAAATTGAATCCTCACAATTCAAACTATAACTTAGTAATAATTTGTTTTATATTTCATATGTTCAAATACAAAATTGTGAGAATTTATTGTAAAAAATCCCTTATAAAAGTGATAAAGTAAATTACATGGACTAACATATTACTAGGTCTCTAAGTTAGAGAACATTAGTGTAAAGTAGAGATACATACATGGAGGAAAAGTGTAAATATTTATAGGAAGTGATTGAGGTCATAAATCGCAATAAAGTTAATTATAAATGGAAATTTTATGGCCTAATATTCATAAATATTTAATGATTTTTAAGACCATTAGTTCAAAAAAAAGTTATTAGGACAATAATTTTTCCGATAATTTTCCTAATGTTGAGTAATTATTTTATTGTCTATGAATATAAGAAAATATACTTACATAACAAATTTATATAAACATAATTTTAATAATTTTTTTATTTTATCAATTTCTTATTCATCCATTACTTAGTGAGATGGATATCCAAAAATTAACTTTGATGTCTAAAGTACTAAAATAAACTTTTAACTGATCATAAGGCCCATAAAACAAGTATTTACATCTGTCTATAAATATTTTCCAAAAATAATATGATTAACAAATTAATCTATAAACCTAAAAAGTAACACTAATGGTTCATCATTAATATTTATTCAGCAAATTATTTAACAAAAAACAATGACATATTAACCATAACATTATGTAGGTCAGTGGTTGGCGTTAAACCCTTATCGTCCTCCAGTCATGGGTTCAAGTCCCAAAACCTTGCCAAATTTGATGGGTTGTCACCTGACATACATGTTTTCCTTTTCTAAAACTAAATTAATATAATTTTCAAATTAAGTACGGTGTAAATCCTTGAAATAAGGTTGATCACTAAATATACTTTTAACTAAGGTTTTGAATATAACCTCAATACATAAATACTTCATCCATTGTATTTCAATATAGGTCTTTCTTTTTTATAAGGTTTAACCTAGGTCATTAATTGTCATTATCTATTCAAATACTTAATAATTATTTGTAAATAAAATATTAATTATCCTAAACATATTATAAGGCCCCATCCTTAAACCTTACTTAAAATTGAATTAAATGAATAATTCACATTGAGGATCTTTTCAGGTTTAGAGTTTTAGAGAATTAGGACATAACTATTACATCTCAAAAGATTACAAAGTAGTCTCTTCTACTAAATTTCCATAAAATAAAAACTCTTAAAAAGAAACATGTCTAGTTTCATGTTTTAGGTAGCATGACTTTCCCTTGATCCCATCCTTGACCCTATTCCACGCTAAGTCCTGTGAAAATCATTTCAAAAACTTGGGATGAGTATAAAAACTCAGTAAGGGATACACAAAGAATGAAAACTGTTAGTTTTTCAAATCAAAAAGTAAACCATGAATACTTTATCAATGTAATACTTTTCACCTTCATGAAGTAGTAAAAACTCTTCATTGAAAAAAAAAGTATCATTATTTACCTTTTTGTAACCAAAGGATTACCATAAAACCCATATAAAGAACACATAACATATATAAAGGTAACTTGGGACATAAACATACTTATGTGGAATAACCATACGGTTGAATCCCACACATATCACTTAATGGAATAGCCATACGGCCAATTTCCATACATACTTAATGGAATAGCCATACGGCCGACTTCCATACGCAATGCATTGGAGGTTATAACGTAACCACCCGTCCTGGTATTCACGGCACCACCCGTCATAATGTCCAAGTACCATTATTACACATAAAATATGGAAAATATAAACATTTCAATAACAATATTTCATTTTCAATCACAATAAATAATTCCCAGATATTGAATTAATCAATCCATTTTCAAAAACCATTTAAAAGTGATTTTTGAATCAAAGTGTCTCATACCACTTTGAAGCTTTTAATGGAATTATAATTTTAAAACATTAATGTACATATAAATAAATACTGAAAACCATTTTGAAAACATGGACATTAAAGATAAAGATTTAGAATAATAAATCTTTAAAACATTTAAAATGATATTTTTGTTAAAGAGATTTTAACAAAATGAGAGACTCTTGAATACAAATAATAGTGGAATAACATTTAATACGAACTTTATAATATCATGAGAATAAAAGGATTCATGATATAATATTTCAAAGGATAGTATACACACCATATAAGAGTGAATTGGTGCATAACAACAATGAACTTTCAATAGAAATGTCAAATGTGATGAAATCCCTTATAAAGAAGGTATCCTGGAATTAAGGACAAATCAATCTCAAAAATATGTGTGACAAATATAAATACACCCAATATAAGTGGATATTAATTGTAAAACAATAAAAGGTCATTCACACATATTCAATGGATGATATATTCAATGACTACATGTTGAACCCAAAGAAATCGAAATTGGGTTAAAAAGTTCCCTTGACAGTCTAACGGCATCACATCAAAATGAGTTGATGAGAGATAAAAAGTGTATCTCATCACTTGGACATAAAATTTACATCAATAAGGATATATGAGAACATATCCCAACATAACAATATGTAAATTAAAAGACCCAACAAAAGAAGTCTTTTAAAAAAGAGGAGGGTGAAAGGTTCCCTTACCGACTTGGGTATCTTTCAAAACATACACCCCATGAAAGAAGGACAATAGATAATTGATGTAAATACTCATAAACGAAAGTATATTACACAAAGAGTATAATAATTGGCAATACATACACCACTCAAAGGAAATTGTGGCAAATGTATCATAAATCTCACGGGAATAAAAGTGAGATGAAAAATCCCTTACGAAAAATTCGGCAGCCTAACAGCGCCACTCAAAACTTCCAAAATGGATTAATGAGAGGAAATAGGGTCTCTCATCATATGAACATAATAAGTAAAGTAGGAGTAATATAAAATAACATCCCAATCATAATAAATATGAGCTTTAAAAGGAATGACATGAAAGAGTGTACTTAAAAAGAAAGAGAGGTGTAGGATCCCTTACCTCGGGTCCGACTTGACTCGATCGTTCTTTAACGTCCTGAATAATAAACTTGAGTTAATTTATATTTTCTTAAGAACCTTTTTCAAGTTCATTATTCCTTTTATATCACTTATTTCCATGTTATAAACATTATGTAATCATTTAAGTTAATAATGTTTGTTTTGTCGATATTTGGTTCTTAAGTCGAAAGTGGACTTCTTACAATTACATGTTGTTCGTGTGGTCAAAGGTTATTTATATCCAGAATGAAATTACTGATTTGGATATAATATATATCATATATATACAGCATATACATGTATTTATAATATTAAATAATCATTTATAGGTAAGAAATGAAATGCACCGTTCATGGAGACGGTAAGCCGTACGTACGCATGAACGCTACTTTCATTTCTTTGTCATATTAATGGAATTAAAACTAAATGAGAGGTATATATATTTTAATTACATAATTATATTCATAATTTAGATGGATCATTAATCATATATATCCATTATATACATGTACTTATAATAGTACATTACATTTGGGGATAAGAAATGAAATGCACCGTTCATGGAGACGGTAAGCCGTACGTACGCATGAACGCTACTTTCATTTCTATCTCATACTTTAATGGAAAGAAATAATAATGATATAGAGGTATATAATAATTCCAGTATAACATCATATATAATAACATTAAATCCATCCTTTATACGTCCCATGTATGGCATTAACGAATCACATCACTTTGAGGGGGCGGTAGTCCGCACTTCCTAAAATGAAGATATCGCGTATACCCATAATGGAAGCCATAAAGGTAAGACACAAATGAAAAATACAGAAGCATAAGTAAAACATAAACATATTATATATCATATATAAAAATAGTGACATCATAATGGCCACCTTTTAAGGTGTTAAATGAGTATTGAACAATCATCGTTTCGAGAGGCAGAATTTCGCCATCCACGGAAACCGTATGTTCTTTAACCATTTGATGTAGTTGTGTGAGAGTGTAGCTCGAATAAATCTTATAACAACATCCTAGTATATTGAATATACTATTTTTGTTACAAAATAAGTAAATTAAAAGATTTTAGGGGGTTGGAGAAACAAAATAAAACAAATGAACATGAGAGAATGAATTACCTTTAAAAGTGTAACTCCTTTTGATTTGAGCCTAAAGGCTTCCTTTGAAAGGATTCTGCCCAAAGGGAATCCTCTATGATGAGGAGAGGGATGTGGAGAGAGTAAATGGGCAGGGGTTGGCCGAGCCAAAGGCTTGAGGAGTGTGTGAAATGAGGTAGAGGTGGGGGCCTTTTATAAGAGGAGAGGAGGGGCACTTTTGGAAAGTAAAGAAATATTACTTTATTTGAAAATTTGTTTCGGTTTTAAAATGTCCCACATTGATATAATTCGTGGATAAGGTTATAAGGGTTCGAAATACACCCAGCCAATAAGTTTTGGACATGTGTAGTCCATAGATTTTACATTATCTTTCCATTTTATTTAAATCGTCAAATAGTGATGTCATCGCTGCATCATTATTATGTCATAAATAATTTAATTTATTTAATGTCTAAAAATTTTAAAAAAAAATACTATGATGTAGGAAATCGTTTTATCTTTCCAATTAATATTTATAATCAAAATTTGGACCTGTGTAACCCTACTTAAAAATTGTTTTAGTAAAACAACTCATGTTTGTGTCAATTTAATTTTAACATTAAATAAAAAGTTATTTATGTCATTTCCCAACCAAAGTGTCTCCATGGGGTCCCCAAGTTGGCCCATGGATTGTCTTGGTCGGCCATGACTCACCCAATAGGTGTAGGACAAGTGTCATGGTGTTTTCTCATTCTTATAATATCATTTTTACCTTAAATTACACTAATTACCTCTAATCGCGATTAAGAACTTAATAAGTTACTATTCACCAAAAAATTATTATAATCTCATTGAACCACATTTTACTTCTTAATGACAACCATGTTTGTCGGATTTTTGAAATTCAAAACACAATGATGGAAAAATTTCATTTAAACGGAAAATCAGTCTTTATAAGTACCACTTAGTGGTTTCACTATTCATCAAAAATTGAAGTTTTTCAGAAAATTACCAAAAATTCACCATAAGCTATATTTGATATTCCGAATTCAAAAATGAAGTCCGTTTTAAAAAATTCAAAACATATTAATCAAATTAATTAATTTAATAATTAATTCCCGCTGTCAGAGCAAATAGCGTGTTTTTATAAAACAATTAAGTATCAAAAGATTGACACTAGTTTAAGTCTGATTTCAAATTGAAATTAATTCCAACGACCACTATTAGATTTAATGGTAAAAATATTTTCTAATTTCACTTTAAAACCAATTCAAAATATTATCTAATCATATAAATAAATTATATTAAAAAGAGGTTTTGAATTAAAACACAACATTTTACACTATTCATTAAAAAAATGAACTTTATCGAAAAAGTACCAAAAAATTACACAAAGTAATATTTGATGTCCCGATTCTTAATAAGAGTTTTATTTGGTCCAAAAGAATGTATAAGAGTGATCAAAACTATATTTAATGACAGTTCTCCATTAAAAGGCGATAAGTGAACCTTTAGTGAAAACTAGGGCATATACGCCTAAAATTGAATTCTTTCCATATTTTAAGCCTTTATCTTTTATTGGATAAATGTAAAAACATTTAAAAACATATATAATCATATTTTAGTTATTTATATCCATTCCCGCCAATACAACGGCTACATGTTAACTACCATTTAAAATAATATTATTTTATTATTAGAGTGCAACGTAAGATTCCCAAGAAACTCGTTGTTGCGTGTTGGGTACGCCATCGAGCATAGCATCATCTTTAAAGTAATATTAATATTTGATTCACAAATATGGATAAATATAAAGATGACATATTCTTTATTTACCTGGGGTGTTACACATATCCCATGGGACTATCCAACCATGTGTGCAGTAAGGCCCGTTGTCGTGTACCAAATTACACCGAGTGAGACCCAACACACCTTGTCAGATTTGTTACCCCTAGGTACATCTGTTCTAGAACCACATCCACTTGTAGAATCCAGAAAGGTATGTTTTTCTAGTAAGACCCACATAATCTCTACCTTACCAAAATATTGGAGTTCTTTTATACTTATTCTCAAATTCTACCTTAAAGCCATGTTCTCTAATCTATGTTTTCTTAAATCTATGTCCTAAGGTTGCTAATAAAATTTCTACGATACCAACTACAGTGACCCGAACCTAGAGATCCCCAATATGGTGTCTGATACTGTTAAATTTTCATGATTACAAGGAATAAAATCCTAAAGTACTGAGGAGTTTAGCAGTCTTGGTAAACTGGATACATACATGAGTCATGTATTACAAATGAATACACTAATTGTAACATAATTTTTTTTCCTTTCAAGGATAACTTTATTATATCTATTATATCCCCAAATATATTTCATATTACACTTCTTAGATTCCTAGAGAAATTAAAAAAATAAGGGTGAGATCAAATTCTTAGTAAGGGTAAAGTATAGAGGAAGAAATACTGAATCAATGAGAATTATGGAATGGTAAATAACTAAACACACATGCCATATAATCAATAAAATGAATGGATAAATAATATAGAAAGGTAATAACTGAAAAAACATTCCATTAAAATAAATAGATTAGTAAAAATCAATATGGAATGGTAAGAAACTAAAACACATTCCATTTAATCAATGAACTGAAAATGAAATGTATTTATATATATGTCGATGAAAAATATCATGGATGAATAATAACTAAAATTAAATGAGGGAAATTCTTAATTATTGGATTCTATGTTTCCTAGGTACATGGAACCATTACCTTAAATATCTTTCACAATATGGTTTATTATATCAGTTATGAACCCATCTAATTTGCCTAACTAATTCATCTCATGAGACTACCAATGCATCAAGGGGCTATCTATAACCAGGCCCCACCCATGTCGTACCTTTCTAAAGAAATCCTCATATTAAATAATAAAAATAAATAATATTACTTATCAAATATACATATTGAATATAAGATAAGGATTTATCAATAATTCCATAGTGGAGGATAAGTAACAATAAGGGTTGTCGATGTTGATGAATGGAAATACCATTGAAAGATCAATAAAAGTATTCTTGAGGAAAATAATGTTTAAAAATTCCTAAGAATCCCATGCCACTTTGAAACATTTAAATCAAAATGCCTAAGAAGGAATAATAATAAATTATAATTATAATATCATGATAATAAGGAGATTTATGATATAAAATTTCAAAGTAAACACCATATGTAAAAATGATATACAGTTTAGAAAATAAACATATCCATGAAACATGATAAGGATAAATAGGGGAAATTCAATGTCTATTGATCATAGGAAATTGAATATTTAAATGGGACTAAAAAAAGTGAATGTCAATACTATCCTTGTAAAAATCAACCAAAAACCATCTAAAGGGATAATAAGGATGGTATCAATACAACATATCTCAGGTGGAATAAAAATAAGGGGTTATTATCATTGATGAATAGAAATAAAATATTTTTTAAAAATATTATTGATAAAAATATACTTTTCATTTTGAAAAGTATTTTGAAAATCCTTTTCTTTGAAAAAAAAATCTTAAAACATTTTCATTAAAAATAAACCTTTAAAAAATTCAGAGAAATCTTTATATAAATGACAACGGGTAAACCCGTACATATTGTACGAGGTAAAAATAACATTCCTTTTACATGGTAAAAAGGTTTTAAAAATGATTTTTTTGGAAAGAGACAAGAATATTCCTTTTAAAAACATTGGTAAAAGGAAAAATGGGTAGAAATTTCTTTACTAAATCATTTTAAGAAAGTTAAAAACATTTTAATAAAACATGGTTTTTAGAAGAAAATAGGTTCTCTCACTAAAGAGAGAAATCAAGTTGGGTTTTCTTAAAAAACATTTTATTAAACATTTTAAGTACCAAAGAGTGAAAAATGTTAATATAACTTGATAGGTCATGAATAATAAGATAAAAAAATATAAGGGTTTATTAGACAATGATAAAATAATTTACTCTCATGGAAATTCAAGTGTAAACAATCCCAAACAAAATGAGATTTTGAAGTAAACCCTTGAAAATACCATAATGTTGAAGTGAGACTCAACCAATTAATTGATTATGTGTATTATATGTAAAAAAAATAAGGGAAGTGTAAATAAATAAATATATATTTGAATTCATTATATACATAATCTTATAATATTAACAATAATGAGGAAGCAATATAACTCAATGAAAAAGGAATTGGGTTATGAAATTCAATACCACTTGGTAACTTTTAATTAAAATACCCATAGAATAAATAATTAAAATTTAAACTTAAAATATGATTAAGATAAAATAATTCATGTTATACTATATCAAAATGGCTAGTATATACACCACAAAAAATCAGTAAGTGGTGAATATGATATTTATCTCATAGAAGTAAAAAAGTGAAATGAAAATCCACTACGTTATGTTTAATTTTGGGTGAACGTCCTTTAAATTAATGTATAATAGTTTAAAAATTGTTACTAACTTATAAAATAACTATATAAATATCTATAATATCATAAATTAACTTCTTATAATATCTTATTAACCGTTTGTTAATAATCTTTCATTATTTTCACTATTTCAAGTGTTAATTTCCTAGTTTTTCAAGTATGTTTTGACATATTACTTTTTGTTATTATTACTTATATAATGATTTAATAATATAAAGAAAGTAAACCATGATTTAATTATCATATATATTCATAATATATTTATTTATAATAATCCATATTATTTGGAGTTAAAAAATGAAATTCACCGTTGATGGAGACGATATGTCGTACATACACATGAACTCTACTTTTATTTATTTGTCATATTAGAATTATTTAGATGATATATATGTATATAATAATTATAGTATTATATTTATGTCACATATGTTGGATATTTTTAATCAAACTATCTTTTATATGTTCCATGTATAGCGTGAACGAATCACATTGCTTTGAGGAGGCTATAGTCCACACTTCCACTAACTATGTTATCATATTCCCATAAAATGGAAAGAATAAAGTTATGTTATATGAGAATTACATAAGAATAAATAAATTATGAATATTATATATATCATATATAAACATAGTTTCCATCATAATTCCCAACCATGAGAGGTGGTAAAGGAAAAATGAACGACATCATTTTGTGAGGTGGCAGTTCACCGTACACATAAACGGTATGTTCATTAACCATTAGATGGAAGTATGTTTAAGTGTAGATTGAAACCTTATAATAGAAACATATCAGTATATTTAGTATACTAATGTTATTATATAATCATGGTATAATTTTATGGGGGTGGATAATGAAAATAAAATAAAGGAGCTTAAGGAAGCATGTTACCTCTTCTTTAGATAATTCTTTTTGGTTTGCACGAAATAGATTATTTGGATGGTTTTATGCCCAATGTGAGGCTTCTAGGTTGATGGTAGGGATTTTGAGGACCTATTTGGGCATATATTGTTCGATCTAAAGTGTATTTATTGGTGTGAGTAAGTGGGAGGGGTGAGTGCCTTTTTATAGAGGAGGAGTGATATTGTTGTAAATTTTGGAAAAGGGAATTCCACCCACGTTTTTCTTATAAAAAGTGGCTCCTATAATGATCCAAATTTGAGAAATGGGAGGATAGGGTCTATATATGGTGATAAAATTGATTTTTTATAAGTTTATAGTTCATTTTTGGCCTTTAGTTTAAGGTTTAGTCTCTTGTTAAGCTAATTTTCCTCTTAATCACTATAATTAATTTTAATAAAATTCACTAATATATTTGGTAAAAAATAATTTGATCTTATTAGAAATTAGAAATTATTATAATTCCAAATACGAAATAAATTTATCCAAATTCCAATAACATAAGTGGAATAAATTAATTTAAATTTAATCCCATAGACGAGACAACAAAGTGGGTTTGTAAAGTAAAAATGTTCAAAAGTTTGAGATGTGTTTATATCCAATTACAATGATAAATTGATTAAAATGAGCTGAATTGGATTAATTGTTGTATAATTTATATAATTTGACTTTAAAAACAATTTAAAATATAATTTATCCTTATAAATAAATTATATGAAGAAGAAGTTTTGAATTAAAATTCAGTATTTTTTCACTATCATCAAAAAATGAAACGTCATAAAAAATACAAAAAATTCACCATAACCTAATTTTTATATTTTTATTTAAAAAATTAAGACTATTTTGTCATATAAAATCTATAAAAGCTGTAAAAAATTTATTTAAAATAGTTTCTCCATTAAAAGCGGTAAAACTATCTTTAGAAAAATATAGGTTTTTATGCATGATATTGGGCTTGTTCTTATATTAAGCCTATAAAATATATTAGATGAATATAAAAAATATTTTATTGAATATATAAAATATAAATTTCATTAATATCACTCACTAATTGTAATTAATTTAATTTGTTAGTATAAAACAACTTTCTGGGCATAAAATATTTCCTTTATATTCCATTGGTTTTTATATTAATTTCTAATTAATTGGTTACCTATTAATTAATTTTATATTTTTATAAACTATATATTTTCATAATTTAGCTAATAATATTAATAACATCTAATTTAACCTCTAGGTTAAGACTTATTATATTAAATAATAATGTTTTATTAATATGTTTTTGTTTGGTAAAAGTCAGTCTTATGTGTAATGCAGACCATTGAAGAAACTCGTTGTTGCGTGTGATATAGGATAACTTAGTATCATTAGCTTTTAAAGCTATATCATGGGTTAATTTTATTAAAATAGTAAATATATTATAAATTATTGAGATATTATATCCCCTTACGTGCTTGGTGTTGCATTACGTACACACTATCAAATATAATGTTCTTACTTTAGAATTTCAGGGTGTTACATCCACCCTTTCTAAATCAACCCATATTGGGACCATTGTCTTGTTAGTAGAGGAACAGTAAGGAGCCGATGGCCAATGTAGAAATGAAATAGCAGTGGTCTGTCCTACCGATTTGCTAGTGGCTATAGCTGAATGATGTAGCCATAACCAAGACCACTAGATGGCCGATGGCCCTCACTGGCTAGCCAGTGGACCACCTATAAATTTACTTGATATAGGTTCAAGTCCACATCCTGTCAACAGATCAAGACACACCTATAAACCTTCTTAGAAAACTAAAGACACCAAGAACAAGTAGGGATCAACAAAAAAAAGGAATTAAATTAAAAAAGAGAAACTTACCACTTGAAAACAATATCAAGATGTTATAATTCTCCCCACCTTATTGCTTTTCCCCCAATAAATTTAAGCCGAAGAAGTTTGGTCCACAAAAAATGAGTCCATTTAGCCTTCAGTATAGACTCCCTATCCCACATATCATGCGATTCTGACCCATGCCTCTAAAAATTTAAAATCAACAGTGTAGAATTTCTATGTAGAACCTTCACTTTAGAATAAAAAACTTGCAATGGTTTCTCAGTAACATACATATCAGGTTCTATGTCTTGGTATTCCTAATTTAGAACATATGACGGGCCAAGATGATACGTTTTGAGTTGTGATACATAGAATACATTGTTAATCAAAGACAACTGAGGTGGTAAAACCAAGTAATAATCCTCCTTTCCAAGTTATTCATTGATCTCAAATAACCCCACATGTATAGGATCTAGCTTCCTTTACTTTTCAAGATATCAGTGACCCAACTGGGGGGATACCTTTAATAACCCTTGTAAACCAACCGAAAACTTCAAAGGGAAAAGAAGAATATGCACATAAGATTTGTAAAATCTTTAATCTATCGCCAAACACAAATGAATCAATAGTATCTTCATTATTATTTTCTGAACCAAGCTTCGTCCTATCAAGGAAGCCTTATCGCAACTGGAAATTAAAGCATTTGTGACGGGGTCCAATAAAAAATAACCCGTTGTAGAAAATAGCATCGCAAATAGTGTGACTTGAGCCCTTCCCAGCCCAAAAAACTAAAAAAAACTAATATTAATAAAATAATCATAATTATAATAAAAATTAATAAAAAAATCAAAAATAATAAAAAATAATAAAATTAATAAAAAATATAATTAAAATAATAAAAAAAATTCAAAATAAAAAAATTATAAAATAATAAAAAAACACAACATTTGCAACAATATAAAAAAATAGTAATAATAAAATAATAAAATAATAAATAAATAATAAAATAATAAATAATAAGAAATAAAAAATAAAAAAATAATAAAAAACAAAATATTATTCACAATAATATAAAAAACGCACTATATAGAAATGTAAATATATGGATTAATAAAAATATTACAATTTTTTTACATTTAAATGTTTATGAGAAAATGTATATAAATCACTAAGGGGGGTGGTCATCTAGATGAGCTAGAGGAGCTGGAGGAGGGAACTCTATCCCAAAACCGTGAGTCAAACGTCGCTTGTATTCCATCATCTGCTTGTGATGAAACTCTTACCATCGATGCATCTCCTCCTCCTACTATTACTGCAGTTGATGGATCTCTTCCTTCTCCCTATGCATTGTCTCTGTATGTAACGACCCAAATTTTTATTAATGAAAATTAATATTGATCTAATTAAATGTATTATTATGTAAAATGGTTATATTAAACATATGCACTTCCTTGGTTTTATGCTTTTGGATTTTAAAATACCATTATGATTTGTTATTGTTGATAATATAGTCGTTGAACAGTGATCACATGATTAGTATAAATATAGGGCTTTAACAAATCCAATTTACTCAGAAAAAGGAAGCGATGACCTCATCTAGTAGAATTTCTCCATATGAATCCCATTTTTCGAAGATTGGAAACGAGGAAGCGTCACTGGGATTCTCTCTTGACCAAGCCCAAGTGAAGCTTCAACACGTTAAGCTTGAACGAAACCGCCTATGGGAGAAGTGGAAGTTAATAGGAATTACCACCCAAGCGATGTTATCTGAGCCACCCCAAGAGTCTGTCACCATCGCACCCCTTACCCTTAGGTTTATGAGAGTGTTATAAGGGGTTATGTAAGAGGACCCTAGGACCATGATTATGTGCTTTATTTTTTTTATAAAGAATATACATTAATTTTATTATTGTAAATGGTTTTTAAAGAACACATAATATTTTTAGTTAATATTTAATTAAGAAATATATTTTGATGAATTAATGGATTTTTGAGTTAAATAATATTTTAATAAAATATTATTACTAAATTAATTTTTAATAAATATAAATTATCATATAATTTTTATGAATACAATGGTAATTTTTATTAAGTTTTGAAAATTGTTTTTGTCCAAACCCATGAATTTTCAATAAATGTTAGTTTTTATTTTAAAAGTAAAAATTCACATATTTTAAAAATTATTTACATAAAATTAATATTATTTTTGGATTTGGGACGTCAAAATTATCTAACAGTGAATTTTTCATAATTTTCTGAGATAGTTGAATTTTTGGGTAAAAATTAAATACCTTTTAAATATATAATGTATTTTATGAAATCATAATGACCCAATAGGGATTTAATAAAATACAATAAATGGTATATTTGGCCAATATTTGTTTTATCTTTAAAATAATTTGATTTTAGATTTGTTTTATTAATTTTATGACACCTTAGTGGACCCTCCAAAACTTATAAAATATTTTAACTTTTTAAAATGATTCCCTTGAGAGTTTGAATCACCTCCACATAAAAAAGCCTAATATTTTAATAATTTAGGAAATTAGACTTATAAAATAATTTTTACCACTCCCCTTTGTCAAAAACCATGGGAAAAAATCATGGGTTGTTTTGTGGTTTTGGAAATTTATTTATATAGTTTCATTGATATAAATATTGCCTATAATGTATTTTATTCTTCATTTTATGCCTTGTTTACTCCCTTACCGAGTTTTATAGCTCACCCCTTTTCTTATGTATATGTCCTCAAGTTATCCCATGTAATGATAAGTATGATGGAATGTTGTGGTCTTGTAAAATAATTTTTTTAATAAATATTTTATATTTTATTTGATAAGTTGTTATGTAATGTTCCTAAGTTTCCAATACACTATACCTCTCAATCATCAAATTTTCTTTAAGTGTCAGTTTACGCAATAAATCATGTTTAAGTGTGTAATAAAGAGTAGTGTTGTTATAGTTGGTATCAAATGATAGGTTTGGTTATTTTTTGGGATTAGGATTAGAAAACCATAGTGAAAGACTTAGGGATAAGACTAAGTATAATAAAAACATCCCTAAATTTTGGTGAGTATAGAGTAAGTAGTTTATCAATAAAATACATCCCTGTCAAGATACGAACAAGTATAGGTGGATGTGGCACATATGTATCTAGGGGTGAAACCCAAACACACCGATTTGAGATAGAATCGAATAGGAAATGGTTCACGACAATGGGCCTTGCTGCAATATTGGTTCAAAACTCCCTAGGGAAATGATTTGTTAAATTAATAAGCTTAGTATGAACCATTATTAAGGGAATAAAAAATGTCCCCAAGAATATATGTTGGGAAATAGATCATGGATAATATAGATTGAAGCCTATAAATTTATAATTTAAGGAAATAAAAGTAATTTATAAGCTATACCTTTTTGTATTTGGATTCCCATTTATGTGTTACCCCCAACTATCCTTTTATTACAACCAATGGCCGATAATAGGAGGACTCAGGTTAATAGACGATGCAAAGATCAATGTGATGATTGTTCTAATGATATTCCCAATCTGATGGGAGAAGAAATCACAAAATTTGTCACGATAATCTCTCATTTAACTCAAGTTTTGAATAGAAATATGGGTCAAGAGGATCGTCAAACCCCCCACCCCCAAGAAATAGAAAGCCGCAATAGAGATCTTCATGAGACAAAGGCCTCCTACATTAAATGGATCATCTGATCCCTCAATCGCCGAAAAATGGATCAAATCCATTGAGAATATATTCTCCATCCTTCAATGTTCTAAATAGGAGAAGATTCTTCTGGCTGCTTATCGTATGGAGGGTGAAGCTAATCAATACTAGAAATTGATAAAAAATATGAGGCCCGAGGAATAGATCAAGGTGTTGTAATGGAATGATTTTTGGAAAATATTTTTCGATAAATATTTTCCTCGCACTCTCCGACTTAAGATGGAAAGGGACTTCCTTGACCTTAAGAAAAAAGACGACGAATCCATCGGAGCATACAAGGAAAACTTCGTAAGGATTTCGTGATATGCCTATGTCTTTGTCATTACCCCAAAATTCAAGGTTGAAAACTTCTTTAGTGGGATAAAACCTATCCTACAAAAATCCCTAGTGATTCGTGACTTTGATAGCTATGAGGATGTTGTCTGATCTTCCCTCAATGTTAAAATAGAGATCAGAGAATCTCAAGGGTATCATGGGGATAAGAAGAGAAAAGTGGAACTTAATTTTGGCGGTCCAATGGATAAATCCAATGATGCTAAGAAATTCCATCACCCCACTTGACAAAGGTGCAAAAAGAAGAACCTTGAAAATTGCCTGAAGGGGACGAGGAAATGATTTATGTGTTGGAGAGAAGAGAACCTAGCCTTTAACTGCCAACAAGAAAAACCCACTACTGCGATAGAGGAGAGGAATGATATGTTCAACCCTCAAGACATTGTTCATTGCTTCAAATGGAAAGAACCAGGGCACTTTTCAAACTAGTGCCCTAATCTAAGGGTTTTCAGAGGCAACCAATAACCTCAAAGGCAGCAAGGGCGAGATTTTTCCATCCCTACCACTGAAGCGAACCACGACAATGAAGTGATGATAGGTATGATAGTTATTCATTCAATAATAGAGAATATACTTTTGATTCTAGTTCCATGCGTTCTTTTATATCTAAAAAGTTTAGTAGAACAATACCAACACCACCACAAATCATGGAAGTAGAGATGTCGGTGAGAACTGAAAATGGGGAAATCATTGCATCTGATGAATATAACTCCTCCCCTGTCACAATTTGGGGCTTGAAATTCCCAGAGAAACTAGTCATACTCCCTATGGTGGAATTTGATGCAATTATTGGCATGTATTGGTTTTCCCTATATAGAGACAACATAAATTACCGTGAGAGGGAAATCACTCTCCATATGGAGAATTAACCTCTGATTCTGTACAAGTTCACAGAGGAGGATGAATCTTCTTTAGAAACATAATCTAAAGTGTGGATATTACTTCCCTATGAGAATGTGTATCTTTCCCAGATGATTGAGTTTAAGGAAGCAACCATCCTTGAAGACATGTCTGTTGTGAGGAAATTCACTAAAGTATTTCACAAGGAATTGTCTGGTCTTTCTCTTAGAAGATATTTTGAAGTATTGATTGATATTATACCGAGGGAATTGAAAACATCCAAGACTCCACATATAATGGATTTTGTGGATCTTGAGGAGCTAAAGAAACTACTACATGAGAATCTAGATAAAGGGTTTATATTCCCAAGTGATTCACCATAGGGTGAACCAGTCCTCTTAATCAAGAAGAAAGATGGGTCCATGCACCTTTGCAATGATTATCGTGAGATCAAAAAAATCACGATAAAGAATAAGAATCCTATACCATGAATTGATAACTTGTTCGATCAGCTATGTGAAGCACAATACTTCTCCAAGGTGGTTCTTTTGTCGAGATATTACCAAGTAAGGGTGAAGAAGGATATCTCTAAGACTTGTTTTTGTACAAGGTGCAGGCACTATGAATTCATAGTAATGCCTTTTAGACTCATTAATGCTCCATCAATCTTTATTTACTTGATTAATAGATTGTTTAGATATTATCTCGACAAATTTGTGGTATTATTTATATATGATATTCTAATATACTCTAAAACTAAGGAGGAGCATGAGGAGTACCTAAGAACTGTACTTGAGACCTTGTGAAAGGAGAAGATATATGAAAAGTACATCAACTATGAGTTATGGTCTAAGGAAGTCTCATTATTGGGTCATATCATCACAATCAATGGGATATCTATGGATCACTCCAAGAAAAATTCAATTGAGGGATGGATGAGGCTAACATATGTGATGAATATCCATTGATTGCTGGGGTTAGCTGGATATTATCACCAATTTGTGATAAATTTTTAACGATTTTTAAACCCTCTTACCAAGATAACTTGGAAGGGAGTCAAGTTTTATTGGAGTGATGAATATTAAGAGAGATTCCAAGGAGTCAAATAGGAGGCTTATCACTGCGCACGTACTCACACTACCCACAAGTGGAGAATTTTTTGTGGTATTCAGTGATGCTTAAAATAAGGACCTGGACTGTGTGTTGATGACAAATGAAAAAGTCATTGCCTATAATTAAAGGAAATTGAAATTTCATGAGAAAAAAATATCCAACACATGATATGGAGTTGGCTGTAGTAATCCTTTCTTTAAAAATTTGGCAACATTACCTCTTTGGGGAGAAGTGTGAAATATATACGGATCACAAAATCTTCAAGTATATATTCACATAGAAAGATCTGAATATGTTACAACAAAGATAGTTAGAGCTGATCAAAGAATATGACTACTCAATTCACTACCATCTTGGAAAAGAAAACAAGGTGGAATATTCTCTAATTAGAAAGGATCCGAAAAATCTTTCATTTATGAGAATTGAAAAGGATCCAATATTCTTATATTTGATGAAGATGGACATGATAATAATAAAGAAGGGAACATCATTAATCCTTTTCACAAATGATTGCTCAACCGTCTCTTTTGAAAAGGTTAAAGGATGCTCAAAAGGATGATATAAGAATTCAGAAGAAAGTGGAAACTATCAGAAAAGGGTAATCCTCATAGTTCAATGTTAATGGAGAAGGAATTGTGAGATTTGGGTCAATACTATACGTTCCATCAGATCTAGAGTTAAATAATGAACTTTAGGATGATTCACATAATTTGAATTTATCCTTTCACCCAGGAAAAAAAATGTATCAAGATCTCCAAGAGCATTATTGGTGGGATAACATGAAGAAGAAGATCACTAAGTATATATCAATGTTCTTGATATGTCAGTAAGTGAAGGATGAGAGGCATAAGTATAAGGGGATGATGCAAACATTACCTATACCAATATTTAAATAGGAGAACATCACCATGTATTTTGTCACCAGACATCTGAATACATTCAAAGGAAACAATGCTATCTAGGTTTTTGTGGATTATCTTACAAAAACATCCCACATTATTGAAATTCAAGAGGATTTCTCATTGGATCAACTGGTAAAAATATACATAAGATAATTGGTAAGGATGCAAGGAGTTCCACTATCAATTGTATCCGATCAAGATCCAAGATTCACCTCTAAGTTCTGGAAGAGTCTCCAACATGCTCTGAATACTGAGTTGAACTTCAGTATGACTTATCATACTCAAACTGATGGCCAATCTAAGCAGAATATCCAAACACTTGAGGACATGTTGATATCATTCTCAATGGACTTTAAAGGAGGGTGGGATCAACATATTCCTCTAGTTGAGTTCTCTTAAAACAACATTTTCCACTCAAGCATCCAAATGGATCCTTATGAAGACCTTTATGGGAAGAGGTGAAGAACACCAGCATGTTGGGATGAAGTTGGGAAGTGAAAAGTCCTAGGTCTAGAAATTGTCGAAGAAATGGTCGAAAAAATGGTGGAGAAGGTTAAGAGCATCCAATAGAACATTAAAGATGCTCTGAGTCGACAAAAGAGCTATGATAATAATCATCAATGAGACCTAGAGTTTGCTGTTGGAGACATGGTATTCCTATGCATATCACCGTGGAAAAGAGTTATGAGATTTGGGAAGAAGGGAGAGCTTAGTCCAAGGTACATCGTCCCTTTTGAGATCCTTTATTTCTTTAGAGTAGTGGACTATCGACAAGCACTCCCACCAAACCTATATCAAGTACATGATGTATTCCATGTATCACTCTCGAGGGAGTACATAATTGAGATATCACTTGTAATCAATCCATATGTGGTACCATTGGAGAATGACCTCTCCTATGAAGAGAATATGGTGATGATCTTAGATCATATGGAAAAATTTCTACAAAATAAGACAATGCCCCTCGTCAAGGTGTTGTGGTGAAACCACAAGTTTGAAGAGGAAAAATACGAATCAAAGGAGGTGATAAAGGAAGGAAAGCCTCAGAGCGGCTCGTTCTCTTCCACCAGCGGTGCCTAGAGTTTCAACCAGGCGAGTTTTCCCCTTCCCCCTCCGGCCTGGATCAGATCAACGACTTCTCTAGTGTTGGCTCGGTGAGGTGCGTCTGATCATGGTGTGGCGCGACAGGATCAGGCGGAGTTTTGTGGTCTCCCTGTCTTCGGTCACCGTAGCTCGGTGGATCCCGGTGTTCGGCTCAGGCTTCAACGAGGCTCTTCCTGACGTCGTCTTGGCCTGGTCTTCAGCATCATCATGGCTTATCCTCCGACGACGTCTTGGGAAGGATTATCTCGGATCGGATTTGTTCTGTGTGACTTGGTTCGTTCGGCATCAACAGTATGGTTTCGATTCTGTTTGTCCGGCATGGCCAGGTGTTGTCTTCGGTGGGTTCCCAGTCTGGCTTCGTGCTAGATCTACAGTGCTTGGAGGGGGAGGATCTTGATTGATGCGGCTGTTTGTTTTTTCTGGCTCTTTGGTTTGGGTTCTAGTGGATGTCTTTATGTAGTGTATTTGATGTTTTTGTTTCTGGTTTGCTTCCAGTGGTTTACCCCTTCCTCTTCCCGATTCTCTGGTCTTCACCGGCTTGCTTTGGAACCTGTTTAGGGTGTAGTCTTGGTTCCGATTGGAGTAGATCCAAGTCCAGAGTGATGTTTCTATTGCAGGATGAGTAGGATTCCCTCATCGATGGCATTCCCTTGGTGCGGGTTTGGTCCATCCAGTCCTAGGTGACATTGGATTGGATTTGAGTCCTTTGGATTTTCTTTCGAGCTTCTTCGGCTGTGGTGATTAGGGTGTCTTGTGGAGTGCAGCAGGGTTCTTCCAGGATGGCGTTGATGGATTCTAGATTGCTTGGGTTTTATGAATTGTGTTGGTTTGGTTTTCGAGGATCATATTTTGAAGATTCAACTGGACTTGACCTCAAGGATCAGGCCTCAGAGGAGGATTCAGAGCAGGCAGTTCACTTATGTAGGCTGCATGGATTTGAATGTTTGAGAGGGTATGGTGTCAACCATCGGATCAGGCCTATGCTTTGTCACAGGACACTTTCTTGCCATACAGTCTTGCAACGGTGGAGAGCCTTATCATGTTTTTTATGCTGGGGAGATGCAGACCCAAGGTGTTAGTCTGAGTTTTATTTTCTTGATCTTCGAGTTGTGTTTGTTTTATGTCCTTGAAGTCTATTCGTGTTTCCCCCCTTCTTCCCTTAAAAGGGGGTTTATCATATAATAAAAATATCTTAGGCCTATGATCCATTGGAGGTAGAGAGAAGGTGATAAATAAGAGTTACCATCATTTGTTTTAGTGTGGGAAAAATAAATTTTGAGGGAAAAATTTCTTAATTGTGGAAGATTGTAATGACCCAAACTTTTATTAATGAAAATTCCTATTGATCTAATTAAATGTATTATTATGTAAAATGGTTATATAAAACATATAAAATTCCTTGGTTTTATGTTTTTGGATTTTAAAATACCATTTATATTTGTTACCATTTTTAATATAGTCGTTCAACAGTGATCACATGATTAGTATAAATATAGGGCTTTAAAAAAATCCAA
The DNA here is from genome assembly GCA_963277665.1 of Viscum album. Classification (NCBI taxonomy): domain Eukaryota; kingdom Viridiplantae; phylum Streptophyta; class Magnoliopsida; order Santalales; family Viscaceae; genus Viscum; species Viscum album. The sequence continues at coordinate 1,914,482,922 of OY728155.1, forward strand.
TTTACTCAGAAAAAGAAAGAGATGAACTCATCTAGTAGAATTACTCCATATAAATCCCATTTTTCAGAGCTCAAAAATGAGGTAGCTTCACTGGGATTCACTCTTGACCAATCCCATGCAAAGCTTCAACACGTTAAGCTTGAACGGAACCTCTTATGGGAGAAGTGGATGTTAATAGGGATTACCACCCGAGCGATGTTATCTGAGCCACCCCAAGAGTCTATCAACATCATACCCCTTACCCTTAGGTATTATGAGAGTGTTATAAGGGGTTATGTAACAAGACCCTAGCACCATGATTATGTGTTATATTTTTTGTATAAAGAATATACATTCATTTTATTATTGTAAATGGATTTTAAAGCACACATAGTATTTTTAGTTATTATTCATTTAAGAAATATATTTTGTAGAATTAATAGATCTTTGAATTAAGTAATATTTTAATAAAATATTATTAATAAATTAATTTTTAATAAATATAAATTTTCATATAATTCTTATGAATACAATGGTAATTTTTATTAAGTTTTGAAAACTGTTTTTTTCAAAACCCATGAATTTTCAATAAATGATAGTTTTTTATTTTAGAAGTAAAAATTAACATATTTAGAAAATTATTTAGATACAATTTATATATTTTTTGTATTCAGGATGTCAAAATTATCTAATGGTGAATTGTTCATAATTTTTTGAGACAATTGAATTTTTGGGTAAAAATTAAATACCATTTAAATATAATGTGTTTTATGACATGATAATGACCCAATAGTGATGTAATAAAATACTATAAATGTGATATTAGGAAAATATATGTTTACCTTTAAAATAATGTGATTTTATATTTGTTTTATTAATTTTATGGTGCCTTAGTGGACCCTCTAAAACTTATATAACTTTTTAAAATTATTTCCTTGAGAGATTGACTCACCTCTACATAAGAAACCCTAATATTTTAATAATTTAAGACATTGGAATTATAAAATAATTTTTCCCACTCCAATTTTTTAAAAACCATGGGAAAAAACCATGGGTTGGTTTGTGGTTTTGAATATTTATTTATATAGTTTCCAAAACCTAAGTTTGTGAAATATTAAAGAATTCCCCTCTTATTTCCTATTTTAGGGTTTTTATTTGACGTTGTTATACTGTAGAAGTTACACCAAAATTTATCATGAAAAAATCATAGTGTAAGTGAATACCATACCCATTTCTATATTAAGTTTATTAACCTTTATGCATATGTACTTGTTGATTGAGGACTTACATTTATGAATTTCACATCTCTTATTCATGGAATAAATTATGATGTTTAATGAATCCATGTTGTATGATCTATGTGGCATTCTTATGCATGAAATGAAATGATTAAGAAGGGTGTAGATGCCGAAAAAGTCCGTAACTCTTAGAGGAAGTTTCGAACTGACGAAGCGAAGTCATATTCGGACTCAGAGGCCCGGTCCGGAGGACCTTAGAGTGGTGTGTGAAATTAAGGAGGAATTTCACGAAAAAATGTTGTTCGCGCAAAGGGTTCTCGGGTTTCGTGAAAAAGAACCGGCGTGGCGCGCAAATTAGCACCCCCCGGTTCCACGCGGTGAGGTTTTGCACGCCGACTGGTCCTGGCGCAGAAGAATTAGCGTGCCGCATGGATTGCGCACTAGTGGATGCCTATAAATAGAAGGCGACCCCAACCGTTTCGGGGTTGAGGAATCCGGACCAACTCCTGTGCACACAATTCGAACTCCCGCGTGCGCTAGATGACTTCCAGGTAATTCCTCTTTTCACGCAATCTTACCCCGGGGTTCGCCTTTGCGCGCAACCCGACTGGCTTAAGTGAATTTTCCAACTCCTTCGAGTTCTTCCCTGGCGCGCAATCCGTATCCCTTTCATGCAATCCCTTCCAATTACTCGCAATATCTTCCAAATTGCACGCAATTCCTTTGATATGTTTCCCCGCGCGCAATACGAGCCCTTTGCGTGCAATCCCTATCCGCGCGCAATCCTCTGATCGAATTGCGCGCCATCCTAGTGTTTTGCGCGCAAACCTTCTCTTTGCGCGCAAAACCCAGGACCTCTCACCTTGACGCCCTGCGTAGGCGCCCGATGCCTTCCATGCTGGGTATGTACTCCATGCGTTATTTTCCCGTACGACCTTCCAGGATCGTATGAAGTAACCTCAAGGTCCCTTGGGCGGTGTTTCCCATTGCGTTTCTTTGCCTTATGCTTCTTCGCATAGGCACGCTAACGACTATTGCTTCTTCGCATAACCATGCTAACATGGGCCCCTCGATGGTTTGCCCTGCGACCCCCCTTCACTACGGACTTTCCGATGACTTCCCTCCCACAAGGGGTAGAGGGCATTGGGAATGTAAGCCCTAGGGGTGTGGAGCGAACCCATGTCACGACCCGCCCTCGGGGTCCGTGCCGTGACTACCCCAAGCCCGCCTTCCATAGGCCAGGGGCTGGCGACTATCACCAAGGCGTAAATCCTGGTAAAAAGGGAAGGCATTTCCTTTGTAAAGTAAACAAACACCACAGAGTAAGCAAGCAGAAAGTAAACACTAAACAAAAGTAGAGTACAACTGAAAGTGCGGAAAAGTAAATGGGCCAGTATACAAACCCAAACTGAAAGTAAAGTACAACTCGAAAGGGAAAACAACAACTGAAAAGTAAAAGCTGCTACACCGAGCTGTCCACTGGTAATCCCACCTGAAGGGTGGGTACAGATAACTCCTCTGCTCCACGGGTCCCGCCGTCCGCTCCGAGCACGTCCCGCCCAGTGGTCCACCTCCGGGTACCGTCCCGCTCTGAAAGCCTCAGCTAAGATCAACGTTGTCCGTCGTCTGCAACCAACACGACGTAGTGCGGGCAAAGCCCATGCAGGGGTGAGTAAAAGCTACTCAGTAGGGACCCCGAGACCCCTGAAGGTCTCTCAAATCCACAAAGGATAAACCACGAAGAAAGGTACAATCATGAAGTAACAACCGACACTGCTTAGGTATATGCCCATACATATACCTAAGTCATCAATTCAAATATGCTCCAACCTCCGAGCCCAAGTACAACTCAGTCCACACAGGAAAGTATACGTATTCCACACAGGAAAGCAAAACGTAATCCACACAGGATTGCACAACACAATCCACACAGGAAAGCAAAAGGATTCATCTCACACAGGTATACTTCTTCAAAGGACGATAAAGATGATCTCTGATCCATCTAAGTCGTCGGACCCACGAAGGATCGATAGGTAACTAACCCCCGCAAAAGACCCACACAGGATCGGGCCCACACAGGACCTGTAGCACTGATCCACGTAGGATCGCTGAGTGCTGAAGTCGTCGTCGTCGAATCCACACATGATCTCTGTACTGTCGTCGTCGCAGTCACAGTAGCAGTAGTAGCAGTCACAGTCGCAGCCAGCACTAGAGTTCCCGCACACAGCAAGCTCGTTCGGAGGGTCCACTCCACGAGCCGAGAGGCTGATACATCAACTGTCACATAGTCCAGAGTTGATGTATCCAAAAGTTCCGTATCGTCAACAGGAACTCAACGCAACAGACGGCGCGTCGATCGGACGCCCGGTCTGAGAGTTATTGGCATTTTCGTCCCCGGGGCCCGGTTGGTTTTTAAGGCAAAACCAACCCGACCGTACTCCACCTACGTCCAAACCTCGGGCGGAGTATGCCAAAAGACCCGTCTCACTAAGAGGAACACAACACGGCTGACGACACGTCAATCGGACGTCCGTAGCTCAAGATATGAGCGTTTCCGCTCCGAAGGCCCGGTTGGTTTCGTGAACGAACCAACCCGGCCGAACTCAAAGTAATCTGAAACCTTGAGTGAGATATACCGAAACGACCATCTCGATCCAAGGATCGCGTTGCCGCAGACGGTTCGTCAATCGGATGTCCGTGGCTCAAGATATGGCCAAAAGACCGAATCTGATTCGAAACGGGGGGGTCCGGGTCCGGGCCGACCCGGCCCGACCCCCCTGGGTCGGCCCGAACCGGGTCAACCCGACCCGGCCCGGCCGGCGCGGCGGCCCGGCGCCGCACGGAGGCAGCACGTAGGGGGAATCAATTCCCCCGCTTGTTTGGGATGGCGGCGCGGCCTTGTGCCGCGCCCTTTGAAAAGAAAACGGCCCCCACGTGGGGGGCCTGCTTGAGCGGAAACCGGGGGGCCGCCTGCCCCCCCTCAAGGAACCGCCTCCCCCAATTAAATGGGGGGGGGGCTTTATTGCTGGCCGGGGGATTTATTTCCCCCAGATTTGGCCATCCGGCCGGCCAGCTGGCCGGCCGGTTTTCTCCAACGGGACCGGAAAAATCCGGTCCCCTTTTCGGCTTCCGATGCCGGCGGCCCGGCCGCCGGTCTCCTCGTTCCACCGCGGCCCGGAACTGGCCGCGGTGTTCGTCATCCGGCGCGGTGCGACGGCACCGCGCCTTTCCGCCGCACCTTGATTTCCTTCAACGCGGCGCGACGGCGTCGCATTCTAGATGATCCTTCCATGGCGCGGCGCGACGACGTCGCGTAATATAATTGCACGATTAACCGCGTGGTGCGACGACACCACGCCACCTTGTTTCCACCCGCAAGGTAATTCAACAAGAACGATGGAGGGGGTTCGGCCGTGTTCATGCGGTCCGGCCCCCTCACGTTAAACATTAACATAACTTAAAATATTCAAAATCCTCACGTTAGTCATGCGAACCACGAGCAAGAATAAGATAATTAAACAATAATCAACAACCCCTACCATGGGTATAGGTTCGAAGATTTGTCAACGTCCCGCGGAAGACAACGTCGCGGAGGTCGGGCGTCGCGGTAGTCGTTCGTCAAATCCGATGATGAAGAGGTGCGTCCGATGAGATACGTCGTTGGCGAATCTTCGTATGCCGACGAAGGGAGTCCGAGGAGGAAGCGACGTTCCCTCTCGTTGACACGGAAGACGAAGAAGAGAGGAGCGGCGTTCTTCGTCAAGTTGAGCGTTCTTCGTCAAGTTGAGCGTTCTTCGTCAAGTTGAGCGTTCTTCGTCAAGTTGAGCGTTCTTCGTCGAGTTGAAGAAGAAGAAGGAGGAGCTCTCAAAAATCCTCACAAGTTGGCTAAACAAAACTAACCAAATAAAATAAGGTTCCTCCTTATTTTATTTACCAAGCCAAGGAATTCAAAACTTAAAATTCAAAAACATAACACTTAATTAATTATACATGTCATGTGTAATTAATTAGATGTTAAGTTAACAAACTTTTAAGAGGGAGAGAGGGGAGTTAAAGGGGGAAGATGAGAGGTTTAGGTTCGTGTGGGTCCCACCACACTTAATCCTCTCAAGGGAGGTTAAGTGGGTGTGGGTCCCACCCCTAACTCCTTTTGAGAGGAGTTAACCTACAAAAGTTAAATAAAAAGAATTCCACATTTTTTATTCAACTTTTTATAATTCTCCCAAAAACTAACTTTTGACCCGCAACAAATGCAACTTCCGAAAAGGTCTCTTTAAGAAAATATCGGCGCTGCGAGTTCATCGGTGCCCTCAGATTTCAATTCTGAGCACCGGATCAAAAGTTAGGAATACCCGCTCGTTCGTTCACTGAACGTACCCGAGCCAAACTTCGGAAATTGATTCCGGGCACTCCGGGCCTCGGAATCAGATGCCGTCTGAAACCGCGCTCTTGTAAAATTCTAAAGAAAATTAAGAAAAAAATTTTCCTTGAATTTTACGGGTCTTTACATTACTCCCACCTCAGGGCTTTACGTCCCCGTAAAGATACATCAAAAACTAGGGAAACAAATGAGGGTACTGAGCACGCATCTGAGCCTCCCGCTACCATGTGCTCTCCTGGAGATTCCCGTGCTGCCATTTGATGCGCACAAGAGGAATCGATCGCCCACGTAGGACCCGCTCCTGTCGATCCTCTATCTCCACCGGGACCTCCGTAAAAGTCGCCCCATCGTCAACGTCAAGCTCCCCATGATCAATGATGTGCGTCGGGTCGTGCACGTATCTCCTCAGCTGAGAAACGTGGAAGACGTCGTGCACCCGGTGCAACTGAGGTGGTAGAGCCAGGTGATAAGCCACCTCGCCAACCCTGCTGAGGACCTGGAAGGGTCCGATGAAACGCGGAGATAACTTGCCGCCTCGGCCAAATCTCCGAATACCACGTCGAGGTGAGACCCGCAAGAAGACATGGTCGCCATCCTCGAACTCTAGTGGCCTCCGCCTCCTGTCAACATATGACTTCTACCGGCTCTGAGCTGTCCTCATCCGCTCCTGGATGACCTGGACCTTCTCTGTCGTGGCCTGGAACATCTCCGGTCCCACAAGTGCTGACTCCCCAGGGTCTGTCCAGCACAAAGGAGATCTACATGGTCGGCCATACAACGCCTCGTACGGTGCCATCCCGATAGTGGAGTGGTAGCTGTTGTTGTACGCGAACTCCACTAAGGGTAGGTGGTCCTCCCAGCTACGACCAAAGTCGAGGACACATGCGCGGAGCATGTCCTCGAGAGTCTGAATGGTCCTCTCCGTCTGACCATCCGTCTGAGGGTGAAAGGCTATGCTCAGACGTAGCTGCGTCCCGAACGCCTCCTGTAACCCCTTCCAAAGCCGGGAAGTAAAGCGAGCATCTCGATCGGAGACGATAGATGATGGCACGCCGTGGAGCCGCACAATCTCCTGAACGTAGAGACGTCCCAAGCTCTCTACTGAGCCCTGCTCTCTGATGGGTAAGAAGTGTGCCGACTTGGTGAGTCGGTCAACAATCACCCAGATGGAGTCGTGACCTCTGGAAGTACGTGGAAGTCCAGTCACGAAGTCCATAGATATGCCGTCCCACTTCCACTCCGGAACCTCCAAGGGCTGTACCAAACCTGCTGGTACCTGATGCTCTGCCTTCACCTGTTGGCAGGTGAGGCATCGAGAAACGAACTCTGCAACTGCCTTCTTCATGCCCGGCCACCAGTGCTGTCGTCTGAGGTCCTGGTACATCTTCGCCACTCCAGGATGTACCACCAAAGTAGAAGTGTGAAACTCTCTCATCACTTCTTCTCGCAAAGCGACTGGTACCATGGTACGTCCTCTGAAAAGGATGTCATGCTCTGCTTCAAGGGAGAAACCATCAGGTGCCTGTCCCGATGATATCTGTGCACGCCGTGTCTCACAGTCAGCGTCCTCACGCTGTGCCTCTCTGACCCGCTGCAGTAGTGGAGGAGTGACTGTGAGGGACTGGAGGAAGGCTGCTCCATCTCTATCCACGAAGGATATCTGTAAAGAGGCTAGCTGCTCCGTCGCCTCCTCAAGTAGCTGAATGCCCATCCTCCTGCTAAGGGCATCAGCTACTACGTTCCCCTTCCCAGGAGTATAGACTATCTCAAAGTCATAGTCCTGTAGGAACTCGAGCCATCGCCGCTGTCTCAGGTTCAGGTCCTTCTGAGAGAAGATATACCTGAGACTTTGATGATCAGAAAAGACTGTAAAGCGCTCGCCCATCAGATAGTGTCGCCATGTCTTCAGAGCGAAGACCACTGCTGCTAACTCCAGGTCATGGGTAGCGTAGTTCTGCTCATGCGGCCTCAACTGACGTGATCCATAGGCAATCACTGCCCGCTCCTGCATCAGAACACATCCGAGTCTGGTCCCTGATGCATCGCAGTAGACTACGTACCCTACTCCCTCCTCAGGCAACCTCAAGATAGGTGCGCTAGTCAATCTCTATCTCAGCTCCTGGAAGCTCTGCTGACATCTGTCTGACCACACGAAGGGTTTCCCCTTCTTCGTCAAAGCTGTGAGTGGTTCCGCAACTCTAGAGAAGTCTGGCACGAATCTCCGATAGTATCCAGCTAGTCCCAAGAAACTCCGAACCTCAGTCACGCTCCTGGGTGGCTCCCATGCTAACACAGCCTCGATCTTCGTAGGATCCACTGCAACTCCCGCCTCAGAGATAAAGTGTCCCAAGAAGTGGACCTCACGTATCCAGAACTGGAACTTCGAGAGCTTACCATAAAGCTGGTGCTCTCAGAGTGTGTCTAGTATAACTCGCAAGTGATAGGCGTGCTCCTACTCAGTCGTAGAGTAAATCAGAATGTCGTCGATGAAGACCACGACAAACCGATCGAGGTATGGCTGAAAGATCCTGTTCATGAGATCCATGAACACTGCTGGAGAATTGGTTACACCGAAAGGCATAACCAAGAACTCATAGTGGCCATACCGACATCTGAAGGCCGTCTTCTGTACATCCTCGTCTCTGACTCTGAGCTGATGATAGCCTGACCTGGGGTCTATCTTCGAGAACCACCGTGCTCCCTTGAGCTGATCAAAGAGGTCATCAATCCTCGGTAGCGGATAATTGTTCCTCACTGTCACCTGGTTCAGGTGACGATAGTCAATACAAAGTCACAAGCTCCCGTCCGCCTTCTTGGCGAACAATATCGGGGAAGCCCAGGGTGAAACACTGGGTCGGATGAACCAGTTGCCCTGCAAGTCCTCCAACTGTACCCGTAGCTCTCGAAGCTCGGCGGGGGCCATCCGATATGCTGGAGTGGATATCGGGGCTGTCCCGGGGTACAAGTCAATATAAAAGTCTACCTCTCTGCGAGGAGGTAGCCCTGGAACGTCGTCGGGAAAAACGTCCGCAAACTGATCCACCACTGTAGGAAAACCAGGACTCCGCACGTCAACTGCTCCAAGGATAAGGCTAGCCAACTGATGAGTGATGGGCTGTCCTCTCCTCCGCGGAAGTCCATCCTGTGCTGCAAAGGCTCCCTTCTCGCCGGTGAAGGTGAACCTGCTCCCGTCGGTGCGTACACATCGCACCTTGCGCCTAAAACAGTCAATCTGTGCATGGACCGTAGATAGCCAATCCATGCCCAAGATGACGTCGTAAGGCCTCGACGCTGCTACAAGAAGATCCCAGCCGAAGCTCTCGCCTCCTAGAGTAAGCTCACACTGCCGGCACCAGTGCGTAATCGTCAAGTCTGCTCCCGTAGGAGTCTCTAGCCGTAAGGATCGAGCCAACGGCTCTGTCGAAATCTCCGAGCTCCGAACAAGGGCAACAGCTATGAAAGAGTGACTCTCTCCTGTGTCTATAAGAACTGCAACAAGGGTGGAATAGACACAGATAGTACCTCGAATCATCTCGGGTGCGCCGTGGTCGTAGGCCTCTACTGCCTGGAGCTGTGCCTGTCGCTGCCCGCCAGCTCCCTGTGGTCGGGGTGGACCTCCTGGTGGTGGTGGTGGCAGAGCCTCAAAGCGTCGCCCACCACCGGCTGCTCGTCCAGCTCCTATGCCTCATCCGCCTCCTCTCTGCGGACCGCCGCGATCGACCCTCTGCCTCTGCCTCGGTGGTCCCTCAACCGTCTGCTGCTCCTCGGCACGGCGGGTCGGGCAGTCACGAGCCATGTGGCCCTGCCCGCCGCACGAGTAGCACTGTCTGCCTCTCGAAAGACTGGCTCTGCGCTGTGTGCCCCGCACTGCTGAGCCAGTGTCCTGAGGTCGTCTGCCCGAAGGTCTGGTCTGCCTGGACCCCTGAGTCATCCGTCGACTGCCTGCTGTAGATGACTCTGCCACGTGCCGCCCTGCGGTGGGTCGCTGTGCTGGTGTAGACTCAGCAAGGAAGCTCTCGATCAGAAGGGCCCGCTCCAGTACACCTGTCTGAGTCGGTATGCTGAGGGAGATCAGCGATGCCCTGATCTCGTGTCTCAAACCCTGCTCGAAGGTCCGGGCCCGGAAGAATGGGTCCCGTACCATATCGGTCGAGTAGCGCGAGAGATCGGTAAATCTCGCCGAGTACTGAGCGACTGTCATGCTGCCCTGCCGCAGTTGAAGAAGCTCCTGGATACGCACCGCACGAAGGGTGGCTGGGACGAACTCCGAGCGGAAGAGGCTCTCAAAGTCTGTCCAAAGTAGAGATGCCTCATCGTGCACCTGGAGCATCAAGCTCCACCATCGTCCTGCTGCTGCGTGTAGTAGGCTCGCAGCGAGGATCACCATGAGGTCTGATGGTGTCCTCACTAGCCTAAACACTCGTACCACTGCCTCCAGCCAGTCCTCTGCTGCCTGGGGATCCGTCTCCCCGCGAAACCTAGGCGGTCACTGGCGCTGAAACTCATGCAGTGCGCTGAGGCGACGTGCATCGTCAGCGGCTGCTGTTGGAAGCATCGGGGGCTCGGCGGGTAGTGCTACCGCCAGTGCCACTGCTGACAAAGGGCCCTGCACCGAGACCTCGTCGCTCGGTGGGCTGTCGTCACGCTCGACTCTCGGAACCCTAGCTGGCTGCCGTCGTGGGGCCATCCTGAAAAGGAAACAGGTGCGCCACGGTCAGAACAGTATACCTGGTGAGCTGATATAAGTAATCACAAAGAAAACTTTGAAACACACACGCAATCAATGTTTTCGTGCATTAAGTCGGAAATCAGAAGTCAGGGTCCTGGTGTACGGATACGTCGGCCGCCGCACCAACACTGGACTCCCTGGACTGATAACCACACTCAATACGCTAAACATTATTGCTTCACATAGAAAAGATCAGAGTTCGCGGTAGAACCGAACTCCTTTGATACCAATTTGTCACGACCCGCCCTCGGGGTCCGTTCCGTGACTACCCCAAGCCCGCCTTCCATAGGCCAGGGGCTGGCGACTAGCACCAAGGCGTAAATCCCGGTAAAAAGGGAAGGCATTGCCTTTGTAAAGTAAACAAACACCACAGAGTAAGCAAGCGGAAAGTAAACACTAAACAAAAGTAGAGTACAACTGAAAGTGCGGAAAAGTAAATGGGCCAGTATACAAAACCAAACTGAAAGTAAAGTACAACTCGAAAGGGAAAACAACAACTGAAAAGTAAAAGCCGCTACACCGAGCTGTCCACTGGTAATCCCACCTGAAGGGTGGGTACAGATAGCTCCTCTGCTCCACGGGTCCCGCCGTCCGGTCCGAGCATGTCCCGCCCAGTGGTCCACCTCCGGGTACCGTCCCGCTCTGCAAGCCTCAGCTAAGATCAACGCTGTCCGTCGTCTGCAACCAACACAACGTAGTGCGGGCAAAGCCCGTGCAGGGGTGAGTAAAAGCTACTCAGTAGGGACCCCGAGACCCCTGAAGGTCTCTCAAATCCGCAAAGGATAAACCACGAAGAAAGGTACAATCATGAAGTAACAATCGACACTGCTTAGGTATATGCCCATACATATACCTAAGTCATCAATTCAAATACGCTCCAACCTCCGAGGCCAAGTACAACTCAGTCCACACAGGAAAGTATACGTATTCCACACAGGAAAGCAAAACGTAATCCACACAGGATTGCACAACACAATCCACACAGGAAAGCAAAAGGATTCAGCTCACACAGGTATACTTCTTCAAAGGACGATAAAGATGATCTCTGATCCATCTAAGTCGTCGGACCCACGAAGGATCGATAGGTAACTAACCCCCGCAAAAGACCCACACAGGATCGGGCCAACACAGGACCTGTAGGCGCTGGTTCACACAGGACCGCTGAGCGCAAGGACCCACACAGGATCGGACCCACACAGGATCGGGCCCACACAGGACCTGTAGCACTGATCCACGTAGGATCGCTGAGTGCTGAAGTCGTCGTCGTCGAATCCACACAGGATCTCTGTACTGTCGTCGTCGTCGAATCCACACAGGATCTCTGTACTGTCGTCGTCGCAGTCACAGTAGCAGTAGTAGCAGTCACAGTCGCAGCCAGCACTAGGGTTCCCGCACACAGCAAGCTCGTTCGGAGGGTCCGCTCCACGAGCCGAGAGGCTGATACATCAACTGTCACATAGTCCAGAGTTGATGTATCCAAAAGTTCCGTATCGTCAACAGGAACTCAACGCAACAGACGGCGCGTCGATCGGACGCCCGGTCTAAGAGTTATTGGCATTTTCGTCCCCGGGGCCCGGTTGGTTTTTAAGGCAAAACCAACCCGACCGTACTCCACCTGCGTCCAAACCTCGGGCGGAGTATGCCAAAAGATCCGTCTCACTAAGAAGAACACAACAAGGCTGACGGCACGTCAATCGGACGTCCGTAGCTCAAGATATGAGCGTTTCCGCTCCAAAGGCCCGGTTGGTTTCGTGAACGAACCAACCCGGCCGAACTCAAAGTAATCCGAAACCTTGAGTGCGATATACCGAAACGACCGTCTCGATCCAAGGATCGCGTTGCCGTAGACGGTTCGTCAATCGGAGGTCCGTGGCTCAAGATATGGCCAAAAGACCGAATCTGATTCGAAACAGGGGGGGGGGGTCCGGGTCCGGGCCGACCCGGCCCGGCCGGCAGGCCGGCCGGCGGCACGGCGGCGCGGCGGCGCGGCGGCCCGGCGCCGCACGGAGGCAGCACGCAGGGGGAATCAATTCCCCCGCTTGTTTGGGATGGCGGCGCGGCCTTGTGCCGCGCCCTTTGAAAAGAAAACGGCCCCCACGTGGGGGGCCTGCTTGATCGGAAACCGGGGGGCCGCCTGCCCCCCCTCAAGGAACTGCCTCCCCCAATTAAATGGGGGGGGGGCTTTATTGCTGGCCGGGGGATTTATTTCCCCCGGATTTGGCCATCCGGCCGGCCAGCTGGCCGGCCGATTTTCTCCAACGGGACCGGAAAAATCCGGTCCCCTTTTCGGCTTCCGACGCCGGCGGCCCGGCCGTCGGTCTCCTCGTTCCGCCGCGGCCCGGAACCGGCCGCGGTGTTCGTCGTCCGGCGCGGTGCGACGACACCGCGCCCCTCCGCCGCACCTTGATTTCCTTCAACGCGGCGCGACAGCGTCGCGTTCTTGATGATCCTTCCATGGCGCGGCGCGACGGCGTCGCGTAATATAATTGCACGATTAACCGCGTGGTGCGACGACACCACACCACCTTGTTTCCACCCGCAAGGTAATTCAACAAGAACGATGGAGGGGGTTCGGCCGTGTTCATGCGGTCCGGCCCCCTCACGTTAAACATTAACACAACTTAAAATATTCAAAATCCTCACGTTAGTCATGTGAACCACGAGCAAGAATAAGATAATTAAACAATAATCAACAACCCCTACCTTGGGTATAGGTTCGAAGATTTGTCAACGTCCCGCAGAAGACAACGTCGCGGAGGTCGGGCATCGCGGTAGTCGTTCGTCAAATCCGATGACGAAGAGGTGCGTCCGATGAGATACGTCGTTGGCGAATCTTCGTATGCCGACGAAGGGAGTCCGAGGAGGAAGCGGCGTTCCCTCTCGTTGACACGGAAGACGAAGAAGAGAGGAGCGGCATTCTTCGTCAAGTTGAGCGTTCTTCGTCAAGTTGAGCGTTCTTCGTCAAGTTGAGCGTTCTTTGTCAAGTTGAGCGTTCTTCGTCAAGTTGAGCGTTCTTCGTCGAGTTGAAGAAGAAGAAGGAGGAGCTCTCAAAAATCCTCACAAGTTGGCTAAACAAAACTAACCAAATAAAATAAGGTTCCTCCTTATTTTATTTACCAAGCCAAGGAATTCAAAACTTAAAATTCAAAAACATAACACTTAATTAATTATACATGTCATGTGTAATTAATTAGATGTTAAGTTAAAAAACTTTTAAGAGGGAGAGAGGGGAGTTAAAGGGGGAAGATGAGAGGTTTAGGTTTGTGTAGGTCCCACCACACTTAATCCTCTCAAGGGAGGTTAAGTGGGTGTGGGTACCACCCCTAACTCCTTTTGAGAGGAGTTAACCTACAAAAGTTAAATAAAAAGAATTCCACATTTTTTTATTCAACTTTTTATAATTCTCCCAAAAACTAAATTTCGCCCCGCAACAAACACAACTTCCGAAAAGGTCTCTTTAAGCGAATATCGGTGCTATGAGTTCATCGGTGCCCTCGGATTTCAATTCCGAGCACCGGATCAAAAGTTAGGAATACCTGCTCGTTCGTTCACTGAACGTACCCGAGCCAAACTTCGGAAATTGATTCCGGGCACTCCGGGCCTCGGAATCAGATGCCGTCTGAAACCGCGCTCTTGTAAAATTCTAAAGAAAATTAAGAAAAAATTTTTCCTTGAATTTTACGGGTCTTTACAACCCACCTCATCTGAGCTGCAGGACGTTAAACTGCCAAGCACGTCATGCTCAACACATGACGTTAAACTGTGACCCGACCCCGTGCCTCGCACGCAGGGTCCGCCCGGCTCGGACATTCTTTACGCCGCTCGTCTCCATGGGAATGGATTCTTCCTCACATGGAATTAGATCCTCCTTGTCGGAGTGGCATTTGTCCATGGGGGAAGGGCTGCCTTAGAGTGTAAGCCCCTAGCCTCTCTCGAGGAAGGTTGCACCCATGCACCTCCGTACTTCCCCACTTCCAAGGCTAGTGGAGTCCCTTTCCCACTGCGCTTTGTCGCACCACATGCCTCCATCATGGAGTAAGTCCCGGCACTAAGGGCTGCTAACCACGCGTATTCCCCTGTTTCCTCTTTGGGCCGCTCCACGCGTAAGCCCCATTCTGCTTCTCACAGACGCACCCTTCGCGACGTGATCATTTGGTCCCTGCTGCCTCTTTTTTCTCACACCAAGCATGACTCACGTGGGCTTAGAGTGCGCATTGACCATGACATCCTATTATGGGCCACCTCAGAGCGTAATCCCCATCCTAGCGAACTACGTGGACTTTGATCGATGCTAACACTAGGTACATAGGAAGCCTCCACGAGGTTCAAGCCCACCACCCGGTCGTTCCAACTTCTCCACGTCGGTCCACCAATACCTTGGGTCGCCTCAGAGCATAAGACCCAAATTCCCCATCCCGCATGACGTTAAACTGTATGCCCCGAACTACGTGGACTTTGATCCCTGCTAACGCATGGTACGTAGGAAGCCTCCACGAGGTTCAAGCCCATCACTCAGTTGTTCCGACCCCTCCGCGTCAGTTCACAACCACCGTTATGGGCCGCCTCAGAGCGTAAGCCCCATACCCACTGTTATGGGCCGCCTCAGAGCGTAAGCCCCATACCCACCATCATGGGAAGCCTCAGAGCGTAAGCCCCATATCTCACACCCACGTCTCATCCTGACCTCTCCCTCGAGCCCACGTGCCTCGGGAAGATCATGCCCTAGCCCGAAGATCTTACTCACTCCAGGCTCCAATCCATGCGTTCATTCTCACGGGTCGCCTCTTCAGGTGTCACACCATATCACCGAACTACGGGGACTTTGATTCCCTTCCATGGGGATACGTAGGAAGCCTCCATGAGGTTCAAGACCGTCACTCCATCACCCATCCTGATCCTTACCCGGGTCGCCACATCCCGTTGGGATCATGCCACCCCGTTCCACTCCATAGTATCTGGGAAGCCGCCCATGTGCTGGCCCCAACATCGGTGTTCCCCCTAGGGGTTCCTTCAATCTAATCCACTCTCAGTGTTCTGATCAGTCCGATCAGTCTCCTCCATACATTAAACTCGCGGCATACCCCGTGTTAAATATGGGAAGGTGAGGAAAACCTCAGATGGTGCACAATTCCCCGCGTTCGATGTGGGATGCCTCAGGCTTGCACGCCCTTGATAAGACCTATGATAAGGGAAAGAATATAGAAATTCCAATCCCCAGCGTCCAGGCATGCCAACGACACCCCATCGTGACCATTATCCTCACCGAAGGTCGCTACCCCGACCAGACTCCTTGGAGTGTCTCGACGGAAGCACCATAATTTACTGGAATCCATGCAGATATGGCACCAGGAACGAGATTCACGAACCCGTCTTAAATCTATGAGGGAAACCTGGACTAGGTGACGATATCCGAGGAGGAATCCACGGAAGGAAGAACCAACATCCCATCATCTCGGTTTCGATCAAGGAGCAGACGTCCCTAAACAAGGAATGGATGCCGCCCGCCTTTGGAAAGTGGGAATGCGTGGCAACAAGCCACGCATCCTCCCCCTGCGTGATGGACACACGTGCGCGCCCTGGTGTAAAAGCGTCGGAAATAGAAAATGATGAACCTGACGTAAAGCTCTTCTCCTCAATACGGAGATGGGTAGCGTTCGGGGTGTCGGAAGATTAGCATGTCACTAGGTCCGGGCACCTATCACCGGGACGTGAAACCCACCAGGGGTTGAGGCAGTCAGGACATTGAGCACTCCGTTCTGCGACTTCATCAGCGTGGATCCCTCTTACCGACCAGAGAAGATAGAATGGCGCTGGGCTATTGGTTGTCGATTTATTTTCCTGTTAGTACTAATGGGTTCATCTCCCTCCTTCCAGGAATCAGATCGCTGCATCCGGAGCTCGATCGCCACCTTCCCACTGGCACAGGGGCATGGGAAGTACCAACACGTCCACCCTGCGCGGTCCCGCCTTTTCCACAATCTCTCAAACTCCAACCGCCGTAGCTGCCGGGCGCTCACGCCCCCTCTCCCCATCAGAAATCATCCAACAAAGGGTGATCAACGACCTGGTTCGTAGGTACGATGAGGAAGGGGTCATCCCCACCAGGGACATGGCCCGTTTGGATCTAGTGGCAGTTGCGCCTCACCACAATCGCTGCCCCCGAGGGCCGCGCAGGGAGCCGCCGCTCCCCACTTCGACGTTCAACCGCTTCGGGAGCCTATCCCTGGAGCGCTTTGACGCCTCCCTCCCCTACGCCAATGAGGTGGGGGATGTATGGGTTCGCCCGATCGGAGACCCATCCCAGGGGTTCACAACAATATCCCCCTCTAGGCTTCCTTGACGCCGCCGCCCGACTCCCCAGGCCGAGGAGCAGGCAATCTTCTTGCCCGCACCACCGGCTCCAACCCATCTGACCCGACACCAGCGTCCGGCGTGAGAAGAGGAGAATGCCTGCTGTGGGGCACCAACATCAGCAACCACTCTAGCCCGAGCCACTACTGACTCCTATTACCAGACCCCCGCACACGTTGAGCAGGGGTAGTGACATGCCCGACCCAGATCGAGGCCTCGACCGCCCTGCAGGCAGGTTTGGTTGACTCTCCCAGTCGCGGGCATAAACAATGGCCACCGCGGGCCAATTCGCGATAGTGCCACCCACCATAAAGGCCCATTCCGTGCCACTGATCTGGAAAGCAGAAGGCTTATCCGCGACAGCTACGCCCCGGGTATGGCTTTTTCCAATGATCACTGCACTGGGTATGAGGTCACTTCCCCTACCGCTGGCCGCGAGTATGGATCCGTTGCATATCTGGTCGCTCACCCAGATGGAGGTCCTCCCCATTTCCCTTTCGACATCTGTCCTGGTGCTTCTTGCACCCCGGACTTCACTTCTGGGTGAGGGAAATGGTGTGGAACTCCTCAATGGGGACTCACCCCCTGAGGACAAGCCGCTACTGGACCCATCTGGGAGAATTACTCGCCAACAGAGGAGCCTCCTAGGTCTCCCCACACCCACTGAGGCATTAACACTGAGCCGAAACATCGGCAAGGGTAAAGAGCATGTCAGGGCTATCAAGCTTGCCGACCCATCTGTCTCAGCACAGAAGGCAGAGGAAGATCCTGAGAAGGCCACACTATGCCAATAGCTTGCTGAGAAAAAGAGGTTGGTTGATGAGCTCTTGGCCGAACGCATTGCAGAGCGGCGGCCTGACTACGGTAATCCTATGCCAGGACAGCCGGGGCAGGATCACCTACCCCTTGATGAGATTCCCCCGAGCAACCATGACCATGACATGTTGACTGACAGGGGAGAGGTCGGAGCCCATGGAAAGAGGGCGCGATACATTTTTCCGAACCCTCTTGAGCGGCGTGATCACCCAAGGAACCCCGCTCGGTTTCCTCCCACTGCCCCAAGAGTCGCTTCGCCTGCCGTCCCGCAAGCTTCCGATCTTGACTACCAGATTGAAGAGACCAGCAATGCGCTTGTGGTTTGAGATCCCTGTCAGGACAGGAACCTGCGTCTGGACGATCTAATGGAAGCACTCATCACCCACTTAGAGGCCCTGGAAACTCAGCAGGTGGCAATCCCACTGGACGGAAAGCCATACCCAGCATGGGTGGATGATATGTCGGCCCCGCCGGGATTTGGGAACCCCACTTTCTCTCCCTTTAACGAGACCAGAGACCTTCCATAGCAACTGGACCACTTCAACTCAAGGTGCGAGCCTATGTTAGGGACTCCGGCACAGCAGGAGGCTGCCAAGCTCCATTGCTTCGTTCAGACGCTAGAAAGACCAACGTTCATCTAGTAAAACCAACTCCCTGTTGGATATGTGACTACTTGGTAGGACCTTCGCAGGAAATTCCTCTACCAGTTCAGTTCCACGACCCGGAAGACGAACATCGCAAACCTTTTCAGGTGCAAACAAAGGCCCGATGAGTGAGTCGCGAACTTCGTCGCCCGGTGGAAGGGGCTCACGTACTCCCTTGACATGTAACTAACTCAGGATAAATTACTGAAGATGTGCATAGGAAAATTAAAGTCAGAGCTGGTTCCTTCTCTGATCACTCAGAATTACCCCGTAGGGTTCTGGGACTTCTCAGACAAGGCTCAGTGCCTCGAAGAAGCCCTACAACAGGCCAGTCAGGCATGCCCGCTGCCTCCTGTAGTCCCAGCAAGGAGAGATGCTAGAGCCAAGCCCGCTGCTGTGGCCCAGATAGAGGCTCCCAGGCAGCTAGAGTTGCTACCAGTGAGGCCATCTCATCATCCCCATAGGGGTCTACCCCCATGGGCACAGCCTCCGGCCTAGCAGCGACCGCCTCAAAATCGGCAGGCACCTCTGCGTAACGCACCGCCACCACCTAGGTGAGATAATCAGGCTCTGTCTCCTCGGCATGCTCCTCTGGCCCCTGGTCATTTCCAGCCTCCAAGATCCCCCTTTCCAGACAGAATGAATTAGACTTACTCATTTGACAAGGCCCAGGTCCTTGGTTATTTCCGTAGTGCCCTAGAGCAGAGGATCGTGCGACTGCCTGAGTGCCGGAAGCCAGAAGAGGCACGTCTCAATGATCACCCTAACTATTTCCCTTATCACCAGACCCTTGGGAACACCATCCATTGATGCTATGTGTTCATGGATAGGCTCCAAGACCATATTCACAACAACATAGTTAGGTTGGGCCCAGCCCCGACGCAAGTGGCTGGTGTCTTTGTGAAACCAGATGGAAGTAGTGGCAGCAAGGATGAATGACATCAGGTTTCCGACTGTGGGTCCTGGAAGTATAACGACTGGATGGCCCGCAAGATGGTCGCCCGTGCCCATGGCATCATCCATGCCCGCCTGAATTAGCCAGAGCCCTCATAATCTGTGAGCACCACTTCATCATCGTCGTCCTATCCTACCCCTTCCTAGAAGAGCCAGCGGCGACGCAAGAAGAAAGAGAACACCCTGCCAATGTTGTCATCATCCCGCACTCTTGGCGATTTTATGCCCCCAGAAATGGAGATCCCTCCGAGACTCCGTCCGGTAGTGGATGACCCCTTGAGTGAAAGCCCGGGGTACTCTTCGGTTAATACCATAGTGTTGGTAAAACCCTTTTTGACTCCCGATGATGAGGAACGCCAGGTGGACCTTCCCAATGTCCCCAGCCATCGCCAATGTCAGCGGAGCCGTGGCTACGTAAATCGTTGGGGCATAGCATTTGGCACCTTTATCCAGGCCGTGCACGCCACTGAAACCAGGCAGCAGGACCGATACAGAGCTCAACACACGCGACCCCTTCATCCGGTGTCGACGGGTTCGCCTTTACCACCGTTTGTGTTGCAGGATCAGGAAGAACTGCCTCGGCCATGCCGCAACCAGCTCTGCCCTGCCACCGGCCGACCGTAGCCTTCCGGCCCTAATCCGGGATCGTAGCCTTCTGGACCTAATCCGGTAGCCAGTTCCCGGGCTTCGACTAGTGAACAACGAGACGTGCCTAGTACCAGTCAGTCACCGGTCCAACTGGCGGATCCTGTCATGCCTCCAATCGCAGAGCGGCCTCATGTAAGAAGAATCCCGCATTTGGCTCGAAGGTATGATGTTCTGAGGCACCTGGCCGGCATTCTGACAAGGCTTTGTATCCTGGAGGCTCTTCGCCTGTCATCTGAAATGCGTGAGGCGCTTGCTAAGGCTCTAAGGAGCCCCCTCCATTTTGAGATGGATGTAGTGGCCGCAGAAGCCTTCCACGCTAAGGCGATTGAGAACGCCGAATGCCAAGAAGTTATCTCATTCTCCGGTGAAGATGAAGACCCTCCCATATAGGGGCATATTCGCCCACTGTACATCACCGTCTAGTTCAATGGTATGGAAGTCCGATGCTGGCTTGTTGACATGGGTTTTGGGATTAACCTAATCCCAACTCGGACACTACGGAAGCTGGGGCTATCTAAGGATGATCTAACCCCCTACGACCTCAGGATCCAGGGGTATGACAAGAATGAGCAAACTCCACTTGGAAAGATTCGCTTGAAGACCCAATTCGGAGAAATAATTGCCAACACCAAATTCACGGTTGTCTCTTAGGACACCGCCTACAACGCGTTGATGGGCAGGTCGTGGCTCCACCTTCACGAAGCGGTTCCCTAATCATATCACCAGTGCCTCAAATACTCCCTTAAGGGTCTAGTAGGCGTGCTCCAAGGAGATGCATCTTCTTTTGCCTCTTGTGAAGCCCGCTATCTGGACGCCGACTATTACAAGAGCAAGGACAAGCAGATCCTGGTAGGTGAGGTTGAGCCTGCCACTATCGCAAGTGATCCCTGGGCAGGTTTGGACAATGCATATGTCCTCCCAATCCATCGGTTGGAGGCCACAACCCCAGACATGGGGTAGTGCTTTGTTGTTTTGAGTACCAGAGGAAGGCATATTTCTAGGTGCAAGCGACGGTGAGAAATCACCTCGTACTCCTACACCAACCAGGATCAGGTGATCCCCGAGCCTCCTTCTCCTGTATGATATCGGGGCATTAGGCTCATGGAAATGATAGTATGTCATATGTGTCTGTTTCTCTAGGATGGAATCGACCGACTCAAGATGACACGCCACTACTACTTTGATGTCATAAAGTGTGGCCCCTTGGGCCGAAGGCCAGATGGGATTGGATCATCTGCCTTTGTCTCCATAGTCTCCATAGTACATGAGTCTCCTGACGTGATGACCTCTTCCGCCCAAGTCGGCACCAGCTTCCCATCAGGGTCTGGCAGCCCCGAAACGGCTCCCCTCATGGATGATCCCTCCACAAGTGGAGAGGAGGACGTGGAAGATGCACCCCCTTCCTTTCAGTAAGCCGTCTCCACTACGGTCGATGAGTTAGTGCAGGTGAACCTTGGTAGCGAGGTGGACCCAAGACCCACGTTTGTCAGCACCACTATGACCCCTGAGGAGCGGAAACATTACATAGACTTTCTTAGATAGCACCGTGATGTGTTCGCTTGGATTTATGATGAGATGCCAGGACTAGATCCCCAGGTAGCTGTCCACCGCCTTGGCCTTCCAACAAACCATCGCGAGTTCAAGCAGCCTCCCAGAAAGATGCACCCCTCTCACGGTGCCATGGTTGAGGCCGAATTTGATAAGCTCATCAAAGAAAACTTCGTCAAAGAAGTTCAGTATCCTCGGTGGCTAGCCAACATTGTGCTGATTAGGAAGAAGAACAGAAAGATCAGGGTCTGTATCAACTTCCACGATCTCAATCGCCACTGTCCGAAGGATGATTTTACCCTTCCAGTGACAGAGTTGTTGATCGATGCCACGACCAGGTTCCAAGCCCTCTATTTCATGGATGGGTACTCCGGGTACAACCAGATCTGGATGGCCCCCAAAGATGAGGAGTTCACTGCCTTCAGGGCCCGCAAGGTACTTTCTGCTACCAGGTTATTCCCTTCGGCCTGAAGAATGCGGGTGCCACCTATCAACGGGCCATGCACCGCATATTCAAGCCCATTCTCAGGACGCTGGTGGAGTGCTACGTGGATGATCTTGTGGTTAAATCTCTCCAGTTCCAGGACCATCTCAAAGACCATGAGAAAGTGTTCAGCTTCCTCCGTTCTCGCCACTTGAAGATGAACCCGCTGAAGTGTACTTTCAGGGTCACCTCCGGAAAGTTTCTTGGCTTTGTTGTAGATACCGAGGCATAGAGATTGACCCGGAGAAGATCAAGTCCATTAGCTAGATGAGTCCCCCGAACAATATTCAGGAGCTTCGAGGTCTCCAAGTCCACTTAGCCTATATATGCCGATTCATTGCGAATCTGGCCGGCAAGTGTAAGACCTTTTCCCAGCTCATGAAGAAAGGCGCCACCTATGAATGAGACAAAGAGTGTCAGATCTCTTTTGAGGAAATCAAGCAGTATCTGCTCTAACCTCGTGTCTTGATGCCACCCGTTTCCGGAAATCCGCTGGTCCTTTACGTGACCGCCCTGGAACGATCCCTCGGCATGCTTCTCGCCCAGAAGAATAACGAGGGAACAAAGAATAGCCTCTACTACCTCAGTCGCATGCTCCTCGATACGGAAATTAGATATTCTCCCATCGAGAAGAGCTGCTTGGCACTCGTATTTTCCGTACAGAAATTACGCCACTACTTGCAGCACCACGAGGTACAACTCGTCTCTCGGGTAGACCCGTTGAAATATATCCTGAATAGACCTATGTTGACCGGTCGATTGGCGCACTGGGCGGTGATCCTCCAGAAGTTCGACATTAGGTTCATACCTCAGAAGGCTATCAAAGGACAAGCGTTGGAAGACTTCTTAGCTGCTCATCCAACCTTCGCGGACCAGCCACTGGATCTAGGCTTTCCTGATGAGGCAATCCTCTCAGTCAACCATGTCATCCCGTGCTGGAAGATGTACTTTGACGGTGCCTCCTAGAGCCCTAACGGTAGAAGGCTTAATGATCCTGGGCTCAAAAGAGTGGGCCTGGGTGTCGTCTTCATCACCCCGGAGCAAGCTGTTATGCCGTATTCATTCCTGTTGTCAGAAGGCTACACTAACAATGAGGCAGAATATCATGCCCTCATCACTAGCCTCGAGTTGGCTCTCGAGATTGACGTACCCCATCTGCATTTGAAAGGGGACTCCGATCTAGTCATAAAGCAGGTCAATGGTGACTATGCTGTTAGAAATCCATAACTCGTGCCATTTCTGGAGTGCAACCTTCATCTAATGGCAAAGTTCCCCTCTCGGCCAGAGGTCGTTCATATTCCCCGGTCGCAGAACAGTCGAGTAGATGATTTGGCTATCCTGGCCGCATCACTTGCGGAGCCCGAACATGATGAACAAATTATCCACGTGGAACACCGGAGAGTCATTGCTCCTGTTATTCCGGAGGATGGTCGTGGCCCGCGAGTGAACCATCTCACCACTGGTGCCCCCACGTCAGGATCCCCAGGGACTTCAAATGTGGTAATTGAGGTAGTTCCTAACTGGAGGATGCCCTTGGTTGAGTATCTCCAGCATGGAAATCTTTCATCGGACTGAACCAAGCATGAACGAATCTGACGCCGCGCGCCGCAGTTTACCCTTCAGAGCAGTTCCAGCCTTGAGCAGCTCCTTTACAGGCACAAATTTGATGGTATTATCCTCCGTTGCCTTCAAGGAGTCGAGATCCCGCAGGTCATGCTGGAAGTTCATGCTGGTTCCTGTGGTGCCCACCAGACCGGGTCGAAGTTGTCCCACCAGATTCGGAGGTTGGGATACTTCTGGCCCTCCATGATCTACGACTGCATCGAGTTTTCCAAGAGGTTTCGTGTTTGCCAAGTTCACGCTAACTTTGTACATCGTCCACCGGAGCCTCTCCATACTACCAAGTATTCTTGGCCCTTTACAGTCTTGGGGTTGGATGTCATAGGACCTTACCCGCCGACAATGGCCCGCCAGTTCCGGTTCATCCTAACTGCTACGGATTTATTTTCCAAGTGGGTGGAGGTAATTCCGCTCAAGGAAGTCAAATCCTGTTCTATCGCTCACTTCGTGAGCTCCAATATCATCTATCGATTTGGAGTACCTCACGCTATCCTCATGGATAACGTAACCAACTTCTGAGCGGTCGAGATGAAGAAATTTTATGCTAATTACAACATTCTCTCTAACCACACCTCCCGCTATCATGCACAGGAGAATGGATAGATCAAGGCTTTTAACAAAACCCTCTTTAACATTCTACAAAAAATGGTTGGTCAGAACAAGAAAAGCTAGCTGGACAAGATCCCCAATTCTCTTTGGGATTATCGGACAACGACTCATTACTCCACCCAGGTGACTCCGTATTCCCTGGTATATGGAGCTGAGGTCGTCCTTCCCATCGAGATTCAGTTGCCTTCATTGCGCATGGCGGTCTACAACCAGTAAGAGCCAGATAGAGTTTCTGAAATCCGTCTAGCTGAATTGGAAGCACTGGACGAAAATAGGCTTCACGCTTTACATAACTTGGAAAGGCATCAGAGTAGGATGGCTCGAGATTTCAATAATAAGGTTCTCCTCCGCTCCTTCCTGCAAGGTGACCTGGTGCTGGCTCTCAGAGAACCGATGATTCCCGGCAGGAAACCACCCAAGTTGGAGCCCAAATGGGAGGAGCCTTTTATTGTACATAAGGTCTATCCCAATGGTGCGTATTCCCTGTTGACTATGGATGGTGGGCGTGTCACTCCTGCCACCAACGCCAGGTTCCTCAAATGGTACTTTGCCTGATCCCCTTTGGTCCGAGTTCTAAAACCTAAAACTAAGATCTTTACACGGTCCAGCATGACCTTAAACTACATTTTCTCCTACATCTAGGCCCCTTTGGTCCAAGTTCTAAGACCTAAAACTAAGATCCTTACACGGTCCAGCATGACTGTAAACTATATTTTGCCCTACATCTAGGCCCCTTTGGTCCGAGTTCTAAGACCTAAAACTAAGATCCTTACACGGTCCAACATGACCTTAAACTACATTTTTCCCTACATTTGGGCCCCTTTGGTACAAGTTCTAAGAACTAAAACTAAGATCCTTACACGGTCCAGCATGACCTTAAATTAAATTTTGCCCTACATCTGGGCCCCTTTGGTCCGAGTTCTAAGACCTAAAACTAAGATCCTTACACGGTCCAGCATGACCTTAAAATACATTTTTCCCTACATCTAGGTCCCTTTGGTCCAAATTCTAAGACCTTAAACTAAGACCCTCATGGTCTAGAGTGACCTTAAACCGCGTACTCATCCTCACAGCAAGATGTTAAACTACAAGCTAGTTATGATTCCCTAACCAAGGCACAGCCTCAGGCCCCTTGGCCTCCTCGGGCCTCTCAACCCCATCCTTCACCTGGAGCATGCGGTGCACTGTAGGATTAGGTCCTCATTCGTAACGGTTTATCCGATGCGCCATGCACACCTCCTGGAAGAAGTGATCCTTTCATCCTGCATGACGTTAAACTACGCTTCAAGAACTACGTGTGTCTTGATTCTCATCCTTATGGGATACGTAGAACCGCCTGAACACCCAGATGTCATGTCCAGCCCCATCTCTTAGGAGATCCCACGATCTACCGGTCACCTCAGCCTCTTGGACTATCCCTCCCCATGGATGGAATATATAGGTGTGGTACAAGGTTTTTGGAACTATGCCCCCCTTCCCCCGGTAATCCTCCATCTTTTGGACGCTCTCGGACTGAGCCCTTCGACCCTTTCCAGTGGTCTGCTAATGTGTTCAGAGTACTCTAGTCTAGGACCTGGAGTGTCAGATTCAACTTAGACAAGTTTTCTTCCACTTTTCAAGCTTCTTTCTCCCCTTCATTCGGGCCCCATTAACTTGCACACCTTGAGGGACACCCAAGAACGGCCCGGATACAACGCCTAAGAGCTCTCCTACCATCATGGGCCAAAGCCCCCGAGGGTTCTGGGCAACAAATTGATACAAATCCAACGTTGAGAATATGTTCAGCAGTTGACGCTAATTTGTTTTCCCCTATCTCTAGGCTAACGCGACAGGATGTTGTGCTGCGAACATGGTCTACAGTAATCCTCAGTCATCACGCCGGCTTCTTTGGGCCCTGAATGTTGGTTGCATGATTCACATTATGTTCCACCCTACCATGTCAAGGTGGAATCTCAACATTCCTTGCACTAAACCTCAGTGCACCCCCACACGTTAGACGGACCAAGCTGCGTAACGGTGTCTCTCGGGGCTCCCGCAATCTAAGCGCTAGAGTATGTGCTTGGGTTTTTTCTTTAAGTATTGCATGCAGCTTGACCCTCATCCCCATGGGAAATGACGAGTCGCCTAGACATTGCATTTCGGACCCAGCGTAGCTAGGAGATAGCATCTCCTGCCCCCTGATTGTTGAGCCCTCACCGACCCCTTGGCCCGAGGCTCATCTCTCGGAGTCGTACGCAGTTATGGTATGAGGATATGCCCTCATCTATATTGGGTATGCCTTACCGCATCGTGCGTATTCCCCAGGTCCAAGCCATATGACCTTAAACTGTGCTGCCAGGTCCAAGCCATATGACGTTAAACTGTGCTGCCAGGTCCAAGCCATATGACCTTAAACTGTGCTGCCAGGTCCAAGCCATATGACCTTAAACTGTGCTGCCAGGTCTAAACCATATGACGTTAAACTGTGCTGCCAGGTCCATGCCATATGACCTTAAACTGTGATGATATCGTCCTGGCTGCACGACGAAAAATGGCACTACATTGTAGTGACCTCCCTATAGTGGACATCACGTTGGGTATTGGTCAATTGCCATACCATTTGTCAACGCCTGTTATGAATTGATTATTGTGGTGATGTCAGGAGTTCCTGCCCCTGGCCGGTCGCTCCACAAAAGAAAAACCACTCACCTTCAAGTAGAAACAAGATATATCAAATGCCGCTTCTTTTGGTGCGAGGGCTAGAACCACACATCTCCCTCATCCTTTGTGCAGGCGCCATGTCATGCCACACCACCTCTCTAGAACTACGTATGGATTGATTCTCATCCTTATGAGATACGTAGGAGCGCCTGGGAACTTCCCCATGGGCCCAACCTAACTTTTCGTGTTCGGTCCCTCGGCCTAAACACGTCCCTAGGAGCACATCATAAGCAGGGATTTGCCCCCATTCACGTCAGGTTTTGTAACCACTTTACCGTGTGTCTCCTATTCCCCTTGTCCTTTGGTCCGAGTTCTAAGACCTAAAACTAAGATCCTTTCGCAGTCCTACATGACCCTAAACTGCATTCTGCCCTATATCTGGGCTACTTTGGTCCGAGTTCTAAGACCATAAACTAAGATCTCTCTAGAACTACGTGTGGCTTGATTCTAATCCTTATGAGGTACATAGGAACGCCTGGACATTTTGTCTTGGGTCCAGCCCCAGGGATTACCAAATTCCATCCCTCCCTACTGTCGGTCCCTCGGCCTAACTTCTTGAGGAGTGGTGTAGTCGTGACCTCTACCCCGAATAATTTTGGGATGCCCTATAGTGATGGTGGGAAGAGACAGTTCTCTCTCTAGATAGGTCCTGTCTGAAAATTGGGATGATCCGTGATCAGGTTGGTACGTCCGCCTAACGCGCCTCTGCCGTGGTGGCGCAATTTTGGGAGTGTTGGACTCTGTTCGAACAAACCAACACTCCACTTTCCACGCTTTTCATTCCCCTTTATTCGGAATCCACATCCTCTTTCATGTTCGATGGGACCCCCTAACAGTATGGATGATAGACCTACAGTCCGCCTATTGTCCTGGGCCAACGTCCTGGAGGACTGGTCATGTTTGATGGGACCCACTAAAAGTATGTATGATAGACTTCAGTCTGCCTATTGTAGTAATACAGATGATAGACCTACAGTCCACCTACTGTCTTGGGCTAATGTCCCGGAAGGCTGATCGACGATATTTGAGTTAGGCTCTGTGTTACGAACATGGTCAGCGGTCAACCCTCATTTATTTTCCCCATTTCAGGCCAATGCGATATGGATGTTGTATTTCCGCCATGGTTAACAGGTATCCTCCATCATTGCGCCCCATTGTGTTCCGAATTCGGGTAACGTGATTCGCCTTTTTCATCTCCCTATGTTCGGAGGAATTTCAATGGCCCCGACATTTCCCTGCTCGTGTGTTAGGGCATGTGGAGGAGACGATACATCAATCGGTATGAGGTCCCCTCCCATCGGCTGGACCTCCCTCTTCTCCTCAGAAATCCAGACCCGAGTTCGGATGCCTGAAGCTTGGTTAATGCCCCATAGTTGGACGAAATTATAACACAAGCATCCTTTACTTCTCGCATTGGGTGCGACCCACATGAGCTTAGGGGTGAGTTGTTATTCATTTTGGAATTATGGTGAGCATATTAGACCAAAGGCATAGATAAATATATTGGTCCATACATGGGTCAAAATGTTGACCAGTAAAAGAAAAAAGTTCATGAGATGGCCGAAACAAAGCCCTTAAGGATCAGCGTGCTGGATCGATCTTTCCAATGCTGCTACCCTTTGGATGGTAGCCTCCAGGACTGCTTCTAACTCCTTGAAGACTATCTCTTCATCAGCAGCCACAGAGCGCAGCTCGCCAACTCTGGCCTGTGCCTGCGCCCGCTCGGTTTGATGTATGGACATCTGGTGACTCGCCTCCGTCAATTTCTCTTGGGCGTTAGCCAGCTGGGCTGTTAGTTGTTCCACGAGCTCAGAGCATGTTGCAATGAAGGCCTCCTTCTCTGCTGCCTGCCCTTCGAGGCGCCAGACCTCCCGCTCTGCCCTCAGAAATGCTCGGGTGCTCTCCAATCTTTCCCGACACTAGGAAACGTCGGTGTGCCGACTACTCTCGCGTATCTTTTCAGCCATGTAATCACGGACCTTCAGATGAAGGCGTTGAGCGTCCGCCCCTCCGGTGAACAGGAAACGCAGCCAGGTCTGAAGTAATCCCAGCCGCCTCATCCAATCTGACTGAGGCTACCTGAGAAAGCGCTGGATACACTTCCACCCTTTGCGCCATGTCATCTGGCTCTCCTCAGCTGCTTCTGAGTCCGATTTGTCTACCTCCTCAGGATCAGTGGGCCGATACACAGGAAAGGTAGCCAACAGGTCATCTCCAGGATCTGCCTCAGGGATGTCTTCATGAGGAATAGGATCCTTGAAGTCTGGGCGACCTTCCTCTATTGCTCCAATAGTGACGGTGCCTCCGTCAGCTTTCGGCCTCTCTTCAAGGACAGCGCCACTGATGTCTACCGCCCCATGCTCACCAATTGACGAGGTCGACTCAGTATGGGGAGCATGTTCTGAACAAGGTGGTATGTCTGCTACTGGACTGCTCACGGATGGCCCAGTCACCGCGTCCTGGCGAGCCTCCAATGTTGAGATCACTACGCAAGGCGTATGCTGATTAGTTGGGATCTTTTGATAACAATATCCAGCAGTGAATTGTGGGACTTACAGGAACCCAGAGCGTCAGCCTCCAGTGTTCTGGCCGCTATAGGAGCTGCCATGACAGGAGACCCCTCTGCGCTTGTCAATTCAATGATGGGCGTCAGATCCCCATCCTGTCCCACCAGTTCCTCTCCTCCCTCCTCTAGTGGGGATGCCTGACCAACACTTAAGCGCTCCTGAGTGAGGAAGAGAGATGGGTTGGAAATTGTAAAGAAGAATGGATGAAGAAGTAAAATGGATGAAGATAGAGACAGACCTCAAGTATCTCGGTTATGTCGAGATCAGAGCCGACAATCTCGCCGCTCTCCTGGAGACTCCCTTGGTAGGTCTCCCCCAACGACCCCTCACCTTTGGGTTATCCTTCTCCTTCATCTTCTCCTTCGTCTTCATCTTCTCCGGTTTCCTCCTCCCCCTCCTCCTCCTCGTCACTGTCACCTTCTCCCGGCGGCATCACTTCCGAATCATGCTCTTGGCCGAGCATCACTTTCACTAGGAAAGGTGGCTCCGCACGCCGACCCCTTTGGTGCGCGTATGTGTCCATGGTTGTCAGATAAGCATGTCGCGGATGGAAGTTCACTCTGTCGGTAACTCAAATGAGCCCAACCTCTGGCAGCTGGATCCCGTTCTGCATTATCTTCTTCCAAATGGATTCAACGTCCAGTGATTTTCGTAGGGTCATCCAGGCCGACCACAATGCCGGGAAAATTTCATCTTGGGAAGGTTTGAGAAGGTACCTTATCTGCATTCAGGGAAGTTCCCTGGCCACCTCGTGTGACCCCCCATGGGAAACGAGGTTGCGATGACGCTGTTTGATGTTCCCGCCGCTGAGGTCCTGACCTACGCAGGCCTCACTTCCTGACGCACCCCTGGTTCCCCCCTTCCAGTAGCACCTTTCCTTCTCCCTCGTCGCCCGGTTTCCGCACGGATAGCCTCGAGTTGCCGGAATCGCTTGTGTAAAAGCCCCTCAGGGTACGCAATGGTCCAGTGCTCAGAATACTCAGTTACTAGGCCATCATCGACCCCGGTGGGAGGAAGAGTGATGACGTCGCCCGAGCCGAAAGTGGTGAACATCAACCACATCTGGCACAGAACACAGAGATTCTTCTCCTCCCAGACAGCCATGAATACCTTCTTTGGCATTCTTTGGAGGCACCCAAATTGCATGGAGAATCCGAATGGCATGTAAGGCTCGCAGATCACCTTCCCGTCAATCCGAGCCACGAGCACCCCACCCCGGATGCTCTGAAAATACTCCTGCTGTTCCAGAGAGCCTCGCCCATTGTCTACCATTTGGCCGATCGGGGTGGGGAATGGGCTGAAGTTGAAGTTGGTGTGGTTACCGATGCAGATCCCCAGGCCCTCCTCATTGAGCGGCATCGGCGCCACCCCGACGATGTTCAGTAGGGGTGGTTGCAGGCCGTTGCCTGGAGGACGGATGTTGTTTGGGAAAGTGTACCCGCCGAGATGAGCCGCCACCCAGCTGTGGAAGATCTGGAAGGGGCCACATACCCACTGAGGCGACCCCCTCATGAGATACGTCCTAGGATGGTATACATCTTGGGCAGAATGAGTACCCCCAAGTTGAACCTTTTGTTGGCGGCCATGGTGCCCGCCATCACTAGTGTTGCTGGACGGACGCCCATCCTCACATCCCGCACCGAAAGGAGCCACCCGCTCAGGAAGGTGGCTAGGAACCCGGCATACCAGACGTTCTGGTCCTGGGCCTCAATGAAGTTGTAACCCCATGATTGGTATTTCCCCACATCCGGGGTCCTCCAATACGACCCATCCTTGCTCCTCTAAGCCACGGTTGGGCACCATTTACCCCATCCCGACATATTGATTGCCGGATCCTTCTCTAGGAATTGGCTGAACCAGCCCTTGTAGGCAATTTCCTTCAAAAAGTCCTTGACCCCCAGCCTCTCTTTGGCCAGCTCCAACAGGTGCCACATCAGCATGGGGGTTCGTGACTTGTCTTCCCAGGTGTTCTTTGGAGGAATGAACTCATCATATTGGTAGCCCTCCAGTGGGATACCTCCGATGCAGTGAATGTCCTAGAGGCTGATGCCAACTTTCCCATGGTGAAGGTGGAATGTGTTGGTATCAGGAGACCACCGGGTGAATAGCTCCGGCCCGAACTCAGGTTGACGGTGGAAGTGGAACTATGACATCCATATTGCCTCGAATAGGCCAATATGTCGCAGCTCGACCCCAAACTGGTCGCAAGTATGGAGAAACTAGAACACCCAGGCCCACTCGCTGGTAAAGTTGCCCCCGGACCATAGGTCCCAATCTTTCAGCCAGCCCTTCGTGTCATCTGTGACGCTCTGACGGAACGTGCTCGCATAGAGGGCCGGCGAATTCTCTACGATAGGCTCATCCACGGTAATGGTCCTAGTCCTCGGGTTCAGGACATATACGTCCATATGTCTGGTTACCCTAGAAGGATGGCCATTGTTGGTGATGTTTTAGAGAGGAAGCTCGTCCTCCCGGGTCACCCATGACCGTGGTGTGTCCTCTTCGAAGCCCGGCATTGGAACCTCCTCTAGGATGCCAAAGTTCCAGAGCGGGAGGTTGTCAGATAAGGGATACTTCTTCTGGGCTGGGGTCAACAGATTGAACAAGGTTAGGTTGTTGGAAACGATCACCTTGGTTCCATAAACCTCCTCATTCTCCGCCATTTCAGTTCTACGAGCGACAACTTCCCCCTCATCAACTTGGTTTGCAGCCATCTCGAATATTTCGGGAGTTGCTTGAAATCAGGATGAAGTGCACGAAATCATAGAGAGTTGCGTGAAATCGGAAGCTTCAGTGCGGAATCCAGGAGTTGGGTGCGCAATCGGCACACTAGGCATGGAATATCCCGAGTAGGAGCGCAAGTGCGGCTGAAATTTGGAGGGAATTCCGCGCTACCAAAGTGTTTTTACGCGTAGCCGTGGGAGAAAATTTCACGCACGAGAGCGGTATGCCTATCACGCGGAAAATCTTGAGTACGGAACTTGGGACCCAACGCCCCTTTTTATAGGTGAGGCTGGGGTTCTGCGCTACGCAGAAAGAGAAATCCGCGCGGATCCATCGTTTTGCGCGCCCCGTTGGATTTTTGTGCGCAAAATTCCCAGGAGATGCACTGCTTCGACGTTTCCCTAGGAATCCGATTGTTGCTACCTCCCGCTGATCCAATTCCGAGGGGGGGAATTTGTAGACGCCGAAAAATTCCGTAACTCTTAGAGGGAGTTTTGAACTAACGAAGAAAAGTCATATTCGGACTCAGAGGCCCGGTCCGGAGGACCCGAGAGTGGTGTGTGAAATTAAGGAGGACTTGCGCGAAAAAAATTTGTTCACATGAAGGGTTCCTGGGTTTCGTGAAAAGGAACCAGCGCGGCGCGCAAATTAGCACACCCTGGTTCTGCGCAGTGAGGCTTTGCGCGCCGACTGGTCCTAGCGCGAATGATTTCGCGCGCCTCATGTATTCCGTGCCAGTGGATTCCTTTAAATAGAAGGCGACCCCAACCGTTTCGGGGTTGAGGAATCCAGACCAGCTCCTGTGGGTGCAATTCGGACTCCCGCGCACGCAAGATGACTTCCAGGTAATTCCTCTTTTCGTGAAATCTTGCCCCGGGGTTCGCCTTTGCGTGAAACCCCACTGGCTTAAGTGAATTTACCAACTCCTCCAGGTTCTTCCCTTGCGCGCAATCATTTTCCCTTGCGCGCAATCCCTTCCAATTGCGCGCACTCTCTTCCAAATTGCGCGCAATCCCTTTGATAGGTTTCCCCGTGTGCAATCCGATACCTTTGCGCACAATCCCTATCCATGCGCAATCCTCTGATCCAATTACACGCCATCCCGGTGTTTTGTGCACAAGCCTTCTCTTTGCGCGCAAAACCCAGGACCTCTCACCTTGATGCCTTGCATAGGCGCCCAATGCCTTCCATTCCGGGCATGCACTCCATGCGTTGTTTTCCCGTACGGCCTTCCAGGCTCATATGAAGTGACCTTAAGGTCCCTTGGGCGGTGTTTCCCATTGCATTGCTTTGCCTTATGCTTCTTCACATAGGTATGCTAACGACTATTTCTTATTCGTATATCCATGCTAACATGGACCCCTCGATGGTTCGCCCTGCGACCCCCCTTCACTACGGCCTTGCCGATGCCTTCCCTCCCACAAGGGGTAGAGGGAATTGGGCATGTAAGTCCTAGGGGTGTGGAGTGAACCCAACTCGTCCGAGATGCAAGACGTTAAACTGCCAAGCACCTCATCCTCAACACATGATGTTAAACTGTGACCCGACCCCGTGCCTCGCACGCAGGGTCCCCCCGGCTCAGACATTCTTTACGCCACTCATCTCCACGGGAATGGATTCTTCCTCACATGGAATGAGATCCTCCTTTTTAGAGTGGCATTTGTCCACGGGGGAAGGACTGCCTCAGAGCGTAATCCCCTATCCTCTCTCACGGAAGGTTACACCCATGCACCTCCATACTTTCCCACTGCCAAGGCCAGTGGAGTTCCTTTCCCACTGCGCTTTGTCGCACCACAGGCCTCCATCCTGGAGTAAGTCTCGACACTAAGGGCTACTAATCACGCGTAATCCCCTGTTTCCTCTTTGGGCCGCTCCACGCGTAAGCCCCATTCCGCTTCTCACGGACGTACCCTTCGCGACGTGATCGTCTGGTCCCTACTGCCTCTTGTTTCTCACACCTAGCATGACTCACATGGGCTTAGAGCACGCATTGACCATGACATCCTCTTATGGGCCGCCTCAGATCGTAAACCCCATCCCAGTGAACTACGTGGACTTTGATCCATGCTAAGGCATGATACGTAGGAATCCTCCATGAGGTTCAAGCCCACCACCCAGTGGTTCTGACTTCTCCATGTCGGTCCGCAAAAACCTTGGGCCGCCTCAGAGCATAAGCCCCAAATTCCCCATCCCGCATGATGTTAAACTGTATGCCCCGAACTACGTGGACTTTGATCCATGCTAACGCATGGTATGTAGGAAGCCTCCACGAGGTTCAATCCCATCACTTAGTTGTTCCAACCCCTCCGTGTCGGTTCACAACCACTGTTATGGGCCGCTTCAGAGCATAAACCCCATACCCACCATTATGGGCCGCCTCAGAGCGTAAGCCCCATACCCAGCGTAAGCCCCATATCTCACACCCACATCTCATCCTGACCTCTCCCTCGAGCTTATGTGTCTCGGGAAGCTCATGCCCTAGCCCGGAGATCTTACTCCCTCCAGGATCCAATCCATGCATTCATTCTCACGGGTCACCTTTTCAGGTGTCCCACCGTATCACCGAACTACGGGGACTTTGATTCCCTGCCATGGGGATACGTAGGAAGCCTCCATGAGGTTCAATCCCGTCACTCCATCACCCATCCTGATCCTTACCCAGGCCACCACATCCCATTGGGATCATGCCATCCCATTCCACTCCATAGTATCCGGGAATCCGCCCACGTGCTGGCCCCAACATCTGTGTTCCCCATAGGGGGTCCTTCAATCTGATCCACTCTCAGTGTTCCGATTAGTCCGATACATCTCCACAATATATTAAACTCGCGACATATCCCATGTTAAACATGGGAAGCTGAGGAAAACATTTGATGGTGCACAATTCCCCGCGTTTGATGTGGGATGCCTCGGGCTTCCGTGCCCTCGTTAAGCCCTATGATAAGGGACAAAAGACAGACATGCCAATCCCCAGCATCAAGGCGCGCCGACGACACCCCAACGTGACCATTATCCTCACCGAAGGTTGCTGCCCCGACCAGACCCCTTGGAGCATCTCGGCGAAAGCAACGCAATTAACTGGAATCTATGCAGATATGGCATCGGGAACGAGATTCACGAACCCGTCTTAAATCTATGAGAGAGACCCATACTTGGTGAAGAGCTCTGAGGAGGAATCCATGGAAGGAAGAACCGACATCCCATCATCCCGGTTTCCATCAAGGAGCAGACGTCCCTAAACAAGGAACGGATGCCGCCCGCCTTTGGAAAGTGGGAATGCGGGGCAACAAGCCGCACGTCCTCCCCCCGCGTGACGGACACGCACGCACGCCCCGTCGTAAAAGCGTCGGAAACAAAGGGTGCATACTTATAGCACTCCAATGCATTGTGTAAAGAATAATATCATGATACATCATGTGCAATAAGTATTGACTCATTCAAATTCATGTGAAATAAGGGTTTACTCATTCCAATTCAAGAACAATGAGGTTTTACTCATGATCTATGTGTAATGAGCCTTAGTTCATGCTAATATCTTGTTAAATATTGCTTCCACATTTCTATGTTATGATAATATTTCTATATCATGACTTTATGTTCATGTTTCTCTTATGATCCACTTATATGCATATTTCCTAACATGTATTATATTCTTCATGTTATGCCTTGTTTACTCCCTTACTGGGCTTTATAGCTCACCCCTTTTCTTATAGATTTCCTCAGGTTATCCCATGAAATGATAAGTATGAAGGAATGTTGTGGTCCTGTAAAAGAATTTTTCAATAAATATGTTTTATTTTATTTCTTAAGTTTTCATGTAATGTTCATAATTTTCTAGTACACTAGATCTCTTGGTCCTCAAATTTTCCTTAAGTGCAAGTTTACATAATAAATCATGTTTAATTGTGTAATAAAGAGCAGAGTTGTTATACTATAAGCTCACACTAAGCTCACAAATTCTCCTAGTACTATGTAGAGTATGATGATGAATTTCCATGAGCTCCTATCAAGCCACACGATGATATCACAATGGTACCATAATAACTCCCATGTTTCAATCGAGATCCGATACCTATAACTTGTCCTTTTTTGAAGGTATACTGAGTAACATGTATCCATGATGCATCATCAAATCCTACTACACTGGAGGTCTAATCCTCAGTCTTGGACTGAATCTTAGCCTATATAAGAGACATCAAGACCTCGTATGACTCCTTCAATTGAAATTTAAAATTAAAATAGTTAAAATATTGTTTGTAGTTAATTATAAAACTCAAAAATAAATTATACATACCACAATATGATGTTGGAAATCACCTCTAATTTCTCCAGTGATAGGATATCTATAAATCCTACTAAAACATAAAACTCTATAGTATTGGGTTGTTCGACTGCCTATATGAGTATAAAATAAACATTTTACATTTAAAGTTATATAAATTATTAAAAAAGTACTTACCAAATGTTGCTGATGCGTATTAAATGTACGACTATTGGTTTGATGTGTCTCCTCCTATCTCCCCTGATTCTATAAAACTAATGATGTTATTATATGAAAATTATCTCTCATCCAATATGAAAATAATCCATCCCAAACCTGAGATGAGATATAATCTAGTCGATGGGCACACTAAGACTAATCAAAATCTATGACTCCCACATTCTGCATTGTTGTCCTCCTCATATTGTGCAAAAATTAACGACAACACTCACAAATACATCCCTCCCATGCCTCCAATATAGAGTCCCAAATTATATCATCAACAGGATACCATATAACTTAAAAATAATTAATAATATCAAGTTATTAATTAAATAAAATTTTAAATAACTATTATTTTCTTTACATACCATCCAATGATCGAACATGCATTGCTAAAAATCAATGAGAATCTGATCCCATATATCCCATACTCCATAAAAATAATTTTTCAATATATCACTTCACTGTCCAACTTCTATATGTGAAAATATGTGAAAAAAGAGAACAAATAATCAAATAATTAGTATATAAATAAATTAATGAAAATTAATGAAAACTAACTAAAATACACAACTGGACATACCTCCGCAAGCATGGATTGAACTGAAGAGGTGGATGTCGCTCGGGTATAGAGTCAGGAGTAATCAATCTTGCAAGACCGTGACCTCTTCAAGTCATCACTAAACCACCATAAGTATGATGTTTAGATGATTTACCATAAAACTCGTTATTAGGTAGTACAACATCATCCAACTCATGAATTATATCTGATAAATGTTCGTCAACCATATGAAACACAAAATGACTGTTGTCAACAAATAACAGAAAAAAGTATTATATATGGATATATATTATTTATGATTATAACTAGTATTTAATTGTGTTAATCTTAATTATCATATTCTTATATGATGGTTTCAATATCTTTATATTCCTCCTCAGTATCATTAATTTCCATGGGATTTTCATCTTCATCATCTATTTCTATTTCCAATCCACTTGCTACATCAATAATATCATTGACTATATCAACCCATAAATGTGGGGGCGTTATCATCAATATTCATGTAACTTTGTGAAAAATATGTATTTGGAGTTTTCTTTTGATAAATTTTAATAACTTTCACTTCAGTGGAACCACATTCACTTAGGATAAATTTATTTTCATGATATTTCATTTTTATTATTCTCCACCAATCACTCAACTCTCTTAAATCAACACAAAAAATTACATAATAAATTTTATGTGCTTGATGTTCAAATAAAAATGGTTCATTTAGTGTAATAAGGATTTTATATTTAATATAAATGATTTCATAGTGTGGATGAACACACAAGCCACTATTAGTATCTAACCAATGCCATTTAAACATCATTACATTATTCTGTCCCAAATAACACAGTTAAATTATTTCATCCAATATGATGTAAAAGTCAACTACATTTTCTCTATGATGAGGTCCTATCAAGAAAAAACCACTATTCTTTTTTTTTGATTCTCCATATGCACATGTATGAAATCTAAAACCATTCACCACATATGCATTATTAGATTTAACCATTTTGGATGGTGGGTTACTCAATACACACAATTTATTATCAATTTTATCAGTATGTCGAGATACCTAAAAAATTGAAAAAAATTAGCAATATAGAAATTAATAAATTTATTTTATATGTTAAATCATAAAAAACTTACTTTAACATTTTTTGAAACTAACAGAAAAAATTATTTTTCTGATGTTCTTTAAGGGAATATTATGTAATTCTTGGAAACTATTTCTTGATATGATTATCATATAATATATATTTAAATAATATTAATTTACTTAAAAAAATATAGAATAAATTATATGGGAACTCACAGTATAAATGCTATCATTTCTTCAAATTTGAGAAGAATATATGAATGAGCCCTGTGATGTTCATCATCTAAAATCCATCATTCATGAACTCCACCATAGCCAAGTTTATGCTAATTAAAAACTGATAATTGATTTCTCATTTCATCACCAAAATTTCCATCATTACATCCCATGCAGTAATGTTTTGAGTGATATTTTTTTTGAAAATAATGAGAGTGGAAGAAAGAAATTTCCTCCTATAAATAAGTTTATAAAATTGATCCTTCAACCGATGTTTTTTTACATAATTTTTTATTCAATTTATGCATTAATATCTTGAATGGGTACATCTATTGGAACTTTATCAAACCTCCACATTTTTCTTCATGTGGAAAATGTAATATCAAATATTCTATTCAATTAAAGAAAGACAACGAGATTTTTTTTCCAATTTACATAAAATTAAATTAACATCTTCTTATAGTCTACTTAGTGCATCATAGTCTATTGTCTCCAAAAATTATCTAAAAAAATAAGATATTTTTTAATGTATCCCAAATCATACAATTCAATAAACCTCTAAATCCAATCGGTATAAGTATTTCCATTATAACCTAAAAATCATGACTTTTTAATCCGATAATATGAACATTTTTAATACATCTAGCCAAATTGAAAACATAACCATCCATAAGCCTCAAATTTTCAATCCTTTAAGAAAATATTAAATGATTTTCTTTTTAAACCATATAAGCCACTTTTGGATTCATTAACTTATATGATTTTACATTTTCAAATAGTTCAAGTTCTGGTCGCATGAAAATTTGTTAAATATCTAATCATATATTCATATTATATTTGGTCTTACAAGGTGTGTCAAATTTTTTTAAAATATATTATCAAAACAGTTCTTCTTAATATGTATGAAATCCGACATGTGACGGACCAAAAATCAGACAAATATAGAATATCCCAAAAAATGCTTCTTTTTATCAAAAAGTGTTCTTCCCAAATAAATCTATTTTTTGTTAGTTTATAGTTATTACAAAGGTAATGGGAGGTAATGAAGAGATAATAGATTTTAACTCAATACCTAAGATCATTTTTGGAGGTGTATCTCTTTCAATTGTTCCTTTTTTGAAATGATTTTTATTCCTCCGAAAAGGATGATCATGTGGAAGAAATTTATGATGATAGTAAAAAAACAACATTTTGTTCCATTGAGGATGATAAACACTTTACTGTCTCTAATACCGTATGTACATGATTTTGGACCATGTATAATCTAGCCAGATAACGTTCCATATGTTGGGAAGTCACTAATTGTCCACATCATTGCAACTTTTATTTTGAAATTTTGGTTTTCAATAACATCATATGTACTAACACCATTACTTCACAATAAATTTAAATCATCAATCAATGGTTTCAAATAAATATCGATATTATTTTTTGGATGTCCTAGAATTAATAAGGTCAAAAATATATATAGTCCATTCATCAACATCCAAGGAGGTAAATTGTATAGAGTTATAAAGATGATCTAATAAGAATATTGAATAATATAAGAACCAAATGGAAAAAAACTATTAGTAGAAAGACCCAATCACATGTTTTGATCTTCTGTAGAAAAATATTGATGTACTAAATCAAAATGTTTCCATGAATCACCATATGTAGGATGATTTAAGATTTTACCAGTTCAAATATTGGTTTTGTTCCACGAAATCAATGACGTTGTGTTCCGAGACATAAATAAATGCTACAATCTAAGTTTAAATAAGAAATAACTCAACTGTTTTACAGGAAACAATCCAGAATTACTTAGTTAATCTTCTTTTTACCTTGATTTTCTACATGTAGGACAACTAACTAATGATTCATTTTTACCATAATATAAGATGAAATCATTTGAACATGCATGAATCTTTTAATAACTAATACCCAAATTATGAATCGACCATTTTCTCTCATATAAATTTATAAGAAACACATTTTCATCAGTAACTAGTGCTTTAACCAAAGAGAATATCTGATCAAAATAGCCATTTTATATTCATTTATTTGATTTAATAGCCATAAATTTGGAAACCGATTTAAATAATCTTATCATGTAACCAGGATATAAGGAATCTTCAGCGGACTTTAACAACTCATAAAAGGGATAGTTCTAACTCAAAAGTTAAATCAATATCATCTTGAGTTTCAATTTGTTGAAAAGACAGACCAACCCCATCATGTACTAAATTTTGAAATCGTGACAGACCTAGAACCAAATTATTAGCAACTTATATGGAACTATGTTCACCATGTTGATTCCAAAAAGTATAATATTTTCGAAAACCAAAATGTAATAGATGACCCCTAACATTGTCAAATGTGTTAAATATTTCCAGATCACATTTCTTACATAGACACTTAATTGTCCCTTTTGAAAAAAATTCTGGTTTTGATGAGGCAAAGTATAAAAAAGCTTCAACACCCTTAATATATACATGATTTATACCAGAACTGCTTGAATTCCTATGATGATTTATCTAATCGAAATCCTGTAATAAAGACTGTTGTCGACTTCATTATTCCATATTTCTCTAAAAAATATAAAATAAAGGAAATTTTTATGAAGTATTTAATATTAGAAAAAAGCGATCCAAAAAAGTGTATAAAATTAAAAAATTATAATTGACTTATAGATATTATAAATTTTATCTATTTATCATTTTTTACTAATTACCACCAATTTTTACTTGTTACCATTACTATTAACTAATTATAGTGATTTAATGTTTAGTTTAACTAATTTTTACAAACTACTATTAATTTTTACAAATTTTTACAAATTTTTACTAATTACAACTAATTATTACAAATTTTAACAAATTATTATTAATTATTGCTAATTTATACTAATTATTACTAATTACCACCAATTATTACTAATTATTACCAACTAACACTAATTATTACTAATTAACACTAATTTTTACTAATTACTACTAATATTTACTAATTACAACTATTATTTAATAGTTACCACTAATTTTAAACAATTTCACTAATTATTTCTAATTATTACCAATTATTACTAATTACCTCTAATTACTAAAAATTATTACCAATTATTACTAATTATGACTAATTATAATTAATTATCACTAATTATTACAAATTATCACTAATTATTATCAATCATTACTAATTATCACAAATTATCACTAATTATCCCTAATTATAACAAATTATTACTAATTATTACTAATTATTACTAATTATAACTAATTATTACTAGTTGATGTTAATCATTACTAATTATTACTAATTACCACTCATTATTAACAATTATTACAATTTTTTACAAATTATCAATAATTATTACTAATTACCACTAATTATGACCTATTATTATTAATTGTTACAAATTATCACAAACTATCACTAATTATTATTACTAATTATCACTAATTATCACTAATTATCCATAATTATCCCTAATTATCACTAATTATTACTAATTGTTACTAATTAATACTAATTATTACCAATTAATGCTAATTATTACTAATTATTACTAATTATCACTAATTATCACTAATATCACTAATTACCATTAATCATCACTAATTATTACTAATTACCATTAATTATTACTAATTACCACCGAGTATTACTAATTACCACTAATTATTACTAATTACCACTGAGTATTACTAATTACCACTAATTATTTCTAATTACCACTAATTATTACTAATTACCACTAATTATTATAAATTACCACTAATTATTACTAATTACCACTAATTATTATTAATTACCACTAATTATTAGTAATTACCACTAATTATTATGAATTACCACTAATTATTACTAATTACCACTAATTATTATTAATTACCACAACTAATCACTAGTTATAACTAATTATCACTAATTATCAATCATCACTAATTATTACTAATAATCACTAATTATTACTAATTACGACTAATTATTATTAATTAGGACTAATGACCACTAATTATTACTAATTATTAATAATTATTACTAATTGTCACTAATTATAAATAATAATTGTTATTTATCACTAATTATCACTAGTTATCATTAATAATCACTAATTATCACCAATTATTACAAATTCTTACTAATTAATGCTAATTATTACTAATTAACATTAATTAATACTAATTACTATTAATTATTACTAATTATTAGTAATTATTATTAATTTTTCCTAATTATCACTAATTATTTCTA
Organism: Viscum album; assembly: GCA_963277665.1. NCBI lineage: Eukaryota > Viridiplantae > Streptophyta > Magnoliopsida > Santalales > Viscaceae > Viscum > Viscum album. Next base: position 1,914,525,498 of record OY728155.1, read on the forward strand.
ATTATTACTAATTACCAATAATTATTACTAATTACCACTAATTATTACTAATTATCACTAATTATCACTAATTATTATTAATTATCACTAAGTATCACCAATTACCACTAATTATTACTAATAACCCCTAATTATTACTAATTACCACTAATTATTACTAATTACAACCAATTATTACTAATTACCACCAATTATTACTAATTATAACCAACTATTACTAATTATTACTAATTACCACTAATTTTTACTAATTACCACTAATTACCACTAATTTTAAATAATTAGATCTAATTTTAAATAATTACATTCAATTATTACTAATTATTACTAATTTCCACTAATTATTACTAATTATTATTAATTATCACTAATTATTACTAATTATTACAAATTATCACTAATTATTACTAATTAGGACTAATTATTACTAATTATTACTAATTATTACTAATTATCACTAATTATTACTAATGATTGCTAATTTTCACTAATTTTCACTCATTATCACTAATTATTACTAATTATTACCAATTAATGCTAATTATGACTAATTAATGCTAATTAATACTAACTAATGTTAATTATTATAAATTAATAATAATTATTACTAATTATTAATAATAATTATTAATTATTACCAATTACCACTAATTATTATGAATTACCACTAATTAACACTAATTATGACTAATTATTACTAATTATTACTAATTATCACTAATTAGGACTAATTATCACTAATTATCAATAATTAGCACTAATTATCACTAATTATTACTAATTGTCACTAATTATCACTAATTATGACTAACTATCACACATTATTACTAATTATTACTAATTATCACAAATTATTACTAATTATTAATAATTATTAATAATTATCACTAATTATCACTAATTATGACTAATTGTTACTAATTATTACAAATCATTACTAATTACTACTAATTAAATCTAATTATTACTAATTAACGCTAATTATTACCAATTAACGCTAATTAATACTAATTACCATTAACTTTTACTAATTATAACTAATTAACACTAATTATCACTAATTACCACTAATTTTTTACTAATTATCACTAATTACCACTAATTATTACTAATTATGACTAATTATCACTAATTATTACTAATTAATACTAATTATCAGTAATTCTTACTAATTCTTACCAATTAGTACTAATTATCACTAATTAAGACTAATTATTACAAATAATTACTAATTATCGCTAATTATGACTAATTATCGCTAATTATGACTAATTATCGCTAATTATGACTAATTATCGCTAATTATGACTAATTATCGCTAATTATCACTAATTATCACTAATTATCACCAATTATCACTAATTATAACTAATTATCAGTAATTATAACTAATTATAACTAATTATTACTTATTATCAGTAATTATCACTAATTGTTACAAATTATTACTAATTAACGCTAACTAAAACTAATTACCGCTAATTTTTACTAATTACTGTTAATTTTTACTAATTATTGCTAATTTTAACTAATTACTGCTAATTTTTTACTAATTACCGCTAATTTTTACTGATTACCAATAATTATTACTAAGTACCGTTTAATATTACTAATTACTGCTAATTATCACTTATTATTACTAATTTTTATTAGTTCGTAACTTTTTTTACTAATTACTGCTAATTATTACTAATTACTGGTAATTTTTACTAATTACTGCAAATTTTTAATAATTATATTGATTTATTGCCATTTTTTACTAATTATTGCTAATTAATACTATTTACCACTAATTTGTTTTATTAATTACCGTTAATTGTTAATAATTAATGCCAATTTTTACTAATTAGAGCTAATTTTTACTAATTAACGGTAATTATTACTAATTACTGCTAATTATTACTAATTACTGCTAATCACCACTTATTATTACTATTTTTATTAGTTTATTACATTTTTTACTAATTAATGCTAATTTTATATAAATATTTTGATTTATCGCTAATTTTTACTAATTACCACTAATTAAAACTAATTACATCTTTTTTATTCATTACCGTTAATTATTACTAATTATCGCTAATTATAGCCATTTCGCACTAATTAAAACTAATTACTGGAAATTAAAACTATTTACTATTTAATTACAAACATTTCTACTAATTAAAACTAAATATTACTAATTTAAAATAAGTACCGCAAAATCTAAATAATTATTTCTAATTATAAATAATTACTTATAATCATAAATAATTAATTCTAATTGATTCTAATTACAACTAATTAATCATATTAAAATCTAATAAAAAATAAAATAAATAAAATGAAAATTTAAAACATGACATAAATACCTAAAAAATGGAGCTTTTGTGCGCTGCAAACTTCAAAATTTCCTTCCTCGTAAAAATTTATACTTCAACTTAAAGGAGGAGTGAAAAACTAAAGAAAGGAGAGGTGAATTGGTGAATGGAGTGAAAAAATTTAGGGAGGGGGGGATATAGGTTAGACTAGTAGTGATGAGACTTTATGATGGGAACCGCATCACAAAATGTATTATTTGTGATGAGACCTGTCACAAATAGTTCCCGCAATAAATGCTTGAGGCGGGGGTTTAAAAATGAATTTCGACGGGTCCCGGCACCAATACTCACCTGCAGACAAAGTATTTTCGACAGGTGAATGATCCCGCCGTATATAAATTTTTGACAAGGGGTATTTGCAACGGGACTTGGTTCCCGTCGCAAATGTGCATTCCCACATTTTGGTGGGAAGGCGCGCCAATAGTATTTGTGACGGGTTTGTTTACCCGTCACAAATACATATTTATTTAATAGTATTTGCGATGGGCACATGGCCCGTCACAAATGGTTCCATCGCAAAAGGTCATTTTTCCCGTAGTGTACTAATCTCAAACCAATAGAAAGGTGAGTTATAGGTTCAACCATATAAAGCTTCAAAATGTTCCATCTTAATGGATGATTGGTAACTATTATCATAAGAAAAGTCAACAAGACCCAAGTGGCTATCCTAATCTATAACAACTCTTATATTCTTACATTACTATTACATCATTTTAAAGATAAATAATATAAAAGTGTTACAAAACCGGGATCCAAAGGTTTAGTATCCTGAGAAAATCAGGACCAAACATAAAATTTCATGATAAAACATAAACTAAATTTAATTCCTTCTTCTATGGCTTGTTAGTGGTTCTGACGTACTCCTTTGTATAAGTAGCCACCTGAGGATATATATCAAAGAAAGGGGTGAGCTAAAATCCCAGTAAAAGGATAGATAAGAACATGAATCAATATAACATGATTGAGCATAATCATTATCATCATAACATAAGCATGGTATCATCGTCATAATCATGAAAAGAAGCATTAGATAAAGGCATGGAATGTGGAAATGCATAAAAATAATGCATCAGGTCATAGTGGTCAACTACCACACATAGTTGTGAACAAAACTAGCATTCTGTTCACGCATAACATATGTACATAATCATAAAATCATCATCATTGTGAACAAAGTTAGAATCACGTTCAAACATATTTTACATTATCTCATGAGATACATCACATTACCCAATGCATTGAAGCGCTATATAATTCCAAGTGCACCCGTCACATCATAAAATTTACATAATCATGCACACCACATAGAATGCATATCAGTGTTTTACATAAAATAACCCATGTAAAGGAATGATTTTCTTTTCCTTAAGCATACATTCATGAAAAAACATTGGGGTTCCAACAAGGGAATAACATACTCATATAGGAATCATCAATCTAGAGTGAAGAAGAAACAATCTCAAGAGAAGTAAAAGACGTTCTTTTAGAAAGAAGAGTAATTTTTTGAAAATATTTTTATTTTTCATAAAAATTGATTAGAAACATGTATATATCCAAAAATAAAAGTGTAATAACAGTGAAATTATTTTTTAGGAGTATTAAATTCACATCCACATTGAAATTTGACACAAAATAGGAATAACCCAAAGAAAGGAAATTGGGTTGAGAATCCCCTTACCTTATGTCTGAATGATTTCTTCACTTTAATATATGGGATAATCAGATTATATTCATTAATTAATAAATCTATAACCTATTATACATTTATTTTATTTATTATTTTTTTATTAAGTTCATTTATGACCATTATGATGAGTTATAAAGTTCAATTCTGTCATTCTGAGAGTGTTTGTTTGTTGGTTTTCATGATCGGTTCGCTAGTATAAAATTATATAAGTTTATATAAGATGAGAATAATTATCCATAATTGAAATTATATGTTATTAGTGAACTTCCAAAAGTTTAATTGGTCTTATATTTTTTTTGATATGAGGATGATTCATTAGATAAAAAGTTAATAATAATCGTTTAGATTAATTTTGGAGGCTTTCGATTGCAATGAAATCGTTTTGTGTTATTATTTAATATTATGTATATATGTTAGTTCCATAACATATTTTTTTTATAAAATACATTTTACAATCTGTTTCAGACATTATAATGGTTTTATGACTAGCCTTGAAAACGGTAAAGGAAAATGAAAACTTGTCATCTGTGAAGGAGATAAATCAACACATCACGGATGACGTTCAATTTTTAAAATAAAAGGGAGAGGAGAAGAGGTTTTATGTTATATTATTCCATTAAAATAATAAAATTCTAGTATATATAAGATACCAAAGTTATCTTTCCACTTGGATAATGAGATATGGTGAGATAATACGAAAAGAAAAGAAATTTAAAAGAAATTAAAAGTAAAAAAAGAGGATTTTACATCTTGAGTTCTTCCCCTTTAGAACCTCCTTAGGGAGATTGGTTTTGGTCTTTTTTTGAGACCAAAGTCTCCAAGACATGGGTAAGATTCTAGGTAATAGTATTTAGTAGAAATGGGACAAGCTTCAAGGCTTGGAAGGTGTGAAGAGAAGGGGTGGTGAGGTTTGGTATTTATAGGGGAGGAGAGGGGTGTTTTTTAACTATTCTATTCATTAGTTTATTATTTTTACTCAAGAATATGAATAGTTTGTACCGTATCTGTAAATATTTTTTTAATAATGGGGGGTTTTATATTATGGGCTTACATAAAAAATACCTCATCTATGACTCAATAATTTATGTATTTTTTAACACTAAAAATTATTGTATTTCACTATTCACAAAAAATTCAACTATTTTAGAAAAATCCCAAAAATTCACCCTCACCATTTTTTAAATTGTAGAATTAAAAAATGAACTCCCTTTTGTGAAAATAATTTTTTAAATATGATAAATTTTATTTTAAATTTAAACTATCATTTATTTGAAAAATACCAGTTTTAATATTATAATAGATTTTATGGCACTTTGAAAAATTAGTTATAGTATTATAAAACTATCTTATAATCATAAGACAAAAAAATAATGTTTTATGAATCTATTTTATGAAAATAAATTCCTTTAAATCATTATAATAATTATAAAATTGAAAATAAACATTTATGTTTTATAAAAATACTAACTCTTAATTAATAATTTCTAAAACATTTATTTACTTATACTATGATATAATTATATAATATTATCATTTATAAGATACCAAAATCTTATTTATACTTTCATAGGTTATGTTTCTATTTTATTGGCCAGATTACTATTCTTAATGGTGACATTGCTATTCCAAAGGTCAAGTTACTATTACATCAATATATGTTTCTTAACATCTAAAAATACCTATTATTTTCTTAATTATTCATTTATAATGTTTTTATTGTGTTCTCAAAGTGATTTTATGTGATTTATACTATATTAAATAATTATAAGAAGAGATTTTCCATTGATAGAATTCTGGGTTGATACATTCTTCTCCCCTTATGAAATTTCACCCTCTAAATTTCATTTTTCAAAATAAGATGAGAATATGTGAGGGTACTTCTACTTCATTACTTCTTCTGGTTCCCATGTTGCCTCTTCTTGCTTATAGTTCCGCCATAGTACCTTGACCAGGTGAGTATTCTTGTTGTGTAGAGCTTTATCTCTATATTCTAAGATCCTCACCAACTGCTCCTTGTAAGAGAGATCATTTTCCAACTGTACCACCTCTGAATTTAGTACATGTGAGGGATCTGGTATGTACTTCATCAAGATGGATATATAGAATACATCATGTACTTGAGTCATGGTTGGTGTAAGTTCTAGTTGATAATCCAAAACTCAGACATGATCAAGAATCTCAAAGGGGCTGATGTACCTGGGACTCTACTTTCATTTCGTCCCAAATCTCCCGATCCTCATCCATAAAGATATGCAGAGGAATACCATGTATTTGGCCTCAAAATCTAGGTCCTGTAGACGATTTTCTTCATAGCTCTTCTATTAATTTTGGGCTTTCTTGATGTGTTTCTGAATGGTTTTTACCTTCTCCACCACTTCTTTGACCATTTGATGTCCTAGTAGCTTATGTTCACCAACTTCATCCTAGTATGCCGGTGTTTTTTTATCTTTTCCCATAAAGGGCTTCATATGAATCCATTTTGTGGATTGAGTGGAAAATTTTTTTGTAAGAGAAATCAACAAGAGGTAGATGTTGGTCCCATCCTCCTTTGAAGTCCATATAACATTCTCTCAACATGTCTTCCAGTGTCTGAATAGTCTTATCTGATTGAACATTAGTTTGAGGATGATAATCGATACTAAAGTTTAACTCAGTGTTTATATCATGTTGGAGACTTTTCCAGAACTTGGAGGTGAATCTCAGATCTTGATTGGATATAGTAGATAGTGTACTCCATGTATCCTTACCACTTATCTTATGTATATCCTTGCAAGTTGATCCAGTGAGAAGTCCTCTTGAATTTTGATAAAGTGAGATATCTTTTCATGATGATACACAACAACCCATATAGCATTGTTTCCTATATATGTCTTTAGAAGTCTGGTGAAAAATTTCAGGGTGATGTTTTCCCATTTCCATGATGGTATGGTTAATGGTTGCATCATCCCCTCATAATTTTTTCTTTTAGCTTTCACTTTCTAACCTACCAAATAGATTGATGTATATTCAGTGATCTCCTTATTCATATTGTCCCACAAATAGTTCTCTCATAGATATCGATACATCTTTGTGATCCATAGGTTAATAGAGAAGGTTGAGCTATGTGCATCACTCAGAAGATCCTTCTTTATCCTTAGACTAGATGGTACACATAGTCATGATCCAAATATTATGACTCCTTACTCATCAATTTTTAACTCTGTGGATTTCCCCATTCACATGGATTCCACCTTCTTCTAAATTTACACATTATTTCTTTGAGAATTTTTATTTTCTCTATGAGGGATGGTTGAGAAATCATTTGAGAAAGGATTGATGATGTTTGTTCCTTAATTATTCCCCCATAAATCCTATTTAAATATAATAAGATTGGATCCTTATGAATTCTCATCACTGATAATGTTGTAGGATCCTTTCCACTTAGAGCATCCACCACTTTATTTGCCTTACCAGGATGGTAGTGTACTGAGCAGTCATAATCCTTGATTAGATATAACCATATTCACTAGAACATATTAAGCTCATTATGTGTGAATATATATTTGAGTCACTTATGATCTATATATTCTTCACACTTCTCCCCATAGAGATAATTCCTCCTAATTTTCAACAGGAATATCACAGATGCCAACTCCAGATCAAGTGTGAGATAGTTTTTATCATGAATTTTTAACTACCTTGTGTCATAAACTATCAATTCATCATTTTTAATTAGTATATAGCCTAATCCATTATTTGAAGCATCACTATATACCACAAAGAGTTCCCTACTTGTTGGTAGTGTGAGTACTAGTGTAGCGATAAGCCTCTTTTTCAACTCTTTGAAGCAGTCTTCAAATTCGCTGGTCTATACAAACTTTTCTCCCTTATGAGTCATCTTGGTTAGTGGGTTTGAAAATCATGATAAGTTATTCAAAAATCCAGGGTAATACCTAGCTAGACAAGGGAAACTAGAGATCTCGATTACAGATGTTGGCCTGGACCACTCTTCGATTGAATTTGTCTTGGAAGGGTCTACATATATTCCTTTGTTGGTAATAACATTACCCAAGAATGATAATTCCTCCTTTTATAACTCACATTTAATATAATTTGCATAAAGTTTCTCCCTTCACTAAATCTTTATCAAATTATTCAAATACTCCTCATTCTCCTCCTTGATTTTAGAGTATATCAGAATATCATTGAAAAAGACTACCACGAATTTGTCAAGGTAATCTATAAATACTATATTAATTAATTCCATGAATATTTCTAGAGAATTGGTGACTTTTAAAAGAATTAATAAGAACTCATATCATCCATACCTCATTCTAAAGGCATTCTCGGGAATATATAATTTCCTCACCTTTAATTAGTTATACCCCAACTGAAGATACACCTTAGAGAAATACTTGGACATATGTAGCTGATCAAACAAGTCATCTATCTGTGAAAGGGGATACTTTTTATTTATCATGATTTTTTTAATCTCACGATAATCAATGATGAGGCTGATCGATGCATGCTTCTTATTAATGAAGAGGACTAGTTCACCCCATGGTGAAGCACTTGGGAATATAAAACCCTTGTCCATATTCTATTGTAACTTCTTCTTTAGTTCTTCCAACTCAATGGTGGCCATTCTATAATGGGTCTTTGATATAAGAAAAGATCTAAGAATAATTTAAAATGAGAACTCAACCTCTTGGCTAGGAGGAAGACTAGGAAATTATTTGTGGAACACATTAGTGTAGTCCCACAAAATGGGTATGTCTTAGAGCATGATTATATCCATTGTATCAATCATTTGAGATAGATATTATTGTTCATAAGGCAATAATATTCACAAATGAGATGATTATTAGGAAAGAGATTCATTCTCCTCCTTCAAATTATACAGATTTGGAGGATAAATCAAGATGTGAAGAGTGATCACCCTTTCCTGACAGTTGATGTTGGATTTGAAAAAAGATATCCAATCCATTCCCAATATTGCATAAAACTCCACCAAATTTTATATGAAAAGATTTTACGGGAGGTTTATTCCAAAAAACATTAATCTAGGAGGAGTTATATACTTTTATTCAATAATTTCTCTATTTTCTGTTCTTATAGATTACTCAACCTCCATATTTTTAGGTGGTGTTCAAAATGTTCTACTAAACTTTCATGATATGAAAGAACGCATATAAATAAAATCAAATAGTACATTATATATTCTTAAATTAATAACCATTGTACCTATCACCACATCATTGTTAGAATCTACCACTATAATAGTGATGACATAAGCATTCCCTTGCTCCTTTGGGTTTAGTAGCTACTGACACTAATTACCCTCTAGGACTCGAGGTTTAGTGAACTAGATTTCATAGTACCCTTGATCCCTCTAGTTGAAGCATTGAACCATGGGTTGTGATCTCTTTTACTCGAACACATCTTCGTACTTCCCCACGTCACTTCGATATTCATGAGATTGGTGTTCTTCTCTCCCACACTTGAACCATTTACCTATCCATTTGAGGCAATTTTCATGACGCTTCTTCCCACATTTTTGACATGTGAGTAGTTGAGTTTTCTTTCCACATCTGTCATTAGATCCCCCAGCTTGAAACTCCGTGTTTCATTTCTTATCTCCATATCCATGGGACCATTCTCCAAACTCCATCTCCACTTTGAGAGAACATCTAAAAACTTCTTCATATCTCCCAAAGCCTAAAATTGTTAGATCCTTCCAAAGGTGTGGTTTTAAACCAAAAAAAACATATATTTATTTTCCTATCATTATTATTAGCAAAACCCATCATGTACCTTGAAATCCTTGTGAAATTTTCTTCGTAATATATGAATGATTCACCATCCTTTTTCTTCATCTCTAATAATTTTATCTCTATATTTTTATAAAGAGTTCGAGGGAAATACTTGTAAAGAAATATTTTTTTAAAGTCTTCCCACTCCATCTCTTCAATTTTATCCTTTGTCTTGGTGTTCTTAATCAACAACCACAATTGATCATCCTCCCTATATAAATGATAAATGGATAGAGTCACCTTGTCACTCTTAGAAAAGAGAAGTGTAAAAAATATTTTCTCTATTGAGTTGACCCACTGTTCCACGACTAATGGATTGGGAGATCCACTAAACTTCAGTGTTCCTTGCCGTATAAAAGACTCAATTTTAAGTTTCTCCCTCTTAGGTAAAGGATAACATTCCACGTTATTTTTTTATTGTTCATATCCTTATACAGCTGGGTTAAAATCACCATGAAATTTTTAACTCCACCTCTTAAGGAAATGGGGATGTCATTCAAGCAATCAGTCTATTGTCCCTTTCACGGGTTGTTGGACTGGTTTCTCCTAGTTTCCAACATTTTCTAAAATAAAAAAGGTTTGAAAAAAATATAAGTCAACAAATCATGGATAAATTAATTATTCCTTTGTACAATTAACTCTAAAGGAATATCTTAGGAGATCTTTATGTTTATCATTTTTCCAAAACAAAGTTTATTGGGTTCTTACATATACTTAGTCTCATACTAAGGGGTTTCACTATTATTCTCTAATAATAATTCTCAAATTATATAAACTATGCTCTAATACCAACTATATAACCCCTTCCTTTCTTATATTACTATTACATTATTTTAAAGATAAAAAATATAACAGTGTTACAAAACCAAGATCTAAAGGTTTAGTGTCTTGAAAAAATAGGACCAAACATAACATTTACATAATAAAACATAGAATTTATTTAATTACTTTTTATCTAGATTCTTAGTGGACCTCATGTAATCCTTATTATAAGTAGTCACCTGAGGATATTCATCAAATAAAGGGGTGAGCTAAAAGCCTAATACGAGGATAAATAAGAACATGAATCAATATAACATGGGTGAGAATAATCATAATCATAATAACATAATCACGGTATAAACATCATAATAATGTAAATAAGAATTAGATAAAGGAATGGAATGCAGTAATACAAAAAAATGAAACATCATTTCTTAGTGGTCAACTACCACACATAGTTGTGAATAAAGCTAACATCATGTTCATACATGGAACACGTGCATAATCATAACATCATCATCATTGTGAACAAATATATCATCATGTTCATGAATATTTCAAATTATTTCATTAGATACATCATATTAACCAATGAATTGGAGCTCTATATAATTATGGGCACACCCTTCAGATCATAACATTTACATAATCATGAATACCACATAGAACTTATATCAATCATAGAAATAAAATAGCCCCTGTAAAGGAATGGGTTTATTTTCATAATGAATAAATTAATGAAAAACATTTGGGGATCCAAAAAGATAATAACATACTAGTATAAGAATCATCAATCTTGAGTGAAGAATAAATAATCTCAAGAGAAGTAAAAGAAGTGTTTTTAGAAAGTAGTGTTCTTTTGGAAAATATATTTATTTTTCATACAACTAGAATAGAAACATGTATATATCAAAAAATAAAAGGGCAAGAATAATGAAATTATATTTTAGGATTAATAAATGAATATCCATACTAATTTTTTTCACGAAATAGGAATAACCTAAAGAAATAAATTTGGGTTCGGGAATCCCCTTACCATATGTCTGAATGCTTTATTCAGTTTATTATCTTGGATAATAAAATTACATTCATTAATTTATAAATAAATAACCTATTATAAATTTCTTTTATTTATTATATTTTTATTAATTTAGTTTATTTCCATTATGATGAGTTATAGAGTTCAATTCCTTCATTTTAAGAGCATTCATTTATTGGTTTTCATGACCGGTTTGCTTGTATACAAGTATATAAGTTTATGTAAGATAAGAATAATTATCCAAAATTGAAATTATATGTTTTTAGTGAACTTAAATTAGATTAATTGGTATTATATATTATTTTTTTTCTATATATGAGGATGATACATTAGTTAATTTTTTTTAATTATAGTCATTTATATTAATTATGGCGGCTTTTGATCACAACAAACTTGTTTTGTTTTATTATTTAATATTATGTATATATATTAGTTTAAGAACATAAAAAAGTTATAAAATAAATTTTACTATCTTTTTCAACCATTATAATGGTTTTACGACCAGTCTTGAAGGTGTTAAAGGAAAACAAAAACTTGTTGTCCTTAAAGGCAATAAATCAACACCTCACAAGCGACGTTTTCATTTTTAGAATAAAAGGCAGAGGATAAGAGGTTTGATGATAAATTATTACAATAAAAAATAAAATTAAATTATAGTATATATAAGATACTTGAGTTATCATTCTACCTAGATAAGGGTATATGGGGAGAGAATAATAAAATAAAAGAAATTGAAAAGAAATTAAAATAAAAGAAAGACAATTTTAACTCTAGAATTATTCTTCTTGAGAACCACATCAATGAGATTGGTTTTGGTATTTTTTTGAGACTAAAGGATCATGGATGTGGGAAAGAGTCTTGCAAAGATTATTGCATATAAATTAGAAAATATTCAAGGATTGGAAGGTGTGAGGAGAAGGGGTGGTATTTATAGGGGATGATAGAAGTGTTTTTTGATTATTTTATTCATCAGTTTATTATTTTGGCTAAAAAAAATGAATAGTTTGAAAATTATCAATAAATATATTACAATAATGAAAAAGTTTTATATATTATGAGCTTAAATCATTCATACATCATCTATGGCTTAATAATTCATGTATTTGTTAAATATTGAAAATTAATGCATTTCACTATTCACCAAAAATTCGACTATTTTAGAAAAATTCCAATAATTCACCCCAACCATTTGTCGATGTGTAGAATTTAAAAATGAACCCCATTTTATGAAAATAATTTTATAAATATGAGAAATATAATTTTTAATTAAAATCATCATTTATTTGAAAAATACCGATTTTAAAATTATAACTAATTTATGACACTTTGAAAAATTTGTTAAAGTCTTGTAGAATTATCTTATGATCATAATGAAAAAAATACTAATTTGTGAATCTATTTTATGAAAAAAAATTCTTTTAAATCATTATATTAATAATAAAATTAAAATTAAATATTTATGTTTTATAAAAATACCAACACTTAATTAATAATTTTTAAAACATTTATTTACTTATACTATGACATAATTATATAATATTATTATTTATAAGATACCTAAATTTTATTTATACTCCCATAGGTGTGGTTACTACTATATTGGCCAAATTTATATTTCTAGTGGTCATATTACCATTCCAAAGGCCAGGTTATTATTCCATCACTATAAGTTTCATAAATTTTATAAATACCTATTATTTAATTTATTATTAATTTATAATGTTTTTATTATGTTCTAAAAGTGATTTTATGTGATTTATAATATATTACATAATTATAAGAAGGCAATTTCCATTGATATAATTCTGGGTTGTTACACAATCCCCTCCGAAATTCAAGACACAGAAATGAATTATATATTATAAAAATTGATTAGTCATTTTTGTTTTTCCATCCATATCCAAATGATATAATGTGCCCAAATTAACCTGAGTTCTCATAACCTTCTAGAGTCACTTGTAAAACTAAGAGGTAAAATGAAGTTTTCTATCTAATAAAATGGCTCTTTGAGTCCCATACAACCTTATCATCTCTTGTACAAACAAATTTTTTAAATCCTTCACTTTAGAGACATCACAAATCAGTATGAAAAGTGTTGACTTGGTTAATCAATCAATCACCACACAAATTTAATTCTTATCTTTTTTAGTTTTAGGTAAACAAATATTGAAATCCATTAATATCTCATTCTAGTTCTATATTGGAACCAGGAGTGGATGAAGTAAACTAGAAGGTTTTTTATGATCATCCTTAATCTATTGGTATATGTAGCATCTTGTTACAAAGTCAGGTATGTTTTATTTCATATAGGTCCACACAAACTGATGGCTCATGTCATAAAACATCTTTATAGTTTTGGGGTGGATAGCCCGTAAATAATTATGAAAATCTCCAAACACGGGATTCCTCATAGTTGATGGAACAACATACTAATTTTTGAAGTAAAGAATAAGTTATAAAAAGAGTGTCCACTCATAGATGGTCTCCCCACCATATAAAGAATATATTAATATTTTGTAACCCATTATCCTACTACTTCGCCTAAAAAATCATCTTAGGGAGAGATGGTGTCAAAAAAACACTAGAAATAAAATTACCAGACTCCTCCACTCTGACTCCCAAGTGATTATGTGTAAGGAAACCCATCAAGTTCCATTTATCCTTTGTTTCCTTCAATTATTGGAAAGAAAATTCCCAATATAAGCATTAAAAAACACATTACGCTTTCTTAGATCATATAAAATATGAAATTAAAATGAATGTAGGTATTATAACAATCATATCTACTAGAGTTTCAAATATTTTTGAGAAACGATATGACATAAAATTTTATTATTAGATTAAATGAAAAACTTCTCCCTAAAATAATAGTTTCTATAACCTTTAAGGGAATATACAACATACGCAAGTTCCAAATCTTGAATGTAGAAACTTCTCTTGTGAGGTAAAAGCTAACATGAACCATAAGACACCACATAATCTCCTTTTATAATGATTCAACACAAACATACACCCAAAACAACACAATGAACCAGATAGACCTGTCTAACCTTTGGTAGCATCAGAATTGACATGGAGGGAAAATTCTACTTTAGTTTATCAAAAGTTTCCTCACACTTTGAATCCCACAATAACTTCACCCCCTTTTAGGTGAGAACAGTCAATGATTATTAAATTTTCAATAAATCTTTTATAAACCATCGATAATATCCCGATAAACCTAATAATCTTCAAATATTAAAGTCCTTTTGTGGTTCTTCCCATAAAATGACAACCATAACCCTTTTACGATCAACTGATATACCATTTTCTATGATCATGTTTTCAAAGAAGTTAACTTCTCAGATCCAAAATTGGAATCTTGAAAATTTTTCATATAAGAGGTAATCCCTTAGGATCCCCAAAACATGTCTAAATAGATTCATATGATCTTTTTTAGTCTTAGTTTACACTATAATGTCATCCATGAACACCATGATAAAAGTTTTACGATATTGGTGAAAAATCCAATTCATCATCTCCATGATAACTATAGGATTTTTAGTTAGTACAAACAACATCACAAGGTACTCAAAATGAATTTACTCACTCCTAATGGTGGTATTTGGAATATATAACTCTTAGATTATGAGTTGGTGATAAGAAAACCAAAGACCAATATTTTATAACAACATTGACCCTTTAAAATAATCAAGAAATTTTTTAATGTGGGGAAAGTGATATTTATTCTAGACCATTACACAATTTCTCTTCTGATGGTTAATGCATAATCATAGAGTTACATTAAATTTCCTAGAAAAGTGAATAGGAGATTCCAAATGTGATACACTTAGGCATATAAATACCTTTGATCTTAAATCATCCAACTAAATTTTCAATTCATTTAACCCAGTAATAGGTATATGATTTAATGAAATTGACATTGGTTGAGTTCCTAACACTAATTTAGCAGAGAACTCTACTTTTCTCTATAGAGGAAAACATAAAAAGTCACATGGAAACACTTTAGGAAACTCACTATCTAATGGAGGAAGCACACCATTGAAATATTCATATCCGAGATCGACCATAGAATATTCATCAATATATTAATATCTTGAAGAGCAGGTACAACCTGATTGGAACTTGGGTCCCACTGACCTTGAAACATAAAAAAATTTCCATTGGGGGTAATAAAAGACACCCACTGATGATAAAAATTTATTCACTATTTGTGTGAAATCAACCAATCTGTCCCAATAATATCCTCAAAGAGGTCCAAGTTGAGAACCATAAAATCCCATACCATCTCAACATCAGACATAAAGAAAGAGAATGAGGGACATTATAATACCCACTCATTCTTCTTTCCTAGAGGAATTTATAACTCCATAATGAATAACATGAGTTCCATTGTATGTTTTAAATGATACACCACATTTTTTTGATATAATGGAGTGATAGGAACCCGTATTAAATAAAGCATCCACTACGGTCAAAGCAATAGAAAAATTACCTCTCACAGTTTTATGACTCGCAATAACTTCTATTAGAGACAATTTCACTAAAAGTAACAACTTCGTTCTAGAATCCTATAGCCATAACCCTATTGTATGTGAAATATCTTACTACAATAAAAATAATCTAGGTGTTGAAGTGCCTGTATTAGAGCGTGAAGAAGAGAAATCTTGACAATACATCTGTAAGTGAAGATAACATCCCCATGAGTTACAGGTCATTGTAGGTTTGAAACAAAAGCACTTCATGTGCCCTATCCAGTAACACTAATAATAAGTTAGGAACTAACCACTTATGATGGTGAAGGAAAATTATTCTAAGACACACTAACACTTTTCCCCTTACAGATATTTGTCTACTTACTCTTCCCCTTATAAGAACCACTAAAGCTACCTAAATAAGTAAAAGGAAATCTGATCATCCCATGTCAGTTTCCACCATTATCACCGTATCCGCCACTCAAAATAGATAAAAAGATTTATCATAAATAATTGAGACCAAATATCATCTTGAATATCCATTTTAAACCTATGATCCTTCATCTTCTCATTATAAACAACCTCATATGAAAGAAAAAGAGTTCTTTGAAAAGAGTTTAGTGTAGTATATCATTGTTCGGACCCCTTTATGAAGGTTGAGTATCTCCATAAATTTTACCAATTTCATAGATTCTAGATGGAATTTCTCGGGGAATATGGACTTGAAGTCTTTCCACTCCAAGCCCTCACACTTCTTTTCCAAAACAACCAAATTACACCATCTTATACTTGGGCCTTACAATTTTAAAACAACGCACCCCACATAACAAAATTAGGGGTATCCATGAATTCAATAAGTATTTTAAGATTTTATAACTGATTAATTTCCTCATGAGGACCATTCATCCCTTGAAAATATAGTGGTTTCTGAAAAAGAAACTCTTGGTCTCAATTTCTATTGTCATCCCTTTGAGGTTTTGCATCTCTAGCCAAAACAAGTGTAGGTTCCACACCTTGGTCCATGAATTAGACTATGTTAATAAATTATTTAATGAAGTTTTAATCAACTAGAGTGTTTCCTTACAGAGGTTTACTGATAACACCCTCTTGGGGATTCTGTGGGAGAATTATAAGGTGTATGGTACTATAAAAAATTAGAAAAAGAGACACAAGAACATGATATCCAAGAATCAATTATTACCTAAAATGAAAAAAATGAATTATAAAGTTCCATGGAAAAGAAATACTAGGATCAAAACACCCTGTATCCAAAAATACATATATCCCAACCACCTGTAGTAACTTTAAGGCTCATCATGATGAGAGATAGACATGAACTCACTCAAAACCTACCTCTTAAGTCCCCATATTTCAATTTTCTATTTATGAAGGCATCCTAAAATTCATGAAGAAAACATAAATAGACAAACCACCTATTTATACCAATTTATAATGATCTGACCTGGGTCAACCGAATTTTTGGAACCCAAGTTAGTCATGACATGGCCTGATGGGCATTCAAAATCACCATGGGCTGGTGGTAAGTTCTTGGGCATCAAAAAATACCTTTATGGGGAGGAATTTTTCCATAAGATAATATAAGTTATTATAAAAATATTAAAGGAAATTTTGGTATTCCAATACAAGTCCACAATGAAAAGGAGACAAAATAGGTGTCCAAAAACCACAATGAAAAACCAAAGTACAAGAACAATATTAACTCATCTCCATGTGACCTGTAGTTACCACCAGTATCCCACACCCTAATAAATAAAAAACCTACCTCTATCCTGTGGTACCTTTACGCTACCCACATTAGAAAAAACAAGATCCACATACACCAAAAGCTGTATGTAGTGTGTGAGAAAAAGATCCTAGAAGGATCCCACCATGTGTTTCATATATAGAATTTATAAAATAAACTAATTATGCTCAAATAAATAAAGTCAAGTCATGATATATAATTTACATAGTTTAATATAAAATGTATAAAATTATTCCTTTTCATAGTTTATAAACATAACGACAAGATCAGTTTTTACAACATTTATAGAATCTCTAAATCATATTTTTGGAAGATAATAAACATGTAAAACTATCCTTTGATTCACATTAGTTCTAGTTCATTGGGAATCCTCATATATTTTATGTGATCGGTAGGCCACCTAGTGTGTAAATTACCATAGATAAATAGGTCTAAGGGGTAATAAATAACTTCTGAGAGTGGATCCCTACCAAAAATTAGGCCCCAAGGTGCACACATTACTGTAGAATAATAAATCTAGAGGATAAGAGTTCATCCTTAAGGATGGATCCCTACCACATTGTTGATCCAAATGGAGTTTATCCTTTCAAAATAATATCAAGGGATTTCAATCTTCAAAACTATAAAAATTAAGCTTCAAAACCATTTTCATTAACAACACCAAAGAGAAAAATCCATTTCCAAAACCATAACCAAAACCACCATATCTTATAAAAACCAATTTCATGCCCTTAAACAGTATTATAAATAAGTTTCAAAGTAAAATTAAACATATTTTTTAAGATAAATCTAATTCATGAAACCACACACCTTGAAACACTTGGAATACCAACCCCCACACGAGAAGCACAATCCAAGATGAACTGAGGACTCAGGGAATCAATAAAAGAACCCAAACTAAGAATTACTAATAACAAATCTCCAAATTATAAATTTATATAATAAATAAAATACAAGGAATCAATTATCACCAAAAATCTAAAATAACACACTAAGGGGATTGATGATCCATACAAGAACCCTCAATTCCATGATGGATCTTCAAGAAGTCTGATTAGAGGCATATATCTAAAAAATTTCAATTGGTTTAATGCCCAATAAATACTGAGAAAAAATAGGGATACAAAGAAGAGGGAGATCCGAGAACAAAATAGATTTAGACATGTCAAAAGTAGATCATAGATTTGATCGACACTTCAATTTGCTAAGGATTCATTTTGGGGGAGCTGAAGATGTTCAAATAGAGCATCCAAATACAATTAAATCGAGTTTGGGTTGTGGGAGGAGTATTAGTAAAATAAATGTGCGTTTAAATGACATAAAAATTTGATACCACCTTTACTAAATTGTACTATATCGACACCACTAGCTAGATGGAAGCTACAACAGAATGCTGCAGCCACTGTCAAGCATATATGTTGGCCAGTGGACCTCCCCCACTAGTTGGTGGACCACTTGTAGCATCACTAGATATAGGTTCAATTCCACATCCAACTAACACATTAAGACACACCTTAAAACCCTCATAGAAAACTAAAAATACCAGGAAAAACCAAGGATAGACAAAAAATCAGATGTAAATGAAACAAGGGAATGGTCATACTTGAAAACAATATCAGGATTTTACATTAGCTGCAAGACCTATATTGACTACTAAATGCTAGTTTCTATAGTCAATAATAATAGGATAAAAGTGAATGAAATTTAGTGGCCTCTAGGTGAAAATTACAATCCTTTAGTGACTACTTTGATGGTTGCTAAAGACGCTTTTTATAATAGTTATCATCACATAATTTAAAGTATCCGTTGGTTATAAAAATTAAAAAAATACAAAAAATTATTTTTTTGTCCTGTAAAACAAAATATATGTCAATATATAAAAATATAAAAAATATAATAAAGCCCAAAACATGTCGAGTATGGTATTATGGGAATGATAGAATTTCATTGGTTCGGTTTTAACTAAAAACCAAACCAAACCACAATACACAGTTCAAATTTTATATAAAAAACCAAACAATGTAATAATGGTTTAGTTCATATTAGTAAATTTTCGAACAATTAACTAATGGTTTGGTTCATTTAGGATTGAAAATTAATGTATTTTTTATTATAATATCCTAAATATAAATCTATGATATTTTATAATGATTGGATGATAATTTGAATAGAATTTATACCTAATAATCGACACCATGGTGTGATATCATCCATGATCTGCTATAATAATGAAACTCTACCCCATTAATGATTTCTAAAACTAAAATATGAAATAGGGTTAGGTTTAGGGAATTGATTCATGGTATGGATTGATAAAAAAACTGTAAAATTATGTTTTTGAAAACAGATGTGATTCAGTTTAACAAGTGTAGTTTGGTTTGAAACTTGAATCAAACCACAAACCATAAGGGTATCTATAACCATAAATTTAACTACAATAAAACTTCTATTTTAGTTTAGTTTACTTTGGTTTGTGTTTTAGTTTTGTTTTGATTGTTTTTTTACTACCCATAGAAATGTGTTGTCAAATGAGAAATAATTCATTGGATTCATTTATACCAAAAAATCATGTATGTAATTAATACAAAATTTGTATTTAAATAATAACAAAGTTTTATTTATTAATAATAAAGGAGATATACTATAAATTCTTTAACTCATATGATGAGTTTTCCCCATATCATCTAGTATAATATAGGTATATCATTGGTTACGATATATGATGGTGAAACTCTACTTATGCTTCATAATACGTTGGTATCATATCATAATGCATTGACATGCATGAGATATTAAAAGGAAGTATATTTGAAGTGTTATCCACATTGGATATCATTAATGTAAAAAATGGTGAATCATAATGAATTCATGTGATGAGTTTATGTTAATAGAATATGGGGAAAATGATGTAACCATATGGAATTAACTCATACACTATGGGAATATGAGTTAATGCATGTTATATAGTTGAAGGTTATATAAAGATATAATTAAACACATTTTGGATGGTGGGTGCTCATGCCTGAGGAATCCTACAAGATAATTCTTTTATCCTCACCTAAGTTTTCTTCGTCTTTCCTTCTTTTCCATGAGAGATACTAGCATGTCATGGAGAGAAGGAGAATCCTTCCCATCTGATGGGTGATTCAGTTTCATCCCATGAATACACCATGGATAGTGGGGTCCAATGGCTACCCTTTAGTCTTATTCATTAATCATGATGGTATAAGATGAAGCAAGGACTGCTAAAATTTAAGGTATGTTTATAGTGTTATTCATTTTATATTTATTCATGGTTTCAGTTTCTATACACGATGATCCTAGTTTTATGGTTACTAATTTTCTTTAACTATTTAACTATTAAAATCTCCTAAGAACCAAGTATTGACATTAAAGAATTATCGAGGACTAAGATTCATGAAATCATATTTTAAAGAGGAGAACATCAATATCGTATTTTATACTGTATTATAAGTCCTTGAATATGATTTATAATTTATTATATGGGTTTATTTTTAGGGAATATGATATGGGACATCATAAGATGTGATATAGTTCAAACCTTTGGTTTTTGGTGTACCATAACATACAATATTATTGGAGTAATATTTGATGATAACACCAAATAATGCTTAAAAAATAAATAATTACATTGTTAATATGACACAATGTCCAATCATACAATATGATTTCTGAGGCCCTGATAGTTTTAACCCTAAAAAACTCCCTTTATCGTAAGTCACAATATTCTTCAATGCATAAAGTTAATCTCATGAAGTGCTTGGTTAATATGATGCGAGTTTCTTGATTAATCCTACATTAAACCTATATAGTAAGTCACGGCTCCAGGTTTCACAAGTTTACTCTTACATATTTTATTATTAGTGTTAATACTATATATTACCCTTTTCAATATCACACAACACCTGCATGCTATTTTTATTTATATACAGTAGTGGTATATTATAGGTCATGATGAACCTATGTGCTTGGTTTATCTTATGAAGTATTGATTAATTCATATGAGGGTTATCTTTCATCGTTTCTCCCAATATAGATTTACTTTAATCATTAATTATGATATATATCATTCAAATGGGTTTGTTGAGATCCTGGTTTCCTATCATAGGATATGAATCATTTAATATCAATAAAAATGTCATGACTTAAAAAATTTGATTTTTTAATTTTTCAAATAAGAAGTGAATTATATAATTTATAATTATTTTATATATTATTGAAAATGAATTTTGTAATATATATTAATTTATAAAAGTGTTTATAAATTTATTAATTATAAATTTCTTATAATTAAAATAAATATCCAGAAATATTAAAATTTAATATTGAAAGTATTTTTTCCAAATTATATGGAATGAATTATAATTTAGATATAAATTATTTATATGGAAATTATAAGTGCGATTTATAAATTTTTTATAAATTACAAAAAAATGCTTAAATATAATAGATTTTTTATTTTTATTATGGATTATTCATAATATTTAATTTGAATTATTCAAATCAATAAGCCTTATTTAAGAAATTATAACCACATCAAAAGTATTTTTGATGATTGATGTGATCTAGGTTTAAATAAAATAAATATGTGATATATAGATCATGTAAATAATTTACATAATAGTAATTGGAGTATAAAATGTTAATATTTCATTTAATATCATATACTTAAATAAATTCTATATAATGAATAATATGAAAGATTTCATATTAGTAAGTGAGTACAAATTTTTTATATTCAAAATCATGGCATCTCCATAAGGTTTTCTAAATCATCAAATATTAATAATTGTATTTTATTTATGAATTTTTCATAAATGTGCATCTTATGTTTAAATATGTGAGTTGTTAATATATTTATTTTGTTTATTTGTTTATCATTCAGGAATATAATTTTTATATTTTGAGTTGTTATATATATTCTTTAGTTCAAATTTATTAAACTACTTATAGAGATTATCATACATCCATCTATGGAGTTACATACATGGTTTGATAATGGATTATGTTTTCTTCTGCCTAAAATTTGTCTTGTATTGATTTATGATCTTTAATTAAGTAACTAATTATTATTGACACATATTACTTGATAACATTATTATTGAATTAAATTCTATCTTGAGTAAATTATCCCTGGTTAGAGGGACTTTGGTTCGGACTACTCATTGACCTGGAGGCTTATTCCTTATATAGAAAAGTGAGGGTTGACTATCTATGGATCTGTGATTACTCATGTGGAGATTTATAATTTCATATAAAACTAATAATTTACATGAAATAGTTTCATGTACCTTATATATGAGATGAATTAGGATATGTATGGTCATAATTGGATTTTTTATTTAGGTTAGTAACACAAGCTATGAGTTGTGTAAAGAGTTACACATAAATATGGTTTTAACATAATGATTTGAAGTACAGAATAATATTTAAAACTAAACAATTATAATCATGCATACATGTAAAGGGAATACATGAGAGAATATGGTGAGATTAAGCCCCCTTAAATATACCAAGTATTATATTCATTCAAAAGAAAACATATGTCAAGACCATGATCATTAAACTTGGTAGGTTATACCAAACCATGGTACCCATAGATTATATTTTCTAAAGAATAATATAAATGGATAATCCTAAGAGTTAGGTAACAAAATATTTCAGTAATATTTAGGTTACACTTAGCTAGAAAACATTAAGAGTTAGGATACCAAAGGAATAAATTTGGTTTTATCCATATGATGGATTGGATAATGTTTTATCCACTTAACTACATAAGAGTCATATATGATATGATTGGGATGATTCCCTACTTAAACTACTAAGTGGTTATAAAAAACCAATGGAGACTCCTTTATTATTGAAATATGGATCTTGACCTCCTAATGGGTATGATTATTTTATAAGGGCTCATAATTTTAATGGGATCACATTTAATAAAAGAACATACTAAATGTTTTTAATACTTGATGATCACATGATAAAAAGAACCTATTTTTTATGAATAAAATGATAATCATCAAAATTAATTTTGAAATTAATCCTTGAGAAATAGAAGCTTAATGTATACAACTCATAAGACTAGTAACTTAATAAATTTTCTTAAGTAAAATAATTTCTACGTGTTATAGAAACACCTTCAAAAGTAACCTAAATGTAGTATTTGTTTGAAAAGTGAATCAATATGATTATGAGAATCATAAAATAATTCATTTAAGGTTTCAATGGAATTATATGAAAAATTAACAATGAAATGTCTCAGATCATATACCTAATATGATTGATTATTCAAATTACTTGGTGAGAGTGAATATATCCTCTAAGGATAGTTATGGTTTTGGAATTCATTCTATTATAATCTATAGAAATTTTATAACAATTAAAATTTAATCAGGAAATGTTTAATAATTATCCTCAAAGTGTTTAGGATAGATGAACTTGGAATATGATGTCTATATCTTGGTGTTGTATTGATAATAAAATTGGGTAAAAGTTCATATCGAATAATGAAAAGTTATTTGGAAATTCCTACAATGTTTCTTCTAGTAAATAGTCTTGGTCATTAAAACTAAGAGTTACCAGGAAGGAGAAGAGACTTGATTCTATAGGATGTAATTTTCAAAGAAACCTGAAGGGGTTATTGAAATTACATGTAATTTCCATGTCAGGTTTCTTTGTATAGAAATTTATTCTTTAGTTTTGAAAGGTATTCTATACCTGCAACGATTGATGAATTTACAGGTCATTATTTTCTGATGAAATTTAAATTTTGAGAATCAAAGTAGGGGTATTTAGAGAAATGGGATTAAGATCAGAATATTTTGAGTTGGAACAATATGGTATATTTTTTACACATGACATCATTTTTAGTGGTAATCAAGGGCATCAAATGTAAGTTGTTGGAGTTAGCCTCAGGGTTGTGCTATAATTTTATTATAGGTGGATCGTCAAGTTGTGATTGGTGAGGGTTACATCACTAAGAAGGATGAGTAGGTGATTATCACACCATAAAATGGGAAGGGTGTTTTGTGATGGGTTCGTACAAGAGATAAAATTCCTCTTGGTGTTAGGATAATCCATGTCATGGATTATGACATCGTAAATGGTGGGGTTCATGTGTTGTTAAGGGGTTTTCAAGGAACATGCCAAAACCAAGGTATTTGTGGAATACTGATTGTTGTCTAGGAGTAAAATCCACTGGCATAAGGGTTAACTTTATAGGGGATAAAGGGCCACATTTTGGCAGAGGGAATCATGTTGTTGTGAAAACACTTACATATTGGGTTGTGTAACTTGGCAACCCTTACTTATTGGTGATAAAACTCTTATATACTAGGTTGTGCAATTTAGAAACCCTTATATATTATTTTGTGAACCCTTATACATGCCCTTGTGATGTAGAAACCTTTATGTGGATTTTGTGAACCCTTACATATTCCCTTGTGCATTTTTACATGGGAAATCCTGGTCATACAGTGAACATGCATTACATCATAATGGATGGTGAGGGATTTTTCCATGGAATGTAAGGCCATGGCATGAGGCCAGACCATGAGGTCATATTAAACTATAAAGGTAAAAGGATATTATGTGATCACTTGGAGTATATATTCTTAGTTCTTCCTAGAAGTGGTGTGCTATACCCTGAACAGAAGGGCCACATAGAGGGGGTAACCCTAAAGGGTTGTTGTTCCATGACCTATATAATCATTCTGTATTTCATAACCTGTTTTAGTCATTCCACAATGGATGACCTGGTTTTTTAAGAAAAAACAAAATTTTCATTTCTATGATGTACCCTTATCTTCCTCTTCCAAATGGGAATGTTATAGTGTCTATTTGGATAACTTCTACCTCTTCATTTCTTCCACTTGAACCCCTATATTTCCCCTTGGTTTGAGGTTGATCAGGAGTCCTTTTTTTGTTCAGGAGCTAGGAAAACTACTTTATTTTTATTATTCTCATTACTCTTATTTTTTATGATTTTCAGAGGTTCCATATAGGGTTTTGATAATTATCCATTAGCTAATGGTGGAATCATGCTGATATTGTGGGTCTTTTTGTCGTGGAGACTTTAGGATATTCAAAGTGGGGATATTCTACACATTTCTGACTGTTTTATTAAGGGTATGTCACCGGATAAATTTTTCTTAATGTTTACACTAATTAGAAATGTAATTTATGAATGATTAGAAGTCATATGATGGATTTTTTAAGAGTTATAGGAGAATTCTAGGAGATATTGGCATTCCATTTCTCATGGTTATGAGTATAAGAGGCCACTCATTGAGTTTTTTATGATTATACCCCATTGATTTAAATTAAATAATTAATTATAAATTTTTATAATTTATTGTTAAGGCCATATGAAATAATATAGAGGATAAAAAGAACAGTGGATCTTAGTCCAATATTGGATGGACATGGAGAGAATGGGTTGAGGATGGTAACTCTATTTTTGGGTAAGTGGTCCGTTTAATACTAATCCATATGCATGTCTACATGTACACTGGATATGTGTTCCATAGGATGGGTTTATAAAATAAATGAATAGGTCCAAAAGATATTATAATGAATTAGGTTAATCTTAGTAATAGTGAATGGACTACTTCATAAACAGGTTGATTTTTAAAATATTCCTGGTGGCTATGGAACACAGAGGGACCCTTACTTAGAATGCATTAGAGTATTCCAAAGGAGTCTTTTCTTTTGAAATGAGATGTTCTTGGACTGTGATGGGGCCTAATGTTATGGTTGATTGGATTCCTAGTAGATATCCATGAGGAATAGACTTGTTAGTATCAATTTGGGGGAATTATATTGAAAAGGATATGGGAATAGCCTCAGGACCTTGAAACTCCTTGAGAGAGAGAAGTAGGATAACAAGAATGATCCTGGTGGTTGAGGTAATCCATTATAATCGGGTTATATGTATTTTTGTGGTATGGAAGAGGGAAATAAATCCCCTTAGAGTATGACTAATGTCACTTAGTGAGAGTAAATAGGAGGCATGTTATCTTATAAATGTGTAGCTAGTGTGGGCATGGGATGATAATGCTAAATGGTTATGGATAAAAAGAAAAAATACATTCGAATCTTGGATAGTTTAAATTGGATATACCATGGGTGCAGTGAGAGGGATTTTGGGAAGTCAGTGGGTGGAATTGGTGTAGGAAGTTATTGGGAAAGAGTACCAACGGTCTAGCGTGACACCTCAGGGTGTTGTTGGGTACTATAATATTTCTAGGAATGAGGTGGGGAATAATAGTGATTCCCTAAGAACCTATGTGGTGGTAAATAATTTGTGAGAGAATTAATGAGCTAGCATGGACATGTATTATTTGAGGTTTAGTTTCTGATATAAAGTCCGAGGGACAGTTTGTGATATAAATTCGTGTTAGGGAATATGATGTTGAGTAGTATATGCTACCCTCTAATAGACAGCCAAGAAGAAATGAGTGTGTGTTTTTAGTCATTCTATAGGATATAATATATGCTTATATATTATTATTATTATTATTATTTATACCATGATTAGGTTATGAAATAGTGTTAAGACCTCAAAATGAGTGAGATGTTATAGGTATATGATTTGATTTGATTTGAGATGTTCCATGCGACATGTGATTGAACCTCAACCCGAGTAAGAGGGTGGGGGTATGAAATGAAATATGAGATGATGCATGTAATGAGTTATAAGACCTCACCCAAAGTGAGAGTGTGGAGGTATGTGATGTGATATGATATGGGACACATGGCCTTACCCTAAGTAATATGGTAACATACAATGTATTTTTTATATATTCTGGACTTTCTATGTTATGCTTTTTTTCTAGATCCATTTTCGATATGCTTGGGACTGTCTATGTTATTTCTTTCCCTTTATGGGTTTTTGATGTTATCAGGTCTAGCTATGTTATTCCATTCCCATAATTGGATTTCCATTTTGGAAATTTTTATAGAAGTATTTTCTATTGTGGCTAATGTAGGTGGGTTAACATGTCATGGTGTCTTGGCTAGCACACGATAACCTATCATATTTTCTTATATGATGTATATTACTACCTAATTTAATTTAAATTCTTGCATACACTATATATGATGGAATATGTGAGGGTCACTTGGTGATATCTTATTGAGTTTATGGTAGAACTCTTTATGGAAACCTAGTGTGGGTACAAACCTTATGTTTTATTTTTAGGTGACATATAGTATGGAATATCCAGTTGGAATAGTTGGACAAATGTTGGGTGACTAGTTTGGGGAGGGACCTAATTTTATAGTTTAATATCCCCAATTTTGTTTTCTATTTTTTATTGGTTGACCTAGTAGGTGACCCCTATATATTTTATGAGTATATATTGATCACAGACTCCATTTAAGTTACAATATAATGATGTTATATGTTATTATTAGTTAGATCTTAGCTATAATTCCTTCTTCTTTCTTTGATGTTATATGTTGATCATGTAATTTATCTATTAATAACCCAAAGTATTTTGTTGGTTGCATTTGTTTTTAATAAGCAAGTCAATATGCCTCAGTGTGTTGGGTGATGAAGAAAGATCCCAATGAATATGAGTGAAGGTCAGACCCTTAAAAACAAGAAATTACCACAACCTCTTGAGTTTATTTGTGTAAATAAATTCAATATAACAACCCTTATAAATATGAAAATTGTTGAGTTTGTCTATAAAGTATAAAATAAAAGTGATATTGATGATGAATACACTATCTATAATATTTTTTTATGTAGTTAGAGAAGATTATACTATGTTAAACCACTTGAGAGCTATGTTTGAGGAAGTAAAAGCATGCTGTAATGTTAATAATCCATTCAAGGATTATTTAGAATTTTGGTTGTTGAATACTGTGCCTAATATCACTTAGATGAAGGTTTTTGAAGGCTGATTTCGAGTTGGAATTTTAGAACCAGTATAGGTACATTGAATTACTCAAAGTTCAGTATTTATATTTTGGAAAATTCTTCGGAAATTAAGTTCAAAAGATTTGTAATTATTTTTTATGGTGATTGATGGTTATTTGATTTTTTTATACAGAAATATAAGGTGTTTTAGTTGAGTTTCTACTAATTTAGATGAGTTTGTAATTTCAAGCTCATAGGTTACTTTATATTTGGATAAGTCACTTAATGAATAAATTTTTTATATCATGATAGGATAAAAATTAACAAAGGAAAAAACTTTACTCAATACATAAATTTTCTTTAATTTGAGAATTTTGGAGTTGAATTTTTTTGAAGGAATTCCTCTACCAGTGATGTGTAAGATATTTGTTGAAGAGCAGTCAAAAATTGGAAAAGGAATGGAAATAACTAAATTTTTAATGTTCTCTCTATAAAATACATACTATTTTTCAATTATTTTGATATTAACATTTTCAAAGGCATCTTGTGTATAAGCTATTTCAGTGATGGATAATATTATCAAATACATAAGTGACATATTTTGGCACATGAGCCGCAACCTGGTTGGTGAGGACTCGACATGTGCAACCAAGAGACCCAAGATCAAATCTGGGTGGAGGCATATTTCTGGGTTATTTTAGTAGGTATTTTAGTAGGAAATCTAGTAGAAATTATAGTAAGTATTATTCAGTACTTTAGTAGCTGGAACTATTCATCCATCTGAGCCTTTGAGCCATCGTTTTTGTCCTCAGGTCCTGTAAGGCTTTCGGGCCACCCAAGGTCTTCGAGCCAGTTGTTTCTCAAGGCCTTCAGGTCACTTAAAGGCCTTAGGACCACCCCAAGGCCTTTAGGACACATGAATGCAGATGTACCAGCCAGACTACAAGGGATAAGGCTTAAGATGAGGATTTACAGAAGGCGCCTTCACTATAGTAGAGCTAACTGAAATTCGAATAATGAGAGGGTAATGCATTTCCATCGGTACTGAGCCTATGCAGCTTTTCATAGGATAGCTAGCCGACTAGCCCTGTGAAGGTGGAGTGCTGATATCATGACATATGCTGGGGAGGAGTAGTTCCAAGTTGTCTAGTTTGGGTGATTCCCTCTAATAACTATAGGTCATGTAATTTTCTCTAAGCCTTAGGGCCTTCTAAGGGTTCCACCACACCCATTGAAATGTGGATTATAAAAATAATAACAAAATGAAGGCCTTTGGGCTATTCTGACCGTAAGTGGCATATTTTGTTGACTATATACTGGAATAAAAAGAAGGGGGAACCAATCAATGATTCATAATATAATTCTCTGAGGTTTATGTCAAAATATTACCAATTCATTACATGTGTAAGGTTTTTATTTTGATAAATAATATATTTCTCTGAGTTATGGCAGTCAAATTAGTAAATAAAACTAGTGCATAAGATATTTGGGAATACATAATATTCTCATAAACCATAGGTAAGAAACTTTCTAGAGTAGTTGATTAATATTATAATAATAAAAATCATTATATGAGAGCTGCATAATTTCTTCTGATGATATGTAAGTTTTTTATTAGATCCCATATTGAAAATAAGTAAAAGGAAGAAACATAAAAAAAATATATGGATCTTCAAAAAAATTATGTGAAGGCCATTGTAGTTGCTAACATTAGTGACTTGAAAAAAAACATGACAATAATGTGGAATATTTGTTGATCCATGCATAAAATTTTAAAATTATGTGTAGGTTTTTAAAGGATTAGAAAATTGAGATTTAAAAATAAAAAATTAATAAAATTATATGATGCAAAGAACTATTATTTAATGTTTCAAACATCAAAATTAGTCTAAATAATTTTAATTTAATATGAGAATATGGTTTCCATGTTGTGAAGAATGGTCCCTTGATGTTAAGAGAGATAGAGAAGGATTTAGTTACAACCATGTTGTGTTGTTAAGTCATGTAACCTTGTTATAATATTGAAATTATTTGGAAGAGTATGTTACAATCATGATAAAAGAAGGAAATTACATGGTGCATGATGAAGAATGAGAATCATGGGTTTTTTGACATTCTATGATATGAGATACCATGATTCAAAGTTCTATGGGTGTTAACATGCATGATGCTATAAATTAAATGGCTACCAAATTTTTAGAGAAGATGAGATCATGATATTTTAAGATATCCCATGGAGTATTAAAATAATGGGTCTTAAAAGATTGGTTTAAACAAAAATTGAGTAGAATAATTCACTACCATAAATCATGGGATATTTATATTATTTTTATATGAAAAATATGTTGTGGTGATTTTGTATAGGAATGAATATAATAGTAGTAGAAGAAGAATCAAATATTAGAGATAACCTGATACTACATTGAAAATAAAAAAATATTTATGCATTGAAGGAGAAGAATATGAAGAAATACATGAGAGAAAAATCCTATGTAACAAGAAAAAAATAGGAAGAATGAGACCTATGATACTATAATATAATAAAAGATAAATTGGAAGAGAGGAAGGTTGAAAATTCTTCTACTTTAATGATTTTGATGGTTGAGAAGGAAGAAGATAACATGTGTGTTCATGATCTCATGAATATATTGATAATTCAGATACATGAGGATAAAACAGATGTCTATTATATGTCATTGAGTATAGTCTGGCAGTCAAAGTCCTCAAGGTTGATGAATAAGATCATAATTTTATTGAATGATATCAAAGAGTGTAATAAAGATGTTATTCACATGAGAGCATAAGTAGAATTGAGGAAGACTAGTGGGAACTTGTACAAACCTATAATACCAATTGAGAGATAGAATGTATTTTTAGAAGATAACCATCGGTAATGGATGATAAATTACCTAGTACAAGGATAATACCTACCTCATTGTAATAATTTAATTGATAGTATAAAATCTATGTCTTGGACTGGACCTTAACATAATAAGGAGTAGGTAACCACTTTGGGAAAAAACCTTCCAAATACCGTGTGATACTCTTTACTTAAATTTCTTCATTACACGTGGTATATGTTTGTTAGATAATACTCTCACTAAACTTGTTGAATCCAGGTTATAATCTATACCACTTTTAAATGAAATCCTTTATATTTTTAAAGAATAATTATAAAGGAGTATTTTTTAGTTGTGTTTTAGAATATTTTTGCAGAAGTGATCTATGAATTGGAAGATAAAAAAAAAACAACTATAGCTAGTGTTAAAAATTATAAGTTGGAATTCAAGGATAAAAGAGTGAAGGAACTTGAAAAATACTTACAAGCGAAGTGTCATGTTCATAAAGATCAAACTAAAAAATTGAATAAATAATGTAAAGATAAGGTGAAATCACTTAAAGACTTGAAGAAATATATAAATTTTAAATATATTGAGTTATAAGTTAAGTAGATAAATATAGAAAACACCCTAGAATAATCTTGAAAAACTATTGAGAAGAGAATGATTCCTTGCATGTTTGTGATAAGAGTATTTTCATTAAAAAGACTCACATTTATTGAAAAAGATCTTAAAAATAATATCTCAATCAGACCAAAATAAGTTATTAGAAGAAGGTAACCTATGGAAAAAATATTTCTATTTTTATTAATGTTATTTTATCAACTAGTACACGATCAAATTTAAAATCTGGATAAAAATGGATAAAATGCTCTAAGATTTCAGTATTAATATTTTATCCCTTTCAAATAAACACTACGATTGATAGCTTACTCCACAAGAAACACAAAACTAAAATGAAATCATAATAATTTAAAATAAAAATATTAATTTTGATAGTTATAATATAACCATTAAATTTTTGGGTATATATAACGGAAATCACACTATGAAAACTATTTAGAAAGGATAAGTGATGGACTTGAGCAGTATGAGCTTTCCTTATATTGATCACCCATATAAACTTTGAAAAGAGGTGGTATCATAAGGGTTTTATCTAGACCAAGACGAATCCAAACTCTAGTAGTTATAACATGATATAAATCAATATGAGAGAAGTTAATTCTTATATAAATTTCCCTGAGATCAAGGTTAGTAGAACTACAACCCGCGACTACCGCTTGAGAATATATTATGCTTAGATCATGCACAGAGATTCTGAGGGGTTGTGTAAGTAAAAATTAATAAGAATAATGTAATAAATTAATAATACATCACATATATTTTATACATCTAAAATTTTGAATTTAAATTAAAATAAGAGTTTCTTTTTAATATTAATTTATTGATAATATTCAATTAATATAACTAAATAACGAATAAGACCAATTATTGATAAAAATGATTTTTTATATAAAATTTTATTTTTATGTGATTTATTTTAAGATACTAAATATATTATATATAAAATTTAATATCTATTTGAAAAATATAATAACACCAACTAATTTATTAATTGATAGGAAATAAGAATAAGAATATTTAATATTTTAAAATAATTTATTTTCTTATGAAAAAAATTTTCATTATATTTTTACTCCTAGATTTTAGAATTTGAATTTTAAAAAATGAACTTACTTTTTGAATTTATCATGTAAATATTATCTTAATATTATTTGTTTTTATATTTTTGGAATGATTGATTTTTAAGTGAATAGTGAAAAATTCAGTTTTTATTAAAAACCGTAAGATTTATGACTATATAAAAAAGTAAGAATAACATAAAAAATTAAAAAACATTTTTCACGATAAAAAAATTTATTTATGGATTTAAATTACAATTTTTTAAATACTATGTTAAATTTATAATACCCATATTTAACATTTTGAAACTTAAGTAATCTTTTATTTTAGTAGAGAAACATTTTTTCATCATTTTCTTTAAATATGATATCAAAAGGAATAATTCTATTTTGGATTTATTTTTAAGCCATAAAAAAATTATTTTTATTAATAATTAACTTATTAATTTCATTAAAATCAACAACATTGATAAATATTTCCAAAACAGAACATTTATGCCTAAAAATACACTTTTTCTAAAAATGTGTTTTTATGTGTTACATGAGCTAATATAAGATTTAATTTTTCATATACATATAAATTTAATTTAATATAATTGATTTCATATTTGGAATAATTAGGTAAAAGTTATTTAATAATTACCATTTCATTTTGAGGCATTAATAGTAAATCACTTATATAAAAATGAGTTACCATGATAAAAACCAAAAAAAGGTAAAATTTAAAAATTTAAGTGTAAAAGACTAAAAAAACATTTTAAAAACATGTTTGAAAAAATTTTATTGAGTATTTATAAATCTTGACATCCCCCCACTACATTATTTTCCATTATTGGATCCATTTGACCATTGAATAGTGAATTTACCTTTTATATGTTGTACAAATGTCACTCCTATCCTTTATAAAAGGATCCATCACCACCCCACTTCTATTCACACCCTATGCCTCCTAGATTCAATAAAAATTTGAAAAAATTATTCCCAAACACTCATAGACACTTCCTATAGGCTTGGTTCTTCTAAAAATACCACCTCTTAAAGCCTTAATCTATTTCTTGAAGGAGCTCTTATAAGGACTAAGGAAACATTCTTAATTAATAATTTTTATTTAATTTTCCTTCATTTTATTTTATAACCCCCTAAAACCTATTATATACATTAAATAATTATAAAATTAGTATTAATTATATTCTAAAATTTTATTATATTAAAGGAATATCCTTTTTCTACCATCCTCCCAACTATTTGAAAAATGAAAACGTCACTTGTGTTACGTACGACCTACTACCTCCCAAAGTGATGTAATCCATTTTTATAACCTCCATACATGGATGGTTAAAAAGAGGAATATAGTGAATATATATGATATTTAAAACATTATTAATGTAAATATTCTGTTCTGAGTAGTCCATAGTTGGTGGTTAGTTTATTATATTGGCATAAGATACAAGGAATCACATCCTGAAGGACTAAATAGTTTATTAGTCTTGGTAAACTATATACATTCTTTAAATATCACATTAAAATTGAAAACATAAAATCCAAAATAGTATTTTCTTTGATTTCATCATTATTTCCTCCAGAATAAACATACATATCAATTATAATACTCACCTTAGAATTTTGGGGAAAGAAACATATAAATGTGTGAGCTCAAATGATTAGTATTGGTATGAATATGATGGAAGTTGTAATGAATAAAAAATAATAATCAATATGGAAGGGTACATAACTAAAAAAATTCCATTCAATCAATTATTTGTATATAATATGACAAGAATAAATGATGGACAAATAATTTGATATAAATAATCACATGAGCTTGAAACTTAACCATGAATATTATAACCAATAAAATAATCACATGGAACATCAATAACTAATATAATAATTAGGGAATATAAAATACAGACATTATAATCATACTGTCAAGGCCTCATGCCAATAAATCTTACATAAATGGGTAAGACATTGACTAAAAGCCCAATCTAGTTTGTCTTATGAGACCTAACGATGCATTAAAGGGCTATATCAGTCCCTTCCCATCACTTACCAATTCCAATTAATTCCTCATATGAAAGTGGATAAATATAATCAGCATAATTTTTGTGTGTGGACAAACTAGATTATGAAATGTTAATGCTTTCCCCAACCAATAAACATAATAATAAACCATTCAGAGTAATACAAAGAATGATATCAAAATTGTATATACCAATCAAATGATTATAAACCTTATATATAAATAATTAGTATGAAATCATTACAATATATCACCAATGGATTATAAGGTAAAATGAGGGTTGTTGTTTTTAATGAATTGAAATACCATAAAAATTCCATTAAAAACATTATTGAGAAAAATATAATTTTCATTTTGAAATATCATTTTAAAACTAAAATTTCACAATTTTTTTGAAAATAATTGTCTTTTAAACTTGTAAAATAATATTTAAATAATTTATTGGTCATGAAGGTGGAAAATTTCATTCATTCTGTAGAAGTTAAAACAAATATTCCTTTCATATTTTTGGTAAAATCAAAACAGACATTGTCTGGAAAATGAAACAAAAATTCATTTCAAAATATTTTTTTTAAAAATAAAACATGGGTAAAAATGTATTTAATAAATAATTTTTATAATGTTAAAAAATTTTAAAACATTTTTTTGAAAACATGGTTTTGGAAGAAAAAATATTTTCGACTGAAGAGAGAAATAATGTCTAATTTTCTTAAAAAAAAAGTTCCCAATCATTTTAAGTAAAAAAGAGAGTAAAATGGTACTATTAATTTAAAATTAAATTAATAACCATAGTATAATAAAATTTACAAGTTTCTGGAGTGATAGATCATAAAATTTCATCATCATAAATTTAATCATAAACAATTTCGATAAAGAATGAGGCTGTAAAGTAAACCATTACTACTTTGGTAACTTTTGAATCAAAAAACACATAAAAGAAATAACTTTAAATGAAACATTAGATAACATGAAAATAAAGGGATTCATGATATGAAATATTAAATTCTATGTATATACACCACACAAAAAATAACTAAGTGATGAATATGGCATACGCCTTACAAGAGTAAAACTGAAATGAGAAACCCTTACCTTAGGTCCAATTTCCTTTATATGTGCTAGAAACTCATGTATAATAAATATATGTTTATTATAAATATATTAAATAACCATAATTATATATATAATACCTTATATGATTTACTTATGACCTTTTATGACATGTTTATTAATAATTCTTTGTTAAAATTACATTCTGGGCAATAACAGCTTTGTTTTTCACGTATGTTATGATTTTGTATTTCTGGTCCTTTTACTTTGATCATGGTTTGATCATATCTGTAATATTAACCATGATATTAATATCATATATACTCATTATTTATGTATTTATAGTAATCTATAAAAGTTATATATAGAAAATGGATTACACCATTCATAGAGATTGTATGACGTACCTATGCATTAATATTGTTTCCATTATTTCTATATGGATGGAAGGAAAGGAAAATAAGTATTAATTAACCTTTATAGATTAATTA
This sequence comes from Viscum album, assembly GCA_963277665.1. Taxonomy (NCBI): domain Eukaryota; kingdom Viridiplantae; phylum Streptophyta; class Magnoliopsida; order Santalales; family Viscaceae; genus Viscum; species Viscum album. Next base: position 1,914,562,352 of record OY728155.1, read on the forward strand.
TTATTTCATATATATAATTTATAATAATATAATGCATCCTTATTACCATCCGTGTTAAAATTAAATGAAAAATATTTCACATTGCTACATGGAAGCGGTAGTCCACACATACGCACAAGCAACATTATCTTTTTCCAACTGATTGGAAGGTAAGATGTTATATGTGATATTATATTTACATAAGTATGGTTAGGTCATAAATAAAACATATATTAATTAATTTTAACCTTACTGCATTCACTACTTGAAATTAGGGTTATACCAATGGACCTATACCAACAGTTTGGCCCAAACTGTTGGTATATGTACCATAGGGAGACCCTATACCAATAGTTTGGACACCATTATTTCTATAGGTGATATATATACCAATTATTTTGGTAAAAACGTTGATATAGGTACCATAGAGATACCTTATACTAACTATTTTAGCCAAACCATTGGTATAAATGATAGCTATACAAACAGTTTTCGTAAAATTGTTGGTATAGGTACCATAAAATGATCTGATAATAACTATTTTGGCAAAAGCATTACTGTAGGTCCCAAAAATATGAATACCTATTTCAACGGTTTGGAGAACCATTGATATATGTATTTAATATGACCTATAACAATGGTTTGAGAACTATTTTTATTTAAATTACTTTTATATATATATATATATATATTTATCATATTATGTTCACAAATATCATTTTAGCTTAGTGGTTAGGTCATTGAAATATATGATGGAGGTGATGGGATCAAAACCAGGAAAGACTTTTTGTGTGTGCATTACTTATACCAATGGTTTTCAAGACTGTTGATATAGGTATTTCATATGACCTATACCAAAGGTTTGGGAATCGTTGGTATAACCCACCTATACCAACAGTTTCCCAAAAATCGTTGGTATAGGTATATACTGATGGAAGATAAGACAAAAACCCTACAAACATTTGTATATCCTATTATAATGGTTTGGTCCCCTATACCAATGGTTTAAAACTGTTATTATATGATTTTTTCCCATATTTCTTTCATGTAAAGCATAATTGAAAAAAGAATAACATCTTTTCTGAAGGTGGTAGTCAACCGTACACACGAGCGATGTGATTATAACAATCCTAATTTTTATTACACACTTAAAAATGATTTATTACATAAAATATTCACTTGATACAACATATAATATTGAAATTTATAGTGTCTTTAAGGCTTAGGATCATTACATAAAGACTTGAAACATGAAACACAACATCTTTATTGAAAACTTCCTTAGATGACCACTACACTCCCTTGTACTTATCATTGCATGGGATAACCTGAGGACATTCATAATAAAAGGGTGAGATGTAAAGCCGAGTAAGGGAGTAAATAATGAATAAAATGAAAAATAAAATACATGTTAGGAAATAATAATATAAATGTATCATAAGAGAAAAATGAACATAAAGGTAAGATATATCATGATTATCATAACTTGGAAATGTTGAAACAACATTTAACATGATATTAGCATGATACAAGGCTCATTGCACATGGAACATGAGTAAACCCTCATTTAACTTGAATCATAATGAGTAAACCCTCATTTCAATTGACATATCATGATACTAATATTTATCCAATGCATTGGAGTGCTATCAGGGCACATCCTTCTTAATCATTTCATTTCATGCATAAGTGTGCCACATGGATCATATAACATGGATTCCTTAAAAATAATAATTTATTACATGATAATGGAATGTGGAATTAATACATGAAACTATATAATCAATAATTAAATGTGCATAAAGGTGAATACCCTTGATAGAGAAATGGGCACGGTATTCACTACACAAGGACTTTGGCTTGGAAAATAAATGTGCAATTTCGGCACCATAACATTGTGGCATAAGAATTCATAAAAATGGTTGATGAGAAAAAAATGGGTGTCTCATCATATTTACATGAAATTGACATTAAGTGGGTCATATAGATACATGTCACAAAATATGTAGTGAAATTTAGATTCATAATACAAAAGAATTGAATGAAAGTAAACGAGGAGAGAGAAATCCCTTACAGAATTTTGGCATAGTAACAAGTGTAAATGGGAGTAATTAATGAGAGAGAAAGGGGTATATAATCAATAAAACATAAGTAGGGAATTATGGGGGAGGTGATAAATAATAACCCAACATTTTTAAATGAAAATTAAAGGGCATAATAATATAAAGAAATTTGGACAATAATGAGAAAGCAAGAAATCCCTTACTTGGAAGTGTGATCCCAAAGGCTTGGGAGAGCCTTGAGAGAGGATTCTTGAGAGATTGGGGTGACTTGGGAGTATTCTAGAGAGATGAGGTAAGAGGTTGGTCAAACTATAAAGTCTTTGAGTGAAGAGGAAGTGGGAGCTTGGTGGGTTTATATAGGAAAAGGGATGGAATTCTTTATTATTTAGGTTTAGGACACCACACATTAAACTAATCAAAATGAAAAACCAATCCATGGTTTTTGACAATGGTTTTCTCAATATTAGAGTGTAAAACATTATTTTATAAGGAAAATGTCCAAACATCATAAAATATTAGGCTTTCTTATGTGGAGGTAAGTCACACTCACAAGGAAATCAATTTAAAAAGAAAAAATGTTTTATAAGTCTTGGAGGGTCCACTAAAGCTTTGTAAAATAAATAAAACAAACTTAAAATCACATTATATTAATGGTAAAACATATATTATCTTAAAATAAAATTTATAGTATTTTATTACATCATTATTGGGTCATTATGATGTCAGAAAACACATTATATATTTAAACGATATTTAATTTTTTCCCAAAAATTCAATTGACTCAGAAAATTATGAAAAATTTAATGTTGGATAATTTAGATATCATGATTCCAATAATAATAATAATTTTAACTAAATAATTTTCTAAATATGTTACTTTTTAATTTTAAAATAAAAACTGACATTTATAGTAAATTCATATGTTTTGTCAAAAAACTGCTTTCAAACCTTAAAAATAACAATTGTATTCACAAATATTATACGATAATTTATATTTAATAAAAATTAATTTAGTAATAATATTTTATTAAAATATTGGTTAATTCCAAAAAATCCATTAATTTATCAAAATGTATTTCTTAATTGAATATTAACTAAAAATACTATTTGTTCTTTAAAAACTATTCACAGAGATACAATAATAAAATGAATGTATATTCTATATAAAAAATAATGTACATAATAATAGTGATAGGGTATTGTTACATAAACCCTTATAACACCAGCATAATACTAAAGGGTACGGTGTGTGATGGTGACAAACTCTTTGGGCGGCTCAGATAACATCGCTTGGGTGGAAATATCTATCAACTTCCACTTCTCCCATAGGTGGTTCTGTTAGAGCTTAACATGTTAAAGCTCGGGTTCTTCTTGGTCAAGAGAGAAGACCAGTGACGCAACCTCCTTTCAGAGATCTAAAAAATGGGCCTTGTACGGAGGAATTCTTCTAGATGAGGCCATCACTTTGTTTGTCTGAGTAAATTGCATTTGTTAAAGCCCTATATTTATTCTAATCATGTGATCACTGTTCAAAAACTATATTAGAAAAGATCAAAATTATTAATGTTATTTTAAAATCCAAAATCATAAAACCAAATTAGTGCATATGTTTTAAAACCATTTTACTTAATAATACATTTAATTAGATCAAGAGGAATTTTCATTGATAAAAGTTTTGGTCATTACAATGTTCCCCCCTTAAAAAATTTCTCCCTTGAAATTTAATTTTCTCACACTAAAAGAGATGTGGGTAACTCTGATTCATCACTTCCTCTGATTCCCACATTACTTCTTAAAAATTGTAGTTTCTCCACAACACCTTGATAAGGGGATTTGTCTTATTTTGTACAACTTTTTCACTATGATCTAAGATCTTAACCATTTTTTATTCATAGGAGAGGTTATTCTCCAGAGATACCACTATTGGATTGAGTACATGCGATGGGTCAGATATGCACTTCATAAGAGTGATACATGGAATACATGGTGTACTTAAGATAGGTTCGGTTGGAGTTCTAGTTGATAGAACACTACTCCAATGCGATCAAGGATCTAAAAAGGTATGATGTACCTTAGATTAAGATTTACCTTCTTCCCAAATCTCATAACACTATTTCATGGTGATATGTAGAGGAATACCATGTCTCTAACATCAAACTCTAGGTCTCATCAATGATTATCAACAAAGTCTTTTTGTCGACTTTGAGAAGCTTTAAGGTGATACTGGATGGTCTTAACCTTCTCCACCATTTCTTTGACCATTTATGGACCTAGGAGGTTTCTCTCCCCAAATTCATCCCAACTTTCCAGTTTTCTACACCTCTTCCCATATAGGTCTTCATAAGGAGCAATTTGGATGCTTGAGTGGGAACTGTTGTTGTAAGAGAAGTAAACTAGAGGAAGATGTTGATCCCATCCTCCTTTGAAGTCAATTGAGCATACTCTGAACATGTCATCAAGTGTTTGGATAGTCTTCTAATATTGGCCATCAGTTTGAGGATGATAAGCCGTACTGAAGTTTAGCTCAATATTTATATCATGTTGAAGAATCGTCCAGAATAAAGAGGTGAATCTTGGATCTCGATCGGATACAATCGATAGTGTTACTCCATGAAGTATTAAAACTTCTTTAATATATATCCGTGCTATTTGATCCATTGAGAAATCCTCTCGAATTGAAATGAAGTGTGAAATATTTTTCAGATGATCCACAATAACCCAGATTACATTGTTTCCATTGGATTTCTTCAGATCTCTGGCGACAAAGTCCATGGTGATGTTCTCCCATTTCTATTATGGTATGGGTAATGGTTACATCATCCCCTTATACTTTAATCTATCACCCTTCACTTTCTGACATACCAGACACTTTGATGTATACTCAATGATCTCCTTCTTCATATTATCCCACCAATAATGATCTCAAAGATCTCGATACATCTTTGTGTTTCCTAGGTGAATGGAGAAATGGGAACTATGTGAATCATCCTAAAGTTCTTTATTTACTCCAGACCTGATAGAACACATAGTCTTGACCCAAATCTCACTATTCCTTCTTCATTAACATTGAAAAATGATGACTTCCATTTTCTGATAGTTTCCACTTTCTTATGAATTTCCACATAATCCTTTTGAGCATCCTTTAACATTTCCAAAATAGAAGGTTGAGAAATATTTTGTGAAAAGATTGATGATGTTCCCTTATTTATGATTCCCATGTCCATATTCATCAAATCTAATAATATTGGATCATTTTCAATTCTTATCAATGATAGAATCACTGGGTCCTTTCTACTTATAGAATCTGCCACCTCATTCGCTTTCCTAGGGTGGTAATGGATTGACCAACCATAGTCTTTTATCAGCTCAAACCATCTCCGTTGACACATTTTCAAATCATTATATGTGAATATATATACTTAAGGCTTTTGTGGTCCGTGTATATTTCAAAATTCTCCCCAAAGAGGTAATGCCGCCAAATTTTTAAATCCAATATTACTACAGCTAACTCCAGATCAAGTGTTGGATATTTTTTTCATGAACTTTAAATTTACTTGATGAATAGGCAATGACTTTATCATTTTTAATCAACAAACAACCCAGGCCCTTCATCAAAGCATCATGAAATACCACAAAAAGTTCTCCACTTATGGGTAATGAGGGAACATGTGCAGTGATAATCCTCATTTTCAACTCCTTAAAGCTATCTTCGCATTCATCACTCTAAGAAAACTTTAATCCCTTCCGATTTAGCTTGGTAAGAGGGTTGTACAATTGTGAGAAATTTCTCACAAATCAGTGATAATATCCAGCTAACCCTAAGAAGCTATAGATATCCATCACTGATGTTGGCCTCAGCCACCATTCAATTGCAGCTGTCTTGGAGGGATCCACATATATCCCATTGCTTGTTATGAAATGACCCAAGAATGAGACCTCCTTCAACTGAAACTCACACTTGCTGTACTTTTCATAGAGCTTCTCCTTTCACAAGGTCTCTAGTATAGTGCTTTGATTCCCCTCCTTAGTTTTGGAGTATATTAGAATATCGTCTATAAAGACTACCAAAAATTTGTTGAGGTAATATCTAAAGACTATACTCATCAAGTCCATCAAGATTTCTAGAGCATTAGAGAGTCCAAAAGGCATTACTATGAATTCATAGTGCCCGTATCTTGTACAAAAAGTTGTCTTGATGATATCACCCTTATTCACCCTTACTTGGTAATATCCCAACCGCAAATCCACCTTAGAGAAGTATTGTGATCCACGTAGCTGATTGAAAAATTCATCAATTTGTGGAAGAGGATACTTTTTATTTATCTTGATTTTTTTGAGCTCACGATAATTAGTGAAAAGGCGCATTGACCCATCCTTCTTCTTGACAAAGAGGACTGGTGCACCCCTTAGTGAAGCACTTGGGCGTATAAACCCTTTATCCAGATTATCCTGTTGTTTTTTATTCAAATCCTCAAGCTCTACAATAGATATTCTATACAGATTCTTGGATATTGCAACACCCTAGGTATAAGATCAATTAATAATTCAACATATCTTCTAGGAGGAAGACCAGGAAATTCCTCGAAAAACACATCAACAAATTCCTTCACGATAGGTATGCATTCAAGGATGGTTGCTTCCTTAGACTCAATCATCTTATCTAGATAAGTGTTCTCATAGGGAAGTAATATTCACTATTGTGATGATGGTGCTATAGAATATTCATCATCTTCCTTGCACTTGTACAAAATTGGGGGTCGATTCACTATATGTAGAGTGATTTCCCTCTCAGGGTAATTAATTTTGGCTCTATATAAAGTAATCCAAAACATGCAATGAATTGAATAAAATTCCACTAGAGAGTGTATTAAAAGGTTCACAAGAAGTTAAATCCACAAACTGTGACAGGGAGGAGTTATATTCATTGGTTGCAATGATTGGCCCATTTGCCGTTCACACCGACATATTTACTTCCATGATTTGTAGTGGTGTTGGGATTGGTCTACTAAATTTTCAGGATATAAAATAATGCGTAGAAATAGAATAAAAAAGTATGGTCTCTATTATTGAATGATTAACTAGTGTACCTGTCACCACTTCGTTATCGGCGTTCACTTTAGTGGTAGTGATGGAAAAAGCCTGCCCTTGCTGCCCCTGAGGTTGTTGGTTGCCTCTGAAAACCATTTTCTTAGGGCACTAGTTTTCAAAGTGCCCTAGTTCTTTGCAGTTGAAGCAATGAACAATGCGTTGAAGGTAAATAGAGCATTCCTCTCCTCTGTTACAGCTGCTGGTTTTTCTTGTTAGCAGTTAATGGCTAGGTGCCCTTATCTTCCACACCTAAAGAATTTCCTCATCCCCTTTAGGCAATTTCAGGGGTGCTTATTTCCACACCTTTGTCAAGTGGGGTGATGGAATTTCTTATCACCATTAGATTTATCCATCAGACCACCAGAATTGAAGTCCACATTACGCTTCTTATCCTTATGATACCCCTAAGATTTTCTGATCTCTATTTCAAATTTGAGGGCACATCAGATAATTTCCTCATAGCTCTCGAAGTCATGGATCACTAGGGCTTTCCATGGGATACATTTTAGTCCACCAAAGAAGCGATAAACCTTGAATTTAGGGGTAACAACAAAGCCAGAGGCATATCGTACAAGCCTTGCGAAGTTTTCCTCATACGCTCCGATGGGATTCATCATCTTTTTTGTTTGAGGGAAAGGAAGTCCATTTCTATCTTAAGTCAGAGGGTACAAGGAAAATATTTGTCATTTTTTTTAGAAATCCTTCCATTCCAATGCCTCAATCTCCTCCTCAGGCTTGGTATTTTTCATCAATGTCCACCATTGATTAGCTTCACCCTCCAAACGATAATTACCTTCTATTGTTTAGAACATTGAAGGATGAATAATATATTCTCAATGGAGTTGATCCATTTTTCTGAGATTGAGGTATCATATGATCCTTTAAAAGTAGGAGTCCTTTTCCTCATGAAGCTTTTGATTGTGGATTGTTCTTTCTTGGGGGGTGGGGGGTTGAACATTCCTATTGACCCATGTTTCTATTCAAAACTTGAGTTAACCGAGAGAGTATCATGAAAAAGTTTGTGATTCCTACTCCCATCAGATTGGGCATCTCATTAGAACAGTCATCACATTGATCTTCGCATCAGTTGTTAGCCTGAGTCCTCCTATTACCTGCCATTGTCTAGAATAAAAGGAAAGTTAGGGGTAACACATAAAGGGTAATCCAAATACCAAAACGAATGACTTATAAATTACTTTTATTTTCTTAACTTATGAATTTATAAGCTTCGATCTACGTTATCCAGGATCTACATCCCAACATATATTCTTAGGGGAATTTTTTTATTCCATTAATAATGGTTCATACCAAGCTTTACCAAAGCATGTACCCCATGAGTTTTTTAATCAAGAGTGCAACAAGACCCGTTGTCATGCACCAGTTCCCATTCGAGTCTAGCTCAAAGCAGTGTTTTTGGGTTTTACCCCTAGATACATCTGTGCCAGAGCCACCTCTACCGAGTCCTATCTAGATAGAGATGTATTTAATTGATAATCCGCTTACTCAATACTCACCAAAATTTAGGTATTTTTTATTATACTTTGTCTTATTCTTAAGGCTTTCACTAGTGATTTATAATCCTAATCCCAAAAATAACTAAACCTATCCTCTGATACCAACTATAACAAACCTGCTTTTTATTACACACATAAACATGATTTTTTACATAAATTATTCACTTGATACAACATATAATATTGAGAGGTATAGTTTTTTTGGGACTTAAGAGAATTACATAACAACTTAAAACATGAAACACAACATCTTTATTGAAAACTTTCTTTACATGACCACTACATTCCCTCATAATTAGCATTGCACGGGATAACCTGAGGACATGGATAATAAAAGGGTGAGCTATAAATACCCGTAAGGGAGTAAAAAAGGAATAAAATGAAGAATACAATACATGTTAGGAAATAATAATATCAATGGATCATAAGAGAAACATGAACATAAAGGCAAGATATAGCATGATTATCATAACTTGGAAATGTGGAAACAACAATTAAACATGATATTAGCATGATCTAAGGCTCATTACACATGGAGCATAAGTAAACCCTAATTTAACTTGACACTACTTGAATTATCACCTATACCCATGGTTTAAAACCGTGGGTATATCCCTTGAAACTATGGATATAGGATATACCCACATTTTTAGAAACCGTGTGCTGGAATGCCATCCCAATCAGTTTATACCCACGATTCCCTGAAAACTGTGGGTATAGACCAAGGAAAATTGATATTACCCACAGTTTGTTAAACCATGGGTATAGATGTATACTCAAGATTTTAAAACTATGGGTATACTGATTTACAGTGCCCCATATTTACCCACGGTTTACCAAACCGTGGGTATAGACAGGTTCCCTAGGCTGAGCAGCTGCACCTCCCTACCATTCTGCACCTTCACCTATGTTAGCACATATACATGGAATGCCAAACCAGATGTTCGATAATCCAAACTAATCCCCAACATATAAATATCTAAACTTGAAGTGTTAATCCAATCTATGTATGGTTAAATATATGATCCTCTCTATATAAAAATATCATCCTTTCCTCATTCATATTAAAATGAAAGCACAATACTGGAATAAGATGATTTACAAAGTTTAGTGAAAATACTACTTTCCATATTGGTTATACAAGACAACATGGATACTCTAATAATATAAATACTAATTGGTTATACATCGTGACTATAAAAATCCATTAAATGGTTATACACCCTATCCTTTATTCAAAAATTGGTTATACACCACAATTTAAAACTCCCTCAGTGATTGGTTATATACCACATCTAAAAGACTCCTCCTAATGTTTATATACCCCACCCACAATCTTATTTTTAGAGTTGATCAAGTGTAGAAAAATATACTTCTTTAAATGGTATTCCTCAACAAGAGTGTTGGATCACTATATCTTGTGTCTAACTACTTGGAGATCTTTAACATCTTTTGAGAAAGGTATACTTGTCTTGAAACTTCCTCTAGATCTGGGATTATTTGGATCTACTCAATTTTCGACATTATGGAGCTTCATCCAAAATGTTTTCCTTCTAGTTATTCTTCTTTCAAAACACTATGATTCTGGTTCTTCATACCTCCTTTGACCCAAATGCACTTTTGATGAAATTAGATCATAAAATCCCCTTCTTCAACTCTTTTTCTTAGTAACTTTCAATATCTCATTCTCAATATTAACTCTTTTTCATATACTTAACTCATGTGATAATACCCCTTTATATATAATGTTTTCCTCTTATAGATGTGGGAATGTATGAGCTTTAATTTTAAATTATGAATACCTCAATAATTGACTACTTTACAATCTTCCAAAGATATTGGTATTTGACTTTGTCAATGCTCCCACAAAATTCATCATCGACTATATTTAACTCATCCTAAAATCTCATCTGGAATCATGACCATTACTTCCTTGAATATTTATAGTTGAATGTTTAGATCAACATCATAATAGTGGTTAGATTTATAATAATTAAATTCCCTTTTTCAATCTTCCAAAAAGTGTTCTGTTGATGTAATGAATATTCTCATTATGGTTATTCCGTTTCCTCAACTCGAACTTAAACACTGGCATTCTTAATAGCCTTATATGACAACCACTAATCACTTTATCAGAAACTATCCAACAATGGCATCCTCAAGAGTCCCTTAGACTCACATCAATAGTATAGTGGTACCTGATAGTAACCTCCATTAAAATAAGTCATTCCTTCCAAAAGAATCCAATATATGTGGTACCCAAACTCAAGAGTTATACCTCAATATATCTAATCCTGAGCAAATAGTCTCAATACCCAAAGTAAAATAACGATCACCTCATAGAAACTACTGGATCTCTCCTACAATGATATATCAAATTAAAAATTAAACAACACTAGTTGGAATCCACAAGCCATTTCTAAATAATGATCTCACATCCTCACATAGGCTTTGCAACTCACAAAACAACCCCAGGAAGAATCTAAAACCAAACCATATAGAAATTATCCTACTAAAAATTCAAAAATAACAACCCCATTTAAATGGACTCTAAAAGCGATAGGATCCGACCAATATGATCTATGTATAAAATTTCTCAGAATGTGGTACTCACAAGTCCACCTACCCAGCCCCTCCCCCTCCCTCCCCACTTGCCCAACCCCTCCCCTCACTCCCCACTGCCCAGCTCCTCCCCCAGCCCCTCCCCCTCCCCCCTGCCCAACCCCTCCCCTTCCCTCCCCACTTGCCATCCCCTCCCCCTCCCCACCTACCCATCCCCTCCCCCCCACTACCCATCTCCTCCCCCAACCCCTCCCCTCCCCCTGCCCATCCCCTCCCCCTCCCTCCCCCTGCCCAGACCCTCCCCTTCCCCACTTGCCCAACCCCTCCCCCTCCCTCCCCACTGCCCAGCTCCCCCCCAACCCCTCCCCCTCCCCCTTCCCAGCCCCTCCCCCTCCCTCCCCACTACCCAACACCTCCCCCTACCCCCTGCCCAACCCCTCCCCCACCCTCCCCACTACCGAGACCCTCCCCCTCCCCCTCCCCCACCCAGCCCCTACCCCCTGCTCAGTCAAGTAGAATGGCATATTTAGAGAAACTTTTGGATAAAAAAGAGATGAAATAAAATACACAAACATGTATTACAATGTCATTAAAAAAATGATATATATATACAAAGAATCCACCATAAACAGAAAATGTTATCAATATTCAAGACTTTCTCGTGTTAAAAGATTAAAAATCAAGAAAAATCATAAGGGTGCATACCTTTTGAAAGTACACCATGATCAATGATTTCTGAATAACATCCTGATCCTTTTCAAATGCGATGACAGTTCAATTTATCCAAAACATACACAAATCTACAACCGAATATTAAAATTAAAAAGTTGGAGTAAAACCTGAATTATGATTCCACTGAACAAGATTTTTCTTTTGTGTTTGGAGTCTTCCTAAAACACAAAAACCACATTAAAAAATATGAGAAAGGAAAGCTAAAAACCAAAAACAACATATGAAACTTCTAAATCAGTTAGTCAACTCTGAATATTAATATAACTATCAGATCACATACCAATCAGTCAAGTACAATGACATATTTAGAGAACATTTTGGATAAAAACACATGAAATAAAATACACAAACATATATCGCAATTTCATTCAAAAATTGATATAAATACAAAGTATCCACTATAAATAAGAAATGTTATCAATATTCAAGGCTTGTTCGTGTTATCAAGATTAAAAAATAATCTCCTCATCTCACCCCCGCCTAGCAAATTCCCCTCCCCCTCCCCCTCCCCCTCCGCTCTACCCAGCCCCTCCCTCATGCCTAGCTCCTCCCTCATGACCAGCTCCCCCTGCCCATCCCCTCCCCTCCCCCTCCCTCATACCCATCCCCTACCCCTCCTCCCTCATGCCTAGATCCCCCTACCCAACCCCTCCTCCTCCCCATATTTACTGTATACCAATCAAAGATAAGATTCATTGACATCCCAAGGCATATAGTTTTTTAGGAAAATAAAATACATAGGGAAAGTGTTTTAGTTTTTGGTTTCATGACTGAACTGCATAACAATATAATCATAAATCGACGACTAAAAGGGGAAAGGGTAAATGACCGTAGGTTACTTGCCTTTACTTGTAGTGAAATCATAGTCATGATCACATTAACACCACAATTTTGTGCCAAGATTCGAGGTATTGCCTCAAAAGAAACTGTAATAGCTTCATAAGGCCACTGTGTAGAAAGAAAAAAAACACAAAAAATATGAATCACTTCGGGAACTACAAATAAGATCCTTTACATTTAAATAAAAAGATCAGAAGTAACCAAACCTTCTCAATGCCTTCAATATATGATCTATTCTACTTCAAAGTGGAGGACACAGTCATACACGCCCGATGAAAATCCTCTGCATGCCGAGTATATGAAAGATAGATGAAGTCAATGCAGCCCCCTCCCCTCCCAACCCTCCACTGCAGCCCCCCCATCCCTCCACTGCAGCCCCCATCCCAGGCCTCTCCTCCACTTCTAAGGCCAAGATTAGATGGTGAGATAATAATAAACACACCAAACCAAAAAAACATATATGGCATGTGAAAATTACCTAAATAATTGTCAAATAACACCCCTAATGAAAACATAATCCAAAATGCATTTCATTTCATAAAGAAATTCACATACAAGCAATCCACCAATACAAAAAAAAAATTAAACTCCAACACAAGTCTCTCTGCTAAGTCAGAAATAGAGGGGATTAATATCCCCCCATCACCATCATCACCGTCCCCATGTCCAGCATCATCATCATCAGCAGCAACATTAGCAACAACATCATCAGCAACAACATCATCAGCAACAACATCACCAATCATACCATCAACATCATCATCATCAATCTCATCACCAACAATAGCATCAGCAACATCCTCGCCAGCTCTATTGGTACCACCATCATCGCCACTGGGACACTCATGGGAATCACCTGAGGAAATATTTAAAGAGATCATTGATGCCATACATGAATAAAAAGTGGCAGCAACCTCTGATGGTAGTGACTGAATCAAAACTGACATAGCTTTCATGGAATTTTCATTCATTAGCTTACTTCTTCATTCTCCTCTAATGCTATTTTCTTTGTCGCATCTAATTCAGCACACAAACTTTCCAACTCAGAGGCCTTAGAGGCTTTAGAGGAGTCCGATGATGACCAATACCTAGAGGGGAACATGTTTTTTCCTGGTCTACAACGGACTCTTCCTGGATGCTCCACACCTAAAACCTGACTCAAATGATCATTTGGCCCTAAGTTGTCAGCTTCCTTCTCATCCACGGCCTCCAAGGCAGACTGTTGAAATTATAAACATATTAAATTATGAATTTTGTATAAATGTTTGAAATATAAATAAACAAACTTACAATTTTATCTTATTTTTTTGAATTAAATGCAGTTCCATCTTTTTTTTCCTATTGAAGATGAATAATTTGGAATGAGGTACAGGACCTTCAATTCCCAATACAGCTTGATGCATATGAGAAATGCACAAATTTTTATTACAACCATATATGATAAATTCAAAAAATTAGATTTAAGTGAGTTGCAACAAAGACCTACCAACATTGAGGTAAATGACAGTCGTAACCGATTCTTGGTTTTCTGAAATGGTTTTTGGAAGTGGGTTTCAAAGAAATATACTACTTGTTTAGGAAAAATAGATAAGCCTTCTCCTAGTATAAGATGTGATTTCCAGGATACATGGACTAACCAAGGGAAGACATGAATAAGTTATGATGACATGTTATAAATAAGGACATTATTTTAATTCAGATGAACATACCAACCGCTTCTCATGCCCGAGCATTGTAGTACACCCCAATGTGTGTAAATATGTCATTTAATCTGTGTTTTTTTTGTTTTTCACTGACACTTCCTAAGAAACAAAAAACAATAGAAGTAATAGATATTAAATTTTATATAAAAACCATTAAAGATGGGTAGTACCTTATAATGTTCAGTCTTCCAATGTGTGATCATTTTTTGATATTTACTTTTTGGACAGTCAGGGTTTGTGGGTACACCCTATAACTCAGTACCCACTCCGCTACTCCAACCAATATGTAACTCATACTTGTATGACCGCCAATACTCTCCAAGATCACTCAACCTAGTAGCTTTGGCATCTTCACCATTTGGAAAGTTAAATCGACTCTGCAATGAACATGTTAAGTCATATAAATACACTACTAATATAAATATAAATTTATAAAATTTCTATACCCATATCTGCACCCATTACCTATCCTTGATGTCCGCACTGATATGTCTCCATGATACTGGTTCCACCAGAATGATATCATGATATTTGGCTAAAGTATCCATGAAACTTCTACGCTCCTTATCATTTTTACCTACCATATGATTTTGAGAATTGTAATCCACCATAATCTGAGTTTCACGATTCCAGGCATACCGTATTTGAGTGCGCCCACGTTGCCTACTAGAAGATCCCACTAAATAAGATAAGAGGTGAAAAGAGAAGAGTTAAGTGACAATAAAATAGGACAAAATTGAAATTCTATAATTTTAAACGTTTATAATTAAAAAACATGTTGCAGGATTTTGAATAGGCTATGAGGCATCTATGGACTCTGCTGGATCAACATCCTATGAAGGAAGTATCTATTCCACAACATGATCTGGCTGATCTTCATGAACAGGAGTGGAAACTGAAGGAACAGACTCAATATGTGTAGGATGGATGGTAGGAAAAGGAGGTGGCATAGACATGTCAGAATATGCGTAGTAGGTATGGGGATACATGAATAGATATGGAAATTGTGTAGGTGAGAACATCGGCCGAGCCAGCATGGACATGGAATGGGAAAACGAGGGTAAATGGGATGATGAATGCGGCATTTATGGGAACATCCCAGGGGTCTCAAGGTGAGGGCAGACATGTGTGGTAGATGGGATGTCCACTGATGGGTCTGTGTGGGGAGTGGTAAGACAGGAGCTCCGCCTAGGTCTAGGAGGATCCCTGTTCGGTCCCATACTGGGAATATTAAACTCTGGAGTTATATATCCCTAAAATAAATTTAATCAAAAATATGAATTTTATATTATATGTAATGCAGAAGATAAATATTAGAATTATTATACTCACTGAAGACAACACTGGCTCACGTCTAATAGGATCAACATCAAATAATCTCTTCTTGTGAGCTTCTGTTGTTTTCTTCATAATATGCATAAGAATGAAATACATATTTTTTGGCAAGAATTTTTACAAATCATACATAAAACTTAGAATCAAAAGAAGACAAAAAATTTCATAACATCTTTCAGTAATGATAATTTACAACCAAGTTGTACAATTGTTAAAACCACATTTTAAACCCAGTTTTCTGAATTGAAATAAATATAATTTTATGAAACAAAACCAAAAAATACTAAAACATACATATCATTCCAAACTAAAACTAAATTAAAGTAATTACATTAGTACCAACCACAGAAACTCACGTCAAGGTAAACTGAATGAACTCTGAATATATATGGTTGCTTTTATATATTACCCTCCACTACCTCAGGTTTAACATCATCTATCACAATGGGACAATTTGTGTCATCAAATACAATATTTTGGCTAACACCAATGGGGGTGTCAATGGTGAAAATCTCATCCCTAGAATAATGAAAAATATTTCTTGGGATTACTTCATTAATGACAACATAATCAGGTTTCAGATGATCTTTCACATAAAAAAATTGTTTTTCCATTGATGCCAAAATGTATGGTTCATTAGTATGTAGGAATCAACACATGTCAATAACTCTAAATCCACAATCATCAGTAAATGTACAATGTCACGTCATTGAATCAAACCATTTACATTTCATCATAGTGACTCGACCTTGAGAGTAGTAATCTAATAATAATATTTTCTCAACCAGTCCATAATAATACACATCTTCATATCGAGTTCGAATATCTGATACATTGGCATAACAATCTGTTCTAGCAGTTAACATAATTCCATCATGCTGTGTTATCATTTTCACTGATCTATCAGTTGTAACAAATTTATATCCATTGATTATTAAAGATTTGCTGTCACGAACCAAAGAATTGGGACCAAAAGCCAATGCTCTTAATTCTTGATAAATGAAGTCAGCAGGTAAAATCAATACCTGAAATACATATGAGTAATATAATTAAATATATATCTATATTTTAAGGTATTTAATATAATGGTCATACCTTTTATTTCAACCAAGCTAGGAAATCTTGGCTATGCATAGCCTCTCTATTTCTCAACAGCAAATACCGATGAATTCTACTTATAATTTGTTTATGTTATCTACATAAAATGACAATAAAAGTATAAGGTATATGTGATATGATATCATATGAGATAACATATATATATATATATATATATATATTCAAATTACTTACTTGATATAGGCATCGAACAAACCATAATTAAACAAGACTGTATGATGTGCCATATTCTGCTCTTCAAAGCTCAATGTAACCAATGTACATGACCCGACAATTCCACCTGTTTGGGGAAGATATGGAAACGAGGGTTGAATTTACTCATAATACTTATCTTCATTTCTCATTGGTCAATTATGTCTTGTTCTCACATCAGAAAAATACATTGAACAAAAATCCATACATTCTTGGGCAAGATAAGTCCTCACAATGGAACCTTCAGAATAATTCTTATTTTGGACATATGATTTCATTGTGCACATATTTATTTCAGTGGGATACATCCACTGAAAAGAGACTGGTCCCCCAAGAAGTGTCTTAGTTGGAATATGAACTGTTAAATGCAGCATGCAAGTAAAAAAGGATGGAGGAATTTTTTTACAACTCACAAAGAATTAACGGTGCCTCTTGCTGAATTTTTATCAACAATGATTTGGATAACCTTTTATCACAAAGGTCTCTAAAAAAATGACACAAACAAATCACTGTCTCCCTTACATTATTGGATAGAAAATTCTGAATAGCTATTGGAATCAATTCATGAAGAAGGATGTGATAATCATGAGTTTTTAAGGATTTCAATTTCAAATGTCTTCTATTGACTCATTTAGATATATTGCTGGAATAGCCATCTGAAACCTTTATATTCTCCAATACTGCCGTAAATTGATCTTTCTCTGTTGGTTTCATCACATAAGAATCACATGGAACTTTTCATTTATTTTCACCGATACAACCAGGATGTAGTTCTGGTCAAATACCCCAATCTAATAAATCCCAATGAGATTGGAAGTCATCTTTGGTCTTCCCCTTAATATTCAAAAGAATTTCAAGAAAAATTTCACATATTTTTTTAATATGCATTATGTCTAAAAAATGACGTGACAAATTAGTAGACCAATATGGAAAAAAAAAACTTCTCTTTTTCCAATTGTAAGTGACTTCAGAATTAGCATTCTTCCTCTTTCGAGATTTCAACTGACCTTTCCCTAATGAAAAGCTGAAATATTTTAATTAATTAAGAACATCACTTCCTAACATACGTTGAGGTGGTTATTCAGTGTTAACATTATTATCAAAACTCTGACGATTCTTCCTATATTGATGATCTATTGGAAAGAATCGGTGATGCCCCCTGAAACTCAAACTATGACGATATTTAATCCTTATCGATTGTGTATTCTTCATACAAATAGGACATGATAGTTTTCCCTTCGTGCTCCACCTAGACATCATTTCATAGGCAGGGAAATCATTTATGGTCCATAGAAGGGCATCACACATCTGAAACGTATTCTTCAAAGAAGCATCAAATATCTGCACACCTAAATCCCAAAGTTGTTTCAACTCTTTTATTAAAGGTTGAAAGTAGACATCTATATCATTACCAGGATCCGAAGGTCCAGATATCAGTATACTCAAGAAATTGAGAGGTTTTTTTCATACACATCCATAGAGGAAGATTATAAACATGAATAAAAACTGGCCACATGCTATGAGTAGTAACCATCTGACCAAACAGATTAAAACCATCACATGATAGGCCCAATATGACATTACGCACCTCAACTAAAAAATCAGGATGTTGTGCATCAAATTTCCACCATGCCAATCCATCTACGGGATGGAACAACTCATGCTTACCTTTAATTATCTCAATATCGTTCCATCGCATATCTACTAAGATTTTTGGAGACATGAATACATTTTGAAGTCTAGGAATCAATGGAAAGTTCCACATGACTTTCTGTGGAACACAAGATGGTTTTCAATCTGCATTTGTTTTCCATTGAGATGTACCACATTCTTTACAGTCATTATGGTCAACTATTTCCACCAAAAATGAACTACAATCTTTCGAACATGCATGGAATTTATTAGTAGCAAATCCAAGATACTTAATTAACTTCTATTCCAGGTAATGATTTGAGGGAATATCTGCACCATCAGGAAGCAAGTCCTTCAAAAATGTAAGAATATAATCAATGGCGGTATTATAAATACCATACATGGTTTTTCCATGATATAACCGCATTAAAAATTCCAACTTGTCCAGTTTATTACAATCTTGATATACTAGAGTTTTGGAATCATCCAATAAATTTTTCACTCTTTCAACATTGTTGTCTTCAATATTTTCCTCATGTGTACTGATATCATTTTCTTTTTGCACTGACATGCTATCTCTCTCAGAATGATGCACATATGGAAACCAATCAAATATCAAATTCTCTATGCCACTTTTTTCATTTCATTTATGAAAAGTCAAATATTGACTCGTCTCCCCATGGTGAAACCAAACATTATAGTTTGCTTGAATTTCAAATTCCTTTAAATGGTAACTAACTTCTTCTCATATTAACCATGGTCTTCCAACACAATTATAGTAGGGACACTGTATACAACCTCCATCTGACGCATTGTTAAATGCAAAATCTAAAAAATTCTCCAAATTATTTTGAAACTCGGTTGAAATCCGATCGGTACAATACATCCAGCTTTTATCCATTCTATAACAAGAAAAAAAAATTATCATTCAATCAATAATGTAAATAATATTTAAAAAATTCATTACAATCAATTTTATTATTAAATTAATCAAAGCATATTAGTAGCTAGAAAAACATATTTAATGACAAGAGAAGTCCATGATTGAATAAGTAGGAAAAAAGGGAAAAAGTTCTACCTTGAGATGTAAACTAAAGAAAAAAGTTAAAAAAGACACTCCCAATTGGTCATTGATAGGGAATAAAAAAGAAAATTTCATTGTAAAATACTACTTTATAGATACAGAGGCATTATACACATGGGAAGAAAATTTTATTTTAATAAAATGAATTTATAATTTTATAGATTATTTGGTAGGGGTTATTTTATGGGGAATAAAACATTCAATGAAAATATAGTAGTTATAACTTTAATGTTTTGGAATTAATATTGAAAAAATGCTTCAAGGTATCGTGTAAAGTTTGTACAACATGATGCTTAAAAGATATAATTTTTATGGATTCTATTGGAACTTTGGAATATTTTTTCATTTGGAAAAGATATTTTTTTTAAATAAACATCATGATATACTTGGGAGTATTGAGAATCAATGTTTTAGGGTTTCATCCCCATTAAAGGAATAAAAGTTAGAAACATATTGTAAATTCTTTATAGAAATCACAGAACATGTGTGATATTCTTGAATAAGACTATGGAAGGTGTGACCATCCTATTCATGATGAAAATGAATGCCTCATCATTATACTATCCTGAAAAAGTTTGAGTTTTGATACTCAAAATCCTCAAAAGAAGAATAGAAAAGTGAAGGAGAAAGATTTAGTTGTGGAAGCTTCACCCAAAGTATCCAAAGGGGAAAGTCCATTGATCTTGGATAGTGGATTTTATGTTCACATGAAAAAAGATTTAAAAACATTGAAATCTGTTGAAAAATGGAATAGATTCTTAGTTACCTTAATAAATGATGGGTCACTAAAGGTTAAAGGAGTTAGTTTAATTGTTATTGGGAAAGAGAAGCTTAAATAAAAAAACACTCTTTATGTCGATGGATTAAAACACAATCTATTAAGTGTTTCTCAACTTCATGATAAATGAAATATATATTTTTAGGAATTATGGGTTATTGGCTGAGAACATTGAGGATGTAAGAGTGGTTAAAAGAGGATAAGAGTGCTATAGGCAATTTATTCCAAGTGGGTGATGTAAAAAATTCATGTTATCTAATCATGAATGAAGAGAATAAATTATAGTATCGGAGGATTGGAGAATATAAATGTTCTATTTTTTAAAAAGGAGTTGGAATCTCTTTTTATTTTTATAGGAGATGATAAATGGAGAATATATAGAGAGTGTTCCTTATTGGGGAGACTTAGGGAGTCAGCAGTTGAAACTTAGAGAAGAGTTCATGTGTTGTTCCCCATGTTTTTGATTAAGGGGGTAGTGATTAGATATTAATTAAGACATTTCTAGTATAGTTTTGATCTTTATTCTGAGGGTTAGATAATTAGGAAAACCATTATTCATTAAAATAGTTCAGTGTTTAAAAAACATTTTTAGTGTTTGATTACTATGAAATTGTTAATGAATAAAATCAATTTAGGGATATTGAATGAAATTTTTATGTTTTATTTACTACAATAGTACTCATTGATGGTTAATAAGTGAATTAGAGATAAGTTTAAGAAAAATTAATAAAGAAAATCCATCAAATTCCATGTCTATATCATGGTTGTAATGACCTTTACTTTTTTATGGGAATTTACCATTGAATAAATTATATGTGGGATATTTCATAAAAAATAAAAAAATATTATTAAAAATTCATAACTTTACATGTCTATAATATGATCATTGTCTATTATATACATTAGATATGTAGTTGTTAGAATGTGATAATTAGAATTGGTTCATATTAAGGGTAATGATGAGAGATAATTTATATAAAGGGGTAAATGATGGCCTCACCTAGTAGGAAATAAGTTTTTTGAAACACAGTAATCTGAGCTTGGGAAAATATTTGGATATAAAGGGTAGGTTTACTAATAAAAACCAAAATACTTAACTTGAGGATGGATGGGAAGGATCCATCTCCCAATGTGTTTTGATATTTTTTAAGTGTTTTTTGAAGTGATGAAAATTTAAGAGGGGTGTGATTATGGTAAAATGATATAAATTCAATAAGTAGTGTAAGATTTATTAGATATATTAATTGGTATAAAAATATAAAATGGTATCATGGCCTTATATGACTCAATAAATGGTGTTGAGAAACCACTTTAGATTTTTATACTAGATCTGGAATTTCATCTTGTGATGAAGAGCCTCAAATGATGTTGAGCCTCATAGAGAATTAAAGTTGTTTCAAAGCCTCATATAAAATTTTCAGTTGTGTTAAGTGAAATTTTGTTGTTGATAAATGATATCATTTCATATGTAAATTGTTATAAGGCTACTAAAATTAATAAAATTCAATACATGTAATTAATAATAACTTTCATGGAATTTATGTTTATTTGTTTGTGTGCTAATAATGTGGTGTTAGGTTATTTTTTTTAAGATACCAAAATTTGTAGGAAGTAACGTTTCATAACCAAAAAATAGTTACAATGTTTGAAGTATTATCTATATAATTAGTGTAAATAACTGAATGCATTTATGGGGATTTGGGTATGGGAACATATAAACTATTTATTCTTATCCATAAAAAGGATATCCATGTGAGGAAAGGAAGGTTCATGGATATCAAGTGGTGTCATAAGTCCATCATGAAAAAGTGATATCTATTAGTTAAAAATGTGGTGTGACTCACACACTTAGTACTTTATTGTTTTTTTATGATGGTTTTGTGTAATTATGATTGAGATTACAGGATGTGTAGAAGAAAGAAAAATCTCAAGTTATACATATTTTTATAAGTAAGCGAGTTACATACAAAACTTTGATGTTATTGAATATATCAAGTTTATAATTATTAGGATTAAAGTATTCATCAATAACTAAATGATAAGTATTAAATTAAATTGCTAAAAATATTTTAGTAAAACATGGTTGAAGAGAGGAAATTATTAAAATCCTAGAAAATAAAAATTAGGAATTATTTTTATCTAACAAGTGGAATTGATAGTGGTAAAAGATCCAAAGGTTTAATCAACACATGGTTTAAAGATAACCTAAATGTTTGAATGTGGTAAATGGATCCAAATTTTCAAGATATGGAGTTTGAGGAATAGGTTGAAAGAGATCAATATAAAATGTGTTGTAAATGAATTTATTGAGAAAGGGGGAGAAAAAACTATCCAAATATGGATTTTAAAAGTCGAGGAGAATAAAAATGTACCAAAAATGATTTAGTGGAGACCATTAAAAATATAAAACATGTATTGTATGGATGACGGGGGAGTATATCTAATCAGGCAACCCTATGTTATTATCTAATAAAGGGGGGAGAATGAAAATAAAAATATGTATACGAATTCCATTTTCATTATATTTAAAAAAAGGGGAGTGAAAATAATACACCATAAATATGTATTATTTTGAATAATTTATAGTTAAATGTTGGTGGAAGATTTATAGTATTACCATCAAGAAAATATAAAGGGAGATAAAGTTTCAACCAGGAGGTTGTGTGTTGGATTTTTTTAAAATAAGTGTTATGTTTTCTAATAAATAATTGTGTTTGATAATAAAAGTCACAAATTAGAGTTTTGATATTGTTTGGAAGTTATTTAGGAAGATAAGTTGAAGAATGATAAGTTATGAAAAGTGTTTTGTAAGTGGGGTTGGAGATAATCTAGAATTGAATTTGTTAAAAATGTAAAACTCGATATTCTAAAAGTAAATTGATATTGGATGTAAAGGTTGTGCATTCTAGATGTATTGTGTTACAGAATTAGAGAACCAAGATGTTCTGAGAAGAAGTTTTTGTTAACTAGAAGTTTGGAAGTTAATTATATAAGTTTTTTTAAAGTGTAAGTCTATAAATTAATTAGGAAAGTTAAGTTTGAATATTTTTGGATAAGTTTAGAGCTTTGTAAGATGAGTAATTGGCTATTTTTGGAAAATTAAGCCTGGAAATTGGGCACATTGGTTATTCTGGAAGTTACAGGAATAACCCATGGAATTAACACAAGTCTTGCTCCATGATTTAGGTTTAAATAAAACTGGGAAAGGAAATGAAAATCATTAACCTTATATACATAATATCTTCCATGACGATGCATAATAAATGGTAGAAGAGGAAAAATTAGTAAAGTTTATATAGGATCCTATATATAAGGATTACCTCAAAAATATAAATCCTACAAATGGGTTGATCTATACTTGTAATATAGAAAAGGAAAGCACTCTTTGTATATATAAGAGTAACTCATGCCAATACTTAAGTTATCTTTCTAATTTTAAGATTGTAAAAGGAGAATTAGTGAGAAATAAATCAATATTAGTGTGTAAAGTCTATTCACAAGTTAAAGGAGTTGAATTTGATGATACCTGGAGGAGAGGGAGCCGAGAGGGGGGAGCAGGGACATTGCCGGAGCTGGGGGCAGTGTGGTAAAGGCTGGGATGTTGAGGCAGAGGTGAAGTCTGGGAGGTTTAGGTTGGGAGCGGAGGCGGAGCCGGGAGGTGGAGGTTGGGAAGGGGACGAGATGGCCGGGAGGTGGAGGTCAGATGGCCAGGAGGTGGAGGTCAGAGAGGGAAGGAGAGGGCCGAGAGGTGGTGGTCCGATGGCCAGGAGGTGTTGGTTAGGGAGGAGAGGACATGACCGGGAGTCGGAGGTCTAGGAGGTAGTGTTGAAGTGTGGGGAGCACGATGGAGCCCGATACTTAGGGGTTGAATACCCATGGTTTAAATGAAACCATAGGTACAGACAATTAAAAACCATCTATCCCCACGGTTCTTGAAACTGTGGGTATATATGCGTGGGGATAAACCCCATTTCCAGTAGTGTGAATTATAATGAGAAAAACCTCGTTTCACTTGATGTATCATGATACTAATCTTTACCCAATGCATTGGAGCTCTATCTGGGAACACCCTTTTTAATTATTTCATTTCATGCATACGTGTGCCGCATGGATCATATAACATGGATTCATTAAAAAACATAATTTATTCCATGATTAAGGAATAAAGAATTCATACATGAAACTCTATAATCAATAATTAGATATTCATAAAGTTTAAAACATTTGATAGAGAAATGGGTATGGTATTCACTATACAATGACTATGTCTTGGAAAATCACAGTGCAAATTTGGCAGCATAACAACGTGATATAAGAATTCATGAAAATGGTTGATGAGAGAGAAAGGGATGTATAATCATATTTACATGAAATGTACAGTAATTTGGTAATATATATACATTTTTTAACATATGTAATGGAATTTATATTCATAATACAAAATAATTTAATGAAAGTAGATGAGGATAGACAAATCCCTTACAGAATTTCGGCATAGTAAGAGGTGTACGTGGGAGGTATTAATGAGAGATAAAGGGTTATATCATCATTAAAAAATAAGGAGGGAAGTATGGGGGAGGTGTGAAATCATTCCCCAACATTTTTAATTGAAAATAAAAGGGCATAACAACATAAAGAAATTTGGACAAAAATGAGAAAGGAAGAAATCCCTTACATGGAAGTGTGATCCCAAAGGCTTGGGAGAGGCTTGAGAGAAGCTTCTAGGGAGCTTGGGGCACCTTGGGAGGATTATAGAGAGAGTAGGTAAGGGGTTGGTATAGCTAAAAATGATTTTAGTGAAGAGGAAGTGGGATCTTGGGTGGGTTTATATTAGAAAATATAAGGAAATTCTTTATTATTTAGGTTTGGGACACCACACATTAAACTAATAAAAACAACAAACCAATCCATGGTTTTTTCCAAAGGGGATTGGAAAACATTATTTTATAATGCCATTGTCCGAAATTCTTAAAATATTAGGCTTTCTTATGTGGAGGTGAGTCACACTCTCAAGGAAATCAATTTTAAAGACTAAAATGTTTTATAAGTCTTGGAGGGTCCACTAAAGATTTATAAAATAAATGACAAACCTAAAATAAAATAATTTTAATGTTAAAACATATATTGGATGAAAATACCATTTATAGTATTTTATTACATCACTATCGGGTCATTATGATGTCATAAAACACATTATATATTTAAATGGTATTTAATTTTTATCTAAAAATTCAACTGTCCTAGAAAATTATGAAAAACTCACTATTGGATAATTTTGATGTACTGATTCCAAAATTAATATTCATTTTATCTAAATAATTTTCTGAATTTTTGAATTTTTAATTTTAAATTAAAAATCGATATTTATCAAAAATTTATGGGTTTTGTCAAAAACAGCTTTCAAACCTTAAAAATTACAATTGTATTCATAAAAATTATACGATTTTTTATATTTAATAAAAATTAATTTAGTAATAATATTTTATTAAAATATTATTTAACTCAAAAAAATCCATTAATTCATAAAATTAGATTTCTTAATTGGCTATTAACTAAAAATACTATTTGTTATTTAAAAACTATTCACAAAGTAACAATAATAAAAAGAATGTATATTTTCTATACAAAATAATTTAAATTATCATAGTGCTAGGTTATTGTTACATAACCACTTATAACACCCACATAAGACTGAAGGGTAAGGTGTGTGATGGTGACAAAATCTTGGGGTGGCTCAGATAACATCGCTCGGGTGGTAATCTCTATCAACTTCCACTTCTCCCATAGGTGGTTCCGTTCGAGCTTAACATATTGAAGCTCGACTTGGGCTTGGTCAAGAGAGAAGCCCAGAGATGCCACCTCACTTTCGAGATATGAAAATTGGGTCTCGTACGGAGAAATTCTACTGGATGAGGCCATCACTTCCTTTGTGTGAGTAAATTGGATTTGTTAAAGCCCAATATTTATACTAATCATGTGATCACTATCCAATGAATATATTAGATATGGTCACAATTAATAATGGTATTTTAAAATTCAAAATCACAAAACCAAATAAGTGCATATGTTATATAACCATTTTTCATATAATACAATTTATTAGATCAATAGGAATTTTCATTGATAAAAGTTTGGGTCGTTATAGTGATCATATCCCCAATGGAATAGAAAGTAAGATGGTATATGCGATATAATAATAATGTCGGTATAAAAATGTCATAATTATCAAATAAAAAATTTAAATCAATCATTATATCCTTCCTTGAGAGGTGTTTATGGAATATAATTACATCAGTTCGTGAGGTGGTAGTCCACCTTACACACGATCAACAATTTCATTTACCATTTGATAGAAGTGGAGATAGATATGGGTAATTACATTAACATTAAACATATAATTATATAGGGGATACTATTTTTATTATATTATCATATTTGAATTTTATTTTAAGGAGTTTGAAGAAGAAATGAAACAAATACGCATGTTTTGGAATGTTATCACTTATTTTGAGAGCCGCTTTAGGTTTATACCTAAAGCCTTCTTACGATGGATTCCTAACAAAAATAATGTCTCTAGGATGTGGGTAGGGATTTAAGGAATATATTTTTCAGGTATTGACTAAACCAAATGGTTTTGGAAGTTTTAATAGGAGAGGATAGTGAGTGGCCTTTTTTAACTAGAGGAGAGGTCACACTTGGAATTTTTAAAAAGAAAATGTGATACCCATGTTTTTATCATGCCAATAGCCTTTAAAATGGGTAATTATCGATACTTATAGGTTATAAGGTAAAAATATGACCAAAAAATGGGGTTTGGAAAAAATTTTAGGTCATTTATAACACTTATCTTCTTAGTTTAACCCCCCCAATAAACCCATTTTTCCTTAACCACGATAATTAATTTTTACTATTTTTACTATTCATTATGGTAAAAAATTAAGTTGACCTTATTAGATAATATAAATTATTATGATTAAAAATATAGAATCTTTTTATATAAATTCAATTTACAGAAGTATTATAATCCAATTTAAAATTAAATATGTAGATGTATTGAAAAAACGAGTTTTCCAAAGAAAAACTTTTAAATTTTTTAATAGTTTTTATATAAAAATTCAACATGAAATTAATTATAATGACCTAAATTAGTAAAATTATAATATCTTTTATATAATTATACTTTAAAAAAATTTTAAAATATAATCTAACTTTGTAAATAATTTAAATGAAAAGACAGTTTTTAATAAAAAATCAGTATTTTTACTATTCATCAAAAAATTTAATCTTTTTATTAAATTATCAAAAAAGCACCCAAAGATATTTTTTACATATATATTTAAAAAATTATTATTTTTTAAAATAAATTTTATAAAATGTGTAAAAATTAATTTTAAATTATGTGCATAAAAGGAGACTAAACAGTCTCTTAGAAAAATCCAGTTTTTCAAAATACAATTATTTTCATTTTAAATGGTTCTTATTTAATTTATAATAAATATATAACCATTGATTTTTTTTATAAATTTGAAAAACATATAATATTCATAATTTAGTTAGTCCTATTCATACCCTCCAACATAACAGATAGGTTATAATGATCATATTTAAATTATATTATTCTAATTAAGCACCGTGTTTTGTTTATACCCGGCATTGCATACATCACAGAGCTATCTAAGAGATTTAATTTATTTAAAAATAAATATGTCATAAATTATCAGGGTGTTACATTATCTTTTAATACTCGTGTTCTGAGTTATATATACCATCGAACATGATGAACCTATTTTAAAATATTTTTGTGTTATATTAAATATTTTGAAATTATAAACCATTACCTATATTTCTCAAATTTTATGGAGGTGAACACATCACCCGTGCATACGTGCAGACTACCTCCTCAATGAAGAAATATATTATGTTTTTCATATTTAATTTTATTATTTAAAAACTATTTTATAACCTGATTCAACACCTTAAAATAATTAGATAATATCATTATGCTTCTATAATAATGATATTGTGCCAAAATAATCACATTATTAACAATACTCACCCATATATTATAACTTGTTTTTATTTGGGTTAATTTAATCACCTACCTGAACAATGATAAAAATTTATGTCATGGATGAATATGAAAACATAAATAATGATATTATGAGACATTAATGAGAAAATAGTGTTTTGTTTATAGTTCTGGAAAGGTTATATTAATATTTAACTTATTATAATTACACCACCCTTTTGTTCATTAAAATTGTTAAAACAATCTTGTCACCAACGTCATCATAAAAAATCATATATAAAATCCTTATGAAATGAAACCATAAAATTATAAATCATTATAATTTTTTTAATCTAGTATATTTAATAATCTTATAATGATGAAATTTTAATATATAAATAAAAATTGAAACATACATTATGAAACTAGTACTAAAAAAATAATCAAAGATAATAATATCCAATGATGAAAATAAAATTTAAATGATTATTTTTTAGAAAATGAAAA
The DNA here is from genome assembly GCA_963277665.1 of Viscum album. Lineage (NCBI taxonomy): Eukaryota > Viridiplantae > Streptophyta > Magnoliopsida > Santalales > Viscaceae > Viscum > Viscum album. Next base: position 1,914,591,488 of record OY728155.1, read on the forward strand.
TAAATTAATTTTATAAAATGTTATAGGTATGAATAATGTTTTTAAATAGGTGATTAAGATTTTATTTTATTTATACATGAGGTTAAATCAATTTCATGGAACTTTGGAATTAAGGTAAGGGTTTTTACATCTCAATTTTATTTCATTGAGATATGATAAGTATTGACCACTTTTTTATTTTTTTGGTTTATATATTGGATATAGATTTATTTTAGCACAATTTTTTATTAAATATTATTTATTTAAAAATCCACCTCATAATCTAACTTTCATGCATTTTTAATTTGAAAGATAACGATGGTGTAGAGGTTTCTTTATCTCAATTTTTAAATCCTTGATAAAAGTTAGATATTTCACACCATGTTTTATATGCCATATTAATTTACATATTGATTTCATGTATGACAAATATATTCAATTTCATGATATTTTAGAGTGTTTTTCGTGACCTCTCTCTCAATTTATTTTTATTTTTAAATTGAAAAATCCATAAGGGATTTTGATAACTAATATATCCTTTCTTGAGTTATAATAACTCTTTATAAACTTATTTCTTATATTATTGGTTTCTTCCACCATAAGATTTTATTTTATTGTGATATAACATACTCTATAAGAGAAAATAACTTTTAAATTCAAATCTTTTACCTTGATGAATTTTTTTTTCTAAAAAAGTATAATATTGTTAAGAATAATTCTCATCCTCTTTAACCATGATTTTTCCTACATATCTATATTTCCCTTTTTCCATAAATTCCCCCTTTATATTTGGAAACCTAATTATGTGTTATCTCATGTGGCCTTCATATTCCAATTTTCGTCTTTCAAAATAAAGTTTCTTAATCCCTTTTTAAGATGTACGTTTCAATAAAGACAATTTAAATTCTTAAAATCGTTTTCCTTCCATGATCATTTATTTTATATTCTACTCCATATTTCCTTGAAATACATTTTAAGAATTTTTAAGGATCCATTATTGAGGGTTCTTTTAAAAATTATTTTTTTAAGTGTTTTCACTTCACCATATTGAAAATGACCTATAACTTCTGTGCAAATGTTAATTTTTTTTAAAAATACTCTATTATGATATCACTTTAATTATCATATTTATCTCAAAAAGATTTATTTCCTTTGAAATTAATTTTCATTAATTTCCCTTTAAATTCTGTTATACTATTTTAGGGGAATACAATCATGGATATATTAGACTAAAAGAGATGAAAATAATGAACTATCGAGGGGGGGGGGGGGGTGAATAGTTCTTTGGAACATAAAAATAATAATCAATTAAAATTTATTATTATATAAAACAGAAAAGTGATGTAGTGTTTATAATATAATTATTTCGAAATAAAATATGAATAATGTATTTTTATAGTAGTTTAGATCACCAAGATCAAATCTACTCTTCAATATTCCTCACTCTGTGAGAAGATCATAACCCACAAAGAAACCTCAATTTTAAAGGAGTGATAACCTATTTATAAACCCTAGAATTTACAATAATAGAAGTCACAACCAATACCTTTCTTTTTATAGGAGTCACAACCCGAACTGACCTAATTTTTTTGTGAGTCACAACCCAATAACTTTCCTTTTGGTTGGTAGAATAACCAACACTGAAATTTCTTTGATTGGTAAAATAATAAATTGACTCTTTAGAAAAAAAGAAGAATAAAAGGTTTTATAAATAAGAACTAGAAAAAAGTTAAAATATATCAGTAATGGATATGAAAGTTGATGTATCTTGATGTCATCAAACCAATTCAGCAGTGTAGAGTCAAACATTAAAGTTCCTTTTTGATGGAATTAGTTAAACAATAGTCGCTGAATATATCAATCGTGTGTCAAGTAATTGTTGATTTTCACTACATGTCATGGTATTTATTAATAGAAAAATATTTAATGGTTACTATTCTGGAAAATAAATACTATGAATCTTCTCCATGAGGGTGTTTCCAAATTCTTCAATATATATTTAAAAATAAGGGTTAAAAATAAAATTGGATACATATTACCATTACCTATATTTTCAATATCATGAAAACCATAAAAAATAATTATTATAACATATATTTTAGGACCATTTCACAATGATACCTACTAATATGGATACAAAATTTCTAGAAGTAATACTCAAATAGATGATACCTACTACCATGGAAGTCCCATGCTATAAAAAGGTAACCTTGAACTTATATATATCATATAAGGGTAAAATTTAAACGAAATGGGCTATGTAAGGGTAACTAATAATTTCTATATGCTGCATAAGGATAGAGAATATTTTTCAAAGCATGCATAAAGATAACTAGCATGTTGCATAAGGTAAATCTTGAACTTATACATATATAAATTGTGTAAAGGTAACTAGAATGATGGGTATGAGTAAGATTAAACTTATACACACCATGTAAAAGTAACTATCATTCTGTATAAGGGTAAGTTTCATTTTTTATATACTACATAAAGGTAAACTAAAGTTGCATAAAGGTAATAAATTAATTCCATGTGATGTGTAAAGGTATTAAAGAACTCACATGAGGTTAAAAGAAAAAATTAGGCATTATTTAAGGGTAATATATAACTTTACATAAGGGAAATATACACTAACACATGCTATGAATGAGTAAAATAAAAATTAATAAGTTTCCTAAGGGTACCTTAAAGTTAGAATAATGGTAAACTGAATTTTATAATACACACATAAGGGTACACAAAATTATACATACCAGTAAAGAAAAGTTAATATACTCTACATAACTGTAAATAACACAATACATATGTTGTATAATTGTAACATCATAAGGTGTGTAAATATAAAATATAGTCACAAAAAGGTAACAATATGGTTTCAATACATATGTATGGGTAAAGAATAACTCACATAAAGGTAGTTTTTTTCTAAAACTTGTGTAAGGGTAGAATGGAAAATATAAAGCTCATGTAAGGGTAATAAGATAATTCTAAAGGTTGCATAAATGTAATATGTAAGTTATATAATGGTAAGGAAAAATTATAAAGATAATGAAAGGGTATAAAGGAAAATTAGTTAAAGGTAAAGAGAAATTAGCAAAGAATGTGTAAGGGTAAATTAAAACTTTAGAAAATTAAATTTTTACAATAAATAATTCAAAATAATAGTATAGAATAATAATAATAAATGAAGAACTATAAAATAATTTAATTCAACAAAATTATTATTATAAAAACCAATAAAATATGTGAGAAAACAAACATATTATATAATTAAACAATTTAAGACAAGTAAATAATTAAAAACAATGTAATTAAAGAAAAAAACATAAAAAATTACTCTAATTAACACACACATGTGATATAAAAATTATAATACTTAAAATAAACTAAATCAAACATTGACACACACATGATTATAGTAAAAAACATAAATAATATGAGATATAAATTTAAACAACATAATATTAAATAATACAAGTATATATGTTATATAATTTAAAATATAATAAATTTGAGGTATTTGAAATTTAAAAAAACATAAATAATTAATTAAATAATAACAACCAGGTTCAGGCACTAACAATCTCCAACATTTTTTAAATTAAATAACAAAACATTCATTTAAATTTTAAAACATCCTCAAAATATTCTCCCCCATTTTGAAATTTATTAAAAAGAAAAAAATATTACTAAATCATTAAAAAAAATTATGAGTAAATATTTTTTAATGCATAAATCTACCATACATAATTGCATATATAATATTAATATAATTAGGACACACATATCAAATTTTAATAGAAGTAGAAAGTAAACATTATATAACATCCATTATATTATAGAATGTGTTTAATACAAAATAATACATTTTCATAATTTTTTTTACAATTAAAAACATGTATATAAAAATATTATGGTTTTAACATAATAAGTTCAAAATTTATTTTCTCAAATTTTACAAAATGTAGTGGTTTAGTAAATATCTAAGAAATTTGTTCTTCAATTGGAATAAAATCTAAACTAATGTATCCTTTATTCACATGATCCCTTAGAAAATAAAATCTACCATTTATAGGTTTTCTTCTAGAGTTTTGTAGAGGTTTTTTATAAATATAAATAACACCAAAATAATTAAATAATATTGGATTTTTATCAAAACTAATATTAAAATCACAAAGTGTTTGTTTAATGCAAATAATTTGTGAAGAAAATAGAAGTATCAATATATCCATCCTCAGTTATAGATAATGAAATTGATAGTTTTTAGAACTCTATGTAATTATATTCTTATCGAGAAAATGACACATACCTATTGTGATTTTTTGGGCAAGTCTACAACCACCAATATCTGAGTCAAAATATGATAATAAATTAAAACAATTCAATTTTGAATAAAATAAACTAGTACTAACCGTTCATTTGATATATCTAATAAAACTCTTAATAACTTTAATATGAATTTATTTAGGATTCGACTTAAATAGGGCACACAAACAAATTTAAAACATTATATCTAGTCTAGATATAGTCAAATAAATTAAGCTACCTATTAATCCACCATATAATTTAACATCAACACACTTTATAAATTCATCCAAATCCAATTTTGAATTTTTACTCATTAGTGTATTAATAAACTTGAATAAAACAAGTCTAAAACTTTTTTGCATGTTATTTAGTATACATATATTGGTTTATGAAAATACCATCTTTTATTTTGTTAATATGTAAACCAAGAAAAAATTTTAATTCTCCAATTAAGATAATATCAAACTCATTAGTCATCAATTTTGAAAAATCAGTAAAAAGAAAATAACTTTTAGAACGAAATATTATATCATTAACATATATTTATACAATAAAAATATCATTTGGAAATATCTTTATAAATAAAGTTGGATCAACTTTTCTTGTATCAAAATTATTTTACAATAAAAAAATCAGCTATTCTTTTATAAAATGATCAAGGAGCTTTATGAAGACCATATAAAGCTTTATTAAGTTTTAAAACATGATTTTGAAAATTTTCATTTTGAATTATAGGGGGCTATTTAACAAAAACTTCTGCATAAATTATTCCATTTAAAGATTCACTCTTTACATCCATTTGAAATAATTTGATATTTTAAAATGAAGAAAATTCTAATAAATTTATAATAGAATATATACCAACAATAGGAACAAAATAATCTTCAAAGTAAATCCCCTATTCCTAATAATAACCTTGAGGAACTAGTTGTTCTTTGATCTTAATTGTGTTGCCATCATCATCAAGTATACTATGAAAAATCCACTCAGTTCCAATTATTTTTTTATCTTTTGGAAATAAATCCAAACTACCAAATTTATTGATTTTAAATTAATTTAATTCGTCATTTATAATTAATCTAGTCCGAATAATTTATTAATTATCAATATTAATAGGTAGAAAATTAGCTACAAATGCATAATTAGCACAATAATTTATAAAAAATTTCTTAGTTTGTAATCCAGATTCAATATATATAATTAAATTTTCAAGAGGATGATCTTTATGAGTTTTACACTCTTTAGGATTAGTTTTAGAAGATATTTTCTCCCCCTATATAGATGCATTGTCATTTTCTTAATCATTATCATCAACAAAATTGGATTATCTAAATTCTTCATCATCTTTATTTAAGTTAATATTTTACTTGATATTATTATTTTCATTATATTTAACATGAAAAAAATCATCAAAAAATAAAGTTATTTTATTGAAAACTTTATACGCCTTACTAGTATTAAAATAACTTAAAAATATCCCTTCATTATATTTATAATCAAACTTCTCTAAATTATATTTTTTATTTAGAAAAAAACCATTTCAACCAAACACAGAAAATATAAAATTTTAGGTTTAAACCCTTTTAAAATTCATAAGGGTCCTTATTTAAATATAGTCCAATATAAACTCCCTTTGAAACATGAAAAATATGTTTTAACATCTTCAACCAAAAAATATTTTGTCACATTAAACTCAATGAGAATTGATCTGGCCATTTATTAAATTGACCTATTTTTTATTTCAATCACACCATTGTTTATGGTGTCATAGGGGAAGAAAAATATTACTTATATTCATTATATTCACAAAATTTTTCAAATTATAAATTAAAAATTTCACCACCTCTATTACTTCTGATAGATATGATTGGAAGATTTCTTAAATTTTGAATAATTTTACAAAAAACACCAACTTTTGTTATAGTTCCACTTTTATGTGATAAAATATAATTCCAAATAAATATACTATAATAATCAACTATTAAAAATACATATTTATTTCCACCTAAACTTATAGGCTGTATAAGAAAAAATAATTCAAAATTTATCAATTCAAGATATTTATCTTTACTAACATTATTCACAGATTTAAATTTTTCTTTATGTTTCATTCCTTTTAAAAGTAAATCATATAAAAATTACTTCTATTTAAATTTGAAAATTTTAGAACCTGTTCATTATTTGAAAACTTATGTAGCAGTATGAATTTTTCATGTCCAAGTCTCATATTCTGCAAAATATTATCAACTTCTATAGTATTTAAGAACTTAACTTTATGTTTGGTTATATTAGAAAAATCAATAGTATAAACAACATCTTTTATATTTATAGAAAATAAAATAGATTAATTTTTAAAAATTTTACTTTTATCATTTTCAAATATTTCATTTAATCAATTATGGGTGGTTTGTGCATTCAGCCGATGATTGGATAATGGCACAGAGGGCGGGTTCTCTGGCGGTGAGGTAGCGATATGGACATGAGACATTCTATGGGCCGTTGAGGAAGGAGAGGGTTCTCGGCAAGAAGAGATATGGTAGACATGGGTGATTGTGGTTCTAAGGTGGTGGCTTCTCTAGGAGTCAATGTGATGCTGAGGATGAACCCGAGCTGCTATGAAGATCCCACTCACCAACTAACCGACGATGTGACCCATTTGTATGGTGAAACCAATCTCAGATCTGTTCGTAGCCAATCAGTTTTGGCATTGAACTCTTACCAGATTCATATCTGGATCCGACAAATCCATGATGTGAGGATGTCTGTGATTGAGGGTTTTATCTAAGAAAATTTATCTGTGACAATGCTGATGGAAGGTCTAATGAAAGAATTGAGTCGTCGTCATCGTCAGTGTTTGAGTTCCCCTGGGGCCTTGCTGCCTTAACCCTTCCCTGGCCCTGAGTTCCATTCCTCCTCTCCACGTTGGTCAGGATAGGTGGTTCGACAGAGATTTGGGAGGTGACGATTGGGCATGCTTCAGTTCTCTAGGGAAATATGACAAGGCGATGATGACTTCGAAGATGTTTTACATATGTATATTAGCAATGGGGAATAGTTTGATTTTAGATTTAGATGTGATTCTACTATTCGTGATTTGGATTTGGGTGAATCTGTTTGCAAACTTTCTATGAATTATTGTTTGTGGTTTGAATTTCATGGTGTTGTGATTCTTCTTTCGGCCTATGTGGTCTGCAGTTCAAAGGTTTCTGCAACCAAATCGTCTACATGAGGCTTCTTCAGATGAGGTGCACAGAGGCTTCTTCACATGAGGTGCAGGGCAAGTAGTTTTTACTGTCCATTTCTTTTTGGAATTATATTTTTGAGAGGGTATGAATTTTTCCATTGGTACCCAACCCGTGAGCTTTTGTACGAAACAACTTTTTGGGCAGCGGTGGATAGTGGACGCTAGACTTTATGTTTTTTGATGATGGGAGGGGATTTTCTTTTGTAATGTGGGTTGTTTGTGGTCTTGGGATTTTGGACCATTGGAGTCTGGTTTTTGTTTGTCTTTGATGTCATGATGGTTTCCCTCTTAACTCTTAAAAGGGGTTTATTTTAATAAAAAAATAATTTTCAGTCAGTCAGTATATAGTGGTTTGAATTTATAATTCATAGAATCAAAATAAGAACTAGAATCAGATTTAGTTTGTTTTTAATCCTCAATTATTTAATTATTATCAACATTAGTAGGAGTTATTAATTGAGTAAAAAATGAATCTGGTACCATACATTGTGTATCCATAAAAGACAGTATCCTTGTTTCCTATTCACTTCCTATGAGACTTCTTGAATCTGAACTATATGAACAATCCCATCCTCCAAATAATTTTAGCTTTTATTTCCTCTTTTTTATCATTATATTTATTTGAATGCTTGGGTTTGGGAAAATTATTCATAATTTGGTCTTCCTTATTACACTAATAACAATTTATGTTTTGAACATCATTATTAGTTATACTATTACCTTTCTTGTACTCATTTTAGTTATTTATTTAAAACTTCCACTTTAATCCTTTTTTAATAAACTTATAGATATAATTGAAAAAACGAGCTATCTCCTTATCAATTTACTAGAAATAATTTTTATAATTAATAGAGGATTCATTATAATTATATTTTAAAGAGAAACATTTCTTCTTTATAGACTCATTGTATTTTTTTTCTATTCAAGTTTATACTACAGTAAAGAACCAATATGTCCATCTAAAGTATACTCTTTAAAATTATTACTTTCATGAATCATCACTTATTTTCATTCCATATTTTTTAATACTCTTAATACCCTCTAAATAAGAGCTTTATTTTCCAGTGATTTACCGAGTGCACTCATTCTATTTGTAATGATTGTAAGTAGATGAAACATCTAGTTTACTAACCAATATTCGCCCATATTGAAATCACGATATTCTGCACAAATCATTCCTAGATTTGTTATTTTAATGTTGTCTATCCTACAGTGAGTGAATTTTTGTATTATCTAAATTTTATGGTATATCTTACAAGATGAAACATAGATATAAGTTATTTTACTTATAACACAATAAAAAATATTCTTTACTTTATAATTCAAAAAATACTTTACAATATCATAAAATAAAAGTGTATTTGGTTCTATTTTGGGTATCTCATATGGTTTCTCTTTGATTATTCAATGATCTACATTTAAATTCTTTAGGTATTCTTCCACTATATCTTTCAAATACGCATAATCCCTTCCATAAAAAATGGGGGCTTTCGATGTATCCAACCATCATTTGCATTGATACCTACCATCTTATAGAAATAATCTTATTACTTATACTATTAGGTCTAGGATAAGGTTAACATAAAAAATATAGACAATAAACCTAAATTCAGAAGGAATGAAGCTCTAATACCAATTTTTGGACAAAAATTGCTGACAATAATGGAATAGAGGGAGGGTGAATAGTTCTTTAAAAGTTTTAAAACAAATAATAAATCATAATTATTATTGTATGAAACAAAAATGTAATATAGTGTTTAGAATATAATACAATATAAATAAAATATAAACACCATATTTTTAAAGTAGTTCAGATCCCAAAGATCCTTCCCTACTCTACAATATTCTTTACTGGGTGAGAATATTTGTACCCACTAAGAAACCTCACCTTTAAAGGAGAGGAAACCTATTTATAAACACTAACTTTTACAGTACATGGATACACAACTAATACCTAACTTTTATATAGGTGTCTCAACCTAATATGACCTGACTTTCGTTTGGGAGTCACAACCCAATAACATTCCTTTTGGTTAGTAAAATAACAAAAACCCAACATTATGTTGATCGGGAAAGGCATATAATGTGTAACACCCTGATATTTTTATGAAATATATATTTTTTATTTACTATCTTTCATTTCATGCTAAAAAAAATAATCTTTCATTACACAAAATATCAGTTTAGCTTGTGTTGTATACCACACTGAGTTTCTTTGAAACATCATTTTATTATTATTTAAATAAGATAAAAAGCTTGCTGTAAAATTAGCAGGTACGAAAAGAATTTAATAACTTAGAAAATATTTGGTTTATAATATGAGTTCAATGGTTACCAAATAATTTTAAATGAAAATATATTCCAATTAAATAAAAAGGTAATATTTTTAATTTTTATGCTCTTAAATTTGTTTTATCTTAATAAATTAAATAAATTACAATAAGTGAATTATATTAATGAAATATAAATGTTATATAGTCAATAAAATATTTTTGATATTTATTCATTATATTTTATAGTCATATGATAAGAACCAACCCAATTTTATGCATAAAAATCTATTTTGTTTAAAAAAGGTAATTTTAACACCTTTTAATGGAAAACCCACTTTAAATCCATTTTTTTACACTTTTATATTTTATAATTGACAATATTAACTTATTATTTGAAGGAGGTATATAAAAATTCACTTTTTTTTTAAATTTTTTTTATTTTTCTGATAGCTTCATGTTTTGTTAAATAATAAAATTATACTAAATTTTATTTAAAAACAACTTTTTTCATAAAAATAATTTATATGGTTAAATTATAATATTGAATGGTTTTAAAGTATAAATATATTATATTTTTATAATTTAATAAAATTTATGTCATTGATATTAATTTTACATTAAATTTATATATAAAAATATTTCAATCTTTTGCATGTTTTAACTTTTAAAATCTTCTTTCTCATTCCGGAAATGAAATTATTTTTAAATTAATTACTGCAAGTTATGTGTTTTGAATTTTGAAAAATGAATCCCATATTTTTATTCTGAGGGTCCAAATTATGTAAATATCTTCCTTTTATTTTTAGGAAATATGAAGAGTAACTTCAGTAATTTTTATTAATACTGTAAAAAAGTAAATCATGTAATTAATAGTAAAAATTATATTATAAAATTACCCTAAAATTTTTCCTAATATAATTGGATTAGTTTATTTTGACCAAAATCATCCTTGAGTTGAAACAATATCTTTTTTAATCCACTTGGATGAGATTAGGATATTTAATATATTTTATTTTAAGAATAGTTAAAGATGTCTTAATCAAATTTTAATAACTATATTATTTGTAATATAAGGTTATAAAAATGATAAATTAATCTATAAATACTATTTTTAAAGAAAAAATGTTTTATTTATCATGGTAATTTTATTCGTTATTTTTAGGAATTAAATAATTCCTTTAAAGTCTTATACAAAGATGATGTAGAAGTTATTTAATTGATGGAAAATCAAAAAAATAATTTTAATTAAAATGATAATTACCATTAAAAGACCAAAAAACTTGGCCAAATATTATTGTTTGAGTATATATCAACTATAATCATCCAAGGGTTGAATTATTGACCATTTTGAGCCACATGGAAATGATTATGACACTTATAATATTTTATTTAAAGCAATGTTAAAGTTATCATATACATGTTTTAAATAACTATAAAATTTTTAATATAGGATTTTACAGAAGTTATATTCAATTATAAATATTATTATGAAATATAGAAGATTTATCTTTATCATGGTGTTTTATTTTTAATTTATATTTAACAAATAAGTATATCAAATAATTACACAAAATTGATGGAGTAATTATTTTATTAGTGGAAATATTACATAAAAGATCTTAAAAATATTAAAATAAATATAATATGGGATAAATAATATATACAATGAATTTTATAGATAATCTTGAACTCATGTAAATATAATAAAATATTTGGTTTGAAGTCAACTTTTCATCTTCACATTTTTTAAAAATTCATGAAATGAATAGTTTCAAAATTGACACTATTGATAATTTATCAAAATAATGTATTATTAAATTATTTTAAAATCATAAAACATTTTAAAAAATATAAAATAATTATTATATGGTCTAAAATATTAAAAAAAATTCATTTATTGTTTAATTTATATCAAATAATTAAAGTTACACTCTTTTAATATTGACAAATTTGTTATCTTAGTTAAAATTAAAATAGAACAACTGAGGGTTAATTAAAATGATAAATGTTAAATTAATATAAAAACTTGTATAAAATTTAATTTTTGATGATATTAAATCCTTATATCATATCATCTTAAAAAATATGACATTTTGGAGGTTTTTATAAGGGGTTTGATTTTATTATAAATTAATATTTTTGGAGATTCCAAAAGTTCCCCTCACCTCAATTATAAAAGGGAACCTCCTCCCTCACTTTTTCACTCAAAATAGAGCCTTAAATATCATCCATAAAATTTAAATTTACCTTATAAACTTTCCTAGTCACATTCTAGATGTTATGGTCTTCTCAAAAGATTAACTTTAGTGCCTTTAATAGGATATCTAGATGGAGCTCATCAAAGAAGAGGTAATCTCCTCTATAGATTCTTTCAAAATTATTTCTTATTATACTTAATATTCAAGATTTGATTCTATTATAAAGAAATAAATCTAGTATTAATTATTTTATGTGATGTTATTATGATTATGGAACAACTGTATTCCACCTTCTATCAATCCTATGAAAAACAAACTCACAAGGCCCGCATATATACGACCTACCGTCTCCATGCCGTGGTGTAATATGTTTTTCAACACTTTATTTTTATTGGTATAGTGATGGAAATAATATAAATATATAGTTATTATAACTTGATATTGATTTTGGAATAACAAATATTCCTTCCACTTCCATACTTTTTACTATTAAGGAAATGATACCATTGCACGTGCGTATGTACGGTCTACAGTTTGAACGACACGATACGATTCATTTCCATGTAAACCATTAATGAATGATTATATAAATGTATATAATGAATAAATATGATATATATTAACTTAATATAATTATTTAAAGGATGAAACTATATTCTATGTGTAAAAACTGGAACTTATACGACAGAACATGCCTAAGAAAATGAAGCAGTTAACACCTGAAAGAAGTGTAACGATGAAATATTATTAAACGGGTGTTAATATGATCATATATGATATAATATATACAAACATGGTTATGAAATAAGTTAGTAAAATTATTTAATCCATTATAAATGAGTTTTTGATACGTATGAAGGAATATTTCCCTAAGGCAAGTGAATATTTTTGTCTCACCTTTATTTTTGTGAGACACATGTCGTATATACTACTTGTTTATTATTAGTGGCGTATATAATACCCATGAATGTATTTTATGAGTCTTATCTATAATATTTTTTTACTTTTATAATTTTATTTCTTTCATAGTGCATATGTTTATATTTATTATAAAGCGAGGAGTGTTTATTTCACAATCTCTTGAATATTTATATTTGTTTTGTCTTAAGTTTCCATTGGGGAATATTTATCATCCATGTACATGTTTTATATTTTTTTTCATAAAATATTTTAATATTATCATATGGATATTTATATTCAATTTTCCCATTTTCTAATTTTTACTACAGGGTTTGAAAGGATTATTTCTTTCATTTTCCAAATGAGGTACTTTTTAACTTTTCTGAAAAAAGTTCGAGAATAATATTTTCTTTTAACTTATATGACATAAACAAAATTTTATTCTTTCCTAATGATTTATTTCCTTGAATAAGAACTTACAATATTACAAGTTTATTTTCAAAGAAATTATTTTTGTTTGAAATTTCATGGACTTTTAAGAAAATAAAACATTTTGGAAGAAGAAAATGTATTTTACTCAAGAATTATTTTCAAGAGACCTATCAAAATTATTTTCCATATAATATTACATTCTTTAATGTTAGATATTATTTAATAGGGAAATTGTTTTTCAAGGATATTATCCTTATTACTCATTTTAATTGATTATATTTATGATGGAATGATATTTATGAAATCCATTTATTTTTCATGGATTAAGATATAATTGAATGATTTTTATTAAACCCATTTGGATATGATATGATGAATGATTTATGTTCTTGTGGAACAGATATGTACGGTTTTCATTATGAGATATTTTGGACCTATATCCACCTCAAATTCATGTTTTAAATATTTATATCTCATGATATTGATAGAGATGGAACGAGAAATGATATCCATTCAATAATATAGGGATGGAAGGGGAAGTGAAACAAGTTCCGTAATTTATGACTAAAATGAGGAGTGAAATCAGCTCAGAAAAGTAATTTTCCCACTATGATGGTCTTGGAAATGAGCCTCGAATAATATGGAAATGATTTTATATACTTATTTATTTTACACAATTCCAAGTTTTATACCAATGCTATTTTCTCATGGCTAATATTTCATTACGATTTATGCCTTGTGAATTTCCAAGATTTATTCCATTACTCAAGATTTAGATATATGTTATACATTGTATGATTTTCAAAGGTTATGTTCATATTTTTACATTCTTGTATTCATGTTTTGTTTGATATTTTCCTTTTTTTACCCTTACTGAGCATCTAATCTCAACCTTTTAATATGACTAAATTTACCCAGGATATAAGGAAAAGTGTTAGGAAGGAGCATTAAAGTGGAAGATCTTTATGGGAGATGCTTAAGACCTTTCACCAATCAAAAGAATGTTTTCACAGTTTCTGAAGGCACTAAACAAATATAGTATTTGTGTGTTTGTTTGTTTAATGTATGAAATATTCCCAAAGGAAAATGTAATACTTATGTACATCAAACCTGGTTCTTTATAGTTGGTATTAGAGAGAAGGTTTAGTTTACCATTGGAAATTAGGTCGATAAAACTTTAGTGAGATCTATAGAGATACTTCTAAGGATATATCTAGATATTTCCCTATAGATAAGTCTATGTTTAAATTATAATAAAATAATTTTGGTAATGATCATGAAAAACCTAGTATTAAACCTAAAATTTTTGTGATTAAAAGTACTTTCCCTTGATTTGGTGGTTTTCCCAATATCATTTTTGTTGCTCACACTATTCTTTAGGGGTTTTAGATAATGGATGAAACCTAGAGGATTCATGTTAATAATGAATATGATGGACAATGGAATGATCTTCCTCACGAGAAACCAAATGAAATGGAAGTTTTAAGGAGAAATATTTTTATCATGCGTAATTAGAAATCTCATAATATGATCAATAATCTCAACTTTGGTGAGTTTCTTAACTCACCTAAAAAGAGAATGATGTAGTTTCATGGTGACAATAAAGGAATGGAAGTTAAATTTTACTCATTTAAATAATGTGGGAATAGGCATCAAGAAGAATGTATCAAAGGAACTGAAAGATGATTTAGGTGTGGAAAATAAGGAAAAAGGAAAGTGTTTTCAAAGGAAATGGTTCAGTTAACAGAATGGACAAGGATAATGGTATTGCCTAGGCATCAATGACTGTTAAAAGGATGAAGAGAATCATGAACAAAATAAGCAAGGCCATATGAATACTTATTATATTGTTGATGATGAAGATACTACAAACGATATGTGAGATGAATTAATTCTTAAGTAATAAAAGGATGAAGCTTGGTTAGTGGTTTAAGAAGATATTGGAATGATTTCATGTCTATGGATTGTAATTCAAGAATAAGGCTTGAAAAGTAATTTTATGGTATTATGGATTAATGAAACATCTAAGGATTGTTATGATATAGTTTATATTTAATTATTTTAATGTATATGTTGAATGGTACTAGTAACCATGAATTTAGATAGAGGTCATAAGGTAATATTTTTAGAGAACACATGGTTAAAGGAATGATATCCCTTAATATGTGCATAATATTGGGATAATGAAATAAGGAGATTTTTGATAGTATTAATGAACTTGGGACTAATATGATGAAAAAGTGGTTTTATAGAATTTTTGGATTTATGGTATGAGGAAATAGTTAATTTTCGAAAGCATGCATGTTTTCACTAAGGTTTTATGGTAATTTTGGTTATTACCATATTTCAAGAGAATACATGATAATAGTTTTCATGTGGTTAGTGTGTAAAAATTAAGGTGTATTTCAAGTTGTTTTGGGAATTAAATATTGGTTGATTTGGGAAATTTAGTAACCTTCTTTGAAGGTTGTGGATTTTAGCCTTTTGGAGGGATCATAAAGGTAAACATCTATGAAATTGGTTGAAGTTTTAGATTAAAGTATTATCTTGACATATGAGGATTTATGCATATTGGATAACTTGTGCTAACATTTTTTTTGTGATAAAAATATATGTAATGAACTATAATTCAATTTATGTATCACATAATCTGTTAATTATTATGTAATGACAAATTCACATTCATTTCATAGAATTAGAGATGAAGTGGAAATTTATCAAGGCACAATGAAAGGATGAGATTATAATTAATCAAGTAATTATTTATTATCTTTATTAAAATCTATGGAAAGGATATTAAAACCAAATTTTTTATCCTAGTAACTTCTTTTCTGATGAATCAGATGATCCCTTATATCATCGCAGATTTATGGATTTTGATTGTTAACTTTATCCTAATGATGTTATTTATAACTCTCTATTATAACTTGATAGAATTTATCTTTAATATCCATGTTTTAACTCTCTATATATATATTATCTTATGTGGAAACCCAATGATGAGTTACTTTGGGTAACCTTTATGCTTCTAACTTTCCTTATTAAAAATAAGTTTTAGTATTAATTTTTACGGTGTGTGCTTCTATGAAAAGAACCTTCAGGTATTAAACATAAAATCATTTTTATGGAGAAATTCATTTTAAGGTGGGTAGAATATAACACCTATAGATTTTTATGAAATATTTATTTTACTATATTTCATTTCATGATAAACCATGTTAAGGTTGCATTACACACAACACTGGTTTAGCTTGCGTTGCACGGAACACCGAGTTTCTATAAAACATCATTTTATTGTTATTTAAATAATATTATAACCTAGATGCTAAATTAGTTGGTATGAATAGTATTTAATAAACTATGAAATATATGGTTTATAATATTAATTAAATGTCCACAAAATAATTTTAAACGAGAATATATACCAATTAAATATAAATGAAATAATTTTATTTTTTATGATCATATAGTTGTTTTGTCTTAATAAATTAAATAAATTACATCCAGTGAATGATATTAATGAAATATATATGATTTATACTCAATAAAATATTTTTGATATTTAATCATTATATTTTATAGGCATGTTATAAGAACTAACCCAATTTTATTCATAAAAACCTATTTTTTCAAAAGGTAATTTTACCGCCTTTTAGTGGCGAACCCCCATTAAATCAAATTTCTGAAAATTTTATATATTATATTTAACAAAATAAACTTATTCTTTGAAATAAGGATATAAAAATTTTCTTTGATTAAATTTTTGGTATTTTCTAATAAGTTTTAAGTTTTAATGAGTAGTAAAAATAAACTAAATTTTAATTAAAAACAAATTTTTTATCAAAATAATTTATATGGTAAAATTATAATTTTTAATAGATTTAAAGTATAAATAGATTATATTTTTATCATTTAATATAATTTAGGTCATTGAAATTAAGTTTACATTAAATTTATATGTAAAAACACTTCAATCTTTTGCGCGTTTTAACTTTTAAAACCTATTTTCTCCTTCCGACAATGAGATTAATTTTAAATTAATTAGTATAACTTCTATGTTTTTAATTTTTAAAAATGGATTCCATATTTGGAAATAGTGGTTCCAAATTATGTTAATATATTTCTTTTATTATTGAGCATTATTATCAGTAACATCAGTAATTTTTATTAATACAGTAAAAAGATAAATCAGGTAATTAAGGGTAAAAATAATATTATAAAATTTCCCCAACACTTATCCTAAAATAATTGTATGAGTTTTTTCAACCTAAATAATCATTTGGTTGAAATGGTATCTTTTTAAATCTACTTGGATGATATTAGAACATTCAATATATTTTATTTAAAGAAAAGTTAAAGATGTCTTACTCAAATTTTAATAACTATATTATTTTTAATATAAGGTTATACAAAATATAAATTTGATTGTAAATACTCCTTTAAATATAAAATATTTTTATCTATCCTGGAAATTTATTTGTAGTTTTTAGGAAATAAATAATCACCTTAAAGGCATATCCAATGATGATATAGAAACTATTTAATTGTTGGAAAATCAATAAAATAATTTTAATTAAAATAAAAATGACTATTAAAAGACCAAAAAGCTATCAAAATATTATTAGTCGAGTATATATCAACAATAATCATCCAAGGGTATAATTATGGACCATTTTTAGGCACATGGAAAAGATTATTACACTTATAATATTTTATTTAAAGTAAAGCTAAAGTTGACACATTCATGTTTTAAATAACTATAACATTTTTAATATAAGATTTTACATAAGATATATTCAATTATAAATATTATTATGAAATCGAGAAGATTTATCTTCGTCATGGTATTTTATTTTAATTTTTTATTCAACAAATTATTATATTAAATAATTACACAAAATTGATATATTAATTATTTTATTAATGGAAATATCAAATAAATGTTATTAAAAATATTAAAATATATATAATTTGGGATAATTAATATATTCAATGAATTTTATATCTAAAATTGACCTCTTTTAAATATTTTAAAATATTTGGTTCGAAGTTAACTTGTCAAATTTATATTTTTTAAAAATTCATGAAATGAATAGTTCCAAAATTGATACTGTTGATAATTTATAAAAAATAATGTATTATTAAATTATTTAAAAATAATAAAACATTTCTAAAAATAAAAAATAAGTTTTATATGGTCTAAATATTTTATATTATTTATTTATGATTTAATTTTCATCAAATAATTTTAATTGAACTCTTTTAATATTGATAAATTTGTAACCTTAGTTAAAATTAAAATAGAATAACTAAGGGTTAATTTAAATGATAAGGGTTAAATTGATAGAAAAATAAAAGTGCCCAATCAGGATGATTTTATTACTAAGAGGTAGAGTGGGTGAATGAGTGGTACATTTTATTTTTGGTTTCTTTGAAACAACCTTCACCACCTGTTAAAGATTCAATTTCAAGATGAAAAAAATTAAACCACACATCCAAATGAACACAAGTATTTACAAGGTTCACTATTAAATAAGAATAGTTATGTTCTTGGTATGGTTTTGAAATAATCTAATACCACACAATCTACTATAAAATAATCCATGGATTACAATTAGTAGGATATTCTCTTTCACTCGTGTAGCACTATGTAAACAATTCCAATACTGCGTGTGTACCCTCTTATCAAAAATAGGGTAATATAATGTTTTTGTATCAACTCATTCTATATGTGATTATTTTCAATTCTATAAATGTATTCAACTAAAAAAAATTCTTAAATTTCTTACCGAGAAGATGGTAAGAACTTCTTGGACTTTGTTTTATAAAACCATGTCCGATTTCCCCATTCTATTTTTCCCAGTCTGATTCCTCCAAGTACGATTATCCCTAATATGATTCTTGTTGGCATGATAATTCTTGATACAATTCCCCCCAGCATGATATATATAACTTTTATAGTATACGATAGACATGAATCCACACCACTTTAATCATCCATATTCCTTATTCTAGAAAGCCCAGTATAGAAATTCCAGATCTAATTACCCAACCTGATATGATGATCAAAAAAATATGATTGAAAAGATGAATATGGTAACCATCTAAGTAAGACAAACACTAAGTATGATGTTCAGTTGAATACAATGTTGCGATATTGTCTCTTCTCATTTCACTTCAATCTATCAAAACCTCTTTAACACAAGTGATTACGGAAATTTATTTCTCTCTCTTAAACTCAGAACTTGTCTCTCATGAATAATAAATTGATCAGATACAAATTTCGATATAATTTTTTCCTTTTATTGGAGACCCTCAATTGGATTTGGTTTGAATCCCAAAAATTTTCCCACTTAATCAAAATCACCTTTATCCCAATTTCTCCTAAAATCTTGGGTGAATTTTGACTTCGCCAACTCTTCACAAAACCTATCAATTCTTCCACAATATTTACTTTTATTTATAATTTCATTTCAATTTCCAATCTGATTTTAATTCAGGAGTTTGATTTTCTAAATCTTATTTCTTCAATTCAAATATCTATATTACTTGAATATAAATGTATGATTAAATGAATATAAATTCTAAATGCTAAATACTATGATGAATTTGAATGTCAAGATCCGTCTTGATACTTCATTCAATAATCAAAACTTTCAAAACACTTTTCTTCTTCACTACTTATCTTGACTCATTTGGAAATAATTTAACTATGATGCAAAGGCTCTTTACCTAATTGAAATATACATCATCTCCTTCATTTTTTCACTCTTTCTCATGAACCAGATGGAACGATACAAAGATATTCAACCATTTGGAAATTGTTGACTACATAATTGATCTCATTCCCTCCTTTTTTTCATTCATAGGCCTAAGGTAATTCCTTCTCTGAATACTATCACACTGGGTACAATTTTTTTCTTCCCAATCTTGAGTACGATCATCCTGGGTATGAAAGTTTTCTTATAAATACAATGGATGATCGAATGCTACAATGCTTGAGTACGATCATTCTGGGTACGATCATTATGATTACAATCCTCAACACCTTATATCTTTCCTTCTTAGATCAAATCTAAATTCCCTTTATACAATCAACCTAGAAATGTTATCCTTGCTATAATATTTTGAGTACTATTCCCAGTAACCTTTTCTTATCAAAAAACAATCGGCCTAAATATTTTTCACCCCTTTCTTTCACCAAGATTACCACATAAGTTCTCCAACTATCTTATGATTTATGAAATACAAATCATAAAATAATTATCACATTTATTTTATCATATCCATAGAGATACCAATAATCCATCAAAACAACCACTTCTTTCAAACCGAATTTAGAGTCAATATGATGACCATTTATTTCTAAGAAGATTCATTCTCTATGTGACTAATTCTCTCATTCCAGAAAAAAATCAATTCCTCATTACAATCTTTTCCCATATTATACCAGATGTGAGTCTGATCAGAACAATTTCTTCAAAACAACAACTTCCTGTTATGATAGACAAAGTGAGTCTGATTTGGTTGAAAACAAGTATCAATACATTTTTCACCAAATCTCAAGTGAGGTGATTTTATTTCTTTGACAACTTTTCTCAACAATAGAAGATAACATTTGAAAAAAAATACATTCCTCATCATCTTGGTCCTAAAAATATCCCTCTTTGGATTTTGTTTTCAACCAAGTTTTATAAATCACTAATTTTTTTATCCTCAATAAATGGATTACTTATCAATAATTCTAAGCATACGTGATCTAAATCATTATAGGAAACAAGAATCATTGTAAAAAAAACCATGCTATCCAAAAATAGTGATCCTGAAAAACTATTTATTTTTCCTTACTCAGATCTTATTCAACCTCATATTTTCTTCATTATCTCTAGAATAATAAACAATTTGTTTTTCTATAACCACTCCAACAAACAGTTAGAATAGTTCACTCACAAAACAATGCTAAATTCACAGCTTACCCACAAATCCATATTTTTTACATGTAATTGATTTATTAAACAATTATACCACTTTTAAATACATTCTAAATGTAAGATGAGAGAGGGGGAAGAAACACATACCTTAGACTTGAAGAGAAAAAGGTTGGACACCCATGTTCAACCTCAATTTAGAAATGATTCCATCGGTAATGGTTTTGTGAAAAATGTTAGAAACTTGTTTCGATGTTGGAATATACTCCAACTTCAATTCATTATTTTCCACATGCTCCTTAATGAAATTATATTTTATATCAATATGATTTGAATGAGAATATTGAACTAGATTCATGTTGAGATTTATTGTTCTTTGAATATCACAACCCAAGATTAAACGAAACTTCACTTCAAAAAGTAAATATTTCAATTGAGTTTTCATCCACATAAGTTGAGTAGTGGCTTGAGTCGAAGAAACATAATCAGCTTCAGCTGTATTGAGTTTTATTGAATTCTGTTTCATTGAATGAAAACTAACAAAATTATTTACCAGAAAGAATACTCCACCAGATTTGAATCTTCTATCATCAACATTTTCTACCCAATCAAAATCTGAATACCCAAATAATTCAATACTATCTGAGCTTCCATATATGATTCCAAATTCTATTGTGACTTTTATGTATATTATCATCCTTTTTATAGAAAGTTAATGTTATTATTTTGCAACACTCTAAAATATTTCACATAAGGTGACAACATAAATAATGTCAGGTCTTGAGGTAGTAAAATACAAGAAACTTACAATTATATTTATAAACTCTTTATGATCAACTACTTTACCTTCTCCATATTTTGAGAACTTTGTTCCCACTGATATTGGTGTGGAAATAGGTTTTGAGTTTTCCAGGCAAAACCTATTAAGAATTTCCTTAGCATAATTTTCCTAAGAAAGAAAAATATATTACTTCCTTTTGTTGTATTTCTAACCCAAGAAAGTATTTCATTTCCCCCAGTATGGACATTTGAAATACCTTTTTTATTTATTCAAAAAATCTTTCACAAATTCTTTCATCATTCCCAGTAATGATATCGCCATCAACATAAACAATCACAGTGAGGTAATACTCTTGACTTTATATGATGTAGATATTTCTATCCACTCTTAATTTATTGAAATTTATATTCCTTAAGCATGTATCCAATTTGGAGTACCATACCCTCAGATCTTGTATTAGACCATACAAATCCTTTTTCCATATGCACACATAACTTTCATCTTTTTGAATAACAAAGTCACAAGGTTGTTCAATCTAAACTTCCTCTTCAAGATCTCCATTTAAGAATGCTGATTTAAAATCCATTTGAAAGATATTGTAGCCTCATTGTGCAAAAATATCAAGAAATATTCTAATTTTTTCTAGTATTTCCATAGGAGAAAAGGTTTCATCAAAGTCAATACCTTCAATATGTGAATAACTTTTTCATACAACCATTCTTTCTGAAAACCTACTTTGTTCCAATGATGTTTCTATTTTATGGATTGGGTATTAGTTCCAATGTATCATTATTTTCAACTTGATCAAACTCTTCATTCATGGTTTAAACCCGTTATGAATAATCAAAATCTTCTTTCACATCATTCGGATATACTTTTGAATAAAAATAATTATTTGTCATAGCATTTGTTGTTCTTCTTGTTCGAACTTTTCGATGTTGATCACCAATTATATTTTTAGATTCCAATTTATTCCTCATACTAGGATATGATTTTTGAGTATCTTCCTCAACACTGGAAATATCTGAGTTTGATTCTTCTTCTTGAGTAGGAATATAATTGTCTGTATCCTTATTAGAATTTTTTTCTTTAACTTTCTCAACATCCTTTTCTTCCTGAATATATTTTTCTTTCTCACTTCTTTGAATTACATTCACATCAATAGAATCAAAAATTATTTTTTGTTTATTTTTCATAGCATCTATATCCTCTTCCTTTGAGAGAGTAGCCAAGAAATATTCCATCTTCACCTTTATGTTCAAACTTTCCATAATTTCCACCTTTCTTCTTTATAATACATGGACTCCCAAAAACTATTAATTGTTTCAAACTTGGTGTTTTCTATAAAAAAATCATATAGTTCCATATCTAATTGAGGAATTTAGAAACAATGGTTCTCGATATAAATATCAGTAATCTTGGATTGCCTCCAAAAGTAATAAGAAAGACCTTGTTCAAGTAATACAATTCTTCCCATTTCCACTAAACTTCTATTCTTTCTATCAGCAACCCCATTTTATTGATGAGTTTCTGGGGAACTATAGTCATTCCAAATTCCATGATTCTTAATATAACTTTAAAATTATTCACTTCCATATTCACCACCATTATCTGTTCTCAAATTCTTCACTTAATACTCACATTCATTCTTATATTTCCTTCTAAAACTTTTAAATATTTTCAAAGCATCTGACTTATGTTTTATAAACATAAACCAAGTAATACAAGTAAAATCATCAATGAAAGTGATGAAGTACTTGTCTCCATTTTTTTACTATTTTATCATTGAAAAAAAAATATAAGAATGAATCATCTATAGGGGTTGTTTTGAACAAATATCAACTTTTTTATGCACAATATTTGCAATCTTTTCTTTTTGAAAAATAGTGCAACACCGATATCTTCTTCTTGGAAAATAAAAAATATATTGTACACTATCTATTTTTAATAAATTTATCATATTTATTTGACACATGTGTCCAAAAATTTTATTCCACAATTTATTCTCTTACACTATACTCATGTAACAAGAGTTTTTAATTTCACCAACTAGAAACAAATTTCCTTCTGTATGTTGGCCACTTGTAACAGTCTTTCAATATTTTTCACTTTTCACAAAAATCCATCTTTTCTGAAGATAAATTGGTTACCCTCATCAAATTTTTTTGGAAAACTTATAAAATTGTGTTTCAACCCATCAAAATACCATGCTTTATAGGATTTCATCTTTTCTTTTCCAATGATGGATAAACCAACACCTTAGATTTTCAAGGATTCATCATTTCCAAATGTCTGTATGCCTTATTTAAAATGTTTCACACTCTTAAAAAATTTCAAATCTCCTGTCATATGAGAATAACACCCACTATCCATAATCCAATTTCATTTTCCTTTTATAGATTTCAAATTAGTTTCAACAACAAGATCATTTTCTTCTTCCTTTATTTTCTTCGTCTTTTGCTTCTATGAATTGTTAGGAATATGTTGTTGTGAAGGTAATAATAAAAGACATCCCTTTTTAAGGTGTCTGTGTTATTTATATCTTTCAAAAATAGATTCCAAATGTTGTAACCTATTTTCAATTTTAACTCTACCTTTCTCAGGTTTCTTCAAAACAACCTTCTCATACTTCTTCTTTTGAGGGAATTGACTCCCCCGCAACCCTTTCCATTCATAACATCTGGAATAATATTAATGTTGTTAGTTAAAACAACACATATTTTCTATGTATATTAATCCACCACAATACCAATAATAACCATAATATGATTATTTTACTTTTAAACTTCTATACTACCCGGAATCGTGAGTATATTTCTTAGCAACTCTTTTGTCTTTCTTTTCTAACCCATCAACCTTTATTTTATCAATCAAATTATTCTTATTATTTTTTCCTTAATATAATCATAATCATTTGAAACAATTTTGGATCCATATACAACATTTTTGGACTCAATATGTTTTTTAACTTTTAAATTCTTCATTTTTTCAATCCTGGCCACATACATAACTTTCCCAGTATTCTTCATTTGAGAAAAAATTCCATCTTTATTATCACTTTTTGAAGGAAAATTTTGTTGAAACTTCTCTGGTTTGTCATTTTAAAAACTTTAACTAACTTCAAAAATAGATTTTTGGAAATTTATATTATTCTTTTCATCTTTTAAAAGTTTTTGTTAGACAAGTTCCAACTATTCTTCTTTTTCTTTCAACTTCACCTTCAAATACTCATTATAATTCTTTTATTATTCAAGATATTTCTAAAAATAATCAATATATTTTACTATATTAACTTTCTTATTAGAAAAACATTCTTTATTTCTTATTAAGGAACATTCATATTTAAACTTTTTATCTTTCTTTTTAAGTATTCTAATATTTCTCAGACATTATTTTGACTCTTATTTCAAATTCTTTTCAAGATGATTTTATTATTCTTCTTTATAACTAATACTTCTGAATTATTAATCATTTAATGTTGCAATAAAATTATTTTCAATACCATATTCAACTGATTTTTCAGATTCAGCATCACTTCCTTCTTCTTCTTCATCTTTAGATAAGATGCTTCTTCTTTTTTAATTGAAGAATTTAATAAATTTTCTAGTGGAAAATAATTTTCATTTGTCACCATGTTTCTTCCATGATCTTTTTGTATTTATTTCTTATTCATCACTATCCTATTCTTTATTTCTTTGATTACAATTATCCGAAAAGTAACCAACAACTCCACATTCAAAACATTTCAAGGGAAGTTTCCCCTTGTATTTACCTATACCTCTTTTCACATATTTAGAAAAAAAGGATAAAATATCATCAATATTTTTATATTCCTCATTTTTAGAGTTGGATTCACCAACTTCAACTTCAATGAGAATATTATTTGACTTTTATCTCATAGAATACTTGAAATACATTTCTTTATCAACCTTTGTTTTGCTCTTCATAGCTTTCTTCCTTCTTATTTCATAAGTGATGAGAGTGTTATAAAAATAATCAAGAGACAATGTTTATATACCTCTGTCTTCTAATAAATAAACATTTTCATTAAACTTTCCAGGAAGGATTATCAATATCTTTTCAACAACTTTAGAGTCATCAAACTTTTCACCACGATATCTGATGGTACTCACAATGCTATTTACCTTGATAAAGAAGCCCCCAATAAATTCATTCTCACCCATATTCAAATCATCATATTTCAATATAAATATTTTAAAATTTTCATTCTTAAATTTTATATTGAATTCATATATATTTTTCCAATTTATCCTATATACCTTTGGATTTGGCAACTCTTTTCACTCTTAAGAGTTCACTTTCTAAAAGTGATGATAATATAGAATTCTTAGTCCTTCTATCATTCTCCTGATTCTTCTTATCAAGAGATGTAAGAGGGGATTTAAAATCAATAGGAGGAAACCCAGAAGATGGTTAGAACTTCTTTGATTTCTTTATTAAATACCAAGTCTGATTTTCCTTTCATTTTTCCTTCGAGTATGATTCTAATTAATATGATTCTTCACGATATGATACTTCTCGGTACGATTCTACCTATTATGAGAAATATAACTTTGATAGAATATGGTAGAGATGAATTAGTGCCACTTTAATCCTCTATATTCCTCAGTTTAGAAAGCCCATTATGGAAATCCCAAATCCAATTATCCATCCCGATATGATGATCAACCAAATATGATTGAAAAGATGAATATGGTAATTAGTTGAGTACAATAAAAACTTAGTACAATGATCTACTGAATAAAAAATTTTGATCTTGTATCTTCACTTTAATCTGTCAAAACTTATTCAACACAAGTGGTTACATAAATTTTTCTCTCTATCTTAAACTCAGAGCTTCTCTCTCATGAATAGTACATTGGTCAACCACAAAGTACAATGTACTTGTTGACTTTTATAGGTGACCCTTAATTTGATTCGATGGGAATCCTAAAAAATTTCACACATAATGATATTCACCTTAATCTCAATTTCCCCTAAAATATTGAATTAATTTTGAATTTATCAACTCTCCTCAAAACTTATCAATTATTCCACAATCTTATCTTCTTCTTCAAACTTTCATTTCAATTTCCAGTATAATTTCAATTCATGAGTTCAATTTTTTGAATCTGATTTATTCAATTGAAAGCACTTTATTAATTTAATATAAATGTATGAAGAAACAAATACCACTTCTAAATGATGAATATGATTATTCATTTGAATGTGAAGCTACCTCTTGATACTTCATTCAATAATCACTACTTTCAAACCACTTTTACTTGTCCAGTAATTCTCTTCACCAAGTAGGAAATAATTCAACTATAATACAAAGCCTCTTGACCCAATTTAAATATACATCATCTCCTTCATTTCTTCACATTTTCTCTTGACCTAGTCGGAAGTCTACAATGTAATTAAATCCTTTTTAAATGGTTGACTACATTATTGATTTCATTCTCTCCTTTTTTTTTTCATTTATCGACCTTAAGAAATTACTTCTTTGAATACGATCACAATGGGTATGATATTTTTATTCATAAGCCTGAGTACGATCATCCTGGGTATGAAATTTTTCTTATGTATACAATGTATGATCAGATGATACAATGTCTGAGTATGATAATTCTCAGTACGATCATTATGGTTATGATCCTCGACACCTTCTTTATTTCCTTCTCAGCCTTCATCTGATTTCCATGAGTAAGATCATCCTGGATAAGATTATCCTGGGTATGATCTCTTGAGTATGATTCCCAACAACCTTTTCTTATTAGAAAACAATCAACCTAAATATTTTTCACTCCCCCTTTCTTTTACCAAGATTGCATTCTAAGTTCTCTAACTAACTTTTTATTTATGAAATATGAAACAGTAAAGAATCACCACATTTATTTTGTCATAGAAATAACAACTCTAAATCTCTATAAAAACAACCACTTATTTCACACCAAATTCAGAGTTAATCCAATGACCGTTTACTTCTATAAAGATGCATTCTACATGTGACTAATTCTCTCATTCCAGATGATGATCAATTCCTCATTTAAATCTTTTCACACACCAGATGTGAGGTGAGTCCAATCAGAACCATTTCTTCAAAACAAATTCTTCTCATTACAATGGGAAAAGTGAATCTAATTCTTTTTAAAACAACCATAAATATGATTTTGACCAAATAAAAAGTTAGGTTATTTTCTTTATTTAACAACTTTTCTTGGAAATAAGAGAAAAAATTCAAAAAACAAATACCTTCCTCATCGACTTGTTCCTGACAAAAAACTTATATAAAATTTATTGTTTTATGAGATTAAAAACATATCTCATATAATCATAGAAAATATGAAAATTTTTTGGTTTTTTATGAGGTTTTATTTTATAGTAAATTAATATTTTTGGAGATTCTAAAAGTGACCCTCACCTCAATTATAAAAGGGAACATCCTCCCTCAATTCTTCGTATAAAATTGAGCATTAAATCTTGGAAATAACCTACCCACTTCCCTGATCAAATTCCCTAGTCACATTCTAGAGGTTATTTTATTATCAAAAGATCAACTCTAGTGCCTTTAAGAGGAGATCTAGAGGGAGCTCTTCAAAGAAGAGGTAATCTTCTCTACTAATTCTTTCAGAATTATTTATTGTTCTACCTACTCTTCATGATTTGTTTCTATTATAAAGAAATAACTCTAGTATAAATTATATTTTTAGTTGTTATTATGATTATGGAACAACTATATTCTGCCTTCTATACATCCTATGAAAAACAAAATCTCCATCCATGCGTATGTACAACTTACCGTCTCCATGCCGTGGTGTAATTTATTTTTCACCACTTTGTTTTGATGGGTAAAATGATGGAAATAATATACATATATAGTTATTATATCTTTATATTTATTCTGGAACAAAAAATATTCCATCCACTTCCATAAATTTTACTATTATGAAAATGATACCAACGCTCATGCGTATGTATGACCTATCATCTCACGTTGCAATGAGATTCATTTCCATGTCCAACATTTGAGCATGATTATATAAATGTATAAAATGAATAAATATGATATATATTACCTTAATATAATTCTATAAATTATGGAACTATATTCTATGTAAAATAACCATAACTTATGTGAAAAAAATGCGTAAGAAAATTGAGCAATTAACTCCCGAAAGAAGCGTAATAATTAAATATTATTAAACTAGTGTTAATATGATAATATATGATATCATAAATAAAAATATGGTTATAAAATAAGTTAGTAGAATTATTTAATCCATTATAAATGATTTTTTTTATATGTACAAAGGAAACCTGACCTAAGGTAAGAGATAATTTTTGTCTCACTTTTATTTCTGTGATACACATGCTGTATACAGTACTTGTTTCTTATAACTATTTTATATAATACCCATTAATGTATTTTTTGTGTCTTATCCATAAGAGTATCTTATTTTCATAATTATTTCTTTATTTTATAGGCCATACAATTTGAATTATTATAAAGTGAAGAGTGTTTATTTTACAACCTATTTAATATTTAGAATTGTTTTGTCTTAAGTCTCCATTGGGTAATATTTTTCATCCATGTCCATGTTTTATAAAAATGTTTTCATAAAGTGTTTTAATATTATAATATGGATATTTAAAGTCATTTTTAACCATTTATTAATTTTTACTACACAGTTTAAAAGGTATCTCTCTTTCTTGACTTGAAAGTTAATATTTTTATTAAAATTAATAATCCCAATACAAGGAAAGAAGTCATGGGGGTGTAAAGTAATGAAACCCCAAAGCATCATTTTTGAAAAACTTCAAACCTTCAGTAGGAAAGGACCCCATAGATGAGAAGGAAGAAAGAGTACTATTTGATGTTGCCGTAGATGCCATAAAGTCTACCACCATGTTGCCCTCCCTCCAGGTATGAGAGATATCCATGCACGCCCCTATAATAGCCTGACATTGCCTGACTGTATAAATAATGATCCATATAACCTTGCCTCTATTTTTCAATGCATTGAATAGTACCAAGTAATCGGTTTCCACCAAAGACACCACCAAATTCCTGCACACACACATCTGCAAACCTGCTTCCATAGCCTGAGCTTCTACCTGAAGTGCATCGCCTCCCCCAAACAAAGTAGAAAACACTGCATATACAGAACCAGTTTGGTCACGCACGACTCTCCCTCGCCGCATCTCCCCTCTGATCAGTGAACCATCAACCTTAAGTTTCAATCCCTGTATCGGTGGCCACCATCTCACCCACTTCCCATGACCAAGAAGGCCGACCCAATGATCTTCAGCGCTACCAACAACAATGGTGCGCATGGAGGTAGCAGACTTGCAGTCTGGGGACAACCTAAGCAGATCCAGCAAAGTGTTTTTCAATCTGAAGTGAATACTGACCTGAGAGACCGATCCTTTACTATGCTTCTTGTTATTCCAGGCCTTCCATATAGTCCAGCACCCAGCAGTGAGAATGAGCGCCCTTGATTTCCTTTCAATACCTTGGTTTCTAGCTCCCCTAAACTAGGAATAAAGGAATTCATCGGAGTTACCATCATAGCCATTCCATCCAAAAAAGGCCCCGAAGATCTTCCAGACCCCCTTTACCATTCACTTTCATAAAAAAGATGCCCCATAGATTCTGTGCACAAAGACCTGCAACACCAGTACCAGGAAACCGTTGGGATTCCCATTCGTTGAAGGTTAGCATCCATTGGTAGAGCCTTGTGTCGCACTCTCCACATCAAAAAGTTGAATTTGGAAGGGATCACTTTGCACCACAGAATCTTCCCCCACCGATTGATGTTCACCACCTCCCTTGTCAAATTATCGAAGTCTTTGATGGAGAAAGCACTTGATAAGGTACCTGTGAAAAATAACTGGTCATCGTCATCATTTGAAACTATAGAGTTAAAAATATCCATTTGGTTGTCATCGAGGATGGCCTTGAGGAAACTCATATGGAAGGAAGCTTCTTTGAAGGTAATATATGGAGCTGGACAGCCTGGGAACCACAACCTCCCTGCCCCCAATCCTGCTGCCAGAAGTTTATGTTCCCCCTTACAATAATCCATCGATAATGTTGTTGCAGAGTTTCCTGATGCAGTTGAATCAAGTTCAATATCTTTTAGGGGTTCCTTCTCTATCTATTCCCATTAAGGCCGTGGAGGTACTGCATTGTTCTACCCCATAGATTTCGTCTTTCCAGGACCTCCCAAGCGAGCTTGGCATGCAGTCCTTGAATGGTTGAGGACAAGCTCCTTAAATTAATTCCCCCTTTAGAAAGGGGTCTTGCTAACCATTTACCTGAAGCCCAATAATGGTGGCCTTCCATCTACCCATCCCATATAAAGGAAACCATTATTATGTCCAAGTTTGAAATCACAGTTTTTGGAACCTTCAAGGTAGACAAAACATGCATCGTCGTGGAGACTAACACACAGTTAACCAGGGTGATACGTCCTCCAAAGGATAAAAACCTGTTTTTCCAGTTTTGAATACGCCAAGTAAGTTTGATAATGAGATTATCAAAATGCTTCACCCTGAGGTAAGATGGGATGACTAGTGATCCAAGGAAATCCATGGAAAAAATTCCCTTGGAAAAAAGGTTCTTTTTAACTTTTCCAGAAAAGATATGAGAAGAATATTTTCTTGTAACTTATATAACAAGAACAAAATTTTACAATTTCATAATTATTTATTTCCTTGAAGTTTTCCTTACAATATTAAAAGGTTATTTTCAAATAAATTATTTTATTTCTAAATTGCATGGCCTTTTAAGCAAAGAAAACATTTTTGAAGAAGAAAGGATATTTTCCTCCAGAATTATTTTCAAGTGTTCTATCAAAATTATTTTACATATAATATTACCTTATTTGATGTTATATATTATTTAATGGGGAAATGTGTTTCGAGGAAATTATCCCTATTATTCCTTTAAATTTATTATTTTTATGATAGAATGATCCATTATTGAGGGAGGGATCAACATCAATAGCCTGGATGAGACCACTCACTGCATGCACACGAAACTCGCATGGGAAATCATCGAGGGTCGAACGTTATGGGGGAAAACCATGTCCTGAATCTGGTGGGGGGGGGGGGCAATATAGAATCTTCTAGCCCTAGATCTTACCTCTGGTCTGAGATTGGTTCCCTCCTTATGCCTCTCAAGAAGAACTCTCCTTGGATTATAGGGGAGGGAAAGATCATTTTCTGGCAGCACAACTGGGCAGGAAATATTGTTCGTTACCCAGTACGCCCAGTTCCCACCATTTCGTTCATGGAGGTGGACCTTCATCCATCCTTTTTCAGGACAGTTCTGGACACGAATCAAAAAGAGGTGTTCGACCTCATTTACATCAACTCGGATCCTGAAAGATGTGTCTTCACCCCATCCAACACCAAGAGGTTCAACTCAATGGACTTCCGAAGGTCTTCCAATACTCTACTTAAGCCCGACCAATGGAACTCTCGGGTTTGGTGCGATAAAATCCCAAAGAATTATAATTTTTTTACTTGGAGGATCAGTAACCAAGCCTTAACTTTAGATGAAAACTCCAAGAGGATGGGGATTATCCTTGTTTCCTCCTACCACTATTGTAAGAACAATAAGGAAGAGACCACAAACCACATATTTTTCAAAGGGGATTGGGTGCAGTATGTCTGGAGGGACTTCAGTGAGCTTACTACTTACTCTTAAAGTGATCTGATCAACACTCCCTTTTCGGAACATTGGTAGAAAGTTTCATGGGAAGCGGGCCTGGAAAATACGATGAGAACTGTGATACTGAGTACTGGGTGCTGGTGTTTTGTCAGGCCCGCAACATGGCCCAGTATGAGGGGTGTCCTACTCTAGGGAGGTAAATCATTGTGAGGGTGAGGAATCTCCTGGTGGACATGGTGTCAATGATTACCAATTGGTAGGAATCTCCCTCCCCTAGGGTGCTGTAGGCCTCTTATCATTTGGCTCATCCTCCTATCCCTAGGCTCCAGGGTCTTTGGGTGCGGTGGTCTCCCCAGCTTCTGGCCTCGAGATGAACACAGATGGTTCTTACAACTCCTGGATCATTCAAGGTGGAGGAGTTATGTTTGATTTCATGGGCAGTGTGTGGATGGAATTCATTGCGTATTATGGAAATAGTACCTCCATTCAGGAAGAGGAAAAAACCATTCTTACTGGTCTCATAATTTGCAATAAGGAAAGCATACATCTATCCTAGGTTTAAACTGACTCCATGATCATTTATGAATCCTTTCATGATTGAGGTTCCTTGCCTTGGTCCATTTCATACATCATTAAGAAATGCAAGCTTATTTTAAATAGAAATGTCGACGTCACTCACACTTGGCACGGGGGGAACAAAGTAGAAAACCACATGGCCTCTCTGGCCGATCAAGGCTCTAATGTCACACGCTTGTATAATGTTTCTTCCCTCAAACTAGAGGGAGTGAATATGATTCAAGGGTATTCCCTTGGTCTCCACTACTTTAGGCCCCCCTAGCCTAGTATCCCCATATTTCCCTTGTTCCTTTACTTTTGAATAAAAATTTAATATTGATGATGATGATGATGGGTTGATATTTATGAAATCCATTTATTTTTCAAGGATTAAGTTATGAAGGAATGATTTTTATGAAATTGATTTGGCTATGATATGATGAATGATTTATGTTTTTTAGAAAACATATGTATGTTTTCATTATTATACGGGTGTGACCTATATCTGCCTTTAATTCATTGGGTAAAGATTTATATCTCATGAGACAGACAGAGCTAGAATGGGATACGATCTCTATTTAGTAATATTGGGCTAGAATGGGAAGTAAACCGGGTTTAATAATTCAGGGCTAGAATGATAAGTGAACTTGATTCTTTAAATAACTTGTCACACTATTATAGTCTTATAAATGAGCCTTTGATTATATAGAAATGATTTTCTATTCTTACATGTTTTCTAAAATTTCATGTTTTATGCCAATACTATTTTCTTGGGGATAATGTTACTTTATGATTTATGACTTATGAATTACCAAGATTTATTCCATGTCTCTATATATTGATATATGTTATACATGGTATTATTTTCAAATGTTATGTTCATGTTTTTATGTTCTTATGTTCATTTTTTCTTTGATATTTTCCATTTTTACCCTTACTGAGAATATGATCTCAACATTTTCATATGATTTATTTTTCCCAGGATATAAAGAAAGGTTTTTGGTATGAAAAATAAAGTGTAAGATCTTTATGGGAAATTTTGAAGACCTTTCACCGAATTAGAATAATGTGTTTCCAGTTTCCAATGGCAATAAACTAATACAGTCTTTCGGTTTTTTTTTGTGTAATGTATGAAAGATTTGGAAAAAAATTGTAATGTATATGTATGTAAAACTTGGGTTATTACATAATGGATCTTTATGAAAATATAGAAGAATAAAATATTTAATAAAAAACCATATAGAAGTTAAAATAGATGATAAAATGAGGTTCAAGTTGATATATCTTGATGAACTCTAACCTCTTCAGCATTAAAGAGTCACATGTAGAAGATCCTTAATGATGACACCAGTGAAATAATAGTCATTTAATATCTTAATTGTGTGTCAAGTAATTTTGAATTTTCACTAAATTTCGTGGATTTTATTTATATATAAATTTTTAACAACTAATATTCTTCAAATAAAATCTCACGAATATTCTCCGCACAGGTGTTTCCTAATTCTTCAACATATATTTAAAACCAATGGTTTGATATGAAAATAGAAACATATTACCATTACTTGAATTTTTAATATCATATAAACCACACAAAATAAGGATTATGAAAAAACTCTAAGGACCACACTACAATGACCTCATTTCTGGAAGAATTATAAAAATCATTTTACGAGACTCTACACCGCAGCCCTGATGTCACGCTATAACTACCTCATTTCAGGCATAAACACTAGAACAAATGAAACATAATACTATATAAGTACCATAATATGTAAAGTTAACCTTGTAATTATATAACTCACATAATGGTAACCTTGAAATGCAATAAGTTGCGTAATGTTAACTCATATTGTCTATATGCTGCGTAAGGGTAGTATATATTTTGTAAATCTTGAGTAAAGGTAACTACCATACAAGATATGGGTAAGAATAAACTTATATACACTATATAAAGGTAATATCAAACTAAATAATGTTATGATTCAACTTATATATGCTCTATAAAGGTGACGATCATTTCATGTAAGGGTATGTTTCATTATATATATATTTCATAAGGGTTAACTAAAGTTATGTAAAGGTAACTAATAAATTCCATGCATTATGTAAAGGTACAAAAGAACCCACATAAATTTAAAGATAGTAATTAGGTAATACATATGGGAAATATATAACATCATGTAAGGGTCAATAAAAAATAACACATGCTATGTTAGGGTAAATTGAAAATTCAATAAGTTGCTTAAGGGTACCTTTAAGCTTGCTTAAAGGTAAATAGAAATTTATAAGACATGCATAAGGGTATAAGAAATTCTATATAAAGGTAAATAAAATTTTATATGCACTCCATAATGGTAAATAACACAATACATATTCTTTGTAAGTGTAAACTTAGAAGTTTCAAAAAGGTTAAAGATAGTTATGTAAAGGTTAGAATATGATTTCAAAACATACATAAGGTTAAATAATAACTCACGTAATAGTAGAAAAAATTTTCTAGAATTTTAATTAGGTTATAAAGGAAAATATAAATATTACTTTTGGGTAATTAGATAATTATAAAGGTTTTGTAATGTTAATATGCGAGTTACATAAGGGTACAGAAAAAATTATAAATATCACATAAGGGTATAAAAAAACTTATGTAAAGGTAAAGAGAAATTACAAAAGGGAACATAAGTGTAAATAAAAATTTTAAAAAATGAATTTTTCACATGAAATATTTATTAATAATTATATATATTTATAAGAATATATGATGAACAATAAAAAAATTAACTTCAAAAATATTATTATTATAAAAAAATAAACCATGTGAGGAAATGAAAAAATTAGAGAATTAAAAAATTTACAACAATAAAGGAATTAAAAAATTTTATTAAAAAAAACTAATTAATATACACATGTGATATAAAAATTAGAATACTTGAATTTAATTAAATCAATAAATTAATCACACAAGATTGTTTTAAAAAATATTAAGCATATGTGATAAAAATTTGAAAAACATCATATTGAATAACACATATATATATGTTATAAAATTTAAAATATAATAAATTTGAGGTATTTGAAATTTTACAAAACAAAAATACTTAATTAAATATTAAGAACTAAGTTCAAACACTAACAAGAAATCCATTATTGTTTTTTGCCTAATCAACCTATAGGTATAAATATTATTTTTATTCCATTTACTTTCCTCATTGAACACTATATATATCCTTCTTTGTTTAAAGGGTATTCAACTTGATTCAAAACATCAATTGATTAGGGAAATTATTGACTAAATCATATAAAGTTTATCTATATGGTGTAAATACCATATACCTCATCATCTTAATTAAAATATATTTACCTATAATGTTACTGAATATATTTGGATACCCATTAATTTTCCATGGGTTTATTATGTTATTATTATTGATGGAATTATGAATTATTTCTTTACGTGATTCCATTTTAAAAGGATAAAAAACCTATTTTATTTCCTCGATTTTCTTATGATACGATGAATGATTTATTTCAAGTGGCACACACATGGATGAATTATTACTAGTAGTGGTTATATATCTTTATCTAATTCATTGGTTAGAAGTTTATATCTCATTAAACATTTATAAATATGCGTAATTAAGTTTTCATTCTAATTTTTAGTGAAATTAGTGACTCAGGAAGGTATGGGTGTGAGTAATGGCTCATGAAGGTGTGGGTAGGGGTAGTGACTCGTGAAGGTGATGATACCCAAGGCTTATGTTTGGGCCAAAGTTATTTGTTATGATTTTTTACAAGTGAATGTTACATTTCTACCCCATATTCTTAGGATTATATTCCAAAGATCATGTGTATTATCTCATGATCCTACACTCTTTTTCCATGGTATATGTTTGTTCATTTGAGATTATAGGTCCTTCTATCATGACTTATAAAAAATATTATTGTTTCGTGTTTTTTTATTAATAAATTTGTCATTTTCTTATGTTTTCTCATATTTTTATGATCTAAACACTGATGGAATTTTGATAAGTTTTCTTTTATTGAACATTTTACCTAAACCTTTTTTTATTTTTTTTAGAAAATTATATACAAGAATATATTTATAAGGAAGTTATATATAGTGATGATTTGTTGGAGATATGTAAGAAATAAAAAGGAAATATTAGTATAATGAAAAAATTTCCTTTTTTGGATAAAAATGATATAGGAACTAATCCTTCAAGATAATGAAACTCCCATTTTAAATATTGTGTATTTATTTGTGTGATTTAATGTTTAAATTAGGGAAACAACGTAAAATAATATATGTTTAGCTTTGGTTATCTCACTTATATTAAATCTTATGTTTAATGTATGTGTTTTTAAAACTAGATTAAAAAATGTGGGATTAGGGCCCCTAAATTGGTATCAGATAAGAGTTTCATTTTTTATGGATTAGTTTAGTTATTTTGGGAATTATGATTAGAGAAATTTTGTGAAAACCCTATGGATAAGTCTAAGTATAGGAAAATATCTCTATTTTTTGGTGAAATTTTGAGTATCTGGTTTTTCTAAGAAATTATATCTATTTCTAGATACTAGAGAGTAGATGTGAATGTGGAAAAAATTCACCTTGGGTAAATATATTTGAAAAATATTGGTTGAGTATCAACTTGATCTTCACTCAGTGTAAGATGAGTGGGCTTAAGATGAAGCACCCGGCTAAAAACTCTCAGGGGATATAATTTAGTTGATTATATTCTATTTATAAACCATTATAAAGGATTTGAATTAAATTTTAGGATGTAATATATAAATATTTTGGTTATAGAAACCAATAGGAAAATCCTAATTGAAAACCTTTTTTAAACTAAAGGAAGGATAGGTTGATACTATTATATCATAGTTTTATTGGAGGTATCCTTGGTTTAAATGAAGGTGTCATCAGAGAAGAAATTTTATGATTGATGTTTCATATTCATATTATCATTTATTTTGATTTAATTATATAATATCATAACCATTTTTTTTCTATATTTAGCTAAAAATAGGATATTGAAAATGAATTTGGGAAAGGTTTGATCCTAGTAACTCCTATAACTAACTACAAAAGTATATTTGGTATAAATTTTTGAGATAATGGAAAAATATAAATACATTCCTATTATGTAGGAAATGATGAAAATCTTGGTATATATGATTGTGAGGTTGATATCTTAGTTGAAAAAATATATTTAGTTTCATATAGATCCCTTAGTTTCTTTCATTAGTGTATGATAATTAAAATTGAGAGGGTGAGATTTATTTAAGGGGGGAGAATGTAATGCCATAGGATTTTAGTATTGATATTTTTCCCTTAAAAATAAATACCATGATTTTTACCATACTCTACATGAAACACCAAACTAAAAATGAATCATGATACTTCAAATAATTTTTTTTAATTTTGACCATTATAATTTAGACATTAAATTTGTAGGTATAAATATTGGTAATCACACTATAAAAGCTATATAGAATAGAGAAGTGATGAAATCGATTAGTAAGAGTCTTCCTTATGAGGATCACCTCTATAAACATTGAAAAGATATGGTGTCAATAGGGTTGACTCTCAACCAATCCTAATCTAAAATCCAAAAATTACGGTATGAGTGAAATAATATGTGAGACAATTTCATGCTTGTGTAAATTTCCATGAGGTCCATGCTAGCTGAACCACCACCCATATTTTCTGCTAAAGAATATCTTTTGATTAAATCTTACATGAAGATATTAATGGGTTATCTAAGTAGAAATGAGGATGATCAATGAACTAAATTGTTTAAATATTATAAATTTTATACATCTCACATTTTGACATTTAATGAAAAATCAATTTATATTTTAATATTAATGGACATATTAAATTCAAATCAGGTGTCTTTATAATAACCCAAGATTCTCATACATGGATATTACATCTTTTTAGATGAATATTCATTACATTATACAAACACATTATTGAGGATCATAATAGTTTAGTTCCATTAGAAACTTGGAACACAATCTTCTTAATTCATAAAATATCTTCAATGTCATCCATAAAGATCTTTCCCTTTAGTACCCCCACTTAAAAACCTTTCTTTATAAAACAAGTAAAGGAAACATAAGAAATGGTGATCTTAGATGCTCAATAATGGTTAAAAATGTAGATATATAAGCATAACATGAACATAAGGGTATGAGAACATGAGCATTATATTTGAAAACCACACCTGTATATCCAAGATCATAAACAGGAGTCATTTTATAGATATTGGAAGTTCATAAGACATGAATCATAAGGGAATCAAAGAACATGTTCCATGAGAGAATAACATTGTCATAAGACATAGATTTTTGGAATACCCATAAGTATATAAAATCATTTCTATATCAGTTAATGATTACTTCCCAGGATATCATATTGGAATGGGTTCACTCCCCAAACCATCATAGTAGAAAAAGTCCCTTATTGAACCAAGTTCTCTCCCTTCTAATCCTATCTATCTCATGAGATATAAATATTTACCCAATTCAATATAGGGATATATAGGTACCATCCATCTCATAATAAAAACCATATTTATGTGTTCCACAAGATTATAAAACATACATAATATCATAACCCATGAAATGAAATGGGTTTCATAAACATTTTAACATATCATAACCAACGAAAAATAGATTGGTTTGATAATCATTTCATCTCTTCATTATGGTTCAACCTTGTAGAAAAAGAAGCGAGTTTCATAAGAATTTTATCATGGTGTAACCCATGGAAGATATGTGTGTTTCATAAACTTATTTCCATCATAAACATTAACCATTTAGAGAAATACCAATAATGGTATCCTTTTATCATATCCCCAAAAAATAATAAGTAATATCAAAGGATATCATCTTATATGGAGAATAATTTTGAAATATTACGTGGAATGTTTCATAAGGAGGATAAATTTTATTTGAAAATAAATTTTTAAAACATAGAACATTTTGGAAATACACTTTTTTAAAAAAACTCCTGAAAACTTTTAAAGGAGGCTTTAAGAATCATTTACAACTTCTCAAAGGGAAAGTAAATAGTTACATGAATTTTGAAAAGGGATAAATAACAAACCAGATAAATATTCAAAGAATAATTTTGAAGAATATAGATTTGGAAAAGGAAAATATTGCTCCACAAACCATAAGGCCTTCATAGACCTCTACTCCGTAGGGTGGTCTGTAGCCTCGTGAAGCAACCATGAACCAAATGATTTGTGTGGTAATGACGATGGTGCTGACCTCTTGAAAAAACAAAGTCATTCACATAATTGAGGCGGAAAATTTATTTCCACGTATGATGTACCCCATGAACTAAATAGTTCATGAGTTAGGCATAGCCAATGACCTCCTTCAAATGAAATAAAGTCATTCGTAGGTGAGAGGCTGTGATTTTCTCCGCCACACATGACAACACTGATGACCAAGTCATATGCGGGTCATATTGACCCCTTAGAATTCTGAAATGTTTTTCATATGACCCATAGATCCAGTTCCTCCTCCCTTCTATAAAAGGACACCAAGGGAAGATGAGAAAGGAACCAGATTTTGGAATGACCTTACAGAATTTTTAAAGAGGACCCTTTAAATATTGATTTTTGAAGAGATAAATCAAGGAAGCATGAACCCTTTGGATGATCCCTTATAGGTACAACCCACCACATAGAATTAAAGAAGAAATCATAATTTTAATGGGAAAACTGTGAACCCAATCCCTTCGTGGTTGAACTCCCCAAAAGGGGAAAAACCAATGACCCTTTTTCAAATAGATGACTTAAGTAGCACATTACTATGCGGATGGAACCCTGTGCCACATAGAAACTTGATAAATGTATGAATCCCCATGCCACATATTGCATTTATATGCGGATAGAATTCGATGCCACATAGCACCGTACTATGAGGATGGAACTAGGTGTTGCGTAGAAAAACTCTACGTGGACCACATCCAAGTCTGCGTACCTCCATGATATGCAGACAATCACTACAACTGCATAGCAACATGCTATGTGGATATGTCCTCATATAGCGTAAAGAAATGGTACATGGAATGGGGTACCCTCGTGCATTCCACCCTCCAACTTTGATCATCCCCTTCCATTTCCATCACGTCATTCACAGTCCCTCTACGAACTAGTCTAATGACATTTGGACAAAGCCTCTTCCAAAGCAACTAGAATTGTATGATAAAACCATCGAGCACATCAGCGTGCCCTTATGATTTTACATACCTTTTGTTAACAGATTCATGTGGGTAATCTCTGTAATAGTTCATACCCCTAGAATGTCCATAATTTTACATTCCCATTGTAACCTGGTGTCCATCCTTTGGATACTAAGGTTAACCTCCTAATTATAGGGATCAAGGGTAATCACTGGACTTTCCCTTTAATTATGTTTAGTGCTGTATAAGGGGAATCACGCTGGCTTTTCCCTTTGATGAGAAGCAACATTCCTCCCCACATAACCATTTTAGGGTATCCCTCTTGGAGTAATCCCCTTTGATCATAGGAAGTGGTGCTATCACCCAATCCTCTTCTGCCATCCACCTCCTCCTTTTCCATTAGCAAAAAAGAGGACGTGTTTGGATTGTTGAATATTTCACATCCACTTATTTCTCACACTGAGCATGACTCACATGGTCTTAGAGGCTAGTGATGATAACAACACCCAAATAATCCACTTCTGAAAATGAACTACAAGATATATGATTCCCACCATATCTAGGTTATATATGATTATTGTCTAAGGATTGAGATCAAAGGGTATCCTCCTCAAAGGATAACCCCAATCATGACCCCAAATTCATCAAGGCCTCCATTAGAGTGTAAGTCGCAACTCTTATTTAAAAGGGCCTTCTTTTCCAATGTAATCCAAAAATCACACCTCGTTTATGGGATGCTTTTATGTGCAAGCCCCATCATTCCGAAGTACGAGGGGTTTGATTCCCAACCAACTAGGATATTTAGGAAGCCTTATCGAGGTCAAAACCTGACATCTAAACTTACCCTAATTTTTTCTGGGCCATATTCCTGGTTGGGTCACCCTTTACACCAAAGATTACATCGCTTTTGTGTACCTTGGGCTGCCTCAGCATAACTACCACACTAAAGATTGACTAGGAAACTTCCGCCTAGACATCCTTACCACATGAAGTTAAACTGTATTGATGGGTCCTCATCACACGAACTTAAACGGTGATGTGTCCAGATAAGTGACACAAAACTAAGTGGGATCTGATTTCTATCATGAGGATATGTAGGAATCCCATCTTATGGGTTCGACCCCAACATCAAAACTGTCTCCATCCCCTAGATGATGATAAACTCCAAAGCGCCTCATCAAATGGTTTAAATAACCTTTTTATTAGTGAAAGACTAGGGAATCCCTAATGTTTCCATAATAGGGTAACATTGATAAAGAACCTCAGATGCATATAAATGTATTCATCAATAGAGAAGCTCAGATACATACATATGATTCGGAACCCATGCATATTTCTGATTGATCTTGAGAATTAGGAGTAATCCATGAACACATGCTTGGGAATGAAGAAAGGATTCATAAACAAATGAAAATGTCCTAAATCTATAAGAGAGTCCCAAAATAGGCAATAATTTCCCTCCAAAAGTGTGTGATGAGCTCAAATTCTCATCCTCTCAACCAATGTGAGTCCTCAAGTGCCATTGGAAAAATCATCCAATGGGCACCTGCCTTTGGAAAGCAGGACCATGAATCATTGATAAGAGGGCCGTTTGGTGTTTCTGGATCTGTGAATAAACCTGTTGGAGACCATATGAGGACATCCTACCCAATGTGGGATGATTACACAAACACCCAACCCCCTGAAATCACCCATTGGGACCACTCAACTATAGAACCTCCTTTATAACACAAAAAGAGATATACTGCCCAGTCCTGGTGGGACCATATCTCCCACCAAAAGGAGTCATTCCATGAATCAAGTCTAAATAAAAATGGTGAACCTGATGTAAATCCTTTACCAAGGTGGCGGTGTTACCCCACCTCAATCCCCTTTGCATTCAAAAGGAAGAGGGTTAAGAAATATCATCAATTATACATGTGGTAATGAGATACTACTTTAACGATTTTTTATGTACATGTTTTATATTGTAGGCATCACAAAGATCTACCTTTAATATGATGGCATCCTGATAGTTTTATCAGACACACGTGTTCAGAACTTCACTTGCAATTCGGTCCTCAATGAATATCATGAAACCATCACCCACCAAGTGTCTTAAATATGGTTTTCAAATTCACTAATTAAGGAGTACCATCAAAATGGTGCTATCCCCATTATGAAGGCAGTAAGGCAAGTCCTCCAGGCCATAAAGCCCCATAATTTTCCCATGCTATGACGACCTCTGATCCAGAACTGGGTAGCCCCACTTGCTGTCCAAAACTATTTTGAGATCATGTACTCAGAATGTGATGAGTACCCCCTTATCTTAGGGAGGTAGACGAAGCCGGCACTAGTGAATTCATACCAACTACCCAAGGGTCTTCAACAAGATCCCCTTCCAAAAGATGTTGATGTCAATAATGTGCGACATAGTATCCTCGTTTTGAAGAGGATATCACATCAAGGGACCCTACTAAAGTCCAATGAACATAGGCCCCTCGATCATCCCACCAAGGGTAATGAACACATAATTTATAGAAGTTCATCAACTTTTTTCCTGAGGAGGTGATCCACCATACAAAAATGGTGTCATTCTATGGGTAAGTATACAATCCTATCCTCTCTTCTAAAGCCCACCACAGATATATGGAGAAAAATTATGAGAAGGAGAAAATTCTCAACAATGATCTTCAATTCCGCCACATAAATAGAGCGGAAAGTTTCATCCATATAAAATTCCATGCCAATATGCAAGAATCCCATCATCTAAATAGGGTGACCAACTATGGGAAGTCACACAACACTGCGAATGCACATGAAGACCATTAATAAAATTTATTGGAAATTAGATATGATTAGATTCAAATTCCTTATAATGTATACCAATCCCGTCATCCAAATAGGGTGGTAAGATACAGGCAGACGCACATCCCTTTTGATTAATATGAATCCCACCAGTTAAATATGGTGGCAATAAATAGGTAGAGTCTAATTCCCACCTACTAAAATTAAGGTCAATAGTCAAACATGGTGGCAAGAAAATATAAGCACAGTAAAATTACTATGGATTAATATCAATCCCATGAGACAAATACAGTAGAAAATGAGTAGATACAAATTCCAACTTGAATATATGAAGCCAATCATCCAAATAGGATGGAAACCAGAGTAAAGTGCCAACGTATCCTAGCTATAAACCAGGGGAAGACTCGTTCCTCTTTCCCAACACAAGAGAACTTCCACTACCCACTAAAAATACACAGAGGACTAGAGCAGGAAAAAACTCCTTCTCTGACATTATAATGGTCATTTATACCTATTCCAATAAAAGACATATCTCAAAAAATCCTAGAAATGATGAAGGATCAGAAATCTATTCTAGATCATATCCTTTATACCTATCAGGACATAATTTAATCTGAAGAAAAATAAAGGAGTTGGACCCACAAACCCATCTCCCCAAGAGGGGTGACTCATAAAC
Organism: Viscum album; assembly: GCA_963277665.1. Classification (NCBI taxonomy): domain Eukaryota; kingdom Viridiplantae; phylum Streptophyta; class Magnoliopsida; order Santalales; family Viscaceae; genus Viscum; species Viscum album. Next base: position 1,914,636,433 of record OY728155.1, read on the forward strand.
AAAATAATATAGTCACTCCAGATCATACCTGCGTCCCTAGTCCAATACAAGTGGGTTGTTTCCCATATTTCACGATACAAGGACAATAGGATCGATAAAAAAACTCGATCCAATTGGGGGACACCGGTCCAACATATTAGTTTCTACAGGGAATTAATATATCCCTAAAATAACTTAAGATGATCACCAACATATCCTAGAGATATCATGGGAACAAACCAAATAGGGACTCGTATATAAAGGCCATTACCAATAACAGGTGTCCCTAGTTTCCCGTAAAAGATTACCCAAAAATGAAACACACCAAAGATAATTTGAAAATAAAGAGCACATTCATAATCTTTCCCTGTTGGGAGTCGAAGTATTGATGCCATCAAATATTTATCAACAGAGGATCAAGATCCTATCGATCCATTAATAAATTATGGAAGTGAAAATAATATTTGCGATGTTCCTTCTCATGATATTGTTACTAGTAGTTTTGAAGGTCCTCCACAGAGTACCCATAAGGGATTACTTTGTGGACAAGAAATGATCGATCATAAGATCATATCTATTTATGAGTGTCATGGAATCCCTCCCCTTGAATAGAAGATCGAATAGAAAGAAGGTCCTCCCCTTGTAGTCGTCCACCCAAATAGTCCTCCCTTGGGTATACACTATAGAAATTCTCCCTACAGTCAGACATCAGGCTGTGATGGTAGTCCTCTCCATGATGACCGTCACTGAGAAGGCCCTCTCTATAGTGACATCACGTAGTGGTAAGGTCCTATCCTCATTTTGGTGCATCATGAAGTTCCTCCGAAGAGTCACACTATAGATATTCTCCTTACAGTTGAATATCAAACCGTTATGGTAGTCCCCACTATGATGGCAGTCACTGCGAAGGTCATCCCCACAATGAGAACTGATAGAAAGAAGGTCCTCCCCCTTCTACGGTCCACCCTAAAGGTCCTCCCTAGGGTATACTCTATGGAAAATAACCTTATAGTCAGACAATAAGTTGCGATGGTAGCCCTCTCCACCAAAACATTGTCTGTGAAGGTCCTCCATGTAGTCAAATGTCACACCAGCGAGAAGGTACTCCCCTCACATGTTCAAATATGAGAAAGCCCTCATATTCCGAGTCACATGGAAGGATTGGGTCAGATATAATAGAAACCCTATCGATGAAAATCGACATCCTTTCTCATACAAGATATGGAATGGGGCCATTCTCATCCTTTGAGCCACCCCCTCATTATTCATGCATCAATGAAACCCCTACAAGCCCCAATACTCAAGATGATATCATCATAAAACACCCAAATTGGGAACAACAAGTAGAGAAATACCTGGTAGAAAAACAAAATAATATGTTTCTCATGAGAATACAATTATCCAGGGATAACATACCAATTATGTTCTAGCCCAAAACCACTTCTCAGTTTACCATACCCAGGGAGTTGTCCGAGGAATTCATACATAACATTAGTCTAATTATCTGGACAAATTTCTTCCATTTGAAGTCAATTGTTTCCCATATGATGGGTATACAGATCATGTCAATACATTGGGGGATGTTCACTATCAAATTTGTCTAGAAGCTCTTCCATCTTCACAACGAACACAATAAGAGAGGTGGAAGAATGATCTCGAACTGATTTGACTCCAATTTATGCAAAAGATGCGTTGCCTTATCCGCGGTGAACCGTATGGTGTATATATCTAGTGTTGGGGAGAGAATGGAGCAATAAAATTCACACCACTGTCCGTCTAGTAGAGCCCACTAGGAATGAAATCATGTATTTTCATCATCTCAGGATGGAAACCAATTGAAGTACCTATTCAAGAAATTTGTACCGCTTGACAATAATTGTCCTTGAGTAAAACTCAAAGAATCTAGACCAATGAGAGAAATCCATCGAAAATCTCATCAACCATGCCACTAACAACATTCAGAAAGCTTCTCACCTAAGAGAATTCAATCATCAAGCAATGATCGTTTCCATGAAAATAAGTAACTGATATGAAGACCTGCCACCATATCTGGATCACCCTTGAATGTGAATGCGCAAGATCAAGAAAGCAATGATAGCTGCAGCAACTTCCGCAATATGGGATCCACCCCAACCCATAGGGCTGGGGGAATTGTTAAAAAAATTTACCCCATAAGACTAGAAAATATAGTCCAAGGTACAATAGAAAAGGAATGGGAGAAACCCTGACCTGTAGGGCTAGGGTCATTTTTAACTCAACCACCTACCCAGTGAATGTTAGTATTTTCCCTCTTGGTGAGAATAATGAATATAGAGGTTACCCATTCTATCCCATCTTGTGACTCATGTACCCTAGAAAAGAGACATACAACCAGGTCATTTCAAGGTTTCCTTCGAGTAACCCTTCATCAAGAATCCCAAAGAGGACCCTAGAATGGAAGGAGACGATCTAATAGAGGAATTAAGAAAATATCCTACCATTAGACACTTGGTACGCCTCCCCCAATATGATATGAATCGATGAACATCATGAAATTTAATCTGGTAGAACTCATTGAAAATAATAACAATAATGAGGATACAAGAGAATATGTTTCCTTACCAGAGGTAGTCTAGACTGATCCTGAAGATGTGTGTATCTAAAACCAAAGAGCCATCCTAAATTTTGGAACTTCTTTATCCAATCCATTTCTACCTCCCTTGAGAGTTTCCAAAAACCAAAAGAATAAGAACAATGTCTTACACAATCCACCTTGTCATCCTCATGAAAATGTTCCTCTAAATCTTGAGGAGAGATTCAATCGATTGGAAGAAGAAATGAAAGAGCTAAGGTGAATCAATGTTGAGTTGCTTCACAGGTTCCATTCTATTGGATATTTTCCTCAGGTAGAGATTCAACATACACTCCCAACAGAGGTTCCTCTGCCACGATGGATCCTCCTGGAAATTGAATCAAGGCCTGAATTCTCATCCAATCCGGCATTGGGACCATCAATCTATTTAAATCCAACCATAAAAGGATATAAATATTTCCCTCCATTGAAGAAACAACTAGAACTGATCCAGGGAATCTACAAAGGATGCCCCCAGTTGGGTATCCACTTTATGTACCAGTAGATCCGGCACACCCAATCTTGCCTCATGCTATACCCATCCATGATCAAGTCCAATAGGACACACATCAAGGGATAAAGAATACCATCAATTCATTGATAACTCTATTGGGAGACATGGAAGGGAAACACACTGTGATACAACCATAATGGAAACCATATATTGATAGGGTGAGCAATGTCCCGCCACCACCAAATTTTGGGAACCCCGTATTCCCAATATTCAATGGTTTAGTTGACTTGGAACAACATTTGATGAATTACGTGTCTTATTGTGATCCCATGATAGAACCCCAAAATAATAAGAGGAAATGAAGCTTAGATGCTTCATGAAAACTCTACATGGTTCATCCTTTGTGTGGTACACTAATTTTCTAGCTAAATCAATAACAGGGTGGAGGATCTCTAACAATAGTTTCTGTTCTAGTTCAGTTCAATGTTTCAAAAGACAATATTATGTGACATCATGAACTGTAAAAAATGGGAAAATGAGAGGATTTCAGACTTCATTTCTATATGGAATGGTTTGAATAACACCTTGAACCAGCCGCTCCTCCAAGATAAGATGCTTTCCACATGCACCGAAAACCTATATGATGAGATGTGAACACAACTCATTCCTGTGAAATATACAAGTGGGTTTCAGTATCTCTCTACCATCACCAAAAGAATATAAGGTTCATTGAAGTAGACCAATATCATATCTTGGGTAGCCTTGTCGACCATAGAAAAAATGGTGGGAAGAGTTAAAGTGGCTTTCGTTATGCGTATTCTACCCCCTACACCAGCTCCATCTCCAAGTCCCATACCAAACTGTGCAGCCCCCCTTGAACATGAACAACCACACTTTCCTCACCAAGATTAGTGAAGAGAAACCAGGCAAAATAAATTCAAGGAATGAGATAATAAATTTTACTTGTTCTGAGATGATCAAGCCCGTGGCTACTTTGTAGCTACCATGAATTTCAACTTTCTTCAGCTACCAGAGTCGAAGAGTGCTAATGAAGTAGTTGTTGATGACCAGTCAGATTATTTTCCCTACCACCAAATACTGGGATAAAACATACAAGAATGTTTTTTCTTCAAGGACCTCCTAAATGAATGATAGATTCTGGGAAAGTCAAGATGAGACCACCGCCAACACAAGTGTCATATGTTTCCACCACTGAACCTACAAAATAGGGGAGTGGTAAAAAGCTGTTAACCAAAAGGGGAAAAAGTTATATAGTCGGATGACTCAGAATTTGGTAAACCGAGCCCATGAAATACTCTAAATGTAGTTTAAGCATCCGATTGTACCCCCAATAGCTCCCGATGTAACAAAGATGACATCCTCAGCCCAACAATCTTTCAAAGTTTGACCATCCACAAACAAGTCCAACTAGAATGCGAAAAGAAAGTAAAGGAAGATGAACCAGAGGAATATGATGAGGTAGAGTAATCATCAGACGAGAAAATAATTTTTGGCTCCATTAATGTCATCCACTTAATAGACCCCTTATCTAATGAAAAATATGGTTATGAACTTGAGTTCGCTGCATCCAAACAGAGAGTAGGAGGAAGAGGCCGCTGGATCCATGTATATCAAGGGAGACACAACCATGGGAGAAATCAAACTTACAGCCACACCCCTGATCAAACTGTCAACATTGATGAAACTCATGGAAAATTAATCCATCGACCCAACATTTATAGGGAAACTCTCCCACACCTACAAGATTCAACTCCAGTATAATATTTCTAGAATATCCATCAAGAGAAGAAAAAGTGACTAATTACCATTGGCATGCAGGCATACCTCCCCAAACCAATCCATAAAGGATGAAGGCTCCTGTAGATCTAGTCCCAAGGGATAACCCATCATAGTAAAATGATCAAGATCCTAAAGCACCTGTGAAAGAACATCCCCGAGCTGGGAAGCATTGTACTTTAAATAAGAAATATGATATTTTGATGAAGCTAGCCTTGGTACTAGACAAGATGCCAATCCTAGATGTGCTATATCTGTCAACTAATATTAGGGAATCACTCATAGATTATTTTCTATATCTTTTGGAGTTTGAAGCTGAGGTAGCCGCCAATGAATTCTACCGAATGGAGACCAATCCTATAGAATTTGTTGCGGTTATCTCCATCACAAATCAAGATGAAGATTCCACCATAAAAGGAAACATCAAACCCCTATATGTGTCTGGCAGGATAAATGATGTCGATGTAAGTAAAGTCTTCATTGAAAATGGATCTAGATTTAACCTCCTCCTAGCGCAGACACTTCATTGGTTGGGATGTAGTGAAGATGATCTTATGCCCTGCACCACAACTTTGTTGAGTTATTAAAAAAGAAGGAAGAATCCATTAGGTCAAATCAAGCTACAAAATTAGCTTGGTGACCTCATAGTTGACTCATAATTTCTGTTTTTTTGAAAAAATATAGCCTAAATGTTCTTCTAGGAAGGCCTTGGCTCTATCAACATGAAGTAATTCCATCATCTTACCATCGGTGCATCAAATATTGCATTAATGGGAAGAGTGGGAAATTTCATGTTGATAAGGCCCTACTTGAATTATGCTAGTCACACTGTATTAATGAAGGGTTGTACGAGATTAAGGGGAAGAAAAAAAAGATCAATGTTAAGGATTGGGTCACTGACCCAAATGGTTTGTAAATGGTTCCCATCAACCCCTTCAATTATCTTGGAAAGGAATACGCACAACCCATAAATCAAATTGAGTGAACAATTATAGATTCCGATATATATTTCATAGTCCTAATGATTTTGGTCATGGATACCAAGCTTGATAGTGTTGAAAAATACACTGATCCCTAAGAAAATGGTGAATTATCAGATAAGAAATCCCTTAAACTATCATCAGAGCTCTAGATAATCCCTACCTCACTCACTAAGGTAGAAGAGAAAAAATTCATTTTTCATTCCCTCACTCTATCCTCTCTTAAAGATTCCTTACTATCAGTGGAATCAGAAGAAGTCACCTCAGCTCCTAAATGCCAAAATTGTGAATCTTATCTCAAGTATGGAGATCTTATCTCAAGAATTGTTTATCCATTAGAAGAAGAAGACGAGGAAGAATAATAATAATAAAAAGACCTCAGGGATAGCCCTCAAGCATTCGAGGAAGGTGTCTCTTCGACCATTGATGAACTATGGGAAATAAACCTCAGCACCTAACAAGACTTACGTACCACTCTGATTATTGAAGCCATGTATTTTGAGGAGAAATAGGTATACACCTCCTTTATAAAGTATAATCAATTCTTTTTCACCTATAACTATACATAAATTCTAAGACTCAATCCTGAGGTGGACACTCACCACCTAGCCCTTCCAAAAGACTATCATGGATACAAGATGACTGCCAGAAGGACTCACCCGACACATACTACCAAGATAGAGGTTTAACTTGATAAAATTATTCAATCAAACTTCATTTGGGAGGTTTAATATCATATTTGGATGGACAATATAATTCATGTTAAAAAAGAGTATAGGATGATCAGAGTCTGTATTGACTTCATAGTTCTTAATCAGCATTGCCCGAAAAATGACTTCTTGTCCTAATCATAGAGTTATTGATCGATACAACAGACTGATATGAGGTTGTCTCTTTCATGGAAGACTATTCATGATACAAGAAAATCCAAATGGCCTAGGAATATGAATAATCCAATTCTATCAGGCCCCCATAGGGATTATTGTTCTTCAGGGTGATGCCCTTACGATTGAAAAATGCCAATGCCACATAAAAACGTTCCATGAATCACATATTCAAGCCCATCCTGGGAATGTTTGTGGAATGATATGTTGATGAATTCGTGGTTAAATCGCAATAACGTTTGGACCACCTTACAGATCTTGAAATAGTATTCAACAAATATTGACAAAACAATTTGAACATGAACCCCCTAAAATGTTATTTCGGTGTCAGCCCATAAAGATTCCACGACTTCATTTTTTGCCATAATGGCATCGAAGTCGACCCCGAGAAGGAAAACACTATCGTCAGCATGTCACATCCTAGAAAACTCACCGAGTTAAGAGGAATTCAAGGAAATTTAGACTATATTAGGTGATTTATATCCAACATTATAGGGGAATGTTTTCCCTTCACCTAGTTGATGAATAATAGTGTCGAATACCAATGGAATGATGACTGTTATGAAGTATTGAACAATATCAAGAAATATATTCGAAGCCCAATAGTGCTAATGCCGCCTGTCAAAGGAATACCACTCATTCTATATGTGATTGATTTAGAAAGATCACCAGGCACCTTCCTCATGAAAAGAATGATGCCGATAGTGAGAAAAACCTTTATAATCTTAGTCAAACCATAATAGATACTGAGAATCGGTATTCAAATATCGAGAAGAGCTTCATGGCCTTAATATTTGCAGTACAAAATAAGAGGCAATATCTGCATCACCACAAAGTCTATTTGGTCTCTCATAGAAAACCAATAAAGTATATTCTAAGCCGTAAAAAGTTGACTGGATTCCTGTCATGATGGGAGGTCATCCTACAATAGTTTGATATACAGTTTGTACCTCAGAATGCCATCAAAGTCCAGGAGTTAGCAGATTTCTTGGAAGAAAACCCATCATTAGAAATAACCCCATTAAATGATGAATAACTAGAATAATAAGTGTTCTCTATTCAGAAGAAATTCCAAACATGGGATATTCATTTTGATGGTGCATCCAAAATTATGATAGGGAATGGAATGGAAGATCCTAAGCTCAATAAGTGGGTCTAGGAGTCATACTCATATCTATGGAAAAGGTGGTCTTTCCTTACTACTTCCTGCTATCAGAGGGGTGGATGAACGATGAAGTAGATTACAGGTCCCTAATAGTAAGCCTAGAATTTGGACTTCAAGCACAGGCCGGAAACCTAAAGATAAAAGGTGACTTAGAGCCATTCATCAATCAAGTTAATGGATACTATTCCATAAAGAAAGTGGAGCTAATAACTTTTATGAACCATTTCCAATAACTGATTCCAGAGTTCCCATAAGAGCCGACATTGAAATATGTCCCCCGATTAAAAAATGCATAGGACAATGCATTAGAGAATGTAAACATAGATCTTTCTAACCCATATCAGAGTGAAATGGTCATCAATATTTCCCACTGTTAGATGGTTTAACCATTTTTCCGAGCCAAAACAGAATAAATTAATGAGATCAGTCCCATCTATGAGATGTATAGTCCTACCACCGATTAGATGAATACCATTGAAAATTACATCCAAAAGGGAGAATTCCCATTAGATTGGGTTGTAAGGGAATAGATATGGATAAAAACAGTCAAATTCGTGTTGTATGATGGAACCAATCATAAAAAGGTCTTTTAAAAGTGGGGCCTTGAAGGGATCCTCCTCATATGTATTGATAGAGAAGAGACTACTGCCGTAATGAAAGAAGTGCATGTTAGAGCTTGTGGTTCACATCAATTCAGAACCAATCTATCCTATAAAATATGAAGGATTGGATACTATTTGACCACTATAATTAAGGATTGTGCCATAGTCACAAAAATTGACATTCTTGTCAGGTTCATGCAAATTTCATCCACCATCCCTCGGAGTTACTTAATACATCCAGGTACTCCTATCCATTTTCCACATGGAGAATGGATGTAGTTGAAACCTATCATCCATCTATGAACAAAAAATTAAAATATATTCTCACAGTGACCGACTTCTTCTCCAAATGGGTAGAAGATGCATCCCTCAAGGGGGTCAGAGCAATAAGCATTGTCAGCTTTGTGAAAGCCAACATTATCACCAGATTTGGTGTCCCTCATACAATACTAGCAGAGAATGACACCGATTTATAATATGATTAATTAGATAAGCCATATCAGGAATATGGCATCAAGGACAACCGTTCATCCCACTATCATGTAGTGACCGATAGATAAATATAGATATTCAATAATACCCTATCCAATATACTCTAAAAGATGGTAGATAGGGAAAACCAATCATGTCCGGAAAAGCTTCGCCATGTCCTGTGGACTTACTATACCATGACCCGAACCTCCAATTAAGAAACCCCATACTCATTAGTATACATAATAGAGGTGGTCCTACCCATAAAAGTTCAAATGCCATCGCTCGACGTTTCCATATGTGATCTACTATCAGAAGATGAGAAGTCCAAAAAATGGTTTGATGAGTTGGAGGGGTTAGATGAGAAAATATTGCACACTTGGAACCATTTAGAAGTTTACCAGAACTGGATTTCATTAGAATTCAATAAAAATGTTCATTTTCGGGTTTTCCTTAAAGTAGAATTGGTGTTGGTCCTCAGAACCCCGATGATACTTGAAAAGAAGCCCCCAAAATTGGATCCAAAATGGGAAGGACCATATTTCATACACAGGGTATACTCCAATGGAGAATATGCCTTAATTTCCATGGATGAGTAGATCATCACATCTCCCACCAATGTAAGGTTTCTAAATAAATACTTTGTGTAATCATAAAACATTATTCCTCACCACACGATGTTAAAATGCAGGGACAAAAAATACTAATTACATGACATTTAACTACAAGATACAACAAGTCTTTCCATACATATTGGGTGATATTTCATCCAAACCACATGTCTATTAACTCTTTGGAGTTCGTCTTAGCTACAAGATATTAAACTGTATAGTGTTATATGCATCCATGCTGCACGACGTTAAACTGTTAGGCACTGTCATCCCAATCACATGATGTTAAAATGCATGATGAAGTCATCCTAACCACATTACATTAAACTATACGAGGATCATTAAAACCCAATAAATGGTTTATTTCACATGAGTTAGATTTGTGTTGGGGAAAACAAAAATTCCCCATTTCCACGTGAGAGTCTGATCCACATGAAAACATTTTTTCTTTAGAACAACTTTTGGATTGATTCCTTCCCCCTCAAAATATGTAGTGATGACAAGATTCCCATATGAGTCCATCTAGGATATAAAAAATACCCCCTCCTTATGTGTGTGGTCCAAACCCATACAGAGAGGTTCATACAACTATGTTTGGTTTATTTCCTTCCCTTATAGGATATGTTGTGATGCCCGAATTCACATCAGAGTCCATCCACTATATTTAAAAAAATATCCCCCCTTATTTTATGTGGTCCAAACCCATATAGGGAGGTCCATATAACTACATGTAGTTTTATTCCTACCATCGTTGGATATATAGTGATGCTCATATTCTACATCCTGGTTTAGCTGCCACCGAGTAAAAATGCCCCCTCCCTGTGCATGGGCCCGACCAATACAAGAATCTTTAGAACTATGTGTGTATTGATTCCTGCACTCATAGGATATGTAGTGACAACTAGATACTTTATCCTGGTCCAAATTCTATCCAAAACAAAATGTCCTCCCCCTTCATATGGGTTAGACTTGCATAAGGAAATTCATAACATTATTTCTGGATTGGTTCCTGCTAACACCAGGCACATAGTAATTCCTAGGTTCCCAAACTTAGGCCCGACAACTCAACGGATCAAAGGTGAAATGTACCATACATCTTCATGTTAACCCTATGCAGAGAAGTAATAATTTTCCATCCCTTGTTTCTCACACCGAGCACAAATCACATGGGTATAGGAGTTTCGGTAGGGAATTCTCTATGGATGAACTAATCCACTGTATGGATAAGGTCCTTACCACAAGATGTTAGACTACATGGCCATGGTCCATACCGTATGACATTAAATTGAAATGTACCTCAAGAATTAAGTGTGGCTTGATTCTCAATATGATGAGATATGTAGTGACACCCGGGCCTTATGCCCAAGTCCATCCACACAAAACAACAAAAATTCACCCAATATTCTATACATAATATGCAAGTGTATAAATGAGATTCCAAATCTTGATTCCTATAACAAGGGAGTGTCAAATGACCCCTCCTCCCCACATACGAGTCAGATATATGTAGGGGATTCTACACTTCACAACTAATTATGGTTAGGATAGTTCTTAAAAACTTGGATACACCATTTCTGTAAATCAAACTCCAACCCTCGAAAAATATCGGATCTCTATAATCATTCATGCCCATAGAAAATGGATGATTAGTGCCCTACAAACACCTTTGTTTAATTATGCACATAATGCCCCGATGACTCTGTATAAGTTTCCCACATAAACGTCCTGTCAACCAAAGGAAAATTCTTCCTCTGAAAAGGGATTATCTTACATTTGTACGCCCTTTGGCTCGTAAGAATTGCATAATTCCTCTTAATATGAGGGCCCCTGGGATCATTATTTACAATTTCCTTCCCCCACTCATATCCAAGATATTCTAGAACATCCCAACCTGATTAACCCATATATACTCACAATCTCTCCAACATTTATTCCGCACAACACTATGGTAAACTATCCTAATAATTTCCTTTTAACTAGACTTAAAACTATAGGGATCCAAAATATCCATATCCATTCATGCTGATTCACCCAAGTCCTTGCACATGATGTTAAAATGCACGGTCCATCTTAGACTTTGTATGGCTTTATTACTACCCTCAAAGGACACATAGGGGTGCCCATTCATTTATCCTAGATCAGCCACCCCAAAGTGGAAAATTACTTCCCTATCGTATATAGGCTAGACCTGCGGGGATAGGGGGATTTGGTTAAAAAAACTATGTCGGGCTTGATTCTTTCCCAGGTAGGATATGTGGTGATTCCCAAATCCTATTACCCATACCTATCCACAAAACACATAAAAATGTCTCCTCCTTAAGTCAAAATTGGGAACTCCCAAATATGATCCATTTTCAAGGCCATCTCAGGAGTAAGAAAGTGTCTCCATTTCACATCATACCATCAATGTCCTCACTGCATGGAAATAAACTATAGGGAATCTACCACCTCCCCGCCCGATAATAAATAGAAAGATGAAATGTATTTTTTTGTTTGATGATAAACTACAAAACACCATCCATAATATAAAATACTCCCTTACTCGATTATTCCATCCTTAGGTGATGGATTTAACCTTTTCCACACCTTATTTCTCACACCAAGAACAACTCACGTGGGTTTAGGGATTTCGATAGGGGATTCCCCACAGATCCATGGAAAATCAATCCTCAATAGATGGCCCTAGTGGCAAAAACTTAAAAGGAACATTATAGTTACCCCCCCATAATGGGGATCCCAAAGTCCTAACTGTATGAAATTAAACTTCAAGGAATCCTTAATATGGATCAAAATTCCCCTACCCCTATGTATGGATCCGGATTATGTAAGAATTTTAATATCAAGATACCTGGATATTTAAACCTAGATTTGACTCCAAAGAAATAACCGACCCTGAATATGAATCAGATCTATTGAGGAGAGTCCTCAATTTTATGGATAATCATGGCATGAATGTTTCTAATATTCCTAGACACATCTTTTCCAACCATCAAACTACATGCTTTAAGTGACTTTGGATCTTCACAAACACCCAAAACCATCAGAAATGGATGGACAGTGCCCCGCATACACCTTTGTTTGACTATATACACAATAAACCAGTGGCTCTACCTAAGATTCCAACAAAAACATCTTGTCGACCAAAGGAAATTTTTTCACTTGGAGAGGATTTTCCTAATTATGTATGCCCAAAGATTTAAAAGAACTTTATCATTCCTCTCGATTCAAAAACTCATGGAGTTATGGTTTATAATTTTCTTCCTACTCACATCTTGAACATATCAGGACATCCCGACCTGGTTATCTTCCAATTAATCGGGGCTTTTATATTGATTTCCTAATCACGTGACATTAAAATTGCATGATGCATGATACCCAATGTTCACCCTTGGGTCTAGATAGATGAAAGTTATTTTCACCATATTCTGATGCATGAAATAAATCTGCATAAGAAAGTTCAGTATGTGCCTCATCTCATGGGTAAGCTCATATATGGGATAAAAATGACCCATTCCTATGTATGAATCAAAAATTCATATGGAAGTACCTATGAAGAATACATACGACTTGATTCCTATTTTCATAGGACATGTAGTGACACCCAAACCTTATATCTTGAGTCCAACCATGAAAAATAATTCCCACCTCTTTCCAATGCACAGGTCTGACCTGTGCAAGGGAGCCTTCTCACACTTGTATGGAAAAGACGTCTTTATCCATTCTCAAGAGATTTCTACCTAACAATTCCCACTTTTTTGTTCAGAAACCCCCACTTCACAACCCAAAATCTATGCCTGAAAATATGTGAATCAACATAATCATCCATGGCCATCAGATATAGAAGGTCAGTGTCCTATGGACACTTTTGTTTGAAAATTCATACAATGCACTCACAACTCTACATAATTTGCCAGAAAAAATAATCTATCAACCAAAGGAAAATTATTCCTTAGGAGAGTATTTTACTACTTCTGTACACTCTTGTGACATTTAAATCCCACCTCACTCACTAGTTTCGAAAACCCCATAGATTATAGTTTACATTCTTTTCCCCTTTCATGTCTGAAGATGCTAGAACATTTATGGTCAAGCTACTATGAAAAGGGAAAATAGTTTACCCCTTTGTTCAGAGTGAAATGACTTTAAATCACGAGTATCTAATGTCCCAGTTTCATGACGTTAAATGACACCATGATCCATCCCTCATTTACAAAAGTCAAATTCATGTGGGAGAGGTTTCTAGAGTAAAAAATATATGAATTCCCCTATTATTTCTAGACATTGTTCCCCCAATAGGCCACTCACCATGGTCTTACAAATAAAAAACAAATCTAAATTTCCATAAAATTCTCTGACCATCGACAATGGATGACTAGTGTCTTGAAGACACCTTGGTTTGACTATTCACACAATGTCCAGGTGGCTTTGCATAAGTTTCCCACAAAAGGACTTTTCAACTGAAGGCAAATTCATCCTTAGGAGAAGTTTTCTTATATTTGTATAGCCCATGGATTCCATACACCCTGTCATATCCCATACCCATAAAACAAAAAATTAGGGTCAAGAACAACCCCTCATCTATGTCAAAAAAGTACTGGGGGAATCCTTGGTATAGAAACCCTAATTGGGCCCCAACCCCAGAAGTTGAGATCAAATCTATTCAACCTAAAACATCAATCATGGTAGTTCAGTTTTGAAGACTTTAAACTGCTCATAAAAAAATGCAGAACTTGTGAGGATGAAAATATGAAAGGGGAACCTGAGAAAAAACTCAAGTATCATCTTTCAAACCCATGAATCATATGGTTTAAGAAAAATATTGAGCAACTAGACAGTTGAAATATACCTAAAACTTGTTAGGATGAAAGTACACAGTGGGAGGACTAATAAAATGTCAAGTCACACATACTAAGACCACACCGAATTTGATTTAGGAAAAATTAGGGTAATAATGAAATAGTCACCAAGTTTGTAGGGATTTATATAAAACACTAGAAATTGTCAAACTACACTCACTGAGTCCCTCATCTCAAGAAAAAAATATGAGCATGACCTGATTATGTTACTTATCCAGGATTGTAACTCAAATTTACACCCAGTTGAGATTGTGAGTTCCAAATGTAGTAAATCATGATTGATTTACATTGCAAGAAAATATAAAAGAGAATAATTGGAGAGAATTTTTTTCCCTTCCGTTAAGTGAAAATTGAAGGACATCCACATTCTGGAGTCTCTCCTTGATGAAAGAGTAAAAGGTAAGAATAGAACAATAAAATATGAAAGATTACAATGATTCTTGATTAGATGTTTCTAGTAGATCAATAATTGTATGAAAAGGTAAATCAAGATATTTTTCTAAAGCATCCCTATATACAGCTTCAACTTCAACCTCTAGGAATGCTCTTTTTATTATGGTTATGAAATCTCACCCATTCTATTTTATAGATTCAAAATTGAAATTTTTTTATGTTAGTTATGCCTTTATCTTAGACACATGAGCCTAGTACTCTCACAACTCTTCCATTTGGGAAATTAATTAGTCGTGATCATTTTCTTCCTCAACCATTAAGGGGTGAAACCCTTTGATAATATCCCAAAATGTATTTGTTTGGTGATGTGAATAAATGAACAGAGCTAAGTTTCTTTCCTGAGTGGTGAAATATTCTCGGGACACAAAAATTAGGTATGTGAGGTGGTGTAGGTGTCAGTAGTCAAAGCCACGTAAACTCAAGTTGATAAATAGCCACCAGAGGGTGTCATCCTTGTCCAAAAAATCTATAAGAGGGGTTTAAGTGGAAATCATATGAATATGAAGCCATGCCCATTTCTGTATAGCTCGGTGTCTGATAATGGCATTAGAACCCTAGATTTGATCCTCCGCTACGATATGTATGTAGTCATGGAATGGAATCACAACAGATGGAGCCACCTTGGGCTGGGTTAGCCAAGTGGGGGAACCTTCCTGCTCTATAGACGACTCAACATATTGAACTAAGATTAAGGGGTTGACGAAGACTTCAAGGATACCAAATAACGTTCCACATAGACCAACATCGGTATGACCACAAACCATATCATCCAAAGATAAGGGGTCCAAATCTCTCTCCACAGATATAGGTTTCCTAGAGGAATCCCCCACTGAATGCGTGTGATGACAGATGGATTGCCTTCTTGTAATAAGAATAGAGGGAGGCAGTTTAGTTGGCATGGTTTAAATGGGTTCTAAAGCAGTCATTGGCCTTTTCACTCGTCGAACTGGTCTAGAAATTGCACCATCAGAATAGTATCCTCCCACTACTGGGCATAATCTAATGATAAGTGAGTAGAGGCCACTCGAGGAGGTATATGGAATTTCATGCCAGAGTCCTCCCACATCATCATCTACCATAGTTGGAAAACGATTACCAGATGAGATTCCCTCTCAACATGGGTGAGTAGTAATAATAAAACTGGATGTAGACATTCAAATTGTATGGAAAACATTTAATGAGCATAGGTTTCACAGATAGTTATTCTATCTATGCGAGCTATCAAGATTCTGTCCTGAAAAGAGATGGAGTAGGAACATGCTTTTGAATAACCCCGCCCATAATCATATACCACTTTGTAATGCATGGGGTAAGGTCAAATAAAATTGAGAAAGATCACTAAATAACTCTATCATGCTGTCAACACTCAAAAATTTTGGATGAACAATAACAATGTTAAGTAAATCTGAAAGGAAGTTAGAATAAGGAACTATCATGGTGTCTGATACACATAGCAGGGGAAATGCTCTACTATCCAACTATAAAAATTGAAATGTCCCATTGATATGATGTAGAGACCTCCCTTCCTATATCTTCCCTAATAACTGATACATTAGAGCAAGGGCGGGAATGGATAAATTGAGGGGATGCCCCTCTGCCACCATGGCTACCATCATTAGAGTGAAAACCTAGACACTAGTATAAACATCACAGGAAGGAAAGAGCTACTCATTTAGGAAAATGGAAATGAAACCTTCCAATATATGTTCAGAAGATATGTCTGTTTGAATTTCATAACCCCAAGTGGTGTATCAACCCACCTTGAGACTAGCATAGTACGAGCCTAGAATCCACCGCGATTGCTGGGTTGGATGTGTTCGTTTATAGAGAACTCTGAGCCTTAGCCTATTCAACTATAGGAATATCCCTATCCAATATTCAAATGAAACAAGTGAGTGAGTATGGATTGGTTGACCAAGTAATACCTCTACCCTAACTAGAAAATCCCTTGATAGTAGAGATACTTTCTCAACATTCTCCCAAGTATTGGCCATTAGTGGGAATTCATCATACATATCACCAAGGAGAGAAATTCCCCCAATATGGTAGATATCTCAAAACCACATCCCCACTTCTATATGAGACAAATGGAAGGTATTTGTGCTCAAACACCAGTAGTTGAGAAGTTCAGGTAGTATCTCACGAAGTGAATAAATGGTGAATTGGGAGACCCACACCTCTTAGTATAGGTTGATAGATTCCAAGAGTACAGAGGCCTCAAAGTAGTTCTAATGAACCCAGAATTCCTAGTCCCACTCATTATAAAAGCACCCTCTAGACTGTAGGTCCCATTCGGAGATCTACCATATGTGGGAATTTCCTTGTGAAATATTGACAATAGAGGGGTAACACCAGATGAGAAATTCAGAAGATACATTACAATGGAGTTGATCACTTTGCGTCCATGTAGAGACATTCAGAACACATACGTCATCATAACTCAAATAATTTTTGATCTCCCCCATGGAAAAAATATTCTCCCAGTCGTACTCTTGAGACATCTTAAGACGAATAAAAAAGTTGATCTATTCAACCGATGGTAGAGGTGAATCATCATGGAGAACTAAGTTATAAAGTGGAAACCAATTAGAAAATAGGTAGGAAATGAGATTCAGTGAGAGAAGATCCTTTATATTACTCTCTTTAGGAGTAACATAATACTAGAGATCAGTTCCAACATTATTGACTATATCTGCCCTTCTCTTAGTCACATTCATTGAGGAAAGAGTAAGAGACGTTATTTTATGTACAAAAGACCATGAAAGAAAGTTAGTAAAAAGAAAATATGGAAATGAATTGAATTATTCCATATACTAAACCCCTAAGAATGGTTCATAGAAAGAGGATTTTGTGAACCAAACTATTTGCAGAAGCTCCACCAATAGCTCGTGGAAGCTCATGAGGTGCTGGATCATGAAGTATTGGCCAATGGACTAATAGTTCACGGAACAAGAAATCCACAGACCGAACATCACTAAGAAGCTATTCAAAGTCCCCATTCATGGATGAGGATGTTCATTTAATATAATGAAAATATTAGTTCGTGGATGGATGGTGTCTACAAAGGAGACGGTTCACGGGAGCAAGGCGAGTAGGGAAGAGCAAGAGCGTAACGTTCGCCGAGAAATTTGGTAGAAGGAAAATGAACTGGTCCCCTATATATTTTCATGCACCCCTACTGGTCCACCTCTATACCACAAACTAGTTCGAGTCCAGAATGCTTTTTACATCAAAATTTATTCCTATTTGTCCTAATCAGAACCCATTCTAATTGGGGATTTTTTTGGGTCCTGAAAACTTTTCAAAGGGAAAGTAAATACTTTTGTGAATTTGGAATAGGGATGAAGAAAAAACCAGATGAAGATTCAAAGAATAATGATGAAGAATCCAGATTTGGAAAAGGAAAATAGTGCGCTGTGAACCATAAGCCCTTCATGGACAATTACTCCATATGGTGGTCCACGACCTCACGAAGCAACCACATAATAAATAGTTCACAGCATAATGATGACGGAATCAACCCCACTAATGAAGAAAGTGATTCATGGAATGAAGGTGGAGAATTCCTCCATGTGTATGAGGCCCCCTAGAACTAAATGGTTCATGGGAAAGGCATAACCGAAGACCTCCTGCAAAAGAAACGAAGTCATTCGTTGGATCGAGACATTAATTTTCACCCCCACACATGAAAAAACTACTGACCGAGTCATACACATGATAGGTTTCCCATGTGGGATTCCAAAAAAGATATCGTATGACCCGTAGATCTAGCTCCTCTACCCTAATATAAAAGGACCCCAAGGGGAGCTGAGAAAGGCACCAATTTTGAGGATGACTGAATGAAATTTTTGAAGAGAACCCTTTAAAGACGGATTCTTGAAGAGGTAGATCTAGGAATCACATACCCCTTTGGTTGATCCCCTGTAGTTATATCCTGCTGTGTAGTATTAAAGAATAAAAAATAATTGTAATGGGTAGACCACGAACCAAATCCCTTCATGGATGAAATTACCAAAATGCGTAGATACAACATCCCTTCTTCAAATTAGAATCCCAAGTAGCACATCACTACGTGTATGGAATTATGATCCATGTAGAAATTTTCTATGTGGATTGATCCCAAAGCTGCATAGCACCATGCTATGCGGCGGAATTTGAAGCTGCGTAGCACCATGCTACATGGACAAAACTGGGTGCTGCATAGAAAAACACTATTTGGACCACATCCAAGTCCGTGTACCACCATGGTATGTGGACCACCCCTCCACACGTATAGAAAAATACTATGCGGAGAGGTCCCCATCCCCCATGAAGAAATTGTACTCGAAATGGGGTACCCAAGGGCATTCCACCCTCTAGCTCCAATCATCTATTTCCATTTCTGTCGTCTCATCCATAGTCCCTCTAAGAACCATTCTGGCGGAATTAGGCCAAAGCCTCTTCCAAATCCACCAAACTCATATGATAAAACCATCAGGTACATCAGTTCACCCATCTTATTTTACATACCCATGGTGGGAGGAGTCACATGAGTAATCCCTATAACAGTTTAGACCCTTGGAATGTACATAAGTTTACATTCCTATGGTAACCCGAGGTCCAGCCTTGGGATACTGATGTGATCCTCCCCATTATAGGGATCAAGGGTAATCACTGGACTTTCCCTTTTATGAGGGTCAGTGATGTGCAAGGGGAATCACACTTGATTTTCCCTTTGATGAGAAGTAACATTCCTCCCCTTCATTAGAAGAAGTTTTAGGGAATCCCTCCTGGAGTAAGCCCCTTTGATCATATGAGGTGGTTCTCTCACTTGGGCCTCTTCCTCCATCCTCCTCATCCATTTCCATCAGCAAAAAAAATAACATGTGTGGATTATTGAATAGTTCACATCCTCTTATTTCTCACAATTAGCATGACTCATGTGGGATTAGTGGATATTTATGATCACAAAACCCCGAAAAATCCACTTCTGGAAATGAACTAAAAGACCTCTGATTCCCACCATAACTAGTATATGTATGACTCCTTGATAAGGCCCAAGATCAAAGGGTATCCTCCTCAAAGGATAACCACAATCAAGTACCCCAATTCATTAAGTCCTCATTTAAGTTGTAAGTCCCAAATCATATTTAAAAGGACCTTCAACACCGATATAAACCCCAAATCACACCTCCTTTATGAGAATCTTCTATGTGTAAGGACCATCATACCAAACTATAAGGTCTTTGATTCCCAACCATATGGGATACGTAAGAAGCCTCTTCGAGGTCAAAACATGAAATAGAAACTTACCATAATGTTTTTAGGCTATATTACTAGTAGGTCCACCCTTTACCCCAAAGATTACATCACTTCCGGGTACCTTGGGCCGCCTCAATGTAATTTCCACACCAAATATTGGCTAGACAGCTTCCACCTAGACGTAATTGCCACTTAAAGTTAAACTGCCTGGATTGGTCCTCTTCACATGGACTTAAAAGGTTATTTTCCAGATAATTAACATCGAACTACATGGGATCTGATTCCTCTCACAAGGATATGTAGGACGCCCATCTTATTGGTTTGACCTGGACATCAATGTAGTATCCACCCCCCTGGATGAAAATAAACTCCAGAGAGCCTGATCATATTGCTTAAATAATAATTTTATTGGTGAAAGACTAAGGAATCCCTAATGTGTCCACAAAAGGGTAACATTGATAAAGAACCTCAGATACATATAGATTTCTTCATCAATAGAGAAACTTAGATATATATATATACAGATGATTCCAAACCGATGCATATTTTTTATTGATCTTGAGACTTGGAGTAATCCACAGACACATGTTTGGGAATTAAACAAGGATTATCAAACATATGAAAATTAATTAAATCTATAAGAGAGTCCTGGATCAGGAAATATCCCCCCCTGTCAAAAGGGTGCGAAGAGCCCGAATTCCCATCCTCTTGACCAATGCGAGTCCTCAAGTGTCATTGGCCAAATCATCCAATGTGCACATTCCATTGGAATACAGGTCCATGAACCATGGATAAGAGGGCTTTTGGGTGCTTCTAGATCTCTGAATAAACCCATTGGATACCATATTAGAACATCATACCTAATTTGGGATGATTACCCAAACACTTAACCCCCTGGAATCACTCGTTGGGACCACTCAACTATCTAACCTTATTTGTAACACAAAAAAGGATATACTGCTCAGTCCTAGTGGGACTATATTTCCAAAAAAATAGTATAAAATGTGAATCAGGTTGAAACAATCACCAATCATGAGATGTGGTAATGGAAGAGAAACTTACATTAGTTTACGAGGCGGTAGTCCACCATACACACGAATGATGATTTGATAACCATTTTGATAAAAGTGGAGATGTTTGTTGGTCATGAAATTATTATAAAAAAATATAATTATATGGTGGATAATGAAATTATTATATCATCATGTTATAATAAAAATTAATGGGGGTGGAGGAATAATAAAAATAAAAATCAGCATTGATGAGCATCACCTCTTCTTTGGGTATCCTCCTTAGGTTTCACCAAAAAAATTCACAGATAGGATTTATATCCAAACTAATGATTATATTATGAGAGGAGGGAACTTGGAAAGTGATTTTTGTAGGGATTGTATAAACCAAAATGGTTTTAAGGTGTGAAGATTATAGGATGAGGAATGACCTTTTATAAGAGGGGGAGAAAACAAACATGGTATTTATGAAAAGAATTGTGTGCTCCCTCAGTTTTCACAAGACAAAAGGGTAAAAAGTATACCATTATCAAACCTAATAGGTTTAATGGTCTGAATATGGCCATAAAATTGTTTTTAGAAAATTGGTTAGGTTAATTTAACACTTATTTTTTTAGTTTAACCCCACAATAATCCCATTTTTACCTTAACTATGGTAATTAATTTTACAGTTTTCACTATTGATTTTGGTAAAAAATTAAGTTGAAATTAATTTATCCTAAAATTTATTACTATAAAAATTATGGAATCTATATTTCAAAATTATATTCAAATAAGTGACAATATTTAATTTAACAATTAGTCCTACATATACCGTGAGGAAACATGTTTTTAAAGAGAAAATGGTCAAAATTTTACAAAGTTTTTATATCAAATTTCAAAATTAAATTAATTAAAAATAAGTTATATTGTATTACTAGATATATAATTTAACAAATTTTTCTTTAAAAAAATTTAACTTTTTTTATCTTTATAAAAAATTTAAATGAAAATGGAGTTTTAAATTAAAATCTCGTATTTTTCAATATTCATCAAAAAATTATGCTTTTCCAAAAATTGTAAAATATTCAACCTAATATAATTTTTTAATGATGATTTAGGAAATTAAATTAAATTTTATAAAATTATTTTTCTAAAATTATAAAAAAATTAAATTTAAAACAAAATCTACAGATGTGATGAAAATGGAGGGTTTTGAGAAATGTATTTTACAAGAACGAGGTGGTTTTATATTAACTCCATGTCTAATGATAATAATTATAATAATATTAATTAATATTTGATGATATATAATATATAAATTTTATTTAAAACATTCCTAATTTGTAGTTATATTAATTAATTAAAATGATGAAACATTATGCACTTTAAAATAGTTTTCAAAAAAAACCCTTTTTTTAACCCAAAAATAAACTTATACTAAAATCCTATATAAAGTTGATTAAAATTTAGTAAATTTTATTATATATAACTAATTAATACTTAAGTTACATTAAAATATTGTTACTTAATTTATTTAAAATCAATGATAGTTTTACAAAAGTCTGTATTTTTCATTATTCATTGAAAAATAAATATTTTCCACAAAGTCCCAAAAATTTCACCATAAGTTAATTTTTATATGATGATTTAAAAAGTGAAGTTAATTTACTAAATAAATTTTTAAAAATATCTACAAATAATTATAATATTTTCTCATAAAAATCAATATAAATCATTTTTGAAGAAAACAAATTTTAATATAATTACTTTATTAAAAATTGATTGACTATTTACTAAGGCTTCATAAATAAATTTATATTTACAAGTACATGTATACTATATAAGTAATGAATAATATTCATACCCACATATTTAAGGGATAAGTTATAACTATCATATTTGAGATAATATTATTTCATGGTTTACTAAAGCTGAATGTCGCGTGTTATGCACACTATCGAAGAATCTCATTATTGCGTGCAAGACAAGCTAAAACTCAGTGGTGTGTATAACAAAATCTATCTAAAAATTTAAATCTATTTGACTTTTTTTTATAAAATCTTAGGTTGTTATAAGATAAATAATTAATGAGATTATTTAATGATAAAAATCTGTTTTTCTTATAAAATTTGACTTGTATATGAATTATTTTATAAACATAAATATATTATACAAAAAATATAATTTTGATAAAAATAATATAATAAAAAAATAAAATTAGTAATTGATAGGAAATAAGAATAAGAATAGTTAATATTTTAAAATAATTTATTTTCCTATGAAAATAGTTTTTATTATATTTTTATTCCAAGATTTTAGAATTTGAATTTGACAAAATGAACTTTAATTTTGTGTAACACCCCAAAAATTCTAAAAGAGTAACTTTTATTTGAGAGAGTGTATGAAAGACAATACCAAATGTATAATATAATATAACCTATCCATTATTTATGTTATAATTAATATTTTAAAATAAATTCAATATATTTTATATCTTGAAATGCATGTGATACTAGGTTATCTTTTGATGCATACAACATAGACTTTCTTTGATAGCTTGCGTTACATGCAAGACTGAGTTTTACCGAATATAAATAATATTATTTAATATAATAAGATATTATATAGAATTTAATTTTTTGGTTTTGAAAATTATTAACTAACTTATTAAAATATATTTTTTACACAAATATAAAACAAATTTATTGGTAATCAATTTATTAAAATTGAATATAAAAACCAATTGAATATAAAGGAAATGTGTTTATTCTTATAAAGGTGTTTTATCATAATATATTTAATTAATTACTATTTTTGAATGATATTAATGAAATATATTTATACATATTATATTAAATAAAATATTTTTTATATTCATCAAATAGTTTTGATAAGCATAAGATAAGAATAAATCTTGTTTTATGATTAAAAATTTTATTTTTCTAAAAAGGCAATTTTATGTCTTTTAATGGAGAAACTATTTTAAATACATATTTTAGAGAATTTATAAATTATATATTTAAAAATAAACTTCAAGTTTTAAATCATAATATTGAAAATTTCTTGGGGTGATTTTTTGTTTTTTTTCTGCAATGTTTTATTTTTTGATGAATAGTGAAAAATACTGAATTTTAATTCTAAACTACTTTTTTTTCTAATTTATTGATTTATTATAATTATATTTTAAATAATAATTGTATAAATTATAAATAAATTAATCTAATTTAGGTTATTTTAATCAAATTCACATTCAAATTGGATATAAAAACATTTCAAACTTTTGAACATTTTTACTTCAAAACCCTGCTTTTTCGTCTTGTTTGAAGGATTATTTTTTAATTAATTTACACCAATTATCTGATTGTAATATTTATAAATGGATTAAATATTTTGAATAAGCCTAATTTAAAAATTATAATAAATTCAACTTAGTTTTTACCAAAAACATTAGTAAAATTAATTAAAACTAATTACTCCAGTTAAGAAAAAACTAGCTTAATAAGGGACTAAACCTCAAACATAAGGGAAAAAATTACCTCGAAACTTGTCCAAAATAAATTTTATAGCCATATTTCAAACCTATTATTCATTTTCTATGAATTTTAATATTATTCGTTCCAATTGACATGGGAAAAACACAGGTGGAATTCCCTTTTAAAAAATTTACAAGAACGCCACTCCTCCTCCACTATAAAAAGAAACTCAACCTACCCATTTATTCACACCTCTCCATAAATTTGGATCATAAAATAAATACCCAAATAATCTCATAAATTAACTACCCTACTCCTATAATCATCTCTTTGGGAATAAATCCAACCAAGAAGTCCTTTGGTATAAACCAAAAGATGTTACATGAATAAGAGACAACCTTCTTCAACGATCACTTTTGTTTCATTTACTTCTCCACCCATTCAATTATTATTATACCATGATTATATAATTACCTAAGTATCTTAAATATACTAATACATTTTTATTTTAATATTTCTACCAACACCTATACAAAATTCTATCAAATGGGTAATTAACTTTCCATTTGTGCGTACGATGAACTCCGCCTCACAAAACAATGTCATTCATTTTTTCTTTTACCACCTCTCATGGTTGAGAATTATGATAAAAGAACATTATATATATTATATATGCGATATTTATGTTTTATTAGTAATTATATATATTTTATATATATATACATTAATTATTTTTATTTTCTATAAATACAATAACATTGTTTGTGGACATGTGGACTACCGCCTCCTCAAAGCGATGTGATACGTTCACACATGACCTAGAATTTATAAAGGATGTTTTTAATTAAAATATGTGATATATATGATGAAAAATATCATAATTTAATTACAATATACATATATATAATTTAATTTTCATTCTTTTAAATATGAAAAATAAATGGAAGTAGCGTTCATGCATACATATGACCTACAGTCTCAATGAATGGTGCATTTTATTTCCTATCTCCGAATTTTATGGATTATTATAAATACATATATAATTGATATATATGATATATAAATCATGTTTTACATTATTGGTATGATTAAATCATGATCTAATTACTATGAACAACAAGTAACATGTCAAAACATACTAGAAAATGTAGACAATTAACACCTGAAATAGTAAAAATGATAAAAGATTATTAATAAAAGGGTAATAAGATATTATAATAAGATAAAAAATGATATTATAAACATGATTATGGTTCTTTTATAAGTTATCTAAATACTTAAGACCATTTTATAGGAGGATAAATGATGTTCAACGGAAAGTAAATGCAAGGTAAGGGATTTTAATCTCACTTTTTACACCTGTGAGATAAATGTAATACTCAAAATATTTTTTATTTTTTTGTGGTGTATCTACTGCCCATTTTGATATATTATATAATGAATTTTTTTATATTAATTTTATTTTTAGTTTTAATTCAAATTATTTCTTCAAAGGGGATTTGAACTTAAAGTTACCAAATGGTAGAGATATTTCATAACCAAATTACTTTACATTGGGGTATATTACTTCGTTGTTTTCATTAATATTTGATGATTTTATATATAATGGATTTTAATATATATTTATTTATTTGAACTTATTATATGTGGATTTATAGTTGATACAAATAATCAATTCATTTATTAATTCTCATTACATCATTTTTACCATTTTAAGGGTTTTTTCACAATCTCATTCTAATCGAGATTGCTCATTCTTGAAAATACATTAAAGGAATATATATAATAATTGTTAAGTAAACCATTTAATTTTATTATAATATAGTTACTCATGAAATTTTTCAAGTAATAGTACCATTATCCCACTCTTTATTACTCAAAATGTTTTAGAAAATGTATTTTAGAAAACATGACTTCATTTCTATCTTTAGTCAGAGAACCTGTTTTCTTATAAAAAGCCATATTTTCTAAAAAGGTTTTATAAAATGTTTTTTTAAAATAAATAGTTTAATTTCCTCAATAATATTTTAAAAAAACCTTTTATAAAATTTCCATCCATCAATTACAACAACCCTTTATTTTTACTTCAATTGGGATATGTTGAATTGATATAATCCTTATTCTTCCTCTACATAGTTTTTTATTTATTTGACCAAGGATAATAATGAATTTTACTTCCCTTGATTAATTTTTGTAGTCACTTTAAAATATTCAATTTCCTATGATCATTGAACATTTAATTTCCCTAAATTATCCATATCATTTATCATGCATATGATCTTTTCCAAAACCATATTCCATTTTTACATACGATGTTTACTTTAAAATTTATTTGAATTGTTAGGGAAATATTGACAAATCTGTATCTTTTTCTCAATATGGATATTTTATAAGGAACATTATTTATTAATTATATAGATTACTCTATATAAGAGGAATTATTTGGACAGGTAGGACATAGGTTGGAGACCATTTAATGTAATCCTCTCAATTCATTGGTAGTTTGATAAGATGAAATTATTTGGGAACAAACCCTTCAATTTTATAACCAATCATGTTATAGAATTCATAATGAAAGGTATTGATAGTAGTATGATAAGACATATTTTAAGAGGTCTTGATGGTAAAGTTACCATGTACTAGTGAAATATGGCATTCAATAATTAATCATTTCCTTCATTTAGATTCATTTTTTAATATCTATTAAAATTTTTATTTGACATTATATATGGATGATTTTCATTCTCATTTCATTGATTAAATGAAATGTTTTTTAGTTATTTACCTTTCCAGATTGATTATTCCTTATCCAGTTATTTAAATGGAACGTGTTTCCAATTATTTACCTTTCCATATTTTTTACACACTTCCTTATCATTTTATTGATTACATGGATTTTGTATTCAGTTATTTCCTTTCCATATTGACCATTCTCATTGATTCATTGTTGATTTCTCTATACACGACCCTTAATGATCACTTTATCTCATCCTTATTTTGTTTCCTTTCCATATAAATCCAAGAAGTATACTAGGAAAGATATACATGGATACATTAAGTGGGAATAAAGTAATCCTTGAATGAAAAAAATTATGTTGTAATTAGTGTATTAATTTGTAATACAAGACTCATGTATGTATCTGGTTTACCAAGACTACCAAACTCTTTGGTACATCATGATTTTATTCTTTGTAATCATGATAATATAATGGTAGTTGACACTGGCTCTAAGATTACTTGGGTTGGGTCACTATAATTGGTATCATATTATGTTTTGTAGAATCATTTACAAATATAATTAGAAAAAATATATTATAGAACATAAACCCGAGGTAGAGTTTGAGGATAAGTATAGAAAAAAATATTATAATTTTGGTAAGGTTGAGTTTATGTGGGTATTCAAATAATTACATCCCTTTCTGGATATTAAAATTGGATGCGATTCTATAAAAAATATACCTAGGGGT
Source organism: Viscum album (assembly GCA_963277665.1). NCBI lineage: Eukaryota > Viridiplantae > Streptophyta > Magnoliopsida > Santalales > Viscaceae > Viscum > Viscum album. The sequence continues at coordinate 1,914,664,469 of OY728155.1, forward strand.
AACAACTCTGAAAAGATATGTCAGGCTTGACTCGAGCATAACGTAGTACATGATAATGAGCCTTACTGTGCACCTCGTTTGAAACTCCTAGGGGATATGCTTAGGAATATTCAAATTTTCATTACAAACCATTATGAAGGATTTGAATATATAAATAAAATGAATGACCTATTTTAAACGTTAGACCAAGAAAATTCTTATGTTGAAATTAAATGAATAAATCATTTATGTATTGAGGTTGTATTGAAAACCTTAGATAAAATTCTATTTAGTGATTAACCTTATTTCATGGATCCCCATAATATTTTTGGGAACATTATAGGAATATTTTTTAGAAAAAGGAAAACCTATATACCATGTGACAACCCATCATATCCAGAAAATTTGTAGTTCTAAAACCCATAGTCCAATGACAATAAGGGTTTTGAACCTAGCATTGGCCTAGATAATGTCCTTATTAATTTCTCATTGATTTTAGCTAAATAATTTGATGAAGAAATTTCTATTATGAAAAAGTGGTATCACTTTTTAGGTTTATATAATAACGTGTTAACCATATTGTATTTAGAGAATAGTTATAGAAAAATAGAAATACTTTTCACTCTTTTATGGGACTTATGATCCATTAATAGTGTATTTTAGTGCTTCCTCCATCAAAGTTAATGTTTGTATATCAATTTATTAAAATAAGGGATGAATTATAATTAGATATAAGCACAAAAAAAGGTGAAATTGTTTATATGAAATTGAAATGTATCAAGTTTGTAAATTCCTGGCCAATAAAAGGATTCCACAACATTATAAAAATGATAAAACCATTGTCCTAATACCTTAATTTTTGTTGAATTGATGGACTTTTAAATAATCATAGATTTATGGATTTGAGGCCACCAACTTTCCATTAGTAATTCACTTATTTGTGATCAATGACCACAATCACAACCTATAATCATTTACTCTTTTCCTCCAAGTCTATATTTTCACTTTCCACTAATTTTATCCTATGTAGAAAACTAGTTATATATTATTCCATGTGACCTTGGTACTTCCCATTATCTCTTTAAAAGATTATTTTTTATAAAATCTTCAAATGATGCGGGATTTAAATTAATTAATTTTCAAATGTAAAACCCTAGACTTATGAGATTGAGTTTAAATTGAAAGGATGAAATTTAATTAAGGTGGGGAGAATGTAATACCCTGAAAATTATAAAAGAGTAACTTTTCTTCGATAGCATGTATGATATGCAACATCAAACATAGAAATTAATATAACCTATTGATAATTTGTGGTATATTTAATATTTTAAAATAAATTCAATATATTTTATATCTTTTAATGCATGTGATACTGTTTTAGCTTGCATTACACGGAACAAAGACTTTCTTCGATAGCTTGCGTTACATGCAAGAATGAGTTTTAATGAATACTACTAATATTATTTAATATAACAAGATATAACATAGGATTTAAATGAGTGGTTATGAATATTATTAAATTAATTATTAAAATATATGGTTCAAAAAAATATAAAATGAATTTATTGTTAATCAATTAATTATAAATGAATATAAGAACCAATTGTATATAAAAGAAATGCTTTTTTGACTATAAAGGTGTTTTATCTTAAAAAATTAAATTAATTACTATTGTTGAATAATATTAATGAAATATATATATTATATAATCAATAATTTTTTATATTCATCCAATAGGATTGATAAGCATAAAATAAGAATAAATCCATTTTATGCTTAAAAATTGTACTTTTTAAAAAGGCAATTTTACCGTCTTTTAATGGGGAACCAAATTTAAATCCATTTTTTTGGAAATTTTATAAATTTTATATGTCAAAATAAATTCTATTTTTGAAATAGGAACATAAAAACTATCTTAGGGTAAAATTTCCGTATTTTTCTATAAAGTTTCCGTTTTTGATGGATAATGAAAAATACTGAATTTTAATTCAAAACTACATTTTCATATAATTTATTTATTTAGTTAAATTATATTTTAAATTAAAATTAGATAAATTATAAAAAAATTAATCCAAATTAATTAATTTAAATTAATTTAACATTCAAATCCGATATAAAAAAGTTTCAAACTTTTGAACATTTTTACTTTAAAAACCCACTTTGTCGTCCTGACTGCATGATTAATTTTAAATTAATTTCCATCACTTATGTGATAGGAATTTTTAATAATGGATTCAATATTTGTAATCAGAATAATTTCTAATTTCTAATAAGTTAAAATTATATTTTTACCAAAAATATTATTGAATGTAATTAAAATTAATTAGAGCGAGTAATGGAAAAATTAGCACAACAATGGACTAAAGCTTAAACTTAAGAGAAAAAAAGACATAAACACTTATACAAATCCATTTTATTGAAATATTTCCACCATATATACCATCTAATCATATTTTGTTAATTATTATATCCATTTACTTAGGGAAAATGTGGATGAAAATTCCTTTTAAAAAATTTACAAGAATCCCACTCCTCCTCAACTATAAAAAGGAACTCACCCCTCTCGTTGATTCACACCTATCAAGAATTTTTTATCTTCCAAAAACTTCCCAAATAATCTACCAAATTACCTCCCTTATTACTATAATCCTCCATTTGGTAATAAATTCAACTAATAATGTATTTTAATATAAACCAAAATTAGTAACCCTAATAAGAGGTAACCCTCTTCAATGATCATTTTTGTTTCATTTTCTTCTCCACCCCTTAAATTATTTTTATATAATGATTATATAATGTACTCATTATATTAAATATACTGATATTTTTGGGTTAAGTATTATAACTAAGTCTACACAAACTTCCATCAAATGGGTAAAGAACTTACCATTTGTGTGTATGGAGAACTACCTTCCTGCAAAATAATGTGGTTTGTTTTTACTTTACCAAATCTCATGGTTTGGAATTACGAGGTTCAACCTATTTATATATGATATAGTTGATATTTATTCTATATTAATAATTATTTAATTATTATATAACAAATACCTTAATTAGTTCGATTTTTTGGAAATATGATAACATCATTTGTGGACATGTGGAGTACCGCCTCCTCAAAGCAATGTGATACATTCACAAATTTCATCGAAGGAATATAGGATGGGCTTAATTAACATATAATATATATATGAGGTAAATATTATAATTTAATTATAATATAAATATATATCATTTAATTTTCATTATTTTAAATATGATAAATAAATGGATGTAGCGTTCATGTGTACGTACGACCTACCGTCTCCATGTATTGTGCATTTCATTCCTTATATCCAAATTTTATGGATTATTTCAAGTATATATATATATATATATTATCTTTAAATCATAATTTACATTCTTGATATTATTAAATCATGATCTTATTAATAGTAATAATAAGTAACAAGTGAAAACATACAAAAAAAACTAGGTAATTAACACCCTAAATAGTGAAAATAATCAAAGATTGTTCACAAATGGGTAATAATATGTTATTAGAGGATGATATATAATATTATAAATATTATTATGGTTAGTTTATTATTTATTGACATGATTAAAACCATTATACAGAGGACAAAGTATGTTCACCTGAAAGGAAACACAAGGTAAAGGATTTTCATCTCACTTTTTACTTATGTGAGATAAATGTCAAACTCACCGCTTAATTATTTTATGTGGTGTATATAATGAACATTTTAATATATTATATAATAACTTATTTTCAATTTATGTTATTTTTAGTTTCAATTTAAATTATTTCATCTATTTTTATTTGAACATAAAGTTAGCCAGTAGTAGAGAAATTTCATAACCCAATTCATTTTCACTGGGTTATATTACTTCCTCCTTGTTGTTAATATTATGTGATTATGTGTATAATTACATTGAATATATATTGATTAATTTACACTTCTTTTATGTGTATTTTAATTTTTTACACATAATAAATTCATTTATTAATTCTCACATCAACGTTATTACCATTTTAAGGGTTTATTTCACAATCTAATTCTAATCGATATTTCTCATTCTTGAAATTCCATTAAATGAATATAAATGATTGTTGTTAAATAAACCATTGAATTTTATTCTCATATAGTTATTGATGAAAATTTTTCAAGTAATAGTACCACTTTTCTACTCTTTGGTACTCAAAATGTTTTTTTCTATTTTTAGAAGAAAACCCAATTTCATTTCTCTCTTTAGTCAGAGAACCTGTTCTCTTATAAAAAAACCCTATTTTCCAAATAGGTTTTCAAAAAGGTTTTTAAAAATAAATAGTATATTTTAATAAATAATGTTTTTAAAAGACCATTTTATAATATTTAAATTCATCAATGACAATAACCCCTTGTTTTTACTCTACTTGGGATATGTTGAGTTGATACTATCCTTATTATACATTTAGATGGTTTTTTATTGATTTTACCAAGGAGAGAATCTATATTCACTTCCTTGATTCATTTTTTATCCCCTTGAAATATAAAATTTCTTATGATCTTTGAAAATTTAATTTACCGTAATTATCTATATCATTTTTCATGTAAATGTTCATTACCTAAACCATATACCATTTTTACATATGGTGTTTACTTTTAATGTTATTTGATTTATTGGGGAAATATTGAGAAATTCACATCCTTTTCTCAATATATATATTATATAGGGAACATTTTTCATTATTTAAATTGATTACTCCATATATGTGTAATGATTTGGATAGGTACATCATGGGTTAGGTATCATTTAAAGTAAGCCCCTCAATTCAGCCGTAGTATCATGAGACAAAATCATTTGGGAACAAACCCTTCGAGTTTGTAACAAAGAATGTTCTAAATTGTCCTATGAAAGTTCTTGACTATAGTATGCTAAACCATATTGTGAAAGAACTTTATGATAAAGGTACCATGTACATGGGAAATATATTATCCAATAATTAAGGATTTAAATCATTTAGATTTAGTTATTATTATCCATGTTATTTTTTCTTTGAAATTATTTATAGATGCATTTAGTTATAATATCATTGATTAAATGGAATGTGTTTCAGTTATTTACCTTTGCATATTGATTATATCTTATCTATTTATTTAAATAGTGTGTGATTTCAGTTATTTTCTTATCTATATTTTTTATTATTAGTTTATTGATTACATGGCATGTGTCTTCAGTTATTACCTTTCCATATTGACTATTATCACCGATTCATTATTGTTTTCGCTATTATTAACCCTTACTAAGCATTTTTGATCACCCTTATTTTGTTTCCTTTCCCTAGTAGTCCAATAATTTTACTAATAATAACATGAAATAATATGATAAGTATGAATAAAGTTATCTATGAATGAAAGAAAAAAATTATGTTGTAATTATTGTATTCATTTGTAATACAAGAATCATGTATGTATTTGGTTTACTAAGACTACTCAACTCTTTAGTCCTTTATGATTTTATTCATTGTAATCATGCCAATGTAATGGTAGTAGACACCAGCTCCTAGCTTAATGGGGTCTAAGAGATATAGTTAGTATATATCATATCAATATACGATTAATATGATTTTTTATTATTGAAAAATAATTAATTTTTAGGTGGATAATAGAAAATACAATTTTTTATAAAATGGTATCATTTATGACTATATCAAAAAGTAGGCATAAATAAAAATAATAATGAAACATTTATCAAGATAAAAAATTTATTCATGCATTGAAACGATTCATTTAATAATACTATGTTGTATTTAGAAAACCCAAGTTTAACATTTTTTAACTTAAGTAATATTTTATTCTAATAAAAAAATATTTTTTTTTCTTTTGATGAATTTTGATATCACAAGGTATAATTATATTTTGGATATCTTTTTAATAAAATAACACTTTTTTTAATTATAAACTTATTAATTTTATGGAAATAAATAACATTGATAATTATTTCCTAAACATAACATTTATGGTTTTAAATACACTTTTTCTAAAAACGGGGTTTTACGAATTACATGAACCAATGTTTAAACTAATTTTTCACACACATAGAAAATTTATTCTTTAGAATTTATTTAATATTTTTAATCATTATATTGAAATTATGTAATAAGTCTCATTTTATTTTTATTCATTAAAATATATTATTTACTTAATAATTAGTTACCACGGTAAATAAATAGTAAAGTGAAAAATATATGTGTAAAGGAATTAAAAACATGTTTTATAATGTTTAGTTGGGTCTTATCAACCTTAAACTCCCCCTATAAATTATTTTTAATTATTTTATCCATTTAACCTTTGAGTATCGAATTCTCCATATATATATTACAAAAATTCCACTCCTCTACCTTATAGAAGGATCTATCATCACCCCACTTCTCTTTAAACCCAAAGCGTATTATATTTGACCAAAGTCTACCAAGATAACTCTAAAAAATCCTAGTCACTTCGTTGAGTTTCTTTTATTATCAAAATACTCCTTCCCCAATCCTTAATCCATTTTCAAATGATCTCTTCCAAGGAGTAAGGTAACATTCTTAATAAATCATTTTTCTTTTTCTTTTCATTTATTTTCTTATAATATCCCAAAAATATATTATTTCCATTAAAGTGTGATAAAATTTGTGTCACTAATATTTTTTAAAGTTATTATACTAATGGAATATCAATTTTATACTTTCTTCCATACCATTATAAAAATAAAAATGTCACACATGTTATGTGCGGACTACCAGTTCCATAAGAGATGTAAACCATTTTTCATAACTGCCTTACATGAATGTTTTATTTAAGGAATATAGAGAAAAAATATTATATTTACAATTCTTTTACTATTCTTAAATTATAATATATTTCATATCTTCATCCTTTTCTATGTAAACAAATGCATTGCTCGTGTATACATGTAGACTACCTCCCTGACGAAGAAAGAAATTTAATTTTTCCTCTAGAATTTTATTATTTAAACATATCACTTATAACCTGATTAATCACCATAAAAAAACATAATTAATATCATTATTCTTATATAATAATTATATTATTCCAAATTAATAACTTTTATAACCATATTCACCCATAAATTTTGGCTTGTTCTTTTTTGGGTCAGTTTAATCACCTACTTGAACAATGCTATAAATTTACAGGATAGATGAATATTGAAACCTAACTAATGGTGTTATTATACATCAATTAGAGCAAAAAGTTTTTATGGTTCTATAAATCTTATATTAATATTAACATTTTATTATTTTACTAACCATTTCTTTGTTAAAAATTACAAAAACTAGCTGGGAACCAACTTTATTATCATGAATAATATCTAAAATGATGATGAAATTAAATTAGAACAGTATAAATAATTATAAAAAATCTATTCTATTTCCTATTATAATCTCATTATTATTATTTTTGAATCTATAAACAATAATTGACACCACCATTATGAAACTAGTACCAAACAAACATTTGAAGCTAATAACATCCGATGATGAAAATAAAATATAACTAAATAATATATTTGCAATAAATTATTATAAACTAAGTTTATAAAATTTTATAAATATAAATAATATTTTTAAATATTTTATTAAGATAGTTATTTTTATTATTAAATAGGTTAAATCAATTTCATGAAATTCAAGAATTAAGGTTGCAGTTTTTGCATCTCAATTTTGCTTCATTGAGATATGACCCATATTGACCACTTGTTTCATTTTTGTGTTGTATATATTTTACATGGATTTATTTTATTAATAATTTATCATTAAATATAATATATTTCACATTCCATCTCATTTTTTACCTTTCATAGGTTTTTAATTCAAAATTCAATTATGATGTTATGATTTTATTGCCATAATATTCAAATCCACGAGTCATGGTTGATATCGCACACCATGTTTTATTTTGTATGGTGTATTAAATACTATATTTATTTAATTTATGATAAATATATTCTATTTCATGAGATTTTAATATCTATTTCATGATCTCCCAATCAAGTAATTTTGATTATTATGCTACTAAAACCAGACTGTATTTTGATATCTCAAATATTATATCTTGAGTTACAATGAAAATTCCTAAACATTTGTCTTTTTTACTGGTTTTTTCCATTATAATATTATAGTTAATGGTACATTATCTTAATATATGTGGGAAAATTAATTTAAAATTCAAATATTTTAACTTAATTTTTTTCTCAAAAAATATATCATCGTTAAGAACAATTCCCATCATCTTTAACACGGTTTCTCCTCTATGTTTATATTTTCCATATCATACCAATTCACTCCTTTATATTTGGAAACCCAATTATGTTCTACCTCATGTGAAATTTACATTCCTATTTTCCTTTTTTCAAAATTATATTTTTCTCCCCTTTTACGACATGGGCTTTAATAAAGATAATTTAAATTATTAAAATAATTTTCCTTATACGATTGTTTATTCTATATTCTTATCAACATTTCATTAAAATAAAATTTATATATTTTCAAGGCTATATTATTGATGTTTTTTTTAAAGAATATTTTTTTAAATGTTTTTACTTCACTATTTAAAAATGGCATGCAAGTATAAAAATGTATAAAATATTGATGTGTGGGGTCCTATATCACCCTCTAATGAATTGTTTAGAAGTGTATATATCATGAGACATATATATATGGGTGTAATTAAGTATTCCCACCAAGAATGTGTGCATGTAGAGACTCAAAATGGAATGAGTGTGAGTAGTGACACACAAAGTCATGGGTACGTATAGTGTATCATGAAAGAAAAGATAACCTATGCTTATATTTATTCCAAAGTTTATTATTATACTATTTTAAAAGTGAATGTTATGTTTCCATACCATATTCCTATGAGTATGCTCTATGAATCATGTTTATTATTTCATTATTCTATACTATGTTTCCATGTTATATATTTTTTAATTTGAGATTATACATCCTTATATAATTATGTATGGAAAACTCTTATTATTCTAGGATCTTCTTAATAATATATATCTCCCTTCCTCATATTATCTCATGTACTTATGATCTAACCATTGATAACATGTTGATTAGTTGTCCTTTACTGAGAATTTGATCTCATACTTTTATTTTTTTCCTTTTCCTTAGTAAATTTTATACACGAATATATTTAGAAGTAATCTTTATGTAGATTTGATTTGTTTGAGATTCTAAAGACCTAAAATGGAAATATTAGTAAATTATAAAACATTTCCTTTTTGGATGAAAAATATATGGGATATAATCCTAAAATAAACTAAACCTTCTATTTTTTGTAATGTGTGTTTATTTGTGAGATGTAATTTTTAACATATTGAAATAATTTTATATAAATATTTGTTTATCTAGAGTCATATCACTTGGTATTATAGTCGATGTGTGAATTATATGTTTTTAGGACCAGATCTAGAAGGTTGGGTCTTAGTCACCTCAATGGGTGGATAAAAATTCTATGAAATCTACCACATTATCAAGGGTGTATTTTAGAAATATTAATAAGATAAGGCCCTATTAATAGCTCTAGATATTAGTGATTTTACCCAAAAATAACAGGGATCTCAAGATGGATAGATTACAACTAAAAGAAAAAAAGAAGAAGGATTATAATACATTGTTGAATATGTTTCATATTTGGAAAAATTACACTGAATACTGGAACAATTTTTCAATTGATAAAGATTACATATGTATTGTATTAAAGGGGAGTATATATGACTCTATGAAAATTTTTATTTTGCAGAATCATTCATAGAATAAGATGACTTTATCCTTCAAGAACAGATGTGAATTATTAGAGAGTTTCTATAATAATAATAATAATAGAGGTGGTGATAGTAGTGATGAGTTCTAATATAAAAATATCAAGCACAATTCATATACTCATGGGAGGAGACAAAAATAAATCATAAGATGATGAAAAAAAGGAAGGATGAATTTTCCTTGGGGTAAAAACTAAATAAGAAAGATGAGAAAAGTACACCAATGAAGAGAAATAAAAATTACTCAAAATAATGTGGAGATTATTTTTCTGTGGTATAATAGGTAACATAATGTACCATTACAAACATTATTAGGAGAATAGTGTCATATGAATCAAGATATAATCATAGAAATAATCAATCCATTTGGAAAATATAAGTAATGATTTAATAAAATAAATATAAGATAAAGAAATCAAAATTTATGATAGGTTTTTTAAAAAGGAGAACCCAAATTCTGATGAAAATATGGATGGAATGTAAAAATTATCTAGGTATACATATAAAAATTGTATAACATGGCCACACAAAAAAAATGAGTTATCAAAAAACAAAGAGAAAGAATCCGTGAATTCTTATACAAAGACATACGATGTGAAAGTTCTGAAAGGGAAGTCCACATACAAGAATAAGCCTAAGGATATTTATAAATAATTCTTAACCATATGGGTAGAGCAGTTGGAATTGGCTAAGAAGTTATGGAATGAAAAAAAGAAATTTTTTTCTTTTCTTATGGAAGTAACAAATCCCATTACATATCATTGGGATATTAAAATGTGAAATAGTCACATAGTTCCTAAAGAGGTTAGTAATTAAAAAATCATATGAGGAGCATGAATTAATAGTTATAAAAAATATGAATCTACAAGGAAGAGAGTTTTTAGGTTGATAAATAACTATAATCCTAGATAATACCACTAAGGATCCTATTGGAGACTGACATTATTCCCATATTTTGGTGTCTATGATTATAGTATAGAAAATTAAAGGCAATATAACAAGAGGGAGAATAAATTAATTATGTGATTGAAATATAGTATGCTATATCACACATTACAAAATACTTATAGTCTCATTACAGAACTTCTATTAGTATTAGAAGATGCTTGGATTTTATTTTTAAGAGTAAACTAGCCATGACGAAGTCTATTAAAGTAAATCCCCTTAGGGGGAGCTATGAAGATGAAGAATCTAATAGAGTTTTTTTATGCGTTGATAAATATATAATCATTGATAGAAATTATATATAAAATTGAGGTATAATCATCACTTTAATATTATAATTTTAATCGTATCAAATCTGATTCATTAAGGGGGAGTGATTGTTTTTCTAAATGATTGATTAAACTGGGATAAATATTCCTTATAGATGATTTTTTTCGATGTTATTTTTAATGTTGAGTGCATTTTATAAAACTATTAAGAAATATGTTTGTACAACCCCGAAATTTTAAAATTAGGGTTGGTATCATATACTGGATTGTTTATGAACAATACGATGTTTGGATTAATATCTGTTATTTCTATATCAATAATTTCTCACGTAGGCCTAGAGTAGATTAATTGATGGATTATTTCCAATATAATTGTGATTATATTCTTTTCTCATGTGAATTTATCTTATTATCAAAATAATGGGGAGAGAAAAGAATAATAAGGAGATAAAAGTTAAACTATTAAAGTTAAAGAGATGACAATGACTTTCCCGTACACCATAAACATTGTATTTATTGTCAATAAAAAGGAGAAGGATTAATACTTATAGAAAAAGAAAAAATATTGACAGTGATCTTTGTAAAAATAATTTAAATTATCAACAATAAATCTGTAGTGGAGATTAAAGGACCCAATGAATCATATTAGTTATTTTAATTATCCATTTCAAATATGGTTTGTATTAGTGTCTTAGGTGATGGAATAAGTTCCTAATGAAGATGAGTGAAGGTACTTCCTTTATAAATAATACACGATTACTGGTTATTGAAGCTTTTTATGTAAAGAAATTCAAGATAATAACCCTGATAAATATGATGATTATCGAGATGGATTGTGAATCATCAAAGACAACTTCTATTTTTAAGGAATTTAATACCTAAAATAGTTGGAAATAGAGTTAGAGAAGCAAGATATTATTCTTTATAGCTTGATATATATCTTTAAAAAAAATTAAAATATGGTTTCAATATTGATAATTCATTCAATTAATTTTTATAATTTTGGTTACTGCTGTAGATCCTAGTAGATCATTCATGAACATTGGGGGGGGGGGGGGGGGTGGGGTGAATCATAGTTCTCCCAATTTTACGAAGTTTTATTTTCTCTTTGGATTATCCCCTCTTATACTTAAACATATATACCATTTAAGAGATAAGGATATTTTAATTTTCTTTAAAACCTTACCTTAATATGAAATCTGGGAATAGACAAGAACAATAATACACGAGGTTTTTACAAGGTTTGGATCAATCTTGAAAAACATAATCCCTACCACAATAAGATCATATTAAGTCACAAATTTTATTATTACTTTAAATTGAATTTATTAAAAGTTACTACTAAGTGGAACACAATGGTCCAGCATGTATCATAAACTTTCATTTTTTTGTCTCGCACAACTCATTACTCTTGACTAGAAGGTGGAATTATTTATACTGGAACCACTAGATTAAATGGTCCTTACTCAAACTATTGAATAAGTATTTAATTTCTAGGATTTGGTCAACAAAACTTCATGCAAGTTATTTTTGTTCTCCAGTTGGACTCACTGTGATTAGGTAACATAGTGGTTCCTCAATCTTTAGAGACTCGATGAAAAATATAGACTGTAGCAACAACATTATTCACTTTCTCTATAAGATTTTTCTTTTTCAATGTACAAAAATTATTTAATTCATTGGTATATTTTACATTGATACCTATAAAATATTCAGGTGGAAGCAATATCGATTTCTTCTCCTTTATATGGATGGAATATCTTTAGAATTTATTTAACATTAAAGTATTTCTAAATCTCAATATTTTCTCAACTCAATTTCTCATCATCCCATGAAAATATAAATTCATGTTTCAGGGTGAATATTTCCTCTATGAATGGAAATTTAATCATTTAAAAAAATTTAAACAAAATTTTATATATCTAATATAATATATCTTATAGAATCAATTTATTTTCTCTACATGATATTTAAATTACTGTTTCTCATCTCTATCATAAATATCATGGAAATATTTTTTATTTAAATCCCCATTTATTTTTGGATTTATAACTCTAGGAAATATTAAAATATCTCAACTCATATTCTACACTAATTTTGTGGATTTAAAAATATTTAAATCATGTTTTCTTGTATCATGCAATATCATGACACAACTTATAACATGAAGATCTTGTAAGGTTCCTCATTCATCTTTTAAATTTAATGTATTATAAAAAATGTCACCCAAAATAGACTACAACATGGTCCTTACTATTTTTTATCTTAGAAATTATTTTCTATGAAAGTTATCATGACTTTGAAAATGGAATGCATACTTATATAAATGTGAATCCATTTATCATAGGTAGAATCTACACATGAAACACTCACTAATATGGAATGATTGTCATTATTACCTCACAATAATCTTGGATTAAATTATGGTGCGGTAAACTTTACGTTCCCATTTAATAATTTTTTCTTTCAACACCAATAGTTCTCACAATTTCTTCCTTCTTATTGCATCGCGACATGAAGGAATATAGAACTCCAAATTCACCAGCTAGTTCTACCATCTTATCTTGGATCACAATGTATTTTGATCTCACTACGATGTTGAATCCATGAATATCACTTCATGAACATCATATGATTTATTCCCCTTTTCTTTAAAATACAAGATTTTAGAAACTCAACCTTTTTAACATTCCAGAATCCAAAATTTTTCTAATTAAATTGAACTTTATGTTTGTGATGGAAATGCTAAATAGAAATTCGACCTTAAGGAATTTTCCAAAGTTTCCTCAAGGTGAAATCTATAACAATATATATACTCTATGTTATAACTCTACATCATACTTGAGTAACTCTATATTAGTTTATTTTTCATTTTTGGTATCTATCTCAATTCTACGTCACAAAAACCAACTCTACATCGATGCCTTTTCTAATTTTATGATTGATGTTAACTCTTTATCGCATCATACAACTACAAATCAAAACTCTAAATTGATCCATTTGTTAATTTATTCTTTTTATTGAAATCTATATAGTAACACTATGTTTATAGGGATTAGCTATTTTTTGATTACTATATAGGGTGAACTATACACTAAAGGATTAAATGATTTTTTATCTACATTACATAATGAACTTTACATTGACCATGAACTCTATATTTTAAGCTTCCATGCACACAAATTCCATCTTCACCATAATTCATAGTGAAATCTCCTATTGAATGATATATTTTTCATATTTTCCTTAATTTCAACACATACAACATTGTCACAAATTCATTTCCACTTCAAATATTAAATATATAAAACACTTATTCATTGAGTAGACTTAATGAAATTTCACTAGGTTTATTATTCATATTAAATTGTTAAGTCTTACAAAATATTCTCATTTTTCTAAATTTTGGGATTTTATTTTTCTATAACTTGTGAAGACATACATTTTCATGTCTTGAGGAATTTTTTGGGCCAAATGAATATTTAATATGTCTATGAAGTCATATGAAAATCTCTAAAGTCATATAAAATAAAATGAAGTCATACAATTTGCCTTTGAATGACAATAAATGTTCTGTAGTTATAAAAAATATATAAGTCATACGAAAACACCACTGATGTCATAAAAAATACTCTAAGTTCTAAGTAATCACTTGAAGTTATATGTTTTCTTGACTTAAACAATTTTATTTCTTCTAACAAGAAATTATAAACTCCCTGAAATGATAATAGTGGTCCTTTAATTCATCTAAAGACTTTTTAAAACACACATCAAAGAGCTACAAACATTAAATATAGTACCCGACATTCTAAGAAAATCAAGGATGGGTTTCATCACACTTTAGATATAATTATTTCTAAAATGAGTACACATAAATCTAACTATATGTACAAAGTCTTCCAAATACTACAAAAATTTACCAATCTATTGTAGACTAATGTAACCTCATCCACCTACACTTGTTTTGATTTCATTGAAGAATGACACAAAAATCATCACACGTATAGGGATGATACATTTAATCTTACCAGACATGATCTCCATGAAAAAAATTCATAACTTATTTCTTCCATTCCCATATATGATGGATTAACCTCACTTATATTTGAACATACTGAAAACTTCTAATAATCTAAAAAACATTCTTTATTGATGAAAAATACAATCCATGCATAATAATGACAATATCTCCCATTAGATTTATTGTCAATACCACCAATATCCTTCACTTTCAATATATATTCTTTCCTTTATCTCCCAAATTAAAATTAAATTCATAAGGAATATAAGGTTTTCAACTCAATCATCTACTCCTTATTATTCTTGAGAAAAAGGGTTAACTTAGATCAACTTCTTCTCCCACTTTAGTTTTGAATTATGACCAAGTTCACTTTTGATTAAGGAATAAATTCACATGTTTCATTAGAAATTAACCTTTAATTAATTTAATCTAAGTCTATATGGACTAACCCAATGTAGAAAACAGTAGATACCTCACTAATCTATATATTTTGTCTATAAAAAACATAAATGTGAAACCAATATCCAAAACTTATTTTAGGGGCTGTGTTAATAGATTTATCCTAAATTATCAATAGAATTTTTTAACCTACATATATCTTAAAAAAACATTAGAAAGTTCATGTTTAAGACATAAAACTCTGCCTTTCTCATAAAAATATCATAAAAAAAACCTCCTTTTTAAACACATCTATTATAATCAAAACAAAGTTAAAAAATGTGATTGGTATACCTCTTATTCTAGATTTTTAAATGTGTTTGAAAAATTCTATATTTCATGATTCAACACACATTGACATCCTATTATCATGTTTTTCTCCCCCTTAAGGGATGACCTCACTTAATCTTCATATATATTTTCAGTTTATATACTCTATGATGAGAGTTATATATATTTTTTTCTCATTGTGTCAACCTTATACAACTCCCCCTATATTAATTTTCTTTAATCCCATACCTGTTAGTACACATTAAATTAAATGGAATATAAAGGGTAATTATAAATAATAACTTTTTATATGATAAATAGGAATGATTCTTTAATATCAACACATATATTATTTTCTTTAAATATCTAAAGTGATGAGAACTATTCATTCTTACATCCCAATTGATTTTCAACTTTTGGGATTCTATAGGAAGCATGAAATTATTATTTTATTTATCTTGTAATTTTTTTATTGGGATGATGTATTTTAAAAATAAGTCTATATTTAGATAATGATCCGTTTTCCTTTATATTTCATTTTTCTTTTGAATTTATTCTTGATATAGTAACATGTTTATAGATTTTTCTGCAATATGTACATATTTATTTCACCTTATATATAGATTATCTTCAATATTAGGGTCATCAATATTAGAAAACCTCTAAAAATAATAAATTTCCTCTTTATGTGAAGTTACTTACTTCCCTTTATCAGTTACACTTACTTTAATTTTCTCTATTTCTATATCCATCTTCAATTTTTCAAGTTAACTACGAGACACTCTTTCTTGGATTCTACAAATGAGTTTTTATCTTTTCTCATGTTACTCATTTTGGTATAACTCTTCACTTATTCTTCTAGGATGTCAACAACTAAACCAATACTTTTATTTATTTATTGGATTGATTTTATTCCTAGATTATTCTTCCATACCTAAATGTTTTTCCATGGATTACTTGAAACAATTCATGGAATGACATTTTTTTCTATAGTTGAAACATTTTATCTTCATTGAGATATCCTTTTCATCTTTCTTGTCATATTTATTTGGAAATATTTTCTCAAATTTTTCTTTTTGTACTTCTTAATTTTTATTTTTATTTTTTAATTCAACTTGTGCTTATTTTATCACCAATTTTATTTTTTATGGCCATATTTTTATTTAAGCATCTAAGTGATAGATGGCCAAGGAATAAAAACAATCCTTATAATTGTGAACACTTTTAGATAAGTAATAATAAAATCTATTTAGGGAATAAAATTTGTTTTTGAGTTGCATATTTTTTGTTCTCTATGAGTTTTTCTTTTGGGCAGTAGGTGTTTTAATTATTTTATCCCTTATACCCCAATATTTAAGGACTTTAAAATATTTATAAATTTATATATAGTTATAAATTTATTTTACGTATTGATGAACATGTAAAAGTACAAATAATGGATTATAAATAATATTATCCCCACTTTAGTTCTTGAACAAAATTTTCATCTTGTACTTTTGATATTTTTTAGATTGAATATTAAACCCATTGAGATTATTTTGGGGAGTTTATCCTCTTGGATATGCTAGAATACACCCTTGATGTATTGGTGGATTTATTATAAATTTAATAAATCTATATTTTCCTTTATTTTTTTCTAAAATATGTACCAGATAATAGAACAACATTAGTACACAAAACATTTTCTAGGTTATTGGAGACCTTCATATAAGAGAATAGTGTATATTATTATATAGGTGATCTCATGTCACTTTTTACACTAACACATGCCTTCTTTGAGTCATGAATCTCATTAGAAATCTGTGTTCAAGAATCTCTCCTCTCAGATACTTGGGATGTTTGTGTTATTTATAGATTTTTCATTTTACCTAAAACTCAAGACATTTCATGTTGAAGGATTTCCTCTCATCCCAAAAAACCTAAAACTTTATTACTAATAGTTGTTCATCTTATTAATACATTCTTCATGATTTTTTATACTTTTTTATACATAATTATCGAGGTCCTTGATCCTCTTTAATTTTATGTTTAATCTTGTATCCTTTAAGTTAATAAAATTTTTGGTTAGTTTATCTAAATAATGGATTACTTTTTTATGCACAATATATATCCTAAAATTCAAAAAAATATTCTATTGTATGTTTTCTATATTTAGACAAATATTTTTTTAATTTAATACTGATTTTTCATTTAATTTTATAAGGTCTGTGATAGTATTAAAATTTTCAAATTTATTACCTAGTATATCTTCCATATTTTAAGTTTCCTTTTCTAACTATGATTTATCATCAAGAATTTTCTTAGTAAATCCAAGTATATACGTTAATACTTCAAAAATTTTTTTTGTCACATAACATTCAAGTTAAGAGTAGAATTATTCAACTATTTTAATGTGTTTGACGTCATCATACTTTCCAAATATTAAACATGCCACTTAAAAAAGATCACATTCAATAGATTCAATATATGACAAATTATCAACTTGATCAACATCAAGGGGTGACACTAGTAAAAAAAGTATTTATCACGTCTGGTCTTTTTACTTGGTTATTAATTACCAACATGATAAAGCTGTATATATTACTTTATTACATTAGTTATTATATAAAAAACAAGATAAATTGGATAAAATTATTTTTCATGTTTGTTATTATTGCGCCAATGTGAAAAAGATGTGAATCTTTATTTACCATGTCGGTAATTGTAATATCTAATGTGGTAAAGGAATTTACCCACTTTATCATGTCGATTATTATATAAAAAACATGATAAATCCACTTTATAACATCAGTTATATAATAACCAACATTATATACAATTTAAAATTTTATGAATCAGTGGATTGAATAATTTCTGTATTATTATCTCTCAAAAAATCTGACTATTTTCTCTCTTGGGGATCCACAGACCCTCATTTCTTCGATCCAATAGACTCAGATTTTTGTTATCATAAATCATTTTGTCGACATCATTTTTTTGTGTAGTTGATATTATCCACTAATATAATATTAAAAATTTTATCCTTCATTTCTGTTGTTCAATGGCTCCAAAGACATAACTTCCATTTTTGTGCATTCGTCCTTTTATTTCTATTTCATTTTTTCACATTCTCCACTTAGGTATCATTTTTTCGCATTTGATCATTTGTTTCTATATCGCATTATCACGACTGTAAAAAAATTCTTGGTATTGATTATGAATAGTCATTCTCAATATTTTTGATGATAAAATCTATTGGAATATTTATCACTATTATAGTTTATTATAATTATGAGATTTATTTAATTGGTGGTAAACTATTCTTCTATTATGGGAATTTTATTAAAGAGGAGTATATCATATATCATGACGGGTTTCAAGTTCCAAATTATGTCTTTATGGTATTAAAATTTCAACAATCCATTTATGGATTGAATAAAACTTCTCAGAGTTATGAGATTTCTAACAGAAACATTTATATAATACATGGTGATTTATATAAACCAATGTATGATCAAGTGAGTGTAGGGTGTAGGTACATTGTAACCATAACTTTTGAATCCTGCCAATATGGTTAGGTGATTCTTATGTTTCAAGAGTTTAAAACCTTTCAAAAGTTAAAAGATATTAGAAATGATCATTTGAGTGATTGTAAAATTAATTCACAATTCACTCCTCTCAAAACAATAGAGTGTTTATTATGTCTGGTAGGTGGAATCATATCATTTTAGATATGATGAGTTAGTATGGAATACACATATATATTTTAGGGATATTACTTTGTAAATTACTTCCATTCATTTATTTATGTTTTACCAAATGTATTTAAACCTATATTTCATTATTTTTTAGAATTTATAATTATACATTTCAAATATTCATATATTTGTTTTATATTTCAAAATAGTGTTAATTTCAAAATTTTACATCTTTGATATAAATTTAAACTTGGATTATCTTTAAAAGAAATTTAATTTTGATATTTTTTATAGATAATAATGAATCGATGTTTTATTAAGAAACTTTGAATAAGTGATTCATATGAGAAAGTTGTTAATGATTTTTTGGAATTTTCTAAATGAAATGTTCTAAAGAATGATTCATGATATTTAAGCATATAAAATTTAGAAAAATCGATATTTGAGAGTGTATATGGTGATTCTAAAAATCCATTGTATCTAGGATGTATGGAATTTATGGTTTTATCAATGATGCTAATATTGATTAACTTTGAGGTGAAACATTGATGGAGTGAAAAAAGTTTTATATATTTTATATAATTATTGAAATATATTCTTCCTAAAGACAAAAATTTTCCATATTCAAATTATAATAAAAATAGAATACTATTCCTGATGGGATTAGGGTACAAAAAAATACATGCCTGTCCGAATGACTACATGCTATTTAGGAAGGAATACAAATTTATTTCAATGTGTTCTAATTATGGAACATCATGGTCCAAGTTTAAACAAAAATAAGGTGTTGATTTAGTAGTTATAGTGACCATTTATAAGGAATTTTTTTATCTTCTCAAAATTACTAATTTGAAACGTTTGTTTGATAATTCACATGATGAAAAAAGGTTAAGATGGAATGATGATGAGCAGATATGTGATGGAAAAATACATCAACCAACTGATTTTCTACAGTGGAATCTATATTCATAAATTAAGTTGGAAATATCAGAATTGGGCAATTTATGGATTGAATAAATCCATATCGTAGCCTTAGTGGCACAAATAGTTCATGGCCTATTTTATTGGTAGTTGAAAACTTATATCTTGAATTTTGTATGAGGAGAAAATATTTTATATTGAGTTTAATGATCTTTGGACCAAAATAGTACATAAATGATATTGAATTTTTCTTACCACCATTAACTTATGATTGGAAACTGTTATGGGAGGAAGGTATAAGGGTGTATGATTATTATAAAATGGATTACTTTCAACTACATAAAATGATAATGTTCACTATAATGACTTCCCAGTATGTGGAATTTTTTCTAGATTCAATGTTAAGGGGCATAAATCTTGTCCAAATTGTGAACAATAGCCTTTATATTATCAACTGAATCGTGGGTGAAAAATATTATACACGGGCCAGTGAATGTTTGTTCCTATAGATCACCCTTATAGAATATTTAAAAAGGCTTTCAATAGCTCACTTGAATTTGATATTTCTCCAAAATCTTTATCCAATAATCAGTATTTTGAGAGGCTAAAAAACATTTATGTGACATTCATAAATACACATAAATTTGGTATTAATAGAAATATTTGGATGGAATATTCGATATTTTTAGAGCTACCATATTGGATATATCATGAGGTGAAACATAACATTTATGTCATGCACGTGGAGAATAATATTTGTGAATGTTTGATTAGAAAATATTTATATATTAAATAAATTAATAAATATGGATTGAATGAAAGATTGGATTTACTCTCAATGGGAATACATTTGGAGTTGGATTCCACTCCTAATGGAAGGAGAACATTCCTACCCCCATATTTTCATACCTTATCCAAGTAGGAAAAATTATCTTTTTTTAATTTCTTCCAGATATCAAATTTCTTCATGATTATTCTTCAAAATGTAATTTTTTGTCTTTAAAGGATTTGAAGTAGATAGGTATAAAATATCATGAATGTCACATCATGATGAAATACACTACCACAAAAACAGTTTTTCGCAGCGCCCCCCTTTATCAGCGCTAACGAAAAAGCGCTGATAAAGGCCCCCCCTTTATCAGCGCTTGTTTAGTAGCGCTGATAAAGGGGGGCCTTTATCAGCGCTTTTTTTAGCGCTGATAAAGGGTCGGCTTCAAAAAAAAAATTAAAAATATATTAATATATTAATATATAAATATAGTTATATTGTTATATAAATATAATATATAATTTTTAAATATATTTTAGATAAGTATAAATGTACATTTACACTTATTATACTTAATATATAAGATATTTAGTGAAAATGACTTCTTAAAAAATTAAAAAAATATTTCTAATTAATAATTTGATAATCATTATGGAGTAATAGTCATTTAATAAGAATTTGAGGACTAAAAAAATTTAAAAAAATTAAAAAAAGATCCAAAATATGTTGAAAACGCAACTCAAACTTCAAACGACCATAACTTTTGATCTGGGTGTCCGTTTGAGCTCTACCACATATCAAATCGAAGACTGCGACGAGCTCTACGTCGCTGTGACCCGGGGGGACCCTAGTCAAGCGTTTTTTGAGGCCAAAAGAGGCCCATAAGGTCTCCAAAACTGAGTTTTTTTGTCGGGGTACCCAGATTTTTTTAACATTTTATGGATTTTCAAACTCGTTTAAGAGGGTATTATTGGATTTTCTTGGAGGGGACTGAATTTATTCCAAGGTATTACATTCATATTGATATTATGTCTTTGAAATTTCATTCTTTTTTATAATGAACTGCTATTTATAATCAAATATATAACTATATGTACATATTTTTTATATATTCGCACCTAAAAATTAAATAATTAAACATATTTACATATAAAATATATTAGCTTTATCTAAATAATAACTAATATCCATTTTATTTAAAATACCAATATATGAATATTTATATACCTACATATTAATCTAACTATATATATATATTAATCTAACTATATATATATATATATTAATCTAACTATATATATATTAATCTAATAACTATATATATATATTAATATAACTACATATATATATATATTAGTATTAAAATATATATATATTAATATCACCATAAATATATATATTAATATCACTATATATATATTCATATAACTATATATATGTTAATATAACTATATATATGTTAATATAACTATATATATGTTAATATAACTATATATATGTTAATATAACTATATATATATATTAATATAAATATATATTACTATACAAATAAATATAACTAAATATATATATATATATATAGATATATATTAACACCACTATATATATATATATTAATATTACTATATATATTATAATATAACTATATATATATATATTAATATAAATATATATTACTATAAGAATAAATATAACTAAATATATAAATATATATATATATAGAGATATCATGAATTGGAAAGTAAATCAAAATAGAGTAGTGGTAAGGGCTTAGGCGCGCAGGGGGGAGGTCTCGAGTTCAAATCCTGGTGGAGGCAGGGGTGTGCGCGCATGGAGAATATTGGAGCAAGTGCTGTTAAAGGGTGGAGGGGGGTGCGTGGGGTGTTGTATAGGGGCTGAAAAGCACTGTAAAAGGGGGGTTCAAGCGTTATAAAAGCCCTCCCGATTGGCAGTATTTTTAAATTTTTTTAAATTTTTTTTAAATTTTTTAACTTTTATCAGCGCTTTTTTAAAAGCGCTGATAAAAGGGTCCTTTATCAGCGCTAAAACGAAAGCCCTGATAAAGGAAGCGCTGATAAAGGGGACCCCCCCTTTATCTACGCTGGCTTTATCAGCGCTTTTCTAGCGCTGATAAAAGCCATTTTTAGCGCGGATAAAGGTCGTGTTTGTATTAGTGATAGCTCCTACCTGTTGCATTTCACGGAATATTTCCCACCTCTGTCCGAATGACTATTTTGAAGGTGTCGTATTTTTTAATTCAAATTATAGTAAAGTGATTGATTCAAATTCTTTGAAATATTTGGAGAACAAAGTGGTTTCTATAAAATTTCCATTGGAAATTTATTTTCCTCCAATGTTTTTGATATCATGGTGAATTTAATGGTTTATTTGTTGTGAGAAATAATTCTTTTTGGACCTCTATATCTACGTTGGATGTATCATTTTTAATAGTGAATAAATCTATTTAAGGAGTATGTTAATAATCTATATTGACTAAAATCATCCACTGTTGAGTTTTGTACATGCTATTTTTCTATAGTGGAGAACATCAATTTGCCTATATCTCAATATAAATGAGTTAATTATAGGGGAAAGGGGATTCATGGATTGAAATTGAAATAATTGATAGGTGATAAAATAAATAAGGTACATTTATATATCTTGAATAACATAGATGATGATCAACCATATATAAAATTTCATATTAATGTGTTGAAATAATGTTATCTAATGAAGAAATATATGTGGATAATGATCATAAAAAAACTTTTTTGCCATGGTTTAAAGAGACCATGCTTTGTAAATAAAATGCATCAGAAACATTGAGATGGTTATTGGGTAGTCCTTTATTAAATTTGATACCATGTTCCAGGTTTGACATTAATACCTATAATTTTCATACGAAAGATCCGGATATTAGAATTACGGTTCATAATAGTAATACATTGGTGTTCGCAGAACCAATTCATTTTTCAAGTGCCAAATACAAAAACCCAATCTCCACATGAACTGTATATTATAGAGTCATTGAAGAAATAAATTAGGTTGATTACAATAAATTTAAAGTTATAGTGTTTAACTGTAAATGGTTTATCCGTAACAATAGTGTATGACACAATGAATTTGGAATGACACTAGTTAATTTGAATAAATTGGAATACACAAGTGATCCTTTTATTATGGGAACACATTAAAAACAATTCTATATTCTTAATCAAAATGATATGTAGTGTTCTATTGTTTTATAAGGAAAAAACAATATGTTGGTAATGATAAATTTGATGAATATATTGATTTATTTGAGATCCCAAATTCCATGTAAGGATTACCGAATAATATTGTTGAGCACGTCATAGACATGGTTTTTTCAATACAAAATGATCATGAAGAAGGAATTTGGGAAAACAATCCTTTAGCACATTTCTAATATTACAGGTTACATATATTTTTTTTATTATGGTTAGTTTTTTAAATTTCATAAGTTAGATATTTAAAATTTACTTTCTTTATTAAAACATGTGTTGTAACTAATATGTTAAATTCTTTGTTTATATTTATTTAGTTCTGTATAATTTTCCATGTTTAGTGTTATGTATGTTTATATTAATTGATATTGTTGAAAAAAATTATTTTGAATTTAAAATTGTATAAAAATATATAAGATTATATATAATTTTTCTTTTGTGAAAATGATTTATCAAGTTGGAGAATTTTTACTATGTGATTTCATCTCTCATTAAAATTGTGTAGTTTTCATTAATTTATGTAATTTAATTTCTCATTATTTTTTTTTTCATTTTAGTTAACTAAAAAAAATATAAATAAAAATGTGTTAAATTTAGTTTAGTTTAATTTTTATTTGATAATTGTTAATTTTTTTATTTAAATTTGTATGTAATTGTTGGATTTGATTATTTTTGTAATTTTTTTGTTTCGTTGATTTATATTATAATGATAGATCAATCGTATGATTCACCAAAGATTTTTGGAGAAGATCATACTCATACCTCTACGGAGGAACATGCACATTATTCTATTGCTGAGCCTCGTCATCCTTCTTTACACTATACATCTACTTCCATGGGGTAAAAGATTTATGTGTTGGTAAAAGTGGCGCCACACATTGACGTAAATTATTAGTTTCCCATAGACAATAAAAATGGATACCAATAGACTTTGATGGTAATGATATTCCAATAGGTCTAAATTCAAAAAAATTCAAAACATTTATATCAGTATAGGGTAAAAGCATAGTATTTTTTTGATTATTGGTGAAGTGTTGACAAAGTGACATTATCAAAATTGTGGGAGACCATTTTGGTAAGCTTTTCTGTTATTATTTTAGTTATCTTGAAATTTTTATAGTAAGATTTGTTTTTAACCTTATAATCAAATGAAATATGATATACCTGATACCAGAAGATTTAGGAGGAAATACCTATCATTGGATTCTTGGAGATGGATTTATTTTAAATCACCCCTCACATCACAATTCATTTTTAAGGATAGAAAAAAAACAAGCGATATATATCCCTCTATATATGAAGATACATGGAAGAAATTTTTTCAAAGTAGACGATGATGAGAGTTTTTGGTGAGTGTAATGTTACCTTGTATTTTTATATTAATAACCATATTTATTATTTAATTATTATTAATTATTAATTTATAGTAATAAAGGAGATCTCATTAAGATATTCAATCTAGAAACATATACTATCATAAGTTATCCTGGGGAGGGTATATATTATTGGAAGAAAATATGCTAGCATAAAAACCTCTAAATCTGAGAGTTGATTCTTTTGGGTTTTCAAAGGTTTCCCCTCCTCCCCCATCGCTAGACATGAAAAATAGAAGAGAGATCATATGAGAAAAAAATGAAAATATCTTATAGAAGAGTTAAAAGTTGTATATGATAATATTTTAAGAATTTTAATTAATTTATTTATTTTAATTAAATAAATACTTTATATATTTTGATTCATTACAGTTTTTTTCAAAATTTCCTTATAGGATTCTATTGAGTAGAAGAGAACATAAGGGGTATTTATTATTAAGGGTTGAAAGGATATTTTAGAAACAACATTGGGAAAGACCAAAAATCTATGTCATATACGAGGTTACTTGGAAGGTGTATTGGTAAGAAAATTGTTTCTATGTTTGGAAGCTTATTTAATGGATCAAATTTATATAAAAAAATATAATCTTTGGAAGCTAAAGTTCAGGGTATTCAAGTGACAATAGAGTGAATGATTCAAGCTTTAGTAAAGTCTATGTTTGCAGACATGCAAGGATAGTTTCAACCTACAGATCCGACTCCTCTAACTCTTCCACCAGATCCCAATCCTCCATCTTGTCCTACTCCTACATCTTTGCCTCTATACCCCCTTATTCTTATCCTACCCCTAAATCTACTCCTACACAACTTCCATGTTACCATGAGTTATATGTTGATGATCCCCATCATATTGTTGAAAATGGGATGATATATTATATTAGGGATACCATTCATCATCATCATATTGAGGTAGAGAATCATTTGACCATGGTACAGGATATTATAGATAGATCATCAAAAATACCATGTCCTACAGATGGGGTGAGTATAGTTAGAAAAAGTATTGGTTTTTTTAGTTTGGATATCTATAATACTTTGACATATTACCATAAAGGTATGTATATTTTCTATATTTTATTTTATTTTGTTATTAAATTTGTTTTCTCATTTTAAATTTTATATATTTTCCTAATTTTTTACAAGAATACTTTAAATGAAGATAAATACTGTATAGACAACAAAGAATTTAAAGTGTCACAACTTTATAAAAAAATTCTACTAGTCTTGATAGATTATCAGCATACTCAAATTTATTATTTAGAATATATGTGATTGAAATTGATGCTATTATTTGTGGTTATGAAATGAATTTTAGGATTTTGAAAATGATATCATGGAGCTTGTTTCTAGAGATCCTTTAGGCATCAACATGATGAAATGTTTTTCCATGTAAGTTGATTAATTTTTTTCATTCCTTTAATTTATTGAAAATTTATAATTATGTATATTTTGTATTAGGTATCTATATAAAATTTATACAGAGCATGAAAAGATAGATCTATATGTATTTATGGACCAATAGTGTATTTATACTATAACTTTGGAAATGACTGATGTAGAAATAACTATTTATAGAGATAAAAGATTTCAAAAGAATTCCATTATTCAGTGTTGAATTTTACCATATGTTCAAGAGTATGAAACATTTTATCTCATAAAGTGTTATATATCACATAAAATATTAAAAACTCATTTTAATGTTTATATATTGGATAAACGACATGAAAAACAAATGGTTAATTTTGTTTTCATGTTGGTTGTAGAATAACCAATGTCGAAAACATTTTTTAACATAGGTTAACAAATAAACGATGTGAGAAAACAATAAAAAATATCAGTTTACAATATTTATTTTAGTTAGATGTTGTTAAAAAGTTATTTAAAACATATTCTCTGATAACAACACTTAATAACCAACATAGAATGGAAAAAAATACTTATGTGAAAAATATTCTACGAACTAGTGTGATAGGTGCTTATTTACCTTATTTAACATCTTTTTTAATTTTTGTTATCTTTTTTCTTCCATTTTTTTGAGTTTTGGCCAAAATATCTAATTCAACTTTTATATGAATAATTTATGAGTTCTCTATATAAGGAACTTTAAAAATTTCTTGAAACCTACACTTTTTCATGTTTGGTAAAACAACCAAGGAAGGAAATATAGTTCTAATCAGAGGTTAATATGCATTATTTTTGATAACGTTTTGGATACTAGTGGATCATGAAAGAGCACTAGGGTGGGGGGGGGGGGGTGAATCAGTGTATAACCAATTTTAACAAGTTTTACTTTATCTTTGAATATCCCCTCTTATACATGTACCTTTGTTTTGATTAATATATGTGGAACTTTTAGCATACTCACAAAACGTACCTCAATATGGAAGTAAAGAATAGAAAATAATAAAAAAATATTACGTTTTTACAGTATTTGGTTCTATCCTAGAAAACCTACCCATTATAATTTTATGATATTATCGATTCATGGATTTTATTGTCACATTAATTTGAAGTTATTACAAGTGTCTAGTAAGTGGAAAACAATGGTTGGGTAGGTATCATCTACTTCCCTTTTCTTTTCTTGCACAGATCATCCCTCCTAATTTGATAGTGGAATTATTTTTGCTAGAACCACCAAATTTAATGGCCCTTTCTTGAACCTTTGAATATATATTCAATTGATTAGATACGATTAAGAAAACCATATCAATGTTGTTCCTGTTCTCCAATCAGAATCACTAAGATTTGATAACACATTGGTTCTTCAATATCTGGAGTGTTGATAAAAGATATTGAAATCAGTAAATACATTGATATATTTTTGTACAATATTCAACTTATTCAAAACACATGAATTTATGAATACACTGGTATTATTTTCCCTTTATACACAAAAAAATCTTCAAGTGAAATTAGAATCAAGTTCTCTTTATTTAATTGGATAAAATATTTTCAAAATCACTTTAACATCAAATATTTTCTAAATCCCAATAATTTATCAACTCAATTTATTCTTCTACTATGAAAATATATATTTATGTTTCTGTTAGGATCACATAGGAAGGTATCCATCACTGAGGGGGGGTGGGTGTGAATCTGCATTGGTAAAATTTTATTCCAATCTTACTTTTATTCCTTTATAATCTCTTCACCTTTTTAGTGAGTGGATCTATCTTTCTCTATATCTATTTATTGGTTAATGAACAAGAAAATATAGAATAAGAAATAAGAATATGAGAACACTTGGATTTTTTAATGAATTTCACTTCCCAAAGGATGACTATGTCCTAAGTGTACCATGTTTATTATCCCACACACACAACTTCCTATTTATTGTCACAAGTAGCTCATACAAGGGTATACCCTTAGACCCATTATCTTAACACTGACCAAGTACATTGAAAGAACCAACTTGAAATTCAAGATTTGTAATTAACCAAGATTTCTCCTTGTAGATTAGAGGATACCATCCTACACCTTTTAAATTAGATCATTTAGAGAATTCTTATGTCCCTCCTATATAGAATATATGTGATATACTTCCCCATTTGAAACAATATAATTTACTAACCTAGTGTTATTCATAAACATACAATATATGTATGATGTAGGCTAGATATCTAACCATCTCATCTTGGGTATAGTTCAATGAAATACAACTGCACTCACTTCATTCTTCCATAATTGTTTGGTTTACAATATTATTATTTTTTATAATGTTTTGGATCATTTATTGTTCATATTGAGTTCATATTGAATATTATCTTCATGAAAAACTGGTTTTATCTCTGTATTTTTTCAATAATTCATGTCATTTATAGGTATAATATCGACTCTCTCATTTCTTCATTCCTTTTTACTTTTAGAATATACATAGGTATATGAAGTAAATAATATCTCCCTCAATTTATTCTTTTTTCCTCATAAAATATATATTCACAGATAATGTGAATATTATTTTCAATTATATTCAATATTCAAACTCATACAAGACTCTTTATATCTAACTCATATATTCTCATAGTTTTAAAAAAACAAAATATTCAAAATCTTCCTAAACACACACTATCTTAACAATCAGTTTCTTTGGTCTTTATTTATTTTATTCAACCTCTCCTATAAATCAGGTTCAATAATTTTATCTTTACTACCTCATGATTATTTAAATATTATAGTATTATTCTACCTTTAAATTCCCTATAAAATCCATGATTTAAAATTCTTTTGAATTCTTCGACATACCTGTGATAGCATGGTACACTAGATTGCGACAAGGATCATCTTTCTCTGGTGCAGATATCATCTCAACAACCCCTCTTTCTTATCGGTCGATTCTCCTTTATCATTATATTTTCATTCAGCAACACATTCAAAATTTTTCCAAACCTACAAGTCATATGATAAATAAATAAGTATTTTGAAACACAATAACTAAAATGATTGACTCAAATATGTACACTCACACCTTCTATTTTCTCACATTAGCTTCAAAGTAATATGAAACAGTAAAAAGCATATGATCATCAAAGTAATATGCTAAAAAAACGATATACGATGTTTACCATATAAACTCTTCAAATTCAAGATTTTTCATTTTCATATTTGTCGTATTATTCACTTATCATTGTATCTTGATGGGTGGTTGTGCACCTTACCTGATATAACTCACTCCAGTAATTTGGCTCAAATCATGATGTATTTTGGATAATCATGATGTCTTATCTTTGAGTAACCCCATAACATTTTCATGAATATTTCAAATTTCCTCAAAATTTATAGATTCTAGAAACTCACAATCATTAAATTTCTTCATATTATGTGGTCATAATTATTTTCCCATTTTAAAAATTTTTATGAATTAATTTACCTTCATACAATGAGTAGACATAAACTTACTTAGAAATCATAAATTCACAATAACCCTAAGGAAATTCCACACAAACTTTATGAAAATTTTGTATTATCATTACATAGATAGTGTAGTTCTGGTTTCACATTTATGAAATGTTTCAACCACCTATATGAAATATATGATTATCCTTACACATTTCATAAAAGAAGATTATGAACACAGATACATATGATGAATGCTTATGATAATATATATTCTCTACCCAATTACACAAATGACCAGTTTGATGATACATATGATTAGATGAAACACATGTATGTATACGACCAATGACACATAAGTTTAGGTATAAAGACACTTAAACTGGAATTCCATTGTGAATATTTTAGTTATAGTCTAGACTTCACTTAAATAAGCTGTAATCATCTTCAACTTATCCTTAGGGTTTTATTAGTCACTTCAAGATGACTTTTCTTGCTAAAATAGATTTCACAAATTAACTCCTAAAAAATTACTCATTAATTTTTTGTATTATTAATGGAAGAATCTATTTAACATCCTCTTTTCCACACATCTAGTGATGGAAGAAAAACTTCAAGGATTTATGGTATTCCTCTTTAACACACATGTCCTGGGAACACCGTAATTATTCTCACTAAAAGGCTTGAGTACTTATTACTACTTCAAAGATCATCATCGTGTATATTTATTAATTTATTTAAAATAAATACAACACACACAATGTGGGTTCATCAATCTCACACTTTTTATTTTTTTGAATACCAAATCTCATCTTTATTCTCCCTCCCCCTTATTAAAAATAATTACAAAACTATATGAGAGAGGATAATATCAAAACATTCTAAAGAAATATTCCATAAACCATTACACTCTAAGTCTACTTAATATGTATTATAAAAACTGGTTTGATTTAGATATCAAGGATACACATTTATCAAAATATTATGATACCAATTCATAAATCATTCATAAAACTCATTCGAGGTATATTCAAAAATATTTATACTAAAACAAATTGATATTAATTGTTAAATTTATCTTCCATGGAATGAAAAACTTAGTTCCTATACTCATATCAACACAAAAATTAAGTACATTCAAGTATATGTTATAGATTTTATAAATAATCATTGATACCACTTTAATTTTATTTATTTTCATACCATGTATAATAAATTTTTTACCCATTAATGTTAGAATAAAAAATTTAAAATTGGGGATGATAAAATGAGGATTCATATATTTTTAAATTATAAAAATGAATAACCTTCTAGAAATTTTATATTTATATGAATTTCATGAATCTGTAAGCTCTTCAAGATAAAATTCCCATAAATGGATGATCTCCATCTCTACTTCATCAAGGTATATTTTTTCTTCATATATTATTTAGAGTGGAAAATGAAAAATCTTACCAAGATGGTGAAATTTTTAGATCTAGAATAATTATTATTGTTTAATATTTTTCATTTATTCCCTATTTGAGAACATGCATCACCTTTATTTCCTTGAATGGTTAGTTTATAAATATAATGAAAATGATTAAGGGAAAAAGGTCGAACCATGTTTTCAGTTTAGTGAGAGTAACAAGGTCAATAATTTCTTATCAAACAAGAAACTATTATCTTTTGAGATCCATGTCTAGATGAAAAATTCATGCATGAATTTTTGTATCTCCAAGAATTATTAGGTAGTGTAGATAAATTTATTCTACCATTGTGTGGGATATCTATTTTCACACGATTCACTAAGGCATATGAATCACTTTGTATAACATTCATGTTATTCAAGATTTGTTCTAAGGTTCGAATGATTGTGAGGCAGTTATTTGAATTATGTCAAACTTTCTTGCACACCCTACACAAATCCTCATGCGATATTAGGTTATCCCATTTTGAAAAAATCTAATGAAATTAAATTTCTTCTCCATGTATAACCTTTTATTTCGATTTGACTCTTATCTTATCTCGAGATCCCACTTCTGTTTCTTTATTGAAATCAGATAACCATATTTCCAAAAAAAACATTAGAAATGTGCTCATCCTTTTTGGTTATTTTTAATGGTTTATTTGGAGTTTCCTCACTAATTTAGTCCTTTTATTTTTCTCTTATATTATTCTTCTATTTTTCACTTTCTTATGCCTATTAAAACATACACTCATAAAATGCTTGAAAAAATCCATGATGTTTCCTATTTTCCCCAAAAGAATTAGTTTCTTATTATTATTGTGGGAGAATTTTTCTCAGACTTTGTGGGGATTTTCTAGAACTAGATTAATATTATTCTTATCATATATAGATAAATCACTAGAATTATTCATTTACTTCATGTGAATGTTCTTTTTAAAAATTTTAACATGGTTATTTCCCAAGAAAGGGTTATCTCCATTATTTACATTTTGTTGTTTTTTATACTTATTTGTTTTAGTTTCATGCTTGAATGATCTATAATTTCATAACTATTCATTGTGACCACAATTATTGAAAATATCACAAATATTTTAAATTATTTCAAATCTATTTAAGTTTGATATATTTTTATTCATAGTTTGTGGATTTTGATTCTTTTAATATTTTCTATCCCTCAAAATGGGATTACTTCATCCCTCTTATATTGATGGATTATTCTGACAATCCCATGCCATGTGGCTAAATATACTATAGTAAAAATAATAACATAAAAAACATGGAATCCTTATTTGAACTACCTATTATCTAGATTTTCCATAACTAGTAACTTGATATTTTTTTAGCATTTTCATTAGCTGGTTTGGATTTATTTAGATTAAAAATCCAAAGGTACTTGTTTACAATCTATTTGGATATAGTGGTAGAATCCACTATATTTTTATTCATATAATTTTTTATAGGTTTTAAATTTAATTTTGCACTATATAAAGAAAAAGATTCAATAAAAATATTATTTTCAGAAGTGGATGGTAACTTCTCTCTTATGGGTGATATATATTGATCATTAAAAGATTTCAAGTTATTTTTTTTCTTCCAGATAGAGATCTTTTAGTACAATAATAATCCTTATCAGTTTGTGCAGGGAAATATTTACTTTTAATTTTTTATGTTGACATAAATTGGGATATTTATATATTCTTCAATATTACCTCAAGATACAAGCATTTCATATTGAGAATTTATTTTTTATTCTCAAATATATTTAGTTTTACTTTACTGGATTTATTGATTTTTTCCACCTCATAATCATGAATTATGTTATTGAATTATAACAGATGGTCAAGATCTTTAATCTCGTTACCTTAAAGATATAGTTGTATTTCATTATAATTTGTTACTTATTTTAATTCATGGGTATTTTATTTAATCAATTTCGTGTATTTTTATCTCTCATTAATTATAGTGATCCAATTATTTTTGAAATTGGGGAATCTTTCTTCAGGATATGTATTTAGGGAATATAATATTCTAACTAGTTTGGAAAGGATTATACAGAGTTATATCGCTTTTTCTAAATCTTTCTATATTTTTTTTGAATCTTCCAAATTTTGGGTGATATAATCTAGTATACTTTTAATAGAGATAAAAATAAATGTGAATACTTCTCTAAGAAATTATTTAAAGGACTTAATTAAATAACCACTGAGTCATCATATGTCTCATCACACACTTCCTCAAGAATATGTTCTTCCTTACTAGTTTTTGTTTCTTCTATTGGATAGATTTCATAGGAAAATTATTCTACTTCCTTTTTATGTTTAGGTGATGAAATACATTGGTACCTACTGTAGTCCAGTTCTTTAGTGATGGGTTACACCACCACATGTTTACCTTCTATGCTAGACTTTCCATGTTCAGAATTACTATATGTGTAAAATTTGTTTTCTCATTTTCTATTGTGGGTTAAATTCTCATCATATTCATGATGAGACTCAATGAAATATGTAATAGAAATTGTTAGACTTTTAGTACCTTAAAATATCAAATAATTTGTTTTATTTTATGAAGATTTCCCAACTTATTTTCTTTTATTTTATATTGGTTCCTCAATATCATTCTCGAAATATATTCTAGGATTTATTTATTAGTGAATTTAAAAGATTTTTTTAACCTATACTTCATGAGGCCTTTTAAAGGAGAAACTATATTATTCTAATAAACGTTCAAACAAGATAATCCAAATAGAGGTGTGACATGATCTGATACTAATTTTTAGAATCATATAGGGATGTGTCTTACTCTGGGGAGGGGGGTGAATTATTGTTGGTAATTTTTTCCAATTTTACTTCAATCCATTTATTACCTCTTCACTTATTCAGTGAGTTGATATCAATTTCTCTCAATCTATCATTTAGTCAGTATAGAAGTAGTTATAGAATAGGAAAGCATCATAGGAGAACACCAGAGATTATTGAATAGGATTTCCTCCCTAAGGATGAAAATTTCTTCAGTGTATCATAGTAATTTTTCCACAAAAATGGATTCCTATTTATCATCATAAGAATATTGGGAAAGTGTATAACCTTTGAACCATGAACATAATAATAAATATATATAATACAAGTACACAATTACTATTTAAGATCTGTAATCAACTAATTTATCCTCAAAAATATTATAGTATACAAGCCTACAGATTTTGAATCATATTGAAAATGGAATGATCTTATCCCTACTAGAAGTTATAAATTTGATCTTATTAATTAGTTGTAGTAATTCAACAGGATTCTTAAGTGTTCATCAAACTTGAAACGTATATGTATAATATAGGGTAGACTTATCACCTTCTCGACTTGAGTGTAGTTTGATGAAACATAGCCTAACTCACTTCCTTATTTCCTTGTTATAAATTATATAATAAGTACATTTTATATGTAGAACTAAATCAATTATTATAAAAAACTGAACTCCAGTAACCCAGATTCAGTGTCTACTTTATTACCTTGACATTAGATACAAGGAATTATATCAACAAGTACTTATCAATTTATTAGTCTAAAAAAACTAGATGTATACATGATTCCTATATTATATTAGAAATATAATAAAAACATAGCATAAGAAAGATTCCCATATGCTTGATATTATTCTTAATATCATTGTTCATATCCTAGAGAAATGAAAACCAATATAGAGTGATATTAGATTATCCGTAAGGGTTATGTACTATGGAATCTATCATGAGTAAATAAGATATAATCAATATAGAAAGATAAATAATAAAAAACACATTCCATTTAATCAGTTACTTGAGAATGAAATGTATCCATAGATAATGCCAATACCATAATCTCATGGTTAATATAAACTAGAATATCAATAAAGGAAATACTTAATGTTGAATTTATTGATCATAGATATGGTGATATATTTACCATTAAGTCCTTATGAAAAGTTAGTTTAATCGATGGGTAGGAATACACCATAAACGTATTTAAAATGTTTGGTAAACTAGTTTGGCTCATGAGATCTATGAATGCATAGAGGGGATATCTATAATTGGGAACCACCCATAATTTCATGTCTGATACATTAATTATATATTTAATGATCAATGTAATTCATAAATAATATGATTTATCAACAAATATAGATATTTAGTAAATAATATGGAATATTAATATTTCTATTGTAAATCAAATAACTTTTATAGTTAAACACTGTATGAATAAATGATATATGATTTAGGAAATAATCATATCCCTAATACCAAGAATATAAATATTTAAGATAAGTGTAATAATTAATAAAATATGATCACAAGAAAGTGATTGTTTCATGAGAAATTTAATGACCACAAAAATAATTAGAGATAAAAGATGACCATTAATTCATCATAGATATAGGTTTTGAAATAAATTCATGCTATTTCTAGAATAAAATAAAAATAAATAAAAACATTTAAATAATATTTAATTAGAGGGTTTATTTTTAAAACCATTGAAAACTTTGAGAATAATCTAAATTTGATAAAATAATTATGGTGGTTGGAAAATCTATTAATTTTGTATACGTTAAAAAAAATTCATTTTGATTTTTTAAAAGAATTCCAAAAATGAAACTTTTTTGAAAAAATTATAAATATTCCTTGTAAATATTTTAAAAAATAAATTATAACTTAAAATTTCATTAATAAATAATTTTAGTAAATATAAAGATATTTTTTTGAAAAATATTGACATAGAAGAAAAATAAACCTGATAAAAAGAGAAATAAATTTATTTTTATTATAAAACATTCATTGAATGATTCAAGTAAAAAAGAGAGAATTTTTTTAAGAAAACATGAAAAATCTTTAATTATATATAGGATAAGAAAATAAATGGAGTTTATTAAGGATAAATTATAATATTCCTTTAATGAAAATAAAAACAATCACAAAAAAGGAGATTGTAAAATAAATTCTTACCACTTTGGTAACCTTTAAATTGTTACCCATTGAATAAGTAAACTTGAATTAAAAATATAATCATTATGAATAAATAAATATTCATGTTAAATAAATAAAAGGCTGAGTATACACACCACATAAAAATAAATAGGTTCAAATTACCAAATATGTCTAAATGGATTGTAAATTGAGATAAAATCCCTTCCCCCAAGTTTGACTTGAATCATATGATATTTTAAAAACTTTTATAATAAATTTTGATTTATTATAATTACATTACATTACCATAACCAAATATATAATGTCATATATTATCCAATTATATAATCTTATCACCCATTTGTTAATTATATTTTATTACTATCTTTATTTTGGGTGTGAACTACTTCATTTTTCATGAGAATTTTAGTTTGGTGGTTCCATTAATATTACTTTGATTATGGTACCACCATATAAAAAATGAAAATCATGATATTAATATCATATATATTAATTATATCCATATGTAGAGTTATCTATAGAAGGTAGATACAAAAAAATGAATTACACCATTCATGGAGACGGTAAGCCATACGTCTGAATGAATGCTCCTTTTAGATTTCTATGGATGGAAAAAATGAAAGGTAAATAATAATTAAATTTTCAATAATAATTAATATATAATATATATTCAATAAATATAACCTAATTACCATCCATGTAAATTGGAAATGAAAAATGAATCACATCTTTTTGTGGAGGTGGTAGTCCACGTGTACACACGAGCGATGTTATTATTTCCCAACAGATTAGAAGTTATAAAGGTAAATGATATATTATATTTAAAAAAACATAAGTATATTATAAATATCATATATATAAATAAGTTTCATATTTATAATTATCTAAGTAAAATTATTATGGAAAATGAATTACACCGCTACATAGAGGTGGTAAGCCATGCATACGAACGAGCGATGTTTTCCGATTCCATAGGATGGAAAAGAGATGGAAAATGGTTTTTCTATAATCATAATAAAATATTATTATATTTGGGATACTAGATTTATTATTTTATGATTTTTATAATATATATATATATATGAATTAGAGTAAGAAATAAACTTGAAAGAGCAAGTAAAGATGATGACCTCTTCTTTGGTTGACTTCCTTTCGATCGCTTCTTAAGGACCCTTGGAATTGTATTTTAAGTATACCAAAATGTCTAAGTAGTGGATTTATAAGTTTATAAGAGAATTGGGTATGGTTTATCAATGTGGGGTAATGGAATGAAATAAAGGGTTTTATTTTATAATTTAGGTGAGTGGAATACTTATAATTTTTCAAAGTTTTTAAATATTATTAAGTCACATTCCTAGAAAAATGGATCCAAAATGACTCCTATTATAAGTTTATAAGATTAATATCTATATAAAACAAAAAAATGTAGTTTAAGAAAGTTGTTAGGTAATTTTAACCCTTATCGTTTTGTTTAACCCATTTTTTAAATAATTTTAACCTTAATCGTAGTAATGATTTTTTAAAATTTAAAGGGTTATAATTTTATATATAAGGTGAAAATTTTCTCCTAAATGGAAAATTTATGAACTTTTATACAATTTATGATCTACTTGTCCTATTTCTATATTTTTATGATTTTTGAATAATTTAATAAAATATTTTTTCCCTTAAAATATCATTAATATCATTTTGGAACTATTCATTTAATATACTTTAAAGACATAAAGAAAAATATGAAATTAGAATAAAATACTTTTAAAAATAGATAACATATTATTATTAACTATAATATTATTTTTTAACCACAATTAATCCCAAAAACATAAGTTTTAATGTTTTTAAAAATGTTTAGTTTGATTTCTCCAACACTTGAACAAGAAATATGTCAACGATGTATAAGCATTTAAGGTATTTATATTGTAAATAAAAATTAAAAATTAATTACCATCCTGAAAATAATTTCATTAATTTCAAAATAGACTTTAATATTCATGGAAATTTTTTTTATCCCTATGTGAACATGCATGATATATTTAAAGGCAAAATAGTGATATTTTCTATTATTCTTTACATAAGATAATATGAAAGTCATTATAAAAGAAAAAATGACACTAAAATGGAATATATTAGAATTGTGGATGTATATATTTGAATAATATCATCCAATGAGATAAAAAAATGTTTGGATATATTCTTAATGCCTTATCACATTATTTTTAACCTTAATTACCTAATTTACCCTTTAGTGAGGTGATAAACTTTACCATGGTTACTATTCGTAAGGCCTAAAAATAAAAGGGAAATATTTAAAATATTTGAACTTAATGATTTAAAATATGGAATAAATTTTATAAAATTAAATTCCTCTATTTTTTTGAAATTAATTTAAAAATAAATAATCAAAATGAGATGAAATATAGTTTTCCATAAAAATGAATTTTTAAGCCTAAAAAGTTAAATTATATCAAAATCATGTAAAGTGATGATAATAATGGAATTAATTAGATTATTTTAAATAAAATGGATCTTCTATAACTTTAATATCAAATAAAAAATATAATGTGACTTTTAAATTACTTTATTTAAAGGAAAGAATAGATAGTTTTACAAAAAACAATATTTTTCACTATTCACTGGAAAATAAATGTTTTTAGAGAAATAAAAAAAATTAAACTTAATATAATATTGATATGAAGTTTTATAAAATTATATTCTTTATAAAGTCAAATTTACAAAATTATAAGAAATTAATTATAATATCCACACACAAAATGCAACTAAAATCATTTTTAAAGAAAAAATATTACTAAAGCATAAAATAACATTACACAAAATTAATTACATATTTCATAAGAGTTAATCAATAAAATAAAATTAAATATAATCATTATACATTTTTATCATAATGTGTTTAATCTTATTCATACCAACCATTCCAATATCCAGCTGATAACATTTCAATAGTTTACCACTGTTTGTTTAATCTCAGTGTCATGTGTGATGTATGTTTTCGAAGAAATTAGATTTATTTAAGAGGAAGTATATCATAATATCTCAAGGTGTTACATTATAACCCCTTATAATAATTTAACCCTAAAAATTATATCACACTAATATAGACAACTAAAGATAATTCTTCCTCATGATATTATCAGGTTCCCACATAGCTTCTTCAATTTTTTGATCTCACCAAAACATTTTAACCTAGTGAGTGG
Source organism: Viscum album (assembly GCA_963277665.1). Classification (NCBI taxonomy): domain Eukaryota; kingdom Viridiplantae; phylum Streptophyta; class Magnoliopsida; order Santalales; family Viscaceae; genus Viscum; species Viscum album. The sequence goes on from OY728155.1 coordinate 1,914,704,635, forward strand.
TATTGTGTCATAGAAATTTCTCTCTATGATCCATAATCTCTACCAGTTATTCCTCATAAGAAATATCCAACTCTATAGGGTTGACTTCAGAGTTCAGAATACGTGAACAGTCATGTATGTACTTTCTATAGAGAGATATATGTAACACATCATGAAATTTATAGAGATTCAGTGAAAGTAATGAGTGATAGGATAACATCCTGATACAATAAATAATTATAAAGGGATTGATATATCATGATACCAGATTTCCCTTACTTACAAATCTCAAAAACTTCTTCTAAAGAGATATTTATAGAAATACCTTGTCCCCAACTTCAAATCCTAGATCTCCCTGATAATTGTCTATATATATTTTTTACTTTGAGATATCCATATGTTTTGTTGAATGGATATTACTTTATATTATATTTCATCAACTAGATCTAGTTTCATCATGTTGTATTTTTGTACTTTCTTCTATATAGTGATTCATTTGTAGCCATCTGAATTCTTGATTGAGTGATATTTTTTTAAGAATATTCTACTAAAGGAAGGTGTTAATCCGAACCACCCTTGAAATCTATAGAGAAAGATATTATCATTACTTATATAGTTTCAATAGTCCTCTCATTATAACTATCTATCTGAGTATTATAATTATTATTGAAGATCAACTATGTACCTAGGGCCTGCAAAAGGCTTCTCTAAAACTTCATGGTAAACCTTAGACCTCAATTATATATGATTGAGAGTAATACTCCATGTAATATCAAAAATTACTTAATGCATAAATAAGTAATCTAATAAAGAGATAAATATTCCCTAATAGTGATAAAATGATATAATTTTATATGTATATTTTTTACAAACGAAATGAAATTATTCTATTTGGATGTTTTGGGTAGTCTGATGATAAAATCCATGATAATTTTTTGAAATATTCATTATGGTATGAGTAATTAATTTAACATACCCTTATAAATTTTCCACTTATTATTAAATTTCTAATACAACTTTCATAAAGATACATACTATGAAATATCCCTTTTCATGTTTTGCCACCAGGAATACTCTTTCATACCTCTATACATATTCTTACTTCTAGTATGAATAGAAAATGATGAATCATGAGCTTCATCCCAAAACTCCTTCAAGTCTAGTTTTGATGGGACACATACTCTGATTTGAAAACTTATCATTCCATCAAGGTTAGTGATGCACAAATTTACCCTATATGTAGAAGTGTTCATTGTAGTACAGGTATGGATTAAATACCCAAATCCCTACAAAGAACCTAGAGACAAGTACATTATATGGAGGATTGGCTATGAAGTGTAAAACTATGGTTTTGACTGAAAAAAGAATAATAACATACAAAATAGAATTAATTAATTAAACCCTAAATATTTTAATGGAAATAATTAGTGAATATAAGTCAATCCTAGGTTGTCGCTATGGCTAAATTGGATGTATTTGTTTTATTAGAAAATTTCATATCACAAATTCAATTTATATAAAAAAACAAGATAATTCATCAATCTAATTAAACAATTTAATACTTAAACAGTTCTAAGTATAATCACCAATTCACCTAGAGGATCACTTTAATGAGAACTCCAAGAAATTGTATCATACTGGCACTCAAAATGTGTCATCGTTAATGTTGGCGAAGACAAAGAAGAGAGTAAGTCATTGAATGGAAATATTAAAATAATCAACTTATTTAAGAAACTAAGATCATAAATTAAAATACAATATATACCCTTTTTACTCCCTTGGATCAAACCATAAGTGGGTTATCCATCCATTAATGTTATTCTACTAATGGAAGCCAGAAGTGGACTTATGAGGGTGGAATTGAAGATGAAAAACATTGAAATAATGATCACTCCACAGTTGTGTGAAGAATTTTAAAAAATATGATGTGAATAGATTCAATACCTAAGGAAATGGTATGAATGTGATATGTGGAAGAAATTGAAAAATTTAAGAATAATATCTTTTATTAAGAAACTAGGGTGATCTGAACAACTAACATGAAAAAAATTAAAGAAGCGATTACACAAGGACAACAAATCATTACAATTGGAAGAAGATCATAAATCTACCTCTTTACTTTACCACCACCACCTTAAATAGAAATTATAGGGATGACCCCCATCATTAAATGTCATTAAATTTAATTAAAATAGTAAAATGTGGGTGATAAATAAAAGGAAATTGGACTTCTTCAAATTTGAATAGAAAATCTGATCAAGATTCCCTCCCCTTGTTGAAATGCATTTTTGACTTAAAATGACCAAATTTTTGGGGATCATAGAAGAGAAATATTTTATTCTATATTTACGTTAATTTTTGTATAAATTTCATCCCAATTGGTTCATTAATTCATATTTTATAATTAAATTTGTGGGATAACTTTATGGGCCTTGAAATCTAGCCCATATTTTAATCTTCATCTTTTACCACCTGGAACACCATAACACTTCAAAATTAGCCATGAAAATAGTTGAATGAAATCATCCAATTAATTTAATACATCTAAAGTTAAAATTATAGCTTCATTGGTCTTGAATTGTGGGATCTAAAGTTACTTTATGGGCTTGAGGCCCATTATTCTTTGATATGAACTTGTTGTATCAAAGAAAAAATGTCCATATTACCTTGTGATTAATCCATTGGACCTAAAATATAAAATGTTCCAAAAAAAATAAATAAATAAAGTTATAAAATATCAAATAAAAATAATAAAACTATTAATTCTATAAGTAGATGATTAATTATGCTCAAATTGAATCACTTTAGACATGAATTTCATAATGAAGTGAAATGAAGTTAAATTTATGAAACGAACAAAAACCAATGTTTATGGAAATTGAAACAAATCAATATTAAAATATAAAAATTTAATATTATCCTATTTCAATTGATAATCTCACCCCAACTTGAGTTTTACTACTCCTAAGTGAAATGCATCTCAAAAATATGAAATTGAATTCCATTTTCTCAAATCCATTTTAATATATAATGATCACAAAAATACATTATTCCAAACAATCATGAAACCTATTAAAATAATTTCACAAAAGCAAGGTTCATAACAATATCCCAAACCCATGCCCATTCCATTGTTAAAATTCACCACCACATTTCATCCAATTTCAATCAAGCATGATAATGTGTTGTGCGTCACAAATTACAGGGGGACCATTTTCTTGTTCACGGGAAAAAATAGAAGAGCTATGTGGGAATCATATTAAACCTTAATATTTGTATCTAATTTTATATTTTTTATATTTTTCTCTTTTTTTGTATTTTTTTTCTTTTTTTGTACCACAAAATATATTAAAATACTAACTCTGGGCAAGATGAATATGGATTCATGATCCCTAAGTGTCTAACTCCACACATATTATAAATTGCATGATCTTAAATATACATTCAAATCCTAAATATGGGAAGGAGAACTATGGGTTCATGATCCCCTTGTACCTAACAACACATATTTTGATAAAACATTTCTCTACACGACCATTGTTTTCAATGTTTTTTATGGGAAACCCAAGTTAAAAAAAGCAACACCAAACCTTAATCTATGATGTAAGAGACCCAAGAATTCAAACATACACCCAAAATCTAATGGATATTCATTGTGGAATTTTTATTAAGAGGATAAAAGTGTTATCAGTGAAAAATCACATCGGATAACCACAATTTCCAAAAACTATTTTCATGAACATAAATGTTCATTAAAATCATAATCAAGCCGTTCAAGATCATTTGGTATTCAGTTTTCATGTTTCAAAATGTACCATTATACATGAAAGGATTATGAATTTACATTTTCCATAAAAGACATTTTTTTTCTTTTTTAAATATCATATTTTCATTCCCCATACTTAGAATGATAATACCCTCAGGTTTGAAAGAGAAGAGAAGAGAGAGTTCATAATTGGTATAAAAGAGGGGGAGAATGTGATTTGGAATGAATTCATGGAACAAAATCACTTAGTTTAAAGTTGATTACCCATTAATAATAAATTGATCACTTTGGCTTCATGTCACAAGTGGACTCCTTTAGGATGGTTGAAGGTATTTTTGAATTCTAGAGGGAATATGTTTGATTTTAAAATAATGTAATTATTTATCTATTAAATCCAAAAAATAAAAATAATTATATCACATTGGAAACCATAAGGGGGTTCCCTTGACAAAAAAAACAGAAAAAATAAAATAAAATAAATTAAAAACAATGCAAATACCGGGTTGCCTCTCAGGAAGCACTTAGTTTAAAGTCATTAACTCAACTTGGACCCCCCAACTTACCCAATACCAACTTTCATCATTTTAAGGTTTTAATTTTACACCCATTCTGAAATATTGAGGTTGTGTATCCAGTGGTATTATAATTAAGGTTTTGAAATTGATTTATAAAAAATAATATAGGTCATAGGGAATGGTCTAATCCCATCAATATCAAAATGGGTCTATCCAATTTCTTTCTTTATATTGAATAATACAACAAGGGTATTTTTTATTTATTATATTAAATAAAGTTTATAATTATGATAGAATTTTTTTATTACCGAATATAATGGAAGATTTGAGAGAGGATGTATGAACCATGAATTCAAGCTTAGGTTTTCTAACACATTCAGACATAGGTCAAGATTTATAATTGAACTCGATTTCAATTTCAAAATTTATCAATAGAATTGGTTACTTTTTAATAAAATTTTCAACCACAAAATATCCTAAATTAGCTTTAATAATGTTTATGGGTTAGAAGTTTGTGATTTCCCCTAAGGTTACATTCAGAAGTGATCCTTAAAAAATCAATATTAGAGCCCTCTAAAAGAGATTCAGGCCATGGATGAAAATTTCCTTCATGTGAATATATAAAATCTACTTCATCTATATTTTGGAATAATTAAATAAATCTATTTTTTTTAATAATTTTGAATTTCAGTATTCCCTAAAAAATTCAATTCATTTTATATCTTTGATTTCTCATATTTTAAAGTTGGTTCTACAAAATTATAATCTGATTTTTCATTCCTAGATGGTTTTGGAATCGTTGATTTTGGTTTTTCATTATTCTTAAAACTCATGCAAATTTTCACAGGTTACAGTTGTTCATGAGATGTTTTTGTGTAACAAGATTCTTCTATCAATGTTGAGGAAGGGATAAATTGAGTGGGTATGGTGTCGTTAATTGTTTCAATGCACTATAGTTATAATCTCAATGATGAAACTTCCAAATTAATTTTATCAATTTATTCAAAAAATTGTTCAAGAAGTTGTTTGGGATTAGTATTGATATTATTTTGGACATGATGGACTTCCCTAATATTTATCTCTTTAACCATCATTGATAGGACTTTAAATTTATCGTTTAAGTATTCATCATCCAAATGGTTTTATATGTAACCGAGTATGGGGAAATCATTGAAGTTTGGATCAATGAAATTAATAATGTTAGGGGTTTCACAATATTGATTTATAAATTTATTCAAGCCTAAATATAATTTGGGGTATTTTTGAAGATTCTCTATTGAAGTAGAAAATAATTTTGATTTTAGATTTTTAGGATGCACACAAATAGATAGGGGAAAAGATTAGAGATATGGGGGTGAGAATCGAGAACTTGGGATGAGAAAAGGATGTGAGTGACTTTGATAACTTACATGGGTCACTAAAAATAGTGCCAACATTTGATGATTCCCTAATTTACCATACATGTATAAGTTTTTGTTTTAGTAAAAGTAGGGATCAAATCCGTAGAGATCAAAGAAGAAACCTAGATGCACATACATTTTCTAAGGGATTGGATATAAAGTGAAAACGTATGGTGTTTATTAAAGAAATAATATAAAAATACCTCATAGAATGTATTGAATTAATTAATTAAACAATAAATATTTAAATGGAAATAATTATTTAAGAAAATTTGATATTAGGTTGTCGCTAGGGCTAGATTGGGTGTATTTTTTTCTTAGAAAATTTCAGATAAAAATTTCAAGATGTATCCCAAAAAAGAAATAATTTTCAAAATTAATTCAACAATTTAATCCCAAAAAAATTCCAAGTCTAATCCGTAATTCACTTATAATATCACTTTAATGATAACTCCATGTAATTGGATCATACCAACCCTCAAAATGTGTCATCGTTAAAGTTGACGAAGACAAATAAGAGAGTGACTAAATAAAAATAACTCTTAAAATAATGAATTGATTCATGAATTTAAGATCATAAATTAAAATCAAATCAATAACCTTTATAATCCTTTTTATCAATCCATAATAGGGTTATACCTCCATTGAAGTCATTCAACCAATGGAAGTGTGAAGTAGACTTACGAGGGTAGAATTGGAGAAGAAAAACATTGAAATAATGATCACTCCGCCATTGTGTAAAAGATTTCACAAAAATATTATGTGAATATATTCACTTAATAATTCAATAGTATCAATTTCATATGAAGAATAAATATAAAAATTTAATAAGAAGAACCTTTATTAATAAATTACGGTGATCCCAACAAATTACATAAAATAAATTAATGAAGCGATTACAAAAGGATGGTGTGTAGAGACCCTAAGCTTATCGTACATGGACATTACATTACTTTTGCGGAATACTTAGTACATAACAAAAAACACACACACAAGGATCGTAATAGTTTAGTGTCTTTGGAAACTCGGAACGTAATCTTCTAATCGTGGTGAAAGATCTTCAATATCTCCCATAAAGATCTTCCCTTTTTTTTACCTAAAAACCTTTCTTTATATCCTGGGGAAAAGAAAACATAAAAGGGTGAGCTCAAATGCTTAGTAAGGGTAAACAAAAGAAAAATCAATCACATCATATACATAAGAACATAGCTTTTGGAAATCTTAACCTGCAAAAGAGCTCATAATATCATAACATGGGATAAATCATAGAAGTGAAAATGAGATCCCCATAATCATAACATAAAACTTGAAAATTTTTGTCATGCACACATAATCATGGAAAATCATTTCTTGTTAGTCAAGACTCATTGCCAAGACTATCTTAGTGTACAAAGTCCCTTTCTGAATCGAGTAACCCTCGTTTCAGTCCTGTTTCACTGAACCGGTATAACCTACCGTTCCAGCCCTGTCTATCTCATGAGATATAAAATCTTTACCCAATGCATTGGAGGGAGATATAGGTCCCACCCGTCTTATAATGAATCCTTTCTTATGTGTGCCAGATAATCATAAACCATACATCATAGCGTAACCCATGTAATAAAAATGGGATTCTTAAACAACATGACATCATAAAACAATTCACATAAGATAAAGGAATTCATAAAAATATTTCCATCACAACATAATCAAATCCATGTAATAATAGGGATAAAAACAGAACCCTTTTATTATCTTAGATGGAAAATAATTTTGATAAAATACTTGAACTCCATTCTTGAGGAAAATATCCTTTCTACTTCAAAAACATTTTTCCTTTCATAACATGTCATACGACTTTAAAATAAAAGAAGTTGATTAAAAATAAACTTGAAAACTTGTAAATGAAGTTTCTTGGAAATAATGTTTTAAAAATCCATTCATGCCGTATAATTTAAAAAAAACATTCTTCGTACTTTTGTCGGAAAAGTCAAAAAGTACCTCGTACGAAAAACGACAAAAGATTCCTTTCGTACATATTACTAAAAACTAACCGAAGGGTAAAAATGGATTTAAACAATTTTAGGTGGATGGAAATAATATTACATATTGATGAAACATGGATGTGGATGATAAAATACACCCCAGTAAATACTTACGAATAAACAATCTCGGATAAAAATGAGATTGTGATATTTCCCTTACCTTAGGTCCGACTTTCTTTGTAAGTGTCCGAACCTCCTGTATAATGATTTAAATCATGTTATTGACTTATTACAGAATCATATTCATTGTTATGATATCATATATGGTTCACTTATGACATTATATTACCCGTTCTTTTGTAAATTCCATGTTAAAGAAGCGTTTTGGGTAAAATCGTTTCATTTATCGTAGGTGTTTTGATTTGTTGTTCTTGACATCATTATTACTTATATCATGATTTACTCACTTCCAGAATATAAAATATGATTTATATATCATATATATTCAGTATATATATATATATAATAGGTAGATAAATAAAATGAAAAACACCGTTCATGGAGACGGTAGTCCGTACGTACGCATGAACGCTGTTTTCCTTTCCTTATTGTCTTGAAATGGAAGTAAGTAGATGACATACATATGTATATATATATATATATAAATCCAGTAGCTTTATAATGTCATATATTTCATTATTATTTCTTATATATACATTATAATCATTCTTAAATGGTTAACATGGAGAATGAATCTCATCGCGTCGTGGAGACGGTAGTCCGTACGTACGCACGAGCGATGATATCATTTCTATAAATATTGAATTGAATTGGAGTGGATCATACAATATATCAGAATCAATATGATGTTGTAATAACTATGTATAGTTATTCTTTACACCATTATACCCATCCATGTAAGGTGGTGGTGGAAAATAGATTACACCACGGCGTGGAGACGGTATTCCGTACGTACGCACGCGCGGTGATTTCTTTTTCCGTAGGATGGATAGATGGTGAAATAGGGTTGTTTCATACTTATAATAACATATCCGTATATTAGTGATACTGATGTTATTACTTCATAATGAAACAACCTAAGAATAAGAAGTGGAAGAAGAAATAAAGATGAAAGAATTGGTAACGGTAATTACCTCTTCATTGAAGTGCCTCTTTGAGACCTCCTCTTAGGGCACTAAAATTGGTCTTTGAGGAAGACCAGAACCTCTAGGATGTTTTTAGGGAAGTGGAGAAGATATTTGGGCAGGGTTTGGCCGAGCTTGAGTGCTCAAATTGGTGTGAGGAGGAGGGAGAGGAGGTGTCCTTTTATAAGGGAGGAGAGGGGCACCTTAGGAATACCTCAAAATATTATTTTATTTTAAAGTCAAAATCGGTTTATAATGGTTCCAAAGGGTCTTATTTCAAAGATAAAGTTGGGATGGGTCGAAATCCTATCAACCAATAGTATTTAGACAAGTTTAGGTTATTATTTTAACCTTATCAATTAGATTTAACTCTAAGTTAAATAATTTAACTTTTACCGTGTCTTTTTGTTTTCTTTCACTATATGGTTAATACACTTACTATAACATGCCAAACGAACCCCAAATTGTTTATTATTAAAATATATATCCTTATCTAAGTCATTTTGCCGAACCTTAGATTTTTAGGAATAAAATAACAATTAATAATATAATATTTGATTTAAAAACTATTTTGTGTCAATTTTGACACTATTTGATATATGATTTTTGTGAAAGTCATAAAAGAATTATATGTTCGAACCAAGTTGATTAAATCAACACTAATATATCATAGTAACCTATAAAATTAGTGGAATTCATAAAAAGTCTCAAATTATATTTATTTTGGTGTTTATAACATCAATTATGTCAATATTTCATTAATAAGATAATTACTGCATCATCATTGTGTCATAAATAAATTAAGTTATTTTATGTCTAAAAATTACAAATAAAATACCATAATGTAGTAAATATTTTTATCTTTCTGATGAATATTTACAATCGAATTTATCTTATGTATAACCCCATATTAAAAATGATTTACTTATTAAACTTTGATTTTAACTATTTTAACCCTTCTTTAAATAAATTAATAATAAATGTCCTAATCTAATCCAAGTGGGCCTAAATGGTCATATTTTATTCCTAAGTTTGTTTTTGGTCGAATTACACTTGTCCAATAGAATTAGGACATGTGTTAGGGTAATATTAATATCATATTTACCCTTAGTTACCCTATTTACTATTAACCGCGGTAAAAAAAAGTAAAAAGTTACTATTCACCAAAAATTATTTTCATCTCATTGAACCACATTTTACTTACTGACATCAACCGTGTCTCTCAGATTTTTGAAATTCCATTCACAGAAGAGGTAAAATTAAGTTTTATGAAAAATTCAGTTTTTTAACCACCACTTAGTAGTTTCACTATTCATCAAAAATTGATGTTTTTCAGAACAGTGCCAAAATTTCATCCCAAGCTATATTTCATATTCCGAATTCAAAAATGAAGTCTATTTTACCAAATTCATTACATAAAAGTTGCATTAATTAATTTTATAATTAAATCCCGCTGTTAAAACAAATAACGTGTTTTTAAGAAACAATATCTATCAAAAGATTGACACTTGTTTATGTCTAGTTTAAATGTGAAATTACATACAATGAGCAAAATTGTATTAAATTGTAAAAATATATTCTAAATATACTTTAAAACCACTCAAATTAATGATTTATCACTATTAATTATTTCGATTAAAAAATGTTGTTTTTAATTATAATTTAGTAATTTTCACTATTCATCAGAATATGAAAGTTATCCGAAAAGTACCAAAATATCACCTTAGGCTAAATTCGATACTCCGAATGAAGTCCATTTTAAAATTTCTAAAATTTAAAAAGTGGTTATTACTATTCATAACGGCTAGTTTTAATAATATTTTAATAGCATATCATTGTTTTGTGAAACTCAGTATTACGTACCACACACGCTATCGAGGAAGGTTGCGATTGCGTGTAATGCAAGGAAAGTCAAGGATGAGTGTTGTGCAAGCTCCTTTTGGTGTAGCGTACAACACATAACATTAGTGAAATAAAAAAGAATATTTTTCATAAAATCTCGGGCTGTTACATTCTACCCCCCTTAAAATGAATTTCGCCCTCGAAATTCGTTGGGGTTATAAATGGTTTACTATTCGAAAGTTTCTTTAATAGAAACCCACATCGTAAAAAGGAATTCCTAAACTTGGCTTTAGAAACTAAAGTATGAAATGTAACGATTACCCAAATAAACTAATCACTGGGTTATGGATATGGAAGAGAAATCTGACCATCATGTTCTAATGGAGAGTGGTAGAGAACATGGCTATGGAAAAGCTAGTAATCACAAATCCATAAATTTGTGATGATCTAAGGTACCATCTAATTCATCAGGTATAAGAGAACTAGGACAACATTTTTGGTTTTCAAGATCATTTCCCTAAAGTTAAATAATTTGAATTAGAATAAATACTTACTTTATTTTGGTACAATCTCACTGTTGTTCGTGCCTTTAACAATTTCCACTTCATCTCTTAAATAAATGAAGTTGAATTTGTTATTCGTGAAGTGTTAGCAGATCATGTGATAGAATGACGGGTCATTCCATCTGTCTCAAAAGGTTAGCAAAATTTATATACATAAGTCGATCTATAGTGGGATTAATCATATATGGTTCCTAAAATGGGCTTATACTTCATATATCATACTGCTTAATATAATAACACTAGTTTCTACTAAACAGGGACTTCCTGTAGGTCAGTGGTAGGCGATAAACGCCAGTCGCACTTCGGTTGTGGGTTCGATTCCTACAGCCTTGTCCGAAGCGATGGGATGTCGCCCGTCCTGCAGGTTGTCCTTTTTCTAAAACTACGTTACTATAACATTCCATCAATAATATCGAAAATCTTCTATCCCTAAACAATACTAACTTATGTCCAACATAATCCAGTCTAATCTTTAGGCTTATACATAATACTGCAGTCCACTCTCATAATATAGTGACAACGATTACCAGAGATTTAATACTGTCGTTGATCCCCACATATCATAAGATATTTCTTGTTGGTCACATTCCAAACATTCAAAGTCCTTAATCGTGTATTCTCTTGAATACCTTAGTGAAAACATGAGTGCAGTTAAAAGTTAACACTTTCCACATACCAAAATCCTCAAAATTCTATATACTCAAACCATGATATCACTTAGTCCTTATATCAATCATGAGCTCATGAATACTATTAAACATGTCATTTTCTCGTCTTCATTATGCGCATATCATCTTATTTCCAAAAAATATCTCAATCACTTTGAATACCACATCAATAAATATTGCAATACTCAATGATACAACATTATTTTGGAATCCCATTACATAAACACTTAATCATTCCACCACATCGTTGTCATATTCAACATTGCCAATAGTGATCGCATGTGATTTCCCTTTGTCCTTTGCCTTCAGTGGTTGCTCATGTTGATCATCACTAACCCTTGGATTAGGGCAATTATTAGCATAATGCCCCATTTCCTTGCACTTGAAGCATTGAAGTGTTGGCGGTGCGTTCTCTACAGTGTTTGCTTTATTCACATCATTAGAAACCCTTTTTCCATTACTTCGACACTCAGCTGCTCGATGACCTTCTTTTCCACACTTAAAACATTTTCTAGTCCCTTTAAGACAATCTCCACCATTTTTCTTTCCACACTTTGTGCATAAGGAAACATTCATATTCTTTTCACCATTATTCTGAGATTTCTCCTTGAACTCCATCTTTCATTTCTTGTCAAAACCATGAGATGGATATGTAACACCAACTTCCATTTCTTCCTTAATAGCACAACGCACAATTTCTTCATAGCTACTGAAGTCTTTTATAGCTAATGCCCTTCGAAGACTTGGTTTTAAGCCACTGAAAAATCGATCAACTTTACTTTCAGGTTGGATGATAATTCCAAAAGCATACCTTGCAAGTCTTGTAAAATTTGGTTCATAGGTACCAACAGCTTCATCGTCCCTTTGCTTCAGTTCAAGAAACTCTTTCTCCATCTTTGTTCGAAGAATACGAGGGAAGTACTTACTGAAAAATAAGTTCTTGAACTCGTCCCATTCCATGGACTCAATTTCATCTCTTGGCCTCGTATTCTTGATAAGATTCCACCATTGATCAGCTTCACCTTCCAAACGATATACTGCTAAGATGACTTTATCATGTTCAGAACATTGAATAACTGAAAATATCTTTTCAGTAGTACTGATCCATTGTTCAGCCACAAGTGGATCAGAAGACCCACTGAAAGAAGGTGGACGTTGCCTCATGAAGGACTCAATAGAATATTGTTCCCTTCTCTGCTCATTTGGAAGTCCAGAATGATTCATAGCCTGTGTAAGTATAGCAATAAGATTTTTCACTCCATCTCCCATATCATTTGTTTGTTCAGGAGGGCAATCATTGCATTGTCCATTGCATTGATCAACACGGTTCCTTCGGGTTCCAGCCATCGTCTAAAACCCAAAAAGAATAGTGTGAGAGGAAAAAATCATGCTAGGGAAAACAACATAATAAAGGGGGAGTACCTTCAATATCCAACATCTTAGGTTTAATTATATGATCATTAGCGTGATTCTATTACTATAACTTATACGTATACTTATCCCTAGGGACATCCCTAGACATACCTTAGAAATATCTCTAGGGATCTCACTAACGTTTTCGCATCCTGGTTTCCAAAGGTTGACTAAACCTTTCCTCTGATACCAACTGTAGAGACCCTAAGCTTATCGTACATGGACATTACATTACTTTTGCGGAATACTTAGTACATAACAAAAACACACACACAAGGATCGTAATAGTTTAGTGTCTTTGGAAACTCGGAACGTAATCTTCTAATCGTGGTGAAAGATCTTCAATATCTCCCATAAAGATCTTCCCTTTTTTTTACCTAAAAACCTTTCTTTATATCCTGGGGAAAAGAAAACATAAAAGGGTGAGCTCAAATGCTCAGTAAGTGTAAACAAAAGAAAAATCAATCACATCATATACATAAGAACATAGCTTTTGGAAATCTTAACCTGCAAAAGAGATCATAATATCATAACATGGGATAAATCATAGAAGTGAAAATGAGATCCCCATAATCATAACATAAAACTTGAAACTTTGTGGCATGCACACATAATCATGGAAAATCATTTCTTGTTAGTCAAGACTCATTTCCAAGACTATCTTAGTGGACAAAGTCCCTTTCTGAATCGAGTAACCCTCGTTTCAGTCCTGTTTCACTGAACCGGTATAACCTACCGTTCCAGCCCTGTCTATCTCATGAGATATAAAATCTTTACCCAATGCATTGGAGGGAGATATAGGTCCCACCCGTCTTATAATGAATCCTTTCTTATGTGTGCCACATAATCATAAACCATACATCATAGCGTAACCCATGTAATAAAAATGGGATTCTTAAACAACATGACATCATAAAACAATTCATATAAGATAAAGGAATTCATAAAAATATTTCCATCACAACATAATCAAATCCATGTAATAATAGGGATAAAAAAAGAACCCTTTTATTATCTTAGATGGAAAATAATTTTGATAAAATACTTGAACTCCATTCTTGAGGAAAATATCCTTTCTACTTCAAAAACATTTTTCCTTTCATAACATGTCATACAACTTTAAAATAAAAGAAGTTGATTAAAAATAAACTTGAAAACTTGTAAATTAAGTTTCTTGGAAATAATGTTTTAAAAATCCATTCATGCCGTATAAGTTAAAAAAACATTCTTCGTACTTTTTTCGGAAAAGTCAAAAAGTACCTCGTACGAAAAAAGACAAAAGATTCCTTTCGTACATATTACTAAAAACTCACCGAAGGGTAAAAATGGATTTAAACAATTGTAGGTGGATGGAAATAATATTAAATATTGATGAAACATGGATGTGTATGATAAAATACACCCCAGTAAATACTTACGAATAAACAATCTCGGATAAAAATGAGATTGTGATATTTCCCTTACCTTAGGTCCGACTTGCTTTGTAAGTGTCCGAACCTCCTGTATAATGATTTAAATCATGTTATTGACTTATTACAGAATCATATTCATTGTTATGATATCATATATGGTTCACTTATGACATTACATTACTTTTGCGGAATACTTAGTACATAACAAAAACACACACACAAGGATCGTAATAGTTTAGTGTCTTTGGAAACTCGGAACGTAATCTTCTAATCGTGGTGAAAGATCTTCAATATCTCCCATAAAGATCTTCCCTTTTTTTTTTACCTAAAAACCTTTCTTTATATCCTGGGGAAAAGAAAACATAAAAGGGTGAGCTCAAATGCTCAGTAAGGGTAAACAAAAGAAATATCAATCACATCATATACATAAGAACATAGCTTTTGGAAATCTTAACCTGCAAAAGAGCTCATAATATCATAACATGGGATAAATCATAGAAGTGAAAATGAGATCCCCATAATCATAACATAAAACTTGAAACTTTGTGGAATGCACACATAATCATGGAAAATCATTTCTTGTTAGTCAAGACTCATTGCCAAGACTATCTTAGTGGACAAAGTCCCTTTCTGAATCGAGTAACCCTCATTTCAGTCCTGTTTCACTGAACTGGTATAACCTACCATTCCAGCCCTGTCTATCTCATGAGATATAAAATATTTACCCAATGCATTGGAGGGAGATATAGGTCCCACCCATCTTATAATGAATCCTTTCTTATGTGTGCCACATAATCATAAACCATACATCATAGCGTAACCCATGTAATAAAAATGGGATTCTTAAACAACATGACATCATAAAACAATTCATATAAGATAAAGGAATTCATAAAAATATTTCCATCACAACATAATCAAATCCATGTAATAATAGGGATAAAAACAGAACCCTTTTATTATCTTAGATGGAAAATAATTTTGATAAAATACTTGAACTCCATTCTTGAGGAAAATATCCTTTCTACTTCAAAATTTTTTTTCCTTTCATAACATGTCATACGACTTTAAAATAAAAGAAGTTGATTAAAAATAAACTTGAAAACTTGTAAATGAAGTTTCTTGGAAATAATGTTTTAAAAATCCATTCATGCCGTATAAGTTAAAAAAAACATTCTTCGTACTTTTGTCGGAAAAGTCAAAAAGTACCTCGTACGAAAAACGACAAAAGATTCCTTTCATACATATTACTAAAAACTCACCGAAGGGTAAAAATGTATTTAAACAATTGTAGGTGGAAGGAAATAATATTACATATTGATGAAACATGGATGTGGATGATAAAATACACCCCAGTAAATACTTACGAATAAACAATCTCGGATAAAAATGAGATTGTGATATTTCCCTTACCTTAGGTCCGATTTGCTTTGTTCGTGTCCGAAGCTCCTGTATAATGGTTTAAATAATGTTATTGACTTATTCCAGAATCATACATATTGATATGAGATCATATATGGTCATATTATTAGCTTCTTGTTAGTAATATTTCATTGTTACTTGTTACTCGGGTCTTTATAACTTTTTGTTCTTATGCGTGTTTTGTCGAATAAATCCTTATTCTTATCTTTAGGTTATAGATAATTCATTTCCAGAATGGTATTAGTGTAGTATATTCCATATTCATTCATTCAATTCATTTATATAATCATTATGAAATGAAGATCATGTAGAACGAGTCGCATCACATCGTGGAGACGGTATTCCGTACGTACGCACGAGTGATGATATCGTTACTATGATTGTGGAATTGTATTGGATTATATATATATTATTTCAGTATCAATATTACTTAATAATAATCATATATAGTTACTCATTACACCATTATAACCATCCTTGTAAGGTGATGGTGGAAAATAGATTACACCACGGCGTGGAGACGGTATTCCGTACGTACGCACGCGCGGTGATTTCATTTTTCCGTAGGATGGATAGAAGGTGAATTAGGGTTGTTTCATATTTATAATAACATATCAGTATTTAAGTAATACTGATGTTATTACTTTATCATGAAACAACTAAAGAAGAAGAAGTTGAAGAAGAAAGAAATTGAAAAGATCGGTAATGGATATTACCTCTTCTTTGGAACGCCTCTTTGAATCCTCCACTTAAGGAACTAAGATTGGTCTTTGGAGAAGACCAGGACCTCTAGGATTATTCTAGGGAAGTGGAGAGGAGAAAATGGCAGGGGTTGGCCGAGCTTTAGTGCTCAAATTGGTGTGAGGAGGAGGGGGAGGAGGTGCCCTTTTATAAGGGAGGAGAGGGGCACCTTAGGAATATCTCAAAATATTATTTTATATTAAAGTCAAAATCGGTTTATAATGGTTCAAAGGGTCTTATTTCGAAGATAAAGTGGGGAAGGGTCGAAATCCTATCAACCAATAGGATTTAGACAAGTTTAGGGTATTATTTTAAACTTATCAATTAGATTTAACTCTAAGTTAAATAATTTAACTTTTACCATGTCTTTTTGTTTTCTTTCACTATATGGTTAATACACTTACTATAACATGCCAAAAGAACCCCAAATTGTTTATTATTAATATATATATCCTTATCTAAGTCATTTGGCCGAACCTTAGATTTTTAGGAATAAAATAACAATTAATAATATAATATTTGATTTAAAAACTATTTTTTGTCAATTTTGACACTATTTGATATATGATTTTTGTGAAAGTCATAACAGAATTATATGTTCGAACCAAGTTGATTAAATCAACACTAATATATCATAGTAACCTAAAAAATTAGTGGAATTCATAAAAAGTCTTAAATTACATTTATTTTGGTATTTATATTATCAATTATGTCAATATTTCATTAATAAGATAATTACTGCATCATCTTTGTGTCATAAATAAATTATATTATTTGATGTCTAAAAATTACAAATAAAATACCATCATGTATGAAATCTTTTTAGATTTCTAATGAATATTTACAATCGAATTTACCTTATGTATAACCCCATATTAAAAATTATTTACTTATTAAACTTTGATTTTAACTATTTTAACCCTTCTTTAAATAAATTAATAATAAATGTCCTAATCTAATCCAAGTGGGCCTAAATGGTCATATTTTATTCCTAAGTTTGTTTTTGGTCGAATTACACTTGTCCAATAGAATTAGGACATGTTTTAGGGTAATATTAATATCATATTTACCCTTAGTTACCCTATTTACTATTAACCGCGGTAAAAAAAAGTAAAAAGTTACTATTCACCAAAAATTATTTTCATCTCATTGAACCACATTTTACTTACTGACATCAACCGTGTCTCTCGGATTTTTGAAATTCCATTCACAGAAGTGGTAAAATTAAGTTTTATGAAAAATTCAGTTTTTTAACTACCACTTAGTAGTTTCACTATTCATCAAAAATTGATGTTTTTCAGAACAGTGCCAAAATTTCATCCCAAGCTATATTTCATATTCCGAATTTAAAAATGAAGTCTATTTTACCAAATTCATTACATAAAAGTTGCATTAATTAATTTTATAATTAAATCCCGCTGTTAAAACAAATAGCGTGTTTTTAAGAAACAATATCTATCAAAAGATTGACACTTGTTTATGTCTAGTTTAAATGTGAAATTACATCCAATGACCAACATTGTATTAAATTGTAAAAATATATTCTAAATATACTTTAAAACCACTCAAATTAATGATTTATCACTATTAATTATTTCGATTAAAAAAGTTGTTTTTAATTATAATTTAGTAATTTTTACTATTCATCAGAATATGAAAGTTATCCGAAAAGTACCAAAATTTCACCTTAGGCTAAATTCGATACTCCGAATCCAAAAATGAAGTCCATTTTAAAATTTCTAAAATTTAAAAAGTGGTTATTACTATTCATAACGGCTAGTTTTAATAATATTTTAATAGCATATCATTGTTTCGTGAAACTCAGTATTACGTACCACACACGCTATCGAGGAAGGTTGCGATTGCGTGTAATGCAAGGCAAGTCAAGGATGCGTGTTGTGCAAGCTCCTTTTGGTGTAGCGTACAACACAAGACATTAGTGAAATAAAAAAGAATATTTTTCATAAAATCTCGGGCTGTTACATTCTACCCCCCTTAAAATGAATTTCGCCCTCGAAATTCGTCGGGGTTATAAATGGTTTACTATTCGAAAGTTTTTTTAATAGAAACCCACATCGTAAAAAAGGAATACCAAAACTTGGCTTTAAAAACTAAAGTATGAAATGTAACGATTACCCAAATAAACTAATCACTGGGTTTCCACATAGGTGAAAATATGGATATGGAAGAGAAATCTAACCATCATGTTCTGATGGAGAGTGGTAGAGAACATGGCTATGGAAAAGCCAGTAATCACAAATCCATAAATTTGTGATGATCTAAGGTACCATATGATTCATCAGGTATAAGAGAACTAGGACAACATTTTTGGTTTTCAAGATCATTTCCCTAAAGTTAAAGAATTTGAACTTTATTTTGGTACAATATCACTGTTGTTCGTGCCTTTAACAATTTCCACTTCATCTCTTAAATAAATGAAGTTGAATTTGTTATTCGTGAAGTGTTAGCAGATCATGTGATAGAATGACGGGTCATTCCATCTGTCTCAAAAGGTTAGAAAAATTTATATACATAAGTCGATCTATAGTGGGATTAATCATATATGGTTCCTAAAATGGGCTTATACTTCATATATCATACTGCTTAATATAATAACACTAGTTTCTACTAAACAGGGACTTCCTGTAGGTCAGTGGTAGGCGATAAAGGCCAGTCGCACTTCGATTGTGGGTTCGATTCCTACAGCCTTGTCCGAAGCGATGGGCTGTCGCCCGTCCTGCAGGTTGTCCTTTTTCTAAAACTACGTTACTATAACATCCCATCAATAATATCGAAAATCTTCTATCCTTAAACAATACTAACTTATGTCCAACATAATCCAGTCTAATCTTTAGGCTTATACATAATACTGCAGTCCACTCTCATAATATAGTGACAACGATTACCAGAGATTTAATACTGTCGTTGATCCCCACATATCATAAGATATGTCTTGTTGGTCACATTCCAAACATTCAAAGTCCTTAATCGTGTATTCTCTTGAATACCTTAGTGAAAACATGAGTGTAGTTAAAAGTTAACACTTTCCACATACCAAAATCCTCAAAATTCTATATACTCAAACCATGATATCACTTAGTCCTTATATCAATCATGAGCTCATGAATACTATTAAACATTTCATTTTGTCGGCTTCATTATGCGCATATCATCTTATTTCCAAAAAATATCTCAATCACTTTGAATACCACATCAATAAATATTGCAATACTCAATGATACAACATTATTTTGGAATCCCATTACATAAACACTTAATCATTCCACCACATCGTTGTCATATTCAACATTGCCAATAGTGATCGCATGTGATTTCCCTTTGTCCTTTGCCTTCAATGGTTGCTCATGTTGATCATCACTAACCCTTGGATTAGGGCAATTATTAGCATAATGCCCCATTTCCTTGCACTTGAAGCATTGAAGTGTTGGCGGTGCGTTCTCTGCAGTGTTTGCTTTATTCACATCATTAGAAACCCTTTGTCCATTACTTCGACACTCAGCTGCTCGATGACCTTCTTTTCCACACTTAAAACATTTTCTAGTCCCTTTAAGACAATGTGATTACTGGATTTTCCATAGCCATGTTCTCTACCACTCTCCATCAGAACATAATGGTTAGATATCTCTTCCATATCCGTATTTTCACCTATGTGGAAACCCAGTGATTAGTTTATTTGGGTAATCGTTACATTTCATACTTTAGTTTTTAAAGCCAAGTTTTGGTATTCCTTTTTTACGATGTGGGTTTCTATTAAAGAAACTTTCGAATAGTAAACCATTTATAACCCCGACGAATTTCGAGGGCGAAATTCATTTTAAGGGGGGTAGAATGTAACAGCCCGAGATTTTATGAAAAATATTCTTTTTTATTTCACTAATTTCTTGTGTTGTACGCTACACCAAAAGGAGCTTGCACAACACGCATCCTTGACTTTCCTTGCATTACACGCAATCGCAACCTTCCTCGATAGCGTGTGTGGTACGTAATACTGAGTTTCACGAAACAATGATATGCTATTAAAATATTATTAAAACTAGTCGTTATGAATAGTAATAACCACTTTTTAAATTTTAGAAATTTTAAAATGGACTTCATTTTTGGATTCGGAGTATCTAATTTAGCCTAAGGTGAAATTTTGGTACTTTTCGGATAACTTTCATATTCTTATGAATAGTGAAAATTACTAAATTATAATTAAAAACAACTTTTTTAATCGAAATAATTAATAGTGATAAATCATTAATTTGAGTGGTTTTAAAGTATATTTAGAATATATTTTTACAATTTAATACAATGTTTGTCATTGGATGTAATTTCACATTTAAACTAGACATAAACAAGTGTCAATCTTTTGATAGATATTGTTTCTTAAAAACACGCTATTTGTTTTAACAGCGGGATTTAATTATAAAATTAATTAATGCAACTTTTATGTAATGAATTTGGTAAAATAGACTTCATTTTTGAATTCTGAATATGAAATATAGCTTGGGATGAAATTTTGGCACTGTTCTGAAAAACATCAATTTTTGATGAACAGTGAAACTACTAAGTGGTAGTTAAAAAACTGAATTTTTCATAAAACTTAATTTTACCGCTTCTGTGAATGGAATTTCAAAAATCCAAGAGACACGGTTGATGTCAGTAAGTAAAATGTGGTTCAATGAGATTAAAATAATTTTTGGTGAATAGTAACTTTTTACTTTTTTTTACCGCGGTTAATAGTAAATAGGGTAACTAAGGGTAAATATGATATTAATATTACCCTAACACATGTCCTAATTCTATTGGACAAGTGTAATTCGACCAAAAACAAACTTAGGAATAAAATATGACCATTTAGGCCCACTTGGATTAGATTAGGACATTTATTATTAATTTATTTAAAGAAGGGTTAAAATAGTTAAAATCAAAGTTTAATAAGTAAATCATTTTTAATATGGGGTTATACATAAGATAAATTCGATTGTAAATATTCATTAGAAAGCTAAAAAGATTTCCTACATGATGGTATTTTATTTATAATTTTTAGACATCAAATAATATAATTTATTGATGACACAAATATGATGCAGTAATTATCTTATTAATGAAATATTGACATAATTCATAATTTAAATACCAAAATAAATGTAATTTAAGACTTTTTATGAATTACACTAATTTTCTAGGTTACTATGATATATTAGTGTTGATTTAATCAACTTTGTTCGAACATATAATTCTTTTATGACTTTCACAAAAATCATATATCAAATAGTGTCAAAATTGACACAAAATAGTTTTTAAATAAAATATTATATTATTAATTGTTATTTTATTCCTAAAAATCTAAGGTTCGGCCAAATGACTTAGATAAGGATATATATATTAATAATAAACAATTTGGGGTTCTTTTGGCATGTCATAGTAAGTGTATTAACCATATAGTGAAAGAAAACAAAAAGACATGGTAAAAGTTAAATTATTTAACTTAGAGTTAAATCTAATTGATAAGGTTAAAATAATACCCTAAACTTGTCTAAATCCTATTGGTTGATAGGATTTCGACCCTTCCCCACTTTATCTTCGAAATAAGACCCTTTGGAACCATTATAAACCGATTTTGACTTTAATATAAAATAATATTTTGAGATATTCCTAAGGTGCCCCTCTCCTCCCTTATAAGTTAAAAAAAAACATTCTTCGTACTTTTTTCGGAAAAGTCAAAAAGTACCTCGTACGAAAAACGACAAAAGATTCCTTTCGTACATATTAATAAAAACTCACCGAAGGGTAAAAATGGATTTAAACAATTGTAGGTGGATGGAAATAATATTACATATTGATGAAACATGGATGTGGATGATAAAATACACCCCAGTAAATACTTACGAATAAACAATCTCGGATAAAAATGAGATTGTGATATTTCCCTTACCTTAGGTCCGACTTGCTTTGTAAGTGTCCGAACCTCCTGTATAATGATTTAAATCATGTTATTGACTTATTAAAGAATCATATTAATTGTTATGATATCATATATGGTTCACTTATGACATTATATTACCCGTTCTTTTGTAAATTCCATGTTAAAGAAGCGTTTTGGGTAAAATCGTTTCATTTATCGTAGGTGTTTTGACTTGTTGTTATTGACATCATTATTACTTATATCATGATTTACTCACTTACAGAATATAAAATATGATTTATATATCATATATATTCAGTATATATATATATATTATTGGTAGATAAATAAAATGAAAAACACCGTTCATGGAGACGGTAGTCCGTACGTACGCATGAACGTTGTTTTCCTTTCATTATTGTCTTGAAATGGAAGTAAGTAGATGAAATACATATGTATATATATACATAAATCCAGTAGCTTTATAATGTCATATATTTCATTATTATTTCTTATATATACATTATAATCATTCTTAAATGGTTAACATGGAGAATGAATCTCATCGCGTCGTGGAGACGGTAGTCCGTACGTACGCACGAGTGATGATATCATTTCTATAAATATTGAATTGAATTGGAGTGGATCATACAATATATCAGAATCAATATGATGTTGTAATAACTATGTATAGTTATTATTTACACCATTATACCCATCCATGTAAGGTGGTGGTGGAAAATAGATTACACCACGGCGTGGAGACGGTATTCCGTACGTACGCACGCGTGGTGATTTCTTTTTCCGTAGGATGGATAGATGGTGAAATAGGGTTGTTTGATACTTATAATAACATATCAGTATATGAGTGATACTGATGTTATTACTTCATAATTAAACAACCTAAGAAGAAGATGTGGAAGAAGAAATAAAGATGAAAGAATTGGTAACGGTAATTACCTCTTCTTTGGAACGCCTCTTTGAATCCTCCACTTACGGAACTAAGATTGGTCTTTGGAGAAGACCAGGACCTCTAGGATTATTCTAGGGAAGTGGAGAGGAGAAAATGGCAGGGTTTGGCCGAGCTTGAGTGCTCAAATTGGTGTGAGGAGGAGAGGGAGGAAGTGCCCTTTTATAAGGGAGGAGAGGGGTACCTTAGGAATATCTCAAAATATTATTTTATATTAAAGTCAAAATCGGTTTATAATGGTTCCAAAGGGTCTTATTTCGAAGATAAAGCGGGGAAGGGTCGAAATCCTATCAACAAATAGGATTTAGACAAGTTTAGGGTATTATTTTAACCTTATCAATTAGATTTAACTCTAAGTTAATTAATTTAACTTTTACCGTGTCTTTTTGTTTTCTTTCACTATATGGTTAATAAACTTACTATAACATGCCAAACGAACCCCAAATTGTTTATTATTAATATATATATCCTTATCTAAGTCATTTGGCCGAACCTTAGATTTTTAGGAATAAAATAACAATTAATAATATAATATTTGATTTAAAAACTATTTTGTGTCAATTTTGACACTATTTGATATATGATTTTTGTGAAAGTCATAACAGAATTATATGTTAGAACCAAGTTGATTAAATCAACAATAATATATCATAGTAACCTATAAAATTAGTGGAATTCATAAAAAGTCTTAAATTACATTTATTTTGGTATTTATATTATCAATTATGTCAATATTTCATTAATAAGATAATTACTGCATCATCTTTGTGTCATAAATAAATTATATTATTTGATGTCTAAAAATTACAAATAAAATACCATCATGTAGGAAATCGTTTTAGCTTTCTAATGAATATTTACAATCGAATTTAGCTTATGTATAACCCCATATTAAAAATGATTTACTTATTAAACTTTGATTTTAACTATTTTAACCCTTCTTTAAATAAATTAATAATAAATGTTCTAATCTAATCCAAGTGGACCTAAATGGTCATATTTTAATCCTAAGTTTGTTTTTGGTCGAATTACACTTGTCCAATAGAATTAGGACATGTGTTAGGGTAATATTAATATCATATTTACCCTTAGTTACCCTATTTACTATTAACCGCGGTAAAAAAAAGTAAAAAGTTACTATTCACCAAAAATTATTTTCATCTCATTGAACCACATTTTACTTACTGACATCAACCGTGTCTCTCGGATTTTTGAAATTCCATTCACAGAAGCGGTAAAATTATGTTTTATGAAAAATTCAGTTTTTTTAACTACCACTTAGTAGTTTCACTATTCATCAAAAATTGATGTTTTTCAGAACAGTGCCAAAATTTCATCCCAAGCTATATTTCATATTCCGAATTCAAAAATGAAGTCTATTTTACCAAATTCATTACATAAAAGTTGCATTAATTAATTTTATAATTAAATCCCGCTGTTAAAACAAATAGCGTGTTTTTAAGAAACAATATCTATCAAAAGATTGACACTTGTTTATGTCTAGTCTAAATGTGAAATTACATCCAATGACCAACATTGTATTAAATTGTAAAAATATATTCTAAATATACTTTAAAACCACTCAAATTAATGATTTATCACTATTAATTATTTCGATTAAAAAAGTTGTTTTTAATTATAATTTAGTAATTTTCACTATTCATCAGAATATGAAAGTTATCCGAAAAGTACCAAAATTTCACCTTAGGCTAAATTCGATACTCCGAATCCAAAAATGAAGTCCATTTTAAAATTTCTAAAATTTAAAAAGTGGTTATTACTATTCATAACGGCTAGTTTTAATAATATTTTAATAGCATATCATTGTTTCGTGAAACTCAATATTACGTACCACACACGCTATCGAGGAAGGTTGCGATTGCGTGTAATGCAAGGCAAGTCAAGGATGCGTGTTGTGCAAGCTCCTTTTGGTGTAGCGTACAACACAAGACATTAGTGAAATAAAAAAGAATATTTTTCATAAAATCTCGGGCTGTTACATTCTACCCCCCTTAAAATGAATTTCGCCCTTGAAATTCGTCGGGGTTATAAATGGTTTACTATTCGAAAGTTTCTTTAATAGAAACCCACATCGTAAAAAAGGAATACCAAAACTTGGCTTTAAAAACTAAAGTATGAAATGTAACGATTACCCAAATAAACTAATCACTGGGTTTCCACATAGGTGAAAATATGGATATGGAAGAGAAATCTAACCATCATGTTCTGATGGAGAGTGGTAGAGAACATGGCTATGGAAAAGCCAGTAATCACAAATCCATAAATTTGTGACGATCTAAGGTACCATCTGATTCATCAGGTATAAGAGAACTAGGACAACATTTTTGGTTTTCAAGATCATTTCCCTAAAGTTAAAGAATTTGAACTTTATTTTGGTACAATCTCACTGTTGTTCGTGCCTTTAACAATTTCCACTTCATCTCTTAAATAAATGAAGTTGAATTTGTTATTCGTGAAGTGTTAGCAGATCATGTGATAGAATGACGGGTCATTCCATCTGTCTCGAAAGGTTAGCAAAATTTATATACATAAGTCGATCTATAGTGGGATTAATCATATATGGTTCCTAAAATGGGCTTATACTTCATATATCATACTGCTTAATATAATAACACTAGTTTCTACTAAACAGGGACTTCCTGTAGGTCAGTGGTAGGCGATAAAGGCCAGTCGCACTTCGGTTGTGGGTTCGATTCCTACAGCCTTGTCCGAAGCGATGGGCTGTCGCCCGTCCTGCAGGTTGTCCTTTTTCTAAAACTACGTTACTATAACATCCCATCAATAATATCGAAAATCTTCTATCCTTAAACAATACTAACTTATGTCCAACATAATCCAGTCTAATATTTAGGCTTATACATAATACTGCAGTCCACTCTCATAATATAGTGACAACGATTACCAGAGATTTAATACTGTCGTTGATCCCCACATATCATAAGATATGTCTTGTTGGTCACATTCCAAACATTCAAAGTCCTTAATCGTGTATTCTCTTGAATACCTTAGTGAAAACATGAGTGCAGTTAAAAGTTAACACTTTCCACATACCAAAATCCTCAAAATTCTATATACTCAAACCATGATATCACTTAGTCCTTATATCAATCATGAGCTCATGAATACTATTAAACATTTCATTTTCTCGTCTTCATTATGCGCATATCATCTTATTTCCAAAAAATATCTCAATCACTTTGAATACCACATCAATAAATATTGCAATACTCAATGATACAACATTATTTTGGAATCCCATTACATAAACACTTAATCATTCCACCACATCGTTGTCATATTCAACATTTCCAATAGTGATCGCATGTGATTTCCCTTTGTCCTTTGCCTTCAGTGGTTGCTCATGTTGATCATCACTAACCCATGGATTAGGGCAATTATTAGCATAATGCCCCATTTCCTTGCACTTGAAGCATTGAAGTGTTGGCGGTGCGTTCTCTCTAGTGTTTGCTTTATTCACATAATTGAAACCCTTTTTCCATTACTTCGACACTCAGCTGCTCGATGACCTTCTTTTCCACACTTAAAACATTTTCTAGTCCCTTTAAGACAATCTCCACCATGCTTCTTTCCACACTTTGTGCATAAGGAAACATTCATCTTCTTTTCACCATTATTCTGAGATTTCTCCTTGAACTCCATCTTTTGTTTCTTGTCAAAACCATGAGATGGATATGTAACAACAACTTCCATTTCTACCTTGATAGCACAACGCACAATTTCTTCATAGCTACTGATGTCTCTTATAGCTAATGCCCTTCGAAGACTTGGTTTTAAGCCACTGAAAAATCGATCAACTTTACTTTCAGGTTGGATGATAATTCCAGAAGCATACCTTGCAAGTCTTGTAAAATTTGCTTCATAGGTACCAACAGATTCATCGTCCCTTTGCTTCAGTTCATGAAACTCTTTCTCCATCTTTGTTCGAAGAATACGAGGGAAGTACTTACTGAAAAATAAGTTCTTGAACTCGTCCCATTCCATGGACTCAATTTCATCTCTTGGCCTCGTATTCTTGATAAGATTCCACCATTGATCAGCTTCACCTTCCAAACGATATACTGCTAAGATGACTTTATCATGTTCAGAACATGGAAGAACTGAAAATATCTTTTCAGTAGTACTGATCCATTGTTCAGCCACAAGTGGATCAGAAGACCCACTGAAAGAAGGTGGACGTTGCCTCATGAAGGACTCAATAGAATATTGTTCCCTTCTCTGCTCATTTGGAAGTCCAGAATGATTCATAGCTTGTGTAAGTATAGCAATAAGATTTTGCACTCCATCTCCCATAACATTTGTTTGTTCAGGAGGGCAATCATTGCATTGTCCATTGCATTGATCAACACGGTTCCTTCGGGTTCCAGCCATCGTCTAAAACCCAAAAAGAATAGTGTGAGAGGCAAAAATCATGCTAGGGAAAACAACATAATAAAGGGGGAGTACCTTCAATATCTAACATCTTAGGTTTAATTCTATGATCGTTAGCATAGTTCTAGTACTATAACCTATACGTATACTTAACCTTAGGGACATCCCTAGACATACCGTAGAAATATCTCTAGGGATCTCACTAACGTTTTCACATCCTAGTTTCCAAAGGTTGACTAAACCTTTCCTCTGATACCAACTGTAGAGACCCTAATCTTATCGTACATGGACATTACATTACTTTTGTGGAATACTTAGTACATAACAAAAACACACACACAAGGATCGTAATAGTTTAGTGTCTTTGGAAACTCGGAACGTAATCTTCTAATCGTGGTGAAAGATCTTCAATATCTCCCATAAAGATCTTCCCTTTTTTTTTACCTAAAAACCTTTCTTTATATCCTGGGGAAAAGAAAACATAAAAGGGTGAGCTCAAATGCTCAGTAAGGGTAAACAAAAGAAATATCAATCACATCATATACATAAGAACATAGCTTTTGGAAATCTTAACCTGCAAAAGAGCTCATAATATCATAACATGGGATAAATCATAGAAGTGAAAATGAGATCCCCATAATCATAACATAAAACTTGAAACCTTGTGGCATGCACACATAATCATGGAAAATCATTTCTTGTTAGTCAAGACTCATTGCCAAGACTATCTTTGTGGACAAAGTCCCTTTCTGAATCGAGTAACCCTCGTTTCAGTCCTGTTTCACTGAACCGGTATAACCTACCGTTCCAGCCCTGTCTATCTCATGAGATATAAAATCTTTACCCAATGCATTGGAGGGAGATATAGGTCCCACCCATCTTATAATGAATCCTTTCTTATGTGTGCCACATAATCATAAAACATACATCATAGAGTAACCCATGTAATAAAAATGGGATTCTTAAACAACATGACATCATAAAACAATTCATATAAGATAAAGCAATTCATAAAAATGTTTCCATCCCAACATAATCAAATCCATGTAATAATAGGGATAAAAACAGAACCCTTTTATTATCTTAGATGGAAAATAATTTTGATAAAATACTTGAACTCCATTCTTGAGGAAAATATCCTTTCTACTTTAAAAACACTTTTCCTTTCTTAACATGTCATACAATTTTAAAATAAAAGAAGTTGATTAAAAATAAACTTGAATACTTGTAAAGGAATCTTCTTGGAAATAATTTTTTTAGAAATCCATTCATGCCGTATAAGTTAAAAAAACATTCTTCGTACTTTTTTCGGAAAAGTCAAAAAGTACCTCGTACGAAAAACGACAAAAGATTCCTTTCGTACATATTACTAAAAACTCACCGAAGGGTAAAAATGGATTTAAAAAATTTTAGGTGGATGGAAATAATATTACATATTGAGTAAACATGGATGTGGATGATAAAATACACCCTAGTAAATACTTACGAATAAACAATCTCAGATAAAAATGAGATTGTGATATTTCCCTTACCTTAGGTCCGATTTGCTTTGTTCGTGTCCAAAGCTCCTGTATAATGGTTTAAATAATGTTATTAACTTATTCCAGAATCATACATATTGATATGAGATCATATATGGTCATATTATTAGCTTCTTGTTAGTAATATTTCATTGTTACATGTTACTCGGGTCTTTATAACTTTTTGTTCTTATGCGTGTTTTGTCGAATAAATCCTTATTCTTATCTTTAGGTTATAGATAATTCATTTCCAGAATGGTATTAGTGTAGTATATTCCATATTCATTCATTCAATTCATTTATATAATCATTATGAAATGAAGATCATGTAGAACAAGTCGCATCACATCGTGGAGACGGTATTCCGTACGTACGCACGAGTGATGATATCGTTCCTATGATTGTGGAATTGTATTGGAGTATATATATATTATTTCAGTATCAATATTAATTCATAATAATCATATATAGTTACTCATTACACCATTATACCCATCCTTGTAAGGTGATGGTGGAAAATAGATTACACCACGGCGTGGAGATGGTATTCCGTACGTACGCACGCGCGGTGATTTCATTTTTCCGTAGGATGGATAGAAGGTGAATTAGGGTTGTTTCATATTTATAATAACATATCAGTATGTAATTAATACTGATGTTATTACTTTATCATGAAACAACTAAAGAAGAAGAAGTTGAAGAAGAAATAAATTGAAAAGATCGGTAATGGATATTACCTCTTCTTTGGAACGCCTCTTTGAATCCTCCACTTAAGGAACTAAGATTGGTCTTTGGAGAAGACCAGGACCTCTAGGATTATTCTAGGGAAGTGGAAAGGAGAAAATGGCAGGGGTTGGCCGATCTTGAGTGCTCAAATTGGTGTGAGGAGGAGGGGGAGGAGGTGCCCTTTTATAAGGGAGGAGAGGGGCACCTTAGGAATATCTCAAAATATTATTTTATATTAAAGTCAAAATCGGTTTATAATGGTTCCAAAGGGTCTTATTTCTAAGATAAAGTGGGGAAGGGTCTAAATCCTATCAACCAATAGGATTTAGACAAGTTTAGGGTATTATTTTAACCTTATCAATTAGATTTAACTCTAAGTTAATTAATTTAACTTTTACCGCGTCTTTTTGTTTTCTTTCACTATATGGTTAATACACTTACTATAACATGCCAAACGAACCCCAAATTGTTTATTATTAATATATATATCCTTATCTAAGTCATTTGGCCGAACCTTAGATTTTTAGGAATAAAATAACAATTAATAATATATTATTTGATTTAAAAACTATTTTGTGTCAATTTTGACACTATTTGATATATGATTTTTGTGAAAGTCATAACAGAATTATATGTTCGAAAAAAGTTGATTAAATCAACAATAATCTATCATAGTAACCTAGAAAATTAGTGGAATTCATAAAAAGTCTTAAATTACATTTATTTTGGTATTTATATTATCAATTATGTCAATATTTCATTAATAAGATAATTACTGCATCATCTTTGTGTCATAAATACATTATATTATTTGATGTCTAAAAATTACAAATAAAATACCATAATGTAGGAAATCCTTTTATCTTTCTAATGAATATTTAAAATCGAATTTATCTTATGTATAACCCCATATTAAAAATGATTTACTTATTAAACTTTGATTTTAACTATTTTAACCCTTCTTTAAATAAATTTATAATAAATGTCCTAATCTAATCCAAGTGGGCCTAAATGGTCATATTTTATTCCTAAGTTTGTTTTTGGTCGAATTACACTTGTCCAATAGAATTAGGACATGTGTTAGGGTAATATTAATATCATATTTACCCTTAGTTACCCTATTTACTATTAACCGCGGTAAAAAAAAGTAAAAAGTTACTATTCACCAAAAATTATTTTCATCTCATTGAACCACATTTTACTTACTGACATCAACCGTGTCTCTCGGATTTTTGAAATTCCATTCACAGAAGCGGTAAAATTAAGTTTTATGAAAAATTCAGTTTTTTTAACTACCACTTAGTAGTTTCACTATTCATCAAAAATTGATGTTTTTCAGAACAGTGCCAAAATTTCATCCCAAGCTATATTTCATATTCCGAATTCAAAAATGAAGTCTATTTTACCAAATTCATTACATAAAAGTTGCATTAATTAATTTTATAATTAAATCCCGCTGTTAAAACAAATAGCGTGTTTTTAAGAAACAATATCTATCAAAAGATTGACACTTGTTTATGTCTAGTCTAAATGTGAAATTACATCCAATGACCAACATTGTATTAAATTGTAAAAATATATTCTAAATATACTTTAAAACCACTCAAATTAATGATTTATCACTATTAATTATTTCGATTAAAAAAGTTGTTTTTAATTATAATTTAGTAATTTTCACTATTCATCAGAATATGAAAGTTATCCGAAAAGTACCAAAATTTCACCTTAGGCTAAATTCGATACTCCGAATCCAAAAATGAAGTCCATTTTAAAATTTCTAAAATTTAAAAAGTGGTTATTACTATTCATAACGGCTAGTTTTAATAATATTTTAATAGCATATCATTGTTTCGTGAAACTCAATATTACGTACCACACACGCTATCGAGGAAGGTTGCGATTGCGTGTAATGCAAGGCAAGTCAAGGATGCGTGTTGTGCAAGCTCCTTTTGGTGTAGCGTACAACACAAGACATTAGTGAAATAAAAAAGAATATTTTTCATAAAATCTCGGGCTGTTACATTCTACCCCCCTTAAAATGAATTTCGCCCTTGAAATTCGTCGGGGTTATAAATGGTTTACTATTCGAAAGTTTCTTTAATAGAAACCCACATCGTAAAAAAGGAATACCAAAACTTGGCTTTAAAAACTAAAGTATGAAATGTAACGATTACCCAAATAAACTAATCACTGGGTTTCCACATAGGTGAAAATATGGATATGGAAGAGAAATCTAACCATCATGTTCTGATGGAGAGTGGTAGAGAACATGGCTATGGAAAAGCCAGTAATCACAAATCCATAAATTTGTGACGATCTAAGGTACCATCTGATTCATCAGGTATAAGAGAACTAGGACAACATTTTTGGTTTTCAAGATCATTTCCCTAAAGTTAAAGAATTTGAACTTTATTTTGGTACAATCTCACTGTTGTTCGTGCCTTTAACAATTTCCACTTCATCTCTTAAATAAATGAAGTTGAATTTGTTATTCGTGAAGTGTTAGCAGATCATGTGATAGAATGACGGGTCATTCCATCTGTCTCGAAAGGTTAGCAAAATTTATATACATAAGTCGATCTATAGTGGGATTAATCATATATGGTTCCTAAAATGGGCTTATACTTCATATATCATACTGCTTAATATAATAACACTAGTTTCTACTAAACAGGGACTTCCTGTAGGTCAGTGGTAGGCGATAAAGGCCAGTCGCACTTCGGTTGTGGGTTCGATTCCTACAGCCTTGTCCGAAGCGATGGGCTGTCGCCCGTCCTGCAGGTTGTCCTTTTTCTAAAACTACGTTACTATAACATCCCATCAATAATATCGAAAATCTTCTATCCTTAAACAATACTAACTTATGTCCAACATAATCCAGTCTAATATTTAGGCTTATACATAATACTGCAGTCCACTCTCATAATATAGTGACAACGATTACCAGAGATTTAATACTGTCGTTGATCCCCACATATCATAAGATATGTCTTGTTGGTCACATTCCAAACATTCAAAGTCCTTAATCGTGTATTCTCTTGAATACCTTAGTGAAAACATGAGTGCAGTTAAAAGTTAACACTTTCCACATACCAAAATCCTCAAAATTCTATATACTCAAACCATGATATCACTTAGTCCTTATATCAATCATGAGCTCATGAATACTATTAAACATTTCATTTTCTCGTCTTAATTATGCGCATATCATCTTATTTCCAAAAAATATCTCAATCACTTTGAATACCACATCAATAAATATTGCAATACTCAATGATACAACATTATTTTGGAATCCCATTACATAAACACTTAATCATTCCACCACATCGTTGTCATATTCAACATTTCCAATAGTGATCGCATGTGATTTCCCTTTGTCCTTTGCCTTCAGTGGTTGCTCATGTTGATCATCACTAACCCATGGATTAGGGCAATTATTAGCATAATGCCCCATTTCCTTGCACTTGAAGCATTGAAGTGTTGGCGGTGCGTTCTCTCTAGTGTTTGCTTTATTCACATAATTGAAACCCTTTTTCCATTACTTCGACACTCAGCTGCTCGATGACCTTCTTTTCCACACTTAAAACATTTTCTAGTCCCTTTAAGACAATCTCCACCATGCTTCTTTCCACACTTTGTGCATAAGGAAACATTCATCTTCTTTTCACCATTATTCTGAGATTTCTCCTTGAACTCCATCTTTTGTTTCTTGTCAAAACCATGAGATGGATATGTAACAACAACTTCCATTTCTACCTTGATAGCACAACGCACAATTTCTTCATAGCTACTGATGTCTCTTATAGCTAATGCCCTTCGAAGACTTGGTTTTAAGCCACTGAAAAATCGATCAACTTTACTTTCAGGTTGGATGATAATTCCAGAAGCATACCTTGCAAGTCTTGTAAAATTTGCTTCATAGGTACCAACAGATTCATCGTCCCTTTGCTTCAGTTCATGAAACTCTTTCTCCATCTTTGTTCGAAGAATACGAGGGAAGTACTTACTGAAAAATAAGTTCTTGAACTCGTCCCATTCCATGGACTCAATTTCATCTCTTGGCCTCGTATTCTTGATAAGATTCCACCATTGATCAGCTTCACCTTCCAAACGATATACTGCTAAGATGACTTTATCATGTTCAGAACATGGAAGAACTGAAAATATCTTTTCAGTAGTACTGATCCATTGTTCAGCCACAAGTGGATCAGAAGACCCACTGAAAGAAGGTGGACGTTGCCTCATGAAGGACTCAATAGAATATTGTTCCCTTCTCTGCTCATTTGGAAGTCCAGAATGATTCATAGCTTGTGTAAGTATAGCAATAAGATTTTGCACTCCATCTCCCATAACATTTGTTTGTTCAGGAGGGCAATCATTGCATTGTCCATTGCATTGATCAACACGGTTCCTTCGGGTTCCAGCCATCGTCTAAAACCCAAAAAGAATAGTGTGAGAGGCAAAAATCATGCTAGGGAAAACAACATAATAAAGGGGGAGTACCTTCAATATCTAACATCTTAGGTTTAATTCTATGATCGTTAGCATAGTTCTAGTACTATAACCTATACGTATACTTAACCTTAGGGACATCCCTAGACATACCGTAGAAATATCTCTAGGGATCTCACTAACGTTTTCACATCCTAGTTTCCAAAGGTTGACTAAACCTTTCCTCTGATACCAACTGTAGAGACCCTAATCTTATCGTACATGGACATTACATTACTTTTGTGGAATACTTAGTACATAACAAAAACACACACACAAGGATCGTAATAGTTTAGTGTCTTTGGAAACTCGGAACGTAATCTTCTAATCGTGGTGAAAGATCTTCAATATCTCCCATAAAGATCTTCCCTTTTTTTTTACCTAAAAACCTTTCTTTATATCCTGGGGAAAAGAAAACATAAAAGGGTGAGCTCAAATGCTCAGTAAGGGTAAACAAAAGAAATATCAATCACATCATATACATAAGAACATAGCTTTTGGAAATCTTAACCTGCAAAAGAGCTCATAATATCATAACATGGGATAAATCATAGAAGTGAAAATGAGATCCCCATAATCATAACATAAAACTTGAAACCTTGTGGCATGCACACATAATCATGGAAAATCATTTCTTGTTAGTCAAGACTCATTGCCAAGACTATCTTTGTGGACAAAGTCCCTTTCTGAATCGAGTAACCCTCGTTTCAGTCCTGTTTCACTGAACCGGTATAACCTACCGTTCCAGCCCTGTCTATCTCATGAGATATAAAATCTTTACCCAATGCATTGGAGGGAGATATAGGTCCCACCCATCTTATAATGAATCCTTTCTTATGTGTGCCACATAATCATAAAACATACATCATAGAGTAACCCATGTAATAAAAATGGGATTCTTAAACAACATGACATCATAAAACAATTCATATAAGATAAATCAATTCATAAAAATGTTTCCATCCCAACATAATCAAATCCATGTAATAATAGGGATAAAAACAGAACCCTTTTATTATCTTAGATGGAAAATAATTTTGATAAAATACTTGAACTCCATTCTTGAGGAAAATATCCTTTCTACTTTAAAAACACTTTTCCTTTCTTAACATGTCATACAATTTTAAAATAAAAGAAGTTGATTAAAAATAAACTTGAATACTTGTAAAGGAATCTTCTTGGAAATAATTTTTTTAGAAATCCATTCATGCCGTATAAGTTAAAAAAACATTCTTCGTACTTTTGTCGGAAAAGTCAAAAAGTACCTCGTACGAAAAACGACAAAAGATTCCTTTCGTACATATTACTAAAAACTCACCGAAGGGTAAAAATGGATTTAAAAAATTTTAGGTGGATGGAAATAATATTACATATTGAGTAAACATGGATGTGGATGATAAAATACACCCTAGTAAATACTTACGAATAAACAATCTCAGATAAAAATGAGATTGTGATATTTCCCTTACCTTAGGTCCGATTTGCTTTGTTCGTGTCCAAAGCTCCTGTATAATGGTTTAAATAATGTTATTAACTTATTCCAGAATCATACATATTGATATGAGATCATATATGGTCATATTATTAGCTTCTTGTTAGTAATATTTCATTGTTACATGTTACTCGGGTCTTTATAACTTTTTGTTCTTATGCGTGTTTTGTCGAATAAATCCTTATTCTTATCTTTAGGTTATAGATAATTCATTTCCAGAATGGTATTAGTGTAGTATATTCCATATTCATTCATTCAATTCATTTATATAATCATTATGAAATGAAGATCATGTAGAACAAGTCGCATCACATCGTGGAGACGGTATTCCGTACGTACGCACGAGTGAAGATATCGTTCCTATGATTGTGGAATTGTATTGGAGTATATATATATTATTTCAGTATCAATATTAATTCATAATAATCATATATAGTTACTCATTACACCATTATACCCATCCTTGTAAGGTGATGGTGGAAAATAGATTACACCACGGCGTGGAGATGGTATTCCGTACGTACGCACGCGCGGTGATTTCATTTTTCCGTAGGATGGATAGAAGGTGAATTAGGGTTGTTTCATATTTATAATAACATATCAGTATGTAATTAATACTGATGTTATTACTTTATCATGAAACAACTAAAGAAGAAGAAGTTGAAGAAGAAATAAATTGAAAAGATCGGTAATGGATATTACCTCTTCTTTGGAACGCCTCTTTGAATCCTCCACTTAAGGAACTAAGATTGGTCTTTGGAGAAGACCAGGACCTCTAGGATTATTCTAGGGAAGTGGAAAGGAGAAAATGGCAGGGGTTGGCCGAGCTTGAGTGCTCAAATTGGTGTGAGGAGGAGGGGGAGGAGGTGCCCTTTTATAAGGGAGGAGAGGGGCACCTTAGGAATATCTCAAAATATTATTTTATATTAAAGTCAAAATCGGTTTATAATGGTTACAAAGGGTCTTATTTCTAAGATAAAGTGGGGAAGGGTCTAAATCCTATCAACCAATAGGATTTAGACAAGTTTAGGGTATTATTTTAACCTTATCAATTAGATTTAACTCTAAGTTAATTAATTTAACTTTTACCGCGTCTTTTTGTTTTCTTTCACTATATGGTTAATACACTTACTATAACATGCCAAACGAACCCCAAATTGTTTATTATTAATATATATATCCTTATCTAAGTCATTTGGCCGAACCTTAGATTTTTAGGAATAAAATAACAATTAATAATATATTATTTGATTTAAAAACTATTTTGTGTCAATTTTGACACTATTTGATATATGATTTTTGTGAAAGTCATAACAGAATTATATGTTCGAAAAAAGTTGATTAAATCAACAATAATCTATCATAGTAACCTAGAAAATTAGTGGAATTCATAAAAAGTCTTAAATTACATTTATTTTGGTATTTATATTATCAATTATGTCAATATTTCATTAATAAGATAATTACTGCATCATCTTTGTGTCATAAATACATTATATTATTTGATGTCTAAAAATTACAAATAAAATACCATAATGTAGGAAATCCTTTTATCTTTCTAATGAATATTTAAAATCGAATTTATCTTATGTATAACCCCATATTAAAAATGATTTACTTATTAAACTTTGATTTTAACTATTTTAACCCTTCTTTAAATAAATTTATAATAAATGTCCTAATCTAATCCAAGTGGGCCTAAATGGTCATATTTTATTCCTAAGTTTGTTTTTGGTCGAATTACACTTGTCCAATAGAATTAGGACATGTGTTAGGGTAATATTAATATCATATTTACCCTTAGTTACCCTATTTACTATTAACCGCGGTAAAAAAAAGTAAAAAGTTACTATTCACCAAAAATTATTTTCATCTCATTGAACCACATTTTACTTACTGACATCAACCGTGTCTCTCGGATTTTTGAAATTCCATTCACAGAAGCGGTAAAATTAAGTTTTATGAAAAATTCAGTTTTTTTAACTACCACTTAGTAGTTTCACTATTCATCAAAAATTGATGTTTTTCAGAACAGTGCCAAAATTTCATCCCAAGCTATATTTCATATTCCGAATTCAAAAATGAAGTATATTTTACCAAATTCATTACATAAAAACACACACACAAGG
Organism: Viscum album; assembly: GCA_963277665.1. Taxonomy (NCBI): domain Eukaryota; kingdom Viridiplantae; phylum Streptophyta; class Magnoliopsida; order Santalales; family Viscaceae; genus Viscum; species Viscum album. The sequence continues at coordinate 1,914,743,117 of OY728155.1, forward strand.
ATCGTAATAGTTTAGTGTCTTTGGAAACTCGGAACATAATCTTCTAATCGTGGTGAAAGATCTTCAATATCTCCCATAAAGATCTTCCCTTTTTTTTACCTAAAAACCTTTCTTTATATCCTGGGGAAAAGAAAACATAAACGGGTGAGCTCAAATGCTCAGTAAGGGTAAACAAAAGAAATATCAATCACATCATATACATAAGAACATAGCTTTTGGAAATCTTAACCTGCAAATGAGATCATAATTTCATAACATGGGGTAAATCATGACAGTGAAATGTAATCACAATAATCATAACTTAAAACATGAAACTTTGTGGCATTCACACATAATCATAGAGAATCATTTCTTGTTAGTCAAGACTCATTTCCAAGACTATCTTAGTGGACAAAGTCCCTTTCTGAATCGAGTAACCCTCGTTTCAGTCCTGTTTCACTGAACAGGTATAACCTACCGTTCCAGCCCTGTCTATCTCATGAGATATACAATCTTTACCCAATGCATTGGAGGGAGATATAGGTCCCACCCATCTTATAATGAATCCTTTCTTATGTGTGCCACATAATCATAAATCATACATCATCGCATAACACATGTAACAAAAATGGGATTCTTGAAACATCATGACATCATAAAACAAATCATATAAGGTAAATGACTTCATAAAAATAATTCTCTCACAACATAATCAAATCAATGTAATAATAGGGATACAAACAGAACCCTATATTATCTTAGATGAAAAATAATTTTGATAAAACACTTGAACTCCATTCTTGAGGAAAATATCCTTTCTTCTTCAAAAACACTTTTCTTTTATTAACATGTCATACAATTATAAACTAAAAAAAAGTTGATCAAAAATACACTTGAAAACTTTTAAAGGAAGCTTCTTGGAAATAATGTTTTAAAAATCCATTCATTCCGTATAAGTTAAAAAAAACATTCTTCGTACTTTTGTCGGAAAAGTCAAAAAGTACCTCGTACGAAAAATGACAAAAGATTCCTTTCATACATATTACTAAAAACTCACCGAAGGGTAAAAATGGATTTAAACAATTGTAGGTGGATGGAAATAATATTACATATTGATGAAACATGGATGTGGATGATAAAATACACCCCAGTAAATACTTACGAATAAACAATCTCGGATAAAAATGAGATTGTGATATTTCCCTTACCTTAGGTCCGATTTACTTTGTTCGTGTCCGAAGCTCCTGTATAATGGTTTAAATAATGTTATTGACTTATTCCAGAATCATACATATTGATATGAGATCATATATGGTCATATTATTAGCTTCTTGTTAGTAATATTTCATTGTTACTTGTTACTCGGGTTTTTATAACTTTTTGTTCTTATGCGTGTTTTGTCGAATAAATCCTTATTCTTATCTTTAGGTTATAGATAATTCATTTCCAGAATGGTATTAGTGTATTATATTCCATATTCATTCATTAAATTCATTTATATAATCATTATGAAATGAAGATCATGTAGAACGAGTCGCATCACATCGTGGAGACGGTATTCCGTACGTACGCACGAGTGATGATATCGTTCCTATGATTGTGGAATTGTATTGGAGTATATATATATTATTTCAGTGTCAATATTACTTCATAATAATCATATATAGTTACTCATTACACCATTATACCCATCCTTGTAAGGTGATGGTGGAAAATAGATTACACCACGACGTGGAGACGGTATTCCGTACGTACGCACGCGCGGTGATTTCATTTTTCCGTAGGATGGATAGAAGGTGAATTAGGGTTGTTTCATATTTATAATAACATATCAGTATGTAAGTAATACTGATTTTATTACTTTATCATGAAACAACTAAAGAATAAGAAGTTGAAGAAGAAAGAAATTGAAAAGATCGGTAATGGATATTATCTCTTCTTTGGAACGCCTCTTTGAATCCTCCACTTAAGGAACTAAGATTGGTCTTTGGAGAAGACCAGGACCTCTAGGATTATTCTAGGGAAGTGGAGAGGAGAAAATGTCAGGGGTTGGCCGAGCTTGAGTGCTCAAATTGGTGTGAGGAGGAGGGGGAGGAGGTGCCCTTTTATAAGGGAGGAGAGGGGCACCTTAGGAATATCTCAAAATATTATTTTATATTAAAGTCAAAATCGGTTTATAATGGTTCCAAAGGGTCTTATTTCGAATATAAAGTGGGGAAGGGTTGAAATCCTATCAACCAATAGGATTTAGACAAGTTTAGGGTATTATTTTAACCTTATCAATTAGATTTAACTCTAAGTTAAATAATTTAACTTTTACCATGTCTTTTTGTTTTCTTTCACTATATGGTTAATACACTTACTATAACATGCCAAACGAACCCCAAATTGTTTATTATTAATATATATATCCTTATCTATGTCATTTGGCCGAACCTTAGATTTTTAGGAATAAAATAACAATTAATAATATATTATTTGATTTAAAAACTATTTTGTGTCAATTTTGTCACTATTTGATATATGATTTTTGTGAAAGTCATAACAGAATTATATGTTCGAACCAAGTTGATTAAATCAACACTAATATATCATAGTAACCTAGAAAATTAGTGGAATAAAAAGTCTTAAATTACATTTATTTTGGTATTTATATTATCAATTATGTCAATATTTCATTAATAAGATAATTACTGCATCATCTTTGTGTCATAAATAAATTATATTATTTGATGTCTAAAAATTACAAATAAAATACCATCATGTAGGAAATCTTTTTAGCTTTCTAATGAATATTTACAATCGAATTTATCTTATGTATAACCCCATATTAAAAATGATTTACTTATTAAACTTTGATTTTAACTATTTTAACCCTTCTTTAAATAAATTAATAATAAATGTCCTAATCTAATCCAAGTGGGCCTAAATGGTCATATTTTATTCCTAAGTTTGTTTTTGGTCGAATTACACTTGTCCAATAGAATTAGGACATGTGTTAGGGTAATATTAATATCATATTTACCCTTAGTTACCCTATTTACTATTAACCGCGGTAAAAAAAAGTAAAAAGTTACTATTCACCAAAAATTATTTTCATCTCATTGAACCACATTTTACTTACTGACATCAACCGTGTCTCTCGGATTTTTGAAATTCCATTCACAGAAGCGGTAAAATTATGTTTTATGAAAAATTCAGTTTTTTAACTACCACTTAGTAGTTTCACTATTCATCAAAAATTGATGTTTTTCAGAACAGTGCCAAAATTTCATCCCAATCTATATTTCATATTCCGAATTCAAAAATGAAGTCTATTTTACCAAATTCATTACATAAAAGTTGCATTAATTAATTTTATAATTAAATCCCGCTGTTAAAACAAATAGCGTGTTTTTAAGAAACAATATCTATCAAAAGATTGACACTTGTTTATGTCTAGTTTAAATGTGAAATTACATCCAATGACCAACATTGTATTAAATTGTAAAAATATATTCTAAATATACTTTAAAACCACTCAAATTAATGATTTATCACTATTAATTATTTCGATTAAAAAAAGTTGTTTTTAATTATAATTTAGTAATTTTCACTATTCATCAGAATATGAAAGTTATCCGAAAAGTACCAAAATTTCACCTTAGGCTAAATTCGATACTCCGAATGAAGTCCATTTTAAAATTTATAAAATTTAAAAAGTGGTTATTACTATTCATAACGGCTAGTTTTAATAATATTTTAATAGCATATCATTGTTTCGTGAAACTCAGTATTACGTACCACACACGCTATCGAGGAAGGTTGCGATTGCGTGTAATGAAAGGAAAGTCAAGGATGCGTGTTGTGCAAGATCCTTTTGGTGTAGCGTACAACACAAGACATTAGTGAAATAAAAAAGAATATTTTTCATAAAATCTCGGGCTGTTACATGGTGTATCATTAAAACTAAGATAAAAACATGAATCTACCCCATTAAATCACCGCCAAAACATTAAATAGGAATTATAGAGTCAATAAACCATCATTCAATGTCATTTTATGTAATTAAGAGAGTAAAATGTGGTTGATAAATAAAAAGGAAATTGAAATTTTCAAATTTGACTAGAATATTGGATCAAGATTCATTCCTCTTATTATTGTGAATTTATGAATTTTAATATAGCCAAATTTTTGGGGGTCTTATAATAAAAATATTTTATTCCATAATTCATATAATTTATGTATAAATTTCATCCCAATTGAACGAGCCATTAAATTTTTAAGGTTAAATTGGTGGCCTGACTTTATGGGCCTTGGAATCTGGCCCATATTTTAATTTTCATCTTTGACTACCTGGATTACCATTAAAAATAAAAATTATCACCATAAAAAGTTTAATTAAATTATCCCTATAATTTTATCCATCTAAATTTAAAATTTTATATTCATTTGTATTGAAATGTGGGCTCCACATTACTTGATGGGCCCAAGGCTAATTATTTTTTGATCAGAACTTTCTATATCCATATCCAAAAATTTCCATCTTCCCTTGTCATTCATCCATTTATCTTAATAGTTAAAATTTTCCAATAAAATTGGTCAATGATATAAAAAAATATCAAATTAAAATAATCAAAATCATGAATTCCACAAGTAGGCAATTAATTGGTCTGAAATTGACACACATTAGACATGAATTGCATAATGATGTTCAATTTAGGAAATGCACTAAAACTAGTGTTTATAGATATTGAAAAAAGTCAATTTTAAAATATAAATAATGAATATTATCCTATTTCATTTGATAATAAATGGTCATGGTTGAACTCAGGTATATTCTTTGACATCTTCTATAATTACACATCTTCCTTCTATGATTTCTCAATCCTAACAGGGATGGATGGTTGGATATTCATTTGAGAAAGATAATATTTTCTCTCTTTTAAAAAGATTTAAAGATAGAAATTATGAAAATCAATAAATCTTTGTTCTATTTCAATCCTCATCTTGGACAAACTAGCTTGTCCTTTCTAACTATGGGAATCAACCACCTTATTCTACTTCCTAGGGTGGTAATGTATTGTGGTTTCATAATGTTTGTTCAACCAAAAACATCTTTAATGGTACATATTCAAGTATTAATGTGTAGATATATACTTCAAGATTTTATGATTAGTATATATATATCAAAACATTCACCATATATATAATTTATCCATATCTTCAATGAAAAAAATTTCAATGTTAGTTCAAAATATTGTGTCAGGTAATTTTGCTCATGAATTTTCAATTAGCGAGTGGTAGAATCTATCACCATGTCATTTTACTTGAGAAGGAATCACGGTAACTTATTTTATGCATCACTATATATCAATAACCCTTCACCATTATAGGGTAGTGTAGGCATAGTTTTACTGACCCATCTTCACTTTAGTCATTTGAAATTCTCCTCACATTCATATGTCCATAGTAACTTAACCCCATTCTAAGTCAACTTGGTTATAGTCATGATAAATCTCTCATAAAGCATTAGTAGTATCCTACCATCTAAATAAAACATAAGATCTTGGTTACTGAGGTTCGTCTAGGAAATTTCTCAATAACTTCTATATTTGAAGGGTCCATTGATAAACCCACTATTTAAAATATATATCGTATGAATGAGAATTTTTTTAGAAAAAATTAATACTTGGTAAACATGGTATATATATTATCCTTAGAGTCATCAGAACAATCCTCAAATATTCTTCAAGCTCCTCCTTTATCTTATAATACATATGAATATCATTTAAAAAGACTACCCAAAACTAATTTTAGCAATCACTAATGTATCTATTCATATATTACATGAATATATCAATTAATTGGTATGTTAAAATGGAATTAATATAAATTAATAATGACTATAACTTATACATAAATTTGTCTTGAGTATATCCTCCTTGTTGACCCTTAGCTGATGATATATAGATTGAAGAAATTTTTTGGAAAGTTACTTAGCTCCTCATAATTGATCAAACAAATCCCTGATATTGGGTAGAGTATACTTATTCTTAATACTAATTTTTAGGTTCCAGATAATCAATTCAAATATAAATTGACCCATATTTCTTAGTAACAAAAAAAGTATCGGCTATGGTGAAACACCTAACCAAATGAATCTTTTACCAAGATTTTCCTAGAGTTTCTTATTTTATTACTAAAACTAAATGAAGTCTATTATATATAGAGTATTTAAAATAAATGTAAAAATATGTATGAGTTATATTGAAAACTCAACTTCATGATTTGGGGGAAGACTATGAAACCCTTTTGAAAAGACATCAACATACTCCTTTACAAAAGGAATATCTTCAACGTTGATTTTCTTCCCAACTATTTGAGATAAATATCCCTCAAAAATTGGTATTAAAACCCATATGATGGATGTAATTTCCATTAAGAGTTCAGGTTCATCCTCACACGGATATAATATTACAGATTTATTTATAATAGAAAATAGAACTTACCTTCCTCAATAATAGATATAATATATACATTGATAGTGGCGATCAATTCCCAAAATTACATAAAATTCAATCAGAGGATGAATAAAATATTTTCAGAAAGAAAATTCCCACAAAATTATATCATAGAGGAGATATATACTTGAGACGTTATTATCCTACCATTAATAGTTTTTACTACAAAATCAACATCCTATCAATGAGGTGGTGAGACAATACCTTTAGAAAATCATATAGATATAAAATAGTGGGTGAAAATAAAATCAAATAAAAAATTGACTTTTCTATATTGGATGATAAGTATAACGTTGTCAGTATATCTTGGAACTTCCATTTCAGCTATAGTAATTTCATATGCCTGGCCTTATCCCCTTTTCTTCCTCAATTGTATGTTCCCTTGATGCTTGGGGGATATGTTTAAGTAACTCCCCATATATTTATAGTTGAAGCACTTAATATCGATGGTTTCTTTCTTTTCCTTACATTCATTATACAGATGAACCTTATATCTTCCCTTGTGATAGACTCTCATTACCTTTAATCATTTTCTATGATGTTTATTTTTACATTTTTTACATGATGGAAATTACATTGTTCCCTTCTTCTTCTTTTATGTGTTATCATTTTCTTAGTTCTCAACTGACCATTTTTCACTTGATTTACCTTGAAGATATATGATATTAAAAATTCCTGCTCAATATTAATGTCAGTTGATATTATATCATTATATACTAAAAATATTTGAGAAAATAATGACCTTTAGAGACTCAGCTTAATCCAATCAAATAAATAGTAAATATTTATTTCTAGATTATATATATAGTCCAAATAATACTTATATAATATTATAAATTTATCCTCATACTTTTCCAAACCTTATTATTTCTCTTTATTTAAATTGAGGAACTTCCACCCTATTTCAATTCGTCATTCTTAAGGGAAATATTTCTCAATGAATATACTTTAAGACTTCTATATTCCATTATTTATATTTTTTCAACCTCTTTAGTGTTATGGATCACTAGTCACCACAGGTCAATATATTACTTAAAAAAAATCCAAAGTAATATTTTCACCTTCATCATATCCCAAATATAGGAATATATTTTTAGTGGAATTAACCCATTATTCAGATACCAATGGATTAGTAGCTCTATAAAAATATGGAGGATTTTATCACATTAAGTGATCCAACATAAGTGAATCACACTATCGAAAATAGGTTTCTCCATATGGGAAAAGTTATTCATCATAACATGATTCTCCTTCCCTAATATGGTCATGATATTTTCAGTTACAACATTAACTATATTGGTTTACTTATGAGGGAAATCCCTATGTTGACTACTTATGTTGATTCCATTTCTTCCATTAGAAAATATCATTAAATAATGTAACACACTGAGTTATATCATAATCACCCTGAGTGTTGAACCATAAAATAAAAATCCATGTAACAGTAAAAGTTCTTAGAAACTATAAGGGATTATCATAATTCTCATGTTAGATATGTTTATTTAAAATTTTGTTCCCATGGTTTCTATTAAAGTTACTTTGATACCAATTGAAATAACCCCAACTCTAGTAACCTAGAGTCAATGTCAAATTTATTACATTTATATAATATATAAGTGATCACATCACTAAGGATTGACCAATTTAGTATTATTAGAAAACCAGATATATACATGATTACCATATTATATTGGAAATATTAAAAAACATAGCATAAGAATCATTTTCTCATCCTTGATATTATTATTAATATATTTCTCCATATCCTTGGGAAAAGATAACAAATAAAGGTAGAGCATAGATGATCAGTAAGGGTTATATGTAATGAAAGATATCATGATTAAATATGAAAAAACTAATATAGTAAGGTAAATAACTTAAAACACATTCAATTTAATCAATGACTTGACAAATAAATCAATCCATGAATAATATCAATGTAATAATCTCATGGATAATACTAACTGAATTCTCAATGAAGGAAATGCTTAATATTGTAGGTCTTGATCTCAGACATCATGATATCTTTACCATTATGTTCCAATGCTAATATAGTAAAATCAATGGGTTGGTATACACAAAAAACCCATTTAATAAGTTTGTCTGACTAGTTTGTCTCCTGAGACACATTGATGCATTAAGAGTCTATCTATAATTGGGCCCACCCATTACTGCACCTATAATGAATTAATAACATATTTAATGTTCAATTTGATTCAAAAAAAATATTCATTGTCAATAAATATCATTATTGAGTAAAGAATACGGAATATTAATATTCCCCCAATTAATCAAATAACTTTCATAGAGAAACAATGTATATAGAAATGATATACTATTATGGAAATAATCATTTAAATAATAAAAGAATATGGATATTTTATTGAAATGAAATTTATAATGAAATACGATCCTAAGAAATTGAATGTTTTAATAGAAAGTTAATTACAACCAAATTAATAATAGAAAAAAGTTGACCATCAATTCATCATAAATATTGGTTTTCAAATAATTTCATGTCATATATAGAATAAAATAATAAAGAAGATAAATATTAGAACATTATTTTATTAAATTGGTTTCTTTTTAAAACCATTTAAATCTCTTAGAATAATTTAAATAGCCTTAAATAGTTATGATAGTGGGAAAATCTATTAATGTCGCATACATTAAAAAAGAATTCCTTTTAACTTTTTATAAAGAAAGTAGAAAATGACCACATTATAAAGGATTAGAAATATTACTTTAATTTTTTAAAAAGTTAAGGATAAATTAATATTTCCTTAATAATTGTTTTTGGTAAATATGAAATAAAATTTTAAAATAATTTTGAAGAATAAGGACAAAGAAGAAAAATATACTAGATCAAAATAGAAAAAAGACCAACTTTCATTTAAAAAATTTCATTGATTGATTCAATTGAAAAATAGAGTAAAAGTTATAAAAAAACATGAAAACTCCTCAAATATATAGAGTATAATAAAATTGGGAGAGTTTGTGGAGTATATATTTTAAGATTTTTTCAATGAAAATATAAGTAATCACATAAAAATTAGATTATAAAATAAATTCTTACCAATTAGGTAACTTTTAAACTACAACCACTTGAAATGATAAAATTTAATTGAAACATTAATCATAATTAATAAATAAATATTAATATTAAATTCATAAAAGTGGAATTATATACACCACATAAAGATAAATATGTGTATAATACCAAATATGTCTCAATGGAGTGGAAATTGAGACAAAATATCTTACCTCAAGTTCAACTTATCTCGTAAGTGATTATAACCACATGTATAGTAAATTTATATTTATTAAATTTATATAGGTAACCATATAACTATTTATAATATCATATATAATATATTTATAACTTATTATAACCCATTTTCAAACAATCTTTTCTTACTGTCATTGTTTTAGGTGTTAACTGTTTCATTTTTCCTGGGAATTGTGGTTCAGTAGTTCCATTCCTTATACTTTGATTATAGTTAAATCATATAAAAAATTATAATTATGATATAAAAATCATAAATATTCATTATATATATATATATATTTACATCCATCCATAATAAGTATAGATATAAAAATGAATAACACTGTTCATGGAGACAGAAGGCCGAACGTACACAAGAACACTATTTTCAATTTTTGATGGAGGTAATGAAAGAAAGGAAAATAATAATTAAACATTAAAGAATAATTATTATATCATATATATTAATTAAATATATCCTTACTACCATCCATGTAAATAGGAAATGAAAAAGGAATCACATCACTTCTTGGATGTGGTAGTCTACACGTACGCACAGATGAGAGTATCGTTTTCCAACAGATTGAAAGGTAAGAAGGTAAATGGAATGTTATATTTTAAGAATACTAATTATGTAATAAATATAATATATACACATTATTTACATATTTATAACCATGCAAGTAAAATGGTGATGAAAAATGAATTACATCGCTATGTGGAAACAATAAGCCGTACATACATATGAACGATGTTTTATCTTTCTGTAGGATGGAAAAGTGGTGTAAAATGGTTATACCATAATAATAATAACATATTAGTATATTTTTCACATTTTTTATTATTATTTTAGGATGTGTACAATAGATTTATAAGAATTAGATGAATAAATAAACTTGAAAGAGTCGGTAAAGATGATTTACTCTTCTTCATTAGACTTTCATTATATCTCTTCTTAAGGATACATGGAATGGTATTTTAAGAAGAAATGAACCTATAATTCATGTATATATATGTTTATAAGATAATTATGTAGGGTTTTTTCAAGCTATGTTTCTTAAATTAGTGTAACGAAAAGAGAGAGTGAGTATCCTTTTATAATTATGGTGAGTGACACACTCATAATTTTTCAAAGTATTAAGATATTTTGAAGTCACTTTCTTGGATAAATGGATGAAAAATGACTTATATTATAATTTTATAAGGTTGTATTCAAAATAAAACCAAACAATGATATTTTATAATGTTTTTAGGTTATTTTAATTTTAATATGTTGGTTTAACCTAATTGTAAAACAATTTTAACGTTAATCGTAGTAATTTTTTTTTCAAAATTAATTTATTATAATTTTACATATATGGTAAAAATTTGGTAAGAAATAGAAAATGTATTAAATTTTATATCATTTATTATCCAAATTTTCCTATTTATTTTTTTTATTATTTTCAAATAATTTAATAATATATCATTTTTCATAAAATATCTTTAATGTCATTTCTGATTATATTTATTTAATTAGATTCTAAATGCATTAGAAAAAATATAGAATTATAATATAAAAATTTTCAACGTCAATAATAAATTATTATTAATTATAATATAATTTTGGTACCATAATTCATCCCAAAAATTTTTAAATGGTTTAAAATCTATTTACTTTGATTTTCACCTACTTGCACAAACACTATGTCAACATTGTATATGCATTTTAGGTAATTATATAATCACTAAATATTATAAAAAAAATTTCCCCCATAAAATTAATTTAATTAAGATCAAAATAAACTTTAATATTCATTCAAAAATTATTTTTATCACTATGTGAACAAATAATATAAATTTAATGGAAAAATAGTGACATTTATTGTTTTTCTTTATTTTAAATAATATAAATTACATTATCAAAGGAAAATGGAGCCCAAATTAAATATATTATAAGTTATTATTTATATGATGAAAATAATCTCATCTAGTGAGATAAATTCAATTTTTGGATACATTTTTAATACCTTATCACATTATTTTTAACCTTAATTACTAGATTTAGCCTTTATGATGTTGATAAATTTTACCACTATTCCTTTTCCTAAATCCTAAAATAAAAGGAAAATATTTAAAAAAATTTAAAATCCCAATTTAAAATATGGAATAAATTTTATCAAATTAAATTCTTATATGTTTTAGAAATTAATTTAAAAATAAATCTAAAAAATGTGATGAGAAACAATTTTCCAGAAAAATGCATTTTTAAGCCTAAAAAATTAACTTATATAAAAATCATATAAAGTGATTATACTACTGGAATTACCTAGTTATTTTAAATAAAATTTATCTTATATAAATTTAATATCAAGTCCAAAATATAATGGACATTTAAAATTACTTGATTTAAAGGAAAGGAAATGCAGTTTTATAAAAACTAGTATTTTTCACTTTTACCTGGAAAAAATATTTATAGAGAAATACCCAAAATTCAACATATAATAATATTTAAATTTGTATTTTAGAAAGTAAATAATTTTTATAAATTTAAATTTCTAAAATTTAAATAATTTAATTATAATATTCCCACACAAAATGCAATAAAAATCATTTTTGAAGAAAAATTGTTATTGAAACATAAAATGGATTTATTCAAAATTAAGTACTTATTTCCTAATAGTTAATAAATACATTTAAATTAAATAAAATATTTATACATATTTTTTCATAATGTGTTTACTTTTATTCATACCAAACATTCCAATGTCTCTGTGATAAGATTTCAATAGTTTATTGTGGTTTGTTTAAAATTAGTGTTTCATGTGAAGAAAGATATCAAAGAAATTAGGTTTATTTATAGAGAAATATATCCTAAAATATCATAGCATTACAGTTATTCTTATTTTGTGAACACATAAACTTATCTAAATACAACTCTATTTCCATTTCTCTCGTTCTCTTTTCTTGGTACATCAAGTCTTTATTATTTATAGTATCATCTCTCTCCTTTGTTTCTTTCTTTTAACTTATAGAACATGCATATGTACAAATAGTGAGGACTCTATCTTTCTCAATTTATTCTTATTACTCATTGAATATACATTCATCAATTACATGATTATAATTTTCAGGAATATTATATCTTAAAACTCTAGTAATACTTGATATCCCCATCTCCCATTTTCACATAGTTTCCAAAAAATAAGTATTTCAAATATTCTTAAAAAATCAATATCTTGACACTAATATTATCTAGTATTCATTTTTTCATCCACTTTTATAAATTAGTTTGAGGTTTCAACTATATCAATCCTCACGATTCATTATGTATATTATTCTTCTTCTACTTTTAAATTCTCTACCAAATCCATGCTTTAAACTTATTTTGAAATCATATAAATGTTCCTGATGATGTGGAATACCAGCTTGAAATATTTATATTATTACTATGATGTGTATATTATCTTATAAATCAAACATTGTACTTATCCAATTCTCCTTTCATCTTATATTTTCATGAAAAAACACCTTAAAAAATTTTCAAAGTGTAAAATTCATACGATGCAATAGGAATTTCTAAACAACTCATAAATTCATAAGATCATCTCAAATATATATTCTCCTACCTTTTCCATTTTATTATATCAACTTCAAAGTCATACGTACGATCATTATAAGTCATATGCTTAGAAACTAATAGTTTTTAACTCACCACATGAAATATTTGAACACACTTTCTCATTCTTCTGGTTCATCATCATCTATACTTCTCATAGTATCTTGTGATGTGTCATTAAAACAAACACTCTAGAACTAACTAAATATATAATTAATCTTTAATCATGATTCCCATTCAATCTTCATGATTTTTTATCTTTTAGTTAGACCAACACATCATCTTAATTATTTCTCATTTCCTCGAAATGTATTAATTCTAAAAATAAAATATAACCACGATTTATTCTATGGAATGGTATAAATTATTTTTCCCATTTTGAAGCTTATCAATAAGTAATTCAGCTTCACACATCTATCTAACTTACCCTTACATATCTATAATAAATTTATGATAATCCTGATGTACGTGAAAGTAATCTTTATACAGATACTGTATTACCTTGATGTAGTCAGTGTAGTGCTAGGACACCATTGTGCAACATCTAAACCAACCACACATAACATTGGATCAAACATTCACATTTCACAAAAATTCTTACAAAGTCAAAGAATGTAACAACCCAAACTTGATAATAATTGTATCCTAAATAAATGTGTGTTATATTATATAAGTATTACACACATAGAGAACATAGTGAAAAAACAACATTTTAATTCATTAATAAAAATAATTACATTATCTAATGTCAAAACCATAAAAACTCCAAATATTACTAGGGGGTAAAATATAAAATAAAAATACTATAATATGAAAATTTGGATCACCCTGATTGGCTAGAATCATCTCTCTCATGAACAAATCTATAAAAAAGAAACAAAATATCAGTAAACAAATTGACATTATAAAAAAGGGAAATGTAAAAACTTGAGATTAATTGAGTTGAATAATTAATGAAGGAATAAATTTGTATTTATAGGAGGTAATGTGATCATTTAAATAGTAATGTGAGTAATGGAATAATAACCTGGCCATTGAGAATAGTGACAATACCATTGGAATAGTAATTTAACCTAAAAAGAATAAATTGTGATATAAATATTATTGATCATGTGTAATTTAAGTAAATATAATTATTATATTACCAAAACATAAATATAATGATTAAAAACACAAAGAAAATATAGGCCCATTTTTAGTAAACTGTATTTTAAAGTATTTCATAAAAACATTATTTTTTTATTAAAAATTAAAATGACCTATATTAGAAAATTATTTTGATAAAATTAATATCATTTTTTAAATCATCATGCGGAAATTTTCCAAGGGATATTTTTTGGTAATTTTCTCAAATACTTCAATTTTCAGGTGAATAGTAAAGATACCTTTTTTATAACTAGTAAATATTAAATAACATCATTCATGATTTAATAATGACCAAATATTTTATAGAACATGAATCTCGACCAAAAAATATTTAATTGGATGAATGATTTATTAAAATACAATTAACATGATTTCCAAACCTAAAAAGTACTTTCCAATGCCAAAAATCTAATGTATTACATGAAAATACTATTTTCTCAATTTTCCACCTATACTTTTAATTAAGATAATGAATTCCAATTATAAAGTGATTCAGAGTCTTAAAATCATGTTATTTAATTCAAATATGGTTTATAATATAAAAAGTATCACTATTACGAGGTTTACCTTAAACATCTAATTTTATTCTAAAAATACCCATATCCTCAAGTATAAATAAACGCTCTCACTCCCCTTGGAAAACCAATCCAACCTCAATTTATAAATCCAAATATCTATCCAATTCCTCTTTATTAATCCTCTTAACATACATAGGGATGTTCTGGATCCATCTAACTCTAACCATTAAAGTATTTTTGTGGTGTAGAGAAGAAGCAACATTGAGAAGAGGGACGTGAAAAAATGATGAAACAAAGAAGAATTTAAGGTAATGGGATTCTAAAAACTAACTCCCTTTATTTGGGTTATCCCCATTTCAATTAATTTTAGGTATGGATATACTAATAACGTTCCCTAAAAATCCTTTCACTATTCACACCTTTATATTTAGGGATATACATGTTTTCACCTTGATTTATAAGCTAAATACAAATATTTTCAAAAAATAAATTTATTTCCAAATCACATATTTTATTCCTCTTGAGTTGCTTATTCTTCACTAAAGAAAAATGATTTTTATGCCAAATTTATTTTATCAATTTCATTTTGGAACCCCATGTTTGTTCAAGAAATCATTCTTTATGAAGTTCTTATGAAACTTATCACATTCCATGCATAATTTCATGAATATGATTATTATACATTCAATATGGAATGCATGATTATGTAAATATTATGATGTTACGGGTGGGACTAGAGTTATATTAACCACTAATTCATTGGGTATTATGATTTATCTCATAATATTATGTGTTTTATGCATGAACATGATGCTATATTTGTTCAAAATAACGATGTTCTGATTTATGCATATATTTTATGCATGAACATGATTCTAGATTTATTCAAAAACTATGTGGTTTTTAACTACTATGACATGATGTTTCATTTTTATGCATCACCACATTCCATGAATGTCTAAATGTCTTCCTCATGTTTATGATTAACACCCCAAGCTTGTTACATGATTGTAATGACTATTCTCACCCATGTACTGTTGATTCATGTCTCTTATTTCTCATTCCCCTTACCAGTATTTTAGCTCACCCATTTCTTTGATGTATATCCCTGGGTAACAACATATAATTATAACATGAAATATTTTAAGTGGATAAATAATAATTTTAATATTTTTTTTATTATGTATAAGTGATGCATGATCCTAATTTTCCAAAGATACTAAAACTTTAGATAATTTAATGTATAACTATTGTGTCATTTTTTTCTTTAAAATGATGTATTAGTCATAGAAGTAAAAGAAGTGTCACTAAAATTTATATCAGAGTTATGGTTTAGTTAATTTGAGAATTGAGATTATAAAACATCAGTGAAAAACCTTAGGATAAGTTTAAGTATAGGTAAACATCGAAGAAGATATCTTTTAGAAGAATTATAAACATAAGGATCCCATAAGATACACCTTTAGAGTTAATTACAAAAAATAATAAATTATTTATTCATTATTTGTTGTCTTACATTTTGTTCAAACATTTTCTATTTTAAAAAATGGTGGGAACTAGGTGAAAGTAGGCCAACAACTCATGTGAGGGACAATGCAAATATTGTATGAATGAAATCCTTAATGACATGGGTGGTGGAGTTCAAAACATTATGGAAATTATTACCGAACCGTCTTAGGATATGAAAAATAACTTGAATGACATTAAAATTCTACCTTCACCCTAGAAGGATCAACTAGAACTTGAAGCCTTTATAGGGAAAATAAAACCGATGTTTAGTGGATCTTTTGACCAAATTTTCATAGAACAGTGTTTTAACTCAATGGAGAAGATATTTTCTATGCTCCACTACTCTGAGAAGGAGTCGGTGAATTGTTACATCTTTTATTTAGATGGAAAAGTAGATTAATGTTGGGAATTGATAAAAAAACTAATCTGAAGTTTAAAAAGGAAGATATAGAGTGGGAATACTTTAAGAAAATATTCCTTAACAATCATTTCCCTCAAACTCTTTGAAAAAATATGGCGAGATAATTCTTAGAGTCTAAGAAAAAGAAAGGTGAATATGGAACAACTTATGAATAAAACATTACAAGTCAAGAAATATATTCCTTGGGTTTTTTATCAATAATGATAACAAAATAGATAGATTATTTAGTGGTTTAAAACCAAACCATTTAAAGGATATATATATTTGAGACTTCAGAAGTTATGAAGAAGTGTTTTGATGTGATCTTAATGTAGAGATGGAATTTGGATATTGGTCCTATTTACATGGGGATAAAAAGATAATAAAGGAGTTTCATGTTTTTGGGGAAAATTAAAAAGGAGGAAAGAGGATCCAACCACCCAGATGTCAAAAATGTGGGAATAAGCATAATGGATATTACCTCAAAGTTACTAGTAAATGATTAAAATATGGAATAAAAGGACACCAAGATCATGAATGTTCAAGTGAAATGATGAAGCCATGAGATATGATGGAGTAAAGGAAGTAAAATCAAAATGCACCTACCATGGATCAATGGTTCAATAATAGGGATCCGAGGAACTTTGAAATCCAGTGCACGAAACCACGAGTCCTTGAGGGTAATGAGGGTTATCAAACACCAAATCCAAAGGAGAAAGGGAAATATTATTCCATCACTACAACTTAAGTGGAGTGTGAAACCGAATTATTACATGTTACACTTTGTATTTACTCAATAATGGAAAATGTTTTTTTATTCTAGTTCTATAAATTCCTTTTTATTTTTCAAATTTTCTAGAACCATTGAATCGAAGCCCTGATACGTTGATGTAGAGATATCTATAAAAACATAGTGGTGAAATCATTACAACCTAATTGTTGGTCTCCACTCTTATTTGCTTATGTGGGAATATTCTTCCAAGGAATCTCATAATCCTTTCCCAGGTGGAATTCAATGATATATTGGGGATGGATTGGCTCTAATTATATAAATAACACATCAAATGTCGGGAAAAGGAAATCTCTTTTCATATTTTGAACCATCCCATGATCCTCTACAATTTTAAGGAAGATCATGAATCTCCTTCGGAAAATCCCTCAATGGTGTGGGTGTTGATATCCTGTTAAGCAGAACACCTTTAAAAAATGGTTGAGTTAAAGGAAAGTATCAACCTTCAGAAAATTCCCATTGTGAGGGAATACACTGATGTTTTTCCAAAATATTTACCCATACTTCCCTGAAATCATGAGGTAGAGTTCTCAATAAAACTTATATCTAGAGACACGTAAATCTCTAAATACCTCCATATGATGGACTCTATTTAATTGGAGGAGTTAAAGAAGTATCTTTAAGAGAATTCGGACAAAGGGTTTGTACACCTTAGTGCATCACAATTGGGTGTGCCAATGCTCTTTGCAAAGAAAATGGATGGATCAATGTGTCAATGTTTCAAGTATTGAGATCCTAACAAGATCACTATGAAGTACAAGAATCCCCTGTCAAGGATAGATGACTTGTTCTATCAACTAATAAGATCTCAATACTTATCGAAGGTGGATCTTTATTTTGTAAATCATCAGCTAAAGGTGAATGGGGAAGTTATTCATAAGGCTTCTTTCCTTATAAGGTATGGATATTATGAGTTGTCTCGAACGAGCCTGAGTCGACCTTGAACCTTTCACCTAGGGAAGCTTGAGAAAAGTCCCTAGTGGCGTTCCTGATCCTCCCGTGATGGAGAAAAGCACTGAGTACATCAATAGAGTACAGGAGGGAACAATTTTTCCCAAAAAAAAAACACGGCCAAAATAGAGGAAAGAAATAGACATCCCAATAAACATTTATAAAAAATTAAATTGAACGACGTTCGTACAAGAAACTGAAAATAAAACTGAACCATAAAACTGAACCAACTGAACCAGACAACCAACTAACTCCACGTGACCCCCATGGTCACTATCCAACAAAATGGTCACACGTCACCCAAGGTGATCGAACTCAAGCTGAAACCTACACAAGTGATAAAAATAGAATGAGACTATTGGCGTGAGTATAAAAACTTAGTAGGTTATCCAGATATTCTATTCACAACTCACATAATTTAAATTAAAAGAAACATCAATTTCATGTTTTAAATACAAAATATAAAGGTATGTTTTCCAAATGTGGTCCCATGCTATAAAAATTACCAGAAAAAACTTTCAAGTTGTATAAATAAGAATTCTAGTAACAATATTCAAAGAGGTAAAATTCAAAAATGAAAATGGTTTTAAAGAGGGCTGCTTTAAAGAATATACAATTTTAAATAAAACACAAATTCTACTTAATTTACCAACCAAAAACACCATATGCCAATGGTGAGTACAAAATAGCCAATGAACACAAGTCACGAGAACACCCCTAGGCACTAGTTAGTTGTGAGCCCCAGGTACCTCTTATCTCGGCGAAGGTAACCTAATAAATATCTATTTTTGTGCACACAAGACACTATTATGAAGGATACCCATAACATAGTGTTCCCCCAACAACATAATAATCATAGTTTAGTTAGTTTTTTTATCGTCAAACTTCCTATGGGAATTAGGGGCCGAACCCTACGGGATCACTAGCACACTAGCACACGTCCGCCGACATAGATTCCCAGGATTCCCTTTAGTGATCAATAAAGTTGCACATATTATCAAATACACTTTTAACATTGTAATTCCATTCCCAAACCATAAACACACAAACATCCCATAAACATGCTTCACATTTCTTTCACAGATCAATAAACCACTTAAAACATTCGTAAAACAATTTCAAGTAGTTTAATCAGTCTTTCCACATAAAAATCATTCAAAAAAACTCTTTTAAGGATAAAAACACAACAAAAACATATGAAACCATATTTTTAATCCATAAAAACATTTAATAAAATCATTTCATGGACTATAAAATAATCCCAACTGATACAACATGGTATATACACGTAAAACACTCATTCTTTATTTTTATGAAAGGCAAAATGGGCCTTTAAACATTTTACCAAACCAAAATTTTTCAAAGACACAAATACCAAATTTAATAAGGAGGTGAGAAACCAATATTTTAAGATTCAAAAACATTAGTAACCACCATGAAATATTCATATTGAATATCCATTATACAACCATTTTAATAAAAGTTCCAAAGGGGCCTTCCATTGGAAACACATGTCAAAACACCTTAAAAACCAATACAAATTATTTCTAAAAACCAAAAACTTATTGGAATCCACATAAAGAACCTGAAAATTTTCTTTTAATTATTTCAATATGACTATAAATCCAAACCAATCATTTTAAACCACAATCAACACATAAAAGTCAACTGGGAAACGTACTGAACACATGACTTCCACTTTTTAACAAAATAATTCATTTTATGGACTTGAAAAGGAATAAAACAGAAATGGAATGCCATAAATTTATTCAAGATACAGAACCATGTTCAAAATAGCACAAAAAATGTGAGAAATCAATGAAATATTTTGAAAAAAACATGTGGTGTGCACCATTTTAACAAAAATACACCACTTTACACAAAATAAGGTTTGAACCGCTACTTTGCACACCAAAAAAAATTATCCAAAGCATAAATTACATTTTTCATAGTACGAGGAAGGTGGAAAAAATGAAACAAAAGGATTTTCAATAAAAACGTCAAGTGAAATTGGAAACCTACCTCAAATCCATGGAGGAATGGAAACACACACCCAAAAACTCCTACAGTGAGTTCCAAAACCCTAGATCTAAAAATACCAGACCTAATAGAACAAAACCCCCAAAAAACATTGGTAAAACATAAACCTAGTTTGATCACGACCATTGGAGAATATAAAACCATGAAAAATTGGAATAATAAGGAATATGGAAGAGGAAGGAGAATATTTTGATGAAGAAACCATGAATAATCACTAACCTTTGGTGAGAAATCACCCCAAAATCGGTCTAAAATGAGGTATAAAGGAGGAGGAGATCCTTCTGTTCGATATCCAACAGGTAGGGCTTCAAGGGGGAGGTTGAATCACCCAAATTGGATTTTTAGAGTGAACATTATTAAGACTATAAGTGGCTACACGGTTTGGAAAACCATGCTCAAACCGTGCGAGGGATACTAGAAAGAATCTGCAACTTCGCATGGTTAGGTTTCACGGTTTGGAAAAAATGTGATCAAGTTGTGCAGCCTAAAAAATTGGATAAAAACCATCAAATGAAACCCCAAACACTAGGAAACCCCACCCAATGATTATTGAATGATTTAAACCCAAAAAGGTGACACTGTGCGTGTCAAAAACTCTCCAAAACACAACTTTATCCAAACAAAAACCAAGGAAAACCAAGAGTGAAATATTATACAATGAAAACACTTTAGAACTCAACCCCCATCACACCTAGGAGCTGGAAAAAATACCAGGATTACCAAAGAACCAGACTATAATCCAAAACCTGAAAAACTGGGTGTGACAATTATCCCCACCATTAACGCTCTCCGCCCCCGTAAAGCCATAACACATTCCAGCTGACTGATCAACACCTGAGGATTCAAAATCAACACGATCCAACCTCATCCTATAAGGAAATTTCACTCAAAAAATGGAACTTAAACATCTTGATAGAAACAAAACAAAAACTCAGAACCACTTCCTAAGAACAGATGGAAATTTTAAACTGCTATATATCCAAAGCAACATAACACTTCCCCAAATAAAAGAGGATACAAAGAAACCAAACACCAATAAAGAAATATACAACAACCAGATTAAATCGAAGCCAAAAAATAGATCACCAGCAGAGGGGAGGCCCAAAGAGACTCCCCACCATTAAATTTCAACTAGCATCCAACAACTCATTAAGAAAGAGAGTAACAAGACACTTAGTGGGTCTCCCCACCATTAAGAATCATCTAATAATGACCAACTGATCATTCCACATCAACTAGAGTTGGGACTTTCCCTCATGGGCCAACCAAAACTCTTCTACCACAACCTTCCCAAGCTAATAAGAACACAAGTTAAGTAAAACACATCAAGGGCATTTAAATTACCCACTACCGAATGAAGGAGACAAGAACTGTACGAAAACTTCCCGCACAGACCGAAAACCTCCACCACATTGGGAGGGGAGGGAAGGGGCCCATTGATTGTACAACTGAAACCAAAATAGAAAACTAACCAACACTAGACTCCTATTAAAGGGTAAAACCCAAGACCTCAACCAAATCATATTGGCGGTCCACACAAGGACACTGATTAGACACCTGCATTTAAGAAGGAATAATCACATACATTTAATGAGGGGTAATTCCACCATGCTCTTTGAAACCAGGAGAATCTTGAATTGATAGAGGACCCATAATAGGAATATTGAAATTTCCTCATCGCAATGGTAGATGTACACACTTAACCCAACCTCTCAAACCCTTGGGATTCCTGACTACGTGCAAGCTTCAATCTGGGATCTATGGCTGGAGCTCTGATGTGTAATACATCTACTACCTCACAGTCAGGAGATGCTAATTCCTAACTGAGACCCCTTATTCTAATGCCACATAATGCCACATAAATATCCTATGTAGAAACAAAGGACAAAGACACACAGTGAAACTCACTTCTTCAAAGAAGAAAATTTTACCTAAATAAGGGCTAAGGATACACACCACTATTCTCCCCCACTCCAAATGAGGAGTAGAAAGAACAAGGAATATGAAAAATAACCTCAATATCACTGATAAAAACAACCACAACTGAGATAATTACCATAATAGGAGGTCCCATTAAATCAAACCCAAATATCTCTCTATTCCCACAACAAGTTGAGGAATCCTCCAAAGAGGTGGATTTAATATTTGAAATGAAACCTTAGGTTTATAAAATTAAAAGCATTCCAACAGAGAATTATCTATTGACACATCAAAACATCTAACACATCTTCAGAAACCCACTGAACATTGCTCCTAAACTAAGCCACCAATAAGATTCCATCTCAAGATATAAGAAGAGTATTACTTCCAGATCAAAAGGAAGTATACCAAAAGAAAAAACACTTATGATACATAATAAATACCAGTCAAATAACCATCAATTTATAAACAAACATCACAATTTTTCATCTCAAAACAGTTTTTTAAAATGAACAAACTTGGTGGACTTTCTCACTCACCAATAGTGTTCCATAGAGTCTCACTCACATGAACATTTCTGTGCCACTCCATGCACCCATACAATCACTCCATACTAGAAATCTATTCACATTCCAATATTCCACCATGCATGTGATAACCCATGAACAAACCAACGACTAAAACAAGAATCCGCATTTTCCAAGCCAAAACAAAACATTTTTCTCTATTCATAAATCATGTACCTTCCAAAGGTGAACTAACCACCAATTCAAAAACAATTTTCAGATTCCCACACAATTTTTTTTTACTATTCTTGAAAAAGAAACCCCATTGGTCTCTATCAAAATCATCTCCCTTTATTTGAAACATTTTTATTCAACATCTCAACAAACCACACATTTTCAAGAACTATTTGATTAAGAACCCATTCTATTTCTTTTAAAACATCTTAAGAAACAACCATTATATTCCAAACAGACCATTCCTCATTTCAAAAATTCACCCAAGCTTCTTTCCATAAACAAACAGCCACAAAGTCCAAAACACTTTTCAGAAAACACCATCCCGTCAAAACCAATTTCTGAAACCATTTCCTCAAATTCAAACAATTTTAAATTTCCCAAAACATCCCATTTAAAACAATATTTCAGAATCACTTTAAAATAATACATGCATTAAGAACATTTTATTTCAATATCCCATATGATTAGATTAAGGAAATTCAATTACGTTAAATAATTTCGATTTTATTCCCAATATTTGTTTCAAAAAAACCCAAATTTTCAATGTATTTGTTATATAAAATTTTGAATAATAATTTTACTCTTCTCACACAAGGATTTTCAAAAAAAAAAATACATAATTCAAGAAAGGTACAAGAGACCCACAAAAGGGATCTAGTGTCGGTGGGTGACTTGACCATATAGTTAGCGACCATACGTCAAACATACCACCAACACATAGATACTTATTAGAACCATGACCCATCTCCATGTGACTTAACATGCTCTGCTAGATCATGGAGACCATTAGTCCAACTCCCCTTGTCGTATCCTAACACTAAATGATCAACATAACCTAAGAAACTACTAAAATTGGACTTCCCATGGGCACTCGAGGATCAGAATGAGAAAGAGTTCACGATGCTCTTCCCAAACTTACCCCTCAAGTCCTGAAAATCATACTCCATCTACCTTGACATCCCCAAATAATAAAGGTTTCTCTGAAAAGGCTGCCAAGAGATGACCTTCTTTGATACCATTTTTTCACGAACCATCCCAAGTCGACCCTGAACCGGTCACCTATG
Organism: Viscum album; assembly: GCA_963277665.1. Lineage (NCBI taxonomy): Eukaryota > Viridiplantae > Streptophyta > Magnoliopsida > Santalales > Viscaceae > Viscum > Viscum album. Next base: position 1,914,767,546 of record OY728155.1, read on the forward strand.
ATAACCCGTGACAAGTCCCTAGAGGCCTTCCCTATCTTCCTGGGATGATAAAAAGCATCGACGGAATCAATAGAGTATAACAGGGAAAAATATTTCTGAAAAATAAACAAAAACAAAACAACGGAAATAATTAGATAACCCAATAAATAGTTATACAAAATTAAATTGAACAATGTTTGTACAAGAAACTAAAAATACAAATGAACTAGAAAACTCAACCAACCTAACTAGACAACCAAATAACTCCATGTGACCATGATTTTCACTCTCTAAAAAAATTATCACACATCGCCCATGGCGATCGAACTCAAGATAAAACCTACACAAGGGCTAAAAATAGAAAAGACCATATGCGTGAGTTTTAAAACATAGTAGGTTAACCTGATATTCTATTCTCAATTCACATCCTTTAAAATAAAAGAAACATGAATTTCAAGTTTTAAATACAAGATATAAAGGTATGTTTTACAAATGAGGTCCCATACTATAAAAATTACCAGAAAAAAACATGTAAGTTGTATAAATAAGAATACTAGTAAAAATATTCAAAGAGGTGAAAAGTCAAAATGAAAATAGTTTTCAAGAGGGATTATTTAAATAATATTCACTTTTAAAAAAACACATATGCTGCTGAATTTAGCAACAAAACACACCGTATGATGACAATGAGTACCAAATAGCCAATGATCACAAGTCATGAGAACATCCATAGGCACTAGTTTGTTGTGATCCCCAGGTACCTCGTATCTCGGTGAAGGTAACCATAATAAATATCTGTTCTCATGAACACGAGCCACTAGTAGGGAGCATAAACATAACCTAGTGGTCCCCCAATAACATCATCATTATAGTTTAGTTAGTGTTGTCATCATCAAACTTGCTAAGTGAAATAGGGGCCAAATCCCACGGGATCACTAGCATACAAGTACACATCCTCCCACCTAGATACTCCTTATTTCTTTTAGTGCTCAATCAAGTTACACATTTTATCAAACACACTTTTCACATGAAAATTCCATTCCCAAACCATAAAAAGACAAACAAACCACTAAAATGCTTCAAATTTATTTCACGGATCAATAAACAACATAAAATATTTGTAAAACAATTTCAAGGAGTGTAATGAGGCTTTGCACATAAAAATCGTTCAAAAACACTCATTTAAGGTTAAAAACACAACAAAACCATTAAAAACCATATTTTTAAGATCTAATTTTTTTTACAAAATCATTTAATAGACCATAAAATAATCCTAATTGATGGAATATGGAATATAACTGTAAAACAATCATTCTTTATTTTTAAGAAAGGCCAAACATGCATTTGAACATTTTAACAAAAAAACATTTTTCAAAGCCACAAATAAAAAATTTAATAAGGATGTGATAATCCATCATTTTAAGATTCAAAAAATGGTAACCAACTTGAAAATATTGAGATTGCATATCCATTACACAACCCTTTTTATAAAAGTTCCAGACGGGCCTTCCATTGGCAACACATGTCAAAACACCTTAAAAACCAATATAAATTCTTTATAAAAACCAAAACCTTCTTGGAATCCACATAAAGAACCCCAAAAAATTTATTTTCCTACTTCCAATATTATTATAAAGCCAAACCAATCATTTTAAACCACACTCAACACATAAAATCCAACTGGGAAACTTACCGAACACATGACATGCACGTTTTAACAAAACAATTCATTTTATGGACTTGAAATGGAATAAAAAACAATGGAATGCCATAAATTTATTCAAGATACTAAACCATGTTCAAAATACCACAAAATATGTGAGAAAGTAAAGATATCATTTGAAAAAACATGCGATGTGAACTATTTTAACAAAAATACACCACTTTACACAAAAAAGGTTTTCACCGCTACTTTGCACACCAAAAAAATTATCCAAAGCATAAATTAAAGTTTTTAGAGTATGAGGAAAGTGAAAAAAATATGAAACAATTGGATCATAAATAAAAATGTCTTGTGCAATGGAAAACCTACCTAAAATCCACAGAAGTATGGAAACGCACACCCGAAAACTCCTGCCGCGGGTTCTGAAACCATTGATCTACAACGACCAGACCTAATATAACAAAACCCCCATAAAAAACATGGGGCAAAAATAGCCCTAGGTTGATCATGACCATGGGAGAAGAAAAAACCTAGAAAAATTGAAATAAGAAGGATGAGGGAAGAGGAAGGAGAAGAGTTTGATGAAGAAACAATGAAGAATCACTAACATTTGGTGAGAAATAACCCCAACATTAGTCCAAAACGAGGTATAAAGAAGGAGGGGCGCCCTCTGGTCGATATCCAATAGGTAGAGATTCAAATGGGTGTTGGAATCACCTAAATAATAGTTTTTAGAGTGAATGTTTTTAATCCTGTAAGTGGTTTCATGGTTTTACTGCACAGTTTGGTAAACCGTGCTTAAACCATGCGGGGGCTACTAGAAAAAATCTGCAACTTTTCATGGTTAGGTTACAGGGTTTGGGAAAACTATAACATGACAAGTATTTACAATTTTATTTATAATAGAATTCACGGATAACTAAGTCTTTACAAACACCACTTTGTTATAACCTAGCCAAGTAAACACAAGTTTGTCTCTTCTATGATATGAATTTTGAAAATCTGACATACACAGTTGTGATCAATAAGTTATTTGGAGTCTGATAAGAAAATATTAATTTTTGGTAAATAGTAACCTACCCTTATGAATAGTGACATAACCTTATAAATAGTGATATACTCTAATGAATAGTAACCTTACCTATAATAGTATATAAATAATATTCAAGTGGAAGTATGATATACCTATGTTTTCAAATAAGTAAATAAATGTTTTAAGACTATTTTTTAGAATAAATTATGATTTTAATTAAATATTAAATTAATAATATTTATAAAATTATTTTTTAAAAATGGAATTCATTTATTGATTCTACACATCGAAAAACGGTTAGGGTGAATTTCTGGTATTTTTTTGAAATACACGATTTTTTGATGATTAGTGAAATACGGTAAAATACCATATATAAATTTATCAGTTAAATACACTATTTATGACATCATAAGTGATGTAAGACCAGTTTTTTTCGAACTCCAATTCATTTATTACTATTCTTGATCATTTAATCATCACTATTTTTGGTCTTGAGGGAAATAAATAACGTAATGGTTAAAAAATTGTGAAAACCCTCTTCTCCTCCACTATGAACCCCCCCACTCCATCTTCTCTTCACTCCTCTAAGCCTTGAAGCTCTTCAATGATTTTCCCAATTACCCTTACTGAGTCACTCCTAATTTCCAAGAATCTCTTTGTCTTGAAAAAATACCAAAACCCTTTCCCTTAACTAGGTTCTCAAAGAGGCTATTTCATGAGGTAAAGCACCCTTCTTTTTCATTTAGTTTCATTTAAATTTATCTTATTTTATTATCCTCTCCTAACCTCCTCTATACAAATAACCATGATAACTATAGTATAATCTATATACTGGAATTATATCATGTGAATGGAATACCCATAATCAATATTCTTACTCCCTTCCTTTTATTTTTATAAATGAAATCAACATCCGTTAGGTTCCAATTTATAACTTCATGGACGACCAAGTTTCGTTCTTCAATTTATAATTCATTATGGGTCATGAAACAATTTTTATTAATTAAAAAGACTATAATATATGTATTATAATCTAATTAATATTCATTAACCAGTATATGTACATATTATAAATTTATATGACCAAACTAGTTCATAATAATTCAAATACCGCAAAAAAATCGAAGTGGTTGTCATCTAATAATTCATCCTCATTCAATGAAACCAAGTGATCGAAATGAAAATTAAAAATTATGGATGTTCATAAATAATATTTAATTTAAATTATAGATTTTTAAAACCATTACACATGAACTCCATTGCTTAAAAATAAGAGAACTGATTATGGAAATCAAGAAAATGAACATCCAGAACGACGAAATTTGATATTATAACTTATCAATAAGGAAATAAATAAAATAAAAATAATTATGATAGACTAAATAAATGTATAATAGGTTATTAATTAAGTTATTAATGAGTCTAATTTTATATTCCAGGACCATAAGTTCAAGAGGGGAACACATTCATACTTAAGGTAATGATTTTTTCACCCGAACCTCCATTTTCATTCTGGTTACTTTTATTGTCTAATTAACTAAATTAAATTATTTTCTATTATTGTTAAATCCTAATAAAATCCGTGTGACAATTATATATATGTTTATAAACCATAAATCTTCCTTATTTTATGTATATTTACACATTTTAAAAGGAACTTTCAAAATTGTTTCCAAAATACAATCTCGATTCAAGGGAATTTCTCAAATCCATACCTATTTTCAAGAGCACTATATAATCTGTTTTTAGAAACTATTATATTTATAAAATCACTCATTTTATTATGAAAATACTATCTTACTTAACTTATGGTTTTATACAATGATTTTTCCAGAATAAATATTCTTTTCAAAATAAAAGTATATTTATCTCAAAAATTGCTTAATGATTTTATAAGAGTATTTTCGTCTTATTCAAAACTCTTATTGATTCTTATGTATTATTGGGTTTAATAATTTATGATGTCATATACGATATTTTATTGAATGGTTTATGGATAGTTTTATTGTTGATTATCTAACCTAAAACCATTCACCATATTACTCGGAATGGTTAGTGTTTTATGTTTAATGAATGGGGAAAGTTAGTTACATTTCATATGATAGTTTCAATATGAATGTATATTTTGTTTATGTTTATCCCAACTCACATGAGAAATTCATTATAATTATTATGTGATGAGTGGGGCCCTCTATAGCCCCCGATGCATCAGTAGGTTTCATGAGACAAATATATGTGGAATTGGCCGAGTCCTTTCCCAATTTGATATATAGTTTTGGTCGAGGCCTTAATTATTTTTAGACGTCTTGGGAGAGATCTTGAAAAAATGTTTCAGAATGTCCATATTATGAACTTATCTCATTATGAAGATAGTAATTTAAAGTTCATGTTGTTACTTGACTATTAGAATACCCATGATTATGTTATATTATGGCAATATTTACTCAGCTCATATTCCTGCCATATTATGTTCAAGTTTATTTTTAAAGGTATGTGCTTTCAATTATTCACCATGTATAATATCTATGTAATCTTCCATTGTATTTATTACTCTTACTGAGATTTTTATCTCACCCCTTTCTTGTGTTTCATTTTCCCATGATATGAAGAAGTAAATTTTGAATGACTTGCATGCATAATCTAGGAGGCATGGATGTTTCTAATGGAATAAATTAGTGTTTTTTTCCTTTAATGATGAAATGTTGAACTTATATATCTATCTTTTTTCCAAATCTACTAAACTAATTGGTCCTTCAGGATTTATATTCCTTGTTTTAATTCCAATGTATTAAAATAAGGCACCGTCTCTGGGCAACTGGGGTCGGGTCCTTACAATTGGTACCAAATGAAGTTTAGTAGAAATACTAGAAACTAGATTTAGAAAATGTAAAATAGGGAACAAATCCATTATATAGTCTTTGAGGACAATAATACAAGAACATCCTGGTATTTTGGTAAGGACTAGATTATTTGGATATTTCTATCAAATAACACCCTTCCTGGATACAAGAAGGTAGAGGTGGCTCTAGTATAGATTCATATAGGAGTGAAAGCTATGACAAGGAGTTTCAGGAATGACTTGGGGTATCTTGGTACATGAAAATGGGCCTTGATGCACTCTTGGTATTGACACTCCTGGGTTATATGCTTAGGATAATTCAGATTTTGTTTACAAACAATTATGAAGGATTTTTTTCCCAAAGTAACGAAAGTATATGGTTTTAGGATTTATGATTTATAAATCTGTGTTATGTGCTATACCATGTTTAGAGATATAAAGAGCTCACAATTTTATGAGATAATATATAATATGTATTTTATTAGAAATGGTTCATAGTAGAAGGAATGTGAACTTCACCAATTCACGTGATGAGAAGAGTAATAAGGATCATATCTATGATGGTCTTAATCCATCATTTCAAAGGAATATTGTCTCTCATGTATCCTCATCATACGAGGAAATAGTATCATATGTTGAAAAGGAATTTAAGGACTTCTTTGAGTCTTATGGCATTGAAGCGATGAAAACTAAGAAGATGATGGCAAGAAAAAATATGGATAAAAGAGAGAAGGAAAAGATTTATTTTTCCACATGTTATAATTCTAGAAGGAAAAAACTTGGTATATGCTTGAGGGGAAAATGAGTTTTCTTCATTTGTGGAGAAAAAGGCCACCATGATCATAATTTCAAGACAAGGAAAGAATTTTCTTATATTCAAAGCTTATACTACAAGGAGACGGGACACTATATAAATCAATGTCCCAAGCATCAAAGGAATATACCCCAAATAATTATTTCGGATAATGATCAAGTTATGATGCTACCGCAGATGGAGTATAATGATTAATATGCCTAGTCAAGAATCATGTCATTTTATTTTTTAGTAATTTACTGATTGTAAGAATTGTGAGATATATAAGGATTGTACTGCAGTACTATTTCATTAAGTATTTGTGGTTGTATGATGAATGGTTAAAGGAAAAGTTATTCAGTATAAAGATAATATTTTTAGGAAAAAACATGATTTAGGAAAAGACAACCATTAATATATATCTGATGTTGAGATACTGATGAAGAAATGATTGATTCAGGTAAGTGCTGACTACCTTTGAACTGATTATGGACTTGTCGAGAAGTGGCCTATGCTATCATCTATGGAGTTTACAGTACTTTTGGATTTAATAATATATCCAATAACATGTTTCTTACTTAAAGAATACAGAAGAATGCATGTTTCCAATATGGTTTTTATGGAAATTCATGTTATTAACATATTTCAAGAGGATAAATGATGAAGTTATTCACATTTTTGGAATGTAAAATTTAGAGTTTCTTCATATTGATTAAGTGATAATGATAAGTAAATATTGGAAATTTATAAGACTTCATTATAATGTGTTGAATCATTATATTTTAGAATTTTTAACCATTTATGAAATGGTTTAAGTTGATCATTTTATGAGATTTTAGAGTTTAATGTATTGCATCACCAAATGGTGTAACCCATGCTAAGTGATGTTGTATAGATAATTAAAGTGCAATAAAAGGATGAGTTTGTAAGTAGAAATTTATATTTATACTCTTATAGAGTGGAATAATTCCCCGACTCAAGGAAAATAGTATTAAATAAGATTTTTTCCTATTATCATAATCATTGATAATATCGATTTTTTATTTTTTTGTAGTAATCCACATTCATCTGAACATGTCCTCTATCATGTTCCATCAAAACCTCATAGTTAGATTTTTCTTCCATGTCTAGGTTTTCACTTCCAAATAATGTAACCTCATTCAAAAGCATACTTTTTGTAGTGACCACCTCATATCACATAACCCTTTTGTAGAAGGATATTTTATTAACCCTATTTCTGATGTGTGTTTTCATAAGGGAATTTTCAAGTATCAACCATTAACTTTCGAAGTTTAATTTCAAAATTCAAGGATGAAATTTTTGTAAGGAGGGGAAAGTGTAAAACCCCAAGAATTTACAAATTTATTTATTATAGAATGCATGGACCAATGAGTCTCTAAAACACCACTTTGTTATAACCTATCATAGTAAACATAAGTTTGTCACTTATGTGATGTGAATTTTGAAAATCTGACATACACAGTTGCGATCAGTAAGTTATTTGGAGTTTGATAAGGAAACCATAATTTTTGGTGAATAGTAACCTATCCTTATGAATAGTAACATACCCTTATGAATAGTGATATACCCTAATGAATAGTAACCTTACCTTTGATAGTAAATAAATAATATTCAATTAGAAGTACGATATACCTTTGTTTTGGAATAAGTAAATAAATGTTTTAAAACTGTTTTTTAGAATAAATTATGATTTTAATTAAATTTTAAATTAATAATATTTAAAAAATTATTTTTGAGAAATGGACTTCATTTATTGATTCTACACATTGAAAAATGATTATGGTGAATTTTTGGTATTTTTTTGATATACACGAATTTTTGATGAATAGTGAAATACGGTAAAATACTGTATATAAAATTATCAGTTAAATACACAATTTATGACATCATAAGTGATTTAAGACCACTTTTTTTCGAACTCACATGCATTTATTACTATTCTTGATCACAGAATCATCACTATTTCTAGTCTTGAGGGAAATTAAAAAAGTAATGGTTAAAAAATTGTGAAAACTCTCTTCTCCTCCACTATAACCCCCCCCCCCTCACTCCCTCTTCTCTTCACTCCTATTAGCCTTGAAGATATTAAACGATCTACCCAATTACCCTTACCTAGTCACTCCCCATTTTAAATAATTTCTTGGTCTTGAAAAAAGACTAAAATCCCATCCCTTAATTAGGTTCTCAATGAGGCTATTTCAAGAGGTAAAGCACCCTTCTTTTTCATTTAGTTTCATTTCAATTTATCTTATTTTGTTATCCTCTCCTCACCTCCTCTGTAAAAATTACCATGATAACTCAAGTATCATCTATATAATGGAATTATATCAGGTGAATGTAAGAACCATCATCAATATTCTTACTCCCTCCCTTTTATTTTTATAAAAGAAATCAATGTTCTTGAGGTTCCAATTTATAACCTTCATGGACGATGAAGTTTCGTTCTTCAATTTCTCATTAATTACTAGTCATGAAACCATTTTTATGGTTTAAAAAGAATATAATATATTTATTATAACTTAATTAATATTCAGGAACCAGTATATGAACACATTATTAATATATATGACAAAACTAGTTCATAGTAATACAAATACTACCAAATAATCGAAGTGGTTCTCATCTAATGATTCATCATCATTCCATGTATCCAAGTTGTAGCAATGACCATTAAAAATTCTGGATGTTCATAAATAAATTTTAATTCTAGATAGTTACAGCCATTCCACATGAACTCCCTTAATTAAAAACAAGACAACCGATTATGAAAATCAAGAAAACGAACACTCTGGAATGACAAAATTCGATTTTATAACTTATCAATAAGGAAATAAATGAACTAAAAAAAATTATGATAAACTAAATAATTTCCTAATAGGTTTTTAATTAAGTTATTAATGAGTCTAATTTCATATTCCAGGACCTTAAGTTCAAGAGGGGAACACATTCAGACTTAAGGTAAGGGTTTTTTCACCCGAACCTCCATTTTCATTCGGGTTACTTTTATTGTCTAATTAACTAAATGAAATTATTTTATATTATTATTTAATACTCATAAAATATTTTTGAGTGTCTTAGATATGTTTTTACCAACCATAACCCTTTCTTATTTATGTATAGTCACCCGTTTATAAAGGAACTTTCAAAATTGTTTCCAATATACAAGCCCGATTCAGGGGAATTTGTCAAATTCTTACATATTCTAAAGGGAACACTATAATATGTTTTTGGAAACCCTTATCTTTATAAAATCACTCATTTTATTATTAAAATAATATCTTACTTAACTTCAGATATTATATAAATAGTTTTCCAAATTAACTCTTCTTTTCAAAATAATAGAGTATTTATCTCAAGAATATCTTAATGATTTTATAAGAGTATTTTCGTCTGATTCAACACTCTTATTGATTCTTATGTATTATTGGGTTTAATAATTTATGATTTCATCTAAAATATTTTATTTAATGGTTTATGAATACTTTTATTTTGGATGATATATCCTAAAACCATTCCCCATATTACTCACAATGGTTAGTGTTTTATGTTTAATGATTGGGGAAAGTTAATTACATTTCATATGATAGTTTCAATATGAATGTATTTGTTTTTTATGTTTATACCCTCTCATATGAGAAATGAATTGGACTTATTATGTGATGGGTGGGGCATTAAATAGACCTCAGTGCATCGGTAGGTCTCTTGAGACAAATAGATGTAGAATTGGGCAAGGCCTTTCCCAATTTGATATATGTGTTTGGCGGAGGCCTTAATCATTTTTAGACGTCTTAGTCAAGGCCTTGAAAAAATGTTTCAGAATGTCTAGAATTTGAAATTCCCTCATTATGATTATACTAATTGAAAGTTTATGTGTTTATTCAACTAGAAGAATATCCAGGATTGTGTTATATTATGGAAATATTTAATCAACTAATATTCCTCCCATATTATGTTCAAGTTTATTTTTAAAGGCATGTGTTTTCAATTATTCGCCATGTCTAATGTTTATGTTATCTTCCACTACATTTATTACTCTTAATGAGCGTTTGATCTCACCCCTTTCTTATGTTTCATTTTCTCAAGATATGAAGAAGTAAATTATGAATAACTTGTAAGCATAATCTAGGAGGCATGGATTTTTATAATAGAATAAATTAGTGTTGTTTTCCTTTTAAGATACAATGTTGAACTTATATATGTATCTTTTTTCTAAAATATACTAAACTAATTGGTCATTTGGGATGCATATTCCTTGTTTATATGATAATGTATTAAAATAAGGCACCGACTTCGGGCAATTGGGGTCGTGTCCTTACAAAAAACGTACTCAAGCTGTGCATCGTAAAAAATTTGATAAAAACCCTCAAATGACACCCCAAACACTTGGTAACCCCACCTAATGATTCTAGAATGATTTAAACACAAAATGGTGACACTTTGGGTGTCCAACACTCTCTAACACGCAAATTTATCTGAACAGAAACCATGGACAAACAAGAGTGAAATATTGTACAATGGAAACCCTTTAAAACTGAACCCCCGTCACACCTGGGAGCTAAGAAAAAGTACAAAATTCCCAACGATGCAGACCATAAACCAAAACATGAAAAAATGGGTGTGACATGAGTTCATAGTTAATCCCTTTATACTTACTCATTCGCCTAGAATCTTCATGGATTTTATGAACATAGTATTTTGAGACTACCTTGAAAATTTTGTGGTAGTGTTTATCGACGATATTCTCATTTACTCCAAGAGAAAATTGGAACATGAAGAGCATCGAAATATTGTGATGGAAATATTAAGGAAGGATAAAATGTATTCTAAGTTACGTATGGGTTAATTTTAATGCCTAAAGGCACATTATTGGGTCACTTAATCACAAGTGAGGGAATTTATATGGACCCTTCAAAGATACAATCAATTAAGAAATGAATCAAACCCTCAAGTGTGATGAAAAAATGTATTTTTATTGGCTTAGTTGGGTACTACCAAGGTTTTGTGAGAAATTTATCATGATTATATATCTAACTAACTAAGTTAACAAGGAAATGGGAAAAGTATATTTGGATAGAATAATGTGAGTAAATATTTAAGTATATCAAGAAGAGGCTACTCACTATTCCTTTACTTACACTACCAACAAGTGTAGAAGGTTTTGTGATATAAAATGATGTTTCTATGAAATTATTAGGTTGTGTACTCATGCATAATGACAAATTGATAGCCCACACCTCATAAAAACTAAATATTCATGAGAAAAAGTACCCATCACATGATTTGGAGTTAAAAGTTGTGGTATTCTCCCTAAAGATTTGGTGAAACTACCTTTATGATGAGAAGTATGACATATATTCGAATGATAAGTGTCTAAATTATATATTCATATATAAGTAGATCAACATGAACCAAATAATAGGGTTAGATTTAATCAAGTATTACTATTTATCTATTCACTGCCATTTGGGAAAGGTGAAGAATGTAAGTGACCCTCTTAGTAGAAAAGAACCTGGAACTATATTCATGATGCTGATTGAGAAAGACCCTATCTTCATAGATATGCAAAGGACGGATACGGAAAACATAATTATGGGGAATACATCCTACCTTTCCCAAATTATTTCCAAACCATTTATTCAAGAGAAGATTAAGGAGGCACAAAGGGATGATTTGGAACTTGAAAATAAAGTGAAATAAATAAAGGAATAAAGCTACATGAATTCCAAATCAATGAGAATAGTGTCATCTAATTTGTATCTAGACTATGTGTTCCTTCATCACCTGAGATAAATAAGGAGATATTGAATAATGCACACAAATCATATTTCCCTATCCCTATTGAAAGTACCAAGATGTACAATGATCTTCAAGATAAATTATAGTTGGAAAACATGAATAAGTATATTATGAAGCACCTATCATGGTTTTTGATATGTTAGAAATTTAAAGAGTGAAATAAGTCCAAGGGGATGATGCAACCATTGGATATACCCACATGGAAAAGGGAAAACATCACCATGGACTTTGTCACTAGTCTCTCTAAGACATATAATGTAAACAATTAGATATGGGTAGTGGTGAATCAACTTACCAAGACATTCCACTTCATTTATATTCAGAAATTTTTCTTTATAGAACAACTTTCCAGGATATATGTAAAGAAAGTGGTGAGACTGCATGGGGTTCCACTTTCAATCATCTCTGATCACGATCCAAGGCTCACTTACAAATTATAGATAAGCCTTCAACATTATTTGAATAATGAAATGAATTTTAGCATGACCTATCACCCCCAAAATGATGGATAATATGAAAGGACTAACCAGATTCATGAGAAAATTCTAAAAGTATACTCAATGGAATTAAAAGGGGGATGAGGTCAACATCTCCCATTAGTTGAGTTATCATTCAAAAAGAAATTCCACTCAAATATTCAAATGGATCCATATGAAGATCTATAACGGAAGAGATGTAAAAATCCAACTTTTTGGGATGAAGTTGTAAAAAAAAATCTATTTGGACCTGATCTTGTACAAGATATGATAGAAAGGGTTTAATCTATCCACAAACATATAAAAGTTACTTATATTCTACAAATTAGCTATGATGAAAAAAATTGAAGGGAATTGGAGTTTAAAGTTGGAGATAAAGTTTCTCTTCTAATATCACCACAGAAGAGAGTCAAGTGGTTTGGAAATAAATGGAAGCTTATCCCTAGGTATAATATCCTCTTTGAGATCCTTGATTTCCTAGGTGCAGTGAACTGTTGAATTCCACTTCCACTAAATATAGCACATGTTTATGATGTGTTACATGTATCTATCTTAAGGAAGTACATACCCAACCCCTCACATGTATTGAATATGGAGGTTGGATAACTGGAGAATGAACTCTCGTATGAGGAGAATTTAGTGAAGATCTTGGACCATAAAGACAATGTTATTCACAACAGGACAGCACACATTGTCAAAGTGTTGTGGTAGAACCATAAGTATGATGGGAATGTGGGAACTAGAGGAAATAGTGAAATAGAAGTACTCTCATCCATTCTTAACTATGAATATTATTTTTAAATAAAAGGGATTAAATTTATAAAGGGGATAATAATGTAATGATCCAGTCTTTGGAAATGAAAATTATATTCTAAATAAATGTGTGTTATATTATACAAGTATTATATATATAGAGAACATAGAGAAAAAAAAACACATTTATTGATTGATAAAAATAAATACATCAGCAAATAAATAATCCCATTAAAATATAAAATATTATAGTGGAAAAAATTTAAAATATAAATACTACAATGGGAAAATTTGGATCACCTCGATCTGCTAAAATCACCCCTCCGATGAACAAGACTGTATAAAAGAAACAAAATATTAGTTAAAAAATCGAACTTACCGAAAATGGAAATCTATAACCATAATGAAATTTTATATGTATAAAAAATGAAGTAAATAATTATTATTAATAGGAGGCAATGTGACTGTAGAAATATTAATGCGACCATTGGAATAGTTACCTAACCATTCAAAATAGTATGTAGACCATTTGGAATAGTAACCTCATCGTATGAATAGTAATTTAACACCAAAATAATCAATTTTGATATAAGTAATATTTATAATCAGTAATTTAATTAAATATAAATATTATAAATCCAAAAAATAAATATCATGGTAAAAAACTCAAAGAAAATATAAGCACATTGTTAATAAAGTGTATTTTAATGAATTTTTTAAAATTCATAATTTTAATATTAATATGTAAAATCACATATGTTGGAAAATTATTTTGGTAAAATGAATATTATATTTTAAACCAACATGTTTAAAATGTGTAGGTTTTATTTTTTGGAAATTATTTGAAATACATCAATTTTCAGGTGAATAGTAAAAATACAGTTTTTTCATACCTAGTGTATCTTAAATAACTTAATTCATGATTTAATAATGCAATAATAATTTACATTACTTGAGGATCAACCAAAAAATATTTAATTTGATAAATTAGTCATTAAAATACAATAATCCTGATTTACAAACCTAAAAAGTAATTTCCAAATTCTATAATCTAAAGTATTATATTAAAATAATATTTTCTCATTTTTTTCACATTCCCATTCAATTAGACTGATGAATTTGACTTATAAAGTGATTCAAAAACATAAAATCAGGTTATTTAATTAAAATATGGGGTTTAATGTGAAAAATATCACTATTACATGGTATACATTAGATATAGTATTTTATTAAATATTTTATTTAAAAAAACACCTCTCCTCAAGTATAAATAACCCATATCCCTCCCCTTCGAAAACAAATACTCCCTCAGTTTACAAAGACAAATATCTTCCCAAATCCTCTTTCTTAGTCCTCTTATCATACCCAGGGACATTATAGAGTCATCTAATTGGTGTTCTATATGTAATGGAAGCATGCAGTAGTGGGCGATGTATTAAAATTTCTTTTTAAATTGGATTTTCCTAAAACCCTGAGTGAGGATCTTGTTTGCCAAATTTATAATTAATTTATTTAATACCAGAGGGAAAGAATACCTGGTCTAAGGTTATTACTTCTATGTGAATGTTTATAATGCAAAAAACCCTTTAATTTTGCATTAATTTCATTGTGAGGATCCAAGTATATAATCTCTAAAGTGGTGATCCACACATGCTCATTTGATCTCTAAAAAAATAATCAAAATTTGGGTGTTAGCATGGAGAATCAACCAGCTTGCATTATTTGCATTGATCTCTTTTCATTCAGTCTTGAAGGAATCTCTCTTGCAGTTCTTGTTATTGAGAGGGGGTGGGAAGTAATAGTCGATAGATAATTCTTTGTGCGCAACAATTATCTATTTTTGATTTCACACACTAGACAATAGATTTAACCTTCTATTTATAGAGTTTGGTTTTAGGTTAAAATATTATTTAACTACACATGAGCCTTAAAACAATGTTATAACCTTTAATAAACCCCATGCCACAAAATAATAAAAATAATAATATTATTTTATGATGCGTGTGAGCTTGAAAAATGAAAAATATTATTTAACTAGCTTAATGATCAATATTTTTCACCAAAAATTGTCTTATTCCATTCAACATCCTCTTACATTTATTTAACACCAATTTTAAAACTTAATTTAAATATATTAATCATCAAAAAATATTTTTGATTGATAAAATATGAATAAAATTATCCCTCAGTGATGAGAATAATATTTATTCAATTAATTAAATTCAAATATAATTTCATCAAGATCATAAAAAATACTCAGTGTGTAACCATCTAGGACTATTTCTCATTGGATTTAGGTGGGATTTCATAAAAACTAATATTACTATCTTGTAATAGTTCAATACACCCAAGAGGAAGAACATAATGTCCCAATAATGAAAACCTCATACGAATGCCCACAATGTAATACAAGCACTTTGTTTCAATATCTCATCAATAAGTTTTCATATTTGTGTCCCCAAACTATATACTCGATACATATTTCTTTCACCATATAAAATAAAAACTTTCTTCCACCATGTCCATGAAATTTAATGTAACGATTCTTTTCCAATAAAAGGGCCGAGATATCAACTTCTATAAAGATGGAAGGGAAAAATCCTCCCTCTACTTGTCCATTAATGATATGTCAATCATGATGCACTCATCATACCCTTACTCACTGAGAACAAATTTCATCATGGTTTTTGTTAGAAAATTTAAGTGTGTGAGTCGTGACATGCATTAATGATAATATTAAAGTCTAAAGAAAATTACACACTCTCATAGATAGGAATATCTAATGATAGTAAAACATGTGGATTCATAATGGCGGGTATATTCTCATAATATCTTGTATTGGATATTACTATGTGGAAACTTCCTGAGAAGAATCCTAGTTCTCTTTCAAGTACTCACAATTGATATCCTATGTATTATGTGTCCCATCATATTATGTTATCCAACTACAAAACATTATTTAAGAATATCATCATAGCACTTCAAGGTTCTCAACATAGAGGGGAACTATAATGACCTTATCAATGTGATGTATAATATTGGACATTGTTAAATTATATTCATGCTGAATAATTAACAATATGTAATAATAAGTTTTACTAATATTTAATTCAAAAAATATACACATAATGAAAGTATAAATTTTTGGTCCTAGGACACCAAATCCAACAAACTCCCACTTTGACTAGAGCCAATATTCTATGACTTTCAACTCTCTAGACCTCACTCGATAATCATGTTAATGTTGTGTTAAGGAAGTATTCATGGGGTCCACCACATTGTCTTCAATGGAAGTATTTCTCACTACAACTTCACTTATCTAAGAAAAATACCTCAAGATATGATACTTTATATGTATGTGCTTCATCCGCTGATGTGACCATGACTCTTTTTCAAGATTCACTACTATAATATTATCACAGTATAGTGTGATATTATCTTTACTAATAGGTACCACATTATTATCTTAGAAAAGTATTCACATCAAAAATACATCTTTATCTACCTCATATGATTCAATGTACTTAGAATCTTCTGTAGAATCTGTGACCACATCCAACTTTGAGCTCTTCCAGATCATAACACCTCCATTAAGAGTGAATATGTATCCCAATTGAGACATATTGTCATCTTGGTTGGTTTATAAAATAGAATATATACATCTTATGAGGACTATCTCCTCATCTCATCCATAAACCAGGAAAATATCCTTAGTACACCTCAAATACTTAAGAATATTTTTGATTTCCATCCGATGGTTTAAACAAGGTCACCTTGATATCTTCCTACCACACCTAATTCATAGTCAACATCTAGAATAATATATTGAATAACATCATGATTGACACAATCATTGATGTGTATGGAATCCTTTCCATTACATTTCTTTCATCTTTTGTCTGAGGACATATTTTCCTAGAAATATGAATGTTATTACTAAATCTATTTATATTTTTTTCAATGTATGTACATTGACTAAGGCTAAGTATTCTATTAGATTTATCATGATGTATCTTGATCCTAAGAATATATTCCACCTCTCCCAAGTCCTTTATCAAGAAGCATTTATTCATCCATACCTAAACGGTCAATAAGACTAATATTTCATTTCCAATGAGTAATATGTTATAAAACTATAATATTAAGAAAATGACTACACTCCCACAAAACCATTTATAGACCCAAGTCTCACAATCAATCATTATGAAATAAAATTCCACTATGGCTTTATCAAACTGAATATTCCATAACCTAGATTCTGGCTTTCAGACATAAATTGATTTTTTTTGTAATTTACATATGTTGTTGGAATAATTTGTAGCCAATAAATATTTGGGTTGTCTCATATATACATCTTCCTGAAGGTTATCATTAAGGATGTAAATTTTGAAATTTATTTTCTAAATCTCATAGTTATGGTAAGCTGTAATGGTTAGTAGAATTTTGATGGATTTCAACATTGCAACTAGTGAAAATGTTTCTTTGTAGTTAATGAATTGACACCGTTTATACCCATTTTCCACCTGCTTCACCTTATAGGTATTCACTTTCCCTTCTATTTGAATTTTATTATTGAATACCCATTTGAGAAAAAATGGATTTACATCCACTAGAGGATCTACCAAAAATCCAAACTTGGTTTTGGCACATGGAATCCATATCATAATTCATGGATTATTTCAACTTGGAAACATTTGTGACACTTAATTCTTCCTTATAGATTAGAGAATCATTATTATCAAATAACAACGAGTCGATATCCTTGGTGACAAGAAAACCATATCATTATGGTTTATTATCCTCTCTTTTACTCATACATAGTACTTGTATCTCTGGAATAATTTCTTTTTCCATGAGGATTTGGGGAATCTGTTCCTTTTCCAACTCCTATGTACCTTGATCCTCAACTTCATCGTTGTCTATTTAACTCCCACGATCAATTATAGATATTTTATCCCTCTTAAGGAATATTTCTTTTGTTTTAATTATTACTATTTTTTAAGGGGTCATATAGGCAATATCCCACTATTTTTCTAGGTATCCAATAAAGGTACATTTTTTCTTCAGTGCGTAAGTTTGTTACCTGAAGAGAACTTAACAAACACTTTTCAACCCCACATATGTAAGTATGAAAAAATGAGTTTATTTCCATTTTATAAATGTTATGGTATATCGTCTTCTACTTTAATTGGAACTTGGTTTAATATTTTTCCTATTGTTTGTATTGGGTATCTATAAAAGGATAATGGATGACTCACATAAATTATCATTGATATCACCATTTTCAATAATGTATGGATACTAATATCACTTAAATTTTTCCACTAACTGGTATAAGGATGAGTTAGTTGAGATAGGATCCTAAACTCTCATAATTAAGCAATGAAGTCTTGATTAATATATTCTCCACCACTATCTGATCGAGGTTTCTTAATATTCTGACCGAGATGATTCTCAACATCATTATTGTATTCCTGGAATTTATCAAAATAATAAAGCTTATAACTAATTAATTAGATATATCCATATCTACTAAAATGAGAAATAAAAGTTATGAAGTTTGATTACCCACCCTATAACAACCCTGCTCTTTATTACACACTTGAACATGATTTATTACATAAACATTCACTTAAGACAACGTTGTTGATTGAGAGGTCTAGTGTCTTGTGAAATGAGGAACCTTAAATTAAAATTTAAGACATAAAATATAACATATTTATTGAAATTTTTTTTACATGACCACAACATTCCTTCATACTTAACATTGCATGGGATAACCTTAGGACATACATAAGAAAAGGGTGAGCAATAATGCCCGGTAAGGGAGTAAGAAAGGAATAACACGAAGAATACAACACATGTTAGTAAATAGGAATATCAATAGAGAATAAGAGAAATATTAACATAAAGGAATGATATATCATTATTATCATAACATGGAAGTGTGGCAATAACATAAAACATGATATTAGCATGATCCAAGGATCATTGCACATAGATTGGCATGTGTAAACCCTCACTACACTTGAATTAGCATGAGTAAAACCTCAGTGAACTTTAATTATGATGATTAAACCCTCATTTCACATGGTGTGTCATGATACTAAACATTACCCAATGCATTGGAGCGCTATGAGGGTGCACCCCTTATAAACATTTCATTTCATGGATAAGTGTGCCACATAGATCATATAACATGGAATCATTCAACATCATCATTTATAACACGATAAAGGAATTTGGAATACACACATGAAATTATATTATTAATAAGTATATGTGTATAAAGGTGAAAACCCATGACATATAAACGGGCATGGTATTCACTATATGATGATTTTAGCATGGAAAAATGTTGTGTAATTTAGGTAGCCTAACGACATGACATATAAATTAATAAAAATATATGATAAGAGAGAAAGAGGTATCTCATAACATTTACATGAACCTGACAGTAATGGGGTCTTATAGATACATTTCCAAACACATAGAATTTGAAAATAGAAGGTGTAACATAACAATGAATCTTGAAGAAATTGGAGAAATGGAATAACTCTTATGAAATTTTGGCATGGTAACAGGTGTAAATGGGAGGGATTAATTAGAGAGAAAGAGTTATATCATCATTAAAACATAAGGAAGTAAGTATGGATGAGGTGAAAAATCATACCCCAACATTTTTAATTGAAAATAAAATGGTATAACAACATAAAAAACTTGGACAAAAATGAGAAAGGAAAGAATCTCTTAAGAAATTTCGGCATGGTAACAGGTGCACATAAGAGTTCATAAGAGGAATAAATGAGAGTGAAAGAGGATCTCATAATTTATAAATAAAATGGGATGTAACTAGGATATTTAAAAACATATCCGAAAATATGAATAAAAGAGATAAAAAGACATAACATGAAAATATAGTTTTTATAAAAGAGGAGGGTAGAAGACCCCTTATGGAAATTCAGCATAGGAACAACTTAAGTATGGGTCTAAATGGGGGAGGATAAATGATCCCACATTAAAATAAAATCAAATTTACAATAGGAAATTGATTATAAAATTACTAAAAAATTACCAATTGAAATTATAAGAACAAATTTCAAATAAGACGCTTGAATTTGAAAGGAGGGAAAGTGAGGATCCCTTACTTGGAAGTGTGATCACAAAGGCCTGGTGGAGGCTAGATGGAGGATTATTGGGAGCTTGGGGGCATCTTGGGAGGACTCTATGGAGTATGGGACAGAGGTTTTTTGAGATCCAAATGGTTTGAGTGAAGAGGATTGTGAGATCAGGTGGGTTTATATAGGAAATGAGAGGGAATTCTTTATTATTTAGGTTTTAGAAACTACACATTAGACTAATAAAAAGCAAAAACCATCCCACAGTTTTCCCATGGTTTCTACCACATGGGAGTGGTATACAATATTTTATAGGTACAAGGGCCGAAGAAATTAAAATATTAGGCTTGCTTATGTGGAGGTGAGCCACACTCTCAAGGCAATCATTTTAAAATGTTTAAATATTTTATAAGTCTTGGAGGGTCCACTAAGGTATTATAAAATTAATCAAAAAAATATAAAATCACTCTATTTTAAAAGAAAAACATATATTTTCGTAAGATTCCATTTTTTTTATTTTTTTACATCAATATTCTGTCATTATGATGTCATAAAACACATTATATATTTATTCAGAATTTAATTTTTACCCCAAAATGATACTGTCACAGAAAATTATGGAAAATTCACTATTGGATAATTTCAAAATCCTTATTATAGAAATAATTTTTATTTTTTCTAAATAATTTTATAAATATGGGAATTTTAAATTTTAAAATAGAAACCAACATTTACTAAAAATTATCGGGTGTTGATAAAAAAAGTTTTAAAAATGTAATAAATATTAAATTTGACTTAATAAAAATTATATACTCATTTATAATTAATAAAATTAATTTGAAAATAATATTTTATTATAATAGTATTTATTTCAAAAATACTTTAATTCATTAAAAAAATATTTCTTAATTGAATTTGAATATTAAACAAAAATACTATTTGTGTATTATCGTATCAAAATATAATTTTTATTAAACTGATTAATGAAACAATTTTAAATTAAAAACAATAATAAATAAATATATTAATAATTTAAATTAAAATGAAATATAAATATTCATACTATTTATGTTACTTTGATTATCCCTTTTTTCGTCAAATTATTTTTTATCGTTAATTGTCCTATTTTCCTTTTATCGTGTTTATTAATATTTACTAAATTTAGTAATCATATTATTCAAATATTAAGTTGAAATTATTAGATAATATTAAATATAATAATTCAAAATATAGAATACATTTTATCAACATGAATTTAATTTAATATCAAATCTACAAGTATTAGGGAAAACGGTTTTCCAAAAATTACATTTTTATAGAAAATATGTGTTCAATTTAACTCTACAAGAACTAATATTAATTTTATTATTTTCAATTCATAAATATAGATATATAATATTAATATTTCATTTATTCCATTTATCATTAAGGTTTATTTTAATTAACTAAAATGGTTATAAATTATGCATTTTAAACTAGTTTTCAGAAAAATGCATTTTTAATCCTAAACATAAACATATAATAAAATCTAGTATAAATATAATTTTAATTTAATTAATTTAATTAAATATATATAAATAATAATTATGATACCTTTAAATCCAAATAATTTTATTTATGTTCTAGAAAAAAATTATAATAAATGAATAAAAATCTTTTTTATTGAAAACATATTTTGAAAAAAAAGACATTACGAAAATTTGATTAAATACTTAATAATAATTTCATAATATATTTATGATATATATATTTAATACATTAGATAATACTAATCATATCTTAAAATTTAATGTAAATATTAAAATGTTCATATTTAAATAATCATTTTTATGTTCAGTTTTGTGTATTGCATAGGATATCAACCATAATTTTCTATTTTAGAAAATTTGGTCATTAAACACCCCTTAACTCAAAAGAATATTGTTCACACACATATGTATGAACAAATTCATGAATCTATTTTTCCCTTTCACATTTTCCACTAAATGGGATTTGGTCATTTTACCATATAAAAGTACATTAAATAAACCAAGTGGTTTTAGTTCAATAGAATCTAAATATCCATCTTAGTATTATATAGTTAAGTGATTTTTATTTTTTTAACATATCCAGTTATTCCATAGTTGGGTGTGGAATGACTCATGGTAAGCTGTTGAGTTATTTATTTTATTTACCCGACTTGGGTAAGCAAACACATAAATACCATTATATAAATATGCCTTACTATAATAGATGTTATCTTTATAAAGGAAGAAACATTAATTTTTGAACTTTAAAATAAATCTATCCATATAAAATCTGGATACATGCATAATGTTTTTGTTAACCAAAGGCACATAATAAAAACTCTTTAAAACCAAGAGCAATTTAGTCAGCAATGTGATGTGGTAGTCCTCAATAGCTACATCAAAAAGTTTAGCTCCATAAGATACTCATAGATCAACCTACCCTTGTTCAATTTTTATAAATATAGTTGGTTTTTATATTTGAATAAGTATTTGAGAACCAAAATTTATATACAATACTAAATTTGTAGAAATAGATAAACTTCACTCGATAACAGACACCCCAGAAGATCCCCCTCGCTTATTTGGCTGGGGGTAGTTTTTCTTCTAGTGGACTTTCTTGCCACATTTGAAACAGAAAAAACCATATTCCCTTTATTTCACCTTGATATTCCTCTTCTTATAAGGGAATGAAGAAGATTTTGGAGTAAAGATATTCACTTTATATTTCTTTTTGTTCACCATAAGTACTCAATACTTTTCATTCATTGTATCCTTATCTACTTAGCGTATGAGATTAAGAAGATATAATAGAGACTTATCAATTTTGTTCATATTAAAATTATCAACAAATATAGAGAATAAATGAGGAAGTGATGAAAGAATTACATTGTTTCCCAGTTATTATAGGAGGTGAAACCTTATAACTTCCAGGTGCTGAATATATCTAATGCTCTTGACTATGTGTGGCCCAACTGGGGCACCCTCTCCAATATTTCTCTGAAATAGTGACTTGGAAATCTCAAACCGTTCCTACGTAGGTCTATCTTGGAAAATAACATGGAGTTGATTAAGCATTCTATACAAATCTATATTTTTGTGAGACATCATGATTTAAATTGACATAGATTAGGGCATAAAACATTGAATGTATACCACATATCTCAAATTTGTTTCATAAAAAACCAACTCTTCATCACTTACCTCTTTATATGGGAGATCAAGAATTGAGGATTCTAGCACATACGATTTCTGTTCATGGTATAGCACAACCTGAAGGCGTCTAAACCATTCATGGAAGTTATATCAATTTAATAGGTTTTATTTCTAAAATATTGATCATGGGGATTATGTGGATGCCGAAATTTCCATTTTATTCTACAATTGAAGAGAATATTATTAGTACTTTTTCTTGATTACAAATTATGTGAGAAATAATAAATTAATTTATTTTTATTAAATCTAACACTATTTTATAATGTCTCAATAAACCTCCCCACTGAACTCGGAATGTCTAGTTACTTGGAAATTCTCATAGAAAGGATCCATATGCCCCTTTTCAAAACCCCAATAAGGGTTGGCCAAGATAATTGAAAGTATTTAGTACGGTGGGTCTTTATCAACATTAGGCTTGTATCACCTTGACCCACTGAGTGTAATTCCCTATCCTTAAATATTGACTTGAAGTTTGTAAATAAATTCCTCTAGGTTACATAATGTATAGTGAGAGATACTTTTATTGATATAATTTTGTTAAGTAAACCCATAAAATTTATAAGAACTTCACGTTAGAAGTTATTATCCTAATGAGGGTTGGTCAAACACTTAGTTATTAGTCTTTCATTCCTAATCAAGTAATGGAAGTCTCAGTTTGAAAAAAAAAATTGATTGAAGGATTTAAATTATAAAACCCAAATATTTTATTGTACATTTATTTTTTTAAATAAATTCAATAGATTTTTTTGTATGGAACACATAGTTCAAGAACACTATGATATATCAAACTAAACATTTAAAAATCATTTATGAACAGTAGTTGTTGGACCTTTTATGATATTTTAGTTTTCATAATCACAAATAATGTTAATATACAGATTCTACTCTTTCATGCCATTTTAATATCTCTAAGTAAATCAATTATGCCATACAACAAAATATACTTAAATAAGTAAAAAAATTATATTCATGAATAAATATGTTTAAATATTTATTTATACATGTATTTTTGGATAACAGTTAGTCTTGTAATGTTATTTGGAAGACAGGCACTTCATAACCTTTTAGATTCTCTAGCATCAATGCGATGTTCGACACACCGATGTTCGACACCCTGATTTTCGACACACCGCTGTTTGACAAACCGATGTTCGACACACTAATGTTTGACACACCGATGTTCGACACACAGATGTTCGACACACTGATGTTCAACACACCGATGTTCGGCCCTCTGATGTTCACCACACCGATGTTCGCCACATCGATATTCTCCACACCGATGTTCAACACACTGAAGCTGAAAGACCGAAGTTGACACACCGTAGGTGTCAAATTGAAGTCAACACACTGAAGTTGATAGACCGAAGTTGACACAACGAAGTCGACAAACTGAATTCGACACACCGAAGATGACAGACTGATGCAAATGACTCACCGATAGTCATAAATAACTATTTTGATTTTATTAATTCAAATTTATTTCTAAAGGTCATATTTAGAAAAATTTATGTTTATGACATTATTTAATGTTTTCTGTAGGACTATCCGTAGACAGTACGAGGTACATGCACGTGAAGAGAGATTCATGTCTAGTTAACCATGAAGTATAAAAGGACTACAACCTCAACTCAAAAATGTGTGCAAATAACACGCTGGAATACAAATTGTGAAAATACAAAAATAGAGGAAAGTAAAATCTTAAGATCACCTGAAGTTTCAAACAAGAAACATTTTGATGAAGTTCACTGTTTATCGAGACATTAAATTGTAGAACCTTTTCAGACCTGGAAGATGGATTACAGAAACCGCGACACTCTATTCTGAAGACAACATTAGAAGAGGACTCTAATTCCATTTTTTCTACATCCAATGAGTCTAGAGCATTACTTCACAACACACAGAGATTCCTAAACCCTATTCTTTTTAATAGATCTGTTGTGTTCTTCTGTTAATATTTTGAGCAGTGTGTATGTCTATTTTTATCACACACATTGTCTCCTAGGCATAATTGGAGGATAAAAAAATATCCTCACTCTCAATCCCTTCTAACATTTGTATCCCACATAGAACTGTGGAAGAGATCATGTGTGATATTTTTATTAGTTTTTCCCACGAATAACTATGGTAGAGGTCAAGTGTGACCCGGAGAGCCTGTGTGCTATTGTGAACCATGATCCATGGTGCAGATCAAAAGTTTATTAATATAAACTACTTGGTGGTAGGTGATAACCAATTGGAGAGGACTAAGTCTCTACTTGAGATAGAACCTCTTGTTTTATCCGTTGTGCTTTTTATCTTATATTTTAATCTATTATGTATTTCTATCATTAAGATAAAATGAACTTTGATAGTTAGTTTAGCAAGTTTTTACATCTATTTTGAATCAATAGGTTTGTTTTGAAAGTTTTACTAATCTTTAGATTGGTAAATCTGAGAACTAATCAATCTTCTAAGAACAGAATTGAACCTTCAAGACTTTTATAAATTCACTACGAACTGACTTTGTGTTTATTTTCATAGGGGGATATTATTTTGTAAAGAAACCTTTTTAACAGAAATTTTTATAGATACTCAATTCACCCCCCTCTTGAGTCATCTACTCTGACCAACATTTGGTATCAGAGGAATTTAAAAGTTACTACTAGTTTTCTAGATCATGTAAACTTTGATTATAGTTGTGTTTCAGAGATATTAAAATTTCGGTTATTTATAATTTTTTATCTATTTGAAATTATTTCAAAACCTTTATCATTGAAACTAGATTAGAAGGGGTTCCTACCAATAAACCACCTTTATTTAATGGAACTAACTGTTCTCAGTGGAAGCTTAAAATAAAAATACATCTAGAAAGTATGGGATTTGAAATCTGGATTTCTATTGAAAGTAAATATGTTATTCCTGAAACTGGTAGAAACACTTGGGATGAACCTACCAAGACTGCCTATAACAATAATTTTAAAGAAATGAATTCGTTGTACTATGCCCTAAGATATAAAGAATTTAACTGTATCTCTGCTTGTAAAACTTCACATGAAATTTGGGATACTCTATCTGTTTCTCATGAAGGAACGTCTAATGTTAAAGAAATGAAATTAAATACTTATACTATTAAATATAAAATTTTTAGAATTAAGCTTGATGAGTCAATTTCTGATATGTATCTCAGGTTCATTGAAATTGTGAATAACATGATTTATTTAGGAAGAGAAGTAACTCCCAAAGAGCATATCATGCGGATTCTACGATGTCTACCAGAAAGATGGTGTGGAACATCTGTATCTATTAGAGAATCATGCGATATTGATAAAATTCCAATGAAGGAATTGATTGGAAAATTAATGATGCATGAAAAATATTTGAAGGTAAATCAAGAAAAAGATAAACCAAAACAAAAGTCTGTAGCTTTCAAGACAACTGCATCCAAAAGTAAAGACAAAGAGAAAGTTCAAGCTGTTGTCGAAAGCTCAAGCAGTGATGAAGTCTCTTCGGACAATGATGAACAAATGGCCCAGTTGGCTAGAGGATTCAAGAAATTCTATAGGAAAAAATATGTTTTTCTAAAAGCCCAATTATAATGGAAAGTATGATAACAAGGAAAATAGGAAAAAGTATTGGAAGAGAATTGATAAATCAAAAGAGATAGTTTGTTATGAATGTAAAAGGAAGGTACATGTCAAGGATGACTGTCCAAAGATTAAATACAAGAAAAATTATGAAAGTAAGGATAAATGGTATAAGAAAATAATGAAGGACACATGGAGTGACTTTGAGGATAGCTCAAGTGAATCTGGATCTTCTCAAAATGAGACATATAATATGGCTAATATGTGTTTCATGAAAAACACAACTGAGGTTACCTCAGACTCCCTTGCACATAAATATTATTATTCTAAAAGTGATTCTGAATATATGATAAATAATGAACTATTTGAATACTGAAACATGTTAGAGGAAATAGGCAATGGGTTGAAAGATATGTATAAATATTTGAAGAAACAATATGATCTTACTGTAACTGCTAAATATGAACTTACAATTAAAAATGGGAAAAATTCTCAACTGCTCCAAGATAATAATGAGTTAAAAATTTATAATGAAAAATTGAAGAAATAATTAGAAAAGTTTACTAATGGAAGTAATAATCTTACTCAAATTCATGGTAAAAATATGGCTCATAAGTATACTTATGGGATAAGATATCATCCGGGTTAAAGGAATTTATCCAAATCACATTTTGTTTATAAATCTGGAGAATCTACTACCTTTTTCAAAAACCAGAATTGTACTGAAAGTTCTTATTCCACAAATTCTTTTTAATGTATCCAATTCTTCAGAACCAAACAATGTTTACTTTTCAAGAAATTTATTTTCTGCATATAGAAAACACATAAGATAGTTGTGGGTTCTTAAATATTATATTACTAATGTATGTGGACCTAGACAAATATAGGTACCAAAGTCATTTCTTGGTTAAACTATTTTGTAGGTAAACTGCCTAAAGAGATCCTATAAAAAGTTGCAGTACTTAGATAGTGGCTGTTCAAGACATATGACTGGGGACTTTTGAAGCTTTAAAAGTATTATTAAGATTGACAGTGGACTTTTCACATTTGGTGACAATGGTAAAGGAAAAATCATCGGCCTAGGACAGATTGGTAACCCTAACTCTATTTCAATTTCTAAAGTACTGTATATTGATGTATTAAAGTATAACCTGCTCAGTATATATCAATTTCCTGAAGATGGATTTAATGTTAAATTCAAATATGATTCATGCCATGTATTTTATGCCAAGAATAATTTAGTATTTACTGCTTTAAGAAATGATAATGTATATACTATAAATTTAGACACAATAGCCTTAGAGAATTTCTCTTGTCTAAATGCCTCTCACAAAGAGTCTTGGCTATGACATAGAAGACTAGGAAATTGTAATATACATTCTCTTAGGAAGTTAACAAGAAAAGTCTTAGTTAGAGACTTACCGAAATTAGAGTTTCCAAACAAAAAAGTATGTAATCCTTGTAAAAAAGGAAAGAAACATTAAATCTCTTTCAAACCCAAGAAATAAGTAACTACTTCTCAACCTCTTGAGTTGGTTCAAATGGACTTATTTGGACCATCTAAAGTTTAATGTCTAAATGGGAAGCACTGTGTTTATTTTCTAGTAGATGACTTCTCTAGGTACACGTGGACCTTTTTCCTGGCTCATAAAAGTGAAGCCTGTTCACAATTTACCTAGTATGCTAGGACTGTAGAAAATCTCAGTGGATTTAAGATTAAATCCTTAAGAAGTGACAATGATCGTGAGTTTGAGAATCAATATTTTTAATATTTTTTCTCAAAGAATAGCTATAATCATAATTTCTCAGCACCTAGGACACCTCAATAGAATGGTGTGGTAGAAAGAAGAAATATAACAGTACAAGAAATTTCTCAGAATATGCTTAAGTAATATGATTTACCCATTTATTTTTGGGCTAAAGCTGTTAATAAAGCATGCTACATAATAAACAAAGTCTTAATTAGACTCATTCTTAAGAAAACTTGTTACGAGTTGTGGAATAATAAGAAACCCAAAGTAGGTTATTTAAAAGTGTTTGGATATAAAGTTTATATTCTAAACACTAAATAAAATTTAGATAAATTTGCCTCAAAAAGTGATGAAGGAATATTTCTTGGATATTATACATCAAGTAAAGCCTATAGAGTCTTTAATAAGAAAACGAAATTTGTGGAGGAATCTTTACACATAAATTTTGATGAAGCAGATCCACATGAGCCCAAGACCTCACTAGAAAATGCTGAAGAGGATATGTCCAATCTGGACATTAATGAAAAAACCTCAAATCTTCATGTGAAGGAATCTATGAAAACTTCTAGTTCTAGAAATTCTCCAAATCCTAACCGTAGTGAACCAGATCAACCTGAAATATCAAGTCCTACTTCCTCTAGACCAACTAGGACCCTTAAGAATCTTCCCTTAGATGCTGTTTTTGGAGATTTATATAAAGTAACAAAAACTAGATCTTCCTTGAGAAACCAGGTTGAACATCAAGCCTTCTTGTCACAACATGAACCTAAAAATATAAATGATTCAATCAATGATGAATTTTGGGTAATGGACATGCAAGAAGAACTCAATCAGTTTGAAATAATTAAAGTTTAGAAACTTGTAGATAGACCTAAGGATACTTTGACCATAGGAACCAAATGGGTGTTTAGAAATAAAGAAGATGAAGTTGGAAATATAGTTATAAATTATATTAGACTTGTTTCATAGGGATATAATCAAGAATAGGGAATTGATTATGAAGAGACATTAGAACCAGTAGCTAGACTTGAGGCAATTAGGATCTTACTTGCCTATGAAGCACACTTGGATTTTAAACATTATCAAATGGATGCCAAAAGTGCATTCCTAAATGGTTATATAATTGGAGATGTTTTTTTGACAAACCCTTGGTTTTACAAATCCACATTTTCCAAATCATGTGTTCAAATTATCTAAAGCTTTATATGGTTTAAAACAGGCCCTAAGATCTTGGTATGAAAGGTAGAGTAATTTTCTTATTTCTAAAGGTTTTACAAAAGGACTCACCGATCCTACTTTATTTATAAAAATAGTTTAGAAGAAAGTTTTAATATCCCAAATATATGTAGATGATATTATCTTTGGATCTTATAAAAATTCTTTATGTAATGATTTTTCAAACATAATGCAAAGTGAGTTTGAAATGAGTTTAATGGATGAACTTAAATATTTCCATGGATTTCAAATATTTCAAGATAAAAATGGCATAATATTAAATCAAAGTAAGTATACAAAATATCTCTTGAAAAGATATGGATTTGATAGCATTAAGAGTAGTGAAACTCCTATGAGTTCTACATGTAAGCTATATCTTTATGAAAGTGGAAAATAAGTTGATCAAACTGCTTACAAAGGAATGATAGGGATTTTTCTGTACTTAACTTCTAGTAGGCCGGATATTATGTTTAGTGTGTGTATGTTTGATAGATTTCAAGAAAACCCAAAAGAGCCTCATTTAAATAGTGTTAAAATAATTTCCAAATACCTCAAATATACAACTAACTTAGGACTGTTCTACCGAAAAGGAAATTTTTTTGATTTAGTTAGCTATTCATATGCTGAATTTGGTTGATGTAAGATATATAGAATGAGTACCTATGGAACCTGTCACTTTTTGGGAAAGTCACTAAAATCATGCTGTAGTAAAAAGCATAATTCAGTTGCATTATCAACTACTGAAGCAGAGTACATTGCTGCTGGTAGTTTTTTTTGCACAAATTTTGTGAATGAAACATACCTTATTAGAATATGGATTTCAATTCAGACATTCCCCATACACTGTGACAATAAAAGTGCTATTAATATTTCTAAGAATCCAATTTCTCATTCTAGGACAAAGAATATTGATGTTAGACATTACTTTTTGAGAGATCATTATAAAAATGGTGATATAACTCTTGTGTTTTTTGGGTTTGAACATCAGCTTGCTGATATATTCACTAAACCCTTAAATTCTAAGAGAAGGAATTACATCAGACATGAAATTGGAATGGTAAATCAGTAGGAGATCTCTTGAAACAAATATCCTTAAAACCGTCCCCATGAAACCAATCTGATGAAACTGATCTCATTGAAACTGATCTATTAAAACTGATATCCTTGAAACCGATCTCTTTGAAACTGATCTCTTGAAATTGATATCCTAGAAACTGATCTCTTTCAAACTGATCTCTTGAAACCAATTCTTCAAACCGATCTCATGAAACCGATCTCTTTGAAATCGATCTCTTGAAACCGATATCCTTGAAACTGATCCCTTGAAACCAATATCATGAAACATATATCTTTGAAACCGATCTCTTGAAACTAGTATACTAGAAACTGATCTCTTTGAAACCAATCTCTAGAAATAGATATCCATGAATCCAATCTCTTGAAACTGATCCCTTGAAACCAATCTAATGAAACTGATCCCTGAAACCTATTCTTTGACACCGATGTATTTAAGGATTGTTTTGTAATTCTGTCTATTTTTAAATAAAATGACACTGTTTTGCATTCTTCTTTTGGTCATGTTTAAATTTTATAGTTTATAATTCGTAAATGATATTATAAGTTCAATCCATCCCAACCTTTCACATGATTATCTGCCACAAAGCCTTCTACTCTTTGTCACTCTCCCTCTCGACTCTTGACCTCTCAACACTGTTGGAATCTAAAGCCTCGTATTGGCAGGGACCAAGCGTGCTATAAAAGATCCAAGAAAATATGCTTATACTAAGTATCAGAAAGGTTAGTCTAGTGGGAATTCTAAATTGAGCTTCGATATCCAAGTGGTTACATATGAAAAAGATGTGTCTTCTGAGTGGCTTCTGTCGAGCAAGACATTTTTATAGAAAGTGATGGAAGCTCAAGGGTGGCTCAGTTGGTTCACCAACAATGAAAGACCTTATTATCCCCAGTCAGTGAATTATTTCAATCAACATTTGAAGATATACCTGGATGATGCTGAGGCAGCAAAGATGAAGTTTGTGGTAAAGGGAAAGAAGATAGATTTTTTGTCTAAGGAATGAGACGAATGCTTAGAAATGCCTCATGAAGGTGCCTATAAAGATTATCCGAGTGATATTATACCTTCCTATGATTTGTTCTCTTATGAATTTGGTCTAAAGGAGATAACTAGAAATGGATAATCTATGAGAACTATTTCAAGTGAGTTTTAAGGAGAAGTAATGTTTTTGTTTAAGTTCATACAACCTCAAATCTGACCAATGAAGGGAGATTTATCTACTGTGAAATATCAGAATGTTTTTTTGATTTATTTGTTTAAACATGGGATACAAGTGGACCTATATAGGTATATAATGGTGCATATTTATGATTTTATTAAGCCATATAATAATTAAACTTTCTTATACTATATAAGGATGATTTCTGCCATTTTGAAAAGGGTAGGTTGTATGGTAGGTGGAGATGAAGTGATAAGTGACTGTAGTGGTTTTTGTCTTCAAAAAGACATTTGTAAAAGGATGAAAATCTTCTAGAACCCATGGAAGAGATGTTCGATAGTATATGAGGAAAGGGTGTATTATGATTTGAATCCAGTTGACCACCCTACTAGACCAACGGATCAAGTTGATCCAAGTCTCAAACCCAGAGTGGTTCCAGTTTATTCTGATGAGGAAGCTGAGACTAAAGTACCAAGGGAAGAAGGATCTCCTTTTGATGATTGGAGTGATCCTGATATTTCTGAAAGTTCCCAAAATATGTCCTATGGACCTACTAGTCCACCTTTAGACATACCCTCAAGAGAACCTCTACTAGATGATGAAGATGAGGAAGAAACCAAAGTTACTAGAGATGTAGGCTATCTAAGTAAATAAGATGAGGAGTCTGATGAAGACAACGATGATGATGATGATAATGATGACGAAGGAGGAGGAAATGATGAGAATTCAAGTGATTCTTTAATATTGGGACAACAAGTGGTGGATAGATCCAGTGGTGAATCTGTTCATGGGGATGGTGATGGTATTGAGCCTTCTGAACAACCGGTTAATGACCATGAAGATGCAGGTCATGAGGATAGATCACACCATCCTAAGGTTGAAAATCAAGGTATCATTCATGAATTAAATGAACTTATGGATGGTGACCATGAGGACAAATATGAGGTTCCAATGCCTCAAATTGAGGAAGTGCGTGGTGAAGTTGAAGTGGATGGAGCACATGCAGAACCTGACGTTCAGTTGGTTCTTGTTCCAAGACAAGTTGTTTTGACCAGAGACCAGGTTGAAGAAGTTGAAGAAGATGATGTTGTTTATGAGCCTCAGGGAAGAAGGATCAAAATTGATACAGTTGAGCCAAAATACTAGACATGTACTAGAGAATGGAATAATGATCCCTGATATATTATTTTTGTCTTAGAGCATGTCTCGAATGAGGAGAGGGTGCCTTCTCCTCCTGCCCCACAAGTCCAAGCTGAACCAGAATCTGTTGCACCTGTTCCACCAGTTGCACCTCCATCACTAGAACCAGTTGATCCCGCAGTGCCTATTTATTATGTCACTAAAGCTGCTTTGGAGAAATTAAAAAATTATATATATGAGTTTTGGATAGCTTCAATTGGATATAGAAGTGAATCTTCCACCTCCTTAGTTATCTGAGATGATGATGCAACAAAGATTGCAAGTATAGTGATCAAGGAGATTCAAATGAATCT
Organism: Viscum album; assembly: GCA_963277665.1. NCBI lineage: Eukaryota > Viridiplantae > Streptophyta > Magnoliopsida > Santalales > Viscaceae > Viscum > Viscum album. The sequence continues at coordinate 1,914,801,497 of OY728155.1, forward strand.
CATTAAAATGGCTGAAACTGTTATTAGGCACAATAATTTTCTAAGAGATGAATTAAGAAAGATGAGCAATGAGTTAAATGCCTTAACATATTACTTCAAGTCCTCCTTTAGTGGTGTTCTAGATGTTCTTAGGAACCTGGTAACTAATCTACTCAGTGTGGACCTAAAGAAGTTGAAAGAAGTTCTTGAGAAAATTTTGACTGGCCCATCTACTTATAGTAGTGGGAAAAGTGTTGTTGCTGATTTGTAGTCTCTCAACGTTGTGATGAGAGAGGAACTGCAAAACCTTCAGAGTTTTTCAAACAATGATACTCTTGAAAAATTACATCGAAATACAGATCTTGTGTAAAATATGGCCAGACAGTGCACAAATGAATCCTCTGCAACTTAGAGAGAGATTCGAGAAAACATGAATAAGTACTTTACTAAGATATACACCAAACATGATCTCATTAATAGATTCAAGTTTCTAGTTGAGAATATTAGAATACCACCTGTCATAAAAGCATTCAAGAAGCAAGTTTCTCAATTTAAGGAGTTTACCCCTTTACTGAACAAATTTCTCGAAAATAAAGATGACTTCGAGAAGGAAATGCAATGTGGTGGTGAAATCATTAATGATTTCATCAATATCCTTAAGCCTTATCTATATGTTTAGGCTGAAGAAATTGTGATCCCTCCAACTGCTTCCATTGGTGCTACCTCTTGTCCTCCTGCTCAAATGACTGTCTCTCAGGCCCTGTCTCAGAATTTACTAGTCATCACATAACAAGATCCAAGTTGTGTGTTGTCAGAAAGACGACATAGACTTGCAGCAAATGTCCCTACTGGTGTTGCCTTTCCTGGCATTGTCTTCATACCTCCTCTACCCTCTTCCACTCCAAAGCCACCTCCACCTCCCATGGATCCTTCAGACAAAGTCAAAGCTCCTCAGCTTCCAAACCCTTATTGATGGATTGTATTTTTTTATAGGGGTTTGATCTTTCTATTATGATTGTAGTTTTATGCCTCTTAATGGAAATCCTTATGGTGTCTTTCTTTTATTTCTACTTTCTGCTTTTCTTTTTTCTAATCCCAAAAGGGGGAGAAACTAAGGCATACATTCTTTATCTAAGGGGGAGATTTTTTGGTTTAGGACACATGGCATGTACTAACCTTAATCCATTTATTAAGGAGGTTCTTTGTTCTAAAAATTTAATCAAGGAAAGATTTTATTTATATTGGAAAATTACATTCAGTGCAGTATGATATGTCAAGATATCTTTATTCTATATATTTTCATGTATTCCATAATTTGTGATTATCAAAAAGGGGGAGATTTTCAGACCCTCTATGATATTATAGTTTTCATAATTACAAATAATGTCAATATACATATTCTACCCTTTCATGCCATTTTAATATCTGAAAGTGAATCAATTATGTCATAAAGAAAAATATACTTAAATTATTAAATAAATTATATTCATGAATAAATATGTTTACAAGTGTATTTATACATGTATTTTGGGATAACAGTTTGTCTTGTAATATTATGTGTAAGAGATACACTTCACATCCTTTTAGATTCTCTGGCACTGATGCGATGTTCGACACACCGATGTTTGACACACCGATGTTCGACACACTGATGTTCCGCACATAGATGTTTGATACACCGATGTTCGACACACCGATGTTAGACACAATGATTTTTGACACACCGATGTTCGGCACACCGATGTTCGACACACCGATGTTCGCCACACCGATTTTCGACACACCGATGTTTTACACACAAAAGTTGATAGACCAAAGTTGACATATCGAAGTCGACACACCAGAGTTGATAGACCAAATTTGACACACCGAAGTTGACAGACCGATGCAAATGACTCACTGATAGTCAAAAGTAACTGTTTCATTTTTATTAATACAAATTTATTTCTAACGGTCATATTTAGAAAAATTAATGTTTTTGACATTATTTAATGTTGTCTGTTGGACTATGCATAGACAGTACGAGGTACATGCATGTGTAGATAGCTTCATGTCTAGTGGACCATGAAGTATAAAAGGACTAAAACCTCAACTCCAAAATGTGAGCGAAGAACATGCTAACAAATAGATTGTGTCAATACACAAATAGAGGAAATCAAAGCCTGAGATCACATGAAGTTTCAAATAAGAAACATTTTATAGAAGATCACAGTTTATTGAGACATTAAAGAGAAGAACCTTTTCACTTCTGGAAGCTGGATTATAGAAAGTATGACACTCTGTTCTGAATTCAACTTCAGAAGAGGACCCAAATTACATTTCTTCTACATCCAATGAGTCCAGATCTTTACTGCACAACACACAGAGATTCTTAAACCCTATTATTTTTAATAGGTATGTTGTGTTCTTCTTTTACTATTTTGAGCAGTGTGTAGATCTGTTTGTATCACACACACTCTCTCTTGAGCATAACTAGAGGATAACAAAATATCTTCGCTCTCAATCCCTTCTTACATTTGTATCCCACGTAGAACTGTGGAAGAGATCCTATGTGATCTATTTATTAGTTTTTTCTTTGAATAATTATGGTAGAGGTCAAGTGTGACCTGGAAAGCCTGTGTGCTATTGTGAACCCTGATCTAGGGTGTGGATCAAAAGTTTATTAATATAAACTGCTTGGTGGCAGGTGATCACCATGTGGAGAGGACTAAGTCTCTTCTTGAGACTGAACCTCTTAGTTTGTCCATTTTTCTGTTTATCTTATGTTTTTATCTATTATGTATTTCTGGCATTAAGATAAACTGAACTTTGATAGTTAGTTTAGCAAGTGTTTACATTTGTTTTGAATCAGTTGTTTGTTTCGAACGTTTTACTAATCTTTAGATTGGTAAAGCTGAGAACAAATCAATATTTTGAGAACCAAATTGATCCTTCAAGACTTTTATAAATTCTCTACAAACTGAATTTGTGTTTATTTTCATAGGGGTATATTATTTAGTAAAGAACCCTTTTTAAAAATTATTTTTATATATACTCAATTCACCCCTTCTTGAGTCATCTACTCTGACCAATAGTATTAACCAAAATATGCAATTTATCAATTTTATTTTCAAAATAGAATTAATTTTTGAATTATTAGTATCAAAATTATCTTAGAGTGGTTTTTTGGTATTTTTCTGAAAGTTTTTGATTTTTGATGAATAGTGAAAAACTATGCATTATTGTTAAAAACCGACTTTTTCATTTAAATAAATATTTCACTTTAAATTGATTTTAAAGTCAGAGTAGATAAATATAACATATATTAATTCAATATAGGTCATTGGAATCATTTTTATAATAGAATCAGATATAATTTTTTTGAACATCTCTTTTACCCACCTTCTAGCCACATTTACAGGATTAGTAGTAAAGGTAATTTTACCACTTCTACGAATGGAATTTAGAAAAAAAATACACACATTATTTTAACTAGTATTAAATTTTTTTTCTAATAGGAATAAATTAATTTTGGGTGAATAGTAAATTTAGTAAATTTTTATTTATTTACCATGGTTAAGGGTAAATCGGGTAATTAAAGGTAAAATTTATATTATAATATTTAAAAATTACCCTAATGCATGTCCTAATTTCATTTGATAAGTGTTTTTTGACCAAATTCATCCTTGGATCGATTTTGGGACCACTTGGAGCCACTTGAATCACTTTAATATATTTTTAATATTATATTTAATGAAAATCCAATTTTGTTATACTTTTGTTTTCAATAAGTAAAATATTTTCAATATAAGGTTATATAAGTGACATGGTTGACTATAAATAGTTATTAGAAAGATAAAATGTTTATCTATATTATGTTATATTTTTTATAACTTATAAAAAAATAATTAAATTAAATGGTGACACAATGATGACATAGTAATTGATTTATTAAAGGAGAAATCAAATAAATGATATTTATAATATTAAAATAAATATCATTTGAAATATTTGATTCTATAAACAAATTTTCTAGATTACATTGATATTTTTTGGGATGTGTTAATGTAGTTTTTTCAAAGGAATCATGTTTTTCTGATTTTATCAAATGTCAAATAAAAAATAATGTCAAAAGTGACATAAATGAGATTGTAAAATAAATAATATTTTATTAAATGATATAAAATTTATAAAAGTATATATTTTCTCCCACTAACTATAATAAATTAAACGATATCATAAATGATCCAATTGAGGTTTTTTTTCATTTTATAGTTACTATATTAACGTTATATTGTATTGAGACAAGTTGTCCCAATAAGAGTTAAATTATTTAAATAAGGGTTAAAACAAAAATATAGGCTTTAAAAAATAACAAACACTTGTCCAAAAAATTACTAGATCAATAATATTATACCCTTATTATATCATGATCTATTTTTAATCATTTAATGGATAATTATCTAATAAAATTATATTGATATTATAAAAATCAAATAATGTGACAAAATATCACACTCTCATTTCTTATAAGTATATTAATTTTAATATGGGTATAACCAGAAGATAACTTTGTTCATAAATAGTATTAGGAAATTTAATAAATATATATATATCATAGGAATTTATTTATCATTTATATATATTATAAATTTACAAAAAATAATGACAAAATTGTAAAGAAGTAATTATTTTATTAAGTGAAATATCAAACAAATGATTTTAAAAATATTAAAAGAAAAATAATTTGGCTTAAATGAGGTGTTCAAAAAATTTATATGCAAATATAAAAAGTTAGGATCATATTATGGTTGAGTTCAGTTTTATCTTTATGTTTGTATTTTATTTAAAGTCATTTTAATGAATAATGTCAAAATTGACACTATTGATATTTTATAAAAATAATAATTTATTAAATTATTCTAAAAGAATAAAAATATAAAAAAATTTAAAAGTGATTATTATAAGGTATAAAATTTCATATAAAATTGAAACCATATAATTAAATATTTATAATCATTTTATACTTAGAATATTATTAACAATATTGAACTTAAATAAATTAATTAATGATAAATCAAATTGATAAGGTTTAAAATAAAATCCAAAAAACGAATAAATTTTATTGGATGAAATAATTTTGACCCATAATCATCTTATCTTATAAATAAATTACTTTTAAGCTATGTGAAATCAAAAATAAATTTATAATAAATTATAATAGTTTTGGAGTTTCCAAAAGTGCCCCTCCCATCTCTTATAAAAGGGAACATCTCTTTCTCATTTATGCACTCCTCTAAGGCACCTTAGCTCAGCCTAAACCTGAAATTTCTCCTCTAAACTTCCATCACATAATCTTCAAGGTCATATTTGGGTAGAAATCCAACTTAAGGAGTTGTTTTGTGCAAATAAAAAAGAGATACTCGAAGAAGAGGTAATTGTTTTACAAATTCAATTCAATTTATTTTTCTCTTTTAATTAATTTTCCAATTTTGTTTCTATAATAATGTAATAAATTTAGAATATACTATATAATAAGTTATTTTTATGATTATGGGACAACCACATTCTTCATTTTAACCATCCTACAAAAAATAATATCACCATGCGTGCATATGTACAGCTTACCGTCTCCATGCCGTGGTGTAAAATATTTTTTAATCTATATTTTATTTATATGTATATAATAATGAATATAATAGATTTAAATAATAAAAATAAAATCATATTGTTTCTATATAATTCATATTTCATAAAATCCATTACCCTTTACCATTGTGAAATGATATCGTTGCTCGTGCCAACATACGACCTGCCGTCTCCAGGACATAATGAGATTCATTCTCCATGTAAACCTTTCAAGAATGATTATAAAAAATATATATAATGAATAAGTATAAAATATATGTCATAATAATTCTAATAGAATAATATATATGTATATATACATATAAGTTATTTTCTTTCTTCCATTCAATACGATCAGAAAACAGAAACAACATTCATGCATACGTACGACCTACCATCTCCAGGAATGGTGTATTCTATTCCATATATCTATCTAATATATATATTTTTATACTGAATATGTATGATATATAAATCATGTTTGAAATTATTTAAGTAATTAAATAATTATTTAACTAATATAATCAATAATAACAAGTTAAAACACCTAGGATAAACAAAGCGATTATTACCCAAAATGTTACATTAACTTGGAAATTGTTAATAAACATGTATTGACAAGTCATAAATAAATCATATATGATATTTTAAATATTATTATTATTCTATAAAAAGTTAATAATATTTTCAAAACCACTATACAGGAGTTTCAGAAATGTACTGAGGGAATAGGACCTGCGGTAATGATTAATTTCACAATCTATTTATTATTTGGGAATTCTTTTACGTAAGAATTTACTGGGAAATGTTTATCATCAATGTCCATGTTTCTTAAAAATGTAGTTTAAAACATTTTTATTAAAATTTTAGATTTGTTTAAAGACATATTTAACCTTGTTTGATTTTTTAAAAATGAATCTTTTTGTCGTTTTCCTTATGAGGTACTTTGTTAGAATTTTTTGACAATGTAAGAGAAGAATGTTTTTTTAACTTATACAACATGAGCATATTTTTCCACTGTCATGAATCCTTGATGTTTTTCTGATTACTTTACAAGATTATAATTTCATTTTCAAAATAATTTTTTTCTTTTAAAATTACGCGACTTTTTAATGTTTTCAAAGTAAAAAAGGGAAATTTATCTCCAAGAGTTTTAATGATATTATTAAATTATTTTCATCTATGTCAACATCGTTGGTTGGATTTAATGTTTGATTGAGGTTGATTTATTATGATACAACTTGTCATATTGTATTGAAGGGTTTATGATTAGTTTTATTATGGATGATCTATTTTTATACCAGGCATGGTTTATGGTTAATGTATTAATATTTCATATGATAGTTCTAATATAAATGATAATGTTGGATATGATTTCTCTTTTTCATATTAGGAATTCATTGGACTTAGTAAGTGATGGGTGGGGCAGCTATAGCTCGTCGATGCATCGGTATATCTCATGAGACAAACTATTTTGGGTTTTCACCCTTTTATGTATGGTCTTGGCAAGAGGCATAGATGGTATAGTTTTGATGTCTAACATTATGCTTTCCTTCATTATGAGATTATCTATTGATATTACTTGTGATTATTTGACTAGTAGAATATCCATGTGAATGTTAAAATTGAATTATTTGATTTATTTATTCCGTATTATACTGAATATTATGTTTAAAAGGCCTGTGTTTTAGTTTTATACCTCGCTTTAAAAGTTTAAACTTATTTATGGTTGCTTCTGCTATATTTTTTACCCTTACCGAGCATCTTAGTTTACCCCTTTCTTATGTTTTTTTCCCAAGATACCAAGTAGTGTTTTATGTTTGATATGCAAGGTTAATAGATGTGAATAATGGAATTCTAAAAGGATTATCTAGGATTTATTTTATGTTTTGAATTGTAATATATAGTTCATGTATGTAATCTATTTTCCAAGACTGGTAAATTGATCTGTCCTTTGGGATTTGATTCCTTATAACCATGCCAATGTATTAAAATAATTCATATGCTCTGAGATTCTGGGGTTGGGGAGTTACAATTGGTATCAATGGAAATTTAGTAGCAACCTTTGAAACTTGATTTATAAATCAAAGATTATAAAACATAACCATTTGAATGAATTTTAGGATATTTCTAAGTATAAGATATCATCCTTTAGATTTGGTAATGGATAACCTAGATTAATCCAATGGAATTATGGATAGAGGAAAAGATGGAATCATTTTGAGATCCTATTAATGATTCTTCATGAATTTATCACTATGATTAGTGTTTCTAAGATTGTGATTTAGGTTTTGGTCAATGGTTATAATCAACAAGGTTATACAAATAATGATTATAATGTTGATAATGAAGATACCAGAAAATAAAAATGAGATGAAAAAGGTATTGATGAATAATACATTTAAGCCTAGTTAATGGTTTAAGAGTGAAGTGGAATGATTAATGTTATTTTGTGTTTGGATTCAAGAACTAATATGTCAATGGTTTTATGGTCATAAGATTCATGAGATATATAAGGATTGTACTACATTAATAATTCTTTAAGGATTTGGAAGCATAATAATATTAATTAAGGACTTAAAGATGATAAAATATTTGGTATGTGATAATAAAAGATACATTACATTGTTTGTGGAATATTATGTTAAGATTGATTTTACAAATTTAGAGACCTTTTTGGACAGTGAATTTGGGTTGAAGTATTTTAGTCGAGTTTTAAGGTTGGAATGGAGTAAGTTGAACATTGTACAATATTTTTTGAGTTTAAATTATAATTTATTACGTACTTTGGGATAACCTTATTTTTTTTAGTAAAAATTAAGAGGATGAAGGAAATACTTGCGAGCCTTAGGATTTATCAAAAGTTCTTTAGGTGTAAAAAATTAATTTTGAACATTCATTTCTAAAAGTGAGGATTGAAGTAAAAATTGAACAAATCAAAAAAAAAGGATGATGTTATGTCTATTACATGGAAAGAAATAATTTTAGTTATTACATGAATAGTAAAATTATTCTTCAACTCCAGGGAAAGTATCTTGAAACCAAAAATGTTATCCATGTACTTTTCCAAGGAATCAAATGGTCCCATAGATCATTGCATATTTTGAGCTTTGGGATTTCCAAGTTTCTCCTAATCACATTATTTATCACTCTCCATCAGAACATGATGGTTATATTTTCCTTTCATGCCTATGGTTTCCTAAAATTTAACCTTTCTATGTTTTATCTCTGATAACTTTCATACTTCCCTTTTATTAATTTAAATTATAACTTTTATCGACCCTTGTTCCGATGTTGGATTTCAATAAATGAATTTTGAATAGTCAAACTCTAGTTACATAACTAAAAATATAAAATTTTGAGGATTAAATTTATTTAAGAAGAGGAGAATGTAACTCCCCAAAATTTAATGGTATGCTTGTTTTCTTAAAAAAATCAATAGCTTGTGTTGTCTGCAACACTGAGTTTGATCACACTATGATATATAAAACTAAGCATCTAAAAAGAATTTATGAATAGTAATAAGAACATAATGAAATTTATAAATTTTATTTTTCAAAATAGACTTCATTTTTAATTCATAATATCAAAATTAGCATAGGTTGAGTTTTTGGTATTTTTCAAAAAGATTTCAATTTTGATGAATAGTAAAAAATAATGCATTGTTGTTAAAAAGTGATTTTTTCATCTAAATAAGTATTTTAATTTAAATTGATTTTAAATAAAAATAGGTAAATAATATATATATTAATCCAATTTATGTCATTGAAATAATTTTTGTAAAATAATTAGATATAAATTTTTTGAACGTCTCTTTTACCAATCTTCAAGCCACATTTGCAGGAATAACATTAAATGTAATTTTAAGGCTTTTGTGAATGGAATTTAGAAAAAAGGATAAACAAGGTTATAATTATTATGAAATTTTCTATCTAAGAGGAAGAAATTAATTTTTTTTTAATATTAACCTTGGTAATTGTTTATTTATTTACCACTGTTAAGTGTAAATCGGAAAATTAAAGGTAAAATTAATATTATAATATTTAAAAATTACCCTAACACCTATCCTAATTTCATTGGATAAGTTTGTTTCGAACAAAATCAGGTTTGGTTTGATTTTGGGACCACTTGGAGCCACTTGGATGACTTTTATATATTTATAATATTATATTTAAATAAAATCTAATTTTGTTATACCTTTGTTTTTAAAAAGTAAAATATTTTTAATATGAGGTTATATAAGTGATATGGTCAAATAAAAATAGTAATTAGAAAGGTAAAATGGTTATATACATTAATATATTTATAAATTTATAAAATAAATAATTAAATTAAATGGTGACATAATGATGATGAAGTAATTCATTTCTTAAATGTTCAATCAAATAAATGATATTAATAATATTAAAACAAAATCATTGGAAGATTTTTTTTCAATCCAAGATTTTTTTAGATGAAAATGACATGTTAAGGATGATTTAATGTAGTTTTTTCTAATGAATCAAGTTTTTATTATTTTATAAAATGTCAAATAATAAATAGTGTCAAAATTGACATAAAAGAGATTTTAAAATAAATAATACTTTATTAAATTATATAAAATTCATAAAAATATATATTTTATCCAACTAACTATTATATTTTTAAATATATCATTAATAATTTAATTTGTGTACATTTTAAATTTTATAGTAAATATATTAACATTATCTTGTAAAAAAGACAAGTTGTCACGGTAAGAGGTAATTTTTTTAAATAAGGGTTAAAAAAATAATATAAGCATTTAAAAACAATAAAAACTTTAATTTTTTTTTGGATGGATAATAATATACCCTTATCCAATTATTTTTAAATTTTTGTCATTTAATTGATTCATTTCTGTGAAAATGATATAGATATTATAAAAATCAAATAATGTGACAAAATGTCACACTCTCATTTATTATAAGTATAATAATTTTAATATGGGTATGGCCAGAAGATAACTTTGGTAATAAATAATATGTGGAAATATAATATAATTTTATACATTATAGAATTTATTTATCATTTTTAGAGATTGAATAGTTACCATAAATAGTGACACAATAGAAAAGAAGTAATTTTTTTATTTATAGAAATATTAAATAAACGTTTTTAAAAATATTAAGAGAAAAATAATTTTACACAATTTAGGTGTTCCAAAAAATTCTAGGTTAATATGAAATGTCATGTGTGTATTAAATGGTTTGTTTCTAATTTATCTTTATTTTTGGATTTTATTTTAATTCAATTTAACGAATAGTGTCAAAATTGACACTATTGATATTTTATAAAAATAATAATTTATTAAATTATTCTAAAATAATAAAATTATCTAAAAACTAAAAAATGATAATTCTAATGTCTTATATTTCATAAAGTTTCCATTTATGTAAAATTTACACTATACAAGTAAATATTTATAACCATTTTATATTTAAAATATTATTACCATAATTAGAATTAAATAGATTAATTAAGGATAAATCAAAACGATAAGGTTTAAAATAATATCAAAACGTTTATAAATTTTATTATTTGATATTATCTCTACCCATACTAATATTATCCACAAAATAACTCACTTTTTAGATATTTTAATTAAAAATAAATTTATAATAAATTAATAGTTTTGGAGTTTCCAAAAGTGCCCCTCCCCTCTCTTATAAAAGGGCACATATCCTTCTTTTTTACTTAGACATATAAATCCCTTATACCAGCCAAAACCTTCCAATTTACCCTCCCAAATTTGCTAACTTAATTTCTGAGATAATACTTTGGGTATAAAGCCAACCTAAGTTATCCTTTTTTGCAAATCAAAAGGAGATACTCGAAGAAGAGGTAATTGTTTTACAAATTCAATTCAATTTATTTTCTTCTTCTACTTCATTTTTACAAAGTTGTTTACATAGTAAATTAATAAATAAAACATATAAAATATACTAATATGATTTTATGATTATGGGACCACCATATTACTCATTTTATCCATCTTACAAAAAACAATATCACCATGCATGCATTCGTACGACTTACCGTATCGAGGTTGTGGTGTAAAATATTTTTTTCTATAATTTTTAGATAGGTATAATGATGAATATGAAGGATTTAAATAATAAATATGACATGATAGTTTTTATGTATAATTCATATTACATCAAATTCCTTATCCTTTACCTTTACGAAATGATATCGTCGCTCATGCGTACGTACAACCTTCTGTCTCCACGATGAGATGAGATTCATTCTCCACGTTAACCATTAAGGAACGATTTGAAAAAAATATAAAAAAAAGAATTAAATATATGATATAATAATTATACATGAATAATATATATATACATATTTTTCATTTACTTTCATATATTAAATATGATAATAAAATAGAAACAACGTTCATGCATAAATACAGCCTACCATCTCCATGAACGGTGTACTCTATTCCATATATCTATCTATTATATATATTTATATACAAAATATATATTATATATAAATAATTTTTAATTTATATAATTAATTAAATCATGATTTACGTAATACAATCAAGAATAACAAGTCAAACATGTATGATAAATAAAGCGACTATTACCCAAAATGTTGCTTTAACTTGGAAATTGTTAATAAACAGGTAATGTAAAGTTAGAAATGAATCATATATGATATCATAAATAATATAATAATTATATTAAAATTTAATAATATATTTAAAACCAATATACATAAGTTTCAGACACATTCTGAGGGATTCATTCTTACAGTAAGGATTAATTTTACAATCTCTTTATTATTCGAGATTGCTTTTACGTAAGAATTTACTGGGAAATTTTTATGATCATTTTCTTTGTTTCTTTAAAATGAATTTCAAAAAATTTTTACTATTATTTTAAAATTCTTTAATGAAATTTTTACCCATTTTTTGTTTTATAAAGAGGATTTTTTTTATTTTCTTTACGAGGTACTTTGTTTGACTTTTTCTTCAAAGTACAAGAAGAATATTTTTTAAACATATATGACGTGATCATATTTTTCCACCATCGGGAATCATTAAAATTTTAAAGGTTTTTTTATAATATTACATGTTTATTTTAAAAATAAATGTTTTGTTTTAAAATTGTGTGGCTTTTTAATGTTTTCATTGTAAAAAATGGACATTTATCTAAAAGAGTTTTAATGAATTTGTTAGATTATTTTCACCCATTTAAACATCCTTTGTTGGATTTTATATTTTATTGAGGTTGATTTATTATGATTAAACCAATTATATTTTATTAAAGGTTTTATGATTTGTTTGAATTTGGATGTGCTGCTTTTATACCGTTCATTGTTTATGGTTAATATATTGACATTTCATATGCTAGTTTTAATATGAATTTTTATGTTGGTTATGATTTCCCCTTTTCATATGATAAATATATTAGGCTTAGTAAGTGATGAGAGGGGCCTAATATGGCCTCTCGATGCATTGTTAGGTCTCCTGAGACAAATTAGTTTGAGTTTTTACTTGTTTATGTATGGTCTTGTCACGAGGCCTTGATGATATGGTTATGATGTTCGAAATTTTGAATACCCTCATTATGAGATTAGTTATCGATATTACATATGATTATTTGACTAGTAGAATATCCTTGTGAATGATTAAATGGTATTATTAGATTTATTATTTCCATATTATGCTGAAGATTTTGTTTAAAATGATTGTGTTTTAGTTTTATACCGTGCCTTTAAAGTTTATGCTTATTTATTATAGCATTCGCTATATTGTTTACCCTCACCAAGAATCTGAGCTCATCCATTTCTTATGTTTTATTTTTCTAGGATGCCAAGAAGTGTTTTATGTTTAATATTAAAACACCATGATAATTTAAAAAATTTTAATTTCCGAATAATTTATTTTGTTTGGTTTCTTTATTTTTACGCAACACCATGTTAAGATGATGCTATATAAAAAAATTATTTGTCTTGTGTTACACACAAGGCCCAGTTTTAGAAAACAACAATATATTAATATAATATTATTATATGATATAATATATAACATATCCGTTAAATTTGTGGTTGTTAATATTATTATCCAAATATTGAATTTTATTTGTTCCATATAATTTTAACTTTCATCTAATGTATTTTCTAGACATTATATTAGAAAAAAACCAATTTTTCAGATAAAATAAGTATTTTTCAAAAAATTTAGTTTTTCCACATTTTAATGGAGAACCCATTTTAAATCCAATATCTAAAACTTTTATATATTTAATTTTACAATATAAACTTATTCTCTTATAGTGTAATGTAAAAATTTACTTTGGTTTATATTTTGGTTTTTTTGATAAGTTTCATGTTTTGATGAATAATGAAAAATACTAAATTTTAATTGAAAACACATTTTTTCATCAAAATAATTTATATTGTTAAATTACAAATTTTATTGGTTATAAAGTATAATTATATTATATTTTTATCATTTAATATAATGATTTTTATTGGAATTATTTTCAAATTAAAACTGGATATAAACACATGTCAATCTTTTGATTGTTTTTACTTTTAAAAAGACCATTTTATCGTTCCATCGACGAGAATAATTTTAAATTAATTACTGCAACTTACGTGTATTAAATTTAAAAAAATTTATTCCATATTTTGAATCATTTGGTCCAAATGTTTTTAATATATTACTTATGTTTTTTAGGATGTTATGAATAGTAACTACGATAATTTTTATTCAACATGGTCAAGGGTATATCAGGTAATTAAAGGTAAAAATAATATTATAAAATTACCCCAACACTTTTAAAAATCATATTGGATGAATAAATTCATAAATTATCACCTAAGGATAGAAATGGAATCATTTGATGGAAACTTTTCCATGAATATGACATGAATATTATAAAAAATTAATGAATTTGTCAAAATGTCACACTCTCATATTATATAAGTATATTAATTTTAATATTGGGATAACCGAGAGATAATATAAGGCCTAAGACTTTAAAATTACATAATCTTGAGTTAATAAAGAATTAAAAATTAGGATCTTTTCAATTTTATAGTTTCAGAGAATTAGGCCATAACTATTACATAACAACTCAAATATTACAATGTAGACAAGTCTAGTCAATATCCATTTTTTTATAATCAAAAACATTTTAAATAAATCATTATTTCTTTTTCTTGATAAAAGTTTTCTTAATATTTATCTTGACTTATTCCTTTCTCTTACCCATAATTATACCTTGTGTAAAAACATTTCTAAAACATGGGATGAGCACAAAAAGCTTAGTAAGAAATATAAAATAAGTAATGAAACCGTTTGTCTGTGAATACTTTAAGCTCAAGAAAATAGTTTCACAAAATCATAATTTTCCATAATAAAACATGAACTCTTTAAAATACATCATGAAATCATATTATTCATGAAAATATTCTTAGCAATCATAAATCATAAAGGTAACTTGTGGAATCCATTTCATAATTACATTGTAGCTTTTATAGCTATATTGGGAGTAACCTTCATGGTTACATTTGGTATACCCATCACAATATATTAACTAAATCTCTTAGGATAAACCATATTATTTAACTCTATATCATTACCCAATAAATTTAAGAGATATCATGGGATCTCCCACCCTTTGTTTATCACAGAACCACCCATATATATAATCAATTCTCAAGAACAATATCATAATCAGAACACATAAGACACACATAAAGGAAAAATAAAATTTACACTATGTAATCACAAGATATCATTTCAAGATATTGATATAATCAAACCATTAATAAAACCATTTTCAATACCAAAATACCTAAAAAGGGAATATGGTATTTATTTTTCCATTAAAAACATTTTGGATTTTAGTGGAAGCCAAATATTAAATAATGGTCACGATGACAGAAAATTCATTGTTACCGTATACATTAAAAAACATTCCTTTTTTCATTTAGTAAAACAATTAAAATTAAAATATTCCTTTTGAATACCGTTGAATTAAAATAAATTTAAAATGGGTTTATTATACACCGTAAAAAGTGAATGTGGTGTATAACATCAAAATATGCCTCTATGAAAGGAGATTGTGACGGAGTCCGTTACTTTGACTCCGACTCATCACGTACAATATTTATATTCTAGAATAAAAAATCTAAGATAATATATAACTTCATGAAACGTTTTTCTAGTTAATTATTATTTTTATATCTCTTATTACTATGTTATCAAAATTACATAATTATTTAAGTTCATATCAGATGTGTTGTTGATATTCGGTTCTTGAGTGAAAAATGAACTTGTTATGATGTCAATAGTCCATGGGTTAATTAATTCCATCATATCCATAAAAAAATTAATGACATAATAATCACATTTTTACATCAATTATACTTTTAAATCAAACCATTTATTTTTGTTAGGAAAAATTAATAACGTTTTAATTATGGAGACGGTAGGCCGTACATACACATGAGTAATGTTTTCATTTTTCATTAATAATAATGAAAATAATCATAATATAATTAAAATAATAACATCATAATATAATTAAAACCATAATAAGCATTTAAATATACTTATATATATATATCATAAAAGTGATGTGGTGAATAAAAACGATTAACATCACTTCATAGCGGTGATAGTTCACACGTACTCAAGAATGATTAATTCCTTTCCAATTTAATGGAATTGGAGATGGATTTAGTTGATGAAATTATCATAATAACATCCCAGTATATTGAGAATATTTTAGTTATTATTTCATCATGTGTGAGGAATATTTTAAGGCAGTGGAAGAAAAAATAAAATAGAAACACTTAAATAAAACATTACCTTTATTTCTAATGATCACATTTCTTAACACCTTAACACATCTAAGAAGGTTGTTATTCCTAATATAAGCCCTAAAGAATATGGTTAGGGATTATAGGATGGGGTTTGGGTAGATATTTGATAGACCAAAAGGTTTTGGAATTGTGACTAATTGAGAGGAATGAGTGTCTTTTTATAGGAGAGGGGGAAAACACCCCCGAAATTATTAAAATAATTAAATTAATATAAATTCAATTTTGATTCCAAATGGGTAAAAACTCATTTAATTAGAATATAAAAAGAGTATGGGTCGAAATATAATCATACAATAAAAATTATACAAGTTTTATTATTTTTTAATCCTTGTTTTTTGTTTTAACCCCTTTAAACTCTTACCATTTTATCAAGTAACTTACACTTAGAGGGTTAAAATAATTACCAAATCTTTCCAAACTTCCAATTAATGATTAATTAATGGAATTTTTAGATTTATCTCAAATGTTTGGGAAAATATTACATTTTCATAAATTTTATATCATTTAATTAAATATTTAATATTTTAAAATATGAATTCTGTCAATTTTGACACTATTCATTACATGACTATTTAAAAAATATCACAGCAACTTGATTCCTTAAAAAACAACATTAAATCAACCCCAAAATTTCATATTCATACATAAAATTAATTTATGAAATCAAATATTTCAAATTATATTTATTTTAATATTATTACTATCATTTATTTGATTCTTTCTTTAATAAATATATTACTGCATCATCTTTGTGTCATAATTAAATTTAATTATTTAATTAATAAATAATATAAATACATTACCATGTTGTAGGTAATATTTTTATATTTATATGGACTATTCATATTTGAATATATCACTTACATAATCCCATATTAAAATTGTTTTAATAAGAAGAGTCATATTTATGACATATTTATCTTTAAATTAAATGTTATAAATGTCATAATCAAACCCAAGTGGCTTCCAAAGGTCACAATTTGAAGCTAAGGATAGTAATGTTCGATAATAAATCTTCCAATAATATTAATAAAAGTTTTAATATAATTTTATAAAATTATAATATTAATTTTACCTTTAATTACCCAATATATCTTTAACTGTGGTAAATAAAATACTAAAGTTACTATTTATCAAAAATTATTTTGATCCTATCAAAAAAAAATTTCTTACTAAGAAAAACCATGTATGTCCTTTTTTGAGAATTCAATTCATAGAAGTGGTTAAATTAGTCTTAACACTAATCTCGTTGACGGATGGAGAAAACTGGGTTTTTAAATAAAACACTGAAAAGTTCACATAGTTTTTCTATTTAATTTTATTTTGAAAATGTATCCAATGAAATAAATTATATTAAATGATTAAAATTTATTATAATTAAACCTTAAACCAGGTGAAATGATAATCTAACAATATAAATAGATTAGAACAAAAAACAGATTTGAATTCAAATGCAATATTTTTAACTACTCATTAAAATATGAATGTTATTAGAAAAATACCTAAAATGTATCCAATATAAATTTTGATGTACCACTTATAAATAGGATGTTTTTTATTAAAATATAACATAGAAAATTGAAAAACCCATTTTTAAAAAGGGATCACCATCAAAAGGATGTAAAAATTACTTTTTTTTTGAAAAATAATCATTTTATTCATAAAATTGAATTTCTTTTCATATAATATCGAGAAAAAATAAAATATGAATTTTAAACATCATATTTAATTTATATTTATTTAATATAATCCAAAAATATTGATTTTATTATTTTATAAACACAATTCATCTCACTTGAATAGTTTTTCCTAAAAACACATCCTTTATATTCAATTGGTTATTATTTTAATTTCTAATTAACATTCTAACCAATTAATCAATATATAAACATGTGTAAACAGTATTTTCATAATTTATTCAATATCGTTCATTCCTCTATTCTAATGCATATTTGATAACTAAAACTTAAAATAATAATACTAATAATATGTTATTTTTTTAGTATAATTCAGCATCGTGTGAAACGTAAGATATTAGAGAAACCCATTGTTGCGTGTTGGGTATACTATCAGACATAGATTCCTTTTTAAAGTAAAATTACTATATAATTAATAATTTTTAAAAAAATATGAAAAAGTAATTTTCTATAATTTCCTGGGATGTTACAGATAAAATTGATTATAAATAGTCTCTTGAAAGCTAAAATAATTTCATACATTATAATAATTTATTTATAATTTTTATAGATTAAATAACTAACCTAATGATGACACAATAATGATGTAGAAATTATTTTATTAATAGAAATATCAAATAAATGGTTTGAAAAATATTAAAAGAAATATTATTTTAATTAATTAATGCTCACTATGAAATTTCAATGTGACTATGACAAGTTAGGAGTATATTAAATTGTTTTTTTTCAAATTTGTCTTTTTATTTTGATTTTAATTAATTTCAAAGTTGTGAATAGTGTCAAAATTGCAACTATTGATATTTTATAAAAATAATACATTATTAAATTATTTAAAAATCCTAAAAATCATTAAAAAATACAAAATGATTATTATATGGTCTAAAATTTCATAATATGTCCATTTATGGAAAAGTTAAACCATATAAGTTAAAATTTATATCCTTATAATATTTGAAATGTTATTACCACAATTAAAATAAAATATATTAATTAAGGGTATATAAAAATTATAAGGTATAAAATAAAACTAAAACAAGTACAAAAAATATTGGATGAAGAATATTAGATCCTTATTACATTAAGATCAATTTTGAGTTGTTTAATGGACACTTATCCTTGAAATTAAATTAAATATGATTAAAATCAAATATAGTCACAAAATAACAGAATCTTGTATTTTAATAAATTTTATGTGTTCACATTGGGCCAAAATGAAGCTATGAAATAATCTAAATGTCTATTTTGATATAAATGCAATAATTTTAATTAAATTTATATATTTTTAATTTTTATAATTTATATAATTACCTTAAAAGTCTTTTCAATTATAAAACAATATTTATTTAATTAACATAAAAATTGAATAAATGTATTTAATTATATTAATTTTAATATATTTTGAATTAATAAATGTGTATAACGAATTTGATAGATCTATAAGATATATTATAGATATATTAAAGCATTATATTTGAATTACCACATTGTCTCAATGTATTTTAAGTCAAATTAAATTAATAGTATTAAAATTTTCAATAATGATATCTTATTGAATTAATTTATTATTAAATTATTTATATATAAAAGAAATGTTAAATAATTTCAAGGTGATAGTATATGGTCAAAAATGTATTCTAATTTTCATTTATGGGATATTTTTAATTATTTTGACCTATAATAGTCTTACTATAGTTTAATATTTTGAGAGTTTACAAAAGTGACCCTCTACCCTCTAATAAAAGAGCACATATCCTTCTCTTTTATTCACCCCTCTAAATCCATTTGGATTGGCCAATAAATACCCAATTCACCTCCCAATTTCTATAAATTCATCCTAGAGGCCATATTTTGATTATAAAGCCAACCTAAGGATTCCTTTTGTGAAAATAAGAAGGAGACACTCGAAGAAGTGGAGATTAACGCACCATCAACTAAAGGAAAGCACAAGGTAAGGGAAATCCTAACTCAATTTCCATTAATTGAGTTAAACATATATTTCATTGGTTATGTTCATCCAAAAATAAGTTTTAATGACCCTTTATTTTCTTATAATAAATATTCTCTTATATTAGGTGGATTTATACTTTTCACACATAATTATGTAATTGATTTATCCTCACTCTAATGATATGATATTTGTAAAGGAATTCTGTCTCACTTTTATTTTTTGTGATATATAATCCATGTTCAAAATCTATTTCTTTTTTTATGGTGTATGTACTATACAATTTTACTTCATATCATGAATAAATTTATATTCATAGTATTTAAATATTCATTTGAATATATGAGACTTATGATTTATATATTTAAAGTGGAATGGGGCGCTTTGAACGTTTAAATAATTAAACCTTTATGCATTTCAATATTCTTGATACTATAAAACATATTCATTTATATGGAAATAAATAGATTATAAAGGTAATTTTATGTCTACTTTAACGTTCATTCAAATTTTTTCAATAGGAATTTTTTAAGGTTTTATGTAAGGGTTAATTTCGCAATCTCTTTTTTATATGGTTTAACTTTTATGTAATAATTTACTGGGACATATTTATCTTCCATGTCCATGATTGAAAAAAATATATTTCAAAAAATTATTACTATTCTTTTAAAATTTTATGAATAAATTTTTACCCATGTTCTATTTAATAAAACGAATATTTCTTCATTTTCCTTATGTGGAACTTTATTTGACTTTTTCAACAAAATATGAGAAAAATATATTTTTATCTTATACATGATGAGTATCTTTTTATGCTATTTTAACACCTTAATGCTTTAAATCTTCTATTTCAATATTGCAGTATTATTTTCAAAAAAATATTTTATTTTATAATTAAGTGGTTTTTAAATATTTTCAAATTGAAAAAAGTTTATTTCTACCAATAAAATTTTAATGGTTTATTTGGGTCTTTTCATCTATGTAAACTTCCATTATTGGATCTTATGTTTAATTGAGGTTGATCTTTTATTATATAATTTACAATTTTTTATTTAATGGGTTAAGATTAGTTTGATTATGGATGTTCTATTTTGATACCATTCATTTCTTATGGTTAAAATATTCATATTTCGTATACTAGTGTTTAATACGAATGATTATGTTTTTTATGTTTCATCATTTTCATATGAGGAATTTATTGGACTTAGTAAGTTATGGGTTGGGTACCACTTAATGAAATCCCTATGGGTTGGAGGATAGTTAATTGAAGCCTCACGATGCATCGATAGTTCTCACAAGACAAACTAATTTTGGTTTTGACTAACGTCTTACCCATGTATGCATAGTCTTGGCAGGGGGCCTTGACAGTATGGTTATGATGTATGACATTATGAATTCCCTGATTATGATATTATTTATTGATATTAAATTTGATTATTCTAAGAGTATAATATCCATGTGAATGTTTATACATCATTATTTGACTTATTATTTCCATATTATACTAAAGATTTTTTAGAAGTACTATTTTTCAATTTTATACCTTGTCTTAAATGTTTATGATTATTTATGATAGATCCCACTATATTGTTTACCCTTACTATGTCTCTAATATCACACCTTTCTTATGTTTTTCTTTCCTAGGATGCCGAGACATGAATTTTGACTGATATGCCAGGTTAAGCTATGAGAAAATTGAGTTCTAAAAGTATTATCTATGTTGTATATTATGTTTTGAATTGTAACGAGAAGTTCATGCATGTAATATATTTTCCAAGACTGATAAACTAATCAGTCCTTAGGGATGTGATTTATTATAACCATGCTAATGTATTAAAATAATGCACCAGCTCTGAGCATTTGGGTTCTAGGAATTATAGTTGGTATCCGATGAAGTTTGTCAACAACCTTAGAAATTATATTTAGAAAACATATATATGAAACCATAACCTTATGAATGAATTTGATGATAAGTCTAACTATAGGATATCATCCTTTAGATTTGGTAATGGATAAGCTAGGTTAACCCTATGGACTTATGCATTGTGAAGAAGATGGAATCATTTAGAGATACTATAAATGATTCTTCATGAGAATGTCACTATTATTTGTGTTTCTCAATTATTGCATTGAGTTTTGATCGATGGTTTGAGTCATCAATATTATACATATAATTGTTATACTGAAGAGTATGAAGAGATTTCAAAAGGGAAACAAAATGGAGGTGTTATTATGGAATACAATGTTTAATAATAGCTAAGGGTTTAAGAGTGAAGTGCAATGATGAAGGTTATTTTGTATTTTGATTAAAAAATTATTTCATCATTAGTGCTCTTGTTATAAGAATCATGAAATATATAAGGATTGTACTCCATTACTTCATTATTAAGGATTTGGATTTATGAATTATTTCATTATAGTGTGTAAGGTGATAAAGGTATATGATAATAAGAAACTCATTATGTTTTTGGAGAATCTAATGTATTTTTGGAAATGTAGAGACCTTTTTTGTCAGTGAATTTGGAGGAAAGTATTTTCGTTGAGTTTTAAGTATGGAATGGGTTAAGTTAAACATTGGATGTTACTGTTTGAGGTTTAAGTATGATTTTATAGATATTATGTGTTATTATTTTTGGTTTTAGTAAACATTTAAAGGTTGAATGAAATACTCATGGACTATACAATTCATTAAAAGTGATTCATGCATAAAGAATAATCCTAAATATCCATCCCCAAGTGAAAAAAAGAATTGAAAATATTTCAAATCACAACCAAAGGATAACATTTATGGAATGAAGTAAGTTTTCTCGAGTACTCAAAAAGATAATAAAATAATCCCTCAACTCTAGAAAGAGAATATAAAAAAATGTGTTATCCTAATACCATAGTTTTTGTTGAACTGATGGTATTTTAAATCATCATAGATTTATGGATTTGAGGCCCTCAGTTTTCCATTTATTGTTCAAGAATTTTTTATTGATTACTTTAATCACCCACTATGAATATTTATGTTTTCCTTAAAGTATGTTTATATACTGGAAAATAATGTTCTCCTATTCAAAATCCTAATTTCATGGTGACATTCACATTTTCCCTTACCTATTATTGAGAGTATATTTTATTAACCCTATATTCTATGTGGTTTTTCCATAAAGGTATTTTTTAATATGAAATTTTATTTTCTAAGTGCAATTTCAAATTGCAAGGATGCAATTTATTGAAGGAGGGGAGAATTTAACACCTCAAGAATTTAAAACATTTTCCTTTCTGAATAAATTTAATTTTGTTTCTTGATTTATTTGTATGTAACACTATGTTAATATCATGATACACACAATAGTTATTTGGCTTTCATTACACGCAATACCTAGTTATACTGAACAATAGTATATTAATAAAATATTATTATTTAATATAATATATAACCTAGCCGTTAAATAAGAGGTTATGAATCGTATTGACCACATTTTGAATTTTATATATTCCATATAATTTTAACATTAATATTATATATTTTCTAAACATTATATAATAAAAACTCAATTTCTCTCATAAAAGAAGTATTTTTCAAAAAATTCAGTTTTCCACCTTTTAATGGAGAACACATTTTAAATACAATATTTTACACTTTTATATGCTTAGTATGATAAAATAAACTTATTATTTAAAAGTTAAATGTAAATAATTTACTTTGGTTCAATTTTTGGTATTTTTCTGATAAGTTTCATATTTTGTTGAATAGTGAGAAATAATAAATTTTAATTGAAAACTATTTTTTTTATCAAAATAATTTTTAGTTTTAAATTATAAATTTGATTGGTTTTAAAGTATAATTAGATTATATTTTTACCATTTTATATAATTATGGTTAATATTATTATTTTTACATTAAAATTGGATATAAACACAAGTCAATCTTTTGACAATATTTATTTTTTTAAAACCAGTTTTCTCATTCCATCGACGAGATTAATTTTAAATTAACTACTACAATTTCTATGTTTTAAATTTTGAAAAATGGATTCAATATTTGGAATCATTGGGTCTACATTATGTTAATATATTACTTTTATTTTTTTTGGATATTCTGAATAGTAACTGTATTAATTTTTATTTGACATAGTTAAGTGTAAATCAGGTAATTAAAAGTAAAAATAATATTATTTAATTTTAAAAACTACATTAAAAATCATATTGGATAACTTAATTGGATCCTCATTAGCTAAGTTTATAAATGGAAACATTTAATGGATTGTTTTTCATGAATAATTCATGAATATTATTAAAATCGAAGAATATGAAAAAATGTCACACTCTCATTTTATATAAGTATATTAATTTTAATACATGGATAACCAGAAGATGAAATCAATTATAAATAGTCTCTAGAAAGATAAAATAATTAAATATATCATAATTATTTATCTATAATTTTTATATGTTAAACAATTACATTTAACAATGACATAATAATGACTGATAAATTATTTTATTAATTGAAATATCAAATAAATTGTTTTAAAAATATTTAACGCAATATAATTTGAATTGATTATGGCGATCCATGAATTTTTAGGTGAAAATAACTTGTTATTAGTACAGTAAATGATTTTATGAGAATTTATCTTTATTTTTAACTTTTAATTAAAGTCAAAGTGATGAATAGTGTCAAAATTGATACTATTGATGTTTTACAAAAATAATAATTTATTAAATTATTTAAATATCCTAAAAATAATTTAAAAACACAAAATTATTTTTAAGTGGTCTAAAATTTAATAAATGTTACATTTATGGAAAATTTACACCATATAAGTAAAAATTTATAAACATTTTATGTTTGAAATTTTATTACCACAATGAAAATAAAAGAGATCAATTAATGGAAAATCAAAATTATAAGGTTTAAAATAAAACAAAAAAAGTTTAAAAATTATTGGATTAATAATATTCGGTCCTTATGACATTAATATAGATTTTTATTTGTTTAATGAATATTTTTTTGTGAAAATAAATTATTTATTATTTAAATCAATGATAGTTACAAAATATCACAATATGGTATTTTAATATATTTTATGTGTCCACATAGGGCCAAGATGGAGATATGAACGAATATAAATGTCTATTTTGATATAAATGAAATATTGTTCACTAAATAAATTTATTTTTATTTTTTAGAAGTTATAAAATTACATTAATATCCTTTTAAATTCTAAAACAATATTTATTTAATTAACATAAAAATAGAATAAATGATTTTAATAATATTAATTTTCCTACATTTTGAATTCATAAATGCGTATAAAGAATTTAATAGATCTATAAGATATATTATAGATGTTTTAAAGTATTATATTTTAATTCCCACTTTGTCTCAATGTACTTTAAGTCAAATTAATTGAATAATATTAAATTTGACAATAATGATATCTTATTAAATTAATTTATTATTAAATTATTTAATAATCAAAAAAAGTTTAAATAATAACTAGGGGATAATAAATAGTCAATAATTAATTTTAAGTTTCATTAATGTTATATTTTTAAGTATTTGTATCTAGAATAGTCTTATTATAGTTTAATATTTTGTGAGTTTCCCAAAGTTCCCCTCCTCTCTCTTATAAAAGTCCACCTCTCCTTTTCATTTTTTCACACCTCTAAATCTATTTGTCTCGGCCAAAACCAACCCAATTCTCCTCCCAATTTCCCTCAATTGGTTCTAGAGGACATACTTTGGGCAGAAAGCCGACCTAAGGATTCATTTTGTGCAAATCAGAAGGAGACACTAAATGAAGAGGATGTTAACACACCCTCGACTAAAGGAAATTACAAGGTAAGGAAAATCATAACTCAATTGACATTTATTGAGTTAAACATATATGTCATTAGTTATGTTCTACCACAAAAATTTGTGATAGAACCATAACTTTTTTATACCGAATATCCACTTATATTGGGTGTATTTATATTTTTCAAACATAATTATGTCATTGATTTATCCTCACTCTAATTATAAGATGAAATTCTTCCCCAATTTTAATTTTCATTGGATGTAATCCATGTTCACTACCATTTTAATTTGTGTGGGGTATGTACTTATCTATTTTATTTCATATCATGAATAAATTTATCTTTATGGTATTTAAAGATTCATTTGAAGATATTGGACTTATGATTTAAATGTTAAATTGGTATTGGATACTTTGAATGTTTAGAGAATTAATCTTTTCTCCATTTCAAAATTTTTGATATTATAATACATATTTAATTATATGAATATAAAAGTATTATAAATAAAATTTTATGTATACTTTAATGTTCCTTCAAATGTTTTCAATATTAATATTTTATGGTTTTATGTAAGGGTTAATTTTGAAATCTCTTTATTATCTAGGATTACATTTTTGTAAGAATTTATTGGGACATATTTTACTTCCATGTCCCTTATTCTTAAAAATATATTTCAAGACATTCTTAATATTATTTTACAATATTTTGAAGAAAGTTTTACCCATGTTTGATTTTACAAAGGAAATATTTTTTTCATTTTCTTTACGATGTACTTTGATTGTCTTTTTCGATAAAGTGTGAGAAGAATGTTTTTTTACTTATACGGTGTGAGTGAAATTTTATGCTATTATGATGCGCTAACATTTTAAAGATTATCTTACAATATTATAGGGTTATTTTAAAAAGAAATTTTTCTTTTATAATTTCTTGGATTTTAAATGATTTCAAATTAAAAAAAGGTTATTTCTCACAAGAAAATTTAAATGTTTTTATTAGAGTATTTTCATCTATGCCAACATCCTTTGTTGGATATTATGCTTAATTGAGATTGATCTTTTTATGATATCATTTGTCGTATTTTATTTTATGGTTTATGATCAGTTTGATTGTGGATGTACTATTTAGATACCATTCCTATTTTATGGTTAAAGATTTCATATTTCCTATACTAGTTTTTAATAATAATGATTATGTTATTTATGTTTCACCATTTTTATATAAGTAATGAATTCGACATAGTAAGTGATGGGCTGGGGACCACTTAAAGATATCCTTGTGTGTTTGGGACTAGTTAATGAAAGGCCCATGATGAATCGCTAGTTGTCATGAAACAAACTAATTTGGGTTTTGAATAATGTTTTACACCAGTCTGTATAGTCATGGAACGAGGCCTTGACAGTATAGTTATGATGCTCGACATTATGTATCCACTCATTATGAGATTATTTATTTATATTACATGGGATTATTTTACTAGTAGAATATCCATTTGAATGTTTATATGGAATTATTCATATTCTAATCAATATTTGTTTAAAAGTATTGTGTTTAAATTTTATACATTGTCTTGACTGTTTACGATTATTTATTATAGATTATACTATATTGTTTTCCCTTAATAAGCATATGATATGACCCCTTTCTTATGTTTTACTTTCCAAGATTCTAAGATGTGTATTATGACTGATATTTAGGGTTAAGCTTGGAGAACATGATGTTCTCAAAGGATTATCTATATTGTAATTTATGTTTGTAATTGTAATGTGAAGTTCATGTATGTAATCTATTTTGTAGGACTCCTAAACTAATCAGTCCTTCGGGATGTTACTCCTTGTAATCAGGCCAATGTATTAAAATAATGCACCAGCTCCGAGCATCTAGGGTCGGAAAATTATTGTTAGTATCATAGGAATTTTAGAAGAAACCTTGGAAATTAGATTTAGAAAAAATAGGTTTCAAAACATAAAGCTATGAATTAATTTGAATATAAGTTTAACTATAGGATACCATCCTTTAGATTTGATAATGTATATCCTTGGTTAATCCTATAGAATTATGGATTGAGAATAATATGGAATCATTTAGAGATTCTATAAATGATTCTTCAGGATAATATCACTAGGATTTGTGTTTCTCACTTTGTGTTTTGAGTTTTGGCCAATGATTATAATTCAAAAGGTTATACATGCAATGGTTATACTACTGATGATGATGATATTATAAAAGGGAATCAAAAAGAAGGAGGTATTAAGGAATATGATGTTTAAGCATAGTTAAGGGTTTAATAGTGAAGTGGAATGATGAGGTTATTTTATATTTGGATTCAATAATTATTTCTTCCTTAGTGCTCTGATTATAGGAAACATGAGATATATAAGGATTGTACTGCAATACTTCTTCATCAATGATTTGTATGTATGAATGATTTCATTATAGTGTTTAAGGTGATAAAGGTATATGAAAATAAGAGATACATTATGTTATTTGGATAATATAGTGTATTTTGTAAATGTAGATAACTTTTTGAATAGTGAATTTGGAGGGAAGTATTTTGGTTGAGGCTTAAGGATGGAATGGGTTATGTTGAACATTGGATATTATTGTTTGAGGATTAAGTATGATTTATTGGATATTATGTGCAAACATTTATGGTTTTAGTAAAAATTTAAATTTTGAATGAAATATTCTTGGACCGTATGATTCATTAAATGTGATTCATACAAAAAGAATCATCTTTAATATCTATCTCCAAGTGAGTGAAATAATACCTCAACTCTAGGAAAGAGTATCTAAAAAAAGTTTTATCCTAATAACTTAATTTTTGATGAACCGTTGGTATTTTAAATCAATATAAATTTCTGGATTTAAGGCCCTTAATTTTCCATTGGCAGCTCACATGTTTTTGGTTGATGACCTCAATCACTTCCTATAATAATTTATGTTTTCTCTCTAAGTACAAATCCATACTGGTCACTAATGTTCTCCTATTCGAAAACCTAATTTGGTGGTGACCTTTCCATTTCTATTTTCCCTCTTATTAATATTATATTTTATTAACCCCATTTCCGATGGGGTTTTCCACAAAGGTATTATTTAGTATCAATTTTTTATTTCCTAAGGTCAATTTCAAATTGCAAGGACATAATTTATTGAAGGAGGGTAGAATGTAACAACTAGAAAATTTACAATATTTTTATTTAAGAAAAAATTTAATTTTTTATTGATTTATTTTTACAAAAAGAATTGTTAAGATTACAGTACATGAAACAATGAGTTTCTATTCATTACACGCCAGACCCAGTTCTACCGAACAATAATATATTAATTAAATATTATTATCTAATATAATATACAACCTAGCTATTAAATTATTGGTTATGAATAGTATTAACCACATTTTGAATTTTATATATTCTATATAATTTTAAAATTCATCATATGTATTTTATAGACATGATGTTAGAAAAAAAAATCAAATTTTCAGATAAAATAAGTATTTTTTAAAAAATGCAGTTTTGCCACCTTTTAATGGCGAAACCATTTTTAATATAATATTTGTAAATTATATATATATAATTTCTTAAAATAAACATCTTATTTGAAATATTAATGTCAAAATTTACTTTAGTTCAATTTTTTTATTTCTTTGATAAGTTTCATGTTTTGATGAACAGTGAAAAATACGAAATTTTAATTAAAAACCACTTTTTCATCAAAATAATTTATAATGTTAAATTATAAATTTGATCGGTTTTAAAGTATAATTATATTTTATTTTTATTATTTAATTTACTGGTAGTAATTGGAAATATTATCACATTAAAATTGGATATAAACATATGTCAGTCTTTTGATGGTTTTTACTTTTAAAATACCCATTTTCTCGTATCATCAACAGGATTAATTTTAAATTAACTACTGAAACTTATATATTTTAAATTTTGGTAAGTGGGTTCCATATTTGGAATAGTGGGTAAAATTTTTGTTAATATATTAATTTTATTATGTTGGATATCATGAATAGCAAGTACGATAATTTTTATTGAATGTGGTTATAGGTAAATTGGGAAATTAAAGATCAAAATAATATTATAAAAATACGTTAACACATATAAAAAACCTATTGGCTGACTATATGTGACCCTTATCACCTATGGTTTTAAATAGAATCATTTAATGGACACTTTTATAAGAACATGACATGAATATTACTAAAATCAATGAATGTGACCAAATGTCACACTCTCAATTTATATAAGTATGTTAATTTTAATATATGGATAACCAAGAGAAAACATTGATTATAAATTGTAAATCGGAATATAAAATAATTACCTATATAAAAATTGTGTTTTTATAATTTTTATATATTAAATAATTACATTTAATGATGACACAATAGTGATGCATAAATTATTTTATAAATAGAAATGTCAAATAAATGGTTTTACAAATATTAAAAGAAAAATAATTTAAATTAATTAAAGTAATAAATTTTTTTTCTCAGTGACTATGACATGTTAGGAGTATATTAAATGATTTTTTCTAATTTAAATTTATCTTTTTATTTTTAATA
Source organism: Viscum album (assembly GCA_963277665.1). NCBI lineage: Eukaryota > Viridiplantae > Streptophyta > Magnoliopsida > Santalales > Viscaceae > Viscum > Viscum album. Next base: position 1,914,831,963 of record OY728155.1, read on the forward strand.
AATACAAAATTATTATTAGTATTAAAATTGATACTATTGATATTTTATAAAAATAATATTTTATTAAATTATTTAAAAATTATAAAAATCATTTAAATAAAAATTACTATTATATGGTTTAAAATTTCATAAAATGTCAATTTATGGAAAATTTAAACCATACAAGTAAAAATTTATAACCATTTACTATTTGAAATTTTTTTACCACAATTAAAATTAAATAGATTAATTAAGGGAAAATCAAAATTATAAGGTTTAAATTAAAACCGAAACATGTACAAAAATTAATGGATGAATAATAGTAGGTTCGTATCACATTAATATATATTTTGAGTTGTTTTGAGGATACTTTACCTTGAAAACAAATTATATATTATTTAAACCAAAGATAGTTACAAAATATCAGAAGCTTGTATTTTTATATCCTTTATGCATCCACATTGGGCCAAAATGAAGCTATTAATGAATATAATTGTCCACTATGATATAAATGAAATAATTTTAATTAAATAAATTTATTTTTTTATTTTTAAAAGTTATATAATTATGTTAAAATTATTTTCAATTCTAAAACAATATTTATTTAATTAACATAAAAATAGAATAAATGATTTTAATAATATTAATTCTCATATATTTTGAATTAATAAATGTGTCTAACATATTTACTAAATCAATAAGATATATTATAGATGTGTGAAATAATTATATTATAATTTCTACATTTTATCAATGTATTTTAAGTCAAATTAAATGAATAATATTAAATTTGGAAATAATGATATTGTTGACCTCACCTATTTTGATAATCCGAATTATGATTTCACGTGCTTCGATAATCCCAAATAATGTTTATCAATATATATTTATTCTTTCAATCTATGAAATTATATTATCAAGTTGATAAAAATATCAAAATAATTTTGTAATATGTCAATCAATGTTTATCTATGTTTTCAGATACTTTGAGATAATTCTAACTCAATCTGGACATGTTTTTCATATAACAGATAAGTCTTAAGTCCACTGATATGCATAAGTTCACCGGTATGTACACAGCTACTGATAAAGCTAAGTACACTGGTATAGAACAGAGCTACTGATATATGTAAGTCTACTGATATGTGTAAGTCTACTATTATAAAGTCCACCGATATAAGGAAGTCACCGCTAATCTTGTCTATCGATACAAACTACCGATAAAAACAGACAGACACACAACTACTGTTATAAATACCTACCGATATAGATAGAGCCACTATTATAAGTAGTTATCGATAAAATCCAGTTACCGATAGACCAACTATACCGATAGAAGGAGTTAGCATTACATAGATCTACTGTTATATGGAGTAACTTCTACCGATACAAGGAGCTACTGGTACAAGAAAAAAGAGCTACCGATAGGAGCTCATAGCTATACAAAGTCCACCACTATAAGTCTACCAAAAGAGAGGTACTGATGAAAGATAACTGTTAACCAGTCAGTGCTAATTAAACTATATTTCTATTTATTTATTAAGCAACGATCATATTTGATGTTTTTAATGCACGTATTATTATTTAATGATAATTGTTGACATGTTAGGGAACTGTACCTTGTACCTTTGAAAAGGTAATCATTCATATTGTAGGAACTCAAGGTATAAAAGGAAGATTGAGCTATAGAGAAGAAATAGGTGCATATACACAATAAAGAAAGGCGACATCCATACACTTGTATACTTGAACAAAACTAGACATATACGAGGCCACTCATACAAGAAGAGAACACAAGCTGAATATTAGTCAAGGAGTGAAGAACTACAACAATCTCTTCATACACTCAAGCTGATCAAACTGAACCTAAAAATCAATGAATCAAATGACACTCTATTTTCAAGACAAAACTAGAGAAGGACTCAGAAGAACTTCTGTTTAATCAAAAGGAGTCCAAAGATTCATTTCAAATCACTAGAGCATTCTAAACTCATATCTAATCTTTCTCAGTGATTATTTTATTTATATTTTGAGCAGTGTGTGTGCTCTGTATTTTTAGACACACATTGTCTCCTGTGCTAAATTGGAGGATTTCTAAATCCTCACGCAAAACTTTTATAACTCTCTTGTATTACATTGTGGATAGTGGTAGAGGTCATGTGCGGCCTGGATTCCATGTGTGCTATTGTTCTTATATTTTCCCATGAATAAATGTGGTAGAGGTCTTAGGACCTGGAAAATATTTGTACTATTGTTTAATCCCAATCCAGGGTGTGGATCAAAATTTATATAAATTGTTTGATAGGACTAAGTCTCAGCTTGAGATTGAACCTCTTGTTTTAAACTGCTGTGCTTATTTTATTTTGTTTTAAACTATTTATTATTCCGCTGATAAGTACTTTGAAATATAATTATATTTTAGAGTTACTATGATAGTTAAATTATCAAGTGTTTATAACTTTTTTCATCCAGTAAGTTCGTTTCAAAACTTAATCAATCTTCAGATTGAGTCAACTGATAAATAATCAATCTCTTGAGAAACTAATTGAAAACTTACAATCTTTATAAATTCACTATAGTTTAGGACATTATTCAATTTGGGGTATTTTAATATAAATCCTTTAAAAAAAATTTTAATTGGGACTCAATTCACCCCCCCTCTTGAGTATCCACTCCGACCAACATTTGCTATCAAAGGTTGTTTGTTATTTATAAAGGATTTCCAGATACTCTGTTTTTCAACTATGATTTTAGTTGTATCTTAAAGATCTTAAATTTTAGTTAGTTCTAAATTTTACCTCTTTAAATATATTTTATAAAATCTAATTATGGATGATAGACTTGAAGGTGCTTCTACCAACATGACACCTTTCTTTAATAGTACAAATTATTCCCAACGGAAACATAAAATGAAAATTCATTTAGAAAGAATGGGATTTGACATCTGGACTTCTATAAAGACTCAATATAAGATTCCAGAAACTAAATGAACTACTTGGGATGAACCTACTAAGACTTCATACAATAATAACTGTAAATCAATGAATTCATTGTACTGTGCTTTAGGTTATAAGGAATTTAATAGAATATATTCTTGTAAAAAAACTTATGGAATCTGAGACACTTTATCTATTTCCCATGAGGGAACAACCAATGTTAAATAAATGAGATTGAATATCTACACTATTAAGTATGATAATTTTAAAATGATGTCTGGTGAACCTATTTCTGATATGTATCTCAGGTTTAATGAGATTGTCAACACTATTAGATCACTTGGAAAATCTGTTCATGCAAAGGAGAAGATTATGAGAATACTAAGATGTCTCCCAGAAAGATGGAGAGGCACATCAGTTACAATAATAGAATCATCTGATATAAGTTCTGTGCCTATTGAAGAATTAATTGGTAAGTTGATGATGTATTAATAAGAGTTGAAAGTAAACAAGGAAGAAGATGATGAACCAAGGAGGAAGTTATTAGCATTTAAATCTACTACCTCAAAGAGAAAGGACAAGGAGAAAGTTCATATACCTACTGAAATCTCAACAGGTGAAGGTTCAAATTCTTATAGTGATGAAGAGATGGCTTAGATAGCCAGATGATTCAAGAAGTTCTACAGGAAGAATAAATTCTTCTGAAAACCAAATTATAAAGGAAAATATGACAACAAAGGTCATTGGAAGAAGTATTGGAAGAAAGATGATAAGGATGATGAGATAGTGTGTTATGAATGAAAAAGGAAAGGAAACATTAATTCAGACTGCCCAAAGATAAAGTTAAAGAAGAAATATGACTACAAGGATAGAAAATATAAGAAAGCCATGAAGGCAACCTGGAGTGCTTCAGAAGACAACACAAGTGAGTCTGAAGTTTCTGATTCTGAAAAGAATCATGCCAACATGTGTTTCATGAATAATAATTCTAAGGAAACCTGCTTTAAGAGTTCCGATAAGAAGGTTTGGTACCTGGATAGTGGATATTCAAGAAATATGACTGGAGATTACTCATGCTTCAAGAGTTTAATCAAAGTTTATGGAGTCCATGTCACCATTGGTGATAATTCAAAAGGAAAAATCATCGGCTTGGGACAGATTGGTAACACTGACTAAGTTTTCATTTCCAAAGTTTTATTTGTTGATGGACTTAAATATAACTTGTTAAGTATTTCTCACTTGTGTGATAATGGTTTCAATGTTAAATTTGAAAATGATTTTTGTAATGTTTTTAATTATAATTTTTTTAGTATTTTCTTCTTTGAGAAATGAAAATGTTTATGCTGTTGATTTGAATTATTTTTCTAAACAGAACATTACTTGCTTAAATGATTTTCATAAAGAGTCTTGGCTATGGAATAGAAGATTAGGACATTGCAACATTCATTCACTTAGAATACTGACTAGGAAAAAATTAGTTAGAGACCTACCTAAACATGAATTCCCAGCTGATAAAGTTTGTAATCCCTACCAAAAGGGAAAGAGACATAAAGTTTGTTGTAAATCAAAGAAATAAGTTTCAAATTCTCAACCTCTTGAATTGGTTCACATGGACTTGTTTGGACCTTCTAGAGTTTCTAGTTTAAATGGGCCGAACTATGTCTATGTCTTAGTAGATGACTAATCTAGGTACACTTGGGTATACTTTTTAGCTCACAAAAGTGACTCTTGTTATTACTTTATTAAATACTCCAAGTCTGTAGAAAACCTTAGTAAACTTAAGATTAAGACCCAGAGAAGTGATCATGGTTGTGAGTTAGAAAATCATGTATTTGAATATTATTGCTCACATAATGGCTATAGTCACAATTTCTCTGCCCCTAGGACACCTCAGAAGAATGGTGTAGTAGAAAGAAGAAACAAAACTCTTTAAGAGATTGTAAGAACTATGATTAATGAGTATGACCTGACAATTTACTTTTGTGTTGAAGCTGTAAATACAACTTGTTATATTATTAATAGAGTCTGGATTAGAACTGTTCTTAAAAATACCCATTATGAACTATGGAATAATAGGAAGCCTAAAGTTAGTTACTTCATAGTGTTTGGTTGCAAAGTATTTATTCTCAACACCAATGATAAACTTGATAAATTTGCATCCAAGAGTGATGAAGGAATTTTCCTAGGTTATTCAATCTTTAGTAAATCTTATAGAATTTTTAATAAAATAACCAAATGTGTGGAAGAGTCTGTTCACAGCAAGTTTGATGAAACTGATCCACATGAACCCAAATCTTCCATTGAAAATCTTGAAGAAGATTTGTCTGTTTTGACCCTTAATGATAAAATCAGTGAACATGTTATAAAGACATCTAGTTCTGGAAACTTTCCAGAACCTGTTTCTGTAGAACCTGAATCTAGAAAAAAACCTGAAATTTCTAGGCCCACCTTTACTAGATCAACTAGGATTCTAAATAATCGTCCTTTAGATACTATTGTTGGTAATATTGATAGAGGGACACAGACTGGAGCTTCTTTAAGAAACTAGGTTTAACATCAAGATTTTCATTCACAGTTAGAACCTAGAAATATCAATGATCCAATCAATGATGAATTTTGGGTAATGGATATGAAAGAAGAGTTAAATAAATTTGAAAGAAACAAAGTCTGGGAATTAGTTGACAGACCCAAGGACACTTTGACCATAGACACTAAATGGGTTTTTAGAAATAATGTTGATGAATCTGGAAATATAGTTAGGAAAAAAGTAATGCTAGTTGCACAAGGGTATAGTCATAAGGAAGGAATAGACTATGAGGAAACCTTTGCTCCTATATCCATATTAGAAGCTATTAGGATTCTACTTTCCTATGTTGCTCATCTGAATTTCATGTTATATCAAATAGATGTTAAAATATCTTTTTAAATGGTTTTATAATTGAATATTTTTTGTTGAACAACTGCCTGGATTTACTAATCCTCATTTTTCAAATCGAGTTTTTAAGATCTCTAAAGCTTTATATGGTTTGAAACAAGCTCCATGAGCGTGGTATGATAGACTTCATAATTTTATTATTTCAAAAGGTTTTTCTAAAGGTATTTCTGATCCAACTCTATTTATTAAAAGAATTTATAAAGATGTTTTGATAGTACAAATATATGTTGATGATATTATTTTTGGATCTTCTAAACATACCTTGTGTATTGATTTTTCAAAGAGTATGAAAAATGAATTTGAAATGAGTTTAATGGGAGAACATAAATATTTTCTTGGATTTCAAGTCTTTCAAAATGAAAATGGTATTATTTTAAATCAAAGTAAATATACAAAATATATTTTAAAAAGTTTTGGTTTAGATAGTATTAAATAAAGTGATACACCTATGAGTACCACCTGTAAGTTGGACATTGATGAATCTAGGAAACCAGTTGATCCAAAAAAATTATAGAGGTATGATTAGAAGTCTACTTTACCTTACTACTAGTCGACCAGATATAATCTTTAGTGTGTGTATGTGTGCAATATTTCTAGCTAATCCTAAAGAATCCCATTTTCTTGCTGTTAAAAGAATTTTCAAATATCTTAAACATACTGAAAATTTAGGTTTGTTTTATCCAAAAGGACAATCTTTTGATTTGATGAGTTATTCAGATGCTTACTTTGCTGGTTGAAAGTTAGATAGAAAGAGAACTTCTGGAACATGTCATATTCTAGGTAAGTCCCTAGTATCGTGGTGTAGTAAAAAATCAGTATTCTGTTTCATTGTCTACTTCTGAAGCAGAGTATATAACTGCCAGTAGTTTCTATTCACAAATTCTGTGGATGAAACATACTTTATTGAACTATGGATATGTTTTTAAACATGTGTCAATAAATTTTGATAACACTGATGCAATTAACATCTCTAAGAATCCAATGTATCACTCTAGGACAAAACACATTGATGTAAGGAACCATTTTTTGAGAGATCATTACCAAAAATTTGATATTACTCTTGAATTTATAGGCACAGAACATAAATTAGAAAACATTTTCACCAAGCCTTTATGTTTAGATAGGTTAAGTTACATTAGACATGAGTTAGGAACGATAGACTCTGTGCGTTAAAAACCTCACCGTCAGAAACATCACTATTAGAAACCTCACTGTTAGTGAACCTCACTAATATACCTCATTGTTAGTGAACCTCACCGATATACCTCATCGTTAGGAATCCTCACCAGTATGTGTTACCGATAGGTTACACTGTTTTTAAACTTATGTATCTTTAGATGCCATAATCTGTATCGTTTATATTATACTTATTATGTTTTATTTATGATTCCAAAATGATAAAAAATAAGTCTTAGTTACTTCTAAATCCACTGAACTCTCCTCTCTCAAACCTGACTCCTTGAATCCCCGAATCTCGCAAAAACCCTAAGTTCATCAATCCAGAGATGGTAAAAACAAAACTTCTGACTTTTGGAGATGACCTTGATGAGCCGAATGAAAATAAGTATAAGATAGGGCCTGAAGCAAGTAGCAGTGTCAATCGAACAAGGTCAGGGAGGCGTCCAGTGAACCCGCACTGGAAAAATAGAGAAATTTCAATCGAGAAATAGCTGTGTGCAGAATGGATTTTTCCAAGAAAATCGCAGACCATAAGAATATTGGAGGATCAAAAATGGCTAAAATGTTTCACAAACAACAATGGTCCTTATTATACGAAGCTAATAAAAGAGTTCTATGCTTTTGTGTGATTTGAGAAATCTGATAAGGAGAGTAGAATGGTTTTATTGGTAAATGGAAAGGAGATAAAATTTTCATCCATTGAATGGGTTGAATGCATGAAGGTACCACAAGAAGAAGTATTTGGGTATTCATATTAGACAATACCTCTTACCAGTGACTTATTTGATTATGAGACTACCTTATAGAAGCTCACTAGTAGTGGAAAACAGAGAAAGGTGGTGGCTACTGAGATGGATGGGGAAAATAGGTTGTTGTTCAAGTTCATCCAACATGTTCTATTTCCAAGAAGAGGGGACTTTTCAAATCTGAATTATCAATATATATATTTGTTTCATCTCTTAAGTCATGGTGTGAAGGTGAATCTCTACAGGATGTTATTGATTCAAATAGAGGATATGACCAGACCCAAATCAAAAACCGATGAATTATTATTTTCCAAATTGATTTCAATTATGATTAAGGTAAAGGCAGTTTTTGAGTCTCAGGATGAGACAGTGGTGGATAGAAACAATTTTTGTATCATAAGCACAGTGTGTAAGTACATGAAGATTATTTGAAACCCATGGAGAAGGTAGTGGGTTACTGATGATGAGAAGATATATGAAAAGTTCAATCAAGTGGACCATCCCAATAGACCAAAAGATAAGAGAGATCCAGGTCTAGGACATGATGAGGAGAAGCCATATTATAGTGATGATTCAGATGAGGAGGATTCCTCTACCACAGATGGAGGAGATCCGGACTTTCCTCCTAGCCCAACTCCTGAAATTGTATGACAAGAAAAGGAAAAATCTTATTTGAACCTACCGAGTATAGAAACTGTTTTGGGCATAATCAATGAAGAGGCACCTGTGGATGGGGAAGACTAGCATAGATCGGATCATGAAGAGGCTGCCCTAGAGAATGAGGAAGAAGAAAGAGAATCTGAAACTGAAGCATCTGCTTATGCCACCTTGAGTTTAAGTCCTTTGATTGGAAGTTCTGATATGCCTTTAGAGGTTATTCTTGTTGAAGTAGATAGACCTTCTCCTATTCCTGAGTAGCCTCATGCCGTTGAAGAAATGAAGATGGTTGTGGAAGATTCTTCTGAGGAAGACGAAGCTGATGGGGGTGCTATTTATATATAGAAGAATGCATCAGTTGAGGGGGAGCATCCAACAAGACTTGGCAGTGTTTCAATAGCTGATGGAATTGAAGACTGGGCAGAAGACCTAGGTTTTGTGGTTTGTGGGTTGGACTACCCTAATTATGAAGTTGAGACACCAATGAACAGACCAAAAGTTAACTATAATATCTATTCTGAGTTTTTACCTAAGGATGTAGAAAGGAAAGCTGATCTAGACCAGTTGAAGTCTGATCTCAAGACTTCATTTGTGGAAGAGATAAGAAAAATGGAAGCCTCCTAAGTTTCATCCATGAAATCTTTTATGAATGCCTCTATGGCTAGTATTATGACAGAAAGAGAACCTGTTGTTGGGCCAACTAATATGGTAACCAGGGCTGACTTTGAGTCTTTAAAGGCTGAGATGACAGAGTCTTTGAATGTATCTATTGCCAATTTAAAGAATTGTTTTGTTGAGGAGCTGAGAAACATGGAAAAATCCTTTTAACTCTCTCTTGGATGTACTGTGTCAACCACTATGACAGAGATGATGAATGAAATCAGAGTGTGCCATTCTCAGATTGAGAGCTGGACATGAGCTGTTGTTTCCTTGAAGATGTCTGTTGCTTTCTAAACTTCCTTGAGTAGTTCACAATCTAAATGAATGTTGATATCAATTTTATTAAAGGTGTAGTAAAGCAATTTTTGGATGTCTTTGAAGATTTGAAGAAGTTGGTCAAAGAGCATGTGAGCACTCAGGATTTGGTTTTCCAGAAGCTGATAAGAAACTTAACCCAATCATTTAAGGAGACTGTTGAATTCACTTTCAAACCTCTTGCTTCATCCATTACTTCTGTAGATGTTGATAAGTTTCGATCAGTGATGAGAGATGAGTTTGGTTCAGCATCAACTTGTGGCTTTATGGAATCATATTCCCTGACCGAGTTGGTGACTACCACTAGAGATATCATGAAAATTGTTCAAGATTATATGAGAGAAGTTTATTCCTCTCAGAAAGAAGTAAAGGATAAATTTGATTCTTATTTTCAGAAAGTGTATACCAAGCATCAACTCAACAATCATTTCAATATTATGTTAGAAAACATGAAGCTACCACCAGTCAATCAAGCCTTTAGAGAACAAGTCAGTAAGATCAGAGATTTGACCCCTGCTCTAGATAAATTCATGGAGAACAATGATGATTTAATTTCTGCTATGGAAAGAGGAGGAGGAATTATAATGGACTTTAGGAATCTGTTGCTGCCATTTTTTCATATGGATAGTACGCCTATCATTTCACCTCCAGATCTACCTGCCTCTGGTCAGTCTGCCTATATTTTTCAAATGACTCTAGTCCAAGAAATCTGGAGCCTCACTCCTATGATCACAAAGAGATCTACCCACTACAGGCTAGGAATAGTCTCTGTTGCTCAACCACCAGTCGTGCTTTCTGGAATTCCCAAGCCTTCTCTGGAAACTACCCAGCCTGAATCTACCTCTGAACCCAAATCCATATCCAAAGTTGACATTAAAGAGGTGGATTGATTAGTGGCTAAAACCTTTGATGGGAATCACTTGTATTATTTTTTGATTCACTTCTGTATTTCTATGTATTTTTGCCTCAAGTAATATATCAATGATTTCATTCTCTCTTTTACCTTCTGTTACTTCTCTTTTCCTGTATTTTCTTTCTGTCTCACTTTTTGTTAATCAAAAAGGGGGAGAAATAATACTAGGGGGAGAAATAATACAAATGGGGAGAACTGATATGAATAATCATTATATTTTATGAGCATAATACATTTCCCTCTGGTACATTTGTTTTATATTTTTATCTCTGATAAATGTGTTGTATATCTCTGATACAGTTGTTTCATACCTATGATACTTTCATCTAATAATCTATTCTCTGATACATTTGTTTTATAACTATAGAACATTGTTTTTATCAGTACCTCTGATACAATTTCTTTTAATACTATATCCTCTGATATTCTTTTAAAATCTCACATTTGAAAATGTCATTACTCACACTGAGAAATAAAAACCATTATATTTTATACTGATACATTTATGATTATTTTAGATTACAATACCATAAGTTGTGATTATCAAAAAGGGGGATATTGTTAACCTCACCTGTTTTGATAATCCCAATTATGCTTTCACATGATTTGATAATCCCAAATAATGTTTATATATATATATATTAATTATTTCAATCTATGACATTCTATTATCAAGTTGATAAAAATATAAAAATAATCATTGGAATATTTCAATAAATATTTATCTATGTTTTTACATACTTTGAGTTAATTCTAACTCAATATGGACATGTTTTTCATAGAACAGATAAGTGTTAAGTCCACTGATATGCATAAGTTCACCGGTATGTACATAGCTACTGATACGGCTAAGTACACTGGTACAAAACAGAGCTACCGATATATGTAAGTCTACCAATATGTGTAAGTCTACCGTTATGAAGTACACCGATATAAGGAAGTCAACGCTACTCATGTCTACCGATAAAAGCGACCGATACAAACAGACAGACACAGAACTACCGTTATAAATACCTACCGATACAGACAGAGACATCGATATAAGTAGTTACTGATACAAGCCAGTTACCGATAGACCAACACTTCTGATAGAAGGAGTTACCATTACATAGGGATATTGTTACACAGGGTAACTACTACCGATACAAGGAGCTACCAGTACAAGAACAAAGAGCTACCAATAGAATCTCACCTCTATACAAAGTCCACCGCTACAAGTCTAGCGACAGAGAGCTACTGATGAAATATGACTGTTAACCAGTCACTACTACTTAAACTCTATTTCTATTTATTTATTATGCATCAATCATATTTAATGTTTTTAATGAACGTACTATTATTTAATGATATTTTTTGGCATGTCAGGGAACCGTACCTCGTAGCTATGAAATGGTAATCATTCCTATTGCAGGAACTCAAGGTGTAAATGGAAGATTGAGCTAGAGAGAAGAAATAGATGCATATACCAAATAAAGAAAGGCGACATCCATACACCTGTATACTTGAAGAACACTAGAAATATAGAGACCACTCATACAAGAAGAGAACACAAGATGAATCTTAGTCAAGGAGTGAAGAACTACAATGATCTCTTTATACACTCAAGCTGGTCAAAATGAACCTAAAAATCAAGGAAGCAAATGACACTCTGTTTTTAATACAAAAACCGGAGAAGGATTCAGAAGCACTTATGTTTAATCAAAAGGTGTCTAGAGCTGCATTTCAAATCATTACAGCATTCCAAACTCATATCTAATCTATCTCAGTGATTCTTTTATTTATATTTTGAGCAGTGTGTGTGCTCTGTATTTTTAGACACACACTGTCTCCTGTGCTAAACTAGAGAATTTATAAATCCGCACACAAAACTTCTATAACTCTCTTGTATCCCATTGTGGATAGTAGTAGAGGTCAAGTGCGACCTGGATAGACTGTTTTCTATTGTTCTTATATTTTCCCACGAAGAACTATGGTAGACATCTTAGGACCTGGACAATCTTTGTACTGTTGTTTAACCCCGATCTAGGGTGTGGATCAAAATTTATATAAATTATTTTAGAGGACTAAGTCTCGGCTTAAGACTGAACCTCTTATTTTAAACTGCTGTGCTTATTTTATTTTGTTTTAAACTATTGATTATTCCACTGCTATGTAATTTGAAATATAAATCCATTTTAGAGTAACTCTGATAGTTAAATTATCAAGTGTTTATAACTTTTGTTATCCAGTAAGTTAGTTTCAAAAGTTAATCAATCTTCAGATTGAGTCAACTGATAAATAATCAATCTCTTGAGAAACTAATTGAAAACTTACAATCTTTATAAATTCACTATAGTTTAGCACATTATTCAATTTTGGGTATTTTTATATAAATCCTTTTAACAAAAATTTTAATTGTGACTCAATTCACCCCCCCTCTTGAGTATCCACTCCCACCAACAAATATCTTATTGAACTAATTTATTATTAAATTATTTAAAAATAGAAAAATGATAAATAATTACAAGGGTTTAGGATATGGTCTAAAATGTATTATAATATTCATTTATGGGAAATTTTTATGTATTTGGATCTAGAGTAGTATTATTATATATTAATATTTTGAGAGTTTACAAAAGTGACCCTCCACTCTCTTATAAAAGGGAACCTATCCTTCTCTTTTATTAACACCTGTAAAGCCCTTTGGCTCAACAAACCCTTCCCCAATTATCCTCCCAAATTCCCTAAATTCATCCTAGATGAGATAATTTGTGAAGAAATCCAACCTATGGATTCTTTTTGTGAAAATAAAAAGGAGACACTCGAATAAGAGGAGGTTAACGCACCCTCGACTAAAAGAAAGTACAAGGTATGGGAAATCTTAACTCAATTTCTTCTTACTGAGTTAAAAATATATGTGATTGGTTATTCTCTTCAAAAAATATGTGTGAATTAAAACTGATTTTTTATATTGAATATTCACTTATATTGGGTGGATTTATATTTGTCACAAATAATTATGTCATTGATTTATCCCCACTCTAATGATATGATCTTTGTAAAGGAATTCCCTCTCACTTTTAATTTTAGTGATATATAAGCCAATTTAGGCACCTATTTATTTTTTTTATTTTATGTGCCACCCTGTTTTATTTCATATCATGAATACCTTTATCATCATGTTATTTAAATATTCATTTGAAGACATCAGACTTATGATTTAAATGTTCAAAGTGGTATGGGATGCTTTGAATGTTTAATGAATTAATGCTTTATCCATTTCAATATTCTTGATATTATCATAAATATTTATTTATAAGAGGAAATTTTATTTCGACTTTAATTTTCATTAAAATGTTCTCAATAGGAGTCTTTTAAGGTTTTATGTAATGGTTAATTTTAGAATCTCTTTATTATCTGGGATTACTTTTACGTAAGAATTTAATGGGACATATTTATCAGACATGTCCATGATTTGTAAAAATATATTTCAAAACATTCTTACTCTTCTTTTAAAAAAATTTAAATACATTTTTACCCATGTTTTTTATAAAAGTAATCTTTTTTGTTTTTCATTAAGAGGTACATTGTTTGACTTTTTTGACAAAGTTTGAAAAAACTGTTTTTTAACTTATATGACATGAGCGAATTTTTACAATGTTGTGATGCCTGAATGTTTTAAATATTCTATTACAATATTACAAGGATTTTTTTCAAAATAATTGTTTTCTTTTATAATTTTGCGGCTTTTAAATGATTTCAATGTAAAAAAGGTTATTTCTCTCAAGAATTTTTTTTTGTTTTTATTAGACTATTTTCAACTATGTCAACATCTTTTGTTGGATCTTATATTTAATTGGGATTGATATTTTATGATATCATTTACCATATTTTATTGAATATATTATTATTAGTTTGATTGTGTACGTGATATTTAGATACCATTATTGGTTTATGTTTAATGTATTCATATTTCGTATACTAGTTTTTAATACGAATGATTATATTGTTTATATTTCACAATTTTCTTAGGAGGAATGAATTGGAATTATTAAGTGATATGTTGAGGACTTATTAATGAAAGCTCTATGGGTTCGAGACTAGTTAATGAAAGCCCCACGATGCATCTATAGTTCTCATGAGACAAAATAATTTGGGTTGATTAATGTCTTACTTGTGTATGGTCTTAGCATGAGGCCTTGATTATATGGTTATGATGTGAGGCATTATGCACTCCCTCATTATGATATTAGCTAATGATATTACATGTATTTATTTGACTATTATAATATCTATGTGAATGTTCATATGACATTGTTTGATTTATTCTTTTTATATTATACTCAATATTTAATTTAAAGGCTACTGTTAAAGTTTTATACCTTGAATTGAAAGTTTATGTTTATTTATGATAGCTTCTGCTATATTATTTTCCCTTAATAATCCTCTCAGATCACCCCTTTCTTATATTTTACATTACTAGGATTCCAAGATGTGTGTTATTAATGATATGTAGAGTTAAGCTAGGATAAAATGTCATTCTAAAAGTATCATCTATGTTGTATTTTATGTTCTGAATTGTAATGAGAAGTTTATGTATAAAATCTATTTTCCAGGACTTCTAAACTAATCAGTCCTTCAAGATGTGATTCCTTGTAATAATACTAATATATTAGAATAAGGCATTAGCTCCAGACATATGGGGTTGAGGCATTATAGACATACAATGTTAAGCTAGGTAAACAATAGCATCCTCAAAGGATTATCTATGTTGTATTTTATGTTGTGAATTTTAATGTAAGGTTCATTTATTTAATATATTTTCAAAGACCGGTAAATTGATCAGTCTATCAAAAGTTTTTTCCTTTTAATCATTTCAATTAATTAAAATAATGCACCGACAAAAGGCTTCTAGGGTCGAGGCGTTACAATAATATATTATACAAAAAATTTTATGTAATTTTATCCTTTATAAGTCTTGTTAATATAAGTTGATTTAACTTAATTAATCAACCATACTGTAGAAAAATTTTACTCATAATTAATTTATTTAAATTCCATATTTTCACATTAATTCATTTTTTATGTGATCACGATTTGGAATCCATAAAATAAATAATTCATAAGATAGAAATAAATAAATAAATAAATGAACAAATATTGATATTATCTAATAATTGATTTATTCAATGGAAAATAATCCAGCATTTAATGTAGGGTAAAAAATTCATTGTGCTTGTCTTGGAATATTTTAAAACATTCCACCTATCCACTTGTGTATCACCTGGGTTGGTAACATCTTGGTTCCATCTTGAACCTCTTCCATGAAATTTGGGATACTCCATTAATTTTACGTATTTTTAACTCACATTCGGATGAGGGAAACCATAGTATTGGTTAAATGAGTAGTACATAAATAATCTGAGACATTTAGGTCCTACATAATAATTGAGGGAGGGATGACACACATGCCATAAAATTTAATTTTACAATTAAAATTGAAAAACCATGAAATAAATTACATTAAATAAATTCCAAAACATAAAAAATAGTCTTGGTATAGCTCAGGAGTGGTCATACATGCAATATATACACAAAATTAAATGACTAAAATTAATTTATTTATCCATTATTTATTATTAATATAAACAAATTTTCATTATTTAATTAATTAATTGCCTTTCATTTTAATGACCATCTAAATTCATTTATATATACCCATCATAGAGGTATTAAGGGAAAATAAATGATAGAACCAACAGTTTTAGCTTTTTTACATTAAATTAATTGAGCATTTAATGTTATTTAAAACCTTATTTAATTGTGAAACAGCTAATGTACCAATCAAATAAATAAGGTTTTAATGTTGTAATTATAAATTTAATGTAATTTAATTCTTCCAGTATTTGGGAGACCACACTACATTTACTATCCAACTACACACTGTGTAACTCTGTTGTTGTGTATCTAGGTCCCAAACCTGAGGATTTAGTGTGTTGACATGGCTAGACCAAACCACAAGTACAAGCTAGAAACACGCTGTGAATCGGCTTGTAGTGTGGTCGAGATACTCACCTAAGCCTTCAGTGTGTATCTTGATAGGATCACACGACTTGTACATGCCAGTGACATGCCATGTTGTTTGAATTCCATATTCCTGTTGAATCGCTAAAGGAATCTATATGTTATTAGTCAAGAGACTACATTATGTGTTTCGCAAGCTAAAAACCATGTACCTCTAATACTGTGTTTCTATATAACATGACCGAGGACTCAACATTTATCCCGTACATGAGAATTGATGAACTACACGCCATGAACACCACATAAAAATCATGTATATCATAAACACTCTAGGTTTTTAGTATCACATGGTTTGACCATGTATAATGACCCTATATATTGTGCGATATACGCCACTAACCCATGTAGTCTATATATATTTTTCACCATATACACGCCGTGTAATCCGACAATCATGTGTCAGGTTGGATATTCTACACATGACATACACCACATATAATTACAGTATCTCATTGTGTGTATCCCACGGCCTGGCCATACACAACTTACTTGGGCACATGACATGTATTCCAATTACACTCCATGTAACCCTGTCATACAATCCAAAAATAAGCATTTCCCGTTGGAGTATCCGATCATTCTTCAAATATTCTTATACCTTCAATAAAATCAAACACTGAGAAAACATGATCAATATGTCAATACCATGTAAATTAAAAAAAATCAAAGAATAAATATTATAAAATTAAATTTAAACCAGAATTGTGTATGGATCTCCAATCAAATAAATAATTATTAATTAAAATTTGGCCATTCTCAAACCAATTGATGGATCCAGGAACAATGTAATCATGTGATGGTAGAAAGTATATTAATTTTTTTTCATATCGAGTTTTCAAAAAACCCTAGTGAGGATCTTGAACATCAAATTTATAGTAAATTTATTCAATATCAACAGAAAAGAATACCCCAGCTTAGGATATTTCCCCAATGTGAATGTTTATCATCTGAAAAAACCCTTTTGGATTGCCTTCCTTTAATTTTTTGGGTCCATGGATAGAATCCCTCTAGTGGTGATCCACACATTCTCCATTGATCTCCAAGCAATGAAAACTGACCAATGTGTGTTAGCGTAATGAATTGATTATCTTATGTTGTTTTTGTTGATCACTCTTCCTTCGGTCTTGAAAGAATATCTATTTAATTTCTCATTATTGATAGGGAGAGAGTACGAGGTTTCAAGAGTTTATTTGTTGTGTAAAAAAATTATCTATTTTTAATTTCACAAAAAACACAATAAATATAACATTATATTTATAGAGTTAGGGTTTAGGTTAAAATATTATTTTATTGCATGCCAATGCTTAAACAGTAATATAACCATCAATAAAACGTATCCTAAATAACAATAATAATAATGATAAATTTTTTATGGGTTATAGCTCAGAAAATAACACATATTATTTAACTGGATTTTAAATCAATATTTATCACCAGACACAGTCTTGGTCTATTTGAACTCCTCTTGAATTTATTGAACACCTGAATAAATATTTAATTTTACTATTCAATTCATCTGAAAATATTTGAAATTGATGAAACATAAATAAAATTATCTCTTGCTGTTGAGAATAACATTTAATCAATTTTTTTAATTAAAACTGAATTTAATTGAGATCATTAGGAACACTTAACATGTGACCCTCTAGGATTCCTTCTCTTTGGAATTGGGTGGGTCTACCTAAAGTCCAAGATTAATGTATAGTAATGGGTAAAGACACACAAGAGAAATAACTTACTGTCGCAATGAAGACAACCACACATGAATACTCACTATGCAATATAATCTCTTTTTCTCAATATGTCATCAATAACATATGTGTCACTATCATGAACCAGGCTGGGTTTCTATCTAACCTGACACCCAAACCAGCCCGTGGTATGGCATAAAGTGTGTTCCCGGTCCGTATGGGATGGTAACTAGTTATTGAGAATCAAGTAACAACTTTTTGAATATTTTATATCATTAAATTCAACTGCAAATAACCAACAAGAATAATTCAGCACCTCATAATCAACATTCATAAAAGAGGAGGTCAAGGGATAACACTACACCATGGGTCAAACATTTTATGATTTACAAACAAAAACCAAAATACCAAAAAATGAGAGGGGAAACAACTAGATAAACAAACCTCCATGTATAAGGTAAGTCAACACCCCCAGGCCACTACCACCAACAATAGCCAATGAATGAACCACTAGCACATAGATCCACAATCATAAACATAGGGATCCTTACCTTTGCCCAAGCTAAAAAAACAAGATCTATATACACCCTAGGGTGTATGTAGGGTGTGAACCCAAAATTACCAGTAGTATACCGCCAATATATTTTCCATTCAATTAAATAAGATGACAAATTATAATGATAGTTTTAAGAGAATAATGATACAATTTAAATAAAACATGTTTTGAAATAAAATGCATAAAAATAAATGCAATGAAAAGACAAATGGTACTCATATCATGAGAACTATGAGAAATCCCTATGGTAATACAATTAGTGAGGTCCTAGTATCCTCATACTCTCTATAATCACATCTCCTGGTCACGATGGTCCTACTCGAGCCTTCAATCCCCATCATATAAATGTTAATTAGTGTTGTTATATAAATCCTTGTTAGGGATACCAAGCCTTGACCTTGATAAAACAACTAATGTAAAAGACCTATTCTTCTCACCTAGATACATTGGATTCCCTTGTGTTTAGTTTAATTCTCTATGTCACAAGAAACTACCTCTTACATAATCACATTTCCAAAAATAGAATCACACATGATGATAAACCATATACAATTGGAAAATATTTATTAAACCCTCACACACACCAACAACCTTGGAAATTACATTTTAAACCACCCACACAACTTTTAGAACCCATTTTAAAACCATACCAAGAAAACTAAAATCATTAAACAATATCAAATAATTGATCCACCTACCTCTTGCTTGTAAATAAGCCAAAATCGGTTGGAAACCACAATTGCACCAAGGAGAGACCCTATAAATGAAAGAGAACACCATACACATCAAGATTTGACCCAAAGAAACAAGGATGAATCAAAATTAGGTAAAAAAATCCACTGGAGAAGGAAAAAACAAGAAATAACTGAGAAGAGATGAAGAAGAAGGAAGAAAATAGGTAAGGAGAGGCTTACTTGATTATTTCTTGAAGAATACACACCAACCCCACCCAAAGATTGAAGCCAAAGGGAGATAATATGAAAGGGGAGGTGTGTGTAGGGATAAAAAGACCAAATGGGGTGATTTTGGGTCAAAATTAATGTAAGTTAGTTTAGAAATTTAAATTTTTTTAAAGATATTGCGTGCCGTATAGTCTTACAGACTATGATCTAACCGCACGGATCCTCTATCCAATAGGAAAAGTAGCCACACTATTTTCATAAAGGGAGAGCATAACCATGAAACTAGATTTGTGCCTCATATAGTGCTGATGTACCAAGCACATGGTTATCCATAGGGGGTCTTCACACCGATGCACTAGGCCGTGCGACCTAGACAATGCCACTATCGTGGGTGCATGATTTCCACTAGTCTGACACACAATTTCCCTTAACCATGCACCAACTATACACCTCCTTCCATCTTGCATAGAAACTGAATTATTTCTAAAAAAATGTCAGCAAATCCATGAAATAAAGATAGTAACAAAATAAAATAGAAAAACACCTCAAAATAACACCACAAATGTGAAAATTATCCCCACTATAAAAACTACCCACCCTCATAAAGTGACACCAAAGTCCGATCAGAGAATAAATTTGGATAATACTCTTCTACCCAAGACTTACAATCCCATGTCTCATGCTCACCATTTCCATGATACCAAATGAGCTTAACCATTAGTATGTATTTACCCCATATCACTTGTTTTTATATTCTACAATCTACACCGGTCTTTCAAAAAAAGACAAATCACTTTCCTACTACAATTCTTCCCAATTTAGAACATTATATGAGTCCAGATTATACTTATTCAATTGAAATAAATGGAAAAAATTATGAATCAATGTCAATTGGGTCAGAAAATCTTATATAAATACAACCTTACCAATTCTCTCATTAATCTCAAATGGTTCGACATACCTCTGCATCATCTTCCATTGTTTCCCAAGACAATAGTGAACCAATCCCAGGACACCTTTAGAAACACTTAATCACCCACTAATAACTCTAAGTCTTGGTTCTTATAATCAACATAAGACATATGGAATCTATGTGTGGTCAAAAACCACCACTTGATCAAATGAACTTTATCAGATATCTCTTGCACTAGGATCGGTTCTAACAATGATATTTCACCCAGTTTAGTTCAACACAAATGATACTGACATGGTCAACCATAAAGATACATAATGTTATCTATTTTAATATATTTTTGGTTACTATTGTTATGTTTAATTTCCACCATTCCTAAATGGTTATACCACGAGCCTCTTAAATAAAACAAACACACATGAATATTGCCTTCTAGAATTTGGGTTTTCTACTCTGTCTGACCATCCATTTGAGGATGATATGCCTTACTAATTTGAACCAAAATACTATTTCCCTTTTAAGGCCCTCCCAAAATAGAGTGGTAAAATGGGGGTCGATATAGGAAAAATAGCTTATATCACACCATGAAGATTCCTAATCTCATGAACATGCAACCATACCAACTCACCCAAATTGTACAAACCCTTGATCATAGTAAAATTGGATGATTTGGTTAGACAATATATAGTCAACCAAATAGAATCCATTCCCTGAAGTATATGAGCTAATCCCATGATAAAATCCATGGTGACACTGCTCCACTTCCATATTGGAATGGGAAGTTTATGAAGCAAACAAGATGGCCTCTATTTCTCAGATTTAACCTGCTAACATGAATAGAACCAGGATACAAATTTATCTATAGTATGCTTTATACCTATATACAAAAACTAGTGATCAATTTCATAGAACATCTTGGTGATCTTAGGATGAATAGAATAGGGAGAGTGGTGTCAATCCCAAATCAATACCTTCATCAAATACAAAAAGACCATGAAGTGACCCTTAAAATAAAGAACTCCCTTAGAAGACAAGGACCACTCACTGGGAACCTCCCCACTATTTATAAACTACATAGAATGTTGGAAAAACTAATTAATTGGAATTTCCTCGCAATTCATGTCCAAAAGATATGGTCTTAACTGAATTCTATCGAAGAACATTCCTCCATATGATCCTTAGTCTTCAGATGCATCTGGGAAAAAATCCCCATCAAAGTTTACTCATCACTGGACACTTTTACTAATTTCTATGACATATTCATTATTAGGGAATTTTCTTCTACATTCCCTTTGTTCGGGGTGTTTATAATATCAAAATCGAACCCCTAAAGGTACAAGACCCTTTGACATTCCCTCAGATTTAGATATTTCTAGACTAAAATATAGGACATGATATTACAATATGAGAATACTACGATTTTTTCCAAATCAAGAAAATGAACCATGTTTTCAAATAATTCATTACTATTTCCAATATCAGGTCACGGGGTGGGTAATTCCTTTATTGTGGCAGAGTTGGAGGGATCCAAACAACATCACATGGTCATCCTGCACTAACACACGCCCAATCCCCGTACATGAGGCATAAAAATAGAACAAATATCCCTTTATAGATTCACATAAGATTAAAATAAGGGAAGTAGTCAAACACTACTTGAGTTCCTAAAAATTCATGACATTCCAAAATTCAATAAAACCTTACCCCCTTCTGGTTAAGTACAATCATGTGTGAACTAAGATGTATGAAATATCAGAAAAACCACCAGTAGTATCCTTCTAGGCTCAAAAACGTCCCAATATTGACAACATTCCTCAGTTTCTCCCATGAAATCACCACATTAATTTTTTTGGGGTCCACTGAAACTCCACATTCTTTGAACTAGTGGCCCAAAAATTTAATCTCCTTGGTCCAAATGGTGCACTTGGAAAGTATAGTATAGAGATGGTGGCCATGATGAGTGCCTAACAGAATCCTCAAGTTATTTCCATGACACTCCTCTATTCTAGAGTAAATTAGGATGTTTTCAACAAACACCATGACAAAATATTTGAGGTATTGACAGAACACCCGATTCATAAGAACCATGAAAACTACTGAAACATTCATCAACCAGAATGGCCTGAGAAAATATAAAAAGTGTTTATGCTTACATCAGAAGGTCGTCTTGGGAATTCCTTCCTCTCAAACTCTGACCAAATGAGACCCAAAGTACTGGTCAACCTTAGAGAACCACCTTACCACCTTGTTCTGATGAAAAAAGTCATCAATATGGGGAAAGTGGTATTTATTCTTTATTATTACCATATTCAAATTTCACTAATCGATGTATAACCGAAGATATCCATCATCCTTTTTATTAAACAACACCAGGTTGGCATAGTGTGAGATTACTGGGATAATGAATACTTTGGATTCTAAATTATAAAGTTGTACATTTAATTACCTAAACACTTTGGAGGCTATACGATATGAGGGAAGAGATATCGGCTATGTTCCTAGCACAAAATCAATGTTAAAAACTACATCCCAATATAGGGTAAATCCTTAGAAATCATCTAGAAACACCTATAGGAAATCATATACCACAAGAGGAAATAAAACCTAAGGACCTCTACCATCACCCCCCAACATGAGGGAAGATACCTAGAAAATTATGTTTCCAAATTTCATAGGTGGAAGTCCAGCTCACCCTGATCAGAGATCCCATTCACCTTGAAAAACTAGGGTACTCCCATCAGGTGCCATAAATCTCAATCACTGATGATAAAAATAAATTTTATCCTTAAAAACACCATCCATACCATGTATAGAATAACATAAAAAGGTCTATTTCCAGAACCACAAAATCCCATTCCAATTCAACCCCTGATAGAGTGAAATCATAGGACTGAAACATGAAACATTATTCATTATTCATTCTAACTGGTTTCACAAACTCCATCACATAAGGCATATGATGGGTTAGAAACTTCAACAATTCCATAATACGGCTAGAAATAAAATAATTAGAAGCACCCGTGTCGAACAAAACAACAGTTATAGATGATGTAATGAAAATGGTACCTCAAACATTTATAGGTCCTTCATTTAATTACACTAGAACCTAATCCTTATCATGAAGGTAATTTGTTTCTATGAATCCTGATACTAATTAATAACTTGTGGATAAACCTCAAGCTAACTGTGCCCATAATAGGTAGAATCCTTGCCACAATTCCCAAAAAATCGAGAACCTTATAGTTCTCAATACACCAAAATGAGACGACAATTCCCTATGGGATAAGGAACCTACACCAGTCTGATTCATCTTAACACTCTTATAGAACCTCAAAAATTTACACAAATTACCACACTTATGGTTGGTTTTAGGTGGAACTTGACACACTACCCACGTGTTCCCCAACCTTCCACACTGGTAGTGCATAACCAACCCGAACGATCACTAATGGTATTAGACATAGGTGGCCAAGATGGGTATCCACAACTACCACATAACTTCTTCTCCTACTCATAATGCTTCTTTTTATTATGTAGCATTCTTTGACTGGATTAGCCCAAGGGTAAAGTCATCCAATAAAAGCCCGACTTACTTACTCGGTCAATCTCCACCATTAGTGATTTTCCACCACATTAGTGTATGTATTCAATGTAAACAATATGACTTGAGGTCAAATGTCCATCCATAACCCCATTTAAAAATAACTAGCCATTAACATTTCTTTATAAACCACCTCGGGTATGAAGCGAACCAGTTTTGAAAATCCGTTTTCATACTCAAACACATTACAATCCCCTTAGTGAAGGTCTATAAATTCTTAGGTCTTGGTAAGGAAACAGGTCTCATAAAAATACTTCTCATTGAAAAAACCCTTGAAGTCCTTCAATCCCTTCTGCTCATGTTTCACAGCTTATACCATTGAATCGCACCACCTGCGAATATGACTGTCCACCATGAATGAATAACAATTCACCATGAATTTTCTAGGAGTATAAAGAAACATGAAAATACTCACAATATTTTCAATCTAATCCTCCATTGCATGTGGGTCTGTGATACCCCTAAAGGGAGGATGTTCTTTCTTGTGGAAGTACTAATATTTTTCATTTTTTGGACATAGTTCAACTTCCTTAGACTGAGTTGGATCAGAACCCACTCCCTTTTCCAATGACTAGATAGATCGACCCATTGATTCTAGTAACCTCTGACTAAATTCCAAGGTAGACTTATCTCCATCCTCTACCTACGGTTGCATAAGAATTATTTGGGGGAGGCATGATGCTACATCAATTAACAATAACAAAGAAACTATTAATATATTACCCTAAAAAATTTAAACGACATAAAGATCTAAACATTCCCATAAATCAATATGAAACCACAAAAATCATAAACAAAACATCACACTGCTCCAACTTCTCTTGACGTTGCTGCATAGTCTACAGCCTGTGCATCACACCTACAGAAGGAGTCAAACTAATTCCTAAACATCCCATGGTGAACCAAGGCCTCTCATAAGGTGTGTTGGCCATACACCTTAATATCAACCAGAAAAACAGTCCCCAATAGTCATAGATATTTTTTATCTAGACTATCCCAAATAACATGACCCAAATAAAGGAAAAACCTCCTTTTATACAATTTTGTCACAAACCAGGTTTGGTTTCCATCCAACCCAACACCTGAACCACCCCGTGGCATGACACGAGCGGTGTTACCGATCTCCATAGGCTGGAAACTAGTGCTTGGGCATCGAGTAACTCCTTTGGTAATGGTTTATCCCACATAATCTAACTATAAAAACCCCAAAATAATCATACACCATATCATTACCAACATTGATAAAATAGGAGGTCTAGATATAACACTACACCATGAGTTAAACATTTTACAATTTACAACCAAAAACCAAAATACCAAAAATGGGATGAGAACCAACTAGAAAAACAAAACCTCCACGTATCATGTTGGTTAACACCCCCATTCCACCAACACCAACACACTCCAAATATCGAGAAACTATCACATAAATCCACCATCACCACCACAGGGATCCTCAACTTTACTTGAGATAAACAAAAAAAGATCTACATACACTCGGGGGTGTGTGTAGGGTGTGTTCCAAAAAAAGGGATAGTAGGATACCGCCAAAATAGATTCTAGAAAATTGAATTAGATGAAAAATTAACATCCTAGTGTCAATAAATATAATAATAAAACTTAAATAATAAAATATCTTAAATAATAGAGTGGATAATAAATGTGACTTTAAGATGAATGGTAATCATAACATGAGATCCACATGAAATCTCTAAGGTACTAGGGTTAGTATGGTCCTAGGATCCTCATACTCTCAGTGATCACCTCTCCCAGACACAACGGTCCAAATCGAGCCTCCAATCCCCATCACATAAATTTTTAGTTAGTATTGTTATGTAAATCCTTATTATGGAGACCGAGCCTCAACCCTAACGACTCGCTTAACGTACTAGGCCTAGTCAATGCACCAAGATACCTAGGATTACATTGTGCTCAGTTGCATTCCCAATGTTAGAAGAAACCAAATCTTACAAAATCAAAATCCCAATGATGAAAACCCATTTACAATAGGCAAATCCTTATTAAACCATAATGTACACCAAAAACCTTCTAAAACACATTTCACACCACCCACACAATTCGTATAACCCATTTTAAAACCATTTAAATCATACTAAAACCATTAAACAATTTAAAAGCATGGAAGCATCTACCACTTTCTTATAAATCATCCAAAACTAGCTGGAAACCAGAAATTCACCAAGGAGATACCCTATAAAGGTAATAGAACACCATAACCATCTTGATTTAACCCAAAGAAACAAGTTTGAACCCACTTTAGGTCAACGAATATAGTTGAGAAGGAGAACACATGAAAGAAGTGAGAAGGGACTAAGGAGAAGGAAGAAAATAAGAAGGGAGAGGCTGAATTGATGATTTATTGAAGAATCCACACCAAAACCACCCAAATATTGATGCCCTAGTGAGAGAAGAGGAAGGATGCATGGTTTGGATTACAGTCAACCAAACCATGTTCCAACCATACGACTCCTCTATCCAGGAGAAATACTGGTTGCATAGTTTTCCTAGAGGGGGTTCATCCCATGTGGGAAAATATGCACCTAAAATAGTGACACTATCGTAGGTACACTATTATCCCTATAGGGTTCACTTGCCCATGTGTTAGGCTGTGTGACCTAGACAATTTCATTATATAGGGCACACAGTTTCCACTGGTCTAGCGCATAGTTTCCCCTAATCGTATGCCAACTGTACGCCACCTACTTTCTGGCTAGAAAATCACCATTATTCTCCAAAACACCTAGAAAATCCATGTAACTAAAATAATACTAACATAAAAGACAAAATCCCTCAAACAAACACCACATATGTGATATTAACGAACCTATATGATCAATACTTCATTGTTTTACCATAAAAAATAAACGTGTCATTTCACCATGGACATGGAATTTAATGTGATAGTCATTTTCCAATCAAAGGGATTAGATGTCAAATTCAATAAATATGGAAGGTACATATCATTCTTAAACTTGTCCATTAATTACATATTAATCATTACACACCCAACTTAACCTACCTTTTTGTGAACATATGTTGTCCCAATTTTTGTTAGAAAGTCTATGTGTACGAGGCATAAAATGAATTGAAGATAATATTAAATTCTATGGGACATTACACATGGTAAAAAATAAGAATATCTGATGAAAAGAAATAAAATATTACTACCGGTGGGTTTTTTCTCATAATATTCCATATTAGAGATCACTTAGTGCATACTTCATGAGAGGAAGCCTCATCCACTTATTAGTACTTTCACTTGAAAATCTATGTACTATGTGTCCCATCATAATGCATTACTGAACTAGAGGACATTATTTAAGAATATCCTAATTGAAATTTTAGGTTCTCATCAAATTGAGGAACAAATATGACCTTATCAATGCGATTTATACTCTAGGATATTATTACATTAGAGTCATGTAGAATAATTAATAATAAATTAAAATAAGTTTTATTAATATTCAACTCATCAAATATGAATGTAATAAAATTCAAAACAGTTGGTCCTAGGAAAATAAATACAACACTAAATAAAAGTATCCAAGGATTTTAGTGCCTTGGATAAGAAGAATCACTGAGAATTGGGATGTGAAAAAGTTATAAAAAATTGGGATTTAAGGTAAGGGGATTATCGAACCCAACACCCTTTCTTTGGTTTGTCCCTATTTCATGTCATTTTTGTAAGGATATTCCCCTAATTTTACTTAAATATAATTTAACTATTATTCCATTTTCTTTCAGGTTTGTACATGTTTTCACCTTAATTTACAATCCAAATACCAAGATTTTCGTAAAATGTTTTTCTTTCCAAAACACATATTTTACTACACTTTAGTTGTTTCTTTTCACTCAAGAATGATGATGTTTATTCCAAAAATGTTTTACCTATTTCGTTTGGGACCCCTAAGGTTATTCATGAAATCAATATTTTTGAATCCTTATGAAACCGATTCCATCCCAGGTGTTATTTCATGACTAATATTGTTATACCTTCTTATGTGGCATGCATGGTCATGTAAATGTAATGATGTGAAGGATGGGCCTAAAATTATATATCCCTCTAATGGATTGGGTAATGTGATTTATCTCCTGATATTATGTGTATTATGAATAAAAATTATTCTAGGTTTTTTCATAATGACGATTTTATGATTTGTGCACATCTGTTATGTGTGAACATGATGCTAGGTTTGGTCACAACTATGTGTGGTATTTTATAACTATGACATGATGTTTCATTTTTGTGCATCACCGCATTAAATTCGTTTTCCAAATTCCTTCGCAATTTTAATGATGATTATACCATGCTTATGACATTATTATGATGATTATTATCACCCATGTACTGTTAATTCATGTATCTTATTTCTTCTTCACTTTACTGGGACTTTCTCTCACCTTTTTTTTGATGTATATCTTTTGGTTACTATATGTACTTAGGAGAACATAAAATATTTTATGTTGATAAAGAAGAAGTATTTTAATAAATTTTATGATTTATTATGTATAAGTTATGTATGATCCTAATTCCCCCAAGACTCTAAATCTTTAAATCCTTGAATGTTTAACTATCATGTTGTTGTTTTTCTTTAATATGATGTATTTTTCATGTAAGAAAATGCAGGGTCACTATAAAGACATATAATGAAGTCATAAAATCACACGTACATTATGGTTGATGATTGTATTAGCCCGGACCCTTCTGGTCCATTACTTTTCCAAATTCGAGTGTTTGGGGTGTCCTGGACACCATCTGTGAGTCTGGAGGGCGTCAGTTTCAGTGGTAGGGTGTCACCGTGGGGTCACCTATCGGTACAACCATGAGGTGTCAGGGTTTATTCCCCAATTTCCCCCCACAAAACCTATTTTAAGTCTTATTACCCCTTTAGAGTGGTTTAAGGCTATTTTTAAGGCACATAAAATATTTTTTAAACCCCCAAGAGTCAGGCAACCCTTGACTTAGAAAACATTGTGGCATTTTCCTCGGTGTCACACCATTTCCCGTGTTTCCATTTTGGCCTCTGTTACATGTTATTTTTCTCCATTGAAAGGAAATATATTAACTCACGACCATTATCTCCACCATCTTCAAGGATAATTATTAAATCTCAATTAATACCAATGTGTGACACTGCCAAGCGGAATGGTTGATCCATGATCTGAATTTTATGTACTTAGAAATTATCTCCATGATTTTAGGATTTGGACTCTTATTAGCTAAAGATAATATCTTCTTTATTCCTTTCCATTCCTCTTAGTTCACCTTGAGACTTCCTCCCAAGACAAATCGTGCGCCCATGTTGGAGCCCTTCCCGCTAAGCCTTGGAATCCTTGGAGTTATTCCTCTGTAATTCGAATGTCCACAGTTATTGGTGCAAGGAGAAAACTTCGATCCTTGATCATCCAGGAAAGGGTTTTAACTTCTTCTGTATTTACTATTGATCATTCAAGGTGGGTATAATGATGATCATTTGATACATAGATGAAACAAAATTTTAAAAAGATAATTAACAGACCTTTAAAGGAAGAAGTGATGAGAAAGTTTATGTTGTTGTTGTGTTATACCTTTATTTTTATATTGTGAATTTTATGGGCTTATGTCCATTGAAAATCATGTTTTTTGGTGGTCCTTTATCATACATTAAGGAAGCTATGTTTTTTTGGATAATCTAGTGATTGAATGGATGTAACATGAAAACTGGTTAATCACATAAAATTGGTTGATTAAATGGATTCCTGATGAGTAAGAACCCTTTTGTGATCACCCAGGTCAACCAAACTGAAAGAAGGAAATAAATTATTGGTGTTGGGTAAATCTAAATTTTTTTTCCTCCATTTTCGTAATATCTATGGTTGATTTGTTTGATTCATTATGGGGTGACATAGAGGGGGATAAAACCTCTGGTTGAGGGGTTGTTGGTTTGGGAATATAAGGTAGTGTGGAGACGGTATGTTGGGGCTAGGTTTGGTTCTAGTACTTTAAGGGATCTCACAGACCCCTTTTGATGTTGTTACTTTACAAGACAACTAGGTGTGAATGCTTAAATGCTTTATTGGCCATTTTCCTTCAGTTTTTGTTTTGGATTGGGGTTTTGCCTATTAGATGCCCAATAGTGGAGGTATTTTTTAAATTAAATCACTTGAACATAATAAAAAGAATGGGTATAATTTGTGGAATTTTTTCCATAAATGGGTCGTGCTCTAGTTGTGGCTATTGTATACTTGTGCATGTATCTGTAACAACATAAAAAAGTGAATGTGTGCGGGATGGTTGTTGGTTTCAGAACCTTTAGGTTGGGATGTGTGATTTTTTACCTATATGTATAAAATTTAGTTCTTTTGTTTCTTATATTCACCCCACCCGTGTTGAGAACTCAGGCCGAACACCCCCATTTTAGGGGGAGTGTGTTTTTACCAACATTCATATGGGTGGATGGTTATTATATCCTTTCTACCCACTCTCCCAAGTAGCCCAATATTTTTTAGGAAATCCGTGATGACCTAAGGTTCATTATGGCCCAAGACTCTTTAGGTAGGCTGTGTTTTGGTGGTTGGCCCAAGTGTGTGTGTAGGTATGTTTCCCAAGTGTCTTCGTGATGATGCCTAGGTGTCTTCGGGTGTGGCTGTGGTTTTTGTGGCCCAGGTGTTTGAGAGAATGGTTATTTTTAGTTGTGGTGGATTAAGTGTCTACGGGAGGGGTGTGTGGTTGTGGTGGCCCAAGAGTCTGCATGTAGGATGTGAGGTTGTGGTGGCCCATAAGGTTGTTGTTGGGGTAGTAGTGGGACTATAGTGGAAACTATGGGGGAGGTTTGACGCATAGGATGTACTAGATAACATGTGGGAAAGTGGTGTAAGGTACCCAAATATCGACGTGTTATTACTATTACTTTTCCTAAATGCATTATTTGGAGAGTGTGTCTTGGTGATGCTAGGTGGATAGTTTCCTCACTTGCCATTTTGGTTATCTATTTTATCATGGGTCTTTAGAAAGCCTCCCCACTTTTTCATAAGAGTTTTTGGTTTTCCCTAATGAGTATACCTATATAATCACCCTACTGAGTATACCTGTATACTCACCCTACGTATATAAAACTACTTTCAGGTTTCCTAGAGGACTTTGAGGAGCATTTTGGACCTTACTAGCTCAGACTTCGGGACAATTGTCATTGCTAATTTTTTTTCTATTCTTTTTTTTACTTCCTTTCATAGTTTCTTGTACATTGTATCAGTTTATATTGAACATTCATATGATAATTGATTTTTGGATTTACTTCTACTTTCTATATTTGTATTTTATTGGGTTTACCATCTTACCTCATGATATTAATCTATAAAAATGGTAATTACTTCTATATTAGGTGATATTTTATACCCTTAGTTCTAGTCTCCACTCTAGGTAATGTTGAAGTTGGGACTCGTGGGTCATTATCTCTCCTTCAACTCTAAGAAGGAAGGGTCTGGCAGTTTTCTGTCCCTTCCATCATCTTGGTGAAGGCGGGTCATGACAGAATTTTATCATTGGTGATAGTTGAGAGATAGTATGGATTTTGGTTTTAGGCACAATGATTATTGAATGGTATAGTAGGGAGATAGTGTTAGGCAGTCTTGGTTTGGGAAATAGGCCAGGGAAGACCGGCTATGACACTAGATTTTAGCCCCCCCTGTGATCCGATGCAAGGACTCTGGACCTACCAAAAGACCACGTGAGGATACATTGATTGCAGAGTAGAGACCATAGGAAAAGGTAAATGAATCATAATTACATGTGATTATGTGTGTTTTGAGTGTTTGGAAATGTAAAATGAATAAAAAGTTTAGAAAAAATTTAAGAGAATTTTCCCCACTACCCGGGCTTTGGAATTCCTTGTTTACCTTGCAACTATGGCCCCCAGATGGCATCCATGAGTAGTTCGGGTGATCGAGGCCCAACTGGATGATTTTGATGTTTAAAGGAGGGATAGTAGAGAGGAAGAGGAGGACCAGTTTCATAAGAACCTTCATGCATTTCCGTGGCAGACCCTCCGGAAATATGCGGGCAACATCTCAGACATAGAGACATAGAGTTGGCTCAAGGATCTGGTAATAGATTTCAGCTTGATCCAAGATCTGGAAGTGTACTGGGTTCTTTTGGACGTGATCCAGATGTGGGGAGTAGTGCATCAATGGTGGATGCTCTAACTCAGAGAGAATAAGTAAGCTGAGGTTTCTTGTATTGACTTCGAGAAGGAGTTCCAGGCAGAATTCCTTTCTTCCATGACATAGTCTGAAAAGTGGCAAGAGTTGATCTACCTTTATTAGGGGAGTATGACAGTAATGGATTTATGGACCAAGTTCAAGGACCTACTTCGTTTCTCTCTAGACCTCTTCCCGGATGAGGAGTTGCAAACAATGCGTTAAGAGGAGGCACTCCAACCTTCCATTCAGTACGCTGTAACTCTGATTACTTTACCAATGTACTTGGAGGTTCAGAATAAGGCTAAAGTGGGGGAGAGGATGCACACACTAGGAGGTGTGACACTTGAGGGGAGCCATTTGGGTTCGTCAAAGAGGAATGCTGTCAGTAGTAGGCCTCCAGCATTAGGGCCTTCCAGGTTTTAGCCGATGGGGAGCAGGCCTATACAGTTCCAGTTTCGATCTCCCAGTCCTCTCCCATTCTCTCGGAGCATAGGATCGAGAATATTTATCCATGGAACCCATGTGAATCTTCATAATCAGTTCCCAAACCAAGTGCAATACAGTAGGGGTGGGCAAGTTTAGTGCCCGCCTTAGTAGCACCAGTTTTCGGAATGACCTTTTCAGCAGCAGAAGTAGGGACAACGAACTCCCGCCCCACCAAGGGAAGATTGTTCCGAAGAAGGCCAACTCATGGAACTCGTCAGGGATCTTGATGAGGAAATGTTCGGGGAGTTGGGCAATAGCCGAAGTGCATTAGATTTGGGCGTGGGAAGTTTCATGCTGCAGAGGCAGCAGTTCTAATAGGGCTAGAGGTCATTCAAGGTACGATCAGTTGAGGGTGAAGGAGGGTGATATCTCATTCCTTGGGTACAGATGTAGGGAAACTTTCCATTCCCCTGGTGTTGATCATGCCACATGGAGGTCAGACCATCCTGTTTGATTTTTGTTAAGGATTCAGGCCGATGTTGGGGCAGCATCAGTCTAGTGGGGATCTCTTTCTGTGGAAAATACAACCATAAGATGTCATCCTGGGCATCGACTGGATCTTTTCCATGCACACTATTATTGACTAATTCCGGATAAGGGTCGTGTTTTCAGATACGGGTGGCCAACATGTAGATTTTTTTCGGTGAGCGAGGTTTCTTGGCGGGAATCGGGTGAATGAATCCCATTCTTTCCTTGTTAGCTGAGCTATCAGTGGAGTCCACAGACTTAGAGATGGTATAAGTCCCAAGGATTTTTAGTGAGTTATTGGAGGTCTTAACTGAAGAGTTTGTGACTCTACCCCCTCGATGTGATGTTGAGTTTGGAATAGACTTACAACCAAGTGCCCGTACGATTTCGATGGATCCCTATCGAATGACACAATCTAAGTTACATGAGTTTCAGATTCAGGTTGATGACCTAATGAAGAAGGGTTTCATCCAACCAATAACGTCTCCATGGGGTGCTCCATTCTTGTTAAAATAGAAGGCATGCAATGGTCTTAGGATGTGAATAGACTACCAAAGACCGAATCAGGTTACAGTCAAGAACCGTTACCCCCTCCTAATGATCGATGACCTTTTTGATCAGTTGAAGGGGGAATATTGGTTCTCTATGATTGAACTATGATCTGGATATCACAAGTTGAGGGTGAAGGAGGGTGATATCTCGAAGACTTCTTTTATGTGTAGATATGGAAACTTTGAGTTTGTGGTCATGCTGTTCAGCCTTACGAATACACCAAATGTGTTCATGGGGATCATGAAATATATTTTCATGAGTATCTAGACCCATTCATAGTTGTGTTCATCGATGACATATCGATCTACTCAAGGTTGGAGGAGGACCACACCAAACATCTAAGGACAGTTTTGGAGGACCTATAATGCAACTTTCTATACGGGAAGTTGTCCATGTGAAGTTTCTGGACACGATAGGTGGACTTACTTGGACACGTGGTGTCCGAGAAGGGAGTAGAAGTGGACTCGTTGAAGGTCGAAGTGGTTGTTTCTTGGGAATCACCCAAGAACGTGGGAGAGGTTTGTAGTTTTTTGGGAATGGATAGTAACTACCAAAGGATCATGTACGAATTCTCTCGAGTTGCAACAATATTAGAGACCTTGACTAGAAAAGACAAGAATTCTATATGGAGTGAGTAGTTTTAGGAAGCTTTTAGTTATACGAATATAAAGCTGGTCAGTTCCCCAGTGGTGAGGTTTCCAGAGGAAGGGGTAACATTTAAACTATTTTGTGATTCTTCTGATATAGACTTGGTGTGTGTGCTGATGCAGTAGCAGGGAGTGATCTCTTGTGGGTATATGTAGTTAATTCTTCATGAATGTAACTATTCCACCCACGACCTAGGGATTATAGCAGTGGTGCTCATACTGAAGTTGTGGATGTACTACCTCATCGGGTAACACTTCATTATATTCACAGATCACAAGAGCTTGAGGTATGTCTTCTCTCAGCGAGACCTTAACTTGTGGTAGAGGAGGTGGATAGATTTTCTTCAGGACTACGAATTAGAGATCTCCTACACCTTAGGAAATTGGAATGTGGTGTCTGGTTCCTCGAGCAGAAAGTCACAGAAGGATATGGTTCGAGATTCAGTTGATTCTTAGAAAGAAAAGTCGGAGTTGGCTGCTTTACATCTAGGTCTGAGAGTGGAGGATAGTAGAAGTTGTCTATTTAATATGATAGTGTAGTCTTCCATGGTGTAGATGGGGGAGGATTCTTAGGGAGAGTCACATAGGCAAATGTGATGCATGATCGCATTGACCAGGACAGTTCTCCAGGAGGATGGTCAGAGGATGGTCATAATCGGATGCTTTTTCATGGAAAGATGTTTGTCCTCGTGGTAATATGCGATAGATTCCTCAGTGAATTTCATAAATATCCCCTAGAAGTACACCCAAGAGATTCCAAGATGTACCAGGTCATGAGGGTTCCGATTTGGTGGCCTTGAGTAAAGCAGTTAGCAGTAGTGTTTGTGGAAAAGTGCCTCGTGTGTCAGTTGATGAAGGCTGAACACCGTGTTCTCGTTAGTCTGTTGCAGCACTTAGACATTTTCAAGTGGAATTGGGATGATGTATCTTTGGATTTCATTATAGGACTACCCAAAGATGAGGGAGGTCGTAATTCCATCTGGGTAGTGGTGGACCGTTTTATGAAATCAGATCTCTTCTTAGTGATTAAGGCGTCTAGCATAGTGGATTCCTTGGTGCATAAGTGCATGGGTGAAGTTGTGCGGCTGCACATAGTTTCCAGAACCATAATTTCATATCAGGATACATGATTTACTTCATGAGTCTGGAAGGGATTATAGAATTATTTTGGCACCCATCTTTAACTTAGCACTGATTTACACCCTTAGACGGATGGTCAGACAGAGAGGACCATCCAGACGGTGGAGGATATGTTACGGTCATTTTTTATGAACTTCATAGGGTCGTGGGTATGAAAATTGGCTCTGGTATATTTTTCTTACAAAAATATATATCACTCTACCATTGGAATGTAACCATTTGAATAATTTTATGGAAGACCATGTCAATCGTCCGTGTGCTGGATAGAGGTTCGGGAGGTAGATGTTCTTTTCCCGAAGGTGGTGCAGAGAATGACGAAGAAGGACCAGCTTGTGCGTGAGAGGATGAAGGTGGCTCAGGACTAAAACAATTCATATTCCAATCATAGGAGGAGACCCATATATTTCTAGTTTTGGGACCACATTTTTTTGAACGTCTCCCCTCAGCATGGACAATGGAGGTTTGACAGTGGGATTAATCTTTCTCCAAGGTTCATTGGACCCTTCTAGGTGTTGAGAGAAGTCAGTGAGGTAGAATATCATCTAGAGTTACCACCACTGCTGGAGAGGATCCACAACGTATTTCATGTTTC
This sequence comes from Viscum album, assembly GCA_963277665.1. Taxonomy (NCBI): domain Eukaryota; kingdom Viridiplantae; phylum Streptophyta; class Magnoliopsida; order Santalales; family Viscaceae; genus Viscum; species Viscum album. The sequence continues at coordinate 1,914,868,093 of OY728155.1, forward strand.
CCAACTCTGTCGGTATCTACATGATGAATCCCACATCCTTTAATGGGGAGAGATGGATATCAAGGATGATACAACATTTGTGGAGCGACCAGTGAGAATCGTGGATCCTAGAGAGAAGGTGATTTTTGGAAAGACTATTCCCTTGGTTCGAGTGTTTTTGAGGCATGGTTTACTTGAGGAGAGTACATGTGAATATGAGGAATAGATACTTTCCTAGTACCTAGATCTATTTTGAGCATTGATCTTGTGTTTTCCTTGTGCTTTTCTATAATGTAGTTCTTGACATTGTTTTCTATAAGATGGGTTGTTTCTCTTGTTCTCTGAATGGGTGTGAAAAGTCCTGACTATGGGTAGGGGAGGACCTAATCCCCAATCAAGACTCATTAAGGTGGATGCGATTAAACCTGTGTGGGTGAGTAAGTGCCGCCCAAAGAGGATAATATCTTGACATGGGAAAAGGGGATCCCTAATACATATGTTTGGATAGTGTGACCTTTATTTGTTTATGTGGTTACATGGGGGAGAGGAGCAGTAGTGTTTCTATGGTTGTTTAGTAGTAAATGATAGAGGAGCACTTGGGTGTCATGGTTTGTTACGACTTTCGAACAACTCTATGGTGGTCTATCCCTGAGAGGTATCTTAAAAGGTGGTTGTTCGAAATCCTCTCTTTTGTTTGGGTTTACTCTTGGATTCTTGAGGGAAATAATAGTTTGAGGGGTATCTAATGTAATGGATGAAACCCTTCTAGTCTATTTATTTTCCAAATTATTGTGTTTAGGGTGTCTTGGACACCATCAGTGAGTCAGGAGGGCATTAGTGTCGGGGGTAGGGTGTCACTGTGGTGTCACTTATCGGTGAAACTAATCAGTCTCACAGATTGGTGTGACAACCAAATGGTTCCACTGTGGGGTGTCAAGGCTATTTTCCCAATTTTTTCCTGTAATTCCTCTTTTAAGTATTCTTACCCTTTTAAAGTGGTTTAAGGATATTTTTAAGTCCTATAAAATATATTTTAAACCCCCAAGAGTCGGGTGACCCTTGAGTTTCCAAAACATGTGTCATTTTCCTCAGTGTCACACCCTTTCCCATGCTTTTAGTTTAGCCCCTGTTACATGTTCTTTTTCTGTATTAAAAGGAAATATAATAACTCATAATCATTATCTCCCCTATCTCTGAGGAGAATTATTAAATCTCAATTAATCCTAATGTGTGAACCAAATGAGCCCTGTGGTCAAGCCACTATCCCACTTTTATGTACTTCGAAACCATATCCCTAATTTTAGGATATGACCTCTTCTTAACACAAGATCCTCTATTCCTTATTCCTTTTCGTTCTTCTTTTTGTGCATTGTAATTTACTTCTGAGATAAATTTTCCACCCGTTAGATCCCATACCGCTCATCCTTGGACTCCTTATAGTTCTTTATCTATAAGTCGTGCATCCCCAGTTCTTGGCACGAGGAGAAAAAATCGATCCTTGATCATCCAAGCATGGGTTCTTCCTTCGTCTCTCTTTATTTTTCATCATGACGGGTGGGTATGATGATGATCCTTCGAGATGCAGATGAAACTAAATTCACCAAAGATAATAAACGTACCTTAAAATGATGAATTGATGGGAAATTTTATGTTGTTTTTGTGTTACAACTTTGTTTTTTTCTTGTGAATTGTATGGGATTATGTGCTCTAAAAATTGTGGCCATTGGTGGTCCTTGCTTGCGCACTAATGTAGCTCTGTTTTCTAGATAATCTGGTGATTGAATTGTTGTAGCATGGAAACTATTTAATCACATAAACTTGGTTGGTTAAATGAATTCTTGATGAATAAGAACCATAGCGTGATCACCCTGGTTAACCAAACTGAAATATGGAACTCAATGAATGGTGTTTGGTAAATATGAAATATTATTTTCTATATTCTGGTGATATTTATGTTCACTCTGGTTTATGCCTTATGGGTTGTCGTAGAGGGGGATGGAACCTCTGGTTAAGGGGTTGTTGGTTTTTGAATCTGAGGTTGTGTGGAGCCAGTATGTTGGGGCTTGGTTTGCTTCTAGTAATTCAAGGGATCTCTTAGATCCCTTTTGATGTTGTTACTTTACCAGGGAACCATGTGTGAAAGATTAAATGCTTACTTGGACGTTTTCCTTCAGTTTTTTGTGGATTTTGGTTATTCCAGTTAGATTCCTAGAAGTGGAGGAATTTTTTTAAATGGATTCACTTGAAAATGATAACGAGAATGGGTACAATGGGAGAATTTGTTTCCAGAAACTGGTTGTTCTCTGGTTGTGTCTTTGTGTACTTTTTCATGTAGTGGTAGTAGTGAGAAAAAGTGGTCGCCTGTAGGGTGGTTGTTAGTTTCATAACCTTTAGGTTGGTATGAGTTATTGTTTACCTATATGTATACAATTTAGTTCTTGTGTTTCTTATACGCACCCCACCCATGTTGAGAACTCGTTTTGAACACCCCATTTCATGGGGGAGGGTGTATTTCCAAGATTCATGTGTGTGGATGGTTATTATCTCCTTTCTACTCCCTCTCCCAAGTAGCCCAAGATTTTTTTTAGGAAGGATGTGATGGCCTACGGTTCATTATAGTCCAAGACTCTTTGGTAAGGGCGTGCTGTGGTGGTTGGCCCAGGTGTGTATGGGCATGTTTGTTTCCCAAGTGGATTCAGGATGAGGCCCAGGTGTCTTCGGGTGTGGTAGTGGTTGTTGTGCCCAAGGTGTTTGTAGGAATGGTTATTTGTGGTTATGGTGGACAAGATGTCTATAGTTTTGACGTGTGGTTATTGTTTCCCAGGTGACTGTGGGCAGGATGTGAGGTTATGGTGGCCCATAAGTTTGTTGTTGGGGCAGCAGTGGGACTATAGTTGAACCTGTGGGGGAGGTTTGACGCGTAGGATGTCCTAAATAAATAGTTGTAAAGTTGTGAGGGGTACCCAAATACCGATATGTTATTACTATTAATTTACACGACTTGAGTTCTTTGGGAAGTGTTCCTTGGTGAGGTTGGGTGGATAGTTTCCTTACTAGGTGTTTTGGTTACCTCTGTTCTCATGGGTCATTAGAATTCCTCCCAACATGTGCACATGAGCTTTTGGTTTTACCTATCGAGTATACCTATACACTCACCCTACATATATATAAATTATTTCAGGTTTCCATGAGGACTTTGAGGACCATTCTAGACCTTACCCGCTCAAATGTCAGGGTAGTTGTCATTTCTTCCTTTTGTTATTTTTTTGGTACTTCTTTTTAGAGTTTCTTGTACTTTGTATTAGTTTATATTAAACATGCATGTGGGAATGGATTTTTGGCTTTACTTTTACTTTCCTTATTTGGAGTTTTTTGGATTTACCATATTATATCTTAGTGTTGTTCAATTTGAATGGTAATTCATTCTATATTATGTGAGATTTTATACCCTTGGTGCTAGTCACCACTCTGGGGCCTATTAAAGGCAGGACTCAGGGGTCATTATCTCTCCTTCAACTCGAAGAAGGAAGGGTCTGACAGTTTTTTGTCCCTTCCCTCATCTTGGTGAAGGCGTGTCATGATAATGATACATACACCCATCTTGATCACACCTATTCTCAGATGAAACACATGTACATAGACAACCAAGGACATATACATTTAGGCACAAAGACACTTACATTGGTAGTCATTTGTGTATATTTCACTGATATTCTGGAGTTCACTCAAACAATATTAACTAATATTCAACTATTCCTATGGGATTTCTTAATCACTTAATGATGACTTGTCATTATAAAATATATATTTCACTTTATCTACTAGTATATTTCTTATTCCTTTTCAATATGAGTGATGATAAAACTTCTTTTACATCCTTTTTTCCACATTACTAATGATGGATGAAACACTTCCAAGAGTTAAGGAATTCCTCATTAATACAGATGGGTGGGGAACACCATAATTCTTCTCACCAATAGGCTTGGGTAATATAACTAATTAGGAAAACCTAATCGTATAGATTTATTCCTTCAACGAAAAAAATTAACCACACACAAAGTGGTTTTATTAGTTGAAACATGAATATTTCCTCCATTATATGTGCACTTGAAGTACCTATCAAAACTGATCATTTATTTTTTATTTGAACAATTTATTATGTTTCTAATATAATATATCATGTGGACTTGGTTAACTTTATATGATTAGTATTTAAATTAATTCAGGTTCATCTCCTTCATATGGTTTTGGCCGAAAGCTCCTTGCATCTCTAGGGTTTTCCCCTGACTTCCTCAACATTTTGTATTTTGCGTGTGGGTTATCATATGGATGCAACTCATGGAGATAGTGTCATGGAAGATAGAGTAGTATCTATTGGTCCTTGGTGGGCATTTAATTATTAGAAGGTGAGGCCTCGATAGATCACTAGGTGGCATTCATCATCAGAACCGGTCCTTTGAGGATGTAGTTGGGGTGACATTAGCGATCTGGGATATGAGTGGTATCTGTGGTTGGGCAGCATCGGTACCTCATTGGTACTAGAGATATGGTCTAGATATGGTTTCAAACCAAATATTGTCTGTTTCATCTTTGATGTGATGATATGGGATTTTGATCGGTGAGGTCTTTCATTGGGTGAAGGAGTGTCAGTGTGGAGTGTGGTGGAGATCTGGAGGGGGTTTTGGGAGGGCGTAACCTCAATATGACAATGGTTGGTGAACCTATCTACTGTTGGTGTAGGGAAACTATTCTGATCAGATCTGGGTTTCGATCATCCCATCATGGGTGTAAGCAATAGGCAGGATATGGTGATGATGGTGGATTACCGTGAGTCTGATCATGATGGTCGACCACATCCTTGAGGTTCATCACTGGCGATAATGTTGACTGGTGAGCATATTATCTAGCAGTGAAGGTAGAGCATGTAGGGTATTTCAGTGATCTTGGAGTGTGTTGGGCCTATCAGGTCTGTTTGTACATTTTATCGGGCTCATTTTAATGGGATATGTTTCAATGGACTCCTGCCATTTATATTTAAGGCTGAACCCCTTTTTTCCTTCATGAATGTAATGGGTTCTACCTTATTCCAGATTAAAAGGGGTTTCTATTTTATTTTCTTTTTTTAATAAAGGTATTGAACTCCAATAGAGTTCGAATATCTTGATTTAAATCCTCATTCATTTAAAAATTTATAATTCTAGTAAATATTAAAACATCATAGTTCATATTCTCCATTGATCCTAAAACCATAATGACATTTAAATCATGTTTGTACAAATCATGTATCAACACCGCATAGCCTATGGGGTGGAGATACCATGCTAGTCCTCGTTTATCTTCCAGATTTAAAGGCTTCTCAAAATAGTCACCCAATGTGGTCCTCATAATTTTGAATCTATGATACTATATATTCCATGCTAGTTTTCATGAATTCAAACATTACATTCCCCATGGAATAAATGTGACACCATTTCTCATAGGGAGACTTTACATATGAAATTATTACTACAATAACATGGCACTCATCATCACCTCATAGTAAGTATGACATACATTGCTACATGGATGATTATATTGTCCTATTTTTTGCTTCTCTCTTATGGTTACAATAGTTATCATTGTCTTTTACTTAATATAGAATCATAACATGAATAAATATTGAACTACAGATTCACCATCTAGTTCTCCCATATGAGCTTAGATTTCAATGGATTGCGGTCTCATTGTGATATTGAATCCATAAAAAAATTACATGAGTATCATTTGTTTCATTCCATTTTTATTCAGAATAAGAAATTCTATAAACTCAACACTTTTATCTATATGTAATTCTAATTTTTTTACTATATATGGGGAACTATACATTCATGTGGGAAAATATATTTTGAAACTCTACATTTGTGACTTTTCTAAGGTGTAATCTCCATCAACATATGTAATATACATAAAAAATATATATCATACTAGAGGAACTGTATGTCAATTAATTTTCCGTTTTTTCTATAAAAACTATGCATTAGAACTCTAAATTGATTCCTTTATAATTTTTTTGACCTGTCTCAAATCTACAACACATTAAGAAAATATACATCAGAACTCTATGTCAATGCCTTTTCCAATTTATGCTACTGACTGAACACTATATAGAAGTTCTATATTTACATTACTTATCCACCTTATGATAACTACACAGGTTCAACTCTATATTGGTATATTATAAACTCTATTTTCATAAAATTTCCAATTTTATACTCTCCTTCATAGAATGAACACAATTCCAACTATAAACTCTATGTTTTAAAACTCCATGCATGTAGATTCAACATTCCCCACACTTAACAGTTCCAAATCAACATGAATAAAATATTTTTGATATTTTATTAAGTTAAAAACATACAATATCATTATAACTTCATGTTCACATCAAATATGAAATGTTAAAAACAATTATTCATTCTATAGTCTTCCTGGAATTTCACTATGTTTGGAGGCCATAAATTTTTTAGGTCATGAAAAATATCATTACCTTTTATAAATTTAATTATTTTAATTTCATATGACTTGTGAATCCATACATTTTCATGAATTTTTAAATTTTTAGTCCAACTAAATATTTCATATGCCTTTTGAAGTTATACAAAAATTGATGAAACTGAATGAAATGGCATGAGGTTATGTTATTTTACTATGAATTTATAAGAAATGCACTAGAGTTATATGAAAATATAAAATTCATACGAAAGAACCTCTAAAGGAATATGTAATTCTTGAATTATTATGAAATCACTGGAATTCATATGATTTCAATACTTAACCAATTATCTAGCATCATAACTGAAATTCAAAACTTCATGAAATAGAATCTGAGATCTTCAAATGTGTCTCTACAATTTTAAAACCCTTATCCAAGAGTGTATAAAAAATAATTATAAAAACCAACATTCATGGAAACTCAATGATGGGTTCCTCACACTTTAGCTATATATTTTTTTCAAAAATGAGTCAACTTCAATCTTCCCATCTAACTTGATTCATCCAAACACTCCAAACACATAGTAATTGATTTATGACTAGTGTACCATCATCCACCTACACTTTTCTGGATTTACTTGTATAAAAATAAAATTTTAATCACATGTAAGTGGATGATACATCAAATATGTCCATACATGAAACCTTATCATAATCCTAGAGGCTTTTTTTATTGACAAAAAAACAATCCATTCATGGGAAACCCTACTGTATAAAGTGTTTAACACCACTTGGATAAAGGTTTGAGAAAGTTTATTTGGGGATGTAATTATTGAGGAAGTACTAAAAGTTGAGTTTTTATATACTATAAATGGATTTGGTAATGAAGCATAAATTTTTTGATTTATTTTTATAGTTATTGAATTTTATTTGAATTTTTATATAATGAAATACGAGATGTTTAAGTTGATTTTACACTAATTGATATGATTACTGGATTTCTAGGTTAGTGGTTATTGTATATTTTTATAAGTATATTTACATTTCTGATTTTATATTGATATAGTTTGAAAATTAATAAAGGCACTAACTTTTTGAAATAGTTATTTTTTTTATATCTGAGTAGTCTGTAGTAAGAAAATTTGAAAATGCATTCCTCTACCAGGGATGCATAATATATTTTCTAAAGAACACTTAGAAAATGGAAAAGGTACAGACTTAATTTTTATATAATATTCCCTTCAGAGGATGTGTTACATTTTTCTCAGAGTTGGGTGATGAATTTCATAAAGGCATTTTGTTCAGAAGATATTTCATTGATAGATAATATTTTCTAATGCATATATAACATATTCCATGTAATGCATACCAGAATGCAATAATTTTAGCTACTAATTGAATATGAATGATATAATTCTTTTAGGTGTATTATAAAATTTGGGAGACATATTTTATCCATAAGGATTTCATATTAGTACGCAATATGTTTATCTATGTTAAGATAGTGAAATAAATAAATGAAAGTAGTGGATAAGAAATTTTTTAATATTTAATATTATCATAAAGAATAAATAAGATATATTATTAAGAAATTGAACAAAATTATAAAATTTATAAAACTTATGCGAGTGATACATATGATTTTTTGAATATACATATGTTTTTTAGATCTTAGAATAAAATAGAGTAAAGGGGAAAACATTACATAGAATGTAAGGATATTTAGAAAACTTACATGAAAGACATTATAGATTTTAACGTTAGATATTTTGAAAATTTAAAAACATTACACTATTTTTTAATATTTTTTGTGGCATTCATAACATCTTAAAATTTTGTGTAGGTTTCATAGTTTTAGAAAAGTGAGATTTATAAAGAAGAAAAAATATAATAATAAAATTACAGGAACTATTGTTCAGTGTTTTAAACTTCATAATTAGTCAAAATAATTGTGATTCATGTTATGAAGACGGTTTCTATGTTTTAAAAAAAACCAAAAAAATGAAGAGATACTAAGAAGAAATAAGTTCCATTTATATGGTGTTTTCAATCCATGGAAGCTTATCAAATGGTTGAAATGAGTTGGAATAATATTTCACAACCATGTCAGAAGTTGGATATACCAAGTAAAAGATAAATAATTAAAACTATCAATGTTATCAAATTATGATATAATATAAAAAACATTGAATTTTTATTCCATTAAATATAAATTACACAATAGATTAAATGGATATAGATTTTGTAAAGAATATGAAATCATAATATTCTAATGTATCAGTTGGAGTATTAAAATATGGGGTCTTATAGGATTAGTTTGAATTAATAAAGGGGAAAATAATGCTCTAAAAAAATTATGTGAAACTTATATAATTTATATATGGAAATTATATTATGATGATTTTGTGTATAAATAAATAAAATTATAGAAAAGGAGTGGTAGATATTGGAGAGAGCTAGATAATATATTTCAAAGAAAAACTCATTGTGTATCGAAGGAGAAGAATATAAAAATGTCTAGGAGAGAAGATTCCTATGAGTAAAGGGAGGAAGAATGAGTACTATTCTTATAGAATGAGATAGTGTGTGGGAACTTACTTTATTTTCCCTCATCTCAAATTTAATCTCATTCTCACATGGAATGAATAATATAAACTTATCACAACAAATAACATATCTTAATCATCCTTTAAGTAAAATAAAAGAATAAACATAATGATTTTACTTGTTTCCCCACTAAGGGGTACTTAAAAGAGAGCAAACATATAATGTGTCTATGTACCAGGGTAATCACTACCCACTATTAGAATTACAAGAGTTCAATAAGGGTTTACTACCGATCCAAGGGTTATACCCTAAACGTATCTCTCTACAGACTACTTTAAGACATGGAATATGAGAACTATCCAAATAAAGGCCACTCACAATGATAACATTAATATTATAGAATCTCAAATCACATAAAGTTTTGTTTTTATGATTTAATATCCTTGAATAAATATAGATCTTAATGGTGTTATTCACCACAATATTTCTTCTCTATAAATTCCATACGATTAAGAGTGTGATTCATAGGATTAGAGGGAATCAAAAATGTTTTGGGAGTTTTAAAACAGTGCCTGGTTTGGGCACTACATGCAGGGAACATTTATAGTATAAATGGTTAAATTATTTTTGAGGAACAATCCACGAAAATTGTTTATAGCATAAACCTATTTGCGCCATAAAATCTATTTTTAAACCTCAAATATATCTTTCAAGATTTTTAATATGAGGTAATGTGTTTTTTGATGTACTCAGTTCATGGAAAACTTATGGTGTAAGATTGGAGTTTACTTCATAAACTGGTCATGCCCTATAGGTTTTATTTTCCCACATACATAAATCTATCCTTTATTATTTATTAAACCTCTCCCTTAGACCCTAGGATCTCTTCCAAGTGATTTTTGATGTATCCTCCTATTTCATGTTCTTTCATTTGACAATCGATCAATGTGGTGGTTGTGTTGTATCTCTCTTGGTAAGAAGCCTTTATGCCTCTTTATTTCCATTGGTCTTGGAACTGACATTGGGTTGTGTTAATATGATCTGTTAATAATTTGATTATGATTCCAAATTGATCCTTCTAGATCTATTGTGTTGTTTTCTTTTGGTGTCTAGTATTATTTCTAGTCGTGGTTCATCATGTAAGGTTCTATAGTATGTGTGACCTAACCTATCAGTCTACCCTTATTATTATTTATTTTTATTCATGTTAATCAGTTATAGGGGATCCATTTGTTGTTATTTGTTAATTTTACTGATTGTGGACCCCATCAATTTTGTTGTGCGACCTGATTTTGAGTTTTGTGGTTCCATATCTATCATATGTTATGTGAACTATTGATTTTTCATGTTTTATCATTGTTTTTTATAAATAAATTGTAATGAATTATCAATTTTCATGTCCGTAAATGGGTTTTTGAGAAAAGTGGATTTCCCCTTGTTTTCTTAAAATAAAGGGTATTTTCAAAGAATTACGGAATGAATTTATGAATTTGTTTTTAAATCACGGTTTTGATGAAATGATTTTTGAAATTAATCACATGGGATGATTTGGGTACATAGGTGGATGGTTTTGTTTTGGGCATCATCTATTTTATTATTAAGGGTTTCACTCATGGGGTATTCCTTTTCTAACTTGTCCTATTATTCTAGGGACTTGGTAATGAAATTGTTATGGGGTTATCTCATGGTGTGTTACTATACTCTATAGGACTATGTTTTGAGGACTTGAGTGCTAACTAGTTGTTTCTTTTGGTATGATTATTCTGATAGCCATACCTATAGTGATCCTTAGAATGATTTACCGATGATTTGGTTTTCACTATTTTATATTTGGTTACCTAATTTTATAAAAGTGATATTGTTTGAAATATTTTATCTGACTGGTATTTGAAATGTAAAAGGGGATTTATGTACCATTATTTTGAAATAAAAAAGGTTTAAATGCTTAATATGCCATGTTTTTCTATAAATTGAGCATATTGATATTGTTGTATATAGTCTTGTTATGGAAAACCTTTGTGGGATAATATTGAGAATATTTAGATCACACCGTGAACAACCCTTTAATGATTTGTAGACCTTATTATGTATTTTTATATTGGAAAAGGTAAGTTTTCATAGTGAGGCGATAAGGTTCATATCAAATGGGTTTGAGTATTTGGTGGTGAGATGGTGGGATGTTACCCAATTATCACAGAGAGAACCATTTTTTATTTGTCCTTTTTGGTTTTATTTGTCTTGTGAATTTGAGGTTTTATATTCTTGCTTTGAGTTTTATCACTATCATTGTTTCTCTTTGGTTATGGAATATATTTCATTTTGTTTGTTTCCACTATTTGTTTCCACTATTTCTTTTTAATTTGAATATGTGACATGTATCTTATTTTAGGTTATTCAAAATCATTCCCTTAGTTTTTTCCATTCCAGGGTGATTTTATCTAGCTTATGGGGACTGAGAATGCCCTTTGGGTCTTTCTACATTTCATTTCAAAGCTTAGATGTATGGGTTATCCTTGTTCATATGTGACATCAAACAATTCATCCACATTGGAAAATCGGTACATGTTCTTAAACATTACCTGGTTTTAAATCTAATAGTCCATAGGAAAAAGATTGAACCCTCAACCTTATTAGGAAAGAACATGGGGACTACACAGAGTGAAACACTAGGTAGAATAAAACAATTTGTTATCAGGTAATCCATTTAGATCTTCATATCCTTCTTCTCAGTAGGTGCTGTAAAATAAGTGGGTATAGATATTCGATGAAAACTAGACACCAAATCAACTTTAAACTCTACCTCCATATTTGGAGGAATACTAGATAAGTCATGTGATAAAACATTAGGGATGTTCTAGAAAACTGTGGGAATATATCCAATATAGGAAAGGTCATCATGGTCGAATGAAATGGAAGGAAAACAAACTCCTAAGATCTAGGTTTGGAGGTCATTTATGACCATAATTTAGATCCCAATCACCCTAAAACACACAAGATCTACCATAGACATTAAGGAATGAAAAATTCCAATAATAATAATAAATCATTGAAAGGTGAGAAACTAGCCAATCTATTATGATGATGACATCAATAAATCCAGATGGGGAACTGGAAAATACCAGACCGACTCCACATATGCTCTCGATGGAGAAATAGATGAAAATTGAAAACCCTACCCTATCCTCTTACCAATTGGAATAAAGAAATACATAAAAAAGGAAATTATATCAATTATATGTTAAATCACATCAATAAAAAATATAAATATAAATTAATGTGAGGAACAAGTATAAAATAGTTCAGTTTCTATAGAATATGAAATAAAATTAGTACCTATCACCGTTACTAGGCCTATGTAAATAGTCAGTTGGAACAAATCCACTACATGAAGTCGATACACTTTTAAATACATTTGATGTAGAACTATTGATTTTGAATCTTCTTAATACACTTTATTAGTATTTGGAGTCTAAGATCCCTAACTATAATGAGGAATAGAAATATCTTAGAAGAACATCTTTAAATGGACAAAGAAGAAAAAATAATTTCACATGTTAGTGGGTGTATAACAGGAACATTGGGTGTTCCCTACCTTACTGTATTAGTAGCAAGTCAGGGGCACATATATGGCTATCATAGATAGTACAGAGGAGGATTTGTTTAGAGAACCTCCCCCACCACTCTTATGATGATTATTCCATTTCCTCGTCCTTCCCCACTTTCTATGAACCTGAAAATGGGTGGAAGAGAAGGGATAATACAACCGATATTTCCTTCCAATTTTATCTCTACCATAATAGACCTGTTAACTATGTCAGAATAGGTTGAATGTTTTTTCATGTAATCTCATGATCAGATATCTGGTCACAAACCCTACAGGTACTTTTTAACATTCAACTTATCATTTTTTACTACCTCCATTGAAAAAATAACCAACTCTGTGAATAGATTGGTGTACTCTAACAATGAATAATCTCCCTTATAAAAAGAGAGGAACTCCTCATACTTCTCTAACATAATAGACTTTGGGTAGAAATTCCGACAAATGGGGGTCTTGGAACCTTTCCAATCTAACCCAACATGATGATCTAATTTTACAATGGAATCCCACCACCTCTAACTTGGAACCTCAAGATGTAACACCACAAAAATCACCTTGATATGATCAACTATATCCATGAAGTCAATGATTTTTTTAATCTTATCTAGATAGTCCTCTACCTCTTGGGGTTCATTCATTCCATAAAGAATAGGGTCTTCTCATGTAGGAACTCATATGATCTATTTCTTTCTTTATCAGTTCTAGGATTCACCTGAACTATTGGGTTCTATACACATGGTCTGTTTTAGTATACAACATGAACTACTCACATGATAGGCTCTATAATATTTTTATCCAAGGGAGGATTCCCAGGACTAGAATACATTACACCCTCCCTTGGAACCCTTTAAAGACAAATTAGAGGCATGTTTCTAAACACCATAGATAGAAGAAAAATATTATACATCATAAAAAATCCTAGTCTGAACCAGAAAACTTTAAGAAAATACTTATATTTAAGATAAAAAATCAACATAGGGGATATTCATCCTAATATAACATGGTAACTTGTGGCTCTTTATGATAAGGGATCTCTAATATCTCTCTGTAACCTACATCTAATGTTCTAAAATTATATCTCCAATATCATAACATCCAAAGACCAAGAATAACCTATAACACCCTAAAATTTAAAAATAATAACATTGTGTTTAATTGAATATGTAACATGAAAAACTAAGCTTAAATTATCTGTGAGATATATTTATTTAAATTTAATCTGTTTGATAGCTTGAGGTACATGCAACCCCGATTCTAAATGAACCGTATACTCTTATCAACTAGTTGTTAAATTGGTTTGTATGAATAGTTATAATTAAATTATGTAATTTATATGGTTTAAAAATTTATAAAATAAATTAAATAGTTATAATTTTATTATAAATAATTTAAACATATTTTTAAATAAAAATCAATGTTTTTTTTGAAAAAACTATATTTTTCTAAAAGGTGGTTTTGTCGCGCTTAGTGCACATAATTTATATTTAATTTTTACCAATTTTTACCAATTTTAGAAAATTTATTTATTTTTAAAATGAAATTCATATTTTAAATTTGTATTTAAAAATTATCTTTCACTGTATTTTTGATAAGTTCTTGAAATGTATAATTTTTTCATGAATAGTGAAAAATAATGGTTTTTAATGAAAACTTCCTTTTCATTTAAAGAATTTAAAAGACCAATTTTTATTTAACATTATTCTAAAAGAAAAATAAGTTCAATTATATTATAATAATTATGATTTAGGTTATTGAAATCACTTTTATATTAACTTTTATTTTAAAACATTCTATACTTATAAAAATGTTTTCTTTGGAAAACCCCATTTTCATCACATATATGGGATTATTATTAAATTAAATTATACCAATTCTACAAAATAAATTTGAAAAAATTTATTAAAAATTTGGAATTATATTATTTAATATTATATAATATGGTCAAATTAATTTTTATTCATAATTAATCGTAAAAATAGTAAAATTAATTATCGTAGTTAAGGTTAATTTTTTTACAGGGGGTTTAAACTAAAAGTATAATGTTTAAAATGACATAGAAACTTGTCCAATTACAATTAAATGGAAATATATTTACATTATATAATCTATGGTTATATAATGATCAATTATATATCCATTTTTCATGTGAGAAACTTGGACTTCACTTTTTGTTTTCAAAACATATAAGTGTGTCCTCTCCCCCACTTATAAAAGGCCTCCTAGTATCCTCTCCTATTAACGGTAACAAATAATTTTGGTTTATAAAATCCATAAGAAAATATATTTATTACAACCCTACCCACATCCTATAGTATTTGTTTGTTCATAATTCCAATCAAGGAATCCTTTATGTATAAACCTAAAGAGGTTTTCTGAAGAAGAGTTCAAGTTATTAACCAGGGTTATTATTTTTGCATTTTCTTATAACTCCTTAAAATCATCCCAAAATATAATAAAATAATAAAATAAATATCTTCTATATCTTGATATGTTTTTATGTTAATTTAATAACCTATTTCTATATGATCTTCTATAAAATGGGTAATGAATCCATTGATTGTGTGTACGACGGACTACCGCCTCGTGAGCTGATGTAATTAATTTTCCATCACTGCCTCTCATGGATGGATTTTATATTATATTTATAAAATTATTATATGTCTTAAATTATAATATTATATATACGTTCTAACCTTAAAATCCTTTGGAAAACAATAATTTCACTTGAGCGTACGTGTGGACTACCGCCTCCACGTAGCAATGTGAATTTTTTCATTTGATTTTGACATGGATGGTAATAACGAAATATTTAATGAAAATAAATTAAATATTTGATTTAATAATGGTTCTATAAATTTTAAATATTATTTTCTTTTCTTACATTCCATTTTTTTGGAAAAATAGAAAAGTCATTCATGCGTACCATCTCTATGAACTATGTTACTAATTTTTCCATATCTAATTTTTATGGAATATTATAAATACATACATAATGAATATATATGGAATTTTTATAAAAGTTAAAATTCCCAAAATTATGTAACCATAATCAATGAAAAAGGACTGATATTACCAAACCAAAACAAACATTAAAAATGAAACAATTATCACCAAAAAAATGCGATTTTAACGAAAAATTATTAATAAATGGGTCATAAAAGACCATAGGTAAATCATATATTATATGAAATATATGATTACTTTAATTTAATTTATACACAATAAATATATATTTGTTATACATAAGATATATACACACACAAAGGAAATCATACTTGAAGTTAGGGTTTCTTATCTCACTTTTACTTCCATGAGACATATGCCATTTTCACAACTTATTTATTCTGTGTGGTGTATATATTACACATTTTATATGTTATATCATTAATATATTTATATTAATGGTATGTAAAGTTTCATTTGAATATATTTCTCTTATAGGTCGTATAATTTAAAAGTTACCTAAGTATTAAGAGTTTATTTCACAATCTCGTCATTATTTAGGATTATTATGTTTAAGTCTCCCTTAGTGGAATTATTTCATATTTATTTCCTAAACTAAATTAATTTTAATTTCCTCTTTTTATTCATCAAATTTTCAAGTAATATTACAATTTTAATTTCTTTGTTATTTAAAATGTTTGATAAAATGTTTTTAATAAAAGTCATCATTGTATCTCTCTTTAGTAGAATAGCTTTTTTGTTTAAAATTTGTGTTTTCAAAATATGTTTTCAAAAAGGGTTTTAAAATTTAAAAATGATTTATTAAATAAATCAATACCCATTTTTGACTTTTTAAAAAACTTTTTTAAGGAATATTTTTTGGTTTTCAAATGAGGTTCTTTTAAGATTTTTACCAAAGTGTAAAAAGAATGTTTTTATAGCGGATAAAACTTGTATGGAATTTCACGTCATCCTGAACTCTCAATGTTTTAAAGATTAATTTATAAGTTTCAATGGTTATTTTCAATGAAAATTGTTTTCATATTGTTTTTTTAACATTTAATTTTAAAAATATTATTTTTAAAGTGAAAATGATATTTTCCTCAAGAATTTTCTTTTTTCCATTTTTATGTTATTTAAATAAAAAAACAACCCTTATATTAATTATGCTCCACTGGGAAAATTTTATAATTATACCATCCATATTATTTCATAAGATGGTTTATGATTAGTTTTATTTGGGATGTACTATTTTGATACCATTATTCATATTACATTGGATGGTTATGATTATGTTTATTGATTGGGGAATGCATTAACATTTCATATGTTTTTTTTCATCGAGAATGTTTATGTTGGTTATATTTCACCCCTATCATATGATGAATGAATTGGAATTATTAAGTGATGTTTGGGGACCACCATATCACCTCAATGCATCAGTGGGTCTCATGAGATAAAATGGCTTGGGTATTTTTTCAAGGTCCGACACATTCATATATGATGTACTGGCATAAAGCCTTGACTATAGATACGATGTAAAGAATATATAATTCCATAATTAAGAGATTAGTTATTAATTTCTATTTTATTAATATTTTAGTTACAGTATCCATTTATAATTTTCATGATCATGTGTTTTTTATATTGAATTATTTAATCATAAATTCTTCCTACCATATTATTCTTCATATTAAAGTTATTGATTAAATGGAATTTTTTTTAGTTATTTACATTGAAATATTGATTATTACTTATTTATTATTGATATATTCTATTGTACACATACCATTATTGGGAATTAGAGATAACCCCTTTCTTATGTTTCCTTTCCCCAGGATGCTAGGAAGTGTATTGTGATTTTTATGTAGGGATATGAAGAAGGGAAGAAAGGAATTCTAAAAGAAAATTATATTTTTTATTTGATGTTGTCAAATGTAATGTTAATTTTAAAAATTTATATAGTATTATAAGACTAATAAACTAATCATTAATTTGGGATATATTCAGTTTTATCGAGCACCAATGTAATAAATTAACAACCGACTCTTGGATATTAGGGTTAGAGACTCTACAGTTGGTATCGGGGTAAGTTTAGTAGAAACTTTGGGAACTAGATATATGTAAAACTATATTAGGGAACTTAAACCAAATGAATAACTTGAGAATATTTCCAAAGAAATAATGATTACGATTATGAGATTAGATATGCATAATGTTTTCAATTTAAGTGTTTTAATAGTTTTTAGATGATATATTATGTTTGATAATGTTAAGATCTAATATAGGGTATGCCATTGTTTAGAAATTAATCTTATAAGAAGGAATGGAAATCATATCAATGCACATAATCCATATAGGGATTACCATATTATGAAAGACAATGAAGCTGGAGCTGCCACTGCAGCTAGAGATGAACAAATTATAACTATTTTGAGGTAGTTTCTCATGTTATGAACTATAAAATTTTTTGTATTGAGAATCCTTATGATAAAATATATGGTTTGATAATGTTGTACCACATCATGGATCAACTATTACCATCATTTATTCGGGCTAAAAAGCCTTTTGTAGTTGGGAAATAGATATATTTTATAGAGAAGATATTTCTCAGTTTATGAAGTAATGAAAGTGAGAAGGTTATCATGGTTTTTTCTTGTCTATCAATTGATGTGGATCAATTTTGGTCATTGATTAAAAATACTAAGTATATAGAGAAAATAAAAATCAACGAGTGGATTGATTTTAATGTATTCATCTTGGAAACATATTTTCTTCATGATAAATGAGTGGATATTGAGAGGCAATTCCAGAGTCAAAGAAAATAAGAAGCTTTAAATGTTTGTAAGTATGAATAAAAATTCAAAATGTTATCAAGGAATGATGTATAATATGTACATAATCCAAATAGAATGATTATCCATTAATTTAATGGGGGTTAAACCAATACTTCAAAGATAAAATAGCTACAAAACATTATAATCATATAGGGATATAATATCATGTCCTATCAAGATAGCGAAATAATTTTCAAAGTCTTATGGAATTGAAGGAATGTAATTGAAGAAAAGGATTATGGATAAAATATTTAATAATGGGAATTTTGGAAATAAGGATTTTCCCACATGTGATAAATTTGGAAAAAACACCCTTTTACTTTCTTGAATGGAATGGAAGTTATCTCTATGTGTGGAGAAAAGGTCCATCAGACACGTGAATATAAGGGTAATAAAGAAATAACTAAAGTACATTGTTTAAAATATAAGGATATGTTGAACTGTAAAAACTAATTCCCCAAGAGTTAAGGGAATATACCTCAGAATAAGCTAAGGGTTCAAGGTAAAACTTATTCTTTTAATATAGCTAAAGTTAAATAATTTCTTACGTATCTGGATTTAATAATTAATTTATAGAAGTATTTTATCAATGATATTATCATTATAATAATCATTAAATATATAATTATTGTACTACAACAGTTTTTCTATAAGGATTTTAAAACATATTTTGAATGGTACTGATGATAAAAAAAGTGATTTTTAGAAAAGTTGATCTTTTTGGAAAACACATTATTTGGGGAATATACCCATTAATATGTTCTCAATGTTGAGATAATAATGATAAATAGATGTTTGTGGGATAGTATTTCTATCCTTAAAATTGGTTAGTGATTTGAGGGTTTATACTAGAGTTCATTATATGTGTGTAATTATAGAACATACTTGATAATATGATATTTTATTTTAAGGAATAAGGATATAATTTTTTTTAAAACATGTATGTTTTTATTATGTTTTTATGTCGATCAAGGTATTCACATATTTCGTATGTGACATTAACTGCAACATTACATTGTATGGGAAATATAACATTATGTTGATATTGGAAATTTAGTGACCTTCCATCTAAATTTTCAAAAATTGAATTTGGTCGGATGTATTTTGGATGAGTATTAAGTTTAACTATATATGAAATGTATTATATATAACTTTCGGTGTTAATATTTAGGTTTATAGATTATGTTATTATATTGAATATCTTTCGCTAACAATTTTTTCTTTGGTAATTATTTAGAAATACAAAAGGGATTTTGATCTTTTATGGATCTTATGATACAAAAAAATGTTAATTTTAGTGCTTTAGGCATAAATTTTTTTATTTTTTATATTCATTTCTTGGAGTAAGAAATGAATTGGAAATTTATTTAATCACAAAAAATGATGAAACTATAATTATATTTTTTGGTGTTCTCTTTCATGATAGTAAAATAATCCATCAACTTTTATAAAAGGATTTTCAAACAAAAATTAAATCTTATTACGTTCATATCCAATGAGTCAACATTCTTTTACCTATTAATTTATTTATTCTTTGGTGTTCATTAAATTTCTTTTGATTTCACTTTGTTATGATCAATGATCTGTATCACTCTCCATAATCAGTTATGATTTTCTTCCATGTCTATATTTTCACTTCTAGCTAATTTTTTTCTTTATTGAAACCTATTTATGTGTTATTATATATGAAATTATTATTTTCCTTTCTCTCTTGTCAATAGGATGTTTACATAACCCTTTATACAATTTGGTATTTCAAGAGATGTATTTTTAAAATAAAGAACCATTGATTAGTGAGATCAAGTCCAAATTGAGAAGATGTAATTTATTGAATGTTGGGGGAGTGTAACACATTGATATTTTAAAATAATTTTTTTATAGAATATTTGACATGTACTATTGATCTTAAACTATCCAAAAAAATATGTCTCTAAATCTAATCTCATTGATAGCTTGCGATACACACAATCCTGAGTTTAAATGAACTGTATATCATTATAACATAGCCGATAAATAGGAAGGTATGAATTTGACTAAAAAAATTATGAAAATTATATGGTTTAAACTTATATATAAAATAAATTTTCATCATTTTATTATAAATAAAATAAAATAAAATTTGAAAGAAAATGATTTTTTTTATAAAGATGTATTTTTCTAAATGGTAGTTTCATCACTCTTTTCACACATACTTTAACATTGTTTTACCACTTTTAGAAAATTTATTTTAAAAAATGAAATTAATTTTTCAAATAATCATGTCAAAATTATCTTAGAGTGAATTTTTTATAATTTTCTAAAAATATTATTTTTTTTTCTATTAATATTAAACATACTGTTTTTTATTGAAAATTACTTTTTTGTCTAACGAATTTTAAAGTCAAATTTTGATTTAAAATTTCTTTAAAAATCAAAATAGTTTAATTATATTACAATAAATATAATTTAACTCATTTTAATCAATTTCATATTGAACATTGATATTAAAACATTATACAGTTATGAAAAATATTTCTTTGGAAGACATTCTTTTCATCAATTATGTTGGATTAAATTTACTTAAAATCTTGAAAAGTTTATGAATTAAATTTTTAATAATGGATTCCGTATTTTGATTTATCATAAATAATTATATGCTACTTTTTCAACTTATTTGTTTTCATAATTAATTATAAAAATAGAAAAAATTTATTACCACGGTTAAGGTTAAAACGGGTTTACAGGGGGGGGGGTTAAAATAAAAAGGTAAGGGTTAAAATGACAAATAATCTTATCCAATTCCTATTATGTGGAAATATTTTGGTCTCATATCATCCATTATTATATAATGACCCATTTTTTATCCTTTTTTAATTTGAAAAAAGTTGGTATGACTTTTTCTTTGTAAAGAATCCAAGTGTGTCCTCTTTCCCACTTATAAAAGATCACCAACTCTCCTATAATATTCACACTAAAAAAATTTGTTCAGAAAAAAACTAAATAAATATCTTACTTACATTCCTATACACATATTAAAGGTCTTTTGTTTATTAGAAATCCAATCTTGGAATTCATTAGGTATAAACCTAAAGTGGTTTTCTTAAGATGAGTTAAAGTTATTAACAATGAATTTTCAATTTAATTTTTCTTATAACTAATTATTATATTATATGAATATGATAAAATAAAAAAAAATATTATATACTAATATAATATTATGTTAATGGAATAAACTATATATATATACTCTTCCATAAAATGGGAAACAAAATCATCAATCATGTGTATGACAGACTACCACCTCACAAATAAATGTAATTTGTTTTCCATCACCACCTCTCTGAGACAGTTAAAATGATGGATTTAATATATTTATATGATATTTATTACAATATTATAGTTCTATTATTATAATATTACATATACCTTCTTACCTTCCAATCCTCTGGAAAGCAATAACGTCTCCCATGCGTGCGTGTGAACTACCCCTCCACATAGCGTTGTGAAATTTTTTTCAATTTATTTTGAAATAGATGGTAATATTGATATATTTAGTGAATATAAATGAAATATTTGGTAAAATAATTCATCTATAAAGTTGAAATTATTTAACTATCTTACATTCCATATGTTGAAAAAATAGAAACAACATTTATGCGTACCGTCTTCATGAACAATGTAACTCATTTTTCATATCTAACATTTATAGAATATTATAAATAATTATATAATGAATATATATAGTTTTTATATAATGGTTAACATTATGAAAATTATGGAACCATTATTCAATTAAAATGGCCAAAATTACCAAACCAAAACTTATATGGTAAATGAAGTAATTACTACCCGAAAATAGTGATTTTAACAAAGAATTTTTAATTAATGGGTCATAAAAGGCTATAGGTAAATCATATTTGGTAAGAAATATATGATTATTATTATTTAATTTATGAATAATAAATATATATTTTTTATACATGAGTTATAGACACAGACGAAATAAATCGGACCAGAGTTAAGGGTTTCTCGTCTCACTTTTTCTTATGTGAGACATATATCTTATTTACCAGTTACTTCTCCCTGTGGTTTATATAATACCCATTTTTTATATTATATCATGATTATATATATTTAACTGACATTTAATGTTTTATTTTAAGTTATTTATTTCATGGAGATTACAATTCAAAAGTTACCAAAGTGGTAAGGGTTTATTTCAAAATCTCATCATTATTCGGGATAATTATGTTTAAGTTTCTATTGGGGGAATTGTTTGATATTTCTATCTTAAACCCAATATATTTTACTATTATATGGTATTACATGATATTTTCAAGAAATATTACCACTATAATCTCTTTTTTATTGATATATTATTTTGATAAAATTTTACTTTATTTATTTCTTCGGTTGAAATAAATTTTATTCCCAATATGTTATTTATTTATTTTTAAAATGTTTTTAACATTATCAAAATGATTTTTTAATTTTTTTTACCAATGTCTGAATTTTTAAAAAAAGGTTAAAAGGACTCTTCTTTCATCTTCTGAATGAGGTGATTTTAGTCTTTTTTAAAATAGTGTGAAAGGAATGGTTTTTAACTTATATATAAAGTACATAATTTAAAACCATCATGACCGCTCAATAATCAAAATATTCCATTATATGTTTCAAATTTTATTTTCAAAGAGATATATTTTTAAAATTTTCTGTGATCCTTTAGTTTTAAAAAGAGTATTTTCAATGTGAAAATGATATTTTTCTAAAAAAATTACACCATTTTTAAGGTATTTATATTCATCAACAAAATCATCCCTTATCTTACATATTCTAAAATGGAGATATGTTATAATGATACCATCCATATTATTTATTTGGATGGTTGATGACCAGTTTTATTAGTGGTGTTCTATTTTAAAACCATTCAGCATATTACTCAAGGTGGTTATGATAGTGTTTATTTATTGGGGAAAGTATGAGCATTTAATATGATTTTTTTCAATAAAATATTTATTTTGATTATGATTCACCCCTTTCATATGAGGAATGAATTAAAATTAGTATATAATGGCATGTTACAAACAACCTTAGGTAATGAATATGGAAAACCCCGCGTTTTGGACTCAACTGTGGTATTATATTTGTGATCCGAGACTCCGTTAGGGAGTATTTTCCCTTTTTCTAGAAAGCATCGAACATATGATATTAATATATTTTTAAAATATTTAAAATATTAATTCTTGGATCACTGGGCTATAAAATCGTGTGTCGTCTCAACATATGGCTCTGAAAATATTCTAATAACAATTCCGAAGTCTTAAAACAAAAAAACCAAGACACTAAATTATTCCCTTACTCTAGGATTTCCCACAAAGTACAAACAAATAAAAAAGGTGGGGATATTGAGCTCTCAGCTAGGTCTCCCACTCCCATGAGTTCCCCGGAAGGTTTCTTGTGCTGTTAAAAAATATGCACATGAGGAAAATAGTTTCCCATGACAGGTCTTTCTATACCAATTCTCCATGCCACTGGCTCCTTGAAAAAGGAAACACCACTCCCAAAAAAACATCTTACCTTGTTCAATATTTTACAATGACTCATGCACATATATCCCCAAATGCAACATGGGATAACACTAAGAAACTAAAACTACTATGGACAAGAGGTTAAGCAATACACTATCTCACTAACCCAACACAGAAGTTGGAAAAAGAAAGGGATTAATAACCCTGGAGATATCCTATCACCCTAGATAAAACTCCACAATCATTGAACTATGAAAGACTTAATCATTGTTCTAAAAAAACTACTAATAGTTATGTTTATCGCTCATCTACCTCAAGATAAACTGAACCCTTAAAACTATAACTAGAACCAACACCTGGACCCAAACATTATTACCCATTGGCTCTGACCAGTATAATAGTGACCTGAAATGTCCCTCAAAAATGGCCAAAAAAATGTGTTACACCAATTGTGGAGTGGTATTAGTTATGATACATAAAGTATTCCTATGGTAGATGATCCTCCTAGCTATAGATCAAAACCATCTTGTGAATATGTAGCATGTTCACCAGAACCTGAACAGTCTACTTTAACTAGCCAGCCGATCGGCGTAAGACACTGTGCTCAACTAAAACTGATCCACCAAAGGCTTTCAACATCTTCTCCTTAATCATTACATGAAGAAAGAATAATATTTTATAATGACCTCCATTAGAATCCCACAAAACAATACTACCTCATGCATGTAAAAGTGTCTTGACCTCTCCACAAATATTTGTTGTTCATATCCCATCAATAGGTGAGACAAAAAGTGTTGAACAAGAAAAGCTTTTGTAAGAACCTTGGATTACCATATGATACTAATAGATACGAGTACATCATCACCTCCCCCTAGTTGAACATATAATGGAAAAAACCTCCTTAAAACCTCCTTCTATAGTGTAACTAGTGTCACCTCCCATCCTTAATTAAGGATAAATAGCTCCCCACATTTGTAAAATCCATAAAGAAAATATCCAATGAATATTTGGTTACAATAAATCTCACAATCGATATCCCATAGTTGTACGTCCCCAATTACATGAAAAAGCAGAGTGGTAAAAAAGTATCAACTGGAGGTAAATAGAACCATCCTCAAGTGTCTCTCATTCTACAACTCAAGCATTGAGCACACACATATGTCATCAAATAAGAAAACCATGAAATAATTCATAATAGGTTAAGGATCTAGTCCACAAGTCTTATAACTATAATAAGTCATATAACAGGCTAAAAGATATCCCCATGACCTCAAAACATCCATAGTGGTTTTGGAAATCCAATTTTGGAATATGTTTCTCAAAAATTAAACCTATTGATAGCCTGTATCGAGGTTAAAATCTAAGAACCATGTTACCCTGAACCACTGGTGAAGGAACTCAATGATTCATGGGAGTGGATACACTTCTTTGAGTCACCTGGTTCATGTGGCTATAATTTACACCCAACCTAAAGTACTCATTTTCCTTAATGAAAAACAACCCTGGACTACCAAGGTGAATAAAATGGGTATTAAAAAGCCCATTTATCTTCAAACTCCTAACTGCACCTTCATCTTATGAAGCTCAACGAGGTTCATATGATATAATGTTAAAAGAATTAGGGTTGATCCCTAGTGACAGTCCTTAGAGAATCCGTACTTTAATGTGGAGATAAATCCAACATGTCTCTTGTAAAGAAGTCCTCACACTCCACCACCAATATAGGAAAAAATTCATAGCATCCTCTACTCCAAAGGTATTACTATCTAACTAATAAGAATTCAGTCATATCCTCCTTCAAATGAGCTCGTCTTGTTCTTCCTGATATCACTCCTTATGAATGGAGGGAAACTTCATGCCAAAAAGTTGAAAATTCTTCCACACTCACTTTTTTAAAACTACTAAGAATGTACAGTAGGATACGAATTCATACTGAAAAAAAACATCATAGAGTATCACCTTCACTAAAAAGAAATTTCCATCGAAGGATTTATCTCCTCCTACATTTAGGTTACACCATCATTAGAAGCATGTAATCACTAGCCATATCTACCGGAGCATCGAAAATTAGGGTCGAGAATAAAAGGATATACTTGTATCACTAAGTCTCAATTAGGGATATTCTTAGGGAAATGTGGCTCTTGAATCCTAGGGAAAACTATAACTGTGTAAGGGGAGAAACACATAATACCTCAAATCACACTTGAAACCTAATCGAGATCCTAATACTTGGAACTCATCCATTATCTTTCCCATCTATTTACCTAGACTAGGTCTTTTTATAACACATTATCATATAAAAATAACCTCAAACACACATGTTAAAGGAACTCATCCAACACACCTCAAAACTATCCAATTTGGGTGTCCTCGACTTGGCTTTATGATTTTTGGATCACATCTTAAGAATGTGTACCAGTGGTGAAGTTTTTCATATTTATGGCCTATATAAATTCACACCAAACATCACCAACACAAGGCTCTATTGATTCCCAAATTCTCCCAAGAAAGTAACTAATGAATAGGAAAAAGTATGGATTTTAACAATTTTTAACAATACTATAAAAAAGTATAAGGAACACATATCATTCAATGAAACACTCCTAGATCCTATGGGTAAAGAACCTCTAATGCATGCGGATTTCAGAGATTCTGATCACTATTTATCTAATACTGTAGTGTTCCACTTAGGGGTTGGGGTGGTAGAATCAAACTGAAGTTCCAAACACCTCTTATTTCCCCTATCTCTTCCCTTACGTCTGCCTCCCCAGAGACCTCATTTCTACTGCCACTGCCTCTACCAAGGTGGTTCGTCGACCACCTCTTATACTGTAGCATGATCTATAGGAAAATCGAACATGAGATATTTGTACCTATAAAAAGCATAGAAATTATCATTACTCAATGTTTTGTTCTATCCCCTAGGTCTTTTAGCATAATGGTGCCTCCAATGATGAGACCTATGTCGCATGCCTGCTGTCTATTGGTCATACTGACCTTAGATAAGAGGAAATCCATACCTAAAAATATCATGATACATGATTAAACCCTATGAATCATTATAAATCACCAATGGATCCATTCAAAACTCTGTCTGACTTTCTTCATCCACCTGAAACACTAGATGTGTGTCTAAAAAATATTCAATGGGAGAAAGAACCACCTACTGACTATCCTGAAGAAATACCTCCTCGAGACTAAGACTATTCAGGTAGGCCTATTCAATCATTTGGTCATACTTTAGACTCTACTATAGAAACCTCACTTGATTTAATCATGGAAACATTCTTAAAGAGTTAATAAATACCATGATCAATGAGTATATCTAGTGAGATGACTAAATAAGGACTTGAAAATCACAACCCATTCCCAAATGATTCATATACTAGTGTTTTCTTGGAAACTAGTTTTTACACCTACCAAGTCAAGAAGTAGTTTATTAAAGTCATGGTGAATGGATTCTTTGGCCTCCACACCAAAAATAGATCCCATATCCTAAAAGATTAACTCGAAACATTTTAACATTGTTTCCCTAGTTCCCAAACAAAACCTCACATCTAGAAAAAACTCTACACTCTAGTCCTAAACCTAGGAAGTGGAACTGCACTTTTGTTTGGGAATCCATCTGATTCCACTCTATCAAGAACTGATATACTGAGGCCCACATGGTCGATGGAAGGATGAGCCACAACTAACTTGAGCCCACCTCCATGGTCCAGGGATTGTAAACTAGCACTAATAATTCTTATCTAAAATTGGATGCATTTGCCTACGACACCTGTATATAAGAACACATCTCAAAAGGAGAGGACAATTGTCATGTTCATCACTAGTATACACCTATGTCTGTCTATACCAAACTAAGATCCACATACTCCTAGTCCTTCAAGGACTTTGTGAAAAGGTCCATTTTCTTCATAAGGCACAACATGTGCAGGAAGAGACCATGTAACAGTGAGGTTAATAATATCTAGCAGGACACCCCAAAAACATTAAACTTAAATCACCAAGATTATTGAGATCATAAAATATAGGTATGCCAACCTAGACTTGAGAGATAATGATGACCAATGATATCCAAGATATACTCCAAAGACACTCTAAGTCATATGGGTGTCAACTACTTCCATCCAAAGATATATTGTGAGGTTTCAACATAATTCTCATACATGAGATCTCACTCCATGATTCCTTCCATCCCTGATGGTACTCAACTGATAGATCATGCTCATCTAGGAGTAACCACTCCCTTAGATGTACTACCACTAAATAAACGCATCCCAAACTTCAGGCTCATCATGTCTATCCAAGTAGAAGAATATAGTATACAGAGAGGGTTAAACTGAGATACACACTCCATCAGACTAATACCCAATTGAAAATACCATATCTCAATACACAAATGGAGTTTCAACACATAGGGATCACTAGGGGGACACCCAACCCTACTTGAAACATCCTCCTAGATAACATATCAAAAATCATGTATGTTTTGGTCAAACCAATTCCAAAAACACTACCTAGGAAAAACATGAAGGACATAAGGATCACTACGGTCCTCTAAGAGGGATACATGCTATAAGTCACTGAGGGGTATGAGGTCTAATGAATGGGACCATATGCCACACTAACACCAGTATAAGTAGGCTAAGACAACTCACTCTACAATTATGTAACTAATCAACATTGAACTAATTAAAAGGAAGCTAAATATAGGTCACCAACCTATGATAATGACATGATGTTACACCAAACCCTCATAGAAATAGTCTAAGGGGAAACACTCAAATAATATTGGTTAAGAATTTATGAAATAAGTGTATCTCTTACATCACAACTTGTTATATATCTAGTTTAAAATCTATGTCCATAAAGATGTTGTACACTAACAATTTCTCAGGGTGGACTGCTTATGTGGCCGCATTTGAGTCTAGAAAAATCCTGATGAACGCACATGGATCACCATCTCTCTGATGAGATAAAACATAAATCCACTAATATGTCATAATAAATAGTGATGAATGATGAAAGGAATCATGTTATTTTGATTCTCATGAAAAAAATGCTCAGGATAGTATAGTCACTTTCTCAAAACTGATGCCTAGTAAAAACCATCAAGCATTTTTGTTGTAATACATATGCACAATTCTTTGTGGGATATATCAATGAGTCCAAATTAAAAATTCATCATTGGTATTGAATCAGAGACCCAATACCATGATCGTGATGCCATATCTGGATTTACAATCTAACGTTTCATGAAGAAGATACATCAGAAACAATATTACATAACCAAAATAATAATAATAATAATTTATATTATAATTATTAGAAAATATACTCAAATGGATATGGGGTTCATGCTTTCCCCACTTCAAGAACATATTGGTAATCTCATGCCTCTACTTTGACCATATTTTTTAATATTATTCAAATTATATATATATATATATATATATTAGAGTAGGGGTTCATGAATCTGCCTCTTCACATGCATGCATCCCCCCATATATCTTCTATTATCAATTTATTGTTATATTATTATTATAATAAATATAAAACTGGTAAATGGGTAGGGGTATAGCGTATATAAGGGGTTTTCCTTTTCCTCTGTTGTGTGTACAACACCCCATCTTTAAGCACACCCCCATTATTTTTTTTATTTTTGTTTCCTTTTTTTTAATGTTATTATTATTAAAAGCAATAATAACAAACCCATACATATCTCTTCATATGAACCTTATTGTACACACCAACACCCAACACTCTCATCGCCAGTGGCTAGAGTCTAGACACCCATTTCTTGGAAGCATCAGTCCCTACTCCTCTTGAGAGATCCTCTCAATCTGGATCCAAAACCACAAATAACTAATCCAAATTTGGGTTCCCAAATATGTCGTTACACCTTCTCTACATATTCCAAACTGAAATCTGAACTCATTTAAAAGATCTATTATGCTAAATAATGAACACACAAAGATCATTATTCCTATATAGCATTGAATTACTGGTCAATATATTACTGCTGGATAATACCAAGAATTTAGGGAGAATAAAACATACACAAATGTGATAATCATTTTTTTCCATTGTGTTCCTAGAAAAAATCAATAGGTTTTGAATCATGGGTGATAAAATTGTAAAATTAAATAAATAATTGATTTAGATAAATAGAATTATTTTATGGTTTCATGTGAAGGGAAGATAATCATTGATAAATAAGATGATATATGAACTCATGCTCAAAATTTAAATCAAAAATTAGAAAACCACAATTTCTTAGTCTTTACTCGATTATAGATCGATCATTGTTGGAGAATATGTTCACCAACAATTAGAAATAATGGCTACATTAGCTACCCATAAATCCACCTTGATCCAATTGTAGTGTGTCATTCGATGTTGGTTCACCAATGAAAAATGATGAAATCCTCTTCCAAGATACAGAAAGTGTTATGTAGCTAACCCCTAACAAACCATCATAAGAGGGTGTTTATAGAGGATTTTAATTCGGTCATTTAATTAAAAAAACAAACAAACAAATTATATATTTTAGTTAAACATACCCACCTACGACTTCCTTAATACAAAATTCATTGTTGAAGAACCTTATATTGCACTTAGTTTAATACTTATGTTTCAAAATCAACCATGGTCTCATATTTCATATCCAATACTCAATTTTGGAATTCTTTCATCTTTTCAAGAAATATTTGCATGGATGATATTAATATATTTTTAATACCTTTAAAATATCACTTACAGGATCAATAGGCCTAAAAATCTCATGTTGTATCATTTCTTGGATCTAGAAATATTCTTATAAATATTCAAAATTATTAAACATAAAAAACCGATACATTACATAAATACTAATTTTAAAAATAGAGGATTCCCTTGGGTGAGTGAGACCATCCCCAATGGTATCAAGACTATAAATTCTCTAGATAAACTTATAAAAATCCATATGATTCTTTTAAATAATTACATTAAGAAGTAAACAAATCAATCAAAAAATATAAATAAAAATATTTCCTTCCTATTGAATTACTTCATGATGAATCTAGTAAAGAATCCTATTAAGTCCCATTTTTCACTAGATTCCTTCAAGTCTTGAAGGGGAAACATTCTGTTAAAGTCATTAACAGCCATGTTCCCCCTTTTAGTAATATAGGAGAGGTAAAAATGAAATGTTTGAAGATATTAAACCAACCTATAATGTCTCATGTTAAAATAATTATTTGAAAAAATTTAACTCAAATTATTTTTTTCACAATAAAACATAAATCACTCTAAAAATGGTTAGTGCCTCCAAAATATTATGTCATGAAACAAAATATCCAACTCAAGATTATTCTTATGGTAGTTATTCTGATGGGGATGATGTTTATTGGTGGTGTCTTCCACAAAATATATATCCTTCATGAGTACACAACCAAGATTCATACCTGATGCATCATAGTAGACCACATAGCCCTGACCAAACACTAGCATAATAAAGATAGGTGATGAGGTTTGCCATCAAATTATCTCATCAAAAGTATGTTGACATAATGAGATCCAAGAAAACTTCACCCCCTTATAGGTGATGGTTTTTAGGGGTGATGTTAACTTTGAAAATACCATCATGAAGCATAAAAATATCACTCTAGATGAAAGAAGTTTCAAACCATAAAAAATAGAATCTTCCAAGAACATGAAGACCATTACTTTATCATGGTTGAAGGATAAATGTTTTTTGGTAAACATGTGTCCCAGGGATTTCAAATATTGGATCCAAAATTTATACTTGGACAAAATGGCATAGATATAGTGATCATGTAAGGTTCCCAAGAAAATTTCCAAATGAAACCCATGCCCCTCTTCTAACTTAGATTAGATTATATTGTCATCCAAAAATACCACTAGAAATGAGTCAATGTACCAGCATACTATTTTATTCATATGAACCATAAAAACTATAGGAGTATTGGTTAGGTGAGAGAGTATCACCAGATACTCCAATTGGTTATATATACTTAAAAATTTAATTTTTAAAATGTTAGACTACCTTATTATTTTTTGATGGAAGGCTTAATGACTTCAACTCTTAGAAAACTACATCAATAATTTTAACAAATCAATATGATCATCAATGTGGGGAAATGGTTAGTTGTTCTTAATTTTCACCAGGTTTAAATTTTTAATGTTATCCTAGATGTAGAGGGACCAATATTTTTTCTTATAAAAGATCTGGGGTTTCCTATAGGGATACACTAGAATGGATGATTCCATTTCCTTTCAAATCCTATAGACTAATGTTCAAATCTCTCAAATCTTCATGTTCCATATAATCAAAAGGAAAGAAGATTGAGTGTGTACTTGGAACTAGATAAATAGATAATTTGAACTCTCTATATGGGGGTAAACTTAAGAAGTCATTGTGAAACACCTCTGGGAATCCCCATACCACTTGGAAAAGCCCTTGTCCAAAATTCACCTAGTCAATCTTAGACTCGATAGAAACCACTAGATGTGCTTGACGACCCACCTTATAAAGGGTTTCTCCTTCCCAACTAAAAAAGTTTCTTAATCATATTAAAACACATGAGAACACCCAAAAAAAGTTAATAAGGAAATCATCCATTGGTGACAATCCATAAGGGATTTAAAAGAAACCATACAATCCATAATGACTATTATTCAAAAGGTGTCTATGTAAAAAATGAGGAAATCCCATTCTAGCTCATCTTTTTATATATAATTGATACATTAAGGGTATTAGATAAGATATTACTTTTTATTCCCATAGAGCATCGATATCACTCTCACACACGGAATGATCTTCAATAGAAGAATCAATAATTCTATAAAACGACTAGAGATAAAAGAGTGGGAAGAAACCATATCAAATAATAAATCAACAATTGAAGATGGATGAACATGTAACCTCTCACTACCATTGGATCAATTTTATAATATTCTAGAGTTCTATCCAAAACCTACAACGATATGGATTAATCCTCGATCTATTTTTTACCACTATCCTAGAACTCCAAAATAATTTATATTTTCCGAGATGACGATCCGGTCTAACCTACATGGCTCTAGGGGTGAGGTATTACTACTTTGTCAGTATCTGACTCAAACCAAGATACCCAAGATAATGAGGAGAAAAGAACACTCCGGGGGGGGGGGGGAGGAACTGTCCCAACAATTTTTACAAATGGACTAGACTCCTACATAGGTGGTATAAATTTGGGATAGTTGTTTGTATAGGCCTTGTATTCACATTCCTACCACACCAATAAAAAATGTAAGACCTACCACCCACTTTTTCTTGTACCAAATGCCGATACAGATTGCTAGAGAAAATGTTACAACATGAATTAAATTATTTTTAAATCTAATTATTCTCTAAAAGGACAGTACAACTCCCACTTGATATAGGCGATTCACTGTTAAGTCCTGAAATCCATCCCTAATCTCTGTCCACCATCAACACACTATTCATAACTACAGTGTATGTTAAAAGCATTAATAGTAATACCTGAGACTAAATGTCTGGATAAAGGCACAGATAAATCCATTGAGCCATCAATCTGTCATTTGTTTTTATATTTGGTGAAAACTAAAAAAACATGATAAAATTTCCTACATACTCAATATCTATCCTTCCTCCTCATTAGAGAGTGAGAAATTACCCTAACATTTTTAGATCCTTTTTGTTCAAATAAAACTATTTTTTCTTGAAATAACACTAAAATAATTCTATTCTAGGCTGTCTTATTACATTTATTAGATGATAGACTCACAATAACACAAGTTGGGGCACTTTAAGAAAAGGTTATCACAATTTACCTTTAAAGATATAGGGTTCCCTAGGGAATAAAAAATCTACTCAGACTTTTACATCCATTAATCATGCTTTGGTGGATCATTTCTTCCATAAAATGTGTGAGCCTTAATATTTAATAACACCCAATATTTATCCAGACTCAGGTGAAATTAATTATCTAGATTGGGATCAGAACTCACCCAATGTTCCGAAATCCCAAACTTCTCAATCCAATAATTCAACAAGATTTGGATAAACCTGTGGATTATTTCATGTAAATTTGTGTAAAACATGTTCTAGAGGATTTAAAGGTCTCCTTAAAGGGGGACAAATTCTATATAAAAACATATAAGGAAATATAGCCATAATAATTAATTTAATTAATTAATATATAATTAAATTATTTTTTAATGACTAAATAAATTAGAAAATATGGTAAGAGGAAGTGAAAAAACATGAACCTTAATAAGATGAAGAATGCATGCATGGTCTATGACCCGTTCACCTCACCTAACTAAGAAGAGTTAAAATGAACCGTAAAAAACTATTTACCAACACCACCTAGAACCTCTTGAGAGGATACTAGGAGTCTTTTATAAACACCCACATACACCTCTTAGATGAGGGCCAGTAGTCCTATCTTATGTATATCGTAACTACCATGTAATATAGAATAAAACATGTGATTTGATACCAATTTTTCACAATATAACCGTGAAGACCCCGGATACATGAACTAGAGATGGCCCAAAACAAGGCTTGAGGGGAGTTTCCAATCCCTACTAACTGGAAACTAGCATTTATATATCGTATAATCTACGTTGGGAATGATTTTTCCAAATGAAATATATCATTATTCTGAGCCATAAATCTAACATGACCTTGGAATATATTGTAAATTTATTCTCTAAGAATAAAATGTGAAAAAATCTATGAGCAAGTATCCCAAAGTATCACAATAGGTCAAAATAAATGGAAGGTAGTATATTTTAAAAATTACAAAAAATAATTTATCAAAAAGTAATCAAAAGAGAAAACAAGCTTAAAATGGGTATAAAAGGGAATGAAAAAAATATTGAGTAGGTGATACAACATGTCCATTTTTAGCCAATGATAAAAAAACCAACCTATTATCTACAAGTGACATGAGGCATATGTCCACTCCATGTCATGACCATCAGTTTGAGGTCCAATAATAAGAGGATCCACCAACTCCATATGGAATATTAAATTTTATTGAATTCTTACAGACAAAGTCTATATACACCATTTGAATATATGTTGGGTATGAGAAACAATTTCCCAATAGGAACCCACCATGTGCTTTGTCAAATATAGGTTTCTAAATAATTACAAACATGCTAGTTTGAAATAAATCCTAAGAAAGTAAAAAATTTTCCGCTAGGAGAGAAAAAAAGTAACATGATTAATAAATTCATTTAAATAAACCAATGACATAAAATTAAACCTTTTATAAATAGAGAAATGTAGGAAATACCTAACGTTCTATAAAAATATTGGCACCATAGGTTCTCATATCAACTTCTGATCATATGGTAAAACCAAGTGTGTGAACAGACCACTAAGGATTTCAATCCTTGGACTAGCAGTGTGGGGCCTCCCAACACATATTGCCAAATCTATCTTGACAATATAAAGTACAAGTCATGTATTAGTGGCATCGTGACACTAATCTAAATCAAAACAACTTAATCAAATATAATATGTTTATATAGTGTGGAATTCTCCAAAATTCTACTTAACACTAGTCTCCCCCATTAGTAACCTAAGATCCCATGTGCCTATTACATTTCAAACACAACTCATTTCATTTATATAGTTATTCTCATCAATATTTAGAAAATAGTTTCCAATTCCATACATAAATCTGGCCTTTCAAAACTAATTTCCTTCGAAAATTAAAAGAGAAACATTTAAAATAATAATAATAAACATTCTTGAGAACCAAAACTATAATATTATAGATTTTATTATATAATACATTGTTTTCAAAGTTGTGAAAGAAATTTTTTTTCATAAAGTAAAATTTTTCCAAAAACCCATGTACCATGAACTAAGAAAAAGCAATTTTATATGGATGAAACTCTCATAAAACACCAATAGAGATCTTAGAAAAGAAATAATAATCCCCAAAAATAAAAAAAATCAATAGTATGATCTACCAAACCCAGACCATAGGTCACTGATCCTTTAGTGAGACAAGAAATCAATAGAAAAGAAGAATAAAGACCAAAGGGATGGTATTTAAGATACTTACTTGAGTGATTCTTGAAGAAAAAAAGAAAAAACACATTGACAGTGGATCTAAGAGGGATATAGGATGACACATCATTTATATAGAAGATTTGGGAGTCGAGTAGGGAAATAATTATGGGTGTGAGGATTTAATTCAAAGATGGTGTAACATCTCAAATTTTTTGTGTATTTTTTTTGGATATTATATGGATTTATTTAGAGACTAGGCATTGAGATGGATTGTGATTCTGAGGCCCGGTGTGCCCGAAATAATTATTGAAAAATATTAAAATATTTAATATCACATGCATGTAGTTTTCATAAAAATAATAGAATAAATTCTGAAAGGGTACTGGTATCGAAAATCTAAGGGCACCATTGAGTTTATAACAACAACTTTATCCTAGGTGAGAACTTACATGGGATGACACCAGTCTGTTGTGAAGAAGTTACCATGGGCATAAAATGAATACAATAATTAAATTACTTTATTGATGTAGTGATGCCACCAATTTTACTTTAAAATAATCCTTATGTTAGAATTCCAAGGTTAGCTACATAAACCTATAACTTTTGGAGGATCCTTGGAGAAGATCATTTTTAGAAGACGAAAACAGATCTAAATCAGATCATAGATCATCTCACCAATAGAGTTGGATGATCCTATTAATGATGACAAAGAAACCATTCTTCATCAACGACCAATCCAAACTCCAGGCAGGTTTTGTGATTTAATTCATTCATCCCCATTCTTGATTATTATGATGAACACAGACTAATATAAA
Organism: Viscum album; assembly: GCA_963277665.1. Classification (NCBI taxonomy): domain Eukaryota; kingdom Viridiplantae; phylum Streptophyta; class Magnoliopsida; order Santalales; family Viscaceae; genus Viscum; species Viscum album. The sequence continues at coordinate 1,914,904,836 of OY728155.1, forward strand.
AAGAGATTAGCCCATGGATTGGATGTATTTCTCAGATGAGATTATTTTGTGGGTTTATCAGAAATTATTTAATTTTTATTTCTAACCCAAAATCCCATGTTCTTGATCATTGGACAATAATTCTTGATAAATGATTAAAAACCCTCAATCATGTTCATTTTTCATTATGTTCTTCAAATTATTCGCTATTTGATCCCCGGGGTGCTAGCTCAACATTACTCGGCGGTTCCAAACTCGATTAGACCCCCAAATTTGTAGAAAATCAACAACCAAGGCTGGATCAATGTAGACCAGGGTTCAAGGATTTTGGATCTATGATCATTTTAATTTTCAGGTTCTGGTGTTGGATTGATAGGTTGAGGGAGTGGAGGTGACATTGGCAGCCGCAAGCGGTGGTGCTCAGCGACGATTGAAAAAGGCGAACATGGAGGATGGCCACATGCGATGCGATGGGTGGCCGCATGGGAAACCATGAAAGTTGTTGTGGAGATGGAATAGGAAGACACAACAATGACCGTGGGAGCGGTAGTAGATGCAGAGTGGGTCAAGACAGGCCGATGGGCCGGGTCAGGCTAGCTCAAGCTGGTGGGCTGGGTCAGATGAGATGGACCCGGGTCAGATCCAGGGAAACCGTGGCAGAGCGCCTTTGTGGTCGAATGCGGCGATAAAACATAGTGGTCGACCGTGGTGTCCGATTAGTCGACCTACCACCAGCACAATGACTGCATGGCTAGTCCACGGGGGGTCTACTGTAACAGTCAGTCTGTCCGACAGGTGGACTGACCATTATGGTCTATTCACGGGCGGACAATCCGCAGAGTAGGGGGACCGACTGTGGAAGTAGGTGGATCACCCATGGTGGTAGGAGGACCGACTTCAGAAGTAGGTGGACCTATCACAATGGTATCTCTACTGTACTAGGAAGGCATGTAGTTCGCTTCGTTTAAACAAGCATAAATCCTAAACAGATCATCCAAACAATGTTCTATTAGCGACATCGTGACAGTGGTTTTAATATGATCGACCTAAGACAAGTGTTGGGTACCTTATTCATACTTGAGGATTTTATTTTTCCTAGTTTGGACCAGTATAGGTTGATTTCATTCCCTTGGTCCTTCCCTCGAGGGTACAGTGTGACATTACATCCACATCATTTGATTATAATCCCCTCTAGAGGTCAAGTATTAGAAAGAGTTGTGGTGTCCCTCCGTGGGACTCAAGTGTGATCCTCTATCATCCCTAGTGGTATTTTTGGAATCATTGTGACCTCCCTGAGTAGTATTTTGACCCTCCATCAAGAAATACACATCGGTAGGGTTTGGGGAATCATTGGAATATGATCTCCTACATAGCAGGTTGATCCATATTAGGTTCGTGGTGTCCCCGGAAGTTCTGGACATGACCCCCTTTCTATGTCCCATATTCTTATCACACTAGTAAATTCTCTTTGGGTGGGTCCAAAATGATCAAGAACTCTTCGCCGAGAGTCTTTGATGATATCCTATCTTGAGGAGTGTTTTCACTCGGAACGATCATGCTTCGAGCAGAATCCTATAACTATAAGTTTGTTATGAGGAACTAATTGAATAGATTCTCTCTTATGTATACATGGGTTGTATTTTGGCTTCTTTTATAAAAAATATTTTTATATCTTGTATTGAGCTTACTAACTTGTTACTTTGTTTTTAGTGTTTTTTGGGCGTCCTACTGAGTATTGTTATACTCACCCATGTACGTTCTTTTCCCAAATGTGTCATGTCTTGTGTAGACGACATCCCTATTGAATGTGTCCTAGGTAGACCAAGAGTGGGTAGAGCATAGATGGATCTAGGAAGATCAATGTGTTTACCAGGAGGGTATCTTGACTTAGTGCTCACCCTTGGAGTATGTTTGACTTTTAAAAGTTTCAGTTAGACTCTTTACAGTTTTAGTTGGACTCTTTATAGTTTCAATTGGACTTGTATATATATTATCTTTGTGGTGGACTTGTATTTGTCCATGTTTTCTTTTCCTTCACTTCATATCATTCTCTGGTAATGAGATATTATATGTATGAATGCATTCTTTCAATTGTTTTATATTTTAGTATTGTGTTACTTGGAGATAGGTGTGTGTTTATAGGTGCTTTAAAAAATGCCTCTCATTTGTAGGAAATGCCTACTCTGTGCTAGTCACCATCCCCTGGCCTATCAGAGGCGGGCTTGGGGTAGTTGCGGCATAATCCCCTCTAGGGAAGGTCATGAAAGAGTGGTATCAGAGGTGGCAAGTTCTATATTAGGACTAGGAGTCCGTGAGATTGGTTTGGGGAAATAATGTTAAGTGTTTTGAGTTTTGATTTAGGATTAGGGACACTAGTGTTGGTGTGACAACAAATGTATCCATACACCAGGACTCTGAGAACCATCATTTTGACTCATTACATGAAAACACTAGTTTCAGGGAAAAACAATGATACATAAATCATATAGGAATGATTATGTCTTCCATGTCATTCTTGAGTTAGCTATGTAGATATACTCTATTAAACATGGTACATCTTTTTTTATTTACGGATGCCACCACATATATATCCAGGAAGGATTCTACTGTGTGATCATGAGGATAATCCACCTAGTGATGAGGCATTAGTACATGTCTTTATACAAGAGATATAACCTTTGGGTGGTTTACTAGATATAACACCACCCGTTGAGCGGAATCTACTACCAGTACTACTAGATGAGCATGAACACAGTCTAAGTGCATTGCGGGAGTTTTAGAGGCATTTACCTACCGGGTTCTTGGGAGACCTAGACCCCAACATGGTAAGTATTGGAGAAATGTAGTCACTTGTATTTTTCGCCTTATGGGGATGCCTAATGATCAGATAGAAGTCCCTTCCACAAGTCTTCTTCAGGGTTGTATGGGGTAGTAGTGGAGCTTGGTGAATCTGTCACATGATGAGACAACTCTCCCATGGAAAGACTTCTAGTGTCTCTTCACAGAGGATTTCTATCCGAACACATTGTGATAATCATTCATACAGGAGGTCCAACATCTATAGTAGGGTGGTATGACTATGGAAGAGTATTCATTTACATTTATTGATCTCTCAAACTAGTATTTGGATATGGAATGGGACTAGTTCTTCTGGAATAAGACCTTTGAGTAGGTATTAAATTGATACATCACAACATTAGTGGTCTCACTTATCATTTCTACCTATGCATGGATACATGAGTGAGCCATGTTAGTAGAATGTTTTCTACCAGATCAGACACCAGTAGTGGGAGCTAGTAGTGGGAATCCAGTAGCTGAGACCTCAATGGATGGTAGCTGATGATAGTCACTAGGATCTAGGTAGGTCATGCACTTTAGGAGGCAAAATCAGGACTGAGGATCAATAGTGCAGGGCTCCTAGGGTGGCTCAAATTAGCCAAGGTATAGGAGGTGTTTCTTTTGTGGCAGTCAGGGAAAACTGGCATGAGATTTATAGACCCGTCATACAACTCATCAGGAGATGGTCAAGGGAATATCTAGATAGAGATCGAGATAGGATCATTGTGGTCCATAGGGAGAAAGATGAGGAAAATGGGAAGGTAGGGAATCCAGAGGTAGTCGGAGGTTCGACCAATTACCACAACCACCCCCAAGTGGTATATGCTAGGCTCAAGGAGCTGGTGAACATGGATGAGGATAGCTACAGGATATAGAGGATTATGAACTTGAGGCTTTAGGGATGATATGAGGTATGATATGTGTCTTTTCTACTTTATCAATAGGATTGATAAACATTGGTGCTAGTCATTATTTTATTTGCACAAATCTTGTTCGAGAATCAGAGATTCTGGTTGAACTGTGGAATCTACCCTTATGCTTGGAGACTCCAATAGGAAGATACTTGATGATCACACACTGGTGATGATAGTGTGACCTTAATCTTTGAGGCAAGAATTTCGGCTGTGATATCTTGGTAGTAGTGTCGATGCCTTACAATTTCATTCTTGGTATGGACTAGTCATCTATAGTTCATGATCAGATTTACTATTTTAGGCGAAGAGTGTGGTGTGTCTTTAGTGATGGGACTATGTTTCCTTTTTTGGTGAAAAGAAAATCCAGGAAGTGTAAGATGGACTCAGGCATAGGAGGGTGCATCTGATTACTCATCAGTTAGCTAGCCTGACCCTCAGTACAATGGATTATATGAGTCCACAGTTTCATATAGTGGCGGCAGAGTATGAGCATGTATTTCTGGAAGATGTTCCAAATTTACCTGCCCGAAGGGAGATATACTTATACATTGATCTAATCCCTAAGATGAAACTGATATCCAAACCTGAATATCAGATAGCTCCCGCAAAGCTTCATGAGCTGAGGGTATAGTTGGAGGACTGGTAGAGGAAGAGATTTGTGAGACCCAGTATTTCACCCTGAGTAGTCCCATTTTTACTTTCCAAGAAGGTATAAGGGATCTTGAGGTTAAGTGTGAATTTATGATGCTTGAACTAGGTGATTGTAATGAATAAGTATCAACTACTGAGGATCGATGTCATCTTTGATCTGTTGAAATGGGTGAAATGGTTCTCAACGATTGACCTTAGATCAAGTTAACACCGGTTATGAGTATAATATGAGGATATAATGAACACGACCTTAAAATTTCATTATAGTTACAATTATTACTTTGTGATTCCTTTTGTTCTGAAAACATTCATAACATTGTTCATGGGACTCATGAATCAGATCGTTTAGCCTTGGTTGGAACATTTAATGTTGGTATTAATTGACGAAATCCTGGTGTTTTTAGCATCAGAGGAAGATCATGTGAGAAACTTTAAGATAGTCCTGGACACTCTCCGAGGTAAAAATATTTACATAAATCTCTCGAAGTATCAGTTCGATATTTGAGCAGTCCATTTTAGGAGACGTCATCTCAAATGCTATATTTGGAGTGTATCCACAAATGTTGATTCAATGATTTCTTGGGGCCTCCCAATAGTGTTATAGAGGTGTCAAGTTTCCTTAGTTTTGTAGGGTACTATCATAGTTTTATAACCAACTTTTATAGAGTGGAAGTAACCTTGAAATATTCGAATCGAAAGGGAAAACCATTTGTTTGTATCGGAAAGTTCCAACAGTTCTTTCATGAGTTGAGGTGAAAGTTGATGAGAACTCCATTATTGAGGTAACTAGAGGAAGTTATCAAGTATGTGGTGTTATGAAATGCATTAAGGATTAGTATTAGTTGTGTCTTGATGCATAGGAAAGTGGGTATTTCTTATGGTTCATGCCAATTCAGACTAAACGAGTAGAATTACATGACCCATGATCTAGATTTAGAAGTGTTAATATTTGCGCTGAAAATGTGGCGAAACATCCTAATGGGCAAGAAATTTTTTCATCTAATCTGACCACAAGAGTCTCAAGTATATCTTCTCTTAGAAAGATCTTAAAGGGAGATATAGGCGATGGATATAGTTCCTCTTGGAATATGATTTTTATATTGTTTATACTCAAGGGAAGGGGAAGATGGTAGAAGATGATCTCTATAGGAGATCCAGTTCGTAGTTGATGAACTAGGAATAAATGTAGTTAGAATTATTGAAGATATCCTTTATGGATGGAGATAGTGTAGCTTAACTCCAGTTGATGATTTTTCCCTCTCCACTGTTACAGTGAGTCAGGGAGTCACATCTTGGGGATACCGACTATGATACCTTATGTGCTAAGATTTACATAGGGAATTCTCTTGAAATATATTCAAAAGGTGGGGAGAAAATAATTATTTTATGAGGATATATAGTAGTACTAGTGGAGTTGCGGGAGGAGGTTCCGAGGGAATTTTATAAACCCCTTTGGAGGTACATCCAGCTCTGGAGAAGATGTACCAGGAACTCCAACGTCAGTTTTGGTGGACATGAATGAAGAATGGAGTTGAAGACTTTTTTCTCAATGCCTTACTTGTTATAATGAAATTTATGAGAACTAGGTTCTAGATGGTTTAGGTGAACCCCTTGAGGCACCATAATAGAAGTGGGATGATATATTTATAGAATTTTTGATAGATTTACCATGTAATTTCAGGGGACATGATTATATATGGGGGATCATTGACGGGGTCACCATGTCGGCCCACATCCTTGCAATCTGAGAGTAGAGTTTAGTATATATATTGGGATGCTTCTATGTGAATGAGATATTTAAACTCCCTAGAGTTCCACTGATGATTGATTCCGATTTTAATTCTCACTTTACGTTTTGATTATGGTAGGGATTATATGAGGAATTTGGGACCCAATTATTCTTGATCATAACATTTCACCCACAAATGAATGACCATACTGAGCAGACTATTCAGGTCCTAGAATAAATTTTGTGGGCTTGCATGTTAGACATTGGCAATAGTTGGGAGGATCAACCACCTCCAATAGAGTTTTCTTATAATAATAGATACCATTCCTCAATCATTATGGCATCATTCGAGGCTTCGTACAGGAAACCCCACATGTCCCCATTTTACTGGGCAGACCAAGTATTTTCAACACTCAAGGGACCAGATTTGGTGCAAGCTACCGTGGAAAAGGTGATGATCATACAGAAGTGGATGAAGACTACACAAAGCTATTAGAAGTCTTATACCGACAGGTGATAGAGGCCTTTGGAGTTTGAGGAAGGAGACCATGTGATCCTTTGGGGTTCACCTTGATGGGGATTACAATGATTTGGATGTAGAAACAAGTTATCTCCAAGGTTAATCACCCCTTTACAAATATTCTGTAGAGTTGGTGAGGTGTTGTACCAGTTATCTCTACCACCACAGTTAGATTGGGTACACGATGTCTTCCACGTGTCAGAACTGAGGAGGTATGTAAATGACCCAGTGCACATTATCGATTGGGGTGACCTAGAAAACAATGATGGAGTGACCATTACGAAGTACCTAAGAGAGATTGAGTAACAATAGGATATTATACTTTTGGGTGATCAATTCCTTTGGTTTGCATTTAATGGCATCATGTGAATCTATAGGAGATCACATTGGAGCAGGAGGCTCAGATTCATACTCAATAACATCATCTGTTTGAGTAGACCTTGATTTGTCTCTTTATGGAGGTAAAGGCCCAAGGCGTGGAAAATTTCATGTCTCATATTTTCAATGTATTATTTTTAGATACTTTAAAGATTGATTTTCAGACTAAAAACAGAGATGAAATGTGATTCCAAGGCCCACTGTATAATGAAAAAATGATTGAAAATATTAAAATATTTACTAGCACATGAGTGTGGTTTTCCTAAAAAAAGTGGAATAACTCTTAAATGTGTGCTGGGATCAAATATTTGGGAGCATTGGGGAGTTTAGAACAAATACTTTACCCTAGGCATGACCTATCATTTTTCGGCGTGGGTCGTTTGTGAAAAAGTTTCTATGGGTGTAAAATGAATAAAAGAATTAAATTATTTTATTGACATAGTGACACAATGAATTTTACATTAAATGTTTCCTTATGTAAGAATTCCATGGTTGGCCCCATAACCCTATAAATTTTTTAAGATCATTACAAGAGAGTGTTCTTGGAGGATAGAAACAGATCAAAATCGGATCATGAATCATCACACCAATGAAGTTGGTTTATCTCTTCAATGATGAAAACACAACCATTATTCACCAATGATTGATCCAAACTCCTGGGAGGGTGTGTGATTAAATTTGTTCTTCCCCGTTCTATATTACTATGAAAAACATAGAATAAACCATGAACATATTATCCTGAAGATCAATCATATTTGCAGGATAATATTGTTTTGCGTGTTTATTGGGATTTATTTAATTTGGATTTGTCACCCAAAATACAACATTATTTATCGTTAGTGAAGAGCATTGGGCGAACATTGATAAAAAATTTTTAATTTGAATTTATCCCCCATTATTAGAATTCATCATTTTTGGATCCCTGTGGTCTTGGCTCGACGTTGTTGAGTTATTCCGAACTCGATAAGACCCCCAACATTTAGTAAAATTGACAACCAAGGTGCGATTAGTGTGGATTAATGCTCAGGGATCGCATATCTATGATCAATTTTGTTTTTGGGTTATATTGGATGTTTGGAGTCTCGTGGGAGCAGTGACGATGACGACCGATGCATGCGGCGGTGCACAACGACACGGGTCACTAGTAATAGCCAATGAAGGAAGATATAGCGGAAGACTGCGTGGGATGTAGCGGGTGGCCACATGAGACATGGAGGGTGGCCGCATGAGATGTCACATTAGACACGTTGGAGTGGGTGGGGATGACTAGGGCATAAGCCTTGGAGAACATGATAGCAGTGGCGGACGTAGAGCATGTTAGTTCAAGATGGTGGGAAGGTCCAGATTGGTGGGCTGAGTTGGGTTGATGGGATGGATAAGATGTGATGGAACCAGGTCAGACACAGATCAGATCAAGGGAAACTAGTGTGGATTGCCATTGTGGTTGACCACACCGATCAAATGTGGTGGTCAACCGTGGTCCTACGAAAGCTTGGGCTCCTGTGAATATAGTGACCACACAACCAGTCCATGGGCAGTCGACTGTATTAGTTGGTATGTGATACAGGTTGACTGAATATGATGATTGGTCAATGGGTGACTGGTCTGTATGGTAGGTGGAATGACCGCAACGTTACGTGGGCGTATAGTGGCAGTTGGTCCACATGCCCCAACATGCATGCATGTAGCTTCATTCAAACAACCATAACTCTTAAATGAAGCATCCAAATACTGTGACATTGGTAGAGTTGTGACCCTGACATTCATATAGCCAAACTCAAGAAAAGTGTTGGGTACCTTATTCGCATATGAGGCTCTTATATTTCCTAGTTTGGACCTGTGTAGGTTGAGTGAGTTACCATAGTCCTTTCCTCGAGGGTACAATGAAACATTACATCTACATCACTAGATTGTAATTCCATCATGAGGCTGAGTATAAGATAGAGTTTTTGGTTTTCCTTTGTGAGACTAGAGTATGATTATCTATTATCTCCAGTAGATTTTTTTTTAATTAGCACGACCTACTTAAGTAGGTTATTGATCTTCCATTTAGTGGGTTGTATCAGTAGGGTTTGTGGAATCATTTTCATATGACCACCTACATATAGGGTTAATCGAGATTGGGTTTGTGGTGTCCCACATCAGTTATAGGTGTGACCCCCTCTTTATGTATTATAGTCTTCTTAGACTCGTACATTCTCTTTGGGTGGGGCCCAAATAAGCTAGTCCTATTTTTCGAGAGTCTCCGATGATATCATGGCCCAAATAGGGAGTTCTCCTGAAATGAGCATTCTACGAGTAGAATCATATGGCTGGTAGTTTGTTATGAATGCCTAATGGTGTGGAGTCTCTCATAAGTATATCTGGTTTTTATTTTGGTTTCTGTTATATGTATATTTTTATATCTTGTATTGAGATGACTCTACTTTGTTTTTCATGTTATGTTTTTTTGGGCATCCTACTGAGTATTGTTATACTCACCCCTGTATGGGATTTGCCTGTACATGTCATGTCTTGTGAAGGAAGCATATTTTTTAATGGTGTAATAAGAGGACCATGAGTGGGTGGATCATAGATAGAGTTGGAAAATCCAAGGTATTTACTGGGAGTGCATATTGACTTAGTCCTCTCCCTTAGAGCAGGTTGGACTCTTTACAGTTTCTCTGGGATTCTTTTCAGTTTTACTTTGACATGTGTATAGACTCTTTTTATGGTGGGATTATATTTGGCCATGTTTACTTTTCCCTAAAATTCTATCATACTCTATTTGTGAGATATTAGATTTATGCATACATTATTTGAGCTGTTTTACATTTTAGCATTTTGTGGCTTGGAGACAGGTGCATTTTTGTTTGGAACTTTAGGAAAATTCTTCCCATTTGTGGGAATTTCCTTTTTGGTGATAGTCACCAGCCCCTGACCTATTGGAGACGGGCTTAGGGTAGTCACGACATGATCCCCTATAAGACAAGTCATGAAAGTGGGGAATAAGGATAATTTTATAAATTTTATGTTTATTCTACACACTTTGGTTGCATAGTTTTCCAAACTACGTATTAATCATGTAGGCTTCCGTGAAGTCAAAAAATTAGTTGAAGGGTTCATTGGAGAGGCCACATAGTTTTTTTAACCATGATTTAAATGTATAAAACCCCTCTGTTGAAATTGTAGAGGGTGTCACATGGTTTCCACATGGTTATTTCTAATCATGTGTAAACCTTGAAACACCCATTTTTATATAAAACTTATTTTTTGAGAAAAAAATATATGTATTAAAAGGAAAGGTAAATAAGTAAGTTAAATTAAGAAAAATCACTCTTAAATAGAATTTTGGTTTTGAAAAACTGATATTTTATGTTACCAATCCTATCAAAAACATTTAACAAACCCATTATCTTAGGTATTAACTTTACCACACATAAAATATACTCTAGGTGACCCATAACTATCTAAAGGGAATGTTGTGTCTTATTTAATTAACTATAATATGATCTTAGAGTACTCTAAGTGACCCATAACTATCCAATGGAATTCTTATTATTTCCATCAGTTTGATGATTGTAGTAATTTCTCAAGTACACCAGTGTATTAGGTTCCTTTTATAACTGTTACTAAAAGTGAAATATACAATAGGAATCCAAGTAAAACATTGTAAATATATACAACCTATAGTGATGCAATATATCTAAAACAAATTTCCTACCATAATAATTAATGGAATAAATTTCCTTTGTTTTTTGAACTATGTAATATTCTTTAAAAGATTCATGTTAAACTTACCCTATCACTACCATGTGATGACCTTGAAAACCAAATCAAATTTTTTTTATTGATGTCATCCAACTTTCACTTTAGTATGGGTAATGATTGAAGAACCAATGGGACACTAATGCTTGTACTTCACCTAATGACATGTAATGCATTCTGAAATGAATCTACTATGAAATTTTTTATCCAAGAGAACCAATACTATCTTTGAGTGTCATAACATAGCTTAGTATTCCCTTAATGAACAAACCATATCATAGTGTGTGAATCCTATATCAAATTCTCACCAATATTTATTAGGGATACCACATTTCCCTATAAATAAAGAGGGAAGCCTACATTTAGGGACCAATCATGTGGTTACTACACAAAATATATAATATCCAACAACACTTGGAATTTTAAATTAGATAGATAATTTCAATCCACTATCTTGAGAAGCTAGCCTGAATGTATTTAAGGCCTTCATGTTTATGGATTTTTGATAACCCCCCTATCAAGGGATGAGGGGGAACCCTTACAAGTCCCGTAGGCTCAGATATTACATGGCCCATAGGCTTAGGTGATTACATGACCCGAAGGTCTTAGGGAATTCAAACAGACTATCTACAAGGAATGACCCCTCTCCATCATCTGCATCGTGATAGTAGATCTCCACCTTCACATGGCCTTCTAGCTAGGCTTCCCGTGAAAACACATTCTGGTCTCGATGGCCTAACCATACTCTCTCATTCTGAAAAATCCATTTGGCTCTCCTTTTTTGAGTGAACCTGCTCTGAATCCTCTTCTGGGGATTCTCCTTTTTTGTAGAGTCTGTCTGGGGAAACTGCATGCGGCCCGAAGGTCTTGAGGTGGCCTGAGGGCCTTAAAGGTGGCCAAAAATCCCTACTAACCCGAAGTCCTGGGTGGCCCAAAATCCTTAAGTACTCCAAGCCCAAACCAGTGGCCCAAGGTGAATCGTTCCATCTACTACAGTACTAATCAATACCCGCTACAGTACTTCAACAGTAATATTGAATGATTTCAAAGTATCTCAATCCTAATACTCCGAAAAATCAAAATGAATATCAAAAAAGTGGGTTAACACCTACAAATCAATACTATCCACATACACCACATGAACCAATGTCTTCCTACTGAGTACATAAGACACAACATTCCCTTTATTATGGGTATTTTATTTTATAAAATAAAAATATAGTTGATACTTGAACACCCCATATACCGAAGTTCCAGGAACCTCTAAGAGAATATATACACTTAGATCCTATTGTTAGTGTAAAGTTTCAAAATCATATAAACACAGTATTTATTCCAACATCTTAGCACGTGAACCATAACTATTATCTGAAAATATTGATTTTGTGTAGTTTGTCTCTTAGTGCTTCATTTATCATGACCCATAAGGGATCAATCTCCCTCCCTACATCACAACTTCCCCAAGATCAAGTCCCAAAGAATCATAATACACTGTATACTCCTTTCTTCAATCTATTAAGGTCTAAACTGGTTCTATCATAAACCTCAGTAATAGATCATGAAATCATGTTTAACAAGAGTATGGAAATATAATGTTCACTCACTTCTAATTTGGTCACATCATTAGCACTGCCAAAATGAAGAAGACTAGGATAAACCTCACATAATAACTTTCCTAGGCTAGGAAAATATGAATTATAAAATTTTTTTTTGGGTCACTCTAGAGAAACTAAAACATGAACCATCTCCTGGTGAACCAGTATTCCCCCCTTAGATATCATATTCCTTACGAGGTGTATCTCATTAATATAGAAAAAACAAACTGATAGATGGGTATATAATGAATTTTCTCTTAGAGAAATCTAAAAATGAATATTATTATAATGTCCCACTCATTCTCATTGTCTTGAGAGCACAAAGAGTCACTACTTGACCTTAAGAGATACACCCAAGTTTCAAAAGACTAGAAAAAAATACCGAAGGGTTTCAAATACAAATGGGTAATGATTTAAATTTCGTGAAATAAACTAATAAACCAAAGAACCATAACCAATCATTCTCTATATGATGCATGAAAAAATTAAAGACAACTCAACAACTTCATGCATCTCAAAACCACATCCAATATTGCAACAACAGAAGACCAAAAAAATATCAAAGTAAAAAGAGGATAAACTATTAAAGACTCTCAAGATACCACAAGATTCTATGCTCCACATGCTCTAACCTCCACAATCACCAAACAACCCAAATATCACGAGGTAGTGCTAAAAACGTGGGAAACGTTACCTTTTCCTCTATCCCAGAAACTAACATATGTAAAAGCACAAAAGTGAAAAAGCATGGGTGAGTATAAAAATCAGTAGGTTTTCCCCAACTACTTACCTACTCACTCCACTAGTATATATGAGTTACAAACAATTATATAAAAAAGTTTATATAAAAAAATTTCTCAAAAATTGTTTACAACTAAATATAAACAAGTTTCCAAAACCATTCATTACCAAAACCATACAAGTATAATTGAAAACAATTTTCCCGAAAGTTATTTTGCCAAAAAATAACTAAAAAAATATTAAAACCCATTCTTCTTATCATTTGGCATACCCATTCCATAGTTCAGAACACACCCACACATGCATGCTTTGTTTGAAAGTTCCATACTCATGATCAGTCTCTCATCCATCTACCTTGTGTCCCAATAAAACTCACCACTGATACAGGGTCATGTTCATTGAAACCTAATGGTACTCGTCCTTTATTAAGGTCCTGTTAATCATGAACTTACACCAACACCATTTATTCCAATTGTTTCCATTTCCACAATGAACAATTTCAATAAAACTATTATTCTATTGAAAACTAAAGCACAACAAATTTCAAAGAAATATTTAATTTTAATAAAACTTTAATTTTTATCTAAAAAATCTATCCCAATCATGTTCCAAAAAACTTGGAAAATATCCCTTTTTTAAATCCACATTTTAAAACCAAGAACCGAAGCATTCATTAAAAATATCTAATTTTCCAGATTTCACAACCATCACCCAAGAAGGTTTCCAACATGTGTTCAACAACAAAATCAAAATATATTCACAACACACATTAAATTTGAAAGCATTCCAATCAGTTATACTAAGTGTATTCAAGAAAGAATCCTCCTACCGCTACAGTTTTGATGAAAACCTCAACGAATGAAGGTCACACAAGAAAACATGGTTGATTTTCCAAGAACCTGCCTTAGATTTCTTATACTAGCAAGATAAAGAAAAAATATCATCATATTTGGAATCCACACACCTATATCTACCCATAAAGGGAATTTATTTATTAAACCAAGAGGAGAGAATATGTATATATAAGTAGATCTAATAAATCGATCAAGAACGACGAAGAACGATCACATAACCCAAGAATCCATCTTCGATTCTCCATGGGAAACCTTTGAATCACCTCTGGATTGATTGGAGAGACTTATTTGTCCTTAGGAGAAAATAAATATCGAGTTATGGTTTCTTAGGAGAAAAAAAGAGCCACTTAGAGGCAAGAACACGTGAGATCCACGTTTTTAGGATCTCACTTAAACGTCTGCACGGTTAGTTCACACGGTTAGACAAACTTGGTGCTAACCATGCATTAGCTAATTCCTAGACATATCAGTGCATGAATTCCTCACATGGTTTCCCTAACCATTCTCTAACCGTGCGGGAGCTACTGACTCAAGAGGAAAAAAACCTTACGGCTTGGCCGCACGGTTGGAGAAATCGTGCAGCGCCCGTGCGACTTCCATTTTTCTTTAAAACTACTTCCTATATTCTCCCAAATCTACCATTTATCACCGTTAAAAATTATTACCATGAAAAGAAACAAGTAAGGGTTACATAACATAATCTTTGGGTACTATAATTATGATCCTCCATCTATAAAGAGTATACAAAAATAGCATCAATGAATATGAACATGAATTGTTCCAAAAATGGATGGAAAACCCTATTCAATAGGGTATTAACACAACCAGAATGTTTAAAAAACTAAACAAACTCATAATATACAAATGAATATCATAAATTACCATGATAAAACTACATTGGAAGTAATGATAAGCTAAACTCAATTCGATCACAGAGAACCACTATGTGCCTCTAAGATTATGAAACAAGTCATTGATATGAGGGAAAAGATATTGATTCTTAATAAAGAAAATTGTTTAGTCTTTGGAAATCCACTAATAATTTCAATGAATGGGTTTCCCTCATTGCATATAATATAGGATCATTGTAAGGGGACATTCATGGGGTGAATAAATCCCATAACATTTATAATATTTTCATGATCCATCCTATAAGGTTAAATGGATTTGGTCTCTGTACCTAAAATATAATTGATCATAAACTGAATCCCACACATGGGTAGAAGTCCTGAGAAATCTAGGGAAAATAAAAACATTAAATGATCTATGATAGGAGAAAGGAAGTATTGTAGCACCTCTTCATCACTAAATGAATTTTTATGAAATTATGCTTTAATCCTCGATATCAACAAATGTCTTAATCCTATGAGGACAACCTTCAAATAATACATTGTTACATAGGTATGATATTCAATCTATGGTCAGAAGAACTATACCCATTATTGATAGCAGTATATGTGCTCGATGAAGAGTATTAAAATTTATTATAAGGATCAAATTGAAGTAATGAATATATAATTTGATGATATCGTAGAAACCCCTAAATATACTAGTCAATATGACACACTATAGACATATCTAGAAACCCTATGACCTAAAATTTAGTGTCCTTTTATTGTTTTTAAAATATAAATATACTTTGAAGTATACCAAAAATCACTAACTAGATAAGTATATGTGAATGATTTTGACAGACACAAAACATATAAAATGGATTACAGGGTTAATTCACCAAGGATCATACCATGAACTGACTATGAATCTAAGGTCTATATAATATGGTTTTCTTGATGATGCAATGATGGATTGAACCATAACATTTATCTCATTATTTATTGTTAACCTAATTTAAATTACCCTTAAATCCATAACAACCCATCTACTAAGCCCCGTGATCCCCTCTGTTATCTTCACAAATATAAGATCCGTAATGGCAAGAATAGAAATTCACACATGGTTATACCTCCAAATCATAATTATGACAATATATATTCCATATAACTATACATGGGTCTTTAATAAATAACATATTTTGATACCCCAATACCCTATAGAAGCATTAATCATTCTATTACCAGGAACCACCATGACTAATATTGACCTCATGACCATATTGATGTCCCTTCGTCGACACTTCTCTCAAAGTAGAAGCTATAAAATACTACAATTACTGGCCCACCTATCTCTAGCTATGAAAAAAACAATATACCTCTACTTCTTACTTCATGATAACTATTTCAGTGACTTAAAACACTCATAAATAAATGTTACATCAGAGTAGATGAATTTTCATTATATATCTTTTTGATCCATTCTAGAACCATAATTTGTTTTGGAAACTTTGATACATAAAAGAAATATATAAAATATCCACACCATATCCCACCTAGTTCTTCAAAACTAGTACCCTTATTAGACATATAGTAGATAATCATTTCATCCTATCCGAGGGTAAAGGAAACAAAAGGGTTAGCTCATATTTTCAGAAAGGTTAAACGAGGGGGATATCAATCAATGATAATATGCAAGTATATTGTGACTTTAGGTGTATTAGAACATGAGAATATCATTTTAAATTCATACCAAACTATTCATATATCATAATAATTAATTATAACATAAAGTTTGGCAGTACGTAATTCAAGAATCATAAAGGAATTCAAGAATATGATCCATGAGATAAATTAAATTAGCACAAGAACTTGATATAAAAGAGTGTAATAATGTCTGGCGTAATCATAATCGTATAAATGTTATTCCAAGGTTAGAAACTAAGTCATTAATTACATTTTAGACTTTGGATAACCACCAATTTACCTACTTTGGGTTTGGTACATCCTCTCATGTACCGTCTTCTGGGCTTGGGATAACAACATGTGCACCCTCTTTTGGAATTTTGATAATGTACCTTGTACCCTTTGAACTCCAAAAACATTAATATCTACCTAATAAATTTTAGCGATATTATATACCCACCAATAACATAATCAAATTCCATTCATAGGTATACCAAAAGATCATGAAAATAATTATCATTACCTCAAATCATAACCCATAGAAAAGAAAATCATTTTCACAAATATTTGTTCTTAATAATTATAAATAATCCATAAAAAGATTAAATATGGTAAACATTTATCATATCATCAGAAAATCATAAGAAATATAAAATGATGGTATTATAGATGAAAATACCATTATAAGATCACAAGAAGATTTATTGTGGAAAATAACATTTTAATTTTGAAATAAAACATTTAAAATATATTAATTTACAAAATATTAAGAGAAATATTTTCTTTGAAATGAATTTATCTTCAAATAAAATATAATTCATGAGGGATAGAATTTTAGTTCATGTGGTGTATGTTAAAAAAATAATTCCATTCACATATTCATTAAAAATAAAAATGTACCATGTCTGGAAAATGAAATGTAAATTCCTTTTACCCATTTTGATTAGGAGTAAAACATGGGTAAAAATGGATTTTTACAATCATTGGGAAATTTTAAAAATATTTGTGAAAACATTTAAAATATATTAAGGATATTGAATAAAGTGATTATAAACTAAAGAGATAAATAAATCTATTTTCCATAAACAAATTCTTTCTATATCATTTGTACTTAATAAAAAGAAAATAAAATGAAAACATTTAATCAATAAAAAAATTAAAGGAGAATAAATTAATAAAAAATTTTGAGAGATAGATCATATAATTTCACCATAATAAATTTAGGAATAAATAATTTTTGAAAAAACTGAGACTGTAATGTAAAACCTTTAAAACATTGGCCACTTTTGAGTCATAAGTATCATGAAAGAAATAAATTTAAGTGAAATGTTAAATACCATGATAATAACTATATTCCTGATAAAATATATCATATGGGTAGTAGATACACCTCATATAATAATATTTGTGTATAACATAACATATGTCCCAAAGAAGATAATTTGAGATGTTAAACCCTTACCACTTTGGTAATATTCCAATCAAATCTACCTGGTTGTAATAATTTCAAATATAAATTTAAATACAATAAATTAATAAGTATTAATGATAAAATAATGAAAACAATAATCATATAAACCAAATAAACATAAATTGGTGCATAACTTCAAACATGTCTCAATGAAAACAGAATTGAGATAAAGAACCCTTACCATGTTTCTGATTTGATTCATAAGAACAAAAAAATACTGTATAATAAATTTAGATTTATTATAATTCTTTACAAAATCCATATAAATAATTATAATATCATAATTTATCCACTTAAAATATTCCAACACATGTTTATTAAATATTAATTTTTAATTTCATTGTTTTTGGCTGTTAAGTGTTTCATTTTTCATGTATGTTTCATCTAGACAGTATTGGTGATTTCATATTGATCATGGTTACATCATATAAAAAATATTAATCAATTCAAAATTATAAGTATTAATTATTATATAAAATTTTATAAACATTCATATAATGAAATGATGAAAAATTAACTACATCACTTCATGGATATAGTAGTCCTTACGTACGCCCGAGTGATGTTTCCACTTTTCTATGGATGGAACAAATGAAAGGTGAATAATAATTCACATTTATAGAATAATTATAATATAATAAAAATCATATATATATATATAAATTAAATATATTTTTATTATAAACCAAGACATTACTACTCTTATTTTTTAGTTTAATAGCCTTGATAGAGCAGTTTTAACTTTACCAATAGTAACAACTTTTTCTTTTTTTACCATTCACTAGGTACAAAACATAAGTTGAACCTATTAAATTATATAAACTATTATTATTAAAAATTTAGTTCAATTTTAAAATATTAAACATGTATAAGTTAAATAATTTAATTTTAAATAAGTGGGAAAAATGAAATGATAACCCATTTTTAAACAAATACATTTTTGAACATGAAATTAAATTTAATTCCATTCAATTATATGAAAAAAAATAAAATTAATTTATTGAAAATATAATATTTTAATTTACTTTCAAACATTTATCAATTTATATTTAGATAATTTATTCTGATAAAAGAATAATGTGAACATCAAAATAGTTTTGAGAAAAAAATTTGTTTTTAAGAAAAAAAATGAATTTATAGAAAACAAATGTTTAATGTTGATTATAATGTAATTAATTATATTATTTTTATTTAAATAATATTTATGTTACATTATGTTTAAATTAAAATAATAATGGTATATTTAAATTACACTATTTAATGAAAAATTAATTTTTTTAAAAAACTGGAATTCTTTACTATTCACTGAAAATTAAATATATTTTGACAAATCCCAAAAATCCACCCAGTGATAATATTGAAATTATTATTCCAAAAATTATATTCATGTATTGAAATAAAATTTATAAAAATTTTATAAATTAATTATAATTTCCAAACACAAAATTTATTAAAAACCATATTTGAAGAAAATATATTTTTAAAGCATAAAATAAGGTTACTGAAAACTGAGTACCTATTTATGAATAAATAATTAAATTTTAATTATATAAAACCTTTATAAATATTTTTCAGAATAGTTTTATTCTTATTCATACAAATTACTTAATAAATATGTTTTAATATTTGCATCTAAAATTTTTTTTAATAGTATATAACAATTCCATTAAACCTCAGCATTGTGGGTTAAGAAATATGTCTAGCATATTTTTATTTTAAACTATTTTTTGGGTTTTAAATCCACCCCTATAAAAAAAATTTCCTCATAAATTTATTATTGGTAATTGATGGATCAATATTTGAAAATACTTTGTTGAGAACTATAATGACCCTCACATTTAATACATTAAAAATACATCACTTTTTTGGAAAACATTAAAAAAATACATAAATAGATTCCCAAATATCATATTAATTTAGTTCATTTGGAATCATGGGAACATAAACCATATTAGATAAGTGATATACATATCTCCCACTAGTTTTTTATTGACTAGCACCCTTCTAAGACACATCAAACACAATATAAATCTACATAACTCGGGGAAGGAAAAATTAAAATGGGTGAGATCAGATGTTCATTATGGGTAAGAAAGGGAGATATTTAAGTAACATAAAGATAATATGACTATGAGAACATGGTCATAAAAACAGAAGATCATACCATATATATCAAAGATCATATAAATTAATCATGGAATAATGACTGACAGTTAATAAGACACAAATCATAAGGAAATAAAAATATAATCCATGAAATCATAATAAAAGAATAAAACATGGAATGTGTAAAAAACATAACCATATAAAATAATTTCCATAGTATCCGAGGAATCACTACCAAGTAAATCTTAGTAGTATTGGTTCACTCCCTATAACATCTTGGTAGTCATTGTTCACTCCCATGGACATATTAGTAGTATAATTTCAATCCCTATACAATCATGGTAGTCCTGGTTCACTCGCATGGCTATATTAGTAGTCAAGGTTCACTCCCAAGTCCATATTAGTCTATCTCATGTGATATAAATATTTACCCCATTAATTCTAGGGAGATATATGTCCCACACATCTCGTAATGAAATCATACATACATGTTCCATAAGATCATAAACAATTATATCATAACCCATGAAATGAAATGGGAATCATAATCATGTAATAATATATTATTCATTGAAAAAAGATAGGTTTCATATTCGATTCATCAAAGCATAACCCATTAAAATTAGAGGGTTCATAATCATAAAATACATTAAAGAGAAATGGGTTTCATAAAAATCATTCAATAAAAACATAAAGCATTAAGTGAAATAATATGAATTTAAACATTGAATAATTTCCCCATAAATGAACGAATAACAGCAAAAGATTTCATCTTAGATTGCGGAATAATTTTTAAGGATATTTTAAAAACATTTCTTGAGAAAATTGTCCTTTCTTCTTGACAAATATTTTTTAAAATATAAAACATTTTGAAAACCATTTTCCTTGGAAAATTATAAAAGAAACATGAATTTTTTTTGAAAATAATTTCTTTGAAAATAATTCTAAATCTTATAAATAAGGTTTGAAAATGTTTTGAAAGCCATCTTCCTTTAAAACTTATAAAATAAGTCTGAATATTATTTTAAAAAGATTTTTTTGAAAATACATTGAAAACATATAAATAAATATTGAAAATGTTTTGAAACCCCTTTATCCCTGAAAAATTATAAAATAGTCTTGAAAAAATTGGGAAAAGCATTTCATTGAAAATACTTTTAAAAAATATAAATAATGATTGAAATCATTTTGAAAACCCCTTTTCCTTAAAAACTTATAGTATATGAATTAAAAGATATTGAGAACCATTTATTTGAAAAAAAATTTAAAATATAGAATTCATAAAATATTATGAAAAGATGTTATTTTCAGAAAAAACTTATTATTCATTTAAACTATGATTTACAGAGATTTTATTCAGGATGGTGGCTAGATATATACATGGTAACATTCATTTTTCATCGTAATTGTTTTATAAATGTGCTTTAGCCGAAAAATGACAAGATGATGATTATTTTTAATTAAAAATATTTTTTTATGGAAAAAATGGGTACAAATTTCCTTTAATGATCATATGATAATAGTATAATATTTTTGGAAACATTTTAGAAGATATGGTTTTGAAGGAACACAAATTTCTGATCGAAGAGAGAGGCATAGTCAAAATTTCTTAAAAAACATTCATGAACACCTTATGTAAAAAATATAGGATATATGGTACCATTAATTGTATATAACTTGAATAAAAATATGATATGGAAAATGAAGATAGTACTTGAGAGATGGATCATAATATTTCATCAGTGAACACATAATCATAATCAATCTCGACAAATGATGAGATTATTTCAATAAACTCTTACCATATCGTAAGTCCAAATCATATTAACCATGCAAGAAGATGAAATTAAATATAGATTAAAAATATAATTAAAATAATGAGATTCTTAATATAAAAATTCAAGGGAATTATATACACAACATATAAAAATATTGGTGCATAACATGGAATGTGTCATAAAGAAATAAAACTGATCCCATATTACTTTTCCAATTTGGTAACTCTTGAATCATAAACCCCAAGGTAGAAATATTATAAAATGGATATGTATGCACCTGTAAATTTAATTATAATATTGATAAAATACATTCATGGGTATTATATATACCAATTAAAATAAATGAGTGGTGTATAAGGTATTTATCTCATGGGGCACATGAGCCTCAGCTCTGTTGGTGAGGACTCATTAAGTGCATCCAGAGGACCCTAGATCAAATCTAGGAGGAAGTATAATTTCAAGGTTACTGTAGCAGGTACATGAGTGGGTACTGTTTGGAAATGTAGCAGCTGAGACTATTCCCCCGTTTGGGCCTTCGGGCCACTGATTCAGTTCCTGAGTCCTTTAAGGCCTTCGGGCCACCCAAGACTTCGAGTCAGTAAGGCCTTTAGGCCACCTCAAGGCCTTCGGGCCACCTTAAGTGCAGATGAAAATTGGACAACCTACAAGGAACAAGCTCCATAAAAAGGATGAGCTAGGGGAATTCACCATAGAAGAAGCTAAACAGATTGTATGTATGAGAGGGTATGAAACCATCCATTGGGACAAGCCTGTTCATGCATGGGAAATCCAAGCTGAATACCCATGTGAAGGTGGAGAGCTGATTTCACGATGAAGATGTTGGGGAGGAGCAGTTCCATGTAGTTAGTCAGGTTTGTATATAATGTTTGAAGCCTACGAGCCTTTTAAGGGTTACACCTCACACCTTGAAAGGTGTATTATCAAAAATCAATTAAAAATGAAGACCTTTGGGCCATTGGAGTATCTCACGAGAAGAAAAGTTGAGATGAAATTCTCTTACCTTTTGTCTTGGCCTTCACCATACTCATAAAAAGCTCCTGTATAATAAATATAAGTTTATTATAAATATATTATAAAATAATTTTGTTATATATAATTCTTTATATAATTTCATTATGACTTTATATAACCAGATTATTAAGAATTTCATTTTTATGTTTCACTTCGGGTAATATCCACTTTGTACTTCATACATGTTTTGACTCATTATTCATGATTGCCTTAGTTATATGATGATTTAATTACATAAAACTTGTAAAAAATTATGTGACTATAATATATATTCAATATATATGTCTTTATTATAATCTAAAAAATATGGAAATATGAAATGAAATACAATGTTCATTTAGAAGGTAGGTCGTATGTACATATGAATGATGTTTTTCATTTTGTTATCGAATTGAATGAATGTAATTAAATGATAAATATGTATATACAAATATAATATCATCAAAGTAGAATTATTATGTTTTATATATCATATATTTTCCCTAAAACAATAATAAACACATTCCATATAAAGTGTGAATGAATCAGATCACTTTGAGGATGTGATAGTCCACAAGTCCACAAACGATTTTATCATATTTACACAAGATAGAAAGTATAAAGGTATTCATTATAAAATAATTAATTAATAATAGATTCATAATAAATTCAATATATATCATACACAAATAGAGTGTCTGTCATAATGCCCCACCTTGAAATTTGGTAAAGGAAAAATGAACAATCATCATTTTGTGAGGTGGTAGTTCGCCGTATGCATACGTGGCAAGTTCATAACCATTTAGATGTAAGTGTTTGTATGTGTAGGTATAACCATTAATATAAAAATATCAGTATATTTAGGATATTTTTATTATTATCTAATCATAGAATAAGTAAAAAATTGAGGTGTTTGATAAAGAAAATAAAAGAAAGGTGCTTAAGGAAGGATGTTACCTCTTTTGGGTAAATCCTTTTTATTTTCACCAACGAGCTTACATGGATAGATTTATACCGAAAGGTATTCCTAAAAGAGTAATAAAGGAGTTTTGGGAATTGAAATGGGTAGAGACTGGCTAAAACTAAGTGGTTTGAGAGGCGTAAATAAGTGGGAGGAGAGGGGATGTTTTTATAGTGGAGAAGGATTTAAACTCTTGTAAATACCAAAAGGTATACAATAATGAAAGGCCAACCATACCAAGAGTCCCTAAAAAAGGAATAATACTGGATTAAAGGTTAATAATGGTCTAAAAAAATCTACACCACACAAAAATAAGTGCATTTTTATAATTTTGTTTCATAACTTCAATGTTTACCAAATTTTATTATTATAATTTTTATTAAAGTATATAGTATTCTAATAAAGGTAATTTAACCATTAAGAATAAATTAAAGCGGGATTTAGTAGAAAAAATTTACCCATTGACCTATAATTATGATGTATAATTTCAAAAATAAAAATAACATGTGTGTTGGAAATTAAATTTAAAATAAATGCATGTAACGTACAAAACCACTTCTTTAACTGAGACAATGCTAATAATGATTTTAATATCTATTAGTCACTAGATTAATTGTAAAAGATAAATGGGTCCATTAATGTACCATATTTTATACTTATTAACACCTAAATATAACTTCGATTAGTTTATGATTTTTATAAATTTTAAATCATTTAAAAAAATATCATTTATTAAAAAATTACATTATTGTCAATTTTGAAATTCATTATTTAATTTTAATTTAATAAATATAAAAACTGTTGGTATCAAAATCTATTAAGTTTAAATATTTTTAACTTGATATATTCATATAAAAAGATAATTAATGACAATAATTCAACCAATGTACATCACTTTTAATATTTATAGTATCATTTATTTGAGTTAATTATTAACTAAAAAATCACTATGTTATCATTTCATAAGTATTCTATGTAACAATTTTTTTTATAAAAATTATTTATAAATAATTATTATAAAAATAACTCATTTAATTTTCATAAGGATATGTATAGCTAAATATATGCTGTTTTTCCACATCTCAATGTTTTATAAATGTTAAAGGTGAGGAAAGTTCCCTTTTGTATCTTTTTCCTTACATAAATTATCAAGTAGGTAAAATTTGTTGAATAGTATTTTGAAAACTCATAAACTTCCAACCATTAAAGGATACATAACATATATGGAAAACTAATGGATTTTGTAAATGTTTCTAGGTAATTTTGGCCATTTAGTTTAAGGTTTAGTCCCTGATTAAGCATAATCTTACCCTAATTGTTGTGATTAATTTTAATAACTTTCACTAATTATTCAGTAAACAAATAGGTTTATCTTATTGGACTAAAAATACCATAATGATACCAAATAATATCATGATACAATCAAATATGGTCCTAAAAGAAATATATATAAAAAATAGATAAGTATAGTCAAGGGTTACAAGGGATTATTACAAAATCGAGAATGAACCTCACCACACATGTTTTCATCCACTATTGGATCTTAATAGTCAGGGGTCCTAAAAGACCCCATAATATTCATTTCCATAAATAACTTCTTTTAAATCACACCCACCACCTTATTTTCCTCCTTAAATAAATGATAAATTGACAATTCGAGATGGGTAGACTTGTTAAGTCACTCAATTTTGAGAGGTATAATTCTCCAAGTAACATCCTGTGTTCATGTTTTCAAGGACTTCACAGAAATTTTAGAGTTAGTTTCAATCAACAATGATATCCAATTATATTGGACAACGTACCCAATCGCGTACACCATATCAAGTAACTTGACTTCATAGCCCATTCTAATTCCAATAAATTTATAGAAGCATCCTTTAAAAAATCCACGATATGTTCATAAGACACCTCCACAACATGAAGGAATATGCATGCTAGAAGCTTCCCCATCTATATTAACTATGATATGTGGAGTGATTGAAGGAATCCACAAGATAAATTTAATAATTTAGTCTTATTCACTCTACCTTATATACCCAATAACCCGAGGATATTAAGATCATGAAAAAATTATAAATACCTCCTATTTGTATCATTAATGCCGCATGAACCTCCTTTGAAGTGGCATCATTCCCATGTGTAAAATGGTTGTTTTCCATCAAATATTTTATTATTTTGTCAACTCCATATGGATGATATAATAAAACCAAACACTACTAGTAAGAGATTCAGAATATACTCAGTGAAATAAGCATCACAGATTCTATCTTTGAGAACATTAAGCTGCATATTTCTATCAACATCTAGGCAGAACAACGCACTGGTGTTTTCCTGTAGATCATGGGAAAAATTTCATACAATAATAAATGGTTTTTGTCCACTACCACATAGAAGCATATAAATATGTAAGAAGATAGGTGATGTCCAAATTTTTTAATTTGATCCTTGGTGGGTAGTTGATGCTTCCCAAGCCACCACTATAGGATAAACCCAGAGGAATGAATGAAAAAGGTATTGAATTGGATATACCATGTGGGTGGAATGTTAATGGAACCACATTCTAGATTATAAAAATTATTAGTTCTTAAATATTCGTGCTTACTATGCTTCCATATTATGGTGTCACAATCCATGAATTTGTGCCTATGAATGTCCATGTTGATCTAAGTAGAAAATATTCCATAAAATATGTAGATTTTCATAAAAATATTCTCAATCTACATATTATCATCCTCATAGGGAATACTGATAGTGTCTTTTAGTGGACTTTTGAGATAGTTAGTGGTCTAATAGTTGAGTTGTGATTCCTTTTTCAGAATCCAATTGGTATCAGAAATGATTTTGTTAAAAAAGTGTTTGATGGATGCCCAAAAAGAGGATGCAAGGTAGTTTTTATAACCATTTAAAATATTCCATTTGAACACATTTGATAAAAAATCAGAGGATATACCACAAGAGATCAGACTCCTGGAAAAATTCTTGATTATCCCATCATTAAATATTTTAAGATCTTTAATTCCAAGACCTCCCAATTTAAGCAGTTTCATATCCTCCTTTCATGAAACAGAGACTAGAATTATTTCATGGACTGAACTAGTCCATATGAAGTTTCAAATCATCCCTTTATGTTTTTTATGAGGGTTATGTTCTATCTATAAATAGATAAGGTATAAATAAACATAGATGTGACAACAGAATTGACAAGGCATACTCGTGAAACTTGGGACATGGTTTTCCCTTTCTATAAGGACATTTGAATAACAATGCCTATTAGTATGTCTTCAAGGTATTTCCTCTTAAAATTGACCTAGAATAAGGGACCACCTACTGAGTCAATAATGTTTCTTTATAACTTTTCCATTCTTCTATATTTTTAAAATTACAAACACTTTATCTTAAGGCAAACCATATTTCCCGGAGGATTATTTTCTTAAGGAATGTTTACTTTCTCTAAGGAAAAATTTTATCCTTACCTTTTTTTTCATTGTACCATTTTATAATGTCTATAAATCAAACTCATTTTATTACTAAGTCATAAATTTGGATTCTTATGTTAAACCTCGGAATATTATAGTTCTTTGGATATAGAGTGTTCTGTTTTTAGATTCCAAATTCTCTGAAATTCAGATTCCAAATTCTCAGAAATTCAGAATCCAAATTCTTTGAAATTCAGAATCCGAAGTCTATGAAATTCAGACTCTGAAGTATTTGAAATTTATATTCTGAATTCCCTAAAATTCAAGCACTGAATTCTATGAAATTTATTTTCTGAATTTTCTAAAATTCAGACTCTGAATTCTCTAAAATTCAGACACCGAATTATTCATAATTCAGAATTTGAATTCCTTAGAGTTTAGACTCCAAATTCTTTATAACTTAGAATCCAAATTTCTCATAATTCAGACTCTGAATTCCTCAAAATTCAGATCCTGAATTCATTGGAATTCAAACACCATAATCTATTGAATTTTGGTTTCAAATTTTTTGTACAATAGAATCCAAAAATCCATGTCTTATTAACTCAGAATGCTTATTTTTTTAGACTCCATATTCTATTTTTTATTATACTCCGAAAATATATTTGGTTAGGTAACATCATTTTTTTCTTAAACATTTTATTATTGTGGAATGATGTCATACAATATATTTCTAACAAACCGTTGGTTGAGTGACATGTGTACATGTCCCTCCAAGATTCAAGGAAGGATATGACTGTTGGAGGTGGGAGCCGACCATTGGAGTTATACCTATAAATAGAATCTCATTTGATTTATCTCATTATCATTCCATTAATCTACAGATTACATGCTGTGAAGTGATTTCTAAAGAAAGAAACTCTCATGCTTTGTACGGATCTGAACATATTGTTCATCTTGCTTTGTTCGACTCCGATGGTTGCTGAGTATAATTGAGGGCTTCCAGGGATAGGAAGATAGATGTGCCGACTATCTTAAAGTTCAAGGAATCATGGGGATAGGAAGACAGAGGTTCCGACTACCTCTAATATCTAGGGCTTGCGGGGATAACAAAATAGATTCCAATATTTATATCAAGGGGTTACCCTGGTGTGGGTAAGACATACATTCTTCAATTTATAAATCAAGGGACCTTTATCCAAGGTTGTTGTATACCCTACTCTATGGGATAAAAGATTTAGTACTTGTAACTTATTTTGTTTCAAGTTTTTATTTCCACTATATATTGATAAAGTAAGATAATATACCTTTCTTATAATTTTTTTATACATTTATTTACTCCTATAACAATGATTCTATACACTTTAAGGTAGAATTGTTTCCTAAGTAAAATTTTCTTAAGTTTCATTTCCAGGACTATATTTTCAGAACCAAAGCAAGTTTATCTCATAGAAATATTTTAGAATTTTGGAATTTATCTTTTTTAACTTTGTTTAACATAGTTTTTTTTAAGGTTCAAAATGAATTTTTTTAAACTTAACATTCACCCTCTCTTGTAATTGTGCATCTACAAAGACTATTTTGATCCTAAAATTGGTATTGGAGGAGGTCTTTAAAATACGTATATTCACATATAAGTTTTCATGCTCATATTTTTCCTTGCTCTAAATTATTCTTACTTAAATTTTATTTTATTTTATGTTTTTCGTGGAGATTTTTATCTTTTTTTACAAACTATTTATACTTTAATGTTTTGTGAAGAGATATTTTCTTACAAAATTGATGGAATGAATTTCGGTTCCCTTTGATAATCTAAATCCTACCAAACCATCTATTTTTATTGTAATGATTATGGGTATTGGGGAGACAGAATGAATACTTTTTTCATTAACACTCGGGTAGATAATTTTTTTATGCTCACTAGAGATTACAACATTCTTGACAAGGAAGTCAAAACCATCACCAATCAAGAAAAATCAGAATATCAACTTAATTACAAGGTGCACAATAATTTGTTGTGTTCTTTGAGTAGGAATATATATAGTGAAATATATTCTTGTGAAGCTTCCAACTACATCAGAAGAAACACGAAGTTACACATTTTGGTACTTCTAAATTGATTGAAACTAGAAGATATATGCTCAGAGCAGAATATTAGGGATTCTTATTTCTTTATGGAGAGCCTGTTTGCAAAGTACAACAACGATTTATGACCATAGTCAAAAGTGTAAAATCTATGGGAGATAAATGTATTGATGATGAAGCTCCTATAGACAAGATAATTGACATAATGCTAAATGAGTGGGAATAAAAAAGAAAATCTATTGATGAGAATAGGAATGTATCTCAAATTACTCGTGATGAGTTATTTGGAACTCTTCTACTGCATTTAACCAGAATGAAGAGAGATGTTGATATAAATAAGAATAAGAATTAAATTGTAAGTGTATCTTTTACGACTATTAAAGTCAAGGATCTGGAAAGGGTTACAAGATCTAAGTATAATAAAGTCACTATTCTATAAGAGTCTAGTGAAAGTAAACATTATAAAAAAGAGTTCACTATTCTTGCTCAAAGGATGAACAAAATAGTGGGAAAGAAAGATTTTCAGTACATATATAAGATGAAAGATATAAAAGAAAAGAAGGATTTTGAAGTAACCTATTATGAATGTAAAAGGGCTAGAAATATCAGACCATATTTTCTTATGCTTAAGAGAAAATGTAGGCAGTAAAAGTATTTTGAAATAAACAGAAATAAGTATTACAAGTCTAAGGATAAGAATGTCTTGAAGGATAATGATAAATGGAGTGCTAGTGGTGGTGACTCATCTAATGAATCCTCATAGTATGAATCTTCTGGAAATAAGAATATTGGTCTCATCGCCCATGTACCTACTAAAAATCCATGTCTTATGAATAAGTTACACAACGATGAATATTTAACCAATACGCATTTAAATGAAAAATTTTATAATTAATAATATTATGAATATTACGATGATAATATTTCTCATCAAGAGATAATACCTTATATTAATTTGGAGAAGTTTCTAGATTTTATATACTACTTCAGAATGAAAATTCTAAGATAAAAAAGAAGTTAGAGAAAGAAAATTCTAGAATTTCAGTTTTAACTAAAGATGTATCAAATCTTTCTAAAGATCTGGATCATAAATTTCTGATTTTGAAAGTGTGTCAAAAATACTTAAGAAACTCAATTCTAAGAAGGATAAACTTTATAAGGATCTACCAAATGTTATTTCTAAGAAAAATATTTTAGGGGCTAAATCTAGTTCTAAAACAAATATTTTTGAGGATATGAACTTGATTATTAAATGAAAGTTTGAAATATTTTCCTTATAGAAATCTCTGTCAAACTTTACCACTGGTAATTTTTTTTGACAAGATGTATTCCCAAATTCATCTTTTAATGAATCTTTATGGATTTGGTTATACTAATTTGACGCTTGTTTTTAGTAAAAAATATTTTGTTCCCCAAAGTGCTTCATTTTTTACTAAAGGTCAATGTATTGGAAATGGTAAGAAAAATTGTTCTTTAACTAAGACCTAATATTTAGTTTTTCATAAATATTATTTTTCTAAGAAAACGGATTCCTAAAATCTTACTTTCAAAAATTTATGTATCCAAGAAAGTTTGGATTCCAAAATACTTACGCTTTTATTTTCAGGAAAGCAATGATAGTTCCAACAAAAATACATTGTACATGGATAGTGTATGTTCCCGACATATGAATGGCAGCAAAAACTTCTTTGAGAATATTATTAAGATGAAAGGAGGAAAAGTATGTTTTGGAGATAATGATCAGGGAGAAATTTTTCTTGTAGGTAACATTGTTCTTCTTGGAAAATCATTGATTTCAAATGTTTTATTTGTTAAGGGTCTTAAGAAAAACCTCATTATCATATGACAATTATCTGATGAAGGTTACCTTATAAATTTTAGGAATGATAAATGATTAGAAAAAAATTCCAAGAAAAAATTTATTCTTTTTCCCATAGGCTAGAGAATGTATACACACTAAAATTAGAACACCTTAGAAGACAAGAACTATCTTTCCTTAGTTCAATGGAAGATCAATCTTGGTTATGGAATAAAAGGTTATGACATTGTAACCTTAGGAACCTAAAAAAACTCTCAATGAAATGAATTCTTAAGGATCTACTAGAGATTAGATTTGATTCTTCAAAAGTTTTTGATCCTTGTAAATATGGAAAGAAATTTAAATAAAGTTTTAAATCAATTGGTGAATTCTCAAAATCTGAAGCATTATAGTTAGTGGATATGGATATTTTTGGTCCAACACAAACTAGAAGTATTGGAAGTAAATATTATGCATTTGTCTTAGTTGATGATTACACTAGATTTACATGGGTCTATTTTCTAAAAAATAAATATGTTGCTTTTTCTTATTTCAAAAAATTTATATCCCAAGCTAAAAATGAGGAAAATCATCCTTTGATAACTATTCATAGTGATCATGGAAGAGAATTTCAAAATTCATATTTTGAAACGTTTTATAGTAAAAAGGTATTATTCATAACTTCTAAGCTCCTTGAACTCCTCAACAGAATGGTGTTGTTGAAAGAAGAAATCTAACTCTTCAAGAGATAACTAGAACCATGTTGATGGAATATTCTATTGCTAAACAGTTTTGGGTTGAAGTGGTAATTGCTAATTTTTATGCTATACATCAAGTTTTAATCACACAATTTCTTAATAAAAAACTTTATGAATTATGGAATGGTTGAAAACCTAGACCTTCTTACATCAAATTATTTGGTTTCAAATTATTCATCTTTAATACTAGAAATAACTTAAAAAAATTTGCACCCAATTATAAAGAAGAAAGTTTCCCAAGCCAGTCCACTTGTTCTAAGGATAATAATGTTTTTAATAAAAACACTTGTACTATTGAAGAAATAGTGCATGTTAAATTCTATGAAACTGGTCCTTTTGTTTTTAAAAAAGTGCAACCTACATCCTCAGATGTGTTTTTTAAAACACCGATAAACCTTTGATAGATGATTATTCTAATAAGGAATATTTTCACAAAAATATTTCTGAGGCATTTACCCTAGAATATTTTATACCATATGATGATGAACATGTTTTACAAAACCCAAACCAGTTGTTTCATAAGAATCATCCCAATGATAGTATCATTGGTGATGTAAATAAACCTATAAGTACTAGATGTTCCTTAAGAAATGAAGTAGAACATCTAGCATTGCTTTTCAAATTAGAACAAAAAAGCACTGATGAAGCATTATGTGATGATGATTGGATTAAATCCTGGCAAGATAAGACAAATAAATTTGAAAGGAAAAAAGTCTGGACCTTAGTTTAAATACCTATGGAAACTTCTGTAATTTGAGTAATATAGTTCTTCATAAATAATTGTGATGAAAATGGAATCATAGTAAGAAATAAAGTTAGATTAGTTGTTAAAGGTTATAATAAACAAGAAGGAATAGACTATGAAGAAACCTATGTTCATGTATCTAGACTTGAAGATATTCGCATTTTACTTTCCTTTGCAACATTTTTTTATTTGAAACTTTTTTAAATGGATGTAAAGTGTGCTTTCCTTAATAGATATGTTCAAGAGGAAGTTTATGTTGAAAAAACTCATAGTTTTGAAGACACGAAACATTTTGAACATGTTTTCAAACTTACCAAAGCGTTATATGTTCTTAAACAAGCCCATAGAGCATGTTATAATAGACTTATAGGAATTTTGTTGCAAAAAATTATGTAAGGGTACTAATGATCAAACCATTTTTATAAAAAAAAGAAAAAAATGTTTTTATTTTTCAAATTTATGTTGATGACATTGTATTTGGTTCAAATCAGCAATCTTTAGCTGATTTTTCTGAAAATCTAATGATATCTGAGTTTGAAATGAGTATGATGGGTGAGTTAACATATTTCCTAGGTTTTAAATTTTTTCAAAAACTAGAAGGAAAATGTATATCTCAACATAAGTATATTAAATATCTTCCTAAAAAGTATGGATTCGACAACATTAAAAGTATAAGAACTCAAACTGGTACATCAAATTCTTTTTATCTTGACGAATCTGGGAAACCAGTAGATTAAACATCATTTATAGGCAAGATATGAAGTTTACTATACTTGAAAACTAGTGATCCGGGCATAATGTTTACAATATGACTATGTGCAAGATATCCATCTAATACAAAGGAATATCATTTAAAATCAGTGAAAAGATTTTTTCGCTATTTAAAGGGAACCATGGATTTAGGAATTTTCTATAATTCTGAAAATGATTTTGCTTTAAAAAGTTTTTTGGATGATGATTTTTGTGGACATAGAATAGATAGGAAAGGTACATATGGAACTTGTCATTTATTATGAGATTCATTAGTTTCTTGGACATTCCAAAAACAACACTCAATGGAACTCTCTACTACTGAAGCAGAATATGTAGTAGTTGGAAGTTGTTGTGCCCATGAGTTGTGGAGGAAACACACACTCACAGACTATGGAATGAGTTTAAAAAAAACAAAGATTTTGTGCGATAATACTAGTTGCATTTCCCTAAGAAAAAACTCTTCACATCACTCCTATAAAAAACACAAAGATATTTGGCATCACTTTCTTAGGGATCACACACTGAAAAGAGATATCATTCTTCAATTTTTCAGAACACAAGATCAATTTGCTGATATTTTTACAAAATCTTTATCCTACGATAGATTTGAATACATTGAATTAATGTTAAAAATTATAACCATAAGACCATATTCCATATTAACGTTTTGAAACCTATCTCTTTAAGCTATTTAACTCATTTTTATAGGGGGAGTACATTTGATTTTTTAACTATATTTTTTAGTAATTAATTTTTTTCTAGCAAAATTTTTCTTTAATAAAAATTTTTTAATCTAATTTTTCGCAATTTTTTTAGGAACCCAAAATTCTAGAATCCAATTTTTTTTCCTTAATAAAATTTTCCGGAACCTAATGTTCATGAAGAAGAACTTTCTGCATTACTATAATTTTCGTATCAAACCAAAATGTATGTTTCTTAATATAAATTATGATAAGTGAATATTTTACTTGTCGGTATATTTATCTTGTTTCATGAAATTTTTTCGGATTCACTTTATTTAAATCTGAATTTTTACCTTAAAACACCTCAAATGATTAGAACCTACCATATCCTTCTTCGGCTTTCATCTCAACCGTCAGATCAGATTTTGCTTGTTTCAACCGTTGGATCAGTTTTGGAATATGAACGGTTGCCTCAACACCTATATAAAGGCCCCCTATTATTTGTCCCACATCGGGTTTTAGGTATTTTCATGTTGAATTTCTACCTCTCTTCATTGGTACGTTCCACATTTCTGGTATTCTTAACTCAAAATATCTTTGGTATCATCTCCTTAGAAGAAATTTTATTCAGTCAAATAAATCTCAGAATGGATAATTTAAAGGGATAGGTTACTTGATCCAAAATTATTTATGAAGTATAATTACCTCATTTTAAAAAAATATCCAGTTGAATGGCTTTGAAAGCCTCTGCGTAGCTAAACCAAAAGGACATGATCCAGTTTTTCTGAAGTTTCTTATAGAGTTTTATGAGTTTGTAAGTTTTTTCAATGAAGGTGGATAGATAATTTTCCTTTCAAAATTTATGGGAAAAAACTATTCCCTTTCCTTTAGTATTGATGAAAGAATCCTTGGAATTCCATATGAGGGTGAAGCTGTTTTCATTACCCATAATTTTTTTGACGAATTATGATTTTTTCAGAAGGGGAAGGATATAGAGTTCCATGGTTTCATAGGAGTGAAGACACTAGAATTGAAACATCTCTTTAAAAATATCAGGATATTAGAATTATGGGTTCATGGATTTCTCATTCTGAGAAAAGGTGATAAGGACACCTTGAAGAAACACGATATATATGTTATGGATTTTCTGGTAAACTTCCGGAAGATAAATTTGGTACATTATATCTTGCTTACTATCACCAAAATCAAGAACGAGACCCTTAAATATCAAATTGTCATGTTTCCGGCAATCCTATCCAAGATTATAGTCCTTTTCCAGGATTTATTCAATATCCCATGCAGTTCTAAGACAAGAAATTTCATGGTTTTTTTGCTGAGTGATGATACCCTGTGGAGGATGAAGGTTGGATTTAATAGAAAATCCAGAGAATTTTATGACTTATATTAGTGTGAAATTAAAGCCTTATCCAAGAATCTGGAAGTAGAAGAGGCTTACAAGAAGGGTCATAAGAAGAAAAAGGCAAAGGAACCGATAGTCATTGAAAAATATACAGTTTATGAAACTCAGTCAGTATCCCCAAAGTCTAAGAAGAATATTACCTACCCTGATGAAGTGGTTTCTAAGTGGAGGTAAGATAATAAGAACAGTAAGGAAGGATATCCTAACTTTGGCCTTCATCCTACTGAGGCAAAGGCCTTGAAAATTAAGGCTACTAAGGAATTTGAAAGAAAGATAAACATCAGAAGCAAAGGAAGAAAATGTCTAAGGTTGAAATAGTTCAAGACCTTCTCACGGACACCAAGAATGATTCTGAAAAAATCCAGGTACCAGAATATTTTCTTCAATAATCAGTTAGAGTGACTTTGAGAAAGAGGACGGTAATTCTAGAACCTGAAGAAGAAGAGGAATAGATTTTTTAGGAAGAGGATGTGTAAGTAGAAGAAGTGGGAGAAGGAGATTACATTGATGATGTGATAAGACAAGTTGAATAATATCATGATAAGGAAAGTCCTTCTAAAAAGTTGTCAATCCTAACTTCCTAGGGCGAATCTTTCAAGTATCAGATAGTGAACATGAATCCCCAAAAGCCGTAGATACCATTTCTAGATTTGATAAAGGGAAAAAAGATATAGTTGATACACCTAAGAAATATTTGGTAGAAAATAAATATGTTGGTGATCCATCAAAAAGAATGGTTGTTGAGATAGAGAAATAATCCTCACCATTGAGGGAATTAGATTCAGAATCGTCCTCCATGGATCAGGACTTCGTGGTTCAATCCATAAAAAAATTGGTTGATACCATTCCCTTGTTTCTGAGTATTGAATTGAGGTGTCTGTTGCTTTAGTAATCATTCAATAATAAATTGGATTATGTTATCATGCTTGTGAAGAGATTCATCAGGCTTGAGTGCAACTTTAAAACCGTCCACATTGTTTATGATGCTCAAAATTGGTCATGCAAGGATATTACTATATGGTCCAAGAATAAAATTGAAGATCCAATAATTCATAAATAATTTCATGAAATTGTGAAAGATTATTTTGATAGATTAGATAAGAGTATGATGGAGATTGTGAAATGTTTTTCAGAAAAGACAAACCGAGAACAAGCATCCTGGATGTAGGAAGTAAATGATCTGAATGAGAATCTCAATGAAGTTGATTTGAATTTAAAGAGGGACAGAGATATCATAATCATGTTTTAAGAGAATTTCAGTAAGAAATAAGATCTTTTTAAGTCTTCAGAAGAAATCCTTAAGTCTCAGGATGAAAGAAACAAAGTTCTCTAGAAGAAAATGAGGATCAGGAATAGCTACTCAAGCACTTTGAAGAAGATCATAAGGAGCATAAGAAGATGATGACTATCATGAAGATATTCATTCCAATGGAAAAAGAAGGAAGAATATTTTTCCTTTAGCATCTGATATTTTGTTATACCTTCCTTGTATCAATATTTTTAATATTAATGAAATTTTTTGTTGTGATTCATTTTGTTTGTTGTATATATTTTTAATCTTTTAGGATATTTTTGTTTCCATTCTCTCTCTTACTTTTTGAAAATCACAAAAGGGGGAACAGAATTATAAAAAAGAATACTATGTAAATAAGATAATGCCATGTGTAAGGGGGAGTCTATCTAATGGGGAGTTTTCTCAATGAATATTTCCTTATGAAAGAAAAAGAAAAATCTCTTTAAGGAAGTCAGAAATACAATCCTTAGGGATTTAAAAAACTAAGGGGGGAGTTGGTCGTATTCACCATGACTCATAAGTAAAGAGAGCTAAGTTATTCTTTTAAAATTCATAAAGAAATTTCTCACTCCTAATATTCTATTTTGTAATGTTGTTTCTGCATTTTAAAAAGGGGAATATTTTTGAGTCAATAAGGTTTCCTTATGACTTTTCCATTCCTTTATCTTTTGAAAATCACAAACACTTTATCTTAAGGAAAATCACATTTCCCTAAGGATTATTTTCTTAAGGAATGTTTCCTTTCTATAAAGAAAAATTTTATGCTTTCCTTTGTTTTCATTGTCCCATTTTATAATCTCTCTAAATCAAACTCATTTTATTATTAAGTCAAAAATTCGGATTCTTAGGTAAAATGTCAGAATCTTATAGTTCTTGGATATAGAGTGTTCTGTTTTCAGATTCGAAATTCTCTAAAATGTAGAAGTCGAATTCTCTAAAATTAAGAATCCAAATTCTATGAAATTTAGACTCCAAATTCTCTGAAATTCAAACTCTGAATTCTCTAAAATCTTGATTCCAAATTCTCTGAAATTCAGATTCCTAATTCTATGAAATTCAGACTCCAAATTCTCTATCATTCGGATGCAGAATTATATGAAATTCAGATTCTGAATTCTCTGAAATTCTGACTCCGAATTCTTTAGAATTCAGACTCTGAATTAATCAGAATTAGAACTCCAAATTCATCAGAATTTGGACTCCAAATTCCTCAAAATTCAGACTTTGAATTCCTCATAATTCAGACTCTGAATTCCTATGAATTCATATCCCTAATTAATTGGATTTAAGACTCCATAATCTATAGAATTCATGCTGTGAATTGTTTGAAGAACTGAATCTGAATATCCATGTCTTATAGACTATGAATGTTTATTTGGTTAGAATCAAAATTCAACTTTTTCTTAGACTATGAAAAATAGATTCTGTTAATTAACTTCATTTTTATTACACATGGTATTATTATGAAACGATGTCATACAATATGTTTATAACTAACCATTGGTTGATTGACATTTCTGTAGGTCCCTCTAAGATTCAAGGAAAAATATGACCATTGGAGGAGGGATCCAACTATTGGAGTTGTGCCTATAAATATGAGCTAATTTGAACGATCACATTACTATTCCATCAAATAAGATATTACATGCTATGAAGTGATTTCTAGATAAAGAGACTCTCATGATTTGTGTGGATCTGAAAATTTTATTCAGCTTGCTTCATGCGACTCTGATTGTTGCTGAGTATAATCGAGGGCTTATGAGGATATTAAGATATACGTGATGACTACCTTAAAGTTCAATGACTTCCGAGGATAGGAAGATTGATGTGCTGACTACCTTAAAGATTCAGGGGTAGCAGGGAGAGAAAGAAAGATTCCTATATTCTTATCAAGGGCTTAACCTGGTGTGGGTAAGAAAAAATTTCTTGAAAGTATAAATCCCGGGACCTTTATCCAAGGTTGTTGGATACCCTACAATTTGGGATAAAATATTTCCTACTTGTTACTTATTTTGTTTCACGTTTTTATTTCCACTGTATTTTTACAATGGATTATAGTAAAACTTTTTTATAATTTCTTATACTTTTATTTACTCTGATAAGTAAAATTCTATACGCTTTAAGGTAGAATCTTTTCCTAAGTAAAATTTTCTTAAATTTCATTTCTGGAACCATATTTCCGGAGAAATGTTTTCTCATAGAACTATTTAGGTTTTGTGAATTTACCCTGTTTAAATTGTCAAACACAGTTTTCCTAATGTTAAAAACAAATTTTTTTAAACTTACAATACACACCCTCTTGTAATTGAGATTCTAGATACACTATTTCAATCCCACACAACCAACATTGTTAAATGGGTGGGATCTTCTCCTAACACCAAGGTGCTAAATTATTTTATTTTTCTTAGTAATTATAAATCCATCACCAAATACAAATAAGAAGTTTTCCCAACTAAGGGCATGTCCAACAACTTTGTCATAATGTGAAAATAGGCCTTTAATGGAATATATCATCTTTCTATAAGTTTGATCAAGAAAAATAATGTCATCCACATAAATAAGGTGAGGATGAACATGATCATTCCCGCCTACTCTGATTTTTTTATAAGGGCCAAGATGAGCCAATTTGTTAATGAATTTAATCAAGAAGTCTTTTGAAATAGAAAAAATAACCCCTAAAAGAGGATCACCTTTTCTCACACCTATAGTGAACTAAAAATAGCCTATAGTTGCACCATTAATTAGAATGGACATCTTCGATGAGTTGAGAATGACACTGACAAGCTTTATGAGAGAATTTGAAAAACCATAACTTTTGAGAAGATCATTGAGGAAACTCCATTTCAATGCATCCAAGGCCATGTATATGTGAATTTTGAGATCATAATTACCATTCATATCTTTCCTCCCCATAACATTAACACCTTATGAAGACTTGAATAAACAATACTTAATATTCCATCCAGGGAAAAATCCAAATTGATTTATAGAGATATGGTCTTTCATAAGATATCTTATCTAATTCATAAGGATCTTACTGATGATTTCAGGAATCATATCCCCAAGATAAACTAGACTAAATTATTTTCCATAAAGTGAAATCTATTTTTTTGTTATCAAGGAAATTAAATTTTCATTTTCCCCATAAGGAATGGAGGAGTGAGTGAAAAATTCCATTATTTCCTAAGTAACATCATCATGCAACATGTCCCAATAAAACATGAAGAATTTGTTAGTGAATCAATCATGTCCAAGATCACTGTCCATGGTAATAGAGAAAAAGGACTATCTTAACTTCCTGTTTGGATAGTTACATTATTAGAGTTCAATTATAATCCTCCTCAAAATTGGGAGTGATATTATCAACCTTTTTTTACTGTCCAAACCATTGTTAGAGTAGATCCCCTTAGAGTTCTCCACAATTGCCTGAGCGATCTCATTTTTAGAGCTCTATGTGTTTCCATTAATCTTGATTACCTTATTTCCAACTCCCTCCCTCTTCTCTTTTTCTAATATGTGGAAGAACTTAGAGTTCCTATCCCCATCATTTAGCCATTTGACATTAATTTGATTTTCCAGCCTTCCGTTGATATTTAAGAGATCATCAAGCCTATTTTGACCTTGTTTGTCATCTCAAGATGGTGCATTCTGGTGTTGATTCACGATCTGATAGTGAACAAGATGTTTCTAAGCAATTTTAATGTCCAATTACAGCTTTTAAAATAATTTTTACTCCATTATTTTACAATCCTCTTGGAGTGTTTAGGTTTTCTAGCAAGCTTTTGAAAAGGGCTTCCAATAGGTTCAAATTTCTGGGATTCCAAAAAAGTCTCCCTACATCCAAGAACCACAACCCAAACATTATTAAACCAAAGAGGGAGAGGTTTAGACCTCTAAATATCTGTAGAAACTTACATAATGATATGATTATGATCAGAATGGTGCTTCAGAATTTTGAACCCTGAGTCTCCATTTGCATCACTCCTTTAATCAATTTTAACCAATAATCTATCATGCTTACATTCTTGTCTTCCATTCACAGTTTATATACTCCATGTAAAATAATCATCTACAATAGGGACCTCAACAAGATTATAATGGTTAATAGATGAAGATAATTCCAAAGAGGCAATGTGATTGAAGTTATATCAAGTTTTTTCTTTATGTTTCAGAATAGTGTTGAAATCCTAAAGAATCACCCATTTCTGAACCATGTTTTCAGAGATGAATGTAGTTTCATGTATTAATTCCCTTCGCATGATATAGTTTGTTGATGCATATATAAATGATATCAATGAGTCATATCGTATAGTGTTGCATGAAATTGAAACACTATGTGGTTTGTCATTGTACGAGTGTATGAGAATGGATTCCTTTCATAGCACCCATAAATGATTAGTTTTGGAGCCGTGAGAGATTTGAGAAATAAATCTATATCCAAGTGAATACCACTTGAAACCCTACAAGTTGTTAATGAGAACCTTAGGTTGAGAAATTCCAATGAGCAAAGGATTGTGGTCCATGAAAAAGTGTCTAAGGGCATTGACCGTTAGGGAGTTCCTCATCCCTTGAAATATCCTATATAATATCTTTATTTTTAAGCGTATTTCCCCTTTTTTGGGGGCCTAGATACTATGCCATTTCTATCGGGACATTGCCTCATTTTCTGTTATTCTTTTTCTTTTTCCCCATTGACTTAATTTCATTACAGGCTCACCCCAAAGGTTGTGCCTTCCTCTCATTATCTTCATTTGAGGGATCAACATTCTTCTCATTTTCCTGTGTTTCTTTAGCTTCATCAGACCAAAAAACTTCACTAAGAGGTGTTAATTTTATTCACAGACTATGCAAGTATATCATACATTTCTATTGATATACTCTTCTTGGAAATTCTCGAAGAATGTACCTATAAGAATCTTACCTCTTTCTCATCATGTTTAAAATTCTCAGATCATTTTCTAAATTCCCCCCCGGACCTTGCGGAGTGTTCCAGTGAAACCCCCGAATGAGATGGAGTAGAAGGTTGAGTTTCAGCCAATACTTGGAAAATCTTGGGCATGCTATTCCTAGGAGAGTTGGCCTATGGGTTGTATATGTAATTATCCATCTTATTCTCATTATGAGGTACATGATGGATAGTTGGGAGGGCTGTAGTAGGTTGCAATATGCCTTTCTTCCCAACCCCATCAATGTTGATTTTCTTGGATATAGAATTTATAATTACTATCATAGTCAATGGGACTGCATCAGGGTGATTACTGTGAACATCAGTTATATCCTTTGTGGGAGATGATGCAACATCCATCTCTTTGTAAGGCACTACATCAGTGCACTGTACAAGTGTGGTTTTAGTCCCTCTGTTAGGAAGCCTTGTTTCCTCACTGACCATATCATTTCTAGATTTTCTATGACCATTCTCACAAATGATATATGCTTTCATAAAAATTTATTGAGAAGGAATCATATGTTATACAGTTCTATTAACATAATTTTATGGCATCTTGGAGATGCTTGGTCCGTGTATTTATTTTCCAGAAACTGGTTGCTGAGTCTCATAGGTGTGATCCATGTTTCTGAATCCCTTTATGTCAACACCTTAGGGCCCAACCCCATTGGGTTGAGGATCATAGGGTGGGTCCTTCCTCTTAATCTTTCTACAAACACCCACATCATTCCACTAAATCTTTTAAAAGCTAAATTCTTCATCCTGTTTAAATTTTGCAAGAAGATGAACCATGAACATGAAATTAATGAAAATTTTTGGTTTCGTTTCATACTGAATTTCATGTTTAATTCTATAATATATTTTTGTGAGAACCACCTCCTTTACCAGGTTAGTGTACATGTAAAATTACACTATGATTCTGGATCAGTTCCTAGATCATGGATTATCAGTTGGCATATCCATCCAAATGGGATTTCCAATAGATCATGATAAATCCCATAGAATCCTCAGATGCCAAAAGATCCAATTGAGCTTAAATATACAAATCCAGACCTGAGTAAAAGTGTTCCTGGACATTATAAGGATCAAAATTTCTATCCCATTTCTAGATTATGAGAAATCCAGGATTTAAAGAAATTGACCCCATACTCAAAACATGCCTCTTATAGTCATCAGAGGGGAACCCAACATGGTAACAATCTCATCCCACATAAGTCATTATACATTCATCAATGCCCCATACATCCACAATTTGTCCGGACATATTACGAAATTTCCATGCCCTATATCCTTTTGAGACTAAAACCCATCCAATAATGGAATATTTTAAAAATTTGACTCACTCCTCAATAACAACCTAGTAGGATGAGACATGTTCTACCTACCCTTTCCAAATGATTCTACTAGGTCTAGGCATGTCAAACTCAGCAAATAATTGGGTGCTAGAAGATTTAACCACCTCTATATAGTTTTTCTACGGAACCGCGATGGAGTCGAAGTCATCCTTCCTCCAGGTGAATTTGTTCGCAAATTGGAATATCTTATTGTTACCTTTGTGATCATTTTGTTTTCAATAGATTGAATTTTATGTGGTATTCATCCGTTCAATGTCTTGTTCACCCAATCTAGGGTTCTCTCCTTCGTCCTCATGTTCCCCTAGCTCCACCATCTTTATTTCCAAAATATCATACTGATTACAATCATGTATGTATCTTTTTACAAATTCAAATCACAGAAGTGTCTATAATAATTTTAACACTAGTCCCACAAATGTGGGGAGAAAGTGGGGTTTAAAGTAAAAACGTTCAAGAGTACAATAAGGGTTTTTAACTAATTTCAAAATAAAATAGACTCCAATTACCTAAAAAGAATTAATATATGTATAATTTATATATTGAGACATTAAAAAAAATTAAAAAAATTAATATTAATAATTATTTAAATTAAAAAATAGTTTTTAACTAAAATACATTATTTTTCACAATTCATAAAAAATGAATCTTCTCAGCAAAATACAAAAAATTCACACTAAAATAATTTTGACATTCTGAATACAAAGATCATATATATTTTGAAAAATAAATTTTATAAAGGTATAAAAAATTAGTTTTAGAATAGGTGTTCCCTTAAAAGGTGGTAAAACTTGGTCTTTCATGCAATGTATGCTAACTGAGTGTTTTGTGTACTGCAATCCAATCTAAGTGTAGCAAGTAATGAACGATAAAATTTGGTGTTTTATATAATAATAGAATTTTATTTCTTATATATATATATTTAAAATACTATATATTGAGTTCTGTGAAATGAAAAATATTAAATTAAATCAAAAAAAATTCAAAAAATCTCAGGGTGTTACAAGATCCCACATTGTACAAACAGATAAAAAAAATCCAATAAAAATGGAATATGTGAAACCTAAAAGGTTACCAAAAATAACCCAAAACCAGTTTCATGTATATATGGAACATTAGAGGGATGTGAAAATATGGACATTTAAGGGAATGATAATAACCAAAAAATAAAATGTAGTTATAGAGAACATAATCATGTGAATGTTAATGAAC
Organism: Viscum album; assembly: GCA_963277665.1. NCBI lineage: Eukaryota > Viridiplantae > Streptophyta > Magnoliopsida > Santalales > Viscaceae > Viscum > Viscum album. Next base: position 1,914,949,086 of record OY728155.1, read on the forward strand.
AAAAAACCACAAATTGCTTAAAGGTGAATAATACCATAAATTCCTTAAAAATGAAGGTAAAATTGTAATAATATTTTTTCATCATATTTTTCCTAGAGTGAATGAAATCTTTTACTATCAATATAGAGAACACAACAAAATATACATACATGAATTATTTCCATTTTATAACTTTAATTACCTTATATGGTTCAATATCATTGCTTACTTAATGAAATTAATATTCAATATGATGTTTTATGGGATTTTTCACGGAAATTAAATTTTAATGGATCATAAGATCAATAAAAAAATGATAATTCATTCCTTATATCTCTCGATATTTAGCAGTTAATTTTTTCTATAAAGTTATCTAATATGTATAAATAATTATATAATGAAATAATTTATTATTCTCTAAAACCTCAAAAATTACACCAATGGTTCATCTTAAACAACTCCATATTTGAAATTGACACTCCTCTAAAATACATCTGACAAAATTTAAAACCAAAAAAACCAAAGTATTTGATCATATATTTTTTAATGATTTAATTTAATAATAATCTCCAAAAAACATAAGGTATATCATGAAGCCACACAACAATCATGTGAATACTATTATTATATATTCTCTTAAAACACAGTAATCCATTCCAAAAATTTCTTTAAGAACCATGAAACCTCCATAAAAACATTAAGGCTTTAAAAAATTTACTACATCCTTATTCCCTAAATAAAATCATAGACTATCGAATATATTATATAATTCCAAAAATGCAATAGACCTCATCAAATATAACATAAATCACTTTTCGTCAAATGAATGGTCAACTCCAAGGTCACCAGTAATATCCAATTAGCCATATCAATATCAATAACCTCTCCACCCCAACTATCCATTATTATTTCAACATCAGGGAAATGTTAAGGGTTATCTTTCCTCCACCTACCAATCGCAAATTACTATAGATATATATTATATTTTGGATAAACTGTATTTTTAACTAGGTTTAGAGGGAACCCTATAAGACCTATATAGCTAGAGGCATAAGACTGAGTACATTACCTATGAGACCAAGGACCATAGATATAGAATATGCCCTCACTAGATAATACATTCACCTGATGCTCCTAAGCTCCTAACCTACATAGCTGATTGGATAGAATTTCCACATGAATATTTTCATGGTGCCTTGTACTAATGGTGAAATCCATACTCTCTCATCAGTACCAATCTAGTTACCTCTACTGGTGGATAACACATACTATGATTTCCCTCTTATGGGGCATGCACCTATAGATCTGACTAGACTATTTCCAAATTGAGCATGGTCCGTGCCTTCACCACCATACCCTATGAAATCTAACCCACTTCCATGTTTCTACCATGATCCCACAACCACTATAGTCCCATGTATAATTATCCAACCCACTACCACTGGGACTTCTGAAATTTCCATCAGCCCGCCATCTACATCGTCTCCTAGAAACTTCCTCTTCCATTATTCCACCATGGTTACCACCACTAATTCAATTAACATAGACACCCCCTGCTGTCACAATGTCCCACACCAACCATCATGGTCTATTCCGGATTGATATTGACACATTTCTGCAACCGATGGCCCTGCTGACCTACAGCTTTTATGCCTAACAACATGGTCCTCCCCAATCCTTCCACGCACAAACCCCCCAAATATTAGTGCTATTGGGATTTGATTTTAGGATTGATATAGGATTACGAGGATATGTTTACCACTAAGAAAAACCTCAAATTTATTATCTATCATTTAATCATGTTTTTTACAAAAAATATTTTCACCTTATCATTAAATCACTTTTCTTGTTTATAGGTTCCATTTAACATATTATTGAAAATAATTGATGAAAATATACTATAGAAAAATACTTAAATGTTCCATGATTCATATAACCATGAATATTATTCATAAAACACTTCAATATCTTAATTATAAAATCCTAATATAGTAATAACTCAATCATTCCACTTCGACAATTTGGAAAACATAGGCCCTTCCATGGACTTGGAGTTGACCCTTATATTATGGAATTAACTTAAATAATTACCTTGTTCTCCACACATAATACTTTGATATATAAATGGTACCTTAGAATATAATTTATTTTCCTTAATTTAACTCTTCATTTATCCTACAAAACTACTTGATATATTCCATTATTTTCCACATACAAATCATTCCCCATTCCTTTTATATATTTTACTTGGAACTTCTTACTAATGGAGTTGGTTCTCCCAAACCAACTTATCTGTAATTTATGATAACCTATATTTATTCTAATGAATATTAATAAAAACTTTATCACATCATGGTTGTTTTCTGTATGACATAGTATGTGATAATTCCAAAAGAGAAGATGTTGCATTGAAATATAAAAATAGTTCTCAGATACAATGAGAAAAAATAAGAGCCACAAAAATATTTTTAAATATATGCTCTATTGCTAGGAGAAATCATTTGAGCGACATTTATGATATAGGCTATCAAGGATGAAGATTCACAAGACATTGTGAGAACTTCTCATGGTGTATGACATTAGAAAGATCTAGGGAAGGATATTATGAGAATGATAATTGCTAATAGTAAAAACACATTTATATGTTTCATTGGATGTTACTATCTACAAAAATGTATATTGATACTTATAATTTTATATTTTTATTAATTATAATTACATATCATGTACTTTTATGTATTGATAAAAAACGTGGTGAGATATGTTTCAGTGAGGTAGGATATGTTGGGTGCCTCACAAGTAATACTTAATTAATAAATAATGTGATAAAGGATTTGTATCTTTAGTATATTAATGGATGTTGATATCTCAAGACCTTTAATGTAAATGATATAGTGTAGATAATTCAATTTCCATAGTGTTATATAGGAACTTTTATTTTTATAAATTTAAAGAAAGAGACATCTAGAACATAGGTTGATGGCACCATCATGCAACCTGGTTGATTAGAGATATCATGATAAAGGGATTACATTACCCATTAACTGTGTATATGGGGTATTATATCATTGTAACATTAAATTCTTTGTTGATGGTTTCCTTAGAATATTTCTATACACTAACCTTGGACTTTAAGCTATTTCAACTAATGTGACTGAGAAAGAGGCCCAGAGGGTCGCACAATACGTTTATCCATAATCACAATTAAATAATATTATTACTTAAGAAGTTGAATAAATATTATTCGCACACATGGTTTACCAATTATTTATGTTTTATTTATTTCATATATTACATCACCAGTTATTAGAGAGTATATTATATTGGAAAAATATTTAATAATTATTTATTATATATTTAGTGAATATATTTTTAATTTATTTATTGGTGAATAATTAAGTGATATTTTTTTATTAAGTAAATATTCATTATTCAAGTCCTAATAAATGTTGTGGAGGAATGGAGGATTTATTTTAATGGTCTGATGAGAAATACTATATAAATTGAAAATTGTTTTAAAAAGTAATATTTAATTTAATTCATTAGTATAGAAGATGTCAAGAAATAATAAAAATATTATTATAAATATAGGGACGAGGTTTTTTATGGATTACATAAATAATAAATGATGCATGTGGAATTATTATTTTCAAAACCTGTAATTATGTAAACCCAATTATATTATTGTCTTAAGAGGTCTAATTTATTAGTGTTGTGAACAATGAGATTCTAAGAGACTCTTTTCAAAGACCTAGAGATATCCCTATATAAGATTTATCTTAAGAACAAAGATCAATCCTCCACTTCCAACACTCTCATGTCTAGAGAGATCACAGATAACCCTTCATTTAAGTTGTTATCAAGGCAATCAAAGGAAAAGGATTTAAGCATTAGAATCTTCCATTATATCACAAGAGATTCTTAAAATTACAATCAGAGGTTCATGGAACACATGTGGATCACTATTGGAGGGAAAATATTGTCGATTATTACTATTCAATGATGATATAATGTTGAGATTTTATCAAATCCACCAACAAATAAATAATTTATTACATGTAAATTATTTAATTACTTAAATTAATGATAAATAATATGTGATGATTTTATGCTTTGGTTCTTATATTTATCTATTATCATTATTTGTGGATTAAATTCTATTCGTCACACTGTTTATTGCCATTTAAATCTCAAATTAATCATTAATCGTGATAAAAATATGAGTTGGGCATGTCCCATCTAATTCTTCCACAATATCTGTAACCTATAGCTAGTATCAGAGTGATCACATTATTATTTATAATTATTTGAAGATCATTGATTAATTTATCCATTTTTTCATTTGTTTTCAATTCTAGTTTAATCATTATATGATCCAAATTAGGCGATTTATTTTTTCCTCTTTATTTTAAAAAAATATAAAAAAATAAATTAATTTTATGAATGAAATAGATTTTAAGATTTCATATGGAGGTGTTGAGGAGTCAATATTATGACATCTCGACCCAGGAGCCACTTAATGGTGCCCCGAGCCGGTTGGCTACATGCCCTCAACCATACCTCCCCATAACCCAAAGGGTGCCGACTAGCTGCAAGGGTTTGGTAAGTCAGTCTTGGGGAGACTATAACCTCTTTTATCAGAATAAAACACCAAAAAAATAAAACAACAACAATCCAGTGAGGAAGCGTATAAATAACTAGAATAATACCATGAAATATGATAGTCAAAACCAAAAAATATAATACTCAACTGAAAGGTAAAACATGACATAACATTGAAATTGTTAGGATTATATAATTCAACTAAATGTAAAGACGTGACGACTCCAAGACGGGTCTCGAACCATGTCTGGTTCCCTCTTCCATGCTTGAATCCGAAACAACAACCTATCCCAAGGCCTTGCCCTTATCCTTCCCTATAACAAAAAAGTATTCTCGTGTGCCGATCAGGTGGCCTGAATAGGGTGTGAGTACAACTTAGTAGTCCACCATTGGTGTCTAAACCTAGTCCAGTTAAAAGATAGTGCCTGAAACTTTATGAAGAAATAAAATACAATTCATAATTGAAATAGTGACCACATTGTCATTTAATCTTTAATCATCACATTAGGCCCAGTTTCAATTCATGTTTCTCATTTGAATCATCATTTAATATAATTAATCATTTGGTGTAGGTCTTCATTCCTAGCACTGCAAATCCCAATTGAATAATCATTCATTATTATCATTCTTTTGGTGTTAGTTATCATGCTTAGCACCATAATCTCATTGATTGTAGGTCGTAATGCCTAACACTCCTTTTCTCATTTGATGTAGTTCCTCATGCCTAGAACTCCCTTTTTTATTTAGTTTAGGTCTTCATTTATAACACCCCATAATTTTAAACTTGGATAACTGTTGGGGAGTAACGCCATGTCAAAGTCCCAACTTCTAAACAGTCTAGAATGCCATGTCTAGCATAAAAAAATCTCAACCATTTAATCATTAATTAATCCACATGAATTTTCCATATCATTCCAACACTAATCCAATGATTAGTTAAACAGTTCAAATTCCATTAGTTAACTCAAAAAGTTACTAAGCACATAATCTATTAATTAATCAGTCAATTAATTAATCAATCCAAACAATTATCATTCCATAATTAATTATTCACATTTAATTATCCATATCAAATATCAAATTTTCATAATTAATTCATATAATTAATTATCTTTGATCAACATTATGACACATAATTAATTCTCACAATTAATTCTATTTGGTCAAAATCATGGCACATAATTAATTCTCACAATTAATTGCCTTACATGGCCTACTTCATTATTGTATAATTAATTTCCCCAAATTAGATATCTTATCACAATCCAACACATATCTCAATTATAATATTTCAACCCATAATAAATCTCCAAAATATCTATCTGTGAAACCCCCCTTCATTTGATCTGTGATTCAATTCTCAATTAATCACTGAGAAAAACTCAATTCAATTCCACATTCCTATTTACTCCAATTTAAGAAATCAATCATCCAGAAAATCTAGAAAATAATAAACTCAAACACATATCAAAATCATGACTATGAGAGTTTGATTTAGACCACCTACATCGGTTTATTGATGCAAGTTATCCCAACAGAAATCCCCAAAATCCATGCGGCACAACATCAGTGATTAAGCTCTGGATCTAAATCCCTAAATCCAAAATTTAGATAAAAGGAATCAAGATATTGAAAATATTTATCTAGATCCACCATCCTATATCTAGATCTCAACTCATTGGTTTAGATCCAAGAAAACATGGTATATCTCCCATGAAAAGATCTAGAAACGATAAGAGAAAGAATGAGAGAAGCATCGGGATGAAATCCACTTACTAGGAGGAGAGAGGATCTTCAATATAGGCTTTTGATCTAAAATAATGGTGTTAAAATCACATTTTAATCCATTATTAAGTATTTTGGAAGACCTAAAAAATTTTCCTGCCCGATAGTAGGTCGAATTAGAGAGGTTTCGGGGGTTCAGATGTTTTAAAAACAATTTTCAGAATAAACTGGGCCACGAGCACAATTTCACCTAAGATTCCGCATGGCTAGCACGAACCTTGAACCAAACATGCAATATTACAGAGCTCGCATGGTTTGATGGCGCATGGTTAGTCAAAGCATTCACCAACCATTCCGAACTCCACTGTTGGCATGGTTAGCTTGCGCAGGATTTGTCCAAACCATTTGCAAACCATGCACAACCCCTATCTTCCCTAGTTTCTTAAAAAAATCACCCAAAGACACCCTAGGTCATACCCCAACCCAAATTTACTAAAATATCACCAAAATGTACCAGAAATATCACTTGAGATAACTCCAGAAAAGAATGGGATATTATAATATCCCCACCTTATAATAGCTCATCCTCGAGCTGCACTCCCGAACTTCTCTAAGATTCTGAGCCCAAAATATTTGGCCATTGAATCCTCATGTCTGCTTCCTATTCCCATGTTTCCTCTTGGAAAATTCCATGTTTACATAACACATGAATTAATGGGACAGTCTTCCCTGATAACACTTTCTCACAATGACCTAACACACGTATCAGATCTCCTCAAAGGACGCATCTATCTCGTGGTCAGCCTCTTTCACATCAATCATATGATAAGGGTCAGGTTGATACCTATGTAGTTTTGAAACATGTAAAACACCATGTATAGTGTTGAATTTATGTGGAAGTTCTAATTTGTATGCCACTGGCCCGATTCTATCCAGTACCTCAAATGGTCCCAAAAACTTGGGCGCTAACTTGACCTACCTTTGTATCCTATAATGACCCAATCTAGGTGACACCTGAAGGAATACATGATTATTCTCTTTAAACTCTAGGGGTCATATCTATATATTAGTATATGACTTTTATCTACTCTGTGTCATATCCATACATTTCTGAATTGACTTCTCCTGTTCTGATGTCTCGTGAATGAGACTCGGTCCCAACAACTCTGACTCATCCACCTCTAACCAACATAGTGGTGATATATAAGGTCTACTATAATGTTCCTCATATTATGACATCTGTATAGTCTTCAAATAACCATTGTTATAGGTGAACTCCACTAAATCCATGTTTTTCCCCCAAGAACCACCAAAGTCAAGCACACATGCTCGCATAAAATCCTTTAACACCTGTATGGTACGATCCCACTACCCATCTGTATGTGGGTGGAAGGACATAGTAAAAAAGACCTATGTACCAATAGGCTTCTTTAATACCTTCCATAAGTGTGAAATAAAGTGAAAATCATGATCTGAAACTATATTCTGTGGCACCCAATGAAAATTAACAATCTCTTGTATATACAGGTCTCCCAACTTCTCTACAGTAAAAGTTTCCCTGATAGGAAAGAAATATGATACCTTCTTTAATCTATCCACAATGACCCTAATAGAATTATTATCCTAAGAGTCTTTGGAAGTCATACCAAAAAATACATAGTCACGTCATCCCACTTCCATTCTGGAATAGGTAACAGCCACAATAGGCCTCCAAGTCATTGGTGCTCTTCCTTCACCTGCTGATAGGTGAAAAATTGTGTTACGAACCCTGCTATCTCCTTTTTCATGCATATCAACAAAAACTGTCATTGTAGGTCATGGTACATTTATTTCACACCAGGATGTAATGACCACCTTGGAACATGAAATTCTCTTATGAGTTCCTCTCGTATACTCGTCAGCACAAAAACCTGATTTTTCATATAGATGATCTCATCCTCATCTATTATCCATTCTAAAGGTGTCTCCCCACCTTAAAATCTTTCCCTTAAGGATAAACACTCTATATCCTCATATTGGATTTCCTTGATCTGTCTCAAGAGTTTAGAATCCATTACTACAGAAACAAGATTCATCCTCTCTTGACTCTCCTAAACTACCACCTACATTTCCGCTAGAAATGTCATCATCTTCCACTCCACACACAACTCATGTACCAGATGAGTCTAAGTTTTACCACTCAAGGAATAAACCACAATATTCCCCTTCTCGGGTGTATATGACAGTTCAAAATCAATGGATTTCATATACTCTATCCATATTAGCTGCTGAAGATTCAATTCATGCTGTGAAAATATATACTTCCAACTTTTTTGATCCATAAAAACTGTAAACTTTTCACCCAAAAGATGGTGTCTCCAATAGTTAAAGGCATAAATTACTGCTTCAGACTCGAGGTCATGCTTAGGGTAATTATTTTCAGGTGGCCTCAACTGCTGAGACCCATAAGCAACAACACTATCTCCTTACACTAACACAACTCTGAGTCCAATCCCAGAAGCGTCACAATACACCATGTATTCATCACTCGACTCAGGTAAGATCAAAATTGGCGCCAATGTCAGTTTCTTATTCAACTCCCAGAAAGCATTCTTCCGTGGTTATGTTCCATCAAACATTATCGATTTCTTTTTCAAACTAGTAAGTGGTACCGCCAATCGAGAAAATTCTTGTATGGACCTCCTATAATAACCAACTAATCCCAAAAAGGTTCTGATATTAAATTTGTTTTTGGACTTCTCCCAAGATATCACTGCATTCACTTTTTCTAGGTTCCTTGCCACACCTTCATCCAAGATGATGTGCCCTAAAAAGTGTACCTTGTCAATCCAAAACTAACATTTAGATAGCTTGGCATATAGATGATGCTCTCTTAGTGCTCCTAGGACGATTTCAAGATGTTAGTCATGATCATCATGAGTCTTAGAGGAAACCAAGATGTCTTCCATAGACTCCACCACAAACTGATCCATGAATGGATGAAAGATTTTATTCGTCAAGGCCATAAGTATTACTAGAGTATTTTTCAACCCAAAGGCATTACAAAAACCTCATAAAGGCCATACCATATCCTAAAAGCACTTATTGGTATATCAAAAGCCCGAACTGTCACCTAATGATACCTTAATTACTGATAGATCTTTGAGAACACAAAATTCCCCTTCATGTGGTCAAACTGATCATCAATACATGGAATAGGATATCAGTTCTTCACGGTCATTTTATTAAACTTATGGTAATCAAAACAAAAATGTAAACTCCTATCGGCATTCTTTGAAAAAAAAGGTGATCCCCAAGGAGACATACTTGGATGGATAAATACGTTATCCTCCAACTCCTCCAACTATGTTTTGAGCTCTTGAATCTCAGTCAGTGCCATTCTAAATGGTGGAATAGATACCATCTCAGCCGCTATCACGAGTTCAATAGTAAATTCCACATCTCTCTCAGATGAAAACCCTGAAAAGTATTTTGGAATGACATCATGAAATAGTTATACTACTAGTGGAAGGATGGATTGGATCCCACTCCAATAATCCATAAAAAGACTAGAATCTTGGTCTATGGTCTCTCCCGGTTGCTAAGTAATTGCCCTAGCTCTACTTTCATGGATATCCCATTCTCTGTGATGAACATACCAGTTAACCTCAGGAGATATAAAGGTCACTCTCCTATAGTAAAAATATATGTGGGATCGGTATTCCACTAGATAGGCCATACCTATAATTAGGACAAATCCTGTTATATAAAGGACATATATATCCCAAAGTAAATGATACTCTCAAATCTCTAGAAAACATCCCTTGAATAAATAGATATCCCTAGCCCGTGTTCCTAATGGTGTATTAATATTCATCACCCCGCTTACAGACTCCACCTCTAGGCTCAAAACATGGACAATATTTTCCGATATTAAGGAATGAGAGGCACCAGTATCAAACAAGGCAGTAGATGAAGTGTAAGAAACTAGAATAGTACCTCTCACTGTTGATGGACCAGCCTCTCTCTCCACAAGTTTAGGTTGCACTGCATGTAATTGTCTTGCCCCTCTTCGTTGTGCTGTCTTCTGACTCCGTAGAGTAGCACCACTATGCTGATATGGGTGATCATACCCTGAAGCAGCATGTCCACTTCCTCTACCACCTATACTAGCAGAACTCCAACTTCCAGACCTATATGACATAGAAGACCCCCTTCCCACACTATGGCTCTATATATCTTCTCACTCTACACCAACTTGATTCTTCTTCCTAAATAACATTTGTAGATGACCCATCTTTCACCAAAACTGGAACTCCACTAGTGGTTGTGTAAAATGTGTATGATGGTGTCCATACCTACCGAACTAGTGGAAAATCATGTGAGAATGATCCGGTGCAACTGTTTCTCCTGACTATCCAGCTTTCTTTCCACTGTCATGACTAAGGATACCTTGATAGAACTTCTTACTCTTGGAAGGCCCACTCCTAGATCATCCACCTAACTTTCCAATACTGGAAGACTCCTTCAGGTTACACTCTAAAATTAGATCCTGATTAACCACTTCTAATAATTTCTTCCGCATAAATATATTCAACTGGGACTTAATTTCACACCTATTTCTATCATAAAATTCTTTTGACAAATAAACCTCATCTACCACCAAACATTGAGAAAAAAATTTAAATCAATGGAATGTTCTACGTATTCTATTAGAGACATGATTCATTGGGTCAAATGCATAAACTCTGAAGTCCTATCTTGTATTAACGTCTCTGGATAGAAGTGCTCCAAGAAGTTATCCAGAATGTCCTTCCATAACATAACATCAGTCTGTCTAGATCGTACCTGGATGTCCCACCAGTGCTTCGCTAAAACTTGCAGCATATAAGAAGCCAACTTGACCATCCTCTAATCTAGAGTCTCTAAATGGTAATGTATCTTCTCAATGGATTCAATACAGAATTCATCTTCCTCGGGTCCACCTTCTCTAGTAAAAGTTGGTGGGTGCTACAAATGAAACTCCCTTCTCAACTTAGACATGATTTTTTAAACCCATCCAAGGATTCTCTCCAATAATTAAATTAAATAAGAAAATTTATCTCATAATTGTTTCCATTCATCCTCAACTTTTACTAATGGTTCCTCATGATCCTTTTCTGGAAGTTTTTTTTGGCCCATAACCCTCAGTATCTCCCTCAACAAGGGTCATAGATGCATATCTATACAAAGACAAATACATGTCTTAGGTATCATAATGTAACCTTATAAAATATACTTAAGAGGAGAAACTAACATAAAAAGTTTCAACATGTCCTTCCCCCTTTTTATCACTCACGATCTACACTGAGGAATTCTCACTACCCTCAACCATTCCACTCCTAGGTCTTGGTTAACATGGGTACATATATTATCATTAATTAATTCAACCATCAATTAATCACATTATATAAAATTAATTAATTCAATAATTAATTAATTAATCATATACATTTCATTAACCAAGATTCTCATTATACACCCATTTATTCTCATTTTTCATCATTATAAAAATCTCACAATAAGAAAAATAGTTTAATTTAAATAACTTACCCTAACCCCATTTTTCCTTGAGTCCCTAGAATGATGCATGTTACAATAACTCTGAGTTCTTAGAATGATGCATGCAGACTCAAGTATTGTGCCACTTTTCTCCATGAATCAAAATTCGACAATTATCAAAACAAATATCACCTCAAACCACAATTTTTTCATCCAAGGTGAAATAATATCCAACTGTAACAACTAAAAACAATCACAACAGTCCCACCCTGTGTATTCAGATTTTCCCCCATTCATGGGTTTGCAACTCCCATGCATGAGCTCATTACCAAGCATAAAATATTTCTAGTATCAAGTCTTCCATTCCAAAAATAGTAATAAAAAAGAAGATTATTGAAAGGAAAACTAATATGATACCACTTTGTGACGTCCTAACCCGGGAGCCACTGAACGGTGCCACGATCTGGTTGGCCACATGCCCTCAAGCACACCTCCCCTTAAGCTAGAGGGTGTCGACTAGTAGCAAGGGTCTGGTATGTCAGTCTTGGGGAGACTATATCCTATTTTATTAGAATTAAACACCTACAGCAAAAAAAAAACAATAACCAAGTGTGGAAGCGTATAAATAACCAGAACTATACCATGCCATATGAAAGTCAAAACCAGAGAATAAAATACTCATCTGAAAGGTAAACCATGATATAAAAATGCAAGTGTCGGGTGTCTGTAATGAAACTAAAAGTAAACACACAATGACTCCAAAATGGGTCACAGACCACATCTGGTTCCCTATCCCATTCTCTAATCCCAAATAATAACCCATCCCAGGGCCTTACTCATATCATGTTCTACAACAATAAATTCTTATCAGGTGCTGATCAACTGACCTGAATAGGGTGTGATTACAACTCAGTAGGCCACCACTAACAATGTCTAAAATGATTGCAGTCAAAAGATAGTGAATGAAGATTTATGAAGCAATAAAATAGAATGAATAATTTAAATAGTTATCACATTGTTTTTTAAATCTTTAATAATCACATTATTCCTAGTTTACATTCATTTTAACCATTTGAATCATCTTTCAATATCATTAATCATTTGGTGTAGGTATTCATTCCTAACACCCCAAATCCCAGTTGAATCATTATTCATTATTATCATTCTTTTGGTGTAGGTCATCAGTCCTAGCACCACAATCTCGTTATGTGTAGGTTGTCATGCCTCAAACTTTTTTTCTCATTCAGTGTAGTTCTTCATTCCTAACAATCCTTTTCTCATTTGGTGTAGTTCATTATGCCTAGAACTCCATAATCTCTACCTTGGATAACTATTGGGGAGGAACACCATGGCCAAGTCCCAACTTCTAATCAGTCTCGAACGTTATGTCTAGAACCTCAAAAATATCTTCCATTTAATCATTCATTAATTCATAAGAATTTTCCATATAATTCCATTACTAATAAAATGATTAGTTAAACAATTTAAAGGCCATTAGTTAACTCCAAAATTAACTAAGCACACAATATATTAATTAATTCATCAATTTATTAATCAATCAACACCATTCTCATTCCATAATTAAATTTCCACAATTAATTATCCATATAAAATATCAACTTGTCATAATTAATTCTTAAAATTAATTATCTTTGTTCAACATTATGACACATAACTAATTCTCATAATTAATTCTATTTGGTCAACATCATTTCACATAATTAATTCTCACAATTAATTATCTTACATGACATACATAATTATTTCGTAATTAATTAACCCTAATTAATTATAATATTGCAATCAAACCCATATATCAATTATAATATCTCAACCAATAAAAAATATCTAAAATAACTATTTCGGAAACCCCATTGGTTTGTTCTGTGATTCAATTCTCAACTAATCACATAGAAAAACTCAATTCAATCGCACATTCCTAATTACTTCAATTTAAGAAATCAATCATCAAGAGAATCTAGAAAACCATAAACTCATAAACATATCAAAATCACGACTATGAGAGTTAGATTTAGAACACCTAACATAGTTTATTTATATATGTTTTCCAAAATAGAAATCCCCAAAATCTGAGAGGCATAACTTCTTCGATCAAGATTCAAAACTAAATCTCTAAATCGAAAATTAAGATCAAAGGCATCAAGATCTTGCAAATATAGATCTAGATTTATAATCCAAGATCTATATATCAACACATAGTTTTAGATCTAAGAAAATAGTGATATCATCCATGGAAAGATCTATAAAAGATAAGAGAAAGAACAAGAGAAGAATCGGGATAGAATCCACTTACATGGAGGAGAGTGTATCTCAATCCAGAATTTAAATCTCAAAGAATGGTGTTCAGATCTCATTGTAATCCCTATAAAAGGATTTGAGAAAACCTAGAAATTGTCAAGACCATGGAAAGGTTAAATTAGAGAGGTTTCTGAGGTTTGGACGGTTTTAGAATAAATTTTTGGAATAAACTAGGCGGCCTGCATAGTTTCACCTAGGTGTATGCACGGTTAGGCCTAACCGGGAACCAACCATGTGGCCTTCCACTGCCAGAACGACTTGATGGCACAAAGTTAGTCAAAAAGTGTGCCAAACATGCCTACCTCCATGGTATACATAGTTAGCTTTCTCACGGTTTGTCCAAACCATGCACAAACCATGAACAACCCCTGTCTTCCCTAGTTTCTTAAAAATTTCACCTACACACACCACATGTCATACCCACACAAAAAGGTACATAAATAACAATAAAAAGTACCTGAAATCACACACGATATTACTCTAGAAAAGTCCGGGATCTTACATTTCTAGACAACAAAATAGTACACAGAATGAAACCCATATGTACACTCCATGTTCTAGTATTTAATTCACCCTGAATGAATTTGAAATTAATTCAATTCAAATGAATTTGTTACACAAAATGAATTTATTTACACACTGCATGTTGACCGGGCTATCCCAACACACAGTCATCTAAATTACAAACAATGTAACATCGATACATTTTGTATAGTCCTTTAGTCATAGACGGGCCATGCATCCTCTTACATGACCTACATTACTTGTAACTGTGCAACATTGAGACCACATGCTATATATCTCTTGTACACATAGTGTACTCCAACATTTTCCCTAGAAAAGTTACATGCCAGGTCCCTTGGATGTGGCGTAGATTGAAACTCAGACCAATACATGTCGTGTATCATCAAGGTACACACCGTTTACTTTTACCTAATTACACAAAATTGAATATTAATTTCTCATACTCTTCAAATCATATCAACATGTGTTATTTGTGGTGATTAAATTTACAAGACAAACCCTGTAATGAGTTATATATATATAGATGTATAATTAATTTCTATATAATGTTCAGATATTCATACTGTCTATAAGTAATATTACAGATATCACCCTCTACACATTGAAGCATACCACGCTACATAAATACCATGTGTTATGTGTGTTCATTATGTTGATAGAACATGCCATGAAATTATATGATAATCCATTTATTCCACATGTTTCTAGAGTAAAAGGTATACGTGTATAATACTTGTTATGTTGTTTAGATGAGTACTCACTGTGTTTCCTCGAAAGTAATTTTTTATTCATAGTAAATTTTAAATAAATTTAGTTAATTTGTTTTAATTTATAATCGATAATAATCTCAAGAAAAGTTTCTTGAGAATTAAGATTAAATAATTGATTAATTAAAGAAGATAACTAGATACATTAAATTCTCTAATATCTTAGGGATTAAATTCATAGATGATTTACACTTAGATCTTATACTTTTATCACTACCCAATTCCTTCACCATTTTATTATTAATTATAACTTGTGAAATAATGAGAAGAAACTTTAAAAAATTATTAATATGATCCACCAAGTGGAAAATGACATGGGGAAAGAAGATCCAAAGACCCTTATGGTGAATAAGAAATAAAAGAACAAAGATAAGATGCCAAATACTCAAAAAAGTCTAAATCTCAGAAGCAAAATCCTTCTAATAAGAGAATCATGAGGTAGAGTAAAGAAAATGAAGAAAAAAAATTTTCATGTGGATAGAAAAGAAACATGAATAAGAACTACACCTAGAAGCAAGGGGAAGATAAATGTTTGTTTTTATCAAGTTTAATCTTTCAATATTTACAAATTAGAATTATAGAATCTTATAGTGCTCAAATATATATCAAAATGTTGAAACCAATTAGATTCCAAAATATTCCTAGAGGAGAGGTGGATTTGTGATCTTGAGTTTTTGAAAGGATAACTAATTTAGTCATTGGAGAATACCACATTTCATTTTTAAGAGTAACGATTTTAGTTTTATAGATTATTATTATATACCAATTGTTACCAAGAACATATTGTTTTGTATCTATTCTAGATAAATGTGTTATTATTTTTAAATTTTGATATAAAATTTATTTCTATTATAAAGAAAACAAATGTAATGGTTTTTCAAAATTGAAAAATGGTACTTATTTATGAAATTATGAAAACTAAATTTTTTCAATAATGAATAATGTTAACATGACTCATATAACACCCATCCTTGGAATTACCATCTTGGTCATGTAAATGAGAAGCGTTTGAAAAAACTCTATCAAGATGGTTATTTATACTCTTTTGAGCTGAAACCACTTGAAAAAATGCATTCTTATTTATAGGAAAAAATGAGGAAACCACCATTTTTTGGATAGGGATAAAGGGCTACAGATCTTTTAGAATTGGAAGACACTTCTATTTGTGGAATATTTATAATAAAATCTATAGGTGGGTATTCAAACTTCATAACTTTTTGTGATAACTTTAGTATATATGGATATGTTTACTTAATGAGGTATAATTATAAGTCATTTGAGAAATTCAAATAAATTTGAGGATGAATCAGAAAATAAAATATGAAAGAATATAAATAATCCATGATTCGATTGAGGTGGTAAATATCTTAACCAAGAGTTTATCAAATTTCTTTGGGAGTCTGGGATCCTATAACAAATCGCTCTAATTGACACACCATATTTGAATAGTTTTAGTGAATGTAGGAACAATACCCTGTAATACATGGTAAGGTCAAGTATGATTCCAGGAGATATTCAATTATCATTTTGGGGGTATGAATTAAGAGCTGTACCATACACACTAAACTGATTACCAAATAAATTTGAAAACAAAATTACCTTAGATTTATAAAGTGGAATAAAACCAGTTTTTTCACAGAAAGGTGGTATGGTGTCACATGAAATTTTTTAAGCCCTTATTAATAAAAAATAGGACCCAAGGGCACAACTTGTTCCTTTATTGGGTATCGTAAGGAGATAAAGGGATACTACCTATACAACCTGTAACATCCCAGGTAATTATAGATTAAGAAATTCTCATATCTGTTAATATGTATGAAATAGATAGTAATTTTAATTTAAAGGGGGTGTTATGTCTGATATTTTACCCTACACACACTAATGGGTTTCTTCTAAATCCTACATTTCACACAAGACTAAGTCATATTTAAAAATAATATATTATTAATATTATTATTTTAAGTGGTTGAAGTCACTTAGAAATTGTATTGGAAGAAAAGAACATAGGTAACTATATTACACTTATAACTTTTTATACTTTTCTTTACTTTCATCCAATAAATTATATGGGCTTAAAAATAAGAATAAATCAAATTTTAAGCATAAAAATATCTAATATTTTTAAAAGGTTTTTTAAAATCCTTTTGACGGAGAACCAATTTTAAATCAAGTTTTTTTCACTTTTATTAAATTTTTATTAAAAATTAATCTTATTATTTGGAAGATGAGTATCAAAATTTACTTTGGTGAAATTTTTGTATTTTTTTGATAAAATTCGTATTGTAATGAATAGTAAAAAATACCAAGTTTTATTTCAAAAAAGATTTTTCTTCTAATTTATTTATATTTTCATATTATCCTTTTAATTATTTATAAATAATATTTAGATTAGTTTTTATATTTTAATAATATTTTGGATTTTTGAATAAATTTCATTGCGAAATTGAATAGAAAAACTATACGAACTTTTGAACATTTTTCTTAAAAACATGTTTTCTTATTCCTTCAACAGGATCAATTTTTAACTAATTTATGAAAATTATTTTTTAAATTCATAAAAATAAATTCCTTATTTGGAATCATAAGGAGAAAATTATGTAAATATGTCCCTTTTATTTTTGGACATTATAAATAGTAACTGTCGTAATTATTTTTTATTACCACGGTTAATGGTAAATCATGTAATTAAAGGTTAAAATAATATTATAAATATTATAAAACAACCCTAAGCCTTTTAATAATCTTATTGGATGATTTATTTTTGACCAATACAATCCTGAGGCTAAACGTGTGTCCTTTAGAAGCCACTTGGAAGTGATTATGACACTTATAGCATTTTATTTAAAGTAAAGAGCGAGATGTCATAATCATGTCTCTTATTACTAAAACAATTTTTAATATGGGGTTATATAAATAATATTTTAGACTATAAATATTATATATAGATCTAAAAATACTAACTACATCATTTTAATTTATTTATAATCTTTAGGAAATAAATAATTAATGAAAATGGTGACACAATTATGATGTAGTAATTTCTTAATTAATGAATGAATCAAATAAAAGATATATTAAATATTGAAATAAATATAAGTTGATATAATTTATGCCATAAATTAATTTTATGGATGTATTTTACATGTTTATGATTATTTTAAGGAGTTTTTTTTTCAAAATTATCTTGCTATTATGATATTTTTAAAAAGTCAACTAAATAATAGTGTTAAAATTAAATCTATTGGTATTTTAAAATATAAAATATTTTCTTAATTGTTATAATATTAAAAAAAAATATATTCAAAAAAAGAGTTTATATAAGTCTATAAATGTCATTAATTACTCATTAATTGGTCTTTTGGAATGTTATGGTAATTATTTTAACTCCCAAAGTGTAAATTATTTGATAAAATAGTAAGGGTTACAAGGGTTAAAACAACGATATAAGGATAAAAAAATGTTATAACGTTTATAATTTCAATTGGATTATTATATTTCAAATCATAATCGTCCAATATTATAAATAAATCAATTTTTAACCATTTTTAATATAAAATTAATTTATTTTATTTTAATACTTTTAATAATTCCAAGTGTGACCCTCCACTCTCCTATAAAAGGGCACCCATTCCTCTCTATTACTTACACTTAAAAAACCTTTTGGTTTGGAAAATATTTTTCCAAGACCTTCCTAGAATCATTCTCTATATAGTTGGATCATTATTTTAGTTATAACACCCTCCTTATAGGTGTTAAGGTGTTAAGAAAGGTATTGATCCGAAGGAAAGGTAATGTTTTTATTTAAGTGTTTCTTTATTATTTATTCTTCCACTTACTTAAAATATTCTTTATCGGTGATGAAATAATAATGCCATTATCTTAAAAATAATTATATGTTATTATGTTAATAAAATCAACGAAATCTAACTTCACATCAATTAAATGGGAAAGAAATTAAGAATTCATGTGTACGTGTGAACTATCAGCTCCACAAACTGATCTAATTAGGTTCCCTTAACCATATCCAATGAGAGGTTATTATATTTAAATTAATGTTAATATGAAATATCAATGACATATTAATCATTATAAGATAATAATATATCAATTATGTTCTTACTTTATATGTACATAAAATTTATAATGTCATTTGTGCGTTCGTGTGAACTATCACTTCCACGAATTGATGAGATCTATTTTTATTCACTACATCACTTGTATAATAAATATTAGAATATTTAAATGATTAATATTATATTAATGGTGTTATGATCATATTTTAAATATAAAATAATACTTACCTTCTTTCCATAATTATTAATGAAAAATGGAAAACATTACTCATGCGTAAATACAACCTACAATCCCCATGATTATAACATTGTAAATTTTTAATAACCAAAATTAATGGTTTGATTTCAAATTATAATTTATGTATATAAAAAAAATGATATCCTGGATATTATATAATATATGATGGAATTATGATCACATGGACTATTGACATCAAACCGAGTTCATTTTCCACTCAAGTACAAAATATCGACAAAACGTATGATTTGAAGTTTAATAATAATGTACTTTTTATAACATGGAAATAAGTGATATAAAGAGAATAATAAAATTTAAAATAGTCCCAAAAAAATTATAAATTTACACAATTTTATTATTTAGGAAGATAAATAACGTACAAGACAAGTTAGACTCAAAGTAATGGAATTCATCTCAATATCCTTTCGTGGAAGAATAATTTGATAATATAAAACAACATTTTTTATAAGGTGTATAATCAACCCGTTTGAATATTAATTTCATTAAAATATTTTAAAAGGTGTATTTTTATAAGAAGTGTTTGACTTTCTTTATGAAATGACTAAATTATCGTTTTTAATGTATTTGGTGACAACGACATCACCGCCACCATTACTATAATTTGATATTTGGATTCCTCTATAATCCTTATTGTTTTTAAAAGGGAAAAGAAATCTCGTATTCTATTTTTTGGTTATTTTGGTATTGAAAATGGTTTTGAAAATTGATTGAAAATTTAAATTTTTTGAAATGATTTCCTCTTATTGAAAATGAAATTTTATTAGTGAAATGTTAATAATATCAATCTTTTTGGTGTTATGATTATAAAATTGTACTTGGACATTTTACATGTGATTAAATGATAAAAAATATGGGTGTTTCCTTGAGAAACCAAATATGGGTTTTTCTATGATAAACTAAGGATTAGTGGTTACGTTATAACCTCCAATGCATTGGTTAAGGAAGTCAGTTGTATGACTGTTCCATTTTTAAGAGTGATATGTATGGAATTCAACCGTATGGTAATTCCATTTAAGTTTAATTGTGTCCCAAGTTATCTTTATATGTGATGTTTTCTTGATATGGGTTTTATGGTAATATTTTGATTACAAAAAAAAGGTAAAAAGGGATTTATATTCCACAGAATGTTTTTATAACATATTTAAATTAAAAAGTGTTAGTTTATGATAAAGTATTCATGGTTTACATGTTTTTGGCAGGAATAATAGTTTTCCTTCTTTGTTTATCCCTAACTGAACTTTTTATACTCATCCAAGGTTTTGAAAAATTTTCATAGGATTTAAGGGAGAATAGAGTTGAGGATGAGATCAAGTAAAAGTTATAATGATTAAATATTAAAAAAAACAATGTTTCATTTAAAAATATTTTTTGGGAAAGAAATGGATACTGTTGGAAATGTCCACTTTTTATTTATATGATTTTTTATATACAAGTTATGGCATAATTCTCTAAGTCACGAAACATAAAGAGATCCTAAATGTGAAATAAAGAATAATTATTAACTTAAATCCAGATTATGTAATGTATAAGGTCGGTTCCTTATAAAACCCCTTAGAAAATAAAGTGAGTACCACTAGACAAGTCATATTTCTTGAGAGGAAGAAAATCCTAAAAAAAGGATAGTGGGAGAAATATTGACTTCAATGAAGTTGATACTCAAGATGTACATGTGTTTGTACTAGAATAGATTCCAATGATCACCATGGAAGAATTAGTTCCTGAAGCACAAGTACAACGTAGAATCTCTAGAGAGATATGGTTTCATATTTACTTAATATTATGAATCCTTATTGGTTGAAAATGATGAACCTCTTCCCTTTTAGGAACTTTTTGAGATATCAAAAGATACAAGATGTCAAGAATCCTTGAATTTGGAAATGGATTCCATGAATCAGAACCAAGTTTGGGTTTTGTTTGATGCCCTAGTTTATTTAAATCTCATAGGGTGAAAAGGAGTATTTAAAATATAACTAGACATGGAAGTTAATGTAAATACCAATAAATAAAGGATAGTGAAGAAAGGGGTGAAACAACATTATGGAATTGACTATGATGAATAATTTTCCCATGTTTCAATGTTGCAATCAATTTTAATGCTACTTTCTATAAAAGATTACTATGTATGTTAAATTTGGAAGTCAGATGTCAAAATAGTTTTCCTTAATGGGGATGTTTAGGAAGAAGTATACATAACATAAGTAGAAGTATTTGTGACTCAAGGTGATTTCAATAGATTATAAATGACACATAGAACCATTTATATATTAAATAATGATTCAAGGTCATGGAATATTCAATTTTATGAAATTATAAATGATTTTTTTCATTAGGAATAAATTGGAGTCATGTGTTTATAAGAGGTTTAGAGGGAATGTGATCATTATCCCAGTAGTATATATAAAAGAAATGTTACATATTGAAAATAAAATAATAATATTATTGAATGTTAATAAATTTTTAAACACATGTTTCACAATGAATGAATTAGACAAAAAAGAAAATATTATAGGGATCAAGATCATTTTTGGTATATCCAAGAGGCTTCATAGACTAAGTAAAGGTACACACATTTACTAGATACTAAATACATTTATTATGGAATAGTCCAGGAGGAGATTGGTTCCAATGTCACATGGTATACATCATTATATGAATTTTCTTCCATATACACAATAATAGAAAGAGATAATGAGTATCATACTATATGATTCAGTGATAGGATCAATCATGTATGCCCTTCTCTGTACTAGAATTCATGTTTCTAGTGCATTGAGCCTAAAAGGAAAATATCAAGCCGATCTAGGAGAACAACATTGGTCTGCAACTATGGATATCCTTAAGTATTTGAGAATAACTAATGATATGTTCTGAGGGTATATAAGAGATGAGGATCTAGTAATATGGGTTTATAATAATTCTAGTTTTCAAATGCTTTATAAAGATATGAAGTCACAGTCAGGATATGTTTTCTATCTCAATGGAGGAGTTGGGTTTTGTTAGAGTTCAAAGAAGAAAGTTGTTTTTGATTCTATATCAGGTTATGAGTATATAGCATATTTTGATCAAGCCAAGTAAACTATATGGATATTAAACATTTTCTAGGATATTGATGTGGTTCCTATAAGTAAAGGCCCTATCGTATTGTATCATGATAACACTACAATGTTGACTCTTGAAAATGAGCCAGGGTCACACCAGTAGACAAAGCACTTACTCATGATGTATGAAATCTTGATGAATTTTTCTAAAAGGGTTAATGTCATAGTTAGAATATTTCCCATAGAATAAAACATGGAAGACACCTTGGATAATTCCATATCTCAGTAGTAGCATGAGTATCTTGTAATGGCATACATATTGATGATTATGAAATGTTTTCCTTTAGTGTAGTGGGAGTTTCTTGGTGTTGGTTCCATCGAACCAACTTCTATTTAATTTATGATAATATATATTAATTTTTTGGAATATTAATAAAATCTTTATCTCGTAACGATTTCCCTTCTATGATACATAATATGTGATATTTTCCAAAGAGTAGCTGTCGAACTGAAGGATCATAATTGTTTCCTGCTATGTTAAGATCCCATAGGTTTCATGATAGTATTATTAAATGTAAGTTCTATAGAAAGATGAAATACCTTGAGGGACACAAATGATATAGGTTATCATGGGCGGGGACTCAAAATACATTAAGTCACCTTCTCATGGTGTATGCCATTGGTAATATCCATTGAAGGATATTAAGAGAAGAAGACCCACTACTAGGAAATCCACATTTATATGTGTCATTATATGTTTCTATCTATGGATGTGTGTATTGATACTTATATATTAATATTACTATTAATGAGTATTATATGTCATGTAGTTTGATGTATTGATGAAAACCGTGATGATATATGTTCATAGTGAGGTAAGATATGTTGATTCCATCATAGTTAATATTTTATTAATGAATAATGCAATAAAGGATTTGTCCTGTATGTTTTATAATGAGACTTTATATCTCAACTCCTTTAATGGAAATGATATAACAAAAATAAATCCATGATCATGGCGTTCTATTGGAAATTTCAATTTTAAAAAAGTCTAAGAAAGAGAAATTGAGAACATAGGTTGATGGCACCAACAAGAAACCTTCTTATTAGATATATCACAATAAAGGGATTATATTACTCTGTAATCATACATATGAGGTTGTATGTCATTTTAGAATTAACTGAATTCCCTATGTGTGACTTTTTGTTTCTTTTTATGCTAACTTTGGACTTGGGTTGTTTTTCTAGGTGCTATTGAGAAAGGGGCTGAGAGGGTTACACACTAAGTGTATCTAAAATGTCAATAAAATTATAATAATATTTTACAGGTCGAATAAATAATATTCGCACACATGGTTTACAAGTTATTCATGTTATCTTGATCATATATATTTCTTCACTGGTATTCGAAAGAATATTATGTGGGTAGACCATTTAATAAATATATATTTTCTATTTAGTGAATTTAATATTTACATATTAATTGGTGAATAATGCATGATATTTATTTATTCAAAAAATATTAACTATTCAAGGCTTGATAAATATGGTGGAGGAATGATGGACTGAGTTTATTGTTATAGTGATAAATAATATGTATATTGAATATTATTTGAATAAATAATATTTATTTTATTTTTTTGAGTTTAGAGAATTATATGAAATAATATTATTATTATTTTTATTATTGACTTGGGGTTCTATTGGGATTATAAGAATAATAAAATGAACATGTACACTTTTTATTTTCTAATCCCTGCATTATATATACCGAATTGTATTATTTTCTTAAGAGATATAATTCCATACTATTATGCACAATGAGGTCTAAAAATAATCCAATCAAATCTGTAGAGAGACCACATCAATGAATTATCTCAACAATTGAGAGTGATCCTCCTACACCATGACTCTAGCGTCTAGAGAGATCCAAGAGATCCCTTCCATGACACAATTATTAGGGTGATTAAAGTAGAATGACACAAGATATAGGATCTGTCATGCCAGTACATGGATATTTCTATGATGATGTTTATAGGTTAGTGTAAGATGTGTGGACCACCATTGGAGGGAATTTATTATTGATTCCATCAACACTATGATAGTACTAAGAGAATATATTTTTCAAATCCACAAATAAAAAAATATTTTATTTCAAGGTAATTCTTTAATTTCTCAAATTAATTATAAATAATATGTAATGATCATGAACTTTGGTTTTAGAATTTATCTATTGTCATTATAATTTGACTAAATTCCACTTTTCTTGGTGTTTATTATCATGTAAATCACATATTAATCATCAATCAAGACAAAAATATGTGTTGGGAATGTCCCATTTGATACTTTTTTTGCACCGAGAACCTACACCTTCCACATTCTTGACATATAAAAAGATGAATCTTTTATCATCAATGGTCTTCCTGATACTCCATTTTTCTTTTGTTTATTTCATCTAGAAACTCACCTATGTTCAATTTTTTAATCATATACCAAGATAAATGGTTATTCAAAATAAAAATATTTCACATTACACCACCCATTTAATTTGGTTTATTAAGAGGAAAATCATTTTTTTATATGTCACATTGAGCATTAACATGAATCCTCTTGGTTCCATCTACAAAATAAAACCCAAAAGAATAATGTGATAAAATATGATCATAGTGATTAATCATATAATCATGAAAAATTGTTAATATGATGTTTAAATAATGATACTTTCTATTAAATACCTGACCCATTTTGTTTAACCTAGGTCATCCCTGATCATAATATATTCAAATCCTTCATAATTATTTACAAATAATGTGTGAATTAATGCCTGAATATACCCTAGGAGTTTCAAGCAAAGTGAATAGTCTTTGGCCCCCTCATCTTACACTGATGATGATCAAGTTAATACCCAATCAGCCCCATTTCGATTTGACACTCTTAGGATAATATATGAAAAAACCATATCCACTTTCTATTATCCAGGTAGGTATTAATTTTCTAGGAAACAACACTCTTATTTATTATAACATAGGATGTTATTCCATGTTTCAGATTTTTTGAAGGGTTCTAACTAATGTTTTCTCATATTATTTTCAAAAAATTACTAAAACATAATTTTATACAGAATTAGGGAACCCAAAAATTTCCTATATAAATACTACATCATATTAGATTAATATTAATTTCAAATCATTATGATCCATTCTAGAACCATATCGGATTTTTGTGTTTAGAAAAAATGGATACATAAAGAACTGGTACATTAATAATCTATAATCTCCCACTTAGTTCATTAAATCTAAAATTTTCCTTGGACCTATCATACTTAAAACTATTCTTTATATCCTAGAAAAAACTAAATATATAAAAGGTAGTGCTTTGAAGTTCATTAAGGGAAAACAGAGATATATCAATCAATGATTATATATAAGAATATTAATGTAATAAAAGTATGAGAAACTAGGATTGAAATTTTTAATTCATACCTAATAATTCATAGATCATAATAATTAGTTATGTTTTAAATATTTCTAGTTCATAAGACATAAATAATAAAGGTATCATAGAAAATTTGTTATGATAGTATATCATTGGAAAAATATCATATAAAAAATAGTAGAAGAAAGTTTGGAATAATCATAATTGTAGAACCATATCGGATTTTTGTGTTTAGAAAAAATGGATACATAAAGAACCGGTACATTAATAATCTATAATCTCCCACTTAGTTCATTAAATCTAAAATTTTCCTTGGACCTATCATACTTAAAACTATTCTTTATATCCTAGAAAAAACTAAATATATAAAAGGTAGTGCTTTGAAGTTCATTAAGGGAAAACAGAGATATATCAATCAATGATTATATATAAGAATATTAATGGAATAAAAGTATGAGAAACTAGGATTGAAATTTTTAATTCATACCTAATAATTCATATATCATAATAATTAGTTATGTTTTAAATATTTCTAGTTCATAAGACATAAATCATAAAGGTATCATAGAAAATTTGTTATGATAGTATATCATTGGAAAAATATCATATAAAAAATAGTAGAAGAAAGTTTGGAATAATCATAATTGTAGAAATTTTATGTCAAGGATTCCCACCAAAACATTCAGTACATGTTATATTTAAGAAAACCACATGTGAAGATACTTAGGGATTGTGATAACCTACTACATACCCTATTTTGGGCTTTGGATAACATCATATGTATCCTATTTTGGGTTTTAGAGAACCTCCCATGTACCCTATTATCTCATAAAACATTAACATTTATACAATTCATTGGATAGATATAACATACCCACATGTCATGTAATCACAATCCATTCATATGGATTCCACAAGATCATGAAAACATTTATCATTCCCTCAAGTATTATCATGGGGAAAAGGAAATGAGTTTCACCAATATTTTTTATTTATAATTAAAAACCATCTAGAGAAAGAATAATGATAGAAAAATTTTATTATATACCCATTAGATCATAATAAAAATCCAATTATATTGTTATAGATGAAAATACAGTTAAAATATCACTGGGACTTTTCTTCGAGAAAAAACCCTTATTAATTTAAAATAAAATATATAAAAATAAAAATAATCAGAAATATTAGGAAAATTTTATTATTTAAATATAACCAAGTAATTTTTTAAAGTATTATTATATTAAAATAGAATTCATGATGGTTGGAAATTCTATTCATGTGGTGTAGGTTATAACAATTATTTCTTTCATATTTTATGTAAAAACATAGAAGTACCTCATTCATAAAATGACAAGAAGTATAATTTTTACAAGACTTGATGAAATAAAAAAAATGTTAAAAATGAATTTATAAAATCATTAGTTAATGGTAAAAACATTCTTAATTTTTTTAAATATGATATGCATATAGAAAAAATGATTCCTGGTCAAATAGAGAAATAAAGTCATTTTTATTGAAAAAAATTATTTGAGTCCCATGAGTACTTAAAGAGAATGGACTGAAAGGAAATCATGTATTATATAGAAATATATATATATATATGATAATAAAATATATAATACTTAGGGTAGATATATAATATAATATAAACATTCGAAATTTAATCCAAAACAATCTTGGTAAAACGTGAGATTGTAACGTTAAACTTTGACTACTAAACTTTTGAGTCATTAATCCCCTGAAATAAACAAAATCAGGTGAAAATTTAAGTACCATGAATAAAATAATATTAATGATACCACATATCATATGTGAATTAGATAAACCTTATAAAATAACATAGGGGTACAACATAACCTGTGTCCCAATGAAGACAATTTCAAATGGTAAACCCTTACCACATTGGTAAATTTTGAATCAAATACCCTTGGTCGAAATAATTTGAATTATATAATTAGATAGATTAAATTAAGAATTATAAATTATATAATATGTTAAATTTTAATTATATAAACCTCCTAAACAAAAATAGGTGCATAATATCAAGCATGTCCCAACAAAACAAAATTGAGGCAAAAAACCCTTACCAAATGTTCAACTTGATTCATATGTTATAAAACCACCTATATAATAAATTTGGATTTAGAATAATTATATAACATAATTTTTTAATTATATCATATATTATCTAATTATGAAATTTCAACAACCATTTATTAATAATTCTTTACAAAAATCAACATTTTTTGGTGTTAACTATTTTATTTTTCATGTATGTTTCGTCTCTCCAATTATGGTCCTCACACATTGATCATTTTTACATCATATACATAATTTTAATCATTATAGTAGTATAAAATTTAATCATTATATAAAATTTTACAACCATTTACATAAATCAGTGATGAAAAATAAATTACATCACTTTGTAGAGATGGTAGTTCGCATACACTCGAGAGTGATGTTCCCTCTTTTTGATGGATATAATGAAAAATACATAAACAATACTTAAAATTTATAGAATAATTATTATATCACATATATAACTTATAAACATAAAATATATATATTCTAATATCCATGTAAATAAGAAACTAAAAACAAATCACATCGCTTCGTGGAGGTGGTAATCCACACATATATATGAGCGATGCTATTATTTTCCATCAAATGGGATGTTAAGAAGGTAAATAAGAAATTATAATTATAGAAGAATAATTATTTCATAAGTATAATTTTTAAAAATTAAATATATCATAATAAACAACCATGAATTATGATAACACAAAGTGAATCATATCACCATGTGGAGGTAGAAGTTTGCACATACACACGATGGATGCTTTAATTTACCATTTTATAGAAAAGTGGTGGAAAATATTTCTTGGTTAATCAGAATAAAATAAATGTATATTAATGACACAATTTTCATATTTATTATTTTTTGATATAATTGGTTTATTGGATATGAGTGATGAAATAAAATTGAAGGAGTTCTGTTAATATTTATACTCATTCTTAGACATGCCTCCTTTGGCTTACTAATTAATTGTTAAATGTTCGGTATTATTATTATAAAATGGGATTAGGGGATAAGATAAGGAATATATATAGTATTTTTGGAAATAATCGGCTGATATAGAAGGATAAAATTTCATAAATAGGTGAGGATAAAATGTGTAGTTTTATAAGTTAGGCGTGAGACACATATTGAATTACTTAAAATATTTCAATAATATATGGTCATATTCATGATAATGTCGTGTAAAATAAAAAATTATTGAAATATATAGTAATATAAGGTTTAAATATTTTATAAAATAATAATTAATCATGTTTATGTGGAATTATTATATTCATTACTTAGTTTAACACCCTCAGTAAATCTATTTTATCCTTAATCATGGTGTCAAAATTTTATAGTTTGTTTTTCTACTCATTATCATAAAAAATTGACTTAGTCATATTAAATTATATTATTTGTTATTAATAAAAGTATTTAAACCATTTTACCATATTAAATATCAATATTTTGTGTAATTTATTTTTAAATATGCATGAAAAATTCAATGACAACTAGTATTTAGAAAAACAAAAATTTTATGGATAAAATTGAATTTACATTGATTCTATGCATTGTGAATTATGTAAAATGAATGTTAAAATATTTTATTAAATATTTAATTATCATTTTTAAATAAAATAAATAATAAAATAGATATAAATTTAATATATTAAGATAAAAAACACATTATACGCATAAAAACTATTTTTAGAAAAAAATGTGTTTCTAACCCCAAAAATAAACTCGTGCCAAATTAATGTATAATTATGATTTATTTTAAATTAATTATATTATTTATAATAAATTACTAATTATTATTATTATTACTTAATTCAAAAAAATTTAACTTTTAAGTTACTTGATTTACAGAAAATTAATCCCACTTTTACAAAAAATTGTATTTTTCAACATTAATTGAAAATTATAACTTTTTAGAAAACTAATATAAAATCACCATAAGATTATATTGAAACTCTTATTTCATAAATGAATTTTTTTTCCTGAAATATAATTTTTTAAATGATATAAATTAGTTATAATTTATGCTCAAAAATTGCAATAAGAACCATTTTTGGAGAAAATATTTTGTTCAATTATAAAATGACATTAATGAAAATTTGGTACAATATATTATGAATAAATAAATAAATTTATATTATAATAAACCTATATACATATTTTCATAATGTTTTTATTCGTATTCATACCTTCAATTATATTTCTAGGTGATAATGGTAATATTAAAATAATATTTCTATAGTATATCCTTGTTTAGTTAAAATTAGGTGGTGCGTGTTGAGAAATCCATCGAGAATAGTATTATTTTAAAAACAATTATGGACGTCACAAACATTTTCTTTAATTTTATAATAATTTTTTATTTATATAATTTAATATTTTATAGCCAAGAACCAAGGCCATCCCTGGTGGCGTGTTGATGCTCGAGATTGTGTCTTTTTAATATGTTTTAAAAAAACTAAAAGAAGTGAGGAAATTAAAATTATCTAAATTAAAACAATATAATTAAAATTATTTGTCACTAAAAAATGCAATTGGTTTTAATATTTATGTGTGATGAATAGAATTGAATGTTTACAAACATCTTGAAATATTACTTATTTTTAGAAATTCATTATGTTTAGGGAAATTCCTTGGTTACGATTTCATTGAAATTCCAATTATCCTATAACCCATTAAAATAAGATACATGGACCAAAATATTGGTGTAACAACTCATAATCCAATATAAATACCATTTTTTTGAC
Organism: Viscum album; assembly: GCA_963277665.1. Taxonomy (NCBI): domain Eukaryota; kingdom Viridiplantae; phylum Streptophyta; class Magnoliopsida; order Santalales; family Viscaceae; genus Viscum; species Viscum album. The sequence continues at coordinate 1,914,980,158 of OY728155.1, forward strand.
TAAGGGGATTCATTGGTACTCTAATATATTATGTTTCAAGAATTATGTAGTTGCTTGAGCCTTTTATTCAGAATAGAAAAAGCTCCTCACTCAAAAATCACAAGGCAATCAGTTTTGAAAGATATTTTAATTAATAAAGCAAGAAAAAAGAGAAATAAAAGTTGAAATATTTTAATATAAAAATAGTTTATTTATATTAAATTTCAATTAACTTAATATTATAGACTGTTAGTGTGATGGAACATCCTTTCCAATTATTTACCCCTCACAAAGACAATCCTTGATTTGGCTAACTAGTGAGATGATTGGGGATAGAATATATCTCATTCTTTATATGATATCTAATAATAAGGGTATATATCTCTAAAATATCTATAATGACTTTATATAACAAATTTTATTCAATTATATGATTTATTTTTCCCCCATTTTTTGAACATTTAAATGAGATACCCAAGGTGTCCATTTATAAGCAATGTGGTAGGTGTTTTTCGAACCCTGTTTATATAATACCACATGGAATATGTTATTGTGATTTGAAATAATATTTTATGTATTATGAAAGTAATTTTTTTCCATACCTATTCAACATATCGACACCAAATTTTGAGGAAATTCAGGTTCTGGAACTTGAGTTATGTCGAAAATATAGAAGTGACCTCCAGACTTTGAATAGTAGAGAATATAAGAAATGATAAAACATGTTGGGTATAAAAATATAGGAATTGGGATTATAAACAATCTAAGGAATTATATCCCACATGGTTATTCATTAACCAAACAATTTTTAGTTAAATCATATAGATAAAATATAAATAATGTGGATTTCACATCACATGTGTTCAAAGAATTTCATGATGTTTTTATCAGTTTTGCATGAATTCAGTCATGGAATCTATAAATCACTAAATAATTACATTAAGAAACTTAAAAATGTAAATATCCATTTTTAAATAATTTTAGATAAAATAATTAAATTAATTAAGATATTTAATTGATTATAAATTTAATATTTTTAAATAATAGTGATATAATGGTGGAATTGAATTGTGATTTGTGATGAGGTATCACTTATAAAAACCTTGGTAGTGTTAAGATATATCATTTAAATTTCTTATTTTATTCATTAATTATATTTTATAGAGTGATAGTCATCATAAGAATATTAGTTAATTTTTCAGTCAAAAGGAAAAAAGAATTATTTCTATCTTAATTGGGGTTTCATGCATTATACTATTTTATTTAGGATTTTGACCACAAAATTACAAAAATTTATTTCAAAAACATAACTTCATTTTGAATTAATAATTAAAAAATTAAATTAGGATTATATTTAAGCAAATTTTAGAATGTTTTATTTTTCAATGAATAAGGATTTTTTTGATATTTATTGAAAATCTTGTTTTATTTTCAAGAATTTTGAGATTCACATTCTATTTTAGACTAGGTTTAAAATTTAATTTGTTACCTTTAATTACCATAATATAATAAATGTTATTGGAATCATCATTGTAATTAATTTGTAATGAAATAATTTTTAAATTTTAAAAGGCGTTAATCTGAAAAATAGTTTTTTGTTGAATTTTGTGGGTAAAATTTGAAATAATACTCTAAATATTATGTGAATTAAATTTAATAAAATGGATTCAATATTTTCAATTATAATAATTAAGATTATGTAATATGGAAAACTTAATTTTTGGTCATCATGAATAGTAAAAATGTTAAAATATCTTATTATAGTCAAAGTTAAAGTAGTTTTCTAGGGTTAAACTAAAGAGAAAAGTGTTCAAATGAAATATTTTTTTTTCTAAAAAATATTTCACGGACATATTTAGACCATATATCATATCATATTCTAGAATTATTTCAGTTTGATTTATTTAGTTTGAGAAATACATGAATATATTTTAATCTTTTTAAAAATTCCAAGCATGTCCCCTCTTATACTTATAAAAGGATATCCCATCCTCTCATATCCACATTTTAAAAGCCATTTTTCAGATAACACTTACCAAAATACCTTAATTAAATCCATCCAGACAACCTAAATTACTATGTTTGATTATTAAACTAAAATATGAAACATTTAGTTATATAAGTAAAGAGGTTGTCCAAAGAATAGGTATAGTTCTTAGCTGAGCATTTTAATTTATTTATTCTTATCTCTTATTCAAATATTCTTAAAACATGATTAAATTATAAAAAAATAACCTAAAAAAATATATATTTTTATGATAATTTAATAACCAATATCCATTTTCTTATTCCATAAAATTGGAAATGAAAACATTGTTCGTGTGTGTGGCAGACTATTGGCTCACGAGTAGATGTAATTTGTTTTTCATCCCTAACTCGTACAGATAGTTATAAAGATAAATTTAATGTATATATATTATATTCATGAAATATTTATAATACTTTGAGGATAATATATCATATATTTTCTTACCTTCCCAGCCATTGAAAAATGGAAACAACGTTCATACATACATATGGATTAGCCTCTCCACGAAGCGATACGATTCATTTTTCATCACTGATTCAAATGGCCTATATAAATAAGTTTATTTAACTATATAATGTGATATTAATGAAATATTATAATTATATAAAGCTAAAATGATACTTAACTTATTTCTCTTATTCTCTTGGAAAAATGAAAACATTACTCATGCATATGAATAACCTTTCATCTCCATAATTGTAATATAATTAATTTTTCATAAACATATTTCCTAGTTGTTTAATATGTATATTTAATGTATAAAATTATAATTATATCTTGATTATTATTCTATATAATATTTAATAATGACATATTTGATCATGGTCAACATTGCAAATTGATTTTGGACATATGATCCAAATATTATCATAACACCTGATGTGAACTTAATTGATTAAGTTATTGTTTGAAACATCATTTTATATAAAATAAAATGAATATTAAACCAGAAAAAGATTGATAAAAAAGTAAATAATTAAGTCTATTTTATTATTTAGGAAGATAAACAACATACGTGATGATTCAGACCTAAGGTAAGGGACACATTATCTCAGCAACATCATTCTGTATGTTTTAAAGATCAATTTGATAAATATTTTTTCCATTAACATATTCATAAAATTATTTTATTGACGGATTCATATAGAAAATAATTAATTATAAAATCATATTATATCACTTTTTTACCTTATTTCAATTTTTTTCAAAAGGAATCCTTTTTTTCATGTTTAATATGGAAGTTTTTGATATAGAGGAAAAGGAAGGATATTTTTTAATGTATAAAATATGAATATCTATTCCCAATGACATAGAATTTTTTTTTTGGAATTACATATGATATTTTAATTTTTTATCGAAGAAAAACCTCCTTCAATTTCTTCTGGGAATTTTTAAAAATGGTTTTAAATGGTTTAGAAAATTTGATAACTAATTTTTCTTTCTTATGGATGTAAGGAAACTTTTTAATATGAATATGGATATAGATGTAATATTTCATTATTATGATAATTTATCACTCTTAGAAATTTTTTTGAGGAAAATTGTGCCTGATATTTCTCATTATAATTGGTTTCCCTGATATAGATAATGATGAAGGGTGAACCCGATATAGCTCTCCAATGAAATGGGTAAAGGGTCAGAGTTAACTTGTAAGGATTACAGTGATAGATTATTGTAATTTAAAAGGTAGCTTGTTCCTTTAGTAATAGTCACTATAAGAGTTACATGAAGATTATTTCCCAATTTAACAACATGATTTAAATTTTCTAGCTATGGTTTTGATAGAAATATTATAATTTCTCAAGGTATGATAACGACCTTTAGTTTAGTATAAATTTTATTATACTTTTTAAGTGTGAAATCTATAACTTTTCTTGATTTATTCAAGTCTTGAAAGGAAAATTTTGGAATTTTATTTATCCTATATAATTTATTAACAAATGTTTTATGAAAATCATTGGACATGAATTTTATTTATCGGGTAAAAAAATGTTTACTTTGAGCTGAATGATTATTTTTTAAAAAGAAGTTTTTTATGAGTATTCATGGACTAACATGTCTTTTTATTTCTTTTTATATGTCCGTACAATGATTATTGTTCTCATACTACATTTGAAAATGCTTTTGATAGGGTTTTAATGATGAGTAGGGACACTTATGAGATGAAGATGAAAATTTGGAAGATATGTCAGGAAAGATAAATTTATTGTATCTTAAAACACTATATTGTAGGAAAATGGATATTAAGTGAAAGTGAACAATTTGTGATGTGATATATATTTAAATATTTTTGATGTACTAATTATATAAAATATAAACCTAAAATATCACTAGGAGTTTTTGAAAATTAATTCATTTATAATGAATCAATTTTAATGATTTTTTAAAGCCAAAATTATAATAGTTGCTCACAAATAAAGGTTTTATATAATTTCATAGGTTAAGATAATATAAGTGAATACTATTAAGATATTTTAATTTATTCTCATCTTGAAATAATATTTTAATATTACCATATTAATTAATATAAACTATGTTTGTTCAGAATGATTTTCCATAGAGGAGAAATGAGTTATGACGTTTGAAGGAAAAAGTGAAAAACATCCTTCCAAATTAGCAACCTGAAATGGTTAGAATTATAACTGAATAGTTTTTTGTTTTTATGGATCAGTTGAAATTGGCTTAAAATATAGGTGACTTCCATGTTAGATAGAAACCAGATATACCACTTAAAAACATGTTGATAAGGAAGAATTTTATGTAACAAAACTCACTAGAATTTAGTGGATCATCTGACTTAGTGGTAGATGTAGGATGGATTAAATTTCAAGAAATGATATTCTAAGTCATGGGTTGTTCAGATCGTAAAGTTTTAACTAATTCTATTTACTATTTTCAAGGTGATGTTCATTAATAGTGGTCAATGGTTGAGACTATGAGAGAAAGATAAGATATTTTCACTATGGAATGAGATACATTTAAGAATATTTTCATTGATATTTATTTACCTGAGGCTGTTTAAAATAGAATAAGAAATAAAATAATGAAATTAAGGTAGAAAGAGGAAGATTTATTATTCATGTGTGATGAAAATTTTACCTGATTGGTATGGTACACTTCAAATTATATTCAAGACCCTGATAGTTAAATTAATTAGTATACTTAGGATTAAATAATAGATATCGAATATATTTTCTCCCTCATGAATTTTAATGTTATGATAAATTTGTTCATTGTGATGAGTAGGTAGAAATGAAATTTTATAATGATCTTGGGTCTTATTAAATTAAGATAAAAACTGGTCTAGGTGGAATAAACATGAGAAGAATCCATAAATTAAATCTATAGTTAATAAAATCATGTTTTTAATTCGAGATAGGTGTGGTAAAATGAACACTGGGGAATGTGGTTGAAGTATATCAAGTGATTATGATGTGGGGAATTTTGGAATATGTATTGTGATTTAAAATAAAATTATATTTTTAGTGGTAAGAACAATTTTGATAAGAAGTTAGTAAGGTTTTTTATATGTAAGGTAATGGGTTATTATGAGGATGTATGTATAAAGATCATGAATGAGGGAAATCAACAATACCATAAGTAGAAGGGTGTGGTGAAATAATTTTCAAATAATTTATAATATTTTGGGCTACAGAATAGAGTGGTAATAGGTTAATTAATTTTTTATCCATATTTAATAACGTGTTGTTTGATTTCAGGTCTACACATAATTTCATTTCTATGAAATTTTTAGGTAATCGAAAATTTCACCTCAAGAAATGAATTCATGAATTTTAGTAAAAATCAAATAGGGGTAATATTATGGTAACAATAATTTAAAAATATCTTCATGTTATCATATATTCATGAATTTTCACTTCAAATATTTTAGTTTCGACCATTTAAAGTTATATGTTATTCTAGGTATGGATTAGATTTCAGTTTATCATGCTAATATAGATTACATATCCAAGGAAGTTATTATTTTACCTGAGTTTTCATTGGTTTAAAAGAATCAATTAAAACATTTTAAAACATATTAATGGGTAGAGAAATATTTATGAGATGTAAATTATTTCCATTTTATTAATATTGTTGAAAATAAGGGAATTATTTTGATAAATTATATGTTAGTAATAAAAGAATCTAAGGACATTTTTTTCTGATGAGTTACCTAGTATTATACATGATTGTGAAGTTGATATTTCTATTTAATAAACACTTGATACTAATATAATTTCAAAACCCCTTATGAAATGGATAAAGTATAACATATATAATTGAAAAAGTAGTTTCATGAGTTACATGATAAAGATTTCATTCAACCTAGAACCTCACCATAGGGTGATCCTATTTTGAAAAAATGGTTTTATGATGATTTTCATTGATTATATAGAATTTAATGATATAAATTTTAAAAATTAGTATCCACTTCCTCATATTGATAAATTGGTTTATAAGATCTAGAGAGATCAGTATTTTTTCAAAGTTTTATATTAGGTCTGTGATTCATCAGCTGAAGGTAAAGGATGAAAAAATACCTAAGAATTTCATTATAGGTATAGGAATTCTGAGATTGTGGTTATTACCTTTAGGTTTAAATGTTTTATAGTTTTATTCATGGATCTTTTGAATAGATTTTTCTATGAATATTTGGATGAATTTTTAGTTTTTTTATTAGTGATATTTTGGTTTGTTCTAAAATTCATGATGATTGTGAAAAACATCTAAAGAATATTCTTTAAACCTTGATAGAAAATAATTCATATTGGAAATTTATCAAAGTGATTTTTGTTTACATAAAATTTTATTCCCTAGACAAATAATAAATAAATATAGTATAACTATTTATCCTTATAAAAATAAAGTTGTTGATGAATCACTAAAACCTATAAATGTTAAGGATATTCATAGTTTAATAGGATTAGAAGGATATAACTGGTGTTTTGTTGAAAATTTTTCATGATTATATATCACACAATCCATGTTACCATGAAAAGTAGGTAGGTTCATCTAGAAAACGTAATGTTAGGAATATATCTAGGAATTGAATTTTTTAGAAAATGATGTAGTTTTGTATCTTATATAAATAAATGGGGACTTTATTATCAACATTTGTTCTTCATTGAAGTGACTTGGTTGATTTTTAACACATAATGACATGAAAATTTATTATACTTCACTTTAGTTAAAGTCTCATCTAAAATATTATCTAACACAAGGCATTGAACTCGGATATATAGTGTTTTATTTAAAAATTCCGAGACATCATTTATTTGGAGAAATGTATGAAATATATAATGACTATAAATGAATTAATTATATATTGACTTATAAAGAGTTGAACATGATACTTAAGATATCATCAGAATTGAAACAATTTTACAACAAGAATATTATACTCTATCTAGTTAAGGTAAATAGAGTTTCTGATGCTTCAAGATGGAAATATTATGATAAATTATCCATTTTTCATTTATAACACAACCCTTTCCTTATTTTTTATGAATTTTTTCTTAGAACTAATGAATGTAGGAACTCCATCTATTTTTGGGTTTTAGTATAGTGATCTTTTTTAAATAGTATTAAGAAATCTTATAAGGAAGATGATGTTTTATAGGAAAAGTTATAATTAGTTAATAAAGGTAATATTTATGAATATAATATTGAAATATATGGGGGTTTTAGATTCATAAAAATGTTATGTGTTTCATTTGAACCATAGTTAAAGAATTAGCTATTAAGTGAAGATCTTATCCCTCTATTTTCAATTCATCCTAGTAGTAAAAAAATTTATAGATACACTTGGAAAAAAATTTGGTTGGAAGCAATGAAGAATAATTTTTCTAATTTTTCTGTGAAATATGTGACTTGTTAATTGGTTAAAGTCAAGTGATAATTACCAAATCATATGGCTCATCCATCGACAGTTCTTGAATGGAAATAATGGAATATATGATCTAATTTTCCAGTGGGATTACCAAATACATTTCAACATAATCATGTGATTTGGGTAATTATTGATCGATTAACTAAATATAATGATTTTCATCCCATTTGAGATAATATTACTTTGGATGAACTTTATCAACATTATTATAAAGAGATAATATGATACATGGAGTCCCTCTTTCCAATTTATATAACTATGATCCCAAATTTAGCTCTAATTTTTGGAAAGTACATCAGAAGTCTTTGGTAATGAATTAATTTTTAGTACACCATTTTATCCTAAAATTAAATTTTAGTACACCATTTTATGATATAATAACAATTCTGTAAAGATAAAATGATATTTATCTTCTTTTGATCATTCCTTTGAAAAAATTAAAATGTTACTCATATATACATATGAACTACCATATTCATGATTGTAACGTAATTCATTTTCATAACAATATTTTATTGTAGGTTTTAATGTATAACTAATTTATCAAAATGATTTTTATGTAGTAATTATTATTTTTTATATGATCTAATAATCACCACTTCAACTATAATTGACTTACCAAATTGATTTTAGAAATTTTAAATGAAAATATTCAAAATATCTTACACAAACATAATTGATTCAGTAATTGTATATAACATGGTATTAAATAAAATAAATGGAGTAATAAACCTCCAAAAGTTTCTTAATAATTTAAATAACTAACATAAATTTATTAATTTCTAATATAGAATAAATATGTGATGATTCAAACTCAATGTAAATGACCCTTTATAGTAAAAACATCATTTTAACTGTTTTAAAGATTAAGATTCTAAATATTTATGTTCCATGTCAATTTTCAATAAATTATTTTATTGGTGCAATTATATGGACATGAATAAATTATAAATTGCATTTTATATCTCATTTTAATTTTTTTAAATATTTTCAAAAGAAATATTTTTATGTGTTTTATAAGGAATGTTTTGAAAAAGAGGAAAGAGGAATGTTCTATTTTAACAAACATGGTGTCAAAATTTTTTCCCACCTCCACAACAATTAACTAAAATTTTTATTACTTTAAAATATTATAAATTTTATTCAAATAAAACCCTCCTTAATTTTGGTCTAGGTATTTTTTAAAAGGGGTTTAAATGGAATGGGTATTTTGATATCTGAATACATTTATTTACGGGTGAAAGGAATATTTTTATGAACATGAATATAGATATGTAAGTATTCTTGTATTATTATTATGTTATGGTTATTAGGAAATTTTTATGATAAAAATTGAGCATAATGAATCTCATGTTTATGGGTGATCTCGATATATCTCATGAAAATGAGTGATCCCAATATAGCTCTCCGATTCATTGGGTAAAGAGACAATGTTAATTATTTTGGTTTCTCCTATGATATTATAGGAATTTACTAAGACATTAATTCCATTTTTAAGAGTGGTAGTTAGAGTGACCTGAATATGATGTTCAAACTCACCTATGTGATTTATATTTTCTTTCTTTGTTTTTTTAAAAAATCTTCTTATTCCTCAAAATAACATAATGAGATTAAAATTAAAGGTAAATATATAATACTTTTTAATGATGAAATATATAACATTTCTTCCTTTATTAATGATTGAAAAGATACATTTATGAATTTTATTTTTCCCTTTATGATTTCTTGGGAAATATTTTATGAAAATATTTTGGAAAACAAGTTTATTTCTTGGGTAAGAAAATGATTTTTTTGTTCTAATTTTATATTAAAAAATGAAAAACATTATGTGTACTCATAGTCAAATATGTGATTTTATTTTTATGTAATAATATTTTTTGTTCTGTATTTATACCTTGGTTTCACATGGAGTTTTTTTAGAAAAAATGGAGTTTTTTGGACCCTATAGAAGGTGGTGCATGGTTGGTGTATGATTATGGGAAACCATGTGCCCTGGAAAGTGGAACTGTCCAGGATGCACAACATTCCATATGGGCATGTTCCCAAACCTAGGAATCTTTGCAGCTAGTTTATTTTTGGACTGAAGCGACTGTAGGGTTGCAACATGGTTTTTAAAACCATGTGGGCTAACCATGCGCCATATCGAGGTCATTAAAATTGGTAAATTAACTTTTAACCCTGCCAGAATTTTATCTCCAAACCACCCTTAATTCAAACCATACAAGATTTTCATCCCTAAGAGCCTCCTCCTTTCCCTTTTTCCATTGAGTTTCAATTTCTGGGTGGAATTGGTGTGGGATCTTCCAAAATCATCAATTAAGCCTCTTTTCTCTCAATTTATTCCTTATTCTTGGAATTTTATTACCCCCTATTTGAGTTCTCCTTCTCTAGGAGACTGATTTAACTAATAAGGGGCCAATATTGAGTTTTTAGGTAAAATATTCATGTTTGTGGTTTGATAATTCCTTTATAGGGCTCTCATCTAGTGAAGTTGTGTTTTTCCATAGGATTCTGGATGTTTTGAAGCTTAAGGTAAGTGATTCAATGCTTTAGCATTGTTATATGATGTTGGTATTCTTTTTTTTCTTATTGAATGTGTTTTAATGATTATATGTTAGGTGATAAATGTGATTTCAAATGGTTTTAAGGTGTTAATGGATTGAAAGATGGGTTTCTAAAATAAATGGGTTTTATTTCTTATGTTCTTCCTTGTTGTTATTTTAAAATATATTCTATAAATTGAGTACGTGGCGAAAATTATGTCTTAAAAATGTAATTGGCGTGATTATATACTTGAAAGTTGATTTTACAATAAAAAGTGGTGGTTTATCAATTGTGTTAATGATTATTGATGTGTTCATATTAAAGTGGTGATCTATGGGACATTTGAAATGGAAAATTGGGAACAAAGAGATTCGTATGTATCTAGGTGGGTGGACAAGGACTAGTACGCTAGTTGGATCGATGGGGTCGAGACCCAGTTTCTTATAAAAGTATTATGATTCAAAACTAAATAAAATATGATGATGATGTTTGAAACCACTATAATTTTGGATGGATTCATCTCTGGTGGCTTGTGCGTGAGGATGTTGTGGGTTACGGTTACTATATCGTGTTTCATAGATATATAAGGATTCTAGGGTCTCATTGGTGCAAGTGTATATAGGGATTTACCATGAAATGGTGCTCTCTTGTGATGTGGTGCTACAATCAACATACAGTGGACCCTACTCTTATGTTGGTTCTAAAATAATACTTCTTTGAAAATGTTTTCCTTAAAATGTATTTATTAAAAGTATTTCTAATTTATTTCCTAAAACATGAATGGTAATTTTTATTATAATGTTATGACACAAAATATATTTTTGGTGGTATAATATTGGGATTTTCCTCACACCATACATAAATTCTTAGGTCTATGTAATCTTTTTCATGTTTTAATCTGGTAAATCAAAGATTTTTTATATTGGTGATGGTGGATCTGGTTTCTAGTGTTCCTCTATTATAGGTGTTTATATAGGTGTATCTATGGTGATGGAACTCATACTATCAATAGGTATTGGGTAATGGTCTAGTTTGTTCCCCTCCCATTTTGGTATTTTAGTTTTTAGTTAAAATTTTAAAATGTTATACTTGAATTTTTGTATCTCTTTTGGTTATGGGTATCCATCTTAATGTGATGTTTTATTATTGAGAATTATTTATGGTTGTTTATCATGGGTGAAATAATTACCAAAGTTTATTGTTGATACCTAGGAACTAGTTTATAGCCCATGGGGATCAATAGCACCCTTCGGGCTATGTCATGGGTAGAGTCAGGTGTGGGGTTGGATAACACCGCTTCTTGGATTGTGGAAAAAATGTATCTGAGGTTGGTTTCCACCTTTCTTTGGGTCATGTTATTTGGAAAATTTGGATATACTAGAGTTAGGATTATCAGTGCTTAAGGTTTTGTTTCTGAGAGGGGTGTTTATCCAATACACCTCATGAAATATCTTGAGTCTCTATGGGTTGTTGGTACGTACAAGATGTAGGATGTGCATAGACACTATGTAGGGGTGAAGTGGTTTGCCTCATTATTGTCATGTAATTGGTTGTTTTCTGATTGATGTAAGTGTTTCGAATTTTCTGTTATTGCTGAAAATTTTCAGAGTTCTGTGTTGATGGTTTTTCTTGTGGTTGTTTCTAGTTATATCTTGTTTCCTCCCAATTAATTTCTTAGAAAACTTTGATAAGATGATAGAGAGAGTTCCCCCTCTCCCATTGATCAGATACTAATGGAAGCCATCGTTAAGGTTGTCCATGATTTGGTTCAATGAGTGGGATCTGGTTTTACTCATTTTTGGGAAGCCAAAACAGCTCTTGGAAAGTAAAAATCTTAGGAGTTCCTCAAGAAAAATCCTTCTTCCATTAGGGGTATCACAAAAACCTAAAACGTTGAGGATATGTTTGCAAAAATTGAGGTGACTTTTGGGTTTCTTGAAAATCATTAGCTGATCAAAGTGAATTGTGATTTGTTCTTACTGTAAGGTCCCCGTTGAAGGTGGTCAGACTTTGTGGTTCATGCTAAGAAGCACGAGCAGTTTGGTTGGAATAATTTCAAGGTCATCTATAATGAGAAGAATTTCCCTCAGACCTTGGCCTTCTCTAAGACATGAGAGTTTTTATATCTTCACCAGGATATCATAAACATGGTGGAGTAGGCCAACTATTTCCCTATTTTAGTTTGGTTCACACCAAAGGTAGTTTCCAACGTGTAGCTGATGGCATAAATGTTTACAATGGGTTTACAACCAGATATTTGATCCCAAGTCTTCTTATTTAAATTGAAGACTTATGATGATTTGATCGGTCATGATTTCATGGTGGAGATCTGTCTTGGTTGAATGTCTAGATTCACTACTAAAAAATAGTCCTTTAACCATATAAAAAATGGTCTTTATTAGTACTAGAGATGCAAAGACTGCCAGTGCGAGATTAAAATCCCTAGTATTTTATCATCGCTAAAAATGTGATGATAAAGGGTCCTTTATCAACACTAAAAAAATAACTAATAAAGGGGACCTTTATCACTGATATTAAAAGGGTAGAGAAAATAGAAAATTTATCAGCACTTTTATTTTTCAATAATATAGGGGTATACTATAGTGTGCAATAACAACGTACTGCAACACCAGTATAGCGTGCTAAAATAGTACCATGTATCCCCAGAAACACCCCCAGATATCAAATGAATCATGTACCAATACATAATTTAATTTAAATGAAACTTACAACACAAATAAAAGGAAAAAACATAATATTGTATAAATATAAAGCATTGTTTTAAACAATTAAATAAGTACAAATTATTACATACATTCAAAAACATCAGTATTCCTTTGTCTTTTGATCCTGAACCTGACTCATGCTATTGACAAACAAACCACCCCTTCTCAAGAAAAATAACACACATGTATAAGAAAAAAAATTCCTTTTTTATTAATAATATATAGAATTAAATTAATATAAAGTGTTTGTTTTAAAATAAACCTTGAGTCATACCGAGAACACTTTATATAAGATTGAGTTGCAGTTGACTCTTACATGTGTCACTATTTCTTATTCTTCTTCAAGCATTATCTCTATTAAAATAACTTGGATAATTATAAGATAAAAATGATTAGGAAATAACTTTTTTAATATATGATAAAATCATGATAAAAAAATATAGGCCCGTTTTCTCTATTTTGGTGATGTGATGTGCATTTTAAACTAAAATGACACTTATATTTTGAAAACAAGCACTTGGTGTCATATATGTCAAACTGGGTATCATATTGAGTATAGGATGATTTATACAAAACCCAAATAATTTATGGATCATTTTACTTAGATATCAAAAATTACAAATGCATTTTCTAGATCTTGAGTATGTTACATGTCTTTTGTAATAAAATTTAATTTTAAACTAAAAATACATGCTTCGACTCATACTAGTCACATCATATAAAGACACAAAATTTTCAAGGGAAATTTTTTCCTAAATACTTTGGAATTTTATGAGTCTGAGGTTTCTGACGGCACTCGATTCCGAGATCTGGTGTGCCCAGAATAAATTTCTAAATTTTTGTTCGTGTACATTCAGTAAATGTACGTTTGGGTTTTTCTATCTTTTTAACCGGTGCTCAGAATTGATATTTTAGGATACTAATGAACTCGCAATGCCAGTATTTGCTTAAGGGGACCTTTACCGTAGTTGGGTTTTATGCGAGTTGAGAGTTAATATTTGGGGATTTAGAATAAAATAAATAAAATTTGTAGTACACAATTTTATTTATGTATGTTAGTTATTTCCTCCCAAGAAGAGTTAGAGGTGGGGCCCACACCCACATAACCTCCCATGAGAGGATTTAGTGTGGTGGGACCCACACGTTCCCAAAACCTTTCATCTCCCCATAACTCCCCCTAACTCCCTTAAAACCCCCTATATTAATTTGACAACTCTTTCATTAATTATGTGATCTCTTCACCTCCCCCTCTCCCATTAATTTTTTCCAACACTTTTAATTAATGATCTAAATCCTCCAATTAATTAATTAAAGTGTTTGAATTTTAAAAATTCATGAGTTAATAAAATAGTAGCCTTAGATATTATTTTATTTTGGGCACTCGTCGTGTTGAGAGGATTTTGGGGAGAGCTCTTGAGAATTAGAAGAAGGAGTTCCTCTCTTCAACAAAGAACACCGTCCTTCCAATGAAGAACCACTGAATAATGAAGATCATCTCCTTCGATCTTCAGCCAAGCCAATGGAGAAGGATCCACCCGCATGGAACGCTGACGACGCGCCATCCTCAGCTCCTTCTTCCCTGACGTTAACGAGTTGACACCGTCTCCCCGCGAAAAAGTTTTCTGCGACTCCCGACTACCACAAACATTATTTCAAGGTAGGGGTTTTGTATAATTTATAAGTGAATAAATTATCTTGTCTCTATTTAATTCTTTGGAATAACTTCGGCCAATTGATACAACCTAATGTGGAGGGCGCGGGCCGAACGAACACGGCCCGACGACCCTCCGATGTCTTTCCTGATTTTATTCGCGATAGAGCTGTGTTGGAAGAGGCGGAGACGAATGAAGGCGACGGCCACACGCCGGCCACATGTGGAAGAACCATGGACCACAACCACGGGACTCTTAGCCGAAGAAGAACCTGCCGGCCAAAGCCCACCGGGCTTGTGGAACCGCGGCCCCCAGGACGCCACGCTGTGAAAGACCGGGGCCTGCGTTCCATGGGCCGCTCGGCAGATGAACCGGCTGACAGGCAGCTGACCGGGCTTGCAAGACCCACAACGGTCGGAGGGCTTTGTGCTCAAGGAACCGCAGCCCGCCCGTGCAGGTTGCTAACGCCAGGAAGACCGGCCGGCTTCAGCCAGCCAGATAGGAGGGCGGTACTGCCAGTTCGGGAGACCCCCCCACTGGGCTCGGCCATCCGGGTCGAGCTGCTCGGCCACCCGGAACCCACCGCGGACCGCTGGGTCGCGCCCCCTCGGGCTGGGCCGTGCCCCACCACGCCGGTCTGATCCTCTACCGGGTCGGACCCGCCTAACCAGTTCGGGCCGACCCGCCAGCCCACTGGGCTTGACGGGCCAGGCCCGTTACGCTTAAATGCGAATAACATAAAAACTGCATGTCTGATCGACGCACCGTATGTAGCATTGGGACCCTTAAGACGAGGATGTCCTTTTGCGATACTCTAAGTGAGTTTTGGAAAAATTTGGAAAATGGATAGGGTTGGAATGATCTTATTTCCGACTGGGCCCCTGGAACGGAAAAACCAATAACTCTCAGACCGGGCGTCCGATTGACGCGCCGTCTATCGCGTTGGGTTTCTTTTGACGAGACGGAACATCGGGATACATCAAATTTGGAAATTGTGATAGTTGATGTATCTAACACATGCCTCGAGGATGGTACCCTCCTAGAATCGAGCGTGCTATGTGTGAGAACCCCAGATCTGGCTGTGACTGTAACGACAACTATACTGAAATCCTTCGTGGGTTCAACAGGGATGAAAACTGTACTAGAATCCTCCATGGGTTCGGCAGTGAAGAAAATTGTACGGGAATCCTCCGTGGGTTCGGTAGGGACAACAACTATACTATAATCCTTCGTGGGATTGGCTGCGACCACAACTGTACTGGAATCCTCTATGGGTTCGGCAATGACAAAAACTGTACGGGAATCCTCTGTGGGTTCGACAGCTATGACAACTGTACTAGAATCCTCATTGGGTTTGGCAGCGATAATGAATTAGTAACTATATCTGATCATCTCTATCTCTATAAGAATGATGTATACATGCGTGGACTGGGTTGTGCTTGGGCACGAGAGTTGGAGCCGAACTGGGATTGTTAACTTAGGTATATGTACGGGCATATACCTAAGTAGAGTTGGTTGATACTTTGTGTTTGTATCCTTATTTTGTGGTTTATCCTTTGTGGATACTGTGGGACCTTCGGGGGTCTCGGGGTCTCTACTGGGTATCATATACTCACCCATGCATGGGATACTTCCACACTACGTTGTGTTGGATGTAGACGATGGACAACATTGATTGTGGTGGGGACTTGTGGAGCTGGACGATACCTAGAGGTGGACCACTTGACGAGACGTACACAGAGCAGACGAACATACCCGAGGTGCTGAGGATACTATTTGTACCCACCCTTCAGGTGGGATTCCAAGTGGATGACTAAGTTGTTGCTGTTTTACTTTACTACTATTGTACTAGCTTTTCAGTTGTACTGTACTTACTGTTGGGCTTGTATTACCGACCCCTTTCCTTTCAGCACTTACATTTTGTATTCAGTATTTACTTAGTTATTTCTTTACTTTTGTACTATTTTGTGATTGTTTACTTTCATAAAGGCAATGCCTTCCCAGTTTAGGGATTTACGCCTTTGATGCTAGTCGCCATCGCCAGGCCTATGGAAGGCGGGTTTGGGGTAGTCACGACACGAGCCCAGAGGACGGTTCGTGACAAATTGGTATCAGAGGAGTCGGTTCTACCGCAGAACTCATGACTCTGATCAATCCTTTTTGTGAAGCAATAGTGTTAAGAGTATTTAGTGTGGTTTTCAGTCCAGGGAGACCAGTGTTGGTGTGGCGGCCGACGTATCCATACACAAGGACCCTGACCTCTGATTTATGACCCAGTGCACGAAAACACAAATTTCATGTGTGTTTCAAAAAATTTCTTTGTGATTACTTTGTGTCAGCTCACCAGGTATACTATTTTACCATGGCACGCATTTTTCTTTATAGGATGGCCCCACGAAGGCAGCCAGGTAGGGTTCTGAGTTATGTGCAATATAGTAGACCACCGAGCGACAAGGGATCAGTGTAGGGCCCCATCACTGCGGAGGCACCAACGGTATCACTACCCGTTGAGCCACCGATACAACTAGCTCTAGAAGTAGAGATTTCATGTCTCTTGAGCATGTTGCACGAGTTTCGGTGAAAAAGGACGCCTAGGCTACATGGAGAGATGGACCCACACCAGCCGAGGATTGGCTGGAGGCTATCATCAGGGTTTTCAGATTAGTAGGGACACCAGCTGATCTTATGGTGATCTTTCCTGCGTGTCTTCTGCAAGCAGTAGCAGGAGGATTGTGGAGCTTGATGCTCCAGGATCATGATGATGCATCTCTTCTTTAGAAAGAATTTGAGAGTCTCTTCTGCTCGGAGTTTGTTCCAGCCACCCTTCATGTAGTGTGGATTTAGGAGTTACTTCATCCACAGCAGGGCAATATGATAATAACTCAATACTCAGCGAGGTTTACCGACCTCTCGCGCTACTCCACGGACATGGTACGAGACCCATTCTTCCGGGCCCAGACATTTGAGTAGGGACTCAGACATGATATCAGGGATTTGATAATCTCTATCGACATTCCGACACAGACAGGAGTGTTGGAGCGAGCCCTTCTTGTGGAGAGCTTTCTCGCTGAGCTGACACCAGTAGAGAGACCCACCGCATGGAGACAAATATCGGAGTCTTCTGCAGCCGGAAATAGATACTTGATGCAGAGGTCCAAACGGAAAAGTCCATCAGGTGGGTGACCTCCGGATATAGGTTCTGTTGTGCGGGGCACATGGAACGGAACAAACTATACGAGAAGTAGACAGTGCTATGCATGCGGCGGGCATGGTCACATTGCCCGGGACTGCCTGACCCGCAATGCAGACGAGCAGCAGATAGTAGAGGGACCTCTCAGGTAGAGGCAGAGGTTTGACCGGGGTAGTCCACTAGGAGTAGGCGGATGAGGCAGAGGAGCTGGTCGAGTAGCAGGTGGTGGATAATGTTTTTAGGTTCTACCACCACCACCTCCAGCATGAGGTCCACCCCGACCACAAGGAGCTGGAGGACAGAGGAAGGCTCAGCTCCAGGCAGTCGAGGCCTATGACCACGACACACCTAAGATGATTCGAGGTACAATCTGTGTCTACTCCACCCTTGCTGTAGTAATTATAGACACAGGTGCTGGTCATTCTTTTATTGCCGCTACCCTTGTTCGGAGCTCAGAGATTACGATGGAGCCATTGGCTCGATCCTTATGGATAGAGACTCCTACAAGAGCAGACTCGACCATTACGCACTAGTGCCGGAAGTGTGATCTTACTCTAGGAGGCGAGAGCTTCGACTGTGATCTTATTGTAGTGGCCTCGAGGCCTTATGACGTCATCTAGGATATGGACTGGTTGTCTATAGTCCATGCTCAGATTGACTGTATTAGGCGCAAGGTGCGGTGTGTCCACACGGATAGGACCAGGTTCACTGTCACCAGCGAGAAGGGAGCCTTTGCAGCGCAGGATAGACTTACGCAGAGGAGAGGGTAGCCAATCACACATCAGTTGTCTAGTCTCATCCTCAGAGCAGTTGATGTGCGATGTCCGAGTTTTCCTGTTGTAGTGGATCTGTATGCGGACGTTTTTTCTTGATGATGTTACAGGACTACCTCCTCGCAGAGAGGTATACTTCTACATAGACCTATACCCTAGGACGACACTGATATCTACTTCATCATATCAGATGGCTCTTGCCTAGCTTCATGAGCTGCAGGTACTGTTGGAAGACTTGCAAGGGAAGGGATTTATCCGATCCAGTGTTTCACCCTGGGCTTCTCTGATTTTGTTCACCAAGAAGACGGATGGGAATGTGAGACTGTGTTTCAACTACCATCACCTGAATTTGGTAACCGTGAAGAACAAGTACCCACTCAAGAGGATTGAAGACCTCTTTGAACAGCTCAAGGGAGCACGATGGTTCTCAAAGATAGACCTCAGGTTAGGCTATCACCAGCTTAGAGTTCAAGACGAGGATGTGCTGAAGACAACCTTCAGATGTAGGTATGGACACTACGAGTTCTTGGTTATTCCCTTCGGCATAAACAACGCTCCAGCGATGTTCATGAGTCACATGAATAGGATCTTCCAGCCTTACCTCGATCTATTTGTCATAGTTTTCATTTTCTCGACCACTGAGGAGGAGCACGCCTACCACCTGCGGGTTGTACTGGATACACTCCGAGAGAACCAGCTTTATAGTAAGCTCTCGAAGTGCCATTTCTAGATTCGAGAGGATCACTTCTTGGGACACGTCAAGCTGGAGTTGTATTGGATCCAGCACAGATCGAGGCAGTACTTGCTTGGGATCCACCCAGGAGTGTGATAGAGGTGCGGAGTTCCCTAGGTCTGGTTGGGTACTATCGTAGATTTGTGCCAGATATCTCCAGAGTTGAAGTACCACTTTCAGCATTGACAAAGAAGGGGAAACCCTTCATGTGGTTAGATAAATGTCAGCAAAGATTTCTGAAGATGAGGTAGAGATTGACCAGTGCACCCATCATGAGGATAATGGAGGAGGGCGTTGGGTACATAGTTTACTGTGATGAATCAGGGACCAGATTTGGTTGTGTCCTGATGTAGGAGTGAGCAGTGATCGCCTATGGTTCATGAAATTTGAGGCATCACGAGCACAACTACGCTACCCATGACCTGGAGTTAGCAGCAGTGGTCTTCACCCTAAATATTTGGCTGCACTATCTGATGGGAGAGTGATTTACAGTCTATTCTGACCACCAATGTCTCAGACACATCTTCTTGCATAAGGACCTGAACCTGAGACAGAGACGATGGCTCGAGTTCCTTCAGGACTATGACTCTGAGATATTATACACTTCTGGGAAGGGGAACATTGTAGCTGATGCTCTTAGCAGAAGATCAGACATTCAACGTCTTGGAGAGGCGACAGAGTAGCTAGCCGCGTTGCAGATATCCTTTGTGGATATTAATGGAGCAATCTTTCTTCAGTCTCTCACAGTCACTCCTCCACTTCTTCAGTGAGTCAGAGAGGCACAGCGTGAGGACGTTGACTGGGAGGCACGACGTGTTCAGATATCCCCAAGACAGACACCTGATAGATTTTATGAAGGAGGGGAGAATATCATCCTCTTCAAGGGACGTAACATGGTACCCGTTGCACTACAAGAGGAGGTGTTGAGGTAGTTCCACACTTCCCCTCTAGCACTACATCCAGGAGTGGTGAAGAGGTATCCAGACCTCAGAAGACAGCACTGGTGTTCAGGTATGAAGAAGGCAGTAGCAAAGTTCGTTTCAAGGTGCCTCACTTGTCAGCAAGTGAAGGCGAAGAACAAGGTACCAGCAGGCTTGGTACAACCCTTAGAGGTCCCGGAGCGAAAGTGGGATGGGATATCCA
Source organism: Viscum album (assembly GCA_963277665.1). Lineage (NCBI taxonomy): Eukaryota > Viridiplantae > Streptophyta > Magnoliopsida > Santalales > Viscaceae > Viscum > Viscum album. The sequence continues at coordinate 1,915,000,817 of OY728155.1, forward strand.
TGGATTTCATGAAGGGGCTTCCAAGTACATCTAGAGGGCATTACACTATCTGGGTAATCGTTGACCGACTCACCATGTCGGCCCACTACCTACTGATCAAAGAGCAGGTATCAGTAGAGAGCTTAGGATGCCTTTACGTTCAGGAGATCTTATGACTTCATGGTGTTCCATCAACTATCATTTCCAATCGAGATGCTCGATTCACTTCCTGGCTATGGAAGGGGTTACAAGAGATTTTTGGGACACAGCTACGTCTAAGCACCGCCTTCCACCCTCAGATGGATGGTGAGACTAAGAGGACCATTTAGACTCTCGAGGACATGCTCCGTGCATGTGTCCGTGAATTTGGTATTAGCTGGGAGGACCACCTACCCTTGGTGAAGTTTGTGTACAACAACAGCTACCACTCCACCATCGGGATGGCACAATACGAGGCACTGTACGACCGACCTTGTAGATCACCTCTGTGCTAGACTAACCCTGGGGAGTCAGTACTTGTAGGACTAGAGATGGATCAGGCTATGACAGAGAAGGTGCAGATCATCCAGGAGCGGATGAAGACTGCACAAAGCAGACAGAATTCATATGCTGATAGGAGACGGAGACCACTGGCATTCGAGGATGGTGACCACGTCTTCCTACAGGTCTCACCATGATGGGGTCTACACAGATTTGGTCGGGGTGGCAAGTTATCTCCGCATTTCATCATACCATTCCAGGTCCTCAGCAGAGTAGGCAAGGTGACTTACCGCCTGGCCCTTCCAACTCAGTTGCACTGGGTGCATGACTCTTTCACGTATCTCAACAGAGGAGATACGTGCATGACCCATCCCACATCATCGATCATGGGGAGATGGAAATCGATGATGAGGTGACATTTATGGAGGTCCCAATGGAGATTGAGGATCAATAGGAGTGGGTCCTATGTGGATAGTCGATTCCTCTGGTGCGCATTCACTACCAGCACGGGGACCTCCAGGAGAGAATTTGGGAGCGGGAGGCTCAGATGCGTGTACAGTACCCCCATTTGTTTCCCAAGTGTGTGTTGTAGCTTTACGGGGATGTAAACCCCAGAGGTGAGAGTAATGTAAGGACCCGAAATTTATTTCCTAAATACTTTGGAATTTTATGAGTCTATGGTTTCTGACGGAACTTGATTCCGAGGGCCGATGTGCCCAGAATCCATTTCAAAAGTTTTGTTCGGGTACGTTCAATAAACGTATGTGCGGATTTTTCTATCATTTGAACCGGTGCTCAATATTGAAATATGAGGACACCGATGAACTCGCAATGCCGGTATTCGCTTAAGGGGACCTTTACTGTAGTTGCATTTTATGCAGGCTGGGAGTTAATATTTTTGTATTCAGAATAAAATAAATAAAATTTGTAGTACACAATTTTATTTATGGATGTTAGTTATTTCCTCCCAAGGGGAGTTATAGGTGGGGCCCACACCCACATAACCTCCCATGAGAGGATTTAGTGTGGTGGGACCCACACGTGCCCTAATCCTTTCATCTCCCCATAACTCTCTTAAACCCCCCTTGATTAATTTGACAACTCCCCCATTAATCATGTGATCTCTTCACCTCCCCCTCTCCCATTAATTTTTACCAACACTTTTAATTAATGAATTGAATCCCCCAATTAATTAATTAATGTGTTTAAATTTTAAAAATTCATGTGTGAATAAAATAATAGCCTTAGCTATTATTTTATTTTGGGCTCTCGTTGTGTTGAGAGGATTTTGGGGAGAGCTCTTGAGAATTAGAAGAAGGAGTTCCTCTCTTCAACGAAGAAAACTGTCCTTCCAACAAAGAACCGCCAAAGAACGATGATCATATCCTTCGATCTTCGGCCAAGCAAAAGGAGAAGGATCCAACCGCATTGAATTCCGACAACGTGCCATCCTCGACTCCTTCTTCTCTGACGTCAATGAGTTGACGCCGTCCCCCCGCGACGCCGTTTTTCGCGATGCCCGACTACCGCGAACCTTATTTCAAGGTAGGGGTTTCTTATAATTTATAAGTGAATAAATTATATCATTTTTGATGAATTATTTGGAATAAATTTATCCAATTAATACCGCCTAATGCGGAGGGCGCGGGCCAAACGAACACGGCCCGATAACCCTCCGATGTTTTTCTAGATTTTTATTCGTGATAGAGGTGCGTTGGAAGAGGCGGTGACGAACGCAGGTGGCGACCGCGTGCGGAAGACCTGTGGCCCAGAACCATGGGCCACTCAGCCAATGAAGAACCGGCCAGGCGAATCCGGCTGGGCTGGTGGAACCGCGGAGCCCCATGGCACCGCACTGTGGAAGACTGTGGCACGCGTTCCGCGGACCGCTCGGCGGAAGAACTGGCCTGCAGGCGGCCAACCAGGCTTGGAAGACCCATAGTTCCAGGAGGCTGCCATGATGAAGGAACTACGGCCCGCCCGTACGGGCTACTCATGCTAGGAAGACTGACAGGCTTCGGTTGTCCGGATAGGATGGCGGCGCCACTTGGCGCCGCCAGTTTGGGAGACCCCCCCCCCATAGCGCTTAACCACCCCGGCCGAGCCGTTCGGCCGGCCGCGCAGAGCCGCAGCCCACTGTGCCGTGCCATGATGCGCCGGGCCACGCCGCGCCATGCCAGTCCGGGCCACACCCCACCGGGCCGGGCCATGCCCTCTCGGGCCGGCCCGCGCTCGCTCGAGCCGGGCCGCGCCCTCTCGGGCCGGGACGCGCCCCCTCGGGTCGGGCCGCGCCCCACCGGGCAGTGCTGCATGCTTCACTGGGCGGCTCCAAACCTCTTCTGGGTTGGACCCGCCGATCCAGGTCGGGCCGACCCGCCAACACACTGGGTTTGACGGGTCGGGCCCGTTACACTTAAATGCGAATAACTTAAAGACTACGCGTCCGATCGATGCGCCGTCTGTGGTATTGGGACCCTTACAATGAGGCGATCAATTTGCGATAATCTAAGTGTGTTTTGGAAAACTTTGGAAAAAGTCCAGTTTTGGAACGAGCATATTTCTATCTAGGCTCCTGGAACAGAAAATCCAATAACTCTCAGACCAGGCATCTGATTGATGTGCTATCTATCGCGTTGGGTTTCTTTTGACGAGACAGAACCTCAGGATACATCAACTCTGGAATTTGTGATATTTGATGTATCAACCCCTTAGCTTGAAGAGAAGACCCTCCCAGAATCGAGCGTGTTGTGTGTGGGAACCCTAGAGATAACTGCGACTGCAACGACAACTGTATTGGAATTCTCCGTGGGTTCGGCAGTGACGACAACTGTACTGGAATCCTCTGTGGGTTCGGCAGTGAGGAAAACTGTATTGGAATCGCCCGTGGTTTCGGCAGTGACAACAACTATTCTGGAATCCTTCGTGGGTTCATGAGCGATGAAAACTGTACTGGAATCCTCCGTGGGTTTGGCAGTGATGACAACTGTACTCAAATCCTCAGTGGGTTTGGCAGTGACGATAGCTGTACTCGAATCTTCTGTGGGTTCAAAAGCGACGATGAATCTGTGACTATATCTGATAATCTCTATATCTATACGAATAATGTATACCTATGTGAGATGATTCTTGAATTTCAATAATTATCATCGATATGATTGACTACTTGCATGTGTGGACCAGGTTTTGCTTGGGCACGAGAGTTGGAGCCGAACTGGGATTGGTAACTTAGGTATATGTATGGGTATATAACTAAGTAGAGTTGGTTGATAATTTGTGTTCGTATCCTTCTTTTGTGGTTTATCCTTTGTGGATACTTGGAGACCTTCAGGGGTCTCAGGGTCTCTTCTGAGTATCGTATACTCACCCCTGCACGGGCTAGTCCCACACTACATTGTGTTGGATGCAGACGACGAACAACATTGATCGTGGTGGAGACTTGTGGAGCTGGACGGTACCCAGTGGTGGACTACTTGACGAGATGTACACAGAGTAGACAGATGGACCCGAGGTGCTGAGGAGACCATATGTACCCACCCTTCAGTTGTACTGTACTTACTGTTGGGCTTGTATTTCTGGCCCCTTTCCTTTCAACAATTACTTTTCGTATTCAGTATTTACTTAGTTCTTGATTTACTTGCGTACTCTATTTTGATTGTTTTATATCATAAATGCAATGCCTTCCCGTCTTAGGGATTTACGCCTTTGGTGCTAGTCTCCAGCCCCTGGCCCATGGAAGGCGGGCTTGGGGTAGTCACGACATGGGCCCCGAGGATGGGTCGTGACACATAATGTGTAAGTTTTACATGATATATATTCATAAATGTTACAAATTATTTATGAATCGTTTCCCAAAATTTTCAAAACAATATGAGTGAATTTTCTCAGTTTTCAGTGAGGGACATTTTTTGAACTGAAATTTCAATTTTAAACGGATACTAGATATTTTTATTATTACCGGGAGCATCATGTATTATACTAAGGTGTGGATTATTATTACATGTAAAAAATGATATATGAGTCATTTTCTTAATGTATCAAAATAATCAGAATGATTTTTCTTGGTTTTGAGTATGTCACTTCTCCTTTATACTTAAATTGATGTCATTTTTAAATAAAAAGACACATTTGGAGTCATACCAGTCACATCGTATGTCAGATTGATATTTGGCCGATTCATAGTTGTCCCAAATGAGTTATGGATTATTTTACTGATGTATCAAAATAATTTGAATCCATTTTCTTGGTTTTGAGTATGTCACTTGTCTTTTTTTCTAAAACGTAATTTTAAGAAAGAAACATGCAGTTTGACTCATACCGGTCACATCAAGTGTCAGTTTGATATGAGACCAATTCCTAAACATCCAAAATAATTTATGAATTTTTTTCCGAAATTATTGAGACAATATGAGCACATTTTCTTGTTTTTTAGGGAGTGACACTTTTTGAACTAAATAGATGATTTTAAAATTATAATGGAAACTTTGAGTCATATTGGCCACATCATGTATTGAATTGTGGGGAATATGATTCATACATGTCACAATTGAATTATGGTTTTATTTCCTAAATTATCAAAATAATATGAACGTGTTTTCTTAGTTTTGAATATGTAACTATTCCTTTTACTAAAATTAGAGTCAATTTTAATTGAAAAGATTCACATAGAGTCATATCGGTCACACAATGAATTATATTAAGGTTAGGATGATTAATTCAAATATCATATGAATTATTGGTCATTTTTATAAAGTATAAAATATTCTGATTGTATTTTCTGATTTTGGAGTATGTCACTAGTCCTTTTTACAAAAATTGATGTCAATTTTGAATAAAAATATGCACTTGGAGTTATACTGGTCACAAGGTACATTGGAATGAGGTTCATGTAATTAATACACATCTCAAATGACTTATGGATCATTTCCCTAATGTATAAAAACAATTCGTATGTGTTTTCTCAGTCTTGAACACATCACTTCTCTTTTTACTAAACTTTAATTTTAATCTAAAAAAATAGAATTTGAATCATACCGATCACATCATGTATAGATTTTAGTGAGACCAATTTAAACACATCCAAAATTATTTATGAATACATTACATAAATTATAGAGACAATCTGAGAATGCTTACATGGTTTTCATTGAGCGACACTTTTGGAACTAAAATGTTGCTTTTAATCTGATAACATACACTTTGAGTCATTCTGGGACCATAATGTATCAGATTAAGGTAAATGTGTTTCATACTCTTCAAAAAAGAATTATGGATCATTCTCTTAAAGTATCAAAACACTTTGAATCCGTTTTCATGATTTTGAGTAGGACGATTGTCATTTTTACTAAAATTGGTGCCAATTTTAAATAAAAAGACTCACTTGGAGTCATAAAGGGAACACCATGCATTATATTTAGGTTAATATGATTCTTACATGTATATAATGACTTATATATAATTTTCCTAACCTATAAAAACAATCCAAATTAATTTTCTGAGTTTTTGGAGAATATCACTTTTATTTTTTTACTAAAATGTCATTTTAAACTAGAAACACAAACATTGAATCATTCATATCAAATATTATATTGTTTTAATGAGAGAATAATTATTACATATAAAAAATGATTTATGAATTTTTTTCATAAATTTCCAAGACAATGCAAGAATGTTATCTTAGTTTTCAATGAGTGAAGCTTTTTGAACGAAAATGTCAATTTGAAACAGATAACATGCACTTTGATTCATACCAGTAAAATCGCATATAATATTGAGGTTAGGATGATTACTACAATTAAAAAATAAAATATGGACAATTTTCTTCAATTATCAAAAAATATGTATGTGCTTTCTCAGTTTTGAGTAGGTAAGTGGTATGTTTTACTATAATTGATTTCATTTTTAAATAAAAAGACAGACGTTGAGTTATACCAGCCACACCCTGAATCAGATTTAGGTGAGGATGATCCCCACATTTATGGGAAATCACACACATTGACTCATACCAGTGACATCATACTAGCCACAATGTGTTTTCCTAGTTTATAGTATGCCACCTATCCTTTTTACTAAAATGCCATGTTAAACTGGAAACACAAAAATTGACTCATACCAGCCACATCATGTGTCTGTTTGACATGAAAATTATTAGTACACATCAAAATTGATTTTTTAATAATTTTGATAAATTATAAAGACAATCCAGGTGACTTTTGTTGTGTTTTAGTGAGTAATACTTTTTGAACTAAAATAGAGATTTTAAATTGATAATATACACTTTGAGTCATACTAGGCACATCATGTATCAGATTTGGTTGAGGATAATTCATAAACATGAAAAATGACTTATGCATCATTTTTTTAAAGTTTAAAAGTATCCCAAAATAATTTTCTTAGTTTTGAGTAGTTCATTTGTTTTTCTACTAAAATTGATGTCAATTCTAAATGAAAATACACACTTGGAGTCATACTGATCCCACCATGTGTTAGATTGAGGTGGAGATGATTCTTATGCATCCTAATTGAACTATGGATTTATTTATTAAAGTATCAAAACAATATAAATTAATTTTATTTTTTTTGAGTATGTAAGTGGTCTTTTATTACTATAAGGTCATTTAAAACTAGAAACAATCACTTTGAATCATACTGAACACATCCTGTATTAGATTGAAATGAGAAAAATTTCTTTATTTGAAAATTATTTATAAATCATTTTATTAAATTATAAATACAACCCATGAATTTTCTCTTGGTTTTTAGTGAGTGACACTTTTTAAACAAAAATACCGAGTTTAAACTGATAATGGAAATTTTGAGTCATACTAAAAACATCATGTATTATATTGAGGTCTAGCTAATTCACACACATAAAAATGACTTATTTATTGTTTTCCTAAAGTATAAAAACAATTCCATTGTGGTTTTTTTGTTTTCAATATGTCATTTTTTATTTTTACTAAAATTTAATTTTAAACTGGAAACATTCACATTAAATCATACGGGTCACATCTTGTGTCGGATTAACATGAGAGAAATTCGTACACAACAAAAAATAATAGGTTAATTTTTTTCCGAAATTATCAATACAATTCAATTTTATTTTCTTAGTTTTAAATGACTGACACGTTTTGAAATAAAATGTTTATTTGAAAATGATAATAGATACATTGAGTCATACCGGACATATCATGTATCAAATTGATGTATAGATGATTCCTACACATACCAAATAAATTATTGATATTTTTCATAAATTATAAAAATAATATGAATATTTTTAATCAGTTTTGAGTATGTATGTTATCTTTTTTACTAAATTATTTTCAATTTTAAATAAAAATAAGCATTGGGAGTTATACCTGTCTCCCCATGTGTCGAATTAAGGTGTATATGATTCTTACACATCCCAAAGTCTCAAAAATTTCTAACTACTATTGTTACCATGATTTCCATTGGATTTATTTGTCAAGCTACCAATACTTTATATTGAACTAATGTTCTTAGTTGAAAACATTTTTTTATCTAAAAAAATCAAATTAATATATAGTGTTGTAGTTAATCAAATAAATACAATTGAATTCCGAATAACATTGGATTAAAAGGCCATTTTAAATCTTTTGTGACTTTTTTAGATAGTATAAATAAAATACGACTTCTTAAATGATATATGAAACAATCTATATAAGTATCAGATAAAAAAGAAATTTTACTTTAAAATATAAGATAAAATGTTGAAAAAATTTATTAAATAAGTAGAAGGAATTCAACTTTTAATTTTGGTTAGATGCTTTCTAGATGAATTTAAATTATTTAATTATCATAGTTGTAGGCTTGATGTCCAATATCTCATGAGCATGAGCTTCTTCAAATAAACCACCCCAAATCAAACAAAATAATTCATTTGTATAAGAAAAAAATTCTTATATGAGAATTAATAAAAATAAATAATCTAAATTTAAATATGAAATAATACATTAATTCTATATAAAATGATTTTACTATGGAAACGTAAATATTTCCTATATTATTGACCAACGATAGCTTTATTTCTCTTCTTACAAAGCTAGTGGAGGGAACTTGAATGATATTGATAAATTCCCATACTACTAGGGTTAAAAGGTTTTGAGAGGTAAGAAGTCTTCAGAATTTTTGGTGCTGGAAGTCATGAAAGATGAAAAAAATATTCTAAAACAAAAAAAATCTATAAGGAATGATGAAAATTAAATCACTGTTTCATTATATAATTTTTCGGTAATATAGAGAAAGTATACCATAATATTACCTTTAGATATTCCTAAAGGGCATCCTATGTTATAGTTTGTTCTTCCACAAGATTGGTAACATCATCATGTGTAGAATACATTGTCTACATGAATAGTCAAACATTTAATTTAGAATATGTTATTATTGTAGAGAATATATAATATTTTTTTGAAAAAAATAGTATATTAAAAAAACTTTTTACTTTTCATTGGACTCCCTTTTTTAAAGGTTTAAGAGATTTGGTTACTCTATAGAGAATAAAAATCCCCTATTTATGGTACCATCTAATATACAAGATATTTTTTACATTGGTATAGACATGAATTAATGTGATATCCCAATTAAAGAGGCATCCTTGATTGAATTTTAATCTCACATGACATTTATTTTTGTTTCTAGCAAGAAAATCGACAAATTATCATTTTATAGATCTAGGACACAAAATACCTCTACTTACTATGATTCCATTATCAATGGATCATATTTTTTCCCTACCACACGTTAATTCACCTTCATGATTCATATCTCATTAATTTTCACTACAGCCATATTGTCAACCCCCTTTCAATGGAAAATAGACACATTAATTGTTGTATAATCCAACTCGTACATCTATTTGAGAGTGAAAAAATATGAAAAAATTGTATAAATTAGAATTATATACTTATAATCAGATATGTGAATCACTTTCAACACTAACATACACCACTTTTTTGCATTATACTTCAGTCATCATGTTCATCTTTATGGAATGTATAACAAGTGACTTAAAAACCAGTGTAAAATATAACATTTTAATTCACTCCTCGGATAGCCATTGAAGTTGTTCAACAATTGAATTTGGATTTTTAGAAAACTCCTTATAAATTTGATCTCATAACTACCCTATAAACTATTTATTATGTGTATTTGATATCCATCCTTCATCCCTTTATGGATTCAAATCTTTAAGAATTCATTAGTGTGATTCAATATATAGACCGACATATTCACTATTGTGTAAAATGTAAAGGTGGAGTTGTTCCCACTATATAAATGTAATTGTAACAACATATCTTCTAAAAATCACTTCCCCGATAAGGCTTCCACTATGACGTAACTTTGGGAGAAATATTCTATCAACAACTGATAGGTAATCAATATAGAATTCAATAGCTTATTCCACTATATATCATTCTCTAAGACAACCTTTTGGACACCTTTAATTTATGAAACAACCTTTCAAAACCTTCATATACCATTAAATGGTTTACATCTATCTATAATAGGCATGATCATAAAGTGGAACCTCTACAACTAAGTGAACCATCAGGTGGACCATTATATCAAACAATCAAAGTGGGAATAACATATCTAATTCACATAATATGACTAGAACCTCCTAATTTATGATTGGAAACTTCTTTGGGTGTATATCTTTAGTACATATGGATTGGTAAAAGAATCATAATTTCATAAATATATGCCATATATTTTTAGGCGTAATGAAATAGAAATCAACATGCATCAAATCATGCATCAAAACCTGAAAGTCAAGTGATTTTAGTCATTGTAACTTCAAATTAGTCATTAACATGACATTCATTATATTTTATGAATATTCATATGGAACTATTAAACTATTAAAGAAAATAAAAAATTGTATTTTTTTCCTTTCTAGATAGAGTGTAATATACTGGAGGAATAAAAGTGTGACCCTTACCCTTTACTGGTGCTAACTCTACGCTTATTCACATTCTCACGTACCAGATCAGGTTGCCATCAAAATCGACACCCGAACCGACACATTTAAAGGGACGAAGGGAGTTACCGATCCCCATGGGCTGGTACATCTGCTCGGGTATCATAAACTGAAAATTGGGAACAATTTACCCTATTTTATAAACATTAAAAAACAAACAAATTCAATATAACAAATCTAGATTTTTCGAAACAAATCATCTTTTACAAAAAACCAGAATTTAATTACCTTGTTTAAAACAATAATAAAAGACTAAAAATCTGTATAAAGCCACAATGGACAGCCCATGAACCATCCTCATGGAAAAAGGCACCGCCCTCAAGTAATCTCCACAAGACAACTCCACGAAGGACCTGCTAGAATCCTAAACCATTGACACTAAAAACTGTACCCAATCCTCTGACAGAAATAACCAAGTCTACATACACGCAATGGTGTAACTAGGGTGTGATCCAAATACTAGCGGTATACCACCACAAAGATATTCCATGTGATAAAAATTTAGAGACAAAAATCATGCAAGTTTTTCAAAACATGAAATGTTAGCTACAATTTCTAAAAGATGGACCTTTAAATAAAAAATGTTTTTGTGTGGGCTATTTTAAAGAATCAATAAATTTTATAGAAACGGAAAAGCTAATGAATTTTTCCATCCAATCATACTGTATTCCGATGGTAATCACAAATAATATAATGAGAAATAGTAATAGGAAATAACCCCTAGGCACTAGGTCATTGTGGGTCCCATGTAACTCCTATCTCGGTGAAAGTAACCATCACAATATATGTTCTCATGCACAATCCACTTGTAGAGAACATACCCATAACCTTTTGGCCCATAATCATCATCATCAAAGTTTATTTGGTGTTTTAAGAATCAATCATGCTACGTGAAACTAAGGCCAAACCCCATGGGATCATAACATACTAGTACATGTCCACCCACCTAGATACCTGAGTTTCCCTCCTATGCTCAAACAAGTTCAACATACTAAGAAAAATAGTTTTCACAGGCAAATACCACTTCCACATAACACATTAACTAAACAGCTCCCATCTATATCACACAAGTCACATCATCCCCCTTTTTATTCAAATTGGTTTTGAAATCCAACTCACACTAAAATTTCCCACAACACATTTGGCATATCTTTCACAATTCAAAAAATCCATTAAAAATTTATAAAATATTTCAAAAGATTATAAAAATCACATAACAGCCCACTCACATGTTACATAATACCATTTTCATAAACAATGTCCATTTTTCACATCACACTAACACAAAATAGCCTGGAAACATGTTTTGCACACACATCACAATTTCATAAATCACCTCAACAAATTAAAAAACACTACCAAAACGTTTGACATATAACCTGACTACTTTTTATTTAAAAAAATAATTTTAAGAACATTCTACGTCCAAAATCGTACATAACAATCCTTTTAACACTTTGTGTATCTCATTTAATCATTTACAAATTTCATTAAACTTACCCAAGGGGTATAACAATGTTTTCCCACAAAAACCATTTCTAAATCTTCTTTAAAATCCAAAATATAAAAAAACAATCCAAAATATAATCTATATCCATATATATATATATATATATCCACTCTAAAGTATTTTAATATCATCTCAAATAATACAAAAAAACATGCACATGATAAACACACATTTTCATAAAATGCTTTCAAGAGGAATTACATGGTTTCACACATAAAACCCATTTAGAAACCCTATTTAAAACCCATAAGCACACCAAGACCCTAAAAAAGAAGAATTGGAACCCCAAACAACATTTACCAAACAACTTTCATATGTTAGAGAATAACCCAAATAATACCACAAGAGTTTCACAAGGAAATACACCCAATTGAACCAAGATGCAACTATTCAATTAAATGCCTAACCAAATCTAGGGAGCTTTTTTTACCACACATAACATATTAGGAAAATGGAAAATATTTAAAACAATCAAACTAACTCATCAATAAATGGTTACACATGGAATATCATTCCTTCTGAGTCAAAACCCTTGAATATTGGTGTGAAACCTCAACCGCACCTCCGCCGCACCACAAGGGAGATAAATCCATCCCTAGACCACAATATTCGACGAAAAAGAAAAAAAACCCTAGGTTCGAACCCTAACTCTTGGACATTTTAGAACTTCGTGAAAGAGGGAGGAAACCCTATGAAAAATGGAAGAAACCAAGAAGGAATCATTTACCTAGAAAAATATTGAATAAATAACCATAAATCCACAAAAGGTTGAATCTCCATGAAATGAAAAATGATATGTGGGATTTAATGAGGCTTATTAGGTTAAGTGGGGACTAAAATAGGGGATAAAGTGTGAAAATTTAATGTTTTATGAACGAATAAAATTACCTTTACAAATCTGGATGATTTGAGAAACCCTGAGATGTTTCTCTCTAATCCTCGATCCAAATGAGCTCCAAAGTGGTGAAATAGATAATGAGATTGAGAATTGGATTTTTGTATTTTGGTGGGAGGTATAATCACCAAAAAACTAAATGATTAATGTGATATGGAAAAATTTAAAATCTTTTTTAAATCAGAAAATGGGCTTACGGGCTGGAGCACAACCTTATTAAAAAACCCAAATCCATCATTATTATGGATTCCAATGGGGTCCAAATTGATATATTTGTTTTTATATAATAGGGTTTTATAATTGGGAAGTTTAATGTGTGTAAAATGTTGAAAAATTTAGGAGATATAAAATAGACGAATTTTATTTTTAAATCTAGAAACGGGCTCACGGTTTGGGCCGAATTTTGAAAACCCACCATTTCTACCAAAATGAATGAGAAACCCCCAAATAAAAGTAATAATGTAAATTTAATGAAAAATAACTTTAAAATATGTCATGTATGTGACAATTCTCTCCACCATAAATCTTTCTACCCTCGGAAAGCCACACCTATGCCCAAAGAAAAAACCAAACCCAATTGAAAGGGTGAAATGGACTCCTTTTCCAATTTTCTCCACCATCGAAAAGGCTAAGATATCTCTAGTTGATAAATCAAGGAAGGAATACTATCCCAATACAAAACATACACCACTTTCCTATAATGATCATGAAAATTCCAAATTAAACTCAATCAAAACACCTCAAACAACATATGAACAAGACTCAAGCAGTTTACCCAAATGATCAACAACATCGAACAAGGTTACTCTGACCATACTTTAAATAAACAATTGGGTGCTATCCAATCCCAACGTTTACCCAATGAGGATGTTGGTAGTTATATATCTTTGAACGAGAGTACCTAACTACAACACAAGGCCATAGACAAAACTGAGTTACTAATATGAGGAGACACAAATGGGCTCCCCACGTTAAGAGACAACTTAAAATTTCCCGAGATGGAATTGGGACACTAAGAAATGGAGGCCTGAATGGACTCCCCGACATAAGCGGTATAATCAAATTACATTTTTCCATAAGAACATACATGACACCCATAATGAGTCTCCCCACCATAAGAACCAACCATATAAACTGAATAGCACAGTATGACCCGAAAATACCCCAAAATATAAAGAGTTGGTGCGACCGCATGGTTAGCCCACACGATTTGGGAAACTGTGCATTGACCATACAGAGCATACAATACAAAGTGGAAACTACCCACAGTTACATTGGCCATGTCACATATCCTTGCAGTAGATATTGTCTCAATTGCATGGTTTCCTAGGTCAGGGCACATTTACTACTAACCGTCTAGAAACTGTGCGTTTTAATATGCCTAGTACAAATTTCTGATATTTCTCTAAAAAACTTAAAGGAAACCAAAGGGGAAAAGTATGAACTTAGGCTATGACATAGAATCTAGGTCCTCCAACCTCTACCACCAAATGAGAACAACTAAAAAAAGATGATGACACCAGAGGATTAAACAATTCCTATCTTTCACACTAAGGATATGAATTTGTACAAGGGTTTGAACAACCCTAGGATATCCCCGGACTACGCACCAACATCACTCTGAGACCTATGGATGGAGCTCAAAAGATTGAAGAATCTTCGGCCTTGTAGTTATGATTTGGAATCCCCTTGAATAGAACTTCTTCTTTCGGTGCTACAAAACTACACCACAACCCCTGATGAGTTTACCAAGACATGAAAAATTACAAAACTCACGTTATGAAAACCCAACATTTCACTAAATTAAGTGATTCGAAGACATACAAACATCACCCCTTGTTTCCTCGGATGAGAAATAGAAAGAGGAAAGGATATATAGAAACATGTTCCTCCAAACAATGGATTTTTAGATCTCCCTAAAGGTGACACACTTATGACAAAACAAATACTAACAAAATATTGTACAACTTCACCTTCAAAATAAAACGAGTACACAACATCACAACGTGTCACCAAACATGAAAAATGTGACTGATAGAAAAAATACATAGAGGGGGACCTTATACAACATCCCCAAACATCACATAATTCTAGAAAGTGGCCATAACAACCTCTCATGACTGGATTTCCCACACAAGTGGTGGAACATGAACTCCTTTTTCGAAGAGACGACGAAGGACCCAAAGGCCCTCTTAGGAACCATCTAGGCACTCATCCACACCAACAACCCCAGACCACTTCCACCTTCAATGAATCAAATAACCTAAGATAGTAAGTTTTATTTCAACCTTCCACAAGCACTCTCCTTCTATAAGATGATCTGCAAAACCAAGAAAGGAAATGGGTATAGAAACAATCTATAAACTCAATAAAAATATTCCATATATTGATAAACCTGAGGATTTTCCAATGGTGAAACAATCTGGGTTTCACTTCAATCATGAACTAACCCTTAATGGGGGCATACCGTATCCAAAGTGAGAACCCAATGACCCAACCAAGATGGTCCATTGGTAAAAGCATGCCAAAAATCATAAATGAACACATGAGGGGAACCACCAAAAAGGCTTCTTGAGTCATCCCTAAAAAGAGATCACCAACCATCCCTTTAACCCAACTTACAGACCAAACACAAACCCAAAACACCGTTCAACAAGAGGGGTTCTTGGACTCAAAATATCCAAAAAAAAACATTTCCATACACACATAAAACACACTAGAACAAATCAGACATAAATACATCGTGTTTTCCTTTAAAAACAATTCTTTGAAAACAAATGGTTCAGCGGTTAGCGTATCCACCAATGGAACCCCTTGGTCCTCACACAAGCATGTTTCTATGCCACACCGGCCACCCTCCTCATATCCATCTAGGAACTCATCCAGCTATTCCATTAACCATACATCATCCCATATAAAACCATGCATGTGGTCTCTCACTAATATACCATGTTTAAAAAAAAAATTATTTCCACTTTTCAAAACCAAAACAATCAACTAATACTTCATTTTTCTAAATACCTCTAACCATGAGATCAAAATCCCAGTTTACATCATAAAAAAGTTTTCAGAAAAAACAAAACCATTCAAATATGAACTCACTTTCATGTAATTAGAATCAATTTCAAGACATATTATCCCATTAAAACACCTTTCAATAGTTTAGAAAACTCTATTGGAAACACTTTTTCAAAACCAACTTCATTATAGTTTCTACTTTCAAAAGAGGTGTAGGCACACCAATTTCCATTTCAAGACAATTCTGAAAATTCAGTTCCACCATTTCATAAATCAAACCGTTCCGTCTTTATTAGAAAACCATTTCTTAAATCTTTAAGCTTATTAAAACCGTGGAATTCATCCTTTAAAACAGAACTTCCATGATTTCAAAACTAAAGGACACAATACAATGCAAGGGGAAACTAGCTTTAGTGGGTGACTTAGAAATTTGGTTGGAATCCATATGCTAATAACTTCACCATCACAAAGAGTGTTCTAAAGAAGTATCCTCGGCTCCACATGGCTTTCTAGGTCCTGTGAGATCACTGAGACCATTAATCCAACTCTAATTTTCATTTCCCCTAATCATCATCAAACCAAGAAAACCAAAGGGCTCAAATAAGTCCCGACTCCCATAGTGACTTGAATCCCATCATGAGGTGTGGTGACCAGGAAAAGTACCCATAACCGGAGTACCAAGTCCTGAAAATCCTAACTCTAGACAATCCTAACTATTACCCAAATAACATGACCCAAAGTGTTAACCTGAACTTCCTTTGATTCCATTTTGTCATGAACTAGATCTGGTCTCCATCAAAACCAGCACCCAACATGGCATGTGGCATGGACCAAAGGGTGTTACCAATCCCCATAGGATGGAACATGTGCCTGAGTATCATAAACTAAAAATTGGGAATGATTCACCTGATTTAATAAATAGTAGACAATAAACAAATTCAATATTAGAAACCTGATTTTTTTGAAACAAACCATATTTTACAAAAAAACTAAAATTGAATTACATAGTTTAAAAAAATAATAAAAGACTACAACAATTGTATAATCCCAAAATGGACAACCTAATAACCATACTCATGGAATGTGGCACCACCCTCAAGCCATCTTTACAAGGCAACACCACGAAGGACCTGCTAGAATCCCAAACCACTGGCACTTGAAACTATACCCAAACATGTGATATAAATAACCAAGTCCACTTACACCCAAAGGTGGAAGTGGTGTGTGATCCATATACCGGTAGGACACCACCACTATGATATTCTATGTGATAAACATTTAGAGATTAAAATCATGCATGTTTTTTAAAACATGAAATGATAACAACAATTTCAAAAAGATGCACCATTAAATAAAAGAATTTTTCAAGTGGGATATTTTAAAAAAATCCACACTTTTTAAAGAAATTGAAAAGATACTAAATTTTTCTAGCCAATCATACCATATGCCAATGGTAAGCACAAATCATCTAATGAGCACAAGCAATGGAAGATAACCCCTAGGCACTAGCTCATTGTGGGTGCTAGGTACCTTGTATCTCGATGAAAGTAACAATCAAAATATTTGTTCTCGTGCACGAGCCACTAGTATGGACCATACCCATAACCTATTGGTCCCCCATAATCATAATCATAGTTTAGATAGTGTTGTAAGTGTCAATATTGTTATGTGAAACAGAGGCTAAACCCCATGGGATCATAGCATACTAGTACACATCCTCCCACCTAGATACTCGGGTTTCCCTCCTGTGCTCAAACAAGTTCAACAAGACACGAAAAATAGTTTACACTTGTAAATACCACTTACACATCACAGATTAACCAAATAGTCGACATTTATATCAAACAAGTCCCATCATCCCTCTTTCTATTCAAATTGGTTTTGAAATCCAACTCACACCAAAATATCCCACAACACATTTCGTATATCTTTCACAATTCAAAAAATCCTTTAACATTTTTATAAAATCTTTCCCAAGATGATAAACATCACATAAAAACCCACTCAAATGTTACATAATACCCTTTTTATAAACATATTACATTTTAAACATCACACTCACACAAAACATCCCGAAAACATGTTTCACACCCACATCAGAATTTCATAAATCACCCTGAAAAATTACCAAATATTACCAAAACGTTTGACATGATAATTGACCACATTTACTTTAGAAAAATCATTTTAAGAACATAATTCCCCAAAAACAGTACACAGGAATCCTTTTCACACTTTGTGTAACTCATTAAATCCTTTACAATTTTCATAAAACCGACCCAAGGGGTATAACTATGTTTTCCACACAAAACCCATTTCCAAATCTTCTTTCAAAGAAAAAATCACACCAATACCAATCCAAAATAGAATTAACCGCCCTACAGATATTCATTCATCCACTATCAAGTATTATAAAATCACCTCTAATAATACTACAAGAGTTGCACATAAAAGACACACATTTTCATTAAACACTTTCAAGAGGCATTACATGGTTTGACACATAAAACCCATTCAGAAACCCTATTTAAAACCCAAAATCACACCACGACCATACCAAATCAGAATTTACATCCCAAAAAACATTTAATAAACCACTTTCATATGTTAGAGAATAACCCAAATAATACCACAAGAGTTTCACATGTAAATACACACAATTTAAATAAAAATGAAACTATAGAATTAAATGCTTAATGAAATCCGAAAAAAAAAATTTCTCACAAAAAAATACATATTAGGAACATGAAAAATCAGTAAATCAAGAATAATAACTCATCCATACATTTTTACACATGAAATCACCTACCTTTTTAGTCAAAACCCTTGAATCTTGGTGGAAAACCTCAACCACACCTCTGCCGCACCACAAGGTAGATAAATCCGGCCCTAGACCACAATATTTGCCAAAAAGATAAATACATCAAACACTCGATTAGAACCGTAACTTAGTGAAATTTTATAACTTCATGAATGAGGGAGGAAACCCTAATGAAAATGGAAGAAACCATGAAGGAATCACTTACCTTGAACAATCTTGAAGAAATCACCCAAAATCCACAAAACGCTGAATCTCCAAGAAACCAAAACTAATATGTTGGATCTAATGAGGATGATTATGTTAAGTGGGGACTGAAATGTTGGAGAAAGAGTAAAAATTTATGGTTTTATGATAGAATCAAATTACCTCCACAAATCTGGATGATTTGAGAAATCCTGAGAAGTTTCGCCCTAATATACGATCGAAATGAGATCTATTATGGTGAAACAGATAATGAGAGTGAGACATGGGTTTTTGGATTTGGTTAGGAGGTATACTAACAAAAAAAAAGTAAAAAATGAATGAGATGGTGAAAAATGAAAAAAATAATTTAAAGTATAAAATGGGCATACGGGCTGGAAAAAAACTTTAATAAAAAGACCCAAATCCGTCATTATTATGGATTCATATGGGGATGAAAATTGGTATATTAGTTTTTATATAATAGGGGATTCCAATTGGGAAGTGGAATGTGTGTAAAAGTTTGAAAATTTTAGGGGTTATAAAGAATCAAAATTTATTTTTAAATCGAGAAATGGGCTCACGGTTTGGTCCAAATTTTGAAAACCCACCATTTCTACCAAAATGCATGGGAAACCCCAAATAAAAGTAATAATGAAAATTTAATAAAAAATACCTTAAAAATAAGTCATATATGTTAAAATTATCTCCACCATAAATCGTTCTACCCCCGAAAATCCACACTCTGGCCCAAAGAAAAAACCGAACCCAATAGAAAGGGCCAAATGGACTCCTTTCCCATGTCTCTCCACCCTCCAAAAGGCTAAGATATATCCAGTTGATCAATCAAGGAAGGAATATTCTCCAAATCCAAAACTTAAACCACTTTACTATAACGATCATGAACTTTCCAAATTCAACTCAAATGAAACAACTCAAACACCATATGAACAATACTCAACTAGTTTACCCAAATGAACAACAATATCAAACCAGGTTACAGTAACCATAATTTAAATAAACCATTGGGCAGTATCCAATCCCAACGTTTACCCAATGAGGATGTTGGTAGTTAGATAGCTCTGAATGATACTACCTACCTCAACGCCAATTCCATGGAAAAACCTGAGTTACTAATTCGAGGAGACACAAATGGGATCCCCACTATAAGTGACAACTTAAATTTTCCGAAGATGGAATCGTGACACTAATAGGGGAGGCCTGAATAGAATCGCCAACATAAGGGGTATAATCACATTAGATTTTTCCAAAAGAACTTACATGAAACCCATAGTGAGTCTCCCCACCATAAGAACCAAACATCTAAACTGAATAGCACAATCTGACATGAAAATACCCCAATAAATAAAGAGTTGGTGCGACCGCACGGTTAGTCCGCATGATTTGGGAAACCGTGCGCTGACCGTGCAGAGCATTCTGTCCAAAGTAGAAACTCTGTATGGTTACATGGGACAACTCACACAGTAGTGTAGTAGCTACTGTATCTTTCTCATGGTTCCCTAGGTCAGCACACAATTACTTTTAACTGTGCACAAACTATCCTCTTTAATATGCCTAGCCCAAATTTCCAACTATTCTCGAAAAACATAATGGAAACCAAACGGGAAAAGCATGAACTCAAGCAACAACATGGAAACGAGGTCCTCCCACCTCTACCGCAAAATGTGAACAACTAGAACAAGATGATGACACCAGAGGTTTAAACTATTCCCATCTTTCATACTAAGGATAAGAATTTGTACAAGGGTTTGAACGACCAAGGGATTTCCCCTGACTACGCACCGAATTCACTCTGATACCTAAGGCTGGAACTCAAATGATTGAAGGATCTTTGTCCTCATAGTTTGGCATTGGAATCCACATGAATAGAACTTCTTATTTTAGTGATAAAATAAATTACGCGACAACCCCTGATGGGTTTACCAAGACATAAAAAATTCCAAAACTCACTTTACCAAAACCCAACATTTCACCGAAGAATGTGATTCGAAGGTGCACACACATCACCCCTTGTTTCCTTGGATGAGAAATGGATATAGGAAAGGATATATAGAAATAAATTCCTCCAAACAATGGATGTCGAGATCTCCCTAAAGGAGATACACTTTTAAGAAACACAAAGTCTCACAAAATATTATACAACTTCACCTTTACAAACAAACGTGTAAAAAAATCACAACGTGTCACCAAATAGTAAAATTGTGACTGATAGAAACAATACATGGAGGGGGACCTTGTATAATATCCCCAAACATCACATAATTCTAGAAAGTGGCCATAACAACCTCTCATTACCAGATTTCCTAAACTGGTGGTTGAATTTTAACTCCTTCTTTGAAGAGACTATGAAGGACCCATATACCCTCTTAGGCACCATCTAGGCACTCATCAACACCAACAACCCCATACCACTTCCTCTTTCGATGAATAGGGTATGTTAAGATACTAAGTTTTATTTCAACCTTCCACGAGCACTATCCTTCTATAAGAGGATCAACAAAACCAAGAAAGGAAAAGGGTGTAGACTCAATATACAAAGCTCGAGAAAAAGATTCATTATATGGATCAATTGGAGGATCTTCCAAGGGAGAAACAATCCGGGCTGCACTTCTATCATGCACTAACCCTTAATGGGGGAATACCTTATCCCAAGGGATAACCCAAGGTCCCAACCAAGATGGTCCATTGGTAAAAATGTTCCAAAAACCTGAAACGTACACATGAGGGGAACCACAAAAAAATGCTTCTTGAATCATCCATAAAAAGAGATCATTAACCAGCCCTTCAACCCAACTTACTGACCAAACACAAACCCAAAACACCATCCAACAAGATGGGTTCTTGGACTCAAAACATCCCACAACAAAAACATTTCCAAAAACACATAAAACACTGTAGCACAAATCTGTCATAAAGACATCATGTTTTCCTTTAAAAACATTTCTTTGAAAAAAGTGGTTCAGCGGTTAGCGTATCCACCAATGGAACCCCATTGTCCTCACACATACATGTTTCCATGCCACACCAACCACCCTCCTCATATCCATCTTAGAACTCATACAGATATGCCATTAACCATACATCATCCCATATAAACCCATTCATGTGGTCTCTCACAAATTTAAAAAGGGTTTTAAAAAAATTATTTCCACTTTTCTAAACCAAAACAATCAACTAATACTTCCCATTTCTAAAGACCTCTAACCACGAGATCAAAATCTCAGTTTACATATTATAAAACTTTTCAGAAAAAACACAAAAATTCAAATATGTACTCATTTTCAAGTTGTTAAAATCAATTTCAAAACATATCATCCCATTAAAACACCTTTCAATAGTTTAGAAAACTCTATTGGAAACACTTTTTCAAAACCAACTTCAATATAGTTATTTCTTTCAAAAGAGGTGTAAGCACACCATTTTCCATTTCAAGACAATTACGAAAATTCAGTTCCACCATTTCATAAATAAAACCATTACCACTTTATTAGAAAACCATGTCTAAAAACATTAAGCTTCTTAAAACCATGGAATTCATCCTTTCAAACCGAACTTCCATGATTTAAAAACTAAAGGAAACAATACAATGCAAGGGGAAACAAACCATATTAAAAAAAACAGAATTGAATTACATAGTTTAAAACAATAATAAAAGACTAAAAAAACTATATAAACACAAAATTGATATACCAGGAATTGTAATCATGGAAGGTGGAACCTCCCTCAAGCCATCTATACAAGACAGCACCACGAAGTACCTACTAGAATCCCGAACCACTGGCACTTAAAATTGTACCCAAACCTATGATAGAAATAACAAAGTCCACTTACTCTCAAAGGGGTAAGTGGTGTGTGATAAAAATCCCAGTAGGATATCACCACAATTATATTCAATGTGATAAACATTCAGATACAAAAAGCATGAAAGTTTTTCAAAATATGAAATGATAACTACAATTTCTAAAAGATGCTCCATTAATTAAAAGCAGTTTTCAAGTGGAATATTTTAAAGAATCAAAACTTTTGAAAGAAATTGAAAATACCCTAAATTTTTATGTCCCATAATATCGTATGCCGATGGTAAACAAAAATCATCTAATGAGCACAAGCAATAGGAAATAACCCCTAGGAACTAGCTTATTGTGGGTCTCAGGTACCTCTTATCTCGATGAAAGAAACCATAAAAATATCAGCTCTCATGCACGAGCTACTTGTATGGAATATACCCATAACCTAGTGGTACCCCATCATCATCTTCATTGTTTAGATAGTGTTGTAAGTGTCAATATTTCTATGTTAAACAGAGGCCAAACCGAACGAGATCATATCATACTAGTACACATCCTCTCTCCTAAATACCTGGGTTTCCCTCATATGCTCAAACAAGTTCAACAAGCCTATAAAAATAGTTTCCACATGATAATAACACTTTCACATCAAACATTAACCAAATATTCCCCAGGTATATCCCACAAGTCACATCATGCCTCTTTTTATTCAAATTGGTTTTGAAATCGAACCCACAACAAAATAGCCCACAACACATTTCCCATATCTTTCACAATTCAAAAAATCCATTAACAATTTTATAAAATATTTCCTGAGATTATAAACATCACATAACATCCCACTCACATGTTACATAATAACCTTTTCATAAATAAGGTCCATTTTTCACATCACACTCACACAAAATAGCCTGAACACATGTTTCACACCCACATCACAATTTCATAAATCACCTTGACAAATTACAAAACATTACAAAAAATTTTGACATTAAAAATAACCACTTTTCCTTTCAAAAAATCATTTTAAGAAAATACTACCCTTAAATGGCTCATAAGAATCTTTTTCACAATTTGTGTAACTCAATAAATCATTTACAATTTTCATAAAACCAATCCATGTGGTATAACAATGTTTTCCCCAAAAAACCCATTTCCAAGTCTTCTATCAAAGACAAAATCAAACCAATACCAATCCAAAATAGAATTGATATACCTAGAGATATTCATTTATCCACTATCAAGTATTATAAAATCACCTCAAATAATACCACAAAAGATGCACATAAAAAACTCACAATTTCATAAAACACTTTCAAGAGGCATTACATGGTTTCACACATAAAACCCATACAGAAACCCTATTTAAAACCAAAAATCACACCAAGACCAAACCAAATCATAATTTACAGCTCAAACAACATTTACTAAACCACTTGTATATGTTAGAGAATAACCCAAATAATTCCACAAGAGTTTTATATGGAAATACACCCAATTTAAATCAAAATGAGACTATAGAATTAAATGATTAACCAAATCCAGAAAAAAAGATTTATCACAACACATAACATATGAGGAACATGAAAAATTATTTAAACAAGAAAACTAACTCATCAATAAATGGTTACACATGGAATGACCCACCTTTTAAGTCAAAACCCTTGAATCTTGGTGTGAAACCTCAACCGCACCTCCGCCGCACTACAAGGGAGAATAATCCAGCCCTAGACCACAATATTTGACAAAAATACAAACATATAAAACCCTAGGTTATAACACTAACTTCTATACATTTTAGAACTTCATGAAAGTGGGAGGAAACCCTAAGAAAAATGGAAGAAACCAAGAAAGAATCACTTACCTTGATCAATCTTGACGAAATCACCAAAAATCCACCAAACTTTGAATCTCCAAGCAACCAAAACTGATATGTAGGATCTAATTAGACTTATTAGGTCATTTGGGGACTGAAATGGGGGAGAAAGAGTCAAAATTTAAAGGTTTATGAAAGAATCAAATTACCTTAAAATATCGGGACGATTTGAGAAACCCTGAGAAGTTTTTACCTAATCTAAGATCCAAATGAGATCCATAGAGGTGAAATAGATAATGATGGTGAGACTCGGGTTTTTGGACTTGAGTAGGAGGTAAAATCAACCAAAAAAAATTAAAAAATGAATGTGATAGGGAAAAATTAAAAAAATAATTTAAAGCAGAAAATGTGTATACGGGATTACCCAAAATCTTAATAAAAAACCCAAACCCGTCTATATTAAGGATTCATATGGGGTCCTAATTGAGATGGAGGTTTTAATATACCAGGGGATTCCAATTGGAAATTGTAATGGGTGAAAAATGTTAAAAAATGAAGGATTTATAAAAGAAACAAAAATTATTTTTAAATATGGAAATGGGCTCACGGTTTGGCCCAAATTTTGAAAACCCACTATTTCTACCAAAATTCTTGGGAAACCCCCAAATTAAAGTAAGAATGGATAATTAATTAAAAATATAATTAAAATAATTCCTATATGTGACAAAAATGTTAATCATGTCCAAACTAGCATTGATTCCATCTTTAATCATTCTGGGAACATTTTGTTATGTGCCAATAACACTATCAAATCCATTTTTTTCTACATTCATGACTTCATGGAAATGTCTGAGATATAAAAAATTCCAATAAGGTAATTCAAATGAAATTGATATATTCTCTTAACATGATTTCAAAAGGTTTTTTGAAAATGGTTTATTGAAAAAAGTGTTAATATATTTTACTTTACTGAAAAGTTGATCACCCATTACTAAATATGGTGTTGTACCTAGTTATATATTCAGATAAAATTATGTCATCCAGGATCAGTATTTATGTCATTGAGGTAAAAATTTCAGATTCTCTAAAAACACATTCTTCTAGGAATGTTCAACTGAATTAAGTGTGTGCATTTTTCACAAAGGGGACAACCCGTCATTCTTTAAATGCTATAGCCAGATAAATTTACATAGGTGGGGAAGTAATTTATCATCTCATAAAAAATGTCCCTCAATGTGAATTATTCACTTCTGCGAGCATTATACATTGTAATACTTATATCCTAAATTAATTTTAGATATTTTATCAATAGATCCAAATAGACCTCAATATCATTACCAGGTTGCTTTTGTCTAGATATATGCAGAGACAATATAATACATTTGTGTTTCATGCATAACCATGACAAAAATATTTAATTTACCAAAATTTAGGGACATGTACCTTGAGTTATACTCTATTTACTGAAAGTATTTATTTCATCGGTAGATAATGCAAGAAAAAAGATTCTCAGTTCATTTCCAAATTCATGATACTCATAATCAATTTTATTCCACTAAGGAGAATCGGCTGGATGATGTAGGTTCCCATATTTAATTCTTGTATCTAAAGGCCATGAAAATTGTCTCTTGGTTTCCTAATATCCATAATTTATTATAAACCTTTCAATGATCGGAAATTACCATACATATTTCAAATTACTTTATTCATTTTTCTTGAATTGATCTACACCATAATTAATGAATTTTATGATTGATTCATATTCCCTATGAAAAAATATGAAATCATTTGGAAAAGAATTTATATTTTTATTAAACATTCCCATTGAATATATTATTCATTTATCATAATATGTTTGACATGGTAGTTAATTTTCTTCTGTTATCATACCATTCAGGATTCAAAGTGGTTCTATAAAGATGGTCTCACTCCATTTGCTGTCGTATTTCAAATAATATAATTTCAATATAGCTAAAAATGTTGTGTATTTTGTAAAACTAGTATACAATAGTCTCTTGGGATAACCATTTAATGTCTCAAACAACTTTTTATAATCACAAAGGTGATCTGTAATTTCAATTTTCATTTCTTCCATAAAATATACATCATCATTTACATTGTTATTCAAATAAAATGATCTATAAACCATAGAATCATCCCAATTTGTGAGCATGTTCAAATTTTCACCTTGTTTAGTCCAATATTTATAGCATGATTTCTTCCATGACAAATCAAATTTTCTTCGAACTTGTCCAGAACAATTTTTCTTTAATAACAACATTATAAACATAAAAAAGTATTTGAGAATGGTTGTATGCATTCTGTATTTCAGAATTAATGAACTATTTAACTATATATTCATACTCTTGTCAAATAATTAGCGTGAATCCATTTTCTATTCATATCCATCGACTTGGGTTCATAAAAATATTAAAAATTTTATAACAAATAAATAAAGACACATAAGATATTCATCATCAATGGTGAAATTTGAAGATAATTCTAAAAAGGGAAACCCAATAAATGATTATTTCTAATAATTTTAGTATTCTTTGAAGGAAATGGGTAATTTAATTTTAAAAAATAATTAATCCAGTATGGTAGGTGTTATCCTTTGAATTAATTCAAAGTTGAAAGTTATAGAAAACTATCATCCTCATCATATTATATCCCGTACATTTATCATTACATTTTTTGGTTCTAACATATCCTCTATATCTTATAGGCATACACCTATGTTACCTGAAATAATATAATAAGTAGTAATCCATGTGATGACTACAACTTAGGTTAGTACAAGAAACATAAAAGAGATGAGGGATGAGTCTCAAAAAAAAATTTCAATGAAGTTGACGAGGATGATAATTGTACTACATTGTGTTCTCTAAAAGGGTAAATGCCTCTAATTTGTGAGAATCACACCATTTGATTTAGTAATTAATCTGTGGCCTATTAAATGTAATATTTGGGTGGAATTAACATTATTTTTTGTGATTAAAGGGGTCTCATAGGGGCCATATTATGATATATGAATCTTTGGGTCCACTATGAATTCTATATATATAAGAGAAATCCCATTTTTAAAACTATAAATCCTTTAAATAAGACTAGACATACTTCGATCTAATTATTCCATCAAGTATTTATTAAATCCCCTAAACAAATTAAATTATAATATAGGTAATTAAGAAGTAATAAAAAACCCAAATATGATTAAGAAGAATAATAAACTACCATTTAATCAACTCGAAGATATTTAAATGTATTGATAATTTTTTTTAAAAAATAAAGTGTTATTTTTTATAAATGGATGTTTATCAGAGATTCCTACTGCTATAACCAATTCATGTAGACATAAAATGAATAAAATAAAAATATAATTTCTAATGATTATTTAAAAATATATAAAATTTGATAACCTCCATTTTATTTTTTGGAACAAGTGATGTTACAACCTAAGAAATTATTATATTTAATATTAATGGACTATAAAATACTTGGAAACATCTCAAAATTATAATTTCAATTAATAATTGATGAGGAATGGAAAATATAATTCTATGAAATGAATATACCTAATATAAAAACTCTTCTCTATATTACAAATATTAACATGATTTTTACATAAACTTGCACTTAAGTCAACTCTAAGGATCGAGAGGTCTAGTGTCTTGTGAAATTCGGAACATTACATGACAAATTAAGATATAAATTACGACATCTCTATTGCCATCATCTTTTACATGACCACAACTTTCCTTTGCACTTAGCATTACACGAGAAAACCTAAAGACATACATAAAAAAAGTGTGAGCTTTATATCTTAGTAAGGAATTAAACAAGGAATAATATGAAGAATAAAATACATGTTAGGAAATAGGAATATCAATGGATCGTAAGTGAAACAAGAACATAAAGGCATGATATAACATGATTATCATAACATGGAGATGTTGAAACAACATTTAACATGATATTAGCATGAGACAATGCTCATTGAACATGGAGCATGAGTAATGAATTATTTAACTTTAATTATAATGATTAAACCCTCATTTCACATTGAGTTTCATGATAATATTCTCTACCCAATGCGTTGGAGTGCTATCAGGGCACACCCTTCTTAATCATTTCATTTCATGCATAAGTGTTCCACACAGATAATACAACATGGATTCCTTAAACATCATAATTTATTCCATGAATAA
Organism: Viscum album; assembly: GCA_963277665.1. Taxonomy (NCBI): domain Eukaryota; kingdom Viridiplantae; phylum Streptophyta; class Magnoliopsida; order Santalales; family Viscaceae; genus Viscum; species Viscum album. Next base: position 1,915,029,536 of record OY728155.1, read on the forward strand.
GATATGTGGAATACATAAATATAATTACCTGATAAACAAGTACATGTGCATAAATGTGAATACCCTTTATAGAGAGATGGGTATGGTATTCACTTACACGATGATTTTGGCATGGAAAATTTGGTGTCGCTTCCACAGCATAGGGACATCAAATAGAAATCGTAAAATGGATTGATGAGAGAGAAAGGGGTATCTCATAATTTATACATAAAATTTATATTAAGTGGGTCATGGAACTTATTACCACAATATATGTAATGCAATTTAGATACATAATATAAAATAATAGCTTGAATGTAAATGAGGGGAGAGAAATCCCTTATGAAAGTTTGGTATGGTAACTAGTGTACATGAGATGCATTAATGTGAGAGAAAGGGGTATCACATCATTAAAAAGTAGAGAGGGAAGTATAGTGGAGGTGATAAATCCTAACCCAAAATTTGTAATTGAAAATAAAAGGGCATATAAAATAAGGAAACTTGGACATAAATTAGGAAGGAAAGTGAGGATCCCTTACTTGGAAGTGTGACCCCAAAGGCTTGGGAGAGGCTTGAGGGAGGCTTCATGGGATATTGGGGATACTTGGGAGGATTATAGAGAGAAGTGGGTATAGTTTGGTAGTGCTAAAAATGGTTTGAGTAAAGTGGAATGGGAGATTTAGTGGGTTTATATAGGAAAAGAGAGAGAATTATTTATTATTTAGGTTTTGGACACTAGAAATTAAACTAATCATAACCACAAACAATTAAATGGTTTTTGCCTATATTTTTTACCAAAGGGGAGTGAAAAAAGTTATTTTATAAGTCCAACGGCCAAACTTATTAAAATAATATGGTTGCTTATGTGGAGGTGTTTCACACTCTCAAGGATATCATTCTGAAATGTTAATATACTTTATAAGTCATGGAGGGTTCACTATGGCAACATAAAATTAATAAAAAAATATAAAATCACATAATTTTAAAGGTAAAAAATATACAGTCCGAAAATACCATTTATTGTATTTTATTACATCACTCTTGGGTCATTATAATGTCCTAAAACACATTTGATATTTAAAAAATATTTAATTTTTACCCAAAATTGATTGTCTCAGAAAATTATGAAAAATTAACCATTAGATAATTTCAAAATCCTGAATCAAAAAATGATATTCATTTTATCTAAATAGTTTTCTAAATATTTTAAATTTTACTTTTAAAATAAAAATCGATATTTATAAAAAAATTATGGGTTTTGACAAAACGAAACTTTCAAACCTCAATAAAAACTGCAATTGTATTCATAAAAAATTATACAATCATTTATATTTAATAAAATTTAATTTAGTAATAATATTTTATTAAAATATTATTCAATTAAAAAATCTATTAATTAATTAAAATAGGTTTCTTATTTGAATTTTAACTAAAAATACTATTTGTGCTTTAAAAGTATTTACAATAATAAAATGAATGTATATTCTTTGTACAAAAAATAAAGCAGAAAGTCATATTGATAGGGTATTGTTACATAAACCCTTATAACACCCACATAAAACCTAAGGGTAAGATGTGCGATGGTGAAAAATCTTGGGGTGGCTCAGATAACCTCGCTCGGGTGGTAATCTCTATTAACTTCAACTTCTATCATAGGCAGTTCCATTCAAGATTAATGCATTGAAGCTCAGCTTTGGCTTGATCAAGATAGAATCTCAGTGACGCTACCTCATTTCCATGCTCTGAAAAAATGGGCTTCGTATGTAGTAATTCTACTTGATGAGGCAATCGATTTTTGTGTGTGACTAAATTGGATTTGTTAAAGCCCTATATTTATACTAATCATGTGATCACTATTCAAAGACTATATTAGCAATGGTAAAAATTATTAATGGTATTTTAAAATAAAAAAACATAAAACTAGGGAAATGCATATGTTTTATATATCCAGTTTACATAATAAGACATATAATTATATCAAGATGAATTTTAATTAATAAATGTTTGGGTCATTACACCTAATAATGATAAATGTTTTTAACATCTCAAAATTATTAGTTGATAAATTGATTCAAAAGTTATTTCTATAAAAGTTGAAGATAAGAATTATTTTCTAGCAGAAAAAGAGTAGGCTTTATAATAAAATTTCATTTTCATGGACATTTGGGTTATATGGTGATTTTGGGAACATAGTATAAAACTTTACTCACAATGAGATAAATAACAGTAAATATGGAAGACATAGAGGTTTTAAGTTTAATGGGAGATGATCCATTCTTACCAAAATAGTTTTAAAGTTAGATGAATATTCATAAGTAAAATTGGATGATGAATTTCAACTATTGTATGAACTCTATTGAACATGTGACAAATTAAATAGTTTTTTGAAGGATTGTCAAATTTTTATAAAAACGCAGATGAATGTGTTAAAAGAATGAGAAATGTATTGTATGAAAAGGAATGCAATGCAAGAGGAATTTATAATTGATTTGAAACTAAATTATTTATAAAGGAAACATGCTTTCCTGTTAGTTATAATTCATATCACATGACATGTAAATTTTGGTAATTAATTATTTTTTTACAACTTCAAAGGTTACTTATTATTTTTTACATGGTCAATCTCTTACGATATATTGTTTTTATTTAAAAGATGCTAGAAATAAAAGGAAATGTTAAATAATGATATATTTTTTATGTGGATTAATTCAAAACACATATAGTGTTTATTAGTGGTGTGATGAAGGAAATGAAGTGATTTTTTATTATTTATTATTAGGTGGGTTATCATTTCAAAGATGGGTATATTTTTACAATGGTATAGAAAACTAGCCAAAATATATTCTAATTTTGGGTCAGTAAAAATTTATGTTAACTATGTTTGAAATGTGAAATTTATTTTTGGTAGTGAATAATTGATCATTTTAAATAATGATAAATTTAAATACTGAATTAGAAATGGCACGTTTATGTTTTCTTATTATGAAAAGATAAAATTGATAGATATTATTTACCAATTAGAATTGAAGATTTTTAATAATTTAAAAAAATAAAGTACATATTTAAATGAAACAACCCATGAGCTTCCCATAGTGAGGCTTCTTCATGGATATGCTCTATTTAGTGGCTATGGACATTCGATACAACTAGAGATCTTCCTATAGTAAACCCATTACATCATTGTGAAATCCTCCATCATGAAAAATGAAATCAGAGATCCTTAATATGATGCGCTTGGATAAATAATCCCCTTAGGATCTATGTACTATAACTGACAATTAAGTTCATAGTACTCTGTTAGATCTATCTGATAAAGTGGATTATAAAAAAGATGAGCTCAAGACATAAGATCGATAGAATCTCAACAACTATCTTATTTTTAAAAATACATATGTCATTAATAAAAATACATCTTAAACCATTAAACTACAATAGAAAAAGATCCCCATATGTGTCCCCATTTCCATCATAATGATAGAATGATTTGACATAATCATAACTAGTTTCCAACAACTAGGTCATGCATGCCTAGCGCTAATCCCGATTCTCTAATGTGAACATCTTCATCTCGCTTTAAATATATGAAATACAGTCATCAACGGTAACAATTGACTTGATCATGTTATGGATTTAATCAATACACCCCAAGGATCAGGTCTAAAAATCATTTCAAACATGAATAAGTCTAAGAGAAAGTAGAGATCTAGAAAACCTAGAATTTGTTCTACCCTTGGATTCATTTGACCCTTGAATTGTTTGATCCTTTGACTTGGGCCTTGGAATTTTTCCAGCCTTGACTGAATCCTTGATTCAAGGTTCAATTCATCGAGGAGGAGCTACGACATAGGGTTTATTCTACAAAAAGCTTCGGGTATCTCGAAGAGTTCCTGACTGGTTAGGGTTTTTCAAATTGACCAAGACACTTTTATCCGTGGTTCTAAGAAATTTTTGATAAAGATCCCTTTTATCAATTCTAAATTGATTAGCATAGATAAAATGAATCATTATCAGTGCTTTTTAGTGATGATAAAGTTCTATATTTATCCGTACTAAAATAGTTCTCTTAAAGATGTATTTTATCAGCGCAAATGAATTTAGTGCTGACAATGGATTTATAATTACAATTGTAACTAATTTTTTTTAAATATATTTATATAATTATTTATATATATTTAATAAATAAATATAAATATAAATATATTAAATATATTATTTATTTAAACATATTTATTAATTTTTTTTATTTATTTAAATATATAATTATTTAATAAAAAATATATAAAAAATTTGAAAAATAATATTTATAACATTATGTATATTTATATAATTATATATATAAATATCGTAAATATATTCATTATTTCAATAAGTTTATTATCAATTTTATAATTATTTAAATATATATAATTATTTATTTATAACTATGTAAACAGAATTTAAAAAATAATTTTTTTATTTATAATTATAAATATATAAATGCATAAGTATTGTAAATATACCTTTATAAATATATTTATTTAAAAATATTTTTTATAAATATTTTTTTGACATTATTAAGGAATATTTAATCATAACGGTAGGAAAATATATATTTAATCAATATAATTAATGTTTGATCTATATTAAATTGAAATATCAAATGACTTTCAATTTTGTCCATTACTCGATGCAATTAGTTAGTATTTTTAATTCAAATTAATTTGTAATTATAAACCTTTATTCCTTAAATATATTACAATTTAATTTAAAGCATAAATATTTTGTATTATATAAATTATATTTATATAAATTTATATATATCTATTTATTTAATATATACTATTTATTAACATTATCAATAATTATTTAATTAATAAAATGTTAATTTTTTTTTCTCAATTTACTTATTTTTAATTTTTATTTGTTTAATTTTTATTTTACATGTATATTTATATTTAATATATAATATTTATTAGTATTTATAATTTATATATAGTATAATCAATTTATTCATTTTTATCAGTTATTATTTAATTAATAAATTTCTGAATATTTTTTTAATAAACTCATTTTTATTTAATTTTTTCATTTTATTCGAACCTTTATCTACGCTAAAAATAAAGCAATGATAAAGGGTACCATTTCTCAGCACTAAAAATACAGTGTTGATAAAGGTCAGTGTTGTTAAAGGCCTATTTTATAGTAGTGTTTATCTGGAATAATTTTAGCAAGGGGCTAGGGTAGTGAAAATTCATTTTCGAAGAAGCCGAATCAGTTTGAACAAGAATAGAAGGGAGGTGGAATTTCAGGCCATCCTTCTCACCTATCTTTATCAGTGGATTCAGACGTTAGATCAGTCATATTCCATCAATGTGGGAAGGCAGGACATGTGCATTCTGTGTGTTCAGATCCACCCAGACGTTTTCATCGACAAGAAAATTTGGGAAACATGCAGTTGTTTTATAGAACCACATATCTATACTTGGGTGGTGCAGCTTCATCAGACTTTAGGTAAATGTTGACCCATTCATTTCTAACTAGGACAACGGGTTCCTAGTTTGGTGGTTGTGGTGGTAGGGCCTGATCTTCATCTATATAGCAACAGTTCAAGGAAGAACTATAGTTTAGTGGTCATTCATAGGCCTAGTAAAAGATGATTAATCTTTATACAGTGGGTCAAGAACCAGTATAATTAGTTGCAAGACCTACCATAGTTGGAGGTATGATTCTTATTACACTATATGTTGCTTCTGTTCTGTTTGATACTGGTTCCTTTATTTATTACATTTCTTTTAGTATCATGGATGTGTTGAAATTGTCAACTAAGCTTATCCCATTTTTGATGGAGTTGGTGATGCCACTTTCTAAGACAAAATTATAGGGTTTTAGGTGTCCATTTTATGAACTCACTGTGTCGTGGGTCGAGATAGAGTGTGTTTTCCTAGTATTGGAAATGGACCTATTCGACGTGATCCTTAGTTTTGATTTAATGGTACATATTCAAGTGGACATTAATTTTTGTTGATGATGAGTGAGTTTTGTGGAACCCGATGCGAGATCTGTGTTTTTTCAACTTGAGTGGGATCCTCTACCAAGATGTGTCGGAACTCCACTTACGAAATTGAGAAATCTCATTTTCTGATTCCTTCACTCATGTTGGAGGAGAATGGTTTTAGTGGTTCAGAGAGTGGATTTCCTCCCATAGTGGATGAGTTCCTGAAGGAATTTATAGAAAAATTCTTGAGTTTTCCTCCAGAGCGGGATATGGAGTTAACCATTGATTTGTAATTTGGAACAAATATGATATCTCTTCCCTTGTATGGTATGTCCCCCACCAAATTGAGGGAATTAAAGGTACAACTGGACGATTTTGAATCTAAAGGATTCATTCACTCAAGAGTCTCATCTTGGCCTGCCCTAGTATTGTTTGAGAAGAAGGCTGATAGGTATTTTGGTTATGTATAGATTTCTGTATGCTAAATAAGGTGATGATGAAGAATAAATAACATTTTTCCCATATTTATGTCCTTTTCAATCAAGAAATGTTGGTAAGGTGGTTCTCTAAGATCAACCTGCATTTAGGGTAACATAAAGTTCGAATCATAGAGGTGAATGTTCGTAAAATATAATTTCAAATAAGGTACAATCATTTTGAGTTCTTGTCCATGCCATTCAGATTGACAAATGATCTAGTGGTTTTCATGTAATTTATGAACCTGGTGTTCCATCAGTATCTTTATTTATTTGTTTTGGTATTATTGGACGACATCCTATTTTATTTTGGGACTAAGGAGGATAATTAAAGACATTTATGAATTTTTTTGGGACCTCTTTAAGATTATATCCTCTATGAAAAGTTCTCTAAGTTCACCTTCTAGACCTATGAGGTTAAGTGTTTGGGTTATGTGATCTCAAAATGAGGGCCTTCAGTGGACCCTAAGAAGATCAGTGTCATGATGTCATGAGAACGGTTTAATAATGTTTTTGAAATCATGAGATTTATTGGCCTTGAAGAATAATATAGGTTGTTTTTTCAGAACTTATCTCGTATTGCATTTCCCATGATAGTTCTAACCCAAAAATGGGTAATGTTTAGGTAGATTATATAATGCTAGGTTTCCTTTGAGAATATTATGTAGGTTTTGACCATATCTCATATTTAGATCTTTACATAATATAGAAAGGGATATGTGGTCTACTATAATGTGTCATATATTTGTCTTGGGTGTCTGCTGATGTAAGATAACCATGTGGTGGTTTGTGGATCTCGCCAACTCGGACCACATGAATAGAATTACCAAACCCATGACTTGGAATTAACAGCAGCGATGCATGCCATGAAGTCATGGCATCAGTATATTTTGGGGAATAATTACATGTTCTATTATGATAATATGATCTTGGCCAATATATTCTCTCAAGAATATTTGAATCTAAGGTAGTATCACTTAGTTGAGTACCTTCATGGGTTCAATTTTGATATCACCGACACCCCAGGTAAAGGTAATGTGGTTGATGATTCATTGAGTAGAAAATTACCAATGTATGAACTGAAGGAGTCTTGTAATGAGTGGAATTTGATCGGTCTTTTATCCTAAATGCATCTAGAATACAAGGAGCATATTTTTGGTTCATTCTGGGAAAGTGTATAGTTTTCACCTTATCTTATGGAGTTGATTCAACATGGGAAGTAGAATAATGAGTTGTGTTAGAATTCTATGCAGTTTCTAAATGATGGGGTCGTGACTAGTGAGCAGTCATTGTATCTTGAGGGATTTATGTTCTTCAAGGGAATCTTTTTGCTTCTATTATCATTATGGAATGTAGTAATGAAATATATAAACCAACCTCAGTGGACCATTCACCCTGGTACCACCGATATGTTCTATGATGATTGTTGTCAATTCTGGTGGCTAAGTATGATACCTGAAATAACTGACTTAGTATCCCAGTGTTATACTTTTCAGTAGATCAATCTAGAGCACCGGATACCCTATGGGGTTGTTTAGCTATTACCCATTCCTACCGAGATGTGGGATGAGATCATGATGGATTTTGTTATTGGTTTACCTTGTAAATCCCAGGGACATAATACTATTTGGACAGTTATTGACTATCTCACATAATCAATCCATTTTATTCTAATCAGGGATTCAGCCAAAGTGGATGAGTTGGGACGATTTGATGTTCAAGAAATAGTGAGAGTTCGTGGTGTTTTGTCGGTTATCATTTTAGAAAGGGACCCCCATTTCACATCTATACGTTGGGAAGGTCTCAGAAAGGTAATGGGGTCACAAGTCAGGTTGAGTACAATATACCATCCTTAAATAGATGGTTAGAAAGAGAGGGTGAATCATATATTTGAATATATTATCTAGGCATGTATGCCAGAGTTTTGAGGATTTTGGGATATCCATTTAGGGTTGGTCAATTTTTCCTATAATAGTATCTATCAATCTTCAATTAGAATGGCACCCTTTGAGGTGATTTATGTTTTCACATGTTAGTCTTATTTATACTGGCTTGACTGAGCTTGGTGTAGAAAATTTCTGATAAGGTCAACTTGATCAGGAAATATTTTTTGAAAGTGAATATTCTCTATAAGTACTATTCTGATCAATGGTGTTGATCACTGTAATTCTTAGTGGGAGACTGGGTGTTTCCGAAAGTGTCACCTCCATTGGGTCACCTTCATCTTGGTAAACATGGGAATCTAAAACTGAGGTATGTCTGGAATTTTGATATTATTAAGATAGTTGGTAAGGTAGCATACTGGTTATATTTTCCTTCTCTGTTGACATCGATTCATTACATGTTCTTGTTTCAATGTTGATAAAGTATAATTATGATCTGTCTCATGTGTTGAATTGGGAAGAGTTTGATTTGGAATCAGAATATTTTTTTGTGGTTGAGTGACTTGGGTATATTGTGGATTCCCAAATAAAGTGTTTTAGGGGAAGTCCATACCATTTTTCTAAGTTCTATAGATGTGTAGTAATTATGATAATGATATGTGGGAGTGAATGTCTTGGGTCGAGGATTATTATCCATTTTAATTCTCTGACCAAACTCCAGGATGAATTTCTCAGGGTGGAAAGTTTTCACGCTGGGGAGAATTATGAAATTTGTTATCTTATCCATAGGTATTGTTTTGTTTATTGAGCTTGTATTTATCCATTGGGTTCCCAGGTATTTTTTGGAGAAAAATTTATTTTTTGAACCCTATAGTAGCTGGAGTACGGTTGGTCCATGATTAAGGGAAACCATGTTCCGGACCAGGAGAAACATTGATCCCTGGATAGTGGAACTTTCTAGGCCAGATGAATTTATTCAGGGGCATGCACTCTCTACTAATAAACCATGTGGCCTATTTCCTCTTGGATAGAGGAGATTCAATGGTTGCCTCACTGTTTGAAAAACTGTGCGGCCCCAACTATGTGTCCTGTCTAGGTCGTTAATGTTTTTGAATTACCTATCTACCCTCACCCAATTTTAACCCAAAACTACCCTAATTATTACCTTATAGGATTTTTATCCCTAAGATCCTCCTCCTGTTCCTCTTTCACCCCTTTGAGATTCAATTTTTGGATGGTTATGGTGTGGGATATTCAAAAATCAACAAATAAGCCCCTTTTTTCTAAATTTATTCTTTCTTCTAGGGTTCTTCTTTCTCCCTCATTTAGTTATTCTTATGCAGTGGATTTATTGACCAAATAATGCTTCCATCTTGAGTTTTTGGGTAAAATATTGTTGTTTATAGTTCTATCTTTCCTTTATATGGTTCTCTTGAGGTATAGTTATGGTTTTCTATTGGATTACATAATTTTTCAAGATTGAGGTAAGTGATTTCATACATTAGAATTATTAGATGATTTTTTTGCTTGATTTGATTCTTAAATGTGTTCTTTGAATAATTTTTGAGGTTTGAAATGTGTTTTAAAAATGTTTTAATGTGATAATGGAATAAAATATGGTATTCTAAAAGAAATTGTTTACTTTTCTAGTGTGCTACATTATTCCATTTTTCAAATGTTTTTTCTAAATCGAATAAGTGGTTAAAAGTATGTTTTGAAATGGATTTGGTGTGAATATGGATTTGAAAGTGGGTTTCTTATAAAAATTTCTTGTTTATCAAGTATGTTCTTTCTTCATGTTTTTTGTTTATGAAATTTGTTATCTATGTGACATGTGAAGTGGAAACATGATCACAAAGGAAATACTAGGTATCTTAGTGGGTGGACAGGGTTTAGTACACTAGTTGGATCAGAGGGACCGAGGCTCAATTTCTTCTAACAAGATTTCCATTACAAAACAGAAGAAACTATTATGATGATTTTGGAAACCACTCAAATTTGGATGGATTCTTGTCTAGTGGATCTTGCATGAGGATGCTGTGGGTTATGGTTCCTATACCACGTTTCACTGAGATATAAGGTTAGTTGGTTAATACTAGTTCTAGTAACTATAGGAATTACCCATGAAATGGTCCTCTCTTATGATGTAGTGCTTACTGTTATCATACTATATAACTTACTCTAATGTTGTTATACAAAGCATACTTCTTTGGAAATGTTTTCCTTAAAAATGTTTTTATAATTTTTTTTACAAATTCTTTCTTAAAACTTTCATTGTAATTTTTCTTATAATTTTATGGAATGGAATCTCTTTTTGTGTTACATCCTAATGGGATATGGATCATAGTCTATTTACACCCTTGGGTGCATGTATAAATTTTTATGTTTGGAAAAGGTGAAAAGAATATGTTCTAGTGGTGATGGTGGATCTGGTTCCAAGTGTTCCTTTCTTGCAGGTGTTTTTGGAGGTGTCATGAGCATGATGGCCCTCTTGTTTCATGGAGGTTTCGGGTGATGGTATAATTGGTTACCATATGGTTTTTATATTTTATTTGTTGGTTATCTTTAACATCATTTTTTATCTCTTTTGGTTATGGATATCGATCTTCATGTGATGTTTTATTATTTAATTTATTTCTTTTTATGATAATTGAAATCATTCTCAAAAGTGTATTGTTGATAACTATGCCCTATTTTCTAGCCTTTGGTGATATAGAACTCCATTCGGGCCATGTCATGGGTTGGGTCGGGAGTAGTGTCTAATGGAACACTGGATAGGTTCATGACATTCAGAGAGAAACAAATTTTTTTATTTCTTTTTTATATTCCCTTATTGAAAATTTTATGCTCATCCCATATTTCAAAAAAAATCAACAATGTTTCAATGATGAGTATTCAAATGGATGTGTTCAAGATAAAAATGGTAATGATATTACATGAAAGGAAAAATCTATTATATCTTAAATGTTTTTTATTGTGGGAAAAGTTGATACTTAATAGAAGTGTCCTATTTTTTATGAAATAATTATTTATGTAAGTGTGATGAAGTAATTATTTTTTTAGACTGAAACTTAATATTTTTATTTCCAAACAATTTTTGGGAAAGTGGGAAACCATGGGACACAAACAACACAAGAACACAACCGACACAAACAAACATCAAAGAGCACAAAAACAAACAACAAGAACATACCAGCACAACCACTAATAATAATAATAATAATAACAACCATACTCATAACCACACCCAACACATGATTCCGCTTCCGTAATGGCCAATTCCCATTCAGAAGCTGGCTTATATTGCCTCCAGAGATTATCACCTTGGACTCAGCTCCTCATTTGATCCAAATAGCACTGCCCCTGACACGATTTCATGGATATGATGTCTTTTTTGAAATCAAGGATCACCTCGTGATCTCGTTTAGAAGAAGATCTGGTAATCACCAAGTGCGGCAGATAAGAATAATCCTTCTTGGTTTTACTTCTTGGGATAGCCGACAACGTTCCAATATCCATATTCATCCTCTTTTTCCCTCCTTGAACTATATCACGAAAGGATCTGGTGCCCAATTCACTCAGATTTTTTATCACCCCCGAGGATATACCCCCTCTTGTCAAAACGAATCTATGAAACAGGTTCCTTGAGCCCCTTATCCTTGCCCCTCCTTAAGCCAGGTGTGTTGCATTCAATCACCGAACGCCACCTAACCACAGCTCCATTGTCTTTAGGATATTCCATAACCTCACCCTCTGCTACTATCCTAATATCCTCTTCTTTGTCTTGAAATTTTCCAATGTCTCGGCTAGAAATCTCCCCCACTGGTAAAGAGATCTCCTCACAACCCAACCCTTCATAAATTTTATTCTCCTGGTATCCCTCATCCACACCTCCAAATTCCACATGATCAGTGACCAAACCTACTTCTAAGAGACCATCGAACCTGTTTCTCAACTGATGTAGAGGCCTCAATGGTAGAGCATGACCTCAATCTTCTCAGTTCTTGACTTAGGTGGCTACCTCCATTGCAGACACAACCCCTTCACCTTCACCCAGTTGTACACTCTCCTCCGTAGTTCCATTCCTATGAAGTTCTCCGTGGCTCTCATCACGATTAGTATTGGCCTCCTTCCATGAACATTGCCTGGAAGGCCCCTCCAAGTCCTGCCTCATCCTTCTAAACACTTCGGACACCGTTGGGTTTGGAACCAACACATCCATATTCATAGGAGTAAGAGAAGAAACTCCAAACTCCTTGTGAACTCCCTCTGAGACATCCTGCTCTATCAAACACAGTGGATGAACCCCGCCACAACTATCTGAACCATGCTCCCTCTGAACTAGAATAACCCCCCCCCCCCCCCGAAAACTGCAGGTGCTTTACCTTTTGAACTTTCCTCCCTCCTGGCCGAGACCGGGTAACCCCCACAATGAATCTCCCCTTGGGTTGAATGTCCACATCGGCAAAGCCCTAGTGAGTGACCTAGACTGTTGCATGACGAACAAAAGTCAGTCCAATTTTCATAAATGACCCTTTTCTTGCATCTATATTCCTCTCCAATGGTAATCCAAACAAAATCAAAAGGAATCCAGGAAGAATCAATTTCAACACAGACCGAGGGATTAACCGGATGACACACTGCCTCTGTTCGGCTATCCGCGCATAAGAACCTACCGACAAGGTTACCCAACATTATGATAATAGATGGATTTTGAAAAGGTAATGGATGGTTAATAAATCTTACCCAAACCGCTGCCAAGGGAGGATCACAGTTCATATGAAAGTAGAATGACCAGCATAGGAGGATGATTTGAATCCCATTTCAGTTACGAGGGGCCGATGACCAGTCTTTGATAAGGTCATCCTCCGATTCAAACCGGATCATGATGTCGTGACTATCCATTAAACTAACTACCGCCCTCTCTTGGAGATCCCATGAGGAAAACACGAATCTGTCAAAAGTTTCAATGGAAGGTCTCCTCTGTTTGATGTGGGCAATCAGGGTGAGGTTTAGAAGCGCCGATTACTTCGTGAACTCAGAAGTAAAAATCTGTAGGTTAGGGATTCCATCAAGGAGAGCCGAGACTTTGGGACTTATGGACAGTTTTGTAAAAGAGGGAAGGAAATTAGGGTTGGAGAAGGGCTGAAAAGGCAACCCTGCTCTCCCGAGGGAAGACAGAGCTGCCTCCCCGCTAAGGGGGGAGGAGCCGAAGCTTCTGACGCCTTCATCCCCTCCTGAGAGGAAGCATCGCTACGGTTTCACCTGAGAAGAATCCTTCATCCCTCCGATCAACCGATGAAGTAATTATTTTATACTATAAACCTAATATATATTTTGGAATGCCTAAAAATAAATTATTTTCTAAAAAATCAGTTTAATATATTTTTTAAGTCTTGGTCCATATAAAAATCCCGCAATTGAACATTTTCACTATTTAAGAAAGTCATATTTTTGAAAACTATTCAGACAGATATTCCATAGTTAAGTAATATTTATTTATTAATGAAAATTAAATTAATTTTTGAAATGTGAGAACTTCTTGAACCACCAAATGTACTTTGTGTTATTAAGCATGGAAATGTGTATTTAATAATTTTTATTATAATTAATGTTAAGTATATGTATGATAATAATACTATAATGAAATTCATGAATCAATAATGCCACTAATTATACTTTTGTGTGTGTGTTTCAACAATACCATGCTTACCATTCAACTATATATTAAGTAATTATATGTTATTTTAATTTTTTTCATACATTGTTATTTTCTTCAGATCTAGCTCAATACCATTAAAAATATTTTTCAATTCCCACTCACATATGAATTCTTGAAATTTATACATTTTCTTTTTCATAATCTATGTTATTATTATTATTATGTTATTATTATTGTTATTATATTTATGTTGTTGTTGTTTTTAAAAAACAAAATTTGTTAACAAATGTAATATATTATGGTATAATAATGAAACTCATTACATAATAAATAAATATAGGGTTTTTTTAAAAGTACCACTAAATTTAATGTTATTTTATAAAATTTAATTTAGTATATAATATTCACATTTATTGGTCATGAGAAATAATGCATGTAGATATTTAATGACATAATATCACATCAAAAATCATATAGTTAATATAATCATATTAATGATATTAAAATGAGAAAATAATTCATATAAATAAAAGGTAATTATCTATAATAAAACCACTCATCAAAATAAAATTCATTCCCATACACCCATGGAATAAATAAATCAAATATGCTTTAAATGGTAAAAATATGTCATATAGGAAAATTTAGTATGAATTTTGAGTAAATTAAATGGTGATATTGGAATAAAATATGAGTATTCTTGGAGAAAATTGAAAAGAAAAAAAACGATAAAAATATAAAGAATCCATGTAATAACAAAAAATTATAGAAAAATAACAATGATGAATGAAACATAACAATACTATTTTAAAATATAAAAGTATGGAATACAAATAAAGATGAAATATTTCTTAACTAACTAAGCATTGTATCTCCCTCATCCCAATATATAATGTTCAATTAAACCAATGTAACTAAGAATTTGTTGAGAATTAAGGATATAATGTGGTGGGATTCATTGATATATTGATTTCTAAATGTGGATTTCATCCATTAGGTACCCTGAAATGTTTTATAGAAGTGATTTAAAAACTACCCATTAAAGATGAATGTTTGTAGGGGTTATTATTTATTAGATAAAACAACACCAAAAGTATAGACATTAGTTATAGTGTATGGGCTAAACTAGCAATGAAAATAGTTACCTTAGATATACATTATCCATTAATTGTAAGGGAGGTATTTCATTAAAATATGAAATTTATAATGAAGGATAATTTGATAATGGGTATCCTTTTATATTTCCTTATAGATTCATGAGTTCTTATATAAATCTATTGAAATTTCCTCTAACTCGTCAATATTAATTTTTTTTGAACACCTACACTAAAAATATTTTAATTTAACTTTTTATAGACTAAAATACCTTGTGCTCAATCTCAATCGAGAGGTGATGAATCCTTCCAAATACAATACTATAAGGGGTATTATAATATGAATTTTAAAAGTATTAAAGTGAGCCTAAATGATTCATCAAGTCTAAGACTCCAATATTTTCTATTTTTGGTCTATTTTTTCAAAGGATATGATTTTCTTTTCTATTTTGAACCTTCTATTTTCCACTTCTTTATAGGTGATAAAATATAGAAACAAGATTCATGACCATATAAATATGTCAATTTTATTTCATTATGTTGTTTAGAAATGATAAACCTTGTTACCAATAATGGATCTTGGAAATTTACTACTATATTATATTTGGGTTCTCAAAAATTCCATAACTCATATTGAATCATCAATCCTTATGGATCTTGATTCTACCAATTTTAACATAGAATTCAATAAAAGTGGAATGTGTACATTTATAATGGAAAAAATTAACTGGGAATATATTTTTAATTCCCCAAATCATGAAAATGGTATCGAATAAAAATTGGTTTATTGATTTACATTTCATTTATTTACATTTATCTTCCATTGAAATTGTGGAGAAAATCTTAAATAATATTGATAATACCAAATATTTTTTTCCGAAATTATCTCGAATCAATAGATGTGATAGTAGTCTTCTAAAGACTGATTTTTCCACATATTAAACTTCATGAAAAAACATGTGGATATAGTAAAATGTACATTCCATAATAGATATCCTTAGTAAATGACCATCACATTGGAACTAAAGGTAATAATGAATATAATTCTACCTATGTGACTCATGTTTTGCACTTTCAATTTTTTTTTAAAATTATAAGTAATTCTAGATGCTACTAAATAATTTACATTGTTAGAATACCATGAAATAACATATTTCACTTAATGAATTTTTTTATCATGAAACATATCCTTTTTTAATGTTTGGGGATGCATCAATGTTATGGTATGTAAGGATCTTACTAATAATTCCATCCACCACATTCATTTCCTTCTTTAAATCCCAAAATTTTAAATTAAATTATTTAAGGAGGATAATTCTATGAATGATACACGGTTTGGATTCTAGTTTAATAAGGATATTCCTAAGGTCCATATGATTGAAATACATAATCACATTATAACCAAAATA
Source organism: Viscum album (assembly GCA_963277665.1). NCBI lineage: Eukaryota > Viridiplantae > Streptophyta > Magnoliopsida > Santalales > Viscaceae > Viscum > Viscum album. Next base: position 1,915,046,013 of record OY728155.1, read on the forward strand.
ATATTTTCCAAATTTAACTAAGGAAAACAAAATTTAATGATATTCATTTTTATTATGGTATTTTATTAGGAATCGTTTAGTGTACAAGTGGCATATTCAATGATAAGTGGATCTCGAGAATCACATTTAAAAAGTCATCCCTGAATACATAGTTATAAATTTAGCACATGATCTCAAATGGAAAATAAAATCAAGGAGAATTTATTACAGAGGTTAAAGTAAGTATATTTTTTAGTTTATTAAAATCAGCCACATAGATTTTATCGAACACATATTTACAGTATTTTAAGTGTATTCACTATAAGTGAATACAAATATTTCTAAATTCAGGAATGAAATTATTAAAAAATACCATGTTACTTAAGAATTACCCCACATACCACATAGATGTGTGGAAAGTAAGGGATGAAATTAAATCCACACATTTTTTTCAAATTGGATAATATCCCCATAACTAACATTATCTTGTAATATCGCCTATTATACAATGAAGTTTAATTTCACATAATTCAATACTATATTAGTTTCCAAAAAATCATAAATGAAAATACCTTAACTAAAAAATCATATATAAATAGTGGAACTGTAAACTGTTAAATAATCCATGAATACTTCCAGGAATATAATAAGATAATCAAGAAAATAGTGACTATGCATCCTTTGAATGTTACTATATAATTTCATAGAGAAAGTGACATACAATGATATTAAAATGTTTTTATGTGGAATATGAAAATTTTAACACCCTAATGTTTTATAATTTATTTAATCTCTTCGATAGCTTGTGATACTCACAGCCCAAAGATTGAATGAATCATAATATAGTATGCCATTATTATATAGCAGTTAAATTAAATGGTATGAATATTAATAAAAATTTATGAAAAATATATTCTTTAAACACATATTCATGAGTTATAAATTGATTATAAATGAAATTTAAATAGAAAACATTTAAAAGTAAATTGAATAATTTTCTAAAGAACTATTTTTATGCACCCAATGTGTTTTAATCATAATAAATTAAATTAGTCACTACTGGTTAATTATTTTAATGAAATTTATATATTATATATCCAATCAAAATTTTTTAATATTCATCTAATATATTTTTCATAGCATGGGATAAAAAAATCTTGTTTTTATACTTAATAATTGTATTTTATACAAAAAATTATTTCTTCAGGGTTTTCTAACATATTTTAAAATATTTTTTTTGAAAATATTAGAAATTTTTTTTGAGAAAAGTAAATTTATTTTTAAAATCAACATTTAAAAATTATTTTAAATTTACTTTTTTAGAATTTTTTGAAAAGTTTAATTTTTTCGATGAATAGTGAAAATACCTATTTTTATAAAATTTATCCATTTAATTTAAAGAATTTAAAAAGTTTCATTTTTTTAAAATGAGTTTAAAACTAAAATTTGTTCAATTACGTTATTATTAATACATTTTTCATCATTGGAATATATTTTATGTTTAATTTTGACATAGAAATGTTTTATAATAATGGGAAGATTTTCTTAGGAAAACCGTATTTTTTCATGTATACGAGTGAAATTTTATGTTAAATTATTCCACCTATACGAATTGAATTTGGTTAAATGGAAATATTATTTTAAACCATTATAATTAATACTTATTAATATCTTTAAATTAATTTTTGGTCATAATTAATTGTAAAAACAGAAAGAAATTAAATTCCACTGTTAAGGCTAAAATAAGTTTACCGAGCAGTAAAAGCAAAATATAATGGTAATTTTTCCAATAATTTTTTAAATACTACTGGATGGATATATTTAGACCATATAGTATCCCAAATATGAATATATGGTCATTTAGAAGCATTTTTATTGAAAATGTCTTTAATTTTTTTGAATCTTTTAGGTAATTTCCAAGCTGGTTATCTCCTTCACTTATAAAAGGACACCCCTCTCCTCTCATATCCACCTATAAATATATTTTAGGATCAAAATCTAAATTACCAAATACAATAACGAAATACTTACCCATGAACTATAGTACCTGATTTGATAATAAATCCATCATTGGAAGGCATTATGTACAATCCTAAAGAGGTTCTCCAAAAAAAAATGTATAGTTCTTAATCATAGATTTTTTCATTTTATATTTTAATCTACCTCCTTGAAATATAATTCTACGATGTTGAAACAATAACACCAGTATATTAAATAAACTATTATATTAGTTTTTTAATTTGATGACATATATATATCTCCTCTTCTATCAAATGGGAAATGAATGCATAGGTCCTGTGTACGAAGGACTACCATCTCACAAACCGATGTAATTTGTTTCCCAACAATACCTATCACAGATGGATATAATTATTTATTTAATATATATATATATAAGTATATATTACATAGAATATAATAACACCTATTTAATTATAATATCATATATACCTTCTTAATTCTTAATCCGTTGAAAAATGATAATGTCGCTCGTCCGTTGGTGTAGACTACCACCTCCATGAAGTGATGTGATAAAGTTTTCATTTTATATTTACATGGATTGTAATAATGATATATTTTATGTATATATACAATATTCATTATATTAAAATGAAATTTCAAAGTTAAATTATTTCATACCTTTATTTTTTTCATAATAAAAAAAATAGAAGAAATATTTATATGTATGTACGACTTACCATATCAACAAATGGTGTAATAAAAATTTCTTTCTCAAAATTCTATCAATGAATTTGAAAATATATGTAACAAGTTTTTATCATATTTATATCATGATTAATATTTTAGAGGTTATTGAAACATAATCAAAGTACATGTACCAAAACAATAAAAAAACATAGAGTGTATGACTCAAATAATCTTAGCCTTGTGTTTAATAATTTTGTGAGCTCTTTCCGCACATAGTGGGTCCTTGTTTTGTAAACTATGGTTACCCAAATTTCCTTAAAGTGACTTAATAAAAATTTATATTTGGATATATATAATTTTGGTTCTGGAATATATGTATAATAAATCTATTTTTATTATATAAAAGGTTAGAACATTTACAAAGGAAGTCAGACTTGAGGTAAGATATTTTTATCTCAAATTGGCTTCTTTGGGTCATAAGTTATGTTATGTAACTATATTATTTTATAATGTTTATATAAAAACCCATAGAGATTTTATATCATTAATTTATTTATTTCCATGATGTTTAATGCCTTTTAAATATTATTCTTTCATGGGTCTTATGATCCAAAAGTTATAAAGGTGCTAAAGGTTTTATGTTATAATATCACTGTTTATCAAGAATGTTTACGATTAAGATTACAATGATATAAAATTGGGATATATCTCTAAAAAACATAGGAATATTTTTATTCTCTGGTTATTTCTTGAAAATTCATGCTTTCCTTTCATTTTTATCTCTTTATGTAACCAATATTCCAAAATAATGTTTTTTCTTGGAAAAACAACATTAATTCTCTATTCGGTCAAAAATCCATTTACTTACATATCCATGTTTTTAAAAAATATTTTCATAAATATTGTTAATATTCATCTATTATTATTTAAATTAATTTTTATTCATGTTTTAATATTAAAAAATTTGATTTAAAAGGAATATTTTTTTCATTTTCTGAATGAGGTACTTTTAATATTTTATTTAAAATGTGAAATGAATTTTTTTAACATACAGAACATGAAAAAGAAATTTAATCATCGCGACCACTAAATTTTTATTAGATTTATTAATAAGGTTTCAAGGTTTTTTTTAAAAATTTCTTTTTCTTTAACATTAGGAAATTTTTTAGATTTGAAATTTTTGATTTCAACATGAAAAATATATTTTCATTAAGAATATTTTGATGATATTTTAATGGTATTTATATTCATCAATAATGAAAAACCCTGATTATACTTAGGATATACTGGGTAAATTATCCAATTATAATATCCTTATTTTTGGTCTAGATGGTTTATTATTATATTAAACGGATTCTTATAAAACATACTTCTTTTGCATGGGTTATTCTATGATGAAAATATGAAATGTTTTTTAAAATCATTTATTTTTCAGAGGTTTTTCTATGAGTAAATGATTATGTAAACCATTTAGCTTTCATGGTATATTATATGATTAATGTTTTTTTAAATTTTATAACACATATATTTTATTTTCATTATGTTATGGGTGAGACTATATTTATATATCCTTCCAATTCATTGGGTAATGATGAATATCTCATGAAATAAATAGGCCTGGAATGGTGAGTAAACCCAATTCTATAGGGGACTCTATCCACTATGAAAATATTAAGACTAAACCATTCCACTATAATAGTCTAGGGGATGATTCTGAAATATAATAGAAATGATTGTCTAGAACATGAGCCTTAGCCCGGTAGGTGAGGACTCATAAGTGCATCGAAGAGTCCCAAGATCAAATCTAGGCAGAGGAAAAATTTACAGGTACTGTAGCAGTACTGTATATGGTACTTAGCATCTATTTTATTGAGAACTATAGTGGGAAATATGTAGTACTATTGCAGGGACTGTAGCAGGCACTGTTTGGCACTGTAGCAGCAGGGAATTTTTCCTTATTTGGGCCTTCGGGCCACCGATTTGGTCCCCGAGTCCTTTAAGGCCTACATGACAGCCAAGCCTTCGGGAAAATAAGGCCTTTGGGCCACCTCTATGCCTTCAGGTCACCTTAAGTGTAGATACAAACCATAAAACCTACAAGGAATAAGCTCTAAGGAGGATGAGCAAGGAGGTTTAACCACAACAAAAGCTACAAAAATTAATAGAATGAAAGGGTATGGAACCTGACATTGTGACAAGCCTGTGCATGCACAGGATTGCCTATCCGAATAGCCATGCGAATGTGGAGAGATGATTTCACAATGAAGTTGTTGGGGAGGAGCAGTTCCAAGTAGTTAGTCTGGGTTGTATGTAATGTTTGAAGCCTATGGGAAATGAATTCCTCTGAGGCCAACGGGCCATGTAATACTTTCACCTACGGGCCTTGTAAGGGTTCCACCTCACCCCTTGAAAGGTGTATTATTAAAAATCAATAAAAAATGAAGGCCTTCAAGACATTGGATGGATAGAAATGATTTTTTATTCTTATGTAGATGGAAAAAATATATTAATTATGAGAATTTTATGATCTCATGGATTGTGGACTTTAATTCCATTAGGAATAATGTCTCTTGAATTTCCATGATTTCTATCATGACTCAATTTTATGATCTATGACATGATGGGTTTGGTTTTCATATGCAATTATCTTGTTCCTATACCTTTATGCTCATTTAATATTGATATCTCCCATGTTTATCCGTACCGAGCATCTAGGCTCACCTTTTCCTATATTTCCTTTCCCTAGGTTATGAAGAGAGTTATTATGCATGATAAGTCTAAGAAGGGTGATAATTATGAATAATTTAGTGGGATATAAAGTTGTTCACTTATAAACTGGTTGTCTATGTATCCATGTTTTCAATGCTACAAGATCTATATGATTTTTTTTGTGGATCATTATGTTATGTAGTTAATATTCATCAAATAAGATGTAATATATATATATATGAAAATTATGGGTCACTGTAGTTATATCAGTGTAAGGTTTATTTAACCATTGGAATGTTGGAAGAGAAAACAATAGTGGTAACCTCAAGGATAAGTTATAATATATTAAAATATCCTGGAATGTTTGTGAAGGATAGTGAAAGTGGTTTCTAATAAATTATATCCATGAATGTTTATTACATATAGATATGTCTCTATCATAGTTGTACCTGAAGTTAATATCTCATAAAAGGGATTATTGGGAATTGAATTGATAACCACCTAGTGAAAAATAATGGGCCTTACTACACACCATGTTTTACAGTCCTGTGGGATATGTTTTGGAAGTTCACAATCTCTTTATGAACGATCATGAACTATTTGAAAATATAATGACCATTAATAAACATGGTTAATACTATGGTTTTATAAATTTAAAATAAGGTTTCTTGATTTTGAAACCATTAAATGATTTTTCATTATTATATAGTTTTACACAATTATTATTATTCCTCACAGTATTATTTTTTATTTTAGTTAATGTATGGAACCTAAAGGAATTAGGTTAATTTTGAATGTGATATCCAATGAAATTATTTTCATATTGTGAAACCAAAATTTATGGTATTTGGAATTAAAAATTACACTTCCATGTTCAAAAAACTTTCTGAAGCTATGAATCATTCTAAACTTCCAAATGATAAATAAATGGAACAAATTTCTATTTAGTCCTTCATGAAGCAAAATCCACCTTCATTTAGTTATTCTGCTAATCCACTAGTCACCGTGAAATAAACGAGTACCATTGAAATAATATTTTATATTCTCTAGTGTTTAGATCATGAAAAATTAATTTTGGTTGTATATCATTTAGAAGGTTAAGTGGATCAATGGATAATTATTATCCAGAATATGAGGAAAAATTAAGAAATTTACTCCATTCTATAGGATGAGTTTAAGATATTATTTTTCAATAAGTAATTTCCTAAGAATCTTCATATAAAATATGAAGACTTAATTCCATGAGAAAAATTATAAGGGTGATGAATCTTTTGATACATTTTAGGAAATTTTTTCAAGAGTTGTGATGTATTCTTCTAGAATTATCCTCGAGACCAAAATTAATTTTGATCAATTCATTAGTGACATAAAACCATGTCTCTATATGGAATCATCTAAAAGAGACTTTAATTTATATAAAGAAATTGTTCTATGTTCTATGAAGGTGGTCATGGATATTGGTTTTACCCAGCAATCTCATGGTTTTGATAACAAATATAATATTTAATTCAAATTAAACTATTAAAACCATTGATAAAATAAGATGAACTTTCCTTCATGCTTGAAGTGTGGAAAGAAGAAGGGAAAAAATTGCCTTAAAGGGGCGGGTAAATTTAGTATGTATGGGAAGAAACTTCATTGAGTGGTTGAATAATAATGTTATGGTAAAATTTTATCTAAGGATAAGAAAAGAGAGAAAAATAAAAAAAATTAACCACCACACTTTGGAGTTTTAAATTGAAGGAGTATGGGTTTTACACTAACTTGTTCTGAAATCAAAAGTTTAATGATGATTATTGATGTTAGAAATAACTTATTCTGAGAGATAAAGGGAAACATCATGTGATCACTATTTCTGATTAGGGTTACAATATTGACATGGGGAAATGTATACTTTCCATCCACTCTAGATATGATAACATCTTATTTCACTCTATATCTACCCACTCTTTTACATTTCAATAATCTTCTAAGCATATTAATATACCACATCAATTATTTGAAATTTAATTACCAATGAAAACCCTTAATGGTATGATATTCAGAAATCATGTATAAGATTCTTCTCTTATTGATGTTTTTAGGGATATAATTAGTATAAATATTTTTGTTCTCCACTAGTTAAATATCATGTTGCATTAGGAATGGATTGAATTTTTCTACATAAATCACACATCAATTGCTGAGTAACGGAAGTTAGATTTGATATTCCAAGACAAACTATGATCATCTATCAGTGTGATAGTAAATATGAACTTATGTTGGAAATAAAATACATTGTATAGATCTTTATTCGTATTTAAAAGGGTTTTTATAAATCATGAACCATCCTGGGAAACCCCTGAATTGGGTACCCAAGCCAGTCCATGACACGACCCGAAGGGTGTTACCGATCCCCACAGGATGAAAACTAGTGCTAGGCATCAAAATTTAAAGGTGGGAACGATTTAATCCAAAATGAATCAACAAATATCATAAAAATGAAAACTACAAAACCGATATAAACACAAATAAATCATTAATAAATATATGAAACAATTCAGTTACAAAATACAACTAAGTAGACTAAAACTAAAGGAATGACTGAGAACAAAAATTGAAACATGACTATGCTACTGCAATCTCCATGCGACCAGTTGGTTACCTCCAACCACGTAACCATATCCAATCCAACGGAGAGAAACTAAAATAGGAGATCCTTTGTAAAATTGAACTTTCAACTAGAATGATAAAGTAGGGGTGACCATGAAAATTTTTAGTAAGAAATCACTATAGAATCCATGTGTCTCCTTTACCATCACAATCCATTAACACTTGTTTAAAAATACAGATATTAAAATACAGTTTTGAAATTTTAAATAGAAAACATAGTTTTTCCCATTCTAAAAATCAACACACACCAGATTTCATTTTCAAATAAAATTATGCTTTTGATACCTATAACTAGACCAAATAACTAATAATAGTGATACAAGGATGTACAGAAAATAAATAATTAATTAAATTAAGGAATAAATGAACAAATAATTAATGAATGATGAAATCTAAAAAAACATAAAGTAAAGAAGTAGATATCTATATAAATTAATAATGGGTGATCCTAAAAATCCATAGAAAACCCATGGATGAACTAAGTTCAAAAACACCTACCGGTATATGGTGAAGCCATTATGTTAATAACCAAGTGTATTACCTAACCTAGCTTCATATGTGGAACAACCACCGTGGCATGTCTACAACTCCAGGAGGGTACAAAACCATCATATCAGGGCTAGAAAAAAATCATTACTATGTTATCTAAGATATTCCCGAGAACCCATTGTAATAGTAAACTCTGTTAGTGGGAAGCCCACACACACGTGACTCACCTTATCTACCTTCACCAAACTTGCCTACTGAAAACACGAAATTCACCTATATGATAACCCATAAAGGGAAATCATAGATAGGGGTTGCCACTATTAATATATTCAAACACATATCACAACACAGAAGGTGACAACTGGGCCATCATATCACATGATCATTCAAAACATACGTTAAAACGCTTTGAATTTCCACCTGGGCCGTTACTTCAGTTAAACACTTAAAACATGTCTTTAAAAACACATAAGTCACCAAAAGGTCCTTTATACTTACAAAACAAAAAATAAGTTTCCAAAAAAAACTTTCTCCAAAATAAAAACAATGACCACTTTTATATTCATAATGCCAAATAGGCCCATAGCCATTTGATCCCAATTCCTTTTAAAAATTGAATATGAGAACAGAAAACACATTTAAAGATGACAAGAATCTTCCAAATCATATAAAAACCAATATTATCTTATAAGTGAGAAAACAATCAATAACTTAAAAAAAATTGAAACCACTTTAGAAATCACACAACAAGACCGAGATTCCATCAGAAACTAAAGAATACTAAAAAACCATTTGTAAAACCACCATAGTATATTAAAACCAAACCCAACCATTCCGTTGAATTACAAAATCACCAAAAACCATTTTAAACCCATTTTCACTAAAATTTTTCAAACCAAATAAACTACCAGTCCATTCACAAATCCATATCACATTCCAAACATTTTTTTAAAATATTTCCAATGGAAAACATTATCCAACCAACCCAATTTTCCTAAAAAAACACACATGGAATTAAATCAGAACTATTTGGTACACACGCCTAGGTATAAATAAATAATTACCTTGAAACCTATTTTTGAAAAATTCCACACCGATGAAAACACAAAAATAGGCTAACCATATGCATTATCAAGGATTAAATCATATATAAAATTTTATTAAAATAAAATTGATCATTTAATCAAGCATGCTTGGAAAAAACATGCATAAACATAAACCAAGTATAAATTCAAAACATATTTTTAACAACATCTAATAATACAAAAAAGAATATAATAAACTAAATACATACCTTATGAAGTTGAGAATCACATTTCAAAAATTATCAAAACAAGGATTAGAATTTTCTCAAAACATTGGACATATAAACGTTAGGCATAAACAAGAAACCCTAAAAAATATATTTTTGACACATTTGAAAAATATATAAACGCTATAATAAGTTAATTAACTACATTATGCATCCTAAAATTAAGTTAAAAAAATAATCGATGAAACCCCAACACCGATGAATTATATCAGAATGGAGAGGGATGAAAACACATACCTTAGTGGTGTGAGAATGTGATAAAACTCTCAAAGAAGAGAGACTAGGGCCCCATATATTATCCAAACACTCAATAAATCAATAAAATATGGTCATCATTGAAACACCAATTCATAGGGTTTGGAAAGTAAGAAAATCCCTAAAATCTGGAAGAAAAAAGCATTGGTGGAGATGCTTCTAACGATAGCAGGCGGAGAAGGAGGAGGCCTTGCTAGTGAGAGAGGGGGCACCAATGAGCCACACTGCATGGGGGGGGGGGGTCACACTACCAAAAATAGAGTAGATCATGAGGGAATGGTGGGAGTCGGGTCGTGCAGGAGCACCACACACTTGGGGGTGGGGGTCATTCGGATGAGAGGGAGGCAATGCAAGGGGAGGTGGTCTGTGCGCCAGAGGAGGGAGGTCTTTGGAAAAAAGGGTAAGAATCTCGGTGTGGTGGGTTTTAAAGAGGAATAAACCAAGGGTTGGTGTAGTCATTTTATAGGGGAAAGGGGGTGGGTATATTAGGGATAAATAATAAAAAATAAAAAATAATAATAATTTATTAATGATAATAATAATAATAAATTTCATAGGGATAACAATAATAATAACATTAATGTTATTATTAATCAGTCTTTTAATTTTCCTTTTATTTGTTTTATAATTTTTTTATACTTTTTTTGACACAGAGTATGCCACACGGTTCGGCTGCATGATCTTCCAGACTGGGTGCCAACTGTGGACAAGCCAAAAACTGACCTGTAAAGTTTAAAATCTTAAAATCTTACCCGAGACCCAACCCAAACCTCAACTGGAAAAATTAAAGTCCGTGAAAAGTATAGAATAAAGGAGTGTATGGGGTCCTGGTGTGGCATTATCTCATTTGGTTAAAGATAAACTCAATAAGAAGATATCTCTATTATGTATGAGTTGGTTGAAGTCTTTCTGGAAGAGTCACCTTGGCTTATTACAGATCATGAATTTGATTTCTCATTTCAATTCATACTTGGTACCACACCTATTTTATATAACCTCTCTAGAATATCCCTGAGTGAGTTACTGAAATTGAAGAAGAAACTCCAGAAAATTCTTATTAAGGGATTTATTCATCCATGTTTGTCACTTTGGGGTGACTTGTTGTTTTTATTAAGAAGAAAGATGGATCAATGTAACTCTACATTGATTATTAGGAATTGAAACTGATCTCAATCAAGATAAATTATCCTATACCCTATATTGATGAATTTTTGATCAACTTGATGGAGGTCAATTGTCTTCCAATATTGGCCTTCTTTTTGGATATCATCAATTGGGGTTCAAGAAAGATCATTCACCAAATAATGAATTCTGTATAAGGAATAGACACTATGAATATATATTTATGCCATTATATCTTTCTAATTCATCCACTATCCTCATGGATTCCTTGGATTGGTTCTTTAGAGATTATATTTATCAATTTATGGTATTATTTAAAGAAAATATTCATAAATATTTAAATATAAAGGAAGCGTGTGAAGATCACTTAATAATTATTCTAAAGACCCTAAGGAAGGATAATTTGTTTGAAATATTTACCATGTTTGATTTTTATTTACAAAAGGTTTCATTTTTGGGTCATATAATCTCAATAGAGTTTATATATTTTGATCCATAAAATACAAATTCTATTTAAAGATGAACAAGAGTAGCCACTATGACTGATATCTTAATTTTTTTAGTTTGGATGGATATTATTGATGGTTTGTGGATAATTTCTAATGACTGTTTAATCCACTCAAAAAGTTAACTAGAATTAGAACCTAGTTCCTTTGTAAAAATGAACGTATAAAACATTTTTGAGGAACTAAAGAGAATGTTATTTAGTGTGGAAATTCTTATATTACCCTACACTAGAGACTGGATTATAGTCTATAGTTATAAATTGAATAATGGATTTGGATGAATTTTCATGTTAAATGATATGGTGATAAATTATACTTCATGACAATTGATGTTTGAAAAGAAAAATGACCCAACACAAGATTTCGAGTTAGATGTGGTATTTTTTTATTAAAGATATAGAGAAATTATCTTTTTGGAGAAATTTGTGATATATATACTAATAAAAATATAAATAGTTATATTTTCTCATAGAAAGAGTAAAATATTCTCTAGATAAGATGGATGGTGCTGAAGGGAATATGGATCCCTTCTCTTCTGGCTCTCCTCCTCCTCCAGCTTGGCCTAGGGTATCCTCCTAAAACCCTTTACTTCGGGGTCTGTAGCACCCTGTGTGCTTTCCTTCTTCCTCTTCGGTCATGTCCCATATTTTTTCTTTGGTGAAGGTGCTTCGAATTTCTTTTGTGTTGACATATTCTCCCTTTTGGAGGTCTTGGGTTCCTGATGAGGGTTGTTATGTCTGATGCTTTCAGTCACTCTTTCTACAGATCTAGCCTAACGTTACACTACCACTCTCCAGGTTGGTTATAGTGAAATGGTTAAACAAGGATTTGGGTATTACATCTCAGTGGCTGACAGGTCTCAAGGCTCTTCCTAGTTCGTATTTCTCTTCTTTAAAGGTTTTTTAATTCATCAGTGCTGTCATCGTCTGGGGCACTCAAACGTTCTTACAACGGCACTGACCTTACGTTCTGCTGCTCCCCTCTTGGTTGGATCCAGAGCAGTGGTTTCAATGGGGGTTTTGGGAGGTGTTTTTTGGTGCATAGTGTTATTGGCATTAATCCTTCATCGACATTTTGGATTTTTTGGTTTTATTCTTAAAGCCTAGAGTGTTGTTTTTGTATTCTTGTCAACATTCGATCTATGTGAAGCTTTTTCAGGGGTTTTCCGATCATTTGTTATACTTTAATTTCTTATATGATTGGTTATGGAGGAAGTCTTCAGTTCCTATCTCAATGATGTCGTGTTGTTTTCTTATGATCTTCATTGTAGTGATCTTGTTCTGCCTTTGACGGTCTCCGGTGTTTCGGTTCCTTGTGGTGCACGACGGAAAAGGGGCGACAATGTTGATGACAATGTCAGCCGGTTTTCTGTGATGCTTATTGTAGTTTTCTGGGTGGTCAATGGTGTCTAGACGATGGAATTGTGTGTGATGTTGGTGACATCCATATGTCGACGACAAAGATGATGATTACGACGATGGGGATTCTGGTGGGTCTCACCAGTGTTGAGATGATGCAGAGGCAAATGGACAGTGCATTTTATGTGATAGGTGTGCGACTCGAGGAATGCTCTTTACTCGAGTTATCACATTGACCGAGATAGTTGATAATGTTGTTTAAAATTTGAATTTTAATGTTTTGGTCTCTCAACTATCTTTGTGATCTTTCATTCTGAAATGCATGATCCCACTAACCATTGCATTGGTTTTTTGAAAATGGGAAAAAATAGATTTGGAGGAGGAAGATGGTTGTTGCGGATTAAAGATTATAAATTATTTATACATTACCCCTAGAGAAAGCAAACAAGGTGTCTAATGCTTTGATTCAAAAAGATCATGATATCTTATCTATATGAGGACAAAAAAGATCCAATTTCTATTTATTTAGAAAGGATAGATCATAAAATCTTGAAGGAAGGGGAGAAATATTCTATTTATGAAATATGTGTTTTTCCATATATCAAATTTAAGATTTAATAGGTGAAGAAAGAGGATGTAGATCTGTAGTATAAGTATAGAAACATTCGTGTGTTCAACCACTACTATAATGGAATGATAAGGTTTAGTGATTATGTATATGTTTCGTCCATACCAGATTTAATTGATCTATTGGATGAGGCTCATAGTAATTCATTATATATACATCATGGAATTATGAAGAAGTATATTTATATGAAATAATATTTATGGTAGGGAAAAAATAAAGAGAGTTATTGTTGAGTATGTTTCCTGATGCTTTGAATGCCAATAGGTTATATCTAAGAGACAAAATACGTTGGTTATGTTACAACCATTACCCATATTTGAATGGAAATAGAAAAACATCACCATGTATTCTGTCATGAGACTCCCAAAAATGTCTAATTCTCATAATTCTCTATGGGTTGTAATTGAACACCATAAAAAGTGAGCACACCTCATTGCTATTAGAGAAGAAATATCTCTTGAAAATATTTCTAGAATATACAATATGTATTTTTAAGGTTTCATAGTGTTCCAAATTCTATTGTATCTGATCAGGATCAGAGGTTAACCATGGAGTTCCGGTGATATCTTCAACAAGATATGAATATGGAGTTATGTTTAAGAATTTATTATCATCCCTAGATAGATGATCAGTCCAAGAGAATCATTCTATAACTAGAGGATTTTTAGATATTTTTCTACGTATTTCAAAGGTTATTAGCATCAAAAAATTTCCATTGTTGAGTTTTTATACAGCAATTACTTCCGTTAAATTATAATTTTGAATCCTTATGAAGGCCTATACAAAATATAAGGGTAGAACTCCAATTTTATGAAATTAATTTGGAGAAATAAATCTATTGGGACCTAAGATAGGTGAAGAAATGATAAATAAATTTAGAGTCATTTAGTAGCACATAAGGGTAGAAAAATGTTGAGAGAAATTTTATGCTTAAATTAATCAGTGAGATCTAGAGTTTGAAGTTAGTGATAAGATGTTTCAGTACATTTAAACATAAAATATGGTTATAATAATTAAAAAAATGGAAATACAGACCCTATGTATATTGTACCTTTTGATATTATTGATTGAATGTCCATAATACCTTATTGCTTGGCACTTCTATAGAACCTCTCTCATGTTCATGATGTGATCCATGTATCTCTCCCAAGGAAGTACATACATGAACCTTCACATGAACTAAACTCATAGGTCATAAAAATGTAGTAATATATATATCTTATGATGAAAAATAGGTTTAGATTCTAGATGGTAATGACAATGTGCTAGAAAACAATACCACTCACCAAGTCAATGTTTTGGGGATAAACCACCAATTTGAGGATGTCACATGGGAATGTGAGGATATGAAGAGGTAAAAATTATAACTTTTTTTATGCCATAGTGACAAAATTTCATGAGATAAATTCATTTTAAGGGGGTTATAATATAACACCCTAATATTTTATATTTTTTAATCTCTTCAATATATTGTGATCTAAGCAACCCTGAGACTAAATGAACAGTAATATAGTATACCTTGATAACCATTCCATTAAAATGGAATCAATGAATATGAATATATAAATTATAATAAATGTATAGTTTTCAAATAAATTAATTGGTTACCAATTGATTTTGAATAGAATTCAAATAAATATCATTGGAAAGTAATATATTTTTCATCAAAAAAACATGTTTTATGGGTGAAATGTGTTTATATCATAATAAATTAAATTTTTAACTATTGGGGAATGAATTTAATTAAATTTATATATTATATAATAAATAAAATATTTTTTCATTTGTATTATATTTTTTATAGTCATGTCATAATAATTAATCTGGGTTTATGCTTAAAAATTGTTGTTTTTTTCTAAAAATAAGTTTATTCTTGTTTTGTGAAAATATTTTAAAATTAAAAATTTCCCACTTCTAGAAAATTAATCTAAAAAAAAGAAATTATTTTTTAAATCAACATGTATAAATTTTCTTAAATTTTTTTATGTATTTTTTTTGGAAAAATTAATTTGTCTGATGAATAGTGGAAAATACTAATTTTTAATAAAGAAATTATTTTCATTTAATCAATTTATAAATTTCCATTTTGTTTAAAATTATATTAAAATTAAAATTAGTTAAATTATATTACTATTAATCTGAATTATATCATTGAAATCTATTTTATGTTAAATTTTGTAATAAAAAATATTTTATAATTATGAAAACTTTTTGTTTGGAAAACACATTTTTCATCATGTGTGTGGGTTTAATTTTAAATTCAATTCTTTCATCTATATGAATTATATTATTTTAAGTGAATTCCTTATTTTTAATAAAACTTATTAATATTATTTTATTTGTTAAAATTAATTCTTGGTCACAATTAAAAGTAAAAACATTTAGAATTAATTATGCCAATTAATGTTAAAACAGGTTTACCGGGAGGATAAAACAAAATATAAGGTTTGGTTTTTCAATTTAACTTATTTAAATCCGATATTATGGAAATATTTCAACCTTATACTATCCAAACTTAGAATAAATATCCATTTCTGAGTATGTGTCTTTAGTATGATTATCATTTTGGAACCTTTTATAAAATTGCATTTGTGTTCCCTCCCAACTTTTAAAAGGACACTGCATATTCTCTCCACTCCACACATAAATATAATTTTGGTTTAGAAAATATTTTCCAAAATCCCTTCCTTAAATCCCCCCCTAGGACTTAGAGTCTCATTTTTTTATCATAAAATTTTCCTATAAATCCATTAAGAGTGACCTTAAAGAGATTCTCTGAAGAAGAGGTATAGTTCTTAACCATGGGTCTTCATTATATCTAATATTCTAACTCCTTAAAATATTATTAACCAATTATGAAATAATAAAACCAATATCTAAAATATATTGATATGTTAGTACATTAATTTTATTACCTATATCTATATCCTATTCCATCAAATGGGAAATAAAAATGTTGATCTTGTGTGTGATGAACTATTGCCTCACGAACCGATTAATTCGTTTTCCATCACTGTCTCTCACGTATGGATATAATGATGGATTTAAAGTATATATTATACTTATGGAAAAATTATAATTATGGAATTATAATATCAAATATAACTTTTTACCTTCCGATCCATGGAAAAATGATAATGCCTCAAGTTCGTATGTGTGGATTATCACCACCACGAAGCGATGTGATACGTTTTTAATTTATTTTTACATGGATGGTAATAATGACAGATTTGAAAAATATATATGATATATATTATATAAAAATGATCATAAAATGATAAATTATTATATACATGTCTTTTTTTCTAGTCTTCAAAAAAATGGAATCAATGTTCATGCGTACATACGACCTACCTTCTTCAAGAACGATGCAATTCATTTTTCAATCTCTATATTTTATGGATAAATGTAAATATTTATATAATTTATTTAGATGATATTTATATCATTATTGAAATTATGGAAATTATTTAACCATAATCAAAGTACGTGGACAAAACTACGCAATCAAAACATACAAGAAAAGTGAAGCAGATATAACATAGAATAATGATTTTAATAAATTATTTTCCATAAAAAAGTGGTAAAAGGTTATTAGTAAATAATAAATGGTAGGATATATATTATTATTGTAAAATAATAAATTTGTAATAAATAAATATTTTTAAAACCCAAGTTTCAAATTCATATGATTGAAGTCAGACTTGAGGTAAGGGATTTTTGTCTCAAATTGTCTTCTTTAGGACATTAGTTTCTTTAGGCACCTATATTTATTTATGAGGAATATATAAACACTCGTTGAAATAATATATGATTATTTTATATTAGTTTATTTAAATTTTTTTATTTATTTATATTCTTTCATGAGGCTTATTATTCAGAAGTTACCAAATTTGTAATGGTTTTATGTTATAATCTCATTGTTTATCAGGATTATTTTGGATTAAGATTATGATGATAAATATTTATGATATATAACTAAATAAGAACATAAAATTTAATATAATGTTGTTATTTATTTAAATTATATATTATTCTCATTTTTATCTCTTTATGTACTCAAGAGTCCTGAAGAATATTTTTTCTGGAAAACTAACTTTATTTCTCTCTTCAGTAAAAAATCCATTTTAGTCCATATCATTATTTTTCTAAAAATTATTTTTTAATACTATGCTATGATTATTTAATTTCATTTTTACCCACGTTTTAGTTTTATCACATTTATTTAAAAAGACGCTTCTTATGATTTTCCATATAAGGCAATTTTTACTTTTTCTTGAAAAAGTGAAATGAATCTTTATTTTTATGTACACAACATGAACATAATTTTACATCGTCATGAAAAATAAATTATGAGAATCTTGAATTAAAATGTTCTAATTTAATTTTAAACTAAATATTTTTATTTAATATTTTGTAAAATTTTAAATTTTAAATAAGTGATTTCAAAGTGAAAATGATATTTTCTTCGAGAATGATTTTAATGATATTTTAATAGTATTTCGATTCATCAAGGATAACCACCATTGATTATACCTTTTCTTTATTAGGGGTATTATCCAATTATACAATCCTTATTGTTTATATGGGTTTTTATTATATTAAAACGATTTTTGAAACCCTATTATTTTCTAAGGGTTATGCTATGTTGGAAACATGAAATGTTTATGAATCTGTTTCCTCTTTCCTAGGTTATTCGTGGAATAATTATTATGAAAAAATTTAATTTTATTGGGTTATTATATTATATTTGTTTTATAAACTTGTGGCACACAAAATTATGATTTCAATTATGTGAGGAGTGGTCCTAGAATTATATAGCCCTCTAATGAATTGGGTAAAAATATATATCTCATGAGATAAGAATGACTGAAATTGGTAGTGAACCCAGTTCATTAAGGGAATCTCTTCACTATGATAGTCTTGGGAGTGAACATTAACTACTATGATGGTTTAAAGAGTGAACCTATTCCACTTCAATTGTATTGGAAATGATCTTTGACAATTATGGAGTTGTTTTATTATACTTATGTGTATGAAACAAACAAATGTCTTATGAAAATTTTATACTCCCATGGATTATGTCCTTTGATTCCTTTGTGATTCATATGTTATGATATACTAATATTTTTTCCATAACTCATGTTTATGATCTATGATATGAAAGATATGGGTTTTAAATGTTATTATCATATTATCATACTCTTATTCTCATGTTATGTTGACATGACCCTTGTTTACTCTTACCGACCATATGAGATAACCCTTTCTTTGGTTTCCTTTCCATAGGTAACAAAGAATGTTATTCTGTATGATATATTAAAAATGGTGTTAATTATGAAAACATTAGTGGTAGATAATGTAGTTCACTTATGGAATCAAAGATGTTAATGTGTAAAACATTTCTACAAATATTGATATATAATGTTCCATTGTGTATATTATTTATGGTCATCCTAGTTTTAAAAAAGGTCTACCTAATATAATTGGGGTAATTTCATTCATCCATTCATATATTATTTTAAACATAAAAAATTACCTATAAAAATAATTTGTTTAACTCTAATAAGAAGATACTATATAACAGAAATAGAATAGGTGGTACTCTAAATTTTAAGTTAAATAAAAAATCTTATCAGATAATTCATTCCAATATGTAATAAATAGAATATAGAGTGAGCTATATTAGTCCTTTATGTTTTGAAAATATACGTACTATCATAAAATAAAAACTCCCATATGGTATAAGGAATATATAATGTCATTTTATCCTTTCTTTTGGTGGAGAATGATGGTTGGATTGATTAAGACAGGTTCCTCCTCAATCATATATTTTCATCTGGTTGTTGTCACCTTGATTTTGTACAAAAATCTATTTAGAACATGAAATACATTGGAAATATCTTCATAATATCAATAAATTTAATATCAAAGTACAGTTTTTTTGAATGCTTCCATGATTTATTTTTCATGCTGATTTTATTTTTATTTGTTTAGTTTAATTTTTCTTTGTGGTATTGAATATGGAATGGTTATTCTAGGGTTTCCATCAAGTATTACACTCATTCCTTTAGTAGCAATTATCTCTAGACCATGATTATTTTTATATTTATTTTATTGATAATTATAATATTGGATCCCTCAAAAATAAATGAATCAAATGTTTCTATGATTAGCCTTTTTAGTTGTGCAGAAATTTTAGGGTGATAATAATAATATTTTCCACCACCATATCATTAAATATATTTTATGAATAATTCATAACCAACCCTTGACTTTGGATTCCCACCCCCATGATTTAAAATATTGACTTAATTGAATTTTTTTTCCTGTATAGAAGCCTAGAATATTTTATAGAATTTGGGGTTATTTGTATCCATTTTTTACATTAGGTTATGTTTAATGGACATGGTTTTTTAGTTGGATTTTAGAACCAGATTTATGGGTTTTTTTGGATTTTTTGGTGGTGGAGGAGGATGGATACCCTAGATTGGGTGGTTCCATTGTTTTGGAGGTTGTTTCGAATACCACTTTACCTATTATATTGGATATATTTATATATTTTGATGAATTTATAACATGGTTCTTACTAAAATGATTGGTTATATGGGTGGAATATGATGGTTTAATGAAAACGCTTCAATGGCTCTCTACATTTAGTGAATTGGTCAGAATATTGAGTTGATGTACCAAAAATACCGTAATAATCTTATATAAGAGGTTGGGTTTTACTTTGGTCAGTATCATATTGATGATGTAGTCTACAAAAATCTTTAAAAATCCCATCACCTTTAACAAACGTTGAACTCTACACCTCACAGACTAAATTAAGAGTCACAATAGACATTAAATATTACACTTGAATGTCTTGCACCTTGCTTTTAATGATAATAAATAAATTGAAAAGATTATTTTACTCTAGCTACCCACCGATACAAACATCATTAATATTATGATCAATAAAAATTAATCATATATAAAAATATGTTATTAAAAGTTTGATTATTATTTGGTGATTTGGATAAATTTTATTATGTATTTGGAAAATTACCATTATTCATGAAGTGTTTCTCCATTTAATTATTTGGTTCCATAGATTTTTCTCCTTATCATTATAGTCTTCATAAAATTGAAATATTTATAATGATATATGTATTTCATGTCCTTTCAGTATTAAATTTAAATATCTATATTGTATAATAATTTATTTTTTATTATCCCAAAATGAAAAAGGTAATTTAGTTATTTTTATATATTCTTTGAAAAAACACATTGGATTTAATGAAAAACATATAATATGAAATTATAATATTTTTTCCCATATCATGAATCTGTAAGAAATTTTATCATAAAATTAATTGGACTATATTTTATTTCAATTTTATTCATATCCCCTAATATTTGATTATATATAAGTTAAATATTATTATTTAAAGATATCAGTTCCTATACTAAAAAACCTTTTTAATCCATTTTTCGAACACATTGGGATTTTAGTTTTATTAGATGAATTATATGTGTGATAGTGTGCACCATTAGAAACCCTAAGCTCATTCAAATCCTGAAATAATATTATATAAATATAACTATTATAAAATATTCATTGGATTAGTGAGTATGTATAGGAATAACCAAATTCTAAAACATTTGTAGAAATGAATTACTCAATAAAAATAATGAATTAAAAAAATAGACTACATTCATGTAATTACTATGAAAATCATATGAAAAAATTAATTTTATTCCATAATAATATATTCATCATATTGTTTTTTTATGGATGAATTTTTTTTGAAACCCTATGATTTTATATGTATTTCCGTTGAGATAAAATTTAGGTATTTGATAACTTACTTTACATACAAAGCAGAGTCTAAAAGATATCATGATATATTATACCATTATAATCTTTTCTTTGGTTTGGCGGGAATGAATAGGATTAACCATATTTTGAAATTTATAAATAATTTTTCTACTTAATTCAAATTCATTTAGTAAATCTTAATAAATTACCATTAAATTTATTATAAAATCATTTTAATAAAAAAATATATTTATCCAAAGAAATCTGTTTCTATTGGCGTTATAATTTTATATATTAAAAACTATATGTATATATAATGAACCCATATTGATGTACATGGAAATTACATTAATTTTGTGGAATACTTAATACATGAAACAAATAGACACCCAAAGACCGTATTATTTTAGTGTCTTTAGAAACATGGAACATAATATTCTAAATTGGTACAAGATATTAAAGATATCCCATAAAGATCTTCCATTTTTGTTTCCCTACCCATCCTAGGGAAAATAAAACATAAAAAAGGTGATTTCAAATGCTTAGTAATAGTAAACATTGAGAACATAATACAAACTATAAACATAAAAATGTGGATACATGAACATAAAGTTTAAATATAAAAATCACGAGTCATGAAATAAATATTGTTAGTTTATAAGGAATAGATCATAAATAAACATTAACCATGATAAAATAGAATTGGCATAAAAAAAGGAATTTTGGCTAAAAAATAAGCTAATAATATGATTTCCATAGTCGCCAAGACATTGCTGCCAAGACGATCATAGTGGATAAAGTCCATTACTGAACTGGGTTAACTTGTCATTCTAACCATGTATTACTGAACCTGATTTACTTTCCATTCCATTAATTTCACTCTCATGAGATATAAATTTTTTCCCAATTCATTGGAGGGAGATGTACGTCCCACCCACCTCATAATGAATCCATTCTAATGGGTGCCAAAAAAACATAAATACAATCACCATATCATAACCCATGAAATAAAATAGGTATATTAAACATCATTCCATCATAATTTTTATAAAAAAATCAAATCATAGTAAGAACAGGGTTATAAATATAATCCTGTTTAATGAGTGTCATCTTAGATGGAAAATAATTTTGAGAAAACACTTGATATTAATTCTTGAGGAAAATATCTTTTCTTCTTCAAAAAAGAATTCCTTCCTCAAAATGAAACACAATTTTAGAAGAAATAATTTTATGTGAAAATAACATTGTAGTCTTATAGTGGAATCATCATTAAAATAAGGAATTATGAAAGTGAAAAAAATCTATTCATGCCATATATGTTAAAAAAACACTATTCTTGTACTTTTTCTAAAAATGTAAAAAAGTAGCTCATAAAAAAAATAAAAAGATTCCATTCTTACCATTTAGTAAAAATTTTCCAATAGGAAAAGTTGAATTTTAAAAATTATAGAAGGATATAAATAATATTTTGAAATATATATATATACATATAGGAAACGTGGACTTGGATGATAACTATACCCTAGTAAATACATATGAATAAACATTCTCGGATAAAAACGAGAGTTGGAAAATTATCTTTTATCTTAGGTATTATTTTATTTTATGTATCTAAACCTCCTAAATAGTTATTTAAATAATGTTAATGTTTTATTACAGAATCATAATCATTTTTATGATTACATTTATGTTTATATTTTCATCATTTTGTTAGTAACATTTCATTATAACAATTCATTCGGAGATTAACTACTTTATTTTCTTTTTAATGTTTTGTTGGATAAGTTATTATTACTCTTTTTAGGTTATAGTTATTTCATTTACAGAAAGGTATTATTGTAATATATATCGAATATTTCATTTAGTTATTTTATATAATTATGATTTAATGATGATTATATAGCACGAATCACGTCGCACTGTGGAGACTGCAAGTTGTACATACACACGAGCAAAAATATCGGTCCCATAGTTGTTGAATGGTATTGAAGTTGATGGTGTATAAAATCTCAAAATAAATATAATTTTATATTAATTATATATATTTTTATTAATTCCATAATTATACCCATCCATGTATGGTGGTGGTGAAAAACGGATTACACCCCAACATGGAGAGGGTAAGTCGTACGTACACACACATACTAATTTCATTTTTCATATGATGGGTAGAAGGTGAAATATTGTAATTTCATAATAATAATAACCTATTAGTATATATTTACTATTGGAATTATTAGTTCATAATGAAACTACTCATGGGGTGAAATTAGAAGAAGATATAAGTTTGAAAGAATCTGTAAATGATATTACCTCTTCTTCGACGTGGATCCTCTAAATCTCTTTGTAGAGAACTAGATATGGTCTTTGAAGAAGACTAGGGCCTATATAATGATTCTAGTGAAGTTGATCAGGGATATGGGTTAGGGAATGACAGAGCTTGAAGGCTCAAAATGATGTGAATAGTTGAGGTAGGAAGTGCCCTTTTATAATTGAGGTTAGGGTAACTTTTGGAAGCCTCAAAAATATTAATTTATAATAATTTGAAAGTCAATAAAATTACTTAAAAAAGAGATATATTGGAAGATAAAATATTATAAGATCTAAATGTCATCATGAAATAAAATTTTTACATGTTTTGATGTCAATTTAAACATTATCATTTTAATTGACAAATAGATATTATTTTTAATTTTAAATATGATAACAAATGTTTCAATATTAAAAGGGTGAAATATATACATATTTGATATCAGTTATACCATAAATGAATAATTTATAACATTTTATACCATATCATAATTATTATACATTTTTAAAATTGTTTTATGTTTTTTAAATAATTTTCTAAAACATTATTTTAACAAAATATCAATTATGTCAATTTGGACACTCTTCATTTTATGGATTTTTATAAATATCCAGATAATGTGTTATTTTAGAACCAAATATTTTTTATATCTCTAATTGGTCAAGGTCCCCTGTAAAATTAATTTAATAAATTAATTAACCTAAATTATATTTAATATAATATTTTTAATAACATTTATTTTATATCTTCATTATTAAAATAATTACTACATCAATATTGTGTAATTATTTAATATATATATTTTTAGAATAAATATTTGAAATAAAATACTATGAATAATTGTTTTACTATATTTCATAATTATTTATATAGTCAAATTTATCTTCTGGAAAATTCAATACTAAAACTGTTATACTTATTGAAGTATGAATGTGACAACTTTAGCATCACTTTAAAAAAATGTCAAAATCACTTCCATAAAGATCCAAATGGTCACTTGCTCGGAACGTGGATTTTAATGGTCAAGATAAACTCGAAAAATATGATTTGATCAGGTTTTTAGGCTGTTTTATGGTTATTAGTGTTTTAATAAGAATTGTTTTATTAATTTCTCATCAATTAATAAATGTCTACATAATCAATGTATAAAAATTTAATGTAATTATTAATTTTATAAAAATTAAAAATAAATTACCACAATGAAGGTAATTATTTTATATTTCCATGGAATATTTATGTTCAAATATATTACCTAGTTATCCTTATATTAACATTATTATACTTATAAGAAATGCGAGTTCGATATTTTGTCACTTTCATTGGTTTTGTTAATATCTATGCCATTTTCTTTGTCATGTAGCCCTTAAATGACTACGTATAGGACATAAGATTCCAAGGGTAGAATTATATTCATAAAAAATATTATTTTTGGTTTTAGAATCATTTTATCCTCTTTATCATATTTTTTGTGACAATAATTTAACCGATTAACCTTTAATCGCGTAAAATAAATATTACTGTAGTTACTATTTATAATATCCAAAAATATAAAAGTATCTTATTAACATAATTTATACACACTAATTAAATATATGGAATCCATTTTTCATAATTCAAAACAAATAATTGGAAGAAATTAATTTATAATTAATTCCCATTGTTAAAACGAAAAAGCAGGTTTTTAAGAAGTAAAACATTGTCAAATGATTGTCATGTGTTTATATCTAATTTAAATGTGAAATTACATACAATTACCAAAATTGGATTAAATGATAAAAATATAATCCAATTAAACTTTATAGCCAATTAAGAAGATAATCTAACTATATAAATAAATTATATAGAATTGCAGTTCTGAATGAAAATGTAGTTTTGCCCCTATTCATTAAAAAATGAATTTTATTAGAAAAATACCAAAATTTAAAAACAAAATTAATTTTTTTATCCAATTACAATTAAGATGTTTATTTTGTAAAATATAATATATAAATGTGTTAAAAACTAAATTTACAATGGGGTTTCTATCAGAAGGCGGCAAAACTGCATTTTTTGAAAAATACTTCTTTTATCTGAAAAATTGAATTTGTTCTTATATAATGTCTAGAAAATAAATAAGATTAATGTTAATGTTATATAAAATTAAAATTTTTGTTAATTATATCTATAATGGTTAGTTTATATCCCATTAAATAATAATATTTTAATAATATATCGTTGTTTAGTGAAACTCGGTATTGCGCACAATCTAAGATGTCGAGGAAGGTTGCTCTTGCATGTAACACAATCTAAGAATAGTGTTGTGTATAATACAAGATAATACAGTGTTTCATATAGTGAATGCTAATATTGGTTTATAATACAACACAAGATATCAATGAAATTAAAAATAATCTATAAAATCTCAGGGTGTTACATTCTATCCCCCTTAAATTGAATTTCGCCCTTGAAATTAATTAGGGTCGTATAATGTTTACTACTTGAAAGTCCCTTTCATGGAAACCCTCATCGTAAAAAGGGGTACTAAAACATCATTTAAAAAAGAATATTTTGATACATAACGGTTACCCAAAGTAACTTATCAATTAGTTTCAACATAGGAGAACATAGGTGGGGAGTGAAAACATGGATATGGAAGATAAATACAACCATCATGTTCTGATGGATAGTGATAGAGAATATGGTTTTTAGAAAGTTAACTACCATAAATCCATTAATCTGTGATTATTTACGGGACCATATGATTCATCATATAAGAAGGTACTAGGATAACATTTTTGGTTTTAAGATCCTTTTCCTAATGTTAATGAATTTTTTCATGAGGAGAAATACATAGTTGATTTTAGTATAATCTCAAATTTTTTCATTCCCTAAATCTTTAGAAATAGGTGAACTAAATAAGATTAACATTTATTTCCCATATCTCATAACATATTTCTTTGTTTTCACAATCCAAACATGTGAATACATTAATAGTCCATTCTCCTAAAACATGGTAATGACTTTAATTACTGTAAAACGTTAGTGAAAACATGCATTCGGTCAAAATAAACTCTTTCCACACACAAAAAATATGAAAAATTCTATATACTCAAATGTTGATATCACCTTTTCCTTATATCATTCAGGAGGTCATTAATACTATCAAACATCTTATTATCTCCAAATCCCTTCATTTTGTGCTTATCATGTTCTTTCTAAAAAAATTTCAATCACTTTTCATGGTTACCAGTACCATATAATTAAGGAAAAACACAATGGACAAATACATAGATATTCCAATATTCCATAATACCATAAAATGGATTCTAGAAATAAATTTTGGAATCCCATTGCATAAAAACATAATCATTCAACCTCTTTGTTTTTATACTCAACATCTCCAATAGTAATTTCATGTGATTTTCCTTTATATTTGGATTTATGAGGTTATTGACGTCGATCATCATCATTAAACCTTGGATTTAGGCATTGTGTAGCCTAATTACCCATTTCCATTCACTTGTAGCATTGAAGTGTGGGTGGTGAATTCTCTGAAGTCATTTCTCAATTCACATCATTAGAAACCTTTTTCCCATTACTTTAGCACTCAATAGCTCTTGGAACTTCTTTTACACCCATAAAACATTTTCTAGTTCTATTGAGACAATCTCCACCATGATTCTTTCCACACTTTGAGTATACATAAACATTCATCTTCTTTCCTCCATTGTTTTGAGATTTTCCTTTGATATCCATGTTTCATTTCTTTTCAAAACCATTAGATTGATATGTATAACCAAATTAAATTTCTACCTTTATAACACAATGAAAAATATCTTCATAGCCAATGAAGTATCTTATATATAATTCCCTTCAATGAATTGTTTTTAAGCCCCTGAAGAATCGATCAACTTTACATTGAGGTTGGATGATAAAGGCAGAAGCATACCATGAAAGCCTTGTAAATTTTTCATCATATATAACAAAAGATTCATCATCCTTTGGCATAAGCTCAAGAAAATCATTTTCTATCTTTTTTCGAATAATGTGGGGGAAGAACTTATTGAAAAATAAGCTCTTGAACTCATCCAATTCCATGGATTCAATTTCATCTTGCTTACTTGTATTCTTGATTAGATTCAACCACTAGACTACTTCACCTTCTAAAGGATAGATAGCCAAAATGAATTTTTCTTGAGTAGAACAGTGAAGGATGGAAAATATCATTTCAATTATACTGATCAATTATTTAGCAAAAAGTGGATCAGAAGACCCACTGAAAGAAGAGGGGTGTTGCGTCAGGAAGGACTCAACAAAATGTTGTTCCATTCTCTACTAATTTGGAATTATAGAATGATTCATAACTATTGTAAGTATAGAAATAAAATTTTTCCTTTCATCTCCCATAAAATTTGGTTGATCAAGAGGAAAATCATTTCATTTCTCAGTGCATTGATCACTAACACGGTTCCTCTGGGTTCAATCCATTGTCTAAAACTTAAAAAGAATAGTGTGAGAGGCCAAAATTATACTAGGAAAACCACTTAATCAAGGGGGGTTTCTATCAATATTTAACATCATAGGTTTGATCATAAGTTATTCCTAATCATTAAAATAATTATAGAACTATAAACTATTGTTCAACTTACCCTTAGGTATATACCTAGACATACCTTGAAAATATCTTTAGGGATCTCACTAAAGTTTTGGAATCTCAGTTTCTAAAGGTTAAGTAAAATTGTGCTCTGATAGTGACTATAACGACCCCAGCCAGACGTACATGGAAATTTCGTTACATTTCAGGAATACTTAATACACTACACAAACAGACACCCAAATACCATATCAGTTTAGTGTCCTTATAAGCATGGAACATAATCTTATAACTTTGTAAAATATCTTCAACATCTCCCATAATGATCTTACCTTTTTGTTTTCCTACCTAAAACCTTTCTTTGTATCCATGGGAAAAGAAAACATAAAAAGTGTGAGCTAAAATTCTCAGTAAGGGTAAACATTGAGAATATAAAACAAACCATAAACATAAGAATGTGAAAAGATGAACATAATGTTTAAATATAAAAATCATGAGTCATGTAATAAATATTGGAAACACAAGGCATAGATCATAAAGGAATTTTAATCATGGTAAAATATCATTGGAATAAAAAATTAAATTACGGAAAACAAATAAGGTCATAATATGAAATCCATAGTAGCTAAGGCATTACTTCCAGGACCATTATAGTGGAAAAAGTCCATTACTGAACCGAGTTTACTTGTTATTGTATCCCTGTATTACTGAACTTGGTTTACATTTCATTCTCTTAATGTATATCTCATGAGCTATAATTTGTTACCCAATTCATCAGAGGTCGATGTAGGTCCCACACATCTTATAATGAAACCATTCTTACATGTGCCACAAAAACATAAAAACATTCACCATAGCGTAACCCATGAAATAAAATGGGTTTGTTAAACCTCATTCCATCATAATTGTTGTAAAATAATAAAATTATTTTAATAATAGGGTTATAAATATAATCATTTTTAATTATTTTCTTCATTTATGGAAAATAATCTTGAGAAAACACTAGAAATTAATTCCTAAAGAAAATATCCATTCTTCTTCAAAAACATTTTTCTTCCTCAAAATGCAAGAAAATTTTAGAAGAAATAAATATATGTGAAAATAAAAATGTAATATTTTAGGGGGTTATTAAAGGAATTAAAGAATTATGAAATCCTAAAGACATATTCATGCCGTACAAGTTAAAAAAACAATATTCTTGTACTTCTTCCAGAAAAGTCATTAAGTACCTCATACGGAAAACAACAAAAGATTCCATTCATATCATTTAGTAAAAATATAACAATGGGTAAAATTTAATTTTAACAATTATTGAAGGATATAGAGAATATTTTTGAATACATATTAAGGAAACATGGAAATGTATGATAATTATACCACAATAAATACTTACAAATATACAATCTTAGAAAAAAATGAGATTTAAAAGTTATGCTTTACCTTAGGTCTGATATGCTTTATATGTATCTGAAACACCTATATAATGATATAAATAATATTATAGATTTACCCCATAATAATAATAATTTTTATGATAACATTAATGTTCATATGTTCATCCGTTTATTAGTAACATTTCATTGTTACTCGTTTTTTCAGGTATTAACTACTTTATGTTCTTATGCATGTTTTGTCAGATAAGTTTTTTTTATTATTTTTAGGTTATAAGTAAATAATTTTAATCATCATATTATTATAACATATATCATATTTAATCATTAAAATCATTTATATAATCATTATTTAATGATGATTATGTAGAACTAATCTTATCACACCATTGAGACGGTATGTCGTATGTACGGACGAGGGATGATATCATTCCCATAATTATTGAATGGTATTGAAGTTTATGGTGTATATTTTCTCATAATAAATATAATTTTGTATTAATCATGTATATATTTATTAATTATATTATTATACCCATCCATGTATGGTGGTGGTGAAAAACGGATTACACCACGACATTGCGACGGTAAGCCATACGTACGCACGTGTGGTGATTTATTTTTTCATAGTCTGGGTAAAAGGTGGAATATGGTTGTTTCATAATAATAATAAATCTCAGTACATAATAAATATTTGAGTTATTAATTTATAATGAAACTACTCATAAGGTGTAGGTAGAAGAAGAATGAATTTTGAAAGAATTTGTAAATGATATTACATGTTCTGCGACGTGCCCCCCCTAAATCTCATTGTAGAGAACTAGAGTTGGTCTTTGAATAGGAACAATAAATATATAATGTTTATAGGTAAGTTGATAAGGGAAATGGTCAGGGTATGGTCTAGATTTAAGGTTTAAAATTATGTGATGATTTGAGGTAGGAAGTGCCCTTTTAAAATTGAGGTGAGGAGCACTTTTTGAAACCTCATAAATATTAATTTATAATAATTTTAAACTCAATCCAAATACCTAAAAATTGATATATATTCGAATATAAGATATGATAATATTGAATCCTCGTCAAAAAATTAATGTTTTACAAGTTTTGATGTCAATTTAGACATTATTATTTTAATTGGAAATTAGATATTCTACTTAATTTTAATTAAGATAACAAATGTTTCAATATTAAAAGGGCGTAATATTAAATTATGTGATTAAAATTATATAATAAATGATTAATTGTGAACATTTTATACCATATAATAATTATTATGTATTTTTAAAATTATTTTATGATATTTAATTAATTTTATAAAATATTATTTTAACAAAATATCAATTGTGTCAATTTTGACAGCATTCATTTCATGGATTTAAAAACATTTCAAGATAAGGTGTTATACTTGAACTAAATATTTTATTTTATGTATAATAGGTAAATTGAATCTATAAAATTTATTGGATAAATTAATTGTCCCAAATTATATTTATTTTAATATTTTTAAAAACATTTATTTGATATATTTATTATTAAAATAATCACTACATCAATATTGTGTAATTAGTTAATATAATTATTTCATTAATAAAAATTTGAAATAAAATATTTTGAAGAACATATATTTACTATATTTCATAATAATATATGCAGTAAAATTTATCTTTTGGAAAAATCATCATTAAAAATGTTATCTTATTAGAGTATGAATGTGACAACTTTTACATCACTTTAAATAAAATAAAATAAATATCATAATCTCTTCTATAAATATCAAAATGGTCACTTTATCGGAACGTTGATTTCCATTGTAGAGATAATCTCAAAAAATATAATATTTTATTGTGTTTATGCCTTTTTATAATTATTATTATTTTAATAAAAAATGTTTTACAGATTTCACATCAAAGAATCAATTTTTAAATCACCAAATTATAAAACATTAAGGTAATTATTAATTTTATAAAATTAAAAATAAATTAGCAAGAATTTTAAAATTATTTTATATTTTAATGGACTATTTATGGTTGAATGTATCACACGGTTATCCCTATGTTAAAATTATTATTCTTATAAGAAATACGAATTTGACATTTTGTCACTTTCATTGATCTTATTAATAGCTATGTCATTTTAACTGTCATGTGGCACTTAAATGAGATTTTTTCGAAAATAATATTACAAGAGAAGAATTTTATTTATCCAAAAGGATTTTTATAGGTTTTAGGATCATTTTATTCTCCTTATCATATTATTTGTTACACTAATTTACACAATTTTCCTTAAACCGCATTAAAAAAAATTCTGTAGTTACTATTCATAATATCCAAATAAAAGTATCCTATTTAAATAATTTGGACCCAATAATTAAAAATATGTAATATATTTTTAATAATTCAAAACACATAATAGGAAGAAATTAATTTAAAATTAATTCCTATTGTCAAAACCAAAAAGTGGGTTGTTTAGAAGTTAAAACTTATCAAAATATTTTCTGGGGTTTATGTCCAATTTAAATGACTAATTACATCCAATGACAAAAATTGTATTAAATTATAAAAAAATAATCAAATTAAAATTTAAAACCAATTAAAAGATAACCTAACTATATAAATAAATTAGATGAAAAGGGTGTTTTGAATTAAAATGGTGAATTTTTCAGTATTCATTAAAATATATATTTTATCAAAAAAATACAAAAAACTCAACACAAGTAAATTTTATAATCCTATTTCAAATAAGAAGTTTATTTTTTCAAATATAATATATAAAAGTGATAAGATAAAAATTTAAAATGGGTGCGCCATCAGAAGGCGGCAAAACAACCTTTTTTGGAAAATACTTCTTTTATTTGAAAATTGAATTTGTTCTTATATCATGTCTAGAAAATACATAAGATTAATGTTAATGTTATATAAAATTAAAAATATGGTTAAAAATTTTCAAAATGGCTAGTTTATATTCAATTAAATAATAATATTTTAATAATATATCATTTTTTGGTGAAACTCGATATTGCGTACAACACAAGCTATCAGGGAAGGTCGCTCTTGTATGTAACGCAAACCAAGAATAGTGTTGTGTATATTACAATATAATACATTGTTGTGTATAGTGCAAGGTAATATTGGTGTAACGTACAACACAAAATATAAAATAAATTCAAAGGAATCTAAAAAATCTCAGGGTGTTACATTATCACTATTTTAGAGTTATTGTAATTTATGAATAATCATCTAAACATTATTTATATAAAGTTTAATAACTAATATATAATTATAAAAAGTTAAAGAGTGGTATTTTTTATTCATGGTTTATGTCCATAATGTGTTTTTATCATAAAAAAATAAAATAATAATCATTTATTAATGATTTTAATGAAATTTAAATATTATATTTTCAATCATATAATTTAACATCATTTTGATTTGTTACTATGTAAAAATATAATGTAGATTTTGTTTTCTGCTAGGAAATGAATGTTTCTTAAAAGGGGTTTTTATTTCATTTTGTGATCTTATCTCATTTTTTTCACTTATTTAAATTTAATATAATAAATGGGATTGCATATTATTAATTAGTATGTAGAACTTTTCATAATATCCCACTTTCATTTTTCATGATAATTAATTGTAAAAACAGTAAAAATTTGTTACCACAAGCTGTCTTTAGAAGAGTTTACCCGGTGCTTATAGTATGATATACAAGTAATAATGGAACATTAACTTATCTAATTTTTTTGAAGTTATTTTTTCAATATATTATATTAACTTTAAATATTTATCATTTTCTTTCAACGTTTTCAAGAATAAATAATCAATTTTTTTTAATTCTAGTAAGTAATTCCATGTGTGTCTTCCACCTCACATATAAAACGACACATTTACTCTTCCCATATTAATGAATTTTGATCCTTATATATTTTAAAATAACTTCCCCAAAATCATATTATTTCCCTAAACGTTTCTATATATTCCCTTATCTTCTCCTAAAACTTATCATTCAAGGATTAGTGTTTAAGAAAAAGGAGGTCTCCCAAATAAGAGTTATAATCTTAACCAGGATCATTCTATTTTTTCCCACATTCTACAAAACTATTTTATCCACACAAAAATTGATGAATATAGAATAATAAATATGATATGGTGATATTATGGGGATGTAATAATAATTTTTCACCTCTTTACTATTAAATGTTTAATGAAAGTATCACTTGTATGTATGAGTGGACTACCATCTCCACGTAGCAATATGATTCATTTTCCATAACCACCTCACATTGATATATTTAATTATAGGAATAAATTTATAATATATTTTTCATATAATTTTTTTGATGTTAAGATATTATTTACTATTATTTTCTCAATTTTATTATTGAATAAAAACCATATTCACGTGTATGTACTTGTTACCATCTTCATGAAAAGTATAATTAATTTTTTTTATCATACCATTATGGATTCTTATAAATATTTACATAATAATTATATATTATAGTTATATCGTGAATAAAATTTTATATATGGGGAAACCATGATCATGTTCTGAGGCCTATAACTGCTAAATCCAAATATATACAGAAAACAAAACAATTATCATCAAAAATAATTATTATATTAAAATTGATAATTAAATGGATATATAATTTAATTAGTAATTTTTTTCATAATAATTATGGATATCATTCTATTTTATATGTATAGAAAATTATAATTGGTTATAATGGGTAATAAAGCACTTATGATGATCATCGAACATGAGGTATGTGTTTAATATTACAATCCAATTTTTATTGGGATTGTTTATTATTAAATTTATAATAATTAAATTATATGATATATCTCCCAATAATATCATTAATTTTAATCCTATGGTTATTTATGGATATTACACGTTTTACTTTCATTTTCTTCTCTTAATGTTCTACAAAATCTGAAATCATTTTTTAAGAAAAATTTACATTAAATTTTCTATTTTCTTGGGAATCCTTTTATTCATTGTCCATATATTTTTATAATATTTTGAAAAATAAATACACTATCTAGAAATTACTTATTAATTTATTTTTTAACATTTATAAATCATTATAATTTTTTTAAAATTAATCTTCTTTATATTTTTCGAATTTGTTTCTTTTTTCCAAATGAGTAAAAAATGTTCATTTTAACATATAACGCATGGGTCATTTTTTCCAATTTCATAACTAATATTTATATTAATTATTTATTTCAAGTTTCTATGGTAGAATTCATATATTTTTTTTCTAAATATTAAATGATTTTTTATATCTTAAATATGTTTTTTTGAAAAAAAAAGTAAACTTTCATTGAAAAAAATATATTTTAGTGATCTATAAAAAGAAATTTTCATTTATGATAACATACTTTAATGTTACTCATGCTTTTGTGGGGACAAAAATCCAAAAATTTAGTCCTTGTTTTTTATTTGTATTGTTTATGATTTTGATTATGAAATTTTGATGAAACCCATTTTCATTTCCATGGGTTAATCTATGATGAAACAATGAATGTTTTCATGATATTGAGAGATACCCATGAATGGATTATGATTATGTGATCGGTGTATTTGATATATCCCTCTAACTCGTTAGGTAAATTTTAACATTTTATGAGATTAATGGGTACATAAGATGTTATCCATATCGCAAAATATTTACTTGGTAGGTTATCCCAAAACCAATTTAAGTACATGGGAACTTAGACATATAATAAAATGTGATGAATGCCTTAGTGTGGAGCCTTAAAATAATATTTCTATGATTATGATTAATCCACATTTTATTCCACTCTTTTATGAATTGACATAATCCAATGTTATGATCTCATGGATGATGTTTTATGATTCTTTTATGATTTATGTCTTATAAACTACTTTGATTTATTCCAATACTCCTAATTATGATATATGTATTGATGGGTATGATTTTCATATTTTAAGCTTATATTATTTACCAATGTAGTCTAATTATTCAAAAAATGATTAATGATTGATATATACATTATTTAACAGTATTTATAATATGATATCATTATCTATTATGTTTTATTTTTGATAGGATATGATGAATTTTTTTTAAAGGTTGGGGCCGAAGCCTCAATTTGTTATTTAAAGAAACAGCCACTTTAGACTGGGTAGATGGTGACCCATTACATAGCCCGAAGGCCCAAGTCCATGTGGCCTGAATACACGGCTTGAAAGACCATATTTTTCCCCAAAGGACCACTCGGTGAACAGTACTGCTATAGTACCCACGCTGCTACAGTGCCTACTACAGTAACTGCCGCCACTACAGTGCCTACTACAGTCCCTCCGCCGCAACAGTGTCGCCGCTGCTACAGTTCCATGGCTGCTACCGTACTGCTATAGTGCCCTGCTACAGTTCTACTACAGTGCCCTACTACTGTAACCTTCAAATTCACCCCTGCCCGTATTTGATCCCGGGTCTTTTGGATGCCAATCAGGAGCTTGTACCACTAGTGTACAAGCTCGTTGGCATGAAAATTTTATTTTAAGATATTTATAAGAATGATTCTAGTTGGGATTTAATTAGTTTGAGATGATGTATTTGTTTTATGTACCTGTTGTTTATGTATCCATATTTCTAAACAAAATAAAACATTACGGTTCTGGTGTGAATTTTAATGATATGTAATGAATATTCATCTAGTAATATTTTATTTTTATGTATGTAATACATGGGTCTCCACTGTTGGAATCAGAGAAACTTTTATTAATTTATGGAAACTAGGATGAGAAAACATTTTTCAGAATTCTATGAAAATCTATAAGTATAGACGAATATATGAATATATGTTAAAGAAAAGAGTGTTATTTTCCATGAAATTGCATCCCTTTTAAGAAATTGAAATGTGGATTCATCTATGGTACTAATGCAATAAGGGGTAACAACTATAAAAGGGGAATATTTGGTTTTTAATTGATCATAACTAGTGCAATTTGTGTTGGCATAAGACTAAAATTATATATAGACTTTACTGGGTGGTGTTCTTGTTCTAATTATTTCTTTCATTATGAACTATTATTAAGGATTTTAAAAGACGATGAGAAAGTATAGCATAGGTTAAACCTAATATTTTATTTATTTAAAGGAAGGTGTAATTATTTAGACATCACATAAATTATTTTCATGATTATGTTTATTTATACTATGATTATTATTTGTCAAAATATTATTTTTTGGGGTAGTAAATCGATTAAACCGGAATTAATCATGTTAATGCTATATATGACAAGCAATGAAATGATTATCCACCTATTATACTGAATGTTATGGCAGTTGGAATGAAAAATCCCATTGCTATGATTTCCCAAATTTATCATTATGTGAATCATAATGATCTTAAAAATGAGAAAAAAACATAATAATGATCTATTGAGTCTTTTATGAGGGAACATCCATAATATTTTAGTGGGTCCACTGATCCACTAGTTGTTGAGCAACGAATTAGTACCATTGAAAAAATATTTTCCATTTTCTAGTTTTTAGAAAAGGAAATTTAATTTAGTTATTTTTTGTTTGGATGGAAATCATATCAATGGTGGAATCTTATCAAAAAAAGATTCAACATGAATAAATTTACTACAGGGAGTTGGAAGAGTTTAGATGGTTATTTTTTAACAATTACTTTTTTTATTATTTATATGAAAATGTATAAGGAATTCATATGGCTAAATCTAAAGGATGTTGAATCCATTAGTATCCATGAATAAACTTTTACCTGATATATAAGTTATACCTTTAGTAATATCATCCAACATAAATGTAAGATTGATTGTTTCTTTAGTGTCTTGAATATAGGTATATGAATAGAGTTATCCATAAGATACTTCAATTGAAATGAGTAAATCAATTTACGTTATCTCATGGTATAAGTAAAGATCAGAGTGATTGATAAATATACTAGGTTTGCTAAGAAAACAATGATAGAATTTAAATGAAATTGTAATAACAAAAACTATAGAGGGAAGAAGATGATTCTATTTATAGGATATAAGGGAGGAAAACATGAAGAAAAAATTTCTTCAAGGTAACTAGTAAATTCTTTATATTTAATAAAGAAGGTAATGAGGAAATAAAATAATAATGTAATTGGAATAAGTTAGGTAATGACGTGACTGGAGAGAAAGTCTTATTTAGTAAACAAACCATACTCTAGTTTCTTAAATTCAAGGAGTATGAGAATTATGATAACTAGTGATCAAATCTAAGGGTTATTTGTCATGATTTATTTTAGAAAACTGTTACGACCAGAGACAATATGAAATATAATGGGATCACTATTGCTGATGCATGTTATGATAATCATGTGGTGAAAGGTACACCTAACATCCATTATAGTACTTATAATGACTTATTTTATTATGAATATAAACACTCTTTTATATATAAATATCTCCTTAATGGTATCACATTACAACCTCAATAAATTGATTTTGACTTAGCAGTGAAAAATACAAATAATAATGTTATCATATCTCAAATAAATGACTACCATCTAATTCGTGTTTTTGGGAAGGTTCTTACTAGAAATATCATTATTCTACAACTAGATTAATTTTATGTTATTTTTGTATTGTATTGGATTTATTTATGTGGAGAATATATAAATTGATAAGGATGAGAAGTCACATTTGATATTCCAAACCAACCTATGATCATCTGTTGGTGTGATTATAAATATGACCATCCAATGGAAATTATATACATTATATGGGTGTTTATTCCTTTTAAAATGGGGAATTTATCTCAGATGTTTGGGGATAAATAAAACATCAAAGATATGAATATTTTTCCAAATTTTGTATTTTTTGTATTTTTAGATTCCTATTTTTCCATTGAATAATAAAGTTGTTTTTTGAAAAGAACTCATACCTAGTGCTACACCTATTTCAACGACTCAACATAGAATTTCCTAGATGATTTTTTTGAATTAAATAAGAAATATAAATATAAAATTAACAATGGATTCATTTAGCCAAGTTCATCACCATGGGGTACACATGTTCTTTTTTAAAGGATAAATTTGAATCAATGAAACTGCACATTTACTATCAATAACATAACAAGTTAACAATCAAGATTAATTATGTTATTCCCTATATTTTTTATTTGTTTGACTAGTTATAAGGATATAAATACTTCTCAATAGATGAAATTTATTTTGGTTATAGTCTATTGAGTCTTAAAATTGAAGTCAAACCCATGACAACATTCCTTATATGGTATAGATATAATGAATTTATTGTGATATGTTTTGTTATTAGTAATGAAGCATCTATCTTCATGTATTCAATGAAAAAATTCATTATACATTACCTTAATTATTTTGTAGCAGTATTTATAGATTATATTCTTATATATTATATGATAATTGAAGAGCATGAAGATTACTTCAAAATTGTAATGAAGACCCTAAGGAATGAGAAGAAATATGTAAAATTTACCAAATTTAATTTTTTATAAATTAATGTTTTATTTTTAGTTTATAGTATCTCAAGTGAGGTTATATTAGTTGATCCATCAATGATAGATGTTTTTGAACATTGGACCATACCAACCATTGTGATTGAGATCGACCATTTTCTTGGATTGGATGGATATTTTCAGTGCTTTGTGAAGAATTTATGATATCTATCCAATCGACTCACCATGTTAAATAAAAAGGGACTCATATTCAATTGGACTAATAAATGTGAATAAAATTTCAATGATCGAAGGAGGATTACATTTAGTGAACCTATGTTTACACTACCCTACAGTAGTGAAGGATTTTTTAATTATAGTGATGCATCGATGAATGGGTTGGGATGTGTTCTTATGCAGAAGTACATAGTGATATCTTATGTATATTAGGAATTAATGTTTCATCTATATAATTACACAACTCATTATATATAGTTATAAATTATAATCATTTCACTAAATATGTAGAGTTATTATCTTTATAGAGAAACTATTGACATATATACTGATAGAAAAAGTTCAGAGTGTATATTTGTCTTGAACCAACCCAGGTCGACCATGAACTGGTCACCCAAGCCGGCCCAGAGGATGGACTGAGGGGCGTTCCCGATTCCCATGGGATGAAAACTAGTGTCGAGCATCAAAACTAAACAATTGGGAATGATTTGGACCATAAATTAAAGACAAATAAATAAAGAAAAAACTAAATAGTGAAAATGAAAACTAGGAATGGTGAGAAGAAAAAGTTGTATACACCTCCATGTGAACCTATGGGTCACCACTGACCTCAATCCAACGACGTGCTATGGAAACCGAATCCAAGAAAGGCACAACACCCAAAGCTAAAAACAAAGATAAAACTATAGGTGTGAGTATTAAAACGTAGTAGGAATGCCCAAACAATCTATTCCCAAATGTATTTCCTTTAAATAAAAGATCCATAAATTTTAAGTTTGAAATACAATGTATAGAACTAGGATTTTTTACACATTTTATCCTTTAAAAGAAAAACACGATCCATTTCCCTTCAGAATTTAAACTATGTTTTTTTTCAAAGGATGAAGCATTATCCTTTTTAGAGAAAGATGGATAGAGAGGTGTAAAAATTATAAAAAACATTTTTCCACAAATTTTTGAAGATCATTTTATCCCCTTTAAAAATGATATGCATAATATATGAAGGAAAAAGAAATAATCACACAAGGGAAATAGAAAATAACAAACAAAAGTAACCAACCAAACAAAGCACCTAAATCATCCACCGTAGATATCTAAGTGCCGATATACAAGGGAAAACCTAGGAGCTCGTGAATAGTCCATAACATACTATACATGTGACTCATCACAAAATAATTCCTACTCTCAATGATGTCACAACTCCCAAAAACTCGGTGTTTCCCTACCTAGCCTAACTGAGGGGCCCAATCCCCTAATAGAGAAAAGTCTGTACTAAGGGCCATTAGAAAGTGTGTACTCTAAAATAGTGAAC
Source organism: Viscum album (assembly GCA_963277665.1). NCBI lineage: Eukaryota > Viridiplantae > Streptophyta > Magnoliopsida > Santalales > Viscaceae > Viscum > Viscum album. Next base: position 1,915,086,748 of record OY728155.1, read on the forward strand.
AACTGTTCATTGAAAATTCACTCACTATGCAAGGTTCATATATCCAGATTAAAAAGGGTTGAGGAAACAATGTCAAACAAGTATGAAGTTACAATTACATTCCTCACACACATTCAATACACACAAATAAGTCACCACCGAGTCACCCCAAGGAATACGACCCCTGCCTTTCAACCATTTGATCACAAGAAAGTCCTACCCGATGGACCTCCCATAAAATATAAACCAACCAAAGAAATGGGACTACATCCAATGAGAGTTTTCTTAAGAAAAATAGTTTTACAAAAGTGCCAACCGGGCCCCGCATAAATATCTCATGCCAAACCATTTCTTAATAATCACACACACACCACTTTGAAAACCAAAACTACACTTCAAAACCCATTTAAGAAACCCAAACCAGAATTTTTAATCTATAGCACACTCATAAATTCCAAAGGCGCATTTCATCACGAAATTGATGTGAAAACACAATCAAACCATTCACTGCAACACATTAAGAGAAATATACCACTTCAATTCAAGACAGACCATTTTAATAACAGTTCTATATCAATAAATAGTATTAAAACTAGGTGTGAAATGCGAGAAATAAATAATTCTTAAATTTAAAGGTTAATTCATAGAGATACTACCTCAGAGAAGGAAGCGGACCAAGCCGAGACACTTTGGATCTTGAAGCTTCCGACAAAAAATAATCACACTAGCACACACATACATTCTCATATATATATATATACACACACACTCCCGTAATCCATTGATCATATTCCCTGATCCATGAGAAAGTATGTACAGGGAATATATATATATATATACATATTCACATACGTACCTATGTATATGTGCGTGAACACCACCAATAATCAACCCATGCTCTAATTAATTAACCTAGAGGAACCAAAATCATTTGGAATATATGAACCATTTAAAAAAACAAGTTTTCATGGAAACACCAATTTAAAGCATCACCTTCCTTTGATAACACTCCCAGGTGTGCACCTAGTGCACACGTGGGTGTGTCAACATTTAGTGACACCACAAACATTCCAAGAGACTAAAAAACCCATTTCAAAACACACTTCAACATGACTTTCACATTTCATAAAGAACCTATTTAGTAATAACATAAGGAAACCAAACAATTAAATCAAACAAATTTTCACAGGCCAACCATGTTTCAAAACCAACCATAAGACATATTCATTTCACAACATGTTTCACATTATTTACTCAATTCTCAAATCGTATTCCAAATTTCACAACAAGGATAACATGCCTCACATAATTCATTAAATTTGGAAACCCCATTTTTGATACATTTTCACCATAAGTTATGTTGAAAACACAATTTACATTTCTCAAACAATTTATAAAATTCTTTTAGAAATAACCATAATAAAACACAATCAAAACCTAGCCATTATCCATTATGAAATCCATTTTCATTACATAAGAATGCTGAAAAAATTCTTTCTCACCACACAAAAAATCCATGGAACACATTTACAAATCCAAACAAGCATATTTAGAACATATAAATATAGTAATCCATGAAAACACTTTCTGGTTGAGTGAAAATGCAATGAAGCCTCACCAGAAAGGAGGACAACACCTCGAAAACAATCTGAAATCCCTAAAACACCAAGAAAATGAGAACCACATCAACTAGGGATTTAGGGTCTGGCCAAATTGAATAAAACCACAAAAATTGATAAAACAAAGACACTAGAGGAAGTGGGCACTAGTGAGGGAAGCATGAATGTAGTTTAGAGGATGCTTGTGATAGAAACTCCAACTGGATAGTAGGAGGTGCCTGCGAGGTAGGGGTGGTCGCCTATCGGTGTTACATGCACCAAAAAGGGGTTCTAGAGGGTTTCTCGTCGATAGAAGAAAGGCCGGATCGCGGCTGTTGGGGGATGAGGGGGGAGGGCGAGTGTGGGTATCTTCTAGGAGGTTTGGTGGCTGAATTTTGGAGCACGGGAGGCCCAGTCATGCACTAGGGGTGATGTGTAGGAGGCCGGGGGGGTACTGGGTTAGCGTTCTCCCCGTTTATTTTTTATTTTTATTTTTATACTTATAATAATATAACTAAAATAATAAAAATAATATTGATAATAATAATCCTAATAAAAATAATAAAAAATATTATTGTTTTTAAAACTATAATAATATTATTATTTTATGATTCAAAATTTCTTTCTAAAACTCTAGTTTATTTAAATTTTTTTATTTTAGTTAATTTAATTTCACTTATCATTCAATTAGTTACTTTACTTATTTCGGATGACAGGAAACCACACGACTCACGTGCTGTCAAGTGCATGGTCGAGTGATCTATGCTCAAACCATGCCACCCAACACAACCACCTACAAAGTCAAACTACATGTTGTCGCACAGTTTTATAAGTCGCGCGCAAGTCACACGTCAAACCCGGTCGGGGTGTGACAATATTCGTCCATAAAGAGTGGAATATGAACCAGAGAAGTTGGTTGGAGTGGATTATCCATATTAATTCTTATTGTATGAAGGTAATTTGACCCTTATCTCCTTATTCTTGCATTAAATTTTTTAATGGACCCTTTTCCATGAAAATGACCTATATAGTATTTTAATCAATGAATGTTATAGAAATATCATTCTCTTATTAAACTATTTTTTATGTTTCTACATAACGAGAAAAAAATGTATAATTAAGTATAATTTTCTTTTTTTAGATAATTGTAATTATATTAAGGTTGCAAATTTATTAATAAATTCTATTAAATATATAATTTCCTTAAATTATTATGAAACACTCGTGCAATATTTTTATAATTAATTAAAAAACATAATAAATGATTTTAAAAATATTGAAAGGAATATAAATGGAGTGATTTAATTTATTTTAATAATTTTATAGGTGAATATAACATATTAGTACTGTGTTATAATGTTATCTTTGAATTATAACTTTTCTGTATGACTTTTAATTCAACTTATGTGAATAGTGTGTAAATTTTCAATAATGATATTTTATGAGAATAAAATTTTCTTAAAACACATAAAATCTCTAAAAACATAAAAAATGAAAAATGAGATTAAATATGGTAAAAATTCTATCCAAATTCCATTTATATTCCATTTGAAACCATTTTTCTTGAGATTGACTTACTTATATTTTAATCTTTGATGAAATTTCAAGAGTTTCTCTCCCTTACTTTATAAAAGAGCACATATCCTTTATCTTCTTCACATCATATTGATACTTCTAGAAATACCACAATCTACCAAATTGAATAATCAAATTCCCTAAAAACATTTTATAGATTCCTTTATTTTCTACATCTTCCCTACCTCATATAAATACAAGGTTTTAATCATATAATTATATCTAAAGTATCCAAAATATAATGAAAATTTATTATTATTATGAATTCACTATTATATTCCCTCTTTCCCATCAAATGGGAAATATAACCATCATTTATGTATATAGTGTCTTATTGCCTCACAAATGAATGATTTTTTTCATTTAATCATTAAATGAATTATAATAACGATGAATTTAATGAAGATATTTGATATATATATATAAAAATAATGACACTATAATATATAATATTTATATACCTTTCTTTCATCCCATAATCAAAAAATAGAAACTATGTTCTTGCGTCAGTACAACCTACCGTCTCCATGAATGATTTCTTCAATTTATAATATTTACTTTTTATGAATGATTATTAATATGTATAATGTGAATATATATTATTTATATACCAGGATAATTGTTTTGGGAATGATGTAACCATGATCAACAAATAAGGACCAGGACTACTGAACTCAAACATGCTTTGAGAATGATACTATTTTCACCCAAAAAATTAATTTTAATAACAAATTATTAATAAATATGTGATAATATATACTAAATAAATCCTAGATGGTATTATAGATATGAATATGGATATTTAATACATTTTTAATAAATCTATATTTATTATACTGGATGATTGAACTTGAATGGGGAAAGGTGAGACTTTTGGTAAGGGATATATTTTTCAATCCTATTTTAGAAAGGATTGTTTATACTTGAATTTATATTGTAGAAATTATATTATCCTTATCAGATGAATCATTTTAATTTTATTCTACTGTGTTTATTTATTAATATTAGATTTCTTCTAATCATTTTCCTCACTTTAATTATTTAAGAGTCCAAAAGAGTTTTTTAAAGAAAAATTGACATTATTTCTCCCTTGAGACTAAAATAATTTTTTTACATGTCCATATATTACAAAAAATGTTTTCAAGGATTATATTAATATTGTAATATAATTTTTTAAATAAAATATATATCCTTGTTTATTTTTATGTTTTACATGGAATCCCTTTGTCATTTTTTTAATAAGGTACTTTTTTGAGGTTTATGTGAAAGGAATGTTTTTAACTTATATTTCTCACTATCAAGACACAACAATTATTTAGAGATTAATTTAAAAATTTACATGGTTATTTTCAAATGAAATGGTTTCTTTATTACATGCATATTTTTTAAATTCTAAAAATATATTTTCATAAGAAAAGGCTATTATTCTCATGATTTTTTTTAATGATATTTAAATAGTATTTATATTATTCAATGATAATAATATTTTATATGGTTTATGTTTTAGTGGGGATAAAATTTAATGATACCATAATAATCAATGTTTCTCTATATTAATTATATTTAAGATGATGAGATGTTTAGGAAACAAATATTCAAGGTTTATTTTATGATTTAATGAAATATATAACCCATTTACTTTGCATGGGTTATTATGTGATTATATCGTTGTTGTTTTATGATCATGGGTAACACGTATGTATAGATCCCAATATGTTATGGGTGTGACCTATATATCCCTATAATAAATTTTGAAAAGTATTATGTCTTATGAGATAGTTATGATAAACATGGAAAATTACTTGATCCATTGTGGGAAACAAGTTTAAGTGATTTTTCAATTATAATAAATAAGTTGATGTGATTGATCCATAATGGGAAATAGGTTTTGATGACAGTTCCAATGGTATTGGTATTTGACCTTTACATATGAAATGGTTTTCATACTTATGATGGTGCCAAAAATATTTATGAAATGAACTTATTATTCATGATTATGTTATGATGAGTCCTCATTCTTATAATTCATGTATTTTTAAGTTCTAATTTTTTATTCCATAACTCATGTTTATGATCTTTTTCATATTGGGTATGGAATTTTTATGTCATGGTGATGAAATCATACTCGTATACTTATCTTAAGATTTTATAGGATCATTGATTGATATCTCCCATGTTTATCCTTACATATAATATAACCTCACCATTTTCATATTTTTTCTTTCCCAATGTTATGAATAATTGTTTTAGTCAGGTATGCCTAGAAATAGTACTATAAGGGAAGATCATTATGTGATATCTTAAAGATCATTAATAATATATGAAGATTATATATGTAGTCTCTAAAGAATCAAAAAATTTATGGATATTATTTGGATAATATATTTATGGATTGATTATTCATATAAATAGTGGTAATATTTATGTAAGAAATTTTTGGGTTGTTATAGTCAGTATCAGAGTAGGTTTTGTCAATATTTATATATCGGGGTTAGATTTTTTTTTTGAAAAACCAGGGTTTGGACTATGTATTTCATAAATTCTAATGTTTTGGTAACAATCATTAATTGATTAGGTTAAACCTAAGGTGTCATTGAAGAAGGTGTCATGATTTAAGCATTCTAAAAATTATTTTGTAGAATTTTATTGTTTTACACTATGAATATTGTTTCAAAAACTACCCCTCTTTGGTTTATTCAGTGGTTGGATCCCAAATGAATCATGTTAATACCAAATGTGATGGAAAATACAATGATTTTCCACTATAGAAACCAAATTTTATGGGATATGGAATATAGAATCATACTTCTACACTCATGAAAATTTTGAAAGCTATGAATCATGCTGAGTTTCTAAATGATCAAAGGAGGGAATAACATACTGTTGAATATTTTAAGAGTAATAATTGACTTTATTTTAGTGGATCTTATAATCTAGTAGTGGTTATTGGAGGATCAAAACCATTGATAATATATTTTATATTATTTTAATCTTAGGAGAGGATAATTTTTTCCTAGGAATTTATCATCTAGAAGGAAAGGCATATCAATGGAGGAATCCAGTCAAGAGTATAAGATAATAGGAAGAAATTTAATCCATTTAATGAGATTAATTTAATTGGATATTCTATAGTATGCACTTTACATTTATTTTACATATAAAAATTACAAGGCTTGCAAGTTTGGCCTCTGGTTTAATTATCATACTTGAATGTAAAATTTATCAACTCTTTAGTGGAATAAAACCATGTCTATAAAAAGAATTGGATATAATATACTTTAGTATATTTAAATAAATTGTTCTATGTGCACTAGACTTAGAAATGGAAATTTTTGATTACCACCACTCCCATGGTTTTGATAAGAAAAGAAGTATCAAGTCTCATGAAAACATAAATAAATAAAATGGTGGATAGAAATTCTAACCATCTCTGTGCCAATAATATGGGATGAAATTTCAAGGGAAGTGTTTTAATGGAAATGGGTGGTGCTTTAAATTTGGGAAGGTGGGTCATAAAGTTCATGAACGTCAAAGGCTAATGAATTGGCTGGTAAATGTAAAGTAGGAAAAGATGAAGTCTACTAATGAACTACTTTTTCTCTAATTACTTTAATTAAAAGAGTATGGAAATTATGACAACCCTTACATAAAAAAATTGTTTTTATGATCAAAATTAAAAACCTCTTAAGCCCAAAGATAATTGGAAATATCATGTATTCATGGAAAACTAAGTGGGTTATTATAATTATGTTTTCAAAGGTAAGATTATCATCCAATCTATAATAATTAATGTCTTATTTTATTGTGGATCAACCCAAAATTTTATTTCTAAATAATTAACTATGGTTATCACTATATCAACTGAATAATTCAATATTGAGTTAACTATGAAAACTTGTAATGGAATAATGGTCAGATCTAAAGCCTATACTACCTCTTCCATTAAAGTTTGTGGTAACTTGGTTCCTTCAAATATTATTAATATCAATTTATTTGAATTCAATGGGATTTTTATCATGGATTGGATTTCTATATATGAACCCCATATCAATTTCTGAGTAAGGGAAGTAATATTTCATATTACAAATGATCCTATGATCATTTACTGATGTGAGGATGGATATGAACTTCAAATTGAAATTTCTTCCATCTTGTGGGTTTTAATTTCTATATATGAAGGTTACCTATCACATATGGTTGGGGAGAAACTCAACATTAATGATACACCTATTATAAGGAAGCATTTTGATTTCTTTCTAATAGATTTTTTGGATAGTACATAAAATTTTGACATTGTGTTGTCTATTGAACTAATACCTAGTGCTATTACTATTTCAAATACCACATATAGAATGGCCTTTCTTGAGTTGTAGGAATTGAGGAGGAAATTCCAAGGAAATCATGATTAGGGATTCATATAATCTTATTTAACACCATGGGGTGTACCTATTCTCTTTTGTAGGAATATATTTGAGTTAATGAATCATTTAATTGATTATCAGAAGTTTACCTAGATCATAGTAATGATAATATATCATATCCCCCATATTTATTACATATTTGATCTACTACACGAATCTCAATACTTTTCTGACACTGTCCATCATTTTGGATACCATCAAATGAGGGCCAGGAAAGAGGATATGTCCAACATGACATTCCATATAAGGTATGGAAACTATAAATATATAGTGATGACTTTTTCTCATATTAACTCTCCATATATTTTAATGGGATTAATTAATAGTGTATTTAAATATGAGCATTATGAGTTTTTGGTAGTCTTTATAGACAACATTATTATATATTCAAAGAGTAAGGAAGATCACGAAGATCACATTTGGGTTATGAGGAATACCCTAAGATAGAAAAAACTTTAAAAAAATTATTAAGTCTAAATTCAGGCATTACAAGATTCATTCTTGGGTTGTATAATCTCATGTGAGGGTATATCAATAGATCCTTAAAAAATATAAGTTATTGAGAAATGTCCTAGACCAACCATGGTAACTGAAATATTTTTTTTTGTGTTGGATAGATATTATTAATTTATTGTGAGATATTTTCCATGATTATATTATATTATCATAATGTTGACTCAGAAAGGAGTTATGATGATATGGATAGAGGAATGAAAAGTGAACTTCAAGGAGCTTGAAAGAATGGTGGCCAATGAAGCTGTGTTGAAACTACCTTATAGTGTAGAAATGTTTTTGATTTATATCGATCCATCAAATAAAGAAATATTATGTGTTCTCATTCAAAATTATATAGTGATATCTTATGCCTCATTCCAACTGATGGTACATGAGAAAAATTACCCAACTCGTTACTTGGGGATAGTTGTAGAATGTTTTTTATTAATTATATGGAGGAAATATCTATATAGAGAGTTTGATGATATATATAATAATCAAAAGATTTTAATTTATATATTCACTCATTATGATGTTAATATATTCCAAATAAGATTATTGGAGCTGATTATAGACTATGATCAGCTAATACATTACTACCTTGAGAATGCGAACATGGTTACATAATTTTATAGTAGAGAAAACCATGATATCATATATATGATGAGGATCAGAGAAGATATAATATTTTTGGATTTGAAAATGATATATATGGAAATATTAAATTAAAGGGATACATATTATATGTTTTTAATTAATGTTCAACCATCTATTAATGTAAGGATTAAGGAGGTGCAAAAGGAAGAAGTGGAGCTTCAAAAGAGGGTGAGAAATATTCCTAGGTTCAAACTATATTATGAGGGAATGATAAGGTTTAGTAACTATGAATATCTCCCACCCATATTATGTTTCAATAAAAAGTTCTTTATAAGGCTCATAGTTCATAATTATCTCTTCATTATGAAAGTACAAATATATATAGAGACTGGTAATAGTATTATCAGGCAGACATTATAAAAAGTGATATTGCTAAATATGTATATCGTTTCTTGGTTTGTTAAAAAGTTTAGATTGAGAAAGATAAGTCTAAGTGAATGTTACAACCATTAACAATACTTAAATGGTATTGGGAAAACATCATTATGTATTTTTTCATCAGACTCCCCCATAACTATAAAGAAAGTAATTCTTTATGGGTTATAGTCAAATAACTTATCATGTCAACACACTTCATTAGTATTAGAGAAAATTTATTTATTTATTAAAATTCTAGAATATATATAAATAACTTACAAACATTACGTGGAGTAACACTTTCCATCATAACAGATCGGGATTTGAGGTTAGCTCAATGTTCTGGGAAAGAATTCAGTTAGCTCTGGATATAAAATTGAGTTTTAATATGGAATATCATCCTATGATAGTTGGTTATTCTGAGAAAACCATTAAAACCATATCGGATATACTGATATCATATTCTATTTATTTAAAAGGTGTTTGGGATCAACATATTCATCAACTCATTTTTTCTTAAAAAAATTGTTTTTGCAAAATAATTTAGATGCAACCTTTTGAATCCTTCTATTGTAAGTAGTTTATAACTCTGACTTCCCATCATGAATTAGGAGAAATAATGATATTGTGACCTGAAAAATATGAGGAAATGTAAAAAAAATTTGAAATATTTAACCACACATCAATGTAGAAAATATTTGACTGAAGAGTTAGAGAGACCTAGTACTTTTTAAATGAGTTATTATATGATTCATAAACATTAATATCCTTTAGTAAAACCCAAGGATAATAAATTCCTATTGTATTTGGAAAACAAGTTTCATAATATATAAAAGGAAAGTAAAACATGTCACTTTATTGTGTTATTGATAGTGATATCCTAAATCTACATAATTAAGCCTATTGAATAGATGATAGAAAGGTGAAAGATAAAAAACCTAGTAAATAAATATACATGATAAGGACTCATAAAATTGGATATAAAGATACAACATGACATCAAAAAAGATAACACACGTTAGTAATTACATAGAAACAAAACATAAAGAACATGATATCGTAAGACCATGACATTATAAGTAATGTGGAAGAAATATATAATAAGACATAAGAATAAATAAATGATAACTGTCGAGAAAACATCACATCGTGTAAATTGTCCCATAATGGATTATTTAGTCTTCCTAATATCATACATGAAATTTATTATGACTAATAAAATTACTCAATGCTTCAGGAGGCGGTGGTCTTCCATACACACGAGCGACGTTATCATATTACCAAAGGAATAGAAAATAAGAGGTATTATATTATATCATAATTCAAAAACAATAATTATATCATAAATATAAAATATACATATAAAATATATCATTATATCCATATGTGATAATAAATTATGGAAAATGAATTATGTCGGTTCACTAGGTAGTAACTTTCCATACACACAATCAACGATTTTGTTTCCCATTTATGGGAGGAGGAGAAGGCTGGATCTTATGAACATAACATAAAAACATATCAATTTAAAAAATATAATGAATTTATTATATAATGATAGTTAATTTTTTTTTAAATAAATTGGAAGAAAAAATATTTTAAAATGCTCGGTTAAATGCCTTCCCTCTTCTTCAAACAACTTCATTAGGTTTTTACCGAAACCCATTCTAGGATGGATTAATAATAAAAAAAGTATTATCGGATGATTCGAGGGAATTAAGGAAGTTATTTTGGTAGGTATTGGATATACAAATAGGTTTTGTGTGTTTAAATAGGAGATGATAGGTTGTGGCCTTTTATAAGTGGGGGTGATGATTCAATTGGAATTTATGAATAGAAATAATTTCACCAATGTTTTTATCATTAAAAAAACCCAAAATGGTATATTGTTAAACAATATAATAAATATATGTTATAATTATTAATTTAAAATATAAATTATACAATTTTGGAAAATTTGTAACACTTATCCCTTTATTTTAACACCATGTAAACCCATTTTTACCTTAACTATGGTAAATAATTTTTAGGGATTTAACTATAAGTTATTGTAAAAAATTAAGTTGAAATTTTTAGAAAATTAAACTATTATGATTCGAAATATATATTCCATTTTATAAATTCAACTCATATAATTTTCATTATTTAAATTTAATTTAATCCCAAGGACATGTCGAAAAAACTATTTTGCAAGAAATTAATTTTTAATAGAAGGATGATGTTATATTAAATATGTTACAATTAATAATAATTAAATAAATTTAAATTAAAAAATATTGATATATAATATATTAATTTAATTTATGTCATTTTTCTTTATGGGTAATATAAATTATTTTAAATAGAGAAACATTATCCACTTTCAAACAAAATTATGAAAAAATCATTTTAAAACAAAAAAAATAAACATATACATGAATATAAAATAAATATAATCTAAATGTATTTAATTGTATTTATAATAAATAAATAATAATTAGGATAATTTTAAATAAAATTAAAATAATAACGGGAATTTATTTATTATGAATAAATGATACTTTTAAAAAAATCGGGGTTTCCACTATCGACTAAGAAAGTACTATTTTCTATAAAAAAAATTAATCATAATTCGGTATCAATATAATTATTTGAAAAATAAATTTCATTTTTTCAAATAAATTTCTAAAAATTCTAAAAAAATTAATGGTATTATTTTCTCACAGAAGAAGACCTATTTTCAATGAATAAAATAAAATTGCTTAAAATTGGGTGATTAGTTAATAAGAGATAAGAAATATATTTATTTTGGTTAGGACCTTTAAATAAACATTATAAATTATTTAATACTATTCAAACAAACTATTTTAATATCTAGGTTTTAATGATATTATTTAAATAATAATTTTAATTGTATATCTGAGTTCCTTAAAACTTAGTGTTGTAGGTTACACAATCTATAAAAAAATTGAATTTATTTTAAAAAAATTCATAGAATATTTGTGTCTTATATTTTAAAAATAATCTTTTCTTTGTGTTTCATATACACTATCAAAAATAATTGTATTATTTTAAAATCACAAGGTGTTACATTATACGCCCATAAATAAATCGTGTCCTCGCAATTTAATCTTGATATCAATATTAAAGGGATTGACACATTGAAATACCTTAGTTGTAAGATACACAGTTAAAAGGATTAATAAAACATCCTTATGATAATAGAGAAAGAAACTTATGAAGTTCATGTGGAATAACATGTACTACGTTTTTAAATTGGAGAACATTGGTGGAAAGTGAAGATATGGACATGGTATAAAATAATAAATAATTATGGATATTGATAGAAACACTTGATCATAAGGAAGTGAATGGTAAATATAATTTTTAGAACCTTAAAACAATAAATTTGTAATGATATAAATGAAACTTTATTCCCATGATATGATGGTAATAAGATAATACTTTGTTTGATGATCTTTTATAGAGTTAAAGAATTCCAATACTATCAAGATTAAGAACATAAGAAAACAAACTTACCTAAAAAGTATAAATTCCTTCATTAATAAATATAAAACACAATCTAATATTTTTCTAAAAAATATTTGTATTCAATATGATTTTTTTGTGCGTTCTTGCGAAACTAAAATAAACTTCCAACAAATCACATAATCCACAAAAATGTAACATGTTTTTTCTAATGCCTATTCTAAAAAAATTGACATTCCCAAGTTATCCAATATAATAAATTAATATATAATACCTTAATAGTAACTCACAAATATAAACTTATTACATTACATAAGTGTATATCCTTAAAACACTTTAGTTTAAATCGGTAATAACTTAATTTCATTATTACAAAATAATCTTTCATGTTAAAACAAAATGTTATATATACATAAAAAGAATAAAACATCTCCCAAAAAATAATCAATCACGTCAAAATATAATTACTAAAAACATGAAAATGAATTTTTAATACTAAAAACATGTGTTTATCCAGGAACTCATATTCCCATGATGGAATCCATAACTATTAGGTTAATCTAACATAATGAAATATATGATACAAAGAGTAGCACTATCCATAGATATTTCATGAATCTTATTACAAAAATAACAATGATAAAAAAAATTATATAACATAATTTTTGAATCCCAATACATAAATACATCAACACTTTTACTTAAATGATTTGGTATAACACAGATCCTTCCTTGGTCTAGGGGATAACCGTTAGCTTAGGGCCTTCAATCAGATCATTCCGATTTTACCTAGATATAATACATCAAATTCCACGGTATTTTTTACTCTATGAAATCCTTTTCAACATAGAAAACATATCCCCTTAATTCGCGATATTATTCTTCATGATTATTGCCACATTATTGATATGTAGGCAGCTGAATCTTCATTCCTATATGTTCACTAGCATATAAACTTCCATAAACTTATATCCTCCTATTATTTTACTTTTATTGAATCTAACTGAATTTCACATTTTTAATAATATATCATAAAAAATGATTTGGTAAAAACAAAATATTTTTCTCTCAAGTCATGATATAATTTTGTTTCTCATAATCACCAATGTGTCCATTTAATTTAGAGTTAACACAGTTTCCCCAAGTTCTAACCACTGACTAAAACCACTATACATAGTGTGAAAAATAATAATCATGAAGGGATACTATATAGTTATGAAAACAAAGTTATAGTATGTCTAATTCATGACACCTTCTTTTCAATATGCTACAATTTATGTTTATACTAGGTAACTCATGATCATCATCTATTAAAATAATTTATGTGGGTTCATTAATAATTTCTTAAATAATCAAATCATATTCCATTGGATTGATGAACTAGGTGCAGAGTAAGGGAATTTTTCATGTACCAGGTAACACTTGAGTTAAGCTCAACACATTTTTTATATTTTTTACCCCTTGGTATATATTTTCCAAAACTATGTCCACATGTTGTATCCATACATGGGTATAATTTCTTGGAAACCAGTCTCTATATACTTCACCAATATTACAATATATTTTTATAAACATTGTATTAACCTTATACTTATACCAAAGTTTCCCACTAATGTTTTCTTATCTATGTTTACAAAGTTTAAATACACCATTCCCTGATACCAAATATAGATACTTGTGTATTTTTACACATATTATCATAGGAATCATAATCATAAATATCAATTATTGAATCAAAATGATCATAAAGGCCTAGTTCTTTTGGAATATTAGGTTCACAATATATGAATGTAATTAAAAACATTTCATCCTTATTTTATTCACTATAGTGAGCTCCTAGTATCCATTCGATCCCTTAAATCTGAATAAGATAAACTAGGGAATAAAAGAAAAAAAGTAGTGATCTAAAAAGCCCAGTAGGGAAATATACATGGTAAAGAAGTATAAAGGTTTGTAAAATATATAGCAATATATCATAGAATATATATAACATGAGAAATATCATGGAAACATAATGTAAAGAACATGCTGTCATAAGACCATGACATCAAAGGAAATTTGGTAGAAACATAAAAAATGACATAAGAATAAGTCAAAGATAACTTCTATGAAAACATCACATGGTAGACATAGTCCAATAATGGATTGGGTATAATCCACAATCCCATATAATAAGTTTCATGAAACTAAAACATTTCCCATTTCATTGGAGGGATATATAATTCTAGGCTTTCCAATCACATATATTTCATATACATGCATATTTGTTCCACATAAGAAAATAAATCGTAATGCATAAACATAAGAATTACACATGGAAAGAAAACCAGTTGCATAATCATATATCATATCATAATGAAAATACATTTATTTAATATATAATTTAAGAAGTGATCATAATTAATTCATTACCCCCATCAAAGTAAATAATATTGGGAAAGGTATATATGTAATAGGATTATATAAACTATTCAGAAGCATTAAATAACATTAATTATTATGGAAATACAATATTTGAAAATAAACTAGGAAACCTATATATTAATATTCAAGGAAAATAATTGTAATGATTTCAGAAAATAAAATTCATGTCATACATGTTAAAATAAATTTTCCTTTCACATTTTTGGTAAAAAGTAAAGAAAATCCTTGTTCCAAAAATGATAAGAATATTAATTTTAAACAATTTTATAAAAATTTATCCAGGGTAAAAATGAATTTAAAGAACCAAATAAGAATAATGAAAACATTTTATTAGAACACTTTAAATAAAATATGTACATGGAAGAGAAATGGTTTTTGGCTGAAGAGAGAAATAAAGTCGATTTTCCTTCAAAAATGTTGTCAGTATTTTTAAGTTCCATAGAGTGTAAAATGGTAAAATTACATGGAATGTTCATGAATAAAAAATGATAATAAAATATAGGTCTTTTTTAGGAAATGATCAAATAATTTCCAGAAATGGAATTTAATCATAAATAATATTGATTGAAATGAGTTTGAAACATAAACACTTACCGCTTTAGAAATTTTTGAATCATGACCCCAAGAATTAAAAAATATTAATTTAAAAATAAATTAAATGAAGTCTAAAAGATTATTGATAAAATATAAAAGTGTTAGGTATATAAATTATATAAAATAATCATGTTTTATTATAGAACACGGGTCTCAAATAAGGGTGTTTTGAGATGAAACACTTACCTTGATCCCGAATAATCAATTACATTATTTATCTCCCTAAATAATAAATTTGTGTTAATTATTTAATATACTAATAATTTTTTTTCAAAATTAATATTCCCTATATTTTATTTATTGTCATTCTATATTAAATTACTTAATTAATTTAGTTAAAGTCAAGTGTTTCTATGTTGTTCCACACATATGTCCAAAATCACTTTTCTATGTTAACTAATGTCAAAGATAATATTATTTAATAACTTATTTAATAATAATAATTAAATAATAATAATTTTTTAAAATAAATAAAACTTTTAAAACCAATCAAGATTTATGGTTATGAAAAATGAACTATGTTACAATCAATGAGATGGTAGGTCGAACATACACATGAGTAACATTTTTCTTTTTCAACTATCATATTGAAAAGAAGGGAAATGTTATTTTATCTTTCTAGAATGATAATTATATCATATATATAATATTATTTATTTAAATACACATAAATAAACCATCCATGTGATGGGATATTATAAATAATGAATCACATTGCTTCATGAGGCTGTAGTCTGTCAAACACACAAATGACATTACATTCTCTATAGACGGTAAAGTTATAGGGTATATATTATATTAATTTCAAATTATGGTTAATATTTCATTATTATAATAGGTTAAAATAATTAAATCCACATTACCTTCCATATAAATCATAGGTAAAAAAATGAATCACATTTCTTGGTGATGCAGAGTCCACCAAACACACAGGCGACATTATCGTATTCCCTAAGGAATGGAAAGTAATAATATTTATTTGACATTACAATTATGGAAGTATAATTATATCATAAGTGATGTATATAAATATTAAATACATAATTATATCCATATATGAGAATTGGTTATGGAAAATGAATTACATCAGTTCATAAGGTGGTAGTCCGTTGTACAGACGAACAATAGTTTCATTTCTCATTTGAGGGAGGTGTATCAGTTTGTAGGTCATGAACTTAATAGAAAAAAATATAATTATATGCAATATAATAATGATATTATATCAATAAATTTTAAAATCATTTTATGGAGTTGTAATAAGCATATAGAATAAAACGATCACTCAAAGACATTAACTCTTATACATAAAACTTCTTTAGGTTTACACCAAAATCCTTTATAGGTTGGTTTTTTGATAAAAAAATGTATTATAAGATGATATTAGACAATTAAGGAAGTAATTTGGGTAGGTATTTTCCGAACGAATAGGTTTTTTCAAGCGTAAATAGGATTTGAGAGTATGTATCCTTTTATAAGTCAGAGAGATGACATATTTGAAATTTATGAAATGAAAGAATTAGAAACATGTTTTTAGGATAAAAAAACACAAAAATAGACCTTTTTTAATATAATAATATAAAAGTTTTAAATATTACCATAAATTATTAATTGGAAAAGTTTAAGGTCATTTTTAGATGTTATATTTTTAATTTAACCCCCAGTAAACCCGTTTTTAGCTCAATCAGAGTAAATAATTTCTACTATTTTCACTACTCCTTATGGATAAAAGATAAGTTGAAATTATTATCAAATATAAATTATTGTGATTAAAATCATGGAATACATTTTTCCAAGTTCTGATAACAAAATTTGAATAATTTAATTTAAAATTAAATCCAAATTCATGTCGATTATATAGTTTTCAAGAAATGCATTTTTAAGGAAAATAGGATCTCATGTTAACTATATGGAAAGTAATCATAATTAAAAGAATTTAAGTTTAAATTTATTCATATATTATATATTAATTTTATAAATAATTCCTCACTAGGTTCTATATTAACAATTTTAAATGGAGAAACATTAGTCACTTTAAAACTGATTTGAGAAAAAAAGTATTTTAATGCCAAAAAAACATGTAAAAAAATATAGTATAAAAGTTATTTAAATATAATTAATTTTATTTTATATAAATAAATAATATTTATTTTAATTTTAAACAAAACTAAATTGATAGTTGGACATAATTTATTAAGAAGAAATGATAATTTTATTAAAATCGGTATTTTTTACTATTTAGTGAAAAAGTAATATTTTCTGAAAAATTATAATTCTTTCATATAAGTTAATAAAAATATTGTTTTTTTTTCAAAAATGAAATCAATTTTATAATATCATAAATAAATAATTATATTATTTTCTCATAAAAAGCAGTAAAAATCATTTTTTGACAAAAAATGTATTTTCGATGAATAAAATGACTTTGGATAGAATTGAGTGATTAGTTAATAAGAATATATAATTAAATTTATATTATGTTGGAAGTTCAGATATATTATATAATTTATTTAAACCTATTCATTCCCACAAATTTAAATTTTTGGTTTTAACGGGCTTATTTTTTAATAATGTTAATAGTATATCACAATTCATTAAAACTGAGCGCTACATGTTACATATGCTATTGAAGAAATTGAATTTATTTTAAAAATATATCCTAAAGTATAGGTTTGTTACATTTTCATTTATCCTTGGTTTATCATTTCATATATACTATTAAACCTGGTTTTGTTCATTTAAAATATTGGGACGTTACAAGAGTTATACTGACAACTGTCAATGTGATTTGGAATTTAATGTTAGTGAGAATATTTTTGTATAAATTTTTACATGGAAGAAGGTTATGATATGAATTAAGAAATATAATATTAACCCTAGGTATATTTTCTCCTTAAATATTTTTGATCAAGTTGGGATGGTAACATATCACTTAGCACATCCACTAAACCTCAGTTATCTTCATGTTGTTTTTACATATCTCTCTGGGGAAGTACATACCTGATCCATCACATGTACTGAAATTAGAGGTTTTACCACTGGATCGTGATATTTATTATGTGGAAAAAATATTATAAATCTCCGATCATAAAGATAAAGTGTAATGTAACAAGATTTATTCCCTAGTTAAATTTATCTAGAGAAATCAAAAATTCGAAGAAGCTACTTGGGAACCTGAGGATGTAATGAAATAGAGATATCCTCATTAGTATGTATGAGAGTGCATAATTTTTAGGGATAAATGTATTATATGTGCTGCAGAATTTAACAAACTATTATTTTATTTTATAAATATTTCCCTTTAAATAATTTAATTTCATCAATATCTTGCGTTACATGCAACACTGAGCTCAAACGAACTATGATATACAATTAAAGTATTATAATTTGACGACCATTTCCTATCCATTAGATTGCTATGTATGAAAATTACTAAATAAATTATGAAAAATATATGGTTTACATATTTATGAAATGAATCATTGGTGTTCAAATGATACTAATAGAAAATATAAATTATTTGAAAATAGAAGTGATTTTTTTATAAAAAACTGATTTTCTGTAAAAAAAACTAATTTTATCTTAATAAATTAAGAAGATATATATTTTTGAATTATTTTAAATAAATTTTTATTTAATCAAATGTGTTATCGTTCATATAATTTTTTTCTAGTCATGGAATACATATAAATCATGTTTAATATAAAAATGTATTTTTAAAAAGCAATTTTAGTCTAACTTTTCACTCTAATTTTAAAATTAATTTCTCCCAATTATATAAATTTAATGTGATAAAATGGATTCCATATTTTTAATAAGGGGTATAAAATTTGGTATATGTTCTACTTTTTTAGTCAATTCGAATAGGAATAATGGTAAAATTTATCAGCTCGTTAATATTAAATCAAGTAAATTTAGGTTAAAAATAGGTGAAAAGGACATAATTATTCAACTTAATTATTATTTGATGAATTTAATTACACCATTTTCACCTTAGGATAAAATATAAAATTTTAAAGAGAATATTTTCCATGAATATATCCTCTATAATATTTAAATGAATAGAAAGTTACAAAATGTCACCCACTTAGATTTAAATATATCTTATATATCTATATATGGAAAAGAGATATTGATTAATATAAATGAAATTTTATCATAAATTAACTTCATGATATAAATTTATTTATAATTATTATTAATTATATACTGACCTTGATTGCTTATGTAATAGTGATGCCTTATTTCTGCAATTAATAAAAATATATAATAAATGATATAATAAAAATAAAATTTGACTATTTTAATGTGTTCTATTAATTTTATACATGAATATAACATTTTTTTTGTTTTAGAATAATATATTTGAACTACAAAATTATGTTTATTACTTTTAAGTAAAATTAATTGGACAGTGTCTAAATTAACATCAATGGTATTTTATGAGAGTAATATTTTATTAAATCACACAAAAATTATGAAAATTATAAAATACGAAAAACTTTATAATAAATGGTATAAAATTTCAAATATTTTCTGTTTATATTTTATTTGGAACCATTTTTATTGAGATTTATTTACTTATATTTTAATCCTGTAAGAAATTCCATGAGTTTCCCTCCCCTCTCTAATAAACAAGCACATATCCTTTTTCTTCTCCACATAAAATTAAGCCATCAAGATCCGCTATACACTACCAAATTATATTCTCAACTTCCCTATCCATATTATATATTTTATTTTATATTTATATACCAACACTTCGGTCCTTAAGATGAAATCTAATGTAGTTATTTACAAGAAGAGGTAATCTCTTTAACCGATCACTTTCTTTTTTATATTTTCTCTAAATACTATAAATTCTTATTATTTATCATAAAATTAAAATTTTATTATCTTAAATATAATTAAATTTTATTATGATTATAAATTTACCATTATACACCCTATTTCCCATCAAATGAAAAAACATCATTCGTGTGTATGGAGGACCATCACCTCACAAAACGATGTAATTTGATTTCCTTTACAATTTACATGGATTATATTAGTTTTTAATATAATAAATATATAAGATATATTTTAGATAATAATGATTCTATAATGGTGAATAATTGTTTACCTTTATTTTATTCCATCAGTAAAAAAATGGAAACAACGTTCGTGCATTTGTACAACCTACCATCTATATGAATGCTGTAATTGAATTTTTATCTCTTATTTTATTGAATGATTATAAATATGTATATATTGAATATATATTATATTTATAAAATTATTTAAAATTTGGAAATTATGGAACCATGATAAAAGTATATGGACCAAGTCTATCAAACAAAAATATGATTGGAAACAAAAGTATTCATCACCCAGAATAGTGATTTTAATAACAAAAATGTATTTTTCGGGTGATAATATTTCATAAAATATCATAAATGGAATGATATATTTTAATATGATTATTCTTATAATTTATAATAAATCTTTATTTTTATACAATAGGTTTTAGCATCAACAAGGGAAGGCAATCCTTCAGGTAAGAAGTTTATGTTTCAATAGTATTTTAATCACAATTGTGTGTACTTGAATTTTCATTGAAGAATTTATAATTTCCTTATCTAATTACTCCATTTAATTTTATTCTACTATATTTATTTCTTAATATTATATTTTTTCTTCTATTTTCTTAAATTTAATTATATATGAGACTACAAAAGTATTTTTAAGGAAATATTTACTATATTTCCATATTAAATCTAAAATCATTTGTTCTTCGATGTACATATTTTATAAAAATGTTTGCAAGAATTATTTTAATTTTATTATTTGAATTTTTAAATAATTATTCCCCTGTTGCAATTTTTTAAATATATTTTACAATAAATATTTTTACCATTTTCTGAATGAGGTAATTATTTCCTTTTTGAGAAAGGAATATTTTTAACATATATGACATGAATAGAATTTCCTACCATGATTAAGCCTTAATGATATGATGATTCCTTTAACAAATTTCAAGGTTATTTTCAATGAAAATGGTTTCTTTATTACGTGTGTAGTTGTAATATTTTGAAAAATTATTTTCAAAATAATAGGTTATTTTGGTCAGTATTGTTTTTTGATGATCTTTAAATATTATTTCTTTACATCAATGAAAAAACGTGTCATTATTATTTATGTATTAATGGGGATTTTATCCAATGATACCATCACTATTATTTCTCTATATATTTTAGTTTTATTATCGTCATATTTTTATAAAAACCTTTTTCGTGGGTTATTCTATGTTTTGATGAAATATAGAACCATTTTTCTTTTCATGGGTTATGATGTGATGATATTATGGATGTTTTATGATCTTGGAGCACACATATGTCTCTTTTCATTATTTAATTAGTGGGACCCATATATCCCTCTTATTAATTGGATAAATTTTTATATATAATGTGATAGTTATTGGAAACAAGTTGATCCATTTCATCTATTATGAGGAACAAATTGAAGTGCGTGATCCGTTATGAGAAACAAGTAAATGTGCTTGATCAACTATGGTAAACTAGTGATGATTCATGATCTTATGGTCATGATTTTTTAAATTTTACATATGAATTGGTTTATATACTTATGATGGTGAAACACACATTTATGACATTAACATATGGTCCATGATTGAGTTATGATGAGTTTTCATTTTTTTTATTAATGTCATAAGAGATGATAATGTTTTATAATATAACTCATGTTTATGAAATTTCATAGATTTTTTATGAACATTATAGGTTATGTTCATGATCTCAAACCCTTATTCTTATCTTATTCTATCATATGATCATCGATTGATAAATCCCATGTTTACCCTTACTAATCATATATGCTAACCATTTTCTTATTTTTTCTTTACCCAGGTTATAAAGAATGTTTTTAGTAGGGTATGCCTATGAGGATTTATATAAGGGAAGATATTAAAGGGGTATGTTTAACACATTTTATAAAATAAAAAGATTGTATATCTAGTTTCGATATATTCTAAATTTTTTTCATTCTGGCATAGATCAAATTTTTATAAATTGAATATTGATTTAAGTATATGTAATATTAATTTATTAAAATCTCAAGAAACTATAACAATATTATTAAAACAATTTCTATGGTGGTATAACATTTTATTAAGAGGAAAATAATATTTTTACAATGAGGTGTGAGTACTCATAAGAATATGAGACATCAACTAATAAATTCCACACATTTTTTTATCCAAGATGAGAGATTATGAGAAAAAGAACCATCAGTAAGCATTATACATGTTTATATGTCATCAGGTGTTCTTGTTTACAATTGTGTGTGATATTTCGTATAAATTATTATTATTTATTGATTAATGTTATTAATGAATCACATAGATTTACTAACCTAAACAATGACACAATATTTTCATTAAATTCCCTTTATATGTTTTAATGATGAGTTTATTGTAGATAATAAAATAATGATATATCATGTATATAGGTTGATGAAATGGGTGTACAACCTTCTTGATGGGATATTTGGAAAAAGTGATTATAGTACAAAAAAAATGTTAAAATGTTGAATTTTATGTTTTAGCATTAAATTATTTCTCCTTTGTTTTTTGACTCATTTATAGATAGTAATAAGGGACATTAAGAGATCCCAACTAATGAAATTGATAAATAATCCTAAAGGGTCATTCACTTTGTTTTTTCATCAATATTAATTAAATTATATTTTTATTTAATTTTGGTAATATATATTATTCTCAACAATTAGAAATAAATTTATTCAGGATTAATGATCACATAAATTAAATAAATATTTATTTATAAGGTAATTGTAAAATTATGAAAATATTTTTTATATATATTATGATATTGAATATTTAATAAATATTTATTAATTATACTATAAGTAGAATATTTATTTTATGAAAATTTATTTAATTAAATATTTATTTAGGTATTCCATAAATGACAAGGCGGACGTGCATACTGAGTTTGTGGTTTGTGATAAATATTAATTTTCATGATGGAAATATAATATTTGTCATTATTCCAGTTAGTTCAGATCGAGGAATAAGAATAAAAATATTATTTTAATACTTGTAATGGGTTCAGAAATGGATTTAAAACATTATTAAGGGAACTTGTTAAATTGATTAAAATATAAACCTTGAACCAAGGTTTATAAATATACTTCTAATATATTCTAAGGGAATAAAAGACAGAATCATCGTGCATAACAGATTGCTTTATAAAATTATCCTATTTCTCCACACATCCTTTCATGAATGAGATGATAAGGATAATTTCATTAATACTAATGAAATATAATGTGATCAATCTACTCTACATTCACTCGATGATTCAGTAGTGGAATTCAGAGATTATAGGAACACATTTGGATCACCTCTAGAGGTATTATAGACATGGTTCCTCCATGCAAAATGATAGATTGCCAAAAAAGGTTTCATATGATCTACATATACTATGAAGAAAGATATTAATAATGGGGTAAGATTTATTTTTTACTCAATTAAATCTATTATATGTTTAACATGAAATTATATTCTTGCCTCTAGCTGTATTCAATGTCAATTTTATTTGGAATAATTTCAAGGGTCATGAAATTCATATCTTGTAATATATATGAATGAGATACCAAATAAGGCATTTAATGAGTCGAGATCAACCCTGATAAGAATTTTTTCTAATATTTTAACCATCAAGTGGTTTCATAGAGGGACACAATCAAATTTATATTTATTTATTTTTTGGTGATCATTGTGTATATAAAATATAAAATTAATTTCGCATTTAAATGTGTTCTTGATTCATCATCAAAATATTTTCTTCCTTTTCTTCATTTCTCAGACTTATTACCAAGGTCTTTTAGTAATTAAACGAATATCACCTATGAAGAAAGCATGTAAATTTATATAGAATGCTTCCTGGATAATAAATTACTGTAAAACATGCACTCCATTGTTAAATGTCTTGTATAATTGTTCATTATAGATGGATTCCCATGTGGATTCCATGTGATCATGTAATTAGTACACATCGCATGTAGTAAATTCCCCATGAGTTGATTGGCCAGGGTGGCAAAAAACTTTTCTGGAGTACATGCCATGTAGATTGACTAAAGGATCTGTATTAAATTTTTTTCAAAGAGAAAGTCATAGTGTTAAACAATGTTGTGTAATTAATAAACAATAATTATTTAATACATGACACATAAGTAATATAATCCATATAACTAGAAGTAAATTCTACCTGTCTTTTAAAAATTCCTTGTACTTCATTAATATATTTGATAAGTACTCACCGAGTCCCTAGATATATATTGCAGATATCTAATGAAGACAAGTACACATAGTGTGGCTAGATTACACACATCTTGTACTTTACCTATTTACATGTCAATATTAAATTTAATTAATTACACCATTTATCCTCATTAAACTGAGTTCCTAGGTTAATTAAGATGATAATAAATATTGATTGATTGGTTTTATATTTTATTTAATGCCTAATTAATTCTGTGTAAAATTTGAAACTGTGATCATGTATTGTTATTGTATACCAAACACCCATCACGTTAAATTGAACAGACTACATAATTTTCATGTGTTTTAGATGGTTATAAATATATAGTACATTCTATGGACTTATGAAATATTCCCTGTGCACAATATGTCATATGAGTGCATTATTAACAATTAAAACCATACAGGATAGTCCAGAAATATAATCTCCAAGTAGAAATTGTAGTACTATTTTTTTTGTTTTTACTGAAATAGAATGGTTTATTTTATTTAAAATCATAAAATATGTTAATTTCATGAATGTTGGATGAAATAATTTAAAATGAATTAATTTATTAATTATATAATTAATCAATTAATTCTTTCACATTTTTTATTATTAGATAACAATTTAAAATTAATTAATGCTAGTTGTTTTCATTGTGTAATCATTGCATGTGTATGAATTATCACAAGATTGAAAAGACATATGTATGTATAGGTATTATTTAATTTAATTTCATTTCATACATATGTAGTTAATTATTATTAAATTAAATTTTATGTCTTGCTTTTAATGTCCCGGAATTCTAAGTAATTTTGTTTTGAAATTAAATGGGACTATTTTGAGACTGGGCGCTAAGACGTCGTGTGATTCCGAGGCCCAGAGTTCCTGGAATGATCCAACAAAAAATGTAATGTTTTAAATAGCGTGTCTGACCAATTTTCCTAAAATAATGGAATAACTCTTAAACAGGTTCCCAGATCAGAAATACAAGGGCGTTGTGGTGTTCAAAGCAGTGGGTTTACCCTAGGTACTATTGGGACCACATTGTATATGAAGATTGTATTTGTTTTCAATGAGTGTCAATGGATGTCAATAATGATCAACATGACAAAGGGACTCTCCTAAGAAAAATGGAGAATGGAAAATAGAGGTTGGTTGAGCTTGATCCGGAGTTTCATATATGTGTATCAGGAGTGATGAATTGGATTCAACAATTAAGGATTGTTGATGTGATTTATGGAAGGAGTAAATGAAAAGGAGAAGATGAGGTGGAGGAGGAGGCTTGGGAATTTACATTGGTAAAATTGTAGTTTTACACTAATTAAAATGTATAATGGAAATTAGACATTGGTTGATCTTGATCCGGAGTTTCATATATGTGTATTAAGAGTGATGCATTGGATACAAAAATTATGGATGGTTGAAAAGATTTTTTGGACTGAGTAAATGAAAAGGAGAAGAATAGGTTGAGGAGGAGGGGTACCAATTTACATTTATAAACACTTAGTTTTACGCTAAGTAATTATGTTATGCATTTTCCAAAAAATAGAGGTCATCCATGGAGGCCAGCTGAGGTCCTCACCTCAAGCACATGTAGGACCCGAGGGTTCAACCGTACTCGAGGGAAGACCTAAAGGTCAGTCCGCAAAATCCTGGGTCTGCGCAGGCTGTGTATAAGCCTGCAGGTGTCGCACGGTAGGGAACCCGTTCACCATGGGTACTAGGAGCGTGCCTGAGGAGTAGAGTGGGCACTAAGAGTGCTCCCACAAGGTGAACATGTTACGGGGTGATACTGTGGAGAGGGGAGGAGAATTCTGAGTGAATGGTGTAGAACACTAATTGATAAACTGTGTTCATACCGTGTATCTATTTCTATGTGGGACAAGGTTTTAAAAACATGGATGTAATCCAGACTGTCCATCTAATCTTGTTGAAGATCTCAGCCACACATCGCATCCCTCTTCTAGTGATATAATCTGGGTCGCTCATCATCTCCTCACCACATGTGGTTGAATCAAAGGTATCCGATATTCGACCGAGGTTCACCTTCATCCTCCGAAAACCCTGTTGCACCCATGAACAAAGATCTCCAGCTGAATGATTATCTCACAACTCCGTGCACCATTTGAGCTCAGTTCAAGACCACATTGATCTTTTGGATATTACGATCACATGAATGCAGTTACATTTTCATGCATGTGAATCAAATGAATATTGGGAGATTGGATGAGGAAAATGAAGTAGTCATAGGTCTTTCCATGTCAAGATCTCAAGGAGAGGAGATCTTCATTCATACAACTTTTCATGCAGATGAAGAAGATTTCAACGGTCGAGAAACTTGGCATATCTCATGATTGAGATTTTAAGATTTCAAAACTAAAATCTTCATACAACATCGTGAGGATTTTCGATGTAGAAAAATTGGATCCCCTCTTATAAAAAGAGACTCATCGATTCTATAAAAGCGTTGGCTACCCCCAATATTTTCACGAGTTCATGTTCAGATAAATAGAGTTTCTTCGATCTTAAAATATCAAGAAGGGCATGCATGAATCGAGAACCATCCGTGGTTTGTGAAGAGTTTTCCACATACCTTTCTGGTCTGTTTAGAGGAGAACTTCATGCCTCTTATGTCCTCAAAGAAGAGAACTATGAACCACTCCTGGTACGTGAAGAGAAGGAACTATGTACCGTTTTAGATTCGGGGCGAAGAGTTCCTGCGTACCACTAGGCTTGACCACATAGCACTCCAGTTCATGGTGAAGAGAATCTTGCGAGGGGAAGTCCTATGTACCACTCAGTTCACGTAGAATAACCACATACCATTTGGTATGCGAAGGAGGTCTACACTACCTGTGCGAAGGAAGCCCACACACACATTGCATGAGGAGGATCTACAAACCATCCTAGTTTACGAAGGATACCCATACATTCTTTGTAAGGGAGAACTCCATACCCTCGGGGTGAAAATAGGGGTAAAACATAAACACCACAAATCTATGGAAGTGAGTGTGTTAAAAGAACAAGTGGAGATCATATTGATGATGCACCTGAAAATCATATGCATTATTTGAGACTTCCAAGTGTGCAAGCATAAACCAAACAGTGGACGAACCCCATTTGGTTGTTAAAGAACATTCATGGATAAATATATGCAAGACAAATAGAATTTTAATGAACTAAATAAGGTTGTGGGTGTGCACTTGAGAAGATGACAAATGAAAGTCCATAAATGAATGCACACTTAATATGAATAAATTCAAGGCAGCATATGTGTGCATTTGGGAAGAAAGAATAATTACGAGGTGGAGAGCATTTTTATTCTTTCATGAAAATGTGAAGATATTTAAATAAAGAGCCAAAAACAAGGGTGAACATGTGATGAAATAAAAGAAAGAGAAGAGTTCATTTTAGTACTAGATGCATGTTGTCAGAAATACATGTGAATAAGGGTGAATAAGGGTTGATTCTGATGATTCATAGTCGATAGTGATTCAGTGTTTGAACAATCACAAAAGAATTTGTGATTCTGGACAAGAAGAATAAGAAGTCTTAGTACATCTAGATGTTTCCCTGGAGAAGAAGATTGAACGTTAAGGAATATCAACTCTCGACCTCAATGAAAAAAAAGTCTCATTCTTAATAGGAGACAAAGACATTCATGCTTATCCATTGAAGGGGCCTTTACGTACATAAACTAAGAGTGACTTCACCTAGGGCAGTGAGCCAAGGGGAGTCAATGGAACTGATCCATGGGAAGTAGTGAGCTATCCAAAAAAATTTGTAAAGGAAGTGTGCCTAGGACTGAGTGACTGTACTCGAACCTTGTAATAAAAAACTTGTAAAGATTAATGGAAATAGGTACAATCGGAAACCTGTTGGCATTTGATCCTTGGATGTAGCTCTTAGTGGTGAACCAATTAAAAGTTCTGTGATGTCCTTCTACAGTTGAATGTTTTAAATACATAACATATCCATCATATAGGTATAATTAAGTTCCTTCCAACATGGGAATAAGATCCAATAAATGGGAGATAATGTTTACACCCTGATTCACCCCACCTCAGGGTTCCCTAGGTTCCTTTAATTGGTATAAGAGGAAGGTTGTAGCTATGCCGGATACACCACATTTATTCTATTTATAAGATGATTTGAATTATGTTTCTCAAATGAACAATAATGAGAACTCTTGATAAAGGTTCTGTTATATCCAAGCAGAAATATACCCCCAAAAAGACCATGATGAACCTTAAAACTAAAGAGAAGAAGTAGTTGATGAATTCTATCATGTCCAAATAAGTTAAAGTGCTTGGCTCTCCTTTCCCTTCCAATAATAATGGAATACCATGCTTTGGATGTAAAGAGCAGGCAACTCTGGTTTCAAACAGAGAAAAGGAAGACACTTCTATCTCATTTTTAGGTGATCATGAGAAATTATGAACCTATCTTCATGATATTCCGGAAGAAATAGTTTCTCCTATTTGTAGAATATTTCATTGTGAGTAGGCTAAAATCACCCTACTAGTCAGAGAAGCTGATAATATAGAGGAATTCCTGGTATATAAAATAGCATAATGTTATAATCTCTCTAGATGGATTGAATCCCTTGATGAGAAATAGGGATTCAATAATACATTATAAGAAAAGATCCATGAATTTAAAGATGAGATGAAAAAGGGAACTAAATTCAAGGTTATAAATTCGGAGGAAACTTCAATGAAATTTAATGAACTTGACTCATTGTTATAGACCAAATTCAAGTTTCATGAAGATGGGGTTGAAAGAGTGAAAAAGGATTGTGATGAAAAGATGATCATGATTGGAGACCAGAAGATCATCCTCAATATGGAATGTCTAAAATTGGAAGCCCAGTTGACCAATCTTGAGAAGATAGATATTGAGACTTCACAAAAGAATAAAATAGTTGCTTCTGGTACTCAATGTTCATTGGAGGATTCTAAATCCAAACAACCATCAACATGTGATAATAAGATCATGACTTTACTTATTGATCTATCACCAGAAGATGAGACAGTGAAGGTACCATCCATACCAGCTTGTACTATTGTTTCTAAATATTTTTCTTCTAAAACTGTAGGTTGGAAGAAATATTTTAAAAAAAATATGGATGAGGAAAGGTGGGGAGAAGAATCCTAACACCATGGATAAGGTGGATATAAAAAAGAGTCTAGAAGATAGTTTACCTAGTAGAGCACAATAGATTTAGAAGAATTCCCAACAACATTATACCAAATATATCAAGAAGACAATATTTGTGGGTCAATGTTGGAACTACAATAAATTTGGGTATTGTGCACTAGATTGTTGGTACAATTGTTTAAATAAAAAAATCATAGAGAAAGACTATGGGAAAATGGATAAAGTTAGAGAAGAAGAAGCAACATCGATAGATCCATTAGCCTGTGTATACTACAAACAGATTTGGAATGCTAGACAACATATGTGATGTATGAAATGGGAGTGGTCACAAGAATGGAGCATGTTTATCTCAACACATATTCAGAGCTGATAAAAATAGAGGACCGCAGAACC
Source organism: Viscum album (assembly GCA_963277665.1). Classification (NCBI taxonomy): domain Eukaryota; kingdom Viridiplantae; phylum Streptophyta; class Magnoliopsida; order Santalales; family Viscaceae; genus Viscum; species Viscum album. The sequence goes on from OY728155.1 coordinate 1,915,117,192, forward strand.
CCTCTAGGAACTAAGAAGCTACCTTGGGAAAAAATCTTAAGAATATTGCAAAAGAAAATTCTCCCAAGAAGACACCAATAATGAAAATGGAGAAGTCCTTTGATATCAAATCCAAGAAGCAGAAGAGTGGTACATCCAAAAGAATTCCTAAAAAAGATGACACTCTGAAGGGTACATGTGGAAAATCCAAACTTACAGCTATATTTCCCTAAGACATATTGGTTATCTGGCCTGAATATTTGAAAATAATGAGAATGGATGATGAAGAAGAAGATAAGTCTAGTGCTATGGGAAAACAGATGATTCCAAATGAATATAGAGAAGCCCTATGCGTGAGGTTCAACAAGGCTGGTCACACAGTTAAGAATTACGGTACATTTATTCCAGCCAAAGAATAATTCCTGAAGAAAAATAAAATATTCACCAGGAGATTATAGTGCATTAAAATCTCTTGAAGATGGAAGACTCACACACAAAGAGATGGGACAAATTTTGAGATCCACACAACCAAATTCAGAATTAAAGATCAAATGTGCAAGTGTTAGGAGTAGATAAAATGAAGCATCTTGGCTAAGAATATCATCTCAGCCTTCCAGCTCATATTGAAGAAGAAAGGAGGATACACATTATTTTCTTAACCCATTGTGTACTATACTAATCTTATAGGGAATATAACGTGATGCAAGCACTCAGGGGGAGAACCTGAGTAGTGTTCCCTTGAGGAGAAGACACATCAAGAAGTATTCAGTGTTATTATTTCATTAAGTATCAACTTCAGTTGGCATTAAATTCAAGTACTCTGAAGATTTTCTGAGGATCATGTAATTTGAAATGGTATATCATCTCAAATCCTTGGTTACTCAAAATAAAATTATTTTACAAAGGGGGAGTAATAATGTAAATTAGTTAAATAAGAATAATGGAAGCCCCCAAGGCCACTTATCATGCCCATTGTACTTGAATGTTTTTGATCTGTTTTGTTGAAATGAACGCATGAGTTTCAGGTTGATAATCTTATATCACATTTATTATCCTCATCCTAGAATGAAATAGGAAAGGGCTTTAAAGACAACTACATGGGTTCTAACTGGATGAGGTATCATGATCAATGGATAATTTAAAAAATTGTTGTCTAGATCAAATCCTCTTTTTTTCTACATTGAACACTTCTTATGTAGACTTAGAGTGAAATGATTGATGGCAGAATTTCTTAAGAATGAAATCATACCCTCTCTACCATAAATTTGTATTTATTGTTGATAAGGTGGATATATAGTAATCACTAATGATATGAAACTTGAAAAGTGAAAGGGAAATAGCAGATATAAGACTCTCATTTTGACATTGACATGCTCATGTAAGATAACGTTGACTTATTGAAAAAACACAAAGGGGGAGATTGGTGGGACCACTTTGTATATAAAGATTGTATCTTTTTCAATGAGTGTCAATGGATGTCAATAATTCTCAACATGAAAAAGGAACTCTCCTAACTAAAATGGAGAATGTAAATTAGATTTTGGCTGAGCTTGATCCTGAGTTTCATATATGTGTATCTTGAGTGATGAATTGGATTAAAAAATTAAGGATGTTTGAAGTGATTTTTGGAAGGAGTAAAAGAAAAAGAGAAGAAGAGGTTGAGGAAGAGGCTTGTAATTTTAAAATTTTAAACACTTAGTATTACACTAAGTAAAATGGAGAATGGAAATTAGACATTGGTTGAGCTTGATCATGGGTTTCATATATGTGTGTCAGGAGTGATTCATTGGATACAACAATTAAGGATGGTTAAAGTAATTTTTGGAAGGAGTAAAAGAAAAGGATATTAAAGGGATGAGGAGAAGGTTTGGCATTTTACATTTGTAAACAATTAGTTTTACACTATGTAATTATTTTATACTTTTACCAAAAATATGTTTCATCTATGGAGGCCAGCTGAGGTCCACACCTCAAGAACATGCAGGACCAGAGGGGTTAACCACAATCAAGGGGATCACTCGAGGCCAGTCCATAGGAGGAAGGGAGTGCGAGAGCCGTGTATAATCCTGCAGGAGCGACACGGTGGTGAACCAGTGATGTTTGGGCGCTGGGAGCATGCTCGAATAGAAGAGTGGGCACTAAGAGAGCACCCATAGGGTGAATATGGTATGGGGCATTATAGTGAATAGAGGAGGGTAATTTTGAGTGAATGGCAGAGATCAATGATTAATAAACCCGGACCAACCCACACATCTATTTCAATGTGGGACAAGGTTTTAAAAACAAAGATGTAATCATAACTTTCCATCTGATCGAGATGAAGATATCAGTTGCACATCGAATCCCTCATCAAGGAATATAATCCGGGCCACTCATCATCCCAAAGCTATGTGTGGTTGAATCTGAGCCCTCTGATCTTCGACTAAGGGTCATCTTCAAGCTCTGAACACTGGCATGCACCCGCGAACCAAGAGCTCCATCTAAATGATGTGCTCACCACTCCGCACACTATTTGAGCTCAGTTCAATCCCACAGTGATCTTATGGATACTACAATCACATGCATGCAATTACAATTTCATGCATGTGAATGAAATAGATATTGAGATATTAGTCGAGGGAAACAAACTTGTTGGAGGTTGTTCCATGTCGATCACTTAAAGAGAGGACATCTTCATGAATAACTCTTTCCATATGCATGAGGAAGATTTCAACGACTGAGAAACTTGGTGTATCTCATGACCATGATTTGAAGATTTAAAAATTGAGATCTTCTTGAAATATATTGAGGATTTTGGATGCAGAATGATCTGATCCCCTCTTATAAAAAGAGACCCATCGATTCGAGAAAAGTGTTTGCTGCCCTCAAGATTTTTGAGTGATCATGTTTAAAGAAAAATAGTTTCTCTGATCTTACAAGTTCAAGAAGGGGCATGCATGAACCACGAACCATAATTGGTTCATGAATAGTTTTATGCATACCGTTATGGTCTGTGAAGAGGAGAACCACGTACCACTTTTTTCCGTGAAGAAGATAACCATGAACCACTCCTATTTTGTGAAGAGAAGGAGCTGTGTACCATTTTAGATTCGGGTAGAAGAGTTCCCACGTACCACCCGGCTTGACCGCATGACACTATGGTTCTTCGTGAAGAGAATCCTGTGAGGGGAAGTCTTGTGTACTACTCAGTTCGCAGAGCAGAACCACATACCATTTTGTACGTGAAGGATGTCTGCACTACGTGTGCGAAGGAATCCCATGCATCCCTTGCGTGAGGAGGAGCCAAAATCCTTCCTCGTTGACGAAGGAGGCATAGACATTCTGTGCAAAGAAAAAACCCATACCATCGAGGTGAAAAACAACGTGGAAAAACATAAGCACCATGAAGCTGAGGAAGTGGGTGTGTTTAAAGAATGAGTGGAGATCATATACATGATGCGCATGAAAATCATATTAATGATTTGAGACTCCCAAGTGTGAAAGCATACACCAAACAATGTACTACCTCCATTTTGTTGTTAGAGAACATTAATGGCTAAGAATTATCAAGACACGTATAATTTTAATGAACGAAATAAGGTTGTGGGTGTGCATTTGAGAAGAATACAAACTAAAGTGTGTACATGCATACATTATTCATTTGAATAAATTCAAGTCTTCTTGTGTGTGAATTTGTGAAGAAAGAATAATTAATAGGTGGAGATCATTTGTATGCTTTCCTGCATATGTGAAGACATTTAAAGAAAGATCAAAAAATGTTGGTGCATGAGTGAGGAAATAAATAAAGGGAAGAGTTCATTTAAGGACTACATACATGGTCTCATGAATACATGTGAATAATGGAGAAGAATGGTTGGTTTGGATGATTCCTAGTGAGCTATGTTTCAGTGTTTTAAGAATCACAAACTAATTTTTTATTCTGGACAAGAAGAATAAGAAGTCTTAATACATCTGGATGTTTCACTAGAGAAAAAGATTAAATTTTAAAGAGCATCAACTCTGGATCTCGATTCAAGAAAAGTATCTTGCCGAACATGAGACAAAGAGTTTCATTCCTATCTATTGAAGGTAATTTCAAGTCCATAAACTTAGAGGGACTTAACCCAGGGTAGTGAGCCAGGGGAGTCACCAGAAGGGATCTGAGGGAGGCAGTGAGCTATCCGTGATATTTTTTTAAAGATGGTGTGCCTGGGAAAGAGTTACTGTACCCGAACCTTTTAATCCACATCTTGTGAAGATTAGTGAAATTAGTTTTGAAGAGAAACCTTTCGGCATATTCTCCTTGGATGTATTCCTTAGTGGTGAACCATGTAAAAGTGGTGTGTTGTCCTTCTGCATGTGAATGTTTTAATTACTGCACATATTCCTCATAACTGTTTAATTATGTTCCTACCAACATTGGAAAAAGATCCAATAAATGGGAGAAAATGTTGACACCCTGCTTCACCCCCTCTCATGGTGACCTAGGGTTCTTCAGGTATGACATAATTTTGGTCATTGTGAGTCTCCACTAAGAAAACATGAAAATGTAATAACCGTAAATAAATAAAATTAATTGAAATTATTTTGTATTTCAAATCCTTATAACTCACAAATAGTGTCTCAGATTGAAAATCTGAGACCACCACTGAGCTTATAAAGGCATGTTTTTTTAGGCAGCTCCTAACATTGGCCGACGTGGACCAACTATGGAAAGTAGTATTTGGAAGTGACTATAAATAAAATAATTAAATACAGATTATTTTATTTTAGATAACTCATAAAAGGAAACTCATATTGGAAATCCAAGAGTACTGTTGAGCTCATGAGGGTGATCTTTCCATAGGTGGGGTCTAACCTCGAATAACGTGGGTCGAGGGTAAAAGTTAATTTTCAAGCATTTTAAGGAAAAATAAAACAAATGTTGAAAGTTTATTTTATTTAAAAATGTTTCCCTGCAACATAATGAGGTAGCTGTTTCATTTCATAAATGAAACAGTGTAACCAAATAGTGACTCCGCGTAATAGAAATGCTAAAACAGGTTTCCTCCATTATGTTGATTAACATAGATACATGATTAGTGGATGACCCATGAGATTTATCTGAGGCTCTAGAAGAATTATGTTTCTGAGCAACAAACGAAGATGAAGGAAACCTCCCCAATGATGAGCACCAATGAATCATAAAGATTCGAAGACAGCCTTGGTGTGAAGATTTGGGACCAGATATCGATGAATGACAATAGACGATCATCCTCGACCAATCTCAATTTTCCTAGGTAGGGTTTTGATGGGTTTTTAGTATGAATTGATTTACCCCATTCTTCCTTTTAAATGATCAACACAGTTTAACTCACGAAAAAGTTAACATGCAGATTGATCGTTCATTTAAGATGGTCAATGATGATGTATAGAGGATATAGCTATCTGAGTGATTATTCCCCGTTATTTTGGATCTTCATGGTTTTTGTAACAAGAACACAACCGGGTCAACATGAACAAGGACCCAAATAATTATTTGGGTGTTCTTGTGTTGCGACTCCTTCCCCAATTTCTTCTTAAGTTCTCTCTATTATTCATGGTGCAATGGTCAGTAGTGTATCTGCCATGGTGCTAGGTGAAAGGGACACAACACGAGTCCATAGAGGTGGTAGGACGTTGCAGTGGCTGCAACCGGACCTGACACCTGGCCATGATGGTGGTACCAGGCCGTGGCACCCATCTGCAGAGGTAGCAATTGGTCGTGTCACCTAGATATAGAAGCCACTATCACCAAGGCTAGAAATATGTGGGGGGGGGGGGCGATGCCTCGACATCCTAATGAGGTAGCAGTGACCTGTGGTGGCACGACCACATGTGGCAACGAGGACCGTGGGCATGGTAGGTCACGGGAGAGCAGGGGCAATGCGACGCAACACCATAGGCGGAGGACATGGCCAGCCACAATCCAACCACATAGTGTCGGAGGTTCTGCCCAATTCTGTGGTGGAGGGAGGAACAACACCATTGAGTCACATCGATGGAGCACGGGCGCGATGCCCGCCGATTCCTAGGTGGATTGAACCAGCCTGCCCAGCGGGCTGAGCTGAAGAATGTGCATCGGTTCTGTAGGTGACCAGGTGGGCTATAACCATGAAAAAATAGAGCTAGGTACAACATGGACCAATGGGCCTGGAAAATAGACTAGGATATAAAAGATCAACCAATACCTAACCAGGTCGGGTTGGGTTGGCTAAAATAGTTCGAGTCATGCAGGACCCCTTGGCTCGGTTGGTCTGATCAGTCCGTCCAAGTCGGACTGGCCCCTATTTCCAAAAATACCAGAAAATTTCGGACTTTACATCTAATTGATGTTCCATCTATGACCTTGGGACCCTTTCAATGAGACAGTTCCTTTGGGTATACTCTAAGTCAGTTCTTGTGATAGTCGAGATACGACCGATGACTTGATGTGTAGATTTTTTTGGAATCAAGGGCACTGGAGATAGGAAATCCTTCTGAATGTTGTTACATGAAGGATATTATGGGAGGAACTAATTGGTCCAGTTGATGAGTAAACCTCAGTGGTCCAGCAGATGAGGAGACCTCATCACTCCAGTAGCAGAGCGTTCCTCAGTGGTTGAGCATGCCTCAGTGGTTGAGCAGACGGGCTTCACCTGCACATGATGTGTCCTGTGTAAGTGATTGACGCTTTTATGGAGACCTTGGTGGTTCGGGACTTGGTGTTGATTCATGCAATGGTAAAAAAAATGCGTACATCCATAGCTACAAGAAATTACACTTCAACTACCCTTCAGGTAGGGTCTCGAGCAGACGGACCATGCCCATTGTAGTTTCCTTTTTCATTTTTTGATTTTCTTCTTGCCCCTTTGTACTTTCAATTTGTACTTTACTCTTTGTATTTTTCATGGTGAATGTTGTGGTTTAATTTGTGTTTAATTTATATAGTTTGAGAACGGTGTGTTTGTACAGTTATAAAGAAAAATTCCTCACCCTTTTGGGATACTGATACTTGGAGCTAGTCACCTGCCCCTGGCCTATGGAAGACGAGCTTGGGGAAATCACAGCATGAGCCCCGAGGGATGGGTCGTAACAATGTGGAATCAGAGGAGGTCGGCTCCACCTTAAGAACCTAGAGTGTATTAGTTTGGTTTGGGTCAATAACGTTATGTATTTTGTGTTCGTCTTTTAGGCCAGGGAATCCAATGTTGGAGGTTCGACTATTGTATCCATACACCGGGACCCTGATTTTATGCCTTTTGACTCAGTACATGAAAAACTAGTTTTTGGATAACACGATGGTATGTGCATCATATAATAATGGGATTAGTTTTCCATGTTCTTCTAGAGATAGAGCACTAGGTATACTCTATTGATCGTGGTACATATTGTTTTGTTTCAAGAAGCTTCCACGTAGATAGCCATCCAAGATTCCACCGTGTGATCACGAGGATGATATATGTGGTGACAAGATGGGTACTGTGTTTCATACGAAATACAACACCACCAGGTGGTGCACCAGCTATACTTCCACCTATGGAGTAGCACACATTACTCGTAGTACCAACAGATGCGATGATCAGGGTGAGCACAATTCAAAAGTTCCCGTGGCAGACACCTCTCAGGTTCTGAGGTGATCCCTAATCACAGGAAGCTAAGGACTGGCTTGAGGTAGTGACCAAGTTTTATGTCTATTTATGATACCATTAGATCAGATGGTGGTCCTAGAAGAAAGGCGGTAGGGACTAGACATGGGGTGACCATAGGTGGTGACGAAGGACAGGACCAGGGCCAGTCGCAATAAAGTAGGGGAAATGCGGCAGAGCTGCGTGTCGCTTGGTGGTAGCACACAGTCAAAGGACTGCTTTTGGAGGATCTGACCGGTAGTGTGGCGTTAGAAGTTGTGGATTGATGCTACAGAAGTGGGGATCATGGATCTGTAGAGCCTTGTTAGAAGTGTAAGGACACGGTTCCCACCACATATTAGGTGAATCAGAACGTCCGATCCAGTGGGCTGTGCTAGAGAAAAAGGCCAAACCTGGCATCGGGCTGGGCCAGGGAAGCAAACCGGGCCACCAGGGAGCCTGTGCTAGAAGATAACTGACCATCTATTCCAAGCTAGGCCGTATAGAAAATTGGGCCACTGTATGGATCAACTGGAATTAAACCAGTCTTACTAAGTTAGATCGGGATAAAGAATGTGGACCGGGTTGTTGGGAAACTTGGAGACCTATGGCCAAACCAGGTCGAGTCCAGCAATGCCCAATGGGCCTAGTAACTGTGCCAGGCCAGACCGGGTTGGCCAAGACCCAACTGGGTGGGGTTGGTCTGGCCGAAATGGGGTGGGTCATACGGACCCCCAAGGATGAGTTGGTCTGGCCAGTCCGACCAAGTCGGGCCAGGCTCAGACGAAACTGTCCCCGATTTACTAAAACACTAATAACATTTATACTGAGCATCTGATTGATGCGCCACATACGGTTTTGGTACCCTTGCGATGAGACGGTCCCTTGGGTATACTCTAAGTGAGTTTTCTTGGAAGTTGAGATACGACCAATATCTTGAGGAGTAGATTCTCCCGAAATCAAGAGAATTGGAGAGCAGGAATCCTACAGTTGGCTGTGACATGAAGGATATGACGAGAAGACCTCAGTGTTCCAATAGACAAGTGGACCTAAGTGGTCTATAATATGATCATACCTCACTGGTCTAATAGATTATAGGACCTCAGTGGTCCACTAGATGAGAGGGCCTCAGTGGTCCCCTAGACGAGTGAGCCTTAGTGGTCTAGAAGATGAGAAGAACTCAGTTGTCCAGCAGATGAGCGGGCCTCAGTGGTCCAGCGGACGAGGGGGTCTGATTGGTACAATAGATGATCGGACCTCATCGGTCTAGCAGACAAGCCGACCTCAGTGGTCCAACATACTTGCAGACCTCAATGGTCCACCATACGATCAGACCCTAGTGTTCTAGCAGCCGATCGGACATCAGTGGTCCAGTAGACGATCAAACCTCAGTGGTTCATTAGGTATTAGTCCCTCAACATTACAAGATGATTCAACTATATGATTGATAATCTTACTTTCTATAAATTGAGTTATACCTGGTGTGAGACGTCTTTTCATTATGGTCTTGATTTGTGGTATTTCCATCATGGATTGAAATCCCTACTAAGTATATTGTTACCCAACCCTACACGGGCTTCACTCAGACATGTCATGTCCCATGTAGGTGATCGATGCTTCTATGGAGACCCTGGTGGACTGAGACCAGGTGGTGCTAAGTGAGATGGGACTGATGGGTGTACTTCCATAGCTATAGGAAGATACTCTTCACCTATCCTTTAGGTAGGTTCTCAAGCAGATAGACCATAGTAGTTATACTTCCCATTATTCTTTCGGGCTTGTATTCTGGCCCCTTTGTACTGTACTCTCAGTAGTTTTCTCAGTGAAAATTTTGGTATACTTTGTATTTATTATTTACAGTTGAAGATTTTTTCGTGTGTATAGGTTTAAAGGAAAATTCCTTCCCTTTTTTCGATATTCATACTCAGTGCTAGTCACCAGCCCCTAGCCTATGGAAGGAGGGATTAGGGTAGTCATGACATGGGCCCTAGGGGATTGGTCGTGACATTGCGAGTCATCTATCCCCATTTTTTATATAGGACATGTGTGTCCTAGGATGGTTTATGTTATCCCCTTAAACAAATCCTATGGTTCCCCTCACCCACATGGGGGTTGAAAACATATTTAATAAAATCTTTTTCGGAGGGGCATAGATTTAGTTCCAGATAGAGACAAGGATAAGGCAACTCAAGATGTAAGAGAGAAAAAACCAACATGGGAGACACATAGCTGGACATGTCAGATGCTGTAACTCATGACTAAAACATCACAAGGAATATATCCCTAGGATCATAGGTTGATTTATTTTCCATTCAATTAAACAACCTTTAGATAAATCTCATTTTTATTAATTTATTTATTTTATTATTATTCATGATTTATTTTATAAATTCAGCAAGGTGGTCACACAAACAAATATGAAAAATTGTAATTAAAATAAATTCGTTATGAATAACTATTTTTATATTATATGGTTAATCTATAAAGTAAAATTCCCTTTATATTAAGAAATAATGTAAAATATAAAATAAGAAATTTTTTACACATAAAAAATCGAATCCCTCAACTTAATATTATATTAGAGTAACGATTCAATTACTTGATTATGAATTAAAACCATTGAACTAATTGTTTGATTAACTGATGATGGGCCACATACTTTTATCAGGGATTTATTAGGAATTTTTTTGTTTGAATTATCCAATTTAAATCCAGAGAAGCAACGTACGCTTGACTTGATGTAACATAGACACAAGTATTGGGGGAATTCGAATAAGGGTTTCTCGATAGGGAAGTAAACTCAATAGATAATGGAGTTTCAATTCCATAGTTAGAATAGATTCGCCTACCTAAACACCTTTGAGTAATTTACTGATCCCATGATTAGGTTATGAAAATGGGCATATGGAACCTTTCCACTAGAATTTCTGATCAACTAGATATTCCGTGTAGAATGGTAAGATATTTGGATTTAATAAAATTAAATTAATTATTTTATCTCACATTAACTATATTCAAGTGTTGTACAAATAATCTGATCTTTTAATATTGTAGAATAATGACAATATTTTCAATCGCATTATCCATGTGATAAATTCTAGAGAAAGATCATCTTCTAATAGGATGTAATTTTTGTAATTTTTCCATATTTCTATTGGTTGTACTACACCGGGAACATTAGTATTTCATGATAGAATCCTTAATGAGTTATTGGTCTGTAAAGGAAGTGAGTGTTGATAATTCATCTATTTATGATAATCATTTTAGCAACATGGTAAAAACTCAATGTTTAATTATTTCATTATTTTATAATGAACTCATAAAGTTATATGAAGTCATGTATTCTTATATTATGCCCTATAATTGTTGTGGTCTTTATTAGGAGTGATCTAGACCAAAATATTTTGAGATATCTATAGTGATATTTTTGAGAAAACCTAGAGAAGTTGATTTAGTTGGGTCGCAAATAGTTATACTCATTGGATACATTGAGTTTCAAGTGGTTATGGGGTTTAAGCTGTATGTTGAAATGTACACCAACATCATTCTTTCAACACTCCCCTTGAGCTTGTCCATATTTTTTGTTCTTCTAAATATGAAAAATATTGAGATGTATCTCCCAAATACTATCGTTCTACTTCCCTACATTGAAAAGTATATTAAGTGTTAAAAGCCTTTCATCCATATGGTGAATAAAAGGAAAGGTTATTTGAATATATCAATGTCTAAATATTCTTCATAACACTCTTCCAAGAATAGAAGGATTGTGGGGAAATAAAGTGAACGTGATGCTATCTATTTTTCATGTGGTAACAAGGGCCACTAGAATAAAAAATACATCTAGGAAAATAATCAAGGCGAGTCATCTAGTAAATTTTTCATCGATTTCTATTTATATGTTTATGAAAATTATTTCTTATATATATAATGTGGTTCTCACATATGTATTCAAATTTAGGAACAGAGTATACTTTTGATGATTTCCCAGTGTAAGGTATATCGATGAGAAGGTAATATAGATAGAATTTCTAGTGTGGCTATCAAGAATGAGCACTTCACATTTTTGATGATAATGATATTTTTTTAAGATGTTGTTATTATGTACATTCACTCAAACAATTATATATATATATATATGGGACACATGTGGATTTATTTTCAAATTTGGGATTAATATTTCATCTTTTATAAATAATAAGTATGTGAAATTAAAGAATATTTAAATAATGGTCTTTGTATGTTGGATTACGTGAATTGAGTAATTGATAATGACAACGAAACTAGTTCACATGTCTCATACCAAACCCAAATATGGAATAGTTGACTTGATCATGTAAATAAAAATCATCTGACCAAATTATACAAATATTTTTTTTAGATTCATTTGAAATAAAACTAAATAGTATCTTTCATGTGTGTTAGGTATTATAAATAAATAAATAATAATTTTGTGGAAAAGGAGATACAACCATAGAGAATATATAATTAGTTCATATAGACATGTGTCTAACTTTTCCAAATGAATAAAGGGGTGGGTATATATAATTTATAACATTTACTAATGATTTTAGTAGTTGTGAATATGTCTAGTTGATGAGGTATAAGTTTGATTCTTTTAAAGAAATAAATGAATACAAGAATGAAGTTGAGAATCATCTTGAAAATAATATTTTGAAACTATTCTTAGAACAAGGTAGATAATATATAAATTAATAAATTATTTATTATTTGAGGTACTTTGATATTCTATTTGAACTCAATCCTACTTATACATTATAATGTTACAATTTAAATGAAAGGAGTCACCACACCCTTTCAAACATGGTTAGATCAATGATGAGTCCTGTGATTCTTCCCTTATCCTTTTGGGGATATGCATTACTAACAAAACCATACATATTAAAACTTATGCAAATTAATTTGGTATATGGTATTCCATACCTATTGTAGAGTGGAAAACAAATTTTATTGTCATACTTACATCTGTGGGGAAGTAAAAAATTTGATAAGGCCTCTTTAGGATACAAAATTTCACCCCAAGGAAGAAAGTGTATCTGTATAGGATACCTAAAGAAAATAATGGGATATTACCTATATGAAAGCTATGTAAAAAAGAATTTATTTGAATACATTTAATAAGCTTTTAAAGGGAGAACATGTCTAAATGAGATAGTGGTAATGAGATAGAATTTTAATAAATCAATGATTAAGCCAAAAAATAGTTGGAATATGAAAAAAATTCTATAAATTATATTGGAATACGAATTTAAAAAGACATAGGTACTGTATAAGAGTACAAGAGAGGCTTGAGAACCCAAAAAAAGATATGTTTTTCTTTACCCTGAGAATAGTGACCCATTATTAGGTAATTATAATGATCTAATAACCTAAAAGGAAGAAACAAGTTTCCTAGATGTTACCATGTGGAAAGAAGATATGAATTCTAAAATGTATTACATGTGTCAAAAATGAAGTCTAGATTTGGTTTGATCCTCTAGGGGATGTAAATACCACTTTTCATAAATGGGTTTTCATGAAGAATTTAGACATGGATTGAGAAGTTAGTAATTATAAGGCATGAATGTTTGAAAAAGGATTAAAGTAGTGTCAATTCATAGACTATGAAGAATCATTTTCACCATATTTTTTGTTGAAATTTATAAAAATTATACTTTCCATAGTGTCTTTCCAAGAATATTATATTTAGAAAATGGATTTAGAAATAGTATATTTTAATTAGAACCTTGAAGGATATGTCTGTATAACACAACCTGAAGGTTTTGTGACTCCAATGAAATCCAAAAAGGTATGGAAATTGAAAATATCAATTCATAGATTAATGTAAGTATCCATGTCATAAAAAATTTAGTTGTTTGGATCCATAATGTAATTTTGTTTCATAATTAATGAATGTGAGACCTATGTCTTTAAATTGTTTTTTTTGGAGCGAAATATTTTTTTAATGAATTATATTGATGATATACTATAGGTTAGAATTGAAATAAAATTCTTATAGTTTATTAAATCCAAGTGACATACATGATTCTCCATAAAGAACTTAAGAGAATAAACTTATATAATTTGGAGGAAGACCATCATGATAAACCTCATAAGATAATTTTTCTATATAAATGTACATACATTGAAAAGATATTGAAGGGATTTAGTATAAATAAATAACAGAGGGTATTTTTTTAATATCACATTGAATTAAACATTCCAAGAAAATATATCCTTAGACAAATCAGGAAATACAAAGGATGTTAAGGATATCATACACATAGACTATTAGGTAATTCATGTATTTTATGCCATGTACTGGGATATATTTCATCTATAAATTTAGTGTGGTTGGATGAAATCTTGTTGGAATGAGTGACTACCAATGGATGGTAGTCAAAAAAATCATAAAATAGATGAGATGAACTATGTATATGTTCCTTGTATATGGATGAGGAGTAACTATTCATCACAGGATATGTATATGCTAGTTTCCAATGAGTTCAAGAAGATCTGAAATCCGAGGAGGGATAAATCTTCACCCTAAATAGAGGTTTTATATGCTATAAGAGATGAAAGAAGTCCATGGTAGCGGATTATATAGCAGAGACTGAGTATATTGTGGCTTATGTGGATGCTAAAAATAATTTTGGATATAAAACTTCTTCCAAATGCTTTATGTTGTACCTAATAGAAAAGACCCTATAAAATTCGATTGTAATAATATTTCACGTATGGAGATTTTAAAGGATAGAAGTTCATATCTATAAAATAAGAATATAATTACTATGGATCATATATTAAGGTATTTTTTTAGAAAACAACAGGTGGAACCCTTGAAAATGGTGGCGTAACCCTTGACTACATTCTTAATTTTAAGAAAAATGATATTCATGTGAGGTATAGGGGACTGAATGTTGTTTAAAGTTGTCTCTTGTCTATGTGAGAGTCTGTAAGATTTTATGTTATAGAACCAACTAATTATTCTTTGTATTACATGTATAATAAAATAAGTTAACATTAATTAAACATCTTATTACATAGCATTTATTTTTTCATATGACTTTAATGTAATAATTTACTAGAGTTTTTACTTCGTTAAAAAGGGCATAAAAGTTCTCTAATATGATGGGAACCTTTGAAGTTCCATGAATATATTCTTAAACCTAGTTCTATAGTCTAATAACATTCTATGATGGGGAATATTGTATGTTGACTTCTATGTGTGATTACTCATAAGCATATAAGAATTCATCTGATAATGTTCACACATGGTAATATTTAAGATGGGAGATTATGAGAACAAGCACATTAGTACGATTTCTATTTGATTATGTGTTATCATATATTCCTCTCTAGGAGTGTGTGTAATGGTACGTATACTTAATGATTATTACTAATGCATATCATGAATCACAAAATTTTATTTCTTAACCAAACCCGAGATGACATATGTTTATAGGAATTAGGGTAAGTTGGGTGGATCATAAATGACATATTATTACTGACTATTTCTAGGAAGAATTTGTACCTTCCACATATAATGAATTTGATATCTCATGAATTTCATTGAAATAGAATTATTTCATTAAATTCCATGTCCATGGTGTAATGAAGAATTTTTTCTAGATAGTCAATGAAAGATATTTAAAGAATATATATTGATGAAATAGGTTGGAAACCTACATGATGAGTTTCTATGAAAAAATGATTATATTATATAGTGATGGATAATATGTGGTCTTTGACATTGAAACATTAACTTATTTCTCTTAGGTTCCTTGAATTCCTGATAAATAGTAATCGTAGACTTTAGAAACTCCTTCCCAATGCCAAGGAGATATAATCGTAGAGGGTCATAATCTAATTATTTCCCTTGATCCCAATTAAATTGTAATTTAATTTAATCATTGGAAAAAAATTTTTCTCAAGAATGAAGAATAAATTTATTCAGGATTAATGATCATATATATTAAATAAATTTTTATTTCAAAGGAAATAATTTTTTCATGGATATATAAAATTTATTAAATTATTGAATATTTAATAAGAATGTATTTTTCATATTATAATATAATATTTATTTTAGGATTAAATTTTTAATTAAATATTTATTCATATATTCGATACATGTCAATGAGGATGAGGAGACCAATATCGTTTTCTGTGACAAATATTAATTTTCAAGCTAGTAATTTTTTTTATTGTTCCTCTTAAATAATATCATGGAAAAATAGTACTAATAATATTTTCATACACGGAATGGGGTTATACATCAAATTTTTTATAAAGTAACTCATTAAATTTATTAAATTAAAATCCCTAACCCTAGATCAATAAAAATATATACTAATACATTCTAAGAGAGGATAATAGAGATTTTTTTTCACAATGTATTTCCCTTTAGAATTCTCTGGTTTATCCTCCAATAATCATAATAATAAGAAGATGAATATAATTTTTTAAAGGATGAAGAAACATAATTCAATCAATATGAAAAATTAAAGATGATAAATTAATCATTCATTCACCCGAGGATTCCACAGTTTCATTTGAAATTCATGGGAGTATGTATGGATCACAGCTAGTGGGATTGTGTACTTGGATCCTATAATCTCTATGATGGATAAATAAAAATGGATTTGGATTATCAATATATACTATGATGAAAGATCTCAAGAACAATGTAATATTTCTTTTGGATTAATCAAAATAACTATAATTCATAAGTAAAAAGATATATGCATGGTTTTGGAATTTTTTATTATAAAAATTGTTTGGAAAATTTTAATTTTTTATGATGTTCAAATATTGTAAAATATGAAAATTATCCATTTAATTTGACACATATCGAGTTAGGATCAGCCCTAAGAAGTTCTTATGTTGTGCTGAGAACCACCATTCTGATGGATCCTTATGAATCCATCTTTGTAAGGATGTGAAGAAACAAAATGTGGTAGAGTAAAGTTGGTGAAATATATATTTTATGACATGATATTGATGATGAAATAATAGATAATGTTAGATCCATTAAATAACACATCAAGGTCATTTAGAGTCAAAAGAAGAGTTTTATTGAAAATAATTTGTGATATGTGTGATTTGAAGTTGATATGAAGGTATTCTCGAAAATTTATCCATGGGACAAGGTTATGAGGCTACAAAAATTGAATTTTGAGCTCTATATTTATTAACACACTCTAGATTCTTGATCATATTAGGATGATTTCTTTTCTGATGGCACTTCAACTGAATATATCTCAAGTTCATAATGTATTATTTGTATCGATGTTGGGGAAGTAAAAACATGATCCTTAACATGATCTAAACTCATAGGATATACCATGGGATCATGATATTTACTATTATGAAAAACTAGTAGAAACCGTTGATCCTAGTGATAATGTACAACGAGTAAGACTAAACATCAGGTTAATTTTTTTTGGAGGAATTTGAAATTTGAGATAGCTAATGGGAACCCAATGATTTCATAAAGTATAGATTTAATCATTTTGTTATATCAATGTGATATGATTTCAAGGGACAAATTTCTTTTAATGTTAGTATAATGTGACACTTTACTATTTTATATGTATTTCCATTGAAATAAACTTGGGGAATTGGATAACTTGTTCTATATGAAACCTCGAGTATAAATGAAACAATGATATAGTATTCTTTTATTATGTTTCCATTAGTTTATATGGTATAAATAATATTATACCCATTATTAAATTTATATATAATTGTTGTTCGGTTAAAAATCATTGATTAATTCCTATGAACTAATCATTATATTCTTAATAAAAAATTCATGAATAAAATCTCTATTTTTCTAGAAAATGTATTTATATGGGTGTTATAATATTTTATATTTTCAATTAGATATGTATATATATGAAATTTATTATAATTTATTGTTAATATATGAATAATTATCCATAAATTATTTATCAAAGGTTAAAGATAAAGGAAAAATAATTTAAAGGTAATGAGAGTTATTTTTCCTAAAACTGTTTCTATGTGCGCTTTTAGTTATCAGAACAATAAATTAAATAAATAATTATATATTTTTTTTTCTAATTATATATATATATATATATATTATTAAATTAAAAAATTTAACATCTTTTTGATAGTTTTTTACATGGTGTGGAATGAAAATAAATCCAATTTTATGCTTAAAAATTGGCTTGTCTAAAAATAGGTTTTCGTTGAGTTGTGCATGGTTATTTAAAATTTAATATTTTAAACTACTAGATTTTGAATTTGGTAAATTTTATTCCATATTTTGAATCATAATTTACATATTTTTTAAAAAAGGACGCTTTTATTTTTTATTAGAAGGAATAGTAAAAAAAATCAAAAACATGTTACCACAGTAAGGGTTATAACTAATTTACAGGGGGTGGGGTTAAATTAAGATATAATGGTATTAATTCCACATAAAATTATTTAATAAATATTTTTAATATATATAGACCCTATATTATCTTACATTCAAATATTTTTCCATTTGGGGCCATCTTCCCAAGATAATGACTTTATATTAATTAAGTCTTTTAAATAATTCCATGTGTGTCCTCTCCCTCAATTATAAAAATGGATCCTCCTCTACTACTATATGTACACATTTTTATCCTTATTGATCATATATTAAAATCCCAAATAACTTAATATATTTCTTACCTTCATCATTGATCCCCTATTCTTCTCCTAAGACCAATATTCCAAGGCTTAAAGTGTAACACAAAAGAGAACTTTCAAAGAGGAGGTATAATTTAAAATGACCTCATTAAATTTTATTTTTACTCAAAAAATATCTAAAAAAGATGTATATACAATTAATTAATGAATATATTATCATAAATTTATCTGGATTTTATTATTAATATGGACCAAGTATTTTGTACCTCTTTTCCATCTAATGGGACTTGAAAGTATCGCTCAAGCGTACATGTGGACTAGCGACTCCACATAGAGATATGATTAATTTTCCATCACCAGATAAATTTTATAGATATAATAATATATTTAATAAATATATATGATAATGTTTATATAATTATGGTTCTATAATTATAAAATATTTTTTATCTTTCTTTTGTTCATTTAATTTGAAACTTAAAATAGCGTTCTTGCGTTTGTATGGACAACTGTTTCCAGGAATGGTGCATTTAATTTTATATCTATAACTTTTATGGATATTTATAAATATATTTATAATTAATATACATGATATTGATAAAATTATTAAAATTCAAAATATTATGTAACCATGATCAATATACTTGTACCATAACTTCCAAATCAAAACATACATGAAAAAGGAAATAATTATATCATAGAACATCAATTATAAAAATGAATTATTAATGAATACGTTATAATAATTTATAAAAAAAATCCTTTATGTTATTAAAAATAATAATATGGTTATATTATAGAATTATAATATATTTAAATTTATTATATATGAGTCTATAATGCTTATGGAGGAGGACAAAATTGTTGTAATGGTTTTCTGTTACAATATAATTTTTAGCAGGACTAATTAAAGATAAATTTATGATAATGTAATTATATTATCTATATATCAATAATATCATGAATTTTATTCTCCCATGTTTATTTATGGAGATAACATGTTTTAATTTCATTTTCCTCTCTCTATGTACTCAATAGTTTGAAATAATGTTTTTAAGGAAACCTGACAATATGTTTTCTTTTCACCCATGAATATTTTTCTTTCATGTTTACACTATTTTAAAATATATTCAAGAATGTTTTTAATATTATCCAATTATTTATTAAGGTAATTCATACCCATGTTTTATTTTTTATAAAATTGTTTAAAAATCACCTTTTTGTCATTTTCTTTATGAAGTGAATTTTATAAAAATTGTGAAAGAAATATTTGTTTTGTCATATACAACCCCAGAACAATTTCACAATAATAGGACTACTCTATGAATCTTCCATTACATGCTTCCATGGTTATTTTAAAATAATTTTTTTCCTATTATTATTGAATCTTTTATAAATAAAATATGTTATTTCATAAAAGGAAATAGAAATTATCTCAAGAAAAAATCTCGTGATCTTTAAAAGTAAATTTTAATCCATGATATCATCCTTTGATAGTGCTTATAATTCTATAAGTATATTAAACTATTATCCCATCATTATTATTTATCTATTTTTTTATCATTATGTTGGTGGAATGTTGATAAATCTTTTTTTGTCTTCCATGGGTTAATTTATGATGAAATAATAAAATTTCCATGTCATTATAGCATACATGTTAGTGGATTATAATTAGGTGATTGGAGGTTTGGTTATATAAATCCAATGAATTGGGTAAATATTAATATTGTATGAGATCCATGGGTACATGGTATTTTATCCTAATCCATAAAATAGTATCAAGAGGTTATCCAAAGCCTAAATAATTTATAAATATGTGTATCCTAAACCTAACATGTGATGAGTGTCTTGTTGTATAGGCTTAACATAATATTTCTATGATTATGATTAAGAAAAAAAAATATTCTACTCTTTTATGAAATTATCCTAGTAAAATTTTAGGCTCTCATGGATCATGTTTTTTAATTCCATTATGATTCATATCCTATGAACTACCAAGCCTTAGGAAATTAATCTTTATTATGATATATTAATTGATGTGTGTTATTTGAAAATGTTAATACCATATTATCAACATTATTCTTATGTTATGATTAGAAATTTATATTGATTGATATCTTCCTTTTTGACCCACACATAGATTCTAAGCTCACTATTTATTATGTTTCCTTTTCACCAAGATATGAAGAAAGGCTTTTAGTATTACATGTTTAAGAAGTATGAGAGTTTTTTTTGGAATTAGTGGGATAAGATGTAGATATTTTACGTACCATTTTTGAGGAATCCGTGTTCCCAAATACACTAAGGATTTACGGTTCTGATATGCATTGTAATAAAACGTAATGATTATTCATATAATAAGATAAAATATCTGTATAAGTAATGTTCGGGTCATCTCATAATTAGAATTAATTAGTGTAATTTTTAGATTTGTTTTGTAATGGAACATTATTTTTGAAATTATCATTCCAAAATCTTCTTATGGTGAATTATTTATATTTTTCAAAAACAATAGATTTTTTGAGGTGAATAGAGAAAAGTATCGATTTTACTAATGAAATAATTTTCATATCCTTATAATTATAGAATAATAATTTAATATTTATTGATACTTTTTTTGAAAACAATATAAATTTATGATTTAATATAATTCATATAATAATATAATGTTGAACATAGAAAAATATGACCCACAATTTTGAAATTATAATAATGTATTTATTCAAAAAAAAATAGTTATTATCTCCAAATAAAGTATTCACAATGCTCCTTTCAGTTTTAATTTAGTTTTATAGATATATAAGTAACCAATTATTTAAAAAATCTTATTAATTCTTTTATAATGAAAATTATTCAGGATTTTTTTAAATAAATTTAATTATTAAAGTAATAATTTCTCTCAAAATTATTTACATTGAATTTTGAGAATATATATTAAAATTAATTTTAACCAATTAATGAAATTTAAACATATAAAATTGATTCCATAGTAGGAAGCATCATAATTAATAAGAGGTAAAAAGATGAACTTATGTTTTTTAATAATGAACAATAACTGAGGTAAAAATTCATTACTATGGTAAAAGTTAAAATGGGATAAAAGAGGGTTTAACTAAAAATATAGGGGTAAATGCGAAATCCTACCACTTCTCATTGGATTGAGAAGTGATGGGTGTTCTAAAAGGACATATTTGAATTCCCAAAGACACTAAAATCTAAAAATAAGTTCCCAGGGGCTGAGGAAAATTTAGGGTACGATTTTTCCATTGAAAGATAAAAAATACATACTACATAAAAAATAACAAACCAAACATCTATATGATGAATGAGTAGAATATAAAACTCAAAATAGAACCAAATTAATAAACAAAATTAGAGTACAAGTAGAAACCAAAATAAATACTCAAAGAGAACGAAAATACCACAAATCCTAAAATCCAATGTGACATCAACAAGAAAAACCCATCCCACTCCAAGATCCATCTATACTTTCCATTCCTATGGTATCAATAAGTATCACTAAAGAACTGAGATTACATGAATTTACCTATGTCTCATTAGATGAATTTTGAAAATGTACAACAACACCCAAGCATAGGGTGAGTCTAAACTCAGTAATATTTCCCCAATAACTTCCCAACTCTTGACACTTGGAAAAATATGGTTAGAAAATTTTAAATAAAAAATTTTTTGTAGTTAAATATTTTATGGAAAACTCATAAAAGTTTTATATGAAAAGAAATAAACAAATCATAATTTTTTTTACAATCATATGGAATGCCCATAAACATATCTCAAAACACACCATGCATGCTCATGTAATAGTTCTACACAGATTATTTCCCTCTCATTGATCCACCAATCATCACAAGGTGACAAATACCACGTGCCCCATTGTAACATGGCACTTCCACAAGGTCAAGTCTAATACAAATGAACTAACACCAATCATGTATTAAGAATCCATATAAAACCATTCCACAAAGCGTTATTTACATAAATTGTAAAGACCCGTAAAATTCAAGGGAAATTTTTTATTAATTTTCTTTGGAATTTTACAAGAGCGCGGTTTCAGACGGCACCTGATTCCGAGGCCCGGAGTGCCCGGAATTATTTTCCAAAGTTTTGCTCGGGTACGTTCAATGAACGAACGGGCGGGAATTCCTAACTTTTGATCCGGTGCTCGGAATTGAAATCCGAGGACACCGATGAACTCGCAGCGCCGATATTCGCTTAAGAAGACCTTTTCCGAAGTTGCGTTTGCCTAGGAGGAGTTGTTTAATTTTCTGGATGAAATGAAGAGTAAAATAAAATTGTGATACAATATTTGTTTTATATCTTTAAAGTGGTTAAAATCTTTTGTTGGAAGTTGGGTGGTTTAACCACCTAAGAGAGGATTAAGGTGAGGAGGGGCCCACCCGAGCCCCACCTTTTTAAATTCCCTAACTCCCCTCTCTCCCTCTTTAAAGCTTGATAACTTAACACTTAATTAGTTACACAACTCATGTATAATTAATTAAGTGTTTTGTTTTTGAAATTTAAGTTTTTGAAATGCTTGGCTTAGTAAATAAAATAAGGAGGGACCTTATTTTATTTGGATTGTTGGGTGAAGTGTCGAAGAGATTTGGAGAGAAGCTGAAGAAATCCTCCACCTTCTTCATCTCCTTCGTGGAAGAATGCGAAGAACGTCCGCCGCCCACGAAGAACACCGACGATGACATCTTTACTAGTCTTCTCCGATTGCTTCCTCCTCGACTTTTTCGTCTTCTAACCAACGTCAACGAAACGATGACCGCTTCCCACGACTACACCAACGTGCGACTATCGAGGTATGGGTTGTTGTTGATTATTTATTTATTTATTTATTCTCGTTCGTGGTTCTAGCATGAAAAACGTGAGGATATTTAAATATGTGTTATTGTTTAACATGAGGGGGGCCAGACCGCATGAACACGGCCGAACCCCCTCCTTTGTTCTTGTTGATTTATCTTGCGGATGGAACAAGATGGCGTGGTGCCGTCGCACCACGTGGAAATTCGCACCGTGGAAGAATCATCACGAACGCGACGCCGTCGCGCCGCGTCGAAGGGAATCGAAGGCGCCGCGGCCGGAGCGGGGCCGTGGCGGTGGGGCGCGGTGCCGTCGCACCACACCGGACGACGAACACCACGGCCAGTTCCGGGCCGCGGCAAGACGGGAAGACCGGCGGCTCGCCGGGCCGCCGGTGACGGAAGCCGGAAGGGGACCGGCCTGCCGGTCCTGTTGGAGAAAAACGGGCCGGCCAGGTGGCCGGCCGGAAGGTCAAAGACCAGGGGAATTTAATTCCCCTGGTCAACTCTCAAAAGCCCCCCCATTTATGAGGTGGGGTGGTTTCATTGAAGGGGGGCAGGCGGCCCCCCGGTTTCCTCAAGCAGGCCCCCCACGAGGGGTGTCGGTTCTCCAAAAGGCGTGGCTAAAAGCCGCGCCGCCGTTTTGAAACAGCGGGGGCTTAGCCCCCCGCGTGTGACCCCAGCGGCTCCAGGCCATGCCGCCGCCGGCCGGGCCACGCCGCCGCGCCGGACCGCACCGCCGCGCTGGTCCGCGCCGCCGCGTTGGACCGCCGCCGGCCGGGCCGGGTCGGCCCGGACCCGGACCCCCCGTTTTCGAGACGGATTCGGTATTTTGGCCATAACTTGAGCCACGGAACTCCGAATGACGAACCTTCTACGGAAACACGATCCTAGGATCGAGACGGTCATTTCAGTATATTACACTCAGGGTTTCGGAATACTTTGAGTTCGGCCGGGTTGGTTCGTACACGAAACCAACCGGGCCTTCGGAGCGGAAACACTCATATCTTGAGCTACGGACGTCCGATTGACGTGCCGTCAGCTTTGTTGTGTTCCTATTAGTGAGACAGATCTTTTGGCATACTCCGCCCGAGGTTTGGACACAGGTGGTGTACGGTCAGGTTGGTTTTGCCTTAAAAACCAACCGGGCCCCGGGGACGAAAAAGCCAATAACTCTCAGACCGTGCGTCCGATCGTCGCGCCGTCTGTTGCATTGAGTTCCTGTTGACGATACGGAACTTTTGGATACATCAACTCTGGACTTTGTGACCGTTGATGTATCAGCCTCTCGGCTCATGGAGCGGATCCTCCTGTACGAGCTTGCTGTGTGCGGGAACCCTAGTACTGGCTGCGACTCTGACTACTACTGCTACTGCTACTGCTTATGTGACTGCAACGACGACAGTACAGAGATCCTGTGTGGATTGGACGACGACGACTACAACACTCAGCGATCCTACGTGGATCAGTGCTACAGGTCCTGTGTGGGCCGATCCTGTGTGGGTCTGATCCTGTGTGGGTCTTTGCGCTCAGCAGTCCTGTGTGAACCAGCGCCTACAGGTCCTGTGTGGGCCCGATCCTGTGTGGGTATTTTGCGGGGGTTAGTTACCTATCGATCCTTCGTGGGTTCGACGACTTAGATGGATCAGAGATCATCTTTATCATCTTTTGAAGAAGTATAACTGTGTGAGCTGAATCCTGTTGCTTTCCTGTGTGGAATACGTTTACTTTCTTGTGTGGATTTCATTTTGCTTTCCTGTGTGGAATACGTTTACTTTCCTGTGTGGACTGAGTTGTACTTGGGCTCGGAGGTTGGAGCGTATTTGAAATTGATGACTTAGATATATGTATGGGCATATACCTAAGCACTGTCGGTTGTTACTTCGTGATTGTACCTTTCTTTGTGGTTTAACCTTTGTGGATTTTGAGAGACCTTCAGGGGTCTCGGGGTCCTACTGAGTAGCTTATACTCACCCCTGCACGGGCTTTGCCAGCACTACGTTGTGTTGGTTGCAGACGACGGACAGCATTGATCTTAGCTGAGGCTTGCAGAGCAGGACGGTACCTGGAGGTGGACCACTGGGCGGAACGTGCTCGGAGCGGACGGCGGGACCCGTGGAGCAGTGGAGCTATCTGTACCCACTCTTCAGGTGGGATTTCCAGTGGACAGCTCGGTGTAGCGGCTTTTACTTTACAGTTGCAGTTTTCCCTTTCGAGTTGTACTTTACTTTCAGTTTGGGATTGTATACTGGCCCATTTACTTTTCCGCACTTTCAGCTGTACTCTGCTTTTGCTTAGTGTTTACTTTTCGCTTGCTTAATCTGTGGTGTTTGTTTACTTTACAAGGGAAATGCCTTCCCTTTTTACCGGGATTTGCGCCTTGGTGCTAGTCACCATCCCCTGGCCTATGGAAGGCGGGCTTGGGGTAGTCACGACACGGACCCCGAGGGCGGGTCGTGACAAATTGGTATCATTGGAGTTCGGTTCTACCGTGAACTCTGATCTTTTCTATGTGAAGCAATAATGTTTAGCGTATTGAGTGTGGTTATCAGTCCAAGGAGTCCAGTGTTGGTGCGGCTGCCGACGTATCCGTACACCAGGACCCTGACTTCTGATTTCCGACTTAATGCACGAAAACATTGATTGCGTGTGTGTTTCAAAGTTTTCTTTGTGATTTATTTGTGTCAGCTCACCAGGTATACTGTTTGACCGTGGCGCACCTGTTTCCTATTCAGGATGGCCCCACGACGGTAGCCAGCTAGGGTTCCGAGAGTCGAGTGTGACGACAGCCCACCGAGCGACGAGGCTTCAGTGCAGGGCCCTTTGTCAGCAGTGGCACCGGCGGTAGTTCTACCCGCTGAGCCCCCGATGCTTCCAGTGCCAGCCGCTGACGATGCACGTCGCCTCAGCGCACTGCATGAGTTTCTGCACCAGCGACCACCCAGGTTTCGCGGGGAGACGGATCCCCAGACAGCAGAGGACTGGCTGGAGGCAGTGGTACGTGTGTTTAGGCTAGTGAGGACACCAGAAGACCTCATGGTGATCCTCGCTGCGAGCCTACTACACGCAGCAACAGGACGATGGTGGAGCTTGATGCTCCAGGTGCACGATGAAACATCTCTTCTTTGGACGGACTTTGAGAGCATCTTCCGCTCGGAGTTCGTCCCAACCACCCTTCGTGCGGTGCATATCCAGGAGCTTCTGCAGCTGCGGCAGGGCAACATGACGGTCGCTCAGTACTCAGCGAGATTTACCGATCTCTCACGCTACTCAACCGACATGGTACGGGACCCATTCTTCCGGGCCCGGACCTTCGAGCAGGGTTTGAGACACGAGATCAGGGCATCGCTGATCTCCCTCAGCATACCGACTCAGACAAGAGTACTGGAGCGGGACCTTCTGATCGAGAGCTTCCTTGCTGAGTCTACACCAGCGCAACAACCCACCGCAGGGCGGCACGTGGTAGAGTCATCTGCAGCTGGCAGTCGACGGATGACTCAGGGGTCCAGACAGACCAGACCTTCAGGAAGACGACCTCAAGGCACTGGCTCAGCAGGGCAGGGCACACAACGCGGAGCCAGTCTTTCTAGTGGAAGACAGTGCTATGCATGCGGTGGGAAAGGCCACATGGCTCGTGACTGCCCGACCCGCCATGCATAGGAGCAGCAGACGATTGAGGAACCACCTTGGCAGAGGCAGAGGTTTGACCGTGGCGGTCCGCAGGGAGGAGGCGGACGAGGCAGAGGAGCTGGCCGAGCAGCAGGTGGTGGGAGACGCTTTGAGGCTCTACCACCACCACCACCACCAGGAGGTCCACCCCGACCTCAGGGGAGAGCATAGCTTCAGGCAGCTGAAGCTTACGATCATGGAGCTCCAGAAGCGGGTGGACTAGTTTGGGACTAGCACCAGGAATAGAGGCCTTAGCCCATAATGCCTCTAGCTTCGTAGATTGTGTTGCCTTGTGTCCTTGTACTTTAAGTTGAAGTAATAAAAGAAACTTGCCTTGGTGACTTTTGTTTTCTTGTCTTTTGTTTGTTTTTACTAAGAGGTGCCGGTTAAAAAACTGTTGACTTGACCCTCACTTACGAGATTCTTACTGGAGGAAACCCAGTGACCACACACTGATGCCGATAGTGTGACTCAACCCTTGGAGGCGAGAGTAACGGTTGGATCTCTTGGTAGCAGCGTCGAGGCCTTACGACGTCAACCATTCCATGAATTAACTAATCATGACGGGATTGACTGTATTAGGCAAGGAACGTGATTCATCCAGGGAATGAGACCGGATTTTACTTTTCGGTAAAGGATAAATCTTTGCAGCTATTCTCTTTGTAGATATCCTTCGTGGATAGAGATGGAGCAGCCTTCCTCCAGTCTCTCACAGTCACCCCTCCTCTACTACAGCAGGTCAGAGAGGCACAGCGTGAGGATGCTGACTGTGAGACAGGGCATGCACAGATATCCTCGAGACAGACACCTGATGGTTTCTCCCTTGGAGCAGAGCACGACATCCTTTTCAGAGGATGTACCATGGTACCAGTCGCTTTGCGAGAGGAGGTGCTGAGAGAGTTTCACAATTCTCCTTTGGCGGTACATCCTGGAGTGGCGAAGATGTACCAGGATCTCAGACGACAGCACTGGTGGCTGGGCAGGAAGAAGGCTGTAGCAGAGTTCGTTTCTCGATGCCTCACCTACCAATAGGTGAAGGCAGAGCATCAGGTACCAGCAGGCTTGGTACAGCCCTTGGAGGTTTCGGAGTGGAAGTGGGACGACATATCTATGGACTTCGTGACTAGACTTCCACGCACTTCCAGAGGTCACGACTCCATCTAGGTGATTGTTGACCGACTCACCAAGTCGGCACACTTCTTACCCATTAGAGAGCAGGGCTCAGTGGAGAGCTTGGGACGTCTCTACGTTCAGGAGATTGTGCGGCTCCACGGTGTGCCATCATCTATCATCTCCGATCAAGATGCTCGCTTTACTTCCCAGCTTTGGAAGGGGTTACAGGAGGCGTTCGGGACGCAGCTACTTCTGAGCACAACCTTTCACCCTCAGAAGGATGGTCAGACAGAGAGGACCATTCAGACTCTCAAGGACATGCTCCGTGCATGTGTCCTCGACTTTGGCCGTAGCTGGGAGGACCACCTACCCTTGGTGGAGTTTGCGTACAAAAAAATCTACCACTCCACCATCGGGATGGCACCGTACGAGGCGTTGTACGGCCGACCTTGTAGATCTCCATTGTGCTAGATAGACCCTGGGGAGTCAGCACTGGTGGGACCGGAGATGGTCCAGGCCATGACAGAGAAGGTCCATGTCATCCAGGAGCGGATGAGGACAGCTCAGAGCCGGCAGAAGTCATATGCTGACAGGAGGCGGAGGCCACTGGAGTTCGAGGATGGCGACCACGTCTTCTTGCGGGTCTCACCTCGACGTGGTTTTTAGAGATTTGGCCGAGGCGACAAGTTATCTCTGCGCTTCATCGGACCCTTCCTAGTCGTCAGCAGGGTTGGCGAGGTGGCTTATCGCTTGGCTCTGCCACCTCAGTTACACCGGGTGCACGACGTCTTCCACGTATCTCAGCTGAGGAGATACGTGCACGACCCGACGCACATCATTGACCATGGGGAGCTTGACGTTGATGATGGGGCAACTTTTACAGAGGTCCCGGTGGAGATAGAGGATCGACAGGAGCGGGTCCTGCGTGGGCGATTGATTTCTCTTGTGCGCATCAGATGGCAGCACGGGAACCTCCAGGAGAGCACATGGGAGCGGGAGGCTCAGATGCGTGCTCAGTAACCTCATTAGTTTCCCTAGTTTTTGATGTATCTTTACCGGGACTTAAGGCCCTGAGGTGGGAGTAATGTAAAGACCCGTAAAATTCAAGGGAAATTTTTTCTTAATTTTCTTTGGAATTTTACAAGAGCGCGGTTTTAGACGGCACCTGATTCTGAGGCCCGGAGTGCCCCGAATCATTTTCCAAAGTTTGGCTCGGGTATGTTCAGTGAACGAACGGGCGGGAATTCCTAAATTTTGATCCGGTGCTCGGAATTGAAATCCGAGGACACCGATGAACTCGCAGCGCCGATATTCACTTAAGAAGACCTTTTCCGAAGTTGCGTTTGCCTAGGAGGAGTTGTTTAATTTTCTGGATGAAATGAAGAGTAAAATAAAATTGTGATACAATATTTATTTTATATCTTGAAAGTGGTTAAAATATTTTTTTGGAAGTTGGGTGGTTTAACCACCTAAGAGAGGATTAAGGTGAGGAGGGGACCACCCGAGCCCCACCTTTTCAAATTCCCTAACTCCCCTCTCTCCCTCTTTAACGCTTGATAACTTAACACTTAATTAATTACACAACTCATGTATAATTAATTAAGTGTTTTGTTTTTCAAATTTAAGATTTTGAAATGCTTGGATTAGTAAATAAAATAAGGAGGGACCTTATTTTATTTGGATTGTTGGGTGAAGTGTGGAAGAGCTTTGGAGAGAAGCTAAAGAAATCCTCCACCTTCTTCATCTCCTTCGTGGAAGAACGCGAAGAACGTCCGCCGCCCATGAAGAACACCGACGATGACATCTTGACTCGTCTTCTCTGATTGCTTCCTCCTTGACTTCTATGTCTTCTAACCGACGTCAACAAAACGATGACCGCTTCCCACGACTACGTCAACGTGCGACTATCGAGGTAGGGGTTGTTGTTGATTATTTATTTATTTATTTATTCTTGTTCGTGGTTCTAGCATGACAAACATGAGGATATTTAAATATGTGTTATTGTTTAACATGAGGGGGGCCGGACCGCATGAACACGGCCGAACCCCCTCCTTTGTTCTTGTTGATTTATCTTGCAGATGAAACAAGATGGAGTGGTGCCGTCGCACCACGCGGAAATTCGCACCGTG
Organism: Viscum album; assembly: GCA_963277665.1. NCBI lineage: Eukaryota > Viridiplantae > Streptophyta > Magnoliopsida > Santalales > Viscaceae > Viscum > Viscum album. The sequence continues at coordinate 1,915,147,162 of OY728155.1, forward strand.
GAAGAATCATCACGAACGCGACGCCGTCGCGCTGCGTCGAAGGGAATCGAATGTGCCGCGGCCGAAGAGGGGCCGCGGCGGTGGGGCACGGTGCCGTCACACCACGCCGGACGATGAACACCGCGGCCGGTTCTGGGCCGCAGTGAGACGGGAAGACCGGCGGCTCGCCGGTCCGCCGGTGACGGAAGCCGGAAGCGGACCGGCTTGCCGGTCCCGTTGGAGAAAAACCGGCCGGCCAGGTGGCCGGCCGGAAGGTCAAAGACCGGGGGAATTTAATTCCCCCGGTCAAATCTCAAAAGCCACCACCATTTATGAGGGGGGCGGTTTCATTGAGGGAGGGCAGGCGGCCCCCAGTTTCCTCAAGCAGGCCCCCCACGAGGGGGGCCGGTTCTCCAAAAGGCGCGGCTAAAAGCCGCGCCACCGTTTTGAAACAGCAGAGCTTAGCCCCCCGCGCGTGACCCCAGCGGCGCCAGGCCGCGCCGCTGCTGGCCGGGACACGCCGCGCCGGACCGCCGTAGGCCGGGCCGGGTCGGACCCGGGTCGGGTCGGCCTGGACCCGGACCCCCCGTTTTCGAGACAGATTCGGTCTTTTGGCCATAAATTCAGCCACGGACCTCCGAATGACGAACCGTTTGCGGTAACACGATCCTTGGATTGAGACGGTCGTTTCGGTATATTACACTCAGGGTTTTGGAATACTTTGAGTTCGGCTGGGTTGGTTCGTACACGAAACCAACCGGGCCTTTGGAGCGGAAACACTCATATCTTGAGCTACGAACGTTCGATTGACGTGCCGTCAGCTTTGTTGTGTTCCTCTTAGTGAGACGGATCTTTTGGCATACTCCGCCCGAGGTTTGGACGCAGGTGGAGTACGGTCGGGTTGGTTTTGCCTTAAAAACCAACCGGGCCCCGGGGACGAAAAAGCCAATAACTCTCAGACCGGGCGTCCGATCGACGCGCCGTCTGTTGCGTTGAGTTCCTGATGACGATACGGAACTTTTGGATACATCAACTCTGGACTTTGTGACAGTTGATGTATCAGCCTCTCGGATCGTGGAGCGGATCCTCCTGTACGAGCTTGCTGTGTGCGGGAACCCTAGTACTGGCTGCGACTGTGACTACTACTGCTACTGCTACTGCTTCTGTGACTGCGATGACGAAAGTACAGAGATCCTGTGTGGATTCGATGACGACGACTACAACACTCAGCGATCCTACGTGGATCAGTGCTACAGGTCCTGTGTGGGCCCGATCCTGTGTGGGTCCGATCCTGTGTGGGTCTTTGCTCTCATCGGTCCTGTGTGAACCAGCGCCTACAGGTCCTGTGTGGGCCCGATCCTGTGTGGGTCTTTTGCGGGGGTTAGTTACCTATCGATCCTTCTTGGGTCCGACGACTTAGATGGATCAGAGATCATCTTTATCATCTTTTGAAGAAGTATACCTGTGTGAGCTGAATCCTGTTGCTTTCCTGTGTGGAATACGTTTACTTTCCTGTTTGGATTTCGTTTTTCTTTCCTGTGTGGAATATGTTTACTTTCCTGTGTGGACTGAGTTGTACTTGGGCTCGGAGGTTGGAGCATATTTGAAATTGATGACTTAGGTATATGTATGGGCATATACCTAAGCAGTGTCGGTTGTTACTTCGTGATTGTAACTTTCTTTGTGGTTTATCCTTTGTGGATTTTGAGAGACCTTCAGGGGTCTCGGGGTCCCTACTGAGTAGCTTATACTCACCCCTGCATGGGCTTTGCCCGCACTACGTTATGTTGGTTGAAGACGACGGACAGCGTTGATCTTAGCTGAGGCTTGCAGAGCAAGATGGTACCTGGAGGTGGACCACTGTGCGGAACGTGCTCGGAGCGGACGGTGGGACCCGTGGAGCAGTGGAGCTATCTGTACCCACCCTTCAGGTGGGATTTCCAGTGGACAGCTCGGTGTAGCGTCTTTTACTTTACAGTTGTTGTTTTCCCTTTCGAGTTGTACTTTACTTTCAGTTTGGGTTTGTATACTGGCCCATTTACTTTTCCGCACTTTCAGTTGTACTCTGCTTTTTCTTAGTGTTTACTTTCCGCTTGCTTACTCTGTGGTGTTTGTTTACTTTACAAGGGCATTGCCTTCCCTTTTTACCGGGATTTACGCCTTGGTGCTAGTCGCCAGTGTAGAGACCCGTATCTTGACGTACATGGACATTACATTACTTTTGCGGAATACTTAGTACATAACAAAAACACACACACAAGGATCGTAATAGTTTAGTGTCTTTGGAAACTCGGAATATAATCTTCTAATCCTGGTGAAAGATCTTCAACATCTCCCATAAAGATCTTCCCTTTTTTTTACCTAAAACCTTTCTTTATATCCTGGGGAAAAGAAAACATAAAAGGGTGAGCTCAAATGCTCAGTAAGGGTAAACAACAGAAATATCAATCACATCATATTCAAAAGAACATAACATTTCAGAAATCTTAACTTGCAAAAGAGAGCATAATTTCATAACATGGGATAAATCATAGTAGTGAAATGTAATCACAATAATCATAACTTAAAACATGAAACTTTGTGGCATTCACACATAATCATAGAGAATAATTTCTTGTTAGTCAAGACTCATTGCCAAGACTATCTTAGTGGACAAAGTCCCTTTCTGAATCGAGTAACCCTCGTTTCAGTCCTATTTCACTGAACCGGTATAACGTACCATTCCAGCCATGTCTATCTCATGAGATATAAAATCTTCACCCAATGCATTGGAGGGAGATATAGGTCCCACCCATCTTATAATGAATCCTTTCTTATGTGTGCCACATAATCATAAATCATACATCATTGCATAACACATGTAACAAAAATGGGATTCTTGAAACATCATGACATCATAAAACAAACCATATAAGGTAAATGACTTCATAAAAATAATTCCCTCACAACATAATCAAATCAATGTAATAATAGGGATAAAAACAGAACCCTTTATTATCTTAGATGGAAAATAATTTTGATAAAACACTTGAACTCCATTCTTGAGGAAAATATCCTTTCTACTTCAAAAACACTTTTCCTTTCTTAACATGTCATACAATTTTAAACTAAAAGAAGTTGATTAAAAATAAACCTGAATACTTGTAAAGGAATTTTCTTGGAAATAATGTTTTAGAAATCCATTCACGCCGTATAAGTTAAAAAAAACATTCTTCGTACTTTTGTCGGAAAAGTCAAAAAGTACCTCGTACGAAAAACGACAAAAGATTCCTTTCATACATATTACTAAAAACTCACCGAAGGGTAAAAATGGATTTAAACAATTGTATTTGGATGGAAATAATATTACATATTGATGAAACATGGATGTGGATGATAAAATACACCCCAGTAAATGCCAAAGTAAAAACAATCTCAGATAAAAGTGAGATTGTGATATTTCCCCTTACCTTAGGTCTGACTTGCTTTGTAAGTGTCCGAACCTCCTGTATAATGGTTTAAATAATGTTATTGACTTATTCCAGAATCGTATTCATTGTTATGATATCATAAATGGTTCTCTTATGGCTTTATATTACCTGGTATTTTGTAAATTCATGTTAAAGTAGCATTTTGGGTAAAATCGCCTCATTTGTCGTTCGTGTTTTTAACTTGTAATTATTAATATGATTACTTGGATCATGATTACTTATATCCAGAATGTAAAACATGATTTATATATAATATATATTCAGAATATACATATATATATAATATATAGATAATGGAATGAAATACACCGTTCATGGAGACGGTAGTCCGTACGTACGCATGAACGCAGTTTTCGTTTCCTTATTGAATTGAATGGAATTAAGTAGATGACATAGGTATAAATATACATAAATCCAGTATCATTATTATGTCATATATTTCATTAGTACTTATTATATATGCTTTATAATCATTCATGAATGGTTAATGTGGAAAATGAATCTCATCGCGTCGTGGAGACGGTAGTCCGTACGTACGCACGAGCGATGATATCATTCCCATGGTCGTGGAATTGTGTTAAAGTGTATGAATATTATTTCAGTATCAATATCACTTTATAATAATCATATATAGTTACTCATTACACCATTATACCCATCCTATTAAGGTGGTGGCGGAAAATAGATTACACCACGGCGTGGAGACGGTATTCCGTACGTACGCACGCGCGGTGATTTCATTTTTCCGTAGGATGGATAGAAGGTGAATTAGGGTTGTTTCATACTTATAATAACATATCAGTATATGAGTGATACTGATGTTATTAATTCATAATGAAACAACCTATGAAGAAGAAGTGGAAGAAGAAATAAAGATGAAAGAATCGGTAATTACCTCTTCTTTGAAGCGCCTCTTTGAGACCTCCTCTTAGGGCACTAAAATTGGTCTTTGAGGAAGACACGAACCTCTAGGATTATTCTAGGGAAGTTTAGAAGAGATTTTGGTAGGTGTTTTCCGAGCTTGAGTGCTCAAATTGGTGTGAGGAGGAGGGGGAGGAGGTGTCCTTTTATAAGGGAGGAGAGGGGCACCTTAGGAATATCTCAAAATATTATTTTATATTAAAGTCAAAATCGGTTTATAATGGTTCCAAAGGGTCTTATTTCGAAGCTAAAGTGGGGATGGGTTGAAATCCTATCATCCAATAGGATTTAGTCAACTTTAGGGTATTATTTTAACCTTATCAATTAGATTTAACTCTTAGTTAAATAATTTAACTTTTACCGTGTCTTTTTGTTTTCTTTCACTATATGGTTAATACACTTACTATAACATGACAAACGAACCCCAAATTGTTTATTATTAATATATATCCCTATCTAAGTCATTTGGACGAACCTTAGATTTTTAGGAATAAAATAACAATTAATAATATAATATTTGATTTAAAAACTATTTTGTGTCAATTTTGACACTATTTGATATATGATTTTTGTGAAAGTCATAACAGAATATATGTTCGAACCAAGTTGATTAAATCAACACTAATATATCATAGTAACCTATAAAATTAGTGTAATTCATATAAAGTCTCAAATTACATTTATTGTAGTGTTTATAACATCAATTATGTCAATATTTCATTAATAAGATAATTACGACATCATCATTGTGTCATAAATAAATTAAATTATTTAATGTCTAAAAATTACAAATAAAAAACCATTATGTAGGAAATCTTTTTAGATTTCTAATTAATATTTATAGTCGAATTTATCTTATATATAACCCCATATGAAAAATGTTTTAGTAAATAAACTTTGATTTTAACTCTTTTAACTCTTCTTTGAATTAAATAATAATAAATGTCCTAATCTAATCCAAGTGGGCCTAAATGATAATATTTTACACTTAAGGTTGTTTTTGGTCGAGATACACTTGTCCAATAGAATTAGGTCATGTTTTAGGGTAATATTAATATCATTTTTACCCTTAATTACCCTATTTACTTTTAACCGTGGTAAATAAAAGTAAAAAGTTACTATTCCCCAAAAATTATTTTCATCTCATTGAACCACATTTTACTTACTGAAATCAACCGTGTCTCTCAGATTTTTGAAATTCCATTCACAGAAGCAGTAAAATTACGTTTTATGAAAAATTCAGTTTTTTAACTACCACTTAGTAGTTTCATTATTCATCAAAAATTGATGTTTTTCAGAACAATGCCAAAATTTCATCCTAAGCTATATTTAATATTCCGAATTCAAAAATGAAATATATTTTACCAAATTCATATCATATAAGTTTCATTAATTAATTTTATAATTAAATCCCGCTGTTAAAATAAATAGCGTGTTTTTAGGAAACAATATATATCAAAAGATTGACACTTGATTATGTCTGGTTTAAATGTGAAATTACATCCAATGACCAAAATTGTATTAAATTGTAAAAATATATTCTAAATATATTTTAAAACCACTCAAATTAATAATTTATCACTTTTAATTATTTCGATTAAAAAAGTTGTTTTTAATTATAATTTAGTAATTTTCACTATTCATCAGAATATGAAAGTTATCCGAAAAGTACCAAAATTTCACCTTAGGCTAAATTCGATACTCCGAATCCAAAAATGAAGTCCATTTTGAGAGCCAAAGTTTCGAAAATTTAAAAAGTGGTTATTACTATTCATAACGGCTAGTTTTAATAATATTTTAATAGCATATCGTTGTTTCATGAAACTCAGTATTGCGTACTACACACGCTATCGAGGAAGGTTGTGATTGCGTGTAATGCAAGGAATGTCAAGGATGCGTGTTGTGCAAGCTCCTTTTGGTGTAGCGTACAACACAAGACATTAATAAAATTAAAAAGAATATTTTTCGTAAAATCTCGGGCTGTTACATTCTACCCCCCTTAAAATGAATTTCGCCCTCGAAATTCGTCGGGGTTATAAATGGTTTACTATTCGAAAGTTTCTTTAATAGAAACCCACATCGTAAAAAGGAATACCAAAACTTATCTTTAAAAAAAACTATGAAACCAAACGGTTACCCAAATAAACTAATCACTGGGTTTCCACATAGGTTAAAATATGGATATGGAAGAGTAATCTAACCATCATGTTTTGATGGAGTGTGGTAGAGAACATGGCTATGGAAAAGCCAATAATCACAAATCCATAAATTTGTGACGATCTAAGGTACCATCCGATTCATCAGGTATAAGATCACTAGGACAACATTTTTTTGGTTTTCAAGATCGTTTCCCTAAAGTTGAAGAATTTTAATTAGAATAAATACTTACTTTATTTTGGTACAATCGAACTATTGTTCGTGCCTTGAACAATTTCCACTTCATCTCTTAAATAAATGAAGTTGAATTTGTTATTCGTGAAGTGTTAGCAGATCATGTGATAGAATGACGGGTCATTCCATCTGTCTCAAACAAAAGGTTAGCAAAAATTATATACATAAGTTGATCTATAGTGAGATTAATCATATATGGTTCCTAAAATGGGCTGTCGCCCGTCCTGCAGGTTGTTCTTTTTCTAAAGCTATATTACTATAAAATCCCATCAATAATATCGAAAAACATTTTATCCTGACTTATGTCCAACATAATCCATTCTAATCTTTAGGCTTATCTAAAATACTTCGGTCAAGGCTTATAGTATAAAGAAAATGATTACTTGAAATGTCACAGAATAATCACGTGAATGCCATCATTTATCCCCCATATATCATAAGATATATCTTGTTGGTCAAATTCCAAACATTCAAAGTCCTTAATCATGTATTCTTTTGAATACCTTAGTGAAAACATGAATGCAATTTAAAGTTAACACTTTCCACATACCAAAATCCTCAAAATTCTATATACTCAAACCATGATATCACTTAGTCCTTATATCAATCATGAGCTCATGAATACTGTCAAATATTTCGTTTTCTCGTTTTCCCTTCATTATGCGCATATCATCTTATTTCCAATAATATCTCAATCACTTTGAATACCACATCAATAAATATTGCAATACTCAATGATACAACATTATTTTGGAATCCCATTACATAAACACTTAATCATTCCACCACATCGTTTTCATATTCAATATCTCCAATAGTGATCACATGTGACTTCCCTTTATCCTTTTCCTTAAGCGGTTGCTCATGTCGATCATCACTAACCCTTGGATTAGGGAATTTATTAGCACAATGCCCCATTTCCTTGCACTTGAATCATTGAAGTGTTTGGTTTATTCACATCATTAGAAACCCTTTTTCCATTACTTCGACACTCAACCGCTCAATGACCTTCTTTTCCACACTTAAAACATTTTATAGTCCCTTTAATACAATATCCACCATGCTTCTTTCCACACATTGTGCATAAGGAAACATTCATCTTCTTTTCACCATTATTCTGAGATTTCTCCTTGAACTCCATCTTTCGTTTCTTGTCAAAACCATGAGATGGATATGTAATACCAACATCCATTTCTACCTTGATAGCACAATGCACAATTTCTTCATAGCTACCGAAGTCTCTTATAGCTAATGCCCTTCGAAGACAAGGTTTTAAGCCACTGAAAAATCGATCAACTTTACTTTCAGGTTGGATGATAATGCCAGATGCATACCTTGTAAGTCTTGTAAAATTCGCTTCGTATATACCAACAGATTCATCATCATTTTGCTTTAGTTCAAGAAACTCCTTCTCCATCTTTGTTCGAAGAATACGAGGGAAGTACTTATTGAAAAATAAGTTCTTGAACTCGTCCCATTCCATGGACTCAATTTCAACTCTTTGCCTTGTATTCTTGATAAGATTCCACCATTGATCAGCATCACCTTCCAAACGATATACTTCTAAGATGACTTTATCATGTTCAGAACATTGAAGAACTGAAAATATCTTTTCAGTGGTACTGATCCATTGTTCAGCAATAAGTGGATCAGAAGACCCACTGAAAGAAGGTGGACGTTTCCTCATGAAGGACTCAATAAAATATTGTTCCCTTCTCTGCTCATTTGGAAGTCCAGAATGATTCATAGCTTGTGTAAGTATAGCAATAAGATTTTTTCACTCCATCTCCCATAACATTTGTTTGTTCAGGAGGACAATCATTGCATTGTCCATTGCATTGATCAACGCGGTTCCTTCGGGTTCCATCCATCGTCTAAAACCCAAAAAGAATAGTGTGAGAGGCAAAAATCATGCTAGGGAAAACAACATAATAAAGGGGGAGTACCTTCAATATCTAACATCTTAGGTTTAATTCTATGATCGTTAGCGTAGTTCTAGTACTATAACCTATACGTATACTTAACCTTAGGGACATCCCTAGACATACCGTAGGAATATCTCTATAGATCTCACTAACGTTTTCGCATCCTAGTTTCCAAAGGTTGACTAAACCTTTCCTCTGATACCAACTGTAGAGACCCGTATCTTGACGTACATGGACATTACATTACTTTTGCGGAATACTTAGTACATAACAAAAACACACACACAAGGATCGTAATAGTTTAGTGTCTTTGGAAACTCGGAATATAATCTTCTAATCCTGGTGAAAGATCTTCAACATCTACCATAAAGATCTTCCCTTTTTTTTACCTAAAACCTTTCTTTATATCCTGGGGAAAAGAAAACATAAAAGGGTGAGCTCAAATGCTCAGTAAGGGTAAACAACAGAAATATCAATCACATCATATTCAAAAGAACATAACATTTCGGAAATCTTAACCTGCAAAAGAGAGCATAATTTCATAACATGGGATAAATCATAGTAGTGAAATGTAATCACAATAATCATAACTTAAAACATGAAACATTGTGGCATTCACACATAATCATAGAGAATCATTTCTTGTTAGTCAAGACTCATTGCCAAGACTATCTTAGTGGACAAAGTCCCTTTCTGAATCGAGTAACCCTCGTTTCAGTCCTGTTTCACTGAACCGGTATAACGTACCATTCCAGCCATGTCTATCTCATGAGATATAAAATCTTTACCCAATGCATTGGAGGGAGATATAGGTCCCACCCATCTTATAATGAATCCTTTCTTATGTGTTCCACATAATCATAAATCATACATCATTTCATAACACATGTAACAAAAATGGGATTCTTGAAACATCATGACATCATAAAACAAACCATATAAGGTAAATGACTTCATAAAAATAATTCCCTCACAACATAATCAAATCAATGTAATAATAGGGATAAAAACAGAACCCTTTATTATCTTAGATGGAAAATAATTTTGATAAAACACTTGAACTTCATTCTTGAGGAAAATATCCTTTCTACTTCAAAAACACTTTTCCTTTCTTAACATGTCATACAATTTTAAACTAAAAGAAGTTGATTAAAAATAAACTTGAATACTTGTAAAGGAATCTTCTTGGAAATAATGTTTTAGAAATCCATTCATTCCGTATAAGTTAAAAAAAACATTCTTCGTACTTTTGTCGGAAAAGTCAAAAAGTACCTCGTACGAAAAACGAAAAAAGATTCCTTTCATACATATTACTAAAAACTCACCGAAGGGTAAAAATGGATTTAAACAATTTTAGTTGGATGGAAATAATATTACATATTGATGAAACATGGATGTGGATGATAAAATACACCCCAGTAAATGCCAAAGTAAAAACAATCTCGGATAAAAGTGAGATTGTGATATTTCCCCTTACCTTAGGTTCGACTTGCTTTGTAAGTGTCCGAACCTCCTGTATAATGGTTTAAATAATGTTATTGACTTATTAAGGAATCATATTCATTGTTATGATATCATATATGGTTCTCTTATGGATTTATATTACCATGTATTTTGTAAATTCATGTTAAAGTAGCATTTTGGGTAAAATCGCCTCATTTGTCGTTCGTGTTTTTAACTTGTAATTATTAATATGATTACTTGGATCATGATTACTTATATCCAGAATGTAAAACATGATTTATATATAATATATATTCAGAATATACATATATATATAATATATAGATAATGGAATGAAATACACCGTTCATGGAGACGGTAGTCTGTACGTACGCATGAACGCTGTTTTCGTTTCCTTATTGAATTGAATGGAATTAAGTAGATGACATACATATAAATATACATAAATCCAGTATCATTATTATGTCATATATTTCATTAGTACTTATTATATATGCTTTATAATCATTCATGAATGGTTAATGTGGAAAATGAATCTCATCGCGTCGTGGAGACGGTAGTCCGTACGTACGCACGAGCGATGATATCGTTCCCATGGTCGTGGAATTGTGTTAAAGTGTATGAATATTATTTCAGTATCAATATCACTTAATAATAATAATATATAGTTACTCATTACACCATTATACCCATCCTATTAAGGTGGTGGCGGAAAATAGATTACACCACGGCGTGGAGACGGTATTCCGTACGTACGCACGCGCGGTGATTTCATTTTTCCGTAGGATGGATAGAAGGTGAATTAGGGTTGTTTCATACTTATAATAACATATCAGTATATGAGTGATACTGATGTTATTACTTCATAATGAAACAACCTAAGAAGAAGAAGTGGAAGAAGAAATAAAGATGAAAGAATCGGTAATTACCTCTTCTTTGAAGCACCTCTTTGAGACCTCCTCTTAGGGAACTAAAATTGGTCTTTGAGGAAGACGAGAACCTCTAGGATTATTCTAGGGAAGTGGAGAAGAGATTTTGGTAGGGTTTGGCCGAGCTTGAGTTCTCAAATTGGTGTGAGGAGGAGGGGGAGGAGGTGTCCTTTTATAAAGGAGGAGAGGGGCACCTTAGGAATATCTCAAAATATTATTTTATATTAAAGTCAAAATCGGTTTATAATGGTTCCAAAGGGTCTTATTTCTAAGCTAAAGTGGGGATGGGTCGAAATCATATCATCCAATAGGATTTAGACAAGTTTAGGGTATTATTTTAACCTTATCAATTAGATTTAACTTTAAGTTAAATAATTTAACTTTTACCGTGTCTTTTTGTTTTCTTTCACTATATGCTTAATACACTTACTATAACATGACAAACGAACCCCAAATTGTTTATTATTAATATATATCCCTATCTAAGTCATTTGGACGAACCGTAGATTTTTAGGAATAAAATAACAATTAATAATATAATATTTTTTTTAAAAACTATTTTGTGTCAATTTTGACACTATTTGATATATGATTTTTGCGAAAGTCATAACAGAATTATATGTTCGAAACAAGTTTATTAAATCAACACTAATATATCATAGTAACCTATAAAATTAGTGTAATTCATAAAAAGTCTCAAATTACATTTATTTTGGTGTTTATAACATCAATTATTTCAATATTTCATTAATAAGATAATTACAGCATCATCATTGTGTCATAAATAAATTAAATTATTTAATGTCTAAAAATTACAAATAAAATACCATTATGTAGGAAATCTTTTTATCTTTCTAATGAATATTTATAGTCGATTTTATCTTATGTATAACCCCATATTAAAAATGTTTTAGTAAATAAACTTTGATTTTAACTCTTTTAACTATTCTTTGAATTAAATAATAATAAATGTCCTAATCTAATCCAAGTGTGCCTAAATGATAATATTTTACACTTAAAGTTGTTTCCGGTCGAGATACACTTGTCCAATAGAATTAGGACATGTTTTAGGGTAATATTAATATCATTTTTACCCTTAATTACCCTATTTACTTTTGACCGTGGTAAATAAAAGTAAAAAGTTACTATTCACCAAAAATTATTTTCATCTCATTGAACCACATTTTACTTACTTACATCAACCGTGTCTCTCGGATTTTTGAAATTCCATTCACAGAAGCGGTAAAATTAAGTTTTATGAAAAATTCAGTTTTTTAACTACCACTTAGTAGTTTCACTATTCATCAAAAATTGATGTTTTTCAGAAAAATGCCAAAATTTCATCCTAAGCTATATTTCATATTCCGAATTCAAAAATGAAATCTATTTTACCAAATTCATAACATATAATTTGCATTAATTAATTTTATAATTAAATCCCGCTGTTAAAATAAATAGCGTGTTTTTAGGAAACAATATATATCAAAAGATTGACACTTGATTATGTCTGGTTTAAATGTGAAATTACAACCAATGACCAAAATTGTATTAAATTGTAAAAATATATTCTAAATATACTTTAAAACCACTCAAATTAATAATTTATCACTATTAATTATTTCGATTAAAAAAGTTGTTTTTAATTATAATTTAGTAATTTTCACTATTCATCAGAATATGAAAGTTATCCGAAAAGTACCAAAATTTCACCTTAGGCTAAATTCGATACTCCGAATCCAAAAATGAAGTCCAATTTGAGAGCTAAATTTTCTAAAATTTAAAAAGTGGTTATTACTATTCATAACAGCTAGTTTTAATAATATTTTAATAGCATGTCGTTGTTTCGTGAAACTCAGTATTGCGTACTACACACGCTATCGAGGAAGGTTGTGATTGCGTGTAATGAAAGGCAAGTCAAGGATGCATGTTGTGCAAGCTCCTTTTGGTGTAGCGTACAACAAAAGACATTAATAAAATTAAAAAGAATATTTTTCGTAAAATCTCGGGCTGTTACAGCCAGCCCCTGGCCTATGGAAGGCGGGCTTGGGGTAGTCACGGCACGAACCCCGAGGGCGGGTCGTGACATAAATTAATTCATTAAATATTTTTTATTAATAAAAAAATTATTTTAAAATATACATTTTGAAATTATAATCCAATGGGGTTTTATGAAATCCAACAAATTTACCCAAATTTTTTCAAGACCATACCAATTAGGATTTCCACAAAGAATCACATTAGGATTTTACCAAAATCTAAATCAAGAAATTCAATTAAAACTAATCCTTCAATTTCTTATTCAAGTGGAGATAAGAGATAAGGAACATGCCTCACAATGATTGGTGAAAATGAAGAATGAAACTGCATAACTTTGAGATCCGATCATAACCCATGTTCCCTTTAATAGATCTAATATGGTCTCTTCCCAATTTACATTACACAACATAGATCTTTCCAAAATGAATTACATATAAGGTTCTATGAGGGATAATAAGAATAGATTTAGAAATAAAATGGATGGATTAGTATTTACCAATGAATTTTGTCCTCTAACACACTTTTATTCAAATATCATTCACTCCTAGATTGATGGGGATTGTCTCTCAAGACATAGGAGAAAAATAAATTTAGTTTATGTAAGTGATTGTGAATTAGATTGGTTTTGGGGGTCTAATTCAGATTAGATCCACAATTTTAGAAGATAAATCTATATTCCTCGTGGTTAGGCCAGACCGTTGAAAAAACCATGCACTAACTATGCAATTATTCTTCTTAATCCAACCTATTGTATAATTGGCTCACATGGTGAGAAAAAATATGCATAATCAATTATTTTTACACTATTTCTAGTTTCATGGTTTCCCCAAGGTACACCCATGGTTTTTCCAAACCGTGTGCCAACCGTGTTCCTTCCTAGTAACCAATATTATTCCTTGCACAATTTTATGGAGATGGTTTAGGGTTTCAACTAACCATTCACAAACCATGAATATCAAAAAATTCCATTATGATATGTTTAAGCCCTTATGAACCTCCAAATACTTAACTAATAAAATATATAGAATCAAAATACCTGAATAGATGGCCATTTACCAAATATCAGGGGTGGAAATTTCTCCCCACTATCAGCCTTTCCATCCCTAGATAGTAGAAAACCAATGTTATCCTGAAATAGTTCAGGCCATTCATCCACCATTAACTTTTGAAAAGCCCATGTTTAGTCCAAAATTTAACTATTTTTCTATAAAATCATATCTAGACTAATGATTTTCCCATGAATGACATTATATTTCTTATCCAAAATCCATATTGGATCATGAATCAACATACCATCAGGATCTAGGTCAATGTGATTCTTTGGAGTTACATGGTCCAGATCATGTTGGAACTTCTTCAACTAAGATACAAGAAACCCATTGTGAACAAAACTGATATTTTTTTGGAAAAGGAAACTGATATTCCACCTGAAAAACTCATTCAGATATCTTAAAAGGGACTAAGTATTGATGCAAAAATATTCCCTACTTAGCAAAACGATGATTCCCAAGTCCTGGAGAGGTTACAAAAAATACATGATAACTCAAATAAAATGAAATTAGTTATTGATTATGATTTTCATATGATTTTGGAAATCACCAAGCCATCTCCACCATCTTTCTAATCAACTCAATATTCTATGTTGTCTCTTTCACAATTCGATGTCCAATATGTGAAGAATCACATATTTCCATCGAAAAAAGTAGAGAATGAAAATGACACCAATAAAATTATTTAAAATGATCTATATGTGTTGAGGCCCAATAACTGTTAATTTATGATAACTCTACCAAATGTATATTCTCATCCCATGAGCCTCTAAAGTCCATCAAAAAATCATTAATCTTTCCCTCCAATATTTGGATTATCCTATCATATTTTCTATCTTTTTAGGATGATATGTAATGCTTATAGTCCAATTTTTTACAAGGTATTACTGTAAGGATTTCATAAAATAAGATGTAAACCAAGGGCCTATGTCAGTTAAATAAAAACTAGAACACCATGAATATTTAAAATCTCTAAAATTTAGGTTTTTATAAAGTCTTCCACTCTATTATTTTCTTTAATTGGGATGAAATGAGTAGAATTTTCGAGTTATTCCACTATCACCCATATGGTTATATGTTTTCTAACCTTCTTTGGTATTCTGGTCACAAAATCTAAAGTTATCTACTACAATTTCGACCTGTGAATCATTAAATACTATAAAATTCTCAATGTTCATTGATTAAATTCCTTTACCTATTTATTGGTGAGGCTTCTTAAGACATGCTCCTTAGTATCTATTTTCATACCAACGAACCAAAACTCTACTTTCAAAACAATATAAATTTATTTAATCCCTGGATGAAAACCCCTTCTAAAATGGTAATTGGAACTGAAATGTTTTTTCTGAAAAGAAAATGTTACAACCATCCAATCTCTAAACCATAAAAATGAACTCACATCTAGTATCCAACCCTCATTGTTCTTCCTGCCATTGATTTCTGACCTCATAGAAACACAATAACGATCAAATGTCTTACCGACCCTATCATTATTAAATTAATTATGATCAAATGAAACTAGAAAGAAAAATGCAACATCACCTTGTTCCAAGAAATCTAGATACATATCCTTTATGTATGGAATTAGTTAACACTATTTCAAATAATCTTTACACATCTAATAATATGATTTCCTACTCAATTCATCTACCAAATAGTTTCATTTACCCAATGTATACATCAAGTTGAATTCAAACATCTTTAGAACTCAACTAGCATATGATGTGTAAAATTAAAATCTCATTGTTGGAGAATGTGTTTGAAACACTTACGATCAATAAACACTATGAATTTTTCCCCAAATAGATAATGAAACCAATTCTCAAAATAAGGGACCAAATCATCTAATTATAATTCATTTTTTTGGTATTTAATATCATTTAAAAATAACTTACATGATTTATAAGTAACAAAAATATTCACATACATGAGAACACATACAAACCCATATCTATATGCATCACAAAAGATGACGTAGACCATTCAAGTGTGTATAAATGTGTGGATATAAGATTATGTAATACTAAACTTATGTTCTGGAAAGGATTCATGGAATTCACCATTCCAATGAATGGGAATTCCATTCCTTGTCAAGGATTTCATCAATGAGGCCAAGTGTGAAAAATCATGCACAAAATGTCTAAAGTATCTTGCTAAGACAAAGAAACACTATATCAGAATGAAATTTTTTGGTGGTTTCCAAGAGATAAAAAACATATATGTTTTTATGATCTCTATAGACACCTTTTTAAAACATGAAATGGATAAGAAAAATTAACTCTTGTATCTAGAAATCACACTTTGATAGTATGTAATATGAAAACTGATCACATAAGATACCCAACACAATTAAAAAGTGTTTCTTGTGATCCTCTTTTATCATTGAATACATAAGTATATCATACAAACACCACCACTATGGAATCTAGATACTTCTAAAAAATAAAATTCATTAATTCCATAAATATGGTTGGTGAATTCATAAGAAAAAAGGTATAATTAAAAATTAAAAATATTTATATCTAATTATAAAATATATATTCAGAATATCCTCCTTCAAAAATTACAGTTGATGATATCCTAAATGTAAGTAAATATTAGAGAACAACTAGAATTCCCTCAATTGTTCAAACATATCATCTATTCTTGGAATATGATATATATTCCTTTTCATAACCTGGTTTATCTTACAATTATCCACAAAAGCCTAAGTGTTCCACCCTCCTTTTTCATACAAGAACTAGTGCTTCCCATATAGGTGTTCTCAGTCCAATGACCCCTTTACGTTTCAACACTCCCAAATAAAAATTAATTTCAACAAATTCTATTATTTCGATCTAAAAAGATGGATGAGAAATAGAAATGACCCCCATAGGAGATCAATCATAAATTCCATATCTCATTTTAGTGGAAAACCCATGAATTAGTTACAAAAACTAGAAGGAATTGGTCCATGATGTTTTTAAAATATCTATCCCATTCCCATTCACAGAATCAAAAGTCATCACTTCCAACTATTATGAGATAATTCTGACCAACAATTCTATGAGTCCTACTCTACTAGCCTTTACATATCAATCTTACCTAAAGGGATGCTTGATTCCATATAGATATGTGAAACTATCCTTTCTAGAATTCCATTTGATGTGATCCAAAAACGATTCCAACTTATCCATTCCTAGAATAACATTATAGAATTCCATATCAAGCAAACATAAATCCCCAAGAAACATGGCCCCATCAATAGTTATATAATAATTTTATATATTAAGGATAGATATGTTTTATGGGAAAGAGGATTTTGATGTTTCAAAATAAAATAAATTATCTCTACTTGAAAACCCATAATATTGACAGCCTGAGAAGAAATTAACGAGTGAGATAAACCTGTAAAAAATGACATTTTTGTAACGGGAAATTGAAAAGAATGATACTTCTCACCATCGATAGACCAAATTGATAGTCCATGATCACCATTTTATCCCCATACAATTTCTTGTTGTAATTTCCTCTTTGTAACCATGTTGAGAATGCATAGGTTGAGGAGTCATGGTGTTTATAGATTCACCTTAGATCAAAATATGCTAATTTTGATGAATTATTTATCTATACTCATACCATCGAAGCATAATATTCCGGAGAAACATGAGATGTTTCTCTAAAACCTGACCTTGGGGGTATATCACAATATTACTGAAGTTTCCCTATCTGGTTTCAACTATGAAAAGATTTTGGTGGTTCCCTATAATATAACGTCAACTAGTTGAAAAAAAATATAAAGAACATCCTCGCTTACTTTTCATTCATGAAGGAATGTTTACCAATCCTATGGCCTGATTCAGAGTTGTACCAACATTGTGGATATAGGTTCCCCTCTTTTGAATGTCCTTAACATTAGTGTTTACACATGTTACAATAAGAATAAAAATTCTCTCTGAAATCAAATTTATTATTATATCCCTTTCTAGAACCATTTCTCTTTTTAAAATTTAGGTATAATATGTTATTAAATGAAATAAGATCTTTTAGAGAATATATAGCCTTAACCTGGATAGAAAATTTTGTTCCTTTAAGGAAACACAAAAAAATATTCTTGGTAAAAGTGGAATAAAATCATTAATTTATCCACATACTCTATCATTGAGAGATTATCTTGTTTCAAACTAAATAAGTACATTGTTTTAGCAATTTGAAAGGCCTGTGGATAAAATTTCTTGTTAAAAAAAATTTCTCAAAAACCTCTCATGTCAGGCCCTGACCTAATTTATCCTAAATAGTCGATTCCAACCATTGGAATGAAAAATCACCTAGTATATACATTTAAATAAACATTAAGCTCTACTTGTGTTCCAAGGAAATCGAAGACAAGATTCATAATATTCAATCGTACCTCTTTTTCTTGTTTAGAATCCCCCTGAAAGATGGGTGGAATTTGTTTTTATAGTTGAACTAAATCATCCAACTTATGTGGTTTATCATTCTTATTAAAATTATCCATAACAGGAAAATCCTATAAAATTCTTTGCATTAGCTTCTGGTCCATCTATGCCTCTGGTGAAACCACATTTTTAGTAGTTGGCTCCGATTGATTTCTATGAGAGAAACCCGAAGAAAATGTCTATAACCAGAAAAAAATCCATCATTATCACTCATTATAAACTAAAATCTTATTAATTCAAATTTACAACATTAACACATATCAAAACATAGACTTACAAAATTCAACCATTGTTAATATTTTAATAATTTTTAAAAATACTCCCTCCATTCTTTTCAAATTAAACCATTTTCATTATTTCAAAAAATGAACACATTTTTCAATTTCATAAACTAATAATCATAAAATAAACAAAGAAATAATATGTGTGAGTATTAATATCAATTAATTCCATGAAACTCTCATTGGCTAAACCTGTGATGATGAGCTGAAAAATCACCTAGAAGTGTTTAAAACACTCATGTATCGAAACACCCTAGTAACACGAAGTTGAGTATAAATATGTTAGCTAAGACTTTGTATTATCAACATTTCAAGTTCCTGTGATCCTATCTCCATAAAACCATCCCAAGAGACATATTGGTACCATTTAAAAATGTTGTACCAAACATAATTAACTCTATTTATCCTGAAAAATGTAGATATATCGAACAAAGATGATAACATTTGTAACATCCCACCCTCCTCATTAGTGTGGGAAGCGATGTGTGTTGTCCTAGGCCTTAGATGAAATCCACAAGACACCAAAGGGTTGAATTAATTACATGATCCTCATGAAATTTTGGGGGATGATTTTTACTTTGAAATATTAAACATCTAAACTACATATACAATAAACAATCAAACTTCCCTATGATACATTAGTAAAAAATACAATTCAAAATATAACCAAAATAATAAACCAGATCAAATTAAAAGTGGAAACAAAAAGATATACTCAGATAGTACCAAAAGGAATCATAAATAAAAACTCCCAAGTGACATAAATCAGTAACACCAAACCTGCTCCCAGCTACAACTCAACATTCCATACCCATAGTATCAATAATCATCTCAAATGAACTGATATAACTTACATTTTCCCATGTCTCAAAATATTACTTATAAAAATCCATAGTAGTGACCAAGAGGGGAATGAGTCTAAAATTATTAGGATTTCTTCAATGTCTTCCCAACTGATTCCATGCGGTAAAAACTTGTTAGCACAATTTATATAAAGTATTTTCATGTAGTAAAATCGATTTACCGAAAATTTGTAAAAAAATTTCCATGAAAGCCGATAATCACCGAAAAACAATTATTTTACAGTCATTTGGGATACCCATAGAAAAATCTATACACATACCATGCATTCCCAGTTAATAGTTTCTTACTCATCATAGGTCTCTAATCTATCCCCATATTGTCACATGGTGACCAATAAATGGTTTCCTAATGGCACACACCCCTTACAAAGGGTCAAGTATAATGAAAATGAACTCATGAAATCCATGTATTCCAAAATATGTGTAAAACCATTCCAAAAAATATTATTTCACTAAATCATCTCAATATACAATTTCCGTGGATCAAAATGAAACCACAATTTTAAAATCAACATTTTAAATTTATAAACCAAAGGTGTTTTTTTGAAATACAACCAATTTCCCCCCTATTTTCAAAGAAAATGTTAGATGATATTTCCATTAAGTAACAAACAGGGATTCAAAAACAATATTTTTCAAAAAATTTAATTAAATATAATACTTCTTGTTTTAAATAAATTTTGGATTATATAGATGCCACCTATCTCACTACAGTTGGTGAAAACGATGAAAAACACTATATAAAATCAATATCTGATCAAAACCAACATTCCCATCAATATATCCATTAATTTATCAATATTATTTACTTCAGAAATCATAGATATATCCCTAAAAAATTAGATATATGGTTCCAAAAGTGACAAAAAGAATGGATCTTGGAAGAAAAATGAAGAATAAGCACTTATGAATCTGATCATCCAACACACTTTGATTCAACAAAAAATCAGTCCTAGAGTGATGGGGATCATCTATTAAGCCTTGGGAGAAAATGTAATTCAGGTTATTGAGGGATTAGGGAAGTGGAGTTAGATCATATGCCTAATTAACATTATATACACATTTTTAGAGGTGGAAAATATGTGTTGCATGGCTAGGCTGCGTGGTTTGGAAAACCATGTGCCAATAGCATGATAGTACTATCTTAATCTAAACTCTCACATGATTAACTCACATGGTTAGAAAAACCACATTCCAAAAATTATTTTACATCATTTTGAAGTTTTATGGATTCCCCTGGGCAGTCACATGGTTTGGATAAATATTATGAAAACCGTGTGCCTTTCTAGTACCCATTTTATTCTCTTACACAGTTTCTTAGAGATGGTACTCATTTTTGACTAAATGTTGAAAAAATTTACACCTCCATATATTACCCCAAAAAATTTAAAAACCTTATAAGATCACAAAAATTAACTTGGAAATTATATAAAATCTAAATGCATGAATATAGGTCCATGAATCTGAAACCGAGGGTGGTGCTTTCTCCCCACAATACCCCTTCCATCATCAGATTTTATAAAAATAGAGTTGTCTTGGTAAATTTTGATCCATTTCACCACCATTTTTTTATGCTCCAATATTTCTTTTTGAATCTTACTATGATTCCATAAAATTATATAACACCCAAAAAATCTAAAGTAGTAACACTGTATTCGATAGCGTGTGTGACACGCAATACTAAGTGCATAAGAGAATATAATATATAGAGGCTTTATAATATATTTAATATTTTTTAAAAAATTAACCATATTTTATTACTCGAAAATCTTATGACATTCAGTTATTATACGTCACACACAACAATAATTTTCTTCGATAGCTTGCATTACATTCAGAACATAGTTTTATGAAAAATAATATATTATTAAAAATTTATAATTTAATATATTGAGATATTAAATATCAATTATTAATAGTACTCAATAAATTATGAAAATAAATTGATTACAAAAATATTAAATGAAATCATTTGTTAAAAATTAATTAGAAATGAATATAAAAGACAATTGAAAATAAAAGATATATTTTATAGAAAATTATTTTTATGCCTATAAAGCTGTTTTATGCTAACAAATTAAATTAATTAAAAATAGTTAGTTATATAAATTTAATATATATATTATATATTCATAAAAATATTTTTGATATTATTTAATATATTCTATAGATAGAAGACAAGAACAAACCCAATTTTATGCATAAAATACCATATTTTTATTAAGGCCCTTCTATAGCCTTTTAATGGAGAACCTATTTTAAATTCAATTTTTCTAAGTATTAGAAATATTATATGTCCAAATAAAAATAAAATTTTAAATTGACACATAAAAATTATGTAGGGGTTAATTTTTGGTATTTTTCTATGAATATTAATTTTTTAAGGAATAATGAAAAATACTGAATTTTTATTCAAAAACTGCTTTTACATATAATTTATTTATCTATATAAATCATATTTTAAATTGTTTTTAATGTTTAAATGGATAATAATTTTATCAATTAATCTAATTTATCTCATTGTAATAAATTTCATCTTGAAATCGGGTATAAAAACATATCAATCTTTTGGAAATGTTTACTCTTAAAACTCGCATTGTCGTCCTGTCAGTGGGATTAAATTTCAGTTAATATCTTCAAATTATTTTATTAGAATGTGTAAAAATGGATTAAATATTTTAAATAATAATAATTTATAATTTATAATAAGGTTAATTTCATTTTTTCTATAAAATATTAGTGAAGTTAAATAAAATTAATTACAACGATTAAGGAGAACTTAATCTTAACAAGGGACTAAACCATAAACATAACGGCCCAGATGACCTAGAAAATTTTCCCAAATCAGTTATTATTTCCATATATAGAATATATAATATGGTGTATTAAATTTTTACTATTATTTGATCCACTAAAAAATGAAAAACGAGGGTGGAATTCCCTTTCCTAAAATTTACAAGAGTTCCACTCCCCCTATACTATAAAAGGCCTCCTCTCCTCCCACTTCCTCCCACATATAAAGAAAATATGGATTGAACAGTATAATCCCAAATATCTCCTCAACATCCCTTAAATCATTCTAGAATCCTCCACATGGGAAGAAATCCGTCCAAGGAAACCCTTTGTGGAAAACCAAAAGGAGTAACCTGATTTAGGGGCAACATCATTCTTCAAAAACATTAGTTTTATTTTCATTATACACTCCTTAAAATATTATTATTCCATGATTATACAATAGTACCAATATGATAAATATACTTTTTTGTTTTTAAGTTAATATTTCTACCTATAGTTACTCACAAATCCATCTAATGGGTAACTATGTTACAGTCTATGTGTATGACGAACTACCACCTCACAAAACAAAGCTTTTCATTTTTCTTTTACCATATTTATTGGATGGGAATTATGATGGACACAATAATTATATATTATATATATAATAATTAATTTTTCCTTATTATTCTGTAATTATTTTAAAATACATAACTTTCTACTTTATATTTTGTATAATGTGATTACAACATTTCTGCATGTGTGGAGTACTGCCTCCTAAAAGGGATGTGACTCGATCACATGACACTTAGAATGTATAAAGGATGAATTTAATTAAAAACACATGACATAAAGAAAATTTATATGATATTAATGACATAATTATATATTTGGATAATATATATATATATATATATGTGATTTTTTAATTACCCTTGCACATAGTAAAAATTGATAACGTCGGTCGTGGTTGGGTAGACTATCGCCTCTTCGACATGATGTGATTCATTTTACATACCAATAATTATATGTATATATATTAGTATATATTATTATATAACATTTTATTTATGATATAATGATCATTCTGGAAATATATAGTGTTAGTTACCATCTTTCCGTAGTGACCATTAAAAAATTGGAACGTTACTCATGCGTACGTACGACACACTGTCTCTATGATTATAATGTCAGTAAATTTTCCATAACCATGTCTAATTAATTTTTTAAAAGTATAATTTATTTATAAATATATTATACATTTCATTATTATTATTCTTAATGTTATATAATGAACCCTTTGTCCATAGTTGACCTACAAAAGTTGTTTTTGATACATAAACCAAATTTGGTCAAATCGCCCGATGTAAAATTAATTGATTTTTCAGTTCTATAAAACATGGTGTAAGTGAAATAAAAGTTATGATAAAAATAAAAAATGTTCTAAATGAATTAAATAATTAATATAAGTTTGTTATTCAGGAATATAAATACACTTGAGACAAATCGGATGCAAGGTAATGGATTTTTAACTCTCTTTTTACCTTCATGAGATAAATGTCATATTCAACACTTACATATTTTTTATTGTTTAAATAATACCCCTTTTTAAATATTATATCATTAATCCTTTTATTTCAATTGAATTTAAATATTTAATTTAATTTTGTTCCTTCATGAGGCTTATGATTTCAAGTGTTTCAAAGTGGTATGAGACACTTTATAATGTTTAAATATTATTTTCCTAAAGAATAATTTTGTGTGGTATTTCATTTCCATTCGTGGAAATTATATTAATATGTTTCCATAATCTCTTTAATTTTTCTATCCCCTACTTATTCATATCATTTTTTAGGTATTATCTTCATTTTCCCCTCATTAGTACTGAAATTGTTTTAGAAAATGTTTTTACGAAAAACTAACATCATTTATCTCTTTTGTCAAAGGTCCTGTTTAATTCTAAAACCCCGATTTTATAAAATGGATTAAAAAAAGGGTTTTATCATTAATAAATGATTTAGTAAATACATGTTAACCCTTTTTTACTTTCAAATTTGTCTTCAATGTAATATTTGTGTTAATCTCTGAAAAAGGATTTTTTATCCTTTTTACCACGAAAAAGGAATGTTATTCTTACCTCATACCACATGTAAATATTTTCACAACATCATATATTTGAAGCATACTTTTCATTTTTTAAATGTTACTTTTTAGTGAATATGTTTTCAAAAGTTATTTTCAATGAAATGGTTCTTCATAAGGTTGTTCAAAATAAACGATATTTTCCTCAAGAATGTTTTTTTGAAATATATTTTTATAGTATTTATATACAACAATGACAACAACCCTTTTTTTAATCCACTTGGGACATGTTGTATTAATACCATTATTATTATTCCATTGGATGGATTATGACTTATTGGGTCAAGGATAGTATTCACATTCACTTCCATGATTTCTTTTAGTCCTCTAGAAATATTCAATTTCATATGGCCATTTTACATTGAATTTACCTTAAATATCAATTTCAATTTTCACGGATATGATTATTTTATGAACAATATACCATTTTCATATAGTGTTTACTTTGAAAGTTATTTTATTATTTGAGGAGATATTGATAAATCTGAATTCTTTATTCGATATGAAAATTTGACAGGGAACATTATTTATTCATTATACAAGGAATTTTTTGTATATTCAATACACATATTGGGGACCATTTAAGAAAATCCCTATGAGTTAGGGATAAGTTAATGAATTCTCGTTGATGCATCGGTAGTCTCAGAGGATAAATTAGTTGAAAAAAATAGATGGTTTTCTACCAGATATGATAAACTGTCTTGTGAAAGGTATTATGGTACTAGTTCCATGTTCCTAGGAAATAAGACTTCCAATAATTAAGGACTTACCTCTTTTATTTCTTGTTATTATTCATCCACCATGTTTTGTATCGATATAACTATGGATACTATTCCTTTTGAGTTCATTAATTACATGTTTTATGTTCTAGTTCTTACCATGTCATTTTGGTTTTTCCTTATCTATTTATTTCAATGGAATGTGTTTATTGTTATTTTCCTTAACATGTTATTTACTCACTTTGTTCCCAATTATTGATTACATGGAATTGGTGGTTAGTTATTTTCAATTCCATGATTATTATTCTCATTGATTCATTATTGCTTCTACTATACTTTACCCTTACTGAACAATTTATCTCATCCTTATTTCGTTTTCTTTCCCCAGTAATCCAAGAAGTGTACAGTGAATCATATGAAGGGATATACTAGACGGAACAATGTTATGCTCTAATATTTTCATAGAAAAAATTATGTCATATTTATTGTATTCATTTGAAATACAAGAATAATGTATTTAGCTCGTTTACTAAGAAAAAAAACTCTTTGGTCCTTTAGGATTTGATTACCTATATTCCTGAAAATGTAATGGTAGTAGACACCAGCTTTAGGATTTCTAGGGCTCGGTCACTATATTTGGTATCAAATGATGTTTAGAAGTGACCATGTGAACTAGATTTTGGAACTCATAGATTAGAGAACATATCCATAAAGTATAATTTGAGTATAGGTATAGAACAACAACCTAGAATTTTTCTAAGGAATATATTATGTTGTTATTCATAGAAATAAATCCTTTTTTGGATATTACAAGTAGAAATTATTCTGGAAAAGATGTAAATAGGGGTAACAACTCAAAAAATGTGCATCAGTACTAACTTGGAATTAATTGTTACATGAAAATGGGACTTACTGTACACCTAGTTTGACACTTTTAGGGGATATGATTAGGATAATTCAAATTTTCCTTAAAAACCACTATGAATTATTTTGACAATGAATAAACTAGGTTTAAAATTTGGTGTTTTATATTGAAGATAAGATTTTGAGATTTATAAATTCTTCAAATGATATTATGGATAAATATTAGACCAAGGATGTATCTATGATAAAATAAGTGGATGAAGTATTTATGTATTACGTTTTATTGAAAACCTTTTTTAAAAGGCTCTTTAGCGATTAAACTTATGTCAATGATGTCTATCATATTTATTTTGGAAATTATATTAATAACATTTTATAAATAGAAAAGATATACACTGTGAGAAAACCCACCAAATCTGGAAAGGCTATGATACTTGAACACATGACTGAATCATGATAAGGGTTTGATGTCAAATACTAACCTACAAAATGTCCTGGTTAATATTTCATTGTTCTTAGTAAAACAATCTGATGAAGAAAACAAAATTATGAACCATAAATGATACTTCTGAGGTTTAGAGATTAATGTATTAACCATATGAGTTTTGGAAATTATTCAGACACAACTTGGTAGACTTGACACTCTTTTATGGTTCTTAACATCCATTATTTTTTTAGTTCTTTTAGAATCAATGTTAATTTTGGATACCCATTTATTAATGTAATAGATTAATTTTAATTTAATCAAAACATAACCAAAATATGAAACTATTAACATAAAATTAAAACTATCATGTAATTAAATTTCCTTATATTCTTAGTTAGTAAGAGAAGTTGTCAACATGGGGAAAATGCTCTCAAAAACATTTGTCATAATACCTTAATCTCTATTGAACTAATGGTCTTCTATATCATCCCATATTTATGTCTTTGATGCCCTAAAATTTATATGGATCATTAAATTATTTTGATTGATGACCTCACCCACTCCCTATAAATATTTATGATTTTCATCCTAAGAATTTATCTCAACATTACGCTAATGTTCTCCAACTTAGAGACCAAGTTAAATATTAGTCTAGGTGAACATTGAAATTTCTATTTTATCTTTTATTGAGGATTTATTACCAACCATTTTCATGATATGGGATTTAAAACATAAGAAATACCAAAAAATATATACCATCAAGATCAAGTTTAAATTTCAATAATACAATTTAATAATGTGGGGATAATGTAACACCTGAAAAATACCATGTAGGAACATTATACTCGATTGCATGTATGAAATGCAACATGAAGAACATAAGAGAATATAATATCCCAAGACATTATAACACATCTATTATTTTAAAAAATTAAATATATTTTATATCTTGAAATTTAGGTAAAATAGAGTTAGCATACATCACACGCGATAATGAGTTTCTTTAATGGCTGGCGTTACACACAAGGTAGAGTTTTACCGAACAATAATATATTTTTAAAATATTATTAAATAATATACTAAGATATAAACTAGCCATTATGAATATTATTAAGTAATTTAAGAAAATAAATGGTTTAAACAAATATGAAATGAATTTATTGGTTACAATTTAATTATAAATGAATATAATCGACAATTGAAAATAAAAAAAATTTATATTGAAAACTATATTTATGCTCACAAAGACGTTTTTCCTAATAAAGTAAATTAATTATAATCTGTTTGTGATATTAATGTTATATATATTATATATTTATGAAAATATTTTTTATATTCATCCAATATATTCCACATAAATAATATAATAACAAACCCGATTTTACGTATAAAATAAAATATTTTTATTAAGGCATTTTTTCGAATTTTTAAAAACGAACCTCTTTTAAAATTATTTTCTTGAACATTTATAAATATTATATGTAAAAATTAAATTAATTTTTTAAATATAAAGATAAAAATTGTGATAGGGATATTTTTTTGGTATTTAATGTGATGTTTCATTTTTTAAATGAATAATAAAAAACACCGAATTTTAATTCAAAATAGATTTTTCTTCTAATCAATTTATAATATTAAATAATATTTTAATTTTTTTAAAATAATAATTAGATAAATTTTTTATAAATTAAACAATTTTATTTCATTTTAATAAATTCCAAATTAAAATTAGGTATAAAAACTTAGAAATCTTTTTGATGTTTTTACTTTGAAAACCCGCATTTTCGTGCAATCTGCAGGATTAAATTTAAAATAATTTAGCATAATTACATGATTTGAAAGTGTAAAAATTGATTCAATATTTTAAAAACTCTTAATCTATAATGTATAATAATGTCAAATTTGTTCTTACCACAAGTATTACTAAATCCAATTAAAATTAATTATAATGATTACGGTGAAATTAATCATAACAGGGGACTAATGCATAAACATAAGTGACCAAATTACCTATATTATTATCCAATATCCCTTTTATGGTCATATATAGACCATATAATACCTTTTATTTAAATGAAAACATTATTAGATCCTTCTTAAATGTGAAAACATGGATGGAATTTCCTTTCTAAAATTTTACAGGAGTGTTACTCCTCCTCCATGATAAATAGGAATTCTCTCATCCCACTTCCTCACACCTCTCAAGAAACATTGTCTTGACCAATATATGACCTAATATCTCATAAAAATCTCTACATTTATTCTAAATGAACCCCTAGGTTTAAATCTATCCATGGAATTCCTTTGATGCAAACTAAAAGGAGTTACTCGATTAAGAGGTAACATATTTTCTCAAACTCTTTAGTTTTATTTCGATTATCCACCCATTAAAATATTCTTATTCCATTATCATATAAAATAAACTATCATTAATTTACCATTATATTTTTATGTAAATGGTTCAGACTAAAATCATGCACACTACCATCTAATGGGTAACAAACTTACTGTTTGGGTGTATGATGAAATATCATCTCACAAAATGAAGTTGTTTGCTTTTTTCCTTTAACAACATTATTGGATGGAAATTATTATGGAAATGATTTTTATATATGATATATATGATAATTATTATTTCCATATTATTTTATAATTATTTTAGAACACTTACCTTTATAATTTCCATTTTTTGTAAATATGATAACATTATTTGTGGAAGTGTGGACTACTGCTTCCTGAAAGTGATGTGACTTTATCACGTGATACATGGAATATAAAAAGGATTAATTTAATTATAAATATTATAGATAAAAAAAAAATTATAATCATGAAATAGTTTGATCTCGGTAAATTTAATTTATATATATATATATATAGCATTTTCTTTATTACCAATTCACACAAAAAAATATATAAGGTTAGTAGTAGATGTGTGGACTACCGACTCCTTGACATGATGTGATTAATTTTAAAAAAGAAAAAGTTAAATATATAAGTATATATGATTATATAATATTTTATTTATCATATAATGATAATTATGGAAATATATGTTATTTACCATCTTTCTGTAATGATCATTGAGAAATGAGAATGTTACTCATGTGTATGTACTGCCATCCTTCTCTGTGATTGTAACATCGGATAATTTTTCATAAACATATTTAATGATGGTTTTTAAAAGTAATATTTGTGTATAATATAAAAATTATGTAATTATAATTATTTTTAAGATGTTATATAATGACCCCTTGAACCATAGTTGACCTACACAAGTTTTTTTGACACATAACTAAATTTGTACAAACCACCCAACATAAACTTACTTGATTAAGTAGTTTTATAAAACATGGTATCAAGTGATATAAAATTTATGATAAACATAAAATATGTTCTCATGTATGTAAATAATTTTCATAAGTTTGTTATTTAATAATATAAATACATGCGAGTCAAATCAGACACAAGGTAATAGATTTTCATCTCAATTTTTTCATATGTGAGATAAATGACATATTCAGCACTTACTTATTTTGTGTGGGGTATGTATTGAAACTTTTGATATACTATAATACTAATCCTTTTACCAAAATTTTATTTCATTCTTTAATTTAATTCTGATGCTTCACAAGCCTTATGATTTAAAATGTTTCAAAGTTGTATGGGACACTTTGGAATGTTTGAGATTATTTTTTAGAAGAATAATTTTAGTGGTTTATCATTTCCATTCAAGGAAATTATATAACCATTGTTCTATACTCCCTTTAATTTTACTGTCCTATGTTTATTCATGAAATTTTTCCAGGATTACTACTATTCTTCCACTATATATTATTGAAACTATTTTAGTAAATGTTTTTATGAAACCCTGACTTAATTTTTCTCTTTAGTCAGAAAAAAGGTTTTACTCTAAAAACCCTTTTTTCTAAAAAGGTTTTCAAAATTTTTAACCTCTAAAATTGATTTATTAACTATATGTTTACCCTATTTTACTTTTATGAATATTTTGAATGGAATATTCTTGTTGATTTCAAAATAAGTCATTTTATAATCTTTTTACCATGTAAAAATAATGTTCTTTTCACCTCATACAACATGTATGGATTTACAAACCATTATTTCATAAAATAATTTTTTTTTATGTTTAAAGTGATCAATTTTAAATAGAATAATTTTAAAGTTTATTTTCAAAGAAATAGTTTTTCTAATGATTTTTCAAAACCAAAAGTATTTTCTTCAATAATTATTTTTTAAAAGATATTTTTAAAGAATTTATATTCATCAATGAAAAAAAACCCTTTATTTTACTCCACTTGGGAAATGTTGTATTGAAACCATCATTATTCCTTTTATGGATGGATTATTATTGATATTTCCATGTATAGTATTCACATTCACTTCCTTGATTCCTTTTATTCCCTTTGAAATATTCAATTTCCTATAGTCTTTTTATATTGAATTTCCCCTAAATATACAATCCAATTTTCATGGATATGATTATTGTCTAAACCTTATAACATTTTTCATATGATATTTTCATTGAGTGTTACTTGATTATTTGGGGTAATATTGATAAATATGAATTCATTTTTTTTATGGATATTGTATAAGTCACATTATTCATTCGAAATATGAAATGTTATTTGGATATACAATACATAGGTTAAGGCCATTTAAGGTAATCCCTATAGGTTCGACACTGGTTAATGCAAGCCCCTCGATGCATTGATAATCTTATGGGATGAATTAGTTTCCAAAATTATATGTGTTCCTACCTAATATGGTAAATCATCTTGTGAGAGGTCATGACGATATTGGATTCATGTACTTAGGAAAATGGCATCCGATAATTAATAATATCTATAATTTAGTTCTAGCTATTATTCATCGAAGAGATTTTACATCGACATATCTATGGATACAATTCACTTTTAGTTCATTGATTAGGTGGAATGTGTTTCGGTTTCTTAACTTACTATTTTTTATTTTTATTTATCTAGTTACATGAACGTCATGGGTTTATAATTATTTATCTTTCCGTATTATTTAACCAGTTTCTTATCAGTTATTGATCACATGGAATGTGTGGTTAGTTATTCGTCATGACATTATTATTATTATTATCATTGATTCATTATTTTTTCTAATATAATTTACCCTTATTAATAATTTAATCTCACCCTTATTTTTTTTCCTTTCTCTGAGAATCCAAGAAGCGTACTATGAATGATATGATGGGATATACTAGATGAAAAATGTTATCCTCAAATTTTTTTATTAAAATAATATATTGTGATTAATATATTCAATTTTACTACAAGACTCGTGTATCTATCTATTTTACCGAGACCACTAAACTATTTGTTCCTTTAGGATTTTATTCCATAAAATCATTCCAATGCAATTATAGTATACACCAGTTCAAATATTTTTGGGGCTAGGGAATGACAAATCCACACTATAGTGATTTTTTTCTCATGAATGATCTTCTCTTGCATATCCAGAATATATCTTGGCACTTTAATGAAGAAAAATTTTAGCTATAGTTCAATGTGATCCCATATAATCAAATGGTCATGATCATGTTGGTACATAATCAAATTGGATACATAAAACATTATGCATTGAAATAAACCTTGGTAGAACAGCTAGCCGATATTCCACCTAAACAACTCATTCAAGTATCTCAAAAGGTCCTATATATCGAGTTTAAAACTTAACCTACATACCAAATTGATGATTTCCATTCCATGGAGATATTTTAAAAAATATATGATCACTCAACACAAATAACAATGGTCACTGATGATGATCTATATAAGATTTATGATGAATATGAGCCGTCTCCATCCTCTTTCAGATAAAACTAAAATTCTATGTTGTCTCATGCACAAGTATATGACCAATTGGTGAAGTCTCACCCTTCCACCTAACAAAGTGGAGAATGAAAAGGAAACCCATAAATTGATTCAAATAGATAAATATATCTCAATACCTGATAATTTTAATTGTATGAGAACTCCACTAATGGTTTATTCTCTTTCCAGGAGCCACCAAATCCTTCATACATGTCATATTTATTTCTTCTAATGTTTTCATTATCTATTATTTTGAGGATGATACTACGTTCACATACTGAATATGTTCCAAGGGATTACAACAAGAATTTACAAAAATAAGATGTAAACCAAGGGTATATATTACATGAAATCAAGACTTGAACAACATAATTATTCACAATCTCTTGAATATAGGTTTTTTACATGTCTTCCACCATTTTAGTATCAAGAATTGGGATCGAATGAGTTTAATTTATGAGATGATCCACTATCACTTTTCTAGTATCATGTTTTATAGTCATATTTAATAGACCTTTCACAAAATATATAGTTACATACTCTTATTTCCATGCCTAAATAAGTAAATATTCCAATATACCCTTGGTCATTGATACTCTTCCTTGACCGGTGGATAGGTGAGGCATCTTGATACATACTCCACTATAGTTGTTTTCATGAAAATCCACAAAACCTATGATTTCAATGCCTTATATAGTTTTAAAATACTATGGTGAATGGTCTATATTGAATGGTGGTAGTAAATAAGTAGTTTCTATTGAAAACCAGAAGGTATACCCATATGATCTCTAAACCACAATACTGAACTTCTATCCAATTTTAAACCCTTAATCGTCTACCACCATTATGTTTTGACCCCATAGAAACACCATCAGGATCTTATGTATGAGAAACTCTATCCTAACCAGCTAAATTAGGAAGAAGTTAATCTAGAAATAAAAATTAAACATCCCCTTGGTCTGAGTAATCTAGATTCATATACAATAGGATGGACATTAGTTTCCATTGGCCCAAAGCCTCATTCTAGAACTGATCATTTTAATTCCTACTTAATGCACCCTCAACAGAGTACCCATTAATTGGTGTATACATTAAGTTTATGTAAACCATCTATTGATACTCCCACATCTACACTACCTTAAATTCAAATCCCTTTTGAGAAAATATGTTTCAAACGACTATGATACATAAAAACAATGAATTTATCAACAAAGATATTATGAAACCAATACTTAAAATAATAGACCAAAACATCCAATTCAAAATCATGTATTAGGTAGTTATTCTCATGTAATTTTAGTTTATAATGTTCATAAATAACAACATGATCTCCCTATATGATAAAAAATCCCATCTAAGATCCTGATGCATTATAAAAGACTACATATCCCTTATCAGTCTCTAAAAACATGAGGATATGAGATGATGTAATTCTTACATTAATTTATTGAAATTATTTATATCATTCATAATTCCACTGAAAGGGAACACCATTCATTATAAAAACTATAATCAATGAAGAGAAACATGAAAAGTCACATAGAAAACACATGTAGTATCTCATTAAGCCAATTAAACTATGTATTCCAAAGACATTCTATAGTGGATTCTAAGAGATAACAACTTATATATTTTCATGATCTGTAGAATAAATTTTTTTATAAATTAAATAGAAAAGGAAATATACCATTTCTATTGAAAAATAACACATCTATAACTTGGTATACAAACAATGGTCCTACAATATACCCAAAATGATAGCCAAGTATTTCTCATGATCTGATTTTGTCTAAGAATACCCCAGTATATGATCAAAAAATTCCACCACAAAGAACTATAGAAACCTCTAAAATATTCTATTCATCAATGATATAGATATGAATGGTTCATTAGTAAGACCAAAAGGCATAAAAACAAATTCACAATAGACATATTTTCTTATTAAAGTTTAATTCAAAATATTTTCTATTCAAGAACAAAGTTGGTGATATCTCAAATGTAAGTCAATCATAGAAAACCACTGTGAACCCCTCAATTAAAAATAACATCACATGTTCTTGGAAGTGGAAATAGATACTTTTTAGTAACTTGGTTAAGGATACATTAATCCACACAAATCCAGAGAGTTCCATCTGCATTTTTCAAATAAAAGAACCGATGATGCCCAAAAATATATACTCAGTTGAATAAAACAGGTTCTTTACAACTATTACTACCAAAAATTCAATTCCAACAATAATTTTGGTGTCATTAGATACGACAGAAGGAAATTAGTACTGGTACCTTATAGGAGATCACTTATAAACTCCATTCTAATTTTTAGTGGAAACGATAATAATTTTTCAGGAAAAACATCAAAACAAATTTCCCTGATGTTTTTAAAATATACTTTATCATTATAATTTATAAATGATATAGTTAATACTGCTAATAGGTAAAATAGGGTTCCAACCACAGGTGATAATATTCTTTCTCTACTACCCCTTATATCCCAATAACCCCTAAATAGGTTCTCAAAGCCATCAAGATATGTGAAACAAACCTTTCTAGCATGACAGTCAATGTTATCCATAAACGATGTCAACTAATCCATTCCCAAAATCAGATCATATATAAGCATATAAAGCATAATGAAATCCCGAAGAAACTCATACCCATAAATATTTATAGAAACAATTTACTCATAAATGATCAACATTATCTTTATCTAAGAGTACTTTTAATTTTAAACACAGAAGGTATAAAAAAAATCAATTTTAGGAGCCTCATCAGACTAATTTCTATGAGGCCTACTCAGTACCATTCACTCTAACTATAAAAAAAATCTTTTTAGTGTTACTTATTAATAACTAATGTCTTAGTGAACATAATTTACCACATCAACACATATAACAACATAGTTTTGGATCATTGAACCATTTTTAATATTTTAATCATTTTTTATGAATATTACAACCATGATTTTCAAAATCAATTATTTTCACTATTTTAAAAAATTAAAACTTTTTTATCCATTTCAAAAACCATTTAACTTTGAATGAACAATTAATTACTTTTGGGAAGTATTAAAATAAATGCATATCATGTGACTCTCTTTAACTGAACCCATGAAAATGAGATGAAAACTCACCATTATGTGCCTAAAACACTCTTGAAATGAGACACCTTGGTAAATTGATATTCAGTTTAAAGAGTAGGGTTACACTTTTTTACTCATCATTTCAAGTCCCTACAACTCATTACTATGATACCAAGTGAAATATTGATTCCATTTTTAACTATCGAACCAAATAAAATTGACAACATTTGTTCCAAAACAAGATATATGGACTGACTGAAGCGGATTCCATTTGTAACATCCCACCCATCTTCACTAGATTGAGAAGTTATGAGTTTGATACTAAGCATTATGTGAAATCCCCAAGACACAAAAGGATGGTAAAACATTCAAACGGCCTCATGAAAATTTGTGGGATGGTTTTTCCTTTGAAATATTAAAAATCCAAACTATATAAATAATAATAAACTAAACCTTTATATAATTCATGACTAAAATATAAAACTCAAAACAAAAACAAACTAATTAATCAGATTATAGAAAAAGTGGAAACAAAAATAAAGACTCAATGAGAACCAAAATTCAACAAGACTAAAAACTCCGAAGTGAAATTATCTGGAATTATGATACATTCTCCAGGCTCCAACTACCTATTCCATTCCCATGATTTCATAACTATAAAAGAAGAACTGAGATACCTTTCCTTTACCTATTTGTTGATAAATGACTTCAGAAAACAAAAAATTGATTCCAAGAAGGGGGTGAGTTTATATGTAACATAATATCCACAATGACTTCCTATCTCATTCTACTTAGAGAAAACAATTATGCGTAATTTATATAATATAATTTTAAAGAGTAAAAATAATTTATAACAAATCTGTAAACAATTTTCAAAAAAATAGATAACCATATAATAATTTTTTTAAAATCATTGGGAATACCCATGACCATGTGTACACACACATTATGCATTATCTATTCAATATTCTATACATTTGATCAGTCTCACATTGATCCACCAAGTCATCATAAGGTGACCAACACCAGGCACCCTAGTGACACACATCCCTTCAACAAGGTCATGTCTAATGAAATAAACTCACACCAACTATGTTTGTGAAAAAACATGTAAAAAAAATCCCCAAAATTTCATTCTTTAATGAATATTATAAAATAAGTCCCAT
Organism: Viscum album; assembly: GCA_963277665.1. Taxonomy (NCBI): domain Eukaryota; kingdom Viridiplantae; phylum Streptophyta; class Magnoliopsida; order Santalales; family Viscaceae; genus Viscum; species Viscum album. The sequence continues at coordinate 1,915,183,940 of OY728155.1, forward strand.
GTATTAAAAAAACAATAATTTAAATATCAGCATTTTAAAGTTATAAACCAAGGGGTTTTTATAAAATCCAACCAATTTTACCACTATTTTACAAGACAATACTAATTTTGATTCCCACCGAGAATCACAGAAGGATTTCAGAAAAACATTATTAAAAAAAATTATTTAAAAATATTCCATCAGGTTCTAAGTAAAGTGGAGATAAAAGAAAATCCACCAACCTCACAATGGTTAGTGAAAATAAATAACTACACTACTTAACTTTGAGATCCGATCACAACCCACATTCCTTATATTTGTTCTGAAAATATCTTATCATATTTTACATCACACAACATAGATATATCCCCAACATATTAGACCAATGGTTCCAAGTGGGATATGAAGAATGGGTATAGGAAGAATAAGTAAAAAACGGGTACTTATTGTTGAATCTATGTGTCCAATAATATTTGATTCTATTAAGAATCACTCTCATATTTATACGGATCATCACTTAATCCTTAGAAAAGAAGGAATTTGTATTATAGTGGGATTGGGTAATTAGAGGTGATTTTGCGGCATTATTTAGATTATATCCTCATTTTTAGGTGTTACAACTATACACCCCATAGTTAAGTTGCACAAAATGGAAAACCACGCACTAATTTTGCATTTATATTATCGTAATCTAACCCCTAACATGGTTGGTTCACATGGATAGACAAACCATGAGATAAAAATTCATTTCCATTTGTTTCAAGTCACCTAGTATCCCCTATGAACTTGCACATCTTAGATAAAGCATGTGGAAACTATGTACCTTCTCAGCACCCACTATCAACCCCTGCACAGTTTCCTTGAGACAGTGTAAAATTTATACAAATAATGTATAAACAAAAAACCTCTAAAAATTCCTCCAAATCATGTTTAAACCACTTATAGACTTCCAAAAAATCACTTAAAAATTATAATAACACAAAATACATGAATAATGGGTAATGTACCTAAAATAGAGGGTACTAAATTCTCCTCACCATTGGCCTTTTCATCCTTATAAAGTAAAAAATCAGAGTTGACTTGGACGATTTTTCTCCATTTCCTCACAATTTCTTTTTCATGATAATACGTTTCTTCCAAAATCTAATCATATTTCTATAAAATATAAAATATAATAATTTTTTTCCCATGAAATATATTCTTTTTCCTATCCACAATCTGTACTGAGGTATGAATCAATGTACCATCTATATTTAACTCAATATGGTTAAATCTAGTAAAAATGTAATGATCATGTTTGTACTTCTTCTATATTGATACATGATAGACATTGTGAACTAAACTAAGAAATTGTTGAAAATCCAACTGCTAAAACACCCCACCAACTCATTCAAGTATCTCAAAATGGCCTAAGTATTAAGGAGACAACACTCACTATTTACCAAAACACCAATTCCCATGACTTAGATAAGTTACTTTAAAACAAATTATCACTTACCTGGAATGAAAATGCTCACCCATAATGATCTAAATATGTTTTATAATAACTATGATATATCTCCATTTCCTTTCTGATCAACTAAATCTTTTGTGTTGTCTCTAGGAAAAAGTGAGGTAAAATTAATGATGTCTCACATATTTCCACCATGCAAAGTGAAATAAGAAAAGGAATCTCATAAAATAATTCAAAAGGATCCATATGTATTGAATCCTGATAACTATTATTGTATGGTAATTCTAATAAATTTATTTTCTCTTCCCTCAATCCACCAAAATTCATCACATAATCCCTAATAAAGTCCTTAGATGTTAGGATTTTCCTTTTAGATTTTACATCCATCTGAGGATGATATTACATGATCATAGTCTACTATGTTTGATTGTATTACTGTAAGGATTCCTCAAAAAGAGACATAAACCAGGGTTTAAAATTTGATACAATCGTGACTGTAACACAGTGCATCTTTATGATCTCCCAAAGGTAGATTTTTGACGAGTCTTCCACTATAGTAGTTTCATGAATCAGGATGAAATTAGCCTACTTTTTGAGATGATCCACTATAAACCATATGGCATCATGTTGTCTAAACATCCTTAGTATACCTGTTATAAAATTCATGTCTATCTACTCTCATTTCCACATGAGAATCAGCAAATAGTGCCACATACCCACATGTCATTGATCATATTCCTTGACCTACTGACAGGTGATTCATCGTGATACATAATCCACCAGATCTTTTATCCTACCAACACATAAGAAATGTTTATTTAATTATTTATACAGTTTTGTAACCCCGGGATGAACAACTCCTATCAAAAGGTGGTAAACATTAAGAAGTCATTCCTAACAAGAAAAAGTTAAGACCATCTGATCTATAAACCAAAATAGTGAAATCTCATATTGTTTATGACCCTCAATGGTCTCCCTAACAACGAGTTTAAACCTCATAGAAAAAAATCAATATCAGATGTTAAATATTCTCTAACATTATCAACCAAATCAGGAACAAAAAAATGGAAATAAAACTAAAACATTACCTTGGTCTGAGCAATCTAGATGCAGATCCCCTATTACAGAAATTAGATTATGCTTGTCTAAAGTTTCATTAGAAAACTAATAATATGACTTCCTTATGAATTCAACCTCTATAAAGTTCCCTTTACTCAGTGTATACATCAATTAAAATTCAAAAATTTGTAGATACATCATCATTATACTCTTCCATAAATTCAAATATTTTTGTGAGAAAACATGTTTCAAGCTCCTTTGACCTCTAAACAATATGAATTACTCACTAGAGAGACAATGAAACCAAGTAATCAAAGAATTTAACATGATATCTAATTATAAATCATTTTGAGGGAATTTATTCCCAAGGAACTATAGCTTCCATGATCCATAAGTAACAAAATGATCTCTGGGTATGAGAACACATCCAAACCTTGATCCCAATACATCAAAAATGATACAAACACTTTTTCAAAATAATGAAATGTGAGAATAAGAGCTGATGTAAGCCTAAATTTATATTCTTGAAAAGAATTTTGTAATTAATCAGTCCATTTAAAGGGACTTCCTTTCCTTGAAAATATTTCATATTTGAAGAAAAAAGTGAAAAAATCACATTACAAATGTCTGTAGTATCCCACTAAGATAATGAAACTACGCATCTCAAAGAACTTTTTTTTGGTTTTGAAGAGATAAAAACTTCTTTATTTTTAGGATCCATATAATCATATTTATTGTCAATTAAATGGATAAGGAAACATATGTATTTTATCTAGAAATAAAATATAGAAAAATTAGAATAAAAAATTCTGTTATAATATACCCAACACTATAGCCAAGAGTTTGTCATCATCAAATTTATTCCTAGAATACCCTAGTATATCATAAAAAAAACCACCATATAGGAATCCAGATACTTATGAATTATTGGATTCAACAATTCTATAAAGACATATGGTTCATTCCTATGACTAAAAGGCATAAAGATAAACTAAAAACATCCATATCTACTTTTAAAAGACGGATTCAAAATATCCTCCTTCCAAACATGTCATTGGTGATATCCTAAATGTAATTATATATTAGAGACGAATTTGGATCGCCTAAATTGATCATCCAATAATATATTCTTGGAAGGGATATTGATTATTTATCATAACTTGGTTAAGCCTATGATAATCGATATAAAGTGTTATAGTTCCATATTCATTTTTCAAAAAAATAACTAGTAGTACCCAGAATGATATACTCATTAGAAAAAACCATTTACCTTCAAAATATCTCATATAACCATGAAATTATCTCAAATGTTTTGGTTCCATCTGGGATGATGAAAAGGAAATAACACTAGTCCCATGTATGATATAAACCATGCACCCCTATTATCATTTTATATGGAAACCATATGAATATTTTGAGAATAAAATTAGGAATTTGGTCTATGATGTTTGGAAAATATCTATCTCCATTATCATTCATATATTCTTAAGTCATCACTGTGAACTGGAACGATATATTTCCAACCACCAGTGCTAAGATTCCTACTCTACTAGCCTTCACATCCCAACCTCCTCATATATAGTTATATAAAATGACTAACACATAAAGGATAAAAATAATATTTAGACAAGAGGAGTTTGATGTTTCAACATAGAATATATCAAATCAACATGAAACCTATATAATTAATAGTAAAATAAGTAATTAATGAGTGGGATGAACCTGTATAACATAAATTTTTCATAAGGCTGGAAATTAAAATAATCTAAAATCTCACCATCGAGGTCCTTATTGATCACCCTTGATTAGTTGAAGAGATCCATATAATTTCTTATTTGCTACATTTTTATCCTTTCTACCTTGTATATATTCTATAGTTTTTGGATTCATGGTGTTCTTAGAATCACCATATCTCACTCTATTATGATTTTTGGAATTGTTCTTCTACACTGACCCTGTCGAAGCATAAGATTCCCAAAATTCATGACATTTGTATCTACCACATGAACATGGAGTAATATGACATTTAAACTTAGGATATCCGATCTGGTTGCATGTGTGACAAGATCTAGGTGTTTGTTTATAATTTCACTTAATATGGTTGATATATCCCATTGAAATAATCCCAATATAATTTTTAGTTATGGAAGAATTTTTACCGATCCCATGGTTAGATTCTGAGGTGTAACAACACTTTTTAAGTAGGTTTATCCAATTTTATTAGCATTAGATTTCAGACCCATTAATATAAGAATAATCATGGTACCCAAAATAATATTTCCTGAGATATACCATTTTACCACAGTTTCTCGATTTACCATTTATGTATAATTTGTTATATAAAGAATGATGATATTTAAAAGAATATATGTCCTCATCCCCCAAAAAATTCATTCCTTAATAGACACACTTGTAACATATTCTGGGGAAAATAAGGCTAAATCTAGACATTTAGATGCATACTCTGTCACTAGGGGATTCCCATGCCTCAATTTAAAGAAGTATGGTGTTCTAGAAATGTGAATATTTTGAGTATATATGTGCTTGTTAAAAAATGCATTAAAACCATTCCATTTCATGTGTTAGTCCAATTTATATTGAACTAATAATTACCAAAATTGGTGATCTAAATCATCTAATATATATTTTACTATGTTTATTTTCATCTTTGCGCATCTCCCAAGTAAATTGGAGAATTGATTCACCTAATTCAACAAGAAGTCTACTTTTTTTGTTCAAAATCCCAATGAAATATGGGTGGATTATGGTTTGGGAACAAAAATTAATGGTCCACTTTCAAAGGTTCAACATTCTTATTAACCTTATCTATATATTGGGAATCTTAAAAATGATTTTGACCTGTGGTTAGTTCACCTGTGTCTCAGGTGCAACCACATTTTCAGAATCCCCCACTAGTTGATTTCTATGAAATATACCCAGTTGCATTCTCCATAACTAGAAAAAAACATCATTTAGTATCACTAGTTAATAAATAAAGTCTTATAAATTCACATTTACCACATCAACACATATCACAATACATATTTCCAAAATTCAACAATTGTTTATATTATAATCATTCCTGAAAATTCTACAACCATGTTTTTCAAAACCAACCATTTTCACTATATTCAAAAATCAACACTCTGTCCTTTTAATAAACCATTAAAATCAGAATGAAAAATAAAATCCTACTAATATTTCTTAATATAAATTCATTTCATGGCACTCTATTAAGATAAACCCATGATAATAAGTTGATTACTCACCTAGAAATTTCTAAAAAACTCATGCATCCAAATATGGTGGTAACTTGATGTTAAGAATAAATAGGTTAGGTAAAACGTTTTATGATCAATTTTTAATGTTACTGTGATCCTATATACTTACTAACATCCTAAGAGACAAATTGATACAATTTCAATATATAAGACAAAATAAAACTGACAAAATTTGTCAAAAAAATATAGATGTTGTTAGGTCCACAAGGCTGAATACCCTGAGAGGGGGGGTGAATCAGGGTATGACTAATTTAAAATTAACGCCCGCTCTGATCTTGTTTCACTGTTAAGAAAAAAACTATTCTCTCTCTTTCTTGTTGCACAAAGTAAACAGAATGTAAAGCATGCACAGGACACACCAATTTTACTTGGTTCACCGCAAAGAGCTACGTCCAAGGAGCATATGCCAACAAGTTGCTAGTCGTACCAATTCCGCTAAACATCACTAGCTGGGGATTACAATGTTCGGGCTAGATCACTTCTATGCCCAGGCTCACTACCTTTACAAAGTATAGGGTCAGCTCACTGTTTTCCCAGGGGTCACTCCCGGTTTCTCTCTCTCTGGCTCACTGTCGGTGGAGAGGATCACCTTCTTCCTCTTCATAATATCACTGCTCTGTGAAGGGATTCACTCACAGTTTATAGACCTGTAGTTCTCTTCATTTTAATGAAATAATGCATCTTCAACTGTTGATATATACTCTATTGAAGTCCAACTTTCATCCACTGATGAATACCTCTTTGCCTCTAAACACTGGGCAATTCCTTTTGGAAACACCTTCGCAAAGCACCCTACTTCGCGAAGCTCCCAATTTCGCGAAGCTCAAACAAGCCTTCGTGAAGCTCCTACCTTTTCAAGAAGAAATTTCGCGAAGAACTTTCGCGAAGCTCAAGCCATCGCAAAGAAACACCCTTCGCGAAGCTTACTAAGACAACACAGAGCTACAATAGCCACCGCGAAGCTCCTCTTTCGCGAAGCACACTGGCTCCGCGAACCACCTTCGCAAATCGAGAGCAAATGATTTTTTCTAAAAATTCTCTCTACTTCTCTCGAGGGTGTCGGCCTCTATTTATAGCCGATTCCGCCGACCCTCGAACTTTCCGCGCGATGTCAATGCCACGTCATCTCAAATATCGAAGCTCCGAAGTTTCCGCCGGAATTCTATTCAAATCGCAAAGCACCACGACAATTTTCCGTTCGCGGATCTTGTCGTAATCGAGGAGCATCCCGTCAACTCCTTCGCGCCTTCTCCACGAAGCTCCCTCGCAATTCCCTTCATCGCCGCGAAGCTCCCTTGCAAATCCCTTCACCACCGCGATGCGCTTCAGCCTCTGCCGTTCAGGAAGATTGTCGTAATCGGGAAGACTCACCGCCTACATTCTTCTGGTCTTCGCGATTTACAAACCATGCATCCTGTCTTCGTGAAATTCATGCCTTTTCCATATTAAATTATGATCTTCATGGAAATCATATTTTCGCGATGCTCACAAAACTCCAAATTTTGGACACCAAAAAATTGGAAAACACTGGGAAACGACGCCACCTTGTACTGCTCTTTTGTACCGCCTCTAGATCGTCCTTTCCTTTTCCATCGTTCTTTGTCAACAAGGATTGTCAACAAATTATCAAGAACCCGACAATTCTCCCTGGAACCCTGCTTTTTCAACAAACACAATCAACACAAAAATACTTCAATGTTTCCTTGAGGGATTTTTTCCCAACAGATGTACTGACAAAAGCTAAAACCATTTGTAATATCCCACCCATCCTCATTTTATTGAGAAGTGACTTTTGTGATATAATGAAATATGTGACTTCCCCAAGAATCCAAAGGCTGGAAATAAATTTCAAGGGTCTCAACGAAAAATGTGGGGTGATTTTAACGTTGAAATATAAAACATATGAACTTTATAAAAAATAACTAATAAAATCACCATATGATGCATGAGTACAAAATAAAACACCAAACATAACCAAACTAGTAAACCAGATCAGAGTACAAGAATAAAACAAATTACGTACTCAAAGAGAACAAAAATACCAAAAAAGTGAAAACTCCAAAGTGACACCAACCAATTACACCCAACACACTCTAATCACCAACTCCACATTCCATGCCCATGGTATCAAGAATCATAACTAAATAATTAAGATACCTTTCCTTTTATAGTGTCTTGATAGATGAAATCTACAAACTTACAAAAGTAACGATGAAGGGGGCGAGTATAAACATAGTAGGATTTCCCCAGTGAATTTTGAACTCATACCACTAGTATGAAACTTGTTTTCACAATTTATATAAAATAGTCTCACAGAGTAAAAATAGTTTATTAAAAATATATAAATAATATTCCATAAAAAGTGATAAAAATCAACTAACTTTTTATATAATAATTTGGAACACCAATAAAATGTCTCCAAAAAACCATTCATGTCCATATTCCAGTTCCATAATCATTAGTGGTCTTATTTGATCCATCATGTGATCATATGGTGACCAATAGCAGGCATCCCAATAGCACATGCCCCTTTCACAAGGTTAGATCTAATAAATATAAACTTCTCCAAACAATGTATGAAAAAATCTATGTAGAGCCATTTTATAAACCATTATATAATTAAATAATTTCTGCATAAGATTTAAATGTATCAAAACATAACAATAATTTTAAAATAAACATTTTAAAATTATAAAATAATGAGGTTTTCCAAAATCCTACCAATTTTAAAACAATTTTATACGCCAAAACCAATTGGGAATTCAACCAAGAATCACCCAAATATTTCACTACAATTTTAATAAAAAAACATAATTAAAATAAAAAATTCAAGTTCTATGTAAATTATAGATAAGATAGAATCCATATAAATCACAATGGATGGTTAAATAATGAATCATACTACACATATTCAATATTCAATCATAACCCACATTTCCTTACTAGACTCAACAAGATTTCATCACAATTCACTTCACACAACATAGATATATCCCCAAAACATTTTATCTATGGTTCTACGAGGGAGAATAATAATAGATCTAGTAAAGAAAAGGAAAAATGGGAAATTACCAAAGAATTTGAGCCTACAACGTGCATTGATTCACCTAAGAATTACTCTCATATTGAAAGGGATTATCTATCACGATTTGGGAGTAAAATAATTTTTTTGGAGTTGTAAGGAAATTAAAAGGGGTATGGAGGATTAATTATGATTAGATCCACATTTTAGGGGTGCTAACAGTACACGACATAGCTAGGACACATGGTTTTACAAAATGTGTACAAAAAATGCATTACTTCTATCTTAATACAAAGAATCACATGTGTGGAGCAAATGGTTAGTAAAATCATTAACCAACTATACTTTTTCCTGTGCTTCATGTTGGTCGGTTTCCCCTTGGTAGTCACACGATTTGACCAAACCATGCGCCAGCCTTTTTCCTGCCTAGTGCCCATTGTCTTCCCTTTCAAAATTTCATAGAGATGGTTCATGATTGATTCTAATCATACAAAATACCTAAACCTCTATAAATGCCTCAAAAAAATTATAACCCACCTAGAACCTCCAAACACTTCACCCAAAACGTTATATCTACTCAAAATACATGTTTAAAGTGTCATGTGTTTGAAACCAAGGGTGATACAGTTAAAATAACCTAAAATAATGCATAAATTCTATCTGTTGATTTTTTTAACATATCCCTCTAATTATTGAATTTTTAGAAATTTAGAGTCACAAAACCTGATTAAAATATATAATACATTGTAATATTTCTTATATCTATATGATTTAAAACCACCACACATTTAAATGTGTGACCCCTCTCCACTTTTATTCAAAAAAATTTAGCTAGTTATTATCAATAATACTTATGAAAATAACATCCTAGATTCCTTATACTTATCATAGTTCTTTTAATATTACCCTAAGTCCATCCTATGAAGGTTTAAGTTGTAATATGTAGGAGGAATTCTAAAGAAGATGTACTACTCTTAACCTTGTTATTTTATTTTATTTATTTTTCTAAATCCATTAATTATGTTCTAACAATGATGCTATTATTTCATCAATAACTTCCATATAGTTAAATATTATTATGTTGATGGAATAACCTTTATCAACCAACATTCTATTAAATGGGAAATGAAAACATCACTCATGGATTACTGTGTTCTACAACCTCTAAAAGGTAATATATTTCATTTATAATCACCAAACTTCAGGGTTTTTTATTATGATAAATATATTGTTTATGAATGATATTTATGATAACAATATTATTCAATAATTAAATTAAATTATCTACCATATTAACCTTCTATGTATTGGAAAATGATAGTGTTGCTAATGCTTACACGTGGACTGCCACCTACATAGAGAAATGTGGTTCATTTTTTAATTTTATGTTTACATGTATAGTAATAAGGAAAAATTTAATGAATAAATATTATATATATAGTGTTATAATTATTCTATAAAATTATAAATTTCTATATTTCTTTTTTTAATCCATTGAATAAATGAAAATGTTTTTCATGCTTACGTATGGACTATTTTTATAATGAAGTGACATTTGCTAATTTTTTATGACATCCTTAAATTATTAGTTCTTAAATTGTTTCTAATTTATATAAAAAATTAATATTTCTTTAAAAATATTTTTGTTATATGAATTATTTTTAATTGGTCATCCTACTAAAGTTGTTCGGTGATTATTAATTGAACATCCTCTAATCATTCGACTTGAACTTATTCAATTTAGTAACTATATAAGACATTGTTTTAAATGAAATGAAATGTATTATAAAAGGGTAATAAACTATAGAAAGGGTGTTAAAAAAATTAATAATTAGTTTATGTTCATAATATTAAAATTTGTAAAGCATTCAACCACATAGAAATCTAAGGTTAGGGTCTGATCTAAAATCTCATTTTTATTCAGGATTATCCATGTTTATCATTCCATTAAAGGTAATTATGAGATATTTTTCTTTTAAACACCATATAATTTCTTATAATATTTATTCTATGTAATTTACATGTTTTACGTTAATTTTAATCTCTATGGTACTTAATAAAATCAATAAATAGATTTTATTTGAAGAAAATCCGACCTTATTTCCTCTTTCATCACTGCAAAAATTCATCAATGTACATATTTTATAAAATTATTTCAATATTTTTCCATTATATGATAAAATTATTTTTTAAAGTCATTTCCAATAATAGGTGAATTTATTTTAAAAATTTTATATGTAATATTTGTGTCTTTTTTTTAACAAGGTACTTTTTAATTTTTACCAAAATTTTGAAAGAAATCAATGTTCTTACATTTACTTAATGAGTATATTTTCTACTATGATTACTACTCTATTAATTGAGGCCTAAATTAAATATATCATTGTTTATTTTTAAATAATGTAATTTCAATAATATTATGGTAATTTTTATTTAAAATGACATCAAAATCAAAGGATATTTTCTTATGTTTTCAAAGAAAGGATCAAATATTGTTTTAAAGGTATATTTATCTATTTCAAAATCTTGTAAGGAATCTTATGTTTTATTTAGGGTATATTGTAAGGATACTATATAACTTTTTCCCAATATGTATTATAATCACGTTGTTATATTTATTGATAGGGTAAAATATTAACATTTCATATACCATATTTTAAATATGAATGTTTATATTGATTAAATATTGTCTTAATCATTTTCTTTCATTTGATAAATGCATTAAACATAGTTAGTGATGGAAAGGGCCTATTATTATATCATTATGAATCTATTAGTATCATAAGGAAATCTAATTTGAATATATAGTGTATTTATTACATATTCAATTATGAAATATTTTCATGAGGCTTGAGTGGCTTGATTATGGTGTATGATATTATGTAGTAAATCATCATGAATTAAACTATTCTTATACATGTTATTATTTATAATGTTATGTCATTGATGGATATATTCAAATTTAATGATTTTAGAATTATAGAATATTTGATTATTATTCATCTCTTCCATACTAATAACGTTTTATTTAGTTTTTAATCGCTTCTAAAGTAAAAATTACCATACTGATAATCTGAGAACATCCCCTATTGTTTTCCTTTACCTAAGATAACAAGAAGGGATCAATGAATGATTTCATGGATATAATAGACAAAATAATATTTTTCTGACTATAATTGTAACTTGTATTTCTTTGTAATGTGAGAATATTGTTTCTATATAGTATCCCAAGACTTTTAATATATTCAATAATCTGGAACATAAAATTTATATGTCTTCTAGATGTATTAAGATGACCAAAACAATTTAGGTTACTAGAGTACGAGTTATTAAAGATGGTATCTGATGATGTTTAGTATCTCCCTTTGGAAGTAGATTTTATAAAAACATGGATTAGAGAATATAGGGAAAACATACCTATCTAGATATAAGAGAGTTGATGTAAGATCTAATAAGAAATCACATAGGGTTTAAAATCTCCTCAAAATGGTTAATTTGTTATTCACCCAATCATCAATCAAAGCACAAAGTGGACCTAATTATACATTATGATTCCCATTCTCGATAGATATAATCTAGTTGATTCAAACAAACTTTATAAAACAATATAAATGATTTGAAAATGTTATTATGGGTTTAATACATTACCAATGACACTATGTTCATGATTATGATATTAGATAAGTATTTTTTTAATTTACCTTTGGTTTTAAACATGATTTTGAGTTGTACACTTTTATTCATATTTTATGAGATTATATAGTGCATTACATTATTTATAAATAAAACCAAATGGAATAATTAAAAAAAATTCAATACCCATAATTAGTGTAGGGAATTAACTTATGATCAAGTTAATATATATGGCGTTGGATATAAATTGGTAATGATTATATTATAACAATAATCTCAGGTTATAACCAATAACCATGAAAATATATTGAAACCAAATACTACTCATCATGAATCATTCATGTTGTAGAAATTCACTTGGAAGAAGCCTCATTATTTCAATGGTCATGTAAATTCATTGATAGCTAAAAATATGACCATCTATGTAGAGATGATTTTTAAGAATTTGAGATGTACTGAATGTTAGATTGTTATTCAATCATTAATTTTTTTTAAATAAGTTGTTAGTAAATGTTTGACAGTGATTAAAAATATAGAAAAGGATATAACTAGAAAGGAATGAATTACTTTAAAGGATATTTTATTCAAAAAATAATTTCCTCATGAGAAATAAGACGATAGGGGAAGTTAATTCCGCAACCTAAGATAGAATGAAGTGGAAATTAATGATGATTTTGATGAAGACATTAACAAATTAGAATGAAATTCAAAAGACTATTTTTATAATATATAAATTATTATTCATATTTTTGTTAATGGGATTAAGAGAAACCTTTTAAGGGAAATAGTCTCAGAATGGTTTTCATCGAATGATGATATAATATAATGTCCCATAAAGAAGAAGAATTAATTCTCCATGTCTTATATTTTTAATGGAAATAAGGTGAAGAAGAAGATTACACGACAATAAGTTTAAATAATTGAGGAAAGAGAAATAGAGGGAAGGAAAAAACAACCCACATATAATAATTATGGAAAGAAACACACTAGTACATGCTTGAAGGGAATGAGTGTTATCTTCAAGTGAGGAGAGAAATTATATCAAGCGTGTTAATATAATGGAGAAAATTAAGATGGAAACTTCTAATGTTTCTACTATAAGTTGATGGGGAACTACAATAATGAATTCCTCAATCATTAAGGGAATTTACATTAAATATTTCTAACGGTTTCAGGTCCAATATTAGGAAATTACTACAACTAAATTTAAAATCCATTATGTTATGATAGATTTAACATTGATCATAAGGACATGTTTTATTTGATTTTGGATCTATTAACTATTTTATATTTTTATAGAAATTTAATAATCAATTGAAAAACTAATGAATTGTCTTTTAATCATGACTCCTTTTGTAAATATCATTATAATTATAATATATCATGTGATTTTTGTAAATTTGATCAATTATTCCCAATTTTCAATCTTATCTTTCATACATATTCTTTTCCATGAAATAATCCCAGTTTTTGGTGTTTATTTTATTTTTAGGATTTAAGAATTGATAGATGAAGCATAAAATAATATTGTTTAAACTATTATTATTTTAATTTTAATGTAAATGTATTGTATCATTTCAAAAGGTGTTATTATTGATGACATTGAAATTAATATATAACTTCCAAACAAGAAGTTTTATTCATATTTATTATTATCTTAAATTTTTCAAATAATTTTATTTGATTAGTGAAATAAATTTTCATTATTTTTGGGGTCTTATAATCCATTAAAGGATAATAATCGTGATTTATGAAGAAATATTCCTCTTATTAATTCATTTTTAGAAACATAAATAGAACTTTACTAAATTATGCAATTAAAGGATAGCGATTTTCACCTTGAAATTTGAATGGGATAAAGTAAGTATATTTTATTATATTTCATAAAACTCAAGAAATGGAAAATAAATATATCACATTTTTCATGGAATTTATTAATTAGTTATTTAAGTACCCTAATGGAAACACATTAACAAATTAATTTCGTATAAAGTCAAACATTTTTTAATTTACGAAATAATAAGTTCCATAGTATTAACATAGAATTAAAAATTTATGATAAACTCAAATAAGATGTCATAAAATAATTTGAATTAATTAAACTAGAATGGATATATTTTTGTGTAATTGAGAATGTGATAACTAAGGATTTTGATTTCCATTAAAATAATACAATTTTTGATACCATGCAATACACATGACTTCGAACATAAAAGAACAAATGACAATATTATTTTAATATGACTGTTACAACCTAGTAGTTAAATTGAATAATATTAATAGTGATAACCAAATTATGAAATATATATTGAAATTATTTATTAAATACAAATAAATAATTCAATAAATAATTTTTCATTCATCTAATTACTAGTAATAGTATAAGAATAAATTTAATTTATTCCATAAGAACTAATTATTCAAAAAAAATGGTTTTAAATGGTATTATGTATGGATAATTAGAAATAATTTATAATTTTTTTTAAAAATTATTTGATATAATTAACCTCATTTAAAAAATATCATATAAAAATTATCTTTGGGATATTATTTATAATTTTTTGAAATATTTTTTTGGTGAGTTTTTTGAAAAGCATTGATTTTACAAATACATGTATTTTTATGAAATTATAATGGTATAAAAAAATATTTTATTGATTCCTTTTTTCTATATAAAATATATATTTATTATTAAACATGATAAATGAAATAATATAATGGTTAACATAGTACTATATGATTAACATTTTAAAAACCTTTGAAATATTTTAAATCAAGTAAAAACTATTTTTTGGTTCATCTCTCTTAATCAATATTTCAAAAATCTTCCCTATATTTTTGGTTTATTTTGAAAAATAAATCAGTCTAATTTGAGTGCAAATAATATAATTTATTATATTATAATCAAGAGTATACTTTATTTTGTTCTAAAATCATTTTTATTCATAAAACAAGAATTTTTCTAAATACTGTTTTCATTGAGTTTTACGAATAAATACAAAATGTAATTATTACCACATCTAGAAATTAAATAATATAAAATTTGTTCCATATTTTTAGTTTTTAATAACTAATATTAAGTAACAAAATTAACATAATTTTTTGTCACACTGAATAGTAACAGAGGTAAAAATTCAATAATATGGCACGTGCTTAAAAGGGTTAAAAAGGGAGTTTAACTAGAAATAGATACTCTATAATGAGATAAAATATTTTCTAAATTATATTGGATGGAAATATTTAGACTTTATACCCCTAATAATATAATTTTTGAAAATTAGGAACCACTATAATTTAGTGTTACATATAATATATAATAATATTAAGTATTTACAATCTTTTCACCCACTACACTTACAAAAGGGAACTCTCTCTCCACTCATATACACACCTTTTCTATATATTATATTATAATATCAAAGAATATATAAATCACTATATTTAATAATCATTCCAATATTATTTTTTTATTCCCCTAAGTCCATCAAATAAAGTCTTATGGTGTCAACCAAATAAGTATTTCCAAAGAAGGGGTTAAACTATTAAATTAGTTCTTATATTCTATTTCTTATTATACCTCATTTAATACATCATGAAATTAAAGATATTATAAAATAAATATAAACATTATCCTGAAATTTTTTATATGTTTATGTAATAACCTTTATCCATCTCCTTTCATACAACCATCTCCACAAAGCGATGTATTTATATTTTCATCCCCAACCTTCACGGTAGGTTTTTATTATGAAAATAATTTTTATTTATGATATTTATTATATTGTTATTATTTTAGAAATATAGTACATAATCTACCTACATAACCTTATATCCATTAGAAAATGTTAATTTTTCCTCTAAATATGTGTGGACAACCACCTTCAGAAAGCGAATGCTTTCTTTCTCACTTTTCCATAGATGAATGGTAATAATGATATATATAAAGATACATAGGATATTTATAATATTATTTTAATTATCTAAAAATAAACATTTATCTAATTATTTTTCATTCTATCCGTTAGAAAATTAAAAACATCCTTCTTCCGTTGGCACAAACTACAATCTCAATAAAGAGATGAATTTCATTATTTAGGGAACCCTTTCTTGGATGTCTCTAAAATTTAATTAAATATATAAAATTGATAAACATTTAATCCCAATTAGTCTAGATATTTTCAGGCAAAGAACCCTAAGACCTTAGGTAACCTATTAATGTTTTTTTCAAATATGAAATGAACATCCTCAAAACATCCAACATGAACGCAACCAATTTAGTAACTATATAAGATTTTGTAATAAATTAAATATAATGTATTATGATAAGGTAATAAATAATTAAAATGTTTCAACGAAAATAAATAATTAATATATGTTTATTTTATAGGACTTTTGAATTAAACCAACTATGAATAAATCCAAGATAAGAATTCATTTTACCTTGTGATTTTTATTCAAGACTATTTAACTCTAAATGTTCATTGAAACTAATTATAAGATCTCTTTATTTTAAAATTAATATATTTTCTTCTTCACTATTTATCAATGTTCCATATAGGTTTTCCTTTCATTTTCATCAATTGTTTTATTTAATATGATTGAGAAAATAATATTTTTAATTAAAGCTAACCTTACTTCTTCATTGGCTGAGGATCATTTTCATCAATGTATATGGTTCATAAAAAGTTATAAATATTTTTATTTTACATTATTAAATTATCATTAAAATTAATTTTCAACCATATATGAAATTATTTTCCCTAATTTATAAGTAATATTCACAATTTTTTAAATAATTTACTTTTACATATTTTCTAAATGGGTGAATGAAATAATTGATTTTATGTTTCAAAAATAATTTAATTTTCCCATATTCATGTCTACTATTTCATTTTAAGGATAAATTATATTGTTTCTATTATAATTTATATATAATGTAGTTTTATTAATATTCCAGTAATTTTTATTTAAAATTTTATCAAAATAAAAAGTTTTTTATCAAGTTTTCCAAGAAAGGATAAAATTTTACTTTAAAGGTATTTTCATCTATTTTAAAATTCATTAGTGATTAATTTAATTTACCAGGGATATAATATTATGATACCATCCAATTTATTTCTCTCGATATGTTATGGTCTTATTTTCTATTTATGGACTAGGGAAAATATTAAAATTTTATATGCTAGTCGCTCAATATAATTGTTTGTTTTTATTATGTATCGTTTTTAATTAATTTAATGAAAATGTTGAATGAATTTTACCTTTTTAGTGATGATCATTACCAATTATATACCCTCGATACATTGGTAGTTCTCATGAGAATGTAGTTTTGGTATTTGGCATATGCCCTACCTATTTATATATGTTGTGTTGGAATGGCTTCTTGATGGTAAGATTATTATATCTAACATTATTGATTCTATCATTATGAATTTATTCTTTTATATCCATTTGATTGTTTATATTATTATTCCATTGATGGATATATTCACCTTTCTTGATAATAGTTATATACAATAATTGATTATAATTTATCTCTTCAATATTATTCATGTTTCATTTGGTATATGATGTATTACACTATATTATTTCACTTATTATGCATATGATATCACCCATTATTATGTTTCCTTTCCCCAAGATAATAAGAAGGGAACCATGAATGATTTTTGGGATATACATGAATAAATATTAATGTTATCAATATAATTAAAGTGTGTATTTTATGTTTTATAATGTAATGAAAGAATAATGTATATTTCTTGTATCCCTAGTTTTCTTAACTATTTGATCATTCAAGATGTGAAATATTTTATATTATTACAATGTTTTAAGATAATCACCATCAACAGGTTAATGGAATAGTGTTTCATACAATTTCAACCATGTTTATTTCAGTAATAATTTTAGTTAAAAATGATTAAGGATTTATAATGTTTTCATGTGATTTTTTTGTCCAACATTAATGGTTCAAATTGATTACTTTAGTGTCAATGAAATGTGATTCTATTTAGTTATAATTCTAAGTGTAGCTTTATTACTAAAGAATAATGAATCATCTATATGAAATAGAAAATAATTATGATAGAAAGAAAATATTCAAAATTATAATATTGATAAGAAATTAAAAAAATATTTGTTATGGTGTTATAAAAACATGGACTCTAAAATATCGGATACTCCAGTAATGAAAATAAATTTTGAACATGTTTTAATGATTCATAAATTAAATAGGTATTAAATGATTAAATATGATATAAATTTGATCCTAGGATATCTCTCAAGGTTCATTGAAGGCCATGAGTATGAGTTTTAAAAATGATTAAAAAAAATAAAAGAATAGAGGTATTATATTTATCAGAAAATGAAAAAAAAAATTTATAAGTTTGATCGAAGAATGTAGATGAGGTTTTAACTATTATGTGATTTGGAGGACAATGAATTTTAACTAAACATCTTAATAATTTTTATTATCTTAAAATTTTATTTACTTTAGGTAAAATTGTTGGTTATGGATTCATGATAATCCATATTTTTATCCATCCCCTTAAATATATAAAGTAAGATGAAATCATTGGAATAACTATCAGTTTACCAAGATTAAAACCATTTATAAGGAAACCATAACATTCCACACAAAAATATGACATCTTATTATATGAATATTCATTACATATCCTTACAATCCACACCAAAACCAGAATAGTTTGGTGTCTTTTGAAACGTGGATAAAGAAAAAGATAGTACATAAAATATCTAAATCATCTCCAAATTAATTATTTATAAATAGTTCCCTTCTTAGACATATCATACTTAAAATATTTATTCATATTCTAGGTAAATTAAAATAAAATAAAGGGTGAGATTATATTCTAGGTAAGGGTAAACAAGGGATATATCAATCAATGATTATATGTAATATTATTATGAACAAAAGGTTAGGAAAATAAGTGATTAAAATTTTATATTCATAACCAACAATTCATAGATAATAATCACGAGTCATGGAATAAATCATGGAATTTATAAAGACAGGAATCATAAGAGAATCAAAGAACATGATCCATGAGAATATAAAGTTGATATAAGATATTTTCATATATGAGTGTAACAATGAGTGTAATAATCATAATCATATAAATATTATATTAAATATACCCATCATGACATATATCATGTTTTTAACTTAGGTTAACCACCCATGTACCTACCTTGATATAAGGATAAACTCCCATGTACCCTCTTTTTGGTTTGGGATAACCTCTTCTCTACTTTATTTAGGGCTTGGGATAATACATATCTACCCTTTTAGATAATAAATCATTAACCTTCACCTAATTAATTAATGGTATATAATATATCCACCAATCAGATAATCATAATCCATTCATATGTATGCTAAAAGATCATTAAGGCATTTATCAACAACTCAAAGAATAACCCATGAAAATAAATATGGGTTTCATTAATATTTCATCATAATAATCATAAAAAAACATAGATAAACAACAAACATGGTTACATTGGAAAAATATTATAAATTAAAATACATTTAAAATATCATTGGAACATTTCTTGATTTTTTTTCATTTTGAAGTCACTTATTTATAATATAAAAATTTAAAAAATATTATAAATATAACTATTATTTAAAAGAAACATGGAATCAAGTATAATATGATTCACAAAAAAAGAATATTCATGATTGGGGGAAAATTCATTTATGTGGTGTATGTTAAAGTAATGATTCCATATTCATTCTATGTAAAAATTCTGAAGTACCTTATTTGGAAATCACAAGAATTTTAATTTTAATTTTTATATAATGTATTAGATCTGTGAAAGTGAATATATCAACAATAGAATAATGGTAAAAAATTATTATTGTTATTTTATATTTAATTTATATTTTTATGAAACATTTTCCTAATTGAAAAGAAAATTAATGTTGGTTTTCATTAAAAAATATCATTATACCTTCAGAGTATATAAATAATTGAAAATTAAAGGAAAAATTCAATGTTCTGAAATAACGAGAGGAAAATAAAATACAGAATATTTTCGGGAGATAGATCATGTAATTTAAGCATATGAAATTTAATCACAAGAAATATTAGTAAAAAGTGATATTGTTATGTAAAAACTTTACTGCTTTGTAATTTTTTGAGTCAAAAGGCCAATGAATGAAATAAAATCATGTGAAACATTAAAAAACCAAAACCTAAAAATTATCATGATAAAAAATTTCAAACAGTAAGTAGATACACCTCATAAAATATGTTAGGTTAATAACAAAACATATGTCTCAAAGCCAAAAATGAAAATAATTAACCCATATCACTTTTGTAACTATAAAATCAAAACCTCATGGATGAAATGAATTGAATTGTATGTTTAAATACAACGAATTGAGAAGGATCCATGATAAAACATATAAAAAGATTAGGATATAAGGATCATAAAAACTCATAATTAGATAAAATAAATCAAATACTAATGAAACAAAATTGAGATGAAGAATAATTACATTTTCTTGACTTGATTCGTAAGCTTTCTAACATCCTCTTCTTTTATAGACATCATTTGGATTACACCTTAAGCACAAAATGATTGGAATTTAGATAATAAAATGGGGTCAAGAACAATGGGAATGGATATAGGATGGTTTTGGGGAAGGATATAGATGATCCAAAAGGTTAATAATATGTGATTATAGGAGTATAAGAGGTCCCATTTTATAATTTAGGGGAGGGATGCACATAGAATAATATTAAATAGATCAATAATATATAGTAAAATTCATGATAACGTAAAAAATGGAAAAATAATCAATGATATGATTATATATGGTTGAAATAAATTCAACTAATAATAATTATATAATTTTATGTGTAATTACTGGACTTATATCCTTTTTATGCCCCCCTGTAAACCCGTTATTACCTTAAACATGGAATTTTTTTACTGTTTTTGTTATTAATTTTGAACAAAAAATTTAGTCGACCCTTTTAAATTATTTAAAATTTTCTTGATTTCAAATATTAAACCCATTTTAAATTATTAAATTTATATATATTGTATAATTTAATTATAAATAATCATGAAAAATGCAACGAAAACCATTTTTTAGTAATGAAACTAATTTTTAGGAATAAAATTCATTCTTATTCCATTACATGCAATGTAAAAACTATCAAATGAAAGATAAAATTATTTATTCAATATATAATATATAAATTACAATGAAATAATTAATTAATATATATTTACTTAACTTATAAAGATAAAATCACATTGCATTAATATAAATAGTTTTTTTGAAAAAATGGGTTTTAATCCAAAAAATGAATTATAAATGAATAAAGTATAATGCTGATTAATATGTATTTAATTGTATTATTTATAACTAATGGAGTCTTATTTTAATTTATAATAAAAAAAACATATTGTAAATATTATATTATAATATTTAATAAAGATAAAATACTTTTTTTTTGAAGAACTGAATATTTCAATATTCAGTGAAAATAAATATTTTGAGAAAAATCTTGAAAATTTACCCTAAGATATTTTTGAAGTTTTTAATTAAAATATAATATTAATTTCCTAAAATTAATTTTTTTAAATGGTAGAAATTTATTATAATTTACACACACAAAATAAAATGGAATTTTTTTGAATAATTTTTTAATTATAAAATAACTTTACAGAAGATTGATTACTTATTTATTATGTATAAATAAATATATTTTCATTATATAAAACCATTATACATATTTCAAATAATATAGTTATTCCCATTATTATAACCAATTTAATAACAATTCTATAACAACCATATTTAAAAAATATTTTTATAGAATATCACAATTCTTATAAATCTCTGTGTTGTATATTATGAAATATTTCAAGAACAAAGTTATTTAAAACTAAATTTTTAGGGGGGTCAATTTCCCATCCCCTTAAATAGAATCCATCATCACAATTTTATCTTGGTAATCATAATTTCAATATTTGAATATTTCTTTATTGAAATGCCACAATTGTAGAAAAGGATAATAAGAATTGCACTAAAAAGTGAATGTGGGAAACCTAAAGGTAACCCAAAATGACACATTATATTTTTTTCAATATAATGACAACATTATAAAGAAGTAACAATATGGGTCATGGATGGGAAAAATACTTTTTAAAGAATAATACAAAGTGATAGAGAATATTTAAATGAGAATATTAATGACCAAAAACCCATAAATTAGTGAGGGCTTAATAATACCTTAAATTCATAGAAAAAGTAGTTAAAAGGGTAATATTTTTATTTTAATAACCATAAACTATAGTTTAATGATTCATTTTACTACCATGATAGAGAACAAGATAAAATTTACTAACTTGATTTATTTTCTTTTCATAAGCTTAATTTTATCCTTTAATTATTATCCGATATATTTCCAACTCTATCACGCCACTTAGTCAAAAAAATGAATATTAGAGAGGAATTTTTTGATGCCAGATTTTCTAAAATTAACTTTTAATTAATTTTAGGATCTATATATGAATGTTAAATCATTCCTTTTAAATTTATAATTTTAAAAGAATAAAAATTTTTAGAAAAATATCAATAATATTGAAAAATATTCATATGATGAAATAATACACTAAAATATAAAACCATAATTATTAAATTTAAAGTTAAACATAAAAAATTCTATAAATAAAACTCTTTATAACTCTACTAAAATATGTCTGACTAAATACAAAACGCAAAAAATCCTAATGATTTCAAAATATATTGTTTTAAGGTCTATTTTTACATTTCACCCCAATAAACCTAATGTGTCTCATAATGACACAATCCATACTTTTGAATAAGATGACTATATATTCTATTAAATAATACTAAAAATTTACCAAAATTATTTTTATCACCACAAAATCACAATTAAAACATAAAAGAATAAAAAATTAACTCTATATACATTCCAAAAATAAAATCACATACAATCGAATATATTTCCTAAATAAACAAAATTCAATAAACGTCATTGAAAATTAGATAGATAACTTAGTAATCAAATAACTATTATATTCTACAGTCCTTGATAATATCCAATTTTCTTTATCAATATAAATCATCTCTTTATCCAATATAGAAATAATTATTATATTTATGGTTATCTATCCTTAAAACATGTGTTTTCCAGAAAAACCCATCTTACCACTAAAAAACTTTTCTACTTTATTGGTACCACTCAACATATTGTTGAAAATAATTAATTAATAACTAGAAAATAATAATCCCGAGTTGTTTCATGACTCTTATAACTAGAATATCATTTATAAAACTATTTAACAAAATAATTATCTAATTCCAATACATAAACACTTCAATAATTAATGTTTAATTATTTTAATAGAATAATACATTCCTTTTCCTAGGATATTTCTCTTGTATTATGACACTAACATAGATAATTCCCATAATCCCCATATGTATGATTTGGAACTATTAACAGATGCTTATAAAGTACTATATTTTCCTCTATTGAAATATTCATTTTACATCAACAAATACGTGTTGCATTCTATTATTTTCCATAAATAAAACATATTGAATTTCCTTTTAAACATTTAATTATGTACTTATTCTATCATTTTGTAAATTTGGGTGGTTGAATCTTATTTCCCCTGTGGTATTCATTAAAAATAATTTTTATCTCATATATTTCATCAAAAAACTCACCTATGTTCAGGTGGATAATAATATACCATGATACTAGGTTAGTAATAATCACATGGTTTCACATTACACATTCCATTTAATTTGACTTCTCAGGAGGAACATCGATGTATCATCCATCACATTCAACGTTTACATAATTCCTCACACTTCCATCCATTATCTAAAACTAAAAATCATATTGTGATAAAAAATAGTCATTTTGGGTAATCATATAACCATGAAAAATAATTCATATGATGTTGTAATCAAGAAAAAATGTCACACCCATGTATGATAAACCATGTATGTAGATCTTATTTTTCATTGTCATTTCATGTTCATGGTCACTCTTAAGCATGGATAAGGGTTTTGACTTCTTGGTGGTAGCAGGAGGCCATCGACTAGCTAGTGTGGGTTTACAGAGGCTATTCAACTCTGTAGGTTTCACCATCCTACTAGTTGAATTTCATCAACCAGTTAGTAGAGTTCTTATCAATAAAATAATTTTACCTATACTCACCAACCGACTAGTAGAAAAACAACCTATTGGTTAGGGAAATCAGTTGGATAATGAATCCATTGAGTTTGTGCATTAGTAAATTCTGAATAGTATTTTAGCCAAAATTAATTGTTTAAACTCCGCAATAAGACCATTATGTGTATAAATCTATTTTTATTACATTAGAGGATCTAAAGTGACTTTCTTGTCTCTCTCCCTCTCTATGGAGAAAAATCATACTAATAGTTGAATATTGGGTATCTCTGATCATAATCCATTATGTAAGACCCGTTTAATTCTATTTTTCTATTATTCTCCATTATTTTCAGGCCTTATGATACTAGATTATTATATTTGTAATATACATAAGGAATTAATGATTATTCTCTCAGATCAAGGTTTTTTAGGATTTAATATTCTTCTTGTGCATCCTGATATATAAGGTAACATGGTTTTCATCATGTTTGAGTTATTTCAATCTTACTTATAGTCCAATGCTTGGCATGAATTTTGTTATTAAGTTGTTCTCATTTTTTTAAATTATGAAATTGATCCTAAAAATGTACTTTCTTTGAGGGTTATGTAATTGTTTTCAAAAGGGGGTTTTTGATGGAAAATTTTTAAGAAAGATGTTTTGTTTCTTTAAATGCATAAATTATAATTTTAAAATAGTAAATGGGGTTTCAAGCATGAAATATGTATGCATTTCCATGGAAAATTTTTATGCCAATTTTTAAATTAATTTCAAATGATTTATTCCTTAGAAAAATGTTTTAAAATACTTTTTTTACTTATACCATGGAATATATTTACAATTTTTTCCATGAACATATTGAAAATGTAATAACACTTTGGGAGACAATGGTTTATTTGAGAAAACTAAACATAGATGAACCCCAATGAAGTTATCTATCCCTATGGGATATTACCATAATGTTTTTGTGTCTTGGGGTATCCATTATTAAGGATTGGGGATCCCATACATTAGGATTCATGTATATTGACTGGTGTTCCAGTAACCATCTTAATAGTTTGGTTGTGTATACCGTCATATCATATAATACCTTGTTTTTTTGTTTGAAATACATTATGTATATGATCTTCTGATACACTTATTTTCCCACATTATTATAATACAGATATTAATTATTTATAATTATTAAACTTATTTATTAATCCTATTGTATATGTGATATGTTATATTGGTCATATTATTTGAATATGGAATGGGTTTGAGTGGAATGGCATGTTTTTGTAAAGGAAATCAAAGGATGAATATTTAATGGAATATGTTTTATTTGAAACATTTTTAAAATTTTTTAGCTAAATTATTAATAGATTCACATAGTTATACAATGCATATATTCTTGGTTGAATCCTTCGGGTATTTTGAGAAAAAACCCTAATATTTTCTTTTTGGAGCTTGTAACCTTGGATTTATAGGATATAGTAATGTGAAGAGCCTCACAAAGATGCAAAATCTCTGATATTTTGTATCCTTTTGTTGATTCAGGTCATTATTGATGTGTGGTTACATAGAGATAGACAAATAGGTTATTCATGTTCTATGTGTGGATGGTTTTTCAGTTTTTTATTGAGACCTTGTTATCCAACTGTTTTATGTGATCTTTTTAGTTTTTGTTTTTCAATATTATATTTTATAATATATTATTATTTATTTTACTTGAATCTATCTTCCAATATGACTGTTGAGGGTGAAAGCCTTCACATATTCTCGTTGTATGATTCCCAAGTACTTATAACAATATTTGGGTGATCATGAAAGTGATTTTTTCCATTCTAAAATAAGATTCAGGCAACACTATGGATTGACCTAAGATGTTCTATAAAAAGTTTGTATTCGAGCCTCTGTTTTTTAATTACTATACCCATTCTTTTATTTCTCCATCCTATGTCAGGGGGTTGTTATTAGACTAGATCTATGACTTTATTATCTTTAGAGGTAGTGTGGGAATGTTCTTGACTATCTCACTTTCATAATAATCGTTGAGTTACAGTGGGAAGTATGGGGTTTTGAAATGTTCATGTTTAAGGTTTTAATGTTCTATATTTAGTTATTTAAATTATCCGTTCAATAATGGAATATTATTATATTATAAATGGTTTAAATTTTGTGATTTTATAGTTTATTAATTATCCTAGAAGAATCACTCCGAAATCTAGAGAGGAATCAATGTAGAAGGACCCATAGGTGAATCCATTGGTTGATCTAGTTATACGTGAAACTATCAAATTAATGATATAGTTTATGGTCAGTTTCACCCACATTGAGTAATAACGAATAGAGGAGCATGAATTAGAATTTTCTAAGAATCCACAGTAGATCTTTTGTGGTGAAATGGGTCCACAAGATGTACATGAATGGACCAAAAATATTTATTGGATTTTCCAATTTTTATAAATACATTGGTGAATACAGGGTTGGATTCAACATATATATTCTTAAAAGGATAGAAAAGAGGTTGTCGGAGTCTATCTTGTATTCCATATGGTAAAAATACCTACCCTAGACAACATTCATGAAATACTTCAATCAGTAGTTCTATGTTGATAATCTAACAGAAATTAAGGCATTTGAGTTTGTCACCATGGAGAAGGGAGATATTTATTTTATGGATTATGCCACTTGGTTTTTGTCTTTTTGAACATGTATCAAGTGTTTATTTTCAATTAGAATCTTATTGTGAAAGGATTTGAAATGCATCTAAGTGTATATATTCAACTTATGTTGATTATAATGTCACTACCCACCTACACAGTATTTTTGGAAGGATAATATTTGGTAGTGGAAGACATATATAGGAATAATATGATCTTTGTGGAATTAGTGACCATAATAGGTATCTACAAGTCATTTTTTGGTCAGAAAAGAAAAATGGATAACTAGTGTGAGGTGGTATCATGAGTGCACAATAGAAATTAGGGAAGATCGAGGTGGTGTAGTACCAATTTAGGAAAATGCTGCCCCTCAAAATTGATAGTAATATATCACAAATAGAGTGTCATACCTTTGATAATTTTGTTCATCTCTTGAATTTTTATTATAAATAATCCCAATGAAGTATAGGTGGATCAAACTTCATCAAGGGGTTTCAGTTTATTCATGATGTGACAAAATGGGGGGTTTATAAACCATGTTCTAAATGTGATTGTTAGGGATAAAATAAAAAGAATGATGATATTGTTTTTCTGTATATTGGAGAGTTTTCCCCAAAAGATTTATAGATAGGATTATATACCATGAGAGGTATGGTGTTTATTGAATCAGATATGGTTATGGATTTTTTTGATACAAGAACAACTGATTCCACCATATCATCAATGATTATTTATACTTTGATCTTGTACTCATAGAAATTTTACTCTCATGATGACTCTTTATACTAACTTGGGGAAGATGTAAGAGAATTTATTTAAGTGTTTTGAGTATTGGGTAAAGATTTACAACTAAAAAACTATGTGGTACTATTTTGTTCTTTGACTTTACAACATTAAAATTAGTATTAATAGGTATTGGATGTTTATCTAGAAATACCAAGTCAATTTATATCATCATCAGTTGATGTTTCTATCTCCTAATGGTGTAATCTGCATACTCTAGGGTTGGTGGGATCTATGGTTGGGATTGGGGGATCAGTCCCATTACTCCAAAGGCTGATATTATCTCCAGTAAGTTTTTATATTTTTTTCTTGATTATATTGATCCACATCTTAGTAGTCCTCTTCTAGAAGTGGTGTGTGGGTGTAGCGAAATACTTATAGAAGATTTATTTTGTTCAATATATCATTGGGAAGTTCATTTCTCTTTAGAATTTATTTTGGAACAATGCCAGTGTCCATATTTCATAAAATATTCCACTCACCAAATTAAAACAATTAATAATTATTCTCAAGGTTCTTGACGAAAGTGGGTTTATTTATCCTGGAATTTCATCATGGGAATTGAATGTACTCTTTTTAAAGAAGTTGGATAGGATTATATCACTTTTTATTGAATAATCAAAGCACAAGTTGGTGATAGTGAAGCAAAAATATCCATTACCCATGATTGATGACCTTTTTTATTATAATAAGTTGGATTGATGAATTAAAAAAATTCAATTCAGATTACGGTAAAATAATTTGAGGTTTCTTGATGAATAAATTACTAAAATTCAATTTAAAAGTAGGTGTGGCCATTGTGAGAGTTTCGTTATTCAATTTGGCCTCACTAACATTCATGTGGTGCATATGGGTTTGATGAACCAAATATTCTATAAATTTATTTATTCCTTTTAAGTTATTTTTTGTGGTGATATTCTAATTTTTTCGATATCACATAAAGATCATGATAATAATATAAATATCACAATTTGAATCATGATAGAAAATTTTCTATATCGAATTCCACTAAAATAAAAATTATGCATTCAAGAGGTGAAATATCTCATCCATGTGATTTCAAAGATGGTTGTCTTAGTGGAACCTGAGAAGGTTTATGTAGTGATGCATTTGGGGAAGCCAGTAAATTTTTATGAGATTAGAAGTTTCTTTGGATTATCTAGTTATTAACAATTCTTTGCTTGGTACTTCACATAGCATTAATCCCCAATAAAAAAGTTGAAATTAAAGGGTGTAATTTTTATTTCGAACCATCAGAACTAGTGATACTTTGGGTATTTTAAATCGATACATACTTTAAATATAGTATTGATTCTTCTTTAGTTATTAGTGATTTATAATGTTTACAATGAAACCATAAGAACTAGTTTAGGATTGTTTTTGTCATATGGTTGATAGGTAGTAGATTACGAATATCATCAGCAATTCCATCATGAGAAGAACTACGTCACTCATGATTTTGAATTGGAAGTCATGGTTCATACTCTTATGAAATGGCCCCAATACCTCTTTGGGGAGTATTTTTTAGTGTATTAGAACCCTAATAGTATAAATTATTTATTTAATTAACGGGATCTCAACATTAGACAACGACAGTGGGAGAAGTATATTTACATTATTGATTTTAATATCTATTACATCCCTAGTAAAGGGAAAGTTGCTATAGATTCTTTGATTAGGAAATTAAAAACTATGTAAATGAAGGAATCAATGGAATATTGGTGCTTTATGGGATTTATAAATTATATACATTTGGATGAAGGGAATGTTTATAGGAAGTAATTATAATATTGTTCTCAGGTAGGATTATATAAAGATGATTGAATTAGAATTTGACATATAGTGGATACAAAGTGTCAACATTCTAGTAGGAATATTTATAGTAATAAGACCTTTGGTGAGTGGTCTTATTATCTAGATGGATTTTAACTCTTTTGAGTGAGAAGAGTAGTGTAAATAGTCATGTGGTAGGAGATTATGGATACATGTCACCACTTGAGTAGGTTAGTGTAACCTAGTGTTACCAACCTATCCCATGAATTGAGTTGTCATCACTGGTGGATGAAAATGAGACAAATCATTGCATTTTTTGTATATTTTTTCCTAACATGTTAGATAGTTAAGGCATAACACCATAAGATGACATGTTTTCTGTAACCTTTACCCATTCTAGGTTTTAAATGATATGAGATATCATGAACATTATGATTATTCTACCATGGTCTCCTTGGGATAAGGATATGATGTGAGTGTCTATTGATTAAATTGAATGATTAGTTCATTTCTAACCTATAAATGGGACAATAAAGGTGGATGAGTTATGGAATTTTTATGTGATATAGGTTATCATACATTATATCATGGAATATGCTGTTGTTTGGGATGGAGACCCTTGATTTACATATAAGTTCTGGTGTATACTACAAAAAACAATTGGTTAGTTGATAAATATAATCATAACTTGTTATCAAGATATAGGTGGACATACTGATAAATTCTTCTAGATTATTTGGTACATGGTACAGGAATGTATTTTTTACTTTAGTATATATTGTGGTAAACATATTCCCCTATTCCTGTTTTCCTATAAAAACGCTTCGATCTGGATGGATCTATTTTTTTGTGTTGTATGGGAGGCCATGTAGGTCACCTATCTAATGGGATAATGTTGTATAACAAGCCTTTGTTTGAAAAAGAATCATTTAAGGGATGATGAATATGATGATACTAATAAAAATGATATTATAAATAGCTTAGACTCACCAAAAATCCTATTCCATTTGGAATCGTCATCCATTAATCTTTGAGGCGGGTTTTCAGGTTTTTGTTAGTGCTTCACCTTAGTTGGTTTATATACACTTAGGGAACTAGTGTAGGTCAAAATCCCCTTATATAAATCCATTTAGTAAAATAGTGTTTCTCAATAAGGAGGTATATCATTTGTACTTACTGGATTATTTGTTGTCTATCCACAATGTGTTCTGTGTTAACCATCTAAACAAGTATTAGATGTATATGTCCTATATAATTGTGTGAGAGGTTTTTGAAATTGAACTTGACACCTTAGTTATCCATTGTCACATTAAAATAGTTTAATAACAAGATAAAATGATACATGAAAATCCATTCCCCTTAGTTTGGGTGAGATGGAGGTGTGGATGGGACAACATTGAGACATGGGAGTGTGAGGAATTGACGATTTAGCAATAAACTTATCTTTTAACAGGTTTAAGATCAGAGGCCTTTATGGGGAACATATATTTTATGGTAGGGTAAATTATCCCCCATAGGTATTTGGAACCAAGTATGGATATATAATTTTTATTTTCATTTAATATTTGGTGTAATTTTTGAGTATAAAGAAGGGTTTTTGAATGTTGGTGATGGTAGGAGGCCTTTTGATTGCTTGTGGATGGAACCATGTTGCAAGTGTTGGTTGGAAAAACCTATAAAACATTCTTGATGAAATCATCCAGTTGATGGAATTCTCTTAGCTATAGGAATTATTATAGAAACCACAATTTAGCTGGTGGGATATCCCAAGTGGGTTGGTGGAACACTCTAGGACCACTGAGAATGAAATTTAGTAAGGGATAAATTGTAATTTCAATGGAAATCACGTGTTTAATCTCCCTAGTCTGACAGTTACCTCTCCAACTTTTTTTTCATGGATTAGTATCTCTAAAATGAAATTATTATATCTCTCCCTACACAAAGTTGAAAATATTTGTGTTGGTTAAATATTGGGTCTTAATTAATTATAATATGGGGAGTTATACTTTATCAATTTCATTTATTCTCTTCTTCTTTGTGATTTTGATGTTTTATGAGACTACATAATTAGACCCAACATATACATAGATAATTACTAATGATTATAAAAAATATAGTTTCTCTATGATTTGATCATCTTCTTCCCTATCACTAGACTAGAAAGAATAAAGGTTTTTTCATGTTTTATGTAGGGTTTTTTATCCTATGGTCTAATCATTGGCATGTGTTACATACTTATGCTATTAAACCATTCATTTAATTGTGAAATTGATGATTTAAATTGATTAATGTATGAGAGAAATGGAATTGTCTAAAAAAAGAGGTGTTTTGATAGAAACCATTTGAAAAAAATGTTGTGGTTTTTCAATTGTCTCAAAGATAATTTTAAAAAGGGTAATGGTTTTTCAAGCTCAAAATTAGTATATATCACTTTAGATAATAATTTATGAAAATTTGATCTTAAATATGAAATGGATTATTCCATGGAAAATAAATAATAAACATAGTTTTTTCTTATGATTTGGAAATTTTTAATAAAAAATTATCTTTTTCCTTGAATGTAATGATAATTTAATAACACATTTATTAAACATGGGGTATGGGGGAAACATAAAAAAAGAAAACCCATGGGGGAGTTAACTATCACTAGAGGAGGTGACCTAGATCATATGGGGACCAGGGGTATCCTTTGTGAGGGACTGACATTCCCGAACATTAGGTGTCATGTATGCCTACTTGTATTACATTATTTTTCTTAGTGGTTTGGTTGTGTGTACCATGATGTAATTGATTTTCATATTTGGTCTCTTTAAAATAAATTATGTTTTTGATCAATTTAAGAACTTATAAAACCATATGATTATGACATGGATGTCGATTAATGAAATTTGTTTCACTAATCTATTTATGATATTAGATATGTGATTACCATGTCAATACCCTATCCACCATAATTTGAGTTATTTCCAATTGATGCATCAATTACATGCTACCTCCACCTGCTAGTATCCATACAAGGATATATTTTATAAGAAGATCAAACTCCTTTCATTACCATAACATTGGATGTTCTCTAAAACATAGGCCTTTTCTAAGGGTTCTTACAAAATTTTTATAATCATAGTTTCTAAAAATAAATAAACCCTAATCCTGTAACATCATAGGTAACACAAACATTTTTTACATAATTATTACATCTGATTTGAAGAATATTCATTACAAATCATTACATTCCACATCAAGGTAATAATGTTTTAGCGTATTTGGAATCCGGGGCACATATAAAAACTAGTACATAATAAATATATATAATCTAAAAAAATTTCTTAACGAATAGAAAATTTCACTATCATATCGTACTTAAAACCTTTTATCATATCCTAGGGAAGATTAAACATAAGAAATTGCAACACGCTGAGATTTTATGATATATATATATATATGTATATTCAATTAAATGTAATATTTTTTTCATTAAACATAAAATTGAGTTTTTATTGATTTATGCGCAACACCAAGTCAAGATTACACTAGACATAACACTGAGTCACCTTGTGTTACACATGATACTATGTTTTGAAAAAACCATGATATATTTATAATATGGTTACTCAATCATGACCGTTGTAACATAGACTTTAAAAATAGTGGTATGAATAATAATAAATACTTTATTAATATCATGTGTAATGATTTTAAATAAATGAATCATATTGATAAAAGTTATTTATTTATTGGTAATATCTTTATTTATTTCAAAAATACTATTTGTTAAAAAAAACATTTTTTGTTCGCAAGAAAATTAAAGAAATTAATTTTTGAAATTTTTAGAAAATTAATATGGTAAAATAAAAAAATTCTAAAATAAAAAATTTTAAAATTATATTAGAGAGTTTTTTTATTTTAATTTTGGAAAAGTTTTATTTTTTAATAAATAGTGATAAATACGGAATTTTAATTGAATAATACCTCTTTTTTTAAATAACTTGTAATGTTTAGTTATATTTTCAAATAGTTATAAAGTTAAATTAGTTAAATTATGAATCCATTAATCCAATTTATGCCTTTACAATAAATTATTTTTTGTATTTAGATATATAAATATATCAAACTATTGAATAATTTCTCTTAAAAAGCCATCTTTTAAGTCCAGTCTAAGGGATTAATATTAAATTAAAATTTTCCAAATTTGTAAATTGAATTTTAAAAATGGATTCCATATTTAGAATCAGAATAATTTAAAAATTATAATAAGGTTAACAAACATTTTGACCTAAATGAAATGTGAATGCAATAAAAATTAATTACTATAGTTAAGGTAAAAATGTGATTATCACGGTGTTAAACTAAGAAACAAGGTTTAAAACGACCTAATTTATTTTTAGAAAACCCATTTTATATACATATTTATTCCCTTATACATTTAGGATCAATTTAAATGAGTTTTTGGTAAACTTACCTGAATATTACCTATATAATACTTTATGTAAAGAAAAAGACAAAAAAGAACTTATCTTCCATTTAATTTATATAAAGATTTTTTATTAGGAAAAAACAATATAGGCTCAGTTATAAATATTATTTTGAAATATAATTTTTTTTCTATCATGATTTTTTATTCAATTTTTTATAGATTAATTAATTAAATCAAATAATTATGAAACACCAACACATTAATTTTTTAGTTATTAACTAACTAGAATTAATGATACTAATAAAATTAAAAGTGTATTAAATTCAAGGAATTATTGTATAACATTAATTTTATAGATCAATATATAATTTTAAAAATGCTATAGAATAATTTACTCTAATTCTATCATTATATTTATATATTTTAATTTAAATTAAATTAATAATGTCAAAATTGACATCAATATTATTTTATAATAAATAATATTTTACTAATTGATTTAAAATTAATGAAAATAATACATTATACCAAGTTATTACAAATGATAATAAATATCAACTATGGATCAGTAATGGACAAATATTTCTATTATAATTACTTTTTTAACACTAACATAGTAAAAACTTAGTATGCTCCGTCAGAGTGGTGGGTTTTCATGTTACATTCACTTATATGAAAATTAAATTACAAAACACAAGATTTATAATTTATAAATTATATATCATATTTATAATCAGTGGGTACAAATTATCTAAAAATTATCACTTCAATTTATTCTTAAAGGATAAATAACCTAGGTTTTAAAACTATTTTTCAAAGTGGAAACCAAAATGGTAAAATAAAAATAAAAATTGAAGTCAAGGACCAAGATGATTAAAAAAATTGTTTCATTATTTTTTGGAGGTTTTTGTCAATAATATAATCCATTAAAATCTTAAATTATCATATTTTTAGCCATTGGATGTAATATGGACCTCCCAATAGTGAATACTTTTGATTATCAACAAGAATGATACTCTTTCTAAACTATAAAATGGTACTTACTCTCCCCAATTATACACACAAATAATATGATTTTTCTTGACCATGTTATAAGAAAATCACTTCCCAACATACCTCATCGCATCCTAGAAGACTTATTTTACAATGAAAATCCAACCTACTAGGACTTTAGTGAAAACATAATGGGGATACCTTAAGAATATGTAACATTCACCAATGAGTATTTTCATTTTTTTACATCCTCTATCCAATTAAATTATTATTATAACATAACCATATATTAACATAATTATCATTAATTTAATAATATTTTTTTATGTTACGGTTATGACTTTAAACTCTACACACTTAGTTAAAATGGATTATGAAATCATCGTTTGGGTGTTTGATGGACTACCACCTCACGATCCTATGTTGTTCTTTTTTCCATTACCACCTTTCATGGATGGGAATAATGATGTATTTATAGTATATATATTATTTATATGATATTTATGATTTTATTTTTCTTCTAGAAATATTATATCACACATTCCATCATGATTTATCTTTTTGTGGGAATATGATAACATTTTTCGTGTGTAAAACGGACCACCACCTCACAAAATGATGTGATTAATTAACGCATTACATGGAATGTGTTAAGGTTGATTTTAATAAACATATGTGATATATATGAAATAAAAAATATATTTTAATTATAATATATATATATATATATTTCATTTAGTTTTTTTATTTCAATCTGACAAGAAAATATAAATAGCATTAATGTGTATGTCCGACTTACCATCTCCATGAACGGTGAATTCCATTTCCTATCACAATTTTTTTTGAAATAATATAAGTACATATATACTGAATATATATTATATTATTAATTTTTTTATCGTTTTTCATATTATGAATCCTTGATCAAAGTAATAGGATTAAAAAATGACAAAATCAAAACCTATACAAAAAACAAAGCGGTTATTACCCCAAATGTATCTTCAACATGGAATTGTTACTAAACATGTATTAAAATGTCATAATAAAATATTATATGTTATTATATAAATGAATATATTTATATAATATATGTATAATAAACATATATTTATATTCTAGTATGTTTGAATGAGTGGGATGAAAGTTAAGACTTAAGGTAAGGGATTCACATCTCATTTCTTACATTAGTTAACACAATCCATGCCCACCACCTATTTATTTTATGTGATGTGTATAATACCTATGAATCTATTTTATGAATATTATTATGAGAATTATTTGGAATTAAATATCCATTTAAGGATCTCTCTTTCATTGGGTTTATGGGTAATACATTAATAAATTGGTAAGGGATTTCAGTTTAAATTTTCCGTCTTTCAGACACACGTTATGCTATGCACTTATATTCTTTCACAAAGTCTATATAAATACCACATGGCATGTAATTTTATGAATTTATTCATCCTCATGATATTTTATATTTCATTTTATGTTATCATTGATGGGAATTATTAATTAATTTTATTGATGTGGAAAATATATAATGCTATAATCTCATTATTTACTGAGATTGATTATTATTAGGTCTCCAATGTTGAAATATCATATATATATATATATATATAATTCTCATTAATTTTATTCTTATAACGTTATTTCATGAGAATAAATTTTTCCCCTTCATTTTATTCTTTTTATTTATTGAATATTTCAAAAAACTGTTTTTAAGAAACATCATCTTTGGGATTGAAAATTTGTTTTCTTCAAAACCCATGTTTTCTAGAAATATTTTAAAAAAATGTTATTATAATTTGAAAATGAAATTTTCATCCAAATTTTTTAAGTTATTTTCATATCTTAATTAATATTTTTTTCTAGTTTATTTTCAAAAAAAAACATTTCTAAATATTTTCTTTTTCAAAATGCATTTTTCAATGAAAAATTTATATTTTATCAAGAAATGTTTTAAATGATAATTAAAAATTAGTTTACATATAATATAGTATCTGTAAGGGTTACATATTAATTACTTTCTATATTTTACAAGGGCACCATTTATATTATTTATTTAAATGGTTCATGTTTCGATGGAATGGTATTTATGAAACCTGTTTCTTTTTATTGGGTTATGGTATAATTAAATATTTATGAAAACCATCTCATTTCATTGGTAATGATATGATAAATGTTATGATTTTGTGGACCACATATATATGGTTTCACAATATGATTTTTTGTACCTATATCCACCCTCTAATATATTGTCTATATATTTATATCTCATTAGATAGATAGGTCTGGAAGGAGAAGTGAACCCAATTTAGTAAGAATAAGATGGAATGGGGAGTGAACTCATTTCAATAAAGTATTTTGTCTGGAATGATAGTTTCGGGAGTGAAACTAATCCACTATGTGGAAAGGGATTCCAATAGTTATGGTGGTTTAGTCCACCAAGGAGGTGAATCCGCCTAAAAGAAGGGTTGACAGGTGCTCTGTCCAATCATGAAAGAGGGTACACAAGAGGTCATCCCCTAACCTAAGAATGTTCTTGGGTGGTTTTCCCAATCCTTACGTGGTATGAATAACTCGGTGGATATTCTTGACATAGGATTTTCTATGATTATGTGTATTCCATTAATATATGTCTTATTCCAATTTTATGATCTCATGGATCATGTTCATTTGTAATCATATGATTCATGTATTATGAAATAATTAAAATCCATTACAGAAGATTATGATTGTTGATATATAGTGTAGGGTTTTAAAGTGTTATTATCATATTCTCATACCCTTGTTTTCATGTTTTGATTATGTATATCCTTTTTTTCTCCTTACATGGAATATGATCTCACACTTTTTAATGTTTATTTTCCCTATGTTTTATAGAATGGTTTTAAATAGTTTATGAATATGAAGAGTACTAAATGGGAAGATAATTATTTAGAAACATTGATGATATTTCATAAGATTTGAAGACTGTATTCCATGATTCCAAAGACTCTAAATTATTATTATCATGAGGAGTGTTTTTTGAGTAATGTATTAAATATTCATCTAAAATATGTAATATCCATGAATGAGAATCCTTGGTTAGTATAGGTGGTATCAACAAAATGGTTTATTTAACCGTTAGAAACATTGATGATAAAACTTTTTTGATATACCTAGGGATATTTCTTAGGATATGTCTAGTGATATCTTGAAGGATAAGTATAAGGATTAATCGATGTTTATGAAAATTTCATAGAATATTATTAAAGGATTAATAGAGTTCTTTCCAAGAAATTACATACCTATAAGGATATTACAATTGGAAGTGTCACTGGAAGATATGTACTAAGGGTTAACAACCCCAAAAACAACATATTGAGATAGAAAAGAAAAAGAACCGGTGAAAGACAAGGATCTTTGCTGAACACCTGTTCTGACACTCATAAGGGATATGATTTGGAAATTCTCAAACACTTTATGACCCACCATAAAGGATGTAAATAGAATATGACTATGAACAGCGTATAATAACCCTAAGGTGTCATATATTTTTGATAATGTGTCTTGATTTAGATATTATATATCTCATTTTGAATTATTATGTTGTTTTGCACAATGATTAGTGTTGCTTGCACTATTTTTTTAGTTTTAGTCAATTGATGGAACCATAAATAGTCATTTTAACATTGAATCTATTGGAAAATTTGGTGACAATGATAATCCAAATGGGATGATGAATAGTGTATAAGAAATTGTAATTATGTCTAATCTATTTTCAAATAACATGATTAACAATGTGTACCTTAACCAACTCTAAGATAAACCAATGAATAGAAGGAAAGGGTTCACATACATTTCAAGTAGTGGAGACCATGGAGGAAAGAAGATTTATTTTCCATTGTGTTAGGAATGTTGGAAGAAAATACAAAATGGAGTTATTATAGGAAAATGTATATTTATTGACAATGGAAAATAATTACACAGAGCAAGTAACTGAAAATTAAAAGTTATCAGTTTGGTTAATGAAGTGGATGAGAATAATAGTCACCCTAAGGTATTATCAAAATATGAATTCCTTAACTGTGTCAATTATGCGAATTTTGATAATTTATATATCAAGGGAAAATATTGTGAAGAGAATTAGCTTGGTGGTATGAGTAATGGTTATGTTGCTAATGATGAAGAGACTTCAAATGAAATATGAAATGAAATAAGTAATAAGGAATAAGATAATGAATCCTAGTTAAATATTTGAGAATGAAGTTGGATGAATGATATATCTACGTATAGGAATTGAAATATTTTTTTTTAAAAATAATTATAATATATAAGTATTGTTCAACATAAGTTTTTAATTGTGGATTTGAAAGGATATGTTGAAAGATTCTGATGGACTAGAAAAGTGATGAATGAAAAGGTGATATTCTTGGAAAACTCAAGGTTAAGGGAATGATAACCCTTAATATGTTCATGATGATGAGACAATGATGGTTGGATAAAGAGATGGTTTATTTGGATAAAATATATTTTCTAATTATGGTTACAATGGAATCGATTAATGAATTTTTAATAATGTGGTTTATGTAATCATTGATGGAGTTTACAACGGTTTTTTATGAAATATATCTAATAATCTATGTTTTATTCAAGGAATGGTAAGGAATGTACGTTATTAATAATATTTTTATTGTAATTCAAGTTATTACCATGTTTAAATAGATTACATGATAAAGGTATTCACATGGTAGGTATGTGACAATTAAGAGCTATTTCATTCTATTTCGGTGACTAATGATAAGTTTATTTTGGATTTTTAGTTTCCTTATTTATTATGTTTTGGATTTTTAATATTTGGGAAGGGTCATAAGATTAAACATTTATGAAAATTATTATGTTCAACTTTGAATGTGGATTTAGAGATTAATAGTTTATTTCATTCATATAGGATAACTTGTGATAACCATTTTTTGGTGATGATAAATTATGATTGATTGAATGGCATATCATTTTATCAATGGGCCTTATGAACAATTTGTGTTTTAGGAAAGAATTCACATTTATTTCATGGAGAATGATATGGATCATAAATTTATAAAGGACTAACCTATGGGTGAGAATTTTTTATGAAATGGAATGAAACCAAATAATTATATGAAAATAATTAAACTTTAAGAAATGGATCTTAAAATAGTATTTCTTTCCATTAATATCATTTTTAGGTTAAAAATGAACATTTTCAAGACACTTTGGTTTTTGGAGTTTTGGTCATTAACCTTATCTAGATCAACCAATTTTTTGTGATCAACGTTCTCTATCACTCTATATTGGTATTTGGGGTTTTTTCTCTTTTATGTCCATGTTTTCACTTTCCACCCATATTCCTCAATTTGTAAACCTAGTATGTTTCGTTCTAGATGAATTAAAAACATCCCTATATCTTTTTTAAGAGGTTTATTTATTAAAACTGCTCTCTCTTTGGGTTTCTATGAATTATTTTTCAAATGTTATACCTTTGATAACCATGAAAAATATCGAGGGTTATATTCATTTTAAGGGGGACATAGAATATAATACCCCAAGACTATGTGAGAAATATATTTTTTGAATTAAATATAATATTATATATTTTTTAATTAAATTTAATATTGACTTTATCAATTATTATATAAAACACCAAGTTATTCTTTCTCTATTCACAACAATAAGTTATCTTGTGTTACATAAGATACCAAATTTTAACAAAACGATGATATATTATTAATATAGATATTTAAATGTGATCTTTATGAACTAGCTTCTAAACCTTGAGGTATGAATAATAATTAATAATTTTTTAACATTATTTATAATGGGTTTACATTAAGAAATCATATTAATAAAAATTATTTAATTTTTTGAAATGTGTTTATATGTTTCAAAAATACTATTTTCCCAAAAAGAATTTTTTCATTTCGTAAAAATTAATTAAATTAGTTGTTGATTGTTTTATAAAAATAATTTGGGAATATAATATTAAATTTTCAATCAAAATTTCAAAATTTTATTTTGTTGATTTTGTGGTATTTTTTATAAAAATTTTCAATTTTATATGAATAGTGGGAATTAATGAATTTTAATGGAAGCTTTTCTTTTGGATTAAATATTTTTTTTGTCAAATTATATTGTGAAATAGTTTAAAAGTTAAATAACATCAATTACATATCAATTAATCCAATTAATTTCATTATAATCCATTCCATGATGAATTTATATTTAAACATGTTTTCTTATATTAAATATTTCCTCTTAAAAAACCTACTTCTTCATCATGTCTGTGGGATAAATATTAAATTAAAATTTTCCAGTTTTAAAATTTAATTTAGAAAAATGGATTCAAACTTTTGAAGAAATATAATTTATTATATATAATAAATCCAACATAATTTTTGTAAAAAATTAAAATTGAATGTAGTAAAAATTAATTACAACAGTAATGTAAAATATGGGTTTATTGAGGGGTTAAACTATGAAAAAGAGTATTAAAATGAACAACTAGTATTTGAAAAACCCATTTTATGGACATAGTTATACAATTATGATCTTATTATCTATTTTTATATGTTTTTGGGACACTAATATGTTAAATTGACCTAAATAAAAATTTAAGTAATAGAAAGGACAAAAAAGAACCTTTATTTAATTAATCTTCTATATAGCATTGTGACAGAAAAAAAAACAAATATTTGTTAAGTTATAAATATTATTTATAAATATAAATTATTTTTTTCTATAATGATAATTTATATTTAATTTTTATAAATGAATTAATTACTTTATATACTTATGAAAAAATAAAACATTAATTATTTAGTTAGTTATTAGTAAAATTATACTAAAAATATTAAAAGTGAAGTAAATTGAATGAATAGTTATATTGAATTAATTAATTATATGAAAATATTATGTTAAAATTTTAGAGAATAATTGTCTTTAATTCCATCATTATATTGAAATTTTTTAAATTAAAATTTACTTTTAAAATGTCAAAATAAATAATAATGAAATTTTATAGTAAATTATATTTTATTAAATGATTTAAAATTACTAGAAATAATATATTCCCCCAAATTATTTTTAAATATTAAATTTTTTTAATTATGATCCATTAATGGACCAATTTTGTAATTAAAATGAATATATTGATGTTAAATAGAAAAAATTCAGTTAGCACTATTAAATTTGAAGCCCCATTTTTTGCGTTACATGCACCTATACTACAATCAATTACCAAGTAACATTGGATTTATAAATTATAAATTAGATAAAGATTTATATTACTTAGGTAAGAATTATATAATAAGTACAACTTCAATTTATTCTTAAAGTATAAATTACTTATGTCATAGAATTAGTTACCTCAGTGAAAATCGAAAATTGTAAAAAGTAGAAAACTTAGAAGTAAAGGAATAAAATATTTAAAACATGTTATATATTGTGTTATGGAGGTGCGAAAAGAAAATATTATCCTTCCACACAATTAGTTAACTTATTTGATAAACTTTAGGTAAGATTGATATCCCAATAGTGAATATATTTGAGTATTTAGAATAATGTCACTCCCCAACTATATACAGGAACTTACTCCCCCCACATCTTCACACCTATCAAGAAATTTATCTATAACATGATCTAAAAAATAATTTTAACACATACATCATATAATCATATAATAATTATAATTTATACAAATCCAACCATGAAATTATCTAGTTCAATCCTAAGGAGGATACCCGAAGGAGAGGTAACGTTCATCAGTGGGCATAATTATTTTATTTCTTCCTCTAACCATTTAATTGTTATCATAAAATT
This sequence comes from Viscum album, assembly GCA_963277665.1. Taxonomy (NCBI): domain Eukaryota; kingdom Viridiplantae; phylum Streptophyta; class Magnoliopsida; order Santalales; family Viscaceae; genus Viscum; species Viscum album. The sequence goes on from OY728155.1 coordinate 1,915,227,012, forward strand.
ATTATATAATAAAAAAATTATTTACAATATAATTAAATGTTGTTACGTTAATTATAATATCTAAAATGATACACACTTCCATCAAATGTGTTATGAAGTCTTCGTTCGTGTGTATTGTGGACTACCCTCGTGCGAACCGATGTGGTTCATTTTTCCATTACAAACTTTCATGGTAGGTCATAGTGACAGATTTATAGATTATATATGATTTATATGATATTTATGACACTAATATTCTTATATAATTATTATATGAATCATACCTTCATGCTTACCAATTTCCTGGAATACGATAATGTCATTCGTTTGTACATTGAACAACCACAACACGAAGCGATGTGTTTTGTTACCGCTTTACATGGAATTTATTGGTGATTGGTTTAATAAAAAATTGTGATAAAAGAAATAAAAATTCTAATATAATGATTATATATTTATATATATCATTTAATTTTTTTTCTTTTGATCCGATAAGAAAATGGTAACTGCGTTCATGCGTACGTATGACCTACCGTCTCCACGAATGGTGCACTTAATTTTCTATAACTGATTTGAATGGTTTACTATAATTATATATATAATTAATATATATTATATTTATATTATTTTTTCAGCTAGGATATTATGGAACCATTATCCATGTAAGAGTATAAAAATAACAAAATCAAAACTTATACAAAAAAGGGGGTTATTACCCAAAATGGAACATTAACATTGAATTGTTAATTGATAGGTAATAAAAGGTCATAAAAAATAATATATGGTATGATATGTATGAATATTTTTATTTAATTTATTAATAATAAAATTATATTTATTATACATGAGGTTTGAAAGAGCATGATAGAAGTCAATACTTAAGGTAACATGTTCTTGTCTCACTTTTAATTTTTGCAAGACACGTGCCATGTTCAAAAAATATTTATTTTATATGGTGTGTATAATAAACATGAATGTAATTTTTGGTTCATATAATGTTAATTATTTTTATTTAAATATCCATTTTAGGATCACTCTTTCATGGGGTTTATGGTCAAAATGCTACCAAAGCAGAAATAGATTTTGTCTCAATTTTCCTTCTTTGTGACATAAATTATGTTATGAATCTATATTGTTTCATGAAATGAATATGAATTCCCTTAAATATTTAATTTAATGAATTTATTCATCCCCATGTAATTTTATGTTTTATTTTATGTTATTCTTTCATAGGGAATATGAATCCATGATTACAAAGTGGTAATGAGTTTTTGTTACTATCTAATCATTTATCGAGATTGTTTATGATTAAGTCTCCATTATGGAAATATCATGATATACCAATGAATAATTCTCATGATTTTTAATGTCATCTGGTTATGGAATGATAAAACAGTATTTAACCTTTATTTACCTATCATTATATACTCAAGTGATCAAAATAATTATTTAATGAAAAATAATTCATGCAATTAGAAATATATTTTCTTCTAAGACCATGTTTTCTAAAAATGTATTACAAAAAGTTTTTTTATTTTATTTCAAGTGTAAAAGGATATTTTCCTCATGAAACGTTTGAAATTACTTTCAAATAATCTTTTACATGTTTCCATGGGTATTTTAAAAAAAATGTTTTAAAAAGGTTTTATGTTTAAAAAATCCTTTTTCAAAGTGTAAACTATATTTTCCTCAAGAAATGTTTTAAATGATCTTTAGAAGTTACTTTATATCTAATATGACATCCATCAGTGTTACATATGCCTTATTTGGGATATTATTCAATGGTACTACTCATATTATTTCTTCGAGTTGAATATGTTTTGACGGTATGATTACCATGAATCTCAATTTTTTTCTATGGGTTATACTTTGATAAGATGCTAATAAAACATGCTAATTTTTAAGGGTCATTCTATAATGAAAATATATGAAACCTGACTCTTTTTCATAGGTTATGATATGTTGAAATTTTCCGAAAACCTAAATCAGATTTTGGGTTATGAAATTATGAATGTTATGACCTTTTCATATATTTATATATATATATATGATATCATTATTTGAAGAGTGAGACATATATCTAACTAAAATGCATTGGATAATGATTTATATCTCATGATATAGGTAGGATTGGAAACGAATTTGAATCTGGTTTAGTAAGATAAAGATTGAATTGAGAGTGAACACAGTTTAGTAAGTGGAATTGCCCACTATAATGGTTTGGGGAGTGAACCCATACCAATATGAGGAAAGGTATGCCACTGGGGGTGGTGGTCTGCCCTACCCAGTAAGTAAATCTACCTAAGTGATGGCTATACAGGTTGTCATCCAAAGCAAGTAAGAGGGTACATATGAGGTTATCCAAAGCCCAAAGTAGGTACATGGGTGATTATCCCCTGCAAAGAATGTTACGAATGTTTTGGTGGGAAGACTTGATATAATATTTTCTATTCTTATGTGCATGACCGAAATATTTGGCCAACTTCAATGTTATTATTTCACGGATCATGTTCTTTGATTATTTCATGATTCATGTATTATAAATTTCCAATCTGTATTCCATGACTCAATATTATGATCTTTGATATTTTGGGTATGGTTTTCAATTGTTATGCTCATGTTATTATACCCATGTGTTCATTTTATGCTTACATATCTCCCTAGTTTTTCCATACTAAGAAAATAATATCACCTTTATTATGTTTTGTACTCCCATTTTATAAATAAAGGTTTTATATATGGTATGTATATAAAACTTATTAAATGGGAAAATCTTTATGAGAAACACTTAACATCATTTACTAGGTAAGAAGATTGTGTTCAAAGATTTTAATGACACTAAACCATTATAGTCCTTAAGAGTTCTATTTTGGGAAATTTATTGAATATTCATCTAAATGATGTAATATCCATGCATGAAAAGTATAGATATCTATATAAAGGGTGATATTATAATTCTCAACAAGGATAAACAATGGAGATATCATCAGTGAAAATATTTAAGAATATCATGAGAATAAGGGTTTGATAACATGAGATTTCATTTGAAATTTATTCCCTGTAATTAATAGATCATAATTATGAGTCATGTATTAAATCTTAGAAGATTATAAGACAATAATCATAAATGAATAAAATAACATGATACATGAGAGCATGCAATTTCTCTATGATCATCTCTTAAATGAATAAAATAAACTCTGGAATAATCATAATTAATGAAATATTATGTCAAATCTACCCACAAAGGCATTCATAACATGTTAGGCTTGGGATAGCCACCCATTTACATACTTCTGGTTTGGGATAACCTCTAGAATATCCTCTTATTAGCTTGGTATAAACTCTTATGAAACTTAATTTGGGATTGGGATAACCTCTCATGTACTCTTTCAGCAAATAAATACTTATATTTACCTAATTAATTAGGGGTATATAACAGACCCACCCATTATAATCTCAAAATATATTCATATGTATGCCATAAAAACATGTATAAAATTATTATTACCATAATTCTTAACCTGTGGAAAAGAAAATGGGTTTCATCAATACTTTATAATTAAAATCATAAACTATATAGAGATATAATAAATATGGAAAAATTGTATCATGTTGCTATTAAAAAATAAGAAACAAAAAGGACATTGTTGTATATTATAATACATTTAATAGAGTAGTTGATCATTTCATAAAGAAAATACCTGTTTACTTTTGAAATAAATTATTTAAAATATAAAAATATCCAAAACATTAGGGGAAATATTTTCATTTAAAATAACTATAAAAACTTTTAACGTATATGGTAATGTAAATAGGGGTTATGATAGAGGGAAACCCTATTGACATAGTGTTCATTAAAATGAATATTTCTTCTAAATTTTCGGTAAAAATTCAAAAGTACCTCACTAAAAATTATAAGAAGATTAATTTTATAAATATTTATAGAAATTTACACATGGTTAAAAATGAATTTAAAAATCATTATTTATGGTAAAATAATTATTCAACATATTATAAAAAAATGTCATGAAAGAAAAATATTAATGACTGCAGAGAGAAATATTGTTGTTTTCTTTAAAACATTCCTTCAGTATCTTGAGTTCATAATGAATGGAAAATGAAAGTAAAAAAATATATAAAAAATAGGAAGAAAAAATAAATATTATTTTTTCTAAGATAGATTATATAATTTCATTATTGTAAATTTAAGCATAAATAATCATGTTTAAAAGTGAGTTTGTTAAATAAACACATACTTTTTTTGGTAACTATTGAATCATATTTTCTATGAATAAAATAACCAGAAATGAATATTTAAATACCATAAACATAAGAATATTACAGATGAAACAATTCAAAAAGGTCATTAGATACACATCATTAGGTTATTTTGGTTTATAACATAATATATATCCCATAGAAGAAAATCTGAGATTATAAATCTTTATTGATTTGATTACTCTCAAATCCAAATCCCTAAAATGAAATAGTTTGAATTATACGTTTAAATACAAAGATTTATGAAGGATTTATGATATATCATGTAAATGGATTGGTATATACACCTCATAAATATAAAGTTTTTAATAATATAATAAATGACTCAATGAACCAAAATTGAATTGGAGAACCCTTACCTTATGATTGACTTGATTCATAATCACTCTCACCGACTATTAAATTAGAGAACTTTTGGGATTATAGCTTAAGAATGGAAATATTTTTCTTAAGACAATACCATGGGATCATGGATGATGGTAGGTAATATATAAAGTCATTTTTTATGTATTGGATGATCTATAAGGATTAAATTGTGTGAATAAGGGAGGAGAAGGGGTGCCCTTGTATATGTGATGGGAACGACACACATAGATTTAACTAAAAGATTTCGATAATATAAGGTTAAATTAATGATCCAAAGGAAATAAATAGTTATTTATTTGAATATAATATAATCTATTTTTAAATAACTTTACCCACTAATAATTAGACAAGTTTATATGTTATTTATACCCTTATCTCTTAGATTAACATCTATATATCCATTTTTTATCTTTAACTATGGTAAAAAGAATTTATTAGTAATTATGACTAAATTTTAAGTTTAATATATTAAATTATATTAATCGTTATTATTTATAATAGGTACTCCATGTTATTTGATTCAATTTACATAAGTGTGAGGATGTAGTTTTTAATAGGCGTGCAAAATGTGTTGGAATCCATTTTTTAGAAAAATTCATTTTTAAGCACAAAAATACGATTTCATACATTACATGCCTTGAAAAAACTATTAAATGAATATTAAAATATTTAATTGAATATATAATCTACAAATATCATTAAAATTAACAATAAAATAAGATTAATTTAATTTGTCAAAATAAAAATAAATTCATCATATAAAACTAGTTTTTTGCAAAAAATATGTTTTAATGCCAAACAATAAACGTATAAAAAATCAAGTATAATAATAATTTATATATTATTAATTATATTATTTAAAATTAAATGATTCTTATGTTTCTTCAGAAAAAATTAAAATAATTAAACTTTTAAAATACATTTTTAAACAAAAATCAATGATAGTATTAAAAAATCTAAAATTTTCCCTGTTGATTGATAAATAAATATTCATATAAAAATCCTAAAAAATATCCTAATATAATATTGAAATTATAATTTGAAAAGTGATAATAATTATTAAAATTTATTTTATTATAATGGCAGAAATTAATTGTAATTTACATGAACAAAGTGAAATAAAGACAATATTTTGAAGAAATATAATTTTTTAAGCATGGAATGTCATTACTAAAAATAGAGTATTTATTTATTATAAATAAAAAACTAAATTTACATTATATAAAACCTTTATACATATTTTTAAAAATGTGTTTATTCCTATTTCACCTTCAATTTATCATCTAGTTTTTACTAATCACATTTAAATAATATTTTAATAGCATATCACATTTCACTTAAAGCATAGTGTTGTGTGTTAATAATGATATATATAATATTAATTTTTAAATTAATTTTTTGGAGTTTTAAAATTTCAAAGTCAAAATGTATTCCAATGATGACAGATATATAAAGTCTATGAGAATAAAATGGTTTTATATGTTATAAAATTTGAACAATAAATGTTCCATGCAGAAAAATCACTAACCAATTAGTCATAAATGACATTTTACTTTTTGTAAAGTACTAAAACATAGAACAATAATTGAAAATATATTACGAAAGCAATGATATGTTTCATATCGATTTATATAAATATTTACTAGATAATTAGAGTCTAAAATTCCTTTCAAATTATAATGCTCCCTCATAATTAAAACCCACTATTTAACTTTCTATTGAGAGGAGACAAAGGTTGCAGTGGATATCCATCATCACTTTAGATCTACCTATGAAGAAAGGTTGAACTATAATTTCTATTATAATGAAATTAACCCCTTGTAATCTTAAAAATGATAGAGTTTATATCCATATTAAATATTTCAAATGAGGTGCTCAAGGTGGAATTTTTTATGTAATGCATAAGGTGGTTTTAGAACCCCATTTTTGAAGATCCACATGGAACCTAATACATGATAGTATCGTAACATCCTAAAATTTATATAGGGAATTAATTTCGGTTTAAATATCATAAATTTTGTGTTTTGGAATTTTTTGGGTCAATTATAGGTTTTGGAAATTTCAAATTTTCTTGGTGGCTTAAATAGACATATGGGTGTTTTTGGTACACTATAGGAATGAACATTACATTGGGTATGATTTTTTAAGATTGAAAACATCCTAGGTGAAACCGGAGGTACCAACAGGCCCGGAGAGGGGTGTAATCTTGGATGTGTATCCCTGTGAGTCCACCTATGATCTAGGGACATAGTGGAATCACTATATCATTGTGGGATGTGTAGTGAGTCCAAAATAGGCAAGGTTTTGACCCTATACCATTGATAGACTCTATTTCAAGTTTTCTAGGGTTAGTTATTTTATTCAACCATGGTCATAGTGGGAATCACTATACCATGGTGATGTCTATTTCAGAAATTGAAATTGTCAAATCAGACACTTGTCATTTTGGGTTTCAAACATTTCAAAGAGGAAACCACATACGATATAATTGGGGGAGTTATTGATGGGGGGGGGGGGGTTTGGATCAATTTCTCCCTTTAGAAACCTTTTTGTTCATCCTATTTCTAGTTTCTCTAATCTAAAGAATTCAAATGACAGTTTTTAGATGCTCTTCCTGCTTGATCAATAAACTAGTGGTATTTGTTTATTCTTAGGTAGGATCCTTTTTTCTATGAATGTGGGGATATTAAAATATCCATCTACAGTTAATATTTTCAATAGAATTTTTCCCCCTCACACTAGAACTAGATCCATTGTTCTTAGTGGTTACTATTATCGATTCTTGGCCTGATGATATGATCCACCTGGTACATGAGAATTATTTTGGAACTGAATCTCATTGAATCTTTACATTTTCATCAACACATTGACGTAGGACGTCATTATCATATATTATGTACAAATATTGGTTTTTTATAGTATTCATATGTGGTGACTATGTATAGATCCATGAGACTTATGGTTGATATGATTATCATTTGGTGTGTGTGCGTGTATCCCCATGAGACATTTTCTTTAGGAGGTTCACATATGGATGTGTGTTTGATATATGATTCAATATAGATATTCCCTGTTTATTAATATCTTTATTATAACATTTTCCTTTACATTAGTAGTTTCATTTTCTCAACTATTATGTGGATTGGTTCTTCCATGATATTGGGTTTAAATGTGACATTATGGCTTTCCACCATACATTGAGATAAGATTGAGGCACGGTATTTGGATTTAACAAATGAGTGCTAACAAAAGGGTAATAAAATGTTTTAATAAGATAATATACGATGTTATAAACATGATTATGGTTTATTTATAATTTATTAACATATTTTAAACCACTATATTGGAGGATAAAGTCCACATAACAAAACAATGTTTACCATAAGATATTTTTTCTCAGATTTACTTTCCATTGAAACTTATTTCTATTATGCACCAATTCAATTTTATATGGTTTGTATAATAATAATTGATATGTTATATCATGAATATATTTATTGATCATGATATTATAAGTTTCATTTAATTCAAGAGGTGTTATGATTTAAATGTTTCAATGTGGTATGAGACACATTGGAATGTTTAAATATTGTTTTCCCTCAATAATGTTTTAATGTCAACAACCCTTGTTGTTAATTGTCCTCATATGGGGTATTATTGATACATAAATATTCTTTATTCAATATGGATATTTAATAAGGAACATTATTAATTTGATATATAAGTAATTATTTGGATTTGTACTACACGTGTGGGGCCTGGTTACAGATAGCCCATCGATGCATCAGTAGTCTCATGAGATGTAATAGCTGGCCAAATTAGATGGGGTTTTACAAGATAAGTAAACCGCCTTGTGAATTGTCTTGACGGTACAGGTTCCATGTACATAAGAAACATGGTATCCAATAATTAATCAATTCCCTCATTTTTATTTAATTATTATTTGTCCATGATTTTTTGCATCGACATATCTATGATACATTTAATTCTCAATTTGTTGATTTAGATGGTATGAGTCTTAGTTTCTTAACATTCCATATTGAGATTGCCTTATCTAGTTATTTTAATGTCATGTGTTATCATTTATTTACCATTCCATGTTTTTTATTCTTATTAATTCATTATTTCTTCTGTTTTATTTTCTTTTTCTGAGAATTTCAGCTCACCCTTACTATATTTTATTTCTTCAGGTTATGATTAAAAAATATTTAAATATTTATTCATGGATGTTCTTTACTTAATTTTATTATGTATAATGTTTTTATTTTCTCTAACCACTATATAATGGAAATTATGTATGTAATATGAACTTTAATGATTGGTAAACTGAATGGTTATTGAGGATTTAATTTCTAGTAATCATGGAAATGTAATAAAATAATGCACCAGATCTATGCTTTTTGGTTTGGGGTGTTACAACAATGGTAAATGAATCATATAGGAATGGGTTGTGGTTCCATGTACTTCTTGAGTCAACTGTCCAAATATAATCATCAACCATGGTACATCTTTTTTACATTAAGGATGCCTCCACAACGTGGTCCATCTCGGATTTAGTAGCTTGACCATGAGGATGATCACCTCACTGACGAGGCTTCAACATTGGTATTAGTTCTCGAGATGTTACCTCCATGTGGTGTACCATCCATACCACAACCTATAGAGAAGCACGTGGTACCCAAATATGAAGTGCATTGGTTGAACACACTTTATGAGTTTCAGTGGTAGATACCCATCATGTTTTGAGGTTAGCCTGACCCATAATAGATTGAGGACTGTCTTGAGGCAGTGACCCAAGTTTTCGATCTTGTTAGGACAACAATAGATTAGTTGGTAGTCTTGGCGGAGATCCTCATTCATAGCTCAATAGGATGATGGTAGAGTTTGGTTACCCAGACTCAGGATGAGGTTACTCTCTCATTGAAAGTGTTCATGCTTCTCTTTAGAGATGAGTTTTCAACAGTTACGCTGAGGTATTTTCATATCAAAGAGAATATTAATCTTTAGTAAGGAAGCATTTTAGTGGTATATTATTCAAAGAGTTTTACCAACCATTATAGGTACTCAATGGATATGGTTTGGAAATATTACTCTAGGGCTCAGACCATAGAGCATGGTCTGTGTGGATACATACATGATAGTGTTATACCTCTTTGAATTACTACTTATACTGGGGGTGGATGAGTGGGATTAGATGGTAGAAAGCTTCACGGATGAGTAGATACAGTTAGCAATGGCCAGTAGTGGGATATAAGAGAAGATACCTCCGCAGTATGGATCCGACATTAGTCTTATGGACTAGGATGTGGGATACTTTTCAAGAGGATTTCTTAGGATAGAGGATCTTCAGTTCAGGTCTCATAGGGTGGGTCTAGTCAGTCTAGATAGAAGTAGTCCAATTCATGTGACAGAAGTAGACATCTCTCAAGAGATTTTCCAACCCAGCATACTTTTGATAAGAAGAATTTTTATGAACCATCAAGGTAGAGATAATGACTGGATCAGGAAGATCCATAGGGAAGTTCATATGTAAGGGGATATGGTAGAGTAGTAGGAGGTGGTCAATGTTTTGACTTGTTACCACCACCACCCCCTGGTGGTCCATGATGGGCTTTGGGATTTAGAGGAAATGGGAATGTATAACTACATGAGGCCGATTCATATGAACTAGAGGTTGCATGAATGATTCTAGGTATGATATGTTTCATTTGCACTTTAGCTGCAGAACTTTTAGACACAGCTGCTTGACATAGATGCTAGACATTCCATTCTTTCCACATACCTGTTACAAGACTTATAGAGTTCGGTTGAATAAATGAATAGACCTTTATTCATGGAGAGTCCTACTAGAGAAGAATCAAAGATCACCCATTTATGTTGACAGTGTAACCTAACCCTTGGAGGTGAGAGTTTCAGTTGGAACCTCTTGGTAGCGGTGTCGAGGCCTTATGACATCATTCTTGGTATGGATTGGTTATCTACAGTCCTTGCCCAAATTGAATGTTTTAGGTGAAGGTTGTGGTGTGTCTGAAGTGACGGAACTAGGTTTTCCTTTTACAAGGAAAATTATTCCCATGCATTGTAGGATGGACTTATACATTGGAGGTTGAAGATGATTTCTCATCAGCTGGTTAGCCTTACCCTTGCTGTAGTTGATGTTCTGAGTTTCCAATTTCCTGCAGTGGTGAAAGAGTATGAGGATTATTTCATAAAGATGTTCTTGGTTTACCTAACCACCAAGAGATTGAATTATGCATTGATATACACCTTAGGATGACATCTATATCTATACCAAAATATCAGATGTCTCTCGTAGTGCTTCCTGAGATGAGGGTGCAGTTGGAAGACTTGAAAAGGAAGGGCTTTGTGAGACCCAAATTTTTACCTTCGGTATCCCCAGTTTTGTTTTCCATGAAGGAAGAGGGGAGCTTGAAGTTGTGTGTGGAATAATAGTTCTTGAACAAGGTGATTGTTCAGAATAATTATCCACTTCGGAGGATCAATGACCTCTTTGATAAGTTGAGAAGGGACTGATGATGCTTGAAGTTTAACCTCAGATTAGGTTATCACCATCTATGATTACATGATAAGGATATACCAAGGATGACCTTAAGATGTTTTCACAGTCATTATGATTACTTCATGATTCCCTTTAGCCTCAAGACTTCCCAATTAGTGTTCATGGGACTCATGAACCAAATGTTTTAGCCTGACTCAAAACAGTTCATGGTAGTCCTCATCAATAATATCCTGGTGTACTCAGTGTCTGAGGAGGAGAATCCAAGACACTTAAGGATAGTTCTAGATGTACTTTTAGTGAACCATATTTACAAAAATATCAAAAAGTTCCACTTCTAGATTCAAGTGTTCCACTTTCTTTGTCATGTTATCTTAGTGGATGGAGTGGTAGTGAACCCATCCAAGGTAGAGGTGGTGTTATAATGTAAGCCATCAATGAGCCTGAAATAGGTTCAGTGCTTCCTTGGGTTTCTATGATATTATTGGATATTCATATATTATTTCTCCAGGATATCAGCACCCATGAAAACTTTTAATTAAAAGGGAAGCCAATCATTTGGGCAGAAGGGTGCCAGAATTATTTTTAGTAGTTGAGGCAGAGTTTGATGAGTGCTCCCATTATGAGATTATTTGAAGAAGCTGTTGAGTATGTATTTTTCTACATTGCCTCATGAACTAGGATTGATTTGTTTCTAATACATATGAAAATAATGATTCACTATGGTTCAATCCAGTTGAGATCACATGATCAGAACTACACAACCCATGATCTTGAGCTAGTAGAGGTAGTATTCTCTTTGAAAATATAGTGAAACTACACGATGGGAAAAAAATTATCATATACATTGATCACAAGAGTCTCTAGTATATATTCTCTCATAATGATCTTAAATTAAGATATAGGTTATGGCTAGAGTTACTCCAAGACTATGACTTTGAGTTTTCCTATACTCCTGGGAAAGTTAACGTGGTTTAAGACGCTCTCAGAAGGGGATCTAGTTCATAGTTGTTAAATGAGGCTTTAAAATAGTTTTCCTTATTGCAGTTATCCTTTGTGAATGGAAATAGAGAATCTTACCTATATTTTATGGTTTTAAAACCTCCACTCTTACTGAAAGATAGGGAGGCACAACTTGAGGATCTCCACTCTGATACCTTGCATGCTCAGATATCCATATGGATTGATATTGATGGATTTTATAAAGGTTGGGAGAACACCATTCTTTTCGAATTATGCATGATGGTACCAGTGACATTGTAAGAGGAGTTTATTTGGGATTTTCATACAACCACTTTGGTGGTACATCCAGGTGTGTAAAAGATGTACATGGACAACTAATGCATGTTTAGTGGCTAGGAATGATGAAAGGAGTTGCAGAGTTTCTCTCTTGTTGCCTTACTTGTCAGTAAGTGAAGGTTGAGCACCCATTTTTGGAGGGTGTAGCTAAGCTCCTCGATATCCTTAATTGACGTGGTATGGGATATCTATGGACCATTTCATTGGATTACCACATAGTTCTCAGAGACACGATGCCATTTGGGTGATCATTGACTGAATCACCAATTCAACCAACTCTCTTGTATCTGAGGGAAGAGTTCAGTTGAACGATTCATATTCCTCTGCATGTAGGATATATTTTGACTCCCCAAAGTTCCATCAATGATCACTTCTGATAATGATGCCCACTTTACATCTCGGCTATAGATGGGATTATAGGAGGCGTTTGGGACCCACATACACTTAAGCACATCATTTCACGCACAGACTGATGAACAGATGGAGTGGACCATTCAGGTTCTAGAGGACATTCTACGAGCATGCATGTTAGATTTTGGTTGTATATAGGAGGATCACCTACCACTAGTGGAGTTTATAGACAACAATAACTACCATAAAACCATCAGTATGGAAATATTCGAGGTTTTGTATGGGTGACCCTATAGGTCACCACATAGATGGACTGACCTAGGTGAGTAAGCACTCCTGGGCCCAGAGTTGGTGCGTGCTACTAAATAAAGGGTTTATATTATCTACGATAGGTTGAAAACTACCCATATCCACTATAAGTCTTATGATGAAAGGTGTATAATGCCTTTTGAGATTGAGGAAGGAGACAATGTGTTCCTATGGGTTTCACCTTGATAAGGATTGTAGAGATTTTAATGGGGTGGAATATTTTCTTCGAGGTTTATCGTTCCCTTATGGATTTTTCATAGAGTTATAGAGGTGGCATACTACATAGCTCTGCCTCCGAAGTTAGAATGGGTACATGATGTCTTCCACATGTTGCAATTGGGGAGGTATGTGCATGACCCATCACACATTATCGATTGGGGCGAGCTTGACATCGAGTGTGAAGTTACTTTTTTTGTGTACCTAGTTGATATCAATGATTAATAGGAGAAGATAATTCATGGGTAATTAATTCCATAGGTGCATGTTTAGTGGAATCAAGAGAATATCTAGAAGAAATCTTGGGAGCAGGAGGCTCGAATTCTTGCTCTGTACCCTCATCTTCTTTAGTAGCCTTTTTTAGATTTTTGAAGACATAAATCCCCAAGGTGTGGAGAATCCAATATCAGAGATTTTTAATATATTATTTTTAAATATTACAGGGATTAATTGAAATACTAGGAATTCATAAGATGTGTGATTCTGAGACCCAGGGTTCCCGGAACAAATACTTAAGATATATTAAAATATAAAATATCACATGCACATGATTTTCCTAAAAACGTCGAATAAATTATAAATGGATTTCCAGATCTGAAATATGTTGGAAATCTATGAATTTAGAATGGATACTTTACCCTATGAGTGACCTAACATTGGTCGGCACGATTCATTTGTTGAAAATTCCTCACGAATGCTAAAATGAATAAAATAATTTAAGGATATTATTTTATTTCAATTCATTGATGTTTTGATAGGGGGATATGTTTTCATAATTAAATGGTTAGTTGTATAACAATGTAATGTTCTACAGAGTAATTTGAGAGATATCTATTGAATCATCTCGAGTAGATGATGACAAAATCACGTATTGAAGATCGGTGAACAATGATTTAAAGGACCTTGCCAACGATGATGATGCAACGATAATTCTTCATCAGTGCTCTATCCAACTCAAAGTAGGGTATGTGATTTAATTTTTTAATTCCCTGTTCTTGAATTCCACAATGAACGAGGAAAAATCAACAAACATATTGATATGCAGTTTGATCATATTTGAAGAATGGGTTACTTTGTGTGATTTATTGAAAGTTTGATATTGAAATTCATTGGATCCGTTTATCGTTATAATGTTAAGGAACCAAGGTTCATGACTCTCATTTTGGTTTCTAATTTTCTCCTCAAATTAACTACACTTCATTCATTCTTCATTATTCCTTATTCTTTGAAATTATTTTTAACAATCAATAATTGAATATTAGATTCTTATCTCAATTTTTCAAAACTGTAGATTCAACATTAGTAAGACTCGATGAAGGTGCAACAGTGGTTGTTGCAGTAAATCTAATGACAATGGGTGGAAATTTCTAAATCTTCTTCCGATAATTAATAATGACAAAAATTCATTTTCTGAGATGACTGAATGACTGAATCTTACTAATTTGGAGATCGAATGAATGGAGGACCTCAGATCTGTAGTCTTATGTGAAACCACCCACCAGAAAAGAAGATAAATATTAGTTGAAATGGGTTGGAGGAAGAAGAAGGTTGTAGAAAAACCATATACACATGGTGTTTAGTCCTTGACTACATGGTGTTTGTACCCCTTGGATAAGCTCGACATGTACATGAAGGAGTAAAAATATATTGGGTGGAGTACACGGACTACCTACAGGACGTGTACTCTCCCACATGGAATGTTCTGGACCATGTAGAAAAGCTACGCTATGTACTGGAACACGGGATACCCTACATACTAGTACATGGTTATGGATACATGGGTTGCCGACATGTATTGGCACACATCCAGAGTAGGCAGGGGGACCCTGGATGTAGTTAAATGGTGTGTAACCCATTCACACAATATGCATTTATCTTTAACATAAAATAATTTTAAATTACATCGGTCATTATGCAAGGGTAGTAAATTAGGTCAAGGGACATGGAGTGTTCCCTACTATACACTCTGGACCTATATCTACATAGATTGAACTTTTTTTACTCTGTATCTTGGACTAGTTTAATTAGGGTTCATTCCTATTATTATTTCCATAGAGTTTGGTACAAATTCTTTCCTACTCAGAGGACTGTGATCCCTCTAGTAGTACTTCCTAGATAGAGTATTTGGAATCCACCTATGAGGCCTGGAGTGGGATCCTCTATTCATGTTCATGCCATAGGTGGAGTTCTTAGTATCAACATGACCAACACTATATGGGTGAAGATCCTCTACTTTTCAAGGTTAAATTAAAATTTAGTTGTTTATATCACTCCAAGTCCTTGGTATTGATCCTCATATGTGTATATTATTATCTTTGGACTATCACTGTATCTCTATCATGATATTACCCAATGAAAAATACCTCTCTAATAGACATACAAAGTGCTATAGAACTCAGGAGTGTGTTCAACCGAATCAGTGCTATGTGGAATATTTGAACTAAAATCCTAAGGCTGGTCTACTATGGTTGTAGTATACCTTTATACTGTGTGTCTTGGACTGAGTAAATCTGGATATTCTTGTTATATGTTATTTAGACATATAACTCTGTAGTTCTGATGGTAATTTACCTGTTCATATTTCTTAGTGGATTCGGGGAGTCATACTGAGCATTGATATACTCACCCCCACACAGGCTTTTCTCATACATGTCGTGTCTTGTGCAGATAATAGAAATTTTGAGGGAGTCTTAGGTAGATGAGGAAAAGATGGTGCTTAGTGAAACTAGAAATAAAAATGTGTGTTCTTGTGGCTTTTAGATAGAAATACCTTCACCTATTACTTATAGGTTGGACTAGTGTTACAAACTTCTTTATAGTGGGATTGTATTTGGCCCTATTTAACTTTACATTAATTCTTGTCATACCCTGGTTGTGGGATATAGATGTATTCATGCCTTGGTTTTTTAGCTATTTTTAAATTATTTTATTTTGTAGGCTTAGATATGTTTTTGTGTGTACTGGTACTCATGCAATGCCACTCGATTTAGTGATATTCCTACTCAGTGCTAGTCAACATCCCCAGGCCTATTGGATGTGGGATTGGGGAGTCGCAGCACGGGCCCCATAGGGATGAGTAATGAAATTTGATAAGTACTTATGAATCTTTTTAATGAAGCATAAGATCAATATTTTCTATATGAAACATTTATTGAAAGATTTCTTTCTAGACAAGAATTTAGTGGTCTATTATTCTTCTAAGTTCAAAGTCCTTTTTTAAGTTATATAATTTTTTATAAAGATAAAAAAATTTGATGATTCTGAGATAGTCTATTAATCTTTCACGTATCATTTAGGAAAGGAGTGATACTCATTAATGGTTAAGGAATTCTGAATAAGGGTTATGTCTCTGAGGATTCTCAAGCAAGTTCAAAATATTTTGGAACTATTGAGAATATTTTAATGAGTTTTTTATTGTGGGTGATTTGAATTTTGGTTTCTTTATAGAGTAGAAAATCAATATAGAATTCTTGTGTATGCTCTCTAAAATGATTATATAAATTATGTGGCACAAAAATATTTTATAGTATGTTTGTCCTTAAATCGAATAAATTTATTCAATATCTTATACCTTACATGAACCATAATATACTATTAAATATAAACATGACCTATGGAATTGCTATATGACACTTAGGAATAGTAATGTGGACATTAGAATAGTAACCTCACATATGATAGTATAAATAAAATTTGTGTATCTCATAAATGAAAATATGATATATTTATATTATGGAATAAGTAAATAAATGTTTTGATTGATAAATTAAGTGTTGGTATTTTTTTGAAACATAAATGTATATCTAAAATTTTAAAATTTAATGATTTTTAAGGAACATTATTTTCATAAAATTGATACATGAATTTATATTTTGTTTTATTGTAATTATATTATAAATTTATGAGACCATAATGAATTTTTCCAAGTTCTATAAATTTTTTTATAACATTAAAATCGGTATTTTTTTAATATATGATTTTTTTTAAAAATTAAATGTCTCAAGTATAGATTTTTTTCTTAAAATTGTTTGTATATTTGAAATATACATAAAGAAAATTGGTTGGGGAGAATTTTTCTGGATTTTTCTAAAATAGTTAGAGTTTTTGTGAATAATAAAAAAATATAGTTTTTCAAAAATACGGTATCTTTTGTGATATCACCAATATATAATTATGATATAAAATTGATTAAAAACATTTCATGAAAAAATTATGATATTGCAATATAAATAGTGTACAAAAATTGTTCATAACAGGTAAGTTATAATTTATTCCACGATAAGTATAAAAATAATTTTTAGTGCCGACACAATGTCTACACAACATTGGAAAATTAAAATTTATTCCTTATAGATGATAATTCTATGCTAAAAAGTATTTTTCATTAACTTTTTATGAATTATTAACTATAATTTTTTTCTAATAGTATCTAATTTTAGTGCTATATAACATGAATCTTATCCATATGCCTATTAAATGATTACACAATGCAAGAAAAGAAAAGTTGGAAAATTAATGAAGTTATCTTGACTTGAATATGAGTAATTATAGATAAGGAAATAATATAAATGATTATATTGAACCTAATATACTAATATTTTTATATTAATTTTTTTTAATTTTTATATATGAAATAATTAATAGTAATGCTTATGCAATGTTGATGCAGTGCTTGAACAAGTAGAAACAAATCAATAATAAATTTTAATTAAAATTATATAAACCATTAAATGACATAAAAACATGCATAAATCTTTTTTATTGGTTATATATCAACCAATTTGGTCTAAGGGTATAATTAATCACCATTTGGAGCCACATGGATATGATTAAGACCCCTTATAATATTTTATTTAAAAGTAAGTCATGTTTTTCACACTATAGTTTTTAATTAGAATAATATTTTAATATATGGTTTTAAAGAAGTGTTCGGAGAAATTAATTAGTAATTTTAAAGAAAATAAATATATATGCTTCATGGAAATTTATTTTCAATTTTTAGGGGATAAATATTTACCTTAATTTCATTCCCAATAATAAGACAATAATTATTTAATTAATGAATAAATAAAATAAATGGTATTAAAAAAATAAATACAACTTGATATTTTAAGCTAATTCATGAATTATATATATGAGTATGTTATATATTAGAAACAATAAAAAATTTATTTTTATGTATTTAAAGTCGTAGTTATGAATAGTGTTTAATTTTGACAAAAAAACATTCATGAATATAATATTTAATTAAATTATTTAAAAACACATAAATATTTAAAAAGAACAAAAAAGGTAATATTATATCTAAAATGTTTTCTCCTATTATTTTTAGGACTTTGGATTTATTTAACACTATATTAAACTTTTTATATTTTAATATTTTATGTAATTCCTAAATTTCCCATCATCTCATTTATAAAAGGAGACACATCCCTTCCAAAAATTTTATCACCTCGAACCTTCATATTTGAATATACTCAGAATAAATTCCTTCTCCTCATCATTAAACACATTATATTATTTCTAGCCTCAAAAAAAATACCACTTCTATTTTTTATAAAGTGATTCTCGAGGATAATATTTCAAGAGGTAAAATCCCCTTTCGTTCTTTTAATTTTTTTTTATCCCTTCCTCAAATTCCCTTTATAAAGTGACATGATAACTACAATATATTTTATATAATATAATTGTACTCTATTAATTTTATATCAACAATAAATTCTATTCTCTTCCTCCTTTTATTCTAAAAATGAAAACAACATCCGTGAGGTGACGATTTACCGCCTTTGAGGATGACGAGTTTTTATTTTTCAATTAAACCTTCAAGGATAGTCATAAAACCAATTTTATTGTTGAAAAAAACATTAATGTATGTAAAAAACCATTTAATGCTATTTAACCAGTATTCGCACATAATATTAATTATTAGGATGAAACTAGTTCGTGATGATTGAAAAAATGAAAAAATAATCTAAATGGTTATCATTAACGCTTTATATAATGAATCATACTCATATATGAAAATGAAATTAAATATAAGAAAATAATTTCTCAGTATGATTTTTCATAACATATAATTTCAATTCTACATAACTATTTCCATTTTACATGATCTTTCATACATGTATACAAGTGAACTAATCATGAAAACCAAGGAAACGAGCACTCCCAAATGAAGAAATAGAATATTATAACTTATAAAAAAGGATATAATTAAACATTATAAAATTATAAAAAATAAAACACACGTTTAATATGATGTGAATTAAATTATTAATTAATCTTATTTTATAATCTAGGATATCAAGTGAAAGTGAAGAAAACTTTCGAACATAAGGTAATGGTTTTCTCTTCTCACTATTATTTCTATAAGACATGACTTATTCAACACTATTTATTATGTGTGGTTTATGTATACTACCCAATGATGTATCGTATTAACAATATATTTATATTTATGGTATTAAATGTCTTATTTTATGATTATTAATTTTATAGGGTATAAAGTTCGACTGTTTGTAATGTGATAAGGGATTCTTCCCGTACCTCAATTTTTCATTCGAGTTACATTATATCTCTAATAAATCTATTGTAATTATTATTTATTTTTATATACTTCTAGTAATGTTTTTTTATATGTTATAAATTCATTTTTTAGACAATTTCATCTTTTTTTAAAGGAAAGTACATGTTTTATAAGGTCCCCATTTCTATTTCTCTTGATAAAAAAAGCCCGATTAAAGGGAACTTTCCAATTTCTTACCCAATTTCAAGTACACTCAATAATCTATTTTAAAACACCTCTATTTATCAAAAAAATATCATGAAATTATACCTAATTTCATTTCTAGTTTTATACAAACAATTTTGATTTTTTCCATTCTAAATACTTTTATATTTTCCCTCAAACTACAATGAAGTGGTCTATTTCTAAAGTCTCTTAAAAATATTTTTACAAGTTTTCCCTTCAGTTGGACATTATTTTCACCTCAAACATAATTTGATTGACCTATCTTTTTGTTTTATGGGATATTCATGTTTATAATCTAAATTTATGGAAAATAAAAAGTAGTTCATCTAAAATAACTCTTATTTGAAATGTAAAAATGATATTTCTATAAGGAATTACTCGATGATTTTATTAGGGTGTTATTCATCATTTTCAATACCCTATATTGAATATCATTCTTAAATGCGATTTATATTTTATGATATAATTTACCATATTTTATTAAATGGTGTATGATTTGTTTGACTGTGGATGTGTTATCTAGGTTCCAATCACTATATTACTAATAATGATTAGAGACTTTGTTTACAAATTGGGTAATGTTATTTATATTTCAGTCGTATATATTTTTTATATTTCACCCCATTAATATGGGGAATGATTTGGTCATTGAAAGTGATGGATGAGTCCCACTATATCCCCTCGATGTATCAGTAGCTCTCATGTGACAAACCAAATATGGGATTGGCTAAGGCCTTTCCCATTTATTTTCGGATACGGATTTGGTCGAGGCCTTAACCATTTATTTTCAGATATCTTGGACAATTCTGCGATGATATGTTTCAGTTGACAAACATATTTCATTTCATCATTATGAGAATAGTTATTGATAATATATGTTATTATTCGACTATTAGAATATCCCAAGTTAGGTTTTATTCTCATTTGATTATTTATATGGTATTTTTTGATCATATTTTCTTTCTACCATTTTATGCTCATGATTATGTTATAATGGTATGTGTTTTTTAGTTATTCACCTTGAATTTCTATTTATGTTTATTTATGATAGATTCCACTATATAATTTACTTACTAGGAATCTGGGATCACCCTTATATTTTGTTTAATTTTCCACAAGATCACACTGTCTTTATGACTAATATGCAGGGTTAAGCTAAGAGAATAATGGTTCTATTAAAGGATTAATTATTTTTTATTTCATATTTTATTTGGAAATGTAATATTCACATATGTATATTGTTTTATAAAACTACAAAACTATTCATTCCTTCAGGATGAAATTTCTTGTAATCATGCCAATGTAATAAAGTAAGTCATCGACATTGGGATATAGGGGTAAAGGTCATTATAGTTGGTAATAGTGGAGGTTTTTTAGAATTCATGGAAACTAGATTTAGAAAATTTAAATCAAGTAACACAACCGTACGATAGACATTGATGATACAAAATTAATAACATCTGAGAATTCGGGTAAGGTAGAGGTTATGTGGGTCATCATAGAAATACATCTCTTTCTAGATAATACAAGTGGATGTGGTTTCAAAATAGATATATCTAGGGTTAACAACTCTTACAATGTGTGTCGGGCCTAACTTGGTGTAACCTAGTAAATGAAAATAGTCTTTACTACACACTATGTTTGACACTCTTGGGGTATATGATTATTATAATCCACATTTTCTTTTCAACCCATTATAATGTTTATAAAGGTAACTATGTCCCCAACGAAACCATGTTTATGATTTTGAGATTAACTATTCATAAATTTCAAATTTATGTTATGTTTTTTTTCTAGTTAGAAATTATTCATTATGATTCAAAAAATGATTTAGTGTATATCACCATTTAGAAATTTCACATCTCATAAGGAATAGGAAGCTCACCAACAAACATGGTACAAAGAGAAAGAAGGATCAATTATTTTATGTCCTTATTCCAGCCTTTTGAAGGGAAAAAGTCTCCCAAACATTCCCATCATATGAGTATATAGTACCATGTGCTAACAAGATATGGAAAAAAATTATCTAAGTACCATGGATGTGGAGGGAAGAATGAGCACAAGAGTACATTTTGGAAAATACACATAATGTGAAGAATGGAAAAAATTATTTTACCACATGTGATAATTGTGGAAGGAAACACCATGGTATATGCAAAAGATGAAAATGAGTTTTCTTTATGTGTGGGAAAAAGGACACTGGTCTCATAGGTACAAGGGAAATAAATGATTTTGAAATGTTGAATACTTTATCATTAGGGATATGAGGCACTACATAAGATAATTCCCCAACCATTAAGATAACATACCTCCGAAGAAGAAAAGGGATCAATGTAATTATTTGGATGTTACTATTGATGATGTAGAATAAGTAACGTGTTTCTATTTTAGGAATCATGGATTGTGAAATGATATATTGGTTATAATAATCATGGGGTATATGAGGATTTTACTACATTAATTTTTCTTTAAGTTATTTTAATCATGTTATGGATAGCACCGGTAACCAATAGAAGTGATTATATTATAAGTTAATATTTTTTAAAGCAAGTGATTTGGTAAAGGTAACCCTAATTATGTTCTTGATTTTGAGATGATGATAAATATATTTTTATTCTATAATATTGGTGACCATTAGTGATCTGATGGTTTATGTTATGTTGTAATTAATATATTTTTAAGGAATATATTCAACAACTTGAGATTTTACTTTTGGAATCAGGCATGTTGTCATTAAAGTTTAATGTTGATCAAGGTATTAAAATATTCTTCATGACATAATAATATATAGATTATGTTGTTTTGGGGAAAATATGTTCTTATGTAACATTTCTTTTAAAATTTATGTCTTTGAATTTGGAAATACATTTTTTGATTGGGTATTATGGTTAACTACTAATCGAATGGATTAAATATATCATTTATTATTATTAATGTATCATTTATCATATTGGAAAACATGTGATAACATATTTTGTTCCAGAAAAAATTTAATGGAAAATGGGATGACTAATGGATCAATTGATCAATGTTATTAACGCATAAAAACATTCATCACGAAGGCCCAACTTTTTTTAAGAAATGAAGAGGAGATAAATTGAATCACAATCGAAGGTCGACATTATGACATGGATTGGAATCAAGTATATTTATTTTTTCAAGTGATTATATGGATAGTAAAAGAATCCCTCAACTCTTGGAGAAAGATTTTGGAAAAAAATAGGAACTCCTTACTTTTCTTTCTGAGAAATAAATGGTCTTTTAACTAATAATGGATTTATGGCTTTGTGATGGTTAACTTTATAATGACCATTTTTTCTATCACTGTCCATCATAAAATTATAGGTATACTTTATTCCATGTCCATATTTTTTACCTTTCACAAATGATATCCTATTCAGATGAATAATTTTTTGGTGACCTATTCATTTATCTTTCCTTCCATTTAAGAGGATGTTTTATTGGCCCAATTTAAGATGTGGGTTCCCCATAATGGAATTTTATAATATCATCGTTTAATTATCTAAATGAAAATTTAAAATTGTTAGGACACAATTTATTTAATAAGGGGAGAATATAATACCCCAGTATTTTGTGGTATGTATGTCTTCAAATCAGCTCAATTTATTTGATAGCTTATTGCTTTAACAAAACATGATATACTATTAAATAATAACATGACCTTTGGAATATAAAAGTGATGGTTATCAATAGTAATGTGTCTATTAGAATATTATCCTTACTTATGAAATCATGAATAGAATTTAAGTATATCAATAATGAAAATATTATATATTTATATCACGGAATAAGTAAATAAATGTTTTAAATAATAAATTAATTCTTGGTATTTTTGTGAATTGTAAATGCATATTTATAAATTCAAAATTTAATGATTTTAAATCACTACCACAAAACAAGGAAAGGGAAGTGCTGCCCTTTATATGTGCTAAACCGAAATCACTAATAAAGGGGTATACCTTTATCAACGCTAGTTAAAAGCGCTGATAAATCTAACCTTTATCGGTGATAAAATTATTGCTGATAATGGTATACCATTTATCAGCGCCTTTTTTAGCACTGATAAATGGGTACATTTATCAGAGCTTATTTTATCACTGATAAAAGTTTTTATTCTTAATTTATATAAAATTATAACATTTATAAGTGCTAAAATAAAAATCCATGATAAAACATAAATTTATCAGCGCTTTCAACGAGCTCTGAAAAAGGTTCCAGCGGTTTTTTTATTTAACAACCCTAATAGGCCCTCTTCTATCGCACGTGGTAAAGCTTTCGTGGAAGTTGAACTAGGAACCTCTTCCACCACAACTTCTCCTCCTCGTTCTCCTCCTCTTCCGCATCCTCATATTCCTTCTCCTCGTCCCCGTCCTCCTCTTCCTCCTCCTCCTCCGCCACCTCCATTGGGGTTTTCTCCTCCACCACTTCCTACATGCCATTGGGTTTAGCTCCTCCACCATGACCGCCACTGCCTCTACCTCCGTGACCGCCGCTACCTCCGTCGCCACTGCCGCCGCCGCCATCACCGCCTCCACCGCCGTCGCCTCCGCCACCGCTAGTCAGTGTATGCGTATTTTTCCTTCTCTTGGGTTTATATAAATGACAAAGGATGATCCTTGAATGATTATGATGACTTCTAGTTTTATTATAAGAGAGTTAAACCTATGTATGGGTAGTTGGGGGAAGAGTGAGAGCCCAGGTTGTGAGACCCTTGTATTATTGGTTGTTTTAGATAGTGGGTGTGTGAGAAACTATAGCAAGTGGTTGGTTTGGTTCAATATATTATGTGTGTTTTGAGGTGGGGATAAGAGTGGAACCCATGGGCTAAGGATTGTTTAAGAATTTATGTAATGGGTTTGTGTGAGATCCCAGTGGATGTTAGAATGTTTCTCAGGATAGTATCAAGTTAGTGTGTTTTGGTGGTTGGGGGAGACTACTGAGTGGGGTTATATTGGTGTTCTGAATACCTTAGATACATAAATCTAGGGTATATTCTTTGACATGTGGTATTGATTCATATTAGGTGTTATCAGGTTGATAGTAAAGGAATGGTCATGCCTTGGATTTTTGTAAGGGAAGCACTCTCTATTCATTAGTTTTGGTGTTATGACTGTGTTGAGGGACATGATCATTTGGATTCCTAACCCAATTGATTTATATCATGGTTGTAATGTTACCATAACTATTTAATCTAGATTTATATGTTTAGGGTAATAAAGCATGGGTATATTCCTTTGGTTTTAGAATAATGTCGGGTAACTGGTGATCGTGTGGTGAGTTTTGGCATGGTGTGATGTTAATATTGGAAAAGAGTACCAGGTGTGTCCCATTGGAAATATGAGCGTTCCCCCTATTTTTTTTCAAGATGTATGGGTAGGCTCATTGAGTTTGAATAGGGATATGATCCTACTCACTAGAAACCATGTGTTGTGTGGAAAAGATTGTACCATGAAGTTCAGAGTCATGTAATTAGGATGTATATGTCATGAAATGTGTGATAACAGAGGATTGATCAGGGCTTACTCATTTGGGATATTCTATCTAGAATAAACTTGGGGATTATACCTAGTAAGGAGGACCCATTGGTCTGGGCTTACCCATTGTATGTTCATCTTTTATATTTTAAATTTTTTTTTGAACTTGTTCTATCAAAGGTGGGTTCTATAATTTCTTGTTATCTTAAGGTGTGTTTAACCATGATGTGGGTTGATTTCGGTTTTAGTGGGTTCTTCGGGTCTGTGGGATGTGGTAAATGGTGTACTCGGTTTTAGATTATTTTATTCCCATGTGTTTCCCCTATTTTTTGTTTTCTTTTCAGTTTAAAATCTCCTCTGTTGTGCGCCTCTCCTCTACAACGAACGCACCACTGCTATGTGGTTAAGGACACCTTTGTGGTGAGTTTTCTCCTATTACTTATTGGTTTCCTCTTGTTCTCATGTTATTACTATTTGATATTGATTGTTATAATGTGAAATATACGGGCTAAACGCACCGCTGAAAATCGTGGCCATTGGTGGTCCTTTTTTGTGCACTAAATAAATTGCATGTTGGTTGGTTCTTATTGAACATTAGAATATAAAAGTTGGTAATTTATGTATACTTGACTTATGAATGAACTCCCAAGGATAATAAAACATCTATGATAACACCTGAATTAACAAACAAAATTAAATAAGGGATGCTTTGTAAAATCTAAAATGGTGATTGATTGGTTTGTATGGTGTTGCGATTGGGAGAACGATTGTGTTTTTGTATGGTGTTGCGGTTGTTGGCATGATTGATATGCCATTTTTTCCTTGTTGTAGTTCTCCCACCATTTAATATCAATCCAAACTTTTCCCATTTCAATGGCACCACCACTTTGTTACTAGTGCAATTCCACTGAATCCTAAAAAACCACTTCTAGAGGACTCTATGAGACACTTTATGGTGTGGAGATGATGTTTTTGAGATTCTATATATTTTTAAAATACATGGTATGTAGTCTTGTTAAATGGAACATGCTTCACCACACCTGGATTTCACATATATTTTAATGCTAAACAACAGTTATCTCCAAAATTTACACCACATGACTCATCTTGTGACTCAAACTTGGAATAAGTTTTATTTTAAATGTTACAAGTCATGTGAATGTAGGTCACACACAATGTATTCCCCAGACATATACTTCAACATGAAACCATGTATATTCCATGAAATAATTGTAGAACCATATGATATGTGTTTTAATTCACTCACACCCTGTATAAATTCCATAGAAACATGATGTGTATAGACTATACACCCCTAGTGGTCATGTAAGGACTAAACACCGTGTATTCCACAAAAAATGTGATGCATAGCAAGTGAAGTGACTCATTTTTTATCTAAAGTACATGCCTTTAGCTCATGTTGTTTTATATGTCATGTATTTTCAAAGGCATCATGCGGTCGTTGTAGGACTAACTTGGAATTAATTTGATATATGTCAAATTAAATCAGGTATCTTATCCATAGATGATGTTCACCCTACTAGACACACCATGTATGTGGATTTCATATGAGTTTAGAAATGGTAGTATACAACCAACCATGACTGAGAACCCTACACATTGTGTATCCATTGAACAAATCGTGTGATATGATAATTTCATTATTATTATTATTTATTTTTCACCTAGATAATAATATTTCATGTATGAGTAGCCCATTATAAATATCTTCTCATATAGATAACAATATTATGATTCCCTCATTCATTGGAAATTTAACATGATGTGGTTTGGATATTTTAATCATCCTCACTCTTCTTGAGAGTTAACAAGTGACAAGTGAGATGTTTGGAGAAAATATGGAGTATGGTACTCCCCTATGTTTCGGTGAAGTGTCTTCCATGTATAGGTTTTAGGTACTCCATGGAGATATACAAAAGACTGGTCACAATCCACTGTATATAGATAGAGTTGAAGTACTTTCACATGTTTGGGGGTAGGTTACTCTATTTCGTTGTAGAGGCATTTTTACCATGATTTGTTTTATAAAACCAAAACAATGCTACTTGATCAATTAAAACATAATATTAGGAAAGTTTGAGATCGAACCCATAAAGAAGATGAATATGAATAAAGAATGGATGAATTCCAATCGGTTGACAATAGAGTATGGAGATGGAGTGAAAGAGTTTATCAAGTTTGCCAGAGATCATTCATGTGACCCTTCTCAAATCAATTGTTCGTGTTTACACTATTGTTATTCTAGAACAATTATACAAGAGGTGTTAGAAGAACACCAAATCTATCACGGAATATATCAATGTTATAAATGTTGGAATAAACATGGGGAAAAATAATGTAGGTAGTGGTTCGGATAACACGACATTTTATGGAAGATATGATATGATTAAAAGCATGAACAGTGAAGATAATCGTATGGAGGTTGTGATTACAGATGTGAATGATGATAAAGTTAGTATAGAGGAAATGACAAAGACAGTTGAAGATGAAGTTCATGATTGACCAAAATTGTTTGAGAAGTTAAATATTTGTGCAAAAATGCCATTGTATGCTGGTTGCACTAAATATACAGCATTGTCAGCCATGCTGAAGCTGTATAATTTGAAAGCAGTCAGTAGGTGGAGTGACGACAGTTTTCCGGAACTACTTGCTCTCCTGAATGACATGATCTCAAAAGATAATGAACTCCCAAGCTGAACATACGATGCAAAAAGAATGCTACATTCTATGGGTATGATCTCTGAAAGAATACACACCTGCACGAGTGACTTTATATTGTTTTTCAAGGACCACAAATCACTTAATGAATGCCAAAAGTGTGGTTCTTCTCGATACAAGAAAGATGATTCTAGTCCTATGAATGTTGTATTGACTTTACAATCATTCCAAGGTTTAGGCGCCTATATGGAAGTGAGGAGACTGCAGGATAATTGACATGGCATGCAGATACAAGAATTAAATATGGGAAAATACGTCACCTGGTAGACTCTCCACAGTGGAAAAGAATTGATCACGAGTATCATAAATTTGGAAACGAGCTGAGAAACCTTCGTCTAGCATTATCTACAGATGGGGTGAATCCTTTTGGTTTTCAAAGCAGTATTCACAGTATATGGCCAGTTATGTTGGTAAATTATAACTTACTATCTTTTTTATGCATGAAACGAAAATACATCATGTTATCGATTCTTATATTAGGAGCAAAACAACCAGTTAATGATATTGATGTTTATTTTTCTCTATTCATCGAGGATTTGAAAATATTTTGGTATTTAGGTGTTACGTTGTATTAGGCTTACAAAAAATAGGATTTCACTTTGAAAGACATTTTGTAGGGGACGATAAATGACTTTCCTGCTTATGGAAATTTTTCAGGATATAACATTAAAGGAACTCAAGGGTGTCCCGTTTGCGAACAAGGTACACAGTTAATTAAGTTGAAACATTCATCGAATACTGTGTTTTTAGGACTTCGCAAATTTCTACCCCGATGACATGAGTACAGATATTGGATGACATCATTCGACGAAAGTTCAGAATAATGTACAACACCATCTCCACTAACAGGTGATCAATTTTTTGAGAAGGAAAAATATTTGAACACTACATTTGGTAAACAGTTTTCAAAAAACCTTACGAAAACTGGTTGGAAAAAGAGATCCATTTTTTTAATTACCATACTAGAATTGTCTGTATGTCAGACATTTTCTTGATGTTAGGCATATTGAAACAAATGTATGTGATAGTGTCATCGGAACGTTTCTAAACGCACTTGGAAAAATGAAGGATGGAATTGAGGCTATATTGGACATGGTTGAGATGGGAATACGAGAAGATTTGGCACGAGTGAAGGGTGAAAAATGACCATTTATTCCTCCTGCTGCTTACACACTTTCTAGGAATGATAGATATCAGTTTTGCTACTTCTTGAATGACGTAAAGGTTCTAGAGGGTTATTCATCAAATATCAACAACATCATGTCAATGAGTGATTTATAATTAAAGGGTATGAAATCACATGATTCCCATGTTTTCATGCAAGATCTAATTCCTATAGCTTTAAGTTACATTTTTCTCAAGAATGTCCACCATACATTAATGAAGCTCTATTTCTTATTCAAAGCTATATGCAGCAATGTTATAGACCCGGAAAAATTTCCAACTATGGAAAGAGAAATTGCCGTCATATTATGTGAATTTGAAATGTTCTTCCCACTGATTTTTTTTGATATGATGGTTCATTTAATGGTTTATTTGGAGAGAGAGATTAGACTATGTGGTCATATAGATTATAGATGGATGTACCCTATTGAACAGTATATGAAGATTTTGAAAGGGTATGTCAAAAATCAAAGTCGGCCAGAGGGTTGTATTATGGAGAAATATTTTATTGAGGAAGCCATTGAATTTTGTTCCGAATACCTATCTGGTGTGGAAAAGGTTGGCCTACAGAAATCTCGTCACACTAAGCGGCTTGAGGGTGAAAAAATTTCTGGAAGATAGGTTGTCACAATCAATATTATAGATCGAGAGCAGGGTCACCTTTACGTTTTGCATAAAAGTCTCGACGTTGACCCATATGTTCAAACCCAAAATGAGATTCTTAGGCATTTGAATCCATCTAGGGATGAAAATAGATATCAGATACACATAATAGACAGTTTATGGGAAGGTTTCAGGACCATATTTCGAAGTAGTTAGATGAAAATACAAACTCAATTTTAGAACAACTTCGATGGCTAGCTGGAGGAGCAAGTGTGTATGTATTATATTACAATTCTTATTCAGTCCATGGTTATACATCCTATACTAATTGACATGATGAAAACAACGCCATACAGAATATTTGGGTTACACTTGTGGCTTAGGCGATGCATGTTTCCGGTGCTAAGGACAAAAATCCAATTTTTGCGAATATGTCATACTTTGGCATCATCAAACGAATATGGGAGTTGGATTATACGTAATTAAAAGTGCCGATTTTTCAATGCAGGTGGGTTGATATCGGGAGTGCTGTTAAAATAAATGAATTAGGATTCGTGAAAGTAGATTTCAGTAAGGAAGGGGAGAAAGATGAACCATTTATAATGGCCTCACAGGAAGTACAAGTATTTTATGTTCCAGACCCCGCAAACTGAAATTGGTCAATTATTCTGTTATCGACCAAAACAACTGAAGGGTCATATGAAAGTTCAATAGAGGATGACCCTTTTATAGGGACTTCACAATAATTTTGCAGTGGTCCCAATGTAGACAGAGTTTTGTATTTCTGAGGAGACCACAATGAAGGGATTTACATAGTCGATAGAGAAGTCAAATATCTTCATCCTTTAAAGAAAAAAAAGAGAGTACAATAATAAAGTTATTTGTTTATTGTAATATACATTGTGTTATGTTATGTTATTATCTGCCCACAGCTACTTTTATGTAATCTGAATTAATTGTTAAACCACTTCTGCAGATAATGACTTTGGCACCTGCTGATGCGCCCAATCCCGAGGAACAAAAGGTCTCTCAACCACCTGCTGGTGGTCCCTTTTCAGAGTAATAACAGGTTTCTCAACCAGCTGCTGGTGGTCCCAGTGAAAAGCAACAACAAGTTTCTCAATCTGTTGTTACTGGTCCCAGTGCATAGCAACAAAAAGTTTCTCAACGTGTTGTTGTTGGTCCTAGTGTTGATGCTAGTGTTTTGGAGAAAGATATTGATGATACTTCTAAGGAAATGTTAGGAAATGAAATCCTTAAAGCGCAAAAAAACAGGAGCGTCGTAGTTTGACAATGTTAGCAAAAATCCTTAAGGCAAAAGAAAAAGGCATTAAATTTTAGGTGGGATGGAATAAGAGAGGCCAACATGTTAACCCCAACAGAGCCATCTTTGGTAGCTACATTGGAATCGTCACTCGAAAACATGTGTTGAATGATGTATAGTCATGGCACCATGTGGTCATCAGTCTTAAGACAGTAATGTGGGAAGAGATTACGGTAACATTATGATATCATTTTTTTAATTCATTAAAATAAAATACCAAAACATTGACTTACTCTTCATCATCCATTGGAGAGTGAATTTATAGTAGATTCCTTGCACAAGGAATATGTATTAAGAGTTTTAGGAAGGATTTATAGAGGTTTCCACACAATTTTAACGAAATATCATCTTAAAAATGCTGAAGTAAAAATCAAGCCGCACCCACCTCCTCTTTATGGACACTTGATATCCCAAGGAGTGTGGGACACATTTATCAACCGTCGTGGGGAGAATACTTTTCAGGTACATTGTGTGGGGTAATACGTTGTTTGAAGTTTCTTGTATCCATCACTTTGATTGATAGTTATTTATTTATGAAACAACAACTGAGTGCTGAAAATAAAAAATGTGTAGCAGAACCATCGTACCCTTACCGTAAAGCAAGGATGGGGTACACTTCACTTGAGAAAAAATTGGTACCTCTTTTAAATCTACTGTACTACTTATATACGACATAAAACAACACTATAACCATGTTTCTCTATTTATATGTAGATTCATGAATCGAAATCGAAAGCCAAATCCATCCCACGCCATGTGCTATAGAAGGAGGCTCGTGTAAATAAAGAGGGGATACTGATAGATTAAAACACACAAAAATTGTGGAAAACATGTGTATGTATGACATAATATAAATTTTATTTGTTTTAAATCGCTATTACATTATGGTGACTACTTATTTTTCAATATTTTCTATTTCACATAATCATAGTAATCAACAACACCTGCACCAAATGCAGACATACTTTCAGCAGCCTTGAAGCGGCCAGACTAGTATGGCCGCATCAGAGGTGCTGGTTTTGGGGTGACACCCCAAACATATTTTCAAAAACAAAAACAAGTCGAGGATTAAAATGAAAAAATGAAAAATCTGCAAGAAGAATTAGCTATTTTTCAAGAATAAATACAATACCAGAGAGAGATGATAGCAACATTTATGGGGGAGAGGCAAAGAGAAGAAACAACTCAACAACAACCCATGCGTGATGATCCCGCCCCACCCCCACCAGCTTTGAAGCAAGACATTCTCCTAAAAAACCTGACTTAACTGAGGTAATCAATGTTTTAATAATTTTTTCTGTGAAATTTGATTCACATAGACACTGATACCTTTCCTGTACTAATATTGTACATGGTGAAAATTATTGTGATTTATATCTATCAACTCCCTCCTATCACCTTGTAGCGGGGGCTACGGTGTTCATGACACAAAACGACATGCTGCACAACAGAAAGCTTCCAACAGATCATTTCATAGTGTCAGTTAACGTAGCTAATGAGCCAAGGGCCGAGCCACCTATTCCAAATGATGATGACTACATTCATACAGTTAAACAAGTTGTCGGAACATTCATCACATGGCTGTCAGTTCTTGTAAAAAAACATGTCGACAAAGAGGTATCCATTTCCAAGTTATTTTTCTAGCTGGACCTTTAAAATTTAACGAAAAAACGTCTGACCCGATGAATGTTATTACAGAATGACAAGGAGAAGGGTGTGAAACAAAATATCAACTCAAAAATATCTCAAGGATCAACCAACCGATTGAAATGGTCTACTGAGAGCACCTTCACCCCTCTTATTCTGTATCCATAGTTAATATCATTGTAGGCTCATGTGGATACAAAGTTGATAGACAACAATGCTCACATAGTTGGTTTTGAAAAAAATATGTATGGAGAGGAAACATCAGATTTCATTAGTACTGAAAATGTAAATGAAATCCTCAAGTATGAATGGCTAGGCACCTTAGTTGTAAATGTATACATGCGGAATGTTCTCATGATTTGATTTTAAAAAAGCTGATATACTATGACAATTATGACTAAATACCTTTTATATTTTTCATAGGTGTATATATATAAAAAATTGAAGGGATTTCCCCATGAAACAAATTTGGACTCGTTAGTCCTCACACCACCTCATCAAAAGAAGAAATAGATTATGATAAATAGGCTTCAATAATGTTATCCCTGGTCAAATCGTTTGAAAACAAAATTACGGATGATAGACTCTTTTTAATACCAACGCTACATGGGTAAAACTCTACAATTAGATCATATCAACTATATTTTCATTTCTTTCTTTACTTGTTACTTTTTGTATTTTTGGGGAGCATTGGATGTGGATTGCAGTTAATTTGGATACTCCAAAGATTTATTTTCTGGATTCAACGCATGTATATCCAACAAACTAACCACGAAAGATGGCGTTTGTTAATTTTTAATACACTAGACAAACATTTTATAACTAAACATCTAGTTATATAATTTATTTTATCTTTTAATGAGGATTCTATTATGATAGGGAAGTGCATCAATATCGTCTAATTCATGGAATGAATCTAGGGTATACGGATGAGAAATCCTAGAAGAACTACAATTGGAAAAGTATTTGGTTATATATAATAACATTACACTATCCAAACACATATCAGGACAAATTAATTATTGTTGTCGATGTTTCTGTAGTGTCCAAAATAATCAAACAGAAAGCATTGTGGTTATTATGTTTGTAAATTTATGAAAGAGATCATTTTTCTTCAACAAACTAGCATCCCTGACGAGGTATTTTCGAGAAGATGATATAGATGTGTTTAGAAACGAATGGGCAACATACCTGGTGGAAGATTGTACACAAATAGGATAAAGGTGGATTCCTACTAATGTTATCCATATATGATCAATGATATCTCCCATTTTTACACTCATTGAACATATAAGATCACCCTCTATTATGTTTTATATCCTTAGGTTATGAATAATGGTTTTGGATATGATTTTTATTTCTAGTAAAGCATAACTCATTGGACTACACCGGTTGATAGTGTGGAAGTCGACCGATGTATAGTCATTCAGTCCACTCATATACGGAAAACTGAGAAAACGCATTTGGATTGTTTTCATACTTTAGGACAACGATCCATGATTCATTTGTGACGTGTATGAATCAACCACACCTCAATTTGATGCACTGTGTGATCGGTATGGCTAAAAGAGTCTGATATTAGTTTGAAATTGACATTAACTTTAGAAAACAACACTACTAACATATAGAAAACCGAGAAAATGCATTCGGATTGTTTTTATAATTTATGAAAATGATCCATGAGTCATTTTGGATGTGTACGAATCGGCCGTACCTCAATCCGACGCATGATGTGATCAGTATGGTTAAGAGTGTCTGATATCTGTTTGAAATAGACATTAACTTTAGAAAACAACACAATTGACATACGGAATTCTGAGCAAACACGTTCAGATTGTTTTGATACTTTAGTACAACAATCCATGAGTCATTTGTGATGTATAAGAATCAACCACAATTTAATCTAATGCACGGTGTGATCAGTACTATTAAAAGTGTCTGATATCCGTTTGAAATTGACATAAACTTTAGAAAACAACCCAAGTGACATACGGAATACCGAGAAAACACATTCGGATTTTTTTGATACATTAGGACAATGATCCTTGAGTCATTTTTGAAGTGTACAAAACAACTTCACTTCAATATGATGCACGATGTGAAAATTATGGTTATAAGTGTCTGATATCAGTTTGAAATTGACATAGACTTTAGAAAACAACATAAGTGACTTACGGATAACTGAGAAAACACATTCAGATTGTTTTGATACATTAGGAAAACGATCCATGAGTCATTTGTGACATGTAATAATTGATTACACCTCAATCCGATGCACAGTGTGATAAGTGTGGCTTAAAGTGTTTGATATCAGTTTGAAATTGACATTAACTTTAGAAAACAACACTACTGACATACAGAAAACTGAGAAAATCTGTACAGATTGTTTTGATACTTTAGTAAAACAATCCATGAGTCATTTTTTGACGTGTACGAATTGACCTCACCTCAATCTGACACATGGTGTTATCAGTATGGTTAATGGTGTATGATATCAGTTTGAAATTGACATAAACTTTAGTAAACAACACTACTAACATATGGAAAACCAAGAAAACGAATTCATATTGTTTTTATTCTTTAGTAAAAAGATCCATGAGTCATTTGTGACGTGTAAAAATCAATCGCACCTCAATTTGACACACAGTGTGAGCGGTATGGCTAAAAGTGTCTGATATTAATTTGAAATTGACATAAACTATAGAAAACAACACAAGTGACATACGGAAAACTGAGAAAACACGTTCAGATTGTTTTGATAATTTATCACAATGATCCATGATTCATTTTTGACGTGTAAGATTCGACCACACCTCAATCTGATTCACTGTGTGATCGTTATGGCTAAAAGTGTCTGATATCTATTTGAAATTGAGATTAACTCTAGAAAATAACACTACTGACATACGTAAAACTGAGCAAAAACATTCAGATTGTTTTGATACTTTATGAAAACGATCCATTAGTCATTTGTGATGTGTAAAAATCAATTGCACTTCAATCCGACGTACGATGTGATCGGTGTGGTTAAAAGTTTCTAATATCGGTTTGAAATTGACATAAACTTTAAAAAACAACATTAGTGACATACAGAAAGCCAAGAAAACGTGTTCGTATTGTTTTTATACTTTCGAAACACAATCCATGTGTCATTTTTTTACATTTATGAATTGACCACACCTCAATCCAATGCATGGTGTGACCGGTATGTCTAAAAGTGTCTGATATCAGTTTGAAATTGACATTAACTTTAGAAAACAACACAAGTGACATACAAAAAACTGAGAAAATGCATTCATATTGTTTTGATACTTTAGGAAAATAATCCTTGAGTCATTTTTGATGTGTAGGAATCTACCACACCTCAATTCAATGAACGGTGTGAGAGGTATGGCTAAAATTGTCTGATATTAGTTTGAAATTGACATTAACTATAGAAAACAACACTACTCACATACGGAAGACTAAACAAATGCGTTCATATTATTTCGATACATTAGGATAATTATCCATGAGTCATTTGTGACGTGTAAAAATCAATTGAACCTCAATCTGACGCACAATGTGATCAGCATGCATAAAAGTGTCTGATATTAGTTTGAAATTGAAATTAACTTTAGAAAACAACACTACTGACAAACAGAAAACTGAGCAAATGCGTTCAGATATTTATGATACTTTAGTAAAACGATTCATGAGTCATTTTTGAGGTGTACGAATTGACCTCACCTCAATCCAATGCACGGTGTGATCAGTATGGATAAAAGTGTCTGATATCAGTTTGAAATTGAAGTTAACTTTAGAAAACAACACAAGTGACATACGAAAAACCAATAAAATGCATTATTATTATTTTGATACTTTAGGAAAATGATCCATGAGTCATTTATGGTCTGTAAAAAACTACCCCACTTCAATCTAACACACGGTGTGATCGATATGGTTAAAAGTGTCTAATATCATTTTTAAATTGACATAAACTTTAGAAAACAACACAAGTGACTTACGGAAAACTATGGAAACACATTTGGATTGTTTTGATACTTTAGTAAAATGAAACATGAGTCATTTTTTAGGAGTAAAAATTGACCACACCTCAATCCGACGCATGGTGTGACCAGTATGGCTAAAAGTGGTTGTTATCAGTTTGAAATTGACATTAACTTTAGAATACAACACAAGTGACATACGAAAAACTGAGCAAACGCGTTCGGATTGTTTTGATACTTGAGGAGAACAATCCATGAGTTATTTTTGAGGTGTAATAATTGAACACACCTCAATCTGATGCATGGTGTGATCGGTATGGTTAAAATTGTCTTATATCAGTTTAAAATTGACATTAACTTTAGAAAACAAGACTACTAACATACAGAATACTGAGAAAACACATTTGTATTGTTTTGATACTTTAGGAAAATAATCCATGATTAATATGTGACGTGTAAAAATCAATCGTACCTTAATCCGATTCATGGTGTGACCAGTATGGCTAAAATTATCTGATATCAATTTCAAATTGACATTAACTTTAGAAAACAACACTACTCACATACAGAAAACCGAGCAAACGTGTTCGGATTGTTTTGATACTTTAGGAAAACGATCCATGAGTCATTTGTGATGTGTATGAATCATCCTCACCTCAATCCGACGCATGGTGTGACTGGTATATATTTTCATTAGATAAAGAACCAGTATTTATTAAATGAGATAAATCAATCGAAAACATATTGATTTAAAATTATTCCCTTTCATTATTATCAGTGTGAAAACATTTGAGTTTATCATTTCCATATTTTAGTTTCACATTTCCATATTAATTTATTCTTTCATATTAATGTCTTAATTTATTTCAAAATTTTATTACTAACATAATATTTGTTTTCTTATATAGGGGAATGGTTTTCTATGAGTTCGAATGGTTTGTTCGGCAACAAAAACCATGGATGAAAATTTTTAAGAGGATCACAGATATCAAAGGATAAAACATTAATGTTTATAACTATTGTTGGATAATTTTAATTGTAACCATGTAAAAAACTGTTTGAAATGTATATAGCATAGTTATTTTTTTGTATTCAGGATATTAAGTAAATGTATATAGCATTTTTTGTCAAACTATTGTGTGCGGGTGCTGTTTTGTACAGGTGTGCAGGTGCTATTTTGTACAGGTGTGCAGGTGATGAGGTGGTGGTTTGTGTAGGTGCTGGTTCTACAGGTGCAGGGAAAGGTGCCTTTATCAGTGCTTTCTTAGCACTGATAAAGGGCTCCTTTATTAGTTATATCTTGAGCGCTGATAAAGGAAACCTTTATCAGTGCTATCTTGAGAGCTGATAATAGGGAAATTTATCAGCGCTCAATATAGCACTGATAAAGGCATTCCTTTATCAGCGCTAAAAAAGCGTTGTTAATTCCAGTGAAGATAAAGGGGGGGGGTCCCCTTTATCAACACTCTGAAAATCATTGATAAAGGAAACCTTTATCAACACTTTTCAGAGAACTGATAATGGGGACCCCCTATCTTCGCTGACATTAACAATGCTTTTTTAGCGCTGTTAATGTCAGTTTTTTGCCCTGATAAAAGGCCAAATTGTAGTTGTGAAGGGACTTTATTTTCAAAAAATAGATTCATCTATTAATTTTTTGTTTTATTATAATTATATTATAAATTTATGAGACTATAAAGAAATTTTTAAAGTGTCGTAATACCTGCTATAACATTAAAATATATATTTTTTTTAAAAAAAATGATGATTTAATTAAAAAATTAATTTTCTAATATTTAGAAAAGTCTTTTCACAAAACGGAGATAGTTTTAAAATAAAAAAAATAAAATATAACTATGGAAAATTTTTAGGTCTTTATAAACTAGGTGCATTATCAGTAAATAGTAAACATAGATTTTTTAAATACGACATCTTTTGTGACATCGAACATGTATAATTATGATATAAAATTTATTAAAAATATTTCATGAATAAATTATGATATTAAAATACAATTATTTGAAAAAGATTAATCAAAACATCTATGTTATAATTTATTTCATGATAAGTATAATAATAATTTTTTGTGTCAACTTAGTGTATGTGTAGGATCGATGAAGTAAAATTTGTTTCCTTATAGATAATAATTGAGTGATAAAATGTATTTTAATTAAATTTTTATTAATTATTATGTAGAATTTATGTTTTTGGATGATAGTTTTGAATTTTATTGTTATATAACATGAATATTATCCAAATTCTTGTGCAATGCTTGCCTAAGGAAAGAAAAGAAAAATCAACAAATTAATGAAGATTTCTTGACATGGATATGAGTAGTTATACTTAATGAATGAATATAAACGATTATATTAATATTAATAAATTTATTTTTATGATATTAATTTATTTTTAAATTTTATATATCAAAATTTCTAACAATAATTCTAATGAAACACTAATACAATGCTTGTACAAGTAGAAGAAAAATCAATAAATTAATTTTTATTAAAATTGTAAGAATAATAAAATGACATAAAAATATGGATAAATATTTTTTTAATGGTTATATATATACCATTTTTTTCAAGGATATAATTAATGACCATTTTTAGTCACGTTGATATTATTAAGACCCATTATAATATTTTATTTAAAATGAATTCAAGTTGTTCATTCTATAAATTATAGTTAATATAATATTTTAGTATATGGTTTTCTAGAAGTGTCTTTCAAACAAAACTAGTCATTTGAAAACAAATAAATTCATATTCATCATCAAAATTTACATATAATTTTTAATGAATAAATATTTACCATAATGTCTTGCATAGTGATAATGTAGTAATTAATTAATTAATTAATAAGTAAATTATATTAAAAATAATAAAATAAATACAATTTTTTATTTTTAATGTAATTCCTAAAATATATAGATGAATATGATATATATAATATTTAATTAAAAAATTGTAATTCTAAACTTTTTAATGTCATTAAAGTAATAGTTATGAATAGTTTTTAATTTGAAAAATTATAATTTTCATGAACATAATATTTAATAAAATGTTTCCAAAATCAAAAAATCATGAACAAGGAAAAAATGATAATATTATGTCTAAAGTGTGTTATCCTTTTTAGGCATTTTTGAAGTCATTAACTGTTTATTATACTTATTGTGTATTAGTATTTTATGTAATTCCAAAATTACCCCTCACCTCAATTATAAAAGGATACACAAGCCTTTAAAAAATTTCATCACCTTAGGCATTCTTGCTCAACTATAATCCAAAAATTTCCATTATACTAATACCTAGACTAATTATAATGTTATGGGACTCACATAAATACCACTTCCATGTTCCCTAAGGTCGTTTTTAAGGAGAATAATTCCAGAGATAAAAATCCCCTTTCGGTCATTTGATTTCATTCCTTTTTGTGTCCCATATTCACCTACCCTATCCAAGGTGAAATTATAACTCTATTTTATTTTGAATACTATAATTTTATTTTCTTTCAATGTTATATAAATCATAAATTCTTGTCTCTTACCCTTTTTATTCTAAAAATGAAAACATTTTTCGTGAGGTGATAATTTACCACCTTTGTGGATAATGAGATTTTTTTCAATTACACATTAAAGGATGATCATAAAACAATTTTTATGGTTAGAAAATAATTTAATATATGTAATAAAACTTATTTAATGTTATAGAATTAGTATATATACATAATATTAATTCATATGAGGAATTTAGTTCTTGGTGATGAAAAAAACCAAAATAATCTAAATGGATATCATTAATGATTTCTCTAAAGAATCATTATCATATAGTAAAAAAATGATATATAAGACAATTAAATTTACTATAAGTTCATGAATAACATATAATTTCAATTATTTATAACTATTTCAAATTTACATGATCTTTTGTACATGTATACAAATGAACCAATCATGAAAACTAAGGAAAGAAACACTATTGAACGATTAAATTGAATCTTATAACACATCAAAAGACCACAGATGAACTTAATAAAATTATAATATATAAAATAAATGTTTTACAGGTTCTGAAATAAATTATAAACAAATATAATTTCATTATCCAGGAAATTATGTGTAATTGTTGAACAGTTTCAGAAATAAAGTATGGGTTTTCTTATCTCACTTTTATTTATATGAGATATGCATTATTCAACCCAATTTCATGTGTGTGGTGTATTTATACTACCTAGTGGTGTATATTACCATGAATAAATTTATCTTCATGGTATTAAATATCTTATTTTATTATCACTAATTAATGTGGTATATAGTTTGAATGTTTGCATTGTGGTAATGGATTCTCCCCAAAACTCTATATCTCATTTTGGTTACAATTTTTCTCTTTTGAACCCAATATAATTCGTCTTCATTTTTCTTTATGTTTTCTAAATTATTTGTATATGTTATAAAATAAGGTATCTATATTATTCTTCATTTATTTTATGGGTAAATACATGGTTTATAAGGTTCCCTTTTTCAATTCCTCCTGTTATGCAATCCCAATTAAAGAGAACTTCCAAATTTCATAACCATTTCCAAGTACACTAAGAAATATATATTTAGAATCTATTATTTTTCTAAAACTAATCATTTTATCATCAAAAAAATATTTTTTTAATTCCACTTTTTATATAAACAATTATTTTTTAAGTCTCTTTTATATTTTCCCTCAAATCGCACTGAAGTGGCCTGTTTCTATAGATTCTTAAAAAAACTAATAATAGTTTTCACTGAAGTTGAAAATAATTTATTCCAAAACAATAATTTCATTTTCCATTACTTTTTTTTGTATATACATGTTAACAATATGTTTTTATAACAAATACGACAGATTTTTTCCAAAGGAAATCTTATTTGAAAAGTAAAAATGGTATTTCTCTCATGAATTATGAGATGATTTTATTAGAGTATTTTTCACCTATTTAAATGACCTCTATTTAATTTTATTCTTAATTTGGATTTTAATATTAAGATATCTTTTACCATATTATACTAAATGGTTTATAATTAGTTAGATTATGGATATACAATCATATTACAATTCCGCATATTACTCAGAATGTTTAGTGATTATATTTACGGGTTGGGGAAAATTACTTATATTTAATATATATATATGTTGTTTATGTTTAACCCA
Source organism: Viscum album (assembly GCA_963277665.1). NCBI lineage: Eukaryota > Viridiplantae > Streptophyta > Magnoliopsida > Santalales > Viscaceae > Viscum > Viscum album. Next base: position 1,915,269,225 of record OY728155.1, read on the forward strand.
TTAATATAAGAAATAAAATAGATTTATTGAATAATGGTCTAGGTCCTTTATATCACCTTGATGCATTGATAGGTCCCATGAGGCAATCCAGATATAGACTTGGCTGAGGCCTTGCCCATTTATTTTAGGAAATGGACTTGACTGAGGATTTAACCATTTATTTTTAGATGTCTTGGATGAGTCCTAGATGGTATTTTTCATATGTAAAACATCTTTCATTTCATCAATATTATATCAGTTATCAGCAATCCGTGTGATTATTTGACTAGTAAAATGTTCACGGTTATGTTTTATTCTCATTTGATTATTTATATGGAATTAGTTGATCAGATTTTATTCCAACAATTTTATGTTCAAGATTATGTTTTAATGGGATTTGTTTTTAGTTATTCGCCTTAACTTATTGTCTATGTTTATTTATGATACCTTTCACTATATTATTTCCCTTACTGAGAATCTAATCAAACAAATTTATTATATTTTATTTTCTATAGGATTCCAATATATTTATTATGATTGATATGTTGGGTTAATATGGGATAATAATTTTTCTATCAAAGGATTCATTATGTAATATTTCATAATTTATTTTTCAAACTAAAATTCATTCTTGTATCTTGTTTTATAAAACTATAAATTTTTTTGGTCATTGGGGATGTGATTCCTTATAATCATGTAAATGTAATAAATTATGTCATAAAATTTGGTCTACTGGGGTTAGGGTATTTACCATGGTGGTGAAAGTAATAGTACGTTGTGTGCACTATTTTCGTGTGGAAATGGAAGAATCTCTATGTAATTTTTTTTGAAAGGGATACCAGATGATATTTTGCAATCCAAAGATTGATTTCGATGTTCCTAAAAATTTAATCTTTTAGTTGGATAAAAATTTATAATAAAATAAGGGCCTCATGATTTAAGTTTGTAGATAAATTTTATATTGATTGTATTTAAATGAACATTTCATAATATATTTTTTACATTTTTAGAAATTCACTAGAAGCACTTACCAAACCAACCCATCAATTGAATTTTTCTAGATAAACACATCAGATAGAGGTTTTATACTTAAGTATAAGAAGAAGTTCATAACACATTCAATTTGAGAACGTGAAGTAGAATGTTTTTTAAGAATTTTAAGAGCAAAGAAGTGTAAGTATCACACTGAATAAATTCAATGCATTTTGATGAAGGTTTATAAAAGTTGTTACAAAAATATTTATTACTCAATTTTTTCTAGGTATAACATGAAATCATGATTCATTATAGTGAAAATAATGTCTATAGAAATTAACTTCTTTTTGTAGCCCCATAAAATGTTTTTTCTAGTGGATTGTCTGGTATTGGATAATTTCCAAAACATGCAATGGTCAAGCTACTCTAGCTAACTAGTAAACATTGTAATTTCTTATGTTCCAAGTGTTGTTCTTGAATGTATGTTTTTCATAAAATTTAAGAATCATTAATAGGAGGTTAATATTGTTTCCAAAAAAATAAAAAGTAAGATAAAAAGAGATGACTAATTCAAGCCATCCTTCTCATAGTGATCACATATATAATATTTGGGTCTTCTAAATTGGTATTATAGTGAAGTTTTCCTTAATTAACTACCTAATGAAGATAAAGGAAAAGATAAGTGGTTATAGATATACAAAAGTCTTTTTATAGTAAGGGAATTGCAATTTTTGATGGAAGAACAAACATATTGGGAAATATAGAATGTGAAAATATATTATACCCCATGGTTATGAAGTTCAAAAAGTTTATATATATGGATTTCCTCCTTGGACTGAGAATGTTCCCCATAATCCTTCTAAGAAGAAAAAATTGGAGAATAGTGGGTGAGTGAAAAATTATATGCTATCCTTAATCTCTGAATAGAATCTTTTTAGTGTTAATGGAGTTCAAATGAATCATGGAATTTTTAGGATATTGAAGAATATCTATGAATGAAATACAATTTTTAAGAAGGTCATGTTAAAAATATAGAGGATAACTTTTGAAGATTTCAAAATGGATGATTATAAATCTATTGCTGACCTATTTGAAAGGGTGAATGGTATTTTAATCACCATAATATGTCTTGGTGATAAGTTTTAAGAATCAACAACAATTGAAAATATCATACAATTTTTTATTGATATGTTTGATGAAAAAGTTTCATTTTTTAAAGATATATATTGTAAAAATATATCTTTGGATGATTTTCACATCTCTCTCATCACATATGAAATAAGAAGAGAGAAGATTTTGAAGGTTAATTTAAAGTCTAATCAAGAAATTTCATTCAAACCTACCAAGAAAGGAAAATATAATAATGATGTTAAAGAAGAATAAATTAATGAATCTAATGCCGAATATGAGTTTAGTATGTTTTTTTTGAATTCATTTAACATTTTTGTAAACTTGTAAAAAGGGTATATGAAATTACAATGGGAAGTCACCTCTAAAATTAATTGGCTGTGGAGTTGTTGGGAAATTTACTCCAAATTTTTCATGAAGAAATGATGTTGAAGAAAGTGATGATAATGATAGTAAATTAAGATAATCCTTTATGAAGAATGTTTAAATGTAAAACCCGGTTTAAATTGAATAGAAAAAAAGTTATCTAAATCAAAAGTAGGAATCTTTTTTTTTCTAAATATGATGAAAATGAAAATAGTGAATATGAAGCTGAGAACTTTAGTGATAAAAATACATCTTTTGGAAAAGTTAATAATTAAATGATCACCAGTATTGAAAGTAGTATTTATAAAGTAGAATAGAATCATATGGAGTGTATTATAGAAAAAGAGTTTAAATAATTTCTTTAAATGTTTTTAAAACATGAAAGGGAAAACAAGAAGTTAAAAAAATAAAATATTATATAAAATAATAAAAAATCTCTTCTGAAACAAAAATAAATGTTACTGAAAGAGATTTAAAATGTGAAAATGTACCTTGGTGAAAACAATATATTAAATTTTAATCTTAAAGAAATGTTAAATGTAAAATAAAATGGTTTAGAACATGTTCCACTTAAACTTTCTAATACTATGTAAGGAATTAGAAGTTTCCAAAACTCAGTTAAAAAAGTCAGTAAATGTTGTGAATGGTGCCAACCTCTAAAAGATAACCAAAATTTATATTCAATGAATAATAAGACAGGTTAATATTTTTAAATATTACTAAATACAAGAGAACCATAAATTTTTCAAAATATAAAATATCTAATAAGTATGAAGATTTAAAAAATTTAAAGTCTAAATCAGAAACAACAACTACTAGTGATTCTGTTGAGGTTGAAAAGGAAAACAATATGGAGAAGGAAATATCTGGAAGTAACAAAATCTTTGGTGTGATGAAATATACCTCATATAATGGTATGAATGAATATTAAATGTACAAAAAAAAACACTGAAAAAACATGCAATGTATAAAGGGTAATTTTATATATATGCTTACTTCAAGAAATATGGGGGGTTATAGAATACATAATATATGTGTTTTTTTGACCACAAGAATTTTAGTGAACCCATAAGAAGCAATAGTAAAAGATTAATGGGGGGTGTTAAACTAATAAAAATAAACATTATGATAATGCTGGTATGAAGATTGAAAATATATTCAAACTTTAGGGAACTATTTATTAAATATTTGATATACATGGACACCATGAAAAATGATGTCTTATTTTTCTACCAATACAACATAGTTAATATAAAAAATGTATTATTCAAGTGGGAATAAAGAAAAATAAAAAGAAAAATACTTATTTTTTAAAATCATTCCTCAAATCTACAAAATGATAATAACACTAGATTTTGGATAGCATGTGCTCTTCACATATGATAAGAGATTTGAAGTTTTTGATTAATGTGAATGATTATATAGAAGATAAAATGATGTTTTTCAATGATTAATCACTTATAATCAAAGTCATTGGATCTTACATCATTGGGGATGAAAATTTTAAATCCAAAAGATATTTTTTTGATGGGGGTAAAACAAAATTTGGTAAGAGTTTACTTTTTTTTGATAAATTTAATAAACAAATTTAATTCAATTTATTTATTATAAATAGTGTAAAGGATTGAAAAGTTGTAACCAAATGGAAACAAACTAGGTGAACATTGTTTCATGTTGGTTGTATAGAAATTTCATGATATCTTCACATGATTAAAGAAAATAAACGATGAAATATGAGGATTGGGAACATGTTTCACTGGAAAATGAAATATTTAACAAAGAGAAATGTTATCTTTGATATTCATGATTTTAAATGAAGAATAGATTATTTTGTTCAATTTTTCAAAAATAGAAGATAACAATCTCAATTCATAATAAATATGAGACATGTTCAATTATTCCCTTTTAGTTGATTCACTCCGATATCTTTAGGATAATGTGAATATAATCAATATATGGTGGTAAGTAATTAATTTATTTCATTGATTTTTTTACTAAAATTACATGTATTATGTTTTTCAAACATAAATCACAGGCTTTAAATTTTTTTAAGTATTATTGGATAATAGTAGAAAATAATGTGTATATTCTTTGACGAAGATACAAATTGATATTTGTATAGAATATAAAAATAAGGAATTAAAATATTATCTCAAAAAAATAACATTAATCCTGAGTTTTTTTCAGTGTATACACCATAGAAAAATTATGTTTCTAAAATAAGAAAAAGAAGTTTGGTGTAGATGGTGGGACTAATTATTATTGAACATTATAACTATAATTGGTTTTGGAGGCATGATACCAGTATAATTGTTTATATTCATAATCAATGTATCTACATACCTAACTCTAATATGACTCCATAAAAAAATTTATATTGAAACCCTATGATTGTAACACCTTAGGGTGTTTGTAATTCCTTAAATTATAAAATTAAATGGTGTAAATATTGGGATGTTTGATCAGTGAGGTGTTAATGGATTATTTTTTTGTACACTATTAATGGTAGAGGATAAAAATGTACTAATAAGGTAACAATAAATATATTTTATTACGAAGTTATAATGTTTATTGAAAATTATGATATGATAATTTCACAAACTCATACAAATGTGGAATATGGGTAGGATGAGGAGGTTCTATTTGGGAAACAAGAAAATTTTCTTAACGATAGTAATAATGTTGATTTAGTATAAGATGAATATTCTAACTCATTAATATCATGTGATGAGGTTTAACATTTAAAATCTCCTCCTTGAATAAGAAATAATGTGGAAGTTCATTACATTATTATTGATCAACTATAATATGTTCAAACTAAAATAGCATCCATGTTAGTTTCACATACTTTATTATACTCAAAATTAGATCAAAAATATGTTAATAAGGATTTTGAGAACCATGAGTTGATTGATTCTACAAAGGAAGAGCTAGATCAATTTAACAAGAATGATAGTTAGAAAACAGTACCCCATCCAAATAATAATAATGTTATTTTTATAAAGTGTTTGTTTCAAAAAAAGTTGAATAAATATAGTTAAGTGATAATAAATAAAGCATGAATGGTTTTTAAAGGTCACTTGCAAAGTAAATGCATTTATTTTGATTTGAATTTTGATTCAACGTAAATATTACAAACAATCAGAATATTTCTTGATATTATTGAACTGTGTGGTTATAAAATCATTCAATTGGATGCAAATTTAGATATTATTGATGTATAACCTGATAAATAAGTTTATATTGAAAAAAATATATGTATTACTAATTGGGAAAGTTGAATGTTATATGTGTATATTGAAGATTGATTTTCATGGGTTGATGGAATCTCTAAGTGATCATTATTATTAATTGAATACTTGAATAAGGAAGTTTAACATAAATAAAGTAAGAGATTTTAGTATCCTTGACATAAAATAAAATCAAATAGTTACCCTATTTATGAATGTTTATATTGATGATATTATCTTTTTGGGAAATGATATTGAAAATTGTGAAAGGTTTTCTGAGAAGATGAATAATCTTTTTGAGATTTTCATGTTGGAAGAAATGATATAATTTCTTTTCTTTAAAATACTACAAAATAAGAAATATATTTTCATATTTCAATATAACTATTCTATGTAAATTCTAAAAAAAAAAATTCATGGATGAATAATAGATAGTTTACACACCAATTTTAGTGAGAAAAAAGTTACCAAAATATGGGAAATGAAAGAATATATATCCTAAAGACTATACAATGTTTGTGAGATCTTTATTATATCTAAGGATTCAAGACTAGAAATTGTTTATGTTGCTACTTTTTGTGCACAAAATTAAAATGAATGAAAATATTCCCATCTTATGAGTGTTAAAAAATTTCAGATATATCAAAGGCCCCACTAATTTTTATATAAAATATAACAACTCTGGAAAAAATTATTTTTATGGTGACACATATACTGATTTGATATGATGTGTTGATGATAGAAGATCAATATATGGAATATTTTTATTACTTGGGTAATGATATGTATGTTGGTATACAAGGAATAAAAATTCGGTTACTCTCAGTACAACTGAAGATGAATGTGTCTCTTCCACTAAAGTAGTAACTCAACTTATTTGGATTAACAATTAGATGAATGTTTTGTTAGTATAAGTGAAGTGATCCCTTCTATTTGGCTGTGACAACAATTTTTCTATAAATCTTAACAAAAATATAGTGAAATATTCTTATTCAAATCATTTGATATCAAACAATAAACCATTAATGAGAATGGCGAGGATAATGAAATAAAATTATTGTTCATACAATGGATTAAGTTGATGATATATTCTGAATCCTTTACTGAAGAAATTTTTTAATAAGGTGAGGTTGAACATGGATGTAAATTCTTTTCTCTCCATGGTTACTGTATCTATTCCATCCTTTCTATCATCTTGCCTTTGGATAGTGTTTTCAAGGGGGAGAAAAATGATATAAGATAAATTTACCTCATGGTATGTGCTTAAATATTTTATGTAATATACATATTTTGGGGTGGTTTTAAATGGTGTAAGTTTAAATTTCATCATGGTTGATCTTTTATAATGGATTATTGAATTGTATTAAAAAAATACTATTCTTATATTAATAAATAAAAAATATGTGAATGTATGGGGATTGGGCAAGTGTGTAGTATGTCATTACTATTGGTCGACATGTTATTTCTGTTCAATGAATCTTGTTTCACAAAATGAGTTCTCTCATATTATAATAATTGGATAGTTAGTCCATATCTTCATATTCAATGCTTTATTTAATTATGTTTCTAGTTTTAGAAATAAATTTCATAGGGGTATTGCTTAGGCCAAGTTGGCTGAAAGAGTTTTTTATGTTACTAGAAGCTATTTTATAGAAGTTTGATTGTCTTAGTTTTGAAAAATATGGTTTGGTGAAAAAGGTTTTATTTTGTTATCTTAACAAAAATAAAATAAATTTGAAAAGTTTTTTGACAAATTTGACCAAATTGATATGGAAACAGACATAGAGGATTATATGATCATTTCCAAACCAAATTCCATTTTATGATTTTTTTTGAATAAGGATATCAGATGAAGTTTTGTGCTTAATTTTTATTTTCAAAAGATTCAAAATTTCCATTAGTTGGAATGTTTTATAACAAAATATGGTGATGATTTTTTGTAATAGTTTTGAATACAATGTGTTATAAAAGCTCTCATGATCCATGATTTTAGAAAAATTGTGGAAGAAATATGATTGTCTGAAATAATTTGACTATATGAATTATTATGGAGCACGACAGACAAACAAATTGGATAGAGGAATGGATTATAAAAGTTTTTGGGTGATCTATGAAAGATTTTCTAAGAATTATGCATAAGAAAATTATCCAAATGATTTTTGAAACTTCAATCAAAGTATAATAACTTTAGAAGCTGAGGAATAATGATGTTTTTTTGGATATTTTAGATGATTTTAGAATAAACAAATGTTACTTAAGTGAAAAGGGAGATATTGAATAATGGATTCAAAAAAATTATTTGGTTGATTTACATCATACAATTTTTTAGACAATATCTTTCAGGTGGAATTTTATGATGTTTTCAGATTAATGATTCTACAAGACAATCAGATGAACTTTCGGATATGAATATATTCAGATATATAGAATGGTGTATAATTAATAGACAAAATGTTCATATCTACAACATCAAATGAATGAATAAGTTGGAATATATTTCAAGAAGTTCCTACACAGTTTATTTAGGAAGAATCAGATGAAAATTTTCTAAATGGAACATTTCTTACATTGTTTCTAATCATAAAAAATTCTAGTGTTTTAATATTCCTTATATTTCAAAGTTGTTTTTGATATTATTATTAATTTTTTCAAAAAATTAAAACAAGTGATGATGCTGAGTTGGAATTTTAATTATCTAAACATCAAAATGTGAAATCATGATAATTTTAGGGGTTTAATGAATGTTTAAGAAAGTTCAAGTTTCCTAATTTTCTCATACATATTCAATAATATTCTAGAACTACTAAAATGATATTATTTAATTATTTTGAGTAGGGGATTTAAATTTTATTTTTTCATTAAGTAGGAAATTAAATGTAATTATGGCATGTTCTCCAAAAAATATTTATATAAAAGGGGTGATATTAGGGGTATGGTGTGTGCACTTTTAAAATGTGAAAAGGCTGAAGGGAAATAAAATTGGTTTAAGATAGAGACACCAAATGAAAAATCTATTAGAGAAATTTTGAGCAAGATAATTACAACCAAGTAATAACTTTATTGAAGAAGAATTTGTAATAAATAATTCCTTTTCTGTTTGAGTCGTTGAAAATTCAATAACATCAGGTGAAATTGAATGAAGTAGGCATTACAAATTTGTACTATTTTTCTAAAGTCTATATATGATCATACAAGATAAAACCTTTAAATTTATTTTTCTAAATAAATCCTTTAGAAAAAGGCTTCACATTGACATGTAATAAGAAGTTATCAACAAATTCAAGGTAACAAAGTGATGTAAATGTTTTTTTCTAGAATTACAAGGATGAAGAAGTACAAGAAGAATAATAAAAACATTATAATCCTGTTTGTGAATATTTCTAAAAGTTTTAATAGAAATATTTGTTACATATATTTTTTTAGGAAGAAAAAGCACTGTTTTTTATAGTGAAATTATATAGTAAGGATATTCCATAATTTATGTAAACTCATAAAAAGGTGTTTTTAGTAGATTTTGTGGTATTAGATTATTTCTAAACCATGCTAATGACTAAATAAACTTGTTGTGTAGTGAAATTATTAAAAAAATTTGTTCCTATGGTTGTGTAGATAAGTTTTTTTTCACCAATGTAATAACTCTTTAATATATATAAATGTTTTTTTTCAGAATAAGGAAAACATAAATGAAAAATGGAAAACTGATACACCCCTCCCCCTCCCATTTACCACACAGACCCTTTACAAGACTTTTAGTAGACATGAGAGAGGTTGGATGGGAAACAGGTTGGGTAATTATATTATTGCCTAGTCAACACTATATCGTGGACCAATGAGTTTCCAGGAAAGTTGTATTGATTCTATTTTTAATCATTATTAATATTTATTTATTTGACATTGGGTGATACCGATGATATTAACAATCAAATTTATGGGATTTTGGGTGTTTTCATGCATCATTATTATGAACATAAGATAACTTGACATTTACCTATTCATTTCAATATATATGGTTCAATTTATTAAATTATTATTGAAATTTGAAATTTGTTCTCTTTTGGTACATCATTTATTATATTAAATTATGTCATCTTGTGGATAATATGATTATTTTTTGTATATGGATGTGACCAATTCATAGTTACTAGAGACATGGATTTGGAATTTGGTAGTGTTAAGGGGGTTGTACCCTGTGTTTATGGGTATAATTTTTTGATACGTCTCTTAGGTAAATTTCAGCAGTGTTCATATTGAATGACTAATGTTATTCTTTTTTTATTTATTGAGTTTTTATATGTGTTTTTTTGGAATTTTTAAAATTCCACATTGAAAAACACTTGTGGTACCACTAAGGGAAGGTAATCATAATTCTATCCTAATGGATGATTCCGATATTTGTCTAACTTATGTATATGTGGTTGTATCTCGGCATGATCCTATAGCTACCATCATAGTTTAGTCCATTGAACCAATACAACACAGACTCTTCATGTTATTTCATACTCGGGGAAGATGAAAAAATGGTCAATTGTTGAATATTATCCTAATATTCATATATTTAATCCACGTATATATGGGGAACTAGGTGACCCAAGGATGATAAAGACTAGATATATATCATCAAGAATACATTTTACTTGGGGGAGTCATAGGAGTTTCAAAAGGTGATTTTTTTTCATTTATGGTTCTGGTATCAGGTATAAGGTGTTAGGTAATTATGAATCCAGAGGGAAGAAATGATGATAAGACATGGAAAACATTCATGGATCTCTTCTCCAATGAATTCATCCCATATATGTTAAAGATGAATCAATATAAATATATTATGGAGATTAAATAAGAGTATATATTTATATACTCTTATTAAACAGAATTCCCCTAGATTCTTTGTCATTCTATATTCTTTACTTGGGAAAAGGTGCAAAAGGAAATGAACATTGTTATTAGTCACTACGAAGAGTATAAATGTTACATTAGGAATCATTATTTGAAAAAATATATAGAGGTTCTTTAAAAAAATCGTAATATTAAGAAAGTACTAGAAGAAGATAACGATCCAGGCTTTCATTAACCTTTCATTTGACCAATAGGTGGATTTTTAGTTCCTCCTTAAATGCCTTTTTTAGGAATATGAAGAGAAAATCAGAGCATGTACATTAAAGTCCGAGTTGATAAAGGGTAATTCGACTCAATTTATGATTGATGTTTTTTCTAGGTTATATAATGGTGTTTGGAAGTGATATTAACTCAAATATTGTTCTAATAATCCTAGACATTTTCACTAGTATACAAAGGTAGGATTTCAAAAGATGGTTTGTGAAAAGGATTCCTAGTTGTGCTCAAGAAGGTTTGGTCAAGATACACAATAAGAGTTTTGTTGAACATATGTTAGTTCAATGATTTTGTTAATTTATTTTTGGTTTTGATTTTAACAAACACCCAATTTTATGTAACTAAAGAATTTTATTTTAAATTAATTTCTGAAAATTAATATTCATTAAAAAATGTTTTCTTGAAAGATATTCAATTAATTGATCTGTTGCAAATATTTTATGAAGTATTTAGAAAATTTTTAACCATGTTATGGAAATATTTTTCATATTGTAAAATAGTAAGCATAACAAAGGGATCAACAACCCTACATTTGAAGTATCATATATGGATTATGTACCCTAAACTGTCAAAAAAGTATGGATCAGCAAGACTATGTCTGTAAAGAACCCTTGTTTGAGAAAAATTTTATGGTATATCAACACTACATCTATGATAAATCATATGATGTCAACCCTTTGTTCAATGTTTTTTTATCAAGTGAAGGAACCCTACGTTTGTATATTCCACAACATTATTTTAAATCTAATATATTATTTGATATTTATGAAATGGTATTTACTAGACTAAAGATCTATGAAATGTTATTTTATGACCAATTCAAAGGATAGTTATGATTTTTTAATGGATCATACTCAATGGATTAAATAATATATAAAATTTGAAGATGATATGGCTCTGTTTATTATTATATAATTAAAATATTCCCAATTTGTTTTGCGATATTTATGGAGTTGGTTTGACCTAGAGTTGTTCGAACTTCTATAAAATTATCTAGATGTTATTTATTAGAATATAGCTGTAGAGGATATATACATAAGGAAAAAGATGTGTGTAATTTCCATAATATATACACTTTGGAGACAAACATGTTTTTATTCTTCTGATTGGCTCACTGCTTTTTCTGTTGTTGATACAACATTTTATTTTTACATATTCCTCTATTCGAAAAAAATTATTTTTCAGATATACACTTTATAGACATTCATGTTTAAACATATATCAGGTGTTTTTTGTATCACTTTTTGAAGAAATAATGTTATAAATTTAATATCTATATGTTTTTTTATTATAGAAGATAAATTACATCTATCATTTGCTGATATAACTATGAATTTTAACATTTAATCTCAACAGAATCAATCTATATTGATTTGGTAAAGTTTTGACAACTCAGACTTCATCATGGTTATGTGTTAGCTTCTTGTACTAAACTATGTATTTCTAGTTCCTTTTAAAAGAATGAGAAGTCCCTGTAAAATCCTCGTAAGGTGTCAACTTCCTGCAATCAATTATTTAGTTCTAAAGATAAGATGGCCAATTATTGAAAATCACCAAGATCATGGAATTGATTATTGGTGGTGTGTACTGGGAGATCTTTGTTCCCTGAACCACTATATATCACTATATTGATTTCCTTTATTTATTTCCTCTTCTCACTCATCATGAAGAGAGAAATAATGGTTTGATGCATAACAAAAGAGGTGTTTTGAGTCTATAAAAAAGTTTAAGATCAAAATTCAAACCCCCTCTTGTGTTTTTTTCTCCATCATCATCATTCTGACCTCACAATTGGTATAAATGGTTAGAATCTTTTTAATATTTCTCTTTTTTTGGAAAACCCTAAAAATTATCTTGTTTATATCATATACCTAAGAATTGTTATCATGTGTAGTGCTCTACTGGTACATTTTCATCATTAATTTTTATATATCAACAAGTGATATCAAGAGGTTCTACTAAAAATTCACTTGATCTAATAGGAATGATTTAAAAGATTCAGAAGGAGACATCTTGAAATGTATTATTCTAGAGAACATATGTCAATTATCCATTGTCTATATTTTAATAGTGATAATTATGGATGCTGCAAAGCCCATATGGTTATGTATTTAATTTTTTTGGAATAATGGTTTATTTTAATGTTGTTATGATTTATTCACCAAGGAGGATTTTGAATCTTGGAAAAATGACCAAGAAATATAATATGATCTAAACTCAAAATCTATGAATGATATTGTGTGTGGATTAGGAACTTATGAATTCAATAGAGTATCTCAATGCCTTTATACATATGAGATGCGTTAAAAGAATGTTTTTTTCCTATGAAGGAAATTAAAAATATCATACAACTATGGTAAACTACTATAAAGCTTTTGTTTGAAACATTCAGAATGTAACAAGATTAAACTATCACCCAAATGAATAGGTGGATAATAAATATTTTCAAAAAATTTCTATATTGGTAGATCTAGTTTCTTAATAATATCAAAATTTAAAAGTACTCAAATTACTACCATCAAAGTGGAATGTAATATCTGTATCTATACGTCAATATACACCAGAGAAAAGTTTAACTATGAATGAATTTATTGAATCATTAATGATGTATGAAGTTGAGATGTAGGTCGACACTAAAAAACATATGAAAGATAAAGAAGCTACTCTCAAAACTACTTGGGGTGAATCATCTAAATCAAGTAAATTATATTTGGATAAATATTTATCATATCATTATAAAATATTATTGAAATTGTAAAAAAAAGAAAAAAGAATGGTAGAGGAGAAAATAGATGTTTTGAATAAAAGGAAAACAGTCAAACAAACGATAAATGTCCATTACTCGAAGATCAATAAAGATCCAACAATAGGTGAAAATGAATGAAAATTATAAATTATACCTAGAGAAATTATTTTAGTTCACAAGGCTATTATTTTATAGATTTTGAAGCTGAGAATAAAAGAAAAATATTATGTCTTATGGCTCATTTTGATGAGGTACAATCTAGATATAATCAATACTCTAGTTGTGAAAAAATGCCTTCAATATAATTAAATAAATATTTTTTGCATGATACTAGATAAATATGAATCTATAAATAAAGATCAGGTACAAGTTTTAAAACCTCCCGATACTTCTCTGTTAGATAAATAAAATTCAATAAAATAAGTTATAGATTTAAAATCTAATTAATTTAATATTTCTTGTGATTCGGACGACACTAATATTAAAGAGTAATTTGACGATGTTATTAATTTAAAACAAGATTATACAATTCTTATAAAAGGAGAAAAATAATTAAATCAAATCCTTGTTAAAAATAAAATCCAAAAAAGAAAACATGGAATAATAAGTAATGGTGAAATACTAAATCTATATAAAAATATTTTCTTCCTAGTTTGTGTAGCATAAACATGTCTATTATTAAATGTTTTTATTATGGTATTAATGGTCCTTATGCAAATTATTGCGTCTTTAGAAAACTTCAAATTTTCATTTTTCAAAATCTTTATTTCTCAAAAAAAATTAGCATAAATAGTAGAATTCCTTCTCAAAATAAATTTTTTTGTTTACCAAAGAATTTAGTTTCTAACACTCTTGGACCCAAAAGCACATGGGTACGAAAATTAACTTTCATTTGATATTTTTTAGTACTACACCATGAATCTATATCCTTCAATCATTAATTAGTTGATTGATTGATATAGGAAATCCTCTACCAAAAGTGTGAACAACTCATAATTAATTCGTTATGAAAAATCCACAATTATATAATCACAAATCCAGGAAGTATTTAATTTTATATATTATTTTGGTGTATTTAATATTGAATAAGGGGGGAAAAGATATCTCTCAAAAATTTATAAAATCTTTTAATTATTATTTAAATGAAATCTTAATCAATTTTTATTATTTATCTGATTTTTTTAAATTTTTAAATATCTATAAAACATTATTTTATGTCATTTGAGAAATATATTATTTTTTAAATTTATGAAATGGTTTATATTTTCCAGCATTTAATCCTATTTGAAATCCTTATATTTAATTTTTTTATGAAACAGGAACATCTTTCTTTCATTGTATGTCTTTTAAAAAATTAAAATCTATAATGATTGACCTATTTTCATTTCAACTAGAGAGTTTTAAATACTATCAACATTATTCTTGAATCTTTTGTGTCATCATCTTCTTAATTTTTTTTATATGAATTCTTATTTGGAATAACTTTTTGAAAATATTTTAGAAAACCAGTCATAAAAAAAAGAAGAGATCATGTCCTTTATGTTTATAGGAAAAGCATTCTTAACAAATGAAAAAATGAAATAAATATGATTTATTGAAATTATATCCACTTTCATATGTTGAATATACATTTGAAACATATTCTAATAGAAATATTCATGTTCAAACTCATGAAGAACTGAAAGTATCTCCTTCTCAAAATTCTTATGAAATGATTTTGTTTATAGTCAACATCTTGAATGTAGAAAAAGTGATGCAGCATAATCCTTTGTATGTTTCTAGGAATTCGTATGAGGAACTATAGAAATAATTTGTGCCAAAATTATTTTTTATTCTTTATAGAAATTTTATCATATTATTAATGATAGATTTATCCCAAAAGAATAGTTTTAATCCTTTAATGTTAAAATGTATTTCATATAGATTTTCTCAGAAAAGAAGTTATTGATAAGAGAGACGCTGATCAAATGAAATTATGTATACTTGAATAATGTTCATATTATTGAAAACAAAGAATAAAATATGTTCAATGCATATTAAAAGATCTGTAAATAGTTTTATTTGATTTAAGTAAAAACGTTTGATGTTTGAAAAGATCATAAAAACCATATACTCCTTCTTAACCCTTATATTATATTTTATGTTTATTTAAATTAAATTTTATGTTGTTTTGTGAAAATATAAGATGTGATTTGTTTTATAATATCTTTTATAAGTTATCTTACGTGATCATGAACTTAATTTTCAATTATATCATAAATAATTTTATTAGAATAAATTCTAATAAAATAATAATAAATGTTTCATTTTTATTACTTGTGATTTTTTTAATTCATTGAATATCATTTATTCGATAAAATTGTGGGAGTTTTTAAATAAAAAAAATTTTATTATTATAATTTTCTATAATTGTTTTCATCTTCTTCAAAAATCATGAATTTTGGGGGTGTTAATTTTACTAATCTTATCTTTTTGATGTCACAAAATGGGAGATATGTTTATAGGTTTAATTTTATAATCGTGTTAGACTATTGGATAACCTAACCTAGGGAATTATTCTATAATAATAGTTTTCATATTTTTTTCATAGTGAGTAATTTTTAAATATTTCTCTTCAATATCCTTGACATATGGGAGTTGTTTTGATTATTATAAAAGGGGAGAAGTTTTCTGGAAAAGAAAATTTGATAAAAATGATAATAGTGGAGTAGTATCCATTATGAAAGAAATAATATATAAATTTTATAAAAATTAAAAGGGGGATAAATTTATTTTTTCTTTTTCAAAATATTTTTTATATATATTCATGTCATGGGTTTTGTTTTCATCAAAAATGTGGATATTGTTGATCATATGTTGATTAAAAAATTTTGTTTTTTTGGTTTTGATGCTCACAAATTCCCAAATTTGTGTTAATAATAATTTTTATTTTAATTACATTTCAATAAGTTAATATTCATTGAAATATTTATTCTATAAATATATTGAAGTCATTGATCATCTAGAAATATTTTTTGAATTATTTGGGATGTGTTTAAATGTATTCTCGAAATATTTTTCATACCCAATGTTAGTAAGGATAATATACAGATCATAAACCATACGTTTAATATAAAACATATGGATCATGTACCCTATGATATTGGAATATAATGGATCAACAACCCCACATTTGTAAATAACCATTTTAGGAGTTTTTTATTAAGTAATGAAACCCCGCATTTAATAATTCAATGATGAAGTTTTGAATCTTTTATTTATTCGATATTTATGAAATAATATTGACTAAATTAAAATATATTCAAGTCTATTTTTCAACCAATCCAATGTCTCATTATGATTATTTTAAAGTCTCCCATTCAATAAAGTAAATTGTTTCTATTTGTATGGGAAGTTATGACTCTCTTGATTTTTTTCCAATCCAAATATTCATGTTTGAATGTGTGATATTCCTAGAGTAATTTTAAATTAGATCTATCTAACCTATTGTATAAATATTATGATTTAATTAATTAGAATATACTAGGATACAATATATAAAAAAGTAATGTATTGTGTTGTTTCCTTCAAAGCTACACTTTGGGGACATATATTCTTTGATCTGCCTGATCGACTCACTACTATTTCCACTGTTACTACTGTATTTTATTGTTATATCTTATTTTGTAGGAATGATAAATAATTTTTCGGAGATAAACTTTATATTAATTCATGTTTAAACATATATCTAGTGGTTTACCTATCATTGTTTGAATAATTATAATGTGACGTTGAAGATATATTTACTGCTGTGTTTTATTTTAGATCAATTACATTTATCAGTTTCAACTAAAACTATGATGTTCAACCTATCTTATCTAAATAATCACCCTCTATTTATTTGGGTGAGTTTTATTTCTCGAACTCATTTGTGGTTAAGTGTCATCTTATTGCACTAAACTATGGATTTACGGTTCCAATTAATAGAACTAGAAGGCACTATAAAATCCTTGTAATGTGTTACCTTCTTGTACTTAGTTTTTAATGATTAGTATAAGAGTAACAAATAAATAAAATCACCAAGATCATGTTTTTGAGAGTTGGTGGAGTGTATGGGATATTTACTCACTGAAAAACTATAAATCATTATGTTTATTTCCTTTATTTATTTTTGATTCTCACTCATCATTTATACAGAAGGATGTTTTCACTACATAACAAGACATTTCTTCTAAATCTATCAAAATTTTAAAGATAAAAATTCTCCTAATATTTTGTCTTTGTCTTTGTCATCATCATTCTGACCTAAATATTGGAATTAATGGTTGGAATCTATTTGAGAAATATCTCTTTTTGAAAATCCATAAATATTATCTGTCTTTTATTTGAAACCAAATAATTGGTATTAGGGGAACTACTCTACTGGTATATTTTATTCTTGATTTTTTATGTCAGCAAGTGATATTAGAAGGCTCTACTAAGAATGTACTGGCTCTAACAGGCCTGATTAAATAGATTTACATGATGAAATCCAACAATGGATGATTCTTGATAAGGTATGTCAATGTTCCATGGTACCTATTTTAATGGTGATAATTATGGATAATGGATAACCCATATGGTTATTTATTTAAAAAATCTTGGAAAAAGGGTTTATTTCAAGGTTTTTATACCTTATGATATTCCTATGTAATATTTTGAAGCATTGAGTAATGATGAAGAAATAGAATACTATCTCAATTCAAAATCTATTAATTCTATTGTGTGTCGGTTAGAAATTTAAGAATTCAATCGAGTAACACAATTTATTAGTACATATGTGATGTGGAAAATGATTGTTGTTATATTTGAAGGAACTGAAAATATCAGAAAATTAGGGTATACTACTGTAAATCTATTATTTGATATGTTCAAAAATGTATGAGGATGAAACTATAACTCAAATGAATGGGAAGTTGATAGATATTTTTAGAAATGTAGTTATAGTGGGAGATCAAATATTACAGTCAGATCAAGAATTGAAAGTACTCAAATAACTACCCTCTATGTGGAATAGAATATCCACAATTAAACATGGATCTACACCTTTTAAAAACATAATAATGAAAGAATTGATTGTAACTTTAATCATATATGAAGTTAAGATGTCAGATGAAGGTTAAATTATATTAAACATTAATAATCTTCCATCAAAACTAAAATGGATGAATCAACTGATTCAAGTCATCCAAATTTGGATAAATATTTATCACATCTTACTAAAATATTTGAGAAACTATGAATAAAGTAAAATTAAGGTATCGTAGAAAATAGATGATAAGAATGCAAGAAAAATGTTTATACAAAGGATAAATGTCATTTACTAAAAGATAAATGAAATTATTGTTATATGGGTAAATGAAAGAAAATTATAAAATCTACTTTGAGTGATTATTTTGGATCAGAAGATAAATCTTCTACAGATTCTGAAGGTGAAGATAAAATAAAAATCATATGTATTATTACTCATTCTGATGAGGTACAATTTTCTTACTCTCAAAAGTCATGTTGTAAAAAACGATCATATAATTAATTAAATAAATATTGATTTATTCTACAAGATAAATATGGATTCTTAAAGTAATATCATATGAAAATCAGAAAATATCATGATTATGCTCTATTATTTAATGAAAATTTGATAAAATGTTTTGTAGATTTAAAGTCTAGTTCTTATAAAATGTCTTTTTATTTTCATGACACTAAGATTAAATATATTTTTTTGAATTTGGTAATGTAAATCAATCTTATCTCATGTTGATAACAGGATAAAGTATTTTATTCAAATTCTTAGTAAAAATAAAATTCATAAAAGAAAAATAAGAATCAGAAGTATTGAAAAAATAACAAAACATTATAAATAAAATATTTTTCTTGGTTTGATTAGAAAAAACAAGTCTAATATTAAATGTTTTTATTATGGTATTAATCATCATTATGAAAATTATTTTTTATTTAGAAAACCTCAAATTTATGGTGCTAAAAAAAATTATCGCTCAAAAAAAACTATTTAAATTATATAGTAGACTCACTAAAAAAATAAACAAGTATAGTTACCTAAGAATTTAATATATAAAACTATTGGTCCTAAAAAAATATGGTTACCAAAAATCAATTTCATTTTATATTTTTAAGGACTAACTCACTATGCTATATCATTAAATCATTATGTGGTTGAATGATTTATATATGAAAGTATCTGTCTAAAGAATGAACAACTAAAAAGTAGTTCATTATAAAATACATCAGTTCTATAAACAATTACACATGAATTATTTCATTTCATATCTAGCATTACGGGATTAACTTTTTTATACATGGGAAAAATATTTCCATCAAAATTTGATAAAAAAATTTCTTTATTGTTTAAATAAAGTTGTAATATTGGATATTATATAAAGGCTTTATTAAAAATTTAAAATATATCTAAAACATTATTTTAAATATTTTGGAAAATATATTATTAGTTTAATTTGTGGAAATTATATTCTTTCAATCTTTAAAACATATTTTAAATCCATATATTTTATTTATTTATGAAACTAGAACTTCTTTATTATGTAGTATGTCTTTTCAAAAATTAAAATATATAATGATTGTCCAGTTTTTGTTTTCTACTTGACAATGTTAAACATCATCTGCATTATGCAAAAATATAATATATCATATTCTTATTAAAACATTTTATTTATCCATATTATAATCTAATTAGCTTACTCAAAAGATTTTGGAAAACCAGTCACAACAAGATGAAGAAATCATGTACTTAAAGTACATTATAAAATCATTCATACAAAATGAAAACATTGAATCCTCATGATCTATTGAAAGAATGGTAATTTTAATATGTTCAAGAGTCAATTGAAAAATTTTATGAAATAAATAAGGAAGTTCAAATTAATAAAGAACTGGATGTATATTCTTCTCAAATATCTTTTAAAATTATCTTTTTCAATGAAAACATCTTTAATGAAGAAAAAGTGAAGATAAAGTTGTAATGTATGCATCTAGAAATTCATATAAGGATCTACAGAATGAATCTGTGTCAAAATCGTTTTTGATTCATTACAAAAAGAATGTAATATTATGAAAGATACATTGATCTCAAAAGAATACATTGATTCTTTCAAGGTTGAACTGTTATGTTAGATGGATTTTCTCCGAAGAGAAGCAGTTAGTAATTTAGATCATGATAAAATGAAGTTATTCATACTTAAATGGTTTTATTGTTCTTTAAAACAAAGAACATTAAATGTTCAAATGAGAATAGAAATACTTTCAATAGTTTTACATACATTAATTAAAAAAGTTCGATGTTTGGAAATTTTAGATGAACCATCCACTCCTCAACCCTTCATTTTTATTTTCCATTTATCTAAAGACATTATTATTTTGTTGAGTGAAAATATTTTCTATATGTTTTTTATAAGTTATCTTACATGTGCAAGAACTTAATTTTTACATGTCCCATAAATTATTTCATTTCGATAAATTTTTATAAAATAATAATAAAAATTTATCTTTATTAATTGTAAACTTATTTAAATTCATTGAATATAGTTTACACTGTAAATTTGGGGGGGGGGGTTTAGGAAAATAATATTTTTATTATGATTTTTGTTTTAAAAAATATTTTTGTACCTTTTTTAGAAAGAATGAATTATTGAGCAGCTTTACTACTATTATCATTTTTATGTCAAAAAATGGTGAGAAGTTTTCTATTTTAATGTTATTTTCAAGTTGGAATATTGGATAATTTTACATGTTGAATATTTTTATAGTAATATTTTTCATTTTTTTCTTCATCTTAATGACGTTTAAAAAATTTATCCTTAATATCCTTGACATAAGGGATAAGTTTTTATTATTATAAAAGGGGATAAGATTTCTTCAAAAGAAAAATTAATAAAAATGACAATGGGGGAGATTTTTCCTTGATAATTCAAATATTTCAAAAATATTATAAAAATAAGAATAAGTATTCAATTATTTTACTTTTCTATAAATATTGTTTTTATGTATTTATTCATAGGTTTTGGGATCATAAAAAATAGCGCAATTCTTAACCATATGTTGGTTCATTAATTTTGTTAGTTTATTTTTGTTTCTCATGATGAAAAATTCCCACATTTGGGACACTAATGAATTTGATTTTATGTGAATTTTAGGAAATTATTATTGATTGATATATTTATTTTGTAAATTTATTCAAGTCATTGTTCCATTGGAAATATTTTTTGAAGTATTTAGGAAATGTTAAAATTTATTCTGGAAACATTGTCTGTACCCTACAATAGTAGCTTAACATATGGATTAGAAACCCTACAATTGAAATAGCACATATGGATCATGTACCCTATGCTGTTAGAAAAAAAAGGATCAATAACCCAATGTTTTCAAAGAACCATATGCTTGAGGAAAAACGTATGGTATATCAAACCTACTTTTGTGATCAATCGTACATTGTCA
This sequence comes from Viscum album, assembly GCA_963277665.1. Classification (NCBI taxonomy): domain Eukaryota; kingdom Viridiplantae; phylum Streptophyta; class Magnoliopsida; order Santalales; family Viscaceae; genus Viscum; species Viscum album. Next base: position 1,915,291,245 of record OY728155.1, read on the forward strand.
ACCAAACATTCTGAGTTTTTTCATCATGTAGAGGAACCCTACGTATGATTATTCAATGAAAAAGTTTTAAATATATTATAATATCTAAATATTTATGAAATGGTATTGAAAAAAAATAAATATCTATGAAATTCTATTTTAAGAATGATTCATATGCCCATTATGATTATTTTAAATGTTTATATTTAACGAATTAATTTTTTTATATTCTTAGAGAAAGTTATGAAAATCATGAATTTTATTGAATTCAAATATTCAAGATTTATTTTGAGATGTTTCGGGAGTTGGTTTGACTGGTATCTATTCAACCTCCTTGATAAATATTTAGATGTTTTGTATCAAAATATAAAAGGAGAGGAGATATACATAAGGAAAGGTCGTGTCTCATTACCTTCAGTGCTACACTTCGGAGACATACATGTTTTTATATGTTTGATAGACTAACTATTGTTTCTGCTATTGATACTACGTTTTATAGTTACATATTCTTCTCCAAGAACGACAACACATCTTTTAGAGATACACTTTAGTGAAATTAATGTCTATTTTTTGAAGTATCACTATATGAAGATGAAGGTATATTTAATTCAATGTACTATTGAAGATCAGTTACATTTATCCATTGTTTCTACAATGAGTTTGTTTAATATATCTTCTTTACATAATCAATCTCTATTGATTTGGTGGTGTTTTTACTACTAGGACTTAGTCGTGGATATGTTCCATATTCTTCCACTAATATCTGGATTTACTATTAAATTTAAAATTACCATAAGGTATAGTAAAATCCATGTAAGGATTCAAATTCTTACACTCGGTTTTCAAATTCATTAGATAAAAGGACATGTTAGGGAAAATAACCAAGCTTCTGCAGTTGAGCCTTAGTGTAGTGGACTAGGGGATCATTGTGACCTAAAACACTATATATCCCTATGCTGATTTACATTATTTATTTCCACTACTCGCTCATCTTTAATATAGAATCAAAACTTCCCTAGATAATAGGAGTAGTGTTTTGAATATATCAAAATTTTGAAGATCACAATTCACCCCCTCTTGTGTCTTTGTCTTCTTCATCGTCATTTTGACCTAACATGACATTGCAGTAGGTAAAAAATCCATATGAGTGCATAAATCTTATGGCTCAATGACCTCTAGGGTGAGGACATAGAGATAATAAAAGGAGAGCCTATGTAGTGGACTAGGTACTATCCAATGGTATAGAGGGACCATTAATGGTTCATTTTCTAGTCCAAATTATGTATACACTCTCTATTATATTGTTTGACCTAGGAATTTCCCATTAATTTATATATACTTATATCGTGTCCAGGTTATAATTTCTACTTAAATTATCTTTTCAATTTATTTATCACGATACATCTATGGGAAAAAATGTGTATTGTCTTCATATTTCTTTAAGGGTCCCATGTTAATTTTTAGATACAAATATTTATTGGATTTAAAAATTATAGATATTCCATGATTCAAAATGATCCCTAGAAAAAACTAGTTTAGTAGATACAATGAACATACCCATTTTTATCGGAGATATGTATCCTCTAAAACATAGAAGGGAGATAATTTTGTGCTAACCAGTGAGTAGGATGTTTGAGGCGATGTCTTGATTATTTCTACACTCTATTTCTTTGGGTTAACTCTAGATAATGGGATTTAGTTTGAGACTTAACGCATAGCTAGGGTGTAGCATGAATTTATTACACCATACCTCAGAATGAATAAAGAGTTAAAATAGCCTAAGGTGAAACCTTTGGACCTAGAATAAAAGGAATTTATTAGGATTATAACTTCTCTTTAGAGATATCCAATGTTGTTCTCTACGAAGTTTGATGACAATCCTCAATTGTGGGTAGACTAAACGATGTCAGATGAAATTGGTGTGAATATTAGGTTCCCTTTTTCATATATTGATTCATTAGATGGATATTTATGGGTAATATAGTGGTTCTCAAGGATTTATTTTGATATGTATGGCATACTATTTGGGTCTTGAATGTTGACATACCAAAATAGAATTTATGATAATATACGATTCATATATGTATCTTCTTATGAATTGTTTGGGTAATGAATTCTATAGGGTGTTAATGTCTGTAATGAACATTATATTTAATCTTCAAAATGACTACTACATCATTATTTTCATAGATGAAATCCTGATATTTTCAATGAAAATGGAATCATAGGTTAGAAACATTGTTATTATATTGAGTACACTTAGAGTTCATTGAACTTACACCATGCCTTCAAAATTTAACATTTGGATCATGGTAGTGCGTTTCCATGTTACTATGATTTTTAAGGTGTGAATTCAATTCGATTTAAAGAAGGTAAAAGATATTATGTCTTGGGAATGAATTAGAAACATGTTCAAGATTTATACTTTCCTCAGAAGAGAAAATTATAGTGCTTAATAAGAATGTTGTAATGTTCGAATGGGTGGAATAGTGTGAAACATATATTAATTGTCTAAAGAAAAGATTGTAATCATCTCTGATTAATATTTTTTTGGAACCCTAAGACTGATACACAATGTTTTTCAATACTTAAAAGTTTTTCTCGGAAGTTATCTTGATGAAGATTTTTGAGGTAGATAATTATTGGTTTATCCTGGTATGACCTCTAGAGTGGAACTAAATTACTCATGTATTAGAGTTATATAATTTGGTTCATGTATTGAATTTTTGGATGCATTACCACTTCAGGGGTGTATTTTTCTTATATACAAACCACAATGGTTTAAGGAATATCTTCTCTTATAAGGACTTGAATATTCATTGATGTAATTGTGTTGAGTACCTAGAGATGTAATAATTAGATATAGTGTATCATCCAATAATGGGGAATTTTTATGTAGATGTTATTATCCAAAATATTTATGATCTTGGAGAGCTAAAATTAGCAGAATATGAGAAGATGATGGCCTTATAGGTAGAGTAATAGGTGGGCATGACTGTTCATCCATGAGAAGAGCCTTGTTCACCTTTGGTGACCACATTCAAGTTTATGGTGTGAGTACATTCTAGTAAGTAGTGTGATCCATATTGTCTAGTGATTTATAATATTTTGGTTTTAGACTTCTAAATTTTGTGATAGAGCATATCCATATGTGATGTTATTTATTTACATGTAAGAGTAGTGTTTCCTACTTCTATGAGGGAGGGATTGATTTGAGACATTCATAAATCTCAATGGACAGTTGTCGTGGGATAAAGAAATATGTATCATGACATTAGATGATGATTCTTGGGGATCATCTGGAAGAAGGATACTACTTATTTTGTCTCTCACTTTTCAACCTGTCATATTCCCAAGGTTTAGTATTAGTGATATGGTGGGTTGTGCCATCCAATTTGAGTGGTTTTGTGAAACATTAATGATGTAACAATGGATTTCATCAAGATATTTACTAGGAATACAAGATTATGTAAAGTTTTTTGGTTTATACTTGATCACATGAATAAACTGACTCATTTATTGCTGATTGAGGAACTCATTCCCTGAATGAACTAGGAATGAACTAAGTTCGAGAGATCATACAACTACATGGAGTACCTTAGAAAAGATTTTCTAAGAGATGTATTAATTTTAATTCTTGTGTAACATCACAATATTATATACATATATATAGGTTTTACGTTTAAATAAACATGAATTCATCGATTTTTTGTTTTACACGCAACCCTAAGTCTAAATGAACAATGATATAATATACCACTATATCCAAGTCGTTATGTTGAATGTATAAATAAGAGTAAAAAAATTATGATAAATATTTATAATTCAATTATATTATTCATATTTATATATTTATTCATAATAATTACTCTATATTTAATAATGTTCTTTTATGCTTCAAAATTGGATTTCTTCAATAATGGGTTTTACTGTATTTTCTTAAGGGATATAAAGATTAATTTAATAAAATTTTACAAAATTAATTTTATAAAAAAGGATATCAATTTTTAATTTAACATATAAATATTATCTTTAGGTAATGTGTTTTAAAATTTATGAAAATAATAATTTTTAGTGAGTCGTAAAAAATAACTATTTATAGAAAAATTTTCTTTCTATTCAAGTATTTAAAATTACCATTTTATTTTTGGTGAAATTAAAATTTATTTAGTTCCTTAATATTAAAAATAATCTAATAAATTTCATTTTAGTTCAAATTATTCAAGTTTTTATATATTAAATTTTTATACTTAAAATGATTTTTATGGAAAACCTTTTTTTGAAACATTTCTTTGGTTTATTTTAAATATAATTTCTATCGCTTATTGAAATTAAATTTAATAAAATGGATTCCATATTTTATATCATCATGTAAAAATATTTTAATGAGTTCACATTCATTTTTGGTTAAAATTAAAATTAAGAACAATAAAAACATGTTACCACAATTAATGTTAAAATGAGTTTACTATGGGGGAGGTGTCACACTAAGAGATAAGGGTAATATTTATAAGTAAAAATGTATAAATACCATTTTATAGACATATTTAGAACCTATATTATGATTCCTTATAATAATTTTCTATTTGGATTCATTTTTGTTGAATAATACATTATTATATTTTAATCTTTTAGGAAATTCAACGTGTTTCGGCTCCCCCACTTATAGAAGGACTACCCCTATCCTATATTATCCAAAACACCTAAGCTTATTATCTTATTCAATTCCATCTAAATATTATTATCTTTAATCCTCATAAAAAATATGTCTTTTTTTATTAGAAAACATTCCTTTCAAGACTTAGGGTGTGTGAAAAATGTGGATTCTCAATAAAGAGGTGTAACTCTTAACTGAGTAAATTCAATTATAAATATTCTTCCATATTCTATAAACCTTATTTAGCCATAATAATGTGATTAATTTAGTATAATATATTAACTAAGACGTTATTATGATGATTTTACAATATTTTTCCACCTTCTTTCTATCAAATGTGAAATATATTTATTGAATGTGTGTATTTTTGACTACCACATCCACCTAGTGATATATATCATATTTAATCAGCATCATTCATTGTTTGTTGTTATGATGAGTTTAATATTTATATATTAGATTTATAATATAATTATAGTTCTTAAATGATAATATATTATCTGGCATAATTTATTTATTTTCGTTAGAAAATAAAAACTACATCCATGAGTTCATTTGAGATTTACGTATCCAAGAAGAGTGTAATTCATTTTCATCTTTAACATATTTGGATGATTCTAAAAATTTATATAATTTTCATTAAAAAATTTAATATAATTAATAAAAATTTTCAGATGATGGAACCCTGACAAAAGAACAATAATAGGAAGATCATAACTGAAACTATCATGAAAATCAAAATTGTTAACCCCCATAAATGATTATTTAAATAATTATTTATTAATAAATTGGTGATAAAATGTTATATGTATACTATAAATGGTTATATGGTTATGAATAAGTTTATGGTTAATAATTATAAATAATTTTAATTTTTTTATGTCACAACCCGACCCAAGATGGGGCTCGAGCTGCAAATAAAATCCATCCTCCATGTGCCAGGAGATGGAGAGCAGCGTTGAAGGAATAACTAATGCTGGGAGATAATTTTCTATGTACCTCTAAGAACACGAAAAACCATATTTATGTCAAAGTAAAGAGGGGTTGAAAGTAAAAAAAACTGGTTGTTGGGGGAATAACCATGCATGCCAAACCTCTAGATATTATAAGAGTATGGTAGTGTAAAACAAAAATGTTAAGTGTAATCATACACACATAATTATAAATAGGTCACAAGATGAAAAAAACTAGAAAATTAAATTTCACAGAGAGCCCAGCATCGGAATCCCAAGCGACAACCACTGTATGTGTCCCAAATCATCCTATATCCCTATGTTCTTCTAATGTCACTACCGACATGTCGATTTTATACACAATACAAGACACAAGTGGTATAATCCCATGTAGGGTTGAGTATATAAATAATGAGTAGGATGCCCAGAAAGATGAAGGTGGATGTGTAAGAGATAAAACATGAATAAAAAGATAGAAGATAAATGATACAGTCTAAGAGAACAACTCAACCCAAACCAATAGTGAAAGTGACATCATCCAAACACAATGGTGGTCAAAATAGTGAGTATATGAACTACATATAATGTATTATCCACCGATATCTAGAGAATAGACTAATCCAAAAATGAATTTCTTCACTCGTAAAGAATGTGGAATACATTTCATGAATTCAAATCTACTAGAAGAGACTAACAACATCAAAGTGTATCGATGTTGAAGAAATTAGATATATATTATCAGTAAAAATAATCTCAAATGATAGAGTAATTAGATCTCCATATCATTATTCAACGGATAAAAAAGGGGTACCAAAAGTTTCAAAAGTCCAACAATGATGCCCAACAATCCATGCTTATTCCTAGACGTAACTATGAAAATCTAACCACACCTCATCATTTTTTCAAATTATAGAGGCAAAAAAAAGTATAGGAACCAATCCCTAGTGCATTGGGGTGGGGGGTCCAATCAATAAGTATACATAGACGACCTGCACCCATGTCGATGTGAGGTTACACTCTAGTTTCACAAGGAACCCCTCCCTATGATGATAGGGTTTTTCTACTCGATATGGTACATGAAACATTCCCTTGATGATAATGGGGGGAGGGGTTCCACTCTGGTCATTGATAACTTGCACCCTATCTAATATGGGGTTCCACTCAGAAATTGAGGACCCAAATCATCGTCCCATAGGGGGGTTCCACTATATTCATTAAGGAAACACCCAAAAATAAGTTAGGAAGGTTCCACTCAGATGGTACCTATATCGAACATGTTCCCATTTTGATGGGGGGGGGGTTCCGCTCTAGTCTTATACAAACTGCTACCTATCCTATATGGGGTTCCATTCAGAAGAAGCATCTGGTGACACTTCTTTATCACTACAAGCATCAGGCCTCACCTTGAAAAATTTCATTCCCCATGTATTTCACATCATACCTCTAAATACAAAAATGACTGAACCTACACTTTTTATGTGGAAATAGATTTAGGACATGCTACTCATAGGATAAAATCAGATTTTAGATTAAAGAGATGAAAATATAAAATTTCCTCAAAATAGGTTTAGGGGTACTTTCCGTGTGATAAGAACCATATAGTGTGTGGTCCCAAACCACTACATAGGCATGTACCCATCCAACAAACTACTCACAAACCTTGTAGTAGTATACACATTATAGTTGTACACCAAAAAATGTCTAGGCTATCCAAAATAGAGTGTTGTCCTATTGGATTGGTCTGTGTAGTTGGACCTCGTGTCCGTGTACCAGACCCCATGTCTATGTATAGACCATGTGTTTATGTACTCAAGAACATGACCATGTTCATAGAAATTTACTGCCATATGGATTCCCTCTTATATTACTCATCCCATGAATTTTTTAATTTGGAAAGTGGTGCACGGCGTGCTAGAGGACTACACGCTGTATTATCCTCAAAATTTCCAAAAACCCTAACCGCAACCGTAGAGGGTGATACATGCCATTTGTTCGTCATTATACATGGTGTGAATTAAGGTTTTATATAGAATTTTAGTTCTACAATTTTCCCCTTAAATCTAGTCATTCCTACTTACATCCCTCCTCAAATCTACCTGAATCTAACAGATCTAGATGTGGATGGTATATTCCATATGTCTTTCAATAGAAATCAGTTCTGTTAATCCATTGGGGGTTCACTGCTCATTCCTCTTGTACCTAAGCCTTCTACTACTGAGTCCATACTCACAAATTACCAGAATAAAAATCCATTCCTTATTATGACAAATATATGGTATTGGTTCATTTTTACATGTTTTCTTGATATTTTTTTGTTTTAGGGATTTAATTGGTCTCAGTATCTATAGATAAAGTCACACTTGGACCACAGTGTCCAACCAAATAAGAATACAAATAAATTTGGGAGAAAATAAAAGAATATTTAAAATGATCTTTTGACAAGTGTTCTTGTAAAATAATCAGAAACAGAAATCCAAGGTTTCAAAAATTTAAAAATAAAAAATTTTCAATACCTGAGAATGTGAAATTAGAAAGTATTTGGTGAATATATAAGAACAAAGATGTATATTCTCTATAAATTTAATCAAATGGATTAAAATAACCAATTGATGTGTCACACCTCGATTATGCATCATTAATTTATGAACAACTCATCTTCCAATGATCAATAAGAGATGTCGTGTTTGTTGCATATTGATCTAATCTGATCTGGCTTTTCATCATCATATGATGAGATCTGCCAATGAAAAGTGGAATGAGAGATTCGTTATTGATTCCAGCATTATGAGGCTAACAATTTCAAATTCTTCCTTAAAATATTCTTAAATAATATTTCTCTAAGTCAAAATCTACTAATTAAATAATTAACTCACCGAACATACCAACAATGAGCAATTATTCTAAACTCCATTCACCGACACACTTTATATCACATGTACGGTAAACACGATGTTATGGACTCAGACATGGTCTTAGATTGGTTATCAGGGGTTATTTTTAAGTTTCATCCTATTTTATTTAAGAATCTATGTGAAAACACTTTAAAATACATTTAATATATTTATAAAATTAATTTTGAGAACCCCATGCCTCAAAATCACATGCCATCTCAGTGGATAGCTCTGAAAATATATATATAGAAAATTAAAAGTCTTACCACGAAAAAATGTTTCTCTACATAATTCCCTCCTTCATTATTTTTATCCCCAAAAAATAGAAACTAAGAAAACAACTCAGTATAATGATCCCACATTTGGCATCGCCATTCTCTAGAACTCTCATGCACCTTTCTATTTTACCACAACATGGGAACCAAGGGTATGGTCCATCCATGCAAGGTCATCTCATTTTGTTCCTAGACCTCCATCGGGTGTTCTACCAAGGTGGATCCATCCTGGATATCCAAATATCCATAGTCAATAATGTGTTTAGGTTTATACACATATAACCTCAGTTGTGAAATGTGGAATATGTTGTGGGACCAGTCTATTTGTTGGGGTAGGGTGACGTGGTATGATACCTCAAAAATACTATGAATGATGTTAAATGACCCGATGAACCTCATGGAAAACTTACATCCCTGGACGATCCTCCATAATCCAAATAATTGGGATACTCGATAGAAAAAAATGCCTCCCTACACAAACTCCAAGGGCCTATTATGACAATATTTGTAAGATTTATGTTTTATCTAGGCCATCATAATCCGCTCCTCGATGACCTGGACTTTCTTCATCATCACATAAAACATCTTTGGGCCCACAAGAGATGCATCACTAATCCCTATCAAGCGTAAGGGTGGTCTGTAGGGATTCTGGTATAGTGCCTAAAACGGTGTAATGTCAATGGTAGAGTGGTAATTGTTTTTGTATTTAATGTATACCAAGGACAGGTGATCCTCTTAGCTCCATTTGAAGTCTGACACGCAATCCCTCAGTAAATCGTTCAACACCAGACTAGTCTGCTCATTATGAAGATCAGTTTGAGGAATAAAGTATATATTCAACATAATTCGGGTCATGAAATCCTCCTACATTCCTCTCCATAATTGTGAAATAACCCATCATGATTGGAGAAAATCCTATAGGACATTTCATGAAGGTGTAGAATATCCCATATGTACAGTTTCCCCAAACTCTCCACCGTACTATTCACCTTGATAGAAATGATGTTTTTTAACTTTTTGGGTCGGTCAAAAATTACCCAGATGGATTCATGTCACTTCACTTTGTGTGGAATACCTATCAAAATGTAAATGGTTATTCCATACCATTTCCACTCATTGATATCAAGGGGCTGCAATAAACCTACCAAAACATGGTGCTCAGCCTTCACCTACTGACATGTGAGGTACTGAGAGATGAACTCAACTACATTTCATATCATTCCATACCATCAAACCATCTAATAAACATTTCTATAAATATTCCCCACACCATGATGTGTATCTAGGGGAGATTTGTGGAACTCTCACATCACCTACTCCCCCAACATGACAGGAACCATTGTACGCCTCTAGGATAAGATGATATGATTCTTTCTTTAGAAATATCCATCTCGTGAGTCACCTATGTATATATGATCACATAAGATGTCACAGTCGATTTCTCCCAGTTGGGACTCTCTCACACACTCGAGAAGAAGATGAGTCAACACTGTCAAATGCCGTAAATATGTATCAAACTCTTCAACCAGGGTCAGCTGTGAAGAGGAAAACTACTCTGAAACCTCCTACACCAAAAAAATCTTGGGAAATCCTACTAATGGAATATACTAATGTTATTCACTTAGATGGATTATAGTCTATCTTGAAGTCATAGACCTATAAGAACTCTAACTAGGGCCACTGTCTCAGGTAATAGTCTCTCTAAGAGAAGAGGTACTTGAGACTCTGTTGGTCAGAGTAAACAAAAAAGAACTCCCCTAGAAGGTAGTTCCTCTACATACTCTAGGAGAATACTACTGCTTCCATATCTAGGAAATGATTTTCATATATTTTCTCATGGGGTCTCAATTTCATTAACACGTATGTGATAGCTTCCTACCACTACATCAACATGAAGCCAAGCCCATCTCCTGAGGAATCAAAATATACTACAACCTCCACGCCTTCCTTTGGTAGATTAAACACTGTAGAACTTGTCAAAATTAGCCTCATGTCCTCAAATTTCCTCTAGAACTACTCAAACCAAGTAAAATACTATCCTTTCTATAATAAAGTAGTCAATGGTGTTGTGATTCTAGAGAATTTTTCAACAAACCTCTTATAGTACCCCCACCAAACCAAAAATGATCTGAACCTATGAAAAACTATTTGGTGTCTCCCAAGAAATCAATACATCGATATTCCCTTGGTCCATGAATAAACCATGTTTGAAATGAAATGTCCCCAAAAATGAACCTCATGAATATAGAAATGGAACATCAAGAGTTTCCCATAAATATGGTTCTCCCAATGAAATTATTGAAACAACCTCAAGTGATCTGTATGCTCATCCTATGATGCAGAGCATGCGAGTTTTTCATCGAAAAAGTTAAGAAAAAATTGGTTCAAGTATGTTTGGAAAACCTAGTTCATCAAATCCATAATCACAGTGAGATAATTAACTACACCAAATGTAATCAATAGGAACTCATAGTTTCTATAGTGACATTAGAATGCCGACTTTGGAATACTAGCATTTTAAACCATCAACTTGTGGTAGACAGACCTAAGAACAATTTTCTATAGCCATATCATGCCTCTCAACTAGTCAAAGTGGTTATAAATTGTCCAAAAGTGGGACTTGTTCATTATCATGGACTAATTTAGGTGAAGATAATATATGAAGAGCCACAAACTCTCATATAAATTTCCCACGAACAACACTAGATCTTCCTAGAAGGACACACTACGTCTGATGAGAACATTATTTAAAAGTTCCTACAACTGCAAACACATCTCTTAGATCTCAGTAGGGTATATATTATTTTCTGTTGTAGATATCAGAGTGGTGTCCGGATGCATGTGAATGAAAAACTCTATCTCTCAACTCAGAAATAGTCCTAGAACATCCTTAGGGAATACATCCATGTAATCCCCCACAACTGATGTAACCCAAATGCATAAATATCCCACAACACTAAGGGATACAATTTCTAACTAATGGGTGATGGGCTATATCCTCCTACTTGAAAAATATACCTTTTCTTCCATGAGGTCTCTCCTGCTAAAAAAGGTGAATATCGTTCTATCAGGGCGTAGGCATCTAACTTGTCTATGGTGATAGTCAATATAAGCACTGACCATGGAAAACCAATCCATACCTAGTATGACATCATAGGGTTTCATCGTTATGACCAAAAGGGTAAACGTGAACCCTTATCTTCTAAGAAATAGCTCGCACTATCGATAGATAAAATATATAGAAGAAGCATTCCATATATGAACCTTAGGACGGATGAGTTGGGACAACTCCTTAATTGGTTTCTCCAGCTCTCTTACCAGGATTATAGTGATAAAGGAATTATTGGCACATTTTTCTACTTATACTGAAGCAAGAGTAGAAAAGAAACATATTTTTCCTCTAATAATCTCATGAATTGCATGATCATAAACCTCTAAAGCCTATACTCATCTATGGACCCGACCTCCATCTCCCACTTCATGTTGTGAGCTTCCAGTTTTTGGTGGTGGAAGGATCTCATAGCATCGTCCACCACCTATAGATAGATCTTATCCTCTTTCATCTTTTCCTGCCTATGGACCACCCTGTCATTGACTAGGAGATCCCTGATCACAACTATGCTTCTTCCATAGAAGTATGTCAGCTATCTACCTATACTGCTTGAAATGTCATGTTGGGAAGTATCACACTATGTAAATTCACCCATAAAAAGTAGAGCACAAACCCTCTATGAGCTTCCTTGGAACTCCACAAAGACTATGACCATGTGCCTGAGTCTGATCAGCTAGAGCTCTCCTACGCCAAAATCCTAGCTCATGTCTTCTTTTAGTTACTGTAGATGACTCAGCTCTGTGATTACCACTACCAGCTCCAACTATCTGGAATCAGTTTGACATAAATTTCTCTTTCACTGGTGCCTAATCTAGAACCCCGAAATATATGGTGATAAAAAAGGGAAAAATGCTGACTTGGATATATCTATAGGGTCCCTGCAAAAACATCAATCCTCGGAAGTTCCAATCCCATATCATGTCAAAATAGTACCGCTTAAGCTCTATGAGCCATGCTACATACTCATCCACCATTATCCCTCAATAGATTCATCTCCTGAAGCTCCTATATCCAAAATGAATGGTTACAGGAGGGGTAGTACTCCTCACAAAACATATGATGGAAGTTGGTTTATTTGGGTGTCGACTCATCATGTAACTATGAGAAAAGGCTCAACCAGTACCTGAATACTCTGTGGAAAAGGAAATATTCTAGTTCAACCACCAGATTATTTGGTGTCCTAATAAGCCTAAATAAATAGACCCCCAACTCTAGCCAATACACTAATGCCTGAGGATCTAGGTTGCCATGGAACCTTAGTGGAAACTGGAACAAGAAGTCATGGAGTGCAATAAGATTTGATGCATCCTCAGTATGCTCTACTAGAACAATTTACTACTCCATTGGTGGGGGTGTTGAGATCATCCCAACCAGTGGAAGGGGTTGTGGGATGGACCCTGAACTAAGGCCTCATCACTCACTAGATCATCTATATGATCTGGAGTTGGTATCTAGGCTGGAATTTATCATAGAGGCATCCTGAGAATTATCAGGAGATACCATGGTTAGGTGATCATATATATATATATATATATGATAATTGGTTGAGGATTCAAGATTTATAGTAAATTGCTCAATCCTATATGATTAATGTTCCATTGATCCATAAATCAAATGTATCGGCCAGTAGAGTCGACCAGAATATAGTTAGGGTCCTGGTAAATAGATAAAAGAGCTAACCGCTCCATCACTAGACTCCCTAGACTGAGAGTCTCACTCAAGAAACATTAACACTGTTGACTTAAACCCTAAAACATCCTTTTAAGGGTACTATTTCAAACAATTACCTAAGGATCAAACCACCTTTGATAGCAATCTATCACGAGCTGACCCAAATCAAGGATTGATCTGCAACTAACCTCAGCCCGCCTCCATAGGATAGGGTCTAGAGAGAAGTGACTAAGGTATAACTTAAATGGGGTGGACTTTTCCAAAGTACCATTATGAACACAAACACCCATCTCATTAAAAAATTATAGAGTGTGTAATATGTAAAATAAATAGAAAGTTAAGGGAACAACCATGCATTGAAAACCTCTAGATAGTACCAAATTATAGTCCTGTAGACTAAAAATTCAAGGGGAAAAATACACAACTAACTAGAAATAGGTCCCATCCTAAAAAAACATTAAAATAAAAAATTTTAGAGAGACCATCTCCTAAATCCCATGGTACATCCACTGTATACGTTTTAAATCACCTAGTAACGCTAAGATCTTCTGAATCCACCACCGATCTATTCATCATCTGTATAAGACATGACATGTGTTGGAAAATCCCATGCATGGGTGAGTATATATATAACCAGTAAGATTCCCAAAAAGATGAAGGGGAGTAGTAATAGTCATAATATTATTATAAAAATGTATATGCAATATACATTCAAATAGAATTGCTTATCACAAACTAAGAGTAAATGTAACCTCATCCAAATAAAATGGGCCCAACACTGTGAGTAGATGAACTACACAAATAGTATTTGACACTTATAACAGGAGAGTATACTAATCCAACTATGAGAATATATATACATAAATAACATTTCATACCCCACACATATTACCTCTCATGGAAGGAGAGTAACAAAATTCAATGATTTTGATTCCAAAGAATGTATATAGGTATATATACTCGGTCAAATGAATCCCATATGAGAGAGTTAGAGGATCTCCCTATCATTACTAAACCTAGGAATATGATATTTTGTAATTTTATAAAAAAATATATTTTGTAATTTTACAATCAGAGGATCTCCCTCTCATTAAAGACATATATTTATAAAAAAAATATTCAAAAGGTATTTATAAATATATATATATATATATAATTTAAAAAGATATTTTGTAATTTTATAATTATTTAAAAAAATTATATTTAATTAGTTATATATAATTATAATTATATATAATATATTTAAAAAGTAAATGATTATATATAACAGTATATTTATATTTTTAAATATAATAAATACATTTATTGTTTATTTAAATATATTTATCATGATTTTAAGTATATATGAGAAGATAAAGCTTCATATATATAGAAAATGAATGAATACACCATGTATATATAGTACTACTATATATATGTCCATCATTATGGTAAAAAATGAATATATATTAATGAGAAGGAAGTATGCATCAATTGACACATTCATTTGGAAACATATATATATATATTTAATAAGTATTTGTATATATATATATATTAAAAAGTATTTATATATAATATTATAAACATATAATATTATAAATATATAATAAAGATATAACTAAAAACTAATAAACATGATAAACATAAATTAAACAAAAACATAATAAACATGAATTTTTTATTTATTGTATACAAATAAACATTATTTTTGAACAGAATTAAAATATTTTTATATAAATTAATAACATTTAATAATAATTTTTTTTATCAAAGATATTATTAGCACTGATAAAGTTGCCTTTTTATCAGCACATTATGATAACATGGATAAATGCGGGACTTTATCAGTACTAATATTAGCGCTGATAATGGTTTGATTTCTCAGTGCTTTTTTTCTAGCACTGATAAAATTCCCCCTTTTATAAGTTCCTTTTGATTCACACTGATAAAACCCGAGAATTTTCCTTTCCCACATTTGTGGTAGCGGGTCATGACCACACAATATGGAGGGTTTTCATGTTTGGTTGCTTGGGATTATGTGTGTTTTCTGCCACTTTAGCCAAAGTGGGCATCACCAAACCATAGTGACAGATATTTCAAAGTTTGAAACATCAATTTGGGAATTTATAATTATGGGTTTAAAAAATTTAAAACTTGAAACCCTGAGAGATTTAATTGGGGGAGTTTTTATGGGGTGTTTGAATCGATTTCTACCATGATACCCTTTCTCCTCTTCCACATGCTAGTTTCTATGAACCAATAAATTATAGTGATGGGTTTTGGATGTTCTTCCTTCTTGATAAATGACCCAGAGTGATCCCTTTAATATTAAGAATGTTTTTTTTGATCTAGGATCATGTGAATCTTGGAAACTTATTCTCTAGAACCCATTAACAAGAGTGTCAAGTATTCCTACACGGACTAGATCTGGATCTACACTTATCAGTGTTCGTTGTTATTGAATCTTAGAAAGTGAATTTGACCCATTTGGTATATAAGAAAGATATATCAATAAAATCATCAAAAATATTTCTATTGGAATCAACACATTGATGTGGGAAGTCCTTATCATGGAGGACCTATAGTTATAGGTGTTTGAAATGATTTTCTATTTTTTTATCTATAGCCCCATGTGACTATGATTTATTTGGGAATGAGTGTATAGTCCCACGAGACCTATACTGATATGTTTTACATGTGGATGTGTGTTGGATATATGAATCTTTCTTTACATTACATTGTTATAAACAAAATTATTATAGAATTGTTTGTTAGATGTGTAGATTCTCTGTAAGATTGAATGAGTGACCAAGTTAAACTATGAGATTGGGTCAACCTGTGACCACATGTCTTATCCTAACTCTATGATATTGAGTTAACATGTATTATTTTTCTTTCCCTAGAACCATGAGATTGGGTTGATATGAGTACATCACATAATGGAAGATTTTGATATCCCATGGAGGGGGATGTGGGTAGATGATTTTCTTGACTGAGTACATCGGGCTAACATATGAATTTTTCCTCCAATATAGAGATGAAGTAAGTAGTGTTATTTTCTATATACTAGAAATTTGTTTGTACATGTATGATTACTAATTTTATACTTATAGATTTCTGATTTTCATGGAATTCACTTTTGTGTATTATGAACTTATGTAAAGAATCATTGGTGGTATATTTATCAGTTTCTTACAAACCCCCTACACAAGAATATTGATGCACATGTTGATTTTATGATCATGTATCTGGTAAAGGGGAAAGGAACTTTTGGTGGGTAGTTGAAAAGGATCTGCAGAATGGTGTGAGGGGATGTCGAGATGGGCTACGGGTCTAAATAGTTTTTACTCATGTCACCTATTTGTTTTCCATACTTTTTTAAATTGATCCACATCATGTGGTGATCCATTATTTTTTATGGATTTTATGACTAATGTTCCATATTTTTTTATCATAGTATTGATACTCAAATCCTTTTTACTATTAACTAATGTATTATTTGTCTCCCTTTTTATTTATATTATTACTATTTTTGATCCACTATAACCATTGTTAGTTGTCTATTACAAGGTCATAGTTTCCCCATATGCCTCTTAATAACTAACTAATGATTAGAAACTCTTAATTTAAGGGAATTACACTTAAATTAAGGAGTAAATTTGGCCAATAAACAGTGATTTTGTAGGGGTTGTCACATTTAGACCGTACAATCTTTCTTTTTCTAAATGTAAATTGATATTTTCCACCACTTTGATATCTTCATACTATATTTCACATTCCTTAATGGTCTAAAACATATTTTATCTAAAAATTATCATAGTGAACTCATGACTATGAAAATTGAATATTTTTTCCAACATCTTTGAATTTGGGTCCTTATAATACACAAATTGGTCTTAATTATCATCTGGATAATTTTATCCCACACTTGTTTGAATTTATACACTAAATTTTATCCCAATTTGATGGATATATTAACTTAAATGTGGAAATTAATTACACATGTTCTTCAAATTTCATAGTGATTGGACCATTTTTTATAACGTTCATCATGGGTACTCCAATCACCTCTACCTAACATAAAAACATTGAAATAAGTTAGATTTACCACTTCAAATTTAATCTTAATAAATTTTTTATATGAAATATGAAGCTTGATTTATAAATAAGTTTTTAAATTACAATATAATATAGTTTAAAATAATTAAATAATGGTGGAATAGAATAGTGAATCATTATGTGATCTCCAAAAGGGACAATCCTAGTCGTCGTAGAAGCCAAATGTGGCCAATATAATCTACAATCCATATTTTTACTATCTATAATAATAGTTAGATTTTAAAAAATTAATTTATTTTAACTAAATGAAATTATATATAGTTGATATGAAATAACCATGCCTCATACAAAATTCCATGTTAGGATAGACTAATATCCATCTAGTAAAAATCAAAATAAATTATATTTTATAAATGGATAATCATAATCTATGACTTAAATTACACAATTTAATATATTAATTAACTAATAATATTTAATTAAACAAATAATATTTGGGCAAAAACTGTAGAAAATGTGAGTATAAAAATCAATCTAAATAACCCCACATACTGGTCAAGCATGAAAACAATTCCTAACATCACTTCAATGATACTAAAATCATGTATTTTGAAACAATAATATTCTACTTAGGTAATTTATTAAGATGGAAGAAAATGGGCTACATTTAGTAAATTAGAATCATAGAATCTTTTTGTCTAGTAAAACTAAAAAATAAGAGTGGATGTTGAAGTTAGAAATAACATTCCTTGTCAAACCTATGTGACCAATCTATTTGTTCTTGGCATACCATTTACTATAAAACATGATCCAGAATCTCATAAATGAATTGATTAATATGAAAAAAAAATGACCAACAAGCGACTCCAGATCCAATACCAGTGGGGTATGCTCATATCGCCCATTTTAGAAAATTAATTGTATTTCTATAATGTTGCATGTATCCGCGATTCCATGTGATCGACAAAAATAATAATTCATCCATGAATCTTAATTTAATAGTTCTGGGTTTGTAATAATAGGCATTATCTTACGTACTATAGGCACACATCCTATGATTGAAGGGTATATTATATCCTAGAATTACACTTTCCCAACCTACCCACTCTTAGGTCAAGTAAAATTTGATACATAATCACATAACTATAAATAAGTATCGATAGAAATTTCATGTAGTCATGGATTTAATCATGTATAGTTACACAAATATGTTATATTGGAATATGGTATATAATTTTTTGTTCATATATAGAATGACCCAAACCAACACCATATGAAGAATATCAACTATGAATATTAATCAAAAGCAAGAGTATGAATTTCATATGAAACCAACATTTATAGGATTATTCTTTATAAAATGATGTATTTCCACCATAGTCTATGAATAAAATCCCATATCTGATAAATTATAAATAACAATATAAAAACAAAAAAACAATATTACTTATAAATAATGAATATAAATACCATTTTTTGTAAACCATAATTCCCTCACACATGTGTTACCTCACCAAATAAGAAGATGTAACACCTTATATTCGAAATAAGACCCGAATTAATATTTGAAGTTATACATTAGAAATAAATATTTATGTATAATTAATAATTATATATTTTATAAATTTATTCTAATTCATACGAATTTTTTATAACATATATAATTTATGAAACATTTTTCAATAAATTTTTAGAAATAAATATAATTTCATTTTAATATAGAATGATTTATTTTTTCGGAGAAATATTTTATGCTCACAAATTCCTTCTATATTAAAATTATCTATATTGATGAATGATTTTAATGAAACGAGTAGATCATATGTAAAATTATATATATTGATATTCATCTAATTGTGGTTACTAAGAAGAGAGTAAAAATAAATTCACTTATTTTTGAGAAAAGAATTTTCTAATTATTTTCATCACATTTTATGTATTAATTATTTTTAAAATTTACACTACTTATAATAATTTAATTATATAAAATGGTTTCAAAATTGGAAACCAAAATTTCCAAATTTAATAAATAGGAAAATTTCATATTTTTTCTAATAATGAATAATAACCAAGTTACAATTTTATAGATATGGAAAATGCTAGATTTAGTTGGAAAGAGATTAAATTAAAAAATAAGGTTAAAAATGAACTAAACAATTGCCTAAATTATATTGGTTTTCTAATATTTTTACCTTATACCTCTTACTATAAAAATTGTTAAATTTCTAATCCAATTTAATTGAGTAAGGAATAAAATATATATTAATAAAGTAAGTAATTCCAAGACTTTCACCCACCTCACATATAAAACGGAACCTAGCACTACTCTTATTCAAAAATATTGAGACACATAGTTAAACCATTATATCTACAAAAACTTCCAATCATCCATTTCTAATTCCTATATGTTTGTGTCCCACCAAAAGACCAATTTAATAGGGCTTAATGAATATTCGAAAGGATATTATGAAAATTAGAGGTTTATGTTCTTATAAATATTTTTCAAGTTCATTTATTCAAAAAAATACCCAAAATATAAATTAACCATATAGACATAATTACATCCATATATGCAACATTGGAATATTTTTCTATGTTAATTTTACATTAATTTTCAGTCACCTTTAAATCTTATGGAAAACTGTACCATAGTAGGTGCGTACACACTTCCTACTGTAAGTGTGTAGCAGTGTAAATTATTATTCAACACTGATTTAATTGGATGGTTATAATGATAGATATAATGAATTTTAAGGAAATTTATTAACTAAATATGATTCTGTAATTATAATATATCATTATACTCATTAATCTAACATCCATTGAAAAATATAAACATCACATGTGTATACATGTGGACCACCACCTCCACGAATTGATTTTATTAATTTTTCTATTACCTCCATGAATATACGATTCAAAAATTGTATTTGATGAATAAATACTACATTCATGATATTATTAACAGTCTATAGATGATGAATAATTTCATAAAACCTTTAACCTCTGACAATATATCGATGTAATTTTAGGGAAATTGACCAAATAACCTTAAGTGGTTGATTTCTACAAGAATTATTTGAAATGTCCCAACCTGAGTTCCACACACTAGTTCTCTAATACATTTATCTACATGACCTTAGGTATGACTCCCCATATGCCATATGATGCAGACTGTTCTAATGTCGATAGTGGGGAGACCATACCCTCCTTATCAAAGTAGCTCAACTACAGAAATAAATAATAATAACCAACTAATATAACATAACTTGGAAAATAATTGTATCAGAAGATTGAAACTAGAAATACAATATCAAGATTGAATATCCTACATGGCATGATAAATTACATGCTAAGTGTTAAAATGGAAGCCCAAAAGTAATGACATTTTTAACTCCCTAGAGGGTCCCTAACCACATCTAGTCCCGTAATCCATGATTCGTCCCAAATCATCCATATAACACAAGAAATTTTCCTTTATCATGTCCTACAAACATGATGCTGATTTAGGTATAGATCAAGAAGCCTGAGTAGGGTATGAGTGCAACTGAATAGGCCACCATCAATGGATTTTGAAACAATATCCATTCTATAGAAGTGTATGTAGTTGTATAATGAATAAATAAATTAATTAAAGTAACAAAAATTACATCTACTCAATTAATCTTTATTTAACTACATAAACCCATGCGTTCCCTAGGACACCTGAACATCAATACCTACTTTGGCCCATTCCAGATTCTGAACTATCCCTAATAAATATCATATATCTAAATTCCATTTTTACCATTCATAATCTCATTTTACATCATGATCGATTGGAACCATATTCCAAGGACAAGTCATGGGCATAAAACATTGTGTCTAACACCATGTGGGTATTTGGAACATGTCTCCATTTTCCACACCTCAATGTCATATGGGTATTCGATGCTTTAATCCTTATACCATATGTACTATCACGTATGTGTATTTGGAGCCTAAGTCCCTATCCCACACATGTGTTACACATTTGGGTATTTGAAGCCTCATTCCATGTCCCACACATGTTAACACATATGGGTATTTAGAGCCTCAGTCTATGTCCCACACCCTATTTCTCACTCAACACATATATCACATGTATCACAACAATCAAGGATAACCAATATTAACAACTTATCAAATTTCAGATCACCATATCACATTAATTAATTCAATAATTAATTAATCTAAACCTAAAAATTTCAGAATTACATTAATCCATTAATTAATGCAAAATTAATTAATCAAATCAACCCCTTCAATTAATTCACCAATTAATTTATCAAAGCAATTCCATAAGTTAATTTGAAAATTAATTAATCACACCACTATATTCAATTAATTCTTCATGTTTTTCCTCATATCAATCCCATTAATTAATTAAACAAGTAATTAATCTAATTTCAATTTCAATAACCCATTATTTAATTCAAAATTAATTATCACAGTTCAGTAAAATTGAAAACACTAATATCCCCAATATATTCAACAATTAATTGTTCCAATTCTATAATCTCAATATCTCCAGTTCCTCAATCCATTAATCAATTTATCTACCATGTTATTTAATTAAATTTAAGAAACTCAATTTAAAATAATCCAATAAAAATTCAATAATTAAATACATGTAATTGAAATCAATACTATGGGATAATAATCTAGACCACTTACCTCAAATCATTGAAAAATCTATCCAATGAAAGAATCCCCAATTTCTGCGGCACAACGATGTAGAATGAGATCTAAATTATAAACCGAAATTCAATATCAACAATCAGGATCCCATAATCCTATATATATATATATATAGAAATACTAAATCTGAATAAAATAAAACATTGGATAACTTCCCTCTAAAAGATGAAGGGGGGAGGGGTGAGAATAATCAACCTATACGGGATTAGATCCTCATACATTGAGCGGTGAATATATTTAATATTGGATTTAGATAGTGAATAACAGAGGTTGAGGAGGCTTGAAATATATTTGGGGTGCTACAATATCATGAAAATACATTAGGGGTTGAGTTTGGGATTAATATTTGTTAAAAAATGGGATCCTAAAAATTTAAAACTAATTTAATGGGGATTAAAATCCCATGGACATGGTCTTCTACTCAGGGATCACAGTTTCCCCTAGTTGTTTTCCTTCACCATGCAACTCATCTAGGGGGTTCATGAATTCTAATAATAGGGTGAAATGTTTGATAAACATTGTACCAGTCATGTGAATTCCCATTATTTGGGTACTCATGGTTTTCTAGGCTAGGGATCATGGTTTGGGAAAATCGTGCACCAACCATGAACATTCCCACTTCCTTCCAAAATTTCCAACTTTCACCCAAACACACCCTAAGGAAAAAACCATTCATTGTATACTAAAACAATGTAAACATAATACCTTAAAAAGACAACATTATATGAAAGGGAAATTTGGGATATTACTATCTCCCCACCTTATAAATAGTCATCCTCAAATTGTACTCCCCACAATCTCGAAGATAGTGAGGTAAAAATATCGGACCATAGAGATCGCATGCCTGATTATCTCTCCCATGTTTCATCCTAAACACAACCATGTTTCCACAATACATTAACTATCAGTACAATCTTTCCATATAAGACATTCTCACTATGATCAACCCCACATATCATATTCTCCTCAAATGATAAATCAATCTAAATCTCAACATCATCCACATAGATCACATGAAAATGGTCAGGGTGATACCTTTGAGGTTATGACACATTAAAGATATCATGAATAGAACACTATCTCTATAGAAGATCCAATATTTATGCCATCGGCCCGATTGTCTCCACAACCTCAAAGAACCAAAAAATACTCAGTTCTATTTTTTCATTACTCCATATCCTCTGGTGATCCAACCTTGGTGACACAGAAAAATTACATGACTAGCCTATGTAAACTCTGGGGGCATTAACATCTATCAGGATACAACTTATGTGTACTCTGAGACATAAATATATATTTATAAATCAACTGTACCAACTCAAAAGTACCCTAAATGATACATAGACCTAATAACTCTAACTCACATGCCACCATCTACCATAGAGGTGATCTATATGTCCAAACCTGATGTTCCTCATACGGTTCATTCTTAATAGTTTCTTGATGACTGTTTTTTGTAGGAAAATTCCACCATGTATAGGTGCTTATCCCAAGACACACTAAAGCCTTAGACACACACCCAAAATAAGTCCTCTATCACATGTATCACATAATCTGACTACCCATCTATTTTTGGGTAGAATTTCATACTCTGTAAAACCTTTGTACCAAGATCCTTCTACAAGACTAGCCAAAATCACGAAGTAAAATATGAGTCAGGTGTGAAACTATAATACATAGAACCC
The DNA here is from genome assembly GCA_963277665.1 of Viscum album. Classification (NCBI taxonomy): domain Eukaryota; kingdom Viridiplantae; phylum Streptophyta; class Magnoliopsida; order Santalales; family Viscaceae; genus Viscum; species Viscum album. Next base: position 1,915,315,228 of record OY728155.1, read on the forward strand.
CATGCTGAAATACAATCTCTTTAATGTACATGTCACCCATCTTATCCATTGATAAAGTCTCTTGTATAGTCATGAAATGCGCTACCTTTATAAAACAATACACAATCACCCAAATAACACCATTCTTCCAAGGAGTCCTCGATATACCCACAACAATTTCCATATTAACATCATCTCATTTCCGTTCCTAAATGGTAAAAACATGTAGTAAACAACTTGGTTGTTGATGCTTGTCCTTCACCTGCAGACAGGTAAAGAAATGTGTAACGAACCCCACTATTTCCTTTTCCATGCCTTTCTACTGAAATTGTCATCATATTTTATGGTAAATTTTTTCACACCTAGATTGAACATCCATTTCATTCCATGAAATTCATGCATCACCTTATCCCACATACTTGTAGACACAAAAAATCTTATTCCTGAATAGATGATCTCATCCTCATCTATCATCTAATATGAAGGTGTCTCCTCACATTCATGGTTTTCCCTCAAGTATAATCATTATAGATACTCCTAATTCCTATATCTTGTCCACCTAAATAGTGTATAATCAACTAAAACTGATATGAGATTCATCTTTTACTAACTCTCTCAGACTAAAACATGCATCTCATCCAACAGGGTCATCATCTTACACTCAACACTAGACTCTTGAAATTACTATGTCTGATTTTTTCTGTTTAGAGCGTCAACATAACTATTTCTCTTACTATTCATATAGGATAGATAAAAATCAAATTACTGCAGATACTCTTTCCACATCCACTATCAAAGATTCAGATATTACTACAAAAATATGTACTTCATGCTCTTGTGATATATATACACAATAAAATTTTCACCCCAGTGATAATTACTCCAACACTTAAAATCATGAACCACTATATATAACTCTAGGTTATGTGTGGGGTAGTTCTATTCATGTGGACTTAGCTAATAAGACCCATATGCCACAACTCGATCTCTTTGCATTAATATTTCTCCAAGCACTATCTTAGAAGTATCACAAAAAATTATATACTCCATACCTTGATTGAGTAGGATCAGAAGTTATATTGAAATCAAGCACTTATTCAAATACTATAAGTTATTTTCACATGATTCCATCCATTAAAAATTTACCCCCTTATTGTTCAAAGCTAAAAGTGGTGCTGCCAAACCTGAATAGTCATATACAAACCTTTGATAATATCTTTATAACCCAAAAAATTTAGTGATATCAAAAAGGTTATTGGCCTATTACCAATATGAAAATTAGTCATCCTTCTCTAGATCCAGTAACACACCTTCAAATGAGAGGTTGTAACCTAAGAAGTGTTCATGTACAATCCAATATTTAAACATTGGTTTCTTGGTGTATAAATGATTCTCTCTCAGTATACTCAAGACAATTTCAAGATGTTGGACATGATAATTTTGAGTCTTGAAGTATACCAATATGTCATCCAAAAATGCTACCCCACACTGACTGAGGCACATATGAAAGATTATGTTCATCTAATCCATAAACACTTATCCTGTGTTCTTCAACCCAAACAAAATTACCACCAAATTATATAGGACATACCTGCTTCGGAAAGCAGTCATCTATACGTTGTAAGGTCGAACTCTCAACTAATTATTCCATGTTCTAAAGATTATCTATAAAAATATGCGATCTCCCCTCAACTATTCAAAGAGGTCATCGTTACATGGAGGAGGATATCAGATCTTCATAGTCAATGTTTTAACATATGGTAATATTGTAATGCCCTGACCCCAGTTACCCAGAGTTAGTGCATTATTTTAATACATTGGAATGATCATGAAAGATCAATTCTCAAAAGACCGATTAGTTTAGTAGCCTTGGAATCACTAGATACTTTCATAAAGTGTACATTACATCAAAAAGTGAAAACTAAAACAACATATTGTCTTCACAGTCATATCTCCTTATACTATCCTTGCAAGTAATTCATAAAATATTTCTTCACATCCTGGGAAAAATAAAACATTGAAAGGGGTGAGCTCAGATGCCCAGTAAGGATAACAATACAGCAGAAACTTGAAAAAATAAACATAAACATTTAAGGAAATATATAATGAAAACGAATGCCTTTCAAACATGAACATCAACATAATATGGAGAAGATAAAATGAAATAATGCAATTTATTTATTCACATTGATATTCTAAAAGTCAAATAATCACATCCATAAACAATAACCACTCGCATAATGATGGAATTCATAATGCTGAACATTAATTTATGTGTCAAGGCCTCGTGCCAAGACCTAAGGGATAACTATAACCAGAACCCAAAACGGAGAGCCTATATAACCGGAATCCACCCTGGAGAGCCTCTGTAAACAGACTCCAACCTGGAGTGCCTCTAATAACTGGACACCAACCCAGAGTGCCTCTAATAACCAGACACCAACCCGGAGTGCCTCTAATAACCGGACACCAACCCGGAGTGCCTCTAATAACCGGACACCAACCCGGAGTGCCTCTAATAACAGGACACCAACCCGGAGTTCCCCAAAAAACCGGACACCAACCCAGAGGGTCTTCTGTAATCAGACCCCAACCGGAACATATTAGTCCAACACATTCATCTTAATAAGAGGATGAAATATAACATAAACATTCGTATTAAAACTAGCATAAAGAATGCCAAAACATTAATCATAAACCATTAATGACATAAAAATAACTCATCCATAGATAAACATATCAAAAAACCTTAAATAAAATATGGATGATTTGTATCATAATAAAGAAGCTTCAAATAAGCATAAAATCCATCAATGGTTGTTGACATAGATGAAATCAAAAATATTTGAGAGAAATACCTCTTTTTTTAAATCATTTAAAATTAACATAATTATAAAATTAAACATTAACATTCAAAATTTTATTATAAGATATTAAGGGAAGCTTCGATGAGTTTATAATGGAGAAAATAGCCGCACTCGCTGTATAAGTTAAAAAACATTCTTACCTTAATTTTGTTGAAAAGGTTAAAAAGGACCTTGTTTTGAAAATGACCGAAAGATTCCATTATAAACATATTATAAAAAGTCAAACTATTTATAAATGACCTTAGCCTATATTTTGTAAAATAGTAAGAATGATTTTAAATACATTTTTATAAAACATGGATGTGGATGATAAAGAGGTTCCAGTAGATAATGACGTATAAACAACCTCGGATAATGAGGAGATTGTGAAATAAAACTTTACCAATATCGTAACTTATGAAACATACACCCCATGAAAGAGGTATCATACAATGAATATTTAAATACACATAAATTAAAGTTTATTACACAAAGAATACAATTATGGGCAGTACATACACCACATAAAAGGTAATAGTGGCAATATGGCATGAATCTCACAGGAATAAGGAGTGGGATGAAAACCCCTTACCTTGTACTTTTCCTTGGATGAGGGTAGTTTAACCTCCTTTATAATGGTTAAATAATTGTTATTAAATTATACAAGAATAATATACATTAATATGAAATCATATATGATCATTTAACATTTTTTTGTTAATAATATTTTAGTGTTGTCGTCGTTTCGGGTGTTAACTTACTCGTTTCCATTTATATGTTTTCTTACGTAAGTCATGTTTGTTATGGATAGGTTGTATATTATATATATCCAGAATGATATAAAGTTATTAAAAATTACTTTTAATCCTCAAATGAGAATTAGTCTTGAATGGATACGATGGGGAATGAATCTCATCGCGTTCGTGGAGACGGTAGTCCGTACGTACGCACAAATGCTACTTCCATTTCATTTTTCATTTAAAAGGAATCAAAACCAAATAATAAATAGGTATATTATTATTCCATTATAATATAATATCTTATATATGTTACTTAAGTTCATTAACACCTTCCTTTATATGTTCCATGTATGATATGAATGGGTCATATCACATTGAGGGGGCGGTAGTCCGCACTTCCTCAAATGAAATTATCGTGTATATATACAACATGAAATGAATAATGGTAGGATATGAAATGGAATTAAAGAATCATATATATAAAATAAATATCATTAATAACATATTTAATTGTAGTTCCATCATAATTTCCACCATGAGAGGCGGTAGGAGTTAATTGAACAATCATCGTTTCGTGAGGTGTTTGGTTTCCATCCACAAAAACATGATGTTATTCATGAATTAGATGGAGGTGTGTGTAAGTTTAGTTAGAATAAATCTCATAACAATATCCTATTATATTTGGGATACTGGTTTTGTTACAAAAGAAAAGAATAAGAAGAGTTTATGGGTTGGAGAAGTAAAATAAAATAAAAGAAGCTAAGAGAAATCATTACCTTTAATTTGGGTAACTTCCTTTGGTTTGAACAAAAAATAAATCTTGATGTGCCTTCTGCCTAAGGTAAGGATTCTAGGAGGATTAGACATATATATAGAGCTTAATTGGGTAGAGGTTTGACGAGCCAAAAGGCTTTATAGGTGTGAGTAATTGGTTATAGTGGTGTCCTTTTATAAGGGGAGGCGGGGCTCTTTAGAAAAAAGATAAAGTATTATTATATAATAAATTCATATTCAGTATATAATGACTCCAAACTGGATTATTTAATGACTATGGTGGGGATGGGTCGAAATCCTTTCTACCAATAGATTTTAGACAGGTTTAGGTCATTATATTAACCTTATCTTTTAGTTTTAACTCTTAGTTAATTAGTTTGACATTTACCATGTCACTATGTAGTTTTCTATTATATAGTTAATACACTTACTAAATACATACCAGATACCCCCGAGTGGTCCACTAATGATACACCTATCATGATATATTTTCTTTGGCCTAAAAATAGATTTTTAGGAATATAATATAAATTAATAATATAATATTTGTTTTAAAAACTCTTTTATGTCAATTTTGACACTATTTAATAATTAATTTTTTCTAAAGTCTTAAAAACTTTATTAATTTTCCAATTTAATTTAATCAATACTAATATGTCATGTTAACCAATAAAATTTGTGGAATTCATTAAAAGTCTCAAATTATATTTATTTGGGTATTTATAATATCAATTACATTAATATTTCACTAATGAGGTAATTACTACATCATCATTCTGTCATAAATAAATTAAATTATATAATGTCTAAAAATTATAAATAAAATACCATTATATAGGAAATATTTGTAACTTTATAATTAATATTTATAATTGAATTTATCTTATGTATAATCCTATATTAAAAATTTCTTAGTTATTAAACATTGATTTTAACTCTTTTAACTCTTCATTGAATTAATTAATAATAAATGTCCTGATCTAATCCAAGTGGACCTAAATGATAATATTTTATTCCTATGGTTGTTTTTGGTCGATATACACTTGTACAATAGAATTAGGACATGTGTTAGGGTAATATTTATATCATTTTTACCCTTAATTACCCTATTTACTTTTTACCGTGGTAAATAAAAGTAAATAGTTACTATCCACCAAAAATTATTTTCATCTTATTGAACCATATTTTACTCCTTGATATTAACAGTGTCTCTCGGATTTTCAAAATTCCACTCACAGAAGCGCTAAAATTATGTTTTACGTGAATTTCCAAAATCTCCTAGGAGATGGGTAAAAGATGGTGAAAAGTTCAATAGAATTTTATATGTCTAAAATTATTATAAACTGACTCCAATGAACTACATTTAACCTATATAGGTATTACGTATCTATTTTGACCTAAAATAAATTTAAATAAAATAAATAATTATTTAATTAAAAATTCGTTTTTAAACAATAACTCAGTGTTTTTTCACTATTCATCAAAAATTGAATGTTTTGAGAAAAATACCAAAAATTCACCTGAGGATAATTTCGATATTCCGAATCCCAAAATGATGTCCATTTTGAAAGATAAAATTTATAAAATTTCAAAAAGTGGGTATTAATATTCATAGCGCCTAGTTTGATTGGTTGTGGTGTGTGTTAGAACTTAAAGTTGTGTACAACACACGCTACTATATTATTCAAAGAGAAGCGTACCGTGGAAGCTTGGGGTGTTAAATTCTCCCCTCCTTCAATTAATTGTGTCCTCACAATTTGAAATTGTTCTTTAAAAATAAGAGGTTGAAAATATAAAATACCTTTGTGGAAAACCCATATCGGAAATAGGTTTAATAAAATTTAGTCTTAATAAGAGGGAAAGGGAAATGATAATTTCACCACCAAATTAGGGGTTCGAATAGGGAAAAATTGCTGGCAATTATAGACACGTTATTAGAGGAAAAATGTAAATATTTATAGGGAGTGATTGAGGTCATCAATCAAAAACAAGTGTAGAATTGAGGGCCTCAAAGCCATCAATCTATAATGATTTAAAATATCATCAGGTCAACAAAACATAATGTATTAGGATAACACATTTTTGGTCTTAATATCCCTTCCCTAAAGAATTAATTTCTTCATTGAATAAGATAAATATATATACATCTTGACTAGTAGAGTTTTCATCTTTCAACTAATTTCTACCACAAACTCAACTTTCACTCCAAAAGATAATATAACTCAAAAATATTATATTTATCCTAATAGTATAAGGTTCCAATCATTAACACATACCATTATAATGAAAAAAATATTTTGTAAGAACCAGGGACTTCATTTGGCTAGTGGTAGGTAATAAAGGCCTTTCGCACTATGGTTGTCGGTTCGATTCCTGCAGCTTTGTCCGACATGACGGGTTATCGCCCGACTTGCAGGTTGTCCTTTTCCTAAAACTATAGTATCATAATATTCCAAAATAATCATAATAAATGTTTTAACCTTGAACAATACTATCCAAAGTTCAACATAATCCATTCCAAAACATTATAGTTATCCAATGTACCTCTGTCTAGACTCTCTGTAAAAGGTATCCAAATTCCAAAATCAATCACAACATCAGATTCACCAAGTAGAGTAATGTTTCTCTTATTGTCACATACTGAAAATATGATTACCTTAGTTATATTAAAACCTTAATGAAAACCAAAATTACTGCAGTTCAATCCTTATATATATCACGTTATTCTCATAACCAGAATATAATCCTTGAGTCCAAAAACCCAAATACATTAATTATTCCTCTTCAACTGTAGTAACATCATAAGCTTGGCCTTGATCCATTTGAATTTTCTGAGGTAAGTTCCCCTTACGCTCCGGACATTCATTTGCATAGTGCCCCATTTTGCTACAATTGTAGCATTCAAAATTGATAACCTCCTTCTTTCCCTTACAATCACAAGTCTGGTGACCATTTTCTCCACATTTGTAACAAACTCTCATTCTTTTTAGTCAAGTACCGGGGTGTTTCTTCCCATAATTTTCACATAAGGGAAAATCATTCTTTCCCTTTTTCTCTTTATCTGTCTCTTGCTCCATCGTTCTCATCTTCTCTTGCTTTACTTTATTGTCATAATATTTAGAGAATTCCTTTTCTGTCCTGATAACACATGAGACAATGTCTTCATATGACAAGAAGGATTGTGAGATCAATACTCGACAAAAAAATGGTTTTAACCCATCAAAGAAATGATGAATCATAATTATTGGGTTACATATATAATCTTCAGTGTACCTTGATAACTTTGTAAAGTTAGTAAAATACGTTGCGACATTCTCATTCTCCTTATATCTCAGACTCAAAAATTGCCTTTCCATATCTGCTCGATGGTCACGAGGAAAGTATTTTTCTAAGAAACTCTATTTGAACTCCCTCCATTACATATTTGATACTTCGTCATCTTCCTTTGTGTTTTGAATCAATGACCACCATTGGTCAGCATCTCCAGTGAGGCGGTAAACTGCCATGATAACTTTTTCCCTGTCACTAATCCCCAAGGCATGCAATATTTTCTCTAAGGAATTTATCCATTTCTCAACTACTATGGGATTTTTAATCCCATTGAATGTTGGTGTTTTTTGCCTCATGAAGCGATCTAACATTGATCCTCCACGCTGCAGATCAGGGTGCTCCATACGGGTAAGGTTATTATTCATAACCTGAGTGAGTTATCCCAGTATGGTGATTAGCTGATAAGCACTAGTTGCACCACCAGCTCTACTATATTTATCTTGAGAAGGAGGGAAATACCTATATGGAGTTCGTGCATTGATACAGTTTTAGTTTCTTCAACTAGTCACCATTTCTAAACAATGGCATAAACTAGATCAGTTTATGAATCAAAATACATAATTCTATACTTGTAAAACACATAACATAAATTGAACAGTTTTGGATATAATCTATAATCATAAAAATGTTTTCTTTGAGGACGTATATACTCATAAACCATTCATAATGGTTCGTAATGAAAATGAGAATTATCCTAAGCATATCCCCCAGGAGTGTCGTAACCAAGAGTGCAGCAAGGCCTGTTGTCGTGCACCAATTCCCGTTCGAATCTAGCTCAAAGCGATGTTTTCGGGTTTTATCCCTAGGTACATCTGTGCCAGAGCCACCTCTACCTGCTCGTATCCAGACATGGATTTATTTCTCAGGAAACTCAAAAAATTTCTACAATAAAAAAATTCTAGGAAGTTATTCTATACTAATCCTCAAAGTCTATCTTAGGGCTATGTGATCTAATTAGAGTTTATCTAAATCCAGTTTCCAAGGTTTTTACTAAACCTCCCTATGATACCAACTGTAATGCACCAACCCCAGTTACCCAGAGATGGTGCATTATTTTAATACATTGTCATGATCCCAAATGATCAAGTCTCGAAAGACCGATTAGTTTATTAGATTTGGAATAACTAGATACTTTCATAAAGTTTAAATTACATAAAAAAGTGAAAACTACAAAAACATATTGTCTTCACAGTCATATCTTTTTATAATCTCCTTGCATGTCATTCATAAAATACTTCTTCAGAACCTGGAAAAAATAAAACATTGAAAAGGATGAGCTCAGATGCTCAGTAAGGATAACAATACAGTAGAAACTTTCATAAATAAACATAAAAATTTAAGGAAATGTATAACTAAAACAAAAGCCTTTAAAACATGAACATCAGCATTATATGAAAAATATAAAATAAAATAATGCAATTTACTTATTCATATGGATATTCTACTAGTCCAAAAATCACATGAAAAAATAATAAACACTTTCATAATGATAGAATGCATAATGCTTAACCTTAATTTCTGTGTCAAGGCCTCGTGCCAAGACCTAAGGGATAACTATAACCGGAACCCAACCCGGAGATCCACTGTTACTGGACTCCATTCCGGAGAGCCTCTGTAACCGGACTCCAACCTGGAGTGCCTCTAATAACCAAACACCAACCCTATGTGCCTCTAATAATCGGACACCAACCCGGAGTGCCTCTAATAACCGGACACCAACCCGGAGTGCCTCTAATAAACAGAAACCAACCCTGAGGGTTTTCTGTAACTGGACCCCAACCTAGAAAATACTAGTCCAACACATTAATCTTAAGAAGAGGATGAAATATAACATAATCATTCATATTAAAACTAGCATACGAAATGCTAAAAATTAATCATAAACCATTAATGGAATAAAAATAACTCATCCATAGCTATACATATCACAAAACCATTAATACAACATGGATGATTTGTATCATAATAACTCAACTTCAAATAACCTTAAAATTCATCAAAGGATGTCGACATAGATGAAATCAAAACTATTTGAGAGAAATATCTCTTTTTTTGAAATCATTTAAAAGTAACATAATTATAAAATAAAACATTTACATTCAAAATATTCTTATAAGCTTTTATGTGAAGCTTCTATGATTTTATAATGATAGAAAATATCTTCACCCTCCGTATAAGTTAAAAAACATTGTTACTTTAATTTTGTCGAAAAGGTTAAAAATGACCTTTTTTTGAAAACGATGGAAAGATTCCTTAATATATATATTATAAAAATTCAATAAGGGTATCAATGACTTTAACCCATATTCTGTAAAATAGTAAGAATGATTTTAAATAGATTTTTATGAAACTTGGATGTGGTTGATAAAGAGGTCCCAGTAGATAATTACATATAAATAACCTCGGATAATGAAGAGATTATGAAATAAACCTTTACCAATTTGGTAACTTACGAAACATACACCCCATGAAAGAGGTATCATAAAATTAATATTTAAATACACATAAACTAGAGTGTATTACACAAAGAATACAATTATGGGAAGTACATACACCACACAAAAGGTAATCATGTTAATATGGCTTGAATCTCACGGGAATAAGGAGTGAGATGAAAACCCCTTACCTTGTACTTTTCCTTGTTTGAGGGTAGTTTAAACTCCTGTATAATGGTGAAATAATTGTTATTATATTATACAAGAATCATATACATTAATATGATATCATATATTATCTTTTAACATTGCTTTGTTAATAATATGTTCGTGTTATCGTCATTTTGGGTGTTAACTTACTCATTTTCTTTTATATGTTTTGTTACATAAGTCGTGTTTGTTATCGATAGGTTGTATCTTATTCAATTACAGAATGATATAATGTTCTCAAACATTAATTTTAATCATCAAATGAGAATTATTCTAGAATGGATACGATGGGGAGTGAATCTCATCGTGTTCGTGGAGACGGTAGACCGTATGTAGGCACGAATGCTACTTCCATTTCATTTTTCATTTAAAAGGAATCAAAAACAAATGATACAAAGGTATATTATTATTCCAGTATAATATAATATTTTATATGTGTTTCTTAAGTTCATTAAAACCTTCTTTTATACGTTCCATGAATGGTATGAACGAGACATATCACTTTGAGGGGCCGGTAGTCCGCACTTCATCAAATGAAATTATTGTATATATATACAACATGAAAAGAATAATGGTATGATATGAAATGGAAATAAATAATATTATATATAAAATAAATATCATTAATAACATATTTAATTATAGTGCCATCATAATGGCCACCATGAGAGGCGGTAGGAGATAATTGAACAATCATCGTTTCGTGAGGCGTTTGGTTTCCATCCACAAAAACATTATGTTCTTCACCCATTAGATAGAGGTGTGTGTATGTGTAGTTCGAATACATATCATACCAATATCCTAGTATATTTAGGATACTTGTTTTTTTACAAAAGGAATGAATAAGAAGAGTTTAGGGGTTGGAGAAGTAAAATAAAAGAAAAGAAGCTAAGAGAAATCGTTACCTTTAATTTGAGTAACTCCCTTTGGTTTGAACCAAAAAGGACTCTTGAAGTGCCTTCTCCCTATGGTAAAGATTCTATGAGGAGTATAGGGATATATGGAGCTTAATTGGCCAGAGTTTGGATGAGCAAAAAGGCTTGAGAAGTGTGAGGAATTGGTTAGAAGTGGTGTCCTTTTATAAGGGGGAGGAGGGGCTCTTTAGGAAAAACTTAAAGTATTATTTTATAATAAATTCATATTCGGTTTATAATGGTTCCAAACTGGATTATTTAAAGTCTAATGTGGGTATGGGTTGAAATACGTTCAACCAACAGATTTTAGACAGGTTTGGGTCATTATATTAACCTTATCTTTTAATTTTAACTCTTAGTTAATTAGTTTGACATTTACCGTGTCACTATGTAGTTTTCTATTATATAGTTAATAAAAATACTATATGCATTCAAGAGACCCCCATGTGGTTTATAAATGAAACAAATATCATGATATAAGTCCTTTGTCTGACCCTTATATTTTTAGGAATATATTATCAATTAATAATATAATATTTTTTTTAAAAACTCTTTTATGTCAAGTTTGAAAATATTTAATAATTGATTTTTTTTAAAGTCTTAAAAACTTTATTAATTAGAAATAAAATCATTTAATCAATCCTAACATGTCTTATTAACCAATAAAATTCGTGTAATTCATTAAAAGTCTCAAATTATATTTATTTGGGTATTGATAATATAAATTATTTTAATATTTCACTAATGAGATAATCACTCCATCATCATTGTGTCATTAATAAATTAAATTATTTAATGTCTAAAAATTATAAATAAAATACCATTATGTAGGATATCTTTTTATATTTATAATTTATATTTATAATTGAATTTATCTTATGTATAACCTTATATTAAAAATGTTTTAGTCATTAAACATTGATTTTAACTCTTTTATCTCTTCTTTGAATTAATTAATAATAAATGTCCTAATCTAATACAAGTGGACCTAAATAATAATATTTCATTACTAATGTTTTTTTGGTATAGATAAACTTGTTCAATAGAATTACAATATATGTTAGGGTAATATTAATATCATGTTTACCCTTAATTACCCTGTTTACTTTTAACGGTGGTAAATAAAAGTAAAAAGTTACTATTCACCAAAAATTATTTTCATCTTATTGAACCAAATTTTACTCCTTGATATAAACCATGTCTCTTGGATTTTCAAAATTCCACTCACAGAAGCGGTAAAATTATGTTTTACATGAATTTCCAAATTCTATTAGGAGATGGGTAAAAGATGGTGAAAAGATCAATATAATTTTATATGTCTAAAATTATTATAAACTGAATCCAATGAATTAAATTGAACTTATATAGGTATTACGTATCTATTTTGAACTAAAATATATTTAAATAAAATAAATAATTATTTAAATAAAAATTCGTTTTTAAACTATAACTCATTGTTTTTTCACTATTCATCAAAAATTGAAAGTTTTCAGAAAAATATCAAAAATTCACTCAAGGGTAATTTCGATATTCCCAATCCAAAAATGAAGTCCATTTTGAAAGATAAAATTTATAAAATTTCAAAAAGTGGGTAGTACTATTCAAAATGGCTAGTTTGATTGGTTGTGTTGTGTGCTAGAACTCGAAGTTGCATATAACACAAACTACTGTATTATTCAAAGAGAAGCGTACCGTGGACGCTTGGGGTGTTACAAATATACACATAAGAATAGATTGATTTCGATATCCATTGTAATAAATACTGGAGAATAATAATGGGAAGTACTCAGATGGATGGACCACTTATCCTCCAACACTTATATCTGAGTCTTAAGATATTGAATATTTGTTGGTACCATTCTGTATAGTGGAGGAGAAACCAACTCAACTCCAGACATGAGATCAATAGTATATCACACATCACTATCAGGTGGTAACCCTGTGAAGTCTTCATAAAATACAACTTAAAATGATTCCAATATGGATGAAAATACGTCTATTACCCAAAGATTTACTTGAAACCTGGGTGGTAAGCTCCCCTAGTTGTTGGTTACCGTTCCCTACAAAACCCATTTATAGATCCCATTATCTATGGTGAATGTATTTTTCAACCTTAGGAGACGTGAAATTCACTCCCCTCTTACAAAAATCAATGTTGTCTTGGAATGATACTAATCATTCCATCCCCAGAATTAGGAAAAAACCTGACATATCAATAATTATGAGATCCCAAAGAAAATGATACTCCCCAACCATGAGGGAACATCCTTTTCACATGCAGATGTCTCTTGACCATACTCCCAACTGAGTATCTATTCTCAACACCCCACTCAAAAACTCCACTTTCAGGCTCAAAACATTCACAATTTCTATATAAATAAATTAATGAGAGTCAACGGTATCAAATGAGGAACTAAATAATTATTAATATACATGAATATCAACTCTCACTATTTATGGTCAAACTTTGCTATCCCAATGTGTAGGTCAAATGGAATGTAACTGCCATGCCCCTCTTCCATGTGATATATTATGACTCCCATGATGTAATTTCCTATAAATTCCATATATTTTTTAATTATATAGAATTATTTTGAGACCATGATATCTGACGACGCGTGATTCTAAGGCCTGGAGTGCCTGGAATGATCCGTCGAAGATTGGTTGAGTTTTATTTAGTGTGCATAACCAGGATTCCTAAAAAAGTGGAATAACTCTTAAATTGTAACTCCGATCATAAATCTGAGGGCGCCGTTGTGTTCAGGATAGTGTTTTTACTATAGGCGCGACTTAATTTTAGTCGGTGCGGGCCTCCTGTGAGAAAACTCAAAAATGACATAATGGTAAAAAAAATAATTAAATAAGTTATTGTATTTTTCAAATGATTATAACTCACAAACGGTAACTCGTATTGAAAATATGATACCACAACTGAACTTGTGAGGGTACTCTCTCTTTAGGTAGATACTAACATTGGTCGGCGCGGGCCACCAGTGAATGTTAGTTTTTTGGCCATAAATAAAATAATTAAGTGACAATTATTTTATTGTAAAATACATATATTTTAAAGGGTACCTCGGATTGAAAATCCGAGAGTACCATTGGGTTCGTTGGGGCATTTTTTCACTTAGGCAGAGCCTAACCTCTACCGGCGTGGGTCAAGGGTGACTGTTATAATTTTTCCGAACTTTTTTTCGGGTACGTTCTGTAAATGTGTGATTGTCATTATATAACATTTTAACCAGTGCCTAAAATTGAAATCCAATGGATCTATTTAACTCATAGTGCCGATATTCACATAACTAGACCTTCACAATGACCACAGTTGGTCGAGGGTGAAAGTTAGTTTTCATGAATTTTGTGGGAGAGTTAAAAGAATAAAAAAAATAAAAAAAAGAAGAACTTTTATTTTTTTTAAAGCCTCCCAATTTGTATGTACAGTGGTGGGAACCACCCGAGATAGAAAACCCCCCAAATTGAATTATTAATTGTGGGGACCACTCGACCACCTTAAACTCACTCCTTAATGAGCGAGGTGACTCTTGGTCATCCCATTTAATTGCACCAACGTAAATTAAATGGCTTGACCTTTCAAATGATATGTAAAAGTGTCGTTGGAATTTAGGAAGGGTTATATTAAATGAACCTTCATATATTCCATGATCGTTTCTTATGTTTCCCCTCTCCTATTTATATGGAGCTTGGGGGAGTAATTGGTATGGCTTCACCAAGAAACGATGATCTGGTAATGTGCGACAACGCTCAACACTTGGAGGATGGATCTGGTTCCGATGGGCAGTGACAAGCGACCCCAAACTATGAAATAAAGAACAACGATCGAGCGGTGTCATTGGAGGCTTTTTGTAGGGACAAATAATTCCGCCACTTCTTCAAACATGGAATCTCTCCAAAGAACTTTAGGTAGGTTTTGTTGTTGATTTATACCCCCTTATCCCTTTCTTGACATCCTTCTTGAATTAAAAACGTCCATGCCTCCTACTACCGCTCTAACGCGGAGGGTTCGGGCCAAACGAACATGGCCCGAACACTCCGCACCCATTATGGTTTTGATTTATTCTTCACGAAGGAGGTGGATGACAAGCAGTGCCGGTGATTGGCACCAGTGGGACTCAGGAACGGCATACCTGTGTTGGTACTTTCCTTCATGGTGAAACCTTTGTGGTATTCTTCTATGTGGCATACTTGTGTGGTATTTACCTTCATGGTGGTACCTTTTTGGTATTCTTATATGTGGTGTAGCTGTGTGGTACTTAACTTCGTGGTGATATCATTGTGGTATTCTTCTGTGTGATGTATCTTTGTGTTACATACCTTCATTCTATAACCTTTATGGTATTCCATCCTTTGTGGAAGAGTTGAGATTTGAGATTTTGAGTTGGACCTTGTGTTTCCCCAAGAATGAGATGGGTATACTTGATATAAAGGGTATATGTATGGGAATATACGTAAGTATCATTTTCATACGTTTACATGCTTTGTATTTTATCCTTTGTGGATTTCGTGAGACCTTTAAAGGGATTAGGGTCCCTACTCAGTATCGTTATACTCACCCATGCACGGTCTACGCACGCACCTTGTTGTGTTTGGTGCAGAATACAGACAGCTCTGGCCGAGGATGAGGGTACCAGGACTGGAGGTAGCTCGGGGGTGGACATTAGGCAAGTTGTATAGGAGAGACGACCATTTGGGAGTTGTACCTACCCTTCAGGTAGGATCCATGGCGAGTGTTCATAGGAGTTATTACAGTTTACTTGTACTTTCTAGTTGGGATTGTATTCTGGCCCATTTTACTTAATGTACACACTCATTTTACTATTTAGTTTACTATTTTTTGTATCTTGATGTGTGATTGGTTGTGTGAGTTTACAGGTCATAAAGGCAATGCCTTCACGGTTTTAAGGAATAAACCTTTTGGTGCTAGTCACCAGTCCTTGGCCTATGGAAGGTGGGGTGGGGGTAGTCACGGCACGGCCCCCCGGGGGACGAGTTGTGACAAAATGGTATCATAGGAGTCAGTTCTACCGTATAACATAATACTATTATCTTTTTTAACGAAAATTGTGTTAATTTCAGTGTGTGTCATTATCAGTTTAGGGAATCTGGGGTTTGTGTGGTAGATGACGTATCCATACACCAGGACCCTGACTTCTAATTTCTGACTCAGTGAACGAAAAAACTGAGTGCATGTGTTTTTTGAATGTTTTTCTTGTGTTTTTTGAGTCATCTCACGAGGTATAACTTAAGGACAGTGGTGCACCTGTTCCTTATCAGTTTGTCGTTACTTAGAAATCTAGCTAGGATTCCCAAGAGAGTACATGATGATGACCCACCGAGCGGTGAGGCTCCGGGGTAGGGCCCTCTTACTATGTTGGCACCATTGGTTGGTGTACCAGCAGCAGAACCACCCATTGGGCAGAAGATACCACCAGCTGCACTGGCACACAGTTCATATCTACTGAGCTCGTTTTATGAGTTCAAGAAGCAAAGGCCTCAGAGGTTTCTCGGTGAGATAGTGTGCCACATATTTTGTGGCTGGCTAGAGGCGGTTGTTAGAGTTTTCTGCCTAGTGGAGACACCAGTAGAGAAGATTGTGATCTTAGATACTAGAATTTTTCAGTGAGTGACCATAACGATGGTCCACATAGTGGTGAGGCTTCGGGACGTGGACCATTGCCTGAGATAGTACCTTCGGGTAGTGTGTCGGAAATATCACTTCCTATTGGTCAGCCGTTACAAATGGTGGTACCGGTAAAGGTCACATATAGGCTAAGTGACTTACGCGTGATTCAACATCAGATACCCCTCAGGTTCTGAGGCACGTCCGACTCACAGGAGACTAAGGACTGGATTGAGGAGGTTTTTGAGAGTTCCCTAGAGCTTCTACAGCTTTGACAGGATGACATGTCAGTTGGTGAGTATTCATCGAGGTGTACCAATCATTCCTGGTACTTGATGAATACGATTCGATCAGTGCTTCGGGGTTTGGACCTTTGAGCATGGTGTCTTTAGAGACATCTGATCCAGTAATATTCATATATGAATTCCTACTTATGTTAGGGTGAAAGAGATAACCTTTGTGGTTGAATGTTCTTTGGCTGAGCAGATACAACTAGTGAATGTTAGCAGTGGGAAAGCAGGAAATTGGAGATAGTCTCAGAGACATGGGCATGTAAAATGTTTTAGGAAGAGGATGTGATAGGGACAGATGAATCTGTAGGTCTGTAGATGCAGAAACAAAGCTAAGAGAGAATCATGAGGTCATGTACACTTCGATATGTTACAAACCACCCCCCTATGTGGTCCCCACCAGGCTTAGGGAGTTGGAGGACAAAGGAAGGGATTAGTTGCAAGCAGACAATGAGTGCGAACCATGGGATCTAGGAATGATTCTAGTTATAGTCTGTGTCTACTACTAGTTTTTTTATCAATAAAAATTGGTACCAATAACTCCTTCCTTCCATAAATATTGTCCAGGACCTAGAGTTTCCGGTTAAACCTTTGACTTGACCCTCACATCTGGAGATACCTTTTGGAGGAGACTCAATAATCCCACTTACACCGATGGTCTGATATGACCCTTAAGGTTAACGTTTCGGTTGGAACCTCTTGGTGGTAGCATCGAGGCCTTACGACGTTTGTTTGGGTATGAATTGGACATCCAAAATTCATACTAAGATTGAATGTATCTGGAAAAAAGGTTTTGTTTTATCTACAATGTTGGGATGTGGTTTTCCTTAGTTGGCGAAAAAGGAAACCCAGACAGCAAAGGTTAAACTCATGCATTGGAGGGTGCATCTAATCCATCTTGAGTCAGCCAGCCTTACCCTCCTGGCGGTAGGAGTTTTGAGTTTTCAGTTCCCAATAGGAGTGGCTAGAGTTCCTCGAGGAATATGAATTTGAGATAGTCTATACTCCTCGTAAGGGGAACGTGGTAGCAAATTCACTCAGCAGGAGGTCTGGAATGAAACTGTTGAGTGAGGTGACATAGCATCTAGTCGCTTTACGGATATCATAAGTGGATCGAGATGGATAATCTTATCTTCAGCCTCTTACAGTCACTCCCCCAATTCTTCATCAAGTTAGGGAGGCATAGTGTGGGAACACTGACTGCGATGCTCGACGTGCTCAGATTTCCACAAGACATGAACCTGGTGGATTTTTTGAAGGTGGAGAGCACGTCATCTTATTCAAAAGATTTACTATGGTACTAGTAGCGATATGCAAGGAAGTGTTGTGGATGTTCTATAAGTTCCCTATAGCGGTACATCTAGGAGTGGCGAAGACATACCAGGACCTCTTGCGTCAGCACTGGTGGCTGGGAATGAAGATATTCATATTAGAGTTTGTCTCACGGTCCCTCACTTATCATCAAGTGAAGGAAGAGCACCAGGTTCCAACGGAATTAGTTCATCCATTAGTGGTGCCATAGTGGAAGTGGGATGGATTTTCCATGGACCTCATGATGGTTCTTCCACACATATCCAGGGGACATGATTCCTTCTGGGTGATCCTTGACCGACTCACCATGTCGGCCCACATCCTACCTTTCAGAGAGAAGGGTTCAGTAGAGGGCTGTAACGAATCTACGTAAAAGAGATTGTGTGGATACAAGGAGTAACCTAGACGATTGTCTTTGATTATGATGCACGTTTCACTTCCAGGATATATAAGGGGTTACATGAGGCTTTTGGGGCACAACTTCATTTGAGCAATGCCTTCCATCCCCAAATGGGTGGCCAGACTAAGCGGACCATTCAGACCCTCAAGGACATATTTCCTGCTTGCGTCCTCGACATCGGTCGTAGTTGGGAGAATCACTTTCCCTTGGTAGAGTTTAAATATAACAACAACTATCACTCCATCATTGGGATGACACATTTTGAGGAATTGTACGACAGACCTTGCATAGCGCCTCTGTGCTGGACTGACCTAGGGGAGTCTGCACTCATGGGAGAACATATGGTACAAGTTTCCACAGAGAAGGTGTAGATCATCCAAGAGTATATAGAGACTGCACAGAGCAAGAATATGTCTTATGCCGACAGGAGACAGAGACCACTTGAGTTTAAGGATGGTGACCACATCTTCCAATGGGTCCCACCCCGACGAGGTTTGTGGAGATTTGGCTGGGGTGTCAAGTTATCAGTGAGGTTCATTGGATCCTTCCTGATCATCAGAAGAGTTGGTGAGGTATCTTACCACATAACACATCCCCCTTAGTTGCCCTGAGTGCAGGACGTCTTCCACGTATCTCAGCTGTGGAGATACGTGCATGACCCTTCTCACATCATTGACCACAGCAATCTGAACATCGATGATGGGGTGACGTTTAAGAAGGTTCCAGTGGAGATTGAGTATCGATATGAGAGAGTCCTTTGTGGTCATTCGACAACTTTGGTGCATGTACTTTGGCAGCATCAGAACATCTAGGAGAGAACATGGGAGCAAGAGGTTCAGATTCATGCTCAGTAACTTCTTTTGGTTGTTTTTCCTTTGTTGGGGCTTTCGGGGAGATAAATCCCTAAGGTGGGGAGAATTTAATTTCCTGTAAATTCTGTATTTTTTAAATTATATGGAATTATTTCGAGGCTACGAAATCTAATGGCGCACGATTCTGAGGCCTGAAGTACCGTGAATGATCCGTCGAAGTTTGATTGAGTTTTATTTAGCGCGCATAAGTAGTTTTCCTGAAAAAGTGGAATAAATCTTAAATGGAGACTCATATCAGAAATCCAAAGGCATGGATGCATTTAGGATGGTGGTTTTAACCTAGGTGCGACTTAAGTTTAGTCAGCGCATGCCTCTTGTGAGAAAACCCAAAAATGGCATAATGGTAAATAAAATAATTAAATAAATTATTTTATTTTTAAAATGTTTATAACTCACAAAAGGTAACTCAGATTGAAAATATGAGACCACTGCTAAACTCATGAGGGTATTCTCTCCTTATCTAGATACTAACATTGGTTGGCGCGGGTCACCAGTGAAAGTTACTTTTTTGCCGTAAATAAAATAAGTAAGTGACAATTATTTTATTCTAAAATTCGTAACATATAAACAGTAACTCCAATTGAAAATATGTGAGTATTGTTGGGTTCAATTGGGTGTGTATCACTTAGGCAGATCCTAAACTTGACCGGCACAGGTCAAGGGTGACTGTTAAAATTTTTCCGAACTTTTTTTTCGGTTATATTCTGTAAACGCGCGAGCAGCATTTTTTAACTTTTTAACCGATGTTCAGAAATAAATCCGAGGGCACCGTTGAACTTGCAGTGCCAATATTCACTTAAGGAGACCATTACCTTGACCGCAGTAGGTTGAGGGTGAATGTTAGTTTTCGTGAATTTATGGGGAGAGGTAAGAGAATTAAAAATAAAATAAAGAAAAACTTTTATTTTATTTTTAAAACATCCCGATTTGTATGTGCAGTGGTGGGAACTTCCTACGCTAGGAAACCCAAAAAATTGAATTCTTAATGGTGGGGACCACCCGACCCCCTTAAAATCCCTCTTTAATGAGGGAGGTGGCTCTTGGTCCTCCCATTTAATTGCACCAATGTAAATTAAATGGACTGACCTTTCAAATGCTAAGTAACAACATCGTTGGAATTTAAGAAGGATCCTATTAAATGAATCTTCATAAATTCCACAATTGTTACATACCTTCCCCCTCTCCTATTTATATAGTGCTTTGGGGGAGGATTTGGCACTACTCTAGCAAGAAACGAAGCTCTGGTAATGTGCTGCGACGCCCAACACTTGGAGGATGGAGCTGGTTCTGGAGGACTGAGACGATCGATCCCGAACCATGAAACGAAGAACGAAGATAGAGCGGCATCATTGGAGGCTTGTTGAGAGGATGGTGAATGCTGAAACATCATCAAACACGGACTCTCTCCAACGGACATGAGGTACTATTTTTTGTTGATTTATACCCGCTTATCTCATTCACGACATCCTTATTGAATTAGGAACATCCATGCCACTTGATACCGCTCTAACACGGAGGGTGTAGGACAAACGAACATGGATTGACCACTCTGTAACCTTTTTAGTTTTGATGTGTTCTTCGTGATGGAAGTGGATGGCGACCTGTGCCGGAGATTGGCATCAGTGGGACTCAGGAGCAGTGGTCGGCACCACGACTAGCAAAGAAGAAGGTGGCGGCATGACCGCGCCGCCGGAGAAGGGTCGCGGCTCGTCGACCCCAGCAGAGCAAGGGTGGCGGCCGACATTATCCGATCGCGTGAAGGGGCGGTGGAGCGCGTCCGTTCCACCTGACGTAAAAGATCCCCGAGAGCGAGGCAGAAAGGTTGTCTTGCTGTCAGCCACCAGAGATGGTGCAGCGCATGACCGAGCCGCGCAGAGGAGAGTTTGGCCATCCCACTAGCCGGGGCCGCCCAGCGGTTGCTGCACCGTGGGCCACCACACCGCGGTCCGCACCTGCATTCTGGGAAAAGTTGGATCCCATGGGCTGGGTCGACCCGAACTAGGTCTGGTCGGCCTAGGCCAGGTCAGCCCGGGTTGGACCAGACCCGGACCAACTTTGACCCTTTTCTCTCTTTTAGCCATATCTTGAGCTATGGGTGTCGGTTTGACAAACAATCTCTAGTAAAAAAATCCTTGGTTCGTGATAGTACTTTTGGTATACCCCACTTGAGTTTTGGATAAAGTTGACTTATGGCCGGGTTGGATCGAACATGAATCCAATCATGCCCTCGGCACTAAATGGCCAGTAATTTACAGACCGGGCGTCCGATTGACGCACCGTCTATTAGGTTGAGACCCATTTTATTTGGCGGACCATTTTGATACTTATTCATGTGACTTTGTGGCAGTTGGAGTATTGACCAATATATTGAGTAGAAGATTCTCCCAAAATCAATTAAGATTAGTGTGGGAACCCTATAGCTGGCTGTAACATGGGAAAAGGATCATGTCTGGGTCTGTGCTTTGAGATCCTGTGTGGGTCTGTGTTCAAGAGTATCACTTGGATCTGCCCTAGGAATCCATGTGGGACTACTCTAAGATCCTACGTGGGCCTTCTATACTGGGATCCTGTGTGGGTGTGATGATTTAGGATCATGTGTGGGTCTGATGATTTAGGAACTTGTGTGGGTATGATTATTTAGGAACCTGTGTGGGTCTAATTTTTTAAGAACCTATGTGGGTCTGATGATTTAGAATGTTATGTGGGTTTGATGATTTAGGATCCTTTGTGGGTCTAATGATTTAGGATCTTATATGCGTCTGATGATTTAGGATCTTTTTTGTTTCTGATGATTTAGGATCTTACATGGGTCTGCCTCTTCAAAGAGTAAGATGATTCAGTAGATACATACAATCATATTTACTATCGTACCTATGTTATAAATGGTGTGAATTGAGTCATTGACTTCAGGGTGATACCGTGGTGGCATTCTTCTGTGTGGCATACCTGTGTGGTACATTCCTTCGTGGTGATTACTTGGTGGTATTATTCTTTGTGGCGTACCTGTGTGGTACTTACCTCCATGGTGATACCTTTGTGGTATTATAATGTGTGGTATAACTGTGTGTTACTTTCATTCATGGTGAAACCTTCGTAGTATTCTTATGTGTGGCATAACTGTGTGGTACTTACCTTTATGGTGGTACCTTTGGGATATTTTTCTGTGTGGTGTACCTGTGTGGTACTGACCTTCGTTGTGATACCATTGTGGTATTGTTCTGTGTGATGTATCTTTCTATTATTACCTTTGTGCCATTACCTTTATGGTATTACATATTTTGTGGAACAGTTGAGCTTTGGTCTTTTGAGTTGGACCTTGTGTTTTCTCATGAATGATATGGGTATACTTCATAACTTGGGTATATGTATGGTAATATACCTAAGTAGGGTTTTCAGATGTTTACATGAATTTTGGTTTATCCTTTGTGGATTTAGTGTGACCATTGAGTGTCTCAGGGTCCCTACTGAGTATCGTTATACTCTCCCCTGCATGGGATACACCCGGACCTTGTTATGTTTGGTGTAGATGACGAATAGCACGGATTGAGGACAAGGGTACTAGGACTCGTGGTAGCTCGGGGGTGGACATTAAACGAGGTGAACCAGAGAGATGACCGTTCCAAAGCTGTACCTACCCATCAGGTAGGATCCATGGCAGTTGTTCACAGGAGCTGTACCAGTTTACTTGTGCTTTCCAGCTTTCTTGTACTTTCATGTTGGGCTTGTATTATGTCCCCTTTTACTAACTGTACACACTCATTATACTATTTTGTTTACTGGTGTTTTTATCTTGTTGTGTGCTAGGTTGAGTGAGTTGACAGGTTACAAAGGCAATGCCTTCCCGGTTTTAGGGAATACGCCTTTCGGTGATAGTCACTATCCCCTAGCCTATGGAAGGCTGGCTTGGGGTAGTCACAGAACAAGCCCCGGGGGACAGGTTGTGACACCTGAGATGCACCACTCTAATGATTCAAGAACTCCTTTCCTAAATCTCCACATCCCCTGCTTCTTCCTCCATGTTCTTTAGAAATCCACTTGAAAGACTGAGATGGTGTATAAGATCCCCTTCCCACACTCTGGTTCTATCTATATCATCCATCTCTACCCGTCTATCATGGGTTCCTATGGAACATCTATAGATTTCCGATCTGTCCATAGGCTCAAAAATCAATCAATTTTTGAGGAAAGTGGTTATTAAAGTAGATCGACCTACTTCACTTGTGGATAAAACTCATGTATGGTCCTGAGTAACTAAGACTTCCCTCTATAAACTCTTCCTACTATCCCCATGAACAGAATTATTATAGTAATGCTTCCTACCTTTGGAATTCATACCTCTTAAATGTCTAGTTGAATCCCTATATCTATCACCAGAAGCCTTTTATAGGTTTACCTCAACTATGAGAGTCTAATCAACCACCTCAACAAACCTATTTAATTGAAATTGGATAGATTGGGACCTAATATCCCATTTAATCCTATCCTATAAATGAATTTTTATAGATGTCTCATCCTTGACTAGTGTTGGGGAAAAGTGATACAAGAATACTATGTGTCCAGCATAGTCTATCACAAACATGATCCCCTCATTCAACCATATGAAATCATTCTCTCTCTTGTCTCAGTATCTTTGGATAAATTTGCTTGAGGAACTTCTCAAAAATGTTCACCTATTTCAACCCATATGCCTTTCTCTATCTTGGAATGAACATCCCACCAAATGTTTATTGATTCACGCAACATGTAAGCATCCAACTTGACCCTATTCTCACCCGGAGTCTCTCAATTTTAAAGTATAGTCTGGATAGTCTCAATCAAGAACTCTTCTACCTCAAGTCCACCATCTCCTATAAAAGTCGGAGGGTGATGTAACTGAAAGTCAATCATTTGGATAGACATGATTTTTAGAAATTTTATATGGTATCCATCCATAACCTACATTATGAATGAAAATTTCTCTCAGAACTATTCTCCAAATTCCTCACCTGGAACTATCAGTGCCTTTGGGTTTTCTATTGATATATAATATCTATCCAAATCCCCCAATTTTCCTCTCAATAGGCATCTTCATTGAAAAATATCTCAATAATGATAAATAAACACATTCTGAGACATAACACAATAGTAACACATTAATAGAAAATAAAAACAATAAAGAAGATGTTGTTTCCCCATTTCTCTACCAGATGATCAGAACAGAGGTGAAATCACTACCCATAAGCATCCTACATCTATTCCGTAGTTAAAAGAGGTTAAAACATTGTCATTATTCATGTTTCAAATTAGAAATATAGTTTCCATTTTAAATTATCTTAAATTTAATAATTTCCTATTTTAATTTCAATTTTGACACCATTTTTCTGTTCAAATTCCCATGCAACAAAAAATTTGTTCAATTTTCAAAAACATTCACAAAACCTTTTTTCCCATGCATGAATAAAATGATTCATTCCAAAAAATAATCCTATGTTCCTAAAATGATACATTCATAATGAAATATCATTCCATTCTAGGACATGAGTCAAACCACAAAAAAATCTTGGAAACAATAATCACATCACACAATAAGTTCCTCACCCAATTTGTAATAACATCAGTTGTAACAATAATAACCTATAATAGTAATCCCAACAAGGGTTCCTAGATTTTACCCTCATACATGGGTTAACTAATCCCATGAATAAGCATTAAACAAAGGCCAGACTCATCCTATTCCCTTTTCTACCATTCCCAAATATAAAAACAAGAGAAAAATAAAATAAACTCCTTTAATTCCACTTTATAACATCACAAATAGGGTTCCACACTCTGGTTCCCAAATACAGTTTTCCATGTGACCCTAGGCACAACTCCCCATATAACTAAGGTAGCCAACCGACAACAAGGATCTAATGTCGATAGTAGTGATGCTATTCAATATTTTTCAAAGTATATCAAAAATATAAATAAATTATAATAACCAATAGATATAACATAACTAGGCAATGACCAGTATCACAAGTTGAAAACTAGAAATTCAATATCAAAAATGAACAGTAGACATTCCATTCTTTGATATTTTCCATGTGTCAAAATGAAAACCTAAAAGTAAAGAAAATGTCAACTAATAATTGGGTCTTGAACCAAATCTAGTTCCCTCATCCATGATCTTCCCCAAATCAACCATCTAACAAATGGTCTTTACCTATATCCTACCCAACAACCCTGAAGTCTTTTCGAGTACCAATTCGGGAACCCGAGTTGGATGTGAGTAATAATTAGTAGGAAACCACCAAATAAGAATAAAACAATATCTATTATATATTGGTGTATATATATTAATAAATAATAAAATAAAAGTAACAAATTTCACAGTTTACATTTATTAAATTACTCTTTATTTAACCACATAAACCCTGAGGTTCCCTAGGACACTCGAACCTCAATACCTGAATCAACCTATGATGGAGTTGGAAAAATCCCCAAGGAATATAATATATATATATATATAACCCATTGTTACCATTTATCATCTCATTTCACATCATGACCCCCTGGAACCATATACCAATTCCAATGCATGGGTGTAGAACATCGTATCTAACACCCTGTGGATATATGGAGCCTTTATCCATGTCCCACAACTCAATTTCACATTGGTATTTAGAGGATCAGTATCTATATACTAATTACTATCTCATAACAGTATTTTGGGACTTAGTCCCAATCCCACACACATTTAACACATATGGGTGTTTTGAGCCTCAGCCCCTATCCCACACACATTTAACACATATTGGTATTTGGAGCCTCAGTCCATGTCCAACTAATTATTTCAAAGTTGACACACATATAAAGAAATCAAAAGTATCTCAAAAATCATGGTTAATCAACATTCACACAATTTTCAAATTTCACATCACCATATTACATAAATTAATTCCACAATTAATTAATAAAAAAATCAATTACAAAATTACATTAATCCAATAATAAATTCAACAATTAATTAATCACATCTATCCCTTTAATTAAACCTCCAATTAATTGATTATACCAATACCATTAATTCATTAAAAATTTAATTAACACAATTCATTCAATTTCAGAAACCCACTATCCCCAATTTATTCAACAATTAATTTTTCCAATTCTACAATCTCAATATCCCTAATTCCACAATCCACTAATTAATTAATCTAATAAAATAAATTAATTCAATTTTGGAAACTCAATTCCAAATCATCCAATAATAATTATAAAATTACATACATTTAAATGAAATAAATACAATGTGATTCAAATTTATACCACCTACCTCAAATTGTTAAAAACACTCACCAATGGGAGAATCTCCAATTTGTGTTGCTCAACAACGTAGAATGAGATCAGTATCTTAAACCCAAATTCAAGATTGAAAATCAGGATCCCATAATTCATATATAAATCTAAAAAACCTAGCTCTAGATTCAATAATATAGAGGATAACTTCCCTCTAAAATATGAGTGAGATATGGGAGAGAAGAAGAAAACTATACATGATTAGATCCTCTTACCGGGAGGGGTACAGATCCTTAATCAGAGCCTATATCATGATGAACAGAGGTAAAAGAGACTTTGAATCTATCAAAGAGACTCCAAAAATAATGAAAGGAAATTAGGGGTCACGTTCTGGATGCATTAGGGTTTAAATGGGGGCATGGGAAATTTTAAAATAAGTTAATCGTGATTAAAAACACGTACACACAATTTTCTGCATGGGGAACACTATTTTACCTAATTGTGTCCCATAACCTTTAACCTCATCTAAGGGATGTGTATGGTTATATATATTATGTGCCAACCATAAAAATATCATCTATTTTAGTTCACACAGTTCGATGGGCTAGGGCGCATAGTTTGGGAAAATCGTGCGCCAACCGTGCACTTTCCCCACTTCCGTCCAAAATTTCCGATTTTTACCCAAACATAGACCAAGGTAAAATGCAATCAATATATGCTCAAACCATGAAAAAATACCCAAAAATCCCAAGTAATATCTATAAAATTTTGGCATAATACATTATTCAATAAATAAAGTTAAAATTACTATAAAAGGAACATAAAAATTGAAATATAAATGAAAGTTGTTTTTATGGATATATTAAATAAATATAAATTCATTATACATGATAATAAATCTTGTATTAATAAGCCGGGAACAATGGAAAGAGATTTATGTTATAATCTTGTTTTATTTTGGAATTATTTATATTCAGATTTCCATTAGAATACTTATTTTATCATAATCCATTAAACGAAATATCTTTTATTACTTTATGGTTACGTATGGGGTTTACATTTTTATAATTAATTTATTATATTTTTTGATCAATAATCAATAATTATATTAAATGTAAGGTACATTCTTCTAAAAATCATGTTTTGTTATTTTACTTTGAAATCATTTTCTTCTATGTTAATATTCTTTTAAATGTTTCAATAATGTTATTATTTATTATATAATGATTATTTGATTTCATTTTAAACTATATTGTATTTTCATTATAATATTTTTCAAAGTAATGTATTTTTTGAATTTATAAATGAGGTTATTTTATCCTTTTTACCAAAAGTTTAAAAGGAATATTTATTTTATTATTTACACCAAAAACCAATTTTCAACTATAATAACCACTCTTTACTTAGAAGAATAAATTATTATTCTCCATGGATATTTTCAAAGGTAATATTTTTCTAAAAAATCAAAGATTTCTTATTTAAAATTTTTTAATTTTTTTTTTATTATTTAAGGAAAAAATGAATTTTGAATGTAAATTTTTACTTAATTCTTGGATAAAATTATAAGGAATGTTTTTAATTATTTTCTTATATTGTATTTTATATTTATTAATGGCTTGGTTTTGCAAAAAAATCATAAATATTGATCAAATTGAGGTGTTATATCATCCTTTACTGATTCATGGTCTTGTAGTCATTAACATACTCCAGATCACATTCCCTACAACTATATCACTTAATTTGAAATTATTTTCATTTCCATGTACATATTTATTATATCATGTATTTATATAGTATAATTTAAACAAAATTTATATTTTTTAACCATATAAAATTTTAGTATAACTTATTATTTGAATAAATATTATAAATAAATTAATTTTATTGACTGGGGAAATATTATAAATTCTTGATTAAATTTGAATAAATATTTATTAATAAGTAATTTTCAGAATGTATTGTATTTATAAGTAAATATATTTTTAATATATAGTATTTTAATGTGATGACTAGGGAGTAAATATAGATATACCATCAATGCATCAATATGTATCAAGATAAAAAATAGTAATCATTCTATATTAGATGGTTATTTAGTTTACCCCAACCGATTTATTGAGAATATATTTTCTAAGTCCTTGATGAAAATATTCATGGTATCTTCTCTGATGGATTGATGGAAAGGCCTAGAATGTCCACAATTAAAAAAAATTTATTATTAAAAATTGAGTCCCACTGTCCATGTGATTGTTATGTTGATATTATCCATGGATTTATTGTAAGATCATGTTATTGATTGAATATATTTTGTTTTTATTATCAAATCTTCCATATTGAATATAACATATTTACGCTTTATAGTATTCAGTATACATACAACTTAAAAATATGATAAGTCTGAACTTTTTCTTCTTTCCTCGGGATATATAGAAGTATTCTTTGAATGATTTCAAGGGTTTGAGAATTTTTATTATTTTATGTTTTTATACTTATAATGTAATATGAGAATAATGTATGTATCTAGTTTTCCATGGATTTTTAAATAATATATTCTATATGGTGAGATCCCTTATTTATTTTGAAAAGGAGAAAAAAATAAACATATGTTCTATGTTATTAGAGTTTTATTAATAATTTTTAGTAGCAAAAAGACCATGAACTGGTGGAAGTCGGCCCTAAGAAAATTAATTAAAAGAGTAGGAGAGTTTGGCATATAAGGGTTTATTACATAGGTGAGTGTACAACACCCCACATCCAACTTGATAATTGTAATAAACCCATTTTATACTTCATAATTTTTACCATCTAAGGAATTTTTATTTTATGGCTCAATAATAATGATGAGTTGTTTCTAACTATGTGGGTTCTATTATTTAGAGATAGAACCCAAATAAAGGATAGAAATCAATTCCCATAGATAATGATGCAATTTTCCAGATGATTAATTCCATAAAACTAATGTTGGAGGTGAATAGATCATGACCATATTAAGAAAGATTACTAATTTTATGATAAATAAAATTTCCCATATGAAGAAATGTATTATAGAAAAAAATGACTCAACTAGGTTGGATATCTTCATATAATGGAAGCCTCGAAAATTATATATAATAGGTAATCCATTGGTATATGAATAATGGATTATTTCCCTTGAAAATATATTTCTATAATTGGAAAGTATTGAAAGGGAAAAAGTTATTCTTAAAATGTGTTGTCTAAAGGGAGATACTTATTAGTGGTGGTTATTGACCCAAAATACTATAAATATTGATGAAATTGAAAGTATAGAATGGAAAAATTTTAATTTATATTATGTAATAAATACATTCCTCATGTGAATTTAGATGAAATAGAGATAAAGTTCCACACTTTAAAAAATAAGGAAAAATAAAATGTTTAATAGTATGAGGCAAACATTATAAGATTATTTAGGAATTCCATGGGATATATACATAATCTAAAAAGAATGTTTTGCATTTATATGACAGTATTAAGATAAGTATATAAACGAAAATAGTTTCCAAAAATGTTATTTTCATTTCATGATATACTATAAATTCGAATCCGGATATATAAATAATATTACAAGTATTATAAAATCAAGATAAATTAATAAAAGAAGATGTTAGCAGGGTACCAAGAAAAAAATAATTCTGTAAAATATGACGAAAGGGAATATGAAATTTACAATATGTGATAATCTTGTAAGGAATCACCGATGTAGGTATATAATTTTAATATGAGTCTATATCATGTGTGGAGGAAAGGGTCTTAAGGCCCATCAATTCATGGTACAAAAAAGTAACCACTGTTATCTAGTGTTTCAGCTATAATGAGATAGAGAAATATTCAAAATAATTTCCGAAGAATTAAAGGATCCTACCACATAAGAGGCCTAGGGGAATAACCTAAGATAATGTGATTAAAAAAATATGGCTGTTGTTCCTAATGATACAGAGACATTCAATTTGATCATAACCTCAAATTAAGATAATGATTTATTAGATTTTTTATCTTCAATATTATTTATATCATCCATGTTTTCTAAGAACATTAGATATTTCCATATAACCTTATGAATGTGGGTTTCAATCAATATTACTAGTGAAAATATTGTTATAATAATGATATTATAGTCGGTCAAAATTATGATTCATATACATACCCTATATTCAAACATGTTAATTATACTAAGGGTTAACATTGATATAATAAAAAGTATGGATTTAATTTAGTATTATAATGTGAATATTTATCTCTAAGAGAATTATATTATAATTTATGATGAAGATACAGAATCCCTCATTTTCATAGAGGATACTCTATGATCTGAATCATTTTTTGATCCTTATGCGGTATCTCTCTATAATGAAAATAATATAAAACTATTAATTTTATAGGTGTCTATAGAATTGGGGATTTATTTATTTTTCATGAATTCATTAATGTATATCATAAAGAACTAAATTGACATCCACCTAATCATGAAGTTTAGTTTTCTATTAATCTCATCCGTAAAGTGAAACACATATCTAATATGTCTTAGAGGATTGCCATAGTGTAATTAGTAGACCTAAATAAATAACCGTATGAGTTATATTGTAAGTTATTTTTACACCCTCCTATTTTAGAATTGGGAACCCCAATTTTCTAGGAAGAAATATAGGTCTATGAGGTTGTGAATAGATTATAAGTAAAACAATTCCATTAATATAAAGGAAAAGTATTCTCTTCTTGACAATGATGAATTATCTTATCAACAAGAAGAAGCTCAATGTTTTTAAAAAATTTAAATTTTTTTAATGTATCATAAATTATGAAAAAATATGAAATATATTACAAATATGACATTTCAAAAAAGGTGTGAATGTTTAAAATTTACCACAATTATCTTTGTAATGACCATTAAAACCTACATTTTTATAGATCCAATCAATAGATTATCCCTGTATTACTTTTATAATTTCATTATATTTAATAATAATGGTATCAGAATATACTATAAAATATAAAATTCTCATAGGTGTCATTTGAGAATCATTTCTAAGGCTCTGTGGGATAATTTCTTATAAGGAAAATTTAGAAAATGTGAATTTTGGATTTAGGAAGATTCTTTTCTTTACAAAATTTTTTATGAGGATTGAATATTAGTAGATCTTTAAAATATAATTGAAATGAAGAGATTGGATACACAAAAAAATATAACAGAGTTATATAGTTTCCTTAATGTAGAATATTGTGATCGATGATTTATCAAATAGATTTTTCAATTACATGACCTTTTAATCAAGTTGACACATAAAGGTGTTATGTTAATATGATCATAAGAATATAAAGAAACATTTGATGAATTAAAGTGGATAATGGAAAATAATTATATATTTAATTAACCATTAAGAAGGGGTGTATTTGTGTTATATAGGGATACATCAAATAAAGGATGTATGTTTTTCTAATGTTGAACAATATGGTTTTTGTTGATGGAACAAGTTAGTTAAATATTAATTAACAAAATAATTCAATGCTTGATCTTGAGTTTGTATCCATACTATATGAATTGATGAAATAGAGTCATTTCCATGATAGTAAAATATATGAAATATATATAGAGAATAAAAATTTTGACTACATATTCTCACAAAAATATACTAACATGAGGAAAATAATATGGATTTAAATTCTTAATGATTATGATTGAACAACACACTTAAACAATGGGATGAAAAATAAGTTTTAAAAAGAATGGTTAATTTGTTCAAATGTTTATTAGGAATTTGAAATTTTTAAGAAATTTTTAAGATTATTATCATTTTTAGTGAAATGTAGCCTCTTTGATTTACAATATGTATTTTATAAATTTATATTGATGGCGTACTTTCTAAGCCAGATGCATATTCTCACCTCGGAGGACCTGGAATTGGAACATGATTTATCTTACGATGAGGGGACTGTCTAGATGATTGACACTAGATAAAAAGTTGAATCGAAAAATATTCATCTTTTATGGTATTCAATTTTTAGAAATAACAATATAAAATAGGAGAAAATGTTAATTTAGTAAGTAATAATATAAAACTAAGAATATTTCTTATGAATTGATATCTATGAAAATTTAGAGAAAAGATTTTTTAAAGGAGGAAGAATGTTACACACAAGGTTCAAATATAGTGTGAGAAAATTTCAACATTCTGATCCTATAATATTATTTGCATTTTAAAATTTTATAGATCATAAATGACTTATTCTATAAAAATAATATCACTTTTAAACATTTTATTTCAAAACAATCTAAGAATGAATTTTTGAATTTTTCATTACGAAACTAATTTTTATAAATAATCCACAAAATATTATTAAAATTAACATTTTATTTTAAATATAATGTTATAATATAATATATTATTCTTATAAAGATTATTAATTTTTTATATATAAAGATAAAATTATTGGGAATTAAAAAGAATTATTTTTTTGAATACATTTTTAAGTGCCCAATGTGATTATAAAGTAAAAAAATCTATTTTACTGAATTATATTATTAAAATATATAGATTATATGGAAAATAGTTATAATAAATTCAAATTATGATTGAAAACATCATTTTTGTAAAAATAATTCATTGTTTTTTATGGGTTTTTAAATTAAATTGTAGATCATAAATGAATGGAATTTCATAAAATGGTTTTAAAATATGAAACTATAATTTTAGTATTAATTAAATATAACAAAATCATTGTTGTTTAAAATCAATATAAATCAAAAAAATAATTACAACAGTAACAATTAAAATGGGTTAAAAGGGGGTAAAACTAAAATGGTAAGGGTTAAAATGACCTAAAATCTTATATAAATTACATTGGTGTATCATATTTCAATCTTACCCCGCAAATACTTTAAATTTAAAAAAATTGTATCTAATTTAGTTTAATAAGTCTTTTAATATATTATAATATTTCAAATATTTTTAAAATTTCCACCCTCTTGACTTATAAAATGTCAGCCACATTTTACTCTTATTCACAAACAATAAGACACTTAGATTGAAAATTATTTTCCAAAATACCTTCAAAAAATCCTAAACTAAAAAATAATGTTCATTTTATCAACAAAATTCTACTTCAAGAAGGCTTAGTCAGTATGTTGTAAGATGTTTCAAAAATAAGTGGTATATTTTAGTAATGTGATTTTTCAAGTTCCATTCTTCTTAATCATCCTCTAAATGTTAAATAAAAATATTAAAATAATTAAATAGGTATATTAACTATAGTAAGATATTTTTATGATAATATTACTTATATTTTTTTATCTCTTTTACATCATATCCAAATTTAAAACATTGTCCATGCGTATGTACAACCCACCACTTCAACATATTAGTGTAATGATTTTCAGCACCACTTTATGTGGATCATTATAAAGATATAATACATTAATATATATGGTATTTGTAAAATAATTATAATTATTATATGTATTTATATAATATATCATCTACCTTTTTACCCTTTATATGTTGGGAAATGATAACATCTCTCTTACGTAATTGTGGACTAACACCTCTACAAAGTGATTTGGTTCATTTTTAAATTATCTCTATGAATAGATGACTATAAAATTTTATATAATGAATTAAAAATATATTAATAGAATTATTAAAAATATTTATATGATGAATACATTTCTTGATTCCTTTAACTGTGGAAAATATAGAGTAGTAATTTAAATAACATTTCCAAACAACCATATTTTTTTGATGTAAGATAGAGATATTTAGTGAATGGAATCAAAATTATTATAAATGGTCTTTAACAAATGGAATATAGAAGTAAAATATTCTTAAAATAGTATTTAATAAATTTAAATTTAGTATACATGAAGATCGATCTTATACAACTAAGAGGAGACCCATGATAAGGGATTTTTGTTACAATAACATTTTATTTCAAAATTGTATATGTTCAAGTTCCTTTAAGAAATTTTTATTATAAAAATATGTTGAAATAATTTTATTTCCTTATAATTTGATTATTTATGGGGAATACTTGTATATAATACATTTAGTAACCATTTGGATAATGAATCAATAGTTAAGTTACATGTAAGGGTATCTCTTTTAAAAATATTATTTTAAATTTCCATTCAAATTTTTTTCCATGTCAATGTTATTTTAAATTTATTAGGAATATATATATTGACAATATAATGATGGTTTGAAATTACTTTTTACCATAATTCACTGTATTTATGCTATTTTAAAAGTAAATTCTTCTTTATTTCTCGATGAGGAACTTTTTGAATTTTTACCAAACCTGTGAGTGATATAGTTTTTCTAATGTTTACCACAAAAAAATTATATTCCAAAAATCATAAAATTTATATTCATTTAGGATTAACTTATATGTATCCATGGTCCTTTCAATGAAATTGTTTTTCATTCTATTATTAATTTTTTTATTTAATAGTTTTCTTTTTAAAAGTGATATTGTTTTCTTATTAGAATGAAATGAATTTTTATTGTTATTTATCACATTATTTATAAAGAATTATAATTAAGTTATTTTTCATGAGAATATTATTTATATTTTATAACTTATGAATGTAATGGTTCTAACCTAAAACCCTTATTTTTAATAAAATGGTTTTCTTATTCTATAATTTGTCATCAATATTCTCATGATCTCATTCCCAATCTCTACTCATCATTTAATTATAAATTATTTTCAACTCCATATCTATATTTTCTGGATATGTTTTTATAAATATTAATTTAAAATAATTTCATATTTTATTAAGTGTATACCATTTCAATATACGGTTTTTGTTGAATAAGTGTTATTATGAAATTGATTTCATTGGATAGAGAAATATTATATATTCTTTATTCAATAAAGATAAATGTTAATATATAAAGAATATTAAGAATTAAATGTATTTATTAGTCAATATATGAGTAATTAATAGGTTGAGAATGTAATTGGCAGGACACAACCATAGATATCCCCTAAATGCATTAGCATTTCTCATGATACAAAGAACCTAGCATTCCATATTAGATGGGTTTCTTTTTTACTCTTACACATTTCTTAATAATTAACTATCTGAGGCCTTTATTGTAATATTAATGATATATTAGATGAGTCCTTGATGATAAGATAATTAATATCTAGAATAATTAATTTTTTTATTTAGAATTTGGTTTCCATATTACATTTGATTACAATGTTGATACTTTCCATGCATGTAATTTGGAATAAAGTTACTTATTGAATGAAATTTGATTCAGTTACCCACTATACCATATTTATTTTCCCTTATTAAATAATTAAAGATACTATAGTGTGTAAACCCTAATATGACTCTAATATTAGACTTTTTTTCCTTTCCAAATGATATAATTAATGAATTCTTGAATGATTTTAAGGATTCAAGAATCTTTATTATTATATGTTTTTATATTTCCAATGTAATGTGAGAATCATGTTTGTATATTGTTTTCTAATAGTGCTAAACTAGTCTATCCAATATGGTGAATTATCATGTATCTTAGGAAAATGTAATATGGTAGACATAGGCTCTGGGTTACCGTGGTATAAGGAATTACCCAATATTTTAAAAAATACCTAATATTAACCAATATCCTATTTAACACATCCAAAATGTTAATATAATATAATACATTTCCTTAATAAAACTATTCAATTTCATTGATACAAATATCATCCTCCATGAAAAAACATGGTAACATTGTTAATCATGCACACCATCATATATTCTAGAGGTTTATAAATAGAGGATAAGTTTGATATTAGATTGCTGGGGAGACGATGCCGATAAGAAATGATAAAACATTCAATGGAAAAAATCATGATGTATCCATAACAATGTAAAAACAAGAAAATATAAACATTACAACTACATGTATCATAAATGAAAATATCGACCATCATGATATAACAAAATGACTATTTATTTATGTAATAAAAACCATATTTCATAAACAATATCTCCTCTTGGTAGATGATATATAATAATGTTTATAAGTAAAAAATGTATGGAATATATCCAAAAACTAGTCACATGTATTGTCTCCATCCTGTCTCCCAAAACGAAATCTTCTACGCAACATATACAATTAAAATAGTAGGCTCTTTACCTTTATATAGGTCCAGAAATATGAAGTGTGGTCAGGAAACCGGGAACCAAAGAAGAGAGTGGTATAAACTAAGAAGGAAAAAACAAACTGTGTCCTCATTTACATATAATAAATTAAAATACATGAATGATATGGAAATTTAACCATGTAATAAATAAATTTTTTTTATCCTAGTGTCTTTATCTATATATACATGTGTGAGTATACATTCTCTCGATAAATCAAGAATATGAAGGAATAACAATATTATGAATACCCATCATGTATCAATGATCCATCCCTCCATGAGTCGTAATAAACACGAATCATCCATCATAATCATATATTCTAGGTGGATGATGAATCACCCACAAAACTCATTAAGATGAACCATATTTCACCAATTTAATTACAATGGTGAAAGATGAATAACCTAAGGAATGTGGTATCACCTACTCTTGTTAGATGATATAACCCCAGAACCACTTTGTTGGTTAATGAATACGACTGATATGGGTCTCTATTAGATGGTGTACAAATAATCCAATACGCAATAGGTAAATTAATAATAACTAAAATCTAACATTAGGGTGCAAGATATACCACCACTATCCATCTCTTTGTGGTTGATTCACCACAAAAAAAAATCTAAAAATGGACATATTACAATAAAAACGAAATTCCATGGGGGTTTATAAACCCATTTGGTGGATGAGGGATCATCAATCACAATATAATGGTGGAAGAAATACCACCATTACTATTCTCTAATTGGATAATTCGCCATAAATACTACTCAGAATGTTCGATTATATACCACAAGTAAAAATCCTCTAGTATAATATGACCCATTCGTAAAATAACATAAGTGGATGAATATTTAACATTAGTGAATAAATGGAATTATTGATCACTATCAATATTAGAGTGGAAAAGTTACCACTGTCCAATTAAATGTGAGTGTACTTCAATAATTAATCAAAAATTCATTTATGTAAACAATTTATCAGTAATAATTAATGTAAAAAAATTGCATTTTTCACAACACATGAATGGTAAATATATAAATCCGTTAACCCTATATGGGTCTCAATCCTATACTATCCTCTTATAGGATAAAATGTTCACATGTTTGTCCTTAAAAAATAATACTTCTGGACACCACAACAGGATCCTTGGGGCATGCATAAAGCATTGGTCTACACTCCCATGTCCAATGTTGTTCCTTTGATATTCCACCCACATGATAATTTATCATTGCATATGATACAAACCACTCAAGGGAACTCTCACGGGTTTAACAAATATATTTCATACTATAGGCCATGAAGAATTTAATTTTAATCAATTTCCTTCTAATATGCCTAAATTATCCTTTACATCAATCCCTATGTTTCATGAAACACATATAAATTCCAAAAGGAAATAAAGGGGCCAAATACATTGACCAAGAAATCACTTAGTCAGGAAATGACACTAGATGATTACACTAGAATTAATGAAAATAAAAAATCCTGATAGAACCCTTAATATTATAAATATCCAATAGGTACATAGTGAAATAAGGAGGGATCATATATGAGGGGGAATAAACGTATTAAACCCACCCATATATCTCCCCTACAACTGATGAGACTCTTATATTTTCTCGAATGATGGATACTATTTATTTGAGGATTTAAAACAATATAGAGGGTAAATAGTGGTTAAAAATTCTACTCATAAAGTTAAAATGAGAAATTATTATTTTAAGGCACTAAAAATCACTCTAAACTAATTCAATTTGTAACACCTAAAAATTTGAAAAGATGAAAATTATGTTTGTTAGCGTATTAAAAATATAACATGGCGATTAAATGAAACATTTTATATTTTTTAAATGTTACCATTATAACAAAGATGTTAAATTTGGTGATATTAATTGTAATAACTAATTTATGAAATATATATTTTTCTTTCTCAATATAAATTTATTGATTAAATCTTAAAAAAAGTAAAAAAATATTTAGTTAAGACACTCTCCAAAAATATAATTTCTAAAAAAATTATTTTTATTTATTTTTTTGATTAAAATAATCTAATTTTGGAAGTTATCATTTTCGAATTAACATAGTATGACTTTTTTGGTTTTTTTAAAAATATTTATTTTTCATTGAATAGTAAAAAATAACAATTTTTGTTAAACGACCCTTTCTTTTCCATAAATTATGTAATATAATAAATATATTATGATTTAAATTTAATTTAAATTTAAATAATTATTATTTATTTATATTTACTCTAATTAATTAAATTTTAATTGTATTTATACTAAATTTTTGTAAAATTTTATCTTGGGTATTTAAAATTGGTTTTTTCTAAAAAGTATTTTAAATTTCATAATGTTTCACAATTTTTATAAATTAAAATAAACCAAAATGGAAAATTATTTAAATTAAATTTATACATTAAATATAATTAAATATTAAATTAAATATACACAAATATTGATACTATTCAGAGGGTTAATATTAAATCATCTTATGTTTGAAAAACTCATATCATTAAAAATCTCTTTTTTATTGCATATGTGGGTTTTATTAAAAATTAAATTATACAACTTATGTGAGTTTAATTTGAAAAAATGGATTAAATATTTTAAATAATATTTACATATATTATTTAATACGTTCTACTTTATTTTTTTTCAGAATAAATTGTGAAAATTTAAAATATTTTACCAATGTTAAGGAAAAAATGGGTTTACCGGGGAGTTAAACTAAAACTATAATGGTTAAAATGAATTAAAAATATATATAAATTATATTTTATGTATATTTTTATACCATAGGTAATATAATTATGTATAATGGTCCATTTTCAACCTTTTTCATGTGAAAAAAACATGGGTATAACTTTTCAATTAATTATAAGAGTTCCACACACCACACTTATAAATGGCCACCCCATCTCCTCTCATCTTCATAGTTTAAAATCATTTAATTTATTCCATTACCTACCAAAATAAAATAACTAATTCCCTATAAATATCCTATAATCCTTATTTTTAACAGAAATTCATTCTATGAATGCTTTTGGAGCTGACTTGTAGAGGTTGTCCAAGAAGAGGAATCGTGTTTAACGAAGATTTTTTTATTTCTCATTTAACCTCCCATAAATCATTATCAACAATGATTATATAATAAAAAATTCTCTACCATACAATTAAATACTATTATTTTATTATAATAAGTTAAATATATTTTCTCTTTCATCAAATTGGAAACAATACCATACTTTGTGTGAAAAGTGTACTACATCCACACGAACTGATGAAATTCATTTTTCATCATTGCCTTTCACATGATATTATGATAATTTATTTTTAGTATACATATATTATATTTTAAAAATAATTTTGATTATTTATTTATGATATCACATATACCTTATTACTTTACATTCCATGGGGGATATGATAACATCGCTTGTGTCGGCAGTGGACTACCACCTCGTGAAGTGATGTGATTCAGTTTACACATATGATATTAATGGAACGTAATAAGGATAAAATTAAATAATATTTGTTACATATATGAAATCATTATGATATTATAGAAATATTTATCATTATAAAAATATAATATTCCATTTACTTTTAACCTTTCTATTCACTAATAAATGACAACATCGTTCATGTGTACATTTGGACAACAACCACCACGAAGCGATGTGATCCTTTTTTCACCTCAAAATCACATGGATCTGATATATAATTATCCTTAATTAAATTATATGGTACTAATTGTATGATTATATTTTTTTAAAGAAAAAATAACACATACATTCTTTTTATAATGATCGTTGAAAATTGGAAACTTTTCCCATGAATACGTATAACCTACAATCTCTATGACTGCAAAATTATTTAATTTTAATATCAATATGTAATGATAGGTTTAAAAAGTGTAATTTACATATAAATATAATAAATATTTTATTATTAATATTAATATGTTTAATTAATTACCTTTTTGGCCTCGGTTAACACATTGAATCCATTTTTAATGATAAAATGAATTAGCTCAGAAAACATGATGTTGTCTTAAATAATTAAATATTAAAGTGTTTCATTAAAATAAATAAAATAAATGATTTAATTTCAATTTAAAAAAATAAAATATTCTTAATCAATCTAAAAATTGAAATAATTTTACTGTACTGGAGAAATAGTACTTATATTGAATGTTTAGACCTGAGGTATGTGGTAATTCTCAATTTTCATTCATTGATGAATATTTTATTGTTATACACCTTAATTATTTTTTATGGTGTATATAATACCAATTTTACATGTTATATAATCAATAATTTATAATAAATGTTATTTAAATTTTTAATTGGAATTATTTCATCCACTGGGATTTCAATTGATTTTTACCATGTGGTAAAGGGGTTCTTAACTCAATTTCCTTTCATTAAGTTATAAATATTATTTAGTGAATCTATTATGTCGTGATAAAAAGTTAATTGTCCTCTAAACTATTTTATTATGTATTTATTTTATTTGGATTTAAATTTTTTACACATAATCTCTCTGTTAGCTAACTCTAAATTCAATGATATGATCATTGTAAGGGTTTTCTCTCAAATTCCCTTTCCTTGGAAAAACATTTTAATATAGGCACCTATATTCATTTATGAGAAGTTTATACTAAAAATTTGAAATATTATATAATAAATATGATTATAATAATTATATTTATATATTCATTTTACTTTATTGTTTCATTGGTAATATAAATTAAGTGTTAACAAAGTGGTCACATTTTTATGTTTGAATGTCCCTTCTATACCGGATTCTTTATGTTCATGGTGCATTTTGGGAGGAAATAAAATGATCTTATTTTCATGAATCACATATATTTTATTCTCCTATATTTATTCATGACAATTTTATGTAATAGTATATTTTTTCTTTTTTGGGTACATAAAATGATTCAAAAAATATATTTCAGAAAATTTGAGTTTATTTCTCTCCTTAGTTGAAAATCCAGTTTATTTGACGTCCATTTTTTATATGAATATTTAATAGAATGCTTTAATCTTATACTATAATGGTTTAATGTCATATTTACCCATTATTGGGTTTTTACATAATTTTATAAAAGGAATATTCCCTTCATTTCCCATAACGGTACTTTTTATATTTTCTAATAAAAATTTGAAAGGAATCATTGTTCAAACATACTCGGCTTGAAAAGGATTTTTATATCACCATGATCAATATATTTTTTAATGATTAATTTTCAATTTCCATTGGTTATTTTCAATGAACGGGATTTTCACTTTATTTTTTGATTTTTTATTTTTTAAATATGATTTTGAAAGTGAAAAGTTTATTTTACTCAAGAATGTTTTTAATTTTATTTTAATATAATTTCCATTCGTCAACATCAAAAACCCTTTAGGTCACATATGTTTTAATGGGGATAATTTTTAATGAATTTATCCTTATTAATTTTATGAATGTATTATTATTGATTCAAAAATGTTTTCAAGGAACTTTTATTTCAATGACACTATCATGTTATGATTGTAATAATTGATGTTATTATGATTTTTAGGATTAGATGAAATTTATATATACTTTATTACCATTATGTTTCACATAAATTTAATTAAAAAGGATTGATGCCCATTATATCTCATGGGTGAGACTGATATATGTTGTGCAGTGGACAGGCATTGATATCACTTTAAAATATTTGGTATAAAAGTCGACCTTATTGTTGTTCCATTTTATATGTTTTGTAAAGGTTCTGTGAAGAAGATGTTCTAAGATATGAAAATTTTTTATGTATGAAGGATATGGATTTTTAATGATACATTTTATCAATATTAAAATATTATGGATCAAGATTAATGATTCTTATGACACTTTCCTTTGATAAATATTTATTCCATAATTCATGATTTATTTCCCACATATTGATGAGTATGAATATTATAATATTATGATCATTCACATTGATTATGTAATCATGCACTTATTATCTTCATATTATCACTAATGAAATTCAATTTTCATTCTTATATTTACCCTTACTAAGAATTTTATCTCATCCTTCTTTTGTTTACTTTACCTAGGTAATAAAGAATTGTGCTTAAATTATTTATTTCTAGAAAGTTTTATAACATGATGATTTTTTAGGATATATTGAAGACTTAATATCGAATAAGAAAATATGGGTATTTTTGGAAAATTACTCCCTTGAAATCATGGGTATTGTTTAAGTAATATTTTTCCCCAATTATACAGAAATCAAAACCTAAAAGGTCTTTGGGTTTTTAAGTGATTCAATATTTCCTTTTAATGTTATATGATTTTTATGGTAAAAATTGGGTAACATTCATTTTTATTAAACCAAGAAATGTAGTGTTTATGATTTTATCAAAAGATCTGGGAGTGCATGTTTGAGGATGTTATCAAATTTAAATATTTAAAAAATGATGTTAGGCTCCATTAGAAATCCAGTGGCCCTATATTTTGAATATAAATTTCCAAGTGTTGTTCCAGAAGACCTCTAATGGAGTCCCACTAGATGTGAATGTGGCTACATTCTCCCCAACTAGAATATATTTATAGTTCTACCAAACATTTAATGATAAATATTCATCTTCATGGATTTGCATCATCATCCTATTTAAAAAAATGAGATCTCAATACTCTAATAACCACTATGATTCATAAAATAGATCAAAATTTATACAGATTAACCAAAATGAAAAATAATTTATTCTATATAACAAACGGTGTGTTTCAATCCTTATTATTGGATATAATATTCTCCAACTATACCCTTTTATATATATTTGACAAGGAATTAAAATATTTTTATTAATTCAATTTCCAGAAAGCTAAAATTGTTCTTATTGGAGTACTCTGATTTTTCTCACTTTAGAGAATCTATTTTTTTTCACATCATCTATCACATCATTCTCAATTATAGTGACTAACATCACATATATTGGAAGTGTATCACATAAAGGTATCGGTGATTAACATTTTTAATATATACCAAATGATGATAGATTAGATAATTCCTGTAACATTCAATATTTCAAAACCAGTTTAGAAAATAATATGAATATGATTAATTTTCTGATTTTTTTAATTTCATTTACACATATTAATCACTAACGGGTTTACATTAATATTCTTCTATATTCATAGTATTATTACTATCCTAAATTCACTATTCATGTATCATTAAAAAACTTCTATTTTTTCAACAAATATTTATGCCCACACACACACATTAAAATGTATACCTAAAAATAGTTGACTATACATAATTTTTTTCAGGATGAACCATCACTCATAGTTTTAGTAACAATTTTTTTATAAATTAATTTTTTTTTATAAATTAATTTTTTTTAATTCAATATTTGTAAGAATGGTATAGAGTAAGAGGTTTCCAACCTCTGATACCAATTGTAGGATCGAAATATAATATGAGATGCTCAATATACAAGAGGGGGGGTGAATTGTATACTTTAAAAATTCCTTTGGAACCTTTAAAGTTAGTTATGAATAACTAGAGTTTCCTTAAGAAAAGGAAAGAACTAAGTTTAACAAAGTTAAACTAAGTTGATTCACAACACCTCTAACACCGAACTAAACTTGGAAAGAGATTCCAAAAGAAGGTTCCGGAAATATGGTTCCGGAATTTGAAACTTAACAAAAGTTACAATATGAGAT
The DNA here is from genome assembly GCA_963277665.1 of Viscum album. Taxonomy (NCBI): domain Eukaryota; kingdom Viridiplantae; phylum Streptophyta; class Magnoliopsida; order Santalales; family Viscaceae; genus Viscum; species Viscum album. The sequence goes on from OY728155.1 coordinate 1,915,360,104, forward strand.
TCTACCTTAAAGCGTATAGAATCTAAACTAATCAAAGTAAGTAAGGAAGTATAAGAAAATTATACTTTCCTTAAGATACAAAATGCAGCGGAATAAAACAAGTACAAGTAGAAGAACTACTAGTAACAAGATGATAGTCTTTTAACCCAAAGAGAAGGGTATCCAACAACCTTGGATAAAGGTCCCTTGATTTATACTTTCAAGCAAGTCTGTCTTACCCATACCAGGGTAAGCCCTCGATACGAAGATCGGTGTATCTGTCTTGCTATCCCCGCAAGCCCTCAACTTCAAGGTAGTTGGCAACCTCTATCTTTCTCGACAGGAAAGCCCTCGATCTTTAAGGTAGTCGGCACCTCTGTCTTTCTCAGCAAGAAAGCCCTCGATCTTTAAGGTAGTCGGCACCTCTGTCTTCCTATCCCCGGAAGCCCTCGAATGTAATCACCAACATTCGGAGTCGCACGAAGTTTTGAGAGTTAATAAGAGACTCTCTCTCTAGAAATCACTTCAACAGCATGTATGCACAAAGTTCAAATGTTCATCCATCCGTTTGTTGTGAGCTTTTTCAAATGAGCTCCTATTTATAGGTGAGGTCGGCTCCTTCTCCAACGGTCATATTTCCCTTAAAGTTCGGAGGGACCTGTACACGTGTCACTTAGACAACGGTTAGTTTATAACAAAATGGACGACATCGTTTTATAACAAAGTAAGTGTAACAGAAAGTACGACATCGTTTTAAAACCTAACATAAAGGTTCGGAATAGAAATTTCGGAGTGAAAGTTCGGAGTGAACAAATTCAGAGTGTATAAAACAATTATATCCAGATTCTGTTTAATGAGTGAATTCGGAATGAGAATTCGGAATAGGAATTCGGAATAGGAATTCTTCATCAGAAATCGTAATGAGAAATCGTCATCAGAATTCGTAATGATAATTCGGAATGAGATTTCTTCATTAGAATTCGTAATGAGAATTCTTCATTGGAATTCGTAATGAGAATTCTTCTTCAGAATTCGTAATGAGAATTCGAAATGGGATTTCTTCATTAGAATTCGTAATGAGAATTCTTCTTCAGAATTCGTAATGAGAATTCGTAATGAGAATTCTTCATTAGAATTCGTAATGGGAATTCTTCTTCAGAATTCGTATCCTGAATCTGGAATAGAACTTAGTCAGAATTCATAACCGGAATTCGGAGTGAAACTTCCTTATAGTTCTTGTCCAGAATCCGAACCCTAAAACAGAATGCTTTTTATCAGTTTTAATGATTCCGAGAAAGTGAATCCGAATTTCATACTTAAGAAAAATATTAATGAAAATATGATAAGGATAAATTTTTCTTATAAAAGCGTTTTTCCTTAAGAAAACATTTTTCCTTATAAAAGCAATTTTCCTTACAAAAGCGATTTTCCTTAAAGATAAGGTGTTTGTGATTTTCAAAACAAGAAGGAATGGAAAAGTCCTTATTGACTCAACAATCTCCCCCTTTTTGGAAAGCACAAACATCCTTACGAAAAAACTATTTCTAGGAAGAAAGAAACACAATAAAGCTTATCTCCCTTGGTTTAAGAATATAGATGAATACGACTAACTCCCCCTTAGGCTTTGAATCTCTAAGGATCGTATTCATATTTCCGGAGTGATATTTCTTTAAGATAAAAACTCCCCCTTAAACAAACTCTTATTAGAGTTCTATCTCATTGGGTATTTTTCTTTCTCCCCCTTTGATAAACACTTATTAGATTTCCTCTTTTTCTTAAGGATCTTTTCCTTCTCCCCCTTTGTGATTTTCAAAAAGAATTTCGAGGGAATGGAAAAAATAACAAAGTACCTGAAAGATTAGTAACAACAACAAAGCAGAACAACAAGCACGATTCTCATTAAATTTGAAATGTCAGCAACAAAAACAGATTACAACAAAAAGATCGGATTGATTATTTCGGATCTTTCTCCTTTGACATAAGCCCCTTGAGAATAGTCTTGATCTTTTTGAGGTCCTTATGATCTTCCTCTGCTTGCTTTTCTAAGGCAACTATTCCTGCTGACTGAGCTTGAATGATTTCTTCCTGAGCCTTCAACTTTTCTTCCTGAGCTTCCATTTTCTCTTCCTGAGACTTTATCCTTTCTAGAAAATTGATCCGATGATCCCTTTCAAATTTCCAACTTTGATTAACAGAGTTGAGCTTTCCATTCAGATCTCTTACTTCCTGACTCCGAATGTTCTTTTCCTCTGCCAATTTCTCATCGAATGATGCAGTCATCTCATGAAACTTCTTATCCTCGGTTTGAAAAGCATCCTTAACATTCTCCTGAAACTCATCCAGCAACCTCATCTCTTCCACATTCTTCTTCGACCAGCTAGTCATCCTTTTGCAAGATCTTTTATGGGCTTCGTAACCAATGAAGAAATTTTTGAACTGGGCTTCTATCTCAACACACTTATCCATTACCATGGATACGGAATCGGTTTTCTGATTCAGCGTATGTTGGAGCATCTGGCACCGAGAATCAATACTGGAGAAAGTCGGAATGGTTCCCACCAACTTCTTCAAGGATTGAACAACAAAATCGTGCCCCAACGAAGATGATTCCGAATCTGACATCTTGCTAGGAGAATTTTCTTCTTCAATAAGCTCCAACTTCCTCTTTGAAGAACTACCAGCTTCCTTCCTCATACTCTTTTCTGAACTCGGGGTATCAGCAATAACTTGTTTCCCCTTATCTTTTTTCGGAATAGAAACCTGTTCCGGAGATTTCTTCTCACTGTCAGAAACTTGAACAACCAAATCTTCCTCATCAACAACTTCTATATTTTCTTTCTGAGCAGTATCAAGTGAAAGATGTTCTTCTTCTCCATGATAAGAAACTTCTTCCTCTCCTTCCTTTCCTTCTATTACTGGAGTAACTAGTTTTGAAGATTCGGCTTCAGAAGTTCGGAGCGACAGGTGTTCCGAAGGAGTTCCCTTGTATTCATCTACTTGTTTGAGCACATCTCCTGTCTCACCACTTCCTTCAGCAGCTTCTTCCACTTCTTCCACTAGCTCTACTTCCTCAGCATTCTTAGCAGCAGCCTCTTTCGGATCATCAAGATTTCTTCCTGGAGTCTCAGGTAGAGAGTCCAAAGAAAAAATTCTCGGAACGGGAATGGTTGCTGAAACCATTTCATTAAAATTCAACAAGGCTTGCACATCCTCAGCTTCTGACAACTTCTTCTTCAGCTTCTTTTCCTTAGCTTGCTTCTCGAGCTCATCAGCAGCCTTTTCTTTCAGAGCTTTAGCCTCTGCGGGATCCAATCCGAACTGCGGATCTCCTTCCTTCCTCTTTTCCTTGTCAGCTCTCCACTTCGCTGCAACCTCATCAGTATATGTCTTCTTCTTCTTAGGCTTAGGAGGTGCGGAATGGACTTCCTTAGACTTAGGTTCTTCAGCTTCACCTACCACTTCTTTCAGCTTCCTCTTCCTTACCGGCTTAGGCGATTCCGGATCAGCCACTTTCGGAGTCACTTCTTCTTGAGGAGGAAGATCAATAAACATGCCAGACTTCTTGTCAAAAGCTATATTCATCCTTTTAAGAGTTGCATCACTGAGCAACATGATCTTGCAAACTTTCGGTTTAGAACTGCAAGCAACCTTGAAGGACTCAAGGCACCGAACTATCAGCTTCGACAATATTGCCGGGTACATTACTATCTGAGCTCTCAGATTCCCTTTCTTTAAATTCTCAAGATTAAGAAGGATATGCTTCATCAGGTTGAACTTCCTTTGATTTATCAAGAAATCTAAGATGTATATCTCACTCTTCTTCAAGCTGTCCTTGTCTCCTTTTCTCGGTACAATAAGCCCTTGCACCCATAACTCCAGAATCCGGAAGTTTGTAGATAGGGTTGCAATTTTCGAAGCCTTATCATCATCCAGTCCGAGAATTTCTAAGGCTTTCTCCTTGTTGAAACTACCCAAGGAGTCTGGCAGAACATGCGAGATAAACTCAGCTTCCCCTTCATAATTCAACCCTACCAAGCTTGCAGCCTTGGTGTAAGATAGCTTATAAGTCTTGCCATACGATTTGAAGGAAAATTTTTCTCTATTGTCTTCCACGAAGAAAGCAACCGACTCATAAAACTCAACAAGCAAGTCTGGGTAAACTTCATCTTGGTTGCCAGTTTTTGATATCGCAACATCTTCCCAGCCATTGAGCTTGATATTCTTTGATATAATAGAATCATAGTTGCTGAAGAAATTCGGATGCACTAACCGCTCTCTGTAGACTAACCACTGTGAAATGGGCTTTGTTTAAGACATCTCTTGAGAAGCTAACTCTGCAGACATTCGGATTAGAAGTCTCTGAGAAGTTCGGAACTGAGAAGACTGAAGTTCGGAACTGGAAAACTGTAGTTCGGAACAGCCTTAAATCAGAGAGACAGAGCTTCAGCACGCAAGAGCTTGAGATCGATGTGGGACGAGAAAATAGGGTCCCCTTTATATAGGCTTTGGAATGACGGTTCAACTTCCTCGGTTGATCTAACGGTTTAGAATGATCTGAGATCAGATCTGACGGTTGAGAGGTTGAATCCGATCTTTTTGAGGTTTTATTAAAACAGAATTCAAGAAATTCAAAAAACCGAAAACAAGCTATAAGAAAATGCCAGCAAGTAAAATATGATTACGAAAACTTCAGTAAGGAAGTCATACCTTTCGGATTAGCTTAGGAAAGTTATTCGTAATGGGTAATGTAAAGACGACTACGAAAAAAAAAACTCAATACGAAAAACTTGATACGAAAAACTTGATATGGAAGATTCAATACGAAAGTTTTTCTATTATGAAAATACCAGTATGAAAATTTTCCATTCCGGAAATTTTCAATACGAATACTTTTATTCCAGAAGTATTTTGTATGGAAATATCCATTCTGGAAAATTGTAGTTCCGGAAGTTCCATTCCGGAAAATTTCGTTCCGAAAAAATTTGAAAACAAATTTTGAAAAACTTTGTTAAATAAACAAACAAATGTACTCCCCCTATGAAAAGGAGTTTATTACTGTGAGAAGATTTTTCCAACAGAAAGTTAATTAAGGAAGATTACCTTACGGTTATCATTCCTAACTTCTGTTTAATATATTCAAATCTATCAGAAGGTAAAGATTTTGTGAAAATATCAGCAAGTTGATCTTGCGTTCCGATAAACTGAAGAATAATATCTCCTTTAAGTGTGTGATCCCTAAGAAAGTGATGCCTAATATCTATGTGTTTTGCACGGGAGTGATGTGCAGGGTTTTTACTTAGAGCAATGGCACTTGTGTTATCACACAATATTTGAGTTTTAGTAAAACTCAAGCCATAGTCTGTAAGTGTGTGTTGCATCCACAACACTTGTGCACAACAACTTCCAGCTGCTACATATTCAGCTTCAGCAGTGGAGAGTGCAACAGAATGTTGCTTCTTGCATGACCAAGAAACTAATGAATCTCCTAAGAAATGACAAGTTCCGGATGTACTTTTTCTATCCATTCTACAACCACCAAAGTCAGCATCAGAAAAGCTTTTTAGAACAAAATCATTTCCAGAAGTATAAAATAATCCTAGATCCATGGTTCCCTTAAGGTAGCGAAAAATTCTTTTAACTGCCTTTAAGTGAGATTCCTTAGGATTGGATTGATATCTTGCACATAAGCATACTGAAAACATTAAGTCTGGTCGACTAGCAGTTAAGTAAAGTAGACTTCCAATCATACCTCTAAAAGATGTTTGATCTACTGGTTTCCCAGCTTCATCAAGATCTAAAGAGTTTGAGGTACCAATAGGAGTACTTATACTCTTCGTGTTGTCATAACCATACTTTTTAAGAAGATCTTTAATATACTTATGTTGAGATATGTAGGTTCCTTCTGGTTTTTGAGAAATTTGAAAACCAAGGAAAAATGTTAACTCACCCATCATACTCATTTCAAACTCAGATTTCATTAGACTAGCAAAAGAATCAGTCAAAGATTGCTGAGTTGAACCAAATATAATGTCATCAACATAAATTTGAACAATCAAAACATTTTTCTTATCTTTCTTTATAAAAAGGGTTGGATCTGCATTTCCCTTAACATAGTTATTTTGAAGCAAAAATCCAGTGAGTCTATCATACCATGCTCTTGGGGCTTGTTTAAGGCCATACAAAGCTTTGGTAAGTCTAAAAACATGATCAGGATGTTTTGTATCTTCAAAGCCAGGAGGTTGTTCAACAAAAACTTCCTCTTGAACATAACCGTTAAGAAAAGCACATTTCACATCCATTTGAAATAGTTTGAAATTAAAGAATGCTGCAAAGGCAAGTAGAATACGGATAGATTCAAGTCTAGCTACTGGAGCATAGGTTTCTTCATAGTCTATTCCTTCTTGCTGATTATAGCCTTTAGCAACAAGTCTAGCTTTATTTCTAACAATGACTCCATTTTCATCACATTTGTTTCTGAAGACCCATTTTACTCCAATAACAGAAGTTTCCTTAGGTCTTTCAACCAAGGTCCAGACTTTATTCCTTTCGAATTCATTTAGCTCATCTTGCATTGCTTTGATCCAATCATCATCACCTAAAGCTTCATCAGTGCTTTTAGGTTCTAGTTGGGAAAGAAATGCTAGATGTTCTACTTCATTTCTTAAGGAACTTCTAGTCCTTACAGGTTGATTTACATCACCAATGATACTATCACTGGGATGATTCTTAAGAAACATCTGATTTGAGTTTTGTAAAACCTGTTCATCAACATAAGGTAGAAAGTCTTCTGGGGTAAATGTTTCAGAAGTATCTTCTAGAACAATTTCCTTATCAGAAGGTTCTTCTAACAAAGGTTGACAATCAGTTTTTGAAAACACATCTGAAGATGTAAGTTGGGAAGTTTTAAAAACAAAAGGATCTGACTCATCAAATTTCACATGTACTGTTTCCTCAACAGTACAAGTATTTTTATTAAAAACTCTATAAGCCTTAGAGGTTGTGGAATATCCTAAGAAAATTCCTTCGTCTGATTTTGGTGCGAATTTATGTAAGTTATCTTTAGTATTCAAAATGAATACTTTGCAACCAAAAACCTTGAAGTAGGAAAGCCTTGGTTTTCTACCATTCCATAACTCATAAGGAGTTTTATTAAGAAAAGGTCTAATCAAAACTCGATTTATAGTATAACAAGCAGTACTTACAGCTTCAGCCCAGAAATGTCTAGCAATAGAATATTCACTCAACATGGTTCTAGTTATTTCTTGAAGAATTCGATTTCTTCTTTCAACTACACCATTCTGTTGAGGAGTTCTAGGTGCTGAAAAGTTGTGAGTAATACCTTTCTTACTACAAAAAGTTTCAAAATCAGAATTTTGAAATTCTCCTCCATGATCACTATGAATAGTTTTCAATGGAAGGTTTTTCTCATTTTTAACTTGAGCTCTAAAACTTTTGAAATAAGAAAAAGCTTCAGATTTCCTTGCTAGAAAATAGACCCAAGTAAATCTAGTGTAATCATCAACTAGAACAAACACATAGTATTTGCCTCCAATGCTTCCAGTTTGTGTAGGACCAAAAAGATCCATGTGCACCAACTGTAATGCATCGGTTGTTGAGACTTCACCGATTGACTTAAAACTAGATTTATGTTGCTTGCCATATTGACAAGGATCACAAACTTTAGAAGAATCAAATCTAAGCTCCGGTAGATCCTTAACTAGTTTCTTCTTAGAAAGTTTACATAGGTTTCTAAGATTACAGTGTCCTAGTCTTCTATGCCATAACCAAGAATGATCTTCCATTGCACTTAGGCAAGGTAAATCTTGGCTTCTTAGGTCTTCTAAGTTTAAGGTGTAAACATTCTCTTGCCTGTTGGCTGAGAGAATAAATTCTTCCTTGGAATTGTGAACTAAGCATTTATCATTCCTAAAATTCACAAGGTAACCTTCATCACATAACTGACTTATGCTAATGAGGTTGTGCTTAAGACCTTTAACAAAAAGAACATTTGAAATCAAAGTTTTACCTAAAAGAACAATATTACCAATACCAACAATCTCTCCCTTAGCATTGTCTCCGAAAGTTACCTTTCCTCCTTTCGTCTTGATAATTTTTTCAAAGAAGCTTTTGTTACCAGTCATGTGCCGGGAACATCCACTATCCATGTACCAAACATTGTTGCTGGAACTTTCTTTATTTTCCTGAAATTAAGAACAAAGTTAGACTTTCGGAATCCAAACTTGCTTGGATCCGAGATTTCTAGACAACAAAATCTTAGGTACCCACATTTTCTTGGAAAAATAAGCTTTATGAAAACCTAAGGATTGGGTTTTGTTTAAGGAACAATTTCTTGCCCAGTGACCACCACATTGACACTTAGTACAAAATGGGGCACTTTGAGGAACAAAATAATTGTTGCTGAAAACAGGTTTTGCATGGGTATAACCAAATCCGGATTTATTTCTTAAAGGTCGTATTTGAGAATACATCTTATCAAAATTTTCCTTACCATGGGTAAAGTTTGATAAGCACTTCTTTAAGGAAAAAATTTCGGACTTGAGTTTTACAACCAAGTTTTTATCTTCAAAATCATTAGTTTTGGAACTAGAGTTAGGCTCGAAAATATTTTTATTAGAAATTACTTTTTCTAACTCTTTAGAAAGTTTATTCTTCTCAGAACTTACTTCCTCAAGATTTTTTGAAATACTTTCAAAATCAGCATTTTTCTTATCAAGATCTTTAGAAAGATCTGATATCTCTTTTGTAAGAATAGAATTCCTAGAATTTGCCTTATCAAGTTTCTTGTTGAGTTTGGAATTCTCAATCTCAAGAAGTTCAGCAAATCTAGAGACTTCTTCAAAAGTAGGTAAAGTATTTTCCTCATCAGAAGATGATTCTTCATCAGAAGAGTTATAATACTTACTATCATTAGGATTTAAAGAAACATTGGTCAATGATTCAGCATTTCGTACCTTAGCCATAAGACAATGATTATCAATAGGTAATCTGGCTATAAGACCAAGATTCTTCTGTCCTGAAGATTCATATTCAGAAGATTCATCTGAAGAGTCACCACCACTGGCACTCCAGGTGTCATTAGCTTTCAAAACTTTCTTAGCTTTAGCTTTGTAATATTTCTTCCTGTTCCTGTCTGAATGCCTTTCCTTTCTTTCTTTCTTTCTGAGCATAGGGCAATCTGGTCTAATATGTCCTGCTCTCTTACATTCATAACAAGTAACTTCTCCATCTTTCTTATCTTTCCTATCCTTCTTCTTATACTTGGATTGAAAGTTTCTTTGTCCAGCTATCTTGTTCATCCTTCGAGCAAGATTGGCTAATTCATTTTCTGAAACTTCACTTTCACTAGATTCGGATTGGAAAATGACTTTCTTCGATTTGGATCTGGTTACTCTCTCAGGAGTCTTAGCTTTCATCTGATTCGAAGTTGTAGTAAAAGCAACAGTACCATTTCCATTCTTCTTCTTGATGTTGTCAGCATCTCTCTTCATTCTGGTCTCATGTTGTAGAAGAGTTCCAAATAATTCATCAAGAGTTATTTGAGTAACCTTCCTGTTCTCATCTATAGCTGTTCTCTTGGATTCCCACTCATTGGGCATAATGTCAATTATCTTGTCCACAAGAGCTTCATCATCTAAACCTTTCTCTCCCATAGACTGTAGACTATTGACGATTGTCATAAATCTTTGTTGTACTTTACAGATAGGTTCTCCATAAGGAAAATTAAAGCCATGATATTCAGCTCTAAGCATAGCTCTCCTAGTCTCAATCACTTTAGAAGTCCCAAAATGAGTAACCTCTAACTTCTTCCATATACAATTAGCTGCTTCACAAGAAGAAATTTGGCTATATATATTTCTGGTCATTGAACATAATAAAGTGTTGCGTACCTTGTAGTTGAGTTGATATTCTTGCTTCTCCTGGTTAGTAAAGGTTCTGACTTCCTTGTCAGGAATTTTGTAATCACCAGTAAGCATGACAAAGTTATCTACTCCAGTATTGATAACAAACGTCTTCATACGATCTCTCCAGTATTCATAATCATTACCATCAAATATTGGTGGCCTTGTAGGATTCAAATTGTCTATCGAACCAACATTCATTCCTGCCATACTTGAAAATAACTTGGAGACAAACTTGTTAATAACAAAAATTCGGAATTAAAAAGTTCGGAATAGGAAAAGTTCGGAATGGATAATCTGGAATGAAAAAGTTCGGAATTGAAAAGTGAGCAAGAAAAACTTGAACGTGAGTACAAGTATTTCAGTAACCTTGGCTCTGATACCAAATGTAAGAATGGTATAGAGTAAGAGGTTTCCAACCTCTGATACCAATTGTAGGATCGAAATATAATATGAGATGCTCAATATACAAGAGGGGGGGTGAATTGTATACTTTAAAAATTCCTTTGGAACCTTTAAAGTTAGTTATGAATAACTAGAGTTTCCTTAAGAAAAGGAAAGAACTAAGTTTAACAAAGTTAAACTAAGTTGATTCACAACACCTCTAACACCGAACTAAACTTGGAAAGAGATTCCAAAAGAAGGTTCCGGAAATATGGTTCCGGAATTTGAAACTTAACAAAAGTTACAATATGAGATTCTACCTTAAAGCGTATAGAATCTAAACTAATCAAAGTAAGTAAGGAAGTATAAGAAAATTATACTTTCCTTAAGATACAAAATGCAGCGGAATAAAACAAGTACAAGTAGAAGAACTACTAGTAACAAGATGATAGTCTTTTAACCCAAAGAGAAGGGTATCCAACAACCTTGGATAAAGGTCCCTTGATTTATACTTTCAAGCAAGTCTGTCTTACCCATACCAGGGTAAGCCCTCGATACGAAGATCGGTGTATCTGTCTTGCTATCCCCGCAAGCCCTCAACTTCAAGGTAGTTGGCAACCTCTATCTTTCTCGACAAGAAAGCCCTCGATCTTTAAGGTAGTCGGCACCTCTGTCTTTCTCAGCAAGAAAGCCCTCGATCTTTAAGGTAGTCGGCACCTCTGTCTTCCTATCCCCGGAAGCCCTCGAATGTAATCACCAACATTCGGAGTCGCACGAAGCTTTGAGAGTTAATAAGAGACTCTCTCTCTAGAAATCACTTCAACAGCATGTATGCACAAAGTTCAAATGTTCATCCATCCGTTTGTTGTGAGCTTTTTCAAATGAGCTCCTATTTATAGGTGAGGTCGGCTCCTTCTCCAACGGTCATATTTCCCTTAAAGTTCGGAGGGACCTGTACACGTGTCACTTAGACAACGGTTAGTTTATAACAAAATGGACGACATCGTTTTATAACAAAGTAAGTGTAACAGAAAGTACGACATCGTTTTAAAACCTAACATAAAGGTTCGGAATAGAAATTTCGGAGTGAAAGTTCGGAGTGAACAAATTCAGAGTGTATAAAACAATTATATCCAGATTCTGTTTAATGAGTGAATTCGGAATGAGAATTCGGAATAGGAATTCGGAATAGGAATTCTTCATCAGAAATCGTAATGAGAAATCGTCATCAGAATTCGTAATGATAATTCGGAATGAGATTTCTTCATTAGAATTCGTAATGAGAATTCTTCATTGGAATTCGTAATGAGAATTCTTCTTCAGAATTCGTAATGAGAATTCGAAATGGGATTTCTTCATTAGAATTCGTAATGAGAATTCTTCTTCAGAATTCGTAATGAGAATTCGTAATGAGAATTCTTCATTAGAATTCGTAATGGGAATTCTTCTTCAGAATTCGTATCCTGAATCTGGAATAGAACTTAGTCAGAATTCATAACCGGAATTCGGAGTGAAACTTCCTTATAGTTCTTGTCCAGAATCCGAACCCTAAAACAGAATGCTTTTTATCAGTTTTAATGATTCCGAGAAAGTGAATCCGAATTTCATACTTAAGAAAAATATTAATGAAAATATGATAAGGATAAATTTTTCTTATAAAAGCGTTTTTCCTTAAGAAAACATTTTTCCTTATAAAAGCAATTTTCCTTACAAAAGCGATTTTCCTTAAAGATAAGGTGTTTGTGATTTTCAAAACAAGAAGGAATGGAAAAGTCCTTATTGACTCAACAATATTCACTATATCCATCCATTATAAAATTTAAATAACTTCTCATTTCTAATTACCTATCAACCAATATTATGGAATTTTTTAGAGTCTATATTTCAATGATAAGGATACATTAAATGTTTATAAAAGTATGTCATTAATATATCAAGATTATTTTATGGTGATTCATAAAATTTCTCTAAACCTACAAAAATAATAAAAACACTCTCATAATAAATCCAGAATGATAAATCATTAATAGAAGAAGATACAATATTATTTAAAACCTTTGGCACATTATTATGGTCTCACTTCCGGGAAACAAATGTTCATCTATCATCAGATAGAAATGATGCAGTGATAAGAAATGAAGAATATGGAATATAATGTTAAAATTGAAGGGTGATTGTCTATATACATTAGGGAAGAAAATACCATGTTTATTATTATAAAATTAAAACCCATAGAAATGATTTTTTTCATTATTTATGAGTTTTAGTAAATTTGATATCCAAAAAATTGATGCACTTACACTGATATGTCATGATCCGACCTTTCAAGGACCGTATAACCAGCGATAAGCCATGTGTTACTATACCAATCCCACCTCCAATGGTCCTAGGTATGGAGACTACCACCAAGTAGGAATATCACACAAATGGCATGACTTATTCTAAGGTACATTCACACACACACACACACACATCAAAGACCATACAATTTTGAAAATTAAAACAGTTGATACCAATGAATGGATACATCAAAATCTCACAGCATAATATGAAAATAAAGATAGAAAACAAAAATTTCCAAATAAAATTCCACTAAAACTCATTAGAATTAAAACATTCTATAAAGACTGGATAACAGTCAATTGTGAATATTGGTACACACCATAGTCTATGTAGCCCAAACTAAGCTATGTATGCTCCTAGGACACTAAGAACAACATCTAACACTCGTACTTCTAAATAAGACATGTCATGTGTGGGAATATCCCATGAAAGGGGTAAATATAAAATTACCAAGTAGGAAACCTTGAAATAAACCAACATATATATCAAGATTGTTTTTATATCATCAAGAGGTCATGTGAAATCAATATGAGACATAAAATGATAGTATTCATATAAACATACAGTAGAAACTAAATATCAAGGTAGTCACTACCAAAATTCAAGCCTAAGATTATGCATGAGATTATATTACAAGATTCACTTGGGAGAACTTTGTCCATGAGTTTGATTACACTGATTATGTCTATACGAGATGTTGTGGTCATCGAGTCTCACTATAGGAAAGATAAACATTGGATGTCTTAAGAGATATATATGTAGATGAGGATCACACATAGAGCCATGGGGTAATAGAAAACAACCTAAAGTAGAATAATGTTCTAGGTAAGGGATCAATTCCTGTGCAGTTTTTCTCATGATGATACCAGGAACCCTAAATTTGGTTGAAGATGATAAAAGATCTCACTCCAAGAATCATGTGGGGAAACTGAAACACAATATGAAATAAGTCCCATAGAGAGGATCACAGTCCAATTATTTGAATGTAATTCCATACTATTCCATCGTAGTAGAGGATAGGGGGAATGTTCCCTAAAGAAACCGATATATGTTAAAGTGATGAATGGATCTAAGCCTTCTATGAAACAATTACATATTGTGTACCTATAACCTCAGACATTCCCATGTCCATACCCTTGTACCACGACCTTTCTGGTGTAAACATAACCATAGCTATGTACGTGTCCATGTCCGAGTTTATGGATCAGCCTGTGTACTCAATTCAGGTCATGTACCTAGAATTTCCCATGTTCTTATTCATCACTAGATACATACTGATCAACCATGTCATGTCACATAGCATTTGATACTTTATTTTATGGGGAAACACATGTGCCGCAGGGAGGGCCCTAGACGACATGTCTTTATGGATTACACCATATACCATATACTATCCTCGATTCCTATTTTCCTTAATGCTTCTGCATCTACTCTTTCAGCCTCTGATCTAGATATTAATCATAGTTGTAAACATGGATCTAGTCTTAGTGAACATTATTTTCAACACTCACTCGAATCCATCCACCTGATTCACAAGGAAAATCATATGACTCACCTCCCATTAAATAAAATCAAATCCCACATGAAGAAATATGATTTAGACCTAATATATCATCACTGTCATCACTGAAGGATTCCATCATCACCACTAAACCTTATATATAGAATTATTCTGTTTTGATGTAGAATAGATATCCAGTGATTTATTACCGGGTATTTATCGAACTGATGGTAAAAAAACATCGATGAAGAAATCATGATAAAGGAGAGAATAAATAAATAAAATATGAACATAACTAATCTAATGTTTATGTTGATCTCGATTCACTATTTTTAGAATAAAAATGAAGAGATAATAATTAAACCACAAGAGAAATCCCAAAATTCCTACCAAATTATCCCATACATGGAATAAAATTAGTCCACGAATCAATCTGTTATTTGATTGAGTCTATTTTATTATAGTTTACGAATATATGGATAAATACACATAAAAATATGATTTCGATCAATCACTAATAAATAATGATCCTACATTATAGTCTTTGGTGTGATCCACAAGCTGCATTGTCATTGGCGATATGTGTTATACTACGGTTGAGGTTTCATAATCCCATCATCACCAACACTCCTCCAACATCGATTCCTAATTCTGAGGGTTATGAGGATAACTGTAGGAATTTTCTATAATTATCTTTAAATAAATCATCATAGGTCATTTCATCAAAGTAAAATTATAATAATAAAATAATTAATTTATACCTTCTTTTGTGTCTGTGACGACTTTATCAAAAATGCCCAACGTTGAAAAAATTATGTCATACATGGGATAATAATCACCCTATAAACACAATAATCATATCATATTTTTGATCCAAGACCCTTTTCAGGATCTATTCCACTATTTTAGGAAAAATTCTCATTCTTGATGATAATATATTTAGTATTTTTAAAATATCAATTTTACGCCCACTATGCCTCATAATATTGTACCATCTCAGCGTCTAAATCTAACAATATTAAAAGATATATTCTAAAGCATTACATGAAAAAAGTGGTACATTATATGATAATTTTTTGGGAACAATGACCTTATAGGCTAGTACTCACCCTCAATATGTTTATCCACAATATTATTACTCTTTAATCCAATTTAATTCTAAATGTCATGTTAATATGAATTGAACTCCCTTTTTCAATTGAAAACATAAATATATCTAAAAATATAATCAATTTCTATGTCAAAAATGATATGTTTTAACAAAAAATATAGTGTTTTTATAACCATAAAACCATCAATCATTTATCCTTGAAAGGTATAATGACTCATGTTTTTAAAAAATTTAAAAAATTTATTGTTTTCTAATTAATCACACATAAGATCCTACAAATTGAAATAATATTAAATTTAAATTCCCCCAATAAGTCATGTGTATAATTTAACTATAATTACATTAATGGAAAAACAAATTGTGTATCATGTATTGTTATGTTCATAATTTTAAAAATCATAGTTCTTCAATAAAAATCATCATCCATCACTTTAGTTTATTAAATTAATTTTTTATAACTTAAACATGTATTTAAAAAACAAAACATTAATTATATTAATGAATATATATCTTTGATATCATTATTATTCTCATAATCTGGATGAAAAAATAGTATAAATAAAATTAAAAAATGTCATAAAGCATAAATATTGTCACTTTTTGTGCTCATATGCATTACCAAGAATATGAATATCCCATAGACCTTTTTACAATATCCCAAAATTTTATCAATAGAATCTCCATTTTTATAACTATGTCACAACACACATGAATCACATAGATAAACCAATAAAAACATTATTCTCATAAATAATGAATGAAATAAGTTGTATTTATAGAAATTATGGAAAATATACTCTTAGAATAGTAACATGACCATAGGAATAGTAATATATCCATTAAGAATAGTAATATATCCATTACAATTGTAAACTCTCATATAAAATTATAAATAAATTATACATATATTATAATTTAAAATATGAGATAACTAATCATGGTATAAGTTTTTAAAATTATAAATAAAATGTAGTTTATTTTGTAAAATGTAAATGTTTATTTATAATTTTATAATTAATATAATTATTTAAATGAAAAATTATCTTCATAAAATAGATTCATACATTTATATTATATTTTACTATATTTATAATAAAATTTCACGAGCACTTAATTAAATTTTCAAAGGGTCATAAAATTGATTATTATCTGGAAATTAGTTTTTTAGAATAAATAATGAATTAATATATAAATTAATATTTAACATATTTAGAAAATTATTTTCATAAATTAGAGTCCATTTTTAAAATATAAATGTTTAAAAGTTGTTAGGGTAAGTTTTTTTGGGATTTTTTAAAAATAGTAGAATTTTTGTTGGAAAGTGGAGTATGGAAATTTCGGGAATAAGATAAATACATTATTTTTTGAGTCATTGATGATGTGTGGATTATTTAAGAACCCATTATCTAAAAATATATTTCTTTATTTACTATATTTAGTCATATTAGTCAACACTGTTGATTATCTTGAGCCATAAAAATAAACTAATGAATATAATAAAAAATACCCATTTCCACACATTATAAATAAAACCCTCACCACATATTTTCTTCACACCTTATAATAATTCTATATTGAATTAATTATAACTAATTACTTTCACAAGCCTCTTACCCACATTAAAAATACAATGCTTTAAACAATAGATCAAACTGAAGTGCGTTAAGGAAGTTTTCTAGGAGACCACATTCAAGGGGTACAAATTTCAATCCTTCTATGTTAATTTAATTTATTTTCTTATCATTTCCTAACCTACCGTATCCAAAGTAGTAATATAACTCCAGTATCATATATATACTATAGTTTCATGATTTTATATTAATACTCATCCTCAAATCTCTTATCTTTTCATTTTATTCTAAAAATAAAAACATTGTTTGTGAAATGTCGGTTCATTGCCTTCATGGATGACAATTTTTCATTTTCGTTTAAAATATTTAAGTATGGTAAAAAAATTATTATTGTTAAAAAAACCTAATATGTATATTATAACTTTTATAAAGTTTTGGAACTAATTTTTAGATATAACATTAAATGAAATGAAACTAGTTCTTGATGGTTGGAATAACCTTAAAAATCAACTAAACGTTTATCATTAACATTTATCAAATGAATCATCCTCATACCAGGAAACAAAATGATATATGAGACCATTTAAACTTCTATAAGTTCATTAAGAAAAAATAATTTCACTTATGTATAATTATTCCCATTTTAAATGATCTTCCACAATTATACACAATAAGACTTACTATGAATCCCTGAATGCGAAGCCACCCAGATCGACAAAATTGTACTCTATAACTAATCAAAATGTATATTAATATAATTTTTAAAATTATAATAAATTAAATATATTTATAATATTTTATCAATTAATTAAGAAATTAATCTAATTAGATATATAGGATACTAAGTGCAAGGGTAGAATGCATTCTTATATAAGGTAAGGGGATTCTCGAACCCAAATCCCTTTCTTTGGGATATCCCTCTTCATGAAACAATTTAAAGTATATATTACTTTTATGTTCCTTAAATATAATATATTTCTTTTACCATTTTATTTTTGGGGATATAAATGTTTCCGACATTTATTTATGAAAAATATAAATATTTTCCAAAAGGAACATTCTTTCTAAAAAACATCTTAACTCCTATTATATTTTTCGTTTTTCAAGAATGACGATTCTTATACCAAATACATTTTCACTTTTTCATTTTAAAACCAGTATTTTATTCATTAAATGATAACATAATAAATTATTATGAAACCCATTCCTTCCCAAGGGTATTTCAAAACTACTATTGTTATACATACTTTGTGGCATGAATGATTATGCAAATATTATGATGTGATGGGTTATAAAAAAATTATATATACATCCAATTCATTGGGTAATATGATGTATCTCATGATATAATGTGTAATATGGATTAATGTGTTGCTAATTTGATTTTACAAGGGTGAATTTATGATTACACACATATGCTATACATGAACATGATGCTAGCTTTGTTCCCAACTATGTGTGGTATTTTACCACTAAGATGTGATGTTTCATTTTTATCCATTTTGATGTTACATGACTTAATCCAATGTTTCTGTCATGATGTTTTTGATGAAAATATTATTATCATACGATGGTTATAATTATACCCACTAATGTTATAATGATTCATTTACCTTATTAATCCTCTTACTGGGCTTTTTGCCCACCTTTTATCTTTGAGGTATATCCCCATGTGACTATGTGTACTAAAGAGAACATGAAGTTTATAAGGATAAAGAATAATATTTTCAATAAATGTTTATGTTTTATTATGTACAAATTGTATATGTTCCTAATATTCCCAAGACAACAAACCTTGGTCATAGATCATAATGTTATAATGTTATTTATCCTAAAAATTTTATAAATATTCATGTAAGAAAAATAAGCGTCATTATTGTTGGTATTAAAGTACAATTTAGTTAATTAGGGAATTGGTATTAGATAATGTTATTGAAAACGCTTATGATAATACTATGAATTTTGTAAAATCCAAAAAAAATTGATTTAGAAAAATGATAAACATTGGGATCCCATAATATTTGCCTCAATAGTTAATTACACCAAAGAGTAAATTATTTATTCATGAATTGTTGACTGAAATTTTGTAATAACCATTTCTATCATTGAAAATGGTAGGGACTAGGATAAACTAAGCCAAAACCTATGTTAGGTATAATAAAATCATTACTCTAATGATATATTTAATGTTAGGGTATGTGGAGTTTAAAAAATCATGAAAATACTTAACCAATTGTATTAGGCTATGAATAAAATCCTGAACCTTGTGGAGCGTCCCGTATCACCCAAGAAGGTGAAACTAGACATTTAGTATTTATGTGGAAATTTCCAAAAAAAAATTGCATCAATCATCAATTTTTATACATTAACATTACATCGTTTTTTATAGAATACTTGATACATTGCAAAAAAGACGACTAAAGACCATATAAGTTCAGTGCCTTTGGAAACATGGAAATATAAACATCGGTGTGTAAGTGAGCTAATTTATCTCCCACTAGCCTCTTTATAACTAGAACCTTTCTCATACACATCATAGACAATACATTTATGTATAACCTTGGGAAATGAGATATATAAAGGGGGGAGATAAAATGCTTAGTATGGGTAAAAAATGAAGATTTGTAAACATAAAAATGAGAATAAGGGTATGAGAATGTGATCATGATAATTGAATATCATACAATATATATTGAAGAACATAAACATGATTAACGAAATAAAAATTGGTAGTTAATTATACATGAATCATAAATGAATCAAGAGTATAATCCATGATAGAATAACATAAGACTAACGCATGGAATTTGTGACATACGCATTAACATGTAATTTGATTCCATTCAAGTCAATTCGCATTTCCCAAAATTATCAGGGCAGTTCATGGGTCCTACACCAACTGGGTGAGGAACACCACCATCCTAGTGGGTGGAGAAGGAAAATAAAATAAAAGAGATTCTAGAAGGATGTTAACTATTCTTTAGGTAACTTTTGTTCGTTTTCACCAAGGGAATCCTTGGAAATATTTGTACAAAAATAGAGGCAAAAAAAGAATATATGGAATTTTGAATTATATTTTAGAAGCCTTTAGTGAATCCAAATGGCTTCGTTGGTGCAAATAAGGGGGGTCCCTTTTTATAGTATAGGAGGAGTGGAATTATTTTAAATATAAAAATGTAAACACTATTGATAGGTCTCCCTTACTTTATTTCCCCCCAATAATTTTCGATTTTTTATAAAAGGTGTGTCATTTTATAAATATTCCCAAAAAAGGAATTTTTACAAGTTTCTATGTTATTTTTCATTTTAATATGAAAGTACAACCATTAATTTAATAATTTTTTTCTTAAATCGTTGTAATTAATTTCAATTACTTTCACTAATATTTTAGGTAAGAAAAACTATGTTGACTTATTAGACATTATAAATTATTCTTATGCCAAATATGGGGTCAATTTTTACAAATAATAGTAAAATAAGTGGAAGAAATCATTTAAAAAATAATCCCAAAGATCTGTTGTGACAACATGGTTTTAAGAAAAAATGTTCAAATGATTGAAATTTTTCTATAATCAACTTCAATGTGAAATTGGTTGAAATGATTTCAATTGTATTAATTGATGTAAAATTCATATAATTTTACTTTAAAAAAATTAAATTATAAATTAACAAAATAAATAAATTTGATGAAAAAGAGGATTTGAATTAAAATTCAGTATTTTTCACTATTCTTAAAAAATGATGTTTTCTAGAAAGATCTGAAAAATTCACCCTGATATAATTTATGAATTAATAACTCAAAATTTAATTTAATTTTATAAATTTAAATTTCTAAAATTTTCTTAAATTAATGTTATTATTTTTTATAGAAGTGAACACTGTAGTTCATTTAAGAAACTAGTATTTTAAGAATAAAAAGTGTTTACCAACATTTATACGTTGTTTTATCAATATGTTATAATTATATAAAATAATTATAAATAATATTTTAAAATTATGTATTACTATTCTAATTACTATGTTTAACAGATATTTTGTAACTATCTCATTTAAATAATTATAATAATAAAAGGATGTTTCATAGAGACGTTGTGTTTCGTGTAATGCTTGATAAGTCAATGTTGTGGGTAGGATAAGATTAAATTGGTGTAGAATATAATGGATTTTGAACATGGTATAGTGTTAAATGAAATAAATAAAATAATATCAATTCATTTGAAAATAGGTTCATAAAAACTCAGGGTGTTACACACATTTAGTATATCTTTTAATACACTTTTTCTGGAATAGTGGTTTAACTAAATATAGAAGATATATTCTCTGATTGAATATTTTGAGATGGAAATGCAGTATCTAGCCATATATTGTTGATATAGGTAATCCGATCAGTGATGGGTATTAATATCCAACACCAAGATAAAGGATGAAATAGAAGATATGGAATGGGAAGACAATAAGAAAATATTTCATAATAATTATTTACATTGAATTATCCATACAAATATAGAGAGATAATATACAGAGTTGAATCAAAATTAAGTTCAATCTATCATTTCTTATAAATAAAACCTTTTAAGGCCTACAATATATTCCACAGGTTTTGTAATAAACAATGAGAGAAATATAGATATATTTTTTAGTGGTTTTAAACTGCATCTTCAAAATGCTCTATATATCTAACTCTTTAAGGGTTTTGAATAAGTAGTTAGATGTGATATCAATGTAGAGATGGTGTTTATAGAAAGGTACCATGGATATAGAGATATAAAGAGAATAATAGAGTTTTAAATTGGTGGGTTGAATAAAAAGGATGGAAGAGGATCCAACCAACCACGTGTTAAAAGTGTGGGAGGAAGCATCATGGGAACTACCTCAAAGGAATAGGGAAATGATTCATGTGTGGGACATAAGACCACCATGATAATGAATTTTGACGAGACGTGAAGATTCTTACCAACACAACGTAGGAATGTATGAAACCTCATAATTCACCACCTATGATTCAATACTTAAACTATATGGAGAAAGGGAACTATTAAAGACAGTGCACCAATTCTCTAGTCATTGAGGGTAATCAACATCTGTCACCACCAAAGCTAAAGGATCAAAGGAATTATTATTCCATCACAATTGCTGATGTGGAGTAAGAAAATTATATTTTATATGGTATATTCCTATTAACTCAAGAATCAAAAACTAACTTGTTGTCTTTCTGTTCTACACATTCATTTATATCATAATTTTTTCCCAACACTATTGAATTGAATCCTCAAAACTATAAAATATAGATATCTGTAAAGACACATAATTGTGAAATCATTGGAACCCACATGTTGGACTCTTCTCCTATCAACTCGTGGTGTTAATTCCCTATAAATAAGCACACCTTTCTCAAATGGTTGAGTCAAAGGAAGGTCTCAAAAAAGAGAAAACTCAAATTTTGAGGGAATATAGGGGTGTGCATGCCGAAGAGTTACCTATACAACCCTCATATGATGAGGTAGATTTACAAATATAACTTATACATAGTGCAAATCATATCTCATGATTTTCCTATAGGATGTACACTATCAAATTAGAGGAGGTAAAGAATCATTTTCATGAACATTTGATCAAAGGGATCATATACCCCAGTTGATAATCATGGGGTGCGTGGGTGAACATCATAAAGAAAAAGGATGGATCAATTAGGCTCTATATCAATTATTGGGAGCTCAATAATTTCACCATAAAGAAAAAGAATCATATTACAAGGATTGAGGACTTATTCTATCAACTACAAAGATATAAATAATTCTCAAAGGTTGATCTTAATTATGGATATCATTTACTGAAGGTAAATAAGAAATTTATTATGAAGGATTATTTCTATACAAGGTATGGGAATTATGAGTTCCTAGTGATTCCCTTGAGACGTAATAATTCCCATATAGTCTTAATGCATTTGATAAATAGAATCTATAATGACAACCATGAAAAATTTTAGGTAGTTTATATTTATGATATACTCATCTACTACAAGATAATAAGGAATGTAAAGAACATATAAATATTTTATTGGTGAGATTAAAGAATAGGAAATTGTATTCCATGTTTAGAAAGTGTTACTTTTGGATGCATCATGTCACATTCTTGGGGAAAATTATCAAAATTTAAGGAATTTATATGTACCATTAAAAAACATTTATGAATAGACCAAACTAACTATTTTCATGAAATCCATAGTTTTCTATGATTATTAGGGTACTAAAAATTTTTGTAAGATATTTCACATGATTTTATATATCTATAACAATTTTAACATGAAAATGGGTAAATAATATTTTGATGGAATAATGTTAGGAATTATTCTAGAAGCTCAATAAGCGGCTAATCATTGCACCCATACTCAAACTTCCAAAAAGTGGATAAGGTTTTGTGAAATAAAGTGACACCTCAAATAGAGGATTAGGTTGTGTATTCATGAAGAATGATAATTTTATATCATTTACCTTATGGAAACTGAATATCCATGAGAAGAACTACCCAACACATGATCTGGGACAAGAAGATGTTATATTTTTCATGAAAATCAGGATGCACTACCTCACTAGTGACAAGTATGACATATATATCGATCACAAGAGTCTAAAGCATATAGTCACATATAAGGAACTGAACATGTGTCAAATAAGATGGTTAGAGCCAATCAATGACTATGATTTCTTTATTAATTAGCATTCAAGAAAGGCCTACGTGGTAGATGATGCTCTTATGAAAAAATATCATACTTCATTATCCCAAATGTGAATTGAGAGAGACCCTGTATTTATATATATGAAAGGGATTTATTTTAAAATAATAATGGTAAAGAATAAATCATACCATTCCCAAATTATGAAAAAATATTCATCTAATAAAATATCAAGGATGCACAATGGTATTATATTGAACTATATAAGAAGTTGAAAGAGTTTAAGGAAGGTAAGATACATGTGTTCCATATCGATAATGATTGTGTAATTCATGTTGGAACTCAAATTCGTGTGCCTTCCACACCTTAGATAATGATGGCGTTTTTTGATGATGCACATAGATCATTTTCTCTATCCCCTGGATATTCCAAGATGTACCATGATCTTCAAGATAAGTTTGGGTGTGACATAATTAAGAAATAGATTGTGAAGTATATCCCATGATGTTTTTTATGTCAGAATGAAGAGAAATAGAAGTACAAATGGATGATGAAACCATTTCCTATACCCATGTGTAAATATGAGAATATCACCATGGGATTTGTCACTGGTGTTTCCAAAATTTCCACCGAGGCATTATGCCTGGGTCATCAGGTTGACACTCATTAAAAATTCATTATACCCCACATTCCTAATTACTAATGGTGTGGGACATTCATAACTTCTTCCAAGATCTGGGATATCAGTTCCTCCTTTTATGGATTCCTCCTCATAAAACATCACCAAGTCTAAGTATCCTTTATAGATTAAGATGTTATTTGTGAAACCCATTATTAATTTTATCTCTTCATGGACATAGGTTAACTATGTTACTCTTATCAAGACATTCGATGTTGTAAAGTCAGGGTAGAAACCTTCAACTAGGGGAGTAATCCCACTAGGTATCGATGGAATGTCTGAAAACTAGAACATTAGAACACCTATATTCATCCTCATCAGAGGGATTCATAAGGGCAAAAAAAACCAAAGGCGTTCTACATTGATTGTGGTGTATCTTATGCTATAGGCATGTCTTCAAGTTTTTCCTTAGCATCCCATGTTTAACATGTGGTAATCTATAAGATTAATGTCTAGAAAAGATGGTCCGAACTGATCAAAAAACGTGTGAAGTTGGATCAGATAGGCACATCCCTAGGAGGGAGAACTTAGAAGGTTTACCATATGTGTAGATTAGAACACCCGATAAGATTAGACACAAGGGAGTGCGTCTCAAAAACAGAAGTTTTCACACCATGAAGGATGATCTGAATGCCACAAATGGAAGATCAAGAAAACTACACCCTATAATGAGGAACACCAATGTTTACCATTGGTTGGGATTGAACCTCAGGGAGGCTTCCTATATACCATGTTTTGAAGGCAGGGATCAAAACCCACATTGTTTAGGATGGAGGAAGAGAATCGGGGTGTGCACATGGACAGTGACCCAGGGATATGCTAAGTGATTATGCATGGTTAGCGGCCCAAAACAAGAGGATTTCTCTTGTTTGGATGATTTTGGATTGTGTAGGTATTACAAATGGTTAGCTTCCTAGGGGATACAAGATGCTAAAATGGGATGAATGAGGATTACGCACTAAGACGACCCATGTGGATGGTGTAACATCTCTTTGATAATGATGAAGCGACGAAGCATATGGCTAGGGATTACAAAATGAGATGACACAAATGAGTGGAATAATCCCACTAGTATGTGGTGGTGTGGGTAAGGATAAGGATGTATTATGAAGGACGGTTGAAGTGGTATGGGGTAAATGAGATGGAATCGATGTTGAGATGACATTGTTGGGCTTGAGTGTAGAGACCCGAAGCTTGACGTACATAGACTTTACATTACTTTTGCGGAATACTTAGTACATAACAAAAACACACACACACAAGGATCGTAATAGTTTAGTGTCTTTGGAAACTCGGAACGTAATCTTCTAATCGTGGTGAAAGATCTTCAATATCTCCCATAAAGATCTTCCCTTTTTTTACCTAAAACCTTTCTTTATATCCTGGGGAAAAGAAAACATAAAAGGGTGAGCTCAAATGCTCAGTAAGGGTATAAAAAAGAAAAATAAATCACATCATATTCCTAAGAACATAACTTTTGGAAATCTTAACCTGCAAAAGAGAGCATAATTTTAATAACATGGGATAAATCATAGTAGTGAAATGAAATCCCAATAATCATAACTTAAAACATCAAACTTTGTGGCATACACACATAATCATAGAGAATCATTTCTTGTTAGTCAAGACTCATTTACAAGACTATCTTAGTGGACAAAGTCCCTTTTTGAATCGAGTAACCCTCGTTTCAGTCCTGTTTCACTGAACCGGTATAACCTACCATTTCAGCCATGTCTATCTCATGAGATGTAAAATCTTTACCCAATGCATTGGAGGGAGATATAGGTCCCACCCATCTTATAATTAATCCTTTCTTATGTGTGCCACATAATCATAAATCATACATCATCGCATAACACATGTAACAAAAATGAGATTCTTGAAACATCATGACATCATAAAACAATTCATATAAGATAAAGGAATTCATAAAAATATTTCCATCACAACATAATCAAATCCATGTATTAATAGGGATAAAAATAGAACCCTTTTATTATCTTAGATGGAAAATAATTTTGATAAAACATTTGAACTCCATTCTTAAGTAAAATATCCTTTCTACTTCAAAAAAACACTTTTCTTTTCTTAACATGTCATACAATTATAAACTAAAAGAAGTTGATTAAAAATAAACTTTGAAAACATGTAAAGTAAGCTTATTTGAAATAAGGTTTTAAAAATCCATTCATTCTGTATATGTTAAAAAAACATTCTTCCCGTACTTTTGTCGGAAAAGTCAAAAAAAGTACCTCGTACGAAAAACATCAAAAGATTCCTTTCATACCTTTTACTAAAACTCACCGAAGGGTAAAATTGGATATAAACTATTGTAGAAGGTTTGAAATAATATTACATATTTATGAAACATTGATGTGGATGATAAAATACACCCCAGTAAATACTTACGAATAAACAATCTCGGATAAAAATGAGATTGTGATATTTCCCTTACCTTAGGTCCGATTTGCTTTGTAAGTGTCTGAACCTCCTCTTCTTTGGAACGCCTCTTTGAATCCTCCACTTACGAAACTAAGATTGGTCTTTGAAGAAGACCATGACCTAGAGGATTATACTAGGGAAGTGTAGAAGGGATTTTAGCAGGGGTTGGCCGAGCTTGAGTGCTCAATTTGGTGTGAGGAGGAGGGGGAGGACGTGCCCTTTTATAAGGGAGGAGAGGGGAACCCTAGGAATATCTCAAAATATTATTTTATATTAAAGTCAAAATCGGTTTATAATGGTTCCAAAGGGTCTTATTTAGAAGCTAAAGTGGGGATGGGTCGAAATCCTATCAACCAATAGGATTTAGACATGTTTAGGGTATTATTTTAACCTTATCAATTAGATTTAACTCTAAGTTAAATAATTTAACTTTTACCGTCTCTTTTTGTTTTCTTTCAATATATGGTTAATACAATTACTATAACATGCCAAAAGAACCCCAAATTGTTTATTATTAATATATATATCCTTATCTAAGTCATTTGGCCGAACCTTAGATTTTTAGGAATAAATAACAATTAATAATATAATATTTGATTTAAAAACTATTTTGTGTCAATTTTGACACTATTTGATATATGATTTTTGTGAAAGTCATAACAGAATTATATGTTCGAACCAAGTTTATTAAATCAACAATAATATATCATAGTGACCTATAAAATTAGTGTAATTCATAAAAAGTCTCAAATTACATTTATTTTGGTGTTTATAACATCAATTATGTCAATATTTCATAAATAAGATAATTACTGCATCATCTTTGTGTCATAAATGAATTAACTTATTTGATGTCTAGAAATTACAAATAAAATACCATTATGTAGGAAATATTTTTATCTTTCTAATGAATATTTACAATCGAATTTATCTTATGTAAAACCCTATATTAAAAATGTTTTAGTAAATAAACTTTGATTTTAACTCTTTTAACTCTTCTTTGAATTAAATAATAATAAATGTCCTAATCAATCCAAGTGGGCCTAAATGATAATATTTTACACTTAAGGTTGTTTTTGGTCGAGATACACTTGTCCAATAGAATTAGGACATGTGTTAGGGTAATATTAATATCATTCTTACCCTTAATTACCCTATTTACTTTTAACCGTGGTAAATAAAAGTAAAAAGTTACTATTCACCAAAAAAATATTTTCATCTCATTGAACCACATTTTACTTACTGACATCAACCGTGTCTCTCGGATTTTTGAAATTCCATTCACAGAAGCGGTAAAATTAAGTTTTATGACAAATTCAGTTTTTTAACTACCACTTAGTAGTTTCACTATTCATCAAAAATTGATGTTTTTCAGAACAATGCCAAAATTTCATCCTAAGATATATTTCATATTCCGAATTCAAAAATGAAGTCTATTTTACCAAATTCATAACATAGAAGTTGCATTAATTAATTTTATAATTAAATCCCGCTGTTAAAACAAATAGCGTGTTTTTAGGAAACAATATCTATCAAAAGATTGACACTTGATTATGTCTGGTTTAATTGTGAAATTACAACCAATGACCAACATTGTATTAAATTGTAAGAATGTATTCTAAATATACTTTAAAACCACTCAAATTAATAATTTATCACTATTAATTATTTCGATTAAAAAGTTGTTTTTAATTAAAATTTAGTAATTTTCACTATAAATCAGAATATGAAAGTTATCCGAAAAGTACCAAAATTTCACCCTAAGCTAATTTCGATATTCCGAATCCAAAAATGAAATCCATTTTGAAAAATAAAATTTACAAAATTTCAAAAAGTGGTTATTACTATTCATAACGGATAGTTTTAATAACATTTTAATAGCATATCGCTGTTTAGTGAAACTCGTTATTGCGTACTATACACGCTATCGAGGAAGGTCGCGATTGCGTATAATACAAGGCAAGTCAAGGATGCGTGTTGTGCAAGCTCCTTTTGGTGTAGCGTACAACACAAGACATTAATAACAAAAAGAATATTTTTCATAAAATCTCGGGCTGTTACATTCTACCCCCCTTAAAATGAATTTCGCCCTCGAAATTCGTCGGGGTTATAAATAGTTTACTATTCGAAAGTTTCATTAATAGAAACCCACATCGTAAAAACAATACCAAAACTTGGGTTTAAAAACTAAAGTATGAAATGTAACGATTACCCAAATAAACTAATCACTGGGTTTCCACATAGGTGAAAATATGGATATGGAAGAAAAATCTAACCATCATGTTCTGATGGAGAGTGGTAGAGAACTTGGCTATGGAAAAGCCAACAATCACAAATCCATAAATTTGTGACTATCTAAGGTACTATCCGATTCATCAGGTATAAGATCACTAGGACAACATTTTTTTTTGTTTTCAAGATCGTTTCCCTAAAGTTGAAGAATTTGAATTCGAATAAATACTTACTTTATTTTGGTACAGTCGCACTATTGTTCGTGCCTTGACCAATTTCCACTTCATCTCTTAAATAAATGAAGTTGAATTTGTTATTCGTGAAGTGTTAGCAGATCATGTGATAGAATGACGGGTCATTCCATCTGTCTCAAACAAAAGGTTAGCAAAAATTATATACATAAGTCGATCTATAGTGAGATTAATCATATATGGTTCCTAAAATGGACTTATACTTCATATATCATACTGCTTAATATAATAAAACTAGTTTCTACTAAACAGGGACTTCCTGTAGGCCAGTGGTAGGTGATAAAGGCCAGTCGCACTTCAGTTGTGGGTTCGATTCCCACAGCCTTGTCCGAAGCGATGGGCTGGCACCCGTCCTGCAGGTTATCCTTTTTCTAAAACTACATTACTATAACATCCCATCAATAATATCGAAAAAAAACTTCTATCCTTAAACAATACTCACTTATGTCCAACATAATCCATTTCAATCTTTAGGCTTATCCATAATACTGCAGTCCACTCTCATAACATAGTGAAAACGATTACCAGAGATTTAATACCATCGTTGATCCCCATATATAATAAGATGTCTTGTTGGTCACATTCCAAACATTCAAAGTCCTTAATAATGTATTCTCTTGAATACCCATTGAACCATAGTGAAAACTTGAATGCATTTAAAAGTTAACATTTTCACATACCAAAATCCTCAAAATTCTATATACTCAAACCATGATATCACTTAGTCCTTATATCAATCATGAGCTCATGAATACTATCAAACATTTAATTTTCCCCTTATCCCTTCATTATGCGTATATCATCTACATTCCAAAAATATCTGAATAACCTTTCATGGATACTGGTAACATTAATCATACACTTTCAAAACACAAGGAAAGACAACAGTGTAACAATCCATAGATGTCTCTTTATTCCATAGTAGCATGAGATTACTTATACAAAATTACACATGATAAACATGTAATCATTCCACTACATTCATAAACCATTGACCGAGCTTCAAAAATTCTTTCATCTCACATATCATTTGCAGTCTCTTCATCATCATCCACATAAATACTACCCATATGACCATACTGATTCTCTTCATGAGTCTTTACCTTAGGGAATTTGTTTGCATAATGCCCATACATTCCACATTTAAAACACTTAACCATTTTTGATGTCGTAGCAATACCATTATCCTCATCCATGGTGTTAACCGACCCTTTTCCTTTGCACATACTTGCTTTGTGTCCTTCTTTTCCACACCCAAAGCATATTCCAGTTCCCTTGAAACATTCTCCTTGATGCCTCTTCCCACATGATTTACATAGGGGAAATTGAACTTTCTTTCCTCTATGATCATCATGGAACTCCATCTTTCTCTTATTAGTCGAGTCAGGAAACTTACCAAATTTTACTTTATTGATCATATTATGAGATTGATGATTCGGTATAATAATGATGTTTAGACATCCAAATCCCATTTCATTTGGTTGCTCATGATGAATATCATTCCATTGTCCATTATATCATCCATTATTGTGAATCATCCTGTTTCCAGCCATTTTCTAAAACCCAAACAGAATAGTGTGAGAGGAAAAATAATGCTAGGGAAAAAAACATAGTAAAGGGGGAGTACCCTTAATATCTAACATCTTAGGTTAAATTATAAGATCGTTATCGTAGTTCTAAGATTATATCCTATACGTATACTTATCCTTAGGGACATCCCTAGACATACCTTAGAAATATCTCTAGGGGTCTCACTAACATTTTCGTATCCTAGTTTCCAAAGGTTGACTAAACCTTTCCTCTGATACCAACTGTAGAGACCCGAAGCTTGACGTACATAGACTTTACATTACTTTTGTGGAATACTTAGTACATAACAAAAAAACACACACACAACGATCGTAATAGTTTAGTGTCTTTGGAAACTCGGAACGTAATCTTCTAATCGTGGTGAAAGATCTTCAATATCTCCCATAAAGATTTTCCCTTTTTTTTTACCTAAAACCATTCTTTATATCCTGGGGAAAAGAAAACATAAAAGGGTGAGCTCAAATGCTCAGTAAGGGTATAAAAAAGAAAAATCAATCACATCATATTCCTAAGAACATAACTTTTGGAAATCTTAACCTGCAAAAGAGAGCATAATTTCATAACATGGGATAAATCATAGTAGTGAAATGAAATCCCAATAATCATAAATTAAAACATCAAACTTTGTGGAATACACACATAATCATAGAGAATCATTTCTTGTTAGTCAAGACTCATTTCCAAGACTATCTTAGTGGACAAAGTCCCTTTCTGAATCGAGTAACCCTTGTTTCAGTCCTGTTTCACTGAACCGGTATAACCTACCATTTCAGCCATGTCTATCTCATGAGATGTAAAATCTTTACCCAATGCATTGGAGGGAGATATAGGTCCCACCCATCTTATAATGAATCCTTTCTTATGTGTGCCACATAATCATAAATCATACATCATCGCATAACACATGTAACAAAAATGGGATTCTTGAAACATCATGACATCATAAAACAATTCATATAAGATAAAGGAATTCATAAAAATATTTCCATCACAACATAATCAAATCCATGTAATAATAGGGATAAAAACAGAACCCTTTTATTATCTTATATGGAAAATAATTTTGATAAAACATTTGAACTCCATTCTTAAGGAAAATATCCTTTCTACTTCAAAAAAACACTTTTCTTTTCTTAACATGTCATACAATTATAAACTAAAAGAAGTTGATTAAAAATAAACATTGAAAACTTGTAAAGTAAGCTTCTTTGAAATAAAGTTTTAAAAATCCATTCATCCTGTATATGTTAAAAAAAACATTCTTCCCATACTTTTGTCGGAAAAGTCAAAAAAAGTACGTCGTACGAAAAACGTCAAAAGATTCCTTTCATACCTTTTACTAAAACTCACCGAAGGTTAAAATTGGATATAAACTATTGTAGAAGGATTGAAATAATATTACATATTTATGAAACATGGATGTGGATGATAAAATACACCCCAATAAATACTTACGAATAAACAATCTCAGATAAAAATGAGATTGTGATATTTCCCTTACCTTAGGTCCGATTTTCTTTGTAAGTGTCTGAACCTCCTCTTCTTTGGAACGCCTCTTTGAATCCTCCACTTAGGAAACTAAGATTGGTCTTTGAAGAAGACCAGGACCTATAGGATCATACTAGGGAAGTGGAGAAGGGATTTTAGCAGGGTTTGGCCGAGCTTGAGTGCTCAATTTGGTGTGAGGAGGAGGGGGAGGAGGTTCCCTTTTATAAGGGAGGAGAGGGGCACCCTAGGAATATCTCAAAATATTATTTTATATTAAAGTCAAAATCGGTTTATAATGGTTCCAAAGGGTCTTATTTAGAAGCTAAAGTGGGGATGGGTCGAAATCCTATCAACAAATAGGATTTAGACAAGTTTAGGGTATTATTTTAACCTTATCAATTAGATTTAACTCTAAGTTAAATAATTTAACTTTTACCGTGTCTTTTTGTTTTCTTTCAATATATGGTTAATACAATTACAATAACATGCCAAACGAACCCCAAATTGTTTATTATTAATATATATATCCTTATCTAAGTCATTTGTCCGAACCATAGATATTTTAGAATAAAATAACAATTAATAATATAATATTTGATTTAAAAACTATTTTGTATCAATTTTGACACTATTTGATATATGTTTTTTGTGAAAGTCATAACAGAATTATATGTTCGAACCAAGTTGATTAAATCAACACTAATATATCATAGTAACCAATAAAATTATTTTAATTCATAAAAAGTCTCAAATTACATTTATTTTGGTGTTTATAACATCAATTATGTCAATATTTCATAAATAAGATAATTACTGCATCATCTTTGTGTCATAAATAAATTAAATTATTTGATGTCTAAAAATTAAAAATAAAATACCATTATGTAGGAAATCTTTTTAGTTTTCTAATGAATATTTACAATAGAATTTATCTTATGTAAAACCCTATATTAAAAATGTTTTATTAAATAAACATTGATTTTAACTCTTTTAACTCTTCTTTGAATTAAATAATAATAAATGTCCTAATCTAATCCAAGTGGGCCTAAATGATAATATTTTACACTTAATGTTGTTTTTGGTCGAGATACACTTATCCAATAGAATTAGGACATGTGTTAGGGTAATATTAATATCATTCTTACCCTTAATTACCCTATTTACGTTTAACCGTGGTAAATAAAAGTAAAAAGTTACTATTCACCAAAAAATATTTTCATCTCATGGAACCACATTTTACTTACTGACTTCAACCGTGTCTCTCGGATTTTTGAAATTCCATTCACAGAAGCGGTAAAATTAAGTTTTATGAAAAATTCAGTTTTTTAACTACCACTTAGTAGTTTCACTATTCATCAAAAATTGATGTTTTTCAGAACAATGTCAAAATTTCATCCTAAGCTATATTTCATATTCAGAATTCAAAAATGAAGTCTATTTTTTCAAATTCATAACATAGAAGTTGCATTAATAAATTTTATAATTAAATCCCGCTGTTAAAACAAATAGCGTGTTTTTAAGAAACAATATCTATCAAAAGATTGACACTTGATTATGTCTGGTTTAAATGTGAAATTACAACCAATGACCAACATTGTATTAAATTGTAAAATTATATTCTAAATATACTTTAAAACCACTCAAATTAATAATTTATCACTATTAATTATTTCGATTAAAAAGTTGTTTTTAATTAAAATTTAGTAATTTTCACTATTCATCAGAATATGAAAGTTATCCGAAAAGTACCAAAATTTCACCCTAAGATAATTTCGATATTCCGAATCCAAAAATGAAATCCATTTTGAAAAATAAAATTTGCAAAATTTCAAAAAGTGGTTATTACTATTCATAACGGATAGTTTTAATAACATTTTAATAGCATATCGTTGTTTAGTGAAACTCGTTATTGCGTACTATACACGCTATCGAGGAAGGTCGCGATTGCATATAATACAAGGAAAGTCAAGGATGTGTGTTGTGCAAGCTCCTTTTGGTGTAGCGTACAACACAAGACATTAATAAAATTAAAAAGAATATTTTTCATAAAATCTCAGGCTGTTACATTGAGCCCCAGGGAGGATTCCTATGTATCACAGCTGGTCAGAAATTAAAGTGCATATAGATCTAATAGGGGATTTGGGGCTTACATATGGTAAGCTACCTAGGTGGAACCGTAGGATATATGACTTCTGGGTGGGGCATGATCCCCATGAGATACAATGGTTTGAGGAAAGGAAGAGGGTGATAATGGATGATGGTGGATGCTAAGATCTAAGAGGTGAAATCCTTGGAAGAGGGCACCGGGGTTTACCAGTGGTTGGGATTAATACTCAGGGAGGCTTCCTATATACCCTATATAGGAGATAATGATCAAAACCTGCATAGTTCACTGGATGTTGTTTAATGTCATACAGAATGAGATAATCGACATGAAATTGATGGAACAAATGGGATTTAGGGAGTTATGGGACTGAACCGTAGAGAGGCTTCCTATGTACCCTATTTAGAATCCAATTATCATAGTCCACATAGTTCAATAGATAAGGGTATAAGATCAAATCATACACATGGATAGAGACTCAGAAACATGCTGGGAATTTACACATGGTTAGCGTTCCAAAGAGGATGACATGGTCACTATTATTATAAGCCACATGATTCATGCTTGGTGTGAGAAACGAGAGGTAGTAGTAGACATGATGGTCACATTGTGAGAAATACATTAGTATGTAATGGTGTGGGGATTAATCTTGGTTAGAGTCCTATTAATATATCGATTGGGGAATAGGGGATCAAAGGCACTACCTCCTATGAGAAAGGATAGGGTCTTACACTATCCATCCGTTCATTGAAAGGATAATATTTACCAATGTATATACGGGTAGCCTCTCGTGTTCCTTCATGCTCAAAGCGTGGATACACACTCCACCCAAATTTAATATTTCATAATTACATTGAAAATAAACATGATAAAAAAACATCTATTTATACGGAACTTTTTTCTCCCCTTTGTATTTCTTTTAATTCATAATACCATAATTTATTCCAAATGTTAATATAATTCTTCTAAAATTATTCCTCAGT
This sequence comes from Viscum album, assembly GCA_963277665.1. NCBI lineage: Eukaryota > Viridiplantae > Streptophyta > Magnoliopsida > Santalales > Viscaceae > Viscum > Viscum album. Next base: position 1,915,395,355 of record OY728155.1, read on the forward strand.
TGCATAGTCTTTAAATTATTTATTATCTTCTAGATAAATAAATACAACTCAGTCTCTATTTTTTTGAATTTATTTAAATCCTTGTTTATAATATATGTTTTATCCACTTTGAAATTAGTACTCATAATAACTCAACCCATAAAATCTTACTAAGATAATAACCAAGAAAATGAAAACCTAATATTGGGTCTATGTTTGATCACTAAATGTAGCATATAATTGAACTATAGCTCCCCAAGTTTTCTTCTCAAACTTCTTGTTCCTTGACTCTTTCTATCTAGTAGAATAGTCTGCCACCCTGTTCTTTGATTCACTATAGGTTTAGATTCACATCGTATTATTGAGTTACTCTTATTCTACCTCAATAACTATCATGTTCTCTATAAACTTCTTCTTCTTCTTCTAATTATTATTCTTTAATATGACTTTATCTCACTCATCTAAAACATTTTATTTATCTATAGGATTTTTTACCTCTCATATTTTTAGTTAAAACACACCCATGACACATTACTCTTTATTTTTTCTCTATTTCTGAGAATCAGTGTTTAAGGAGACACATCACTTTTGTTTGTTATTTTTAAAATTTTATAATTTCAATCATATGTATGTTAATAAATCCATTCACACACACAATCTTACCTATGATCTCTCATTTCATTTTTAATAAATTACAATGGAGTGTTGCAAAAATTATATGATTTTATCAAAACTAATGTCTAATGAAAAAAGATAGATCCTATTTTTTCTATTTATCTCATATCCCAATGGATATTAAATATTCTTTTAGAAGGATCGAGTTGTATTTTTCTCAAAAATAGATTCACAAAGACCAAAAAATAATCATTATCCATGGTTATTATAAAAAATTATAGTATTAGAACATGAATCTTGTATATTGCTTTCTTGTTGCACGAGAGGTTCCTTGAAAAACTTTAAATTCTTATTCCTATAAATGATCGGTTTTTTAATTGGAAACAATCCCTCCATATATCTGTAATCTCTATCACAAGAACTTTTACAAGGTATACCTTTAATTCATTCCATCTCTATGATTAACCCACTAAAAATGGTCTTAATATAATTCTCCTTCACATCTTACTAACCCACAAGAGGATCACACAAATACAAAATATTTTCATTTATAAAGTAGAATTTATATGCCTAATTCTCTAGAAAATTTTTAACATTAATATTAAATTAATAATATACCCTAATCAAAATAAAAGGTCACTCTCAATAATAATAAATGAGTACTTCTTTATAACAACACACAAATAAATTTTTCAATAAATGAAGTTATAAAAACAATTTTAGAATTAATATAAATGATATTGGAAAATCATTAAAATTATTGAAGATTCACGATTTTTAAATAATTTTAAAAAACATGTATGTTATCCATGTATCATTAGTATACTGTGAGAATGGTTTAGGCATGCTTATTGTACTAATTTAAGAATCATGTATGGAAACTATGGATACCTATAAAGAATACTTGAAACATTTTTATCAAGTCTCAACTTCTTCATACCATCCATAATATATATATTTATATATTATAATTTTAAAATTATTTAGAACTTATTTTTTTATGTAATTTATGTAGTTTGATCTGTACATTTCATATTATGATTTTACAAAATACATGTGTGGATTTTTATAATTATATATGTCATATAATTATCATTTATAAATATATATATAATTATTTAAAATTTATAAGTTTCATTTAAGGATGATGTATCTTTATTATTATTATTTGTAAAATTCGTATGTCATGTGTGTGTGTGATAATATAAGGATGTTTAAGTAAAATACAATTGTTATTACAAACATTAATATATGTAATGTGATTATGATTCACTATATTATATTAAATCTTTAAAATAGTGAATTACCCATCTTGCAACTTGTTTGGATGTTGAAACACATTGAGGAACAGATGAATTCTCCCCCACTATTATCCTCATTACATCTTTCTTTCATGGAGGATTATTTATGGATTAAAGGTATGTATTGTCTCTATATTCCCTTTCAATTATTCATATTAATTTTTATTCCTCTATTATCACTATAATCTCATATAGGGATCATGGGTAATTGAAGGGTTTTCCATATAAAAACTATTTTTGGGGGAAATAAACATCATTCCTAACCTAAATTCGTCATCAATTATTTATGGTATCATCGTTATGATGGTTTCCAATTAAGCCAAAAAACTGGCTTTCATGCCCTGTATTCAATCCACTTGGCCTTGGGCCTTTAGGCTATGTAATGGTTCTCCCTCTACCCATACTAAAAATAAGTATTATCTTTAATAATAAATTGAGGCTTCATACCCAATCATTAAAAAAATATTAGATAAAATTTATCTTTTCATTAATACACTATAAATGAATCACTAAGTATATGTCACATGGATTATAAAATAATTGGATTTTCAAAGGAATTCTGTTGTTATTTTTCTAAATTTATTATACATCAATATAAAATTTTCATTAAAAATCAAAACAGAACCATTTTGGTCGATATGGTTTTATAAAGGATGTTTTGAAAGAAATTATAATTTTTCAAAAGGGTATTTCAACAGATCTATTTATTTTATTTCTAAAAAAATATCTTATACTAAAAATTTGTTTGAATTAATGACATAAAATTTTATTTGAAAAATTTTAATTTATAAGTGATGTTTAGTAAACCATTAATTTTCTATAAAATTGGATTCCTGAATTTCCATTTTCGTAAGGATTGGAAATAATTGTTTGGAATGTTTTAGATTATTTATTATTTTTTGAAACATTGTCTGTTATGTCACCTTATATTATTATATATATTGATGGAATTTATATATTAGTAATTGTAATTTTGAATTTATAAAAAATGGATTGTGGTTTTAGATTGAGGGATACAAGTAATCCTTCAGTAGTTATGTGGGATGTCATGTATGAGTAATGATGATGCTATTATTTATCTCTATCTAGTGACCCTTAATTATCACTTTTCTCAGGCTAGGTGTTTATTTCAAGATTATTAATGAGGGTAAATTGGCGTCTAAGTCTATTAGAATCATTATAGGCTAGAGGGGGGCTCTATGGTTGAGATACAAGATTTTCTCTGTTGGATCAGGTTGTCTAATCCACGATGAGATTATATATATATATATATAACATATTTATTGTTTATATTTATTGATATTGTGAGTTCATTTTTTATTTTAATACTTTTTGAAAATTATATATGTGATTCACTTAGATTCTTATGTCTTTGTTCCCTAATCATTGTAGTTTTAGAAGTAAAATTAAAGTGATGAGTGGCGAAACATTTGACTTGGTTCTCCTCATGTAAAAATCACTAAAAATATTTAATAACTATATTTCATTATAGAATACTAGGGATGAATTCTAAAATTAATAACAAGGATTATTGGTTGAATATTATTGGGTATTAGATCCACCCAATATATAATCATTTCTTTATATACTAACATGCATTATATTATTTTTCATAAATGTATAATTGAGGTTTCCAAGTAATTAAGAGTGGAGCATTGGATAGGAATGAGAGAATAATGGTGGCGGAAATTAATGGTGTTTTTTTTCCTCATAAATATATTTAGATATTTATTTTTAGTTATGTCAGGTATTGTATATTAGTATTTATTTTATCATATATGGAACCCTATATGTTTTGGTTGCTAAAAATAAATGATTGGAAGTAGTTATTAATATTTTTTTAAAAAGAGTATATAATTCCCACTGTATATATGTGATACCCTTTGAAACTTTTTCTAGCCTAGGGGAATCAGGAACATGACATTACTCAATGGAATGTCGGTTCAGGTATGATTGATATTTATTCAGTATGGGATTATATAAAATGGTTTTAGAACACAAGAAAACATTTATTTTGTAGGTAAAGTTATGATAACTAACGCCTGGAATATAATCTATGAATATAATCGATCAAATATTTATGGTGGAAACTCATGTTACTATAGGATGTCTAGGATTTAGAGGGTGAATCAACCATTAAATGTTTCATATTTTCTATTTATTTTTTCATTCTGAGGAGGTATGAATGTTTACTTTCAATATAAGGTATTTGGTCAAGAAATTAAAGGATTATGAGTGTTTTTAAATCACATATTGCCTATTATATTAATTTAGTGTTTATTATAATGGTTATTAGTTGTGACTTAATTGATTAAAATAAATATTAAATATTTCATTATATGTCTTATTTTTTTGTGAGTGCTGGGTTCATGATTTATTGTGTATTACATTCATAAAATGAAATGTATAATGGTAAATGATTAGTAGGTAAAAAATTAAAATTAAAAATTACATACTTATTTTTTGCTAATAACATGAAATAAATTATTTTCATTAACAATTAAAGTTATTTTCGTGGTTTTAAAAGGATATTAGATATTAAAAAATTGTGTTTTATTAAATTTTATAATAAAAAGTGTATAATTTCCCCTCAAGTGTTTGAGTTTTTTAATGGACATAGAGTTTTAAAATTGGATCTGAAATTGAAGGTTTAAATCATTATATTTAAATCTAATAACAAAAAAATATTATAATTATATTTTAAAAAGGTTATATTAATAAAAATATTATCAAATATTTAATATTTTTTAAATAAAACAGATTTTTGTTGGATTTACTTCATTGAATTGTAAAAATATGGATATTATTATTTATAATTTATTACATTGTGTGTATTTTGGTTTTTATGTATTGTTTACATAGATTAATTTTTTTGAGTATGTTAATATTTTCTTTTATTTTCATATTTTATAATGTGATATAAACCACATTAATTTTAAAGGCATGAATTGGGTTTCAAATATAGTATTAATTTTATTATTTCATTGGAGACCTAATTAGAAATACGATGCTAGTTCATTTTATTGATTAAAGTCTTTTATTTTTAATTGGGATTGATACACCCGATTTTATGAAATTAAAATATGTGATTAGTGGAATACTTTTGAAAATCTTCATTTTTATTCTTTTAAAAAAAATTATTTAAATAAAACAAGTGTTTTCAGTTATCCATCTCTAAATTATTATTTTCCTTGGGTTATTTTATTTATACCTATGGATTTGAAATATATTTTTAGTAATGAGTATTGATAAATAGTTTTATTTTGAATCAACTCAGTTCTTTGAAATAAAATTATTTGGTATCTTATTTTTTAATATGGTTTTTTAAATTTATTCGATATTTATATTTATATTTTATTTGGAATAATCTAGGTTCTCAAAATAAAAGAATACGTGCAACTTATTTTACTATATGGTTTTATAAAAAATAGTGCGTTTATTGAAAAAAAAGTGGATGATTATTTATTTGGTAATCTCCCTGAAAATGGTATATAATTTAAGGAAATACATGATTTGATTATAAGGATAAGAAAATATTTGATATATATTTTTATTTAGTATTTTTTTCTGTGGAAAATATGTTATTGAGGAGATCATTATTTAAGTTTTATATTAATGTATTTCAAGTCATTTCCTTTATAATATATTTATCTATAATTATTTTTCATTTATGTCAATCATAAAATGATATAATATGATATTTTAGGTTATTATAAATTTTTTCCATATTTTATTGTTATTAGTGTTTCAATATATCAATTTTTGGTGTAAATATATATGTTTATTGTGTTTAAATATAGGGAGTTCCAAAAAAATAACTTTCTAATGTAAGAAGGTCTCAAAATTTTCAAATTATAATATCTTAAATGAGTTATAATGTTTCAAGAAGGATTTTTTTGTTTGTTTGAATTTAGTAATCCATTGGATGGGTTTAATTGGATTAAAAATGTTTTCAATTCTATGTCAAAATGGTGAACTCAATTATCATTGGTATATTTTTGGAAATAAAATATTTTTCAGTTCAATTTTTATGGAACATTTCTTTGGTTTTGAAGATTTTAGTGAAGGTTATTTGAATACACATTAAGAACATAAGATCCCAGGCCATGTTTGATTGAATGGTTATTTTAAAAAATATGTCATTAGGGATTTTGGTTTCACAATCGCATTATTTTGGAATTTTAATTTCATTTATAATTTTCATTCATTTCATATAAAGTTGTTTACTAACTGTATTAATTTTTATAAATATTTTTGACTTTTCATAATTAATTTCATGGTATATAGAGATTCCTTGGAGTTAATATTCATTGGTAACTAGATTTTTAATTGAAAAGTATTTATTTTAGGTTCATTTCAAAATAATTAAAATGTATACTTTTTTGACTAATTTATTGATTATAAAATTTTAATTAATGCTTTAACCATCTCTAATATTCCCAAAAAAATAATATTATGAATTATTTTTATTTTTTACATGTGAATTATGTTTTTACATATTTAACTCTTGAATATTTTTGAAATTGGTGACATTTTTGAATAAAACAAGTTATATAGAAATTCATTTTTATGGTTTTTTAATTTGAAACACAAATATAATTTCTGGGTTTTAGTGTCTAGGATTTATTATGTATGTTTTGTGTAAAATTTTTATTTAAAAACTGTTAACTATATTTTTCCATAAATATGTCATTTTATTTAAATGTGCATGGTTAGTGTGTAGGTTTAAAAAAATTTGCATATCATTCCAAAATAAAATGTTTGTTTGGTGCATTCTTCAGTTAACTATGAATAAAAACCCTGCATGTAGAAAAGTTTTAAGAAAATTTTTGTATAGTTAGTGAAAAATTTACCATACCATTAATTGTAATTTTTCATGTAAAATCAACTCCAAAGCCTCCTACAATATTAGGAGACCCTGAATAGTAACTATTTGTTATGAGGATGACTAAAGAACATATTTTTAACTCTATTTATTCTAGAAACACTTCAAATATATTTTTATATCCCTTTAACATTCCAAATTTACTATGGGTATATTAAAATAAGAGTTCATCATCAGTGGAATAATCCTTGATTTGGGTTTATGTTTGGGATATTTTACTTAAAAATATATCTACGAAAACATACATAGTGCAGATAATATTTTTTGGTTCAAAAAATATTAAGGAGACCTCTAAATGTGAGTTTTATGTTTGATTAAAAAAAATAGTTATTGGTGAAAATTTTAGATTAATGAATACATAACCATTCATTCTGATTTTAGGAATTTTTTTCAATTAGATATGGGTTTTTATATAATAAACGAGTTTAGTAAATAAAAAACTATTTTTATAAGATTTTTATTTTATTAATAATATTATTTTTTCAATGTACATTGGTATTTTATAAACTAAATTAGATTAAGAGAAATATGATTTGGAAATTTAATGATATAGAAAAAATTAAAATTAGTTATGAGTGTGTTGATAGATCCAAAATAATGAGTGTATGTGGAATATGATCATTTATTTTTATAGGGAGTATCTATTTGAATTTACATGTTTTTAAATTCATAATTGTAATGAACTAGCCTGGGTTGGCCATACACTTCAGTCGACTCAGCCTTCCACTAGTTTGGAATGGTGTTCTTGATCCACATGGTTTGGGAACTTGTAATCTCTCATATTTTCCATGTATTATTTTTGAATATTATATGTGTTATTTTTTAGACTTGGTGCTGAGATGAAATACAATTGAGTGGCTCAGTTTGTCTCGAATAAATGTTTTAAATATATTAAATATATTAAATACCACTTACATGAGGTTTTCCTAAAAAAGTAAAATAACAAATAACCAGGTTCCTTGATCGGAAATTTGAGTGCACCATTGAGTTTAGAATGCGAGTTTTACCTCAGGTATGACTTAAAATTAGTCAGTGTGGGTTATTTGTAAATATCTCATCACAAGCGTAGAAATGAATAAAATTATTTAATGAAACTCTTTTATTCCATTTGTGTTGATGAATTGATTTAAATTCTTTAAATAGTCTATTGTGGAGAAATACCAAGCTTAGATGTATTGCCCTGGAACATTTGTATAGTCATTGTAGAGGCCTTTAGAGATTTATCTCATATGAAGGGAGACAGGATCGTGGATCGATGATCAATGCACATTAGATTCAAAGGGTATCACCAATGAAAGTGACCTTTATTTGTTCTTCATTAGTGATTGATCCGAATCACTATAGGGTGCATGCTTGAATTTTTTTCCTCATTCTTATTTCCTATGAAGAACACAAATCCTTCAACCAATGGATAAATCAATAACTCATGTGTATTTGGTAATGGGTTATTTTGTATGGTTAAATAGGGGGATATATTTGTTATTTTATTATTAAAATTTTCATTCTAATGATGATAGATGGATATCAACAGGAACATCGACCCAGGTTTATTCCTCTAATCTGTTCTTGTTCTTTTCTATGTCATTCATAATTCATCATGAGCATCATCATTTGGAAAACAAATCAACAAATCCTTATCAATCAATCATTGATACGACATTTATTGTCCCAATAATCTAAAATATTAGATCTGGGTTCAACATGAAATAATTGAGGTGTGACAGTGTATACAGAGTGATTCAGATGATGGTGGATACCCTGGTTCACATTCTTCAGCGTTCATTGGTGTAGAAAAAAAAACCTATAGATCTATTTTCTAAATGAATTTATCACTCAAATATATTTTTTGAGTAATGGAGAGTCTCTTTGAAAGAAAACCCCTTATTAGAAAAATATTGGAGCTATGATTTGAGACGAAATTGACACTGTTGCGTGTAGATTAAGAATGGGGGTTTCGGGGAATGATGATCAACACGGAAATTATTATAGTATTACACAATGTCTGGGCCCCCGGAGTAGAGAATCAGTTATATAATAGAGGTTATGTTTCACATGACATGGGATCCTTGTTCCATGGTGTATGGTAGCCCTCAAGTGTAGTCAGCGTGTACTTTGGGTTGTACATGGACATCGTTTGGAGTACAAGGACTGCCTATAGGGTGTTTACTCCCCCACATGTACATGACTTAGACCATTTACATGGATAATCCATGTAGTAGTACATGCGAATACATACACGGGATTGAGGAAAGTAATTGCACATGGGTAGAGTACACGGGATGCCTACTTGGCGTGTACTCCTTTATGAACACCACTTGATGACATGGGCCATTTAAAAAGGCAGCAGCTGATGTCAATGGAAACAGAGTGTGACCACTATTACACATCATATACTCTATTAGTCATGTCTTAGAGCCCTTGTCTTATGTATCTTTGAAAAGATTCATTACAGTTCATTCCCCTTATCCTTTCCTTGGCGGTTGGTATGAAATTGTCTCACACTCTTAAGAATATGACCCCTTCAGTAGGACTTTTGGATAGAGTTATTGTAATCCCTCTAAGAGGAAAAAAGTGATATCCATTATTCATCCTCATGACCTAGGTGGAGTTATTGGTATCCTCATGTCCAAAAATAAGCAGTCATTGATCCTCTACTTAGCAGGTTAATCTAAATTGATTTTTTTATATAACCTCGTGACCTTGGCAGTGATAGTGATCTATGTATCATACTCTCTTCGGATTATCAGCATGTTCTTCAAATTATGATATCTAATGTGGAGTACCACATGGATGGACACCATCAATTCCATCAGAGTCAAGAGTTTTTTCTTCATGATATGTGCTTTTTGGAATCTTTGATCTAAAATCCTTGGATCGTATACTATGGTTGGGACTTACGCCTTGACTCTGTGCTTTTTTTGTGTATATATATATATATCTATTATATGTGTTATTGAAATATACCTGTGTAGAGATGACTAAATTTCCTTGTTGTATTCTTTGTGGTTTTAGTTTTTCCTATTGAGTATGTTTATAATCACCCCTGCACAATCATTACCTGCATGTTTCATGTCTTATGAATATGTTTGATCTATTTAGAAAGTTCTAGGTGGACCAAGTCCAGATGATGATTAGTGATACCGGAAAAAAAATGGTGTGTTCCTATGCTTTTCTGACCATAGTATCAGTACATACATTTAGGTTGAACTGTTATTTTCATACTCTTTGTGGTGGTATTGTAGTTAGATCTGTATATATTATTGTACTTCTTTTCATACTCTAGTTATAGTATTATTTGTATAAATGCATGGATGTTCTATTTTTTTACATTTTAGCATTGTATAGGCTTGGTGATGTGTGAAAATGTTCATGTACATAGGCTAAGGACTCCCATGTTAGTGATATGCCCTCTCAATTATAGTCATCATCTTCTGGCCTATTGGAGGTAGGCTTGGGGAGTCACGAAACAGTACCCTCTGGGATGGGTTGTAACAAAGTGGTATCAGAAAAGGTTACTTATACTCTAGGACATGGAGTCTATGTGACAGGTTTGGAGTAACAGTGTCAAGTGTTTTGAGTTTAGATTTAGGGATATGGACACTAGTGTTGGTGATGAATATGGCGTATCCATACAATAGGACTATAATAACATGATTTTTAACTCATTACATGAGAATATTAGTTTCAGGTAAAAAATTATTCATGCAACATATTGGAATGGGTTGTGGTTTCAATGTTATTATTGAGTCATTTCTCCAGATATACTCATTGACCGTGGTACATCTTGCTTGTTTCATGATGCCTCCGCAACATATACCAACTAGAATCTAGTATGATATTCAATAGGATGATCCTCTATGTGATGAGGTTTCAATACAGAGACTAGTTTCTGAGATGTTACTTATTGGTCGAGGACTAGCCATACCACCACTTATAGAGAAGCAGGTGGTGCCCATAGTACCAGTGGAAGAGTTGAAAAGTATGAGTGTCCTTTAAAAGATTCAGTAATAGAGACCCCTTAGGTTTTGAGGTGGGTCTGACTAACAGGTGGTTGGGGACGAGCTTGAGGGGGTGATCTAATTTTCCCATCTAGTAATGACACCAGCAGATCAGATGGTGCTCCCAGAAGTGTGTCTTCTTCATGGATTAGTAGGGAGATGTTTGGGGTTAGTTATCATGTCTTATGATGAGGTGACTCTTTCATGGAAATAGTTTGATCAACATTTAAGAGAGGAGTTCTCATGAACTATGAAAAGGACTGTATGTATCCATGAGCTTATTCATCTCCAATAGGGCACCATGATAGTTGTTATGTATTCATCATGTTTTTAAAACATTTCATGGTAGTCAATGGAGATGGTTTGAGATCAGTTCTCCAAGGCTCAGACCTTAGAGCAAGGTATGCATAGATACATATGATCTTATGTTATCCCACCATGAATTCCTACCTATTCTATGGTGTAGATAAAACTTTAGTGGTTTAGAGTTTCTTGGATGAGAATATACAGCGAGTGGCTATCAATAGTGGGAAATAAGAAACATAGACGTTGATAGTTGGAATATAACATTAGTCTTAGGGACCAAGATGTGTGGGATGTTTAAAAGGGAGGACCTAGGATAGAGGATCTATAGTTCATGGATCACAGGGTGGGTCCATTCATCAAAGAGAGATGCACTGATACCAAAGTGATGGTACGGGACATCGTGCATAAGATTTTCTAACCCACCATACACATGGTAGATTAATCGTGGATAGGCCATTGAGGAACAATCAACAACTACAGAAATATGTTTTGTAGGATAAATAACATGGGTGAGGAGATGGGAGAGAAACTGTAGGTGGATGAAGTTTTGAATTGTCACCACCACCACCCCTAGGTGGTCCATGAAAGGATCAGGGAGCTGGAGGACAAGGGTGGGTACAACTATAGGCGGTCAAAGCTTATGAACTACGATCTATGACTTTTTAACCTTGTATTATATACTAATAGTCATTGGTTATATTCATTCGATTCCATTAACATAACATGTATGTGACATAGAGATTCAAGTTGAACCTTTATCTTGACCCTTACACATAGAGACTCCTACTAGAAAAGACATAGTGATCACACATGTGTGCCAACAGTATGACCTGACCCTTGGATGAGAGAGTTAATGTTGGAATATCTTGGTAGTATCTTCAAGGTCTTACAACATCATTGTTTCTATGGATTTTTTATCTATTATTCATCCCATATTGACTATTTTCAGAAAAGGGTGTGGTGTGTCCATAGTGATGGAACTCGATCCCCCATTTTCTATGAAAATGAATCCAATACAGTGTAGGATAGACTCATGCATCAGAAGGTGTGGTTGATTAATCATTAGTTGGATAGCTTAACTCTTTGTGTAGTGAAGTATATGAGTTCCCAATTTCCTCTAGTGGTGTCGGATTACGAGGACATGTTCCATAAGGATGTTCTAGGTTCACCTACCCATCGAGTGATAGATTCTTTCATTGATCGACTCCCACATATGAAACTAATATCTGCACCATCATATCAGATGGCTCTTATGGATCTTCAAAAGATGAGGGTGAAGTTAGAGGAAAAATAGAAGAAGGGATTTTATAGAACTCGTGTTTCACACTGGTCAACCCCAATTTTATTTTCCAAGATGGAATATGGGAGCTTCATCTTGTGTGTAGACTTATGGTCCATGATCTAGTTGACTATGTAGAAAAATTATCCACTATTGAGGATCTATGACCCCATTGATAAATTGAGAGTGGAATGATGGTTCTCAAAGGTTGACCTCAGTTCAGGTTATCACCAGTTGAGATTATGGGATGTGGATATACCAAATATGGAAAACAGATGTTGCTATATTAACTATGAGTACTTGGTGATGCCCTTCTACATGATGAACTCACCAGTAGTGTTCTTGGGACTCATGAAATGGACCTTTTATCCTTACATAGACCGGTTTGTGGTAGTCTTCATCGATGATATCATTATATACTCATCATCTAAGGAGGATCATGTGAGACACATAAGGATGGTTCCAGACATAATATGAGAGCACTAACTTTATAGAAAGCTCGCGAAGTTCTAGTTCTGGATTCACGAGGTCCACTTTTTAGGACACATTATCTCTGCAGATGGATTAGTAGTAGACCCAACCATGTTCAAGGAAATGTTAACATGGGAGCCACCTAATAGAGTGACAACGGTATAGAAATTCCTTGAGGTGTAATTCAACTACCATATATTCATACCTAATTTCTCTTGGATAACATCACCCATGAAATATTTAACTCAAAAGGGACACCCTTTATTGTGGATAGTGAAGTATCAACAAAATTCTCAGTGGTTGAGCCAATGTTTGATGAGTTCTCCCATATTGAGGTTATGAGATGAGGGTGTCAAGTATGTAAAATTTTGTGATGCATCTGGAAATGAGCTTGGTTGTGTTATAATAAATATTGAAGTAGTGATTTCCAATGGTTCAAGCTAGTTGAGACCACATGATCATGACTATGCAACCCCTAATCTTGATCTTGCAGTGGTATTATTCTCTTTGAAGAAGGTGTGAAACTACCTGATGGGGAAGTCATTTATTATCTACTCTAATCACAAGATTCTCAAGTATATGTTATTTTATAAGAATATCAACTTGACATAGTGGAGATGCATATAGTTCGTCCAGGACTATGCCATTGAAATTTTCTACACTCCTAGGAAGGGGAACTTGGTTGAAGACTCTCTCAGTAAGAGATCGTGTTCATCATTTCTGAATAAAGCATCAAAGAAGATGGCCTCCTTGTAGTCATCCTTTGTGGATGGAGATGGATATCCTAACCCTCAGTCAATGGATGTCACCCCTCCTCTCTTACAATGATTTTAGGAGGCCTAGATTGGAGATACTAACTACAAGATCCTACAAACTCAGATATCCATATGGCATGATTCGGATGGGTTTTCAAAAGGTGGGGAGCATGCCATTCCTTTCAGACGATGAACAATCGTACCAATGACATCGTGGGTTGAGGTTTTGGGAAAATTTCCCATGTCCCCTTTATTAGTACATCCTGGTGTGGAAATGATGTGTTGGGACCTCCAATGTCATTTTTAGTGGCCAGGGATGAAGAGTGGTGTTGTGAAGTTAGCCTCTCGATGCCTTACTTGTCAACAATTGAAGGCTAAGCACTATGTTCTAGTGGGTTTGGATCAAACCCTTGAGGTTCTATAGTGGAAATGTGATGGAATATAAGTGGGCATCATGACAATATTACCACATGCATCTAGAAGACACAATGTCATTTGGGTGATCATAGGCTGACTCACCATGTTGGCCCACTTTTTAACTATACAATAACAGAGTTATATAGAGAGTTTGGGACTCTTTTACATGAAAGAGATAGTTCGACTCCTTATAGATTCATTTATGATTTTCTCTGATCGTGATGTTCTAATTACATTCCATTTGTGTAATGGATTATATGAGGTTTTTGGGACCTAGTTACTCTTGACCACAATGTTTCACCCCCTAACTGATGGTCAAACTAAACCGATCATACATGTTCTAGAGGACATGTTGTGAGCTTGCATGTTTCTATTTGGTTGTAGTTGGAAGGATCACCAACCAATGATGGAGTTTTTGTACAAAGGAATACTATTCCACTATCAGTATGGAACCATTCGAGTCTTTGTATGGGAGACCCTCTAGGTCAGCACTTTTCTAGACTGACCCATGAGAGTCAGCAATCATGGGCCTGGAGTTGGTGAGAGCTACAATAGTAAAGTTGCAGATCATCAAGTAGTGGATAAAGACTACAAATAACCTTCTTAATTCTTATGATGACAAGAAATGAATCACTATAGAGTTTGATGAATGAGGCTATGTGTTTTTATGAGTTTCACCTCAACATGGATTATAGAGATTTGGATGAGGCAGTGAGCTATATCCGAGGTTCATTGGACCTTTATAGATACTATAAAGAGTTGGATATGTGGTATATCAATTATATCTACCACCTCAATTAAACATGGTGGAAACAGTCTTCTTCGAGTTGCAGTTAAAGAGTAATGTGAATGAATACTCACATGTTATTGACAGAGGTGAGTTGGTCATTGAGGAAGTAGTGACCATTGCTGAATACCCAGTGGATAGCATGGATCGTCATTATAGGACAATTTGTGGGTGATTTATTCCTTCAGTGTGTGTTGGTGGTAGTATGGAAATCTATAGGAGATATCGTGGGAGTGGGAGACTCAGATTCATGATTAGTTCCCACATCTTTTTTAGTAGCCCTTTTTTTGTATTTTTTGGAACATAAAATCCCCATGGTGGGGAGAATGTAATGTCTTCGATATTCTATGTATTATTTATTAATGTTATATGGATTATTTTCAAGACAAAGTGCTGAGATGGAGTGTGCTTCCATGTTCTGATGCACCCAAAATATTTGTTTTTAAAATATTAAATATATTAAATAGAATGTGCACATGGTTTTCCATAATAGTGGATTAACTTCTAAATGGGTTCCTATATCAAAAATACAAGGTCACCATTGATTTCAGAATATAGGTTTCACCCTGGGTACGCCTTAAAATTATTCTGCATGGGTCACTTGTAGAAAATTAATTAAGGCCACATAAATGAATAAAAATATTGAAAAAATTTATTTTATTTCATTTTTGTAGATGTATAAATTTAAATACATTAAATAGACTATTATGGGGAAATCATAGAGTTATAAACATAACCATGGTACATTTGGAGATCTGTCATAGAGAGATTCAAATGATTTCTCTCAGACGAATGGTGATAAGATTGTGGATTGATGATCAACATGCATCAGATTTGATGTATCTCTCCAAAGAATGTGATTCAACATCTTTCATGATCGGAAATAAATTCAAATCAAGGTAGTGATTTTTTAATTTGTTTCTTCCTATTTATTATTCTTTATGAAGAACACAGATCGATCAACAAACAAATTTATCTGCATACTGTGCGTATTGTAGGATTGGTTTTTTATGGGGTTAAACTCAATAATATCTTTTTTATTTGATTATAACAATTTTCATTATAATGGAGATGTATATATATCAACATGAAAATCTATCAAGGTTCATTACTTAAATATATTCATGTACTTTTAATACCACATTCAATATTAATCATGGGAATTCTTCATTTGGCTATCAGCTCAAATAATCCCAATGAATTGATCATTTCACCAAATCTTATTGGTGAAACAATTCTAAATCATAAATCTAGGACTAGCATGAAATTAGGGATGTGTGATGATGGAGATCGAGCAATTCAGATTATGTTGGATACCCGAGTTTGGGTTATTCAGTGCGGATTGAAAGAAAACCCTATAGATCCATTTTCCAAATAGATTTGATGCTGAAATCTATTGTTCGAGAAACACTAAGTCACAATCAAGGTAGATACATGATTACTAGTGATATTGGAGCCAAGATTCTAGGTAGTAGTAACATAAGCACTCGCGAAAGAAAGGATGAGTTTTTTTGGGAATTCTCAATCAACACTTCATGTAATCCAGGATTACATGGTGTGTGGGAGCCCTGAGTGGCGGCAAGGGTTTTTTGACGAAGTTTTGTATGAAACAGTGTGTGACCCCAATCAAATGATTTGTGGTCCCACCTAGGTGATCTCGGCATGTACATTGGAAAGTAAATAGAAACCAGGTGAAGTACATGGACTATATTCACAGTGTGTAATTGCCAACATGGGCAGAGAGTAGACCACGTACATGGACTATGTCATGTAATAGTACATGGGAATATGTACATGGGATGGAGCCATGTACTAGCACTTGGGTAGAGTACATAGGATGCTTACACTG
Source organism: Viscum album (assembly GCA_963277665.1). Taxonomy (NCBI): domain Eukaryota; kingdom Viridiplantae; phylum Streptophyta; class Magnoliopsida; order Santalales; family Viscaceae; genus Viscum; species Viscum album. The sequence goes on from OY728155.1 coordinate 1,915,411,997, forward strand.
TGTGTTCTACTACACTGAAATGGATTGATGACGTTTTCGTTTTTACTTAGGAATGTCCTACGGTTAGGGGACACAATGTGTAACCCCTATTAAATGCTATTTACTCTATTATACATGGATTTGAGCCCTTATCCTCTCAATACAAGACAAGATTCATTAGGGTTTCCCCCTTATCCTTTTCCTGGTTGTTGGTAAGGAATCATCTCCTACTCTTAGGACTACAATCCCTTCAGAAGGACCTCTCAGATTGAGTTGTTGAAATCCCTATGAGGGTACCATAGTGATATCATATATTAATTTCTATGCACTAAGTTATGTTCTTGGAATTGTCATTTCCAACACTACATGGGAGTCGATCTTCTACAAAGCTGGTTAATCCATATTGTGTTTTTGTATCACCCAATGGACTTGGAACTGATCCTCATATGTGTGTCTTATTCTCTTCAGAAAATAAGTGTGTTCTTATCATGATGATACTAAACAATAAGTACCTCTTGGGAGAACATCATACGTGGTATCAAACTCGGAAATGTGTTCTCCTGGATGAGTGCTTTGTGGAATCTTTGAGCTGGAATCCTAGGCTAGTGTACTATGGTCCGGAATTACCTATTAACTATGTATCATTGTTGAGTATATCTGGATATTAGTATTATATGTGTTGTAGACATATACCTGTGTAGAGATGAATATATTTCCATTTTTTGATATTTTTTTTGTTCTAGTGTGTCCTATTGAGTGTTATTATACTCACCCATGATCGTGCTTTTCCCACTCATGTCATGTCTTTTGTAGACAATCAACCTTTTGGTAGAGTCTTAGGTGGAAAATATCCAAAAAATTCTTAGTGAGATCGGATAGTCAGAGGTGTGTTCCTATGGATTTGTGATGGGATTCCTAGTAATTACTTTAAGGTTGGACTTGTGTTTTCAGACCCATTTTGGTTGTCATGTATTTGACCATATTTTATTTATTTTACATCATCTCATACTCTGGATATGAGATTACATGTATACATGCTTGGTTTTTCACATGTTTTTTACATTTCAACATTGTCTAGGTTTAGAGATGTTTCTGTGCATACATATACATAGGTTAAGGCCTCCAATGTCACTAATATTCCTTCTCAGGGATAGTCTATCACCCATAGCCTATTGGAGGTGGGATTGGGGAGTCGTGAAATGGGAACCTCTTGGACATGCCATGACAAAACTAACTTTTATGTATCTTGAATTTTCACTTTGGAATATTTTAACCCTTTATTAATAATAAAAAACCATATGTCGAAACCAATAAGAATCTAACATTATGTTTCTTGGAATTGGACATCCATGAATATTAAATAAGTTTAATTTAAGTAATAAAATAACCCAATAAAGAATAACGAAATAAAAAAAACATCCATCATACAACTGGCATCAATAAATTAGCCACAAATACATGAATACATAAAAAAAATGTTCACTGGGCCAAAAGGTCAAAAAAATAGTGTCAAAAAATGGAACCTGAATAGCATTAACATCAACTACATTACCCATATACACACACCACATTCCACTGAACTACTAATAATCCAACCCATACCCCAAAAAATGGAAATATAACAAGGAACCTAAAAGGATGCATAAAAGTAACATACTCACCCACACCTTTGGGTATATATAGGGTGCGACATAAACAAGCCATGTCACATCTCACCAATAATTCTATGTAATTTTCTCTATAATGAGGTTCATTATATGAGAGATTAATTATAAATTATAATATTTATTTTTAACATATATGAATAATAGAAACCATGTAACACATCATAAACACATTTTCAAAAAAACCCACCCATATTATTTAATATGATGCTAGAATGAACACTTTGGTTTTACCTTTTTCAGATCATTGAATAAAATGAAGATTAAAATTATTGAAAAAAAATCAATTTCACCATTCACCACTATTTCAAAGGCATTTCATGAAAAAACCATTTTTCATAAACAACAACATTTTTTATTTAAAATGAAACCACTCAAGAATTTTTTAGAATCAATTTTAAAAATAAACCAAAAGAAAACTCCATGTATATTATAATCACAAGCTAGAACCAAACTTTTAAGAATACATCACATATATTAAATCAGCAAAATATTGGTTCCACAAAATTGAGAATTTTTGCATACATTAAATTATATGATATGTTCCCATAAAACATCCTCAAAGGACCTAAGTGACATGGTAAACAACATACGACACAATTATCATAATAATAACTATTGAAATGATCCTTATACTATTAAACATGAATAAGACCATCCACCTAGTCCCTTTAAACTAGAACAGACCAAAAAATTTGAGTAGTTTGAAGCATTCATTTCCACAACCATTAGAGATCTCTCATCTACCATGGTTTTGAATCAAGATAGAACTAAATATTAACTATTGTTTTTACATTTACATGACTCCAGATAGTTACCTTGGACTCCTATGACCTTAACTAATGTTGGTGAGAATAACGAAGTGCACAATACTGTCACTTTAAATAGTTTTGAAGCATTTCAATAAAAACAAATCTCACCTCTGATACCTTTGAAAGAAACAACCCCCTTTTCAAATTCCTTGCAAAAGCATAAAAAATATAAATAAAAATATAAATCACAACCCACAATTGTCTAAATTAACAATGGAAAACCAATAATAAGGGGATAAATTGAGGGTTTCACTAATTTTATAAATAGCCTCTTTAAAATTTCCAACTGATATTTAAAAAAGAACCTCATGATTCCAATCCATTTAATACCATTTAAAATTTCATTTCCAACACTTCTTGAAAACAATATATTAAATGTCACCTAAAAATATATTTCAAAAACCCCACTTTTTCCATGAATCCATTTTAAAATATTCACATAGGGTAAAACACTAATACTATTTAAATATCATTTAATGAAACCCCTTTTCAAAAAACTACCCATTAAAATTGTAAAAAACGTTTCTTGGAAAACCAGTTGTTTCCAAAACCCTAATTTCTTTTTCAAAACTCATCAAGTTGCTTTTTAAGAAACATAACATACACAATATTTAATTTGGAAAACATAATTTCAAATCCTTTAAAATATCATTCTTATGAAAATTCCTAAAACCATTGTGAAATAAATTTCATTCCAACTATAAGTATATATTTTTTGTTCCTTAGAATGAAATTTAAAAAATTTGATCAATTTATGTTATGAATTATTATTTTTTTCATATAAATTCTTACCAAATATACGAGGAAACAAATCCAACTGTGTTTCCTTCAATAGAAAGTTCACTACTAATAAAGGATACTCACTCTACACACCTTAAAAAATAAAAAAAAAACCTACATTATACTCATACTAAACCCTAATCACAACCCATATATTGTTTATGGTTGGTAATAGAAGTAAAAATTTTGTAACGGTCAAAGGAGAGATGATATAAATAGGAATAAGTAATAATAAAGGTCATACCACTCAATACTGAATGAAATTCAAGGAAAAAGTTGCTCAAAATTTTAAATAAGAGAGGCAGGGAACCCATTGGTCAAACCCTATGTTTTTTGAACCAAATAGATGATGAAATAAATGAAACACCCTTTAATTAAAAGGTTTGAAATGGTAAAAAAATAATTTTTTATCAAATTTGTTTAGTTCTCCTGGTTAAGTCACACAATTAAGTAAAACATGCATCAACAGTGGGAGCAACCTAAAATCCCATGATATTACCACACTATTTGGTAAAATATATACTATCTCTGATAAATTAATCTATGGTAATTTTTTTTACTCTCTCACATGGGTTACATGGTTCCTCTTAACTATTTGCATGACATGAAGCACCACACCAGGCCTAAAATTTCATGTATAGTGTCTATTAAAACTCACAAGGTTTGAACCCAAACCATGTTCAACCTATATTGACAATCCATTCTTGAAAAAAAAATTATAATTCAATGTGTAAATTATAGAACATGGTTTCTCCTAACCTGTTCATACCAACCATGAAATAAAGGAAGATTCCCAAAAAAATCATATCTCATTCTGAAAACTCTAAAAAAAATTCACCTAAAATAATATATAATATAAAACAATAATGACATAAAATTATCATAATATTCCCTACCATGAAACTAATTTCCCCTAAAATGTCATTGAAAAATGTAAAATCATCTGAAAAACAAAAAACTACACACATACATATGAGGTGGGAGGGGTGGGGAATACTCAAGAATACCTCAAGATAAAAAAACACCTAACAAGATCTATCCTATAAATATATATCTAAATCCTAAAACTGGAATCAATTATCCTTTAGTATGATACAAATACATAATCATCCGACAATAAATAGATGTTTACGAGGAATAAACAAGGGTCTCCATATCCTTTTCAAATGATATAAAATTGTGAAGTAATAAAAACTCATTTTCAAACAGGAGTGTTCTACCAAAACAACCATGTTTACACAAAACCTGAAGGGAAAAAAATAAAATCTAAATCCCAAATAAAATAGTTTAAATATGAAGGTATTATATCTTAATGTCCATCAAGAAGACCCTCAAACTAAAGAAAATCCATTGATCTCAAGAATGGGTGATGCAAAACCATCACACCCCAAAATTTACAAAACAAGCATAAACTAGGATCATGCCTCAATAGTTGATGGCATGGGTATATCCCTCATTCAAAAAAATACATTAGAGTGTAACTGAGGTTCAAAACATGGATCACTAGATTATGAATTTCCAATCAAAATAAATCTAATCCTGGTTTCACCAAAACCAAAATAGAATTAACCATTCCTCCCATCTATACAGGAACACGCCCTGAGCTTCCTTGCGTTAAAACCATCAAGTTGAAACTCATGTATGTCCCTCACGACTAAGATAAAAAGAAAAATAGTTACACAAGGCATAATAAAATAGGAAAAAATATTTTAATCAACCACCAATCAAACAATAGCTACCAAAAATTCATCCTAAGAATTTATTAAATTAGATCCACCTCAAAGCCACAGTAGCTCTATACTCATCGACACCCTGAAACCCACAAATATCAATTCTCAAATATAGAACATTTTTATACCAAAATGGGAATAATGTAACTCATGAAACTCCATTTTGTGTTTTAAAATAATCAAGAGAAGAAAAATGAAATCCCTTAAAGAAAAACCTCTTACATTTACTCAATTTCTTTCTAGGAAGCATCAACTGATACAACAAATGAAACCAATCCAAAAATATGTGTCAAAAAAACCAATCATTTCCAATAAAAAAGGTGAATTCTAAATAAAAAAAATCTATGTATACACATGATAAAATTTTAATTCACTTTGAAAACACCCATTCATTTGTAAACATTTTTTTTAGATTAAGGAAATTCAAAAATATCCCACTTGATTTCAAAAACACTATATTCTCATATAAATATGAATCCCAGTCAAGATTCGTAGAGATTCCATTTATTTGAAAATTCAAAATTATTTAAATTATAAAACATTAATCCTTTTAATAAATTTACATTAAAATTAAAAAAAATACCCATATTTCACTTTAAAAACTTTACACTCTTGAAAGATATACCCCAAAAGGGTCAAAAAAAATTAGAAAATTCACCAATTTCTTTAAAAAACAAGGATTTTAATGAAATCATATTAAAATTTTCAAGAAATAAATAAGGAATAATTTTAAACCAAATAAAAATAATGAGAATAAAATTCAACTTTCAAAAAAAAAAATCAGCCTCGCAAAAATCATAAGAATCGAAACACCATAATTCTAGCCAATATATAATCCATGGGCACAAAAATATCATAAGGTCCAAATTGATTCAACTTAAAATAAAAATAATCACTCCAAAAATGCATTAATCAAGTGGCATAAATAGAATAAATATATTTTATTCTGATCTATTAGTTAATTGTCCAAAAACGTTTTACATTTCATGGGTCATTCATTCAACAACTCTTGAAACATTTTCAATATTGAACACGTCACTACCAAAATCATCAATTCATTCTATCCACCCTCATTCCACTGATACCTATTCCATTTTCATTAAAACAATTATTATTAAACCCAAGGATTCTCATAAAATTACAATGGGTATCAAAACCCAAACTCACCAATGTTGGTCCATAAAGTGTAATAAAAAAAGAAACCAACACCCAACTGCACTTGGAAACTCAAGTCTTATTTTGGATAGTGGTGATCAAGATCCCACTCATTATTGACCTATAAAGTCAGAAATATATTCCTAATATATATTTTTTTATTAAACATCAAAATAATAAGGGAGTGATTGAGGAACCTAGAACCTCTCAAGAACCTAAGCTATAATACCATTTCTAATAAACTGACTCAGGATGACCCAAAATAACATCCGATCTATCATGTCACTAGGATTGAATGGAATTACAACTCCCCATAGGCTAGAAACTAGTTCATGGGAATTAATAAATTTATTGGGATTGGTTACAATATTTTATGATAATAATACAACTATATTGAACACTACTAAAAATATTACAGGACCTGTTTAGGCATTGAACATCCATGAATAATAAATAAAGAGAAATATAATAATAAAACAACAATACATGGCATAATAAGATTAAAACAGATGAATTATACAATTTAGATAAAAATAGTTTATTAAAATAAATTAATTCAAAAAATAGGGTTCACTAAAATGAAATAGATTATATAAAAACTGAAGAAAATAACAGCTAAACATCTCCAACATCCACCACGTGGCCCATAGCTACTCACAAAATCCCACTCATCTTTCAACATAAAAACATAATCTTGGATTAATAGAAACATAACTAGGAAGTATAAATAGATTCTTAGAGTTTTATATACACCCATACATCAACACATATTCTTGGTGTGAGCTAAATGTGCCTAGTAGGATCTCACCTAGTAGTCTTTGTAATTATCTTCATTAGGAAATATAATTAAACTAATCCTTAATAATATAAACCAAATAACACAAAACATACACATTTATACAACACTAATTGTTTTTAATAAAAAAAGTGTGTAATTATTCATTTGGTTCCACCTTTCTCAAACAATGGGAAAATGGCGATTTTGTATTATAGGAAAAAATCATAGTTCACCATTTACCCCTCTTTCAAAAACATTTCATTAAAATAACTTTTTTTATTAACCACTTTGATTTTCCATTAAAAAACATATAAAATATTTTATTAATATGTTTGAAAATAAATCAAAATCACTCTCAAGGTGAAATACACTTACAAGATATGACCTAGGTATGAAGAACACATCACAAAAATTGTTTAATGCAAATATTGGTGCCACACAATCAATAAACATAATATGCAACAAATTAGATAGTTAGATCCCCTAAGTAGTCCAAAAAAGGATGTTAGAATCATGGGGAGCTTCTTAAATCTCTAGAACTAAAATAAAAAAATAGATAAATTAACCGTAGGATGGCCTATAATAATTAGTATCTCTTGATGGCCCTTCAAACTGGAAAAGCCTTAAAACATCCCATTATTGTGAAGCTACCTTGGGAACAACTATCTGTGAGTGCTTAACTATGACAGTTCTCAATCTCTTAAGAACATAAGATATAATAATTTATCACCTATACATGTCTCAAATTAGTTATCTAGGATACCAATGACATTAACTAGTGGAGGTGATAAAAAATATCACAAGGATATTAGATAATATTATTTCAAAAAATTTGATTTAAACCTCGACACATCTCTTATGCCCCCTTAATAAAAAAGCGTTTTTCCAAGTCCATCCTCAAGAACCACATATAGATATAAAAATATAAAAAACCCCCTATGGGTGTCATAATACAAAATGTAATACCAACTAAAAGGGGATCAATATAGGGTATGTTTCATTTTAGAAACAACAACTTTAAAATTGTAAACCGATCTTTCAAAAATAATATCACAATTATAATTTGCATCAAACCATTTAATATCTATTTAATAAAACATAAATTCCATATAACAAATCACATTGGGAGAGATATATATATATATAAACATGAATATTTACCATAAATCTCTTTTAAAATATTCACAGAGGATAACATGACCAAATACCGCTTAAAAAGGGGTTAATTAACCCCCATTTTTGAAAACATTCCTTTTAAATCATAAATCCATTTTCAATGAAAATATGATAATGTCAAAAACCCTTTATAAAAGTATAGTTACTTTTTAAATTAAATATATGAAATTTAAAAAGAACATGTCATGCATAATATCCAATTTTGTAAATCATAATTTGAAATTCCTTTAAATCGTATTTTTATGCCAATTGCTAAGACCATTGGGAAATAAATTTCATTTCCCATGTATATATATATATATATATTATTTTCATTTAATATTAATGTAATTAAAAACCACAAAAAATATCACATGTATTATCTTGTAATTTCATAGTAATATAGATCTCTTCGAAGTAGAAATGAATCCCGATGTGTCGCCTTCAGTGGTGAAATATCCACCAAGGAAACAACCTCTATATTCCTTAAAAAATAAAATACCCAACATTTGACTAATCTAGAACCATAATAAAAATATTATTAGTAGTTAGGGTTTATAAGATAATAGAAATTCAGTTTAAATAACATGTATAAGATAGGAAGGGGAATAAATAAGAATTAAGGGATTACCATACAATGCCTCTAGAAATATGAGGGAGAAGAGGCTAAAATTTTAAGGGATGAGATGGTGAGACCCCTTGTTCTTACCCTAGATAAATATAATCTAATATGAGGGGAAAATATGGGAAAATAGATAATATTTTAATGATTTAAAAAAATCATGTTTACTATAATTGGATAGATCACATGGTTATGTCATATGGTTTAGTAAATCATGCACCATACATGTAGAATTCCCTCGAAACCTATTTCACAGACAAAACATATAGTCATATGATTTTGTAAATAATGTGAAAAACAACCTTCAAAATAATAAACCAATTTTCCCATATTATTTCTGTATGGTTCCTCTTAATCATTCATATGTTGTGTGGTACAACCCCATGCCCAAGAATATCCCATACTATTTCTACTAGAACTCACAAGGTTTGGACCAAGACCCTGCACTAACCATGATAGTAAACTATGCAGGAAAAAACTGAAATTTAAAATTCCATATGTGAAGGTCACCATACGATTTCCCCTAAATCATGTGTACTGACCATGAAACTAGGTAAAGTTTCTTGAAAATTAAATACTAAATCCTGAAACTCTCAAAAACACAAATCACCCAAAAATAAAATGATATCTAATACAGTAGTGACTCATTGGTGTCACAATAACCATTTAATAAGGTAGTTCATTATAGTGATCTAGTTTATTCAAAAAAATAATAAGAGAGAATATAGGTTTGTTATATAGAAATTTTTTTCAAATAACTAATAGCATATTTACTCAAATATAGTTATGATTTTGAGAAATTAACAACTTAGGGTGAATTTACGATGTAAAAATAAATTGTGTGGGATGAATGGTATCACCAATCAATTCAATTTCTCAAAAAAAGTTATTATAATATGAATTGTGGAATAATTATTTTTGAAATATTAATTTATTGAAAATTTTCTAGGATAAAAGGTCCAAAAATATCTTTGGAAACCATAATTATTAAAAGTGAATAATTATAATGCTGAGATTGTGGAATATGAATGTTTATACCATTGTTTGAGGAACTATATAAAACAAAAAAATTACCCAAAACTTTTTTTCCTATGTAATTACAACCTAAAACCCATCATAATTATGATATGGATTACAATTATAATATTTTGAGGAAATAATTATGTTTCTGTGATTTATGAAATGCAATTTTAAAATATTAGTTCATTATTTTTGGAAATACATGTGTGAATTTATATAATGTCTATATTTTATATAGTTATTGTTATTATATATATATATATAAATACTTAAGTTACATATTCAGATAAAATATTTTAATTAATAATATTTTTTAAATTAGAAATTCTTTTGGGCTGCAATATCTATATGTTTCTAGAGAATAAAATATTTATAATTTAATTTAATTTTTCTATTAATATTTTTATATTTTATAATATTAGATAAAATAGGTAAAATGAGGGATTTACCCTATTTTAACTTTATTTGAAGATAATATTAATGGAGGAATGGTGGAATCCATTCCACCACCTCTCCTCATTTTTTGTTTCTTCTAAGGAGGACCTATCATGGATTCCAAGCATGTTTTGTGTCTCTATCCCTATTATCTTTTTCATACTCTCTATTTATTCTTCTATTTTAACTCTCATATATTCTATAACCCATTTTAGATTTATGTTTTATATTTAATGTAAAATACCATAAATATTGATGGTATTTAGATGTTGAAAAGTAAAAAACATCATTCCTAACCAAGATTCATCTTCAGATAATAAAGATTTCACCAATATGATAATTTCTCGGTAGGTTCTATGTAAAATATTCTTTTTTGAAAAATTAATTTTCGTTGGTATATAATAATTTTTTCTTTATCATCTGAGTATATATATATATATATTTCTTATTTAATTAAAATATAAATTTATCACTATATATGTTTGCATTTTAGTTTGGACATTATGGGATTTTCAATGTCATTTGGGTGTTATATTTCTAAATATTGTTTCCATGAACATAATCTATCAATCAAATTGCCATAGAGAATAGTTTTTTTACCAAATAAACTTATAAAAGACGTTTTGAAATATATTATTGTTTATTTAGATAATATTTGAATGTCAGTCATATATTTGATTTAAAAATAAAAATCTTATTTGGAAAAAGGTGTTTGGTGACAAGACTTTTAAATATTTTTCAACTAATTAAACTTATAACTGATTTTTTGAAATTGTTTTATTTTATATAAAACAAATTTAATGAATTCACATTATCCCATGAATATTGAATTCATGTTTGGAATATTTTATGTAATAGTATTTTCATGAATTTACAACTGATATTTGGGAAATGTTTGGTCAAATTTAATTTATTATGTTTGGGTTTAATTAAATTACATATCATTAGCTATGTTTAATATCACTATCCAAATATGGTGGTGTATACATAGAGAATAAATAATACAATGTAAATCATTATTGAGATTTTAAAGGATATAATAATTGATGCATATAACATAATTACAACTTATATCTATTTCACTATAAAAATTTCCTTATTTCTATCTATATCTAGACTATGGATTTATGGAAACATAAGATAACCATAAATAACTAATAAATTTATTACATGGTTTAATTAATAAATTCTACAAACAATCACATACATCAAGGACCAAATAGTTTAGTGTCCTAAAAACTATCCATGTAAACACCTTTTTTCCACACTTGTGAAAATTTCTACATAACTATTCTTCTATCGACCCACTTCTAAACATATATTATGACATAATAATATTCATAACTAGTGAAATGGAAACATAAGAAGGTATGTGATCAAATACTATATATGGGAAACATATTAATATTTCAAAATAGTTATATCTTAAATATGATGGAAAAATGGGTAAGGGATAAATATCAGATAAAGTGATTAGGATATCATAAGTCATAATAATGTGAATTATTATTAAGGATCATAAAATAGGAAAATAAAAACCATTAAAGTAATTGAAAAACATGAATTATAAACATATAACGAAATTGAAATTAATAAATAATAAAAAATAATACTTTTAGATCATTAAATATCTTAAAAGTTTTTCATAATTATAAAATAAGACACATTTTAGAGAAGTATTTTCACACACATTAGGATCAAAAAAATTGTGAAATAAATCCAATTATATATTCCCTTTTATTTTGTGATCAAATCCATGTATGTCCACCCATTATTTTTGTGAACAAATACAATTATATCCACCCTCCAATTTTGTGAACAAATCCAATTCTTCCCACAAATCATTATATCATGAGATATAAAAATATAATCTATGTATTGTTAGGTCATTTATGACCTTTAATATCATTATCCATAGAAATTATTACAACATAAAATTAAATCATTCATCTTATCATAAATAACCCATGGGAAGAAAAATAAGTTTCATTACTTTTCCAAATGGAATCACATAATGAATAAACATTATCATTTGATACCAAAATAATTCCCACCAAAAAAGAGAATATATAATGATATTTATATACCACTACTCTTTTAAAGAATAATCCTTTGAAAATGATATATTAATCACATAAGGTATTTTTTTGAGAAGTTTTTCATAATTTCATCTTAAAAAGATTTTTTCCCATGCCATATTCCACTTTCATAATTTAGAGGAAAAATATTAAAACATTATATAAAAAACTATAATAAATATTATTTGAAATTAAGTGAATCTTGTATAAAAATGTGATTGAAAAGGAAAAAATATATGATCATTGGAAGGAAAGTCCTTTAAATTACCTGAAATTTCATTTTTTGAAGACCCGCTTCATTTAAATGATATTAAAAACATGGTTTCAATATAAAGGGGAATGTAAGTATAATTGGAAATAAAAACAATTTGATTTTCCACTGGGGATGAGAGAACATCGGTAGGATGTTAAAACATAGATATGGATGGAAAACCCATTAAAAGAGATTGGAATTACATTTAACATATTTTCATTTCCTTATAAATATATATTAATCATGCAGGAAGGATTTGGTTTGAAAAATTATTTACATTTAAAACAAGGTGAACCTATAAAATAATATTATCATGGGTCATATAAAATCATATTTTAAAAAAATTTATTTTAGTATAAGTCATTTTGACCTAACAAATGGATTTAAGACACAAAAACCACTTACCATTACTCCTATTTAGGTTAATGTAATCTAACCACATGATTAAGAAAAATATATAACTTAATATACTATTTAATAATCATATTGATTTATTAAACCTCTGATAATTTTTTTATTTTTTTATAAATATTAAATATATGTTCATTAGTTAGGCATCACCAATTATCAATATTATATTTAAACATTTTTTTGTAAAGGTAGTGTTATTCTTCATTCTCCTCAAATACTTCATCATCCCAATATCATACTAAGTACTATAATATATTTCTCAAAATAAATAATTTCTAATTTCATTTCATAGGTTTTTTGGTGAAATTTTTTATAATGAAATAGAATACATGCTCGTTTTGGTGATAATAATGAAAAAGGTGAATATTTTAATACCATAATTAGATATTGATAATATTAGTCCAAAATCATTTTACATTTTAAATAAATTTTTATTATATGTTGTTATCTAAAAATATAATTCCTTAAAACTCCATGACCTGTACATCACAACATCACTCATGTGTGTGGTAAAAACGACCTAAACAAGTGTGTGTTATTATGATTGAATGAATAAGCGAATATTATTGTATAATGTAAGTATAAATATTAATGAATAATGAAAATTATATACGTATTATATATCCTCATTAAACTCATTATAATTATAATAAATTATGCGTGGTTATGAAAAATTAAATTCATTATTCAAGGAGGTGGTAGTTCTCACGTACACACGATTAATGATCACATTTCCAAGAAATTATTTTAGGATTTATTAGATTAAAATAAAATATTTTTTTGAAAGAAATACTCACTCTGTAATATTGAGTTTTCATTTTAACAACTCCTTGAAAGTGAATCCCTTAAGAAAAAATATAGTGTTTAGAAACATATGAAGGTGGGATAGGTTTATAGGAGGAGAAAACTACCTCCATCTTAAGGTGTAATTTTAAGGTTATGTGTAACTTGAAATGGTGGAAGTGGTTTCCTTTTATTAGAGAAGAAAATGGATACTTTGGAAACATAGATCAATTTTTTAATAGTTCCTTGAAATTATTCACGGTTCAGTGGCTCAAAATTGTAAAACGATGGGTTTTTGGACAAGATATATTTTGAACCCTTATCATACATCAATTTTGATACATGTTAATAGTAATTTATGTTTTTTTAATTTTATCAATATATTGAAATTAACTTTTACCTTCCTAATAAGTAATTAACCTTGGTTATTAACATTAATAAAAAAAATTAATATTGGATAATTTTAATCAATTTGAACCATCTTATTTAAAAATTTTAAATCATTATGACACATTAAATTTAGAATGTTTTGAAATGTTAATTTTAAGAAATCAAACTTAATTGGTAAAAAAACTTATTAGAGAAAAATCTATTTATGTTATAAATTTATATACAAGATAAATTTATCTTTCATATAAAATATAAGAAAATAATTTTATTTAGAAAAAAATATATATTTTATAAGTCCTTCAAGGAAATCTAAAACCTAATTTCACCATTTAACCTCTTCATTAGAGAAAAATATGAAGGAATGGTTTTTTTATTAATGTGAAATTTTAATTTTGATTTAAAAAACATTGGATATAGGATTATAAGTTCAAAGAATTTTTCAAAATTCATAATTTCATTCCTTAAATAAAATTCTAATTACATAAAGTGGATTTTTATCATTTTGGATAATACAAACTAATTTTAAAATAATAAAAATTATAATGTTAACAAAAAAATAATAATTTTTATCTACAAATATCCCTTTCATAAACAACTAAAAATTTATTAGTAAGCAAATCATGAATTGATGAATTAATAAAATAAATTTATTTTAAAAAATTTAAATGAAAAAATTTGCAAATTTATGTTTTAAAATAAAATAGATAATATAAATAAAATAGGTTGTTTTGAATATAATAATTTTCAATATTATCCCATATTAATTATTCAACTTCTAAATATTTAAATTTTTACATTTTTATTCTTTATTATATCATTATAAATAATAATTTTCTTAAATTTTTTTGGGTTTTTCATTAGATATAGAATATAATCAATTTTTTTTATCCTAACACCAGTTTTAAAAAGTCTGTAATTCAAAGTTGTTTCCTTTTAACCCTTTAAAATAAGTTTTCCTCAAAATTTTATTACATTGGGGAAAAAGAGGGTGTGAATTTATCTCATCACATACTAAGGATCCCATGTATATTTTTTAAACATATTATTACTCTAAAAACCTTCACTAGATGATTGGTCCTGTTCTGTAGCACCTCATCTCATTAACACATTTTTCTAATTAGTTATTCCTCATAAAATAGATCTTGTTCGAGTTTCAAGGATTTTGAATTTAGTACATGTGATGGATATGGTATTTACTTCAACAATATTGATATATAGAATACATAATGTATTTAGGATATCTACGGAGATATTTTTATGTAATAAGCTACTACCCCAACATGATCAAGCATATCAAAGGGATCGATGTTCTTTGGTATCAACTTCCCTTTCTTCCCAAATCCTATAACCCAATTCCATGGAGATATATTGAGGAGTATATTATATCTAAATTCATACTATAGATCTTATACATGATTATCTATATAGATCTTCTATAAACATTTTACTACTTTAATGTACCACTGAATTGTTCAAACCATATTAATAAATTCTTGGACAGAGTCACGACCAATTAGCTTTATCTATCTAACTTCATCCTAGAATGTCAGAGTCGTAAATATCTTCCCACATATATCTAATTATTATGATATAAAAATTATATAATAGAAACTATTTTTATATGATAACACTACCAAGGGAAGTCTTGAATCCTAACATCTTTGGAATTTTATCATATAATTTCGTGATATATCCTATAGAATTTTGATTGTCCTCATAGAAATTCCATCTATTTGAGGGTGATAAGAAGTTAAAAAACTCAACTATATATCTTGATATTTTTTAAACATTCGCCAAAATTTTGAGGTAAACATCAGATCATAATTATATACAATGGAAATTGTAACCCCATTCAGTATTACTGCTTATCTTATGTATATCTTTGATATTTTATCATGGGATACAAATTCTTTGATGGAAATAAATATTTATGAATTTGAAAGCTAGTCGAATAAAACCCAACTATAATCATTTCCTTTAGATGTTTTGCGTATTCGCAACAAAAAAAATCATGGAAATGTTTTTCAAATTCCTTTAATAGTGTGACTATTGGTTACATCATACCCTTAATCCTATTTCATTGATATGTAACTATATTTCATACCAAGCATAGAGGTGAATATTCTAGGATTTGCCACTTCATTTTATCCCACAAAATGTTTTTTATAACCTTATATATATTGATTCTTCTAGTATGGATAAGGATGGATGATATTTGAGAGTTATCACAAATTTTATTCTTAAATTCTGATTATTATGGGTAGCATATCATGTTTTAAACCATATATCTTCATCTTTAACAAAAATAGACACCAAAATAATCACTTCATTTTATATTATTTTTCATTATCTTTCTTGGATTCTTTGACCATATCTAGAATGGATGGTTATGAAATATTTTGGTAAAGAAAGGATTTATCTCCTCCACTTTAGATTTTAATATTCATCTATTTTAAATTTAATAGTATTGACTATTTTTCAACCATCATCATAGATAAGATTGAATGAGCATTTTTACTAAGGGGATCATCCACCATATTTTCCTTCTCATGATGGTAATGTATTTAGTAGTTATAGTTTGTTACGAGTTATAACCATCTAATTTAGAAAGTGTTCATCTATTTTTTTTGTGAATATATTATTTAAGATCATTTGGTAAATATAAATATCACAATTATTTGCATAAGATAATGACACTAAATTTTTAATTAAAAGTCTACAGTTTCCGACTAAAGATCATGAGTTTGGTAGTTCTTCTCATTTGTCATTAATTTTCATGATATATAATATATTACCTTCTCATTCTTCATAATAATTATTCTCAAACCTTTAAATTAAACGTTAATGCACATCCCAAAACCTTATATAATACTAGGTAATACAATCATAGACACATAGGCTAATCTTCTGTTAATATCCATGAATATTTCCTCATTTTCAATTTTCTAGAGTAACTTCACTCTCCTCAATATCATCATGGTTATTGGATTGGATAATCAAGATATGTTTCTAAAAAAAGTGAATCCATCTAATCCATGAAAAAAAATATCATTCAAAGAGGTTGGCCTCAATTAGTTTTTAATTACATATGTATTCGATGTATCCATGTATATACCCTTGATAGAGATAACATAACCTTATATAGATACTCATTGAAACTAAAATCCACACTTAGAAAACATGAAATATAGATTATCATTTTGGAAGGTCCTTGGATTAATTATTGAATGATAGTCATGTTCATCCATGCTCTTGGAAGATATGAGAATTCTATCAATAACAACTACAAAAAATATGTGAAGGTAATCTCTAAAGACTATATTCATAAAATATAAAAATATATAAGAAAAATATGTATGCCCAAATGGAATAAATATAAATTCAATGTGAATTTATGTTGTATATATAGCTATTGTGGGTATATCTTCTCTCTTTACCCTCAATTGATGATATCTGGATAAAATTCCAATCTTTGAGAAATATTTATCATCTCAAACTTGATTAAATTGATCATTAATATGGCAAAGAGGATATATTTTATTGATTAGGATCTTGTTAAGTTAACAATAGTAAATTCATGTGTACAATAATTTACCCATCATCTTATCAAAAAGCACCAGTGCACCCCAAGGTGAAGACATCTAGTGTGAAAAATCCCTTATTCATATTATATTGAAGTTTCATCATTAGTTATTCAAAATCAATGGGTGAAATTTAATAATGAATCATTGAAATAGGCATAGTAGTAGGTATGAATTTTATTGGGAACATCACTCCACGATTGAGAGGAATACTATACAACTCTTCTGGAAAGACACCAAATAACTCCCATAGAGTAGGCATATATTTCATATTGTGTTTCTCCCTCACTATCTAAGATAAATACCCACTTTCAATGGGAATATAGAACCATGAGAAGAACATGATATCCATTGGATGTTCATCATTTCTCACACTGATAGATAGTCATTGTTTATCCAAGAATATCAAATTTCATTTCCTTCATGTGGAAATTTATAAGGGTTCTATATAGAGAGAGAAATTAATTATCCAAATCAAAACAAATTACACTAATGGATGAATAATAATATTATCATACAATACATTTTTATATACATTCACCTAACATAGCTAGCTCTGGTGTGATGGATAAGTGTGCCTTATCTATCCTGGTCCACTAAAGTGATTGACATAGTAATGACCATTCCTTATTATAGGATTTAGACATATGAATATGGAATGGTCTTAGATAATTACCATTTTCTATACATATAATACATAGAATTAATAATCTATCCATTGCTCTATATCCTTTATTCTGACATATATAACATCTTCCACATCTTTTAAGACATTCTCCCGAATCTTTCATCCCACTTTCATGGCAGGAATAAAATTTTCCTTTCATTCCTCCATGATCGTTTCCACTTGAACATTCATAAGAGTCCATTTTCCTATTAAATTATATTTTATGAAATTCTCCTATGTTTAGTTGTCAATAAAATATTAAAAAATATGATTAAGAATAATCACATTTTTTTCTTTTAAACTCTTATCTCATTTAGTTTCTTTGGAGGAAAATAATTTCATTGTTCATATAATTCATTTTTACATTAGTTACTTTTTATTCCATCCATTGTTTACAACTAAAAATAATTGTATGAGACACAATAATCATAGTATTAAATCATATAATCTTGAAATTAATTTATTGTATATCTAAATATTGATACCTTTTTTCAATATTTTATGATTTTATCCTGACCTAGGTTATCCGTGGTTATCATCTATTCTAAGCCTTCATAATTTTTTAAAAATAAAATTTGAATTAACATAAGAAAATCCCCAAATAGTGTCTATCTAGGTGTGAAATCTTATCCCACTAAACGTGTATGAGAAAGATGATAAAATTAATTCTCAACCAACCATTTTTCTATACAATTACGCCTAGGTTCATATGTGTCATAGCCACATACAAATTCTAGTATCTAGATAGGGATATAATGCTGAGAAAACTACATAATCTCTACTTCACCAAAACATTAGGATGTTATCCAATAGTTTCCCTCTTACAAAGAGATATCACTAAAGTTATATAACATAATACCCAAAATAAATAAAACATCCCTCCGATACCAACTATAGTGACCTATGAAAATAACAGATAAATATTAATTTGATTTCATGGGTTAATTAATATATTCCAAAAACATTCACATTGAGTGTGGATCGAAAGCCTTTGTGACTTAGAGAATATCTACATAATGATATTATTTTATAAAACTTATGAACATGTATTTATAACAATTCCCTTATAGATCCTCTTTTGTACATCTCACATGAAATAATAATCTTCATAATTTTGGAAATGGAAATATAAGAAGGGGTGAGCTCTAATACTTATTAAGGGAAACATATCAACTACTCATAATGTATATATGTTAAATTGAGGGGAAAATTATTTAAGGGATTTATATAATATAATAAAATCATGAGATCATAAGTTAAAAAAAGTAATTTATCATTAAGGATCATGAAATATGATCATAAGATCAAATAAATGTCATTAAAATCATGTATTATAAACCAATAATGAATGTGAAATCAATATATAAGAAGAAGAATATCTTTAGAAAATATAATATCATAATTTTTTTTAATATTATGAAAATATGGAACATTTTTGAAAATTAGTGGTCCAAACATAACCATATGAAAACATTTTGAAAAAATCAATGGATTTCCACACTTTAATATTGTGAAGAAAAGAAAGTATGTTTTAGTTTTCTGATAAAATCCAATTATGTCCATGAATAATTATATAATGATATATAAAACCATACCCAATTAATTTTATGGTTATATAAGACCCCACTTATCATCACCAATACATGTTAGTGCCATAAAAATAAAATCATTCATCTTATGATAAATAATTCATGGGATGAAAATTGGGTTCCATAGCTTTTCTAAATGCTTACACATAATTAAAAAAACAAGATCATAGTATACCAGAAACATGATCCCCAAAAAATGGATTATATTAGGTGATTTATAGACCATTACTCTATTAGAGAAAAATCCATTAAAAATGAAAGAGGTATCACAACAAGGATTTTTAATGAGAATCGAATCTTAAAAGCCTCATAAAAAGATGTGATTTTTGAGTCACATTTCAAAAACCATTTAAAAAAACCATTTCTTAAAAAAATATAATTTCAATACCTTAAAAATAAATAAACAATATTTCTAAATGTGATTCATATGGGAAAAATATATTATCATTAAAAGGAAAATCCTTTGAAATATTTGAAAATTCTATTATTGAAACCCAAAAGTTGTAAAAATATATTGAAACCTTTGTTTTAAAATAAATGGGAATAATAGGATAATTTGAGAAAAATAATTTGAGTTTCCACTAAGATAAGGGGAGAATTGTATATAAGTAAAAACATGGATATAGAGGTAAAATACGTTGAAAGATATTTTAATTATTCTTAAAAAAAATTCATTTACACAAAAAAAGGTTAATCAAGGAATAATTATTTGGTGTGAAACATTATTTACATAATAAAAAGTTATAAATATAAAATAACATCTTCATAGGTTATATATTATCATACATGAAATGGTTTTAGAAAAAGAGACATGATAATGACCCAAGGGAAGGATTTGAGTCACGAAAACCCCTTACCACTACTTCTACTTAGTCGAATGAGATATATCCTTTTATATCACAAAAATAACAATATTAGCCACTGATTTTAGAATATTATTCACCACAATAAACTGTTAAAAAATTCAATAATAAATTTTAACTACATTTTTATTAGTTAGTTTTCATATATTTACAAAACTGTGTGTTAGAAATATTGATTTTCTTGACCAAGTTTTCTAATGACAATATTGTTCTTCATTATTCTCCAAAATTTCTTCATAAACAACTCATACTAGGTACTATAATATATTTTTTAAACTAAGAAAATTATAATCTCATTTCTGATATGTTTTGGTAAAGTTTTTGTGATAACATAATTAAAGACTTTCTCATTTTCATGAGTTTATCAAAATAAAAGTGATATATTAATAAAATTATATGATATCGGTAATATGAATATAGAATTAATTATAAATTTTGAATAATTATTTTTACTTTATATACTAAAAAATAACATTCTTTAATCATCCATGGCTTAAATCTTATAGTATAACTCATGTACGTGGTAAAAAATACACAAACAAGGGAGTGTTATAATGATATAATGATTAATATAATGCTATTATATATTTTCAAAATAACTTTTAAATAATTTTATTCATGTCATAATTATAACATATAGTCATTAAAATTGATCATAGAATTAACAATGATGGGTGGTTATGACAAATGAAATGTTTTGTCCGTGGAGTCAGTAGTTCGAACTTAAGAAAGTTAAACAATATCATTTCTAAATGATAGGATTGAATTATGTTATATGTAAAATGATAATTTGATAATTTTATTTATGAAATATACTACATATATATTTATAAATTCCATCTTTATAACCATACATGAGATATTATTATGGAAAAACTGACAATATGTCACAGAGATGATAGTTCATAAGTTCACACAATCGATGATATTTTATTTTATTAATGGATGTAAAGGATTGACTATTAGATGTATAATTAATATAATAACATTTAAAAATAATATTATACTTACTTCACAATATTAAAAAGTATAAAAATATTTTGGGAAGAAGTATAATAAAATAAATACTAATAGAAGGGAATACTCATGTTGGAAGTTTGAGTTTTGTCTTAGAAAACTCATTAGAAGTTAAGTCCATAAGAAAAATTAAGAAAAATATAAGATTATAGTGGTGGGATAGGGTTATATTAAATGAAATAAATAGTTTCAAGGAGTATTTCATTTTTATAGGCAATATGAATGGGTGTACGTGGAATCATTTTATAATTGAAAAAATGTAACCTTTGGAAACATTAATCATTTTTTAATAATATCATGAAACTATTAGTTGGTTAGTAGATTAAAAATGTAAAAATAGTGGTTGTGACACAATAGTAGGCTAAAATACTCTCATACATTCACTTTGAGGAAATTTAAGAGTGATACAAGGATTTTATTTTTTACTTTTAACCTTTTACCAAAATTGAATTTTTCCTTGGTGATTAATTTTAAACCCTAGTAATTAAAATTAATGAAATAAATATTACTTTATCCATTTAACAATTTTTATTCTTATGATTTGAAATTTTCAAATAATTTTCCTTAAAAAATCTTTCAGTTTTATGTGCTAATTTTAAAATAAACACACTTAGTCTCGTAAAAACTATATATAGAAAAAATTTATTATGATTTAAATTTATATATAAGATAAACATATTTTGGATACTGATTTTAATTATATAAAATTACATATTATAAAAAAAATAAAAATTCGTTGAAGGAAATGAAAAATATAATCTCACCAATTGGCCATATAATTAGAGAAAAATACCAGATACAATTATTTTTCATTCAATTTACATTTAAATTTAGTTTTAAAAAATATTGGACATATGATAATAAGTTCAAATAATACTCTAAAATTCATAATTTTCTTTCTAAAATACACTTTCTTTATTACAAAAAGGTATTTTTTATCATTCTATGATATGTTTACAAAATGATAAAATTGTAAAAATTATAATTTTTATAGAATCCATATTTTTTTATAGATAATCAACCTTTTCAAAAAAACCAAGAAATTAACATAATGTAAATTTTAATCTGAGTAATTGATAAATGTATTTTGTCTAAAATAATTTAAATTTTAAAAAAATAAAGAATTATTTTAAAATAAAATACATTATATAAAGAAAGAATCTTTAATGTGAGAAGTATTTTTCAAAATAAACTCATATGATTTATTCACCTTCTAACTATTTGATGGTTTACTATGGTTTTAATTTTTATAGATTTATTAAACAAATTCAATTAAATGTTTTCATATTTTTTCATTGGGTGTAGCATGTAAAACATATTATCAAACATAACATTAGTTTTTTATATTCTAGAATTCAGAGTCGTTACAACATTTATTTTAATTCAAACATATTAAAAATCTTCCTTAAGAATCAATGGATTCTACAAATTTCAAAATATTGTTTCCATATGCATGTATTTATGAAGATACAGTAACAAAATAAATAACTATCTCAAAAACCTTTTTCCATGTAATAGAAACCATATCTAAATATCAAAAGAAATGATTTTACCATATTAAAAACTCTAAACATCTATTATTACTACACCCAATCATATTTTGAATATAAAATCTCATTATCTCTTTTAATTTTGTTTTAAATCCATCCTCATTAAAATAACATATCGAGTCCCTATCTTATAATACCACATCCATTTATATTTCTCAAAATAAAACATCATAACATATGTAAGATTACCATTTACACCATATTCATAACAAATACAACATTTATTTAATAATTGAAGATACAACACTTGATCTATTTAATATAAAATATATCATCTTGTCCAAAATTCCTCATAAACTTCCTCGAATTCCATATTAAATGATTAATTAGCAATAATTATATTTAAAATAAATAAAATAAACATTTCCATAACATGCCTACATAATCATGTACCCCTTCATCTTTTATAGACAACCACATTAATATATCATCTCATATGCACTAAATAATGATAAATATATAGGAATATATAAATGGAATTACATTTTTGAAAGTCTATAATCATTAGAAATCAAATTATCTTAATACATATTAATTGAATTAATATTCCAACTCTTCAAAACCTATAGAAATAGAGATAGAAAAGGGTTCACTACCCACTATAAAAATAGACCTAATATTTTTCATTCTGATGACATACGATTTCATTAAACAACTACCATAAATAAATCCATTAATGGGTGATTAAGATCCCTATAAATCCACCAAATCTCTCTGTAGTATGTCCCATGGTTATAAATAAAGTACATTATAAAATATGGATGGGTTGGGAGAATTCAATTTTTTTATCTTTCATTTAAAAAGAATGAAATTTATACTGAATAAATGACTTGATTTCACTAGTTAACTTCTAATACAAAATTTACGCCATGTTTTAACTTATCCCTATATAACTCAAAGTAATTTACCAAATTAAATCTACACCTATATTGCTTTCAATAGGACATGGTGTACTAAACCACATCATATTTCAGAACTCTATCATTATCTATGATGTAAAACAACAAAGTTTTCCTTTTCTTGTATTAACATGTAAAATTCACAAAATACATCATGGTGTGTTTTTCATCAAGGAAACTATGTCTTCTTAGTCAAAACATCTAACAGATCCTCTAAATTCTTATTTAAACCACTCCTGATAACAATAAAATTTAAAACTAATCAAAAAATGTTCATATAAACAACAATATATATCTCAATTTATGTAATCCAATATTGTAATAAATATTTATTCACTTGTATGCATAAACACTTTCATAATGATCCTTTTGAAAAAAACTAACCATTATGTGTTTTATATACAATAAGGCTTTGTTTTAAAATTAGATATAATTTCTCTAAAATTCAACTTCCGAAAATTTCAATTATTATTAAACATTACTAAGACTCAAAAGGTAAAATAAATAGAAAAGTTAGGTCTCCACACATGAAATTTTTTATAATTAATTTTGAATGATAATTCTAGATCGATTCAACAATGGAATCATAGAATGTATATATATATGAATGAAACATGTGAACTGCATATATCTAATAAATTGATAACAAATTAAATGAAATGAATAATAATAGAAAAGTATCCAAAAGATCAATATGAATTCAATTAGAGGTGGGGTGTATCATTGAATTCAAATCCTTTTATGTTTTATTTCTAAAAACAATTTGTCACCTATTAAAGTGATTAACTTGATCATTGTCACACACCTCACAAAACACATAATGTAGACACACTATAATTATTTATAAGGTTCACATAATCATAATGAGTAGCTGATCCTCTTCATGATCCAGATTTACTTGAGATCTTATAGTCCACTAGTATCATCATGTGGATTATAACAAGCATGGTTTATTTTTTAATCTGTTAACACAAAACATCTCTCGACTATTGAAAGTTCACTTTAAAAAAATAAATAAATCTTTTATTGATAATAAGATAGTATTTTAAAGGATAATACTTCTATCATTTCATTGTATTATATATTCATCATCATCCTCTAATTTATCATCTTCTTATACTTTTAAAACATTATGTATTTTCCACTTTCTCTATTTTTTATTCAATTTTTATCATACACTTTAATTCTATCCAATATCACTGTATATTTACTCTTTCATAGAAATAAAATTATCCCCAACATAAATTTAATTTTAAAAATGAAATCCTAAGACAAGTAACTGCAATCAATAATATTAAACTTTCTCCCACATCATAGTCACATGATCTTTCTACAAATACACTGGAATAATTCAAGGTGTGATAGAATGAATCATGATGTTATAAATCGTTTTCCCTACCCTATACCCAAAAACGTATTCCCTTAATGGTGTGACACTGCCTTCTTCAAATTTCACAAATTTTATTCATTTTCACTAGGCATTTTTATAACACCATAATATTTAACAATATATTTATCTTTAAATAAATGGTATGTGTTTGATATCTTTATTAACAAGCATCACTGATCATAAAAGGAATTTAGATATATTATAACATAATTGTTATGTAGAGGTTTATTAATATGATTAACTATATTAAGATATATATATATATATATTATACATAATGAATTTTTTAATTTATAATATGTAATTATGAAAATTTCAGTATCATTATTTTATGATTTAAATATATGTTTTCTTCAAGAATGGTTTTCATTTTATTTTTTTTGTGAATATTATAAATAATTTCTAAAAATTTAGACAATAAATTTGGTAAAAATAAAAAAAATAATTGAGTTAAAAGTATCAAAATAAACATCTTGGGAAATTTTTGTATTTTTCTGAAATGATTGATGTTTTAGTAAATAGTGAAAAATATTTATTTTTCAAATATAATCGTTACCTTCCCTTTAATCAACTAATTTAAATTCATGATTATACTTTGAAATTTTTATTATGTTTACTTATGATACATT
Source organism: Viscum album (assembly GCA_963277665.1). Classification (NCBI taxonomy): domain Eukaryota; kingdom Viridiplantae; phylum Streptophyta; class Magnoliopsida; order Santalales; family Viscaceae; genus Viscum; species Viscum album. The sequence goes on from OY728155.1 coordinate 1,915,438,227, forward strand.
TTATTTATAATAATATAATTAATTCCATTTGAATTAGTAATATCCATGATATTAGTATAAATTTATTTTAATGATTAAAAACTAATTTTTCAAAAAAAATCGTTGTATTTTAGAGAGCTATTGTAAAATTTAATTATTTAAATTATATATATTTAAACTAAAAATAATTGTTACTATATTTTGAATCGAGAAATTAAAATCTGGTAAATATTCCCCTTTTATTTTGGGTAATTATGAATATTAATCATGGTAAATATTTGTCACCTCGATAAGGGTAAAGTGGGTAAAATCGTGTTAAAACCATGAGATAAGGTATCAAAATAAACCCAGTAGTTGAATTTATTTCATTTTATAGAATAACATCAACCTTATACATCCCAAATTCATATATATATATGTCATTTTTTTACAATTTTCCCATAAAATGAAATATATATTTTTTCTGTAATGATTATTACAAAATTCACACTCCTGACTTTAATTTCTCTAAAATATTTTTTAAGGATAAAAAGAGTATAAGTTTGGTAAATTTTTTATTTTATATAATAATTAATTTTTATAATGGTAATTTATATAAAAAATTATTGATAGAAAAATTAAATTAAATGCTGACACAACACCGAAAAATTATTTATTCAATTAATAGGAAAATAAAATAAATAATATTAAGAATACTAAAAATAATAGATTTTTCCTGAATACTTATGTTTCAAATATTTTTTAATATATATAACATTATTTTTATTATCTAAAAGTGTATATTATAATTATATCACTGTTCTGATGACTGTACTTTCAATGTAAATGAGTAGTTCAAAAATGAAATTAATAACATTTTAGGAAAAATTAATATTTTTCAAAATTGTTTATAAATCATAAAAATATTGGAAGATGGAATGTATAATGATAAATGGTCTGAAATTTTATCACATTTCCATTTATTATCCAATTGGTAACTTATAATTAAAATTATAACCTTTTATGATTAAAACATTTGTCGTCATAGTTAATGATAAAGATGGTTAACGAAGGGTTTGAACCATAAGATAAGGTAAAAATGACACTGAAACCTATAATAAATTCATTTTATGATTATTTTTTGAGAATAACATATTTTTTAATTATTGTCTATTTTCAAGTATTATACATTAGAAATGCATTAATTTATTTAAATTAAATATGTAATTCCAAGTGTGTCCTTTCCCTCCCTTATAAAAGGAGAGCACTTATTTATTTTCATTAAACCTCCTTGAGACATATATCACAACAAAACCATGAAAAATTATATTTTAAAATTACTTATATATGAATTATAAGTTCTAGTATTTGTAAAATACCAATCAAATGGTCTTTAAGAATATGTCTAATGAAGTCATACCAAATAAGTGGTAACTTATTACCTAACCTGTTTCGATTTATTTATTATTGTAGCACTTATAAATCTATTTCATTCATAATGAATTAATTACTTTAGTATCCAAAATATAATTAAATTGTATTAAGGTCATTAAACCAACAATATTCATATTTTATCCCATAAATTTAGAAGTGAAAGTATCACTCGTGTATATGGGCTGACTACAGCGATGTTCATTGGTCTCAAAAGGCTCGACATACTGCAACGTCAGCTTCCCATACTTTCCCAATCGATGATGGCCTAGACGAGGGGAAACTTTCAAGAATAACAAGTCACCCACAAAAAACTCTAGGCCTCGATGCCTTCGGTTAGCATAAGATTTATAATTAACCTAAGCTATCAACAAGCACTTCTTAATAAATTTGACCTTCTTAGAAGTCTCCTGCACAAGGCTCGGCCCCAATAGTGAAGTCTCACCTACCTCATCCTAACATAGGGGGACTGACATGGCCGACCATAGAGCACCACAAAAGGGGACATTTGAATCAAGGATTGGTAATTGTTATTATAATAAATTTCAACCAAACCCAAATGGATATCCAAAGAACCTCCAAAGTCCAAAACACATGCACAGAGCATGTACTCCAGAATCTGGTTCGCTCATTCTATCTGACCACCCGTTTGAGGATGGTACGCCATATTCATCTTGATCTGTGACCCCAAGGCTTATGTAGGCCTTCCAACAACTGAGAAGTGAAACATGCCTCTCTATCTGAGACAACTACTGATGGAACACCATGGAGTCTCTCCACCTCCTAAAGATACAAACTGCCCAACTCATCTACATTAGTTATATCATTGTTCTGGATGAGGTTGGATGATTTGGTTAGAAAGTTTATAACCAAGAAAATGGCATTCTTACCCTGAGGTGTGCATGTTAATCCAACAATGAAGTCCATGTAAACCTCATCTCACTTCCAGGAAGGAATGGGTAATGGCTGGAGCAAACCAGAGGGCCTTTGATGCTCTTCTTTTTCCTGCTAGCCTGTGTAGCATCTCGACATGAAGCCTGAGATTTCTCGTCTCATACTAGGACACCATAACTACTAACGAACATCATAATACATCTTGGTGGAACCCTGATGGAAAACCCACTAACACTCTTGGAAATCCTCCCCCACCAACTTCTGGAGAGATAATAGAACTACTGAACGGCCCTTGAAGCACAGGATTCCCTCAGGAGATGACAACCAATCAGAGGATGTCTCCCCACAATGAAGAAATTTCCTCGACTGCGGAAAAATCTCAGAACTATGTTTTTTTTGTTGAATCAACTCCAAGTGAGAAGGATTCAACGGAATTCTTTCCAAGAACCCCCCCCCCCCCCCACCATTTCCCCCCTTCGTATCCACATGCATCTGAGAAAAGAGCCCCATAAGAGTCCACTCATCAATGGACATCCTCAAGACCTCCAATAGAACTTCTATCCGCAAGGTATCTGACACTACATTTCCCATTCCTGGGGTATAAACAATGTTTAAGTCAAACCACTACAAGTACTCTACCTAACAGAGTTGCCTCAGATTGTGGTCCTTCTATGAGAAGATATAGGCTATGTTTTTGTGATCAGAGTAGACGAAAAACTTTTCCCCAAATAGGTAGTGAAGCCAAGTATTCAAATTATGCATCATAGAATATATCTCCAAGTCAGGGGTCGGGTAGTTATTTTCGTGTGGTTAGAGTTGGTGAGAGCCATAATCCACCACGTGATCATCCTGCATAAGCATGCACCCAAGACCCATACCTAAAGAATCAAAATACATCACATACCCCTTCCTGACCTCAGGAAAAATCAGAAAGATGGAGGTAGTCAACTTCTGCTCCAGGTCCTCGAAGGATTCCAGACATTCTGGGCCTTATACAAATTTAACTCATTTCTGGGTGACCACGGTCATCGGTGATGCAAGCCGTGAGAAGTCCTGAATTAGTCAGCTGTAATAACAATCCAAGCCAAGGAAACTTCTGATATCGAATACATTATTCGGTTAATCTCATGAAATGACCGCACTGATCATCTTGGGGTCAACTAAAACCCCCTACTCCGAGATCGCATGCCCTAGATATTTCACATCCTTGATCCAGAATATGCACTTTGACAACTTTTAATAGAGGCGTTGATCTCAAAAATTACTAAAAACAATCCTTATGTGATGTTCGTGTTCCTATTTAGAGCCAGAGTATAATAGAATTCCATCCTTGAACACCACAATGAAGGAATCGAGATACCGGTGAAACACCCTATTCCTGAGTGTCGTAAAGAACATTGGAGAATTTGTCAACACGAAGGGCATGACCAAATACTCAATGTGGTTGTAACTGCTTCAGAAGGCTATCTTCGAGATATATTCCTCTTTAACCTTGAGATGATGGTATCTCAAATGAAATTATATTATTGAGAACAACCTTGCCCCATCAACTGATCAAACAAATCATCAATTCTTGGAAAGGTTTATTTGTTCTTAATTATTACCTTATTCAGATTCTTATAGTCAATGCATAATCGAATGGATCTATCATCCTTTTTCACAAACAACATAGGTGCATACCAAGGAGCAACACTCATGCAAATGAATCCATTGGATTATAAGTCATCCAGATGTATCTTTATTTCCCTCAGCTCAGTGGGAGGCATAAGATGTGAGGGAAGAGATATTGGTTATGTTCCCAACGCCAGATCAATCGAGAACTCCTCATCACGCTCTGAGGGAAAACCTGAAAAATCATCTAGAAATATGTTTGGAAAGTAATTCACTACATGAGGTAGTTCACCATTGGTTGTAATACCATCATACTCTAGAGAGAGCAACGAAAACTGGAAGATAATACTTCCCAACTCTTGGAGTGGAGGTCCTATATGACCCGACCGAGGATCCCATTCTGCATCAAAACCCAAAAAAATCCCATCAGGTGCCATGAAACTGACCCACCGCCTATAGAAATAAATGTGTGCCTAGAAGTGTAATAGAAAATCAATGCCATGTATTAGGTAAAAAATCTCCATATCTAAGACCAAAAGGTCCCACTCCATCTCAACCCATGACACAAAAAGCACACATGATGGGCATCTGAAACCCTTCTCCTTCTTCTTTCCCAGTGGCATCACCAAATACATCGCGAAAGACAAAACTAGGTTGTAAAATTCAGTATGTCCACAAAATGGGAAGAAATGAATGAAAAAATGTGTTAATATCAAAAATAGCAGCAGCTATAGAATATGAGATCAAAACGGTCACTCGAACTGTTGACAGTCCCACCTCTGATCTTGCTTATGCCTGATCCACCACAAGGAGATGTCCGGTATCTTCTTGAGGATGAACGCTAGTCTGTGGATATGCCTTGAACTGGATCTTCCAAGAATATGTCCCAACCCTACCACAACAGCCACCAAATCGAGATCACCCTATCCTCGATGGATCTAACTGTACTGGCACTCCTCTTGAACCTACTGATCCTTCCCCACTCTGAAGAGGATGTGCCACCCCAAAAAATGATACAAGTGACCCATACCTCCTCATTAGTAATATAGATTCATAGGAAGTGGGCATGATATTTGGATGTTCCCTGACCTCCCACACTAGTGGAACATGACCGATCTCACATCAGAAGCCACATACAAAAACTACCTGGAAGAGTGGCCTGAACTACCACCTCCCTTCTTCACATGTTTCTCATGCATCCTTTTTTTCTAAAGATCTACCACTAACCACTACTAATACTATCCTAAAGAAACCATCCCATCATTTACGGTCAATCTCCACCATACATTCCCATTCAACGACCTCTGCATATGTTCTCAACTTAAATAAGAAAACCTGGGAGTATATATCCGGCCTCAAGCCTTTCACAAACCTCTATGCCTTTGAATTCTCATTAGAGACAATTTCAGGAGAATACCAAACCAAATCAGAAAAATAGTTGGTGTACTCCATCACAGTAACATCTCCCTAAACAATTTCCATGAACTCATTGGACCTAGCGTAAGCCAACACCTCAGGGAAGTACTGGTCACTGATGATGGCCATGATATCTCCCCAACACATATGCTCATTCTTCCTAGTTTGAAATACTGATTACCACCACCTATAGCTAAGACCCTCCAATAGAAAAGATTCACACATCACCCTGAACTTCTCAGGTGTATTTGAGAACTCGAATATGTTCTCGATCTTTTCGATCCAATCATCCTCTTCCTGGGGTTCAATGCTACCTCAAATTGTAAGAGGATTATTTTTCAAAAATTCCTAGGCCTTGTACTACATAGGAATAGTCCCATATTCTCTAACAAGTGCAGTAATAGGAGAATTTCCATGTACGAGTTCTTGGACATCCTATACCACAACCACTACTAGCCTCTGATCTATAAGTGTGGTAGAACTCACTCTAGCTTCCTCTCGTTGGCGCATGGGAGCCTTCCGGGGAGGCATGTTTCTAGAAAATGAAACAGTCACAAAAAAATAGTCAATACCACAATTCTAAGAATTTAAATCAAATACATAAAATATAAACAATCTAAATACATTACAATAATAAAATAAACAACTACTCCACCCTCGCCTAATGTCCATGTGTGGTCTACAACCCACACGTCTCACCTGGAAGTGAAGTCAAATAAAAAATACCAACATCCCATGGTGACTCAAGGACTAACAAGAGAGGTGTGGTCTAAAAACCCTACTCATGACCAAATCTTCGATTCCCAATAGTCCTCACTTATTTCTCACCAGACTCATCCCAAAATAGTAATATAACCCAAAAACATAGGCCTCCTTTGATTTCATTTTGTCACGGACCGAATCTAGTCACCACAAATACTATAACAAAATCATGACCATGACAAGGTCCGAAAGGAGTTATCTATCCCAACACGCTATAACAAGTTCCCAGGTATCAATAAATTTGGTTTGGGAACAATTTACCTGAGTATGAAATCTTAAAACATTAAAAACAATCAAGAATATGAATCTGAAATTTTAATTCCAAACAAGCCTTAACTGAAAATAGATATGAATACATGGTTTTAAATAAAGTAAAATTGTTCCAAACATAAATAATTTTTTTTTTCAAATCATCCCCAAAGACTCCACATGACAAGGGATCATCACCCCCGAGCCTTCTCCACAACACCGTACCATAGGAGGGGACTAACAACACGAACCTCCTTCACCCGAGGCTTCGACTTTACCTTTTTCAAAGATAACCAAGTCTACTAACACCCAAGAGGTGTAAGTAGGGTGTGATCCTAATACCAATAGGATACCACCCAAATATTCCAAATATTATGCAATACAACATGAAAATTCATGCAGTTTTAATATGCAAGGAAAAATGATGATAAATTCCAAGAAATGGATCTTTCAATTGTAAACTTTTTTAATCAGAAAAATTTCTGAATGTTAACATATTTTAATAAGAAATTTTATCTACTTTAATTTACTTCCAAACACATTATATGAAAATGGTAAATACCATAAATCCAATGATAACCAAAACTAGGAACACACTAAGGCACTAGATAGTCTTAGACCCTATGTACCTCGTACCTCAGTGTAAAATATCCATGTCACAATAATTTACCATGCATGGGACACTAGTATGGAACATAAACATTACCTAATAGTCCCTAAAAAACCTCAATATATTTTTGTTAGAGTGGTGTTTATCTATTTTCTCAATAAAACAAGGACCAAACCCATATGGATCACTAGCGTACTAGTACATATTCCCCCACCTAGGTACCCGAGCTTCCCCCTTTGTGCTCAAACAATTACAGAATGCTAAATACATCCCTCTTCATATAAAAACACTACTAATGGTCACATAAAAACAATATAGAAGCTATAAACACTTTATAAAACATAAAACACACAACAAGATATTTTGATTTTCAATAAAACAACTTCTCAAATATCACATTGTTTTTCACCCAAAACATCTTGGAATCCCCACTTTGCACACCATATGAAAACTTATAAGTTACCAAAACAAAAATGGTAGTCCAATTCCTTTAAATGAGACCAGAAAGAGTTATAGGGAATCCCCATATAAACCAAGAAGTGATATCTTTGTAAAACCTCCATTTTCACACAAACAAGGCACTTAAAGTTCATATGCTTCCCAAACACCATTAAAACAAATTTTCACAAAAAAAACCAAAGGATATAAAAATTAAAAAAATATAATTATCTTCCCTTATACAATTCTATAAAATCAACTAATTAGTTATAGGTAATCCCAAAATTAACCAATTAAGTATTTCTATGTGACAACCCCAATTTCACATAAAAAGGGAACTTATAATTCATTTTCATTAAAAATTCTACTAAAACCAATTTTTTCACCAATAATAAAATGAGATAAAAATGAAAATATTATAAACACAACAAGATACGTCCCAAGGATTTCATACACTTGGAATCACCTACCAAAATTGTTAAAACTTTGAATCTTTTGTGTGAAAAATCAATCGCATCACCAGCGCACCTCAAGGAAGGTAGATCGAGCCTAAAATCAAAAGATCGACCAAGAAAACCCAAGGTTAAACACATGGTTTTAAACCCATCCATATGGTCTCTTGGGAATTCAAAGAAATTAGAATAAATTTCATAAATATGGGATTAAAAAAGAGGAAGAAACACTCAGTTGAGATTATGTGAAGTTCCTCCTCCAAATCCCCCTTCAAAATTCAGTTCCAGTGACGTTTTGATAGGCTTTGAGGGAAACCATGGTTGTTAGGTTCGAAGTGGGGATGAAAGGGATGAGATAGGATAAATCTCAGAAGGGATGATAACTCATTTAACCCTTTTTTTAATGACTTGGTTATGGGTGCAAGGTTTGTGTGCACATTTTGGAAAATCATGCACCTAAACCATGAACCCTGCTGTATCCCTTCAAAACATCTCCAAAGCCACCATATTTGTGGGGGATTAGGGGGACTTAGGGGGAATTAGGAGGGAATGTTAGGATAAACATATATGACACATAAGTAAATTTAATGAAGAACTTAGGTGTGATAATGATGGGTTTAAATTTAAATATTATATTTATGAAATAAGTATTATTCTAGAATCATAATATCATATCCACCATCTTTGGTTTTCTTTCCACTGGAAAATTATAATGCCAATCAACCATATATGTGAACTAACACAACAAAAAATGATGTGATTTGTTTTTCATTTTATATATATGTGTGTGGTAATAAATATATATTTATTAAATATATATGATATTTGTTACATAATAATGATTATATAAAGGTAAATTATTATTTACTGTTCTTTCATTAAATCTATTAAAATTTTAAATCAACGTTTATGCGTACATATAGACTACCTTTTCTATGAAAGGTGAAATTCATTTTTCTTTTTATCCAATTTATGGATGAATATAGATATATATATATATAATAAATATATATCACAATTATATCATTATTAAAATTATAGATATTATGGATGCATGATCAATGTACAAGGACATGAACTACCATACTTATCTTTTCATGAAAAAATGAAACAGTAAACACCTAGAAACGAAGGTTTTATTATGTTATTAATAAATGGTATTTAAATTTATATAAGACCATAATATATGATAGTATAATTATGTAAATATATATTTTATATATTTGTAATAAATTTTAATATATTTTAAAGGAGGTTAAAGACCTGTCGAAGAATTTCAAACTCATTGAATGGGGTTCTTGTCTCACTTTTATTTTTGTGAGACACGTGTCCTATTCACCACTTGCTTCTATTATATATTTTTTTTATTATAAAAATTATGGGGATTTTACAATACATATAATTTTATCTCTTTCACTAGTTTTTTATTTTTAGGAGACCAAATTGGTAAATATATTATGATAAAATATCATTGTTTTTTGGGAATGTTTATGATAATGTTTCAGGTAAATAAATTTTATGACAAAACTCTCATGAATTAAATTAATTTTATTCTATTTTAATTATATATGGGGATTAACTCTTTTCATTAAATTTCCATATTTAGTAATTTAAGAGATATGTTTTATTTTTTAAAATAAAATTGACTATATTTCTCACTCTCTCCAAATATTCATTTTCTTGCATTAACTTGTTTTAAAAAAATATTTTTGAGAATGATTTTAATATTCTAAAATTATTGTTTAATGTAAAATTAAATTGTGATTAATTTCTTATGAAATTGTTTAAAAGGATTATTTTTTTTCTGAACGAGTAACTTTGGAGTTTTTATAAAAAATTTGAAAGTACCATTTGTATTAACATACATGGTTTGAATAGAAATTACGACCGTCATCACCACACAATTATTTGATAATTCATTTGAAATTTTTCCAATGTTCACCTCAAATAGAATGGGTTACTTAGTATTTTGTAAACTGTTATATTTGAAATAAGTGATTTTAAAATTAAAAGGGTATTTTCCTCAACAAATCTTCCATGTGATCTTTCAATGTCGTTTTCATTTATGATAACATCCCTTGATGTCACATAGGATTTATAGAGGATATGATACAAGTATAACATCATTATTATTTATCATTATGGTTTATTATTATGATGATGATATTTTTTTTAAACACATTTATTTTCCATGGGATATGTTTTGATGAAATATTTAAATGTTTATAAAACTAGTTTCCTTTTGATAGGTTATTGTATATGATTTATAATTTATGATCTTATAGAACAAGAATGAATGGATTGTTATTATGTTATTTATTGGATTAGAATTATATATCCCTACAATTATTTAGTTAAATATTAATATCTTATTAGGTCATAAGGACTATAATGGGGAGCCAAACACGTTTAGTAAGTGTCTCATTCTACGATTATAGTCTTGGGATTGAACCTTGAATATTTATATATATATGTGGTGGAATAGGGCGTGAATCAAAGACACTATAATAGTATTGGAATTGATATTTTTCTAAGGAAATGATTTTATATGGTTATGTGTATTCCATAATCTTATGTCTTATGTAAATGTAATTCTCTCTTGGATTGTGTAATTTTATTACTTTTAATTCAATTTTTACAAACTAGCATGCTATATTCCATGATTCATGACTATAATTAATTATATGGTGTGTATGGTTTTAAAATGTTATGACCATTTTATCATACCCATATTATCATTTTATAATTAAATGATCACATATATATCTCTGTTATATCCTTATTCTGAATTTGATTTCACCCTTTATTGTGTTTCCTTTTACCTAGGATATGGAGTAATATTTTATGTATTATATGTCAAGGGAGGGTTCTAGTTGTGAATAACTATGTGAAAGTCAATATAGATCATTTATTAACCATTTTTTATATATCTATGTTTCCAAAGATGTTAAGCCTTTACATTTCTAAAATGGATAATAATTTTATGTAATGAATATTCATATAATAAGATTCAATGTATATGTATAAAAAGTCTAGGATGTTATAATTAGTATTAGAATAATGTTTATTTTCTTATAGAAACTCAGATGATAAAAATTTAGTGCGAAAAATTAGGATAATCCTATGCATAGGAGTATATCCTACATTTTCATAAAGAAATAAGTGTGGCCTTCTTCAAAAATATCCTGATTTTGTAATTATATATGGATGTGGTTTTAGAAAAAATATATATAGGGGTAAAAACCATTAAAAGTGTTTGTTGAGTATATATTGACCATCATTTTGTTATATGGTGTTTGTTTCCTTACTCTATAACAAGTTTTACAACCCTGGTGGACACTTATAGATTAATTCACATTTTTTATAAGAATTATAATCACTAAATATTAATTTTTTATATTCATTTTTTTTGAAAATGTAAGAAACCAAAACATCTATCATTACACCAAGGAACCATAAAAAAGATAATTCAGATCAAGGCTACAGTTCTTGCCCCTCCCCAGCGAATACACCTAGATGTGAAGTCTTCACCATCACATGACCACTCAGCAAGCAGTCCTGTGTAGAGTTGCATGGGCAGAAAACCAATGGTAGATCCATAACCTCTCGAACGTCCAAATACTAATGGAATGTAATAGTGATATATTATTTCTCTAAACCTCATCTAGGATAGATCCATTATGAAGTATATGAATGGATAATAACCATGTAGAAACCAGGTTAAACCTAAGGTTTCACATATTGGAAAGAAAGTGTCATGATTTAGATATTAGATAAATGTTTTATCATGATATCTCACTATTATTATTTTTTCTCACACTATGGTTTTAGGTTTTAGACAATGGATGAAACAAGGTGGATTTAGGTAAATGATTAATGTGACATACAATGTAATTATTCTACTCATGATCAACTATGTTGAATTTTAAGAAGAAGGTGCAAACAAGATATTATTAAAAAATATTTATCATGATATATGATTAATAATATAAATATCTGTGGGTTTCTTAACACCTCAAATGAGAGGATTGTAGAATTTTTTGAAAGCTTATGTCGTAGAAACCATAGAGGAAAAAAGCTTCAAATTTCTCCATGTCAATAATGTTGGAAGGAAAAACTAGAAAAATTTCTCAAAGGAAAGGGAATTTATTTTATATGTGGAAATTAAGTTAATAGAGAAATGAATTATTGAGTAGTTTAGTGTCTTCTGTGTAGGGATATTTTTAATTATCTAAGGCAATTCCCCATTCCAAGCACTAACTATAAGACCATGGAAGGACTTATATCCTGCCAATAATTTAAGTGAGAGGATTTAGAACATTTTAGGTAACAATAGAATAATAATTTTTCATATCTATTAATATTTATGAAATATATATTTATTTTAATTTAAAGGGGATTTTATGTATGACAGAATACTCAAAATGAAATAATGAGTTTCTTTGAAATCCTACATTGCACATACGACTGAGTAATACCAAAAAATAATATATTATTAATATTATTGTTTTAATTTATAGTTATGTCATAGACGAAAGAATTGGAAGAATGAACGATATTAACTAAAATATGAAAATGGGGTTTACATATTTTTATATAATGATTCATTGGTTGGAAAATTAATTAGAAATAAACATAAAAAAACTAATTGAATATATAGGATGTGTTTTTTTATGAAAAAATAATTAAGTGAGAATAATTGTGTTTATAAAATACTAAACATGCTATTTATGGAATATATTAATAAAATATAAATTAAATATGATTTTTAAAATTCATCTTATATGTTTTCTACACATTATATGTGAACAAATATAATTTTACGGTTAAAAAGTGTGTTTTTCTAAAAATGTTGTTTTACCACTTTTTGATGGAAAACCATTTTAAGAAAATTTTTTATCTAGTTTTATATATTTTATTTGAAAAAAATAAACTACTTATTTTAAATTGGAACAAAATTTTTTAATTTGGCCTATTTTTTGGTATTTTCTAACTAAATTCATATTCTCATAAATAGTAGAAAGTACAGAATTTTTAATTAAAAATTTCCTTTTAATATAATTTATAAATATTGTTAGATTATCATTTTACATGGTTTAATGTATCATTAGATGTTTTTTTATCAAATAATACAATTTATATCATCGGATTTTTTTTCAAATTAATATTAAATATAAAAACTATGAGAACATTTGAATGCCATACTTTAAAAACTTGTTTTCTCATTCCAACAATGAGATTAATTTTTAATTAATTCCTATAAATTCTATGATTTGAATTTGGAAAAATACATTTAAAATTTGGATTCATAAGGTCAAAATCATGTAAATAGTTCCCTTTTATTTTTGGTTATTTTAAATAGTAATTTAGTATTAAATTGTTTTACCACGATTAAAGGTAAATCGTGCAATTAAAGGTAAACATAATATTATAATAATATAAAACTACCTAAAAATTGTCTTAATTTAATTGTATAAGTTTATTCAAACCATGAGAATCATTTGATCAATTTTAGGATCACATGTATCCACATGGATGACTTTAATGTATTTATATTATTATATTTAGTGAATAGTTATTTTTGTTACATTTTTGTTTTTAAACTGTAAATTATTTTAATATGGAGTTATAAAGGTGATCTCTTGGACCATAAATATTATTTATAAATATAATATTATTATCTACATAATGTTAATTTATTTATAATTTATAGAAATTATATAACTAAATTTAATTATGACATAAAGATGATGCACTAATATATTTATTAGAGAAAGGATGAAATAAATGATATTAATAATATTAAAATATATTTAATTTGATATAATTTATTACATTAAAGGTCTTTTGGGATGTATATTACATTATATATTGATGAATTATTTTTTTCGAAGGAGTCTGGTTGTTATGATTTTTTTAAAATGTATCGTAATGAATAGTGTCAAAATATACATAACTCATAACTTAAAATATAAAATCTATAATTAAATGATATAAAATTTATAAACATACTATATTAGATGAATAATTTTATATATGTCCTAAAACTTCATTAATAACTCATTAATTTTCCATTTGGCATGATGTGATAATTATTTCAACTCCCCAACTGTAAATCACTTGATAAAATAGTAAGAATTAAGAAGGATAAAAAAGGATAAGGTTTAAAAATTATTGAAAACATGTCTAATTCTCATTATAAGATTATATTTTAACCCATACCCAAAATATATTCTAAATAAATGATTTTGGAACTATTTTGAGTCTAAATTGAATTTTTATTAATTTAATACTATTAATAATTCCAAGTGTGCCCCTCCCATCTCCTATAAATGGAACCCATTTTTTTCTATTACTCACACATCCAAAAGCTTTTGGGTTAGATAATATCTACTCAAACAAATTAGTATAATACCTCCCCACATTATTTAAACCTTATTTAATGATGAAAAACCTCCTTATTGGTGTTAAGGTGTTAAGAAAGGTGCTCATTGAAAGGAAAGGTAATGTTTTTATTCAAGCATTTTCATTTTATTTATTCTTCCATTTTCTTAAAATATTCATCATACATGATGAGATAATAACTATAGTATAATAAATATATAGACATGTTATAATGGTAATATAATCACAAAAATACATCCCCACATTCATTAACTGGGAAAGGAATTAATCATTATTGCGTTCTTGTGAACCATCACCTCCGTGAACTGATCTAATTAGTTTTCCATAACCATATAGGAAGACATGATATAATTTTGTAATTAATGTTAATATTTTATATTAATTAAATATTAATCATTATTATATTATAATATATCAATTCTGTTCTTACACACCATTCACATAAAAATGATAACATCGTTCGTGCGTACGTGTGAACGATCACCTTCACAAAGTGACGTCGCTTGTTTTTAATCATTACATGAACTGTATGATATATATAATTATATTAAAAATATTAAGATGATATTAATGATGTTATTATAATTTTTAAAATATTAAAATAATATGTAACTTCTTTCCATAATGATCATTGAAAAATGGAAAACATTACTCATTCATACATACAAATTAATGTCTCCATGTATATAACATTATTCATTTTTCATAAAATTAAATAATGGTTTGATTTAAAAGAATAATTGAGGTTTAAAAATTATAATAATTCCATTAATATATTTTGAATAAAAAAAATAAAACTTTCTGATGTAACTATAAATTTACCTTTGTTTATTATTCAGGAAGAACAAGGAACATACATGATGAATAAAACTCAAGGTATGTGACTCTGTCTCAACCTCATAACATTGAGGCATATTTTTAAGTTATATGCCACCTTATTTTATATTGTGTATAATCAACACCTTTTAATTTTAATTTATTAAAAGGTTTTTAAAAAACTAATATTATTATAGTAATCATTTTAATTTCTTTAATAAATGACAGAAGGAATGATTTTTTACCGTACGTGACGACAAAGACTTCATTTCCACCGTAAGAATTTTATTTTATTTGCATTTCTAAATAATATTTAATATTATAAAAAGTAAATTAAATCCATTATTTCGTTTTGTAGTTTTTTTGTATTGAAAATGGTTTTAAATTTGGATGGAATATTTCAATATCTTGAAATTTTTTCTGGTGATTGAAAATGAAATTTTATGAGTGGAATGTTTATAACTACAATCTTTTATGTGTTATGATGGTAATTGGACATTTTATGGGTGGTTATGTGATAAACCAAAGACAAGTGGTCACATGATAAACCAAAGATATGTGGTTTCATTATAAACCAATGATAGGTTGTTTTATTATAAACCAACAAGGGGTGGTTACATTATAACCTCTAATGTATTGGGTATGGAAGTTGCCCATATGACCATTACATTGAGTGATATGTGTGGAAGTTGATTGTATGGTTATTCCATTTATGTATGATTACGTCCCAAGTTATAACTATATTATATATCTGATTTCTATGTGTTTTATGGTAATCATTTGATTAAACAAATTGTAATCAATGATCTTATATTCAATGAAGTTTATTTACTGCTTCTTAAAGGTGAAAAGTATTACTTTGTGACAATGTATCCATGGTTTACATGTTTTCGTAATAATAATAGTTTTTCTTCTTTATGTATTTCATAATGAGATTTTTATAATGATCCTATGTTTTGAAATGTTATTCCTGAGATTGAAAGAATAATTGAGTCAAGGATGGGATCAATTAAAAGTTATTAAGTTTTAACATGAAAAAACATTATTTCTTTTTAAACTTTCTTTTTGTTTTATGAAACAAATGGATGGTTAGTAAAAGTTTCTACATTGTAATATATGAGTTATTTTATATGAGTGAAGGACAAATTATCTAAAGCAATAAAACTTAAATGATTATCAATGTGAAATAACGTCATATTATTAACTTAACTCAAGATTAAGTAATGTTCAAGGCTTGGTTATTATAGTTGGTATTAGAGGGAAGGGTTAGAAAAATATAAGGATTATGAGTTTTGGTTAAACATATGATAAGATTATATGTCTATTTTTTTGGTTAAATACTTATTTTAGGAATGTTTTAGATCTAGCAATGTTAGATACAAATGGATGGAGGAGGATCTTATACAAAATTCAGATCTCTTTCTAACAACTTGGTTGCAATAATAGTTGGAATTTCATGTACGGATGATTTTGAATTTTTTTTGTAACATGAATCTCACTTGTAAGAAGTTTTTTGAGATATCAAACTACTCCACTATACCATGATACCATCATGGATCATGGGTTGCTTTTAACGAAATCTTATTTTCACAATATTCTCATATTTTTTAAAAAAGGTAAATATTATCAATGCATTTTTAGACATTTTACGTTATCAGAAGATTATGAATTGTATTATTATTTTGAAAATGATTCGGAAGAAGGACACCCTTACACAATGTATATATATTTTCATTTAAAATTTATACTTTCACTACATACACATGGTATTTTAAAAGGACAATTGATTTACTATTTCAACTCAAACTCGGTGTGAATGTTTTATAAAAATAATGTCTAATATGATATTTTGAAATTATATGTCTTACAATATTATTTTTCAAAACTATTTCTCTGTGAACACCCATACAACCCAAGTTATAGAATGTGTTTTTGGACAAAGGAAACAAGTGAATTTGAAGAATCTGTAAATCATTATTTAAAATGCATATACCTTCTATTTCCATGAACAAAATAATGATTAAACTAGGTGGAAACCATGATCAAGGTACTGTATTATGAATTCTGGGAATATATTTATTAAATCATTTGGAGGTGAAACAAAAATATATATCAATGTATATAATAATTTTTGAATTAAGATGTTGAGGTAATTATGAGTTAATATGTAAACAATATGTATAAGACGACCTTTAAGGTTGAAACATGTTTTGGTTCTTTTTGAGGATTTTATCTCATATAGGGTATATTTTATAAGATTTATACAGTTTTAGATACAGAAAAACCATTATGATGGGTGGAAACCCATCACAACTGGTAAGGCCATGGAGATCAAACCCACAACTGAAGGGCGACAATGGTGCATCTCCTACCATTGGCCTATGTGAAGTCCCTAGTCAGTATGACTTCACTTTTGTAGTTAAATGAGTTGATGAAATAAGAATAAGATGAATTTGGTAACTTATGTTTTATCACATGGATATCCATAGTATTGGAAAATTATTTGAGAATTTAGTGATAAATGTTATTTTGGAATATGATCACTATTTTGGGATCCTTATATGACTAAGGAAAATATAATACTATGGGATTTTATTTTAGGAGTAATGATTGAATTTTATTTTGGAAGTACCTATGTTGTTATTATATAATTATGGATATTTGATGTATTTATGGAAATAATTATCCAATCTTGGAGAATATGTGATTTTGGAAATTAGTTTTTTGGTATGATACATTATGTGTGGTTGATGTTATTTTAATTTAAATGTTATAACTTATCTTGTAAGACTATTTGATTGAATACTTATAATGTTTGGAATTTAATTTTATTCATAATATTTATGTGTAATTTTATGTTTTGTTATTTTTTGAATGGTATATGTTGAATTTTTGGAATTATAGATAAATTTTGGAGATTAAAATTAGTTTTTCACCATCCAATGGTTTATTAATTTGGGGAAATTATATTATTTTATCATAAAATTTTGGTTTTGGTTAATGTGTCAAGATAGGATGAATTGATAGTTAATATATTTTTTAGATTATGTGGTTCTCTTGATGTTGATCCTAGAGATTCATACATGAAAAAAAATATCTTAAATACTTATCATTTGTAAAAAAATATGTGTTTGCTGTCGAATTTGATTAAAGGATGAAACTCTACTTGTCATGTAAGTGCATTTCCTTTTATTCTTATTCTAAGTAGTAAAATAATTCTAAAAATCTATGAAAAGGATCATAAAACAATTAATTTACTTTTCCTTCTATAATTCAAATATTGTTTAATCCAGTGCAACTTTATGGTTGTATGATTAAAAACTTTCTCTTCATAATGTTTTATATCACTCTCTATTAGAACATGATAGTTAATTTTCTCTTCTATATCCATGTTTTCCTACATGGAACACTTTTATTTGTTATCTCCGGTGACCATTGAATTTAACTTTATTTTTTTAAAGTGGAGGTTTTATTAAATCTTTTTTTGATTTGGGATTTCAATGAAGTAATTTTGAAAAGACAAATATTAGTTACCAAGCCAAAATTTAAAATTGTGTAGACGCACTTTCAAAATGGGGGGAAGGATGTAACCTCACAGATAACTATATAATAATACATTTTCATATCTATTAATATTTTAATTAGATATTAATATTACATTAAATGGAATTCAATGTCTGACAACGTACTCAACATGAAATAATGGGTTTCTCCGAAATCCTATGTTGCACACAGGACCGAGTTAAACCAATAAATAATATATTATTATTATTATTATTTTACATTTTAGTTATTGCATATACATTAGAATGGTGATAATGAATGATATTAACTAAATTATGAAAATAAGATAGAAAATTTATTATATAATGATTCATTGGTTAGAAAATTAATTAGATATGAAAATCAAAAAACCAATTCATTATGAAGGATGTGTTTTTATGAAAAATTATTTAAGTGAAAAATTGCGTATTTAAAATAATAAAATCACTTTTTTGGATTATATTAATTAAATATAAATTAAATATGATGTTTAAAATTCATATTATATTTTTTTAGACATTATATAAGAACAAATACAATTTTATGGAAAAAATTGTGTTTTTCTAAAAATTCATTTTTACCACTTTTTGATGGTAAACCATTTTTAATAATAGTTTATATGACATTTATATGTTATATTTGAAAAAATAAAATTTTTCATTTAAATTGGGATATCAAAATTTACTTTCGTTGAATATTTTGTATTTTTCTAACTAAATTCATATTTTAATGAATCTTGAAAAATACAACATTTTTAATACAAACTGCCTTTTCATCTAATTTATTTATATCGGTATATTATCCTTAAACATGGATTTCAGGTATCATTATATTATGTTTTTATCAGTTATTACAATTTTGTTCATTGGATGATTTTTCAAATTAAAATTAAATATAAAGACTCTGTGATCTTTTGAACGTTTTACTTTAAAAACTGATTTTCTCATTCCATAAATAGGAATAATTCAATTTAATTTATTCCAAAAATGTGTTTAGAATTTGGAATAATGGATTCCAAAATTGGAATCATAAGGTCAAAATTATGTATAAAGGTCTGTTTTATTTTTTGACATTATGAATAGTAACTTTAGTAATAAATTTTATTACAATGATTAATGTTAAATCAAGTAATTAAAGGTAAAACTAATATTATAATATTATAAACTTTCCTAATACCTATTTTACTTTAATTTGATAATTATAATATTATTATGATCATCGTTGTGTCAATTTTATGGCCACTTGGACCCACATTGATTACTTTAATGCAATTATAATATTATATTCAATGAATATTCATTTTTTGTTACAATTTTGTTTTCAAAAAGTAATGTACTTTAATATAGAGTTATATAGGGTAACCATTCAATTATAAATAGTCTTCAAAAATGTAAAATTATTACCTACAACAATGTAATTTATTCTTAATTTTTAGGAATTAAATAATTAAAACTAATTGTTACACAAAGATGATGTAATAATAGATTTATAAAATAAAGAATCCAATAAATGATATTAGTAATACAAAAAAAATATATCAATTTATATATTTTATGTCATTAATGAATTTTATGGTTTAATTTGACATGTTATTGTTGATATAATGTAGTTTGTTCGAAGAAATCAAGTTGTTATGAGTTTTCAAAAAAGGTATGCAATGATAGTGTCAAAATTAACATAATTCATAACATAAAATATATATTATATAATTAAATGATATATAATTTCTATAAATCCATGATTTGACAAAAAATATATAATTTCAAAAATTTCATTAATGACTTGATAATTTGTCATTTTTTATGATTTGGGTTTTATCTTAACTCTTAAAGTGTAAATTACACGATAAAACTGTATTAATTAAAAAAACAAAAAGATAAGGATTGAAAATTATTCAAACATGCATAATTATAATAATATATGTATATTTATACTCATAATGATTATATCTTTGAACTAAATGATTTTAGACCCATTTGGAGTTGAAATTGAATTTATATTAATTTAATACTTTTAATAATTCCAATGGTTCCCCACCCCTCTCCTATAAAAGGTGCACATTATTATCTATTTATAACACTTAAAAACCTTTTTTTCAGAAATTCTATAAAAAACCCCTAAAATAATCCCTCCACACATTAATTAATCATTCTATTAGGCAGAACACCCTCATTAGATTTGTTAAGGTGTTAGAAATTTTGATCATCCGAAGGAAAGTTAATGTTTTTATTCGAGTATATTTATTTTATGTCTTCTTCCATTTCCTTCAAATGTTCATTATCCATGATGAAATAATAAATATAGTATCCAAAATATACTGAGATTTTATTATGTTAATATCATCACCTAAAAATATCTACACTTCAATTACATGTGAAAGTAATTAGTCATTCGTGCGAACATGTGAACTATCCCCTCCACGAACCGATCTAATTAATTTTCCATTACCGTCTATCATGATTAGTTATAATAATTTAATTAATTTTAATATGTGATATTCATGAAAAATTAATTATTATAAGATAATAATATATCAATTATGTTTTTTACTTTCCAGTCACATAAAAATGATAATGTCGTTCGTGCGTACGTGTGAACTATCACCTCCACAAAGTGATCTGACTCGTTTTTTAATACATCAATAGTATGATATATATATATATGTATATTAAATATTTTAACATAATATTAATTATTTTATTAGAATTTTTTAAAGGTAAAATAATACTTTTCTTTTTTCCATAATGGTAAATGAAAAATGGAAAATGTTACTTATGCGTACATACAGCTTACCATCTCCATTAATATAACATTGTTCATTTTAAATAAAAATAACTAATTAATTGATTTAAAAGTATAATTTTTTGTATAAAAATGATAATAATTTCATGAGTATTATTTTTGAGTTGAATTAATTATGACCACAAGGACTAGTGACATCAAACCATGTTCATTTTCGACTCAAGTACTAAATATTGACAAAACATCCGACATGAACTCAAAAAATTAACTAATTATTAAAAAAAATTATTTACTGATATAAAAAGAATAATAATAATTAAAATGTTATTATTTAAGTTTAAATTAACCTAATTATATCATTCAGGATATAAAGGAACATACATGAAAAATCAAAATCGAGGTAAGGGACATCGTCACAATCTTCTTTCATTGGGGCTTATTTTGATGTTATACGCCACCATATTTTCTAAGGTGTATGATCAAGATTTTTGAGTTTTAATTAATTCCATGTTTTTTAAAAAAACTTTATATTTTTATATAAATTAATTTTGGGTCTTTACAAAAAATTAAAAATAATTGATTTTTAACGTATGCGGTGACAACAAATTCCCCACTGTCATAACAGTTATTTGGTATTTGGATTCATCTATAAGCCTTAATATGCTTAAAAGGATACGAAATACCTTATTACATTTTGATTTTTTTATATATTAAATGGTTTTGAACGTTTATTGAATGTTTTAATATCTGTAAGTGATTTCTTATGATTGAAAATGAAATTTTAGGAGTACAATGTTGATAATTACAATCTTTTATGTGTTATGATGGTTCTTGGACATTTGATGGGTGGTTAGGTGATAAATAATAGATGGGTGGTTATGTGATAAAACAAATATGGGTGGTTATGTGATAAACCATGGATGTGTGGTTACGTTATAACTTCTAATTCATTGGGTATAGAAGTTGGCCCTATGGACATTCCATTTAGCGATATGCGTGGAAGTACAACGTATGGTTATTCTATTTATCTATGATTGTCTCCTGAGTTACCATTATATGTTATATGTTATTTATATGTATTTAAGGTAATATTTTGATTAAAAGAATGGTATGCAATGACCTTATATTCATTGAAGTGTATTTACTACTTATTAAAGGTGAAAAGTATTACTTTATGATAAAGTATTCTTGGTTTATATGTTTTTTCAAGAATAGATGTTTTTTTATTTAGGTATCCCTTACCAAGATTTTAATTCTCATAACAAGTTTTGAAATTATTTTCACAAGATTTATAGAGGTATAGAGTAATGGATGGGAACAAGAAAAAGTTATAAAGATTAAACATTAAATGAAACCAGTTTCTTTTTAAACATTATTTTTGTTTTGTAAAACAAATGGATAGTGTGTAGAAGTGTCTAGTTTTTAATATTTGAGTTATTTTTGATGATTTATGTCCTAATTCTCGAAATTTATAAACATCAAAATATACTCAATGTTAAAAAAAGACAAATTATTACCTTAACACAATAATAAGTAGTGTTCAAGGCAGGAGACTTATAGGATTGAAGTGTGTATGTATCCGGCTTGAATAATTATGTTTTATAAGTTTTATATCAATAATATTATAGTTATAATAATTAAAACATATATATATTATTTAAATGTTCCTTTTATTTAAGGATATTAAAACATATAATAACTGGTACTGATAATGAAGAAATTTGATTTAGTGGTAAGGTGATATTTTTTAAGAACACATGATTAAGGGAAGATAACCATTAATATTTTGTTGATGTTGATTTAATAATATTAATTCGGGGTAAATAGATGATTGAAATTGAATTAAATTCGATATAATTGGTAATATTAAAATTGGTAGTGATGTTATGATAAAGTGATTTAGGCCATCTTTAATGACGTTTATTTCATTTTAGGATTTTTGGAATATATTCAAAAGTCTTTCATTTTTGTGTGGAATAAGTGTATTGTTAATTTTTGGAAGCATATATGTTTTCATTGAGGTTTTATAATGATTAATTTTATAATAATGTTTTAAGAGAGTCAATTTATTCACATGTTTGGTATGTGAAATTAGTAGCTGCATCATGTTTTCTAGGGATAAATGCTAATCTTGATCTGGAAAAAAATTGGATCAAATAATTAGGATTTTTTGAGTTTTGAATTTGGAAAAAATATATTTTTATGGAGTCTTAATGATATCTATTTATGTAGTGTATTATGTAGAAGTATGAGTGTAACTATTAAGGGTTCAGAGACTAATGTATTTTGATTATTAGTATTTGATAACTCATGATACCCATATTGGTTATGATAAATATTTTGAGAATGAAAGAATGAATTGAAAAATTTTGGTAGATCTTATGATCTATTAAATGTTAATTTTATTACCTCAATAATGTGAAATTAAACGTTAATATTCATTTCTTTGAGTATGATATGACATGAAAATTCATGGAAGCACAAACAAAGGATGGTATTGGACTTGTGAAATAAAAAGAAATCAATTGAGTATATTTTATCATGTTCTCTATCTTAAAAATAAAATAATCCTTTAACATTAGAAAATGATCTTGAAATAAAAATTCTACCATTTTACCATCATTTCCGATGAATCGATCATCTTTTCACCACTCACAAAATATTGGTTTTTTCATAATTAAATTTCTCTTACCATGTTCTCTATCCTTCTCGATTAGTCCCTAGATGTTAGTATTATCTTTCATGCCTACATTTTATCTTCCCACCAATGTTCTACATATTATAGAACCTAAAAATTTGTTCTTTAAGGTAACATTTATGTTTCATGCATCCCATTACCATAATAAGTTTTATCATCTCTTTATACGATATGTTTTTTCATCAATGAGTTTTTCAAATAGTTATCCTTTTTTAACAATATAAAAAATTTGAGGGTAAAATTTATTTAAGGGGGGTATAATTTACCACCTTGTTTTGTTAGAAATCATTTCTCATTAAATTAATTCTATGTGTTCATTATCTTTCTTGACATTCACCACCGAGCATAAATGGAGCTGTAATAAAATATAAAAAATTTATAAAATTGTTGGTATGTATAATATTAACCACTTTATGAAATATATATAGAAATGTTTTACGTAATTTAATTGTATTAGTTAATTCATATTATATAAGTAGTCAATTTTTAGTAAAGTTATTCTATGTTTCAAATTTATGTTTTCGTCAAAAACGTTTTTATTACATTCTGTGATAAAATATTATAATTAATTTCAACCACTTTTATATATTGAATTTGATAAAAAATTAAAATCTTTTTTTAATTCATAATATCAATATAAACTTATAGTGAATTTTTTAGATTTTCTTAAATGATATATTGGTCAGTGAACAGTGAAAAATAATGATTTTTCTAATATTGTCATTTCGTTTTAGTTAATCAAATAATTTAGAGGTCCCATTATATTATGGATGTTTACATAAAGTGATATATGATTAATTTTATTTATAATAATTTAAATAATTCTATTTTAATCAGTAATATTCATGATTTTGAAATAATTTAATTTTTGTGCTTGAAAGAAAATTTTACTAAAAAATGTTTCTTTTTTGAGTTTTAGGAATTTATATGAAAATTTATTTATACCACTTATATATAGAATAATTTAAAAGTTATAAATTATTTGGAATTAAGGGGTTCAAATTTGGTAAATATATCCATTTTTTTTTCATTATCAATATTAAGCATAGTAAAGTTTTGTCACCTCGATAGTGGTAACATGGGTAAAATAAAGCTAAAATCCTGATATAAGGTCCCAAAATCGACCCAAAATATAAATTTGTTTCATTTTAAAGAATTAATTTTACCATAGACATCCCGAATTATAATATATAACTTTTTATCCATTTTAATTTATTAATAAAATATATATTATTTTAAGAAAAGAAAATTAAAAAATGTCACCATGTTGACTTTAATCTCTAAGAAAATCATAATGATAAAACGAGTTTAATTTGATTTATAAATTTTTACGTCATAGAATAATAAATTTTTTTATCATGGTAACTAATTTTTAATTTTCAACAAATTGAATATTTACCTTAAATTCTTAGTGAACACTTACATAGTATTTATTCAATTAATAGAAGAACTAAATAAATAGTTCTAAATATATTAAAAGTAAAATAGTTTTGTTGAATTATTATGTTAATTAATTTTTTAACATAAATAATATATATTTTTTGTATGTTTTAAAGGATTATATTCAAATTCCAAAACTATCCTTATGACTTTAATGTCAAAAATAAATAAATAGTGTGAAAAACAAAATTAATAAACTTTTTTGAAAAAAATAATATTTTAATAAAATATTTAAAAATAAAAAAAATAATAAGGACAAATATGATGGTAATTTCTTGAAAATTTAACCTCTTTTCCATTTATGGCCTAATTTTTACATTAGAAATAAATTATAACCCTCTAATATTAAAAAAATTCATTACCGTAGTTTCAGTTAAAATTAGTTATTGAATGCCTAATCCAAAATATAAGGATTAAAATTACACTATAACCTATCTACATAAATATTTTGATGAATTTTTATAATAACCATATTTTTATATGCATTGAAATTTGTATGAATTATTCTTGAGAAAACAAATTACTATATTAAAATCCATCATGTAATTCAATGTGTGTAATTTCCCTCTCTAACAAAAGGGCACCAATTCTATTGATTATTTGACCGTTCTAGAGCCATATATCTTAGCCGACACCTACCCAATTCCTTTGAAAAATTCCTTATACTAGAATGATACGTTTTTTTCTTATTAAAAGAACAAATAAATGGTCCTTAAGAAGGTATCCAAATAATTCATTCCGAGGAAGTGGTAATTTAATTACCCGACCTATTTTAATTTATTTCTTATTTTACCTTCTCAATATCTATGGTAATAATAGTAAAATAATAAATTTTGATTCCTCAATATTATGATTTTTTACAATGATCATTAAACAAATAATATAGACCCTATATTCCATCCAATGGGAATCAAAATTTTTACTCATGCGTACATCTGGACAACGACCTCCACATTGCGATACAATTCATTTTCCATCCCCATATTTCACAGATGGTTATTTTTATGGGTTTAAAATTTAAATATGATATATATGATATAATTGTGCTTCTATATTAGTAATATAATATCTACCATCTTACCAACCCAGCCATTGGAAAATGGTAATATTGTTTGCACATATGTGTGGACTACCACCTCTATGAAGCCATGTGATTATTTTCATTTATGTTTTACATAGATATTAATAAGGATTGATTTAGTAAATATATATGATATATATGATATAACAATCTTCTAGTGGTAAATTATTTTTTTATTTATTTTTTTATATCTTTTAAAAAGTGAAAATAACATTTATGCTTACATACGACCTACCATTTCCATGAATAATGATATTCATTTCAATATATATATCTTTTATGGGTGAATATATATATATATGTATATATATATATTATATTATATTATATTATATTATATTATATTTATATCATGATTCACATCCAGGAGATTATGGAACCATGATCAATATACAAGGACCATAAATATCAAATCAAAAGTCTAAAGAAAAAATGAAATAGTTAACACCAAAAAAATGGCTATATTAATTAGAAGTTATGAATAAATATATGTTAAAATATATTATATAAATAATATTTTCTATTAAAATTATATATAATTGTATATTATATAATTATATTATATTTAAATTTATTATACAAGAGGTTAAACAACATTCGAAGAAAGTAGAACTCAAGTAATGGGATTCTCATCCCACATTTATTTTTGTGAGACAAATTCCATATTCACCACTGGTTTCCTTCCTATTTTATATATACTATCCATAAATTTATCTTATTATTATTATCATGAAATGTTTTGGGATTTATAAATCCATCTATGCTTTTCTCTATTATGTGTTTTTTATTTGGAGTTTTTTAAATTGGTAAGGGATATATGTTACAAACTCATCATCTAATAGGATTACTTATGTTTAAGTTTAAAATGATGAAATTTTATAACATATCTACCCAAAATATAAGGAAATTTATTTTACACTAGTTATTTATATGGACTAAAATTTTTCATTTCATATTCCTTCTCTAAGTACTCAAGGGACCAAATTTGTTTTTAAGTAAAAATAATTTTATTTCTCTATTCGGTCAAAAACCATTTTCCTTATATATCCATGTTTTCTAAAAATATTATCATGAATGATTTAAATATGATCCAATTATTTTTTAAATTAATTTTTTCCAATGATTTAGGTTTTTTTAAAAAAATTTAAAATGACCATTTTTTGTTTTTTTTCAAATGAGATTTGTTCTAGTTTTTATCAAAAATGTGATTGAAATATTTGTTTTAACAAACACAAAATGAATGAAATTTCTCACCATCATGACCTCTCAATGCGTTGAAGATTCATTTTATAATTTTCTAATGTTTGTTTCAAATAATAATTTTTTCATAATATTTTGGAAATTTTTATATTTTAAATTAGTGATTTCAAAATGATTTTTTTTCATGAAAATTATTCCAAGGGATATTTCAAAGTCGTTTTCATTAGTAATTACATCCCTCGATTTTACATAGGATTTACTGGGGATATGATCCAAGGATACCATCCATATTCTCTCTTTGTATGGTTTATTATTATTATATTGATGAAAGTATGATTATGAAACATGTTTATTTTCATGAGTTATGTTAGGATGAAATGTGTAAAGGTTATTAAAAGTCATTTAATTTCAAAAGGGTTCTGATATATGATTTATGATTTATGATCTTATGGAAGCGATATGAATGGGTTATTATTATGGTATGGGTGGGAAATAAATTATATATCCCCCAATTAATTGGAAAAATATGTATATGTCACAAGATAATAAGGATTAGAATGAGGAGTGAACCCCATTAAATAAGGGACTTGGTCAACTATGATACTCATGGGAGTGAACTTTGAAAAAGGATATGATGGAATAGAGAGTGAACCAAATCCAATTTGATTGTATTTTTAACGATCCTAAGGTAATAAATTGATTTAAAACACTTATTTTTATGTTGAAAACTTATTTCTCATTCTAATGATATCCTTTAAGGGATCATTTTCACTAAATACTTTATGATTCTTGTCATATGAATTACCAGGATTTATTCCATGATTAAATTTTATGATCTATGACTTTATGGGTTTGGTTACAACATATTGAGATCATATTATCAAACCCACATTCTCATGTTACTCTTAATTTATGATTTATATCTCCATTGTTTACCCTTATTGATAATCTGAGCTCAAAATTTATTATATTTCCCTTCACCTAAAATATGTAGAATTATTTTATGCATGATATGTTTAGTAAGTGTGTTAGTTTTTTTTTTTGAAAAGAAGGACATATAACATTAATGACAAAGATCAGCCGATGTGCAAATGCAAAGCCATGAAGGGAAATTGTCCAGCCAGAGCAGGTTGACATCGAAGGGACCTGAGGCTTCCCGCTAATGGGCCGCATTTTTTCCTTCCCTTTTGGTAAAGGATAAGGTGCAGCGATAGAATCCTTGGTGAAGTGAGTGAAATCTTTTGATAATGAAGCCAAAATACTGGAGTCCTCCATCGTTGTGGTTAATAGCATTGATTGCGGTGAGGTAGTCTGACTCAATGATGATATCAACCCATCCACGTTCCACAATAAGATTTATACCTGTTATGATGGCATTGGCCTCCGCAACTACAGGTTCCCAGAAGGCATGATGTGATTCATATTTTGCAGCAATTATTTTCCCCAGATGATTTCTGGCCAAGAGACCGAGAGCAACAAGCCTAGCCTTTGGGAGAGACGCGTCCAGGTATAGTTTAAGAATCCCTTCTGGTGGGGGTTTCCAATGAGGGGTACAGGAGGGGGTTACACATGGAAAAAAGTTTCCTTTGTGGTTCTAGCATAGATGATAATGTTATATATTGGTAATTAATATAATAAGATGTAATATCTCTTTTTGGTAAGTATGTGTCTCAATACTTCTTATCACCATGTTAAATTATTCATCATAGAGAAACATTTATTTTTTCTACATAATATCCTGAAACCTAAAAATAATGGCCTTCCATCAAAATGAATCAAATTCTTCCTGGAATGGACCTTTTCTTCCCTTTCCTCTTTTTACATATGTAGTAGTGTGTAAAACCATGATATTTCAAAAGAATAAAATTATGTTTTTTAGTATATGTGAAACATAATAATGATCATAGACATTAATGTAACACCATGGGACATTAGGATATTCTTTTTAAATAAATCTACTTTCTTTGATAACTTTTGTAACATGCAACTCCAGGTTTTAAGAAACAATGATATATTATTAAAATTATTATTTATATAATACATTCATAACCTAGAATTGAAATTAGCAGGTATAAATAGTATTAAATACCTTTTGAAAATATTATGAAGTTAAAAATAAATATAAATTTATTTATAAATTTTTATTAACTAATAATTCAATTTTATGAGAAGTAATTTTTTTCATGGAAAATAATATTTATTTAAAAAATGATTTTACTACTTTCATTAAGAAACTAATATAATTATTTTTTCCAAATTTAGAAAATTTATTTTAAAAAATGATTTTTGTGTCTTAAATCATGATATCTACATTAACGTACCATTAAATGTTTGGATTTTTTTAGAAAATTTTAATTTTGAAGTGAATTTTTAAAAAATGATGATTTTTATAAAATTGTCATTTATTTTAATAAACTAAGTTCAATTATCATTTTAATTTTATTTAAAAACAACATAAAAATTAATTAGATATATTAATTATGATTATTTAAATTTAAATCATCTTTAACCTATATTTCAGTATAACTTTATTTTCATGACTTAAAACACTTTTTTCTGAAAACTTTTTTTAGGGGAATAATGTTTCTGCATTTAAAATTTTTAAAATAACCCATAATGATGAATTATTTAAATAAAATTTATAATATAAATGTCTATAAATATTAATTGAAATAAATTTAATTATTATTAAAAATCATATAGTCAATATGATACCATCATTTTCCTCGAAGAAATGGAATTATTGAAAAACCATTTTTTTACACATCTACTAATTTAATTTTAAATTAAATTATAGCACTTCTAGAAGTTATATTTTTTCAAATTAATTTTATATTTGGAGTCATATTAACTAATATTGTCTAATAATGTCTACTTATTATATTACCATGATTAATAAAGAAAATAAAAAAATTATTTATAGTGCTTATGGTACAAACAGAAAACCATGTGTTAAACTAAAACGATAGGGGTTAAAATTGACCCAAAATCGTCTAATTACTACATTATGGTCATATATTTAACTTATATCTTTAAAATATTTAAAATAGTCTACTTTTAATCATTTTTTTCGAGATCTTAATGTGGGTGAACTTCTTTCTTTTAAAAAATTCAAAGTGTGTCATCTCCACCACTGATAAAAGGCCACACTCTATCCTCACCAATTAACACTTTTAAAATAAAATGTTTAAGACAATAACAACTAAAATAAATTTACCACTTCCATATACTCATCTTATAATCCTAGGTTTTATAAAAATGATAACCTATAAATGTTTTTATTGAAGACTAAATTAATAACTAACATCCTTAACTGAGCGTTTAATTTTATTTCTTCTTACACCTCTTTTAAATATTATAAAACCATTATAAAATAATTAAATAACTAACTTCCATATAAATAGATGTTTTTATTTAAATTTAATGACCTAAAACCATATCCACCTCGCTCAAAATGGGAAACAAAGGTGTTGATCCTATCTCTAGTCGACTATTGCCGTACAAACAGTCGTAATTTGTTTTCCATTACCACTTCTCACGAATGTATATAATGATGTGTATAATTATTATTATGATATTTTTATATATAATTATACTTATATTATTTAATTTTACATATAACTTCTTACTTTCCATTATTTAGTGTATATGGCAATGTCCCTTGTGTGTATGGCAGACTACATCCTCATGAGGATATGTGATTCATTTTTCACTTATGCATTACATGAAAGGTAATAAGAGTTAATTTTATGCTTATATATGATTTTCATGAAATAAAAATAATTATTTATAATAAATAGATCATGTATTTTCTTACATTACCATCCCTTGAATATATGATAACATCGTTCGTGTGTACAGTGGACAACCACCTCATGAAGTGATTTAATTCATTTTTATTACCGTGTCACATGAATGGTGTATGGAAGGGTATTTAAATAATATTATATAAATGATATAATTATAATATTTGAAGGATAAAATAACCCTTACTTTCTTCCCATCATGATCGTTGAAAAATGGAAAGGTAACTCATCCCTACATACGGCTTATCGTCTCCATGATTGTAATGTAGTTAATTTTCCATAACCATGTCTAATGGTTGAATTAGAAATTATAATTTAGGTACATAAATGATAATTTTTTCATTAATAAAATTCTATAGATCATTAAATTTAAATATTTTTTTTCCTTAGTCAATTTATCAAAGTGATATTGGACATATGAGTCATTTATCATTAAAAAATACGAAGTGAAATTAATTGGTTGTGTAATTGAATATGAAATTGTAAAAAATAAAATAGAAGGAATTATAAAAAAGATAATATTTACTAAAAAATTAAATAATTATCATATTTGTATTATTCTGGAATATATGGAATGTTTGTGACAATTTATGCTCAAGGTAAGGGTTTCATATCAATACATACTTCTTTGAGACACATGTTATTTTATGAACTCAAATTATCTTATATGGAGTATATACTAACCCTTTACATATTATATAATATATCAATAATATATAATTTAATTTCTAGTTATAATTAATTTAATTTATTCTTAGGGGTTTTGATTTAAATATTACCAAGGTGATGGGGGTTTATGCTACAACATTATTTTATTCGGGATTGTTTATTCTTGAATTTTAACTAAATGAAAGTATTTTATCATTATCTAATAAAACCATTTCATTTTATTCTCATATGAATATTCATAATGTTTTCAATTAATATTAATATTTTCCTTTCTTTGGTAGATAAAAATATTGAGAAAATTATCTCAATTAAAATCTACTATATTTATCTCTTCTCTTGAGATCCATTTCTCTTCCATGTCCATGTTTTCTAAAAAATAAAAAATGTTATAAATATACTCCAATTATTTTTTAAAGACATTTTTAAAACAATTTACCTTTTTTTAAAATGGTTTTAAATGAATCATCTTTTCAATTTCTGAGTTAGGTACTTCTTGACTTTTTACCTAAAGTATGAAAAGAATATTTGTTTTATCATATGCGACATGAATTATATTTTCCACCTTAATATACATTATTTACCTTAAATATTACTTGATATGTTTCCAATAATATTTTAAAGTAAAATTATTTTCATAATATTTTATGAATTTTAGTTCCAAATGTTATTTCCAATGATTAAATATTATTTTCCACAAGAATTTATTATATATTTTTAAATGTACTTTAATTCACCAAAAACACAATAATTTAATGTACTGTAAAAATTATAAATTATATATATATATATATTTCTCACATATATCACTATATCAAATGAATATAATTTATGTGTTAATACATTAATTATGTTCATTTATCTAATGCCTTTTTATGATGTTTATTTTGAGTATGATATGAATCAATATTATGAAACACATTTACTTTCCATGGGTAATTCTTATTGTTATGTCGTATGATTATTTTACTTATGTGAAATACAAATTCATGTACATAATGTGAATGTGATGGGTTTTCATGGAATTATATATCTCTATAATTCATTGGGAAAAGTTTTAGTATCACGAGACATCACGTACGGGATTAGGGATTGTGCATAATCCATTATGGAACTCTATCCACCATGTGATTTAGTATCATAATTTAGAATTTTCTTATGTTTATTGCATTTTATATATTTATGAAACATTTCCAATGATTCCAAGATCTTATAATACCAATTATTTAAATAATTCTTCCATGTGATTACTCATGTTCATTCTATTTTTTTATATCATGGTATTCCTTTGAAACATATGTTGTA
The DNA here is from genome assembly GCA_963277665.1 of Viscum album. Lineage (NCBI taxonomy): Eukaryota > Viridiplantae > Streptophyta > Magnoliopsida > Santalales > Viscaceae > Viscum > Viscum album. The sequence goes on from OY728155.1 coordinate 1,915,471,750, forward strand.
CATCCTTATAATTTTTATTCAATTAATGGATTTATTGATAAACCAATTCTTCTATATATTCCCCAGGTTATGCTATATAGTTTTTGGATCCCAAAAGGATTTAGAATAATATTACATAAAATTATATAAATAATTTTCATTTTATTCTCACTTTTGTGTATTATGAATATAGTCTTACAAATACACAATTATTTTTTGATCCATGTTTTTCTTTAATGAATATTTATTTTTAATAATCATTTAATAAAATGTGTACAAGGAATGGGTCACAATAGTTTATATTAGAGTAAATATTTAGTTAAAATTTAAAACTTTGATGTGAAAACTTTAGATATAACCCTAGAGATATTTCTAATGGTAAGACTATTTATAGAACAAATATCTTAAAATGTTGGTGAAGTATGGAGAAAGTGTTTTCAAATAAATTGTATCCCTGTCTAAATGTAAAAACATTACTTAGTTAAGTTAGAGATATAAAAAGGTGTAATAACTCCAATGAATGCACGCTTGCCTTGTTTCGAGCATTACATAATACATGAAAATAAGACATAATGTGCACCTAGATTGACACTCCAATGGGATATGCTTAGGAAATTCTTAAAATCCTTAATAATCATACTGAAGGATTTAAAATAATGTAAAGTTAAATACCCTAATAGTAATACTTACCATTTATAACATATATTGAAACATGGGGGGGAGAATAAACCAAGAGTTGCATAAAATTATTAAGTTATTCCTTATAGGTTTATGTGTTTCCCTTTTGTATGTTAATCCATTCTCATCTCATTTCATTTAGTATTTTTAATAAATTGAGGGAAATATGAGAAATAATCCCCACAACCAATGTGATGTAAATTACATTGATTATATGAAACCAAATTAGATAATTATATGAGATAAATATATTATAATTCATCCTAATCAATTGTAATGATATATAATTAACAATTTTGACATTAGTGAGATTTTTAACATGTCAAATAAAATTAATATTTAATTTTATGAATTTTTATGTGATAATAAACATAGAGGATAGATGAGTTATCTTTATAAATTTCAAGAAGGTGGGAGACCAAACATAGAATAATATCTCTAATGGAGGGGAAGATGTTATCAATATGGGAATTAAGATTATAGAGGAATTAGTTATTGTGGATTTCAATGTCTTATGTGTGAGGAACATGACAATTATCTGATTTAATACCCTAATATAATGATTATCTCCTATACTAGGGAATAACCAATGTTATAACAATCATTAATGTAAAAGGTTCGAATTACATAGGTATTGGGATTTAAGAATTATGTTGTATAATTATTTTTACCAATGGTATTTTGTTTAAAAGAATCTTTAATAATCTATAGAGATTATTAATTTTGAAATAAAATATATCTCCATGTTATATTAATATAAGAGTTATGGATACCATTATGGGTTTACGATTTGTTGGTTGATCATATTTTCAATGTCTTAGAAACTACTTTTGAGGTTTTATTCAACTGGATTTCAAGGTGACTAATGATATTTTGGGTGAAATTTCACTGATTTGAAGTATATATTTAATTTTGGCTTAACATAAAATATTATTTGGGAACAATGCTTCTTTCTTAGAGATGTAAACTAAAGGGTTTTAGGGATAAAAACTTATGAAATGTATTAATATGAACTTTGGGATTTACTATTGAGGTATTAAAGAGTAATGAATTATATTTGATAACTTGTTATAACTAATTTGGTTTTATTAAAGATAATTTGAATATATTTTTATTATTTTGATTATTCTGTGATATGTTAGATGTAAATTTTAGTGCATGAAGAATAAAAAATCACCTTAAATACTCATAATTTGGATAAAATATGGGACTCTAGAGTATATTTATCAAAGGATAAGTACATTTATTTTATTTTTTATGAGTCTATATTGTAAAGAAATTTCTCAACGCTAATAATAGGATAATGAAAAAAATATATTATCCCATTACCATCATATCTAATGAATAAATAGTAATTTAAAACATCACATATTTATAGTTTTTAGGTCATTAACATTATATTAATCACTCACTTCCTTATGATAAATTATTTTTATCACTCTCCGTAATTATTTATTCATTTCGTCCGTGCCAATATATTCACTTACACTAATGTTCTCCTATTTGGGAACCTAGTATGTGTGGTTCGAGGTGATGCTCATACTTCCATTTCACTATGATCAAGAGGATTTTTATTAACCCTTTTTATGATGTGGGTTACAATAGAGATATTTTAATATGTCAAACCATTTATTACCATTATAAAGATCAAATTGCGAGGATACAATTTATTGAAAGGGAAGGAATGTAACACTACATGATTTTAAAAGAATATCATTATGTTTAATAGTGTATATGATGCAAAAAAACAAACATATATTAGAGTGAAACACCCCAAGACATTACGTTATATATTTTAAATGAAATTTAATTTATTCAATTGCATGTGTAATGCGAATCACCGTGTTTTAATAAGCCATAATATACAACTGACATTATTATTTAAATAATATCTTTATCACCTTGCTAATTAAATTTTTATTCGAACATGATTAAATAATTTACAAATGGTATATAAAGGTCCTACTCAATATAAATTTGTTTATAAGTTCTTATTAAATAGTCACTCAATTTTAAGTAATGTCATTTTATTAATAAAAAATTTGTTTGATTGAAACAATGATTTCACTTCTTTCTATTAGAAAATTAAATAATAATTTTTTCGGTTTTTGAATAAGAATTTTACAAAATGGACTTGATTTCGGAAATTATTATATTGATATTAACATACGGTGAATTTTTTATGTTTTTTGGAAAATTATATTGATTTATTGAATAATGAAAAAAACGAATTTTAATATATTTTTAACATATTAAAATAAAATATGTCACATTATTCATTTAATTTTATTTTAAATTCACATGATTTTTATTTAGTTATACAAAATTCAATTAATTAAAATTAAATCATATTAATTAGATATTTTTGAATAACTTTATTTTTAAGCTTTAGAATTTTTTATGAAAACTGTATTAAAGCCCATAATGATTCCCTATTTTTAACAATTATAACAACCACTAATGAGGAATTATTGAAATGTAATGAAGTGGTTATATATATATATGTGTGTGATTTTATTTTCTTAATTATTATTTATAACAACCTTGACCCCCATATCCCAAATTCAGTGCCATACTGTATTACATTCATATAGATACATGATTCAAATCCCAAAGGACCTATTAGTTTAGCTTTCATGGAAGCCAGATTACATATATAAGTTTTACGTTACATTGGAAAATGAAAAAAAAAATTATATTAATCATTTCACTGCACTTTTAATCCCTTATCTTATCCTTAAAATTCAGTCATAATATACATATTCTCATCCTAGGATAAAATGAAACAAAATAAAGGGGAGATCTAAAGTGCTCAATACGCGTAAACAATACAACTGAATATATCATAAAAAAAATATAATCAATTATGAAATTTGAATAACTAAAAACGCATGCCATTAGAATATAATCTTGACAATAATTTGGAAATGATATAATATTGTCAAATATTTCCCTATAAATAGACACATGAGAAATATTCATAACCATGGATATTCGAATAGTTGAGTATTCATCTTGAATATCAATAACTAATCCCATAGTGAAGGAATGCATAATGTTGGACCCCATAAACATACTGTTAAGGATATATAAAAGACACCATATATAGAAGGGTAATACATTAGCCAATACCCAAAATAGTTTTTCTCATGATACATAATGATGAATCAAGGGGCTATAGTGGGATCCCCCAATCACTTACTAATTCCAATTCATTCCTCATATGAAAAGGGTGAAACATAACCAACATAAACATTCCTTTTAATACTAGCATATGAAATGATAATACATTAAACAAAAACCATGAATGATGTCAAAATAGAACATCCATAGTCAGACATAGCTTAAACCCATCAATACCATATGGTAGATTATATCATTATATATCGACCTCAATTAAACATAAAATCCACCAAATTTGTGGTCATTGATGAAAACAATATAATAAAATTATTAAAAATTTCCTTATAGAAATACAGAATTGCATATTGAAATACTTTTAAAAAGAGGTGTGAAATTTTAAAAGAAGACATATTTAGTGAAAAATATCTTGTAATATTTTAAAGGAATCTATGTGTATTCCATATATGTTAAAAAAGTTTATTCCATATTTTGTCAAAAACGTCAAAAAGTGCCTCATTTGGAAAATAAAGAAAAGGTCCATTTGAATTTTTTTTATAAAAAGTAAAACATGGAAAAAATGTCTTTAAAAAATTGTATAAGGATAGTATGTATATTTTGATAAAAAGTTTTAAGAAACAAGGACATTGATGATAAATATGTCATTGTAAATACTGATATATAAACAATCTCGGATAATAATGAGATACCAAAATTAACCCTTAACTCATACTTCAATTTAGTTGATGGTGAACTAACCTTATATATAATGGTTAAATTTTTTTATTAAATTATACCAGAACCATATTTATATTTATGATAACTTATATGATTTTTTATATCATTTTCTTAATAATATTTCATTCTTACAATTGTTTTAGGTTTTAACTATTTCATTTTCTTTTGTTGGTTTTTCAGGTAAGTAATGTTTCTTCTAGATAGGATATTTTTTTCATATCTAGAATGATGTTAACTTAATAATTATTATATTAACTCATAAAATATATTTTTTATAAAAACTATTTCATGGTTAATGTGAAGAATGAATCGCATCACGTCATGGAAATGGTGGGCCATACGTAAGCACAAGCGACAATATCATTCCTTTAATTGTAAAGTGTTAAGGAATTTGATGGGGTATTAATTATAAAGAATAAATGTCACGTAACATGTTTTATTTTTTCCATTATTTTAATCATTATACTCATACATATAATGTGGGGATTAAAGAAAAATTAAACCACATCGTGGAGACGGTACGATGATGTACGCACACATGGTGATATTGTTTTTGATATATTGGATAAAATGCGGAATATGGTTTTCGCATAATCATAAAAATATCATCATATATATTATAATCTTGTTATTATTTTAGTATGGAACCATCATAGTAATAATAAGTAGAATAAAAAATTAATTTGAATGAGTTGGTAAAATAATTACCTATTCTTAAATACACTTCCATTAGGTCTCCATTTAGGGACACTAGGTGTGGTATATTTAGAATATCAGAGCCTTAGGAACATAGATAAGAATGTTGGGAGGAGAAATAGGCGGGGTTTTGTCGATATAAAATATTCAATGTTGCATGTATAATTGATGGAGGAGGTTCCATTTATAAGGGAGGGCAGGGGCACTCTTGGAATCCTTTAAAATATTAAATTATTATAATTTTATTTTTTATTTCAAATAGAAAGATAGTTATTTATTTAGAATATAATATTATTATGGGTATAAATCAAGTAACCAATGATATTTAGAAAGGTTAATGTCAAAATATTGACCATATATTTTGGCTTTAACCCTTAGTTAAACCCTTTAACTCTTACCGTGAAAACTCATATTTTTAATCTTTAGTTTTAATATAATTAATATAAAATGCCAAAAGAAACCAAAATATATAATTTTTGAAAAATAAAATCATATTATATTTATTTTTCATAATTATATTTTTTTATGAATTCTATATCATTCAATAAAATATGCCTTATTTTAAGGTATCATTTATGTCAATTTTGTTACTATTCATTAATTACCTTTATAAAAATATCATAACAACATGATAACATCATTAAAAATTATAATATATCACTAACATGTATAACCTATCTGTGAAATTTTTGGATTTCAATAATTATGTAAAATTATATTTATTTTATTATTTTAATTTCATTTATTTGAAAATTTTCTTGATTAAACAATTAAACATAATTATTATGAAAGACTTTAATTAAATTATTTCATCTCTAAAAATTAAAAATAATTATAATGTAGAAGAAAATTTTATTTTCATTAAAATAAATGTTTATAGTCTAATTTATCTTCACTATAAGCATGTATTAAAAATTCAATACTAATTAAAAACATCAGTATAAATGTTTTAACTTATTTTTTAAATAATATATTACAAATATTATATTCTCACAAAAGTTACATAAAAAAGGTTATAGTTTCAGCCATAATATTATTTTGTTCGAAAAAAACACATCCTGTAAATTCAGGATAAGTGTTAGGGTAATTTAATAATATTATATATTATATTTACCTCTAATAACATGATTTACCCTCAATCATGGTAATTTAAATATTACTAAATTCTACTATTCATATGACAAAAATAACTTAAATCTATTTAATTAATTTGGAACCACTAATTCCAAATATGGGATCTTTTTTTCAAAATTAAAAACATATAAGTCATGTTAGTTAATTTTAAAATTAATCCCATTGATGTTGTGAAAAAATGAGTTATTAATGTTCAAAAATTAAAATGATTGAAATGTTTTTATATCAAAATTAAATTTAAAATTGATGCCAATGACATACGTTGGATTAAATTAAAAAATATAGTTATAGTTTATAACCATTCAATAATTTAATTTAACACTATATTTTTTTGATGACAAAAGTTGTTTACAGTTAAAATTTAGTATCTTTTATTATTCATAAAAACATGAAACCTATTAGAAAAATTACAAAAATTAACCAAAGTAAACTTATATAATTTTAATTAAATTAAAAATTTATTTTTCAAAATATAATATAATAAAGTGTCAAATATTGGATTTAAAATAAGTTATCCATTAGAATGTGTTAATTTTTTTTATAAAAAAAGTTAATTTTTTTACGTGTAATATTGGGTCTGTTATTATTTTATTACTATAAAATACATTGGATGAATGTAAAAATATTTTATTTGATATATATATATATAATAAAAAATCACTATATAATTTCTCTATGAGTTTTAGAACATAATTGACAATGAAAAACATGACAAAATAGTTTTTTGTTCAAACCCATTGTTTCATCAATTGTAAGCTATCAATAAAATTAAATTCTTTCTAATTGGAAAATATAGTAAATTCTTGGGGTGATACATTCTTAACATCTACAATGTTACCTTCATAAAAATATGCATTTCATTCTTCTTCATATAATCCTCTGGTTCCCATTTTTTCTCTTTGGTGATTTCTCAAGACTACCATTAATAGATGACCCATATGATTCCACAATAAATGCTCTTTAGCATCAAGAATTGGAATGGGTTTTTAATAGTATGAAAGGTTTGGTTCAAACTCTAATTCATCATTGGTGGGAACATATATTTGGTTAGACATGTAATTCCTTAGAAGATATATATTAATCAAATTTTTTACTTCTTATAGATGCAACATAATTTCCAAATGATAAGCAACAACTCGAGCCCTTTCAAGAATCTCAAAGGGTCTAATGTTCCTAGGAATCAATTTTCCTTTATTACCCAACCTAATTACACGCTTCTATAAGGAATCCTTCAAGAATACATGATCACCCACATTAAATTAAAAATCCTTTGTTCTATTATCAAAATAACTATTCTACCGACATTGAGATATTTTAATCTAATATTTAATATCCTTTACATTTATTTTATTTTCTTCAATAAGTTATGGGCCTACATGTTTCCTTTAACCAACTACATTCCAACAAGTTGGAGTATAAAGTATATTTCTATATAATGCATCATAAGATTCCATTTGAATAATTGAATGGAAACCATTATTGTAGAAGAACTCAACTAAAGTTATATACTAATACGACATACCTTGAAACTCGAGTGAGAATAACCTCATCATGTCTTCTATTATTTAAAGTGTTCTGTCAGATTGTCCAGTAGTTTGAAAATTAAAGGTCATTCTCAAATGAATCTCAATGTAACGATCCGTAGGAATTATTTTCCAGAATTTTTATTTAAATTGGTGATCTTGATTATAAATAATTAATATAGGTTAACCATAAAGTCTTAAAAGTTCATTAATATAGAGCATTAAAAGGTTCTCAAGAGTCATTTCTTCTCTTATAGTAATAAAATTTTTAGATATGGTTAGGCGATCAATTATAAAAAATATATTGCATCATTATAACTAGTATTATTTTGTAGTCCAATGGAAAACTCCATATTATTTTCATCCCATTGCCACAAAAGAATAGTGAGACTTTGTAGGAATATTTTAGGATGTTTCCTCATAACATTCACTTGTTGACAAACCAAACATATTGACACATAATCTGTAATTTCCGGCTTCATTTTATCCCACAAATAACTTTCCCACATTCCAATGTACATCTTTCTGATACTAGGGTTTATATATACATTTGAGTTATGATCTTTGTCTAATACTTCCATTTTTTGTCTTTGGTATAGATGAAACAAATATTCTCTTTTCAAATTCTTGAACACCATATTCAAAAATAATGTTTATTAATTTGAATTCATTTATGATTTTACCCTTATTCTTAAATTCCTCATCATCATACTTAGAATTATTTATCTTCTCTAATAAATATGGTTTTTAAATCATTCTAAATATGATTGATGTCTCTCTATCCATTGAAATTTCCATATACACATTTACTAGTTTCATGAACCTAGGATCCTTCTTAGTCATTATTTGGGATAGAACTCCATGATCCTTCATACTCAATGCAACTTCTACCTTATTTTATTTCCCTGGGTGGTTATCTACTGAGAAATCAAAATCCATAACTAGATTTATCCATCAACTCTATCTCAAGTTGAGGTTCTTCTATGAGAATATGTATTTTAGGATTTTATCATCACTGTATATTTCTCATGTTTCACCATAGATATAATTTCTTCATATTTTTAATGCAAAGTTTACAATCGCTAGCTCCGAGTGATTGTTTGGATAGTTCTTCTCATGAGTGTTCGATTTCCTTGATCCATATGTGTTAACTTTATCATTTTTCATTAGTAAAAAACCAATTCCCCACTTTGATGCATCGTTGTATATGAAAAACCCATCAATTTCAGATGGAAGAGTCAATATAGAATAATTAAATAATCTTCTTTTTAGTTCATCAAAACATTCTTCACATTCCCTTCTCCAAACAAACAATACCTCGTTACATGAAATCTTTGTTAATGTGTTAGCCAATTGGGGAATAGTCAGAATAAACAACCGATAATAACCTACCAAACCAATAAAACTAATTATATCTATTATGTTTGTTGGTGTATTCCATTATATACCTTTTTTATTTGATGGATGAAAATATATTCAATCCTTGGAGATAATATGGCCATGAAATGGAACATCTAGAATCCATAAATCACACATACGAAATTTCCCAATTTATCTCTTCCCTACTAAGATTCTTAATAATAATCAACAATTCATTCTCAATATCTTCATAGTTTTTAGAATACACTAAAATATAATCAATGAATAGTAGAAAAAATTATCAATATTTTCCATGAACACTTTGTTCATTAGGTCTGTAAAAATTTCGGTGCATTAGACAATTCCAATGGAATTTTTGTAAACTTGTAATTTTTATACCATGTCTGAAAATATATCTTTGTAATTTATTCCTTCTTTACTCATAATTGGAGATCCCTAGGACAAAGGTAAATCTTTGAGAAATATTTATTTTTGTAATGTTGATTAAACAATTCATTCTTTCAAGGTATATCAAACTTGTTCTTTTTTGTAATAGAACTTATTTCCTTATATTCAATGAATACCTTATGGACCCATATTTACTATTGAAAAAGTGAACAAGGGCTCTCCAAGGTGACATATTGTTGAAAATAAATCTCTTATTACCAAAATCCTCTAGTTATTTCCTCAAATAATCCAATTCCACAAGGGATATTCTATAGGTATTTCATTATATTTCCTTTTATTATGGATTAAATCAATGGTAAATTCTACTTCATCATATGGGAGATGTCCAGGTATTTGTTCAGGAAATAAATCAATGTATTCATTCCAAATAGTTACATCCTCAATTTGAAGATTCCCTTATTCGTCCCTAGATTTCTTCTTCTATTCCTCCCCAATAATTTCATTTTTTAGGGCTACTAGGCATGGATGTAGATACGAATTAGGTGATGATGTTTCTTCTTTGAAGATGACAGATTCTTCTTCTTCCTCAAAATTGAAATTTCCTTATTCTTGAAATAAAATTTCCCAACATATTTTGAAATCCAATCCATACCAAGGATTATATAAAATTAAATAATATTTATGAGGAGAAGTTCATTAATTACATGTCGTAAATGTGATTTCTAGACCTATATTTTTTCCAATGGGACTTACCTTATGGGCTTTTACTGACAAATATTTTGTTAAATCAAAAGGTAAAAGTCTTATTTTCATGGAAAAATAACAATATATAAAATAATGTGATAATCCATAATCAAATAAATAATTGAATAAGTCTGAGTGGATGGTTAAAATTCCTTCCACCACATCATTAGGGACATCATCCTCAGCAGTTGTGATCACATAAGCTTAGCCTTACTCCCATTTCCTATTCTGGTGAAAATTTCATTGATCATTAGGAGAATAATTTTCTTAATATCCTATTTGTTTATAATTTTAGAATTAAAATTTGGTAGATTCTTTATTTCCCTTGAAATCATGGGATTTGTGGATTTTTTCCACACTTCTAAAAAACTATCATTCCCTTCAGGAAAGTACTAGGCTGTTTCTTCTAATAATTAATACGAGATGGAATTTTAGTTCTTCACTTCTACCAATTTTATGTATTTCATTTCATAAGATGTTTAAAATCCCTCTTCTTCTATTTATTTCCTTTTATGTCATAAGACATAGATAAGTTCTTTTATATATTGATGGAACATGATACTATATCTTCGTATGATTTTAAGTATTAGGATACTAGTTCTGATCAGAGGAATGTTTTTATCCTAAAAAATAATCGATCAATATTGATCTTTTTCTTACATACATAATCTGAAACCTTACTATATAACCCTGTGAAGTTACCTTCATACTTTTAAACATTATCATCTTCCTTTTGCCTTAGACACAAAAATTTCCATTCCATATCTGCTTGTTATTCAGGAGGAAAATATTTTTTAACAAAATGTTATTTAAATTACGTCCATTACAGGTTTCATATTTATTTATCTCTTTTATGTATTGAATCAATAACCACCATTTAACCTCATCTCCTAAGAGACGATAAATTTCCATGATATCCTTCTCCCTTTAGTTAGTTCCAAAATCAATAAATAGATTCTCAAAGGAACATATCCATTTCTCTGATAAAAATGTATTGGTTGTCCCATGGAATAACAGAGGATTTTTTTCTCATGATGTGGTCTAACATTGTACCTCCACATTGTGGATCATGTTTCTCAATATAGGTAAGGTTATTATTCTTAGCTTGAGTTAGTTGTCCCTGTGTAGTTATAATTTTTTCAGCACTAGTTGTAGCTCCAGATACAATTTCATTATCTTTCATAGGAGTGAAATAACAACATGGATTATGTGTGTTGATACAATTTCTATTCCTTCCTAAGGTCTCATTTCTAAAAAATGGCATACACTATATTAGGTTATGAATCACAATGTATAATTTCAAACTAGTAAACCACAAAACATAAATTTAATTTTTTTTTCCTATCTAATTTCATATACATAATCATGGTTTCTTGGGGGAAATATCTAATTTTAAATCCTTCATAATTTTTTTTAAATAATATTTGAATTATCTGAAGCATGTCCCCTGAGAGTGTAAAAACATGTATGCAAAAAGACCTTTTGTCATGTGCCAGGTAACATTGAGTCAAATCCGACATAGCTTGTCACAGTTGTAACTCCTAGGTACATCTGTTCCAGAACCAAGTCCACTTTTAGAATCTATACTAGGATGTATTTAGTGGAATAACCACATAATATCTAGTTGACCAAAATTCTAGGTTGTTCTTCTATACTTATCTCTAATGTTTATCTTGGGGTTATGTTTCCTAATCTTTTTTTTCTTCTAAATCTAGTTTCTAAGATTTGTACTAAGCATTCTATAATACCAACCATAACTACTCCGACCACGGTACCCTAGATTGAGTGCCTTACATAATTACATTGGCATAATTAAGGTGTGATATTATATGCTCAGTAAGTGTAAAATATAAAGTAAAATCAATCATAAATAGATATAAACAAGTTTTTCTTGGCGAATAACTAATAAAATGCCACTAAAAAATAATCATGAGCATAATATGGAAAGGATATAAGATGATAAAATTATTCTATACAAATAGAAACATAAGAAATATAAAAAACCATAGATATTATACTAGTTTAATAATAACATGGAATATCAATAACTAATCTCATAATGAGGGAATGAATAATGTCATAATCTTAAACATATCGTAAAGAATTTGTCCATGAAACCATACATACATTGTTCAGACATTAGAAAATACCCAAAATATTTTTTCATAGGAGAACTATCATTTAATTGAGAGTTTATAGTTGGCCCCGACCGTCACTTACTAAGTCCAAGGCATTCCTCGTTTGACAATAGTGAAATATAACCAAAAAAACATTTCTATTAAAACTAGAATGATAAATGTTAATACATTTACCACAACCCATGAATAGTATCAAAATAGAATATCCAAATTCTAATATATCATAATCTAGTAAATAAAATATAGTATATTGTATCATAATACATCAACCTCAATTAATAAAAAAAATACAACAAAGGATGTTCTCATAGATGAAAACAATATAATAAAATCATTAAAAATTTCTTGAGAGAAATACCCCTTTTATAATGAAATTATATTAAAAAGGGTTGCACAATTTAAAAAATAATAATGAAAAGAATCTTGTAGGCTTTTAAAGGAATATTTTATTAGGTTGTATAATTTAAAAACATTCTTTCTATATGTTGTAAAAAAGGTCATAAAGTACCTTATTTGGAAAATGACAAGAAGATTCCTTTAAAAAAAATTAAAAAAATTCAAAAATAAGTATAAATGACTTAAAATTATATAATAATAGAAGGAATATTTTTGATATAAATTTGTAAGAAAAATGGACATTGTTGATAAATATATCATAGAAAATACTTACTTATAAATAATTTTTGGTAATAATGATATTATGAAATTAAACCATACAACAAACTTTCTGTTAGTTGAGGGTGTGTAACAACATGTATAATGGTTATAGAATATTATTAAATTATAACAGAACTATATATAAATTTATTCTATCATATATGATCTTCTAATATCGTTCTAATATTTCATTAATACCATTGTTTCTCGTGTTAACTGTTTCATTTTATTACGGTTGTTTTTTCCTGTAATCCCAAATTTATTATACATAAGATATATTTTCATCATATATATAATGATATTATGATCATAAATATTATATAAAATCGCCATATATATTTTTTATTATCATTATTAAATGTTTAATGTTGAGAATGAATCTCCTCATGCCTTGGAGATGGTAGTCCGTATGTACGTATGAGCAACAATATCATTCTCTTAATGGTAAAATGGTAAGGTATTTAATGGTATATTAATTATATAGAATAAATATAATGTAATATTTATTATTTTATCCATTATATTAATTATTATACCATTCAAAATAAAGTGGTGATTTAAAAAAAATTACACCATAATGTGAAGATGGTAAATTGTACGTATGCACACATGGTGATATTGTTTTTCATAGGATAGATAAAAGAAGGAATATAGGTTTCCAATAATAATAATAAAATATTATAATATATATATTACATGATTAATTATTTTTTAATGTAAGAAAAAAAATAAGTGGTAGAAGAATAAAAAAAGAGAACATGAATTACTTGTTAAAACAATTTCCTCTTCTTCGATGGACTTCCTTTGGGTATCCTCTAACGGAAAATATGGGTGGTATATTTAGTATAAAAAATACCATATAACATTGGTAATTATTTTTTATGAGTAATGGGCTTGGTTTTCTCATTCCATAATGCTCAATGTGGTGTTTGGAAGGGAGGGAGGCAGTTCCTTTTTATGAGATAGAGGAGGGTCACTCTTGGAATCCTTTAAAATATTAAATTAATATAAAATGATTTTTGATTTAAAATATCTCCAAAGTGAGTTATTTATAAGCTAATATGAGTATGAGTTGAAGTCCTCTCAAAAATTTATTTTTATACATGTTTAGAACAAAATATTAACCTTATCTTTTGGCTTTAACCCTTAGTTAAACCCTTTAGATTTTACCGTAGAAACATGGTTCATTACTCTTTAGGGTAAATATAGTTACTATAAAATTCCAAGAAAATCCCAAATGGATTATTGATGATATATTTAACATTATAATATTTATTGGTTGAAATTATATATTTTTTGAAATTTATATCATTTAATAAAATATTATTTATTTTAAAGTATCATTTATGTCATTTTTAAACTATTATTTATTTTACTTTTGAAAAATATTATCACTTGTTAACATTTAAAAGATGTTTATCATATATAACTAACATTTCTATGTTACCTATAATGTTTTTCTATATTATTAATTACGTAAAATTAATTTTATTTTACTATTTTTAATATAATTTATTAGATATTTCCATTGATAAAACAATTATTAAAAAGTTATTTTGAAAGCATTTAATTAAATTATTTATTATATGAAAATTATAAATAAATTATAATTATGAAGATATATTTATTGTATTTAAAATTAATATTTATATTTGAATATATCTTTTGTATTACCTTGTATTAAAAATGTATATACTTATTAAAAACATGAGTATGACATTTTGAGCTTATCTTTGGATACGCTATTATAAACAACATATTCTCATAGTAGTGGCTTAAAAAGGGTTATAATTTTTGAAAAAGGATCTTTCTGGTCAAACAAAATCATTCAATTAAATTAGTATGAGTGTTAGGGTAATTTTATAATGTTATAATACTATTTTTACCTAAAATTACATGATTTTCCCTTAACTGTGATAATTAAGATATTCCCAAATTTTACTATTCATAAACACAAATATAAAAAATAGCTATTTAAATAATTTAGACCCACTTATTGAAAATATTGAGTCCATTTATCAAAATTCAAAACATAGAAGTTTTAGTAATTAATTAAAAATAAATCCAATTGATAAGGGGATAAAATAAGTTATTAAAGTTCAAGCATCAAATAGATTGAAATGTTTTTATATCTAAATTCAATGTAAAACAGATTCCAATGTCACACATTTTATTAAATAAAAAATATATATTTATAATTTAAAACAATTAAATAATATAA
Organism: Viscum album; assembly: GCA_963277665.1. NCBI lineage: Eukaryota > Viridiplantae > Streptophyta > Magnoliopsida > Santalales > Viscaceae > Viscum > Viscum album. Next base: position 1,915,487,145 of record OY728155.1, read on the forward strand.
TTTAAAACAGTAAATTATTTTGATGAAAAAAGTTGTTTTCAATTAAAATTTTGTATTTTTCACTATTCATTAAAAAAATATAACTTATCAGAAAAATTCTAAAAATTTACCCAAAGTAATTTTCTATATTTACATTTAAAATAAGAGTATATTTTTTTAAATAGAATATATAAAATTTTGAAAAAAGGGATTTAAAATATGTTCTTCATTAATAGGCGGTAAAACTATTTTTATAAAAATAGTAATGGGTTTTATGTGTAATATTGGGGTTGTTCTTATTTTATGTGAATACATTATATTTTATTGAATATCAAAATATTTTATTATATATTTAATATATAAAATAACTATATGAATTCTCTATAATGGTTATAATTTAATTGACGATGAAAAATGTTTCTAAATAGTGTTTTGTTCAAAACAATTATTGCATTCATTGTAAGTTATAAACAAAATTAAAATTTATTATAAAAGTAAAATATGGTAAAATATTGGGGTTTTGAATTATTACTTGTCATATAGTTAATATGAGATTATTTTTTCCTTTTAAAATGAAATTCATGATAAACTTTTTATTCGACACATCTATTGTTTAAATTTTAAATAAAATTTTGCCTCTTATTCAAGTTTAATTTAGAAAAATAGATTCCATACATTGGATAAGAAGAATTAATATCTTTTAATGTGGAAAATTTAATTTTGGACTTGAATGAATAGTTAAAAAAGTAAAATTATTTACTACGGTTATGTTAAAAACCAGTTTACCATAGGGGTAAACTAAAATGTTAAGGTTTAAAATTTATGAAAAATTATTTAATTACTATTTTATGGTATTATTTTGTCATTATATATTATTTGTTTCTATAAGAGTTATTTTTTATCCATATTTCATGAGAAAAACATGATTGGAAATATTTCTTTTCAAAAATTCCAAGTGTTTCTTCTCCCCCACTTATAAAATGCCACCCTCTATCCTCTCCTCTCCACACTTCCAAAATTCATTGGTTTAAGAAGTCACTTCAAGAATAACTTCCTTTATTCCATCAATTCATCTAGTATGTCTTTGTTTTATTATAAATCCTTCCTACAATGGATTTTGGTGAAAAACATAATATGTTTTTGAAGAAGAAGTAATGTCCTTATGCATGAATTTTAATATATTTTTTCATTCATGTAAGTAAAATAAAATTAAACCATGATAAAATACTTACCTCTGTATATATAATATAAAAATATTTTTAATTCTATATTCTTGATCTATTACCATCTTATCCACCCTAAAATGGGAAATGAATCTGTTGATCGTTTGTATAGTCGACTACCCTCTTGTCAACCGATGTAATTATATTTCCATCAAAACATATCATAGATGGATATATTGATTTATATAATGATTATATATGATATTTATGATATAATTATAAATCTATAATTATAATTTTACATATAACTTCTTATTTCTAATTTTTTAAGGAATATTATAATGCCTCTTGTGTGTAAGACAGACTACAGCCTTGCGAAGTGATGAGATTATTTTTTTAAAAATTACTTATATAAAATTTAATAAGGAAAAATTTTATATTTATATATGATATTAAATACATTATAATATTTTTTTAAAATAAATGTATCATATTCTTTCTTTCCATTCCTACAATTGAATAAATTATAATATCGTTCGTGTGTACAGCAGACTACCTCCTCGCAAAAAGATGTGATTTTTTTCATTACCGAGTCACATTAATTGTATATTTAATGATATTTTGAACAAATAATATGTTATTTATAATTTAATTTTCATACTATAAAGAAAAAATTTCACTTTACTTCTTTACATAATGATCATTGAAAAATGTAAACATTTCTCATTTGTATGTACGACCTATCGTCCCCTTGATTATAACATAGTTTATTTCTCATGACCATATTTAATGCATGGTTATAAAATTATAATTAATGTACAAAAATGATAATTATTTCGTTATGACCATTATAAATATAATTATATTATTATATGTTTTACCTTAATCAACTTTCCGAATTGATTTGGGACATATGAGTTGTTTATCGTTAAAACGTCCAACATGAAATTAATTGGTTATGAAATTGAATATGAAATGATAAAAATTAAAAAAAAAATTGAGTTATAAAAATTATAAATTTTATTTTAAATTTAAATAATTAACATAATTTTAATATTTAGGAAGATATGGAATACATGATATGATTTTGGCCCAAGCTAAGGGTTCGACTCAAAACTTCTTTATTTTAGACACATGTTCTTTAATGCACAAAAAATATTTTATACGGTGTATATACATTCAATTTTTATATAATATAATTAATACTTCATTCATATAGGTATTTTATTTTATGATTCATTTACTTCATTTTTAGGGGTTTTGATTCAAATCTTACATAGGAGAGTATGGGTTTATGCTTCAATCTCATTTTACTCGGGATTGTTTATGAATGAGCTTACAGTAAAGGAAATTATTTGGTCATTGTATACTAAAACAATTAAATTTTATTCTCCTTTTTTGATAAATGAAATTTTAAAATAATAGAACCATTTTGCTACCCTTTTAACTAAAAAGTATTGAGGTAATGTTTTTAATAAAAATTTACTTTATTACTCTATTCGGTCGAAATCTCAGTCTTTTACATCTCCATATTTTCTAAAAATGTTTTCAAAAATGTTTTTACTATTCCACTATTATTTATAATATAATTTTTTTCAAATGAAATACATTTTATATAATTTTTTAAAATGAATCTTATTTTCAATTTTCAGATGTAGAGCTTCTTGAATTTTCCCCAAATACGTGAAAGGAACCATTGTTTTAATGTGTACAAGATGAATGTAATTTTCTATCATCATGTACATTATTTTCCATGAAGTTTACTTTATATTTTTCAATGTTTATTTTAAATTAATATTTTTACAAATATATTTTTGTTATTTTTCTCTTTTTCAAAAGTTTTTTCCAAAGTGTAAAGATTATTTTCCTCAAGAATATTAAAAATATTTTTAAAAATATATTTATTAATCAATGAAAATTAATTTTAATGTTATGGAATGATTCAAAATTTTATATTTATTTATCTCAAACATATATACCCAGCATTTTCTCCCTTTGACAGGGTAATATATTCTTTATGATCATTTCTCACATCCCTAAATTATGAAATGTATTTTGATTACGATATCAATCATGATTATCCAACCCATTTTATTTACGTAGGAAATTATTATATTTTTGACTTACTATTGTTTTCCTTATGTCACACACATATTAATGTATATTATATAAATATAATGGGTGGACCTGAAATTATAAATCCCTAAAATAAATTGGTTAATGTTTTAGACTAACGAGTCATCATGTATGGGATCATAGAGTAAACCTAATCTTTTATGCTACTATATTCATCATATGATGGTGTCTCTGTAGTTGGACTTAGTTTATGTTTTTTACATTTTTATGGTCTCTACCACATATCTTATAATTAAATTATCTTATTATACAATATTATTTATATTATGATCCTATGTGATTAATTCTTTTCCTACTCTTTTATGATACCATGATATACCTTTGGCTCACATGTTATGCTACCTTATTAGGTCTATTTCTTTAAAAGGATTTTTAAGTCCCCAATTTCTTATACATAATCCCCAAATTCTGATATTTATTATTTATATCTCAAAAGGATTTGTGATCTCATTATTGAGAATATAATTGTTAAGTTTTATTTTAGCCATGATTTTAGGTATTGTGAATATAGTCTTCCAAGCACACTGGTAATTTTCGATCCCCGATTAGTAATTAAGTGATTTTTTATTTTAAAAATAATTTAACAGTATTTGTACAAGGATTTGTTCACCATATAGTGTGGGAATCCCCGATATTTTTTTTTACAATTTAACGATACTCATGTAACAAGGATAATAAACTTATGTATCAATCCTTATACCAATATTTTTTTACATTTTTCTTTCCATACATTGAAACATGATTTGTATTTAAAGGGAATGATTCATCATATCCTTCAACGAATTCAATTTCGAATTAATCATAATGGTATGACTAGTTGATTCATAGTGTGACCCTTTTTATTAATGTAATTTGTTAAATATCCAATAAATCCTCTAGAATTCCCCCATACATATGATTGAAAATTACTCCTATGTATATAGTCTTTTTTTGAGAACATCACTAAATTTTATGGTTCAATTATGTTCAACTACATTAAATATCCAGATTTCTTATGAAGAATTCAAAATCTCTCCAAAACACTTCAAAACATTAAAATAACCTTTACCTCGAATAATATACTTTATATTATCTATGTCTAAAAATTATTTATGCGTAGACAAAAAAAACCATCATAATAAACATATCCACTACTCCATTTCCAATTTTTTTGTCTAAATAAAAAAATATAGTGGATTCTTCTTCAATTAATGATCTTAATAAGAAAACATTGGGTCTTAAATATCTCCACCGAGATCATAACACTTATGGTCTCTACATTTTCCTAAAAAATATAATTATCTAAAAAATACCCCTATATATTTTATGATCATCCAAGGAACATAAATCATTTTAAAACTCTTCAAATATATCAACGAACCATTATTCAATTTTTTAATCCTATATGAAAAAACATGATATAAGAAACAAGAATATTGAACAAAATTTCCATGATATCAAAAAATATTAGGTACATTCACCTACTCAAATCTATTTATACCAATTGATGAAAAATGAGAAAAAATTATTTTCTCATTTCTCAATTGAATCCCTTGAACCTGTGTATATATTGAACCTATATACATTATCACAAAAAAGTTATAACATTTCACATGATAACATTAGAGGTTACCACATAAAAAATTCACTAAAAAATACATGATCCCCATAAATTAGCTATTACTAACCAATTATATTAGAAAAATAGCATTAAACTCTCTCCAATATTAATTTTATACCCTATAAAGACCTATATCAATACAAGTCCTTAAATTCCATAGGAAATTGGAGTTTTTTCTTATATGAAGTAATTTTTGAAGAAATGGGATTCAGATAAAAACTATATGGGTTAGAACATCTAAGGGATATGATTTTGGATTTGGTTCAAGGCCCAAAAGTTATTTCTAGTGATCAAGGGATTTTTGAGGATGGGTAATGGTGACACCTTGGCTAGTATTTGCTTTTTGTGGGTGCTACAGTCATTACCCTCAAGGAAAATTCGTTATGACCAATTACAGGGGTGTTATAATATTATGTTTGGGGATGTCACATCATGAGAGAGTGAGGTCATGCCTATTAGTATTATTTATCCCATTAGTGAAGAAAGTTTCACCATGAACCATAATTTTTGTGTCATGAAAATGACACACATAGGATGGCCCCTCTATTTGGGCAGTACTGTTGTGACCCAAAAGGGTTGCTCTAAAAACTATACCAGAAAAGAATAATCATGAAGTGAAATCCATGGTCATGTGGTGACTTGTGTGCCAAAAACAATTAAATCAATTTTATTAATTTTTGTGGAGTTTTATTCAAGAACACTATTGGGATCCTTCAACTACAGCCATATAGAGGAAGAGGGAGATCCTTCATTGGATCTCCCCATCATCCACTTTTTTTACCCTTTGATATATATAATTTTAGATATTTTTACCATATATATTCAAGTTAAGATGCTTTTTTCCAACAATGTTTTAATTTTTATTGGTTTCTCCAGATTTTTGGATCACACAACTAGGGTTTTTGAGTGAAAAATATACCGGATTGTAGTGCAATCATCCCGACTCAAGGGAAGTTTATATGCAGTTGGTAAATATTGTCATGGGAGGAGGATTACATTTCATTTAACACCATTTATTTACAAGATATTTCCTTATTATTTTTTCTATGTATTTTTCTAAAAAATTACTAATTATAAATAAATTAATTGAGTAAATTGGAAATCTTATGTGGCTTATATTCGGTTGTGTATTAGGAGTAGACTACACCTATTTGTTCATGGTTTAAAAATGGTTATACAACTTGGGGATTTTTTAGGTTATTATACCGTATCCAATTAAATTCAATAATCAATTATAAATTCTATTTGTAAAAAAATTTAATTCTATGGCTTTACATATGAGATCATATGTTGATTTGTGCTTGGGTGAGGCTTGTAAATGTGTGAGTGTCATCGACTAATCTTGATTAAAAGGAATAAATCCTTATAAGGTTGGTGGCCCTAAAAATATCCCTACAGTATATTATTTTATTATATATATTTTTATATATGGTATTCCTAATATGGGTGGTTTCCATTTTATTAAACAATTTTTTCTTTAAAAAAATGCTTTTAATGGAATTATAGGGTGAGGGCCCTGATGTACCCTTAAACACTACCTTGATTCCCATTATGTTGATGATTGAGGGATTGATTATAAATACATGCCTTGAAGTAAATTCACCATAAATGAGTATGAAATTACAGAATTAAATTTTATTGGACTTGAAATAGTTTCCCTATGGCCCTTCAAGTGGGGGAGTGTGATGGTTTATAAATGGTTGGCATAGTAATAGTCTATATTGAACCATGGTTTATCATAAAGAATTTGGAATAGTCAAGATGAGTGTAGGGTGAATTTTCACCACCCATTGGTATTCATGTACCTAAGTGGGTGTGCCATAGAAACAAAATATGTATATGTTTAGTGTGATAGGAATAACCTAGGTAGACATCGGATGAGATATAGGTATTATGACATATCTCTAGTGTGATACAAATATTATATATCCTATAAGGATGATTATTCTATCATGTGATTATGGAAGAGTTGAGGGATTTTAATCCCTCGGAGTGAAGGGATGGGGCCATGTAGTGGGGAATGAGGTAGAGAAGACCATGTATTTGTGAACTATGATCTTTCCATGGAAACCTTGGTAGGTTCCCCATTCTTATTTTTACCTTATATAGTGATAGTGTTGGGGGTATAGTTTAGTGATAACCCTTTATGTTTTTGGGGATGATTATAGGTCATGCACTTGATATGTAAACTTGTAGAATGTATGCCAAGTTTGAATGAGTGGTCAACCTGTGTTATGTTATAGGATTTTTTGGGGAGATATTATGCCATAGGTATATAAGATATATTTTTCAAACAAGAGAGTGACTACACCCTGAAATATCATAAGGATATATGAGCTTCTTGGTGGGGAGTGAGTATGACCTAGATTTTTTGGGTGATATGTGATATGAGATTCCAAGTTGGGAGTGAGTAAACCCTTGAGTTTATTGATGGAATATAAATATCCAGGTGATAATAAAGTATGACCATGGATAACTTTAAGATATGATATTCTTTTAATAAGGTTTTGGTATGAACCTAAATAACATAATTATATGATATGTTTCCTATCAGGAGTGTTTATACCCCCAAGCATCCCAAAGATTTGATATATGTTTTCAGGGAAGCGTATAGGTATGCCCTTTGGTTCCTTAGGATTGGGTGACATATTAAAAGACACATACATCATTGGTCATAGATGGGTTTTTGAATCCATGGTTCCACCATAGAAAATTGGGATTAAAAGTGATTGTTTTTATTATCCTCTCACACTATAACTATTATACTGAGAATATCACATATTCATATACTATATTTTTTGGCTATGTTAGGGATACCATTTTGGTTGGCCTATTGAGTTTTACTCATAGCTTTTCTGGTGGCCCTAGAGCATTAGTAATTGAGAAGAACTCATGCAGGCTAGTTAAGGTAGGGAAAACTTCAAGTATTTCCTGATCGAGTTGGATAAGCCCAATATAGATTTTGAGAGTGGTCATAGGCCAGGGTATCAAATCCTTCTATATTGACACATTAGGGAATAAAAATAAGGAGACATTGATACTTTCTTTCTTCCCATTTGAAATCTATAATCCAATGAACTAGTGACAGAATTGACTAATTCACCTTCCCATATCCGTGAGAGGAATATCTTTTAACTCCCATAAACAACCACAATATTTTAAATGTATATTTTGATATTGTATTAGGAAAAAAAATATAGTATTTTCTCCTTTTTTGGTATAAATTCCAACTTCAACTCATTTCACTACAAAATATCCTTGTTGAATTGATATTTTATATTAGTGTTTTTTGATCAAAATTGATGAATCATATTTCATGATAAATCAAAATAACTTTGATTAACACATCCCACAAGTATTGGTAACCACACTACAACCTTGAGCTCTTCAAATTGAATCCTTATTGACAACAATTTATTTGTATCTTCTTCATCAGATGTTTATTCTACCTCATTTACACTAAATATCACTGATCATTGATTCTTCGCCTATAAAAATACACATCTATAACTAAAATATAAAATGATACAAGATTTTTATATTTGATCATCAATATTTCAAGTTCAATTTTCATATATATATATATATATATATATATTCAAATAGATAAAGCTTTCTACTACTATTATATATAAGTATATAGCTAGTTGTTTCCTTAATATACCTGATAATTCTCTTTCCATTAATTACATATGAATAATATTGTGTAATTTCATACCTTACAGAAAATGTGACAACATACACTATCTAATCATGACGTTTTCAAATAAACCAATATTCAAATAAACCTCCATAATTCACTTGAATCGACATACTTTCTATTTTAGTCCATCAAAATATGGGTACCCATGAAATGGGGTATAATCCATATTTTAATCCATTATAAAATATAGCCTCAAAATATTTCAAGCATATGTCTCTTTAGAAAGAATTATGCAATTTCCCACTTGAGAAATTTTTATGCCTAATAAATTCCTCATTTCTCTATGCAAGGGCATCTTAAGTAACTTCTTAATTTTCGAAGAAGATTCCTCACAAAAATCTTATTTATTAACATAATTGATATCATACATATGTAAAATGATAATAAATTGCCCATATTTCTCATCTTTAGTTTAGATGTAGTTTTCCACGCCTCCCTTCTTAAAATTTATCAACCTCAAGAAAGTTTCCACTATGGGATACCATGCTCTTAGGGCTTGTCTTATCCCATATAATGACAAATTTTACATTTTAAACATTTTATTCATCATCTTAAACCAATAAAAATTTAGTTTTATAAATGTAAACTTCTTCTTCCAACTCACCGTTAAGAGATGTAGACTTGATATCTATTTGGAAAATCATATATCAGATTTATGACACAATAGTAATAAGTGTCACAATTATCTCAAGGATACATAATAATTTGAAATTAACATTATAATAAATTTAGACATCCTATGTGTTGCCTTTTCACACTAGTTATTAATATATCATACAGCCTCACCATTTTCATTCAACATGTTAGGAAACACCGTCATTGTTCAAATAAAAATATTTTTTATTATCATGGTTACCAACTCCAATGTTTTTTTCATCTCAATTGAATTTAAATCCCCATTTATAAAATAAATCAACTTATGATAATTCAAATCCTATTCCAAATCTCTTTGTTCATCTCGAGAAAAGGTGGGGTATGTGTTGTTGCCCCAAATGTTATTCTAATATGAACCTTCAGTCCTTGTTCTCCTATAATATTTTAGACCTCCTCCAGCTTTATAAAACATTAATGAACTAAAAATTTTGTTACTAATAATTTGAAATGCATGAATAATCATTTTAAAAATGATTTTATTATAAATTATAGTTATTTTTAGTTACATACCAGTACTTATCAATAAAAACTACTTCACCATCATTACTTTGGAAGATTCATAATAGGGATTGAACTAGTTAGAAGAAATGATTTTATATGCTTGTATTGGTTGGTGATTCATGTATCAAGACTGTCTGACCAACCAAGAAATTGATAGTGGACAATGTGGTTATATGAATTGGCCTCCATGTAAAAAGAAATTTGAGCACCATGGTCCTCCCTATGTTGAAAATTGTTTCCCTCTAAGAGGATGATTCTATAGAGTTCTTGGTAGTTTAACTAGAGGAGTTTTAGGAAGATGATTTGTTGTTCCACTCAAACTACCATAACTTATAGGTGGTCTACACCATACTCAAGGAGGTTTCAGTAATTTCTATAAACAAATTCATTCTATGGAATGATACCATGAGATATTTCAAAACATGTACTAAGTTATGATTTTCCTTTTCTGAACTCGCACTTTAATACCCTAATATTTTACGAATTGTTTTTAAAAGATAAATTTATTTTCTTTTATAGTTTTCATTACACAAAACATCGAATTTAAATTAACCATGATTTACTAATAAAATATTTTTATTTAAATTTGCAGCTATAACCGAGATGTTAAATTGGATGGTATAAATAGAACTAACTAAATTTTGAAAATTATGTGGTTATAAATTTATTATAAATGAAAAATAATTATTTGAAATCAAAGGTAATTTTTTTCTCAAATACATTTTTTATGTTTTTGATGATTTGTTATTTTAAAAATTAAAATTAAACAATTTTGGAAAAGGATTTTAATAAAATTTATCTATAAAATTCATTAAAATGTGTTAACATTCATCTAATATTTTTCCTTTTCATGGTATATAAATAAATATATATAATACTTAAAATGTATTTTTTTTATAAAACAACTTCCATGTGTTTTAAGCACTTTTTTAATATTATTTTTTGCACTTTTAAAAAATTTCATTCAAAAAAATAAAATTAAATGTTGAAATATTAATGTAATGAAGGGTTATTAGACCCTCAACCTTTTAAAAAACTAATTTTTATTAAAAAATTATTTTTGTATAAAGATTTTAAAAACATCCATTTTATTAAAAAAATATTTTTAGAAGTAAATTTATTTCAATTATGTTATTATTAATCTAATTTAATTCACTAGAATGAATTTTATAATTATTATTTATATAAAAACTGTCTATACATGAGAGTACATTTTCTTTGGAAAACCACTATTCCAGCGTGTTTTCAAGATAAATTTGAAATAAAATTATGGCACTATAGTTTATTGAATTTAAAAAATGGAATCTATAATCTTAATCAAAATAATTTATATCATTTAATAGTTTTAACATAATTTTCAATCAAAATGAATAATAAGAATAATAAAAAAATTATCATGGTTAATATTATAATGGGTTTACATGGGGATTGAACTGAAAGATAAGGGTGATATTGAAAATTAAACTTGTCTAAATAAAATTATAGAAAATATTTCTACCTTATCCTATCACAAATTCTAATATTTGTACATTTTGAAGAATTTTATTTGGAATTACTATATAATTTTGTATTATTTTAGGAAATATCTAAGTGGAACCCACCCCCACTTATATGAGGACACCTCATCTCCTCTATTGTTTACATTAATATATCATTTATGTTAATAAAATAACTACCCAAAAACCTTACTTACTTCCCTAACAACGTCCTAGTGGCATTTTATTGATTAAAAACCCTACTTAGGATGGATTCTGGTGCATACATAAATAAGTTGTTCAAAGAAGAGGTATCGTTCTTAACCAAGAGTTTTTATTTTATTTATTCTTCCAACTCATTCAAATATTATTAAAAAATTATGATTTAATAAAATAATAATATTCCATAAAATAATATATTATTAATATAAGTTTATATCATATATCCATCACCTATTTTATCAAACGGGGAACAACACCGTTGATCCAGTGTATGGCGTACTAACACCTCGTAAACTGATGTAATTTTATATTCCAAAACAACCTCTAAAAGATATATATTGTGATTGAATTAAATTACATATATGAAATTATTAAATTATTATACTCAATAATCATAATATTCCATATAACTTCTTACCATCCAAACCCATGAATAACGATAACATCACTCATTCTTACATGTAGATTGTTTCCTCCACGAAGCAATGTAATGCGTTTTTCATTATTTTTTTGAAATTGATAATAATAAGAATTTATTTAATGGATATATATTATATATGTTATATAAACTATATTTTCTAATTTATAATTAATATTTACAATTATTTCATTCCATCCATTGAAAAATGAAAACAATGTTCATGTGAACAGGTGGCATGTCATCTATAAGAATGGTGTAATTCATCTATCTATCTATAAAATTAATAGCTGAATATAAATATCTTTAAAATGAATTTATATGATATTTAATTCATTATTAAAATTATGTTGACCATATAACCTTATCAAAGTAAAAATACCTGAATTATCAAACTAAAACATACATAAAAATAAAATGTTTACCACAAGTTTGAGTGATTTCAATAAGGAATTTAAATTAAGTTTCTGGGAAAATGTTATAACTAAATCATACGTGGTATGATATATATGATTATGGTTCTGTAATAGATGTATAAGGAACCTATATTTATTATATATAGTTTCAAACATGAATAAATAATGTCACAAATCGTGGTAAATAATTTTCGTCTCAAATTATCTTCTTTTGGACATAAGTTACAATATATACCTATATTCTTTAATGAGGTGTGTATAAAGTGATGTTGAAATGTTATATCATGGTATTATAGATTTACATGATACATAATGTTTTATTTAATTTCATTCTTTCATTATGATTGTGACTACAAAGATACTAAATAGGTAAAGTTTTTATGTTATAATCTCATTGTTTATCGAGATTATTTATGATTATATTAATGATCATAAAATATTATTATATATATCTCAAGAAATTATTGAATGTTATTATTCTCTATTTATTTAGGTAGAATACATTATTTCCATTAAATTTCATCTCTTTAAGAACTAAAGATACAAAAATAATTCTTTTAATAAAAATAACCTTTATTTTCTCTACAGTTAAAGATAATTTCTCTTCCATGTCCATGTTTTCTATAATAGTTTTAATGAAAGTTATTACTATAATCTAATGATTGATAAATGTAATTTTAACCATTTATAAATTTTTTACATATTTTTTAAAGGAATTATCTTTTCATCTTCCAAATTAGGTTCATTTGAATTTTTACTAAAAATGTGAAAGGAAGACTTGTTTTAATGTGTACTAAAAAGACCAGAGGGTGTTGCTAATTTTCTATGGGAATGTGAAAATAAAAAAAATATAACTCAAACTATGATACTTGATTAATTAAAATGTAGTATTAGGAAGCTTAGTGGTCCATCCATAGAGAAAGTTAAATTAGTTTTATTTGGTATTCAAAAATATTTAATTTTATTCATTTTATGAAAGAGGTGAGAAAAGATGGGTTTTGGTTGATTTTAAGAAAGAAAAATATGATTGCATATTGTAGTAGATTTCTTGTTTTGTGATCGGAATTCAAAATTGTACTATGTTTTTATAATTTATTGGTTCATGTGTAAGTTCATTATATAAAATAGGTTTATCAATTATTTTTTGGTTTCAGAGTCGAGAGAAATATTATCCAATGTTCATGGAATCTCCTCTTCAATGTGGCAATACTATTTTCCCCTAGTTGGGTAATTTAGGATTCTTCCAAATTAAGATTTATCAATACCTTTTTTAAACCTTATTAACCCAAAATTTGACAATTCTCATTATTTGTTTAGGGTTTTTATTTGGGAAATTTTAAGGTTGCTTTTAGACTTAATTAGAAATACTCATGATAAAAGTAAAAGGAAGGGAATGGATGTTGATGAAAAAATTATAGAAAAACCAAATACATGAATAAAATTAAATTAAATTAATCCAACATACCTTCCCATATCATTTTACATTACCTTAGCACATGGATGGTTTAATACCTTATTATAGTGATGTGATTTTTAGAGCAAAGGAGAAAATAAAATGAAAATATAAAGAAAATCATAGCAGAACTCGAAAAGGGCCCTACATAATACAGCTTCTCTCTTCAAGATTTGGTCTCCGAATTTGGACATCCCAACAACAGTAGGGTAGATATATATATTTATAAGCCCCATATAGGATAAATAATTAATTAATTACATAAAATGGCTCAGTAGTTGTCTAGGGTGAGTCCCATGCTGGAGATATAGTAAAAAATGAAAATTTAGTGAATCTAGGTGTAAAACACCCATCTAGGAAATTTACACCATGTGTAAATAATTACACAACATGTAATTTTGAATGAAATTTTTAATTACTTCTTTTAGTTTCTATCATTTCACCACATTCATCAGTACACATCTTCTAATTATTACCCAACATTTATTTCCATTTTATTGATCTGGAAACCACAATTTCCTTGTTTATTTAGCCTTGTCCTCTAAAATTATTCTATGGTCATCATCCAAAATCCGATTTCACACCACGAGCAGAGATCGAAGTTCGATGTGTATTTTATCTTCAGAATTTATCACTTTTACCCCCTTTTCAAAATATTTATTATATCATACCAAAAATAAAAAATGGATTTAAAATGTTCATAATATAGAAAGAATAATCATTTAAATACATAAATTAGAAAAATAAAACCCCATAAAAATATGCATGATGTAAAAATATCATGTATTCCGTGAAAATAATTATTCATCTTCATGGATATTCAATGTTTTGAAAATTCCATTATATTATTCGTCTTTCTTTTCAAATAAACTTTTTTCTTTAATATATGGTCAATTTTCAGATTTTAAATAAATGATTTTGATGTAATAGAAATGGTATTGTCCAGAAGAAATGTTCCAAGTTATCATTAAAAGATGTTTCTCTCTAAGATAACATAACTTTCTGATTTCTATCCTTTACTCAGGATATGTTCAAGTGATACCATCCTTATTCATTCATTGGATAGTTTATGATTATGTTTAAATTTTTTTATTAAGCTCGTCTTTTATACAGGTTGTGATATGATGAATTGATAAAATATTTTTGAAACCCATTCCATTGTTAGGGGTTATGGAATTATGAAATGTTTATGAAACCCAATTTTTTCATTGGTTATTACATGATAATGATTTTATGGTCTTTCGGTACACATATGTATTATTATAATTATATTATAGGTTTTCAAAGAATTATATTTCCCTCTAATTCATTGGGTAAAGATGGATATCACAAGAGATGAACAAGATTTCCATGGGAAATGAACCCAATTTAGTAAGGTACTCTATCCACCACAATATTATTATGAGTGAAACTTCACTACAATTATGGTTTGGGGAGTAAACTCATTCCACTATGATGTTCTTTTCAATTATCCTTGACTACTATGGAAATTATGTCCAAAACTCATGTGTATACCACAACTATATGTCTTATTCCAATGTTATGCTCCCATGGATTATATTCTTGTATTCCTTTATGATTCATATTTTATAAACTATAAATATTTATTTCATGAATAAATTTTATAATCTATTATATGTTGGTTATACTTTCAAAATTTCATTCTCAATTTATCATACCCTTATTCTCATGTAATGTTTGTATCTCGTTTTATTACCCTTATAGAGCATATAAGGTCAGCCTTTTTATATTCACTTACCAAAATTATGTATAATTTTATTCTGTACAATATGTACTAGAAGGGTAATAATTATGAAGATCATAGTGGGATATGATGTAGTTCACTTATTAGCCATTTTATTTTTATCTATGTTTACTAAGATACTAGAACAATATGATTTTCACAAAGTTCATTATGTTATATAATGAATATTTTTCTAATAATATATACTATCCATATATTATATTTATTTATCATTATATAATGTATCATAGAAAGGTTTAATAAACCTATAGAAACTAGGACGAGTATACTTTTGTTAGAACCCAAGGGATAAGTAAAATTATAAGAAAATGTCATATTATTCTACTGACTAATTGTGAAATTTTTTTAAAAGAAATTACATCCCTATCTATATAATATAAGTTGATATAGATTTGTAATAGTTATACCAAGGTGTAATAATCCCATAAAGGGTGTATTGAGAACTGACTTGATTGTCACCTGATACGTGAAAATTGGCATTGTTTCCAACCTAGTTTGACACCCTTAAGGGATATGTTTTTTAAATTCAAAATCTCTTTCCAAAGTATCCTAAATAACATTAATATATGGTTAAAATTAATAAATGTAGATAAAACTAATGTTTTATAAATTGAAAAGAAGGTTTCGTGGTTTAGAAATCCTATAAGAGATTTTTCATGATTATGAAGTTTCCTACTTGAATTTTTATTTCTCACACTATTGTTTTTTGTTTTAGTCGATGGAATGAACCTAAAAGAATCATGTTAATATTGACTTTCATAAAAACTATAATTATTTTTTATTGAGAAAGAAAATATTGTGTGATATGGATTGAAAAGTCCCATTTTTATGACTAAAAAACTTTCTTGGGCTAGGAATAATGCTAAATATCCAAATGAGAAAATGAGGGAACAACTTTCTGTTGAGTCCATCATGAAGAAACATACACGTTCATTTATTATTTCCTTTGATCCGCCATTTTTCATGGAATATATTAGTACCATGGAAATGGAATTTTCCATTTCCAGTGTTTGAAGAATGGAAAATTAATTTTAGATGTCTATTAATTGATGGTGAAGAAGATCAATAGTATACTCTTATTAGAAATATGAGGTATCAGGAATAAATTGAATCCATGTAGTGGGATGATTTTAAGAGATTTTTGTTAAATAATTATTTTAAAAATATTCTTCATATGAAAATGAAGAAGAAATTCCATAATATAATGTATAAGGAAGGTGAATCAGTTGGAACCAATGTGGAAAATTTTACAAGACATTCATGGTATGATTCTGGAATTAACATCCCACCTGAAAGTAAGGATGATCAATTCTTTAGTGGCATAAAAAAATTCTCTAAGGGAGTTATCCATAAGGGACATGAGCAGATATGAAGATATAATTTGATGTTCCATCAAGGGGAAATGGATATTGGAATTACCCATCAATGTCATGGTTTTGATAATATGATAAAGATTCAATTCATTGAAAATTGTTAAAATCACATATAGAATAATATGAAATTTTCTTCATGCTTGATGCGTGAAAGGAAACATAGAGTAAACTATCTTAATGGGAAATAATATATTTATTAAGGTTGGAAAATAGGTCATCAAGTGGTTCAATTCAAGAGTGATGAGAATATGTTCACTAATGATTCTAATAGAGATAAATTTTCATATAATTCATCACCAACACTCTAATGCTTCATATGGAAGGACTATGGACACTGCGCTAGCTAGTTCTCAAATCTAATGTTTAATAATGATGATCGATGTAAGAAAACTCTTAAGCCATGATAAAAATGGATGTCTTATATGATAAATGTTTTTAATCAAGGGTACAATAACAACATGATTAAAAGTACACTTATCATCAACTATAGAACATAAAATGTATTATATAAATATAGATCTACCCAATCATTAATATCTAATAAATTTTATAAGGGTATCATGGTACCATCTCAATGATTTGATGTTGAATTAACAGTGGAAACCCCAAATGGTATGATGTTCCGATCTGAAATTTATGGTTCTTCTCTAGTTTATATTTGGGGAAATTTACTTATTAATAATAATATTATTCCTTTTATAGTTTAATTTGATGTCATCATATGCATTGATTTTATTTTTCAGCATAAATCCCATGTAAATTTCCAAGGAATATAAGTCCTATTTTATATTCCAGTCATCTATCTGTGTCATGATAAATATGACATTTTGATGGTAATCACATATATTATATGGGTCTATATTCCTATTCAAAATGGGAGCTTATCTTATTTCAATGGGGAGAAAATCAACATCTATGATATGCATGTTATGTTAGATATTTTTGAGGTATTTCTTTGAGATTTTCCAAGTCTTCTGCCAAATCATAAATTTTAGTTATTAATAGAACTCATACCTGGTTGCAAAAATATTTCAAAGATTCACTATAGAATGTCTCCATTTTAGTATTAGTAATTAAAGAAAAAACTCTAGGAGAATCATGAAAAGGTGTGTATTCATCCATGTGAGTCACCTTGGGTTTCACCTATTCTTTTTTTATAATAAAAATGGATTGATGTGACTCTTCAAAGATTATCAAGAACAGAAAATGATCAAAATCAAGAAAAAGTATCATCTACCCCATAATGATGACATGTTTGATGAACTAAAATGATATCAGAACTTTTTCTACGATTTAACTTCATTATAGTTATCATAAACTAAGGGTCAGAAGTAGGATATACCAAAAAAAACTTTTTGGAAAAGGAATAGACACTACGATTATATAGTTATGTAATTTGTTCTTGCTAATTACCCCCACTATATTCAAGTATTTAGTCATTAGAGTCTATATAGATTACACTAGTCAATTTATTTTAGTCTTTAAAGATGATATTATTATATATTAAATGATAATGGAATACCATGAAGATCATATAAGAATTGTGTTGAAGACCCAAATGATGGAGAAGTTGCATGAGAAAATTAGAAAGTGTAAATTTTGGCAACCAAATGTTTCATTATGGGTCATATAATCTCAATATAGGGTATATATATGGATCCATCAATGATCAATGTTATTGATTATCGGCCTAGAAAAATCACTATGACTGAGATATGGTATTTTCTTAGTTTTCCTGGATATTATTGGTTTTTTATGGAGTATGTATCGTGAATTTCTAATCTACTCACCATGTTAACTCTAAAGGTATAAAATTTCCTCTATAAAAATTAATTTGAAGAATACTTCATGTAGTTAAGGATAATGGTGTTCATCACATAGTTTCTTACATTACCCTATACTAAAGAAGGGTTTGTGATCTATAGTAATGTATTAAAGATTTTATTGGGATGTGTTATTATACACAAATATATGGTGACAGAATATTCCTCATGGATAATGAAGGATCGTGATAAAAATTATCCATCTCAGGATTTGGATTTAGTTCTGAAATTTTTTTCATTAGTGATATGGAGGAATTAACTTTATGGGTAAATATGGGATATAAATTAATCATAAAATTTTGCTGTATATTTCCACATAGAAAGAATTTAATATGTTATAGAGAATATTATTGAAGCTTATTACAGATTATGTCTGCTTAATATATTACCTCCCTGGGAATGAGAACAAGGAGGTTAATGCTTTGATTCAAAAAGTCCATACTAGATTATCAAGGATGAGGATCACAAAAGATCCAATATTTTTATATTTGATAAGGATAGATCTTGAAATCATAGAATAATGAGAGAAATATTATCTTTCTCAAATAATTCTTGAACCATATATCCAATTGAAGTATAAAGAGGCGGGAAAGGAAGATGTAGAACAAAAAAAATTTCAAAAAAAGTTCATGAGATAAACCTTGAATATGATTGAATGATAAGGCTCGGTACATATATATGTCTTCCAACCATACTATAATTAAAATAGTTATATGATGAGGTTCATATTTATTCATTCTCTATTAGTCGTATAATTATGAAAATGTATTGAGATCTGAAGGATAAATACTAGCGGGATAATATAAAAGGAGATATTGATGTGTATGTATATTAGTGTATGTTTTTTCATAAATATAATGATGATGAAAAAATTTATATGGGTATGTTACGACCATTACCCATACTAGAATAGAAATGAGAAGACATCACCATATATTGTTTCATCAAACTCCCCAAAACATATAAGGGTTGTAATGTTATTTTGGTGGTAGTCAACCTCCTAACTAAATCAGTAGACTTCATTAATATTATAGAATACTTACATCTTGATCATATTTTTATAATGAAAATTAAATATGTGGTATGTTTTCATGGAGTAGTACATTTTATTGCATCTAATCAGTATAAAAGGTTTACCTCAATGTTCTGGTGGTGTATTCAGCAAGCCCATGATACACAGTTGAGTTGAAGATTAAATATAATCCTTATATTTGAAATTTAACCAAACCATTCAATCCATAAAGGATATGACAAGAAATTTTTTTTTTGGATTTCAATGGCAGTTTGGATCAACACCATCCTCTAGTCAATTTTTCATAAAATGATAACTTGTAATAATGTTTTTGTATGGATACTTATGAATACCTCTATTGAAATTAGTGTATAAATCCAATATGGTGGGATGATGTTGGATAGAAAATGCTATTGGGACTCTAGATGGCTTATGAAATTTATTGTAAGGTTATAGTCAATCATCCATACATCAAGGTAACTCAGAGTTGATAGAAATTTGTTTCTTACAATCATAAGTGTGATCTCGAATATGATGTTGGTGAGAATTTGATTCGATGAATTTCAACATGGAATAAGGTTATGATATTTAAAATTAATGTAATGTTGAACCGTAGTTATATTGGTCATTTTGTGATTCTTGATTGAGTACGAGTGGTAGTTTATAACATGGTGCACCCACTGAAACTCTAGCACGTTCAGGATGTGTTCCATCTATCTATCTTAAGGATGTAAATACTTGATCCTTCACATATACTAAATATATAGTTAATAAAACAAGAGAAATAACTTCCTTATGAGAAATAACCGAAAGAGGTTCTGGAATATAAAGAGAATGTGCTATGAAACAATACCACTCACTTAGTCAATATTTGGTGGAAACCCTACTAATTTGATGTAGGTACATGGGAACTTGAGAATATAATGTGGTAGAAGTATTCTAAGTTGTTTTTATCGAAGTAATGTAATCATTATGGAGAGATTTATTTAATGGGGGGTAGAATGTAACACCCTAATATATTTTGGAATATTTTCTTCAAATAAATTTAATTTCATCGATAGCTTGGGTTACATACAACACCGAGTTTAGACAAACAATGATATACTATTAAAATATTATTATTTAATGAAATAGTTATAAAATATACATTAAATTGGAGGTTATTAATATGACTAACTAAATTGGGAAAATTATATTCTTAACAAAACATTATAAATGAAAATATAAATCATTTAAAAGAATAAAAAATGTTTTTTCGGAAAAAAAATTTTATAGGTACATTATGTATTTATCTAAATAAATTAAATTATTCAGTATTGGTGAATTAATTTAATGATATTTTTATATTATATTAAATAAAAATTTACATCATTAATCTATGATATTCTCTAGGAATGGGATAATCATAAATCCAATTTATGCTTAAAATATATTTTTTTCTTCTGAAAAATATTTTCATCGTGTTTTGGGTATTTTTTATAAAATTATTTTTCTCTAATTTTCAAAACCTTATTTAATAAAATGAAACTAAAGTTTCAAATCAACATGTAAAAATTGACTTTTATTGATTTTTGGAGGGTTTTCTAAATATATTAGCTTTGATGAATGGTGAAAAGTACTAATTTTTATTAAAATAATCTTTTCATTTAAAGAATTTACAATGTTCCATTTTTATTTAAAATAGTTTTAAATGTAAAATTAATTATATTATTTTTTTAAAAAAAAATTTAATTTATTTTAATCATTTTTATGTATAATATTTATATACTATCTTTTTATACTTAATAAAACCTTTTCTTTTGAAAACCACTTTTCCATATCATTTTCAAGATTAATTTTATATTAAATTCAACTGCATCTATAAATTTAAGTTAAAAAAATTGATTAAATATTTTCAATCATCATAATTAATATGATTTAAAAATTTATATTAAACTTTTGGTCGTAATGAATAGTTAAAATAGTAAATATTAATTATCGTGGTTATGGTTAAAAGAGGTTAATGAGGTGTTAAACCCAAAGATAAGGGTGTGTTATCCAATTAAACTTGTCTAAATAATATTTTATGGTAAAATGTATACCTTATACCACCCCATGATCCAATATATATCTATTTGGATTAATACTTATTGGTAATTACTTCATCATTTTGTATTATTTTAGGAAATTCCAATGTGGGAGCCCTCCTTCAATTATAAAAGGACACCTCCAATCTTATCATATCTACCCTTGAAAAACATTTTTCTTTAGAGAATAACTACTAGAAGCCCTTCCTTAAATACCTAAAATTTTCATATGGTTTGTAATTTTATTATAAGACCCTCTGATTAAGGCTTTTGGTGAAAACATAAAGAGATTGCTTGAAGAATATGTAGCATTCTTATCAAAGTGTTTTTATTTTAATTCATCTTCCACATCCTTAAAATATTATTTAAACATTATGATAAAACAAACAAATAATATAAAATATAAATAAATCTTTATATGTTAATTTAACAAAATATTTTCATCTCTTCTTCCATCAAATGAAAAATAAAATTATTGATCATCTGTACAGAAGACTACCCCTCGTGATCAAATGTAGTTCATTCTCTTTCCCTGACTATCACATATGGATATAATGATGCAGTTAAACTAAATATATAATATTTATTATATAATTATACATCTTTTATTATAATATAAAATCCATATTCTAACCTTCTAATCTGTCGAAAAATGATAACGTAGCTCGTGCGTACATGTGAGATACAGCATCCACAAAGTGATGTGATACATTTCACATTTTATTTTTAAATTGATGATATTAAGTTGAGTTTTAGTGAAAACAAAAGATATATATGATATTAAAAGGATTATTGAATTTGAATTAATATTTACCTTTATTTTGTTCTATCCATCAAAAAATGAAAACAACATTCATGCACACGCAAAGCCTGTCATTTCCATGAACCTCATAATTCATTTTCATATCCCTAACTATAACAGATGACTATAAATATGTATATAATTAATGTATATAATTTTTTTTATTATTTAAATTATAGATATGATGGATCCATAATCAATGTAAAATGACTAAAACTACTAAACCTAGACAAACATGAATAATGAAATAGTTATCACATGGAATAGTTATTTTAATAAATAATTGTTAAAAAATGGGTGGTCAAAGGTTATAAGTAAATCATATATTGTATGATATATTTGATTCTTTTTAATATATGTATAATAAAACTATATTTTTTATAAATTAGTTCTGAATGTGTATAATGAAAGTCGATACTATAGGTAATGAATTTTCTTCTCAAATGTTCATCTTTTGGTAATATGTTAGGTTATGTACCTATTTTATTTTATGATGTATATATACAGTCCATTTTAAATTTTAAATCTTTAATTTTATTATTTTCATGATAATTAAATTTTGTTTTTATTTTATTCATTCATGTGGCTTATGATTCAAAATTTACAAAAGTAGTAAAGGTTTTTTTAGAATATCATTTTTTATTAGGATTGATTATGATTACTTTCTTTCTGATGAAATAATATGATATATATATATATAATATCTTAAATTTTATTCTCATATGGTTTTTTATGAAGAATACATTTTTTCTATTCATTTTACTCTCTTTTTATAACTAAATATGTCAAAAGAATGTTTTTTAAGAAATTGACTTTATTTATTTATTAATTAGAAAATACTTTCTTTTATATGTACATGATTTATTAAATTGTATTAAAGAAT
Source organism: Viscum album (assembly GCA_963277665.1). NCBI lineage: Eukaryota > Viridiplantae > Streptophyta > Magnoliopsida > Santalales > Viscaceae > Viscum > Viscum album. The sequence goes on from OY728155.1 coordinate 1,915,510,589, forward strand.
GTTTTTAATTTTAGATAATGATTTTTTAAAGTCATATATAACCATTTTTAATTTTTTTCAAAATCAATTAAATTGATTCTTATTTTTATTTTGTGAATGAGGTTATTTTGACTTTTTACTGAAAATAATAATTATATATTTACTATAACATGTATAACATGAGAAACAAATTTCACCATCATTACCATTAAATTTTTTTATGATTCCATTATAATTTTGCAGTGTTTATTTCAATGAAAAAAAATATTGATATTTGGTTAATTTTTACAGTTTAAATAAATGATTTAAAGGTAAAAAAGTATATTTTTCTCACGAAATGTTTCAACTGTTCTTTAAAAACATTTTCAATATAAGATGAAATCATTCGTTGTTTCCTATCATTTATTAGGGATACGATTCAGTGATATAATCGTTATTATTTTGGGATGTTTTATAATTATGTTAACATGATATTTATGAAACCCACTTCGTTCCATGGGTTATACAATGATGTTGTGATGAAACTTTTATGAACCAATTTCTTTTCCATGAGGTATACCATGATGAAATGTTTTGAAAACCCATTTCTTTTCATAGGTTATTCGATGACTAATTTTCTATGCTCTTGTGGAACACATATGTATGATTTTTTTATTGTAATGAGTGGGCCTGAAATTATATATCCCTCCAATGCAATGGGTAAAGATGCATATTTTATGGGTAGAATAAGACTGGAATGTTGAGTGAACCTAGTTCAATAAGGGAAATTGTCCCCTATGATAGTCTTGGGAGTGTACCCTTACTACTATGATGTTTTGGGGAGTGACCCCATTCCACTATGATTTTCATGTACATGAGCACTAATTACTAAGGAAATTATTTTCCATAATTATTTTTATGCCAAAAATCTATGTATTATTATAGTGTTATGATATCATGGATTAGGTCCTTTTATTCCCTTATGATTCAATTATTATGAACTAAAAAAATTATTCCACCACTAATTTTTATAATCTATAATATGAAGGTTATGGTTTTCAATTGTTATTTTCATGTTCTCATGCCCTATACTCATGTTATGTTGATATCTCCCATGTTTTCCCTTACTGATCATCTGATCTCACCCTTTCTTATGCTTACTTTCCATGGGTTTAAAAGAAATTTAACATGTATTCTATCTATAATGATGGTTATAATTAATAATAACTTATTGGGTGATGTTGTAGTTCAATTATGAACTAGTTATTAATGTATCTTTGTTTCAAAATATAATTGACCTATATGAAAATAGTGAGTATCATTATGTTGTCACATGAATATTTTTCTCAAAAGATATAATATATATGTTTGAAAAGTATGGGTCCCTATAAGAACTCATACATATCGACATTGGTAAGATCTATTCATTTCTTACTACACAATTTTTTCTTGAGTTAGGAATACCAGTGGATCCCCTACCCCAACCTATTCAGCTATAGACTTCCACTATAGGATATCACCCACTTACCCACATCTGATGCTTTTGTGAGAATACACCTTGAAGATAGAGGTACTGTTATGATGTCAATATTTAAAATATGTGACCCTATGATATCATCCTTGACATGTATTGGAGATCTAAAGTCCAATATTAGGTGGATTATTATCATCTTAATGGTATATACTGTCAACAATATGGGAAAATATTCATCATCTATGGTTAGTGGGACTATTATATTAGATGAGAAGGGGAAATCCTCAGTAAGTTGTAATTGATTTCCCACTAGTTTTTTATCATGAATTTAGGTACAATGGATTATTTGGAGGATCAACATCCCACTACAATGGAGGAGTACAAGGAAATATTTCTTAAGGATGTTCTATGTTTTTACACTCACTTAGAGATACATTTCACCATAGAACTATATCCAAATACCACATTTTTATATTATATATATTATCATAATACCATATCAAAGGTCATGGATATGAAGGTGAAATTGGAGTACCATTTAGATAATAGTTTTATTAGACCCAGTGTGTCCCCTCATCAACTCATGTTCTGTTAACCATGAATACGAATAAAAGTTTTAGCTTTTTTATTTACTATCTCCACCTAAAGCAGGTGAGATTCATGAAAAAGTTCCATATTTCAAGGACCATTTCACTCTTCAACTATATTTATAGAGTTAAGTGGTTATAAAATACTAACCATTATTATAGATGTCATTATCATTATTTATACTTGGAGGATATTTTAAAGACCATGTTCATGTGTCATTATAAGAATTAAAATTTTATATTTATTTCATTCAACTAAAAAATTCCCCGTAACTATTTATAAGACACATTAAACATATATTTCATCCATTTTTTTTTATTATGGTGGTATTCATAAATTACATTCCCATCTAATCAACATTAGAGGAAAACAATTTTTGGAATTTGAAGATTATCCAATAAATTCTATGAATTTAATTCCTTCATGATAAACTATAAATGAGAAATATTTTAATTTAGGAAGTAAATTTAAAAAGGGTAATTTCATATTGGATAATGGAGTAATTTTGGACCATATGTAAATTCATGTTTTCATATCTTGTGAGACACCCAAGATTTTATTTCATGTCTGTAGCTTTGTTGGGTTATTAAGATATTACTAGGGGTTCTTGGGATTCCCCATTAGGATTCTATCTCTTATGATTTCCATCACATAAAATGGTTATCCCTTCACATCATCTGAATTATATCATATATATTTTATGGAGATAAATATGAGGTTGACAAATGATCTAGTTTTATATTTTATTAGAGGAAGGAATCATGCACATTGTGTTCTATATTGTCTTTGGGAACCTACTCAGATGTTTATCAATATAGAGGTGGGTGGTGATTTATTATAGGTATGGTTATTTGATAAATTAGGAATATAAATAAGAAAACTATGAATTATAGCTTTCAATGAATGTGTTTTCCTTTAATACTGGGATATATTATCCTCCTAGTGAGTAATTTATGGTCTAAATGGACCACAAGAGTCTCAAATAAATTTTATCCCAGTGATATATTAACCTAAGGAATATGTGATGTGTATATTTATTGAAATATTGTGAAATTTAGGTATTTTATACTCTTTGTAAAGGAAACATGTTGATTAATTCTCATGATAATAGTTCACATGAATATATAGAACATGAGCTCTCTAATTATCTAGAATTAATGATGTTTGTTTTGATAAAATAAATATGCACTTCTCACCTTAGATGATGGACGTGGAAACCACATTTATTCTATGAGTGATGGATTTCATTCACAATAATATTTATTTTGAGGGTTTTTGTAACTGGATATTCTAATGTGATGAACCTGGTAATTTTCTTGATGGTGGGAAGCATGTCATACACTTCTAGAGGTGAATAGTGGTTCTAGTCGGGCTATATGAGTACGTATCGAAGGATCTCACAACATACCATTTGTTGGTTTATCTTGGGTTAGTAAATATGTAACATTATCTCACACATTTTTATTTTTTCTAGGAAATAAAAAATAGTTTTATAGAGTTTTTTTTGTGATTCATCTCTTACAAAAGTGTAAAGACTATGAGAAAGGTCCCAACTCGTTTGAGCCAACACATTTAGGTTCTAGTATAGAATTGAGAAATCATATCATTGGTTTAAATTATATTAATTAAATGTTTGATGATTTCTCTTGATTTCATCTAGGTGATCATTAACCAACTGACTAGGTTAGCTCACTTTATCTCTATATCGATGTTGACTTTGGTGAATATCGTAGAAATCCATTAAATTAATGGGATCATATGGTTGGTGGAGTTCCCTTAATGGTTTTTTTCTAAAATATATACATTATTAATATTTCAGTGGTAGAGGACACTAGAGAAATATATTAGGACTCTAATGTGATTGATCACTACAATATAACCACAGATACATGGCCTGATAGAGAGGAACATTCATGTTCATGGGGTCATGGTGTGTTCTTGAGTTCATGTTTTTGGGGATAAAAATTTATTATCAACTGATAGTAGTGTTTTCATACAACAACATTTACCCCTCCACTATCGGAATGGAATGTTTCGAACCCTTGTATGGGAGACCCTACAGGTCACCCTTTTTTGGGTTGAATATTATAGAGTGAATATTTATGGATCCAATGCTACTTCAGTTAAAGAATGATTAGGTATATGTGATTTAGAAGAATATAAGGATAGAAAATATCAATAAAAATTATTATTAAGATATAACATGAATACCTTTGGAGTTTTAGGGATGAAATCATGTGTTTTGAATGTCTCATTATGCTACAACATCAGGAGATTCGGTTGGGGAAGAAAACTATCCCCAAGGGTCATCCAACATTTCAAAATCCTATATAGGGTTAGTTATATTACTTATAATCTATCATTACCCCCTAAGTTGGATCAAGTGCATAAAAGATTTCATGATTCAAATATACGAAGGTATTTTCATGATCTATCACACATCACTGACCGATGCGAGTTGTACATAAAAGATAGCCCCACTATTACAGTACACCAAGTAGCGATAAAGGACCAACACGATAAGACCCCTAAGTGGTGAGTGATATATTTTATGAATTTCCTATGGAATTATGGGAATTATTATAACATATCATAGGAGTGTGAGAAAAAAATACATGATTAGTGTCTTCACCACTTTGTGCGAGGTTTGTTTTTTCATGATAAAAATCCTTGAAGGTGGGGAAGATATAGTCACCTGAATTTTGTATTTATATCCTTTTAATATATTAATTTATATTCATTATATAGGAAATATTTTTGGTTAATTATATAAATAATAACATATACATGAAATGAATTTAATATTTTAAAATATATTTTTGTTTTTAGCTCACAAGTGAAATCAAGTAAAATAATTAAAATCTCCCAAATATGTCTCCAATATGGAATATATTTCACCAAAATTTGACTCAAAATGAGATATTTATCCTAGGATATATATAATTTATGTTCGAGTTTCAAGATATAAAAACTAACCCCGGTTGTCCTAACCCATCACTTGAGATAGCCTGTTAATGGCCCGAAGGGAATTCTTGATTGTCATAAGATGGGGACAAGCTCTAGGAATAACTGACTAAATATTGGGAATGGTTCTACCACAGGCACACAGGTATGGGATATCCAGAAAATAAGATTTCTAAACCAATATCGTCATATTAAACAACACTAGACAATAATATACCATAAAATGATATAGAATATAAAAAAATAGGCCACAATTGGACATATGCATACATGATATCTGAGAAAACACCAAAAATCAAAAGAAAGGGGATAATATGAAAATATTTCTAAGTAAAACCCAACATGTAAGAAACACCAAAAAAATAATCCACATGAATTTATTCCTATGAGACAATGTATCCCCTAAAAAAATTGGATGATGGTAATCATGAAGATCCACCCTAGAATATAGAGCCATTACCTTTACTTATGTCAGACAAAATGAAATCTATAAATTGCAAAAAATATCAAGTATGGATTAATCACTATATCCTAATTGGATACAACCATAAATCAATTTAAACATTATAACCATAAATACTAATATACTATTTTGAAAACTTTTCAAAAAATTAACTACTTTGGAAACATAGCATTTTCAAAGAAACCTTTCAAACACCATTGGATTTTCAATTACAAACAGAACGGGTTTACCAAAATAACTTCCAACATAGATCAGGTATTTAAAAAAAGTAAAAACTTGATTAATTTACCCAACATATAAATGTAAAAAATATCCTCAAAAACATATAAGAAAATCAATAAAAAATGGGTATAATATATCACATCACATTAAAAAAAATAACTAATCAAATGTATCAGAAAATTAACAAATCTAGTATTAATAATGTTTACATAGGAATCTAAACATCAATTATACAATGAGTTATTTATCAATAAAGATAGCTAGATAATAAAAATTGGTTCTCTCATGGTCTTTCAGGGGCCCAACGTGGAATCTCACATGGTCTTCTAACCCAAAATCATTCACGGTCCCTTGGAAATGAAATTGGATGCTAACATAGTTCTTCTTCTGATAGATCAGGTGGGAACTTGGACAAACCAATATGGAGGCTCTCATTTTCTTTCCTCTAAAGGCTCACGTGGTCCCACAAAAAACCCCTCAATCACACTCAACCTATCCCTTATGCTATTCAATGCCAACACTTCCATAAATAAGTTCAAATATTAATAAACAAATAACATAATCTATTTTATAAAAAAAACCCTTTCCAATGTAATTTAATTTCAAAAACAACTTCATAATTCCATTTAAAATTATAAAACCTCTTTGATCAATTTTATCAAACACTTGGTGGGTATAGAAGGCAAACCCCTTTGGAAAACCCCCTTTAAAAAATAAAATTTACAATCCAATCTTTGAGACAAAAAACATGGAATAGACACCAATAATAAATAAGTTAAAGGTAAATGGAACCAAAAAACCAAAGTTGATTCATAATTTATAGTAAATTTAAAGAAAACACCATTAAATAAAGAAGCTTGTCTCAGATTTGGTCAAAAGCTTATCACCTCTAATGAAAACCAACAGGAATATGTATAAAAGGTCCTTACACACCAAAGACAATATAAATAAAACCAAAACTCCCATTAAATACCCTAGTTTCATCAAGAACCACTATCAGGGTTCCATAATTCCCCAAAATGGAAGAACAATTATGGAGAAGTGGAGAGTAGGAAGAAACCATGATGAAATCATCTTACATCAGGACAAAACACCAATTTTTACAAGATAAAATAACCACCCTAGAGTGTAATGTTCATTAAAACAAAGGGATATTGGTTTAAAAAAAGGTTACGGAAAATTATCCCCTAAACCTTATGATATTGGTTGGGTAAAATGTTCAAAATACTCTTATATGTGACCTATAACACCCTATGTTTTTATGGAAATTTTTTGAATAAATTAAATTTTCATTTATGTCTTTCAATACACTATGTGAAACATTACTTTCACATGGATAAAACTTGGAGTACGTTACATGGATCCAAATCGATGTATGTTACACACAACACCGACTTAGAGTACATTATTCACAACTATGATGTTTATACAAAACAACATTTTATAGTATAATTATTTAAACAATATAATTATATTCTACTAATTAAACATAGTTATTGGAAGAGTAATAACTACTTTTAAAATATACTTTATAATTTTTTATATAATTAAAAGATATTGAAAATAAGAATATTATTTTTTTTAATAAAAGTGGTGACATGAATTGGTTACCCAATTCATGACCTGAAGGACTTTATTAAAAAAATTAGTAATACAAACATGAGGTGAAATGAAATTACACTAGCAGGGACTTAGAGAATTAAAAATGCAACAAATACAGAGGAAAATCCAGCAAAATCCCAAGAAGAATAAAATGATTGAAACAATATGATATCAACTGTTACATGATATCAAAAAAGGGTACATACTGTCTATTGGGACTCCACAAATCTAGGTCCAAAGGGAATCCAATTATAGCACAACTTTTCCTCTCTCTCAACTCGAGCCTTGTCCTTTATACTACAATATAGTTGTTATTGTAAAATGAAAGGCTAAAATGAAACCTAAGAAAGTCCAGTGGAAAATTCCATCTAAGAATCATGTAGAGGACATGTTCGACCATGCCATGACTTCCCATTCTTCAAAACTGAAACATCAAGAAGGCATCCATGCACTACCAAAAATCTATGAAATTGATAATCCAATACATAGGGCATTGTAGCGGTGAAAGCAGCTCAGGACAACACGGAAAATATCCTTCCATAAAAAATAGGGAAGTAACTCCAGGATAGCATCAATACCTCAAATAAGATCTGAAAAATCCTATATCCATCATAATAATGATAAGACATCCAGCAAGGCATCAATAAAAATATTCTTTTTGGTAATTCATTTTATTTTTTAAAATATTGTTTCTTGAATGAACTTATTTAAATTCCCTTCTTTGAAAAATAATAAAATTAATTTTAGAGACATTTATAAATTTAATTTTATAAAATAAACTTTATTTTTTAATTTATAATTACAAAATTAGGATAGGGTTATTTTTTGGTTTTTTTCTAGTAAACTTTATTTTTTGATGAATAATGAAAAGTACTACTTTTTGGTTAAAAACTGCCTTTTCATTTAAATAATTTTTAATGTTAACATATATTTTAAATTTTATTTCAGGTCACATTAGATAAATTATACATCTATTAATAAATGTTACGTTATTATAATTAATTTCACATTAACATTGAATATAAAAACATTAAATTTAATTAAACTTCTTTCTACTTTAAAGAGAAATAATTTCATCCCCACTATGAGATTAGCATTAACATTAATTTTTTTCAACTTTTTGAATTGAATTTAAGAAAACCTAAATAAAATATTTAAATAATTATAATATTTATTTTGTGAAAATATCAACTTATTTTTTACCAAAAATATTAGTAAAAGTGATTAAAATTAATTAAATCGATTAAGGTAAAATTAAACATATTTAGGGACTAAACCTTAATCTCTAGGGTCCAAATGAACTAACCAATAATCCAAAAAAAAATTTATTCACATTATAAATCCATAAACCTTATAATATATGTTTATGTTTTTTTATTTTTTTAGGCAATAAAATATTTACACCTAAATTGTTTTCAAAAATTCCAAGTGTGTCATTTTCCATCCATATAAAAGGACACCACCTATCCCACATCCTCCCACATCCTCCCACATATAAATAATATTTCGTTCAGACAATAACTACACAATGAATTTACCTAATATCATATCATCCTCCTAGTATCATTCTATTGGTCTGAAGGCAATATAATGAAGCCTTTTAGCATATACCAAAAAGAGTTTCCCAATTCAGAGGAAACGTCTTCTCTCAAGTCCTTTATTTTTTCTTATTTAACCACCCCTCATTGTTTTTTTCCATTATGGTATAACAAACTGGGTATCCTAAATATAATAGTATTTGTTTTTTGAAAATTTTTCAACCTACACCTACACACACCTCTATCTAATGGATAATGAACATACTGTTTATGTGTAAGGAGAACTGTCGCCTCACTAAACGATGATTGTTAAATTTCCCTTACCACCTCTCATGGTGAAAATTAGAATGGAAAATATATTTATATATGTTATATATTATACTTATTATATATTTAATTATATTTATTCCTTTTTAAGCACATGTCTTTTTTAGTTTCCAGTTGGTGTTAATAAGATAATTTTGTTTGAGGAATTGTGGACTACCACCCCCTCAAATCGATATGATTCATTCATAAACTACATGAATTATATTAATGTTGGTTTTAGTGAATATATAAGACATATATGGCATAATAAATCTACTATAATAATTAGATATATATACACATATATACATATATTTCTTTTACTTTCTTTTTTTGAACACAACAATTAAACAGAAACATTGTTCATGCGCACGTACGACCTACCGTCTCCATGTATGATAAATTCCATTTCATAATTATATACTATATAGATTAATATAATACAAATAAAATTTATATATATTATATTTATATCATGGTTTACATTCTGTAAATCATGACATAAACTATAAATACCAAAGATGTAACAAATTAAGACACATGTGAAGAAGCGAATCTTACTAGAAGTGAAAATTTAACAGTATGATTGTTAAAAAGAGGGTAATATAAGGTTATAATAAAACTATATATACACGAATATTTTTCTTTAAAATATTTATAAGAAAATTAAATTTATTATAAAGTTGTTTTGAATGAGTACTACAAGATTCAATATACCAGGTAAGGAGATTTCATCTCACATTTTATTTATATGAGATACATGATATGTTTTACACTCATTATTTTTTTGTGGTGTATGTACTGACCATTATTTTATTCTATGTATCTGATACATAAATATATAGGTATTCACATTACTATTTTATTAAATTTCATTCCTTGGGTATAGTCTTCAAAAGATACCAAATCGGTAAAATAGTTTTCTTGGAATTTTCCTTCTTTGAGACTCATGTTTTGTTATACACCTACAATATTTTTCAAGGTGTATGTTATTAAAATGTACATGTTATATCATGAATTTAATTATATTCATTATATTTTAAGCTTTATTTATTTTCATTTTCTAACATGGAGAATATGATCCCAAGTTACTAATTTATAGGAGTTTATTGAAACAAGTTCATCACTTTCTGAGATTTTTTATGTTTATGTTCCTATAATGAAATCTGATGATATATCTCTCAAGAACATTCGGGAGTTTCCTTAAATTATATTTATTCAGTATGTATCAATTTATTAGTACTATTTTCTACTCTTTTCTACTTAAGATAACATTTTTAAAAGAAATCTGGCTATCTGTATCTTTGGTCGGAAATCTATTGTATTCAAAACAATTTTTTCTGAAATATTTTTAAAAATGTTTCAAATTTTATTTGAAGACCGTATTCAAGGAAAAGGGATTTGAAATTTTATTTATAGTTTTTAATGTTTTCGTTATAAGTTTCCAATGTTATTTAAAAAAAATAAAAATGGTTTTATGTTTTAAAAAGTGTTTTCAATATAGAAAGGATATTTTCCTCATGAAATTTTTTAAAGGATATTTAAAATTTATTTCCCATATATGATAAAATCCATTGTTTTTACTAATGACTTTTTGGGAAAATTATTCAATGCTTCCATTCATATTATTTCTCTGAATAGATTATTTTTTATGGCGTTCTATTTATGAAATCAATTTCTATTTCACATGTTATATGATTTTGAAACTCTTTTCACATTCATGGGTTATATGATTTTGAAACCCTATTATTTTCTTAGGTTATTTTAATGGTGAAATTTTTATGAGACCTATCTCTTTCCATAGGTTATGATATGACAGCATTTTTATAATACCCATTTCATTTCATGGGTTATGATATGATTATTTATGATCTTGTGGGACATGTATGTATGATTTCATTATGATATGGGTGAGACCTATATCTACCTCAAATAAATTGGTTAAATATTTATATATCATGATATAAACATTTTTAGAATGATAAATTAAAGTGGTTTAATATTACAAGGTTGGAATAGGAAATAAACTCATTTTATTAATACAGGGCTGGAACGGGGGGTGAAATATATTAAGTAATACATGGATAGAATGGGATGTGAACCTAGTTCATTAAAGGAATTTTTCTACTAAGATGGTCTTGACATTAATTCCTTGAAAACCATGGAAATAATTACATATGATTATGCGTGTTACACAATTAAATGTTTTATTACTACGTTATGCTTCTGTGGATTATGTTCTTTATTTCTGTATGATTCATGCCTTGTGAATTTCCTTGATTTATCCATGATTCATGAATATAATATTTGATATGTTTGGTATTGTCTTCTATTTTAATGATTATATTTTCATACCCTTATGGTCATGATTATGATTACAAAACTCTCTTGTTTACCCTTACAGAGAATTTGAGCTCACCCCTTTTTATGTTTTCTTCTCGAGGTTAAGAAGATATGTATTGGGTTTAATGTGTATAATAATGGTTTTAGTCATGAAGTACCAAGTGGGAGGATAATGTCGCTCACTTTTGTCTCAGTGTTTATGTTTTCATGTTTCCAAAGGCACTAGACTAGTATGGTCTTTGGTTGTCTCTTTGTATAATATTTTAAGTATTCTACAAATATTTTGTAATGTAAATGTATGTAAATTGATCATTTATACAGATTGTATAAGAGAAAATTTTTAGTTAGAATTTGAAGGTTATGTTGAGAAAACCTTAGATAGAACCCTAAGGACATGTCTAAGGATTAGTTTAAGAGTAAGGAAAATTATAGGAAAATGTCATGGGATTTTGTTAAAGGATATTGTGAGTGGTTTCCTAGAAATACATCTATTTCTGTATAATACAAGTGGATGGGTATCCGGCAGAGATGTACCTAGGGGTAGAAACTCCAACAATATGTTCCAGTCCTGAATTGAGGTAATATGGTACATGACAACAGGCCTTGCTGGGCACCTATTTTGACACTCCCAGTGGATATTATATAGGAATTCAAAAACTATTCACAAACCATTATTAATAATTTAAATAAAATATGGATTCGAATAACCTAGGATAAACCTAAGGAGTCATATATTAATGAATTTTTTATAATTTATACATATTATAAGTGAATTTTCATTATTATATGGTTCTGAACTATGATAATTGTTACTTAATATGTGGTTTTTGGTTTTATCCAATGGTTAGAACCTAAAGGAACCATTTTAATAGTGATTGTGATGGAAAAAAGAAATTATTGTCCTCAGGAGAAGCCTAATTCGATGAGAACAATAATGAAATACCTCATTGTTATGCTCACAATGCTTTGTTATACTATTAACCATAATGGGAATCCAAATAAGAAAAAGAGGGAACAAAAATCTATTGAGTCTTTCATGAGGAAAATTCCACCTTCCTTCAAAGGTTATTTTAATAAAATTGTTACTGAACATTGGATTAGTAATACTAATAGTATATAGTCTATTCTACAATGTCTAGAGCATGAGAAATTCATTATTTATATCAATTGGTTAGAAGGAGAAGTAGAGAATCGTTGGAATCGAATCAAGAATATAAGCAGCAATGTGATATTGAATCCATGGATTGGGAGAAGCTGATGAACTTGTCTTTAGATAAGTACATTCCTCGGATTATTCATACTAACATATAGAAATAGTTACTTGAGTTGAATAAAATGGATGATGAATATGTTGGTACTTCTAAGGAAAATTTCAAGAGACTTTCGAGGTATGGTTCAAGAATTATCTCCCAACCCAGAAGTAAAGTTGATAGGTTCTTTAATAGATTAAATCCAAGTCTCAAACGGGTATTGTTTGAAAAATAATTTAGTAGCTATGAATATGTTTTTCATTGTGTTATCATGGTTCAAATAGAGGTTATAGTCACATATTATTCTCATGGATTTGAAAAGAAGTGGATGATGGAGTACAAAAATAACTCTAAAAACCATTGAGAAAATAAGATGTGTTTTACTTTATACTCTAAATGTGGGATGGATCAAGCATGGATTTTTATTAAGGGGTCTAGTAAATGTTTTATGTTTGGAATTGAATGTCACCAAGTAATTGATTATCGAAATGATGTGAAGAAGTTATCTCAAAATTATAATGGATAAAAAGATGCACGGAATGTACCTCCCATGATTCAGTGCTACAATTGTAAGGAGAATAATAATTATACTAAACACTAATAAAACCCAAGGTATAGTGATGATGATCAACTTAAACAACCAATTAAGCTGAGGGAAAACGAGAAATCTCATGAAATAACTATTTTAGATGAGGTTTATGATAATGAAGTGATGAAAGGTACACATACAATCCACTCTAAACTATAAATGTCATATTTTATTCTAGATCTAGAAACTCTTTCATATCTAAATAATTTGGTATGGTTGTTATGATTCCACTAAAATAATTAGAGTTGGAACTTGTAGTGAGAACCCCCAATTGTATGATGATTGTATCTAAAGTCTATTATGACTATCTGGTTGAAGTTTGTGGGAATGTGCTTCTTGGAAATATTACCATTCTTCTTTTGGCCGAATTTGATGTCATATTAGGCATGGATTTTCTTTCTCTGCATAATTCTCACACCAATTGTCAAGAAAAGGAAATAGATTTTTATATTTAAATCCCTTCTATGACCGTCCATCAATGTGTTGAGAAGCATGAAATTCTAATGGATATTACATCATGTGTATGGGTCTTAATTCCCATTCAAAGGGTTCAAATGGTTGGGGAGAAAATCGATATCGATGATATGCCTATTGTTCAATATTTTGTGTTTATATTTCCAGAAGAGTTTCCTTGTATTCATCCAAAACGTGTATTTGAGTTCTCAATTGAACTTATACCTAGTTACACACTTATTTCAAAATACTCTATATAGAATGTCCCTGATTGAGTTGCAAAAATTGAAGAAGAAATTACTTAAAAAACAAGATAAGGGATTAATTCGGCCAAGTGTGTCACCTTGGGGTGTACCCATTGTTTTTATAAAAAATAAAAATGGATAATTGAGACTCTGAATTGATTTTATGGAGTTTAACAAGATTAAAATCAAGAATTAATATATCATCCACTATATTTATGACTTGTTTGATCGATTTCGTGGAGCTCAATACTTTTCTAAGATTGACCTTCATTATAGATATCATTAATTGAGGATAAAGAAAGAGAATATACATAAGAGAGCATTACCTACAAGGTATGTACACTCTGAGTAAATAGTTAAACCTTTTGGTATTACTAATTCACCTATTATATTAATGGATTTAATGAATAGAGACTGTAGTGATTAAATCGATCAGTTTTTAATAGTCTTTATAGATGATATTATTATCTATTCAAAGAGAAAGGAAGGTCATGAATATCACTTTAAAATTTTCTTTAAGGCCCCAAGGAAGAATAAAATAAATGAAATATTTACAAATTGTGAATTTTGGATTTAAAATGTTTTATTTTTTGGCTCGCATAATCTCAAGAGATGGTATAGTAGTAGATCCATAAAAGATGGAGGCTACTGAATGCGTGAAAAGACCATCCATGGTGATTGGGATCCATAGTATTACTGGTTTAGCTAGATATTGTTGATAGTTTGTGGATAATTTATTATGGATATACAATAATCTGAATAATGTTATCTCAGAAGGGTTTCAAGTTCCTCTAGATAAATTAATGTGTGGAAAATTTCAAGGAACTGAGGAGAATATTAGCCAGTGAACCTATGATTACATTACCCTATAGTGTAGTGGGTGTTTAACCTATAGTGATTAATCCAAGAAGATATTGGGATGTTATATTATATATAATAATGTGGTTATCTCTTATGCCTCACTTAAGTTTAAGATCCATGAGAAAAATTACCCAACTCATGATTTGTAGTTTACAGCGGTAATTTTTTCAGTAATGATTTTGAGGCATTATCTTTTTGGAGAAATGTGTGATGTATATATAAATCATAAATGTCTGAAATATATATTCACATAGAAGGATTTAAACATTTTCCAGAGAATATGGTTAGAGTTGATAAATTAGTATGACTGCTCAATACATTACCACATTAGAAAGATAACAAGGTGGTCGATGCTTTGAGTCGAAATGATCATGCTAGCTTATCCATGATGAGGATACCAAAAGATCCAATATTTCAAGATATTCTAAGGATGGATCTAGAAATCTAGCTGGAAGGGGAAAATATTATCTTTATCAAATGAATGATTAACCCTCTATCCATTTGAATATCAAGGAGTCATAGAAGGAAGCGGTAAAGCTGAAAAATAGAGTCATAAATGTTCCTGAGTTTAACATTGATCAAAATAGAATGATGAGGTTCTAGAACTTTGTATGTGTTCATATCGTACTAGATTTGAAGACGTATTTATTATAGTAATCTCATATTTCATCATTCTATATACATCATGGAAGTACTGAAATTTATAAGAAATTGAAATAAAACTTCTGCTGGGATGGAATGAAGAGATATATTCAAGAGTTTGTATCTTAGTGTTTCTTATGCCAACAATTTGAGGATTAAATAGAAACGATAAAGTGGTTGTTGAATTAATTACACATACTAGAATGGAAATAAGAAAACATGATTGTGGGTTCTATCAAGGGACTTCCCATGACCTCTAAAGGGTTTAATTCTATATGGGTGGTATTTGATCACCTTACTAATCCAACACACGTCATCAATATCATAGAATACTTATATTTTGATCATCTTGATAAAATATACATTAAAAAAGTGGTAAGGTTTCATGGAGCACCACATTATATTGTATCTGATCAGGATCCAAGGTTCTCCTCAATGTTTTGGAAAATCATTTAGTAAGAACATGATACATAATTGAGTTTCATTACTTCTTATCATCCTTAGATATATGGTTAGTATAAAAGAACAATTCAAACCCTAGAGGATATGTTGAGATCTGGTTCTCTAGATTTAAAATGTGGTTGGGATCAACACCTTCCTCTAGTTGAGTTTTCATATATACAATGGCATTCAATCAATAATTTATATAGAACCATATAAATCCCTCTATCGAACGAAATGTAGATCTCCAACATGATGGTATGAGGTTGGAGAAATAAAGCTATTGGAAACTAAGATTGCTCATGAAATGGTCAATAATGTTATAACCATTCAGTATCATATCTAGATATCTAAATGTTGGAGAAAATTTATGCTGATAACCTTTGACATGATCTAGAATTTATGATTTTGAAAAATTGTTTCCATGAATCTCATCTTGGAAAAAAGTTATGATATTCTGGAAGAAAGGGAAACTAAGATCTTGGTATATCTGTCCCTTTGAGATTTATGATCTTATAGGGATGGTAGCCTATTGATTGGAATTTCATCCAAATCTATCTCAATTCAATGATGTGTTTCATGCATCTCTCCTGAGAAAGTACATACCTGACCCTTCACATGTAATGAACACAGAGGTCATACTGTTAGAGAAGGATATTTTTTACCAGGTTCAACCTATTTAAATTCGTTATTGTACTGAGATTATTCTAAAAAAAAACCACACACCTGGTCAATGTTTTATGGAGAAATCACCAGTTTTAGGAAGATATGTGGAAAATTTAGATTATTTTTAAGTACAAGTATCCTCATATGTTTTACCTGAGTAACAAATTTCAAGATATAAATTCATTTTAATGGGGGTTAAATGTAACACCCATAGTTTTTAATGGATTTTTTTTGAATGAATTAAATTTTCATTTATGTATTGCAATGCACTATAAGAAACATTCCTTTCACATGGAACTAACTTGTAAAACATTACACAGTACCAACTTGGTGTATGTTATATGAAATAGTGACTTGACGTACATTACATGAAATAATGATGTTTCTAAAAACATCACTTTATAGTTATAATTAATTAAATGAGATAATTATAACATATCCATTAAACATAGTTTTATGAATAGTAATATGTAATTTTAAAATATTTTTTATAATTGTTTTATAAATAAAACATATTTATAATGAAAGATATTATTTTTGGTAGAATTCCTTTTATTCTTACAAATATTGTTTTCTCGAATGAACTGCTTTTAACTCCCTTTTGTGAAATATAATAAAATTAATTATAGATAAATTTATAATTTAAATTTTATAAAATAAACTTCACTTTTTTACTTTAGAATGTCAAAATTATCTTAGGGTGAAATTCTGGGATTTTTCTGAGAAACTTCATTTTTTTATGAATAGTGAAAATACAACTTCTAGGTTAAAAATGTATTTTCGTTTAAATAATTATTAATGTTAAATTATATTTAAAATTTTTTATAAGGTCAAATTAGATCAATTATAAATTTATTATTTCAATTTAGGTCATTATAATCAATTTCACTTTGGAATTTAATAAAAAAACATTATAATCTTTTGAACCTCATTCTACTATAAAGACCGATAATTTCGTCACATCTGCGGGATTATAATTAATGTTACTTTTTCTATTTCTATGAATTAAATTTCAAATAAACTACATAAACCATTTCAATCATTATAATATTTAGTTTCTAATAAGATCAATGTAAATTTTTACAAAAAATATTAGTAAAAATGATTACAAATAATCAAAACGATTTAGATTATGTTAAGTTTAATAAGGGTCTTAACCTAAATATTAGGGGCCGAAATGACCTATAAACTTGTCCTAACCCCATTGTATGGACATTAATAGGCCATTAACTTTACATTATTTATTTAGGTTTGCTTTTTATGGATTTTTATATGTAATAACATGTGTAACCCTAACTTGTTTTCAAAAATTCCATGTGAGTCAATTTCATTCCCTATAAAAGGCCACCACCTCTCCGACTTCCTCAAAACTCTAAAAACATGAATGATAGGATAATATAAACCCAATACACGTCCCATTAATCCTATATTACTCTTATAATCCTTCCCTTGGGAAAAGGAAATCCAATGAATCCTTTTGGCACAAATGAGAAGGAGCAACCCGATTAAGATGTAATGTCTTCTCTCAAGTTCTTTCTTTTATATTCTTTCTCCACCACCATACACATTATTTTTACATGTTATGATAACAAACCAGTATCCATAATATAATAGGATGTTTTTATGCAATTATTTCAACCTACACTTACACACACCTCCATCTAATGGATAACGAACACACTTTTTATGTGTACGGAGAACTACTACCTCAATAAGTGATGATTGTTCAATTTTCAATACCACCTCTCATGGTGGAAATTATGATGGAAACTAATTTTATATGTGTTATATATTATATATAATATTTATTTTATGATTCTATATTCCTTTTATGACACATATATTTTTTACTTTTCAGATTGGTGTTAATATGTTAATTTTATTTTAGGAAGTGTGGACTGTCGCCCCCTCAATGTGATATGATTCATTCATACACTACATGGATTGTATTAAAGATGGATTTATTGAATATATAAGAAATATATGATATCATAAATCTAATTTAATAATTATATATATACACACACATATACATATATGCCTTTTATATTCTTTCTTTCAACACGATAGTTAAACAGAAATAGCATTCTTGTGTATGTACAGTCTACTGTGTCCATGAACATTGTATTTCGTTTCATAATTATATATTAAATAGATTACTATAATATAAATATATTTTATATAAATAATATTTATAACATGTTTTACCTTATTTAAATCTTGATATAATGTATAAATACCAAAGATATAACCAATTAAGACACATGTAAAGAATGATGTGAATATTTCCCCAACTGAAACTTTAACATATGATTTTTAACAAGAGGGTGAGATAAAGTCATAATAAAACTATATATATAAAAATATGATTATTTAAATGATTTATAATAACTTTATATTTATTATACAGTTTTTTCGAATGATAAAATGTCAGTCAAGACATATGGTAAGTGTATTTAATATCACTTTTTATTTCTTTGCGATACATGATTTGTTCGCCACTATATCCTTTTGTGTAATGTATGTACTAACAAATATTTTATTCTATATATCTTATAATTAAATTTATGGGTATTCACAGGTCCATTTTGTTATCTCTCTTCCATGGTTACTATGTTTTAAAAGTTACCAAATTAGTGAAATAGTTTTGTCTCAATTTTCCTTCTTTGAGACTAATTTTTTGTTATGAAAAAAACTATTTTTCATGGTGGATATACTTTATTTATAAATATTATATCATTAATTTCCTTATTTTCATTCTACCTTAAGCTTCATTTAATTTTCTTCTCTAAATGGATAATATGATCCCAAGTTAACATGTAATAACAGTTTATTGAAACAATCTCATCTCTTTTAGAGATTGTTTATATTTATTATTCCTATGATGAAATGTTATGATCCATATCTTAATAAAACTCATGATTTTAAATATCCACTATTTATTCACAATATATCGATTTATTATTACCATTTTTCACTCTATGGTACTTAAGATAACATTTTTAAGTGAAACCTCACTATCTCTCTCTGGTCAGAAATCTATATTATTAAAAAACCATGTTTACAAAAATGTTTTCATATATGTTTACAAATCATATTTGAATCCCATTCTCAAGGAAAAAGGAATTTAAAAATGTTTAACAGTTTTCAATGCATCCTTTAAATGTTTTCTGGTCTATTTTCAAATAAAAATGTTTTCAAAAACAAATTATGTATTAAAAATCATTTTCAATGTTGAAAGGATAATTACCTAAAGAAATGTTTTCAAATGATCATTAAAAATTATTTCCCTTATAAGATATCATCCACGGGTGTCACTTATGAATTTATACAGAAATTATTCGATATATACATTCATATTTATTCTCTTAATGGATTATGTTTTATTTTTATAATGTTTATGGAACCCATTACTCTTTCACAGGTTATATGATTTTGAACTCGGTTTCTCCTTCATGGGTTATATGATTTTGAAACCCGTTTCATATCATAAGTTATGTTCATGGTGAAATTATAATGAAACCTATCTCTTACCATAGCTTATTATATCATTACATGTTTATGATAACCATTTAATTTCATGGGTTATGATATGATTATTTATGATCTTCTAGCTCATGTATGTATAAATTCATTAAGAGATGGGTGGGACCTATATCTCCCTCAAATTCATTTGGTAATGATTTATATCTCCTAAGATAGACACAACTCAAATAATAAACGAAATCAGTTTAGTGTTATAGGGCTATAATGTGAAATTAATTTGGTTCAGTTATATAGGGCTGGAATGAGGTGGGATTCAGTTCAAAAATATAGTGATGGAATGGGTTATGAACCTGATTTAATAAAGGAAATTTTCCACTAAGACAGTTTTCGAATCAATTCTGTTTATACTATGAAATCATTATATATGTTTATTTTTATTTAATAATTCTATGTTTTATTCCCCTTTTATTCTTCCATGGATGATGTTCTTTATTTCCTTATGATTCATGTCTGGTGAACTGTTATGCTTTTTGACATGATTTATGCATATTTTCTTTGATATGAAGGTTATGGTATTCTATATTCAAGATCATGTTATCAAGCCCTAATTATCATTATTATACTTACATATCTATCATTTTACCCTTACAAGTCATTTAGATCACCCCTTTTTATGTTTCATTCTCATTATTATGAAGATATGTACTATGTTTGATGTGTCTAAGAAGGGTTCTAGTCTGGAAGAACCTAGTGGGAGATTATTTATCTCACTTATGTATCTATTTTTTAGTTTCCATTTTTTCAAAGGTACTAGACTAGTATAGTCTATGAGTGTCTGTTTGTATAATGTTTTAAGTATTATACAAATGTTATGTAATCCTAATGTTTTTAAAGTGAGGGTTTTTATATGACCTTTATAGGCCACATGGTATGGGTGCGTTGTTAGGGAAACTATGTTCCAACTATGTGGGTGCCTCTATCCACACAAAAAATAGGATTCATGGTTTTCCCTAGGTGGGTCACATGGTTAGAAAACCCTTTCTAAAACCAATTAAAACCCCACTGTTAAAAACTAAATATCCCTCATGTGGTTGGATTCCTAGTTTGAAATACTATGTGATAATTGTGTGCCTTGTTCTATCTCCCAAAAAACTCCTAGTTTCTATCCCTGATACCCAGGAACTCCATGAACACAAAAATTGAGAATTGAATCTCAAGATTAGAGATAGCAGTGACCTATAGGATGACACAAACTCCCGACCATGAGAATTTTTTAACAGGGAAATCCATCAGTATTTACTAGAATAAAATAAGTTACACTACTACATCCTCACCCAAACTTCCTGATCTCATGTCTCATGGGTATCACCTCTACGTTTCTAGATCACATAGACCAATGAGATCGATTTCAATCAAGGAACATTGTATTGAATATCCATGATGTGAATAGGTTTCTCCTAAATGGTGGCAACATGCTCTAACAATAAATCATACCACTCCATCATGTGGGGTGGGTCTAGAAGGTATCTATTTAGGTGGAAAACATTAATGATATCATTTATTGAGGTTATCAGTGCTCATAACTCCAACTAGTATGCTACTTTCCCCAGATACTATGCATTATGAAATTGCTCGACATAACATGGTGATAATTTCCCTTGATTTCTCAAATAATATAAAACCATAAGGAATTATTCCCAAAGAGATACTTTATCACAAATCTAACACATTAATATATAATGAATATTATCAATATATGACTTCTATAAACTCTAATATTTCACTATGTATTTCATAATCAGTCGCACTTTCATGCTTATCTCTAAGATGAGGCTAGGTCCAACCAAGGAACACTCCCATACCTCATCCCCTAAAAAAAGGGATTGGTATGGCCACCCATGTAAAATGTCTTATAGGGGAATACATATTGATATCTGGTTGATTTAGTTATAATAAAACTCATCTAATTGTAGGTTAATTTCCCAAAAACATCCAAAACTAGGCACGCACACCCACAATATACCCTCGAGTGTCTGTATGGTCCACTCAGACTGATCATTATTATGTGAATGATAAAAATTACTCAACATCATCTAGGTTCCCAAGGGCTCAAGGATTAAATTCCAAAAAATAGATGTTAAATGAGAATACCAGTCTGAAAATATCACCAAGGGAACTCCTTGAATAAGAAAAACCTCTCGGTTATATAGGTGTCTGAGTTCCTCTATATATATCGACACTATTATGGGAGTAAAGTGATCTAATTTCATTATAAAACTAACAATGACACATATGGAATCTTTCATACTCCTTTTACAAGGTATTCCAATCAAAAAATCCACATAGATCTCATCCCACTTCCATATAGGCATGGGATGTGGCTACAAGAACTTGACTAGTTTCTAATGCTTGTCTCTAATCCTCTAGCTGGTCAAGCACCTTGACAAAATTTTTCCCATTGCGCATCTCAACCCATTAAACAAAAAAAATATCCTATCATTGTATATAACATATTGGTCACCTCGAGGTAAATGGAATAACTAGAATGATGTGCCCCTAGATATCCTACTACCTCAGACTCAAAGGAATAACCTTCCATATGGAAAAGATTAGAGAAAGATTTGGATACTATGTTCAATCACATGATTTCTACCTACCATTTTAGGAACTAATAATATTCTAGAACTCAAGGATGGATTTTTGTTCTATCCTAACGTGATCTATGAGAAATGGTGTAACTTGGACACTATCCAAGAATCCATTGCCATTTTCCTTCCACACATCTGGTCTCAGGTCAGTGAACAAACTCACCAGTCCCCATTAATCCACAAATTATTGAATTTCTTTCCTTGGAAGCTTATTTATCAAATAATAATTGACTAAAATTACTTTCCTAGTCATATATGAAATCTTCAAATCAAGGGTCTATTGCTACTCCACCCAAAATTTATGTTTGAGGTTCAGGTCCCTTTAGGTGAAAATATACTTTGGGAACTTATGATTTGAATACACTATGTAATGCTCCATGAAGGGATAGTGTGGAAAGGTATTTATCACATGCATAATGGCTTATAATTTGAGGTTTTTGGGGAAATAATTATAATCATGTTGGCATAGATTGCATGAGTCATAGTCCACCACATGTCCATATTGCAAAAACACAGACCCTAATACCACACCAGAAACATCACAAAAAATAATATAAGCAATTATTGGATCAGAAAGAATAAAAACATGTGTGGATGTCAAACATATCTATAACTACTCAAGATCAAACTTTCACTTCTCATCCCACTAAAAATTAACCCAAATCATGGCCAAATCCATCAAGGGAGAAGCTATATTGGAGATATCATAAACCAAATGCATAGAATTCTCATCCAATACCATTAAACATTGGATATCAAACACATTCATGGGAATTTTTCCTTCACATTATTGGTAAAAATTTCATTAGATCTACTGAAACACCTTCTATATAAATCAAGTTGTTCAAAAAACTCACTTATTAGATCCAAAACTAACACTTTGACAACTTGGCACGTAGACGATGCTCTCTCAAAACACCCTATAAACCTTCAGAAGGTCAGTGTTCTCCTACTTTATCATGGAGTAGGCCAAGATTTCATCTAAAAATAATAATATAAAGAAGTACAAAAAGAAGTGGAATATATATTTCATCTACTCGATGAATACTATTAGAGAATTGAAAATCCCAAAAGGGATTAATAAATACTCAAAGTTTCCATACAAAATTCTAAAGGCAGTCTTTGGAATATCGTCTTACCAAAACCAGAACTGGTGGAACCCCACTCTCAGATTCTTATTTGAAAACCAATGGTCTCCCCTCAGCAAATAACATATATCATCAGTTCATGAAAATGGGTAATTATTTTCTATTGTCACCTGATTAGTCTTATGATAGTCTATACTATTTTTTATTCTACCATTAACCTTCATTGAATATAGCACTATATTATACCATGGTGATATGCTAGGGATGATAAAACCCTTTACCTCTATATTATATTGATGAAAATCCATATTCTTCATATTGACTAAATCCTTCCATTATAAAAGCACAAATATTGGGCTCATCCTACAGAGAAAATCAATAGAAAAATAAACTTCTCATTGGGCAATAAATCCCATGAAATCATCTTTAAATAAATATGGGTACTTATCAACAAAAAATAATAGATAAGCCACTAAACCCCACTCAATATCCTCAAGAAAAAATAATTAAAATGGGAATGAGATTAACTTTCATTCCAAAGAAACTGATCTAGCCCACATTAATCATGGATCCCACTCAGCCTGACGGACTTGAGTTCTCTCATCAGGTGCAAGGAAATGAACCCTATGGAAATGAAATTTGAAAAAAACCTTGAATCTAATCAATTAATACATGATGATAACGAGGTTAAAAATTTACAAGTCATGAATAATGAATCTCAAATAACCTCCATACAAACTATCACAACTCATAATGTAGGGAATTTTAAACCTTTTTAATTATATCTTTCCAAGAGGATTAGTTATTCCATAAAATAAAGTATCAATTCATATCTCATTACCAAACATAAAAAAAACTTAATTAAATTGAAATAATTGGATTTACCTATGTTAACTAAAACTGATTCAATGGATGAAGGAATAAACATCATACATATAATGATGTCCAGATGAGAATCTGAGTCTTCTGGTATAACCTCTACAACATTAAGATGTCATAACCTAGACCTCCCATGTTCTTTTTACCATTTTGATAAGTTCTCATAACACACAAGATAGATCCTCCAACATTGTAATACTCTTACTACATATGATATATAATGACCCAGGCTTAATATAAATAAATATTTCGTTATTTTTTATGGAATATATAATACATTACAAAAATAGACACCCAATGTCTGTATTAGTTTAGTGCATTTGGAAGCATAGAAACAAAAATGCTGGTACATCAGTGAGCTATATTATCTCCCACTATTTTATCCAAGACTAGAACCCCTCTTCAAAATATCATACATTAAATATATCTTCATTAATAAGGGAAGAAACAAAAAAAGGGGTGAGCTCATATGATCAGTAATGGGAAAAAAGAGAGATATATATAATCATAAACATGAGCATAAGAGTATGATAATATCACCATAACATCGAATATCATACCCTACATATCAAAGATCATAAACATAAATGTCGGAATAAAGATTATATGTTCATAAGACATGAATCATAATAGAAACAAGATAATAAGACATGAAATCATAAAAAAGCAGTTGGGTCATAGAAAAAAACGTTTAATATTATTTCATATAAGTCAATATGCATTGATATAATTTACCATGGCACTTTATGGGGACTACACCTATTGGTAGGGACACACCACTATCACAATTAATAGTCCTTTCATAATAAGGGATCACTTTTCCTTATCAAACCATTGTGAATATTGTTTCCCCATCTTCCCATAGTGGATTAGGTTTTCTAATATTCCCATAGTGGATTGGGTTTCCCCACCTTCACATAGTGGATCATGTTTCCCCATATTCCCCTAATGGATCGACATTCCCCATCTTCCCATAGTGGATCGAGTTTCCCCATCTTCCACAACAGACCAAGACCATCAACATGATTTCCTTTATTATCTGATGATATATAATTCTTTACCCAATGAATTGGAATGAGATATAGGTCCCACCCCTCTCATAATGAATTCATACATACATGTTCCATAAGATAATAAAAATTCACAATATAATCACCCATGAAATGAAATGGGTATCATAAACACGTAAACTTATCATAACCTATGGAAACTTTATACGTTTAATAATCATTTTATAAAATCATAACCTATGAAAGGAAGTGGGTTTCATAATAATACAACCCCTGAAAGAGAAAGGCGTTTCATAAGCATCATTCTATCAAAACATAAACCATTCCAAGAAATATTTGGAATGGAACCTTTGTTTTATTTCTTAGAAAGGTATGAGTAACATCAATAGATTTTTTATTATATGGAAATTAATTAGGAAATATACTCTTAAAACATTTATTCATGAAAATATTTTTTATTTTTTGAAAAAATACTTTTTATAACCAAATTTTTATGAAAAAAATTTACTTTTAAAAGAAACTTGAAAACATAAGTACTCTAAAAACTTTTTTAGAACTTTTTTCCCATGAAAACTTATAAAATAATCATTAAAAGTTTTTGAAAACTTTTTTCCATGAAAATTTATAAAAAATATTGAAATTTTTTTGAATTATTTCCCTCATCACTTCTAAAATAAGCCTCAAATAAATTAAAAGATTTTTCTTAGAAAATAATTTTAAACCCTAAAAAGAATGCATAATATCATTTGGAAACCATTTTCCATAAAATTTTGATGAAAATTTATAATTAATTATTTGAATCGTTGAAATAGTTTTCTTATAAAATAAATTTTTAAAAATATATAAGGGAATCTATGGAAAATAATTAAAAAAAATTAAATCATAAAATATTTTAAAAATAAATTTCATTGAACCCACATTAAATTAGAAAGTTTAAATAACATTATAAAAAAAATCATTAAAATTAACCTTATAATATTACAAAGTAAGTTTAATGGAAATTATGTTCTTGATGGCAGGTAATTCTGTACATGTCGAACATTCCAATTGCACTTTAAAAGTTTATAAATGTTCGTTCATCAAAAAATGAAAAAAATATTCATTTTAAAACATTTTTTTGAAAATTTAAAACATGGGTAAATTTTTTTACATTAAATATAATAGGGTAAAATTAAAACATTTTTAGAAAATTAGGTTTTGAATGAAAATATATTTCTGACCGAAATGAGAAATAATGTTAGATTGTCATAAAATAAATTCATAATTGTATTAACTACAAAAGAGTTGGAAAATGGTACTAATAAATGAATAAATCATGAATATATATAGGAGAATAAAATTTGTGATTTTTCCTAATATATGGATCATAATATTTCATCAATGGAAGCATAATCATAAACAATCTTGATAAATGATGAGATTGTTTCAAAAAACACTTATCACATTATAACTCTGAATTATAATCCCCATGTAAGAGAATGAAATTAAATTATGATTAAAATATACTAAAATAAGTAGGTTTATTATATAACATGTAAAATGATAGTATATGCACATTGTAAACTAATATAGGTGCATAACATGGCATGTGTCTCAAAGAATAAAAATGGAGACAAAATTACATTACCGATTTGGTAAATGTTGAAACATAAACCCCGTGATTTAAATATCATCAAAAGTATATATAAATATATATATATATATATATATTTAAGTATAATAATAACTAAATATATCCATGAGAATTAAACACAACACATATAATAAGTAAGTGGTGAACATTTCCCGTTTCTCACGAAAAATAAAACTGAGATGAGAAAACCCTTATTCCTGATTAGTATTATATTCATGATCCCCATGACATAATAAAATAATTTTAATATTTTAATATCATTAAATAACGTAAAATAATTATATAAATTTTCAAATAGAAGTATATGCACCACATAAAAGAGGCGTGTGGTGAATATGACATGTGCTACAAGAAAATAAAAGGTGAGATAAAATATTCTTACCATGAGTAATACTTTTCACTTGTGTATTTATATTCTATAATAATATACTTATGATAATTATATTCTTAATTAAGAAGATATTTAAATTGTATTATTAGTTTTACTTAACTTATTACAATGTTTTTTACAATTAATTAAACAATTATGTTTATATTGTGGGTTTCAACCAAATTTGGTTCATGTGTTAAAACGAATTTGGTAGGTCAACTATGGTCAAATTGGTGATTATATAAACATATACATAATAATAAAAATGAAATAATTATCGTATTTATATATCCATTATACTTTTAAAACCAATCATGGAGTATGGTTATGAAAAATGAACCAACATTACAATCATAGAGAAGGTAGGTCGTATATATGCATGAGTAACGTTTTCATTTTTCGATTGTTGTTATGGAAAGAAGGTAAGAAGCGTTATAAATTTACATAATGGTCATTATATCACAAATAAAAATTTATTAAATCATGTATACTCACCTACAGAAATATTATGATGTAAATAAATCATATCACGTCAACGAGGCTGTAGTCCACACATCTAAGAAATACATTATCACCATTTTAGTGTGTGAAAAAGGTAGTAAATTAAATGATTTATTATATATCTGGGAAAAAATTTATTTATTTTAATATCATATATATTTCATTTATGTAAAATATTTTTATTAAAACCATACATTATATGTTCCACGTATTGTGTGAACAAATCACATCGCTTTGAGGAGGTGGTAGTTCACACATCCACAAACAATTTTATCATATTTACATAAAACGGAAAGCATGATGGAATGTTTTACATGATAATTCCATAAGAATAAAGACATAATAAATGTCATAAATATTATATAAAATTATTTATCCATTCTAATTCCCATCCATTATAGGTGGTAAAGGAAAAAAATGAACAACATCGTTTTTTGAGGAAATAGTTGCACATATTCAATAACTGTAAGTTCATTACCCATTAAATGGAAGTGTTTTTGTATTTTGATCAATCCCTTAGAATTATATCATATCATTATATTTAGGATACATAGTTTATTATATAATCATGTAAAAATAATATTATATTGGGTGGTGAATTAAAATAAAATGAATGTTCTTGAGAAAGAATGTTACCTCTTCTTTGGGTAACTCTTTTCAGTTTGCATCAAAGGGATTATGTGGATGGATTTATAAAAAAGGGATGATAATAATATAAAAATAGGGTTTTGGGAGAATAATTATATATATTCTTCCAAGTCAGAGAGCTTGAGTGGGGTAAATTAGTGGGAGGTGAGTTATTTTTATAATGGAGGAGGAATGGTATTCATTTAAATTTTTGAAAAGGGAATTCCACCCACATTTTTCCATGCAATTGGATCCAATAATAGAAAGAGTTAGATAAAATGGAGTCTGTGGTCGAAATATGGACATACAATAGATTTTTTAAAAATTTATAGTTTAATTTGTCCTTAAGATTTCGTTTTAGTCGATTGTTAAGCTAAATTTCTCCTTAATAGTTGTAATTAGTTTTAATTACATTCACAAATATTTTTCATCAAAAAATAAGATGTCCATATTAGAAAATATAAATTATTATGATTTAAAATATGTAATCAATTTTTCCAAATTAAATTCACATAGGTGGAATAAATTAATTCAAATTTTTTCCCGTAGATGGGATGATAATATGGGTTTTTAATGTAAAAAATTTCAAAAGTTTTTAAATTGTTTATATCAAATTTCAAAGTGAAATTGATTAGAATGAATTAAATTGGATCAATGTTTTTATAATTTATAAAATTAAACACTAAAATCAATCAAAAATATAATTTAACATTATAAATAAATTATATGAAAAAGCGGTTTTGAATTAAAATTCAATGTGCCTCACTGTTAATCAAAAAATTAAAATTCAAAAAAAAACAAACAATTCACCCAAATTAAATCTTTATATTCCTATTTAGAAAATGAATTTCATTTTTCAATCAAAAATTCTAGTATTTTAAAAAATAATATTAAATATGGATTCTTCATTAGATGGAGGTAAAATTAGCTTTTGAAAAATTCATCTTTTTTTCATAAAATTGGATTTATTCTTATCTTATGTCTATCAAATATATTAGATGAGTGAAAATATATTTTATTGAATATATAATATATCAAAAAAATTAACTAATAATATTTTGAAATTTATTAAAATAAAATAGTCTTTGTACATAGAAACCTAGTTTTCTTAGAAATGGAATTTCATTATTTTCAAATAGTTCTTACTTTCATTTGAAGATAAAAGGGTTTCTTTTATAAAAAAATTTAAATATTATTTTACTAATACTTTTTATCCTAATATCTAAGGGAGAACCATAATAATATTTTAACAATTATATTAATAGTATATTGTAGTTTTTTAAAACTAGGTATTGTGTGTTACCCAAGCTATCATGGGAAATTAGCATCTCATGTAACAGAAGCCAACCAATTTGTTTTATGTAATAAAAGATAATATAATTGTTTCATATACTAAATAATTACCTTGGTGTTTTTTGAAACACAAGTCAAACATAGATCATTCATATAACTCAAACTATATTTAGAGTTACATGAAATGAAAAATATCCAAAATGTTAAATTAATCCGAAAAAATCATAAAATATCATGGTGTTAAATTATACCACATTAAAATTAATTTCTCCCTCAAAATTCTACTGGGTTATTAAATATTTAATACATTAAAGTTCTTTTTATAGAAACCCACATCATAAAAATGAATGCTGAAACATCCTTTTAGGAACAAAATTTTGAAACAAAATGGCTACCCAAATTAAATCATAACTAGGCTTCCGCCTATGAGAACATGGGTGGGAAGTTAAAATATGGACATGGAAGATAAATATAATCATCATGTTCTAATGGATAGTGATAGAGAATGAGGTCAAGAAAAATTTAAGAATAAAAAATCCTTAAATTGATGACTATCTAAGGGGAAATATGATTCATCTGAAAAGAGGGTACTAGGACAAAATTTCCAGTTTCATGATGATTTCCCTAGAGATTTACACTTTTAATGAGAATATATACTTACATTATTCATTACAATATCACCATTTTTTCTACAATCAATTTCTACTTCGCCACTTTCTATAAAAATGGAGGTGAATTAATTATTCCTAAATCATTATCTGATCATGATATCCATGATAATTTATCCATATTTCATCAATTAGAATCAACAAAATGTTTTTAGAACATGTTATACAATATTCATAAATCCTCATGTGGTGAGAAAATACATTACTCACAAATACTACATTTGATGTTTAACTTAAACATTCTACAAATGGTTAACATTAAAACCCTTCCAAAATTTGAAAATACAAAACATTAGAATATGTTAATGAAATCATCATAACATTGATCCACCATATATCATAATTTATATCTTCGTTGTCACATTCCAAACAGGAGAATAACCTCATCTTATATTCTCTTAAAACATGGTAATAACCTGAAGTACCATAAATCCTTTTGTAAAGCATTATTTTTTCCTTATTCTAAGGATTACTGGATATATTCCATAAATCGATGAAGTTTTAATCAACCTCAATGATGAAATAGACCGCATTTTCAATAAATAAATAATGAGATGTAGGGTAATAAGAACTACCAAATTTACTATATCCATATCAGTCATCTTTTTATCCAAGCCAAACATAATTTTCTCAACATCAATGACACATTATGATTTACCTTCCATAAACCAAAATAATACCATTCCATTAAATCCCATTTCTTGTTAAGTAGAACCATATAAAATATTCTTTATTAATCCTTGATGGAAAACATATACTTTATGATTCATATTACATAATTCGTGAATTCCTATACATATATAATTCAATCATCAAACATTACTCTTAAACCATTAAATAGGATTCATTATCATAACCCTTAATACCCATTTCATAAAATATGAAATATAAATCATTTATTAAGGTTCCTCAACCTCAATTCAATCATTATTCTTATGTTTAATGTAAATCATACTAGAATAACATCCCATATCTTTCACATGTCATTAGTGGTCTCTTTATCTTTAGTATTATAACCAATAATTGTGGACCTACTAGATTATTTTCATGATATTTCCACTTAGAATATCAATTTTCACCATGCCCATACATTACACATATGAAACATTTAATGTTAACATAGTTACTTTTAGTTCTCATTATTGAATAAATAGCCCAAGAATTATAGTGTTTGATACCCTTATCATAAAAGAAAACAACATAATCATGGAAAAATTACTTATATGATATCTAAATAATGACACCTACTACTTCAATATATGAAACCCTAATATCATCCTAGGTTATTCAGAATCATATTCTATCTAAATCCTTCATGATGGTTTGTATAGAGTTTGTGAATTCCCCAAGAATATACCCTGGGATTGTCAAACTATGTGTCCAGCATGGTCCATTATCATTTACTATGTTACGCTCGATTCAAGACTAACACACCTTTTCAAATTTCATACACCTAGGTATATTTTTTCTAGAGTCACATCCACTTATAGTTTTTAAAAATGAATTTAATTCTATGAAACCACTCACTCTATCCTTTACCAAAATTCTAGGGAATTTTCTAATATTATTCTTCATCCTTAAAATTATCCTTAGATACATCCCCAGAAATATCTTTATAAATATTAATAGGGATCTCACTAAAGTTTTCTCATTCCAGTTTCAAAATTTTGGCTTAAAATTCTCTCTAATACCAACTATAATGTTCCAGTATTAACATATATTTAAATTTCATCATTTTTTTGGAATACATAATACATCACACAAATAGACGCCCAATGAATGTATTAGTGTAGTGCCTTTGGAAACATAGAAATATAAATGATGGTACATGATTGAGCTACATTATCTACCACTAGGCTCTCCAAGACTATCACCCTTATTAGAAATATCAATAATGAAATATATCTTCATAGCCTAGGAATGAAACAAGAAATGGGGTGACATCAGATGCTTAGTATGAGTAAAAAGGGGAGATGTGTACACATAAACAAGAGCATAAGGATATGAGAATGTGATCATAACATTATAATATCACACCCTGCATATCAAAGATCATAAACATAAATCATGGAGTAAATAATAGTAGTTCATAATACATAAATCATAATAGAAATATTAGAATAATCCATGAAATCATAACATAGGAATTTTGTAATACACATAAAACATGTAATATCATTCCTTGTAAGTAAAGACACATTTCTAGAATTTATTAGGGCACTTCATGGGGAGTACTCTTACTGGGAGAGACACACCACCATCCCCAGTCACAACCATTCCTTATATGGGATTGGGATTCCCCATATTCCTAGAGTAGGTTAGGTTTACCCATCTTCTCATAGTGGATCGGGCTTCCTCTATTATCCCACAGTGGACCGGGTTTCCCCTTCAACCCACAGTAGATAGGCTTTCCATATCTTCCCATAGTATATCTGGTTTCCATATCTTCAACAGTGGATCAAGCACATCGATTATTTTCCATCTTTATCTCATGAGATTGTCACGACCCATCCTTGGGGCCTGTGTTGTGACTACCCCAAGCCCACCTTCCATAGGCCAGGGGCTGGCGACTAGCACCAAGGTGTAAATCCTGAAAAAAGGGGAAGGTATTGCCTTTGAAAAGTAAACAATCACCACAGTGTAAGCCAGCGGAAAAGTAAACACTAAGTAAAAACTGTACAAGCTGTGCTGAAAGTAAAAGGGGCTGGAAATACAAGCCCAACTGTAAAGTACAACTGAAAGGAAAAACAGAAACTGAAAAGAAAATCTGCAGTGTCAAGCCATCCTCTAGAAGTCCCACCTGATGGGTGGGTATAGATAGCCTCCACATCTCCTCGGTCCAGCCGTCTGCTCCGAGTGCGTCCTGCCCAGTGGTCCACCTCCAGGTACCGTCCTACTCCGCACACCTCCACCACGATCAGCGATGTCCGTCGTCTGCAACCAACACAACGAAGTGTGGGCATAGCCCGTGCAGGGGTGAGTATAAGCTACTCAGTAGGGACCCCGAGACCCCCGAAGGTCTCCCGAAATCCACAAAGGATAATCCACAAAGTAAAGATACAATCACGAAGTAACAACCGACAATGCTTAGGTATATGCCCATACATATACCTAAGTCATCAATTCCTGTTCAGCTCCAACGTCCGAGCCCAAGCACATCCCAGTCCACACAGGAAAGCAAAAACGTATACACACACAGGATAGCACAACACAATCCACAAAGGAGAGTAAACAGTAATCCACATAGGATAGCTCAACACAATCCACAAAAGAGAGTAAAGAGTAAATCCACACAGGATAGCTCAACACAATCCACAAAGGAGAGTAACACAGGATTCAGCTCACACAGTTATACTTCTTCGGATGACGATAAAGATGATCATTGATCCATATAAGTCATCGGACCCACAAAGGATCGACAGGTAACTAACCCCCGCAATGACCCACACATGATCGGGCCCACACAGCACCTGTAGGCGCTCGCTCAAACAGAACTGTTGAGCGCTGACCCACACAGGATCGGACCCACACAAGATCGGGCCCACACAGGACCTGTATCACTGATCCACATAGGATCGCTGAGTGCTGTAGTCGTCTCAATCCACTGAGAATCTCTGCACAGTCCTCGTCGCAGTCCACTGAGGATCTCTGCACAGTCGTCGCTGTCGAAGTAGTAGTCGTAGCTTGCACTAGGGTTCCCGCACACAGCAAGCTCGTTCGAGAGGGTCCGCTCCACGAGCCAAGAGGCTGATACATCAACTGTCACAAAGTCTGAAGTTGATGTATCCAAAAGTTCCGTATCATCAATAGGAACTCAACATTGCAGACGGCGCGTCAATCGGACGCACGGTCTGAGAGTTATTGGCTTTTTCGTCCCAGGGGCCCAGTTGGTTTTTAAGGAAAAACCAACCCGACCGTACTCCACCTGCATCAAAACCTCGGGCGGAGTGAGCCAAAAGATCCGTCTCACTTATAGGAACTCAACGAAGTCAACGGCACGTCAATCGGACGTCCGTAGCTCAAGATATGAGTGTTTCCGCTCTGAGGGCCCGGTTGGTTTCGTGTACGAACCAACCCGGCCAAACTCAAAGTATTCCGAAACCTTTAGTGCGATATACCGAAACGAACGTCTAAATCCAAGGATCACGTTGCCGCTGACGGTGCGTCATTTGGAGGCCCGTAGCTCATGTTACGGGCATTTGACCGAAAATGGTCCGAAGACGGGGGGTCCGGGCCCGGGCCGACCCGGCCCAACCCCCCCCCCCCCCCCTGGTTCGACTGAACCCGGTCCGACCCGGTCGGACCGGTCTGGCTCGGCCAGCCCGGCCCGGCTCGGCCGAGCGACGCGGGGGGGGGGGGGGAGCCGCCGCCCCCGCGGGACACCCCCGCGGCACCCGCGGGGTGTCGCCCTGGACAACCCGAGCGACGCGGGGGGAGCCGCCGCCCCCGCGTGACAACCCCGCGGCACCCGCAGGGTGTCGCCCTGGCAGCCAGACCCACGTGGCCGCGGGTCCATTGGTCGCTGCCGCCGCCGCGGTCTCATCCGGCTACCGGCGCCACCGCGCCGCCGGCCCGCGCCGCCGGCGTGTTCCGCGGGCCAACGGAATCGCTTCGGTGGTCCGATTCTGTTCCCGTCTGCGCCGCTGCTCCTCCCGGGACTCTTTCTTCACTGCGGAACCACCAAATTTCCGTTGCGGCACGTTCCGTCGTCGCCCGTCAAATCCGTACATCAACGAAGAACAGTGGAGGGTTTTCGGGCCCCGTTCGTTTGGCCCGCACCCTCCACGTTAGAGATAAACAATGGGAGAAACAAAATTCAACACATGAATACATATTTGAAAACAATTTTTAATGAAATAAAATTGTTTTATGAATCGGGTTCTTCATTATTGAATGGAAACAACATGGGAAATAAGGGCATTTCCAAAAATAAAATCCCTACATCGTAGTCGTCGTCGATCGCACGTCCTTCGCGGATTCTTCGTCGCGGAAAGAGGGGATCGTCGCGTCGTCGCGGAAGGGTGTCACGTCGTCGCGGAATCTGGCTTTGAGTCAGTGAACTCAATGGACCAAGAAACAACAGATTTAATTTAATTATATAAAATTAAATATGTGTTTCATTAAAAAACACAAGGAAGATTTAAGAGAAACGGGGAGTCTCTTACCTCAAACAGCAGATCGAAGATTCGTTGCGGAGGAAGAGACGTCGCAGAAGAACGTTGCAGGAAGGGAAAGTCGGCGTCGCGAAACACGGCATCGCATCGTCGACTTCCACGGGTTTGGTGTTCTTCGTCGGAGGTCAGGGTTCTTCGCGTTGTTCGCGTTCTTCACGAAGGAGTTTGAAGGTTCAAGAACTCTGAAAAAACCTCTCAACGAGTAATCCTCCAAAAAGACTTGTTGGTCTTATTTTATTATTACGCCAACAAACGAAAAAGGTAAGTAACGACCCATCAATTTGTTGTATTAACTCAACAAAAGTAACAACTAATTTAATTCAAGAAATAAACCGCCCAATTAAATGGTGCGTTAATAATTTAAGAAAACGCGTCAGTTGACTTTCATAATGACGGGTTTTCGCGGGTGCGTTACTTAGCGGAAAGAAACGGCGGGGCTCGTGCGGTCCCCACCTCACAAATATCCTACCAAGGGGGTAGGATATTTCTGGATAGCATCCTATCCAGATCAACTCAGCTTAAGCCTCCTTTAAGTGGCTTCAAGTGGCTTCCAAGTGGCTTAAGTGAAATAAAATAAAGTTGTCGTAAAATTATTTTATTTCTTAACTTTAAGCCCGAAAATTAAAAACCACACCCGAGCAAACGCAACTCCGGAAGAGGCATTTGTAAGCAAATAATGGCGCTGCGATTTCATCGGTGCCCTCAGAATTCGATTCCGGGCACAGGTTCGAAAGTTAGAAAAACCCGCTCGTCTGTTCACTGAACATACCCGAGCCAAAATTCGAAAAATGATTCTGGGCACACCGGGCCTCAGAATCAGGTGCCGTCAGAAACTGTGCTCTTGTAAAATTCCAAAAAAAATTAAGAAAAAAAAATTTCCTTGAAATTTACGGGTCTTTACATTACTCCCACCCCAGGGCTTTACGTCCCCGTAAAGATACATCAAAAACTAGGGAAACAAATGTGGGTACTGAGCACGCATCTGAGCCTCCCGCTCCCAAGTGCTCTCCTGGACGTTCCTGTGCTGCCATCTGATGCGCACAAGAGGAATCGATCGCCCAAGTAGGACCCGCTCATGTCGATCCTCTATCTCCACTGGGACCTCCGCAAAAGTCGCCCCATCATCCATGTCTAGATCCCCATAGTCAATGATGTGCATCGGGTCGTGCACGTATCTCCTCAGCTGAGATACGTGGAAGACGTCGTGCACCCAGTGCAACTGAGGTGGTAGAGCCAGGAGATAAGCCACCTCACCAATCCTGCTGAGGACCTGGAAAGGTCTGATGAAGCGTGGAGAAATCTTTTCTCCTCGGCCAAATCTCTGAAAACCACGTCGAGGTGAGACACGCAAGAAGACGTGGTCGCCATCCTCAAACTCTAGTGGCCTCCGCCTCCTGTCAGCATAAGACTTCTGCCGGCTCTGAGCTATCCTCATCCGCTCCTGGATGACCTGGACCTTCTCTGTCGTGGCCCAGACCATCTTTGGTCCCACAAGTGCTGACTCCCCAGGGTCTGTCCAGCACAAAGGAGATCTGCAAGGCCTGCCGCACAATGCCTCGTATGGTGCCATCCCGATGGTGGAGTGGTAGCTATTGTTGTACGCGAACTCCACCAAGGGTAGGTGGTCTTCCCAGCTGTGACCAAAGTCGAGGACACATGCGCGGAGCATGTCCTCGAGAGTCTGAATGGTCCTCTCTGTCTGACCATCCGTTTGAGGGTGAAAGGCGGTGCTCAGATGTAGCCGCGTCCCGAACGCCTCCTGCAACCCCTTCCAAAGCCGGGAAGTAAAGCGAGCGTCCCGATCAGAGATGATAGTCGATGGCACACCGTGAAGCCGTACAATCTTCTGAACGTAGAGACGCCCCAAGCTCTCCACTGAGCCCTGCTCTCGGATGGGTAAGAAGTGTGCCGACTTGGTGAGTCGGTCAACAATCACCCAAATGGAGTCGTTACCTCTGGAAGTGCGTGGAAGTCCAGTCACGATGTCTATAGATATCCTGTCCCACTTCCACTCTGGGACCTCCAAGGGCTGTACGAAGCCTGCTGGTACCTGATGCTCTGCCTTCACTTGCTGGCAGGTGAGGCACCATGAAACGAACTCTGCCACAGCCTTCTTCATGCCCGGCCAACAGTGATGTCGTCTGAGGTCCTGGTACATCTTCGCCACTCCAGGATGTTCCGCCGAAGGAGAAGTGTGAAACTCTCTCGGCACCTCCTCTCGTAAAGCGACTGGTACCAAGGTACGTCCTCTGAAAAGGACGTCATGCTCTGCTCCAAGGGAGAAACAATCAGGTGCATGTCCCGAGGATATCTATGCACGCCGCGTCTCACAGTCGGCGTCCTCACGTTGTGCCTCTCTGACCCGCTGCAGTAGTGGAGGGGTGACTGTGAGAGACTGAAGGAAGGCTGCTCCATCTCTATCCACGAAGGATATCTGAAAGGCGGCTAGCTGCTCTGTTGCCTCCTCAAGTAGCTGAATTCCCGTCCTCTTGATGAGGGCATCGGCTACTACGTTCCCCTTCCCATGAGTATAGACTATCTCAATGTCATAGTCCTGGAGGAAATCGATCCATCGCCGCTGTCTCAGGTTTAGGTCCTTCTGAGAGAAGATGTACCTGAGACTCTAGTGGTTAGAAAAGACTGTAAAGCGCTTGCCCATCAGATAGTGTCGCCATGTCTTCAGAGCGAAGACCACTGCTGCTAACTCCAGGTCATGGGTAGCGTAGTTCTGCTCATGCGGCCTCAACTGATGTGATCCATAGACAATCACGGCCTGCTCCTGCATCAGGACACACCCGAGTCCGGTCCCTGATGCATCGCAGTAGACTACGTATCCAACTCCCTTCTCAGGCAACCTCAAGATAGGTGCGCTGGTCAATCTATGTCTCAGCTCCAGGAAGCTCTGCTGACATCTGTCTGACCACATGAAGGGTTTCCCCTTCTTCGCCAACGCTGAGAGTGGCACCGCAACTTTGGAGAAGTCCAGCATGAATCTCCGATAGTATCCGGCTAGACCCAAGAAACTCCGCACCTCCATCACGCTCCTGGGTGGCTCCCAAGCTAGTACCGCCTCGATCTTCGCGGGATCCACTGCAACTCCCGCCTCCAAAATGACGTGCCCCAAGAAGTGGACCCCACGTAACCAGAATTGGCACTTTGAGAGCTTGCCATAAATCTGGTGCTCTCGGAGTGTGTCCAGTACAACCCGCAAGTGGTAGGCGTGCTCCTCCTCCGTGGTTGAGTACACCAAAATGTCGTCGATGAAGACCACAACAAATCGATCGAGGTATGGCTGGAAGATCCTGTTCATGAGGCTCATGAACAGTGCTGGAGTGTTGGTTATGCCGAAGGTCATAACCAAGAACTCATAGTGGCCATACCGACACCTGAAGGCTGTCTTCTGCACGTCCTCATCTCGAACTCTGAGCTGATGATAGCCTGATCTGAGGTCTATCTTCGAGAACAACCGTGCTCCCTTGAGCTGATCGAAGAGGTTATCAATCCTCGGTAGCAGATACTTGTTCCTCACTGTCACCTGGTTCAGGCAACGATAGTCGACACACAGTCGCAAGCTCCCGTCTGCCTTCTTGGCGAACAATATCGGCGAAGCCCAGGGTGAAACACTGGGTCGGATGAACCCCTTGCCCTGCAAGTCCTCCAACTGTACCTGTAGCTCTCGAAGCTCAGCGGGGGCCATCCGATACGCTGTAGTGGATATCGGAGCTGTACCGGGGTACAGATCAATATAAAAGTCTTCCTCTCTACGAGGAGGTAGCCCTGGAATGTCGTCGGGGAAGACGTCCGCATAATGATCCACCACTGCAGGAAAACTAGGACTCCGCACGTCAACTGCTCCAAGGATGAGGCTAGCCAACTGATGAGTGATGGGCTACCCTCTCCTCTGCGTGAGTCCATCCTGTGCTGCGAAGGCTCCCTTCTCGCCGGTGAAGGTGAACATGCTCCCATCGGTGCGCACACATCGCACCTTGCGCCTAATGCAGTCAATCTGTGCATGGACCGTAGATAACCAATCAATGTCCATGATGACGTCA
The DNA here is from genome assembly GCA_963277665.1 of Viscum album. Taxonomy (NCBI): domain Eukaryota; kingdom Viridiplantae; phylum Streptophyta; class Magnoliopsida; order Santalales; family Viscaceae; genus Viscum; species Viscum album. Next base: position 1,915,550,623 of record OY728155.1, read on the forward strand.
TAAGGCCTCGACGCCTCTACAAGAAGATCCCAGCCGAAGCTCTCACCTCCTAGAGTAAGCTCACACTGCCGGCACCAGTGCGTAATCGTCGAGTCTGCTCCCGTAGGAGTCTCTAGCTGTAAGGATCGAGCCAACGGCTCTGTCGGAATCTCCCAGCTCCGAACAAGGGCAGCGGCTATGAAAGAGTGACTCACTCCTGTGTCTATAAGAACTGAAGAAAGGGTGGAATAGACACAGATCATACCTCGAATCATCTCTGGCGCGCTGTGGTCATAGGCCTCTGCTTCCTGGAGCTGTGCCTGTCTCTTCCCGCCAGCTCCCTGTGGTCGGGGCGGACCTCCTGGTGGTGGGGGTGGCAGATCCTCAAAGCGTCGCCCACCACCTGCTGCTCGGCCGACTCCCCTGCCTCGTCCGCCTCCTCCCTGCGGACCCCCACGTTCGACCCTCTGCCTCTGCTTGGGTGGCCCCTCCACCGTCTGCTGCTCCTCAGTACGGCGGGTCGGGCAGTCACGAGCCATGTGGCCCTGCCCGCTGCAGGAGTAGCACTGCCTGCCTCTCAGAAGACTGGCCCCGCACTGTGTGCCCGCACTGCTGAGCCAATGTCCTGAGGTCTTCTACGAGAGGGTCTGGTCTGCCTGGAACCCTGAGTCATCCGTTGGCTACCAGCTGCCGAAGACTCTGCTATCTGCCGCCCTGTGGTAGGTCTCGCTGTGGACTCAGCCAGGAAGCTCTCGATCAGAAGGGCTCGATCCAGCACTCCTGCCTGGGTCGGGATGCTGAGGGAGATCAGTGATGCCCTGATCTCGTATCTCAATCCCTGATCGAAGGTCCGGGCCCGAAAGAAGGGGTCACGTACCATGTCTGTCGAGTAGCGAGAAATGTCGGTGAACCTCGCTGCGTACTGGGCGACCATCAAGCTGCCCTGCCGTAGATAAAGATGCTCCAGGATGCGCACCGCACGGAGGTTGGTCAGGATGAACTCTGAGCGGAAGAGGCTCTCAAAGTCCGTCCAGATGAGGGAGGCCTCATCGTGCACCTGGAGAATCAGGCTCCACCATCGTCCTGCTACTACGTGCAGTAGGCTCGCCGCGAGGATCACCATGAGGTCTGCTGGTGTCCTCACTAGCCTGAAAACTCGGACGACCGCCTCCAACCAGTCCTCGACTGCCTGGGGGTCCGTCTCCCCACGTAACCTGGGTGGTCGTTGGTGCTGGAACTCGTGCAGAGCTCCGAGGCGACGTGCATCGTCAGCGGTCGGTGCTGGTAGCATCGGGGGCTCGGCGGGTAAAGGTACCGTCGGTGCCTCTGCTGTCAACGGGCCTTGTATCGAGGCCTCGTCGCTCGCGCGGGCTATTGTCGCGCTCTACTCTCGGAACCCTAGCTGGCTGCCATCGTGGGGCCATCCTGAAAAGGAAACAAGTGTTCCACGGTCAGAACAGTATACCTGGTGAGCTGACACAAGTAATCACAAAGAAAACATAAAACACACATGCAATCAATGTTTTCGTGCATTAAGTTGGAATCAGAAGTCAGGGTCCTGGTGTACGGATACGTCGGCCGTTGCACCAACACTAGACTCCCTGGACTGATAACCACACCCAATACGCTAAACACTATTGCTTCATATAGAAGAAAGATCAGAGTCTGCGGTAAAACCGACCACCTATGATACCAATTTGTCACGACCCGTCCTCGGGGCCCATGCCCTGACTACCTCAAGCCCGCCTTCCATAGGCTAGGGGTTGTCGACTAGCACCAAGGCTTAAATCCCGAAAAAAGGGGAAGGCATTGCCTTCGAAAAGTAAACAAGCACCACAGAGTAAGCATGCGGAAAAGTAAACACTAAGTAAAAACTGTACAAGCTGTGTTGAAAGTAAAAGGGGCCGGAAATACAAGTCCAACTGTAAAGTACAACTGAAAGGAAAAACAACAACTGAAAAGAAAAGCCGCAGCATCGAGCCGTCCTCTGGAAGTCCCACATGAAGGGTGGGTACAGATAGCCTCCACAACTCCTCGGTCTAGCCGTCTGCTCCGAGTGCGTCCCGCCCAGTGGTCCACCTCCAGGTACCGTCCTGCTCCGCACGCCTCCACCACGATCAGCGCTGTCCGTCGTCTGCAACCAACACAACGATGTGTGGGCATAGACCATGCAGGGGTGAGTATAAGCTACTCAGTAGGGACCCCGAGACCCCCGAAGGTCTCCCAAAAACCACAAAGCATAATCCACAAAGGAAAGATACAATCACGAAGTAACAACCGACAGTGCTTAGGTATATGCCCATACATATACCTAAGTCATCAATTCTCGTTTGGCTCCAACGTCTGAGCCCAAGCACAACCCAGTCCACACAGGAAAGCAAAAATGTATACCCACACAGGATAGCACAACACAATCCACAAAGGAGAGTAAACAGTAATCCACATAGGATAGCTCAACACAATCCACAAAGGAGAGTAAACAGTAAATCCACACAGGATAGCTAAACACAATCCACAAAGGAGAGTACAACAAGATTCAGCTCATACAGGTATACTTCTTCGGATGACGATAAATATGATCACTGATCCATCTAAGTCGTCGGACCCACAAAGGATCGATAGGTAACTGACCCCCGCAATGGCCCACACAGGATCGGGCCCACACAGGACCTATAGGCGCTGGCTCACACAGAACCGCTGAGCGCTGACCCACACAGGATCGGACCCACACATGATCGGGCCCACATAGGACCTGTAGCACTGATCCACATAGGATCGCTGAGTGCTGTAGTCATCGCAGTCCACTGAGGATCTCTGCACAGTCGTCGCCGCAGTCCACTGAGGATCTCTGCACAGTCGTCGCTGTCGAAGTAGCAGTCGCAGCCAGCACTAGGGTTCCCGCACACAGCAAGCTCGTTCAGGAGGGTCCGCTCCACGAGCCAAGAGGTTGATACATAAACTGTCACAAAGTCCAAAGTTGATGTATCCAAAAGTTCCGTATCGTCAACAGGAACTCAACGTCGCAGACGGCGCGTCAATCGGACGCCCGGTCTGAGAGTTATTGGCTTTTTCGTCCTAGGGTCCCGGTTGGTTTTTAAGGAAAAACCAACCCGACCGTACTCCACCTGCGTCCAAACCTTAAGTGGAGTCAGCCAAAAGATCCGTCTCACTTAGAGGAATTCAACGAAGTTGACGGCACGTCAATCGGACGTCCGTAGCTCAAGATATGAGTGTTTCCACTCCGAGGGCCCGGTTGGTTTCGTGTACGAACCAACCTGGCCGAACTCAAAGTATTTCGAAACCTTGAGTGCGATATAATGAAACGACCATCTCGATCCAAGGATTGTGTTTCCACCAACGGCGGGGGGTCTGGGCCCGGGCCGACCCCCCCCCCCCCCCCCGGGTCGGATGGACCCGGTTCGACCCGGTCGGACCGGTCTGGCTCGGCCAGCCCGGCCCGGCTCGGCCGAGCGGCCGAGCGACGCTGGGGGGAGCCACCGCCCCCGCGTGACACCCCCGCGGCACCCGCGGGGTGTCGCCCTGGACAACCTGAGCGACGCGGGGGTAGCTGCCGCCCCCGCGTGACAACGACGCGGCCCCCGCGGGGTGTCGCCCTGGCAGCCAGACCCGCGCGGTCGCGGGTCCGTTGGCCACCGTCGTCGCGGCTGAAGCCGCGGCGGCCTCGTCCGGCGGCGCACCGGGGCGACGCCGCTCCTGGCTGCCGGCGCCGCCGCGCCGGCGACCCGTGCCGCCGGCATGTTCCGCGGGCCACCGGAATCGCTCCGGTGGTCCGATTCTGTTCCCGTCTGCGCCGCTGCTCCTCCCGGGACTCGTTCTTCACTGCAGAACCACCAAATTTCCGTTGCGGCACGTTTCGTCGTCGCCCGTCAAATCCGCACATCAACGAAGAACGATGGAGGGTTTTCGGGCCGTGTTCGTTTGGCCCGCACCCTCCGCGTTAGAGATAAACAACGGGAGAAACAAAATTCTACACATGAATACATATCCGAAAACAATATTTAATGAAATAAAATTGTTTTATGAATTGGGTTATTAGTTCCTAAACGGAAACAACGCGGGAAATAAGGGCATTTTCAATAATAAAATCCCTACATTGTAGTCGTCGTCGAACGCACGTCCTTCGCGGATTTTTCATCCCGGAAAGAGGGGATCGTCACGTCGTCGCGGAAGGGCGTCGCGTCATCGCGGAATCCGGCGTTGAGTCGGCGAACTCAACGGACCAAGAAACAACAGATTTAATTTAATTATATAAAATTAAATCCGTGTTTCGTTAAAAAAACACAAGGAGGATTTAAGAGAAATGGGGAGTCTCTTACCTCAAACAGAAGATCGAAGATTCGTTGTGGAGGGAGAGCCGTCGCAGAAGAACATTGCAGGAAGGGAACATCGGCGTCGCGGAACACGGCGTCGCGTCGTTGACTTCCACAGGTTCGGAATTCTTTGTCGGAGGCCGGTGTTCGTCGCGTTCTTCGTGTTATTCGTGAAGGAGGTTGAAGGTTCAAGAACTCTGACAAAACCTCTCAACGAGTAATCGTCCAAAAAGACTTGTTGGTCTTATTTTATTATTACGCCAATAAATGAAAAAGGTAAGTAACGACCCATCAATTTGTTGTATTAATTCAGTGAAAGTAACAGCTCATTTAATTCATGAAATAAACCACCCAATTAAATGGTGCGTTAAGAATTTAAGAAAACGCGTCAGTTGATATTCATAATGACGGGTTTTCGCGGGTGCGTTACTTAGCAGAAAGAAACGGCGAGGCTCGTGCGAGCCCCACCTCACAAATATCCTACCAAGGGGGTAGGATATTTCTGGATAGCATCCTATCCAGATCAACTCAGCTTAAGCCTCCTTTAAGTGGCTTCAAGTGGCTTCGATGTGGCTTAAGTGAAATAAAATAAAGTTGTCACAAAATTATTTTATTTCTTAAATTTAAGCCCGAAAATTAAAAACCACAACCGAGCAAAGGCAACTCTGGAAGAGGCGTTTCTAAGCAAATACCGGCGCTGCGATTTAATCGGTGCCCTCAGAATTCGATTCCGGGCACCGGTTCAAAAGTTAGAAAAACCCACTCGTCCGTTCACTGAACGTACCCGAGCCAAACTTCGAAAAATGATTCCAGGCACACCGGGCCTCAGAATCAGGTGCCGTCAGAAACTGCGCTCTTGTAAAATTCCAAAGAAAATTAAGAAAAAAAAAATTCCTTGAAATTTACGGGTCTTTACAGAGATATAAATATTTACCCAATGAATTAGAGGGAGATATAGGTATCTCCCATCTTATAATGAAATTATGCATATGTGTGTCATAAGATAATAAACATTTCTCATGTCATAACCCATGAAATGAAATTGGTATCATAAACATGTATTACTATCATAACCATTGAAAAATTTATAGGTTTCATAATTATTTCATTAAATAAATTCTCATGAAAATAATCGGGTTTCATAAGAATATAACCTATGAAAGATAAATGGGTTTCATAAATGATATTCCATAAAAACACAAACCATTTAGAGAAAGAATATGAATTAAACATTTGGATAAATTCCAAAAAGGTCATGAGTAACACCAATATAGGTCATGTTATATTGAAATTAATTTTTAAATATCCTTGAAAAATATTTCTTAATGAAATTTTCTTTTCTTCATGGAAGATAATTATTTTTAAAACAAATAAAATTTTGGAAACCATTTTATTTTAATATATACTTTAAAACAAATAAATAAATATAGAAATAATTTTGAATAAAAATTTCCATTAAAACATTTAAAATTAGATTGAAAATTTTGGAAAACCATTTTCCTTTGAATATTATAAAATATGGTTAAAAATATTTTGATAATTTTTTCCCTAAAAACATATAAAATAATCTTGAAAACATTTTTAAAAATATTTTACTTTAAAAATACATAGAAAACCTAAAAATAAGGATAGAAATCAATTGAAAAAACAGTTTTATTAAATTTATTTGATATCATTTAAAAAATCTTGAAATAATATAACTCATTTTCTTAGAAAATAACCTTTCTAAAACATATAAAGAATTATTTGAAAGTCATTTAAAACAATTTTTATAGATTACACAATTTTAAAAAACTTTTTCATTTAAAATAAAATAAAATTAAATAATATCATGAATACTGGGAAGAAATATTATATAAAAATAACCTTTTAATCATACTAAGTAATCTTCAAGTAAATGATGGACATAAAAATCGGTATGTTTGTACATGGTGAATATTCCTTTTTCTCCATAAAAGTTTTTGAAAAATCCCTTGATCAGAAAATGATTTGTTTATTCATTTTAAAAAAATCATAAAGATATTTAAATCATGGGTTAAAATTTTTCATAAAAATCATATGATAATATCACAATATTTTTTAAATCATTTTTAGACAACATGATTTTGAAGGAACACTAATTTCCGACCGAAAGGACAAATAAAATATGATTTTCATAGAAATATTTTTTTAATAATATTATGAACCAAAGAGTGGTAAAATGGTATTAATAGATCAATAAATCATTAATATATATAGGTGGTTAAAATTCATTTGTTCTATTGATATATGTATCATATTATTTCATCAATGGAATCATAATCATAAACAATATCGATAAACAATGAGATTTTTCTGTTAAACTCTTACCACATTGTAAATTTTAATTTTACTCCCCATAAAAAATTTAAATTATATTAAAAAAAATATCTATAAAATAGGGAGGTTCATGAATTTACATGTCAATAGGAAGTATATACATCTGTAAAATAAAATAGTCTTATAACATGCTATGTGACTCAAAGAAGGAAAATTGAGACAAAATTCTTTAACTGTTTGGTATCTATTGAAACATAAATCCCATGAAATAAACATCATAAAAATTATAATTTAATACTAATAAATTAAATAAAAATAATAATATAATAAATATAAGGCTATTAAACACACCAAATTGAAGAAATTGGTGGTGAACATGGCTTTTGTCTCACAGGAAATAAACATGAGATGAGAAAACCATTACCACATGAGTAACATTAGAATCATGATCCCAATGATATAATGACATCATTGAAATATTTTAATATAATTAAATAGATTAAAATAATTATATGACAAGTAATATATCTATATATACACCACAAAAAATAATAAAGTGGTTAATATGGCATGTATCTCACAAAAATAAAAAGTGAGATAAAATACCCCTACCTTGAGTCTAACTTGTCATGTGAATCTTTATCATACTAAATAAAAAAATAATAATAATTTTCTAATTTCTTAATAAATATTATATGTTTTTAATTAATATTTCATCAATTATTAAAATTTTTTATACAACTACTTAAACAATTACGTTTACCTCTGGTGTTTTGACCAAATTGAGTTCATGTGTTAAAATGAATTTGGTAGGTCGATTATGGCCAGGGGTAATTATAAAAACATATCCAAAATAATAATCATGAAATAATTATATTATTTATAAATAAATTATACTTTTAAACCAATTATGAATTTTTTTTATGAAAATTGAACCATCATTTCAATAATGGAGATGGTAGGTTGTACGTACGCATGTGCATCATTACGATTTTTCAGTGATTGTTATGAAAAGATGGTAAGAAATGTTATATCATCCCAAAATGTTGAATATATCTTAAATAAAATTTTATTTAATCATATATACTTTTATTTATAATTCATGGGATTTGAAAATAATCACATCGCATCGAAAAGGTGGTATTCCACACGTCCACGAATGATAGTTTAACGTTATTAGTGAGTGAAAAGGGAAATAATGAAAATGATATATTAATTTTTCAAGAAGGTAATTATATCATTAATATAATATATATTTAATTTAAAAACATATTTTTATTTAAACCATCTTCTATATGTTATGTTAATAGTATAAATGAATCACATCACTTTGAGGAAGCGGTAGTCCATGCATCCATAAACGAGGTTATCGTATTTACCCAAAATGCAAAGCATAAAGGTATTTTTTATATATTACTTACAGAAGAATAAATAAATCATATATATCATATAATAATTTATCTTCTATTATAATTTCCATCCATGGAAGGTGTTGAAGAAAAAATGAACAACATTGTTTTGTGAGGTGATAGTTCACCGTACACAAGAACTGTGAGTTCGTTACCCATTAGATGGAAGTATGTGTAAGTTCCGGTAGAACCCTTGGAGTGAAATTATATAAGTATGCTGAGGATAAAATTTTTATTATATAATAATGGAATTAAAAGAGTTTATGGGTTGATAATGAAAATAAAAAAAAAGATCTTGAGGAAGGATGTTACCTCTTCTTTGGGTAACTCCTTTTGGTTTTCACCAAGGGGCATCTTAGGATGGATTTATTCCCAAGGAGAGGATTCTAAGATGAAGGTAGGGATTTTCAAATCAAATATAGGAATTTTTATGACAATACAAAGGGCTTGATATGTGTGAAAAAGCGGGATGAGTGAGTGCCTTTTTTTAGTGGAGGAGTGACATTTTGGTAAATTTTTTAACAAGAAATTCCACCAACGTCTTCCCATGTCATGTGACTCAAATAATTGACCCAATTCAATAAAATGGAGTATAAGATCTAAATAATTCCATGAAATGGATTTTGTACTAGTTTCTAGATCATTTTGACCATAATTTTAAGGTTTACTCCCTTATTACGCTTAATTTTACCATAATCATTATAATTAATTTTAATTACATTAAATATTATTTTTTATATAAAAAATATTTAAACTAATTATAAATTATAAATTATTATGATTCCAAATATGGAATCCCTTCTTCCAAATTATAATCATAGAATTTTCAGAAATTAAATTATATTTAATCTCACGGATGGGATGACAATGCGTGTTTTTAATGAAAGAATGGTCAAATGCTTGCTATGTTTTAATATTCCAATTTAAAAGTGAAATTGATTAAAATGAATTAAATTTGATTATTTACTGTATAATTTTTATCATTAAACATCATAACCAATCAAAAATATACTTTAACCTTATAAAAAAAGATGAAAGATAAGTATCGAATTACAATTTAGTGTCTGTCACTATTCATCTAGAAAAAGAAAATTAGATTGAAAGACAAAAAATTCAGCAAATGTAAATTTTGAAAATCAAACTTCAAAAATGAACTTCATTTTTTCAAATAAAATTAATTAATGTTTCATAATTAATATTTAAAACGGGTTCATCATTAGAAGGCGGTGAAATCACCTTTTTTAAATATTCATATTTTTATTCATAAAATCAGATTTGTTATTATCTCATGCCTATATTACCTATTGTATGAGTGAAATTATATTTTATTGAATATATAATATATTAAAAGCATTCATAAATTGTGTTTTGTTTAATTTATTTAGATAAAATAGTGTTTGTACATACAAAAGTATTTTTCTTAGAAGAATAATTTCTTTATTTTAAAATAGTTATTAATTTCATTTATAGTAAAAAGAGTTCACTTAATTCATGTTTAAAAAATATTCTATTCATATAATAAATCATAATATCATGGTGACAACTATAATAATATTTTAACAATAATATTAATAGTTTAATATAGTATCTTAAAACATGGTCTTGTGTGTAATGTAGACTATTTAAGAAAATACGAATTGCATATAACATAAGCCAAACATTGTGTCGTGTATACCAAAATTTAATCTAGGTGTTTCATGTAGTGTATGATTAACTTGGTGTTGCGTGAAACACAATCCAAAAATAGTTATATAACACAATCAATATTCAGAGTTGTGTGAATTGAAAAATATAAAAATATTTAATAAATTTATTAAAATAATATTTTACAAAACTCAGGGTGTTACATGAGAGACCATAGAAAATGTGGATCCCACACCGCTCCCCAATGAATCCAACTAAAACAATTATTGAAAATGACCTGACTACCCTCACTGGTGGAACATCCTTAGAGTCCTTGGTAACTTCGTCTTGGTGTGTCCTACATTCCCATGCTAAATAGAGAAAACAGTTTTATGACATATGAGTTCCACAGTAGCTAAACATGTTGGGTGCTTAATACTCTTGTGACCACCCCAATGAGACTCATCCTGCTTCCACCCTAATGAATAATTGTGGTTTCTTCCAACAAATAGAACACCATTAAGATTTATCTTAAAAGTCTTATTTACCCCTACCATTTCTTCCCTATAAACCGCCTCTTAATATGTGAATAGACATAGAATTATAAGTGTTGATTTGATATCTGGAATCAATCCCATATCAAAACACAGAGCCTTGATGAAATAATTCATGCCGAGATCTCGAGAAGCATGAACTAACTCAGTAAATCTGAAGTCATTCTCCATCATCAAAAAATTACCCTTTTAAAGATTGAAAAAGTCAGAGGCCTTCAACGATAACAAGGTTTTCATGTAAAACTTCATATTTAATTCCACCTTAATGGTAGACCATGTGAGATCTTCATGCTTCCCTGATTGCACCATTGATTCCCTTAACTTTTTACTAATTCATTCCAAAACATAAGAGGAAATACCACTTTAGAGGTATCATGTGTATTAGAGAACCCAAATATTTTCTTATTTAAGTCCAACCACACATGAGGCTAACATGGTGCCTAGGGATTTTATAACATCAATGGGGTTTTCCCCAAAACCTCTCGAGCGTGGTCAATGTAACACCCCTGGAAAAGTGATACATAAAATGCTAAATGATACTACCCATGTCAACAAGGTGCACCATTCTTTTCGGGATCCTACCTGATTAGAACTCCATAGTTAAGCATGTTTGGCCTGGAGTAGTAATTAGGATGGGTGACCTTCTGGGAAGTTTCCCATGGTGTGTATGAGTGAGGAAAAAACACACTGAAAGGACATGTGTTGGCCTGTGGGGATCGTGATTAGTCTGATAAGCAACCCTAGTGAGTAATAGACTATGGCGTGCTGAGAAGGCAACCAAGGTATTACAGGAGATCCATGGGGTTAGATGAAAAGTTTCATGGACTAGTGAGGCGGGTCATGACAAAGGGTATCAGAGCCAATAACCAGTCGGATGTGCTTAGGCACTCCCTGGGATTGAGGCGTGGGGTCCACAATGAGGGTGTTGTTCATTATAGGGGTGCATAAGGTAACACCCATGGAAAAGTGAGACTTAAAAGGCTAAATGTTACTTCTCATGTCAACAAGGTTCACCTTTCTTTTCGAGAGACTACCTGATTAGAACTCCATAGTTAAGCATGCTTGTCCTGGAGTAGTAATTAGAACGGGTGGCCTTCTTCGAATATTTCTAGGGTGTGTGTGAGTGAGGACAAACCAACTGAAAGAACATGTTTTGGCCTATGGGGACAATCATTAATCTGATAAGAGACCCTGGTGAGTAATAGACTATGGTGTGTTGGGATGTCAACCAAGGTATTACAATAAATCCATGGGGTCAGATGAAATAGTTCATGGTCCGGGGAGGCAGGTCGTGCCAGTCAAACATCCTTTTTTTTCTCACTACCACCCATTTGACCCAAGGGATGGATTGTATGAATCATGGACTCCACCAATGCTAGATCAACAGGGGGCTCAACTTTACGATGCACTCCACATCACCCTCTCTATTCCTAGATGAATTCTTTATTTGATGGATTTTCTATAAGAAACAACACACAAGCTTCATCATGAATAATCCAAAATCAATCCAAAAAAATCAAAAATAATCCCTCAACATGGGAATCATATGAAAATAAAATATATGAGGGAAAAAATAATCAAAATAACGCATAACATGATTGAAAAAAAACTAAAATTCCTAAACTAGCCATGGGAACTCAAGGTTTGACATAAAGAAGAGCTGGCCAAGAACTCCCCCATTCCTTTCTCTTGAGATCTAATGGTTCTGGATCCAAACTACCATTGAATCCCAAATAACAAGGACTATGATACCATTTTGTAATGATCCAACCTAGTTAGACCTAACCCCAACCTAATCAGACATGCCAATTGGATCGAAGCTTATTCTTGATCAGCACAGGGTGGAAAAATGCTCCTGGAATAACCAACTAAATATTGAGAATGGATTTTCCACCGGAAAACCAGCATGGCCCTTCTGTAGAATATGATTTCCATATCAATATCATTATATTAAAGATTACATTAAAATTAGACACCAAAAACCATGATACACAACATAAAAAACATTCCATAATTGGATATATGCATACATAGTATCTCAAAACAAACCCCCAAACTCAAAATAAAGAGGATAATTCCAAAAAAGACCCATGTATAACACAAAAGGAACAAAATAAAAAAATCCTTATGAGTATATCAATTCAATTCCACAAATCCAATATAAAACAGTAGATGATGGAGATCACAACGAGACACCCTATAACTTGATTATCTTTCCTTTATCGATGTCTTTAAAAAAATCTACAAACACCCAAAAGGCCCTTATCGGATGTGAGGTAGAACTCCCTGTAGGATACCACCATGAACCTATTTAAAGATTTTATTCCTAAAAACCAATAAACTATTTTGAAAAATAAAATAAAAAATAATCTACATTTAAAACATATTATTTTTAAATAAACCTTTTAAATACATTTTTCCATTACAAAAATAACTGGTTTTCAAAAAAAAATAGCAAACATGGTTTAAATATGTAAATGAGTTAAAACAAAATTAATAAAATCAACAAAACTCAGGAAATTACCACATCAACAATATGTGGGCACAATAATGAAATATGGTTATAATCTATATTATCACATTAAAATGTCACTAATAAAAAACATAAGCATATAAACAAATCATTGGTGAGTAAGGTGAACCTACGGCTCTAAACATCTATTCTATAATGAGAGTGTAATCAAGTAAGCTAACTATCTATGAAAAATTGATTCTCTCGTTATCTTTATTGGGTCCAAAATAGAAGATCACATGGTCTTCCTACCCAAAGGCTCCAATGGTACCTTGGAAACCAAATTGGAGGTTCACATAGTCCTCCCTCTAATGGCTCATAAGGAAACTCAAAAAGACCAATATAGAATACTTCATGGTCTTTCATCTGAGTAATTATACAATCCCTTAAAAAACCATCACTCACACCCCAACTATCCCTTATGCTAATCCATTCCAACACATCCAATAAAAATTTCCCATGTCAACCAACTTATAACGTAATCCATTTCAAAAGTAATACATTCCCATTTAATCAAAGCAACCTCTATGAAAAAATAAGTTCTATACCTACATTATAAATCCATTCAAAGCCCAAAATTCAATTTGATCCATGTTATCAATCAGCTTGAGATAATACAAGACACACCCCCTTATAAACCCACTTTAAAAAAATTTACAATCCAATCCATGAAACAAAAAACGTGGAATGCACAGAAAACATAAATCATTTAAATGGAAATTGAACAAACACAACCCAAAGATGATTCATAATATAAAATAAATACATATAAATAACCTTTAAATAGAGACACCAACCTTGTATTCATTTTAAAGCTCATCACCTCCAACAAAAACCACCCAAAAGATGTATAATAAGTACTCACACACCTAATACACCATAAATAAAACCACAAAACCCATTAAATACCCAATATTCATACAGCACCCCCACTAGGGTTCGACACTTCCATATAAATGGATGAAAAATCATGTATAATGGGTGAGGAGGAAGAAATCATAATTAAATCCACTTATCTCAAAAAAGAACAATAATATTTCTAGGATACAATCACTACAAAAGAGTTGGATGATCCCCACAACCAATGGGGATGCTACATGCATAGGGGAAGGAAAATGGTCCCCAAAACCTTAATAAATCGATAGGGTAAAAGGGGTAAAACACACATAATAAATGAATCATACATGTTTAGTGGTTAGGCCACACAGTTATAAAATCCATTCCCTATAACACCCCAAGATTGTGGGAAATATATTTTTCATTGTTTATAAAAATTTTCATTACATTAAAAACTGAGATTAGCATGTGTTTCATGCTACACTGAGTTTCTATTACATAACATGTAACACTATGTTTAGTTTTCATTACACACAACATTAATTTTGACTTGTGAAAAACACAATTCCAAGATTATCTGGTGTTACAAACAACATCGAGTTTAAAAAAAATGTGACATAGAATTAAAATATTATTATTTTAGAAATTTATATACGATTAATTATTTTATGTTTAATAAATTTTAAATTAAAATAAAAAACATTTAAAAATGAAGGAAATCATTTTCTGAAAAATTATTTTTATGGAAAAATATGAATTTGTCCTAAAATTTTTAAATGAATCAATATTTATAGATTATTTTAATTAAATTTATATATAATATATTCAAAAAAATATTTAACATTCACCTTATGTGTTTTCTAAAAAACAGATAAAATATATATAATTTTATTCTTAAAACATTATTTTCTAAATAGTATTTTATTCGCCTTAGGAATAATTATTTTAAAAATATTTTTTACCAATTTAATAAAATTTTAATGAAAATTTTAACTTTATTTTTTAAATACCAATATCATAATTTAATTAAAGAATATTCTTGTGGTTTTTCTGAAAAGTATCTTTTTCATTAATTATAAAAATACTGCTTTTTAGATGAAAACTACCTTTTTATTTAAATATTTTATATAGAAAAATTATATATTAAATTAAATTTAATGTAAAATTAGATAAATTATATTTATATTTATCCATTTTGATTCATTGGGATAATTTTCATTTTTTATTTTTATAAAACAATGTTTGTAAACCATTGAACATTTTCTCTTTGAAACCACATTTTCTCATCACTTCTCTGGGGTGAATTTTAAATATAAAAATCCACTTATGTAGATAGAACGTAGAAAAATAGATTCAATATTTTAAATCATAAAAATTTATATTCTCTAAAAAGTTAAACATAATTTTTAATAAAAATGAATTGAAAAAATATTAAAATTATTTCTCGTGGTTAACGTTAAATTGGATTTACTAGGGGTTAAACTAAAAATATAATGGTGAAAAATGACCCAAACATTTTATGATACCCATTGGATGTAAATATTAAGACCTTGTCCCTTATATTATATTAAATAATACAATTTTTAGAATTGTTTATGAGAAAAACATGTGTACACAATTAACTTTGTAGGAAATTACATGTGTGCTGGTCACATCACATATAAAATGCCACCCCTATCCTCTCTTATTTGGAAGTTAAAATAATTTTATTTCATTAAATAGCTAAAAAACACTTCTAAACATCCTTTAAATAATCCTATAATTCTTATTATGGGTATAAATAAAACCTAATAAGTCTTTTGGTGCAAACTTTAAGAGGATGCTCAGAGAAGAGGTTGTGTTCTTCAATGAGAATTTTTATTTTATTTCTTCCTCCTCAATCAATTCTTATTACAACATGATTATATAATAATATCAGTATATTACCTGTATTTATATTTCATTATTTAATGTTCATGACCTAAAACCATCTCTACTTCTATCAAATGGGTTATGAAATCATTATTCATGTATACGGCAGACTACCGCCTTGTGAACTGATGTCATTAGTATTTCCATTTCTTCCAATCATGGACAGATATAATAATTAATATAATGAATATATATTATATTTATAATATAATTAAACCTATAGAGTAATTATATCATGTGTTCCTTTTTTAACTCCCATTAAATAAGAGATCTGATAGCATCACTCATGTGTACAGTGAACAACTTCCTTACAAAGCGATTTGATTCCGTTTCACTAACACATTACATGGAAGATAATAAGGATAAATTTAATCAATATATATGATATAAATGAAATAATTATAACATTAATGACATATTTAAAATTCTTAAAATATAATATGTCCTTTTATTTCTTTCCTTTTCTCTCACTAAAATAAGATAATATCGTTCGTGTACATGTGAACTACCGCCATCATGATGTAATGTGAATTTATTTTCACCACCACACCAAATTGATGGTATAAATAAGTTTTATTAAAGAAATCATGTTTTATTTTTTTTATTTTATTTTATTTTCATTCTGAAAAATTAAAATATTACTTAGCATCATTTCATAATAATCATTGAAAATGGATACGTTACTCATGCATACATACATCCAGCGGTCTCTATGATTGCAACAAACTTAATTTATCAAAGCCATATTTTATGATTTGACATAAAAGTATACTTTATGTATAATTATTATTATTATTTAATTATTATTATTTTGTAAATGAAGGCACCATACTCAAATTTATAGTACCTCAAATCAAAAATCAAAACATATACAAAAAAGAGGTTATTACCCAAAATGTGTCTATAATAAGGAATTGTTAACAAAATTTTAATAAAAGGACATAAGTAAATCATATATGGAATGGAATATATAATTATATCTCATTAATATTTGTATAATAAAAATATATTTATTATATAGTATATTTGAATGTCTATGATGTAATTCAACAATTAAGGTAAGGGATTTTTGTCTCACTTGTATTTTCTATGAGACGCAAGCCCTATTCACCACATGTTTTTTATGTAGTGTATATAATACCAATTAATGTTTTATATGGTTATCCCACATTGAATTATTTGTATTTATATCTCCATTTGAGGATCTCTATTTCATAGTGTTTATGATTCAATATAACTAAAGGGGTAAAGATTTAATGTTACAATCTCATTATTTATAAGGATTTATTGTGATTATGTTTTAGATGATAGAATATTACGATCCATATCTCAAGAAACTCGTGAAATTTATTCACCTATGGTTATTCATGAACTTTTTAGGTAATATTTGAAGAAAAATTCAATATTTAGTACTAAAAATAAATGAGAAAATGATTTTAATAAAATTTTACTTAATTTCTCTGTTCTGTCAGAAATAATTTTTCTTCCAAAACCATTTTTTTCCAAAAAAAAATTAAAAAATGTTTTCATTATATTTAAAACGGATTATTAAAGAAAATTTACCCCATATTTTATGTTTTACCAAAAAATTAAAGCAATCTTAATTTTATTTGCTGAACAATTTCCATTTGGCTTTTACCAAAAATGAGAAAATAATCATTGTTTCTAAAATGCATGACATAAACAATATTTCTCATTGTCACGAAGGCTCAAATATTTCATGCATCCCTTTTATTCTTTAAAAAATATTTTCAAAGAAAATATTTTCATTAATATTTTAGAATTTTTATATTTATAAAAAAAATTCAATGTAATAATGCATTTTGAAAATATATTGAAAATTGTTTTTCAAAGTGGAAAGGTTATTTTCCTCAAGAGATTTTTTAAATAATTTTTAAATATTCCTTTATAATATTCTTTGTTTATATCAAAAGAAATTTATTTTCAAAAATATTATGAATTTTTAGTCATAAAAATTTATTTTAAATGAAATTTAATCTTCCCCAAGAACCATTCCTAGGGATTTATCTTTCAAAATAATTCCTTATCTAATATTGCATCCTTTGATGTAACTTATAATATTATGGGAATATCAAATAAGTATAGCATTCATAATCTTTATCTAAAGGGTCAATGTTTATTTTTATAGGATGTTTATAAAACCTATTTATCATCCATAGGTTATACCATGGGTTATACTATTATGAATTGTTGAAATTATTATGAAACCAATCTCTTTTACCTGTGATATGATGTGATGAAATTTTCCTAAAACCCATTTCATTTCATGGGGTGGGGTATATAAATGTTGTATGATCTTGTTGACCATGTATATTTTTTTTCACTATGTTCTAGTGGTTACGTTATGAAAACGGATGGTTTTTTTATTATAAATAAGTAAGGTGGTTCCATTATAAAAAAATATGGTTGGTACCTATATATCCATCCAATTCATTGGGTATATATTTATATCTCATTACATAGATATGACTAGAACGAGTAGTTATCCCTGTTCTATAAGGTAGTTTTTCTACTATAATGGTATTGGGAGTGTACCATGACTTATATTATGAACTTATGAGTGAAACATGACCACTGTGATGGATTAGTGATTGATCCCATTCAACTCTAAGGAAAGCGATTCCATTTGGATATTGGTATGTCCCCCCGCCCAAGATGTTTATCTACACATGGAATTCCCTAATAAATCATTAAATTTTATGTTGACTAATATGGAAATGATTTTATATGAATATATGTATTATAAAATCTACATCTATGCCACTGTTATTCCCTCAAGGATCATTTTCAAATGTTTCAAATATCATTCATGTCTTATAAAATACTAATATTTATTCCATGTCTCGAGATTGTGTTTTTTGATATCGAGGGTATGGTTTTCAAATTTTATGCTCATTTTCACATGTACATAGGTTCATTCCATGCTTACATATCTCCATTTTTTTACTCAAACAGAGCATTTGAGCTCACCCCTTACTATGTTTCCTTTCCACAGGTTATGAAGAAATGTTTTTGAAGTGTATGTTTATGAATATTACTAATTGGGAAGATATTTGTGGGATACATTTATGATCCTTCACCTTATTATAAGATCGTGTTCCAATTTTCAAAATACACAAATATTTTACTGTCCTTAGTCATGTGTTTGTGTAATATAATGAGTATTCATCTCAAAAGATATAATATTCATATATGAGAAGCATGGGTCTCCATAATTGTTATCATTGGAAAAGCATAGTTTACCATTGTAAACTATAATGAGAATGTTTGTATGAGATACCTTGGGATATTTACAAGTACATATCTAGGTATATTTCTAAAAATAAGTATAAATATGAGTCCAGGTATTGGAAAATGTCATCAAATTTTGGTAAAGGATAGTGAAAGTGGCTTCAAATAAATTAAATCTCTTTCTGGATATTATAATTTGATGTAGCTCTAGTAGAGAGGTACCCAGGGGTAATAACTTCAAAAAGGGAACATTGTTCTATATTTGATCACCACTTAGTGTATGACAATGAGCCTTATAACACACCTATTTTGAAACTCCTTGGAGATATGATTTGGAAATTCACATACTCTACAATCCATCATTAAGCATTTGAATAGATGATGACTATGAAGGAAATACGATAAAAATAAGGTTTCATTGATTTAAAATAAGTGTTAAATATTTAGATATCCTATGATTGATTATTTATGATTATGGGGGTTTCCACTATGATTAGTGTGGTTATCCCAGTGTTTTCTGGTTTTAGTCAATGATAGCAACCAGAAGAAATTAGTTTATCATTGAATGTGATAGAAAATTTTCTGAGGAGTATCCAAATGGGATGAGGACTAGATTGAAGGATATTTTGATTATGACTAATCATTTATCATGGAAATTTATTAACTACAGTAACCTTAAAAAATTCTCGGACTCACAAAATAAGAGAATGATATAGTATTTTTAGAGTTCCTGTAGTGGTGACAATGGAGGAAATAAGATTTAGTTTTCTATATATATAAAATATGGGAAGAAGCGCTTAATAAATATCTCGAAATGATGGGAGATGTTTTGATTGTAAAAAACAAGGATAAAGATCATGTAATTCTAGAGGGAAAATTAAATGTTTAGTTAAGATAATGTGTGAAAATAATAACCTCCCAATATTATCATTGACGGTTAAATGTTTTAAATTCAGAATATATGGGACTAATTAAAATAGATTTCCTAAGTGTAAATCTCAAAAAGGGAATCAGAGATGTTATATGGGTAATGGTTATATTGTTGATGATGAAGAGACTACAAATTACATATGAAAGGGAAAACGTGTTAAGAAATAAGATGATGAATCCAATATAATGGCTTAAGGATATGGTGGACTAATTGAAGTATTTATGTATTTGAATTATATTATTATGTTATATTAATAATGAAATATATGAGGACAATTTAATATAAATTTTTCTTTAGAAATTTTCAAGAATATGCAGAATAGTGTCGATGACCTAAAAAGAGGTTTAATGGAAAGGTGAAATATATAGAAAACACATGATTAAGGAAAAGATAGCCCATAATATGTTTGTGAGGTTGAGAAAATGGTTTTTATTTTGGTTAATGGGATGATTAATATGAATGATATAAATTGGATAGTATTTATGACCTCATAACTGATAGGTGATTTTTTGAAAATTTGGTTTATGTTATCATTTATGGAGTTCACAACACTTTTTAGTTTAAGGGTAAAATCTAATAATCTATTTTTTATGTAATAAATGAAGAAGCATGTATATTTAAAATAAGTTTCTATGGTAATTCAATATATTAACATGTTTCAAGAGAATATATGTTGAAGTTATTCACATGTTTTGTATGTGATAATCAAGAGACACTTTTTGATGTATGAGGGATTAATGTTAAGTGTATTTGGAGAAACTTAATGACATTATTTATGAATTTTTAATTTTTGAAATTTTATAAGGTTTACCATTTATAGAATGTTTTAGGTTTACCACCAGATGAGATTTTAGAGAATAAGGTATTACATCACCACGTGAAGATTTAAACATATTGGATAACCTATTATACCCATTTTATTATAGTGATAATTAGATATTAATGGAATAATTTATCATCCGACTTATGGATCAAATGATCTGGTGGTACTTTTTGTATAAAAAATTCACGGTCATTCCTTCGAGTAAGAGATGAATTGGAAATTCATCAAGGAACAACCAACGGATGATATTGTTCTTATGAAATGAAGTGAAATGATGTAAGTATAATGATCTTGAAATAAAATGATGTGATGTTATCATCACTTTTGTTGATATCAATGGACTTTTTGACATCTTTATGGTTTTTTTTGTGGACATTAACCTTCTTTTGATCACATACATTCTTATGGTCAATGATCTATATCAATCTCCATTGTTATTTATCTATTTATTCAATGTAAAAATACTTACATCCCATCTATCATCTCCTATATTGAAACCTAGTTGTCGGTTACCTTAGTTAACCTTTATGTTTCCAATTTTTCCTTATTAAGGGAATATTGATTATTCATTTGTATTATGCATGTTTCTATGAAATAATTTTAAAAGGTTAATACATTGATAAAAAAATTTAATTTTTAGGGAGAAATTCATTTTAAGGGTGTATAATGTCACACCATGTGATTTTTTGAAATATATTTTTCGGAAATGAATTTAATCTTTTCGATATTTAGTGTTATAAGAAACACTAAGTTTAATTTTTGTTACAAAAAACACTATGTTTGGATTTCATTACACATATCACTAAGTTTAGATTGTCTTACACACAACACTAGGTTTCTCTTGTGTTAGAAAAATTGTATAGGTTAGCTTTCATTGCACGTAACACTGAGTTTAAACAAAACATGACATACCATAAAAATATTATTATGTAATACTATAGTTATCACCTTTCCATTGGAATGGAGGGTATGAATATGATTAACTAAATTAAGAAAATAAATTGTTTAAACATGCATATATATAATGGATCATTTAGTGACAAATAAATTATAAATGAAAATAAAAACATTTTAAAAATAAAGGAAATGATTTGTTGAGGAACTATTTTTATACACATAAACGCATTTTACCTCAATAAATTAAATGATTCACTTTTAGTGAATAATTTTAATAAAATTTATATATTATATATTTAATCAAATTTTTAAAATTTATCTTATGTTTTTTCTAGAAAATAGATAATAATTAATATTATTTTACAAATAGAACTATATTTTCTAAAAAGTAGTTTTTTCCCCTCTAGGCCACTTATTTTAAAATTTATTTTTACGATTTTTCAAAAAATAAATATGAAAATAAACTCTATTTTTAAAATAAATATATCAAAATTATATTAGGGTAATTGTTTTTAATTTTCTGAAAAGTTTCATTTTTTTATGAATAGTTAAATATACATAATTTTAATCGATAACTGCCCATTCATTTAAATTAATTAAAATTTTCAATTATATTTTATATTGGTTTTAAAAAAATTGTATCATTTATATATATATTATTACAATTTAGGTCATTTTAATAATTTCCATAATGATTTTTCATATGAAAACTTGTTGATCTTTTGAACATTATTTCTCTGAAAACATACTTTATTATCACCTCTACAAGATTAATTTTAAATTAAAATTTTCCACATATGTTCTTGGAATTTTGAAAAATGAATTAAAGATTTATAATAAGAATACATTATAGTATCTAATAAGTTATATTTAATTTTTTACCTAAATTAATAGTGAAAAATAGTAAAAAAATAATTTAATGTGGTTATAGTAAAAATGGATTTATAAGGGTTAAACGAAAAATATAATGGTCTAAAATGACTCAAAACATTTCCAAAACCCATTTCAAGAAAAAAATTTGAAATTAATTATTCTAGTCTCTATAATACTCTTTTTAGGATCCTTGTTTCATGATAAAAACATGGTTATACATTTTTCTTTTAAAAATATTACATGTGTGCTACTCATCTCACTTATAAAAGGGATCCCCTCTCCTCTTTATTAACATCTTAAAACCCTGTTTTGTTGTAACACCCCAAGATTTCATAGTGTGTTATTTCTTTAAAATAATACAATAACTTGCACTATACGCAACACCGAGTTCAATCACACCATGACTTACCAAACAAACCGTTCAAAAGAGGTTATAAATAGTATTAACTATATTTTAAACTTTATATAATCCTTATAATTTTAGAATCCATATTATGAGTTTCTTAGACATAATACAAGAACAGATTCATTTTCAGTATTGCACTTTTATCAACTTTTAATAGTGAAACCTTTTTAAATACAATATTTTAAACTTTTTGACTAAATGGGGACATCAAAAAAAAATTTAAAATGAAACATCTCATGCTTCCACGGTACGCTTTCCTTTGAATAATACAGTAGCGTGTGTTGTACGCAACTTCGAGTTCTAACACACCACAACCAATCAAACTAGCCGTTATGAATAGTAATACCTACTTTTTGAAATTATATATATTTTATATTTTATAATGGACTTCATTTTTGGATTCGTAATATCGAATTTAGCCTAAGGTGAAATTTTGGTACATTTCGGATAACTTTCATATTTTGATGAATACTGAAAATTACTAAATTTTAATTAAAAACAACTTTTTTAATCAAAATAATTAATAGTGATAAATTATGAATTTAAGTGGTTTTAAAGTATATTTAGAATTTATTTTTACCATTTAATATAATTTTGGTCATTGGACATAATTTTACAATTAAACCGAACATAAACAGGTGTCAATCTTTTGATAGTTATTATCTCTTAAAAACATGCTTTTTGTTTTGACAGCGGGAATTAATTTTAAATTAATTTCTGCCACTTCTGTGTTTTGAATTTAGAAAAATGGATTCCATATTTGGAATCAGGATGTTCAAATTGTGTAAATATGTATCTTTTATTTTTACACATTTTGAATAATTACTGCGGTAAATATTTTATTTACCATGGTTAAAGAGTAAATCTGGTAAATAAGGGTTAAAAATAATATTATAATAATACAAAATTACCCGAAAACGTGTCCTAACCTTATTGGTGGACACATACCCGACCATGGGCATCCTTGGGTCGATTTGAGGACCCCGTAGAGCCACTTTTATGTGGTAGGGACAGATTATATTAATAAAGTTAAAATAAAAATAAAAATGGCATAAGCTTACATCTTTTAGAAGAACAATTTTTACATAGGGTTATACATGTTGGATTTTCGATTATAAATATTCATTAGAAATATAAAAAGATTTCCTACATAATGATATTTTATTTATAATTTTTAGACATCAAATAATTTAAATTATTAATGACACAATAATGATTTAATGTTTACCTCATTAATAAATCATTTAAATAAATAATATTATAATGATTAAAATATTATCTAAAACCTGTCCAATTATTATTGGTTGATGTTATTTAGAAAATGAGTCATCTTATCTTCGACCTCAATGATTTTTGGACCATTATAAACCGAATATAATTATATTATAAATTAATACTTTCACTCTTTCCTAAAGAGCCCCTCCTCTCCGTTATAAAAGGAGACCACTTCTACTCATTCCTCACAACTCTCAAGCCACTTGGCTCGTCCAAACCCTACCCAAATACTCTCCCAACTTCCCTCACTACAACCTAGAGGCCTTAGTTTGATTAGAAAGCCAACATAAGGAGCCCTTTTGATCAAATCAAAAGGAAGAGCCCGAAGAAGAGGTAATGATTTCACCACCCTTTTCCAAGTTCATTTCTTCTTCCACTTCTTCTTACTTTGTTTTTACCATTCTAAAATAATAACTCCAGTATCTCACATATACTGTGATGTTATTATAAATATGGTACAACCATATTCAGTATTCTATCCACCCTTTGAATAACATGTCACCATACGTGCGTACGTACGGCTTACCGTCTCCACGTCGTGGTGTAATTGTTATTCAATATATTATTATTTGGATGGGTATAATAATGATGTGAAACTCATGTAAATAATAAATATAACATGTTAATTATTCTGTATATATGATATACCATTCATTTATATATTATTTTAATATCAAAAGAATGATATTGTCGCTCGTGCGTACGTACGGACTACCGTCTCCACGAACGCGATGATATTCATTCTCCATCATATCCATTCAAGTATAATTATCATTTTCTGATTTAAAAATGATGTTTAAGGACATTATATAATTCTGGAGATGAATAATATACAACCTATCCATTACAAACATGGAATACGTAATAAAACATATAAAAGAAAATGAGTATGTTAAGACCCGAAACAACGATAATACTAAGACATTATTAACAAAGCAAAGTTAAAAGATCATATATGATATGATATTAATATATATGATTCTTGTATAATTTAATAACAATTATTTCAATATTATACAGGAGGTTAACCTACCCCAACCAAGTAAAAGTACAAGGTAAGGGATTTTCTTATCTCACATTCAATTCCGTGAGATTTCCATTATTCGCCACTAAATTATTGAAAGTGGTGTATTGTGTACTGGAATTTGATATATATTATCATGATTATCTTTATATTCATGTTATTCTATAAATAATTCGGTGGTTATTAACTTTTGGCCATACGACCCAGTTGATTAACGTGGTAACGGGTTTTCATCTCACTCTTTATTTCCGTGAGATTCATGCCATATTTCCACTATTATCTTTTGTGTGGTGTATGTACTGCCCATAATTGTATTATTTGTGTAATACACTTTACCTTATGTGTATTTACATTTTCATTGTATGATACCTCTTTCATGGGTTGTATGTTTCATAAGTTACCAAATTGATAAGGGTTTACTTCACAATCTCTTTAATATCTGAGGTTGTCTTTACGTAAGTATCTATAGGGACATATTTACTATCCATGTCCATATTTCATAAAAGAGTTTTCAAAGGGATTATTTCTAAGGGAACTTTTACAAAAACATCATTTTAAATGTTTTAAATATTTATTCTTCTAAATCATCCTCATTTATGTCCACATTTTCAAAATGGTTTGTAAGGATTTATTTATATGGAAATGAATGTTTTAAAAGTGTTAATTCCATTCAAAAGTTTCAAAGTGGTATGAGACACTTTGATTCAAAAATGTATTTAAATTCCTTACTTTCTAAATTGTGTAAAATTAAAATGTTTTCATGAAAAAGGGATATTTCTCTCAATAATTTTTTTAAAAAAACATTTTCAACTATGTCAACATCCTTTGATGGATTTTAAGATTATTTGAAGTTGATTTATTATGATATAAAACATCCATATTGTAATGAAGTTTTGTGATATGTTTGAATATAGATGTCTCATTTATATAGCATTCATGGTTTATGAGTAAAGTATTGACATTTCTTATGCTAGTTCCAATAAGAATGTTTATGTTATATTTCAACCTTTACTTCATATGAATGTGTTGTACAAGTATGTTCCAGGTTGGGGACTGGTTAAAGTAAGCCCTCCAGGTTGGGGACTGGTAAAATTAAGCCCTCCAGGTTAGGGACTGGTAAAAGTAAGCCCTCCGGTTTGGTCTCTGGTTATTAGAGGCACTCCGGGTTGGTGTCCGGTTATTAGAGGCACTCCGGGTTGGTGTCCGGTTATTAGAGGCACTCCGGGTTGGGTTCCGGTTACAATTAGTCCCAAGGTCTTGGGACGAGGCCTTGAAAAGAAATTAAAGTTTAGCATTATGCATTCCATCATTGTGAAAGTGGTTATTGATATTGCATGTGATTATTCGATTTGTAGAATATCCATGTGAACAAGTAAATGGAATTATTTCATTTTACTTTTGACATACTATGTTGAAGTTCAAGTTTAAAAGGCTTTTGTTTTAGTAATTCATTGCCTTAAATGTTTATGCTTATTTTTGAATGTTCCACTATATTTTTATCCTTACTGGGCATTTGAGCTCACCCCTCTTCTATGTTTTATTTTAGCCAGGATGTGAAGAAGTAAGTTATGAATGACCTACAGGGATATTATGAGGGGATATTAGTGTGAACTGTGGAGAAATTATGTTGTTGTAGAAGTTTTTTATTTTATGATGTAATGTAAAACTTGTGAATATATCTAGTGTTTCCAAGGCTACTAAACCAATCGGTATTTCGAGATTTTATCTTTCTTGTGATCATGCCAATGTTATGTAATAATGCACCGACTCTGGGTAACTAGGGTCGGGGCGTTACAGTTGGTATCAGAGGAAGCTTAGTACAATCCTTGGAAGCTAGATTTAGATAAACTCTTATTAGAGCACGTAGACCTAAGATAAACTTTGGGGATTAGTATAGAAGAACTTCCTAGAATTTTGGTATTGTAGAGATTTTGTGAGTTTTCCGAGCAATACATCCCTGTCTGGA
Organism: Viscum album; assembly: GCA_963277665.1. Taxonomy (NCBI): domain Eukaryota; kingdom Viridiplantae; phylum Streptophyta; class Magnoliopsida; order Santalales; family Viscaceae; genus Viscum; species Viscum album. The sequence goes on from OY728155.1 coordinate 1,915,577,524, forward strand.
TACGAGCAGGTAGAGGCGGCTCTGGCACAGATGTACCTAGGGGTAAAACCCAAAAACACCGCTTTGATCTAGACTCGAACGGGAACTGGTGCACGACAACGGGCCTTGCTGCACTCTTGGTTACGACATTCCCGGGGGATATGCTTAGGATAACTCTCATTTTCTTTACAAATCATTATGAAGGGTTTATGAGTATATACTTCCTCAATGGAGACATTTTTATGATTATGGATTATATCCATAAACTATTTAATTTATATTATGTGTTTTAAAAGTTTGGGACTAGGTATTTTTATTCATAAACTAATCTAGTGTATGCCAATGTTTAGAAATGGCGCCTATTAGAAGGAATGAGAACTCCAGCAATGCACGTGATACAAAGAGAAAGAAGGATCATATATTTTATGGTCTTAAGCCAGAATTTACAAGAGAAATAGTCTCGCATGTATTATCATCATATGAAGAAATAATATCATGTGTTGATAAGATAAGTAAAGAGTTTACTTAGTCCTATGGCTTTGAAGGGAAGCAAGAGAAGAAAAGGGTAGAAGAGAGAAAGATGGATAAAGGGAAGAGGAAAAAGAAGAACTTTCCCATATGTGGTAACTATGGAAAGAAACACCCTGCAACTTGCCTGAAAGGAATGGGAGTTTGTTATAACTGTGGAGGAAAAGGGCACAAAGTACGTGACTGCAAGGGTAAGAAAATGGTTTCAAATGTACAATGCTTCATTTGCAAGGAGTTTGGACACTACGCGAACCTATGTCCCAGTCATCAGACTATGCCGAAAATGATGCTATTGGATAACAATCATGTTATGATACTACCACAGATGAAGAGGAATGATTAGAGTTCTTATGTTGATTATGTCAATTGATTGTTGTATCAACAATGTACTTGTTATAATAATTATGGAGTATATAAGGATTTTACTGCAGTACTATTTCATTAAGGACTTGAGATTGTGTGGAACAAAGAAAAGTGACTCAATAGAAGGTTAAATTTTTGGAAAATATATGGTTGAGAGAAAGATAAACCATAATATGGTTCTGATACCGAGGTAGTGATTTTAGAATAATACATGATTGATTTGGATAAATTATAATGGATATTCTTGACTACCTTGAAGCTGATTAATGATTTGTCTATTCCATCATTGTTAGGGTTTAAAACATTTTTGGATTGATGAAGTATATCCAGCATTCTATATGGAATAAGGGAGCATGAATGTAATCAATAAGGAATATGGTAATTCGGGATGTTTCAGTGTATTAAAAGAATACATGATGAAGGTATTCATATGCTATTACATGGTAAAGAGGATCTACATTATGTTTAACTTCCTTATAAATGTTGGACTGTGGGTTTGGTCAGAAATATTTTGGATAAATTCGAGTTTGAGATTAATTTTGGATTTCCATAAAAGGACAACCCGGAGGTTGGGCGGCAACCCGTCGCGTCCGGCAAGGCCGCGAGACTTGAACCCACAACCGAAGGGAGACGAGGGTGTATCACCTACCACTGGCCCAAGAGATGTCCTGGATTAAATAATGTAGTTTTTTTTAAAAGATCTGGTAGATGAATTATAAATTCGTTTATTTTGGAACCCTGTACGAATAGTATAAATAGAATTTTTTTTACAAGTGAAAGATGAGTTTGTGGTAGAAATTTATTAATGGACAAAACTCTAATTATAAAGTAAGTATATCTCCTTATGATCTTATCCAATCTCATAAATAAATTCCTCAACATTAGGAAAAGGAACTTAGAACAAAAATGTTGTCCTAGATGGTACCTTAAATCATCACTAATTTATGGCTTTGGGATTGTTGGCCTTTTCATAGCCATGTTCTCTACCACTCTCCATCATATAATTGATGGTTAGATTTCTCTTCCATATCCATATTTTCCTACATGGAACCCTAGTATGTGTTATTTTCGGTAATCTTCATACTTTCCACTCTTTATTTTAAATAGAGGCCTCATTAATTCATTTTTCAATGGGGGATTTCAACTAAGATATTTTGAAACGTCAAAAATGTGTTATCCTAATACCCTATGTTTTGTTGAACTGATGGTATTTCAAATCATCATAGATTGATGAGTTTATGGACCTCAATTTTATACTTCTTTTTTATTGATGACCTCAATCACTACCTATAAATATTTACGTTTTTCCTCCAATTATATGTCTCTAATTGCCACCAATGTTCTCCTAATCGAGATCATAATTTGGGGGTGACCCTTTCATTTCTCATTTCCTCATATTAAGACTAAATTTTAGTAACCCAATTTCCGATGTGGGTTTTCCCACAAAGATATTTTTTATTTTCAACCTTTTATTTTCGAAGAACAATTTCAAATTGCGAGGACGCAATTTATTGAAGGAGGGGAGAATGTAACACCCCAAGATTTCATAGTGTGTTATTTCTTTAAAATAATACAATAACTTGCACTACACGCAACACTGAGTTCAAGCACACCATGACTTACCAACCAAGCCATTCAAAAGAGGTTATGAATAGTATTAACTAAATTTTAAACTTTATATAATCCTTATAATTTCAGAATCCATATTATGAGTTTCTTAGACATAATACAAGAACAGATTCATTTACAGTATTACACTTTTATCAACTTTTAATAGTGAAACCTTTTTAAATAAAATATTTTAAACTTTTTGACTAAATTGGGACAACAAAAAAAATTTAAAATGAAACATCCCATGCTTCCACGGTACGCTTTCCTTTGAATAATACAGTAGCGTGTGTTGTACGCAACTTCGAGTTCTAACACACCACAACCAATCAAACTAGCTGTTATGAATAGTAATACCTACCTTTTGAAATTATATATATTTTATATTTTAGAATGGACTTCATTTTTTGGATTCGTAATATCGAATTTAGCCTAAGGTGAAATTTTGGTACATTTCGGATAACTTTCATATTTTGATAAATAGTGAAAATTACTAAATTTTAATTAAAAACAACTTTTTTAATAAAAATAATTAATAGTGATAAATTATGAATTTAAGTGGTTTTAAAGTATATTTAGAATTTATTTTTACCATTTAATATAATTTTGGTCATTGGACATAATTTTACAATTAAACCGAACATAAACAGGTGTCAATCTTTTGATAGTTATTATCTCTTAAAAACACGCTTTTTGTTTTGACAGCGGGAATTAATTTTAAATTAATTTCTGCCACTTCTGTGTTTTGAATTTAGAAAAATGGATTCCATATTTGGAATCAGGATGTTCAAATTGAGTAAATAGGTAACTTTTATTTTTACACATTTTGAATAATTACTGCGGTAAATATTTTATTTACCATGGTTAAAGGGTAAATCCGGTAAATAAGGGTTAAAAAATAATATTATAATAATACAAAATTACCCTAAAACGTGTCCTAACCTTATTGGTGGACACATACCCGACCAGGGGCATCCTTTGGTCGATTTGGGGACCCCTTAGAGCCACTTGTATGTGGTAGGGACACATTATATTAATAAAGTTAAAATAAAAATAAAAATGGCATAAGCTTACATCTTTTAGAAGAACAATTTTTACATAGGGTTATACATGTTGGTTGTTCGATTATAAATATTCATTAGAAATCTAAAAAGATTTCCTACATAATGATATTTTATTTATAATTTTTAGACATCAAATAATTTAAATTATTAATGACACAATAATGATGCAATGTTTACCTCATTAATAAGTCATTTAAATAAATAAGATTATAATGATTAAAATATTATCTAAAACCTGTCCAATTATTATTGGTTGATGTTATTTAGAAAATGAGTCATCTTATCTTTGACCTCAATGATTTTTGGATCATTATAAACCGAATATAATTATATTATAATGTAATACTTTCACTCTTTCCTAAAGAGCCCCTACTCTCCCTTATAAGAGGAGACCACTTGTACTCATTCCTCACACCTCTCAAGCCACTTGGCTCGTCCAAACCCTGCCCAAATACTCTCCCAACTTCACTCACTACAACCTAGAGGCCTTAGTTTGATTAGAAAGCCAACCTAATGAGCCCTTTTGATCAAATCAAAAGGAAGAGCCCGAAGAAGAGGTAATGATTTCACCACCCTTTTCCAAGTTCATTTCTTCTTCCACTTCTTCTTCCTTTGTTGTTACCATTCTAAAATAATAACTCCAGTATCTCACATATACTGTGATGTTATTATAAATATGGTACAACCATATTCAGTATTCTATCCACCCTTTGAATAACATGTCACCATACGTGCGTACGTACGGCTTACCGTCTCCACGTCGTGGTGTAATTGTTATTCAATATATTATTATTTGGATGGGTATAATAATGATGTGAAACTCATGTAAATAATAAATATAACATGTTAATTATTCTGTATATATGATATACCATTCATTTATATATTATTTTAATATCAAAAGAATGATATTGTCGCTCGTGCGTACGTATGGACTACCGTCTCCACGAACGCGATGAGATTCATTCTCCATCATATCCATTCAAGTATAATTATCATTTTATGATTTAAAAACGATGTTTAAGGACATTATATAATTCTGGAGATGAATAATATACAACCTATCCATTACAAACATGGATTACGTAATAAAACATATAAAAGAAAATGAGTAAGTTAACACCCGAAACAACGATAATACTAAGACATTATTAACAAAGCAAAGTGAAAAGATCATATATGATATGATATTAATATATATGATTCTTGTATAATTTAATAACAATTATTTCAATATTATACAGGAGGTTAACCTACCCCAACCAAGTAAAATTACAAGGTAAGGGATTTTCTTATCTCACATTCAATTCCGTGAGATTTCCATTATTCGCCACTAAATTATTGAAAGTGGTGTATTGTGTACTGGAATTTGATATATATTATCATGATTATCTTTATATTCATGTTATTCTGTAAATAATTTGGTGGTTATTAACTTTTGGCCATACGACTCAGTTGATTAACGTGGTAAGGGGTTTTCATCTCACTCTTTATTTCCATGAGATTCATGCCATATTTCCACTATTATCTTTTGTGTGGTGTATATACTGCCCATAATTGTATTCTTTGTGTAATACACTTTACCTTATGTGTATTTACATTTTCATTGTCTGATACCTCTTTCATGGGTTGTATGTTTCATAAGTTACCAAATTGATAAGGGTTTACTTCACAATCTCTTTAATATCTGAGGTTGTCTTTACGTAAGTATCTATAGGGACATATTTACTATCCATGTCCATATTTCATAAAAGAGTTTTCAAAGGGATTATTTCTAAGTGAACTTTTACTAAAACATCATTTTAAATGTTTTAAATATATATTCTTCTAAATAATCCTCATTTATATCCACATTTTCAAAATGGTTTGTAAGGATTTATTTATATGAAAATGAATGTTTTAAAAGTGTTAATTCCATTCAAAAGTTTCAAAGTGGTATGGGACACTTTGATTCAAAAATGTATTTAAATGCCTTACTTTCTAAATTGTGTAACATTAAAATGTTTTCATGAAAAAGGGATATTTCTCTCAATAATTGTTTTTTAAAAAAACATTTTCATCTATGTCAACATCCTTTGATGGATTTTAAGATTATTTGAAGTTGATTTATTATGATATAAAACTTCCATATTGTAATGATGTTTTGTGATATGTTTGACTGTAGATGTGTCATTTATATAGCATTCATGGTTTATGAGTAAAGTATTGACATTTCGTATGCCAGTTCCAATAAGAATGTTTATGTTATATTTCAACCTTTACTTCATATGAATGTGTTGGACAAGTATGTTCCAGGTTGGGGACTGGTTAAAGTAAGCCCTCCAGGTTGGGGACTGGTAAAAGTAATCCCTCCAGGTTAGAGACTGGTAAAAGTAAGCCCTCCGGTTTGGTCTCCGGTTATTAGAGGCACTCCGGGTTGGTGTCCGGTTATTAGAGGCACTCCGGGTTGGTGTCCGGTTATTAGAGGCACTCCGGGTTGGGTTCCGGTTACAATTAGCCCCAAGGTCTTGGGACGAGGCCTTGAAAAGAAATTAAAGTTTAGCATTATGCATTCCATCATTGTGAAAGTGGTTATTGATATTGCATGTGATTATTCGATTAGTAGAATATCCATGTGAACAAGTAAATGGAATTTTTTCATTTTACTTTTGACATACTATGTTGAAGTTCAAGTTTAAAAGGCTTTTGTTTTAGTAATTCATTGCCTTAAATGTTTATGCTTATTTCTGAATGTTCCTCTATATTGTTATCCTTACTGGGCATTTGAGATCACTCCTCTTCTATGTTTTATTTTTCCCAGGATGTGAAGAAGTAAGTTATGAATGACCTGCAGGGATATTATGAGGGGATATTAGTGTGGACTGTGGAGACATTATGTTGTTGTAGTAGTTTTTCATTTTATGATGTAATGTAAAACTTATGAATATATCTAGTGTTTCCAAGGCTGCTAAACCAATCGGTCTTTCGAGATTTGATCTTTCTTGTGATCATGCCAATGTTATGTAATAATGCACCGACTCTGGGTAACTAGGGTCGGGGCGTTACAGTTGGTATCAGAGGAAGTTTAGTACAAACCTTGGAAGCTAGATTTAGATAAACTCTGATTGGAGCACGTAGACCTAAGATAAACTTTGAGGAATAGTATAGAAGAACTTCCTAGAATTTTGGTATTGTAGAGATTTTGTGAGTTTTCCAAGCAATACATCCCTGTCTGGATACGAGCAGGTAGAGGCGGCTCTGGCACAGATGTACCTAGGGGTAAAACCCGAAAACACCGCTTTGAGCTAGACTCGAACGGGAACTGGTGCACGACAATGGGCCTTGCTGCACTCTTGGTTACGACACTCCCTGGGGATATGCTTAGGATAACTCTCATTTTCTTTACAAATCATTATGAAGGGTTTATGAGTATAAACTTCCTCAAAGGAGACATTTTTATGATTATGGATTATATCCATAAACTATTTAATTTATATTATGTGTTTTAAAAGTTTGGGATTAGGTATTGTTATTCATAAACTAATCTAGTGTATGCCAATGTTTAGAAATGGCGCCTAGTAGAAGGAATGAGAACTCCATAAATTAACATGATACAAAGAGAAAGAAGGATCATATATTTTATGGTCTTAAGCCAGAATTTACAAGAGAAATAGTCTCGCATGTATTATCATCATATGAAGAAATAATATCATGTGTTGATAAGATAAGTAAAGAGTTTAATGAGCCCTATGGCTTTGAAGGGAAGCAAGAGAAGAAAAGGGTGGAAGAGGGAAAGATGGATAAAGGGAAGAGGAAAAAGAAGAACTTTCCCATATGTGGTAACTGTGGAAAGAAACACCCTGGAACTTGCCTGAAAGGAATGGGAGTTTGTTATAACTGTGGAGGAAAAGGGCACAAAGTACGTGACTGCAAGGGTAAGAAAATGGTTTCAAATGTACAATGCTTCATTTGCAAGGAGTTTGGACACTACACGATCCTATTTCCCAGTCATCAGTCTATGCCGCAAATGATGATATTGGATAATAATCAAGTTATGATACTACCACAGATGAAGATGAATGATTAGAGTTCTTATGTTGATTATGTCAATTGAGTGTTGTATCAACAATGTACTTGTTATAATAATTATGGAGTATATAAGGATTGTACTGCAGTACTATTTCATTAAGGACTTGAGATTGTGTGGAACAAAGAAATGTGACTCAATAGAAGGTTAAATTTTTGGAAAATATATGGTTGAGAGAAAGATAAACCATAATATGGTTCTGATACCGAGGTAGTGATTTTAGAATGATACATGATTGATTTGGATAAATTATATTAGATATTCTTGACTACCTTGAAGCTGATTAATGATTTGTCTATTCCATCATTGTTAGGGTTTAAAACATTTTTGGATTGATGAAGTATATCCAGCATTCTATATGGAATAAGGGAGCATGAATGTAATCAATAAGGAATATGGTAATTCAGGATGTTTCAGTGTATTAAAAGAATACATGATGAAGGTATTCATATGCTATTACGTGGTAAAGAGGATCTACATTATGTTTAACTTGCTTATAAATGTTGGACTTTGTGTTTGGTCAGAAATATTTTGGATAAATTCTAGTTTGAGATTAATTTTGGATTTCCATAAAAGGACAACCCGGAGGTCGGGCGGCAACCCGTCGCGTCCGGCAAGGCCGCGAGACTTGAACCCACAACCGAAGGGCGACAAGGGTGTATCACCCACCACTGGCCCAAGAGATGTCCTGGATTAAATAATGTAGTTTTTTTTAAAAGATCTGGTAGATGAATTATAAATTCGTTTATTTTGGAACCCTGTACGAATAGTATAAATAGAATTTTTTTTACAAGTGAAAGATGAGTTTGTGGTAGAAATTTATTAACGGACAAAACTCTAATTATAAAGTAAGTATATCTCCTTATGATCTTATCCAATCTCATAAATAAATTCCTCAACATTAAGAAAAGGAACTTAGAACAAATATGTTGTCCTAGATGGTACCTTAAATCATCACTAATTTATGGATTTGGGATTGTTGGCCTTTTCATAGCCATGTTCTCTACCACTCTCCATCAGATAATTGATGGTTAGATTTCTCTTCCATATCCATACTTTCCTACATGGAACCCTAGTATGTGTTATTTTCGGTAATCTTCATACTTTCCAGTCTTTATTTTAAATAGAGGCCTCATTAATTCATTTTTCGATGTGGGATTTCAACTAAGATATTTTGAAACGTCAAAAATGTGTTATCCTAATACCCTATGTTTTGTTGAACCGATGGTATTTCAAATCATCATAGATTGATGAGTTTATGGACCACAATTTTATACTTGTTTGTGATTGATGACCTCAATCACTACCTATAAATATTTACGTTTTTCCTCCAATTATATGTCTCTAATTGCCACCAATGTTCTCCTAATCGAGATCATAATTTGGTGGTGACCCTTTCATTTCTCATTTCCTCATATTAAGACTAAATTTTAGTAACCCAATTTTCGATGTGGGTTTTCCCACAAAGATATTTTTTATTTTCAACCTTTTATTTTCGAAGAACAATTTCAAATTGCGAGGACGCAATTTATTGAAGGAGGGGAGAATGTAACACCCCAAGATTTCATAGTGTGTTATTTCTTTAAAATAATACAATAACTTGCACTACACGCAACACCGAGTTCAAGCACACCATGACTTACCAAACAAGCCGTTCAAAAGAGGTTATGAATAGTATTAACTAAATTTTAAACTTTATATAATCCTTATAATTTTAGAATCCATATTATGAGTTTCTTAGACATAATATAAGAACAGATTCATTTTCAGTATTGCACTTGTATCAACTTTTAATAGTGAAACCTTTTTAAATACAATATGTTAAACTTTTTGACTAAATGGGGACATCAAAAAAAAATTTAAAATGAAACATCCCATGCTTCCACGGTACGCTTTCCTTTGAATAATACAGTAGCGTGTGTTGTACGCAACTTCGAGTTCTAACACACCACAACCAATCAAACTAGCCTTTATGAATAGTAATACCTACTTTTTGAAATTATATATATTTTATATTTTAGAATGGACTTCATTTTTGGATTCTTAATATCGAATCTAGCCTAAGGTGAAATTTTGGTACATTTCGGATAACTTTCATATTTTGATGAATAGTGAAAATTACTAAATTTTAATTAAAAACAACTTTTTTAATCAAAATAATTAATAGTGATAAATTATGAATTTAAGTGGTTTTAAAGTATATTTAGAATGTATTTTTACCATTTAATATAATTTTGGTCATTGGACATAATTTTACAATTAAACCGAACATAAACAGGTGTCAATCTTTTGATAGTTATTATCTCTTAAAAACACGCTTTTTGTTTTGACAGCGGGAATTAATTTTAAATTAATTTCTGCCACTTATGTGTTTTGAATTTATAAAAATGGATTCCATATTTGGAATCAGGATGAACAAATTGTGTAAATAGGTAACTTTTATTTTTACACATTTTGAATAATTACTGCGGTAAATATTTTATTTACCATGGTTAAAGGGTAAATCCGGTAAATAAGGGTTAAAAAATAATATTATAATAATACAGAATTACCCTAAAACGTGTCCTAACCTTATTGGTGGACACATACCCGACCATGGGCATCCTTGGGCCGATTTGGGGACCCCTTAGAGCCACTTGTATGTGGTAGGGACACATTATATTAATAAAGTTAAAATAAAAATAAAAATGGCATAAGCTTACATCTTTTAAGAAGAACAATTTTTACATATGGTTATACATTTTGGATTTTCGATTATAAATATTCATTAGAAAGATAAAAAGATTTCCTACATAATGATATTTTATTTATAATTTTTAGACATCAGATAATTTAAATTATTAATGACACAATAATGATGCAATGTTTACCTCATTAATAAATCATTTAAATAAATAAGATTATAATGATTAAAATATTATCTAAAACCGGTCCAATTATTATTGGTTAATGTTATTTAGAAAATGAGTCATCCTATCTTCGACCACAATGATTTTTGGACCATTATAATCCGAATATAATTATATTATAAATTAATACTTTCACTCTTTCCTAAAGAGCCCCTCCTCTCCCTTATAAAAGGAGACCACTTCTACTCATTCCTCACACCTCTCAAGCCACTTGGCTCGTCCAAAACCTGCCCAAATACTCTCCCAACTTCCCTCACTACAACCTAGAGGCCTTAGTTTGATTAGAAAGCCATCCTAAGGAGCCCTTTTGATCAAATCAAAAGGAAGAGCCCGAAGAAGAGGTAATGATTTCACCACCCTTTTCCAAGTTCATTTCTTCTTCCACTTCTTCTTCCTTTGTTGTTACCATTCTAAAATAATAACTCCAGTATCTCACATATACTGTGATGTTATTATAAATATGGTACAACCATATTCATTATTCTATCCACCCTTTGAATAACATGTCACCATACGTGCGTACGTACGGCTTACCGTCTCCACGTCGTGGTGTAATTGTTATTCAATATATTATTATTTGGATGGGTATAATAATGATGTGAAACTCATGTAAATAATAAATATAACATGTTAATTATTATGTATATATGATATACCATTCATTTATATATTATTTTAATATCAAAAAAATGATATTGTCGCTCTTGCGTACGTACGGACTACCGTCTCCACGAACGCGATGAGATTCATTCTCCATCATATCCATTCAAGTATAATTATCATTTTCTGATTTAAAAATGATGTTTAAGGACATTATATAATTCTGGATATGAATAATATACAATCTATCCATTACAAACATGGATTACGTAATAAAACATATAAAATAAAATGAGTAAGTTAACACCCGAAACAACGATAATACTAAGACATTATTAACAAAGCAAAGTGAAAAGATCATATATGATAAGATATTAATATATATGATTCTTGTATAATTTAATAACAATTATTTCAATATTATACTGGAGGTTAACCTACCCCAACCAAGTAAAAGTACAAGGTAAGGGATTTTCTTATCTCACATTCAATTCCGTGAGATTTCCATTATTCGCCACTAAATTATTGAAAGTGGTGTATTGTGTACTGGAATTTGATATATATTATCATGATTATCTTTATATTCATTTTATTCTATAAATAATTTGGTGGTTATTAACTTTTGGCCATACGACTCAGTTGATTAACGTGTTAAGGGGTTTTCATCTCACTCTTTATTTCCGTGAGATTCATGCCATATTTCCACTATTATCTTTTGTGTGGTGTATGTACTGCCCATAATTGTATTCTTTGTGTAATACACTTTACCTTATGTGTATTTACATTTTCATTGTATGATACCTCTTTCATGGGTTGTATGTTTCATAAGTTACCAAATTGATAAGGGTTTACTTCACAATCCCTTTAATATCTGAGGTTGTCTTTACGTAAGTATCTATAGGGACATATTTACTATCCATGTCCATATTTCATAAAAGAGTTTTCAAAGGAATTATTTCTAAGGGAAATTTTACTAAAACATCATTTTAAATGTTTTAAATATTTATTCTTCTAAATCATCCTCATTTATGTCCACATTTTCAAAATGGTTTGTAAGGATTTATTTATATGAAAATTAATGTTTTAAAAGTGTTAATTCCATTCAAAAGTTTCAAAGTGGTATGGGAAACTTTGATTCAAAAATTTATTTAAATGCATTACTTTCTAAATTGTGTAACATTAAATTTTTTTCATGAAAAAGGGATATTTAGCTCAATAATTGTTTTTAAAAAAACATTTTCATCTATGTCAACATCCTTTGATGGATTTTAAGATTATTTGAAGTTGATTTATTATGATATAAAACTTCCATATTGTAATGAAGTTTTGTGATATGTTTGACTGTAGATGTGTCATTTATATAGCATTCATGGTTTATGAGTAAAGTATTGACATTTCGTATGCTAGTTCCAATAAGAATGTTTATGTTATATTTCAACCTTTACTTCATATGAATGTGTAGGACAAGTATGTTCCAGGTTGGGGACTGGTTAAAGTAAGCCCTCCAGGTTGGGGACTGGTAAAAGTAAGCCCTCCAGGTTAGGGACTGGTAAAAGTAAGCCCTCTGGTTTGGTCTCCAGTTATTAGAGGCACTTCGGGTTGGTGTCCGGTTATTAGAGGCACTCCGGGTTGGTGTCCGGTTATTAGAGGCACTCCGGGTTGGGTTTCGGTTACAATTAGCCCCAAGGTCTTTGGACGAGGCCTTGAAAAGAAATTAAAGTTTAGCATTATGCATTCCATCATTGTGAAAGTGGTTATTGATATGGCATGTGATTATTCGATTAGTAGAATATCCATGTGAACAAGTAAATGGAATTATTTCATTTTACTTTTGACATACTATGTTGAAGTTCAATTTTAAAAGGCTTTTGTTTTAGTAATTCATTGCCTTAAATGTTTATGCTTATTTTTGAATGTTCCGCTATATTGTTATCCTTACTGGGCATTTGTGCTCACCCCTCTTCTATGTTTTATTTTTCCCAGGATGTGAAGAAGTATGTTATGAATGACCTGCAGGGATATTATGAGGGGATATTAGTGTGGACTATGGAGACATTATGTTGTTGTAGTAGTTTTTCATTTTATGAAGTAATGTAAAACTTATGAATATATCTAGTGTTTCCAAGGCTACTAAACCAATCGGTCTTTCGAGATTTGATCTTTCTTGTGATCATTCCAATGTTATGTAATAATGCACCGACTCTGGGTAACTAGGATCGGGGCGTTACATTTGTCCTAAACCTACCCAAAAAAATCCCAAATTCCTTCATCTAATAAAATAATCCTTCTTTTTGAAATCCATCCTATGAATACCTTAGGTACAAACCTATGGAGGATGCCTGAAGGAGAGGTAATGTTCTTGAGTGAGCTTTTTTATATTATTTATTCTTGCACCTCCTTAAATTTTTGTTAAACCATGATGAATAATAAAGAAAATTATTCTCTAAGAACATATTTTGTTATGTTATGTAAATTACCTACATACATTTACACATCCATCAAATGGGTTATGAAATCATCATTTGTATGTACGGGGAACTATCGGCTCACGAACCGATGTTGTTCATTTTATCATTACCACATCTAATGGTCTTGTGTGGTAATGGATATAAAGTAAATATATTATATTTATAAAATATTTATACAAATTTACACATCATATATTATATATATCTTTTTTTACTTTCCATTTCTTAATGGATATGATAACATCACTCGTGTGTACGGCGGAGTACCACCTCACGAAGCGATATTATTCTTTTTCACTAACGATTTAGATGGAAGATAAAAATCAGAATTTTTATAAATATATATTTCATAAATGAAATAATTATGATATTAATTAAATATTTATCATTATTAAATGACAAAATATCATTTTATTTTGTATCCATACACCCACTAAAAGAAGACAACATCATTCGTGTATGTGTGAACTACTGCCTTCACAAAGCAACATGACTATCTCATTTTATAAAAACAACACCTGAATGATATAGATAAGTTGATTTAAAAAAATCATATTTTATTTGTTATATTATTATAAATATTTAAATATAAAAAATTCCTTACCTTCATTCCATAATGATCATTGAAGAATTTAAATGTTACGTATGTGTGTGTATAACCTACCATCTCCATGATAATAACATACATCATTTTTCAAATCCATGATTAAGGATTGGTCTTAGAAGTATAATGGATGTATAAATATGATAATTATTTACTTATTATTATTTTGGATATTATGGTTCCATGATCAAAGTATGAGGATCTAAAATAACAAATCAAAACATATACGAAAAACCAAGCGGTGATTACCTAGAACGCGAATTTGTCATGGAATTTCTAATAAATAGGTAATAAGAAGACATAATTATATAATATATGGTATAATATATATAGTTATTATTTTTTAATATCTTTAAAATCAAATTATATTTAGTATCTATAATGTATGAATGGGTATGACTGTTTCGTCAGCAAAAATAGATGTGGATGGGATTCACCCAAATGTTTGATTGCAGGGGGTTTATGGCCTTACCAAATTGTTCACATCATGTTTTTGATTTTTTTTAGTCTACCTTAGAAACTCTAAATGGTTCCCAAATTAAAAACTGATTATTGACCTATTTTCCAATGGTAGTTGGTCCTTTTAGGTTTCACACTAACGATTCTTAGGAACTCATGGGTTGAGAGGATGGGAGGTCGGGCTCATCACACCCTTTTGGTGGGAATTTTTTCCTACTTTGGGGATATATTATAGATTTATGAAATTTTTGTGAAATAAATATTAGACTATGATATGATAATAGTTACCCTAGTGTCAATGAGTTAATTATAAACATGTGTCAACAGGAACAATGTGGTTAATATCCCAGGTTCTTCATTGTTATATTATTTATTAATCATGCGAGGGTTATGTCTATATTCTAGAACATGGTATTTTATTACCATCCACGAAGTTCTTTGGTGTCTTGAAAAATGGATTATACCTCTACAAGTCATCCAAAATATCCTATTATAACCGAAATTGAAACCCATATAGTTCGTTTGACATAGTTTAAGGTTGTGTGTCTGGACCAATACATGCAGTTTAAATTCATGTGGTAAAGACATTAATTTAAGGCTGAGACCATGATGAGGTATCCTACATATCAAATCTTAAATAGGAATTAGAGTCTATTTAGATCTCATATGGACATATTCATTGTGATACATACAACCAAAGATGTCTTATATGGTACCTATGTGTATAAAACTTCCCTGAATTGATATGTTGGGAGTATATCCCTTTGATAAGAGATATGATGTAATCTCACATAAACTGCATTATTGAACCCATATTGGGTAATTCACATCAATTTATTTGTATGATATTTTCCATCATCTAAGACCAAAGGGTCCATGCTCAATGTGACAAACAATAGTTAGCAGCAGATTGGACCAGTTACATGAGATCATTTATACACCAGGATTAAACATTAAATAGTCAAAATGGGAGGAATGATTACATATATGGTGGATGATATGGTATAGAAATCAAGACATAATAATAATTCCTATGTATCTCGGTTTATAATAGGAATCAAATTCATCTTAGTTCTATCCATCCCTAACCCACTGATGGGTTTTAGGTACTCAAGGGAATGATTGTAACTCATACCTAAATTGATTCCCATGTATAATCCCACTTATAATTTCATGGTGGATTAGAAAGATGTTATAATTGTTAGAGACAGAGTTAATTACACCAAAGTGAATTCTATTTGAGATTCATCCTTAGTAAGGCATCCTATGTATCCATTTTGGAAATGAATATGAGTTCTTGTAGTTTAGTCTCCCCTTAACATGTTGACGGGATGAGGTCGGTGATCATGCTCAGATAAATTATTTTTATCCATGAGGTTTTAGAAATGATATGGTATTGTGCAAAGAAGGATTCCCTTTTTTCGAGTATTACACACTCAGGCTTCCCTTTGGCATACCCATTCACTATCCTCTAACAGATAAAGAGAGATGATGACCATGGAAGGTATGGTGGATATTATTTGCATAAAATAGAGGTACCTTCTAAGGTAATTACATAGATAGTGTCACATGAGTGAATAAACTTGTCCCATTAAGTATTCATCCTTTATAAATAGGTAATGCAGTCGAAGAATTCCGGCTGGGGTCCACATGTCATACTCTGAATGTGTCTACTGGATGAATAAGAATTTTTTTTAGGGGAGTTTCTTGACATGTCTTGGCTACTAACTTGCATTTCCTGATTGTTAACTTGATAGTTTTTGGGTTTCATATTGTCCTTGATGACCGGTAAAATTGTTTTTTAACAAATAATTTACTTGTCTTTGAAGTCTATGAATAATAAAAGTGGACATGTCCAATGTCCTTCGCATGACCAGACTACTCATCTTGGTTGTATTTTCATGAGTAAAGTGAACATATCCAAGATTCTTCCCATAATCAATTCGTTAATGTTTGGGGTCATCTACATGATCAATGTAGACATGACTAAGAAATTTCACATGGTCAACCTAACTTGTCCAAGGTTTTTCATAAAACCTACATGACTTTTCATGGTCACCTAAGGACATCATGAGATCTGGAGACCACGTGACCTTAAACTATTCATCTGATGGGGTCTTGTGCACATTCTTAGGATCCTTCATCTATTCAAATTTTGTAGGTTCATGTCTAATGGGATCATTCCATTATTCTATATAGATAATAAATTTTCTAGTAAGAGGGATTCATGGTTATATAAGGGTATTCTCTTCAGTTATCTTCTGGGTGAAGGCTATATACAGGCTGGGGAATGTATGAATGAAAGATATGCATGAATCCCCACTATTTATGTGATTCACATGACCTTATTGGATCTTGTTAATTATTCTACCAAACAAGACATAGAATTTTTTTACATTTTCTTAAACAGATTCTATAGTCATATCCATGTCAACGAGTATCTTCTTAATGACACTACATGTTTCCTACACTCATGCGATCTTCATGACCTACATGAGGTCATGTGTTGGGTATCTTTCTTATGCGTAGGGGAAGCATATCAAAACTGCATGGTGCATGGTCGATGGTAGACATTTCAGGGTGAAGAAGACTGCATAGAATATGGATTAAAATTCTCAATTCATGCACCATGAGACCAGGTAGTGGTATATTGTGAGATTGAGGGTTCTCATCATCATAAGATGCATTCCCACTAATGTTTGGGTTACTTGGACAAGGACCCACGATACCAAATTAATAGGTGAATTATTATCTATTGTTGTATTATGGTGGACACCATCATGGGAATCTCATAATCAAAGATTCTGATCAAGGAACGCCCTATATGATAGGACCATCTTAACTTCAACAACACATCTACATTAACATGCCCTCCATGGGTTCTTGCGATAAACTCTCCGAATATGACAAGGTAGTCATGTCTAGGGTACTCTACAAGTAGCTTGAGAAAAGTGGCTCTCTGCAACATAAGATCAAAGGTTGTAATATTATGTCACATGAGATTCTATTACTCATGGGATATCATGATTTGAAGGAAGGTCCTTCATGAGGTCCTATGAATGAGTGCAGGGTGTGAAAACCAAGACATTATGGGCCAAAGAAGGTCCTACTAGGTGAGGTCATGAAACAGATGGTTTTATCACACGATTTCATGATTACCCCATATGAGGAAGGAATTTTATGATGCTCATTACATCATAAAATCTATTAATATTAAATAAATCATATAATAGGTTCTTTTTATCACATGGGCTAGTTCTCTAGGGATGATTGTTGGTGAACCCTACTTTTCTGCTACACTTCTCTGCTGCTTCCTCTCCTCTACTCATATCCATGTATTTTTTTGGGAAATCAGGGTATTTATAGAATGGGTTCTATTAATTATATATCCATATTATATGAGTAGGACATCATGTTCACCAGTTGAGGAGGTTGAGACTTTTTTAGGACAACATAAAACAAATGTTAGATGGATTCACATAATATTAATTACTTTAATTATCTTCTATACTTCCATGCGATATCCTATGATAGTAAAAAAATAATTTGGCTGAAAATAATTCCTATGGAAGAAGAATATCTTAGTGGAAAACTTCTTGAGTTAACTTCAGTGATTGATTTATCAATGATCACCATATCAAAATATGATAATGTGGTAGCTTTTTGCTTTAGATGAATCTCTTGAAATCGGTTCTCTTGAAGAGATTTATGGGATATCTCACATATGGGATGTTTTAGGGACATCCACAATAGTTTTATTGGGTTCCTTTGATGGAATTGGTTATCCATGGTGATCACTAAGTGATTATGTGAGCATTGTCGATTTTCCTCCATATGTCGAACTAGCGGCGTGGGAGAGCGATGAATGATAGAGATGTTGAAGATGGAGGAATCATACAATGTGGGATTTTTATGAATTTACTCAGCACTAGATCGACTTAATTCTAACTCATGAGGCATGGTATTTAAATAGATAGATAAAATTGGTCAATCGATCGACTGAGTAGCTGAGATTCAATTGCGAGAATAGTACTTTGTAAAATCTTGTCCCACATCAAAATATCACATCACCTTACCTTTGATTTATAATCCATTTAGTGTATCCATCAATGGGGTTTGACACCCATACCACATTGACACATGACCACCCAGGTTTTGTCCTTATGGTCTCTCATCCCAAGCTATGTGTTCCTTTGGGATAGCACACCACAGTCCCACCCACCTCTTCTAGGCATTATGCTACTGCCTTATATCTTCTAGATGGCGTAGGATAGCTCTCATTGGGCATGGTTGGCCTTGGTACTACATGGTCCTATGGTTGAGCCTTGTCTTGGTTAGTTAGTGAGCTTTCCATATGTTTTGGAAAGGGTACTTTCTATAAATACATAGAAAACACTCTTAAGTTAAAAATGATACAATAAAGGGTATTCTGTTATTAAAAGTGACATCTCCATGTATTACATGTATGATATATTTTTACTACCACATAGTCTTCAAATATCTAAAATTTTATTTGAAATGTTCAAGATCCCTAATTATGGGTGATAACAAAATGCCCCCCCTAGAATGAGATTCATTCAGAATGAAAAGAGTCAAACTCTAAGATAAAAATAAACCACTTTTCCACATATATGAATATTTCAAAATATTTGTTATTGATATTCCTAAGAGGATCATTTCCAAGTATGTCACTGAGGAATATGTGGTACTATCCATAAGAGAATTATGACCATGAGTGCTTCGATCAATCTGAGATAAGAAGTGTCTTTGTCTTAGGGAATGGATTACCTGAAATTAGGAATTGGTATAAATTAACGAAAGAAAAAAATATTATGTGATATGTAACCTATGGTTAGATCAAAATTAAGGTACGTTGATTTGTCTACATATCCCATGAAAATGGTAATCAAGCCATATGTAGTTCTAAAATATACCACCACGCGGATCAAACAAATTCATAGGTAAAACAGGTTCGTAGATAAATAACTCTATGTTGAATGTACTTACATAGATATAGCTCATATATAGGAAGGGGAATGTACATATTTTGTGAAAAAGTAATGGTTATGGATCCATGTTCTAGTGGAGATGTTGATCAGATCATCTATGGAACCCATCATTTGTGGGTAAAACCAAATAGATCCAATCCCCTGGATTTGAGTGCTTGACTTACATCAATTTTCTATTTGAGAAAATTATATGAATTTTCAGTCAAATGAAGTTCTTAATTAATTCACATGATCTAATTTTCTTGAGGTCATCTACTTTATAAGGAAAAATTTGGCACAATATCCTTCCAAAAGGTAGAGACATATAATATCTACATAAGTCCTGGGACATGGTGAGTATAACATGATTTTTTCTGAGGCGATATAGTAAGCCCCACAATCTTAGTATCTTTTTATTTATTTTTTCCTATATGTTTTCTAGGATTTATATAGATGAAGACTTAACAAGCATTGAATGGAATTTTTTCAGGACACCTTCTTACAATTTTTCCACCTAGCAATATTTCTACCCCGTCCATTTTATAAATTTTCAATATTTCCGAGATACATGAAGTGCATATCCAGTGATGAGAAAATCAACTATTACCCAATATTAATTTATAGGGTTTTCAATATAGATATAATTATCCCTATATCATTTAGCTATTTTATTGTCTTCCAAGAAATACTATCTTTGTACTATAGTTCAGATTATTTTAGCTCAGACCTCTGATTTATTATTGTTTGTGGTATTATAGATTATGCATTTTATTTGTTATCATTTATGGTTTTTATTATTGGAAATTGTATTTGATGTAGTTTATGGTCTTTTATCTTGGACTAATGATGTGATATAGTTAAGTTATTCTATCTTGGACCTTTTATGTGATATAATTTAAGGTATTCTAGCTTGGATATTTTATGTGTTGTAGTTTAGGGTCTTGTAGCTTGGTCCTTGATAAGATATTTCATTTAAAGCATTCCCTCTAGGAATTGATTAATGAATATGGAATGGGGATGACATGATAGGGGGGACCCAAAACACCCTATGGTTCTGGGTTCTTCAATAGTTCTTTGAGGACTCATGAGGATTGGAGTCCCTTTCGTGTAAGGAAGAGATACCATTGGTTAGTAGTTCAAATACCTAATGTATCACTAGTATGTCCAAACAAAGGGGTATCCACTCTTTTCTAAGGTTCATGGAACATTTGGGGGGGATATTGGTTAAGGGAAGAACAATAAGGATGTTAGATCCACCTATATAGTTGGAGTATGGGTGATATAATTCTTAACCCAAAATGCTTGAGTTAGTAGATATGGGATTGGGAAAACATGTTGAAGATGACCCATAATACCCTAAGGAGAAATGTTCTACCATAGTGACACTAGGACCCGTGAGGATTGGAGTTCCTTTCTTGTAAAGATAGATGCCTATAATTTTTAGGCTAAATCCATTATGAATGGGTCCAAAGGGAGTATATGTATGGCCAGGTATAGTTGATTCTTACACTTATTCAAAAGAAATGGAAGATTTTAAAAGACATAGGAATCTGACCAATGTAGTCAAATATGGAAGAAAATATATCCAGAAAGGGCTTTAATGAACTAAGGAAATTAAGCTCTTTTGTTATAAAGTCTGATCCATATTAACTGTTGTTTCTAATCAAATGGTGAGGTCCATCGAAGTTTTAGGATTTGAGTGTCTCATTTTTTTTTTGAGAAAGGGTAAAAACATAGGGAAATAATATCAAGGATGCCAAATTCACTAGAATGGTCAAATTAAGGGAATTATAAATAAATTTACAAATAAATCATGTCATGTGGAAGGTATGATAGAATTATGTCCAGAATGAAACGAAACACCCTCAGGTGCTGGGTTATTCCATGGTTAATCAAGGATCTCAAGAATCAAATTTCCTATTAAACATGGACTAGATGTCTCTGGTTGGTGGTTTTAATCCTTTATACATCAATAGAATGGCCAAGATGAGATATCTCTTTTCCTTTACATGGTCTATGAAAGGGTTGAGGTGAAGGCACTCAAATCAGAAAGTATTATTTATGTAAAATGTAATATTCATGGAAGGTTTGAGTACCCTAAAAGTTATGTCACTACCTAGTGAACACATTATTGGGGCAAGGAGACGTGAAAACCCATTACTCTAAATTTTTCATGGGCCAAAGGTCCAAAGATCATAGAGAGTATTCAAATAGCACTAAAAATATTACCTATGACATTTATGTCTTATTTACACTACTGGGAAGTTGGGTTTTCCCAACGCTTGTATACCAACGGTTCTGTAGAAACATTGGTATATGGGTCATTTACTAATAGTTTATTCAAACCGTTGGTAAAGGTAGTTTTAGTGAAAGATTTCCCAACAGTTTGAGGAAACTGTTGGGAAATCCACAACATTTGCACCCTTTACAAACAGTTTGTACAAACTGTTGGTAAAGGCCATGATTATCCCAACGGTTTTTAATAATTGTTGGGAATGGTCCCCCAAAATATGATTACATAGATGAACATAACTCATTTCCCCTAATCTCTCATTTCCCCTGATTTCCAGAATCCCCCGCGCGCAGGTGAACCCTAACCCGAGGTCTTCCATCCATTCGGTTGCAACTCCCCCATCCAAGTTAGACACCTTAAACCTCTTCCCAATTATAGACATAGAAGCCCTCTTCCCACAATTTATCCATTTATTTCAATATCTACAAAGATCACGTCATTATTCCCTATTTCTAGGGATTTTGGAAAATTTTATGATTCACACAATTTGATATTGAATAAATGAGTAATACTTGATTGGTAGATGTCTGTGAGTATATAAAAGATGGTTATCAACTATCCCTTAAAAATATTACTATTTTTTGTTATTTATGATGTGTATAGTATCATTGATATACTTTATTATAAATCTTAAATTTAAAATTAAATGTTTCAATCTATACTTAATGAAATTAAACCTCTTTTCGATCCATGAACAACCTATTAGTGTATAAGCCTAAAATTTATCTACCAATGGGGTGCGCGTGACTTGGGAATGTTTTCCCCCAAATACCCAGCACCACACCTCCCTGTAGGTCTGATTTCAGACCTAATACAGACCTCCTCCTGACATATTCACAGCCACGAAATACCTTCCAGCCGAAGATCCTTCTTCAATCAAAGAAATTTTTATTTATACACTTCAAATTGGTTTGTGTTATCTTAGTTTTAGTGTTCTTTCTCTTATTATTTTATGTTTGATGTTTTGATTTCAGTTCAATTAGAGTTATTACTGTTGGAGTACTGAACTCTTTGTTTGTTTTATGTATTTTTGTTCTAAACTTCATACATCGTAAATGGTTGGTTTAGTGGGGTTTGTTTAGTGTAGGGGGTAAAGTGTTTGTTTTATTTTTTTTGTTTAGTGGGGGTGGGCTATCCAGGTGGGGGTGTGGGCTATCCAAGGGGGGTGGGGGTGGGCTGTCCTGGAAACCTCATACACCCTAGACAGCCCCCCACTCCTGCAAATCCCCCCTCCAAACCTCGCCCGACCCCCTGGACATCACCGCCACCCCATGGAGAGCCCACCATCCCCCTGGACACCTCGTACCCCTCTATACATCTCCCACCCCCACCCCCGTGGACAGCCCGCCCACCCCTGGACACCCCTTACCCACCTGGACAGCCCCACCACCCCCGTGGACATCCCTCCCACGCACCCCATACCCCCTGGACATCCCCGCCCACCCCCTGGACACCCCCTCCTCCCTTGGACATCCCCCACCCCCATGGACAACCTTCCCACCCCACTGGACACCTTTTATCCCTTTGACATCCCTGCCACCTCTGCCACCCACCTGGACAGCCCGCCCACCCCCTAGACATCTCGTACCCCCTGGAAACCCCCCCCCCCACCACTAGAAATACCCCACCCCCTAGAAACCCCCACCCCCTGTACAGCCTCACCACCACTATGGAATGCCATCCCACACCCCTGGACAACTCGTATCCCCTTGGATAGCCCCCCGCCCTCCACCCTTGTGGACAGCCCCCCCCCCCCCCCAAACACCCGCCCACCACCCTCCAGACACCCCCATCCCCCCGGACACCCCCTCCCCATCACCCAATAGAAATACCCCCCACCCCCACCACCCCCTTGGCACCCCGACCCCATTGGACAGCCCCGCCACCCCTGTGGACAACCCAACTACCCCCGTGGACAGCCCGCTCCCCCCCCCCCCCCCGGAACAGCCCGCCCACCCTCCTGGACACCCCGTACCCCCTGGACATCCCCACCACCCCATGGGACCCCCACCCACCCACCCAAGATGCCATGTACCCCCTGGACAGCACTGCCCACCCCCTGGTCACCCCGCTCACGCCCTTGGACAGCCCGCCCACCCCTGGACTCCCCCTACCCACCTGGATAGCCCGACCACCCTCGTGGACAACCCACCCACCTGGACACCCGACCCCCTAGACATCCCCCCACCAACTGGACACCTCTGCCCCCCCTGGATGGCCCCTCCACCCCCTGGACACGCCACACCCCCTTCGACACTCCTTCCCCCTTGGGAAATGTATGTGATCACTCAAATTATCTACTAAAATATAAAATTTATTCTATCTAAAATTTAATCAACTCCTAAATAATTCTCCTCCACAAGTTTGCATGATCTTGTATACTCATTTATAGTTATTCATAGATATTTTGTTATAAATATAGTATTTTTTTTGTCATTTATATTATAATTCTCATATAGAGTAGTGTGTCAGTTATGGTTTCATATAAAGTGAACAATTATCGTTTACTTAAATATATTTTCTATGAAACTTCAATCTTATTGAATTTATTTTGACCAAATGATTTATAACAATAATTTTTTTTACATAATGGATAAAAGTTGGATGTATGAAAATGATCGTATCTAAAGTGGTTTTCAAAAAAATTGGAGAACTTTTTAGATTTTTCATTTCACATTGCTTTAGATAGTGGTCGCATACAATGCCCATGTTCCATTTGTGTTGGAAGACCTTGGTTGAGTCGTGAATAATTCAGCTACCACATAACCAAATATGGTTTTCAAGGAAACTAATATATGTGGTATC
Source organism: Viscum album (assembly GCA_963277665.1). Taxonomy (NCBI): domain Eukaryota; kingdom Viridiplantae; phylum Streptophyta; class Magnoliopsida; order Santalales; family Viscaceae; genus Viscum; species Viscum album. The sequence goes on from OY728155.1 coordinate 1,915,602,258, forward strand.
ACATTGGGGAGAAAATAAAATCGCAAATTGCTGATGATCTTAATGAGAGAACTGGAGTAGAGAATTTGTTATATGACCTGTTTCCATTTATTCATCATCATGAAAAAGAATGGATTCTAACCCAAGAATACATCGATATGAGTACACATGATGTGTCTAATGAAAATGATGATGTAGTCAGAGTGAAAAAAATTGAATGATGCTTCCACGACCCCAGTATATCGACAATGCGATAAAATGAAAAAGCTGAAATTTTTAATCATATTGTTTTAAAGTAAAACTATGAATGGGATTTATAATATAGAAATCGATTACATTATTAAATTCTTGAAGCATTTACTTTCACATGATGCAAATATTCCCTCAATCCACTATATGGCATGGAAGTTAGTTGAAGAACATGGATTTTCAAGAAACAAAATTCATGTTTTCCGGAAAGATTGCAATTTATTTTGGGAGGAAACCTCTAATCAAAATGATTGTATAAAATGTGGAACATCCCACTGGAAGTCAAAATATGATGGAACACCATTCTGCGGGCCACATAAAGTAATGCGGCACTTTCAATTGATCCCCAGACTCCAGAATCTTTGTATGTCTTATGAAATATCAATAAAAATGGTATGGCATGATACCGAGAGAAAGAAGACTAATTATGAGTTGGTTCACCCTACAGATGGATTTGCATAGAAGAGATTTGATGCTTGATATCTTGATTGTGCAGTTGATGTGTGTAATGTGAGGTTGGGTCTTTCATGTGATGGTTTTAATCCGTTTGGGCAGATGCTTACTTCGTACATCACATGGCAAGTTTTTATACACATTTATAATCTTCCCCCCATTGTTGTGTATGAAACAACTGTTCACTTTCATCAGTATACTCAAATCTGGCCCTTCTGATCCCGAAATTGATATTGACATATACATTCAACCATTAATAAAGGAGTTAAAATCTTCTTTGGGATGTGGGTATGTGAACATATGATGCATATTCAAAAGGCATATTTCAGGTGTGTGCTATGCTTATGTGGACGATCAATGATTTTACGGAATATATAATGATGTCTGAATGGAGAATGTAGGGAAAGCTGTAATTTCCTATTCTTATAAAGAATAAACAATCCATGTGTCATTTGTGACATATAAGAGTCAACCCCGCCTCAATCTAAGGCACGGTGTGGCCGGTATCAGTCAATGTCTCTCTCTTTTGTATAAAATGGACACTGTTTTAACTAAAAACAGTAGACATTTGGAAAACTGACCAAACGTATTAAAATTGTGTTGATACATTATCAAAAGGATCCATGGGACATTTTTGATGTGTACGAGTCAAACTCCTCTCAATCCAAGGGACGATGTGGCTGTTACCACTCAAAGTGTCTCACTTTTATTTTAAATGGGCAACATTTTAAGTGAAAACAACAACATGCATACATAAAACCGACCAAACACATTCAGATTCTGTTGATGCTTTATGAAAATGATCAATGGGTTATTTGTAACATGTATGAGTCAATTCCACCTCAATAGGAGGTACGGTGTGGCTGTTACCACTCAAACTGTCTCACTTTTATTTGAAATGGACTGGATTTTAAGTGAAACCAACAACTTTCATATGGAAAACCTACCAAACACTTTTTTATTGTATTAATAATTCATGAAAATGATCCATGGGTCATTTGTGACGTGTAAGAGTCAACTACGCCTCAATCCAAGGTATGGTGTGGCCGGTATCACTCAAAGTGTCTCACTTTTATTTGAATTGGAAAACATTTTATGTGAAAACAACAACTAGCATGGGGAAAACTAAACAAACATATTATTATTGTGTTGATACATTAGGAAAATGATCCATGGGTCATTTTTGATGTTTAAGAGTCAACCCTGCCTCAATCCGAGGCACAGTGTGGCCGGTACCACTCAAAATGTCTCACAGTTCTTTGAAATGGACAATATTTTAATTGAAAACAACAACTTGAAAACGAGAAACCAACCAAACGCATTCTGATTCTATTGATACACTATTACAACATTAAATGGGGAATTTTTGATGTGTACGAGTCAACGCCACCTCAATACGAGGCACGGTGTGGCCGATACCACTCAAACTGTCTCACTTTTATTTGAAATGGACAGGATTTTTAGTGAAAACAACAACTTGCATACGGAAAACCGACAAAACGTTTTCTGATTTTATTGATACTTTAGAAAAATGATCCATGGGTCATTTTTGATGTGTATGAGTCAACCCTGCCTTAGTCCGATGCATGGTCTGGCCAGTATCATTCAAAATGTCTCTCTTTGGTTTAAAATGGACACTGTTTTAAGTTAAAAAACCGACATTCAGAAAACTGACAAAACATATTCTGATTGTGTTGATACTTTAGCAAAAGGATCCATTGGACATTTGTGACGTTTACTATTAAATATGTTCTCAATCCAAGGGACATTTTGGTCATTACCACTCAAAATGTCTCACTTTTATTTGAAATGGACAACATTTTAAGTGAAAAGAACAACTTTCATACGGAAAACCGAACAAACACATTTGGATTCTGTTTATTCTTTATGAAAATGATCTGTCGGTGAATTGTGACTTGTATGAGTAAACTCCGCCTCAATCCAAGACACAGTTTGGCCGATACCACTCAAACTGTCTCACATTTATTTGAAATGGATTGGATTTTAAGTGAAAACATCAACTTTCATATGGAAAACCAAAAAAATGTATTCTGATTGTATTGAAACTTCAGGAAATCATTGCATGGGTAATTTTTGACGTGTAAGAGTCAACCCTGCCTCAATATGAGGCATGGTGTGGCCGATATCACTCAAAGTGTCTCTTTTTTCTTTAAAATGGACATTGTTTTAAGTAAAAACAACAGAAATTTATAAAACCAACCTAACGTATTCTAATTGTGTTGATATTTTAGCACAAGGATCCATGGGATATTTTTGACGTGTAAGAGTCAACCCTATCTCAATACGATGGATTTTTTGGCTGGTACCACTCAAAGTGTCTCACTTTTATTTGAAATGGACATCATTTTAAGTGAAAAAAACAACTGTCATAAGGAAAACAGGCCAAACACATTCAGATTCTGTTGATAATTTAGGAGAACTATCCATCAATCATTTGTAATGTGTACGAGTCAACCTCTCCTCAATCCAAGGCATGGTGTGGCTGGTACCACTCAAACTGTCTCACATTTATTTGAAATGGAAAGGATTTTAAGTGAAAACAACAACTTGCATACGGAAAACCAACCAAACATATTCAGATTGTGTTCATAATTTAGCACAAGGATCCATGGTCCAGACTCACACAATCCAGATCTCATGTGAGGAACTCTTAACCCTATTCTAAAACACTTGACATTTAATATGCCAATCCCATCCTCAATCAATGGGTTCTAGGACCAAACCAAAGTCCCTTTGGGAACCCAATACCAAAGATATAATTGAATATACATACCCACTACCAAAAATTGAGACTCATCTCACACCAAACTCAAGAGACCAAATTACAATTAGCCACATACCCCCTTATTCCAATTGAAAATTCTATGAAAAACATGTAGGCTATTCTGGTAACCCATCTCATTTGTCGAGATTAGACATTGTTTCCCACTAACTCATCAGGAACCATTTATACATGGATACAAAGTCATTAGAGGAATATTAACATCCCATGTGATTCCTATAACTCATCTTAGGTATAATCACATGACCACTACCATTTTCTATCTTATGGGTATCATGATATTGTCCACTCTACCCAAGTTTTTATGTTGGTTTTATGATACTCAACCTAATACCATGAGTAAACATCCCATGTGCTTCCTATAACATGTAAGATTTTTCACTTGTGTGTATTGGTGATGTGGTTTGATTGAGGAGTGAATTCTAAATTTTGATTAATGTTATGCGTGTTGTTGCTTTTCAATTCTAAATTTCTGAATTCTAGATGTATTGGATTCTGGATGTATTGGTAATGAATTCTAAATTTTATATATTGTTATGTGTATTGGATTATGGATGTATTGGATTTTAATTTTGTATGGGTGTTATAGGTGGTATTTCTTTTCAGTTATGGATGTATTGGATTGTGGATGTATTGGATTTTGGAATTTTTTTCTTGTGTTGTGGTTTGAGTGAGGAATAAATTTTAAATTTCTAAATTTTTGAATTATGGATGAATTTTATACTTCCCATGTAGGCTTTTGGATTCTATCTGTTTATGTGTTCTTGCAAGTTATGGAGAGTTTCAGGTTGGAGGGGGTTGCTGGCTGCTGTGGAGATGCAGCAGATATATACCAATGGTTTTCAAAACTATTGGTATAACAATTTGATTTATATTATAACAACGGTTTTGTTATAACCGTTGGTATAAACTTTTACCAATAGTTTCTAAAACCACTGTTATATGCCTTGGATGAATATTGTACACTATATACCGACTCTTTAGAACAATTGTTATAAGGGTAATGTATACCAACGGTGTGTGAAGCCGTTGGTATATCTCTTACATTGACACCTATACCAGCAGTTTACACAGAACCATTGGTATAAGCCTTGACCCATGTCTTACATGGCCACAGTTTAGGAAACCATTGGTATATAATATAAGAACACTTTCTAGGCCTTTACCAATGGTTTTTAACCATTTGTAAAGGGTATAATTCTAGTAGTGTTATTTTTGAGTTAATTTTTTCCTAAACTTTGGAGATTAAGAGTTTAGTGAGTGAAGACTTAAGTTTTTCTTAGGCTACCATTTTTTGTTTTTCAACTCGAAAAATTTTGTCTCTCTTTATCATGAAGTTTAAGATCATTTGATTTGGACAATTATAGGATAGTATTTAAGTTCATATAGCTTTTAAGAAAGTTTTGATAGCTTAATGTCATTTGAACATAGACCTGATTTGGGGGATGTCGTAAAATATCCCTATTAGGATACCCAGGTTCAAGATCACTCTAACATCCTTTTGATAAGAAGAAGAAAATGTAATAAATTATGGCTATTGGTTATTATTTAATGAGTAAAGATAAGGTACAATCATACTAGGGATGACCCAGAACCCCCTCAGGTGATGAGTTCCACCATGGTGACACTAGGCTCAAAAGAATCCTAAATCCCTCTATAATGGGCCAAGATGTCTCTGGTTGGTGGTTATAAGCCCTTATTCACCAATAACATGTCCAAAATGAGATATCTCTTTTTATTTTCATGGGCCATGATAGGTTTGCAGCATCTGTAAGCGCTCATGACATAATGTGTAGTATTTAGATTCAGGTTCTTTTAAATATTGAGAGAGCACCAAGTACTTTGGTTGGACATGGTAAGGTTGTTAGGATCCTTTGAAAATGAATGATAATGGGTGATGGACTCATCATTTTAGAATCATGTAATCGGTACGTACGTGCTTCTGTGTAGTCTAACATCATGTAGTAAGGAAAACTTTGTTGAACAGTTGTAATGTCATGTGACCAAGACATTTTCCTTACAGTTTATTGACATATAGTAAGGATGTATTTGTTGCGAATTTTGAATGTCATGTAATAAGGATGTTTTCATTACATTTTAATTTCATGAAGTAAGGACATGAGAATCGACATGAATAATTGTTCAAGATATATTACATGAAAAATTAGAACACACATATATCTAATTCATAAGTGGGAAAATGGTCTTGTATGGATCATCCCCTATGCACTTGGGCATATTTTTTAATTAGTTTTTGTGTATGGTACCATTATTAGAGATCTAGGAGTAACTATGTATCCTATGATGGAAGGAATTAATCCATATATATTCCTGAATGAGAAACTCTCTACGTGGGTCTGACCCATATGCAGAAGTGGTAATTTTATCTATTGATTGTTATAGCTTGGCCCCAAATTAAAGATATGGGAATCATAACATATCTCTTGTGATGATATGAATCAAGACACATATAGTAATCGAGGAACTTTGTAGTTTAATGTCATATAAAAAGGACCTAGGTCTCCGGATGTGAACATGGGTATTGTATCTATACTCAAATATGGAATTATGGGTGTCACAACATATCCCATGGTAATAGGAATCAATCAATACATAATTCTTAAGGATGAGACTTCTTTTATAGGTATGGATAATAAGAAAAGAGGGGGAATTTTTATTTTTGTTGCAACTAGACCCAGGATTGATGATCCATACCTCACTTCATATCTTGTGATGTTAGGAATCATGTCACACGTAGTTCTTGAATGGAGGTGTCTTAGACCAACCCTTACAATACCAGGACTCTCGGGTGAGGTCCATAAGGATGTGTAGTTTTATGTTATAAAACTGACATCAATTGTTTATTTTAACATCATGTATAAATAACTCATGGTATGCCTCTTAAGGTTTTAAATTCTGGATTGTGAAGAACCTGTAACACCCATGATTTGTTATTTATTTATTTGTGGAATCCATTACTAAAATTCATTAGCTCATTTGATCTATACTTGGTGTGGGAAATAAGTAATGGAGATTGTTAATCTCACCATTAAAAGGAAATTAAATATAGGATAGGTTCATTTCCCATCATGTGGTGGATGGAAAAAGATATAGGCTCGAGGCATCCCAACGTATCTCTTTGTGATGAGAATCAAGTCATGCATATTTTTAGAAAACCCATGTAGTTTAATGTCATGTAGAAAGGGAATCATTAATTAAATTTAACATATTTGGTTAAGTATGGTTGTCATGTAATTTAACGTATAGTCAGTGAGAATTAAGATGAACCAATATGGATCCGTGAAATTTAACATCATGGGGTGAGGAAGTATGTTATGAAATTTAACATCATGATGTAAGGTAGAAAATCACCGGACATGATAGAAAAGGATTATTATGGCTAGACCCAAGATTACAGGTTCTATAATCACTATGTATTTTATTATGGTAGTAGTCAATCCACGCATACTTCTTGGATGAATAGAGTCCTTATTCCATGATTAATCTCACATTGGAACAGGGGTAGTTAATCCTTTCTTCACACAGATCTATCTTGTGTACAGTGATTTATTAGTGAGATGGTGCTTCTTGTGAAATTTATCATTATGATGTGATGAAATGCTTTGTAAAATTTAGTTTCATGTTTTTAGGACATGGTATGTTGTGTTGATTAATGTCTTTCTTCCAAGACATGAGATGCTATGTAGCTTAACATATTTTTTGATGGAGAATTTGAATCATTTAAACATCATGTGATCAGTACTTCTCTATATTTTTTAACCTCATGTGGTAGGGAAATACCTTCATAGATTAACATTATTTGGTCAGTATTAACTTCTTATAATTTTACATGATGTGGTTAATATGAACTTATTATAGTTTAAAATCATGTGGTTAAGACAAAATCTATATAGTTTAAAATCATGTGGTTAAGAGAAACACTGAATAGTTTAAAATGATGTGGTTAAGATGAAATATATAGAGTTTAATGTCATTTCATTAAGATTAACTCTTTATAGTTTAACATTATGTGGTTATTATGAACTTAATATAGTTTAAATTGATGTGGTTAAATAAAACTACCTTCATTTTAACTTAATGTGGTTAAGATGAACTCTATAAAGCTCAAAATCTTATGGTGAGGAAGAACTCCGTACAGTTCAATAAAAATTAGTTAGTTTTAACTCTATATAATTTAATATATTGTAGTTAATATTAACTCTGTATCATTTAACATCGTGTGTTTATGATGAACTTTGTGCATTTTAACATCACGTGGTTAAGATGGACTATTGAACTCCATTTTTGAAATGTTTGGGATCTCGTAATTGGAAGTGGAAATGGGTCTAATCCTATTTGGGAGGATTCTTCTATCTGACACTCTGTATATCTTCTAGTCAGACGCTTCTTCATCAAGGCTATATGTCTTTACCTAGGTAGACCATAGAGGTTACCTCTCTAGGTCACATGATAACTTCTTTGAAGTGTTACTAATGATTCATTGGGGGGACTATACATGTTTAATGTTGGTATTGTGATAATATTTCAATATGAAGTTGCCTAATATTTTGTATCACTTATTTATAGAAAGGTGCCTGATGTTTTTGAGCACCGATTTATACTAATGTGTCTGGGAAAGGGTAGTATTTTCTTGTCTATTAGAGATATCACTATAGGGAGGATGACTATGGAATATGTTAGGATTTGAGCCCCACAATCTATCTATACACTAACACAAGAAGAACTATCATAGTAATGATCACATCCTGCTTTGGTTGAAGAGTTGACGGACCCTTGGGGTGTTGATAATGTGTCTAAAGAAAACTCAATGACACTTGGAATTGAGCAGATTAGGGGTATGATCCTCACTCTATGTCTTGGTCAGGATATTTATTCATTCTTTTTGGGTGATTATGGATATAATATAGTTCTTTTATGGCTTCCAGCATCTGCTGAAAACCATTTTGTGTTGTGGAAATATGAGCCCACTTTTGTGAAGCTACTATAGTACACCATTTAGCTTCTATGACAGGGGTATGAGCCTATCTCGAGGTTTGTGCCATTATTACTTGGTGATCCTCTAATAGAATGAGGATATAATCTGAATCTGGTTAACTTGGAATATTCCACTAGTCTTCTCTTACAAGAGTATGAGCCCATCACAAGTCATGTGCATCTCTCACTAGGTGAGACCCATTTGGAATGGTAATATGACCCAGTCAAAGTATGCATTCCCTGTCAAAATATGTTGATGAACCTCTAGAATGGGAGTAGGGATATTAGACTATTCTTATATGATGGAGGGATATTTGAGTAGATTTTTAGTAGAAATATGGTCCTGTATTGTAACGTCTTCCACTCTCACATGGAGAACTTTGGCCCAAACATAGATATGAGCCCAGTCCTAAGCCTTTGGAGTATGCCAGTGGTCATATTTCGATAGGTATATGATCATATCCCAAGGCATGTTCCACTATATATTAGTAAGACTTATCCATAAAGGGGATATGATCTCAATCATTGGTAATTGAAAAATTTCACCATTCATTTGTGACAAGAATAAGAGCTTGTCCTAAGGCATTTTCCACTCTCAACTACTGATCCCTAATTGTAACAGGGATGTAATCCCAATCCTAATGCTGTTTCATTTATCGATATATGTTGATAATCCTCTTGTATAGAAACAAGGATATTTTCTAACTCTTGAGTAGAAACATGTTCATACTGATTAGAGTTTTGTTCTACTCTGGATATCGAGATAGGAATATATGCCTATCCCCAAATATTCACTAATATATACCTTTGAAGCTTCGCTTTTTTTGTTATACAATACTAGAACTTCAACAGGGTATGTACCAAAATTTATGTTGGTACACTCTAACCTACTAGGATATGATGGTCTATGCCTTTTATTGAAGTGGGGATAAACTCGCACTTTTGATGTTCTTATGACACTGTAATATGCTGATTGAATTTATAAATTATTGTCTGTATTTACAAATACCCCATACTCGCTAGTCAAATACGATGGAAGAATTTTTTTGAACTATCAGGGGTATGTGCCTTCTTTCTTTGGTCCATATATCATCCCATTTAACAATGTGCCCTTGATTATAAAATATGAATGTTTTGGTAGGTGACCTATTATAGAACTCCCCTATAATATGACTAACTGTACTAGACATTTTGTTATATAGATGGGATCTAGATTTTAATGTATTCTTGGTGCTCCTAAAAACTATAATTTTCACCTCATACTGACGATGTCTCCGAGAGATTGAAATGTATCACATTTTATTATCCTAAAACTTGTTCTTTTTCTATTTATTTTATCATCATACGGTAAGCACATGAATATTGGTGTTTGTGCCAAGATATAGTGTCTAGTAATCCCTACATATCTCATTTGGATTAGAATCAAATTTTTTATAGTTCTAGAAATACCCATGCAGTTTAATGTCATGGGGAAAGGACATCAGTCGTACAGTTTAACCAATTATGGTAAGGTCAGGAATATAGGTGTCTGGGCTAGGATATAATATCTAGGTTTCCATACATATATTATTAGGTTGAAAATAAATACATACATAGTTCTATATAAACCCACACATTTTAATGTCATACAGAATGGAAATCATCTATGTAGTATAACATATTTCTGTAAGGATGTCAATATAGGCGTCAAGGCTAGGTTATATGATATAGGTGTCCTTGTATATATCATTTGGATGAGAATTAATCCATACGTTGTTCTGGAAAACCCAAAAACTTTAATATAGTTTTTAAAAGAAATCCGTTGTACAGTTTGACCTCTTGCATTACGGATGTGATCTATACAATTTTACAACTTATGGTACATATGGTGGCCATGATGTTTAATGTCTTAGAGTAAGGACATGTTCCATGAAGTTTATTTCCATGTGGTATGGGTGATGGACATGCTGTTTAACATCTTCAAATAAGGATGTTGTGACAACCTATCAAGAGGTTGGTTCTTCTTGTGGAGATTGGATAACTCTTACAAATATTTCATTAGTTTCAAGATCCTTCAACTTTATCATCCCTACACTTACCTATATCTCCAAACAATCTTTCAAGATAAATCATATCTCTATTGTATTCCTGAGACTTCGATTGTAGGGGAAATGATTTTCATATCATACCATCCCTTCCACATTCGGTTTCCTTGTTCCTAGAGTTCTATTAATCCATTTTCCATAGCATAGTCGAAATACATAAGGGCATGAATTGTTTGGAAATAATAGGTTTTTTTCAATCATTCATTGAAAATGACTTTTATCTCGGGAATGTAGGTGTATCATTCTTTGTTATACGAATATATAATCTTATTCATATTGATCAGATGACTGGAGTTGGCATTTAAGTGCTGATGGTTCCAATATCCACATGCCCATCTATAGTTAAAGATAGAATTTAAAGGAAAAGAAACCTTCTATTGTTTTCCTAATACATTGATTATAGAGAAAATGATTTTTAGGGCCTACCATCCTTACCTCCCTCTACATTCTCATCCTAGGGATCTCTCTTAAACCATTTTACATGGATTATTTTAAATACCTTGGAACATGTTTTAATTGGATGGAATGTATTTTTCATTGTTTGTGTTAAAGAGATGGGAGGGCAGGGTACATCTCTTGCATGTTATCTATACCTCCATTTATGTGGGTGTATGGATGATTATATATAATTGGGTATAGAGTCTTTGTATTCATTGGTTCATCGGAAGATTCTAAAGCATTGGGGGTCTTCTATGACATAGACTCTTCCCACTAATTAAAATATACTAAGTCTCCTAGAGGTTTTTTGGAAACATTTGAGGTCTGATGGTTCCCAGAATATCCCCGATGAGGAGGTGGACAATAATTAAATTCACCCATCCCTTTAGGATAGGGACATTTGGAAAACATTATAGATTTTTCTCGATGATGGGATGAAAAATATGAATATTCCCCCATAACTGTGGGATGGGGCACTTCACTACATGGAGGTATTCCATAGGCAGATATTAGTACATCATCCTAAAGTAAATATCATTGGAGTATTGTGACAATTATTTCTCAAGGATCCCTATTATATCATTAAAATTATGCGATCTGTTATTATATATAAATTTCCTTATCATCTTCAAGGGGATGACTTGTATAAACCTTGAAAACACCCTCTTATATGTTGGTGATTGGGAAGGTTGTGGTCAATAGGTCTTCTAACAAGGATCCTAGAGATCGAATCCACTACTAAAATTTTCCATAAGTTTTTTTATCATTACCCTATTAAATACCTACAAGGTCAGTAGCACCTTTTTGGATTCCTAAATGATAATGTTGAGCCATTACTAACCTATTCTTGGGGAAGAAGGTAGGTCGGCCTCTTGTCACTCATATGACTGCATGAGGGTATGATGATACTCTTCAAGAGTGTGCTCGTTTAGATCTAAGGAGGAATATTAAAATATTATTTATATCATATTAACTTATACATAATTAGGGTATTTCTCCTCCTTGATGGAGTATCTCGTTATCCAGGTCGGTTCCTGGAATACCGTTTCATAGATCGATGTCCATGATACTAGTTTAGGGGTTGATGACCATGGTACAGTTTCCGGGGATGGTACCCATGATAGTTTTTGATGTTTTAGTTCCCATGGTACAAATTGAGGGTTTTATTACCATGTTAAATATGATCCTAAGGTAAAATATGATTGACATTCCCTAATCCAAATGGGATGGGGTGCTTCCTAGGATTACAAAGCCACAAAGGCTTGTTGTGATGAAGTAAGAAGCTTCTGGTTAGTGATGATCTTTGTTTGAATATGGAAAATTATTAGGATTAACTACTAGGACTTATAAATATTTTCATTATCAGTTATATAATACTTATATGGTTCTTCATTGTTTGGATACCCCTAGTGGGATCTCTTGTTGGGTTCCCCAAATTAGATAGTTGGTGTAGGAAAAACCTATTCTACAGATCCTTGTGGAATTATCGTCGCATGTCAGTGATGATTAGTATAATGTATGGGATCCCTCTTAGGAATATCTCGAGTTACTGAGTTGAAATTATGATTTTCCTCATCCACCTCTCTGATATATGTAAGGTATGACCTGCTATTATCTAGGGGTAATCACCCAATTTGGTTGAATATAAAATCAAGGGACACATCCTCTTCGGTGGACTATCATTTGAAATGAAGCTAGTGGTAATTTTTCCTCTAATATATTCCATGATCTGATTATAGATTTGCGATGGAGCTATTAATGTGGTAATCCAAAACAAAAATTTTCATAAACTGGTACTAGGAGTGGTGTATCAGTGACATCATACAACAAGGCCTTTGGGCCAAAGCATATTGTCAAGCAATCTTTAAATCTGTTGGCACATTTGATGATTTCAGTTTGATTTTGAAGAATCTGGAAAGTCTTGGAGTCGAAACCTAGACACCATATCAGTGTAGTATCATATATAAGAGAACATGTTCAATCAATAACTTCAGCGATTTAAATGAAAACGAGGTGGTACCTTCTTGTTTATGCAAGGTTTAGTGCTATTAAAAGAAACATGTCATGTTTTCAATTTTGTTTTGTGACAAGTACAAAACAAACTGGACCTGATAATAATTGGACAATCAATCTTTTTTAACCTATTAAAGGGATAACTCAGTTAAAGGAATTCGCATTGGTTTTTCCCTTTTATTTTTTTGGAAAGAAACATGGAAGAGATTCACCTAATGGTTTGATTGTGGGGGTTTTAATGCCTTGATCAATCACTCACATTGGGGTATCCATTTGTTTACTATTCCCAAAAAACACCCAATGGTTTCCACATCTATAACTAAGTGCACACATGCTTTGCAAAATAAAGGTGGTCTTTTGGGGTCTCACGCCCAATGACACATAGGAGCTCACATTGGTCGAGAGGATGGGAGGTCTAGATCATCACAACTATTTGAGGAAAATTGTTTCCTCATCCAAGAAACTCTTATAGATTTAATACATGTTCATCAAATCCTTCCCAAAACCTGATATGGGAGTTTTAACCTTGTGTCTATGACTTAATTACAAACATGTGTCGACATGAACAATTTCATGGATATCCCATGTTCTCTATCACTCTCTTATTTTTTTATGATGCTTTAGGTTATGACAATATTTGGGAAATCTTGAGATTATTTCCATCTAGTAAGGCGGTTGTTATCATTAATATGGGATTGGGAATCTACGAGGTGTCCTACATATTCATTGAAAAATGAATCAAATCCCACATAGATAGTTTGGCATAGTTTAAGGTCATGTGTCTCGACTGATGCATGCTATTTAATATCATGTTATAAGGATGCTAATTTAGTTCTCCATACCCGATGTGGAATCCTACATATCCTATTTCAAATAGGAATCATATTAAACATAGTTCTCATTCTAGAATCATTGTTGTGAGATATAAAACCATCATGTCCTTACATGGGACTTATGAAAAAAAAAACTTCCTTGAATTGATTTATCAGGTGTATGTCCCTTTGAGAAGAGATGGGATGTAATCTGACATACACCTCATTTATGATCCCACACAGTGTAATTCAAATGATTCTATTAGTATAATTATTTTCAAGAACTAATCCAATGTCATTAATGCTCAGTGTGTGAAAAAAAAGGCTGTAGAAGATTTCAGGCTTTGCATGGTAGAATATCCATATGGGGATGATGCATTTTACCCTTTGAGAGGCATGATTACACATCTAATTTAGGATATGGTTTTGATGCCATGATATTGAAATTTTTTCTACAAACCCAGTTTTATAATTGAAATTATAGTTTTCATAGTTCAGTTCCCCCCCCCCCAGACCCATTGAGGGGTTTTAGGTACTCAGGGGAATGATCAGGAATGATACCTAAAATGAGGTTTCTGTATAATCCAACTTATCATCCTGTTATAGATGAGGAAGGATGATAGATGTATAGGAGATAGAGGGAATTACAACAAAGTGGATTCTTAAGGGAACTTGGGCCTTAGAAAGGCATCCTATGTATCATGTTGGATAGGAATTAGAGTTATCTTAGTTTAGTTCCCTATTAACCCATTGATGTGATAAGGTCAATAATAATTATATGTGAAATATTTTCATCCCTAAGGTTTTTTGAATTTTAGGGGATTGTACAAGGATATATTCCCTTTAATCAGGGCTTACACACTGAGAATTATCTTAGGCAAACACATCATCTATCAAATTATAGATAATGAAATATGATGAACATGACAGGTCTACTGGATTTGATTAGAATTACATAGAGGTATCTCCTTAGAGAATTTCACGAATAGGGTTGTAGGAGTGTGTAACCCTATCCCATTAAGGATTCCTCCTTTATATAGAGGGAAGGAGGTCGAAGATTGTTGACCGAGGTCCACTTGGCATAAGTCGCAGTTTCTCTACTAGATAAAGAAGAAATGTCTTAGGGGATTTTCTTGACATGTCTTGTCTACCTAATATATATGTCTAGGGTGTCATCCTATAATTGAAGTCACTATCAAGGGTGAATGTTCAATTAATTGACTTATCTCTTATGTATATGCATAATCAAATAGGACATGCCCAATATCATTTTCATCACCAACTGAATCATATTGAATGTATTCACATGAGTAAAGTGGATATTTCCATGATTCTTTTCATAATAAAAGAGGAAATGTCTAGGGACATGCACATGATCTATGTATACATGACTATATGTTGTCTCATGATCACCGTAACTTTTCCAAGATTTTTATTTCAACCAACATGTATTTTCAAAGGATGCCTAAGGACATCATGTGATTTGGAAACTACGTTACCTTAATTTATTTACCTAGCGGTGGCTCACATATGTGTTTAGGATCTTGCATATTATTGAATGTCACATGTTCATGTCCAAATGGATCATTCCCTTTATATATAGAGAGAATCGTTTTTCTAGTCAAAGGGAAGCATGGATATGTAAGGTTGTTCCCATGAGTTCTCTTGTGGTTCAAGGCCATATATAGGTTGTGAAATGATTGTTTGAAGGATTCGCATGATGATTCACCACTCATGTGACTCGAATGACTATATTAGGTCTTTGGAGTGTTTCCTCCAATCAAACTGAGGGTTTTGGCCATTATAATATAAAAATTCCATAGACATATGCTTTTTGATGAGTGTCTTCTTAATGACACCACATGTTTCCTACAGTCATGTGATCTGCACGACCTTCATGAGGTCTTAAGATGGGTTTCGTGCTTATGCACAAGGGATGCATAACAAAATCAATGTGTGAATGGTCGATGGTATACATTTCATGGAGAGGAGGAATGCATGAAATATGGGGTACATGTCTTAATTACCTCATTGTGAGACCAATTATGGTGCATCATGAGACAGTGGGTTTTTTGTTTCATAAGATGCACACCCATTGATGGTTGGTTTGCTTGGAAAATAACACGTGGTACCACAAAACTGAGGAACTACATGTCCATTGTTTTATGATTGCGTAAATCATCATGGTAATCACATAGAATAAGGACTATAATAAATAAACACTCACATGATAGGACCATTCGAAACTCAAAAATCCATCTGCAATCGCATGACCTCCATGGGGTATTGTGATGAACACTTTTTCTAGGAAAACACAGTCATTTCCAGTGTCATCTACAAGTACTGTGAGATTATTGGGCTCTCGACACCAGAATATCAATGGATGTCATGTTGTGTCACATGATATTATATTATTCATGAGATAACATGATATGAAGTAAGGTTCATCATGAGATATTTCAATTGAGTGTTGGGGATGCACACCAAGATTGTCTAAGTGGAAGAAGGTCCTACTGGGTGAGGTGTGGAAACCAATGGGGTATTCTAAGATCGTGTGAATACCTATTATGAAACAAGAATCATATGAAACTTAGTTCATCATGCGATATCTTTATCTTCAAGAAATCATAAAATAGATCCTTGCGATCACCTGATGATGTTTTCTGGGGATGATCATCAGCGTACCGTATTTCTCTAATTCTCCCTCTCCACTCCTAGATTTTTTGTCTTTTATAGGGGGGTTAGTGTATTTAATGGATTAGGTAGTATAATCATGGATCCATATTGTATAGAAAGTATTATTCATTCATTTTCTTTGTCATTTGACACTTTTTTGAATCGACGTCATGTGGTTTTAAGATGGATTCACATGATCATTATTCTTTTGTTTCTATTCTATGATTGCAAGTGACATCCTATGATAATTTCAAATTAATTCAAATAAAAATCATTTAAAAGTTTTAAGGGTCTCGTGGTCTAAATCTACTCATGATGACATCATTTATTGTCTTACCCTTAATCATGTGATAAACAGATGATCACAAGATGGTTTCATGCTTTGGTGGATGTTCTTAAAACTTGTTCGAATGAAGAGATTCATGTGATGGATTGTGTAAGGGGCAGTTTAAGGGACATCCAAAATGTTTAGCTTAGGTTATTTTAGTGTATATGGCTAGCCATTGTGATCACTGAGTGATTTTTCAAGTTGCATCGAGTTTCTCACTATGTTGAACAAGCAGTGTGGGATAACAACAGACGAATGAGAGTTTGAAGATGGAGTTCTAACACTGCATGAAATTGGTCTGAATGTAGGTAGTGTGGGATCAAAATAATAAAAAATTATTATGTATGATATTGAAATTGACTTCTAATATCGTTTGATCAATTGATTGAGTGGATGAGATTTAATCATCTCAATAGCGCTACAAAAAATCTAATCCAACATCGAAATATCACTTCACTATCCCTCCACTTTATAATCCAATAAGTGGATGCTACTCCATCAACACAAAAATGGGGTTCTACGTCGATACCACCTATAAACTCTACCACCCAATATTTGTCCCTATTGTCTCTTGGCCCACTCTATGCATGCCTTTGGGCTTGTGAACCAGAATTCATATACATGGGCCCATCCACCTCTTACGGGAACTATGCTACTTCCTACCATCCTCTGGTTGGCCCAGGCTGGCTCACAATGGGTCAGGTTGACCTTGATCACATATGGACCTATGGTTTTTACTTGGCCTGGCTAATTAGTGATGTGGCCACATTTTTTAGTAAGTGAACATTCTATAAATACATAGAAAATACTCTTAATTAAAAAAGGTTTGAATAAAAGGTATGCCTTTATTAAAAGTGGAATCTCAATGTCTTCCATGTATACTATATTTATATTTCCACATAGTCTTCAAAAAATATAAATATTCAACAACAATTTTATGATGGACATTTACGGGTTCCAATAATGATGGAAGTCAAAAATTAAGGTAATGGATTTCCATCTAACCTCTTGTTTCATTGAGACACTAGCCATATTTACTATGTGTTTCTTTTATGTGGTGTATTTTCTACCCATGAATGTATCATATTATTATTCTAAATATATTTATTGGTATTTAAATATCCAATTGTGGATCTCCCTTTCATTGGGTTTAAAATTCAATGTTTCCAAGGGGGAAATGATTTTATGTTATTATCTCATCATTTTCAAGATTTTTTTGGATTATGTTTCTCATGAAAAAATAGTATAATTAATATCACAAGAAACTCATGAAGTTTATTCTCCATTGTTTGTTAATGAAATTTTCAATTAATAGGAACATTTTCCACTCTTTTTTAATTAAAACTATTGTGAATATGTTTGCAACTAAATCTTATTTTAGTTCTCTCTTTGGTCGAAAATCCATTTTCATCACAAACCATTTTTTCTAAAAATGTTTTCCAATATTTTTTTAACATATTTTAAATGTATTTATAAACAAATTTTTACACATTTTTTTCTTTTTACAAAAAAAATTAAATGAATTCATGTTGTTTTCCAAACAACGTCTGTTTGGATTTTTATAAAAATGTGGAAAGAATAATTTTTTTTAACAAGTAGGAATTGAATTGTATTTCATGATTTCATTACCACTAAAATATTTTAAGAATCCATTAAAATTTTCCAAATATATTTACAATGAAAATTGTTTCTTTAATATTTGGTGATTTTTATATATTTTATAAATGATTTTAAAGTAAAAATGTATTTTAAAATATTTAAAAATGTTTTTCTCAAAGTGAGTATTCTATTTTCCTCATTAAATGTTTTTAATAAATTTTAAATCTTCATTTATAAGTTTTAATGTTTATTTTCAAAATTTTCTATGAATTTTTTAGTTTTAAAAATATATTATAAATATAATTTTATATTCTTCTATAAATGGTCCATGTGATTTCTCAACGAAAATCATTATCCATATCGGATTAAATCCATTAATGTAACTTATGATTTATTGGGGATATGAACCAAGGATACCATTAGTATTATTTCTATAAATGTGTTATGTTTATTTTTACATCTTTTTTATGAAATAAATTTCCCTTCCATGGGTTATAACATAATAAAATGATTTTGAAGACTTATTCTTTACATGGGTTATGCTATGATGAATTGTTGAAATTATTATGAAACTTGTACCTTTTAAAAAATTTATGATATGATGAAATGTCTATGAACCCCATTCAATTTCATGGGATATGATATAGTGATATTTTTATGATCTTGTGGCACACGTATGTATGAATTTAATTATATGACATTGGTTAAGTTATAACCAAGGATGGTGGTCACATTGTTACCAAAGACATTGGTTATGTTGTAACCACATATGGGTTGGAACCATATCTACATCGATTTCATTAGGTGATGTTTAATAAACTGAGATAGAATGTACTGTAATATGGAGTGAACCCAGTTTAGTACGGTGTTATGTCCACTATGATGGTATTGGGAGTGAAAAATGACTAATATGATGGTCTAGGTAGTGAACCATGACTATTATGATGGTTTGGGGAGTGAACACATTCCACTATGAAGAAAGGGTTTGAACTAGTTTTGGGGGTGTGTCCCACCTAGTGGTTGTATCAAACTATGGAGTTCCATAATAATTCTTCGCAATGTTCCTTGACTATTAGGGAAATTATTTTTGATGCCTATGTGTATGCCCAAAATCTACATCTTATTTCAAGGTTATTATTTAATGGATCATGTTATTTGATTCTGTTATGATTCATATCTTATGAGCAGCCAATTTTGATTCCATGAATAATTATTATTCTCTTTGATATATAGGTTATGGTTTCCAATTTCTATTCTCATGTTCTCATACCCTTATGTTCGTGTTATGCTTATATATCTCCCTTTTTACCCGAACTAAGCCTCTGAGATCACCCTTTATTAATTTTCATTTCCTCAGGTTATGATGAATGGTTTTATTTATGGTATGTCTATGAAGAGTAATAAATTAGAAGATCATTGGGGAAAGTTTTGAATATATTCCACTAGATTAGAATATTGTGTCCAATGTTTCCAAAGGAACAAAACTTTTATGATCTTTAGGTAATAAATATTCATCTAAAAAGATGTACTATCCATGTATGAGAAGCCTGGGTAGTTATATCCTCTAATCATCTGGGTACCAATATCCATCCAAAAAAAGCTTAAATAGTTTCACTGGGGGTTTCAATTGTTTAAAAAAAAGATCAATCCTTCAAGAATAACACTCTTGAAAACTACATCCCTATCAAATGTTTATCTTCCTAGTGTAAAAAATTGTTTGCTAACCATGTGCCTTGGTATACCTCATAAAAACACTAGATTTCATCCCACAACACTTGAGAACTCCATGAACACACTGAAATATAAATAAAAAATATAATTAAATGTACCAGTGACACGGTGGGTGTCACACTAGTCATAGATCTGGCGTGTATAGATTATTTAAAAAAAATACCTAAAACCCCATATTCCCGTATTTATAAATTTTTCATTAATCCCAATTTTGGGGATTACTTTTCAGTACTAAAAACTTATATTGATTGATACTAGTGTTTTATGGTAGATCACACTCCTTGAGATATCAACAACTTATCTTAGAGAAATCCTGAATCATAAAGGGATGATTATTATCTGTAGAGGTAGGGATTTATTTTGGTTTATTTATTCATGGATCTTTTTAATTCCATTATTTTTATTTTTATCAATATCATTCATTGTGATAAACAATATTAATATTATTATAATTCTAAATTTTTTTCTATAATTATTTCTCAATGAGGGAGACTATGAATGAACAATAGAGTGGTGGGAATTCCACCATCCATTATTCTTATCTCCCCTTCCCACTCTCATATTGGGTACAAAATCTAGTGTGTCACAACACGATTAGTCGGTATTTTATAGGAGTATGTCATTGAATATAATTTTGTATATCTTAGACAAACCCCATAACTTTAACACTCTATCTCCCTATCAATGGTTCCTCTTCTCCCTTGATGAATTGAGAGTAACATATATCACTCAGAAAATTCATCATATCGAAGAATAATAGAAATGTGGCATGGAGTCTCAAGCAAGGGTCAAGTTAGGTGGTGGAAGTAGGAAAGAATAGTTCCAGACACATATCAAAAGTTATGGTTTTATGAGAATAGAACATGAGAACAATGCATGTAGTTATCAAGAACACAATATATCATATATCATGTAGTAACTAGTGTTTCAAAAGTAGGACAAAAATGACACATGATTTGTTATTTAAAAATAAAAATTGTATTGGTCAAAATGATATATGACTAAGCTTCATAATTTGTATTCCTAGAAACCTTTTAATTGTATATAATGTGTAGGCTTCTATAACATTCCAATTTTTTAGTAAATGACATGTTTAGACCATGTGTACATGAATAGTTACCTGATCTAGAACATAGTTTGTACAAATAGAAACACATTCTATATATAATAAAATAACCAAGATAAATAACCCCCAGGTTCCATTCATCATGTTGATCAGAATAACAAACCATGTATATTCATTGATACAATTGGGAGGGAGTGGTACACACCCAACTGACTCTTCATGATACCCACAACTTAATAAATAAAAGAACATATCATATTCCTCTCTCTTTTGATTGTTCTTATTATCCACTCATCTAAATATCAAAATTGGCTAAATGAATAGCCCATTATAAAAACATTTCATCAATGAATGAAATGGTGTGTTCCTAATATCATGAAGAACTATTTATGTGGATTTTTTGGTGGATTTAATTATATTAGCTATATGGATATGATGATAGGACTTGGGTGAGGTGTTTGGAGTATGCAGTGGATCAGTAACTCCTGGATACATTCTTATGATATGATATGAACCCCCCCCATATATACATGGATTTTAATACCCAATCGTGTGTCAAGAAATTTCTCATCCATAGTAGACATGGGTTTTAGAACACATTTGGAATCATACATATGTTAGGTTATGGTTCCCTCAAATGGTTAGAGTGTTTAGGTATTCCTTCCTGTATTTGGTTTTGGTCCCTCCATGAATAGATCGTGTACTCCCTTAATGAAAATAAATTTCCATTGGTAAGGTGATATTCCTCTATAGTGGATTACTCTCTTGATCGACTTAATTTTTCCCTTAATGACGTGTAGGTCCCACATAACAATTTCAAATGGGTGAAAAGTAAATCATGTAACATAGGTAATATAGGTTTTGTGGGACTTATAATATAACTGTAATATCTCGTTTCTGAAAAGACATAACCTTAAACATGGATATAAACTATGAAATTCTATTGAACTTTGGTTTTATAAATCCTTAATGTATATATCAGTTTCATAAAGGTTCTATGTTTCTCCCACTATCATGGATTTTAGTTGGATTGTCCTATTATCCATTCTCTTTTCTAATGAAATATAACTAGGTACTATTATATTGACCCCTAGAAAATGATATTTTCCCATACATGTTCTCTCTGTGTATATGATTCACGGCTTGGAGGTGACCTTGGTGGATGGGATGTAGGTGGAGCCAGTGCTTAAAGGTTCTTGAGGGTTTCGGTTTCTATTAATTATTGTACAATGAATTAGTTTAGTGAGGATATATATTCCCTTATTAATGATTTTTATATAGTACGATTGTTTTCTTATATATTTTATTCCCTTGAACTTTTCCTATATGATGTTGTTTTGGATTTTTAGAGTCTTATTAGTTCACATTATTTAATGGATTGGTGGTTATTTCTTTTCTAAGTAATAATTTTTTGTTATATTTTATTTTTTTGGTATATGTTGTTTACGTAAAGTTATTATTAGACTAAGGCTTCCCATCTGTGATATTCCATTTCAGAGTTAATCACATTTCTTACTCATAGTTCCCAAACACTAATCCAAAAAATTATAAGAAAATATAATTTATAAATCGAATGAAAATATATATCATGTATATCATATTCTAAATTCATTCAACTTTTTTCATTCAATGAATCAAATATCATTTTAATATTGAATTCAATTAGAAGATATAATATCTTACCAAATTCTCTTATCAAAACAATTTTTCAATCAATTAGAAAAATGATTAATAACACATAAAGTCCTCATAGAATACAATGATCCATCTCCAATTCATGGAAAACATTAAACCCCTAAACTATCCAATGTAACTTCATTAACCATTCATAATCTAGAACACCCTATGATTTTAGTAATTGTTATTATTTAAATAAATATTATTTCAAATAACATGTTTCACATGAAACACCAAACTAAAACAATATATGAAATATTAGATTAAAATTATTAGTAAAATTATAATAATGATAGAACATCAAATAAATAATAAAATAGTAATTTATTTCAAATGATTACATTTAGAGGATATATACATAATATGGTTTAATGTTAAAAATGATAATTTTGTAAATGAACACTTTTTTCATGTATTGTATAGTTTTTCCTAAAAAATTAAATAGACCAGTTCTAAAATATGATTATTATAATATGTAATATATCAATTTATGAAATAATATATTAAAATTAATTAATAATTGATATTAAATAAGATTAAAAAATAGTTTTTAAAAGACCCATTTATATAAAATAATTTTCTTCATTTTATTTTACATTTAAATTTAAAATATAGATTCCAAAATTATATTTTTTATTTTATTAAATTAACTTCATTAAATTATTAATCATGCCATTATAATGTTGAGATAAATTTTTGTGATTTTTCTTGAAAATAATGATTCTTAGATGAACAATACTAAATGTAGTGTATAAAAATGTCATGAACTTTATTAATTCATTAGTCTATAAGAATGGTTGGAAATAATTGGAACCTTTTTTATAGAAAATATGTATTTTATAATAAATATTATACATTTGAGAATATTATTTTTACCTTAAAAACCTATATTTGAAATTTTAAAGCATAACTTATATTTTTAAAGAGTTTATTTTTTGTTATACATTTATTAAATTCAAATTTATTTTTATAAATTTTAGAAAATAAAAATTATAAAATTATTTTAATATTTGGAAACATAATATCAAAACTAACAAAAAAGGTTATTTTTATTATTATTTTTAAAAATAGGTTTCCAAGGTTAAAAATGAGTTATCGAGGTAAAAGTTGATTGTTGTAAAATGTTAAAACTAAGGATAAGTAACTAAAAACATAACTCCAAATGATTTTTTATGAGGATTCTCAACCCAAAATCATCCTCTCACCATTACTTTATAGTTTTGGATCCATTTCCCTTGAATAGTGTCTTATCCTTTATACTGTTACAAAAGTGTCACGCTCCTCACTTATAAATATATACCTCCACCAACCCTTTCCAACACTCTAAAATTATACATAATCTTCAAATTAATCAGTTTATACTTATACTATAGATATATCCCATGTTTTTCACCCCCTTCATCCCTAGAAAATCCTTAAATCCTCAATTTTCAATAAGAACCACAATAGAAAGCTCAAACTCTCAACTTGATTTCTAATCACTATGTAACCTTTTTATTCTCTATATTTCCCCATAAAATATATTTTTTACACAATTATATAATTAAATAATTATTATTAATATAATTTTTTTATTATTTTATTGTTATAACCATTATCTAACCATCCCCATTCATCTAAAAATTGAGAATGACATTTGTCTGTACATGAGGACTAGAACCTCCCCAAAATAATGTATTATATCTCTCATAAACACCATACAATGATGGTTATAAAATGTTATTTAATTAATAAAAAATAAAATTTATTACATGTTTAATATTTTTAATGAATAAAACATTTTCTACTATTCATTCTTTCTATGGAGAACACAAACATCATTTGTTTGCACGTACAAACAACGACCTTTATAGTATTATGTATTTACTTCTCATCTTTACCCCATATGGGTTATACAATGAATTTATATATTGTATTATAATAGGGTTTATGAAATATTTATGGTTAATTAAAGGATATATTAATATTTAACTCATAACTAATATAAAAAATTTTCATAAAAAATTACCAAAATAAGATCTTCACTGATTTCATCATCATGAATTGTGCTAAAATTTTCATGGAATGAAATTAGATAATTAAAAAAAGTTTTAACGAATATATTTGAGTAACTTTCATAATGTATTAATTGTATAATTTTTATCACTGAATGAAAATCAATGTCGGTACTTTAAAGAATTCATAAAATAATCAAAATCACTTATATCTAATGATAAGAACAAACTATAAAAAACTAATAAATACAATCTAAATGATTCTAAATAACTATAAATGATTATAAATTAATATTATGTAGGTTATTTGATAGGAAAAAGTTTATAAAATTGATTATTAAGATGGTTATTTTTATTATATGGGATTCAAAATAGATTTTATGGAAGTTGGGAGTGAATGTCTATGGTTTCATCCCAAATTTACTTCATTAAGACATGTTTTTCAGTGTGCATATATTTTTTTTACATGTGTTTTATACTTACCCTTTGAGGTATTATTTCATTATTTTGTTTTTATTAAAATTATTTAATTTTTCTTTTCATTTTTCTTATCTCAATTTTTTTTATATAAAATGTTATGAACGTGGTATGGTTTTTTATTCTCACTTTTCATTCATTGAGAAATATTCAAGATTCAAAAATATTTTTTATTATATGTGGAGTATAAAATAAACAATATTTTAGTTTTAACAAAAGATTCATGAAATTAATTTTATTTTCAAATCTGTATAATTTTATTTCCTCCAAGGCCTTTTCGTTAAAATGTTACCAATGTTGTAAGGGTTTTTACTAAATAAATTTCAATTATTTTATTTA
Source organism: Viscum album (assembly GCA_963277665.1). Taxonomy (NCBI): domain Eukaryota; kingdom Viridiplantae; phylum Streptophyta; class Magnoliopsida; order Santalales; family Viscaceae; genus Viscum; species Viscum album. Next base: position 1,915,627,971 of record OY728155.1, read on the forward strand.
TGGTAATTATGCACTAACAATATTATTAAAATTTGGTTATAATATACATATTTATTAAATTATATTAAACTTTATCTCATGTTTCTCTATATTTAAATTTAATTATCATGAACTCCTTTTCTATAGGATTTTACCTCAATTATTCCTTGGTGATGAAATTATTCATTCTTCAAAAAGAAACATTGATAAGATTAATTATCATCCTATTTTATGATTAATTTTCTTCGATATCAATATTATTTCCTTACAAAAATGTTTTCCTTTCTTATTTTGAAACCCAAATATAAATTATCTCATTTAATATTTTATTTATCTTTTCCCTGTTTTAAAGGTATTTTTTAACCTTTTATGTTTTGATTTTCAGTAATGGTATTTTTGAAAGTATTAAAAATATTTTTCCTTTAATTATTGTATTTTTTTCTTCCACTCCATTTTTATTCTGGATAAACTATAATAATTTTAAAGGATCCATTATTAGGATTTCATTTAATTTTTTATTGTAAAAAATATTGTACCATATTAAAAAATTATTATTTATAGAGACTCAAAACCTCATCTTCTTACAAAAAATTAAAAAAGGTTATATGTAAACTATTTTTATGATTTCACTTCAATTTTCCTATTTATATACAAAATAAAAATCTCTTTTGGAGTAGTTATTCATAAATCACACTCTACATTAACTTATAAAAAACACTATTAGGATGATGGAATTTTAGGTATCAACTAATCTAACACATAATATAATATTATGTTATATGAATTGAAGTAGTTAAAATTCCATTTTAGGATGAATGATTAATTTTATAAGGCACACACATGTATGGATGATTATTATTTTATGGTTCAGGTTTGATAAATCGATGAGATGGCATGGGATCAAAAAATCCATAAGATATTTTAGTTCTACCCAAAGCTGATCTGGGTTCGATAAATCATTTAAACAGTGTAGGTTTTATAAAGCCTTAAGATTGTTTCTTTTTGATAAATCCATAATAGGGTTTGTGTTTTATTAATACCTAATATGAGTTGGGGATTATAAATCCATAAGATAGTTTGGATTCATTTAATCACACTGATGTATTGGTTAATGTTATATATCACATTATATAATGATATTGAGTACCAACCTAATACAATTAGATATTCTCACATGGGAAAATATGGTCACAATGTAGTGATCTTGGTTCACAAAATTGTGTGTGGGACTCCTGTAGCTTTCTAGGATCACAAAATTGAGCTTGGATGTGATGTGAGTATCTATGTTCACAAGATTGAGCATTAAAATGATATAGCTAGCTATTCTCAAAATGTTTTTATTTCCAATTCTTATAGTTACGACACATTTCTATGTTATATGCCTCTTTCTATTATTATGGAACATATTAATTTCCACCATTATTCTATATTGTGATTAAAATATACAAGTTTGTTCATTTAAGATTACATGACCCTTTACCATGAATTATATACTACTCTTATTATTCCATGTCCTTCTTAATAATATATTCCTCTCATGCTCATGTTTTCACATGTGCTTACAACCCTTGGTAACATATTGGTAATTTTTCCCTTATAGATAAATTGATATCAACATTTTCTTGTGACTTCCATTCCCCAGGTTATGAAGATGAGTATAACTAGTGATATGTATCAAAGGGATTATAGTGTGGTTTGATTATGGTGGAATGTTCACAAGTATCATAAAATAAGTTATTATATAGTCGATCCTCGGAGATGGAAAAAAAATTCATGGGATTTTGAGATTATTGTGGCATGTGATATTTAAACTCTAAAAATAATTTTCAATGTATGAAATTTTATCTTTGAACCCCTATCACTTGGTATCAAAACTATTTTATATTAGGTGTATTTTTCACCAGAACTAGAGAACAATTTAAGGGGACCTTATAATAAATTCTTGAATCACCACCAAAGATACACTCTTTTTTCAAAAAACTAATTCCAAAAAACTCACATAAAAAACTAATACATAAAGTATATCCAAACTAAGTGAATTTATCTCAAAATAAAAAATGAGAATTATCAAGAAACTCGTATGGAATTCAACATCCATTAATTAAATCAATAAAATTATATGTAAAATATTTCAACCCATTTCAACCATTTTTTAGAATATTATTAAAATCCAAATCCATTCAATCATCAACAAAATCCTTTTTCATAATTGCATCAAATAGATTAAAACATTGCACTTAAACTCTTAATAATAATTAATACCCAAAAGACTACATTTTAATCCAAAAATAAATTTTTCCTTTTGTAGTCTGGAAGACATTTATAAAATAATTACATTAATAATAAACATTAAATTAAAATAAAATTAACTTCTAAATAATATTTCTTATAAAAATATTTAAAAAAATAAAAAATCCTTTCTTAATCATGTTCCTCTTTCTATTTTACAAACTAAACCCAAAAAACATTGTAATAACCCATAAACCACTTCCAACCCACTACAAATAAAATATTATCTGTGAAATATTTCAATATGAATAAAATACATGTTTTATTTGCTAAGATAAAATTAAAATAAAGAATATTTCACATGTTAGAATAGTCAATAAATATGACCTATAAAAACTTTACAATTAGGTAACAACCCAACAAACCATTTAGTATCAATTATAAATTTATTTGTTGACTTTAAGATTAAAATAATATTCAACCCATTTTATATGATCTTAAAAATAAATCTAAAATAATAATTATTTTATTTTACAACATATAAATATAAAAGATAACAATTATATTTATGATATTGTCAAACCATTAAACATGAAAATTAATTCAAATTCAATAATGAAATTCAATATAATAATGTCTATATATATTGAAAAATATTAATCAAATTGGCCCATGACCATCAACACTATCACCAATGACATACAACACCCAAATATAAATGGAATACATTCAATGTTACCCACCCTCTACTAACAACATCACAATAAAAACCATATGTATCAGGTGATTTTCAACATACCCTGGTAAAACCTATCCCCAAATTCATAGCACTAGAAATCCTAATCTAGTTATATAGTAAATCTATGAGAATGAAAGAAGATAAAATATACATGATTTTGTTTTAGACCAGTGAAAAAATATCCTTGGATAATAATCAATGGGAGGTTCAGAGGGATAATGAAGATAATCGTTTATCCTATCTGGGAAAAGTGTCCAAATTGAAGATCATAACCACTATAAAAATAAGGGTTCAATCATCAAATGATGATTCTACCCCTTATTAGAATTTTATCTAGAGATCTACCAAAATAGAACTCTCATATATCTCACAAAACTAAATATGATCAAACTAAATGCCAATTATCCTACCATTTGAATTTTTATGGTATAGAACAATTGGAAATCTTCCTAGTCCATTATAATTTTTGTCGAAAATCACAAAACATAAAATAGAATAGGGTGTCAATCTATTAAACATATAAATCTAGTAGACTTTTGATAGAGTTTTCACCAATATTATGTTGTGATTCTATGGAAATTTTGGTGGTTATTAGTATAACACACCAAACTCTTTCACCCAGGGCTATATTTGGAAGTTCTTATAAGATGGTACAGAATGAACACTATTTTAACTAGATGGAACAAAATATTATGTGATTAAATGAAATTAAATGTCCCAATCTTTATAAAGCTCATAATAGAATGGAATTTTCAAACATAATCATTATTTAATTTGTTTTATAAAATTGATGAAATAAATTAAATTCCTTATTAAAATGACCAAAGTATTTATTGAAAATTATATTTTGTATTAAATATTTATATATTTTTTTATAATATTTATGAATATGGTAACATGGTTAGTTTTCTTTTTCATGTGTTTTAAGAACCTAAACTAAATAAATAGTATTTAATAAATATTATTTTTAGACCATGTATGTATGAATGATGAAGTTAATAAATGTCTCAAAAAATGACCCCTCAATCAAAATTTCAAAATCATTTTTTTGTAGAATGAAAAATTTACAAATTAGTGGTGTAATACTCAAATAAGTTTCAAACCACGAATAGAGCCCAATTTAGGATTTTAATACAATACAAAGATATTTAATAAAATCATCAATTTACCCACTATAAATGTGTTTCTAATCCATTTAAATGGGGATTATCCATAATTTGTAGACATTAAACCCTATATAACATTGGGGAGGATTGTTCATTGAGGAGGCATCATCAAATTTCTTGGACCATGGAACATTATTTACGCTTCAATGAATTCCACCATGTGGTGGGGCACTTTATGCTATTATTTCCTCATTATTTAGTGATATTATATGATATTCACATTATTGAAATTATTTTATATCTTAGGTAATATATATTTTTAAATCACTAATTATTTATGATCTTTAATTTATGGGAAATCATTGATATTATACTTCATGTTTACTCTTGCTACATACAAATTGAAAATTCCTTTCTCCCAAAATTCATTATGAATCCTGGATATTTATAAATCATTGATGAGAATGATGCATATAAAATATTTGGTGGTTGGAATCACATTATGTAGAAATATTTTTCACATATCCATCTCATTTACCCATCCCAAAATAAACATTTTTAGTCATCTTTATTAGTGATCAATTGTTTGAAAATGGAATATTATGGTGGAAATTGGTCTTCGTCTGACAATTATGGTGATGGTTCGGTCAAGTAGTAGTGAAGTGGGAAAAATCGGGGTATAGAGAAGAACCCTTCAGTGGTGTGTTGGATAAAAAGTATCAAATAGATTGATTAGGGAATGGTGGATTTTCTTGAAAGTGATGTAAATGATGAAAAATGTAAATGGTTCTCTAGTGAGGCAAGGCAGTGTCCCCCATGGGCATTAAGGTGGAGTCATCAATAAATGAGGATTAAGTAACACCTGGAAATATACTCATGATAATGCGTGGACACCCATATGAGAGATATAGTTTTAGTAATCCCCTATGTGATTGGATATATTCCTCCATGAGGTCATGTTCTAACTCAATAAACACTCATATCCTTCGACGATGAGTGATCCCATATAATAGCTATTTAAATAGGTTGCATAAAAGTAACTATAGATGTGTAGTTTGGGTGATTAGGGTCCTACATCACATCACGAATTTGAGGTTACCTTTGAGATATGACTTATAGAAAAGTTATCAACTTGAGACCTTATTACAAACTTGGTTGTCAAATCCAAAACTGTATGCATACCAATTGTTGCATTACTCCTATCTTTTCAGTTTTGAGATGACTTGTTTAATCCCTCCTATATTTTCTTTTATATGAATTCTTACTATGTATTTTTATAAACAACCATGCATAAGATTTATTCCGTGAATATTAGGTTTAAATATAATAAAATAGTTCAATGGTGTCTTTTGTAGACAAAGGGATAGTGGATCCTGTGTTTTGTGGAATTCAATGGGAAATGTTTTTGGTAGTGTAATGTTATGAGCTACTAGGAAAAGGATTTCCCTATTTCCAATTTTATTGGATTTATTTTTATTTTTGGATTTTTTGGACCTTATTGTTTCCTATTACTTTCTAATGGTGAATGTATCATATTATATAGATGTTTAGTACATGTCACCAGAATTTTATATTATAGTTGGTAGTTATATCTAATATTTCCTTATTATATTCTATTTTATAGATATGTGGTTGTATGTAGGTCTATTATGATAAGGCCTCTTATGTGAAGGATATGACTCCTTAGTGCTAGTTACCAAGCCCATATCTATTGAAGGTAATATTGGGATGGAATAACCCATGATACTATTATCCCATGAAAATATTTAGTTGGTTAGGTTGTTTAAGAGTGGTATCAAAGGGGACATATCTTGGGGATGATGTTTGGAGTTATAAGTATTGAAATTTTTGGTTTGGGAATCATAAGGAAAATGTTACAATGGGTATTATGTTTGGCCAATAGACCAAGGAAACCATATTAATACATTTCCTTTAATTGGGAATTCAATAATTTTTTTAATTGACTCATAACTCTAAGGTATTATTTTCAGGGTATAATGGGATGATACAAGCGCCCTATAGCATTGTATTTATGCTTTTTTCACATGTTATTATTAAGTCATCTCAACTAGATATTCTATAATTATCCTGGGATTATCTGGTAAAATTCAGGATTCCACAATGAATATATACACCATATATTGATAGGTATGGTCATGATGATCTCATGTGAGTGATATATACTCTATTCATATATTATCTATGAAAAAGGTGATAGTATAGGGTCCTGAGTGGAAGATATCGCCACCACTCTGGTATAGGATGATTCCCCCATCAGTTGAATATAAATTAGACCCTCCACCAGTATAGGAGAAGGAATTCATCAGTGAGTATGTTGAGACTATTTCTATGATGAGTGCAATGTATGATCTTAAGTGAAAAGGGAATCCTATGTTTTAAGGTGAGTTGGATCCTTAGGTGGTCGGGGGTCATATGGAGTCACCGACTCATGTATTACATGTTGTTTAAACACCCATGAACTCAAAATCATGATGACTCTACTCTAACAGGTCATGATTGGTTTCTAATGATCTAACAACACTTCTTCATCAAAATGAAATAAAATATAAACAATATTCCCTATTTCAGTATCCTATACAAAAATGAAACCATGTTTGAACTATAAATATGAATATTTTATACCATACATTGTAGATGGTTATCACTACTATATTAATTTATATTTTTAATGAAGATCCCTAAGAGGTAGCCAAAGGACTCTCTCCTTTTATATGTATCCATGAGATGAATCGGAATCATCCAATAATTGGGAGGGATTCTCTATAACTCCCCAAGTATTTTAATACCTCTCAATGGATAATAGAGAATAAATAAGGGATATTTTATAGAAAATGGGTGAAATGGTATGAGGTTAGGAAGTCTTAGGCAAAAACTATTTGGTAATAATTGACTCTTTAAATGTCTATTAAAGATGCTTCCTGCATGATCATCAATTTACTTATACATTATGAAACATATTAGTAATACATGTGGTTAGAAACTCATTGTAACCAAAATCTCAATTCAATCCCCCAATGTCTTTCATATGAAACATCATTATTAATATTATTAAATGAGGAAGATTTCAATTTTAATATTTAATACTAAATTATTGTGTTAATAAAAAGATAAAATTTCCTATTATCCTAAACATTATGATATTTCTATGTTCTACAAAATTACATAGATTAAATATAGTGTTGTGATATGCTTATATCTCTCATATGATATCCCAAACTATGTAATAAAATATTACATAGTTCTTCTTATGTCATATGCTATGAAATATATAAATAATCACATATGATATATCATAAACACATATTATGAATTTATAGTTTTAGAGAATAATTCCATCAATCTCTAACCTGGAATAAATCCTTGTAGATTTTGTGTCATTTCTCCAAATATTGTATCATATACAAAAAATTGTAAAACCATATCCAAAACTCCCTTTAGATATTTTTTAATAATTTATAGATATTTATCATCAATTTCACCTTGTATCAAATCATATGATATAATTTCAAAATAGATATCCAAAACTTATTATGGATAAACTTTAAAATGATTTTAGATATTCTCTTTGAATTATGATATAACACATCAAGATTTCATGGTATGTATCCTATTAAATAAATTCAATTCATTCAGTAGATTAAATTAACAAAAAACTATTTCATAAATCATATAATATCACAGATAGAATAGAAAAAAATCTATCTAATTAAGAATGAATGAAATATGAGGTTTCTTCTATAAATTAAGAACATATATCAATGAAATAGTAACATGACATTTGGAATATTAATGTTACCATGATGAAAAGTAATTTGGCCAATGGAATAGTAACATCACCTATGAAGGTATAAATTAAATTTTGGTAACTAATAAGTCGTAATATTATATAATTATATCATAATAAATGTAAATAAATGTTTTTGAAATTATTAATTATGTATTTATATTTTTTTTAAAACTGAAATGTTTTTTTACAATTTTATAATTAATATAATGATTTAAAATAATATTTATTATCATAAAATAGAATAATAAATTAATATTTTTTTCTTTTATGATTATAAGATAAGTTTATGAGACCATAGTTAATTTTTTAATATTTTATAAGATCAATTATAATTTTTTATTTTTTATTTTTTGAGTAAATTATGTCTTTAATTAAAAATTATATTAATCGTGTAACACCCCAAGATTTCATAGTGTGTTATTTCTTCAAAATAATTCAATAACTTGCACTACACGCAACACCGAGTTCAATCACACCATGACTTACCAAAGGAAAAATCCATTCAAAAGAGGTTATGAATATTATTAACTAAATTTTAAACTTTATATAATCCTTATAATTTTTGAATCCATATTATGAGTTTCTTAGTCATAATGCAAGAACAGATTCATTTTCAGTATTGCACTTTTATCAACTTTTAATAGTGAAACCTTTTTAAATACAATATTTTAAACTTTTTGACTAAATGGAGACATCAAAAAATTTAAAATGAAACATCCCAAGCTTCCACGGTACGCTTTCCTTTGAATAAAACAGTAGCGTGTGTTGTACGCAACTTCGAGTTTTAACACACACCACAACCGATCAAACTAGCCGTTATGAATAGTAATACCTAAATTTTGAAATTATATATATTTTATATTTTGAAATGGACTTCATTTTTGGATTCGGAATATCGAATTTAGCCTAAGGTGAAATTTTGGTACTTTTCGGATAACTTTCATATTTTGATGAATAGTGAAAATTACTAAATTTTAATTAAAAACAACTTTTTTAATCAAAATAATTAATAGTGATAAATTATGAATTTGAGTGGTTTTAAAGTATATTTAGAATATATTTTTACAATTTAATATAATGTTGGTCATTAGACATAATTTTACAATTAAACCGAACATAAACAAGTGTCAATCTTTTGATAGTTATTATCTCTTAAAAACACGCTTTTTGTTTTGACAGCGGGAATTAATTTTAAATTAATTTCTGCCACTTCTGTGTTTTGAATTTAGGAAAATGGATTCCATATTAGTAATCAGGATGTTCAAATTGTGTAAATAGGTAACTTTTATTTTAAGACATTTTGAATAATTACTGCGGTAAATATTTTATTTACCATGGTTAAGGGTAAATCCGGTAAATAAGGGTTAAAAAAATAATATTATAATAATACTAAATAACCCAAAACGTGTCTTAACCCTATTGATTGATACATGGTCGACCATGGGAATCTTTGGGTCTATTTTGGGACCCCATGGATCCACTTGTAAGTGATAATGACACTTTATTTTAATTAAGTCAAAATGAATACAAAAATGACACAAGCATATATCTTTTAGAAAAACAATTGTTACATAGGGTTATATATGTTGGATTTTAGATTATAAATATTAATTAGAAAGATAAAAAGATTTCATACATAATGATATTTTATTTATAATTTTTAGACATTAAATAATTTATTTTATTTATGACACAATGATGATGCAGTAATTACTATAATAGTGAAAAATTAAAATAATTGATATTATAAATACCCAAATAAATATAATATGAAACTTTTAATGAATTAAACTAAATTTCTAGGATAATATGATATATTAGGATTGATGTAATTGACGTTTTTTGAAGTAATCAATCTGTTATGAGTTTCACAAAAATCTACTATTGAATAGTGTCAAAATTGACATAAAAGAGTTCTTAAAACAAATATTATATTATTAATTGATATTAAATTCCTAAAAATCTAAGGTTCGGCCAAGAGACTTATATCATGATAGGTTCATCATTAATGTACCACTTGGGGGTCTCTTGGATGTATATAGTATGTTTATTAACCATATTATATAAAAATACAAAGAGACATTGTAAAAGTGAAACTAATTAACTTAGAGTTAATACTTAAATATAAGGTTAATATAAGTACCCAAACCTGTCTAAATTCTATTGGTTGAGTGGATTTCGACCTATCCCCGCCTTAACCTTTTAATAATAAGCTTTGGTGCCATTAGAAACCGAATATGAATTTATTATAAATTAATATTTCTAGCTTTTCCAAAGGTGCCCCTCACCCCTCTTATAAAAGGGCACTCTTCCTTCTCATTTATTCACACCTTCAAAGCCTTTTGGTTCGGCCAAAATCTACCCAAATACTCTCCCAACATCCCTCACTAAAACCTAGAGGCCTTAGTTTGATCAGAAAGCCAACCTAAGGATCCCTTTTTATCAAATCAAAAGGAAGAACCCGAAGAAGAGGTAATGATTTCACCACCCTTCTCCAAGTTCATTTCTTCTTCCACTTCTTCTTCATTTGTTCTTACCATTCTAAAATAATAACTACAGTATCTCACATATACTGTGATGTTATTATAAATATGGTACAACCATATTCATTATTCTATCCACCCTTTGAATAACATGTCACCATACGTGCGTACGTACGGACTACCGTCTCCACGTCGTGGTGTAATTGTTATTCAATATAATATTATTTGGATGGGTATAATAATGATGTGTAACTCATGTAAATAATAAATATAACATGTTAAAGATTCTGTATATATGATATACCATCCATTTATATATTATTTTAATATCAAAAGAATGATATTCTCGCTTGTGCGTACGTACGGACTACCGTCTCCACGAACGCGATGAGATTCATTCTCCATCGTATCCATTCAAGTATAATTATCATTTGATGATTTAAAAATGATGTTTAAGGACTAGATATCATTCTGGATATGAATAAGATACAACAACCATGGCTTATGTAATAAAACATATAAAAGAAAATGAGTAAGTTAACTCCCGAAACGACGATAATTCTAAGATATTATTAACAAATCAATGTTAAAAGATCATATATGATATCATATTATTATATTTGATTCTTGTATAATTTAATAACAACTATTTCACCATTATACAGGAGGTTAACCTACCCCAACCAAGGAAAAGTACAAGGTAAGGGTTATTTCATAATCTCTTCATTATCCGAGGTTGTTTATACGTAATAATCTACTGGGATCTCTTTATCATCCACATCCATGTTTTCTTAAAAATGTATTTCACATTTTTTTTATTATTTACAAGAATATGGGATAAAGTCATTTATACCCTTGGTTGACTTGTTATAAGAGGTTTATTAAGGAATCATTCCGTCGTTTTCAAAACATGGTCCTTTTTTAACCTTTTCGATAGAATTAAGGTAAGAATGTTTTTTTTAACTTATACAGCGGGTGCGGCTATTTTCCGCCGTCATAAAATCTTCAAAGCTTCCCTTACAAGATTATAAGAATATTTTCAAAGAAAATGTTTTATTTTATATGGATCTTAAATTATTTCAAAATAAAAGGAGTTATTTCATTATAAATAATTTTGATTTCATCTATGTCAACATCCTTTGATGGATTTTAAGATTATTTGAAGTTGATTTATTATGATAAAAAACTTCTATATTTTATTGAAGGTTTTGTGATATGTTTGACTGTGGATGTGATATTTTTATACCATTCATAGTTTATAGTGAAAGTATTGACATTTCATATGCTAGTTTTAATATGAATGTTTATGTTATGTTTAAACCTTTTCATATGGGAATGAATTGGACTTAATATGTGACGGGTGGAGCCCGCTATAGCTCCTCGATGCATCGGTAGGTTTCATTAGACAAACTAGTGTCTTGGCACAAGGCCTTGACAAAATCTTATTTGTAGTCTTGGCACGAGGCCTTGGCTATGTGGTTATGATAGTCTGGAATTATGCATTCCAACATTATGAAAGTGGTTATTGATTTTTGCATGTGATTATTCGATTTGTAGAATATCCATGTGAATAAGTAAATGGCATTATTTCATTTTATTTATGCCATACCATGTTGAATGTTCATATTTAAAAGGCTTTTGTTTTAGTTATACATTGCCTTAAATGTTTATTCTTATTTATGAAAGTTTCCGCTATATTGTTATCCTTACTGGGCATTTGAGCTCACCCCTTTTCTATGTTTTATTTTTCCCAGGAAGTGAAGAAGTAAGTTATGAATGACCTGCAGGGATATTATGTGGGGATATGAGTGTGGATTATGGAGACAATATGTTGTTGTAGTAGTTTTTCATTTTATGATGTAATGTAAAACTTATGAATATATCTAGTGTTTCCAAGGCTACTAAACCAATCGGTCTTTCGAGATTTGATCTTTCTTGTGATCATGCCAATGTTATGTAATAATGCACCGACTCTGGGTAACTGGGTTCGGAGCGTTACAGTTGGTATCAGAGGAAGTTTAGTACAAACCTTGGAAGCTAGATTTAGATAAACTCTGATTAGAGCACGTAGACCTAAGATGAACTTTGAGGATTAGTATAGAAGAACTTCCTAGAATTTTGGTATTGTAGAGATTTTGTGAGTTTTCCGAGCAATACATCCATGTCTGGATACGAGCAGGTAGAGGCGGCTCTGGCACAGATGTACCTAGGGGTAAAACCCGAAAACACCACTTTGAGCTAGACTCGAACGGGAACTGGTGCATGACAACGGGCCTTGCTGCACTCTTGGTTACGACACTCCCGGGGGATATGCTTAGGATAACTCTCATTTTCTTTACAAATCATTTTGAAGGGATTATGAGTATATACTTCCTCAAAGAAAACATTATTATGATTATGGATTATATCCATAAATAGTTCAATTTATGTTAAGTGTTTTATAAGTATGGGATTATGTATTTTGATTCATAAACTGATCTAGTGTATGCCATTGTTTAGAAATGGCGCCCAGTAGAAGGAATGAGAACTCTAGCAATGCACATGATGCAAAGAGAAAGAAGGATCATATATTTCATGGACTTAAGCTAGAATTTATAAGAGAAATAGTCTCTCGTGTATTATCATCATATGAAGAAATAATATCCTGTGTTGATAAGATATGTAAAGAGTTTACTGAGTCCTATGGCTTTGAAGGGAAACAATAGAAGAAAAGGATAGAAGAGAGAAATATGGATAAAGGGAAGAGGGAAAAGAAGAATTTTCCCATATGTGGTAACTGTGGAAAGAAACACCCTGGAACATTCCTGAAAGGAATGGGATTTTGTTATAAGTGTGGAGGAAAAGGGAACAAAGTACATGACTGCAAGGGTAAGAAAATGGTTTCAAATGTACAATTCTTCATTTGCAAGGAGTTTGGACACTACGCGAACCTATGTCCCAGTCATCAGAATATGCCGCAAATGATGTTATTGGATAATAATCAAGTTCTGATACTACCACAGATGAAGAGGAATGATTAGAGTTCTTATGTTGATTATGTCAATTGAGTGTTGTATCAACAATGTACTTGTTATAATAATTATGGAGTATATAAGGATTGTACTGCAGTACTATTTCATTAAGGACTTGAGATAGTGTGGAACAAAGAAAAGTGACTCAGTAGCAGGATAAATGTTTGGAAAATATATGGTTGAGAGAAAGATAAACCATAATATGGTTCAGATACCGAGGTGGTGATTTTAGAATAATACATGATTGATTTGGATAAATTATATTGGATATTATTGACTACCTTGAAGCTGATTAATGATTTGTATATTCCATCATTGTTGGGGTTTAAAACATTTTTGGATTAATGAAGTATATCCAGCATTCTATATGGAATAAGGGAGCATGAATGTAATCAATAAGGAATATGGTAATACATGATGAAGGTATTCATATGCTATTACGGGGTAAAAACGATCTACATTATGTTTACCTTCCTTATAAATGTTGGACTGTGAGTTTGGACAGAAGTATTTTGGATAGTTCTAGTTTGGATTATTTTGAATTTCCATAAAAGGACAACCCAGAGGTCGGGCGGCAACCTGTCGCGTCCGGCAAGGCTGCGAGACTTGAACCCGCAACCGAAGGGCGACAAGGGTGTATCACCTACCACTGGCCCAAGAGATGTCCTGGATTAAATAATGTAGTTTTTTTAAAAGATCTGGTAGATGAATTAGAAATTCGTTTATTTTGGAACCCTATACGAATAGTGTAAATAGAATTTTTTACATTCTATTATCTTTTAGAGTGAAAGATGAGTTTGTGGTAGAAATTTATTAAAGGATAAAACTATAATTATAAAGTAAGTATATATCCTTATGATCTTAGCCAATCTCATAAATAAATTCCTCGACATTAATAAAAGGAACTTAGAACAAAAATGTTTTCCTAGATGGTACCTTAAATCATCACTAATTTATGGCTTTGGGATTGTTGGCCTTTTCATAGCAATGTTCTCTACCACTCTCCATCAGATAATTGATGGTTAGATTTCTTCTCCATATCCATATTTTCCTACATGGAACCCTAGTATGTGTTATTTTCGGTAATCTTCATACTTTCGACTCTTTATTTTAAATAGAGTCCTCATTAATTCATTTTTCGATGTGGGATTTCAGCTAAGATATTTTGAAACGTCAAAAATGTGTTATCCTAATGCCCTATGTTTTGTTGAACCGATGGTATTTCAAATCATCATAGATTGATGAATTTAAGGACCTCAATTTTACACTTGTTTGTGATTGATGACCTCAATAAATACATATAAATATTTACATTTTTCCTCCAATTATATGTCTCTAAATGCCACCAATGTTCTCCTAATCGAGATCATAATTTGGTGGTGACCCTTTCATTTCTCTTTTCCTCATATTAAGACTAAATTTTAGTAACCCAATTTCCGATGTGGGTTTTACCACAAATATATTTTTCTATTTTCAACCTTTTATTTTCGAAGAACAATTTCAAATTGCGAGGACGCAATTTATTGAAGGAGGGGAGAATGTAACACCCCAAGATTTCATAGTGTGTTATTTCTTCAAAATAATTCAATAACTTGCACTACACGCAACACCGAGTTCAATCACACCATGACTTACCAAAGGAAAAAGCCATTCAAAAGAGGTTATGAATATTATTAACTAAATTTTAATCATTATATAATCCTTATAATTTTAGAATCCATATTATGAGTTTCTTAGTCATAATGCAAGAACAGATTCATTTTCAGTATTGCACTTTTATCAACTTTTAATAGTGAAACCTTTTTAAATACAATATTTTAAACTTTTTGACTAAATGGAGACATCAAAAAATTTAAAATGAAACATCCCATGCTTCCACGGTACGCTTTCCTTTGAATAAAACAGTAGCGTGTGTTGTACGCAACTTTGAGTTTTAACACACACCACAACCGATCAAACTAGCCGTTATGAATAGTAATACCTAAATTTTGAAATTATATATATTTTATATTTTTAAATGGACTTCATTTTTGGATTCGGAATATCGAATTTAGCCTAAGGTGAAATTTTGGTACTTTTCGGATAACTTTCATATTTTCATGAATAGTGAAAATTACTAAATTTTAATTAAAAACAACTTTTTTAATCAAAATAATTAATAGTGATAAATTATGAATTTGAGTGGTTTTAAAGTATATTTAGAATATATTTTTGCAATTTAATATAATGTTGGTCATTAGACATAATTTTACAATTAAACCGAACATAAACAAATGTCAATCTTTTGATAGTTATTATCTCTTAAAAACACGCTTTTTGTTTTGACAGCGGGAATTAATTTTAAATTAATTTCTGCCACTTCTGTGTTTTGAATTTAGGAAAATGGATTCCATATTTGGAATCAGGATGTTCAAATTGTGTAAATAGGTAACTTTTATTTTTAGACATTTTGAATAATTACTGCGGTAAATATTTTATTTACCATGGCTAAGGGTAAATCCGGTAAATAAGGGTTAAAAAAATAATATTATAATAATACTAAATTACCCTAAAACGTGTCTTAACCCTATTGGTTGATACATGGTCGACCATGGGAATCTTTGGGTCTATTTTGGGACCCCATGGATCCACTTGTAAGTGATAATGACACTTTATTTTAATTAAGTCAAAATGAATACAAAAATGACACAAGCATATATCTTTTAGCAAAACAATTGTTACATAGGGTTACATATGTTGGATTTTAGATTATAAATATTAATTAGAAAGATAAAACGATTTCCTACATAATGATATTTTATTTATAATTTTTAGACATTAAATAATTTATTTTATTTATGACACAATGATGATGCAGTAATTACTATAATAGTGAAAAATTAAAATAATTGATATTATAAATACCCAAATAAATATAATATGAAACTGTTAATGAATTAAACTAATTTTATAGGATAATATGATATATTAGTATTGATTTAATTGACTTTGTTCGAAGTAATCAATCTGTTATGAGTTTCACAAAAATCAACTATTGAATAGTGTCAAAATTGACATAAAAGAGTTCTTAAAACAAATATTATATTATTAATTGATATTAAATTCCTAAAAATCTAAGGTTCGGCCAAGAGACTTATATCATGATAGGTTCATCATTAATGTACCACTTGGGGGTCTCTTGGATGTATATAGTAAGTTTATTAACCATATTATATAAAAATACAAAGAGACATTGTAAAAGTGAAACTAATTAACTTAGAGTTAATACTTAATGATAAGGTTAATATAAGTACCCAAACCTGTCTAAATTATATTGGTTGAGTGGATTTAGACATATCCCCACCTTAAACTTTGAATAATAAGCTTTGGAGCCATTAGAAACCGAATATGAATTTATTATAAATTAATATTTCTAGCTTTTCCAAAGGTGCCCCTCACCCCTCTTATAAAAGGGCACTCCTCCTTCTCATTTCTTCACACCTTCAAAGCCTTTTGGTTCGGCCAAACTCTACCCAAATACTCTCCCAACATCCCTCACTACAACCTAGAGGCCTTAGTTTGATCAGAAAGCCATCCTAAGGAGCCCTTTTGATCAAATCAAAAGGAAGAACCCGAAGAAGAGGTAATGATTTCACCACCCTTCTCCAAGTTCATTTCTTCTTCCACTACTTCTTCCTTTGTTATTACCATTATAAAATAATAACTCCAGTATCTCACATATACTGTGCTGTTATTATAAATATGGTACAACCATATTCAGTATTCTATCCACCCTTTGAATAACATGTCACCATACGTGCGTACGTACGGACTACCGTCTCCACGTCGTGGTGTAATTGTTATTCAATATAATATTATTTGGATGGGTATAATAATGATGTGTAACTCATGTAAATAATAAATATAACATGTTAATGATTCTGTATATATGATATACCATCCATTTATATATTATTTTAATATCAAAAGAATGATATTGTCGCTCGTGCGTACGTACGGACTACCGTCTCCCCGAACGCGATGAGATTCATTCTCCATCGTATCCATTCAAGTATAATTATCATTTGATGATTTAAAAATGATGTTTAAGGACTAGATATCATTCTGGATATGAATAAGATACAACAACCATGGCTTATGTAACAAAACATATAAATGAAAATGAGTAAGTTAACTCCCGAAACGACGATAATTCTAAGATATTATTAACAAATCAATGTTAAAAGATCATATATGATATCATATTATTATATATGATTCTTGTATAATTTAATAAAAACTATTTCACCATTATACAGGAGGTTAACCTACCCCAACCAAGGAAAAGTACAAGGTAAGGGTTATTTCACAATCTCTTCATTATCCGAGGTTGTTTATACGTAATAATCTACTGGGATCTCTTTATCATCCACGTCCATGTTTTCTTAAAAATGTATTTCAAAACATTTTTTATTATTTACAAGAATATGGGTTAAAGTCATTTATACCCTTGGTTGACTTTTTATAAGAGGTTTATTAAGGAATCATTCCGTCGTCTTCAAAACATGGTCCTTTTTTAACCTTTTCGATAGAATTAAGGTAAGAATGTTTTTTTTAACTTATACAGCGGGTGCGGCCATTTTCCGCCGTCATAAAATCTTCAAAGCTTCCCTTACAAGCTTATAATAATATTTTCAAAGAAAATGTTTTATTTTATATGGATATTAAATTATTTCAAAATAAAAGGAGATATTTTTTTAAAAAGAATTTTGATTTCATCTATGTCAACATCCTTTGATAAATTTTAAGATTATTTGAAGTTGATTTATTATGATACAAAACTTCTATATTTTATTGAAGGTTTTGTGATATGTTTGACTGTGGATGTGCTATTTTTATACCATTCATAGTTTATGGTGAAAGTATTGACATTTCATATGCTAGTTTTAATATGAATGTTTATGTTATGTTTAAACCTTGTCATATGGGAATGCATTGGACTTAATATGTGACGGGTGGAGCCCGCTATAGCTCCTCGATGCATCGGTAGGTCTCATGAGACAAACTAGTGTCTTGGAACAAGGCCTTGACAAAATCTTATTTGTAGTCTTGGCACGAGGCCTTGGCTATGTGGTTATGATAGTCTGGCATTATGCATTCCAACATTATGAAAGTGGTTATTGATTTTTGCATGTGATTATTCGATTAGTAGAATATCCATGTGAATAAGTAAATGGCATTATTTCATTTTATTTATGCCATACCATGTTGAAAGTTCATATTTAAAAGGCTTTTGTTTTAGTTATACATTGCCTTAAATGTTTATTCTTATTTATGAAAGTTTCCGCTATATTGTTATCCTTACTGGGCATTTGAGCTCACCCCTTTTCTATGTTTTATTTTTCCCAGGAAGTGAAGAAGTAAGTTATGAATGACCTGCAGGGATATTATGTGGGGATATGAGTGTGGATTATGGAGACAATATGTTTTTGTAGTAGTTTTTCATTTTATGATGTAATGTAAAACTTATGAATATATCTAGTGTTTCCAAGGCTACTAAACCAATCGGTCTTTCGAGATTTGATCTTTCTTGTGATCATGCCAATGTTATGTAATAATGCACCAACTCTGGGTAACTGGGGTCGGGGCGTTACAAATCGTATTTAGAATAAAATTTTCTTAAAATGGATTTTTTTATTCTATACATAAAAAATTTATGTTCAAATTTTGGGAGTTTTTTTAAAATAGTTGAATTTTTTATGAATAGTGAAATACTGTAATTTAAAATGTAAGGTAAATAAGAGAATTATTGTGTAATATGTGATATATGGCTTATTTAAGCACATATTCTTGAGTCATACATCATTATTGTAATTTATATAGTGATAATTCTAAATTTATTCCGAGTATTTAGTTAAAAAATAAACTATTGAATAAAATAATGTGAAAACACCTCTCTCCTCCACTATAAATACCACCAATCACCACCTCTTCTGATAACACCTTTATAGATTTGAGACTTTTCCATGTTTTTCTAATTACTCATCCCAATAAGCTTTCTAAAATCTTAAATCCATTGGTCTCACCAAAATACCAGTTCCATGTTCGTTATAGAGATTCTCAAGGAGGAGAATTCAAGGGGTAAATTCCTCCTTATTCTTCTTTTATTTTCCATTCAATTTCATTTCATTTTTTATTCACTCCTCATATACCAATACCCAAGTGGAATTATAAATCTATTATAACAAATATACAAGATTATTATTGTTATATTAATGTAATGATCCATCATCATTTCTCTTGCCCTCTCTATTTTTACTAAAAACGAAAACATCATCTATGAGGTGTCGATTCACTACCTTCGCGAATGATGATTATTAATTTTCTAATTTCACCTTCAAGACTGGTCAAAAAATCTTTTAATGGATATAATAGACTATAATATTTTTATTCTATCTTATTTAATATTCTATAACCATTATATATACATTATATATATTCATAACACAAAACTAGTTCATAATGATCGAATAAATTCCAAAATAATCTAAATGATTATGGTGAAGTGTTCATCTAGATGATTCATCCTCATACCATAAAATTGAATGAAATATATAACAATTAATTAATATATAATTGCATTAAAGAAATTTATTTTCAATTTAGTAAAACATTGTCAATTTACTTGGTTTTCCATACATATATGCAAGTAAACTAAGTATGATAACTAAGGAAATAAACACTCTCAAATTATAAAATTATACATTATAACTCATCAAAACTACCATAAATTAACTTAATAACATTTTAATAAATAAAATATAGGTATTAAGGGTTCTTATTTAATTAATTAATGGATTTAATATGATTATTCAAGACATTAAGATCAAATGAATAACACATTCGGACATATGGTAAGGGACATAATATCATTTTCATTTTCATTTTGACTTACTTGGTTTCGTGCGGGTAATCATTTTTATGTGGTATATTTACTTCCCATATGAGATAATTTTTCACTTAAAATTATATTTATATTTAATATCCATATTATTTTATCATGGATATGATTATTTTTGTATTTTTACACCCTTTTACATACGGTGTTTATTTTGGATGTTGTTTTAAATAGGGAAATATTGATGAATCTATATCCTCTACTCAATATAGATATTAATGAATATATATACTCTATTAAATCTCATTTTATTGATGGAATGTGGTTTTCTATTATTAACCATTCCATATTGATTATGTCTAATTATTTTTTATTCACATATTATTGATTTTCTATTTAACTATATGTAACCCTTACTAAGAATTTAGGCTCACCCTTTTATTTGTTTTCCATCTCCAGGTTGTGAAGATGAGATATTTGAATAACAAACAAGAAGAATTTTGTTTTATTATTTATGTACTATGTTTATTTAAGAAAGTAATAAGGGAACCAAATGTATATCTATTTTCTTCAATATTATTAAACTAATAATTCCTTGGTAAAATTTTCTCCTGTATCTTTTCCATTGAAATAAAAATAACATTGAATTTGTGCTATTGGGGTCATGGTTGTTACATTTGTTATGAGAGAATGTTTAGTAAAATCCTTGGGAACTAGATTTAGAAAACATTTTTTAGGTAACATAACCTTAAGATAGACATTGAGTATAATATTAGAATAAAATACACAAATTTTGGAAAGGTATGTATTGTGTGGTTATTCCTAGAAATACATATAGGCCAGGACACTCCAAGTGAACGTGGTTCAAGAAAAAGTATACAAATGTGTAAAAACTATGACCAGGTGTCATGGGCCTAACTCGGGGTAACCTGGTACATGACAATGGGCCTTACTGCACACCTGTTATTACACTCTCATGGGATATTATTAGGATAATTCATTTTTTATATACTAACCATTGTGAAGGATTTAAAAATAAATATTTTCCCAATGAACCCATGTTATGACTATGACATTATCTATGCATAAATTTTCAATTTATGTTAAGCCTTTTTCTAGATTGAATTTTTAAATCATGATTCATAACCTAATTTAGTGTATTCCATTTTTTTATAAATGGTTCCTTATTTAAGGAAAGGAATCCATACCTGTGAACAATATTTGTATTGCTCCCATGAGCAAGTAAACACCATTTGTGTTGGAGTTGACCAGATCCTGACCATATTAGAAAATATACTCAAGTTATGATTAATAACCATACTACACCTATGTTTTATCATTTCATGTGGTAGAAGCCCCCATATTTTAGTGGGACTAACAATCTAGTGGTAGCTGAGCAAAGGATTAAGTCCCTTGAAAGGATATTACTGGCATTGAGATGCAATGAAAATGAAAAGATAGTGCTGGAATTATATTTCTCATGGGTGATGCTGATCAATAGTGGTATTTGATCAAGAATACTAAGGAGGAAGAAAAATTATAATAAATTTAATGGAGAGATTTTAAAAAAATATTTATTGAAAAATACTTCCCTCATGAGAAAAAAAACTAAAATAAAGAGAAAATTCCATAGATTTACGAAAAAGGAACAAGAGAGTGTTACAGAGTATGAGGATAATTTCACTAGACTATATAGATACTTTTTAGATTACATAAATTTTTCAAAAGAAAATATTGACCGTTTCTTTGAAGGTGTTAAGCCATGAATAGAAAAGGAACTAGGTTTAAAAACATTTTCATCATATGATGAAATAGTATTAAGTTTCATCAAAATAGAAAATGAATTTTATACATCATGTAAGTTAAAAAAATCTATATAATAAGAGGTCTAAAAGTAAACATGGAAATGGTGAATAATCAAATATAAAAAAATGGAATGAAGCAATTTCCATTATGTGAAAAATGTGGAATGAATAATCTTGGGAAATGCATTAAATGCATTGGAGTTTTCTATAAGTGTGGAGAAAAGTGTCATTGAAATAATGACTGTGAGGGGAAGAAACAATTAAATGATGTTAAATTAATAAAATTCAATGAAATGTGGAATTATTCACATAAATGTCCCATGCATCTGGGGAATCTACCATAGAAGTGTCCAAGGATAGATGGCCAAGATTATGTGATCACAACTATGATGGTCGAAGTTCCTAATGATTGGGTGGTATTTACATTAATTGTTTACTTGAACTTATAAAATGCCTTTTTTATTTCAAATAATTACATTCATTTATATCTTCTATGTTCACCATGAAAATTAGACTTTTCCCTTTTTATTAAATAAAGGAATTTTCAGTTAAAACTCCTAAGGAAAGTATCACTGCAATAAGGATGTCCCAGTTAGTCCCCTTTATGAAAAATAAATGTTATTTTGTCTCAAACATTATCATCATACCTATTTTTGATTTTTATATAATACTTAGTATAGACTGGATATTAAAATATGATGTGAAAATCTATTGTAATAAGAATAAAGTTACAATTTATGGAAATATGTATAATCCCTTATCTTGAGAGAAGAAATTTCATCATATAGCTATTATCTAGATCCACCTATAGTATCTTTACTAAATTAATTTATTAAGGTGGAAGACAAACAAATCTTGAGATGAGAAAACTAATCGTCGAATTGGGAATGTACTAATTGTGAAAGAATATATTGATTTATTTCTAGATTATTTACGAGGAAATCGTTCAAATTGGGAATTATAATTTTTTACTGATTTAATTCATAGTGCAAGACTTGTGTTAAAGACTCCTTATAAAATGAAAAATATAGAATTAGGGGATTTGAGGAAATAAATAGAGGAATTGAGGGACACAAGATTTATTAGCCCTAATTTATCTCCATTAGGATCCCCTGTTCTCTTGGTTAAAAATAAAGATTGATCCATCATGTTGTGAATTAATTATAGATAAATCAAAGCTATTACAATAAAGAAGAAATATAAAATGCTTCACATTGATGATTTATTTGATAAAATTCTTAGAGATAAAAAAAATTTTAAGGCTTACCATTGATATAGATATCTTAACTTTTATATGAGGAAGGAAGATATTCCAAATATAGTACTTTGACCCAGGTATGGACATTACAAGTTTACAGTAATTCCATTTGGACAGACTAATGCACCCTCTATTTTCATAGACCTGATGAACATAGTTTTCAAGGAATATCTTGATGATTTTTTTGTGGTATTTATTGATGATATTTTTGTATTTTCAAAAACATATTAGTACCATGTTAACCACTTGTGTTTTCTTCTAGAGACTGTTATAACAAAAGAGTTATACTGAATGTTTATTATGTGTGAATTCTGGCATCAACTAGTTTTTTTTCTTGTCCATGTTGTCTCTAAGGATGTAATATCATTTTATCCTATGAAGAAAAACATAATCCAATAATACATTACTATAATAAACATAACCTAGGTATGTAGTTTTATTTTATTAGCAAGTTACAATTGGAATTTCATTCATAATTTTTCCTGATTGGCTAACCCACTGACAAAGATCATATGTAAAGGGGTTACATTCATATGGACAAAATAACATAATGTTTTATGATGAATTAATGAGAAGATTGGTCAATGCTCCAATTTTGACTCTTCCATCTAGAATGTATGGGTTTGTTATATATATTGATACATCAAATAATTATATTGGTTTTGTTCTTATTGAAAATGAAAAATTTATTTCTCGTGAATCAAGGCAGTTGAAGCCACATGAAAATAATTATCCAACTCATAATCCTGATTTAGAAGACATAATATTTGTTCTGAAAATATAAAGATACCATCTCTATGGAGAAATATGAGATATATATATGGATAAAAATAGTTTAAAATATATTTTTACATTGATAAAAATCAATATTAGGAAATGGAGATATCTCATTTTACACATGGATTATGATTGTTCAGTACACTACCATCAAGGGAAGGAAAATAAGGTAAAAGATTCATTAATTAGGAAAGATAATGGTCTTATAACCCAAATTAGGATTTAGAAATACCATGTGTTCATGGATATAGTAAATATAGACATGGGTTATGTTAAGGAACAAGAAACATAATTATGTTTTCAAATGAATTCTAAAGTATCTTTATTGGAGAAGATAAAAATATCTGAATCTGGGGATGAGAAACTTCAAGAGAAAATGAAAGCTATTAAGGATGGAAGATTAGAAGACTTTGTGTATGAATATGGGGTTTTTATAGTTAGAAAGAGGTATGTGTTCCATCTATACCTAAGCTAAAAATTGAACTATTTTATGATTATCATACCTCAAATTTATCTATACATCCTAGTAGTACTAAGATTTATAGAGATATTAAAAAACATTTTTGGTTGGACAACAATAAGTGAGAAATTGATATCTATGTGTCAAGGTGTCTTGTTTGTCCACATGTGAGGGCCAAGATACAGTGTCCTAGAGGGTTCACACAATCTCAACATATTTATATGTGTAAGGGAGATTCTATTATGATGGAATTTTTCACATGTCTTCCAAGGATTCCTATAAAGAATAATGCAATATTGGTAAGTGTTGATCGTGTTAGAAAGGTGGCACATTTAATTACAATAAGAGAAGATTTACCACTGGAGCGCCAAGAAGACTATATATTAGTGATGTTTTAAGACATCAGGATGCACCAATATTGGTTTTGTTTGATCGATATCACCAATTTATCTCCAAATTATAGAATATTATTTAGAAGACTTTGTATACTAAGCTTTATATGAGTATGAATTATCATCTGCAAACCAGTGGATAGTCATAAATGACTAATCCAACATTGGAAGACCAATTGTGATTATTCTCACTTGAATTTTGAGTTATGTGGGATTAGTACTTACCTTTGGTGGGATTTTCCAACAATAATAATATCCATTATGGTATTTAAATAGTGTCACATGAAGCATTATATGGTAAGAGATGTTGAACTCCAAATTTTTGGGATGATGTTTGTGAGATGAAACTTATAGACCCTAAAATTATTGAAGAGAAAAAGGCAAAGGTAAATAAAATTCAAGCTCATATTAAAGTAGCTCAAAGTATGAAAAAGAGTTAAGCAGACAACTAGAGAAATTATTTGGAATTCAAAGTGGGAGATCATAACATTCTGAATGTATATCAATGGATGGGTATCTTAAGGTTTGGTAAAAAAGGAAAACTGATCCCTATGTACATCAGACCATTTGAAATTATCGAAAGAATTAGATTTGTATCCTGCCATTTAGAAATGCAGCCAAGGCTCTCCAAAGCTTATGTTTTGTTCCATGTGTCATTGTCAATGGTTTATATTCCACACCCAATGCATGTAGTCACATATAATGAAATAGAATTCAAATATGATTTATCATAATGTGAAGATCCAATCATGAGTCTTGACACCAAAGAACAAGTTTTGAGAAATCATATGTCAAACTGGTAAAATATCTTTAGAGAACCCATAATATGTTATAGGAAACTTGAGAACCTAATGATTTTCTAAATAAGAACCACCACCACCTTTTTAGAAGACAATACTCATGAAAATTTCAAGGAAACAATTTCCTTAGGAGGGAAGAATATAACACCCCAAGTTTCATGGTATGTATCCTCTAAAATAAATTCAATTCATTCAACATCTTAAATTTCACCAAAAATTATTTCATGAATCATATAAAATAACATAGATAATAGAAAACAATCTCTATAATGAAGAATGAATGAAATAGGAGTCTTCTTCTAGAAATTAAGAACATATACTAATGAAATAGTAACTTGACCTTTGGAATAGTAATGTTACTCTTATGATTAGTAATTTGGACAATATAATAGGAACCCAACCTATGAAATTATAAATAAAATTTAGGCATCTTATAAATGGTAATATGATATAATTTTATAATTTTATAATTAAATAAATATTTTACAAATTATTAACTATGTATTGAAATGTTCATAAAAAATGTTTATTTAGAATTTTATAATTAATTTAATAATTTAAAAAATATATTTTTCATAAAATATAATCATAAGTTAATATTTTTTTTCATATGATTATAATATCATTTTTTTAGAAGATTGTTAATTTTCTAAAGTGTTATAAAATCTGTTATAATTATAAAATTGTTTTTTTAGTAAATGAGGATTTTAATTAAAAAAATAAATTTCTAATAACTATAAAATTATTTTTCAAAAATTGATTTTATTTTTTAATTCTATGTTATAAAAAAAATTAGATTTAATTTTTTAATTTTTTCTAAAAATTGTAGATTTTTTGGTGAATAGTGAAATACGGTAATTTACGATATAAGCTAAATGAATAAATTATTGAGTAATCAGTGATGTATGGATGATTTAACCCCATAATATCATAAATTCATTTATTATTTAATATATTTATAAATAATTCTCAAACTATTCATTTTCTGGAGCCAAAATAATAAACTAATGAAAAAAAATAATGAAAAAACACCCCTCTCCTCAACTATTAATACTACCCCTCAACACTGCTTCTCATCACACCTTAGAAGATTTGATCAATATCCAATTTCTACCCAATACTCTTCCCAAGACCATAACCCATGTCCACGATCCATTTTTCTCACCAAAATACCAATCCCATGTTCTTTAAGGAGGTTCTCAAGGAGGAGAATTCATGATGTAAAGTCCTCCTTCTTTTTCATTTATTTTCCTTTCAATTTCATCTATTTAGTTATTATCTCCACATATTACCTTATACAAGTAGAATTACAACTCCAGTATAACATATATATTGGTTTATTATTATTTTAATAGAATAATCCATCATCATTTCACTTCCCCTCTAATTTTGTACTAAAAATGAAAACATTGTCTGTGATGTGTCGATTCACTACCTTCGTGGATGATGATTATTCATTTTCTAATTTCTACATGAATTCAGGTCATAAAAAAAATATATGGATATAAAATACTCTAATATATTTACTTTAGATTACTCAATATTCTAGAAAAATAATATATACATAATATGAATTCTTAAGACAAAACTACTTCGTGATGATAAAAACGCCAAAATAATCTAAATAATTATCACTAAAATTTAATCTAAATGATTCATTATCATACCATATAAATTATTTAAATATATAACCATTAAAAATTATTTAATTTATTTAATAACATATAATTTTAATTCTGGATATTTATTCTCATTTTACAATATTTTCCTTACAAATATACAAATAAACAGATCATAAAAACTAATGAAATGAACAATCTGAAATGATGAAATTTTACTTTATAACTCACCAAAAAGGAAATAAATGAACAAAATTAAATTATAATAAATAAAATACATATATAATTTTTTTTGAATTAATTAAATAATTTATTTTAATATGATCATTCAAGACATTAAGGTCAAGTGCAGAAGACATTCAAACATAAGGCAAGGGACTTCGTCTCAATTTCCATTTCATTGAGACTTACTTGGTATTGTGTAAATTATCAATTTTTTTTGTGTATATACTGACCCATTTAGATAATTTTTAAATTGAAATTATATTTCTATGAAATATATTTATTCTTGAATCATGAAAATGATTATTTTCTTATCTTTATACCCTTTTACATATTCTCTTTATTTTTAATGTTGTTTTATCTAGGAAAATAATGATGGATATGTATCCTCTTCTAAATATGGATGTTGATAAGGAACATTTTTCATGTATTAAATCTATATATAATGAATTATTTGGACTTTTAGTGATGTTTATTTCCCATTATATCCCCTCGATGAATTGAAAGGTCTCATGAGACAAAACAGTTGGTGGTAAGCACTTCCTGTTTATTTCCAAACAGAATCAAATGAGTATCTACCCACAAACATAAGTTGTCTTTCAGGTATGATGGTTAATGTTATAGATACATATCATACAAATAATAATATTTTTTATTCATTATTAAGTTATTACAATCCATGAGGTTTTCACTATGGAATAATCTATGGATATATTTTCATTCTCAGATTATTGATGGAATGCGTTTTTCAGTTATTCACCTTGTAATATTGATTATGTACAATTTATTATGATTAAATTATTATTGATTCATGAATATGCTATATGTTTCCCTTAGTGAGCATTTTATCTCCAACTTTTAAATTTATTCCATCCCCAGGTTGTGAAGATGAGATCTTTAAATTAGTGATAAGAAGAAGTTTATTTTCTTTTATTATACACTATGTTTAATTACCAATGTAATAAGGGAACCATGTAGGTGTCTATTTTATTCAAGACTACTAAAATTATTATTCCTTGGAAAATTTTTCTCTTATATATATTTCATTTTAATAAAATAACCATTGACTCTGGGCTACTAAGGTCAGGGTTGTTACATATGAAAAACTTAATATCAATTTAATAAACCACAAATTGTGACCTCCTAGGGCTATGTAGAATTTATAACAAATATTAATTATTGAATTCTAAGATTTACTAATAAATTATCCTTTAGTAAGTAATCATTTATAATAAATCTAAAAAGAGATCAAAAATTATCTCTACCAAGTATATGTATCTCTAGCCTATGTCGACCAAATTTATGAAAAAAAATGAATGCATTTTCATATGATCTCTTTTTCAAATACACAGAGTAACCATAGTATTTCATGTATTTGAAACACATTTAGTTACTCATACATTCTTGATTCTCTGAGAATAAATAGATTATGTCAATGAATATATCACATTTCATTCAATATTATAGATGAGAAAATCGCAGGACCCAAATCTAATATATATGAAAATCATTTGGATTATCTAGGTATGATCATACACTTCCTCAATGTAACTTAATCAATGAACCTGATATCATAATCATCATATGATAGGAAAAATCCCACCTTTTTTAACCTTCAAATAAAGAAGTTATCAGAAAAATACCCAACCACCCTTGATAAGATAAGCGTTAAGGTTTTAAGAAGAATGGAATCAGTGTAGAAAGGTTCCCAAGATAGGTATCTCAAAAAAATTTGGTAATATGGAAATAGAAACATGCACCACAATTTTACCATATACATAATGTATGGGAATCACATGGTACACTTGGAAGATTTTATACTACATAAAATCATTTTTCCTTATTGAACATATTTTGTGTGTATATAGGAAATCCTTTGGATGTTAACTGTAAAATTTCAGAAAAACTTATAATAACCCATGATGTACATTCGTTAGGTAAAATTAAATTTAATACAAGGATAGTTCAATTATCAATTAATTTCATGACTATATATATCCAAAATGGAAAAATTATAAATTGGAGACTATATTATCATACCTTTTACATTCATAAAATATTTTAAGAATACTTAACAAAACCATAAATAAGTGTATCTCTAATTATATCTCATATGATAGATAATTAAACAAGTCTTATGATTACTAAAAAAATTGTGTTTTTAAAATTCATTAGGTCTCTATGTGACTCCTTCCACATATTTATGTGACTATCTAATAAAACCCATAAACTAAAATATTTTAGTTAGTAAAATCTATAAATAAAGAATTTTCAGATAATATTTATACATAGGAATCATATTCCAAATGTTTAAATCATTGAACAAATTATTTATGTTTCTTAACTTCACAAAATCCAATGTTATAATGACAATAACATCTACTATATACATTTAACACATACTATATTCTTAATCATTGTTATTCTTGGAAAATTTCCCAAAACAAATAATAGAGAACCTTTTTGTAATAATATATAACTCTTTAAATTTTTCTTTACCAACACTTTAAAATATTCTTTTCGAAAAAAGTATAATTTTCATCATCATGGTAGACAAATGTAACTATTATAATTTCTCCATACCTATATACACTAAATGATTTATAATTTAAAGTGATATTTGGTTTATATTTTTACTTTCATAATACTTTATTTCATAACATTGAA
The DNA here is from genome assembly GCA_963277665.1 of Viscum album. Taxonomy (NCBI): domain Eukaryota; kingdom Viridiplantae; phylum Streptophyta; class Magnoliopsida; order Santalales; family Viscaceae; genus Viscum; species Viscum album. The sequence goes on from OY728155.1 coordinate 1,915,658,203, forward strand.
CTTCTCAAAGTCTAAAATATTTTCACTAGCCTAGTAGACAGTATATTCTCTTTAGAACAACATTTTAAGATATAGAAACACATTTATCTTAAAAAATAACTCAAATTTACTTCTAATTGGAAATAGATTACATATAAAATATATTATCCATATAATATATTGAATTATATGTCATTGGAAAATTACTCTGAATAATATATTTTATTCTTAAAAATATGCCACTACTACCTGGTGGGATCACATCCTTTATATTTTAACAAACATTTTTATTAACTCTTTTATCATAGATGAAACATTTTTATTCTTATCAACTTTTCAATTATGTTATAGTATCAGTAAAATCATAAACTATGTGTATTCGGTCTATTATCCCTGGTTGTAAATAGTAATTGTTTATAATAAAAAACACCACTTATCATATAAGAGAAGAAATATAACTACACACATCATTTATTTAGATCTATATAAGATTGATATATTTCTTTTTATTTAACATGATCAATCAACAAGCCCATGATTTATAGTTTCATTGAAAAATACTATCATGATCAATTCATTAATTGATTTTGAACTCCTATATATTTATAACATTTATAAAGTATACATTTGGAAATATATACCCTTCCAAACAAAAGAATTTATTTTTATAACATAGTTTTTTTATAGACTTTTTGTGCAGCTACTCATACCCCCATCCTATTTCTGATAAAATTACACTATATGGAAACAATGTCCTTCCTTCTCAACATTACATTATGTTTCAACGACCTTAACTATCTAGGAATTTCCAAATAAAATGTATTCCTCTCTACTGAAATTTTACATGTTTATACTATCAATACAGCATAAGAACTACAATATCATGTGACCCATTGCATCTACTCTTATTACATTAAGAAAATAGTGAAAACATTTCTTGAACATTCTCACATTCTCATAATATTTCAAATATCGATTCTAGAATTAATTTCATAACCTGATAAATCCTTAAAAGAATACTTCATTATCTATAAGTCATTAACATACTCAAACATATTAATTATATGAGTTGAGACTAAATTTAATGGGATCATCTTGTATCTAATTCTTTTGAAACATTGAATAAATCATTATATTCTTCTCCTAGGAATATATATTATTTTTAACAACTTCAATATTTGGTTACTCATGAAATTATTACTCTATGGCATATAATTGTTTTGGTATAAGAATGATTTTAATGTTTCCTTTGAAACGTGATGTGTTTATATGTTAATATTCTTATTTATCTAGGATTGATCTCAAAGTAATGTTTAGTGATGATTATAAAATTTATCTAAAGCCAATGTTTTTCTAACATGAGTGACATTTTTTACATTCATTGAATAAGAATTTTTATTATATACTCTCCCACAAGAATGATGAATCCAATTATAATTCCATCGTACCAATTAGTGGGACTATATGCATATTTCACAAAGAAATGTGTCCACTTTAACATTATTCTTACCAATTATTTATTTAGGTTGGATATCATGTAAATCATATCCTAGATGACTCTTGAATGGTTAATTGTAAAAAACATTTCCTAGTCTATAATATGGTCATATTCAACACCATTCCTCCGGTATGGTAATAATTCATGTTTAGATGCTAAGTGTTTCCCAAGTAAAAAATCAAAAAACAAGGAACAAAACTCTTAAGGTCACCTAATTACTTGTTTTTATTTCATGAGATAATTTATGGGCACCCATATTTAGAAAAATCTAACTAGTTGAATAATAATGGTCTTAAGTAGTCTCTAATTTAAAGGGAATTCAAAATTTGTAATTTCAAAGTGGTTTTAATCACACTATCTTATCACAAGTTATTCCCTTACCATATGTTCATGCTTCTAATTTTTTAGTTTGGAATCCTTTTATTTTCAATAAATCAATATGTTCAAACCATATTGATTTTTAACTCCTTAAAAAATAGATGACATATGATACTAAACATAATTTAAATACATCCATATTCACATATATCCAAATACATCTCATTCATTAGGTATATGAAACAATTTCATATAAATTCTTGGAATCATAAAAAACAGATTAATACCCACATGAGTAATATTGGAGTGTGAAATAGTTAATCTACACTTATTTAGAGAAGGTATAATCCTTCATGCTAATGAGTTGTCTCAAACAGAGCCCCTCTAACTAACATTACTTTACTAAATATAGAATTTAATTCTATTATAATTCATATACCTAATATTTATAAAATATAATTAACTTCATAGTTCATGATTGAAACTTCAATTTAATCCTAATGAAAGGTATACGAATACTAAATCAATTATCATTCCCAGAATGAAACTCCTTATATGCTTATATAAAATTTTAAATTAGTTCATCTTTTCAAATAAAATAACACATTCATTCATAATATAAAAATTATATCCCTGAATAATAAATAAAGGAATAAATAAAATAAATGAACAATTCATATTTTTAATAATGAGATCAATTTTTTAAAAAAAATTATTTTTTAAATAAAATATAAACATTGTATAATATATAAAATGTATTATGGTTATTCTATAATTAAATATATAAAAATATAATATTTTTATCTCTCATATGAACACCTTTATATTATCATTTACAAAAAATTTACTCGATATATATGATATCTAAAATATTAATATTATACATATGAACTACTCATATATAATACATAAGCCATCAAAATATCACTTATTTATTATTTAATCCTTTATTATATCAATTATCAAAACTCATTTTGATATAGTTTGAATAATTTCTCAAATAAGACCTTTAGTTTGAACAATTAAAATTAATTATTATGAATAATTCATAATATTAAATATAAACTCTCTAATATTTTTATTTAATTTGTAATATAAATATCATTATAAATAAAACATATAATTTCCATATAAACAATTTATATCTAAAATTAAATTTAATCCATAACATTTAGAAGGTGTTAAATATTAACATTTAATATTAAAGATATTTTTTATTAAATGTTTTATAAGCATTTTAAAACTAATCAGAAAAAAATTCAATTAATAACTTTATAAATAGTATTAAAATTAATTAAATATCCCAAAATACCTCTTTCAATCATGTATAAATGAATTATAAATTATATCATTCAATTCATAATTGGATATTAAGAAAAATTCAACTTTTATATTATATCATATTCTATGATATATTCATATGATAATATGTAATACAATGTTAAACCTATATCGTGTATTATGGTTGATATTTTGTGGATCTATACTAGATAATCTAGTATAATCATTCATATTTAAAAATATCTCAACATGTGTAAGATTAACCCAGTTTCAAGAGACCTGTATAATATTAACCCATGGTGCCTAAATATCATTTTTTAGGATTGATATTCTATATCTTATTGGCGATATAATACTCTATTTTAAGGATTCAATTATTCTCCATCGTACAATATGATTTTCTATATTGTATACTATGATATATCATAATATATAAGATTTATATTGTAACATTATTTATAATATTATACATTTCATAATAGAGTCCTATCACATCGTATGATATCGTATATCATAAATCAAGTCATATCTCAAAACACATATCATAGTTTATGATGTCCCATTCTGTAACGCTAGTTATAGTTCATTTATATATTTTTATATATGATATCAAATATGAAAATAATATGATATCAAAAAATATTCATTTTCAAACCTAATGTTGATATTAAGAAAGCATAGGGAATTTAAATTTCCACTAATGTGTTTCTAAATATTTAAAAACTCTTTTTCATGAAAGAAGAACACAATAGAAGCCTTATTCTCGAAATAATATTGTCACAAGAAAATATAAATATTTTATAAATTGAAAATTAAGAGTACTTTATACCTTACACTATAGATGAGTATAATTTTTTTTCATTATTCATATGTTTAATAAAGATACACAAGATTCAATCGACAAACGTTTTCCTTCATGGTGTATCCATGGGATGAATCTGAATCACCCAACCATTGGGATGAATTATTCATAACTCTTGAAATATGATAGTACCTTTTGATAGATAAAGAAATGAGAGAATATATATATAATGGAAACTGATATAATCAGAATGAGGTTAGGTAGGCTTGAATGAACACTATTTCCTGGTGACTTCCTTTCTATATATCCCTCAGGGATGCTCCCTAAGTAATATTTCATTTACTTATACATTAAAATTTTGTCAGTTATACATGTGGTTGAAAAATATTTGTACCACATTTTTTATTCAATTCCTGGTATCTCATTTTATAAAACATTAAAAATGATGATAGACCTTGTGGAATATCTGAAAATTACTTTTCAACATTCCACTTACTAGGTTAATTGTACAAATTTGAACTAATATTGTAAACATTATAGTAATATTTTATCATACACAATGAAATAGATTGAATCCAATGGTGAGATATAATTATATCACACAATTCAATATCCATAGTTAAATGTTACAATATTCCTTAGTAGTTTATATGTAGTACAATATGAAATATGTATAACGTCACAAATAATATAACATAAACACATCATATGAATTTATAGATTTAGGGAATACCTCCATGAAGTCATATTTTGATTGTTAGATCATGGGAGAGTATTATCCTAAAATTATAAGGACAAAACATGTAAAATAATTTTTAAACCTTCATCAATATATGATGAAAGTGCTATAGTATGTGTTCAGGTTCCCATACCTCATGATGTGCACCCTGGGTATGATTTATTATGTATATATGAAGTGGCCAGGTAAGAATTTCTTTTATTTTCAATGAGTCAATATGTGTTTTGTGAAGGAATGTGAGGAATGATATTCGTTAATATTACAAAGAAAAGGATAATTGAGGATTCATTATAAATAATTCTAATTTCTAATTTTCATGATAAAATAGAAAATCAATATCTGAAAATTAATGTGTGATCTGATCTTAGTTCTAACGATAAGTTTTAATGAATTTTATCACAATATATATAACATGTTTCACGTGATTTTTAAGGAGTTAAATAAAATATATATTGAAAATAATAATTTTCTTATGTTCATTTTACATGAAATTATGGTGAGTAGAAATACATGTGGCTTTAGAAATTATAGGCTAGAAGTTTCATTTTTTATTATTAATTTTAATAAGATTTCCTTAAAAAATATGTGATAACGCACCAAGTTAATCCATTATAAGTAGAAAATAATTCCAATGAGGTATACGATACAATGATTTCAGACTATCCTTACCAATTTATATCTCTAACACTTTTTTATATATTTCCTGTTAAATGAATTCTTTCCTTTCAATATCTTCTGATACATGCATCCCTTAGTCCCAAAGAACAACAAAATAATATACAGTTATAACCTGGCCATTAAATTTGTAACATCCCAAGTAAGTAATGAATAATAGATATTTTTATCTATGTCTATTTGTGAATTAGATAGTGTTTTAGAAGCTTAAAATGATAATAAATCTAATCTTATGCATGGAATACACTAATATTTTTAAAAGATTGTTTTACTGCCTTTTGATGGAAAACCATTTTTAAATCTATCTTTTCAAAATTTTATAAGCTATGTTTGTCAAAATAAAATTATTCTTTAAGATTGGTACATCAAAATTTACTTTGTGTGAATTTATGGTATTTTTCCGATAAAGTTTCATTTTTTAATGAATAGTGAAAAATGTTGTATTTTAATTCAAAAACTATTTTTAATCTAATTTATTTATATGATTATATTATCTTTTGAATTGGTTTTGAAGTGAAATTAGAATATATTTTTACCATTTAATCTAATGGGGGTCATTGGAATCAATTTCACTTTTAAATTGGACTAAAACTAGTGTCAATCTTTTGATACTTATTGTTTCATAAAGACATGCTATTTGTCATGACAGCGGGAATTAATTATTAAATTAATTAATGTAACATATATTATTTTAATTTTGTAAAATAGACATCATATTTTAATTCATAATATCAAATATAGCTTAGGGTGAAGTTTTGGTATTTTTCTGAAAAACTTCAATTTTTGATGAATAGTGAAACCACTAAGTAGTAGTTAAAGAAACTGATTTTTCTTTTAAATGAAACTTTGCCACTTCTGTGATTTGATTTTAAAAAATCCAACATACATGGTTGTAATTAAGAAGTAAAATGTGTTTCAATGAGATTAAAATATTTTTTTGCTGAATAGTAACTATTAAGTTTTTAATCACGATTAGAGGTAATTAGTGCAATTTAAAGCAAAAATGATATTATAATAAAATGAAAATACCTAGACACATGTCCTACCCTTATTGGATGTGTCATCGCCGACCAAGACAAGCCATGGGTCAGCTTGGTGACCCCATGGAGCCACTTTGGTAGGAAAATGACATTAATATCTTTTTATTTAATGTTAAAATTAAGATGACACAAACATGAGTTGTTTTACTAAAAAAATTAAATTGGGTTATACAAGTCAGATTTTTGACTATAAATATTCATTAGAAAGATAAAAATATTTCCTACATCATGATAGTTTTTTATAATTTTTAGACATTAAATAAATTAAATTATTTATGACATCATGATGATGCAGCGATGACCTCATTAATAAAGGATTTAAATAAAATGAAAAGATAATGTAAAATCAATGACCTAAACATGTCCAAAACCTATTGGATGGGTGGATTTAGAACCCTTATCAACTTAACCTCAAATTATATCAATGTGGGACCTTTTGAATTCGAAAATAATTTTTAAAATAAAGTAATAGTTCTTTACTTTCCAAGAGTGCCCCTCCTCTCCTCTTATAAAAGGCCCCCACCTCTACCTCCTTACCCACACATCTAAAGCCTTTGGCTCGGCCAAACCCTTCCCATTTTGTCTCTCCACTTCTCTATATTACTCCTCGAAGCCTCACTTTGGGCAGATGTCTTCCCAAGGAATCCCTTGAGCTCAAACTAAAGGGAGTTACCCGATTTTATGGTAATGTCTTCACTTGTGTTCTTTTTTTTATTTTGATTCTCCAACCCCCTAAAATCTTTTTATTCATTTCTTTTGTAACAACACAAGTATCGTCCATATACTAGTATTTTGTTATAATAAGGATTCAAGATACACTTAAACACACCTACATCTAATGGTTAAAGAACATATTGTTTCCGTGGATGGCGAATTTCTGCCTCCCGAAACGATGATTGTTCAAAATTCTTTTAACACCTTGAAAGGTGGCCATTAAGATGAAAATATATTTATATATGATATATAATATGATTATGTTTTCCTTAAGATTCTGTATTTCTCATTTTGGGCATACCATTATGGTTTCCATTATGGGTAAACGCGATATCTTCATTTAATAAAGTGCGGACTACCGCCCCCTCAATGTGATTTGATTCGTTAATACCACATGTGGGACGTATAAAGGATGGAGTTATGATATTATATATGATATTACACTAGAATTATAATATACCTTTATATCATTATGATTCCATTTCATAAAATACGAAATAGAAATGGAAGCAGCGTTCATGCGTACGTACGGCTTACCATCTCCATGAACGGTGCATTTCATTTCTTACCTCTAAATGTAATATAATATTATAAATGCATGCATGTACTGGATATATATGATATATATGATATATACATCATGAATACCATTCTCGATATAATGGATACATGAACAACTTGTAATTATAAAGGGTTTATTTTTGACTCAAGTACCAATGATCCTTAAAACGACCGTTATTAACTTAAATAATTACATAGTGTTCATGACATGGAAATAAGTGATATAAAAGGAATAATGAACTTGAAAAAGGTTCTTAAACAAGTATAAATTATCTCAAGTTTATTATTCAGGAGATTAAAGAGCGACCGAGTCAAGTCGGACCCGAGGTATGGGACTTCGTCTCAATCTCCTTTCATTGAGGCATATTTTGTTTTATACACAACCTTCTTTTATGCGGTGTATAAACCACTTTGACTTTTAAATTTATTAAAATGAAATATTTTTTATACGAATCATTTACTAAACGACAAAAGGGAATGTTTTTGTCGTACGTATGCGGTGACAACGACTTCTCCGCCATCGTGACCATTATTTGAGTTTCGGCTTCCTCTACAAGCCATACCTTTTTTTTAAAGAAAAATAAATACCATGTTTTACTTTTCTTTTTTTTTTGGTATTGAAAATGGTTTTCATAATTTTTTTATATCAATGAGTTGTATTTATATCTTGTGATTGAAAAGTGTAAATGTTATGTTTCCTTTATGCATGTTTTATGTGATACGATTATGTTGAGGTTCTTGGGCATTATTATGAAGACGGGTGGTTCCGTGATAAACTAAGGGCGGGTGAGCCTGATATAGCTCTCCAATGCATTGGGTAATGTGAAGGAGTGAAACGTTAAGGTTTCTTGGAAGAGATTTAGGGAATATACTGTGATGGGTATTCCAAACATAACGAAGAGGGTTACTCCCTACGTAAGAATGTTATGAATGCCTCAAGTTACCTTTATGTGTTATGATTTCTATGATTTATTAATGATTTTATGAGGTATGTTAATTTGATTATGTTTTATGGGTAAAGTATGATTTCATTCTTATGTATATATGTACCCATGTTCCTTTCCATATTTTTATATCCCTTACTGAGATTTTTATGCTCATCCCATGTTTTTGAAATGTTTTTCACAGGTCATGGGAATGGTAAATGATATGATGATAGTGTCAAGGAAGTGTCAAGAAAGAATCCATGTTTTATTTTAAATATGTTTCCATTGATGGGAAAATGAATACTATCTTTTATGTAACCACTTTTTTTAAATGTGGAATGTAATGCATGTTTTATGATCTAATTCTCTAAAACTCTAAACCTGAAAAGATCCTCAAGGTGTAATCTTGTAATAACTCAAGATTAAGTAATGTTTAGGGCTGGGGCCTTATAGTTGGTATCAAAGGTCAGTTTAGATATCTTTAGGAGTTAGAATTATATTAAATGATTATCCAAAAATATTTTTTTTTTGAAATGATATAGCATTTGAAGATTACCATGTTGCATCATCTAAGACATGTTTGTTCAGAATGGTTTTTCGCAGAGGAAACAGGGAAGCAGTGCTAGGAAGGCATACAGAAGGAAATAACCTTCTGAATCAGCATCCTGAGATGGTCGGAATTGGAACTGAACAGTTTGTTGCATTAATGGCGCAGTTGACTCAAGCGATAAATGGTGGTGGTATCCATGCACGAGATCAGCCAAATAAACCGCAGAGGAACATGTCAGTGGTAGAACTTTTCATGAGGCAACATCCCCCATCATTCAGAGGATCATCTGACCCTGTTCTAGCTGAAGGGTGGATTAAAGAACTGGAGAATATTTTTGATGTCATGGGGTGTTCAGACAATCAAAAGTTTAGCCTTTCTATTTACCGTTTGGAGGGTGAAGTAGATCAGTGATGGTCGATGGTTAAAAATATTAGGGATGCAGATGAGATTGATTCTCTCTACTGGGATGAATTCAAAGGTATGTTTCTTGAGAAGTATTTTCCTAAGGCTGTTCGACTTAGGATGGAAAAACAATTCTTGGAATTGAGGCAAGAGGAAGACTCAGTGGCTGCCTATGAAGAGAGGTTCACTCGTTTGGCAAGGTAAGCTCCAAATTTTATCTGAGACCTTGATAGTAAAATCAATTATTTTTACTCAGTATTAAAACCAAATATCGAAGGGCGTTAGCTTCTCGTGAGTTTAAAAGTTATGGAAATCTTGTTCGATGTGCTGAGAAGGTGGAAGTGGAGTTTTCCGATGATCAAGTGTTCTATAACAACCAACAGAAGAGGAGACCAAGGTGCTAGGAGAAAGGAAAGAATTCTTCAAAAAAAGTCTGATGGTAAGAAAACTAAGTTTCCAGTTTGTGATAAATGTGGAAAAAGGCATGCTGGGGAATGTCTTCTGAATTTTAGAAAGTGCTACCAATGTGGTAAGATGGGACATAAGGCTCGTGATTGCACTGAAAAAGATCAAGGTGATGGTAAGTCCAAATTTGATTTATAGTTAGTGAAATGATTTAAGTGCAATGAGATGGGTCACTATGCAAACGAGTGTCCGACAAAGAGCTTGAGTTATGGGAAGCAGTTAGACTACAAGCAGAAAAGGGTGGTGAAATCCTTTGCAACTACTTCAGCAGATGTCGGGCCATCAAATGAAGTTGTATTAGGTGCTTTGTTTGTTTTTTCAGATTATGCTAGTGTGTTGTTTGATTCGGGGTCCACACATTCTTTCATCTCTGAAACCTTTTCTAGTAAAATGGGAATACCATATCAAGAAATGACTCCTGAACTTGTGGTAAAAACACCCGGGGGAAATGTTGAGTCCAAAAGAATTTATAAGAATCTTCTTATCCTTATATGTGGAAAGAACCTACTTGAAAACCTTATTGTTCTACCTCTTGTAGAGTTTGATGTTATCCTGGGTATGGATTGGCTCTCTATTTACCATGCTAAGATTGACTGTAGAGCTAAAGAAGTTTATTTTCAGAAAGACTTTCAGTTTCTGTACAAGAATGAACCCTTACTGTTGATAACTTATCAAGAGGACAAGAAACTTTTAAAAGATGGAAATGAATGTTACCTTGCACATATTGTTGAAAATAAGGGAACTGTTTAGATTAATGATGTGCCAGTGGTAAAGAAGTATCCTGATGTTTTTCCTGATGAGTTTCCTGGAATAATACCAGATCAGGAAGTTGAATTTACTGTTGACTTAGTTCCTGATGCTATGCCAATTTCAAAACCCCCTTATCAAATGGCTCAAATTGAACTTTTAGAGTTGAAGGAGCAATTTCAAGATTTCTTAGAGAAAGGTTTCATTCAACCTAGCACAAAACCATGTGGTGCTCCTGTTTTATTTGTTAAAAAGAAAGATGGTTCTATGAGAATTTGCATTGATTATAGATCCTTGAATAACATCGTTGTTAAGAACAAATATCCTTTGCCTCGTATCGATGATTTGTTTGATCAGCTCCAGGGAGCTCAGTTTTTTTCAATGATTGACCTGAGATCGGGGTACCGTCAGCTGAAGGTAAAGGAAGCAGATGTTCCGAAGACTGTGTTTCTTACAAGATATAGCCATTATGAATTTGTAGTAATGACTTTTGGTCTAACCAATGCACCTGTTGTATTCATGGACTTAATGAATAGAATTTTCCATGAGTTCTTGGATATGTTTGTGGTGGTTTTCATTGATGATATTTTGGTGTTTTCTAAAAGTAAATAGGAGCATGAATGACATTTAAGGGTTATTTTTCAAACCTTAAAAGAAAAGAAATTGTATGGGAAATTCAGCAAGTGTGAGTTTTGGTTGCAACAAATTTCTTTACATGGTCACATTGTTTCTAAATATGGGATAACCGTTGATCCTGCAAAAACAAAGGTTGTTGAAGAATGGTCAAGACCCAAAAATGTAACAGAGATTCTTAGTTTCCTTGGTTTGGCAGGCTATTACCAAAGGTTTGTTAGAAATTTTTCACGGTTATCTAGTCCAATTACTAAGCTAACTCGGAATGGCGTTAAGTTTATCTGGACAAAAGAATGTGACGATTGTTTTCAAGAATTGAAATGAAGATTTGTGAATGCTCCAGTTTTGGAACTACCTTCCAGGAATGGGGAGTTTGTTACCTACAGTGATGCTTCATTGAAAGGACATTGTTGTGTCCTAATGCAGAATGATCAGGTAACTGCTTAGGCTTCACGACATTTGAAAACTCTTGAGGTAAATTACTCTACACATGATTTGGAATTAGCTGTTGTTGTTTTCGCTATAAAAATTTGGAGGCATAATTTGTATGGATTAAAGTGTGAAATATATACCGATCACAAAAGTTTAAAGTATATATTCACTTATAAATAATTGAACATCAGACATAGGAGATAGCTAGAATTAATCAAGGATTATTATTGTACAATTCATTACCATCCGGGAAAAGCAAATAAAGTGGCTGATGCTTTGAGTCAAAAAAGTAATGCTTCATTAGAAATGTTGCGTTTAGAGAATGATCCTTTGGTTAGGGATTTGATGAACTTTGGCATAAAGTTGTTGGTGCATGATGTTCTTCTATTTTGTTTCAGGTATCAGTGAAAGCTTCTCTATCAGACAGAATCAAGCAAGCACAGAAGCAAGACAGTGAGTTGCAGAAACAGGTAGATCTGGTTCAGAAAGGTAAGTTTCCTGAATTCAACATTGATAATGATTGCGTTTTGAGATTTAGGAAGAGATTGTGTGTGCCTTGTGATTCACAGTTGAAGAGAGAGTTGTTATGTGAAGCTCATAGTTCTCCGTTTTCAGTTCATCCTGACAGTACTAAGATGTACAGAGATCTGCGGGAGTATTACTGGTGGGATTGAATGAAAAGAGATATTGCTGATTTTACTGTGAAGTGTTTGACATGTCAACAGGTTAAAGCAGAGCGGCAGTTACCGAAAGGGATGCTTCAGCCTTTACCAGTGCCAGAGTGGAAATGGGAGAATATATCCATGGACTTCATTGTGGGATTGCCGAAGACCCCTCGAGGTAATAATGTAATCTGGGTTATTATTGATCGCTTGACTAAATCTACTCATTTCCTTGCTATACGAGATACTTTTTCCCTAGATCAACTTTCCCATTTGTATCTTAAAGAGATAGTCAGGTTAAATGGATTTCCCCTCTCAATTGTATCTAACCGTGATCCCATGTTCACTTCTAACTTTTGGAAAGGCCTTCAGAAGTCGTTGGGTACTGAATTAAATTTTAGTACATCTTTTCAACCTCAATCAGATGGGCAGTCAGAATGAACAATTCAGAAATTGGAGGATATGCTACGTTCTTTCTCTATGGATTATCAGGGAAGTTGGGACCAACATCTTTCTTTGGTTGAATTTTTATATAATAACAATTTTCATTCCGGTATACAGATGGCACCATTTGAAGCGTTATATGGGAAGCGGTGTCGAACTCCAGCTTTTTGGGATGAAGTGGGTGAAAGAAAGCTGATGGGACCAGAATTGGTAGAAGAGTTAGAAGAAAAAGTTCAGATGATACAGAAACACATGAGAACAGCTAAGAGCAGGCAGAAGAGTTATGCGGACAACAGGAGGAAGGATCTATCTTTTGAGGTAGGTGATCGTGTTTTTCTCAAAGTCTCACCATGGAAAAGTGTGATGTGATTTGGTAACAAAGGAAAGATGAGTCCAAGGTTCATTGGACCATATGAAATTCTGGAGAGAGTTGGATCAGTTGCATACCGGGTGGCTTTACCTCCGAGTTTATCTCAGGTACACAATGTTTCTCATGTTTCGATGTTGAGAAAGTATATGCCAGATCCATCTCATGTTTTGAGTCCAGAGGTAGTTCAGCAGGAAGAGAACCTATCTTATGAGGAACAACTGTTCCAAATTATTGAACACAGAGAGAAAGTGTTATGAAATAAGGTGATTAATCAGGTAAAGGTTTTGTGGAAAAACCAGGTGATGGAAGAGGCAACATGGGAATCTGAAAATGCAATGAGGGATAAGTACCCCCATTTATTCGATAAGTAAATAAATTGCGGGGACGCAGTTTTTTAAAGGGGGAAGGATGTAACATCCCATGTAAGTAATTAATAATAGATATTTTTATCTATGTCTATTAGTGAATTAGATGGTGTTTTAGAGGCTTAAAATGAGAATAAATCCAATCTTAATCATGGAATACACTAATATTTTTAAACGATTGTTTTACTTCCTTTTGAAGGCAAACCATTTTTAAATCTATATTTTGACAATTTTATAAGCTATTTTTGTCAAAATAAACTTATTCTTTAAGATTGGGACATCAAAATTTACTTTGTGTGAATTTTTGGTATTTTTCCGATAAAGTTTATTGTTTTTATGAATAGTGAAAAATGTTGTATTTTAATTCAAAAACTGTTTTTAATCTAATTTATTTATATGATTTTATTATCTTTTGAATTTTCTTTGAATTGAAATTAGAATATATTTTTACCATTTAATCCAATGGTGGTCATTGGAATCAATTTCACTTTGAAATTGGACTTAAACTAGTGTCAATCTTTTGATACTTATTGTTTCATAAAAACACGCTATTTGTCATGACAGCGAGAATTAATTATTAAATTAATTAATGTAACTTATATGATTTGAATTTTGTAAAATAGACATCATTTTGGAATTCAGAATATCAAATATATCTTAGGGTTATGTTTTGGTATTTTTCTGAAAAACTTCAATTTTTGATGAATAGTGAAACCACTAAGTGGTAGTTAAAGAAACTGATTTTTCGTTTAAATGAAAGTTTGAAACTTATGTGATTTGATTTTCAAAAATCCAACATACATGGTTTTCATTTAGATGTAAAATGTGTTTCAATGAGAATAAAATATCTTTTTGGTGAATAGTAATTTTTAAGTTTTTAATCGTGATTAGAGGTAATTAGTGCAATTTAAGGAAAAAATGATATTATAATAAAATGAAAATACCTAGACACATATCCTACCCTTATTGGATGTGTCATGACCGACCAAGACAAGCCATGGGTAAACTTGGGGACCCTATGGTGCCACTTTGGTAGGAAAATTACATTAATATCTTTTTATTTAATGTTAAAATTAAAATGACACAAACATGAGTTGTTTTACTAAAACAATTTTTAAATGGGGTTATACAAGTCATATTTTTGACTATAAATATTTATTAGAAAGATAAAACAATTTCCTACATCATGATAGTTTTTTTATAATTTTTAGACATTAAATAAATTAAATTATTTATGACATCATGATGATGCAGTGATTACCTCATTAATAAAGGATTTAAATAAAATGAAAAGATAATGTAAAATCTATGACCTATACATGTCCAAAACCTATTGGATGGGTGGATTTATAACCCTTATCACCTTTCCATATAATTATATCAATGTGGGACCTTTTGAATCCGAAACTCATTTTAAAATAAAGTAACATTTTTTTTACTTTCCAAGAGTGCCCCTCCTCTCCTCTTATAAAAGGCCCCCACCTCTACCTCCTTACCCACACTTCCAAAGATTTTGGCTCAGCCAAACCTGGACCATTTTGTCTCTCCACTTCCCTCTCTTACTCCTTGAAGCCTCACATTGGGAATATGTCTTCCCAAGAAGCCTTTGAGCTCAAACCAAGGGGAGTTACCCGATTTTAAGGTAATGCCTTCACTTGTGTTCTTTTGTTTTATTTTGCTTCTCCAACACCCTAAACTCTTTTTATTCATTTCTTTTGTAACAACACTAGTATCATCAATATACTTGGATGTTGTTATAATATGTATTTGATCTACACTTACACACACCTACATCTAATAGTTAAATAACATACTGTTTCCGTGGATGGCGAATTTCTGCCTCCCGAAACGATGATTGTTCAACATTCTTTTAACACCTTCAAAGGTGTCCATTAAGATGACATTATATTTATATATGATATATAATATGTTTATGTTTTCCTTAAGCTTATGTATTTCTCATTTTGTGCATACCTTTGTGGTTTCCATTATGGGTAAACGCGATATCTTCATTTAAGGAAGTGCGGACTACCGCCCCCTCAAAGTGATTTGATTCGTTAATACCATATGTGGGACATATTAAGAATGGAGTTATGATATTATATATGATATTACACTGGAATTATAATATACCTTTATATCATTATTATTCAATTTCATAAAATATGAAATAGAAATGGAAGCAGCGTTCATGCGTACGTACGGCTTACCATCTCCATGAACGGTGCATTTCATTTCTTACCTCTAAAGGTAATATAATATTATAAATGCATGAATGTACTGGATATATATGATATATATGATATCTATATCATTAATACCATTCTAGATATAATGGATACATGAACAACTTGTGATTATAAAGGTTTTATTTTTGACTCAAGTACCAATGATTGTTAAAACGGCCGTTATTAACTTAAATAATTACATAGTGTTCATGACATGGGAATAAGTGATATAAAAGGAATAATGAACCTGAAAAAGGTTATTAAACAAATATAAATTAACTCAAGTTTATTATTCAGGAGATTAAAGAATGATCGAGTCAAGTCGGACCAGAGGTATGGGACTTCGTCTCAATCTCCTTTCATTGAGGCATATTTTGTTTTATACACAACCTTCTTTTATACAGTGTAAAAAACCCTTTGACTTTTATGTTTATTCAAAAGGAATCTTTTTTATACGAAGCATTTACTAAACAACAAAAGGGAATGTTTTGTCCGTACGTATGCGGCGACAACGACTTCTCCGCCTCCGTGACCATTATTTGAGTTTCAGCTTCCTCTACAAGCCATACCTTTTTTAAAAGAAAAATAAATACCATGTTTTACTTTTCTTTTGTTTTGGTATTGAAAATGGTTTTCATAATGTTTTTATATCAATGATTTGTATTTATATCTTGTGATTGAAAGGTGTAAATGTTATGTTTCCTTTATTCATGTTTTATGTGATACGATTATGTTGAGGTTCTTGGGCATTATTATGAAGACGGGTGGTTCCGTGATAAACTAAGGGCGGGTGAGCCCGATATAGCTCTCAAATGCGTTGGGTAACGTGAAGGAGTGAAACATTAAGGTTTATTTGAAGAGATTTAGGGAATATACTGTGATGGGTATTCCAAACATAACCAAGAGGGTTACTCCCTACGTAAGAATGTTATGAATGCCTCAAGTTACCTTTATGTCTTATGATTTCTATGATTTATTCATGATTTTATGAGGTATGTTAAAGTTCTTGTGTTTTATGGGTAAATAATTATTTCATTATTATGTATATATGTACCCATGTTTCTTTCCATATTTTAATATCCCTTACTGAGCTTTTTATGTTCATCCCATGTTTTTGAAATGTTTTTCACAGGTCAAGGGAAAGGTACATGATATGATGATAGTGTCAAAGAAGTGTCAAGAAAGAATACATATTTATTTTAAATATGTTTCCATTGATGGGAAAAATGAATACTATCTTTTATGTAACCACTTTGTTTAAATGTGGAATGTAATGCATGTTTTATGATCTAATTATCTAAAACTCTAAACCTGAAAAGATCCTCAAGGTGTAATCTTGTAATAACTCAAGATTAAGTAATGTTTAAGGCTGGGGCCTTATATAATTGATGGGTTTGAATATTAATAAAAATTATAAAAATTAATTGTTTTAAATTTCTATAAATAATTTTTTTACCAATTTATTATAAGTAAAAATATTATTCATTTGAAGGAAAAAAGAAAAATATTTCGCAAAAACATTCTATTTTCTAAAAAGCGGTATGGTCACATTCGGCACACTAACATTAAAATTAATTTGTTATAATTTTTTAACATTTATTTGAAAAAAAATCATTTTTTAAAATCGTCTTTTCAAAATTATCTTTGAGTAAATTTATGATAATTTCATAAAAAATTATTTTATCAATTATTAGTGAAAAAATACAGATTTTTATTGAAATTTGCCTTGTTGTTTAATGATTTTACAAGATCATTTTTTTGTTAAATTTTTATAATAAGTAAATTTAGTAAAATAATATTATAATTAAACTAATTTATGCTATTAGAATCAATTATATGTTCATTTTGTTTATAAAAACAATTTTACTTTTAATAACATTTCCTTTGGAAAACGTTTTTTCATCGCTTATACGGGTTTAGTTTCAAATTAAATTAAACCAATTTGGTGAATTGAATTTGGTAAAAAGGTTTCCATATTTTTAATAATAATGATAATTAATATTATATAAAAATTTTAACATAATATTTTTTAATAATTCAAAGTGAAAAAATTAAAAATAAATTACAGAGGATAATGTTTTAATGGTTTTATCGGGGATAAAACTTAAAAGATAAGGGTTATAATGACTTAAATAGTTATCTAATTTCTATTGGACGAAATTATTTTGACCTCATATCTTATAAGGCTTGATAATGATCCATTTTTATTATTTTCTCATTTAAAAAAGGTTGGTTAATTTTATCTTTTCAAAAATTCGTTGTGTGTCCTCCCCCCCCCTCCACTAAAAAAAGGAAACCCCCTATTTTGTATGATTCACACTTAAATTGGCCTTTGGTTCATCCAATATCTAAAAATATACCTTAAAAAATCCCTAAACATTACCATGTGTCTTTTTACGATAATACTAATATAGGAATTCTTCAGGTATAATCCTAAAGAAGTTCTCTCAAGAAGATGTGTAGTTCTTAACCATACATCTTCATTTTAGTTCTTCCTCTACTGCCTTAAAATTACCTTAAAATATGTATAAATAAATCCAATAGAGTATCAAATATACTAATATGTTATTATGTTAATATAATAACACATATTAATCTCCTCTTCCATCAAATGGGAAACAAAATTTCCGATTGTGTGTACAACGAACTACTACCTCTCAAACCGATGTAATTATTTCTTCATCACCACCACTCCTGGATAGATTTAATGTATATTTGTTATATTTATGGAATAATTATTATTATTTAATTATAATATCAGACTTAACAATTTACCATCTAATCCATCGTAAAGTTGTAACATTTCTCATGCATACGTGTGGGCGACCGCCAACACAAAGTTATGTGAAACTTTTTCTTTTTTTATTTTTATATGGGTTGTTAAAATGATATTTTTAATGAATATATAAGATAAAAATTAACTAATAATTAATATATAAAAGTTAAATATTTTTTATAATTCTTTCTTTCCACCTGTTAAAAAATGGAAACAACGTTCATGCCTACCTACAAAATACCGTCGCTCGGAACAGTATAACACATTTTTCAATCTCTAAATTTTATGGAATACTATAAATACTTATATAATGAGCATATATATTACTTATATCAAGTTTATCATTATTAAAATTATTGAACCAATGTCATTTTAAATGTTCTAAACCACCAAATCTAAACATAAATGAAAAATGAAGCGGTTATTACTTAGAATAGTGATTTTAACAATGAATTGTTTTAAACGGGTAATAATAAGTTTGAGGTAAATAATATATGGATATATATATATGTATATTATTACGATAATTTAATAGATTTATAATAAAAATATATTTTTTATATGGGAGTATTAGACACGTACTAAGGAAATCAGACCAGGTGTAGGGGTTTTTCGTCATAATTTTACTTGCGTGAGACATATTTCATATTCAAAAATTATATATTTTAGGTGGTGTATATACTATCTATTTGATATGTTATGTCATGAACCTCTTTATCTTCGTGGTATATAAAATTCTCATTTGAATTTCGTTCTTTCTTGGGTCTTATGATTTAAATGCTACCAAAGTTGTAAGGGTTAATTCAAAATCTCATTGTTATTCGAGATCATTTCTATTTAAGCCTACATTTTTTGAATTATAAAATTATAATATAATAGATCCAATGTATTTTTTAACCTCTATTTATTTTTTAAATTATAATTTTTCCTTTAATTTTCCTCCTTTAATTACTCAATATTTTATAAGAGTGATTTTAAGGATAACCCGACTATATTTCTCTCTTCGATCGAAATCCATTTCCCTTAAATGTTCGTGTTTTATAAAAAAAATCCGTTAATGGATTAAATATTATAAAACAATTTTTTGGTGTAAATTTTTCCTATTTTTTACTATTATAATATGGTTTAAAATGAATCTTCTTATCATTTTACAAATAATGTACATTTTTACTTTTTCCAGAAAATGAGAATGGATTCTTTTTTTAACTTACAAGAGGTTTGCCATCATGACCACTCAATTATTTGAATATTCCATTAAATTCACCATTAGTATTTTAAAGGAATTTTTTTCTATATATTCTGGAAATATTTAGTTGTTAAATGTGATTTTTCAAATTGAAAAGTGTATTTTCTTTATGAAGATTTTTAATGTAGTTTTTATATTATTTATTTTCATCAACATCATCAACCCTTTATTTTAAGTATGGTTCACTTGAGATAAATGGTAATGAATCCATCAATATTATTACACCAAATAGTTCATGACCAATTTAATGGGGATGTATTATTTGGATACCATTCTCTATAGTACTTTGGTTGGGTTATAACTATGTTTATGGAATATGAAATTCATTAACATCCATTTACTTGTTTTTGAATATGAATGTTTATGTTTATTATATTTATTTATTGGAGAAATTTTTAATATTTTTTATTCTATATTTAGAAAATGAATTTTTTACCATGATTGTGATTCTCCCCATTTATAGGAGGAATGCATTGGACTTAGAAAGTGAAGGGTTGGGCCCGATATAGCCCCCGAATGCATCATTATCTCTCATGAGACAAACTACCTTGGGTATATAGTTTAGTCTTTGCCCATTTATGTAAGATTTATTATAACGAGTCCTTGAGGATATGTTTATGATGTCATGAATTATGAATTCCCTCATTAGGATACTAGTTATTGATGTCCACGTGATTATTTGATTAGTTGTAATATCCATGGATTTGATTCAAGCTCTCGTGATTATTTAGATGGAATTATTTTTTATCATAATTTATTCCATATTATTATTTTTTTCAATTGGTTGATTAAATATCATGTGTTCCATTTATTTACCATTCCATATTGATTAGACCTTATGTATTTATGATATCTTCTTTTGTAATCATTCCCTTAATGAGCATTGTAGATCACCCCTTTCTTATGTTTCTATTCCCTAGTATTCAATGAAATGTATTATGAATAATATATAGGGATATTATAGAGGTAATAGTGGTGTTATCAATAAAAAATACTAGGTTTTATTTTATGTTTTCAAATGTAATGTGAAATTCAAGTATGTATCTTTCCTTCCAATACTAATAAAATTATTAGATTCTTTGGGTTATCATCACATGTATCTATCACTGATGGAACGGTTGTACTTTGGTGTAATAACTTATAAAGGTCACATTGGGATTAGACTTGATCATATCATAGTGAATTAAAATGGGCCTTGATATACATCTACTATCACATTCTCATTGGATATTCTTAGGTTAATTCACATTTTTTATAAACCATTATAAAGGATTTAAATTAATTTTAATGACTTGAGAATATTTCCAAAGAAACTAATATTATGATTTTGAGAATATTAATACATAAATTTACCATTTATAATAATGTTTTCTCTAGTTTTGGAAATATATGTCATGTTTCATAATGTTATGATCTAGTATAGTGCATGCTATTGTTTAGAAGTGGATCCAAATAGAAGGAATGTAAACTGCATCAATTCATGCAATCCATTGATGGATTTACCTCATGGGTAATATAATGAAGCTAAATTTATAGTTGTAGATGGAGGTAAATATTTTCTAAATACATTAAGGAAAATGACTAATGTTATAACCAACAACATTACCTTCATGTATCGGCCTACAAATCTATAATATTGTGTAGAAATGTTGGAACAATTTATGTATTATTGACCACCACTATTAAATTTAACTAAATATTAATTTTTATCTGAGGAATTGATAATATCATTAGAATAAATATTTCATTATCTAGGAAGTAATTAAAGGGATAAGGTTGTCATTTAGGTTTATCATGTCATAGGAGTTTCGGATCAATGGGGGAAATTCATTCAAAACACTAGGGATGAAGAAGAAATTGTGAGTTTGGAATTGAAGGATTTTAGGATACTCTTCTTGGAATCATATATTCCTTGTGAGAAATGAGCGGATATGGAGAGAAAATTCATGAACTTGAGTAAAAGGAAGAGTAACATTATTGTTAAGTATAACTACCACTTTATAAGGATAAAAGTCATGTTGTAGACTATGTATATAATCAAAAGAGAATGATTTACTATTTCTTTGAAGTTCATAACCCAATCCTTCAAATAAAACATGTCTCCAAAACATCCTTATCATAAGATGACAATGTATCATGTGATATCAAGATATATAAATAATTCATCATGTTTTCTCACATAAAAAAATCAATAAAATAAAAGGGCAGCTGGGAAATCATGAAAAGGAAATATAGAAAAAGGGAAGAATGAGAGAGTGGAATTTCCAACTTTTAATAAATGTGGAATGAAACACCATGTAACATTATTTCTTGAAATGGGAATTTTCTCTAGTTATATAGAAAAATGAATCCATTATCATGATTGTATGAAAAATAAATAATCATACAATGTATAATTCCTTAATTTTAATGAGATGGGACACTATGTAAATGATTTCTTAGTATTTAAGGGAAATTTACCAAAAAAAATTAAATGTATAAGGGACATGATTATGTGTTCCAACAACTAATGTTGAATTTCCATATGATGTGGTGGTAGGTACTTTAATCAAATCCTCAAACTTAAAAGATGCTTTATTTGATTCAAGATATTGAAACACCTTCATATCTTATATTTTTTCCATGAAAATTAGATATTTTACTATAAACATAATAAGGTAGTAATCTATAAATAAATACTTGTGTAAGTCTCTCAAAAGCAAGTATTAGTCAGTGAGTTTTGATAAGGATAGATAAAAAATCCATATTTTTTTAGTTCATTATTATACCAATGGTTAATTTTCAAATAATATTTACTAAAACTGTATTTCACAATATAATGAAAAATTTTATTGAAAAGGGAGGTAACTTATTATTTGTGAGGATCATGTGGATTTTCATATATTTATAGTGGATTTTCCATTATCTAATTCTTGTCTAGATCCACCCCTAGTATCTCTTATGAATAAGGTTCTATGAGAATAATGGCGGGAAAAATATGATGATGAAAAAGGTAATCTCAAAATTGAGGATTTAACTATTTTAAAATAATAAATTTATGTATTTATTAAGAAATTACATAGACATATAGTAGATAATGAAGTTCATTTTTAAATTCATTTAATCCAGGATGCCATGCCTATATCAAAGACTCCATATAGAATAGAAATTATGAAATTAATATAGTAAAGGAAACAACTAGAGGAGTTGTGTGATAAGAGATTTATTTGCCCTAGTTATTTTTCATTTGTATGACCATTTTTATTTCATTAGAAAGGAATATTGATCTATGAGGTTGTGAATTTCTTATAGAGAAATCAATTATATCCAAATAATTTACATGCATCGTTTACCTCACATTGATGATTTATTCGGTCAAATTCAAAAGCTCAATATTTCTCGAATATTTACCATCGCTCTGGGTATCACTAATTTTGAGAAATAAAGGAATATATTATAATGAATGTATTTAAAATTTGGTATATATATTAGAATTTTACATTATTTACATTTGGATTTACTAATGAAACCTCAGTATTCATGGATTTTATTAATAGAGTATTCAATAAATATATTGATAATTTTGTTATGGTTTTTATTGATGATATATTGGTGTAATCAAGGAGTATAGAGGACAATGAGAATCACATAAAGATTATTCTTGAAACAATTAAAAGAATGGTTTATATAGGAAATTATTCAATTCTGAATTTTGGCTTTCGAATGATTCTTTTCATTTCCATATTTTCTCCACGGATATAATCTTACTTCATCCTTTTAAGATAAATGATAACCATGAATGTCCTATGAAAACTAACACAACCAAGGTATTTTGTTTCATTTGTTTAGCAAGTTACTATAAGTGATTTATTCAAAACGTTTTCTGATTTGATAAAATATTAACTAAGACTACTAAAAATTGGTTTATTTTGATACGGAAAAAGGAATGTGAATAATGTTTTGAGAAACTGAAGTGGATATAGGTGAATTCTATGATTTTTACTCTACCATTAAGAAATGATGGGTTTATATTAAATGGAGATTCATCGAAGAAGAGAATTGGGTTTGTACTTATGTTGAATGAAAAATTTATTGATTATAAATCAAAGAAGTTAAATATTTATGAATAAAACTATCCATCCCATGATCGTTAGGTGGAATTTGTAACATATTCATTGAAAATATGGATTCATTTTCTCTATTATGAATAGTGTGAGATAAATATGGATCATAAGAATTTGAAAAACATATTTTCATAGAAATATATCAACATGAAGAAAAGTAAATGGATTTATCTACTCAATTAATATGATTCCTAGTACTCTACCACCTTGGGAAGGAAAATAAGGTAGCAAATTCATTAATCTAGAATGATCATGGATTCTTGAACAAAATGAGGATTGATAAGGATCTTATGTTCCTGGATTTAGTAAAAATTGATCTAGGAATTTTTAATCAAGGGGGGACATCACTCATTTTTTAAATTACTGTCAACCCATCTTTTTAGATAAGTTAAAAAGTTCTTTTCCTGATGTTGAGATTATCCAAAAGTAAATTAAATTTGTGTGTGATTGAAAATTGTAAGACTTAATTTGTTAAGATAGAATTATAAAATTTTGAAATACTACGTGTACCAAATATATATGAGAAGAAGAGGGAATTGTTTGATGATTCTCATTGATTGAATTTCTCTTACACCCTAGTATTAACAAGATGTACACAGATTTTAAGGAAGATTTTTGTGTGATAATATAAAAAGGGAAATTACTTATTATGTGTCAAGATGTTTTGTTTTCCAATATGTGATGGTGGAAACATAAAAACCTGGATGTTTCATGTAACCAATTACTATTCAAATATTAAAATGTGTTGTAATTACTATAGAATTTCTCACTTTATTTCGAAATAATCTTATAAATAATGACACAGTATGGGTTATATTTTATCACGTCACCAAATATACACATTTCTTGGCTATAAGACAATATTTTACTCTTGATCATCTTGAATAGCTCAATATTAATAAATTCTTAAGACTTCATTGGTAAAATTTCAAGTTATATTTGATTATGATCTATGATTTATATCAAAATTATAGAAGATTAATCACATGAATCTTAATATCATGCTTCATTTTACCATCACTTATCACCCAAAAACATGATAGATAATCTAAAGGTACTTTTAAAACATTAAAATAAATTTTGAGGTCATCTTATCTTAACATTCAAGGTATATGGGACCAGTATGTACCTCATGTAAATTTATAATATAATAATATCATTCCTTCAAGTATTCAAATGATGATATATGAAGCCTTATATGGAAAGAGATGTCGTACTCCAACTTGTTGGGATGAAGTTTTAAGGTTGTAATGGGTAACAGATGATGTTCTAGAGGGGGTGAATAGACCAGATTAAAAAAATTTAACACACAACCTAATTAATTAAATTAATTATCATATTTAATTATTAAGGTTAATTATCAGTGGGAAAAGTAAATAAAACAATGATTTTTATTGTAGTTCATTCTAATGCGGGCCTACTCTACACTTATACCTCTCAACTTGACAAGAGATACGCGGACACTTAAAATTATTTTTAAGTGGGAATCATAACCCAATAATAGAATCTTTTTCTAGTGGAGGGATAACCATGACACTAACTTTTGTATGGGGTCTTACAACCCTTACAACCTGACATTAGACACTAGAAGTCACAACCTAAAAAGTCTTGACTTTAGATACAGGGAGTCACAACCATTAGATCTTGTGTTTAGAATATTGGATTCACAACCTAAAGAAAACAAATAATGATTTTTTGGGTAAAATAAAAAATATCGAGTGTGTGTAAGAGATAGGAAAAAGTGTTACAGACTCAAAACCATACAAAAGAAGATAAAAAATGAAAGGAAATATATTGGTTATTGAGATTTGAATTATCACGTCTCATCAAGGCAACTTTAGTCAAAGCAGAAATAATCCATTACTTGTGAGAATTTCTAGGTGATGAAACAGAGTGTCATAGGATGTTGCCAATGCACAGCAGATTCAATGTTCATTTCACTTTCTCTTTGAAAAAAAATGTATCAAATATGTCTGACAATGTGTGTGTATTTTCTTACTAGATATATATATATATATAAAGAGAGAGAGAGAGAGAGAGAATAAATGTTCAGTAGTGTTTACAGCTCTGTTTCCTATTGATATTCAAAATAAATGGAGTTAGGAGCATTCATAAATATATCCATAAAAATGGAATCACTCCTACCTATTTATTCATGTAGAATAAATCTTAAATAGAACAATTTAAAATATTCAAATAATTCCTCCGACAAAATATCTAGAATAAAAGTAGCGTTTAATTATTTAAAAACCACATTTAAGTCCATTGAATCCTATTTAAATTTATTCAAAATATCCCCATAAAACATGAAACACAAGCCAAAAGTAAATTAAAATATTTTAATTTAAATAAACTTGAAACTAATAACTTTATTGGAAAAAGACAATGAAATAATTTTATTAATTTTTCTATTTAAATAATGCACCAAAAATAATAAAAACTCTTCTATCAGAATCCTTAGATTTAATGTGAATTTATCTAGTAGAAAACCCATTGAAAATAATCCATATATATATAGAAAATCAATTTTGAACATAAAAGAAGATAATGAACCATAACGTAGGGTATGAACAGCAACTTAGCATAGAAAATGAATAGTAACATAGCATAGGGTATGAACAGTAATGTAGCATAGGTTTGAACAGTGACATAGAATAGGGTATGAAGCGTAACGTATCGTTTCCAAGACATACTTTTCAAAAATGAATATTAATGTAGCGTAGGTTATAATCAGTAATGCAGGGTTGTTGAACCATACTTCGTGGAAATTAATAGTAACGTAGCGTAGGGTATGAACAGTAATGTAGGGATATCGAACCATGCATGGCAGAAAATGAATAGTAATGTAGTGTGGGGTATAAATAGTAACATAGGGTTTCCAAACCATGATTTGGGTAAATGAACAGTAACATAGACCATGATATGGACAGTAACATAGGGTTTCCAAACCAAACATTTCACTCTAGTTAAAGTTGAATTTCCATACCATTCAAACAATATTTTTAGACTTTGATGTAAACTTCTAAAATCATGATAAATGTGTTGATTAAATAAAAAATCAAGTTTTATATGAATCTAATATCTGTAAAAGTTTTAGTAATATAAATAAAAAAACCTTTTCGAGCTCTAGAGTATAGAATCTTTAAAATTTCAAAAAAAACATCTTTGAATTTTTAGAGTAATAAAAAATCATTTTTAGACTTCCTCACAAACTAATGATGTTTAGATAAATCTCTAATCTATCCAACATGATAAAAATCACACAAATCCAAATAATGTAGATTGAGGTATCATAAAAATATACAGTAAAAGTAATAAAAAATTATGTAATCAAACAAAATAAAACTAGGCTCAAGAAAAAGAAATATCCCCCTTTATTTTTTATTACAAAACAAAAAACATTTAAACCAATTATAACCATTTTTTTAAAAACCCAATTTATTTCTCTCGAAAACAAATATCTTAATCCATTAAATCCAAATTATTTCTCCCCCTTTTTTCAAATAAATAATAAGAAAAAATCAAATCCTCCTAAACAAATGTATTAATAAAAAATTATAATTCCAACATACGGAGTTCAAATTTTATTTTTCTCAAACTAATAATAGTCAAAAGGCTTTGTAAAAATATCTGCTAGCTGATTTTCAAAAGTTATAAATTTGTAAAAAATATTACCCTTGTTTGCATGATCTCTATTAAAATTAAATCTATGATTAATATTCAATGTTCTATAATACTAAAAGGGGTTTTTAGAAATATAAGTTTTAAAATTTGTACAATAATTTAAAATATAATTTTGGGTTTTAGCATCAGAATCAAAATTAAAAATTAAATTTTCAACAATAATATCATTAAGAATCATCCATGATTTTGGATATGGTGGATAAGGAGTATTCTTCCCCTAAATTGAATCATTCTTGTCTTGAGTAATTTATTCGTGAAAATAACAATCTCAAAAATCTTCATCAATTTCATTAAAATCATAATTAAATTTAACATTCTTTTCATCAAACATAACATGAAGAAATTATTCAATAATCATAGTTATTTTATTATAAATTAAATAAGATTTAATATTATAAAAATAACCAAGAAAAATACCTTCATCACTCTTAGTATGAAATTTATCTAAATTATTCTTTAAGTTTAAAATAAATATTTTATAACCAAAAAAACTAAGTATCCAACTTTAGCCTTTTTATTTTTGAATAATTAATAAAAAAAATTATTTAACAAATGTATAATAAAAACTCTATTTGAAATATAACATGCATAAAAATAGCCACAACCCAAAAAATATAGGCAAAATGTATTCACATAACATCGTTTTATCCATTTTAAAAGGAGTTCAATTTTTCCGTTCTACAACACCATTTTGTTGAGGTGTTATACGAGTAGAAAAATTATCAAAATCAAAATAATTTTCAAAAAATTTATCAAATTCTAAAATATGAAATTCACATCCTTTATCACCAGGAATAGAAATAATCATAAACCCTTTTTATTTTTTAATTAACTTGCTAAAAAAACTATAAATCTAGAAAATATATCATTTTTTTGAGAAAGAAAGTATACCCATTTAAATCAACTATAACCATCAACAATAACCAAAGTATTTTTCTTTCCATCAAGGCTGTAAATTTTAGTGGGGCCAAATAAATAAAGATTTACTCACTATATAGATCTATTAGTACTTTTTTTATTTATTGGTCTATAATAAATTTGGTGTTTATTTCTTTTCATACAATCATCACAAACATGAAGTTTTTATTCCTTCAAGAAATGTAGTTGTAACACATTCTCATGTTTTAAGAGATTATGTATCATTTTGAAATTAAAATGACCTAAACATCTTTGAAAAGGGATGTTGTCATTATGTAAAACATTAAAAAACTTTATGTATTGAATAATTTTTTCATAAAAATAAATATTAAAAATATTATCTTCTCAATTATCATAAAAAAATAAATATTCATCTTTAGAAACTATAGATTTATCATTTTGAATTTTAACTTCGATTCCATCTTCAAATAATTATGATATACTAATTAAATTATTTTTTAGGCCTTCAAAATATTAATCTTTATAAGGAAAAGAAGAATTTTAAATACCAACTTTACCTAAAACTTTTACTTTTCCTTTGGAATTGTCTCGAAAAGTAAAAGTGCATCAATCACATGTGTTGTAAGTGGTAAACATTAATGGGTCTCAGGTCATATTTCTATAGAATCCATTTCCCAGGTACCATATTTCATTCTTGAGAAATCCAATCCATGTTTCACAGAAAAATTAATTACTTGAAAATTTTGGTAACCAAGCTATTTTTGGTCCAATGGGGGTATTAATAAATTCTTTAGGTACCTATACATAATTTAAACACGTATTATAAGGTAATCATGATAATAATGAATTAGTGATATTAGTTTGTTAAAATCCAAATAATTTTCTAAATATAAGTGAACAATCATTTTCAAAATGACATTTCATGATACATTTAAAACAAGCAACATTTTATGTACAACCATTTTTTCTTTTAAAAAAATTGGGTTTTAAACATTTGAGGTGATCTTCTATTATAACTGAAACCATATTTATTTTTATCATTTTTTGTCAAAGACTTTATTTCATGATATTTATCATGGCCTGAAATAAACGAAGATTGTGATTTTAAGTCATTCAACTTCCTTTTTAAAATCTTAAATCAAATCTTGAGCTGATTTCAAATTTTCAAAAGCTTTTGATTAACTAGTTGAAGTAGTGTTACTTATTTTTTCATTCTTCTGTAATTTTTTTTCAGAAACAAGTTTCTCATTGTTTTCATTAAGCGTAATATATTAATCAAAATCTTTGAAAATATATTTTCTTAATATTTTTATTTATTTATTTAATTCAAAAAATAGGGGTTTTCAAAAACACATTAGGAATGAGAACATTAAGAATAAAAAACTAGAATTAGAAACTGTATCCATTGATGCCATGAATCACAAGTTGTAAGATTATTTTCCATTTCTAGATTGTTCACATGAATTAGATTCTTCTGTACAACTCCAACTAGTGGTCAAATCCTTTTTTTACTTATTTTTTTATTTATCTTTATTCTAATATTTT
Source organism: Viscum album (assembly GCA_963277665.1). Classification (NCBI taxonomy): domain Eukaryota; kingdom Viridiplantae; phylum Streptophyta; class Magnoliopsida; order Santalales; family Viscaceae; genus Viscum; species Viscum album. Next base: position 1,915,688,267 of record OY728155.1, read on the forward strand.
GGAAAATCATTCTTCATATTATCTTTCTTCCTAAAATAATAATAGGTTACATCTGATGCATTGAAAATTTTACCATCCTTATTATCCCCCTTATATTTTTATTTTTAGGGGTTTCTTTTTAAATTGATTCTTGAATCTTTCTTTTTCATTATTTTTTAAACTATTGTCACAATCTAATACATATATTCATTTTTACAGTCCTATTGATTAGAATGGGAGTAGTCAGTATAAACAACATTCAAAAATTTAAAAGCTACACCATTTAATTTTGGTGTCTCCTCATCTGTTATGTTCTTCAGTTCAAGTTCATGTTGGAGTAGTGGTCCAATCAATTAACCAAGTGTGTAGTCTTTGAAATTAATACTTTCATTAATAGAAACCTTATTTACATTCAATTTCATTAGTAAGGCTCTCAGGACTCTTTCAATAACTATTAGGTTTTCCATAGCTTCTTTAAGAAAATTCATTACATTCACAATGCTTCTGAATCTATGGAATATTCGGTTTACTCATTCATCTTCACCCATATTAATTTCATGGTACTCTACATGAAGCATTCAAAACATTGTTCAAATCAATTTGTTAGAGCTATGGTAATAAACTTGTAGAATCTTTCATATTTCATGGGTAGTTAAACAAGAAGACACATTAACTAAAAACACTTCTTTTGATAGCACATTATAAAATATTAATATCTTTTTCATTTAGACCATATCTAGTATAATCAATTCTGGTAAGTGTATCTAGGCCAACTTCAGGAATTTTGTGCTATTTTTACATAATAGACTAGTGATCAAGGATCAAATGTTTGATTTAATCATCCATTTGGGATCTCCAGTAGCCATAATCATTACCATTGATGTGTGGTGACTTTTGAGGTATCCAAGAATCATTATGGTTCAATCTTGTCATTATATAAGATCTTTATCCTTATACTGCGAGGTCTAGGAATAGGTTATCACAATTAAATATAATAGCAGACTCTATAGAGGGATTAGTTAATTCTGAAAGGAACAACCTATGACACTAATGTTTGGTATCGAGAAAGGAAATGAGAGAGATAAATTATTTTTATGAAGATATTTCTATGATACGAATTGTTATGTATCAGAAGTATAACAATAGAGTTAATCAATTCAAAAAATAATTACCCTTTAATACCAATTTTTAGTATGGAATGGGTAATGGAAAATTTTCTAGAGGACGGTTAATAGACCAGATTAAAATTTTTAAACAAATTAGTTGATTAATTAAATTACTAATAAATGTTAATTATTAAGGTTAATAATTAGTGGAAAAATTAAACAAAACAACGAAATTTTTTATAGTATTTCAGTTCAAAGTAGACCTACTATACTATTGTACCTTAATACTCGGTGAGTGATACGTATAAACTAAAAAATATTTTTAAGGTGAAATCATGACCCTTTTATAGAATACATTTCTATTAGAAGGATAACCATGATAATAAATTTTTTAAGGGGAGCCATAACCCTTAAAACCTGACTTTAGACAGTGGGAGTCACAACATGAATAGTCATAAAATTAGGTACAGGTAGTAGCAACCCTTAGATCCTAACATTAGAATCCTAGAGTCTCAGAACGAAGGAAAAAATAATCATTTTTTCCTAAATTAATAAAAAGGAAAAATATAGTGCATGTGAGAGATGGGAAAAAGTGTTACAGACTCATAACCATATGAGGAAAGATAAATAATGAAAGAATAGGTACTGGTGGTTTATATTTTAATTAGCACATCTCGTCAAGGCAATTGTAGATGAAGTATAAATAATCTGGTTCTTATGAGAATGTTCGGGTGATGAAACGAAGTGTCACAAGATGTGGCAAATGCACAGTAGATTCATAATTCACAGCACTTTCTTTTTGAAAACAAAATATCAATTATGTTAGCCAATGTTAATGTATTTTTACTATTAGATATATATATTTATAGAGATAGAGGGAGAGAAAATACATTTTCAACAGTTTTAGCAGTTCCTCTTCTTATAGATATTCAAAATAAATTGAGTCATTAGCATTCTTAAATGACTCCATAAAAATCATAGCACTATTTAATCTTTATTCCTATTGAATATATCTTAAATAAAATATTTTAAAATGTCTTCTGATAAAATATCAAGAATAATATCATCATTCAATGATTTAAAACACACATTTAAATCCACCGATGCCTATTTAAATTTAGTCAAAATAGTTCTAGAAAACTTGCAACAAAAGCTGAATATACATTCAAATATTTGAATTTAAATAAACCTTAAACCATCGACTTTATTAGAAAAATATTTTCAAATAGTTTTATAACATTTTCTCTTTAAATAATGCTCCAAAAAAATAAAAACTCTTTGATATTAATCCTTATATTTAATGTGAATTTTCCAGTATAAAAACCATTGAAAATAATCCATATATATGCAAAAAAATAATTGTCAACATAAAAGAATGAACCGAATATTAATGTAGGGTATGAATTGTAACTTAACGTAGGTAATGAACAGTAATGATGTGTAGGGTATGAATAGTAACGTAGCGTAGGGTACGTATAGTAACATAGTGTAGGGAATGAATAGTAAGGTAGGGTTTCAAAACTATACTTTGCAGAAACGAATTGTATCATAGTGTAGGGTATGAATAGTAACATAGGGTTGTCGAACCATATTTTTCAGAAAAGAATTGTAATGTAACGTAGGATATGAACAGTAACATAGGGTTATCAAACCATACTTTTTAGAAATTGAATAGAAATGTAGCATTGGGTATGAACTTTAATGCAGGGTTTCCAAACCATAATTTTCATAAATGAACAATAACATTGTGTAGGGTTTAAATTGTAACTTAGGATTTCTGAATCATACTTTTCAATATAGAGAATTTAGGGTGGATGAACCATTCAAAAAATATTTTTAGACATCAATGTAAACTAATGAAAACAAGACAAATATGTTGGATTTATAAAAATTAATGTTTCATGTGATTCTAATATCTACAGAAGTTTTAGTAAACTAAATAAAAAAATATTTTAAAAATACATACTGTAGAATCTATAAAATTGTAGAAGATATTCATTGAATTTTTAGAGTAATAAAAAAGAATTTTTAGACTCCCTCAAAAACTAATTATGTTTAGATAAATCTATTATCTATCCAACGTGTAGTGAATCACAAAAATCCAAACACTGTGGATTGAGATATCATCAAAACACATTGGAAAAGTAATCAAACAAAATCATATGTAATAAAACAAAAGAAAGACAACCACAAGAAAAACAGATCTTAGTGAAAGGTATATTATAGGACCAAAACATGTTGAAGGAAAAATGGAAATAGTAAATACTATTAGAAATCATATCAAATAATCTCAAAGGAGTTAAAAGAGATATGATGATATCTAGAGGAATGATTTATAATATCGAGTCAAACATCATGTTTTCTTAAAATTATCTCCATGGAAGGGGGTAATAAGGTTGAGTAAGAAATGAAAACTAAGCCACAGGTACATCAGAAAATTTCAAAATTTTGATGAATTGGTGTAGTGTCTTACTAGATGTAAATACAAGCATGTCTCTCAATAGTATAGTATGTGTTTCATATATAACTATTAAATAAGTACATGTCCAACCCACAACATGTTATATCCAAAGAAGAAATAGAATTAGAACCTAATATACCATATTTTGAAGATATTATCTAGATTCTAAAAAATAGATAACAAGTTTTTAGAAATCAAAAAACATAGTTGGTAATGTTATTTGGATAAATCATATGATATATGAGGGGATGTGGAAACCTGAGGAACCTATGTTGAAGAACTACACAAATATGTTCATGTGGATACATTCTTATAATTTTTGGTTGAACTTTTTTAAGGTTGTAATAATTTAACACCATGATACTTTATTGAAATTTTCCTTTTTAATGTATTCATTCTCTTTGATATCTTTTGATACATTAAATCATGTCTCTAAAATAACTGAAAAATATTATACTATTATAACATAGAAATTAAATTGGATGGTTTAAATAACACTAAATAGTTTATGAAAGTTATATTTTTTACACATTCATCAATTAATTGATTTTTTATCAATTTATTATAAATGAAATAATAATCATTTGAAAGAAAAAGGATTTTTTTTGAAGAAATGGTATTTTCTCTAAAAACGAGTTTTCACTATTTTTGGACATATGTTAAAATTATATTTTCAAACTTTTAAAAACTGAATATGAAAAATTAAACATCATTTCTTAAATATCCATGTTGAATTTTTATTAGATTTAATTTTTTACGATTATCTAAAATTATTATTTTTTGAAGAATTGTGAAAAAATACTGATTTTTGTTAAAAACAACCTTTTCGATTAAAGAATTTATTTACTAAACTAGGATTAAAAACATGGTTATTACATCATTTTATATAAATATTCATCACATTAAAAAAGTAAATTCCTAAGGACCATAATAGTTTAGGGTCTTTGGAGACATGGAACAAAATCTTTTAACTTGGTGAAAGATCTTCAATTCATCCAACAATGGTATTCCAATTTATTACTCTTTAAAAGATTTCTTCATAACCTGGGTAAAGGAAACATAACTACGATAGATCTAATTTGATAATAAATGGTAAATAAATTACATACATAGTCATAACATATTCATAAGGGTATGATAACATGAACATATCATTTTAAAATCATACCCTACATTATCAAAGAACATAATCATGAATCATGGAATAATGTTTGGATTTTCATAAGACATAAATATTAATGGAATCAAGAGAATAATACATGATAATTTAACATAGGAATAATAAATGTAAATTTTCTAGATACATAAGCATATAAAATAATTCCATTAAGGTGAAGGATCATTTCCAATACATATCAGGGAACTCCGTGGGGGATACACCTATTGGGCGAGACACACCAACATCACCAGTATTATCCCTTTCATTATAGTGTAATGGTTTAACTCTCCAAAACATATTAGAAGTCAAGGATCACTCCCAAGACTATATTTTTAGTCAAGGTTCACTCCCAATACCATCTTAGCAGTCATAGTTCACTCCCAAGAGCATTTTAGTGGACCAATTCCTTTACTAAACTGAGATCACTCCCCATTCCTTCTATGTCTATATCATGAGATATAAATCTTTACCAAATGCATTAGAGGTAGATATAGGTCCCACCCATATCATAATGAAATCATACATATGTGTGCTACTAGAAAACAAAGCCTTCATTATATCATGACCTATAAAGAGAGATGAGTTTCATAAACATCATATCATAACCTATAGAAAAGTGATGTGTTTCATAATAATATAATTACCCATGAATATACGTGGGTTTCAGAAGTGTTTAATCATGTTATAACCTACGAAAGGGAAATAGGTTTCTTAAAAATATTTTTATCATAACCAAAAACCATTAAAAGAAAGAATAAAATATATCCCCAGTAAATCATAAACTATATCAAAGGATGTCATCTTATATAAAGAGTGATTTTGAAAAAGCACTTGAATAATTTCTTAAGGGAAATAAATTTTAATTCAAAATCATCTTTTAAAGTATAAAACATTTTCTAAATACTTTTATATTAAAGCAACTTTGATAACTTATGAATTAAAATTTAAAAATAATTTTAAACATTTATTAAAGAAATTGCTTTTTTTCTTTGAAAACCCATTTGTAGAACATAAAAAATTTTGAAAGCCTTTTTATTTTAAAATATATTTTAATACATATAAAAATTATTTGAAAATTTTAAAATCATTTTCATTGAAAATAACCTTTGGAAAATATATAAGGGATTCTTTGAATGAAATTTAAAACACTTTTTAAACATATAACATTTTAAAAATCCTTTTAATTTGAATATACCTTTGAAAATTTATAAAATAAACATTTAAATATTTTAAATAATTTTATTTAAAAAAACCTTCTGAAAACATATAGAGTAATATTTAAAAATCATTTAAGACACTTCTTGAATTTAAAATATTTTTTAAAACACTTTTTATTTCCAAATAACAATTAAAAATTAATTTCTATAATACTTGGGGAAAAAATTCTAAAAAAATTGTAATATTTTAAACGTTTAAATTAAGCTTCAAATAAATGACTGACATGATAGAAGATAAATCTGTACATGTTGAACATTCCTTTTTCACCATAAAGACATTAGAAATTTTACTCAATCAGAAAATGACAAAAAGAATTATTTTTAAAACCATATTTTTAAAAAGGTAATACATTGGTAAAAATTTATTTCAAATCTCATATGATAATAGTATAAATTTTTTGAAAACATTTTTTTAAAACATTGTTTTATGAGAACACATATTTCTAACCGAAAAGGGAAATAAAGTCATATTTTATTAAAAAAATCTTAATTATCATAAGTACAGAAGGGTGGAAAATGGTACAATTACATTATGATATAATGAAAGGATGTATCATGTTGTTGCTACCGGGGAGAAAAAATCATGGATAGATAAGCAAGAGCGAATCATAGCTCAAGGCTTCAACCAAGGAATAATCACCCTGGAGGAATTCATTCTGACAATGGACAGAATGGTTACTCACCTAGAAGAACATATCATCAATGATCCAGACACATAGGTTGGTACTCTGTATTGGGAATTATTTAGAGTGGATGACTCAAATAATTTTAGTCTTCTGTTTAATCTCTTTGTGAGATCTTTCATCACATAGTAGTACTCTGCATTGAGAACTAAGGTTTTCCACTTTCCCTTAAAGCGGTGTCATAATAATAAAAAAATATTTTTGTGGTGGTATAAAAAATTTCATGATAATTATTTATATATGGATCATAATATTTCATCTATATAATCATAATAAAAAAACAATTCTGATAAAAGATAATATTATAGATATAAACTGTTACAACTTTGGTAACTTTGAAACAAAATAACAATTAAATAATAACATCAAATATTTCTTCAAATATCATTAAAATAAGGATATTCATGATACAACTTTTCAAAGGGTAGTGGATACACCTCATAATATAATATACGTTCATAACCTAACATGGGTCTTAAAGAAGGCAAATTGACACAAAAATTACTTTACTGATTTAGTAGATTTTACACCGTAAAATACATGAATGATTAATCATAAAATGGATAAGTTAATACCCTTTAAAATCATGATAAGAAAAATATAATAAATTCATGGACATTATATACACCTCAAAAAATAAATGACTGGTGCATAGGGTATAAGCCTCAGAGAAATTTAAGTTAGAAAAGAAATGCCCTTACCTTATGTCCTGACTCTCATCATACTCGATAAAACCTAAAATATAATAAATATAATATTATTATACATACATTAATGATACATATTCAATTATGTAATACCATATATGATTTTCTTATGATCTTTTATTACCCTTTTATTAACAAATCCATGTTAATGTTATGTTTCGTGTAATAACCACTCTTTTTTTTCGCATCTGTTTTGATTTTTTATATTTTTCCCTCTTACTTATATCATTATTCTATCATATCCATAATTATTAACATGATATCAATATCATATAAATTAATTATAGATTTATTTATAATAATCTTTAACACATATAAATAGGAAATGAAATACATTGTTCATGGAGACGGTATGTTGTACATACGCATGAATGTTGTTTCTATTTTATTGTTATATTAAATGAAATAAGATAAGTAAATGATATATAAATTTATAAATTATAATTACATTATAACTATAATTTCATAAATATCTCATATTATTATTAAAATCATCATTAATAAATTCCATGTAAAACATGAATGAATCACTTGGCTTTGAGGAGGGGGTAGTCCAAACGTCCACAACTGATGTTATCATATTCTCACAAAATGAAAAACATAAATAAATTTATTATATACTAATTTTAGAAGATTAAAAAAGTTATAAATATCATATATATTTTATAAAAATAGTATTTCCATCATTATTCCCAACCATGAAAGATGGTAATGGAAGAACAAACGACATCGATTCGCAAGGTGGTAGTCCTTCGTACACACGAATGATGATTGAATATTTAATTTTATGGAAGTGTGTGTTAGTGAATATTTTACCCATAACATAAAATAATCAAGGTATATTTATTATACAGATGTTATTATAGAATCATGGAATAAGAATAATTTGGGTGGATAATGAAATGAAACAAATGTTCTCATTGAAGAATGTTACCTCTTATTCGGGTAACACATTTTAGTTTTCACTAAAGAGACTATTTGGTTTAATTTATACCAAAATTAAGAATTATAGGTTTAGTAGATGGAAATTTTGAAATTATTTAGGCATTTTTTGTATTAACCAAAGGTCTTGAGAGGTGTGAATATGGGAGGGGGTGAGTTCCCATTTATAGTGGAGGACGAGTGGCATTCTTGTAAATTCAAAATGGAAAACACTATTGGGAGGTCTCCCTTACATGATGTGTCTAAAATTATTTTCCATTTTATATAAAACCGAGCATATTGTTGAAATTTGTACATACAATGGGTTTTTAATATCTTTCTAGGTTATTTGTCCCCATAAGTTAATATTTAACCAAAAGTACACTCATTTTTACAATAAAGTTTGTAATTAATTTTAATTAATTTCACTAATATATTTGGTAAATAAAATAATTTGACGTAAATTTAAATTATAAATTATTTATCAAAAAAATTATAAATACTTTTTTCAAAATTATATAAATTGATGTGGTAGACATCAATTTAAAATTAATCACACAAATGGTACAAGACAATGGGTTTTGAAAGTGAAAATATTCAAAAGTTTGAAATGTTTTTACGTCTAATTTGAATGTTAACATGATTTAAATTATCTAAATTGGATTAATAGTTTTATATTTTTTTTCTAAATATAAATTTTTACCAAATAAAAATATAATTTAACTATATAAATAATTCAAAAAAAATTCAATTAAAATTCAGTGTTTTCACTATTCATTAAAAATTGAAACTTCATATAAAGATACTAAAAAATAAAAAAAATATTTTTTCATATTTAAATTTTAAACATGAAGTTTATTTTTTTATATAAAATGTAATAAATTGTAAACAATTATTTTTAAAACAATTCTTCTATTAAAAGGAATTAAAATTTCCTTTTTGAATAATGCATCTTTTTATACCTAAAACTTCATTTGTTCTTATTTTATGTTATCAAACATTGTTTATGAATGTAAAAATATTTGGTTGTATATATATATATATATATCATTATTATATCTCACAATTATTGGTTAATAAAATTTATTAAGGTAAGACGTCGTTGTGGGCATAAAATAGTTTTTCATAAAAAACACATCCTTTATATTCAATTAGTTTTTGTTTTTATTTTAAATTAATTTATAACTATGTAATTACTTTTATTAACATTTATAGTAATATTTTCATATTTTAGTTAATATCATTCACATCTTCCATTCTAATAGCTTGGTGATAACTATAATAATATTTCAATAATAATATTAAAATTATGATGTAGGTTGGTCAAATATGGTCTTCCACGTATTTCATTCTATTGAAGGAACTCAGAATTGTGTGTAACCTAAGACAACAACAGTTTTTTTATACCACATCCTAATATATGTGTTGTATATATCGTAATTTTAACTTGGGGTTGTGTATGAAGCAAGAATAACATGGATTAGTGTGTAATACATTCCATCAATGAAATTTAATTTATTTGAAAAAATAATAATTCATAAAAACTCATGGTGATGCATTATATCCCCATTAAATTGTACTTATATATAGAAATTCATCTTGGTTATTCACTTTTTGAGACAAGAACTTTCCTTTCATAGAAACCCACCTCATAAAAATGAAAACTAATACTTATTTTAAAAGGGAAATCTTGAAACATAACGGCTACCCAAAGTAACTCATAAAATGATTTTCACATAGGATAACATAGGTTGGAATTGAAAACATGGACATAGAAGAGAGATATAAATATCAAGTTATTACGGAGAGTGATAGAGAACATGGTTCAAAAAAAGATAAAGATAAAAAATACATAGACCAAAGGGACTTGAAAAAATTCATTGGTATCCTCAAAAATGAAGATAACAAGACAAAATATTATTTTAAAATCAATTTTCTAATGTTGAATAATTTTCACTGTGAGATATAGTTACTTGATATTATTTAATTTATTATACAAAATTTCACCCTTTGGTTGGGTCTTCAAAATTTTCCACTTAATTTTTTACTCTAGGAAATGAAGGTGAATTTATCATTTCAGAATCATTAGTAGATCATGATATCCATAAATAGACTGATAGGTCATTCCAAATGTATTTATCACAAAAAAATGGTTAGAAAATGATATCCAATATATAGAAATCCTTATATGTTTAGATAATACATTAATCTCTAAAACCACATCTGATGTTTAACAAAAACCATTACATAATGGATTAAAATTATAAACCTTATGAAAGATGAAGGTCCAAAACATTATAAATAAGGTCACTAAATTTCTCAAAAATAGCTTCACATTGATCCCTGTATATTATAAAGTAGCTCTGGGTTTCCACATACCAATAACGTAAATACCTTCATCATGCATTCTCTAAAAACATGGTAATTACCATAAATACTTATTAAAAAAATGCTTTATTTCTTATTCAAGAGTTTATTAGATATATTGGTTAAATGAAAAATGTTGTAAAATCCATTCATGATAGAATAAACCTCCTTTTCAAAAAATACTTAATCTGTTCCATGGTAATCATTGTCATCTAATTTACATATTCATATGCACCAAATCTTTATCCAAACATCATTATCTCAACATTAGGAACATATTAAGGGTTATCTTTCCCTTAATCACGTTTTTCCCATGAATATAACCCTGAAATAAAATCACTTTTATAGTTCATCAGAACCATTCAACATATTCTTGTAAATCCATAGTCAAAAACATAAACTTAACTGCCCTTATATATTTTAAAATCTATAAAACATAATTCCTGAATCCAACTGTATAAACACTATTATTATTCCACATCATCCTTAATCAATTAACGAGGATTCATTATCTTATTATTTAATTTCATTTTCATAAAATAAGAAATATAAATCATGTTTTAACATTAATCAAACTCAATTTAATCATCCTTATGTACAATACTATTAAAACATCACATACCATTCATATATCATTTGTGGTCTTTTCATCATCAATAGAAAAACCATTACTTATACATCCTTGTTGAGTAACTTCGTGATATTTCCCTTTAAGAAATTTATTATTATAATACCAATAAATTCCACACTTAAAATAGTCAACTTTCAATAATACTTCTAGAAGGAAAATATTTCCATCCATTGTGTTTACTGAACTTTTCATTTTCCCTTTAAAGTTACATTCTTTGTGTCCTTCTTTTCCATAGTCAAAACATATTCCCGTTCCTCTAAGACATTAACTGGGGTGATTATTTTCATATTATTGATATAAAGGAAACTAAATATTCATTCTTTTATGGTCTCTATTAGCTAAAATCTCATTAAACTCTTTCTTTCTCTTCCATAGAGAGTTCGAGAGTCAGTTAAGGTACACATCATCAATCATGTTCTTTTAAATCTGATTAGACATGATTGAAATTTACTTCACTCTAGTGATCATCCCATTTGAGCACTAATTAGTAAAATACCCTTCACATTCAAAATCAACGTAGTTCCTTCTAGTTCTTAAAATTGACTAAAATAAGAAATCATAGTGTGAGGAGCACTTATCAAATTAGAAAACCAAATAACCATGAAAAATCACATATATGACGTAAAAATTATGACACATTTTTTAATATGTAACTAATTAGGTTCATCCTAGTAAATTCATGCTCATCTTCTGTTTATGTCCTTCATGATGGTTCATGAATGGTTTTTGAATTCCAATGTATATCCCCTAGAAGTGTCAAACCCAGCATGCAGTAAGGCCCATTTTTATGCACTCGTTCTTGATTGTGTCTAGCTCAATATGGTGTTTTATAGGTTGTTTATCACACATACATATGTTCTAGAGACACATCCACTTGTATTATCTAGATAGTTATGTATTTCCAGGAAACCAATTTCTCTATCCTTTACCAAAATTCAATGACATTTTCATTAACTTTGACTCATCCTTAGACTTCTCCTTAGATGCATCCCTATAAATATCATTAGAAATATACCTAGGTATCTCAATAATTTTTTCTCATTCAATTTTACAAAGGATAAATAAACCTTTTCTTTGATACCAGTTATATAAACACATTATTTACAAACATGGATATTACATCATTTTAGATGAATTTTCAGTACATTACAAAAGTATATACCCAAGGATCATAATATTTTAGTGTATTGGGAAGCATGGAACATAATATTATAATTTTTTGAATGATCTAAAATGTATCCCACAATAAACGTCCCATTTATTACTCTTACAAAAAACTATTCTACATTATCCCAGGGAAGTAAAAATAAGAAAGGGTGATATCAAATGCTCGGTATGGGTAAATAAAAGAGATACATAATCATTATATAGTCATAGGTGTATGATAAAATTAGCATAAAATTTTAAAATCATAGCCTACATATCAAAGAACATAAACATGAATCATGGAATAAGGATTGGAAGTTCATAAGACATGGATTATAAGGGAAACAAGACCATAATCCCTGAAAGCATAACATAAGAATAAGACAAGGAATTGTCGTGGGCACATAAGAATATAAAATCATTACTTTTGATTCAAGGATAATTTCCAAAACATATTATGTCAATTCATGGGGGATACACATTCTTGGTGATACACACCACCTTCCCCAGTCAATGGCCTTTCCTTAGAGTGGAATGAGATCACTCCGCAAATCAACTTAATGGTGAAAGTTCACCCCCCCCCCCAAGACCATCATAGTAGTCAAGGATAACTCCAAATATCATTTTAGTGTTCATGTTTCACTCCTAAGGCCATATTTGTTGATTTTTTTTACTAAACCATGTTCACTACCCCATTCCAGTCAGGTCTATCTCATGAGATATAAGCCTTTACCCAATGCATTAGAGTGAGATATATGTCCCCCCCTCACATAATAAAATTACATATACATGTGCCACAAGATAATAAAACAGTAATAATATCATGACCCATAAAAAGTGATAGGTTACATAAACATCATGTCACAACCTGTGCAAAAGAGAGAGCTTTCATAATCATAGAATAAAATTTTAAAGGAAGAGAGTTTAATTATCATTTTATCATGGTATAAACCATGTAAGTGAAATAGGTTTCATAAAAAACATTTCATATTAATCATAAACCCTTAAAATAAAGAAAATTAAGGGTTACCTTGGGTCATATGCCAAGTAAATTGAGAAATATATTAAATTATTTCATCGTAGATGGAGAAAGATTTTGAAACATCACTTGGAGTATTTTTTTAATAGAAATAACCTTTATTTTAAAATCAATATATATAACATATAACCTTTTCAAAATCCTTTTTTTTTAATTCCACTTTCAAAAAATATCAATTATGATTTAAACATAATTTAAACCATTACTTCAGTAAAATACCCATTTCACTTTTGATAAAAAAAAATTAGAACAAAATAAATTTAAAAACATTTGTCTTTGAATATATATTTTTAAAAATATAAAAGATTCTATGAAATAATTGAAATAATTTTCTTTGAAAATTCCCAAATAAAAGAATTATTTGAAAAAAAAACTTAAAACATTATTAAAATATAAAAATATTATAATATTTTTCTTTGAAAATAATTTTTAAAACATAAAAAATAATATTAGAACTCATTTGAATCATTTTATTTTAATATAACACTTTGAAAACATATAAATGAATATTTGTAAATCCTTTAAACCACTTCTTGAACATAAAACAAGTTTGAAAGATATTTTTTTTCTAAAACCAATTTAAAAACAACAAATGATCAGAATATTAGGGAAACAATGTTGTTAAAAATTAATCATGTAAACCTAAAACGAAATATACAAAGAAATTATGGTCACGATGATTGAAAATTTTTTACATGCCGAACTTTCCTTTTATCACTATAGAGTTTATAAAAGTTCCTCGACCAGAAAATGATAAGAAGATTCCTTTTTAAATAAAATTTAAAAGTTTAAAACATTGGTAAAATGAATTTTAAATATCAATATATAATAGTATAAAAAATTTTGAAAACATTTTTATAAAAAAAAGTCTTAGAAATAGACAAATTTATGGTCAAAATGGGAAATAAGGAAGATTTTCTTAAAAACATTTTCATAATTATATTAAGTATCAAAGGGTGAAAAATTTTACCATTACATTAAACTGTCATGAATTGTAAGAGAATAATAAAATTCATAATAATTATATATATATGGATCATAATATTTCATAAATAGAAGCACAATCATAAACAATCCTGATAAATGATGAGATTGTAGAAATAAATTCTTACCAATTTGTTAACATTAAATCAAAATACACAAAAATTAATAACATTAAATGAAACTTAATATATAATTAAAATAAGTATATTCATGATAAAACATTTAAAAGGGATTTATATACACATCATAAAAGAATATTGGTTGATAACATAACATGTGTGTCATGAAAGGAAAACCGACACAAAATTACTTTACAGATTTGGTAACTATTGAACCTTAAACTCCATGAAAGAGAGATAATAAAATGGATATGTTAATAACCATAAATATAATTATAACAATATTACTATAAATTTATGGCCATTATATACACCACACAAATAAAATGACTGGTGAAGAAAGAATAAGTCTCATAGAAATAAATGTGAGACTAGAAATCCTTCAACCTTATGTCTTGAATATCGTCGTACTCATTCAAAAATATTGTATAATAAAAATAAGTTTATTATACATATTTCATAGAAACATATTCAATTATATCATACCATATATTATTTTATTATGACATTTTATTACTTTTCTGTTAAAAAATCTATGTTAAAGTTATGTTTTAGGTAGTAACTGCTTTGTTTTTTTGCACGTGTTTTGATTTTTTCTATTTTTTCTCTTACTTATTTAATGATTTCATAATATAAAAAATTATATCCATGATATAAATATAATCCATATTCAGAATATATTTATTTATTATACTCTATAATAATATAAATATTAAACGAAATTAACTATTCATGGGGAGGGTATGACATACGTATGCATGAACGTTGTTTCCATTTTCTTATCGTATTGAATGAAATAGGAGAAGTAAATTTTTGGTCAGAGTATATTACTAAAGATGTGGTTGAATTGAGTATCTATAAAAATATATGTTAGAATAGTATTCTTAAAAGGTTCCCCAATAAAAAAATACAGCCTAGTTAATCAAAGTAATAAGGTTATAAAATTTTGAATGTTTAAATAACTTATCAGAATATTAATTAATTCTTAGTAATCTTAATATATATTATTAATATTACTTTTGAAGATGTTATAATAAAGAAAAACAAATATAAATTATTTCCAAGATTAACTATCAAAGTAAATTTAGTGATTTCTGAATTACATAGTAAAACAGAGAAAACTAAATTAAAAAACATAGAGGATATAAAACAAGTGGTTCAGTTTCAACCCAAGAACAAATCCACTCTACTTGGTGATCACCCACCACCAAGCAATTTATTTTAATAAACTTGATCCACACCATGGATTGAGTTAAACAAAAGTACACATGACTTTCTAGGTAACACAACCTCTTCTACAATTATTCGTGGGTATAAACTAACAGGTCACATAGGGACCTCTTCAAAACTTATCTATGGGAGCAAAAAAAGTGTAAAAAGATATGAGTGGAATGATATCTTGTATCCTACAATTTAATATAATAGATAGTGCCTCTTTTTATATTAATACACACACACTGATCGAAATCTAAAAACAATAAAAAATATATAAAAAATGATGAGATGATTTTAGAAGTTCTTTGAGTTTTATTGTATACAACTCTGGACTTCTAAGAGGAAGCCGATGTAGGAATTGAGTCCTCCTATGAGAAAAAGAGTATCACAAGTTAGGTGTTCTAGTTTCCAGTTAGATCTGGCTCGTGTTATTTCTGGACTTGGTATTGTGAAGATGCGCTCGACTCTGATCTATGGTATCCCAGTGATTTCTTTGTCTGTTCATCAGATGTATTGAGTTGCATGTTTCGGTTCTTTTCTCAATGATTCTCGTGCTTAATAATTATCGCGATCTCTATTTGTTTCTAGTCCACACATATCATTTTAATCATTGAGTGCATATGTTAGAGAAAACAGGATGCATGTATTCTACACCTCATACCTTGTACTGTCAGGTGACATGTCTACAAAGAATTATTAATTGTGTCGGTTCATTTAAAAGACTCAAATATGACCGTTAGAAATTAAATTGAAAAATGACAAAACAAATTAAATAACAGTGTCACAGTCTATCTGGAAACGGTGTCTTAATGAAACAGTGTCTCCATGAAATGGTGTCTCCTTCTTTTCCTTTGATCGGTGACACAATTATGGTGGCATAGTTTTATAGAGATCAAGAATTAGTATTACAGATTCGGTGTTAGGATCACAGTGTCTGGTTCTTTCCCAAACTTGAAACGGTGTCTTAGCAAAGAACCAGTGTCACAGACTTCAACAGGTCTGAAACTGGTTTCAGTGTCTGGTCATGGTGTCTTGGTCATGGTGTTTGGTCACGGTGTCTGGGTCACATTGTCTCGTCATGGTGTCTGGTCATGGTGTCTGGGTCATATTGTCTGGTCGCGGTGTCTGGTCGCATTTTCTCAATCATTGCAAAATATCTGTATAAATACATAAATAGTTATATTCATAGAATGGATTAGACTTAATCATTTATCAAGGAAATTCATTGTAATAATAATTAAAATTAGTTTACAATAATCTAACATACCACTTAAGATCATTGATAGGATTATTTAAAGCATAAGGAAACCAACCATATCTACATATTATTTGATACAGATTAAACAGAATTAACAAGATTTATAGAATTTATAGGATTTTTTATCATTAAAACATGATTAAAAAATTATTAGTCCAACAATGTCCCCCTTTTTAATGATCTCAAATCATGTATGTGAGATATCTATTCTTTGTGAATGTGTCTCTCCATTAGTTTGTGTTTAGGGATCATGTCTCTCCCCTTTTTGGGATTATAAAAAAGAGTACAAAAGTAAATAAAAGAGGATACAATAAAAGTTCAAAGTGAATTAGATATATTAAAAGGTTTTATTATAAATTGGAAGCAACAACATCCCTATAAAATGACAGTAATCACTTTTATTCAGCACCGACTGTCTTCTCTTTTCCCTTGGTAGTAGCATCACTAGAAGCCACAGGAGAAGAAGTAGAAGTGAAAGAAGGAAGTTAAGCAACGGATAGAGAAGGTAGAGGGAGTCCTTCAAAAACAAAAGGGTCCAACGTAGGTTTGGTGGAAGACTAGAGAAACTGTTGATCAGGGATAACAAGTCTGATCTGACTCAGAGCCTAAGAGACAGACAGAGAAGTAGACTCATGGGCAGAGGATGAGAAGGTAGGAAAACCGGATCTCAAGGGTGCAGCTGTAGGAGCCACAATAGTAGTTCTCTTCACATTAAGATAATGCCTAAAAATCATGATGAAGTTAGAAATAATCTCAACACAATGATACATCTCTTTCTCAATGGCATCCTTGTTCTCCATGAACTTTTTCAACAATGGATTGAAATCATTGAGACTTTGGACCTGAGTTTTAAAAAATTAAGTGACGGGAGGTATTTTCAAATTTTCTTCAAAGTACTTGAAGTGGTTTTTTGTATAATTCTTAGAGAATATCCTATTGAAATAGAAGTCCACATTCGTAGAAATTTCCTCTTGAGAATCATTGGAAATCATGGAATGAATTCTCACCAAATAAATAACTATGTCACAGTTCTTGACCACCACAGATGGAGACTCTTTGTCTAAGCCACTGAGTACAAGTTGAAGTTCTTATTTGACATTTTTTCAGAGCAGATCACTGTCCAAAGAAGGTTGAGATGATTTTTTATAGGCAGTAACATCTTATGTAAGGGACTTCATCACTCTCTGCAATTCTTCAACCATACCATTAAGAGACCTCACTTCATCACTGATCTGTTTATTCTCAACTCTGACTTCGTGAATTTCATGAAGCATTTTTGGATGAATATGCCAAATAATCTTCTCTAAAAATAGATAAGAATCTCTTTAACTCATGTTTTCAAAATATCATGTTGAGTATTCATGAGCTTTTCAACCCCATACAATTGGGTATCTCCAAATGCATTCAAATCATCTTTACTCGGCAAGGTGGAAGGTTATTGTGAAGGTTAATGGATAGGAGCCGAGATATTCTCATGTTCCTTTGCTGCTATAACACCAATATGAGATACTAGTTTTAATTGAAGCATTGTAGACAGATCTATACCTTTAACAGAGGCTTACTAGGAGTCATTCACATTAAAATAGATATGAAATTTATACCGTGTATCTATAGAGCTTCAATCAACCGGATTAAGAATACCAACTGTTTCCAGAATAGGGTGATGCTCCCCTTAAACATGTGTATCATTCTCAGAACTAAAAAGATTTAGATCCTTCATCTAATTCCATGATTTCATCCCCAATGGACTCATCCATTTTCTTTCTAGATAATTTATAGGCTTGCTCCATTCTCTATTGAGTATATGGGATAAACTCAGGAATAGATTGTTCCTCTAGATGTTCCTAAAGAGAATCTTCTTTCTCAAGAGAAATCCCTTCTTCTAAATGTTCTTCCATAATAGCCTTTTCTTTTTCAACAACAAAAAATTATTTTTTAGAGGTAGCTTCTTCCAGATCCACAATCTCTTCATGATTAGGTACTTCCTTATCAATTAAGACTTGAAGAGCAGGTTCACTGTCTTCCTCATCCAGGATAGTTTTCCCTTTAGGTACAACAACCTCTACTTCTCCTTCCTCATCATAATTTTCAACAATTTCATATGGCTTCAAACTAGGGTCAAAAATATCCTTAGGTCTTGAATAGTGTTCAACCGGGATGAACTTTTCATAGACCCCCTCATTATCTTCTACCCATTATTTTCACTATTTATTCTAATGGATTTTCCTTCTCATGATAGTAAATTTTGATATACAATATTCATAGTCCTTAATGACTTCTTCATCTGGTCCACCCAACCATTTTTCATGAAGTATAGATAAGATTAACCTTGAGTAAAACAGGGAGGTTGAATTGGATGTTGTATTTATAAACACACACATATTGAGTATAACATACTTTCATAAGATGAAATTATTTCCATTCTTCCTAAGATGTATCAAAAATAAATCCTGATACTTGAGTGTAGTAAAATCACATTTGCAGTGGATGCTCAGATTCTAAAAAAATTTAAACAAAAGGATTGTTTCCACATCTAACTTAGAAGCTATATCTCTTCTCTTTGGTGCATTCCCAGTTAAGCTTCTCAAGGATTATTCGAACATAAGGATCTCACTTGGACATGGTGAACCTATCTGGTAGTCCTCAAAAATACCCTCATGAGGTATCCTTAGGCAAGAAACTCAAAAACTCTTAGAAAAGGTGCATCTCTATCCATTGATCCAACTTCTCACAAGAAAACCATCTTATGTATCAAAAGATAATTGGACAAACTTATAAAACTGTGCAAATAGCTTCAGTTATATCGTCCTATCCTCATTTATGAACCAATCCAGTCATCCTTTCTATTTTGGTACATTCAATACTAATGACTTACTTGATAGCTGCCACTTGGGGAAATTTCTTTTTTGGGTTCCACTATTCTATTAACCAGGTTCAGATTCAACAGACCTTAGGGTGAAAATTTCAAAGATATTTTCATCGGCTTATTTGATATGTGCTTCTCAGGGTTTGATGAGGATGCACATTTCATTGTGGAAATTTAATGAATTTTCGAGAGAGACAAAGGTTGAAAGCGGGGTTACAGTTTGAGAGAGGAGATCTCAGGTGATGAAAGGATTGAAACCTATTTCATTGTTATCATTTAGGGATTTCAAGCATTGTGAAATAAAAAGATAAGGATTTTAAAAGAATAAAATAATTAATTTCCATGATACGGGTTATAATATGTAAATAAAATAGTAAAGAATCTTTTCGGTGAGAATGGAATGGGATTTCAGGGTGAGACGGTAAAAGGCTTTCACAGTGAGACTGTAACTATGTGATTTCTGAACTGTGTGATCATATTGTTTGAGATAGTAAGTGTCAGACAGTAACTGAGAGATAGTAACTGTGAGACTGTAAACATGAAACATCAACTTTTATGACAGTAAACTATAGAACTGTTAGAGTTTAGATAGTAAACTTAAGATAGTGACTTCTGAAACCATAAATTGTGATACAATACACTTACAATTTAATATTTATTATTCCAAACTCATGTATGATGTAATCTATTCGTTCATAATTTAATGGTTTGGTGAATATATCTGCAAGATGATATTCAGTTCCAATGAATTCCAAAGTGATATAACATTTTTTATAATGATCTCTCAAAAATAGATGCCTTACATCAATTTGTTATTTTATAGAGTGTGAAACATGATTTTTTTTAGATTTTAATATCACTTGGATTGTCACAATTTATAGGTACATACCTGAACTGATATCCATAGTCTAGTAATGTGTGTTTTATCCACAAAATTTATGCACAACAACTACCAGTATCTATATACATAGATTAGATGGTAGATAATGAAATTGAGTTTTGTTTCATACTACACCAAGATACTAGTGACTTGCCTAAAACATTACATGTTCCAGAGGTTATTTTTCTATATAAATTACCACTACAGAATTGAGCCTCAGAATAACTAACTAACTCAAATGATTATCCTCTGGGATATAATAGTCCAAGATTGGGTGTATGTTTGAGGTATTTGAAAATTATCTTAACAACATTTAAATGATATTTCTTATGGTTTTCTTGAAAATGAGAACATATACATACACTAAACATAATGTCAGGTCGAATAGTAGTTATGTAGAGTAGATGTCCAATCATTCCCCTATAAGTGGTTTGATCAACAGATTTTCCATCTTCATCAAGATCCAACTTACAAGTAGTACTCATGGGAGTGTCATTACTTTTAGTGTTATCCAAGCCAAAACGTTTTAGAATATATCTAGTATATTTTATTTGATTTAAAATAATATCATAATTATTTTAGTAGTTTTTAAATACAATAATGTATTTTAGTTCACCAATTAAACTCATTTCAAATTCTTTTGGCATAATTTTGTAAAATTTAATACCTAAAGAATTTCATGAAGATCCAAAGATAATTTCATCTACATAAATATGAACTACTAAAACATCATTGGAAATTAATTTTATAGAAAGGGTTGGATCATCTATTCCTTTTTTTAAATATTTCTAAATAAAAAAGTACTTAATCTATCATACCAAGCTCTTGGATCTTTTTTTAAACCATATAATGCTTTTTATGATTTAAAAATATGATTTGGAAAATGAGGATTTGTAAAACTAGGTGGTTTCTCAACCAAGAAATCCTCAGTTATATACCCATTAAGGAATGGCCTTTTAACATCCATTAATTATAGTTTGAAATTCAGATGTGCAGCATAAGAAACCAGAATTTTTATGGCATTATGTCTAGCTGCTGGTGAAAAGGTTTCCTCATTGTCAATTCCTTCTTCTTGACCATAGCCCTGTGTAACCAATCTAGACTTATTTTTAACTATTTTACCATCTTCATCTGCATTATTTCAAAAACCCCCTTAGTGACTATGTTAAATGGGTCTTTAGGTTTTTTAACATGTTTCCAAACATTATTCCTTTCAAACTGATTAAGATCTTCTTGTATAGCCATAACCAAAAAATTATCATTGATAGCATCATTAATGTTTTAGGTTCAAGTTGTGACAAGAAGACTTAATGCTCATCCTGATTTCTAAGAGAATCTTTGGTTAGAGTTTCTTTTTATAAATATCCTACAACAGCATCTAGAGGAAGGTTCATAAGAGTTCTAACAGCTCTAGAAAAAGAAGGATGAGTGATTTCAGGTTCATCAATAGGTTCAATTCATTGTGACTTGAATCTAATGAATTTGAAAAACTAGATGTTTTCATATATTTCTTTATATGATGGTTAGATGTTTTTGAATTAATTTCAAGATTTGATACATCATCCTTCATGTTCTCTAAAGAGGTATAGGGCTTATCTGTATATGTTTCATCAAATTTGACATGGATAGGTTCTTCCACACATTTAGATCCTTTATTGAACACTCTATATACTTTACTAGAGATTGAATATCCTATAAAGATTGATTCATCACTCTTAGATTCAAAATTTTCAATATTGTATTTAGTATTAAGGATAAAGACTTTTCAACGAAATACTTTGAATTAGATTACTATGGGTTTTCTATTGTTCCATAACTCATATGGATTTCTTTAAATAATATGTCTAATCAATACTCTATTAATAATATAGAATTATATAATTATAGCTTCAGTCCAAAAATAAATAGCTAAGTCATATTCACTAATAATGGTTCTTGCAATTTCTACAAGGTTCTATTTCTTCTTTCCACAACTTCATTCTATTGAGGTGTTCTAGGGGCAGAGAAATTATGAATGTAGCCATTTTGTGATAAAAAAGAATCAAACTCATGATTTTAAAACTCACGGCCATCATCACTTCATAATAATTTAAATCTATGTCCACTATGATTTTCTACAGTTTTGGCATATTTGGTAAAATGAGAGCAGGATTCACTTTTGTGCGCTAAAAAAAGTCCTCGTATATCTAGAAAATTCCTCAAGAATAAAATAAACATAGTTCTTTCCATTTAATTAAGAAACTCTAGATGGTCCAAACAAATATATGTGAACCAATTCGGGAGGTTTAAAAGTTGACACTTCTTTCTTTGGTTTGAAGGAAGTTTTTTGTTGTTTTCTTTTTTGATAAGGATTACACACTTTATCAGTTGGAAACTCAAGTTTGTGTAGGTCTTTGACTAAAATTTTTCTAGATAGCTTTCTAATATATTGAATATTACAGTGTCCCAGTATCCTATACCACAACTAAGAATCTTTGTCAAATACAGTTAAACATACAAAATTTTAAGAAAATAAAAAATCTAATTTAATAGAGTATACATTTTCATTTCTTAATGCAAAAAATACAAATTCATTTTTATAATTAAAAAAATTGCAAGCATCATTATCAAATTTAAAGTGAAATTTATCATCACATAGTTAGGAAATACTAAGTAGATTATCTTTCAATCCATTATCAAAAAATTACTTTGGAGATTAAAACTGAGTTAGAGTTACCGATTTGGCCAAGGGCAATGATCGTTCCTTTGGAATTGTCACCAAAGGTGACATGTCCACCATCAATTTTTATCAAGTTCTTGAATAATTAATAGTCTCCTGTTTGGTGTCTTGAACACCCAATTTCCAAGTACCATAAGCTTTTACATGATCTATTTAAGAAGCTTTCCTAAAAATTAGTCAAATAAAAATAGATTTTCATACACATATTTGTTTGGGATCATTAATATTAGTTACTAGTTCTTTAGGAACCCACATATGCATCATAGGTTTCCTATAAGAATTATGTAATGTTCGTGAAAAATAGACTCTAATTAGTCTATAAAAACATGAAACAGTAGAGAGTGTATCATTACTTGAACTAGGTTAATTTTTTCCAGAACAAGGAGTAAAGTTGTATGTCCTAGACCTAGAAATAATATTAGTTCTAAAATATCTTTTACCAGGTTGATAGCCAGTGCCATTAGAATATTTAGGAGCAATCGGTTTACCTATCATTTGTACCAAAGTATCTATACCATTAGTAAAACTTTAAAGATCCTTTTTCAATTTCTCATTGGATAGATTTAGTTCATTGTTTTCTTTGAGTAATTGATCATTTTCTCCCTTTCTACAGTAAGATCATATTTTAAGGTTTAGGTGAAAGGATGTTTTTTCGTTAAATATTTGTACTTATCTTTAAGTTCAATATATGTCTGTTCAACAATATTATAGTACTCAAACATTTCCTTATTATACATATTTTCAGAGTCACTCTCATCTCCAGAATAATAGGAATTGTGTACAGGATATTCAAGTGTTACCACATATGTGTTTTTCATAAAACACATATTGTCTTTGTTGTCATTTTCAATATGTGAAGATTCTAAGTCACTTGAATTGTCCTCAAAATCACCCCACATTGCTTTAATTTCCTGTTTATACTTTTTATCATTGTTCTAATACTTCTTTTTGTACTTGATCTAGGATATTCATCTTTCACATACCCATTTATCTTAGATTCATAGCATAAAATCTCATCAGACTTGTTACTTTTTTTCCAATCTTTCTTCTAGCTTTCTTTTTGATCATATCTTCCCTTGAAGTTAGGAATTCTAAAAAATTTATTCATCCAGAAAATTGAATTAACCCTTATAGATAATTGACCCATCTCATCATCACTATCAGGTGATGATTGTTCACTGCTAGAGCTTTCTACAGAGACTTCCAATTCCTCTTTCTCTTAATGTTTAGAAGTGGGGGTCTTAAATGCAACAAATTTTCTTTTGGGTTTATCCTCCTCTTCATTGTTGAATTTAATCTCCTCTTCATACATCATTAGTTTCCCAATTATTTCTTTCATAGGTAAATTATTGATGTCACATGATTATCTAATAGAGACAGAGGTTCCTCTCCATATTTCAGGTAGGTATATGAGAATCCTCATAATTTTTTCTTTGGAAGTAACTACTCATCCAAGAGTAATCATTATGTTGAAAATTTCATTGAACCTAAGATACATGCCATAAATAGGCTCATCCGGTCTTATTTTAATATTATCATTTATAATAGTATAATTATTAAGTCTCATTTCATTCACACAAGAAGTTCCTTCATGTGAAACATACAAAGTATCCCAAATTTCATGTGAATTTTTACATGCAGAAATTATGTTAAATTCCTCATCTCCTAAAAAGAAATACAAAGAATTCATGGATTTACAATTATTATTTTAGGAAGTCTTCTTTGGGTGATCCCATGTGATTCTATGAGTTTCAAGAATCTTTTACTCATCTATAATTGAAGACCACATTTCAAAACTCATAATTTCTTAATGCATTTTCATTTTAATTTTCCATTGGGCATAATAGGTTCCATTAATGAATGGTGGTATGTTTATTGCAGCGACTTCCAATCTATTATCCATAATAAGGAAATGCTTTGAAAGAGATCAAAATTTAGAATTAATATAAATTTATATATCATTAAAGTACAACTAAAATCACAGTTGAATAGGTTCAGAAATAGATTCTTAACAGGAATAACAAACACCTCTGATACCAACTGTTTGTCAGAGTAGAGTACACAAGAGGGGGTTGAATTGAGTATCTATAAAAATTTATGATTGAAAATTATTCTTAAAAGGTTCCCCAATAAAAATAAATATTGCCCAGTTAATCAATGTATTACATTTATAAAAGATTGAATGTTTAAATAACTTCTCAGAAGATTGATTAATTCTTAGTAATCTTAATATCAGTTATTAATATTACTTTTTAAGCTGTTCTAATATGGAAAAACAAATAAAACTTCTTGGTAATTTTAACTATCAAAGTAAATTTAGTGATTTCTAAATTAGACAGTAAAACAGAGAAAAAAAAATTAAACACAGAAGATATAAATCAAGTGGGTTAGTCTCAAGCCGAGACCTAATCTGTTGTACTTGGTGATCACCTGCCACCAAGAATTTTATATTAATAAACTTGATCCACACCCTGGATCGGGGTAAAAAATAGTACACAGAACTTTCCAGGTCACAAAACCTCTTCCACAAATCTTCATGGGTATAAACTAACAGGTCACATGTGGACCTCTTCTACAAATATTAGTGAGTGTAAACAAGTGTAAAAAGATATGAGAGGAATGATATCTTGTAACCTCCAGTTTAATGCAAGAGACAGTTCATGTTTTTATACACACACACACACACACTGATCGAAAGCTAAAAACAATACACAATAGAGAAAAAAATGATGAGATGATGTTAGAAGTACTCTAAGTTTTATTCGATGCAGCTCTGGACTTCTAGGATGAAGAAGATATAGGAATCAAGTCCTCTTATGAGAAACAGAGTATCACAAGTCAGGTGCTATGGTTTCCAGTTATGTTTGCCTCATGTTATTCATGAAGTTGTTAGTGTAAGATGTGCTTGAATCTGATCTATGTTACCCCAATTATTTCATCGTGTGTTCTTTATATTTATTGAGTTTCATGTGTCGGATCGTTTCTCAAGAATGTTTGTACTTATTTATTATCATCTGTTCTCTGTGTTTCTGGGCCACACTTCCCTTTTTAATCTTAAAGTGCATGTTGTTGGAGCCGACAGGATTCATGTATTCTACACCTAGTACCTTGTACTGTCATGTGACATGTCTACAAAGAAATATTAATTATATCAGTTCTTTTAAAAGACTCAAATATGACACTTATAAATTAAATTGAAAAACGACTAAATAGATTAAAGAACAGTGTCACGGTCTATCTGGAAATGTTGTCTCCATGAAACAATGTCTCCATGAAACAAATTCTCTATGAAACGGTGTCTCCTTCTTTTCCTTTGAGAAGGGAGATAATTATGATGGAAAAATTTTATAGAGATCAAGAACTGGTAGCAGAGATGCGGTGTTATGATCACGGTGATTGGTCCTCTTCCAAACTCCAAACAGTGTATCAGCATGGAACCGATGTCATAGGCTTTAGCATGTCTGAAACTGGTTTTGGTGTCTAGTCATAGTGTCTTGGTCACAGTGTCTTGGACACGGTGTCTGGTCACGGTTTCTGGGTCACAGTGTCTGTTCACGGTGTCTGGTCATAGTTTCCCAAACAAAGCCAAATATCTGTATACAAAGGTAAACACTGATATTCATAGAATGGATTAAACTTAATAATTTATCAAGGAAATCAATTATAATACAAATTAAATGTAGTTTACAATAATCAAACATGGCACTTATGATCTTGTATATGTTTATTTAAAGCATAATGAACAAACCATATATACATATGATTTTAGATAGATTAAACAGAATTATAAATATTTACAAAATGTATAGGATTTGTGATCATTAAAACATGATTAACACATGAGGAGTCTAACATAAATGATATATATATATATATTATCATCAAATTAGAATTATTATGTCATAAATATCCCATATTTTTATTAAAACAAATCTTAATAAATTATATGTAACTCATGAATGAATCACATCATTTTTAGTAGGTGGTAGTCCACACCATTAAAAGGATTTTATCCTATTCTCAAAAATAGAAATAATGAAGGTATGGGTTATTTAATTTTTAAGTAAGAATAAATAAATTATAAATATCATATATATATATATATATATTTTAAAAACAATAATTACATCATTATTCCAAACCTTTAAGGGTTGTAATGGAATAATGAATGACATTGGTTCATGAGGCGGGAGTCCATTATACACAAGAATGATGATTTTGTATCTTATTCGATAGAAGTGGGTTTGAGTGTAGGTCACAAACATAAATTAAAAAAATATAATTATTATAACATCAAAGGTAAATAAAGGATAAGATATTTTCATCTTTATTAATATTTTTTAATTAAATATTAATTTTACTTTAAATGAGATGCTATGTTTGATGGCGGAACTGATACACAACAATAGGTTTCTTTGAAATCATGCGTTGCACACAACGTTGAGTTGTACTAAAAATAATATTATTATAATATTATTTTAAATGGTAGTTAACACCTAGCCATTATAATGGCTTGAATGAATAAAACTAACTACAATATTTTTATACTTGTTTTCTAAATGTTTTTACATTTATCCAAAAAAAATTGAGGCATGAAATGTGAATGAATCCAATTTTAAGCACAAATAGTCTAATATTCTTTAAAAGGTTGATTTATCATCTTTTAATGTCGAATAGTTTTTAAATTTATTTTTGTTACTTTTATAAGTTTTATTTCACAAAATAATATTGTTCTTTGTAATAGGGACAACAAAATTTACTTGGGATGAAATTTTGGTATTTTTTTGATAATGTTCATTTTTAATGAATACTGAAAAATACTGTATTTTAATCCAAAAATGCCTTTTAATAAAATATATTTATATGGTTATATTATCTTTTTAATTTGTTTTAGAACTTAATTATATTATTTTTTTACCATTTAATCCATTGTTGGTCATTGGAAGTAATTACACTTCGAAATTGGACATAAAAAAGTGTCAATCTTTTGAAATTTATTATTTCTTAAAAACACGCTTTTTATTTTGAAAATGGGAATTAATTTCAGACACTTTTGTCTTTTGAATTTGAAAAAATGGATTGATTTTTTTAAATAGGAGGTCCAAATTGTGTATATAGGTAACTTTTATTTTCAGACATTATGAATATATTTACTTCGGTAAATATTTTATTTACCATGGTTAAAGGGTAA
Organism: Viscum album; assembly: GCA_963277665.1. Classification (NCBI taxonomy): domain Eukaryota; kingdom Viridiplantae; phylum Streptophyta; class Magnoliopsida; order Santalales; family Viscaceae; genus Viscum; species Viscum album. Next base: position 1,915,716,915 of record OY728155.1, read on the forward strand.
ATCTAGAAAATAAGGGTAAAAAATATAATTATAATAATATTAAATTACCCTAACATGTATCATAATCCTATTGGTTGATACATTTCCGACCATAGGCATCCATGGGTCGATTTTGGGACCCCATGGAGCCACTTGGTAGTGATAATGATACTTTATATTAATTAATTTAAAGTAAATAAACAAATGACTTAAACATATATCTTTTAGTAAATCAATTTTTACATGGGGTTATATAAGTTATAACATAGAATATAAATATTAATTAAAAAGCTGAAAATATTTCCTACATCATGGTATTTTATTTATAATTTTTAGACATCAAATAAGGAAAATTATGTATGACACAATGATGATGCAATGATTATCTTATTAATTAATGATTTAAATAAATGAGCTTATAACATTTAAAAACTATACAAAACCTGTACAGTTCTTATTGGATAATTTTATTTCGAACAATATTCATCTTATATTTTAATGTATTGGGTTTTATATCTTCTAAAACTGAATATCATTTTATAATAAAATAAAATTTCCAAACATTCCTAAAGAGCCCCTCCTCCACCATATAAAAATCCATTACCTCCAACCCATTAAAAACACCTCTCAAGCCCCTTGGCCCATCCAAACTCTGACCATATAATATCTATAGATCCCTATATTACTCCCATAATAATTACCTTATCAATAAGGCACTTCAATGAAGGCTTTTTGTTCAAACTAAAGGGAATTACCAGATTTAAAAGTAATGTCTTCCCTTGAGTTCTATTCTGCTATTTTACTTCTCCACTCACTATGTTCTTCTTATCCTTGTGTTACATAACAACCAAATTCTCATAAATGTACTAGGTTTTTTTGTGATAAGTATTATAACTACACTTAAACACACCTCCGTTTAGCGGGAAAAGAACATACTATTTTTGTGGATGGCGAACTACTACCTCAAGAAATGATGATTGTTCAATATTCTCCTACCACCTCTTATGGTGGCCATTAAGATATAACTATATTTATATGTAATATATATTATATATATATTTTCTATATACTTCTATATTATTCATTTATATCAGACCTTTATGGTTTCCATAATGGGTAAATATAATAATTTCATTTGAGAAACTACGGACTACCGCCTCCTCAATGCGATATGAATCGTTTATTCCATACGTAGAACATATAAAGGATGGAGTTAATAAAATTATATATGATATTATACTATAATTATAATATACCTATGTATCATTAAGTTTTCATTCTATTAAATATCAAATAAAATTGAAAGTAGCGTTCATGCGTACGTACGGCTTACTGTCTCTGTGAACGGGGCATATCATTTCATATCTCTAAATGTTATGTACTATTATAAATACATATATATACTGGATATATATTATATCTAAATCAGGAATATCATTCTGGAGATAATGTAATTCTTACCATAGGTATATCTTGTAATTATAAGAAGTTCATTTTTTACTGAAATACCAAATATAGACAAAATGACTGTTATTAACATTAATGATTATATAATGCATATAACATGGTAATAAGTAATATAAAAGGAATAATAAACTTGAAAAATGTTCTTAATCAAGTAAAAATTAACTTTAGTTTATAATTCAGGGGATTTAAAGAACGAATGTGTCAATTTAGAAACAAGTTAAGGAACTTCACCTCAATCTCCTTTCTTTGGGGAATCCCTTGATTTATACATGACATTATTTTATGCGGTGTATAAACCACTTTGACATTAAATTTCATGAAAATGGAATCTTTTCTCTATGAAGCGTTTTACTAAATAACAAAAATAATTTTTGTTTTTAACGTACACTATGACAACGACCTTTCTGCCGCCATGAGTATTATTTGATATTGGGCTTCCTTAACAAGTCGTATTGTTTAAAAAAAATACCATATACACTTTTTATGTATTTTGGTATTGGAACTGGTTTTGATAATGGATTTATTATGTCAATATGTTGAAATTATTGCAATGTGGGAATGTTCTATTTCCTTTAGGATTATGTTATGTGTTATGATGATGTTATGGTTCTTGAGAATTATTTACGTATATGGGTGGTTCCATGATAAACATAGGTAGGTTGAGCCCGAGATAGATATTCAATGCATTGGGTATCATAATGGAGGTAAACGTTAATTTTTATCTTAAGAGATTTTAGGATTATACTGTGATGGGTATTCCAAATATAACTCCCTACGTTGTTGTGAAAGATACAATGTATGTTTGATATGGATGACACAAGTTACCTTTATTATTTATGATTTCTTTATGTTATTCATAAATCTTATGAATTAATGAGGTATGTAAAAGAGCTTATGTTTTGTATGTATTGATGGACTAATGATTTCTTTTTTATTTTATAACCCTTATTATGCTTTTTAAGCTCATACCAAGTTTTTTTGAAATGTTTTTCATGGGAATTAAAGATTAATAGGGTCATGGATGGGATCAAAGAAAAGTCATGTTGTCTAAAACATGGAACTAGACATGACTCTTTTTTTCAAGTGTTTTTATTTTATAAAAAACTAGAAACTGAGTAGAAGTGTCTAATTTGTAATTCTTGAGATGTAATGTAATAATTAAGGCCAAATTCTCTAAAACTCTAAACCTAAAAACATCCTCAACGTGAATTCATGAATTAACTCAAGATTATGTAATGTTTAAGGATGGGTCCTTATAGTTGGTATTAGATGTCGGTTTAGAAAACTTTATGAGTTATAATATTGTTATATTAATGTCCATAAATTAATTTATCATAATATTAAAATGATATTGCGTTTACAGATCACCATTCTGCTTCACCTAAGATATTTATGTGTTCAGAATGGTTTTCCGCAGAGGAAATAGGGAAGATATGAGGGGACGACATCATGAGGAATACAACCTTCCAAACTAGCAACCTAAGATTGTGGGAATCAGAATAGAACAGTTTGTTGTAGTGATGGCATAGTTGAATCAGGCTATAAATGGTTGGGGTATCCATGCATGAGAGTAGCCAGATCAACTACAGAGGAACATGTTAATAGTGGAGCTTTTCTTGAGGCAGAATCTCCCATCATTTAGAGGATCATTAGACCGTGTTCTAGCTGTAGGGTGGATTAAATCACTGGATAAGATTTTTGATGTGATGGGGTGTTCATAACATCAAAAGGTTAGTCTTTTTGTTTACTTTTTTGATGGTGAAGTTGATCAGTGGTGGTCAACGGTGAAAAATATCAGGGATAGTGAGGAGATTGATGCTCTTTATTGGGATGCATTCAAAGGTATGTTTCCTGAGAAATGTTTTCCTAAGGTGGTTCATCTAAGGATGGGAAAAAATTCTTCGAATAAAGGTCGGAGGATGACTCAGTGGTTTCTCATAAAGAAAACTTCACACGACTAAGAAGGTATGATCCATGATTCATATGATATCTTGATAGTAAATCAATCATTTTTAATTAGGATTAAAGCCAATGTATCAAAGGGAATTAGCTTCTCATGAGTTCAAAAGTAATGAAAAACTTGTTCAATGTGAAGAGAAGGTGGAAATGGAGTTTTCCGATGATCAGGTGTTCTTTAAAAAACAATAGAATAAGAGGTCGAGGTGGCATAAAAAAGGGAATAAATCTTTAAAAAAGTCCAACGGTAAGAAATGTTTGTTAATAATTCATGAAAATTGTGGTAAAAAGTATAATGGGGAATGTGTTTTGAATTCTGTTAAGTGCTACTGATATGGTTAAATTGGATATAATTCTCATAATTGCACTGAAATAGATCATGATAATGGTAAGAAATAATCAAATTTACAATTAGTAAAATGTTTTATGTGCAATAAAATGGGTAATTATGCATATGTGTGTCCAATGAAGAACTCAACTGAGGGAAAGCAACCAAACTACATGCAGAAAGGGGTGGTGAAATACTTTGCAACTAATTCATCAGTTGTTGGTCCATCTAATGTAGTATTATTAGGAACACTATTTGTTTTTCAGATTATGTTAATGTGTTGTTTGATTCCGGGTATACACATTCATTCATTTCTGGGAAAGTTTCTAGTAAATTGGGAGTTTCATGTCAAGATATGAATTTTAAACTTATGGTAAAAACACAGAGAGGTAGTGTTGAGACAAAAAGAAATTATAAGAACCTTCTTGTCCTCGTGTGCAGAAAGATTATACCTGCAAACCTTATTATTTTTCCTCTATTAGATTTTGATGTAATTTTGGGTATGGATGGGTGTTCTGTTTATCATGCAAAGATTAATTGCAGAGCTAATATGGTTTTTATTTAGAAAGAATATCATTTTGTTTAAAAGAATTAACCCTTACTTTTGATAACATATCGGGAATATGAGGAACTAGTAAAATATAAATATGAATGTTACCTTAGAAATATTGTTGAAAACAAAGGAAATGTTCAGATAAATAATGTCCCATTGTTAAATGAGTATCTTGATGTTTTCCCTGATGAGTTTCTTTGTAGAATACCTGATCAGGAAGTTGAATTTACTACTGACTTATTTCTTGATGTTAATCATAGTTCAAAACCACCTTATTGAATGTCTCAAATTGAACTTTTATAGTTAAAGAATAAATTGAACGAGTCATTAGATGAAGGTTTTATTAAACCTAGGATATCACCATGGGGTTATCATATCATGTTTGTTAAAAAGAAAGTTGGTTCAATGAGACTTTGCATTGATTATAGAGAATTAAATAACATCACTATTAAGAAAAAGTATCATTTTCCTCATGGATGATTTTTTTGATCAGCTCCAGGGAGCTCAGTATTTTTAAAAGAATGATTTGAGGTTGGGGTACCATTAGTTGAATGTAAAGAAAGCATAAATTCCGAAGACCGCATTTCATACTAGATATGGCCATTATGATTTTGTAGTTATTCCATTTGGTTTAACCAATGCACCTGAAGTATTCAGGGATCTTATGAGTAGAATTTTCCATCAGTTCTTGGATAAGTTAGTGGTTGGGTTAATTGATGATATTTTTGTATATTCTAAATGTAAATAGGAACATGGAAGCCATTTAAGAGTTGTCTTGAGAACCATAAAACAAAAGAAACTGTTTGGAAAATTCAGAAAATGTGAGTTTTTGTTACTAAAAATTTAATTCCTTGATCCCATTGTTTCAAAAAATGGCATAACTTCTTATCCTATCAAAAAATATTGTTGAAGAATGTCCAAGACCCAAAATTATAACTGAGATTCGTAGTTTTCTTGGTTTAGTAGGTTATTACCAGAGGGTTATTGAGAATTTTACACAATTATCTATTCCAATGACTATGTTAACTCGAAAAGATGTTAAGTTCATCTAGAAAAAAGAATGTGATGATTGTTTTCAGGAATTGAAATAATATTGGTGAATGATTCAATTTTAGTATTACCTTCTAGAAATGGTGAGTTTGTTATCTATAGTTATTATTATATGAAATGATATGTTTGTGTCCTTATGTAGAATGACCAGGTAATTGCTTATTCTTCACGTCATTTGAAACCTCGTGAGTTAAATTACACTATGCATGATTTTAAATTATCTATTGTTTTTTTCATTAAAATTTTGGAGGCATCATTTGTATGGATTAAAATTTGAAATATATATTAACCAAAAAAATTTAAATTATATATTCAGTCAGAAATATGTAAAATTTAGATAGAGGATATTGCTAGAAATAATCAAGGATTATGATTGCACAATTTGTTACCATCCAGGAAAGGAAAATAAAGTGGATGATGATTTGATTTGAAAGAGTAATGGTACATTAACCAAGTTACATTTGGGACAAGATCCATTGATTAATTATTTGATGATCTTTGGAATAGAAGTTATTGGTGAAGAAAATTCCTCAATTTTGTTTCATATTGTAGTGAAATCATCTCTAGTAGACAGAATTATGCAAGCATAGAAGGAAGATAGTGAGTGGTAGAAAAAGGTAGAGTTGGTACAGAATGGTAAGTTTCCTGATTTTAAAATTGATACTAATTGTGGATTGAGGTTTGTGAAGAGATGATGTGTGACTTGTGATTCAAATTTGAAGAAAGAGTTATTATTTGAAACTCATAGTTCTCCATTTTCGTTTCATACTTGGAGTAATAAGATGAACAGAGATCTTCAAGAGTATTACTGGTGGGATGGAATAAAAAGACATATTGATGACTTTATTGTGAAGTGTTTGACTTGTCAACAGGTTAAAGTAGAGGGGAAGTTACTTAATGTGATGCTTCATCCTTTACCAATGCCAGAGTAGAAATGAAAAAATATATCCATGGACTTCATTGTGGGATTACCAAACAATTATTGAGGTAATAATGAAATTTGGATTACTGTTGATCGATTGACTAAATCTGATCATTTCATTCCTATTTGAGATATTTAGCCTCTAGATCAACTTTAATTGTTGTATATTAAAGTGATAGTCTAGTTTCATGGAGTTCCCCTCTCCATTGTATCTAATCATGATCCCAGTTTTACTTCTAACTTTTGGAAAGACCTTCAGAAGTTGTTGGGTACTGAATTAAATTTTAGTACAACTTTTCGTCCTCAATCAGATGGGTAGTCAAAATGAAGAATTAAGAGATTGGAAGATATGCTATGTTCATTCTCAAGGGATTACTAGGGAAGCTGGGACCAACATATTTCTTTGTTTTAATTTTCTGAAAATAACAGTTTTCATTCTAGTATACAGATGGCTTTATTTAAGGAATTATATGGGAATTGGTATCGAACATCATCCTTTTGGGATTAAGTAGGTGAAAGTAAGTTGATGGGACCAGAATTTATATAATAGATGGAAGAAAAGGTTCAGTTGATTCAAAAGATCATGTGAAAAGCTCAGAGCAGGCATAAAAGTTATGAGGATAATCAGTGAAAGGATATTTCTTTAGAGGTTGGTGATCATGTCTTTCTCCAAGTTTCTCCATGGAAAAGTGTGATATATTTTGGTAATAAGGGAAAGCTGAGTATGGGGTTCATTGAACCCTATGAAATCCTATAGAAAGTTGGATCAGCTTCCTATAGAGTGTATTTACCTCCATGTTTAACCCAAGAACACAATGTTTTTCATGTTTCAATGATGAGAGAGTATTTACCGAATCCATCTAATGTTTTGATCATAGAGGTAGTTCAGTTGGAAGATAATCTCTCTTATGAGGAAAAACCAGTCCAGATTCTTGACCGAAGAGAGCAAGTGTTGCAGAATAAGTTAACTCATCAGGTAATGGTTTTGTGGAAAAACCATATGGTTTAAGAGGCAACGTGGGAATCAAAAAATGCTATATGGGATAAATACCCCCATTTATTTGACAGGTGAATAAAATTAAGAGGATGAAATTTCCAAAAGGCGGAAGGATATAACATCCCAGGTAAATAAAGGATATGATATTTTCTTATTTATTAATATTTTTTATTTAAGTATTAATTTTACTTTAAAGGGGATTCAATGTTCGATGAAATACCCAATACGCAATAAAAGGTTTCTTTGAAATCTTACGTTTCACACAACGTTGAGTTATATGGGAAAATAATAATATAATATTATTATTTGAAATGGTAGTTAAAACCTAGCCGTTGTAATGGAGGTAATGAACAGAACTAACTAAAATGTTATTATAAGTTTTTGTTAATTTGTTTTACATTTATCCAATAAAGTTAGAGGATTAAAATGTGAATGAATCCAATTTTAAGCACAAATATTCTAATATTCTTTAAAATGTCTATTTACCACCTTTTGATGGAAAACTGTTTTTAAATCTTGTTTTTTCACATTTATATGTTCTATTTCAGAAAATAATATTCTTCTTTAAAATCAGGACATCAAAACATACTTTGGATGAAATTTTGGTATTTTTCTTATGATGTTCATTTTTTAATGAATAGTGAAAATACTATATATTAATTAAAAATATCCATTGAATCTAATTTATTTACATGGTTAAATTATCTATTTGATTGGTTTTAAAGTGTAATTATATTATTTGTTTACTATTTAATTAAATTTTGGTCATTGGAATTAATTTCAAGTTGAAATTGGACATAAACAAGTGTCAATCTTTTAGTAGTTATTATTTCTTAAAAACACGCTTTTTGGTTTTAACAAGAGCAATTAATTTTAAATTTATTTCTACCAATTTTATGTTTTTAATTTGAAAAAATGGATTCCATATTTGGAATCAAGAGGTAAAAATTGTGTAAAAAGGTACCCTATATTTTTAGACATTATGGATATTTACTTTGGTAAATATTGTATTTACCATGGTTACTGGGTAAATTTGGTAAATAAGGGAAAAAAATATTATTATAATAATATTAAATTAACCTTAAATGTATCCTAGTACTATTGGTTGACACGTTTCTGACCATGCCCATCCTTGGGTCGATTTTGGGACCACATGGAGCCACTTGGGTGTGATAATGACACTTTATATTAATTAATTGAAAATAATGACAAAAATGACTTAAACATATATATTTTAGTAAATAAATATTTTCATTGGGTTATATAAGTTATCTCATAGAATATTAATATTCATATAAATATAAAAATATTTTCTATATCATGGTATTTTATTTAAAAAATTTAGACATCAAATAAATAAAATATTTTATGACACAATGATGCTGTAGTGATTACCTAATTAATGAATAATTTTAAAAATGAGATTATAAATTTTAAAACACTACCAAAACATTTACAATTATTATTGGATGATTTTATTTCGATGAAGAGTCGTATTATATTCTAATTAAATGAGTTCTGGACCTTTTGAAACCAAAAATCAGTTTATAATAAAATAATATTTTCAAACTTTCATAAAGAGACCCTCCTCCACCTTAAAAAAATCCACCACTTCTAACCCATTAAACACACCTATAAAGCCCCTTGAATCATACAAAATCATTCCAAATAATCTCTCAAGATCTCCCTATTACTCTAAGAATTCTTACCTTAGGCATAAGGCACTTCAAGGAAGCATTTTAGTTCAAACCAAAGGGAGTTACCCGATTTAAAGGTATTGTCTTCCCTCAAGTTCAATTCTTTATTTTTACTTATCCACTCTCTATGCTATTAATATTCTTTGTCTATATAATAACACCAGTATAATAAATATACTACGTTGTTTTTATGATAAGGATTTAAACTACACTTACACACACCTCCGTCTAATGGGTAAAGAATATACTGTTTCTCTGGATGGCGAACTACTGCCTTACGAAACGATGATTATTCAATATTCTCCTACCACCTCATATGGTGTCCATTAAGATGGAACTATATTTATATGTGATATATATTATATTTATATTGTCTCTATACTTATGTATTTTTCATTTATAGCATACCTTTAGGTTTTCAATAATGGGTAAATACGATAATTTCATTTGAGGAAGTGCGGACTACCACCCCCTCAAAGTTATATGACTCGTACATGACATACATGGGACACATAAAGGATGAATTCAATGGAATTATATATGATATTATACTGTAATAGAAATTAATGCACGTATTTGTGTTCTTACGACATATTATCTCCAGGAACAGTGAATTTCATTTCTTATCTCCAAATGTAATGTATTATTATAAATACATATATATACTAGATATATATTTATATATATGATATATAAATAATTAATATAATTATAGAGATATTAGAATTTTTACCATATGTACAACTTGTAATTATAAGAAGTTCATTTTTTACTCAAGTACCAAATATCAACAAAATGACCATTATTAACATAAATGATTATATAATGTTTAAAATGTGGAAATAAGTAATATAAAAGGAATAATAAACTTTTAAAAGGTTCTTAATAAATTATAAATTAACTTTAGTTTATTATTCAGGAGATTTAATGAACAAACGAGTCAATTCGGACATGAGGTAAGGGACTTCATCTCAATCTCATTTCATTGAGGCATCCTATTATTTGTAAACGACATTATTTTATATGGTGTATAACCAAATTTTAATTTTAATTTCATTCAAAGGAAATAATTTCTCTAAGAATCATTTTACTAAATGGAAAAAAAAAGAATGTTTGATATTAACATATGCGGTGGCAATGACCTTTCTGTCGCTGCGAGCATTATTTGATATTTGGCTTCTTTAACAAGTCGTATTGTTTCTAAAAGAAAAATAAATACCATATAATCTTTTTACATATTTTTGTATTGAAAATGGTTTTGATAATGGTTTTATTTTTTCAATATAATGAAATTATTGAAATCTGGGAATTTTATCATTTCATTATGCTTATGTTAAGTGTTATGATTATGTTATGGTTCGTGGAATTTTTTTACGTATACGGGTGGTTCCATGATAATCCTAGGTTAGGTGATCATTAGATATCTCTCCAATTCATTAGGTAACATGAAGGAGATAAACATTATTTTTTCTTCTAAGAGATTTAGGGAATATACTATAGTGGGTATTCCAAATGTAACTCTCTATGTAGTTGTGAAAGCAACAATGTAAGTTTGATATTGATGCCAAAAGTTACCTTTATGATTTATGATTTGTATGTGTTATTATTAAATCATATTATTTCATGAGTTATGTAAAAGATCTTATGTTTTTTATGTATTTATGAACTAATGATTTTTTTAAACCTTACTGAGATTTTAATGCTCATCCCATGTTTTTTTGAAATGTTTTTCACATGAATTATCGATGAATAGTGTCAAGGATGGGATAACGAAAAATTCATGTTGTCTAAAACATGGAAATAGACATGAATATTTTTTAAAGATTTTTTTTATGAAAAAACTGTAAACTGAGTAGAAGTGTATAATTTTTAATTCTTGAGATGTAATTTAATAGTTATAGCCTAATTCTCTAAAACTCTAAACCTAAAAAGATCCTCAATCTGAATTCTTGACTTAACTCAATATTATTAAATGTTTATGGTAATGTCCTTATAATAATTTTTAATATACTGAGTTTATTATATAATCGTCGAATAATAATAATTTAAGATGTGGAGAAATAAATGAAATAAATGTTTTCGTAAAAGAACATTCAATCTTCTTCAGGTAACACCTTATTATTTGCACCAAATATCCTCCATTGTTAGATTTATTACCAAAGTAAGGATTAAAGGTTTATAGGAGATAACTTTAGAGATTATTTTTTTTATTATCCAATTTGATTTTTATGTGTGATTAAATTATGGGGATAGTTCCATTTTATAGTGGAGGAGGTGATTCATTGTTGTAAATACAAAATAGAATACACTATTGAGAGGTCTTCAATACTTCATGTGCCTCCAATCATTTTCTATTTTAGTTAAAATGGAGGTTATGTTATTAATATAAACAAAAAATTACTTTTTACTTGTTTCATGGTTATTTTTTCCTTAAGTTTAAGTTTAACCACTAAGTAAACTTATTTTTACCATAATCACTGTAATTAATTTTAATTACATTCACTTATATTTTTTTTCAAAAACTACATTGAATTTACTATAAATTGTAAATTATTCTAATTAAAAACATGGAATCAATTTTTCCAAATTCTAAACACTCAAATAGCATAAATTACTTTATTATTAATCCCACATACGGGACAAGATAACATGTTTTAAAAGTGAAAAGGATCAAATGTTTAAAAAAATTATATCCAATTTCAATGTGAAATTGATTAAAAAAAATAGATCATTGAATTATAATTTATCAAAATATACAATAAAACCAAATAAAAAAATAATTTAACTATATAAGTAAATTAGTCAAAATTGCATTTTTTTTATTAAAATGTTGTGTTTCAAAATGAAAATTCTTTAAAAAAGACCAGCAGTTCACCCAAATTAAAATTTCATATTTGAAATTCAAAAATGAAGTTTAGTTTTTCAAAAATATTTATAAATGTGTAAAAAATTTGTTTTAAATAATTAATTCCATTAAAATTTGGTGAAACATTCTTTTAGAATAATTTAGGTTTTATGCCTAAAATTGGATTTGTCCTTATTTTATGCCTATAAAACATATTGGATGAATGTATAAAAATTTAGATAAATTTATAATGCATAAATTTAATTATTATCTCACACTAATAGTGATTAATTTGAAATATTAAGCAATAATTTTTTGTGGGAATAAAAATTGTTTTCATAAAAAGCATATCCTTTATATTCAGTTGGTATTTATTTTCTTTTATAATTAATTGGTAAACAATGAATAAAATTTATAAACATGTGTAAACCATAGTATCATAATTTATTTAATATAATTTATTTATTACATTCTAAAAATTTTGTGATAGCTACAACAATATTTTAATAATAATAATAATATAGTGTCTTTCGGTAAAACTTTGTCTTATGTGTAATGAAAGCTATAGACGGAACTCAAGAATTATGTGTAACTCAATCCAAAAATAGTGTTGAATATATGGAAATATAATCTCTATGTTAAATTTTGCACAATATTAACTTTGTGTTGTGTATGAATAAATCATAACTTGGTGTATCATGTAATAGAAGCAATTAATGAACTTTAATTTATTCGAAGAAAAAAAGTCATCCATTAAAACTAATCACTTTTTAATTTCGAAGTTACATTTTAATTAAGTTTATTAAAACTAAATTTTGTTCAATTATATTATTATTTATCCAATTTATTTCATCTTAATCAATTATATGTTAATTTTTTTGAATAAAAACATTTTTTACTTTTTAAAACATTTCCCTTAGAAAACCATTTTTTCCACATATTTGTGTTTAATTTTAAACTAAATTATACCAATTATATGTATTGACTTTTATAAAATTTATTAAATATTTGGAACCAAAATAATTTAAATTTTATAATAAGTTCATATTAATTTATCAACACACCAAATAATAAAAAAAAGTAAAAATTAATTATCGTGGCTCAAGTTAAAACAAGTTTACTAGGGGTTAAAATAAAACGTTAAGTGTTAAAATGAAAACAAAATTATACATTTCATATTGTATGGCCAAATTTCATCCATAAAACATATAAAGTTAAACATTTATCCATTTCTGAACAACAATGTATGAGAAAAACATCGGTATAATTTATTCTTTTCAAAAAATCCAATTATTTCCTCCCCCTTGATTATAAAAGGGCACCCACTTTCCTCTCCTCCTAACACTTTAAAATCCATCTTATTATTATAATACATAAGAAATTAATTTAATATAATTACCTAAAGTTTTCTATTGTGTTTTTATAAAATTACTAATCTATTAAGGCTTCAGGTATTAACCTAAAGAAGGTTCTCTAAAGAGGAGGTATTATTCTTAGCCATGAATATTCATTTAATTTATTACAACACAAAATTATAATATCCAAAAAAATAATATGAAATAATAAAAAATCATCATCCATATAATTACATGTAATAATTTTAATTTAACAACCTATATCAATCTCTTCCTCTATCAAATGAGAGAATAAATCGTTGATCATGTGTACGGTGGACTACCACGTTGCAAACTGATGTAAATTTTTTTCCATCTCCACCTCTAATGGATCAATATGTTAATGTGTGTGAGGTATTTATATGATATTTATTACATAATTATAATTTTGTAATTATATTTTCACATCTACCTTCTTACCTTCTGATATGATGGAAAACACAAAACTTTCTCTTGTTTACCTATGCACTACTGTCTCCGCGAAGCGGTGTAAAATTTTTTTATATAATTTTTTCAAGGATGGTAAAAAGTATATATTTAATTAATATTATATATATATATATTAAAATATTTATTCTTTAAATATTACATATTACTTAATTTTATTTCTTTTCATCCATTAAAAAAATATATGGTGGTCATGGATACAAACGACCCACTGTCTCCATGAACAGTGTAACTCAATTTACTATCACTGAATTTTATGGAATATTATAAATACATATATAATGAATACATATTATATTTATAGATGTTTTAATTATTTTATATTATGTAAACATGATCAAAGTAAAAGGACTAAAACTACCAATCAAAATATACATGAAAAATGAAGTAGTTATTACCTAGAACATAGATTTTTTTAATGAATTGTTAATAAATGGGTAATAAAATTTTATAGATAAATCATATATGGTAGTGTATATATATATGTATGTGTTATTATGGTTATTTAACATATTTATAATAAATTTATTTTAATTATACAGGATGTATATACACAAAGAAAGTAAATTGGACCAAAGTTAAGAATTTCTCATCTAACTTTTACTTTCATGAGACATATTCCATATTAAACAATGATTTCTTTTGTTTAGTGTATATACTAACCATTTTATATATTATATCATGAATATAATAATATTAATGGTATTAAAATGTTTCATTTGAAGTTATTTCTTTCACATGGATTTTGATTGAAAAGTAACCAAAGTGGTAAGGCTTTATTGCACGATACCATCTTTATTCAAGATTCTTTATATTAAAGACCCCATTGGGGTAATTATATGATATTTATATATTAAAACCATTATATTTTCTTCTACTAAATTTATTCATTGAAATAACATGTTTTCGTTTCAATTTTCTCTTTATTTAATCACCATTCCAAATTAATGTTTTATAAGGAAAACAGACATTGTATCCTGCTTTGCTAAAAAAATATTTCCACTTTCACACCATAATTTTTTTTAAAAATATTTCAAATAATGTTTTTAAAATTATCTAAATATCTTTTAAATTCAATTTTACCCATTTTTTTAATTTTAATAAATGGTTTAAAATGAATTTTCTTTTCATTATATAAATGTGGTACCTTTGAATTTTTACTTAAAATGTGAAATTATTCTTTACTTTAACATAAAAAACATGAACAAAATTTTCCACCATAATGACTAATAAATAATTATAATATTACATAAAAATTTTACATTATTATTTCCAAATAATTTTTTCCCTAATATATTTGAAATTTTTAGTTTTTAAAAGTGATTTTACAAATTAAAATTAATATTTTACTCAAGAATGTTTTTATTGACATTTTTATGGTATTTATATTCATCAATATAAAAAAACCTTATTTATATTTTTCTCTAATGTTGATGCATAATAATTATCCCATAAATATTATTCATGTGGATGTTTTATGATCAGTATGACCACGATGTAGTATTTTGATTTAATTATCTATAGTACTCTAGAAGGTTTATAACTAGTTTATTATTTGGGGAAATTATTAACATTCATATAATCATTTTCCAATATAAATTTTCACAATGATTTTTTTATTGGAAAAATAATTAACATTTATTATATTATTTTCCAATAATATTTTTTAAATAAATTATTCTTTTCACTTTTCATATGAGGAATTCATTTAGATTTGTAAGTGAATACATTGGGATTTCTATTTATTAACATGAGGTAAGGCAATGAGTTTTTACTAATAAAATAATAAAACTTAACAATATCAATAGGTTGAATTAAAAAAATGCTAATTTATAAAAATATACAGTTGATTCCCCCCCCTATTAGGGGTTAACCAAACCTTGGCACGAAAAAGTTGTATTCAAGCTAATATATGATCCCTTTGAAATGATACATGTTTTACAAGATTTAATTTAAAAGATTTCATGAATTTTGTATTTAATAAAGTGTTTTAGAAACCATTGATGGATAGAAATGAAGATAATCTCGATGGTAATAACCTTAATATTTTGTCCAAGTCTCATGAAATATAGGACGAAAATGGGGAAAATAAGATAAAAAATAATCCTTGAGTAAAATTAAAAAAATCACTGACTAAAGGTAATCAAAGTTGTATAAATTATAATAATAATATTTATCATTATTCTTATGATGAATCATTTTAAATATATGATAATGATGTATCACTTAGTTGTCTTCATTCTGAGATTAAATATAATCTAAATAAAGTACCCAATAAAGTGATAAATTTTATTATTTGTACTATCAAGATACTTCTTATTGATGAAGTATATATATAATAATAATTTGAATAATTTAATAATGGACCAAGTATTAAAATTTTTATATGGAATTACACCCAAAAACCATGTTGAATATAAGGAGAAATCAATATCACCTTTTAATAATATATTTTCCCTAGATGAAGGAGAACTGTAGTGGTATGTTTTCTGAGTAAGGTGTATCTAAAATAATATTTGAGAAATTATTTCATGAAATTTAAGATTATAAAAACCTATATTGTTGTTAAAATGATCCATTTTTGTTTAAAGAAAAATAATAAAATATCTTTATTATTCATTACATGATTTAAGAAAACTGCATAATAAGATAAGAAGGGGGTCAGGAATACATCATAATATTCATTTAGGATGATAAGAACTCCCTCAATATGAAATTACTTTTTTTTATGTATGGATAAGATATATAGAATCTAAACAAAATAGACATTTTTAGGTAATTAATAAGAAATATATTGGCACAAAAATTTCCTTTTAGATTTAAAGTATTATGATGATACACATGAGTGATAATAAATTTGATAAGTCATTCCCTAGTGTAACAATAAAATAGGTACCATTAATATCAAAATATATTGATTATACTAAATCTGTTTTTCAAGAAATTATAGTATTTAATGAAAAATATAAATAAATATGGATGAGAAAAATTTATGAGAAGTATACTTCTATTGATATGGTGGATAGTGGTTCTCTATGAAGGTTGGTTGCAAAAAGATATCCCAACTAGTTAAGAAGAACAGAAAAAACCAGAAAGTTATTTTGTTTGTATGACTTGTAATTTGGAGAAAAGGCTCAAAATGTCTATGTAATTTTTGATATTGTAACACTTTTAGAATAAGGAAGTGGAGTTATGGAAAAAAAATTCAATTTTTGAAGATCATGGAAGGCCACAACCAAGGGGATAAAAGATTAAGTGCGTAGAAAACCATCTTACCAAAATTCATATTTAAAAGAAATGTAACAAGAGTATGCCTTGAGGAGAAAATAAAGTATAAGTGTCAAAAAATTCTTCAAAGATGTTAATAAATGTTACGTGGGTTAATGGTGTTGTAAATGTATACATATTCCACACAACTACATAGAAATATTACCTAAATAGTGATATTTGTTTAAAAATAAAAATAAAGCACATGAAACATCCTATATTATAATGGCTACAGTAGAAAAATAAATTTCATAAAAATAAAAGTATAAGTTGTAGAAAACTATTACAATTGATATATAAATTAAACGATATTGGAATAACACTTCCCATGTGGATATTTAAAGAAAATAGTTTCCTAGATTGAGAGGAAACTCTCAATCTTATTGTTACTTCTGTTAAAGAAAACTGTTTATTCTTTATTAACAATTCATATTTTTTGTTTATGCTAACTTGTAAGGAATAAAAGGATAATATTTATTTTTTCATTCCTAGGAAAAAAAATAAAATAATGATTATGGAGTAACTCAAATACCATGAAATGGAAGTTAATATGTCCATCCCTTGAGGGGAATAAAACTGGAGGTATCTCAATCACACTCAATTCTTATTCTTTATTATTTTTAACATATTTATGAAGGGGGAATCGTCTGATGGAATCATGAGACAAATGGGGTGTTATTCATATTATACTTGAACTTTTTCATGTTTTTATAGAATTGTGTATAGAATTATTTGTTGTTTCATAATTATTTTTGTATGAGACCTCTATATTTATGATTTATTCATGGTCTTAGATAAATGGGTGTTTATGGATAGAATTTATGACCTCAATTATATCTCCCGTATTTTATAAACCAATTTATCTAACGTAGACAGAATTTTATTAATTAATAGCTATTTGGTAAATGTATCATGTGGTTTTGCACTTATATAAAGTTGTAAAATAATGTTATTCAGACCTAAAAACAGATAAGATAAATTTTAAAATATGTTTAGTGGACTCATTATGTTGACCTATGCATTTTTTTCATTTAGGGTGAAAAGAAAGATTACATAGAAGCATGCATGTTAACATTGAGGATTTATTGTATTGGTAAAAACTAAAAGGATAAGATTGATGTAACCATGTAATAATTTAATTCTTTTCAATAATCCAATATGTATTTGGTGATGGAATAATATCATTAATGTTTTCTCAAAATAAAATTTCAAAGGATGTTAATGTGTCATCATAACTAATTTTCATTTGGAATATTCAAGACAAAGTGTAAAATATATATAAGATGAATGATGGGTGATATCATGTTAGTGATAATTATTGTTGTTAATTAATTTTATCACACTATCTATAACATTTTTCATGTGATTTCGAGTAGTAAAATAAATGTGGGAGTGAAATGAGAGGTTACTTATGCTCATATTACATAAAATTAGTGGGGGGGAGAAATACATGTGTCTTGAATAATTATATTTCATTAAGTTATATTTTTCACTAATTAATTTTTGTGAAGTGTGTTTAAAAAATACGTCCCAACTCGTCATGATATGATACACTGTGTTGTTAATGCATCCACTAAGGGATGGTCAGCTATGCTTGAAGAAAAACATAGCTGAGAGAATCCATAGATATGTATACTGAGAGAAAAAATGTGTATAGAACATAAAAGGATCATAGATCATAAGGGTTGGAACATAATGTTGATGTTTGTTTAGTGACATTATGGGATTAGGCATGATGACCACTAGAAAACACCGATGCCTTGTTTATTTTGTTGCCACTTGTATGTTGTTGAATCATTAATTATAAAGAGGACACCCCCCAAATTATTCAATGTGGTGTGGGTTTTTTCCAAAACTATTAACATTACAATACAAGGAACATTCTAATATAATATATATTGTATGGGATAAGATTATTTCATGTGTACTAATCATGATATGTCATCTTCTATCT
Source organism: Viscum album (assembly GCA_963277665.1). Taxonomy (NCBI): domain Eukaryota; kingdom Viridiplantae; phylum Streptophyta; class Magnoliopsida; order Santalales; family Viscaceae; genus Viscum; species Viscum album. The sequence goes on from OY728155.1 coordinate 1,915,735,771, forward strand.
TGGGATTGTAGTTTTTTCACCTAGAGATAATACTTCATCTTTCCTAGTTTTCATTCAATGATGGAATGGAATGAGATTTGATTTTCATATCATAGTATGTGGTCACTATATATGAACATAAATAATCTATATTAATAGAATTTAAAAAATAATAATTCTTCATTTTCTACTATTGATTAAAATCACTCTCATAATGATATATTGTAAAACATGATAAAGAAGTTGGTCATTCCATAGTATTGGTCATTGTTACAATATGATTGAGATACTCCATATATAATAATAATAGACAATTATAATGACTATTATATGGTGATTTTTGACTGAGTGTTTTGATTTTCCTCAAATAATTTTCTAATTTTGGGGTTTGGTGAAATTGGATTCTATCAATTTCACTAACTATGATGGTATCCATTATGAATTATCAATACACTTGTGAAAAATAGGGAACTTTACCACATATTAGTCCATCCTTGATGATCATTTAATATTCCTTAGAAATTTTATCTGGTTCTAGGTCAAGGAAGTTCTATATATTGGCATATTTCATGGTGTTTTACATTCATGAATATTGTAGAAACTTTATGTCACATGAAATTTATTCTGTGAACGGAGGAACTACTTCCTCAAAAGGATTATGCTCGGTATACTTGTATAAGTGGCTATTGGATGAATTTTTTTAATAAAAGGAAATGATATTAAAATTTTCAATTCAATAAATAAAGTTTCTATAATTAATGATATATATAATATGGTAAAAAATAAAATCTCTAAAAAGTTGAAGATTAAGGAGCATTGAATGTCAATATCATAAAAGATTTAATGTTATCTTCATTCATACTAATTGAAAATAATTAATGTAATAATGAAGGCTTGATAATGATATAATTATTTAATTATATATATATATTAGTTAAAAGAAAAACTATTATGTGAGATATCTCTAAGCGTATGATAGATCCTAATACTTTATAGTATTGAAGATAGAGAAGAAATGTCTAAATCTGAAAGTTCTTTCATAAATGAAACAGAATTTCATTCCCAGGTACATATAAAGTTGAGTAATACCTTAATCATTTGATCTTTTTAACAATGTTTAGAAATATAGATGTTTATTCTCAAAATAATGCCTCTAAATACAAAAAATGAATCTATATATGAGAAAACTTGATCTTGTGGCCTCCTAGAGTATTCTCATATCATGTTGTTATAGAATAATTCAGGTATTACTATAGATATTTATATCATTAGACTGATATTGTATAAAATACTTATTGGTGCGTATAAACAACCAACTAGATGGGTCGTTCGGGAGTATAAAAAATCAAGGAAGAATATTTGGGGGATGGTGGGTATAATGAGACCCAACTATATGATAGGCTATTCATGTGTATAACTAGTTACTACTAAAGACTTGTGATTTTGGGGGAAATCTCATCACACTCTTGTTGGACTCATAAGAATTTGTAATTTATAAATATATTAATGTGTATAAACCTTAGGTTTAGGTGTCTAACTAGCTGTGATGAGTATTAGGAAATTAAATTGAATCTTATAAATATAATGTGCCTCTCTCTCCCACTCTAAAAATTGCTACATACAAGGTGGGTTTTGTGTGTCTTCTCTGAGTGGATTGAGAACCTTATAAATTTTAATATGATCAATTAAAAAGATGAATTCATAAAAAGATACCAATCATTAAACCCTATGTGATTCCAAAAATATGTTCTATATAATTCATATAAGATTAAAATTTGAATAATTATCAATGAATGTATATTAAAATTTGGGTTTTACCTTTGTTCATACATATATAGTTTAGGATTTTTGATAGAGCCCTTGAAATTAATAGTTTATTACAGAATACACAATGAAGGACTATGATAGGTTTCAATCTCTTTATTACATAGTTATAAGTAGTAGTCATCCAATGATATCCATTATTACCCCATTGTCAAAATTTTTGGAATTTATGATACTATTCTATATGATCAATAGTTAATGAAACCTATAGTTGATTCAAACCTTATGAGTGGTATACATTACTTTTAATATGGTGGTATAGGACATGTGGATGATATTTACTAACTGGGTGCGCAAATGAGTTAATATAGTCTATAATCATGGATGAACCACCATGAAAAATGAAACTTTGATATTATATGATTCCCCATACTGTAAAAGGTGTACCACTAAGAGATGGTTCTAATAGAGTATTGGGAGACATATCTTGAGGTGATAGAGATGGTCGATTGTTGAATCCATTCCCACCACCAACACTAGGTTGTCCATGGTAGGAACAGGGTTTTATTGGCCATGTTTATGGATATATTAATGTTATGGAGGGTTTCAATTAGGTGACAATAGATATGAACTAAGCTATGATCTCTGTATTTTTTACATTTCTACTCACACTCATGAAATAAATAAAAATCCTTCCTTTTCATATAATAACAATCATTTAGGAGATATGATTGCCAGTAGATCCCCTATCTCTATGATGAAACTCATATTTTCTCATTTTTCATTATATAATTAATTTTTTTAATCCTGCTATTTTTTTATTTAATAGTAATTATAAAATTTTTATTTATTAGAAATATTTTAAACATAATTATGAAAACGGATTAGTTTTTTATTTTTAAGTATTTAAATTCATTTTTGTATTTCTCCATTACATTTTCTAATCTAAAATTTATTTTAAAATTAATTTTTGAAGGCTTCAAAACATTATGGATTACATTTCATTCAAATTTACCATTAGGTTAATATAATAATAAAATTCCAAAAAGAAACTCATAATTTGGGACTATGAATTTGTGCTCATATTAGGATAATGACAAATTTGGGCCAATATATCATACATAGAAGGTCCAAAAAAGAATTAATGTTGAATATATATATATATATAACATGCAGATTAACATTTTATTTAATTGTGGAATCTGTATATTCATCCACCATCATGATCATAAATGCATGAATAATTGGTGAATTGGAATATGAATAGTTTCTAATCTATAAAACTATTTTGTAAAGATGTGGTTGTAACATTTTTTAACCATTACCAAAGAGTATTATATTTTTTGGAACCATTTAGAATACATAAATTAACAATATTGTAGAAGACACAATTAGATATTTTTCCTTTTACTATGAAATAATCATTAATATTCAGTGGATACAATTATTGCCAAAATTTTCCACCTATAATGCCTATAAATAATTACCACTTATTCCATTCAAAATATTTACCAATTTATTAATCCATTTTCAGTATCTTACAAGAGGGTTTTTTATAATAATCTCATAAATATTATATATTAGTCTTCTCTCCATCCATCTTTTAAATTTAATTTTCTATTTTATATTTCCCCCACCATGCTTTTTCACATATTCATTAAAATGGATAACTAAATATGTTATTGTATAAGGGGGAGTGATGCTTCTTGAGTTCATGAGCATCAATTTTTTTTATTTCATTTTGGGGATTACAATAATATTTAAACAAATTTTACCGAGTGGTCACTTTATCTACTATTTTTTCCTAATAATTCAATAATAATACTCTCTTTCGTCATCATTATATTGAATACAGACAGTGAGTATAGGATTATGGTGATGATGTGAGGGAGAGTAACCCTCATGCGGAGGTTGATTTTGTGTGAAACCAATTAAATATGTGGGTGTTGATTTATTGGTTTGATCTCAACATTGAATGAAATTATGATAATATAATAGATAATAATGATTGCTTCACCATGAACTCCCTATAATGATAGATTTTATCTCAATAACCTCTTTATATTTTCACTTACGAAAGTTTCTTCATTTTAATTTATATATTTTTATATCACTTTCATTTTCAACCCCCCGACATGTTATATTATTATGTCATCTAGATGTATGTCTATTCATTTCTAAAAAGTGGCTATAGGATGTTAGAATTTGTGAGTGACATCCTCGAGAGATCAACCCTAGGGTGTTAACAATGATAAATTTATAGGAAAATAAGACTTTATTAATATGGATTCATAAAAAATATCCCTCTAATAACTTTAAGCCTCCAGAAAAATTCTTCTAATTGGGATGATCATCCTCTCACCCAAATGTTTCCCAAATATAAGCAGACATTATACATACAAAGGTCCTATTGGTATCTCATAATTGTAGAGATGATACCCTATATAATTATCCTTACCATTGTATGTGTACCTATAGTAAAATCTTGGATATATTTCTATCGCCTCAATGTGAATTTAAGTTATGTAGATAAGTCTATGTTCACCTACACTAGTGAGTGGAACTTTAGGTGGAATGAGTTGGGTCAACCCAAATGAATTTTCAGAAAATTTCTTAACATATTGAAATTTTTCCCTTTTGAACTATTGATTTTTAATATAGTAATATTTTAAAATAAATATTAAGTTCGATAGAAAACAAGATATGCAACACTAAGCTTAAACGAACTACAAAATATTATTCCATAAATATGAATAGTATAATCTACATGTTGAAATAGTGGGAAGGAATAGTGTTAACCAGATTATGAAATATATATAGAAATTTATTAATCAATAAAATATTATTTATAATTAATATGAAATAATAACTCAATTTTTATTAAAGTAATTTTCTTCTCCATAAATACATTTTATTAAAAAGTGGTTTTTATTTTCTTTTGTGAGCGAATGTAGCAAATATGTTCGAGAAATTTTAGAAATTTTATTTTATAAAAAAGATATAATTTTTGAAATCAACATCTCAATATTTTCATAGAGTGATTTTTTGGGATTTTTCTAAAATGATAGATTTTTCGATGAATAGTGAAAATACTAATTTTAATTAAAAACAATATTTTCAACCAAGAATTCCAAAAAAGTTTCATTTTGTTTTAAAATTGATTTAAAGTAACATTATTTTATATTATATTATGAATTGTATGATTATGTTCACTGTAATAAATGTTAGGGTTTAAATTGGTAGAAAAACATATTAATACATAAAAATGCATTTTTCTAAAAAACATTTTTCATTGCATTTTAAATTTTTCTCTTATTTTAATTTCTGAAACATCTAGAAATTGAATCTCAAAAAATGTATTAAATATTTTTATTAATAGTTCCTAAATTTATTATGTATTCCAATTTTATTTTTCATTATTAATAATAGTTACCATGGTAAGTAAATGTCACTACTATAAGCATAAATCGGGTAATTAAGGTTAAAAATAATATGTTAGGGTATAAATAATTACCCGAGAAACCTTCATTTATCAATTTTTTGTGTTTATGTCATCAATTTACATAAAATTCTTAAAAATATAAAAATTGGTTGCCATATGTCACTGAATTTTAACTTTATAATATTTAATAAAAAGTTAAAGTCTAAAATGTCAGTTTCTTGCTTTAAATATTTATAGTATATTGTGATATTGATAAGAACAACATACATTCAGTTGTAAATATTAATTTTATAGATAAATTATTATATTTTATCATGTTAATTTATTTCTAATTTTTAGTTAATAAATAATTACAAAAAATTCTTATGCAATGCTAACACGATATTTATTCAATTAATATTAAAATTAAAAAAATGATTTCTGAAATAATAGAATTAATATAATATGAATGAATAATTATTTTCCATGAAATTTTTAGAAAAATATAACATGTTAGGGATGTGTTAAATTATTATATTCTAATTCATTTTAATCCATTTTGTTTTCAAATTAATATTAAATGAATAGTTCTAAAAATGACATTAATGATATTTTATAATATTTAATAATTTAAGAAAATGATTAAAAATTAGTTAAAAATATATATATTAAAAAAATTCTATTATCTTTTAAAATAAAAAATCCATTTGTGTGTCCATGTTTATTTTATAGTAATTATTGTGATCCTAAAGAGTATAAAATATTGTTATGATAGTAATCGTCAAAAAGGGTTAACACGGGTTACAATAAAATTTTAAAAGATAAAAAATAACCTAAAATTTTCTAATTTTTATTGTATGGGATTATTTAGACCCATATAAATCTCATATTATAATTATATCCATTTATATCCATTCTTATAAGAAATTTTTTTTTATTAATTTAACACTTTATGAAATTTTATGAACGTCCCTCCACTTATTATAAAAGGTCACCATCACTACTTTTCTCTACAGACATAAAGTGCCTTTAAATACCTACCAAAATACCTTAATAATATCCCCTGATAAATTCTATATGTATGATATTTTTATAATATCAAACATAGAGTTCTTAATGTGTAAATAAAAATAGTTTGTCAAAAGAATAGGTATAAATTTTAACTGTATGTTTCTATTTTATTTCATCTTCTACCTAATTCAAATATAACTCACACATTATGAAATAACTTCACTGTTTTATTTAATAAACCTAATTTTTTTATGTTAATTAAATTCCATATATTCATTTTATATTCTATCAAATGGAAAACAAAACTGTCATTCATGGGTACGGCGGACTACCACCTCATGGGCCGATGTAATTCATTTCCATCACTACATCTCACGGAAACAGATATTGATGGATTTAATAATAATATATGATATTATTGACATATATATCGTTATAATAATATATTATATAATCCAATTTATTAATTTTCTATCCATTTAAAAAATGATAATGTCATACGTGTGTGGGTCCGGACTACCACCCCCATGAAGTGATGTAATTTGTTTTCCATCAACACATATCATGGATGATATATATATATATATGTTTATTTAAATAAATGATATTTTATTTAGGATTATATTATAATTATGTAAAGATAAAATAATACTTACCTTCTTTCCATCATGACCATTGAAAAATGGAAGCCTTAATCATGCATATGTATGGCCTACCATCTCTGTGATTGTAACATAATTCATTTTTCATTTCAATCATTAATGATTAGTTTAAAAGAATATTTAAAGTGTTAAAATGATAATTATTTCATGATTATTACGCTATATATGATTTCATAATGACCAATTTTTCCATATCCAAACTATCGATGTCATTTTGGACATATGAGTAGAATATGATCAAAATATCATATGTGAATTGAATTTATTAAGTGATTAACATGGTATCAAATAAAATAAATGGAATAATAAACATGAAAATTTTTCTTAATAGATTAAATAATTAACATGTGTTGATTATTTAGGAAAATAAAGGAATGTATGTGATGAGTTGGACTCGATGTAAGGGACACTTTAACATAAAGACTTATTTCATATATTTTAAATATTTATTTTATAATTTCTTTTCATCCATGTATATATTATTAGAACTATTTTATAGTTTTATTATAAATGTAATTTTATTTATATTTTTACATATTTTTCATTGGATTTCAAAATTTAACCTTTTTTGGGTTTTTTGAGAAAAAATAAAAAGGAATGTTTTTTAATGAATATGGTATCAATGGTATTTCCTGCCATTATAAAAAATATTTTATTTTTAGATTCCATTGAAATTATTCATTTTATGATCAATGAAAACCCATATAACCATTTATTCTGGGTATTTTGGTTTTCAATAATGGGTCTTTGAAAGGAAATGGTATTTTTATATTCGAATGTGTTTTGCGTAAAGATTAAATAGAGTATTTCAAGGGTTTATAATGAAAATGTGAATTATTAATGTTATTTTCATAATTTAGTTCTTGAGAATTTTACATTATGAAAGGGTGAGATTGATATAGCTTTTACGATGGTAAATCATGATATATATTATATGAGAGGTGATCCCAATACCACATATACTACGATTGATCTCAGAAAAGCATATGTGACATATGAGAATGATATGGATTATACAATGAGTAAGGATCACTATATTTCTCCAATTCATTGGGTAAAGTTATTTTTATTCAAAATCAAGAATGATGGATTTAACTGGTCTCTGGTTATTTATAACATAGGTTATGAATATAATTCCCTAAGCCACCTAAAACAAATTTCTATTTTCTTGAATGAGTTTTTAAAAATTTATTTGATAAAAAATGGAATGTTTCTTTATTTGGTTTTGATTTATTTCTTATGATAATAATATTTAGATAAAGGTAAATATTTTATGTTTTTTCATGTATTTCACCAGACTCATGGATTTCTTACTTTTGTGTACCTTACTAATCATTTTCTTCTCATTCCATGTTTTAAATTTTTTTCACAGGGTTTATGGATGGGTAATATAAAGTGGAATTCAAGATGAAAGTTCTAAAGATTTTCTACATAAATAAAATTTGATTCATTTGAAATGTTTTATATTATGGAAAAATGACTACCGAGTATATGTGTCCACTTTTTAATATATGGGTTGGTTATGTAAGAGTTATGGACTAATTCTATAAATATATAAATTAGAAATATCCTCAACATGTAATAAAGTGAAATATTTAATAAAAACATAAAATATGAAATGATTTAAGGTTGGTTAATAATAGTTATTATTAGGGTAAAGGATTATATAAATTTTGAGGTTAGGATATTGTTAGAAGTCTATAATTAAAATGTTTAGGATAGATTAGGGATTAATATGTTGGTTTGGAATCAAATTTTATTATTATCATATAGCCTTAGGGGTTAGTATGTTAATTAGAAATATTTTTATTTTTTTACATTGAATTTAGAAGGAAAATAAACTTATTTATAATGGATTTAATGGGTAAAGTATTATATAATTTTTATGGGTAAAATATTTATAGGGGAATTTCCATTTTAATATGAAATAATTCATTTCATATTTTGATGAAGTTATTTTATATAGATTAAATATTTTTTATCAATAAAAATGAAAAGGATTTCCTACAATCTTCTAATCCATTTCAAATTATTTAATCATCACTATCATGGGAAAATATTTTTAAATTTGTTTTGAAAGTTTGAAAATCCAAATCACCTGTAAAAAACTATTTGATCTTTCCATCACCTTATCATTTCACCAAAATTTATATAGATTGTGGTTTCTCTTTTATTTTATTTCAAAATATGAAATCATTCATCTATGTTGGAAAGGGAAATACCCCTAAGGATATGACTAGTCTATTTGGAGATACAAACATCATGTCAAAAGTTAAATGGGATATCAAAAGCATTAAATAAAACCCTGATGTGAGGATTTAATGTATGAATAATTCTCATATGTAGTAAGTATGAATCATGATTGGGTTGATTTTTAATAATCATAAAGAAATATATCATATTTTTTATTTGTAGGAATAAATTAGTAAGAAATAAGATAAGAAAATCATGGTTAATGTTTTAAAAATAAATTTGAATAGTCAATGTGTTTATGTATTGATTTTTAAAAAAATTATGATTTATAAAAATTTTATCAATGATATAATGATATATTAAAAATATTTTGAGAATCATGAAACACCCAGGATTATTATATAGTATTTGTTTAAAAAAAATTAAATATACGTTAGATAATGTGGATACATTTGAAAAGTGGTGTAGTGAAAAGGTGATAATTTTAAGAGATTAATTCATTTAATGACAATTGAAAATAGATAAATAAACCTTTGTATTAATATGTATCTCATGTTAATGAAATAATAGTTAATTATTATTATTTGATTTTGTAGAAAAGATATGTTATATGGAAAACCATAGATTTTAAAAATTTATTTAATGATTAATGATATTTTTAGGATGTTCATAATATTTTACGAACATTATAGAAATAATATTGATATAGTTTTAGAAAAATGAAAATTCTTTACAATTAGAAAGGCTACGAGGTTTTAACCCACAACTTAAGAGAGACAGGGGTGCATTATCTACCACTAGACTATGTGATTTTCTTGTTTGTATGCCATTTTTTATTTTCTTAAATGATTTTTTAGATAAATATTATGTTTATTTTGGCATCATTTTTTATCATATAGATAATTGTGAGATTAAATAGTGATTTGGTGACAATTATTTAATTTTATAATAGAATAATATCTCTATAATTTTGGGTAACATAATATGATTAATTTGATAAAAATATTATGGTAATTTATTTTATAAATTAATGTTGAATTATATTTTTCAAATATATATCGTTTAAATGATGCCTATTATATTTATGGAAATTTTTATCATATCTTATAGTTTTTGTGATTTTGGAATATACGTTTTTGGTATGATACTTTACAAGTGATTAATGTAATTTTGTTCTAAATATAAAATATTTCTTGGAAGAACATGTGATCTAATCAATCTAATATTTGGGTTTCAATATTCGTCAAGAAATTTCTACTGAATTTTAGGGTTAGTTATTTAAAAAAATTTCTAAGATAAACATTATGTATTATTATTGAGGCCCTAGAGATTAATTTTGTATTTTTTCTCACAAAGAATTATTCAATCAGGGAATCATATTTTGCTGACCACTTTGGTCATGGTTAATATGTAAATATAGGAGGACTAGATTTTTATCAATTTTTTTATTATGTGATCCATAATAGGTTTGTTTTATTTTATCACAAGTCAAAAATCCATATTGAATACTCATAATTTGGAGGAAATAAGTGATTGTGGTAGAAATTGATTAATTGATTAAATTCTTCCTTCCAAGAAATTATATTTCATTATGTTCTTATTATCGACGTTAAAGGAGTTCTTTAACTGTATGAAAATTATCTTGAAACAAAAATTTTGTTTTATTAACTTAATTTTCGATGAATTGATGTTATTTTCCACACCTCTTTGGTTTATGGTTTTGTGGTCATCGACCTTTTCAGGATCATTAATTTTCATATGATCAGTGTTCTCTATCACTCTCCATCATTATTTGGAAATTAATTTTCCCCCATGTGTATATTTTCACTTCCCACTAATGTTATACTATTTTGAAACCTATCTTTATTATTCCATATGACCTTATTATTTACTTTTCCCTCATTCCAAGTAGAAGTTTTGTTAACCCTTTTTAGGATGTGGGATTTCAAAAAAGGTATGTTCAAATTTAAAACATTTCATTATTATGTTCAAGTTCAAATTGTGAGTATGAAACTAACAATACAAGGGAGAATTTATTATCTCTATATTTTAAAAAAAATAATATGTTCGATAGCATTCAATATATACAGCAGTGATCTTAAAATAATAAGGAAATATTTTTATTAAAATATGACTATTATAACCAATATTTTGAATTAGAGGGTACAAATAGGATTAACCACATAATTAAATATATATGTATATATAATATTCCTAATCAATAAATATTTAATTATTAATTATTAGTAAATATGTACTCAATTTTTAGTAAAGTAATTTTATGCTATAATAAATGTTTTCCTTAAAAATCGATTTTATTTCTTTTTGTTATTGAATATTATAATTAATTTCTTGAACTTTTAGAAATTTTATTTCAAAAAAACGAAATAATTTTTTAAATAACAATTTTGAAATTACCTTAGAGTAATGTTTGAGGATATTTCTAAAACATAATGATTTTCCTATGAATATTAAAAAGTACATATTTTTATTAAAAATTGTATTTTTATTTCCAAAATTCTCGAAGATTTATTTTAAAAATAATGTTTTAAAAATGTACTAGTTATATTATAAAATTAATAATCAAATTAATTCATTGGAATAAATTTTATCATTTAATTTGGTATAAAAAATATTTTCACACTTTAAAATACATTTTTCTGAAAAACACTCTTCCATTATTTTTTGTGTTTTAATCATAAATTAATTTCATCCATTTATATAAATTGAATCTTGAAAAATGGGTTCCATATTTTTAATCATGAGATCTAAATTTGTTCAAATAGTTACCTTTTATATTTGGTTGTTATGAATAGTGTTTATAGTAAATAATTGTCACCGCGGTAAGAGTTAATTATGTAATTATGTTTAAAAATAAAAGTTCAAGGACTAAAAAATTACATAAAAACATTCAGTTAAACAATTGGATGACTTTATTTCATATATGTCCATTAATTTTATGAAAATATTTCAACTTGGTTCTATATTTATTTAAATTTTTCCTTTATAATACTTAAGTTAAAGATAAAAGTCAAAAAAGTCACTTTCTGGATTTTAATATCTATAAAATTTTGTGCTAGGTATAAGAGAAACATATTTTTGGTTATAAATATTAATTTAAATCATAAATTATATTTTTATCATCATAATTTATTTCTATTTTTTAGTGATGAAATAATTGCATTAAATACCTAAACAATTACAACATAGTATTTATTCGATTAATAGAAAGATATAATTAATTATTTCAAAAATATTAAAAGTAATTTAATTTGAATTAATAATTGTGTTACAAGAATTTTTAGTCAAATATGACATATTATGATTTTGCGAAATGATTGTATTCAAATTACTTTACTTTCATGTTATTTTCAATGTCAAATTAAATTAATAGTTCCAAAATTGACATTAAGGATATTTTATAATAAGTAATAATTTTTTTAAACGATTTTAAATATCCAATAATAAAATATTCAGAAATAATATTGTTATATTTTTTAAAATATAAATCATGGTTCATTTATAGAAATTTTTTTACTAACTACCCTAACCGATATATAATGTAAAAAACATTTTTGTCATCATAATAATAAAAAAGGTTTAACACGGGTTAAATAATATATCAGTGAAAACATCACCTAAACTTGTAAAATTTTAATTGAATTAGACTATTTAAAATCATAATCATCTTAAATTTTAATTATTTCAATTTTGAGACATTTTAAAATGAAAATTAATTTATATTAATTTAATACTTTATAAAATTACATGAATTCCCCTAACTTCATTATAAATTAGAACCCACTCTCCGCTTCTATTCAGACAATAAGATACATTTGGTTTGGAAACAACTTTCCCAAATCAATTAATTACATACCTCCCCAAGTTCTAGTGGTATTATTTTTGGATCGATAATGATATTATAGGGCTTGAGGTTAAATAAAAGGAGGTTGTCTCAAGAAGAGGAATTGCTTTTAACTGAATGTTTTAGTTTTATTTCTTCTTCTCCCTCCTTAAAATATTAGTTAAAAATTATTAATTAATAAAAAAAATCTTCCATATACAGATATATTTTTATATTAATGACATAACCTATATCCACATTTTCTTCAATCAAATTCGAAATAAACTTGTCGTTCATATGTATGGAAGACTACCGTCTCGCAAGCGGATGTAATTTTTTATCCATCACTGCCTCATGTGGCTGGTTATAATGATGTATTTAATGTTTTTATATGATACTCATAAAATATTTATCACTATAAAATAATAATATATCATATTCTTTATTTAATTTTCATCCATTAAGAAATAATAACGTTGTTGGTGCGTACGTGTAGACAACCACCTCCACGAAGTGATGTAATTCATTTTTCATCACCACATCACACAGATAATATATATATATATATAGGTATGTTTAAAAAATATTTTAATTAGGATAGAATTATTATTATTTAATTTTAAAGTACTACTTACATTCATTTCTTCATGGTCATTGAAAAATTGAAATGTTACTCATGCATACATACGACCTACCATCTCAATGATGGTAATGTAGTTAATTTTTAATAATCACGTATAATTATTAGTTATAAAATTATAATTAATGTGTTAAAGTGATAAATAATACATGAAATATTGTCAAATAATTTTTAAAAAATATTCCATTTTGAAAAAATTTGAAATAAATTCAAAATATACATAAAACATCCTTTATAATACATCAATAAAATAATATTCTGAATATGTAAAAGGAATCAACATATTTATAAAATAAACCTTTAAAACATTTAAAACATATCTTTTTGTTAAAGTGTCCCTTAGGTTGAGTCCAACATATCATGTACGTTTTTTAATCTTGGAATAATAAAATAATTTTAGTTAAAGTGTCCCTTAGTTAATGTATATTTTCAATCGATGGTATTTCCCACCATCATAACCATTTTTTTTATTTCTTTACAATATTTCATGTATTATATAAAAAAACACCTTTCTAATCTTTTAATGTATTTTAGTTTTGAAAGTGGATTTTTAAAAGCAAAATAGTGTTTTTATATTTAATTCTTTATATACGACTTCAAAATTCTTTTAAATGTTTTCATAATGACAAGTTGCATGTGTGAAATTTTTTATTCATTATTTACTACTTGATTATTATATGTGATGAATGGGTTATCCCGATATAGCTTATACGGTAGGTGATCCAGATATATATTATAAGATTGTTGATCCCCATTAAATCTCTCTAGTACATTGAATAATCTTTCATATAATTAATGGTAATAAGGAGGGAGTTAAATGGTGTGGTTTATCCTATCTATTAAACATGGATCCATTTATTTTTGACTTATTTTATGAATTTAATCCTCTAAGTCAGCTAAAATGATTTTCATTTTTCTTTATATGATTTTTAAATTATTTATTTGTGAAAAAAATGTGTTTGTTTTTCATGTGTTTATGATTTTTTTCATACGCAAAAATAATATTTTTATAAAAATAAACATTTTAGAGTTTTTCATGTTTCTCATTAGATTAATGGATTTATTACATCCATTCCCCTTATTTATATTTCTATGATAATCCCATGTCTAAAAAATAAAAGGGTTTAAGGATGGGTAATAATAAATAATATTCTAAGATAAATGTCATGAACATTTTTCTTGAAAAGAAAATTTATTTCAATGTAAATGTTTTATATTATAGTAAAAATGGATACAGGGTTTATGTTTCCATTATTTATAATATTTTAATTTTATTTAATCATTATTGAATAATTCTCAAAATCTATAAAATAGGAAAATCCTTAAAATGTTAGAAGTAAAATATATATTAAAAAATAAAAATATGAAACAACTTAAGGCTAGAAACTTAGAGAATTTCTTAGAGGATCATTTTCCAACTATGGTGTAGGAGTACATGGATATCCTTGTGTTTCCCTATATTAGGGATATAAATTTTATCATCAACCAACAACCCAATAAAATATCTACATCCTATGAATCTTATCATTTATCCTCATCTGATCTCATGGAACTAAATATTTTATTAGAGGGAAACTTAGAGAAAGTTTTCATTAGAACCAGTAAATCCCCTTAGGAAACTCTTATATTATTTTAAGATAAATAATAAGGGGGTTTTGGGATTCATATTGAATATAACCACATAAAAACTATAATACTAAAGAACAAATACCCTTTACTAAGGATAAAAAATCTCTTCGATCAGTTAAAGGGGAAGAAGTAATTCTTGAAGATTGACCTCAATTATCATTATAATGTTTTTTGGGTTCTTGAAAAAGAAAACACAAAGAAGTTTTTTATATCTCATTATGGATACTATGAGTTCCTATTTATTCCCTTAAATTTAATGAATCCCCTACAAATTTAATGGGACTCATGAACCAGTTCTTCAATCCATTTTTAGGTTGGTTCATATTGGTCTTCATCGATGAAATCGTTATGTATTCCAGGTCAATGGAAAAGAACTTCTTAAATTTTAGGATTATCCTAGACGTGATTTTGGAGAATCATCTCTACTATATATTCTTAATGTGAATTTTATGGATTTTATGAATCTATTTCATAGGTAATGTCATATCAGACTGTGTAGTAGTAGTTTAACCTATCAATATTAGTATTTTGATGGCTTCAGAGACACTCAATACAGTGCTTTATGTGCACAATTTTTGTGGGGTTGATGGATATTGTCAGAGATTCATGAAAGGATCTCCAATATTATATCTCTAATGAAAACCATTACCAAAATTAGTTATAAATCCATCTAGTCTAAGAAATATTATATATCATTTGACGATATAAATAAAAACTCAACAATTGATTGTGTGTTATAGATAATGGTGGAACCATTTTCTTACATGATGTTCTAAGATTCCTATATAATTGGGATTGGTTGTTTTCTAATATAGAGGTGGGTGATTATTTGTTATTTTTCTATGCATCTTATAACACCTGAGTATACCTATGTGATATATTACATAGAGATTCGAATGGTTTTTTTACTTTGATACCCAGCGTATCTATCTTCTTGGTGAGTAGTTTATGGTTTTCACGGATCAAAAGTGTCTCATATATGTTTTCTCCTAGTGATATTTTGACTTGGGGAAAAGGAAATGGTTATAGTTCTTTAAAGACAATGACATCAAGATACTATGTACTCTGAGAAAGAAAATTTTTTTGGTAAATTATTGTAGTAGTAAATATCATGATTAGTTGTTGTAAGAGATAACCGAAGAGCCATCCATTAAAAATTTCACCTATATAAAATAAGCTGATGTGGCATATTTTTTATCATTGGTGGAGGCACCCACATTTCTCTATCCAATATATGAATCATAGATTGGTGATATATATTTTTCTTTTTTACAATACTATATATTCTCAATAGTTGTACCCGATGGATTTTTTTGAGGTGGGGAGCATGGAATCCTTTATCAAGGATAGATAATGGTTCAAGTTGAGAAATGCGGAGAGTTTTTAAGGGAGTCTCAAACATCCCCATTATCAGTTAATCATAATGTGATAAATATTTTGTAGGATATAAAAAATTAATTATGGTAGATGGGAATAAACAATAGTTTTGTGGATTATTATCCATTGTGCCTCACTTGTTAGTAGATAAAGGCTGAGAACCAGATCCCATCTAGTTTTAGTCAAAATAATAAAGTTTGAGTGTGGTATTGGAAATTTTTTTATTCCCTCTAAATGTGAATAAGAAAATATATAATGAAAGAAATACCTAAATATGTGTATTATTTTCTTTTCAAAAAATGGAAACAATGGTGGCCTAGATAAGCAGATTATGCAACCTACTAAAGGATCAAAAATTTCATTACCTAAAGAATGTCATGAAAGAATCTCATGTGTAGTGCATAAACTAATTGAAGATATCGTGGATCCCCTTGGAAAAAAACACAATTGTTCTTTAAAAGGAATCTGATACATTTATTCTTCATGTGATGGTTTTGAGATATGTTTCTCTAGATCACATGACTTGTCAGCTGGTGGGTTCCTGATAAAGCATACAAAAATCCTTGTAAAAAACTGATTAAAATGTTAAATTTCATGAAGACTCTTGTGATCATAAAACATCATACAATTCACCCATGTGAGTTTTAAATAAATTGTGTAAGCACTAGAAACATGCTAACCTTATCATGCAAGAGCTCATTTGCATGTCACCCTCATCGCATGAAGGGTCTCGAACATGTATGAATAGTCTTACACTCCCCTTCTAGCTCTAATGTAAAATGGAAGGTTTTTTCAATGAAATTTGTCAAAAATCACCAAGGGACACTTTATCGGTAATGTTATGCATCACCTATAGGAAGATTGTTTGTCTTGATAACACTTATACCAACTCATGAGATTCACATCCCATGTGAAATAAACAAGGAAATAAGGAAGGAATATTATGGGATCTACTTACAAGAGGAAGATATAATGATTTTATAAGATTTCAGTTTTATTCATTTTTTGATCAACATTGATCATGTTATCCCCTCCCCCCTGATAAGTTGGATTGATCTCAAAAAGGTCCCAATTCAACTCACCTTTCTTTCACAAAAGGTTCCAGAAAAAATATTCTTAGATTTTGGAAAATCTATTCGATTGAAATGATGATATTAGAAAAGTCCTTAGTCATATCGGCATGAAATTTTAAAAGTCTGTTTCTATGTCCACATGACTAGGAAATGCCCCTTTTATTGGACAATGTCCAATAAATGGGGCGTGGATTGGATTTTCCTACAGTCGCTAAATATAATGTGACACCCATGGGGGATTTCATGAAGAACTTGATACCAAGGTCCCCCACCCACTCCAAAATGGATTTTCATAATACACATCATGAAAAGTGACAAATAATTGGAGTGTAATGGCCTATAAATCCCACAACCTAGCATGAAAAAAAAACATCTTTGGATTCATGCACCAATGCACCCAGCATTGGATCAGACTTATCCGAGTGTCCAATCTCCTGATCTCAAGGTCTTCCGCTAGGTAAAAATATGAGAAATGACATAGAGGATCTTGTGAAATGAATAGAAAGATTTCATAATCACTCATAAATCATGTGAGGAACCTCTGGAATACCATATGGACCACGTAACATCTTCTGAACACTTCAAGCATGTCACATGTCACCTTCCAAGGGCACCACTCGTGCCTCACGAATCACTCCGATCTCGCAATCTAGATCTTGTGATGTCCGTTGGACATGAATACAAAGTTACATAGGGACTCTAGTGTGTATTAGCTTGGTATCATAAAGCACTCCATTATTACCATCCATATCTTTAGTCAGCCTTTAAGCAAGCCGTTCAGATCATGTGATGTCCTTCAAACATGTCATCTAGGTCTTGCAATGTGCTCTAGGAAAGTCACCTGATATCTTGTGATGGCCTCTAGGACAAGTCACACATTTATTCTATTTTACTTTAGGATGATTCAAACAAGTATTGTAATGTCCTTTGATAAATTCAGATGGATCATGGGATGCTCTTTTGACATGTCTGCGTCATTCCTAGAAATATCTTCACACACTCCAACATGTTAGAAAGAAAACTAATACATGTTATGTAGACAATAAACCATGTCAAGAAGAATAATAGACAATTTCAATAAGGAATCCCATGGCATGATAATTTTTTTGAGCCTCCATTTTAGGATAGCCTCAATTTTTAATCCATATTCAATTTAACTATGTGAACTCTAATTCCAACCATAACTAGGATATGTAGGATTCATTCCTAAGGCTCAAGTTGAATATTAAACATCCAAAGGGTTGTATTAGAATGTATGTCATGCACCCATTAGTAGTGATACTGATTAATTTCTATTACTTGTTTCTCAAACGGAGCATAGCTCATGCGGGCTTACAGAGTTTCAATGATCATATCAATCATGTCATGAACCGCTACCAGGTAGGGAAAACTTAGGGTGTAAGACTTGATCAGTGGAATAATATGATATGATCCAAATATTAGAGAGTCCTTGGTGTATAAACCTTGATCAGCAGAACTATGATAATTCGGAGACCTACCATAACTAGAATACATAGGAAACCTACCTAAGGCTAGATCTCTCTATTAAACATCCAAGGTCCTATCTCAACACATAAGTCCCATACCCATAAGCAGTGAGACAAATTATTTTTTATCTATTGTTTATCACACTTATCATAACTCTTTTAGGAATAGGGAGTTTTAATGATCATATCACTCGCATCATAAACTTTTACCAGATAGAGAAACCTCATATTCTTATCCCGGATTAGTGGTGTAAAATGATATACCCCCCCTCAATATTAGGGTATCCATAGAGTTTAATCCTCCTTATACTGAATAATGTGAACTCTGATTCCTACCATAATCAGGATAATATGATTCCCTCCTATGTCCCAAGCTCAAATTGGTATCCACCTTAGTGTAATTCCCCCAATTTCACTAGAATTATAACAATATATACCCAATCTCTCTCATGGATTGGTCATCCTTAGTCACCGACTCATGATTTGAGAAATCAAATGAACTATGAAGAATTTTACTCCTACTATAACCAGAATATGTAGGACACATTCCTAAGTCCTAATCACCATAATATAAATCAAAAGGGAACCATCAATATGTATGCCATGTTCAAACTAAACTACAATGACACTGATTCTAGACATAACCAAAATATGTAGGACTCCTTCCTAAGGCACAATCTCTATATTAAACACCCAAAGGGTTGTCCTAGAATGTAGGTCTTGTAACCATATGCATTAAGACTGATTATTTTCTCTCCTTTGTTTCTTAAACTGATCATAGTTAATGTGGGATTGTGGTGTTGCATGGATCACATCATTTTCATTATGAATCTAAATTAGCTGAGAAATCCTTAGTTTGTAAGCTAGATTAGTGGAATCATATAACCATACCCATAAAAGTGTATAAACATTAGGAAAATTCCCAATGGTGTGATTTAACTATGATTACTCTGATTATTACTATAATAATGATATATAGGACACCTCCATGTGGCTCAAGTTCTATATCTGGTTTGCAAGTGCCTCCTTATATGTTATTTTCATATGAAATTAAACTACACATGTCCCAAAAACATTTTGGGTTTTGATTAATATTGTAAACTAGGATTCATAGGATGCCTCATAATGGATCAATCACATCATCTAAATATTAACCACCTCCCTGAATAACAACAAACTCTAGGGTACTGAGTTTTATGGATTCAACATAAAAGAATCTACCCATCAATGGGAAATGGATGAAGAACTTTGAATACATATATATATATTTGGATTCTATAATAATATACCACATTTTCATATAAATTTATTTAACCTATGATCATTTTTTTGGGTAACCAGACCCATATCAGTATTAGAAATAGATTCTCAAATATATCATAAATCTTTAAGAGATTCCTTGAGTAGGAAACACCCTACCCCCACCAAAAAGGGTGTGATGATCACAACCTCCTAGCCTCTTGACCAATGTGAGTTACTAAGTTCCATTGGGTCTAAAACCCCAATTGACCACCTTCCTTTGGAATGCAGTTCTGTACCTAATAATGGATACGATAACCTTTTAGATTTTTTAGGAAATATGAACATGATTTGTAAACCATGCATGAATGATTGTACCAAAACTGGTATCCCCCATAATCAACTCATTGGGTCGAACCATCAATATTATTCAATCAAAACAAAACTGGTGAACTTGATATGAAAAATGACATGAAAAAATAAAATGGGTTTATACACATAAATCCATTTTGTTCTTATCTTTCCTGTTAAAACAAAAATTGTGAACTCAACCTGAAAGTCTCAAAAAAATGATCGGTTGACTATTATAGGGGTTATAATTATAATACATTCTAGCTGGGTTTCTTATAAAATAATTTAATCCTGCCTTTGACAAGCCCACGCAAGTAGAATGTCTATATTGGTAATAAGAAAAGACAATCGTGTTACCCATGGATATCTTATTGATCATAAATAATTCCTATAATGGTAAACTCATTCATTACCCTATTGTTTGTTGTCTTCATGACCGTTGATACTAATATTATAAAAAACAACTTATCCAAGTTAATGTATTTCTCCAGTGACCATTATAGGAAGTCAGTTATGACTACAAACCCCTCTTGATTCAGAAGGACCACTCCTGGTCGAAACCTTCAGCACTAGGTGGAAAATGAAATGGTCTAGGAATACCATCGATATGGTAGGATATACACCCTTGAGGCTACCCTTGATGGTCTCAAAAATATAAAACTAATTGGTCCACATAGTCCAATCATAGCTGTAGTAAATCTTGTGGCACCCATTTCCACAGAAAACTCTTTTTGAAGGTTATACTCAAATCATGAAAATCACTACCTTTAGTATCTGATGATGGTGGATCAAGGAGTCAACTATGGATCCCTTATGGTTCATGGGCTATTGAGGAAGGCTCTGGTTGACTATTTTCTCTAGTTCCACCCCACAGGTTCCCTTTATTCACCTTTTGAATGTACCACCATATACACGTCCACCTATGATCCCCATGCATGGGTAAAAAGGAAGACACATCAGGCATGGAAGGATCTGGATTATCATGAGTGGGATCATATAACCACTCCCACTGATGTTGTCTACCAGTATATTATGATAATAACAAGTAACCAGGATCATATCCCTACTCACTCAGAACATGTCTACAGGAATATTCATATAATGAGCATGAGAGAGGTGCATATTTCTACCCCCATACACAAATCCCGTTGGCATATATCATTGGAATAAAGCTAATTTTTTTTGATCATATGCCTACTTGAATGAAATTTATCTTCCAGTACATATTTGAGATATAAAATGTGCAAGATTATATTCCTATGAAAACATTTCTAAAGAGTCACTAAATATTAGAAACAACTGAAGAACTCCACAATCATTTTCAAACACTAGTACAAATATATTGATAAGGGAATATTCATATCCTTATATCTAGGGTAGAACAACACTTTTAACAATTTGAAAAAATGGTTTCTTTAGGGAACACTCACATTACTTCTCCTATCCAGAAGGATTATCTAAATATTCTAGTAAAGGAAAAGGTATCAGTCTCGACACATACTCCCATTAAAACCAGGGATCACCATGTGAGAGAAGAACATAGCTCAGGACAGGGGAACATTCTTATTGAAAATGACAAGTAGAATATTCCAAAGGCCCATGATCAGGATTATATCCCTATTCTAGTTGTGGCTCACCAAGTTAGAGAAGCACATGTCGTAGGAAAGGCTCATAATCTTTTCAAATAATACTAGAATCATACTCTAATGGCCCATGATCGGGATCATATTCTCATTCTAGTGGGGCTCACCAAGTGAGAGTGTAACATGCCTCAAAGAAGGCTCATATATCTATTAGTGAATCTACTTATCATAATCAAGTATATCATATAATCTAGGAACATATTCCAACTTCTACTGACGAATAACTGAACCAACATCCTTCTGAGTCCATATAAGAGCAGGCTCATATTGTAACACACCAGGTAAATAAATAATATGACATTTTCATATTTATCCATATTTGTGAATAAAATATTAATATGGCTTTAAAGGGGACACTATGCTCGATGGCGTACCCAACACACAACAACGAGTTTCTTGGGAATCTTACGTTGCACTCTAATAATAAAATAATATTATTTTAAATGTTAGTTAACATGTAGCCGTTGTATTGGCGAAAATGGATAGAAATAACTAAAATATTATTATATATGTTTTATAAATGTTTTTACATTTATCCAATAAAAGATAAAGGCTTAAAATATGGAAAGAATTCATTTTTAGGCGTATATGCCCCAGTTTTCACTGAAGGTTCACTTATCGCCTTTTGATGGTGAACCGTCATTAAATATAGTTTTGTTCACTCTTATACATCCTTTTGGACCAAATAAAACTCTTCTTAAGAATTGGGACATCAAAATTTACTTTGTGTAAATTTTTGGTATCTTTCCGATAAAGTTCATTTTTTTAATGAATAGTGCAAGATGTTGTATTTTAATTCAAAACCTCTTTTTAATATAATTTATTTATATGATTAGATTATCTTTTGAATTTGTTTTAAAGTTAAATTAGAATATATTTTTACCATTAAATCCAATAGTGGTCGTTGGAATTAATTTCACTTTGAAATCAGACTTAAACTAGTGTCAATCTTTTGATACATATTGTTTCATAAAAACACCCTATTTGCTTTGACAGCGGGAATTAATTATTAAATTAATTAATGTGAATTATCTGTTTTGAATTTTTTAAAATAGACTTCATTTTTGAATTCAGAATATCAAATATAGATTAGGGTGAATTTTTGGTAATTTTTTGAAAAACATCAATTTTTGACGAATAGTGAAACCACTAAGTGGTACTTATAAAAAACTGATTTTTCCATTTAAATGAAATTTTTTCATCATTGTGTTTTTAATTTCAAAAATACAACATACATGGCTGTCATTAAGATGTAAAATGTGGTTCAATGGGATTAAAATAATTTTTTGGTGAATAGTAACTTATTAAGTTCTTAATCGCAATTAGTGGTAATTAGTGTAGTTTAAGGTAAAAATAATGTTTTAATAGTATGAGATGCGCTTGACACATGTGCTACCCTCATTGGTTGTGTCATGGCCGACCGAGACAAGCCATGGGTCAACTTGGGGACCCCATGGAGCCACTTTGGTTGGGAAATGACATAAATAACTTTTTATTTAATGTAAAAGTAAAAATGACACAAACATCATATGTTTTACAAAAACAATTTTTACATGGGGTTATAAAGATAAGATTTTTAATTATAAATAGTCATTGGAAAGATAAAAATATTTCCTGCATCATAGTATTTTTTTTATAATTTTTAGACATTAAATAAATTATTTATGACATCATGATGATGCAGCGATGACCTCATTATTTAACAATTTAAATAAAATGGAAAGATAATGTAATATCTAAAACCTAAACATGTCCAAAACCTATTGGATGGGTATATTTCTAACCCTTATCCCCTTATCCTCGAATTATATCAATGTGGGACCATTTAAATCCGAAATTCATTTTCAAATAAAGTAATATTTCTTTACTTTCCAAGAGCGCCCCTCCTCTCCTCTTATAAAAGGCCCCCACCTCTACCTCATTACCCACACTCCCAAAGCCTTTGGCTCGGCCAACCCCTGCCCATTTACTCTCTTCACATCCCTCTCCTCATCCTAGAGGATTCCCTTTGGGCATAATCCTTTCAAAGGAAGCCTTTAGGCTCAAATCAAAAGGAGTTACACTTTTAAAGGTCATTCATTCTCTCAAGTTCATTTGTTTTATTTTACTTCTCCAACCCCCTAAACTCTTTTTATATACTTATTTTGTAACAAAACCAGTATCTTAAATATAATAGGATATGTTTATAATATTTATTCGAGCTACACTCTCATACAACTACATCAAATGGTTAAAGAACATACGGTTTCCGTGGATGGCGAAATTCTGCCTCCCGAAACGATGATTGTTCAATACTCATTTAACACCATCAAAGGAGGCCATTATGATGTCACTATTTTTATATATGATATAAAATATGTTTATTCTTTCCTTAAGCTTCTGTATTTTTCATTTATGGCATACCATTATTGTTTCCATTATGGGTAAACACGATATCTTCATTTTAGGAAGTGCGGACTATCGCCCCCTGAAAGTGATTTGATTCGTTAATACCATATGTGGGATGTGTAAAGGATAAAGTTAATGATATTATATATGTTATTATACTGGAATTATAATATACTCTTATATCATTATGATTCCATTCCAGAAAATACGAAATAGAAATGGGAGTAGCGTTCATGCGTACGTACGGCTTACCGTCTCCAGGAACGGTGCATTTCATTTCTTACCTCTAAATGTGATGTAATATTATAAATACATGTATATTATGAATATATTTGATATATATGTTATCCAAATCATTAATATCATTCTGGATATAACGAACCTTTGACCAAATTAACAACATGTAATTGTAAGAAGTCCACTTTCGACTTAAAAACCAAATATCAACAAAACAAACATTATTAACTTAAATGATTACATAATGTTTATAACATGACAATAAGTGATCTAAAAGGAATAATGAACCCTTTGAAAGGTTCTTAATAAAGTGGAAATTAACTCAAGTTTATTATTCAGGACGTTAAAGAATGATCGAGTCAAGTCGGACCCGAGGTAAGGGATCTTACTCCTCTCTTTCTTTATAAGCACACTCTATTATGTCATTCCCTCTAAAGATCATCTTTATTGTTATTGGGATGTTATTTTATATTACACTTACTATAATTTTTATGTTCATGTGATGAGAGACCCTGTTCTCTCTCATGAATCCATTTTTTGTAAGTTTTATGTGGCGTCGTTAGGCTGCCGAGTTTTCGTAAGGGATTTTTCATCTCACTTTTATTCCCGTGAGATTTATGCTACATTTGCCACAAATTCATTTGAGTGGTGTATGTACTGAACATTATTCTACTCTTTGTGTAATATACATTCGTTTATGAGTATTTACATCAATGATTTATTGTCCTTCTTTCATGGGGTGTATGTTTTGAAAAATACCCAAGTCGGTAAGGGAACCTTTCACCCTCCTCTTTTTTAAAAGACTTCTTTTGTTGGGTCTTTTAATTTACATATTGTTATGTTGGGATATGTTATCATATATCCTTATTGATGTAAATTTTATGTCCAAGTGATGAGATACACTTTTTATCTCTCATCAACTCATTTTGATGTGATGCTGTTAGGATGTCAAGGGAACTTCTTAACCCAATTTCGATTTCTTTGGGTTCAACATGTAGTTATTGAATATGTCATCCTTTGAATATGTGTGAATGACCTTTGATTATTTTACACTTAATATCCACTTATATTTGGTGTATTCGTTTTTCACACATAATTATGTAATTGATTTATCCTTAAACCAAGGATACCGTCTTTATAAGGGACTTCGTCTCAATCTCCTTTCATTGAGGCATATTTTGTTTTATACACAACCTTCTTTTATACGTTGTATAAACCCCTTTGACTTTTACGTTTATCCAAAAGGAATATTTTTTATATGAAGAATTTTACAAAACGACAAAAGGGAATGTTTTTATTGTTGTACGTATGTGGCGACAACGACTTCTCCGCCGCCGTGACCATTATTGGAGTTTCGGCTTCCTCCACAAGCCATACATTATTTTTAAAAGAAAAATAAATACCATGTTTTAATTTGGTATTGAAAATGGTTTTCATAATGTTTTTATTATATCAATGTGTTGTATTGATATCTTGTGATTGAAATGTGGAAATGTTATGTTTCCTTTATGCATATTTTATGTGATATGATTATGTTATGGTTCTTGGCCATTATTATGAAGACGGGTGGTTCCGTGATAAACTAAGGGAAGGTGAGCCTGTTATAGCTCTCCAATTCATTGGGTAACGCGAAGGAGTGAAACGTTAAGGTTTCTCCGAAGAGATTTAGGGAATATACTGTAATGGGTATTCCAAACGTAACCAAGAGGGTTACTCCCTACGTAAGAATGTTATGAATGCCTAAAGTTACCTTTATGTCTTATGATTTCTATGATTTATTCATGATTTGATGAGGTATGTTAAAGTGCCTATGTTTTATGGGTAAAGTATGATTTCATTCTTATGTATATATGAACTCATGTTTCCTTTCCATATTTTTATAACCCTTACTGAGCTTTTTATGCTCATCCAAAGTTTTTTTTGAAATGTTTTTCACAGGTCAAGGGAAAGTTACATGATGTGATGATAGTGTCAAGGATGTGTCATGAACGAATCCATGTTTTATTTTCAATATGTTTCCGTTGATGGGAAGAATGAATAGTGTCTTTTATGTAACCACTTTGTTTAAATGTGGAATGTAATGCAAGTTTCATGATCTAATTCTCTAAAACTCTAAACCTGAAAAGATCCTCAATGTGTAATCTTGTAATAACTCAAGATTATGTAAGGTTTAAGGCTGGGGACTTATAGTTGGTATCAAAGGTCGGTTTAGATAACTTTCGAGGTTAGAGTATTCTTTAAGCACAAGTGGCATTACCATAATGGTTAGGATTTCAGAAAGAGTCCTAGTTTTAGATAAAGTGAATGAGTAAGTGTATCTTAGTGTTTACCTTACTCATTAGTACATGATGGTTTTGTTGATATACTCACACTGACATTTCTGTATTTAGTATGGCTGGATCTCGCAGGCACCAAGGTGACAATTGGTTTGAAGGAAACTGTGGTGGTTCTCTGATTAAGAGACTCGATGAAATGGGGTATTCAATGAGGAAACTCGTGGTTGTTCTAAACCAACTATCAAGGAGTCATGATCAACCATGTGAAACTTGGTATGTTATATAATGCATCATGTATGAAATGACCAATCGATGTGAAAGTTCAGGTAACCATTAGGGTTTATATGATCCTTACTTTTGAGGTAATTATGGGTTATTATATGTTATGATGGAAAATGAAAGGCATGAGATAAACATGAGGTTAAAATATGTTATGGTTATTTTTTAAGATTTTATCTCGTTTTGGGAAATGTTTTGAGAATTATATAGTTTTGGAAAAAGGACAACACGCAGACCGTGTGACAACCCGTCGCGTCGGACAATGCTGCGGGAATCGAACCCACAACCAAAGTGCGACTGGTATTTATCGCCTACCACTGGACTACGTGAAGTCCCTGGTTAGTTTGACTGATTATTTATATTTATATGATTTTATGAATTAAGAGTAAGTTGATTTTGGGTTATTTATGAAAATGATTAACCTATCATGGAGGATATGTGATTAGGTTAATTACTTTTCAATACGAAACTTTAGGAGCAACTGATGTTGTTTGGAGGTAAATGTTACGATTTAAATTGGAAGACAATGTGACTAAATCCTTCAAATATTCGGGTTTCAATATTATATTGGTTTACTTTGAATAATTTTATGGACAAATTGTTTATCGGATGGTCCTCGTTGAACTTTGGGTTTTATTGGACAACTTTTGAGATTAAGAATAGATTTTCTTTTTATAAAGGGTTATCCTTTTCTGGATTATCTGATCTTGTACTAGCCTTTTTGTTTTTGGTTTTGATTAATGTATAAAGACATGGGAAGTATATAGTTCTCTTTTTTGGATTAGGTGATTCTCTAAAAGTTGATTATAGTACTCTTAATTTGAACAAGTCTTCCTAAATACTCGCTTTTTGGAGGAAATATGAGTTTGTGTAAGGAATCTAATAAAAGCTGAAATTCAACATGATAAGTAATTATGTTTCCTTATGAATAAATTCCCCAATAAAAAGTAACTTAAAACAAAAATGTTGTCTATTAACCTTTCCTACTGGGGAACCCAACAACGTTTAACCCATCACAATTTTGTGATTTTCTTATTTTTAACATTCTCCTAAACATGTTTTCTATCACTCTTCATCAGAAAATGACCCTATGTTTTCTCCTCCATGTCCATGTTTTCATACTTGGAATCCTAGTATGGGTTAACTCGGGTGACCATTGTACTTATCTTTCTTTATTTTAAAGTGATTGTTTTACCGACTCTTCTTCCGATGTGGGACTTTCAAGGATGTTTCCAAGCCCAATTTTAAAATTGCGAGGACGCAATTCCCAAAAGGGGGGAAGGATGTAACACCCAAGGTAAATAAAGAATATGAAATTTTCATATTTATCCATATTTGTGAATAAAATATTAATATTACTTTAAATGGGACGCTATTCTCTATGGCGTACCCAACACGCAACAACGAGTTTCTTGGGAATCTTACGTTGCACTCTAATAATAAAATAATATTATTTTAAATGTTAGTTAACATGTAGCCGTTTTATTGGCGGGAATGGATAGAAATAACTAAAATATGATTATATATGTTTTTTAAATGTTTTTACATTTATCCAATAAAAGATAAAGGCTTAAAATATGGAAAGAATTCATTTTTAGGCGTATATGCCCCAGTTTTCACTAAAGGATCACTTATCGGCTTTTGATGGTGAACCATCATTAAATATAGTTTTGTTAACTCTTATACATCCTTTTGGACCAAATAAAACTCTTCTTAAGAATTGGGACATCAAAATTTACTTTGTGTAAATTTTTGGTATCTTTCCGATAAAGTTCATTTTTTTAATGAATAGTGTAAGATGTTGTATTATAATTCAAAACCTCTTTTTAATATAATTTATTTATATGATTAGATTATCATTTGAATTGGTTTTAAAGTGAAATTAGAATATATTATTACCATTAAATCCAATAGTGGTCATTGGAATTAATTTCACTTTGAAATCAGACTTAAACTAGTGTCAATATTTTGATACATATTGTTTCATAAAAACACGCTATTTGCTTTGACAGCGGGAATTAATTATTAAATTAATTAATGTGACTTATAAGTTTTTAATTTTTTAAAATAGACTTCATTTTTGAATTCGGAATGTCAAATATAGCTTAGGGTGAATTTTTGGTAATTTTCTGAAAAACTTCAACTTTTGATGAATAGTGAAACCACTAAGTGGTACTTATAAAAAACCGATTTTTCCGTTTAAATGAAATTTTTCCATCATTGTGTTTTTAATTTCAAAAATATGACAAACATGGTTGTCATTAAGAAGTAAAATGTGGTTCAATGGGATTAAAATAATTTTTACGTGAATAGTAACTTATTATGTTCTTAATCGCGATTAGTGGTAATTAGTGTAGTTTAAGGTAAAATTAATGTTTTAATAGTATGAGATGAGCTTGAAACATGTCCCACCCTCATTGGTTATGTCACGGCCGACCAAGAAAATCCATGGGTCAACTTGGGGACCCCATGGAGCCACTTTGGTTGGGAAATGACATAAATAACTTTTTATTTAATGTAAAAGTAAAAATGACACAAACATCATATGTTTTACAAAAACAATTTTTACATGGGGTTATAAAGATCATATTTTTAATTATAAATATTCATTGGAAAGATAAAAATATTTCCTCCATCATAGTATTTTTTTTATAATTTTTAGACTTTAAATAAATTATTTATGACATCATGATGATGCAGCGATGACCTCATTATTTAACAATTTAAATAAAATGGAAAGATAATGTAATATCTAAAACCTACACATATCCAAAACCTATTGGATGGGTATATTTCTAACCCTTATCCCCTTATCCTCGAATTATATCAATGTGGGACCATTTAAATCCTAAACTCATTTTCAAATAAAGTAATATTTCTTTACTTTCCAAGACTGCCCCTCCTCTCCTCTTATAAAAGGCCCCCACCTCTACCTCATTACCCACACTCCCAAATCCTTTGGCTCGGCCAACCCCTGCCCATTTACTCTCTCCACATCCCTCTCCTCATCCTAGAGGATTCCCTTTGGGCAGAATCATTTCAAAGGAAGCCTTTAGGCTCATATCAAAAGGAGTTACACTTTTAAAGGTAATTCATTCTCTCATGTTCATCTGTTTTTTTTTACTTCTCCAACCACCTAAACTCTTTTTATTTACTTATTTTGTAACAACACCAGTATATTTAATATACTATTATGTTTTTATAAGATTTATTCGATCTACACTCTCACACAACTACATCAAATGGTTAAAGAACATACGGTTTCCGTGGATGGCGAAATTATGCCTCCCGAAACAATGATTGTTCAATACTCATTTAGCACCTTAAAAGGTGGCCATTATGATGTCACTATTTTTATATATGATATATAATATGTTTATTCTTTCCTTAAGCTTCTGTATTTTTCATTTATGGCATACCATTATTTTTTCCATTATGGGTAAACACGATATCTTCATTTTAGGAAGTGTGGACTACTGCCCCCTGAAAGTGATTTGATTCGTTACTACCATATGTGGGATGTGTAAAGGATAAAGTTAATGATATTATATATGTTATTATACTGGAATTATAATATACTCTTATATCATTATGATTCCATTCCAGAAAATACGAAATAGAAATGGGAGTAGCGTTCATGCGTACGTACGGCTTACCGTCTCCTTGAACGGTGCATTTCATTTCTTACCTCTAAATGTGATGTAATACTATAAATACATGTATATGCTGAATATATATGATATATATGTTATCCAAATCATTAATATCATTCTGGATATAATGAACCTTTGACCAAATTAACAACATGTAATTGTAAGAAGTCCACATTCGACTTAAGAACCAAATATCGAAAAAACAAACCTTATTAACTTAAATGATTACATAATGTTTATAACATGACAATAAGTGATATAAAAGGAATAATGAACTAGAAAAAGGTTCTTAATAAAGTGGAAATTAACTCAAGTTTATTATTCAGGACGTTAAGGAATGATCGAGTCAAGTCGGACCCGAGGTAAGGGATCTTACTCCTCTCTTTCTTTTTAAGCACACTCTTTTATGTCATTCCCTCTAAAGCTCATCTTTCTTGTTATTGGTATGTTATTTTATATTACACTTACTGTAATTTTTATGTTCATGTGATGAGAGAACCTGTTCTCTCTCATCAATCCATTTTTGTAAGTTTTATGTGGCGCCGTTAGGCTGCCGAGTTTTCGTAAGGGATTTTTCATCTCACTTTTATTCCCGTGAGATTTATGCTAAATTTGCCACAATTTCATTTGAGTGGTGTTTGTACTGCACATTATTCTACTCTTTTTGTAATATACTTTCGTTTCTGAGTATTTACATCAATTATTTATTGTCTTTCTTTCATGGGGTGTATGTTTTGAAAGATACCCAAGTCGGTAAGGGAACCTTTCACCCTCCTCTTTTTTAAAAGACTTCTTTTTTTGGGTCTTTTAATTTATGTATAGTCATGTTGGGATATGTTATCATATATCCTTATTGATATAAATTTTATGTCCAAGTGATGAGATACACTTTTTATCTCTCATCAACTCATTTTGATGTGATGTCGTTAGGATGTCAAGGGAACTTCTTAACCCAATTTTGATTTCTTTGGGTTCAACATGTAGTTATTGAATATGTCATCCTTTGAATATGTGTGAATGACCTTTGATTATTTTACACTTAATATCCACTTATATTTGGTGTATTCGTTTTTCACACATAATTATGTAATTGATTTATCCTTAAACCAAGGATACCGTCTTTGTAAGGGACTTCGTCTCAATCTCCTTTCATTGAGGCATATTTTGTTTTATACACAACCTTCTTTTATACGGTGTATAAACCCCTTTGACTTTTACCTTTATCCAAAATGAATCTTTTTTATATGAATCATTTTACAAAATGACAAAAGGGGATGTTTTTCTTGTCGTACGTATGCGGCGACAACGACTTCTCCGCCACCGTGACCATTATTGGAGTTTCGGCTTCCTCTACAAGCCATACATTTTTTTTAAAAGAAAAATAAATAACATGTTTTACTTTGGTATTGAAAATGGTTTTCATAATTTTTTTATTATATCAATGTGTTGTATTGATATCTTTTGATTGAAATGTGGAAATGTTATGTTTCCTTTATGCATGTTTTATTTGATATGATTATGTTATGGTTCTTGGTCATTATTATGAAGACGGGTGGTTTTGTGATAAACTAAGGGCGGGTGAGCCCGTTATAGCTCTCCAATGCATTGGGTAACGCGGAGGAGTGAAACGTTAACGTTTCTATGAAGAGATTTAAGGAATATACTGTGATGGGTATTCCAAACGTAACCAAGAGGGTTACTCCCAACGTAAGAATGTTATAAATGCCTCAAGTTACCTTTATGTCTTATAATTTCTATGATTTATTCATGATTTGATGAGGTCTGTTAAAGTGCCTATGTTTTATGGGTAAAGTATGATTTCATTCTTATGTATATGTGAACTCATGTTTCCTTTCCATATTTTTATAACCCTTACTGAGCTTTTTATGCTCATCCCAAGTTTTTTTTTGAAATGTTATTTATAGGTCAAGGGAAAGGTACATGATGTGATGATAGTGTCAAGGATGTGTCAAGAAAGAATCCATGTTTTATTTTCAATATGTTTCCGTTTATGGGAAGAATGAATAGTGTCTTTTATGTAACCACTTTGTTTAAATGTGGAATGTAATGCAAGTTTCGTGATCTAATTCTCTAAAACTCTAAACCTGAAAAGATCCTCAATGTGTAATCTTGTAATAACTCAAGATTATGTAAGGTTTAAGGATGGGGACTTATACATATACCCACTCCAATTCTATAGTTCCATTGGCATATACTGACAAGGAATACATTTTCGAAAGAGGATCATATTCTCATTCCAACTACAACTCCCTAAGTTAGGGTGGAATTTTCCTTGGGGAAAGAACATTTCATAATTAAAAAAGGATATCACCATATTCCCATGGATCAAGATCAGTATCATATCCTTATTTTGACCAAGGATCTCCATGTGATAGTGGAAAATTCATCAGGGGAGTCTCATATTCTTTCAAATAATGAATAATCTCATTATAATATTTTAGAAACTTATCATTAGTCGGCTCATACCCACACATCACCTAACAGTTATCTACAAAGCCCAGAAACAATTATATAGTAAGATCATATTCCAATACGATTCCAAAAGTTAGGTAAGCATATTCCAACAACAATTTATAATGAGACTCACATCCCTAATCTACCCAATTTTAGTGTCACTGAGATTTTTTGAGACACATCCTTAACACCCCAAGGGTCCATCAACTATTCAACCAAAGTAGAAGGAGATCAATACTATGATATTCCTACTTATGGAAGTGTGGAGAAGGATTGTTGGGACTCTACTCCTGATATATACTAGGGTAAAACTCCCTAGGGGGATATCTTCCACAAAAAATGAAATCATCCCCTTGTCCATAAACTTCCATATAGAGAGGTGTTCAAAACTCAAATGCCCTTATATAGTTAGGTTCTCAAAACATCATGGTCAAATTCAAATAATTCACAATCAACTTCCTACCACACTCAACCTTGTTAAGCAGGAAACTCCATGAAGTTCCTTCTGTGGTCTAATTTTGTGGAGATGTGTAGGTATGATGAACAGGAGGCCTAAATTTACATATAGATAGAGTTGGATTAAAACAACATTTCCACCATATTATGGATCCTTTCCACTTCTAACTATGAGATCCTAGATGATCAATAAAATCATTCAATGCCTTATCCATGATGAATTATATGGGCTACTCATCATTGACTAGAGGATTGTCAAATCCCTAATCAAGGATAAGAGGGTCACCTTCAAACTATCAAGATATTTTTTTTGTTAGTTAGACCTAGTTTCTATCTCCATGGCCCAGGACCAAAAATCAGAAAATCACATCATATATGTAAAACAATTTTTCTGCCATTTCATCACAACGCTTAAGAAGTTGATTTCCTGAGATGTGTCATGTATCTGTATTCAATAATTGGTAAATTATGGAGGATTACATTTTATCGGATACCTGTAATAGAAGATCCCCTTAGATATGATATGATGAAATGTCATAGCCTCTAGAGAAATTAGCGGGTCATGTAAATACCTTACAAATTGGTCACTACACTAGAATTACCCTGCTTCAATCGTGTCGAGACATCAAGAATTGATTAATAGGATAGACAAAATATCTATGAACTAGGACCCTTTAAACAATATTAATGCATTTCATACATGGAATCCAAAGTTACGATCAACTCAATAACTTCCCATAGAAACTGACTCCCTTCCAGGACTACCATTACACCCAAGGCCTACATGGGAACATCTATTCCACATAAATCCAGTCATAATAGTAAAAATTGTAGTAGTTGTACTATAGAGAACCCATACTATTGGGTTGGGGGAATATCTAATACTACCTCCACCCCTCAGATCGTCAATTCTCAAGAGGATTCAAGAAATATATTTTGTTTCTAAAAACAAACCCCATCCCACTGGTCTTTGTTAATTTTTATCATAATAACCATCACCAAGTTCATCATCCATTAAGGGGGTCCTGGAGAAATCAATTGATTTTCTAGATTAACCCAAGACTGCTAGGGTAGGGGAATTTATATCTCAATTCCCATCCCAAGAATCATAAAATCTTCATCTGTATTCACCAAATCCAAACCAAAAGATTAATAAATGAAAATTGTATCCCTATATAGTCCTCATCCCATAGGGTTGGGGAATTTTCATTATCATCGACATCGAGGGAGTCAATCCTCTCCAGGTTAGGAGGTAAATAATGATGATTGGAATCCCATTTGTTCCTCCCCAAATAAGAAAAACCTATGATATTTGGGACATGTTCGACAATCACAACCAGAAGCAAACTCATGGTCAATACTCATAGGCCAATATGTGAGTAATATACAGTGAAGACAATAAAATATTTCTAGGGTTGCTATCCAAAATGGCCAAATATGGAAAAGGGTTTGATCAACAACCCTAATGAATGCATTGTTTAATCATAATGTTGTCATGAGAGTAATTGGACAACAATCATTACTTGATACGCCTTTTTGAATGTTTTCACCATCAAAATAATAAATAATGTGGATTATGATGCAAATATAGAGGGATACAACAGGGAAAATATGCCTTGAGAAGAAGGGATAGATGCACACAGTAAGGCTATACGCACCGATAACTAAATGAGTCTCTAGAACCTGGAACCAAAAAAATAATGAGCTTCAACCTCTATGGTGGAGAAATTCCAATGATAAAAGTAAAGTTGTCTCCATGTCCCAGTCAGCAACCAAGATATTATAATTTCCCTCCATAGAGGAATAGTTTTCATGTTTTAAGAATTAGATACAAACTCTCAAAAAACACAATGAGGGGATACTCAGGGGTAATATTACCATTGAGTATCATCGTCAGACTAAGGTGAATATTCATCCACCCATATATCTGGAAAGAGTCGACCTTTTTTAAAGAGCATAATCTGAGTTTCGGACTGGTTCCACATCCATGAATATGTTTTATATAAATGAGGAATTTGAAAATGATCATGAATTCCTTCTCATGCGGTGAAATCGTATGCCTTGTCAGGATGATCATTCCATATTCTCATTAACGGATAATCAATAAGAGATGAAACAAGGCCACCTCATCAGGCCACACCTACTCTTTATGTACGAGAGGTGGCTTAGACAACTGTACCTCTTGAACTTCTCAATACCCTAGAGTCCCTAGATACTTGAATGGAGTCTATGGAATGGTAATGTGGACCTGTGTAGCCTATGAATAATCCATATCCCGAATAGTTGGATAAAAATATTCTCCCACACAATTTCAACAATCTTACCTTCTCCACATTTGATGGTGTGGGTGACCCTAAACAACACCTCACACACAGTGTATCATAATGTGGTTTGATGATGGGACCTCATGATCAAAAGGCAGGAAAAAATATGATGTTTTGTATAGAATATACTAGGGGAAGCCTTTATTTTTTATATTATCATCCTAGTAGAATTAGTTGTAGAATGGGAACACCTTCATCCTCAAATAATTTACCAGTTCTTCTTGAAGCTGAGGAAAACAAAAATTGTCAACCTATTGAACTAAAAACAATTACAAAATGAGATGGTATATGAATTAATATCCAGATGGAATGGTTTAACCTATTCTCTCAGAATAACTCTCTCAAAGGAAAAATTGATGGAACTCAATATTGAAAAAATCTAAGATAATATACATACACCTTTGATTCCAATGAATTACCCATATGGGTTTCGTGATTTCGCATAAGTGGCACAACATATGGATGATTCCATTTATAGAACATGTGATAACTCTTGACTCATGCCTTCAAGATAAGGAAAAAGTTCTCATAAGGTAGAAACTACCATTGTTTCCCTTAAACCAGCATTAGTGACTATTCTTGCACCTAGGTAGGTCCCAAACAACCCAACACCTCTTGTCAAGTGTCGACAACCACAAAATTACCCTCATCCAAAAACATAGAGAAATTAGGGTCACCAACGATTTATGGAATGAATGAATAATGATTACTCCTTATGAAATGAACATGGTCCTGGTTATCTCTTCATGGCCATGGCTAAAAATATTCTCAAGGCGTCACAAACCAGGAATCCCAATAAGGCCATCCTCACTAATCATCTTGACTCCTACCATGTCCATATAATATTGGTTCATAACACCCATGATTTCTTCGTCTTCAAATATGTTCTCCACATCATGGTAAATTATGAATAGGTGTTGTTAGATAACTCTTAAAAGTAAGTGGAAAGAATAAACATCTACCATATAGAATATGAAGGAGATTAGCTGAAAGTTCTGACAGGATGTGGATAGAAGTTCAACAACTAGATGACTCAAAAAGTAGTTGACTAAAATCATAACACCTTGAGAGCACAACTTCATAGACCCACAATAGTTCCTCCACCTAATAAGGTTACATAAGATATTTATCCCAAATGGGGATTCTATTGTTGGACATAGGAAGACAAAGAATCAGAAGAGTCATATTCTTTTAAAATTCATAAATTGACTCTTAGGGATTTATTTTCTACCACATCTGAAGCATTGGAATCGCCCCACCAAACTGAACACTCATTGGAAGAAGATCTCATATTTGGGACTTTAAATTTGTTACAGTTGGAAGACCACTTCTGTGATTATGATTATTCCTATGAGTATGAGTTCCCCACACCAAACTAGGGAATAGTAGGACCATGCGCAAAAATTGAGGTTATTGGGGACAACACAGGTGTGGCCAGAAAAAAATATTTTGGTCACATTCCCATAGAGGACATATATGAAGCTGAAAATCATGGGAATCACTCAAATAAGACAACAAGATACATGGGGTGTCTCGGAACACTCCAAGTGTCATATATTCATAGTCATATTTTATGACCACCTAGCAGGGGTGAGAATATTTGATCATCCCAGGTAGTGGTGATGGCCAGCACAACCTTCTCCACAGGAAAAAGATACTCCCTCAACCTCTGAACATGCACGAGTCCTTGCTTACCAAAAATTCCACATATCCTAATCCACATAAAAAAGATTATTCCCACCTTGAGAAGCACCACCCTCTATCAAAAATGCACGACATTATGAAATTGTTTGCAGTTGTCCCAGCCAAACACTCAATCCCAAAAGCACTCCTTATTTCAAAAGGTCTTGGGGAGGAACACATTGATGCCCTCTAATTCCCACAAGAGGTTGACATATTAGTTGTTTCAGCTTAGGTATACCATGTGGAGAACATATCAAGACAATTCCATTCCATTATATTGTTCATATAATAAGATCAAAAAGCGGTGATCCAAGGACACATCTGACCCCCATATGTTTTGGGTAGACTTGATAATGTCTAAATCTGAAGGTATCTAGTTGGAAATTGTTTTGGGATCAACCTCATCCAGATTTGAACCCTCCATTGTTTGGTTTATAGATAAGGGAATTTGTCTCCCAAAATATGATCAGTTAAGGTTTTGATAAACGTGAGAAAATACCACTTGGGAAGATCAAGCTAAAATCTATGTTGGGGATATCACATATAACACAAAGTTATGTTTATCCAGTAAGACACCATATACAATATCCTGATTGAATGTTCCCAGTTCCATAGTCAAATGGAGGTGCCCATAACATTCCATTAGTGCTTGAAATACCCCAATAATGGAATGGTCAACATACTACATGGTGATAGTGTACCCTTTGACACATGAAAATTCAAATATGATAAGGTAGTTTTCTATAAAAGGGAATGAAAACAACCTACTTTGGATGATGATATAAAGGGTTTCCCCCCCCCCCCCAAAGACTTGAGGACTTCCCCTAAAAATCTTTTGAGTATGTTTTATAGTGACTATGTCCTCCCCAAAAGTATAGTTGAGGTTATAGACCTAATACTAGATGTACAAGACCCTTATATCCCCATCTACACTATAAAAGAAATTTTGATCTAAAATATCTTTGTAATGTATCTAATAGTAGGGGTTGATAATGTCTTTTCTCAGGACCTCTCACACCTAAACAGTGATAGATATTCCCCCAAAGTGTCGACTTCATTTGAAAATACCACCATAGACTGAGAGATGGAGGAAGAAGATGATGATCTCATGAAACACACCTCCCACATTCATGGAAGGCATATCTACAACCATTAATTAGCACAGAAAGTTAAATCCAGGAATATAAGAATACCTATGGACTACACTGATTAGTTCTTCCATGCCTCTCTTGGATCAAGATATGTGCATCTTATTTATAAAGAAATAACAATATGTGTTCTCTTAGAATTATATAGAAATGACCATACTGAATCTAGTTTTGGATACACACCATCTATCCCTACCTAATGACCATAAAAAATTCATGTAGGATGTGAGGAGGATGTACCCCTCTCTTTCTACTAATATAGAGTTGGAAGTTGTCAAATTGATCAAATCCGACTTTGTAGGAAAAATGAAATTCCCAAGATGGCTTGAAAACATCATCCCTATTAAGAAAAAGAAAGGGAATATTAGGGCCTACATCAATTTCAGGTACCTTA
Source organism: Viscum album (assembly GCA_963277665.1). Taxonomy (NCBI): domain Eukaryota; kingdom Viridiplantae; phylum Streptophyta; class Magnoliopsida; order Santalales; family Viscaceae; genus Viscum; species Viscum album. The sequence continues at coordinate 1,915,775,397 of OY728155.1, forward strand.
ATTAACACATCCAAAAGGATGATTTATCATTGATGATCACAAAACTCTTAATCAATGTAACAACCAGATACCCATACATTTATTTCATGTATAGGTATTTAGGGTTCAATCATATAAATATGGACACTGAATATGATGAATCCACTGCCTTAATATAACCCCAAGGGGTATTATACTATCAATTCATTCCCTTTTTCATAAGGAACACTGACATTACTTATCAATGTTCAATGCATCATATCTTCATGCCCTTATTGAGAAAAATAGCTGAATTTTTTGTCGACGACATGGTTGTCAACTCCCAGCAATGATGTGATCACTTAATAGATCTTCAATTGATATCAAAAAGATGTGAAATCATTGTATGAAGATGAATCTTTAAAATGTTTCTTTTGTATTAACATCAAGGAAGATATTTGTCACAGTGGTATGCCATCGTGTCATCAAGGTCAACCCAGATAAGACTAGTTTTATTTTATAAATTACATCCCCTAAAAATCTCAAAAAAAATGAGGGGGATCCAAGGGATCCTCACCTAAATTATACATTTCATAGCCAACCAAGATAGAAAATATCTCTCCTTAACCAAGATAATGATAAAGGAAGTGACCTGTCATTGGGAGAAAGAATACCATGAATCCTTTGAGAGTTTCTAGAAGTACCTATTTCACCCACTAGTCATTTCTCCACTAGTGAATGGAAAGTCACTCATTTTATATGTGACCTCTATGGAATGATCACTGGGCGTCCACATTGCACAAGATAATGATGCAGCAAGTGAAAAAAATCTCAACTACCTCATCTAAATGATGCTAGATAATGAGACATGATACTCTGATCTTGAAAAAAACTTCATCATACTCATAATTGTAGTGGAAAAGATGAGGAATTACTTACAGCACAATTAAGTACATCTGGTCAATATTATTGATCCACTCAAGTACATCCTTAACCCTCCTATGCTGACAGGGTGTATATCCTGATGGGTGGTCAATCTGCAACAATATGGCATTTAGTTCAAGAAACAAATGTTAGAGAAACGGTAATCCCTATATGATGTCCTTGTGGAACATACAACCTCAGAATTTACACTAGTGGACACCAATCTTCTGAATAATGAGGATTTATATACCCATGACAGTCCCCGAACATGGTAGATGTACATTGATGGCACCTCATAAAGTCTTATCAGCAGAAGGATGGAAAACATGAGACTCAATTCTGTTGGATTAGGGATTTTTTTGTTTTTTAATAAAAAATAATTTTTCCATACTCTTTCTCACTATTTGAATGAAACATGAACAACAAGGTAAAATACCAACCCCTTGTCATAATTTTGGAACTTTCCCTGTAGCTATAGATAGCCTACCTAAATATCAAAGGGGCTTCACAACTAGTGATAAAGTAGATCAATTGAGAATATTCCATTAAAAAGGAATAATTGTCCCCTATCACTAGCAACATCATGGGACTAATTATGGACTTCCTTTGGAGACCATGTTGAATGATGTTCCCTGACCGCAGAATGCTCGTATCGATGGATTGGCTAAAGTAGACACAGTCTTGGGTGACCCGAGTCAGGAGGAAGCGTTCTTCTATATCATGCATCAAAGAATGGTCTCATTGATCTTCATCTAAAATATTGAAAAAATCAATTAGGTCAACACCTCCTAAGTTCATGATTAACTGACATCCACCCATTGATAGTTTGATCCCTAATCAGTTTTCTCTAATATGGGACTCTTCTAACCAAACAAGCTAGAATTGAACTGATTTGATGGTGAGCAATGAAATTTACACTATGGGGTGGTATAAATGAGAAAAAATTCATCTAATGGTTAGGATTTTATGTAATCCTACACAGATGAATAGAATAAGGATATATTCTCTTCTTTTATTGAAGAAGTCCAAGTAGGCTCTTGTGGTTCTCATAAATCTGGGACCCATCAATCCCACCAAATCAGGAGGCTAGGTTACTACTGGAAAACGATGATATATTACCGCATGGAATTTTCCTGGAAATTTCATTAATTATAAATCCATGAAAAATTCATCCATAAACCTCCATTATTTCTACATTAAACAAAATATTTCTTCTCATTTTCCATGGAATGGATGTTGTAGGGCCATATCCCCCATTCGCAGGTAACCATTTCAAGTACATCCTTATTACTACCATATTATTCTAAAAATGGGCTGAGTAAATACCTATCAAGGAATTAAGGATGATTAATATCATCAAATTTTTAAATCCGATATTAAAACTGAGTTCATTTTCCCTCACACAACAATCATAGACAAGGACAACAACTTTTTTTCTACGGAATTGAAGAAACTATACCGTGAGCTCAACATCAAATCCAATCACTTGTTCAACTACCCTGAAGTTTCAAATTGACATATAAATTCCTTAAATTAGAATATATGAAATATAATATTTAATATTATGAATATGGACAAGAGTTCATGTTCGGAAAAGATCATCTATTCTATATGGCCCTAATGTAAAACCACACATATTGTACCCAATCAAATCCATATTCAGTAGTGTATGAGATAGATCTTGTGTTACCCATAAATTCTCATCTACCTTTACTCCAAATATATTATTGTGGAAGACTATTGTATGGTGAGAAATCATAGAAGTAGTTTGATGTATTGGAGAGTCATTATGAGAGTAGGTTACATACATTACATAGCCTTGATTCCCATTAGAATTGTATTGCATGAGTCTTCAATAAAAAGATATAACTACATTAATTTATTCAACTATAATTGGTATTGTCTCTCAAAACCCCAATGATAACAGGAATGTGGCCTCCAATGATAGATACCAAATGGGAAGGACCTTATATCATTCATAAGATATATCATAATGGAGACCACTAATTCACCACAATGGGTGGGAAACATGTCACACGCCCTACCAAAGAAATATTTCTTAATAAAAGATTTTAATATTTACCATAATGTATCTATTATCTTTAAAAAATTAAACTGCACAATATATCCTGTTCTGGTTTCATGCTGTTAAACTACAAAAAAAATCCAAGAAGAAATACGTTAAACTACACAAATTATCTCATCCTTACAGCAAGACAACAAACTACACAACATTCCTTGTCTGAGAAGCTAGACGTTAAACTGCATAGTATCTCTCATCTTGGTTTCATTATATTAAACTGCACAAAACATTCCATCATATAGGAATTTAATCTGTACAACATCTCACTTCCTAACCACATGATGTTAAATTGTATGAAGAACTTCCTCATTGTATGATGTTAAACTACATGGATTCCCAATGATTAATCATCATTTACATTGGGTGACCCACATCCTAACCACAACACATTAAAATTTATAGATGGAATCCTAATAGTAAGATGATAAACTTCATAACATTACTTTTTCTTAATGCATGAGGTTACAATACATGGAAAATGTTCTTACCTTAAGACTTTATATTGTACGATCGACATCCTATCTGCATGACACAAAATGAAATGGTTTTTATGAATAAAATATTTCTTAAGTCTTACCATCACATTATATGTTGCGACACCCATACCTCCATTGTTGGGTCCAGCAACAAAATTCCTCTTCTTTCATGTTGAGTCACTCACATCCTTACTGCATGATGTTCAACTACATGGTTGACTTCCTTTCCATATGAAAATAAACTACACGTGTTTCTAGGACTAAGTATGTCTATATTTTCATTATAATGTGATATTTTTGGGATTATTAGATCTCATATCCTGGTCTATCCACCATAGGATACAAAATTTTCTCATCCTTTTTCTAATTGACTACATGTAATGAGGAACCTTTTCCATTCCCTGTTTCTTACACCGTTCTTATCTAACATGAGATTAGGAATTTTTCTAATGGATTCCCTCTACATGACCAAGGAACACAATTTAAAAATAAGTTTATCATAGTCTTGAGTCCCCACCGCATGGCGTTAAAATGCATTGTTAATGTCTCTTAGATGATGTGAAACTACACATTCCTATGGACCTTGACTGAGAGTATCACTATTGTTGGTGTTGGACTCCCACCACACCTCCATTCAACAACTATATATGAATTGATTACTTACGTCATATGATACATAGTGACACCTATATCTCTAACCCTAGGTCAAGTCACAATAAAGAAAACATAAAAATTCCCCACTCTATGTGTATTGGTTATACATGAATTGGGAACCTTCTTCTAATAAAGATGAGTGGCTCGATTCCTATTACTATGGGATATGTAGTGATGCCCAGATCTTTATTCCTAGTACTAGCTACAAATATGCTTTTTTTCCTGATTTAGATCTCACTTCCTTACCTTATAACCTTAAATTACTAGGCTTCTAAGGAACTACTTTTGTCATTATTCCTTTCATCACATGATATGTAGTGATCCTATATCACCAATTATGGTTCTAGAAAAAAATAAGTAATGGGAATAATGACCACTATGAATATGGGTTTTTCCTACATAAATAGTTTATGATTCAAAAACTATGTTTGTCTTGATTCCAGTAATCACGATATATGTAGTGACATCTAGATCTCCAATCCTGGGTCCAACGACGATAAGCAATGAAAAAAATGCACCCAAACTGCATAATAATTGAATCAGATAAACTCATTTTTCCTATGAAATATTGAAATCTACATATTATTTTCCCATTAATGTAATATATCTTGACCACATTTTCATGTCATTTATCATGTCCTTCCCAGATGACGTTAAACTACAAGGAAAATGTCCTGGTCTTATGACATTAAAACTACACAAAAAATACATCCCTACTACATGATGTTAAAATGTGCATACAATAATCCATTATTTTCCTATATTAATGGACAAAAAGAGCTTTACCCCAATCAACTAGATTATGGGGTTCTTACTCCATCTTCTAAGAACCTTAATTCATAAATCACACTTCATATATTGAGTGTCTTAGGTTGTTGTAAATCTTATATAGCCCTTAAAAAGGGATACCTGACTTTAAGAAACCTTTTGTTGACTATGAATGTATTTTTATGGATCTTACACATTCTCATATTGTCATCAACCAAATGTGTCACTCTAAAAAAATGGATTCATAATCCTTATGAACCTTGATGTCACCATGGATGAACTCATCACCTCGGTGTGGTCTAGTTTATTCCTAGTATGATTATACCATATCATTACTCATAAATAAAGAACCTCATTCCGTGATATACAATATTTTCATCTCCCACTCAAAAAGATGTTAGAGTACTCTTGAACCTAGGGATTCAAATTAGGCCCTTTTGTAACATTCGCCTCATAATAGGTCTATGTGTGCTCTGACCTTAAACAAACTACACTTCAGTCAATGCTGAATGACCTTAAACTATATCCTTTGATGGTCCAAATAGTAAGACCTTAAACTCATAGAAAAAAATATAAAAAACATGTTAGGTTGAAAATCCTAAAAGGGATTCCTGAGAAAAACTCATGTATTATCTCATTGGAGTCTTCATCTCCAGAGTTTATGAAAAAATTTCAGACATAAATGAATAATTACTAAAGCTTATATGGCCTTCGTTTTATAGCTAGTGAATTCCAATATATGATCATAGACCCCATGATCTAAGAAAAAATTTAAAGTTATTACTTTTCACATCTCTTTTCTATGAGAACATGTTCACTAGGTGGTGACAAAACTTTTAGTGTGCTCAAAACAATATTAAATATTACACTTTAAACAATTCTCAATTCCTAATTTGAGGGTCTTGTGTCACTGTAAATATTTTGTGGCCCATATAAAAGGTTACCCTAATTATAGGGAACCTTTGTTTGAATAATCTGGTTTGCTTATACCTCCTGAATATTCTCAAATGCTCTTTAAAAAAATGTTCCACTCTACAAAAAGGGAATTCAAATCCTTGTGAGTCCTGACATCATCGTGGATGAACTCAATACCTCATTGTAGTATGGGCCATTACTAGTATAATTTTCCTATACCATCTTCATGACCCGAACAATTTAAACCATGATTTAGAATCCTCATAACGAGTTTATTCATGTGGATTTTACATCCTTGATGTTATGTCACTATTTTTTGTACCCTTCCTCAAATTAAAAATACGAAACTCCATTCCCGAACCATTTCATGGACCATAACTCATGATTCAAAACCACAATATTTGGGGCTCAGGCTCCACAAATGTGTTAAACTATCCTAGGGTCCTATAACCATTCCTCGAAAGATTTTTCATCATATCCTACATTATAATTTGGGTGCTTGATTCTTCATAACTCTTTCATGGACCATTGAAAAGAGTGGGGAAACCATTGTTTGATCATGCTATCAAACCACCGGGTTTTAGACCTACCAACCAGAGGTATACCTTTATTTCAAAAATGGCACGATAATACTTGTGATCCCTGGTAATACCATGGAGGAACCCAAAACCTCTTTGTGTTATGGGTAATCACCGGAATTTCTGCCCCATCCCATATTCCTCAAATAAAACTTCTGGGTTATAACTTATTCAACACATACTCCAACTGTATAGGTGGACTCAACATACCATGTATTTCCATCCTCAACTAAATCACCTTTATAAACATCCATTTATATTGTAAAAGAGTACAAGTACCTCTTTTTAGCATAATATTGAAACATAATGGCATTGACCTACCATTCAGTAGCATCTCCTCCTTCCATGAAATGAACTCTAGTCATTGGGAGCCCTAGAAACACCACAGAGGAACTCAAACCCATTTGGTTTCTTAGGTCATATCTATAAAGTATTTTTTATATTCCATATTCAATAAAATAATTTCTAATCTAAAATCCCATAAACTATAGTGCTAGACGGTTTGAGATAAAGCACCATAAACCGCAATGATTGAAGGTTCAGGCTAAAAGTCCCAAAACTATTGTGATAGAAGGTCTGAGATAAGTAAACCTAAACTATAGAACAATAGTCATTTAGTCTTCATTAATAAAAAAGATACTTATATTTTGAGGCCCACTGTATGGCCTTATCAAAAATCAAGTTATGGTTTCCTAGTCTATTGACTTTGGAAATAGATATATCACTCTCCCTCTGGGACATATATTATACCCAATTTATCATTTTTTAATCAAGTAATCTCAAAATTTCTGGAGAAAACCATTCAATGAGGAATCCCATGTTTGTGGACATTCATGAGCATTTCTCAAGAATAATCTATTATAATTTAAACATTCAAATCCAAGAATTCATGTTTACATGATATTATGAAATGGATAGGTATCATTTATTATTTATATAACATTAGTTTAGTAAAATTTCATGCACATCATGAATAAGAAAATTACTGGTTAAAAATATATAATGTATATCAGATCTATTCATTAATAGAATATATTAGGAGGGATCTCCACAATTTAGATCCTCTCCCAAGATTCAATCAAAACAAAAATAGACATTAATTATCAAACTATAATAAAATTAGATCACCTGAGGTTCCCAAGTCATCCAGAGTCTAGTGGGAATCATAAATTGAATAATGATGTGTTTCTCTCCATGAATATTATTATTCCACCCTTAGAATAAAGGAATCAATCAACGTTGACCAATATTGAACTCTCTTTTTTGTGGATTCTAGTGATTATGATGACGTCAAAAGTTAAAACTTCAAGAAATCTAGGATCTAATCATACTACCATATTGGCATGGTTTAGAGATCTATTTTGACTTGTAGAATAGAATAAACTAGAAACTCTATTTGGATGCATCTGAATATTACTTGAAAAACATTTCTGAGGAAGTATTATCACCAATTTTGTGAAAGTCCCTCTCACTGGCATTCAATTCTTGCCACATTAGGATGACTTTTCACATGATTTCAAACAAAAAATAATGTTCAAACATTCCAACACACAAATATTGAAATAGATAATGAATATGTTCATATGGATCATAAAATATTCTAAAAGGAGTCTTTTAACACACCATAATTTTTTGAATTTTTTTTCGAATTAACTATACCATTTTGATATTTGTTTTCATGAAGCACTGAATATATATCACTTCATATTAAAGAAATTTTTATTATCTTGTGATATATGCAACGCCAAGTTAATGATTCACTGCACACAACATAAAAAATGGTCTAATCTATATAGAACACCAAGGTTAACTTGTGTAATATGCAATAATGACTTTTCTTGGTGACATGCATAACACGCAAGACCGAGGTTTACCAAAAATTAATATATTATTGAAATACGATTATTTAATATAATAATATAAAACCCTGAAGTTAAATAAGAGGTTACGAATAGTATTAACTAATTTATGAAAATATTTTTTTTATACAATATAATATGAATTCATATATCACCAATTAATTATAAATGAAGATGAAAACTGATTGAATATAAAAGGAAATATTATTATGGTCACAAAGATATTTTACCCTCATAAATTAAATTTTAATATATGTCTTCTGATTAACTAAGTGAAACAATCATTCTACACAAAAAATTGACTTCACATACGTAACATGAAATACCGAGTTTCTAGAAAACATCATTTTATTGTTATAATTATTTAAAAAAGTCAATTATAAACCAGCCATTAAAAAATAGTTATATAAATAGTATTATCTAATTATAAAATATTTTTTATAATTTTTAATATAAATAAAACATATTACTAATGAAAGATATCATTTTTTAAATTCCTTTTATGTTTATAAATAATGTTTTTCTCGAATGAGCCGCTTTTAAGATCCTTCTGTGAAAAATATTATAATTAATTTTAAGTACATTTTAAAATATAATTTGATAAAATAAAATTTATTTTTTAATTATTAATTTCAAAAATATTCTAGGGTGAATTTTTTGGATTTTTTTGAGAAACAGCTTTTTTTGATGAATAGTTAAAAATACTATTTTTTAAATAAAAACTCTCTTTGGTGTAATTAATTATTAATTTTAAATGATATAATAATTTTTTAACATAAAATTAGATAAATATAACATCTATTAATACAATATAATTCATTATAATCAATTTCACTTTGAAATTGAATATAAAATCTTAAAAAACTTTTGAACTTATTTCTACTTTAAAAAACAGTAACTTCATCCCGTTCGTGGGATTAAAATTAGTATTAAATATGATGCTTCTGTGAATTGAATATAAAAAAATTACATACACCATGTTAATAAGTTAAATATTTTTATTCTAATTAGATCGTGTTGATTTTCGCCCAAAATTATTAGTAAAAGTGATTAAAATTAATCACATCGTTTATGGCCAAATTAAGCTTAATAAAGGATTAAACCTTAAAATTAGGGGACAAAATGATCTATCCAATTTTCCAAAACACATTGGATGTCAATATTTCGTCCATAAAACTTAAATTTTTGAGTCTTTTTTTAAGTCTTTCATTAGGTAATAACATGTGTACACCTCACTTGTTTCTAAATCTATGTTAGTCATTTCCCTTAATTATAACAGGCCACCACCCCTGCCCACATACACACACCTCTAAAGATCCTTTTATCACACAAAATCTACTAAATTAAGCTCCCAACTTCCCACCCTTCCTCCTATAATACTTACATTGGGTAGAAGGAAACTGAAGGATGCCTTTTGACACAAACCAAAAGGTGTTACCTATTTAAGATGTAACATCTCCTCTCAAACTCCTTTCCTCTATTTTACTTCTCCAACCATTCACTCTATTTATTATATTATTGTATGGAAAAAAATTATCAAAAATATAATATGATGTTTCTATGCTATGGGTTATACATACACTTATAAACACCTCTATCTAATGGATAACAAGCATAATGTTTCTGTGTACGATGAACTACTACCTCCCAAAATGATGACGGTTCATTTTTTCATTAACAACAACCTTGATGTCCATTATGATGGAAATTATGTTTATATATGACTTATATTATATTTTTATTTATTTAAATTCTTTATTCCTTTTATAATATATAACTATTTTACTTTTCATTTAGTGTAAATACGATAATTTCGTTTGAGGAAATGTGGACTACTGCCCCCTAAAAGTGACATGATTCGTTCATACACAACATGGATTATATTAAGGATGGATTTAGTGAATATATATGATATATATTATAAAATAAATCTACTATAATAATTATATTTAAATATACATATATATTTCTTTTTATTTCATTCTTTCAATACGATAATTAAAACAGAAATAGTGTTCATGCATACGTACGGCTTACCATCTCTATGAATGGTGTATTCCATTTTATACTTATTTTATATATATTGTTATAATATAAATATAATTGATATATAATATATTTATATCATTATTTTCGTTCCTGAAATCATGATGTTTTTATAAATACCAAATATATTAAAAATTAAGGCACATGGGAAGAACATAGTAAATATTAACCGAAGTGACCCCTTAACATATGATTGTTAACAAGAGGATAATATGAGGTAATAATAAAAACATATATGTTATTTGTATAATAATATTATTATATAAAATATTTATAATAAACTTAAATTTTTTTATATGAGTCTTGTATGAGTATGAAGAGAGTCAAGAAACAATGTAAGGGGATTTCATCTCACCTTTTTATTCCCATGAGATACATGCTATGTTCACCACTATTTCCTTTTGTGTGGTATATGAATTTCCCAAATTTTATTATATTTATATTATACCAGAAATTATTATTATTAACATATCCATTTTATTATCTTCCATTCATAGGTTTTATGTTACAAAATATACCAAATCAGTAAAAATGTTTTGTCTTAATTTCCCTTCTTTGAGACTCATCTTTTGTTATGCACCTAAACTCATTTTCAAAGTGTATATACTTAAATTTTACATGTTATATCATGAATATAATTATTTTAAGGATATTTTAGGTATCATTTAGTTTCCTTTTCTTACATGGAGAGTATGATCCCAAGTTATAACATTATAAGCGATTATTTACACAATCTCATCGATTTTTGAGATGATCTACGTTTATGATTACTTTTATGAATTATTATGTTCGATGTCTCGAGAAATTCATGAAATTTGTTATCATATAGTTATTCATACTATATTCTTGTAGAGGTAACATATCTACTCTTTAGTAAATAATATAGTTAAGAAATGTTTTATAAGAAAGCCTGACTTTAATCTCTCTTCAGTCAGAAATCTATGTTCCTTCAAAACCATATTTTCTAAAAATAATTTCCAATAATATTATATTAATATATTATGATAATTATAATAAATTTTTACCATTTTTTTCTTTTATTAATGCTTTGATATGAATATTTGTTTCACTTTCTGAATGAGTTAATTTTCTAACATATTTATCGTGCCAAAGGAATGTTATTTATTACCTCGTAAGACATGTATGGATTATTTTGTCATCAATCCATTGAATATTTGTTTTTATTTTTAAATTTTATTCTTTTAGGAAATTTTTTTTGAAATATATTTTCAAGTAAAATATTTTTCAAAATTATTTCAATATTTTTTTCAAAGTTTTTCAATGTTTTTTTGAATAAAAAGGTTTTTAAAATGTTTTGATGCTTATTTTATAAGTTTTCAATGAAAATGGTTTTTAGTTGATTTAATGTATTCCTTTTATGTTTTAAAGGTATTTTCTAGGAATATTATTATCAAATGGTTTTATGTATTAAAATTAATTTTTCATAAATAAATTATATTTTCCTCAAGAAATTTTTTTGAAATATATTTCAAAATTATTTTCCACATAAGATAAAATCTATTGATGTTACTCATTACCTTCAAGGAAATTATCTAAAGGTTAAATTCATATGCTTTATATGAATGAGTTATTATCAATGTCATAGTTTTTTGAAACCCTTTTCTCTTTCATGGGTTTCATTCTTATGAAATTTTATTCTCTTTCATGGGTTATGTGTTTGTGAAATAAGTTTCTCATTCACGAGTTGTGATTTTGATGAAATTATTATGAAACCTATATATTTTCAATAGATTTTGATATGTTTACATGCTTATGATACACATTTAATTGCACGGGTTAAGATGTTATTCTTTATTATTTTGGGTAACATTTATTTAATATTTCACTATGAGATTTGTGGGACAAATATCTCCCTAAAATGCATTGGGTAAAGATTTATATCTAATGAGAATGAATTAGATGGTCTTGGGAGTAAACTGTGACTACTACGATGGCCATGGGCGTGAACCATCCATACCAATATGGTACGAGGAGTGAACTCAATCTACTAATATGGCCATGTGAGTAAACCATGACTACCAAGATGGTGTGGTGAGTGAAACCATACTACAAAGAAGTTCTCGGAATCAATGCCTTGGTAACCATGGAAATCATATTATATTCTTATATGTCTTCCACAATCCCATGTTTTATTCCTATGTTATGATTTCATGGTTTATGTTATTTATTTTCTTATGATTCATTTATTATTAAATTCCATGATTTATTACATGATTCATGTATATGATATTGGATATGAAGGGTTTGATCTTCTTTTCTCAGGATCTTGTTCTCATACCCTTATGATCATACTTATTCTTACATATCTCCCATATTTACCTTTACTGGGAATTTGAGCTCACACTTTCTTATATTTCTTTTCCCTAGGTTATGAAGATAGGTTTTATCTAGGAGTACTAAAGGTGGAGATCATTATTGGAGATGCTGATGATCTTTCACATGGATAGAAGATTTTTTTTCTATGTTTGTAGAGAAATTAAACTATTATGGTCCTTGGGAAAGTATTTTTGTAATGTATAGAATATTCGTATAAAACGATGTAAAATACATGTATGTTAAGCATGTGTCACTATAGTTAGTATAAAAATAATGGTTTAGTCAACCTTTGGAGACTATGACAAGAAAACTTTAGTGATATCCCTAGTTATATCTTTAAGGACATCCTTAATTATATCTCTAGGGATGTCTCTAAAGATAATTATAAGGATGAGTCAATGTTTAGAAAAATGACCTCAAACTTTGGTAAAGGGTAGAGTGAGTGGTTTCCTAGAAATACATCCATTTATGGATAATACAGGTTGGTTTGGCTCTAAGAAAATGTTCCTAGGGGTAGCAACTCCAACATGATGTTCCAAGACAGACTCGAGGTAATTTGGTACACAATAATGGGCCTTGCTTCACACCTGTTTTGAAAATATTAAGGGATATGCTTTGGAAATTCACAAACTCTTCAAAAAGCATCATGTAGTATTTAAATATATGTTGGATTTTAATATACTAAGCTTAACCTAGGGTGTCATATATAAAATTACATTTCATGATTTAGAAATCTTATAAGTAAATATCTTCATGACTATGTGGCTTTCTAATATGATAAGTAATTATCACACTATGCTCTTAGTTATATTAAATGGGGGGGAACTTGATGAAATTGGATTAATATTGAATGTGATGGATGATTTTTTGATGAGATTTCAAGTCGGATGATCACTGGAGAGAAAGATGTTGTGATCGTACCAAATCCGTTTTCAGGGAACATGATTAACAACTTGTACCTTAACCAATTCTCAGACTCACCAAGGAAGAGAACAAAGGATTTTTCTGAGTGTTAGGGTAGTATAGACCATTGAGGAAATAATATTTAGTTTCCTTTATATCAAGAATTTTGAAATAATAACCTAATTATATGTGTTAGAGGAACAAGAATATGTTTAGAATGTTGAAAATAAGAACACAAAGCAAGTGACTATAAGGGTAAAGTGAAATGTTTTGTTAATGAAATGGATGATATTATTTTCCTCCCTAAGAAATTATCAAATTTTAATTTTTTTATGTGTGGATAAAATGGTCATTATGAAACTAAATTACCCTAGAGTAAATTTCCTAACGATTATCAGCAAGTTGGTGCAAGTAATGGTTACATTGTTGATGATGAAGAGACTACATGTGAAATGTAAAAGGAAAGAGGTATTGTGTAATAGGATGTGGTACCATGATAATGGTATATGAATTTAGTGTAATAATCAATGTTTATATGTATTTGGATTCAAATATTAGGTTATATGAATGATAAAATATGTTAGGGTTGTTATTCTTATTTATTTCAATCAGTATTTACAGGTTTATGTAGAATGTTCTCGATAGACTAGTGGAGTGATTTAATAACAATGTGATATTATGACTAAGGGAAGGTAACCCATAATATGTTTTTATGTTAAGATAATTTTTTCATGAATAAGTAAATTGGACGGTGCTAATTACAATGGAACTAAGCAAGGAAATGCTAATAGGTGGGTTATGTTGTCATTGATGATGATTACAACATTTTTTGGTTTTAAGGGATATACCTAGTATACTTTGGAATAAGTGATAATGAATTCCTTTAAAAAGGATTTATGTTAATTAAGGTTGTTAATATGTTTTAAGGGAATATATGATAATGGTATTCACATGTTTAGAATGTAGAAAACAAGTGGTACTTTGGGATATATGTGGGATCATTGTTAAGCCGATTTCATTACTTTCTTTCAAAATATTTGTATTTACATCTTTTAAAAGGGATATATGGTTAACCATTCATGAAAATTTAATTTAAAATTAATAAGAGGTATTTATGTATTCAGGATATATTAAAAACATTGGATAAAACGATATTGTTTTATTAAACTTATTTCAAGGATTTCTATTATATATATTATAGAAATTATATTACTATGGTTTTAGAAAATGAAATTATATATATCGGGTGACAACCAATCATGTCCATCGAGGTTGCGGGTCTTAAACCCATGACCAAAGGATCGCACCAACCACAGGCCTATACGATGTCCTGGTTTATGTACAATTAATTTTTATGAATAGTTATTTTTGATGAGATGGTAGTCTTACTTTTTATGTTTAGATATTAATGTATTAACCATTTTGATTTTTTTAAATAGTTTTACATAAAAAGTTATACTTTTAATTCTTTCATTGGCCTTAATATCTGCTAAAAAATATTTTAGTTCTTGGGGCATCAAAGTTAATTTCTTGGAATCCATTTCTTGAGGTAATGGATGAATTGGACATAGATAGAATCACAACAAAATAATGAATTTTTTTTGTTTTCCAAGTACATAAAAGATTACTAATTGATATGATAATGATAAAAAATGAAAAATGTGTTTTCCTAATAACATAATTTTTTGTTGAACATATCAATTTTTAAATTGTTACAAATTTACGACTTTGAGGTTCTCATCTTTTTTTACCATTCATTTGTTTTGGATTGATGACCTCAATCACTACCTAAAATTTTTTGCACTTTTCCTTGATGTCTAATCTTCACTCCCAATAAATATTATCTTATGTAAAAACCTAATTATAAGTTACTTTGGGTAACCTTTATGGTTCAAACATTTCCTTTTTACGGAAGAGTTAGTATTCATTTTTATAGAATTTGTTTCTATGAACAAAAAATTCGAGTATATTAAACCTTTTTGATATTTTTAGAATTAATTAAACCTTTTTGATATTTTTCACTTCATGCAACACTGAACATTGAACATTATATATTAAAACACCATTTTTGTCTAGTGTTATATGGAATACCAAGCTAATCATGCAATATACACAACATAAACTTCGGCCTTCTCTACATGTAACACCGAGGTTATCTTATGTTATACAAAACAATGAATTCCCTCGATGACTTAGGTAACACGCAAGAATGTGGCATACCGAAAAATAATATATTATTAAAATATTATTATTAAATATAATAAGATAAAACTATGGAGTTAAATTAGATTGTATGGATAGTATTAACTAATTTATAAAAATATGTGGTTTATACAATATAATATGAATTCATAGGATACTAATTAATTATAAATGAATATGATAATAGATTGAATATAAAAGGAAATATTATTATGGTCACAACTCTATTTTACCCTAATAAATTAAATTACTATTTATGTATTTAAATTCACTAAGTCAAACACTTCTTTCACGTGGATCATTGGCTTGGAGTATGTTACACAAAATACTGAGTTTTTATGAAGCATTGTTTTATTGTTATAATTATTTAAACAAGTTAGTTATAACCTAGATATTAAAACATTGTAATATAAATAGTAATAACTACTAATAAAATATTTTTATACTTTTTTATATAAATAAAACAAGTTGATAATGAAATATATTATTTTTTTGGTAATGTCCTTGTATATTTAAAAATATCATTTTCTCAAATAAACCTCTTTTAATGTCTTTCATTGAAAAATAATAAAATTCAATCTATATAAATTTATAAATTGAATTTAATAAAATATGATTCATTTTCTAATTCAAAACATTGAAATTATCATATTTAAACTATTTAGTATTTTTCTGAGAAACTTCATTTTTTATTAATAGTGAAAATATAGCTTTTTAGTTAAAAAATGCCTTTTGTTTAATTAATTATTAATGATAAAGTATTTTAATTTTTTTAAGGTAGCATTAGATACATAGTAAATGTATTAATAAAAATTAATTCATTATAATCCATTTCACTTTGAAATTTAATATAAAATCATAATAAACTTTTGAACTTCTTTCTACTTTAAAAACCAGTAACTTCGTCCTGACTGCGGGATTAGCATTAATATATAATTTGCCACTTCTATGAATTGAATTTAAAGAAATTTACAGACACCATTATAATCATTATAATATTTATATACTAATTATATCGTGTTTATTTTTCACCAAAATGATTAGTAAAAGTGATTAAAATTAATAATAGTGGTTAAGGCCAAATTAAGTGTACTTAGGGACTAAACCTTAAAATTAAGGCCTGAAAGGATATATCCATTTTTCCAACACCCATTTTCTGTCCATATTTCATCAATATAGATTCAATTATTTAGTTTTTTTGTTTTTTATGACTCTTTTTATGTAATAGAATGTGTACACCTAACTTGTTTCTATAAAATTCCAAGTGAGTACTTTCCATTCCCTATAAAAGGCCACCACCTATACCCACTTCCTCAAACCTCTCAATCCCCTTGGATCGACCAAAATCTACATAAATAAGCTCCCAAAATTCTCTCTCTTACTCCTATAGTCCATAAATTCTTAAGAAGGAACCTCAGGGAAGCCTTTTGGAACAAACCAAAAGGAGTTACCCGATTAAGAGGCAACGTCTTCTCTCAAGCTCCTTTCCTTTATTTTTCTTCTCCACCCCTCAACTATATTTATTACATTATTTTATTAAGAAAACATTATAATCAATATAAAATTACGTTTTTTTGATATGTGTTTACATACACTTACACACACCTCCATCTAATGGGTAACAAACATACTATTTTTTTGTGTGGAAAAATACTGCCTCACGAAACGATGATTGTTCCTTTTTCCATTACGACCAATAATTGTGTCCATTATGATGGAAGATATGTTTATATATGTCATATATTATATTTATTATTTCTTAAATCTTATATATTCCTTTTACAACACATATATTTTTAGTTTTCAATTGGTGTTAATATGATAATTTCTCTTGAGGAAGTGTGGACGACCATCCCCTCAAAGTGATATGATTCATTCATACTCTACATGGATTGTATTAAGGATGTCTTAAATATATATATATATATGATATGATATAATAAAACTAATTTAATAACTAAATATATATATATATATCATTTTCTTTCGTTCTTTCAATAAAATAATTAAAACATAAAGAGTGTTCATGCGTACGTACGACTTACTGTCTCCATGAATGGTGTATTCCATTTCATACTTATTTATGATATAGATTTTTAAAATATAAATAAACTTTATATATAAGATATTTATGTCATGATTTAAATTTTCTAAATCATTTTCTAATTATAAATACCAAATATATAACAAATTAAGAAACTTACAAAGAACAGAGCGAATATTACCTCAGGTGAAACCTTAACATATGATCACTAACAAATAGATACTATATGGACATAATAAAACCATATATGGTATTATGTATATTAATACTCTTCTTTAAAATATTTATAATGAACATATATTTATTATACAGGAATATTGTATGAGTACGAAGATATTCAAGACACAAGGTAAGGGGATTTCATCTCACTCTGTATTCCCATGAGATACTTTCTATGTTTTCCACTATTTCCTTTTGTATGGTATATGTAATACACTTTATTATATTCCATATATATTATACCAACATTTATGGGTATCAAAATTTCCATTTTAAGAACTTTCCTTCAGAGGTTTCAATATTCAAAAGTTACCAAATCTATAAAAATGTTTTCTCTCAATTTACCTTCTTTGAGACTCATGTTTTGTTATGCACCTAAAATATTTTTTAAGGTGTATAAAAATTAATTTTATTGGTTATATAATGAATATATTTATTTCAATTAAATTTTAAGAATCATGTAATTTAATTTTCTTTCATTGAGGTTATGATCCCAAGTTACCATGTTATAAGAGTTTATTGAGACAAACTCATAACTTTTCAAGATTGTCTACATTTTGCTTCCATTGATTAATTCGAAAGTTACATATCTCTATAAATTCATTAAATTTATTGTAATATAGTTATTCATGCTATATTATCTTAGTGGTACCATTTTATACTCTTTGGTATATAAGATATTAAAGAATTTTTTTTTAAGAAATCTCAACTTTACCCTCTCTTTGGTTGGAAAACTAAGTTCCTTAAAAACAATGTTTTATAAAAAGGGTTTACAAGAATATTATACTAATATATTATGATCATTAAATTAAATTTTTACCATTTTTTCTTTTAACAATGTTTTCAATGGAATCCTCTTGTCTCTTTCAAAACAAAGAAGATTTCTATCCATTTTACCATGAAAAAGAAATTTTCTTTTTACCCCATATGACTTCTATGGATTTATCCATTATCAATCCTTTGAAAATTTCTTTTCAAATTTAAAGGTTTTATTTTTAAATGTTTTTTTAAAATAAATTTTCAAGGAAAATTGTTTTCAAAATGTTTTTAAGGTTTCATTATAATTTTTCGATGTGTTTTCAATGAAAAAGGTTTTTAAATTTCATTGAATCATATTTTATATGTTTTCAAAGAAAAAGGGTTTTCAAATGATTTAGTGTATTATTTATATGTTTTAAAGTTATATTCTACAAAAAAAATTAACAAATGGTTTTATGTTTTAAAAATAATTTTTCGGGGAAGAAATTATATTTTACTCAAGAAAATTTTTCTAAATGATATTTCAAAATTATTTTACATCTAAGATAACATCCATTGATATTAATAATTACCATATATAAAATGGTCTATATTTTCATTTCAAATACTTTCTATTAATGGGTTATTCTTACTATCTTGGTCTTTATGAAACTCTTTTCTCTTTCACGGGATTTATGTTTATGAAATATATTTCTCTTTTATGGGTTATATGTTTATAAACTCTATTTCTCTTTCATGAGTTATGATTTTGATGAAATGATTATCAAAACTGTATATTTTCTGTAGGTTATGATATGTTTACATGTTTATGATGATCATTTAATTTCATGGGTGAATATGTGATTGTTAATAATTTTGTGGAACATGTATGTATGATTTCAATATGTGGCGGGTGGGGAATATATCTCCCTCCAATGAATTGGGAAAGGATTTATATCTTTTGAGATATACTAAGATGGTCTTGGGAGTAAAACATGACTATTAAGATGTCCATCGGATTGAACCATGACTACCATGATTGTATGGGGAGTGAACATATACTACCAATATGGTCTTGGAAGCAATGACTTGGATACTAGGGAGATCATATTATATGCTTATGTGTCTACCACAACTCTTGTTTTATTTCTAGGATTTTATTCCATGGATTATTTTATTTATTTCATTATAATTCATGTCTTATGAAGTTCCTTGATTTATTCCATGATTCATATATATGATCTTTGATATGTAGGGTACGATATTCTATTTTCATGATCATATTATCATACCCTTTTTATCATAATTATACTTATAGATATCACTTATTTACCCTTACTAAGAATTTTACATCACCCCATTATTATGTTTATTTTCCGTAGGTTATGAAGAAAGGTTTTATGTAGGATTAAAAAAAGTAGAGATTTTTATGGGAGATGTTGAAGATGTTTCACCAGGATATAAGACTTTGTTTCCAAGTTTCAAAGGACACTAAAGTATTATGGTTCTCGGGCATGAATTTCTATAATGTATATAATATTCATCTAAAATTACGTAATATCCATGTATTTTAATCTTGGTTCACTATAAGTCTCAGTAATTTGGGAATGAATATGCTTCTAGATCAGCATGAACCATGTTTGAGCTTCTCTGTCAACTGGAGTGGGTTAAAAAAAGGAGTAACAATCAGTTGAACTGATGAGGAAGTAGGAGGAGAGGCCCCATATACTCTTCCCTCAAAAGAGGTATCATCTTCTACCTACATAGAAGGACCATATTCCTCAAACAAATCTCCCACTCTAATGGGTTGGTCATTGTTGTATGAGAACGTTTCCTCGAAGACTTCCCTAATTCTTCAATTAGAGCAATTTTTACACAAGAAAGGAGGTCAGTGATGAAAATGGATTGTCCACATGGAAAATATTTAGTTTGTCACACCAGTAGGGTAGGCTTCTACCCATGCATGGGCATAATAATTTGATAGAAAGATGGAAGCATCAACATGTGGAAGATTGATCTTAGTATTGGTGTCTTCATGCAATTAATATCATCCAGAACTAGAAGACGATCTCAGGGTGTATCCCTCCCCCCACACCGAATAAAGGGAGAGAAGAAACCCTTTCAACGTATGTGAAATGTGAAAAAAAAACTAATAAGGGGTATATGGACTAAAAATGATCAGATCATCAATCATGGGCATAAGAACCTTGTCCTGAAGGGAAATATTTTTTGAACTTTCATCAATAGAGCCTCCACCATTATCAATAATTAGACCCATCAGTGCATGATAAGGCCTGAAATAGAAGTGATCAGGTTTTATCAACACATCGTAAACCTCGTTAGTGTTTAATGACATGGCCTCAACTGCGTATATGTTTAGAATCATTGGAAGAAATAAGAAACTAGGGATCTGAGTGGCATTATAAAATCCATTGTAGTGAAAAATTTTCCCCTATCTAGAAAAATTAAGACTGAAAAGGACCAAAAATACTATAGGGTATTATTTGATTCTATATGTTTCCTAAGAGGTAGTAAAGGTGTTCAATAGTCAGTACTAATATATTTAGGGTTTGTCCCTCATCTACATATTCTGCCATCACTAGTATACTTACTCAGGTTCCTAATCATGTGTCCCCAACTAGGAAAATCCACCCATTTAGGAACATGTTCATGAAGACCACCATCCTAATGTTTGGGGATATCTTTAGATTCACCCAGTAACCTCATCTGTTATGATATTTGGTTTCCCTAATGGCATAGTATAAACTAGTGTTATCACAAACCGTTTGAGAATTGAACTGGGGAGGGTAAATAAAAACCATCCAAACTCTATTGTGATAAAGGAAAATTTTGATCCAATATTTGAAAGAGATGAGTGAGAATATAGTCAAAAAAATTATTAAATTTTAATTCATGATATTGAGAATATCCCTCACCAAATTCTATACTTTTAAAAGGTACATCCCAGACATCTGCGGCATGAAGTAACACATCAAATAGCTCTCTAAGAGGGAATATACCACCTAGTCGGTAGATATCATAGAGGATGATTCTTACATTTCCATGGGATTGATGAAATGATTATGTTTTAGGTCACCAATGACAAACCATTTCTCTAAGAAAATCATACTGGTGATAAAGATGAATTTTCAACCACATACTGCTTCCTAGATATGTACATTGTATAGTTGGTCGGAAAATTATAAAAAGATCTACCTAATCCAGAATGGACATTAAAATTAAATAGAGAAGATTATACCATGTAAAAAATCTCTTTTTGAAATCTATTCATCAACTATGTTTGTCAAAGAAGATACAAATATGATTGAGTAACTCTAAGAGATGGGTTAGTGGGTGAGGTCGCACCCATATAGACCCATAGGGGAGTTCTCCAACATATAAGACAACCCTGAGAATGTATTGTGGATAGTTTTTTGTCATCATAAATAATTATCTTAATGAAATCAAGAGAAGTTGAAACCAAGTGATATAGAAGATTTTAGTCCAGATAAAGAATATATACATCATCTAGTAACCGAAATCCATATATGGTAAGTCGATTTGATAAAGGATGGTTATGGAGGTTTAAAGGGAGAATCCTTTTAAAAACATCATTTTCATAATTCAAATGATATTGAGGGGTTGGAATTGTGATTACTAGAAATAATTTCCCTTTTGATAGTTATGGTAGAGGAAATATGATGAGAGTATTAATCCATCTGAACAAAAAATATGTGGCATCTGTCAGAAAGATGAAAGAAAAAAACTTGTGAAGTGAAATGAATAATTTTAGTGGAACCATGTGTGTAACATGAATCATCTAATGTATTACTAATTACATGAATGATTCATGAATCGCCTAGCTGCTAAAATATATAATTGATCATATAAACCCACAAAACATCATGCAACCTCTCAATATTTCATAAATCTCATGATCACATGACCCTCACATGGTCATGCAATTCTCATAATAGTTGAGTAGCCATGCGTCCAAGCAATTTGGCATAGTGAAACCATCAAATAAAATCATGAATCTATATAGCCAAGTTTCATCAAATTTTTATGGATGTATTTGTGGTTAGTTTGATCATGTTTGGGGAAAAGAAAGTCTTTCTAAGTAGTTATCCCTTAAAGATCTTGAGAACGGATCTCGTG
Source organism: Viscum album (assembly GCA_963277665.1). NCBI lineage: Eukaryota > Viridiplantae > Streptophyta > Magnoliopsida > Santalales > Viscaceae > Viscum > Viscum album. Next base: position 1,915,798,259 of record OY728155.1, read on the forward strand.
ATTAGTTCTTACATAAGGTCTTCTAAGGGATTCATCCAATGGAGGTAGATATCAAAATCTTTGGGAGTTGAGGAGCTGATTAATGAGACTCCCTTTATTCCCATATTTATAGTTACATCCACGGAATACTAAAAATTTCTTATAAGACTATGTGTTACCCAATAAATTGATTTGCGATAGCCCCAAAGCCTCAGGCTTGCATTTAAATTCCTCAGAACTGATCCCTTGTCCCTACCAACATCGATCCTGAATGGATGAATATGTTTATTACATCTAAATTAGAATTGTAAAAACAGCCATGTAAGAAATACCTAAATATTTATATTATTTTCCCTAAAAAACAATGGATGGAAAGGTATCCCAGACAAGCAGATCGTGTAACCTGCCAAAGGATACATGATCACATGACTTGTAGAAGGTATGGTGAATGTCGAATTCACAACACATAAATAGATATAAGATCTCATAGATCCCCAATGATAAAGCCTCCATTTTCTTCCAACATCATCCAAGAGATTTACTACTCTTTCGATGGTAGTCAGATTAGTTCCTTTGGATCATGTGACTTGTGAGTCATAGGTCACTTGGAAATACATCCAAAAATACTTGTAAAATAATTGATTAAAATATACTAATAAAGGGAGCCCCTTATTTTCATAAACATTCACAAAACATGCCCATGTGGGTTCACATGATACCACCGAATCACTATTTATATGTCAACCCTTTTGGGGAAGAGCGTGTTGGCATGTCACCCATGTCATAGGAAGGGTCTCAGCCATCTCTTGATGGTCCTACACTCTCTTTCCATATCCAATGACAAATATATGTTTTGTAAATGATGATGCTCATGTATCACCATATTACCCTTTTCTCATGTAATACATCATTGATAGGGAGAGTGATTTTCTTCGACAACACTCATAGAAACCCTTAACATCCCCATTCCTTGTAAAATAAATAAAGAAATAAAAATGGAAATGAAGGGAGATTCTTTTATGGGGAGGATACACTAATATTATGTTATTAGGGTTCTATTCCCTGATTGATCACCATTTATCATGCAAGTCCCCCCTCGACAATCCATCTTGATCTCATGATGCCCCCCCGGAAAGTCCCATTTGTGTTTTACAAGGTCCCGGACAAAGCATCGCAGATCATGTGAAAGCCTTTCGACATGCATCCTAATTTTGAAAATGTCCCAAGACATGTCATCCTAAAATTGTAAAATCTCATTAGATTTTACATATGATTAGGATATACCTCTTTTATTAACCAAAATCAAATAAATGGTGCATTGACAGGATGATACCATGGTCATGGTATGTCATGAAACACCTACGATGGGATTTCATGAGGAATGTAAGATTAGATTCCTCCACCAACTCCATCCTAGATTTTAAAAATACACATCGCATAAAGAGGTGTATAATTTGAGAAGTTAGGACTATAAATACCCATCCACTACATGAATAAAATTAGTATTTTTATCTATACACCAGCACACCCAGTCATCATAGAATACTTCTTAAATCATCCAATATCATGATCGCAAGGTCTTCCACTAGGTAAAAATCAAGGCAATACCATGCAGATCATGCGTCATGCATTGGAACATCACGTGATCACTCAGAGATCACATGAAGGTCCTCTAGTGGGTTATGAAATGGTCATCTGACATATCTATTGAATCACGTAGGACTTAAACAATCTAACACTGAACATTTATAAGGCACATATGCTTAAAAACAAGAATAAAGGCTAAAATATGGGAGACTTATGCAAAGAACATATTTGGAAGTCTTCATGTGCTTCGTTAGACTCGTCCAGATCATAATATAGTATTTAAATATGTTTCTCATGTCATGTGGTGTCCCATTGACATATCATTTAGATCTTGTGATGTCCATCAGACACTCCAAGAAAGTCACATGACACCCTCTGAAAATGCAATTAGATTCTTGAAAAACCCTCGAGATTCCCATCAATATCTTATGATTTCCTTTATAATTGACACACAAGATACATGGAGAAACCAGTGTGTATCATTTGGGTCTTGCGAAGGCCTCCAAGATTACCAGCCAAATCGAGGAACCCGTTAATCATTTCATAAATTTCCCATGATGGAACTATGACATCACAAAATATATCTTGGGACTTCCTTTGGAAATGATAGATATGTCTTTTGATGTCCTCGAGACATGTCTTTTGAGATCATCTACAGGACTCCATGATAATTGACAAGGTCTTACGATTTCCTCTGGGACAAGAAAGATATTTCTTCCAATGTCTTTAGGGAAAGTCAATTAGATCATGATACTATATTTTGAAATGTCAGCAAAATAGAAAGACATGTCAAGACAGCCTATGGAATATTAAGAATAATACCAAGACATGTTAGGAAGATAATAACGCCAGGTCAACTAGGTGTCCCAGTGAATTAAAACCTTTTCAAGCCTTCATATTATGGCATCCTTAGTGCGTAAGCAGCGTTCAATTGAATGTTTAAAACTATGATATCGTCAATAACTATTATATATAGGAAAAATTCATAAGTAACAATATTTATATTATAAATCTAAAAGAATATCTCAACATGTAAATCCATCACCCATTAGTATTGAGACTAATTACTTGTTTCCCTTTTTATCACACTAATCATAGCTTATGTGGGATTAGTGAGTTGTAATGATCATATCACTCACATTGTGAACTGCTAATAGGTTGGGAAACCATTGTAACACCCTGAGATTTTATGAAAAATATTCTTTTAATTTCATTAATGTCTTGTGTTGTATGCTACACCAATATTACCTTGCGCTATACGCAACACCGTATTAGCTTGCAGTATACGCAACACTATTCTTGGATCGTGTTACACACAATTTTGATAATAGTTATTCTACGCAACATTGAGTATATATATATATATTCAATGTAGAAATGAAATATGGTTGGATTCTATTATACGAAACAACGAAGGATTCTTGCACAACACGCAACCCTGACTTGGATTTCATTACACGCAATCGCAACCTTCCTCGATAGCGTGTGTTGTACGCAATACCAGGTTTTACTAAACAACAATATATTATTATAATATTATTATGAACTAGCTGTTATGAATAGTATTAACTAAATTTTGAATTTTATAACATTATTATTCATCTTACACATTTTCTAGAACATGGTATAAGAACAAAATAAATATTTCGTGTAAAATAAGTATTTTTCAAAAAATGCAGTTTTGCCGCCTTTTGATGGCACACCCACTTTAAATCTAGTTTTTGACATGTTTATAAGTTCAATTTGAAAAAATAAAATTCTTATTTGGAATCAAGAAATAAAAATTTACTTTGGATAAAATTTTCATATTATTCTGGTAACTTTCATATTTTGATGAATAGTAAAAGCACGCTATATTTTAATTAAAAACAACTTTTTTTCATCACAATAATTTTTATGGTTAAATTATAATATTTAATGGTTTTAATGAATAAATAGAATATATTTTTACCATTTAATATAATGTTTGTCATTATCATTTGTTTTACATTTTATTCGTAGGTTAAATCAATTCAATCTTTTGCAATGTTAAAAGAAAAACCCATTTTCATTCGACAATGGGATTAATTTTAATTCAATTTATGCAACTTTTTTGTATTGAATTTGTAAAAATGGATTCCATATTTGGAATCAGTGGCTCCAAATTATGTTAATAAGCTACTTTTTTTTTGGTAATTATGAATAGTAACTACGGTAAATTTTATTTACCATAGTTAAAGGTAAATCGGGTAATTAAGGGTAAATATAATATTATAAAATTACCCTAACACATGCCAAAATTATATTGGATGTATAAAATTAGACCTATATAACCTAAGGGTCAGATTAGATTCATTTTATGGACTTTTTACTATGAAAATAATTTAATTATTATTAAAACCAAAGAAAGTGACAACATGTCACTCTCTTAAATCTTATAAGTATAATAATTTTAATTTAGTGATAAACATCATAAAACTTCTAACATGAATAGTATACATAAAAATAATAAAATTATCTACATCATGATAATTTATTTATTATTTTTAGGGATTAAATAATTGTCATTAATGGTGATACATTAATGATACAGAAATTATTTATTAAGTGGAAAATAGGTAATATAGTTTTTATTGAAATAATAATACCCATTAAAAGGCCCACAAACCTGACAAAAACTTATTGGTAGTGTATATCTACACTTTAAGCATCCAATTACCTAATATATAACCGATTGGAGCCTTATAAAAGTGATTATGACACTTCTATTATTTTATTTTAAATGATTCCAAAGTTGTCACCTTCATATTTTAATAAATATGACAATTTAAATATTGTGATTTTAAGATGATAAATTAGAGTAAAAGTATTATTTTGAAATTTAATAGATTTTTATTAATCATAGGATTTTATTTTTAATTTTTATGCAACAAATATGTATATTAAATAATTATACAAAAATGTTGTAGTAATTATTTTATTAAGAGATAAACCAAATAAATGGTTTTAAAAATAATAAAATAAATATCATATGAACTATTTAATGTGATCCAATACTTTTATAGATACATATGACCTTTTATTAATCTATTAATTCTTTTATTCAGAACATATCTTCTTTATATATTTTATTTAAATTCAAATAAATGAATAGTGTCAAAATTGATAGTATTGTTATTTTATAAGAATAACATATTTTAAAATTGTTTAAAAATCACAAAAATATTTAAAAATTATAAATTTAAATTTATATGGTCTGTAATGTTATAAAGTAAACAATTATGTAAAATTCACAACAAATAAGTAATTATTTGTTATAATTTAAAATTTATAATTTTATTACCACAAATAAACATAAATATATTAAATAAGGATAAATCAAAATGATAAGGTTTAAAATAAGATCCAGACATGTATAAATTTAATTGGTTGATGAGATTACAACCCTATCTCATCTAATCTTCGAATATGAGTCATTTTTGGAGGTTTTTAAGTGGGGTTAGATTTATTATAAATTAATATTTGTATGATTTCCAAAGGTGCCCCTCTCCTCCCTTATAAAAGGTCACTTCCTCCCTATATTCCACACACCACTTTGAGCCTTCAGGATTGGCCAACCCCTGTAAAATTATCTTCTACACTTCCATAGAAACATTCTAGAGGTCCTGGTATTCTTCAAAGACCAAAGTTAGTGCCCTCAGAGGAGGTCAAAAAGAGGCGCTTCAAAGAAGAGGTAATTTCCGTTACCGATTCTTTCACCTTTATTTCTTCTTCCACTTCTTCTTATTAGTTTATTTCATTATGAAGCAATAACATCTGTATCACTCATATACTGATATTTTATTATAGGTATGAAACAACCCTATTTCACCATCTATCCATCCTACGGAAAACGAAATCACCGCGCGTGCGTACGTACGGAAAACCGTCTCCACGTCGTGGTGTAATCTATTTTCCACCACCACATTACTTGGATGGGTATAATGGTGTAAATAATAACTATATATTATTATTGTAAAGTGATATTTATTATTTAATAGTATAAATACACTCCTATCAAATTCCACAATCATGGGAACGATATCATCACTCGTGCGTACGTACGGAATACCGTCTCCACGACGCGATGAGATTCATTCTCAATGATTAACCATTCATAAATGATTATAAAGTATATATAATAAGTAATCATGAAATATATGACATAATAATGATACTGTATTTATGTATATATATATATATATATGTATGTATGTCATCCGTTTAATTCCATTCAAATCAATGAGGAAATGAAAACAACGTTCATGCGTACGTACGGCCTACCGTCTCCATGAACAGTGTATTTCTTTCCATTTATCGATCTATTATATATATGTATATTTTGAATATATATTATATATAAATCATGTTTTACATTCTGGATATAATTAATCATGATCTAAGTAATCATATGAATAATTACAAGTCAAAACACAGATGATAAATGAAACGATTTTACCCAAAACGCTCTTTAACATGGAATTTACAAAAGAACGGGTAATATAAAGTCATAAGTGAACCATATATGAAATAATAAAAATTAATATGATCTTGTAATAAGTCAATAACATTATTTAAATCATTATACAGGAGGTTCGGATACGTACAAAGCATATCGGATCTAAGGTAAGGTATAAATTTTCAATCTCATTTTTATCCGAGATTGCTTATACGTAAGTGTTTACTGGGGTTACGTTTATCATCCATGACCATGTTTTCTAAAAATGTTTTCATAAAATTTTATTATTCTTCCAATCATGTTTAATTTCATTTTTACCCTTTTTTTTAATTTTACAACAATGTTTGGAAGGAATCTTTCTTTTTTTTACCAAACAGGGTACTTTTTGACTTTTCCGACAAAAGCACGAGAAGAATGTTATTTTTAACTTATACGGCGTGAATGGATTTTTATAGTTTCATAACCCCTCATTTTCATAAATCATACTCTACAATAATTCATTATTATTTTCAACAAAACCCTTTTCTTTTAAAAGTGCATGGCATTTTGTGAAAAGAAAGTGATTTTGAAGAAGAAAGGATATTTTCCTCAAGAATTCATTTCACGTGTTTTGTCAAAACTATTTTCCATCTAATATGACATTATTTCATATGTGTATGTTTCAAGTTAAATGTCTCTATGATTTAAATGGTTTCAATTTTCTTATGATGGAATGATATCAAATGTTTATGGATTATGTTATGATGGTATGATGTTTAAGAATCCCATTTTTATTACATGGGTTATGCTATGATGTATGATTTACGATTTTGTGGCACAAAAAAGAATGATTTCATTATGAGATGGGTGGGACCTATATATCCCTCCATTTCATTGGGTAAAGATTTATATCTCATGAGATAGACATGGCTGGAACAGCAGGTTAAACCGGTTCAGTAAAACAGGACTGAAACGAGGAGTGAACTCGATTCAGAAAGGGACTTTGTCCACTAAGATGGTCTTGGAAGCAATGCCCTGGCTACTATGGAAATCATATCATGTACTTAATGGTTTCTAAAATCACATGTTTTATTCCCATGCTATTTTATCATGATTTATGTTCCATTATGATCTATGGCTTATGTACTTCCATGTTTTATGTCATTTCTCAAGATTTAGATGTTTAAACATTATGGTCATGTTTTTAAGTTCAAATGTATATGGTATGTTTTATTTTATCCATGCATACCCTTACTAAGCATTTTAGATCACCCTTTTTATGTTTTCTTTTCCCCAGGATATAAAGAAAGGTTTTAGGTAAGAAAAAAAGGGGAAGATCTTTATGGGAGATGTTGAAGATCTTTCACCACGATTAAAAGATTAAGTTCCAAGTTTCCAAAGACACTAAACTATTACGGTCCTTATGTGTCTGTTTTTTTATGTATTAAGTATTACACTAAATTAATGTAATGTATATGTACATAAAGCTTTGGGTCTCTACAGTTGGTATCAGAGGAAAGGTTTAGTCATCCTTTGGAAACTAGGATGCGAAAACGTTAGTGAGATCCCTAGAGATATTTCTAAGGTATGTCTAGGGATGTCACTAAGGATAAGTATACGTATAGGATACAGTCCTAGAACTATGGTAACGATCATAGAATTTAACCTAAGATGTTAGATATTGAGGATACTACCCCTTTACTATGTTGTTTTCCCTAGCATGATTTTTGTCTCTCACACTATTCTTTTTGGGTTTTAGAAAATGGCTAGAAACAGGAAGATTCACGATAATGGAGGATATTATAGACAATGGAATGATTTTCTTCATGAGAAACCAAATGAAACGGGATTTGGAAGTCCAAACATCATTATTATGCCTAATCCGCAATCTCATAATATGATCAATAATCTCAACTTTGGTAAGTTTCCCGACGCAGATAATAATAGAAAGATGGAGATTCATGATGATCATAGAGGAAAGAAAGTTAGATTTCCCTCATGTATATCATGTTGGAAGAGGAATCAAGGAGATTTTTTCAAAGGAACTGGAAGATGCTTTGGGTGTGGAAAAGAAGGACACAAAGCCAGTAAGTGCAAAGGAAAAGGTTCAGTTAACACCATGGACAAGGATAATGGTATTTTTACGACGTCAACACTGATTAGATGTTTTAATGTGGAATGTGCGGGCATTATGCAAACCAATGCCCTAATAGAAAATCTAATGAAGAGAATCAGCATGGTCATATGGTTAGCATTAATGTGGATGATGATGAGGAGACTACAAATGATATATGAGCTGAAAGAAGTGTTGAAGCTCAGTCGGTTGTTTTAGAAGGTAGTGGAATGATTGTATGTTTATCAAGAGTTATGTTGTATAGTTAATGGTACTATGGAATAAAGAATCATCTAAGTATTGTTACACTATTGTTTTTCCTAAAAGTATTTGAAAGTATATGTTGAGTGGTACCAGTAACCATGGAAGGTTATTCAGATATTTTTGTAAAGTAGATGATATGCGCATAATGAAGGAATAAGAAGTTAATGAGATGTTTGATTGTATTCATGAGCTCATGATTGATATAAGGACTAAGTGATATCATGATTTGAGTATATATAATTTTGAGGAGTTTGGTATGTGGAAAGTGTTAACTTTTAACTGCATTCATGTTTTCACTAAGGTTCAATGGGTATTTATTTTTCAAGAGAATGGATGATTAAGGCCTTCGAATGTTTGGCATGTGACCAACAAGACATATATTATGATATATGGGGATCAAAGATGGTATTAAATCTCTGGTAATCATTTTCACTATATTATGAGAGTGGACTGTAGTATTATGGATAAGCCTAAATATTGGAATGGATTATGTTGGACATAAGTTAGTATTGCTTAACAATAGAAGTTTTTTCAATATTATTCATGGGATGTTATAGTAATGTAGTTTTAGAAAAAAGACAACCTGTAGGACTGGAGACAGCCCATCACATCGGACAAGGCTGTGGGAATTGAACTCACAACCGAAGTGCGACTGGCCTTTATCGCCTACCACTAGCCTACAGGAAGTCCCTAGTTAGTAGAAACTAGTTTTATTTTATTAATCGGTATGATATATAAGTTCATTTTTGGAACCATATACGATGAATCTAACCATATGATGGACTTATGACTTTTTCTAACCTTTTGTTTGAAGGAGATGGAATGACCCATAATTCTATCACATGATCTGCTAACACATCATGAATAACAAATTCAACTTCATTTCTTTAAGGGATGAAGTGGAAATTGTTCAATTCACGAAAAACCGTGAGATTGTACCAAAATCATGAAAGTATTTATTTTAATTAATCAACTTTAGGGAAATGATCTTGAAAACCAAAAATGTTGTCCTAGTTCCCTTATATCTGATGAATCAGATGGTACCTTAGATCATCACAAATCAATATCTTTGTGATTGTTGGATTTTTCATAGCCATGTTCCCTACCACTCTCCATCAGAACATGATGGTTATATTTTTCTTCCATATCCATATTTTCACCTATGTTCTCCTACGTGGAAACCCAGTGATGAGTTAATTTGGGTAACCATTACATTTCATACATTTGTTTTTAAAGCCATGTTTTGGTATTCCTTTTTACGATGGGGGTTTCTATTAAACAAACATTCGAGTAGTAAACCATTTATAACCCTGATGAATTTCGAGGGAAAAATTCATTTTAAGGGGGTAGAATGTAACACCCTGAGATTTTATGAAAAATATTCTTTTAATTACATTAATGCCTTGTGTTGTATGCTACACCACGATTACCTTGCGCTATATGCAACATCGTATTAGCTTGCAGTATACGCAATACTATTCTTGGATCGTGTTACACACAATTTTGATAATAGTTATTCTATGCAACATTGAGTGTATATACATATATATATATATTCAATGTATAAATTAAATATGGTTGGATTCTATTATATGAAACAACGAAGGATTCTTCCACAACATGCAACCCTGACTTGGCTTGCATTACACGCAGTCGCGACCTTCCTCGATAGCGTGTGTTGTACGCAATATCAGGTTTTACTAAACAACAATATATTATTATAATATTATTATGAACTAGACATTATGAATATTATTAACTAAATTTTTAATTTTATAACATTATTATTCATCTTACAAATTTTCTAGAACATGGTATAAGAACAAAATTAATTTTTGGGGTAAAATAAGTATTTTTCAAAAAATGCAGTTTTGCCGTCTTTTGATGGCGCACCCACTTTAAATCTAGTTTTGACATGTTTATAAGTACAATTTGACAAAATAAAATTCTTTTTTGGAATCATGAAATAAAAATTTACTTTGGATAAATTTTTCATATTATTTTGGTAACTTTTATATTTTGATGAATAGTAAAAACACGCTATATTTTAATTAAAAACAACTTTTTTTTATCGCAATAATTTATATGGTTAAATTATAAAATTTAATGGATTTAATGTATAAATAGAATATATTATTACCATTTAATATAATGTATGTCATTATCATTGATTTTACATTAAATTCGTAGGTTAAATCAATTCAATCTTTTGCAATGTTTTAAAGAAAAACCTGTTTTCTTTCGACAACGAGATTAATTTTAATTTAATTTCTGAAACTATTTTGTATTGAATTTGGAAAAATGGATTTCATATTTGGAATCAGTGGGTACAAATTATGTTAATAAGATACTTTTTATTTTTGGGATTTATGAATAGTAACTACGGTAAATTTTATTTACCATAGTTAAAGATAAATCGGGTAATTAAGGGTAAATATAATTTTATAAACTTACCCTAAAACATGAAAAAATTCTATTGGATGGCTAAAAGTAGACCCATATCACCTAAGGGTCGTATTAGATTCATTTTATGGACTTTTGACTATGAAAATAATTTAATTATTATTAAAACCAAAGAAAGTGACAACATGTCACTCTCTTAAATCTTATAAGTATAATAATTTAAATTTAGTGATAAAAATCATAAAACTTCAAACATGAATAGTCTCCAGAAATATAATAAAATTATATACATCATGATAATTTATTTAGAATTTTTATGGATTAAATAATTGTCATTAATGGTGATACATTAATGATACATAAATTATTTATTAAGTGGAAAATAAGTAATATTGTATTTATTGAAATAGTAATACATATGAAAAGGCCCAAAAATCTGCACAAAACATATTATTAGAGTATATATAAACCCTAATCATCCACTGGCCGAATTTTTGACCATTTGGATCCTTATTAAGGATATTATGACACTTATATTATTTTATTTGAAATGATGCCAAAGTTGTCACCTTCATAATTTAATAACTATAAAAATTTAAATATTGTTCTTTTAAGATGATAAATTCTAGTAAAAGTTTTATTGTGAAATTTAATAGATTTATCTTCATCATAAGATTTTATTTTTAATCTTTTTACAACAAATACGTATATTAAATAATTATACAAAAATGTTGTAGTAATTATTTTATTAAGAGATAAACCAAATAAATGGTTTTAAAAATAATAAAATAAATATTATATGAACTATTTAATGTGATCAAATAATTTTATAGATACATATGAACTTTTATGAATCTATTAAATCTTTTATTTTGAACATATCTTCTGTATATATTTTATTTAAATTCAAATAAATGAATAGTGTCAAAATTGACACTATTGTTATTTTATAAAAATAACATATTATAAAATTGTTTAAAAATCACAAAAATATTTAAAAATTATAAATTTATATTTATATGGTCTATAATGTTATAAAGTAAAAAATTATGTAAAATTCAGAATAAATAAGTAATTATTTGTTATAATTTAAAATATATAATTTTATTACAACAAATAAACTTAAATAGATTAAATAAGGATAAATCAAAATGATAAGGTTTAAAATAAGATCCAAACATGTCTAAATTTGATTGGTTGATGATATTACAAACCTATATCATCTAATCTTTGAATATGAGTCATTTTTGGACGTTTTTAAGTGGGGTTAGATTTATTATAAATTAATATTTTTAAGATTTCCAAAGGTGCCCCTCTCCTCCCTTATAAAAGGGAACCTCCTCCCTCTCTTACACACACCACTTTGAGCCTTAAAGCTCAGCCAAACCCTGCCCAATTCTCTTCTCCACTTCCCTAGAAACATCATAGAGGTCCTGGTCTTTTTTAAAGACCAATTTTATTGCCCTAAGAGGATGTTAAAAAGAGGCGCTTCAATGAAGAGGTAATTTCCGTTACCGATTCTTTCACCTTTATTTCTTCTTCCACTTCTTCTTCTTAGGTTTTTTAATTATTAAGTAATAAAATAAGTATCACTAATATACTGATATGTTATTATAAGTATTAAACAACCCTATTTCACCATCTATCCGTCCTATGGAAAACAAAATCACCATGCGTGTGTACGTACGGAATACCGTCTCCATGCCGTGGTGTAATCTATTTTCCACCACCACCTTACTTGGATGGGTATAATGGTGTAAATAATAACTATATACGATTATTGTAAAGTGATATTGATTATTTAATATTATACATACAATCAAATAAAATTCCACGATCATGGGAACGATATCATCGCTCGTGCGTACGTACGGAATACCGTCTCCACGACGCGATGAGATTCATTCTCAATGATTAACCATTCCTAAATGATTATAAAGTATATATAATAAGTAATAATGAAATATATGACATAATAATGATACTTGATTTATGTGTATATATATATATATATTTCATCCAATTAATTCCATTCAATTCAATGAGGAAACGAAAACAACGTTCATGCGTACGTACGGCCTACCGCCTCCATGAACGGTGTATTTTTTTCCATTTATCAGTCTATTATATATATGTATATTCTGAATATATATTATATATAAATCATGTTTTACATTCTGGATTTAATTAATCATGATCTAAGTAATCATATGAATAATTACAAGTCAAAACACGGACGACAAATGAAACGATTTTACCCAAAATGCTCTTTAACATGGAATTTACAAAAGAACGGGTAATATAAAGTCATAAGTGAACCATATATGATATCATAACAATTAATATGATTCTGTAATAAGTCAATAACATTATTTAAATCATTATATAGGAGGTTCGGATACGTACAAAGCATATCTAACCTAAGGTAAGGGATAAATTTTCAATCTCATTTATATTCGAGATTGCTTATACGTAAGTATTTACTGGGGTTACGTTTATCATCCATGACCATGTTTTGTAAAAATGTTTTCATAAAATGTTATTATTCTTCCAAGTATGTTTAAAGTCATTTTTACCATTTTTTTGACTTTTACCACAATGTTTGGAAGGAATCTTTCTTTTGATTACCAAACGGGATACTTTTTGACTTTTCCGACAAAAGTACAAGAAGAATGTTATTTTTAACTTATACGGCGTGAATGGATTTTTCGGTTTCATAACCCCTCATTTTCATAAATCATCCTGTACAATATTACATGATTATTTTCAACAAAACCCTTTTCTTTTAAAATTGCATGGAATTTTGTGAAAAGAAAGTGATTTTGAAGAAGAAAGGATATTTTCCTCAAGAATTCATTTCAAGTGTTTTGTCAAAACTATTTTCCATCTAAGATGACATTATTTCATATGTGTATGTTTCAAGTAAAATGTCTGTATGATTTAAATGGTTTCAATTTTCTTATGATGAAATGATATCATATGTTTATGGATTATGTTATGATGGCATGATGTTTAAGAATCCCAATTTTATTACATGGGTTATGCTATGATGTATGATTTATGATTTTGTGGCACATGAAAGAATGATTTCATTATGAGATGGGTGGGACCTATATCTATAAGGCCCCATCTTTAAACCTTACTTAATCTTGAGTTATTACAATATTACACATTTAGGATCTTTTCAGGTTTAGAGTTTTAGAGAATTAGATCATAAAACATGCATTGCATTCCACATTTAAACAAAGTGGTTACATAAAAGATAGTATTCATTTTTTTCCCATTAAGGGAAACATATTTAAAAATAAAGCATGGATTATTTCTTGAAACTTCCTTGACACTACCATCATATCATGTACCTTTCCCGTGACCTGTGAAAAACATTTAAAAAAACATGGGATGAGCATAAAAATCTCAGTAAGGGTTATAAAAAAACATGGAAAGGAAACATGAGTTCATATATACATAAGAATGAAATCATACTTTACCCATAAAACATAGGCACTTTAACAAACCTCATCAAATCATGAATAAATCATAGAAATCATAAGCCATAAAAGGTAACATGAGGCATTCATACCATTCTTACGTAGGGAGTAACCCTCTTGGTTACGTTTGGAATACCCACCATAGTATATTCCCTAAATCTCTTCGGAGAAACCTTAACGTTTCACTCCTTCGTGTTACCCAATGCATTGGAGAGCTATATCGGGCTCACCCGCCCTTAGTTTATCACGGAACCACCCGTTTTCATAACAATTCCCAAGAACCATAACATAAACGTATCACATAAAACATGCATAAAGGAAACATAACATTTCCACATTTCAATCACAATATAACATTTTAGTATATTGAAATAATGAATCCATTCAAAAAGAAACCATTTCAATAACCATTTAAAACATTTAATAACGAGATTTTGGAATAAAAGTGTCCCATACCACCTTGATGATTTTAAAATTTTAAACCATTAATATCCATATAAATAAATCCTTAAAACCATTTTTAAAACATGGATATTAATAAGAACAACTAATTAAAACATTTAAAGCGATATTTTGGTTAAAGGGGTTCTACCAAAATTAGAGACACTTGAATACAATAATTGAGGAATAACATTTAGTCAGAACTTTATAATATCATGAGAATAAATGGATTCATGATATAATATTTCAAAGGACAGTATATACAACATATAAGAGTGAATTGGTGCATAACAACAATGAAGTCTCAATAGAAATGTCAAATGTGATGAATTCCCTTATAAAGAAGGTATCCTTAAATTAAGGATAATTCAATCTCAAAATTATGTCTGACAATATATAAAATACACCCTATATAAGTGGATATTAAGTTTAAAACAATAAAATTTCATTCACACATACTAAAAATATGACATATTCAATAACTACATGTTGAACCCAAAGAAATCGAAATTGGGTTAAAAAGTTCCCTTGGTAAAATTCGACAGCCTAACGGTATCACTTAAAAATTCAGAAAATGAGTTGATGAGAGATAAAAAGGGAATCTCATCACTTGGAAATAAAGTTTACATCATTAAGGATATAAAATAACATATCCCAACATAATAGTTTGTGAATTAAAAGACATAACAAAAGTAGTCTTTTAAAAAGAGGAGGGTGAAAGGCCCCCTTACCGAGTTGGGAAACCTTCGAAACGTACACCCCATGGAAGAAGGGTCATACAATGAATATGTGAATACCCATAAATGAAATTATACTACACAAAGTTTATAATAATGGGAAGTACATACACCACTCAAAGGAAATTGTGGCAAATGTAGCATAAATCTCACGGGAATAAAAGTGAGATGAAAAATCCCTTACGAAAACTCGGCAGTCTAACAGCGCCACTTAAAACATCCAAAATGGATTGATGAGAGGAAATAGGTTCTCTCATAATATGAACATAAAAATTACAGTAATATTAATATAAAAGAACATCCCAATAATAATAAAGATGATATTTAAAAGGAATGACATAAAAGAGTGTACTTAAAAAGAAAGAGAGGAGTAGGATCCCTTACCTCAGGTCCAACTTGACTCGATCGTTCTTTAATCTCCTGAATAATAAACTTGAGTTAATTTATACTTAATTAAGAAACTTTTTCAAGTTAATTATTACTTTTATATCACTTATTACCTTGTCATGAACAATATGTAATTATTTTAGTTAATAACGGTCGTTTAAACGATCATTGGTACTTGAGTCAAAATATACTCTTTATAATTACAAGTTGTTCATGTATCCATTATATCCAGAGTTATAATTATGATGTATATATCATATATATCATATATATCTATCATATACATGTATTTATAATATTACATAATCATTTAGAGGTAAGAAATGAAATGCATAGCTCATGGAGACGGTAAGTCGTACGTACGCATGAACGCTACTTTCATTTCTTTGTCATATTAATGGAATTAAAACTAAATGAGAGGTATGTATATTTTAATTCCAGAATTATATTCTTCATTTATATGTAGCATACATTATATATATCCATTATAAATATGTACTTATAATAGTACATTACATTTGGGGATAAGAAATGAAATGAACTGTTCATGGAGATGGTAAGTCATACGTACGCATGAACGCTACTTTCATTTCTATCTCATACATTAATGGAATGAAATAATAATTATATAGAGGTATATTATAATTCCAGTATAAATCATATATAATAACTTTAAATCCATCCTTTATACGTCCCACATATGGCATTAACGAATCACATCACTTTTTGGGGGCGGTAGTCTGCACTTCCTTAAATGAAGATATCGCGTTTACCCATAATGGAAACCATAAAGGTATGCCCAAAATGAAAAAAACAGAAGCATAAGGAAAACATAAACATATTATATATCATATATAAATATAGTGTCATCTTAATGGACACCTTTTAAGATGTTAAAATAATGTTGAACAATCATTTTTTCAGGAGGCCGAAATTCGCCATCCACGGAAACAGTATGTTCTTTAACCATTATATGTAGGTGTGTGTAAGTGTAGCTCGAATACTTCTTATAAAAACATACTTGTATATTTATGATACTGAATTTGTTACAAGAGAAAAGAATAAAAAGAGTTTAGGGGGTTGAAGATGCAAAATAAAACAAAAGGACTCAGGTGAAGACATTACCTTAAAATCGGGTAACTCCCTTTGGGTTGAGCTCAAAGGCTTCCTTGGGAAGAATTATTCCCAATGTAAGGCTTCATGGAGTAATATAGGGAAGTGGAGAGAAAAAATGGGCTGGGGTTGGCTGAGCCAAAGACTTTGGAAGTGTGGGTAAGGAGGTAGAGGTGGCAGCCTTTTATAAGAGGAGAGGAGATGCACTCTTGGAAAGGTATAAAATGTAACTTTATTTTCAAATGAGTTTCGGATTTTAATGGTCCCACATTGGTGTGTTTCGAGGATAAGGTGATAAGGGTTCGAAATCAACACATCCAATAGGTTTTGGACATGTCTAGGTCTAATATGTTACATTGTCTTTCCATTTTATTTAAATCGTTAAATAATGAGGTCATCGCTGCATCATCATGATGTCATAAGTAATTTAATTTATTTAATGTCTAAAAATTATAAAAAAAATACTATGATGTAGGAAATCTTTTTAGCTTTCCAATTAATATTTATAGTCCAAAATATCATTTATGTAGACAAAACTAAAAATATTTTACTTAGGTGATACATTCTTTGTTACATTTAACATTCTTTAAAAATAAAAAGATAAAAAGTCACTTTCTAACAAAAGTGATTCCATGGGGCCCCCAAGTTTGGCACAAGGCATCCCATGGTAGTCCATGAGACAACACGTATCCTTAGAACACATTTTGTGTTCATTTTTTATTATTATGATATTATCTTATTATCTTTAACTACCGGATTACTCATTAATCAAGATAATTAAAGATAATTACCGTTGTTACTATTCATAATGTCCAAAAACAAAAGAGTCTTAATTACATAATTTGGACCTTATGATTCCAAATATGTTATTAATTTTACCAAATTCAAAACACATAAATTGCAATAATTAATTTAAAAAACTTCCCGTTGTCAAAACAAATAGCGGGTTTTTAAGAAACAATATTTATGAAAAATTTGGCACTTGTTTGTGCCTAATTCCAAAGTGAAATTAATCCCAATGACCATAATTGAATTACATGGTAAAAATTTATTATAATTAACCTTTAAAACAAATTAAAAAGATAATATAACCATATAATTAAATTATATGAAAAAGCAGTTTTGGTGTAAAATGCAGTATTTTTCACTATTCATTGAAAAATGAACATTGTCAGAAAAATTCCAAAAAATTAACCCAAGGTAAATTTCAATGTCCAAATCATAAATAATATGTTTATTTTGAAAAATATAGCTTATAAAATTGCCAAAAAGTGGATTTAAAAGGGGTTCTCCATCAAAAGGCGGTTAATCGACCTTTTAAATAATATTAGAATGTTTACACTTAAAAACTGGATTCATTTGCATTTTTAATCCTCTAACATTTATTGAAAAAAAGTAAAAATATTTGACAAACATATATAATCATTTTTTAGTTAGTTCTGTTCATTCCCTCCATTACAACAGCTAGGCGTTAACTACCATTTAAAATAATATTATTTTATTATTAGAGTGCAACGTAAGATTTCAAAGAAACTTGTTGTTGCATATTGGGTACGCCATCGAGCATAGCATTCCCTTTAAAGTAATATTAATATTTTATTCACAAATATGGATAAATATAAAAATGTCATATTCTTTATTTACCTGGGGTGTTACATCCTTCCCCCCTTTTGGGAATTGCATCCTCGCAATTTTAAAATTGAGCTTGGAAACATCCTTGAAAGTCCCACATCGGAACAAGAGTAGGAAAAACAATCACTTTAAAATAAGGAAAGATAAGTACAGAGGTCACCCGAGTTAACCCATACTAGGATTCCGTGTAGGAAAACATGGACATGGAAGAAAAAAACAAAGGGTCATGTTCTGATGGAGAGTGATAGTAAACATGTCTTGGAGAAAGTTAACCATAAGAAAATCACAAACTTGTGATGGGTTAAACGGTATTCGATTCCCCAGTAGGAAAAGCTAATAGACAAAATTTTTGTTTTAAGTTACTTTTTATTGAGGAATTTATTCATAAGGAAACATAATCACTTATCATGTTGACTTTCAACTTTTATTAGATTCCTTACAAAAACTCATATTTTCTCCAAAAGACGAGTATTTAGGAAGACTTGTTCACATTAAGAGTACTATAATCAACTTCTAGAGAATCACCTAATCCAAAAAAGAGAATTATATACTTCCCATGTCTTTAGACTTTAACCAAAACCAAAACCAAAAAGGTTATTACAAGATCAAATAATCCAGAAAAGGATAACCCTTTATAAAAAGAAAATCTATTCTTAATATCCAAAATTTTTCTAACAAAACCCAAAGTTCAAAGAGGACCATTCGATAAACAATTTGTCCATAAAATTATTCAAAGTAAACCAAACTAATATTAAAACCCAAATATTTGAAGGATTTAGTCACATAGTCTTCCAAGTTAAATCATAACATTTATCTCCAAACAACATCAGTTACTCTTAATGTCTCGTATTGAAAAGTAATTAAACTAATCACATATACTCCATGATAGGTTAATAAATTTCCATAGATAACCCAAAATAAACTTACTCTTAATTCATAAAATCATCTAACTAAAAAGAATCTGTCAAACTAACCAGGGATAGCACATAGTCTAGTGGTAGGCAATAAGTACCAGTTGCACTTTGGTTGTGGGTTCGATTCCCGCAGCTTTGTCCGACGCGATGGGTTGTCACACGGTCTGCGTGTTGTCCTTTTTCCAAAACTATATAATTCACAAATAATTACACAAAAAGAGATAAAATCATCAAAAATAACCATAACATAATTTAACCTCAATTTTATCTCATGCCTTTAACTTCCATTATAACATATAGTAACCCATAATTACCTAAAAAGTAAGGATCATATAAACCCAAATGGTTCTTTATAACTATGTCCACAAAAGAACAGATAAATATTCCTTGAATAAAATTTTCATATATTAAGCATCAGGGTTACACATACTATAAAAATTCTTCTAATGTAACCCCATCATCAAAAGAGACTTAATACACTTAAGAATTTCACCATAACTCTTGAAGCCCTTATATGTTGACATATTACTCATTCAACATTCTTCATGATACATTAACCATTCCTTTCCAACTTATTCTGAAATACTTCTTTCCTACAAACAAAATCACGAATCATATCCTAAGATTCCAATATAGGAAAATAATAGTTATAAAATAATCCATACCTTTGATTGGTCATCTTTAGTTTCTTCATCCTCAATCGGAATGGCATTAGGTATTGGTAAACGAACATTTGTACGATCTTGGTGATCCCATTCACGAAACATCTTCATAGGACATGTGTTTTCATAATGACCATGCACACCACATTTAAAACATTAAATTGATCCCTCAGAAATAACTTCTTTCCCTTTCCTCGGGTCAACTGGATGCTTCCTTTTTCCATGGAAGGTTATTGATTTATGACCTTCATTTCCACATCTATAGCATATTTCTATCCCTTTGAAACATTTTCCTAGGTGTTTCTTTCCACATTTTTGACACATAAGTTTTTGAACACACTTACCTTTATGATTATTACCTGTAGTTCCGTAGGGATTTGTTTCTCGCATATATGATGCCTTAGAGAAATCACCCAGGTTTAGGTGTTCAATCATGACTCTAGATAGTTGGTTGAGGATAATCACAAGAGTTCTCATTGCAGCTCCCATATCATTTAGTTTCCTGCTCAAAAAACTATCATAGTTTCCTTCACATCCACTGTTACTTTGGTTCCTGCTAGATCCATCCATTTACTAAAACCAAAAAGGTCAATGTGAGTATATCAACAAAACCATCATGTACTAATTAGGAAGATAAATACTAAGATATACTTACTCATTCACTTTATCTAAAACTAGGACTCTTTCTGAAATCCTAACCATTATGGTAATGTCACTTATGCTTAAAGAATACCCTAGTCTCTAAATTTGTCTAAACCGACCTCTGATACAAACTATAAGGCCCCAGCCTTAAACCTTACTTAATCTTGAGTTATTACAAGATTACACATTGAGGATCTTTTCAGGTATAGAGTTTTAGAGAATTAGATCATAAAACTTTCATTACATTCCACATTTAAACAAAGTGGTTACATAAAAGATAGTATTCATTTTTCCCATTTAGGGAAACATATTTAAAAATAAAGCATGGATTATTTCTTGACACTTCCTTGACACTATCATCTTATCCTGTACCTTTCCCTTGACCTGTGAAAAAAATTTCAAAAAAAACTTGGGATGAGCATAAAAAGCTCAGTAAGGGTTATAAAAAAATATGGAAAGGAAACATGAGTTCATATATACATATGAATAAAATAATAATTTACCCATAAAACATAAGCACTTTAACAAACCTCATCAAATCATGAATAAATCATAGAAATCATAAGATATAAAAGGTAACTTGAGGCATTAATAACATTATTACGTAGGGAGTAACCCTCTTGGATACGTTTGGAATACCCACCACAGTATATTCCCTAAATCTCTTCAGATAAACCTTAACATTTCACTTCTTCGCGTTACCCAATGCATTGGAGAGCTATATCGGGCTCACCTTCCCTTAGCTTATCACGGAACCACCCGTTTTCATAACAATGCCCAAAAACCATAACAGAAACGTATCACATAAAACATGCATAAAGGAAACATAACATTTCCACATTTCAATCACAATATAACATTTTAGTATATTGAAATAATGAATCCATTCAAAAAAGAAACCATTTCAAAAACCATTTAAAACATTTAATAACGAGATTTTTGAATCAAAGTGTCCCATATCACCTTGAAACTTTTAAAATTTTAAACCATTAATATCCATATAAATAAATCCTTAAAACCATTTTGAAAACATGGATATTAATAAGAACAAATAATTAAAACATTTAAAGCGATATTTTGGTTAAAGGGGTTCTACCAAAATTAGAGACACTTGAATAAAATAATTGAGGAATAACATTTAGTCAGAACTTTATAATATCATGAGAATAAATGGATTCATGATATAATATTCCAAAGAACAGTATATACACCATATAAGAGTGAATTGGTTCATAACAACAATGAAGTCTCAATAGAAATGTCAAATGTGATGGATTCCCTTATAAAGAAGGTATCCTTAAATTAAGGATAATTCAATCTCAAAATTATGTGTGACAAATATAAATACACCAAATATAAGTGGATATTAAGTGTAAAACAATAAATGTTCATTCACACGTATTCAAAAGATGACATATTCAATAACTACATGTTGAACCCAAAGAAATCGAAATTGGGTTAAAAAGTTCCTTTGGTAAAATTCGACAGCCTAACGGTATCACTTCGAAATTCAGAAAATGAGTTGATGAGAGATAAAAAGGGCATATCATCACTTGGAAATAAATTTTAAATCAATAAGGATATAAAAGAACATATCCCAACATAATAGTATGTGAATTAAAAGACATAACAAAAGTAGTCTTTTAAAAAGTGGAGGGTGAAAGGTCCCCTTACCGAGTTGGGTAACCTTCGAAACGTACACCCCATGGAAGAAGGGTCATAAAATGAAGATGTTAATACATATAAATGAAATTATACTACACAAAGTGTATAATAATGGGCAGTACATACACCACTCAAAGGAAATTGTGGCAAATGTAGCATAAATCTCATGGGAATAAAAGTGAGATGAAAAATCCCTTACAAAAACTCGGCAGCCTAACGGCGCCACTTAAAACTTCCAAAATGGATTGATGAGAGGAAATAGGGTCTCTCATAATATGAACATAAAAATTACAGTATGATTAATATAAAATAACATCCCAATAACAAGAAATATGAGCTTTAAAAGGAATAACATAAAAAAGTGTACGTAAAAAGAAAGAGAGGAGTAGGATCCCTTACCTCAGGTCCGACATGACTCGATTGTTCTTTAATCTCCTGAATAATAAACTTGAGTTAATTTATACTTACTTAAGAACCTTTTTCAGGTTCATTATTCCTTTTATATCACTTATTACCATCTCATGAACACTATGTAATTATTTTAGTTAATAACGGTCGTTTAAACGATCATTGTTACTTGAGTCAAAATATGCTCTTTATAATTACAAGTTGTTCATGTATCCATTATATCCAGAGTTATAATTATGATGTGTATATCATATATATCATATATATACATAATATACATGTATTTATAATATTACATAATCATTTAGAGGTAAGAAATGAAATGCACCGTTCATGGAGACGGTAAGCCGTACGTACGCATGAACGCTACTTTCATTTCTTTGTCATATTAATGGAATTAAAACTAAATGAGAGGTATGCATATTTTAATTCCAGAATTATATTCATAATTTATATGTAACATAAATTATATTTATCAATTATAAATATGTAATTATAATAGTACATTACATTTGGGGATAAGAAATGAAATGCACCGTTCATGGAGACCGTAAGCCGTACGTACGCATGAACGCTAATTTCATTTCTATCTCATTCATTAATGAAAAGAAATAATAATGATATATAGGTATATTATAATTACAGTATAACATCATATATAGTAACTTTAAATCCATCCTTTATACATCCCACATATGGCATTAACGAATCACATCACTTTGAGGGGGCGGTAGTCCGCACTTCCTTAAATGAAGATATCGCGTTTACCCATAATGGAAACCATAAAGGTATTCCAAAAATGAAAAATACATAAGCTTAAGTAAAACATAAACATATTATATATCATATATAAATATAGTGTCATCTTAATGGCCACCTTTGAAGGTGTTAAAAGAATGTTGAACAATCATCGTTTCGGGAGGCCGAAATTCGCCATCCACGGAAACAGTATGTTCTTTAACCATTAGATGTAGGTGTGTGTAAGTGTAGCTAGAATACTTCTTATAAAGACATCATAGTATATTTAGGATACTAGAGTTGTTACAAAAGAAATGAATAAAAAGAGTTTAGGGGGTTGGAGAATCAAAATAAAACAAAAGGACTCAAATGAAGACATTACCTTAAAATCGGGTAACTCCCTTTGGTTTGAGCTCAAAGGCTTCCTTGGGAAGACTTCTGCCCAAAGTGAGGCTTCAAGGAGTAATAGTGGGAATTGGAGAGACAGAATGGGCAGGGGTTTGCCAAGCCAAAGACTTTGGAAGTGTGGGTAAGGAGGTAGAGGTGGGGGCCTTTTATAAGAGGGGAGGAGGGGCACTCTTGGAAAGGTATAAAATGTAACTTTATTTTCAAATGAGTTTCGAATTTAAATTGTCCCACATTAGTGTGTTTCGAGGATAAGGTGATAAGGGTTAGAAATCCACCCATCCAATAGGTTTTGGACATGTGTAGGTCTTAGATTTTACATTGTCTTTCCATTTTATTTAAATCGTTAAATAATGAGGTCATCACTGCATCATCATGCTATCATAAATAATTTAATTTATTTATTGTCTAAAAATTATAAAAAGTATACTATGATGTAGGAAATCTTTTTATCGTTCCAATGAATATTTATAGTCAAAAATATAATTTATGTAGACAAAATAAAAAATATTTTACTTAGGTGATACATTCTTTGTTACATTTAACATTTTTTAAAAATAAAAAGATAAAAAGTCACTTTCTCACAAAAGTGATTCCATGGGGCCCCCAAGTTTGGCACAAGGAATCACATGGTCGGCCATGAGAAAACCAGTAGCCTTAGGACACATTTTGTGGTAATTTTTTATTATTATGATATTATCTTATTATCTTTAACTACCCGATTACTCATTAATCAAGATAGTTAAAGATAATTACCGTCGTTACTATTCATAATGTCCAAAAACAAAAGAGTGTTAATTACATAATTTGGACCTTCTGATTCCAAATATGTAATTCATTTTACCAAATTACAAACACCTAAATTTCAATAATTAATTTAAAAAAACTTCTCGTTGTCAAAACAAATAGCGGGTTTTTAAGAAAGAATATTTATGAAAAGTTTGGAACTTGTTTACGCCTAATTCCAAAGTGAAATTAATCCCAATGACCATAATTGAATTACATGGTAAAAATATATTCTAATTACACTTTAAAAAAAAATTAAAATGATAATATAACCATATAATTTAATTATATGAAAAAGCAGTTTGGATGTTAAATGGAGTATTTTTCACTATTCATTGAAAAATGAACATTGTCAGAAAAATACCAAAAAATTAACCCAAGGTAAATTTCAATGTCCCTGTCACGACCCGTCCTCGGGGCCCGTGCCGTGACTACCCCAAGCCCGCCTTCCATAGGCCAGGGGTTGGCGACTAGCACCAAGGCGTAAATCCCGGTAAAAAGGGAAGGCATTCCCTTTGTAAAGTAAACAAGCACCACAGAGTAAGCAAGCGGAAAAGTAAACACTAAGTGAAAACAGAGTATAGATGTAAGTGTGGAAAAGTATGTGGGCCAGTATATAAACCCAAACTAAAAGTAAAGTACAACTCAAAAGGGAAAACAGCAACTGAAAAGTAAAAGCTTCTACGCCGAGTTGTCCACTGGAAATCCCACCTGAAGGGTGGGTACAGATAGCTCCTCTGCTCCTTGAGTCCCGTCGTCTGCTCTGAGAACGTCCAGCCCAGTGGTCCACCTCCAGGTACCGTCCTGCTCTGTGAGCCTCAACCACGATCAATGTTTTCCGTCGTCTGTACCCAACACAACGTAGTGCGGGCATAGCCCGTGAAGGGGTGAGTATAAGCTACTCAGTAGGGACCCCGAGACCCCTTAAGGTCTCCCAAAATCCACAAATGATAACCACAAAGGAAAGATACAATCACGAAGTGACAACCGACACTTCTTAGGTATATTCCCATGCATATACCTAAGTCATAAATTTCCAATACGCTCCAACCTCCGAGCCCAAGTACAACTCAGTCCACACAGGAAAGTATACGTATTCCACACAGGAAAGCAAACGTAATCCACACAGGATAGAACAACACAATCCACACAGGAAAGTAAACAGGATTCATCTCACATAGTTATACTTCTTCTAAAGACGATAGAGATTATCACTGATCCATCTAAGTCGTCGGACCCACAAAGGATCGATAGGTACTAACCCCCGCAAAGACCCACACAGGATCAGACCCACATAGGATCTGTAGGCGCTGGCTCACACAGAACCGCTGAGCGCTGACCCACACAGGATCGGACCCACACAGGATAGGTAGAACTGATCCACATTGGATCTCTGAGTGCTATAGTGGTCGTCGTCGAATCCACTGAGGATCTTTGCATAGTCGTCGTCGCAGTCACTGTAGCAGTCGCATCCAGCACTAGGGTTCTCGCACACAGCAAGCTCGTTTGAGAGGGTCCGCTCGACAAGCCGAGAGGCTGATACATCAACTGTCACATAGTCCAGAGTTGATGTATCCAAAAGTTCATATCGTCAAAAGGAACTCAACGCAACAGAAGACGTGTCAATCGGATGCCCGGTCTGAGAGTTATTGGCTTTTTTCGTCCCAAGGGCCCAGTTGGTTTTTAAGGAAAAACCAACCCGACCATACTCCACCTGCGTCCAAACCTCAGGTGGAGTATCCCAAAAGATCCGTCTCACTAAGAGGAAGTCAACAAAGTCGACGGCACGTCAATCGGACGCCCGTAGCTCAAGATATGAGCATTTCCGCTCCGAGGGCCCGATTGGTTTCATGTACGAACCAACCCGGACGAACTCAAAGTATTCCGAAACCTTGAGTGCAATAAACCGAAACGACCGTCTCAATCGAAGGATCGCATTGCCGCTGTCAGCGCATCGTTTGGAGATCCATTGCCCAAGTTATGGGCATTTGAATCCAAACAGTCTGATATCGGGGGTTTCGGGCCCGGACCGACCCGGCCCGAGACCCCCCGATTGGCCCGAACCAGGTCGACCCGCACTGGATAGGGTCGGCCTGGCCCGACACGGTTGGGCGAGGCCCGTCCTGGATGACCGGCCAGGCACCGGTCCGGCTGGACGTAGCGCGCCCAGCGTGCTGCCAGCTTAGCCTTCGGCCGAGCTGTTGGAAAAATGGGGGCGCCTGCCCCCCTTGTGTAACCCCCCCCCCCAAATTTATAGGGGGCCGTTTGAACTGGTTGGGGGATTTTAATTCCCCTGGCCCCTCCCCTTTCCGGCCGGCCCAACCTGGCCGGTCGGATCCTTCTTAACGGGACCGGAAAAGGCCGGTCCCCTTCCGGCTCCGACATCAGCGGCCTGGCTGGCCACCGGTCACCTTGCTCCGCCGCAGCCCGGAACCGGCCGCAGCTCTTGTCATCCGGCGCGGTGCGACGACACCGCGCCCCTCCGCCGTGGCCCTGCTCCGGTCGCGGCGTCTTTTGTTTTCTTCGACGCGGCACGACGGCGTCTCGTCCTTGAATTTCTTTCCACGGCGCGGCGCGACGGCATCGCGTAATACATGCCGTGTGATTCCCGCGTGGTGCGATGGCACCACGCCATTCTGTTCCATCCATAAAGAATCAAAAATGAACATAGGAGGGGGGTTCGGCCGTGTTTGTGCGGTCTGGCCCCCCTCTCGTTAAACGATATCATCTAGTCGAAAGTCCACGATGATCGATAACTAGAATCATGAACGGAAATAATTTAATAAAATAATCCCCTACCTCTGTTCAGGAATGGTATTCGTCAACGAGCTACGGAAGACGAGCGTCGCGGAGGTCGGGCGTCGCGGGAGAACGTCGCGAAGTGAGGCTTCGAAGTCGTTGACGGAGATTTCGTCGCAGAAAACCCTCTCGGAAGAGACGACGCGGAAGAAGAACGTCGCGTCGCGGATATGGCATCGCGGAAGAACCGTGTTCTTCGGCGAAGAAGTTCTTCATTGAAGAATGGTGGTCTTCGCGTTCTTCGTCGAGGTTGAAGAAGAGGAAGAATATGCTTTCCCAATCCTCTCAAGGTTGCAAAACTCTAACATAATAAAATAAGACTAAGTATTATTTTTTTAACACAAACTACCAATTGAATTTCAAATGTTTGAAATTCAATAACCACACACAACTCACCTCATTAAACTTATTACATTTAAGTCATATGTTATATCTTAGGTTAATAAAATTAAAGTGGGAGTTGAGGGGGGGTTTTAGAGGATATGGAGGGGTGGGGTTCATGTGGGCCCCACCACCCTCATAACCTCCCAAGGGAGGTTGGGTGGTTACCCAACTTCAATCAAGAACTAACACTTAGAGTAAAATAATAAAAATTGTAGCGTAATTATAAAATAAACTTCCACAATTTTTATTATCAACACTCGTGTAAACGCAACTCCGGAACAGGAGTTCCTAAGCAATTACCGGAGTTGCGGTTCCATCGGTGTCCTCGGAATTCGATTCTGGGTATCGTTTCAAAAGTTAGAAATTCGCGCTCGTTCGTTCACTGAACGTAACCGAGCCAAACTTCGGAAATTGATTCCGGGCACACCGGGCCTCGAAATCTGGTTCCATCAGAAACCGCGCTCTTGTAAAATTTCAAAAAAAAATTAACAAAAAATTTCCCTTGATTTTTATGGGTCTTTACATTACTCCCACCTCTGGGCTTTACGTCCCCGTAAAAATACATCAAACTAGGGAAACAAATGTCGGTACTGAGCACGCATCTGAGCCTCCCGCTCCCAAGTGCTCTCCTGGAGGTTCTCGTGCTGCCATCTGATGCGCACCAGAGGAATCGAACGTCCACGTAGGACCCGCTCCTGTCGATCCTCAATCTCTACTTGGACCTCTGCAAAAGTCGCCCCATCTTCAACGTCAATCTCCCCATGGTCAATGATGTGCGTCGGGTCGTGCACGTATCTCCTCAGCTGTATATGTGGAAGACGTCATGCACCCGGTGCAACTGAGGTGGTAGAGCTAGACGATAAGCCACCTCGCCAATCCTGCTGAGGACCTGGAATGGTCCGATGAAGCGTGGAGATAAGTTGCCGCCTCGTCCAAATCTCCATAAACCACGTCGAGGTGAGACACGCAAGAAGACGTGGTCGCCATCCTCAAACTCTAGTGGCCTCCGCCTCCTGTCAGCGTATGACTTCTGCCGGCTCTGAGCTGTCCTCATCTGCTCCTGGATGACCTGGACCTTCTCTATCGTGGCCTGGACCATCTCTAGTCCCACAAGTGCTGACTCCCCAGGGTCTGTCCAGCACAATGGAGATCTGCAAGGTCGGCCGTAAAACGCCTCGTATGGTGCCATCCCGATGGTGGAGTGGTATCTGTTGTTGTACGCGAACTCCACCAAGGGTAGGTGGTCCTCCCAGGTACGACCAAAGTCAAGGACACATGTGCGGAGCACGTCCTCGAGAGTCTGAATGGTCCTCTCCGTCTGACCATCCGTTGGAGGGTGAAAGGCTGTGCTCAGACGTAGCTGCGTCCCGAACGCCTCCTGAAACACCTTCCAAAGCCAGGATGTAAAGCGAGCATCTTGATCGGAGACGATAGATGATGGCACACCGTGAAGCCACACAATCTCCTGAACGTAAAGTCGTCCCAAGCTCTCCACTGAGCCCTGCTCTCTGATTGGTAAGAAGTGAGCCGACTTGGTGAGTCAGTCAAAAATCACCCAGATGGAGTCGTGACCTCTAGAAGTGCATGGAAGTCTAGTCATGAAGTCCATAGATATTCCGTCCCACTTCCACTTCGGGACCACCAAGGGTTTACTAAGCCTGCTGGTACCTGATGCTCTGCCTTCACCTGCTGGCAGGTGAGGCATCGAGAGACGAACTCTGCCACAACCTTCTTCATGCCCGGCCACCAGTGCTGTCTCCTGAGATCCTGGTACATCTTCGCCACTCCAAGATGTACCGCCAAAGGAGAAGTGTGAAACTCTCTCAACACATCCTCCCGTAAAGCGACTGGTACCATGGTACGTCCTCTGAAAAGTATGTCGTGCTCTGCTCAAAAGGAGAAACCATCAGGTGCCTGTCCTGAGGATATCTGTGCATGCCGCGTCTCACAGTCAGCGTCCCCACGCTGTGCCTCTCTGACCTGCTGTAGTAGTAGAGGAGTGACTGTGAGAGACTGAAGGAAGGTTTCTCCATCTCTATCCACGAAGGATATCTGCAAAGAGGCTAGCTGCTCTGTCGCCTCCTCAAGTAGCTGAATGCCCGTCCTCCTGTTGAGAGCATCGGCTACCACGTTCCCATTCCCAAGAGTATAGACTATCTCAAAGTCATAGTCCTGGAGGAACTCGAGCAATCGCTGCTGTCTCAGGTTCAGTTCCTTCTGCGAGAAGATGTACCTAAGACTCTGATGGTCAGAAAAGACTGTAAAGCGCTCGCCCATCAGGTAGTGTCGCCATGTCTTCAGAGTGAAGACCACTTCTGCTAACTCCAGGTCATGGGTAGCGTAGTTCGGCTCATGCGGCCTCAACTGTCATGATCCATAGGAGATCACTGCCCTCTCCTGAATCAGAACACATCCGAGTCCGGTCCCTGATGCATCGCAGTAGAATACATACCCTACTCCCTTCTCAGGCAACCTCAAGATAGGTGTGTTGGTCAATCTCTATCTCAGCTCCTAGAAGCCCTGCAGACATCTGTCTGACCACACGAAGGGTTTCCCCTTCTTTGTTAAAGCTGAGAGTGGTGCCACAAATCTAGAGAAGTCTAGCACGAATCTCCGGTAATATCCAGCTAGTCCCAAGAAACTTCGCACCTCCGTCACGCTCCTGGGTGGCTCCCAAGCTAACACTGCCTCGATCTTTGCAGGATCCACTGCAACTCCCGCCTCAGAGATGATGTGCCCCATAAAGTGGACCTCACGTATCCAGAACTGACACTTCAAGAGCTTACCATAAAGCTGGTGCTCTCGGAATGTGTCTAGTACAACCCGTAAGTGGTAGGTGTGCTCCTCCTCAGTCGTCGAGTAAATCAAAATGTCGTCGATGAAGACCACGAAAAATCGATCGAGGTATGGTTGAAAGATCCTGTTCATGAGGGCCATGAACACTGCTGGAGAATTGGTTACGCTAAAGGGCATAACTAAGAACTCATAGTGGCCATACCGACATCTGAAGGTCGTCTTCTTCACGTCCTTGTCTCGAACTCTGAGCTGATGATAGCCTGACCTGAGGTCTATCTTCGAGAACCACCGTGCTCCTTTGAGCTGATCAAAGAGGTCATCAATCCTTGGTAGTGGATACTTGTTCCTCACTGTAACCTGGTTCAGGTGACGATAGTCAACACAAAGTCGCAAGCTCCCGTCCGACTTCTTGGCAAACAAAATCGGGGAAGCCCAGGGTGAAACACTGGGTCGGATAAACCCCTTTCCCTGCAAGTCCTCCAACTGAACCCGTAGATCTCGAAGCTCTGCGGGGGCCATCCGATACGCTGGAGTCGATATCGGAGCTGTCCCGAGGTATAGGTCAATATAAAATTCTACCTCTCTGCGAGGAGGTAACCCTGGAACGTCGTCGGGGAAAACATCCGCAAACTGATCCACCACTGCAGGAAAACCAGGACTCTGCACGTCAACTGCTCCTAGGATGAGGCTAGCCAACTGATGAGTGATGGGCTGTCCTATCCTCTGCGTGAGTCCATCCTATGCTGCTAAGGCTCCCTTCTTGCCGGTGAAGGTGAACCTGCTCCTGTCAGTGCGTACACATCACACCTTGTGCCTAAAACCATCGATCTGTGCATGGACCGTAGATAACCAATCCATGCCCAAGATGACGTCGTAAGGCCTCGACGCTGCTACAAGAAGATCCTAGCCGAAGCTCTCGCCTCATAGAGTAATCTCACACTGTCGGCACCAGTGCGTAATCATCGAGTCTGCTCCTGTAGGAGTCTCTAGCCGTAAGGATCGAGCCAACGACTCTGTCGGAATCTCCGAGCTTCGAACAAGGGCAGCGGCTAGTGACTCGCTCTTGTGTCTATAAGTACTGCAGCAAGGGTGGAATAGACATAGATTGTACCTCGAATCATTTCGGGCGCGCCGTGGTCGTAGGCCTCTGCTGCATGGAGTTGTTCCTATCTCTTCCCGCCAGCTCCCTGTGGTCGGGGTGGACCTCCTGGTGGTGGTGGTGGTAGAGCCTCAAAGCGTCACCCACCACCGGCTGCTCGGCCAGCACCTCTGCCTCGTCCTCCTCCTCCCTGCGGACCGCCACAGTCGACCCTTTGCCTCTGCCTCGGTGGTCCCTCCACCGTCTGCTGCTCCTCGGCACGGCGGGTTGGGCAGTCACGAGCCATGTGGCCCTGCCCGCCGCACGAGTAGCATTGTCTGCCTCTCGAAAGACTGACTCCGTGCTGTGTGCCCCACACTGCTGAGCCAGTGTCCTGAGGTCGTCTGCCTGAGAGTCTGGTCTGCCTGGACCCCTGAGTCATCCGTCGACTGCCTGCTGCAGAAGACTCTGCCACGTGCCGCCCTGCGGTGGGTCTCGGCGCTGGTATAGACTCAGAAAGAAAGGTCTCGATCAAAAGGGCCCGCTCCAGTACTCCCGTCTGATTCGGAATGCTGAGGGAGATCAGCGATGCCCTGATCTCATTTCTCAATCCCTTCTCAAAGGTCCAGGCCTGGAATAATGGGTCTCGTACCATGTCGGTTAAGTAGTGCGAGAGATCGGTAAATATCGTCGAGTACTG
The DNA here is from genome assembly GCA_963277665.1 of Viscum album. NCBI lineage: Eukaryota > Viridiplantae > Streptophyta > Magnoliopsida > Santalales > Viscaceae > Viscum > Viscum album. Next base: position 1,915,830,836 of record OY728155.1, read on the forward strand.
GGCGACCACCATGATGCCCTTCCGCAGCTGAAGAAGCTCCTGAATGCGTACCGCACGGAGGGTGGCTGAGACAAACTCTGAGCGAAAGAGGCTCTCAAAGTCTGTCCAGAGTAGAGATGCCTCATCGTGCACCTGGAGCATCAAGATCCACCATCGGCCCACTGCTGCGTGAAGTAGGCTCGCAGCGAGGATCACCATGAGGTCTGCTGGTGTCCTCACTAGCCTGAAAACTCGTACGACTGCGTCCAGCCAGTCCTCAGCTGCCTGGGGGTCCGTCTCCCCACGGAACCTGGGTGGTCGCTGGTGTTGGAACTCATGCAGTGCACTGAGGCGACGTGCATCGTCAGCGGCTGGTGCTGGAAGTATCGGTGGCTCGGCGGGTAGAGCTACCGCCGGTGCCACTGCTGACAAAGGGCCCTACACCGAGTCCTCGTCGCTCGGTGGGCTGTCATCACGCTCGACTCTCGGAACCCTAGCTGGCTGTCGTCGTGGGGCCATCCTGAAAAGGAAACAGGTGCGCCACGGCCAGAAAAGTATACCTGGTGAGCTGATACAAAGTAATCACAAAGAAAACTTGAAACACACAGGCAATCAATGTTTTCATGCATTAAGTCAGAAATCAGAAGTCAGGGTCCTGGTGTACGGATACGTCGGCCTCCGAACCAACACTGGACTCCCTAGACTGATAACCACACTCAATACGCTAAACAATATTGCTTCACATAGAAAAGATCAGAGTTCGCGGTAGAACCGAACTCCTCTGATACCAATTTGTCACGACCCGTCCTCGGGGCTCGTACCGTGACTACCCCAAGCCCGCCTTCCATAGGCCAGGGGCTGGCGACTAGCACCAAGGTGTAAATCCCAGTAAAAAGGGAAGGCATTGCCTTTGTAAAGTAAAGAAGCACCATAGAGTAAGCAAGCGGAAAAGTAAACACTAAGTGAAAATAGAGTACAACTGTAAGTGCGGAAAAGTAAGTGGGCCAGTATACAAACCAAAACTGAAAGTAAAGTACAACTCGAAAGAGAAAACAGCAACTAAAAAGTAAAATCTGCTACTCCAAGCTATCCACTGGAAATCCCACCTGAAGGGTGGGTACAGATAGCTCCTCTTCTCCTTGGGTCTCGCAGTCCGCTCCGAACACGTCCCACCCAGTGGTCCACCTATAGGTACTGTCCTCCTCTGCGAGCCTCAACCACGATCAACGTTGTCCATCGTCTGCAACCAACACAATGTAGTGCGGGCATAGCCTATGCAGGGGTGAGTATAAGCTACTCAGTAGGGACCCCGAGGCCCTTTAAGGTCTCCCAAAATCCACAAAGGATAACCATAAAGGAAAGATACAATCACGAAGTGACAACCGACACTTCTTAGTTATATAACCATACATATACCTAAGTCATCAATTTCCAATACGCTCCAACCACCGAGCCCAAGTACAACTCAGTCCACACAGGAAAGTATACGTATTCCACACAAGAAAGCAAACGTAATCCACACAGGATAGCACAACACAATCCACACAGGAAAGTAAATAGGATTCAGCTCACATAGGTATACTTCTTCGAAAGATGATAGATATTCTCACTGATCCATCTAAGTCATCGGACCCACAAAGGATCGATAGGTACTAACCCCCGCAAAGACCCATACAGGATCGGACCCACACAGGATCTGTAGGCGCTGGCTCACACAGAACCGCTGAGCGCTGACCCACACAGGATCGGACCCACACAAGTTCGGTAGCACGGATCCACATAGGATCGCTGAGTGTTGTAGTCATTGTCGTCGAATCCACTGAGGATCTCTGCACATTCGTCGTCGCAGTCATAGTCGCAGTCACAGCCAGCACTAGGGTTCCCGCACACAGCAAGCTCGTTCGGGAGGGTCCGCTCCACGAGCCGAGAGACTAATACATCAACTATCACATAGTCCAGAGTTGATGTATCCAAAAGTTTTGTATCGTCAACAGGAACTCAACGCAACAGAAGGCGCGTCAATCGGATGCCCGGTCTGAGAGTTATTGGTTTTTCATCCTAGGGGCCTGGTTCGTTTTTAAAGCAAAACCCACCTGACCTTACTCCACCTGCATCCAAACCCCTGGAAAAGTATTCCAAAAGATCTGTCTCACTAAGAGGAACTCAACAAAGTTGACGGCACGTCAATCGGACGCCTGTAGCTCAAGATATGAGTGTTTCCGCTCCGAGGGCCCAGTTGGTTTCTTGTACGAACCAACCCGGCCGAACTCAAAGTATTCTGAAACCTTGAGTGAGATAAACCGAAACGACCGTCTCGATCCAAGGATCACATCTCCGCTGTCGGTGCGTCGTTTGGTGGTCCGTAGCCCTAGTTATGGGCATTTGAACCCAAATAGTCCGATATCAGGGGTGTCGGGCCCGGATCGACCCGGCCCGAGCCCCCCCGGTTGGCCCGAACCGGGTCGACCCGCCCCGGACAGGGTCGGACCATCCCTGCATGGCCCGGCCTGGCTGGGCGCGGCCCGGCCTGGCGGACCGGCCAGGCGCCGGTCCGGCTGGACGCAGCGCTCTGCCAGCTCGGCCGAAGGCCGAGCTGTTGGAAAAGGGGGGCGCCTGCTCCCCTTGTGAAACCCCCCCCCCCCCCCAAATTTATGGGGGGCCGTTTGAACCGACCGGGGGATTTTAATTCCCCCAGCCCCTCCCCTTTCTGGCTGGCCGGCTCCTTCTCAATGGGACCGGCAAAGGCCGGTCCCCTTCTAGCTCCGACACCGGCGGCCCGGCTGGCCGCCGGTCACCTTGCTCCGCCGCGGCCTGGAACCGGCCGCGGCTCTTGTCGTCTGGCGCGGTGCAACGGCACCACGCCCCTCCGCCGCGGCCCCGCTCTGGCCGCGGCGTCTTTGGTTTTCTTCGACGCGGCGCGACGGCGTCGCGTCCTTGAATTTCATTCCACGGCGTGGGGCGACGGCGTCGCGTAATACTTGTCGTGTGATTCCCGCGTGGTGTGACGACACCACACCATTCCGTTCCATCCAAAATGAATCAAACATGAATATAGGAGGGGGGTTTGGCCGTGTTTGTGCAGTCTGGCCCCCCTCTTGTTAAACGATATCATCTAGTCGAAAGTCCACGATGATCGATAACTAGAATCATGAACGGAAATAATTTAATAAAATAATCCCCTACCTCGGTTCAGGAACAGTGTTCGTTAACGAGCCGCGGAAGACGAGCGTCGTGGAGGTTGAGCGTCGCGGGAGAACGTCGACGTCGCGAAGCGGGGATTTGAAGTCGTTGACGGTGATTTCGTCGCAGAAAACCGTCGTGGAAGAGACGATGCGGAAGAAGAACATCGCGTCGCAGATACGGCGTCGCAGAAGAACTGTGTTCTTCGGCGGAGAAGTTCTTCGTTGAAGAATGGTGTTCTTCGCGTTCTTCGTCGAGGTTGAAGAAGAAGAAGAAGATGTTTTCCCAATCCTCTCAAGGTTGCAAAACTCTAACATAATAAAATAAGACTAAGTCTTATTTTATTAACACAACCTTCCAAATGAATTTCAAAAGTTTGAAATTTAATAACCACACACAACTCACCTCATTAAACTTATTACATTTATGTCATAAGTTATATCTTAGGTTAACAAAATTAAAGTGGGAGTTGAGGGGAGTTTTAGAGGATATGAAGGGGCAGGGTTCGTGTGGGCCCCACCACCCTCATAACCTCCCAATGGAGGTTGGGTGGTTACCCAACTTCCATCAAGAACTAACACATAGAGTTAAATAATAAAAATTGTAGCGTAATTATAAAATAAACTTCCACAATTTTTATTATCAACACTCGTGTAAACGCAACTGCGGAATAGGAGTTCCTAAGCAATTACTAGCGCTGCAGTTCCATCGGTGCCCTCGGAATTGGATTCTGGGTACCATTTCAAAAGATAGAAATTCCCGCTCATTCGTTCACTAAACGTACCCGATCCAAACTTCGGAAATTGATTCCGGGCACACCGGGCCTCGGAATCAGGTGCCGTCAGAAACCGCGCTCTTGTAAAATTCCAAAGAAAATTAAGAAAAAATTTCCCTTGATTTTTACGGGTCTTTACAGTCCCAATCAGAAATAATATGTTTATTTTGTAAAATAGAGTTATATATTTTCCAAAAAGTGGATTTAAAAGTGGTTCGCCATCAAAAGGCGGTTAATCGACCTTTTAAAGAATATTAGAATGTTTACGCTTAAAAACTGGATTCATTTGCAATTTTAATCCTCTAAAATTTATTTAAAAATAGTAAAAATATTTGACAAACATATATAATCATTTTTTAGTTAGTTCTGTTCATTCCTGCCATTACAATGCCTGGGCGTTAACTACCATTTAAAATAATATTATTTTATTATTAGAGTGCAATGTAAGATTTCAAAGAAACTTTTAGTTGCGTATTGGGTACGCCATCGAGCATAGCATTCCCTTTAAAGTAATATTAATATTTTATTCACAAATATGGATAAATATAAAAATGTCATATTCTTTATTTACCTGGCGTGTTACAATATCTCCCTCCAATGCATTGGGTAAGGATTTATATCTCATAAGATAGACATGGCTGGAATGGCATGTTAAACCGGTTCAGTAAAACAGTATTTAAACGAGGAGTGAACTCGATTCAGAAAGAGACTTTGTCCACTAAGATGGTTTTGGAAGCAATGCCTTGGCTACTATGGAAATCATATCATGTGCTTGATGGTTTCCACAATTACATGTTTTATTCCCATGCTATTTTATCATGATTTATGTTCCATTATGATCTATGCCTTATGTACTTCCATGTTTTATGTCATTTCTCAAGATTTTTATGTTTAAACATTATGTTCATGTTTTTAAGTTCAAATGTATATGGTATGTTTTATTTTATCCATGATTACCCTTACTGAGCATTTGAGCTCACCCTTTTTATGTTTTCTTTTCCCCAGGATATAAAGAAAGGTTTTAGGTAATAAAAAAATGGGAAGATTTTTATGGGATGTGTTGAAGATCTTTCACCACGATTAGAAGATTATGTTCCATGTTTCCAATGACACTAAACTATTACGGTCCTTGTGTGTCTGTTTTTGTTATGTAATATGTATTCCTCTAAAGTAATGTAATGTCTATGTACGTTAAGCTTTGGGTCTCTAAAACCATGGTGTGTAAGCCATGATTAGTGGAATAATATGATATGTCCTCCATTATTATCATATCCTAAGTGTGTAATCCCTAATCAACTGAAGTACAATGAATCTAATTCCTTCCAAAACCAGGATATTTAGGACAAATTCCAAATGCTCTACCTCTATATTAAACATCCCAAGGGTTGTCCGGGCATCTAAGTACCACATCCATAAGTATTGAGAATAATTATTTTTTATCCCTTTTTTTCTCACACTGATCATAGATCATGTGGGCTTGGGTAGTTTCAATGATCATATCACTCACATTTTTATCTTCCACCACAGTGGGTAACCTTAGCGTGTAAGCCACAATCGGTGGATTATTGTGATATTCCCCCCTCAATATAAGTGTTGCCTTATTGTGTAAGCCTTGTTCAACTAAACTATGAGAACTTTGATTCCATTCATAATAAGGATATGTAGGACACTTTCCTAATGCCTGATATCAAATAGGAATCCACCTCAGTGTATTTCCTTTTATGTCTCTAGCATTCCAACCATCCGGACCCAATCTCTCCCATGGGTTGGTCATCATTACATACCCACAAGTGGGTTGATAAGTCACCTAAACTATGATGGATTTTATTCCTTACAAAACCAGGATATATATGACTCTTTCCTAAGGCATAATCTCCAGGATAGACATCCAAAGGGAAGCCTCAATGTTTAATACGTGTTCAAACTAAACTATGTTGACTCTGATTCATTCCATAACTAGGATATGTATGATGTCTTCTTATGGATCAATATCTATATTAAACACCCAATATATTTTCCCATCACGTAGGTCCCGCACCCATATGTACTGAGAGTAATTAATTTTTTTCCCTTTTTCCTACACCGAGCATAGCTCACATGGGAATAGGGTGTTTCAATGATCACATAATTTTCATCGAGAATCTCCACCAACAAGTGTAAACTTATTTTGTAATCCCTAATCATTAGCATGATATAACTACCCACATATTAGTTAATTTACCTTGGGGTAAGTCCCAAGGGAATTATTGAACAATGATAACTCTTATTCATTCCATAATAAGGATATGTAAAACACCTCCTAGAGGATCGAGCTCAACATTTTGTTCCCAAGTGACCCCATATATGTCCTTTATGTATGATTTTGAAATATACTAGTTCAATGAACTATATTTGTTTTGATTCCTTCTATAAACTATGATACATTGGATTCCTTATAAGGGATCAATCACATCCTCAAAATATTAACTGCCTCCCTAAATAACAACAAAAACTGAAGTTCCTAGTTATGTTGCTACAACATACAAGTAGATTCCAATCAATGGGAAATGGATAAAGAACCTAGGATACGTACAGATAGATTCAAAAATAATATCCCCCCTTTTCATATAAATTTATTAAACCTATGATCATTTTGTTAGGGTAATCGATCTTGTATTTGGATTAGAAAGTGATTCCAGAACATATCTTAAATCAATAAGAGAGCCCTGGAGTTGGAAATAGTTCCCCCCAAAAGGATGTGATGATTCCATCCTCCCTTACTCTCAACCAATGTGAGATTATAAGTTTTACAGGGTCTAAAACCCTAATTGATTGTATTCCTTTGTAAATCCGGTCTATACCCAGTTATGGGTGTGTAAACCAATGTAAGTTTCTATGAATGATGAACATGAATTTAAAAACTAACATGAATGGTTATAAAAAACCATTAATACCACACAATCAAATCATTGGGTAATGTTGTCCATATCATTCAAATGAAACAAAAATTTTGAACTCAATATAAACCGTTCATCCATAAATGAAAACGATTTTATGCATGTAGAACCATTTTATTCCCATCTTTTATGTCAAATAAAGATATTATATTGATAGTTTTTTTTACTATAATTCAATGTTTATTGAAGGTATATACCATTTTCTAGGTGATTAAAAACCAAAAATCCAAGTTTATATACATATTCTTTAAATGGGATAAGGGTTCATTGGTGTGTTTGGGATATATGTACATGAATGAGATCATTCAGTTGGATAGACCGCCTTTGATGATCATCTCTTACAGTAATGCTTGATTTATTTCCATATTATGTTGGATCTTACATTAGGGATTTTTGACTCATTTATGATTCATTATGAATTTCCACCCCCAAATATATGGCTCAATAGAGAGGACCATTCATGTTCCCCAGGATATGTTATAGGATTGCAATATTAATTTTTTGTTGGAGATAGGATAATAAAGTGGTTTTAGTGGATTTATCAAAAAAAATATTAACCACTCCACTATTGTCATTACACCTTTCAAGTCCCTATCTGTGAGACCCTTTTGGTCAACCCTTTATTGGTTAGATATTATTGATTTATAGCTTATATGGACCAAGATGGTGTAGAAGACAATATATAATGTTTATGAAATCATAGATTGGATTAGGATATATCAAAAACATAATAAGTCCTACACAATTTGTAGGTGGATAAATATATATTTTTAGAAGGTAAACAATTTATTCCTAAAATTCATCCAATGATGAAGATTGAGGAGGTCTTTAGGTGATATAGGTAATCCCCTTAGTTCATCAGGTCATTCTAGATTCTATGTAGGGTATGTGAGGTTGCTTAATACATTGAATTACCCCTACCATTTTCCATAGTTCACAAAATTTTCCTTGTGTCATACTTAAGTATATTTATATATTTCAACCATATCATGCTATCAATTGGTTCAAGATAGACATTGGGGATGACACGACCATTCCAGAATAGTTGGTGTCAATTGAGGAATCATAAGAGAATACCCATAATGATGGAGTGATTCCATTACCTCATGTATAGTGGAATCATGTTAATATTTAAGAGATATTATATAATCATGTGAATCAAATTCCACTTTGAGTGAGTTGTACTTTTTAGGGAAAAATCCTTGAAGGTTGGGAAAAATTGGAACATTTATTTTTAATTTAATCCCTTTAAATATTTTAAATATTTTTTTGAAGTTGGTAACTTGGTTAGTTAAAAAAAATCATCATCAAAGATATAGATAAATAAATATTATTTATTACATATTATTTTTACCACATGCACATGTGAATGAGTTAGTATGTTAATATCTTCTAAACGAAGCCCTGTATTGAAATTCCAGTATCATTTTTGTGTCCAAAATGTGGGTTATTTCTTAATGTATGTGTACTATATTAAATATTGGTCACTAAATGACAAACCATGATGTGTTTAAAGTACCCATGTCATGGTCAATATTTTATCAAGGTTATATATAACATACTATGGTTCCATCAAAGAATGATATGTAATATCATTTGACTGACTCTACTGAAGGTGATTCTATTGTTCTTTTAGTTGTTCACACCCAGATATAATGAAGTCTATACAACTTGTTTGTTTTAAAAGGTTTCTATCAATTGGATTAATAAATGAGGTGTAATATAAAGTGTTTTATCATTTAATAACATATAAAATATTATTTTTCCAAGAGGATCCTTCATTCAATGAATGAGGCTTATAAAATAGAGATATGTAAAACTTTAATATCTATTGACTGAAACTCACTCGATATCCCTTCTCTCTATTTCCAGTTGAGATGGTGGTTCTAACACATAATTGTGGAGAATAGATCCTACTGACATTTGGTTATTCTAATGAATAGTGGATACCATTAGAGGTAAGAACCCTTTATTAATTGTTCAGGTATCATGATTAAACTCAAATTTAGCAGAGATTATAATCATAGATAGTGAGGTAGGCTTGTTTTATTATTAGAATATTTAAGATTATTGTTTAAAACGTTTGTATATATTAGAGTGGGATTTTTGTTTTCATCTAAAATATATTGTTAAAAATATATCCCAAGAAACCCATTGATGGTATCATAGCCATGGATGATAAGGAATCAACATGATGAAGGTCAATATTGAAAAACATATTATGTTATATTTCCAAAATAGAGTATGTAGTTGAAAAAATATTTTATGTCCAGCTATATTTTTCCTCAAAATATCATGTTAATATAATTATAACACCATAGAATTAATATTTATAGGTTAAATGACATGGTTCAAAGGAAAAAACCCTTGGGTGTTCTAACTATAAAATAGGGTATCATTTTCAACATTAACAAGTTATGGTTATCTGACCACTGTATCTTGATCACAAAAATTATAATTAAAAACCATGAAATGGTGTATATTAACATGTTTTAGTTCTTGGTATCACAAAAAAACCATAATTACGTGTGGCTTTAAATTTATTTCGGGGTCAAAAATGGTTTGGACTATGTCATGGTTCCTGATGAGACCAAAGAACCAAAATTGATTATGGAATTGCACTATATCATGATCCAAAATGATTTTATCTAATCAACCACATCATGGTTGAAATAATTGGTCTTTAGAAATATTAAAATGAATTTTCTTTTTAAATAACCATTGTTGGAATGGGCCTAAATTTCTTATGTTGAATCTCTGTGACTTTATAATATATGATAAGGGGTTTTGATAATATTAATTACGTTTCATAATTGATTTTTTTATTTATTTATATATTACTTATTTCAATATTAATGAATTTAAATTATTTATATGATGTGTATGTTATATAATTTATTTAAAATTTCATGAATATATTATCATTAATTATCATATCATGTATATAAGAGTTAAATTCTAAGTATCATAACATAAAATTTAGTATCCATTTACCATGAATTTTGTTTATAATTAAATTATGGGTTTGAATTTAAAATTTAATTATATTTTTCATGTATTAGGTGTTAATGTTATGATGGTGTTCAAATATTTCTTAAGTATAAAAATATGGGTAAATAGACTATAGATAGAACTACTCACTGGCATGGAGGCATATTCCTAGTACTAAAAACAGAAGGTGAACTACCAATCACCCCATGCTTACCCTTATGAGGATTTTAGTTTTATATATTTTTAAACATTTACATTCAGTAGTATAATGTACCTTATGAATGGGATGAATATTGATTTGTGAATATTTTTGGTCTACTCACACAAATTATGATTTGATTAAATAATTAAACATTAATAGAGGATGAACATATTAATTTGTGTGGAGGAATAGGAATTATAAAACAAAAATTCTAGAATATTGCATTCATATTAGGATTACATGAGATTTAAATATTACATGGGATGCAATAGGTATGAATTATATTTATACAATTCATATGAAAATGTTGAGACTATGAAAATCCCTAGAAATAGTAATTGAGAAATTCGTTCCAAATAAAGAACTTTTTAAGACCTTGATCATTCTGTATGGGTTTCCATAATATTTAGGCACCAAGGGATAATATTTTGTAAGACATAAAGGATTGGGATGATCCTAAAAGATTAGAATCATTGTCCAATTATTATTATTTTGTGACACATAGCTAGTAAACCCTAATGGTTATGATCCTAAAGGACTAGAGTTGATTTTATTCATATTATGTATTTGGATAATGGGTTTTCAACTCAACTATCCAATATTTAAATGGAATGGGATTAGCATAATGGTCTACATATATAGTAATGTGATACAATAAATTCTAATATTAAACTAAATCATAGTGTAATATGGATCTTGGCTCACTAAATGGATATGATGTATGGTGGTATCATATTTAGCTGGAGTTCCTTTAATAGAATTCCTTATTGAAATGATATGAAATATGATATTCACCAATATATATGTATTTGATATAGATAATGGAATATATTATGAATATCATTTCAAGATATCCTATAGGAATAGAATTTAATATAATAATAGATTTAAATCTAAAGTGTATATGTATTCTAAAGGATAATCTATCTAATGATTTGGATGTGAATGTTATAGAAATAAATTTCTCCAATATTGGATCATACATATTTGATCTTGGGTGTTAATTACCCATTTGTACTAACAAACCCAAACTCAAAAATATGATAAGATTGAGGAAATTTGGTTTATAACAATGTATTATATCTACAGAAATATTTTTTCCATTATAGGTTGAAACTTATGATGTCTTGACCCCATCCCCATAAATATGTCACAATAAGGAAAGAGAGATAGCTAGATAGATAGATACTTCTCAAGTCCCACATCCAATAGGATCCTGGTAGGTGACTAGTACTGAGGGTAAAACAACCATGCATATGAGAGGAATTTCCCTCTAGGAGAAACATAAAAAAAGAGGGAGATAAGGCAGGTACCAGAATCAACACCTACTCAGATATATATATATATATATATATATATATATATATATATAATCCCAATGGAAAACATGAAATTTCATAAAATACTATAAAAATAGAAAGGGAATCAATAAGTACCAAATAGTTAAATATGGAAGAAACAATGAATTAATTATAGTCCATACTCATTATATATGTATAGAGAATAATGTACAATAATTGGAGATTCAAAATGAATTTCATCGTTCATGGAGACGGTAGGTCGTATGTAAGCATGAATGATACTTTTATATATTTGTTGTATTAAAATAATGAAAAATAAATGATACATATGAATATTATAATTAAATTATCATATATATGTTATATATGTTATATAGGTTTATTAAAACTATCCTTTATAAGTTCCATGTATGGAATGAACAAGTCATATCGCTTTGAGGGGCGGTAGTCCACACTTCCTCAAATGAAATTATCATATTTACATAAGATGGAAACCAAAAAGGTATTACATGAATAAAAAAAGTATAAATACATTATAAATATCAAATATATAATGTATAAATATATTTTCCATCATGATGTCCACCATGATATGTGGTAAGGGGAAAATGTATAATCTTAGTTTTGTGAGGTAGTAGTTTGTCGTACACAGAAATAGTATGTTTGTTACCCATTAGAAGGAATTGAGTGTAAGTTTAGGTATAAATATTAACATAACAACATCATAGTAAATTTATTATATTGGTTTTTTATATTTAATCATAGAATAATAATATTATATGTAGGGGATAATGGAAGTGAAACTAAACATATTTAGATAAAATGTTACATCTTGATCGGGTAACTTTTTCGGTTTATTCCAAAAGGCTTCCATGGAAAGATTTCTACCCAAATGGGAAATTAAAGGTCTAGGGGAGGGGTTTTGAGAAGCTATTTGGGAAGATCATGTCTGAAACTAATACGTTTTATATGTGTGAAAAATCAGGAGAGGTGGTGGCCTTTTATAGGGAAGGAAAAAGACACCCTTGTAATTTTTTGGAAACAAGTTACGTTCACAAATGTTCTTAACTAAAAAAGTTATAACAAACAAAAACAAAATAATGGAAGTTATGTGTCTGAGATATGGATATAAAATAGGTTTTGGAATAGTTGATAGGTCATTTTTTCCCTTATGTTAAAGGTTTAGTCATTTATTATGATTATTTTTTCCATAATAATTGTAATTAATTTTAATTACTTTCACTAATATTTTTGGTCAAAAACTAAGTTGTGTTTATTAGAAATTAAAAATTATTCTTATTCCAATTTTGGAATACATTTTTTCACATTCCATTCATAGATTTATAATATATTAATTTAAAATTTGTCACACATGCTGGAAGACAATGCAGGTTTTTAAAGTAAAAATGTCCAATATTTTGATATGATTTTAGATTCAATTTCAAAGTGAAATTTATCCCAATAACCTAAATAATATTAATTGAAAAAAAATTATATAATTAAAATTTAAAACCAATTAAAATTATAATTTATCCATTATAATTAAATTAGATGAAAAATCAGTTTTGAACTAAAATTCTGTATTTTTAACTATTTATTAAAAAATGAAATGCTTCATAAAAATATAAAAATTTCACTATAACCTAATTATTATATTTTTATTAAAAATATTAATTTTATTTTTAAATACTAAATTAATTAATGTTTAATAATAAAAAAACTAAAAATTTTTCTCCATTAAAAGGTTGTAAAACTGCATTTATAAAAATGTAGGATTTTATGTGTAAAATATGGTTTGTTATTACCTTATTCATAACCAACATAATGGATGAATATGAAAATATTTTATTGTACATATAACATAAATATTTCAGTAAAATTATTATCTAGTTGTAATTAACTATGCTCATTAAGAAAAAACTCCTTTGGAAGAATATAAATAATAATATTTTTTTATATCCCATTGGTTCTTATTTTTGTTTCTGATTAGTTGGTAACAATAGAATTCATTTTATATTTATATAAATCTTAAATTTTTATATGTCAGTTAACACTATTCATAAAAGCTAGTGTATTCCATATTATATTAAATAATAATATTTCAATAATATATTTTTATGTATTAAAACTCGATCTTTAATCTTACACATGCCAACAAAGAAGGTCGCTCTTTAGTATAATTCTTGTTGACTTAGAGTTGCGTGAAATAAAAAATTTAAAATATATCAAATCTCTTTAAAATAATAATTATATTTTAAAGTATCAGGGTATTGTATTCCCTTATGCACTTAGTGTTGTGTTTCATTCTTTCTATTGAATATAGTGTTATTACTTTTGAATTTTAAGGTATTACATTCTCCCCACCATAATTAAATTGTGTCCTCACAATTTAAACCAGATCTCAGTAATAGAGGGATTGAAAATAGAATATTGTTTAGATACCCACATTTTAAAAAGGGTTAATATAAGATATTATTAATAAGATATAATATAAAGTACAAATTTCGCGTCACTAGGTTCCCTAATGGGATAACATACATGGAAAATGGAAACATGGATATGGAGGAAGAACTCCAACAATCATTTTTGGATGGAGAGTGCTAGATAACATGTTTAGATGAATGTTTTTTAGCATAAAACCATAAATCATATGTGTGAATAAATGTAATTTATATCATCAATAATGATGATAATAGGACAACATTTTTGTTTCAAACCCATTGTTTATATAGTTAAGGAATTATTTCACTCTATAATAATATTTGTAAATATATATTTATATAAACATAATATTTTCTTTTTATTACTCCTTCAACCTTTTCAACTTCATATATTAGCACATGATGTATCACATGGTGAAGTAATACATTAACCTATAAAATTACATCCAATTATAATATTAAACCAATTTATAAATGATTAAATTTTTCAACATATTATAATCCAATCACTTCTGAAAGAGAGTCACTAAATTTCCAAAATGAACTTATCATTACTGTTTAATCTATATGAAGCAGCTCTTAATTTTCACATTCCAATCTTGTGAATAACTTCATCATGTATCCTATTTAAATATGGTAATAACTCAAATTACCATAAATACTTATTGGAAACTTCTATTATTCCTTATTTCTTAAGAAAGACAAATGTTATTAGATATATTCTTTATATTCAGATGTTTTTTTAAACTCTATTAGTGACTGAATATACCACTTGTTGAAAAATCATTATTTAGTTCCAAGGTAGTCATCACTTATCCAAATCAATAATTTCTTCATAATTATCTCAACATCAAGAATATATTAAGGGTTTTATTTCCTTCAATCATGTGTTTTTGAATAAGTTTAACTTTCTACTAAATATATTTTCTTGGTACCTTTCAGTATAAGATATAAAATACTAAAAAAAAGTACTGGATTACAATCCTTAAATTTTTCATAAATCAAATGATGAGAAAATCATAAACAAAATACTTTTAAATTATATTTCTTAGATCCAAATACAGATGTATATTAATCATTCCACGTTAATTGTGTCAATAACATTTTCTTGACCTTGATCCCTTATATTCTTATGAGGTATATTATATTGATGCTTGGGGGATTGGTTTGTGTAGTTCCCTATCTCTTATAGTTTTAATATTTAATAGAAGCATTTTCCTTTTTCCCTTTTCATTATTTTTCCTGGTTACCCTTTTATCTACACTTGTAAAAAAATACCAATCCTTTCAATAATTTACAAGGGTGATTCTTTCCATAGATAGTAGATGATGGAAAATCCTTCTTTCCCTTCATCTTATTTAACTCCTTCCCTTTTTCATGGTGTTCATAAGACCTCTTCTTCTCTTGGTTTCCCTTAAATATATAGGATCTTGGCAATTACTTCTCTTTTTATGATTCCACACATAACTATCTCTTCGTATGATGAGAAATTCTATGAAACCAGCACCCATTAAAGATTTTTCTTGAGGCCTTCAAATAAATGGTCAATCATGAAATGCATGCTGAGTATATAATCCATATCATACTTTGATAAACTTGTATAGGTATCTTAATAATCTTCAATACTCTCTTCTTCCTTTTTCTTTAAGCAAAAGAAATTCCTCTTTATCTCAATTTTTTGGTCATCAGGGATGTATTTATCAAAAAATGTATCATTAAAAGTCCTCTATTCTAGGAGTTCAATTTATTTTTCATCCCTTGTATTATGGATCAAAGACCACCACTAATCAGCATCCCCTTAGAGACAATAGACCATAACTGTAACCTTTTCCTTTTCACTACATACCAAGGTAGTGAATACCATTTCCATAGACTCAATCCATTTTTCATATAAAATTGGATTATTATTCCCACTAAACAATGAGGAATTATTCCAAATAAATAGATCTTTCATTGGATATTATCTCCATGGAATAGGTTCGTCCATTCAGGCTAGGTTATTTTTCATAACCTAGCAAATTTTCCCTAATATATCCACAACTCTCTCAGTTTCTATCCTAGCTATATTTCATTCCTTAGTAAGGAAATATCTATATTTTCCTTGAGTACTTATACCATTTTCCTTATAAATAAATTTTATAAACCATATAATACATTAGATTATCACATAAGGTTGTGAACATTGTATAAATCTAAATGTGGTAGAGCACATAACATAAATTTATGCATCATGAATCCTAGAATCATAAACATTTGTTACTTTGTAGAAATTTTTACATCCAAATCCATTATAATGGTAGGTAAAGAAATTGTGAATTATTCTAAGCATATCCCCCAGGAGTGTCAAAGAAGGTGCACACTAAGGCCCATTTTCATGTACCAGGTTACCCCAAGTCAGGCCTCAAACACTTAATAGGGGTTATTACTCTTAGGTAAATTTGTTCTAGAATCACATCCACTTTTAGTATCAAGACATGGTTGTATTTCTAGGGAAAACCACATAATCACTACCAGACCAAAATTCTAGGATATTCTTGTATACTTATCCTCAATTTATGTCTTATGGTTTTTCTCCCTAATATAAGTTTTCTAAACCATGTTTCCAAGGATGTATTTAAAAATCATCTAATACCATTTTTAACACCCTAACCACATAGTCTCGGAGTTGATGAAGTACTTTATTACATTTTTATGATTACAAGGAATGAAATCTCGAAGGACCATTCCGTTCAACAGTCTTTAAAATAAAAAATACATAGATGATGCCCATAAAACATTGGGTATTGGGAAATACAAACCTGATACATAATAAAATGGAATAAACTGCATCTATGAATTCTTATTAAATGAATTTTTATTCATAATATATGGAAAGAAACATAATAATGGTGGGATAAAATTCTCAGTATGGTTAAATAAATCAGAATCATTAATGAATCAATGAGAATAAATTAACATGGAAAGGTAAATAACATTTTTTTAAAAGGTAATGCTTTGGTCAAAGACCAAAGCACAATTTATTGAAAGGAAAAGAACATTACAAGAGTCTGAAATAAGGGATTTTTTTACAATCTCTATCAAAAAGATCAAACAAATCAGTAGGCAGAGAGTCCATCCAAGTCATGTGCTAGTGAAATCTTTTATTTGAAAGAGAATCAGCAACGGTATTCGCTTCACGGTAGGTATGAGTAGCTATATAATCAATCCCATGAAGCGAGTTAAGGTAGTTAATCCAAAGAGTAGTATGCTTCCAGGACAGATGAATGTTTCCATTCTAGATGGCATGAATGATAGTGGTTGAATCACATTCAATCCAAAACTTTCTCCAACCTCTTTTAATTGCAATGTCAATAGAATGGATGACCCCCAACATTTCCACTTCCAGCGATGACGAGTGACCACATCCAACGAAGAAGCAGCCCTGACACTGACCAGCAGAATCTCTGAAAATAGCCCCGCAGCTGGCAGGGCCTGTATTTCCTTTAGAATCACCATCAACGTTAACATTGATCCATCCTGGCATTGGTGATTGCCAGAATACTTCGAAGGTTTGTTTGGGCTTAGAGTAAATTCCAAAAATGCAGAGGTGGCGAATGATCTCAAAGTCCCCAACTGAGTTGTTGCAACAGACTTTTTGAATTAAAGAAGCTTCATAGATCATGACAAGAATCCGATATTTTCCTGCATTAGGACTAAAAGAGTGATTATTATGAATAAGGTCATTTCTAACGTACCAAATCTCGTGTATGAGTTCCGCCACTACCGCCAGCAAGATGTTTTTTATCTGCAAAGAAGATTCAAATATAGTGCAGTTTTTAAGAAACACAGAAATAGAATCAGTAAGAGACCATCTGCAATTGAATAAATCAAAAATGAAATTCCATAAGGCAGAGGCTATCTAACAAGGAAGGAAAAGATGATCTGCATCCTCCATGTGCTGGTTACACAGGCGATGTTTAGAACAAAATTGGATGCCAAAAACTTGACGACTGGTATCCGTAGGCAATTTATTATGAGCAATACGCCAGATGAGAGTGAGCCTAAAAGTTTAATCCAGGGTTTATTAAACTGTCTCACCCTAAGATAATTCGATTCAATATGGGAAAAATTATGCTTATAAAAGTTTTTATAATGAAGGATTCCATTTGGGGCAGGTTCCCAAACAAGAAAGTCACCATCAGAAGAAAAAGAATGATTATCAATGATCTTCCATATGGGAAAAATTCTGCTTATAATGAATTCCATTCAAATAACTATATTTGGAAAAATCAATATGGAAAGGTAATAAACCGAAACTAATGCCATTTATTCAATAAAAAAAATTAAATGTATCTATTGATATGCCAATGAAAATTCTCATGGAAGAATAATAACTAGAACTGAATGAGGTAAATATTTTATTATTAGACATCGTGTTTATTAGGTATATGAAAATATTACCATCGAGACGTTTCACAAGATCGTTCAGCTATTGGGTAAAATCCCATCTAATGTTTTGAACTATTTCATCTCATTAGACTACCTATGCATTGAGGGTCTATCCATAACCAGGAACCACCCTTGTTATACCAGTCCAAAGCATTCCTCATAATCATGAATAATGTTCCTTATCAAGATATACACATTGACTAAAATACATGGATCTATTAATAATATCAATGTGAGGGGTAATTAATAATAAGGGTTTTTACATTAATTAATGGAAATACCATTTAATGACCATAAAAACAATCTTGAGGGAAATGACATTTTAAACATTCCATTTTGTCCCATACCACATTGAAACATTTAAATCCTAAACCCCATGAATTAATAGTATTAAATGAAAAATATAATTTCATGAGGATAATAATATTCATGATATAAAATGTTGAAGTTAGGTAAATGCAACAAATAAAATTTATTTGGTGAATAATTACAAATAAGCCTCAATAGAATGTATATTGAGACGAAAACCCCTTACCTTAACCTTAATTTTGTTGTGTATTATTTAGCCTAATATATAGTGGTATAAGATATGTTAATAAATAATATAATAAATTTAATAATTATTATAATACCATATATTATCTTATTATAATTTTTCATTACCTATTTTCTAACAAACATTCATTAATTTCTTTATTTTTGGGGTTAATTTCCTAGTTTTCTCGAAAATATTTTTACTTTTTGTCTGTTGTTATCATTAATTAGATCATGGTTTCATCATATCCAAAATTTAAACCTTGAATTAATTATCATATATAACCAGTATAGATGTATTTATAATAATCTATAATAATTAAATATTATAAATGAAGAGCATCATTCATGGAGACGGTAGGTCGTACGTACGCATGGACACTACTTTCATTTTTTTGTTATATTAAAAGAATGAAAAATAAATGACACTTATGTATATTATAATTAATGTATAAAATATATGTTATATATGTTATATATTTTTATTAAAATCTCCCATTATATGTTCCATTTATGTCATGAACGAGTCTTATCGCTTTGGGGTGGTCGTAGTCCACATTTCCTGAAACAAAACTATCATATTTACAGAAGATGTAAAGCATAAATTTATTTTCTAAATAAGAATTAAAGAATTATAAAGACATTATAAATATCATATATATCATATATAAACTCATTTTCTATCATAATGACCACCATGATAGGTGGTGAGGGAAAAATGAGCAATTGTCATTTCGTGAGGTAGTAGTTCTCCATACAAAGAAATAGTATGTTTTTCCCATTAGATGAAAGGTCTGTGTAAGTTTAGTTAGAAATATTAAAATAAAAAATACTAATATGTTTAGGATATTTTTTATTTAATCATATAATAGGAATAGTGTAAGGAGTATAGAATATAAATGAAACTAAAAAACATGGGAGAAGATGTTACCTCTTAATTGGGTAACTTCTTTTGGTCTATACCAAAAGGATTACATAGAAGGATTTATGAAAAAATGGAGGATTAAAGGTCTATGGTAGGTATATTGGAATGATATTTGGTCATATATAGGATTAATATAAGAGGATTGAGAGGTGTAAAGAAGTGGGTGAGCTGGTGGCCTTTTATATGGAAGGAAAAGGACTCGGTTGGCATTTTTTAAAACAAGTTAGGTGTACACATGTTCTTAACTAAAAAAGTCATAAAAACCAACAAAATTATATAGTTGAAGGTTTATGTCTGGTATAGGTGTATAGGTCATTTGGACTCTAAACTTAAAGGTTTAATTCTTTATTAAGATTAATTTTACCTTAATAATTGTAATTAATTTTAAATACATTCACTAATATTTTTGGTCAAAAAGTAAGTTGACCTTGTTAGAAATTAAACATTATGATTATTCCAAACATGGATTCCATTTTCTCAAATTAAAATCACATAAGTGTCATAAATCCATTTAAAATTCATCCCACATGAGGGATGACGATGTTGTTTATTAAAGTAAAAACTTACAAAAGTTTGATAAGTTTTTACATTCAATTTCAATGTGGAATATATCCCAATAACCTATATTTTATTAATAGATAAAAAAATAATCTAATTATTATTTAAAACCCATTAAAACTATAATTTAAACTTATAAATAAATTATATGAAAATGAATTTTCAAACTAAAATTCAATATTTTTAACTATACATTAAAATATGAAATGTTTTAGAAAAATATAAACAAATAACTCTAACCTAGTTTTTATATTTATATTTAAAATATGAAGTTTATTTTGAAATATAAAATAAATTAAAGTTTCAAAATTAAAATTTGAAAAGGGTTCTCCATTAAAAGGCTGTAAAATTGCCTTGATAAAAATATAGATTTTTATGAGTAAAATAACGGTTGTTCTTATCTTATGTATATCAAACATAATGGATGAATATAAAAAATATTTTATTGTATAAATAAAATATATATTTCATTAAAATCATTCACTAATTTTGATTAACTATGTTCATTAAGACAAAACTCCTTTTGATGAATATAAATAATAATATTTCTTTTTCATATCCAATAGTTTCTTTTTTTCATTTCTCATTAGTTGGTAACCAATTATTTCATTTCATATTTATATAAACCATAAATTTTCATAAGTTATTTAATAATATTCATATACTTTAACAAAACATCTGGGTTATATCATATTATATTAAATAATTATATTTTAATAATACATTGTTATTTTTTGAAACTCTGTCTTGTGTGTAATCCAAACCATCGAATAATGTCTCACTTGAGTGTAATGTATGCTAACTATCACGACCTTCCCCCCGAGGCTTGTGCCGTGACTACTGCAAGCCCGCCTTCCATAGGCCAGGGGATTGCGACTAGCAGCAAAAGGTGTATTCCCTAAAATGGTAAGGCACTGCCTTTAATATTGTACAAACACACGATCTGAGAACACAACAAGAAGAAACTGTGAAGTAAAATGTTGTAGTAAAAGAGTGCTGAAAACAAAAGGGAAGGAATACAAGCACAAATGAAAAATTACAAGTACAACTGAAAAGTAAAAAAAATGGAAATGTGAAAAGAATCTCCTGGATCATCCACTTAGGATCATAACTGAAGGGTAGGTACAACTCCCAATCAGTAGTCCCTACATAACGTCACGCCAAATAGTCCACCTCTGAGCACTATCCAGTCCTAGATCCCTCATCCTCGATCATTGATGTCCATCTTCTTCACAAGACACAACAAGGTTCGGGTGAATCCCTTGCAGGGGTGAGTATAAAAATACTCAGTATGGACCCTGAGACCCTTGTAGGTCTCCTAGAGTTCCACAAAAGAAAATTCCACAAATAAAGGCCTCATTCAAAATGCACGAAGTAATAGACATCAACTCTACTTAGGTATATGACCATACATATACCTGTGTTATCAAGACATTCCCATCTCATACATGAGGGAAGAGTATTGTAAAGGTAACACCATGAAGGTAAAAGTAACACACAGGTAACCCCACGGAGACAACACCAAGAAGGTTAAAGTACCACACAGGTAACACCAAGAAGATAGAAGTACCACACACCACTAAGATAGAAGTACCACTCAGGAAAAACCATGATGATAGAAGTACCACACAGGTAACACCACAAAGATAGAAGTACCAAACATGTAACACCACTAAGATAGAAGTACCACTCCGGTAACACCATGAAGATAGAAGTACCACATAGGTAATACCACAAAGGTAAAAGGCTTATCTCACAACACTATAACATAAGTACAGAAGTACAGATGATTATTCAAAAGCTAGATAATATTATTATATTAAGTAGCACAGCTTCTGACCCATACCGGATCGATAGGTAACTAACCCTTGCGGACCCACACAAGATCTGACTTACACAGGATCGGTATGCATTGACCCACCTAGGATCTCTGAGCACTGACCCACAAAGGATCCGATAGATGTTGACCCACACAAGATCGATAGATGCTGACCCACATAGGATCAATGTTCTTTCTTCACATTACAGCCTTCCACAGAATCCTGCACTAACCACACATGATTCTGGTAATATCCTCTCCTCAAGCTATCGGTCATACCTCAACCACCATGAAGTTCCACGAAGAAGTATCCCAGAGTACCGTCAAGTCATAAGGGTTCCAATGCAACAGACAGTGTGTCAATAAGACACCTAGTCTATAAGTTGTATGCATTTTAGTGCTGAGGGCCCAGTTGGATTCGAGTATGATCCAACTCATCCAAACTCCAACTTTTTCCAAAAGTCACTGGAGTATCTCAAAATGATAGCCTCATATCAAGGATTTCAGCACCACAGACGGTTCTTCAATTCATCACCATATGAGTGAGATATGTCGGATACAAGATCCCACAATAATAATAATAATAATATTGGGTGTTTTGTGGACATGATCCACGAACCAGAATTTTATATTCAACATTAGATTTAAATCGACCACTTAATGACAGGATCAGGCCGCCACTCACGGTAAGTCAATCAGACATCGCATGCATGAGTTATGGAGGGTATAAGATTTAATAATATTGATATATAATTATTTGAGTGATTCAGATACCCAATCCAAAAACCTGAAAAATACATCCAATTTTGGACTCATAATTTCCATCTTGAAGTCTGGGTCGTATTACCGATGACGGTTCGTGAAACCGTGGCCGTATAGATAATTTATAGACAAAAAAGTGTTTTATCAACAAAAGTAATAATAGTAATATTTTATTACTATTATAAATTACTTATTTATTTGGATTTCATTTAATTCCAAATTCAATCAAGGCATGGGGAATTCATTTGGTGTATGCCACTTCCACATGGAGCCTCCTCCACTCTTTCATTATTTTATGATTTTTATTATTACTTCATCTCCTTAATTTTCTCTCCCCAATTAACCCTTTCTTCCTCCACAGTTTTCTCACACTCCAATTAACTTCTTACAAAATGGTAGGGTTCATCCACACATCTATAACCAAGGACACTACCTCTGGTTAGTCGCGCCATAATGCCGCCAGCATTCCACGTCGTTGCGCCTTAAGGCAGCCGTACCGCCTAGCCCCCTGGTCTGCTATCCCACGTCTTTGACCGAGATAGCTCCACTACTCTACCGCGGGCCACCGTCCCGCCTTCCGAATCCATGAGATTCCTCGACTCTCCACACGGACTGTCGTAGTACATCGCATCACCTATCTATCTTGAAGTCACGCCCCAAACATACTTCGAAATAGCACTGCCACATCGTCCCTTCCGCGGGCCACTGCATCTTTTTTCTAAGACCTAAAATTGTGATTATTTCAGTTCATTGATCCTTGGGTCAAGATCTCCACGTCCATCTACTGCGCTCAACAAAACATTGTGTTTTTAGCAGTCTTAATTATTTTGTGATAAAAAACACACGAAGAACGTGCGAAGACTGAATAAGAAAAGATCATGGTCTATGTGCGGATCGATGGCCGTGTTGGTTTGGCCATCATTTTGGAGAATCAATAATATGGGGAATTGACAATTAAATAATTATCGTACTTCAAAATAAACCCCCTACCTTGAAAATCCATTGGAGAACATTCAAAATTGAATGTGGGTCGGTGTTCTTCATTCCTGCAACAAGCTTCCAACGACGTCGCTCGAACGACGATCTTCAGTTCTCGATTATGAGATATGTTCTTCGTCCAGAGCCTCATGATCCTGCTCCTCCTTTTTCCAATAAAAAAAAACCAAAACCCAAGGAAGAGATAATATAACTATAGTTTAAGAGGTGATTCATTTATTTAGAATCAATGAATCCTATAAATTAATGGGATATTTGGTTACACATTTTGTGTAACTGGGCATTTAATACACCAAATTTAAATGCCAAACCACCCTCTTGTGGTCCCCGCCAACAAAAATTAATAGTAGAGGTGGAAGTATATTTAAAATAAAATATATTTATTTTATTTAATCATCCATGAAAAATTCAAAAACCAAATTCTTCTCTTGACCCACTACGGTTGAGGTTAAACCTCCCTTAAACGAATCTCGATGTTGCAAGTTCAACGGTGCCTTTGGATTTTTAATCTAAGCACTAGATCAAAAGTTAGAAAATGCCGCTCGCGTGTTTACTGAACCTACCTTAAAAAAGTTCAATAAATTAATAACGTTCACCCTCAACCTGCACCGGTCGAGGTTAGGCTCTGCCTAAGGAGAACACGCCCCAACGAACTCAACCGTACTCTCATATTTTCAATCCGAGTTACCATTTAGCAGTTATGTATTTTATAATAAAATTATTTTCACTTAATTATTTTATTTACAGCCAAAAAATGACTTTCACTAGTGGCCCACACCGACCAATGTTAGTATCATCCTAAGGAAAGCATACCCTCAGGAGTTCAGTGGTGGTCTCAGATTATTAATCCAAGTCACCGTTCATGAGTTATAAGCATTAGAGAAATAAAATATAATAATTTAATTATTTATTTTTGATTACTCCATTTTCGGGTTTTCTCACCGGAGGACCATGCCAACTAAACTTAAGTCGCCACTAGGGTAAACCCACCTTCTTGAATGCAACGGTGCCATCGGATTTCTGATTTTGGAAACCGTTTAAGAGTTATTCCACTATTTTAGGAAAACCACTTATACATGCTAATTAAATCTTAAAAAAACCTTGACTGATCATTTTGGGCACTTCAGGCCTCGGAATCACACAGAGTCAGATTTCACTATCTCGGAATAATTACATATAAAATATTATACGGAAATCCTAGGACATTACATTCTCCCCACCTTAGTTATTTACATCCAAAAAATCCACAACATAAACTAGGGAAACAAGTGGGGGTACTAAGCACGAATCTGAGCCTCCCGCTCCCATGTGCTATCCTGGAGGTTCCCGTGTTGCCAACGTACGCGCACCAGAGGTATCGACTGCCCATGAAGGACTCTCTTTTGTTGATCCTCAATATCCACTAGAACCTCTGTAAACGTCTCCCCATCATCATAGTTCAAATTTCCCTAGTCTATAACATGTGATGGATCAGGCACACATCTCCTCCGCTGCGACACATGGAAGACATTATGTACCTGGTGCATCTATTGGGGAACAGATAGACGGCACACCACCACGTACACTCTTCTGAAAATCTAGGAAGGTCTGATGAACATCAAAGATAGCTTGTTTCCCTGACCAAACCTCTGCAAACCTCATTGACGTGAGACCCGTAGGAAGAAATTGTCTCCCTCCTCCTATCGGCATAATACCTATGCAGACTCTAAGCAGTTTTCACTTTCTAACAAGTGAGGCAACATGATAAAAACTCTTCCACTGCTTCCCTCATCCCTGTCCATCAGTACTGATGTCGGAGGTCTGGGTACATCTTCACCACTCCATTATGTACCATTAAAGGGGATGTGAGGATCTCCCACAACACCTCCTCCTGAAGCGTCACTGGTACCATGAGGCATCCTCTGAAGAGGATGATGTGCTCCCAAACATCAGAAAATCCATCAGGTGCATGTCCTGTGGATATCTGAGAATGTCAAGCCTCGCGGTCAGTGTCCCCAAGCTGTGCCTCCCCAAATCACTGAAGAAGTGGGGGAGTTACTGTTAGAGACTGAAGATAAGTTTCTCCATCATGATCCATGTAGCATATCTGAAAAGTGGACCACTACTTTATCGCCTCACTCAGAAAATGTATACCAGATCTACTGATAAGTACATTTGCTACAATGTTCCCATTCCCAGGAGTATAGACTATCTCAAAGTTATATCCCTATAAGAACTCATGCCAATGTTGCTGCCTCAGGTTCAGGTCCTTCTGGGAAAATATATACCTGAGACTCTTTTGGTGAGAGTAGACTCTAAAATGTTCTCCCATCAAGTAATGTTGAACCATCTTCAGGGAGAATACCACTGCTTCTAGCTCCTGGTCATGTGTAGCGTAGTTTTTCTCATGATGTCTCAGATGTAGAGAACCATACATGATCACTTCTCGCTCGTGCATCAGGAAACATCTGAGCATGGTCCCTGATGTGTCGCAGTATACTACGTACCCAACAACCTCCTCCAGTAGCCTCAAGATGGGGGACCTCATCAGTCTCTGCCTCAGCTCCTAGAAACTTTACTGGCATATCTCCGACCACACAAAGGGTTGCCTCTTCTTTATCAACACTGATAAGGGTGTCACAACTCTAGAAAAGTCATGTACAAAACTCTGGTAGTACCCATCCAAAGAAGATTTTCATCTCCCTTCAGGGAGTTAAACCTAGAAACATCTTTTGAAAAGATGTCCCCACACTCTGCCACTCTTGTTGGGAACTGAAAACTCAAAACTCCTTCTTCCACGAGGGTAAGGTTGGATGACTCAAGAGTGATCAGTTGTACCCACCTATGCATGATTTTATCCTATGCTTCTTGAGTTTCCTTTTTCGCCGACCAAGGATGACCCCATTCTAACGTTGTAGATAAAACACAACCTTTTTGCCTAAAAATTCAATCTGAGTATGAACTGTATATGTCTAGTCTATACCCAAAATACTATCATAAGGCCTCGATGCTACCACCAAGAAGTTCCAACCAAAACACTCACCTCAAGCGTCATATCACACCATCAACATAAGTGTGATTATCAAGTCTCCTCCCAAAGGAATATCCAGATGTGAGGTTCAAGTCAATGGTATAACCAGAAACTCTAGGTATTGAACAAGATTCATGGAAAGAAGGAATGATTAGTTCCAATGTCTATTAATACAGCAGCTAGTAGTAGAAACATACAGTACCTCAAATCATGTACGGAGCCCTTGGGTCACACTCCTTGACCCCATGCAGCTACTCCCATGTTCTGTCCTCCGACTCCCTGATCATGGTGGGGACCACATTGGGGTGGTGGTTATAACATTTTGAAATTTACATCACCTCATGTTGATCTCATAGCTCTGCTTATGCATCTGAATCCCTGAAGATTCATCTGTACTAAACACTTCCTCTTCCCAATACATTTTACATGCCCAAGTCTCTAAGACTAGTGTTAGTTTCCAGCTTTCCCACTGCTAACATTCACTGGCTGTATCCGCTCAAACAAAGAACATTCAACCATAAACGTACTCTCTAGTACACTAACATAAGTAGGAATGCATAGAGGAATAGTGATGGCTGGGATGTCCCTAAATACACCTCTCTCGGAGGTCAGATCCTTGAAGTGATGACCGTATTGTATTCATCATGTACCTGGGGTGGTCGGTACGCCTCGATAAATACTCAGTTATCGAAACGTCATCTTTCCAAAGTTGTAGAAGCTCTAGGGAACTCTCAGCCACCTCCCTAAGCCATTTCTTAGCTATCTGTCAGCCGATCTTGCCTCGGAACCTTAGGGGTATCTGTGGCTGAAACACATGTAAGGCACTAAGGCTACATGTGTCCTATATTGGTACCGCCGGTTGTAACTGCTGACCAATGGGAAATGATATAGCTGGCACACTACCCGAAGGTACCATCTCAGGAAAAGTTCAATGTACCGAAGCCTCATTATTTTTTGAACCATCCTCATGGTCATGTACTGGAAAAGACTAGCATCTAGGATCACTATATGCTCTACTGGTGTCCCAATTAGGCAGGAAACTCTAGCCAGAGCCTCTAGCCAGTCCTCATCTACCTAGGAATCTATATTGCCTCAAAACCTTAGATGCCTCTGCCACTGGAACTCATGCAATGCGCTCAGTCGGCATGGACCGTCCGCCAGTGCTGATGGTGGTAACTGTTTTCCAAGAGGTGGTGGTGCTGCTGGTACACCACCCGAAGGTGCCAACACAGTAAGAGGGCCCTACACCAGAGCCTCGTCGCTCGACGGGTCGTCATCATGAACTTTATCATGGAATCCTATATGGATATATATGTGGCAGTATCCTGATAAAGAACAGGTGCACCAAATTCATTAATTTATGCCTGGTGAGCTGACGCAAAGAAATCATAAGAAAAACTTTTCAAAAACACACGCAATCAGTGTTTTAGTGTGGTGAGTTGGAAATCAGAATTCAGGGTCCTGGTGTATGGATATGTCGGCCAATACACCAACACTGGATTCCCCAAACTAAATACCACAATCATAACACTTAATACTATTACCACACAGAAAAGATCAGAATCCTAGTTCATCGGTAGAACCGAACTCCTCTAATACCACGTTTTCACGACCCGTCCCCCGAGGCTCGTGTCGTGACTACCCTAAGCCCACCTTCCAAAGGCCAGGGGCTTGCGACTAGAACTGAAAGAATATTCCTTAAAATGATTAGGCATTGCCTTTAATCCTATACAAACACATGGTCTGAGAACACAACAAGAAGAAACTGTGAATTAATCTGTTGTAGTAAAAGAGTGCTAAAAACAAAAGGGTCATAAAACAAGCCCATCTAGAAAAGTACATGTACAACTGAAAAGTTCAAAACAACTAAAAAGGTGAAAAGTAGCTCCGGGATCATCCACTTAGGATCCTACATGAAGGGTTTGTACAGTTCATGATCAGTAGTCCCTACGTCACATCATGCCAAATAGTCCACCTCCTAGCACTGTCTGATCCTGGCTCCCTCATCCGTGATCACTATTTTCCGTCATCTGTAAAAGACACAACAAGGTAAGGGCGAAGCCCATGCAAGGGTGAGTATAATGATACTTAGTAGGGACCCCGAGACCCCAATGGGTCTCCAAGAGTTCCACAAAAGAAAAACCAAAAAGCAAGAACTCATTCACAAATCATGGTGTAATAAAAATCAACTCTACTTAGGTATATTCCCATACATAAACCTAAGTTATCAAGACATACCCATCTCATACATGAGGGATGAATACCAAAAATATAACACCATGAAGGTAGAAGTACCACACAGGTAACACCACAGAGACAACACCATGAAGGTAGAAGTACCACACAGGTAACACCATAAAGATAAAAGTACAACACAGGTAACACCACTATGATAGAAGTACCACTCAATTAACACCATTATGATAGAAGTACCACATAGGTATCACCATGAAGATAGAAGTTCCACACAGGTAACACCACTAATATAGAAGTACCACTCGGGTAACACCACAAAGATAGAAGTACCACACAGGTAACACCACAAAGGTAAAGGAATAAGCTCACGCCACTATAACTTATGTACAGAAGCATAGATTATTATTCAAAAGCTAGAACATCTTATTCTATTAAGTAGTGCTGCTTCTGACCTACATAGGATCGATAGGTAACTAACCCCCACTGACCCACACAGGATCTGACCCACACAGTATCGGTATACATTGACCCACACAGGATCTCTGAGAACTGACCCACATAGGAAATGATATATGCTGACCCACAAAGGATTGATATATGCTGACCCACACAGGATCAATGTTCATTCTTCACGTTACAGCCTGCCAAAAATTCCCACACTAAGAACGCTTGATTCTGACAGGATCCACTCTTCAAGCTATCGTTCATACCTCAACCACCATTAATTTCCACAAAGAAGTATCCCAAAGGACCTTCAAGTCATACGGGTTCCAACGCAATTGACAATGCATCAATAGGACACCAGGTCTATAATCTATAGGTATTTTAGTGTCGAGGGCCCGTTTGGATTCGAGTACAATCCAACTCAGCCAAACTCCAACTTTTTTCTAAAGTCACATGGAGTATCTCAAAAGGACTGCCTCGTCTCAAGTATTTCAGTATCGCAAATGGTTCGTCATTTCGCCAACGTATGAGGGAGATATATTAGATACAAGATCCCGTAATATTGTTGTTATTATTATTATTATCATTGTGTGTTTCGTGGACTCGAGCCACAAACCAGAATTTAATATTTAACAGTAGATTTAAATTGACCATCATAATGACAGGATCACATCTTCACTGACGGTATGTCAATCAGACGTCGCACGTAGTAGTTAGTGATGGTCTAAGATTTAATAATAATAATATATTACTATAATTTGAGAATTTCGGGTACCCAATCTAAAAAACCCAAAAAATAAATCCAATATTGGACTCATAATTTCCGTCTCGAGGTCAGGGTCATATTTCCATGGACGGTTTGTGAAACCGGGGTCGCATGGATAAGTTACAGTCAAAAAGTATTTTATCAACCGACGTAATAATAATAATATTTTAATATTATTTTTATTATTAATTACTTATTTATTTGGTTTTCTTTAACTCCAAATTCAATCAATGCATGGGGAACACATTTGGTGTATGCCACTTCCACATGGTGCCTCCTCCACTCTTTCGTGATTTTATTATGTTTATTATTATTTCATCTCCTCAATTTTCTCTCTCCAATCAACCCTTTCTTCTTCTATGGTTTTCTCACGCTCTAATTAACTTCTTCCACCAGTGGTAGGGTTCCTCCGCACCTCCAGAACCGATGCCGCTAGATTCAACTGGCTGTTGCGTCGTTCCTCAAGCCTACTACGATGTTGTGCCTCAAGCGAACTGCACAACCTTGCCCCCCTGGTCCGCTCACCCATGTCTTCGACCGAGCCAGCTCCGCTGCACTACCACGGGCCACCGTCCTGCCTTCCGTTACTGTGAGATTCCACGAATCTCCGCATGGACTGCTGCAGTACATCGCACCACCTATCTCACCCAGAGTGCCACCCCGATGACACGTCAAAATAACACCACCACATCACCCCTTCCACGGGCCACTGCATCTTTGTTTTAATCCCGAAAATTGTAATGATTACAGATCTGTGATCCTCTGGTCGAGATCTCTATTTCTATATGTCATTCTCAACAAAACATTGAGTTTTTAGATAACTTAATTATTTTACGATTAAGAACACATGAATAATGCGTTGAGAATGAATAATAAAAGATCATGGTCTAAGTGCAGATCGATGGCTATGTTTGTTTGGCCATTGTTTTTGAGAATCAAGAACATCGGGAATTGACAATTAAATAATTATCATACTTTAAAATAAACCACCTACCTCATAAATCTGTTGGAGAACATTCACGATTTAAGGTGGGTCGGTTTTCATCATTCCCGCAATAATCTTCCAACGATGCCGCTCGAACGGCGATCTTCGGTTCTCGATTGTGAGATCTGTTCTTCGTCAAGAGCCTCAAGATCCTGCTCCTCTTTTTGCCAATAAAAACAAATATTGAACCCCATGGAAGATTTAATGTAAATCTTGTTTAAGAGGTGATTTATTTATTTAGAATTAATGAATCATATTAATTAAAGGGATTTGTGGTTACACATTTTGTGTAACCGGGTATTTAATACCCAACATTTAAATGCCCGACCACCCTCTTATGGTCCCTGCCACCAAAAATTAAAAGGAGGGGTTGGATGATATTTAAAATAAAATATATTTCTTTTATTTAAACATCTATGAAAAATGAAAAAACCAACTTCTTCTCTTGACCCACTATGTTTGAGGTTAAACCTCCCGTATGCGAATCCCGACACTGCGAGTTCAACGATGCCTTTAGATTTTTAATCCGAGCAGCAGTTCAAAAGTTAAAAAATGTTGCTCGCGTGTTTACTCAACATACCATAAAAATGTTTAATAAATTAATAACGTTCACCCTCAACCTGCACCGGTCAAGGTTAGGCTTCGCCTAAGGAGACCACGCCCTCAAAGTACTCAACAGTAATCTCATATTTTCAATCCGAGTTACCATTTAGAAGTTATGGATTTTACAATAATATAATTGTCACTTAGTTATTTTATTTACGGTCAAAAACTAACTTTCACTAGTGGCCCACGCTGACCAATGTTAGTATCATATTAAGGAAATTATACTCTCATGAGTTCAACAGTGGTCTCATATTTTCAATCTGAGTCACCGTTCATGAGTTATAATCATTTGAAAAATAAAATAAAATAATTTATTATTTTATTTACGGTTATTCCATTTTTGGGTTTTCTCACAGGAGGCCCACACCGACTAAACTATGTCATTCCTAGAGTAATTCCACCTTCTTGAACCCAACGACGCCCTTAAATTTCTGATCCGGGAATTCGTTTAAGAGTTATTCTACTTTTTCATGAAAATTGCTTATGCGTGCTAATTAAAGCTTAACAAAACATCAACGGATCATGCGGGGCACTCTTGGCCTCAGAATCACACGCCATCCAATTTCGCAGTCTCAAAATTATTCCGTATAAAAGAATTATACAGAAATAATTGGACATTACACTAACATATTGTTCAGTGAATTTTAAAACATAAAATATATCAAATCTATTTAAAATAGTAATAATACATTAATGTATCGTGATATTATATCCCCATACATGCTTGGTGTCACGGGTCATGCACACTATTGAATATAAGGTTCTTACATTAGAATTCTGGGGTGTTACAATGAATATTGAACTAATATAGGTCTAGGTCCAACAAAAATATTTTTTTATATAGAAAGTATGTCCAAACCATTAAAGTTTATTAAATAATAGTTGAAAAAGGATACACAAAAACCTTGAAGGTTTGGTATTATCCATTTGGGTATTGAGATATATAGAATTATTATGGTAAATAATTATGATGTAATTTTCCTTGATTATAAACGCACTATATACCCAAATGAAAATGAGATTTCATATTTGGAAAAATATTATATATCATGAAATCTGAGATAGACTCCATGTATAGTATCATGGTTTTGGAACCTGGAAAATTCACCTGAAGGGGTGATACCCATAAGATGCAAGAGGTTTTTCATTAATAATAAAACCGAGATAGTAGTGTATCTACTCATAAATATCGATTGGTAGCTAAATGTTAAAAAACAATTTCAATTGACTATAAAGAAAATTTCCTAACACCATAAGTTTTTAAAAGGGAAAACTATGTTCTATAGCATATGTGACATGAAAAACTAAACTCAAATGAACTATGATTATTTAAATATGACCATTATAACATATTAATAAAATTAAAAGGTATGAATGTAAACATATAAATTAGTATATAAATCAATAATTCCTACTTAATTTTTAAATTCTTAAGAATTGAGCACTTGATTTTTAATTAAGACTTTTATTCTTTAAAAAACTATGGTTTCTTCAAACAGGAATATTATTGATTTTTGTTAGAAAATATTATCATTAATATTTTGAATTTTTTGAAATTTTATTTTATAAAGTAAAAATAATTTTTAAAATTAGAATATTGATATTAACTTAGGCTGATGTGTTTGGGATGTTTGGGAAAATAGTTATTTTTTAGTGAATAGTAAAAAATATCGATTTTCGGTAAAACTATCATTTATTTTTCAAAAATAATAAATTTAAATGTAAAATTATTATTTTAATTTAATTTAAAAGGAAAATAATTACATATTATTTATATTTTATCTAATTAATTTCATTTAAATCATTATTTTATTTTATTTCAATATAAGTTTACTTTCAGGCTTAAAAACAATATTTTTTTTGGAAACTATTTTAATGTATACAATGTTTCCCAATTTTAACTAATTAAATTAACCCATAATTTGGAATTATTTAAATAAAATATATTATATATATTAATTTCAATTCATTTAGTTATTATTACTTTTCATATAGTTATTATTAGATCATCTTAAGCTTGGAAAATGCATTTCTTAATAACCTATTTGCTTGACACATTTATAGGTTTAATTTTAAATTACATTATCCAAATTCTAAGAATTAAATTATATAATAATTATTATTGGTTAAAAAAAATTATTATTATTATATAATAAGGTAAAATTAATTTTTTGGGCATAATGTATTGAAAAAACAATAAAAATATTCCACGGTTTATGTTAAACCCTGTTTACGAGGGGTTAAATTAAAGAGTTAAAAGGAATAAAATGTTTAAAGAAGTTTATTTCAATTTTTATAGGTGTTTATAGGACTTATATCTCATTCAATACTTTATTTTTTAATTTTTTAGGCACTTTTTCTTGAGAGTGACTTCCCATTATTGAATAGTTTTTGGTATATAGAATAATGGCAATCCTCCTCAATTATAAAAGGTCACCCCTATCCAATACATAAAACACTTCCAAAACCCACTAGTTTAGACTATACCTACCCAAATACCTTCATTAATCCCCTTTACATGTACTAGATAAATTTTATTTATCATAAATAAAATCTATGTAGGATTTAGTTATAATCCTATGGAGGTTGTCTGAAGAAGAGGTGCCAATATTAACCTAGAATATTTGTTTTATTTATTATTCGAAATAATTTGAATCATACTAAATCTTGATTATATAATAGTACCATTATCTCTGATATAACATAAAATGTAATAACATAAATAAATCTCCACTTTCATCAAATGGGTAATGCAATGATCAATCATGTGTACGGAGAACTACCACCTTACAAAGTGATGTAATTTATTTTACATCATCACCTATCATGAATATTCATAATGGTGGTTTTAATGTTTATTTATGATATTCATTACATATTAATAATTCTATAAAATTAATATATCATATAAATCTTATCTTACCAACTATTGAAAAATAATACTGATATTCGTGTATGCGGTAGACTACCGACTCACAAAGCGATGTGATTCGTTTATTATTACCACATCACATGGATTGTATATGTAAGTTTATTTAAAATAAATAATATGATATTTATGATATAATTATAATTATAGAAATATAATATAACACTACCTTTATTACAATTATGATCATTTAAAAATGGAAATGTTACTCAGGCATATGTACAACCTATCATCTTCATGATCATATCATAGTTCATCTTTCATAAATATCCTTCATGATTGGTTTTTAAAGTAAAATTTGAATATAAAAATGAAACTTATATTATTATTATTTTTCTAGATACAATGAAATAATAAAATATTTTACCTTATTCAACACACCAACGTGGTTTTGGACATATAATCCAAATATTCTCAAACATCCTACACGAACCTAAATGATAATGTAAATTAAATAAAACCTGATAATAAATAAAATCAAATGATTAATAAAAAGTAAAGAATATTCTTAAGAAAATGTATAATTAACTTATTTTTATTATTTAGGAATATAAATAATTCTTGTGACAAATTGGGATCAAGGTAATGGATTGTCTCTAAACTACAATTTCTTTTGTGTTATAATCATTATCTCTCTAAAACACCTTATCATTCTTGTTAATGTTATAAAATGATTCTAAATTATGTATATATATATATATATATTTACATTAAATATATATACCAATCCTATTATTTATTCCTTTTATTGGGTAATACATGCCTTATGTTCATTTCTCAAATAACTTCTTTAAGAAACCTCTTTTGATTATTATATGAGGGAAGATTGTGTAACCCGTTTTCATTCCATGTGAAATTATTATGTATATTCCTTATGGTTTATTTCCTTATCTAGGAAACAATTCCATTTATATGAAATGAATGTGATGGCTGGGCCATAATTATATAGTCCTCCAATGAATTTGGTAATGTTTTAGTCTCATCAGACACCATTTATGGGATTATGAAGTAAAACTAATCCATTATAGAACACTTCCCACTATTTGATATTTTCTCGATGGTTATATGTGACGTATATTAATTTCATATGTTATATTTTGGCCACATTTCATATACTTCTTTGATCCTTGGATACCATGTCCTTTATATTGTGCTTCTATTTGATTACCCATGTACCTTTACATTTATGATATCTTGTTATACCTTTTAATCACATGTTATGATTCCTTAAATTTTTTTCATTATTGGGGTTTTTAGTTCACCCACTTCTTTCATGTATTCCCCATGTTATCCCATGTAGAATTAGTATCTCAAATAGAAATTAGAAGCTAATTGTAGATAATTAAATAAGGATTCTATGTTTTAAGATCATTTTGATGTATTATGAATCTATTATTATAAAGGAACTAGTCATTTTCAATCCCCTTTTGGTATTAACATATATTTATGTTAAGAATCATACAATAATGTGTGTAAAAATATTTGGGTTTCTATAGTTGGTATCCGATAATTGGTTCAGAAAATATTTGGAAACTATGTTGATAAAATATTATTGAGAACCTTAGGTATATGATTATGGATAATCCTAAGTATAGTGAAATATCCAAAAAATTTGGTGAAGTATAAAGTGAATGGTTTTAAAGGAAATGCATCCCTAGTTGGATATTATAAATGGTTGTGGCTCTAAAACAGATGTACCTAGGGGTAATAGCCCCAAAAATTGAGAATTAAGATGGAAAAAATTATAGCATGTTGCATGAAAAGGGTCTTGTTGCACACCTAGTTTGAAACTCTTGGGGGATATGCTTTGGTAAATTCACATGATTTTTATGAACCATTATTATGTGAAAAACATTCCTATAATATTTTATATTAGGTAAGTGATTATGGATAACATAGATTTAAAAGTAATAAATCCATAGTTTAAGGAATATATTTCATTTATGATTTATCCATTTAATGTTATTGGTTTCCCATCTATGTATTTAATAGTCTAAAAATACACATCCCTAATTATCCCCTTTTCATTCAATAGTTGGGAATATGAGAAACATAGTCAACAAGTAATGTGAGGGGAAATGTAATGACTTCAAAATGAGATTCCCAACACAATATAAGAAGGATTCACGAACTTTCTAATAATAATTTATCACCTATCTGAAGTTAAAATAAAACATAAATCTGGATAAATTAATGAATCCCCCAAGAAATGATCATGTTTAAATTTAGACATTTATGTGACAATGGTCTGTAAATTTTAGGGTATATTATGATCTTTTAATCATGGAACAATGGATAATCTCCATTAAAAATATCTTATATATCCTTCAATTCCCTAAGATGGAGAAGGATTTATTCGTTGTTTATTGTATAGAGAGAGAAACTGATCAATGGTAGAAATCGATAAAAAAAATATGAAGTATGAGGAAGAGATCAAAGCAATAGAGTGGAAGGAACTCCATAGAGTTTTTTTTTCAAAAAAATATTTTCCTCACACTCTATGACTTAATTGTAGAGTTATTTCCTTAGCCTCAAGAAAAAGGATACGGAATCCATCATATCTTATGAAACAAAATTCACAATGCTTGAACAATAAACCAATTGCTTTTTCTTATCCAGTGAAAGTAAATTTGACCAATTCTTTGGTGGGTAAAGACAATTCTACAATAATATTTGGCAATTTGAGACTTTGAAATTTATGAGGGAATTTTCCGATTAGCCCTTATAGATAGAATGGATATCAGTAAACCTCAAGGTTTCATGGGGATAATAAGAATAAAATTGAGATTAATGTTTGAAGATAAATGGTTGAATATAACAGTGGAATGATATTCCAGCATACCACTTATCAAAAGTGTGGGAAGAAGCATCATAGAATTTTATTGAAGGGACCATAAAGTGATTTAGGTGCAGGAAGGGAACCTAGCTACTGATTTCTAGTGAGAAAAAACAACCAATTCATTAAATGAAGGGAATTCTCAAACCAAACCACATCCTATTTTCTAATTTTTCAATTCCAAGGAATGAGGATGCTATGTAAAACAATTCACTAGAGAAGGGTTGTTGATGGAAATCGATGATAACAATCATCAAGGACAAGTGACCAAGGGTGAGCTTGTGACATCACAACTATAGAGGTGTATGTTCATAATTTTGTGCTGATTGGTATTCAAGTTATTCATTTAATAATAGGAAATATAATTTTTTATTATAGTTCTACACATTCATTCATTTAATGAATGTTTAGTAGCAAAAATCAAGAACCACCTCAAAACATATAAGTTGTGTTACCAATGAAGATGACTATTGTATCAATTAGTGAATCCTAATCATATAACACATCTCATTTCCATATTTTCAAGTTGAACATCCCAGCTAAACATATGATACTCTAGAATAATTTCATATAATGGATTTACTTATATAGAGACAATATAGAATTATGACATTAGGAATTCACCCTCTGAATCCAAAATCTCCCTTGTGTTCTATAAAAGTTCAAGGATCGGGATGAATCTTCTTTGTTATCGTCATCTAAAGAAAGGATATTTTTTCTTTTTGATCAGTAATATCTTGTTCAACTGATTTAGAATAAGGGAAACATCATTCTTGATGGAAAGAACATTGTGAGGGATTATACCAATATATTTCTTAATGATTTTTCTAATATTCCTCCTAGGTGAGAGATTGAAATTTTAATCGAGTTTATACCTAGATATTTTCCAATATCTAAAACATCATCGGTACTAGATACTATTAAACTAGGAGATATGATGAATAAGTTATATGAAAATATAGAAAATGGGTGTATATTCCAATGCCATTCACTATGGGTAGTACTAGTCCTCACTATCAAGAATAAGGATGGGGTAATGGGTGTCTACATTGAATATCATGAGATCAAAAATATTATGATAATGAATAATTATCCCCTTCCATGGATAGATATCTTGTTTGATTAACTACATGGAGTATAGTATTTCTCTAAGGTGGACCTTCAGTCGAGATACCACTAATTATGGGTGAAGAATGATGATATTCACAAAATACCTTTTAAACAAGGTATAGACACTATGAGTTCATAGTGATTCGTTTTATAAAAACTAATTCTCAAAAAATATTTATGGACAAAATGAATAGAATCTTTAGAGAATAACTTGATAATTTTTTTATTCATAATAGATGATATTTTCATATACTTTAAAACCAAGGAGGATCATGAAGATTATTTTAATATTGTATTGACTACTTTATAAAAAAATAAGTGAAATGAAAACTAAGAAAATGTGAGTTATTTATAAAGGAATTATAATTATTGGAAAACATTATTTCCAGAAAAGTGATATCAGTAGACCCTTCTAAGACAAAGGTGATGGATGATATTCTCAAACCAACATCTATAATAGAGGTTTTTAGTTTCCTTGGACTATCTGGTTATTACCAATGATTTGTGAGGAACATATAATGATTTTAAAACTCTCTATACTAGATAAAATGAAAGGGGTTAATATTTTTATAGACCATTTAATGTGAAGATTTATTCCAAGGATTTGAAAAAAAATGTTTATCACTACATCAGTACTCACATTGCTCTCAATTGGGGGATTTTTTGTGGTATAAAATGATGTTTCAATGAATGTTTTTGGTTTTTTACTAATTCAGGGTGATAAATTGATACTCTATGCCTCATGGTAGTTGAAGGTTCACGAGAAGAAAAAATCCCTTAAATTTTCTATATTTGGTTGTTGTGATCATGACATTAAAGATCTAGTGACATTATCTCCATGGGGAGAAGTGAGAAATATATACATATCACAAGATCCTCAAATATATATTCACACAGATGAAGTGTAACTTACACAAGAGAATTTGTTTAGAGATAATCATCGAATATGACTTCTCAGTCCATTATCATCCTATAAAATAAATTCAAGATAAATATTCTCTAACTAGAAAGGATCCGACAGTTTTTTCAATTATAAGAATTGAGAAGAATCCTATATTATTAGATTTTTAAATAATGGATATCAGAATAATTAAAGGATATTCATCCTACCATGAAAAAATAACTAATCAACCATACATTTTTGAGAGGATCAAGGAGGCCTAGAAAGATGATGAGGTTCTATAGAAAAAGGTAGTGAGTATTCTAGAGTTCAACTTCGTTGAAGATAGAGTTATAAGTTTTATAACTTGTATATGTATCCAATAAAAACCAGATATTAAAAGGGATATTATATATTATTCACATTGATTTTCCTTCTCTATTCATTTGGGACTTACTAAGAAGTAAATATCTCTAAAGAAAATATTTTATTTGAATAACAAGAAGAGTGATATTGAGATATTTATTTCTCGATGCTTGGTATGCTAACAAGTCAAGTCTGAACAATACAAGTTTAAAGGTATGATGCAGCCATATAATATACCATTATGGAAATTTGAAAATTTAACCATGGATCTCTTCGTAGGACTCTCCAAGAAAACAAAATAAAATAATTCAATCTGGTTGTCAGTTGATCACTATAAAAATTTGGCACTTTTTACTTCTATAAGAGAATATTAATATTTTGTCAAACTTGATAATGTATACATATGGAAAGTGGTAATATTTCATGGAGTTCCAATATCCATTGTATCTAATAAATATTCAATGATTACCTCAAGGTTTTGTAGAAGCTTTTAACAAGCATTGGATTTAGAACTCATTTTAAATACTACTTATCACCCTCATACAGATGGTCAGTCTGAGAGAACTATCCAAACTCTAAAGTATATGTTGATATCTTGTTCAATGGATTTAAAAGGATATTGGGATCATCAAATTTCCCTAGTAGAGTTCTCATATAACAAAAACTACTATTCCAGCATTCAAAGAGAAACTTATGAGGCTCTGTGTGAAAATAAATGTTAAAATTCAACATCCTAGGATGAAGATGGAGAGAGGAAGCTGATGGGACAAAATCTTGTCCATTAGATGAGAGTGAAGGTTCAAAATAATCATCATCATATGAAATATATCTAAATTTGATAGAAAATATATCCAGTAAATCATTGAAAAGACTTGGAATTTGAGGTAGAAGATAAGGTTTTATTTTTTATTTCACCATAGGAGAAATTCACGAGGTTTGGTAAGATGGGGAAGCTTATTCCTATATAAATTGAGTCCTTTGATATCCTTGATCTCATTGGAGTAGCATCCTATCAACTAGAACATCCTCTTAACCTATCTCATGTTCATGATGTGTTTGATGTATCCCTCTTAGGGACTCATATACGAGACCCATCATATGTACTAAATCTATATGTGGTGCTATTGGATAAATACCTTTCATACAATGAGACTGTGGTAAATATCATATATCATAGAGACAAAGTTCTATGAAAAAAAACTCACTTGGTCAAAGTGTTGTGGTGAAACCACATGTTTATGGAAGAAATAAGGTAACTAAAAGAGGATATAAAGAAAATTTTCCCTCGCCTATTTTCACCTCATTATGTAATATAAAATTTATTGGGTTAAATTCTTTAAGGGGGGGATAATGTAACACCTTGAGTTTTTAAAATTTAAAACTTTGCTTGCTAGTGCATGAAACCGGCAACACTAACCCTAATTGAACCATTATTATTTAAATATGCACATTATAAATTGAAAATTAAACTAATTTATATGAATAATATTAAATAAATTATGAAATGGACTTAAATTTTCTACTCAATTTATAAATTCTTATAAAATAAGTACTCAACTTTTAAGAGTGTTATTTATTCTTCAAAACAATATGTTTTCTTCAAAAATGTTTTTTTTTGTGATAAACTTATATAATTAGTTTTTGAAAAATTTATACATTTTCTTTTATTAAAGTGAAATATTTTTTAAATTGGAATATTAATATTATCATAGGGATAAAGTTTTATATTTTTTGGAAAAATTTGATTTTTCATTTAATAGTGTAAATACCAATTTTTTTGTAAAACTATCATTAATATTTAATAAAATAAGAAATTTAAATGTATTATTATGAGTTTAATTTTTATTAAAAGTAACATAATTATAATTTAGTTTTATTTCATACAACTAAATAAATTTAAATCGTCTTTATATAGATATTTAATATAATGTTATTTTTAGGCTTAAAATAACATTTTTTTCTAAAAATTGTTTTAATGTTTATAATTTTTACCCATTTTAAATAATTAAAATAACCTCTAATGATAAATTATTTAAATAAAAATTTTATATTTTATTTCAATAAATATTAATTTAAATTCATTTAATTATTATTACTTTTCAT
This sequence comes from Viscum album, assembly GCA_963277665.1. NCBI lineage: Eukaryota > Viridiplantae > Streptophyta > Magnoliopsida > Santalales > Viscaceae > Viscum > Viscum album. Next base: position 1,915,872,894 of record OY728155.1, read on the forward strand.
ATAGTTTTTATAAGATCATTTTATGCTTAAAAAATATATTTCTTGATAACATGTTTTTTGACATGGTTGTGAGTTTAATTATAAATTAAATTCTGAAAAAAAAAATTATTTAATTTGATAAAATATATTTTTTATTTTGAATGATAAAAATTAATATTATATAATAATCTTAACTTCATTTTTTGGTCATAATTAACAGTAAAAATCTGTCACCATTGTTAATATTAAAACAAGTTTACCAAGGGTTATACTAAAGAGGTAAATGGATTAACATGTTAAAATAATGTTTAATTTGAATTTTACTCGTGTGTATAATACTTATATATCCTTGAGTACTTTATTTTATAATTTTATAGTAAATTTTCTTGATATTGACTTCCCATTATTGAAGAGTTTTTTGTATTTGCAATAATTCCACTCCCCCTCTATTATAAAAGATTTCCCACCCTCCTCTCCAATACACAATACTAAAACCCATTATATTATAAAATAACATCCCAAGTTCTTTCCTTAATTACCTTACCACATTTTAGTTTCCTTGTTTTGATCAAAAATTCAATCTTGGGAGGCTTTAGGCGCAATCTTAAAGAGGTGGTCTGAAGAAGAGGTATCAATCTTAACTGAGTGTCTTTGTTTTATTTATTCTTTCACCAAATTTAAATAATATGAAATAATTAAGATATAATAAAACAATTATATACCATATACTTCTATGTTATGATGTTAATTCCATACCCTTAATCCATCTCTACTTTCACCAAATGGGGAATGAAATCATCGATTGTGTGTACGATGGACTACCACCCCATGAACTGATGTAATTTTTTTTCATCAACCCCAATCATGGATTTTCAGGAATATGGATTTAATTTTTATGTGTTATATTTATGAAACATTAATAATTAATGAAAATTAATATATCATATATCTTTTTACCTTACCATCAATTAAAAAATTATAACGCCATTACTGTGTGTGTAGAGGATTACCTCCCCATAAAGTGATGTGATTCATTTGTTTATTAATGTGTCACATGGAAGTTGTATGTAAGTGTATTTTAGACAAGTAATATTATATTTAAGATATAATTATAATTTAATAAAGATAAAATAACACTTTCTTTATTTATATCATTATCACTAAAAAATGGAAATATTACTCAGGCATACGTACACCCTATTATCTCCATAATTGTAATGTAGTTCATTTTTCATAACCTTCATCTAAGACTAGTTTTAAAAATAAGATTGATATATAAAAAAATATAATTATTTAATTATTATTACTATTCTGTATATGATGAATTAATAATCTCTTTTACATTAGATAACTCACTAAAGTGGTTTTGGACATATGATCCAAATATCATCAAAACATCACACATGAAAATAAATGACTAAGATAATTGAATATAACATGATAATAAATTAAAAAAAATGAATACGAAAATTGAAATTTTTTATTATGAAAATAAATAGTTAATATTACTTTATTGTTCATGAAGATAAAGAACGCATGTGATGAATCAGTCTTAAGGTAAGTGATTTCTCTAAACCAACCTTCCCTTTGGGTTATGACCATTATCCCTATAAATAGCCTTATATTTCTCATTTATTTTTTGGAGTTATTTTAAAATATATATATGATAATTCCATATTTATACATATCCCATTCTTCCTTCCTTTGATGGGTTAATACATGCCTTATGTTCATTTCTCAAATTCCTTCTTTAAGAAACCAATTTTTATTATGATATGAAACATGATTATGAAATCCATTTTATTTACATGGGTAATTCATATGTTTCTAACTTATGATTTATTTCCTTAACTATAACACATATACATTTACATGAAATGAATGTGAAGGGTGGACCCAGAATTATATATCCCTCCAATGTATTAGGTAATGTTTTAGTCTCCTGATATGTCATGTATGGTATTGGTGAGTGAACGTAATCCATTATGGGAATATATAAACAATATGATATTGTCTTAATGGTTATAATTTATTTATGCTTATGTCTTGTTTTATTTTACTACCACATATACTATGTTATAATGATACTATGATACCATGTCCTTTATATTATTCTACATATGTATTACATATTTGTCTTCTCTTTTATGATACCATGTTATACCCTTGACTCATATGTTGTGCTTCCTTATCATGTTTTTTCCTTACTAGTATTTTTAGATCACCCATTTCCTTCATCTATTACCCATTTATCCCATATAGTTTTAAAATATCAATTTGATTTTAGGAGTTCATTATATAGAATAAAATAAGAATTCCATGGTTTAAATTAATTTTGATTTATTCTGAACCTAGTTTCTAAAAACACAAGTCTTTTTCAATCTTTGTTTTGTATTAATGGATATTTATGTTAAGAATCATGCAATAATATGTGATAAAATTCTTAAGTTTCTAAACCATTTCTCAGATTAGTTATATTAAAGTCCATTAGAATTTTTCTTGATATAAAAAATGTTTATGATTATGAGATATATCAAATAGATGTAAAAACCACCTTCTGTAATAGGAATTTAGTTGAGGATGTGTATACAACAAATCCTAAACTTTTTTAATTACCAAATTAGTCTAAAAATGTTTTCAAGTTACAATAGTCCATTTATGGATTGAATCAGACTTCCCAAAGTTGGAAATTTTGGTTTTACAAAGTATTTAAGGATCTTAGTTTCATCATGATAAAATATTATTCATTTTTATACAATTGGATTAGTGGGAGGATTGTGGTATTTTGATATTTTATGTGTATGGTATAATATATATCATAAATTATATCCTAACTATATGTTATTTAATGTTTTGGTCAGGAAAATTATTCTCAATGAAAGGCATGGTTTAATCCGCATACATAATGGGTATAATGATCTATAAGGATATATTTAAGAGGTTTTTTATACTGATTCAAAAAATGAATATTGGTAGTGATAAAGTTGTTTATCAGGGAAAACTCTAAAAGGGGTGTTTACTATTCTTACATTGGAGAAATATTACTACGTTTTAGTTTACTTATATAGAGTTACAAAGGATGGAAAGTATTCCTTATTCATCTATCGTATAATTTATTATATAGGATATGTTATTCAGTTGGCCTGATCTCACTTATGCTTTTATAATAACATGTAGATTCCAACCAAATCCAATCCTGGTTAGAGTCATTGGGATATCGTCAAGAATATACCTCAAAATTTAAAGAGTAACGATATATTATTGGTCTTTGGAAGTGTGTATGAGCTCATTGTAAGGGATTACACTGATGCTAGTTTCCAAATTTAGTGGGACTATATGATATCTCAATATAGTTTCATAATTTGACTTAAATATGGAGTAATCTTCTGGGAGAGTTACCAATAATGAATTTTGAAAGACATGAAAATAAACTTAGAGTGTATAATTATATATGATTTTGTGAAGATAAATTTTTGGATCAATAGATTCATTAATGAACTTAAGGGGTTACTATTATTTGAGGGGGAAAATGAGCTTTACTATGATAGTAATCAATCTATTTTATATGATAAGGAACCTCTTCCTCACTAAACATCAAAATATATCCTTAAAAAATATCATCTCATTCAATAAATCATTGATAGGGGTTATGTAATTATTTTTTGGGAGGATATAGTGGAGAATAAAAAATTCATTAACAAACACATTAATAGAATAAAAACATGTGGGTTTTTTTACAGGTTTCATTTCCCTTGGTCAATCGATTTCATTTAAAAGGGAATTATATACGCATGAAAATGATGTATAGTGTAACATATTTTAGTGGCAATGATAATATTTAGATGTATGTATGTTTGATCAAGATCATTAAAACCCACTTTATATCTTGGGTAGAAATGACGTTTCACTGGAGTCCACTTATTCCTTATGCTTAAAAATTAGAGAATTCAAATATATTTTTAATTCTAAAAGGGCCAGAAACATCACACATTGGTCCCTATAATAATTATTGATTTTGGAATAAATTGTTTCCTACAGTTTGAGATATATTATGATAGTCATCTCTAAAATATTTTTTATGGACACAAAGAAATTTTTGATGTTTTTTTTAATGTATAAAAGGATATAATGTGAATGGGTGATTGTTGAATATAGTGCACTAAAGCACAAACAAACACATGATAAAAGTAACTAATTTATGATAATTTTCTTCTCATGTACATATATACCACATCATGGTGCTCTCATAAAATGATATATTATATAATTTGATTGCCTCTCTTAGAGGTAATTATCATATTCCTTCATCTTTGTAACCTCTTGTAAAAATATATAGACAACTAATTAATAGTTAATAATTATATAATTAGATTAATTAATATATTGGAATCCCAAAGTCTTAGACATTTCATAATATATGATACATTAAAACTCCAAGAGGCTCCTACATTGAATGAAGGGGGGCCATAAAATGGAGATCCTTATGCCTTGTTTTTGGCATTGGAGTTTATTCTCTATTAGATTAATCTCTCTCAATATCTATTATATCTTCATGAGAAAAAGAGCCTCAGCCCAATTGGTGAGGACTCGCTAGGTGCATCCAAGAGACCCGAGATCAAATCTGGGTGGAGGCATATTTCTGGGTATTGTAGCAATACTGTATCAGGAACTGTAGCAGGCACTGTTCGGAACTATAGCAGCCGGAACTATTCTTCCATCTGGGACTTCGAGACACCGGTTTGGTCCTTAGGTCCTGCAAGGCTTTTGGGCCACCCAAGGACTTCGGGCCAATTGATTCTAAAGGCCTTAGGGCCGCCTTAAGGCTTTAGGGCTACCCCAAGCCCTTCGGGCCACATGAATGCAGGCCCCAGACACACTACAAAAAAGGAGTTTCCCCAGAAGAGGATTCAGAGAAGGTGCACTCTCCAGAGCAGAGCCAAATGGATTTTCAGAATGAGAGGGGATGGATATGCCATCGGTACCAGCATGTGCTTGCACGGGAATCCTAGCCAGACGGTCGTGCAAAGGTGGAGAGTTACTATCAAGATGCAGATGCTGGGGAGGGGCAGTTCCTTGTAGATAGTCTGGTTGAATTCCCTAAGACCTTCGGGTCATGTAATCTCCTAAGCCTACGGGCTATGTAATCTCTAAGCCTATGGGCCTTCTAAGGGTTCCCCCTCATCCCTTGAAAGGGGGGTTATCAAAATTCAATAAAAATGAAGTCCTTCGGGTCATTCACTTCCAGTTCTATTATATCTTCTTGAATTCAAAGATTAGGTTATGGTACACTATTATGTATAATATTTCCTAATAAAGATTAAGTATATTATAGTGGTTGTTGGATATTTTTAGTAATTTGAATCCATTAGATGCTACTTAGATAACTTTGATAAAATCACTACCAGTGAAGATAAATGGTACCGACAGTGAGGTACACTTTTTTTTAGTTTCATCTTATTTTAGTCCTTATCATAGTTTCAGTCCCCATAATAAACTTGTTTTAGTGTTTTAATAACATAACCATATTTAAATATATGTATATATACATATATATACTTTTAAAATTATATATATGTTTTTAATCCATCTTAAGGTGGACTTATCGTCATTTTAAAAAAGCTACATGAGATTGGGTATATTTTTCTTTGAGGGGAAATCATCAATGTTCATTGGTCAAGTTGGATTCTGGAATCATTGATGAATTTCTCTATGTGGTAGAAGACTTTATATTATTATTCACATTATTCATCTTGAGATATTAAATGGGACACTCATATTTAAAATTATTTAATATATTTTAGATTATAGATATCATTTTATATGTTTATTTATTCCCGTGAATTTATGGGCAATATTTCATAATAATTATTTGAGTTTCCTCTTGCTTCATCGAAATTGAAATTACCCTTCACTCAAAATTCCTTATGAAACCTCAATATTTTTCATTAATTGATGAACATGATGAAGAAACAATATTTAGTCATTATGATCCCTTAAATAACTGGAATTTTTTATATTTGTTTCTCTTTTCCACTATCAAAAATAAACATTCACTGAGTGACTTCCCAATGGATGATGGTTCAATAATAGATTACCAGGGTGGAGAGATGGTCGGTGACTAATGATTGTGATGTTGGCCTAGTGAGTCAGCGGTGTAGGGCGGAAGTATGTGCATGTTATATGACTCCAAGGAAGTTTATTAGGTGAGGAATCTATAGGAGGTGGATTTCAGAGTGGTGGCATGTCATGAAAGTGATGGTAATAAAGAATGGCCACAATAATGCTTTTAAAAGGTGGAGAGAAATGATAAACTCTATTTTAATACACCTTAATTCATGGTTTATTACATAAAGGTATAGAAAATATTTTCCTATTAAGTCATGAGGCCAAGTGTCTGTGAAATTAGATACAAAACATAATAAAATGAAACTGGGATATAATGATATTATTTAATTACTAAAAAACATTCCCTTAATATCCATTGATCTTTGAAAATTGCATGGGATAACCTGGGGATGTACATAAGAATGGGTAGATCTATAAATAAAAGTAAGGGAATATTCAATGTATAACAAGATAAAGGTAATTAATGTTTGTAAAGACGTATATCAAGGAGAAATAAAATTTGTGAGAATGATAAACATTAACAATGTTGCATGATACAAGATGATAACATCAAGGCAACATAGGAATGTATAAACAACATTAAACCTGACATCATAAGCATAAGTGAAGGATAAAAATCAAGACATTATAACATAGAATTCTTAAGATGACATCTCTTTCACCATATATGGAATCTCATGAGATAAAAAATACACAATGCATTGGATGGAAATATAATTCTAGGACCACTCGTCACATTAATATCATGTACATGCATTTTTGTGTCACATACATCAAACAACATAAGAATTAATTTAATAACTTATAATCCTATGATTAAGGACTATGAGTTACATAAATCAAATTCCCTAATCAATTAAGGATAGTTCCATATAACTGAATACCATTGAGTGGAAATGGGTATGGCTACTCACTATGAAAATGCTTGGCAAGGAAAATCACATGATAATTTCAACAACATCATCTGTGTAAATGATGTTTTTTTAAATGGGTGAATGAGAGTTAAAGGTGATATATCATTAACTTATAATAAAAATAACATTAAAGGTATCTATAAAAATACATTACAATATGGAAAATTTTAAATCAATAGGTCTTAGTGGAATGAAAGTACATAAAATAAAATAAAGAGTATATAGTCCACTACCTAGAGATGGTGTTTCTAAATGCTTTGGAGGACATTATTAAGAGACTGGGAAACACATTGGGAGGTATTTATAGAGGAATAGGGAGATTAACATAATTTTAATGTGGATTTGAGTGAAGTGGAGGGGAAGGATGGGTGGGTACTCATAGTTAAATAGTGGGGGATTCTTTATTAATTTCGAAAGATAGGTTTTGGACTCTGTGTGATAAAAATAATCCAAACTAAAAACATTTAAATGGTTTTCCCTATGTTTTATAAAAAGAATAGGAGTTATTTTAAATATTTTATTTATATAATAACTAAATTCATTAAAAAATACCCTTGGTGATGTGTTAGTAAGTTGTGTTCATAAATAATTAATTATAAAACCATAAAAAATAATATTATATTTGAAGGATTCATTAAGGGTTTATAAAATTAACCAAATAAAATAAAAACATTATTTTAAATGGGAGGATTTATTTCTTTCATGGATACTATTTATATATTTTATTACATTACTTGGGGATTTTATGACGTCATAATACATATTGTATTTAATTTTGGCTGAAAAATTAGACTGTCTTGGAAAATTAATAAAAAAATATCTATTAAATGATTTTGAGGTGATGTTTTCAAAAATAGTATTTATTTAATTAAAATAATTATGTAAATATAATGGTTTTAAATTTTAAATCAAAGTCTTCATTTACTGCAAAGTACCATTTTTTATGATGATAACAGATTTGGGTCCTTAAAAAAACTATCTTTGACTTCATAAAATTATATTACAATTTATATTTAAATAAATATTTTTTAATATTAATATTTTTTTTAAATAAAATTTATCTCAAAAATTATTTAATTCATCAAAAGTGTGTCCTGATTGAAACTATATATTTTACAAAAACACAATTTGAATTTCATCATAACAGAATATATTTTTTATCCAAATCATTATTTTATCATTTATAAATTTATAATAAAAAGGGAAAAATAAAATAACTACTTTATTAAAAATAAAAGATATTAAAAATCGTATTTTTAGGGTGTAAATTCATAAACCCATATTACACCAGTGTATTCCCTAAAGATAAGGTGTGCAATTGTGACACATTCTTTGGGTGGTTCAGCAAACATGGTTTTGTTCATGATCTTTGTAAGCTTGAACTTCTACCATAAACATTTTCACTCATTGTTTATTTATTTAATATAATATTTTTCTCAATCAAGGTAAAATCACATTGACTCCATCTCCCTGAAAATCTCTGATAAATGGGATTCATTGGGTAAAATCCTACTTTTCGAGGATATCACTTCTTCCGTTGGGGTCTATTAGACTTTATCATAACACATAATATATTTAAATCTTAACTTTCAATATACAATAAATATATTATCATTGTTTATGATTAATAAGGGTCTTTTAAATAAAAAAATATAACTTATAATGGACCAAGATAACTAAAGTAGTGAGTGTGTTTTCTGTAACATCATTACCTAATAATGCATTTATATATTTAAAATGGGAATTTCATTTATACACCTTTGGGACTTTAAATTCTTCCCCATTCATAAATTTATCCCTCAAAATTTTAATTTATAAACTAAATAATATGAGGGTACTTTTTTCATCTCCCCTTCAAGTTCTCATTTAACATCTACAAACTTATGTTTCTTCCACAACACATTGACCAGGTGAGTTTTATTTTTTCATAGAACTTTGTCTCTATGATCTAATAACTTCATTTGATGCTCCTCATATGAAATTTCATTCTACAGGGGTACCACCACTAGATTCAGTACATGTGGAGTACTGATATATGATTCCTTAAGAGGGATAAATGGAACACATCATGAACTTAAGAAAAGATTAATGGTAGTGTTATTTGATAGGCTATATCTTAGATGTGATTCAAGGTATCAAAGGGGCTGATATATCTTGGAAGAATAATTCCCTTCTTCCCAAACCTCATTGAATTCTTCCATGGTGATATATGAAGGAAAACTTTATCTTTGAACTTATACTCTATGTCTCATCAATGATTATCAACATAGATAATCTGTCTACTATGTGTAGATTTCACATGTCACTAAAATTTTTAACCTTATTTGTCACATCTTGTACAATATAAAGTCTCATAAACTTCTTTTCTCCAATATTATTATAAGGACCCAGTCTTAAACCTTACTTAAACTTGAGTTATTACAAGATTACACATTAAGGATCTTTTCAGGTTTAGAGTTTTAGAGAATTAGATCATGAAACTTTCCTTACATTCCACATTTAAACAAAGTGGTTACATAAAAGACAATATTCATTCTTCCCATCAATGGAATCCTATTTAAAATAAAACACGGATTCTTTCTTGACACATCCTTGACACTATCGTCACATCATGTACCTTTCCCTTGACCTGTGAAAAACATTTCAAAAACTTGGGATGAGCATAAAAAGCTCAGTAAGGGTTATAAAAATATGGAAAGGAAACATGAGTTCATATATACATAAGAATGAAATCATACTTCACCAATAAAACATAGGCATATCAAATCATGAATAAATCATAGAAAACATAAGACATAAAGGTAACTTGAGGCATTCATAACATTCTTACATAGGTAGTAACCCTCTTGGTTATGTTTGAAATACCCCTCACAGTATATTCCTTAAATCTCTTCGGAGAAACCTTAACGTTTCACTCCTTCGTGTTACCCAATGCATTGGAGAGCTATATCGGGCTCACCCGCCCTTAGTTTATCACGGAACCACCCGTTCTTCATAACAATGCCCAAAAACCATAACATAATCGTATCACATAAAACATGAATAAAGGAAACATAACATTTCCACATTTCAATCACAATATAACATTTTAGGATATTGAAATAATGAATCCATTCAAAAAGAAACCATTTCCAAAACCATTTAAAACATTTAATAAAGAGATTTTTGAATCAAAGTGTCCCATACCACCTTGAAGCTTTTAACATTTTAAACCATTAATATCCATATAAATAAATCCTTAAAACCATTTTGAAAACATGGATATTAATAAGAACAAATAATTAAAACATTTAAAACGATATTTTGGTTAAAGGGGTTTTACCAAAATTAGAGACACTTGAATACAATAATCGAGGAATAACATTTAGTCAAAACTTTATAATATCATGAGAATAAAAGGATTCATGATATAATACTCCAAAGGACAGTATATACACCATATAAGAGTGAATTGGTGCATAACAACAATGAAACCTCAATAGAAATGTCAAATGTGATGAAATCCCTTATAAAGAAGGTATCCTTAAATTAAGGACAAATCAATCTCAAAATATGTGTGACAAATATAAATACACCCAATATAAGTTGATATTAAGTGTAAAACAATAAAAGGTCATTCACACATATTCAATGGATGACATATTCAATGACTACATGTTGAACCCAAAGAAATCGAAATTGGGTTAAGAAGTTCCATTGACAGCCTAACGGCGTCACATCAAAATGAGTTGATGAGAGATAAAAAGTGTATCTCATCACTTGGACATAAAATTTACATCAATAAGGATATATGAGAACATATCCCAACATAAAAATATGTAAATTAAAAGACCCAACAAAATAAGTCTTTTAAAAAAGAGGAGGGTGAAAGGTTCCCTTACCGACTTGGGTATCTTTCAAAACATACACCCCATGAAAGAAGGAAAATAGATCATTGATGTAAATACTCATAAACGAAAGTATATTACACAAAGAGTATAATAATGGGCAGTACATACACCACTCAATGGAATTTGTGGCAAATGTAGCATAAATCTCATGGGAATAAAAGTGAGATTAAAAATCCCTTACGAAAACTCAACAGCCTAACGACGCCACATAAAACTTCCGAATTTGGATTGATGAGATCAAATAGGGTATCTCATCAAATTAAAATAAAATGTACAACAAGAGGAAAATAAAATAACATCCCCCAACATTACAAAGATGAGTTTAAAAGAAGTGACATAAAGGAGAGTACTTAAAAATAAAGAGAGAGGTTAGATCTCTTACGAAAGTTCGGCAGCCTAACGGCGCCACTCAAAACTTCCAAAATGGATTTATGAGAGAGAATAGGGTCTATCATCACATGAAAATAAAATTTACAGTATGTTTAATATAAAAGATCATCCCAATAACAAGAAAGATGATCTTTAAAATGAATGACATAAAAGAGTGTACTTAAAAAGAAAGAGAGGTGTAGGATCCCTTAACTCGGGTCTGACTTGACTCGATCATTCTTTAATCTCCTGAATAATAAACTTGAGTTAATTTATACTTTCTTAAGAACCTTTTTAAAGTTAATTATTCCTTTTATATCACTTATTACCATGTTATAAACATTATTTAATCATTTAAGTTAATCATGTTTGTTTTGTCGATATTTGGTTCTTAAATCGAAAGTGGACTTCTTACAATTACATGTTGTTCGTGTGGTCAAAGGTTCTTCATATCCAAAAATGACATTCCTGATTTGGATATCATATATATCATATATATCCAGCATATACATGTATTTATAAAATCACATAATCATTTAGAGGAAAGAAATGAAATGCACCGTTCATGGAGACGGTAAGCCGTACGTACGCATGAACGCTACTTTCATTTCTATGTCGTATTAATGGAATTAAAACTATATGAGAGGTATGTATATTTTAATTCCAGAATTATATTAATAATTTATATGTATCATACATCATATATATCCATTATATATATGTACTTATAATAGTACATTACATTTGGGGATAAGAAATGAAATGCACCGTTCATGGAGACGGTAAGCCGTACGTACGCATGAACGCTACTTTCATTCCTATCTCATACTTTAATGGAAAGAAATAATAATGATATATAGGTAAATAATAATTCTAGTATAACATCATATATAATAACATTGAATCCATCATTTATACATCCCACGTATGGCATCAATGAATCACATCACTTTGAGGGGGCGGTAGTCCGCACTTCCTAAAATGAAGATATCGCGTATACCCATAATGGAAGCCATAAAGGTAAGACACAAATGAAAAATAAAGAAGCATAAGTAAAACATAAACATATTATATATCATATATAAAAATAGTGACATCATAATGGCCACCTTTGAAGGTGTTAAATGAGTATTGAACAATCATCGTTTCGGGAGGCACAATTTCGCCATCCACGGAAACCGTATGTTCTTTAACCATTTTATGTAGTTGTGTGAGAGTGTAGCTCGAATAAATCTTATAAAAACATCCTAGTATATTGAAGATACTGGTTTTGTTACAAAAGAAATAAATAAAAAGAGTTTAGGGGGTTGGAGAAGCAAAATAAAACAAATGAACATGAGAGAATGAATTACCTTTAAAAGTGTAACTCCTTTTGATTAGAGCCTAAAGGCTTACTTTGAAATGATTCTGCCCAAAGGTAATCCTCTAGGATGAGGAGAGGGATGTGGAGAGAGTAATTGGGCAGGGGTTGGCCGAGACAAAGGCTTGAGGAGTGTGTGAAATGAGGTAGAGGTGGGGGCCTTTTATAAGAGGGGAGGAGGGGCACTTTTGGAAAGTAAAGAAATATTACATTATTTGAAAATGTGTTTCGGTTTCAAAAGGTCCCACATTGATATAATTAGTGTATAAGGAGATAAGGCTTCTAAATCCACTCATCCAATAAGTTTTGGACATGTGTAGTTCATATATTTTACATTATCTTTCCATTTTATTTAAATCGTCAAATAATGATGTCATCGCTGCATCATTATTATGTCATAAATAATTTAATTTATTTAATGTCTAAAAATTATAAAAAAAATACTGTGATGTAGGAAATATTTTTATATTTCCAATTAATATTTATAATCAAAAATATGACTTGTATTACCCCACTTAAAAATTGTTTTAGTAAAACATATCATGTTTGTGTCATTTTTACTTTTACATTAAATAAAAAGTTATTTATGTCATTTCCCAACCTAAATGTCTCCATGGGGTCCCCAAGTTGACCCATGGCTTGTCTTGGTCGTCCATGACACAACCAATAAGGTTGTGACATGTGTCTAGGTCATTTTATTTTATTAAAGCATTATTTATACCATAAACTACACTAATTACCACTAATCGCGATTAAAAACTTAATAAGTTACTATTCACCAAAAAATTATTTTTATCCTATTGAACCACATTTTACTTCTTAAGGACAACCATGTATGTCGGATTTTTTAAATTCAAAACACATAAGTGGTAAAATTTCATTTAAACGAAAAATCAGCTTTTATAAGTACCACTTAGTGGTTTCACTATTCATCAAAAATTGAAGTTTTTCAGAAAAATCCCAAAAATTCACCCTAAGATATATTTGATATTCCGAATTCAAAAATGAAGTCCGTTTTAAAAAATTCAAAAACATATTAGTCACATTAGTTAATTTAATAATTAATTCCCGCTGTCAGAGCAAATAGCGTGTTTTTATAAAACAATAAGTATCAAAAGATTGACACTAGTTTAAGTCTGATTTCAAAGTGAAATTAATTCCAACGACCACTATTGGATTTAATGGTAAAAATATATTCTAATTTCATTTTAAAACCAATTCAAAATATAATCTAATCATATAAATAAATTAGATTAAAAAGAGGTTTTGAATTAAAAAACAACATTTTACACTATTCATTAAAAAATGAACTTTATCGGAAAAATACCAAAAAATTACACAAAGTAAAATTTGATGTCCCGATTCTTAATAAGAGTTTTATTTGGTCCAAAAGAATGTTTAAGAGTGAACAAAACTATATTTAATGACAGTTCTCCATTAAAAGGCGATAAGTGAACCTTTAGTGAAAACTAAGGCATATACGCCTAAAATTGAATTCTTTCCGTATTTTAAGCCTTTAGCTTTTATTGGATAAATGTAAAAACATTTAAAAAACATATATAATCATAATTTAGTTATTTCTATCCATTCCCGCCAATACAACGGCTACATGTTAACTACCATTTGAATTAATATTATTTTATTATAAGAGTGCAACGTAAGATTCCCAAGAAACTCGTTGTTGCGTGTTGGGTACGCCATCGAGCATAGCGTACCCTTAAAAGTCATATTAATATTTTATTCAAAAATATGGATAAATATGAAAATTTCATATTCATTATTTACCTGGGGTGTTACATCCTTCCCCCCTTTTGGGAATTGCGTCCTCGCAATTTTAAAATTGCGCTTGGAAACATCCTTGAAAGTCCCACATCCGAACAAAAGTCGGTAAAACAAACACTTTAAAATAAAGAAAGATAAGTACAAAGGTCACCCGAGTTAACCCATACTAGGATTCCAAGTATGAAAATATGGACATGGAGGAGAAAACATAGGTTCATGTTCTCATGGAGAGTGATAGAAAACATGTTTTGGAGAAAGTTAACCATGAGAAAATCACAAACTTGTGATCGGTTAAACGGTATTCGATTCCCCAGTAGGAAAAGTTAATAGACAACATTTTTGTTTTAAGTTAATTTTTATTGAGGAATTTATTCATAAGGAAACATAATCACTTATCATGTTGACTTTCAACTTTTATTAGATTCCTTAATCAAACTCATATTTTCTCCAGAAGTCGAGTATTTAGGAAGACTTGTTCACATTAAGAGTACTATAATAAACTTTTAGAAAATCACCTAATCCACAAAAGAGAACTATATACTTCCCATGTCATTAGACTTTAACCAAAACCAAAACGAATAAGGTTAGTACAAGATCAGATAATCCAGAAAAGGATAACCCTTTATAAAAGAAAATCTATTCTTAACCTCCATGATTTGTCAAACAAAACCCAAAGTTCAACGAGGACCATTCTATAAACAAATTTGTCCATAAAAATTACTCAAAGTAAACCAATATAAGATTGAAACCCAAATATTTGAAGGATTTAGTCACATAGTCTTCCAAGATAAATCATAACATTTATCTCCAAACAATATCAGTTGCTCCTAAAGTCTCATTTTGAAAAGTAATTAACCTAATCACATATCCTCCATGATAGGTTAATCATTTTCATAAATAACCCAAAATCAACTTACTCTTAATTCATAAAATCATATAACTAGAATGAATCAGTCAAACTAACCAGGGACTTCACGTAGTCCAGTGGTAGGCGATAAATACAAGTCGCACTTTGGTTGTGGGTTCGATTCCCGCAGCTTTGTCCGACGCGACGGGTTGTCACACGGTCTGCGTGTTGTCCTTTTTTCAAAACTATATAATTCTTAAAACATTCCCAAAAATGAGATAAAATCTTCAAGAATAATCATAACATATTTTCACCTCAAGTTTATCTCTTTCCTTTCATTTTCCATCATATCATAGAGTAACCCATAATTACCAAAAAATTATGTATCATATAAACCCTAATGGTTACCTTAATAATTATTACCTGAATTTCCACATCGAGTTGGCCATCTCGTACATGATGCATTAGAGAACTCACCAAGGTTGAAGTGGTTGATCATGACTCCTTGATATTTGGTTTAGAACAACCACGAGTTTCCTCATTGAATCCTCCATTTTATCTAGTATCTTAATCAAAAAACCACCACAGTTTCCTTCAAACCTGTTGTCTCTTTGGTGCCCGCTAGATCCATCAATTCACTAAAAATAGAAATGTCAGTGTGAGTATATCAACAAAACCATCATGTACTAATGTGGAAGGTAAACACTAAGATACACTTACTCATTCACTTTATCTAAAACTAGGACTCTTTCTGAAATCCTAACCATTATGGTAATGTCACTTATGATTAAAGAATACCCTAACCTCTAAAGTTGTCTAAACCGACCTTTGATACCAACTATAAGGCCCCAGCCTTAAACCTTACTTAAACTTGAGTTATTACAAGATTACACATTGAGGATCTTTTCAGGTTTAGAGTTTTAGAGAATTAGATCATGAAACTTGCCTTACATTCCACATTTAAACAAAGTGGTTACATAAAAGACAATATTCATTCTTCCCATCAATGGAAACCTATTTAAAATAAAACACGGATTCTTTCTTGACACATCCTTGACACTATCGTCACATCATGTACCTTTCCCTTGACCTGTGAAAAACATTTCAAAAACTTGGGATGAGCATAAAAAGCTCAGTAAGGGTTCTAAAAATATGGAAAGGAAACATGAGTTCATATATACATAAGAATGAAATCATACTTTACCCATAAAACATAGGCATATCAAATCATGAATAAATCATAGAAAACATAAGACATAAAGGTAACTTGAGGCATTCATAACATTCTTACGTAGGGAGTAACCCTCTTGGTTACGTTTGGAATACCCATCACAGTATATTCCCTAAATCTCTTCGGATAAACCTTAACGTTTCACTCCTTCGCGTTACCCAATGCATTGGAGAGCTATATCGGGCTCACCCGCCCTTAGTTTATCACGGAACCACCCGTTCTTCTTAACAATGCCCAAGAACCATAACATAATCGTATCACATAAAACATGAATAAAGGAAACATAACATTTCCACATTTCAATCACAATATAACATTTTAGGATATTGAAATAATGAATCCATTCAAAAAGAAACCATTTCCAAAACCATTTAAAACATTTAATAAAGAGATTTTTGAATCAAAGTGTCCCATACCACCTTGAAGCTTTTAAAATTTTAAACCATTAATATCCATATAAATAAATCCTTAAAACCATTTTTAAAACATGGATATTAATAAGAACAAATAATTAAAACATTTAAAACGATATTTTGGTTAAAGGGGTTTTACCAAAATTAGAGACACTTGAATACAATAATCGAGGAATAACATTTAGTCAGAACTTTATAATATCATGAGAATAAAAGGATTCATGATATAATACTCCAAAGGACAGTATATACACCATATAAGAGTGAATTGGTGCATAACAACAATGAACCCTCAATAGAAATGTCAAATGTGATGAAATCCCTTATAAAGAAGGTATCCTTAAATTAAGGACAAATCAATCTCAAAATATGTGTGACAAATATAAATGCACCCAATATAAGTGGATATTAAGTGTAAAACAATAAAAGGTCATTCACACATATTCAATGGATGACATATTCAATGACTACATGTTGAACCCAAAGAAATCGAAATTGGGTTAAGAAGTTCCCTTGACAGCCTAACGGCGTCACATCAAAATGAGTTGATGAGAGATAAAAAGTGTATCTCATCACTTGGACATAAAATTTACATCAATAAGGATATATGAGAACATATCCCAACATAAAAATATGTAAATTAAAATACCTAACAAAATAAGTCTTTTAAAAAAGAGGAGGGTGAAAGGTTCCCTTACCGACTTGGGTATCTTTCAAAACATACACCCCATGAAAGAAGGAAAATAGATCATTGATGTAAATACTCATAAACGAGAGTATATTACACAAATATTAGAATAATGGGCAGTACATACACCACTCAATGGAATTTGTGGAAAATGTATCATAAATATCATGGGAATAAAAGTGAGATTAAAAATCCCTTACGAAAACTCGGCAGCCTAACGACGCCACATAAAACTTCCGAATTTGGATTGATGAGATCAAATAGGGTATATCATCACATTACAATAAAATGTACAACAAGAGGAAAATAAAATAACATCCCCCAACATTACAAATATGAGTTTAAAAGAAGTGACATAAAGGAGAGTACTTAAAAAGAAAGAGAGAGGTTAGATCTCTTATGAAAGTTCGGCAGCCTAACAACGCCACTCAAAACTTCCAAAATGGATTTATGAGAGAGAATAGGGTCTCTCATCACATGAACATAAAATTTACAGTAAGTTTAATATAAAAGATCATCCCAATAACAATAAAGATGAGCTTTAAAAGTAATGACATAAAAGAGTGTACTTAAAAAGAAAGAGAGGTGTAGGATCCCTTACCTCGGGTCTGACTTGACTCGATCATTTTTTAATATCTTGAATAATAAACTTGAGTTAATTTATACTTCCTTAAGAACCTTTTTAAAGTTAATTATTCCTTTTATATCACTTATTACCATGTTATAAACATTATTTAATCATTTAAGTTAATCATGTTTGTTTTGTCGATATTTGGTTCTTAAGTCGAAAGTGGATTTCGTACAATTACATGTTGTTCGTGTGGTCAAAGGTTCTTCATATCCAAAAATGACATTCCTGATTTGGATATCATATATATCATATATATCCAGCATATACATGTATTTATAAAATCACATAATCATTTAGAGGAAAGAAATGAAATGCACCGTTCATGGAGACGGTAAGCCGTACGTACGCATGAATGCTACTTTCATTTCTATGTCGTATTAATGGA
Organism: Viscum album; assembly: GCA_963277665.1. Lineage (NCBI taxonomy): Eukaryota > Viridiplantae > Streptophyta > Magnoliopsida > Santalales > Viscaceae > Viscum > Viscum album. The sequence goes on from OY728155.1 coordinate 1,915,891,509, forward strand.
ATTAAAACTATATGAGAGGTATGCATATTTTAATTACAGAATTATATTAATCATTTATATGTATCATACATCATATATATCCATTATATATATGTACTTATAATAGTACATTACATTTGGGGATAAGAAATGAAATGCACCGTTCATGGAGACGGTAAGCCGTACGTACGCATGAACGCTACTTTCATTTCTATCTCATACTTTAATGGAAAGAAATAATAATGATATATAGGTAAATAATAATTCCAGTATAACATCATATATAATAACATTAAATCCATCCTTTATACGTCCCACTTATGGCATTAACGAATCACATCACTTTGAGGGGGCGGTAGTCCGCACTTCCTAAAATGAAGATATCGCGTATACCCATAATGGAAGCCATAAAGGTAAGACACAAATGAAAAATAAAGAAGAATAAGTAAAACATAAACATATTATATATCATATATAAAAATAGTGACATCATAATGGCCACCTTTGAAGGTGTTAAATGAGTATTGAACAATCATCGTTTCGGGAGGCACAATTTCGCCATCCACGGAAACAGTATGTTCTTTAACCATTTGATGTAGTTGTGTGAGAGTGTAGCTCGAATAAATAATATAACAACATCCTAGTATATTGATGATACTGGTGTTGTTACAAAAGAAATAAATAAAAAGAGTTTAGGGGGTTGGAGAAGCAAAATAAAACAAATGAACATGAGAGAATTAATTACCTTTAAAAGTGTAACTCCTTTTGATTTGAGCCTAAAGGATTCCTCTGAAAGGATTCTGCCCAAAGGGAATCCTCTAGGATGAGGAGAGGGATGTGTAGAGAGTCAATGGGTAGGGTTTGGCCGAGCCAAAGGCTTGAGGAGTGTGTGAAATGAGGTAGCGGTGGGGGCCTTTTATAAGAGGAGAGGAGAGGCACTTTTGGAAAGTAAAGAAATATTACATTATTTGAAAATGTGTTTCGGTTTAAAAAGGTCCCACATTGATATAATTCGTGGATAAGGAGATAATTATTCGAAAACCACTCATCCAATATGTTTTGGACATGTTTAGTTCATAGATTTTACATTATCTTTCCATTTTGTTTAAATCGTCAAATAATGATGTCATCGCTGCATCATTATTATGTCATAAATAAATTAATTTATTTAATGTCTAAAAATTATACAAAAAATACTATGATGTAGGAAATATTTTTAGCTTTCCAATGAATATTTATAATAAAAAATATGACTTGTATAACCCCACTTAAAAATTGTTTTAGTAAAACATATCATGTTTGTGTCATTTTTACTTTTACATTAAATAAAAAGTTATTTATGTCATTTCCCAACCTAAATGTCTCCATGGGGTCCCCAAGTTTACCCATGGATTTTCTTGGTCGTCCATGACACAACCAATAAGGCTGGGACATGTGTCTAGGTCATTTCATATTATTAAAGCATTATTTATACCTTAAACTACACTAATTACCACTAATCGCGATTAAAAACTTAGTAAGTTACTATTCACCAAAAAATTATTTTTATCCCATTGAACCACATTTTAATTCTTAAGGACAACCATGTATGTTGGATTTTTGAAATTCAAAACACATAAGTGGTAAAATTTCATTTAAACGAAAAATCAGCTTTTATAAGTACCACTTAGTGGTTTCACTATTCATCAAAAATTGAAGTTTTACAGAAAAATCCCAAAAATTCACCCTAAGCTATATTTGATATTCCGAATTCAAAAATGAAGTCCGTTTTAAAAAATTCAAAAAAATATTAGTCACATTAATTAATTTAATAATTAATTCCCGCTGTCATAGCAAATAGCGTGTTTTTATAAAACAATAAGTATCAAAAGATTGACACTAGTTTAAGTCTGATTTCAAAGTGAAATTAATTCCAACGACCACTATTGGATTTAATGGTAAAAATATATTCTAATTTCACTTTAAAACCAATTCAAAAGATAATATAATCATATAAATAAATTACATTAAAAAGAGGTTTTTAATTAAAAAACAACATTTTACACTATTCATTAAAAAATGAATTTATCGGAAAAATACCAAAAAATTACACAAAGTAAAATTTGATGTCCCGATTCTTAATAAGAGTTTTATTTGGTCCAAAAGAATGTTTATGAGTGAAAAAAACTATATTTAATGATAGTTCACCATTAAAAGGCGATAAATGAACCTTTAGTGAAAACTAAGTCATATACGCCTAAAATTGAATTCTTTCCGTATTTTAAGCCTTTAGCTTTTATTGGATAAATGTAAAAACATTTAAAAAACATATATAATCATAATTTAGTTATTTCTATCCATTACCGCCAATACAACGGCTACATGTTAACTACCATTTGAATTAATATTATTTTATTATAAGAGTGCAACGTAAGATTCCCAAGAAACTCGTTGTTGCGTGTTGGGTACGCCATCGAGAATAGCGTCCCATTAAAAGTCATATTAATATTTTATTCACAAATATGGATAAATATGAAAATTTCATATTCATTATTTACCTGGGGTGTTACAATTATCCTAGAATGTTAGGGTATGAAAGTACTTTATATACAGAGCCTCATAAGGTTCCATTTGTATTATAGAATAGAAACTATTATTATATGATAACACCACTAGGGGAAGATGATGATTGAAACATCCTTGTAATTCTCTTGAAACGATCATATTATATCTTCTATATTGTTAATGGTTGTCATAGTCTGACCATCCGATTGACAGTGATAAGAAGTACTAAAACTTGGCTTTATATCCAATGCTTATTGAAGGCTTTTCTGGAACCTCTAGTAAACCTTCAATATCTATCAGATAAAAGGGATAATGGAACTCCATATAGTCTTACCACTTCCCTTATGTATATCTTAGTGGTTTTTTAAATAGATAAATATTCCTTGAAATTATTTAAATTCACTATGTAATGAGATTAACTATCGCCTAAATGGTTTTATTTCCTTCAAAGAACCTAGGGATTCCTATAATGAAGTCCATCACTATGTTTTCTGATATCCATAATGGTATAAGAAATGGTTTCATCCTAGCATAAGACTTCAATCATTCATCCTTAAATTTTTGGGGATACCAAGAATCAGGATATAAATTCTGTAATCTCTCTCTTTTTGTTATCCCACTAGAAGTTTTTATTCATATTCTTATACATATTAGTGCTTCTAGGATAAATAAATAATGATAACCTATGCACATAATATAGATGTTATCTCTTAAATTATTGTTATTATAAGACACATATCTAGGTTACGAAACTTATATAACCATATTTATCATATTTTAAGTCCATTATATTCACTAACATTTTCTGTAGCACCTCATCATCTATTTATGTCACGATGATCCACTTGTGAATGGATGGTTGAGATATGATTTTAACAAGGTTGGATAAATTTCCTTTTATTCTTCCCATACACAACCACTTCATGTATAATAAGGTTGTAACCCTTAAAATATGCATCATGGATAGGGTTATTTGATCCTTTCTACATGAAACATATACCACTTTGTTATCCTTATCTAGATGGACATTTATTAGATAATCATAATCCTTGATTAGATTTAACACTTTCATTGGTTCATATTTATCTCCTTTTGTGTGAATATATACTTGGGTCCTTTATGATATGTTTAAATGTCACACTTCTCCCCATAGAGATATTGTTTCCAAATATTCAACATTAATATCACTTCATCCAATTCTAAATCATTTTTAGGTAATTATTCTCACGGATATTTAATTTTTGGGAGGAATTGAGTATCACTTTATAGTCTTCCATGAGTACAAAACCAAATACCTTTTTAGTCGCATCACTATAGATCACAAATCCATCCTCATTGGTGAGTAATGTAAGTATAGGTTTAGTGATTAGACTCTTATTTAACACTTTAAATCTCTCTTTACATTCATCATTATAGATAAACATGAATTCCTTTTTATTTAACTGGGTCAGTGGGATTGAAAATCATGGGAAGTTTCTCATAGATTGATGAGAGTACCAAGATAATCCAAGGAGACTACGAATTTCCATCACGTATTTTGTTTTATTGAATCCATAAATTTACATTGATTTATAAGGATGCAAATATATCCCTTTTTATGATATCATTCCTCATGAAGGTTACATGCTCCATTTAAATTGTTTTACTATACATCAGATATAACATTTCCTTTCTCAAGGAATTCAATACAACATTAAAATGATCCATATTTTCCTTTTTTCTCTTAGAGAAGATAAGAATATCATCTACGAAGACTACCAAAAAAATTTCATGGTAATCCTGAAATAATATATTCATAAGTCCATAAAGATAGTTCATGCATTAGTTTGTCCAAATTGATTCAATATGAACTCATAGTTCTCATATCTTGTACAAAATTTATTTTTTGAGAAATACTCATTCTTCACATTAAATTAATAAGATCCCAACTAAAGATCCACCTTGGAGAATTATTTAACTCCATGTAACTGATCAAATAATTCAACAATCCATGATAGAGGATAATTTTTATTGATCAGGACCTTGTGGATGTCATGATAATAAATGAAGAGGCACACTAACCCATCATTTTTCTTAAGGAAAAGAACCAGTACATCCCATAGTGAAGCACTTGGGTTTATAAACCATTTATCTAGATTCTATAATAGTTTATTATTTTCATCTTCAAGTTGAACAATTTCCATTCTATGTAAATTTCATAATATTGAAAAAATATCTTGGTATAACTTTGACTGATAATGCAGCCTCTTGGCATAGAGGAAGACTAGAAAATTCTTTGAGAAAATCATTGGTAAATTACTTTACAATGGGCATGTCCTCAAGGATGATATTACTCCTTGTATTAATCATTTTATCTATATATTATTTCTCAAAAGGAAATAATATCCATTCATGAGATGATGATACCATATAAATATTCATCCTCCTCCTTGAACATGTATATAATTGGAGAGAGATTTGCGACATGGAGGGTGATTTACTTCTCTTAAAAAATTTTGTTAGCTCCATAAAAGGGAAAAAATTCAATGTCAATAACATCATCGAATTTATCTAAAGGGATCATCACATGTTTTCATGATATTTCATCAAACAAAAATGGAAAAGGGAGAAGTTATATTCATGGGATGCAATAATTGACCCATTTTCTTCATCAATAACTCAACATCCATGTTTTGAGGTGGTGTCTGAATAGTTATACTAAACATGTGATATATTAAATAATTCATAGAGATAGAATAAAATAGTATGTTCTGTGTACTAGAATGAATAAATATTGTACCAGTAAACACTTCATTGTCAGCATCAACCTCATTATTTATGATGAAATATGCTCACCCTTTCTCACTTTTTCTTTATAGGTTGTTATTATTGGTTATCATTGACAACCCTTCATAGTTTCCTTATTCCATAAAGTTGAAACATTGAAAAAATGATGTGGGTTCACTGTAGAATTACATTTTTCCATCTCATTGGTGGGTTTGTCTTGTCAAAATTTGTTATTTAAGTTCCCTTACTTCCCATACCCAAATCATTTAATTTTCCCATTCATGAAATTTTATAGATTCTTCTTACCACTATTTTATTATGTGGGGTGCTGAGATTTCATTCCCCTATGATATTATTCATCATACCTCTAAAATTTAAATACATCCTTCAATTTCTATATTTAGACCCATGAGACCCATGATATTCTTTGATATCCATTTCTAATTTGAGGGCACATTAGACAATTTCTTCATAGCTGTCAATGTCCTAAATTTACAAGGATTTTATAGACTCTGAATTATCCCAACAAAGAAGTTGTCAAATTTACATTCAGGGGAGATGATAAAGGTTGATTTATATCATGAAAATCTTATGAATTTTTCCTCATAAACCCCAATGTATTCATTTACAATTTTACTAAGGCTAAGGATGTCCCTCTCAATTTTTTGTCAAAGAGTGGGAAAAATATTTATCAAAAAACAATTTCTAAAATTCCATTAACTTAATCACTTCAATATCTTCCTCTAGATTGTTATTTTTTATCAACATCAACTATTGATAATATTCTCCATCCATATGATAAATATCCAACACAACCTTCACATTATTAAATCATTGAAAGATTTAGAAGATCTTTTCAATGGATTTGATCCATTGTTACAAGATTATTGGATAAAAATATCCACCGAAAGTTAGAGGAATTTCTCACATAAAGTCCCAATTAAAACTTAATATTTTTTAGTGAGGTTTGGGTTTTCCCCTTTCTTAAATTTAATATTTAGATCTTGAGTAAATTGAGAAAATATTATCATGAATTCCACAACTCCTACTCTCATCAAGTTAGAAAGCCATTACATATCTCATCACATTTGTTTTTAAATGGGTTCCTACTATTCCTAGCTATTGACTAAAAATAAAGAGAAAATTAAGGAGGATATTTTAAAAAAATTAAAAAAATAAAAGTAAAACTATGAATATTCAAGGGATAACTCATAAATAACATGTATTCCTTAATCTATGAATTTTTAGGTTTCAATAAATGTTATCCATGATCTATTTCCTAGAATAGAATCTTATCATCCATCCAATGGATCGAAAGCCATAAATTTTATTTATTTTGATAAAACACCTTTCAAGGTGTGAGGTGGAACCCTTACAAGGCCCATAGGTGTATGTATTACATGGTCCATATGCCTTAGAGGAATTAATTTGCTTGTAGGCTTCAAAAATTACATACAACCCAGACTAACTACATAGAACTACTCCTCCCCAGCATCTTCATCATGAAATCAACTCTCCACCCTTGCATGGCTATTCGGATAGGCATTCCCATTCATGCACAGTCTTGTCCTGATGGCAGGTGTCATACCCTCCCATTCTTGCAATTCATTTAGCTTGTGTTGTGGTGAAATCTCCTTGCTCATCCTCCTTGTAGAACTTTATCTTTGTAGGTCGTTTGGTTTGAATCTTATGGTTATTTATTTTCCCTTAATAATGGTCCATAAGGAGCTTGTTAATTTATCATAGTATATACCCTAGGAATGTTAACCCATGTGTGTAGAAAGGTGTTTTTCATGCACCAAGTGATGATCGAGTAAAATCCGATTGCCCCTTTTTCAATGTTGTTACCCCGAGGTACAACTATTACAAATACAAATCCACTTATAGTATCCAAATAGGTATTTTATTATATATAAACCAATTAATATATACCATTCCGAAATTTAGGGATGTTTTCATATGTTTATAATTGTCTATAGAACTTTGACTACGTATTTCTAATCCTAATCCCCAAAATAGATTGTCTTTACAAACTATGAAAACTCATATTTTATTAATCCTTTATTCAGTATTTATTCCATAAATGTTCACATAATACATTCTAGGAATTTAGTGGGCCCTAGTGTATTTTAGAAATATGATAAATGAAATTTTAAATTGAAACAATGATACAATAATATAATTTATAGCCTTCACATCATGCCCTTAACATCAATTAGTATCCTAAAACTGTACGGGATAACCTGGGGATGTATATAAGAGGAAGGGTTGAGATATAAAGCCTAGTAAGGGAATAATAAAAGCTAATATGGATCAAATAAATACATTTTATTCAAGAGGCATATCAATGAGACATAAAAGGGGTGATAATCATAAACATGAACACTGAATCATGATATACATTAATAACATCAAAGAAATATAAGAAAATGGAAGTTACATTAAACATGAAATCATATTAATAATTTAAGGAACACTATTGAGAAATCATAACATAGAGTTCTTAGGAGAATTTCTCATGAACCATATATATAATCTCCTAACAAAAAAACATTACCCAATGCATTAGAGGGATATATAATTTTGGGCTCACCAATATCATTCATATCATGTACATGCATTTATGTGTCTCATAGATCATACAACATATGAACACATTTAATAAATTTTAATACCATTATTTAAGAGTGTGGGTTACACACATGGAATTACACCATCAATGAATGATAATTTAATCTCAGTGAATACCCATTATTTTAAATGGGGATGGGTATTCACTATTTAAATTTTAAGAATGGAAAATCAAGGGATAATTTAGACAGAATAATTGGTGTAGATAAGGGTTTACAGAAGGAGTGAATGGGAGTGAAATATGTTCCATCATTACTTGGTAATCATAAGTATAGTAAATGTATGTATAATAATATATTACAACATGTAAAATGTGAAATCAAAAGGTATTAGTATAAAAAAGTACTTGAAATAAAATAAAGAATATAGAGTCCCTTACCATGAGTGGGAACCTATAAAAGCTTGGGAGGAGCTTATTAATACCTTTAGAAAACCATGGGAGGGGTTTAGAGAGGTATAGGGAATGTAACCTTATGATAAATGTGTTTTAAGTGAAGGGGTGTGAGGATGGGAGGGTATTTATAGGAAATGAGAGGTGAATTCATTATTAATTTCAAATCACATGTTTTGGACTCTATATGAAAAAATAATCAAAAACACAAACCTTATCATGGTTTCTAAACATGGTTTCTACAAAAGATGAGTTATATTCATTATTTAATATGGATAAGAAACGAACTTGTTAAAATAAAACCCTTAGTGGTTTGGAATTGAGTCGTGTTCATACAGAATTAATTTTGAAACACTAAAATATAATATAGGTTTTGAAGGATTAATTAAGGTTTAATAATATTAATAAAATAATATAAAAACATATTATTTTAAAGGGGATAGAATAATTAGTTCATGGATAGTCTTTATAGTATTTATTATATCAATTTTGGGCTTTTAGGATGTCATAATATATACCATGAATTTATACCATATTAAATTTTAACTGAAAAAATCAAATATCTCAGAAAATTGGGAAAAAGATCACCATCAGATAATTTCAATGTTCTGATTCTAAAAAAAATGTTTATTCTGTAAAAGTAATTCTATAAATATAACATTTTACACTAGTAAATCAAAATTTTCATTTCCTTAAAAATACTAGTTTTTACAATGATAACAGTTTTCGGACCCTTGAAAAAATTATATTTCACTTCATAAAATAAAATAAAATTATAATTTATATTTAAATAAATATTATTTAATAATAATATTTCATAAAAATTAACATTTATTTCAAAAATTATTGAATTCATCAAAATATTGTTTTGATTGAATCTATATATTTACTTAAAATAATTTAAGTTTCATCATATCAAAATAAATTTTTTATCAAACTCATTATTTACACATTTATAAATTAATAATAAAAAGGGAAAAATATAATCATTATTCTATAGAAAAAGATATAAATCTAATATTATTAGGGAATAGATATATAACCCCTTATTACACCATTTTATTCCCTACTGGTAAGGAGTGTGATGGTGCTACTTTTTTGGGGTGGTTCAGCAAACATGGTTTTGGAATTGATCTTGATAAGATTGAACTTATACTGTAAACAATTTAACTATTGTTTTTGTTATTGAATCTCAACATTTTATTTGTCAAGGAAATATCTCAATGATGTCATATCCATTAAAATATCTATTAAATAGATTTCATAGAGTATTAACCTACAGGTAAAAGACATCAATTCTTTCATTTGTGTCAATTGGAATTTATCATAACCCTTAATATATAAAAATATTATATATCACTATAAATTTAATATATTATCAGTTGTTATGATGCTTGATGGTCTTTTAAATCCCACAGTATATGACTAATAATTTTCCAAGATAACCAATGTAGTGAATGTATTTTCTATAACATCATTACTTAATAAGCAATTAATTTATTTGAAAAGGAAATTTCTTTTATATGAATTTAGGTTGTTATAGATGATGACCCTTGGGGGAATCATGGAATAGTCCTCCATGAAAAGGGTTCAGGTACTCCCCTTGTGGTATAATCAAATCAAGTCATGTTTCTTTATAAAAGAAATGGATTTTACGTATCCCTCCATGTGTTGGGTCATGGTCATCCATAGAAGCTTGGTACTCCCTCAATCTATAATCCAATTATTCAATGAGGCATGGTCCTATATACCAATTATAGAAATAGGTGGCACAAAAGTAATGGGAAATTATTAATCTAGATGATTAGGGTACTACAACACATTCATCATTGGGGTTACATTTTCAAATATGATATTCTGTTGACTTATCCACTTAAGACCTTTGTATGAAATTGGTTGTCTAATCCTAAATTATATATTTGATTCATCTTGACAATCCCCTATATTTTGGGTTTTAAGTTGTCTTGATTCTTCACTCCCCAATTTCTTTTTGGTGGCATTCTATAGGTTATTGTTATACTTACCCCTACAAGTGAATTTTTCCCACATGTGTTGGGTCAATGAAGATGATGCATAGTTCAAAGGTGACTTTAGTTAACATAGAGATAGTTTATCAGGATTTTAGTGTAATTAATCAGTGATAGTTGTTAGTGGTGTTAATGTTATGTGTGGTCCATATAAAGAGTTCTCTTTTTTCTCATTATTTAAGGTTTATATTTATTTTGGGATGTTGGGAACTTTCATCTTCCCCTTACTTTTTGATTATTAATTTATTATAAATTACGGGTTTTTATCATGTGTCTCATGCATTTTATATTATTACTTTTTGATGTATATAATTCCTTTTCATTATTATGTTTTATAAATATGTGTTATTTATGATATTATTAGAGTAAGGTTACCCATGTGTGTGAAATTTCGTCTTGGTGCTAGTCTCAAGCCCCAAGCATATTTTAGGTGATTTTTGGGTGTCATAGTTGGTTTACATATGGCCCATACTAGTCCGTGGTGGGTCTGGTCTACTCAATTTTCATCATTAGTTTTTATACATTATTTATTACAGTTTTTAAATATTATACGTATTTATATTCAATACATTCCATTAGTAACCTTATAATTTTAATTATTAAAAAGGTGTTCATGGGAAGGAATTTAATAACATAGAACACCTTTTATTTTTGTCCACATCCGATAAATAAATACCGGTATAAAATAAACTATTATATGAATCCATCTCATTCAATTTCATACCATAAAAAAGTATCTCCCAATGTTTAGTAAGGTTGTATGAAAAATGCTTCTCAACAAGTTGTCAAATCCTAAAAAATTTCTGATTCATTCAATTACACTTTATTATTAAAATTATAAAAGTGAAAATATTACCAAAGAAGTCCAAAAAAGGATTCATGTGGTAGTTTAATGAGATTATTGAATCTAGATAATGAATGTGTCGAATAATCTGGTGAATTACATAGGAGTAACTCTAATGGATACACAATAATAACCAATAGGCTCATGAAGGGTCATGTAATAATCATCATATGGATGTGTAATAATAAAATAGGTGGATTTAAATTTTCTCCAGGTATCAAAAGTTAAGGAATTAGAACTGGTAGTGTTTTTATCTAAGGAGAGAGATTTATATGAAGATTAGAATCTGTTTGGAATTATACAACCAACTAGAGTTATGTATAAATAGATGAGGGTCGCTTATTCAATAGTTGTTGTTATTATACTATATTATATTATTATTAAATATATACAGTGTTTCTCCTATAGATTGTGATTAGGTGTGAACCATTTAAATCCCTTTATTATGTTTGGAACAAGGCAGCAGTTCCTCCATCACAATAATGTCTACTTTATACTGTTATTCCTTCATTTCATCACTTACCTTAAGATTATCTTATTATATATCTCACCCATGTCTTTAAAAGGCGTCATTATGATGAAGGGGACTGAAGAGACATATATTCCATGACCAAACCCCTCCAATCCCCAATGTGTGAAAAGGGAATAGGCATCATAATGTTACAACCTTATGGTCACACCATGACACCCTACTTCAAAGAAGTAGGGCTCTAAACCCAATGTCATGGGAACCTAGGGAATATGTTCCATTCTGGTGGGATCCACAAAATATACCCCTCAGTACTTTCCCGACATACATAAGGATATCCCTATTGTAGATACCACCTATTAGAATAATGGTATTAGTCCTTCAATCATAATATTTTCATCTTTGGGCTATTATTCCTTTACAGTTCTTCTTCCCCAAGGATTATCTTTTTAGAGTTCTCACATATGGATATAAATGGACCTGTGATGAGGGAATGTAATTAATGGGATTATCTTTCACTGTCAAACCCCTTCAAGTCCCAATGTGGGATAGTGGAATAGGTGTAATAGTGTGACACCCTTATCATCATGTTGTAATACCCTACAGCTAAGAATAAATGTTCTTAAACCCATGTCATTAACACCTAGAGAATGAGAAGTATCCAAGTTGGACCCACATATATTGTTCCATGATGGTGTGAGTTATTATATTCTTATTATAGTGTGTGTTTTTTGAATGTTTTTCTATGTTCAAGGAGATTTAGGGTGAGAATTTGGAGCATTGGTCCCTTATCCAATTGTTGACATAAAATGTTGATTTCTTTACAATGTCCAAACCTTGTTCTGAAAGTGAGGTTCTAAAAGGTGTGTTAAAAAACATGGGTATTCTTCAATAACAAGTGGTATCGTATAATGGAAGTATATTTTTTTGGTGTTTCTTATCCTTAATAAATTTTCATTTTTGTGGGAGCTTACTATATCATAAGTCATTTAATTATAATAAAAAAAGGTATGTATTGATAAGTTTGAAAAAGTAGACTTCATATTGAAGTGAATATATATATTGAATATTATATGTATCAATAGGATATTGATCAACTATTGAAGGGGATTAAATGGGATATAATGTATATAATGGAATGGGAAATACTTTATTTAAAATATCTTTGGTATATCATATAACATTTTCCTGGGTTGTGGTTTTCAACAAATGTGAGGTGAAAACAACTTTAGAAATAATGACCACACATTCCCACAAGTATGTAAGTCCTACCATGTTGAACAAATTTTTTATAATATACTAACTATTTTTGAATGAATATATTAAAAGGAAAATAAATGGAAGATCATGAAAATGACTTTACCAAGATTTGGAGTCAGTTCAAATAGGTATGAGTGAAGTTCAGTGATGTAATGGTCATATTTTTACTTTATTCATCACTTCTTGAATATCGTGTTGTGATGGTTACTAATGTAATTATTTATAATGGAAAAAGTGATGAGTTTTTTAAGGAAATATGAGATAAAGTTCTTAATAATAAGATATAGAAGAAATAAATTTGTGGTGAAACTAGAATATAATATAGTTTTAAAGGTAGTTGAAATTCTTCTTGAAGGGAAAACCAAATTCCGAATAAGAGAAAAAGAAAAAAAAGGGGAAGAGCCAAGGGAAATTGATATGGCCTGAACCCATATGTTGTCATTATTAAAAAAAGGTTACTAATAGAGTCAAATTATTTATCATTTTTTAGTATTAAATTAATTCTATAATACCATAATTAATAATTAATTATAATGCAAGATGTTTTGGAATTAAAAAATCATTTTTCTTAATTTTGGAAAATAATACACAAAGGGATAAAATTTTGGAAATAATTTATCTATATGATTTTTTATGGTTAAATGAATGGATATACTTTTTTTCCCTTTTTAAAATATTTAAGGTTGAGTTATGATGTTTTTAAGAGTTTTAAACACTCTAAAAAACACATATATTTTGTAAAGGACTCTAAAAATGGAAATCATCCCCAACTTATGTGTTATCTGGATCTATGTATGTGTCTTTTGGCCTGATGTACATCTCATATGGGTCTATTTATGTGTCATTATATTTGAAAATAGGTTTAATATACTATTCATATATGTGATCCTTTTGTCTGTACAAGTCATTTGGGCTCTACATAGGTGTCATTTTACACCTGTATATTGTGAATCTTCCAGCGTAGTTTTCATTCCAACTTTTTCAAAATTCAGTCATGGGATGATTATAATCAGACATCATGGGATTTATCAATACTTCAAGTTGTGGTTTTTAGGTACCATATCATCATTCATGAAATAAATAGGAGGCTTCCATGTGGATTATTTTATGCATGATATTTCGATCAGGAAATCATAAGAGAAAGTTATATACTTTTATGTAGATAAAATTCTATGAAGATATTATTCCATTATGGGAAAGGTGTTGTCAAATTAATTCAAATAATATATCATATAATGGGATTTAATTTGTGAAAATAGTAGAAAATCATGTATCTATAAAGGAATTACAAGGGTGAAGTGAATGTCATTCTTTTATTCTCTGTAATCTTAGGATCATTAGATGTTACTATAGTTTTAACTATTTTCATTTATTTATTGTTTCTGTTAGTTATAAAATGATCACTACTTCCCTTTTCATGTTTTCAACCCTTTAAATAAAGGGGTAAATCTTAACTAATGAGGAAATGGAATGCATTTCATTGGTAATTTTCGAGTCTTTACACTTCATTGAAAAAGATTCTCTCTTTTCTTAATTGGTTTAAATATTCAATAGAAGTTATTATTACTATATTTAATATTATTCTATTTTAAACATTAATATAATATCCATCTTTTTTCAATGATCCATCATCTCTCACAATATAGTTCTGGTTTATGTATTATTGAATGGTAAAGGGATGAGTGGTGAAGTGCTTAATGATTTTCAGTAAGTGTGGAAGTGGAATTGGACACTCTTGGTTGTTTATAAAGAGCAATACAAAATTGGGAATTTCCTATGTGAAATAGGTTTAATTAATTTTCACACATTTACACATAGGAAAGAGGGTAGTCTAACCTGAGATTTCAGTTAGAGATATTCTCACTATTACCATTCGATTATGGATGAGAGTGAAAGTGAGCATTAATCCTCTAACTTGTTAATTAATAAAAAGAAGAGTTAAATAAATTGAATACTAAGATAGTATCATAGTTAAAAAAACCAACCCTACCCTAATAACCATCTAATGATTCTTCATTCAAACATTTTCTTAATTTACTATATTATTTTCAAAAAAATTAAAAATCAAAATGTAATTTATTTACTTTAAAGTGAAACTATTTTTTGTGCACTCTTCTATATGATACAACCTTTGGTTACCAGTAATACTACATTTAACTTAATAATAATATCTTTTTCACACCTAATGATAGTTATAGAGTCCAAATATTATTATTTTTATAGGGAGGTAATTAAAATAATTTAACTTTTAATTTTCTTGACTAGGAGAGATTACCATAATCTCATCCATTCTGATATAGAAATTGAATGACATCTTCTTAATAGACTCAGGATCCATTATTTACAGGTTGATTTTGAACAAATATCCATTAAAAACTCAAATGAAACATTAAGTGTTCTCTCAAGACCTTTAATAATGGATATAATTCCCCCATATACACTTTGATATATTTATGTGTCCCATGGTTCATTCATCAAAAAACTAAAATTATTATTCCAACCATTAAGATGATTCATAATTTAAATGTAGTTTAATATAAGTATTAAATAAAACATAATATCCTAGAAGGATAATATCCAAAAAAATCACATAAAGGAGTTCAAACTATGTTCTCTACTTTGAATCCTAGAGGAGCAGTAGAGGAGAATGTCAAGTGGAGGGCATTCACCACTTCACTTGAATGAGAAATAAATGAATTGTTATATTCCCTAAAACTATGATAGTTCTATGTCTAGTATTATATTATGTGATGATTATTATAATGATTTTTCCCTAACCCAAGGATCATATCCATTTGGAATAAGTTCTATGTAATTATATAGGCTACTGTAGTGACTCTCTATGAGTGGTGCAAAATATTCAAAAATATATGTGTCGACTACCTACACCAAGCTATAGAGGAAAAACACTTCTCCAAATTAATATTACAAGAACTATGTGAAAATGATTAAAAATTAATGGACATTATATATATGTATCTTTGAAAACTATTCCACCATTAAAAATTCAAGTGACTCATCGAATGTAATGCTCAAAACTCGAAATCGTTTTTCAAAAGAGGTAAAAGTACAAGAGGCATACATGGGGTAATAAATTATGATTAGTCCCTATTACATGAATAAATACATGAAGATATAATAAGAATTTTAAGAAAAATAAACATGGACCAAACCATTTAACAATAATCATCAACCAATGTATGTAGATTGTGTTCGTAACGTGCACATTTACTAGACCAATGTGCTTAAGTGCAGTGTGAGATTATTTATATTGTGGTATTTCATTCGAAGAAACACCAATAGAATAACTAAGGATGGATAGATCCCACCTAGTAACATTATGGACTTGGTAATCAATAGAATCCATCAAACCATGATATACCACCTTTTTAAATTCAATACCAAAAATATCCCACATTTCAGCAATAATGACCACCATACCAGCAACAATTCCGAAACTCACCACCCTTTCAACAGCCTTATAAACTATCATATAATCACCCTCCTTACTAAAATACTCATCCTTTCTAATAAAATAATCCCTCATAATATATTTTAACTAGTGCACCGCTACCTAATGAATCTATTGAAGTTGAGAATTTAAGGAATGATATGGGGGAGTTGAGGAATCATATCAAAACACTTCTCGAGATTATATCCAAAAAAACCTATCATCCTAATAAATACCTAACTATAATGGTAATTTTAACATTATGACATCCTGAAGTGGAAAGAAAATTCAAGGACCAGATATTCCTGAGCCTAAAAATAGTCCCCCTCCCAATACTGAAGAACAAGAATCTAGAAGTTATAGACAGATTCCAAAAAATCATCCCTATAAAATTTTAAGAACAAAAAATAGGATGATTTGAACTATGGAATATAGAATAATTGACTAGAAAAACCTCCATAGAGGTATAAAGGGGAGAATAAATACATACCAATTCCTTTTTCATCAAGAATGATTTAGTCCAAGAATATTCAAGAGCAAGAACATAAAAATAAATTTTGGAGACTTACTGAAAACTTGTGATCAATATAACCCTTATTAAGGATCCAAAATAAATCCCCAGATATTATAAAATTCCCAAGGACCATTGAAATATAAATTTTATATTCCAAGGGAATGAAAGGGTGAACTTAGGAAGAGTTGTATCATCATTAATCACCCAAAACATCAGTCCCAAATTCTAGACTCGATGATATTTTTGATTCCTGGAACTATTAGTTCCATGCATTTTCATGATGAATTATGTCGCATAGTTTCTTATATGAATATTATATCTCACTCATTGATTACATATACATGTAGATGGTATAAATTAACCACACTAGAGTAGAGGTACATCTTACAAATAGATCCACTACTTTTCCAATGGAAATTTTTTAAGAGGTTTGATTTGAAGTTCAAGACCTGATTTCCCCAGTGGATATTATATAATCAACATTGTTGAATATAGAACACCAACTCCCTCACCATTAAATTTTTAATACCATTCCTAAATACATCCAAGACATTTATAAATGTATTGTCTTGTGTTTTGGACCAGGTTGAAATTTATAAGAGAATTTGAACATTTATTTTGGTAGACAGAATAAATCTTAATACAAGTCATGCAATGAAAATATGAGTATTTTATAAATTAAATGTGATTTTTAAGATGGGTTTTAAGTCTTTAGGGGTTTCCTAGGTGTTCAGATGTTTTTTTTGAATCATTAGGGTTCAATTATTCTTTTAAGAGTGGGGTAAGTTGAGGCACATAGTATTTTCATCGTTAGTAGTAACCATGCGGCTCAACCATGTGGCCCCTAAATGGAGTAGTATTTTTTATAAATAGTGAAATGTGGGTAATATATTTGTCTGAGAAGTCGGAAGAAAGGATTTTAGGTGAACTTCATGGGCTGGATAATGTTTTCCAAACTGTGCCAAAGCCATGAAAGGTGGGTTCAAATTTCTAAATTAGCACCAAATTATAGTCATATGGTTATCCAAAAAAATTTATCAAACCAAAAATACCATTAAATGTGGGGAAATGACAATTTTACAATTTAGTCCATAATGGTTTTTATACTAATTTTACCCCATTTCACCAAGATCTCCTCCATGTGTGGTATCTTCTTCATCCCCATCCATGGTGGGTTCTTCAACATTCTTGGAACCATTCTATTGTCATAAGATGCATTGGAAAGCTCTTAGTGATTCTAAGACTCCTCTTTCCTCCCTTTTCAATTTATCTCACATCTTAAATTCTTTTCTTATATGAGATCCATTTCCATTTTTAAGGAATTCATCTGATCTTTTAGTTTCTCTAACTTCATATTGAATCAAAGACTGATATTAGATTATTACAACATCCTTGGTATACATTTGAAGGTCTACATTCTTTCCCCTTAAATTTTCAATATTGTAAATTTTTTTCAATGTACTGAACACTAGACTTCCCATGTGTTTCTCATAAAACATGAAATTTCTTAAATTTAATACTAATACATCACTTAGACACATTATGACACCTTTATTAATGATTGGGGGATGAAAATCCCAAACTAAACCATAGTGTAAGGGGAGTTTGTCTAAATATACATAATTATCATTATGCATATTGTGACGAATCACCCGTTGGGTGTTTTGACCTTACCACTTGGTAGTGGCTATGATAATTTCCTTAAATGAATTATAAAATGTTTAATAGAATTGGTTGAGTAGAATTATGTGTAATTAATTCGATAAATTTTAATAATTTACTATATCCACTTTTAAGTAAAATAACATGTATAATGGGGGAAGTTTTAAAATGTATAGGATAGTGACTGTTGGTCCTTGCTCATTCATGGATATATCATTATGAGGGATCTTCCTAAATGTATACTTGAATATTAATGTTTCATACTAATGAAAATAAACATTTCATTCCTTTCTAGTTAGATTGATTAACAAAATGAATCATGATGACATATATCATGGTATGAATGATTTCTCATTTCACGTGTTTAATTATTAAATGTAATCTTCCAACATACTAGAATTCCTCAAGAAATACCTAGTTTTTATAAGGAGTTCCATGTAAGGGATCATAGAAAACATTGAATTGATCAAAGTATGAATTAATAATCGATATTGGGTGTATCATACCCCATTACACATGATAAATGGGCATGGAATACATTATTACACATGATACTTAGGCATGGCATCCCATATTACACATGATACTTGGGAATGGAATACATTATTACAAATGATACTTGAGCTTGGTTTCCCTTATTACACATGATACTCAAGAATGGAATCCCTTATAAAACATGATACTCAGAAATAGTGTACCTTATTACATATCAAACTCATGCATGAAATCCCTTATTACACATGATATTTAGGCATGGAGTCTATTATTATATGTGATCCTCGGGCATGGTGACCCTTATTCAAAATATGAAACTTATTATATTATCCATATGTGTATTCCTTGGTCTTACACCTCAATCCATCACTAGGGAATGTATATATATGAATATATATGTTTACATTTATACATATATATTTATATATATGATGGAATCTTCAAAGAAATTATTTATTAGGTTTAAGAAAGTATGGTCGACCAGGTGTCCCAAGGAACCTATGCCAACTTGATTACATTTATTAATTGACTAGTTACTAATTTTACTTGCACACAACTTTATTATATATTCACATATTGGATTACATTATACACCATTGGTGGTGGCCTAATGATTTTATCTCACACCTTATTAGGGCCATTTTTTGGTACTAAAAAATTCCTCACGGTTTTAGTTTCAGGATCATGGCCTATTCTCTTTTGCTTGCAGTTATTCTTTATAGAGTATGAATTGACATGGAGTTGGGGGTTTGATCATGTACTCGAGATACCTTCAGGCTATGTATTCTTCTATTTATTTATTCTATATCTACTTATCATTGTTCAATTTAACTATTATATTTTTTTTTAAAATTATATCTCATTCATGCATGATCATTTATTCAATTATTATTGATTTTCTGTTATTATGATCTTATGAAGCTTATGTTCTTTATTTATTCTCCTAATAGATTTTTTACTAATAAAGAGGGTATAGTACCCCTTATATTAAACCGCTATACCCTCAATACTATTCGTTAGCCTATAAGGTTTTGGGAGTCACACTTGAGGCCACATATCCCTTTGACATGGGGTACTGTTTTAGTTTATTTGGTGCTAGGATGTTACAATCATTGTGCATGGATGAACACACACCATGTAGTTTGGAGATAACATTATCCACTTTAATATTTTTAACTTTATTAGGAACCCTTCATATCATCATTCACTTCTTTAACTTTATTTCCATTAATATGTTTATTTAATTGAATTTGCATATATGATACATGAATTTTTTCTATAGGAAAACAGTTTTAATTAAAAATTACAAGGATAATGAAACTTGCCATTATTTTTTAAAATATACTTTCAATTTAGAAGAGTTAGTATATTCTAACTTCGTTGATGGATTTTTAAAAAAATATTGAAGAATAAAGAAATATATCACCTATTTTATAGTATTTTCAATCAATATAGGTGAAGCACCAAAATTTAATTTCATCTCTTGAACAGCCACTACATGTGGAATTTTAAATTGTGCTCACTGATTTTAGGTATGTGCACCTCATCAAAAGATAAACATTAGTAGTGATGATTTTTATCAACCTATCAATAAAACATTAATAAAAATTGGTTTAAATTTTTATGTAAAATTTCTTAGCAATGTGATGGAGGTTTGGTGATATTCCCAGCATAAATCCAAAAATCATCTCATGGAGGATTTTTCTTGAGGGTGATTCCAAACCAATTACACAACCGCAAAGGAGAATAAATCCCAGAGTGATGGATCTAGTGAAGAAGGATATAAATACATTTTGAGGTAAAACATAATCTTCCACATATCATACTCACAATTGGTAATACATATCCACATATATCAATATAAAATTATCTTAAACATTGTGATGAATAAAAGATCAATTCAATACCTATAAGATTTTAAAATAGTTGGGGAGTTTGTATAAACTATTGGAAACATAATTAGGTCACAAGGAATGATAATTTTTACATACCATTCATTTAATAAATTTTTTATGATATTATCATGAACAAATCACTATAATTTCATTTTAATTATTTAGGTTATATCTAGTTACTCATTGATCTGGAGGACCGTTGTAAAAACCATTAAATATTCCTTTAACACAATTTATTATAATAATGTTCCATTTTAATTGTGTAATGATCTAGGTACATTTAAAGTTTCATGGTATGTATATTTTTTGACCATGTTGAATATTTCCTTGAAGTATTTTTCTAGGACATTACTATTTTAAGAAATTGATTTTATCTCTACTTGAGAAAACTAGAGAAATTTTTGAAAAATTAAATTGAAAATATTTGTGTTTTCAATATCAAAAAGTTTCAATTCATGGAAGAAATATGGATATTCCTTGGGTATTACATTATAAAATAAGACATACAAGTTGAAAATTTGAAAATCTTATTTATAAATTCAATTCCATTCACAATTTTATGAAACAGGATTGATCATTTCTATGATATGAAAGGTTTTATGGGAGTTTTATAAAGTATTTAAATATGATTTCACTCCCACATTCTCTATAAATTTTTAATATATATGATTTTGATTTTAATATTGAGTTCAAGTTATCTTTTGATGAGTTAAAATGGATGTTAATGTTACAATCAGTGATGTAGCCCCCAAAAATGGGAGAAACCATTTGAGTTACCTTATGACCCTTCTAAAAAGGTTTTTGGAAAATTTATTTACCAAAATTCATTTCTTATGCCTCAATAACTTTGAATCATACCCAACTCGACTACATAACCATAGATAAATAATATTTAGTAGTTATTTTTTATTTGGAAAGATTCAAATTCTATTTTCTTAGAAATAAAGTTATTGTTTTTATAACCACATCACTATTAGATGTTTCATGAAGAAGAAATATATAAATCCCCAACTTGTGATATACATACTACAACTTCAATTGTCCAACATGGAGAATAAAGATAATAGTAGAGCAGATTACCAATAAGTTGATCACCTGAGTAGACTACCCAAAACACTAATAAAGTTTAAATTATATACCCATTCCCAATGAATTACCACATTCTTGTAGAAATTATTTTCATGGTTGAAGGATAATTGTCCTAGTATATCGACATGGTCAACTATTTAGTAACCTCTCAACTCCCAACTTACCTAAATCCCTAAAAATTCAATGATGTAAATCTAAATCCAGATTCTATATTTAGAGGCTCTATATCTTTAGAAATGTTGTAACGACTAAATGATAAGAATATTTTTACATGCATATGATATTGTATCTGTTTTTTAATTTTTTTACATATGAACATATGGAATCCATTTTTTGACCCTAAAGGATTATAAGAAAACATTAAGAATTCATAATATTTTTGGACCACTTTTCTTAGAGATTCACATAAATATTACTAAAAATTTGAAAACTTTTAGTTTTCTAGAAACCTTTTAAAAAGATAATAAATTTCTCATATACCAATTGGATTTTTTGAAATAACTATTGTTTGGGGAATGGAATTTATAGGACACATTCCCATGTCATTTAGAAATTATTATATCTTACTTTTAGTGGATAATTTCTCAAAATTTAATGGAATCAAAATCCACCAAAACTGATGATGCTAATGTTCTGTGTGCTTTTTTAAATATAAGATAATCTATAGGTTTTGAGTACCCAGATAAAACATTAGTGATTAAGGGACCCACTTTTGTAATATGCACATGGAAGACTTTATGAAGAATTATAGTGTTCATCATAAGACATCCACACCTTACCACCCTTAAATGAATGGATAATTTGATGTTTTATATAGAAATTTCAAATACATCTTAGAGAAAACTATTAATTCAAAATTATAATATTAAATCCAATCTTTGAAAAAAAACTTATGGGTATATAGGATACATTACAAAACCCACAGAGGAATGATCCCATAAATATTAATTTATGGAATGAGTTGTAACCTACATATGGAGTTAGAACACAATGCATATTAGGCTATGAGAGAATTAAATATGGACCTACATATATCAAGGAATGAGAAGAGATTATAGTTACATGAAATATATGAAATTTGATGAAGAGCTTTGGAAAATTCCATTTTTTAAAAGAAAGGAAAAAAGTTTACCATGGAAACATAATTCCAAAAAAAGACTTCCATCTAGGAGACCAACTGTTGTTATACAATTTGAGACTCATGATCATGCTAGGTAAAATTTATCCTAGATGGGAAGGTCTATTTGTAGGTTCTTATGACTATCCATTTTTTAATAGATTTGTAGAGATGTAGAAAATGAACCACTCACTTTAAATTGCTATGGGAAAAAGTTATTCCATGGGAACTTTCCCCAAGAACCAGTGGAGGAGATCACACTCATATAACCCATTTATCAATGAAAACCATTAAGTTAAACCACTAATTAAAATTTATTTATTAATTTAATTCCATTTAATTTATACATATATTATAAATCTATTTAAATTAATTAAAACATTGTATCATTTTTTTGAGGTGGGAACCATTTATTTTATGAACTATCAATAAAATTTTTTCAGTTTTTTTTCTTTTTCAAACATTTTGGGTTTATTTCGATTTTATTTTATTTTGAAAAATATGGAGCTTTCAATTAATTCATATATATATATATTAATATATTCCAATGTGGTGAAACTAATTTGGAACATTTAATCATGGTAAATATATCATGATGTAAAAATGTTTTTAAATTCATAATGGGGGAATTTCATATTAGAAATAATGATTTTTGAATCTCATTATATGATGTATTTTCTTACATTTTAAAGTCACATACCTAATAGGATTGTAAAATAATATTTAAATCCTCTTAAAATGATATTTTTATTTAGAAAACTATGGAATATTTGAATATATATAAGTTTTTTATTAACACCTTCAAAAACTAGTAGCATTCAAGGGCATTATAATACAAATGATTGAGGAATTCTTTGGACTTTAAGACCCTTTTTCAATGAAATATATTTTTTTGCCTACCATGACATTTAATCCTTATATCCTATAGAATCCATGAATGTATTTTTTATAAAGCCGCATTATAATCCCAAAAAAATCCCTTCCTACCTATCTCAAGAATCTAATACATGATATAGGTTGAATTAAAGTGTGGGGGAGGGAGAAAGCGGGCAGGGAAAAAAATTAAATCATTATAATTTGAAGGGAGGTGTTATACATATTTTTTTTTCTAATTTGTAGATAATATAATCCAAGAAAATATGACATGATGTCATCGATGTCATTCAATATTGGGAATAGAAATATACCACTTTTTTGAAGAGAAGAGTTCCCCTATTAAACTCAAAACCTAAATCTACATAGAAAATATTTATCTAAATTAGTTTAAATAATAATAAATAAAAACAGGTTTAGTGTGAAAAAACGATTTATGGATCTAATGTATACTACCTAAGAATTTGTAGTGGATTTTGGAGGATATCTTGAGTGGTGTTTAAGAGGAAATATGTTACACAATCTTCTATGTAACTATTTTCTAGGAGGAGATGATTTATATAAAGTGTTTACGAATTCCAATGGATGTCCCTAGAACTCATTAGATAGAATATAAAAAATCCTAATTTGGTTCAGGGTATATATCATGCCTTAAATAATAAATTTTAAGTAATTTTTTTACTTCAAGAGAAGAACCAAAAAAAATAAAAATAGTTAATTCTACTAAAATAAGTATAGAGATAAATTTTTTCTAATAATAAAATGATAAATGGTGTGATATGGTAATTTATAGTTCAGGGGAGTTAATTTTTAATGGAAGGAGGAAAGGAGTAATCCATTCATGAATGAAACTAGAAATCATGCATCATACTTTAACATATTTCTAAACCTCCTAAATCTACCTCAAAAGTCTTATACAATTCAAACCACCAATAATAAGTCTTTGAAAACCCCTTAAAAGTGACTCATGATATGTATAAAAACTTTACTCATTAGGTGGACATTAATAAATTCATCATTCTCATGGTGACTCTTGCATGAAATTGGAATGACAAGATTTTTTTGTAAAATTCATACTCGAGTGTTCGGTGAAAAATTTCCTAGAAACTATTCATAAGTTCTCTATAGAGGATTAAATAGGTGGAAATTAATTTAATTTACTTGATAAATAAAATTTAATATATAATATTAAGGAGGAATGATGAGTTTGAGAAACTTGTTGTTGAAATATAACGTCCCATTAGCTAAGTATTTCGATTTTTCTATGGTAATCTTTGTGGATGTTATCTTGTATAGGAGTCAAATGTTTAAGTGTAGGGGAATTGATAGAGTAAATTAATTCACTATATTTTGTTAATATAAAATTAATTATTTCCTCTTGTACTATTCAATTTAATGTAATTTTGAATGTTTTGGAATTAATTTATCATTATTTTAAGTTTGTGAAGTATTTATTAAATATCCAAAATTAGGGAAGTAATTTTTCAATTTCTATTTTTTGAATAAAAATATTCTATTAACTTTGGATTTCCTTTATTTTAATATTTATTGTCATTTCTGGTGTTTTTAATAGTTTTATTTACTTTGGATGACCATGTAGATTCTATGAATGAAGATGAAAAATGGAAATAGTGCTCATCATATATGTCATCTGAATCTATATAGGTGTATTTTAGATTGATATGCTTTTAATTTAGATCTATATAGGTTTTATATCATATGAGTGTAGGTTTCATCTATTGGGATAATTTTTTAATTTCTTGGCCATACATGTCATTTGATCTCTATATAGTTGTAATTTTAAATATGCATATGTATGAATTTTATAATGTATGTTTCGTTCCTTCCCATGAAATATTCTACTAAGGGTTGAGCACAAGAATACTTCTATAAATTAAAATGGACTTAGAGCTATGTTTTTAGGCCAACTATTCAGAGCGAATAGAATTAATAGGAATTTTCCATGCGTATTAGTGTATATATAATATTTAAAAGAGGGAATGATAATATAAAGCTATAGATTTATAGGAATAGAATATCATGTGGATATTTAATTTCATGAGGAAAATGGGAACATGTCAGAAATTTAAAGAATCATGGATATCAGGGGTTCGACTAGTGAAAAGAGGAGGAAATCACACATCTATACTGGAATAATGAGTCCAAAGGGAATGCGAGTTTTTTCTACTAGGTAAGCTTGGGATCATTAATTATTTCTTGATTATTATTATTTTCATTTATCTTTTGTTTCTCATAGTTTTATAATGATCAATTATCCATCTTTTATGTATGTTACCTTTTTATGGGATGGTTAATTCTTGGGTGATTAGGTAAATTAAGGTCTTTCTTTTGTAATGGTTGAGTATCCACATTTCATTGCATAAGATTATCTCTCTTTTGTTACTTGGTTCTAATATTCAATAGTAGTTCTTATAATCAGTTGTAGTTTTGTTTGGTTTATATATATTTATCATTTATTTATTTATTAAATGATCTATCATCTCCCACCACCTAGTCCTAGTCTATATGTGATGGAATAAGAAATGGAAGAGTGGTGGAGTATTTAACAATTGTCAACATGTGTATAAGTGTAAGTGGAAACTGATGGTTTTTTAGAAAGAACAAAACCCTATTGGGAATTTATTATGTCAATTGGGAGTGATTCAAAATAACAATAACACACACAGAAAGGATCACTAAACTACATGAGATTTTAATTAGGTATATTTACACTATTACCATTTAACCAAGGGGGAGAAAAAGAGATCATGAATCCTCTCACTTATCGATTAAAAAAATAATAGTTGAATAAATTAGAGCCTTATAAAATTGAAATTGAAAAACTATCCATGAATGGTCAATTTCTAATGATTTTGATTTTTTCAAAAAAACACAAAGCACAAACCACCCAATTTTGGAAATTATAGTGAAAAATAATTTATGGGAACTCTTTTATAAGATACAACCTTATATGTTAAAACTAATACTACATTTAACATACGAATAATATATATTTCTACCACCATGAAAAGTATAGGATTCATGAAATTTAAAGAAATATTTCAGATATGGAAGGGTCAATTATATAAAAATTATACTTTTGGATTTTGTTTTTATAAATACCATAGTTAAGGATGAAATCTTATTTTTTATCTATGTCGTTGATTCTTTATAATCATGGATCATTGATTCAGGTGCTTCTTTTCACTCAACATTAGAGAGTGGGAGTATACATAATTATGTATCTGAATGATTCATAAAGGTAAATCTTATAGATGACGAGACACTAAAGATGGATGGATGATTGATTTTAACATCCATGACAGGATAAAAAACTAGTGGGAGTAGAGATTAGTGTGGAACATATTGAGGTTAAGGAATGATTTAATCTAATTTGGCCTTCTTGATGATATAGGTTTCTATAATTTTTGTATGGAAGGAGAATAAAAGATAACAAATGGTTCTATCATGGTGTAAAAAGGTGTGAAATATGGAATTCTATACCTTACTAGGTTTTTAAAAGGAGTAACACTTTTTAGAATTACAATATTCATATCAATGAATTATTGGCATGATCATATATGTCACATGGGTGACAAGAGGTTGAATGTATTAACAGAAAATGGAATACATAATTCAATCAGGTACATATTAAAAGTGTATCCTTTTTTAAATAGTGGATAGTTTGATTCAATATTTAAGGTAAAATACAAAATAATTGAATGTTATATATTATATAAATAGATGTATGAGAGAAATCTTCTGTTTTATATCATGGAGGATCATTGTGTTTTTTATCATTATCGATGATGAAACATGAAATGTGTTTGTATTATTTATCAAGAACAAGTCCCATGTTTTCATAAATTTTTTTCAATGAAGATTCATGGTGGATAGATGGGTCCTTTTAAATATTAAGTGATTGAGGTCTGAGAGTGGTGGAAAATAAAGAATTAGATATTCTTAGTGGTTTTACTGGAAAAAATAGTATTTTTTAATAAGATTATTCTTGAAACACTTAAACAAAATGGATTTGTAGATCAGATGAATTTGATTCCACGTGAGAGAGATATAATCTTGAGGAAACATTCTAGTTTTTCAACGTTTTTTAGGAAATAATTAGTAAATTATGCATCATACCCAATGGATAGAAGTTCTTCTATACCAAAGGAGAAATATATTTTAGAAGAAAATTATAGGAAGTTTTATAAGGAAAGGTTCGTTTTAAAAGGATTTCAACAAATAGAGGGAGTAGATTTTTGTGGAATGTATTCTCTAGTTTTCAATCACATAACAATCTAGTTGGTGTTTTGAATTTTTTTGGAAGAAGTTCTATATCAATTATAATTAGATACAAAGAATGATTTCCATCATAAATATTTTCAGAATGAAATTTACATGGAGAGAATAGAAGTATTCAAGTAATCCAGAAGCCATCCTATATGCAATATCAAATGAACTTTTTATAGGATGAAATAGGTACCCAGACAATGAAATTTAAGGATTGATTCTTTTATTCAATAATGAAAGTTAATCTCATAAAATTATGGTCATTGTTGCTACTAGAAGTTGTTTGATGATGGGAAATTCAACATTCTTTAATTTCATTTTAATGAAATTATATTTTCCATTCTAGATATGAAATGGATTAAAGTGTTGAAGTTTGAGTTATCTAGAAGGTTTGAGATTAAGGATCTTAAGGAATCAAACTAGATTTATGAGATAAGGAT
The DNA here is from genome assembly GCA_963277665.1 of Viscum album. Classification (NCBI taxonomy): domain Eukaryota; kingdom Viridiplantae; phylum Streptophyta; class Magnoliopsida; order Santalales; family Viscaceae; genus Viscum; species Viscum album. Next base: position 1,915,920,246 of record OY728155.1, read on the forward strand.
TTGGAAAGACAGGAAGCACAAAATAAAGATGACTTATCAATTAAAGTACATATGAAGTAAATTTTAATGGTTTATAACTTTTATATACGAAATTATCTTTCTCTCATTGTCTAATTATTAAAAACTATCCAAAGAGAGTGAACTATAAATATAAGATGAGGATAAGTACATGATAAAGTTTCCTTATGCATCATCAGTTGAAAGTTTTATGTATTTTATGAATTATACCAGACTATACATTGCTTAATTAGTGGGAGTTGATAGTAGATTTTTGTAAACTCCATGAAACACATACTAGGAAGAAATAAATGGTATTATTGTTGTCTTAATTGTTCATAAGAAATAGCCTTATTTTTTAGACTAGATGATCCATTAAAAGTTCCTCTTAACAAAAAATTAAGAGGAAATCTAGACACAGGAAGAAGCATGATCGTATTTCTGTTTACCTATGGAGGAACAGTAATAAGTTAAATGTGAAGACTATATCTATTAGATTTGATATCTTCCTTAAAAGTATAATATATTGCAGTAATAGAAGAAGGGGATGATATGATATGACTGAAGTATTTTTTGGAGTTAGGAAGAAGTTTGAATCTAGCCGATATGCTATAAAATTTTATAGTCTAGAAAAGATTAAAGAAGTTCAATGCCTTAGTAGTACTTGGGTGTCTAGGAAGAAGACGGTTATAGATTTAATAATTGTTGTTTCATGTGGAAGGATGGATGTTTTTTCATAAGTGGTTCAAGGATATACTGAATCCAAGAAATAAATCAAGTGGAAGAGTGTTATGCTACGATTTTTGAAACTATTTTTTAGCTAAGTGTTAAATATTTCAGAATGTATTTTTTAGAAAATTAAACTACAAAATCTGGATGACAGCTATGTTAATGGTATCAGGGTAGTGTGAAACTATAGGAAGGTGGAAGTGGTACATGATGAACAGATCTAGATGATGGAAGTGTAAACGAATCTTGTAACTTGTGTAAGATTAACTATGATGGATATGTAAAAATAAGTAATAATTTCACAAAGTTCAATGTAATGAAAATTATAGAGCTACATAAGAGTAAAATAATGGATTCAAGTATTCATCAAGGTTATATAATTCTTATGGAAGGTGGAGTGTTTGACTTATAGAAGATAGGAAGAAGTCTGAATCTAGCCGATATGCTACAAAATATAATAGTCTAGAAAAGATTAAAGAATATCTATGCCCCATTAGTACTTCGGTGCCTAAGAAGAATAAGGTTATAGATTTAATAATTTTTGTTTCATGATAAAGGATGGATTTTTTTTCATAAGTGGTTCAAGGATATACTGAAACCAAGAAAAAAAATAAAGTGGAAGACTGTTATGCTATGATTTTTGAAACTATTTTTTAGTTAACTGTTGAATTTTTCAGAATGTATTATTTGGAAAATTGAACTTCAAAATTTGGATGACAGCTATGTTAACGGTATCGGGGTAGTGTGAAACTATAGGCAGGTGGCAGTGGCACATGATGACCAGATCTAGATGACAGAAGTGTAAAAGAATCTTGTAACTTGTGTAAGATTAACTATAATTTATATGTAATAATAACTAATAATTTCAAGAAGTTCTATGTAATGAAAATTACAGGGCTACATAAGAGTAAAATAATGGATTCAACTATTCATCAAGGTTATAAGGGGTAGATGATACTATTGTCAATGGCTTCGACCAAGAGGAGGGTCACTAGAAAATCTTAGCATGTTGTTGAACATTTTACATCGGCTAGCCTTATCTATAAATGGATTGGTGGGGTCACATGTTTAGGACTCGTAATCATTCTATTATCTTCTATTATTAATATAGACAAGTAGTGTTTCTCTTAGGGAGTGGGACTATGTTCGAACCATTTATATCCACTAGTTATTCAATGTTGGTGTGAGTTAATAAATTATTCTACTTGTGTCTATACTACTAAGGTAAAGTAGATTTAGTATGTGATGTTAGAGAGTTGTTACCCTTTTTATATGTTGACATTATGTTGTGAAAGTTCCATAACTTTCAATCCTTTTTCTCATGTACAATTCTAGAATACAGGTTCTAGAACTTGGGGAGTCCATAACAAAATAATCTCCTAAAATCTATCCACTTTGGTTTTTACACCTTTTTCTTAAAGTATGATATCTCTATATAAACTTTAAAACCCAAAAAAAATACATATTTCCCCTTACTCGAATAAATACAACAAAATACCCATGAAATTTCCTGAGTTTTATCCTATAATGATGAAATTAAAAACACAAAATGTTACAAAAACTGCAACTATTGTATAGAAAATGTTGTAAAACACATAATTTATTATGAAAAATTTCAACTATAAAATTTTGATAAAGTTTTTGGAATAAAAATTATAGAAGTCCATTCTATTGGAAATTTTCATCCTCACATTTTCACACCTCGCATTATTCTACTACCAATGTGACCAGATGATTTGGTCAACGTAAACAACTATAAAATTAAATAAATTTAATATTGTATAATGATGTTTTAAAGAGTACATGGATATATGTCTTGGTAATTTTACTTTAAATTCCCTAGAAAAATGGATGAAACCTATCTTTAGAAATTTTCGTAGAACACATCCACCCACTCTCTTATTTTTTTCAAACCTTTGCTCAAACATTTTAAATGTTTTTTTCAAAAAAAATAAAATATGATACAGATTAAAATATAGAAATAAAATCTCAAGAATTTATTTTTTATATTTTATTAAAATATATTAAAATTTTGGGGGAAAATAGAAATTATCCTCCATGCATATCTTCACTATGAGTTGAGAAAGACTAAACTGAGGGAAATCCTAACAATCCCTTAAGATACGGGAACAATTACATGAAACAATCTATATATACCCTACCTTGATAGATGGTAGACTGACAGTGTCAACCCATGCCTACCCCAATAGGTCATGGGTTGGTAACTAGCACTAAGAAAGAGTAAAATACATGGGAGTACATACCCTATTTTTTAATGGTTGGGGGTGAGGCGTCATTTTATTATTAAATAAAATAAAATTCCTCTTTAAAATTTTTATTGGGAGACCCATTACATAGCTTGAAGGCCCAGTGAGAATATATCCCATTACAAGGCTCATAGGGCCAAATTTTTTGGCCAAAGGCCCATTATGTGAATAGTACTGCTATAGTACCCGGCCTAGTCCTTACCCTATAACAACCTCTAAAATAACTAAATCTCTGATAAAAAATAAAATATAATAAAAATAGAATATGAATATAAAAAATTAATTATATTCAATGTGAGCATGGGGATCCAATACAGGTTATAATGCCACAAAGTAAAACGATAAAAATGGAAATACATAAATATATGATAATAAGCACTTGGAATATATTACTCCATGTATGGGATAACAAATCCTCTATTAGGTGTCTCTAGGAATTGAGTTTATCTACAATTTTCTCTACCATGAACTATCATTATATATTTTTCATTTTCTCCTCTAATTCCACTGGTTCCTTATCCTTCAAGTTCATGTCAGAACTATGAAAATTCTTTACATGAATAACATGGTTGGTTACAAAGCTCGTTCAAGGGGGAGTATAAACATACCCATCATGAAAACATAAAATTGAAAAATAATGATAAACCAATAGTTCATCTCAAACCCAACTCTATGAAATAATATAAGGTATCCTAAAGGAACCAAATATGATCAAATTTAAATTCAACAATTGGAAATGGAATAAAATAACTATTTACATATCATCTCCATGAAGGATCATATCACATAATAAATCATTGATACTCAAGTTGGAGTAACCCCACAATACCCAATGCGGAAAGTATTATTATAATCCATACCTATAAAGCAGTCATAAAAGATAATAATTCCACTAGTATCATAAAGGAATTCACATTTGAATACACATAAGCCCCATGAATCCTGATCTATTAGATTTCATTAACTATTGTTCTTCCTATTTGGTGCTTTAGTGAGGAACCACACCATATCAAATTATGTGTGTATCGGCCAAGGGAGTAACTGACTACTATGGAGGATCATACCTTTGTATAAATGTGAGTATTAAATCTAATAATGGAGATCCCCTCATTAATGTAAAATATATTACTAACTCGACTGATGGAGAACCATATCCCAATATATTTGGGTTTATTGACTCCACTGAAAGAGGATCCTTCTATGATATATGATGGTGTACCTGAACTCCATCTCCATAGTGGTGAGTGGTCATTATCATGTATAAGTCATTATGGGTACATAAACCCCATATATGGAGGATCGTGCCCGGACACATGATAGAGTACCAACTCTATCTCTACCCCAAAAGTCTCATCCATAACATGATGCCTCTCGAGTAAAGATTTGATTCTTGAACTATCCATACCATAGTGAGAATTTCTTAGAATGACCAAGGGAATCATACTCTTGTTCTGTATGGGATAATTTACTCAGAAAAGAGTACTAGTATGTCCAAAATCAGCACCAAGGTGAAAAATCTTGAGGAATAAAAGAAATAGACCATCACACAGTGTGTCCAATAGAGTACATGGTGTTTTGGGATCTTAATTAAGGATGGTCATATACTATCATGGGTCAACCCATGTGAAGTAAATATACATGGAATTTGTAGTATGGGTACATGATGTGTATTTCTAAGAGGAGCCTGAACTTATCTTATATATTCATGAGGGACTCTAAGTTATATTTACATAGACTATATAGGGTGTGGTAATAGTAGTATAAGGAATGTGGTAATCTATGCTCTTCCTAATCATGTCACTTTAGTACATATAGTCCTTTCATTTTGGTTATAGATAGTGAGTGGAAGGTAATACATGATGTGTAAGATTATGATAGTTATTCAACATATACTCTGAGCACATTCCAGGATGTTGTGGTCGTTATACATGGCATGTAGCTGGGTCCACATGTCCATTTGGCTAGTTGTGTGTAAATATTGTACATGGACAAACAACACTCTTTGGAGTACATGGAATATGTCTAAATGTTATGACATGTGTGATATTTATAGAATGAGGAAACCCTGATAGCTAAATATTTGAACATACACGATGTATCTTCATGAGTCTTTATAGTGTTTAGTTTGGAAAATTTTATAGATTTCACCTTTTACTCATTGGATATGTTTCCAACATCATTCTCCATAATTTTATCTTCAAATCCTACCTATTATGCTACTAACATGTCTGAATCACCACCACTCTAGTTAGAGTTTTCTTAGAAGCCTATTGTGTAATTTCCTTTTATTGTCTCCATCCTTATCCCAAGATATGATGAATTCCTAGTTGATTCACAAATAAAAGCTCACCAATACTCAAAATATTTTATTCCTAGATTTCCCATAATAATAACATTTCATAATGAGAATCTAACCTATTTTCAAAGAGTGAAATAAGGTTATCTGGGATGGGGATGGTTAGAAGAATACTGAAGCACCCATGGATGGGCTTGCATTTGAATTTTTTTGATGAACTTGGTTATAGACCATAAAAAAAATTATACAAGTTACAATAACTCTCTTAATGGGTTATGAATATTTTATTTCGGTTTTCATTTATAAATAAATTATTCAACAATGAATTTTTTAATCAAATATAAATAATAATATAAATATTTATCACCAAGAGAAAAATATGTTAGAAAAATAATACAATTAAATTCATTAAATAAAATATTCATGACAAACATGGATGCTTCATTCCCACCCACATCCCATTCTAGAAATAAAATATTTATGTAAATAAACTAGTATTACTAAAGGATAATTATAATCAAAGTAACATATTTTTTCTTTATATGTTATAAAATTATAAAATTTAATTATAATATATTATATCCTTTGAAACCTCTTTATTTTATTGATATAATAATTCATAAATAATCATAGTCACATAATGTATATATTTGTAAAAAAATAATTTTTTCCCATTATGAATCTATTGATATAAATCAAATAATTTATTTAATATTTTTAATATTCCTATAATCACTTATTATTATTTTTATCACACAAAAATATTTTCATCGTAGAAAATAATGTTTATAAAAGAATAATTTTAAAAGAAAAAATTTCTAATTTTATTACAACTAAAAAACATTTTTAATTAAAACCAATAAATCAAATTTTCACCCTTAGAAATATTCATTTTCTTTTGAATTTAATACATTATTAAATTTTCCATCAAATATATAGTAATTAATTTTATTAAAACCCTTCATGACTTTGTTCCTTTCATATTCATAGAATTTTCTAGTAAATTGATCATTAGAGGAAAGGGATTGAATCACTCTACATAAATGAGGCTAATAAAAAAATAAGAACTCCTAACTCGATTGAATTTTTTTGTTTCTCAGTGATCACGTCCCTTTTCTCTTTTTTAACTATTTTCAACACCATGTGGAATGCGAAAAACCCTGAAGAAGGCCTTATATTGTGCAAGGAGAGAGAGATATAGATAGAGAGATATATATATTATCTATCTTCTTCAGCCCATCCCAAAATTATGTGGATATGTGAAATATTTCTAATTAGGATGGACGTTGTGTTAGAGGAAATAAAATTTATGTCCCTAAATCACCATTAATTTCCCCTAATTAAAATCCCTTCATAATTTCATGAATTACACCCTCTCATAATTGAAAGCAGATTCCAAAAATTCTACTTTCTAGGTTCATCCATGCCACATCATCGTCACTATAGAATATTGATTCCATGTCACTGTTATGCGGCCATTCGAATTCCACCTCACCATTTTATAATTTAAAAATATTAATAAAGACCCAAAAACACTCAGTCTATGACTCTATACATGGGAAAATAATTTATACCTCTCCTATTAAAAACATATCATTATAGGAACAACCATGGTTTCATAATTTTGATATTGGACTCTATTTAATAAATATTATATATTCAGACACGTGGGATAAATATATATTTATTTAATAAATAATAAATATCCCTTAAAACTCAACTATCTTAGATTTTAGCCAAATTTCATCCTAATGATAATTACAACCATTCAAATATAATGGTGACATTATAAAAATTTTCTAAATTCTATTTTATGATAAATTTACAATTTTAAACCATCTAAGGTACCCAAACTATGAATAACAAAGATAATTAAAAATTTAGGCCACTAAACCCACCCCACCATTAAACATTTTCATCATCAAAATTGGAAACTAATTAAATAACGTAACATAGAAAAAAAACTATGATTGTGCATACAAAATTAACCCTTAGAGTTATAGTCCCTAAGGCATCCCATGACATAGCTACGTGAGGAAACATCCTTCACATCTATATAAAAATCATCACACTAAATCATTTCCCAACATGGCCTTAGGAAGGGTGTAAGAATACAACACACATCATTTTCCAATATTCAACATTAGAGACATTTACAACCATAAAACATAGACACCCTGATATAAATGAAACCACTAAGCATAAACAATATCCTTATAAACATTCATTATTAATGTAACCATTTTGGAGAGATTCACTCTACCAACCTCTAATAATAAATACAATGACATAAGAAACAACACACAATCACACCTTATATTCTTTACAAGTTCATATTCATTGTTTATGACTAACTAGTTAGGTTGTGATTGATTTGTATTAATGTTGTATATGATCATACAAATAAATAACATCAACAGCATTAATATTTAATGCAATAAACCAAATTATCATCAATGAACCATTACAAAAAATTCCAAAGTTTACTATCTTGATTATTTAGACAACCCTACTCTATTGGCTACAAACTTAAGGATAATACCTTCCAAAATTAAAAGTCTATAACCACAACCCATAGGATAACATCATTCATTTTGTATCTAAAATATCTACAAAATAAACACTAATGATCATATAGACTTATATAACGTAGTTTTTATTATCATTTGGGAACCTTAGTTTACAACTAATCATTTAATCTCCCACAATGAGTATTTAAAAAATATCTTCATTCAATTCTGATGAAACATGGAACACTCCCCTACCTTTACGGTAATGAATTTACAAATCTGTCTATGAATACCAAGATTCACATGATCTCAAACAAAATCTATCATATAGGGCCTTTCACATTTATAGATATGGGAGGACTATTGAAATCAATGAAGAATATATCACCTCTCCCATGAAATCCAACTGAATTGAGTCCAGCTACTCAAATATCTACAACACCAAATATAATAACACTTGTTAGTGGAATCATTTACCACTACACCACTACAACACAAGACACATTTAAATATCTCATTAATTTTAATTTACATAATAAATAATCAATAATTATTTATGGGTGTAGAAATAATGGACAGTCTATAAGTATGGATCCATAGTTATTTAAGGTGTTGAAAAAGAATTATGGTTATCTTTGTTAATTGATCTTCACTTGGTTTATCTGAATTTTGTTTTATATATATGTTATCAGCTTATTTTCTTCCACTCATGTTATTGGATTTATTCTTGTTGTTTTTTTAGTGATCTAAAAATAATTGGATTATTATATTCTATTTCAAGATTTCTTCTCTAAGGGATTTAGGGATGATAATCTACTTATCCCATGTGACTAAATTTGGTTTGAGGATTTTCTTGTGACTAATGAAACTTGTTATTATTTAGATTACTGATAAATGGAGAAAACAAATTCAGTTTAATCATGTTGTTCAATTATGATTATTCAAGGATCTTAGGGTGACCTTGTTGATGATTTTATAGTGGTAGAATATTATCTTCTTAAAGATTCATCTTCTATGCATGTTCAAATTTATTATAAACCACCCTCTATAGTGGATTATTAGACTATTCATAATAATATTGATAAGATATATGACTTCAAACCAAAAGATAACTCTTCTATGTCTAATCATATTAGAGGTGTAATGGTAGGTAAAATTGATAAATTTAGTAACATTAGTGATTTTATTGAGATTATAATTAATCGTAGAACATTTGAAGAGAGGAGAGATTTATGTTTATTCTCTTTTATTGAAAGGTTTTTTAAACCAATTGTGATACTCCTTTTAGTTTGGAAAATTATAAAATCCAAACATATTGAGATTTGAAAATTATCTAAATAAATAAAAATCTTATTGGGGTTGGGTTTCTATAAATCTTAAATGAGTTCCTTAAAGGATCATAATCATGTTTGTAATTTTAGTGAGATTCATCTTAATCTTGATGAGTATTGATTACTAGAAAAATCACCTAACGTTAATCTAGACAAACAAAAACATATTAATGATCTTTTATGGATTTAGTTCTATGATCTTAATTGGTTCTATAACAATCCAAAATAATTTAATGGATTCTTCTCATGCCATAGGAAATACTATTATATTTTATTGAACTTTTCACGATAGTTATTTTGTTCAATTTGTGAGAATTGTAATATATTTTTTGTAACAATCGGGCACTATTGATAGCACAAACACCCATCCTTAACATGGTGATCATGTCTTTTCCCACTAGGAACCACCAGTTCCCCTATAAACATGTGGTATCCAAATAGGGTCCCACCAATTTGATGAATAGGTTATCAGACTAATGATTATCCCCACAGACCAAAACTTTTCCTTTCAGTGTTCTTTGTCCTCACTCACACAAACCCTGTGAACAATTCTTATTGGTCACCTATCATGATCACTACTCCATACCATTCATGCTTAACTGTGGAGTTCTAATAAATTATCCTCTCAAAAATAAATTTTCACCTTGTTGACATGGGTAGTAACATTTTACTTTTAACCCTTTTACTTTCTAGGATATTACATTCACCCCCCCCCCTAGGAAACCTATAACAACCCTGCTCTTTATTACACACTTAAACATGAATCATTACATAAACATGCATTTAATACAAATCTGTGGATCGATTGGTCTATTATATTGGGAAATTAGGAAAATTACATGAAACCTTAAGACAGAAATTCTGACATCTTTATTAAAAACTTCTTTTACATGACCACAACATTCCTTCGTACTTATCATTGCATGGGATTACTTGAGGACATTAATAAGAAAAGGGTGAGATATAAATCCCAGTAAGGGAGTAAAAAATTCATAACATGAAGAATACAATACATTCTAGGAAATATTCATATCAATGGAGCATAAGGGAAACATGAACATAAAGGCATGACATAAGATGATTGTCATAATGTGGATATGTGGAAACAACATTTGACATGATATTAGAATGAGCCAAGGATTGTTACACAATGAGCATGAGTACACCCTCATTGCACTTTGATTAGCATGAGTAAAACCAAATTTATCTTTAATTAGCATGAGTAAACCCTCATTGAACATGGATTATCATAATACTATTCTTTACCCAATACATTGGAGAGATATTAGGGCGCACCCTTCTTAATCATTTCATTTCATTCATAGGTGTTTCACATAGATCATACAACATGGATTCATTAAACATCATAATTTATTCAACGAATAAAAGATGTGGAATAAATAAATATAATTCCTCAGTCAACAAGTAAATGTGCATAAAGGTGAATACCCTTAATAGATAAATGGGTATGGAATTCACTTACACAATGATTTTGGCATAGAAAATTGTTGTGTATCTTTGGTAGCATACCAACATCAAAATGAAATCGTAAAATGGGTTGATAAGAGATAAAGGGATATCTCACCATCTATAAATGAAATGGACAGTATGGGGGTCATGGAACATAATATCCCAATATATTTAATGGGATTTAGATTCATAATATAAAGGAATTGCATGAATTTAAATGAGGATAGAGAAATCCCTTACCAAATTTCGACATGGTAACAGGTGTACATGGAAGGAATTAATGAGAGAGAAATGGGTCTATCATCATTCATAAATTATAATAGAAGTATAGTGATAAATCATACCCCAACATTTTTAATTGAATATAAAAGGTCATAACAATATAAGGAAACTTGGATATAAATAAGGAAATAAGGAAAGTGAGGATCCCTTACTTGGAAGTGTGATCCCAACATCTTGTGAGAGTCTTGGGAGAGGCTTATTGGGAGTTTGGAGCATTTTTTGAGGATTATAAGGAGAGGATTTAAAAGTTTGGTCGATATCCAAATGGTTTGGGTGAAGAGGAATGAGATATTGTGTGGGTTTATATAGGAATGGAGAGGTAATTCTTTATTATTTAGGTTTTGGACACTACACATTAAACTAATCAAAACCATAAACCATCCCATGGTATTTCCCATGGTTTATGCCAAAGTGGAGTGGTATAAAATATTTTATAAGTCAAAAAGTCTGAATATATTAAAATATTAGTCATTCTAATGTGGAATTGAGTCACACTCTCAAGGAAATCATTTTAAAATGTTAAAATATTTTATGTCTTGGAGGGTCCAATATGGTATTATAAAATTAATCAAATAAATATAAAATCATAATATTTTAACTGTAAAACATATATTGTCTGAATATAACTTTTATAGTACTTTATTACATCACTATTGGGTCATTATGATGTCATAAAACTCATTATATATTTATTCGGTATTTAATTTTTACCCAAAAATTCAATTGTCTTATAAAATTATGAAAAATTCACCATTGGATAATTTTGACATCATAATTCTAAAAATAATAATAATTTTATCAAAATAATTTTCAAAATATGTGAATTTTTACATGAAAAATAAAAACTAACATTTATCGCAAATTCATGGGTTTTGACAAAAACAGTTTTCAAACATTAATAAAAATTACCATTATATTCATAAGAAATTATACGATCATTTAAATTTAATAAAAATTAATTTAGTAATAATATATTATTAATATATTATTTAATTCAAAAAATCCATTAATTCCTCAAAATATATTTCTTAATTAAATATTAACTAAAAATAAAATTTGTGATTTAAAAACAATTTACAAACTAACAATAATAAAATGAATGTATGTTCTTTATTATATAAAAAAAATAATGCACACAATTATAGTTCTAGGGTATTTTTACCTAACCTCTTATAACACCCGCATAAGATCTAAGGGTAAAGTGTGTGATGATGACAAACTCTTGGGGCGGCTTAGATTACATCGCTCAGGTGGTAATCTCTATTAACATCCACTTCTACTATAGGTGGTTATTTTTAAGCTTAACTTTTTGAATCCTAGCTTGGGATTGGTAAAGAGCGAAGCCCAGTGGTGCTACCTCCTTTCTGAGCCCTAATAAATGGGCTTCGTATGGATAAATTCTACTGGATGAGGCCATCGCTTCCTTTGTCTGAGTAAAATGGATTTTTTAAAGCCCTATATTTATACAAATCATGTGATCACTGTTCAATGGCTATATTAGAAATGGTAAGAATTCATAATGATATTTTAGAATCCAAAAACATAAAACCAAGGAAGTGAATAAGTTTTATATAACCATTTTACATAATAATATATTTAATTAGATTAAGGGGGATTTTCATTAATAAATGTTAGGGTCGTTACATTCTTCCTCCCTTAATAAATTTCACCCTCAAAATTTCCTTTTCCCACACCAAAACAGATGAGGGTAACTCTACTTCATCACTTCCTCTGATTCCCAAGTTTCTTCTTCAAACTTGTGGTTTCTCCACAACACCTTGACAAGGGGCATTTCCTTATTTCATAAAAAAAGTTCCCTGTAATCTAAGATATTCACTGGATTCTCTTCATAGGAGATTTCATTATAAAATGGTAACACATATGGTTTGAGTACATGTGATGGGTCAGGTATGTATATTATCCAGTGTGATACATGGAATAAATCATGTTCTTGAGACATGTTAGATGGAAGTTCTAGTCAATAGGACACTACTGCAATGCAATCAATGATATCAAACGGGTTGATGTAACTTAGACTAAGCTTTAACTTCTTCCCAAATCTCATAACTCTCTTCCACGGTGATATGGAGAGGAATACCATGTCTCCAACATCAAACTCAAGGTATCATCGATGATTATCATCATATATATTTTTTCAACATTGTATAGCTTTAATGTGTTATTGTATGGTCTTAACCTTCACCACCATTTCATCAACCATTTCTTGACCAAGGATTTTTTTTCTCCCCAACATCAAGTGTTCTTCACCTCTTCCCATTAAAGACTTCATAAGGATCCAATTGGATTCTTGAGTGAAACCTATTATTGTAAGAGAACTCAACCAGGGGAAGATGTCGATCTCATCCTCCATTGAAGTCCATTGAGAATTATCTCAACACGTCCTTATGTTTTTGGATTGTCCACTCATATTGGACATTAGTTTGAGGATGATAAGCCGTATTGAAGTTCATCTCGGTATTTAGAGTGTGTTGGAGACTCTTCCAGAACATAGAGGTGAATCTTGTATCTCTATCGGATACAATCTATAGTGGCACTCCATGTAGCCTCACCACTTCTCTAATGTATATCTATGAGAGTTTATCCAATTATAAATCCTACCGAATTGAAATGAAGTGTGCAGTTTTGTAAAATGATCCACAACAACCCATATAGAATTGTTTCCTTTGGATGTCTTCAGATGTCTAGTGACAAAGTCTGTGGTGATGTTCTGCCATTTTCATGTTAGTATAAGTAATGTTTGTGTCATCCCCTTAAACTTCTACCTATCAACCTTTACTTGCTGACATACCAAGAAATTTGATGTATACTCATCGATCTCATTCTTCTTGTTATCCCACCAATAATTCTCTCAGATATCTCGATACATCTTTTTGTTTCCTGGGTGAATGGAAAAATTTTAACTATGGGAATCATCAAAAAGTTCATTATTTATCTCCAGATTTGATGAAACACATAGTCATGTCCCAAATATCATAGTTCCTTCTTCATTAACATTTAACTTTGAAGATTTCCATTTTCTAAAAGTTTCCACTTTCTTCTAAATTTCAACATAATCATTTTGAGTATCCTTTAACCTTTACGAAAGAGAGAATTGATCAATAATTTGTGAATGGATTGATGATGTTCCCTTATTTATGATTCCCATGTCAATCTTTATCAAATCCAAGAAGACTGTATCCTTTTAAATTCTCATCAATGAAAGAGTTGTTGGATCCTTTCTACTTATACCATCTACCACCTTGTTCACTTTCCCCAGATGGTAGTGGATTGAGAAGTCATAGTCTTTGATCATCTCTAACCATCTTCATTGGAAAATATTCAACTCTTTCTTTGTGAATATATACTTGAGGCTTTTGTGATCCGTATATATTTCACACTTATTCCCAAAGAGGTAATTTCACCAAATATTTAAAGCCATGACTAGTGCATCCAACTCTAAATAATGTGTTGGATAGTTTTTATCATAAAATTTCAATTTCCTTGAAGCATGGGCAATGAATTTGTCATTTTTAATCATCAGACAACCCATGCACTTCTTTAAAGCATCACTAGATACCATAAAAATTTCTCCACTGGTGTGTAATGTGAGCACCAGTGTAGTGGTAATACTCTTTTTTAACTCCTTGAATATCTCTTTTTATTCATCACTCCAAGAAACCTTGACTCCCTTCCATGTTATCTTGGTAAGAGTGTTTCAAAATCATGAGAAATTTCTCACAAATCAGTGATAATATCCAGCATACCCTAGGAATCTATAGATATCCATCACTGAGGTTGGATTAATCCATCCCACAATTGCATTTTCCTTAGAGGGATCCACATATATCCCATTGCTTGTGATGATATGACCCAAGAATGAGACCTCCTTCAACCAAAACTCACACATTCTTTACTTTTCATAGAGATTATCCTTTCCCAAGGTCTCTAGTATAGTTCTTAGATGCTCTTCTTGCTCCTCATCGGTTTTGGATTATATTAGAATATTGTCTATAAAGACTACCAAAATTATTTTGAGGTAATATATAATGACTCTATTAATCAATTCCATGAATATTTATTGAGAATTAGTGAGTCTGAAATTCATTACTATGAATTCATAGTTCCTGTACCTTGTATGAAAAGCATTCCTGGGGATATCCTCCTTCTTCACCCTTACTTGGTAATATCTGAACCGTAGACCCACCTTGGAGAAGTATTATGCTTCACGTAGACAATTGAACAAGTCATCAATTTGTGGAACAAGATAATTTTTCTTTATCGTGATTTTTTGAGCTCATGATAATCAATGCAAAGGCGCATTGACCCATCCTTCTTCTTAACAAAGAGGACTGGTGCACCCTATGGTGAAGCACTTGGGAGTATATACCCTTTATCTAGATTCTTCTGTAGTTGTTTCTTTTACTCCTCAAGCTCCAAAACATCCCTTCTATATTAATTCTAGGATATTGGCAAATCCCAAAGTATATGATCAATAGACAATTCAAAATATCTTATAAGAGGAAGACCAAGAAATTCCCCGGGAAATACTTCAGCGAATTCCCTCACAATAGGCATGTCTTCAAGGATGGTTGTTTCCATATACTCAATCATCTAAGCATAAAACACATACTCATAGGGAATAAATATACATGATTGAGGTTATGGTTATAAAGAAGATTCATTGTCCTCCTTTCACTTGTACAGAATCAGGGATCGATTCACCATATGGAGAGTGATTTCCCTCCCACGGTAATGTATGTTGTCTTTATATATGGAAAGATAGTTCATGCCAAGAATTTCATAAGATTCCACCATAGGGAGTATTATGGGGTTCTCCAGGAAGTTCAATCCAAAAATTGTGATAGGGAAGGAGTTATATTCATGGGATGCAATGATTTACCCATTTATTACTCTTACTGACAGCTCTACAACTACAATTTTTGGTGGAGTTGGGATTGTTCAAATAAACTATTGGGATATAAAAGAATGCATAGAACCAGAATAAAAAAGTATGTTCGCTATTCTTTAATGAATAACTAGGTACCTGTCACCACTTTATTTTTGGGGTTCACTTCGGTGGTAGTGATGGAAAAATCTAGCCCTTGCTACCTCGGAGGTTGTTGGTTTCCTTATAAAACCCTTATCTTAGGGTATTGGATTCCAAAGTGCCCTGGTTCTTTGTTGTTGAAGTAAAGAACAATGTGTTGAGGGTCAAACAGATCATTCCTCTCCTTTTTCGTAGAATCAGGTTTTTCTTTCTAGTAATTAATTGCAAGGTTACCCTCTCTACCACACCTACAGCATTTCCTCGTCCCCTTCATGCAATTTTTTGGGTGCTTCTTTATACACCTTTGGAAAGTGGGGTTTTGGAATTTCCAAGCACCATTGGATTTATCCATCGGACCATGATAATTAAAGTCCTCTTTCCGATTCTTATCCCATGATACCCCTATGATTCCCCGATATCTTTATTGAATTTGAGGGTTCATCGGACAATTTCATCATAGCTATGAAATTCATGGATCACTAGGTATTTATGTAGGTAAGGTTTTATCCCACCAAATAAGCAATCAACCTTCCATTCAGGGGTAACGACAAAGCTGAAGGCATATCGTGCAAGCCTAGTGAAGTTTTCCTTGTACGATCTGATGGATTCATTGTCTTTCTTCTTGATGTAATGGAATCCCTTTTTCATATTAAGTTGGAGGGTGCACAAAAAATATTTATCGAAAAATATTTTCTGAAAAGCCTTCTATTCCAACGCCTCGATCACTTACTCAGGCTTCATATTTTTTTATCAATGTCCACCATTGATAAGATTCACCCTCCAAATGATAAAAATATTGAAGAACCATCTCTTGTTCCGAACATTGAATGATGGAGAATATCTTATCAATGGAGTTGATCCATTGTTCAGTGATGGTGGGATCAAATGATCCATTGAAACATAATGGTCTTTGTCTCATAAATCTATTAATTGCAGCTTGTTCTTTCTTGGGGGGGGGGGGTTTAACATTCCTCTAGTACCATGATTCTATTCAAAAATTGAGTTAACTAAGAGAGTATCATGACAATGTTTGTGATTCTCACTCCCATCGGATTGGGCGTCTCATTATAACAGTCATCACATTGATATTCACATCGGTTGTTAGCCCGAGTCCTCCTATTACCAGCCATTAGATGGACTAAAAGGAAATTTAGGGGTAAAACATAAATGGTAATCCAATGAAAAAAGGTATAACTTATAAATTACATTTATTTCCTTAACTTATTAATTTATAAGCTTTAATATATGTTATTCATGATCTACTTCCCAGAATATATTCTTAGGGGAATTTTTTTATTCGCTTAATAATGGTTCATACTAAGCATATTAATTTACCAAAGCATATCCCCTGGGAGTTTCAAACTAATATTGCAACAATTTCTGTTGTCGTGCACCATTTTCCATTCGAGTCTAGCTCAATGTAGTGGTTTCGGGGTTTACCCCTAGATACATCTGTGCTAGAACCACCTCTACTTGTTCGTATCTAGGAATAGATGTATTTTTTTTTTGAAAAACCACTTAATATATACTCAAAAAAATTAGGGATGTTTTTATTATACATAGTCTTATAACTAAGGATTTCACTAGGGTTTTCTAATCATAATCCAAAAAATAACTAAACATATCCCCTGATACCAACTATAACAACCCTACTCTTTATTACACTCTTAAACATGATTCATTACAAAAACATGCACTTAAGACAACTCTGAGGATTGAAAGGTCTAGTGTCTTGGGAAATTTAGAACATTAAATGAAAAATTAAGACATAGAATACACCATCCTTATTTAAAACTTCTTTTACATGTCAACAACATTCCTTCATACTTAGCATTGCATGGGATAACCTGAGGACATGCATAAGAAAAGGGCGAGATATAAAACCCCATAAGGGAGTAAAAAAGGAATAACATGAAGAATAAAATACATGTTAGGAAATATGAATATAAATGGATCATAATAGAAACATGAACATAAAGTCTTGATATAGCATGATTATCATAACGTAAATATGTGGCAACGACATTTAACATGATATTAGCTTGAGCCAAGGCTCGCTGCACATGGAGCATGAGTAAACCCTCATTGTACTTGAATTAGCATTATTAAAACTTCATTTAACTTGAATTTGAATTAGTAATCCCTAATCTCACATGGCGTATCATGATACTATTCTTTACCCAATGCATTGGAGCGATATCATGGTGCACGCTTCTTAATCATTTCATTTCATGCATAAGTGTGCCACATAGATCATACAACATGGATTCATTAAACATCATAATTTATTCCATGAATAAGAGATGTGGAATACATAAATGTAAGTCCTCAATCAACCAATACATGTGCATAAATTTGAATACCTTTGATAGAGAAATGGGTATGGTATTCACTTACATAATGATTTTGGCATGGGAAATTTTGGTGTAACTTCGGCAGCATAAGGATGCAAAATAGAAATTCTAAAATTGGTTGATGAGATATAAAGAGGTCTCTCATAATGAATAAATGAAATGTACAGTATGGGGGTCATGGAACACAATATCCCAACATATGTAATGGAATTTAGATGCATAATATAATATAAGTTTTTGAATGTAAATGAGGAGAGAGAAATCCCTTACAAAAATTTTTCATGGTAACGGGAGTACATGGGAAAAATAATATAGAGATAAATGTGTCTTTAATAATTCAAAAATAAGTAGGGAAGTATAGGGGAGGTAAAAAATCATACTCCTAACATTTGTAATTGAATATAAAGGGGAATATCAATATAAGGAAACGTGGACATAAATAAAGAAGGAAGGAAAGTGAGGATCCCTTACTTGGAAGTGTGATCCCAAAGGCATATGAGAGGTTTGAGAGAGGATTCATGGGATATTGAGTGACTTTGGAGGATTATATAGAGAGTAGCATAGATTTTGGTCAACCTACAAATGGTTTTAGTGAATATGAATGAGATATTGTGTGGGTTTATATAAGAAATGTGAGAGAATTTTTTATTATTTAGGTTTTGGAAACTACGCATTAAACTAATCAAAACCACAAACCTTACCGTGGTTTTTCCACATGGTTTCTATAAAAGTAGAGTAGTATAAAATATTTTATAAGTCCATGGCACGAACATATTAAAATATTAGGATTGCTTATGTGGAGTTGAGTCACACTCTAATGGAAATCATTTTAAAATGTTAAAATATTTTATATGTCTTTGAGGGTCCACTAAGGAATTATAAAATTATTCAAACAAATCTGAAATCACAATATTTTAAAGATAAATCATATATTTGATGAATATACCTTTTATTGTATTTTATTACATCACTGCTGGGTCTTTATGATGTCCTAGAAAATATTATATATTTATTCGGTATTTAATTTTTACCCAAAAATTAAACGATCTAAGAAAATTATGAAAAAGTAACCATTGGATAGTTTCAACATCCTGATTCAAAAAATAATATTAATTTTATCTAAATAATTTTCTAAATATCTGAATTTTTTACGTTTAAAAAAATCAACATTTATTGAAAATTCATGGGTTATGACACAAATAGCTTTCAAACATTAATAAAAATTACCATTGTATTAATAAGAAATTATATGATGATATATATTTAATAAAAATTAATTTAGTAGTAATATTTTATTATAATATTATTTAATTCAAAAATTCATTAATTCAGCAAAATATATTTCTTAATTGAATATTAACTAGAAATACAATTTTTGCTTTAAAATCCATTTAAAAATTAACAATAATAAAATGAATGAATATTCATTATTCTATATAAAAATAATGCACATAATTACAGTTCTAGGTTCTTGTTACCTAACCCCTTATAATGCACGCATATGATGTAAGGGTAAGGTGTGAGATGTTGACTGACTCTTGGGGTGACTCAGATAACATTACTCGAGTGGTAATCTCTTTTAACATCCACTTCTCTAGTAGGTGGTTCCATTCAAACTTAATGTGTTGAAGATCATCTTGGGCTTGGTTAATAGAAAATCCTATTGACGCTACCTCCTTTATGATCTCTAAAAAATGTGCTTCATATGGAGCAATTCTAATGGATGAGGCAGTTGCTTCCTTTTTCCGAGTAAATTGGATTTGTTAAATCCCTATATTTATATTAATCATTTGATCAATGTTCAAAAACTATATTAGTAACAGTAATAATTCTTAATGGTATTTTAAAATCAAAAAACATAAAACCAAGGAAGTTCATATTTATTATATAACTACTTTACATATTAATACATTTAATTATATCAAGAAAGATTTTCATTAATAAAATTATTGGGTCATTACAGAACCACATCCTTGTTATAGACCCTATATCCAAACCCAATCCATGCCACCACACTTATAGATGGGTATCTCTATGATACCAAATTAAAAATTGGCCCTAATTATAGTACATGCACCCTATCTTAAAATGTTTGGTAGGTATCGGCCCACTAGGCACCACCAATTACCCCACAGACAAACGGCCCCCTACCTTGGGCCCACCCATATGACAGAATGGATCATTATACTAATGATTGTACCCACATGCTACCACTTGTTCATTCAATGTTCCTTTTCCTCACTCACACACACGTTGGGAAACATCCTATGAGGTATCCCATTCTGATCACTACCCCAATCCAAGCACTCTTAACATTAGAGTTCTAATTAGTTAGGATTCCAAAAATAAAGTTTTAACTTTTGAACATGGGTAGTAACATTTTTATTTCTAACCCTTTCACTTTCCAAGGTGTTATATGTTGATTTATCACATAATCATCCAAAGAGACTCATACATGATAATATATTCACTAAAATATTTGTTTCAAAAAGATATGAAAATATCTTTTATTTTTTATCATTTTTTCAATGTATTGGTTATAATAATAGTTCAATTAAAGTTGTTAAGAAAATATTTATGAAAATTATAGATGAATTAGTATAATAAAGAGTAATCATTAAATTTTAATGATCCTTGGGTTAATATATTTAATACAAAAATTTCACCTATCCTTGGAGAAGATAAGGTGGTTTTACACCTATTGATGGTGTAGATATATTCCTTGAAATTCTGTCTAGTAACTCAGGTGTATGTTTCTTATGGAAATTATACTAATGTTAATTATTATAAAGGTGATAATAATCCTAAAAAAATTAATTCTAGAAAGGTTTATATATATTTGGTTATTTTTTAAGGTACATAGGAATCTTATGCTAAATATCATACCTTTTATTCTTGAGTTGTTATGACAAATGCATCTGTGTTGGAATCACTAATGATGAAACTCATAAATCTTATTGAAAAATAAAAAATTATAACATTAAAATTTATATGAATACTATATTTAGGGAATGAAAGTAATTTTCAGTAATATCATAATATTGTGTATAGACACATCACAATTTTTTTAATCTCATCTTTATACTTTTTTTATCTCCTATTATTTCTCCAATTGATCAATTTTTGTTGCCTCTTATAATTCATTATTTTATTTTATTAATTTGGTGTCATAATTCCCAATTATTTTTAATAATTATTATTATTATCATTATTATAATTTTTATTTCCTTGAGGTATCTCATTTTTTGGCAGTTTTGGTAATCTCGGTAGTTGGGTTTCATGATTGTGTATTTTATTCCCACACAATCTCAAGCTTGGCCTATTTTTCGGTGTAGGGTCACTAATGAAAATTATAAGCCTGAATGTATGGTTGAATATTCTCATAAATTTATATTAATGGATAAATCAAGTATTTATTTAATGTACATCAAGGATTTAAAGGTAGTAGTACCAGAACAAATTATGTGGAATGGAATTGTAAGGCCCCTAATTCTTCTATAGCAGGTAAACAATACACCCCTAAAAACATTGCACAATGAAAATTATATTATTTATTTAATATATTATTTTAGTGATAAAACATATAGGTATGTGTTTTTTGATTTAATTTTACTTGTTTTTAATTAATTATAAGCCTTTCATGTCTTGTAAAGGGCTTTAGAGTATCATGAATTGGTAGTTTGATGAATATAAAATTCTAAAGAAAAATGGTATTTAACTAGTGCAAGGAAAAGTACTAAACCCTAGAATTAAGAACCACACTATATTTTTTTCTTATGGAATGAACGTTTTTTGAGAAATTTTAGGTTTTCACCATGGAAGATGGCTCTATGTTGTAGTCATGTCTAAGAGACCTTTCAGTTGCACTGAAAATTTAGAGATTCTCATGTCACAGTCTATGGATATGTCATAACATAATTTCTTTCATTTATTTACATTGTATAATAATATTATATTGTGTATGTTCTGTATTCAATATATCAAATGAAATATTGGAGTTTTTTTATCTATAGGGAGTTACACCATTGAGGACCATTGCACCACAACCAGTAAAGTGAAATTAGTTAGGTGTTTTAATCCATACACCATACCAAAAAGGATTATATATTGAGATTTGGTGCCTCTTTAATATTGGATAATCCCACATTATGATTCATGGTTTATTCCAAAAGGATTTATCTAGTTTAAAAATATCTACTGGATACCAACAAGCTGCATAATAGAAAGTCATGTCACTCTATATTTTTGAAATTAGGGTTTCTCAAAAAATAGTGTTGACATAGTTTTCCTTAGAGATTCTGGTAATTATTCAGGATTTTAAAAACTACCACTTAGAATTAAAATGGTTGAGATAAAATGGATGATGATCCAAAGGATGATATTAAAGAGGAATAATTTGTGTATTTATAGTAGTTTTCAAATTAAAATATGAAATTCAAACTATTCTAGATAAGAATATTTCATATTTTGTAAGATATAGGGGATCACAACATTAGAATAGGGAGAATTATTGAAGATTAAGAATCAGAGGAGTTTGATAAAGATGAATGTGTATTGAACTCAATGTCATGAAATAATAACCAATTTTACAATCCCTTATCTTGAGATTGAATAATTGGTTATTCAATAAAAAACACCCTTTTTTATTAGTGTTATTTATCTTTATTCGAAATCAATGAGAGATCGAACTGAATTTCAAATCCATTTTATCCCACTTAAAAGTAATGTGTGGAAGATAGGTCGAGGTCACAACCCTTGGAATAGCATAAAGGTATTCCTAAAGTTAAAATAATATAGTTGTGAGGTAGTGGTTATTGGACATATATCTCTTCTTATAGGTAAACTAAGTAAAATTCATGTGCTCGTGATATTTACATTTCTATATTTTATTTAGACTAATAATTAAATTCAATTTATCTTCAACAATGTAAATACAATATCCAATATGATCATAATAACATAAATAGATGTTCACCCTAATTCACCCCCACCCCCCTCTTAGGGAGAATAGTGGGACCAGGGAAAAATCAGTAGTATCAAAGACATTGTTTTTTCCTTGAATATGTTGAGTGTTTTATATTATCATGGAAGATATTTTTAATTATATTGTATTTATATTTCTCAATGTATGTAATTATCAAATTTGAAAAAAAGTATGAGATATTACCTTATATCACTTGGAGACGATATTTTTTCGACTCGAGTTCATCAGATATAGGTATGTGATCCCATTAGAAGGATGAAAATGAAAGAACATATATAATTACTGAATAATGATGTTAAGGATCATCATTCCTTATGATAGAAACTTTATAATTAGATTTATATGATGTTGGTAGACTACTCAATGGAAAAATACAGTTTGCAGAAATACACAAATTTCTTTTTCGATAACACTAAAGTGAATAATGAAAAACTAACAGTCTTATTATTTAGGTTTTATGATATGAAGATGAGTTCCAATGAAAACATAAATAGATTCTTTAATATTATTACTAAGGTTGTTGGTTCCATTCAAAGTATTGGTCAGGAAATCGATTATTTTTTCTTAGTGAAAAATGTTATCAGAAGATTACCACCTATGTAAAATCCAATGGTATTAAGACACAAAGAGTGAATCTTTGTGAATTATCTCTTGATAATTTTCATATTAATATGGTAACTTATGATTTGTGAGTAAAATTAGAAATATATTTAGAATATTCATCTAAATATATTTCTTTCAAAGAAAAGAATAAAAAAATAGACACTAGAAATGAAGAATATATGAGTGATGATTTATTATCACACTTTTCCTTCAAGTTTAAAAGTGGAATGGGAAAATTTTAAATAATGTTACCTTTATATTGTTTTCATTATGTAAAGGTTGGACACATATCTACTATATGTATAATAAATGTGATGATGAGGGTTTTTTTGGCATGTATTGTATCAAAAATACTCTGTAATTATTATTTATTTTGATGCTCACAAATAACCATGTTTTAATTAATGAAATTACTTTAATTGAATTTCAATAAATTAATATTTGTGGAAATATTTATTTCAAGATTATATTAAATTCATTTATCCATGGGGAATATTTATTGAAGTATTCTAAATTTTTTTTAATATATTCTAGATCATTTTTCATACCTTATGTGTGCAAGTGTAACATAACGAATAAGACCTATGTTTTAAAGAGTGCATATAAATCTTATACCCTACGCTATTGAGAAAGTATGGTAAATCAACCCTATGCTCGGATAGAGCATTATGTTTGGAAATATGTAAATTACAGATAAAGAACCCTATATTAGTATGGAACACTATGTTTGAGGAAAATAAATTTTGGTACATCAACCCTACTTTGGTAATAACTTAAATATTGTCAACCTTGTGTTTGGTGTTTTGTCGTCATATGAAGGAACTCTAAATTTTACTATTCACCGATAGAGTTTTTAATCTATGATATTATTTATGATTTTTGGAATGGTTTCTATGGAATTAATGATTGATTCAAAGATGTTTTAGGAATAATTCGATGGTCCATATTAAAGGAAATAAATCATTCTTATTTCTAAGGGAAGTTACGACCCTCTTGGATGATTTAAATTTAAATAATATTTATGTGTTAGGTAAATTTCTTAGATATTATCAAAAGAAATAATGATAAGTGTTCTATATATATGGACAGAGTAATCTCTTTTTAAATGTACATGATAAACAACTAAATATTTTTTAATATATTTTAAACAAAAAACTACTATAAAGATCAAGTGACTATGTTATTACTGAATAACCTATACTTTGAATATATACATATTTCAACTTAGTTTTATTATAACAGGTTCTATTTAGTTGGTGTTATTATTATTAAGGATATTTATCAACCAATATATCTTCAAATCTATTTTTACATGAAGACTATTATATTTGAAGAAGAAGATCTATATTTTGTTATTTTCTACTACAATTCTGATCTAGAACCTATTCATTCAATCAAATAAAATTATTTGATTTATCATAGTCTTGGCTTCTTGAAATCATCCATGAAAGAGTATCAGCTTCTTGGACTAATATGTAGAGAAATTTATTCCTTATAAAATAACCAAAAGGCCATGTTTAGCCTTTTTGTAAAGGTTTAAAATGCCAGCACTCAGTTGTGAAGGTATTGTGATTAGAGGACCTTGTTTTGTCAAAATCACCCAGATCATAGAGAGAGTGTTGGTGGAGTGGGATAGGGGATCATTATACCTCAAACCACTATCAAAATTACTTTGTTCGTATTTACTGCCTATCTTCTTCTCAATTCACTTAAAAAAGATAACAATGAATATCTACATAAATGGAAAAGAAATATAAAATCCATAATCATTAATTATTAATAAAATGGCACAATTCACCCTCGTCTTGTGTATCTTTTAATTATTCTGAACTCACAATTGGTATCATAGGTGATATTTTTTGGATGAATCAGATAAATCTCTATCAAGATTAAAATTATAAGTTCAATACAAAGCTTTTGACAATGGTCGATCCTAAAGAAGGTATGTATATGGTTTTCACTATATACTTCAATGGTGTTAATTATGAATGTTTTAAACTCATGTATGATCATCTATCTAAATAATCTAGTACTTAAAATTTATATTAAGATCATAACCCACTATGTAATTTCTGATATATGAGAATCATGGGATACTACTAAGGATGTTGAGTATGAAATAAAGTAAAAATAAATGAATGATATCATATGTGGAATTGGACCTCATGGATTCAATTAAGTGTTACAATATCATACTCCATATGAAATGTGGTAGAAAATTGTTGTTGATTATGAAGGGACTAAAAATTTTAGATGACTAAGGTATTCTGCTGTAAAACATAAATTTGACACCTTTATATTGTATGATGGTGAAAGTATCACCCAAATAAATGGATTATTAACTTAAATATTCAATGACTTTTCCTCTTTGAGATATCGGATTAATTAATCAGATCAAACACTAAAAGTACATAGAGTACAACCATCAAAATGGAATGGAATGTTTGTGGAAATTTTACAATCATCCATATTCCATGATTTTACTTTGAAAGAATTTATTGTAAATTTAGATTTTATATGAAGAAGAAATTATATTTGATGATTAAGATCATAATATAGTGAAAATATAAAACACTTCCCTTAATGTTACACCATATAATAATGAAAATAAATAGAGAGGTGATGCCAACATCCCAAAAGATTCAGACTCCTCTGAGTATGAAATGAAACTCGATCAGTTATCCATAAAATTTAGAAAATTATATAAAAAATATAGGCCTTAAAATATATTTCAACAAAGATAAAAATTGATCAAAAAAATGTAAGATGTTACGAGTGCAAGAAAATTGATCATATCAGACACAATTTCCCCCATATAAAGAAAGAAAGAATAATGTTGGAAAAGAAATATCCAAAGAAAACTGATTATTATCATAAAGGTAAATTATCCATGAAGGCTACTTGGAGTGTGTCTAAAGACTCCAACAACTATTCCAAATATGATACATAAAAATATCCACAAAATATCAAATAAAATATCTACTTTTGGGCTAAAGAAGAAGAATAGGTAGAAACATATTACTCTTATGATTTTGATTCTAACAGTCTTTCAAATAGAAATCTCTTACCTATTCCTTGATGATGGAATAAAATTATGATTCTCTTGTAAAAAAACATAATTCATTAAACAAATATCAACAATGTTGTTTTAAGTGAAATAGATACAATGATAAAACTACATTAAGAATTGATATAAAAATTTAATACATCGACATCAAACTATATTGTTCATGAAAATAAAATAAAAGCATTTTAGGATGAGGTAGATTCATTTAAATGTGAGGCTAGTATTTTAACGAATGGATAAAAAGCACTAAATGATATTTTTGTTAAAAATATTATTAAAATTGAAAAATATGTAATCGGAGGAAAGGGATAAAAATCGTTGATATAAAAAAATTATTTTTCCCCAGTTCTAAAAATGATACATGCTTCTACTGTTGAATAAAAAGACATTATTCTAAAACCTTTTTTTTTTGAGAAACCCTAAAATAAGTGGTATTAAAAAGGATTTTATTTTTAAACAAATATCTAAATCAAGTAATATAAATTTTGGTAAAATAAGGAAAATCTAGATTCCTAGATAATTTCTTGCTGAAATAGATGAACCTGTTAAAATAAGGGTACCAATATAAAATTTTGTTTAAAGGGATTTGTAGGAAAAGGCCATAGGAATAAAATTGTTATCTTGTATATAGATAGTGGCTTCTTAGGACATATAAGTGGATACTCTTCTAATTTACATAAACTTACAAATATGGATTGGGGACTAGTCACCTTTGTAGACAATGCTAAAGGGAATCTAGTCAGAGTTGGAGTAGTTGGAGATACAAAGTCAGTATCAATCAAAAAATTATTTTATGTACAATGGTTAAAACACAACCTGATATGTATTTATCAACTTTGTGATGATGGATTTTGTGTTGATTTGTCTAATAATTATTTCCCATTTATCAAAGATAAAGTGCATAAATATAGAGGACCTAGAATAGAAAATGTTTATACCTTAGATCTTGATTCCTTCTATAAACAGAAAGTGAATTTTTAACTATTGAGAAAAATGATTCATGGATCAAGGATATAAGACTTAGAAACTACGATATATTTAATTTATATAAAGTATTGAATAAATGTTTAGTTTTGGATTTAACGAGTATTATATTCAATAATTATATATTTTGTGATGCATGTCAAATTAGAAAACAACAAAAATCTGCTTTCAAATCAATTAACAAAGTTTCTATATCTAAACTACTAGAACTTATCCATATGGCTTTTTTGGACCATCAAGGATAACATCTTTGGAAAAAAAATTGTATGGTTGTGTATTAGTTTATGATTTTTCAATATTTACTTGGTTTTTTTTCAAAATATTAAAAGTGAGGAATTCAATTTTTTTTAAAGAATTTGTAAAATTGGTCAAACTGAAAAGCCTTTTAAAATAATTTCATTAAGAAGTGATCATGGTGATTAATTTGGGAACTAAGAATTTAATTATTTTTTATAAAAATTAGGTTTTAGACACACCTTCTCTTCCCCAATAACACCTAAAAATGGAATTGTTTAAAGAAAATAATATAACTATTTAAGATATGGAAAGGACTATGCTGAATGAGTATAGTCTACCTACCTATTTTTTGGGAAAATCATGAAACACAACTTTTTATATCATGAATATATTTTTAACAATAACTCTTATTAAAATAAACCCAATGAACTTCAGAATAAAATTAAACCTAATGTAAATTACTTTAAAGTATTTGGATGCAATTTTTATATGTTTAATATTATGGAAAACCTTGGTAAATTAAATTTAAAAGATAATGAATTAATGTTTATATGATATTATTCTACTTCTAAATCCTATATACTGTAGAATAAAAAGTCAAGGATTGTTGAATAATCAGTTCATGTGATGGTTGATGAAAGTGACCACTTTGGTAAAACAAAATATCAAAGAGATAAAATTGTTGACTCTTATGAAAACGTGAGGAATGAATCAACTGAAATTGATTTTGAAAATAAAATAAATAAAATTCAGTATAGTCTATAAGAACATGAGACAGAACAACCAAAAAGTGTCATACATAGAATGTATAGAACCTTAAATTATTATCCTTTATAAATGGTTATAGGAAATCTAGACACATGAGTGAGAACAAGAATAAATGTTGGAAACTTAACTAAATTTTACGAATTTATCTCAATTAGAACCTAAGAAAACAGAATAAGATTTAAATGATGAGAATTAGTTATTATCCTTGAAATTTATTAGAAATAATAATTTGGAGTTAGAAGATAGGCCAACCAATTATCTAGTTATAGGAACGAAAAGGGTTTTTAGAAATAAACAATTTGATCAAGGGATCATTACAAAAATTAAAGTTATATTATTATCAAAAGTTTATAATCTAGAAGATGGGATAAACTATGATGAAGCCTTTGCACCTATTTCTATTAATTTTAAATTATATCAGATGGTTGTAAAATATTACTTTTAAAATGTAATATTTGATAGAGGATATTTATATTGAACAACCACTAGGTTTTTAAAACCCTTATCTACTAGATTATGTTTTTAAACATACCAAAGTACTCTATGACCTTAAATAGAGAACTAAGGCTTTGTATGAAAGATTAAGCTTGGTTTTTATTGGAAAATGGATTTTCTATGGGATTATAAGATCCCAATAATTTTAATAAAATAGTCTAATATAACATATTATTATTGAAAATTTATGTTGATGTCATTATTTTTGGATCAAAAAAAAAAACATTGTAATTATTTTTTAAATATTGTTTAAAAATAATTTGAAATGAGTATAATGGGGGAATTGAATTTCTTTTTGGGATTTCAAATTTATCAAAATATTATAAAAATGTTTTAAATCAAAGTAAATACATTTTTGAATATTTAAATAGGTTTGGACTAGAAAATTGTGAGACATGTATAACTCTCATGTGTACAATTATAAAACATTATCTGGATGAAGCTGGAAAACTTATTGAAAACAAGTTATATAGTGGTAGGATTTGAAGTTTAATATATCTTACTGCTAGAAAACTAGACAAAAATGTTTTATATATGTTTATGTTATAAATTTCAGTCAAACCCCAAATAATCTCATCTTACTACTATTGCAAGAATTTTTAGATATGTAAAAGGGACTATTTTTCAATCTTCACATTACCAAAAAAACTTTTAATTTTAATTTAATTTCATATTCATATGCTGATTTTGGAGGGTGTATGTTAGATAAAAAATCATGTTAAGAACCTATCAAATTTTTGGAAATTATTTTGTTTCATGGTCGAGTAAGAAACAACATTCATTTTCTTTATTAACAGCCAAGGATAAATATATATCTACTGGTAGTTTATGCACAAAATTGTTGTGGATGAAACACACCTTATTGAATTTTGACATAATTTTAATAATATAACTATTTTATTTGATAATACGAGTGAAATTACTATTTCCAAAAATCATATAAGTCATTATAGAAATTGGTATATTGGTATAAGGAATCATTTTCTAAGAGATCATGTCCTCAAAAAGGATATATCTTTAGAATTTGTAAATACAAAATATTAAATAGTTGCTAATTTTACTAAACAATATCCCACAAAATGTTTTGATTTTACTAAGGGGAGTTAAGAATATTTTATTTCAAGTAAATTTTTATTAATTTATTTTATTATTTGTTTGATTAATTATTTTATTTTATTCATTTATTATTTTTTCAATTATTTTTAAAACAAAAACAAGTCTTTATTTCGATTTTTGAAAAAATAACATCTTTTAAAAATAAATAATTAATGATTAAACTATGTAATTGGCTTAATAAAGAAGATTCTATCACCCAACCCATCAGAAAACCATTCATTTATCCTTTTTTTACTTACCCTAATATTTCAAACCCTTTTAACTACCATATAACTTTTTTTTCTTTTGAAACCCTTGAATATGAAATCTTGAACTCTTATATTCTCATAAATATTGATGATAGAAGCAGGGGAGAATAGGGGAATAAAAAAATGTGTCACCTATAGATAGATTTTTCAATGAAAGGTAATATATTTAAAATGGATCGGTCAAATAAATATTTTTTTTAAGAATGATCTCTCTCATTAAAATCTAGAAACACTTTTTTCTAATGGAAAAACCCGTGTTTATTTTTAATTTCAAAGTAAACGAGTTCTTCAAAAATTCTACGTTCAACTTCGATGACATTGAGGATTTCATCATATCTAATATATATCGTAGGGATTTTTCAATATCTTCGGTGGAAATTTCCAATGTTTTTAAGTTCCCTCATGAAGGGGTTTTTTATTTTCAACTTTGATCAATAATAAATTAAGAACATTAATCATAGGATATGATTTAGTTTCTATTTAGTTCCACTGAGATAATAAATACGTTTTTTTGGGATATTAACACTAACAAGAAGGTACTAGTCATGTTTATTCAATAATCTATAATTATATGAACCTATAAACTTGAAAATATTCTTTATATAGACATTTATATGATTTTTTTGATGATGAGTGATTTCAAGTTTAACATTCAAAGTTACATGTTAAGGTACAAGCACCACTACTGTCAAGAGGAGTAAAAGATGTCGTTTTATCCTTATATAAGGATAATATCATGTTTCTACATAAAAAAGGTCTAATTATAGATGTTATGATACATTAGAAACTTCATCACAACAACCTTCTCAATTCTATAACTCCAAGGAATATAGGATACTTCTAGAGTATAGTATAAGGAAAAATGTTGCATGTTGGTGCATAAGGCCCAAAACTACCTAGTTATTCTACTCATGGGGAGAAAAAAATTGGGATTGGCTACATTGATTAAAATTCACTAAGAAGAAGTTGGAGAATCATGAATTGATAATGAAACTCTAGAAAAGAGATTCTAAATTAGATACAATGTCTCTGACCAAAAATCTATAAGATATTCCATTCAATTTCTTATCAAAATTTGTGCAGAAATAAATGATCAGGCTCTTCTCATCCAGCCAAGAATTCGGGATGAACCTGTATTTTAGGATACTAAAATCGAAGCACCGGGATTAGAATATACTACAACTGGAAAAGTTACCCAATAATCAAATCAAGCAGTCAATAGATAAGAGAAAGAGGCTCTAAATCAAGATGATAATTAGATTTAACAAACTCCCACTGAAGTGAAGGTATAAGAAAACACTCAAGGTCATGATAAAGTTCAACAAAAATATGTTGAAACTATTATTTCAATCCATAATAAAATAATTTTTTCATATATTATTCTATATAAAAGGAAAATTTTGTACCTTATAATGTTGTTGAAGTTCTACAAGTTGAATTTTCTGCCTATAGTGATACTAATAAGGAAAAATATTTACCCTTCATTGATAGAGGCCAACTGTATAAAGTTCACGAAGCAGAATCTTCTGATTATTTAAATAATATAATAGAATGATTTTTGATCAATTCAATAAGATGTAGGAATAAAATTAAAGGTTTCACAATGAATTAGAGTTTGTAATAAAATATTTGGAATATTTAAGAAGTAAAACTATTCCTTGAGAGAAATTTTAATTTGTCCAGAATCAACTAAATTCCCTTAGAAAAAGTTCTATTTCAAGAAGATATTTTGATTCTTTTCAAAGAGATATGGCTGGTCAATTTGGTAAGCTCCAAACATAATCTATTTCAAAAACAAATTTTGGTGATTTAAAAAGGTATTTTGGGACCCAATTTGAATTTTCCAGTATTAGTTCTAATTAATCCAGATATTCTACATCAGCACCAAAAACTTATCTAGAATTTGTTAAAAGTTGTTAATATATTATTGTCGCTATTTCTAGTTTCAATGATATAATTCATACACTTTGGTGTGACATTTCCCCCCTCAATTTTTTATTTTACAATGAAAGATATCTTATTGAGAATCTAACTCGAGGAGATCCAATCGTAAGGACTCTTCTTAATTTGTTGGTATCAATTATTTCTCAGTTTTTTCACATATAGAAGAAAGTTCATGAAATATTTAATGTAAATTTGGTTGAAAGTGTGATGATTGGGAAATATTCAAAGATCTTGATGAGGCAATTGGATGAAAAAATCAATTAAAATATAAGAGGACAGACGGAAGAATGGAAAGAATATGTTCAGGGTACTCTACTTTCACTAGAATTTTATGCCTATTCTAAACCAACCATTTCACCTTCATCCATCCCTTTTAATTAAACATTTCTCATCTAAAATTAATTTTTTAAATAAAAAACATCATTTTATGAATTAATGTTTGTTTATTAAATTTCATTTTATTTACTATCTAGTCATTTCTACTACAAGAACACATATCTTTTTATCTTACGTAGAATATAACATTCATTTATAGTTATGTGTAATATTAACTGTGATTTAATCAATTTTCATACACAATATTTTTGATATCACAAAAGGGGGAGAAAGTTTGGTAAAT
The DNA here is from genome assembly GCA_963277665.1 of Viscum album. NCBI lineage: Eukaryota > Viridiplantae > Streptophyta > Magnoliopsida > Santalales > Viscaceae > Viscum > Viscum album. The sequence goes on from OY728155.1 coordinate 1,915,953,594, forward strand.
AAACCATTCAGAACTAAATTACAAGTTATTGTGAGAACTGAAATAATACTATGAAAAATTAATTTTCAGTTATAATCGATGTATCTTCTTAATTGATATTATTTGGGTTTAGGATTCCTATATTTTCATTATATTAGATTAAATGTTTTTTGATCATTAGAAAGAGGGGGATTTTTGGGCATGTATTGTCTCAAAAATACTATATAAATGTTAATTATTTTGATGCTCACAAATACACATGTTTGTTTATTAAATAAATTACTTTATGTAAATTTCCTGAAAATAATATTTATTGAAATATTTATTTCGTGATAATATTTAAGTCATTGATCCATGGGGAATATTTTTTAATGTATTATAAAATTATTTTAACATATTTTGGAAGCATTATTCATAACCTACATGTGTAAGCATACCGTAAGGAAAATACCTACGTTCAAAACAGTGTGTATGGATCTTATACATTATGCTATTTAGAAATTATGGTAAATAGACCCTATACCCAGATGAAACCTTGCGTTTGAAAATAAGGAATGTATAGATAAGGAACCTTATATTAGTATGAAATGGTATGTTTGGGGAAACAAATATATGGTACATCAACCCTACATTGGAAATCAAACATACGTTTCCAATTCTACTTTTGGTGTTTTTTATCATATGAAGGAACCCTTAATTTTAATATTTAGTGATGGAGAATTAAATTTGTGATATTATCCATGATTCTGAAAATGTTTTCTATGGAATGAAAGATCAATTAAAAGAAATTTTATAAACGATTCAAAGGCATGTATTCAGTAGAATAAACAATTCATATTTCATTAAAGGCATGTATTCAATAGAATAAATAATTCATATTTATTAAAAGGCATGTATTCAATAAAATAAGTCTTTCATATGTCTATGGGAAGTTATAACTCTCTTGAATAATTTAAATTTGAATTATTGAGATTAGTCAGGTGATTTTCTTGGATATAATCAAAATAATGAACGTTGGGTGTTCTATATATATGGCTAGATTATTCTCTATTTAGTCATAAGTGATACACAACTACATATTTTTGAATATCTTTTGAACGCAGAACTACATCAAAGATCAAGTGACTTTTTTATTACTGAAGAAGATTCACTTTGAAGATATACATATTTCACCCCCATAATGATGTAACTGCTTCTTTTTAGTTGCTGCTATTATTATTGAAGATCATACACAACCAGGATCTCTTCAAATATATTCTTACTTGGTGTTTTTTACGTTTGAATAAAAATATATGTATTCAATTAGTTGTTTCTAAAACTGTGATCTAAAACCTATTCATTCAATCAAATAAAACTCTTTTTATTTATTGGAGTCTTAGATACTCGGACTCCGTCGTGAAAGAGTATCAACTTCATGGACTAAACTATGGAAAAATTGATTCCCTATAAAAGAATTGAAGTCTCTTTGTATCCTTTTTGTAATGGTTTCAATTGCCTGAACTCAGTTGTGAAGGTCTTATGGTAAGAGGAAATTGTTTAGTAAAAATCACAAAGATCATAGAGAGAGTGTTGGTGGAGTGGACTCAGTGATCTTTATGCCCTGAACCACTATAAAAAATATTTTTTTTCTTCTTTACTATCTATCCATAACTAAAGTCTCTTATAGAAGGGAATGCTTCATATCTACAAAAATTGTAAAGAAATATAAAATAAAAAATCTATCAAGATTATTAAAATAACACAATTAAACACACTTCTATGTATCTTTTTATTATTCTGACCTAACATTTCTGAGTTTGAGTTCTCACTAAAAAAGAAGATCAAGTTTCTATATACAATGAACTTAAATTTTCAAAATTATAGTGTAAAGACGCTTCAATGAGATGTTATTATATGTAAGGAATAATAATATGTTTATGAAAATCTATTATAAGGTTTCAAAACTAAATTTGAATATGATGTGGAATATTATATGATTTAATTTATAAAGAAATTAAATTTCAGGTTAAGGAAGATATAAAACAAGATAGAGTTTTTGATCTACATGTGGATATGGAAGAAGATATTGAATATCATTATTTATATATAAATAAGAATAGTAAAATTATAGGATTACTGAATGAACATTCATGTTATGTTGAAGAATTCAAAGATTAAGTTTATCACCTTGAGAAAGTGTTGGAATATTGGAAAAAAAATCATGTGTAATAAGAAGAAGTAGTGAATTAAAAGATGAATTTTGATGAACACTCTAATATAATTAAGGACATTGACATATCTATTCAGGATAATGTTAATAATATTTAAACATGTGAAGAACATGTAATCTGTTTAAAAAAGAGGATTACATCAAAAATAAAATTATAAGGTTTAAATAAGATACTTTAGGTGGGGATGTTTTGAGAAAATTATTTTAAATATAGGTTTGAATAATGTATATGAACATTTCAATAAATATTCAGTGCTCAATGGAAAAATATTATGGTAAAATATGTAATTGGTATTGATGGTGAAAAATCAAAGACAAAGTATGAAAATATGATGAAAATTGTGAATTTGTTGAAGAAAAAAAGTTATAACCCAACAAAAACTTATAAAAATCAAGGGGATATTTAAAAATTGGAGATATGTGGAGAGGATATGATAATAGATTTTTTTGCTGAAATCTTAGTTTTTTTTTGCTTTCTTAGCCACACTTTGTCCTATTATGGTGTGGCTAAAATATATATTAGAGGAGAAGGCATTGGAATCCAGTAAAGGATATTTGGGACATAATCTTCATACTAAGTAACAAAATTATTTTTAGTGGTATTATTTTAATTATTAAAACTTGATACATAAGTAATTTAATTCCAGGGAAAAAAGTGGAACATATTCCTTTAAAAATAATGTAAAATGGATAAGAAACAATGAAATCTAGTAACTTGAAGAACCTATTTTATCCACTTGAAGAAGAATAATTTGACTTGATGTATAGTATTGAAAAGGTCGAAAAGAGACCAATTAAGGCCTCAACATACTCATGAATATTATGCAAATAATGGGGAAATATTAAAAAGGAATTTTTTTTAAGAAATTTCATTGAAAGCAATAAATAATAGTAGAAACTGGATTTTGTATAGTAAGTGTTCTTCTAATATGAAGGTTAATATGAACTTGTTGAATAATTTTAAAGTGTAAAGTTGATGGAATAGTGTATTCCAAAAACGATGGATTATTAATGATAAAAGTAATTAGAAAGACTAATTTTACTAAAGACGGATTTAGAAACATCAATTTTCATTATTTTTATGGTTTAATACATATTTTATTAAGTGTTATCTAGCTTTGTAATTCATGTTTCGAAGTTGAATTTTGTGAAAAGGTTTATGACATTAATGGAAAATCTATAAATTATATGATGAATAGTTGGAGAAAAATGGAAATGTATGTCATGTTGATGGGATGAAAAGAACTTTCCCATTAAAAATATTAGAAGAAAATAGATTGTCCCATCGAATTCTAGGACATGGTAATCAAAAAAGTATTGAGAACTTATAAATATTCAATGAAATAGAGGATATTCATACTTTTAATAGAGCTCCAAAAATGATTTTTGTCACATGAATGAGATTGAATATGGATTAAAATTCATATCCTTCAAAGAATAAGTGATTTTATAGTTTTCGCAATCTGATTCATATCGATGCCTATAATTAGATTAGTTATTTATAGACCTATGGTGATATGTTTTTTATTCTTTTTTTAATTAATGTATAATGATTGTATGTGATACATTTATATAATAAAATATAGATTTATTAGATTACATGAAGTTTTTTCATGGAGGATCGTAAAATGAAACTAGAAGGACCTAAAAAATTATGAGATCAGATAACATAATGAAATTTACATCTTATGAAGTTGAATGTAATCTGGAAAATCATAGTATAAACCTTGATATTACCTCAGTGATAACCCTTCAAAAAATGGGGATTTGGAAATTATAAATCACATGGCCAACAATAAGTAAAATACATTGTTGATATATAGTTTCATTTCACATCATTACTAGAAATAAGTAGTTTAACTAGTTTTCTATACTCAAAATTGAGTATTACTCAGTCTGGGAGATGAACGTACATTATATAAAATTTTAATGGAAGTAAACCCTATTGGAATCATCTTAGAGTACTTTGAATAAAGTTTTTCATCTGAAATAAAAATGGTAATCAAGGAAAACATAGGGATAACTATAGAAGGAATCACCCTAGTAAATTCTTGAAAGTATTGGGAGTATGTTATAAGTGCAGAGAAAAAGGAAACCAGGAAAAGGAATGAAAAGGGAAAAAGTTAATGGGAAATATTCTATGGTAAAATTGCAATTATATGGGGTAGATTGAAAAAGAATGACCCAAAAGTCAAGAGAATATACCCCAGAAGAAGCTAAGGGCTCAAGGTCAAGCATATGTTATTGACACAACTAAAGTGGAGTGATTAATGTGATTCTATATTTCGATCTAAGAAATATGTTGAAAAATGTATTTTATTTATGATGTTCTCATCATATGATTTATGACATATATATAGATTGTAGTGTATTACTTTTTCATTAAGTATTTGATATCATATTCTGAATGGAACAAAGAATTGATATTCAGTATAAATTAAAAGTGTTTTTACAACAAATTTTTAAGGGAATGAAACACCTTAATTTGTTCCGGATGTTGAGATAATAATGAATAAATGATTGATTTGGAAAAGGGATGAATACCATAGAACTGATTAATGAATTTTCAACAAGTGGTCTATTATATCATTTATAGAGTTTAAATCATTTTTGTATTTAAGGAATATATTCAATAATCTATGTTTTATTTAAAGAATAAAAATAATGCATGTTTTCAATAAGGTTTTATGGTAATTCAAGTTATTACCATATCCACATATTTCATATGTGATGATTAAAATCCACTCCATGTTATTCGATATGTTTATTTTGGAAATTTAGTGAACTTTCCTCTAAAGTGGGGACCATAATCATTTTAAAAAGTGAATCATTCATGAAATGGTTTATGTTGATCATTGGATGATGTTTTAGAGGTTAATGTATTACATAACCATATGATTAAACCTATGTTATGAAATGAATTAGAAAAGTTCAAGGAATAGCCAAAGAATAATATTATTCTTATAGAAGTGTACCAAGTATATTTACTTATATTTTTATAGAGTGTAACAAATCCTCAACTCTAGGAAAAATGATCCTGAAACCAAAAATGTTGTCCTAGTACTTTTATTTCTGATAAATCAAATGGAACCTTAGATCATCATGGATTTATAGCCTTTTGATTGTTAACTTTATCCTAACCATGTTCTCTAGTACTATTCATAATAAACTCAATGTTAAATTTTTCTTCTATATCCATGTTTTTATTTCCCACTTATGTTCTCCCACTAGGGAACCAAGTTATGTGACCATTATACTTTATTTTCTATCTTATTAAGAAGATGTGTTATTAACCCTATTTATGATGTGGGTTTTTCAATAACAATTTATTTTTAAATATCATTCCCTTGATTACTGAGATCAAGTTGAAATTTGGAGGATGTAATTTAATTAATGTGGGGATAAAGAAACACCCTGAAATTTTGAAGTAAGAACATTATATTTGGAAGCAGGTATCACACACATTACCAAGCGCGCACGGGTATATAATACCCCAAGACTTTAAAATATATTAATTATTTCAAATAAATTAAATGTATCATATATATTTCAATTAATGTGATACTAAGTTAACATATGTCACATGAACAATGAGTTACTTCAAATGGCTTACAATTGCACGCAATACCGAATTTTATAAATAATGATATAATATTAAAATATTATTTAATATAACCTCACCATTAAATAAGTAGTTATGAAATGGGTTAAGAAAAATATAAAATTATATGTTTTACAAAAATATAAAATGAATTAATAATTTAAAAATTAATTAGAAATAAATTTGAAGCCTGATTGAATATAAAGGAAAATATTATTATTTTTATGCTCACAAAGCTATTTTACAATATTAAATTTTATTAGTTAAAATTTGTGATAGATATTAATTTAATATGTATATTATATATTCAATAATAAAATTTCTATATTCATCTAGTATATTTGAGAGGATTAAGATAAAAAAACCAATTTTATATATAAAATGCTATATTTTTATTAAGGCGTTTTTACCACCTTTTATTGGAGAACCTATTTTAAATCTAATTGTGGAACTTTTATGGATTATATACATCAACATAAACTTTATATTTGAAATATAAACATTAAATATAGGTTAGGGTTTATTTTTGATATTTTTTTGTGAAATTTCATTTTTTAAATAAATAGTGAAAAATATTGAATTTTAGTTCAAAACTGCTTTTTCATGTAATTTATTTATAAGGATAAATTATATTTTAAATTTATTTTAAAGATAAATTTGATAATATTTTCATCCATTAATCAAATTTATGTCATTTAAAATAATTTCACATTGAAATTGGATATAAAAACTTTTCAAGCTTTCAGACGTTTTTACATTAAAAGCCTGTATTGTTGTCTCGTCTGCAGGATTAAATTTAAATTAATTTATACCACTTCTATGATTTAAATTTGAAAAAATGGATTAAATATTTTTAATAATCAAAATTTATAATTTGTAATTATTTAAACTTAGTTTTTTTTTCAAATATGTTAGTCAATGTAGTTAAAATTAATTACAATGATTAAGGCATGAATGGCCCAAAGGCCTTCATTTTTATTGATATTTTATAACCCCACTTTTAAGGGATGAGGGGGAACCCGTACAAGGCCCATAGGCTCAGAGATTACATGGCCCGTAGGCTTAAGAGATCACATGACCTGAAGGTCTTAGAGAATTCAACCAGACTATTTTCTTGACATTTTTACGTTATTTTATCCACTTTAAATGGAAAAAACGTGGGTAGAATTCCCTTTTGTGAATTTTACAAGAGTGACACTCCTCCCCCACTATAAAGAGGCCTCCTCTCCTCCCACTTCCTCACACCTCTAAAGACACTTTTGATAGACCAATATCTTACCAAGTAGATCCCCAAAATCCCTTCCCATAGTATATAAGCTTTACTATGGTCATAAATCCATCCAAGGAATCCTTTGGTTCAAACCAAAAGGAGTTACCTGATTAATAGGTAACATTTTTCAACATGCTCTTTAGTTTTATGTACATTATTTACCACTTAAACTCTTATTATTACATTATTATATATAAACACCATTATAATAAATATCTATGATTTTTTATGCTAATTTTGTTACCTACACTCATGCGCACTTCCATCTAATGGGTAAAAACATACAGTTTATGTGTACGGCGAACTGCTGCCTCACAAAATGATGGTTGTTCGTTTTCCTTTACGTCCTATCATGGTTGTAAATTATGATGGAAAATATGATTATTTATGATATATGTTATATTTATTATGTCATTATTCTTCTTTAATTCTTTTATAACACATAACTTTATACCTTCCATTTTGTATAACTACGATAAGAACGTTTGTGGAAGTGTGGACTACCGCCTCCCCAAAGTGATGTGATTCATTCACGCTATACATGAAATATATTCAGGATACTTTTCATTAATATATGTAAAATATATGACATATATATGATAATTTAATTATAATATATATATTTATTATTTATTTTTCTTTCTTTTAATAAAATAAATAAATGGAAGTAGCATTCATGCGTACCTACAACCTACCGTTTCCATGGATGGTGCACTTCATTTCTTATATCCAAATATTATAAAGATTTATAAATACATATGGAAAGAATATATATGATAATTATATCATATTTTATATTATTTATATTATTAAATAATGATCTATGTAATAGAAACAACAAATAACACGTCAAAACAAACATAAGATGATTGGGCAATTAACACCCAAAATAGTGAAAATAATGATAGATTGTTAAAAAATGATAATAAGTTATCATAAGAAGATGATATATGAGATTACAAACATGAATATGGTTATTTTATAAGTTATTAACATATTTTAAACCACTATATAGTATTATAATTACTACACAATAAAAAAGAATATTAAGGTAAGGGATTTTTGTCTCAATTTAAATTCCATCAGGACTTATTTGTTGTTATGAACCAATTCACTTTTATATGGGGTATATACTAACCTTTTACATGTTATATCATTAATATAGTTATTATCATGGTATTATATATTTAATTTTATTTTATTCATTCATGGGTATTATTATTCAAATGTTTCAAAGTGGTATGGGACACTTTGGAATGTTTAGAGATTACTCTCCTCAAGATATATTTTATCTTTGAAATATAAATTACTTTTTTATTCATATACATCTCTTGAAATAATAAATTTATTTAAATATTGAAATTTATTGGTGATTTATATTATTATTTCTGAAACTGTATAACATTTTAACTTGTGGTGATCACTTTGATATTTATTTGATTAAATGGAGAATTATTGATAAATCTGTATCTTTTATTCAATATGAATATTAAATTGGAATATTGTTTCTTGATTAAATATATTATTAGATATGAGAAATTATTTGGATAGGTGTTTCATGTGTGGGTCACGATTATAGAGTTCCCCTCGATGCTTCGGTAGTCTCATGAGATGAAATAGTTGACCAAATTAGATGGGTTTTTACTTGATATGTTACTGTTTTGTGAAAGGTCTGGACAGTAATGGTTCAATGTACCTATGAATAATGGCATCCAATATTTAATCATTTTCTTTGTTTGACATCATATATTACTTTAAAATGATAATTTTCATCACAATATCTATGGATACATTTCATTTTCAGTTCATTGATTAAATAGAATGTGTTTTTAGTTTCTTACATTTCCATATTGATATTGCCTTATCTGGTTATTTTAGTGGCATGTGTTATGAGTTATTTACATTATCATGTTGATTTATTCTCATTGATTCATTATTTTTTCTGCTTTTCTAACCTTTACTGGTAATTTTATCTCACCCTTATTATGTTTCCTTCCCCTGGAATATGAAGAATAAATCTTTGAATAAGAATTCAACGATGTTGTTTATTTATTTTTATTATGTAACATGTATGTATTTCTAATTTCCCAATATATTATGGGTATCATGTATACAATCTAGATTTACAATACTACTAAAATTATCAGTCCTTCCATATTTTATTCCTTATAATCATGCCAATGAAATACAATAATAGATCAACTCAGGGCTTCTGAGTTGGGGCATTATAGTTGGATTTTCCTTATAGGTTATCATGATCTAGTGAGATTGTGTTCGTCTAGTCATTTTTTGTAAGTATTATTTTGTTCATTTGATATGGTTTCAATGATGACCAAATGTGATTTTTGGATAAATTTGGTTGAAATTAATGATTTTCATAATAGGTTGACTAAAATTATTTATATTCAAATGTTTGGATAACTAAAATTATGGAATTGATTAATTTTCAATACATTAGTATATAAGTTTTTTAATTTTTATACTATATAAATTAAAATGTGATTTGATTTATCATTTTATATTGTGTTTTTTATATTATATATATATGAAATGGAAATTTTTGTAATTATACAAACAAATAACATGTGTTGTTAAAAATTCTATATTTTTAACACTGCATGAAAATTATTGTTAAAAAGCATAAAATAATACAAAACATATATTATATAATACTATTTTATTTTTATGTGTTTTTTGAAACACATGAAATGTGTTGAAAAATATATATATATAAGAAAAAAATATAGGTTGTTAAAATAAAATTAATTTTAGCCACAAAATTTATAAAAACACTTGAAGATGTTTTATGAATTACCTTTAACAACACAAAATATAGGCACTTAAAATTCAATTTTCTTGCAGTTCTTAAATCCACTTCTAACTATCTATGCCCCAAAATATCAATCACTATGATACTATTTTCAATGACTCAATTTGACACAAATATACCCATCCTATGTTGGGAATTCACCCAATCTTATGTGTGATTTCACTCATGCTAGATGACATCAATTGATGTGATGGCTCCAATTATACAATTGGATAAACTACTCTCTCAATAAAAAACTCACTATTCATTCATATATTTTTTAAAATTTCAGTAAAACTCCTCGATTAATTAGACATACCAACCTGTAGTCAAAAGAAATAGGTTTCCACCCATGGGAATCACATAGTCTAGTATATAAAATAAGACACAGTTTGTAAATCGATGCATGTACACATCAAAATAAGCAGTATAAATATAAAAATATCCATAACACTAAAATATAATTAAAGGATTCTTTTCTTCTACTTAAACTGAAAAAATGAGATACCACTATCCCTTGACCCATCTCTAGACACAACCTCCTATCATCACCTCCACCTCTATAGAATTTTTAGCCTTAAGCCATATCATCAAGCCATATGTTGTGTTGATACCTAAAACCATTAAAAAATAATATTTATTGGTGTATACTGAAAACCATACTATGTTCATTGGTAGGGATGACTCAACAATATTAATAGTATGTTTCACCATCCTCAAATTTCTAGGATATCGTGATCAATGTGGATGTATGTTCATGTCTATGTTGAGTGATTCTCAACCCACCCATTCTATATTGCCAATATATAAGATAAATAATAATATAATTATCCAAACTGACTATTAAATAAATTTAAAAAATACTCAATGATCAACACTCAAGTCGATTCGTTGTGTGCTTACCCAGAAACCATGACACTAGAACCTAACTTCATTGTCCAAAGATAGTATATATAACAAAATAATAATTAACTATAGTCAATTAGTGTGCACCAAACCCTATGGATCATATATAAAGTCCTTTACCCCTATCCTATAATAGATATGACCCCCATTTTTCTAGACTCTAGTCCCTTATCCAAAAATATTACTTTACCCCATGTCCCATGTAACGTCCCAATTCCGGAAGCTGCCTAGAGGCGCCCCATACCTGGCTGGTCACATGGCCTCAAGTGCATTTCCCCAAACGCCATAGGCTTCCGACTAGTAGCGATGACCTTGGGTGTGATATTGGGGAAACTATTACATCATTGGTAGAGTAACACAATAGAAGAGAAACAAATACACAATAGTGGAAGAAAAAAATATATCAACAACAGTAACAGTAGAAAACTAGAATAACAAACAACTAAAGAACATATATAAATGATGCATGATACATATGTCTAGGAAAGCATCCAAAAAAATCACAATGCTGGAATACAACAATACTAAACCAAAGTACAAAATAAATGAAGTAAACAACTCATCAACATCGCATGCCCTAGCTTGGTCTCGCACTCTGCAACTCTACAACAAATCAAGTACCTGAAGTAGAAGGGCACTTGATCTTGTCTATACCTGCAACAATATAATCTGTTTGGGCCCAAAAGCATGGCCCAAAATCATGGCCCAAACAGGGTGTGATACTAATCCTAGTAGGAAACCACCACGAGATCTGTTCCCAATAGTCAGTGAATATATGGCTGGTAAAGGTATAGAAAGATGTAAACAAGAATGTACTCAATAGTAAACAATCCACAATTTCAGTATCGATCAACAACTAAACGAGAAGACAAAAACAACAGGTAACCCTCTGGGAAGTACCTACATCTTATCCCCTCTGGTCCTACCTAGCAACACAAGCCACCCTCTAGGCAGTACACTCAGTCTAACCCCTCTGGTTCATCTTAAGCATAGACTCTCTGAGGAAGCACTCACGGTTAGTTACCCCTATAGTCTTGTATCGTAACTAATGGCGCTCTTTGGAAGCACTTACATCACATTCCCTCTATGGCCCATGTCACGAAACTACAAACTCTCTGAGGAAGCACTCAATATAAACTCCCCCTATGGTCTCGCATCAAAAGAAGAAAAGACACTATGTTGAAGCCCTTACATCCATTCTCCCTATGGTCTATACATTAGGTTCACACGGCCCTATGTAAGTCAAGCAAGTATGGAAGCACACATAGGCCAAAGTAAACCTCTAGAAAAACTTGGCTATCAGTCTACAACATATCATCATGTTAGAACAATAGTCACACCATCCTATAACTAGGCATGGAATGTAAACAACAGCCTAACAGACAAACTAGACCCAATGGTCAAAATAGGCAAACATGCATGGGAAAACACTTCCAAAGCTTATAAATTAACCCTATTCACATTTAATAACCTCTAATCAAGCATACAAGAAAAGCAGGAAAATAATTGGGCTAAAATGGTAAATGGGAAATACCTTGTTCATGGGTATTCGAAAAATTTTCACATAAAACTCAAATACATTCAACAGAAAGGCACAAACCACTTACCTCGGGGTTGGAAGATCAATTTTATTTAACCTCGAGGATTGAATCACCTTATAACACCGAAGATCTACAAAAACATCTAAAATGTTCAATAGAGGATAACTTGAGAAGGAGGAGGAATCATGAAATGAAGCTCAATTAGATGGAAGAGCTTACTGAGGCGATCAGAATGCAATCGACGACAGTCAAATCGGAGTCTGGACAAAGGCTCGAGGGCTCGGAGTAAGATCACAGCTATACATGAGCTCTCAGTCAAACGAGACCCAGAAAGAGATCTTTTTGGTGATTAGATGCGACCCTAGTACGTTCAATTAGAAAAGAAAATACACAGCATGTACTTTTGAAGTACACGGAAAGTACTTTCATTTTCTTTACTCCTCTTTAGGCAGTCTCCAGGTCACCCCACACGGCTGTGTGTGTTTCCATTACATGGCCAGCACACGGCCTCCTACGGCAACGCAGTACACTGTGTGTACTCATAAAGTACACGGAGTGTACTTTAGAAAATTCCAAAAATTCCTCTTTTTCTAAAAAACGGCCACAAAAGAAAGACATACCTGAAAAGAATATCCGGGTTCTTACAAACTTCCCCCATTAAAGAAATTTGTCCTAGAATTTCCCTAGCAAGTCGGCGCATAAGATGAAACCCCAAACAGCTCCAGCCACTGTGCTCGTACATCGGCCTCCCTCTCCCTAGTCCTATCTCTCACTCACCCGTGCTGCCCTAGAACTTGAACCAGAGGGACAGACCGGCCATGGAGAACATTTGTACTATGATAAAGAATCCAGATAAGATTCTTCTTAAATAGCGCATTCACATTGATCTCAACCTCCTCAGGTTGAAAGACATGAGATGGGTCTGAAAATTAACATCGGAGCTGAGAAACGTGAAAAACATCATGCATATCCTAGTACTTATGAGGTAACTGCAACCTATAGGCAACCGGCCCAACTCTATTCAATAACTCAAACGGCCCGACATACCTCGGTGAATGATTACAATGTCTCATGATCCTCTTGTGTCCTAACCTCGGTGTGACACGGAGGAAGACATGATCTCCAACCTTGAACTCCATAGGCCGTCTCCGCTAATCAGCATAATACTTCTGTTGATACTGTGAAGTATCAATCTTCTTCCGAATCAACTCTATCTGATCTGTGGTCTCTTGAACAAGATGAGGTCTTAGAAAAGCTACCTCTCTTGCCTCCAGCCAATATAAGGGTGATCGGCATGGCCTACTGTATAAAGCCTCATAAGGTTCCATTTGAATAGTTTCTTGAAAACTATTATTGTATTCAAACTCCACAAGAGGTATATGCTTCTCCCAAGAACCTCCAAAATCCAAAATGCATGCTCGGAGAATTTCCTCAGGTACCTGAATCGTATGCTCGGAATGGCCATCTATCTGAGGGTGGTATGTTGTACTCAAAAGTACTTTTGTACCCAAAGCCTTCTGAAGCCCCTTCCAGACCCGAGAAGTAAAACACACATCCCTATCTAAAACAATGGAGTGTGGAACTCCATGTAGATGTAAAATCTCTCAAATGTACAACCTTCCCAACTCATCAACACTAAAGTTCTCTTTGATCAACAAAAATTGAGCAACCTTCGTGAGTCTATCAATATCAACTAAAATTGCATCGTTCCCTCAGGATGACCTCGGAAACCCTGTTACGAAATCCATCGCAACATCATTCCACTTCCACTCGGGAATGGGTAACTCCTGAAAAAGCCCTGCTGGTCGCTGATGCTCCACCTTCACCTGCTGACAGGTGGAACACTTCATGAAGAAACCATCCACATCCCTCTTCATACCTGTCCACTAATACTGATGGGGTAGATCATGAAACATCTGTGTGACACCAGGATGAACTTCCAAAACAGAGGAATGAAATTCTGACATCAGCTCCTCGCGTATGTCTGTTGGAACCCATACGCACCCCTGGAAATGCAAGATCTCATCCTCGCCTATGGTCCATCCAGGAACATGGTCCCCTCCTAACACGTTCTCCAGTAGGACTAGGCCTTCATAATCTGATAGCTTCCTCATTTTCACATGATCATGAAGAGTAGGGGTAATAGCAATAGAAGAAAGAAAAGTATTACCTTGTCTGTTGTACACCTCCAAATGCATCTCATAGAATAGAGCCATAAATTTCCACTCACTGTTGGCCTTATAAAATGCATGTATCTGAGTCCTCCTGCTCAATGCATCATCCACAGCATTCCCTTTCCCAGGCGTATAGAAGAGCTCAAATTCAAAGGACTATAGGCACTCAAACCACCTTTGCTATCTCAAATTCAGATCACGCTGAGTGAAGATGTACTTGAGATGCTTATGGTCGGTGAAAACCGCATAATTCTCTCCCAGAAGATAATGTCTTCAATAGTGTAAAGCATGAACAATTGTCGCTAACTTGAGATCATTTGTCAGGTAATTCCTCTCATGTGGCCTCAACTACTGAGACTCGTACACAACGACTCCCTCTCCTTTCATAAGCACAACTCCTAGCACAATACTTGAAGCATCACAGTAAACGGTATAGCTCTTTCTCAACTCTAGAAATACTAGTATCAGTGCTGAAGTCAACCTCCCTTTCAGCTCCTGAAAGGATGACTCATGAGAATCTGACCATGAGAACTTTCCACCCTTCTTAGTCAAACCCTTCAGCAATGATGATAAGAGTGAAAAGTCCAGTATGGAGCATTTGTAGTATCCAGACATCCCTAGAAAACTCCACAACTCGAAGACGTTCTTCGGCTGCTCCCTGTAAACTACTGCTCTCACTTTCTCTGGGTCTACTAAAACTCCTAACTCTGCGATAAGGTGATCCAAGAAGTGAATTTGATCCATCCAAAAGTGTCACTTTGAGAGATTATCATATAACTGATTCTCTCTCAGTGTACTCAGAACGATCTCAAGATGTGTGTCATGGTCGTGTCGAGTGTGAGAGTAGACCAATATATCGGCCACTAAAACAACCATGAATGAATCCATGTATGGATGGAACACTTGGTTCATCAATGCCATAAAAACTGGAGGCTTTTTTGTAAGACCGAATGGAATGACCACATACTTGTATAGACCATACCAGCTCTGTAAGGATATAAGAGGTATATCAGATGGTCTAACACACAACTGAAGATAACCAAATATCAAGTCAGTCTTCAAGAACACCCAGGCTCCTCGCAGCTGATCTAAGAGATCATCAATCCTAGGCAAGGGATATCGGTTCTTGACCATCAACTGGTTCAACTTCCTATAGTCCACATAAAGCCTAAGGTTACCATCTTCTTTTTTTACAAAAAAGACCGGCGAACCACAAAGAGAAGTACTAGGTCGGATGAAACCATTTTCCTACAACTCCTCCAACTTCTTCTTGAGATCCTGCAACTCTAGTGTAGACATCCTATATGGTGGAATGGAAACTAGTGCAACTCCTGGAATGAGCTCAATAAGAAATTTCTGCCTCACGCTCTGGAGGTAAACCTGAAAAGTCCTCTGGAAAGACATATCTGAAATGGTACACAACTAGAGGAAAGTCTAACTGTGAAGTCCCCTAGTCATCCAGATATAAACTAGAAATCTAGGTTGTAACTCCTCCCAACCCATAATGCTCTGGACCTGATATGCTCTCCTGGACATCCCATTCACCCTTATGAATAAAAGATCCACCCTATGGTGATATGAAACTCACCCTGCAGCGATAACAGTCAGTGACTGCCTGGAAGGGAACTAGCCAGTCCATTCCGAGAATGACATCATAACCTGTCATCACTAGGACATAGAGATCCCATAAGAAGTGACACCCACCAACCCTTAGAGGTCACTCCTTGCACTAACGTACACTCACCCCATCGGAGTGTCTAGTTTCAAGATATCGGAAGAAGAAAAGATATCGGGCCCAAGGATCTCCACAATACAAACAGATATAAATCTATGGGAAGCCCCTGTGTCGAAAAGAGATGAAGATAAAACTGAGGCAAATATGACCATACCTAGAACTGTAGAGGGGTTAGGATCCTTCTCCTGTTGGGTCTGCTCCACTACAAAAGGTTGGACTACTCCACGGCCCTATGACCATGCCTGACCACTCTGAGCTGATCCACCCTGCTGTCGCTGGTAGCCTAGTGACTGACCACCGTGGCCACGACCTCCACCTTAGCCTGAGTGGCTGGAAAAAATTTAGTTCCCAAACTGGTGAGAAACTAGTGGATCTGATCTTGTACAAGGAGTCATAGATGAACCCCTATCACCGTATACTAGTGAGAAAACCTAACAGAAACACTGAAGGTGACCCATCTTGCCACAAGATTGGCACTCCACTTGGTCTCTCTGGCACTATGGCCTAATATTCTTAGCCTTCTCACACTGATAGCATACTACCTGGCTGCCTGAAGGTGTCTCTCGCCTCCTTGGATCACCGCGCAAAGACTCCCTGTGGTGCTTCCTACTGTTAGTAGAAGGAACACTAGCTCCAGATGTTGAACTGTCCTAACTCAAAACTCCAAAATCCCTCAGATTGAAATCTGTGATCAGTGCCTGGTTGACAATTGAGGTGATGGATGTCAACCTGAAGATGTTCACCTATGATCAGATGTCACGCCTCAGACCATCTTCGAACTTCCATACCAGGAATAACTGATCACCTCCTAGAATAGGCGTGAACCACTGCAGCTCGGTAAAGTGGGAGGAATACTCCATGACAGAAAGAGTTCCCTACTCCAGACTCATAAACCCCCGAGCTCGATCGGCCCTCAAGGTCTTCAGATAGAAGTATTCATAGAATATGTGTTGGAACTCATCCCACACCATAACCTACTGGCATCCCGCCTGTGAGATCACGTCCCACCACCTCTTGGCTGAGTCCCGAAGCATATAGGTAGGCATCTTGACCCTCCTCTCTGGATGCATCTTCAGATCCTCGACGATCGCCAGCATGGCTTCTAGCCATGACTCTACAGCCTATTGTCCCCCATCCTTTGAGATAGTGGAAGGATATTGCTATTGAAATACCCGCGTCAATTATGTCATCGACGGGGTAGGAGGTGGTTCTCCCTGAAAGGTATACATCATCCTCATAAATCCTTCCCTAAACTGTGCATCATCACCTGGGTATGTATAATTGTTGGTGTCAACTCTAGAACAATAGGAGGATCTACCGTAATTCCATGATCGTCCATATCCAGTGACTAATCACTTCCCTGTAACTAGCATAAAACTGGAGGACGTCTCAGTGGCATGACTCTACAAGGTAAAACTAATACCTTAGATTAAGATTATCAAGGACAGAAAACTAGAAGTGAAAGAAAGGAACAGGAGAAAGAAAACATTCAAGTTTTGAAAAATATAACTACACGACATGTATAATCCTCACACGACATGTTCCATTAAGTCATTCACCTGGGCGTGTACTCTTGCCACAACTGGTCGAGTAACACCCCAAACACACGATGTGTTGTCCTCACACAGGGAGTGTACTTGAATCCTCTTCCTCTACCTGAGTACTTCTACATGGCTAAACCACACGGTTCTCCTTAGAATGTGACTACACGGCGTGTTTGTTCCAGACACGGTGTGTATTAGATGAGCATCACCGACCCGTGTTGTTAGTGACACGGCCGGATACAGGGCTCACACCACACGGCGTGTTCCAGAAGGACACGGCGTGTACTATGAAAGATAATACCAATCCATGTTATTAGTTACATGGTTGGCTACCAGGGTTATATTACACAGCGTATTCCAAACACACATGACGTGTATTAGAAAAGGCTTGTCCAACCTGTGTTTTTAACTACACGGACGGACAAAAGGTCAACACAACCCAGCATGTATGGCTAGTACATGACGTGCTCACCAAGGATTTACCTATTCCATGTCTCTGTCCACACGGCCTATGACACTGTTAGAGAATAAACGGTGTGTACATACTGTGCACGACGTGTACTTAAGAAAAACAGTTTCCTCCTGAACAGATGAACACATTGTGTGTATTCAAAACTACATGGCGCGTATTCTAGGTTTTTCCAGACAGTAATCCTCAGAAACTACCGCAGAACCCAGAAAAACACTAAAATAGACATTATAAGTGCCATGTTCTGATCTGTGAGGGTCCATACTCCCCGTGAATCAAATCTTGTCATCTTATACAAGTTATAACAAGTTAAACATGCCAATGATCCGCCAAATTCTGGTCCATGAGGGCCCATAACACCTCATGAACCAAAGTTTGGAATTCATTCAAACAAAACCTTACAAAAACAATACTCTATCAAACAACAGGTATTTTATCAAGGCATCTATCACAACAACATGCATATCCTACACAACATCTATCACAACAACATAAAACTTATAATGCACCATAAATGGCGTGGAAAGAATGCATGAAATGTGATTTCTAGAAATAGCCTATATGATTCATGAGATGGCATACCCTCATCTCATCAGGTTGAAATAGAAATAGAACCACAATAACATCAACAGTAACAGCACAAAACATTTGAATCACCCAACGGTGAAATCAAATAAACTGTAAAATTGAAAAACTATAAAATTTGCAATAAACGAGGTAGATTGGATTTTACCTATACTCGAGTTAGTTAATCCTAGGCACAACTTATTAACAAGTAATTATTCCATCATATCCCTGGCTATAGGTTCAAATAGTAAGTCAAAAAGAGAATTATTCCCTCCAATACCACTTTGTAATGTCCCAGTTCTGGAAGCCGCCCAGAGGCGCCCTGTACCCAATTGGTCACATGGCCTGAAGCACATTTTCCCAAATGGAAGAGGCTTCCAACTAGAAGCGAAGGCCTTGGGTGTGATAGTGGGGAAACTATACCCTCATTGGCAGAGTAACATAGAGGAATATAAACAAATACACAATAGTGGAAGCAATAAATATACCACCAATAGTAATAGTGGAAAACTAGAATAACAAACGACTGGAGAACATATATAAATGATGCATGATATATATGTCTAGGAAAGAATCCAAACAAATCACAAAGCTAGAATAAAAAAGTACTAACCCAAATTAAAAAATAAATCAAGAAAATAACTCCTCAGTATCGCAAGCCCTAGATTGGTCCCATGCTCTCCAGCTCCACAGCAATTCAAGTACCTGAAGTAGAAGGGCGCTTTCACTTGTCTATACATGCAACAATATAATCTGTTTGGGCCCAAAAGCATGGCCCAAACAGGTTGATAGACTAATCCCAGTAGGCAACCACCGTGAGATATATTCCTAACAGTCAGTGAATATATGGCAGGTAAAAATACAGAAAGCAGTAAACTGGAAAGAACTCAACCGTAAACAATCCACAATTTGAGTATCAAGCAACAACTAAACAAGCATACAAACACAATAGGTCTTTTCCTAGCTATAAACACAAGCAACCCTTTGGGAAGTACACTCAGTCTAACCCCTATGGTTCAGCTTAAGAATAGACTCTCTGAGGAAGCACTCTCCATCAATTCCCCCTATAGTCTCGTTTCATAACTAAATGCGCTATAGGAAATCACTTACGTCACATTCCCTCTATGGCACACATCAAGGAACTACAAACTCTCTGAGGAAGAACTCAATGTCAATTCCACCTATGGTCTCACATCGTAAGAAGAAAAAACACTCTGGAGAATCCATTACATCCATTCTCCCTATGGTCTATACATCAGGTTCACATGGCCCTATGTAAGTCAAGAAAGTATGGAAGCATGCATCGTCCCAAGTAAACCTCCATAACTACTTGGATAGAAGTCTAAAATATATCATCTTTTCAGAAAAATAGTAACACCGTCCTACAACTAGGAATGGAAAGTAAACAGCAGCCCAACAGGCAAACTAGACCCAACGGTCCAAACAGGAAAACATGAATGGGAAAACACTTCCAAATCATAGAAATTAACCCCATTCACATTCAGTAACCTCTACTCAAGAATACAATCAAAGTAGGCAAAAAATATGGCTAAAATGGTAAATGTGCAATACCCCATTCATGGGTATTGGAAAACTTTGAACATAAAACGCAAATAAATTCAACAGAAAGGCACAAACCACCTACCTCAGTGCTGGGAGATCGATATACTTGAACCTCGAGGCTTGAATAACCTTAGAACACCAAAGATCTACAAAAATGTCTAAAATGTTCAATGGAGGATAACTTGAGAAGGATGAGGAATCATGAAATGAAGCTCAAGTAGAAGGAAGATCTTATCGTGGCGATACCAACTCAATCGACAGCGGTCAAATCGGAGTTCGGATGGAGGCTTGAGGGCTCAGAGGAAGATCGTGGCAGTACGGGAGCTCTCGGTTGAACTATAACAAGAAAAAGATATTTATAGTGATTAGACGTGACCCGGTATGTTTAATATAAAAAAATAAAATACAAGGCATGAACTTTTGAAGTATACGGCGTGTAATTTCCTTTTTCATACTCTGCTTTAGGAGGCCTCCAGGTTACCCCACACAGCCGTGTGTGTGGCTATTACATGGCCAACACACGGCGTCCTGCGAAAATGCAGTACATGGAGTGTACTCATAAAGTACAGGACATGTACTTCAGAAAATTCCAGAAATTCTTATTTTTCTCAAAAACAACTAGAAAAGAAAGACATACCTAAAAAGAAGATCTGAGTTCTTACATCCCACAATAAAACTACATCACGGGATCCATAATAAGTTTAACCCCATGTTTTATATATAGATATACCCCTTGTCTCATAATAAACATTTGGTTGTCTAGACCATAATATATCTTTATCCCCATAACCCACAATTGTTCTAACACATTAGTCCATAGAAGGCCCTTCCCCTAGCCCATAGTAATTCTAACTCTTTGGTTGATAAGAAAAATTCCCTCATATACCATAGAATACAACCATATAATAACCATCAAACATTATATTAATCATATGTATGACAAGAAAGGAATCCTACACCAATGGATTAAAATCTATCAATCACCATGGAAAAACCCATATCGCTGAATTCAGGTCCCATACTCACTCTTCACCACCCAAAATTGACCCATTGTCCAAGCTCATTCTCTTCGAAACTCATTCAATTGTATCCCTTTTCTAACCCAAAAAAACCATGAGTAGCATATAATTCATCCAAAAATCATCATGATATTACCACAATATATTTATCCCATGCCATCATGATGATTAATTTTTTATTTTATCCCATGGTTCAATAATTTCGCCCCTCAAAAATATTTAATTACATCAAGTATTCCTTGATTAATTCCTTGGGAATTTTTCTCAAAAATTAGTTTCCATCCCTCGACAATACTTGAATTTTAATTATTCATAGGATATGTCCATACACTTTAATATATCATACCAATGAGGTTAATTTTATTGAATCCTAAATTTTTTGTTGTATAACCTTTAAATGTTTTTAATAATTATTATTAAATTGTTTTTATGGTTGGTTCATTTTTATCAAGCATCGCGGGTCTTCAAAAAATATTTAATGTTTTAAAATATTATATTTTTTATTTTATATCATGTTCATACGTGATAGAGTTGAATAATTAATATATCCTAAATGGAACCCTAGGATAAAAAATACATCATCATAGTTCATATTGTCATGGGTAGTTTTTCTTAGGAGGGGTGTAATTTATGTTCAGGTTTTGGGCCTTGGAGTGGACCCATTTCGATACTTTAATAAAATAGTTAAAAAACTATAACCTTCACTTTTTAAATTACTCACTAATCCTATTTTAAATTATTATCCATAAAAATTTGAAACCCAATGTGTGGATGATTTGAGGTTTTATAGAGATCACATTTTTAAGTATTTGATGTTGGACCTCAAATAAAGAATTAATCTCTAGGTGATGATGTTTGTCTCATGAGGTAGAGTTGTATTTTGGCTTACTACTCCATTAATTATATTGAATCTTTTATTTTTTGGATTGTTAGATAAATCATTATAAGGAAAATTTTACAGATGATTATGATTCTAATCTGGTTTTTGGAATTATTTTGTTGATGAACAAAATCATGAATGAAAAATTGGGTGGTTATAACTTCACCAATCAATATTTCTCCTTCCCCCTAGTTCTATCATCTTAGGCCACATATTCGGTGAATAAATGCACTGCCAACTAGAACAATCCATTAGTAGGTTAGTAAGTGTTGGTCGGGCAGCCCTAGCTACACCCCCTATCTTCCTATCTCTCTCATTACTTTCTATTATCTATTTTTAATGAGTGAGAAACCACTTACCCTTACAGTAACAAGTAGATTAAGGAAATCATTAGTGTGGAATATAAGATCGAGTAAATTTTTAGAAAAATAGATGTCTATGGAGGTGTGATGGAAGACACAAATCTAGAAGACAAGGTTTTCCTGAGATCAAAATATAATCACAAAGTATGTAGCCATTGGGAACTCACTATTTCTTATATTAGCTAGTGAATAGAGTTTCTAGAGAGGTGAAAAATAAATCATGGAATGTATTTTCTAAACAAACCATGTTTATCTAAAGGATACACAATCAAGTAATGTGAGGTATACACCCTATTACCCTTTATGCACACATAACATGTGTACATCTAGTAAACACCATGTTTGATTAAAAAATATGTTTGGGACAAGGGTATATGCCTATATATCATGTATGGAACACATGTTATATAAATAAAATCACACTCCATGATAGATAAATGACATAACATGAGTAGCTAGAACACACCCATGTTACCCCAAGTCCCATACTCTCTTTCTGTCAAAATAAAATTCATTTTATATTAAAGGAAATTATTTGGAAATGATTTTATGTTCCCAATTGATTTTTTTTTCACAATTCATGTTGATTAAAAGTACGTGTTTTGTATTTTTATGCTTCAAATTTTTATTACATCATATCACCTAGGTGTAAAAAATAGAAAAATTAATAGTACATTATATGTTTTGTTTCATATAAAACATTATAAAATGATCCTCTTATCATGGGGGATCATTTAAGAGGTGTTTTGAGTGGTTTAAGTAACTTAGCTTTGTGGAGATGAAAGCAGGATTTAGGAAATGTGTTTAGAGAAGAAACCGAGTTTTTAACCCCCTAGGATGAATCTGAATGATATAGAATGGTTCCCTACCATATTAATGGATTTTAGTATTACCCTATATAATGGGGCATGGATCCTCCATATCAGAAATGGTGTTAAATGATCCCTTGGAGGCGTAAATATATATAGGAATGGGTCCCCTATTTGAAAAACGGAGTTCATGTACTCCCTCTTGTATTGGGTAATGGATCCTCCATCCATGTAGTGAGTGATCCCTCTATCGATATAAATTTTCCTAGATTAGGTATCAGTCCTCCATTGGGTTCGGTACTCCTGTGATCAATTACTATTTTCCTCGATGATTTGTGGGTCCCCAAATACAGTTTTGGATAGGTGATGTAGAATTCATGGAAGTTGGGTGGTTTGGTGTGGGTTTTAAGATATAGTGGGTATATATGGTTTCTTATAACATATAACCTTTAACTAAGCTATAAACCATAAACTTATTTGTAAATTTGGTTGTCTAAATCCTTAAACCATATCTATTTTTTCTCAGATATTTTCTTTTTCTCCCTCTATCTTTATTTTTTAGAGGAATTTTCATTTCATTATTTCTTTTTCTAGGGAATTTTTTGGGTATTTTTATACTCATCTATAATTTAGTATCCTTGAACAAACATTTTTTGTCCTGGTATATGACTCATAGAATTGAGGTGACCTTGATTAATGTAGAACTAGTGCTTAGTGGTTCTTTATTTTGTTTATTTTTTTCATAGGTAATACTAGGAGTTTTTACAATGATGGGTTGTTTTCCCTTTTCTTAAATTCATTGTACATTGATATTTTTGATATACCCCTTAGATTTTTCCTATTTTGATCTAGTTTTTTTAGAGTCTCATGCATGAAAATTTTTCTAGTAATTTGTGTCCATATTTATGTTATCTTTAATTGTTGGTTATATTCTATTTTTTTGAGATGTTTGTTTTATTTTGGGTGATCATTAGGTTAAGGCCTCCCATTTTTAATATTACTTCATGATGTTAGTCTCCATCCTCTGACCTATTGGGGGCGGTCTTGGGGTGAAACCCATAGCCTAACTATTAATCTAAGTGGGATCCCATTGGGTTAAATTATGTTAGAGTTGTATCTGAGTTAATTATGTCTTAGTAATGAAGTTTGGATATTATGAGTATTGTGAGGTTTGGTTTGGGGGAAAATAGGGAAAATTTTCAAGGGGGTCTTGAGAATGGTTATGTGACTAGGGAACCTAATATAGTTGAAAGATGCAAACATATCATTTCACTTGTACTCTGATAATCTATTATTTGACTCAAAAACTCTATGGAATAATTTTGAGGGAATCGGGATGATGGTACATGCATCATATATTGTATCGGTTATGATTTTATCCAAGTACTACTTGAGTCAGATAAACTGTATATGCTTTAATTATTGTGGTTTGATCTAATCAACTACATGATACCACCCCATAGACAGCTGGCTAGGATTCATAGGTAAGTTTATGATGGGACTATTTAAATGTCATGACCACTTATTAATAATTAATTATATGACGAGGCTTCAATTCAGAGACATTATCGAAAGGAATATCTACCACATGAGTGTTAGAAGTTATTTTTCACAATATGAAGAGATCAAGATGTCAATTTATAGATTAGGTTATAGTTCTCACTAAGAAGGATGAGACTAACCTTATGTTGAGCATGTTTTATTAGTTCAATAAAAAGATCCCTACAATTTTTTGGGTATCATAATCCTATGTTGGAATAGGATTGGATAGATTCAGTAACCCATTTATTATATTTTGTTTTGACACCTGTGGATGAGATATTTATTCTTACATTGAGTCTCCTCTATGTTTTGTTATGTCATCAGTGGACATTGACTATTTAGACATCCAAAAAGGCTACCCTACATTGGTAAGATTTTAGGTGACTTTTTAGAAAGAGTTACTATCAAGATATGTGGATAATAGTATTAGTTTAGGAGCTACTATTCCTATAGCAAGGTAGTATGACATTAGTTCAGTTAGTTTCTAAATTCACAAACCACATGTGGTACAATATTAGTATTGTGCGTGATGGATTAATATGAGTTTTTTTAGTGGAAACCACAACATTTGATCTAAATAGTGGAGAACATTATGGTTTTGTGTCATAGTAGGCATGATTTCCAAAGGCAATAATTCACTTTTAATTTACCAGAAACCTTAAAATTCTCATTGATTGAAAATGTGGGAATTCAGGCACATCACACAATTTTGAGGGTAATATTTCATTATCTTATACTCTATTATAGATTTAATTAATATTTGTGAATCCTTCCCAAATTACATTATAGGATGGGTTACACTTATGTAAGTGGTCGGTTGTTAACATGTATTTATTTAAACATTAATATGTATCATAGGTTCTCCATATCTATTATTTACTAATTAGTGATGCTTGATTTTAAGGTATTGTGCACTATGGAGAATATCTTCATCCAACGTGGCATTAAATGTTTGTAGTGTTGGGATAAATCCAATGAAGAGGGATTATTAGTCATCCCTATGAATGGAATCAAATCCTATGACATTTGTCATCACTTAATATGACATGTCATACCTTTTAAGGTTATGTGATAAGGACCAATCGATGGAGTTTGACATCAAGCAGTAAGGATGATTATGTGAAATATTCTTCGTGATGGTTAGTCTGGGACTTACACATGAGAGGTACTTTCTAATTGAAATAGACGGGAATATGAAACATCAAAGTTATGTTGTCTTGGATAAAAGTATTACGGCCCACTGGGTAGAGTATAGTATATTTATAAACAATGGAATAATAATAGAAATATTTTGATAACTTAAAGGAATATATCCCTCTATGTGGGAGATATTTTCCACAATAATATATCATAATTATGATTGTTCTTAGGGAATATAACCTTGGTAAAATGGGAGGCTAAAATTATGATTAATATGTACTGGAAAAGAAGTATGTAAGTGGATTCATAAGGAATATAACCTCGTTATAACACCCTGAAATACAAAACCCCAAATAAAATAATTATATTACATTATTGGAACAGAATACAAGTGTTACCATATGATCAAATAGATTAGTACTCTAGGAAGACTATATACATACATGCATGACATTTTAAAACATAACATACAAAAAGAACACATTTTGAGAACATTTTTATCCCTTCCATAATGTCTTTATAAATTACACATAAACCTCCTCTAGGATTCCTAGGGAAAGGAAAAAAAAGGGTGGACTCAAATGCTCAGTAAGGGGTAACATACAATGAAATATTTCATAACATGTACATGAAATATGTGATATTATTGGAATAAATGAACAATAATAATTCATAATCATATAAAATTGTGTTCATGATATATCCAAGAAAACAAATGAAATTATGGATAATAAAAATTATTGATCTTTTACTAATGGAATGCATAATATTTGACATCAAAAATTATTGTTAGGGCCTTATTCCAAGACACATTCTTATTATGGGAAGTGGTATACACTATAACCAAACATGTTTTATCTTATGATACATTTTGATGCAATGAGGATCTATATAAATCTGGTCACCAACCATCCCCTAATTAAGTCTAATTAATTTACCGTAAATTTTATCGAGATCTTTTATAATATTCTCTAAGGAACCTCTTATTGAGTAAAAATTTTATATCCATATAATGAGAAATAATAAAATCTTACACTTCTCTATTAAATATAATAATGTGGATACCTAGGATAATATCATTTCATGAACATTGAAGTTATAGTGTGTCATCAAAGTAACATGAATTACCCTCATCAAAGAAATATAGGTTTAATGGTACTTTAACTATGTCAAGTTAACCCTATAATATAGTAACTAGGTTAAATAGTTTTCATTGGTAAGATATATAGTTATTGGTAAGAAAAATAATTTTTCATTATTAATTAAGAGTTTGTGAATATTCCAAATTATATCGCTTGACAGTGTCTTGCAAAGTGTGTGGTCTTAAGCCCACTGATCGTGTATCAGTGTGATGAATGAGTCAATGTTCAGCCAACCCTTTTCAGGATGATTACCCCTAGGTGCATCTATACCACATTCATATCATATTTCCAACATACGAAAATTTATGTATTTTCTTCGAAATTATACCGATGTTTTCCTTACCAAAACATAGGATGGTTTTCCCACCGTAAAAAATATTGAGTTTTAAAACAATTTTTGAAACTCTTGAATAAAAATAATATAAGATAGGGAAAACAATATAGACATGTAAATACCATAAATTTAATGACTAATGTGTAAAAAATTCTTTCATGGTAATATATTCGCTAAAAAATAAAATAGGTTCTGAATAAAACATGAGTCCCAAAGAATGAAAATTGAGATTGAATAAACCGTAAATATAGCTTGGGTACAAATTCGAAAAAAATTCCTTAAAAGATAAGTCTTAAAATTGATCTTAAAATTAGAGGAATAAATGAATTTAATTTCAAAACATCTCAAATCGGTATTATGTACACCACATAAAGGAGTTTAGGTATATAATACCTAACATATCCCAAACAGAGGGATTTGAGATGAAAACCCTTACCTCTTTTCATGACTTCCATGGATGTACTTTAACCTCAAATATAACAAA
Organism: Viscum album; assembly: GCA_963277665.1. Taxonomy (NCBI): domain Eukaryota; kingdom Viridiplantae; phylum Streptophyta; class Magnoliopsida; order Santalales; family Viscaceae; genus Viscum; species Viscum album. The sequence goes on from OY728155.1 coordinate 1,915,981,673, forward strand.
CATATATATCTTAATCACTAAAATAATATCCTTACTCCTATCCATTTTTATTCATAATCCTCATAAATAGTCATTCTTTACATTAATTCTACTGATTTTCCACATCAAGTGTTTATAGTTTTGATGGTTTGTACTAGTTACCTAATAGTGGTGTTTGTATTCATTATTATTCAAAAGCTAAAAAATAATATATAATTTAAGTTACTATTAGGTATTATTGTGATTATTTATAATTTTTTCAATTCATTTTATGAGTGTCTTAGACTTTATTCTTAAAGATGGAATTGATAATAAGCAAGTTTCGGTGATTCATGATAATTGAAGGGGGTTTTATTATATAATGAATTGAATATTGATATAATATCTCAAGAATAAAAATCATACAATTATTTACACATTTATATTATATTATACCTTTAATTATTTTTCCATTGTCATTCGTGATATAAATTAATAGTATTCTTCATGTAGGTGGTTAAACTAACCCAAACAAGAACCTATCACGGTTTAAGGAATGATTATGCGGTAATTTTGTTGTAATATTAATATATCAGAAGTATATTGATATAAGTTAGTGATTATTAGTGTTATATATCATAAGTGTATGTAATTATAAGAATACGTAATGGGTATTAAAATATTACATGATTTGAATAGAAAATTCTAATCTTAGTACGCTAATTTTAAATGATTAAATTAACGATGATCCTTTTTTCAACATAACATTAACAGGTTTTAAAATTTGACAAAATATTAATTAATGAAATCATTAACCTATTTTTTATACATTAATCACATCCTTATATCCATCCTTATAATATGGTGAACGAAAATGAAACATGTTGTGTCGTGTAGGCGGTAGTCCATGCAACACATGAATATCGATTTCATGTTTCTTAAGGGAAAGCGAAATGGTCATTTGTGTTTATTTAGAAGATATAAAAACATTAGATATACTATAAATAATTAATTAATCATATAATATTGGGAGAAATTAAACATTAAATGTAAATATAAAGTAAACATATGTTAGAAAAAAGATTGAACATGCATGGAGAACTTTGTGTTTCTCTTGGAGGATTCCTTATAAAGGAAGGGATTGGGCTAATATCCTTTGAAAAAAAAATAAAACAATAGAGAAATGGGATTCTAGGTGAATTAAATGAGGTATTATTTTAGTATGAAACCAAATTTCTTTAGTGGTGTTGAAGGAGTGTTTAGAATCCCTATTTATAAGTGAAAGAGAGGGGATTTTTTAGGGAAATTGAAGTTAGGTAAGGGGAGAAAATGGAATCACATGGGTGTTAGGTGGGTTTGTGGAATTCATAGTATAAATGTTAGGTGAGACCTGTGGGGATATATTTAATACCTAAAAGTATTTATATAAGGTTTTTTTAACTTTAAGTTATTAAAAAATTGAGATTCCTCATTCACACATTTTACCATTATTAATATTGGTTAAAAATTAAACATGGTAATTATTTTACTACTAAAAATATAATAAGTACCTTACTAACAAATTTTTATTTTTTGAATCTAAATTTTAGATCTATTTAACATAATTCAATTTCAAAAATTTATAAAATAACTTTTAATTTAAAACGTGAAATATTGGGAAATATTATTTCATAGAAAAATGTATTTTTATATATTAATTTTTTTAATCTTAAATCCAATTAAATGTCAATTGAATCAGTATTTATATATTTTTTATGTGTTAAAATATCATATTATATTCATATTTTAATTTATTTTAATATAATTTTTATAGATAGAAATTAAATAACTCCTATAAAATTAATTCATTGAATAAAACTATTTTACTTTTATTGTGGTAATTTATCTTTATCCAATGTAATTTATTTTCAATACCTAAAAATAATATTTTCTTAGTTAAAAATTTGGGCCTACTAATTCTAAATATAAATTCTATTTTATAAAAAAAATATGAGTATGGACAAATAATTTCAAAATTTGTAAGAAAAAAACCCTTTTTAAGAAAATCTAAAAATATTAACTAAATATAATATCTTTATGATGAATCCAAAAATTAATTTCATTTCATTAAAAAAAATTCTAATATTCCAAAAATAAAAATTTAAATATACTCCTCACTAGATCCTCTCTAGAGTGCACATTGTGTGATAGTTTTGGATATAGTGTTTACCAGTTATAGTAGGGTCTTAGGTATTAATTTCTTCCCCCCTTAAATAATTGTTTCCTCGGAATTAGGGTATATATAATCTATTGAAAATATTGTGTGTATTATTTTATTGTATCTTATTTAGGCTCTGAAGTTTCCTCGTATAATTTATTATTTCTCATTGGAATTTCTCTAATCGAGTTTTCTAATTCTGCAACATTTTCTGTCTTTTATCAAGAATCTAGATAGGTTCTTAATTATAAGTAACCCTTAAATTATATTCTATCAAATGTCAGTACAGGATTTGGATCTATCCTATATTTCCTCAATAATGAAACATAGTGTGTACTTTATATTGGTTTGGTGGCATACCCAATTGATAATATATAACTTCAACTCTTTTTAGTATTTCAAAAGGCATGATATTTCTATGTCTCAAATTCCCCTTTTCCTAAAATCTTATAACTCCCTTACACGGTGAATCCTTCAAGAATATATGGTCCTGAACTTGAAATTCCAATTCGTTACTTTGATTATCAGTGTAACTCTTTCTGATATGGAATTCTATAATATAATCCAGAATAGATTATACCTAAATTTTCATCTCTTCCTCAAGATCTAGCTCAACTAAGATTCATTATCCAACTTATGACCAATATACTGATGTACGACACCTATTCCCATATAAATATTTATATAGTGTCATCTTAATTATAAAATAGAATCTATTATGATATAAAAATTACACTATAGTTAAATACAGATCCCATAGACCTTTAAGGTCAATAGATCATGATATCATCATGTCTTCCAAATTCCAGATTTTCCTTTCATACTTCCCATCATATTGGGTATGATCTATGGTGATTAAATGTATCTCAATGTTGAGATAACTTTGAATAATCTTCTAGATTTTTAATATAAGGTGAGGGTTAAAATCTAATATAATCGATATAGGTACCTCAAGAATCATTACTATTTAATTGATATATGGTTGGGAAAGTCACTCAAGGGGTAGATATTTCCTAATTTCTATGAAATGATAATAATTAGGAAGACGATAAATGATAAAACATATAGAATCATTCGTCCATGGTGTATTTGGGAGTCTAGTGATACTGTCCATTGTAACATTTTCCCACTTCCATATAGTTATAAGAAGGGGTTGCATAACTCCCTTATAATATTTCCTTTTTGTCTTCCCCTACTTGAATACAAAGCATCTAGACACATGGTCCATAATTTCAATCTTTATAAAATATGACCAAAAATATTTTCATGACTTCTTATACATCTTTGTGATACTATGGTGTATAGAAAAATTTAATTTGTTGGTTTTATATAAAAATTCCCTTTTCAACATGGATACGGATAGAACTCATAACCTATTCTAAAAAATTCAACACTCTATCTCTATAGATAAAATCCATAAATTTCACATCATTCAATATATTAATATTCTTCTTTATATTCTCTTCATCCTATTGGGACCTCTCCATCATTTATTGTAGGATGATTTACCAATTTCTTATAAAAGGAAAGATGGATCCCCTTTCCTAAAATTCACCATATCCATATTTACCATATCTATGAATGTAGTATCTTTTTTAATCCTTATCAGGGTTAGGACTCTATGGTCCCTCCTTCTCAATGCATCATCCACCTTTTTTCCTTCCCAGGGTGTTAGTGCATTCAGAAATTGTAGACCTTGAGTAGTTCTAACCATCTTTTTTCACTCATATTGAGGTATTTATGAGAGAAGATACACTTAAAAATCTTATGGTTTATATATATACATATATATCATATCTTTCACGATGAAGGTAGTGTATCCATATTCTCAAAAAAATTATTATAGATTCTTGATGATGTCCATGAGTTATATATTTTTGTTCAGGGATTTTAAATTTCTTCAATGCATATGCAATAACACTTTAATTCATTATATAAAAATAATCAATCCCTTTAATCAATGAGTCATTATATATTATAAATCCTTTCTTATATGATGGAAAATATAATATAAGTTCATTAATCAATCTGATTTTTATTACTTTAAAATTTTCTCACATTCCCTTAACCATGTGAATGTAACCACTTTACATGTTAACTTGGTTAATGGGTAGGTCGTCCAGGAAAAATCTTGAATTAACATCCAATATTAACCTTATAAGACCTGAAAACTTTGGATATCAGTTATGTTAATCATTTTATTCCATTAATTTATTATGATTATCATTAAAATTTTAATTTATATTCTATCCTTAGATACAATAAGGAAAATAAAATAAACTTCATTGAGTCAAAATTCTAATGTACTATATTTCTCATATAACTTATATTTCTGAGGGTCCCCAGAATTATTTGAAAATGAATCTCATTAACATAATATATCTAAGAGTATATAAAGATAATTCCAAATAATACCACTAAAAGTTATCATGATAATCCCTAAATATACTATTCATGAGATAAATAATGATAGAAGGTGAATTACTCATTCCAAAGGGAATTACCAAAAACACATAATGTATATACCTTGTTTGAACTTCCATCTTTGGTATATCAACATTCTTCACCCTTAACTGGTGATAACCAAAGTGGAGATCAATATTTTTAAAAGTATTTGTATCATTTAATTTAATAAAATAATTCATCTATTCATAGTAATTGATTCGTATTATTTATAGAAACTCCATTGATCTTCTAATAATAGATGCACAATTTCATAGACCCATCATTCCTTTTCACAATCAAAATAGGGGATCCAAATGGTGAAACACTAGGGAATATAAACCCCCTATCACGAAACTCCTGAATATGTTTCTTCAACTCCAAAAAATCTATAAGTTCTATTATATAGGGATTGTTAGATATAGGTCTTACATCCGGAATGAGTTCAATGGAGAACTAAACATCACAGTATGGTGGATTTATAAGTAATTATTCTATAAAAAATTAATGAATTTTTATACCATATTTATATCCTCCATCCTAGGGATATCTTACTTATCAAAATATTTTTCTCTATCTTCCCTCATATCTATAATTTCATTTAGGAGATCTATTAGGAGAGGATCCAAACATAATATAGATGATGAATTTTCCCCTATAAAGATAATAGATTCCACCTCACCTTCATGAAATGTAATATCATTCTATTGGAAATAAATTCATTATTTATACATTTAAATCCAATACATACCAACGATAATGTAAAATTCAATCATATATATGAAACCCATGATATAAAATAGGGTACACCTATGCATCAAAAAAATGAACTTCCAAAAAATTATTTGTTGCAATAAGTCTTTCACTCAAAGTCTTAATTTATAATTCCCTTACTAGGTTTCTACATAAATATCATTTTTTTCGGAAATATTGAAAGGTATAAAAGTTTAATAAGATATAGAATAAAAAAACATTAACTAACTTTAATACTATGATCAAAGTACCATCCTTTACATCACTAGTAACTTCTACTTTAGATGTGGTAATAAAATAATATTATCCATACTCCCTTGGATTTTTTAGGTAAATCACCCTAACATTTAGGGAATTTGTTTGCATAATGTTCCTTATACCTATAGTTAAATCATGGACCATAAATAGTTCCTACCTTTCCCTTGGATTGGAGATATTTATGGCATTTTTTCAACATTTGTAACAATACATGTTACCTTCCTACAGGCCCCAGGATATTTCTTCTAACATTTATCACATGTGGGAAATCCCATTCTTCATTTCATCCCCTTTTTGACATTGCTTTCCCATGATGATCATCTAACCTTTTCTTCTCCTAATTTTCCATAAATACATATTTATTGTATAAATCCTTCTCTATTATAATGATACATGATATTGTATCATCATCTGATTAAAATATGTGAAAGGAAAACACCCTTATAAGGCTTATCTTTAACCAATAAAATAATTTATCAATCTTTTTAAAATATACATATATAGTCTGAAATCTGTCTTGATAATCTTGTAATGTTATCTTTGTACTCAAAAACATTTTCCTCCTATTTTTTTCAAATATTAGGGAATTTAATTTCAATTTCTGTACTTTTCTCATGAGGAATGTAATGAGCCTACTTTTAACATTACATATTCAAGTGACTTTAAACTATTATTAAATTTCATACATTCCCAATGATATTTTATTTTTAGAGTTTAAGAGATCTAGGCCATAACTATTACATAACAAAACCATATATATTATAAATAAGATTCTTCTAATCAATATCCATTCTTCCTATGATATACATCTTTTAAAATTAAAAATGTTTTACTTTTATGATAAATATTCCTTAGTTTTAAAATAACTTATTATTTCTCCTACCCATACTTAAACCCTGTTAATGACAATTTAAAATGTGGTATGGTTACAAAAATACCATTAAGAAACATAAAAAATTAAATTAAAAATCCATTAGTCTATTAACAATTATAAAAAAATTCCATTTTTTCAAAATAATCTTTGGGATAAAAAATAAATGTTTACTTACCTAAGAAATCACATTCTCTACACATTTTTTCCTAAAATATTTAATAAAAAATCATAAATTAAAAATAAAAACCATAATTATATCTTAGAAATCCAGAAAAAAATCATAATAAATTTTTCACAAAGTTATACTTTTCACTCTTAAAAAGTATCATATACATTCCTTTAAAAATAAGATCATTATCTTACCTTGATAAGTCATAATATTCTCATACAACCCAATATAAATCATAAATAAAACATGTAGGTTAATTGGAACATCATTTTCATATAACTATTACAATAACTCTTACAAATTAAATTACTATACATTCAAATTTCATTCCCAATGCATTAATGTGATATCACAACCCCTATCATACTTGGTTTATCACAAAACTACCCATAATTAGTTAATAATATAACCACATGTAATTGGTTTATAATGGAACCACTCCTCATCCTAAAAATTCGCAAGAACCATAACATAATCACAACACATAAAATCATGCAATTTCCAACATTACACTCATAAAAATATATGTTTCTTCCATAAGAAAACATTTCTAGATATTGAAATATTTAATTAATTTTAAAACCCATTTTTAAAAATTAAACAAAATATATGGAAAGAGGGTTTTTATTTAAAGAAAACATAAACAAATATAAATGAATACAAAAATCAAATAATTGATATGGTGGTGGGAAAATTCTTCATCACCATATACATTAAAATAAAACATTACTTTGGTCTTTTTTAAAATAACATCAAAACATTTCATAAAAAGGTTCCTTTTTGAAAACATTTAAAAGTAAATAAAAAGAGATATGAAATTCCCTTTTTAATTATTCTATATCCATATAAATACATCCATAAAATAATATTAAAAAATATCTACATGGAAGGAAAATATTTTTATGGAAAACATTAAAAGATGATTTTAAAAGAAATTCCCATTCCATGATTCCACGTCATCATATAAATTATTTATCTCCCAATTATATGGAAAATACTATTTTCATTACACCATAAGACAAATATTATTGGAATTATTCAAAAACTAGGTTTATAAACCCTAAATTTTCATATATTAACATTAAAATATTTTTGTGGAATACTTAATACATTACCCAAAAAAATGCCCAAAAACTGTATTAGTCTACGGCTTTTGGAAACACGGAAACATAAACACCAGTACATAATGGAGAAAAATTATCTCACACTAGGTTATTCTTTACTAGAACCCTTCTAAGACACATAAAACATAATAGATATCTTAATAACCTAGGTTAAAAGAAACATAAAATGGGGTGAGATCAGATGCTCAGTAAGGGTAAACAAGGTAGATATGTACACATAATCCTGAGAATAACAGTATAAGAATAGGATTATGAAAATAAAATATCATACCTTTTATATCAGATATAATAAAAAATATCATGTCACAAATATTTTTAGTTCATAAGATGGGAATCATAAGGAAATAAATAACAAGACCTGTAAAAGCATAACATAAGACTAAAACAAGGAATTGTGTCAGACACAAAAGAATATAATTATGATTTACATGGTAGTCAAGGAATCAATTCCAAAGAAACATTGGTAGTATGGGTTCGCTTCCCATACAATCTTGGTAATCATTGTTCACTCTCATGACCATCTTAGTGGACAAAGTTCTTTATGTCTATTTTTTTACCCAATGCATCAGAGGGAGATATAGGTCCCACCCATCTTATAATGATACCATACATACATATTCCACAAGATCATAAAAAATCATATAATAACCTTGGAAATGAAATCAGTATCATAAAAATTTAATCATATCATAAACTATGGAAAATATACAAGTTTCAAAATCATTTCATCAAAGCATAATCGATGAAAAGAAGCAGGTTTCACAAGAATATAACCCATGAAAGAGAAATAGATATCATAAAAATTGTGCCATAATATGAAAATAATTCAAAGAAATAATATTAATGGATTAAATGGTTCATTAACTATAATATAATGAGTAACACCAATGGATGTAATCATATATGGGAAATAATTTGGAAATGTATTTTAAAAACATTTCTTAAGGAAAATATCATTTCTTCTTTGAAAATGTTATTTTATAAAAATTCAACAAAATATCATAAAAATTAATGAAAAATAGTTTTAAAATAATATAAGGGAAGCCTCAACAAAATATGACATCATGAAATCATAAAAATCCTTTCATTTCATATAAGTTATAAAGAAACATTCTTCTCGTACTTTTACTGAAAAAGTCAAAAATTTCCTTGTTAGGAAAATGAAAAAATATTTATTATTTTCACACATTGGTAAAAAAAGACTTTAAATAATTTTAGAATAATGTTTAAAATATTTTTTAAAAAAAAATTAAGATATATTGATATGGAAGATAAATAAACACTTATAGATAATTATATATAAACAATCTCGAATAATAATAAAATTGTGAAATTAGCCCTTACCTTAGGTATGATTTCCTTCATATGTATCTAAAACTGTAGTATAGTGGATTAAATAATTTTATTAACTTATTCCTGAACCATATTCATGTGATATAAAATATTAACATATTATCACTTATTGGTTAATAATATTTCATTTTTACTCTTCTTTTGGGTGTTAGCTGCATCCTTTTATTATGCATGATTTATCGTATAAGTCCCAATTTATGTAGATAGGATATAGTTATTTCATTAAAATAATTATATTATGGTAATAGATAACATATTTACACATTATATACATTTATATAATCATTATTTATTGATAATCATGTAAAATAAATCTCATGGAGTAGTGGAGATGGTAGACCATACATGCACACAAGCAACGATATCATTCTCTTAATCTTAAAATGGTATATGGATTTATGGTATATGTTTTTTTCCAGAATAAATATCATGTTATAATTATAATATATATTCATTATTTCCATCATTATACCCATTCAAATAAATTGGTGATGAAAAACATATTACACCACGGTGTGGAGACTATAGGTCGTACGTACGCACACGTGATGATTTTCTTTTTAATACGATAGATAAAATGTGGAATATGGTTGTTCCATAATCATAAGAACATATAATAATATATATTATAAATTATTTATGAATTTATAATGGAAACAACACATGTAGATTAAGTATAATAATAATATGTTTTGAAACAGTCGGTAAGGAGATCACTTCTTCTTCGAATATCTTCTTCTAGATCTCCTTTTAGGGACAATAGAGTTGGAATTTTAAGAAGACAACCACCTCTAGAATTTTACTTTGGATGTTTATAAGGGTAATGGTCAGGGTTATTTCAATAAATAAGGCTCAAGGTGGTGTGAGGAAGTGAGGGAATAGGTACCATTTATAAGAGAGGAGAGGGTCACTCTTGGAAACTCTCAAAATATTAAATTAACATAAATTTATTTTAGATTTAAAATAACTACATAGTGATTTATTTTAAATATAAGATGATTATGGATCTAAATAATCTCAAAAATTATTTTTTCTACATTTTTAGATCACAATATTTACCTTATATTTTGGATTTAAACCTTAGTTAAACCCTTTAACTTTTACCATGAAAACTTGGATTTTTATTCTTTCAGGTTAATACATTCAATATAAAATTCCAAAATGACCTCAAATGGACAATTGATGATTTATTTAACTTTATTATAGGATTTTTTCAAGATTTTAGAATTTTATAAATTTATATCATTTAATAAAATATAATTTATTTTAAATATCATTTAGCCCAATTTTTATAATATTCAATATTTTTCTATTTAAAAATATCATAACAATATGATAACATTAAAACAACACTTCTAATATATCACTAATATGTAAAATATATCTATAAAATCATTTTAGGCCATTAATTTTGTTAAATTATATTAATTTTAATAATTTTAATATAATTTATTTGATATTTCCATTAATTAAACAATTATTGTATCATCATTATACAAGCCTTTAATAAAATTATTTATTCTCTATAAATTTAAAATAAATTAACATGATGAATAAAAATTTATTATATTTAAAATTATTATTTATTTTTTAATTTATATTTTGTATTACCATATATTAAAAATTATTTACTTATTAAAAACATGAGTATGACATTTTTAACATATCATTAAATAAAATATAATAAATTTCATATTCTTACCCAAGTGGCTTAAAAAGAAACTAATTTTTCATTATGTTTTATTTTGGTAAAAAATCACTAATCCAATCAAATTAGGTCAAAGTTTAGAGTAATTTTATTGTATTATAATATTATTGTTACCATTAATTACCTGATTTACCCTCAACCGTGGTAAAAAAAATTACTAAAGTTACTATTCATAATATCCAAAAATAATAATAGTATCCTATTAGACTCTAAATATCATAATTATTACAAGAACTTATGTTTTTTTTTGAAAATTCTATCTAAATAAGTAGCAAAATTATGTTTAATTCTAATCTCGATGATGTGGTAAGAAGACTAGTAAAAAAATGTTCAAAGTTAAATAAGTTTTTACATCTAAAATAAATATAAAAAATGACTCCAATTACATAAATTAGATTAATATATTTATAATTCAACTATTTTAACTTTTAAAAATAAATTTAAAATATAATAATTCATTAAAAATGGGAGTTTTTGACTACAATGCAGTGTTTTTCTCTATTCATTAAAAAATAAAACTTCTCAAAAAAACCCCCAAAATTAATCCTAATATAATTTTGACATTATAAATTAAAAAAATTTATCTATTTTGAAAAAATAAATTTCTATAAGTGTGTAAAATTAATTTTAAGATTGTTCATAGAAGGACATAAAAGGCAGTTGATTTGAGAAAATAGTATTTTTAATCATATAATGATTTTCAAAAAAATTATGTTTTTCATTATCAATATGTTTTATTTATAAAAAACCATTATAAAAAATATTTTAAAAGTATATATTACTATTTATATTCTTATGTTTAATAGCTAGGTCATACCCATCTTATTTAAATAATTATAATAATTAAATAGTGTTTTGTGGAAACGCGTTGTTGTGTGTAACGTACACCAATTCAATGTTGCATGTAGAAAAATACAAGTTCATTCCATGTGAAAGGAATTTTTGATTAAGTGATATGAAATACATCAATGAAAATTAATTTATTCAGAAAAAAAGGTGACAAAAACTCAGGGTGTCACATTCTCCCCCTCTTAAAATAAATTTTAACCTCAAAATTCATCATTATAATACAAAAAATTGGGATAATTATGCATTATTGTATCCTCAAGTTCCCACATAACTTCCTCTAACTAGTGATTTCTCCAAACAAATTGACCAGCTGAGTAGTCTTGTTTTGGATAGCTTTCTCTATATGATCCAGCATTTCCACTGGTTGTTCTTCATAAAAGATATCCAAATCCAATTGTATGACCTATGAATTCAATACATATAAAGGGTTAGGTATGTACTTAATCAAGAGATATACATGGAACACATCATGGACTTGAGAGAGATTTGGAGAAAGTTTAAAGAGATTTTCTCCTATCCCGATACGAGCATGAATTTTAAAGGGACTGATATATCTAGGTCTTAGATTCCCTTTCTTCTCAAATCTCATAACATTATTCCATGTATAAATTTTTAGAAATTATTTCTAAACAACACCAAATTATAGATCACACTTTCGGTTATCAGCATAAATTTATTACTGACTTTATGTTGCCATGACATGTTTTTGAATGGTTCCAACCTTCTCAACCATCTCTTAAACAATATCAGGTCCCAATAGATTTCATTCTTCAACTTCATCCCATCATGTTGGAGCTCTATATGTTTTACCATATATGGATTCATATGTTTCCATTTTAATTATTGAGTGAATGAAATTTTTGTAAGAATACTGAACTAGAGGAAGGTGTTGATACCAACCACCTTTGAAATCCAGAGAACAAGATATCAACATATCCACTAGGGTTTGAATTGTTCTTTCAGAATAACTATCCATCCAAGGATGATAAGCAGTGTTGAACATCAATTCTGTGTCAAGTACTTTCTAAAGACTTCTCCATAATTTCGAGTTAAAACTTGGGTCCCAATCAGATACAATAGAATGTGGTACTCCATAAATCCTTACCACTTCCTTAATGTATATCCTGGAAAGATGATCCTGATAGGAGTCTTCTCTGACAGAAATGAAGTGTGATGACATAGTAAGGTGACAGAAAACCACCCATATAGCATACCCTTTATACATTTTTGGGAGTCCAAGAACAAAATCCATGGTGATGTTCTTGCATTTCCATTCTAGTATGGGTAATTGATGCAACATCCCCGTATATTTTTGTCTTTCAACCTTAACTTCCAGGTATACCAAGCACTGAGATAGAAACTCTACAATATATCTTTGTATTCCATCCCACCATAATTATTCATTCATAACTGTAGTTTGGTTAAGAAGTTGGTCATGCCAACCCCTCTATCCAATTCCTATAAGAAAGTATCATGAAATAAAAAGAGTAATCTAGGGATTTATAGGGAAAAGGAGATTTTTAAACCTCTAAAGGGAACTACGAAAAACTTCTTAGTACCCATGACTTTCTCATGGGTAGGATTAGCTGAGGAAGAAGATAAGAAGTAAGTTCATTCATCTAAAGGATGCAAAATGGATAAATCAACTGACGAGTCTTGGATTCTTTCTCTTTCAACAGGGGTGCTTTCCACAGCCTTCTCATATCAACTTGAGGATTATCTCCCTGATAGTATCTCCTATAATATCAATACCACCATTAAATTCGAGGATTCATTGAATATAATAGAAATAATTATAATACTATGGAAAATATAGGGGGATTAGGTGAATTAGTGGAGACTAAAGGAGGATCATAGGTACCTCCCAAAGGCACAACTGACTCAGTATAAAAGTAGCATACTATGTAGAATAAAGGGGGAGAAGGTAAATTGGACACCTCTATCCATACACCAATGAGAGAGGATATCAGTTTCTCTAATAAATTCCACATTTTTTATGGTTCTAAGATACACATAATAGTTATACACTTCAAAAAGGTATAGGAAATCCGAAAATACAAAAGGAAAATTGAGAGGAATGAAAAACGGTGACTCACCTACAAACTAAAACCCAAATGAGGATTCCTTTTTGGAACTTCCATGGTATATCTAACCCTGGCATGGAAGGTTCCCATGGGATCCTTGGAGATAGATATAAACCTTAGATTATTGTTATTTCTTAACCAACCATTATTTCTTTAAGTCAAACTACCTTATTCAACATTATAGGTTAATCTATACTAGGTGTTTCTCATACTGCTTCATATTTTGATAGAATTTGGATATTGGTCCACTGTAGGGTTGAAAAACCTACTATTATACACAATAATAGTCGAATTTTCACCTACATCTTTGGAATATTGTGACAAAAAATCTAATACACAAATTTTTATGCTCATAAAAGTTATATGGATAGAATAATTATTTGGATTAAAATCAAGGATTTTTCCAATGGAATCATGGATCTATAGACCATAATTAGTGAATTTAATTCTATTATTCATGTGGTTGAAAAGATGGGTCCAGTTTATAGCACTATTTATATGTGGGACTTCAGATCTTGTGTTGATGATGCTGGACTAACTGAAATCAATCTTTTTGGGAAAATGTTCACATGGTACAAGAGACATCTTAATGGTGTGAGGGAAAGAAAGATAGATAGAGTTTTTTTTCAATAATGAACTGCTTGAAAATTGGAAATCAATATCATGTGTCACCCTAGAAAGCCACAATTTTGACCATCACCCTATATTGGTTAGTTATATTGAAAATGAAGAATTCAACCACATCCCTTTAGGTTCAACAACGCGTGGGCTGCACTACCTGAGTGCACCAAAATTGTTCAAGACTCTTGGATCTCAAATGAAAGAAAATAAAACCCCTTAGTCTGTATTTCAAAGCTCAAATTTTTCAAGGTACGACTGTAGAAATGTATAAAGGTTAAATTCTGTTCTCTTGACTTAGAAATTAATTCCATGGAATTCTATTTACCGAGATTCAAGAAGATATTACCATGAGAAAGTTTTCTTTCGATCCTTCCCATGAAGCTGAGGTAAATAACAAGTTGCAAAATCTCATCACACTTAGGGACAACATCAATAAGGACCTTATTAAAGTATACTGTCTAGATGATGGTGACTAGAACAAAAAAAATACATGATTTGAAAATGACTCAGAGGGTAAGTGGTCCTCTCTCCTTACTCAAGGATTGGGATTGAATTATTGAGGAAAGATTGGAGCTCTCAAATCATGTTTTTGATCTTTACATAAATTTCTTTAATGTTCCATCATGGAATACGGTGCTAAAGTAAAATATTGTTCCCAAGATCATTAATAAGGAAGATAACTCATTTCTCATTCCTTTTCCTTGGGACATTAAAATCAAGGAGGTAGTCTTTGGACTTAACAAAGATAGCTGACCTGGACCGGATGGCTTAACCAACTTATTCTTACCATACTTTTGGGATATTATACAAAATGAAATTTTTAATATTGTAAATAATTTTTCCTAGGGAGGATCCTTCAACCAAGGGTTAAATGCTCAATTCATTGCTCTGATTCTTAAACTAGAGAATTCCAGTGATATAAGTCAATTCAGACATGTGAATCTTATGAACATAATTCATAAAGTCATCACAACATTACCTTCCAACTAAATTTCTTGAGTCTCAGATAGAATCATATCATTTAATCAATTTTTTTGAAAGGAAGGATCATTCTGGACTTTCTTCTCACTGCCTTAGAATGTTTCAACCTTTTTTAGAAGACCAACTGGGGTGGAAAAATTCCCCCCAAACAAGACATCAAAAAATAATTTGACATAGTGGACTGGAATTTTATAAGTATTTCGCTCCATAGTTTTGGCTTAAATCTATAGTTTATCCACTGGATTATATCTCTATTTGGATCTTCACACATCTCTATTCTTATTAATGGGACCCTGGAAGGGTACTTTAAATGCTCCAGAGAGGTTAGATATAGATACCATATTTCAACTATTATTTTTTCTATTGTCAAGGATTACTGAAGTAGACTTTTTCATCACATGGTGGAAATGGGTGAAATAGATACCATCAAAGAAGCCCAATGAATCGTTCCCCCTATCACTTTTTTTTTATGAAATTATAATTTTTAATCATGGTGGTAGGTAGAATATAAAAAACATAAAAAATTCTCGCTCGCACTATGAATTTTTTTCTAGCCAAGAAACAAATTATAGTAAGTCATTCATATAAATTGGAAATAACTTACTTACCTCAATAAAAAGCTCCATTATAAAAAAAATTGGCATAATAGAAGGCTCAATACCCTTTATTCACCTTGGTGTACCAATTTTTTGGGGTAAGCTTCAAGATTCTAATTTTTATAATGTTTTGAGTCAAATTAGAATGACACTTTCATCCTAGAAAGGCAAGTCACTCTTGATGGATGGAAGAATTTTTCTTGTTAAGAATGTTGTGGTCTAAAAGCTGGTTTATTATTTCATGGTTTATTTTTATCCCTATTCTATCATTAAAATAATAAATTTTATGTTGACTATTTATTTGGAGTGGAAATTTTAAAGAAAGGAAGATATTAACGAAACCTTGGAAGAAATGTTGTATGACCCAATCTATAGGTGGTCTTGTCATCAAGAACCTGCAACTATTCAACCAATATCTCCAGGAACAATTTATCTTTTGGTTAATAAATAAGAAATAAACCTTTATAGAGTTCCCTAGAGAAAGATTATTAGAAAAAATTATTACTGTTAAGAAACATTACATAGAATAGTCAATTTGGAGTAGCTTGAGATCTGTTTTCCAGAAAATTTACATCCATCCTCATTGACTGGTGAGCATGAATTCTTATCTCAATTTCTGGAATGTAAACTGTATTGGAGAACCCTTAATAAATCATAATATCTCCTTGAGTATCAATCAGATAATTCTAATCAAATATCAATTGGATTATATTGAATTTCTTCTTGAACACGTTACTTTGGCTGTTGTAATCATGGGTTTATTAATCAGGATGACATGCTGATATTGGAGTAGCACACAAATGGTCAAATTGATGCCATAGATTTGTACAAATACATGCCCCAAGGTGATCAAAATTCAATAGGTCTCTTTAACAAGAAATTTATTTCCCCTTCACGATTCATCTTACTATGGATGGTATCACTCAACAAGATTCCAGTTGATAGAAACCTGCAATGTGTTGGTATCTCCCATTTCTCCAACTGTGCACTTTTTCATCAACATTGGGAGGACGTCGACTATATTTTCTTGTCTTGTAAAAATGTTTCATCTCTATCGAGGATTGTTTTTGAGATTTTTGAGACACACATACCCCAAGCTACTCTGCTACTACATTTTCTGTCTGAAATTCTTTTACTACAGTTCTCCAAAAATATTTCTATTCTCTTTAAGGTTGCTTATGAAGAATCTATTAATGATTTTTGGAAAGGTATAAATAGATCCATAAATTTTCATACATTATTTAACATTAATCATGCAATAGACACTGTAATTACACCCACTCAAGATACTAAATCTATGCACAAGTAATGTGGTAAAAAATTGGTAAGGGACCATAAAATCCGAAAATTCTGGAACCTTGTAGGTAATTTATCTAAACCTTCAGGAAATATTGAGGTTTTCTAGTCTCCACCTTTTTTTGGCTGGTTAAAGTGCAACATGGATGGTGCCTCTAGAGGAAATAGAGGCCCGTCGGGATATGGGATCATTTTTTGTGACCATAACAATGATGTTGTGGAGATATTATATGGTTCTTGTGGTCATGTCACTTCTCTAGAAGTTGAAATGATATGACTTATAAGGGAATTAAATATTGTTTTGCAAAGATTTTGGACCAAAATATGGTTTGAATGTGACTCCACCACCATTGTTCAAGACATTAAAATGGTAATGATACATCTCTCATGGAATATGACTATAAATTGGGTAAAGTTTCTAGAGAATCTTTCTTCATTGAACTATATCATCACTCACATATATCAGGAATCCAACTGCATTATTTAGAGTCTCTCAAATAAAGGTTTTACAGAAGAGGAATGCATATTCTATACTACTCTCCCTTGTAATAGTTTTTCTAGATTTCTTAAGAGATAAATGTAAAATTCCTACTTTCAGTCTCTTGTAACTTTTCTTTTACACTAATAAAGAGCCTATGATCCCAGCTTTCATAAAAAATTTAGTGCTATGAGCTCCCTCTTCCAATATAGTATGGAATGAATACATGCATTGTTCATGAACCTTATCATTCCATCTTGATCAAGGTAAAACTTAAGAGAATTTCTATCCTTCTTTTGCAACTCCACATATTCCTTCTTCACCTCTTTAATCATTATAAGGATTTTGGGTTTAACATTCAATTGAGAAAGATAAACTTTTCCCCTTACATCAATATTTCTAGATCCATCCCTTAAAAATCCAAAAATATCAAATCTTTTGTATTCTGCATCATGGAAAATATAGCATTATCCCTTAAACTCAAATCATTGCCCACCGTGTTTTCTTTTCCAGGGTGGTAATGTATTGAGCAGTCTTAATCTTTTATCAGATCTGACCATCTTCTCTAGAGAATGTTCAAATCATTTTGTGTGAATACATATTTCATGCTTTTATTATTGGTATATATATCACACATTGCACCAAAAATATATATCATCCATATATTTAATTAAAAAATTTCCTCATCTAACTCTAAATCATGAGTTGGGTAATTTTTCTCATGAATCTAAAATTATCATAGGGCATAAGATATAACCTTATTGTTATGTATAATAAAACTTTCTAATCCTTTATTGGATGGATCAATATAGATTACAAAACCTTCACCACTATTGGGTAATTTAAGTACAAGTACGCTGATAACCTTCTATTCAGTTTCATGAAATTCTCCTTACATTCATCTATCCACAGGACCTGAAAACCCTTTTGAGTTAACTTGGTTAGTGGATTAGATTATTGTGATAAATTATCCACAAACCATCAATAATATCCATCTAAACCAAGAAATATGTGAATCTCAGTTACTGTGGTTGGTCTAGGTCAGCATTCAATTTCCTCCTTCTTTGATGGATCTATTTCTATACCTTCTATTGTGATTATATGACCCATATATGAAACAGTTTTATGTAATAATTCACAATTTGTAAATTTTTCATTTAGTTTCTCTTTACTTAGGGTCTTTAGTAAAATCATTCAGTGGTCTTCATGATATTACTTTCACTTAGAATATATTATAATATTATCTATAAAGACTATCGAAAACTTATCATGGTAATCTCTAAAGACTCTAATAATATGATCTATGAAGATAGAAAGGTTATTAGTAAGACTGGACGACATCACAATATACTCAAAGTGTCCATACCTTTTAAAGAATGTCATTTTGGGTATATCCTCCTTCTTGAACCTCAATTGATGATATCTAAAATGAAGGTAAATCTTGGAAAATTATTGATCTCCATGTATTTGATCAAACAAGTCTCAATATGGGGAATAGGACACTTTTTCTTGATTTTGATCATGTTAAACTCCCTATAATCAATGCAGAGTCACATTGATCAATCTTTATTCTTCCCAAAAATAATTGATGCACCATAAGGTGACACACTTGGGTGAATTTATCCCTTATCAAGTTTTTCCTAGAGTTTCTTCTTAAATTCCTACAAACCAATTGGGTCCAATATATAGGGAGTCTTTAAAATTTGTTTAAAACCATGTATGAGATCTATAGAGAACTCCAATTTAGCTTTTTTGAAAACTGGGAATTTTCTCTCCAACCATTCGAGATAAACAACCCTTTTGAATGGGAATTAATTTCCATACTCTAAATTTAGTCACCATAGGATTTTCATACTTATAGACACATTGATAGATGATAATAGGTTGGTTTAAAATATAAAACATAACTTCCCTTCCTTAAAAAATGATGTGGTATTTATACAAAGAAAGATAATTCATACCTAAGATGACATAAAATTATACCATAGGAAGAAATAAAAGATTTGTAGGAAACACATTCCCACAAAATTGAATCTGAGAGGAATCATAGACTTGAGATTAAATCTGTATACCATTAGGGGTTGGCACTGATAATTCCACATCTAATCATTTAGGTGTAATCTTAACACCCTTAGAAAATTTTATATGAATGAAATAGTTGGTAGATCTTAAATCAAATAAGATATTATAAATTCTAGAGTGGATAGTGAGTATACCTTTCACCATGTTTTTATTGCATCCCTCATCAGAAATAGTGATCGAATTATATTTCACCTTGACCCTTAGCTTAAGAGGTTGCTAACATCAGTCATCATCACTAGCCCTTCGGTTTGGGAACTGGTTAGAATTATTCACATTCTTCTTACACTTTTATCATTGAATCATAGAGGGTGAATTATGGGATTCTTTCTCTCCATTTACACCATTAAATGAGTTTTTCCTATCACTTTAGAAATCAAAATCTCGATGGACTTTATTTCCACGCTTAAAACATTTATTAAACCCCTTAAGAAAATTTTCTCTATGCTTCGTTCCACACTTAGAGCATAAAGGAAAGCTCCTATTTTCCTCCTTATGGTTTTTATATTTCCCTTTAAACTCTATATTCTTTTTCTTTTCAAAACCACGAGATTGGTGTGTGATTAAAGCCTCCATTTTAACTTTGATTTCACATTGCTCAATATCTTAGTAGCTAGTAATGTCTATTATGGACAACACCCATATAAACCATGGATTTAAGCTAATGGAGAACCTATTGAATTTACTTTTTAGTTGTATTATAATTCCCGAAGAATACCTAGAAAGTCTCATAAAATTAACCTCATAGGTATTGGTAGATTCATCATCCCTTTACTTCAACTCAATGAACTCTTTCTCTATATTTTTATGAATAATCTATGGAAAGTACTTATTGGAAAATAAGTTCTTTAAATCATCCCAATCCATGGATTCAATTTCATCTTGATGCCACATATTTTAAATTAGAGTCCATGAATGGTCTTCTTCACAATCTAACCAATAAATATCCAGAATAAATTTCTCATGCACCAAACATAGGGGAGGGATAATATATTTTCAGTAGAACTGATCCATTGTTCTGTAATAAGTGGATCATAAGACCCACTGAAATACTATGGATGTTTCCTCAAGAAATACTCAATAAAAGTTTGTTCTCTATTTTTCTCTTTTGGATGTCCACCATGATTCCTAACATGATAAAGTTGTGTGAGTATAGAAACAAGATTTTTCATTCCAACTCTCATAGCATTCAGTTGATCAGGAGGACAATCATTGCATTTTCCATAAAAATCACCATTAACATGGTTCCATCAAGTTCTATCCATTGACTAAAACCAAAATTATATAGTAAGAAATAGTTATCATAATGAGTAACCACATAATCATGAAAAGTAACTAAGAGGATGTCTAAATTATGACATCTTACTTAATCTATGACACCTCAGTTTCATCCTAGTTTATTCGTATCCAACTTATATTTAAATCCATCGTGAATGTTCAGGAATATTTTATGAATTCCTAAAGCATATCCCCCAGTAGTGTCAGACTAGGTGGGAAGCAAGACCCATTTTCGTGTACCATGTTACAATCAAGTCAGTCCTGACACACCTTTTAAGAGTTATTACCCCTAGGTACATTTATTCTAGATCCAAATCTAGTTTTAATATCTAGACATGAATGTATTTCTAGGAAACCACTCACTCCATCTTTAACCAAAAATTCTAGGACATTTTCCTATACTTTTTCTTATCCTTGGAAATATCCTTAGACATTTCATTAAGATTCTGCCTAAGGTTTTCTCATCTTAGTTTCTAGAGGATAAAAAAAACATTCTCTAATACCAACTATAGTGACCCTCGATTTTAATACATTAACATTACATTACTTTTTCATAATACATAATACATTACACAAATGAACTCCCAAAGATTGTATTAGTCTAGTGTATTAGGAAACATGGAAACATAAACACCGATACAGGTGTGATACATTATCTCCCATGAGATTCTTCTTGAATAGAACCCTTTATAGACACATCAAACACAAAACATATCTTCATAACCTCGGTGAAATGAAACTTAAAAAGGTATGATCTCATACGCTCAATAAGGGTAAACAAGGGAGAAATATAAACATAATCATGAGATTAAGGGTATAAGAACAAGATCATGAAAATAGAAGATCATACCGAGTATATGAAAGATCATAAATAGGATCATGGAATAAATATTGGACGTTCTTAAGACAGGAATCATAAGGAAATAAATAACATGATCCATGAAAGAATAACATAGGAAGAAAACATGGAAATGTGGTAGACACGTAAATATATAATTATGATTTCCCTAGTAGTCAAGGCATTACTGCCAATCCCATCTTGGTAGTATGGGTTCACTTCCCATACCATATTGGTAGTCATGGTTCTCTCCCATGATAATCTTAGAGGACAAATTCCTTTATGTCTATCTCTTAAGATATAAATCTTTACCTAATGCATTATAGGGAGATATAAGTCCCACCCATCTCATAATGAAATCATACATACATGTTCCACAAGATCATAAACAATCATTTCATAACCCATGAAATTAAATTAGTATCTTAACCATGTAATAGTATAATAACCTATAGAAAAGATACAATTTTCATAACAATTTCATCAAAGAATAAACCATGAAAAAAAGCAGGTTTCATAAGATTATAACTTGTGAAAGATAATAGTATTTCATAAACATAATTCCATAAAACATAAACCATTTATAGAAAGAATATGAATGGATCCTATGGATCATTTTCCATAAAGGCATGAGTCACACCAATGGATGTCATCATATATGGGAAATCGTTTGGAACGATCTTTTAAAAAATTTGAGTAAAATATTATTTCTTATGTTAAAACATTTTGTTTAATAAATTTTTCATGAAATATTAAAAAAACATTAAAAAAAACCTTAAAAGATTATATGGGAAGCCTCGGGTCATTATAACATGATGAAAGTGAAAAAATCCATTCACATTGTATAAGTTAAAAAGAAACATTATTATCATACTTTTTCCAAAAATGTAAAAAATTACCTCATTAGGAAAAAGAAATAATGATTATTTTCACACATGGTTAAAAATGAATTTAAATAATTGTAAAATAATTTCAATAATATTTTGGAAAATGTTTTTATGGAAAATTTACATGGAGGATAAATATTCCCTAACATATACATATGTATAAAAAATCATGAATAATAATAAATATTTTGAAATTAACCCTTACCTTATGTATGATTTTCATCGTACGTATCTAAAACTCCTACATAATGGATTAAAGAATGTAATTAACTTATTATAGAATGATATTAATATGTTATCATATATGATCATATTATTACAAATTTATTAAAAATATTTCATTATTGCTCTTCTTTCAGGTGTTAACTGCTTCCTTTTATTATACATTTGTTTTAATATAAGTCCTTGTTTATGAAGAAAGGATATAGTTATGTAATTTACAAAATAATATTAATATAATATATAAAATATTTATTAATTATGTACATTTATATAATCATTATTTTTTGGTAATCATGGATAATGAATCGCATCATGTCGTAGAGATGGCAGGCCGTACGTACACATAAGCGACAATATCATTCCCTTAATTATGAAATGGCATGTGAGTGGATGGAATATGTTTTGTTATATAATCAATATAATGTTATAATTATAATATATATTCATTATTTCCATCATTATACCCATCCAAATAAAGTGGTGATTAAAAAAAGACTACACCACAGTGTGGATACGGTAGGTCGTGCGTACGCATGGGTGATGATTTTGTTTTTCATGGTATAGATTAAAGGTGGAATATGGTTGTTCCATAATCACAACAATATGTAATAATATATTTTATAATATATTTACTAATTTTTAGTATAAAACAAATTAATATTAAGTATAATAAGAAACAATTTTGAAAGAGTTGATAAGAAGATTTCCTCTTCTTCGACGATCTCCCTTCAGATCTCCTCTTAAGGACACTGGAGTTGGTATTTTGAGAATAAACGAACCTCTATAATGTTAATATGGAAATTAATAAGTTAAATATTTAGTTTTTTTTCTAGATAAAAGGCTCATTGTGTTGTAAGGAGGTGACATAGGTGGTACCTTTATATAAGAGAGGGAAGGGGCACTCTTGGAAACTCTCAAAATATTAAATTATTATAAATTGATTTTTGATTTCAAATAGCTAAAATGTGAGTTATTTTAAAGTTAATATGATTATGAGGTTAAATAATATCAACCAGTGATTTTATAAATGTTTGGGTCACAATATTAACCTTATCTTTTGGATTTAACGCTTAGTTAAACCCTTTATCTTTTACCATGACAACATAGCTTTTTTACTATTTAGGGTTAATATAGTTACTATAATATGAAAAAAGAACCCCAAATTGATCATTAATGAAATATTGAATCTTATTATATTCATTTGGATGAATTTTATGTTTTTAAGATTTTTTATATCATTTGATATAATATTATTTATTTTAATGTATCATTTACATCAATTTTTATACTATTCAATATTTCTCTTTTTAAAAATATCCTTCCAAAATGATACCTTAAAACCATCACTTATAATTTAAAAATAATATGTAAAATATATCTATAAAACGTTTAGATGTCATTAATAATTTTAAATTATATTACTTTTATTGTTTTTAAAATAATTTATTTGATATTTCCATCAGTTAATCAATTATTATATCATCATTATACAAGAATTTAATTAAATTAGTTATTCTCTAAAAATTAAAAAAATATCATGATGAATATAAATTTATTATATTTCAAATTATAATTTATTGTAGAATTTATATTTAGTATATCTCTATATTAAAAATTATTTACTTATTAAAAGTATGAGTTTGACATTTTTAACTTGTCTTTAAATAAAATTTAATAAATTTCATATTCTTACCCAAGTGGCTTAAAGGGTTATAATTTTGTCATAAGGATATTTTTTGTCGAAACCCAATCATCAAATTAAACTAGGAAAAGTTTTAGGGTAATTTTATAATATTATTTTTACCTTTAATTACATGATTTATTATTAACCATGGTAAATAAAAATTTAATAAAGTTACTATTCATAATATCAAAAAAAATTAAGTTGATCCTATTAGAATAAAAATATAATAATGATTAAAATATTTTATTTTTACTTTTCAAGATTCAATCCACAAAATTTGAAAAATTAAGATTAATTTTAATCCAGCGGATGTGGTGAGAAGGAGGGTAAAAAGAACGTTTAAAGTTCAATAAGTTTTTACATGTAATTTAAATTTAAAAAATGAGTCTAAATACCTAAATTGGATTAATATGTGTATAATATAACTATTATGACCTTCATAAATCAATTTAAAACATAATAATTATTTAAATTAAAATCCGGTTTTTAACTATAATGTAGTATTTTTCACTATTCATCAAAAAATGAAACGTCTCAAAAAAATCCCAAAAAAATCACCATAAGCTAAAATTTTCATTATGAATTCAAAAATGATGTTTTTTATCAAATTAAATTTCTATAAGTGTCTAAAATTAATTTTACTACTTTTCATAGAAGGACATAAAAAGCAGTTCAATTGTGATAATAGTTTTTTAAAACATATAAAGACATTACCAAAAAAATATTTTATCATTATCAATAATTTTATTTAAATAAAACCATTATAAATAATATTTGAAAAGTAGTTATTACTATTCATATAAATAATTTTAATTTATAGTTCATAAATAACTAATTTAAATAATTATAATAATAAAATGATGTTTTGTGCAAACTCGATGTTGTGTGTGACGTACACCAAGTCTGTGTTGTATGTAGAACAAGACAAGTATGTTTTGTGTGAAAGTAACATTTGATTTAGTGCAAAGAAAGGCATTAATGAAAATTAATTTATTCGAAAAAAAGTTCACAAAAACACAGGGTGTTATACTAAGGCCTCTATAATGTATGTTTGGATGTTAGGAAGGGATTTGGGTAGATCATGGCCAAACCAAAATGGTTTTTAAGTGTGAGGAAATGAGAATAAGTTGTTCCCTTTTATAACATAGGGGAGGGGCACACATGGAATTCATTTAAATATTAATTTAATATAAATAAATTTGGATATCCAAATGCATAAAAATTGATATGATTTGAATATAAGATAACTATGTGTTGAAATAATATCATTTGATAATTTTTATACAAGTTTATAACATACTATTACCCTTATCTTTTTCTTTTTACTTCTCATTAACCTTTGCACACTTACCATGACAATAAAGTTTTTTACTCTTTGTGGGTCAAGATTTTTATTATAAATAGACAAAAATACCTTAAATGTACCATGGTTGATATTTTCACCAATATCATAAAAACATTGATGATTATATTATTTTTAGAAATTTTATATCATTTAATCAAATATTATTTCCATAAAATATCAAGGATGTAATTTTATAACTATTCATTTAATTTGACATTTATAACATCAAGATAAAAATCAAAATTCAAATAAAATCTTTTAATACATCCCTAAAATGTTATTTTTTATCTATAAAATTCATGTTTAATACTAATTCTTTCAAATTATACTATTTTTAATATTTTTAATATCATTTATTTTACTTTTTCATTAATTGAATAATTATTACATCAGAATTATGTAATTCATTAAGGTAATTATTTATTCACAAAAATTTTAAAATAATTTTACATGATGAATATAATTCTTTTATATTTCAAAAATATATTTTTAAATGAACATATACTCTATTTATACCCATGTTAAAAATATTATACTTATTAAAAACAAGAATGGGACTTTTTTTACTTTTCTTTATATAAAATATTATAATGGTTATAATCACATCTAAATGGGAAAAAAGGAAATATATTCTAAATTTTGATGATAATGGACTATATATAATCATCCAATAAAATTTATATAAGTTTTAGGGTTATTTTGTAGTCCTTATCACTTTATTTTCAACTTTTATTACCTGATTTACCCTTTACCGTGGGAACAAAATTACTATGATTACTATTCATAATGACTAAAAATAAAAGGTAAATATTTTCCAAAATTATAGATCATAATTAAAAATATGGAATATATTTTTCAATATTAAAAATAAAGAAGTGGAATAATTTAATTTAATGTTAAATCAACAATATGCAGTGATTTTTTTTTTCAGAAATGCCATTTTAATTATAAAAATGATTTTATACTAAATTCATTTTTAAAATTCATTATAAAGACTATAATTGTAATTTTATTAAATAATACTAACTAATTAATTTTTAAAACATATTAAAATAGAATTTTACTTTGTAAATACTTGAAAATAAAATGTAATTTTCAATAAACATCTATACACTCAATATTTATTACAAAATAAATATTTTTAGAAAATTATGAAAAAAATTATCCAAATATAATTTTGCAATGATGAATAAAAAAGAAATTAATATTTTCAAATATGAAATTTTATTATTTAGAAATCAATCTTTTAAAAAACTATATAATTGTTTAAAATACAATTTGGTTAGAAATAAAACATTTTCCTTTTCACTAAAAAATTACATAATATTTTATAATGAATGTAAGTCTATGTTCTCTAAATAATTAATGATTTATCCTAACATTAACTAGTCTTTTACATTCTTCCCCCTTATGGAAATTTTGTCCTCAAAATTTTTTTCAATTTTTAAATAAGTGGGCATGCCTTTTCCTAATATAATTTTTAGACTACCATGTTTCTTCTTCAACAATATGGTTTTTACACAAAACCTTAACCTGGTGAATTACCTTATTCCAAAATACTTTATCTCTATTGTAAAGTACCTGAATAAGCTATTCCTCACAAGGCTATTCCAACTGAACTACCTTAGGGATCAAAATATGAGATGAATTTAACACATTCTTTCTTAATATCGAAACATGAAAAACATTGGGTACCAGAGATAAACTCTGAGGCAAGGATACTTAATAAGTAATTGATCCAACATTCTCTAAGATTTCATATGTTCCAATAAACCATGTACATGGATTCCCCTTTTTACTAAAACGCATTAAAATATTCCATTCAGATACTTTATGAAGAACATGATTACTTATATCCAAAGAAAGAACTTAACTCATGTTATCCAAATAGCTTTTCTTCCCAATCTAAGTTGTCCTCATATATTATAGAATTACCTATGCTATATCAACCATTTTGACTACCAATTTTGGTTTCATAAACATTATTTCACCTAATTCATCACAAAAATATTGATTCTGGTATCGCTTTCCATATAATGACTCAAAAGGTGTCTTCTATAAACTGGAATGAAAACTATTATTATAAGAAAACTCAACTATTGAAAGATATTGATCCCAACTTCTCTAGTAACCCATTTAATAAGAAAAAATCATGTCATTAGAGGTATGAATTGTTTGTTTATACTATCCCTCATACTTATGATGAAAGGTTGTACTGAAATTTAATTCAATTCCTAATGACATTGGATGCCCCTTCCATTAATTTTAATTGAACCTAGGATCATGATTAAATATAATGGATAGAGTAATTTAATGTTACTTGACTCTCTCCTTTGGTTATAGTTGAAAAATATTATCCAAATACATTTTATCTTTAATGGGAAGTAAATGTACATATTTATTTAATCGATCAATAATAACCCAAATCACAGTATTACCTCAAGAATTCATTGGTAATCCAACCACAAAATCCATGGAAATATTTTCCTATTTCCACTATGGCACTAGAAAAGTATAAAGCATCCACTTTGGAAATTTTTATTCTACTTTAACCTATTATCATGACCAAAATTTCATGGTAAGGTCTACAATATCTCTTTTCATTTCATCCAACCATTAATACTCCCGAAGTTCTCTGTACATCTTAGTGCTTCTTGGATGAACAGAAAAATGGGATCTTGAGCTTCACTCAATATTTATTTCTTCAACTGGAGGCATGAATAATCTATTTTAAAATATGATAAATCCTTCTTTATCGATATTAAATTCAGATAAATTACCCTTCTTAACTAATTCTACCATTTCCTATAACTCACGATCTTCTTTCTAGTATTTCTTAACACCTTTTAAAATAGATGGTTATACCGACAACAGAAATAAAATAGTGGATTCTCCTACATCAATAACTTCTCAAAAAATCATTAAATTTTTAACCAAAGGGTCATTTTCTAAATGAAACATGGTTAATGATTCATTATTTTTCTGAATCAAAGAATTAGCTACATTTTTTTCTTTTATAGGATGGTAATGTTCTTTAAAATCGTAATCTTTGATTTTTTTTCCAATCATATTGTCTTCCTTGTGTTCTAATCTTTTTGAGGGAATATATACTTAAATATTTTGTGATCAGTATATATCTCATACTATAATCTATATAACTGTTTAACAATAATTTTTAAATAAAATTTTAGTGCATATAATTACAGATCTTGAGTAGGATAATTTAACTAATGAGGTCTCATTTTCCTTAAAACATAATAAATTACCTGATTATTATGCATCAGGAGAAAACAAATACCCTTCAAATAAGCATTTTTATAGATGAAAAAATCGCTATTTTTGGAGGAAAATCAAAAAATGAATCATTCACCAATATAATTGTTAGTTCCTAAAAAAATACTTGAATTATTTTTCTTATATGAATTTAACTCCTTTTCGAGTTAAATTAGTCGGTTTCTTACTCAATTGAGAAATATTTTCAACAAATAGCTAGTAATAACCAGATAATCCAAGA
Source organism: Viscum album (assembly GCA_963277665.1). Lineage (NCBI taxonomy): Eukaryota > Viridiplantae > Streptophyta > Magnoliopsida > Santalales > Viscaceae > Viscum > Viscum album. The sequence continues at coordinate 1,916,011,261 of OY728155.1, forward strand.
AAACAATGAATCATTGTGACATTTTTTAGTATTTTCCACTCGTCAACATCATTAGTTTTATAAAGGTAAACAATTATTCCATATTTATAACCAATATAACCAATGAAAGAAAAATATTGAAACTTAAATTCACATTTACTAGATTTTCCGTATATCTTATTTTCTTATGAGGTTTGAAAAAAACCCTTAGGTTTCTTTATTGATCCTAATGAATTTTAGAATATACCAATATATCATCAATAAACACAAACATATCCAATTACCCATGGAAAACTCTATTCATTATATCTATAAATACACCTAGTGCGTTAGAAAATACAAAGTGCACAACTATAAACGCATAGATTCCAAATCTAGTATGAAACACGGTCTTGGGAACATCTGCATCCTTCACCTTCAAATGATGATACCCTAACATGAGATCAAACTTCAAAAATTTTTGTGCTTCCAGGATTTGATCAAACAAATCATCAATATTAGGAAAAAGGTTACTTGATATTAACAATGATGTTATTCAAGGCTCTATAATTAATAAAAATTTCCATTTAACCATATTTATTTGTAATAAATAATACAGGATCACCTAATGGTGAATTTCTAGGATGAATAAAACCTTTATCTACAAACTCCTACAATTTATTTTTCAATTATAAAAGTTCTACATGATCCATTCAATACAGGGTTTTGAAATAGGATTGGCATTATATACTAAATCAATAGTGAACTCAACATCTCAATCTAGAATAGAACTTACTAAATTATCAAGAAAATCATCTATATATTAATTAACTTCTAGAACATCCCTAATTTTAACAATATAATTCATTCCAAAAATATGTACTAAGTAATGTTCACTATCATTTCAAATCAATTTCTCAGCTTCTTGATATTTTATCATTGGTATGAAATCATTAAACAAACCATTATTGGATTTTAAATCTATTTTGTAATGATAAAATTAATTCTAATACATACAAAAAAATAATATCAAACTCTACCATGGAAAGTTCAACAAGATTTTTTGGAAAGAACATTCCATTAAAAACAATAGGAATATTACTATAAATCTTATTTTCTTTAATATTTTTTCCAAGAGTTTTCACAAAAAGTTCTATAATACATTTATGAGGTGATAATCCCTATTTACTAGAAAATTTATTATAAATTAAAGAACATGAATATCTAGTGTCAAACAAGCTACTGGCATAATTCAAATAAACTAGTAACATGCTTGTCACTAAATCATTTAATGGCCCAAAATCAACCATAGTAGTAGAAAAATAATTTTACATACCCTTTTTCTGTCAATATTAGTGGTTTAAATCTAGAGATACTAATTACAGCTGAACATTATCATAATGTCCCAACTCTTTATAATTAAAGCATTATTCCAATGTATTTTTATTATTTTTATAATCATTTTACTTATTTTCATGATCCATGTTTCCAAAATTTTCATATTGGAAGAACTTCAAAGATTTAATAAGACATTCCCTAGGGTGGTTTTTTACCACACTTATCATAAAATGGGAACTTTATTTTCTTAGATCTATTTTTCTTTGATAAATGATTCTCCATTTCCTACCATCCATGCCTTTTCTTTTTTACCTTTTTATAAAATAAATTACAATTAGAAAACTCTATTTCTACCCTATAAGCACATCAATCATGTTTCTCATTAATTTTAAACTCATGGGAATCCAATTCCATTCGATATCTTAGCTTCAGACCTAACTAAACCCAATTTATTTTACTATTATGATCCCAGATAAATTTTTTTACATACCTTTCCAAATGGGTGAACATTCCATCATAGGAAGAACCTAAATATTCAATTTTATCCAAATTCTAATAATTTCTTTTCAATACTCATTTTAGTATCCTTAAGAAAATATTTATCAAATAAAATATTCTTAAAGTCATCCCATTCCTATATATCAATCTCTTGACTTTCTTTATTATACTTAACTATTTTCCACCATTGCTCGGATTCACCTTCAAAATGGTAAATAGAAATACTTGACTTTTTATTATATGAAGAACACGTGAAATCTAATTTGTTCTCTAAAAAATTAATCCATCATTCATCTACCACCCTATTAAAAGATCCATTAAATAATGGAGGATGTTGTCTCATAAAATATTCCACTATTGACATGTTCTTCTATGGAAGATCTAGTTTTTCACTAGCATGGATTACACTACCATTTATAGCATGTTTAAACAGAGTCGTTACTGTAGAAAATTTATTTGTTCCAATTCAAATCATTATAGGTTTCTAATTCAGAAGGATATCATCCCCCTGGTGTCTTCCTACATTATCTTCCATATTCCCTCTATGGAAAACCATTCTGAACATGCATAGTTTAGAGGAAATAACATAGTAATCATAAAAATATATATAATTTAAAAATAAATTTAAATTTAAATCTTATTATGGTATTATATTAAGATCATTCTAATCATTAAAGTTATCTAAACCTTTCTTTGATACGAACTTTAAGGGACTGGTCTTCAATATTGCAGATTCTAGGGACTTTAAACTAGAATTGATTTTATTACATTACCAAAGATCTTTTAGTCTTATAGTTTTATAGAGTTATGTTATATCTCTTATATAAAAATCCCACATATATTAAAAATTAGACACTTCTAATCATTACCCATTCTTATCATAATATAGACCTTTTGAAATGAATCGCATTTTATTTTGATGATAGGTCTTCATGAATTTAACATGACTACATCTCTTCCCTTACCCATCCATAAAACCTATGATAAAATTTTTAAAATGTTGTATGAGAACAAAAATCATATTGAGGGATATGAAAATAAATAAATTAATTATTATTCCATGAATACATTTAAAAAATTTCATTTTTAAAATTTAAAGCTTGGGATTAAAAAAAAATATTTTCTTTTCCATGAAATCACATTATTTGAAAAATTATTTTCATAAGAAATTTTATAAGAAATATTAAATTAAAAATAAAACTCATAAATGTTTGTTTAAAATCATTAAAAACTCATAATAACTGTTTTACAAAGGTATACTTTCCACCATTAAAAAGTATCATATAATTTCCTTTAAACATAAGATCATAATATTACCTTTAGAAATTAAAATATTCGAATAAATATCCATTGTAATCATAGATAGAACATGTAGGTAACTTAGGTATCCATTTCTATATCCCTCTTATAATTCATATAACAAGTTGAATAACCATAAGGTCGAATTCCATTCTCAATGTACTGGTGATCCATCATGAACCCACCTATCATTTTTTTATCACGGAACCACCCATCACTGGTTAATAATGTAATCATATGTCCTTGGTTTGTAATAAAACCACTCATCATCATAACCATTCCCAAGAACCATAACAAAATCAAAATGCATAAATTCTTGAAATTTACAACATTACACTAATAAAAATATTCTTTTAACCCATAAGAAAACATTTCGAGATACTGAAATATTTGATCTATTAAGAAAACCCTTTTTTAAAATAACTTGAATATAGAAAAATAGGGGTCTTATTTTAAGAAACTATGAAATATTGTAAATTAATATAAAAATAAAATAATTCCAATGGTGGTGGAATTTTTTTATCTTGTATTTAAAAATAGAACATTTATTTTTACTTTTTTGTAAATAACATCAAAACATTTAGTAAAAAGATTACTTTTGAAAACCATTGAAAGGAAGAAAAAAGGGGCATAATATTTATTATATAATTATTTTATTTCCATATAAATACATCAATATAATTATTTTCAAAAAAAATGGATATTGGAGAAAAATATTTTTAAGGTAAATATTAGAAAAGGATTTATATTAGAAATCTCCTTACCTTGAGTCTGGCATGTCACGTACACTCTTTATCTTCCTCTTCTTTGAAAAATATTTCTTTCTTAACACCTTAAGACCTACAAGATTATTATTATGTCCAAATAAGGAATCTATAACATTTGGGGATATCTTAAAAAGGTATTTGGGTAGCTATTGGCCAAAAAAAAGGTTTTTAAGTGTGATGAAATGAAAAGTGGTTCCCATTTATAAGAGAGGGGAGGGAACTCTTGGAATTTATTAAAATATTAATTTGATATAAATTAATTTTTATGCGTAAATGGATCCAAAATTTATAATAATAGAATATAATATGAGTATGAGATTAAATCCTCTAATCTAATAATTTTTGGACAATTTTGGATCATACTTTTACCCTTATCTTCTGGTTTAAACCCATCATTATCCTTTTTCACACATACCGTGATATTGTGCTTTTTTACTCTTTGAGGGTCAATATAGTTAATATAAATGATTCCCATAAATGGAATATGGTTTATATTTTCAACCATATACTAATCAATTGTCTGAATGTAGGATTTTTATAAATTTTATATCATTTAATAAAATATTATTTCCATAAAATATCAATAATGTCTATTTTAGAACTATCCATTTACTTTAACTTTTGTAACATTAATATAATAAACTAAATTCAAATAAAATAATTTAATAAAATGATAAAATGTTATATTTATCTATAAAATTCATGATTCATAGTTATTATTTCAAATTATACTAATTTAAATATTTATAATATAATTTATTTCATTTTTCAATTATTTAATAATTACGGCGTCAACATTCTGTAAACCCTTAAGGTAATTATTTCATTATTAATTATATAAAATTAATTATGATGAAGAATATAAATATTTTATATTACTAAATATTATTTATAAACAAACATTCCCACTTTTTATCCCCATATTAAAAATATTATAGTTATTAAAAACAAGAATGTGACCATTTTTACATTTCTTTAAATAAAATATTATAAAGCTCATAATCACATCCAAATGGAAAAAAAGGATATATATTATAAATTTGAATTATTATGGATGAAATATAATCATACAATAAAATTTATTCAATTTTTATTTTTTTATAGTCCTTATAATTTTATTTTTAACTTTCATTACTCGATTTATTCTGTATAGTGGTATCAAAAATTAAAATGGTTACAATTCATAATAACTTGAAATAAAAGGGTAATATTTACTAAATTTTTCAATCATTATTAAAAATATTATATCAAAATTTAATATTTTAAAACACCTAAGTGGCATAATTTAATTTAATGTTAAACTGATAAGATGAGATGAAAAACAGTATTTTAAAAAATCCTTTTTTATGTATAAAAATGTTTTATAATAAATTAATCGTAAAAATTATTTCCAAAGAATATAATGGTATTTTATTATAAAAAGTAACTAATAATGTTTTAAAAATAATCATAAATTTAATTTCACTTAACAAATAATTTAAAAGAATATAAAATTTTAAATAAATATCTGTATTTTAACAGTTTAATGAAAAATCAATATTTTCAAAAAATTATACAAAAATTAATCCTAATATAATTTTTTAATTCTGAATAAAAAAATGAAATTGTATTATTTGTAAACCAATATTTTAAATAAAATCAAATAATTTCTGAAAATTCAATTTTCATATAAATAAATCTTTTTCCTTTTCTCTAAAAAATTACCTAATATTTTTTTAATGAATATAACGCTGTAATATATAACTAATAATTATTTATTCTAAAATTACATTTGTTTTTAAAATGGAAGTTTTTTTATAGAATACCTCCTTAAAATTACCTCATTCCATGTGCCTTATCTCATCTTCCTCTTTCGTATTTTGAATTAACAAACACCATTAGGATGGATATCTCTTCAGACGATAGACTACCGTGATGAATTTCTCTTATTCAATACCTCCTAAAGTGAGAAGGATATTCTCTAGGTAATGATCCATTATTTGGATATCATTGTATTATTTGTTCCACTAAATGGTGGAGGTTATTATATTATGAATCTATCTATAGTAGTTGCACCATGTTGTGGATTAGAAGGTCACTCTATATGGGTGAGATTATTTTTCATATCTTGATTCAACTACCCTAATATGCTTATGAACTAATTAGAATCAAATCTAGATTCAATAACTTGTTCAGGGGTAGCGTCCCTACATTGACTATGGGTGTTTATACAATTCTAATTATACCTATTAGTCTCTATATTTCTATAAATTCATACATAAACTAGCTCATGATATTCAATTGTAAATTAATATTACTATTATTTTTTATAGAGTTTTCCCTATAAATATTTAGAGGTTTTAAAAATAATTTTTTCTATCTAACATGGTTCATATAAATATAAAACCCCAAGGTTCCTAATAAACTTGTTCTGATATAAACTATAAAATCCCAAACTCGAAAAACCTAGATATGATAATAATATTACATTATTGGTACAAAATAGAAGAGTTGTCATAGGATTGAATTTCTTACTAGTCATGGATGATTGGATACATACATGCCTGACATTGGATAACAAAAGTTAACACTTGAACACATTATAAGAACAATATTATCCCTTCCATCGTGTCCATGAAAATTATACATAGACCACCTCTATATTTCCTAGGGAAAGTAAAAATAATAATTGTGATATTAGATTCTCCATAAGGGGTAAAATACAATAGAATATTTCATAACATAAATATGACATAACACACATGGTTGGAACCAAAAAATAACACAATGACACAATCAGTAGAAAATGTGGTCAGATATATCATGAAAATAAATGAAAACAAGGATTACATTAATCATTGATCACATAATAATGTAATACATAATTTTTGAAAACCAAATGTGTTGTCAAGGACTTTTTACCAGACACTTTCCTATTATGGGAAGAGGTATACACCAAAACCAGACCTATTTTGTCTCTCGAGACCTATTGATGCATCAAAGGGATATATAATCTTGGGTCCCACCCTCACCTAATTAATTCTAATGTATTCCTCATAAAATTCATCAAGAACTTTAATAACACTAGCTAAGGAACCTATTTATGAATAAAACATGGCTATCAATATAATGAGAAATACAAAAATAAATTACTTTCCCATTCAATGGAATAATTTTGATATATAGGAGAACATCCCTAACTCAAATTAGAAGCTATAGGGTATCATCCAAGTAACATGAATCACCCTCATCAAATAAATATAGGGGAAATATTACTTTTGATGTGATAACTGTTCCATGGAAGATAGTAATTGGGTTCAATAATTTGCATTGGTAGTTATAAAAGGAAATGGTAGGAAAAATCCTTTATAATTGTTCATTAAGAGCATGTGGATATTCCAAAGCATAACCCTTAGGATCATATCACCAGGTGTGTAGTCTTATGCCCCCTCATTATGCATTAGGGTGATGACTAAGTCAATGAACAACCAACTATTTCTTGGGTGATTACCACTAGGTGAGTCAATTCCACAACTATATACACTTTCCAATATCTATATAGGGGTTTATTTTCTTGGAAATTATATACCTTTTAGCTTACTAATACATTCAACGGTTTTTCCATCATGGAAAATGTTTTCATTATAATGGTTTTGGTAACACTTGAATAAAAATAATATGAGATAGAGATAAAAATATAGAAATTTAAATCAGATAAAATCCATGAGTAATATGGAATCAATTCTTCCATGTGAATTTATACACCACATTAAATAAAATATGTGGTGAATATAATATTAGTTACAAATAATGAAAATTGAGACATAAAAATCCAATATATGGCTTGGGTATAAATTCAATAAATATACCATGAAATAGTGGGATTAAAATTAATATTTAAATTCAAAGAATAAATCAATTTCATGATACAACATATCAAATAGGAAGTATATACACCACATAATCTAAGTCAACTTCATAACACAAAAAATGTCCCAAAGAGAGGAATTTGAGGCGAAAACCATTACCTCATATCATGAATTCTACTAACATATTTTATCATCTTATACCAAAAAAAATAAATATATTACTAAATTAATTTATAACCTTAATCATATCCATTATTATTCACACTCTTCATAAATAGTAATTTTTTACATGAATTGTGCTGATTTTCTATGTAAGGTTTTTATTGTTTTGATGGTTTGTACTAATTTCACAATAGTGGTGTTTGTATTCATTATTCTTCTAATGTTCATCATTAATATATCATTAAATTTACTATTATGTATTATTTATAATCTTTTATAATGTTTAAAATTTATTTTATGAGTGTTTTAGTCATTATTATAGAAGATAAAATCGATTACAAGCATGTTTCTGTGATTCTTGATGATCAAAGGGTGTTTTCTTAATTGATGAATTAAATAGTGATATAATTTCTGATGAAATAAAATTAAATAATTATTTAAACATTTATATTACACTATACCAATAATTATGTTCCCATAATCACTCAAGGTATAAATCCATAGTATCATTTAAGTATGTTGATAAACTGACAAAAACATGAACATATATCGATTTACTGAATGATTATGTGGTAGTTTTGATGTAATGTTATTATAACAGAAGAATAATTATACTATTTAGTGTTTATTGTTATTATATATTATAATTAAAATTAATTATATGAATATATAATTTATATTAAAATATAACATTATTTGAATAAAAGATTATTCCCTTAGTACGCTTATTTTGAATGATTAAATTAGCGATGACCGTTTGTTGATCCTATCATTTATAGGTTTTCAAATTTATCATAAATTAACTTTAATGATATCATAAAAATAATTTTTATCCTTTAACCCCATTCTTATATCCATCTTTATAATGTGATGAAGGAACACAAAACATGTTGCATCACAGAGGCAGCAGTCTGAGGAATTCATGAATAATGATTTTGTTTTTATTAAGGGAAAGGGGAAAGGTGTTTAAGATTTATTTATGAGACATAAAATATTAACTATAATATAAATACTAAATTAATCATAAAATATAGGGGAAAATAAATTTTAAATATAAATATAACTGAAAAATACGTTAGTTAAAAGATTGAACTTATGTTGGGAACTTTGGGTTTCTCTTAGAGAATTCCTTGGAAAGCATGGTCTCGGAATAATATCATGTGCCAGTAAGATTAGAAGTTTGAAAGGGGTTTATATAGGAAGTAAATAGGGTATATTTTTAGGAGTAAAATTAATTTTTAGAGTGGTATTGAAGGGGTGGTGGGAATCCCCTTTTATAGGTGAAAAAGACGGTGATTTTCATGAAAACTAAAGTTAGATAGGGGGTGGGAAAAGAATCACATGGGATTTAGCTGGGTTTGGAGATTTTTATAGATAAATTATATATGTTACATGTGGGTATGAATTTGTACCTAAAAATTATTTTTATAATTTGTTTGTGACATTTTAATTATTAAAAATTCAAGATACCTCCTTTACTCATTTTACCTTACTAATCTTGATTAAAAATGAACCATGATTATTATTTTATTAATAAAAATGTAATGTGGCCCCCAGTAAAAAAATTCAAAAATTATAAATCCAAATTTTTCATCCATTTAACCTAATTTAATTTCCAAATATGATAAAATTAAATTTTAAATTAAAACATGAAATATAGGTAAAAAAAATTCATATGAAAATGTATTCTAATATATTAAGTTTTTTTTATTCTTATTTATAACTAATTGTTAATTGAATGAATGTTTATATATATTTTTATGTGTTATAATATCATATTAGATTCATATTTTAAATTATATTACTAAAATTTATTTATATAAAATATATATAACTTCTATAACCTTAATTCATTAAAAATAATATTTTTACTTTTACTATGGTAATTAATATTTATCCTAAGTAATGAAGTTCACGGGAGTAGCGGAAGCTTGTGGGTGAATTTACCCACTAGGATTTTTGTCATTAGAAATGATCCATCTGGTCAATATGATGATAAACACCAGACTCCATGGATCAAATCACCGAAATAGACAAAGAAGAAGAATAGTCCCAGATCCACAAAGAAGGATCATCGCAGATTGATTATAACTAATTTAATTAATTGACGATAAGTACATTTTATGGCATCCTTTCATTATTGATATTTGTGATCACGTTTCGATGGGATTCGTCATTGCGTCGTAGAATCCAAGTGTAGACTTCCTCTAGCGGCGATCCACACGTGCACTTCATATCTCTGGACGTCACCAAAGGACTATCCGGATGCTATCATGGAGAAGCCTTTGCTTGCGTTGTTTGCTTTAGTTCACCTTGATCCGGTGGAGGAGGATATCTTTCGGTCTTGAGAGTGTTCTTGGATAAAGGAGTTCTTTCAAAGTTGATAGAATTATCCTGATTTGTTTTGCACAACCATTAGGTTAAAGTGTTGGGGTTGTGAGGATATTTATAATCGGATTTTAGGTTATAGAGTTATGACAATAAATAAATGTGTTACACATTTTATTTATTTCATTAGCTCTTATTGAAAAACACCCATGTCGATTCATTAACTCCTTGGAATGTTCCCACACTGATTATAATAAATATCATTTAATAAAACAATATTATTTCCTCAAAATCCAAACTGGAAAAACTATACGATGTGTAATCATTAATACACGGCGTGTACTTGTTTTTCATTTTCTTTCCAAAATGAAAACTACACGGCATGTGCATGGCATGTATATATTGTTTTCATTTTATTCTTCATACAACATTAAAATTATTTAGGACTCCGTGAATAATTATTAAACCACATATGGGAATAAATTTTATTCTACTTGAAATACTTGGATACACTTAGTGTGTGACCCTCTAGGCCTCTTTCTCATTGGCATTAGGTGGGCTTTCCTAAAGTCCAAGATTACTGTCTAGCAACGGGTCAAGAAACCCAAGAGAAATAATTTGATGTTGCATTGATGTGTCACCTCATACAAACGCTTACTGTGTAATTTAATCCCTTTGTCTCAATATCTCAACAAGCAAGTTTCATGGCAGTGTCATAAAATTATATTCTTGATCATTCATTCCTTGACTTCCAGAAACAAACTCGTTGTGACACCATGGACATAGAATTTGGGCGATAGTTCTATTTCAATCAAGGTCCTAAGATATCTACTTCCATAAATATGGAAGGGACAAATCCATCCTCGACATATCCATTAACAACATGTCATTCGTGATGCACCCAACATACCCTACTTCCCGCCAACTATCTTCATGACGGTTTTTGTTTTCAAATATAATTGTTCGATTCATGACATGATTTAATTATAATCTTCTAGTCTAAGTAACTTTACACACGCTCATAGATAGCAATTTTCGATGACACCAAGACATGAAGAATTACTACTGGTGGGTATGTTATCATAATCTCTCATCTTGGAGATTACCAAGTGCGAACTCCATGAGAGAGAGTCTTGTCTTCTTATGAGTACTCGCACATGATGGTATGTATATTATGTGTCCTATAATATTTTTTCATCCAACCATAGAACTTTATTTAATAATATAGTTATAGCATTTCAAGGTTCTCATTATAAAGGGGATCTTCCATAACCTCATTAATGAAACAAATATTCCAAGACATTATTATATTATAGTCATGCAGAATAATGAACAATATATAATAAGTTTACATTCATGTAATCAAAGTATAAATAGTTTTTTCTCAGGACACCAACTCTAAAAAACTCCCACTTGGACTAGAGCCAACTACCTGTGACTTTTAGTCTGCTAAAACTCACATGATGATCATGTTTCTGCTAAGTCAAGGCTTTAGTCAAGGGGTTCGCCATGTTGCCTTCCGTGGAAATACTGCTCACTAAAACTTCACATCTCTAAGAAAAATACGTCAAGATATGATACTTCCTGAGTATGTGATTTGTCTGTTGATGTGACCATGGCTCTTTTTCAAGTGCCACCGCTGCAGTATTATCACAATAGAGTGTGATAGGATCTTTACTGCTAGGTACTACATCCAGCTCTTAGATGAAGCTTTTCATCCATACTACTTCTTTAGCTACCTCAGAAGCCGTGATATACTCGGAATATACTATAGAATCTGTAACCACACCTTGATTTGAGCTCTTCCAGCTCACTGCACATCCATTCATACTAAAGATGTATCCAGTCTGTGACTTCAAGTCATCTTGATCGGTCTAGAAACTATCATCAACATGTCCTCTGATGACTAGTTCCTCATCTCCTCCATAAACTCGAAACATACATCTCAGATACTTTAGGATAGTCTTGAATGCCATCCAATGGAAGTCTCCTGGATCATCTTGATATCTACCTACCGCACATAATACGTAAGAAACATCTAGCCTTGTACATAGCATAGCATACATGACTGACCTAATCGCAGATGCATAAGGGATCCTTTCCATTTTCTTTCTTTACTCATGTATCAAAGGACACATTTTCTTGGAAAGAAGAATGCCATGTAACACGGGAAACAATCCCCTCTTGGACTATTCCATACTGAATCTCTTCAGTATCTTTTCAATGTATGTACTTTGACTTAGGCCCAACATTCTCTTGGATCTATCACGATGGATCTTGATCCCAAGAATATATGTTGCCTCTCCCAAGTCATTCATAGAGAAGTATTTATCCAACCATGTCATAACTGACTTTAAGATAGGTACTTCGTTTCTAATTAGTAATATGTCATCAACATATACTGTTAGGAAAACAACTGCACATCCACTAAACCTCTTGTAAACACAAGGATCACATTCATTCTTAACAAATACAAATTTCATTATGTCTTCATCAAAATGAATGTTCTCAAACCTTGATGGTTTCTTTAATCCATAAATGGATTTTTGCAACTTGCATACCTTGTTTTAATCCTTTGGAATCACAACCCCTTCAAGTTGTGTCATGTAGACATATTTCTAGAGGTTCCTGTTAAGGAATGCTGTTTTGACATAAATTTTCCAAATTTCATAGTCATGGTAAGCAGAAATGGCCAAAGGGATTCTGATGGATTTCAGCATCGCAACTGGTGAAAATGTTTCATCATAGTCAATTCCTTGACATTTTCTAAAACCTTTTCAACCAGTCATGCCTTATAGGTGATGACTTATCCTTCCATGTCCAGTTTCTTCTTTAATACCCATCTATTACCAAAAGGATTTACATCAACTAGGGGATCTACCAAAATCCAAACATGGTTTTGGTACATGGAATCCATTTTAGAATTCATGGTTTCTTGCCACATGGAAACGTATGTGCCTTCAACTACTTCCTTGTAGGTAATAGGATCATCATTTTCAACCAATAATGTGTCACCATCCTCAGTGACAAGAAAACCATATCGTTCTGGTTCTATCACCTCTCTCGTTCTCCTATATAGTTCTTGTGTCTCTGGAACAGATTGTTCTTCCACAGGGATTTGTGGAATCTATTCTTGTACCAACTAATGTGTATCTTAAGCCCCGACTTCAAAGAAGACTATATTTCTCCCAATATCTCTTTTGGATATGTTCTCCCTCACATGGAATATGGCGTGTCTTGCCACTGTAACCTATTTATCTAAGAGGATGTATAGTTAATATCGCCTTATTTCCTTAGAGTATCCTATAAAGTTACACTTTGTGCCTCGGGGTCCAAGTTTTTTACCTGAAGAGGCATTAACAAATGCTTCGCTACCCCACACATGTAAATTTGATAACATGGATTTGCGTACACTCCATAAATCATATGGAATACCATTTATCGATTTATTTGGTACTTGGTTTAGTATGTGTGCTGGTCTTTATAATGCATATCCCCAAAAGGATAATGGAAGACATGAATGACTCATCATTGATCTCACCATGTTCAACAGGGTGTGGTTCCTCCTTTCACTAACACCATTCTACTGAGGCGTGTAAGGAGGAGTGAGTTGAGATAGAATCCCAAACTCCCGTAATAAATCAATGAAGTCCTGATTAAGATATTCTCCTCCTCTATCTAAGCATTTTTTCTTAATCTTCTTACCAAGATGGTTCTCAACTTCATTCGTGTATTCTTTGAACCAATCAATAGAATATGACTTATACCTCATTAAGTAAATATATCTATATCTACTAAAATCATCAGTAAAAGTTATGAAGTAAAATAACCCACCCCTTGCTTCAACTGGAAATAGTCCACAAACATCTATGTGAACTAATTCTAGAAGCTCTTTACCCCTTTCACTTTTCCCACTAAATGGGTCTTTGTTCATTTTTCCTTGTAGACACGCATGACATACACCAAGTGGTTTTAGTTTGAACAAATCTAAATACCCATCTTGATGTAATTTTGTCAAATGTTTCTCATGGACATGACCTAGTCGATGATGCCAAAGTTGGGTGTGGTATAATTCTTGTGAATTAAATATTTCATCTATTTACATTACTTTATTTTTGTAGTCTAACACATAAATGTCGTTATATAAATGTTCCCTACCAAAAAAATTCTATCTTTATAAAATTAGCAACATTAATTTCAAAACATGAAGATGAATCCATAAGTATCTAATCTAGATACTGAAATAATGTTTTTTGGTTACAGAGGGTACATAATAATGTCCTTTTAATACCAAACCATCCCAGTAGGCAATGTGAGGTGGTAGTTTCCAAAATCTACAGTAGTGAGTCTGGCTCAGTTGGCTGCTCGTAGATCCACCTCACCTCAGTCAATCTTTCTGAATCTACATGGTCCTTGTATTTTCATAAAGATGTGATCCCCATAAGAAGTATCTAATAACAAATTGGTATAAATAGATAGATTTCATTTGATAACAAATGCACCTAAATCTTCCCCTTGCTTCCTTGGCTGGGTGGAGTTTTTCTTCCAATTTCCCTTCTTGCCACATGCAAAACAAACTGCCTTCTGTTCTCTTGCCTCCCCTTTGATCTTCATTTTCTTGGAAAGCCTTGAAGAATATTTGGGCTTAAATCTATTTGCCTTCCATTTCCTCTTATTCACCATAAGGACATAAGGATTTTCACACTTCATATCATTTTCCACTTGGCGAATGGGGATAAGAAGATCAGATAAGGACTTCTCAATGTTGTTCATGTTGAAATTTACAAAAAAGTTAGAGAAACTCTGGGGGAGTAATGAAATAATGAGATCGGTACCCATTTCTTCGGGGATTTTAAACCCTAGAACCTCCAAGTGCTCAATGTATCCAATGAGCTTGACTACAAGAGGCCCAGATGGGGCACCCTCTGCAAGATTTCTCGGAAATAGAGCCTTGGAGATCTCAAACCATTCTTGTTTTTCTTTATCCTGGTATAGACCATGGAGGTTCTCGAGCATTCTATAGGCATCCATGTCTTCATGAGACTTCATGAGTTCACTAGAAATTTATGACAACATCAAACATTGAACATCTAGTTCATCATTCAAATATTGATCATAGACCAAGAAATATTCATCACTCGCCCCTTGGGTAGGCGAATCAGGAATTGAGGACTCTAGCACGTAAAACATTTGTTCATGGCATAAGATAACCCAAAGGGGCTTAAACCATTCCTGAAAGTTACTACCGGTGAGGATATTGTCGTTATCCAGAATTGATCGTAGAGAAAATGTGGTTGAAGAGTTTGTCATATTGATTATACAAATTAAAAGAGCATATTTATCAGTACCTTTTGATTACATTTTATGAAAAATAATAAATGAATTTATTAATTCTCCCACTATTTTATCATGTCCCAATGGTCCCCACCATTGAACTTGTAATGACTATTTGCTTTGAAATTCTAGTGGAAAGGATCCATATTCACCTTCTCATAACCCCAACTAGGGTTGTTCAAGCTATTTAAAGGTATTTATGTAGGAAGGTCTTTTCCAAATGTGGGCTTGTAGTTCCTTGATCTGTTGAGTGGACTCCGCAATCCTGAAATCTTGACTTGGGATTTCCTCATCTCTTTCCTCCAATATTACACCAAGTCTAGAAAGGGATACTCCTCTTGATGTAATATGGTTAAGTAAACCGGAAACTTTCATAAGGGTTTCCTTTATACAAATATGTGTCCCAACAATGGTTGGTCAATCACATAGTTTTACTGAGTCTTGCCCTTAATCAAGTAACGAAAGGCTTGCTCTGACTTAATATGGTATTTGAGGAATTTTAATCCTTTATGCGTAGTTTCACATTATCACATGATTTTTAATATTAAGTGATGCTTGCTTAAGTGATTAACCATGTTCTGAAAATGTTTACGCATAGTCTAGTTTTTTTATTTTATTCCATATTTTCATGATTGTTTATTTCATTAACTATGTGATCATGACAATACATACATAATAAATAAACCATGCAATCAGACAGAAATAAAATAAGATGGTATGATCATGAGCTTCTATTGGTTATCTTATCTAGTAGTTTTAATAAGCTAACCCTGACCTAGGGAAAACACCTTGAACCAGATGGTTCATGTTTTGAAGCTCCCACATGTCCACCTTTGTATATTCTTGGGATCATTTTGCCTCAGCTTCAGGTTTTTAACCATCTCTTCTCGCTTGGGAGATCCTCCATTACAGAGGGTTTACATTAAAGAAACCATGGTCACACATACCCTACATTTTATTGGAAGAAGGATCGCAGGCCAACGAATTAAAATTAAATAAATTTAAATGAAACCATACACCAAGGGCCTTTTGTCTAGCTCATGATAATCCATAGCATACAACTCCATTTATGCATATTTAGTATTCAAATTATTTTAATTGTTATTTTATTCAAGATAAGCCACGATTGAATTCAATTAATTATGATCTTATAATTAATCAATTCATTATCTGAAATTCCATTCTTAATTTTTTTGAGATTCTTCTCCGCCATATTCCTCGTACGGTTTTTTGTACATTGGAGGAAACCTAGTGAAATTCCATTTTTGGTAAGTACACGATGTGTAGGCTATATTACATGGCGTGTATTTGTTTTCACCCTTTATCCAAAGTACATGTCAGGTGCTTTGGCGTGTTTTCTGTACTTTGGAAATTTTGGAGTACACGGCATGTAGATTAATCTAACACGGTGCGTACTTCCTTGTTACATGGTTACCAGCCTAGCAATCTCGTGTACACGGTACACGGATTCTCCTTGTACACGGTTTCACCTAGGAAAGATCGGACTACATGGTGGGTTGATTCAACATACATGCTGTGTATTCCAATTTCAACGCACCGTTCAGTTCTGGTCAACATGGTGTATTAAAAAATTAGGTATGCTCAATTCACACAGTGTGGTTTTGTGGACCAATACCTATTCGTTGAACCTAAGTACACGGCATGTAGTTCTCACTACACGCCGTGTATTCTTGGGTTGTACCGACAGAATGAGGGGCTCCTCTGGATGAGTTCTTCATTTTAATTTTAATCAAAATTAAAATTAAAAGGTTTTTTTATATGATGTGAATCGAGAAACGGAAGAGGAAGAATAGATCTCGTTAATTCAGTTTTATAGAATGATTTATCTTGAATTGAATCAAATATAAATGTGTAAATTATCAATAAAAATTAAATAACTATAATCAACATTTTGACTCCCTTTGATACCAATTGAAGGTCTCAGGCGCAGTGGAAGCTCATGGGTGGATATGTCCTCTTGTATTTTTTTCATTAGCAATGATCAATCTAGGATCAATACGACGATAAATGCCAGACTCCACAGATTGAATCACAGAAATTGACAAAGAAGAATAATAGTCCTGAAACCACAAAGGAGGATCATCACAGTTTGATTATAACCAATTTAATTAATTGACAAGAAGTACCTTTTATGGCATCCTTTATTTTTTTATATTTCTGATCATGTTCCGATGTGATTCGTCATTTCATCGCAGAAGCCAAGTGTAGACTTCCTCTAGTAGTGATTCACATGTTCACTTCATATCTCTGGACGTCGCCAAAGGAATCTCTGGGTGCTAGCGTAGAGGATCCTTTTCATGCATTGTCCACCTTAGATCGCCTTGATCTGATGGAGGAGGATATCTCTCAGTCTTGAGAGCGTTCTTGGAGAAAGGAGTTCTTTGGGCCTTGAGAGAATTCTCCAGATTTGTTCTGCAGAACCATTAGAGAAAACTGTTGGGGTTGTGAGGATATTTATAATCAGGTTTGAGGTTATAGAGTTATGACAATAAATAAACGTGTTATGTGTTTTATTTATTTCATTAACTCTTATTGAAAAACTCCCATGTTGCATCATTAATTCCTTGACATGCGCCCACGCTGATTATAATAAATATCGTTTAATAAAACAATATTATTTCCTCAAAATCCTGACTGAAAAAACTACATGACATGTAATCATTAATACATGGTGTGTACTTGTTTTTCATTTCCTTTCCAAAATGAAAACTACACGGTGTGTACATTCAATGTACACGACATGCATATCTTATTTTCATTTTATTCTTCCTCCAAAATTAAAACGATTTAGGCTTCCTTGAATAATTATTAAACCACATACTAGAATAATATTTATTCTACTTAAGATACTTGGATACACTTAGTGTGTGACCCTCTAGGCCTCTTTATCATTGGCATTAGGTGGGATTTCCTAAAGTCCATGATTACTATCAATAAATGGGTCAAAAAACCCAAGAGAAATAAGTTGATGCTGCATTGACGTGTCATCTCATACAAACACTTACCATGTAATTCAATCCCTTTGTCTTAATATCTCATCAAGAAGGTTTCATGGCAGTGTCATAAACCTATATGCTTGATATGTCATTTTTTAACTTTCGGAAATAAACTCGTCGTGACACCATGGCCATGGAGTTTGGGCGACATTTCTATTTCAATCAAAGGTTTTGAGATATCTACTTCCATAAATATGGAAGGGACAAATCCTTCCTCGACTTATCCATTAACAACATGTCATCCGTGATGCGCCCAACGTACCCTACTTCCCGCCAACTATCTTCATGACAATTTTCATCAGCAAATCTAAGTGTCCAAGTCATGATATGAGTTAATGATAATATTCCAGTCTAAGGACTATTACACACACTCATAGATAGAAATGTCCAATGACACCAAGACATGTGGAATTACTACTGGTGGGTCTATTATCATAATCTCCCATCTTGTAGATTACCTAGTGTGAACTCCATGAGAGAGAGTCTCATCTTCTTATGAGTACTCGCACATAACATTCTGTATACTATGTGTCCTATCATAGTATGTCATCCATCTGTAGAACTTTATTTAAGAATATTGTTATAGAATTTCAAGGTTTTCATCATTGCAGAGATATTCCATGCCCTCATTAATACAACAAATATTCCAGGACTTTATTATATTTTTGTCATGAAGAACAATGAACAATATATAATAAGTGTACATTCATGTAATAAAATTACGAACAGTTGGTTCATAGGAAACCAACTCTAACAAGTAATTTATTTTAAATTACAAAAAATAAGATTATAATAGTTACATAATTTTAACCTACTGATTAAAAATATAAATCTTTTTTCAAATAAAATTAAAATGTGCGGGGATAATTAATTTTGTTATTTTCACACATAAACTAGTTTTTTTAGTCCAAAAAAGTCTTCTTAAGCTAATATAATTATTATTAATTCACAAATGAAGTTTTATTTTTTAAAAAAATTATGAAAATCATAAATTAAATTATTATATATACTCATGAATAATGACTCCTAATAGTGTCTATTGTGTGATGGTTAAGGATATAGTGCTTACCTACTACATTTGGGTCTTGAGTACTACATTCTCACACCCCCTCCCCCCCAATTACTTTTCCTTGAAATTATTTTATATATCTCATATTAAAAAATTGGATACCCTTTCCTTATTTATTATTCAATATAGCATGTGAACTCTTCAAATATTTTATTCCTCCGAAGTACCTTCACCAATCATGTTGTCTAATTATGCAAAACTTGATCTTTGGTGTCATGAATTAGGATAGATTTTTCATTATAAGAAAAGTCAAGATCCAATTCAATTACCTTATATTTGATCACATATTTTGGATATAGATTTTATATCATTTTTAATGAAACATGGAAAACATAGTTCACTTTAGAAAGGTAGATAGATATATCTAATCAATAAGCTACAACTCTAATTATTTATAGTATTTTAAAAAGGCCTAATGTACTTAGGGATTAGATTCCCATTTTTACCAAATATTACCACACCTTTCTCTGGTTAAACCTTCAAAAATACATGATCCCAAAATTTAAATTCCATTTCATTCCTTTGATTATAATTATTTCTATTTATTTTACTTTTTTATGCTTCAATATGATCCTTAACAGTTTTTACCTTAATTTTTATCTCCTCTGCAAGCTATGAGACAACTAAATTTATTTCTCCAACTTCATCCTAATAGTTTGGAGTACAAAAAATCTTCACATTCAATGTTTCATATGGTTCCATATAGATCATCGAATGTAAATTGTTATTGTATAAAAAAAAATATCAAAGGTAGATACGGATCCAACATACCTTAGAAGTTAATAGAATATGATCTCGACATGTCTTGCAAAGTCTTGATATTCCATTCAAACTACCCATCAGTCTAGGGATGATAGGTAGTGATTAAATATATATTAGTATTGAGATCCCTTTGATGAATCTTCCAAAATGTTAATGTAAACTAAGGGTCATGATATGAGACAATCGATATTAGTTCTCTATGAAGCCTAATGATTTTATTGACATTGATCTTGGAAAAGATATAAGGGGGAAGATATTCTCTTATTTCTAAGAAATGAGCATGATTTGTAATACGATAAATGATGAAATATATAAAAATTTTCTTCCTAAAAGTCTTTGGGAGTTTAGTTACATATTATTTTGTAACATTATCCCACTTCTATATAGTTATAGGTAGGGTGTTCATGACTCACTTAGGATGTTTTCATTCAACCTCCACCTACTATAATACTAAGAACCTAGACACATGGTTAACAATATCCCAGTTCATAAAATCCCACCAAAAATGTTCTCTTAAATCCTTATACATATTTATGCTACCGGGGTAGATAAAGAAATTTGAGATATGTTCTTTATCATGCATTTCCCTTTTCAAATTTGGTACATATAAAACACATAATCGCTTCCCAAACTTCAGCACTCTATCTATATAGATAAAATTTATTAGTTTTTTATCATTCACTGATTTAAAATCCCTTTTTAATCTCACAACCCATCCTAATGAGGCTCATTCCATGACTACCCCCAATCCTACCTCCAATAGGCTAGGGGATGGATACTAGCGTCGAGTAGGAATATCACACACATGGTAGGACTTATACTAATATTCCTTTACACATACACACATCAACAATCCCATAAAATGCTAAAATGTATAAAGAAAAAAATAAACCATGCATGAATATATCAAAAATCTGACCATCAATGTATAATAATATGTACTAGAAAATAGGAGATTTGAATACAAGCCCACCACAAAGAAACTGATAACAATTCTAACCTATATAATTGGTGAGGACTACTGTCAAGGTGACCGTAGGAACACACCTCGGTATTTTTGACTCACTAGGCTTTGCCGTATCCTAGTATCTCTATGAATCCATCAAAAGGTCGATCCTTTTCACAAGACATGACATGTGTGGTAAAATCCCATATATGGATGAGTATAATAATACCTAGTATCACACCTTGAAATCAGTAAACTTATAACATCAAGAATAATAGTCATATCATCACAGGTATATATCTATAGTACATATAACAGTAATATCAAGATATAATCAACATAGAAACCAAGCCTCAAGGTAAGGTCATAGATGTACTACTATCCTAGGATTCCTTCTCAAAGGTTCCGCATAGCACTCTTCTGGGAGAACATACTCCATAATTCAAATAGCACTGATGAAGTCCATCTAATAGGTCACTCTCATTGGGTATCCCTATAAGATCTACACACTGGAAGTCTGAAGAGAACAATACATAGATGTGGATCACACCCAAGTCCATGGGTTATACCAATAACCCAATCCAAATTAACCCAATAAGTACGGGATTGATGCCCACGTAGTGTTGGTCAAGAAGATTCTTATAACCCCACCTAGAAAAAATTATGATAATAGAAGATCTCACTTCAAGCCTCATGGAGGGATTCCAATGACTCTAAAAAATACTGAAGTTCCATAGAGAGGATCTTCATCATATGCATAGTACATGACTCCATACTAAACCCTCAAGTAATAGATCGAGTTAATGTTCCCTAAAAAACTTTTTGAAGATGAAGAGGAAAAGGGATATAATCCTTCTCTGAAGGAAACGGTGTGTACTGGTTGTACATGACATGTCCCTTCTGCACTGAGTCATTCCCATGTATCATGGCCCATTCTTGTGTCCTTGTATGTCTACATGGTGTGTTAGACCCTGTTTTCTCCAGACCTTGTCCAATTACACGACTCTTCCCTTGTACACATGGCATGGTCATTTACATACCTGAGTACACAGAATGTCTAAGCTCGTGTACTCATATTTTTGAATGTGAACCCTCTAAGGTACATGTTGAGCCTTTAGGTAAGTTTTACACTACATTTGATAGTTTTCACATGCCTTTTGATATTTATTTTCTCCGCAAAAACCCTAACACCATAGAGGGGTCCCTCACTATGTGTAATCCTGGATAACACACCGTGTAACCTGGAATTACCAAAAAGAAGAAGATATTTTTCCAACATCATCTTCTACTCCTCCGGCCTCCAATACAGCTACAAATCTTTTTGAAGAGTATTGATTGGGTCTGATTGAGCCTTTTCATTACTTATAACTAGAATCTGGTCATCAAATCACATGATAAAAACCTCCATCACATATCTCAGTATCCACGCATCAAAAATCACATGAAGAACATTGATCATGTCTAGATCTATAATTTTTTCTCGATCCCATCATTGATCCAAATCGGGATCTATGATATCAATTCGTGTTTCTAAGAAACGGTTGTGCAATGATTGATTGTCTGGTATTTGATGAACTACCATCCAAAATGAATGTCAGTAATGATTGCACAAAGAACGGTGGGAGAAATTGAAGAAACACTAAATAGGAACAAATATTGACCATGTTTTGGTAAACATAAATTAATTTCCATTATAATAATGAATGAAGATCCAAAAAAATAAATCATTCTCCCAAATTCCCCACAAATACACTCGTACCCGAAATATGATCAATCCATGAATCTATTCCTTAATTGATTGATTAGTTTTATTCATTATAATAAATAAATTAGGAAAAATCAACAATAAAAAACATCCTACCTCAATTTTGGTCAATCACTGATGATAATAATGTTTTTCATTGTCATTGGTGAGGTCCTTGATTTCGATCGCACACTGATTGATGATCCACAATTTGTTCATCGTTCACCCATGGAAACTCCTCTAATGATCCCCCCAATGGATCCTCCTGATTTGAAGGGTTATGTGGATAACCCTAAAAAATTTCCACAAAATCATATTTTTAAGAAAACAATAGGTTTTATCATTTAATAGAATAATTAAATCAATATAATTAAATTTATTTAATTAATTTCCCATGATGGTTCTCAATCCCAACACCTGATATCAATGTAGATTATATCACACCTAGGGTAAAACACAAGTCCTAAACTCAAGAGAAGCCTCATATTTCCAATATGATCTTCCTTTTATAAGTCATTTAACCTTTTTAGTAAAATAGAACACACATGATATTTCATATATTTGACATATTTTAAAAATTAATTTTTGGCACACCAGACCTCAGAATCTCACACATTCTCAGCTTTTAGCTCTATAAATAATCTATATAATATTAAAAAATAATACATGGAAAAAATTATAGTTGTTGTATTCTCCCCAGTTGGGGTATTTATGTCCTATAAATCTAACAAAAAGGATACCTAGAAAATGTGGGTATTGAGAACACATATGGGTCTCCCACCCTCATGTACTCTCCTAATGATTCTCGTGATATCACTGTACATGCACTAAATGAATATATCACCCATGGAGGATACTCTTTCACTAATTATCAATCTCTACTAGATAATCAGAAGAGGTAGTTCCATCCTCAATGTCCAACTCACCCCAGTTGATAACATGCGATAGTTCATGAACATGCCTCTAAAACTAAAACACATGGAAGACGTCGTGTACCTGGTCTAACTATGGAGGTAGAGATAAGTGGTACACCACATCACCAAATCTACATAGTACCTAGAATGGTTCAAAAAATCTCAGAAATATCTTTCCACTCTGACCAAATATATGCATTCCACATCGATGTGAGACCCTCAGGGACACATGGTATCCCTCCCCAAACATCAAAGGTCTTAGTTGTTAGTCATCATTGGAATTTTTATAACTCTATAAATTCTTTTTCTGCTTCTAGATTATCATAACATTATTTATAGTGGCTCACACCAACTATATCTCCATAAGTGCTTACTCTCATGGGTCAGTCCCATATAGTGGTGACCTACAAGTTATCCCATACAAGACCTCGAATAGTTTCATATTGATGGTGAAATGGTATCTATTATTTTACAAAAACACTACCAATGTTAGGTGATCCTCCTAACTACAGCCAAATTCTAACATGCAATCCTATAGTATGTCCTCTAAGACCTAAATATCACACTCAATATGGATATCATTTTAGGGGTGATACGTTGTTCTAAAATGAAACAAAGTTCCTAATGCATCCTTCAATCCCCTCCATAACCAATATTTGAATCAAGAATCATGTTCATAAATGATCATCTAGGTAACTCCATGGATTCAAATTATCTCCTATACATATAGGTTTCTCAACATCTCAACTGAACTCTGACCTCAAATAGCTAGGAAGTAGATTGACATGGTGAGTTAGTCTATGATCACCTATATGGTATCATAAAAAAAATATAATTATATGGTAACTCCATCATAGAGTCTATGGATATCTCATCCCACTCCCACTTTGTAACCTCAAGGGTTTGAGATAAACCCATTAGAACATAGTGCTCAGCTTTCACTTATTGATAATAAAGTCATTAAGAGATGAACTCTACAACTACATTATGTTAAGTAAATAATGTTTTCCTCATGAATTTTTCCATTCCTTCTTGTTTTGAAAATCAAAAACACCCTATAATTAAGAAAATCTACATTTTACTTATATAAGGAAAAAAATTTCTCAAAGGAATTTACCCCTACTATGTTTTCATTGTTCATATTTTTCTTAAGTACCAAAATCGGATTCATATAAAAAAACTCAGAATCATATAATACTTAGATATTAACTATAATGAAGTTCCGCTCTGAATTCTGATAAGAACTGTAATGAAGTTCCACTCTGAATTCTGGATATGAACTGTAATGAAGTTCCACTCCGAATTTTGATAAGAACTATAATGAAGTTCCACTCCGAATTCTGGATATGAACTGTAATGAAGTTATACTCCGAATTCTGGATAAGAACTGTAATGAAGTTCCACTCCGAATTCTGGAAATGAACTATAATTAAGTTCCACTCCGAATTCTGGATATGAACTGTAATGAAGATTCACTCCGAATTCTGGATATGAACTATAATGAAGTTCTGCTCTGAATTCTGGATATGAACTATAATAAAGTTCCACTCTAAATTCTGGATATGAACTCTAATGAAGTTCCATTCCAAATTATGGATATGATCTGTCATGTAGTTCGACTCCGAATTCGGATTAAAACATATCTATGTTCTGAATCCAGGTTCTCTGAATTCAGACTCCGAACTCTTATGAGTTCTGAGTCTGAATTCCCATGAACCCTGACTCTGAACTTTGTAAGTTCTGGTTCCGAATTCTGATGAAACCCGATTCTGGATTTCTACAGAATTCAGGTTCCGAACTCCTACAATATAGAATCCAAATATCTATTTAGTATAGACTCCGAATTCTATTTTGGTTAGACTTCAAACATTTATTTTTCTTACATGAAAAAATTTTTACTTACACTCTGATTTGTTAAAGTTTGTTATAAAACGATGTCGTCCATTCTATTTCTAACTAACCGTTTGTTTTTTGACACGTGTACAGGTCCCTCCAAAATTCTAGGAGAGATATGACCGTTGGAGGAGGGAGTCGACTGTTGGAGCTTCACCTATAAATAGGATCTCATTTGAAAAGAAGCTACAACTTTGACACTGATCATGGAATAAGTTCCGTTGATGTTATTTCTAGAGAGAGAGGCTTATATTAACTCTCAAAGCATCATGCAGAAAGTTTGAAAAACTTGTTCAAACTTTTCCTTGTGCAGACTTTCTTCGTGTCACTCCGAATATTGGTGATTACATTCGACGACTTATGGGGATAGGAAGACAGAGGTGCCGACTACCTTGAAGTTTGAGGGCTTCCTTGCTGAGGAAGACAGAGGTTCCAACTACCTTGATGTTGAGGGCTTGCGGGGATATCAAGACAGAGACTCTGATCTTCGTATCGAGGGATTACTCGGGTGTGGGTAAGACAAACTTTCTTGAAAGTATAAATCAAGGGACCTTTATCCAAAGTTGTTTGATACCCTCCTCTTTGGGTTAAAATATTTATATCTTGTTACTTGTTTTTGTTACAAGTTTTTCTACTGCATTTTTTGTATTGTAAGGAAAGTATAAACTTCTTATATTTCCTTACACTTTTACTCTGATTCATTTAGATTCTATACGCTTTAAGGTAGAATCTCATATTATAAACTTTGGTTATGTTTCAATTTCCGGATCCATATTTCTGGAACCATTTTTTTGGAATCACATTCCAGATTTAAGAAAGTGTATAGAACTAGAAGTTTGTAACTTCATAATTTTTCCAAATCTTTCAATTGGTGTCAGAGGTGTTGTGAATTTTCCTAGTTTAACGTTGTTAAACTTAGATCTTTCCATGTTTAAGGAAAATTTTAAAGTGTACAATTCACCCCCTCTCTTGTATATTGAGCATCTACATCGTTATTTCGATCCAAAAATTGGTATTAGAGGAAGGTTTCTGAAATAATTATATTCACATATAGGTTTTTATTGCTCAGTTTTTTATTGTTCTATATTTTTCCTTGCTTAGTAATATTCCCCTTGAATCCGAACTTTTGTTATTAACAAGTTTTTGTGTAGAAAGTTTTTTTAAGATGGCAGTAATCAATGTTGGTTCCATTGAAAACTTAAATCCTACAAGACCACCAATTTTTTATGGTAATGATTATGAGTATTGGAGAGATCGAATAAAAACATTCATTATCAATACTGTAGTAGAAAATTTTTTAATGCTTACTGGAGGTTATCAAATTCCTGATAAGAAAGTTATTACTTTCAAAAACCAAGAGAAGCATGATTATCAACTCAACTATAAGGTATGCAACACTTTACATTGTTCAATGACTAGGAATATATATAGCCAAATTTCTTCTTGTGAAACAGCTAATTGTATATAAAAGAAACTCCAAGTTACACATTTTGGTACATCCAAAGTGATTGAGACTAGAAGAGCTATGCTTAGAGCCGAGTATCATGGTTCTAACTTTCCATATGGAGAACACATTTGTAAGGTGAAACAAAGGTTTATGACTATCTCGAATAGCTTAAAATATATGGGAGAGAAAGGTACGGATGATGAAGCTCTTTTGGACAAGATCATTGATATTATGCCCAATGAATGGGAGTCAAAGAGAACTGCTATTGATGAGAACATAAAGGTTACTCAAATTTCCATAGATGAGATATTTGGAACTCTTCTTCAACATGAGATAAGGATGAAGAGAGATGCTAAAAACATTAAAGAGAAGAATGGGAATGGTACTGTTGCTTTTACTACACATTCAAATCACATGAAAGCTAAGACTCCTGAGAGAGTTACTAGATCCAAATCTAAGAAGGTTGTTATTCAATCCGAATCTATTGATAGTGAAGTCTCAAATAATAAGTTACCTAATCTTTCTCAAAGGATGAACAATATAGCTGGTCAAATAAATTTCCAATCCAAGTATAAGAATAAGGAAAGGAAAGATAAGAAAGATTTAGAAGTCACATGCTACAAATGCAAGAGATCTGGACATATAAGACCTGATTGTCCTTTGCTCAAGAATAAAGAAAGAAAAGAGAGGAATTCTGAAAGGAATAGGATGAAGTATTATAAAGTTAAATCTTAGAATGATCATAAAGCTAATGATACTTGGAGTGCCAGTGGTGGTGACTCTTCAGATGAATCTTCTGATTATGAATCTTCAGGACATAAGAATCTTGGTCTTATAGCCAGGATACCTATTGACAATCATTGCTTTATGTCTAAGGTACACAATGTTGAATCATTGACCAATGTTTCTTTGAATGCTAATGATAGTAAATATTATAACTCTTCGGATGAAGAATCCTCTTCTGATGAAGAAAATACTTTACCTACCTATGAATAAGTTTCTAGGTTTGCTGAACTTCTTGAGATTGAGAATTCAAAACTCAATAAAAAACTTGATAATGTAAACTCTAGGAATTTTATTCTTACAAAGGAAATATTAGATCTTTCTAACGATCTTGATAAGAAAAATGATGATTTTATAAGTATTTCAAAAATCATTGAGGAAGTAAATTCTGAGAAAAATAAACATTCTAAAGAACTAGAAAAATTAATTTCTAAGAAAAGTGTTTTTGAGCCAGGCTCTAGTTCTAAATCTAATGATTTTGAAGATAAAAACTTGGTTATAAAACTCAAGTTTGAAATATTTTCCTTAAAGAGGTGTTTGTCGAACTTTACCTTAGGTAAAGAAAATTTTGATAAGATGTATTCAAAAATACGACCTTTAAGAAACAAATCCGGATTTGGTTATACCTATGCAAAACCAACTTTTAGTAACAATTATTTTGTTCCCCAAAGTGCCCCATTTTGTAACAAGTTTCAATGTGGTGGTCACTGGGAAAAGAATTTTTCTTTTAAAAAAACCCAATCTTTAGGCTTTCATAAGGCATATTTTTCTAATAAAATGTGGGTCCCCAACATTTTTCTATCTGAAAATCTTGGATCCATGAAAGTTTGGATTCCGAAAGTCTGATTCTTTTCTTACTTTTAGGAAGATAAAGGAAGTACCAATAGCAATACATGGTACATGGATAGTGGATGTTCCTGACATATGACATGTAATAAAAACTATTTTGAAAAGATTATCAAGACGAAAGGAGGAAAAGTAACTTTCGTAGATAATGCTCAGGGAGAAATTATTGATATATGTAACATAGTTATTCTTGGAAAAACATTGATTTCAAACATTTTTTTTTGTTAAGGGTCTTAAGCACAACCTCATTATCATAAATCAATTATGTGATGAAGGTTACCTTTTGAATTTTAGGAATGATAAATGCTTATTTCACAATTCCAAGGAAGATTTTATTCTCTCTTCCCATAGGCAAGAGAATGTATACACTTTAAACTTATAAGACCTTAGGATCCAAGACTTACCTTGCCTTAGTATAATGGAAGATCATTCTTGGTTGTGGCATAGAAGGTTAGGTCATTGTAACCTTAGAAACTTATGTAAACTCTCTAAGAAGAAACTAGTTAAGAATCCACTGAAGCATATATTTTATTCTTCTATAGTTTGTGATCCTTGTCAATATGGAAAGAAACATAAATATAGTTTTAAATCAATCGGTGAAGTCTCAACAACTGATGCATTATAGTTGGTGCACATGGATCTTTTTGGTCAAACACAAACTGGAAGCATTGGGGGCAAGTATTATGTATTTGTCTTAGCTGATGATTACACTAGATTTACATGGGTCTATTTTCTAGAAAAGAAGTCTGAAGATTTTTCTTATTTCAAAATTTTTAGAGCCCAAGTTAAAAATGAGAAAAACCTTCCATTGAAATATATTCATAGTGATCATGGAGGAGAAATACAAAATTCTGATTTTGAAACTTTTTTTAGTAGAAAAGGAATTACTCACAACTTTTCAGTACCCAGAACACCTCAACAAAATGGAGTTATTGAAAAAATAAATATAATTATTCAAGAGATAACTAGAACCATGTTTTGTGAGTATTCTATAGCCAATCATTTTTGGGCTGAAGCTGTAAGTACTACTTGTTATACTATAAATCGAGTTTTAATTAGACCTTTTCTTAATAAAACTCCTTATGAGTTATGGAATGATAGAAAACCTAGACTTTCCTACTTTAAGGTTTTTGGGTGAAAAGTATTCATTGTGAATACTAAAGATAACTTACACAAATTCACACCAAAATCTGATGAAGGAATTTTCTTAGGCTACTCCACAAATTCTAAGGCTTATAGAGTTTTTAACAAAAACACTTGCACTGTTGAAAAAACAGTACATGTAAAATTTGATGAAACAAATCCTTTTAATTTTAAACAACCTCATCCTACATCTTCGGATGTGTTTTCAAAAAATAATTATCAACCTTCGATGGAAAATCCTTCTGACAAGGAAAATGTTCAAGAAGATACTTCTGAAACATTTACCCCGGAATATTTCCTACCCTATGTTGATGAACAAGTTTTTCAAAACCCAAACCAGTCGTTTCTTAAGAATCATCCTAGTTTTAGCATCATTATTGATTTCAATCAACTTTTAAGGACAAGAAGTTACTTGAAAAATGAAATAGAACATCTAGCATTCCTTTCCCAATTAGAACCAAAAAGGACTGATGAAGCTTTAGGTGATGATGATTGGATAAAAGCTATGCAATATGAACTAAATGAATTCTAAAGGAATAATGTCTGGACCTAGGTTGAAAAAACAAAGGAAACTTCTGTTATTGGAGTAAAATGGGTCTTCAGAAATAAGTGTGATGAAAATGGATTCATTGTTAGAAATAAAGCTAAACTAGTTTCTAAAGGCTATAATCAACAAGAAGGAATAGAATATCAATAAACCTATGCTCCAGTAGCTAGACTTGAATCTATTAGTATTCTAATTGCCTTTGCAGCATTCTTCAATTTTAAACTTTTTCAAATGGATGTGAAATGTGCTTTCCTTAATGGTTATGTTCAAAAGGAAGTTTGTGTTGAACAACCTCCTGGCTTTGAAGACATAAAACATCCTGATCATGTTTTTAGACTTACCAATGCTTTATATGGTATTAAACTAGCCCCACGAGCTTGGT
Source organism: Viscum album (assembly GCA_963277665.1). Taxonomy (NCBI): domain Eukaryota; kingdom Viridiplantae; phylum Streptophyta; class Magnoliopsida; order Santalales; family Viscaceae; genus Viscum; species Viscum album. The sequence continues at coordinate 1,916,042,286 of OY728155.1, forward strand.
ATGATAGAATTATAAGATTTTTTCATCAAATAACTATTTTAAGGGAAAATAATATCCAACACTTTTTATAAATAAAGATAAGAAAAATGTTTTGATTGTACAAATATATGTTGATGAAATCATTTTTTGTTCAACTTAGCAATTTCTAACTAATTCCTTTGAAATTCTAATGAAATTTGAGTTTGAAATGAGTATGATGGGTGCGTTAACTTTTTTCCTTGGTTTTCAAGTTTCTCAAAAAATAGAATGAACCTATATATCTCAACATAAGTATATTAAAGATCTTCTTAAAATGTATGGATTTGACAACACTAAAAGTATTAGTACTCCCATTGGTACCTCAAACACACTTGATCATAATGAAGCTGGGAAACCAGTAGATCAAACATCTTTTAGAGGTATGATAGGAAGTCTACTTTACTTAACATCTTGTCGGCCAGACTTGATTTTTTAGTATTCTTATGTTCTAGATATCAATCCAATCCTAAGGAATCTCATTTAAAGGTAGTGAAAAAAATTTCGCTACTTAAAGGGAACCATGGATCTAGGATTATTTTATACTTCTGGAAATGGTTTTATCTTAAAAATATTTTTGGATTCTGACTTTGGTTGGTGTGGAGTGGATAGAAAGTGTACATCTGGAACTTGTCATTTCTTAGGAGATTCATTAGTTTCTTGGTCCTACAAGAACCAACACTCATTATCACTCTCCACTGCTGAAGCTGAATATGTAGCAGCTGGAAGTTGTTGTGCTCAAGTGTTGTGGATGGAACACACACTCGCATACAATGGCATAAGATTTAATAAGACTCAAATTTTGTGTGATAACACAAGTGCCATTGCCTGAATCAAAAACTCTGAACATCACTCTCATGCAAAGCACATAGATATTAGGTATCACTTTCTTAGGGATCACACACTTAAAGGATATATCATTCTTCAGTTTATCAGAACGCAAGATCAATTTGCTGATATTTTCAAAAAATCATTACCTTCTGATAGATTTTAATACATTAAATAGAAGTTAGGAATGATAAATATGAGGTAATACTTCTTCATTAACTTCTTGTTTAAAAAATCTCCTTACAGTAATAAACTCCTATTCATAGGGGGTACATTTTCTTTTCATCATAATAAAAATTTTCGTAGTCAGTTTTTTTTCAGCTTTTGTAATTAAAATTTTCGTAATGAAGTTTTCGAAACTAAAATTTTTGTACTGAAATTTTCGTAATGAGAATCTTCGTAATGAAATTTTTCATAATTAAATTTTCGTACTGAGAATTTTCTTAATGAGAATCATCGTAATGAAATTTTCGTAATGAGAATCTTCGTAATGAAATTTTTCATAATGAAATTTTTGTACTGAGTATTTTTGTAATGAGAATCTTCGTAATGAAATTTTCGTAATGAGAATTTTCGTAATGAGAAATTTCGTCATGGGAATTTTCGTACTCACACTTTTTATATTAGAGTTTTGGTACTCAAAGTTTTGGCAATAAATTTTTCGTATTAAGTTTTTTGTAGTAAGTTTTTCTTAGTCAAATTTTCTTCAAAAAGAATATCACCAATTAGGAATAAACTTCCTGGCCAATCCGAAAGGTATGACTTCCCTACTTAAGTTATCGTAATCGTTTTTAGTTACTGGTAGTTTCTTTTTCTTATAAAATTTCTCGGATTCGTTTCTTCTTAAATATGAATTTGTTCATAAAACCTCAAAATATCTGATTCAAAATTTCTTTGAAGATATGTTTTCAATCGTCAGATTAGAACAGAGATTTTTTCAACTGTTAGATGGTTTTTGGAAGCTCAAAGGTCACCTCCATCGCCTATATAAAGGGGACCCCTATTTTTGTCCCACATCGATTTCAAAGCTCTCGTGTTCCGAAGCATTACCTCAGTTCTTAAAGCTGATTATGAATCTCTCAAATCTCATCCATTATGAATGTCTGTAGAAGCAACTTCCCAAGATATGTCTACCAAGAATCCAATTTCAAAATGGAAAGTATACAGAGAATGGTTTGTCCATCCGAACTTTTACAAGTACGATTCCATCATTTCTAAGAATATCAAGCTGAATGTTTGGGAAGATGTATTTTTATCTATGCCTGGTGATCAAGATGTGTTCTATCCATAGTTACTTGTAGAATTATATGAATCAACAAGCTTCTTGGAAGAAGAGGAAAGAGAAAAGTGTTCTTTCAAGTCTTATGGGAAGACTTACAAACTTACTTACACCAAGGCAGCAACCTTGGTGGGGCTAGCATATGATGTAGAGGCTGAATTCTGCTCACATAAACTTCTAGATGTCCAGGGAAGTTTTTTTAAGGTGAAGGCCTTGGAGTGTCTCGGGCTTGATGATGTAAAGACAGCCAAGATTTCTCACCTACCTTTTAATAATCAGATTCTTCAGCTTTGGGTACAAGGGTTCTTAGTTCCGAGAAAGGGTGATACAAATACCCTGAAGAAAAGTGACATATATTTCTTAGACTTCCTGGTGAATCTAAGAAAAATAAATCTGATGAGATGTGTTCTTGTGATGATCAAGAACATCGAGGAAGGAAACTTGAGATCTCAAATCATTATGTTCCCTTACATACTATCAAAGATGATAGTTTGGTGTCTGGATTCTTTCAAGATTGGATGTAAGTCTAAGGCTCAGAATTTCAAGGTTATGCTTGATAGTGATGATACCTTGAAGAGGATGAATATGCACTATTCCAATGAAATAAGAGAGTTCTATAGTTTTCCATTGGAAGAGGATGAAACCAATCTGGAAATCGTGGAGAAGGCTGAGCCAGTGAAGAAGGTTTCTATAAAGAGAAAAATGAAAGAAGTGGTGGATGATGACAAGAACCTCAAAACTAAGGAAACCAAATCTGCACCTCCCAATCCGAAAAAACAAAAAGCATATCTAGATGAGTTGGATGCTAAATGGAGAGAAGATAAGGAGAAGAGGGAAGAAGGGGATCCACAGTTCGGATTGGACCCTACTGAGGCTAAGGCCATAAGAGAAAAAGCTGCGGATGAGTTAGAAAAAAAAGCCAAAGAGAAAAATAAGAAGTTGTCTGAAGCCGAAGTTGTAAAATATCTGTTGAGAGATACATAAGTAGCTTCTGAGAAAACTTTAGTTCCGGAATCTTTTGATGTTCAACCATTACCAGAGACTCATGGGAAAAAATAATTCACTCCGGAAACGTCCAAAGGGAAAGAGGTTGTTGAATAAGTAGAGAAAACAGCTGGTGAAGAAGTAGAAGAAGTTGTTGTTGAAGAAGAAGAAGAAGAAGAAGGAATTGATGATTTGGATGACTTGATCAAACAAGTAGAAGATAATAAAGAAAAGGATGAATCCGCAAAACTTGTCACTCTGGGAAAGGGAGTTGAGAAAGAAGTTAGGAAGGATGATGATAAGGAAGAGGAAGAGAATGAAAATGTTTTAGAATAATCCTATGAGAAGAATTTTCTTGAGGAAGGAGCAGAAATGGAGAAAATAGATGAAGACAATATAGTTCAACTATCAGAGAGTGAGGAAGAATCTCCAGATGATCAACCCATTACGAAAACTGATAAAGTTAAGCAAGCGCCCATTGATACACCAACAAAAGTTGTTATAAGAAAGAAAGAGGTTGGTGGTTCTTCTAGAAGGAAGCTAGTTGAAACTCAAGAAGAACAATCCCAAAGAAAGTTATCGGATTCGGAGTCATCAGCACAGGGTCATGACTTTGTTGTTGAATCTTTGAAAAAATTGGTGGACACCATTCTGATATTTCCCACTATAGACTCTAGATGTTGGATGCTGCAACACAGTCTGAATTAGAAGTTATAATCCTTATGTATGGTGATGGATAAGTGTTTGAAGATTGAGGCTAACCATAGAAATATTCTTATAAATTATTATGTTCACAGAAAATCATGCAGCAAAATCACTTTGTGGTCTAAGAATGTTGAAGAAGACATGGTTGAGTTTGATCATTTTTAGAATGATGTTAAAGATGCCTTTGATACCGAGGATTCCAAGATTAAGAATCTTCAAGAATAGCTAATCATTGAGAAATGTTCTCATAATCAACAAGTAAAGGACTTGAATGGGATGGTAAATTCTCTTGCTAAAAATTTTAAAAGGGATATAGATCTCCGGATTGAGCTCGAAGAAAAGTTTATAAAGAAAGATGAGTTATTGAAGATGCAAGAAGAGGCCATGAAGGCTCAGGTAGAAGTCTTGAAAGATTAAGATGAAAGGATAAAAGCTTTGGAGAGGCAAGCTGAGGAGGATCAAAAATATTTAAAGAAGCTGAAAACCTTGTTGAAGAAGCTAATCCCAAAGGAAAAGGAAGACAAATAGATTCAATCTGATCTTTTGTTTCATTTTTCTTTCCTTGTAAAAATTATTTCAACCCTAATAAAATTTTTGGTTGGTTGGATCTTGTGTTATTATGTACTAATGTTTTAGGTACTTTATTTCTTTTTCATTCCCATAAATTATTTTTGAAAATAACAAAGGGGAGAAGGAAAAATAATTACTCAAAAGAGGGAGAAGGAAAATTTTCTAAGTCAAGAAATATCCCTAAGGGGGACCTTATCTAAGGGGCAGTTCCTCATTATGAAGTTTTTCATTTCAAATGTTAATGAAAACTCCATTCTGGAAATTCAGAATACAATCCTTAGAGTTACTAAGCCTAAGGGGGGGTTAGTTGTATTCACTATCATCTATAAACAAAGGGAGATAAGCTTTAATTTCAAGGTCTAGAAATTTATTCTAAGCTTTTATATTCTTTTTTGTAAGGTTGTTTGTGCTTCCCAAAAAGGGTGAGATTGTTAAGTCAATAAGTTTTTCCTTGTGAATTTTTCCATTCCTTCTTATTTTGAAAATCAAAAACACCCTTTAATTAAGAAAATCTACATTTTACTTATATAAGGAAAATTTCTTTCTCAAAGTAATTTACCCCTACTATGTTTTTATTGTTCATATTTATCTTAAGTATAAAAATAGGATTCATATAAAAAACCTCAGAATCATATAATACATAGATATGAACTGTAATGAAGTTCCACTCCGAATTCTGATAAGAACTGTAAGGATGTTCCACTCCGAATTCTGGATATGAACTATAATGAAGTTCCACTCTGAATTCTGATAAGGACTGTAATGAAGTTCCACTCCGAATTCTGGATATGAACTATAATGAAGGTCCACTTTGAATTCTTGATAAGAACTGTAATGAAGTTACACTCCGAATTCTAGATATTAACTCTAATGAAGTTCCACTCAGAATTATGGATATGAAATTTAATGAAGTTGCACTCCGAATTCTGGATATGAAATGTAATGAAGTTCCACTCCGAATTATGGATATGAACTGCAATGAAGTTCCACTCCTAATTATGGATACGAACTCTAATGAAGTTCCATTCCGAATTATAGATACGATCTCTCATGTAGTTCGACTCTGAATTTTGATTACGAACTTATCTAAGTTCTGACTCCAGGTTCTTTGAATTCAGACTCCGAACTCTTATGATTTCTGACTCCGAATTCCCATGAACCCTGACTCCGATCTTTGTAAGTTTTGGTTCCGAATTCTGATGAAACTAGATTCAAGATTTCTACAGAATTCAGGTTCCAAACTCCTAAAAAACAGAATCCAAATATCTATTTAGTATAGAATCTGAATTCTATTTTGGTTAGACTCCAAACTTTTATTTTTCTTACTTTACGAAATTTTTACTTACACTCTGATTTGTTAAAGTTTGTTATAAAACATTGTCATCCATTCTATTTCTAACTAACCATTGGCTTAGTGACATGTGTACAGGTCCCTCCAAAATTCTAGGAGAAATATGACCGTTGGAGGAGGGAGCTGACCGTTGGATCTTCGCTTATAAATAAAAGATCATTTGAAAAGAAGTTACAACTTTACACTGATCTTGGACTAAGTTCTGTTGAAGTGATTTCTAGAGAGAGGATCTTATTAACTCTCAAAGCTTCATGCAGAAATTTTGAACAACTTGTTCAAACTTTGCCTTATGCAGCCTTGCTTCATGTGACTCCGAATGTTGGTGATTACATTCGAGGGATTCCGGGGATAAAAAGATAGAGGTGCTGACTACCTTGAAGTTTGAGGTCTTCCTTGCTGAGGAAGACAGAGGTTCCAACTACCTTGAAGTTTAGGTCTTGCAGGGATAGACAGACAGAGACTCTGATCTTCATATCGAGGGCTTACCCGGGTGTGGGTAAGATAAACTTTCTTGAAAGTATAAATCAAGGGACCTTTATCCAAAGTTATTGGATACCCTCCTCTTTGGGTTAAAAGATTTATATCTTGTTACTTGTTTTTGTTACTAGTTTTTCCACTTCATTTTTTTTATTGTAAGGAAAGTATAACCTTATTATATTTCCTTACACTTGTACTCTGATTCATTTAGATTCTATACGCTTTAAGGTAGAATCTCATATTGTAAACTTTGGTTAAGTTTCAATTTCTGGATCCATATTTTCGGAACCAGTTTTTCGGAATCACTTTCTAGATTTAAGAAAGTATATTGAACTAGAAGTTTGTAACTTCATACTTTGCCCCAATATTTCAATTGGTGTTATTGGTGCTGTGAATTTTCTTAGTTTAACTTTGTTAAACTTAGATCTTTCCTTGTTTAAGGAAATTTTTAAAGTGTACAATCCCCCCCCCCTCTTGTATATTGAGCATCTACATCGTTATTTCGATCCTACACCTTATTCATCTCTGACCACCAAAACTATCATCTAAGGTCTTGGTACATATTTTTTACACATTTATGTACCTCTAATGGGGAATTATGAAACTCCCTCAAAATTTCCTATCTCATCACATCATGTACCATCATGCATCCCATTAACACAATGACATGCTCTCAACCATCAGAAAAAATCATGAAGGGAATTTCTAGTGGATATCTAAGTTTTTAGGTTTTCACAGTCAGTATCTCTAAGTTGTGCCTCCATGAATCGATATAAAATCAAAGGGTAAGAAAACATCAATTAGTTTTAAGACACTCCATCCTCATATAAAATGATAACTGCAAAGAGGATAACTGCTCTGATTCATCACTCAGCAACTGCGAACATGATCTCTTACTTAGGGAATCTACTACCACGTTCCCCTTCCCAAGAGTATATACAATATTGAATTTATTATCCTATATAAACTATATCTATATCCTTTATCTAAATATAATATACTTCTGATATAATATATTATTGAGACTCTTATGGTGATAATAGATGATAAATCACTTTCCCATCAGGTACTATCACCCCATCATTAGTGCGAAGACAACCATTGCTAACTCAAGATCATGGGTCATGTAGTTCTTCTCATGTGGTATAAACTGTCACAAAACATAGGGAATCACTAATTTCCTCTTTATCAAAATAAAACCATTCTCAGTCCCTGATGTGTCATAGAACAATATGTACTCAACAATCTCCTCTTCAGAACTCAATATGGGAGCAGTCAAGAATCTCTAGCTCAAATCCTGGAAATATTACTAGAACCTCTATGTATATACCAAAGGCTTTCCGTTTTTTGGTCAAACCAATCAAAGGAGTTGATATCTTGGAGAAATCTCTGAAAAATATCTGATACTATCCTACCAACCCTAGGAATCTTTTCACCTCTTTCATGCTCTTTTGTGGGTCACAAGATAACACTGCCTCAACCTTTGTTGGGTTCTCCACTACTCCATATTCTGAGATAACATATCATATAAATTGAACCTCCTAGATCAAGAACATTTACTTCGAGAGCTTCCTATAAAGATGCTTCTCTCAGAGTATGTCCAAAATAATCCTAAAGTGTCTCTCATGAACCTCATTAGATATTGAGTATACTAGGATATCATTGATGAAGACTAACACAAACCGGTCTAAGAAAATCTAAAAAACCATGTTCATGAGTCCCATGAACACTTCTGGGGAATTCATTACACCAAAGGGCATCATCAAATAATCATAGTGACTATAGAAACATCTTAATGTATTCTCTAGAATATATTTATCCCATAATCAAAACTGGTGATATCCTCTTCTAAGGTCAGCTTTTATGAACTATGATGACCCTCTAAATATATCAAAGAGGTCATCCATCATCAGTAGTAGATTTATTTTATTTATGATCAATTTGGTTAGGTGATGATAATCCACACAGAACATCAAACTCCTGTTTTCATTCTTGGTGGACAACACTGGGGTTACCCAGGGGAAACACTCATTTTGAAAAATCCTTTACTCTATAAGTCCTCCAACTGCACCCTTAGATCTCAAAGCTATATGGGACCCATCCAACCACTTATACAAAACTATACTTTAATAGCACCGGAAATGGCCTTTATTAGTGCTAGAAAAGCACAGATAACATGAGCAATGTTAAAATCCCAAGATATTTATCAGCACTGAAAATTTTCTAGTAAAGGGGTCATCTATTAGCACTTTAATTTAGAACTACTAAAGGAAACCTTTATCGGCACTTATTAAAGCACTAATAAAGTAATTTCATCATATATTTTATAAGCATTGATAAATATGGTTTTTATCAGTGCTTTTAAAATCGTTGATAATATTTCAAACTACAGTCTTATGTTACAGCACACTGCAGCAACAGAAACACACCAGATATCAACAAAAACATGTCCCAAATAATAATTTAAATGAAATGAAATTTACAACACAAATTCCAAAAAAACACTATTGTAGACATTTAAAACATTTTTTTATACAATTACATAAATAAAAACTGTTACATACATTCAAAAACAATCCTAACTGTCAATGTTACAATGATTTCCTTTGAATTTCTTTGTCGAACTGCCAACACTACATCAGTAGTTTCAAACAAACCACCTCAACACAAAAAACAAATCAACCTATTTATGAAAAAAAAATTATTATGAGTAATAATAAAAAGAAATAAATTAAACATAATTTTGAAATAATACATTAATTCTATGAAAAATGATTTTACTATACAAATATACAGATTACCTTTGTGATTGTGTAGTGGAGGGAACTTAAAGAAATTGATAAATTTTAACACTATAAGGGTGAAAGGTTTTGTGAGAGAATAATTCTATGGAATTTTTGCTGCATAAAGGGATGAAATATGAATCAAGCTCACAAAACACCTGTATAAGAAAAAAATTATTATGTGAATAATACAAAAAATAAATTAATTAAGCATACATATGAAATAATATAATAATTATATATACAATTATTTTAATGTGAAAACAACAAGATTATCTCTGTAATTGTGTAGAGGCAGCAATGTTTCTCTTCTTATAAAGGTAGTGGAGGTAATTTTAAAGAAAGTGATAAATGTGACACTACAAGGGTGAAAATATTTTAACGAAGAAAGAGCATGAAATTTTGATAGAACACCCCGAAATCGAAAAAAAGAATCCACCTTTATAAGAAAACAATTATTATGTGAGTAATAATAAAAATAAATAAATTAAAAATACATATGAAACAATACATTAATTATTTAGAAATTTATTTTACTGAGAAAACATCATGATTAGCTCTAAAATTTAGTAGAGGAAGCATCATTTCTCTTCCAGAAAAGGTAGTGGAGGTAACTTGAAATAAAGTGATAAATTCACCATTATAGGGGTGAAAAGGTTTTAAGGGAGAAGGAGCATAAAATTTGGACAGAAAACCTCCAACTCAAACAAAAAAAATCACATGTATAAGAAAAAAAATTATTATCTGGGTAATATTAAAAATAAATATATTAAACATAAATAATAAAAAATTACATTAAATCTATGGATAATGATTTTATTATTCAAACATCAATCTTTTCTATTTGATTGAGCAGATACAACATCATTTCTTTTCTTGTAAATGCATGACAAATGGACTTAAATATTCTAAAATAAGAAAACTCTTCAAGGAATAATGAAAATTAAATAAACATTCCATTATATAATTTTTCAGTAAAATAGAGAAAGTATATCATAACATTACACTTTCATCTATCCAAATAATTTTCTTCATTATAGATTGTTCTTCTGAGGGATTGGTAACATCATCATGTGAATAATACATTGTCTGTATGTGTAATCAAACGTTTAATTTAGATTGTGTTTATATAGTAGAGAACATATAATATTATGAGGAAAACATAATATATTAAAAAACACTTTTACCTTCTCATTGAACTCTCTTTTTTTAACAGTTTCAAGGCTTTAGTTCCTCTTTCAAGAATCCAAATCCCCTTTTTGTGGTCCCCTCTAACGTACAAGACATTTTCTATAGTGGTACCGGCATGAACTGATTGTGATGCCCAATGAAAGGGTCATCCTCTATTGAATTTTCATATGACTCGACATTTGTTTCAGTCACCAACAGGAAAATCGACCAATTATGGTTTTTTTGGATCAGAGACATAAAATAGGTTCACTACTTGTGATTCCATTATGAATGGATCATCTTTTTCCCCTTCTACACTGAAATTCACCTTCATAGATCCCATTTCATCAACTTTTACTCCATTGATATTGTAAACCCATTTTAAACGTAAAATTGGAACTTAAAATGTTTTATTGTCCAACTTTTATATCTATTCAATAATTCCAAACTATGAAATATTTTTATAAATTGGATTTCTATACTTGGAACTAGATATGCACATCGCTTCAACCACAAGAATAACACCACTATTTTGCATCGTACTAAAGTCATGATATTATTTTGTATATAACATATAACCATTTATTACAAACCTAGTGTAAGATATAAAATTTTCATTAGATCCTAGAGTTATCCATTAAAGTCATTCGGCTATTAAATTCTTATTTTCAGATAAATCCTTTTAAATTTGATCACTGAACCATCCTATAAACTTTTGATTATGTGCATCTGATATCCATATTTTATCCCTTGATGGATTCAAATATTTAAGAATTTATTTGTAGTCTTCAATGTATGGATAAACATATTCTCTATTATGTAATATGTAACAATGTTCTTGCTCTTTCTTTTTCAAGGTTATTGACATACCCTTTCAAAATCTTCATATAACTTTCAACGGGGTACAGCCATCTGTAATGGAAAGGACCACATAGTTGAACCTCTCTATACAATTGAACTATAAAGTGGACCATTATATCAATGAATTATGGTGGGAAGAAAATTTCTAATTCACATAATATGATTGAAATCACCTTAATCTTGATGGGTAACTTCACCAAGTCTATAACGTTTTTCATATGGCTTTGAAAAAGAAGCAAAGTCTGATTAATGTATGTCGTAAATGTTTTTGGCATAATGCAATGGAAAGAAATGGGTATTAAATATTTCATAAAAACATGGAATTCATGTGATTTTAGTCCTTGTAAATTCAAATTAATCATTGACACGGCATTCTTGATATTTTATGAATACCCTTGTGGAACATTTACACTCATATGGAAAACGAAAAATTTTAATTTTTCTTATCTGGATAGAGTGTGAGCTACTAGAGGAAGAAAAGTCTGACTTTTACCCATCACCAGTGCCAACTCATCCCTTATCCCCATTTAAATCAAGTTCTACCTATCCTTGATTAAATAATTCATTTATTCAAGAACATTTTCTAATGTTCCAATAACACAATCAAATAAATTTTATCTACAAGCATGACATCAAGAAAATTTGTGACACACAAACAATTCTAATACAACAATTTAAAGAAACCTGATCTCTTCTTCCAACATGATTTTTTAAGGTTTTTCAAAATAAAATTACTAAAAGTAGTTTCATTTTTAAAATTTTTTTTGTATAGTTGATCACCTGTTGCTGGAGAGAGTGTTTCACCTTGTTCGATATTCCCATCGAATGATGTTTTCTTGGATAAGTATTTATGTCATCGGGGTAAAAAAATTCAATGTCCTAAAAACATAGTCTTAGATGAATGTTTAAACCAAAATGTGTATATGTTTTTTTCAAAAATTGGACCCCCAAACATGCCTTAATGCTATAGCCTAATAAACTTCCATAAGTGGGGAAGTCATTTATCATTCCATACAATATGACCCTCAATGTGAATTATTCACTTCTATGATAATCATAAATTGTAACACCTATATCCCATATCAATTTCAAATCTTCGATCAATGGATCCAAATAGACATCATTACCATTACCGGGTTTCTTTGGTCCAGATATAAGCATAGACAGTATAATGTATTTTCAATTCATGAATAACCAAGGAGGCAAGTTATAATTTACCAACATTACAGGTCATGTACTATGTGTAATACTTTGTACACTGAAAGGATTTAATCTATACGTAGATAATGCCAGATGAAAGCTTCATGGCTCATCTCCATTTTCAGGAAACTCAAAATCAATTTTCCTCCACAAAGGATAATCTTCTAGATGACTTAGGTTTCCATATTTAATTATTTTATATGATTTACCTATTAATTGTCTTTCAGTTTCTAGATATCTATATAGTCTTAAAAACTCTAGAATTATTGGAAAGTACCATATATATTTCAAAGGACTGGATTCATTTTTCTTGTATTGATCTGTACCACACTTATGGAATTTGATGAGTGATTCATGGTCCTTGAGAAAAAATATGAAATCATTTGGACAAGCATGTATTTTTTTAGATATCATTCCCATTGAATGTAACATTACATTAGAATCATATGTTTGGCATGGTAGTTATTTTTTTATGGTATCATATCTTTCAAAAGACCAAGTAGTTCTATAAAGCTGGTGTCACTCCATCCATTTCCAGATTTCAAATTATATAACTTCAATACATCTGAAAATGTTGTGTATTTATTACAACCAATATAGAAGGGTTTTTAAAACAGTTATTTAACTCCTAAAATAACTTTGGACCATCACTAAGGTCTTCTTAAATTTTCATTTTAATTTCCTCCATGTGATCTTCATTATCTTATACAAAGGTATTCATATCAAATGATTCATAAACCATAGTATCATCCCAATCGATGTCCACATTATGTTTTCCCCATGTTTAGTCTACCATTTATAGATTTTACCTATTTTGTGACAAATCAAATGTTCTTACAACTCTTTTGGACTAATGTTTCTTGAATAACAACAATCTAAACATGGAAATGGGATTTTAGAAGGGTCGTCTTCATGCTATCTTGAAAACTTGATAAACTCTTTAACTCTATATTCATATTCATTTGTTAAACGATTATCATGAATCCATTTTTGGTCGATAGTCATCCTATTGGATTCATAATATATTAATTTAATAAAATATATAAATAAATAAACATAATATATTTTTTATCAAAAGTGAAAGTTATTGAAAATTCTAATAAGGGAAATATGGATAATTTCAACTAGAATATTTGAGAGCCTAGATATTCCAAATCCAATAACAAGGGATATTGTAATTTTAAAAAATAGAGGGATATAACAATAAGTAATAAATTATATTATCATTAAACTTTATCGGTGTGAACCGGAAGATGGATAGTGTAATGACCCTTGCCTGAATTACCCAAACAACACTAGGTCAGTTCATCTTATGACCTCTAACACACCTCAAAGTCACTAAATGATGGATTAAACTTTGGGTTTAAAAACCATAAATGGGAGGTCCCCCCCCCCCAAATAGAAATAATTAATAAAATAGGTAAAACAAAATTCTAGCATGACCCTTGGGGTCAATGGACATGCAGACCCAAAATCATCATTACCCAATATATACATATTTGTTATACAAACAACTATGGAAATAAATGATGAAATAGCTATATAGACACACATACATGTCATGAAAGTATAAAAACCCAGTCAATTATAGTCTATATGAAATATCAAATAGATAACAGCCTAATATTCAAACATAACGTGAACTTAAGGCACCATAATGATTCAAAAAGTGATGTCTTGATGTGATAAAACCTCATATGATTAACTGGGGATGGCCCCTTTGAATCTGCTTCATAATAAAACTAAGGACTATAGTTAATTATAATAGGAACTATATCCTATGATACATATAACCAATAGTGGAAAAATTATTAGTAAGAATATATACAACATAGAAGTAAAACAACAATGAATAAATCTAAGGTTTGTTGTGAGATATAAACCAGCGGATCATACATCGATAGTCAATAAAAACAACATACCACAAATAATTCCCTAAATATTGAGTCCCAAAAAATATTAAACAATGGATCATAAACAACGAATCATAAACAAATCGTAGAAGAAGAAATCAAAAAAGAAACCAAAAATACACAAAGAAAATAAGATGGCCTACCAGGCTAGGTTGAAGAAAATTAGAGAACCTGTTCAGATTTTAGATGTGATGTTCAGAGGCAGTCAAGTGGTGTGATTCGACCTTTGATTCACCGGGGAGGAGCACCGACAGCGGGTGGCTTCCACAAAAATATTCCATATCAGGACAGGTTCACAAATGGTTAGGGTTTTTAAAATAGATCTGGATACTTTTATCAGTGCTTACCAATAAGCACTGATAAAACCAATTTTAATCATTGCTAAACTTATAGCACTGATAAATCCTCATCTTTATCACCACGTATTACTGAAGCATAGTTAAAGGATTTATAATTATAATTATAAATAAAAAATGTAAATATTTATAAATACATAATAAATATATATAAATATAAATATAGTAAATATATTCCTTTTAAAATATATTTATTATAATTTTATAATAATTTACTTATAATTATTTAAATATTTAAAAAAAATATTATTTATATCATTATATATATTTAAATAATTATACATATATATATATAATAAATATATAAAAATTTAAATATAGTAAATATATTCATTATTTATGTAAAGTTAGTATAAATTTAATAACTATTTAAATATATATAATTATTCATTTATAATTATGTAAATTCTTTTAAAACTATATTTATTTATTTATAAGTATAAATACAAAATTTTATAAATATAGTTCATATACATTTATAAATATATTTATTTATAAATATTTTTTATAAATATATTTTTAACATTATTAATGAATATCTAATTTTGAGTGCATGTATATATGTGCAAAATGAGTAAAATTGAATAAATTAAGAATATATAGCTACACTTACAGTATTGAAAAAATGGATAAGTTTTGTGTGTGCATATTTTATATAAAAATGCATTATTTATATGTATATGTGATTTTAATGAAACACCCATATGATCTATATTAAATTGAAAAATCAAATGACATCCAATTATATGTACGTCGAGGACTATGAAATTTTTTAATATTTCTAATTCATATTATTTTTTAATTATATCTCGTTTTTCAATAAATATCTGACAATTAAATGTAAAGTGCATAAATATTTTGTAATATATAATTATATTTATATACATTAATATATATCAATATATTTAATATATACAATTTAATAACATTAATTATCGTAATTATCTAATTAATAAATTTTTTAATATTTAATATTATTTAATAAATAAATTCATTTTTATCAATAATTATTTAATTAATAAAATTTGTATTTTTTTTTAATAAACACATTTTTTATTTTTTATTTATTTAATTACTTCAATTTATCAGTGTTTAAAAGGTATTTATGAAATAAATATTTATCAGAGCTAAACATAAAGCAAAGATAAAGTGTACCCTTTATTAGTGCTAAACACTAAGTGCTAATAAAGGATACCCTTTATCAGCGCTAAAAATAATAATCTGATAAAGTATACCCTTTATCAATGCTAGAATTAAAGCACTAATAATGGTTTTCTTTATCATCGCTAAAATAAAAGTACTGATAAAAGGTTAAATTTATCAGGGCTTTCTTTAGTGCTGATAAATAACAGCACTAATAAAGGCTAGTTTTGTAGTAGTGAATATTCTAGCCTAGATATAAGGGTCATCCTAAGGTGTAGATAAATGTATCAATCTATCTCTCAGTGGGGAGGTAATCTTGGAATGTCCTGAAAAAATAAACCCATTGACTCCACTGCCAATGCAAGAAATTAAAAACTCATAGCATCCACTGCACTAAGCATCATGATAGCCAACTGGTGTATAATCAGATACACACTCCTACACATGATTCCATCCTACTCTACTTGGGTTTCCCTTTCATACATAAACGAGAACCTCATCTCATCACTACGGACACACCACACACTCCACCTGAAACAGTCTATCTAGAAATGAACTATGGATAACCAGTCCATACCTAATATTAAATACTAATCCCTTGTTGCTTCTACAAATATATCACAAAATAAACTCACACCTAAAAGAGTTAGGTCACACATTCATAAGAAATCTGTGATCACTGGGTGGCTTCCAGTAGGAGTCTCCAAGCATAAGGGTGAGACAAAGGCTTAACCAGAATCTTTGTGTCTCGAACCAAATAAGTGGAGATAAAGGAATGGATCTAAGATATTTATATTAGTACTATAGTTTAGTAATAAAAGACACAAATTGTACCTTGTATCATTCATGGAGCCTTTGGGTCATAAGGCTTGACCACCTACAGTTTCCCTCTCCCATATCCCCCAGCTCCCTGAACCAAATGTGAACCACCTGGGAGTGGTGGTGGTAAAAATTTTCAATGTATTCCACCTCTAGAAGCTCTCAAGAATCATATGATACATATACTACCCTACAGACCTAACTAGTCCTGATATTTCCTCTCCCTAGGTGGCACATCCACTGTATCTCTATTAACCGCACATCAGGTCAGAAAATCTTGTAAAATATATTCCTGACCGTCACAATGGTATCACTGCTTCTCTCTATGATGGATAAATCTATCATTTGATCACTGAATCACAAACCCTCTATGCTAGGATCACCACCTAAAATTTATTGGATGTTCAAGTCCTTGAGTTTTACATCATCTACCTACTAGTGAAGAATTAGCTTCAACGTGTCCACTTCTACCACCAACTCTCTACATCTGCTCAACCAAAACAATCTTGAACAACAAATTATGCTCTATCACCCTAGAATATGTAAGAATTAATATAGGTATCATGTTTTATTAAATTTATCTATGTATTCCACGATCCAAGGTCTTATTATTAAAGAACTGATAATGTACCATATCCATCAAGTGCCAAGAGAGGTCGGTAAACCCTGATGAATACTCATCCATAGTCATACTGCCCAGCTAAAGCTTCAATAGATCATAAATACATATATCCCTCAACATAGCTAGATAAAACACCTCTATAAAAAGGGTATTGGACACTGACCATGCATGAGTCTCCTAATCTTATGACTATGTCACTAGTCCCCACCATCATCTTGCATATCCATAGAGAAGACTCGCTTCTAGGACCACTATTTAGTATATAGGTGTCCTGGTATGATGGGAAACTCACATCACAAACTCAATCTAGTCATCATCCACTTTTGGGTTGGCTCATATCCAAAGTTAAGCGGTCTCTATCATTGAAACTCATGAAGGGTTCCCAGATTGTGCACCTCATCTGTTGGTACTGTCGTTACCATCTATTGCTCAACAGATGGTGGTAGGACTAGTTTACCAACTATAGGTAACACCTCCTGAACAGTTCCCTATATCAAATCCTCATCACTGATGGGATCATCCTTGTAATCCTAATACTAAATCCTAGCTATCATATGTCATGGAAGAATCTTAAAATAAGAAAGATGTAGCACGACTAATGAGTATATCTAAAGAGCTAACTCAAGAAGGAAATGGAAACGAAAACACATTCCTATATGATGTGTGTACTAATTTTTCTCCCTAAAACCAATGTATACATGTAATGAGTAAATATGTAGGTGATCAAAGTCTTGGGGTATGGATACGTTGGTCATCGCACAAACAATAGAGTCCTTGACTTGAAAGCCATAATCGAAACACTTAACACTATTACCTCAAACCAATATCACATAATCTGGTCCAATGGTAGAAATTATTTCTATAATACCACTCTATCATGCCTGCCTCAAAAGGACTCGTGTTGTGACTACCCCAATCCCACCTTTAATAAGACAAGGGCTGGTGACCAGTGCTAAATAGGCATATCACCTACATGGGAGGCCTTAGCCTAATTTTTATGTATACACACACACACACACACACATCCATTCTCATATAATGTTGAAATTTAAAACAATTGATAAACCATGCATTCATATGTATAAAATTCCACCATAAGAGTATGACAAAAAGTATTAAAAAAAGGGCCAAATACAGGCCCACCATAAAGAAACTAAAAACAAGACCAACCAATAAAGTGGGTGAAGACTATTATCAAGGTGATAGTAGGAACACACCTCGATCTATCCAGTTCGCTAATCTCTGCCTAGTCCTGGTCCCTACAGGTCTCTAACAAAAGGTAATTCTTCTTCACTAGAAACAACACATGTGGGAATATCCCATGTGGGAGTGATTATATTAATAGACAATAGGAAACCCCAAAATCACTAAGTATATAGAATCAAGAATAATATTAAGGTCATAATAGGTATATTCCTACAATAAATATAACAAAAAAATATAGATATACTCAATATAGACCAACAGTCTCAAGGTAAGGTCATAATCATAATACTATCCTCGGATTACTGCTCGAAGGTTTCACATAGCACTCATCTAGGAGAGAACACTCCACTAGTCAAAAAGCACTAATTATATCCATCTAATTGGTCATTATCATCGGGTCTCACCATAATATGATCATGATGAAAGTTTGAATCAAACGATACACTAATGGGGATCACACCCAATTCCATGGAGTATACCAACAACCCAATCTATGTTATCCCAATAAATAGGGGATCGATGCCTTAATAGTGTTGGTCACGATGATTTCTAGAACATCACCTAAGGTAATTGATGATATTAGGGTATCACACTCTGGGCCTTATAGAGGGATTCCAATGACTATCCAAAACTAAGGTTCCTCATAGGGGATCACCATACTATTCATAGAGTGTTTTTCCATATTGAACTCTCAGGGAATGAATCAAGGGAATGTACCCTAATGAAACTTTTCCTTGATGGAGAGGACAAAGGATCCAAGCCTTATTTGAAGGAGTCTATGACATATACTAGTAGTACACATCATTTCCCTTCAGCACCGGGTCCTAACCACGTATCACAGACTATTCTAATGTTTGTTTCTAAGTACACATTGTCTCTAATTGAGTGTACTCTTGATTGTTCCCAAGTATACATGTCTTCCCATGTACACCTATTCTGGTCATGTTTATGCCTAAGTACACAGTGTTTCCAAGCCCATGTACTTCTGGCCATGTTCATGTACCCTATTAGGTACATTTATATCATCTAGGTAAGGTTCAAATTCCATGTGATAGTTGTCACATGCTGTATGATATTTATCTTCTATGCGTAAACCCCTACACTTTATAGGTGTCCCATATGGCGTTTGATCTCAAATTACATGTCATCTAACCTATAATTTCCAGAAACCTATGGATCTTCCTCATTTATTATATTCTACTACATATTCCTCTGATATATCCTTTAATCATTCTAAAGAGTATAGATCTAGTCTAGTTTATCCTTGTTGTCACCGTTCACCGGTATCTATCAACCAAATCAAACAGGAAATCCTTCTATCTTATATCTCGATAGCCCCTTATAAAAACCCTCACAAATAACTTTGATTTCATCTCAATCCACTATTGTAACTCAATTATATCACCAATCCAAACACATATCTATGATAGCGATCTATGGCACCATGAAATGGTTTCACAACAATTTATTATCTGGTATTTGTTGAACTAATCACCAAAATAGAATTTGGTGATGATTGCATGAAGAATGTTTTGAGAAATTCAAGAAACACCAAAGAGGAACAATCCTAGTTCATGTTTGGGTTTTCCTCTATTCATTTGCATTATAACTAATAATGAAGATCCAATCAAATAAACCGTTCTCTCAAATTCACCGCAGATAAACATATACCACAATATGATCGATCTGTGAATAAATTACTTATTTGATTGATTCAAAGTCATCATATGACGAAATAAATGTGGAAAAATTAAAATAAAACAAATTTCCTAACTCAAGGTGGATCAATCGTAGATGGTGAATGTTTCTTTTTTATTTCTCATTTTCGATATCCTCGAGTTCCATTGCACACTGATCAACGATCCATAATATGGTCATCATTCACCCATGGAAGCTCCTCCAATGCTCCATCCAGCGGCTCCTCTAAACATACAGTGTTATGAGACAAACCCTAAAAGTTTTCCATAAAAGTTTATTTATAGGAAAACATTATTTTTGGGATTTTAATTGAATAATTAAATAAATATAATTAAATTTATTTAATTACTCTTCCATAATGGCGTGGAATCCAAACACCTAATGCCAACATAGATTTTATCGTTCCCATGGTAAAACCTATGATCTGAACTTAGAAGTTGACTTATATTTTTAATTAGAGACATTATTTATAAGTTATTCTATGTTTTCAAGAAAACTAAAAATGTTTGATATTTAATATATTTAATATATTTCAAAAATTAATTACAGGCACACTGGGCCTCAAAATCTCACACCACCTCAATTCCTAGCTCTGTAAATAATCCATATAATATTCCGAAACAATACATGGAACAACTAGAGTCATTCCTTGTATGTTCTCTTCATACTGAGAGTTTTTCTTATATTTTCTAGTAAGGATGGATTTCAATTTCTTAAAAATGGAAATTTGTCTCCCCTTGACTGAAAAACATTGCATCCTTTTTTACCAGATTTCTTCATATATGATCTATGTTAATTCTCGTCATGGTAAGAACTCTAAATATCCTCCTATTAAATTAAAAATACACCTTTTCTTACTTCCCATGATGGTAGTGTTTTGAGAAATCATAGTCCTTGAGTAGTTTGGACCATATTATTTTCCTAATATTGATATCCTTCAAAGAATATATATATATATATATATATACTTGAAACTCCTGTGGTCCATATATATATATATCATATCTTTCACTATGAAGATAGTTTCCCTCTATTTTTAAAGAAAATATTATGAGTATCAATAAAATTTTAGGAGTTAAATAGTTCTATTATTGTATATTCAATTTTCTCAATGCATAGGAAATCACCATATTATTCTGTATAAGTACACAACCAATTCATTTCTTCGATGCATCACTATGTCTTAAAAATACTTCATGACCTGATAATAAATTTAATATATATTAATTATAAATCTCCTATTTATAGATTCAAAACATTCTCACATTATCTTGACCATGTGAATTTAACCCCATTACATGTTAACTTTCATTACAGGTTGGAAAATCTATAAAAAAACATGGACAAAATATTAATAGTAACCTACTAAGCCTAGGAAACCTGGATCTTAGATATATTAATCGGTGTAGTAAATTATTTGAAAACCTTTATCTTTTAATATTCAATAGATATTCCATCCTTGGAGATAACATATATAAGAAAATAAACTATATTAATCCAAAATTCACACATACTATATTTACCATATAACTCCTTTTTTATAAGGGTCTCTAGATTTATTTTCAAAAGACTCCCTTGCTCTTAATAGCTCTTAGAGTATATCAACATATCATCAATAAAAAACACCACAAATTTATAAAGATAATCCTTGAATAATCTATTCATCATATCAATAAATAATGAAGGTGCATCGGTCATACCAAAAGACATTTCCATTAACTCATAATTTCCATACATTTTTTAAAATATTATTTTAGGTATATAATTAATATTTTCTATTAAATAATTATAACTAGATTGAAGATTGATCTTTGAAAAGTATTAGGATCCTTTAATTTGATTTAATAAGTTATTAATACATTGTAAAGGATGCATATTATTTATAGTAATGACAATGATATCCTAATAATTTATTTATAGTCTCATAGAACCATCATTATTTTTCACAAATAAAATAGAGTCTCCACATTATAAAACACTTGAAGTATAAATCCCTATCACTCAACTCCTATAGTAGTCTCTTCAACTCCACTAACTCCACTAGTTCAATTCTATAGGGGGTTTTAGATATAGGTCTTGGATTAGGAATTAGTTCGATGGAGAACTCAAATTCTTTCTCTATTGGATCACTAGGTAATTCTTCTAGAAAAAAAATAATGAATTTTTGTACTATAGGTATATCCTCCATCATTGAGATATCTTCCTCATCTATATATCACACATGATATTCCTCTCTCAACAAAATTTCATTAAGGATTTCCCTCTAAAGATAAGATATATTACCACACCATCATGAATCATAGTATCCTTCTCTTATGCTGAAAGTAAATCTATACCAAAGATTATATCAAATTCAATCATAATTATGATAACCAGGTTTGAAAATAGGGTATTCCAATGTATCATAATTGGATTTGTTTGACACATATTGGTTGCAATATGTCTTACATTCAATGTCTTAATTAATAATTTTCTTACTGGAGTGTTATGGACATATCTAATGTTTATTGAAAACATGGAAGATATAAGAGTGAAAATAACTAGAATCAAATAAAATGTTATTTGATTATATGAACAAAGTACCTTTTAACACATTATATAAAACATTAACTTTAGTTGTAGTAATTGCACAAGCTTATCCTTCCCCCTTGGCCTTTTCAAAGGTAAATTCCCTTAATGTTTTGGGAATTTTTACACAAAATGTCCCTTCTCCCTATAATTAACTCATTCAACAAAAATAATTTGTGCCTTTAACGTAAATTAGAGATCTTGAGGTCCTCTTTATCTGTAATTTTAAAAAACTATTTTTTCCCTTCCTACAATCACCAACATGTTTCTTATCAAAGTTGTTACATCTGGGAAATTCCATCCTTTATTTATTCCCCCTTTCCACATTATTCTTCCCATGATTCTCATTTGGCTACTTTTTCTTCTTATTTCCCTAGAATACATACATTATGGATAACTTTTTTTCTACCTTAATAGTTCATGAGACTATATAATCGTATTATGAAAATTTATGAGATACAAAAAACCTTAAAAGGATTAGATATAACCCATAAAATAAATGATCAGTGTTTCTTTACATTCTATGTATATAGTCTACAACATGTATAGAAAACATTCTTGTACTCACCAACACTTTCCTCCTCTATTTTTCTTTGATTGAGGAATTACATTTCCATTTTTAATCTTTTCTCATGAGGAAATTATTTTACATATAATACCACATTAAAAGTTATCTATTCCATGTGCTTGGTCTTCTCTTCCTCTGTAGGGTTTTAAATTAGAAACATCTATTTTTTGGCATCTCTTTTCAGGGAATAGATTTCTAGAATGACTTTTTTCATTTTCATTACCTCACAAAGTGAGAAATATATTCTCTAGTGACTTGATCCATTTCACAACTGCCAATGGATTAGTAGTTCCATTTATGTTATAGGTTATTGTCACATAAATTGAAATCATATAGTTACATCATATTATGGATCAACGGGTCACTTTATGCTAGTGATATTATTTTTAATAACTTGGGTCAACATCCCTAATATGGTTATTAACATATTATCCTAAACTCAAGATTTATTAATTTTTGTAGGTATAATATCCCTTAATTTATTAAATGTGTTTATATGGTTTTCATTCCTCCTATTAGAAACCATATTTATATAATTTCATGAACATAACTATATTATGACATTTAATTGTAAAATAAAATTCCTATTATGTTTTCTAGAGTATTCCATATAAATATTAAGGTTTTTTTATAATACGTCACTATGTTAATCTAAATCTAATCCCCAATGCTCTTAATAAACCATTTCTAACACCAACTATAATTATCCAAACTCTAGATACCTAGATCCATTAGTTATATTACATTATTGGTATTAGATAAATGAGTTCTCATGGGATTTCATATCTTAATAGTCTTGAAATACTAGATACATACATACACAAAATTTTAAAACATAAGATATAACTTGAACACATTGTGAGAACATTATTATCCCTTCCGTCATGTCATTGAAAATTTCCCAAAGACCTCCTATAGGTTTATCAAGGAAAGAAAAACAAATAAGGGTGATCTCAGAGGCTCAGTAAGGGGTAACATACAGCAGAAGCTTTCATAACATAAACATGAAATACATGATATTGTTGGAATAAATAAACAACATGAATACATAGTCAACTAAAACTGAGGTAATTCTATATCCATGAAAATAAATAAAAACATGGATAACAACAATTATTGATCTCATACTGATGGAATTCATAATACCTGATATCAAAACTTCTTGTCGAGGCCTTATTTTAAGACATTTTCTAGTTAAGAGAAGAGTTATACACCAAAATCCAACTTCTTTTATCTCATGAGACTTTTTCATGTGTCGAGGGGATCATAAATGTTTAGCACTACCCCTCACCTGATTAAGTACAATGCATTAAACATAAGATTCATTAATATCTTTCATACCATTACGTAAGAAACCACTTACTGAATAAAAATTGGATATCTATATAATGAGAAATAAAAAAATAAAATACTTCCATATTTAATAAAATAATTTTAAATATAGGATATAATCCCTCAATAAACATAAAAGTTGTGGGATATTATCAAAGCTACATAAACTACCCTCATCAAAGAAATATAGGGGAAAGAGTAATTTCAATTTATGGAGTTATTTATCAAAGATAGTAATTAGTTTCAAGAGTTTTAAATGGAATGAGACCAAGGAAATGGTAAAAGAGTCCTTTATCTTGGTTAATTAAGATCATGTAAATATTCAAAATCATATCACCTGGGAGTGTCTCATTGTGTGTATGGTCTTAGGCCCACTCGTCATGCATCAGGTTGATGATTGAGTCATTGATAAACAAACCCTTTTGGTTGTGATTACCCCTAGGTACATCTATTCCACAACTCCATCCACTTTCTATTATACAGAAAGGCATGTATTTTTTGGAAATTACACACACTTTTACCTTACAAAAACTTAAGATGGTATTACCACCATGGAAAATATTGAGTTTTATAATGGTTTTGGTAACTTTTTAATCAAAATAATATAAGATACTGATAATAATATAGAATATTAAATCCCATAAATTTTTTATATAATATGGGAAAAATTATTTCATTGAATTGTATGCACCATACAAAAGAAAATTTGTGGTGAATTTATAATGAGTCCTAAATAATGAAAATTGAGGTAGGAAAACCCCATATATAGCTTAAGTTGAAATTAAATCAAGAACACTTGAACAATAGGGATTATAATTTATCTTTAAATTCCAAAAATAAAGGAATTTAATTATACAACAACTCAAAAAGGTAGTATATTGTAGAGACCCGAAGCTTGACATACATGGACATTACATTACTTTTCTGGAATACTTAATACATAACAAAAATAGACACACATGAACCGTAATATTTTAGTGTCTTTGGAAACTCGGAATATAAACTTCTAATCATGTTGAAATATCTTCAACAACTACCATAACGATCTTCCCCTTTTTTCCTTACCTAAAACCTTTCTTTATTTCTTGGGGAAAATAAAACATAAAACAGGTGAGCTCAAATGCTCAGTAAGGGAAAACATAGATAACATAAAACAATCCATAATCATTTGGAAGAAAAAACTTGAACATGAAATTTAAACATCAAAATCTTGAGCAAAGACATAAATCGTGGAAGTATGTAAGGAGTATATCATAATGGAACATCAATCATGATAAAATATAATGGTAATAAAACATGTAATTGTGGCAACCATTCAACACATGTTATGATTTCCATAGTAGCCAAGGCATTACTACCAAGACCATCTTAGTGGAAAAAGTCCCTTTCTGAATCAAGTTCACTCCTCGTTTTAGTCATGTAACACTGAACCAGAATAACTTACCATTCCAGCCATGTCTATCTCATGAGATATAAATCTTTACCCAATGAATTGGAGGTAGATATAGGTCCCACCCATCAAATAATGAAATCATTCTTACTTGTGCCATAAAATAAACATAATTCATTCATCATAACCCAAAGAATAAAATGGGTTTCATAAACATCATCCCATCATAACATAATCCATATAAAAAAAATGGATATAATTTCATAATAAGAAAATTGAAACCATTTAAATCATAGAGAAATTATACTTGAAACATACACATATGAAGTAATGTCATCTTGGATGGAAAATGGTTTTGATAAAACACTTGAGATGAATTCTTGAGGGAAATATCCTTTCTTCTTCAAAATCAATTTCTTTTCACAAAACGTCATGCAATTTTAAAAGAAAAAGATTTTGTTGAAAATTAGTCATGAAAATTTTTTTAGGAAGCTTCATGAAAATAAGGCTTTATAAAACCATAAAAATCATTTCATGCCGTTTAAGTTAAAAAAATTCTTCTCGTACTTTTGTCGAAAAAGTCAAAAATTACCTTGTAAAAGAAAGATTCCATACATACCATGTAGTAAAAGTAAAAAATGGGTAAAAGGACATTAAAAATACATGAAAAAAAATTTAGAAACAAGGACATGGATGATAAATATAACCCCAGTAAATACTTACGAATAAACAATCTCGGATAAAAACGAGATTGGAAAAGTTATCCCTTACCTTAGGTCCGATATGGTTCGTATGGATCCGAACCTCTTGTATAATGATTTAAATAATGTCGTTGACTTATTAAATAATAATATTCATTGTTATGATATCATATATGTTTCACTTATGACTTTATATTACCCGTTCTTTTGAAAATTCAATGTAAAAGCAGCATTTTGGGTAAAATCATTTCATTTATCGTATGTGTTTCGACTTGTACTTCTTGATATTATTACTTATATCCTGATTTACATAATTCCATAATTTAAAACATGATTTATATATAATATATATTCATCATATACATATATATTATATGTCGATAAAAGGAATGAAATACATCGTTCATGGAGACGGTAGGTCGTACGTACGCATGAACGTTGTTTTCGTTTCCTTATTGAATTGAATGAAACTAAATAAGTGACATACATATATATATACATAAATAAAGTAGCATTATTATTTCATATATTTTATTATTATTCATTATATAAACTTTATAATCATTCATGTATGGTTAACATGGAGAATAAATCTCATTGCGTCGTGGAGACGGTAATCCGTACGTACGCACGAGCGATGATATCGTTCCCATAATTATTGAATAGAATTGGAGTGGATATTATAATATATAAGAATCAGTATGATGTTATCATAACCATATATAGTTATTCTTTACACCATTATAATCATCCATGTAAGGTGTTGGTGGAAAAACAGATTACACCACGACGTGGAGACGGTATTCCGTACATAGGCACGCACGGTGATTTTGTTTTCCATAGGATGGATAGAAGGTGAAATAGGGTGGTTTTATATTTATAATAACATATCAGTATTTGAGGGATAATAATCTTATTACTTCATAATTAAACAACTAAAGAAGATGGAGTATAAGAAGAATGGAACTTGATGAAAACGGTAGAAGGTATTACCTCTTTCTCGAAGTGCCTCCTTTAAACTTTCTCTTAGGGAACTAGAGTTGATCTTTTGAGAAAACCAGTACCTCTAGTAGGTTTCTAAGGAAGTGGGGAACTGAAATGGGTAGGGTTTTTCTGAGCTTGAAGGCTCAAATTGGTGTGAGGAGGAGAGGGAGGAGGTCCCCTTTTATAAGGGAGGAGAGGGGCACCTTTGGAAATATAAAAAATATTAGTTTATGTTAAATCCCAACCCAACTTAAAAACTTCCAAAATGACTCATATCCGAAGATTATATGAGATAGGGTTGCAATCTCATCATCCAATAAAATTTAGACATGTTAGGTGTCACACTTGCTTTTATTTATTTATTTTATTTATCTTAGCGTCGGGTGATTTTGCATGTCTGTGGGCGAGTCCCGGTTGAAAGTTTTAATGTTTGGATGAGTTTATGGTTTGGGATAGTGTGCGAACACCGTACAGTTGTGACGCGCAGCCCGTTTTCAGTCCACTTGGGTACCGTGCGGTGCGCGCGTACCCTGCGGTCATTTAGTTTTAATGTTATTAAATTCTCTCGTTGAGTGGATTAATATATATATATATATATATGATCATATATGTGTATATAAATATGTATATGGGTATATATGTTTATACATTATTATTATTATTATTTTTAACGTAATGTGCATATATGTATGCTTATATGTGTATATATATACGTACGCTGATAAATATATATTTTCTTAACATTATTTGTTTATGCGTAAATGTGTTTATACATATGATTATATATGTCTATACATTTATAATATGTATGTATGTTTATAAATTTTTTTATGTAGGTTTATCTATATATGTATATATATATATATATATGTATATATATGTTTTTAATTATAATAATAATTAATATTAATAATAATATTATTACTATTATTATTATTATTATTACACTCTTTTTATTTAATATCTTATTCTATTTTATTTTTGATATATTTATTTTATTTTATTTTATATTATATTATTTCTTTCTTTTTATTTCATTTTATTTATCTTTTTTTTCTCTTCTTTTCTCCCTAACCCTAGTCTTTTTTTCCAAGCGCCGCCACCCCCCCTCTTTTCTCCCCCTCTTTCTCCCTTCTCCTTCCGCGCGACCCTCTCCCTCTCGACCCCTCCTGCGCGCTCCGGCCACGCGACCACCCTTCCCCTCTTCCCACGCCGGCCTCCTCCATGCGGCCGTACCCAGCCGAGCCGGTGCCGACCCCCTCTCCGACTCCGGCGGCGTTCCCTCCGGCCGTGCCTCCTCCCAGCCGGCGTCCCGGCTTCCCCGCGCGGCTGCCTTCCAGACGAGCCCCAGCCGGCTCCTCCCTCCCTCTCCCGACCGTCGTCCTCCCTCCTCCCTCGCCGGACCGACCCCACCTCCCGTCTAGCCTCCTTCCGTCCGGCCTCCCTCCTCCGGCCTCCTCTGGCGCCTGACCATTTCTGGTAGCACCCCCCCCCCCCCCCCCACCCCCCAGCTGGCACTGCTTTGCAAACCGTCCCCGTCTCCTGCCCGATACGGCCGCACAACCTCCGACCAGCCAGTCACTGGCCCACGCAGCCTCTGGCAGGCCCGCCCCGGTCGCGCCGCCTCTGGCCAGCTTGCCCCGGTCGCGCCGCCTCCGGCCAGCTCGCCCCGGTCGCGCTGCCTCCGTCCAGCTGCCTCAGTCCGTGCCGCACTCGACCTTCTCCGGTTCGCGTGACTAGTTGCACGCCTCATTCTTTTCGAGGTGTGCGTCGAACGCTTGTCGCCGAAGGTGAGCAGTTTGGGTTCACCCATTTCACCTGCTCCGGTGTCGAGGTGTAGTTTTCGTTGATTTTGCATGGATTATTTTATATCAATGTTTATATATATATTAGTTTTTTTTGCGTTCCTGATGCATATAAATTATTATAAGTCAGTGTTTATGTGTTTTAGTTGTTGTGCATATGTTGCAGCATGTTGGCGAGGAAACCCCGTATTTCAGTCTTTGTCTTGCGTGTGTTAGCGAACCTGTGTGACGCGTGTCGTTTCTTTGTGTTTGGACTGCATTTCAAGGTAGGTCCCCTCTGCACTAGACTTTAAATTTAGAATTTACTGATTCTCGTCATTTCATGAATTTTTATTAAAATTGAAGTAATATTAAATAATTATAGTTAAAGTGGTGTTTTGCTAGAATTGGGACTGTATATTCCTTTTCATTACACTGAAATCATATCTCCGGATTATTTGTTGCACAGTAATGAAAATTCTCATTTGGCACTTAAAAGAAATGAAAATGTTTTCTTTTAAATGTGCAACATCAGGGTTGATAAAATGCCCGGTTGGCACTTATAAATACATTGTGATTCTTTTCAAGAACGGCTTGGGTTGCAATGTGTTCGTCTTTATAAAATATATTTCATAAATGGGGTTTCAAATGATTTTTCTGAGGTTGAAAGTGTTCCTTTCATTCTTTGAAATGATTTAGTATTAAATGAGTGCATGAGGCCCGTTTGGTACTTTTAATGGAATTAATGTTTTGAAAAGTCTCTTTGGAGTGATCTTTCGTGTGTGTTGATTGGGTGAGCTGAGTATGTGATGCTTGTGCATCATGACTAGTTTTACATTGTTGACTCACCCATAATGATTATATGTGTTGACATGGGAACCTGGCATAGTGAGTGAATTCTCTAAGAACGATTGTTGCACTAGTTTAGATTACGCACTGGATAGTGGCCCTTAGTGTGGTTGGAGCCGCTAGGGGATTGGGCCCCTCGGTTATGCCAGGTAGGGCTATACCGAGTGTTAGGGCATTATGACATCATCGAGTTAGAGCATGCTTCAGGATGAGTCACATGTATAGTACGTTCTGGTTTGTTCATGATATCCTAGGTTCGACCCATGTCTCTTTTTGTGTTTATCTGTATGTGGCAGACGATTGAGAGGTCGAGTTTGGATGCCGACCCTTGTGTGCCATTCTTTTTTTTTCTTTTTTTTTCATTTCCCTTAGTGTGTGTTGTGTGTGATTCTCCTTTTGACCAACAACTAAAGTTTGGATTTCTAAATTGTTCACAAAATGTTTTAAAATGCAATTCACCTGTTTTTTTCAACATTAAACTTGTTCTAAATTAAAAAGGGCAATGGACTGTTACTTGTTTTCAAAATGGAAAGTGTGTGTGTGTGAAAACCAATATTTTCTATAATGTAGTTCAAACATGAAGTTGGTAAATTCTTATTTTAATGGTAGTGCTTTGGGAATAGATTTATCGGGCTAGCCAACTGAGTTTTAATACTCACGCCTATAGTGTTTTCTTGTTTTTAGTTTCTGTTGCAGGTTTGACTCGAGCTTGCTCACCGTGGACGAGAGTTGGTTGTAGTTTGATGATCGACTCTCGAGGTCGCGAGGAGTTTGGTTCGTGGTCAGGTTAGTTATGTTTTTGGTTGTTTCATTTTAATGTTTATTTATTTATGCTTCTTAGTAAAAAAAATTGGGCGAAATCGTTCCCACGTGTACTCTGTGATGCCCTGGCGCTTGTGGCTAGCCCGGGAGGATCGGGAACGTCTCTCGGCTCATGTCGCGAATTGGTTCGGGTGACTGGTTCGGGGTCAACCCGGGTTCGTTCGTGACATTAGGAATTTATTTTAAAGGTTATCAACTTGATTTATCCTTATTTATCAATTTAATTTTATTTGTGGTAATAATATTATAAATTTTAAATTATTATAAATAAGTACATATGTGTTGTTAATTTTCCATAATTTGACACTTTATGACATTTTCGACCATATAAATTTAAATTTATAATTTTTAAATATTTTTGTGATTTTTAAACAATTTGATAATATGTTATTTTTATAAAATAGAATAGTGTCAATTTTGACACTATTCATTTATTTGAATTTAAATAAAAAATATACAAAAGATATGTTCGAACAAATATTTAATAGATTCCTAACATGTCATATTAATCTAGAAAATTAGTTTAGCAAATTAAATAGTTCATAATATTTATTTTAATATTTTTAAAACCATTTATTTGATACTTCTCTTAATAAAATAATTTCAACATCACTATTATGTCACCTTTAATGATAATTATTTAATCCCTAAAAATTCTAAATAAATTCCTATGATGTAGATAATTTTATTAGATTTGTGGAGATTATTTATATCCAAAGTTTCATGAAGTTTGTCACTAAACTAAATTTATTTTACTTACAAGATTTAAGAAAGTGACATGTTGTCACTTTCTTTGGTTTTAATAATAATTAAATTATTTTCATGGAACAAAGTCCATTAAATGAATCTAATCCTACCCTTAGGTTATATGGGTTGACTTTTAGTCAGCCAATAGGATTTCGGCAGGTGTTAGTGTAATTTTATTATCTTATATTTACCCTTAATTACCCGATTTACCTTTAATTATGGTAAATAAAATTTACCATAGTTACTATTCATAATGCCCAAAAAATAAAAAGTATCTTATTAAAATAATTTGGACCCAATGATTCCAAATATGGAATCCATTTTTCGAAATTCAATACACAAAATTTGCAAAAATTAAATTACAATTAATCCCGTTTTCGAAAGAAAATGGGTTTTTGTTTAAAACATTGCAAAAGATTGAATTGATTTAACCTACGAATTCAAGGTAAAATCAATGCTAATGAAATACATTATATTAAATGGTAAAAATATATTCTATTTATACTTTAAAACCTTTCAATAATATAATTTAACCATATAAATTATTAGGATGAAAAAAGTTGTTTTTAATTAAAATATAGCGTGTTTTTAATATTCATTAAAATATGAAAGTTATCAGAAAAATATCAAAACTTTATCCAATTTATGTTTTTATATCCTGATTCAAAATAAGAATTTTATTTTGTAAAATTGAACTTATAAACATGTGAAAAACTAGATTTAATGTGGGTGTGACATCAAAAGGTGGCAAAACTGCATTTTTTTAAAAATAATTGTTTACCCGAAAATTTTATTTAGTTAACATAAAATGTTTTAGAAAATTTTATAATATGAATAATAATGTTATAAAAATCAAAATTTAGTTAATACTATTCATAACGGCTAGTTCGTGATAATATTATAACCATATATTGTTCTTTAGTGAAACCTGGTATTGCGTACAACACACACTATCGAGGAAGGACGTGATGGCGTGTAATGAAAGCCAAGTCAGGGTTGCGTGTAGTGCAAGACTCCGTTTTTGTTCCGTATAACATAATCCAACCATATTTCATTTATACATTGAATATATATATATACACTCAATGTTGCGTAGAATAACTTCTATCAAATGAACTTGAAATTGTGTATAACACGATCCAAGAATTGTGTTGCGTATACTACAAGCTAATACGGTGTTGCGTATAGAGAAATATAATCTTGGTGTAGCAATCAACACAAGATATTAAATAAATTAAAAATAATACTTCTCATAAAATCTCAGGTTGTTACATTCTACACCCCTTAAAATGAATTTCGCCCTCGAAATTCGTCGGGATTATAAATGTTTTTCTACTTGAAAGCTTTTTTTAATGGAAACCCACATCATAAAAAGGAATACCAAAACTTGACTTTAAATACTAAAGTATGAAACGTAACGGTTAACCAAATTAACTAATCACTGGGTTTCCACATAGGATAACATAGGTGAAAATATGGATATGGAAGAGAAATCTAACCATCATGTTCTGATGGAGAGTGGTAGAGAACATGGCTAAGAAAAAGCCAAAAATCACAAAGCCATAAATTTGTGATGATCTAGGGTACCATCTAATTCATCGGATATAAGGGCACTAGGACAACATTTTTGGTTTTCAAGATGATTTCCCTAAAGTTGATGAATTAAAAGAAATACTTACAGGATTTTGGTACAATCTCACTGTTATTCGTGAATTGAACAATTTACACTTCATCTCTTAAAGAAATTAAGTTGAATTTGTTATTCGTGAAGCATTAGAAGATCATGTGATAGAATTATGGGTCATTCCATCTATTTCAAACAGAAGGTTAGCAAAAGTTATAAGTCCATCTTATGGTGAGATTAATCTTATATGGTTCCAAAAATGGACTTATACTTTATTTATCATACTGCTTAATATAATAAAACTATTTTCTACTAACCAGGTACTTCCTATAGGCCAGTGGTAGGAAATAATGGTCTGTCACACTTCAGTTGTGGGTTCGATTCCCACAGCCTTGTCTGACGTGACGGGTTGTCGCCCGTTCTGCAGGTTGTCCTTTTTTTCTAAAATAATATTATAACTTTCCATCAATAATATTGAAAAAGTTCTAGCCTTAAACAATACTAACTTATGTCCAACATAATCTATTCCAATCTTTAGGCTTATCCAAAATACTGTTGTCCATTCTCATATTATAGTGAAAACGATTACCAGAGAGTTCGTATAACAAGCTTGTTAATACCATCGTTGATCCCCATATATCATAAGATATGTCTTGTTGGTCACATTCCAAACATTCAAAGGCCTTAATCATGTATTCTCTTGAAAAATGAATACCCATTGAACCTTAGTGAAAACATGAGTGCTGTCAAAAGTTAACTCTTTCCACATACCAAAACCCCAAAATTTTATATACTCAAACCATGATATAACTAGTTCCTTATATCATTCATGAGCTCATGAATACTGTCAAACATTTCATTTTCTCCTTATCCCTTCATTATGCGCCTAACATATTATTTTCAAAAATATATCAATCACTTTCCATGGTTACCGATACCATAAAATTATTGAAAACCACAATAGACCAATACATAAATATTCCAATATTCCACGATACTATATACAACATTATTTTGGAATCCCATTACATAAACACTTAATCATTCCACCACATCGTTATTATATTCAACATCGCTAATAGTAATCACATGTGACTTCCCTTTGTCTTTTTCCTTAAGTGGTTGCTCATGTTGATCATCATTAACCCTTGGATTAGGGTATTGATTATCATAATTCTCCATTTCATTGCACTTGAATCATTGAAGTGTTGGTGGTGCGTTCCCTGCAGTCTTTTCTTTATCATTAGTAACCCTTTTTCCATTAATTTGACACTCAGCTACTCGATGACCTTCTTTTCCACACTTAAAAAACATTTTCTGGTCCCTTTAAGACAATCTCCACCATGCTTCTTTCCACACTTTGAGTATAAGGAAACATTCATCTTCTTTTCACCATTATTCTGAGAATTATCCTTGAACTCCATCTTTCATTTCTTGTCAAAACCATGAGATGGATATGTAACACCAACTTCCATTTCTACCTTGATATCACAACGCACAATTTCTTCATAGCTACTGAAGTCTCCTATAACTAATGCCCTTAGAAGACTTGGTTTTAATCCACTGAAGAATCGATCAACTTTAATTCCAAGTTGGATGATAAAGCCAGATACATACCTTTAAAGCATTGTAAAATTCGCTTCGTATATACCAACAGATTATTTATCCTTTTTCTTTAGTTCGAGAAACTCCTTCTCCATCTTTGTTTGAAGAATACGAGGGAATTACTTACTAAAAAATAAGTTCTTGAACTCGTCCCATTCCATAGACTCAATTTCATCTCTTGGCCTCGTATTCTTGATAAGATTCCACGATTGATCAACTTCACCTTCCAAACAATATACTGCTAAGATGACTTTATCATGTTCAGAACATTGAAGAACTGAAAATATCTTTTCAGTGGAACAGATCCATTGTTCAGCAACAAGTGGATCAAATGACCCACTGATAGAAGGTGGACGTTGCCTCATGAAGGACTCAATAAAATATTTTTCCATTATCTGCTCATTTGGAAGTCCAGAAAGATTCATAGCTTGTGCAAGTATAGAAATAATATTGTGCACTCCATCTCTCGTGACATTGGTTTGGTCAGGAGGACAATCATTGTATTGTCCATTACATTGATCAACACGGTTCCTTCGGGTTCCAGCCATCGTCTAAAACCCAAAAATAATAGTGTGAGAGGCAAATACCATGCTAGGGAAAACAAAATAATAAAGGGGGATTACCTTCAATATCTAACATCTTAGGTTTAATTCTAAGATCGTTACCGTAATTCTAGGATTATAAACTATACTTATACTTAACCTTAGGGACATCCCTAGACATGCCTTAGAAATATCTCTAGGGATCTCACTAAAGTTCTCGCATCCTAGTTTCAACAGGTTGACTAAACCTTTCCTCTAATACCAACTGTAGAGACCTGAAACTTGACATACATGGACATTACATTACTTTTGCGAAATACTTAATACATAATAAAAACAGACACACAAGGACCGTAATAGTTTAGTGTCTTTGGAAACTCAAAATATAAACTTTTAATCATGTTGAAATATCTTCAACAACTCCCATAACAATCTTCCCCTTTTTGTTTCCTTACCTAAAACCTTTCTTTATTTCCTGGGGAAAATAAAACATAAAAAGGGTGAGTTAAAATGCTCAGTAAGGGCAAACATAGATAACATAAAACAATCCATAAACATTTGGAAGAAAAAACTTGAACATGAAATTTAAACATCAAAATCTTGATCAAAGACATAAGTCGTGGAAGTACGTAAGGCATATATCATAATGGAACATCAACCAAGATAAAATATAATGGTAATAAAAAATGTAATTGTGGCAACCATTCAGCACATGTTATGATTTCCATAGTATCCAAGGCATTGCTGCCAAGACCATCTTAGTGGACAAAGTCCCATTCTGAATCGAGTTCACTCCTCGTTTTATTCCTGTAACACTGAACCGGATTAACTTACCGTTCCATCCATGTATATCTCATGAGATATAAATCTTTACCCAATTAATTGGAGAGAGATATAGGTCCCACCCATCTCATAATGAAATCATTCTTACTTGTTCCACAAAATAAACTTAATTCATTCATCATAACCCAAAGAATAAAATGGGTTTCATAAACATCATCCCATCATAACATAATCCATATCAAAAAATGGATATCATTTCATAATAAGAAAAGTGAAACCATGTAAATCATAGAGACATTATACTTGAAACATACACATATGAAGTAATGTCATCTTAGATGGAAAATGGTTTTGATAAAACACTTGAGATGAATTCTTGAGGGAAATATCCCTTCTTCTTCAAAATCAATTTCTTTTCACAAAATGTCATGCAATTTTAAAAGAAAAAGATTTTGTTGAAAATTAGTCATGAAATCTTCTAGAGGAAGCTTCATGGAAATAAGTCTTTATTCAACCATAAAAATCCTATCATGTCGTATAAGTTAAAAAACATTCTTCTCGTACTTTTTCCGAAAAAGTCAAAAAGTACCTCGTAAAAGAGAGATTCCATACATACAATGTAGTAAAAGTCAAAAATTGGTAAAAAGGACATTACAAATACATGAAAACATTTTTAGAACCAAGTACATGGATGATAAATATAACCCCAGTAAATATTTACGAATAAACAATCTCGGATAAAAATGAGATTGGAAAAGTTATCCCTTACCTTAGGTCTGATATGCTTCGTATGGATCCAAACCTCCTGTATAATGATTTAAATAATGTCATTGACTTATTACATATTCATATTCATTGTTATTATGTCATATATGTTTCACTTATGACTTTATAATACCCGTTCTTTTGTAAATTCCATGTAAAAGCAGCGTTTTGGGTAAAATCATTTCATTTATCGTATGTGTTTCGACTTGTCATTCTTGATATTATTACTTATATCCGGATTTAAATAATCACTGAATGTAAAACATGATTTATATATAACATATATTCATCATATACATATATATTATAGATCGATAAAAGGAATTAAATACACCGTTCATGGAGACGGTAGGCCGTACGTACGCATGAACGTTGTTTTCGTTTCCTTATTGAATTGAATGAAACTAAATAGATGACATACATATATATATATATATGTACATAAATCCAGTAGCATTATTATTTCATATATTTTATTATTATTCATTATATAAACTTTATAATCATTCATGTATGGTTAACATGGATAATGAATCTCATTTCGTCGTGGAGAAGGTAATCTGTACATACGCACGAGCGGTGATATCGTTCCCATAATTATTGAATAGAATTGGAGTGGATGTTATAATATATCAGAATCAGTATGATGTTATAATAACCATATATATTTATTCTTTACACCATTATACCCATCCATGTAAGGTGTTGGTGGAAAAACAGATTACACCACGGCGTGGAGACGGTATTCTGTACGTACGCACGCGCGGTGATTTTGTTTTCTGTAGGATGGATAGAAGGTGAAATATGGTTGTTTTGTATTTATAATAAAATATCAGTATATTAGGGATACTTATGTCATTACATCATAATGAAACAACTAAAGAATAGGGAGTAGAAGAAGAATGGAACTAGAAGAAAACGTTAGAAAGTATTACCTCTTTCTCGAAGTGCCTCCTTTAAAATTTCTCTTAGGGAACTAGAGTTGGTCTTTTGAGAATACTAGTACCTCTAGTAGGTTTCTAAGGAAGTGGGTAAGTAAAATGGGCAGGGTTTGTCCAATATTGAAGGCTCAAATTGGTGTGAGAAGGAGTGGGAGGAGGTGCCCTTTTATAATGGAGGAGACGGCCACCTTTGGAAATATAAAAAATATTAGTTTATATTAAATCCCAACCCCACTTAAAAACTTCCAAAATGACTCATATACGAATATTAGATTATATAGGGTTGTAATATCATCAACCAATAAAATATATACATGTTAGGAATTTATTTTAAAGATTATCAACTTGATTTATCCTTATTTATCAATTTAATTTTATTTGTGGTAATAATATTCTAAATTTTTAATTATTATAAATAATTACATATGTGTTGTTAATTTTCCATAATTTGACACTTTATGACATTTTAGACCATATAAATTTAAATTTATTATTTTTTTAAAAAAATGTGATTTTTAAACAATTTTGTAATATGTTATTTTTATAAAGTAACAATAGTGTCAATTTTGACACTATTCATTTATTTGAATTTAAATAAACAATATACAGAAGATATTTTCTAACTAAAAGATTTAATAGATTCATAACATGTCATATTTATCTAGAAAATTAGTGGAACACATTAAATAGTTCATATAATATTTATTTTAATATTTGTAAAACCATTTATTTGATAATTCTCTTAATAAAATAATTTCAACATCACTATTATGTCACCTTTAATGAGAATTATTTAATCCCTAAAAATTCTAAATAAATTTATATAATGTAGATACTTTTATTAGATTTCTAGAGACTATTTATATCCGAAGTTTCATGAAGTTTTTCACTAAACTAAAATTATTATACTTATAAGATTTAAGAAAGTGACATGTTGTCACTTTCTTTGGTTTTAATAATAATTAAATTCTTTTCATGGAAAAAAGTCCATTAAATGAATCTAATCCGACCCTTAGGTTATATGGGTCGACTTGTAGTCATCCAATAGGATTTTGGAAGGTGTTAGGTTAATTTTATTATCTTATATTTACCCTTAATTACCCGATTTACCTTTAATTATGGTAAATAAAATTTACCGTAGTTACTATTCATAAATCCCAAAAGATAAAAAGTAGCTTATTGAAATAATTTGGACCCAATGATTCCAAATATGTAATCCATTTTTCCAAATTCAATACAAAAAAGTTGCATAAATAAAATTAAAATTAATTCTGTTGTCGAAAGAAAACGTGTTTTAGTTTAAAACATTACAAAAGATTGAATTGATTTAACATACGAATTCAAGGTAAAATCAATGCTAATGACATAAATTATATTAAATGGTAAAAATATATTCTATTTATACTTTAAAACCATTCAATAATATAATTTAACCATATTAATTATTACAATGAAAAAATGTTGTTTTTAATTGAAATATATCGTGTTTTTACTATTCATTAAAATATGAAAGTTATCAGAAAAATATTGAAACTTTATCAAATGTAAATTTTTATATCCTGATTCAAAATAAAAAGTTTATTTTGTAAAATTGAACTTATAAACATGTCAAAAACTAGATTTAATGTGGGTCCACCATCAAAAGGCGGCAAAACTGCATTTTTTGAAAAATACTTATTTTACCCGAATAATTTATTTTGTTCACATAAAATGTTTTAGAAAATTGTATAATATGAATAATAATGTTATAAAATTAAAAATTTAGTTAATACTATTCATAACGTCTAGTTCTTGTTAATATTATAACCATATATTGTTGTTTAGTGAAACCTGGTATTGCGTACAACACACGCTATCGAGGATGGTCGTGATTGCGTGTAATGAAAGCCAAGTCAGGGTTGCATGTAGTGCAAGACTCTTTTTTTGTTGTGTATAATAGAATCCAACCATATTTCATTTATACATTGAATATATATATATATACTCAATGTTGCGTAGAATAACTTCTATCAAATGAACTTGAAATTGTGTATAACACGATCCAAGAATTGTGTTGCGTATACTGCAAGATAATACGGTGTTGCGTATAGCGCAAGATAATCTTGGTTTATCATACAACACAAGAAATTAAACAAATTAAATATAATACTTCTCATAAAATCTCGGGTTGTTACATATATACAACACATAAAGTATTGTAGGTTCATAATACCAAATATGTACTAAAGAGAGGAATTTGAGATAAAAAAACATACCTCTTATCCTTGCATGCATGAACATACTTAAAAATACTATATCAAAAACATATATATATTAATAACTTAATTAAAAACCTTAATCATATAAATTTTTATTCCTAATCATCAGAAATGACCACTCTTTAAATCAATTCTATTGATTTTACACATCATCTGTTTATATTTTTGATGGATTGTACTAGTTTCATAATAACAATGTCCTTATTAATTATTATTCAAATTTTAAGTATTTATTAGCCATTAAATATACTATTAATGATGATTTATAATTATTTATGATGTTTCAAATTACTTTCAATCATTTATTAGTCTTTATCCTTAAAGATAAAATTGATAACAAAAATGTTTCGGTGATTATTGATGATCAAAGGGTGTTTTATTAATTTATGAATTAGATATTGATATAATATATGTATAATCAAAATAATAATAATTTAAACATTTATATTATATTATAATTTTTATTATGTTCCCATGTTCATTCATGATATAAATTCGTGTAATTTTTCAAGTAGGTGGTTAAATTGGCCCAAACATGAACATCCCATGATTTAATGAATGATTGTTTGGTGGTTATATAATAATATTATTATACTATAAGAATAATTATATTATTTAGTGTCTATTATTTTTAAATTTTATAATTATAAGTAAGTTTAAGAAGAAGTAATGGATATTAAAATATTACACAATTTGAATAAAAAATTATCCTCTTAGTTTGTTTATTTTAAACGATTAAATTAATGATGATTGTTTATTGATCAAATAATTGATAGGTTATTTAATTTTTCATTATATAACCTTAATTATATCATGAAAATAATTTTTATCCTTTAATACCATATTTATATCCATCATTTTAAGGAAGTGATGGAAGATGAAACATGTTTTGTTGTAGAGGTGATAGTTCTCACACCGCATGAATGACGGTTTCATTTTTCTTAAGGGAAATGGGAAAGGTGGTAATTTTTTATTTCAAAAACATAAAAAATATATTATACTATAAATAAAAAATAATCAAATAATATTTGGATAAATAAATTTTAATGGATATATAAAGGAACATATGTTAGCAAAAAGATTGAATATACACTGAGAACTTTAGGTTTCTCTTAGAGGATTCGTTAAAAATGAAGTGATTGAGATAATCTATTCTAGGAAAAATATTAATTGGATGAAATTGGATGATTGGGGGAATATATTGGGTATATTTTAAAATGTAAAATGAATTTATAAAATGATATTTAAGGTATTGTGAGAGACCCCCTTTAAAGGTGAAAAGATTGTACTTCCCTAAAAACTAATGTCAAGTAAGGGTGGGAATGGAATCACATGGGTTTTATATGGGTTTGGTGAGTTTTTTGGAGAAATGGTATGAGAGACATGTTGGTATGAATGTTATAACTAAAAATTATTTCTATAAGGTTTTCTGTACTTTTAATTATTAAAATTCTTTATACCTCGTTTACCCATTTTTCCCTTATTAATACTGATTAAAAATTAATCATGGTAGTTATTTTATTACTAAAAATATAAAATGAAACTTATTACCAAAATTAAATTTTTTGAATTTAAATTTTAGATTCATTTAACCTAATTCAATTTCTAAATATGATAAAATTAACTTTAAAATTAAAACATAAAATGTAGGAATATTTTTTCAATAGAAAAATATTTTTTACATATTATGTTTTTATTATTATTTAAAATTAATTATTAATTTGATGAGTGTTTATATAGTTTGTTATGTGTTCGAATATCATACTAGTTTCATTTTTAAAATTATATTAATATAATTTATTTAGATAAAAATTATACATCTCCTATAAAATTAGTTCTTTGAAAACAACTATTTTACTTTGGTTGTGGTAATTAATATTTATCCTTATTTATTTATTATCAATGCCTAAAAATATGATTGTAATAGTTACATAATTTGTACTTATTTACTCTAAATATAAATTCCATTTTTCAAATAAAATTAATATGTTTCTGTATAATAAATTTTATCATTTTGTTTCATTAACCCATTTTAAAAAAAAATCCAAAAATTCATCTTAAGCTAATATATTTTTTATAAATAATAAAATAATTTTATTTTTTTAAAAAGAAATTATAAAATTCCTAAAATTATCTTTCAAATATAATCATGATATTTATATTGTACATGTTGTGGTATTTTAGTATATCATGTTTACTTACTATAGTAGGGTCTTTATTATTACATTCTCCCCCCTTAAAAATTACACCGTAAAAATTAGGGTATCTATCAACTATTAAAACCCAAATATGGATAATTATTATTTATAGATTATTTAGGCTCCAAGGTTTCCTCTTATAATATTATATTTATCCAAAGGACTTTCATTAATCGAGTTTTCTGGTTCCTTAACACTTTCTCTAGGGTATTAATCATCTATAAATGCTCTTTATTATATGAA
Source organism: Viscum album (assembly GCA_963277665.1). Classification (NCBI taxonomy): domain Eukaryota; kingdom Viridiplantae; phylum Streptophyta; class Magnoliopsida; order Santalales; family Viscaceae; genus Viscum; species Viscum album. The sequence goes on from OY728155.1 coordinate 1,916,084,970, forward strand.
AAATCAGGCTCCAATTATATTACCTCATATGTGATAACGTGTGTTTTATCTGGAATTGATTTCCTCAAAAATGAAACATGGAATATTTCATGTTTTTAATAATGGTTGGTAAACATAACTAATAGGTAAGATACAGGTCATGTTCCCTCTAGTTTTTCAAAATACTCATTGCACCTAGGGTTTAACTTCCCCTTTTTACCAAATCTTACAACTCCCTTCCATGGTGAATCATTTAAGAATACATAATCCCCAACTTGGAATTCCAATTCTTTACTTTGATTATTATTATAGATCATTTGTCTACTATGGGATTCTTTAATATGATCATGAATAGTTCATACTATATTTATCACCTCCTCTACAATATATGGTCCAACTAACATTCTTTCTCTAACTTCTTCCTAACATTTTATAGTAAAACACCTCTTCCCATATAATTCTTCATATGGTCACATCTCGATACCTGAATAGAAGATATTATTGTTTGTAAATTCCACCAATGGTATATATTGTTCCCACATACCTTGTAATTCAATAAAACATTATCTTAGAAACTCTTCTAAATTTTAGATATCCCTTTCAGACTACCAATCAATCTAGCGATGATAATAAGTGATTAAATGTATCTTCATATTGAGATCCCATTAAATATTCTTCCAAAAAGTATTATGTAGACCAAGGGTCATGACCTGAAACAATCGATATAGGTTCATCAGGAATCCTTCGGATTTCATTGATATAGTGATGGGAAAATCACTCATGTTGTGGATTTTCTCTTATTTATAAGAAATGATTAAACATAGTAACAAAATAAACAATGACCCATATAAAATCATTTTTCCTTGAATCTATTGGGAGTCCTATGACACTGTCTATTATAAAATTTCCCCACATCCATATATGTATAGGCATGTGTTGCATGACTCCCTTAGGATGTTATCTTTCAGTAATCACCAACTATCATACTTAAAATCCTAACACATGGTCTTTAAAATTATTTAAAAATGATTTGATTTCTATTCATATATCTTATATTATATCGATATATCATAAATCAATACCACTAAAAAGTTATCAATATAATACTTGAATACTATTTTGATCATATCAATAAATATATAAGGTGAATTAGTTAGTCTAAAAGGCATTACTATAAACTCATAATTTCTATACCTTGTTATAAAATTTATCTTTGGTATATCATCCTTCCTCGCCCATAATTTATGATAACCTGAGTGAAGATATATCTTTAAAAAGTATTAGTATCCATGAGTTTTATCATATAAGTCATAATTGTGTGGTAACTGATACTTATTCTCTATATTAATGGCATTAACCGCCTAATAATCAATGTATAGTCTCATAGACCATCCATTCTTTTTCACAAATAAAATAGGGCCTCCCCACAATGAAATATAAGAGCATATAAATCCCCTATCTCTCAAATCCTATATTTGTTTCTTCAACTCCACCAACTCCTCTAGTATTATTATATAAGGATTAATAGATATAGGTATTTCATCTACAATGAGTTCATTATAAAATGAAACTTCATTCTCTTATGGATGACTAGGTAATTATTCTTGAAAAGAATCAATGAATTATTATACCATAGGTACATCCTCCATCCTTATGATATCTTCTTTATAAAAAGATCATTATTTATCTTTCACTATAATTTCATTAAGTATATATATAGGGAGAGGATATAGAAATTATTTACAAGATGAAGTTCCTCTCTAATGATAGGAGATTCCACCTGACCTTCACGAATTATAATCTACTTTTCTTGGAAATAAATGTTTTAATTATAATTTAAAATCCAATCCATACAAAGGATTATATAAAAGTAAATATTATATGGGATAACCTATTATTAAAATATGTTACACACATTAATTATAATTATAACTACCTAACACGTCTTTTTTGAAATAATATTTCCACTTAGTGTCTTAATTGATAATTTCCTTACTAAGGTGCTATGGAAATAGATAATTTTTGTTAGAAAACATGGAAGATATAATATAGTGTGAATATATAGAATAAAAACATTATCTAACTTTGAGGATGTGATCAATTTAGATACCACCATTTTATTAGAAACTTAGACTTCATCTGTGGTAATTGCATAAACTTGTCCTTTCTCCCTTGGCCTTTCTTGAGTTAAATTCCATTAGTGTTTGGGTCATTGGTTCAAAAAAATTCCCTTCTCCCTACCGTTAAAGAATTGAACATAAATAGATTCCACCTATCCCTTACATTGGATATCTTAATGGCCTTTTATCTATACTTATAAAAAACTCAGGTATCCTTTCTATAAGCCCTACGTTATTTCTTCAAACAATCACCATATGTGGAAAATATCACCCTTCCTTTCTTCCCCTTTGTCGCATTATTCTTCCCATGATGCTCATATAGATTTTTCTTCTCCTCATTTATCCTAAATAAATATGTACCTAATAAATCATTTTCTATATTAATGGATCATGAGACCATATACTCATATAATGAAAATTTATAAGAGAATAATTCCCTATAAATTCTCAGCTTTGCCCCATCAAATAAATTGTCGATATTGCTTTCGGGTCAGTGTACATAGTTTAAAAAATGTGTATCTATCTTTGTAAAGTTAGCCTCATAATTAGTAACATTTTCCTCCTTGGTTTGTCTAAGATAGAGTAATTTCATTTCATCTTCAATACTTTACTCATAAAAAAACTATTTTCATAGAATTCCTCTTTAAAATTACCCCATTCCATGTGCTTTATATCATCTTCCTCTTTATTATTTTGAATTAGTGACCACCATTTTTTTGTATCTTCCTTCAAAATATAGAATGCCATGGTGAATTTTTAATTTTCACTACTTCCCAAAGTGAGATATATCTTCTCTAGTGATTTGATATATTGTTTAACTATCAATGGATTAGTAGTTATACTAAATGTTTGAGGTTATTTTCACATGAATATATAGTATATTTTAACCATGTTGTGAATTAGTAGGTCATTATATATAGGAAAAATAAATTTTCATAACCTAGTTTAACTTCCCTAATATGGTTATGAACTGATTAGCCTCAATTCCAGCTTCATTAACTTGTTCAAAGAGAATATCCCAACATTTTCTATAAGTTTTAATATAGTTCTAATTCCTACCTTTATCCACCATATTTCTATATTGGTATCCACATAACTAGATCAATATGTAAAATTGAAAAATAAAATTCTTATTAAGTTTTCTAGAGTGTTTCATATAAATCTTTAGGGTTTTTCATAATACCTGTGTTATCTCACTTGGTTCCTCTAAATTTATTTTCCAAGGGTCCTACAAAAATTTATGTAAAACTAAATATAATATATCAAACAAAAAAACTATAATTATTATTTAAATTAAATTATTGGTGAAAAATACAAGATTTATCATATGATCAAGTAGTTTAATAGTCTTATAATACTAGATACATACATACATTACATTTGAAAACATAATATACAACCTTAACAAATTGAGAGGTAATTATTATCCTATCCATAATGTCCCTAAAAATTACACATATACCTCCTCAAGTTTTCTTATGGAAATGAAAACAAATAAGTGTGATGTCATATTCTCATGAAGGGGTAACATACAGTGGAATATTTGAGTACATAAACATGAAATAAGTGATATCTCAGGAATAAATGAAAAACATGAATCCATAATCAACTAAAATGTTGGAATTGTATATACATGACAATAAATGAAAACATACATACTAATCATATTTGATCTCATACTAATTTAATGCATAATGTTGAACTTTAAAACATTCTATCAAGTCCCTGTACTAAGACACTTTCCTATAATCAAAAGGGGTATACACCAAAACCCAACATTTTTTGTCTCGTGAGACCGGTTAATACATCAAGGGGGTGTATAATTGTGGTAACCGCCTCTCACCTGATTAAGTATAATAAATTATCTAAAAGAGTCATCAAGACCTACAATACCATTCCATAAGGAACCTCTTATGAAATAAAATTTGGATATATATATAATGATAAATTCAAAAATCAAATACATCCACATTCAATAGAATAATGTTTTTATATCTAGGATAACATATATTAATAAACTTATAAGCAATGGGGTATTATCAAAGTAATATGAACTACCATAATCAAATAAATATAGGGGAAAGGGTAGTTTTAATGTGTTGAGATATCCATGGAAGATAGTAATTGGGTTCAATTTTTTTATTGGTAGGATACCAAGGAAATGGTAGAACAAATCCTTGATCGCAGTTCATGAAGAGTGTGTGAATATTCCAAAATAATATCCCTCAAGAGTGTCTCACTAGGTGTTTAGTCTTAGGCCCACTCATCGTGCATCAGGGTGATTATTGAGTCAATGATAAAAAAATTTGGGGTTGTTTCCTCTAAGTTCATATATTCTATATCTGAATTCAATTTCTAATATATATACAGGGAAGAATTTTCTACAAAAATTAGCACTCTTTTACCTTACCAAAACTTAGGATTGTTTTCCACTATGGAAAAGATTGAGTTTTAAAAAGGTTTTGGTAACTCTTGAATCAAAGTAATACAATATAGGGATAAGAATATAGATGTTAAAATACCTTAAATTTCATGAAGAATATGGATATAATTATTCCATGGAAATATATGCACCATATAAAATAAAATAGGTGGTGAATATAACATGAGTTGCAAATAATGAAAATTGAGATAAAAAACCCCCAAATCAGGCTTAGGTAGTAATTAAAACACACCACTTGAAATATAGGCATTAAAATTGATCATTAAATTTCATGAATAAATTAATTTCTTGATACAAAATCTCAAATAGGCAGTATATACACAATATAAATGATATTGTGTTTGTAATACTAAGCATATCCCAAAGAGTGGGATTTGAGATAAAAACCCTTACCTCTTTTCATGACTTGCATGAATGTACATTAGGCTCGTATATGACAAACATATCTATCTTAATCAGTTAATTCATAACCTTAATAATATCAATTTTCTTTTTTACTATTCATAAATAGTCATTCTCTACATGAATTCCACAAATTTTCCACATTGGGTGTTTCTAGTTTTGATGGTTTCTACTTGTTTCATGATAGTGGTGTCCATGTTAATTATTATTAGAAATTTAATTATTAATAGACCATTAAATATACTATTATGGGTTATTTATAATTATATATGTTTTTTAAAATTCTTTTCATGAGTGTTTTAGTCTTTATCATTGAAGATGAAGTCAATAACAAGCATGTTTCGGTGATCCTTGATAATCGAGGGGTGTTTTCTTAATTGATAAATTAAATGTTGATATAATATCTATATAATCAAAATAAAATGATTATTTACACATTTATGTTATATTATTCCAGTTATTATGTTCCCATAGTATTTCATAATAAAAATTCATAGTATTGTTCATGTAAGTAGTTAAACCAACCCAAACATAAACATACCTTGATTAATTGAATGATTATGAGGATGTTGTATTATAATATTATTATACTAGAAGTATAATAATATTATTTATTGTTTATTAGTTTAATATATTATAATTGGAAGTAATTTAAAGAATAATTGATATATATTAAAGCATTATGAAATTTTAATAAAAGATTATCATCTTAGTATAATTATTTTAAATTATTAAATTAACAATGATAATTTATTGATTATATCATTAATAGGTTATAAAATATTTCATAATGAAACCATAATGATCTAATAAAAATAATTTTTATTCTTTAAACCCATCCTTATATCCAACCTTGTAAGGACATGAAGGATAACAAAACACATTGTGTTGTGGGGATGGTAGTTTTCACAACGCAAGAATGATGATTTCGCTTTTCTTAAAGGAAAGGAGAAGGAGGTTGGTGTTTATTTCAAAAATATAACAAGATTCAGTATACTATAAATTCTTAATTAATCACATAATATTGGGAAAAATAGATTTTAAATGGAAAGATAAAATGAAAATATGTTAATGAAAAGATTGAACATACATTGAGAACATTGGGTTTCTCTTGAAGGATTTCTTCGAAAAGGAAGTGATTGGGCTAATATATTATGACCAAAATCTTATGAGATAGAAATTGGATGATAGTGGAATGAAATATGTTAGATTTTTAGAAGTGAACTTAATTTTTATAGTGTTGTTTAAGGGGTTGTGATAGGACCCTTTATAGGTGAAAGAGGGCCTTTTTCATGGAAACTAAAGTTAGGTAAGGGGTAGGAATGGAATCACATAGGTGTTAGGTGGGTTTTTTGAATTTTAGAGATAAATGATATATAAGAAATTTGGGTATGACTTTAATACCTAAAAATCTTTTTAAAATGTTTTTGCGACATTTTAACCATTACAAATATGAGATACCTCATTTACCCATTTTACCCTTATTATTCGTGATTAAAAATTAACCATTGTAATTATTTTACTACTAAATATATAAGATGAACCATATTTAAAAATTTCAACATGATAAATCAGAATTTTTTGTCCATTTATACTAGTTAAATTTTTAAATATAAATAAATTAACTTTTAATTTAAGACATAAAATGTTTGAAAATTGTTTTTACAGAAAAATGGATTTTTATATATTAGGTAATTTTTATTTTTATTTTACAATTAATTATTAATTTAATTACTCTTTATATATTTTTTACAAGTAAAAATATAATATTAAAGTCATATTTAAAATTTTATTAATCTAGTTTATTTAGATAAAAATTATATATCTCTTAAAAATTAATTCTTTGAAAATAACTTTTTTACTTGTATCATGGTGGTTAATCTTTAAACTAAGTAATTTATTTTCAATGCCTAAAAATAATGTTAGCATAGTTATATAATTTTTACCAACTAATTATAAATATAAATTCAATTTTATAAAATAAGATTAATATATTTTGGTAAAATTAATTTTATCATTTACACGCATAAAAATATTTTTTTAGAAAATTCCAAAAAAAATCATCTTAAGATAATATCATTATTACTAATTAAAAAATAAAGTTTCTCTTGGTAAAAAAATTCTAAGATTTAGAAATTAAACGTTTAAATAAACTCATGAATAAAAGATCTTTAGATAGTGTGTTGTATGATATTTCATGATATAGTGTTTACCTTCTATAATAGGGTCTCGGGTATTACATCCAAATGGAAGAAAATGGAAAAATTGATGATGTTGGTGTCATGACTCATCCTAGAGGGTCCTGTGTTGTGACTACCCCAATCCTAACTCTGATAGACCAAGGGATGGTGACTAGCACCAAGTAGGCATTTCCCACAAATGGGAGGCATTAGGATAAAGTACTTATACACACACATATCTCCAAGACACTCAATGCTGAAATGTAAAACAACTGAAAGAATGCATGCATACAAATAAGATCCCACAACATATGTACAATGGGATATAAAGGCAAAGTAAACGGGGAAAAATAAAATCCCACCATAAAGAGTCTATAACAGATGTCTAACTAAATCTGTAGAAGTCCAACTTTCTCCAATGGTGATGAATATGTCAAGATACGCTCCTGATAAACACCTCAGTCTTCCTAGCTCTAGTTATGATACACCTTCTCCTGGTCCTCCTAGAACACCATCAAATGGGTTTCCATCCGCAGAAGACACAACACATGTGGTAAAAGACCATGTAGGGGTGAGTATAACAATACTCAGTAGGATACATTGAAAACACTAAACACAAATAACCAAGTATAGTAATGTCATTAAAAGATTTAAAATATATCCCAGATACAAGAAGAAGAAAAAATAGTTGTTCTTGGGAAAGAAATCATGCCATAAGGTAGTCCTAACCTACTTCTAGCCACAGAATTCTACTAGAAGCAGCACTCATTCCAGGAGAACTCACTCAACGAGCCATGTTATCATTGGATACACCCAATGAAGAGGTATATCTTATTTTGGCCATTCTCAAAGAGAATATACTAGTCTTGAGAATAATATGATACATAGATGGGGGTCACACCCAAAACCACCGATGTATGCCATTAACCCAATCTGTATCAACCCGCTATGTAAGGGATCATATGCCAACAATTACACAAACCCTACTAATATGTACCGCTAGATTGAGGATCAATGACCTACTCAAGGAGGTCACCCCAATTCCATAAACTTCACTAGGGATGATATAGGATCACACTCCAGTCTTACGAAGGGGAACCATAACTCAATCTGAGACTCGGCCTCTATAGGGGATTACAATCCAGTGATGGGGATGTAATGTCGCATTGCAACCTCAAGGAAAGGACCAAGGGAACTCACTCAACCTATACTAGTCAAAACTAGAAAAAATAATAGATTAAAATCTGATGAAGGTACCCAACATTGGTATTGAGTCAACCATATCTAAATCAGGGTCATACTTCTCCTAACAAAACCCTATTTGGATGCTCCGTTTAGGATTTATGACCATTTAATTGAAACTACCCACAGACATGCCTGGACCTACGGACCTACCACCACGGTAGGTTTACCTACCACTGTGGTAGGCCTGCGTACCGTTGTGGTCAGTCCACTTACTGCCTCAGTCGGTAAACCTACCATTGTGTTCAGTCCACCTACCACCACAGTGGGTCCACCTACCACATTGATCTGCCGCTCATAGACTAACTATCACGGTCCTTCAACCTACCATGCCTGACTGGCCGCTACAATTGGTCACCCATAGTAGCTTCACCTACTGCTTTTCCTTGTAGTATATCACACTATACAGTCAACCACACCACACAATCGACTGCATTTCATGATCGATAGCACCCAGATCCTCCCCAGTTGACCTGAGATCCAACTCGGGTCCGCCTCATCCAGTCCAGCCCACCGACCTAACTTCACCCATTGCCCCCTTGGGCCCGACTCACCTTCTCTACTAAGCTCGCTCGCACATGTTCTTCCTGGATAGCCTACTAATTTGGCCCCCTCTGTTTCCACCTCCTTCATCCCATGTCCTATGTCCCCACCAACTCTTTCACTCCCCACGTGGCCACACACAGTATGCCGCTGTGCGCCACCACTGGTCACTACCATTGTGCGATGGTTGTCCCTTCTGTGGACTACCTTCCTTGGACCACCATGTGATGGTGGTCCATTCCGTGGACCACTACACCTCCTCCGATGCCTAAAAATCAAAATTATCATAGATATGAGCTCTTTGGGTCCCGATATATACTGATCCTTTCTCTATTGTCAATTTTCCTCAAATTTGTGGGTTCAATCAAGTTCAGAACCACATGGAAACGTCAAGTTGGGACCACAGGGATCCAATGTTGAAGAACATGAATAAAGGAGGGATAAAAGGAACAATAACAAAAAAATTCATCTTTTTACAAGAGTTCTTAGACAACGATCAAGAATGGGAGATTTTTGTAAGAAAAGTAGATTAAATAAATTTATAGAATAAAACATCATCTATCAATACACACGATTTGTGAATTAATATGTTCATTAATTAATTCACATTAATCATAGAAATAAATAATAGGGAGTGAACTAATTAAAAAAATTCCCTACTTGGAGTTTGGATCGATCATTGAAGAAGAATAGTTGCATCGTCGTAATTGAACAGATCCTCCAAATCTACTGGAGGGACGATCCATGATCTAATCCTAATCCATTGTCACCTTCCAAGAATTCCCTCCTCCAATGATCCCCCAAAAGTTCCAAGGTTATACAGTTAACCCTTTAATTCTGACATAATGATACTTTTAAATGAAACATGTTAATGTGTAAACACAATGAATTAAAATAAATTTTTTGTCAAATTATTTTATTCATTTTACACCCGCAAAACAATTTCTAAAACAACCCGCACCGACCAATGTTAGGTCTTTCGTAGGGTAAATACATTATTTTGAACTCAATTGTGCCCTTGGATTTATGATCCAGGAACTCGCTTAAGATTTATTCCATTTGTCTAGGAAAACTGAGGGTTCATGCTATTAAACATTCTTATATTTTTCAAAAAATTGTTCTGGGCATACAGGGCCTCGAAATCACATGTCGTCTCAACACTTGGTCTCAAAAATAATACATATAATATCTAAAAATAATACATGGAAAATCCGATATTTTAAATTCTCCCCACCTTGGGGGTGTTTGTCCTTAAAAATCCAAAACAATAGCTACTCAAACAGATGAGGGTACAGACCATGAATTTGAGTCTCCTGCTCCCATATGCTCTCCTTTATATTCTAACGCTACCAATAAACATCTTCTAAATGAATTGATTTCCCCTAAAGGATCCTCTCCTACTGATCCTCGATCTCCACTAGGTACTCAACAAAGGTTGCTTCATCCTCGATGTCTATCTTGCCCCATTGGATAATGTGTGATGAGTCATTCATGTATCTCCTCAACTGTGACACATGGAAAATGGCGTGTACCCAGTCTAACTGTGGAGGTAGATCCAAGAAGTACTCCACCTCGCCAACTCTATATAGTATCTGGAATGGGATGATGAACCTCATAGATAGCTTTCTGACCTACCCAAATCTCTATAATCCCCATCGAGGTGAAACCCAAAGAAACACATTGTATCCTTAATCAAACTCCAAATGCCTCCATCACCTATCAACATAAGACTTCTAATGTCTTTGTGTATTCTTCATCCACTCCTGGATGATCTACACCTTTCCTTTAGTAGCTTACACCATATCTAGGTCCATGAGTGCTGACTCTCTTAGGTCTATCCAGAAAAGTGGTGACCTACAATGTCACCCATACAGATCCAAAAATGGTGTTATTCTAATGGTGGAATGGTAGTTGTTGTTGTATGAAGACTCCACCAGTGGTAGATGATCCTCCTAACTATGTCCAATGTCTAACATGCAATCCCACAGTATGTCCTCCATGAACCTGAATGGTCTGCTCACTATGGCCATCCGTTTGTGGGTGAAACACTGTGATCAAGATATATTGGATCCCAAATGCCTCATGTAATCCCTTCCACAACCAGGATATAAAGTGAACATAATGATCAGAAAAAATCATCGATGAAACTCTAGGGCTTCATACTATCTACTACATTTAGAGGCATCCCAATATCTCTATTGAACTCTTCTCTCAGATAGCTAGGAAGTGGGATGACTTGGTGATTCAGTAAATTACCAGCCATATGGCATCATGTCCCCTAGACGTACGTGGTAAGCCTATCACAAAGTCCATCAATATCCCATCCCACTTCCATTTTTGAACCTCAAAGGGTTCAGCTAAACCCGCTCGAACCTAGTGTGCAGCCTTCATTTTCTACTAAGTAATACATCGAGAAAAAAACTTTGGAACTCCTTTCTTCATTCCTGAACACCGAAACTAATGTTGTAGGTCCTAGTACATATTTTCCACACCAAGATGTACTGAAAAAGTGTAACACCCCAAGCTTTTATAGTACGTTATTTCTTCAAAATAATTCAATAACTTGCACTACACGCAACACTGAGTTCTAGCGCACCATGACTTACCAAACAAGCCGTTCAAAAGCGGTTATGAATAGTATTAACTAAATTTTGAACTTTATATAATCCTTATATTTTTATAATCCATATTATTAGTTTCTTAGACACAATTTAAGAACAAATACATTTTTTTCAGATAAAAGAATTATTTTTCAAAAAATGAAATTTTGCCGCCTTTTAATGGCGAAGCCTTTTTAAATCCAATATTTGAAACTTTTATATATTCAATTTTAAAAAATGAACTTCTTCTTTAGAATTGAGACATAATAATTTAGTTTCAATAATGTTTTGTTGTTTTTCTGATAACTTTCATATTTTGGTGAAGAGTAAAAAAATACTATATTTTAACTAAAAACAACCTTTTAAATCAAAATAATTTATATTGTTAAATTATACATTTTAATGGTTTGGAAGTATAAGTAGATTATATTTTTACCATCTAATCCAATGATGGTCATTTTAAGTAATTTCACTTTGAAATTGGACATAAACAAGTGTCAAACTTTTGGTTGTTATTATTTCTTAAAAATACGCCTTTTGGTTTTGACAGCGGGAATTAATTTTAAATTAATAAATGAAACTTCTATGTTTTGAATTTGGTAAAATAGACCTCATTATTGAATTCAGAATATCAAAATTATCTTAGGTTAAAATTTTGGTTTTTTTCTGAAAACTTTTCATTTATGATGAATAGTGAAAAACAATGAGTTATTGTTTAAAACCAAATTTTTAATTAAATAAATATTTATTTTATTTAAATTTATTTTATGTCAAAATAGATACATACTACCTATATAAGTTAAATGTAATTCATTGGAGTCAGTTTATAATAATTTTATATATATATAAATTTTATTGAACTTTTCACCGTCTTTTACCCACCTCCTAGGAGAATTTGCAAATTTACATAAAACATAATTTTACCGCTTCTGTGAGTGGAATTTTTAAAATCTGAGACACAGAGTTAATATCAAGGAGTAAAATGTGGTTCAATAAGATAAAAATAATTTTTGGTGAATAGTAACTTTTGACTTTTATTTACCGCGGTTAAAGGTAAATAGGGTAATTCAAGATAAAAAGTATATTATAATAATAACATATTACCTTAACACTTGTCCTAACCTTATTTTATGAGTCATGGCTGACCATGGTCATCCTTGGGTAGATTTTGGGACCCCATGGAGCCACTTGAGAGTGATAATGACTCTTTAGATTAATTAATTTAAAGTAAAGAAAAAAATGACACAAACAAATATCTTTTAGTAAATTAATTTTTACACAGGGTTATATAAGTTATATTTTCGACTATAAATATTCATTGGAAACCTAAAAATATTTCATACATCATGGTATTTTTTTATAATTTTTATACATCAAATAAATTAGGTTATATATGACATAATAATGATGCAGTAATTATCTTATTAGTGAAATATTAAACTAATTGACATTATAAATACCCAAATAAATATAATTTGAGACTTTTTATGAATTCCACGAATTTTATTGGTTAATATGAAATGTTAGAATTTATTAAATAAATTTGGATCGAATTAATAAACTTATTAAGACTTTGAAAAAAATCAATTATTAAATAGTTTCAAAATTGACATAAAAGAGTTTTTAAAACAAATATTACATTATTAATTAATATTATATTCCTAAAAATCTAAGGTTCATCCAAACGACTTATATTATTATAGGTATGTCATTAATGAACCACTTGGAGTTCTCTTGGTAGTTTATAGTCTGTTTATTAACCATATAATATAAAAATACAAAGAGACATGGTAAATGTCAAACTATTTAACTAAGAGTTAAATCTAAAAGATAAGGGTAAAATAGTGACCCAAACTTGTCTAAAACCTATTGGTTGAGTGTTTTTAGATCCATAACCACCATAGACTTTAAATAATCTAGTTTGGAGACATTATAAACCGAATATGAATTTAATATAAAATAATACTTTAAGTTTTTCCTAAAGATCCCTTCTTGCCCCTTATAAAAGGACACCACTTCTAACCAATTCATCACACCTCTCAAGATTTTTGGCTCATCCAAACTCTCCCCAATTAATCTCCCTATATCCCTATACTCATTATAGAATCCTTACCTTTGGAATAAGGCACTTCAAGAGTCCTTTTTCATTCAAACCAAAGGGAGTTACCCAAATTAAAGGTAACGATTTCTCTTAGCTTCTTTTCTTTTATTTTACTTCTCCAACCCCTAAAATCTTCTTATTATTTTCTTTTGTAACAAAAACAGTATACTCAATATACTAGGATATTATTATGAGAATTATTTTAACTAAAATTACACACACCTCCATCTAATGGGTGAAGAACATAATGTTTCTGTGGATGGCAAGCAAAAGCCTCACGAAACGATGATTGTTCAATTATATCATACCACCTCTCATGGTGGCCATTATGATGGAATTATAACTAAATATGATATTAATTATATATATTTTATATATGATCTTTTTTAATTACAATTTATATCATACCATTATTCGTTTCATGTTGTATATATATATGATAATTTTATTTTAGGAAGTGCGGACTACCGCCCCCTCAAAGTGATATGACTCGTTCATACCATACATGGAACGTATAAAGTAAAGTGTTAATGAAATTACCTAACACATATAAGATATTATATTATACTGGAATAATAATATTCCTATGTATCATTTGGTTTTGGTTCCTTTTAAAATGAAAAATAAAATGGAAGTAGCGTTTGTGCGTACGTACGGACTACCGTCTCCACGAACGCGATGAGATTCATTCCCCATCATATCCATTCAAGTATAATTCTCATTTGATGATTAAAAATAATTTTTAAGGACTTTATATCATTCTGGATATGAATAAGATACAACCTATCCATAACAAACACGTCTTCTATAATAAAACATATAAAAGAAAACGCGTAAGTTAACACTCGAAACGACGATAATAAAAAAATATTATCAACAAGACAATATTAAAAGATCATATATGATATCATATTTATGCATATGATTCATTTATAATTTAATAACAATTATTTAACTATTATATAGGAGGTTAAACTACCCTCGACCAAGGAAAATTACAAGGTAAGGGGGTTTCATCTCACTCTGTATTCCCATGAGATTCATGCCATATTGCCACTATTATCTTTTGTGTGGTGTATGTAATTCCCATAATTGTATTCCTTGTGTAATACAATTTAATTTATGTTTATTTACATATTAATTTTATGATACCTCTTTCATGGGTTGTATGTTTTGTAAGTTACCCAATTGGTAAGGGTTTATTTCACAATCTCATCATTATCCGATGTTTTTTATACGTAATTATCTACCGAGACCTCTTTATCATCCACATCCATGTTTCTTAAAAATGTATTTCAAATCATTCTTACTATTTTATAGAATATGGGTTAAATTAATTTATACCCTTGTTGAATTTTTATAAGATGTTTATAAAGGAATCTTTCTGTCGTTTTCCAAAAAAGGTCCTTTTTATCCTTTTCGACAAAATTATGGTAAGAATGTCTTTTTTTAACATATACAGTGGGTGCATCTATTTTCCGCCATTATAAAATCGTCGAATATTCCCTTAAAATCTTATAAGAGTATTTTGAAATTAAATGTTTTATTTTATAATTATGTTACTTTTAAATGTTTTCAAATTGAATATTTTAAGAATTTGTGAAAGGTACTCTTTATCAAGATTAGAATTTTAAATGATTTAAAGAATTATCTTTCTAAATATTTTTAATTCATGTACATGTTTTCAAAATTATTTTAAGTATTTATTTATATGTACATGATTATTTTGAAATTATATTTCTTTCCCAAATTTTCAAAGTGGTATGGGACACTTTGATTCAAAAATTTATTTTAAATTACTTCCTTTATAAATATGTGACTCTTAAATGATTTCAAAATAGAAAGAGATATTTATCTAAAAAGGGTTTTTATTTAATCTATGTCAACATCCTTTGATGGATTTTATTTTTATCTGAAGTTGATTTAATATGATACGAAACTTCCATATTGTATTGAAGGTTTTGTGATATGTTTGACTGTGGATGTGCTATTTTTATACCATTCATGGTTTATGGTTAAAGTATTGACATTTCGTATGCTAATTTTAATACGAATGTTTATGATATGTTTAAACCTTTTCATATGAGGAATGTATTGTACTAAGTAAGTGAAGGTTGGAGCCCACTATAGCTCCTCGATGCATCGGTAGGTCTCATGAGACAACTAGATGTGGAATTGGTCGAGGCCCTTTCCCGATTTGATTTATGGTTTTGGCCGAGGCCTTTATCATTTTTAGATTTCTTGGCTGAGGACTTGACAAAATGTTTCTGAATGTATAGAATTATACATTCCCTCATTATGGAAATAATATTTATGGTTCATGTGGTCATTCTATTAGTAGAATACCCATGATTATGTTTTATTATGGAATTATTTACTCATCTCATATTCTTGCCATAAAATTATTCATGTTTTTTATTGGTAAAGGCATGTGGTTTCAATTATTTACCATGCTTATTATTTATGTCATTTTTCGCTGTATTACTTACCCTTATTGAGCGTTTGATCTCACCCCTTTCTTATGTTTTATTTTTCCCAGGATTCCAAGAAGTTTATTGTGATTTATATGCAGGGTGAAGCCAAGGGAATAATGGAGTTCATAAAGGATTATTTATGTTGTTTTGTATGTTATAAAGTTTAATGTAACATTCTTGTATGTAATCTATTTTCAAAGACTGATAAACCGATCGCTCCTTTGGGACTTGATTCCTTGTAATCATGCCAATGTATTAAAATAATGCACCGACTCTGGGTAACTGGGGTCAGGGCGTTACAGTTTGTATCAGAGGAAGTTTAGCAATAACCTTGGAAGCTAGATTTAGATAAACTCTGATTAGAGAACATATAACTAAGATATACTTTGAGGATTTGTATAGAATAACTTCCTGGAATTTTGGTAATGTAGAGATTTTGTGAGTTTTCTAAGAAAATACATCCTTGTCTGGATACGAGCAGGTAGAGGTGAATCTGGAATATATGTACCTAGGGGTAAAACCCGAAAACACAGCTTTAAGGTTGACTCGAATGGGAAATGGTGCACGACAACGGGCCTTGTTGCACTCTTGGTTACGACACTCCCAGGGGATATGCTTAGGATAATTATCATTTTCATTACAAACCACTATGAATGGTTTATGAGTATATTTCTCTTCAAAGAAAACATTTGTGTCAGTATGGATTATATCCATAAATTGTTCAATTTATGTTAGGAATTTTACATGTTTGGAATTATGAATTTTGATTCATAAACTGACCTAATGTATGCCATTGTTTAGAAATGGCGCCCAGTAGAAGGAATGAGAACTCCAGCAATATGTATGATCCAAAGAGTAAGAAGGGTAATATATTTCATGGTGTTAAGCCAACATTTAGAAAGGAAATAGTCTCCCACATATTATCAACATATGAAGAAATAATATCATGTGTTAATAAGATAAGTAAATAATTCTCTGAGTCCTATGGCTTTGAAGGGAAGCCAGAGAAGAAAAGGATGGTAGAAAGAAAAATGGATAAAGGGAAGAGGGAGAAGAAAAATTTTCCATATGTGATAACTATTAAAAGAAACACCATGGAACTTTCTTGAAAGGAATGGGAGTTTGTTATAAGTGTGGAGAAATAGGACACCAAGAATGTGATTTCAAGGGTAAGAAAAAGGTTTCAAATGTACAATGCTTCATCTGTAAGGAGTGTGTAAACTACGCGAATCAATGTTCAAGTCATCAGACTATACAGAAAATGATGCTATTGGATAATAATAATGTTATGATACTACCCCAGATGAAGAAGAATGACTAGTGTTATTATGTTTTTATTAAATAATTATTTCATTTAATTGTTTTATCAATGATGTACTGGAAATAAATAAGGATTGTACTAGAGTACTATTTCATTGTGGAATTGAGATTTTATGGTACTAAGAAAATTGAATCTACAGTGAGTTAATCTTTTTGTAAATGACATGGTTGAAGGAAAGATATACCTTAATATGGTCCTAATATTGAGGTACTGATTTTGGAATAAGAGGTGGTTGATTTGGGTAAATTTTATTGGATATTCTTGGCTACCTTGAAACTAATTAATGATTTGTATCAGTGTTGGAGTTTACAAAATTTTTGGATAGAAGGAGTATATCATGTTTTCTATAAATAATAAGGGATCATGAATGTAATCAATAAGGTTTTATTGTAATTCAGGATGTTACCATGTTTTAAAATAATACATGATGAGGGTGTTCAAATGTTATTCAGTGGAAA
Source organism: Viscum album (assembly GCA_963277665.1). Taxonomy (NCBI): domain Eukaryota; kingdom Viridiplantae; phylum Streptophyta; class Magnoliopsida; order Santalales; family Viscaceae; genus Viscum; species Viscum album. The sequence goes on from OY728155.1 coordinate 1,916,102,833, forward strand.
AAAGGTTCTTCATTATGTTTATCTTCCGTATAAATTTTGGACTATGAGTTTGGAAAAAATTATTTTGGATAAGTCTAGTTTGATATTATTTTTGGATTTCCATAAAAAGAACAACCTGGAGGTCAGGCGGCAACCCGTCACGTCCGGAAAGGCCGCGAGACTTGAACCTGCAACTGAAGGGCGACAACGATGTATCACCTACCACTGGCCCACATGATGTCCTGGATTGAATAATGTAATCTTTTTTAAAAAAAATCTAGTAGATAAATTATAAATTCATTTTTTTGAACCCTATACGAATTGGATAAATAGAATATTATTTTTAAGTTCTATTATCTTTTAGAGTGAAATATGAGTTTGTGGTAGAAATTAGTTAAAGGATGGGACTCTACTTGTCAATTATATATTTTTCTTCTTCTCTTATTCTATGAAAAAATTAATTCTTATACTTTATTAAAGGGATCTTAAAACATAAAATGTATTATCCTAATACCATATGTTTTGTTGAACTGATGGTATTTTAAATCATCATAGATTGATGAATTTAAGGCCCTCAATTTTACACTTCTTTGTGATTGATGACCTCAATCACTACCTATAAATATTTACATTATTCCTCCAATTATATGTCTATAATTTCCACCAATGTTCTATTAATCGAGATCATAATTTGGTGGTGACCCTTTCATTTCCCTTTTCCTCATATTAAGACTAAATTTTATTAACCTAATTTCCGATGTGTGTTTTCCCAAAGGTATTTTCTATTTTCAACCTTTTATTTTTGAAAAATAATTTCAAATTGTGAGGATGAAATTTATTGAAGGAGGGAAGAATGTAACACCCCAATATTTCATAGTACGTTATTTCTTCAATGTAATTCAATAACTTGCACTACACGCAACACCGAGTTCTAGCGCACCATGACTTACCAAACAAGCTGTTCAAAAGCGGTTATGAATAGTATTAACGGAATTTTGAACCTTGTATAATACTTATATTTTTAGAATCCATATTATGAGTTTCTTAGACATAATGTAAGAAAAATTAAAAAAAAATTCAGATAAAAGAAGTATTTTTCAAAAAATGCATTTTTACCGCCTTTTAATAGTGAAGCCTTTTGAAATCCAATATTTGAAACTTTTATATATTCAATTTGACAAAATAAACTTCTTATTTAGAATCGGGACATAATAATTTAGTTTCAATAAAGTTTTGGTGTTTTTCTTATAACTTTCATATTTGGGTGAATACTGAAAATACTATATTTTAACTGAAAACAACCTTTTAAGTAAAAATAATTTATATTGTTAAATTATAAATTTTAATGGTTTGGAAGTATAAATAGATTATATTTTTACAATTTAATCCAATTATGGTCATTGTAAGTAATTTCACTTTAAAATTGGACATAAACAAGTGTCAAACTTTTAGTTGTTATTATTTCTTAAAAATACACCTTTTGGTTTTGACAGCAAGAATTAATTTTAAATTAATAAATGAAACTTCTATGTTTGGAATTTGGTAAAATAGAATTCATTATTGAATTCAGAATGTCAAAATTAGATTAGGGTAAATTTTTTGTTTTTTCTGAAAACTTTTATTTTTTGATGAATAGTGAAAAACATTGAGTTATAGTTTAAAACCGAATATTTAATTAAATAATTATTTATTTTATATAAATTTATTTTATGTAAAAATAGATACATAATACCTATATAACTTCAATTTAATTCATTGGAGTCAGTTTATAATAATTTTAGATATATAAAAATTTTATTGAACTTTTCACCGTCTTTTACCCACCTCCTAAGAGAATTTGCAAATTTACATAAAACATAATTTTACCGCTTCTGTGAGTGGAATTTTGAAAATATGAGAGACAAAGTTAATATCAAAGATTAAAATGTGGTAAAATAAGATAAAAATATTTTTTTATGAATAGTAACTTTTGACTTTTATTTACCGCGGTTAAAGGTAAATAGGGTAATTCAAGATAAAAAGTATATTATAATAATACAAAATTACATTAACACTTGTCCTAACTTTATTTGATGAGTCATGTCCAACCATGGGAATCCTTGGGTCTATTTTGGTACCACATGGAGCCACTTGAGAGTGATAATCACTCTTTAGATTAATTAATTTAATGTAAAGACAAAAATGACACAAACAAATATCTTTTAGTAAATTAATTTTACATGCGGTTATATAAGATATATTTTCGACTATAAATATTCAGTGGAAATATAAAAATATTTCCTACATCATGGTATTTTTTTATAATTTTTAGACATCAAATAAATTAGGTTATATATGTCATAATGATGATGCAGTAATTACCTTATTAATGAAATATTAAAATAATTGATATTATGAATACCCAAATAAATATAATTTGAGACTTTTAATGAAATCCACTAATTTTATTGGTTAATATGGCATGTTAGTATTTATTAAATAAATTCTTATCGAATTAATAAAGTTATTAAGACTTTAAAAAAAATTATTAAATAGTGTCAAAATTGACATAAAAGAGTTTTTTTTTTAAATATTATATAATTAATTGATATAATATTCCTAAAAATCTAAGGTCCGGACAAAAGTCTTATATGATGATAGGTATTTCATTAATGAACCACTTGGGGTTCTCTTGAAAATTTATAGTAAGTTTATTTACTATATAATATAACAATACAATGAGACATGGTAAATGTCAAACTATTTAACTAAGAGTTAAATTTAAAATATAAGGGTAAAATAGTGACCCAAACTTTTCTAAAACCTATTTGTTGAGTGGTTTTAGACCCATACCCACCTTATACTTTAAATAATACCGTTTGGAGATATTATAAACCGAAAATGAATTTATTATAAAATAATACTTTATGTTTTTCATAAAGAGCCCCTCCTCCCCCTAATAAAAGGACGCCACTTCTAACCAATTCATCACACCTCTCAAGCCTCTTTTCTTGTCCAAACTATCCCCAATTAAGATCCTTATATCCATATACTCCTCCTAGAAGCCATACCATAGTCAGAAGGAACTTCAAGAGTCCTTTTTGGTTCAAACCAAACGGAGTTACCCAAATTAAAGGTAATGATTTCTCTTAGCTTCTTTTCTTTTATTTTACTTCTCCAACCCCTAAACTCTTCTTATTATTATTTTTGTTAAAACACCAGTATAATCAATATAATATGATATTTTTATGAGAATTATTTGAACTACACTTACACACACCTCCATCTAATGGGTAAAGAACATAATGTTTTTGTGGCTGGCAACCAAACACCTCACGAAACGATGATTGTTCAATTATCTCCTACCACCTCTCATGGTGGACATTATGATGGAACGATAATTAAATATGATATTAATGATATTTATTTTATATATAATCTTCTTTAATTCCATTTTATGTCATACCATTATTATTTTCAGGTTTTATATATATGCGATAATTTTATTTGAGAAAGTGCGGACTACCGCCCCCTCAATGTGATATGACTCGTTCATACCATACATGGAACGTATAAAGGAAAGTGTTAATGAACTTAAGTAACACATATAAGATATTATATTATACTATAATAATAATGTACCTATGTATCATTTTTGTTTTTATTCCTTTTAAAATGAAAAATGAAATGGAAGTAGCGTCCGTGCGTACGTACAGACTACCGTCTCCACGAACGCGATGAGATTCATTCCACATCGTATCCATTCAAGTATAATTATCATTTGATGATTAAAAATAATGTTTAAGGACTTGATAATATTCTGGATATGAATAAGATACAACCTATCCCTAACAAACACATCTTATGTAACAAAACATATATAAGAAAACGAGTATGTTAACACTCGAAATGACGATAATACTAAAATATTATTAACAAGACAATATTAAAAGATCATATATGATATCATATTTATTTATATGATTCTTGTATAGTTTAATAACAATTATTTAACTATTATACAGTATTTTAACCTACCCTCAACCAAGGAAAAGTAAAAGTTAATGTGTTTTCATCTCACTCCTTATTCCCGTGAGATTCATGCCATATTTCCACTATTATCTTTTGTGTGGTGTATGTACTGCCCATAATTGTATTATTTGTGTAATACACTTTTATTTATGTGTATTTACATATTAATTGTAAGATATATATTTCATGGGTTGTATGTTTCGTAAGTTACCAAATTGGTAAGGGTTTATTTCACAATCTCTTCATTATCCAAGGTTGTTTATACGTAATTATCTACTGGGACCTCTTTATCATCCACATCCATGTTTCATAAGAATGTATTTAAAATCATTCTTAATATTTTATAGACTATGGTATAAAGTCATTTATATGCTTGTTGAATTTTTATAAGATGTTTATAAATGAATCTTTCCATCATTTTCAAAACAAGGTCCTTTTTAACCTTTTCGACAAAATTATGGTAAGAATGTATTTTTTAACTTATACGGTGGGTGTGGCTATTTTCTGTTGTTATAAAATTGTCTAAGCTTCCCTTAAAATATTATAAGAATATTTTAACTTATACGATGGGTGTGGCTATTTTCCGTTGTTATAAAATTGTCGAAGCTTCCCTTAAAATATTATAAGAATATTTTGAAATTAAATTTTTAATTTTATAATTATGTGACTTTTAAATGATTTCAAAATGAATATTTTAAGAATTTGTGAAAGGTACTCTTTATCAAGATCAGAATTTTAAATGTTTTAAAGATTTATCTTTCTAAATCTTTTTAATTAATGTCCATGTTTTCAAAATTATTTTAAGGATTTATTTATATGGACATGAATGTTTTGAAATTATATTTCTTTCCAAAAGTTTCAAAGTGGTATGGGACACTTTGATTCAAAAATATCTTTTAAATTACTTCCATTATAAATGTGTGAATCTTAAATGATTTCAAAATAGAAAGAGATATTTCTCTAAAAGTGGTTTTGATTTCATCTATGTCAACATCCTTTTATGGATTTTAAGTTTATTTGAAGTTTATTTATTATGATACAAAAATTCCATATTTTATTTAAGTTTTTGTGATATGTTTGATTGTGGTTGTGCTATTTTCTACCATTCATGGTTTATGGTTAAAGTATTGACATTTTTTATGCTAGTTTTAATATGAATGTTTATGAGATTTTTAAACCTTTTTATATGAGGAATGTATTGGACTTAGTAAGTGACGGGTGGAGCCCTCTATAGCTCCTCGATGCATCGGTAGGTGTCATGAGACAAATAGACGTGGAATTGGCTGAGGCCCTTTCCCAATTTGATTTATGGTTTTTTTCTACGCCTTAATCATTTTTAGACATCATGGTCGAGGCCTTGACAAAATGTTTCAAAATTTCTGGCATTATACATTCCCTCATTATGGAAATAATATTGATGGTTCATGTGGTCATTCGACTATTATAATACCCATGATTATGTTTTATTATGGTATTATTTACTTAGATCATATTCTTTCCATAAAAGTATTCATGTTTATTATTGGTAAAGGCATGTGGTTTCAATTATTTACCATGCTTATTATTTATGTCATTTTCCGCTGTATTACTTACCCTTATTGAGCGTTCGACCTCACCCCTTTCTTATGTTTTATTTTTCACAGGATTCTAAGAAGTGTATTGTGATTGATATGTAGGGTTAAGCCAAGGGAATAATGGAGTTCATAAAATGATTATTTATGTTGTTTTGTATGTTATAAAGTGTAATGTAACATTCATGTATGTAATCTATTTTCCAATACTGCTAAACTGATCGGTCCTTCAGGAGTTGATTCCTTATAATCCTGCCAATGTATTAAAATAATGCACCGACTCTGGGTAACTGGGGTCGGGGTGTTACACAAAGGGGGTGTATGAAACTCCCTCAAAACCACCTCCTACAACATCACGGGTACCATCGTATGTCCTCCAAATAGAAAGAGACACTCCCCACCTATTTAATATTCATCAGGAGCATTCCCTATAGACATCTAAGCACATAGGGTCTCATAGTCGGTATCCCCAATTTGTTCCTCCATGACTCGGTATAAGAGTGGAGGGGTGACAACCATCGACTTGATGTAAGATACTCCATCTCCATCCATAAAGGATATATGCAATGATGCTGAATTCTATGATGATTTTTTCAACAACTACAAACTGGATCTTCTATGAAGAGTATCTACCACCACATTCCCCTTCCCAGATGTATAGACAATATCAAAGTCATAGTCATGGAGAAAATATATCAATTTCCTCTATCTCACGATCATGTGTCACGTAGTTCTTCTTGTGTGGTCTCAACGGGCAGGAACCATAGGCAATCACCACGTAACTCTACATCTGTAAACAACCAAGCCTAGTCCTTAATGCATTGCAGAACACCACATACTTGATGCCTTCTTCCAATAACCTCAAGATTGGATCACTCATCAACCTCTGCCTCACCTCAGGAAATCACTACTGGCACTTTTATGTCCACACAAAAGGCTTTCCCTTTTGTGTCAAAGATGTCAAGGGTGCTTCCACTCTAGAGAATTTGAATACAAACCACTTATAGTACCCTTACAATCCAAGGAAACTTCTAAACTTGATAAAACTCTTTAGTGTCTCCCAAGCAAGCACTGCCTCAACCATTACTGGATCCACTACAAATCTTTCATCTAAGATGTCGTGTCCCATAAAATGGACCTATCGAATCTAGAACTAACACTTCAATACATTTACATAAATCAGGATATCTTGATGACTTTCCATAAATATCCTTAAGTGTCTCGTATGCTTTTACTTAGACAGAGAATACTCTAGGATATCATCGATGAAGATCACCACAAACTAGTCTTAGTAAGGATGAATGATCCAGTTCATGAGTCCCATGAACACTTCTGGGGAATTCATCACACTAAATGGAATCACCAAGTACTCATAGTGACTGTAGAAACATTTGAATGTCATATTCATTATATCCTCATACCATACTCAAAGCTGGTGATAAATGAATCTAAGGTCAATCTTTGAGAACCATTGCACTCATTTCAATTGATCAAAGATGTCATCGATCCCCGATATTGGATACTTGTTCTTCCCAGTCATATGGTTAAACCACAAAAAATCTACACATAAGCCCAAGCTCTCGTCTTCTTTCTTGGAGAAAAACATTGGGGCTTCCCAGGGTAAAACAATGGGTCTCACGAAGCCCTTCATGTTCAAGACCTCCAACTATATCCTAATCTTACAAAGCTCCACGGGATCCATATGTTTTGAATGTGTATATATCGATGTCATACCAGGGTTTAGATCATTATAGAAGTCCATCTCACGGTGGGGAGGTAAACATGTAACATCATCAGGAAAGATGTCATCATACTCCACCACCACTTAATAAAATTGAGGACTCATATAATCTACTACACCAAGGGTTTGGCTATCCAATCGATAAGTAATCAACTACACCATCCTATGTGTGATGTCATCTTGAACTATATAGATTTACTTTTCACCAAAAAGGAAAATTCGGTCCTATCACTACAGGAACACCACATTCTTCACTTAAAATGGTAAATTTGATCATGAACTATGTATAACCAGCCCATACAAAGAATGACATGAAAAGGCCTCGATGCCTCTATTAGGAGATCCCAACTGAAACTCTCACCTCAAAGATTCAGGTCACACTATCAACACTAGTGTGTGACCATAGAGTCTCCTCCTGTAGGAGTCTCCAAGCGTAAGGATCAAGTCAATGATTCAACTGAAATATTTACGTCTCGAATAAGATTCATGGAGAGAAAAGAATGACTATCATCTGTGTCTATTAGTATTGAATGTAAGGTATAAAAGACATATATTTTACCTCGTATCACCCCTGGAGCCTCGGGGACATATGACATGACTACATGTAGTTGTCTACTCCCTTATCCTCTAGCTCCCGGAGTCAGGTGTGGACCACTTGGGGGTGGTGGTGGTAATATGTTGAAACATCAACCACATCCTGCCCCTCTCTCAGCTCATCTGCCTCATCCACCACCATACAGATATATGTTCTCCTGTCATTGTCTCTACCTTAGAGGTCCCTTGAATTTCTCTCGAGCAGTTGTAAAATGAGTCGGGTAATCCCATGATATATGTCCTTAATCGTCGCATGAGAAACACCACCTGTCACACCCCGACCTCAAATATTATTTTATTTTTATTCTTCTCCCCATATCAGGTCTTTTGATCAAGGTTTGGATTTGAGACCTAGTTTAAAATTTTGATGTTTGGAAATTTTTCTGGGTTTTAGGCCGGTGCACGGGCACTACACAATTAGAGAAAAACGTGCGGTCAGCACAAGAACCCGTGCGACCACTTCGAGAATAGACAGAAGCTATCACGCAGTTTGCAAACGGTCGCTTGAGCTATGTGGGGTGACAGTACAGTTTCCTAGGAATCAAATGATGAAAATAAAATAAACTGAAATGAGATAAAAATTAAAATAAAATAAACAAAATATTTTAACCATAATAATAATATTATTCTTTATATGGATAATAATATTATTATTATTAAAATTGTTTTTGATATTACTATTATTAAAAAAAACTATTATTATTATCATTAAAACAATTGTTATTATTACTATTATTATTAATATTGTTTTTAATAATAATATTATTAAAATTGATATTGATATTATTATTATAAAGATGATGATGATTATTATTATTAGTATTATTTGTATTATTAGTATTTTTATTATTGTTATAATTAATTTCTTATTATTATTATTATTATTATTTTGAAACCCTGATCCCCCTTCTCCCTCACCCCTCCTGCATGACCCCCCTCTTTCCCTCTACCTTCTCTCTATGCATTGCCCCCCTCTCCCCCTGTGTACTCCCTGAGCCAGCACCCTCTCTGGTCGCCTTCCCTCACCAATGGTCCCCTCTCTGGTGCACGATCCCACTGGCATCGTCCCTCTCTTATGCACGTGACATCCCTCTATATACCCATCTCCTTCCTTTGTTTCTCACTGGATTTCCACTAGATATTTGTCAGATCCTTAAAGGTATGTTTCCTCCTCCCTTCTCTCATTTTCTAGATTTGGTTCAGCCTATCTATCACCCAGTAGGGTTCGGCCGAACCTAGGGTTTGAGGGTTTAACATGATTCTGGTTTTTTCTTGCTTTAAGGTTGTGTGAATCATCTCCTGATGTGTGTTCTTATGTGTTCCCACACTTGAAGATGAAGGAAAGATGGTTTCTCTTTGATTCGGTTCTCTGTCGTCATCTGAGGTGAGGGTTTACAATTTCTTAGTTTCTTTTCACCATCAAATTTAAGTTATTATGATTTTTATGGATTCCTGGTATTTTAATTAGAGTACGTTGGTCACTAGTTTCTGTTTTCAAGTCTCTGGGTCTAAGGAGACTTTCCTGTGTATGCATATATCAATATATATATATGTGTGTGTGTGTGTGTGTCTATATATATATGTGTGTGTGTAGGTTCCCCCATTATGTGTGTTTGGAAAAAATCCCTCAAGGTGTCCTCTCGGTATTTTTTGGGTTTTATTTTGTTTGTTGACAAAGTCAGATGATCGCGAATTAGAATGGTTGGTGTTTTCTGAAGATAGGTTTTTAAGTTGGTGCAGTTTCCCAGTGTTTGCCAAATTTTTGGGACTCAAAATCGAAAGGTTGATGTTTTAAAAGGAAATATTTCCTTATAGGATTGAACGATATGAAGAATATTGAATAAAACTGGCAAATGATGAGAACCACGTACCATAATACATGGACTGAATACCATGTTCTGGGAACGGTATGTAGAGCAGTGGGAACAGTGTGCTAAAGAGGTTTTCCTAACAAAAAATGGTTCGTGGCTGAGTAGCGGTGAGGTACACGGAGTGATTAACATCATTGGTGGATATCAACTGAGTAAGAGAAAAGGCAGTATGCAGACCGTGTATGAAAAATAGTTCTCGGGTATCTTACAGTTCGTAATGACAGGAGGATCAGAAAGCGGTGAATGTTGGATTAAAGAATTTGTAAATCTTGGATTAGCCAATTTTGTGAATATCTTTGCTTATATAAGAATCGCTAATCCCACTTATTAATGTGGATATTGAACATCATTAGAGAACATAGTTTGCTCCGAGAATTCAGAAAAGTCCAAAATTGGTTCTTGTTGAAGGTGTTTGCGGGGATTCTTAAGCTAAAAAGGAAGTCTGGTATGTGTAAAGGGAAGTCTGGTACGTAGAATGAGTTGTCATGGCACACAGAGGAGGAATCTTCGGTATGAAAGATGATTCATGCCGCAAGTGGTGCGTGGAGGGGTAACTCCTATACGCGGAAGCAAAGACAGTCTGCGAACATAGAACATTTTGTAGACAGAGGAAAATTTGCCGAGACGGGGTGAAGGCAGTCCACAAATAGAGAACAGTTCACAGACAAGGGGTGATTCACATCAGAGGTTTGCGGAATTGGTACGCGGTAGCGGTACGCAATAGTGAAGGCAGAGGCAGTCCACAGACATATGAGGTTCATGGAAGAGGCATCAGTACTAGGAGTAGGTGGCTCATGTACCAAACTCATTACTCAGTATGTGGGAGAGAAAGGTGGTTCGCGATTTGCACAAGGAAGCTTGTGAGAGCTTCAACTCAGTTTGAGAAAGTATTTTCTGGTACCAAGATGCACCCAGAAAGGTGGAATTCATCTACGGGTGAAAATGGAACATCAATAGAGAATCTACCTATAGTTGAGGATGTAGTAATTCATGAAAATTAAGGGACCTACATGTCCATAAACTATGTTTGACCTACAAGTCTATAAACTATGAGTGGATTCTCTTTCAAGAGCAGAGAGTAAAGGAAGAGGAATACGGTGACCCTTTCCACCAGTAGTTAACCAGAGAAAGAGTCATAGGGAGTAACCTTGGGAATGTAGTGAGGATACCCTAAACCTTATAGAGGGAGTGATCCTAGGAATAAAAGATATTTCCTGAACATTGTACTCATTATTGGAATTGAGCCTTAGTGAATTTGGTACATCGGCACATTATCATTGTATGCTCCATGGATATATCGCAGTGAGGGTGAACCGGGTAAAAATATTTGTGTCCATGTGCATGATTTACTGCTTTAAATTTAGTGGATCATCATTATATAAAATTGGAAGGGACATTAACATTAGAGATAATAATAAGTGACCCTTTCAATAAAGAGGTCAATATCCCGTGGGGAAAATGAATTTTGAAAAGAATATTCATTCCCTGATCCACCCCCCCCCCCCTCAAGGTATCTAGGACCCTTTTGGATATAACAATTTTTATCAGAGGGAAGGTTTATTTTATCAAGACTTGTGTGCACCGAATTGGTTCTGTTAATTTATGAAGTTAAAGATTCAGTCTGCTCTTATATTGGTGTGCCATGGAAAAGAGAAGAAATATAAAGAAGAAGCAGAAGTCAGGTGGTATCCCTTAGTGTGGAATTGTCTACAGAAAAAGTGTGATTGAGTATATGGAATCCAACATTTTACTGAAGAATGGTTTGGATGAATCAGACATGGTAGAGATAGACTCACTCAATGATGTTGTAGGAATGAGTGATAAACTTGACATACCAAGTGCTGATGAAACTACTGATGATGAAGAAAATCCAAGAAGTCTAGAAGAGGAATATCTCCATGAGAAAAATTAATTGGATCCAAAATCTGGTGATGAAATTAACTCTAATGATATCTGTATCCAAGCACTAGATATTGAGATAAACAAGATAAGTTGGTTAAATCAAAGGCTCATAGTTGTGGCCATGGACATCAGGGACAAGAATGATTCTCAAGGAGAAGAGAAAAAAAAATTCTTCAAAGATAAAAAAACTCAAAGATGATGAAAAGAGAAAGAATATGATCTTAGAATAAATTCTGTATCTAAAAGCTAGAAATGATGATCTTTATACACAATTATCTGAACTAGTTCAAGAAATGAAAAGGTTTCAACAAGAGAATGCATTCTTTTCTGGTTTTTTTGCACAATAAAAATTGAATGTAAAGGAGAAAAGTGAATTGGTGGATAACCTCACACGTGAATTGGAATATGAGATGAGTAGAGGGAAGAATCTTAAGAGATAACTTAATACTGAAGTTGAATCAAGGTATATGAAGATTCAAAAATTTGAATAATATTTACAATTACTGACGAAAAAAATGGAGAGATCCAATGTCACAAAGCCTACAATGAAGGAAGCCTTGCACTTAATATTTGATTATCATTCGGTAGGTGATGATAAAATTAAAAGAAAATATTCTATTTCTAAATAGAAAAAAGAACATATATTCTCATCTCAAAGGATATACAGTTTTGGGAAAAATAGAAATTGGATGAGAGAAAGAAAGTTGTAAAAAGAACCGGAGATAAGAAAAATCTTATTCATTTTAGGTAAAGAGCTAAAAATTATTTTATAGGATGTAATGAAAACATTTTCTACTTTTTTGGAACGTATGGTCATACTTCGAGATTTTTCTTTGAGGAGTTGGAATACATTTCATGCAGTGAAGATAGAAATTTTACTAAATCTATGATTAAAAAGAAGAGTCATGATAATTCAGAAAGAAGAGTTTCTCAGAAGAAAGCATTCATTAGATTCTACTACTTTGGAAGAATGGGACACACTATGAGTGTGTGTCTAGTAGCTCAAGATCTCAATGTCAGAAGAAAAACTCAAGTTACACCAACATCTTGGCTGAGAAATGATGAAATGAGGTATTCCATTGATGGAAGATGTTTTATATGTTCTGATCATGGACATTTGGAAATACATTGCATCCAGAAGAAATCTAGAAAGGAAAAGGAATCCAAAAGAAGATTCCCGAGTCTAGTGATGTATAATGAAAAATCCAACACTGGAAGACAAAGTGGTAAGTTAATGAACAGGCTTATAGCCTCAAGGGAATCACAACAACATAAAAAATTTGGAATAAGATGGGAGGAGATGCTTCAGCTATGAGTAATAAGAATGTTCATTCAGTAAAGTACCCACCACTAGCACAAAACAGTGTGGTCAATTAGATGTATGGTAAAAGAAATATGAACAAATAATGCATTGAGAAATTCAAATTTCATATGCCACAATGAATGTAGAGGAAAGAGGAATATCCCTGCATTGGAGGGAGGATCAAGGGAAGATGATAAGAAGAGATATTTCTACTCATAGAAGAAATCAAGGGAAGTGGAAGATTTTTAACAACCCAAGCTTTCATGGTACGCTTCTCTTTGAATAATACAATAGCGTGTGTTATACGCAACTTCGAGTTCTAACACACCACAACCAATCATACTAGCCGTTAAGAATAGTAATACCCACTTTTTAAAATTTTTTACATTTTATCTTTAAAAATGAACTTCATTTTTGGATTCGTAATATCGAAATTATCTTAGGGTGAATTTTTGGTACTTTTCTGATAACTTTCATATTTTGATGAATAGTGAAAATTACTAAATTATAATTAAAAACAACTTTTTTAATAAAAATAATTAATTGTGATAAATTATGAATTTGGGTGATTGTAAAGTATAATTATATTATATTTTTACCATTTAATCCAATGCGGTTAATTTGACATAACTTCACATTTAAACTGGACATAAGCAAGTGTCAATCTTTTGATAGTTATTATTTCATAAAAAAACGCTATTTGTTTTGATAGCGGGAATTAATTTAAATTAATTAATGCAACTTATATGTTTTTAATTTGGTAAAATAGACATCTTTTTTGAATTCATAATATCAAATATAGCTTAGGCCAATTTTTTGGTATTTTTCTGAGAAACATCAATTTTTGATGAATAGTGAAAAACACTGAGTTATTGGTTAAAACCGATTTTTTTATTTAAATAATTATTTATGTTATTTAAATTAATTTAAGTAAAAATATATACATAATACTTATATAAGTTCATTGTAATTCATTGGAGTCAGTTTAAAATAATTTTAGATATATAAAAATTTTATTGAACTTTTCACCGTCTTTTACCCACCTCCTAGGAGAATTTGAAAATTCACATAAAACATAATTTTACCACTTTTTTGAGTTGAATTTCGAAACTCCAAGATAAAAATTTAATATCAAGGAGTAAAATTAGGTTCAATAAGAAAAAAATAATTTTTTTGAATAGTAACTTTTTACTTTTATTTACCGCGGTTAAAGGTAAATAGGGTAATTCAAGGTAAAAATAATATTTTAATAATTAAAAATTACCTTAACACATGTCCTAACCTTATTATATGAGTACTTTCCAACAATGGTAATATTTGGGTCGATTTTGGGACCCCATGGAGCCACTTATGAATGATAATGACATTTTAGATTAATTAATTTAATGTAAAGGCAAAATTGACATAAACAAAAACCTTTTAGTAATTAAGTTTTATATGGTGTTATATATGTCATATTTTTTACTATAAATATTCATTAGAAATATAAGATATTTCATACATAATCTTATTTTATTTATAATTTTTAGACATTAAATAATTTAATTTATTTATGACACAATGATGAAGCAGTAATTACCGTATTAATGAAAGATTAAGATAATTGATATTATAAATACCCAAATAAATGTAATTTGAGACTTTTTATGAATTAAAATAATTTTCTAGGTTAATATTACATATTATTATTGGTTATATGAATTGTTTTCGAAGTAATAATGTAGTTATTAATTTATCAAAAACAAAATACCCAATAGTGCCAAAATTGATATAAAAGATTTTTTAAAAAAAATATTATATTATTAATTGATATTATATTCCTAAAAAAATAAGGTTCTGCCAAAAGACTTATATAATGGTAGTTTTATCATTAATGGACCACTTGGGGGTCTATTGGAAGTTTATAGTATGTTTATTAACCATATAGTATAAAAATACAAAGAGACATAGTAAATGTCAAACAAATTAACTAAGAGTTAAAACTAACAGATAAGGTTAATAAAGTGACCCAAACCTATCGAAAACCTATTGGTTAAGTTTTTTTCTACCTATCCCTACCTTATACTTTGAATAATCCACTTTGGAGCCATTGGAAACTGAATATGATTTTATTATAAAATAATACTTTAAGTTTTTCTTAAAGAGCCCCTCCTCCCCTTTATAAAAGGACACCACTTCTAACCAATTCCTCACACCTCTCAAGCCTTTTTTCTCGTCTAACCTCTTACTAATTAATATCCCTACATCCCTCTCCTCCTCATAGAAGCATTACCTTAGTCATAAGGCACTTCAATATTCCTTTTTGGTTCAAACCAAAGGGAGTTACCCAAATTAAAGGTAATGACTTCTCTTAGATTCTTTTCATTTATTTTACTTCTCCAACCCCTAAACTCTTCTTATTATTTTATTTTGTAACAAAACCAGTAAAAAAATATACTAGGATATTTTTATGATAATAATTCTAACTAAACTTACACACACCTCCATCTAATGGGCGAAGAACATAATGTTTATGTGGATGGCAACCAAACGCCTCACGAAACGATGATTGTTAAATTATCTCCTACCACCTCTCATGGTGGACATTATGATGGAAGTGTAATTATGTATGATATTAATGATATTTATTTTATATATAATCTTCTGTAATTCCATTTTATATCATACCATTATTTTTTTCATGTTGTATATATATATGATAATTTCATTTGGGGAAGTGCGGACTACCGCCCCCTCAAAGTGATATGACTCGTTCATACCATACATGGAACGTATAAAGGATGGTGTTAATGAACTGACCTAACATATATAAGATACTATATTATACTGGAATAATAATATACATATTTATCATTTGGTTTTGATTCCTTTTAAAATGAAAAATGAAATAGAAGTAGCGTTCGTGCATACGTATGGATTACCGTCTCCACGAACGCGATGAGATTCATTTCGCCATCATATACACTCAAGAATAATTCTCATTTGATGATTAAAAGTAATTTTTAAGGACTTAATATCATTATTTATATGAATAATATACAACCTATCCATAACAAACACGGCTTACATAACAAAGCATATAAAGGAAAATGAATCAGTTAACACCCGAAACAACGATAATACTAAAATATTATTAACAAAACAATATTAAAAGATCATATATGATATCATATTTATATATATGATTCTTTTATAATTTAATAACAATTATTTAACTATTATATAGGATGTTAACCTACCCTTAATGAAGGAAAATTACAAGGTAAGGGGTTTTCATCTCACTCCTTATTCCCTTGAGATTCATTCCATATTGCCACTATTACCTTTTGTGTGGTGTATTTACTATCCATAATTGTATTCTTTGTGTAATAAACTTTAATTTATGGGTATTTACATATTAATTGTATGATACTTCTTTCATGGGGTGTATGTTTTGTAAGTTACCAAATTGGTAAGGGTTAATTTCACAATCTCATTATTATCCGTGTTTATTTTTACGTAATTATCTACTAGGACCTCCTTTATCATCCACATCCATGTTTCTTAAAAATATATTTCAAAACATTTTTACTATTTACTAGAAAATGGGTTAAAGTCATTTATACCCTTATGTTTTCTCAAAGGAATCTTTTCGTAATTTTCCAAACAATGTGCTTTTTAACCTTTTCGACAAAATTAAGGTAAAAATGTATTTTTTAACTTATACGGCGGGTGCGGCTATTTTCCGCTGTTATAAAATCATAGAAGCTTCCCTTACAATATTATAATAATATTTTCAAAGTAAATTTTTTCTTTTATAATTATGGGACTCTTAAATGGTTTCAAAAAAGAGATATTTCTCTCAAATTGTTTTGATTTCATCTATGTTAGCATCATTTTAAATGTTTTAAAGATTTATTCTTCTAAACCATTATCATTAATGGCCATGTTTTCAAAATGGTTTTAAGGATTTATTTAAATGGACATTAATTTTTTAAAATGTTAATTACTTTAAAAAGTTTCAAAGTGGTATGGGACACTTTGATTCAAAAATGTCTTTAAATGTATTCCTTTCTAAATTGTGCGACTTTTAACTGTTTTCATAAAAAGGGATATTTTAATCAAAGAGTTTTACAAATCATTTCCATCTATGTAAAATCCTTTAATAGATTTTAACCTTGTTTTGAAGTTGATTTATTATTATACAAAACTTCCATATTGTATTGAAGTTTTTGTGATATGTTTGACTGTGGATGTGCTATTTTTATACCATTCATGGTTTATGGTTAATATATTGACATTTCGTATGCTAGTTTTAATAACAATATTTATCATATGTTTAAAAAATTTCATATGAGGAATGTATTGGACTTAGTAAGTGACGGGTGTAGCCCGCTATAGCTCCTCAATGAATCGGTAGGTCTCCTGAGACAACTAGACATGGAATTGGCTGAGGCCCTTTCCCAATTTGAGTTATGGTTCTGGCCGAGGCCTTAATCATTTTTATACATCTTGGACAAGGCCTTGAAAAAATGTATCAGAATTTCTGGCATTATAAATTCCCTCATTATGGAAATAATATTGATGGTTCATGTGGTCATTCGACTAGAATAGTACCCATGATTATGTTTTATTATGGCTTTATTTACTCAGATCATATTCTTTCCATAAAAGTATTCATGTTTATTATTGGTAAAGGAATGTGGTTTCAATTATTCTCCATGCTTAATATTTATGTTATCTTCCACTGTATTGCTTACCCTTACTGAGTGCTTGAGCTCACCCCTTTCCATGTTTTATTTTTCCCAGGATTCCAAGAAGTGTATTATGATTGATATTCAGGGTTAAGCTAAAGGGAATTATGGAGTTCTCAAATAACTATTTATGTTGTGATTTATGTTTGAATTTGTAATGTAATGTTAATGTATGTAATCTATTTTCCAAGACTACTAAATTGATCGGTCCTTCGGGACTTGATTCCTTGTAATCATGCCAATATATTAAAATAATGCACCGAATATGGGTAACTAGGGTTCGGGCGTTACAAGATTGGTGGAACATTAAAGAAAGAAATGTGTATCAATGGGTTTAAACACCAAATTGTGAGAAATGACAAGCCTGAAGAAACTAAATATCATAAAAGGACTCCGAAATTGGGTAATGAATTCTTAGTCATATGTCCAGAATAGTTGAAGTAATCTAAGAAGTTGGAGGAGGCAAGGAAGGAGTGCAATTATATGTAAGAAAAAATCAAAGGGTTGACCCATCAGGATTAACCAAAATCCTCATCTTGAGGATTCCATAAGAACCCCTCTCCCTATGAGTATAAATGATGTTTTCTGACCATTCATGTGTTTCGGGTTTTTGGGAGATACAATCCAAGGGTAATTCACATCAAACGATGAAAAGTGGAAAGGTGATACCCTCTAGAGTTTCAATTAAGTAAAAGATGATACCAAAGTTGAAGAAGAAAGAGAGAAACTGAGTGTAAAATAATTTCATTGTATTATTAACTTTATCTCCTATTTCCTACATCGATTTCTGACCTAATATAATTATAGGTCTTGTTGATGGATCAATTCCAAGTGTCAGGTGAGACTGAATGATGCAAGAGGAGAATACTCCATACAAGTTTTGGTATGGAAATAATCCTTCATTTAAGTACTTTTGAATATTTGGAAGTAAATGTTTCATTCCCAATAATGAGAAACACATGAAATTTGAATCCCATGGGGATGAAATAATTTTTCTTGGATACTCAAAGAAGATAAAATCATATAAATGATTTAATTATAGGCTATGAAAAATAGTTGAAAGTCATTATGTAACTATAGTGGAGAATGAATAGAATATTTAGAAAATACATAATCATAATCAGGAGGATAGTGATGAAGAGATGAGTAGGTTAGGAGATGCTCTAGGGGTTGATTCATAAGAAGAATCAGATGATGAGAACAAATCATTGTCTTCCCAAAGACCAGCAAGAAGATCTAAAATGGATAGGCAAACATAATTGGTGATCAGACAGAAACAGTGTAGACATGGAGGATGAAGTCTCTACAACAAGCATCATACTTATCACAAGTTGAGCCTAAAAGCATTGGAGAAGCAATTGAAGATGAGAATTGGGTTTAGGAAGTGAATGAAGAGCTGACCAAATTGAGAGGAATTAGACATTGGAATTTTTTTCAAGACCAGTAGACCAGAATTTTATCGAGACGAAGTGGGTCTTTCACAACAAAATGAATGAATATGGTGTTTTCATTCGAAACAAATCATGACTGGTGTGCAAAGGGTACACCCAAAAATATTGTATAGATGTTTATGATATATTTTCACATGTTGCAAGGCTGGAGACAATCAGATTATTCTTGGACTTAGCTGTGTAATGAAAGTTTAATGTCTTTCAGATGGATGTCAAGTCATCATTTTTAAATGGAGTTCTAGAAGAATTTTACATTGAGAAGCCTGATGTTTTATCATTCATGAATATGAGAATAGAGTCTGTCTGATGAAGAAGGCTTTATATGGCGTGAAGAAAGAACCAAGAGCATGGTAATTCATGGCTTTATCAGTTTTTAAAGAAACTCGTTTTCTGCGTGGTAGAGTTTATTACAATATATATTTCAAAAATGGAAACAGTCATAGGATTATGGTTCTGGTTTATATCGATGACATAATCTTTGTTAGATTATATGAAGCACAATGAAGACAGTTTTCTGAATTCATGAAATTAAAGTTCAAAATATCGATGATTGGGGAGCTAAAATTTTTCCTTAGCTTACAGGTGACACAAGAAAAAAAACAAGATTTGATTTCCTTGAGCACCTCAGAAGCTAAATATATTGCGGCTACTCAAGATTTCATGTAACTCTTGTGGATGGAGAAGAAACTTGAAGATATGGGGATTGAAGTGAAATCTTCGAGTGGGATTAATTGTGATAATTCAAGTGCTATAAATCTAATAAAAAATCAAGTCCATCACTTTAGGACAAATCCAATTCAAATCAAATATCATTTTATCAAGGAGAAAGTAGATTAAGGTATTTTTTTGTTGGAGTATGTGCCCACATAACAACAAGTTACAAATATTCTTACAAAGGCCTTACCCAAAGAAGTGTTATAAAGGCATCGACTAGATCTAGGAGTCCAGTCAAATCCCCACAGTTGAAAAAATGTAGATGTGGGACCCCCTATCCTTGAGGTATGATGTGTATTTCCCTAATGTACGGATATGTGTTCTTTACCCTATTGCAGACAACCTTGAAGATCCCTTTAGGTTCGTTGGAAAAGTGGGAGAAAATGTGACTATTCTTGGGGAGAAAAGACATGGGGAGAAGCTGTTAAGTAGAGAAGTGGGATAGGGGGAGTTGAAGCAGATTTGTGGATATTGGAGAAGATTTAACATGGGGGGTCATTAAATCCGACGATGCTAGAAGTGATTGATAAATGATTAGATATCACGACAGCTGAGTTTCGTGATGAAATTAGTTCATTGGTATCTTTGTATTTGTATGGTATCAAAAGTTGGTGACATGCAATGAAGTGGTTCATTGATGAAATCTTCATTATGCTCTTGTTTCTCACGCCGAGCATGGCTCATTTGGGCTTAGAGTATGTGTTGAGTAAATCCTTGATCTCTATCTAAATCGCATGAAGCGAATGGTGGTTGAAGATGGTAGTAGCATTAACGAAATATCAAAATTTTAATATTTGTTATGAGAAGAGTTGTCAACAAACCCAAAGGGGGTGATTATTGGGAAAAACCCCCTCAAAGTGTCCCCTTGGTATGTTTCGGGTATGGTTGTTTTTGTTGACAAATATTGATGATCAGAAATTATAATGGTTGGTTTTTTCTGAAGATAGTTTTTTAAGGTGGTGCAGTTTCCTAGTGTTTGCCAAATTTTTGGACCTCAAAATCGAGAGGTTGATGTTGGAAAAGGAAAGATTTCTTCATATGAGTGAACAGTATAAATAATTTTCAAGAAAACTAGAAAAGGATGAGAACTTTGTACCATAATGCATGGACCACGTACCATGTTCCAGGAATGGTACGTGGAGCAATGAGAACGGTGTGCCAGAGCAGTTTTCAAAACCAAAAATGGTTCGCGGCTGAGCGGCGGTGAGGTATGCGGATTGATTGACATCATCGGAGGATATCAACCATGTAATAGAAAAGGCAGTATGCAAACCACGTATGAAAAGCTATTCGCTGGTAGCTTGCGGTTCGTGACGACAGGAGGATCGGTAAGCGGTGAAGGTTGGATCGAAGATTTTGTAAATCTTGGATTAGCAGATTTTGCGGATATTTTTTCCTATATAAGAATCGTTAATCCCACCGATTACTATGGATATTAAACATCATTAGGGAACATATTTTGCTCTTGTAATTCCGAAAATTCCAAAATTGGTTTGCTCTGAAGGTGTTTGCGGGGATTCATAACCCACAAAGGAAGTTCAGTATGAAGAGAGGTAAGTCTGTTAAGAGAAAGGAGTTTCCACGGTACATGGAGGAGGAATCTTCAGTATGAGGGAGGGTTAATTCCGCAAGTGATACGCTCAGGTGGAACTCCAGTATGCAGAAGCAATGATAGTCCATGAACAGAAAACAGTTCATGGACAAAGGGCAATTCACAGAGACGGGGTGAAGGTAGTCTGCGAACAGAGAACAGTTCGCGGACAGGGGGTATTTTGCAGCATAGGTTCATGGAATCGGTTCGTATTAATGGTACATAATAGTGAAATCATAGGAAATCTGCAAATAGTAGAGTTTTGTAGAAGAGGCAGCAGTATGTGGAGTAGGCGGTTCGCGTACTAAACCTGGTACTCAGTACGTGGGAGGGAAAGGTGGTTCGTGATTTTCACAAGGAAGATTGTGAGAGCTTCGTCTCAGTTTGAGAAAGTATTTTCGAATACCCAGCAGTACCCGAGAAGGTGGACTTCATCTACAGGTGAAAATGGAACATAAACAGAGAATCTACCTATAGTTGAGGATGCAAGAATTTATGAAAGTGAAGAGACCTACATGTCCATAAACTGTGTTTGACCAACAAGTCCATAAACTGTGAGTGGATTCCCTTTCAAGAGTAGTGAGAAAAGTAAAAAGAAAGGCAGTGACCCTTTCCATTGACATTGATCTAGAGAAATAGGCATAGGGAGTTACCCTTGGGAATACAGTGATCATACCCAAAAACTTGTAAAGGTAGTGAGCCTGGTCATAGAAGATCTATCCCGAACATTGTACTCATTATTGGAATTGAGCCTTAGTGAATTTGGTACATCGGCACATCACCATTGTTTGTTCCTTGGATATATCCCAGTGAGGGTGAACCAAGAAAAAATATTTGTGTCCTTATTCATGATTTACTGATTTACTTTAAGTGCATTATCATTAGATAAAATTGGAAAGGACATTAACATTGGAGATCATAACAAGTGACCCTTGAAATAAAGAGGTCAACATCCCATGGGGAAAAAGAATTTTGAAAATAATATTCATACCTTGATTAACCCCCCCCCCCTCAAGGTATCTAGGCCCCTATTGGACCTAACAATGTGGATATTCATCCATGGTAGTGAATATACTTGTATAGGGATGTTGTGCCTATTTATATATATGGAAATTCATATATAGGTGAGTAGAAACAAGTGTATGTATATAAGAATATATATAAGGATCCCCTTTCACATGTTCATGGCCATGCGGGTGTGTTCATAGGGGCTATTTGTCCTTATATTTATGTGAAGATGCATATGCTCAGTGAGGGAGCATTAGCTCTTAGTTAGAAAGCATCAAGGGCCGAATTTTTGGTTTAATTCCACCGTGTGGTATGATCACTTTTCATTTTCCTTTAAATTAAAGTATTATTGGTTTCTTGCCTTTCCCAATTTTATTTAATGAGACTTAGTAATTTATAGTATTTAGAATAAATTTTTATTGTAAAATAGAGTGATTTCTTCTTTTTATGTGAATTCCCTGAAATTGTTTATTGAATGTGCGTATGAAGTGCTTGGTTAAATGCACCTTCAAGCTTTATAAATTTGTTTTGGATTTAAAATGGAAGGTTGATTTTCAAAAATGGGTGTCTAAGTGAATTTTTTTGGTATTGAAAATGTAATGTGTTGGTTTTTTTGAAAATGGGTTGGTTTTGAATGGTTGGTTGAGGTCTATTTAGTACCATTATGAAATAATATACTTTGGAAACTCTCTTTGGGATGCACCTCTTTCCTTGTTGGATATTTATGGGAATGGGTGGTCCTCGAATGGGACTTTCCTTGCGTGTTGATAGTTTAAGGTGAGAGGGGGGAAATCCCTAGGAGGGATTCAGGGGTGAATTTTGTGTGTGTTTCTTATGTGTGATGCATGTATATGTGATATATTTCTTGTATGAAATTGTTCGACCACCCCCTTTATAGTCTGAATATGGGATCCTGGTATAGTGAGAAAATTTTCAGTGAATGATTGTTACACGAGTTTAGTTTACAAACTAGATAGTGGCCCATAGCAGGGGTATTTTGTTATTATTTCTATGGGATTGGGCCCCTTGGTTAGGAAAGGTAGGGTGATGATCATGAGTTTGTGCAATATGATGTCATCGGGTTAGGAATACCTTCTAGATGAGTCACATGTGTAGTATGTTCTGGATTATTCATGATATCATAAGTTCTACCATGTTTTTTGACACTTAGTTTTATGTGGCGGATGATTGAGATGCATGTCCTGGTTGGTACCCTTGTGTGATGTGTTTCCATTTCCTGTGTAGTATGTTTTTTTACCTTGTTTTCTTGTGTAGCATAGCTTCTTTCTAAAAGTGATAAAAAGTATTAAAGTGTTTATGGAAAAAGGTTTTGAAAATTTTTAAACTCCCTTCCTCCCTTTTTAGTATAATAATTGCCTAATTTAAAATGTCAATGTCTTCTTCTTGAAACGGAATATGGTTTTTAATTAAAAAATGGCAATGGATCGTGATTTTTTAAGAAGAAAATGCATGAAAAACTAGTTTTATACATTGTATTTCAAACTTCACATTGGTGGATCTTGGATTTAAAGGAAATTCATATGGGAATAGATTGTTTGGTCATGCCTACTGAGTTTTAATACTCACAGCTATATTTTATCATTGTTTTTATCTTTGGGTGTTGCTTGTTTCTTGGATTCAGTTGTTGTAGTGCGATGTTTGTTTGAGGTCAGTGGTGACCCATAGGGTCACATTGAGGTATGTGTAGTATTTTGTTTCTTTTAGCTGATAGTTTTTGTTTTTATTTTTCAATTTATATTTATTTATATGCCTTTCATTTATGGGACAAATTATTCCCACCTATTTAATTTTTAATCCCGACACTATTATAGCATCCCAGATTCTGGTGACACACAATGGGTGCCCCAAACCCAGTTGGTCACATGACCTCAAACGCATTTCCCCAAATGCCAGAGGCTTCCAACTAGCAGTGAGGGAATAGAACTGATAGTGGGGAAACTATGCCCTCATTTGTCAAAGTGTAGCGCAGGGGAAAAAAAGAGAAAGTAGTAAACAATATAGACATGAAATTGACAATAGAACTGAAGTAAAAGATAACCAACAGTCATATATATGATGATTCAACATGTCAATAATTCTAGGAAAGCATCCAAAATAGGATACACTGCAATATAATACAATATAGCACAAGGTACAAAGTATAGAAAAACAAAAACCAAAGTAGTGCAACAAGAACACAGTAGAATCGCAAGCCTATGATTTGTCCCATGCTCTACTACTCCACTGCAACAATAATGTACCTATGTAGGGACCCTTTCCCATGTCGACACCTATAGCAATATAATCTATTTGGGCCCAAGATATGACCCAAACAGGGTGTGAGAAATAAATCCTAATAGGAAACCACCAAAGGCCTATGCTCAACTATCAGTGAAAATGTGCAACAACAGTGTGCAATAAAGAAATTCAGTAAACTAGGAAGTACTCATAAGTCACCATTCATTCAAATTACATTTCCATTTTAATAATTATTTAACAATTCAGTGTAATCCAATTATGATTTTTCTGAGACTCATCCTCGACCAACAGTCTCCTATATCAGTTCCACAGAAGAAACAACAACAAGCTCTATAACAAGTAAAACATAATAATAATACCAAGCCTATGCTTTATCTTGGCAGGTACAACATAAGAAATCACAATAGTGAATATTCAAAGTAAAAATTTTCCGTAGACAAGCTAGTCCTTACCCTCAGGCAAGCAGAAACGAAACCCTCAGGCGACTGCCCTCAGGCATGATGAATATTGACCTCAGGCATACGAGATATCACCCTTAGGCATGGAAGCTACTGCCCACATGTATAAGAAATGTTTCCCTTGGGCTAAACAAAACATTTCCCTCGGGCTAAACAAAGCACTGCCCTCAAGAATTCCATAGGAAAAGCAAGTAACTCGGTTGAACCCAACGCATAAGCAAGCAATTTATATATGTTTCCTCTCAAGAAAACTCAAAACATGCTATAATCATGGCATACCCACGGGTATCCTTTTCAAACAGCTAAACAAGGGAAACACACCCTCGGGGTGGACCTAGATCAAAGAAATGATCTTAAACAGTAGTTTGAACTTATTCATTAGATTACCTATGAAATTCTAGGTATCTCAATAGTCAAATTCACATCTATATGACACCCTGAACATGGGAATGTGGAATAATGGTACACAAAATCAACTCGATAGTTGGAATTAAATACAAGACCACCTACCTTGATCTCCTCTGATCGATATACATGAAAGGAACCTCTGAAACAACCAAGAATGATGTAGATCTGAGATAAATGATTACCCGTTCAATCCTAAATAACTTCCCATAGGGAAAGAGTTGGAAGTAAAGATTCAATAAAAAAGAATACCTTACACGTGCAGTTCAAACGAGACCGACGGTAGAAGAATCAGAGTCCCGGTGCGCGATCGGGAGCTCTTCCAAGTCTTGGCCTCCTCTCCCACTACTCCTACTGATCCCTCTGCCTCCTCTGTCTAATGAGGAGGCTACTTCCTATTTTTAACAAAAAAACACATGACTACACGGCATGTACACTCAAATACATGTCATGTACTATCCTTTTTAATTGTTCCCCTGGAGGGTACTTTCCACCGCCTCACTGTTCACTTGTTGACTGATTACATGGAATGTGTACAATAGTACACAGTGTGTATTTAGTTTTTACACCCTTAATTGCCGACAAGCCTACACGCCCTATATTCTCATCCGACACAGCCAAAGTACACAGTGTGTGTACAAAGGTACATGGTGTGTAGTTATTTTTTACACCCTTAATCGCCAACAAGCCTACATGCCCTGTATTCTCATCCCACATAACCAAAGTACATGGCATGCATACAAGAGTACATGGCATGTACCCATAAATTTGGTATTTTTTCCACATTTCCCTTGTTATCTCAAAATCACTTAAGGAAAAGGAAAATAAGATACCCATACCTCAAGAATAAGAATTGGGTTCTTACAAACTTCCCCCTTAAAGGAATTCGTCCCCAAATTTCCCTTCTAAGGGTCATGAAGAGAAATATGGAAACAAATCTAGACACTGAGCACATATGTCGGTCTCCCACTCCCTGATTTCATCCTGCACTCGGCCATGATACCATAACACTCATACGAGAGGAACTGGCTGGCCTTGGAGAATCTTCATTCTCCTATCAAAAATACAAATTGGATGCTCCTCGAAGGATGAATCAACCTGAAGTTCAACCACCTTGGGCTGAAAAATGGGAGATGGGTCTGAGTAATAACGGCACAGCTGAGACACATGGAAGACGTCGTGCATATCCCGGTACCTTTGTGGTAACTCCAACCTTTAGGAAACCGGCCCGACTCTCTCCAGAATCATGAACGACCCTACATACCTCGATGCAAGTTTAACCTGTCTCCTAATCCGCCTATGTCTCAACCTCGGTGAAACACGCAAGAAAACCTGATCCCCGACCATGAACTCCAAGTGTTATCTGTGGCGATCAGCATAAGATTTATGAAAAGACTGTGCAGTAGCCATCCATTTCTAAATCAACTGGACCTGCTCTGAAGTCTCCTGCAGGAGACGTGGTCCCAGTTAAGCTTCCTTACCTGCCTCCTTCCAGCACAAGGTTAATCAGCATGTCCAACCATATAAAGCCTCGTAAGGTGTCATCTCAATAGTTTCCTGAAAACTATTATTGTAGGCAAACTCAACCAGGGTTATGTGCTTCTACCAAGATCCCCCAAAGTCTAGAATGCATGCATGCAGCATGTCCTTTAGCACCTGTATTGTACGCTCTGACTGTCCATCGGTCTGAGGGTGGTAATATGTGCTCAAAATCACCTATGTGCCCAGTTCCCTCTAAAAACTCTACCAGAAATGAGACATAAAATGGGTGTCCATATCTAAAACGATAGAACAAGGGACCCCATGAAGACGTACTACCTCTCAGATATACAACTTCCTGATATTGTCAACACCGAAGGTCTCCTTGATCAGTAAAAAGTGAGCTACCTTCGTAAATCTGTACACAACAACCCATACGGCATCATTGCCTCGAGGTGGCCTCAACAACCCGGTCACCAAGTCCATTGTGACATCATCCCATTTCCACTCTAGAATGGGTAATTGTTGTAACAGTCTGTCTAGCCTTTGATGCTTCGCCTTCACCTGCTGACAGGTGGAACATCTCGTAAAAAACCAGCTACCTCTCTTTTCATACCCGACAACCAATATTGACGTCTTAAGTAACGATACATTTTGGTAACTTTAGGATGCACTTCCCAAGCTGAAGCATGAAATTCCCGCATCAAATCCTCGTGTATATCCCCTAGAACCCACACTTGTCCATGGATATGCAGTACTTCATCATCACCTATCTTTTAACTAGGATGAGGGTCCTCACTTTCCACCGACTCCCGTAGAACTAGACCTTCTGAATCTGATAGTTTTCTCATCATCGCTCCATCTAGGAGGGTATAAGTCACAACTAAGGATGAAATATAGATTCCCCCTAACTATAATGCACCTACAAATGCATCTCAGGGAACAAATCCATAAGCTACCACTCACCACCAGCCTCGGGCATTGCTTGTATTTGAGTCCTCCTAGTCAGTGCGTCAGCTACTGCGTTACCCTTACCAGGTGTATAAGAAAGCTCAAAGTCGAAAGACTGAAGGTATTCAACCCACCTTCGCTGTCTCAAATTCATGTCATGCTAGGTAAAGATGTATTTAAGAATTTGGTGGTCCTTAAACACCAAAAAATGTTCTCCCAAGAGATAATGTCTCCAACAACGTAACGCATGAACAACCACATCCAACTCGAGATCATGCATCGGGTAATTCCTCTCATGTGGCATCAACTGCCGAGACCCATACAGAACTACTCGATCACCCTGCATCAACACTACTCTCAGCCCAATACCTGATGCGTCACAGTAAACTGTATAGCTCTTCCCTTGCTCTGGTAGTATCAAGACTGGTGCTGATGTCAACCTTCCCTTCAGCTTCGGAAAGGCTATCTCACAAACTTCTGACCAAATAAACTTCATAACCTTCTTAGTCAAACCCGTAAATGGCACTGCTAAGCAGGATAAGTCATGTATAAAGAGTTTGTAGTAACTATCCAACCCCAAGAAACTCCTTATTTCAAACATGTTCTTAGGATGCTCCCAGGAAACTACTGCTCTCACTTTCTCTAGGTCTAACGCAACTCTTGACTCTGAGATAATATGACCCAGGAAGTGGATCTGGTCTATTCAAAAGTGGAACATTGAGCACTTAGCATATAATTGATGATCTCTCAGTGTACTCAGTAAGATATCAAGATGGGTGGCATGGTCGTGTTGAGTGTGAGAGTACACCAAGATATCTTCCACTAAGACTACCACAAAAGAATCCAGATATGGGTGGAACACACGATTCATCAGAGCCATGAAAACTGCTGGTGCGTTTTTGAGTCCAAACGGCATGCCTAAATACTCGAATAGATCATATCTGCTTCGAAAGGATGTAAGTAGTATGTCTGAGGGTATAACATGCAACTGATGATATTAGGATCTCATGTAAATCTTTGAGAACACTCATTCTCCTAGAAGTTGATCAAAAATATCATCAATCCTCGATAAGGGATATCGGTTCTTAACCGTCAACTGTTTTAGTTTCTGATAATCCACGCAGAGTATGAGGGTACCATCTGCCTTCTTAGAGAAAAGGAGAAGCGAACCCTCGGGAGAAGTACTGGGTCAGATAAAACCCTTGGCTTTAACTCCTCTAACTGCCTCTTGAGATCCTTCAATTATGGCATAGCCATCCTATAAGGAGGAATGGACACAGGTTTCACTCCTGGCACAAGCTCAATAGAGAAGTCCACCTCTCACTCTGAAGGTAGACCTGAAAAGTCATCCAGGAATACAAACCTGAAATGATTAACCCCTGGAGGGAAATACTTCTGACAAGTTCTCTGGCCATCCAGATATAAACTAGCAATCTGGGTTGTCACTCCACCTCGTCCACAATGCTCGGGTCCATATCGGCTCACTTGGACATCCCATTCTCCCTTGTATAGAAACTCTCCACCCACTGGTGATGTGAAACTCACCCTACAACGATATCAGTATACAAAGTCTCGAAAAGGTACCAACCAGTCCATCCTGAGAATGACATCATAGGTTGTTATCTCTTATACATAGAGGTCCCATAAAAAGTGACACCCACAAACATCTAGGGGTCACTCCTTGCACTGACGCACACCTGGTGTTCTAATTTCCAACGGAGTGTCTAGAGTCATGATATCCGAAGAAGAAGAAACATAGAGCCCAAGGCTCTCCACTATGGTCATAGATATAAAGATATGTGTAGTACTAGTATCGAAAAGTATTGAAGATAAAACAGAAGAAACTAGAATAGTACCTATGACTGTGGAAGGTCTGAGATCCTACTCTTCTTCGGTCTGTTGCACTTTATATCTCTGCCCAGTGACGTGGACCTGCGACACAACCTGTCTATTCTGAGATAACCCGCCCTGCTATCTCTAAGATCCTAGTGTCTCGTTACCACGGAAATGACCACCACCTTGGCCTGAACGTCCTGACGTATTCCAATTCCATAACTGGTAAGATGTTGTTGGACCTGCTCCTACACATGGAGTCTGCAAAGAACTCCTCTCACTAGTCACTGGTGAAAACTCCCTTCAAAAACACAAAAGATGACCCATATTTCCGCAAGCTCGGCACTCCACTAGGTCACGTGGACACTGAGGTCTCTTGTGCCCCTATTTACCATACTGGTAGTGCATTACCTGGACACCTGAAGAATTCTTATGGATAGTAATTCCACCATGAGATAAATCTATCTACCTCTTCCTATTTCCAGTAGAAATAGTACCAGAGACAGGTGTCGAACTGCCCTGGTCCGTGCCACTAGCTTCCCACAGGTTCCACTCAGTAATCAACGGCTAGTTCACAATAGCATGAAATATAGGAAACCTGAAAACATTCACCAGTGCTCAGATGTCATATAAAATACCATCCTCAAAGCGTCTAGCCTACAACGTCTCATCACCCACCAGAACAGGTGCAGAATGTTGTAGCTCGGTGAAGCTGGCAGAATAGTCCATCACTGACATGGCGCCCTACTGCAGATTCATGAACTCTCGAGCTCCATCTGCCCTTAGCATCTCTGGAAAAAAAAGTCATAGAAGACTGCCTGGAAATATTCACATGCCATGTCTCAGTGATGCTCAGTCTGGGTGGTAATATCCCACCATATCTTGGTGGAATCACACAGCATGTAAGTAGCGAGCTTGACCCTCCACCCAGGAGGCATCTTCAAATGCTCGAAGACCATCTTCATAGAATCCTTCCATGACTCTGCAGCCTCTAGTCCGCCATCCCCTAAAAATGTTTGTGGGTGCAGCTGCTGGAATATACATTTCATCTCAACCATAGATTTGGAAACCAACAGTGCTCCCTGGACGGTCTGCATGAACCACATGAAGCCTTCACGAAACTGCGCATCCGCACCTGCATCCGGTATAATGGTTGGCGCCACATCTGGCACTTCTAGAGGATCCATCGGTATCCCCTAGCTTACCATCTCTAGAGTATAATCGTCTCCACTCTCTTGGCGAACAAATCATGGTCATCTCGGTGACATGACTCTACAAGGTCAAACACACACCTTAGTTTAATTTACTGTCGAGTTTTCTTTTATCCAGTTAGGAGTGCCAACGAGAAAGGGAAGATATCCACAGGAACTGGCAAAAATAGACTACACAACGTGTATAAGGTATACGATGTGTACCCTTAACCCCTTACATGTTCGTGTTCTGATGCTGGCCTGGGAATGTCTCAACCGTAGGTACACGATGTGTTACACCCACAAACAGCATGTACACCACCCTATTTCCCCATCCAAATGGACAAGTCCACACGGTATCTCACCAGTCAAGACTACACGACATGTCCCATTAGTACGCGGCATGTCCCTAGTAAATTCTGGAAGACCCGTGTTCCCTCCCACACGAGGGGTTACATGGCCTTATACTACACGGTGTGCACATATAAGTACATGGTGTGTACTTATAAATTTTTCATTTCTTCCCGAACAGAAGAGTAAATGGTGTGTGTTCATTGAACCACACGCCGTGTTGTCTGGGTTTCCAGACAGTAAACCTTAGAAACTATTCAAGAGCCCCTTTTCTTTAATTTCAAGCGTCAGTATGCCAAATTCTGATCTGTGGTGGGGGGGCATACTCCCCGCGAACCAAAGTTTAGTATCCATAAACCCAACCGTAATATTTACCAATACCCTATCAACAATAGGCGTATCTATCAAGGTACCTATCACAAAAACATGCATTTCCTTGCACAGCATCTATCACAACAACATGCAATTTCTAATACACAAAAATGGCATGGAAACTATGCATAACATGTGATTCTAACATGTTCCTAAATGATGCATGATATGGCATACCCTAATATCATCAGGTTTCAACTAAATAGACCCCAAGTATAAAATATAAAAAACACACCACAAGTGCGTCACTCAATGGTGAAATCTAATCAATTGTAATAATCATAAACATAAAATCACAATTTAATTCAAGGAAATTCGACCTTTACCTATACACTGGGTAGCTACTCCCGGGCACAGTTTATTACTGAATCCCTTAACAATCTGTCTCCTTCTATTGCTGCCAAATAATAAAATAACCCAAAGAAAATAAACACCACTGATTCCACTTTGTAATGTCCTGGATCAGGGTGCCACACAATGCGTTCCCCGAACCCGGATGTTCACATGACCACAAGTGCATTCCCCCAAACTCCATAGGCTTTTGACTAGCAGTGAGGGTCTCAGATTAAGAGTGGGGAAACTATGACCTCATTTGTGAAAGTGTAGTGCAGTGGAAAATAAAATAAAAATACCGAAGCAGAAGAAGTAAACAATATAGACCTGAGATGGACAACAGAACATAAGTAAAAGATAACCAATATTCATATATATAATTATGAAACATGTCTCTAATTATAGGAAAGCATAAAAAACAAAATACACTGAAAATATGATACAATAAAGCACAAGGTACAAAGTATAGAAAAACAAAAACCAAATTAGTGCAACAGGAACGCAGCAGCATCGCAAGACTAATCTCATTATCGTGCTCTCCTACTCCTTTGAAACAATCATGTACCTTTGTAGGGACCCTTTCCCTTGTCGACACCTACACCAATATAATCTTTTTGGGCCTAAGACATGACCCAAAGAAGGTGTGATAAATAAATCCCAATAGGCAACCACTAAAGGCTCATGCCCAACTGTCAGTTAAAATGTGAAACATTAGTTTTCAATAAAGAAATGCAGTAAATGAGGAAGTACTCAAAAGTCACCATTCCTGCCAGTTACATTTCCATTTTAATAATTATTTAACAAGTTGGTTTAATCCAATTATGATTTTTCCGAGACTCAACCTCAACCAACAATATCATATATCTGTGCCACAGTAGAAACCACAACAGGCTCTCTAACAAGTAAATGATAATAATAATACCAAGCATGTGCTCTAGATTGGCAGGTACAACATAAGAAATCACCACAGTGAATATTCAAAGTAAACATTGTCCTCAGACATGATACTTCTTACCCTCTGGCAAGTAGAAACGAAACCCTTAGGTGACTGCCCTCAAGAATAATGAATATTTCCCTAAGGAATATGATATATCGCCCTCAGGCATGGAAGCTACTGCCCACAGGCATAAGAAACGTTGCCCTTAGGCTAAACAAAATATTTCCCTCAGGCTAAATAAAACACTTCCCTAAGGAATTCCATAGGAAAAGAAAGTAACTAGGCCAAGCCCAACACATAATCAAGCAATTTATATATGTTTCCTCTCAAGAAAACTCAAAACTTGCTATAATCATGGCATACCCATGGGTATCTAGTCCAAACTGCTAAACAAGGGAAACACACCCTCGGGGTGGCCCTAAATCAAAGCAACGATCTCAAAAAGAAGTTCATACTTATTCATTATATTACCTATAAAATTTTAGGTATCTCAATAGTCAATGTCTCAGCCATACGACACCCCGAACATGGGTGTGTGTCATAATGGTACACAAAATCAACTCGATAGTTGGAATTAAACATAAGACCACCTACCTCAATCTCCTCTGATTGATATACATGAAAGGCGCCTTCTGAAACAACCAAGAATGACATAGATCTGAGATAAATGATTACTTGTTCAATCCTAAATAGCATCCCATAGGGAAATATTTGGAAAGAAATATTCAAGAAGAGGGAAGACCTTAACTGTGTGATTCAAATGAGACAGGTGGCGGAAGAATCGGAGTCCCGGTGCACGATCAGGAGCTCTTCCAAGTCTCAGCCTCCTCTCCCGCTGCTCCTGGTGAGCCCTCTGCCTCCTCTGTCGAATTAGGAGGCTACTGACTATTTCTAATGAAAAAAACATGACCACATGGTGTGTACTCTCAAGTACACAGTGTGTACTATCCTTTTTAACTTTTCCCCTGGTGGCTACTTTCCAACGCCTCACTGTTTATTTGCCGACTGATTACACGGCGTGTACACAAAAGTACACGGTGTGTAGTTAGTTTTTACACCGTTAATCACTGAAAAGCATACTTTCCCAGTATTCTCATCCCACATAGCCAAATTACATGGAATGTGAACAAAGTTACATGGTGTGTAGTTAGTTTTTACACCCTTAATTGCTGACAATCCTATACGCCCTGTATTCTCATCCCACATAGCCAAATTACACGACATGTATACAAGAGTACATGGCGTGTACCCATAAATTTGGGATTTTTCCCACATTTCCCTTGTATTCTCAAAATCACTTAAGGAAAAGGAAAAGAAGATACCCATACCTCAAAAATAATAACTTGGTTCTTATAACTAGTTTCCAGCTTGTGGGGATTGGGAAGGCCCTTTAAGCCTTTGTGTGGGCTAACTCGGGTCACCGGTTTAGGGTTGACCGGGGTTAGTTTACTGAAAAATGGAATCAGAGGGAGGTTCTTCTTATTTTGGGTGTCTGGTAGGTGGAGATTATGACTATTGGAACCCAGGAGGTAAGTTTGGGAAAAGCATCATGAATTCTTACTCGCACTGATCCTCGAGTTACCAGGGGTAGTCTGAGATTCGAGTTTTATGTTCTTTTTTTGCATTGAGGAATGAAAAAAAGGTAATCTGTTGTTATTTCATGATTTAACATGGATTAGTGACCCATTTGTAGTCTAAGTACACAGTTTAATCTCCACCTAGTTGTGGATTCTTACTTGGGGCATGTATCACTACCATGTCATCGGGTTAACCATAACTACTAGTTCCTCATTTTGGCAGTTCGGTAAAAGTTGTGGTTTTCTTTGGTTTTGGTTGGTTTAATTTTGTCTTTGAAAATTAGAATACTTTTACAAATGAAAATGATTCCTTTTAAATGGATTTAAATTTTTAATATTAGTTTTAAAATTTAATTTTTTTTGGTTTGAGAATTTGGTAAATTTATTTATTTTCTAATAAAATGGATTGGGTGCGACCCTCAGTACTCCTTATGGACGTTTTCACATGTGAGGGTATGTGTGTGGAATGTGTGTATTGGCATGTATGGATGGAAATAGAGGAACACATGTGTGATGGTTCATGGGATTCCATGGGTCTTTATTTAAAATCAAAGGCTTTGCCTTATATTTCTAAAGGTGATTTTGAAAAGGGATTTTTTTTGTTCTGATTGTATGTGGTTGGATTATCAACC
This sequence comes from Viscum album, assembly GCA_963277665.1. Classification (NCBI taxonomy): domain Eukaryota; kingdom Viridiplantae; phylum Streptophyta; class Magnoliopsida; order Santalales; family Viscaceae; genus Viscum; species Viscum album. Next base: position 1,916,138,079 of record OY728155.1, read on the forward strand.
TATTGTTTTGGATTGAGATATTATTCCCAATTAAGTTTTGGATTGATGTTGGATTTTGTTTTATGTTTCTTGTGTTGTTCAGAAAATGCCACTCAAAAAGGTCCCCAAAGTTTCTGATCAGTCATGCCAAATTTCTAATTCTTCTCAAATGTTGCCTATTATTCGCAGTTATCTAGGTCAATTAGACGTAGGAGAGTGGATTGAATATGTATATAGTGTCCTCATAGTATTGGGAACTCCCTAATTTGTTAGAGTGTGTGTAGTCCTGGGGTTGTTTGAGGGTCCATCTTTGGAAGAATGAGAGTTGTTGTCCCTGTCATCATTGAAAGTTTGGATAATATGGGATGTGTTTAAGTCTATTTTTATCCAATGGTTTATACCCTAGGAGGTTGATATGAATAAGAGGGAAGATCTCATGTGTGTTCAAAAAGTCTATTGAACGATGAAGGTCTATGCTGAACAATTCTATGAGTGGGTTTCTGAAGTGAATGTTGTTGTAAATTCATTGTTTCATATCATTTGTAAAGGTACCATGTCTGGAAAGAAGTGAATTTTGGAGGAACGTATCACTAATTAATATCCTTTGTTAGTTATAGCTTCTAGTTCATCAGGTCATTCGGTGGTGTACCATTAGTGTGGCCAGTTCAAGCATTTGAAGCTGACATGTCGCATCCCTTTAAAGACCTGACATCATTGTGTACATTTGGGTCATATGGAGAAGTTTTTCATGAAGCGTTTCTCAAAGAAGGATTTTTATTGGGGGATGCTAGTGCCTGACTGTGAGGCAAAATATTCTTCAGCCATCTGATACCCAGCCACAGGTCTTGGGGTGAAGCTCTCATATAGTCAAGAGTCTCTGAGGGTCATGATGGTATTGGAACATTTAAAGTACTCTCATTTTTTTCTTCAGTAGAAGTTTTTCCATCATTTTAAGTTCATCATTTCCTTGGGAGATCATGAGGGACATTTTATATTATAATACAAGTAGTTGTTCCCATTTGAATGTAGATTTTTTAATCATTAATTTTCTATGAGTGTGTTTACCCCTTATGTGAGTTGATCTCAGTTTATCTGTGCTCATTTAGAGATTTTTTTTTGTGGAATCGAGGGGCGATGTTTTTGAATTTCCATTTGGTTTAAGTTTGTCTCATGGGTTTTCCCTAGTTTTGGGGGTTTTTGTCTTGGTTTAAGAGTTCCAAGTTTCATCGAAGATGTTTTCTCACTGGTACTAAGGAAGTTGGATGTGTTTGTGTTGGGAGTTATAGATTTTCATGGTAAATTCATAGTTTCATCAGTGTTGTTAAAGGGGCTTCCATGTTATAGTGCCCTAGTGTGTCAGGTGGCCTTGTAGTGGAATTTTTTTTTATATCTGGGCAGTGTGGCTTGGATGTGTGGGGGAAAGTTAGTTTGGGGTTCCCTAGTTCTCAGTTGAGTTCGTGGAGTTGTTTCACTCATTCTATGGAGTTTGGTTTGGATCGGTTTGGAGTTACTACATTCCCCCCCCCCCCCTCAAGGTGGAGTGTTTGGGTTTAAATTACTAGTTCTAGTTGAGTTCTTATAGTGTGGATAACCCCTATATGTCATCCCCTTGTTCTTATGATGTGGTTTCTTCTTGATCAGTTAGGTGTGACTTTGGGAGTAAATTGTCACCATGAGGTTCTTGTTTTCTCTCTCTCAGTTCTTTTCAGGAATGGACTCAAGTTTTGATTATCCTTTGGATTTGTGACTTTTTTGGGGTAGAAAGTGTCTATGGTGGGGATAATTGTCACACCTCAACCTAAAATACTATTTTATTTTTGTTCTTCACCTGGTCTCATGTTTTTTGGTTCAGGTTTGGTTTTGATACCCACTTTAAAATTTTGAATTTTGGAAATTTTGGTGGGTTTTAGGATGCTACATGAGAACCACACAGTTAACAGAAATCGTGCAGTCATCCTAGGTGCATGTGCAACCGCATCTGGAAAAAACAGAAGCTACCACACGGTTTTTCCATGGTCTCTTGAGCCATGTGAGGTGATTGTGCAGTAGTCCAATATTCAAATAACGAAAAGAAAATAAAGTGAAGTGAGATAAAAATTAAAATGTAATAAAGAAAATATTTTATCTATATTATTATTATTATTATTATTATTATTGTGGATGATAATATTATTATTATTAAAATTTTATTAATATCATTATTATTAAAATTCTTATTATTATTTGTATTATATTTAAAATTGTTATTATTATTATTACTATTATTATTGAGATTTTTTTTGTTATTATTATAATTAAAATTGATATTGATATTATTATTATAATGAGAATTATTATTGTTGTTGTTGTTTTTAGTATTATTATTATTATTATAATTAATTTCATTTTTATTTTTATTGCTTTGAAACCTTAATCCCATTCTACCTCACCCCTCCTACACTACAGCCCTCTTACCCTATACTATCTCCCTACGTGTCTCCCCATCCCCCTATACACTCCCCTCACCGGCACCCTCTCCTACCACCTTCCCTCAGTGGTGGTCCCCTCTCCACTGTGCAACCCCGCTGGTGTCAGTCCCATCTCGTTCATGTGACCTCCCTTTACATCCCCTCTCCTTCCTTCATTTCAAACTGAATTTCCACTAGATCTTCATCTGATCCTTCAAGGTATGGCTCCTCCTCCTTCCTCCCCTTATTTTCCGTCTTTGGTTTGGCCTATCTGTTTCCAGGTAAGGTTTGGCCGAACCTAGGGTTTGAGGGGTTGACCTGATTCTGGTTTTCTTTTACTTTAGGGTTGTGTGAATCATCTCTCAAGGTTTTTTCTTGTGTGTTATAGAAACTTCTGTAAAAGTAGAGGTGGTTTCACTTTGATTTTGTTCACCAATATAATCCATGGTGAGGGTTTACACTTTCTTCCTTACTTAACACCCGTTAATTTAAGTTATTAAGATGTTCATAGATTCCTGGTATTTTAATTGAGGTTTGTTGTTCACTATTATGTTGTTTTGAGTCCTTAGGTCTAAGTTTAATTGCTTACTTATGAATAGGTAAGTATATATATATATATATGTACATTCCCCCGTTCTATGGATATTAATCCATGAAAATGAATATACATGTATGTGGCTAGTTTTTCTTATGTACATATAAGGAAATGAATATGTAGTTGAGGGGAGATGGGTATATTCTTTTCAGAATATATGTAAGGATCCCCTTGAACACGTTCATGGCCATGAGGGTGTGCAAATAGGGTATAAGTGTCCTTATATTTATGTGAAGATTTATATGCTCATTGGGGAGTAGTGGATCTTAGGAAGAACACGCCAAGGGACAAATTTTCGGTTTGATTCCATCATAGGGTAGGATCCCTTTACATTTTCTTTTAAATTAAAGAATTATTTATTTCTTACCTTTCTCACTTTTATTTAATTCTAGTTATTAATTTATGGTTTTTAGAATAAATTTTTATTATGAAATAAATTGATTTATTCTTTGTATGTGAATTGCATGAAATTATTTGATGAATGTTCATACCAAGTTCTTGGTGAAATGCACCTTTGGACTTTATAAATGTGTTTTTAATTTAAAATGGTGGCTTGAGTTAATGAAATGGGTGTCTAAGTGTACTTTTTGGTTTTGAAATTGTTGTGTGTTGGTTATTTTCAAAATGGTTTGGTGTCTAATGGTTGGTTAAGGCTCATTTGGTAACTTTATGAAATAGGTTACTTTTAAAACTCTCTTTGGGATGCATCTCTTACTTTTTTGGATATTGATATGAATGTGTGGTCCCCAGATGGGACTTTCCTTGTGTGTTGATGGTTGAAGGAAAGAGGGGTAAATTCCTATGAGTTATTCGAGGGTGAATTTTTTTTCTTGTTTCTTGTGTGTGATGCATGTATATATTATAGATTTCTTGTTTGACATTGTTGGCTCACCCCCTTTTTAGCATGAACATGGAAACCTGTCATAGAGAGGTAATTTTTAGTGAATGATTGTTGCACTAGTTTAGTTTATGCACTAGATCATGGCCCATAGCATGGGGATATTTTTTATTATTTCTATGGGATTGGGCCCCTCGGCCAAGAAAGGTAGGGCGATGATAGGGCGTTATGGAATTATGATGTCATTAGGTAGGACAAGCCTTTGGGATGAGTCACATGTATAGTATGTTCAAGATTATTCATGAGCTCCTAGATTCTCCCATGTTTTTTGACACTTAGTTATATGCGGTGGATTATTGAGATGCATGTCCTAGTTGGTTACTCTTGTTTGATGTTTTTCCATTGCCCGTGTTGTATATTTGTTGACCTTGTTTCCTTGCATGGTGTATCTTATTGATAAAAGTGTAAAAATGGTTTCAATTGTTAATGGAAAAAGGTTTTGAAATTTTTTTTCACTCCCTTACTCCCTTTTTCGTATATACATCACCTCCTTTAAAATTCCAATGTCTACTTCTTGAAATAGAATCTAGTTTTTAATTGAAAAGGGGAAATGGATATTGATTTTTTTTGGAAGGAAATGTGTGGAAACCTAGTTTTATATATTGTATTTAAAACTTGAAATTGATGGATCATTTATTTAAATGAGATTTATATGGGGATAGATTATTTTGGAATTACTACTGAGTTTTAATACTCAAGCCTATATTTTATCTTTGTTTTTAGCTTCGGGTGTTACTTCTTTTGGGGATTCGGTCGCTATAGTGAGATGTAGGTTTGATGTTGGTGGTGACCCATAGGGTCACATGGAGGTGTTTGTAGTATTTTTTTCTTTCTACTGCTAGTTTCCATTTTTATTTTTGTGTTTATATTTATTTATTTTACATTCATTTATGTGTCAAATTGTTCCCACCTTTTAAATTTTGATGATTGGAACTAGTTTCAATCCTGTGGGGATTGGGAATGCCCTTTAGGCCTTATCATAGGCTGACTCATGTGACTGGTTCATGGTCGATCTTGGTTGGTTCATGACACTGCTTGTCCCTTTGCTAATTTGAGCTGCCCTGGGAGCCCTACATCGCTGACCCTGAGTCCTAGGATTGCATCATGAAGTGCCTGACCCTCATGGATCCCTGTTACTGTCATCAGCTACATGTTTCCAAGGTCATAGCTACAGAGTTCCCACTGCTATCTCCCACTACTAGTGTCTTCTATTATATAAAACCTTATACTAACAGTGATCACTCAAGTACCCCTACATAAGTAGAAATTCTTATAGAGACCATTGACTCCATGATGTCCTTGTGTAAGCCCTATTCAAAGGTATGAGCCCTGATGAACTGGTCTCGTACCATATCCAATTATTGGAATGATAGATTAGTCAACTATGATGAATAATCCACCACTGTCATACTTCCATGATCCAGATGCATAAGCTCTTATATGTTTAATGATCGTAATGTGGTCGGATAGAACTCTTCTCTAAAGAGATGATCAATGTCTTTCCAGGAAAGAGTTGTCTATTTGTGTGAATGAGTAACCAAGATCCATTATCTCCCTATAGATCCTTGAAGAAGACTCTTGGCCAAGACTACCATCTGATCAAAAGACATCCTCACAATGAGGAAAACATGAATAACTACCTCTAGTCAATCCTCATTCATCTTGGGGTCTGACTCACCCCAAAACCTAGAAGGTCACTGCCTCAAAAGCTCATACAATGAAATCCGCCTATGTGAATCCTTATCTAGTAGTTCTGGTATAAGTTACTTCTTGATGGGTGGTGTTATAGCTGGTAAATCACCTGGAGGTGGTATCTCTAGTATAGTCCCATGTACAGATACCTTGTCACTAGGTGGATCATCCTCATTATCACGCAGTGGAATCCTACCTAGATATCTATGTAGAGGATTGTTAAAATAAAATAAGATGTACCAGAATCAATAGAATATATCTGGGGAGCTGAATCATAAAGGACATGGAAAACAAAACAATTCTTATATGATGCATGTACCATTTTTTTCCTACAACCAGTGTTTTCAAGTATCCAGTGGAAAATCGGGTTTTCAGAGTCTTGGTGTATGGATACGTCGGTCTTCACACCAACACTGGAGTTCCTGGATTGAAATTCTATTTCAAAACACTTATCACTATTTCCCAAAAACAACCTCATAGACTCTCGGTCCTAAAGTAGAACTCACTACCTAGATCTGACACTATTAGAAAAACTATTCTTAATGTCTCCTTTTTTCAAGTTGGTTTTTAGAATTGATGTGAAAATCTCTGAAAATTGATTTTTCACATCATTTATTATACAACCAACCCAAACATCCATTTTCGATGATTCTTCACGTCGGTTATTATATAACTGATGTGAATAATCAATTTTCCTAACTTTTTCACATATGTTCTAAATAACTGATGTTAAAAGGTATTTTTCACATCGGTTATTTAATAAAAAATGTGAAAAATGTTTCAAAACATGTATTTAATTTTACAATATTCTATTTTACAGGTCATGGAGCTCAAACGGAGTTACAGATCAAAAGTTATGGTCATCAGAAGTTGATTACCTCTAAATGAAGTCTTAGGGAAGGGAAATTTCTGAAGGCCATAACTTTTGAACCATTACTCAGTTTGAGCTTTGTGACCTATAAAATCGAATATTGGGAAATGAACTACAAATTTTTAAACATTTTTCATGCTATATATTAAATAAAATACGTGAAACATACCTTTTAACATTGGTTATTAAATAACCGATGTGGAAAAGTCATGAAAATTGATTTTTCATGTCGGTTTTTATATAACTGATCTGAAAAATCAATAAAAATTTTAATATATTTTTTTGAATATTATCATAAAACCTATTTGAAAGATAATTTTAATATCCCACCAATGGGAATGTTCAATTTTTTTACATCGTGACATCGAAATTTCCAATTTCCATCTAAAATGTTTAATATCGTGTTTTCTTTTATCATCTCAATTATATGTTTTCATTATACAAATATCCTAATTTAACGATCCTTTCTTTCAACCATCATCGTTCCCCCAACTCGACACACTTTATCTCAAACATGAATCAAGTTTTTCTTCTTTACGCAATCTCATCAAGGTATTTGTAATTATTTATCAATTATTTATGGTTTTTATGATTTGTTTTTATTAATTTATATACCATTTAATGATCATTTCTTTCAACCATTATCATTCCACCGAATCGACTTGTTTGATCTTCCATGTGAATCCATTATTTCATCTTTTTGTGATCACATCAAGGAATTTGTAATTATTTTTCCATGATTTATATTTTTTATGATTAGTTTTCTTAATTGATACACAATTTTATGATTCTTATTTTATTATAATAATTGATAATGATTTATATCATGGTAAAACTAAAAATCCTCTGTCAGATTATAAAATTACTTCTAAGAAGAAGCTACAGTTGGCTCATTCGATCTTTCCTTAAAAAAATATATCAATCTTCTGTTGGTCATAAATTTTGATCCATAACTCAGTTTGAGCTCTACAACCTGTCAAATTGAATATTAAGAAATTATCTACAAGATGGTAAACATTTTTAAATCGGTTAATTAAAAACCTTCTTCAAAAATGGATTTTTAACATCATTTATAGATGTTCTTTCACATCGTATTTTTAAAAACTGATGTTAAAAACCATAAAGATCCATTTTTAACGTCAGTTATTAAATACATGATATAAATAATCATATTTTTAATGTATCCCACAATAACGTCACCTCAAACCTGACCTTAAAAATAAAAAAATGATTTCAAAAAGGTTTTTGTACTATTGTGATACCACTCTATCATGACCCATCCCAGAGGGGCTCGTGCCATGACTACCCCAATCCCACATTGGATAGGCCAAGGGATAGTGACTGGCACCGAGTTGGAATTTACCAAATATTGAAGCCATTATCCTAAAGTAGCTGCACACATGTACACATCTCCAAGACACACAATGTGGAAATTTAAAACAATTGATAGAATACATGCATACAAATAAGATCTAATAACCAGAGTATAATAGGGAGTAAAGGAAAAGTAAGTAGGGCCAAATACAAGTCCACTACAAAGAGTTTTTAACACGATTCAAACTAAAACTATAGAAGTCCAACATGCTCCAAGGGTGAGTACTATGTAAAGATATTCTCTCAGCAGACACCTTGTTCTTCCTAGATCTAGTTATTATCCACCCTCTCCTGGTCTTCCTATAACACCATCAAAAGGATGTTGTTTGCACAAGACACGACACATGTGGAAAAATATCCTGTATGGGTGAGTATAATAATACTTATAAGGAGACCCCAAAACACTAAACTAATCACTAAATATAGTCAACTAAATACAAGATGTAACAATGTATCATAAATACACTACTGGAAAATTTCCCTATACCCACGGTTTCAAGAATCATAGGATCCTGAGGCATCGGGATAGCCCCTGAGCTATACTCACAGATTAAGAAAACATGGTTATAGGTCTAGTCCACTTTTCACTCACCATTCCAACGTGTCATTGACCTATACCCACAGTTTAAAAATCATGTGTATAGCTTCGAAAAAAAACGTGGTGGCGGGATTCAGTCCATGGACCACTCGGTTATTCCTCCCATGCCTAAAAACTAGTCCATTTGTATTATTGGTATATATATATATATATAGTTATATATTTTTATATAAATTGTGGCTATAGGTAGAAAACCGTGGGAAAAGGTGTTCCCGTGAAAAAAAATTATGCCCTGCGAAATTTTTTTTCGCGCCATAAGGTGTAAAATATATCCCTATGGTTTTCTCAAAATGTGGTTATAGGTCTTTAAAAAACAACCCTATACCCATGTTTTTCGTTAAACCGTGGGTATAGGTCTTGAAAAAAACTATCCTATAACCACAGTTTTGTAAAACCCATGGGTATATAATCCCATTCTAGACCTATACCCATGGTTTTGGAAACACCGTGGGTATAGGGGTTCCTATACCCACAATTTTGGATAAATTGTGGGTATAGGTTCCCATACAATACCTATACCCATGGTTTTTGGAAAACCTGTGGGTATAAGACCATTTTAATGTAGTGATACATGTAGCCAAAAAACCCAGATGTACTTAGGAAAGGCACCACACTATCAGGAGGTCATAACCAACTTCCGGCCATAGGATTCTGGTAGAAGAAACCCTTATTTTGGGAAAACTCACTCCATGATCCATGTTATCATCGGAGACACTTGATGAAGAGTTATATCTCATTTGGTCCCCGCCCAAAGAGAACATATTGGTCTGAGAAGACTATGATACACAGAGAGGGGGTCATGCCCATAATCATTGGGGGAAACCATGAACCCAATCTGGATCAACCTACTACATAAGAGATTATATGCCAACTATTAAAAAACCTTAGTGATACAACCCTCTAGATAGAGGATCAGCATCATACTTAATGAGTTCATACTGATTCCACAAACTCCATTAGGGATGTTAGAGGACTGCACTCTAATCTCATGAAGGGACACCACAACTCTATCAGAGACCCAACCTCTAGAGGGGATTACAATCTAGTGATGTGGATGAAATGATACACTCTACCCTCTAGGAAAGGATCCAGGGAAAACACTCAACCTATAATCGTTAATACTAGGAAAAATAAGAGCCTCACCTCCAAATAAGGTTCAAAAAATTGGTATTGAGTCTGCCATCTTAGAATCCAGGTCACACTGTCACTAATGACACACTATTTTGATGCTCCATTTCGTATTTATGACAGTTTGAACAAAGCTACCCACATACCTGATTGGGCCTGTGAACCTACCGTCGTGGTAGGTCTACATACTTCCATGTTCGGTACACTTACCATCATGTTCTATATCTCTATTGCGCATACCAGTTACTCGTAAACCAGACGTTATAGTCAATCCACCTGCCATGCCTGACCAGCTATTGTAGTCGACTGCCCGCAGACCAGTCGCGGGTCGCTATGCCCGTGGAAGCTATGCCTCATGGTCGATTGTATCACATGGCCAACTGCAATGCATGACATACCTTAGATGGATCCACCCCATTTGACCTGAGATATAACTCAGGTCTACCTAGTTCAGTCCGGCCCACCAAGTGTACCCGGCCCACCAAGTGGACCCGGCCCACTACCCGTGTATGCTTGTTCCACCTGCTCTCTTGGGCTTGCTCGCATGTAGCCCACTCGGTTGGACTACTCCGCATCCACCTCCTTTATCCCTCTTTCATAGGTCCTTCTATCTCCACCACCATCACATTGTCCTCTACTGTCATTCGCCATTGTCATGTGCCGATGGTCCTTTCCGCAGAACACTTTGCCTCCTCTTATTCCCTAAAATCAAAATGATCATAGATTAGAGATCTTTGGGTCTCTCTATACACTGATCTAGACTCAATTGTCGATTTTCCAAAAATTTTAGGATCCGACTGAGTTTGGAACCACCTATAAAATTCAAGCCAGACCATGGGGATCCAACAGTGAAGAACGTAATGAAAAAAGGGAGAAAAGGAACAAGAAAAAAGGTTTATTATCGTTAGCTAAGAATTCTTTTCCAATGATCAAGAACTGAGGATTTTGGATAGAAACCCATATTATATAAATCCTATATAATAAAACCTCATCTTGAAATACACCCAATCCATAAATCAATATATTTATTGATTGATTCACATTCTTAATATAAATAAAGAATGAGGAATAAACCAATTAAAACACATTCCCTACATGGATTTAGGATTGATAATTGATGGATAACGGTTTCATTTTCATCATTGAAAAGATCTTCCAACTCTATTGGCACGATGATCCATGATTTGATCTTGATCATTTTTCATCAACCAATAATGCTCTCCTCCAATGATCCTCCTGAAGTTACAGGGTTATGATGTTAACCCTGTAATTCTAACATAAGGATACTTTTAAAGGAAACAAATCATTGCATCAATACAATGAATTAAAATAATTTTTTTATCAAATTATTTTATTCATTTTACACCCTTGAAAAAAATTTAAAAAACGACATGTGTCAGCTTATGTGAGGTTGAGGATATGATAAATTATCTATTCTGAACAAAATGGTTCCCTCAGATTTCTAATTCAGGAACCCATTTAATATTTATTAAAAAAATTCAGGAAAATTGTACATGCATGCTATTAACTATTTTTATATTTTTCAAACATTTTGTCATGGCACATTATACCTTAGAATCATACGCCGTCTCAGAGCCTGGTTTTGAATATAATCCATTTAATATATAAAAATAACACATAGGAAATATAAGATGTTAATGTTGGTTTTGATCCTTTAGTATGAGTCTTATTTATCATACTTGATCAACATAAAATACCACATTTTTTATGTAATACACTTTAATGTCATTTGGTGGACCGTGCTATGTAGTTTAGCGTTATGTTGTAAAGACGTTTTCATATAGTTTTGCATCATGCCACTTTGTTCTTTGTGTCATGAAAGGTGGGACAAAAAAGGATCAAGTGCATCATTCACACATGGATATCCCCTTTCTATAATTTTATGGCTTGTTGATTAGATAATAAAACCATCATTGAGCCAGAAACTAGGACTTACACCTAGAAAGAATCCCAATCATGCATGAATCGTCAATTAGAATCAAGATCAAGGACCAAAAAATTGATGTGGAAGATTTTTCATTATTTTCATTATAATTAGGAACCTCATTATCAATTGATTTCATGATTTAAAATCACGTATGGGCCCCATCTATTATGGTGGAAAAGAAAGAGACACATTTTATCAAGGGTATGAATGACCATTGTAGGGAAACTCTTCCATGACTCAAAACATGATTTTTCATGTCTAGTGATATTGTTGGGAGTCTAATATTACCCTTTTCTAGGATTGCATGAAAAAATGGGTGCATTAATTGACTGCATAACTTATATAATGCCATCAATGGGATAAAGGGTTTTGAAACTCAAAATATGCTAGACTTCACGGTTAACCTGCAGTGGGGAGGTTGGTCCACATGGTTAATTGGTGAGAGGGATGGGTATCCACATTATGTGGGTGGAAGAAGGGCTAGGAGACATAGTGGATAGGACCGCAGAGGTAATAACCATGCGGAGACCCCATATATCATGTGATTTTTCCTATTAGGATCATGAAGGTAGCTGGTCTGTGAGGTTAGTTCATAGTTGAAGGGGCCTCACGTGGCAGTCAAGTGGAGGAGACCACTTATGATAGTTTAAAGTATTATTAGTGCAGGGAAGGGGGATTTTCATACAACAGACTCATGAGTAATCTATTATAGAGGAGAGTTAATGGGAGAAGTAACTTCACCTGAGTATCTCCCTATAATAGGAGGGATCAATAATTGCATGAAGGGTTTCTCTAAATCTCTTCATGATCTCTATTTCTCCTCTATCTCACCTAGATTTCATCTTTATCTCTCCCCCCTACTATAATGTAAACATGGATATTTATAGGAAATTATTGGATAAAATAATTCTTAGACAAGTCTAATAGAGGTTATGGGTGTTAAATTGTGTGGCGGCTTTGCAAGAACATGTGTGTAAGGTAGCTTCACCTTCAGAGCATGTGGTAGTAAATTATTACTAGTAAGTGGGAGGTATTGTGGGTATACGCCTTTTAAGTGTGTATTTAATGGGAAAATTCAAGGTTTCTTGGTAATTTGTTCATTTTTTGTGCTTCTACATGGGTTTATTCCTCAAAACCTCAAAGTTAATGGGTTGTCGTAATTTTAGATTATTCCTTATTTGTTTTGGGGTTGACTGTGTGGGTGTTTGCCTCTAAAATACATGGTTAGTGGGTGATCATGTAGTTGATGTGTGGAAATGGTAGGAATATCTATGTGGTTTCCTATTTTCCTTATATTTTATAAACCCATAAACATCAAAAAAACTGCACCACCCCCTTGAATGGAGTCTTATCTAGATGAACAATGGTTCATTCTAAGGAAGAAAATAGATTCCCACATATATTTTTATGTGATCTTCCTTATAATCAAGTATTATATACTAATAATCACATGTTCCATTTGAATAGTGAATGGGGTATCTGAAGGGTCGTGGTCTTGTTTAAAAAAATTTAAACCCCCCCCCCCAGCATTTTCGATTTTTCTTTCCTCACTGGTCATATTTTTTGTGCAAGTGAAATATCTACATGAATAAATATGCCCACTCCCTTCTTAATAAAATGGCCTCCACATTCTTGGTTATCAGCTCCACATATCCACATGGATACTATTCCATCCACATTATTTACTTGGTTTAATTTTCATGAGATTTTTGTTGTTATTCCACTCACTTAATGACCAAGTGAAATTTGAGTCTCTATATGATTAATTAGAAAGGTTTTATCGTTTGCATCGTGATTGGGAAGGTTACTCCATTTTTTTGGCCATCGTGCGACATCCACATAATCACTATATGGGATACTATACATTTCAATATTTTATTCTATGGGATCTCACTATATGTTTTCAATTTTTCAAAAAATTAATAGGTAAAAACTTGAGTTTACCCATGCTATGTCTATGAGATGATTCATGATGATCTAGAGTGTTGAGGTCTGTCATATCTTGTATGTTTAGTTAAATCATTATTTCCTATCGCAAATAATTGGAGGAGAAATTTTGAACCATCCTATATTAGGTAGTTTGACCATATATGGATTCTATCTTCTAAGTGAAGCATTGATTCCTACTCTATGAGTGTATAATATTCCTATTAATTAGATCAATAGACACAAGAATATGGCTCAGGAATATATATCAATGGTTGTATGCTTCATAATGGAGATTAATAGTCATGAAGGGTGAGTATTTTGGTATAATACCTTAAATTTAGATGATAATCCATGCATATTTGATCCAAATATGTACAGTTATTGTTTGATCCGGATGAAATCTACAACAAATTATAATCTTGATTACTCATTAAGCTCTGACCACTGATTTTTAGGTGAATTTAGCAAGGAATAGGGTTTTTAATTTTTTTTATAGTTCTAAAAATAATTACAAATATATCTAAAAATATAAGGCTTGTATGATGTCATTTGGGATTCTCAATTATTCACCCATCGCAACCAATGTTTGATTCCAAACATCCTTAGATGATGGATCCTCGACACAAATACCTTTCATATGTTGTATGGAGAGGTTAAAATCATCTTATGGGATGTGTATATGATTATTAGTACCCAAGTCTTGGGGGAAATGTATGATTAATTTCTTCGGCAATTTTCTTCAAGGGGAAATTTTGAAGGGATTCCATCACTCACCATGGAGATACTCCATTTAGAAATGGGAATCATGTGGGGGAAATTTATCCCAATGATAATGTCTTATTTGGTTGGTGGGTGGACTAGTTTATCAAGATATAAGTGGAATAAATTTATTCAAAGAGGCCTCATAAATTCCCATGTAATAAAAAGTGTGGGATTTTTTTTTCTTATTAGACAAATTTGGAAAAGGGAAATATGACAAGTTGGGCTGGGAAGTCTACTTCATGGCCAAAATATTGGTTCACATGGAATATTTTTTAGGAAACATAAATAATTTTATACCTTATTATAATGTAATAATCAAAGTATGGTGTTTTATTTGGGACCTTCATGATGGTTACCCAGCTAGAAAGTGACACCTGGATTAGCTTGGAAGTTCTAATTTTGGCCAAGCTATACCAATAACTTGAGAATATCTACAAAGGGAAGGCCATGTTCTAAATATTTGAACCATTTCAAGTGTTATGGGTATGGATATAATATCTTATAAATATTTATGCCTATATGAAACTCTGATAGATTCCTAGTGTTGGGTTTTTAGTCTACATCCATAGTATAAGTCACGTAAGAAGAATCTTATTAGAGGAGCGGGATGTGAAGGAAAAGATAAAATAGTATAACTAGTTTGTGTATAAATTTTATGTGTCCCCATTAAGTTCCATTACTAATATTAATATTATAAATATTTAAGTGTGCACCAATATTACAGATCTACAAGAGGGTGTCTTGGCAGTTATGTATGATGGAGAGGTCATCTGTGAGATGGTATATTCCATATAGGTTTAGAAGGAAACTTAGCTACATTTAGAAGAAGTGACCCACCCATCTACCCAACATAAAATCTAAAAAGAATTTGTTTGTGATAAAAAAAATTTGGTTTATACTAATGTGGGAGGAAACATGTGTCAAAGTTACTTTTCTCCCAACTAAGGGCATTAAGGTGCTCATAATTGATTATGCCCAGGTATGGATCCACTCATATCCTGATGGGAAATTAGGAAAGTTAGTTCATAGATTAAAGGATCTGTTGATGGTTGAAAGTGAAGAAGATCTGAAGATAATGGAAAAGGTGACATGCCTATGAAGATCCACACTCAATAAAAAATGAGAGTGGAAAGGCCTAAGAATAATTTTTCTTCTAAGGGAGCCTTTCCATCTCAGTTGTCGAAGAAACAGGTGAACCACCTAGTTACTCCATAATTGGGGAGAAGAGTAGATAATTTTCCTCTTAGTCCCACTAATTACTAATATATAGAGGCTTAGAGGGATTAGGATACAAGGAAATATGGTTTACCCATTGAGGAGATCTTCCATTCACTCCAGCTGATTAGGATTATTATATCAAGGTTTGGATAGGTCACGGATTCCCTTACTATCGTCTATAAAGGACAACCTCAATAATTTGAGGCTTATGTAATAGATTTAGACACCATAATTCATTATCAAAAGTGAGTGACCCCTCTATTGGATTCTCTATTGAAATTTATGGGGGTTAAAATAAGAAATGGAAATGATAGTAGTGGCCAAAGGTCATCTTAGGAGGAGTGAGTAGAATGTACCTCCTCATATATAATATTTTGTTAATTATTTCATCTTTTCATTCACTATATATATTTTTATCCTGTATTAGTCGAATATTCTTCATCTACTATTTCATCCCCAATATAAACGGTTTTATATTCCACATATATCTTAGGTACTCACTCAGATGCTAGAGATGATGGAGAAACAAGCACTTCCAATCTAGAATAGCACATGCAAGTGGTAATCTCCAACATGTATGAGGTATTTATAATACCTCCATAAGTTTCTACTTCAATTATTTTGATAATAAATTACATCTATAAATTTAAGTAGTGAAATTCATTGAATATATGACTCATCCTAATTTCAATTGGTAGATGTTACATTTACCATTACAAATTCACTCGCATGGCTATTTCCTCAATAATGCATTGACCTATGAGAATACAATCCCATGGTCTATAAATCTGAAGATATAAACCCCTTTGGGTCCCAAAGTCCATCAACATCCCAAAGTGGTTTCTTTTAAAGTAATGGAAGGTATATATCAAGATGGTTTAGACTTAATCCTTGATTTGAGTCTTGTGTCTACCAATCCTACTAGTGGAGGGAATGATTTAGGTATGATGACCAAACTAAACTGTGATGTTTTCCAACATCTACTGAACTTTATTCATGAAATGGGGTCCATTACATTACCTGAATAATTAGTTATTAAATATAAAATATTTTCAAACATATATTCCCATAACTCCATGGATGAATTTAAGAAGTTTAATAAGGATCGTGAAGGGTTTAAGTATTCTTACTTTATATTTGACTTAGCCACTTCTATATATGGTAGGATAATTTTAGGTTTTTAACTCGTTGAGATTTATCTATAGAGAATATTTCAAAAATTATTTATAAGGAGACTTGGATCTTACCTGCTCTCTTGTTATAGGTTTCACTAGATTTGGATTATAAAATGGTGAATTCTTCTAGGCTATATATGGAAGATCTGTAAGTTTCTCAATGAGTCCTTCTCTATCTGGATACTACCACTTCACAATGAAAAAAGGATATCAATGTGGGGGAGAGTCCAATACCACTGAATAATCCAGATATGATGGGGTATAGTGATACTTCTATGGTGTTGGTAAATGAGTTAGCATTGGAGACTATGATCTAGAATGATAGAGTAGAATCCCATGATACACTTTTTCCAGATGTTGTGGTTTTTATAGAGACCTAGACCATAACAATCAGTGAGTATTTATAGCACCCTCAATTTTCCTTTTGATGTTTCAGTTTATAATAGATAAGTTATATATATATATATATATATATATATTAGACTTGGTAGCACTTAACCCAAAAGCAGAGCACACTAAAAGGGTTACTGCTCCCATGCTACAATCATCAGGACATGTTGGGGATGATATTTATTTTGGACCTACCGGATCATTAATGGAAATGAAAGTGGACTCATTGAGTGAATTGGTTCATGAGTACATCTAATACCCTGAGAGTGACTCTAAACCTAACTAAGAAGTTCTCATGAGGTTTGACATCGGCTGATAGGTCACATGAGAAGATATATGGAAGTTGGTATTTCAGACCCCTTTGAAAGACCTTTCATGGAAACTTCACAAGCTTCATCACACACTTACTATAACACCCTAAGATTTTACAAAATATTTTTTCAAACAAATTTAATTTCTTCAATAGCTTTCATTTCACATAACACAGAGTTTTAAAGAAACATAATATACTATTAATATTATTATTTAAACATAATCCTTATAACCAAGATGTTAAACTTGGTAGCATGAATAAGAATAACCTCATTTTTAAAATTAAGTATTATTTTTAATATAAAGGAATAATATTTATAAAAATATACTTAATTCTTCATAAATTATTTATATGTTTCAAAAATTCAATTTTCTCAAAAAATATTTAATTTTTTTTATGAATAAATGATAAAATTAATTTTTTACCACTTTTTGAAAATTTACTTGAAAAAAGAAACATAATTATTGAAATATACATGTCAAAATTATATTTGAGTGAATTTTTGAGATTTTTTTTCAAATATTACTTTTTTGATGAATTGTAAAAATTACTTATTTTTATTAAAAACTGCCATTTATTTTAAAACATTTACAAGCTACACTTAATTTAAAGATTATTTTAAAATAACGATTTGTTCAATTATATATTTATTAATTAAATTTAAGTCATTGGAATAAATTTCATAAGGATATTTTATATTAAAATTTTCTACACTTATGAAAATTTTCTCATTGAAAACCCACTTTTCATCACATATGCAAGTTCAATTTTAAATTGTATTTTTTCACTTATATGAATGGAATTTGGAAAAAAAATAATTCCATATTTGGAATTAGAAGAATTAATATTATTTATTAAGATCAAACTATTTTTTGGTTGAAATGAATAGTAAAACTATAAAAATTAATTTTCATGACTAAGGATAAAATGGGTTTATCATGGGTCAAACTAAAAAGATAAGGGGTAAAATGACCGAGAAACTTGTCCAAATATCATTTTATATATATATTTCAACCTTTATAAGAACCCAGTTTTTTTTAGTGGTATGGAATATTTTACTTTCAATCAATTTTTAGATTAAATTCTTAATTACGGCCTAATGTGAGTACCCTTTGAATACATGGAGGTATTAGGGTTCTCCAAAACTTGTTCAGGAACCGGAACCCATATTTTGGTGGAAACAAGATGGGGAGCATGGTTAGTAATAACCATGAAACCCAATACACATGATTTGATGAAACAGTGTGAGGCTGGATAATGGGATGGTGGAGCCCACACTCTTTTACAAACCATGCAGATTGGGGAAGACACCCATGTGACACCCTCTATAGTTTTTGATAGTGGGATGAGACACAATTTTTTCATGGTTAGTAAAACCATGTAGGATGTCCCACCTTATAGAAGTGGGTTCACGGATGGTGCACAGTTTGGAAAATTGTGTGGCTAAACCGTGTGACCCAAGGATTTTTGGAGAAAATACCAATTTTCTATTAGTAAATTTTATAACCTAATTCTATTTCTCATTTCCTCGTACATATAGTATATCAATCATGAGAATATCCTTCTTGAATCCAAATCTAGTCACTTCCACTAAATCTATGTATGAGATTAGAATTAGGAGTTTTTCATCTTGTTGGATCTACATTGGTGAGTACTCCATTCCGTTTGTGTCATTATTCATTCTTCTTATTATAAGATACTATATTTAGTCACAAGATAATATTCCCTATTTTAAGTTTCTTCTCCCATTCTTCATTTTTTCTCTTGATATGAGTCGAATCTGGAGATTATACTAGATGAGTGCTCTTTTATGGACCTATGGTAGGCAGTCTTGTAATTTTACCTCAAAATAAAGGTGTTAGTATAGATGACATTATGTCGTGCACTCAATTTTTCATGCTTTACATGAGTAATGTAATTATTCCTTGATTAAAATTGGTAGGTATGACCTATGAAATTAATGAAACTATAAATAACTATTAATGGTTAAGGACCTCAAATTCAAACAACCCCTTGGGTGTGTTGTTTCATTAATTGGACCACCATGGGTGGTATTTGATTTTGGATACCTTTTAGGTGTTCCATTTATTCTTTTCCAAGGGATGACTAATAATTAATTATCAATTGTAATTGAATCAAATAAAGAAAGGTAATTGAAGGCCATGTCTCTATTAAATGGCCATGTAATTTCTTTCTTTAGCATGAGTTGCTTCTTATTTTGATAACACCCCTGTTAGATATTAATAATCTAAGCCCTCTAAGCATAGCCCTTTATTTGAGCCACCTTTTTAGGTGAGGATTAAATGAAATTATTGCAAAGATAACCATGACATAATTATATGATATTTATTGAATGTTTATTATATGTATTCGGTGATACATGAGTTCTCATTAAAACACCATGGATGGAATAATTTGGTTGTTTCACTACTTATGCCTGGGTGACACTTGGACTCCATATAAGACATCTAAGGAAGGAATAATGCGCTTTACTAATATACACCCAAGTGATACTTGGACTCCTTATATGGACTTCCAAGGATGAACTCAGAGGGGTTTTTGATTATATATTCCATGGGAGACACTTGGGATTCTTTATTGGACTACCATTGATCGAATCAAATGGAAATGATGTTATACCACACCCAAAGTGATACTTGGATTCCCATGAGGAATTCCTAGGATGAGATTGTAAGGTTCTTGGTTCTTGTAATTCTTAGAGAGATACCTAGATTCCAAATAAGGAATGAAAAGGATGGGCTCAGGTTCTCAATTAATTAATCAATGAAATGACATATATGATGCATATAACAATACAAGAACAAGCTTGGATTCATCCAGTGACTTACACTTTATTGATATCATGGTTAGTAACTTCTTAGATATATATCTTTGCGGGGTTGTTAGGCCACATGCTAGGTTCTAAAATATATTCATTGAATGATATTGATGATCAAATTAACTTGATTATAAATTGATATAGTACTGATTGTTTATTAATAGACTTTATGGCTAAGGCTGAAGCAGGCAACAGAGGATGGGTGTCTATGGGATCTTGGACCTTTATGGGTTGTTTACTATCAGTAATTCCTTAACATTTTCTGTTTCTACTTGTATATTATTATTATTATTATTATATATTCATTTACTAGATGGAATTATATATTTGGGTGTTTTCCTACCATGGTTATATCTCACACCTTGTTCTAGACGCCAATGGGTACCCGTACATAGTATATGATTGCAGGTATGGATAAGGACAAGCTCCCTGCTACTGACATTTGAATGTTGTTTTGGAGAAGGGGATCACAAGACCGAGTTGAGGCTCATGATTCTAGTTGGAATGTATTTTGGCCATTTTGGTTTTTTTCATGTATTGTATTGTAGTATGTACACCTGTTTTGGATGATTTATAGACATGGAATGATATATCATATATATATATGTGTGTGTGAGATTACTACTGGAAATGTTGTATATATCTACCTTGGATGTTTATCTCCTATCCAATTATCTATTGTCTCACTGTTTTACTACTTTAACTATTGATTATATGATTTATACCAATATGTCACACTCTAATTAGAGTTAATAGTATCCCTATAGACACAGCCTAGGCCCATGCTACTATTAGTTATCCTCTAGCATTTAAGGAGATGCACTCAAGGCCATGTGGCCAATCGGGCTCAGGGAACCATTTAGTGGCATCTAGGTTCAGGATATTAAAAAGTGGTATCAGATGGTCTTTTTTGGTTTCTTACTATTTTGAGATAATATAAAGGGATAAGAAGGAAATTGGAAGTTGGTAATGAGTTATGTCTGGGAGTAGCTAACCCACGTAAAGAAAAGGAAAAATTTCCTCGAATAGAATTTGTTCTTTAGTGGATTTTGACTATTATGGTTGATTTGATTCCACTCTTGGGTGATTCAATTGCATTGTGATATGATTTTTGATATTATTTTGGGTTATATTTTATTTTAACCTGAAGAGATGAGGGTATTCCACTTCATGCATCATTTTAGGAACATTATAGGATTCACATGCCATGCATTATGCCATGCTATATTGGATGCATGCATTACCTATTTTCATGATGTTTTGATATGTTCCATGACTGATATACCTATTGTGTGATAGATATTTTGTAAAGGGGATTCATAAAACATGGTTGGTACTTAGTTTTTTTGTCATAACCTAAGAAGTTTTTTCCTGATCAAGCTATAATGGACACCCTAATTAGTCAATTGTAGCACGTTGAGTCATGAACCATGAGTCGCATAAACATGAACATGTTATATTATGGATTAGGTGGATACCATATTTCAGTTCATAATGAGTATGGTCCCTTATGAATCAATATTGATGCAACATTTGGTTGAAATTTTTAAATAGATTTTTGATATAATGGGAATGAATATAAGAATAAAATGGAAACTAAATTGGTTATAATGGAGAACATCGCCTAGACCCAACCTTTGTAGTGGGAAGTTGGCAGTATATCTTACTTTTAAATGATCTATACATCTCCTAGACCTATCCCAATGAGCAAGTAGAGGGGTGTGTTCTCATATGGGAAGTCTTGTATCTATCCTACTTAAATATGTGGGCTTCTAGTGGATGTTGAATCTTTATCTAAGGAATGTGCTTTTCATTTATAGAGGTATGCCACCATGATTTCCTCTAGTCACATTCTCAGAAGGTGAAGACACCCATGCCATGAAGGTGGTGGGACATGAGATACTCGTATATCCTCTAGTAGTTCCAGTCGAGGAACCATTGATAGATTCAGACACAGGTTCTAAGGCACAGTTCCATGAAGGATTTATTTCATTTAGGGAGCCTCATGCCCTACCCCAACTATGGAAGAGTTGACACGTGAGTTCCATTAGTAGCACCTGCCCATGTTTTTGGGAGATTTTGGACCACAGGACATGGAGACATAGATATATTCTATGTTATCTATCTTTAAGAATCTAAATATTCCTCTTCAGATGAGGGTAAAGCTCGCTACATACATGCTACGTGATTCTGGAAAGGGATGGTGGGATGAAATTACTCAAATGTGTCACCATCGGGAGATGTCTTGGAGGGATTTCCGTATTTAATTCTTTGTTTAATTATATCCTAAGACGTTTAGGGCTGATAGAACTCGATATTTTATGTACTTGGAGTAGGGTTCATTATCATTCATTGTTTATTTGGACAATTTTACAGAGTTCTAGCACTCCTCGCCTATTCTTATGGGTGATGAGTTATCTATATCCATGAGATTTGAGGATGGTATTAGGAATGACATCTGATCATAATTTATTTTTTATGGATGACTATTGTTTCTATAATAGTGAATGATGTGCTTATCACAGAGTGAAACCTAAGAGATGCTGGCAGTGCAATCCAGGATGGTTCGACACTTAGATATGGTGCTACATCGACTGGTAGTAGGAAGCTTCATATTGAGCTTCCACATGGTGATATTAGTAGCTAGAGAACTTACTCAGGTATATATGTGAGGTACCATGAGTGAGGTAGACTGGGACATATGATACTTCAGTGCATGAGAAACTCAGTTGAGTTCTAATCCTATAGTAAGATGGGTTATTTGAATCAAATTTTTAGAAATTATCCTCCATCAGCCAGTGAGAGAGGGTCTATACAAGCTTCACATGCTAGAGGGGAATCAATATATTCTCATCAAGTGTGTAACTGCAGTACAGCTAGTTGATCTAGCCAAGGTGGTGTTAATGATCATGGTATTTATATCCCAGATTGTTAGAAACAACAAAGAGGGTCTTCTCAGGGTAGTTAGGTTGTATCACAGATTTGTAGATCAGGCCAGATATATATAGTGAAACCAACCCATGAATATCATAGTCCCAAACCTTCTACTGTGAGAGGTACTATTCTGGTATCCTCTACTTTAGCATCTTCTCTTTGTGATAGAGTAACTTCTCATGGATTTATATCTTCACCCATTGTGGAGAGCCTTGGACTCAGAATTAAGTGTTTTGATGGTGTTATGAAGCTTGAAACTCCTTCGGGGATCAAAATGAAAGGATGTACACCAGTTTAGGGAGTTCCCCCTTGAAATTAGTGGGTCTCAATTCATATGGGACCTCTTTTTCCTTGAGATTATAGGTTTTTACATCATTCTTGGAATAGAATGATTGGTTCTATTTCATTATTTTGTTGATTTATATCATTGTAGGGTAACCTTCACATCACTAGAGGGTGGAGAGTTTATTCACAAGGGTGAATGGGATGTATAGGTGTGTAAAATTGGAACCAAGCATCATGAGATTGGTGGGATGACAACATAGATTGAGAGTTTTTATCCGGATGATCAGGGAACACATCAAGCACAATTCCCTCTAGTGGTTGATCATTTCAGTGGCGTTCTGCCAATTGAATTTTCTATATTACCTCTAGTGAGAGAGGTGGAGTTATCAATCGATATAGTGTCAAGATTTACACTTTTATCCATTACTCTTTACAAGACAACTACTATTGAGATGCAATACCTCAAGAGGAAGCTAGAGGATTTCGAAGCAATGGGGTTTATCTTACCCAGTACTTCTCTATGGGGTTTGCTGGTCCTTTTTTAAAAAAAGGTGGAAAGTACCCTTAGGTTATATGTGGATTTCCTAAAATTGAACCAACTGATGGTTAAGAACTAGTATCCTCAATCATGGATAGGTGATCTATTTGATCATCCTTGAGGAGATCAGGTATTCTTGAAAGCTGATTTGATATTGGGTTGTCATACAGTGTATGTTAGACCTTCAGACTTACCTCACATAAATTTTTGTAGAAGGTGTGGTCTATATGAGTATTTGTTTAGGACATTTGGTCTTACAAACATTACAATATTTTTATGGCGATGATGAATCGATTCTACAATCCTTATTTTGATTCATTTTTCATGGTATTCATGGATAATATATTGGTGTATTCTCACACTCGACATGACCATGATAAACATTTTGATATCGTATTTGATACACTAAGATAGCATAAATTATATACTAAGATCAAGAAGTTCCACTTCCGAATGGATCAGATTCACTTCTCGGGTCACATTATTTAGAGAAAATAGTATCAGTTGACCTAGAGAAGGTGATCGTTGTAGTTTTCTTGGAGCATACCAAGAAAATATTTGATATACGAAGTTAATTAGGGATGGATGGATATTATAGGAATTTCATAAACAATTTATCACACCTAGAAGATCCACTAATGGGATTGAATAAGAAGGTTGTGAGGTTTTTATGATCAAATACCTATGAGATTTCTGTTTAAGAATTAAAAGGGAGATTGACTTCAACACCGATACTGATTTTTCTAGAGCCAGGAAGGATTTACACTATTTAATGTGATTCATAAAGTATTAGTCTAGGATCAGTTCTTATGTAGGGGATAGAGTCATGGCATATGGATCTTGACAATTGAGGCCACTTGAGAGGAATTACCCAATTCATGATCTCGAGTTAGCTATTATTGTTCATGAATTGCACGGTTAGAGAAACTAATTACTCAGAGAAAATTTTGGTGTACATAGACCACAAAATTCTCAAATAAATATTTACATAGCGTGATCTAAATTTTAGGCATCGAAGGTGGGTGGAGTACCTATAGTCTTTGGAATTTGAGTTTTATTACATGCATGGGGAAGGCAATGCAGTTACTGATGCACTAAGAAGGAGGACGTAGATACATGCATCTCAGAAGGTTAGTAGTGAGTGGAAGATTATGGATTTATTCTCTAAGATGCACTTGAATATGTAGGACAATCTAGGGAAGAATATTCTTTCATCTCTAGTTCTAACCTCTACCCTATTGAATAGAGTGAGGATGAGGCAGCTATCAAATTCTAAGGGCATAGTCCTATGGGAGAGTGTGTCAAGTGAGGACCTAACTCCTAGTTAGTCCTTAGGCGAGGATGAAATTCTGAGTATACATGGTTGTGTATGGTTTTTAATATACCTACTTAAGGAAATAATGCAGTACATTCATGCATCATCTTGGGTAGTGCATCCTAGAATTACCAAGTTGTATTTGGATTTACATCACCAATATTGGTGGTCAGGTATGAAAATAGATATAGAAAGTTTTTTCATGAGGTGTTCCACCTGTAAATAGGTGAAGGTGGGACACCAGTGACCAACCAAACCTTTACAGAAATTTCCCATTCCCAAGTTGAAATGGGATGACATTCTGATAGATTTCATGGTCGATTTTTTGAGGTCACCACGAGGCAATGATATTGTTTGGGTTGTCATTGACATACTCAAAATGGTTTATCATTTCCTACATATCCATGAGACCTTTTCAGTAGACAATCTTCATAGGTTGTATATCCATGAGATAGTATAACATCACGAGGTCCCTCATACTATCGTTTCAGAAAGGGAAACACGGTTTACATATCGGTTATAGAAAGGGTTGTATATGACATTGGGTAAATAGGTGATTATGAGAAAATAATAACACCCTCAGACTGATATCTAGTTATAATTCATGATATATGTTCTTTAGGACATACCAGGAGAATGTTTTCAAGATTTTAAGGGATATTAGGAGATACATATACCCCTGGTTGAATTTTCCTCCAAAAATAGATTTCAGGATACTATGCATATGGAACCTTATGAGGAATTGTATGGTAGGCCATGCCAATCAACACTATGATTATTAGAGGTAGGAGAGGAATCTATTCATGGACTTCATCTCATTCAAGATACCACATATTAGGTTTAGTGGATTCAAAAGTGGATGGATACTTCACCGTCTCGATAGAAATCTTATGTTGATTGCTGAAGATGGCCTCTAGAGTTCTAGGTCGAGGATGAATTATTTTTGAATGTATCGTTGAGGATGGATCATGAGAGGATCAAGATACACTACTAGAAATTTCATCTTTCCCACCGGTTTTAAATCATTGGGATATCCACTGAAACCATTGGGATAGTATTTCCTAATGGTTTCACAGCCTGTTGGTATGTGAGGCGTGGCAGTAGCTCTATACCAACGGTTCCTAGGAAACCGTTGGCATATATGGTCTGAAATTAATCTATAACAATGGTTCTACTTAAACTTTTGGTATATATATGTACCAATGGTTGATGAACCATTGGTACTGGTGAGTATACCAATGGTTTTCAGACCGTTGGTATACATTTTATTCCAACTTGTAGTATACCAACGGTTTCAGAACTGTTGGCATACCTGTATACCAATGGTTTCAGAACCGTTGGTATACTTTGTCCTGTGTAACAACAGTTTCAGAACCATTGGTATACTCTCATAACCACAGCTCTATATACCAATGGTTTGCATAACAGTTGGTATACATCTTATATCCCCAAAACTGGACAGCCTTCATGTAAACAGCCTGCATCATGCATGTGGACAACCTGCATCTATTGTGTGGTTTTGGAAATGATAAGTGCGTTTAAAGTTTGATATGTGTCTAACATTTTGGGGGAGTGATCTATAAAATGGAATAATTTATATAGAAAGAGCTTCTAAAAGGGATAATCTATGAATTCAGCAATGTGTTGGGTTGTCAAAATCAGAAATTTGTTTACAGAAAACTGAAAATCTAAAATATGTTTACAAAATCATGAATTTGTGAACTATTTTTGTAACTTGTGAACTGCTCTAAATGTTTTTAGAGCATGGTTGTAGGAAATATTAAATTAGTTTAAAAAATAAAGAACTTGTGAACTGTTTTTATAACCTGTGAACTACTCTAAAACCTTTTTGATCATGGTTGCAGAAAATCTAAAATATGTTTACAAAATCAAAAAACTTGTTAACTATTTTTGTAACCTGTGAACTACTCCAAAAGTATTATAAGAATGGTTTCATGAATATGTCATTTACAGGTTAAATGAATGTTTTTTATATTAATGAATTATTGATTCCCTACACATCTCTCATGATATTTCAAAGTGGTATCAAGAGATTCAAAATTTGTGAAGGTATGAATGTAAATCACTATCTTTGAGTGGTGTCGGCCACACCGTTCTTCTTATTGAGGCAAGGTTGACTCATACACGTCAAATATAACCCATGTATCATTTTCCTAAAGTTTCAACAGAATCTGAAAGCGTTTGGTCATTTTTCCGTATGTTAGTTGTTGTTTTCACTTAAAATGATGTCCATTTTAAACAAAAGAGAGACACTTTGAGTGGTGCCGGCCACACCGCACCTCGGATTGAAGCGAGGTTTACTCGTACACATCACAAATGACCCATGGATCGTTTACCTAAAGTATCAACACAATACGAATGCGTTTGGTCAGATTTCTGTATGCCAGTTGTTGTTTTCACTTAAAATCTTGTCCATTTCAAATAAATGTGAGATAGTTTGAGTGGTGCCGGCCACACCGGCCCTCGGATTGAAGCGGGGTTGACTTGTACAAGTCACATATGACCCATGGATCATTGTCCTAAATTTTCAATATAATATGAATGGCTTTGGTCGGTTTTCCATATGTCAGTTGTTGTATTCACTTAAAATGATGTCCTTTTGAAACAAAAGAAAGACATTGGCCACACCGCACCTCGAATTGAGGCGGGGTTGACTCGTACATGTCACATATGACCCATGGATCGTTTTCTCAAATTTTCAACAGAATCTTAATGTGTTTGGTCAGTTTTCCAAATGTCAATTGTTTTTTTCACTTAAAATGATGTTCATTTTAAACAAAAGAGAGAAACTTTGAGTGGTGTCGTCCACGCCATGATTTGGATTAAGTAAGGGTCGACTCATACACGTCACATATGACCCATGTATAGTTTTCCTAATGTTTAAACAAAATCCAAATGTGTTTGGTCATTTTTCCATATGTTAGTTGTTGTTTTCACTTAAAATGATGTCCATTTTAAACAAAAGAGAGACACTTTGAAGGTGTAAGCCACACCGTGCCTCATATTGAGGCAGGGTTGACTCTTACATGTCACAAATGACCCATGTATTGTTTAAATAAAGTACCAACACAATCCAAATGAATTTGGTTGGTATTTCGTATGCCAGTTGTTGTTTTCACTTAAAATCATGTCCATTTCAAATAAAAGTGAGACAGTTTGAGTGGTGTCGGCCACAACGTGCTTCGGATTGAGTCGGGGTTGACTCGTAAAAGTCACAAATGACCCATGGATCATTTTCCTAAAGTTTCAATAGAATCTAAATGCCTTTGGTTAGTTTTCCATTTGTCAGTTGTTGTATTCTATTAAAATGATGTCCTTTTGAAACAAAAGAGAGACACTTTGAGTGGTGCTAGCCACACCACACCTCGGATTGAGGCGGGGTTGACTCTTACACTTCACATATGACCCATGGATCATTTTCCTAAATTTTCAACAGAATTCGAATGCTTTGGGTCGGTTTCTCGTATGTCAATTGTTGTTTTCACTTAAAATGATGTTCATTTTAAACAAAAGAGAGACACTTTGAGTGGTTTCAGCCACACCATGATTTGGATTGAGGAGGGGTTGACTTGTACACATCACATATGACCCATGGATCTTTTTTCTAAAGTTTCAACAGAATCCGAATGCGTTTAGTCATTTTTTCGTATGTCACTTTTTGTTTTCACATAAAATGATGTCCAATTTAAACAAAATAGAGACACTTTAAGTGGTGTCAGCCACACCATGCCTCGTATTGAGGTGGGATTGACTCTTACACATCAAAAATGACCCATGGATCGTTTTCCTAAAGTATCAACACAATCCAAATGTGTTTGGTCAGTTTTCCGTATTCCAGTTGTCGTTTTCACTTAAAATCATGTCCATTTCAAATAAAAGTGAGACAATTTGAGTGGTGTCAGCCACACCGGCCCTCAGATTGAGGAGGGTTTGACTCTTACAAGTCACATATGACCCATGGTTAGTTTTCCTAAAGTTTCAATGGAATCCTAATGCCTTTGGTCGGTTTTCCGTATGTCAGTTGTTGTATTCACTTAAAATGATGTCCTTTTGAAACAAAAGAGATACACTTTGAGTGCTGCTGACCACACCAACCATTGTATTGAGTCGGAGTTGACTCGTACATGTCACATATGACCCATGTATCATTGTACTAAATTTTTAATAGAATATGAATGTGTTTGGTCGGTTTTTCGTATGTCAATTGTTGTTTTCACCAAAAATGATGTTCATTTTAAACAAAAGAGAGACAATTTGAGTGGTTTCAGCCACACCGTGATTTGAATTGAGGAAATGTTGACTCGTACACGTCATATATGACCCATGTATTTTTTTCCTAAATTTTCTATAGAATCTGAACGCATTTGGTCTTTTTTCCAAATGTCAGTTGTTGTTTTCACTTAAAATGATGTCCATTTTAAACAAAAGAGAGACACTTTGAATGGGGTCGGACACACCACTCCTCGGATTGAGGCGGGGTTGACTCTTACATGTCACAAATGACTCATGGATCATTTTCCTAAATTATCAACCCAATCCTAATGTATTTGGTTGGTTTTCCATATGTCAGTTGTTGTTTTCGCTTAAAATTGTGTCCATTTCAAATAAAAGTGAGACAGTTTGAGTGGTGCCGAAAAAACCGGCCCTCGGATTGAGGCGAAGCTGACTCATACAAGTCACATATGATCAATGTATCATTTCCTAAAGTTTCAATAGAATCTGAATGCCTTTGGTCAGTTTTCTTTATGTCAGTTGTTGTATTCACTTAAAATGGTGTCCTTTTGAAACAAAAGAGAGACACTTTGAGTGGTGCCAGCCACACCACACCTCGAATTGAGGCGGGGTTGACTTTTACACATCACATATGACCCATGGATCATTGTACTAAATTTTCAACAGAATCCAAATGTGTTTGGTTAGTTTTCCGTATTTCGATTGTAGTTTTCACTTAAAATGATGTTCATTTTAAACAAAAGAGAGGCACTTTGAGTGGTTCCGGCCACACCGCACTTTGGATTGAGGTGGGGTTGACTCATACACGTCACATATGACCCATGTATCATTTTCTTAATGTTTCAACAGAATCCGAAACCGTTTGGTCAGTTTTTCGTATGTCAGTTGTTGTTTTCACTTAAAATGATGTCCATTTTAAACAAAAGAGAGACACTTTGAGTGGTGTTGGTCAAACCGTGCCTCGGATTGAGGTGGGGTTGACTCGTACATGTCAAAAATGACCCATGGATCGTTTTCATAATGTATCAACACAATATGAATGTGTTTGGTCAGTTTTCCGTATGCCATTTGTTGTTTTTACATAAAATCATTTCCATTTCAAATAAAATTGAGACATTTTGGGTTGTTATGGCCACACTGACCCTCATATTGAGGCAGGGTTGACTTTTACAAGTCACATATGACCCATGGATAGTTTTCCTAAGGTTTCAACAGAATCAGAATGCCTTTGGTCAATTTTCCGTATGTCAGTTGTTGTATTCACTTAAAATGATGTCCTTTAGAAACAAAAGAGAGATACTTGTATTGGTTATGGCCACACCGCGCCTTGGATTAATGTGGGGTTTACTTTTACACGTCACATATGACCCATGTATCGTTGTCCTAAATTTTCAACTGAATCCGAATGCGTTTAGTCAGTTTTCCGTATGTCAATTGTTGTTTTCACTTAAAATGATTTTCATTTTTAACAAAAGAGAGACATTTTGAGTTTTGTTGGCCACACCGTGCATCGGATTGAGGCGAGGTTAACTCGTACACGTCACATATGACCCATGGATTGTTTTATTAAAGTTTCAACAGAATCTGAATGTGTTTTGTCAGTTTTCCGTATATCAGTTGTTGTTTTCACTTATAATGATGTCCATTTTAAACAAAAGAGAGACACTTTGAGTGGTGTCGGCCACACCGCGCCTCAGATTGAAGAGGGGTTGACTCATACACGTCACAAATGACCCATAGATCGTTTTCCTAAAGTATAAACCTAATCTGAATGTGTTTGGTTAGTTTTTCGTATACCAGTTGTTGTTTTCACTTAAAATCATGTAAATTTCAAATAAAATTGAGATGGTTTGAGTAGTGCCGACCACACCGGCCCTAAGATTGTGGCGGGGTTGACTCGTGAAAATCACATATGACCCACGAATTGTTTTCCTAAAGTTTCAATAGAATCTGAATGCCTTTGGTTGGTTTTCCGTATGTCAGTTTTTGTATTCACTTAAAATGATATCCTTTTGAAACAAAATAGAGACACTTTGAGTTGTAACGGCCACATCGTGCCTCATACTGATGTGGGGTTGACTCGTACACATCACAAATGACTCATGGATCATTGTGCTAAATTATCAACACAATCCGAATCTGTTTGGTCGGTTTTCCATATGTTAGTTGTTTTTTTCATTTAAAATGTTGTCCATTTCAAATAAAAGTGAGACACTTTGAGTGGTATCGGTCACACCGTGCCTCGGTTTGAGGCGGGTTTGACTCTTACACGTCACTTGGGAACTTTGAGTGCCATCAAGTGTGGATTGAAGATTCGGGTGAGTCTAATCCTCTTCTTGATTTCCCTTTTCGATTAGGGTTTTCACTCTTCTCTAATCTTCTTCCGAAGCTCTAAAACCCTCTTTTCCGTTGGGAGTAAGGGTGAATCTTGAAGAGAGCTTAGATTGGGATCTGGGGTCCCGGGAGGAGGGTTGGGGGGGATGTCCGAGTCCAAGGAGGAGGGTGGGGGGTTGTCCAGGGGGCTATCCGGGGTCCAGGGAGAAGGGTGGGGGTTGTCCGGGGTCCAGGAAGGAGGGTGGGTAATGTATCTAAAACTCTATCTAGGTATCATACATCAAATTTCGAAAATACTGCGAACCGCCATGGGGTGTCGTCTTGGATCAGGGCCAAATCACGACATTACCGCGGCGTGATCGCGGCGTGACCGCGGCGTGACCACGGCGTGACCACGGCGTGTTGTCCTGGTCCAGCAACATCCGCAGGGCAGCATCTTCCGGCCAGGAGCGAAGGGAGTGGGAGGAGGCGGGGTAACATTTTGTTCATCACCTCCCTCCCCATTAAATTAAGAGTGGGTAATGTATCTAAAACTCCATCTAGGTATCATAAATCAAATTCCGACAGGACTACGAACTACCGCGGGGTGTCATCCTGGAGCAAGGCCAAATCACGGCATTACCGCGGCGTGATCGTGGTGTGACCGCGGCGTGACCGTGACATGTTGGCCCTGTCTGGCGACATCCATAGGGCAGCATCTTCTGGCTAGGAGCGAAGGGAGTGGGAGGAAGCGGGGAAACATTCTGGTCATCGCCTCCCTCCCCATTAACTATGGGTAAGTATTGTATCTAAAACTCTATCTAGGTATCATAAATTGAATTCCGATAGGACTGTGAACCACCGCGGGGTGTCATCCTGAAGCAGGGCCAAATCACAGCGTGACTGCGGCATGATCGCAGCGTGATCGCGGCATGATTGTGGCGTGACCACAGCGTGACCACGGCATGTTGGTCCGGTCCAGCGACATCTGCGGGGCAGCATCTTCTAGCCAGGAGTGAAGGGAGCGGGAGGAAGTGGGGCAACATTCCGACCGTCACCTACCTCCCCATTAACTATGGGTTTTTAATGTATCTAAAAATCTATCTAGGTATCATACATCAAATTCTGACAAGACTGTGGACTGTCATGGGGTGTTGTCCTGGAGTAGGGCCAAACCACAGTGTAACCACGGCGTGACTGTGATGTGACAGCGGCATGACCGCGACATGACCGCGGCGTGTTGGCCCGGTCCAGTAACATCTGCGGGGCAGCATCTTCTGTATAGGATTCCAAATAAATCCTATGTAGTTGTCCTTCACATTATAGAAACCGATCTTATGTTATAAAAAACAAACTCTTGATTTCGGATTGTGGTAAGATAAAGATATATATTTTATATTCATTGTTTTTAAAATTGGTTTTATTATAAAAACATGACTTTATTTATCAAATGATACAATTATATTAAAGACAACTTATTCAAGATTTGCAATTCAATATAATTAAGCAGAATTAAGAAAGAAGCTAAATTCAATTTAAATCATTCTTAAATTAAAAAGGCTACGAGAGGGACTCTACCTCAAGGTGGAACCAAGCCGTCCACTTCGGCTCTTGGAGCTTTATAACTAAAAGTTGCTACTCCCCCACTAGGTATACGCACCTTCACACACATGCAAGGACACCTAGACCCTATGCACACACTCTCATGGCCATGAGCATATGCAAGGGGATCCTTACACATATGCTTATATGCATATACCAGTCTCCACTCACCTGTGTATGCATTTTTATATATATACATGGGCACACCTAGCCCCATACGTTTATAATCATTTCCATGGTTGACTATACACGTAACGGGGGAACCCACATACATATACTTACTTACCTATGCACACACAGGCGAGTCACCCTTGACTTGGTCACTCGAAACCAACAAGCAGGGATCAACGCACTAC
This sequence comes from Viscum album, assembly GCA_963277665.1. NCBI lineage: Eukaryota > Viridiplantae > Streptophyta > Magnoliopsida > Santalales > Viscaceae > Viscum > Viscum album. Next base: position 1,916,171,832 of record OY728155.1, read on the forward strand.
ACAAAGGATATTAATAACCTTAAAACACTTAAAGGACCCTATATAACCAGAGAAAAACCAACCAACATCATTAAATCGTTACCTCGATTGGTGAGAACCAAATCCACCCGAACCAACAAGAAACGATCCAACGCCCTACCAAAAACATAATATGGAGTAAAAAACATTGAAATCCCCAAAATATATATTGTGTGAGACAAGTAGTAATCATAGAATCTTACCTCGGATAAAAGCTGGCGGACTGAAACAATTTGAACCCCTTCTGGCCACCTTCGTAGAATATAACTACTCCCTATCTATAGAAACCAGTAAAAGACCTAAGTGGCCAATGCGATAAAGAAAATAAAATAAAAACTAAACTAAAACATACCTGTCTCCTGTGACTATACATGTCACCGCCCAACATATAAGAACCACAACACCACATGGTTCAAATCATGTTCTTGAATCAAGGGGGAAACAAATCCGTATTTCAAAATGATACTATCAAAAAGTACATTCCTATTAATTAAAAATTAATCTTCCTATAAATGGTATGTAATTAGTTTAGCTCGAGTTTCATCTTAGTTTGGTTTTGTTCAATACAAGTTTTTTTGGGAAATTACATGGATACACCATTACTAAAGGGTCAAGATAGGTTGTGGTGTAAAGTTATTGTGGAATGGAAGGATGAAAACATTATTAGAAGTGATTCCAACTAATCTTCAATGACCAAAACTTCCTAGATGAGCTTAAACAAGCTAGATCTTGAGATCTCTTGGATATTGAGTTGGAAAAATTATTAGTGATTGAATATGAATCAACATTCACTAATCTGTTAAGTATATATCAAATCATATGATTAATATAAGGCTTAAGTCATGAATATTTTTGATGAAGCTATGACTAATGATGTGATCATGGACCAGTCTTCTAATTTTTCTCACCTATATATTTGTGGTTAGTATGATGTCTTTGGAAAATATAGGTTTTACATGAACATGGAAGGGGAGTTATTTAATTCCTCATTCCGGTGGAGGGAATATATCATTTAGCAGTTAGAAGATAAAGTATAAGCACCTCCATGGGTGATCAACCATTACCTAAATTAATTATTTCATTAAATAAGAATTCTTATGCATATAAAGACAGTATTAAGAGCCTCGATAGACCCTTAAACACTAACTTGATTATTCGATCATAGATTTCCAAGGGATTGATTATAACTATGTTCCATGGGAGTTATGGAGTCTAAGGACGGTAAATGAAAGTAAATAGATTAACATAATAGACCTATAGATATGGTGTTCACAAGCCTCTGAGGTTTAGATAAAAAAAATTAGTGATTATATGGAAATGAAATCACCCTGTCACTAGGTCTCCAAGTGGATAAGATATCGATTGGGATATGAGTGTTCTAACATATGTCTTATAATTTGGATGATATGTGTATGGAATGGATGAGGGTTTAGATCAAGTAAAATATTCCTAATAGGATTGGGCCTTATGGTGATAGATTTGGAAATTGTAGGTCTAGTGTTTGATGAGGAAATAATTATGAGGATGGATTGGGCCTTATCTAGGTATCATACATCAAATTCCGACAGGACTGCGAACCGTCGCGGGGTGTCGTCCAGGAGCAGGTCCAAATCACGGCGTGACCGCAGCGTGACCGCGGCGTGACCGCGGCATGACCACAGCCTGACTGTAGTGTGACCGCAGAATGTTGGCCCGGTCCAGCAACATCTGCGGGGCAGCATCTTCCGGCCAGGAGTGAAGGGAGTGGGAGGAGGCGGGGCAACATTCTGTCTATCACCTCCCTCAAGGGGGAAACAGTTCCATTTAAGAACCACACCGCCCCATGGGTCAAATCATGTTCATGCAAGCAAGGGGGAAACAGTTCCATTTAATAATCTCTTCATTTTTCATTATGTTCTTTATATAGCATGTTGTTGGAAACACAATACTAGTATACTTATCCATATAATATGCACCTATTCTACATTAGTTGAGTGAAGATTGTGCACATAACCCTGGTAGAACCTTGTCGTGTCGCACCGCGATACGAGATTGACTACAAAACCATGCGTATATTTAAGTAGTCAAACATCAAAAAATCCCAAACCAAAATTAGGAAACAATTCTAATAGCATATAATGTATTGAAGGAATTAGAGGGCCTTATCTGAGGTTCTATGTTATTGGGTTTGCAAGTTCCATCACATTCTGTAACAAATGGGGTCGATGAATAAAATGGATAGAAAATAATGAGAGAGAATAATTTATTAGATAAAATAGTTGTCTGGAAGTTTTTTTTAATGAGGGAATGAAATGACAGATAATGACATCCCAAGTCATCCAATGTCCTATTTCCTTGACCATCTAAATTAGGTTTGTAAATAACCTTGAGAGCTCGAAATGTAATTGGACTCTCTTAACAAATACTTGAATTCAGTTTGGATTTTTTCAAGCTCAATCTGTGAGTAGTGAATCCAAATTCAATGTTATAAAAACACAATCAAGTCGGTCGCAAAGGCTAATCAACCATCTAATATTTTAACATGTTATTTTTATTCAATATATGTGTATTTGATTTCAAGCTCGAGCTCGAATTCAAGTAGGATATTGTAATTAAAATTATGATAAAACATCTTAATCAAAATAAGTCGAGCCTAATTGAGTAGCTCGATCAAGCTCGAGTTCGAGCTGGTAAATTGATGCTTGATCGAGCACTGAGTATAATAAAACCATTTCATTTCACCATAACTCAAACATTCCATTAATTTCCATTCCATTGTATAAAATCTCTTAAACATAAATCAAGGTAATATGGGAGTCATGGAGACATACCCATAAACAGAATGTGGAAATCTCTGTGACATCTGAGGCATCTATCCAAAACATCCCTGGTGAGTTTAGAGGGTTCTCCCCCACAAGGAACACTGTTGAGTTTCTGTAGCATCCAGGAGCTCTGCACACATTATCCCATCTTCAGGGACACCTATCGTGACCTATAATGATCATTTCAAATATAATAGAAATGATCTTTGCAGATTAAATAACACTAAATGAACAACAAATTCATTATTTTATAGCATAAAAAATGTAGATACCAAAACTGTAGGGAAAAAGCAGACATTGCACCCATTACAGTAGTACCAATAGAAGAAGAAGCTCCCCAAAGCCAAGGCTGAGACCTCCCAATCAGCTGAAGCTGAAAGCCACCCATATTAGACTCCACTGTAGCTACTATAGCTCTTGGGGGGAAGGGTTCGGCCCCGAAAATATTATTACCCAGGTGGGAGGAGAGGGAGCTGAGAGAGGGGGATGTCCCGCGGGGATGTTCGGCCATGGGGGGGTCTCGTGCGCAACTGGAGAGGGTGTCAGGGGATGTCAGAGGAGGATATTGATATCGGATGTCACCAAGAGAGGGAGACGAGAGGGGAGGGGGAACATCGCTGGCATCCGAGAGGGGAGGGGGATGTCATCCTCAAAGAAGGAGCTGAGAGGGGAAGGGGAATGTCGCTGAAGGAGAGGGAGGAGGCCGAGAGGCGGAGGCCGAGGCAGAGGCCGGGAGGCGGAGGCCGAGGCTGGCAGGAGGTCGAGGTCAGGGAGGGGAGGAGTGCAAGGGGATGAAATTTCTCGAGGGAGGGAGCCCTAATTTGGGTATAATTTTTTCCAATGGTTAATAAAAACTGTGGGTAATACATCTATTTCCCAAAAAATTTCTTAAATTTTTGGGAAAACCAACTATAAAACAGCCTATGTCTTCCCAACAGGTTTTCTAAATCGTTGGGAACAAAGTGTTGGTATAGGCTCTATTTCCAATAGTGAGATAGAGTAAGACTTCTCCATGATATTTTAGGACCTTTTAGATTTAGGAGAGAGTCATTATGGTAGCCTATCGGTTGCAGTTTCCTCAGAGGTACTGATTCATTCATGAAGTCTTCCATTTATCTCATCTACGACATTTCCATTAAGACCTATCTTAGGATTTTTATCCTAATTAGTTTGAGTTATAGGTGTATTCATCATTAAAGTATCATCATATTCGTATTGTGGATCATAGATTGAAGTTTCTCTAAGGTCAATCAATTCAACTAGTATAGGTTCTATGATAGCACGTTTATGTACCGGAAGAGACCTGGGAGTGGGAGACCAATTTATGAGCATAGTGGTTGGAGTTGTTCATAGCTGAACCTTCACCACCCTTAGAAGGGAAATTTTGGAGATTAATTTCTTTAAGGGGGAATTTTGTAAGAATACGGTTCTTATTAAAGGTATATAATCTTATTCTTTCTATAAATTTTTAGTTTAAGTGCATAATTATGGCCTAAAGTGAGTACCCTTTGAGGTCATGGAGGTATCAGGGGTGTCTGGGGCATGTTCGGGGATTAGAACACAAATTTTGGAGGAAAAAAACTAGGGTGCATAGTTATTAGTAAATTTTTGACCTAATCTACATGGTTTTATGAAATCTTGTGAGGTAGGATAGTGGGTTGTATGAACCTTAAATATTTGAAAAACCATGTGGATTATGGGGCATGCCTGTGCGACACTCTTTACGGTTTTTTATAGTGGGATGAGATGCGGTTTTTGAATGGTTAGTCAAATTGTTCATAAAAACCATACTGGGGGATTTCATACAACAGTGGGAACATGGTTGGAACACAGTTTGGATAACCATGTAGCCAAACCATGTGACCTATGTATTTTTGAGGAAATTACCAATTTTCACTTACTAAATGTTATAAAATAGTTATATTTCTCATTACCTCCTAAAAATAGCATCCCAATCATGAGAAGCACCTTCTTGAATCCAAATCTCTATCTGAGATCGAAATAAAGAGTAATTTGTCTCACTGGATCCACATCATTGAGTAATCAATTCCTTTTTTTCATTCTTCATTATTATTGGTATCAGTTATGCTATTTATGTGAAAGTTAACATGCCTTATTTTAAGGTTTTTAATTCATTCTTCATTTTTCTCCCAATCTGATCCAAATCAAGAGATTATACATGATGACTACTCTTATATGGACCTACGGTATGTGGTCTCATTATTTTCCCACAAATTCAAGGTGTTTATATATATGTAGTTTTTTTGTGTGCTCATTTTTTCAGAGCATCTCCTATGAAATGGTATGTAATCATTAATTAAAATTGATAGGTATTTCCTATGTAATTAATGAAACCATTGATAATGATTAATGATTAAGGACATTGAATTCAACCCCCCTAGGTGTGTTTAATTAATTGCACCACTATGGGTGGAATTTGATTCTGGATACCTTTTATGTGTGTTGTTTACCCCTTTCCAAGGTATGTTTAATAATGAAGTGTCAATTGAAATTGAATCAATTAAAGAAATGGAATGTAATACCATGTACATTGGCTACGGCTATGTAATTTCTTACTTAATCATGTGTTTATTATTATTTTTATAATTAACACATTAGATAATTAATAGGTTAAGCCTTCTAATCTTTCCCTTGAATTGATCTACCTTATGAGGTGAGGTTTAAGTGAAATGACCATGTACATGACATTGAAATAATTAAATGATATTGATTGAATGTTTATTATTTACCTTGGGTGATACAAGGTTACTCATATGAATTCCATGTATGGACTCATTTATTTATTTTTGTACTTATGCTCGAGTGACACTTGGACTCCTTAGAGGACTGCCAAGGATAGACTCGTGGGATTTATTGATATATACCCAATGGATAATTGGACTCCTTATATGGAAAACCAAGGATATAATCAAAGGGATTACTGATTATATATGTCATGGGTGACACATGGTATTCCTTAATGGACCGCCAAGGAGGGACTCAAATGGAAATGATGTTATACCACACCTAGATCGATACCAGGAATCACATGAGGAATGCCTAGGACGGGCATGTAAGGTACTTGGTTCCTATTATTCCAAGAGAGATACCTGGATTCCAAATAAGGAATGATAAATATGGGATCAGGTTCATGATTAATTAATGAATCAAACGATTTATATGATGTATCTTGCAAACAAAGAACAAGCTTGGATTCAGTCAGTGACTTACACTTTATTGATGGAATGGTTAGGCACTTCTTAGTAAAATATCATTAAGGGGGATGGTGCACCATGTTATAGGTTCTAAGACTGATTCATGGAATTATATTGATGATTAAATGAACTTGATTATAAATTGACATAATAATAACTATTTATTCATATACTTTTTGGCTATGGCTGAAGAAAGTAATATAGGACGGGCATCCATGGGAGCCCAGACCTTTATGGGTGGTTTACTATCAGTTATTCCTTTACATATTATATTACTTCCTACATAATTTTTTTATTATATATTCACTGACAGGATGTAATTATACCATTGGGTGTTTTCCTACTAGGATTTTATCTCACACCCTATTCGGGCCACTGATGGGTACCCAGATAGACAATATGATTACAGGTATAGATAAGGGAAAGTTCTATACTACTGATATTTGAATACTACTTAAAGGAAGGGAGAACAGGACCAAGCTAAAGATTTTGATTCTAGATAGGATATTAATTGTTCTTTTTTGGTATTTTTATCATGTATTTTATTGTTGTATGTGCACCGGTTTTGACTACTTTGTACACATGACATGACACATCATTTCTATATGAGATTACTTTTGGAATTATTGTATATATTTTTCTATGATGTTTATATCCAAATAAATTATCTATTGTATGATAGTACTACTAATTTTGCTATTTATTTTATTATTTCTACCATTATTTCACACTCTGAGAAGACAGAATAGTCTCTCCAAAGACACACCCCAGGCCCTCACTGCTAGTCGAAAGCCTCTAGCGTGTGGGTAGATGTACTTGAGGTCATGTGGTCAACTAGGATCGGAGAACCTTTCAGTGGAATCTAGTTTTAAGATGTTACAACATTATCTCATCAATTTTTTGTTAATGAACCATTTTGGTTTCTTTTATAATGTTTAAAACATCTTTATACCTTTTTATTTTCAAAAATTTCATGTGTGTCCTCTCCTCCACTTATAAAAGGGAACACCCTCTAATATCCTCTACACACTTCCAAAACCATTTGGTTGGGATAATACCTACCCAAATCCCTTAATTAATTAACTATGCACATCGTGGAGTCCTTATTTTTATTATTAACCCCTCATAAGAAGGATTTGGTTTAAAGTAGTTTTCCAAAGAAGAGTTATAGTTCCTAACCATGTGTTCTTATTTTATTTCTTCCACTAAATCCTTCAAAATATTCTTAAAAAATGATGAAATAATAACATAATTATATCCCATATACATATATATTATTATTTTAATGTTATTACCTATATCTATCTACTCTTTTATCGAGTGGGAAACAAAACCGTTGATCATGTGTACGGCGGACTACCGCTTTGCGAACCGATGTAATTTGTTTCCCATAAACGCCTCTCATGGCTAGAGATAATTATGGATTTACTATTTATATATGATATTAATGAAGTTATTATACTTATGATTTTATAATATCACATCTACCTTCTTACCTTCCAATCTATTGGGAAATGATAATGTCGCTCGTGTGTATGTGTAGATTACCACCTCCACAAAGTGAAGTGATATGTTTTTCATTTTATTCTGACTTGCATGGTAATTAGGATATATTAAATGAATATATATGATTTATATGATATAATAATAATTTTTAAAGGTTAATTAATATTTAATTTTCTTTTTTCCTATCCATCTAGAAAATTGAAACAACATTCATGCGTACATATGGTCTACCGTCTCCATGAATGGTGTAATTCATTTTCTATATCTAAATTTAATGGATTACTATAAATACATATAAAATGAATATATATTATACTTAATCACATTTAAAATTTTTTATATTATTGAACCATGGTCAAAGTAAAATTAATGAAAATACCAAACCAACTCATTCATGAAAAATGAAGGAGTTATTACCTGAAACATGACTTTAATAAGGAATTTTTAATAAAAGGGTAATAAAAGGTCAAAACTAAATCATATATGGTATATTATATATAATTATGGTTCTATAATATATTCATAATAAACCTATATTTATTATATAATATTTTTTAAAGTGTACAAAGGAATTTTAGACTTAAGGTAAAGGAATGTTTTCTCAAATTACCTTCTTGGGACATATGTTATATTATGAACCTATCTTATTTTATGAGTTGTGTATACGTACACTTTTACATGTTATGTCATGAATTTATTTATTATCATTATATTTAAATTTTCATTTAAATTTATTATTTCATGGTTCTTATGATCCAAAAGGTTCCAAAGCTGGTAAGGAATTTTTCTTTCACTTTTATCTCTATGAGGAACATGTCATATTCACCACTTTTTTTGGTGTATATACTACCCATTAATGTATTTTATAGTTATTATTATGAATTTAATAGTTATTAATATATCCATATATGTTTACTTATTTCATGGGGATTATGATTCAAAATTTACCAATGTTTTATATGTTTTTATGTTACACTCCAATTTTTTTTTGAGATTGTTTATGATTACGCTTCTAATAATGAAATATTATGATCTAACTATAAAAAAATCATGAATGTTATTATCCTGTGTTTATTTATTTATATTAAATGACTTTTTCATTTTACTCTATTTAATTACTAAAGATACCAAAAGAATGTTTCTAAGAAAAATTGACTTTATTTCTCTCTTCAATCGAAATCATTTTTCTTCAAAGTCCTTGTTTTCTAAAAATGTGTTAATAGATTTTTTTACTATTATCCAATGATTTTTCAAAGATATTTTTACCCACTTTTTACTATTACAAAATGTTTCAAAATTAATTTTTTATCAATTTCCAAATGAGGCACTTTTGAATTTTTACCAAAAATGAGAAAAGAATATTTGTTTTAACATACACAGTATACAAAAATTCACCATTATGACCACTAAATTATTTTAATATTCATCCACAAGTGTTCATTTTTTTAATGAAAAATTTTTCATTAATATTTTTGAAATTTTATGTCTTAAAAAGGTTCTCTCTAGGAGAAAAGGATAGTTTTCTCAATAAATTTTCTATGTGATTTTTCAAAATCATTTCCCATCTAAGATGATATCATTTGATGATATTTAAGATTTACTGGGGATATGATCCAAAGATATCATCCTTATTATTTCTCTATATGGTTTATATTTATGATAACATGATATTTTTGAAACCCATTGTTTATCCATAGGTTCTTCTATGATGAAATGCTTATAAAACCCATTTCTTTTAATTATTTAATTTATGATTAATGTTTTATGATTTTTTGTAAAATAAATGTATGGATTATGTGATTAGTGGAACCTATATCTCCCTCCAATTAATTGGGTAATGATTAATGTTCTATAAGTTCCAAGGTTTCACCTAAGGTTATCTAAATCATGAAAAATAGGGCATACAAAAGGTTATCACAAGCCCTAAAAAAGGTTACAAGTATGGTAATCACAAGCCCAAAGTAGGTGCATAGTTCCTTAGCCCAATACTGACATGTTATGAATTTCATGGCAGGTACCCTTGGTGTAAAGTCCTCAAGGCTTATATGTATTCCAAAAATCAATGTCTTATGAAAATGTTATGATGTCATAGGCCTTGTTCTTCGATTCCTTTTTTATTCATGTCTTATAAAATTCCAAGATTTATTCCATGACTCAATTTTATGATCTAAAATATGAAGCGTATACTTTTCAAATGTTATTCTCATGTTCCCATACCCTTAAATTCATGTTATATTTATATCTCCATTTCTTACCCTTACTAGTCATATGATTCCATTATTTATTTTGTTTCCCTTCCCAAAGTTATGAGGAAAGTTATTGTGTATGATATGTATAATATGGGTAATAGTTATGAAGAACTTAGTGGGAGACATTTTTGTTCAATTATGAACCACTTTTTTATGTATCCTTGTTTCCAAAGGCACTAGATGCATACAATTATGGTATATATTGTTATGTTATGTAATGAATATTCATATATTAAGATGTGATATATATGTATGATAAGTGTGGGTATTTATAGTTTATATATAAGAACGGTTTAGTTAACATTTGAAAACTAGGATGATAAAAATTCAGTAATATCCCAAAGGATGTCTCTAAGGATAATTCAAATCATAGGAAAATGTCTTGGAATTTTGGTGAAGGATAGAGTGAGTGGTTTACAAGAAATTACATCTTTTTCTTGACAATACAAACAGATGTGGTTATAGCACAATTATTCCTTGGGTAATAACTCTATAAATGTAACATTTATCTAGACTCGATCATCGCCAAGTGTACAACAACAGGCATTGCTGCACACTTGGTTTGAAACTCCTAGGGGATATTCTTTGGAAATTCAAAAACTCTTTACTAACCATTGTGGTGGATTTTTATAGATGATGACTATGAATTATCGAGGTTAAACCTAAAATTTCATATATTGAAAATAATTTTTCATGATTTAGACATTCTATAAATAAATTTTCATGATTATGTATTTTATTACTATGATTATTGTTGATCACACTATACTTTTTTGTTTTAGTTGATGGTTGGAACTAGGATGAATCATGTTAACGCTCAATGTGATGGATAGTTTGATGATTATGATCAAGAAAATTGGACTATGACTAGAGAGAAATGGATTTTGATTACTCCTAATCATCTATCATGATATACAATTAAGAACATTAACTTTGGTGAGATTAATAATGCATCAAACAAGAGGAAGATGAACTTCTATGAAAGTTCTTGTGGTAATAAATATAGAGATAATAATATTTATCTTCCTATATGTCAAAAAGAATGATATAGAGCTACAAAAGAAGGTTAGATAGGTTATTAAGTTTAACCATGATTAGGATGGAAAAATAAGGTTCTGGAATCATGTATGTGTTCCATTAATACATGATTTATAGAACTATCTATTAGAGTATTCTCATAGTTATACATTATTTATTCATCATAGAAGAACAAAGATGTATAGGGATTTGAAATAGTATTTATGGTTAGTTATAAAAAATAGTGGTATTGCAAAGTTTGTATCTCGATGTTTGGTATGTAAAAAATTTAAGTCTGAGATACAAAATTCTAAGGGGATGTTATAACCATTACCCACACCAGAATGGAAATGGGAAAAGATCACTATGGATTTTATCATCTAAATCCAAAAAACATCTAAGGGAATAATTCTACATGGGCTGTATTTCATTTGTCTAAAAATTCATCACACTTAATTGATATCAGAGAATATTTTTCTCTATATTATATTTCTAGTATATATATTATGTAAGTGGTAAGGTTTAATGTAGTACCATATTCCATTATATCTTATTGAGATCCAAGGTTTACCTCAAAATTCTGTTAAAATAATCAGTAATCTCTTGATATAAAATTGAGTTTTAGCATTGAGTATCATCCTCAAATAGATTTTTAGTCTAATAGAACAATTAAAACACTAATTTATATGATAATATCTTATTATATGTATTTAAAATGTGGTTAGTATCAATACTTTCATCTAGTTGAATTTTCATACAATAATATCTTTCACTCGAGCATTTAGAGGGATCCTTATGAATCCATCTATGAAAATATGTGTAGAACTCCAACTTACTATGATGAAGTTTGAGAAAGTAATATTTTGGGACCTCATATAGCTAGAAAAATAACAAAAAAATTTATATCCATTTAGTATCGCATAAGAGAAGTGCAAAGTTGGTAAAAAAAGTTAGGCTGATAATCGTCAGTGTGATCTGGAATTTGAAGTTGGTAACAAGGTGATTCTAAGAATTTTTCCAAGGAACAAGGTGATGAGTTCTTGAAATAAGGAAAAAAATAAACTTTTGGTATATCTATCCCTTTGAAATTATTGATCGTATCGGGATGGTATCTTATCGATTTGCGCTACCACCAAACCTCTATCAAGTCCACAATGTGCTCTATGCATCTGTCATGAGGAAGTACATAATTGATCCTTCGCATGTACGGAACTCGGAGGTCATACCATTGGAACATGATATTTCCTATGAAGAATAATTGGTTTAGATTCTAGATCATAGAAAAAATTCACTATGAAACAATACCACTCACCTAGTTAAGGTTTTTTTGTGAAATAGCCAATTTGAAGAAGCTATGTTGGAACTTGAGGATACGATGGGGATGAAATATCATAATTTTTTATATTGGAGTGAAAAAATAGGGAAAAATTAATTTTAAGGGGGGTAGAATATAACACCATAAGTTTTTATGAAATATTTTTTTCAAATAAATTTAATTTCTTTGACAGATTGTGTTGCACCCAACACCATGTTTTAACGGACCACAATATACTATTAATATTATTATTTAAACATGACTGTTATAACCTATCCATTAAACATGGAAGGATGAAAAGGAATAACCACATTTTAAAATTTAATTATAATTTATTTATATAAAGAAATCATATTGATATAAAATTGATTAATTTTAAGTATACTCTTTATATGTTTCAAAAATACTATTTTCTCAAAACAAATTATCGCTTTTTGGTAACAAAAAATTAAATTCATTTTTCAAAATTTTACAAAATTTATTTTATAAAATAAAAATAATTTTTTAAATCTACATATGAAAATAATATTTGTGTTATTTTTTGAAAATTTTCTTCATAGATTAATTTTTTGATGAATAATAAAAAATATTGTTTTTTATTAAAAGCTACTTTTTATTTTAAATAATTTACAACATCCATTTTCCTTTATGATGTTTATAAAAGTAGAATTATTTTAATAATATATTTATTAATCTAATTTATGTCATTATAATCAGTTTCATATTGAATTTTGATATTAGAACATTCTATACTGATGAAAATTTTCTCTTTAGAAAACTGTTTTTCCATCACATCTTCAGGTTTAATTTTAACTTGAATTTTTACACTTCTGTTATTGATTTTTTTTAAATAGATTTCATATTTTGAATCATAATAATTAATATTATATAATAATTTGGGTTTATGTTTATTATAAGATTAATAGTTAAAATAGTGAAAATTAAATACCATAGTTAAGGTTAAAACAGATTTAACAGGGGTTAAAATAAAAGGATAAGGAGTAAACTAATGAATAAAATTTTCCAAATCCCAATTTCTAGCCAAATATAAACCTTATATAATCTATTTTGTTTTATTATGATCCATTTTTTAGCCTTTGGGTTTCTCAAAACATGGTCACACCTTTTTCTTTTCAAAATTTCCATGTGTGTCCTCTCCCCCACTTATAAAAGGGCACCCCCTCTATTCTCCTATAAAAAAATAAAAAAACAATTTATGTCATAAAAATCCGCCTAAATAAATTCCATAATTCTATAACCACGTCATATAGGCCTTATTTTTGTTATTAAATCCTCCTAAGAAAGAAATTTGGTGTAAACCTAAAGGAGTTCTACGAAGAAGAGGTATGGTCCTTAACCATGCATTTTCATTTTATTTCTTCCTCTTAATCCTTAAAATATTATACAATAATGATTATATAATAACATTATTGTATAAAATTATTGATATTTTATTATGTTAATTTCATGTTCTACATCAATCTCCTCTTCCATTAAGTGGGAAATGAAATGGTTGATCATGTGTCTCGCGAACTACCACCTCACGAACCGATGTAATTCATTTTAGATCACCAACTATCATGAATAAAGATAATGATATATTTAATTTTTATATATGATATTAATTAAATTATTATATTTACAAATTTATAATACCATATATACCTTCTTACATTACAATCCATTGGGAAATGATAACGTTTCTCATGTGTACATGTTGACTATAGTCTCCACAAAGATATGTGATACATTATTCATTTTATTTTGACATGGATTGTAATAAGGATATATTAAATGAATATATATGATATATATGATATAAAAATAATTTTTAAAGTTTAATTAATATTTAATTTTATTTCGTTTCACCCGTTGAGAAAATAGAAACATCGTTCATATATACGTATGACCTTCCATCTCTAGGAATAGTGTAATTCATTTTATATCTCTAAAATTAATGGATTAATATAAATAAATATATAATGAATATATATTAAATTTATATAATGGTTAAAATTACTTAAATTATTTAACCATGATTAAATTAATAGTACTAAAAATACTAAACCAAAACATATCAGAAAAATAAAGCAGCTATTAGCTAAAACGTGATTTTAACAATGAATTATTAATAAACTGGTAATAAAAGGTTATAAGTAAATAATATATGGTATGATATATATATATATAATTATGGATATATAATAAATTTATAATAAATCTATATTTTTTATACATGATATTCAAATTTTTATGAAATAATTCAAGACTTAAGGTAATCGAATTTCATTCAAAACCGTCCCTTTTGGGATATATGTTATGTTATGGAACTATGTTGTTTTATGAGGTGTATATATAGTCCCTTTGACATGATATATCATGAATTTATTTATTATAATAATATTTAAAGTTTCATTTCAAATTATTATTTTATGGGGACTATGATTCAAATGTTTCCAAAACTACTAAGGGGTTTTCATCTAACTTTTCTCTCTATGAGGCACATGAATACTCACCACTTGTTTCATTTGTGTGGTGTATATAATACCCATGAATATATTTTATAATGAATATTATGAATTTTATGGTGATTTAAATATCTATATTTGGTTATTTTTTCAGGGGGCTTATGATTCAAAAGTTACCAACGTGTTAAAGGTTTTTATATTACAATCCCATTGTTTATCAAGATTGTTAATGATTATGATTTCCATGATGAAATTTTATGACTTAACTCTAAATAAAATCATGAATTTTCTTCTCCTCTGGTTAACTTTAGAGAATAAAAGTTTTATTATCATTTTAATCTCTTTAGGAACTAAAGATATCAAAAGAATATTTTTAAGAAAAATCGACTTTATTTCTTTTTTCAGTCAAAATCCTTTTTCTTAAATTTTTATGTTTTCTAAAAATGTTTTAAAGAAATTTTTTACTATTCTCCGATGATTTTTAGAAGAAATTTTTTATCCATTTTCTAATTTTACAAAATGTTTCAAATGGAATTTTTTTTTATTTTCTAAATGATACACTTTTTACTCTTAACTAAAAATGACATGGGAATCATTATTTTAACGTACACAGCATGAAAAAATAATCCATCATGAAAATATAATTATTTTTATCTTACTTTAAAAAATTTCAATTTTATTTTCAGATATAACTCTTTTGAGTATATGTGGGAAATTTTTATGTTTTAAAAGGATTATTTCAAAGTGGAAAGTAAATTTTTATAATGAAATGTTTTGAGTGATATTTCCAAATAATTTTCCATTTATGATGATAATATGTTTATGAAAATTGTAATTTTTCCCTGAGTTATGATATAATGAAATGATAAAATGTTCATAAAAACCACTGGTTTTTATTGGTTATGATATGATTAATGTTTTTTTATTTTTTAGCACAAAAAATTATTGATTATGTGATGGTTTGGACCTATATCTCCATCCAATCCATTGAGTAATGATTAATATTCTATGAGCTCAAAGGGTACATGAGAGGTTATCGCAACCTTGAAAAATAGAGTACACATGAGGTTATCTGAAGCCCAAAAAAGAGGTTACATGGGAGGTTATCCCATTCCCAAATCAGTTACATGGGTGGTTAGACAAATCCTAACATGTTATGAATTTCTTGGTGGGTAGCCTTAACATAAGGTTTTCTATGCTTATATGTATTCAAAAAAATTATGTATTATGCTAATATAATGATCTCATGGATCATGTTCTTTGATTACTTTATGATTAATGTCTAATGAATATAAAATATTTATTTCATGACTTATGTTTATGATCTATGATTTGTAGGGTATGTTTTTAAAATTTTATTCTCATGTTCTCATACCCCTATTCTCATGTTGTCTTGATATCTCCCTTGTTTACCCTTATTGAGCATCTGAGTTCACCCTTTATTGTGTTTCCCTTCCCTATGTTATGAAGAAAGGTATTATGTACGATATATCTAAGTATTTTTCTAGTTATGAATAACTAATTAGGATATGATTTAGTTCACTTATGAACCCGTTTTTATGTATTCAAGTTCCCAAAGGCACTACACCCACATGATTCTTGTGTGGATTTTTATTTTATGTAATTAATATTCATCTAATAATATGTGATATATTTTTTTGAGAAGTTTGGGTCTTTAAATTTATAAATCTTTTGTACAATGGTTTTGAATGCTTCTTGGTCTATAGTATCATGAAGAAAATCCTTCAAATATGTGAGTAATAAGAGGCATCCCAATTACTCCTTACGAAGATAAAATTTATGTCAGAATCTTACAATCTCTGGGATGTGGCCTTGCAATAATATACCTTCAATATAGAGGTGTAAATTGAGTAATGTAACTTGGATAGAAAATTAGAAACTTGAATAGAGCATCTTCAGTATAATATGATTTCTTCTAGATGGAAAACCGATAGGCATCATAGGCTCATTGAAGAATATGAGACTAGGAGAGTAATACAACTACTAGGGAAGAATATATTTGTGTAGATGAATAATATGACACCAAAGAGCTAAAAAAACTTTAAAATAGAATCAATGAGACCTGAAAATCCATCTTTTATATTTAAACTTACATAAAATATATTTTTCCATGTATTATCATCATGATGTAATACATTAATTTATAGATGGTCCTCTTTCCCATTTTTTACAATGAATAGAAATTAATTTTTATCCTAAATCATTTTTCAATTATTTGATCTCAATTTCATTTAGATTATAACCTCATAATGAACTGTGAAAACCCTTGAATAAAATATTAATATATCATGAAGCATATTGAATATTATCTTAGTAATTATAATATTAAATCATGATTTAAAAAAACTTGATTCAGATAGATTTCCTCCAAGGAATGGCTCACTGACGGGTATAGGAAAAAATCCAATCACTGTAAAACTGGATTTGGTCCATTTGGATCAATAATTTCCTCCTAATAGTGGCTCATGAATGGGTGTGGTCACAAATAACATCACTTTAATGCTAAAGTTAGTCCATTTTGATGAATTTTTTCCTACTAAGTATACATCATGAATGAATATAGTCATAAATACAATCAACATAACACTAGAGTTAGGCCATTTAAATGAATGATTTCCTATTTGAAATGGATCATGTATGGGTATAATCATAAATACCATAACCATAACTCTAGAGTTGATCCATTTGGATGAATAATTTGACTCAATGTGGTGAGGATAAAAAGGTGAGAATTTGGAATGACGATTCCAATTCTCAAAAGGGTTCAAGTACCCTAAAGTTATTTCTTTATGCATTACCCATATATCCTATGGATTGATATTATAGGAGTGATTAAATGGATGAATGATCTAAATTTCTTTGACATTAAGGGTCCTAGAGAGTGCATCATGACTTATACTAGGATCATATTGTGGACCCCACAATTTTTGAGTCTATTATTTTATAATAATAACTTTTTCTTCAGCATTATATAGTGAAATTTTAGTATGAAGGAACTTATATTTTTCTTAGGCCACCATTTATGGTTTATTTTTTCTAACAATTTTTTTTAATTTTTCCATTTCAAATAGTCAATTTTTGCTAAAAAATGAAAAATGTATTTCTATCGAGTAAAGACTCGAATTTTTCATACGATTCCATTTACGAATATTCAACTTAGTGAGTTTCAAGCCTCCTTACTTAATAATTTTTAAGGCACTCATGTTGGACCAATATAGACAATGCTTAAGGACATATATCTTTGACCGAAATATTAGGTGGTCTTCATAACAACATGGGTGCAGTAGACCAGATGTGAATTAATAAATCAAAGTGCTATTGATCAACCCAATCAAAGTGACTATCACTACCATCAATGGTGTGATTGACTCTCTGATAATTTAATATAGCTTGATTATGTGATCCTAGGAGGAAGATATGATTTATAGAATTTTTATGGATAGTGAGAGAAATAGGAAATAACTTTTTAATAATTGGTACAAAGGCTGTTGATATTTTGGGTCAGACAACCTTGACAAAATGAGTAGAGTAATATGCATACAAAGTGAAAGGAAACCCCTGATATAGATGTTGGTAAAATTCCATAATTTAATTCCCTAGTATATGGGTATTTAATTTATGTTCATGAAGTTTAGTTCATCATTTCAGGTAGTTTAGGGTCACATGATAAGGAACATTCAAAAGTATAGGGGTGATATGTCAAATATATACTTTAAAGGTGAGCATGATGAAGAATTGTGTAACATTAAGGGTATTAAATCAACTTTAATAGATAGATAATGGATATTATAAATTATAACTCAATAAATTTTAATTGGGGATATTGAAATTAGAGATATCTGTCATCGATGACCACTGAACAGATTCAAATGATGGGTTTAACTACAATGATGTATGGGTATATAGAGATTAGAGAATCATACCCTTAGGATACAGATCCCTCTAGTTGATATTTCATCTTGGGGGTGCATGTGAAGATCCATAATGGGGTTATATGCATATTCAAATTGTGGTTCCCCTTGGAGTTAGATGTGCTCATTATCGATAACCAGGAAGATTTATAAAAATTAAAGTGCTTATGAAATGATGCTATTGGAATAAATATTCAATAAGTATTCTAGTACCATAAATTCTATTCCACCATGTATGGAACACACACACATGGTAAAGAGATATGATATGTCGTCACTTTAATTTTTTGTTGAACCAGTAGGTCTAGAGAGAATGATTTGGCTTTTTCTAGGGCCATATGGTAGGATCTACAAGCTTTGTGACTTTTCCATTTATGCTATACTTTTTTTCTTAATCCCTGAAAGTGGGTTGCTTAATAAGTAAGGGATTGAATTTTTCTTCGTATTACATTTATGGGTTCTCATTCTAATAAGTTGTGTGTATATTTTATCTATATTTTATAGTCTATGTTTTAGACCAATGATGTTTTGAATTTAATTTTATACAACTTTTACCAATAAGAGAGATATTTTATACAACAAAAATGAAGCAAAATCCTATGTGAATAGAATTACATTCCGTGATATATTGTCTTGAAAATTGGGTGTACATAGTTCAAATTCATGATATCAGGACCAATTGGATGGTGATATAAAATATCCATAAAGGGAAAGGTATCACTCAACACGAATAATGATCTTAATGATAATGTAGATTATCTCATGGGGGAGTGAACATAGTTTAAGGCCATATTTATTGGACAATATAAGTGGGGATGGTAACCCAAATAGGTCTCAAATACTATGAATGTCTCAAAACCTTTCAAATAGGGAGTGGTGACTTCATAAATTGAAACACGGGATTATTAGTTCATCAATAGAGTTATTGAATAGGTGTGTAAGTGGTGGAAACTGACCAAATATGAATGACGGGTTAGGCTATGATGTTTTAAGGGTATATGAATATTAGAGGATAATACCCTTAAGATGAGATGTCTCTAGTTGATATTCCATAAGTGGACAAATATGTAAATCCATATTGGGGGTGTGTATAAATACTCAAATATAAGTTATTTTCATAGTCAAATATTCTCGTTATCGATAACTGGGGAGATTTTTGATGATATGAGATACTCAAATAATGAAGTATGATTTGTGAAAAAAAGATGTTAGAGATGGGTGATGGAGTCATTTTAGACCGAGGATTTCCATGACATAGGTTGTTATTTTCTTTTAAGGAGTAGGGATGAATTATGACTTGTTGTTGGGTCTCAAATGTGTTATTAAAATGTCACTATGTATATGAGGCAATAATAATCAATCCGTATGTAGTTCTTATATTTTAGGGTAATAAAAAATAATTAAGATATAAAATTTAGAAATGTACATTTTATCCTAACTCTTACTTAGAGAAAATACATACGTCAAGCACCCTAACATGGATCTATCTCTCATCTAGGGAAATTGGGCCATATAAATATACCAATCTAAGAAATTTAAATTCATACTGGGTGTACTAAATGTCATTTATTTTAATGTTATGAAGAAAGGACTCTGGTTCCAAGTAGTTTAAATTCATACGATGAGGATTTATATATGGTTTATTTTTAAATATCTGGATCACAAAAAATGATATAGATTTATCTCAATGCTAAACTAATGAAGGGAAACCAGATGTGAATAAAGAGGTGCTAACACTAGGATGAAGCAAGGGTTTTATTGGAATCTTCACATTGGTCTAGGATATGAGATCCTAGAACCACTATACATATTATAAAAACAGGAATCAAGATACTCATAGTTCTTATATAAGGTTACTTATGTATATCAAGATCTTGTATGAAGAAAATATTTTTTAGTGTAGGTTTATAGATGAATAACTCCACAATGAAGGTCCTTATGTGGATCTAGATTATACATAGGAGAGGGAGAATTTTTTTGATAGATTTCAAGGATGGATCTGGGTTCTTATATAAATCCATCTTAAACATAAGATTAATAAATTTTTTGGATCCATGAACAGTCTTATGAACCTTCTGCTATATATATCAGACCAATGTTTAGGGAAAAAATGTAGGCTCTGCATCAGTGTAGTGTTATGAAGAAAACTAAATATTATCATAGAGGTCCAAAGATAAAGGTGAAAGTAGGAATTTTATTTTTTTTTTAAATTGTTATTAGGACTAATATTAGAGATATTCATTACTAGGTATCCTAAAGTAATAGGAATCAAGCCACATGTACTTCCTAAAGAGAAATTATTGGCATATATCTAACTCATATTTGGGAAAATTGGAATTGTTTTTATTTTTTAATTTAAATTTTCACTAGAGACTAATACAAGAGATCCAGGTGTCACTAAATATACTATTAGGATAATAATCAAGAAAACAAATAGTTATTAAAGGGTACAATATGTAGATAAACCTCTTTTACATGGGTTAGGGAATTGATATCCTAGTGAATAGGAATATTGTGCACTAAAAACTCATACATAGATCTAGATCTTCTATAGGTGAATTAATCCATATAGTGTAAGTCTTTCTAAGAAGTTTAGGTTATTATAGGATGGAAAAAATAATTATCTATCTTCAATCATGGTTTTTTTAGTCATGATAAATAGAGCGATCAAACAATACTTATAAGCTCTATTGATTCATGCTTGGTGTGAAAAAAATAGATAATTGGGAGATTTTCTAAATCACATGAGTTTTCATGACATGGAACATATATGGGGTGCATTTATCTTGATTTATGAAAGAATCTATATAAATATTTGGTTCTCATGTAGGGAAAAGATTATAAGGTTTATGAAAACTTATGGTTGGCCTTATGATAGAAGATCTAGGTGTCCCTGCCTATCATATAAGAATAGAAATCAATTTGTGCATAGTTCTTGTAATATGAGGAAATTTTTTACCATAGTGTAGGATAGTAGAAGTTAATAGCCATATATTGTGGATTATCATAGGGATACTACTCTCATGTAAGGAAGAAAAACATACAAGGTGGTCTTCTATAAGTATTTTAAGGTCTTGGAATATTGGATCGTATGTCGTGTTGTTTAATGTAATGTGGCTAGAATGAAAATGATATGTAGTATCACATTATACTATAAGGAAGTTATCGCATAGTTTTATGTTATGTAACTAGGATTAAGACCATGTAATTTAATATTGTATGATGAGTGCATTTACTGTTTATTTTAGTATCTTGTGGTGAGTATGATATGACATGTAGTTTAACATAATTAAACAAGGAAGAATGTTGAGCCGATGTGAAATTACACAAAGTAGTTCTTAAGAAATATTAAATTTATTTCTAATGTGATTCATTCCCCGTCCATTGTGATCAAGTTATAGGCTCCATTAGAGTGAACCTTGGGTATTACATAAGGTCCTTCCCACATTGGTTCAAGATTTGCAGGATTCCTCCCTAGTATCATTAGAGATATAGGAACTAATTCCATCTCTCCCTATATGAAAAAATTGAGGAAACACTTCTTATTAAAATATTTTAAAACATGGTTTTTATGGATTTCCATGATTTTAAATGTTCAAAATCTCTTCTCATCGATTCATTCCCACCCTTACAGAAAATTTTGAGACTGCTAATCTTCAAATAGCTAATTGTAGATGGAAATGTGGCCTAAAGGAAACTGGAACTCGATGGGAAAGACTGTTATATATCTTATAAAACCGAATATGGGGATTATTTCTTGGCATTGTGGGTTGTATTGAAATTATCCCATAAATAATGAAGAAGTTTTTTAGTTATAGACTTCTTGACTTTATCCACCATCATCTAGAGTATGTTATATATAGTCTTACTAAAAGCCTCAATCTATCTATTTCTTGTTGAATATTAGCAAGATGAGTGGATGTATTAAATTACATATTGCGGATAATACATTTTTCAATTTATAGGATCATAATTTAGTGCCATTTTACATCAATATTATGCGATGGAACCCAAATATGGTGATGATATTTGAGTTCATGAAGTTGATGATAGCCTTTTTCTGGACTTCCTTAAGGGACATAGCCTCAACCCATTAGAGAAGAATTTAGTGGAAATAATGCGGTTAAACTACCAGGTTTATTCTGGGAGCTATGTCCCCATGATTTTTTTTCAATGGATGGTGAATGGATAAGAATATTTAGTAGTATAAAAAAATTGGGGGTTGATGGATGAAATTGAAAAGTATTTGGAAAGAATGACATTTTCTGGTGAATTTTTAAGAGCTTGGGCCATTATAAGGGACAAAGTTTAAGACCCACCATAGAATATTCTCTTTCTTTTATTGTACCAAAAAAATAATTATGCTCTTGAGGTAGTCTAGTTTGGGGAATATCCATCTAATAGCGGTACCATTTAGAAATTATATTGGTTCACCTTTTTCATAAGCAGTGATGATATCATTGATTTCTTCTATGTCATTGTTGATGAATGGAAACACTAACCTATGGTGTGTCATGTTGAGGATTGTATCGTCTTGATATGGATATACTATGGTTGTTTTTTCATTCTCCAATGAATTTACATGGGTGTTTTGTGAATATGGTACATTAGACAATGTTTGATCAATGGGATAATTCAGTCATCAATCATCATGTGTAGTCAACTAGGGGAATTAGTTCCACTTTATTAATGCCATATTCATCATTAATATATTTGATTACCAACTCAAAATATCCTATAATATTTATTCTAGAAACTAGTATCTATAATGAAAAATCTAATCCTACAATGAGATCTTATTATTCTTCTTCATTATAAATGAAACCTTCTAACAATAGGAAGAAATAAAGAAAAAAAGTCCTTACTGGAGAGATAAGGATAATTCTCAAGTCGATGCTATTGAGATTTGGGTTTTCTATCCTTCTCCTTGTTGGACTTATGTAGGCTATGTTAAAATAAGTCTCCCGTGTTTGTTGAGTTTCATAAATAGAGAATACCTCTTCATTGGGAAATTTTGTATCCACTGTCATTCTTTCTGATGTGGGATGTGTCATAAGAATGTCTATTAATATTTTCCCTTTGACTAACTTCTATGTCATAAACTAAATATCAACCAGCTATAGGATGACCTCCCTCCATATAGTCTCTCTAATAAAAATTGGATGATTGAGGATATATTTGATTATATTAATACAAGAGAGAAATTATACCTCATGATTATATAGGTTGTGTATCAATTCTAGAACTGTGAAAATCAATGTAAGGTAATTCTTCTCAATGTAAGAATATGGACTCTTAGTGTCCAGTATGGTTCTACTAATATAATAAAACGATATTATTTTCATTCTTCATTATTATATTTAATAAAATCACCAATTTATCACTCTAAAGATACCATATATATAATTATTATCTTTACATCAATTAACGGCATCAACATCAGTGGGCTCAAGAGGTATTGCTTCAGATTGTAGATTTTTTCTTGATAATATTTATCCCATAAATAGGTGACTAACTTCTTCATGATCTTGGTGAAAGGTAAGAAATTTATTATAAGGTTCACTTTGAAACAACTGATGTAGGTGAGAAATCCTTGAATCCTTATCAAATCATTGATATTTCATGGAGGTTTCATGTTAAGGATCACCTTGGTCTTCTTAGGGTCAACCTTGATATTATGATGGTATACTAACAAACTAACAAACGTTCATGATGCTACCCAAAATTGAATTTTAAGGGTGTTTTATTCATTCTATGTTTCCATTTTTTTTAGAAAGATATTTCAAAATGATTATAACGCTATTGAGATTTAATCCCCAGATCATTCTCATAGCACTCCATGGTTTTCACCAAAAAAATTATTGAATGTATGATTCATGGAATTTTTTAATATTGAGTTAGTTTTTTCAAGTTAAATGTAATTAATCGATGATAATAAATCCCTTGGTTGCACTGAAATTAGAATTATTTTTATATTTATGGTCCATTTAGATTGGGTTATAACCATAATATCCATCCATGAAGGGGAGGTCTTGGAACCCAATAGTTTCATCAGTTAAGATTCTTTTGATTGAGACTAAAAATTAATACTTTGGGAAATGATTGTTAAGATACCTAAAATTGATGAAACCTATAATATACCCATTCTTATTTGTTACAGGGATGATTTTGGACAACTAATTCGGTTACTAAACCACTCGAATGAAGTACTCTTTCATAATATTCTCAACTTTAACTTCAACCTTGGTAGTATGATTTGGATGCATTATACTGACTACATTTGTGTAGCCATGGGGATCTTCATGCAGACCCAAATTATGGGTGGTTACATCAGTATCTAGTCTAATAATTTCTATATAATTCCATGTGAAAACATCTTAATACCGATTCATGAAAGAGTTGAATGTCTATTATTTGTAGAGATACATGACAATAATAATTTAATTAGGCCATGGGTCCTCTTATATACTCAAATTCACTTTTCTAGGTTCATTGATGTTGGTAGAGACACATTCCCAAAATACTAGAGGGGAATCTATGAAATCATCCTCTTCTTCTACTACTTAGATTTTAGTGTATCTTGGTAATAAAAGGGACATTCCTAATAATATAATATAAAACATGAAATTTTCATATTTTAGGAATAAAGAGGAGGTATCTATATACTTTTAAGGTTCCAATTTATTAGAATTACTAATAATATAATTCTGGATATTCTCTTGTTATTCTCTATTATCATTAGTGGAAGAATTTTTTATGACATCCTAATATTCAAGAGATAAAATAGGGGAATTTTAAATTTCAATTGGTGAGATGGGGGAATTTTATGATCTATATAGTTATATAAGGATCTCATTGGATCATAGAGACAAATAGAGTGAATTCACATCTAGGGATTTGGAATCATGACTAAGATTTCACCCTTATCTTAAAAAATAGGATTCAGTTGATGTGATTGAAATCATGAAGAGAGAGGAAAACATTCCCAAAACTTGATCCTTGATTATTTCCATAGGATTCATATTCACTCTGTTGAGAGTCTTGGTTTCATTGACTGTGGATGGATTTATATTAGGTCATCCTTATCATAGAGATTCTGAGGAATGATAATCATTTTAATGGATGGTATGAAATTATTAATCTCTATAAAAGGTGTTTGTTCTGGTGTATATTTATCCATTCCATAATATGATATAAATTTGATCCATTTCTTCACCCTATTATATAGGATACGTATAAACTAATGAATCCAAAAGTATAGAGTGATTTCCTTGATTTTATTAATGTTAAATACATATTATTCACTAAGTTCATGGAATATATTGATAGGGTCCATTTCTAGACCATCGGGGGTGGTGGATTGGATAACATCATCTGGCACTGGCTATTTTTCCTCCCTCCAATAGAATCCCACATCTATGTATTGAGATTCATGGTAATCAAAAGGGATACCATCGCTATGAATTACTTTGGTAGGTATATCAAGAGAGTGCATAAGACACTTAAAATATGATAAATTCACTACCACGTGAGAACGAAGCCATGGTCTTACTAATATATCATTAAAAATTTTGTCTTGATGAACAAAAAAAATATCAAAATCAGAGACAAGGTCTCTAAATTGGGCTCCAATATTAATCTGGCATAAAGGATTTTGCTCACCCTTTTCATACCCTTGGATTTTCAGAGTATAGTAAAACAGGTTTTCTTCTTTTTAGCCCAATAAATGAAGGGTCCAAACTATAATTATATTGATTATACAATTTTTATCAATGGGGACTTGATGAATGTTGGTATTTTTTCAAAACTCATGATATGTATAAGCGCCTAATATGTTCCTATATGGTGGTATCCTTGTCTTACTATATGACATCAATTGATACATGGAAATCATTAGTGTTGGTATTTATATGATATAATTAAACAATAGAAACATTGGCTTCAAATTCTTGATGGATTAGGAGAGCCTCAACAAGTGTTTTTCAAAGATACTTTCGAAGAGGGGGCATCAACAATTGAAATATTGGCTAGAACAATATTCTATTATTTTAAGATAATTTACTTTTTATATATAGGTATATGCTTCTATGTATGAGGGTGGTCATTGGTCTTACATTTGGAATTTGAGGTTGTTTGTGTTTGTGTATTCATTTACTGATCGGAAATTGAGGGAATATTTTTGTTATATGGGTAGGTATGAGCTGATCTTCCCATATTTTTATGCTAACCAATTAAATATTTATTTTCTAATCACCACTATAGTAAAATTGGTCTTTTATGAACCCTAGATGATTCAAGAGTATATTGGTGCTCTTATTGAGTCTATCGAAGTTCATATCTTTGGGTATTTATATTAAATATGGTTTCAGAAGGAATACATCCTAAATATCTAGATCTAGTTGAACTCATATTCCTTGACTCCAACAAAATCTTTGGCCTCTCCCTCCTTCCTTATTGTGGGATTAGAACTTGGTGCCACATGTGTATTCTTCATCACATAAGGTATTTTCAAATTCAATCACATTGATAAAGTTGTATTGAGATTCCTTATCTAATAAAGATTCAATTTTTTTGGGCTGGTTCCTATTAAACTATTTAGTGGGGTGGTTATCATCCTCAGAATGATTAATGTATGAAATTTTGAAGATTCTGAACTAGTTGAGCCATTATCATGGATTCCACATCTTTTTTCTTATTCATATTAAACTAATTTTCTTAGTTCTTAGAATATTGGATATTGGATACCAGTGGTGATGAAGAATTTAGCTCAGTCATCATAGAGAGAGTTATGTTCTCAACTAGTTTGTTGATTTTTTTCCCTAAGGATATCATTAACTTAATTTAGAATCATTATTATCATCCAATCATCAAACTATGATGTTACCTTTCTTGATAATTTCTGGTATTCACTTTCCTTTTCTGGTGGGATGGTAGAAACATAAGAAACTTGTACTTGTGGATTTCTCAACTTGACTTTCCCATAATATTACATATTTTGGAGTATTTAATTGAAGAAAATTCACTATTGTATAGTGTTTCCCAACTTTTAGTGGACGAGACTATAATTAGGTTGGGTTTTTAGGATAAATTCATTAGTATTTTTTGGATATTATATCTTAAGTAGGTTATTCTTCATAAATCTAGTGCCTCTTGTATTTTCTCCCTTATTGATGATGATGTTGTTATTTTTGTTTCTATTTAGGAGGATATATCATTTGATATTTAATGGGTTTTGGTGTTGGAGCTAGTTTTGAAGCTAACTTAAGCATAATATTCATTATTTTTACTTTTCCACTTCTCTATCCTTGGGCTGGTGGTATTGTTTGAGACATAGCCTTGGTCCATCAAACGTCATCTTCCAATCTTTTTCCTACTAAAACAAACTCATAAAATCCTCCAGTGTATTTTATTGGGATAAATATCATATGTAAATCATCATCCATATTATCTATTCATATTTCTAGTAGATTCTCTTGTGGAAGCTTCATGTTTAAATAATAGTTCAGACACTTCTATATAGAAATTAATTCTAACACCCTCTCATTCTCAATATTCTTCAAAATTGAGATGTCAATGACCTTCTTCTTTCTTAGTGTTTCTTTGAATTGGTAGAGAAACTTCTGATTGAGATCTTCCCAATCAATGATGGACCCAGGAAATAAGTAGTTATACCAAACAAATACTGGTTTTTCCAGATCCTACACAATCCACCTGAGATTGGATACCAAATTCTTCTTTATAGTTCTCATACAAAGTGTGAGAGGTGTTTTTCTGGGTATCTAGTGTCATTTAAGATCATAAAAGTTTTATTTACAAAGTTTGGTAGAGAATGAGTCACATCCACCCACCTGAGATATAGTTTCATTTCAAGTTGTATTAGTGATCTATGTCTTTTTATAAACTCAATTTGAACTATTATGGATTATAGGGGGTCAATGAGTTTTGGTGAGACAATTGGTTTTCCAGACACTTGTGTTGAGGTAGTGGGTAGAGCTTAATTTGGTAGGCCTTCCTATGTTTTTTGTTGATAACTGATATGATTTAGCCTTGGATAGATTGAATAACATGGTTCTGGATACCACCCCAATAGAAGTAACCCCTGATATCTTTCATCAATCGGATCCAGATAAATGATTTTTTTAGATCCTAAGTTGGTTGGATATTCATATTATTTTCTCTTCAGTAGAGTATATTTGTCATGTTGAGGTAGATTTTCCAAAGGATAAATGCGACTCTCATATTAAAATTTATAATCAGATGGAATATTTCCTTTGAGTAGTTTAGTTTTGAGTAATTTTTATTTCTTTATCTCCACTTCATATTGAGAAACTCTTTCTCCTGTAGCAGGAGGATCAATTTATTAGGGTGATGGGTGGGTTGTGGTCACATTCTTCCCCTTTAATTTTTCTAAGGTTCATTTACGTGACGATAACTGAGAATATAAGAATGATCCTATATTATGTGTCTGCCTATAGTGATGGGTACATAGAACTTGTTAAATAGTTTTTATATAAACCATTTTTTGGATATAAAATTCAGCATCCCACTCTTCTATGTCAAAATCAGGATCTAGATCATCAGTGGGGATGATATTGATGACATTCACCAAATAATAGTGTGATAATGGAATCATATCATCATAATAAGTGTTAAGATATTGGGTTTTCTATCTATAAATGTTCATATCACAATTATCCATGGTCTTTACTTTCTTGGAATAATTTTTCTACTTCTGACCCTTGTGAGGCTTTTTCTTCTCCTTATAATTATCCACTAGAAATTATTAATAAAGGTGTATCTTAAGGGAGTATATAAACCTTATTTATTTTACATCCAAATATTGATATGTTTCATGTAATGGGGGAAACTATAAAGGTATTTCTTATGTCATATCTCTCAACCAAGAGAATACTGATTCTCATTGGGGAGGAGGAGGTTGTGATGTAAATTCCCTCATCCCTATGGGATGGGGCTAACTTGGTTTCACCATCATGAAATCTTAGACTCTTTTGGGATTTTATAATACCTATGGAGGTTATAGTAGTAAAAATTCCATCATCCCTATGGGTTGGGGTTGTTTCTATATTTCAATGGCGGAGGACACTACTACTTCCCACTTGATTTTGTGAGATTTTTTTCAAACATGATCTAGATGCAGTACATGTTCCAACCATGAGATACTCACTATTGAGTGAAACATTTTAGAAGAGGGATTTTATTTTCTTATATGAGAATACTACTCAACCTTTATAGAGGCTTCATAAATGATTATATCAATGGTTTTTTCCATCAATATTGTGTAAAATTTAGATATAAGAGGACCCTATTGTATAGGTCTACTTGAATGTGAAAAGCTCAAGCTTGGGGTCTATATTGATGTAATGATGGTGAATGAAATATTTCATTATGGAATCTTATGACTAAGGATTAGATTGAAATACATCACTTATTTTTTCCCCATCCTATAATATTTACATTGGATATAGTTTTTGTGATTAACTAACATAAAATCCTTAGATAATTAATACATGCACATTGGAGGTGTCAATACAGAATTCTTAAATTTGGGTGATGTGAAACTAAAAGGGTGGACAAGTAAATATGATGAAGAGATATCCAATTTACAATATTTAGTTTTTATATTCCATATAAGGTTGAGGTTTTACCTTTTTATGATGATGAATCATCCATAGATTTAGATAAATATAGTGTATAAATTCCTCTATAAATTCATTAGAATTTCATACTAAGAATTCCCTATAGGCCAGAACATGATTGTTTCTTTTGTATTTTAAGAGCTAATTTCTCGTAATACTATCATTCACTTCACCTTAAATGGGTTATTAATATTCTTGATCTAAGAAAATTGGTTGTTTCATGGCTTCCTCATTATAAGGGGTGGGATTAATTTGAATCTTTTCTACAAAATCAATGGGTGGATGATATGAAGGTGTAATAGATGATAAATGTTTCCTCATACCATATTTTAGTTGATAAGGGATGTTAATAATAAAATATGATGTGGTTGGTGATAAAATAATTTTAATTTTGAATGCCTCTAGATACGAGTTTCCTCTTAGAGTATCTTAATCAATTGAATGACCTTCTTGTAGAAACGGAATGATACCACTGGGATGACCTTCACTACAAATTACATTATGGGGAGGACTACTATTGTGGATTAATGTCTAGTTTCATAGAGGATTCCTACAACATATACCCTAAGGAGAACCTTAAGGGGATAAAATGATTAATATGAAGTCAAGAGGGGACTTTTTGTAAATTGATCTTCTATCCATGGGGATTATTTTCACAACTCTAACACTAAGAAGAGTTCTCATTATCAGTCTTTATGTCTACATGGGGAGGACCTTAATGGAAGTCACTCTAGGGAGGTCCTCCAAATCTAGTGGTAATAATATGGTGAGAGAAACTATACAAATATAACTAAATTTTCATTCTGATGATGTGTCATTAGATTTTTGGGTTGATATTTAAATACTCTTTAAGGCCTCAACAACAACATCTTTGAGTATGCTAGGGATATTGTCAATTCCTATGTTGTAGGCCCACCCATGTGAGATTTATCTTTGATTCTCTCCATTGGGTGGTAGGGGTTGTGTATTATACAAAATATCCTCCACTTTTGGTATCCCAACTAGGATACTCCCATGTTATCAATAGAATATGTTTATTATATTTTGTAAGGTTGGTATGAATACAGGTCTTCCTCGTAGCGGTCATTAAAATGGAATACTAGCCTCCTATAAAAATGTGGATATAAACCATATCCTATTTATAATTATTCTATAGAACATGTTGAAAACACTCCATAATTGGATTAGTAATAAATTTATACTATTGGATAGCTCCTAAAACATGTTGATGAGCTACTCTGGTGGTGGGGGCTAGAATATGTGCCTGAACCCTATTGACTACTAGGATATACCAATAGCGGCCTTCTACTACTGCTACCAGAATATGTTGAAAAACTTGCATGGTTTGATAATGGATATGATCCTATCCTTTGATTTCCTCTAACATAATATTGTGCGCTTCTTTTATGGGAATGTAAATATGGGCTTGTTTTTATTGGAGTTCGGATATAACCCCACTCTTATCCATTGGTTGTCATTGAGATATGTAGATAGGCTCCATGTGTGGGGGTGGGAATATGTTCCACCACTTGGATACTTTTAAAATATGTCAACGTGATTATACTGATGCCTCTAGAGTTCGTTGTATGTCTTGATAAGTGGGATCCTAAATATGGGCATGTCCCTTGTTGGATGTTAGGATATGCTAACATGGTTCCTCTAATGCTTCCAGGGTATGTTGGAAGACTTGTTGAAAATGAAAAAGGGTATGGGCCTACTCTCTATATATTTCCACATTATATTAGAATACTTCCTCAATATAGTTGTGTATGTTAACCCAATACATGTTTATTATAGTTTCTCTCCATTGGTGATATCTCCTAGATGCTCGGGTCTAAGAAATCAGAGCATAGAACTCCTAGGTGTCATCCTCATCGGTTTGTTGAGGGGTTGATGTCAGTTGGAATTGGTGATGGAAGTGGATAATTGGATTGCTCCTAGAATACTACTGAATAGTCGTGAGTAAAAGGTAGACATCCTAATCCCCCTCCCTAAGATAAGGGATGTACTTGTTGTAGTGATCCTGGGGAAGGCTCCTAAAAGAGTTTCATGTAGTGATAGGTGTCACCTGCTTCTTAACCACTCATCATTGAACATATGGTTAATGACGGTTCATTACCAATATGGAATAATTTGTGAAATCCAAATTCAGGGTATTTATATTTAAATTATTATCCCAAAATAATGGGTTTTTTCACTTGTCATTGTAGATACTACATTGGAGACAGTGCCTTCATGCTCGATGGGGCCCCAACTTTTGTAGCGAATGAGGCATATTTTGTAATTAAGGTGGTGAAATAGGTTTATATTGAAATTATAATAAGTTATGATATTCCAGAAAATATAAAAAACATGAACAAGAAAACTCTTCAATGCAACATCAAAATTAAAAAAAAACATGTTTGACTGATCGCTTTCACAGTTAAAGGAATCACATCAGTTTTACCATTATTTTTCCTGATGAAAACCACCAAAAATGGGATCTATGTATTAGGGTTATTTTGGGTTTTGAGTTTGGGTGGGCCCAATTTACAAATTCATATGGTCATTGGTAATTTACTAGTGACACAGTTGTCGAGAGGGTGGGAGGTTAGGTTCATCACACCTTTTTTAGGGATTTTTTCCTACTCTTAGACTCTCCTGTAGATTTAAGTAATATTCATGAATCCTTCCCAAATCAGGATTTGGTATTTATTACCCTTATTCTAGTTTTTTTAACATTTATCTATGGAAACATCTTTATGTATCATAGTTCCTCCATCTCTTTTCTTTACTAATTTGTGGTGTTTATTTTTAAGGTACAATGGCTTAAAGCCACACAACTGGGAACTTTGGAGCTTATCATCATATAGGTAGGTATTAAGTATTAGGGGTTCCTATATGGGGCCCATGAAAAGGGATAAATCAATATCTTAGTAAATGGAATTGGAATCCATGTAGTTTTATTTCACTTCATGGGACACATTGTTTCTTTTAAGGTTGTGTGACAAGGACTGGTCCAAGTGGATTTACATCGTGCACTAAAATTGATCAAGAAAAATATTCCTAGAGATCGATAGTGTGGGGAAAATTAAATATAGGAACATTCTAGTTTAAATCTATAACACACCGAGATTTTATGATTTATTTATATTTTAAAAAAATAATTTCTTTGATATCTTTCCGTACACGCAACACCATGTTTAAATAAACTGTGATATACTATTGAAATATTATTATTTAAAGTGAATTTAATTTAAAAGATAATGGATTGGAATATATTAATAGGACTAAATAAATTATAAAAAAAATAAATTTTTACATATGTATAAAATTAATTCATTATTTTATTAAATTGGTTATAAATTTATATATAAGCATTTGAAGGTAAAAAGAGAATATTTTATAAAAAACAATTTTTATGATTGCAATGTATTTATATCTTAATAAATTAAATAAATATATATTGATGAATTATTTTAATGTAAATTTTGGATAATATATTCAATAATTTTTTTTACATTCGTCTAATAGTTTTTATATGGAAAGAAATGAAGGTAAAGTTAGTGATATGCTTAAAAATTAATTTTTCTCAGAACGATTTTGTTGTTCTTAGAACACATATTTTACAATGAATTTATTAAAATTTTATAAATTTAATCCTTTTAAACATATTCTTTATTTTTATTTTTAATAATTAATATAGTTCAACTTAATTTTTTCATAATGAATAGTATAAATATAAAAATTTTGTTACCACGATTAAGGTAAAAACAGGTTTACCGGGGGTTAACCTAAAATATATCGTTTAAATGTCAAAAAAAAACTTGATTTAATTTGATCGAATGATTTTATTTCAATTTTATCCTTATAATATTTTAATATTTTAAAATTTGGAGCTACATGAATTTAGTAAGAAATAAATATATTTTAATCTTTTGAAAAATTCAAAGTGTGTCCTATCCCTCCCTTATAAAAGGATACACATATCTTATCTTCCTCACAATCAATGATCCTTATATATAATTCAAATATCTACCCATATCCTATAGTTCCTAGTTTTATTATAATACTATCTTTTCAAGGCTTAAGGTGTAATCCATAGAAGGTTTCTCAATTAATAGGTATAACTCGTAACAGAGTAATTTAATTTTTATTTCTTCATCTACCACCTCTAAATATATGGTATAAATTTTAAAATAATTTCATAAGAATATTAAATGTAATTAATTTTTATTATTATGATTTATAAACCATTTTCCACCTCCTTTCCATCAAATGGTAAATTAATGTATTGCTCGTGTGTATGTGTGGACTACAGCCTCTATGTAGCGATATGCTACATTTTCAACCACTATAATTCATGGTTGCTTATTGTAATGGATTTATATTTTATATATAATATTTATTAAAAAATTATCCTTCTATGAGTATAATATCTTATCTATCTTATAACATTTACATCCATTGTAAAATGATAACATTGTTTGTGTGTACATATGGACTACCACCTCCACACAGCGATGTAATTCCATTTTCATCACCACTTTATATTAATAGTTATAAAAGTGTATAAGATGAATAAATATAAAACATATGTATTTATTAATATTATAGATATTATTAAACTATGTGTTTCAAGTACCATAACCATCATGATGAAACTTACATGGAAAGGGGTCTAGTTTTCACCCGAATGTTCATTTTAATAAAGAAAATGTTAATAATAGGATAGTTAAACATTATAATGGAATGATACATAATAATTTATATATGAATATAGTTCCATAATATATTTATAATATATATATATATATTATATAGGATATTTTAATGCATAAAAATCAATATGGAACTCAAGGTAAGGGATTAATGCTACAATCTCATTTATTTTCAGGATTGTCTATGTTAAATTTATGTTGAGGGAAACTATATGAATTTTATTCTTTGAAATACATATGTTATATTTTAATAAGTTTAGTCCTATAATTTTTTTATTATAACCATTTTTCACTCTTTGGTACTTAAAATTATCGATAAAATATTTTTAAATAAAATTAGACCTTATTTCCTCTTTGGTCAATGACCTTTTTCTTCAATATTCATAATATTCAAAAAAATATGAATGATCTTACCTATTATTGAAATTTTTTAAAAATATCAATTTCAATACCTTTGAATTTATTTAAAAGGTTTAAAAGGTAATTTTTTTAATGAAATTTTTTTTTCTGAAAAAAAAAATATTTTTACTTTTTACAAAGGTGTGAAAGGAATGTTTTCTTTTAATGAATATAGCATGAATTGATTTTCATACCATTATGAACATTATTTTCTTTTAATATTCCTTTATTGGTATCCTTGGTTATTTCCAATGAAAATTATTTTTTCAGTATTCTGGGAATTTTTAGTTAAAATGTTATCAATATAAAAGGATATTTACTTGTATTTCCAAACAAAGGATTGAATAATCTTCTAAAGGTATTTTTCATCTATATCAACATAATTTAATGATTTTTCTGCATAACTGGGGATATGACCTTATAATAAAATTCACTTTATTTATTTGGATAGATCTTTATAATGATGATATAATTATTATTCTATGAAACTTGTTTCTTTCCCATTGGTTAATTATGTTATGATGAAACCTTTATAAAACCCTTTTCGTTTTCAGGGGTTATGTTGTGATAAAATGATGAAACATTTATAAAAATATTTTCTTTTCCATGAGTTATGATATGATGATATGGTGAATGTTATAAGATCTTATGGTACACAAAAGATTGATTTTCATTAAGAGACAGTTTGTTCGAGAAATATATTTACCTCTAATGCATTGGGTAAATATGGATATATCAAGAGATAATACAGACTAGAATGGTGAGTAAACCTAGTTTAATAAGGTACTTTGTCCACAATTATAGACTTTGGAGTGAACCTTGACTAATAAAATGATAGAATGGGTACTGAATAGAATCCACTATGAAATCCTTATTAGTGATCCTTAATTAAGGAAATGGTTTTATATAATTATGTGTATACCAAAAACTTATTTCTTTTTCTTATGATATGATCTCGTGTATTGTGATTGATTATTGATGATTCCACACAATTATGAGTTATATATTTTGTTATGTTAAATCCTTGTGTGTTGATTTATGATTAATGATATTTGACTAATTGGGTATGATTACTATAATTTATGATTATTTTCTCATAACCTTATGCTCATCTTATGCTCACATATGATCATTAATTGGTATCTCTTATATTTACCCTTACTGTGAATTTATACTCACCCTTTCTTAAGTTTCCTTTCACCAGGTTATGTATAAATTATTTAAGTATGATATTTCTAAGTGTTTTACTATTTTAGAATATATTTGTGGGATATGTTGAATATATTTCATAAAATAAAATGACTATGTATCTAGTATCCAAAGAATCTAAAACTTTACTGTTCTGGGGAATTTTTTCTTATGATCTCTACTGAATATTCATCTAAAATTATGTAATATATATGTATGAAATTATAAGGTCACATTATTTAGTATAAAAATAGGGTTTTTTAATCTTTCATGATTACGTTTATTAAACTTTATAGAAAATATTGAGGTCAAGTATAATTATAGTATAACATCATAAAGAATAGGAAAAGTAGATATTATGTTTTTTCCTATAAAATACATTTTGAATGGATACTAGAAACTAGATGTGTTATTTCTACAAATAAATCTAGGAGTAATAACTCTAAATGGTTATATTGGGTATTCACTCGATCGACACAAGTGAATGATGAGTGGGCCTAAGACTACACACATGGATAGACACTCCTAGAAGATATTCATGTGTCAGTTCACATTTTCTTTATAACCCATTATGAAGTATTTAAATATATGATTAACATGAATTGACTAGGTTAAAAATAAGGGTTAATATATTGAAAATAATGTGTCATGATTCATTCATATTATGAATGATTTTTCATGACTACATGATTACTCCCTATGATCATTGTTGCTTACACTAATATTTTTGGTCTTAGTCAATGTTTAGAACTAGGAGGAATCAAGTAAACACAGAATTTGATGGGAAATTAAATGACCACACTCAGTATAAAACAAATGAAATGGGGGTTGGGATGTGAAATATTTTAGTTATTCTCACCTTACTATATCAATATATGAATGGTAATATGAATCATAATGATCTTCTAAATGGAAAAAAGGAACAACTTGTTGTATTTTATTTGGAAACGTACACCTAACTTTAGTGGTTCCTCTGGTCCACCAATTTCATAGTAATGTATTGGTTCCAGTAATTTTTTTCTTCAATTCTCTAATATTCAGAACATGAAAAAAATTCTTTGGATGTATATTGTTTAGAAGGAGAAGAGGATCAATGGTAGACTCTTGTCAATAATATGAGGCAATAGGAGGAAATTGACTCTATGAAATGGGAATAGTTTAAGAATCTATTTTTCAAATAGTATTTTACCTAAAATCTTTTCTTTAAAAATTAAAAATGGGTTTTCATAACTAAATTAGAAAGACTAAGAATCCATTAGTACCTATGAGGCATATTTCACCAAACTTTCAAGTAATTCTTCCAACTTTATCATCATCCTAAAAAATAAGTTTAATAACAATTTATTGTATTGATACAAATTCCCTAAATGGAACTTGGTAAAAGATACTTTGATAGTTATGAAGAAATCATCATATGTGCTCTCATGTTTGAATTGGAAATCAGATACTCTTAGTGTTCTTGTGGTTTTGGGGAAAAAATAGAAATACAGAATTTAGAGGAAATTATAATAATAAAACACATGGAGGAAAGAAAATTAATTTTACTTCATGTCATAAGTGTGTTAGGAAGCATGTGGGAAATCAACTTTCGTGATCCGGTGAATTTTTTATTTGAGGAGAAGAAGGCCATCAAGCAAAATAATATTAAATTGATTTGAAGTGTTCAATCAATGAAAGGAACAGTGAAAATATAAACCTATTATGATAACCAAACTCTAATAATATAATTTTAATGAATATTAGTATTATTCCAATTATTGCATGAATCAAATTTTTAATGATGATAATCACTGTTACAACCACTTAAGCCTATAGGAAAAGGTAAAGCTCGTGTGATCACAACTGCTAAAGTGGGTCATGAGAAAAATGTGGTGAGAGTTACAATTTCCATCTACTCTATAATTTAAAATTTATTATTTGATTCTATATCTACCCACACTTTTATATATTCATAATTTTCTATGGGTATCATTTCATCACCTTAGTGATTAGATGTTTTATTTAGGTTTAAAAACTCTTAAGGGTAAAATGATTTCATCTCAAGTATATAGATCTTATTTGATAGAATTTTTTGGGAATGTAATTATATAAAATATTTATATTCTCCCTCTAGTATAATTTCATGTAATTTTGGGAATGGATTGGATTTATTTATATAGATACTATATCAAAATATTGTTAAATGGGAGTTATGTTTGATATTTGGAACCAACCTATGATTATATTTTAGTGGGAGGATGAATATGAACTTCTAATGGAATTTAATTCCATTATATGTTTCTTATTACCTATCTATGATGGATATTTATCTCAAATGGTTGGGGAGAAACTAAAAATCAAAGATATGCCGATTTATTGGGATTATACAGATGTATTTCCTCAATAATTTCCTAGTTTTTACCCAAATCAATAATTTTATTTTTCAATATAACTCATACCTAGAGATACACCTATTTCAATGAATTTGTATAGAATATCCTAGATTGATTTATATGAATTGAAGAAGAAACTCCATGAGAATCTTGATAAGGGATTAATACTCCCTAGTTCATCGCCATAGGGTGCAGCTATTATTTTTTTAGAATAATTATGGTTCAATGTGTCTTTAAATTTATTATCGGGAACTTAAGAATAATATTATCAAGAAAAATTATCTTATACCCCATATTGATGAATCGCTAGATCAATAAGATGGAACTAAATACATTTCCAGGATTGAATTTTGTTTTGGATATCCTCAATTGAGGGTCAAGATGGAGGATATATCCAAGAGAGACTTCTACATGAGGTATGGAATTTATAAATTTATAGTGATGTCATTTATACTTACTAATTACCCTATTATATTCATGTATTGAATGAATAGAATCTTTATAGAATACATTGATAAGTTTTTGGTAGTATTTAAATATGATATTCTTATATATTTTAAGAGCATGAAGAATATTTTAGGATTGTACCAAATACCTATAAGAAAAATAAGTTATATTATAAATTTACCATGTTTGAATTTTGGAAACATAAAGTTGAATTCTTGGGGTCATATAATCTCAAGTGAGGGTATATTGGTGGGTCCATCAAAGATGGAAGTTATTGAATAATGGACTAAAACAACCATGATAACCAATATCTATAGTTTCTTATGTTGTTGGGATACTATTGATTCTTTTTGAGATATTTTTCATGGATATCTAATCTAATAACCAAGTTGACTCAGAAGAGATCCATGTTCCTTTGGATAAATGGATGTGAGTAAATTTTCAAGGAGCTAGAAAGACGGTTGTTCAGCTCACCTATACTTACACTACCCTATAGTGGAGAAGGGTTTTTGATCAATTATGATTCACCAAATAAAGGACTAGGATGCATCATCATGTATAATGATATGGTGACAATTTATGCCTTGCATAAATTTAAAATTCATGATAAAAATTACCTGATTCATGATTTGGAGTTAACATCAGAAATTTTTGGATTGAAAATATGGGGGAATTATATTTATGGTGAATTTGGAGATATATATAATGATCAAAAAAATGTGATATATATATTCGTATAAAAATATTTGAATATGTTCCAAAGTATATGGTTGGATTTGATTAAATATTATGACTTCTTAATACACTACCACATTGGGAAGGAAAATAATGGGGATGATTCTCTAAATCATAAAGACCATTATAGTTTTTTTATGATGAGGGATGAAGGATATCCCGTGTTTATGTATTTATATATTATGGATCTTGAAATCATGAGAAAAGGGGATAAATCATTTTATTCTCAGATGAATGTTCAACCATCAATCCATGTGAGGATTAAATAGGTGCAGAAGGAGGATGTGGAACCACAGAAGAAGGTGAGAAATTTTCCTGAGTTTAACCATGATTATTATGGAATGATAATGTTTAGGAACAAAGTATGTGTCCCATCAATACTAGACTGGAAGAATGAGCTATTTGATAAATCCCATAGTTAATCATTTTCTATTCATCCTATGTAATAACCCAGATTTTCCTAGGCCCTTCCTTTGTGAAAATCCAATGTTTAGGGTGTTTTAGGAGGAAATGGTGGATCATTTCAAGAGTTTTAAAAATTTATAGTTTTACATCCGCATTTCAATGAATTGACATGTCAGTACATCAACATGTCAGAGGTGTCGACATCGGTGAGTCGAGAGAATTAGAATCGATGAGTCAGGGTTGTTGGCATCAGTGAGTCAAGGGTGTCAGTATCAGTGAGTTAAGGGCATCGACATCAGTGAGTCAAGGGCATCGACATCGGTGTCTACGGAGTTAGAATCGGTGATTCAAGGGCGTTGGTGTCGGTAGGTCATGGAGTTGGTAGGTCGAGGCATTGGTAGGTCATTTCATCGGTAGTGCATGGTGTCGGTAGCTCTACATCAGTGGATCAGCATTAGTAGGTTGTGTTAGTAGCTCACCTATCGGTGGCTCAGTATCAGTGACTCACCTGTCAGTGACTCATTTTCATTTTTCCCAGTTTTTCCAATTTCTCCCCTGTTATGTTTTTTCCTTCGTGAAATGGTAACCTATCAACTCACAGTGGTGTGCTGAGTTGTCTCCACCATTTTCAAGGGGAATTATTAAATTCCTCATATCTCGTAAATTTCCACCAACCTTGTAAAAGAAAATCATCATGGTCAAACCATGATCCAATTTTCTAGAACCTTTAAATCATCTCCCAGATTTTTAGGATCTATACATCTTATAAATCAAGATATCTTATTTCATAAAAAAATTTCATTTCAAATGGTGCACCTAGAGCCTTCTTCCCTAGATGAGTCGGTCTCCTATTCTAGTGTCAATCCTTCATAGTTTTATTTGAGTCTCGTGGTGCTTGCACAATCCCTTATTCTTGGCGCAAGGAGAAACATCAATCCTTTGATCATACTTTAGGTATTTATTTTTCTTCCATTTAATTTTGCATCATGCGGGGTGGGTATACAAATGAATCATTTCGAGTAATGGCTGGATATTTTTCTCAAAAACAAGAAACATATAAGAACTTGATTTGATCAGGAGACAACATGGGTAAATAAAATAATGGGAAGAGAGTGGTTTGATTTTTATTGCCTATTTTATCTGTTATCCTTGATTATTTTATGGATTGTTGTGGCTGTAAATCCTTCTAAAAATCATGGCCATTGGTGGTCTTTGTTTACACACTAGTAATGTTATTTTTTGTTGAGATGCTTGAATAAATGACTATAACATTAAATCCGCTTAATCACGTACACTGGTTAAAAAATGGACGCCCCAAGGATCAATCTTGTTGTGTGATCACCCCTATTATAATTAAGTGGAATTAAAGAACATCTACTGGTTAAATATGAATATATGCACATCATGTTGATAGGTGTGGATGAGTGTTGTGTTCTGTTGGGTTGTGTGACCATGTGGGAGTTATGTGGTGATACTATTGGGATCATGGTTGTGGGTACAAGGTTGGATATAGGAATTGGTTCCATGATAAGGGTTTGGTAGGTGTGTAAAGTGGGGATGTGGGTTAATATTAGTTATTGTGGTCTTGGTGCATGTTTTGGTATTGGTGGTGTGTTGGTATCTTAGTTTGAGAGATTTATTAATTATGGAATGGATGAACTTGTAGGAAGTTGAACTACATTTTTTGTGGTGTGGTTGCGGAGTGATGTCGGGCAGTGGGACAATGCTGTGGTTATGAACTTATATGCAGTGGGACAGAAACTAAGAATTTTGGGGCAATGGGGTTTTGGAGGTGGGTTGGGAGAGAAGGATGGTGCAGTAAAATTTTGAATATTGGTTTATGGAAATGGATGAACAAGTGTCTAGGAAGTTTGGGGGTTTGTGAAGTGGGACTACAGTTTGGTTTTACATGTTTTTTTGTGTGGTATAGTTTATAGTTTCCTAGTAGTGCTATAAAAAATTAATGTGAACCCCATAATTAATAAATGGAAAGTGGTTAAATGAAAAGGCATTTGGTTATGCTTTTGCAGTGGCTGTTGTGTAGTTATGCTTATAGGGTTGGCATCGAAAGTGGTTCTTTGTGGAATTTTTTTTTGTTCGGAAATCCATAGGTTGGGCTAAGTGTACTCTTACCTATATATGTAAATTTTATTTCCTTGTGATTTCTATACACACCCA
This sequence comes from Viscum album, assembly GCA_963277665.1. Lineage (NCBI taxonomy): Eukaryota > Viridiplantae > Streptophyta > Magnoliopsida > Santalales > Viscaceae > Viscum > Viscum album. Next base: position 1,916,214,434 of record OY728155.1, read on the forward strand.
CCTTTGTTTGGAACTATATGTCGAACACCACCATTTCATGGGGGAGGGTTTTTTTCCCAACATCCCGGTGGGAGGATGGATAGCGGGTTACTAACTTTCTTCCTCGCACCCTCTTCTAGGTTCTTTCTGCTCGAGCATATCCGGGCAGGCTATAATGGCTTGAGGCTTACCATAGTCCAATATTATTTAGGTGAGGGTTTTTTGTAGATTAGAGGCCTAGGTGTTTGTAGGTCATGTTGGTTTTCCGAAGTTTCTTCAGGATGATGTCCAGCTATCTTTAGGTGAGAGGTGTGGTTGTTGTGGCCCAGGTGTCTATGAGCAGGATTGTGTGTGGTTTGAGGCCCAAGTGTGTGCAGGTGGATTGTTCTAGTGGGACTGTTTATGGGAAGAGTGGTATCATCAAGATGTTATCTGTTAGGGATGAGTAGATAACAAGTCATAAAGCGGTGCGGGGCACCCAAATATCAATGTGCTTATACTATTACTTTACTTTACTTGCATTATTTTGAAAGTTTACCTTGGTGAGGCTAGGATAGTTAGTATTCCTTGGTAGGTGATTTTAGGTTCTACTGTTTTCTCAGACGGGCATTAGTATGTTCCCTCACTTTTTCATGGGTGGTTTATAATTTCCTACTAGGTATACTTGTATACTCTCCCTACGTATATAAATTTTTTTTCAGGTTTCCAGAATGAATTTGAGGATCATGTTGGACTTTACTAGCTCGGGTGTCAGGATTAGTTTTTGTTGCTTCTTAGTATCTTTTATTTTGGAACTTTACTTTAGAGTTTTGTTGTACCTTGCATCAGCTTAAATTTTGAACATGCATGTGGGAAAAGTTTTTTGGATTTAATTTTACTTTTGGTATTTGGAGTTTTTTGGGATTTACCATCTTATCTCACGATATTGTTTTATAAAAATGGTAATGCCTTCCATTTCTTTGTGAGATTATATACCCTTGGTTCTAGTCGCCACTTCAGGTCATATCGAAGGTGGGACTTGGGGGTCATTATCTCTCCATCTACATGATTAAGGAAGGGTGTGGCACTTTTTCATCCCTTCCCTCATCTTAAAGAAGGCGGGTACTAAAAAATGATTTCAAAGGTTTGATATAGTTCGGGGTTAGGAATAGTGAGGATTTTATGGGATGGTTGGTTAATAGTGTTAGGAAATCATGGTGTGTGAGATAGTCCAGGGAAGACCGGCTAGGACACGGGATTTTATGGGGCCCCATGATCCAATGAAAGGACTCCAGACCTGCTGAATGACCAAGTGAGGCTACAACAATTGTAGGGTAGAGACCCTAGGAAAGGTACATGCATCATAATGACTTGTGTTCATGTGTGTTTTGGGAATTTAAAATAAATGGAGAGTTAAAAGAATTTTAAAAGACATTTTCCACACTACTCAGTCTTAGGAGTTCCTTGTTTCCTTTTTCATCTATGGCACCCAGACGTTGCCCCCATGTGGTACGAGTAGTTGAATCTTGACAGGTTGACCCAGTTGATCAAAGGAGGGCTGATCAATAGGAGTAGGTTGACTAGTGGCAGAAGACACTTTGTGCCTTCCAGTAGTAGACTCTGGGGAATTATGAGGGCATCGTCTCAGACATGGAGATGAAGAGTTGGCTCGAGGAGATAGTGGTTGCTTTCATCTTGATCTAACCTCCGAAAAATTACTGGGCTCCTTTGGTGATGATCCAAATGAGGGAAGCAGCACATCAGTGGTGGATGCTTTACCTCAGGGATAGGAAAGAAACCGAGGTTTAATGGGCTGACTTTGACAAGGAGTTTTGGGCATAATTCATTTCTTCCATGATGAAGGATAAGAAGAGGTTAGAGCTTATCTCCCTCTAGTAGGAGAGTTTGGTGGTAAGGGAACTGGGGATAATGTTTAAGGATCTCCAACACTTTTCACCAAATTTGTTCTCAGATGAGGATTCCCAAGTGAGATGCTTAGTGGAGGCCCTCCGACCTTCTCTTCAGTATGTTCTTACTCCTTTCACTCTACCAACATACTTAGAGGTTCAGAAGAAGTCTGAGGTATTGGAATGTATGAACATGCTTGGAGGTGTTCCACAATAAGGGAGACATTCAAGTTCATTAAAGGGAAACAGCATCAACAGTAGGTCTCTAGAATCGGGGCCTTCCAGGTTTCGGCTAATGGGAAGTTGGCCCTAGAAATTCCAATTCTGATCTCCTGGTCCTCACCCTTTCCTTGTGGTCCCAAGACTGGGGTTCCTTATCTATAGAGTCTGTGGAAATCTTCAGAATCAGTGCCCAGTTCGAAAACCTTACAGTGGGGGTGGGCTGGATCAGTGCCCACCTCAGTAGTAGCAGTTTCCAATCAGACCTTTCCAGCAACATGGGCAGTGTGCTCTCGCTCCACCGAGGGTAGATAGTTCAGGGGGGGCTAGCCTCAGGGTTCTCCTCGGGGACCTCAACCAGGTCATGGTAGGGGGGGTATTCGATAGCAGATAGGTATAGGATCTAAGCATGGGAAGTTACACGTCGCATATGTAGCAGTTTTATCAAGGCCAGAGGTTGTTCAAGGTACAATCAATATGTTTAGTACTCTTGTATGTGTTTTGTTTGATTCAAGAGCCTCATAATCTTTTATTTCACCCAGACTAGCCAATGATCTTGGACTAGACATCGAGAGACTTCCCATTCCCCTGGTGTTGAGTATGCCAGTCAGAGGTCAGACCGGTCTATTTGATGTTTTTTGAGGATGTAGACTGATGTTAGGGCCACACTAGTCTAGTGGGAATCTTCTTCTGCTACAGATGTAGCCATACAATGTCATACAAGGAATCGGCTAGTTGTTTTCTGTGCACATTGTTATCAAATTCTTCCAGAGAAGATTTTCATTTTTAGATATGGGAGGCCAGTTTATAGCTTTTGTTGGAGAGAGGAGTTTTCAAGAGGGAAGCTAGCATGTAGAGCCTCTTCTTTCTTTGTTACTATATCTGTATGTAGAATCAGTAGATACAGAGATGGTGGAAGTTTCTGGGGTTTTCAGTGAGTTCCTAGATGTCTTCCCCAAAGAGGTTTTGACTCTACCCCCTCAACATGACATTGAGTTTGGGATATACATGAAACCCAGTGCCTATCTAATTTTTATGGATCCCTATTGAATGACACCTTCGGAGTTGTTGGAGTTGTGGATTCAGGTTGACAACCTGATGAATAATGGTTGTATACGTTCAAGTGTGTCATCGTGGGGTGCTCCTGTATTTTTCGTGAAGAAGGAAGGTGGTGTCCTAAGACTGTGCATAGACTTACAGAGGCAGAATCAGGTGATGGTCAAGAACCATTTCCCCCTCCCAAGGATTGATGATCTTTTCAACTAGTTAAAGGGGGAAGGTTGGTTCTCTAAGATCAACGAGTGGTCAGAATATCACCAATTGAGGGTAAATGAGGGTGACATCCCAAAAACTGCTTTCAGGTGTATGTATGGGGACTATAATTTCGTGGACATTCCCTTTAGTGTCACAAATCCACCAGCCATGTTCATGGGTCTCATGAAATCTATTTTTCATGATTACTTGGACCGGTCTATCATTGTGTTCATCAACAACATCTTAATATACTAAAGGTCATAGGAGGAGCATTTTAGGCATCTTAGGACTGTCTTGGAGGTCCTATGACACCACCAGCTCTATGAAAAGTTGTCCAAGTGAAAGTTCTAGATGCAATAGGTTCACTTCCTTGAAAAAGTGGTGTCTCAACAAGGTATAGAGTTGGACCCATCAAGCATTGAAGCGGTTGTTTCTTGGGCATCATCCAAGAATGTGGTGAAGGTTAGTAGTTTCATGGGTCTGGCAGGATATTATAGGAGGTTCATACCCAAATTCTCTGGAGTTGAAACTTCATTGATGGTTTTGACTAGAAATGATCAGTTCTTTATGTGGGGTGAGAAATGTCAAGTATATTTCAGCTATCTAAAGGGGAAGTTGGTCAGTGCCCCAGTGCCTAGATTTCCAAAAGAATGGATGATGTTCGAGGTGTTCTGTAATTCTTCCAACCTAGGATTTGGATGTTTGATGATGCAGAAGTGAGGAGTAATCTCTTATGGGTCTAGCTAATTATGCCCTCATGAACATAATTATGCCACCCAGGATCTAGATCATATAGCGATCTTTTTCATGCTGAAGTTGTGGAAGAATTACCTCATTGGGGAGCACTTTGTGGTCTCCACAGATCATAAGATCTTGAGGTATATCTTTTCCCAATGAGACATGAACTTGTGGTAGCGAAGGAAGATGAATTTTCTATAGTATTATGAATTCAAAATCACTTATACCCTGTGGAAGGGGAATGCGGAGTCCAATGCCTTAAGAATGAAGTCATAGAAGGATGTAGTTCAGGAATCCACGGATGCTTGGAAGGAAATGGAGGAGTTGGAAGCTTTGTGCTTGTATTCTAGGGGGATAGTGGCAGAGGCTACCTATTTCAGATGATAGTGTAGTCTTCCTTGGTGTGGAAGGTACAGGAGTCTCAATGGATAGACTCAGAGGTTGAAGTGATGCATGATCACGTTGTCTAGGGTGATGCTCTAGAGGGGAGGTTGGAGAATAGCTAGAATCATATTTTGTTCCATGGGAAGATATTTTTCCTAGTGTAAATGCATGAGGGAGTTCTCTGTGAGTTCTATAGCTCACCCATTGAGGTGCATCTAGGAGTCTATAAGGTGTATCGAGGCCTATGGGAACAGTTCTAGAGGACCAAGGTGAAGCAGGCAGTGGAAAAGTTTGTGCCAAGAGGCCTAGTGTGTCAGTAGGTGAAGGTAAAGCATCGTGTTCCCAGAAGTCTGTTGCAACCCATGGATGTTACTTAGTGGAAGTGGGATGACATCTCGATAGATTTTGTCACAGGTTTACCCAGAGACCAGGGAGGATGTGATTCCCTTTGGGTAGTAGTGGATTGATTGACAAAATCAGCTCACATCCTACCAATCAATGAGTTGAGCACAGTAGATTCCTTAGTGCAGAGTTACGAAGTCAAATTGGTGAAGATACATGGAGTTCCAAGATCCATTGTCCTAGATCAAGATACACTTTTCACGTCGTGGGTCTGGAGGGGATTGTAGCATGAATTTGACACCCATTTGAGCCTTAGTACTACTTCCCACCCTCATACGAATGGGCATACATAGAGGACCATCCAGACATTGTAGGATATGTTGCGATCATGTGTTCTAGAATTCCAAGGATCGTGGGTATGACACTTTCCCCTAGTAGAGTTTGCATACATTAATAGCTATCACTCTAACATTGGCATGGATCAGTTTGAAGCCTTGTATAGAAGACGGTGTCACTCACCCATGTGATGGACATAGGTAGGGGAAGAAGCCCTTCTTAGACCAAAGAAAGTGAAGAGCACAATGGAGAAGGTTTGGCTTGCACGTGAAAGAATCAAGGAGGCTCAAGACTGGCATAAGTCATAAGACTGTCATACATGGAGGCCTTTAGAGTTCAAAGTTGGGTGACACAAGTTCTTAAAGATCTCCCCTTGTTGTGGATATCATAGGTCTCACATAAGAAGTAAGGTTTCTCCCAGGTTCATCATACCTTTCAAGGTGTTGGGATGAGTTCGTGAGGTGGCATATCATCTGGTGTTGCCAGCATGGTTGGAGAATATCCACGATGTCTTCTTTGTTTCTCAACTCCTTCATTATCTACATGATGACTCTCACATCCTATACTAGGGAGAGTTGGATGGCCAGATGACACAACGTTCATGGAATGACTGGTATGAATCGATGATTGGGAGGAGAAGATGCTATGTGGAGAGGCCATTCCATTGGTTCATGTGTTATGGAGGCATGGTGGCATTGAGGAGATTACCTGGGAATGGGAGGAATATATGCATTCCCATTTCCCAGAGTTGTTCTGAGTTTTGTTTCGGTGTTTTACTTTTGTTCTTTGTTTCACGATTTAATGATTGACCTCTCTTGATATATGATAAGTTATTTCCCTATAATATTATTTGTGTGAAAAGTCTTAATAATGGGGATGGGAGAACCATATCCCAAATCAATATGAATTAATACAAATTCAATTAAACCCATGTAGGAGATACAGTGCTGCGCAAAGTGGATAGTATCTTGACATGGATGAAGGAGATCCCTAATCCATGTGTATGGATGATGTGACCTTTGGTGTTTGTGTGGTTTCTTGGGGAATTGGATTGGTAGTGTTTCGACTATTTTTCAAGAGATAGATGACAAAGAGGTGTAATGGGATGTTGAGGTTTTCATTCCATCCTTAAAGAAAACACAAGGTGGATTACTCTTGAGAGGTATCTTAGGGGATAGTTGTTCAGACCACTTTTATTCTGTGATAGTTTTGAAATTTTTAGGGATAAGAATAGTTTAATAGGTATATGATGTAATAACTCATATTTCCCGAGGACCTTCCTTTGTGAAAATCAAGTGTTTAGGTTGTTCTGTAAGGCAACAGTGGCTCATTTTAAGACATTTCCAAATTTCCAGTTTTTCGTCAGCAAGTTAGTGTGTCTGAATGTTAGTGTGTCAGCATGTCAGTGCATCAGCATGTCAGAGGCATCAGCATCAGTGAGTTGAGGGTGTCAGCATCTGTGAGTAAGTGTCATTGGAATCGGTGAGTCAGGGGCGTCAGAATTGGTGAGTCAGGGGCATCGGCATAAGTGAGTCAGGGGTGTCGGCATCAGTGAGTCGAGGGCGTCAATGTCGGTAAGTCGTGGTGTTGGTAGATCAAGGCGTCAGTAGGTCATGGTATCGATAGCTCAATGTTGGTGGCTCAATTTTGGTAGATCGTGTTGGTATCTCACCCGTCAGTGGCGTAGTATCGGTGACTCGCCCATTAGTGACTCATTTTCAGTTTTTCCAGTTTCTCCCCTACTATGTGTTTTTCTCTGTGAAATGGTAACCAATCAACTCATAGTGGTGTGATCGGATATCTCAACCATTTTTTAGGGGAATTATTAAATTACTCTTATCTTGTAACGTTCCACAAGCCTTGTAACCACCAAGATTCATGGTCAAACCACTATCATATTTTCAAGAACTTTGAAATTTTCTCCCCGATTCTTAGGATCTATCCATTTCACGAATCAAGATCTCTTATTTTCTTATCCCTTTTCATTTCTAGTGGTTCTCCTAGATCCTTCATCCCAAGACGAGTCGTGTGCCTGTGATAGAGCTCCTCCTGCACAGTTTTCTGGAGTCCTGTGGTTCTTGTGAAATCCCTTGTTCTTGGAGAAAGGGGGAACTTCGAACCTTTGATCATCTGATAGGGATTTATTTTTCTTACCTTTAATTATGTATCATGCGGGGAGCGTATAAAAATGATTCCTTGTGAGGAACGGATGAATACTTTTCTTAAAAACAAGAAATAGATACAAACTTTATTTGATCAAGAGACAACATGGGTAAATAAAATAATGGGCAGAGAGTGGTCTGATATTGATCTCCTATTTTATCTATTATCCTTTATTATTTTATGGATTGTTGTGGTGGTATAGCCTTCTGAAAATCATTTTCATTGGTGGTATTTTCTTGCGCACTAGTGATGTTCTATTTTGTTGAGATGCTTAAATAAATGAATGTAACATTAAATCTACTAAATCACATACACTGGTTAAATAAATGGACACCCCTAAGATCAAGCTTGTTGTGTGATCACCCCGATTATAATTAAGTGGAATTAAAGAACCTATACTGGTTAAATCTGAATATATGAACATCTTTTAGATAGGTATGGATGAGTGATGTGATCTATTGGGTTTTGTGACCTTGTGTAAGTTATGTGCTGCTACTTTTGGGAGCATAGTTGTGGGTGAATGTTTGGATAGAGGAGTTGGTTCTATGAGAAGGGTGTGGTAGGTGCGTACAACAAGATTGTGGGTTAAAGGTAGTTACTATGGTATTGGTGCATGTTTTGGTATAGGTGGTGTGTTGGTATCTCAGTCCAAGAGACTGATTGATTGTGGAATGGATGAACTTATAGGTAGCTCAACTGCCTTTGTTGTGTTGTGGTCATGAAGCAATGTTGGGTAGTGGGACTATGGTGTGGTTATGAACTTATCTGAAGTGGGACTTCATATGGGAATTTTTGGGCAGTGGGGCTGTATAGATAGGTTGGTAGATAAGTATAGTGCTATAAAATTTTGAAGAGTGGTTTCTAGCAATGGTTGAATAGGTTTTTAGGAAGTTTGGAGGTTTGTGCAGTGGTACTACATTTTGGTTTTTCTTGTTGTTTTGGTGTGGTTGTGGTTGATAGTTGATTGGTAGTGTAGGAACAAATTAAATTTAAACCCTTAATTTATAAATGGCATGTGTTTAAATGAAAATGGGTTGGGTTATTCTTTGGCAGTGGCTATTGTGTGGTTATTCTTATAGGGGTGGCATCAAAAGTTATTCAGAGTGCATTTGTTTGTTCAGAAACCTATAGGTTGGGCTTAATTTATGCTTACCTATATATATATATATATTAGTTACTTTTGATTTTTATATACACCCCACCTTTGTTGAGCATTATGTGCTGAACACCTTCCTTTCATGGGGGAGGATGTCTTCCTAACACCATGGTGGGAGGTTGGATAGCTGGTTACTGACTTTCTTCCTCACACCCTCTTCTGGGTTCTTACCACTCAAGCATATCTGTCTAGGATGTAATGGCTTGAGGATTACCACAGTCCAAGATTCTTCAAGTGAGTGTTTATTGTATATGAGAGGCCTAGTTTTTTTAGGCAAGGTTGGTTTTCCCAAGTGTATTTGGGATAAAGCTTATGTGTCCTTGGGCGAGAGGTGTGGTTGTTGTGGCCCAGGTGTCTGCAAGCAGGATTATGTGTGGTTTGAGGCCTAGGTGTATCCGGGAAAATTGTAGAAGTGGGACTACGTATGGGAAGAGTTGTAGCGTCAAGATGTTATCCATTATGGATGAGTAGCTAGCTAGTGGGAAAGTGTTGTGGGGTACCCAAATATTGATGTTCTTATACTATTAATTTACTTGGATTGTGTTATTTGGAGAGTGTGTCTTGGTGAGGCTGGGCTGGTTAGTATTCCTTTGAAGGTGCTTTCAGATTCTAATGTTTTCTCACAAGGACATTATTATGTTCCCTCACCTATGCACAAGTGGATTTAGACTTTCCTATTGGGTATACTTGTAGAATCACGCTACGTATATAATACTATTTTCAGGTTTCCAGGAGGAATTTGAGAATCATGTTGGACTTTATGATATCGAGCATCAAGATTAGTTGTTGTGGATGCTTAGTATCTTATCTTTTGGTACTTTACTTTTGAGTTTTTTTTTAACTTTCTTCAAATTTACTTTTTAACATGAATGTGGGAAAAGGTTTTTGGATTTACTTTTACTATTATTATTTGGAATTTTTTAGGAATTACCATCTTATCTCATAATCTTGTTTTATAAAAAAGGTAATTACTTCCATTTCTGTGTGAGATTTTATACCCATATTGATAGTTTCCACTCTGGGGCCTATCATGGGCATGACTCGAGGGATTCATTATCTCTCCTTCAACATGAGGAAGGAAGGGCATGGCACTTTGTTGTCCCTTCTCTCATCTTGAAGAAGGCGGGTCGTGACAAAATGGTATCCAAGGTAAAATGGAGTTTGTAGTTATGAACAGTGAGGATTGCATGGGATGGTAGGGAAATGGCATTAGGAAATCTTGGTGTGTGAGATAGGGCAGGGAAGACTAGGTAGGACACAGGATGTTAGGGCCCCACGTGATCTAATGCATAGACTATGGACCTTCTGAACGACTAAGGGAGGCTACAATGATTGTAGGGTAGAAACCCTAGGAAAGGTACATGCATCATAATGACTTATGTTTATGTGTGTTTTGGGAATTTAAGATAAACAGGGAGTTAAAACAAATTTAAATGAAATTTTCCACACTAATCGGGCTTAGGATTTTCTGGTTTCCTTTTTCAGATATTCCACCCAGATGTTGCTCCCATGTGGTACGAGCAGTTGAGTCCCAATAGGTTGACTTGTTTGGTCATTTGAGATCCAATCTATAAGATTAGGATGACCAGTGGTAAAAGATGCTTTGTGTATTCCAGTGGTGGACTCTATGGAAGTATGAGGACAGTGTCTCATACATGGAGACGGAGAGTTGGATTTCAGAGCTGGTGATCACTTTCAGCTTGATTTGGGCTCCAAAAGAGTACTAAGTTCCTATAGAGGTGATCCAGATGAGGGGAGTAGTGTGTAAGCGGGGGATGATTTGCCTCGGTGAGAGGAAGGAAATTGAGGTTTCGTGGGATGACTTTGAGAAGGAGTTTCGGGAGGAATTCCTTTCTTCCACGATGAAGGCCTAGAAGAGGAAAAAGATACTCTCCCTCCAGTAGGGGAGTATGTCGGTAAGTGAACTAGGGATCAAGTTCAAGGATCTCCTACAATTTTCACTGAATATCTTCCTGAATGAGGAGTCCCAAGCGAGAGGCTTAGAGGAGGAACTCCAACCTTCTCTCTAGTATGTTGTTACTCCTTTCACTCTACTGATGTACTTAGAGGTTCAAAATAAGGCCAAGGTATTGGAAAGGATGCACACACTGAGAGGTGTTCCGTGAGAGGGGATCTAGCTGAGTTATTAAAAGGGGAAATCCTTCAATAAAAGGTCTCCAGCATTACGACCTTCTAGGTTTTGGCTAAAGGAAAGTAGGCCTCAGCAGTTCCATTTCTGATCTCCGAGTCCTATCCCTTTTCTTATGGGCCAAGGACAAAGGCACTTTATTTATTGAGTTTGTGGATATATTTTTAATAAGTTCCCAGTTTGAGAATCATACAATGGGGGTGGTTATGCTCAATTCCCACCTCAATAACAGCAGTTTCCAATCAAGCCTTTCCAGCAACAGTGGAAGCGAGCTCCCACTCCACTGAGGGTAGATGGTATAGGGGGAGGATAGCCTCAGGGTGATCCTTAGGGACCTTGACCAAGGCATGTTTGGGGAGGCGATTGATAGCATATAGGTATAGGATCATGGCATGGGTTGTTACACACCATAGAGGTAGCAGTTTTAGCAAGGACAGAGGTTGTTCAAGGTATGATCAGCCAGTTTAGTATTCTTGTGTGTGATCTTTTTAATTCAAGAGCCTCACACTCCTTTGTTTCACCCGGTCTATCCCATGATCTAGGAATAGATATATAGAGACCTCCCATTCCCTTGGTGTTGAGTAGACCAGTCGGAGGTCAGACTAGTATGTTTGTTGTTTGTCGAGGATGTAGACTGATTTTGGGGCCACACCAGTCCAGTGAGGATCTTCTCATACTATAGATGATGCCATACAATTTCATCCTAGGTATCAACTAGTTTTTTTATCTGTACGTTGTTATAGAATGATTCTATAGAAGATTTGTGTTCTCAAATATAGGGGGCCAATGCGTAGCTTTTGTTAGAGGGTAGAGTTGTCAGGAGGGAAGCCGGTGTGTGGAGCCTCTTCTTTCCTTGTTAGTCGAGATGTTAGTGGAATAAGTAGATACAGATATGGTGGAAGTTTGAGGGGTTTTTAGTGAGTTCCTGGATTTTTTCCCTAAATAGGTTGTGACTCTACCCCCTCTACATGACGTTGAGTTCTGGATATAATTTCATCCTCATGCCTATCCAATTTCGATGGATCCCTATCAAATGGAACCTTTGGAGTTTTGGAAGTTGTGTTTTCAGTTTGATGACCTGATGAAGAAGGGTTTTATCTGGCCAAGTGTGTCACTGTGGGGTGATCCAGTATTTTTCGTGAAGAAGGTGGATGGTGGCCTAAGACTATGCATAGAATACTGAAGGCTGAATCAGGTGATGGTTAACAATTATTACCCCTTCCAAGGATCGATGATCTTTTCGACTAGTTAGAGGGGCAGGTTGGTTCTCTAATATTGAACTACAGTCTGGATATCACCAATTGAGGGTAAATTTGGGTGACATAACAAAGACTGTTTTCAGGTGGAGGTATGGGCACTTCGACATCATGGTCATGGCCTTCGGTGTCATGAATGCACTATCCATGTTCATGGGGATCATGAACACTGTTTTCCATGAGTACTTTGACCAATTCATCATCTTGTTCATCGAAGACCTCCTAATCTACTCAATTTCATAGGAGGAGCATGCCAAGCATCTGAAGATTGTCTTGGAGGTCCTCTGACACCACCAACTCTAAGGAAAGTTCTCCAAATGCAAGTTCTGGACACGAGAGGTTCACTTCTTTGGAAACATGGTGTCTTGGAAAGGGATAGTGGTGGACCCTTCAAAGGTTGAAGCGGTTTTTTCTTGGGAAGCACCCAATAATGTGGAAAAGGATTTTAGTTTCTTGTGTCTGGTAGGATATTACCAGAGGTTAATACCTTACTTATCTCGAGTTGCAGCTTCATTTACATATTTGACCAGAAATCACTAGGGGTTCGTTTAGAGTGAGTACTATTAGGTAGCTTTCAGCTATTTGAAGGGGAAGCTGGTCTGTTCCTCACTGATTAGATTTATAGAATAAGGGGTAATGTTCGAGGTGTTCTGTGATGCTTCTTACATATGCTTGGAATGTGTGTTGATGCAGAAGAGAGTTGTAATCTCTTATGGTTCTAGTAAATTACTTCCTCATGAACATAATTATTCCATCCATGATCTAGAGCTTCCAGTGGTCATGTTCGCGCTAAATGTTTTGTGGCATTTAATTATTGGTGAATGCTTTGTGGTCTTCACAGATCACAAGAGCATGAGGTATATGTTTTCCCAATGAGACCTAAACTTGCGACAATGAAGGTGGATGGAGTTTCTCTAGGATTACAACATCAAAATCCCTTACACCCTGGGGAAGGGGAATGTGGTTTCTGATTCCTTGATCAGGAATTCATAGAAGGAGTCAGTTTGGGAATCCACAGATGCTTGGAAGAAGATGGAGGAGTTGGCCACTTTATGCCTAGATATTGGGTAGGAAAGTGGAAGAGGATACCTATTTCAGATGATAGTGCAGTCTTCCTTGGTGTGGTAGGTAGAGGAGTCTCAATGGGGAGACTCAGAGGCTGAAGTGATGTGTGATCACGTTGTCCATGGTGATGCTTCAGAGGGGTGATCAGAGGATAACCATAATCAGATGTTGTTCCGTGGGAATAAGTTTTTCTGAGTGGAAATGTGCAAGGGAGTTCTCCATGAGTTCCATATATCACCCCCAGTGGTGCATCCCGGAGTCTCTAAGAAGTACCAAGGCATGAGGGAATAGTTTTGGAGGCCCTGGGTGAAGCAGGCAGTGGCGGAGTTTGAGGAAATATTCCTAGGGTGTCGATAGGTGAAGGCCGAGCACCGTGTTCTCATCGGTCTATTGCATCCCTTGGGTGTTCTTGAGTTTAAGTGGGATGAAATATCGATGGATTTCATCACATTTTTACCCAGATATTCGTGAGGATTTGATTACCTTGGGGTAGTAGTGGATCGATTGACCAAATTAGCTCACTTCCAATAAATCAAGGAGTCAATCGTAGTGGATGCCTTAGGGTAGAGGTACATAGGTGAAGTAGTGTGGATACCTGGAGTTCCAAGATCCATTGTCTCATATTAGGATTCATGTTTCACGTCAAGAGTCTGGAGGGGATTTTAGTATGCCTTTGGCACCAAGTTTTACCTTAGCACTGATTTCCACCCTCAAACGGATGGGAATACAGAGAAGACCGTCTAGACATTGGAGGATATGTTACGAGCATGTGTTCTAGACTTCAGAGGATCATGGGTACTACACTTTCCCCTGGTATAGTTTTGTTACAATAATATCTATCACTCTACCATTTGAAAGGAACCATTTGAATCCTTGTGCAGAAGACTATGTTGCTCACCCGTGGGTTGGACAGAGGTAAGGGAAGCAGCCCTTCTTGTACTAGAGGTAGTGCAAAGAACAATGGAGAAGGTTACCCTTGTGCGTGATAGGATGAAGGTGGCTCAGGACCATAAAAATTTATATGCTGGTCATAGGAGGTTGCCTTTGTAGTTCAAGGTTGGGGACCATGTGTTCTTAAAGGTCTCCCCATAGTATGGACAATGGATGCTTGGTATAGGAATTAATATTTCTCCTAGGTTCATCGGACCTTTCAAGGTGTTGGGATGATTTAGATATGTGGCATATCAACTGGAATTTCCATCGTGGTTGGAGAAGATCCATGATATCTTCCATGTTTCTCATCTCTGTGGGTATCTACACAATGACTCCCAAGTCATAGACTGGGGAGAGTTGGATGTTTATGATGATGCAACGTTCATGGAGAGACCGGTATGAATCAAGGATCATAAGGAGAAGGTGCTGCATGGATGGACCATTCCTTTGTTTCGTGTGTTAAGGAGTCATGGTGGCCTTGAGGAGAGTACTTGGGAATGTGACGCATAGATGTGTTCTTAGTTTCCAAAGATGTTATGATTTTTGTTTCTATGTTTTACTTTTGTGCTTTATTTCATGATGTAATGTTTGACCTCACTTGATGTATGATAAGTTGTTTCCCTATTCTATGATTTGTGTAAAATGTCCTAATAATGGGGAGGGGATAACCTGATCCCAAATCAAGATTCATTAATGCGGATGTGATTAAACCCATGTGGGAAAGATAGTTACTCCCAAAGCACATAGTATCTTTACATAGAGGAAGGAGATACCTAATCCATGTGTCTAGATGTAGTGACCTTCAGTGTTTTTGTGGTTTCTTAGGGTAGTATAGTGGTGTAGTTTTGACAGTTATTTAAGAGACAGATGACAAGGAGGTGTTCTGTGATGTCGAGGTTTTCATTTCGGCCTTAAAGACAACACAAGGTGGTTTACACTTGAGAGTTACATTAAGGGATGGTTGTTTGGAAATATTTTATTCTAGGATAGCTTTGAAATTTTCAAGGACAGGAATAGCTTAATAGGTATCTGGTGTAATAACCCAAATTTCCCCAGGACCTTCCTTTTTGAAAATATAGTGTTTAGGGTGTTCTGGAAGGCAATGGTTGTTCATTTCAAGAGTTTTCTAAATTTCTAGTATTCTGTCGGCATGTCAGTGCATCCGCATTTTAGTACATTTTCATGTTAGTGTGTTAGAATGTTAGAGGAATCATCATTAGTGATTCACGGGCATCGGTATTGGTGAGTTAGGGTCATCGACATCAGTTAGTCAAGGGTGTCATCATCGGTGAGTTAGGGGCATCAGAATCAGTGAGTCTGGGGATTCGGCATCAATGAGTTGCGGGCATTGGCATCGGTGAGTCAAGGGCGCCGGTGTTGGTAGGGAATGGCGTAGATAGGTCAAGGAGTTAGTAGGTCATTATGTCGATAGGTCATGGAATCAGTAGCTCAGAGTTCGTGGATCAGTGTCGTAAGGTTGCGTTGATAGCTCACCCATCGGTGGCTTAGGGTTGATGACTCGCCCATCAGTGACTCATTTTCAGTTTTTCCCAGTTTTTCCAATTTCACCCATGTTACATGTTTTTCTCCATGAAATGGTAACCTATCAACTCACAGTGGTGTGTTCGGATGTCTTCACCATTTATAAGGGGAATTATAAAATTCCCCATATCTCGTAATATTCCGCCAACCTTATAACCTCCAAGCTGTGTGGTGAAACCACGATCTGATTTTCAAGAACTTTGAAATCGTCTCACTGATTTTTAGGATCTATCCCTTTCATAAATAGTGATATCATCTTTAATTCTTCCTTTTTATTTACCCTGGTGCACCTAGATCCTCCCACCCTAGATGATTCATGCGCTTGTGCTAGAGACACTCCTGCACAGTTTTCTTGGAGTCATGTGGTGCTTGTGCAATCCTATGTTCTTGGTTCAAAGTGGAAATTTGATCCTTTTATCATCCAGTAAGGATTTATTTTTCATCCCTTTAATTGTGAATCATGCAGGGAATGTATACAAATGAATCCTTAGGAGGAACGACTGAATAATTTTCTTAAAAACAAGAAAAGGATAAGAACTGGATTTTTTTAAGAGACAACAAGGGTGATAAATTATGGGTAGAGAGTGGTTTTATTTTGATCACCTATTTTATATCTTATCCTTGATTCTTTTAAAGATTTCTGTGGCTATAAAGCCTTCGAAAAATCATTGTTGTTGGTGTTCTTTGCTTCCACACTAGTGATGTTCTGTTTTGTTGATATTCTTGAATAAATGACTGTAACATTAAATATACTTAATTACATACACTAGTTAGATAAATGGATTCCCCCAGGATCAAGCCTTTTGTGTGATCACCCCAATTATAATAAAGTGGAATTAAAGAACCTCTACGAGTTAAATATGAATATATGCTCATCATGTTGATAGGTGTGGATGAGTGTTGTGTTCTGTTGGGTTGTGTAAACTTGTGTGAGTTATATAGTGATTTTGTTGGGAGCATAGTTGTGGGTACAAGGTTTGATAGAGGATTTGGTTCCATGAGAAGGGTGTGGTAGGTGTATACAGTGGGGCTATGGGTTAATGGTAATTATTGTGGTCTTGGTGAGTGTTTGGGTATAGGTGGTGCGTTGGTATATCAATTTGGGAGACTGATTGATTGTGTAATGGATGAACTTATAGGCAGATGAACTGTATTTGTTGTTTTGTGGTCGTAGAGTGACATTGGGCAATGGGACAATGGTGTGGTTATGAACTTATATACAATGGGACTGTATCTCGGAATTATTGGGTAGTGGGGTTGTGGATCTAGGTTTGGAGATAAGGGTGGTGCGGTAAAATATTTAAGAGTGGTTGCTAAAAATGCCTGAACAGGTGTCTATGAAATTTGGGGGTTTGTGCAGTGGGACTGCAGATTGGTTTTGCTTGTTGTTTTGGTGTGGTTGTGGTTGATAGTTTCTTGGTAGTTCTGGAACAAATTAAATTGAACCCCTTAATTAATTAATGTCAGGTGGTTAAATGGAAAGGGGTTGGGTTATGCTATGGTAGTGGATGTTGTGTGGTTATGCTTATAGGGGTGGCAGGGAAAGTGGTTCGAAGTGGGTTGGTTGTTTGTTTGGAAACCCGTAGGTTGGGTTGAGTGTCTTCTTACCTATATATATATATATATATTGTAGTTCCTTGTGATTTATATATGTGATGAAAGACACTCTTTATGGGGGTGGGTGTCTTTCCCAACATCCTTGTGGGAGGATAGATGGCTGGTTACTGAATTTCTTCCTCACACCCTTTTCCAGGTTCTTACTGCTCGACCATATTCGGGCAAGCTGTAATGGCTTGAGTCTTACCATAGTCCATGTATCTTCGGGCGAGGTTTTGTTGTAGATGATATGAATAGGTGTTTGCAGGCCATGTTGGGCTTCCAAAGTGTCTTCAAGATGAGTCTCATGTGTCTTTGGGCGAGCAGTGTGGTTGTTGTGGACTAGGTGTCTGCGGTCGGGATTGTGTGTGGTTTTAGACCCGAGTGTGTGTAGCCATATTTTCATAGTGGGACTTCATATGGGAAGAGTGGTAGAGTCAATAAGTTAGTCATTAGGGATGAGAATCTAACCAGTGGGAAATTGGTGTGGGGTACCCAAATATTGATGTGGTTATACTAATACTTTACTTGACTTGCGTTATTTGGTGAGTGTGCCTTGGTGAGGTTGGGTTGGTTAGTATTCCTTGGTAGGTTATTTGAGTTTCTACTATTTTATAATAGGTACATTAGAAGTTTCCCTCACTTGTGCATGGGAGGATTTATACTTTCCTACTTGGTATACTTGTATACTCACCCTACGTATATAAAACCATTTTAAGGTTTCCCGGAGGACTTTGAGGATCATTCTGGACTTTACTAGCTTGGGCGTTGGGATCAGTTGATGTTTCTCCTTAGTATCTTTTCTTTTGGTACTTTACATTGGAGTTTTATTGTACCTTTCATCATCTTTACTTTTAAACTTTAATGTAGGAAAAGGTTTTTGGATTTACTTTTACTTTTGGTATTTGGAGTTGTTTGGGATTTACCATCTTATCTCCTGATATTGTTTTATAAAATGGATAATGTCTTCCATTTCCGTGTGATATTATATACCCTTAGTGATAGTCACCACCCTAGGGACTATTAAATATGGGACTCATGGGTCATTATCTCTCTTTCAACTTGAGGAAGGAAGGGCATGGAACTTTGGCGTCCCTTACCTCATTTTGAAGAAGGCAGGTCGTGACAAAATGGTATCAAAGGTATGATGGAGTTCGAAGTTAGGCACAGTGAGGATTGCATGGGATGGTAGGGAAATGGCATTAGGTGATCTTGGTATGTGAGATATTTCAAGGAATGCTGGCTAGGACTTGGGATTTTAGGGCCCCTCATGATCTAATGCAAGGACTTGGGACCTACTAAATGACCAAGTGAGGCTACACCAATTGCAGGGTAGAGACTCTAGGAAAGGTACTTTCATCATAATGACTTTTTTTCATGTGCATATTTGGAATTTAAAATAAATGGAGAGTTCAAACAAATTTTAAAAAATCCCCACTACTCGGGATTAAGAGTTCCTTGTTTCCTTTTTCAGATATGGCACCTGGACGTCTCCCCCATGTGGTAAGAGTAGTTGAGACCAGACCGGTTGACCTAGTTGATTAGTAAAGGGATGACAAAGAAGAGGATGATGAAAAATGGAAGAATATTCTTTGTGCTTTCTAGTGGTAGACTTTGGGGAGGTACGAGGGAAGCGTCTTATACATGGAGATGGAGAGTTGTCTCGAGGATCTGGTGATCACTTTCAACTTAATCTTGGCTTCAAAAAATTATTGGTTTCTTATTGAGATGATCCATATGAGGGGAGAAGCGCATCAGTGGTAGACACTTTACCTCGAGGATAGGAAGGAAATTGAGGTTTTGTGGAATGACTTTGACAAAGAGTTCTGAGAAGAATTCCTTTCTTGCACAATGAAGGTTGAGAAGAGGTAGGATCTACTCTCCCTCCAGTAGAGGAGTATGTCGGTAAGGGAACTGGGGATCACATACAAGGATCTCCTACACTTTTACCTTGATCTATTCCAGAATGAGGATTCCCAAGAGATATGCTTAGAGGAGTCACTCTGACCTTCTGTCTAGTATATTGTTACTTCTTTCACTCTACCAATGTACTTAGAGTTTTAGAAGAAGTTAGAGGTAGTGGAAAGGATGCACACTCTGGGAGGTGTGCCACAAGAGGGGATCCATCCAAGTTCATCGAAGGGAAAATCAATCAATAGCCGGTCTCCATCATCAAGGCCTTCCAGGTTTTCGATAGCGGGAAGTAGGCCCCAGTAGTTCCAGTTCTAATCTCCTAGTCCTCGACCTTTCCTTATGGTTTTAGTAATAAGGTTCATTATTTTTGGAGGCTGTGGATATCTTTGGAATAAGTTCCCAATTCAAGCAATGTAAAGTGAGTGTGGGCTGGCTCAGCGCCCACCTCAGCAGCAAAAATTTCTAGTTAGGCCTTTCCATCAATAGGGGCATTGTACTCCCGCTCCACCAAGGGTAGATGGTGCACGGGGGGCTAGCCTCAGGGTGCTTCTCAGATACCTCTACAAGGGCATGGACAGGGAGGTTATAGATAGTAGAGAGGTAGAGGATCTGGGTGTGGGCAGTTACATTCCACATAGGTGGAAGTTTCAGTAGGGCCAGAGGTTGTTCGAGGTATGATCACTCTGTTTAGTACCCATGTGTGTGCTTTGTTTGATTCAGGATCCTTGCACTTCTTTTTTTCACCCCGTCAAGCCCATACTCTGGGACTAGATGTAGAGAGACTTATCATGCCCCTGGTGTTGAGTATGCCAGTTGGAAGTCAAAATAGTTTTTTTGATGTTTTTCGAGGATGTATACTAATGTTGGGACCACACCAGTCCAGTGGTGTTCTTCTTCTACAACAGATATAGCCATATGATGTCTTCCTAGGCATTGAATGTTTGTTTTCTGTTCACAATGTTATTGACTACTTCAATAGAAGAGTTGTGTTCTCAGATATGGGTGGCCATCACATAGATTTCTTTAGATACTAGAGTTTTCAGGAGGGAAGACGGCGTGTGGAGACTCTTATTTCCTTGTTAGTTGATTTGTTAGTAGAATCATTAGATAAAGAGATGGTGTACTTTTTTGGGGTTTTCATTGAGTTTCGGGATTTATTAACTGAAGAGGTTGTGACTCTAACCCCTGAACATGACGTTGAGTTCAGGATAGACATGAAACTCAGTGCCCATCCAATTTCAATGGATCTTTATCAAATGGAACCTTCTGAGTTGTGGGAGTTACGAATTCAGGATGATGACCTAATGAAGAAGGGTTTTATCTAGCCAAGTTTGTCACTATGGGGTGATGCAGTCTTGTTCATGAAGAATGTGGATGGGGGACTAAGACTGTTCATAGACTACTGGAGGTTGAATCAAGTGACAGTCAAGAACCATTACCCCCTTCCAAGGATCAACGATCTTTTTGACTAGTGAAATGGGGTAGGTTGATTCTCCAAAATTGACCTGCGGTCCGAATATCACCAGTTGGGGGTAAAGTAGGGTGACATCCCAAAGACTGCTTTTAGGTGCAGGTATGGGCACTATGAGTTTGTATTCATGCCCTTCAGTGTCATGAATGCACTAGTTGTGTTCATGGGTCTCATGAAATCTATTCTCCATGAGTACCTATACCGGTTCATGTTCATTTTCATCAATGACATACCGATCTACTCAAGGTCATAGGAGAAGCATGTCATGCATCTGAGGACTGTCTTGGAGGTCCTCTAACACCACAAACTCTACAAAAAGTTTTCCATGTTCAAGTTCTGGATGCAAGAGGTTCACTTCCTTGAACACATGGTGTCTCATCAAGGATTATTAGTAGACCCATCAAAGGTTAAAGCGGTTGTTTCTTGGGAAGCGCCCAATAATGTGGTAGAGGCTCATAGTTTCCTGGGTCTGGAAGGCTATTACCGGAGGTTCATACCTGAATTATCTTGAGTTACAGTTTTTTTGAAATCTTTGACCAGAAAGGACCATGGCTTCATGTGGAGTGAGCAGTGTGAGGAAGTTTTCAATTATCTGAAGGGGAATCTGGTCTGTTCCCCAGTACTTAGATTTCCAGAAGCAGGGGTGAGTTTTGAGGTGTTCTATGATGCTTCCGTCCTAGTCTTGGGATTTGTTATAATGACTTATCGAAGATTAATCTATTATGAGTCTAGGAAATTATATACTCACAAACATAATTATGAAACCTGTAATCTAGATCTTACATCGGTCATCTTTACACTGAAGTTGTGGTAGCATTACCTCATTGGGGAGTGCATTGTGGTCTTCATGGATCACAAGAGCTTGAGGTATATCTTTTTCAAATGATACCTGAACATGCATTAGTGAAGATGGATCGAGTTTATCCAGGATTATGACTTTGAAATATCTTACACCTCAGGGAAGTGGAACATGGTGGATTCTTCCTTGAGCAGGAAGTCATAGAAGGAGGTAGTTCTAGAATCCACAGATGCTTTGAAGGAAATGGAGGAGTTGGCCAGTTTGCACCTAGATGCTGGGGAGGATAATAAAAGAGGCTACTTGTTTCATATGACAATGCAGACTTCCTTGGTGCGGCATGTAGAGGAGTCTCAGTGGGGAGACTTAGAGGAAAAAGTGATTCTTGATCATGTTTTCCAGGGTGATGCACCAGAGGGGTGTTTAGAGGATATCTAGAATTGGATGTTGTTTAGTTGGAAGTTGTTTTCCCTAGTTCTAATTCATGAGGTAGTTCTCCATGAGTTCCATAGATCACCCCTGGCATTGCATACAAGAATCTCTAAGATGTACTAAGACCTGAGGGAATGGTTTTGGTGGCATAGGGTGAAGTGGTAAGTGGCAGAGTTTGTGGAAAGATGCCTAGTTTATTAGCAGGTGAAGGTCGGACACCATGTTCCTAGTAGTCTATTTCAGCCCTTGGATGTTCCCGAGTTGAAGTGGGATGACATCTCGACAGATTTCGTCACAAGTTTACCCAGATCTTAAAGATTATGTGATTCCCTTTGGGTAGTAGGTTATCTATTGATGAAATCAACTCACTTGCTTTCAATCAAGGAGCCAAGCATAGAGGATGCCTTAGGATAGTGGTACATAGGTGAAGTGGTGCGGCTACATGGAGTACCAAGATCCATTGGCTTGGATTGGGATACATGTTTCATGTCACAAGTCTGGAGGGGATTACAGGATGCATTTTCCACCAAGTTTTACCTTAGCACTACTTTCCACCCTCAGACGCATGGGAAAAAAGAGAGGACCATCCATAAGTTGGAGGATATGTTGTTAGCATGTGTTCTAGACTTCATAGTATTGTGGGTACGACACTTTCCCTTGGTATAGTTTGATTACAATAATAGATATAACTCTACAATTGGCATTTCACTGTTTGAAGCCTTTTACAAAAGACTGGGTTGCTCACCTGTGTGCGGGATGGAGGTAAGGGAAGCATCCCTTCTTAGACCAGAGGTAGTGAAGAGCACAACGGAGAAGGTTTATCTTGTGTGTAAGAGGATAAAGGTAGCACAGGGCTGGAAGAAGTCATATGATGATCATAAGAGGAGGCCTTTGGAGTTATAGGTTGGGGACCATGTGTTCTTAAAGGTCCCCCCTCAGTGTGGATAGTGGAGGTTTGGAAGAGGAATTAATCCTTCTCCCAGGTTTATTGGACCTTTCGAGGTGTTGGGATGAGTTGGAAAGGTGGAATATCAGCTGGCATTGCCACCGAGGTTGGAGAAGATCCAATATTTATTCCATGTTTCTCATCTCCATCGATATCTACATTTTGAATCCCACATCCTAGACTAGGGAGATTTTTATGTTGAGGATGATGTGACGTTCGTGTAGAAACTGATAGGAATCGAATATTTTGAGGAGAAGGTGATGTATGGACAAACAATTCCTTTTTTTCGTGTGTTATGGGGGCATGGTGGCCTTGAGGAGTGTAATTGGGAACGAGAGGCACATATTAATTCCTAGTTCCTATATTTTTTATGAGTTTTTTTTGTGTGTTTTACTTTTGTACTTCATTTCATGATGTAATGTTTGACCTCACTTGCTATATGATAAGTTGTTTCCATGTTCTCTAATTTGTGTGAAAAGTAATGACAATGGGGAGGGTAGAACTTGATACTAAATCAATATTCATTAATGTGTATGAAATTAAACCCATGCGAATGAGACAGGTCCACCCAAAGATGATAGTTTCTTAACATGGAGGAAGGATCTCCCTAATCCATGTGTCTGGATGCTGTGACCTTTGGTGTTTGTGTGGTTTCTTGGGGCAGTGGAGCGGTAGTGTTTTGACATTTTTTCATGAGATAGATGACAAGGTGGTGATTTTGGGATGTCGAGGTTTTCATTTCATCCTTAAATAAAACACAAAGTGGTTTACTCCTGAGAGGTATCTTAAGGGATGGTTGTTCGGACCTCTTTTTTTTGGGATGGTTTTGAAATTATCAGGGACGAGAATAGTTTTAGAGGTACCTAATGTAATAACCTAGATTTCCTCAGGCCCTTCCTTTTGGAAAATCCAATATTTAGGGTGTTCTGGGAGGCATGGTGTCTTATTTCAAGAGTTCCAAATTTACAGTTTTTTGTCTGCATGTCAGTGTGTCAGCATGTCAGTGTGTCGGCATGTCAAAGGATTCGACATCTATGAGTCGAGGGCATCATCATCAATGAGTCAGGGGTGTCAGCATTAGTGAGTTAGGGGCATCGACATCGGTGAGTCGGGTTTATTGGAATTGGTGAGTCATGGGTGTCGGCATCGTTTAGTCGAGGGAATCGTTTTCGGTAGGACACGACATCAGTAGGTCAAGGTGTTGGTAGGTTATTATGTTAGTAGGTTGTGGCATCAGTAGCTCCGTGTTGGTGGCTAAGTGTCAGTAGGTCGCATCAGTAGCTCAATCGTTGGTGGATCATCATCGGCGACTCCCCCATCAGTGAATCATTTTCAGTTTTTCCCAGTTTTTCCAGTTTTTCCCCTGTTATGTGTTTTTCTCCATGAAATGGTAACCTATCAACTCACAGCGGCATGTTGGGATGTCTCAACCATTTCAAACTGGAATTATTAAATTCCTCATATCTCGTAACATTCCACCAGCCTTATAACCACCAAGATATGTGGTCACACAATTATCCTATTTTTAAGAACTTTGAAATTGTATCCCTGGTTTTTAGGATCTAGCCCTTTCAAAAAGAGAGATCTCTACTTTCCTTATTCCTTTTCATTTCCCCTGGTGTGTCTAGATCCTTCCTCCCTAGATGATTTGTGCACCTGTGCTAGATCCCCTCCTTCATAGTTTTCTTGGAGTCCTGTGTTGCTTGTGCAATCCCATGTTATTGGTGCAAGGAGGAACTTTGATCCATTGATCATCAAGTAGGGATTTATTTTTCTATCAAGCAAGGTAGGTATAAAAATGAATCTTTGTGAGGAAGGTCTGAATAGTTTTCTTCAAAACAAGAAATGGATAAGAACTTGATTTTTTCAAGAGACAACATGGGTAAATAAAATAACTGTCAGAGAGTGCTTTGATGTTGTTCAACTATTTTATTTGTTTTCCATGACTATTTTATTGATTGTTGTATCTGTAAATACTTATGAAAATCATGGTCATTGGTGATCTTTTCTTGTGCACTAGTGATGTTCTATTTTTTGATATTTTTGAATAAATTATTGTAATATTAAATCTTCTTAATCACATACACTAGTTAAATAAATGGATTCCCCCAAGATCAAGCATGTTGTGTAATCACACCAGTTATAATTTATTGGAATTAAAGAACTGCTACTGGTAAAATCTAAATATATTCCCATCCTATTGATAGGTTTGGAAGAGTGTTGTGTTCTATTGGGTTGTGTGACATTGTGTGAGTTATGTGGTGTAATTGTTGGGAGAACAGTTGTGGGTACAATGTTTTATAGAGGATTTTTTTCCAAGATAAGGGTGTGGTAGGTGTTTACAGAGGGGATATGGGTTAATGGTAGTTACTGTGGGCTTGGTTCATGTTTTGGTATAGGTGGTGTGTTGGTATCTCAGTCTGAGAGACTGATTGATTGTGGAATGGATGAACTTGTAGGCAGCTGAACTACCTTTTTTGTGTTGTGGTCATGGAGAAACGTCAGCTAGTGGGACTACGGTGTGGTTATGAACTTATATGTAGTGGGACTACATCTTAGAATTATTGGGTAGTGGGGCTGTGAAGTTGGGTTGGGAGATAAGGATGTTGTGGAAAACTTTTAAAGAGTGATTGCTGGAAATGGTTGAACATGTGTCTAGGAAGTTTGGGGTTTTGTGCAGTGGGACTATATTTTGGTTTTTCTTATTGTTTTGGTGTGTTTGTGGTTGATAGTTTCCTGGTAGTGCTGGAAAAAATTAAATTGAACCCCTTAATTAATAAATGGAAAGTGGTTAAATGAAAAGGGTTTGGGTTATGCTTTGGCAGTGGATGTTGTGTGGTTATGCTTATAGGGGTGGCAGTGAAAGTGGTTCTGAGTGATTTGATTATTTGTTTGGTAACCCATAGGTTGGGTTGAGAGTTTTATTACCTATATATATATATATATATATTTTATTTCATTGTGATTTCTATATTCACCCCACCTTTGTTGAGTACTATGTTTCGAACACCTCCATTTAATGGGGAAGGGGGACTTTCCCAACATCCCGGTGGGAGGATGGATGGCTAGTTACTAAATTTATTCCTCACACCCTCTTCTAGGTTCTTACCACTCGAGCATATCCGGGAAGGCTATAATATCTTGAGGCTTACCATAGTCCAAGATTCTTCAGGTGAGGGTTTGTTGTAGATGATAGGCCTTGGTGTTTATAGGCCAGATTGGTTTTCCCAAGTGTCTTTGTGATGAGGCCCTAATGTCTTTGTGCAAGAGGTGTCGTTTTTGTTCCCCAGGTGTCTACGGGCGGGATTGTGTGTGGTTTGAGTCCCAGGTGTGTGCCGCCGGATTATGGTAGTTGGACTGCGTATGGGAAGAGTGGTAACATTAAGACATTTTTCATTAGGGATGATCAGCTAACCAGTGGGAAAGCGGTGTGGTGTACCCAAATACCAACATGCTTATACTATTACTTTACTTTACTTGGGTTGTTTGGTGAGTGTTCTTTGGTGAGGCTGGGCTGGTTAGCATTCCTTGGTTAGTGCTTTGAGGTTATACTGTTTTCTCAAAGGGAAATTAGTTTGTTCCCTCACTTGTGCATGGGTGGATTTAGACATTCCTACTGGGAATAATCGTATACTCACCCTATGTATATAAAAAATTTCAGGTTTCTAGGAAGAATTTGAGGATTGTGGTGGACTTTACTATCTCGGGCATTAGGATTAGTTATTATTGTTTCTTAGTCTCTTTTATTTTGTTACTTTACTTTGGAGTTTTGTTGTAAATTTCATCAGCTTTACTTTTGAACATGCATGTGGGAAAAGGTTTTCAATTTTACTTTTACTTTTGTTATTTGGAGTTGTTTGGCATTTACCCTCCCAATATTGAATTATATAAAGGGTAATGCCTTCCATTTTTGTGTGAGATTTTATACCCTTGGTGCTAGTCACCACTTCGGGGCCTATCAAAGGTGGGACTCAGTGGTCATTATCTTTCCTTCAACTTGAGGAAGGAAGGGCATGACACTTTTCTGTCCCTTCCCTCATCTTGAAGGAGGCAGGTCGTGACATCCTAGAAGTACAAAGACGTATAGGGATCTAAAAGAGTATTTCTAGTGGAATGACCTGAACATGCATATTTCAAAGTATATATCTTGATTTCTAGTATGTTATCAAGTTAATGCTAAGAGATATAATTATAATGGTATTTTAAAACCATTACACATATAATAATGTAAATGGTAAAACATTACTATGGATTTTATCATCAGACTCCCCAAAACATCTAAAGGGAACATTGATATTTGGGTTATAGTATATCACCTTAAGAAATCAGATCATTTAATTTCCATAAGTTAAGATTTATCACTTGATTATATTTATAATATATACATTTAGTAAGTTTTAAGGTTTTATAAAGTACCAAATTATATTGTATCTGATCCGAATATGCAGTTTACCTCAAAATTCTGGAGAACCCTTCTGCAATATTCGAATGCAGAGTTGAACATTATTAGGGTCCTGAAAAATCCGCAAAGGAGAACGACAATCCCCTTTAACTCAAGGGAGATTCTACCCAACTTCCCATCAAAGGGATGGGAAAATGTGGACAATACTCAAGGATGGTGAAGGAGGAACCGGTCCACGGACCGGTCTAATGTTAATGACGCACGGCCGGTTCTGTGAAGCGTCCCCCCTCCGCGGACCATTATCGTTCGCGGAATGGAGGCGGTGATCCTCCGTGGGAGCGAATCAGGGTGGGCGCCAATCCGGTTCACCGTCATGAACCGCCCCAGATGCGAGTCGTGTCAGCCATACCTAGCCGCCTCCACTGTCGTTTTCAAAATAGAGGCGGAAACCACAGCGGTCGTGAAGCACTCCCCTCATTTGGTTCGCGGGGGGGAGAAGCGCTCAATGCCCACCACGAGTCGCGGATTGACAAAGTCAGTCGTAAACCGGGTTTTCAGTCATGGGCCTCTGCAAAAGGTGCTGCGTGGCCACAGATACATCTCTTTTCCCACTCTATAAAAGGAGACCAATGGGGTAAGGAAAAAGGATTGGGGATTCGGAGGAAGAGGATTCAGAGGAGATCGATCAGATTTGGGTGGAAGGATTTCAAAGGAAGGCTTAGGATTTCGCAAACAGAGAAGTTCCAGTTCACGAACAAGAGTAGGTACAAACCTGGGAATGAACTAATAGTGAACCGAAAATACATAATAATTTTGTGAACCAAGAACTTAAAATAACATAAAAAGAGAATACCACAAACCATTGCCCCTCCATGGATGCACTCCCCGCGGACCAAGGAGTTTATGCCCCTTTTCCGATCTGCTGCACCGCGTAGAACCCTCCTACGTGGGCGAAGCCTCGACTGACGAACCCCTGACTGGCACCAACCTTGGCTGCTGCTGCTCGCATGGAACTTTCCTTGTACCAACCTTGTACGCGGGCTGAACCCGAATCCACAAACCCTCCGGGTTTGCAGGATGCCAACCAGTCCACAAACCCTCCTGGTTCGTGGATGGCCACTTAGTCCGTGGACCACCATAGTTCACAGACGGCCTCTCCAGCAGCGTAGCACTTCCCTATGAAAAGGGAACCACCACCCATACCCCTGTGTGGTCTGCCAAATCCTTCGGAGTTCCCATTCCCCGATCTAGATAAAATCCTTCCAATCCGGCCCGTTCCTCCACAACCTCCTCGTTGGCCTACTCATTGGCCCCGAGACGAGGCCTCCACCAGAGCCACCAGATCCATGTGGTGTAACCCTCAGGCACATTAGCGTTCCGTTTTGAGTTCACATACCCACGGTAAATAGGGGAAAAGGGGTTTCCCCGACCCTTGGGCGGATTCCCAAAGCAAGCCTAGGTTCACATTCCCACGATAATGCGGGGTCTAAGCCCAAGAGCTACCTTTCTGCCTCTACTCACCAAGAAGGGGGACTGCACGCTTCAGCGGTCGGGCACTTCTCCCCTCCCCAGAGAGGGGGCGACATACCCATTCGAAGGCAGCCTTCCCCATGCACCTCGGTACTTCCCCGGGTACTTCCCCGGGGAACAAGAGAAGTGACGGGAACAGGAGCACCCCTTTCCCTCTCCCGCTGCGCTTTGTCGCCATGGGAGTCCATCTCAAAGTAATCCCCAACTTTATGGGTCTCCCTCATGCATAATCCCTACTCCACTTCTCACGAATGCACCTTTCACGACGTGATCCTTTGGTCCCTACTGCCTCTTGTTTCTCACACCGAGCATGACTCACGTGGGCTTAGAGTAAGCATCGACCATGACATCCTCTTATGGGCCTCCCCAGAGTGTAACCCCCAATCCATCGCCATGGGCCTCCTCATATTGTAAGCCCCAATCCATCTACGTGGGCCTCCTCAGAGTGTAATCCCCAATCCATCTCCATGGGCCTCCCCATATTGTAAGCCCCAATCCATCTCCATGGGCCTCCTCAGATTGTAATCCCCAATTCATCGCCCTGGGCCTCCTCAAAGTGTAAGCCCAGATCCATCACTCTGGGATGCCTCAGAGCGTAAGTTCCAAGCCAATGGAACTACGAGGATTTTGATTCCCTACCACAGGGATACGTAGGTAGCCTCCATAAGGCTCAAGCCCGA
Source organism: Viscum album (assembly GCA_963277665.1). Lineage (NCBI taxonomy): Eukaryota > Viridiplantae > Streptophyta > Magnoliopsida > Santalales > Viscaceae > Viscum > Viscum album. The sequence continues at coordinate 1,916,243,603 of OY728155.1, forward strand.
TCACCAGCAGACCCCCTGGGTCCACCTTCATGTAGGTTCTCCGACACTCCCATTCAAAATACGTGGACTTTGATCCCTATCCCCTAGGCAGGGTATGTAGGAATCCTCCACGAGGTTCAAGCCCAACAACCGGTTGACCCGACTATCTTCACATCGGTTCACTGCGCCACTCCTAGTGCCGCCTCAATGAGTTCCAACTCCTCGGGATCATTAATCCAACAAGGGATGGTAAACCTCAGGCATAAATGATTCTGAACCCCTACGTTCAGCTGACCATTTCCAACCAGGAGAAATCTATGGATACTATGCTTGGGTATAAACCAAAGATTCATGAACATATGAATACGTCTTAAATCTATAAGAGAGTCTCAGAACAATCAATAATTCCCCCCAAAAGGGTGCAATGAGCCCGACTTCCCATCCTCTCGACCAATGTGAGTTCTTAAGCATCGCTGGTCAGACCATCTGGAGAACTACTTCCTCTAGAAAGAAGGTCCACACGTCATCAGATACAGAACCATTGGGCGTTTTGAGACCGACCCAAAACAAAAATGGTGAACCCTACGTGAATCTTTAACCAAGACTGGCGTATTTAACCTAATTCCGCTCTGTGCCCCCTTTTACTTACAAGGAGGACCAAGCAAGGTCATTAATTACACATGGGATCATGAGATGCTACTTTTAGGGGTTTTCTGTTTGTATTTATTAAAATATTTTACAGGTACCTTCAGAACTCCCTTCGATCCAATGGAATCGCAAAGGAACTCACAAGCACGCGCTTCCAACAACACGATGACCGGCCATCCTCACCAACAAAGGACCCTGTCACCCACCCAGCGTCTGTAATGCTGGGTCTCAGACGTGCTGATCAGAGAGTACCACGTGAACGGTACTCTCCCAATGGTGGAGGCAGTCATGCACGCCATCCAATCCATCAATATTCTCCGGTCTCCTGACCAGAAGTGGCCGCAAAGGCAGATCCAGATGGCCCCTATTTCCATATCCAACCGTTTAGGGAGTCTATCCCCGGAACGGGACATTGCGTACCTCCCTTATCTTAGGGAGGTGGTCGAGGTCGACGTTGAGGACTTCATCCCCACCGAATGGAGGTTCTTCTCCAAGGCCCCCGTTGGAAGGCGTCATCGCGGTCACGCCGCAACCCGACATCATCGTGCCAAGGAGGATGTCTCCCCAAGGAATCAGGCCCATGCTCCCCGAGCTCCGGCCCCTCGGACCTCCCGACGAGGGAGGCAGACGTACAATCAGGGATCGGTCATCACCCTGGTCCCTGAGGAGGAGCTCTGATGCCCAGCCACGGAGACGTACCACGAACAGGCACCTACACCTGTTCGCTCCTCCCAAGCCCGCCATCTAGACATAGCGGCCTTATACGAGCCGACGCACATCCCTGCTGAGCTCTATCAAGCCCGTCGCTCACGCAGGATGACACTTACCCGGCAGTCACCTCTCCCTGCCTAGGGTCGTGAAGCCCACCATCATGACGTGGTGGCGACCCAACGCCTGTAGGACCAGCTCCTAAAAGATGCTTCTGACGCCCGCCATTCTGGCATGGTGGCGATCAATAATGCCTGCCACCTAGGTGTGGTGGAAACTCATAGGTGGGCACGTCTCCCCACCAACAAATGCCACTGACTTGATACAGTGGGAAACCAACAAATGCAGGGCCATCTCCCTGCATATTCAAGTAAAGTCCACCATCCCGATGTGGCGGAAAATGGAGAGATAAACCGGCTTATCCCAGTACAGGGGCAGATTCGTTCACATGCCCCAACACAGGAAAATTTCCAGTACCCACTAACCACTGGAGGACCGGAGTAGAATATTCCTACTCCAATACTGGAATGGGCCTTTATACCCGTTCCATCCAAAGATGTCTCTCTACATATCTTGGAAATGATGGAGGAGAAGGTATCGATCCCATATCATATCTTGTAGGCTTTCCAGAATGTAATTGTATCAGCGGCAACAGCAAGGACTCGGGCCCATGAGCCCGTCTCCCCAATTGAGGAGACTCATCTGAGAGATGAGATAGCCGCCTCGGAGTAGATCTGCATTCCTGCTTCTACCCAGGAGGGTCACCAGACATATTCTACGACGCAAGGGCAACCAGATTGAGCAGCTTCACTCGTTCCAACTGGGGGACACACGTCCATCACAGTGGATGCTCCAGAGCAGGCATATATCCCTGTTAAAAGTCAATATGTTCGTCAGCGTATCCTGACAACATCGTGGGACCCAATTAGATAGGGACCCAAAGGTGAAGGTCGTTGTCAACAGCAGACGGTCCTCGCTACTTGCAAGAGAGTTCCCCGAACGCGCCAAAGATAGCTGAAAAATAAAGAGCGGGTTCACGACTCCTCCCTGCTGGAAGCTAGGGTTCCCAATGTCGTTAAGCACACATCGGAGGCTCAGAACCCTGCCCACCCATTACCATATTATGGGAGTGGCAGTAGCAGTTTCGAACGTCCTCCCCACAATGTCGCTACCAGCAGCTCTGAAGGTCCTCCCCAGAGCACCCGTGGGGGCTTCCCCCACGGGCATATAACAATCGATCATGAAAGATCCTCTTTTGATGCTAGTCATGGAAACCCTCCACGTGACCAGAAGATCGAGCAGCAAGAAGGTCATCCACTTTTTGTGGTCCACCCTGAAGGCCCTCCCCGGGATATACGCTGCAAACACTCTCCATGCAGTGGGACCATAGATTATGATAGTAGTCCTCGCTATCATAGTCGCAATTGTGGAGGCCCTCCCCGAAGTGATGTCTCATCACGATAAGAAGGCCCTCTCTTTGTCGCGACCTTCCCTGAAGGTCCTCCCCAGGGGTTACGTTGCAACGACACTCCGTGCATCTGGGAATCAGATCACGGTGGTAGTCCTCTCCACCTTGATAACGGAGGTCCTCCCCATAGAGACTTCAAGCAATGAGAAGTCCCTCCCCTCGTTGCAGTACATTCTGGAGGCCCTCCCTGGGATGTATCCCGCATATATTCTCACTACGGCAGTAGTAATGGTAGTCCTCACCATTTCCACAGTTGTGATGGTAGTCCTCGCCACCACAGCTGCCATTGCAAAAGTCCTCCCCGCATTGACCCTAAGCAACAAGAAATTCCTCCCCTTGTCGCAGTGTGTCCTGAAGGTCCTCCCTAGGATGCACATCGAACTTCAAGCCATGATGATCATCCTCACCATGATGGAAGTTGTTGCGAAGGTCCTCCTTGTAATGACGCTACGCAGCCAGAAGTTCCTCCCCTTGCTGCGACACGCCTTGGAGGTCCTCCCAAGGGTGCGCACTACAAAAGTCCTCTATGCAGTGAAGTCTCAAGCAGTAATGGTAGTCCTCGTCATTACGACCACCATTTCAGAGTTCCTCCCCGTGATGACATATCATATCAACAGGAAGGTCCTCCCCCTGCCGAATCAAGCACAAAAAAGCCCTCGTATGCCGAGACACTCAGAAGGACGGGGTCAAGCTTGTCAGATTCCCAGTTAGTTGCCAACGACATCCTACTTCAAACAAGAGATGTTCCAGGGCCGCGTTCATCCTCTGACCCACCTCCAAATCTCCCACGTGAAAATTCAATACCTACCAGTCCCACTACCTCCGACCACACTATCAGTGAGTGCCCCAGTTGGGATGACTAGGTAGACGAATCACTAGCGGAGGAGTATTCTAATATGTTGCACCTAAGGAAACGACTTGTCAGGGATGATATACCAGTTATGTTTTGTCCCATGACCACCTCTCAGTTTGACATACCCAGAGAGTTGTCATAAAATGTGTGCACGGCATCCGCCATAATATATGGACAACCCTCCGCCAACTGAAATCAAGCTTCATGCCCTACGATGGGTATGTAGACCATGTCAAGACGATAGCAGACCTCCTGCATCACATCACCTGGAGGCCCTTCCTTCGGTGCGACAACAGTGCCCCAAGAGGCATAAAGGAAACATGGAGGTAGCCTGCCTCCGTGCGCTGCACCAACTGCACCGCCTCATCGGTGACGCTCCACCGGGAGTCCATATCAGGGGATGGGAGGAACACGGAGCTCTGCATTTCACTCTAATCCCCGCATAGAATAACCCGTTCAGTATGGTGTCTTGAAACGTCATCACGTCAAGACGGAAATCGTGTGGTCCCCCTGTTCAGGAAAAGCAACACACCCAACAGAGTCAGGCCTTGAGTAAGTCCCAGAAGCATCAGGCCTGGCGGGAACAAGCCATTCAAGAACTCTTGAATCAGGCCACTGAGAGCATACAACAGGCCTCTCGCCTAAGAGATTCCAATTAGTGATATTTTCTTGCCTCCCTAGAAGGGATTGATTCACAAAAGAACTCGGCACCAAACCCAGTTCACCCCCGAATGGGGGCACGTAGTATCAGGCAGGTAACGATAGCTGCAGCCACTGCCACAATCCAGGGTCGACCCCAGCCTGCAAGGATGGGGGAATTTTTAACAACAAATTCCCCCGTAAGACCAATAAAACTGAGAAGATACTCGATGTCCAAGGAACGGAGCCAACCCCAGCCCTCAGGGGTGGGGGCATTATTACCCCCTCAACAAAAACCTCCCCCACAAGAGTCAGTATTCTCTCATCTAAGGAGGATAGTCAGAAGAGGAGGTTACCATCCTATCCTGTCATTTGAATCATCACCCCCTTTGAGGGGAAGGCGCACTGTAAGGTCGCATCAAATAACTCTCTATGTCACCCTTTGTCAAGAAGTCCTGAGGCAATCCCAAGTCATGAGAGGGAAGGCCATCAGAAAATGCGGGAGATCTTCTTCCTATTAGGAAGAAGACATCCCCTCCACCTCGCGATATGCATCCATAAATGACATAGAGGCCAACCCCATGGGTGACACCGGGGAAAATGAAAATCTGGATGGATCGGGAGACGACGGTTCCAGTCAGGCTGTGACTCACAACGAACCACCAGGTGTGCACACCCGGAATCAGAGGGCCACCCTAAATATGGTTGTCCTTCCATCCAACCCTCCTCTGCTTGCCTAGAGAGATTCCAATAAGGATATGAATAAAGGACTGGTTACCCTTAACTCACCTCCATCTCTCGACAAAAATGAGCCACTCACGCTCGAAGAGATATTCTCTCGACGGGAAGAGGAGATGAAAGAATTGATGCGGCTTAACGCCGAGCCACTCCAGAGGAACCGCCTTATTGAAAGTGCGTCCCAGGAGGAACCACATCATGCACTCCCAGTAAGTTCACCTCAAAGGCTAAAGCTTGCCGGGGAAAATGAAGCACGGTCAGGGCTCCCATCCAACGAGGCGCCCGGCCCGTCCAACTACTTAAACGTAGATTCAGATGAATACCAAGATTTCCCTCCACTTAGGAGGAAACAAGATCAAGTACGCCCAAACCCTACAAGGGTGCCCCGAACGGAATATGCACCCTTGGTGCTGGATAATTCGGATCCTCAGGCAATGCCTCGGGCTACGCCTGCCCAGGACCGGGCCCAACAGGATGTAAACCAGGGTCTCACCAACACCATTGAGGCACTAACAGCTCAATTGGAAGCGATGGAAGGTCGACCCGCTCCGATACAGCCAGAGCGGAAACCCTAACCAGATTGGTTGACCAACACACCACCTCCACCCAATTTTGGGAGCCCTGTATTATATATTTTCAATGGGCCAGGCGATCCAGAGCAGCATTTGATTCACTACGCATCCTATTGCGACCCGATGATGGGAACTCTGGAACAAAAATAAGCAGTGAAACTCAGATGCTTCGTACGGACCTCTCAAGGATCCGCCTTCGTCTGGTACACGAGTCTGTCAGCCCAGTCAATAAAGAACTGGGAGGACCTTCGGCAGCAGTTCCTGTTCCACTTCAGCTCGAAGTTTCCTAAAACAATAGTCAGCAACCGCATGAACTGCAAGCAGAGGGAGAACGAGAGGGTCTCAGATTTCATCGCCAAATGGAAAGGTCTGACCTATTCCCTGAACAGGCCAATGCTTCAGGATGAGATTCCAGCCATATGCATCGATAATCTTCGAGATGAGCTACGAACACCGCTCATACCAGTGGAGTGTACCACTGGATTCCGCTATCTCTCGGCCATTGCCCAGAGAATTGAGGACTCCATGCAGCGGACTAATTCGAAGTCTCGAATACCCTCACAGGCTCCTATGAAAAGAGCCCCTAGAGATGAAGTGTCCGCTGTCACACTCAAGCTGGCCCCTATGCCTGATCCACTGCCCAGGCCTCTACCAAATCGTCAAGGTCCTCTTGCATATCAGTGGCCGCCTCTGCCTAAACGGGACGATCAGAGAGGACCGAAGTAGAACCAGTTTGCGGAACGAAGACAGAAATTATACTCGTTCCAAGACGATCAAGTCCGTGGCTACTTCATTGCCACCATGAACTGAAACATGCTCTGCCTCCCGGAGCCGAGGAAACCTGAAGAGGTCGTCCGCGATGACATGCCAGATTACTGCCCCTACCATCGGATGTTGGGGCACAGTATCCAAGAATGCTTCATCTTCAAACACCTCCTGCAGAAGATGGTAGACTCCGGGCAGGTCAAGCTGGGACCACCCCTAGCACATGTGGCATGTATCTCTACCACCGACTCCGACAAAGAGAAGGGGTGGCAGAAAGTCACCAGCAAGCAGGGGTAGAAATTTGACAACTGGATGACTCGGAATACTATCAACCGAGCCCAGGGAATTCTCCGAGCTTAGCTACGACAGCCAGTGTTGCCGCCAACATCCCCTAGCACCGCATAGCCAATAGCATCGACCTCACAGTCTTCCATGAGCCGGTTATCCGGGCATAATCGAAGGAGGAAACAATTGCAAGAGGATCATTCCGCAATGGGGCCAAAGTTAGTCCCGACCCTGGCAGATTATATTCCCTCGAATTTGGCGCCACGGCCACCGACCCACCAAACGGCACCATCGGGGTCAACCGATCAGGTTGACCCTTCAGAGGATGAAGAGACAGTCTTAGGTTCTATTAATGTCATCCATCTTATGGAAACATTCCCTGACGAAGGGTATGGTTACAAACCCGAGTTCCCTGCACGAGGAGCCGAGAGGAGGAATCGTAGTGGTAGGGGATACCAGGGGAGGCGTAGCCACGACCGAAACCAACTCTACGGTTGGACCCCGGACCAAACCATTAATATCGCGGAAACCTCTGGGAGATCCCTTCAAGGGACTCAGAAGGAGAAATAATGCCCCTCCACCTCCATAAGTAGCTACTCTGGCCCCGTTGTTCTATGATACCCACCAGAGGAGGAGCAAGTGTCTGGCTGCCTAGTGCGCAAAAACAGACCGGCCGGGCCAAGTCCTCAAAACGCGGGAACACCATCGATATCTGACCACATGGCTGGTCCCTCCTCATCAAATGCTTCAACCCCTAAATCACCTGCTAAAACTCTCCCACCAACGGAAAAGCATCAACCGTTGGAGCAGAAATACGATATACTTAAGCAGTTGGCATTGGTACCAGCCAAGCTTTCCATCATCGATGCCCTAAGTCTTTCAGTAGACCTCAGGGAGGTTCTTATAGAAGCTTTGATCAGCCCCCAGTAGTTTCAAGCCAAGGTAGATACTATCGCGATTTACCAGACAGAGACTAGCCCGCCTGAATGAAATGCGGTGATTTCCTTCACCGATCAGGATGAATATGCCGTCATGCAAGGACACATCAGACCACTATATGTGTCCGGCACGCTGAATGGTATTGAGATCTGGAAAGTATTTATAGACAATGGCTCTGTAGTTAACCTCCTTCCCCTACGAACACTCCGCAAGTGGGGCTACAGAGAGGATGATCTAATAACCTCAGCCACAACTCTATTGGGTTACGATAAGAGCGAGCAGAAGCCAATGGGGAAAATTAAGCTAAAGACCCATTTTGGTGACCTGGTAGCCTACACGGAATTCCTGGTGGTCTGGCAGAGCACAACATTCAATGCCCTGCTGGGAAGGTTGTGGCTCCATAAGCACATGTTTGTTCCTTCATTCTACCACCAATGTATCAAGTAATGCATCAATGGAAAAATTGAAACATTACACACCAACAAGGCCCCTTTAGAGCTCTCCGAGTCACATTACATTGATGTCGGGTTATATGAGCAAAAGAAAAAGAAGCCTTTGGTCAATGGTGTCGACTGGATCCCCACTCCAAATGGCCTGGAAATGGTTCTTGATGACCCCTTCAGGCAGCTTGGCGGAGATTATATCCTTCCCATCAACCACGTTTAGAGTAGGAGTTCAAGTCCGAACATGCACTCAGATGTCCTCGTGACTTCAGTCATAACGGCTGAGTGTGACAATGTGGGAATGTCCACTGGCCCTCAATCTGGGGACAAAAACCCGAGTAAGGACGCCCACGACACCTCGCCTCCAGACTCCCAAGAGCTCGTGTCAGGAGCTCTCTCCTCGACAGACCAAGAAGATGAGGATTTGGGAGAATAATAGGAGGAAGATCTCAGAGATGCACCTCCCGCATTTTAGGAAGGTATCTCCACCACTGTGGTTTAGCTCATGGAAATAAACATGTGCACCGAGGAAGACCCGAGGCCTACTCTCATTAGTGCAGCCATGTTCCCCGAGGAGCATGAGGTATATACATTTTTCTTGAGGAAACATTGGGATGTTTTGTCCTATAATTACATGGAAATGTCGGGACACAATCCCTAAGTGGAAACACACCACCTAGGTCTTCCAGAAGACCACCGAGGCTATAAACAGGCCACCAGAATGACACACCCCTCACATGCTGCCAAAATAGAGGCTGAAGTTGATAATCTCATTAAAGCAGGCTTCATTCGGGAGGTACAGTACCCCATCTGGTTGGCCAATATTGTCCCTATCAAGAAAAAGAATGGTCAAATCCGTGTCTGCATCGATTTTAGAGATCTCAGTCAGCATTGCTCGAAAGATGACTTCCCGGTCCTAATCACCGAGTTGTTAATCGATGCAATGGCAGGGTATGAGGCTCTGTCCTTCATGGACGGTTATTCCGGCTATAACCAAATTAGGATGGACTGAGAAGATGAAGAATCCACTGCCTTCAAGGCCCCTCAAGGGGTATTTTGTTACAGGGTCATGTCATTTGGTCTCAAGAACGCTGGCGCCACATATCAGCGTGCTATGCATCAGATCTTTAAACCATTCCTAGGGAAATTCGTTGAATGTTACGTGGATGACCTGGTGGTCAAGTCCAGACAGTTCTTGGATCACCTGTCAGACCTTGAGACCGTCTTCAACGAACTTCGACAACATAGCCTGAAGATAAACCCCTTCAAAGTCTCCTTTGGGGTTACCTCAGGGAAATTCCATGGCTTCATCGTATGCCATCGTGACATCAAAGTCGACCCTAAGAAGACAAAGGCCATCCTTGGATTTCCACCTCCCAGAAATCTCACTAAGTTGAGGGGATTCCAAGGACACCTAGCCTATATTAGGTGGTTCATAGCCAACCTAGCAAGAAAATGTTTTCCCTTCACCAGGTTAATGAAGAATGGGGTCACGTACCAATGGACGGATGACTGCCAAGAGGCGATCGACAACTTGAAGAAGTACCTCTTAAGCCCACCAGTGCTCATTCCCCCGGTTGAAGGAAGACCTATCATCTTGTATGTGACAGCCCTAGAATGGTCACTGGGAGCCTTCCTCGCACAAAAGAATGAAACCGGCAGTGAAAACAATCTATATTACCTCGGTCGAACCATGATTGATGTTGTGACTCGGTACTCAAATATCGAGAAGAGCTGTTTGGCCTTGGTCTTCGCAGTTCTAAAGTTGTGACATTATCTGCAGCATCATGAAGTACATTTGATATAGTGGAGTAACCTACTGAAGTACATCCTCAGTCGCCCGATGTTAACCGGATGCCTATCTCGATGGGTGGTCATTCTACAACAGTTCGACATCTGGTTCGTGCCTCAGAAATCCATCAAGGGCCATACATTAGCAGTCTTTCTGGCAGAGAACCCTTTGACAGGGACCACTGCACTGGATGCCGATCTGCCTGATGAAGACATCTTCTCAGTTCGAGAGGAGTTCCCAGCATGGGAAATGTACTTCGACATCACATCCCGAAGCCCAACTGGGAAGAGGATGGAGAATCCCAGATTCAACAAAGTGGGTTTGGGAATAATACTCGTGTCCCCAGAAAAGGCAGTCTTGTCATGTTTCTTCCTCCTGTCAGAGGGATGTACAAACAATGAGGCGGAGTATCAAGCCCTCATTGCAGGCCTGGAGCTTGCACTCTAGGCACAAGTACAACACCTTAAGGTAAAAGGTGACTCGAGGCTGGTCATCAAGAAATTCAATGGTGACTATGCTATTAAAAAGGAGGAGTTGATCCCGCGGTTTGACCATGTCCAAGGGTTAATGGCTGAGTTCTCTAAAGAACCAACATTGACCTATATTCCCCAGTCCCAAAACGCTCAGGATGATGCATTAGCCAACGCGGCCACATCCCTAGCTGACCCAGGCTGGGATGAAACGGTTATCAGTATTTCTCACCGTCGAATGGTATTGCCATTTTTGTAGACCAAGACGGAAGAAATACACGAAGTTACTCCTGTCCCTGATCCATATGCTCCTGCCACTGGTTGGATGACCCTCATTGAAAACTACCTTCAACGGGGAGAACTTCCACCAGACAGGGCTGAATGAGAACAAACACAGAGAAGGGAAATCAACTTTGTCCTCTATGGCGGCGTGGGTTGGCAGGAGGTCCTCTACAAATGAGGCCTCAACGGAGTGCTCCTCAGATGCATTGATGGAGAAGAAACCACCACCGTAATTAATGAAGTACATGTCAGAGCATGTGGAGCACATCAACCGGGGACCAAGCTTTCCCATCAAGTTCGAAGGCTTGGGCACTACTAGCCCATAGTGGCACGAGACTGCGAGAATTTTACCACAAAATGCCACTCATGCCAGATTCATGCCATCTTCATACACCAACCCCCAGAGTTACTTCATCAAGCCAAGTACTCCTTGATGTTTTCCATCTGGGGGATGGACGTTGTGGGACCATATCCTCCCGCCACGGCCAAAAACTGAAGTATATACTCACAACAACCGACTTCTTTTCCAAATGGGCAGAAGCCATACCCCTCAAGGAAGTCGGGGCAAGAAATATTTCAGCTTTATGAAGACCAATATCATTACTAGATTTGGTGTCCCTCATACCATACTGATGGACAACAGCACCAACTTCTGCTCTGCTGAATTGGAGAAACTATACCATGAGTATGGTATCAAGGCTAACCACTCATCCCGCTACCATATAGTGGCCAACGTATAGATAGAGGCTTTCAACAAGACCCTGTCCAACATTATTTTGAAAATGGTGGACACAGACAAGAATTCATGGTCGGATAAACTCCTCTATGCATTGTGGGATTATCGAACCACAATCTGCACCGCTACTCGGGCTACCCTGTACTCATTGGTGTACGACACAGAGGCAGTCCTGCCCATTGAACTCAAACTTCCCTCACTCCGTGTTGCAATCTGTGATCAATTATCCGATGATGAGAAGTCAAAAAAGTGGCGATGTGAATTGGAACAGCTAGATGAGAAGAGGTTGCACACTTTGCACCATCTGAAGGTATACCAGAACCGGATCGCACGAACCTTCAACAAAAAAGGTTCGTCTTCGGTCTTTATTGGAAGGAGAATTAGTGTTGGTCCTCCAGACCCCAATGATACCCGGCAAGAAGCCTCCAATGTTGGTGACCAAGTGGGAGGGACCATACGTTGTACACAAGGTCTACTCCAATGGAGCATATACCCAGATCTCCATGGACGGGCAACTCACCACGGCTCCTACAAATGCGAGATTCCTGAAGAACTATTTCACATGATAACTAAAGGTGTATGCCTCGTCCGAGCTGCATGAAATTAAACTGCCAAGCACCCAACAGTCCAAACTCTATGACCTTAAACTAAGAGTATCACGTACTCACTGCATGACGTTAAACTGCATGGAGTACGTCCTCATTGCATGATGTTAAACTGCATGGAGTACGTCCTCACCGCATGACGTTAAACTGCATGGAGTACGTCCTCACCGCATGACGTTAAACTGCATGGAGTACTTCCTCACCGCATGACGTTAAACTGCATGGAGTACATCCTCACCGCATGAAGTTAAACTTCATGGAGTTCGTCCTTACTGCACGATGTTAAACTACACAGAATCTAATAACACCCCTCATCCTAACCACATGACGTTAAACTGTATGGCTTTCATCCTTATTGCACGACGTTAAACTGCACGGATAATAAAAGTTAAAAATGCCTTCTGCCCCCATGTACGGACTAGACCTGCACTGGATGTATTCCTAGTCCTCATTGCATGACGTTAAACTGCACTGATTTCAGAGAATGACGTACGGATTGATTCCTTCCCTCGCAGGATATGTAGTGATGCCGGTATCCCCTATCTTGGCCCAGCCACTCCAAAATAAAAGTTAAAAATGCCTTATTCCCCTCGTTTATGGATCATACCTGCATGGGGTGTATCCCTCGTCCTCACTACACGATGTTAAACTACACGGACAAGAAGTTTTAACAATGCCCCTCTCCCCCCATGTATGGACCAGACCAGCACGGGGTGTACTTCTTCCAGAGAACTACGTATGGCTTGATTCCTGCCCTCGCAGGATACATAGTGACACCAGAGTTCCTCGTCCTGGCCCAGCCACCTTCAAATGAAATAAAATAAAAGTTACACAATGTCCCCTTCCCCCGTGTATGTACCAGCCCTACACGGGGTGTACTTCTTCCAGAGAACTATGTTCGGCTTGATTCATGCCATCATAGGATACATAGTGATGCCAGGGTTCCCCATCCTAGCCCAGCCCCCTGAATAAAAGATAAAAACGCCCTTTCCCCTCATGCACGGACCAAACCGGCATGGGGTGTACTACTCATCCTTACCGCACGATGTAAAACTGCACGGATAGCAAGATTTAAAAAAATGATCCCTTTTCCCCATGTATGGGATAGGCCTACATGGGGTGTATTTTTGCGTCCTTTTCGCAAGGCATTAAACTGCAAAAAAATAATGTTAAAAATTCCCCCCTCCCCCGTGTACGGACCAGACCTGCACGGGGTGTATACCTCATCCTTACCGCATGACGTTAAATTGCACGGACTTCATCCCCACTGCATGACGTTAAACTTCACGGAAATTGTCGCGACCCACCCAAGACGCATGGCGAAACGAGATGGAGATACTCCTTGAACATTTGGATGCATCCCCTCCATACATCAGACTCCATGACCTGGATAATTATGGATCTTCATAACCACTCATGGCCATCGGAAGTGGAAATTCATCAACCCATGGACAACCTTGCATGACTATGCATACCATGCCCTCAGCGGCTCTGCATATTGATAGCCCCTGGCCCATCTACCAAAGGTAGGATTTCCTCAAGCGACACTCTTCCTAGCTCCGTATGCCTGCCGGCCTCAGAGCCCCCGTATCATATCTCCCGATCCAAAAATTTATGGATCAGTGGTTTACAAGTTCATTCTCCTTTTCACATCCAAATTTTTCTAGGGTACCCCTATCAGGCTAGCCTATGTGTCTTCCGGTGGTTCACATAGCGAAACGCATCAACGAACATCAAGCCAGGACTAGGCTACTTTGACTCAATGGACAATTGCAGTGAAGATGTTGCTTGTATACTCAGACACCATTATCCCCACGTTCCGAACTATGCACTGTGATCAATCTCGTATTTTCATAATCATTCATGGGCATCGGAAGTGGAAAGTTATCGACCCGAGGAAACCTTTGTACGACTATGCATACCATACCCTCAGCGGCTCTGCATAATGATATCCCCTGGCTCATCCATAAAAGGAAAGATTTACTTGGGCGGTACTCTTCCTAGCTCCATAAGCTTACCAACCTCAGAGCCCCCACGCCACACCTCCTGATCCGGGAAAACTCAAAGTTTTAGTTTACAACCTTCATCCCCCACCTTGTTCTAAGTATATCAGAACATGTTGACCCAGTTATCCTTCAAGTGACTGTAGTAATAGTCACCCAATGGTCCGAGCTCTATGACCGCTAAACTAGGAGTACCTCATCCTTAACGCACGACGTTAAACTGCATGGAGTAAAGTCACACCCCCGCGCGCAAAATAAATCAGCACAGGGGGCTCTTTAAGATTTAACAGCAACCAAGGATGAATATCCTCGACATGCCCAGAAATTTCCTTCCCCAATGATAGACTTCGTGGACCAGACAATTTCAGATCTTCATAACCATTGATGGCCATCAGAAGTGGAAATTCATCGACCCGGAGACACCTTTGCATGACTATGTATACCATGCCCTCAGCGGCTCTGCCTATTGATAGCCCCTGGCCCGTCTACCAAAGGCAAGATTTCCCTGGGCGATACTCTTCCTAACTCCGTATGCTTACCAGCCTTAGAGCCTCTGTGACATCTCTCCTGATCCAAGAAGCCCCCAAACCATGATTTACACCATCAACCCCCCTCCATGTCTTGGACATTCCAGGATAATCAGGCCCAGCTACATTCTAATCCAGAGCAGTCTTTTTTAACTACGTCCTTACCACACGACGTTAAACTACATGGTCAATCATCCTTGCTGCATGGCGTTAAACTGCAAATCATTGGCAAAGGAAAGAAAAATTCCCCTCATCCTCGCTGCATGACGTTAAACTACACATCATCCTTTAATAATGCTCCTCGTCTTTACCGCAGAAAACTAAACTGCACGGTCAAACCCGCAATGGGTTCAGTAAGGAACGAAGGCTTTTCTCTGTCCTTCAGTGCATGGGTCAGACCGATACAAGCCACTGTCTCACACCCGCATGAGAAGGGATTACTTCACCCATTATCTAGAAGTTTAGTCTAGATGCTTCCCCCGTATCCAGGCACCCTCTCATAATAAACCATACTCTATACTCAGAAAAATATGGACTCTCATAAGCCACCCCTGGTGGTCCCAAATCTCAACTTCCCTGAAGTTGCTTGGCTATCAGGGGAATACAATCATTGAACTAAGGACACCTTGGCATGACTATGCATACCATACCCTCAGTGGCTCTGCATATTGATCGCCCCTAGCCTATCTACCAAAGGCAAGATTTCCTTAGGCAATGCTTTTCTCCATATGCCTCTTGTCCCTTGAGACCCCATGTCTATCCCGGGATTCAGAAACCCTCTAAACTACAGTTTACAAACCTCTTTCACAACACTGCTTGAATATGGTTGAACGTCTCTGATAAGATTACCGAGGACCAGGATAAGTCATTCCATTTTAAATGATGTTTCGGCTGCATGACTTTAAACTATGCCAAGCTTCAACCATCCCTTACGCTAACTAAATGTGTAGGGAAGTGGTCTCCTGAACACGCTCCTGATTAGTAAAGATGTTCCCAAAACCCTTTCAGATGTCACATTCCCTTTCTGAGCCACCCCTGGTGGTTTTTCATAATTTTCCAAGCCACCCATGGTGGTTTCCATAGGCTGGACTTCCATGAAGTTCTCGGGCCATTAGAAATGGACAGTCGTTGACTTAAGGACACATTAGTATGATTATGCATACCATGCCCTCACCATCTTTGCAAATTGATCGCCCCTGGCTCGTCTTCCAAAGGCAAGATCTCCTTAGGAAATGCTCTTCCTACCTCTATACATCGACACGACTCCCATGCCTTGAGACATGCCCTGCATGTCGTTCAAATTTAAACATGTCCCCCCACGTGCGTCTGAAGGGTATTGAGACAACTTTTAATCAACCAAACCCCATTGAGGCCCTTTCCCCACCATATTTGGTCAAAGTTGTTCGACCTAAAACATCAGTAATGATAGTCTTGATGGTGGGACTTTAAACCACCCAAGAAAAGAGGCACAAAGCCTGTTAGGCCGAAAACCTGAAAAGGGTGACCTAAGAAAAAGTTAGGGCATACCCGCTGGGTTCACACTAAATGAACCCAGACAAAATTAGGGAATTAAAAGAGAAGAAAAAAAAGTTTGTAGGGATTTTCTACAAATCCCTAGTAATAGTCAAACTATGCTCGCTAGATCCCATGGTCCAGGCAAAAGTTAGAGCTCGTTTTATTTTTATCAATGGTCCTGGACTCTGATTATACTATGTTTGGAGAATTAACATATGCAGCGATCATGCCAAATAATTTATATCATAGGAGAAGACGACAAGAGCACTAAGGAGAAATATTTCTTTTTTCTATAATATAGATTGGTAGGAAGGTCATCCACATTCTGGAGCCTCCTCTGGCATGAAATGTTATTATAGGAGGTTTTTAGTGGATTCACAAAGTTGTATCAGGCGCTGGTGAGAATCCTCGATTGTTTGAGAGAGATTCTAGAGTAAGGCTGTTTCAGCTTCTGCACCAGCCCGCAACTCTTCCGCCTCCATGGCCGCCTTTGTGCTCGCCCTCATCTCCTCCTCCATCTACCACTCCACTTCTTCAATTATGGTGGAAACGTTGGCCTCTTCCTACTGTAGCTGCTGTATCTTATTCCTCAACACCTCCAAGTGAGAACGCTACTCAATAACTTCTCCCTGGAGCCTTGCAACTACCCCGGCATGATCATGAGCCTCTGTTAGGCAAAACAATCGGGTTGTAGAAAGGTAGACTTCGGATTGGGCAGCAGAAAGGTGAGATTCTAAACCACCCAGACTCTCCTGATCAACAACCACCTTCTTGACTATGTCATAAATACCATGATTGTCAAAGCCGTCAAATCCTAGAAGCATAAACAGATTGCGCAGCTTCATTAATCTAGTCGGCATCTCGGCTAGGGGCGTCTGAGAAATCAGTCTCCAAATTTTCTCCTAGGCCCTTTGGCGAGCAGGCAGAAGACTGGAAATGACTTTTTGATCAGGCTCAGAATCACTCACGAATGAGGACACATACTCAGGGATGAACGTCACCAAGGAGGGACCCGATGTGGCTTCACCCGCAAACTCTGGCACAACAGAAACTTCACCCCTGGCAGTTGTGGTCATAGGCACGGTTGGGTCTGAAGACACAATCCTCAGCGCCAAAGGTCATGGTCCTGAAGCTTGAGAGTCAATAAGACAGATAAGTACCCCTAATTAGAAAAGGTAAGGAAAAGGTATTAGTGGAAAGAGATCAGGAAACTTACTCCTGATCTTCAAGGCTTCGGCATCCTCAAGCTCTGCACTGCTGTGACAGCCACTCGAGGAAGAAGCTACATCATCAAAAGGCAAGGGAGTCTAAGGATCCCCCAGAGGGGTCCAGAACCTAAAGCCATGCCCAAGGCTAGTAGCTTCCAAAGTCATCCCCAAGCGGTCTCCTACAGAGACCAAGATCGGGGAAATCACTCCCCTGGTAAACAAGACAATGGCCCGCTCCGGGTTTCCAACAACTGGACTAATGGAAGGCTCTTCCTCCATCACCACGGGATCCATTGGGTCTGAGGTGGCTTTCCCCGTCAAATCTGGAGGCCCCTCAGTGATCACGGGCACCCCATTTTCCTCCACAATAGAAAGGGTTGTTTGATTAGCAGGAGTCTCGAATACTAGCAGCTCCTCCTCTGATGTATCTCTGACCAATGAAGGCGGGAGTAAAGCATCCATATCACTGGCCCCTCCAACAGGGCCCTCCATTTCACCGCACCCAGTCATGGCTACAGGAGATTCCGCAGATGGAAAGGAGGTGGAAGGTATGACCGCTTGGGTAGCCGCAGCTAGATCCCCAAGTGGCCCTGCACCATATGCCAAAATAGCTAATGACTGGCAGAGTTAGAATATGGACGTCAGAAATTAAGCAAACGGGAAGTCATGATTACCCGACATCCCTTGTCTGAGTCGTTCTGATAAATGGAACTCCTATTGTCGTCTCTGGATCTACCCAGGGGATAGTTCGCCCAGAATTCTGGGAGGAGCTGGAGGGGGAAAGACCCTAGCTGGGTCCGCAATGGTCACCACCATAAGCTCAGCCGCGCTGGGAGATCCATCCTCGGTGATCCCCGTGGCCGAGAACGCGTGTTCACCTATCGTGGTCCCATGGGGAGTATACTCTGGGGGGGGGGGAATTGCCCCATGGGATTCCTCGGTGCCCTGTATAAAAAAATATGGGGGGAGAAACCTTAGAACCTCCATAATAAAAAAAGGAAGAAAGCCAGAATGGGCAGCAGAACAACCTCTTCTTCAGGGTCTTACAATTTGGGATGTCTAATCATCATGGACACACGGGTGGTCCCATAGAGCCGGTTTCAGAGTGAGGGCATGCATGCATCCATCTCCTTTAATGACACGACTATGTCACCCAAATCCTCTTCCAACTAAAGGTGTGGCGGAGCGAAGATAACCCTCATACCTGGGATCTTGAGAGGGCTCATTTGGAGTGATTCCCAAACCTCTTCATCTGATCCCCTGGCACTTAGGTCATCCCAAATCCTCCATGTGTCTGGGAATGCGGCCGTAATAGGAACGACTAGCCTGGAAGGATCAACTTGAGAGGGCTGGGCAGTGGCAGGGGATGGTAGGGTCATTAATGGTCGTATTTGTGTTTCGGATCTTGCCACCACCCTAGAACTCTCTGGGACTACCTGTGGATGGGACCTCACAGGTAGGGAGGGGAATTCCCTTGCCTCAGCCATGACAGGGAGATTATCGAAATAATCAACCCCGGAAGAGTGGTCACTCCCTTCCCCCTCCTCATCGGTCATCGGGTGCAGCATGGCCTAGACTCTGTGGGTTAATACTACATAACCCTGGCACGCGTAAATATAGGCTTTGAGATCATGGAGATATAGATTGACCCACTCTGGGTCCACATCACAAAGGATTTCAATGGGGGAAGATATGTAGCCCATCCCGTCTAAATCCACTTCTGATTCCTAAAGATACTGCCACAGAGAATGGGGGTACTATCCATGAAAGGATGACCAACCTTTGAATTCAGCCCATTGACCCCAGGCAGTCGGAAAAGTAGCATGTGCAGGAATAACCACCCCCCTTTGGGTAGCCTCAAGGGCATGAGAGGATACACCTCTGTCTATTAAGATCTTCCCCAGAAGCACGGGACCAGTAGGGTGGCAAAGGACTTTGCCCAGCCTAGTTGAAGCACCAACCCCCTTTTGCTTCCTCCTACCCTTTGATGGATTGGGACTTGAGATGGTAGGCACCAACGTCCCTATCTAGCCATTTGGGTATGATTGTACCCAGGAGTCAGCATAATTTTTGGATAAGAAGGGCATGGAGTCTGCAAGAGTGGGGGTCATAACCTCGCATCCAGTATCCTCCCAGGTAAAAATTAACCACAATTGTCTGGCCACCATTAAATGATGGTTCTCGCGGGCACCATTAAGTGAGGGAGGACACAATGCATGGACGCAGCCAAATTGGCGCTCAAATCGGCAAGGCGCGTACCCCTCTCAGATCAGTTCCCCGCCAATACGAGCTACCAGAATACCCTCTAGGAGGGAAATTGGTAGCCCCAATTGCTAAACTCCTCTATTATAGTGTTCGTGATTTCACCAGTTGGGGAAGAGAACAGATGGAAATTGAAATGATCATAACATGAGATTCGACTCGATAACAGACGCTTGTTCTGAACTATCTATTGATTATCCTTCTCTTGGGTCACCCACTCTTTGGGCATTACCTCGCTGGTCAGTTGCAAGTATGGTCGGAATGTGGTTCCTGGAATCTAAAGAGGGTTGATGAAGGTGTAGCAGTTCTTGATATGAACGCTTATCCATCCCTAAAGAATCTGAAAATGGCGTGCCACTCGGTTTGGGCGGCTCCCGTCGGTAATATTACCAAGCAACCGGTAAATCCTGGCCAGTAGTGGGACAGCTTGGTTGATAACGTTGTCGGTAGCCAATTTTTCCGCCATGAAAAAGGTAGATACCCATACGCTGCTAGACTCACGTACAAGCAATATCCAGCCACTCAAAAACATGGCCATAAATTCCACGAGACGAAGCAGCCGATCGACATATGGGACAAGCTCATAGCCCCAGTCATTGAATTTACCTTGCTCCAGGTTCAGCCAATAGCTACCCCTCTGCTTTCAAGACTCCATTTTAGGGCAGGTCGTGGGACTACGTGGAAGAGCTATAGACTGGCTCTCTCTGGCAAAATCCTTGATCCAGTCGTGATACGGGATAATCTGTCTCAGAGACGTATCTTTCGGATTCTCCTCACATCCAGGGACATGTTTTTTCAGATATGTATCCTTCGAACATTCTTGGGCCAGATCAATGATCCACTTCACCAAGGGAGGGGTTCTCCCTTCATCTTCCCACATAGAAGGGGGAGGCAGGAATTCGTTGTACATACCCCCAACAATGGGGACCCCTGAAATCTGAAAGACATCCCAAAGACTAATTCCCACCTCTCTATGGACCAGATGAAAGGTGTTGGTGTCTGGGCTCCAACGGCTCATCAGTTACCTGGTGAGGGCTTGAGGCCGGTAGGTATAGGTTTGGGACCCCCAGGCAGCTTCATACAAGCCTACGACTTACAATTCTACCTCGAACTCCGCACAGCCTTGGCGGAACCAGAAGGGCCACCCCCAATCCAAGGACTTAAATGCTCCTCCCAGCCAGAGGTCCCGATTCGCTGACCAGCCATGCTGGTCGCTTACCATGGCATTGTGGGAAATGCTTTGATGGTAGTGGATTGCTCCTTCCTGTTGATGGTGTTCTCCTGTCAGAGATACTAGAAGGTGATTCAACACAGATCCTACAGTTGTGTCCCTCGGGGTCGGCCGCCCGCTGACAGGTATCACGAACCTAGGGATAGTGGCAGTACATATCCATGATTCAGGATTTTTGTCATGGGATGGTACCAGAATCAAGGTATCAGACATCAAAATTAACCCATAGGTAGGAAGGCTGTTAGAAAAGGGGTAATCCTGCTGTGATTTGGAGAGCTGACCGGCAAGAAAGGAAGATAGCTGGGAATGGCGGATTCCATCCTGAACAGAGCTGGCCATGTCCTTCAAGCATGGACCGCCGAAGGATGTTCATTTGGATAGATGGAATAGGGATCAGAATCTGGATGAAGAGAAGGAAGAGAAGGATGATACGATAGTTTTAGCGGATGAGGAGACAAGGTCGGGCAGTGAGGATGTGGAGAAGGGGAGGAAGGGGATGGAATTGGTGGAAGCAAATCCACCCAGTGGGAAGAAAGGTGGCCCGACACTTTTTCAAAACCCAGTGCTTTTGTGCAATAGGTTTGACAGCCTCTCAGAAGCTGATGTGAGTTCTGAGCCTAACACTCTAGGAGAGGATGTAGGTCCTGGAGTGGAGATAACAAAGGGGATCGTTCACAACCACTCGGCTGATGATGAGCCTAACCCGAAGAGAAAAAGGGGCCTCATGAGGAGGAGGGGGAGGAAAGACTATTCCTCACTACCTCCTCCTTTGGAGACTCATTCGGAAAAGAAGGAAACTGTGAAGAGGATGGTTTTGGGGACCCAAAGCCACCAAAAGGTTAGCGATCAGGGTGATCCTTTGGTTCTGCTACTAACATCTGAAGAGGAAGGGAACAAAAAGGTCCTGTTAATCAATGCATCGGAGGAAGAAGTGGCTAAGATGATGGGGAGGTCTCTATAAGTGTCTCTCAATGAGGAGAAATATGCATGGATCGACAAACAGGACCTAATCTTGGTTAGAGGTTTCAACAAAGGGAAGCTCAGCGTTGAGGAATATATCCAGGTCTAGGATCAGCTGTCGTATGGGTTTGAGAGGATGTTGATGGAGGTACCCGATCTGCAGGTTTCATCCTTAGCATGGAAATTATTCAGGGATACCGTATCAGGTGAGGTCCATTTTTCCTTCAATCACTTTGTTTAAGTTGGTAGTAGGGTAGTTGGCTTAAAGGAATGTTTGGGAATTCCTTTCTGTGTTTGGATCTTCATGTTGTTTGTTTGGATGTGTTGTTTGTTTTCCAGCATTCTACTTGGGTTTGATCTGGATGGGGACTAGAGCATGAAGCCTTCACCAACACTGGCCTTTTGGATCTGGATTCTTGAGAGGGTATGGATTTGCCATAGGTTCCATGCCCGTGCAATTCTGCATGGGACTGTTTGCCGAAGAGTCGTGTTTTGGTGAAGGCTTGGGGTCAGGTTTTATTTGCTAGGGTGGGGCTGACTTGGTGGTTTGTTCTGGACTTGTTTCTTTTTTGTGTCTGATGGTTGTATTTTGTTCCACAGTTTCTCACGTTTCCTTTAAAAAGTGTTTTTGAAATAAAAAATTAATTTTCAGTCATGTCCTTCAAGAGTTGATCGCCAATCGAGAGAGGCTCAGCCGCAGGACTAGGAGTAGAACGAAGGGGAGCCATATTTTCTCCATGCACAACAAAATCCAAGAAGTGGTTAGTCCGGAATAAGAAAATTATTTTGGAGAAAAATACCAAATATATATGGCTAAGGATCTGTTGAGAAGCCTTCATAGAAAAATTTGTAAGGAGGCCTTGAAGGATGGTTTGCGATGATAGCATCCCACGAACCAGCACTTCGTGAAAGTAGTCCGTGAAACCCTGGCCCGTGGAGCATTGGCCAGGAAACCGTGGACCATGTTTCTCCATGGAATTTCAATCCCGAATTTAAGTGGTTAAGTTCAGAAGACTTAGAAACTTTTAAAGTTCAAAGGATTTTAGTCCGCGGAGCATCGAAACTGAGGAGCACCAAAACCGTGAAGCGAGTTCCTACACGGACCGTTGTGACTTGGTTCTTAATTAATTAAAAATGTTAGTTCATGGCTGGTAAGTTGGTATACGGATGAAGAATAGTGAGAATGAGAAATGGTTTGCGAAAGTAGCATCCAGTTCGCGGACGAAGCATTTTGCGAAGGAACAAGCACGTAGAGGCAGAAAAGTGAAGGAGCGCTGGTATTCACGAAGAATCCGGTAGAAGACAAATGAAAGGGCCCTCCGTACTTATAGGATTGGTCCCCTACTGGTTCCACATCCCTACCGCAACTCATCTGAGTTTCAGGACCACTCTACATCGGAATAGTATTCTCTTCGTTCCGATCGGACCCCATTCCGATGGGGGGAATTTGTAGGGTCCTGAAAAATCTGCAAAGGAGAATGATGATCCTATTTAACTCAAGGGAGATTATACCCAATTTCCCCTCAAAGGGATGGGAAAATGTGGACAATAATCAAGGACGTCAAAGGAGGAACCGGTCTGTCGACCGGTCTAATGTTAACTACGCACGGCCGGTTCTACGAAGCGTCCCCACTCTGCGGACCGTTTTTGTTCGCGGAATGGAGGCGGGGATCCTCCGCGGGCACGAAGCAGGGCGGGTGCCAATCCGGTTCACTGTCATGAACAGTCCCAGATGTGAGTCGTGTCAGTCGGCCCAAACCACTTCCTCTTTCATTCACAAAATGGAGGCAGAACCCTCTACGGCCGCGAAGAACTCCCCTCGTTCGGTTCACGGGGGGGGGGGGGGGGAGAGAAGCGCTCAATGCCCACCGCGAGTCGCGGATTGACCAAGTCAGCCGTAAACTAGGTTTTCGGTCATGGGCCTCTGCAAAAGGTGTCGTGTGGCCACAGATACATCTATTTCCCCACTATATAAAAGGAGACCAAGGGGGAAGGAAAAAGGATTGGGGATTTGGAGGAAGAGGATTCAGAGGAGATCAATCAGATTTGGGTGGAAGGATTTCGAAGGAAGGCTTAGGATTTCGCAAACAGTAAAGTTCCAGTTCGCGAACCAGAGCAGGTATAAACCTGTGAACGAAATAATAGGGAACCGAAAATGCATAATAATTTGGTGAACTGTGAACTTAAAATAACATAAAAAGAGAAGTCTGCGAACCATTACCCCTTCGAGGATGCACTCCCCGTGGAACAGGGTGTTTATGCCTCTTTTCTGATCTGCCGCACCGCGTAGCACCCTCCTACGCGGGCGAAGCCTCGACTAACGAACCCCCGACCGGCGCCAACCTTGGCCGCTGCTACTCACGTGGAACCCTCCGTGTACCAACCTTTTACGTTGGCCGAACCCAAAGCCGTGAGCCCTCCTTGTTCATAGGATGCCAACCAGTCCACGAACCCTCCTGGTTCGCAGACGACCTCTTAGTCAGTGGACCACCTTGGTTCTTGGACATCCTCTCCAACCGTGTAGCACTTCCCTACGCGAAGGGTTCCACCACCCATACCCCAGTGTGGTCTGCCAAAACCTTCAGAGTTCCCATTCCCCGAGCCAGATAAAATCCTTCCAATCCGGCCCAATCCTCCGCAACCTCCTCGTTGGCCTACTCATCGGCCCCGAGCCGAGGCCTCCACCAGAGCCACTGGATCCTTGTGGTATAACCCTCAGGCGCATCATCACTCCGTTTTGAGTTTACATACCCACGGTAAATAGGGGTAAAGGGGTTTCCCCGACCCTTGGGAGGATTTCCGATGCATGCCTGGGTTCACATTCCCATGGTAATGTGGGGTCTAAGCCCGATAGCTCCCTTTCTGCCTCTACTCGCCAGGATGGGGGACTACACGCTTCAGTGGCCAGACACTTCTCCCCTCCCCATAGAGGGGGCAACATACCCATCCGAAGGCATCCATCCACATGCACCTCAGTACTTCCCCGGGGAACAAGAGAAGTGACGGGAACAGGATCACCCCTTTCCCTCTCCCACTGCGCTTTGTCACCATGGGCGTCCATCTCGGAGTAAGCCCCGACTTTATGGGCCGCCCTCATGCGTAATCCCCACTCCACTTCTCACTGACGCACGTTTCGTGACGTGATCCTCTTGTCCATGATGCCTCTTGTTTCTCACACCAAGCATGACTCACGTGGGCATAGAGTAAGCATCGACCATGACATCCTCTTTTGGGCCTCCTTAGAGTGTAAGCCCCAATCCATCACCATGGGCCTCCCTGGAGTGTAAGCCCAAATCCATTGCCATGGGCCTCCTTAGAGTGTAAGCCCCAATCCATCCTCATGGGCCTCCCCAGAGTGTAAGCCCCAATCCATCTCCATGGGCCTCCTCAGAGTGTAAGCCCCAATTCATCGCCCTGAGCCTCCTCAGAGTGTAAGCCCCAATCCATCACTCTAGGCTTCCTCAGAGCGTAAGTCCCAAGCCAATGAGAACTACGAGGATTTTGATTACCTAACATAGGGATACGTAGGTAGCCTCTATGAGGTTCAAGCCCGATCACCAGCAGACCCCCTGAGTCCACCTTCACATCGGTTCTCCGACACTCCCATTCAAAATATGTGGACTTTGATCCCTGTCCCCTAGCCAGGGTACGTAGGAAGCCTCCATGAGGTTCAAGCCCAACAACCAGTCGACCCGACTATCTTCACATCGGTTCACCGCGCCACTCCTTGTGTCGCCTCAATGAGTTACGACTCCTTGGGGTCATTAATCCAACAAGGGATGGTAAACCTTGGGCATAAATGATTCCGAACCCCTGTGTTCAGCTTACCATTTCCAACCAGGAGAAATCTATGGATACTATACTTGGGTATAAACTAAAGATTCGCGAACATATGAGTACGTCTTAAATCTATAAGAGAGTACTAGAACAGGCAATAATTCCCCCCCAAAAGGGTGCGATGAGCCCAAATTCCCATCCTCTCGACCAATGTGAGTTCTTAAGTGTCTCTGGTCAGACCATCTGGCGAACGCCTGCCTTTGGAAAGCAGGTCCACACGTCCTCGGATACGGAACCGTTGGGCATTTCGAGACCGACCTAAAACAACATTATAAATGAATATCATCTTACGATAGATGGTCATTATAAGAGGGCCATTAAAACCCTATAATATATATTTATATCATGTTATATATATTTCAATGGTAGTTGGGATCAACACCTTCCTTTAGTGGAATTTTCTTACAACGATCTGGCTCCTTATAAATCCACCTATAGAAGTACTTTCATAACTAAAATGTGATAGGTTGAAGTTAGATAAATAAAAATATTGGTATTTGATATATATGAGAAAATTTTGTAGAATTTTGGTGTTATTTGGAAACATAATAAGGAAGCTAATAGTTGATATAAATGTTATGCGGACAATCATCAGCAAGATCTAGAGTTCAAAGTTGGTGAGAAGATTTTCATATGAATTTTTATTTGGAAGAAGGATATGATATTTAGAAATAAGGTTAAAATAGGCCCTATATATTTTGGTCCCATTGATATTATTGATCATAATGGGATAGTTTTTGATCTCTTGGTATATCCACCAAATCTCTATCAAATTCAAGATGCATTCCACGCATCTCTCCTAAGGAAGTACATACTTGATATTTCGCATGTACATAACTCATAGGTCGTAGCACTATATCATGATATCTATTTTGAGTAAAAACCATTGGATATTCTAGATCAAAGATATAAGGTGTTTTGAAACAAGACCTCTCACCTAGTTAAATTTGTTTAGTGTAGCCATAAATTTTAGGAGGCTACGTGGGAACCCTAAGATGTAATGAGGGAGAAGTATCCTTATTATTTGTATCCGAGTGATGGAATTTAAAGCGAAAAATTATTATAATGGGTGTAAAATCCAACACCCAAATATTTTATGATGTATTTATCTTTAAATAAATTTAATTTCTTTGATATCTTTCCATACACGTAACACTGAGTTTAAAGGAACCATGATATACTATTAAAATATTATTATTTAATGTGACATTTATCATCAAGTTATTGGATTAGTGGGTATGGATAGGATTAATTAAATTATGAAAAATTATTTTTTACATATGTATAGAATGAGTCCATTTTTTAAATTGGTTAGAAATTAAAGTAAATTCATTTAAATGTAAAAGGAGATGTTTTTCTAAAAAACAAAATTTATGGACACAATATCTTTTTATCTTAATAAAGTAAATTAATATATATTAATGAATGTTTTTAATTAATTTTTTATATAATATATATAATAATATATTTTAACATTCATCTAATAGTTTTTACATGGAAATGAACAAATGTAATCTCATTTTTATGCTTAAAATGCATTTTACTAAAAATGGTTCTGTTACATTTTATTCACTTATTTTAAAATAAATTTATAACACATATAGAATCTGAATCTTGTAAATTGAATTAAATTTTTTAAAAAATAATAATTAATATAATATAATAAGGAAAACGTAATTTTTGGGAATAATGAATAGTAAAAATGGTAAACTTTTGTTACCGTATCTAAACTTAACATGGGTTTACCAGGGGTTAACCTAAGAGATAAGGTTTATAATATCATATAAATTTTAATTTTAATTTATTTTTTGATGGTATTTTAAACTTATACTTTCTATTTTCAATGGTTTGGAATTTTTTATCTAGTTGTATTGAGTATTACATTGCTATATTTTAATCTTTTGAAAACTTCCAAGTGTGTCATCTCCCTCTCTTATAAAATGATACCTCCTATCCTATATTTATTACAATACATGAGTATTATATCTCAGCTAAAACATAAATGAATCCTATCCTAACATCCCTAAACATGTCCTATAGGTCCGGGTTTTATCATAATATTATTCTTTCTAGGCTTAATGTGTAAGACAAAAGAGGTTTCTAAATGAAGTGGTATAACTCTTAACCGATTGCTTTCATTTTTATTTAATATTATACCTATTATAAATAAATAAATTATATTATAAAATAATATATTGAGTATATTAAATATTATTAATTTTTATTATGATAATCGATCAACCATTTTCATCCTCCTTTGCGTCAAATGAGAAATGAAAATATCACACATTCTTACATGTGGACTACCACCTCCACATAGCGATATGATTGATTTTCCATCCCCATATTTGATGGTTGGTTATTATTATGGATTTAATATTTATATGGTATATTTATGAAATAATAATGCTTATTTAATTATAATATCTTATCTAACTCCTAACCTTTCTAACTATTGGAAAATGATAACTTCATTTGTGTGTGTGTGGAATACCACCTTTACGCAGTGATGTGATTATTTTTTCATCACCACTTTATATGAGTAATTATAAAAGTTTATATGATGAGTAAATATAAAATTTTTTATTAATATTTTGTATGTGATTAAACCTTGACCATGGTGTTAGTAATGGAACCATTTAACTGAAAAATACATATAAAATGGACTTGTTTTCATCGGAATATTCATCTTAATAAAAAAATTATTAATAAAAGGATAATTGGAACTTATAAAGGAATGATACATAGTTTTTTATATATTTATTTGGTCCTATTATATATTTATAATTAATAAATATTTATTATATGGGATATTTTAATATTTCTAAACTAAGATATAACTTGAAGTAAGGGATTTATGTTACAATCTCATTTCCTTTTAGGATTATCTATGCTAAATTTCCATTAAGGAAAATTATATATATATATTATCCTTTAAACCCCAAAAATTTCATTCTCCACTGGTTATTAATTGTGTTTTTATTTATTAGTGCCATTTTTCTCTATTTTTTACTAAAAATTTTTGATAAATGTTTTTAATGAATAACTGAGCTTTTTTTATTTGGTTTAAAAAACTTTCCTTCCATGTTCAGAATCTTTAAAATTTTATTGTAAAAGTTTTTACCTATACTTGAAATGTTTTAAATTTTTCATTTTCAATACCTTTTAATTTATTTACAAAGTTTTAAAAATGAGTCTTTAAATGTATTTTTTCCCTAACAAGTCATTCATGACTTTTTAAAAAGGTTTGAAATGAATGTTTTCTTTTAACATATACATAATGAATATATTTTACCACCACCATGAACATTGTTTTCCTTAAAGAATAATCTACAAGTTTCCTTTATTATTATCAACTAAAATTATTGTCTAAATATTCTAAGAATTTTTAGTTAAAATTTTATCAAAAGAAAATGAAATTTATCATGTTTTCAAAGAGATATTTGAATAATATTTTAAAGGTATTTTTCATTCATGTAAACATACTTTAAGTATTTTTATTCTTCACTAAGTATATAATATTATGATACCGTATATTTTATTTATTCAGATGTCTCACTATGATGATTATTTAAGGATGATTCTATGAAACTAGTTTCTTTCCCATGGGTTAATTAAGTTATGATGTAACCTTTATAAAACTTATTTCATTCCATCGGTTATGCTATGATAACATTTTTATGAAACATTTTTTATTTTAACCGGTTATGATATGAGGATTGATGAATATTTTATTATATGTTGTCATGTATATATATTATTTTCATAATGATAGGGGTGGGCCCCAAATTATATATTCCTATAATTAATTGGGTAAATATAGATGTATCATGAGATAATATGGATTGGAATATGGAGTGAACCTAGTTTGGTAAGGGACTCTGTCCACTATGATAATCTTTAGGGTGAACCTTGACTAAGGAAAATATGGAATGGGGAGTGAACCCAATCCACTATGATAGCTTTGGTAGTGATCCTTAACTAAGTAAATTATTTTATTTTCCTATGTGTATGTGATAAACTTATGTCTTATGATTATAATATGATATCATAGATCATGATTTATTTTTTATGATTCTTCACACTTATGACTTATTTCTTTTTTCATGAAATATCCTTATTACATGATTTATTATTAATGATATTTAACTGATTGTGTGTGATTATTTTGAGTTATGATTTGTTATCATACCCTTATGTTTATCTTATGCTCACATATGATCATTGATTGATATCTCTTATGTTTACCCTTACTAAGAATTTGACAAAACCCTTTCATATATTTTTTCTCCCAAGGTTATGAAGAAAGGTTTTAAGTAAGGCATGTCTAATAAATGTACTATGTTAGAAGATATTTGTTGGATATGGTAAATATCTTCCATGAAATAAGTTGATTAGGTATCTAGTCTTCAAATACAGTAAACCATTATGATTATGAGGCATGTTTTATTATGATATGTATTAAATATTAATCTAAAATTATGTTATATATATATATATATGAAATTCTTAGGTAGCCTCAACCTCAAAGTGAATATGTCCTAATGAGTTTAGGTTGTCTTGGATAGTAGGATTATGGACCACTGAGTAGAATATGTTTGTGTTGGGAAAATGGCCTAAAGAAAAAATATGTCAAAACTGGAAGGAATATTTACCTTTAAGAGATAGTTACATCAAGAATGTATCCCAATGAGGATAGTTCCTATAAAATAACTCTCTTGTGAGCGGGATTCCCAGGTCATGGGGAATACAGCCGAGTGAGGAAGGACACAAGTGTCTTCATGAGGAATATATCCCCATGAGAATAAAAATGGAAGAGTTAATGATTTTGGGTTTGAAACGTTGGGATGTATCCTATATATCTAACTTTAAAGGAATAAACGTCCATGTAGTTTGTGTTACATGGTTTAAGGACATGTGATAAGACTTTACCGTGTAGTTTAACAGCATGTAGTAAGGATATTATCATTTAGTTTTACATGTGTGACTGGGATGTTTGTGTCATGAAAGGTGAAACAATAGAGTATTGAGTAGTGACTATATATATGGGGATAAAATATTTGGTATATTATGGAATATTAAGAGGATAATAAATCTACCATTGAATTGGATGTTGGGACTTACACCAGAAAGGAATCCCTTACATACATGGATCATCTATTAGAATCAATAGAAAATATGAGAATCTTGAGTTGGGAGAAATATCACAAATGTCCTTATTATTTGGGGCCTCATTATCAAGGGAATTAATGATTAAAAATATCACAGGTCACCCTTAATTAAGGAGGAAAAGTGAGAGATAAATTTTATATAAGGTATGCATGATCAAAGGAGGGACACTCTGGAATTATTAAGAACCTAATCATCCATATCTTGGGGTTTTCAAGGAGGGATCGGCTTTCACTTTTTGGGGTTTCCTTAGAAAAAGGTATACATAGGTTGATCAGATACCAAGTATATAGTTACCGATGTTAGAAAGGGTTTAGACACTCCAAATAGGTTGGTTCGTACTGTTAAACTATGGTATGGAGGATATTCCACATGGTTAACAATATAGAGTGATTGTTCCACATGGTAGGTTGGTGTAATAAGGGATAGACCATGTATTGTATATGAATGAAAATGATTTAAACACATAAAGACCATCCATATCTTGTAAGTATGTCTGATGGAATCATAAATGGATCTGGTATGTGTGGTTAATTCATGGTTTAAGTGGGTCTCATGTTGTAGCTAATAGAAATATCACTCACGTAGTGACTCTGATTATGAGGAGTGAGGGGAAGGGGGATATCCATACACTAGACTCACAATTAATCTCTCTCAATGGTGGAGTTATAATAGAATTCATTTCACTTGAGTATCCCCCTATACTTAGTTGGTTTAGGAATTATCTAAAGGGTTTCTCCAGGTTCCTTCCCTCTCTCTATTTCTCCTCCTTCTCTCCTAGAATCTTTATATCTATATCCCCCATCCTAGAATGGAAATCAGGATATTTATAAGCAAGGATTGGGTAAAATGAATTATGAAATAGATTGTCAAGTGGTTTTGGGTGTGAGACCATGTGGTGTCTTTTCTAATCACCTTTGCATGAATTAAATTTTCCTTTAGATTATGTGATGGGAATGTGTTTCTTGATAATTGATTAGTTTCATGGGTATATTCCTTGGAACCACATGGTTGGTAGGAGATCATGGTGGTCCCTTGTTATTCACATTTTTCAGGCATAGTAGTGTAGGTGTACTCCTTGGAACTACATGGTTAATGGGAATTCAACATGTTTCTAGTTCATCATTCATTCTGGGGCTACACGCATGGGTATATGCCTTATAAATATGTGGTTTATGGGAAATCATGTGGTTGATCAAGGGAGTAGTTATATGTGTCCGTTGGGTTTCCTATTTCCTTATATTTTTTATGAATGTGGGCATCAATAGTGATCTCAGAATTTCAAGCAAGGCCTTTGGTGATCTATTCGTGTAAGGGATGTTCTTATATGAATCCTTTTATGTTATAGAGTTCTAGAGAGATAATTTTTATTTGAGATTTTCTAAATAGAGGCATGGTAAATGATCAAATAAGGTTTCGATTTCTATTGGGTGGGGTAGTCCACAATAGTCAATAGATGACAGAAAATGGAAGTACTGACATATGTATGTGTGATCCCTATCTTATGGATTAGTGATAATAGATTTATATAGAATATTGAACTAGTAAGGATATAGTCTTTTCTACACTTGATAAAGTTGGGGTCACATGGCTCGAGATTTCACGACCAATAGGAAAATTGAGGGTGTCCAAGGTGGTTCAATGGATGGAGCTTCATATCAAAGGAAACACTAAGACCATAATCCTCCCCAAGGTGAAAAGAGTGGCCCTATATGAGGTAGATTCAAAAGAGGACTCAATTTTAGAGTAAGATAATCTAGATATGGATTATGATTTGATCTAGTCCAACCACCATCACCTCAAGGTTGATTATCCCAAACTTCGAGTGTTAGTGGTCATGTCAATGGAAATATGCACACTATGGATGGTTATAATCATAAATTTTTAGACATGGTATTAAATATGATTTTTAATTTTTATACACTAGCACTCATACTTATTGACACTGGTATGATCCATTTTTTTATTACTAAATTATTAGTGTGAGAGTTATGAATATCAATGGAGTTATTAGCCCTAATTATTTATCTAGAAACATCAACTGGAGTTGATATCCCACTTACCCATGTTTGATACCAATGTGATATGAAACTTGATGAAGATAATCTCTGTTAGAATGTTATTATAGATAATATAAGGCCCTATAATGGACTGGTTATATATATTCCAAGCATAGGTGTATTTTTATAATCACAAGGTTATATGTTTTCAATAATATAGGTTAAGTTTCACCTTTACTACTGAGTTGAAACGTTAGATAGGATAAGAAATTAGATCCCTCATAAGTTTCTAACTGATTTCCCACTAGTTGACGAGCTTGGATTTATATACAATGGATGCTTTGGAGGATCTGTTTCCTACTATTGTGGAGTAGTATAAAGATATTTTTCTATAGGATATTTCAAGGTTTCCCAATAATTTAGATATTGATTTCATCATTAAGATACATCAAAAAACCACACTGATATCATCTCCAGCTTATCATATAACCCTATCCAAGCTTAGGAAGCTGTAGGTACTTCTAGAGGACCTTTTATAAAAAGGTTTTATTAATCTTACTATGTCCCCCTAGATAACTCAGGTTCTATTCACAAAAAATAAGGATAAGAGTTTGATGATTTTTATTAACTATCATTACATAAACTAGGTTATAGTTAAGATAATATAACCTTTCTAAGGTTTTATGACCTCTTTGAGTAGATTGATAGAGAAAAGTGCTTCTCAAAGATCGTCCTCAAGTTGAGATGTATTCAGCTTTGGGTATGTGAGGTGGACATCTCAAAGATGGGTTCAGGTATCATTATGAGAATTAATTTTTTTAATTATTTCATTTGGTTTAACAAACACCCATTTTTTGTTCATGAGATTCATGAAATATATATTCCATCCATTATTATTAAGGTTTTTGGTTGTCTTCATCAAAAATAGGATCATCTATTCTACATCATAGAATGAGGATGTCGAGCATTGAATGATTTTCCTAGATTTTCTTTAAAAGAACCAATTTTATGATAAAATCATAAAGTAAAAAAATTCTAGACTTAGGAAGCCTGTATCTTAGGGAATGTCATATTGAAGGGTGGATTAGTTATTGACCATGTAATGATTTAGGTTCTTATGGATTATTAGACATTAAATAATTTGTTTGAGATTCATAACTTTCTTGGGTTAGTAGTATGTTAATGAAGGTTTGTGGAAGACTTATTTAGGATTTCATATCTCATGAATTCCCTAACCCAAAATGAATGACTTTTAATATGGTTTTAGTGATTTTAGATAGATATTGTGGAGCTAAAGTAAAGGTTAAACAATGCTCTAGTTTTGTATTTTTTTAGGAAGGAGTTGAGTACATGGTTTCTAGACGTCCTCTAAGACTAGTCTTGGATTCATACTAATGTAGAGGTGGGTGGTGATTTCTTATAGATTTAGGTAGTTAAAACTTCATAAGAACTATGTAATATATGACTTAGATCTCAAAATGGTAGTATTTTTCATGAAGACTCAAAGATGGCATCTTCTCAGTGAGTAACTTGTTGTATTTATAGACTATAAGAGTCTTATGAATATTTTCTTATAGTGAGATATTAACCTAAGGAAGAGGTTATTTTTATATTTATTGTAATATTATTACTTTTATATACTCCATACCCTTGGAAATGATAACATGGTTGTCTATTACCATAGTAATAAATCACATACTCATTTAGTGATAGAGGAATCATAGAAACTAATGTTGATGAAATTGTTTTTGGTGACATAAAGAAACATTTATTACCTTATATTGATGGTGCTTTCCCCAACAATTATTTAATTTTTGAGAGATTTATAACTCATGGATATCAATTTTGAGGTTTTTATGACTAGGTATTTTAAGGTTATTCACCTAACAGATTCCATGGATGTGGGGAGGTTTTCATCCTATTCTTTGGGTTAATGGAGACTCTAGTTGGGATATATGTAGATTTATTGAGGGAGTTTCAAACTTCCACTTTTGGAAATGTTGCCTAGTATAATGAATATGTACCGTGATCTCAAGTAGAATTATTTTTGGCAAGGCATGAATAAGAGTGTGGTAGAGTTTCTGTTGTGATGCCTCACCTGTTAGTGGGTGAAGGCTCATAACCTGATCCCAATTGGTTTGAGGCAAACCCTTAAGGTTAAATAGTGTAAGTGTGATGGTATATTGATGGATTTTTTTATATAAATTCCATGTTCATTTAAGGTTCATGATGTTATATGGGTTATCATTGACTAACTATCCAAGTCATCTCACTTCTTACCCATATGTGAGTATATCTTGGTAATTAAATTGGGAATCCTATACACAAATGTGATCATATTGTTTCATGGAGTTTCCCTGATGGTTTTTTCTAACTGTGACACTCGATTCATGTATTATTTGTGAAGAATCGTGTAGGAAGCTTTTGGGAATCAGTTACGATATACTATAATATTTCTCCCCATACTGATATTCATATAGAGAGGAATATGAAAGTTATTGAGGACATTGTGTGGGCTTGCATGCATGATTTTATAGGGAGTTGGTTTCATAACCTACCTCTAGTGGAGTTTGTGTGAAACAATGGATACCAATCCACTATTAGAATAGAATCTTTTTAAGACCTATATGGGAGACCCTAGAGGTAAACCATTTACTGATAACAGATTCATGATTCGTCACTTATGGTTCTAGAGATAGTGTTACCCAATAAAAAGATGGTATAGGTGATCTAGGAGAATATGAGTATAGGTTATAGCTACTATAAGTCTTATGTAGACTAATGATCGAGACCTTTGGAGTTCAAAGAATTTTACCTTGTGTTCTTGAAGGTATTAGTGCACCACAGCTTTAGGAGATTAATTTTGGGAAGCAAGTTATCCCTAAATTTAATCAAGTATTTCCAAATCCTACATAGGGTTAGTGAGGTTAGTTATCATTCAATTACCCTCACTATTGGATTGGGTGCATAAAATCATTCATCTATCATATTTGTGGAGGTATGTGCATGATCTATCACATTAAATCAACTAGGGTGAGCTATACATTAAGGATAAAGCCACATTTGTGGAATATATAGTGGTTATCAAGTAATAATATGATAATTCCATTTAGGGGTGTGTGATATCATTGGTGAACATCTTATGGAAACATGTGAATCTTTATGAGATCTTGTGGGAGTATAAGAATCAAATGCATGATTAGTAACATCACCTATTTGAGTGAGTTTCACTTTTTAGAACGAAAATACTTGAAATTAGGGATTATATAATGATCATAATTTTTTATTTGAGTCAATTAAATATTTTTAATAATATTTATTAAAAATTTCTCATTGTTGGTTCATTTTTTTAAATCATCATGGTCCATTGGAAAATATTTAATATTTTAAAATATAATATTTTTTATTTTTTTTAGCTCACATGTGTGATTGAGTTGAATCAGTAATATCTCATAAATGTATCCCTCATATGGAAAATATATCACTGAAATTTGAATTAGTATAAGAGATTTTGTCTAGGATATGTGTAATTTATATTTGGCTTCCAGGCCCTAAACTAGCCCCATTTAGGGACTTTAACAAAATACTTGAAACCTTATCCTATCCTTTATAAATTTTTTATTAGTCATATTTTAGGGGATTACCCATAAATACTATAAACCCTAACTTATGGAGGTCATAGGTTTAGGTGATATCACACTCTTTGTGGAACTAACATCAAATTTCAAAGCAAGAATTGATCGCAATGCGATGATGATTAACTCTTAGGGAATATATTTATTTTGGTTTATTACTTTATTCATCATGTTGATTCATTTATTTTTATGTTCTTATATATAAATCATTGTGAGAAAAACTTTTAGGATTATTATAATTATATTATTTATTTTTCATGTTAATTTTTCAATGAAGGTGATTGAAAATGAAAGATTAGGTTGTTAGAATTTAACCATACATCATTCCTCTTTCACCTTCCCTCTCTCTTATTGGGTCACATATCCAATATAGAACTGCACTTTTAGTCAGTGTGGGATGGGAGTAGGTTAATGAGGGGTTATTGGAAAACCCTAAATAAACCCCTCTATTTCCCTCTCTGTCTCTATATCATTGTTCCCTCTTCTCACTAATCAAAAATTGAGTAACATTGTTCCCTTGTGGTGGTCAATGGATCGAAGGACAGTGGAAACATGACATGATGGCTTAGGAATGAGTTTAGTGAGATGGTATCTTGGGGTGGTGTTTGGAAATAATTTAGTGAACACAGATTTGGAACAAAGGTTTCCAATAAGAATAAAACATGGTCATAGGGTATATAAACATAAGGAATAAATAGTGTCTTGTATCATCTGGCAGCTTGGGTTTCTAAAGAATAGAAAAATAACACATGATTTTTAGTTTCTAGATACACATTTTGTTTTCCTAAAGGATACATAATCAGACAATGTAATGTATATTTCTAGTTACCCATCGAGTGTACATGGTGTGTTGACTTCAACCACACACCATGCTTGAGTAAATAACATGTTCATGCTATGGGTATATGCTTAGATTCCCTATCTATAACATATGGTTTTTATCTATAACAACAATACATGTCTCATAAATGAAATAATATTGGATGTGAGAACATACCCATATAACCCTAGAGTCCCACATTTCATATCACCTAAATTAAAAAACTATGTTTATTAAATGATTTAATTGGGAAATAGTGTTACACACATAATTGACTCTTCATTATGTACACTTCGTGTTGAGTTAAATTACATATAATATTCCTTTCTCCTTTGAGGTTTCTTATCATCCACTTTTTTGGGAATCAAAACTAGAAAAACTTATAATTCAATATGAATTTTTTCTATATAGAATGTGATGGTACAATCCTCTTAATATATAATACTATTTCCGATGAATTTTGGGTGGTTTAAACATCTTACCTTTATGGAGATGATGATAGGATTTTGGTGAGGCATTTAGAGTAAACATTG
The DNA here is from genome assembly GCA_963277665.1 of Viscum album. Lineage (NCBI taxonomy): Eukaryota > Viridiplantae > Streptophyta > Magnoliopsida > Santalales > Viscaceae > Viscum > Viscum album. The sequence goes on from OY728155.1 coordinate 1,916,281,225, forward strand.
GATCACTAACACCCCCATTTACATTTTTATGATAGTGTGTAGGACCCCTGAATATGCATAGAGTTTTCTCTTCACCCATGTGTCAAGGAATTAGTCCACTATATCATACATCGGGTTTAGTAATCCCTTGTAATCATACATATGTTGAGGTTTGGGTCCCACCATATGAATGGGGGCATTTAGAAAATCCCATATGAGTTAGGGAATGGGTCCTTCATCCATGGAATTAGTACTCCCTTAATCAACATATATCTCCCTCGATGTGGTGTGAGTTATCCAAAAATTTTAGTACTTGATCGGTTGATATAATTTTTCCTTGATGAGTTGTAGTACCCCCATTAAAATTTTGAAGAGTTTCCTTATCTTAGTTTTATTATACATTGAGACACTTATCCTATGTATTTATTTTCCATTGGATCTTGCCTTTATGGTGTTATTGGTTTTTTAAAGTCTCATCCACAGACATTATTTAATGGATTAGTGTTTATATTTATGTTATCATTAGTTATTGGTTATATTTCATTATTCAGGGGACATGTGGTGGAATTGGCCTCTGAACGGTGTCACCCTCTTGACTCTCTTGAGCTAGGGTTTCCTTGGCAGTTATTTGGAGGGGGGAGGCCCGCACTTCATATCATCATCCCCTTTACTTACTTCTTCATCTTCCCTCCAAATTATTTATCAGTTTTCTTCTAAATTAGTGATAGATTAGATGGATGGATTTGGTTTTATTGGTGAGGTAGAGTCTCTATGGTGATTCCCAAGTCTGATTTGAACACTGCTCTAGCTTCAAGTACCTTCATGGATCTCCTAGTCAGTCTGCGGTGGTGATTTTAAGGAGGATCTGGGATTTGTTGTCTGATCGGCCGGTGGTGTTTTAGGAGGAAAGCCCTTCATTTGTTTTGTTCTGGGTCATGGTGGTTCTGTCAAGATGTTTTACATCGATGGAATAGGATTTGGGGTACGTTTATCTGGTCAAGGTCTGTCGATGAGGATTTCTGGAAGGTTTGATGGTTCTGACATTGGTCCTTCCTACTATTGTGGCCTTAGCCTGCTCAAACTCTATTCTAGAATCTAGTTCCATTACTCCTCACAAATTAGGTATGGTGTGATGGTTCCCAGGAGGCGTTGGGACATGCCGGTGGAGTGTCCTTTGGGGTTCTAGGAGGTGAGTTCTGTGTTGGATTTTATTCTTCTTCTAGTTTCAATTGTGGTTTCTCTTAGATTTGGTGATTTTCTAAGAAAGTTTATCTTTGTGTTATTTTTTTCAATTTGAGTGGTTGTGTAGAATTTTTTGTGGTTGTTTTTTATTGTTTTTATGGAAATGATAGTGGGATATGGTGTAATATTCTTCTTGTTTTTTGTGAAGTTGCTTCTAGTTTCAGTGATCTTTGTTTATGGAGTGTTGAAGGCGAGGGTGAAGTGACGACCATGTAGGTGGTTTCTGTGATGGATGATGTGGTGGTATGATCTTTGGTTGGTCTTAATGGTGATGTGGTGACCTCAGGGGGTGCAGATCAAGGCAGCTCGCAGCTCTTATTTTCAGGTCCTAAGGTGATGGGATGGGTAGGTACTTTACATTCTGAATTTCAAATTTGGGTTACAGTTTTCTAGTTTGTAATTTTGAAATATAGTTCTGTTAGAATGTAAGATTACCATGTACCCATAACGTTTCTTTTGTAAAAAAATAAAAAATGGTTTTGGAGAGAGTACACGAGGTTTTATGTAGTTTATCATTAGGCTAAGGTCTCCCATATGTGTGATATGTCTTTTTAGTTTTAGCAACCAACCCCTGGACTATTGGAGGTGAGCTTAGGGTGGAACACTCGACCAATTTCTGACCGTAGTGGGGTTTTAGTGGGTCGATTCATGTCAAATTTCTTACTTTAATTCCCTAAATTCCAATCCCCAATATACTAAGAAAACATGATTTCTAAATCACATGAAAATATATATCAAAATGATCATAACCTCAATTATTTCAAATTTTATCATTCACTGAAAAGAATATCTATCGAAGGTTGATTTCATTTATAAGATTCGAGTTCTTAAAAAATTATCTCATCAAAACACTTTCCCAATTGAATAATTTAGAGGAAGAATAACCCATAATGTTTTTGTGGAATCCCATGACCCACCTCCAAGTCAATGAAAACACTAAACATCTTAACTCTCAAATGTAACTCTACCAAACTATCACAATCATTATGTAAATAACCACCCAAGAGGGAATATTTTTTCAATAATTAATTTCATGAAACTCGCATCATAAAAAAACATAATGCATAACCAAAATAAGTGAATTTATCACATAATACAAAATATATAATAATCAAAAAACTTATATGCACTATTCCATTCATTAAATAAAAACACTTAAATTACAGGTAAAAATATTAAATCCATTTAACTCATTTTTTATAAGATGATTCAAATCCAAATCCATTCTAGAATCCACATGTCCCTCTTTTAAAAGAAAATAAAATGGGCCAAAAAATCTCACATTAACACTTAATAATCTTGAATGACAAATGGTTTATATTTTAAACATAAAAAAACTTCCATTTTACCTTTTCCTGTTTAAAATTTATTAAAAACCCATTACTTTCATAAAAAATTTATCATATAATAATATTCACATTTAAATGATATTTATAGGAAAACTATGTAAAAACATTTTAAAATTATCCTTTAAAAAGCATTTTCTCTTTCTTTTTTAGATATTAAACTCAATTGTCAATGTAATAAACTATAAACCAATTCAAATCCAATACCATTTAAAATTATTGTTTCAATGTTTCAACACATTTAAAACCCAAAGACTTTTAATAAATCTCGCACAACAATAAAGAAGATTACACATGTTACACTGGTACATAAATAGGATCTATAAAAACATTCCAATTAGGTCACTACCAAAACTACCATTTAGTATCAATTTTAAGTTCCTTTCGTGATGATAAAATTTTTAATAATGGTATTACCATTTTACACAATCTTAAAAAATAATCACAAACTCAAAACTAGTATATGATATTCCAAAGTAATCATGATGATAAATATTAGATTCAATATAATTTTTTCTGTTAAACATGAAAATCCATTCAAATTAATTAATGAAACTCAAGATAATAAATTCCATTTATCTCTTTAAGTGTCTAATAAATTTATCCATGGACATATTGGACATCACCAAATATATACGACACCCAAATAGTAATGATTTTTGTTCAAAGTTACCCACCCACCTCTAACTATTTCTCATAAAATTTTATCAATTGAGTTAATTTCTCTATCCCTTAATAAAATGAATACCCAAATCCATATATCCAGATATCTCAATCCAAGAATAGATTAAGTCTATGGGAAAGGGAAAATAATAAATGCACATGCCTTTTTTTGAACCAATGAACTAAGATTAATATCCAGTAATCATGGGGGATCTCGAGAGGGGAAAAAAGGTAGAAGAGGTAATCCATGATGGAAAAACTGGAAAAAAAATAAAGCTCATACCCAATATAAAAATGTGTGGTTAATAATAAAGTGATGATTCGACCCCTTGTTAAAACCCATCTATATATAAACCAGAATAGAACTCTAATGGATTTCACTAGACTACAGATGATCCCACTAGTATTCAATTAGTCTACCATTGGACTTTTGGTGGTAGAGATGATAGATTTATGCATCTTATGGGTCTATCAAACCTTCAATGTACAGTTACCAAAATTATAATAGTATATTTGGTGGCTCTATTCCATTTCTTAATCCAATTTAACTTCAATATAATTTTCACTGATCTTTTGATGGGATTCTATAGGAATTCTAGTGGTTTTTCGTGTAACAAAAAAACTCTTTCACTTGAGGCTATGTTTGGGAGATCCAATTGAATTTTATAGAATGATCATTAATGGTACATAATGGAATAAAATTGTATGGAATGAAATGAAATTAAAATTATGTTGTTTGGAAGCTTCATGATAGAATAGAATGGTCAAACCCAGTTATTTTCTTAGTCTTTTTTGAAAATTGATAAATTAAATTAAAAAAACTATTATAATTATCAAAATTATCATAGAAAACTATATATTTCATCTAATCCTTTTGAAATTTTTATTTATATTTATAAAGGTGGTCACTTTTTTGAATCATTTTTTCTTGCATCATGGGAACCCAAAATAATTAAATAGTATTTAATTTTTAGACTGTGTATGTGTGAATGATTTAATCAATTAATATCTCTTAAAATTATCCTCGTATAGAAATTACAATACCATTTTTATGTTCATGATGGAAATATATACTTAGGAAAGGATTAATCCTCAAATAATTTTTGGGTCTTGAACCAATCCAAATTCGAGATTTTAATAAAATACCTGGATATCTAACAAAATCCTAAACTTCCAGAGTATACATATATATTTAATACATTTAAAGGGGGGTTATCCATCATTGGTGAATTAAAACCCCTAGAGGATATTAGGGTGTTGTTTCTGAAGTATGTGTCTTCCAGGTTCACGAATCAAGCTGAATTATTGAATTTTTAGTGAATTTCACCCGAAGGTCTATCACTTTATGTTATTCTTTACCTCATTATTCGTGTGGTCTTATATGAGATTCTCATCTTTGAATTTATTTAATATATTATGGGTTATATAATTTTCATTCTATAATTATTTATTTTCGTGAATTGATATTGAATCATTGATGATTATTCTTTAAGTTTCCTCTTATAGCATAAAAATCAAAAACCCACTTCCCTTGAAATTATTTACGACCCTTGATATTGTGAGTTTAATGATGGTGTGATATAGATAGAATATTTTGTAATTTTAATTTATTGATTCACCTATATTTCTCATATTCTCATCTATTTTATATGTCTCACAATAAATTTTCGTGGATGAACATCACAATGTATGATGGTTCAATAATAGAAGATTATGGAGACAAGATCTCCAATAACAAACAAGGATGATACTGGTCTGATAAGGCAGTGATGAGGGGTATGATTTTGGTGTGTGGTAAAGAACCCTTGAGTAGTGGATCGGGTGTGGAAAGGGTAGGAGATGGCTTCAGGAATGGTGGATTTTTGAAAGTGATGGAAATAATTAACAATGTAAATGACACTCCGGTAACGCAAGGTGTCATCCCATGGGGACTTCAGGGTGAAATCATACATACATGGGGGTTTGGTACTCCATAGGTGATATACTCATGAAAAATAATGGTCCCCCATATTATAGATAGCGTTTAAGTACTCCCCCTTGTGTTGAGGAATTATCTTCTATAGCGATCATATATTCCCTCGATCCATACTCTTATCCTTCTATGAGGCATAATCCCCCATAAGAACTATTGAAATATAGAGCATGAAAGTAAAGAGTGATGGGTTATTTAAGTGATTTGGGTCCTATGGAACATTAGGAATTTTGGGTTTCCTTTGAGATATTAAATATATCTAAGGTGTTTTCTTGAGACCTTTTTATAACATTGGTTGTCAAATCCTAAAGTATATTTTGGGTAGTTCTTTTTTTCCCTATATATTTTTGGTTTTGAGATGACTATCCACTTTCCTACTATATTTGTTTTATGTGATATCCTACTAGGTATTATTATGAACACCCCTACACAAGATTCATGTCCATATGTGTTGGGTTTGTGAACACAATGAATGGTTTGGAGGTGAATTCAATGGATATGGAGTTGGTGGAGATAAAGGTTAGTAGTATTCGATGGTGATATTTTTTAGTAGTATATATGTTATAAGCTAATTAGTTTAGGATTTATCCTTTTTTAGTTGTTTGAGATTTATATTTATTTCAGGATTTTGCGACCTTGCATTTTCCCCTTAATTTATGTTGATAAATTTATCATTCTATAAAGATGTTTATTTTTTATTTAATTCATTTTAAATTATAGTTGGTTATTACACCTAGAATTTCATTGTTATATTGGTTTTGTAAATATATGTGATTGTTTGTAGGTTTATTAGTCTAAGGCCTCCCATTTTTATGACATTACTTCCTAGTGATAGTCATTATCCCATTACCTATTAAAGGTGGAATTTGGGTGGAACAATGAGACTAGGTGGGGTCTCAGTGTATCTAGTCATGTCATAGTGGTATCAGAGAAGTAATTTCTTGGGGATGTGGTTTGGAGTTAGTAGTATTGTGAAGTTCTGTTTGGGAAACTTGTGGAAAAGGTGTAAAGGGGTCTTGATCTTTGTTAAAAAGTCAGAGAACCCAACATAGGGCATATCCTTTCATCAGGACTCTAAGAATTAGTTATTTAACTCATAACTATAAGTCATATTTTTTAGGTTATAATGGGATGGTATATGAATCATATAGCATATCAATTATGGTTATTACAATGTTCTTATTAAGTCATATCAACTAGATGTGCTTTAATAATCCGAGAATCATCTTTTAAAATTTAGGATTCCACCCCATAAATAGTTTGCATAGATTTAGATGAGGTTCATGAAAAACAAATATCAGCACTACACCCTCCAATAACTAATAATTTAAGATAAAATTTATCAATACAGGGACCTGAGTGGGATGTATCTCCACCCTATGAGTAGATTATAGACCCCCACCTATTATGAAGTGGAAAACCTTCCACTGGTAGAGTATATATTGGTCCCCATTGATTTGTTTGAGACCTCACATAGGCTAAGTTCACTCAACGAGTTTTAGTAGAAAAGGCCTCCTATTTTTTGAGGGGAGCTATATCCTTAGGAAGTAGTGATTGGATAGAGTTAATGACTCATATAATATATCTAGTTCAAACAACCATGTCCAGATTGTGATTTTTACATTAATTTTTCTTCAAGAAATAGCTAATAATTATGCGATGTTGACCACTCAAACTCATGATGGGAAAACTCTTCCCTAGATGTGATAGGTTTCAAAGTTTCGAACACTACTTGTTTATCACGGAAGAAAATAGTATAAACCTAATTCCTAATATCATCATGTAATACAAAATTACAACCATTTATAAATTGTAAAAGAATAATATTTTACACCTAACACTATAAATGGATACTATTTTTATTGTGATTCATATGTTTTATGATGATCCCTATTATAAAGCCAATAGACTACCTCCTCTTTGGTGTATCCATGGGATGAATCTGAATCACCCAACACATGGGTGAAATTCTCCATGAATCCCATGGTATGATAGTACCTCTTTATGGATAAGGAAAAGTCAGGAGATGGATTTTATAGAAATCCAAATAATTTTTAGGAGGTTAGGAAAGCTTGAACAAACACCATTTCATAGTGACTACCTCCTTAAATAACCCTCATATATTCTTCTCTCGTGATCATAAATTTACTTAAACATTATAAAATGTACGATTAATAAAATAAATTAAAAACCATTGTAACCACATGGATAATTCAATTCCCCAATATCTCATCATATGAAACACCACTAATAATGATATCCAACATAGGGGATTCAAATGTTAATGTTTTACATTTTACTACCCATGTTATTCATATGATACAATTAACTAATATCATAACCTTTATGATATTTATATATTGTACACAATGACATCTTTTAAAGGAAATGGTGTGATATCTTTATATCACACCATATTATATCCCTAACTAAGGTATAAAATATTCCTTAGTTATTTGATGATTGAGTATTTGTCATGAGTCCCCAATCAATGTTTTAGTTACCTAAGAATGCAATATAGTGCACACTTAGGGTCAATCTCGATGAGGCAACTCACACAACACTAAATTTATATTGTCAATTTTTATTTTTTTAAAAATTTAAAACTATATAATATAAAGAGGATAATTTTGAAAGATTCATGAATTATTGATATATATATATATATATAATGCAATGTGGGAAAAATTAATATAGACAAAACGATGTTTGATAGAAAGGAGATACTTCTAGGAGAACACATAGAGTGAACCTTCATTATCTATTTATTAGTTTCAAATCAAATTAATGAATATGCTCTATAGTATGCATGAATATCTTATTTGAACCATTTTTTTAATATACAGTTCACTCAGTGAAAATTGAGTGACCACACGTCAACCTCGTCGATCAAGGGACAATATTAGAGAAGAGAAAGTTAAGCCTTAGGTGGTAAGTGGAGACACAAAGGTTCCTTAACCACTAAGATCATACTTGAACTAACTCTAGTAAAATTAGAAATAGTAATAATGAATATATAGTTACTTGGTTTCAATACTGTAATTCTCCCCTGGGAACTTCCTTGGGTTAGTTACTCATGATCATGATTATTAGAGATCACAGTGAGAAGAGAACGAGACACAAACATACAAGATAAGAATGATAGAATGATATAAAGAAGGAGGGTAAAATATATTAAAAATGAATAATACTATTATATAAAAAAGGAAAATAAAAAAATATAGAAACTGGAAACCTAAATTTCCAACACATTGAAAACGAGAAGAGATACATTTTTATAGGCAAAAGGTGTGACATTTTGGATCCATAATTTTCCTCCACAATTATTCACATGGTAGCCCTATTTAATGAAATAATAGGAAACAATAGACTTTTGTAAAGTTTTTAAATATTTATTGCACATTTGACCAATAAATATAAGCTTCATAATCCATGTGTAGAAGATATTATATCCCATTTACTCAGAAAATGTATTTTGTCTAGGAAAAATCATTGAACTTCCAAAATATACTTTCTCATGCATTTATCATCTTGATATCAGAATAATAAAGTGGTTCCATAGTTATGAAAGTTGTTCCTAAATATTTTGTATTTTTATATATGGAATTTAATATCCTTTGTTCCATCCATTTATTATATATAGTCCCTCCTTAAAAAATATTCAGATATGTGCATAGATTTTGATGCCTGACTTGTGAACTTATTTTTGAGCCTCCAAATGTTAGTTTCGTATTTTGGTCTAGAATAATGAAATGAAGCCCAATATGTTTTTAATCCTTAAAAAGTAATTTAATAAATTAATTCCATGTATAAAATTTTATTCCCTAAATACCTAAATAAATTAAAAAAATTAAAAACCAAAATTAGGTTATTTTTGCAGTTAAGATCAAAATGATTCTAAAACCATAAAATGTTACAATTAACCTTAAAATAACATTTTTTGTGATTAAAAAACATAATTAAAAATAAAAAAAAACTTGAAATATTTTATATATAAATTATCTAACACTTTAACCATGATTTTCCTCAAGCATAAAATATCAACATTACTAAACAGAGGGCACTAATGTTATCATTATTCAAATTTCAAGGCAATAAAATTAAAAATCCTCAATGTAAAATAAAAGTTTCAAATTTAACATAAAATATCATTTCAATTTACTATTTTATAAAGAAATAATCAACTCAAGTATTTTACTTTCTCCCTTTTTAAAATGGTGTAACTTATTCTTTCATTCATTCAAGCTCTATAATTCATTATTATTAATCATGCCAAATTATGATTTACCTTAATTTAAAACTATTCACTCATCACTCATGATATTAATTCAAGTAGAGATATTATCATATCATGAATACATTATCTGTATCTATAGTCTTGTAAAGGAAATACTTTCTCTACTTTGTAAAGATAAATGTCACATAAAATCCTAAGGGATTACATTAAAGGTTCAAATGACTATAAGGCTTAAGGTTGGTAGGAATTAAAAATTAAATCTCAAGGAGGAGTTTCATCTCTAATGTAATGTGCATGATATCAAAAGTTGAAAGTTTAATGACATTATTCCCTTCAAAGTAGAAGCTTAAACTTCCTCCAAAACTCAAAGTAAGGTCATGATCAAAGTAAAAGAATAATAAATTCTTTTTGCACCCTCTAGAATTTTTTTTTATTTTCTACTTTTCTAATTTTTATATTTTTTAAAGAAATTCTTCATTTTTTTTGGAAAGTTATACTTAGAATAAACCTCACATCCATCACCTAAGCACATATAATAGAAATCATAAGTCCATTAATGGTGTCTTTATTCTTTAAAGTCACAACTCATTATTATTTTTTCAATAGGGGTGAAAAAGTGAAAGTAACATGTATTAATCAAATAAAATATATTGTTACCCATAGTAGCACCACCACATTTATTCCTTGAAATTTTAATCAACCCTTTATTTATAACTCCCTTCACCCCCCACTTCAATTTTAAAATAACATATAATTACTAAGAGGAGGGTAAGAATGGATAAAAATGGCTTGGAATGTGGATTATTCCTAAAAACGTCATTCTTGGTCTCAATATGCAAAATAAGGATGGATAAAAAGGTGGTGTTTTAAGTATAATGGATTTTAAAAAGTTACCTCAATAATTTTAAATGTGGTTTTTCATAGTCATAGCTTTTATAAGTTCAAATATAAGTTTTGGTAGGTGACATATACCAAGATCACTCAAGAAATATCCTCAAGATAAATAGGAAGTAATTAGTCTATAAATCCTCTTAGGAATGAAAATTATAACATTGAACAATCACTAGATGCATGAATAATAATAAAAAATAAATTCACATGAATTTCATAAATTCAAATCTTAAATATTTATTGGGAAATTTCAACTACATGAATCAACTAATTCCATCAAATAATGAGTCATCAATTTAATATTCATGCTTCACTTTAATCATTTAATTCCCCATTTTATTAATTCAATAAAATTATCATTAAATTCTTAAACATGGAATCAAAAGATTCTTGAGAAACTCATATCTCCTATATAAGTAAGGTGAAGCATAAATATAAGCATGGGAAATGAAATTTTCCTGTTTAAATCTCAAAATAGGTTGTTAAACAAAAATGTAGATATTTAAAAAGATAAAAATTAAAATTCAACTCCCTTTAGCATAAATATTTTTCCTCTTTACCCCTTGATTTTTTCAGACTACCTTCTTCTATAATAAGCCTATAAATGAAAATTACTCAATTAAGCATGAGGATCATGTCATTTAATAAGAAAAATGACAGAGGGAGTGGGATTCATGCTAAACCAATCCTAATAATAAAATTGAAATCTAATAAAGAAAGTAGTAAGATAAATCTTGGTATGATCACCCAAGTGGGCCTTTAATTTTTATTGCCTCCAAAGGGAAATACTAGTTATTATCTATAATCTGATGGTGGATGGATCTTCATTGAATTGAACCACCACATTTTGTTTTTTCCATCTTTTTATTCTTCTTTATTGGTGAGTAATGATCCATGGATTGGGTATACTAGGTCCTACCCCTTCACAATTAATTATATATTTCATGGTAGGGGTAGTATGAAGTATGGATCATCCTCTTTCTTGGTTTCTACTTGTGAAAACTTCTCCTTCTTTTATAGTGATGACTCAATATGAGCTACATTAATTTTAATATAAAAATTAGGGTTAGAATGTATTTTTAATTTTATAGAATTTAAACATAATGAATGTAAATAAAAATTACCTATCTCTGTGTGAGAATCCTTTATCTTGGTTTCCTCAGGCTCAGCTACTTGGGTTTCTTCATGGTAATCTACAAATGTATGCTCATTAAAATCAGGGAGCCCCATGTGTTTCTCATTTGGGGCATGTGATAATTCTTCATATTCCTCTAAGGCATGGAAATAATTGAAAAATTATGAAAAATAAAAATAATAAGTGGTACTAAAATAAGATCTAATAAGATAAAAAAATAAAGTGTTCAAAGAAAGATCATATCCTTTAGTTTGTTCTTGTTCAATCACTTCTTTAGTGATAAGTGCCTCTTGAAAGTTAACTTTGTGGATGGAGGAAGGTAGTCGGGATGATCCATATTTTCTTAAAATTACATAACCTTTGTTTATTCATTATCTTATGTGTATAGAGATAAGTAGAGTGGTTCTGAATCATTTACTGTGTGAGGAATGGGGAGATCATGTTGTACCTCATACTCATTCCATAAGTTATCCAGGTCTTCTTGATCTACCACACATATCTCAGTAGGTAAGTCTTCCTCAACATGAATCCACTCTATATTATCATGGTAATCTGGGATATGGCTCCTCAAATGGCTGGGTTTATGATGATCTTTCATTTGTTTCTCAACTTCTTCGATGTCTTTAGTAAAATTTAGCAACCCCATTGTCACTTCTTTATCATCATTCAGTATTTGAAAATCAGAATTGGCTTGATTAATCATGATCACTAGTTCTTGAAGATATATACCCATGTCATTACCATTAATCATATGTTTATATAGATCAATTAGTTCCTTAATCCTTCCATGCAAGATATTTTTGGTATCATTTTGAAACATTGGTCCTTGGACTTGAGAGTAACTGTTCCATGTTTTGAAAAAATGCTCATTTGAAAACATCATGGTAAGATATATTATTTGTGTTTTTATATGGAAAAAATATGTGTACAATTATTATTCCTCATTGGAAATAGTTCCAAATTTATTCATTCCTATTTTTTTGTGATTCCTTAGTCAATGTTTTATTTACCTAATCATGTAATATAATGCACGCCCAGAGTCAATCTCGAGGAGGAAACTCACAGAACACTGAATTTCTATTATTAGTATTTATTTATTAAATAATTTAAAACTAAATAATATAAAGATAATGAGTTTTAATGATTAATTGAATATTGATATATATATATATATATATAATTCAATGTGGGAAAAATTAATGGATACAAAATGATGTTTGAAAGAAAGAAGATCCTCCCAGGAGAACACCTCGATTGAACATTCATTATCTATTTATTTGTTACAAATAAACTTAAGGAACATGATCCATCATATTCAAGAACATCCTATACTATCAATTTTTTTAATATATGGTGCACTCAATGATCACTGAGATAACACACATCTACCTCCTTGATTGAGAGATAATATTTCAGAAGAGAAAGTTAAGAATTGGGTGGAAAGTAGAGATACAAAGGAACTTTATCCACTAAGATACCCCTTGAAATAACTCTAAGAAAATATGAAACAATAAATATGAATATTCAATGACTTGGTTTTGACACATTATTTCCCCCCCAAGAACTACCTTAGGTTATTTACTCATGATCATGAGTATTGGAGATCACAATGAGAAGAGAACAAGACGGAAACACAAAATAAAAAAATGAGAGAATGAGAGGAAGAATAATAATAAAATATATTAAAATTTTATAATAATATTACATCATAAAAGAAACTAAAAAACTATAGAAAATGGAAACATAATTTGAAAATGCATTGAAAATGAGATGAGATACATTTTTATAGGCAAAAGGGGTGAAATTTGGGCGCCATAATTTTCCTCAAATAAAATCACTTGGTAGACCCATTTAATGACCTAATTGGGAAAAATAATCTTTTGGAAAGTTGTTAAAAAAATTTCATGTTCATTTATCCACCAAATTACATATTCACACTTCACATGTAGAATTTTGTTTATCCCATTTACTCTAAAGTTTTATTCTCTCCAGGAAGAATCCTTGAATCTCCAAAATCTGATTTCCCATGAATTTATGGCGTTGATATCTGAAGAATAAAGTGGTTCCATAGTTATTAAAGTTATTACTAAGTATTTTATATTTATAAATGTTTAATTTAAGCTCCATTGTACTATCTATTTATGAGATATAAGGCCAACTTCAGAAATATCAAGATCTATGCATAGATTTTGAGGCCTGGGTTGTGAGATTATTATGGGCATCCAAATGTTAGAATCAGCTCTTGGTCAAGAAAAATTAAATGAAGCCCTCGATTTTTTTAATTATAAAGAAAATTAATTTTATAAATTCAATTAATTTATAAAATGTTATGTCTTAAATACATAAATAAATTAAAATAATTAAAATCTAAAATTATTCCATTTTTTCAATAAAGCTGAAAATGATTCTAAGACCATAAAATGTGACAATTGACTTTAAAATAACACTTTAGTGGGATTAAAAACATTTCAATTGAAATTAAAATAATTTATAATATTTTCTATATCATTAATCTTATTAAAAACACTATACCTTATTTACATCATCACATATGGTATGACATAAACAAATCTTATGCATTTATATCTTTAAACCATTTCTCCATAATTCTATTATTTGCACTAAATATTCATATAATTTTTTCAATTTCAGCTTATATTTTATCATATAAAATAAATTTTGAAACCATATTCAAAATTATTTTGGGATATTTCCCAAAAAAATGGAAATTTTTCATCAATTTCACCTTGTATCACATCATATGCAATACTTTCAGAATGACCATCCAAAACATCTTTCAGATAAACTCTAAAATAGTTTTGAGTATCTATATAAATTTTTTAAAACTAAATACCCATTCAATGAACCAAAAATTGTGACAAAAAAGACTTTCTATCATTGAAAATAAATATGAATTCCTGAATTCATATATATAAGTTAAAAGGAAAAGCATTGATTCTAATCAAGTTGTAAATGGATATAGTATGGTCTCCATCAAACATGTGTACCTTTATACCTTTTTATAATAGTTTTATCATATAAAATCATGCATTTTCATATGATCCTTTTTTCTAATTCATCGATTCACCAAAGGACATGAAGTATGTAAATCTCATATAGCTACTCATAAATTCTCGACTCTCTAAGTATAGACTGATAAGTTCAATGAATACAACACATTTAATTCACCCTTATGAATTAGAACATCACACACCCCCATATAATAGATAAGAAAATCACATGTATTTTCTAGGTACAATCTTACACTCCCTCATTCTATCTCAAACAGGGGCCCAGATTTCATAATCTTCATATGAGAGGGAAAATCCCATATTGATTAATCTCTAACTAACAACATGATCAGCAACATACCCAATAATCCCTTTATTAGATAAGCCTAAAAACTAGCATAATAAAGGTATAAAATTATGAATGTTTTCATGTTAGTTATCTCAACAGCCTTAGGTATTTTAAAAATCCAAATATGAAACATGCACTCCTAGTATACTAAAGACATAGTGCATGACACTCCATGTGATATACATGGTGGGTCATCCAATGCACAAAAATACATTTGTTTATCATGAGAATATTGTAGAGACCCTGACCCCAGAAACCCAGGAGTCGGTGCCTTCTGAACATGATGTGTTATCTTAAAATAAAACACACTTTGTTAACAACACATCATTTCCCATACAGAGGATCGTGTGCGGTTCAGGTTCTGGGAAACCGACAACTTCTGAAATAATTCATCTTTTAAAAGCTGATACCTGAAAATTTTAAATCAAAACATAGGGTGAGCATTGAAATACTCAGTAAGGGGGTTTTTAAAAAGAAATGAAAACAGTGTAACATTTAAAAAAATTCTTTTAAAAGAATTTGAACATTCACTAAAGGAAGATTGTAACACATAACAAAACAATTCTCAATCAATGTTTTCAAGAAGAACATGAAACAATTATGTCAATTCTCGAAGGAGTAATAATGGTTATCATGAACATGTACTACATGTGATTTACATAAGCATAAATTAAACAGTTAAGATTAATGTATGATCAGAGTTGCGCATAAAGGAAACAACTAAATTTTCATATGCTGGTTACTATTCCATTAAGTGATAAACACCAATCATGCTCTAAGATTATACCAGTGAAATAAGAACTTTATGAAAACTTAAAGGCATTAGTCGTGAAAGAACTTTATCTTAGAAAGAACTTGTTACATAACTTGAATTATGTGGCATCAACATTTAATCTTAGACAATCATTTCGGTATCACCAAGGTCCATCCATAAGGTGTCAATAAAAATTACCAAGGTTATTCACCAAGATATCGTGAAAATTGTAATCTCTAGTGGTTACATCATTACCCAATGCATTGGAGCGCTATCAGGGCGCACCCTTAAATTTGCCTTTATTCTCATGTGAGCCACATCGTTCATGATTTACTTAAATGTTTTGTATATTCAAGATGTCCCATACCACCTTGAATATCTCATTCATTTTCATTTTACCCAAGGTGTCCCATACCACTTTGGGTTATCCAATTTCATAGTTCATTTAGTAATATGTCATAAGCATGCATTATGTACAATAATAAACTAAATAAACAATGAACCACCACAATTTTTTCTAATACAAGGTATGATAGTTAACTTTACAAAATGTGTCAATTACTAATAAAAGGCATACATATCTTAATAAAACATCCTTTTCACTAAGCATATAAAATAATGATATACTAAATGATGAATCTTTGTCATTTAAAATCCATAGAAAAAGGAATGTTTAAGGAAAACACTTGAAATCAGTTACGGTGATAACTAGGCCCTTGAACCAAAATACATATTGTATCATAAACCTCAGCAGGGCAATGTTAGATAATCCTTTTTAATAAAACATTCCCATTTGTGTGTATTAAAAAAAGGTTTTATTTAAAGATTGATACCCCAAATTAGGCTGGGTTAGGTTATGAGAAAACATTCATGAAACTATATATATACATACCATTTACGTTAAATATAAGTTTGAGGTTTTAGAAAACTATATAATAAAAATATATATTACGTTTGTAAAAACAATATATGACCCAAGGGATTTTCATTATATAAATGTACACATATAAACATTATATATACCGTCTATATACATATGAAACTTTATGTACACAATATAAAAACCGATGGATTTGTATTATGTAAATATACATAATTAAATATATGTATAAACCGTATATATATTAAAACAAATAAGAGTAGTAATTCATTATAAGGGCAAATTATGAAACCTCCTTACTTGCACCCCACTGGAAACACGACATGCAAGATTTTTTTTTGAAAACCTTACAAGCTGAGGAGTTTATATATATATATATATGAATAAAATCTATTTATATACATGGAGTATATATATAAAAAATGATCAACCTGAAGGAAGCAACATGAAAGAACCCTTACCTTGCTTGGGGAGGAGGCTCGGACCGGGTGTAACTCACTGGGTTACTGGGAGTTCGAGGGAGAGGAAAAAGGAGGAGGAAGAACCGCCGTGGTTTCATGAGTCCGGAGGAATTTATATAGGCCTCTGTATCCAAAGGTGACTCAACCGAAGAGGCTAGACCGGCGTGGGGAAGACGAAGGAACAGAGCCCTAGCAGGGGGGTGTTTGGAAGTCAAGGGAGAAGTGCGGGGGAGGAGAGGTCGAAGTGTCCTTGTGCAGGCCTACTGGTAGGGTGCTGCTGCTAGGAAGAAGACAATGGGGGTCAACGCGGTAAAGGAAAGGATGAACGGGATTAGATCTCGGGGAAGATCGAACGGCTGGAGATGGTGTAGGAAATTTAAAGAGATCAAGGGTTAGATCTTCGGGAGGAATCGGTCGGCTCAGATCGCGTGAGATGCATTCGACGGTCACGATCGCGTCACGCCCAAAAATATCGTTCCCACATCGAAACATTCCAAAGAAATCCCATGTTTTAACAAACAACTCCCACCAGCAACGGAGCAATAACACAAAGCACATACTCAGGGGCCTTATACGCGTTCCCCATGCGGGCTTTGGCCCAACCCTACGCAACGCGCACCGCGGGCCTTACACACGGGCCTGCGAGCGACCTAGAACACCTATGCACGGCTCGGGACTCGGTTTGGACACTCCCTAACTTTCTTGGGACCCCGATGGTCGGCACCTCGGGTTCCTTGGGGCCTGGTCTCGGCCTAGAGGGCTTGTCCCAATGGGATGCCCTCGGCTTGGTCGGGCCCCAACCTAATTTTTTTATTAAAAACTTATTTAAATACATAAAATAACCAGTATAAGTATACTTATTTCAAAATATAGTATAAATATTCATACTAAATAGAGTTAATAAAAACAAATAGTTTTAATTTAAAAATCTAAATACTTTTACTAGCTTATGTAATATATTTCATATCCATATAATTTTTTTATAAAAACTTATTTAGACTTCCGAAATAACTAGTTTAAGTATATGTAGTTCAAAATAGTGTGTAATATAAATATTTGTACAAAAATGAGTAATTATACAATAAAAATAATAGTTTTAACTTAAAATTTAATCCCCTTTTCAATAAATATTTTAAAAGATATACCTCTCATATTTTTCATATAAAACCAGTATAACTATTTGGATCTTTAAAATTAACTACTATTTGTCTCATAACCTTTAAAAGACCAAAAGTTTACCCTAATTCATAATTTTAGTGGTCAAAAGATACAATTATTATAGATACCCTTTAAACATATCTTTTACAAAAAGAAAACTAAGTTTTCAATATACAAGTATCCATCGGGATTTTGTGAAAACAAAAGGATTTATTTCCAAGAATACTCGTTTTATTTTAAAACTATGATTATTTTGCGAAACATATTATAATATTAGAAATATTATAAAATTATAAGAGCATTAAAACAAGTTTTCATAACTTTTTCAATGGTACCCAAAGGTTGTTTTGAAACCCAACGGCTATATATCTAACGGTCATATCTCTAAGGACCATTATAAAAGCAGGGGCATTTTACAAAATCAAAACACTTGAACCGAGAAGGATGGCTCTCCTCATACCATTGGTGTTGAGTATGTGTGTCGTGGCTCTGGATATTATATTTTTCACACTAATGGACCCTGAAGATGATGACTATCCGATTACTTGAGTTGTTATTCTTAGTAGTCTCATTGTGGCTGTGTTAGGTCTTGTGCATGGTATTTTCAATTAGTTGGGTCTCGTTGCAATGTAACTTTTAAATATATACCAGTTTACTGTATTCTTCATTTTTTATTTTGTTTCCAGTTCTTTAATAGTACTCAAAGCATAAAATAAAACAAGAGACATCATTAAAATCACAAAAAATAAAACAAGACAAATTACTAAAAGCATAACGTTGTTCACTTGGACCAGTTTATAAAACTTGGGGCGTCACATTATCCCCCCCTTTAGAAAATTGTGTCCTCGCAATTTATTTCACAACACTACAAGGTTTTGAAACGTCCTCACCATCTCCACCAATGTATAGGGTCAATAGGTGCATTTAGCAGAATCCCCGTAGCGAAGCTCACCTCTTCCAGTTCCCTAATCCACATACACCTAAGACAGGAGGGGTTGTACTTTTTTCCGGGCCTTCAGGCTTCCAGAGGGAAGCTCAAACAGTACAAAGTTCTGAAATGTCATTACAGACCATCGTACGAAGGACTCGTCGAATTATGTCTCGGTCGAGGACATTTAATCCATAGATGCGGTCATACAAGCTAAAGTTAAGAAGTTGGAGCATATAAGCCGCACTAAGATTTCTCTCTAATGCAGCCTCCTGAAATATCACTCTGGCCGTGTAGTTTCGGCCTAGGGTGAAACACAAAAAGAGCCCTTCGTGGTAACTTCCTCGTCGTTCACGTCCGGCTAGCTGTGCAGAGCCAATGTGGTAATGGATGGAGGCATTACCCTGGCATGTGCAGAGAATCTCTGGACCGTTTGTTACCTCAAACCACTTCTTGCACGTTCTTCGCAAATTTGCGAAGGGGTCATACTCGTCCTCACACGTTTTGATCGTAATTATTTCCAGAATCTCAGTGGGAAGAGATAACAGGTGGGTTTGTCCTTCCATCTGAAAGTTTTAAGACGGGAATTCAATAACTTGAAAATCATTCAAGGAAAAAAACAAAGTAAAGACAAGGAAGGGGAAAGACAAAATTTCAATAAACATACGTTTATTATTATTAGTTCTTTATTTTCCCTTATCCACTGACTAAACGAACTCCACACAGAGAAGCAAAACTCCCTAACTCCTCGAACCAAACACAGGCTGGGCATTCATAGAAAAACTTATGGGGGCACCTATGACGTCTTATGAGTCTAGCATGAGGGGTATGAAGTTGAGATACATCTTCATACACTTGTTGTCATCAAGACAGTCAGGTGGACTCGTCTTCTAACCTTCTGAAGTTCAACAACTGACCCCAAAAGTCGTAGTTTAAAATTTGACAAAGGTATCTAGCTCGGAGGTCCCCGTCAGCAGCAGCCTCGTGGAAAGGGTTATCAATCATAGTTCCAAAACTCTCACCCGCCGTGAAAATTCTGAAAAGTCCCTCATAGTACCTTCCTCGACGTACATAGGAGGGAAACTGGGTTATCATCATAAGGAGGTAATCTATTCCTACCCCCTGGTGTAACTGAAGCATCCGTGGTGAATTGGATATGTCGTAAAGGTGTTTTCATGTCATACAGATATGGGCATAGTTTAGAAAATCCTCCTGGCTAGCTAAAGACACAATGGTCTCTAGGGCCTCTGTGGGGAGAGATAAGAGATTTGTGCCATCGTTTTCCATCGGAAATTTAAGAAAACACAATTTTTAATAAATTAAAGTACATATACATATATATATTTTTGTTTCAGTTTCTGGCTTTCCAGAGTTATCCAAACTGAACCTCTGATACCAACTGTAGAGACCCCGACCCTAGAAACCCAGGAGTCGGTGACTTCTGAACATGATGTGTTATCTTAAAATAAAACACACTTTTTTAACAACACATCATGTCCCATACAGAGGATCGTGTGCGGTTCAGGTTCTGGGAAACCAGAAACTTCTTAAAAAATTCATCTTTTAAAAGCTGATACCTGAAAATTTTAAATCAAAACATTGGGTGAGCATTGAAATACTCAGTAAGGGGGTTTTTAAAATGAAATGAAAACAGTGTAACATTTGAAAAAATTCTTTTAAAAGAATTTGAACATTCACTAAAGGAATATTGTAACACATAACATAACAATGCTCAATCAATGTTTTCAAGAAGAACATGAAACAATTATGTCAATTCTTGAAGGAGTAATAATGGTTATCATGAACAAGTACTACATGTGATTTACTTAAGCATAAATTAAACAGTTAAGAGTAATTTATGATCAGAGTTGTGCATAAAGGAAACAACTAAATTTTCATATGATGGTTACTATTATATTAAGTGATAAACACCAATCATGCTCCATGCTTATACCAGTAAAATAAGAACTTTATGAAAACTTAAAGGCATTAGTTGTGAAAGAAATTTATCTTAGAAAGAACTTGTTACATAACTTAAATTATGTGGCATCAACATTTAATCTTAGACAATCATTTCTGTATCACCAAGGTCCATCCCCAAGGTGTCAATAAAAATTACCAAGGTTATTCACCAAGATATCGTGAAAATTGTAATCTTTAGTGGTTACATCATTACCCAATGCATTGGAGTGATATCAGGGCACACCCATAAATTTGCCTTTATTATCATGTGAGCCACATCGTTCATGATTTACTTAAACGGTTTGTATATTCAAGATGTCTCATACCACCTTGAATATCTCATTCATTTTCATTTTACCCAAGGTGTCCCATACCGCTTTGGGTAATACAATTTCTTAGTTCATTTAGTAATATGTCATAATCATGAGTTATGTACAATAATAAACTAAATAAACAATGAACCACCACAATTTTTTTTAATACAAGGTATGATAGTTAAATTTGAAAAATGTGTCAATAACTAATCAAAGGCATACATAGCTTAGTAAAACATCCTTTTCACTAAGCATATAAAATAATGATATACTAAATGATGAATCTTTGTCATTTTAAATCCATAGAAAAAGGAATGTTTAAGGAAAACACTTCAAATCAGTTACGGTGATGACTAGGCCCTTGAACCAAAATACATATTTTATCATAAACCTCATCAGGGCAATGTTAGATAAACCTTTTTAATAAAACATGCCCATTTCTGTGTATTAAAAAAAGGGTTTATTTAAAGATTGATAACCCAAATTAGGTCAGGTTAGGTTATGAGAAAACATTCAAGAAACTATATATATACATACCATATACTTTAAATATAAGTTTGATGTTTTGGAAAACTATATAATAAAACTGTATATTACGTTTGTAAAAACAATATATGACCCAAGGGATTTTCATTATATAAATGTACACATATAAACTGTATATATACCGTCTATATACATATGAAACTATATATACACAATATACAAACTGATGGATTTTTATTATGTAAATATACATAATTAAATATATGTATAAACCATATATATATTAAAACAAAGAAGAGTAGTAATTCATTATAAGGGAAAATTATGAAACCTCCTTACTTGCACCCCACTGGAAACACGGCATGCAAGATTTTTTTTTTTGAAAACCTTACAACCCGAGGAGTTTATATATATATATATATGAATAAAATATTTTTATATACCGGGAGTATATATAAAAAAACGCCCAACCCGAAGGAAGAAACATGAAAGAACCCTTACCTTGCTTGGGGAGGAGGCTCGGACCGGGTGTAACTCACTAGGTTGCTGGGAGTTCGAGGGAGAGGGAGGAGGAGGAGGAAGAACCGTCGCGGTTTCATGAGGCCGGAGGAATTTATATAGGCCTCAGTATCCAAAGGTGACTCAACCCAAGAGGCTAGACCGACGTGGGGAAGATGAAGGAACAGAGCCCTATGAGGGGGGTGTTTGGAAGTCAGGGGAGCAGTGCGGGGGAGGATAGGTCAAGGTGTCCTTGTGCAGGCCTACTGGTCGGGTGCTACTGCGAGGAAGAAGACGATGGGGGTCGATGCGGTAAAGGAGAGGATGGGAAGGATTAGATCTCGGGGAAGATCGAACGGATGGAGATGGCGTGGGAAATTTAAAGAGATCTAGGGTTAGATCTTTGGGAGGAATCGGTCGGCTCAGATCGCGCGAGATGCATCTGACGGTCACGATCGCGTCTCGCCCAAAAATCTCGTTCCCACATCAAAACATTCTGAAGAAAACCCGTGGTTTAACAAACAACTCCCACCGGCAACAGAGCAATAACACAAATCACACACTTAGGGGCCTTATACACGGGCCCCATGCAGGCTTCGGCCCAACCCTACGCAGCGCGCACCACAGGCCTTACACACGGGTCTGCGTGCGACCTAGAACACCTATGCACAGCTCGGGACGTGGTTTGGACACTCCCTAACTTTCTTGGGACCCTGATGGTCGACACCTCGGGTTCCTTGGGGCCTGGTCTCAGCCTAGAGGGCTTGTCCCAATGGGATTCCCTCAGCTTGGCCGGACCCCAACCTAATTTTTTTATTAAAAACTTATTTAAATTCATAAAATAACCAGTATAAGTATACTTATTTCAAAATAAATTATAGTATAAATATTCATACTAAAGAGAGTTAATAAAAACAAATAGTTTTAATTTAAAAATCTAAATCCTTTTACTAGCTTATGTAATATATTTTATATCAACATACTTTTTTTTATAAAAACTTATTTAGACTTACGAAATAACCAGTTTAAGTATACATAGTTCAAAATAGCGTGTAATATAAATATTTGTACAAAAATGAGTAATTATACAATAAAAACAAATAGTTTTAACTTAAAATTTAAACCCCTTTTCTATAAATATTTTAAAAGATATACCTCTCATATTTTTCATATAAAACCAGTATAACTATTTGAATCTTTAAAATTAACTACTATTTGTCTCATAACCTTTAAAAGACCAAAATTTTACCCCAATTCATAATTTTAGCGGTCAAAAGATACAATTATTATAGATACCCTTTAAACATATCTTTTACGAAAAGAAAACTAAGTTTTCAATATACAAGTATCCATTGGGATTTTGTGAAAACAAAAAGATTTATTTCCAAGAATACTCTTTTTATTTTAAAACTATGATTCTTTTGTGAAACATATTGTAATATTTGAAATATTATAAAATTATAAGAGCATTAAAACAAGTTTTCATAAATTTTTCAACGGTTCCCAAAGGTTGTTTTGAAACCCAATGGCTATATATCTAACGGTCATATCTCTAAGGACCATTATAAAAGCAGGGGCATTTTATAAAATCAAAACACTTGAACTGAGAAGGATGGCTCTCCTCATACCATTGGTGTTGAGTATGTGTGTCGTGGATCTGGTTGTTATATTTTTCACACAGATGGACCCTAAAGACGATGACTATCCGATTACTCAAGTTGTTATTCTTAGTAGTCTCGTTGTGGTTGTGTTAGGTCTTGTGCATGGTATTTTAAATTAGTTGGGTCTCATTGCAATGTAACTTTTAAATATATACCAGTTTACTATATTCTTCATGTTTTATTTGGTTTCAAGTTCTTTAATAGTACTCAAAGCATAAAATAAAACAAGATACATCATTAAAATCACAAAAAATAAAACAAGATACATTACTAAAAGCATAACGTTGTTCACTTGGACCAGTTCATAAAACCTGGGGCGTCACAAATATTTTTTATCTTCATAAAAAATCATACCCATGTTAACCATAGAATTTATTTAAAACCTATAATAATTTATGATGAGGATTGATTAAGGATAACTCAAAGTTTTACTTTGAGAGGTCAATTATCATTTAACTTAATGAGTACATGCATCCAACATGAAATAATGATAAATTAGAGACTAAGTTTTGTATAATATGATATATATTATATTATTAAACTCTTTTAAGAATATATAATAAACCATACATGATTTTGTATATACTCATATCTCAAATGATAAATTTTCAGATAGTCTCTATTTTTGTTGGACATTTGAGGGTTTTTTAAACTCATTACATCTCTAATTAATTACCTCCATAACTCTATATGGCCATCAAATAAAACTCTCCCACTAAACTCTTTTAGTATGTATCATCTATGAATAGAAAACACTTTGATAATAGTGATACTTAGGAATAATATTCCTAAAATTTAAATAATGGAACAAAGTATTCAAACTTCTTAACTTTACAATATCCAATGTTATAATATTAATAACTTCTATTGTGTACTTATAAATCTTTCTAAGTTCATAATTATCATTTTTCTTAAAACCTTTACAAAATCTTTTACCTTTATATAATTTTTATAACAACATGTGACTCTTCAAATTTTTTATAAATATATCTTAAACTCTTTTAGAATAAAGTAATATTCACTAAATTATAGTAACTAAATATAACTCTTAACATTTCTCTTTATTGGCATACTATAAAATATTTAAGGATATTAAGTGATATTCACTTTTTATTTTTTCTAGTATAATATTTTATTTTTTAACTTTTAAATTGTCAAAGTCCATACATACTCACACTATCCTCTTAGACACTATATTCTCTTCAGAATATCAAGATAAGATACGTGAACACTTTTATGTTAATTAATAGTACTTTTTTCCTTTTAAGTGGTAGTATTTAATAGATAAACTTTTGTATCAATATCATATATGGTATTATACATGTCAAGATAATTATTCTAAACATAAGATTTTATTCTTTAAAATATGCCACTATTGGGTGGTGGGATCACATTCCCCATATTTTAATAAACATGTGGATAAACTCATTTATCCTGAATAAAACATTTTTATCTTTATCTTATTCCCTAGTATCTTATAGAATTTGATGAATTATAAATCATGTGTATATAATCCATAATCGCATGTTTTCCATAACAAATATTTGAAATAAACAACATCTATTATCATATAATAGAAACGAGATAACCATATATATCTTTTATTTAGATCCATATGAGATATACATATTTATTTGTATTCAATACCATAAATTAACAACCCTTTAATTCATCATTTTAATGAAAATTAAAATATTGAACAATTCTTTCATAGATTTTAAACTCCTTTATGTTTACAAATTTTTTAAAGCATACATTTGGTATCATATACCCTTCAAAACTGAAGAATTTATTTCTATAGTACTGATATATGACATCGAGTTTCCATAGAGTTTCTCATACCCCTTTAGATATATTGGGAAATTATATCATATAGAAATAGTTTCCTTTCTTCATTTCATTACTTTAGGTTTCAATGACCTTGGATGCCTATGACTTTCCAACTAAATTTACTTCATACATTTATAACATTTACCCATTTTCATTGTTAATATAGCACCAAGACTTGAATATCACAATCCATAGGTCATCTATTATTATTACTTTTATAAAATAGGGTAATTGTTTTTTTAAAATTATTCAAATTATTGGTAAATTTCCAAAAATGATTCCAAAATGAATTCTATAACTAAATCATGCCTTAAAGGAAACTTTTAGTCTTTATAAGTCATTAACAAAATCACTCATATTGAATATATTAGTGGAGAATAAATTTACTTTAGTTGTCATGCATATAATTATTTTGAATCCTTCAATAAGCCATTATATGATTTTCATAAGAATATAGATTCATCTGTTGAACAAATTCAATATTAAGTTACTTATGAAGGTATTACTCTAATACATATAATCTTCTTCTGATATAAGAATAACTCTAAAGATTCTATACCAATATTAGGAGTTTCTTAAATTAAGATTTATCTTTATCTAGGATTTATCTCAAAGTAATTTTGATGATGATGATGACATTTATCTATAATATAAGCTTTTATCTTATGAGCATCATGTTTTACATTCATTTAATAATAATTTTTATTAAATATACTCCCATTAAAAATATGACCTCACTTAGAGTTTCATTATTCCTATTAGTGTTCCAATACCCATATTTCACTAATAAATGAGTCTACTTAATCATTTATATTTTCGCATATTTATTTAGGTAATCCATTATTCCAATTATTTCATAGATTACTCTTGGAAATTTGATCGGAAAACTCCTTCCCAATCCATCATATAGATAATCTTGACACCATTACTCTCCTCCAAACTAAATTTTTTATTTTTATTCCATTTTAAGGGAAATGGAAAAACCAGAGTACACAACCAGTATATCACTACGTGCTGAAAGAGCTTACAAAATGGTTAAAAACAAGGCTAATATTTCTTGACTCAGCTACTCTGTAGAGCTCCCAGTGTAGCATACCAACCTGGGCGTCAGGATCCTCTCTGATAATCTCTTCAAGTTGGGTAATCATCCTCTCCATAGTCTGAATAAATTCCTCTGAATTGATTTTATCCTTATTGAACCCTCGGGCCAGAATTCTGTCTTGTTTATCTAACCACACTTCTTGCTCCTCTATGGCATCAACTTTCATCCTTCGTTCATAAATTCTGTTGAGATCCTCTTCTGAAACATTGGGATGTATGGCTTGCTCAATCATTTCTTCCTTGGAGTGCAAGATAAGTTTCAAGCACTCTCCATTCTCTTCTTCTTTGTCACTTTTATGCCTCTTTGGTTCTTCTCTTTCCCCTTCTTGAAGGGTTGTGCTTACTTTGTTCTTTCCCTCCTTGGCTGACCTAGTCTCTATTGGTTTTGGCAGGTGAGAATAATCCTTGCGACCCTTAGTCTTTTTCCCCTGGACCACAATACATTACCCCGAATCTCTAGCGACTTTTTTCCCCTTCTTCCACCGAGGGATGTGAGGGCCTTTTCCTTTAAATAGTTCCATGCTATCCATTGAAGGGATACTATAGTTTTCATCACCTGAATAATCATCCTCCGGAGACAATTGAGGTTCAAGAACTTCCAATCCAACAAAGTGGTTCCCCATTTTTACCTGCATGCCTTCATTGTGAAGCTTCGGCTTACAATGTGGATGCTCCTGATCTACCTTCTTCTTCATGACATTCTCCTTCCCCCCAGACCCATCCTTGAGATGAGTATCCCTGAGGGTGTTAGGATCTAATGGCCTCAATATATTCACATTGGCCAACTTCTCTTGTATGCTGGATGATGTTGCAGTAGACAATAATGATTTCCCCCGAACCAAGGTCGATCCCGTGGATTGTTAATATCCAAGACCCATGAATTGCTTATCCATGTCCACCCAGCCTCTCCTAGGAGAGCCACCAGGACTTTGAACCTCACTGCCCTCACCTTCCTCGACCAGGATGGGTTAGACTGGAGGATTCCTCGTAGCCACTGCTAAGGACTTCTCCACGCCATCTCCCTTAACACCCAAATCTTACAGAAACCTACCAAAAACATTAGCAACCCTTGGGCCTACCTCTTTATGTTACCCAGACTTCAAAACCCTCATAGAACTCAAGGGAGGCCACTTCTTCTCCTCCCGGGAACTGTCCTCCGCAGCATGAGAATTATGGAGCTCAACCAGCGCCATCACTCCTGGAACCTCCCCGCGCGCCACCTCATGCTCACCCAGAGCCACACTAGCGCGCGACTGATCATCCACAACTATAACCACCAGCACCTCCGAAGACCTATCACGATTCACATGGCGACATCCTGAATCCACATGGTCGAGCTTGTTGCATCACGTACAAAATGTGGGCCAAAAATCAAACACCACCCGCAGCTTCCATCGCATTTCTTCTCCAATTGAAATCCACAGCCACTCGATTGGGGGTTTTGAAACATCAACCTCAATACAAGAGTGGGGGAAAATGGGGTGACAGACCGCAGAGGTGCGATAATTAGAACAAATATACTATCCAATCAAATTCCCAAGCATACATATGATAGCGGGATTCTGGAAAGGAAGAGGAAAATCAGGAAAACTAACCCAAACCGTGGCCGAAGGTGGATCGTGATTTATGTTGAAATCGAATGACCTTCATAGGAGGAAAAAACCGCACCCATCAAACACCCACGGAGCGCTGGACCAGGCGATGACCAAATCCTCCTCTATTACGAAGCGAATCATAAATTGACGCTGGTCGAGCAAACCCACCACCACTCGATTTTGAAGACCCCATGTTCCGAAGACAAAACGGTCAAAGGCATAGACTGAGGGATGATGACCTCTGAAACGAGCCACCAGTAATGATCTGTGCAGATCTGAAGCAGCATTGAATTCCTTAAGAGAAATCGCGAGCTGAGGAGATCCTTCATGGAGGTCTAGAACCTTAGGGCTAAGAAAAATCATCGGAAAGGGGGGAAGGAAAGCCGGGTTGGTGAAGGGGATGAAAGGCCGAGCCACCGGGGAAAGAGTCCCCCATCCCCCCGCTGGGGAGGAGGGGGCCGGATCCTCAGGCATCTCTGAGCTAGGTCATTGTCGCAGGTGCGGAGCGAAACCTCCGTCGAGAACCCATCTTTTTATAAATAAGATAAACCTTACACCATTACTCTAGTATCCTAACTCTTAGAGTTTTTCTAGTTAAGTATAAAAAAAATAAAACAATAAAAACTATGAAAATAAATTTTAGGTTTCCTCATTACTTTCTTTCCTTACACAAGATAATTAATGGGATCCCTTTTGGTAAAACCTACCTGGTTTGATGATGGAGGTATTAAAAAGTATTTTTTGGGGGATGAATCCAACACATTCTATTTTAAAGTGGATTTAATCTCACCATTTTATCTCATGTTATTACCTTAATATATTTTCATGCTTATAATGAATTAGTTTAGAATATTATTCCTTCCACCAAATAAATATGTCCAAAACATGTTGATGTGAAATGCTTTACCAAAATTATAGCCTATGTTACTAACCAAAATTTAAATTCAACTATATCTATACATATCCAAAATAATATCATGCATATGGTACATGAAACCCTTTTATTTAAATTCTTGGAATCATATGAAACAAATAATCACCACATCAGTAATCTAGGAGTGATAGATAACCAACCATCACTTTTCAAGACAAAGCATAAGCCTCTAGGACAGTGAGAATTCTAACCCAAATTCCCTCTAATGAATGTTGAATTACTAAATAGAGACCTTAATTCCATAATAATTATAATCCCTAAAATGTACAACTATAATTATCTTCTTAATTCAATATCATAACCATAATACAATCCAAAATCAAGGTGGAAGAAAACTAATTCAATTATCATTCCTATCATGTATCTCCTTAGATTCATATATGAAAATTTAAATAATTAGTTTATCCTTTTAAACTAAAACACAAATTTATTCAAAATATATAAATTATATCCATGAATAATAAAAAAGAGAATAAATTAAATAAATGAAAAAATTATATATTTAAACATGATATAATTTTTTTGAATAATTTATATATAAATCAATTATAAAATATTTATAATATAGTCATGTATTATGGATATTCCATAATTAAATAAATATAAACACAATATATTTATCTCTAATATGAAATCCTTCATATTATTCTTTTATATGGGATTTAATTTAAATATATGATATCTGAAATATTTATATTCTATATATCAACTATTCATATATATTATGTAAACATCCTAAATATCATATATTTATTATTTAAACCTTTATAATGTAAATTATTAAAATATCACTAAATAATTTCTCAAATAAGGCCTTTAATTTGAACAATTAAAATAAATTATGATGAATAATTTATAATATTAAGTTTAAAATCTTTTTTATTTTTCCTTATTTTTAAATTTATAATAATTTATTAATTACACTTATAATTTCTGTAAAAAAATTATATCTAAATTATAAGTCATTCCATATAATTTTAAAAGGTATTTAATATTAACATTTAATATTTTGGATATTTATTTATTAAATTTTTCATAATCATTTCATAGCCAATCCTAAACACTTAATAATTAATTAATGTATATATTTCACCAACCAATGTTCAAACCCAGGAATCCATCTTTGAGGGGGGAGGGGGTTAGTCATTCCATTTATGGAAAAAAATATGATCTCAATCATTGGGCATTTATAGCACTAGGAAACGGGTATCAGGAAAAATAGTAGGGTCCTGGAGGACTGCATAGTGTAGTAAGCCAACATACTGGTGTCATCAAGTGGGTAGCTTGCAAGAGCGATGGGTATAGGTGTGCCTATCATCTATCCCTTTACCCACTTGGATTTCTAATATGATACTGAAGGGGTTTCCTTCCACATGATGACCAACACAGTGGAACAAATTGGATGTTGTGGCATGACTTGGTAGTCAGTGCAACAGTGTGTCATGCAGGCACAATTAGGTGGGAATCTAGAAATATTGATGGGTGTGTTGGAACCTACGAATCATCCCTCCTCTCATATGGAATTTTAATATGGGACAGAGGGGTTACATGACTTCTTGATAGGGGTGATGCAACTTCTAGATTGGATATATGATGTGATTATTACTAGAAAGTGGGGTATCATGAAGAAAGAGTAGTATCATGGTGTAATACAGGATGGTTGTTTATGTATTTGGCTCATCTCCTCTAGGTAATTTTCACCAGACTCAACTAGTCCTTAAAGACACTCGATGTAATAAAATCACCCTATTGGGTGCTTTCCAAACCTTGTTGGGGAGGATGAGGCTTAACCCACTGGGGTTCCTAGGTGAGAATGGTGTTTGCGGTTTGTAATCCCCTCTAACTAATATATATAATATAATTAATTAATTTATAAAAACTTTATAATTTAAATAAATATATCAAAATACCTTTTCCCATAATTTATAAACATTTTATAAATTGTATAATTCAATTCATCATTTCAATTTATGAAAATAAAAAAAAATCAATTATATCTTATTCTATGAAATATTTATATTGAAATCAGTTATATAATGTTAAAACTATGTCATGGTTTATAATTGATACTCTACGAACCTATGATAGATAATTAAATATTATCAATCATATTTGAAAATATCTCATCCTATGTAAGATTAACCCAGTGCATGGTGACTTGCATAAGATTAACCCATGGTTCCCGGATATCCTTTTTTATGATAGATATTTTATATCATATTGGAAATATGATACTCTATTTTGAGGGTTCAATTCAATGCCATTATATTATATTATTGGTCATATCACAGACCTTGATATGTCTAAATCCATAAGATTTATATTATTTTTGAAATCCTATATCATATAAAATAGTCTATTAAAAAAAAGTTGAAACATATTGGATTTGTTATTAATTGGAAGTATTTTAGTGGTCATACAAATATGTTTTAATCTTATTTGGGGATATGGAAATTGGTGAGTAGGTTAGTGATTCAAGAATTCATCATTCCATTCACCACATCATGGTGAGTTGTCATGGTGAACTTGGATTGCTATAGTGAATATTTAAATGGATAGCATAGAGATGTAGTGGGAATTTTAGATTGTGATTAAATTTAAAATTTTACCTATAGAAAACAGTGAGGCTTGTATATATTTTGTTCAAGATTATAGTGACTCTCAAATGAGGAGAAGATATATTCTACATCATAGAACTTGGTATTTCCTGGTGAAATAATCCATGTATAAAATAGGGAGTCCCAAAAAAAGGAATTGTGTTATCCATATTGGAATTATATAATTCCTATGAAAAACAGGAAATAGAAAAGGATTTCATAATAAAGGAATGGAATTTTACACATTGGGTTTTTATAATCAAAGTGAAAAATGGGTAGGTGAGCATGGAGGCATCCATGGTGAAGGGTATTTTCACCTATAGAAGATTCATGTCCTGGAATTTAGACTAACATGTACTTTTTTGTCTAATGAGGTTCATTATATGAGTGTTTTAATCATAGACCATGTAGTGGTGTTCAAAAACTAGAGGTTAGGAAGAATTTTATTAATTTGGAACTTCTTCAATTACTTTATAGTTATGGGTTGGATTTTAATAACTATTATAAATATCAATGGTTGATATCAACATTATGAAGAATAAATGGTTGGATTTTATGAATTGAAAGCTGGTGGTTGGTTTAGATTTGAATTTTAAATTTGATATTGAAAAAAATCCAGGGATATATTATATCAAATGTATAAAATAAATGTAGCATAGAGAATATATGGATTTTAAAAATCTAGAGGAAGAGGAGTTTGAAATAACAGTGGAATTTATTAAATATTTGTAATTATAAAGTGAAGTGTGATTAAAAATGATTAAGTTTAAGATTAATCTTGGAATAAAGAGTTATTGTACATATCATTGAATATCTAGAATTTAATAATATAACATCATGGAGAACACCCTTTATTTTATGATGTTTAATATTTGATTGACATATTTGTTAGATTGACTTGTATATCGATTATATCATTTTAAACCACGTGAAAATAGTGAGTGGAAGAGGGGAAGATGTCTTAGACCTTGTATGAGATGTGATCTTACCCAAAATATTGTAATCACATACTAGTGAAGTAGTGGTTAATTTTTATATCAACACATTACTGATATATTCTCCTTTGATATATCCCACTATGGGTGAACCAAGTAAAATCATTATGTTCATTTCTATTTATTGGTTTTTCATTTTATTATGACTACAAGATAGATTCATGGTATTTTTTTCTAATTAAAATTCAAGATATAATTATTTTTGATATAAAAAGAATTTTTTAAGAAACCCTAACCCCCCCCCCCCACACACACACATTTTAGGGTATACAATCACATGTTACAACAAGTGGTATTAGAGTCTCTAGACATTTCATAGAGAATCTGTTAGAGTAGTTTTTCATGGTTAATATTATGTATACAAAGGGATTACCCTTATTTGATGGGTATAATTATCATATATTGATGAGTAGAATGAGATCGCAATTATGATATCTTGGGATTAATGTTTATTAAATAGGATTACATAGAAGTAAAGTAAGTTTTTTCACTTAAATATCAATGAGAAAAGCTAAAAATAAGTTATTGAAAGATGGTGTTATGGCTCATAATGCTTTATTAAGAGAATTGGCTAATCTGATTTACATGAAGGTAATGGATTTTCCCATATAAATGAGTTTATCATATAATTTCAAACATCTACAAAGGTGATAAAAAAGTTAAATGAAAAAAATATATCCCTTAAAAAATAGGTTTTATGATATGAAGATGAGTTCTATTAAAAATTTAGATGGATTATGTAATGACCCAAACTGTTATAAATCAGATTTCCCCTTTTTTATTTAATTAAATATCTTATTATGTAATATGGTTATAGAAAAAACATGAACTTAATAAATTTTATCTTATAGTATTTAAAATATCATTAAGTATCATTACTATTGATGATATATCCATTGAATAGTGATAACATGATTAGTATAAATATAGGGTTTTAAAAAATCCATTTGACACAGAAAAAGGAAGTGATGGCCACAACTAGTAGGATCATATCCTATGAATACCATTTATCATATCTTCCTATGGAGATAGCATCACTGGGATTTTCCCTTGACCAATACCAAGTTGGGATCCAATAACTTAAGCATGATCGAAACTATTTATAGAAGAAGTTCAAGCTCATTGAGATCATGACCAAAGCCATGTTTCCCAAACCACCCCATGAAAGTCTCACCATTATGCACCTTACTCTCAGGCCGTTTGTGGGTGTATTAAAGGTATTTTTATCAAGAACCTAGAAATATGATTATGGAAATCGTTTTTTATTGAATAATTAATATATTTTCATCTTTTTATTATTACTTAATAAATGATTTTTATTTTGATACCGTAAAACAAGAATAGTATTTCTGTGTAATATTCAAATTCAATTAAGGAATTTATTTGGATAAATTTATTGATTTTTGAAATATATAATATTTTAATTAAATATTTTAATTAAATATAAATTATTATATAATTTTTATGAAGTCAAATATGATTTTTAATGGGTTTGAAAAGTATTTTTGTCAACAAAACCCTATATTTCTTAATAAATGTTGATTTTAGTTTTAAAAGTGAAAATTAACATATTTAGAAAATTATTTAGATAAAATGAATATTATTTTTTTGAATCATAATGTTGAAATTTTCCAATGGTAAAATTTTCTTAATATTTTGAGACAGTCAAATTTTCAAGTAAAAATTAAATACCGTATAAATATACATTGTGTGTTATGACACAATAATGACCCAAAATTTATGTAATAAATACTATAAATGGGATCTATGACCAAATATATTTTTTCCCTTTAAAATAATATGATTTTAAATTTATTTTATTTATTTTATAAATCTATTATGAATCCTCCAAAACATATAATATATTTAAAGGTTTTGAAATCCTTTATTTAAGAGTTTGACTCACCTCCACATAAGAAAGGGTATTATTTTATTAAATTTTTCCATTTTACTTATAAAATAATTAAAACCACTCCCACTTGGTACAAACTATGGGAAAACATGGGAATGTTTGTGGTTTTGTTTATTTTATTATATAGAGTCCAAAACCTAAATAATAAAGAAATCCCCACTCCTTTCCAATATAAACCCACCCAAGATCTCATTTCTATTCATTAAAAATCCTTGTAGAATGTTCTTAATCTAACCTCCCATCTATATAGTCCTTCTAAGGATCCTAACATCTCTCAATAATCCCCTTCCAAGCATTTGGAGTCACACACTCATGTAAGGGATCCTTTCCTTCTCTTCTTTATTCAAGTTTATTTACAATTTTATGAATTCTATTTACAATTACTACTATTTTGATATGTCTTTCCATGTCCCTATTACTTCCAATTTTATGTCCAAATTATTATAGGACCATTTCTCTCTCATCAACCCGTTTTTTAAATTTTTAAGTGATGTCATTATGCTGCAAACATTTCACCATGATTTTCCATGCCAAAACAACTGTGTAGTGAAAACCATACCCATTTAATATCAAGGGGTTTTACCTTTATACACTTATAATTATTTTAATTGGTAAATAAATTTATTTATTCCACAATCCTTGATTTTTGAATAAAATATGATGATGAATGAATCCATGTTCTATGATTTATGTGTCACACTTAAGCATGAAAATGAAAAGAATGTGATGGGTGTGCCCATAATTATATAAAACTCCAATGATTTAGATATTGTTTAGTCTCATGATACATCATTTTGGGATATTTATTAAACCTATTTCCTTTATGGTACATTGTCCATCATTATGTCTTGGTCGTAATCCTTGACCTATGTTTATCTTGTAATGTTTTAAGTTGTTGCAACATTTCTGATGTTATGGTTATTGTGTTATATCATGCCTTTTTATTCATGTTTATAATTATCACACCTTTTATTCCCCATTTATATTCATATTTTCTAAAATGTATCACCTTATTCCATGTTTATTCCCTTAATGATCTTTATAGATCACCCCTTTCTTATGTTTGTCCTCAGGTTATCCCATGCAGTTTTAAAATCCATGGAATTTAAGAAGCATGTTAAGGAGATTTTCAATAATGTTGTTTTATCCCATGTTCAATATGTTATTATATGTAGATAATTTCCAAAGAAACTATAATTATTGATATTTTGGGTTGTATTTTTTGTACTTTTATTTAATAAATCATGAATTAATGTGTAATAAATAATAGGGTTGTTATACTTGTTATTAGAGGAAAAGTTTAGTTATTTTTGGGATTAGGATTATAAAACTCTAGAGAAAGCCTTAGTAATAAGACTAAATATAAGAAACAATCCATAAATTATTTTAAGTTTTTATTAATTTTTTTATCAAGAAAATACATCCATGTCTGGATACTACAAGTGGGTGTGGTTCTCGCATATATATACTGTCACGACCCGTCCTCGGGGCCCGTGCCGTGACTACCCCAAGCCCGCCTTCCATAGGCCAGGGGTTGGCGACTAGCACCAAAGGCGTAAAATCCCGATAACTGGGAAGGCATTGCCTTTATATAGAAAACAAGCACCACAAAGTACAAGCGGAAGTAAAACACTAAGTACAAAAAGAAGAGCTGAAAAGTAAAAGGGGCCGGAAATACAAGCCCAACTGTAAAGTACAACTCGAAAGGGGAAAACAGCGACTGAAAAGTAAAGCTGCTACGCTGAGATGTCCACTGGAAATCCCACCTGAAGGGTGGGTACAGATAGCTCTTCTGCTCCTCGGGTCCCGCCGTCTGCTCCAAGTATGACCCGCCCAGTGGTCTGCCTCTGGGTACCGCCTCGTCGTATAGTCCACCTCCAGGTACCGTCCAGTCCTCGAACACTCAGCCTCTGCCAGTACTGGCCGTCGTCTGCAACCAACACAACGAGGTGCGGGCATAGCCCGTGCAGGGGTGAGTATAACGATACTCAGTAGGGACCCCGAGACCCTCAAGGTCTCACTAAAACCAACAAGGATAAACACAAGAAGATCTCAACAGATAAACCCTACTTAGGTATATGCCCATACATATACCTAAGTTATCAAGTAACCCATCTCAATCATGAGGAAACACAAGGATTGTGAAATCGACGGATAACCACTACCCGGGTATATGCCCATACATATACCAAAGTTAGCAAGTGACCCATCTCAATCATGAAGTAAACACAAGGTCAAAAGTCTCAGCTCAAACCAGGATTTTCATTATCGAAACCGTAACTGCTGAAGAGCTCCGTCTCTAGAGTGTACAGTGGTCCTGTCACGACTCCGAGGCCGCCACTCACTAACCTAAGACTGCTGAGGTACTCCTCCTGTCGAGTACTGCGGGTTTGCGGCCAACTACCTGGCGCTCCGTCCGCTGAGGGTCTGTCGCCAAATACCGGGCGCTCGCCCAATTAGCCTACTGAGGTACTCCTCCTGTCGAGTACCGCGGGTTTGCTGCCATCTACCTGGCGCTCCGTCCACCATGGGTCTGCAGCCAAATACCGGCGCTCCGTCCACTGGGCTAGTCGACTCACTCCAAGTCGAGTCGGTCAAGCAGTCGTCAGGTCTCAGCCGGCTACACGGTCTCCGTACTCTGCACGCTCGTCTCCGGGAGGGTCCGCTCCACGAGCTACTGGCCGATACTCCAAGTATCACAAAGTCCCGCAAAGAAGTATCTCAAAGGTCCGTCTCGTCACAGGGGTCTCAACGCAACAGACGGCGCGTCGATTGGACGCCCGGTCTGTGAGTTATTAGCCTTTTCGTCCCAGGGGCCCGGTTGGTTTCGAGAGCGAAACCAATCCCGACCGTATCTCAACTGTACCCCGAACTCCCATAGGGTATACTCATTGGGACCGTTACTAAACGTAACCACCAACGCCGCTGACGGTTCGTCAAACGGACGTCCTGTCTGAAAGATATCAGCTTTCCCGTTCCAGGGGCCCGGTTGGATTTCGGGTACAATCCAACCCGGCCATACTCCGACTGTATCCAAAACTCGGGCGGAGTATGTCAAAAGTTCCGTCTCATCAAGAGGAAGTCAACGAAACAGACGGCGCGACAATCGGACGCCCGGTCTGTGAGTTATTGGCATTTTCGTCTCCGGGGCCCGGTTGGTTTTCGGGTACAACCATCCCGACTGTACTCCACCTGCGTCCAAACCTCGGGCGGAGTATGCCAAAAGATCCGTCTCATTAAGAGGAACGCAACGCGACTGACGACGCGTCAATCGGACGTTCGTGGCTCAAGATATGAGCGTTTCCGCTCTGAAGGCCCGGTTGGTTCCGTGAACGAACCAACCCGGCCGAACTCAAAGTAACCCGAAGCCTTGAGTGCGATATACCGAAACGACCGTCTCGATCCAAGGATCGCGTTGCCGCTGACGGTTCGTCGATCGGAGGTCCGAGGCTCAAGTTACGAGCCAAAAACCAAATCTGGTTCGAAACGGGGGGTCCGGGTCCGGGCCGGCCCGGCCCGACCCCCCCCCTGGGCGGCGCGGTGGCCGGCGGCGGCGGCCGGCGGCGGCGGGCGGCGGCGGTGCGGCGACCGGCGGCGGTGCGCGGCGGCGCGCGGTGGCGGCGCGGCGGAGGCGGCGGTGGGCCGCGGTGGCGGCGGCGGCGGGCCGCGCTGGCGGCGGCGGCGGGCCGCGGTGGCGGCGGCGGGCCGCGGCGCACGCGGGTGGCACGCGGGGTGCCGCGAGGGTGGCGGCACGGTCGGCACGCGGGGGCTAAGCCCCCGCTTCTTCAAGGGCGGCGCGGCTATGCCGCGCCGTTTTGACAAATGGCCCCCCTCCAGGGGGCCCGCTTCTTGGAAAACCGGGGGGCTGTTGCCCCCCCCCCCCCCTTGTCATGGAACCGCCCCCCCCCTCATTATGAGGGGGGGGGTTTTAAGAACCGGCCGGGGAATTAAATTCCCCGGTTTTAAGTCATCCGGCCGGCCAGCTGGCCGGCCGGTTTTTACCAACGGGACCGGAAATTCCGGTCCCGCCTTTGACTTCCGACGCCGGCGGCCCGGCCGCCGGTCTCCTCTTCCGCCGCGGCCCGGAACCGGCCACGGTCTTCTCGTCCCGCCGCTGCCCGGAACCGGCCGCGGTCTTCTCGTCCCGCCGCGGCCCGAAACTGGCCGCGGTGTTCGTCGTCCGGCGCGGTGCGACGGCACCGCGCCCCTTTCGCCGTGCCATGAATCCTTCCAACGCGGCGCGACGGCGTCGCGTCCTTGAAGACTCTCCTCGGCGAAGCGCGACGGCGTTGCGTAAAATACTCGCACGTTCATCCGCGTGGTGCGACGGCACCACGCCACTTGCTTTCCTCCGCAAAATAATTAAACAAAAACGTTGGAGGGGGGGGGGGGTTCGGCCGTGTTCATGCGGTCCGGCCCCCCTCACGTTAAATAAAAACTCAACATGAACATTCAAAGCCTCATGTTAGACATGCCAGATCCATGTTCAAGAAATGGAATAATTTAAGAATGAAACAACAATCCCCTACCTCGGGTATAAGTTCGAGGATTTGACTATGTCCGCGGAAGTCGACGTCGCGGAGATCGGGTGTCGCGGTAGACGTTCGTCAAATCCGTTGACGAAGAGGCGCGTCCGAAGAAGCACGTCGTTGGCGAATCCTTGTACGCCGACGAAGGTTTTCCGAGGAAGGTGCGGTGTTCTCTCTCGTTGACACCGAAGACGAAGAAGAGCGGTGCGGCGTTCTTCGTCGGAAAAAGGGCGTTCCTCGTCAAGTCTTGAGGAAAGTCAAATTATAAAGAGAACAACGAACTCAAGAATCTCTACCTCGATAGTCGCACGGTGACGGAGTCGTGGAATATCGGTGTCGATTCCTTTGACGTCGGAGGAAGAGTCGTTGTCAAAGGCGTTCGTCGCGGAAGTCCGTCGCGGAAGAGATGACGCGGAAGAAGTACGTCGCGTCGCGGACACGGCGTCGCGGATGGATCGTGTTCTTCGGCGGAGAAGTTCTTCGTTGAAGAACGACGTTCTTCGCGTTCTTCGTTGAGTTGAAGAAGAAGAAGAAGAAAAGCTTCCAAAGCTCTCAAGAAATCCTCCCAAGGGTAAAAGAAACTCAAAGAATAATATAAGCTTTAACTTATATTATTTCATTACTTAACCACAAGAATTTCAAAGGTTTGAAATTCAAAATGGATAACTCCAAAATTAACTCACTTATTTAATATACATGAATTGTATAATTAAATATAAGTTAACTTGTCAAGCCATTAAGAGGGAGAGTGGGGAGTTGAAAAGGTGGGGGTTCGTGTGGGCCCCACCACACTTAATCCTCCCAAGGGAGGTTAAATGGGTGTGGGTCCCACTTCCAACCTCCTTTGAGAGGTTTTAAGAAGTTAAAATAAAATTTGTTCTACACAAATTTTATTTAACTCAACCTAAACCCTCAAAAATTAACTTTCAACCCGCAACAAACGCAACTCCCAAAAAGGTCTCTTTAAGCGAAAATCGGCGCTGCGAGTTCATCGGTGCCCTCGGATTTCAATTCCGAGCACTGGATCAAAAGTTAGAAATTCCCGCTCGTTCGTTCACTGAACGTACCCGAGCCAAACTTCGGAAATTAATTCCGGGCACTCCGGGCCTCGGAATCAGGTGCCGTCTGAAACCGCGCTCTTGTAAAATTCTAAAGAAAATTAAGAAAAAATTTTCCTTGAATTTTACGGGTCTCTACATTACTCCCACCTCAGGGCTTTACGTCCCCGTAAAGCTACATCAAAAACTAGGGAAACAAAAGAGGGTACTGAGCACGCATCTGAGCCTCCCGCTCCCATGTGCTCTCCTGGAGATTCTCGTGCCGCCATCTGTTGCGCACAAGAGGAATCGATCGCCCATGTAGGGCCCGCTCCTGGATGACATGGACCTCCTCTGACGTGGCCCGGACCATCTCTGGTCCCACAAGAGCTGCAAGATTTCTTCTTTGCCGAAAAGAGAAACCTGGTCTCATCCCCTGGATGAACCACATTCTTTGCCTAAAACAGTCAATCCTAACATGGATGATTCTAATCCATACCAAGGATGACGTCGTAAGGCCTCGACGCTACTACTAAGAGATCCAACCGTTACTCTCGCCTCCAAGGGTTGAGTCACACTGTCGGCATCAGTGTGTGGTAACTGGGTCTCCTCCAGTAGATGTCTCACAAGTGAGGGTCAAGTCAACAGTCAACTGGAACCTCTTAGTAACATCACAAAAGAAGACAGGAATGAAAACATCGCAAAGGATGCGTCTTTTATTATTGCAGCTCATATTACAAGACGCTACAC
This sequence comes from Viscum album, assembly GCA_963277665.1. Lineage (NCBI taxonomy): Eukaryota > Viridiplantae > Streptophyta > Magnoliopsida > Santalales > Viscaceae > Viscum > Viscum album. The sequence goes on from OY728155.1 coordinate 1,916,322,432, forward strand.
AAAAGCAACATCAACATGGAACTAGAAGTACAAGAGACGTATCCACTAGTTCCGCTCCTGTCCACCTGCTCCCAGAGCTCCAGCATTTGTCGCTGCCTCAACCTCGGTGGCTCCCTCCAAGCCTGCGGATCGAGGAGTCGGACAGTCACGTGCTAGGTGACCCTTTCCGCCACAGGAGTAACATTGTCCGTTTCTGGCACGCCTGGCTCTGATCCCACCTCGGGTGCCCCGCACCACCGGTCCTAAAACCCGAGATCGCCCAACTGCTGGTCTAGTCCTCCTGGACCTCTGCATCATCTGTCTACTACCCACAGATGACTCGGCTTCTGTTCGAAAAACACGCGGCAAAGGCAGAATCTCCTGTACACGCTCGGGGTGTAGAGATACTGGCACAAACTCCACCCTGAAGAAGGTCTCGAAGTCTTCCCATGCGAAGTTCATCTCATCGCAAAACTGAAACAAGTGGCTCCACCACCTACCTGCTGCTGCGTGTAGTAGGCTCGCAGCGAGGATCACCATGAGGTCTGCTGGTGTCCTCACTAGCCTAAACACTCGTACCACTGCCTCAAGCCAGTCCTCTGCAGCCTGGGGATCCGTCTCCCCGCGAAACCTGGGCGGTCGCTGGCGCTGAAACTCAAGCAGTGCGCTGAGGCGACGTGCATCGTCAGCGGCTGCTGCTGGAAGCATCGAGGGCTCGGCGGGTAGAGCTACCGCCGGTGCCACTGCTGACAAAGGGCCCTGCACCGAGGCCTCGTCGCTCGGTGGGCCGTCGTCACGTTCGATTCTCGGAACCCTAGCTGGCTGCCGTCGTGGGGCCATCCTGAAAGAAACAACGTAACATGATCAAACGATTATACCTGGTGAGCTGACCTGGTTTGAGCTGTTTTAAGGGGAAAAACTTTTGAAAACACACACGCAATAAGTGTTTTCGTGCACAAAGTCGGAAATCAGTTGTCAGGGTCCTGGTGTATGGATACGTCGGCCGCCCGCACCAACACTGGACTCCCTGAACTGAAAACCACACTCGGTACTCTCAACACTATTGCTTCACAGAAAGAAACATCAGAGTTATAAGTTCTGCGGTAGAACCGAACTCCTCTGATACCAATTTGTTACGACCCGTCCTCGGGGCCCGTGCCGTGACTACCCCAAGCCCGCCTTCCATAGGCCAGGGGTTGGCGACTAGCACCAAAGGCGTAAAATCCCGATAACTGGGAAGGCATTGCCTTTATATAGAAAACAAGCACCACAGAGTACAAGCGGAAGTAAAACACTAAGTACAAAAAGAAGAGCTGAAAAGTAAAAGGGGCCGGAAATACAATCCCAACTGTAAAGTACAACTCGAAAGGGGAAAACAGTGACTGAAAAGTAAAGCTGCTACGCTGAGATGTCCACTGGAAATCCCACCTGAAGGGTGGGTAAAGATAGCTCTTCTGCTCCTCGGGTCCCGCCGTCTGCTCCATGTATGACCCGCCCAGTGGTCTGCCTCTGGGTACCGCCTCGTCGTATAGTCCACCTCCAGGTACCGTCCAGTCCTCGAACACTCGGCCTCTGCCAGTACTGGTCGTCGTCTGCAACCAACACAACGAGGTGCGGGCATAGCCCGTGCAGGGGTGAGTATAACGATACTCAGTAGGGACCCCGAGACCCTCAAGGTCTCACTAAAACCAACAAGGATAAACACAAGAAGATCTCAACAGATAAACCCTACTTAGGTATATGCCCATACATATACCTAAGTTATCAAGTAACCCATCTCAATCATGAGGAAACACAAGGATTGTGAAATCGACGGATAACCACTACCCGGGTATATGCCCATACATATACCAAAGTTAGCAAGTGACCCATCTCAATCATGAAGTAAACACAAGGTCAAAAGTCTCAGCTCAAACCAGGATTTTCATTATCGAAACCGTAACTGCTGAAGAGCTCCGTCTCTAGAGTGTACAGTGGTCCTGTCACGACTCCGAGGCCGCCGCTCACTAACCTAAGACTGCTGAGGTACTCCTCCTGTCGAGTACTGCGGGTTTGCGGCCAACTACCTGGCGCTCCGTCCGCTGAGGGTCTGTCGCCAAATACCGGGCGCTCGCCCAATTAGCATACTGAGGTACTCCTCCTGTCGAGTACCGCGGGTTTGCTGCCATCTACCTGGCGCTCCGTCCGCCATGGGTCTGCAGCCAAATACCGGCGCTCCGTCCACTGGGCTAGTCGACTCACTCCAAGTCGAGTCGGTCAAGCAGTCGTCAGGTCTCAGCCGGCTACACGGTCTCCGTACTCTGCACGCTCGTCTCCGGGAGGGTCCGCTCCACGAGCTACTGGCCGATACTCCAAGTATCACAAAGTCCCGCAAAGAAGTATCTCAAAGGTCCGTCTCGTCACAGGGGTCTCAACGCAACAGACGGCGCGTCGATTGGACGCCCGGTCTGTGAGTTATTAGCCTTTTCGTCCCAGGGGCCCGGTTGGTTTCGAGAGCGAAACCAATCCCGACCGTATCTCAACTGTACCCCGAACTCCCATAGGGTATACTCATTGGGACCATTACTAAACGTAACCACCAACGCCGCTGACGGTTCGTCAAACGGACGTCCTGTCTGAAAGATATCAGCTTTCCCGTTCCAGGGGCCCGGTTGGATTTCGGGTACAATCCAACCCGGCCATACTCCGACTGTATCTAAAACTCGGGCGGAGTATGTCAAAAGTTCCGTCTCATCAAGAGGAAGTCAACGAAACAGACGGCGCGACAATCGGACGCCCGGTCTGTGAGTTATTGGCATTTTCGTCTCCGGGGCCCGGTTGGTTTTCGGGTACAACCATCCCGACTGTACTCCACCTGCGTCCAAACCTCGGGCGGAGTATGCCAAAAGATCCGTCTCATTAAGAGGAACGCAACGCGACTGACGACGCGTCAATCGGACGTTCGTGGCTCAAGATATGAGCGTTTCCGCTCCGAAGGCCCGGTTGGTTCCGTGAACGAACAAACCCGGCCGAACTCAAAGTAACCCGAAGCCTTGAGTGCGATATACCGAAACGACCGTCTCGATCCAAGGATCGCGTTGCCGCTGACGGTTCGTCGATCGGAGGTCCGAGGCTCAAGTTACGAGCCAAAAACCAAATCTGGTTCGAAACGGGGGGTATGGGTCCGGGCCGGCCCGGCCCGACCCCCCCTGGCCGGCGGCGGCGGCCGGCGGCGGCGGGCGGCGGCGGCGGGCGGCGGCGGTGCAGCGACCGGCGGCGGCGCGCGGCGGCGCGCGGTGGCGGCGCGGCGGAGGCGGCGGTGGGCCGCGGTGGCGGCGGCGGCGGGCCGCGCTGGCGGCGGCGGCGGGCCGCGGCGCACGCGGGTGGCACGCGGGGTGCCGCGAGGTGGCGGCACGGTCGGCACGCGGGGGCTAAGCCCCCGCTTCTTCAAGGGCGGCGCGGCTATGCCGCGCCGTTTTGACAAATGGCCCCCCTCCAGGGGGCCCGCTTCTTGGAAAACCGGGGGGCTGTTGCCCCCCCCCCTTGTCATGGAACCGCCCCCCCTCATTATGAGGGGGGTTTTTAAGAACCGGCCGGGGAATTAAATTCCCCGGTTTTAAGTCATCCGGCCGGCCAGCTGGCCGGCCGGTTTTTACCAACGGGACTGGAAATTCCGGTCCCGCCTTTGACTTCCGACGCCGGCGGCCCGGCCGCCGGTCTCCTCTTCCGCCGCGGCCCGGAACCGGCCGCGGTCTTCTCGTCCCGCCGCGGCCCGGAACCGGCCGCGGTCTTCTCGTCCCGCCGCGGCCCGAAACTGGCCGCGGTGTTCGTCGTCCGGCGCGGTGCGACGGCACCGCGCCCCTTTCGTCGTGCCATGAATCCTTCCAACGCGGCGCGACGGCGTCGCGTCCTTGAAGACTCTCCTCGGCGAAGCGCGACGGCGTTGCGTAAAATACTCGCACGTTCATCCGCGTGGTGCGACGGCACCACGCCACTTGCTTTCCTCCGCAAAATAATTAAACAAAAACGTTGGAGGGGGGGGGTTCGGCCGTGTTCATGCGGTCCGGCCCCCCTCACGTTAAATAAAAACTCAACATGAACATTCAAAGCCTCATGTTAGACATGCCAGATCCATGTTCAAGAAATGGAATAATTTAAGAATGAAACAACAATCCCCTACCTCGGGTATAAGTTCGAGGATTTGACTATGTCCGCGGAAGTCGACGTCGCGGAGATCGGGTGTCGCGGTAGACGTTCGTCAAATCCGTTGACGAAGAGGCGCGTCCGAAGAAGCACGTCGTTGGCGAATCCTTGTACGCCGACGAAGGTTTTCCGAGGAAGGTGCGGTGTTCTCTCTCGTTGACACCGAAGACGAAGAAGAGCGGTGCGGCGTTCTTCGTCGGAAAAAGGGCGTTCCTCGTCAAGTCTTGAGGAAAGTCAAATTATAAAGAGAACAACGAACTCAAGAATCTCTACCTCGATAGTCGCACGGTGACGGAGTCGTGGAATATCGGTGTCGATTCCTTTGACGTCGGAGGAAGAGTCGTTGTCAAAGGCGTTCGTCGCGGAAGTCCGTCGCGGAAGAGATGACGCGGAAGAAGTACGTCGCGTCGCGGACACGGCGTCGCGGATGGATCGTGTTCTTCGGCGGAGAAGTTCTTCGTTGAAGAACGACGTTCTTCGCGTTCTTCGTTGAGTTGAAGAAGAAGAAGAAGAAAAGCTTCCAAAGCTCTCAAGAAATCCTCCCAAGGGTAAAAGAAACTCAAAGAATAATATAAGCTTTAACTTATATTATTTCATTACTTAACCACAAGAATTTCAAAGGTTTGAAATTCAAAATGGATAACTCCAAAATTAACTCACTTATTTAATATACATGAATTGTATAATTAAATATAAGTTAACTTGTCAAGCCATTAAGAGGGAGAGTGGGGAGTTGAAAAGGTGGGGGTTCGTGTGGGCCCCACCACACTTAATCCTCCCAAGGGAGGTTAAGTGGGTGTGGGTCCCACTTCCAACCTCCTTTGAGAGGTTTTAAGAAGTTAAAATAAAATTTGTTCTACACAAATTTTATTTAACTCAACCTAAACCCTCAAAAATTAACTTTCAACCCGCAACAAACGCAACTCCCGAAAAGGTCTCTTTAAGCGAAAATCGGCGCTGCGAGTTCATCGGTGCCCTCGGATTTCAATTCCGAGCACCGGATCAAAAGTTAGAAATTCCCGCTCGTTAGTTCACTGAACGTACCCGAGCCAAACTTCGGAAATTAATTCCGGGCACTCCGGGCCTCGGAATCAGGTGCCGTCTGAAACCGCGCTCTTGTAAAATTCTAAAGAAAATTAAGAAAAAATTTTCCTTGAATTTTACGGGTCTCTACATATACCATGGGGTAACAACTCTGACAAGGTGTGTCGGGCCTAACTCTATGTAACCTAGTAAATGAAAATGAGACTTACTGCACACCCGGTTTGACACTCCCAGGGGAAATTCTTTGGAAAATTCCTAAGCTCATTATGAACCATTATTAAGGGAACAAAAAATTCCCATAAGAATATATGTTAGGAAATAGATCATGGATAACATAGATTAAATCCAAGAAATTCATAAGTTAATAAATAAATATAATTTATAAGTTATCCCTTTAATTTCATTGGATTCCCCTTTATGTGTTTAATAGTATAAAAACATTGATCCAAAATTTTCCTTTTATTCTATCTAAATGGTTGCAAATGAGAGGAATTGGGTAAACAATTAATGCGATGATCAATGTGATGACTTCCCCAATGAGATGCTCAACCTGATGGGAGCAGGAATCACAAAATTTATGATGATATTATCTCAGCTAAATCAGGTTTTTAATAGAAACCTGGATCAGATGGAGTGTCCAAATCCCCTTAAGAAAGAATAAGCTACAATTGAAATCTTTATACGAAAAAGTCCTCCATCTTTCAATGTATCATCTGATCCCTTAATCACAGAATAATGGATTGACTCCATTGAGAATATATTCTCCATCCTTCAATGTTCTGAAAAATATAAGGATCTACTAGATTTTTATCATATAGAGGGAGAAGCAGATCAGTGGTGGACATTGATCCAGAATACAAAGCATGAGGAAGAGATTGAAGCAATGGAGTGGAAGGAATTCTGAAAAATGTTTTTCAATAAATATTTTCCTCGAAATATCTATATTAAAATGGAAAGTGATTTACTTTCCCCCAAGTAAAAACATGATGAATATATCGAGGTGTTTGAGGAAAACTTTACAAGATGTTCACGATATGCCTCTGGATTTTTTGTTACCCATGAATTCATGGTTTAATGCTTATTTTTTGGGCTAAAACCTAATCTAAGAAAGGACCTAAAAATACAAGACATTGTAATCTATGAATAAATTGTTTGATGTGCCCTCAAATTTGAAATGGAGATCTGCAAATCTCATGGTATCATGGGGATAAGAAGAGGAAGGTGGAGTTTAATTTTATAGCTCCAATGGAGAAATCTAATGGTGCTAAGAAATTTCAACATCCCACTTTCCAAAGGTGAGTAAATAATAACCTCGTAAGCTTCCAAAGGGGAATAAGGAAATGCTTTAGTTATGGGAAGGAAGGACAACTAGATAATGATTGCTGATAGAAGAACCCCACTAATGCAATAGAGGAAAGTAATGCTCCAGTCAACCCTCAATGAATTTTTCATTACTTCAACTATAGTGAATCAAGGCACTTTTCAAATCAATTCACTAATCCAAGGGTTTTTGGAGACAACCAAGAACCTCTAATGTAGTAAGGGAGAGCTTTTTACCTCACAACTACTGATGTGGATCCCAACAACAAAGTGGTGATAGGTATGCTAGTTATTCCTTCAAGAATAGTGAAAGTGCTTTTTTATTCTGGTTCTACACATTCCTTCATATCATTAAAGTTTAGTAGAACTATTCAAAAACCACTAAAAATTATAAAATTATAGTTATCAGTAAAAACAGAAAATGGGTAAATTATTGAATCCTGAGTATATAACTCCTCCCCTATCACAATTTATAGGCTTAACCTCCTAAAAAACCTTATCAAACTTCATTTGGTGTAATTTTATGCAATTATAGGCATGGATTTCCTTTACCTATATATATCCATCATAAATTTGTGTGAGAAGTAAATCACTCTTCGTATCACAAATCATCATCTAACTCTATACAAGTGCAAGGAGGAGAATGAATCTTATTTAGCACCAACATCTCATGAATGAATATTATTACCCTATGAGAAAGTGTATCTAGCAAAAAAATTTGAGTCTAAAGAAATAATCATCCTTGAAGAAAATCCCATTATGAGGGAATATTTTGAGTTGTTTCTTGATGAATTTCCTAGTCTTCCTCCTTCCTAAGAGGGTGAATTTTCAATTGAGCATATACCTAGGGTATTACCGTTATCCAAGTCTCTATATAGAATGGATTTTGTGTAACATGAGGACATTAAGAAACAACTATAAGAGAATATGGATAAAGTTTTCATATGCCCAAAGGCTTAACCACGGGGTTCACCAGTCCTCTTCATCAAAAACAAGGATGGTTGAATGTGATTTTTCATTAATTATCATGATCTCAACAAGATCAAGATAAAGAACAAGTATCATATTCCACATATTGATGACTTTTTCAATCAGCTATGTGAAGCACAATACTTTCTCATGGTGGATCTACGGTCGAGATATTACCAAGTTAGGGTGAAGAAGGAGGATATCCCAAAGACTATTTTTAGTACAATGTATGGAACTATGAGTTCATACTAATTCCATTTGGACTCACTAATTCTCCATAAATCTTAATGTAATTGATGAATATAGTCTTTATATATTACCTTGAAAAATTTATTTTACTCTTTATAGATGATATTATAATATACTCTAAAAGAAACGAGGAGAATGAGGAGCATCTAATCACTATTCTAAAGACCTTATGAAAGGATAAGCTTTACGCCATGTACAGAAAATGTGATTTATTGTTGAAGGAAGTATCATTATTGGGGAATATCATCACAAGTAATGGGGTATTTATGGACACATCAAAGATAGAAGCAATTGAAGGATGGTCGAGGACAATATTGGTGATAGATATCTATAGTTTCCTTGGATTAAATGGTTATTATTTCTGATTTGTGAGAAATTTCTCATGATTTTCAAACCCTATAACCAAGATAAAATGAAAGGGAGATAATTTTTTTGGAATTATTAATGTGAAGAGATATTCAATGAGTTGAAAAGGAGGCTCATCACTTCTCTTGTGATCACACTACCCATAATTGGATAACATTTGTTAGTATTCAGCGATGCTTCAAAAAAGGGACTAGGATATGTGTTAATTCAGAATGAAAAATTCATAGCCTATACTTAAAGATAGTTTAATGTTCACAAATACAACAACCCAATGCATGATCTGGAGTTATCTTCAGTGATCTTTTTTTGATGAAAATATGGAGACATTATCTATTTTGGGAGAAGTTTGAGATATATATGGATCATAAAATAATTGAGTATATATTCACATATAAAGAGCTGAATAAGAGCCATAAATTATGGTTAGAGATGATCATGGACTACGAATTCTCAATACACTATCATCCTGGTAAGTAAAATAAAGTGGAAGACACTCTAAGTAGAAATTATCTAACAATTATATCATTGATTATAATTGATAGGGATTTGATCTTCTTAGACATGAAGAGGATGGACATGGGAATCATAAAGTAAGGAACAACATCAATCCTTTCACAAATGATTTCTTAACTATCTCTTTTGGAAAAGAAAAAGGATGCTGATATAAATGATGTGAGAATTTGTAAGAAATTAGAAACTATAAGAAAAGTCAAATTATCTGAGTTTAATGTTAATGAAGAAGGAGTTGTGAGATATGGGTCAAGACAATTTATACCATAAAATATTAAGTTAAATGAGTTGTTGGATGAGGCACATAGATAAACCTTCTCTATCCATCTTGGAAGCACAAAGATGCATTGAGATCTTTGAGAACACTATTAGTGGGACAATATTAAGAAGGATATTATGGAATATGCATAAAAATTTATTGTATGTTGTCAAGTGAAATAGGAAAGGACAAATACAAGGAGATGATGCAACCATTACCCATACCAATACAGAGATCGTAAAACATCACTATGGAATTTTTCACTGTTCTTCCAAAGACATCAAGAGTGAATAATCCTATATGGGTTGTGGTGGATCATCTTACAAATACTACACACTTATTTGCATTCAACATGCATGGATATATATCAAAGAAGTGTTAAGGCTATATGGAGTACCACTATCGATTGTATTCGATTTATATCTGATATTTACCTCCAAGTTATGGAAAAGTCTCCCATATGCTCTGAATACTCAGTTGAACTTCATCAAGGATTATCACCCTAAAAGTAATGTCCAATTAGATCGGACTATCCAAACACTTGATGAAATTTTGAGAGCATGATCAATTGACTTCAAAGGAGTATGAGACTAACCTTCCTATAATCAGGCTCTCTTACAAACAAATTTTCCACTCGAGAATCCAAACAACTCCCTATGAACACCTTTATGGAAAGAGGTGTAGAACACTAACATGTTGGGATGAAGTTGGGGAACAAAAATTTCTTGGTCTTGAAATGGTCAAGGAAATGGTGGAAAAGGTTAATACAATTCAGTTGAATATCAAGGATGCTCAAAGTTAACAGAAGATCTATGATGAAAATCATCGATGAGATGTATAGTTTGATGTCGAAGACATGGTATTCCTATATACATCTCCTTGGAATAAAGTGATGAGATTGGGGAATAAATGAAAACTTAGTTCAATATACATTGGCCCCTTTGATATCCTTGATCACATTAGAGTAGTGGCCTACCGACTAGCACTCCCACTAAACTTATCTCAAGTACCTGATGTATTACATATATACCTCTTGATAAAGTATATACCATACCCCTCAAATCTTTTGAATCCAAAGGTGGTAGTATTGGAGAATAATCTCTCATATTAATATTAACTGGTGAACATCTTAGATTATAGAGACAAAGTTCAACGAAATAAGACAATTCACCAAGACAAAGTGTTTTGGAGAAACCATAATTTTGAATAAGAAATGTGGGAATTGGAGAAAGTGATGAAACAAAGTTACCCTCATCTGTTTTAGTATTGTAAATGAAAATTTTGATAGTGAAAGTTCTTAAGGTGGTAATATTGTAACGACCTGAACTTTTATAAATCAAATTTCCCATTTTTGATTTAATTAAATTTATTATTATGTAACATAGTTATAGAAAAAACATGAACTTATTCAATTTTATATTATCGTATTTCAAAGACTGTTAATTATCATTACTCTTGATAATATTTTCATTAAATAGTTATCACATGATTAGTATAAATATAGGGTTTTAACAAATCCATTTGATAGAGACAAAGGAAGTGATGGGCACAACCAGTAGGATCATACCCTATGAAGCCCATTTATTAGAGCTTCCTATGGAGATATAATCACTAGGATTTTCCCTCGACCAATCTCAAGATGAGATCTAATAACTTAAGCATGATAAAAACCATTGATAGGATAATTTCCAACTCATCGAGATCACGGACCAAACCATACTCGCTGAACCACCCCATGAAATTCTCATTGTCACACACCTTACTCTTAGGGAGTTTGTGGGTGCATTAAATGGATATGTATTAATAACCTATAAATATTATTATGGACATTATTTTTTATTGAGTAAGGAATATATTTTCATCCTGTTATTATTACTTTATAAATGTTTTTTATTTTGATACTATAAAACAAGAATAGTATTTTTGTGTAATATTCAAATTCAAATAAGGAATATATTTTGATGAATTAATGGATTTTTGAAATAAATAATATTTTAGTAAAATATTATTATTAAATAATTTTTATTAAATATAAATGATCATATAATTTTTATAAAGTCAAATGTAATTTTTATAAGGGTTCGAAAACCGTTACTGTCAAAAAACTCAAAATTTCTTAATAAATTTCAATTTTATTTTGAAGAGTGAAAATTTACATATTTTGATAAAATTAATATTATTTTAGGAATTAGAATGTTCAAATTATCCAATAGTAAATATTTCATAATTTTCTGAGACAATTGAATTTTCATGAAAAAATTAAATACCATATAAATATACTTTGTGTATTATGACATCATAATAACCCAAAAGTGATGTAATAAAAACTAAAAATGGGATCCATGAACAAATATATGTTTTTATTTAAAATAATCTTATTTTATGGTTTTTAATTTATTTTTAAATCCATTATGAATCCTCCAAAACATATAACATATTTTAAGTTTTTAAAATCCTTTCTTTAAGAGTATGACTCACCTCTACATAAAAAACGGTATTATTTAATTAAATTTATCCCTTTTTATTATAAAATATAAAAAAATCCCATTTGGTAAAAACCATGGGAAGGTTTTTGTTTTTGATTGTTTTATTATATAAAGTCCAAAACCTAAATAATAAAGAAATATCCACTCATTTACTATATAAACTCAATCCATATATCATTTATCTTCACTAAAAATCATTTTATCACATATATAATCTTACCTCCTCTCTCTATAGTCCTCCCAAGGTGCCACCAATCCCTCAATAATCCACTCCCAAGCGTTTGGAGTCACACACTCAAGTAAGGGATCCTTTCCTTATCTTTTTTATTCAAGTTTATTTATTATCTTATGTCATCTATTTCCAATTCCAAATATGAGGATATCTATTTACATGTCCATATTAATTACCATTTTATGTAGAAATTATGAGATACCCCTTTATCTCTCATCAATACATTTTATGAATTTTTAAGTGACACTGTTATCCTGTCAAAATATCTCCATTATTTTACATGAAAAAATAATTGTGTAGTGAATACCATACCCATTTCCTATCAAGGGTGTTCACCTTTATAAAATTATACTTCTGTTAATTGGTACTTACATGTATGTGTACCATAATCCTTAATCATGGAATAAAATATGGTGATGAATGAATCCATGTTCTATGATCTATGTGGCACACTTAAGCATGATAATAAAATGAATGTGACGGGTGAGACCATAATTATATAGTGATTAAATGCATTGGGTATTGTTTAGTCTCATTAGAAGTCATTTTGGGATATGGAGTGAACCTGATTCATTAATGGGACTTATTCCATCATTATTTCTTAGCAGTTAGACTTGACCTATGTTTATGATGTAGTGTTTTAAGTTGTTTCCAAATTTCCCATGTTATGATTATCATGTTATATCATGCCTTGTTATTCATGTTTATAATTCTCACATGTTTTCTTCTCAATTGATATACCTATTCTCTAAAATGTATCAACTTATAACATGTTTATTCTCTTACTATTCTTTATATCTCACCCATTTCTTATATATTTCCTCAGGTTATCCCATGTAGTTTTAAAATCTATGGAATTTTAAAATCATGTTAAGGAAGTTTTCAATAATATTATTGTATCTCATGTTCGAGATGTTATGCTATGTAACTAATTCCCAAATATTCTAGACTTATTAACCTTATAGTTTTTATTATATGTAATTTTATTCAATAAATCATGAATTAATGTGTAATAAAGAATAGTGTTGTTATATATTATTTAAATATCTTATTAAATTTTTTATTGTTATATATATACTCAATCATGAGATCAAGAATTATGATATTGTAAAGAAAATCTTCAAATTGATTCCAATAATGTAAAACCCAAAAGTGTCATGACTTGAAGAAATTAACCATATAGAATTATCAATTGATGACTTAAATATTAAGGTGGTTACATATGAAATGTAGGTAGAGATAGAGAGATCTTTATAAAATTCATCTAAAGAGATATAATTCAAATTATTTGAGAAGAAAGGGGTTTCGAAGGCAGAATTTGATGATAATATAAGTGATGATTTATTATCACTTTTTAAAAGGAAGCCCAAAATAGGTAGTAGAAAATTTTATGGTAATTTACCTTTATCTTGTTTCCATTATGGAAATATTGGACACATCGATGCTAGATGTCTAAAGAAGTTTGATGAAAAAGAGATTGAGTTAGAATTCTCACAAAAATAAAAGAATAAATTTTTCATGACAAACCCACATAGTGTCATTGATTCTGAACAAACGTGATCAAATTAGAAATTTATGTTGAACCTAAATAGCACTATGACATAAATATGTAAAATAGTGTAATTATAGGTTTAAAAAACATGGTATGTTTGACAAGTCTTGTAACCTAGAAATTGGAACATGATAGTGTATTCCTCATGCAATTCTTACAAGTTGTATTTTAAAACTAAACATATTTAAGTAAATTCAAATGATAAAGAAGGGATCCGGATCAATTTCAAGGGGATTATGCAAATGGTACTCATAAATCTATTTTAGTATGGTCTTATAGCTTTGGTTGTGCAGGATTTTAGAATTCATTAATTTTTTTGGTTAAACAAATTGGATCTCCCTATATTGGAAACCACTGTTTGTCCTAGAGGTGCTCATAAATCTAAGCGCATAAAAATCAACTTCCAGGGTATAAATCATCACGGGATATTGAACCTTGTCTACTTAACTCCAGTTTTTTCAAGGTCTATTTTTTCAATTATTTGAATTAGTTTTATGAAAATGAATTTGAAAAACATGGGTTCTTGATATAAATTCCTAGCGAAAGGGTTTCCCAAGTTTTGATTATAGAATAAATTACGTTTAAACTACTCTAACTCCAAACCCCTAATACTAAGTGGGTTATCCATGCATGGTAATGATGATAATAAATGAATGATAAAACAACTACATAATTAGCCTATTTTTTAATAAATTCATGATTAAGGTAATTAAAATCAACCAATGCGCTTACTTGGAATAGAGAAATAGAAAGACATGGAAATTTCTATTAAAATTAGAAAGTGGAATTGAAAGTAGTAAGGTTTGGAATAAATAATTAGAAATCAATAATTAATTCGGATAAAGTTTAGAAGAAAAGTATGAACAAAAATTGAAGAGAAAATGAGAGAAACTTGTTATAGAAAAGTAAATAAAAAAAAGTAAAAAATGAGATCCTTTTTAAACATCAGAGGTGCTGAAATATAAATAGACCAAATAAAATCACGACATGTAAGGATTTCACATTGTGAGTTTTCTTTAATAAATTCTCCTCAAAACATTCACATCATGTATCAGTATTTCACATCATTTAATTGGATCATAAAATATTTTATTATTCCATATCTTCTGAGATTCATAGTGAATTCCATAGATTTTATCCAATTCATCAGGCATTGATATTATGTCTCTCACATCATTTAAAAGATTCACATCGTAAACATTATTTGGATTAGAGGATTAATGACTTCTATTACTTTCACAATATCGAGGATTTATGGATGGATGGATGGTACATGAGTTTAAACTTTCATGTCATGAGTTACTTTCACATCCTAAACTTATTCATCTAGGAAATTCAGGGCCTAAATTGGTTTCATGAATTGACCATTATTATAAATGGGGCATATATATTAGGATTATATGTTGTGAGTCAGATTCATGATGTGAATTTTATGCAATGGCTAAAATTTATATCATACCCTCATTTGAATATTGAACTCTATTTTCTATAAAACCCATCCAAAATCCAAGGTGTCGTATTATAAAACATGAAAAAATCTTATATAAATTCTTACAATGTATATATATATATATATATATATTATGTTTATAAAATTCACCCACACTAAAAAAATTTATTTTCCTAAAGTAAAAAGTACCTCAATAAGGATTCTAAAGAGAACATTTTTTAACATAAAACATGAATTACAACCAAGAAATAAAAATAAAGTGTTATAAGAAAATGGAAGTCCTCTAAAATCACCATTTCAAAGAAAATTATTCATGCCTCATAATAAATTTATTTTATTCAAATCCATTTTTCATTTGATTTCCATTTTTCAAATGTTCCTTAGATATGTATACCCATTTTTCAAGTTACCTCACCATGAATTTTCTCTCATCAATCATGGTAAAATGAAATTGGTGTTATAAACATACCTTGAAAAC
The DNA here is from genome assembly GCA_963277665.1 of Viscum album. Lineage (NCBI taxonomy): Eukaryota > Viridiplantae > Streptophyta > Magnoliopsida > Santalales > Viscaceae > Viscum > Viscum album. The sequence continues at coordinate 1,916,337,508 of OY728155.1, forward strand.
ATGTTCCTCACCATAATATTACATTGGTTCTAAAATCTACACTCCATAAATACAAACACGTGAATAATCATGAGGTATTTTCAATAAAGATCAAATGACTCTTGGGATGAAGGTAGGTGGTTAGATTATAAAAATAAAGATAAAAATAGAGGGAAAAATTTCAAGTACAAGGAATGATAATTATAAATAGTTCAATGAAATAATTATTCGATAAAGTAGCATTTCCATGCTCCCAAAAACTCAGGACATGTTCATGGATGTTTCATAAAATTGTAATGAAAGTATCATTTTTCCTTTTTTTTAAAATCATGTTTAGTACTGATATCACATTCAACACCTAACCATATATGATCTATCATAAGATTCATCAACTTGGTATTGGTGAATTTTTATCTTCCTAATATATAACATATTTTCTTCTTTTTTACTTTTTTTAAGAAACAATATAATCATAAATGATATATCATATTACCATAGACCATATCCCACATATCATATTAAAATTTGTCTCACATCTTGATAGTGAAAAACCTCTTGTGTCCACTAGTAATAATTGATCCCCCACACTTATTCATGTGAAAATCATGAAATCATAGAAATATTAGGGTTTGAAGTGATAAAATGGTCTTGTAACATGGATCATTCATAAAAAGTTAATTCATGGATTATATGAGCACAAGAAGGGTAAATATATAGGAGAATCTCAAGAAAAATGGATCAAAAAAATGACTCAATCATTTAAATGGTGTATTTTTCATCCATATATTATATAAGATTGCAATGAAAATTTTGATAGGTTTACATTCCCCAAGTATCTCTCATGAAATATGATCAAAAAACAATGGAAAAGTAGTTCAATAATCTTCTTAGGAATATAAATACATATAAAATGAGAAATCACTTAGGGCTTAGTAACCGATAATAATTCAATCCAAAAAAATTATAAAAATTTAGAATCAGAAGTAAATTACTAAACTCATTAATCATTCTAAAATTCTAAATAGAGATAAATAATATATTTTAAAAATATTCATCTAAACTTTTTCTTTTATTTACATGGTTACAATGATATTTCAAGTTAAAACATGATTTAAATTAAAAGTGAATCCTAGAATAATGAGAAAAGGAATTATTCCAAGTGTATATGCAATAAATATGATTAATCCCCCCCCTGCACACACACATTTAAAAGGAAACAGTGTATGTGCTTTATTAGGAATTGATGTGGGAGAGATAGTAGTGAAAGTACAAATAAATTTTAAATGGTAAGAATGAAATAATTTTAAAGAATCAATATCTCCATATAATAAATTTGATGCCATTGGGGAAAATTCTATATGGTGATTTTAAATTGATCCACCTCTAATAATGTAATAAACAAAATATACCTGCACTAGTGAAATGATCAGTTCACAAGATATATCCACCATGTAATCCGAAAATGTATATGTGAACACAATAGATAAAAATGGATAAAAACTCAAATATACATGCATGGAGCATAATAAAAACTAATGTCGAGAACAAATTATCGAATATAAAAACCTAGAAAAAGAAAATAAAAGACCTAATAGCCCAAATCAATAAAAAATATGAAAAATATGTGTTTACTTACATAAATTTATAACAAGGCATCGTCAACTAGATGAATAAACAATGATAAATCAATACATTCCATTATCACATCTTTCTTTTGACTCTTATAGGAACTGAAGGTTGTTTCCTTGAGATCTAGTGGTCACTTTCTGGGGTTCACCACCTCAAAAATGGGCTGATTGTGCCTCTCATGTAGCAGAAGATATATTAGTGCATCTCATGTTCCGATCTCATGAGGCAGTCCCTATGAAGAAGTTGTGTGAGAGAATACCTCATGTGAAGGCTGGTAGGTTGCCTAATATTTGAATCGAAAGTAATAATGGAGAAAGTTTATTGAGACATATCGAGATGAATGAATAAAAAATAGAAATAGTGTAAGAGAATAATTTTTAGTGAAAAATACCATATCTATTTCATTAGATAATATAAATGATATAGCTGAGATAGGGACTATAGTGATAATAAGAAAACACCCAAAAAGATCAAAAAGGGGAGGGGTATACTGGGATGTAACTGAGTCGGGTGAGAAGAATCTCTTCTAGCAGCATCAGTGGTCCCCTCCTAAACTATGGGTGGATGGATGTAACACTCTATGTAGATATTAGTGATGGTGGAAGGAGCAGGTGGATCAACCTCTAAAACATGTTTCATGGTGTTGAAAGCATGGTTGGTCACCACTAGTAAATTAAAGAGAGGATGGAGAATGGTAGGTTTCTATTCAGATATTGGATGAGTGTCTGGAAGTGAGATTAGTAAATGGAACCTCATTTTAATGTAGAAAGGAAGTACTCTTACTCCATCGAGAATGATCTATCAAAAATTACCACTAGGAAGAATTGTTAGTGAGCTCTAAATGAAACTTGACCTAGGTGGTTGTTGGTTCTATGGTGGTAGGGGTGGGTATGGATCCAGAAGCTAGTATGAAAGTAGTAGATAGTGGGTGGACAGAAGGGGTTATAACTGGATAAGATGGAGAAGTGAGAGGTAATTGGTTAGGCTTAGTGAAAGGAATGCTGAAATGAAGGTGGGTCCACCTGTAGTTCTCCAGAATACACAAGAGAATATTTTCATGTCATAGGACCACCTCCAAAACATCTGATTAAACTTGTAAGGTAGGATAATAATTGGTAGGGGAGGTATCTCAGATATAGTAGGAGGTGTGGTGGTGGAATTTGGTGGTGAGGATCGAGTATCAATAGTAGGTGGCTGGATGTTAGTTCATGTGGCTGGGGAAACGAGAGTAGGTGCATAATGAACTAGAGAATGATGAGATGCAACCTCATTAATATCCTCATTATACTTTGGAGTCCACTCATAATTCCTCTCAACCTTTCTACGAATCCTCAACTTTTAGAGAAACAAAAAATCAACTAACTGCATCAGTCCTAATGATGAAAGGGGATGATATGAGTCAAAAATTCCCAAATGATGAGCCAACTAAGTAACAAAGCTCCCACCCATAAAATTTTTATGTTCCCTCCTCACCTGTGCCCCATAATATTGGGAGAAATATCATTCCATGTTCACCCTGGGGGAACCCATGGATGAATCAAGAATTAGTACCTCGATATAGCTTACTACCCCATGTGAATCACCTATGGCCAACCAAGCATGGTCTTAATCTAAATAAAAAATTTACATAACAACACCCCTCTCCTCAGTGATATTCACCGTGTTTGGGTCATGGTAGCTCTGGGGGTCATGTGCTATCAATTACCAGATCCTCATAGTGTCTATCTTGTTCAGGTCTAGTTTCAAGGTTGAAGAGAGGCAACAAAGTTAGAAGAATAAATTCTCATCCCAACTTCAATCTCACCCGACATGAGCTCCCATGGATTTCCTCCTAATATAAATGATAAATGAATAATTTCCTGGTAAAAAGAAACAAGGAACTCAAGAAAGAGTTCCAGATATATATACTTGTGCACCTTTACTAAGAAGTGAATATTCATGTAGTTGATGAGCTCCATGAATTCCTTATCCATGAGGATCATTTGTGTAATAGAATGTTCAAGGGTCTTATTTGTTTTCATAGGACTGGAATGTAGATTATCCAATCAGACCTAAGGTTGGGGATCATCAAACTAGAGGAAGGGATGGATTTGTGACAACTAGGAATCACCCTGTGATTGGTAGGAGGAAGAGTGAGAATAGTAGGAAGCTGTTGGAGTGGTAGAGTTCAAATTTGAGGGTTGTTTTGAAGGTTATGTAGTAGGTAGTGTATGATCTAGTTCCAAACACTTGGGTGTAATAGGATCATCATGATAGTTCATTAATTTTGATGACATAATGGTGCCACCTATATTACAAACCATGTTTGGGAGGATATTAATAGAGAAAAAGAAATTGGAATGGAATTTTGGCCAAGGTGGGTTGTATAGCCAAAGGAGGATGGGGATGACATGTGATAGAGGTGGGTGTTAAGAGAGAGAAAGAGGAGCATGGGGAAGTTCGTTCGTCACCCATGAACCCGATGTTCATAAATCAAATAGGTAACCCATGAGATTAAAATTTTGAATTGACCATTCATGATCTGAATTGTGGATGACAATATTTTTTTTCAATACCAAAACACTCGTGATGTGTATTGATATCACATCATGAATTTATCCAAATATAACTCTTTGAGATATGTGCTTCTGATCAACATCTAGTGTTGCCTAACCATCTTAATATCATAAAATCTACTATAACTTATGGAACCTAACCTAGGTTTCCTCTCAATTATCACATCATTTAACATCGATATCTAGACAAACCTTGAATCAAATTAATTTTAATGAGAAAACATACCCTTATTGAAAATATTTTTGGTAGGTTTTAATTTTTTGACTATTGAATTTAAAGGGTGGTTCATCATCTCTTAAAATTTTTATCATTCCATAAGGGAAAACCTTAACATATTATAAAGTTCCACACCATCAGGATTTTAGTTTTTTTTGGAATAGCTTCATATGGTAATTGAATAACATAACTTTATCCCCCAATTTGAATATCCATTCTATGATGTGCCAGTCATTCTACTGATTTTTTTCTCCTTATAAGCCTGTTCATTTTTGTTAGCATCCATTTTTTATATCTTATAGCTCATTCATTTGCATCATTCTATATTTTTCATATTTTTTAGCATCAAATTTTAGGTTTTTAATTTCCCAGTAAAAGAGGTGCTCTATTTTTACTATTAAATGATAGGGTTTTTTTACACCAATTGGAAAGGAGTAGTATCGATGGGTGTTTTATAAGCTGTGTTGTATACCCAAAGTGATACTTCATGTTTGAGACTCCATTAATTCATATTTTTATTTAATATCTTTTCTAGAATCTTCTTTATCTCTCGATTAGATAATTCAAATTTACTATTATTTTTCGGGTGGTAAGGAGTGCCAATATTGTAGTGAATCTCATATTTCATGAGTATCCCTTTGTTGGTAGTATTAATGAAATGTGTTCCCTGGTCAATAATGAGTAATTAGGGAAATCCAAATCATAAAAAGATGTTTTTATTAATAAGTTTCAAGATTTATTTTTCTATTTCATGGGTGGTAGCTTCTAATTCTACCCACTTTGAAATGTAGTCTGCATCGACCAGGATATAAAATTTCCATGGGAATTAGATAACGGTCCCATGAAATCAATTCCCCAAATTTTGAAGATTTCAACATTTGGGGGGCGATTTTAGGGACTCTCATTATGTTTTCCAATGGTTTTTATCCACTGGCCTTGATCAAAACTTTTTACAAAACTCATTTAATCCTTATAGAATGTAGGATAGAATAGTTCACTTTATAGGATTTTATCCATAGTGGGTTTAGGTTCATGATTTTCTACATTCAGCGAAGTATGATAGAACTCTAGAACACTTTGAAGTTCATCCTCTAAAATTCAATTTCACATTAAACCATCAACACAGTGCTTAAATAATAGAATATCATCCCAGTAATAGTGTGAAGCATCAGCTAATAATTTATTCCTTCATCAAAAGGAGAGTGGATAGAATGTCCTTATGGATATATAGTTTGTGATATCAAAAAAGCGTGGTTGTTTTTGTACATTTGTATTAAATAATGTCTTATTAGGGAAATCAACTTCAATATTCATCTCTTTTTCATCCTAAACATCGAGAATCATAAGTCTTGACATATAGTCAACAATGACATTTTTAGTTCCTCATGTTTCTTTTATGATGATATAAAACTCTTATAGTAGCAGGATCCACGGTATCAGCCACATTTTGGCATCTTTTTTATTCAAAATTTATTTTTTTTCTTCATAATTAGTGTAATCTATTAAACTAGGGAGCATAATATATAACTGAAATTTATCAAAATCAAAGACTACAATCATCATCTATTTTTTGTGGTCTTATAATTTATTTTTACTTTATTTAGAGTATGTCTCATATAAGAAATTAGATGAAAGATTTATCTAACCTATTATCCTAAAACAGCACCTATAGAAAAGTCACTGGCATCACATATCAGTGAGAAGTATTTGTCTCAATCTGGTGATATGATGACAGGAGAGGCCACCAAGAAATTTTTTAGAGTATTAAAGTCCCTTTTACATTATTCACTAATATAAAATGGATTTTACTAAGATAGTAGGTGTGATGGTGGTCAAAATATTTTTGTAAATTATTTAATGAAGAGGTGATAGAATCTTCTATGGACTAGAAAACTCTTTATTCCTTTAATTATTGTCGGTTCAAATAAGTCCTTGGTTATTTTTATTTTTATTTTTGGTTTTACTTTCATGGGGCCCATTAAAATTTTATGCCTAATGGCTATGCATCCTTAGGACATTAAATGAAATTTCTCCCAGTTCAGGACTAGGAATATTTCTTCATAGCATTGAAGAACCACTTCCAAATTTCTAAGGAAAACTAGGAAGTATCCTCCATACATGGAGAATTCATCCTTGAATATTTCTAAAAATTATTCTTCTATATCATGAAATATATGTTTTATATGCCAGTTCAATGTTTCTGGTGCATTACATATCTCAAATTAAATCATTCGAAAAGAGAAGGTGTCGAAGTGACATGTTAATGTTGTCTTTGAGTAATAAACTGGGTCAAAAGTGATTTGATTATATTTAGAATATACATCAAGAAAATAATATAATTTTTTCCTAGATAATGTCTCCAGTATCTGATCCATGAATGAGAGTATAAAATAGTATTTTTGAATTGTTGTATTGATATTTCTATAGTCGACACAAACTCACCATCCAGTAATGGTTTGAGATATGATTAATTCAACTTAGTTATTTTAAATAATAGTAAATCCTCCTTTTTTTGTATAACTTTCAATGGTCACACCCACTTGATATCAAATATGTAAAATATAATTCCATCATCCAGAAGTTTCAAAACTTCATTCATAAATACTTCTTCATTAGTAGTGTGAGTCACCTTTGGGGTTGGTGTTCCAGATTAGTACCTTCTTCCAATATAATCTTGTAGGAGAAAATCATGGGTATGATCCCCTTAATATCAGCCACACCATAGGATATTAAACTTTTATAACTCTTGAATACATTTATTAAGTTCAATTATTTCACTTTATTCAAATTCAAGCTTCTGATAACTAGTAGTGCATCATTAGTTTCGAAGAACAAGTAATTTAATGTTCTAAGTAAAGGCATTAAAAATAAAATTGGTAGCTTAATTACTGATGATGTGAAATATGTAAAAGTGTCTCTCGTAAGAGTTTTAATGTAATTCACCTCCTCATATTCACTATACCCTTATTCATCAGGAGATAGAGTATCTTTCTCATCCACAATATCAATGAAATTATCATTTTCATCAGTCAAAAAAATGGCTTGAAAATAAAATGGGTCACTACTTTTCTTAGAATATTTCACTAAATCGAACACTACCTACACTTCACTAACTCTAAACATAATTATACCTTGGTTAAAATCAATCAACACCTTACCAATGGTGAGAAATGGTATCCCTAAAATTATGGGTATATCTTATTCTTCCTCCATATCTAGGATAATAAAATCAACATGAAATATAAAGTTTACAAATTTTACTAAAACATCCTTGAGAAGTCCCAAAGGATACTTGACTGATAGATCTTCAATCTGAAGATTCACTATTTTAGGTTTTAGGTATTTGATTCCTAATTTTTTTAAGACACTCATTGGAATGAGATTAATACTTTTTCCATGATTTCATAAGGCTTTTATAAAATTACACAATTTTATGGTGTAGGGAATCAAGAAATGATCAGGGTATCTCATTTTTTGTAGGATATTCCACTAAAAAACTATATATAATTCTTAATTCGATGAAATTAATCCTATTTATTCCATTTTTTGTTCTTTAGAGTGCATCACCTTTAATAACTTTTTTTATGCATGAATATGTAAAATGGATTCCACAAAGGGAATATTTATGTGGAGTTTCTTAAAATTTTCTATAAATTTATTATATTTCCACTCTATTTTTCCTTGCCTCAATATTTTTGGGAATATAATAGGGTTTCTATATGGTGGGGGTTCCATGTAGACATCTTCTTTTATAGTTTGTTCTTGTATTGAATCTTTCTCATTTTTCTTAGTTTCCAGGTTTTGTTCTTTATCAGTTTTGAGTGTGTTGTCATCACTATCTTTATTAATGATTGTCACATGTGATTTAGGTGATTCTATATTATTTTTCTTTTTTTTTTATGGCTATTGAAATTTCAGTTCTTTTCTACTATAATAGACACTATCTTTAGACTCTTCTCTCAGATATATACGATTATTACTTGTCATCCTACCTCGTAATTTATATAAAAGAGTCTAAGTAATCTTACCTACTTAGTGATAAATGTTTCATATAGAATCTATTTTATTGTGAAACCTCATATCTTGAGTATTCCTGCACTGGTCTACTTATTTAATGAATGTGGTAATCATATTCTCAAGATTTGAATGTTGATATGGGGATTATTGTGGTTACCTCGGTGGAGATTGTTGAAAGTGTTTCTGATGAAGGGGTGGAAAAAGTTTAACCCTTGTGAGAAAAGCTTGGTTTGGAAAGTGTTATTGAGTTTGAGGAGATGGGTTCTGTGGTGGGTACCCAGGTGGTCCCAGATTCTATGGGGGTGCTTGACCACTCCTCTGTTATTAGTAACCATGATTTGGTTTTTATGTTGTTGAACTGGACTTTTTTGGTAAAATGGTTACTAAAATTATTATTATTTTTGATTGTAATTAACATAATTAAAATAATTTATTTGGGTTTATTACTTTCCTACTTTAAAATCCTAGTATGGTATGGTCCTCCACACATATCAAAATATTGAATCTCCATAACAGGAGTAGTTGGTAGTAGAGGTGGGTAAGGGAGCTGAAATTTTTAGTCTATTAAGTAAGGTATTGGATTTGGGGTTCAAGATTGTTGGTTTATTCAACATGGTGAAAATTCCATCGAGGGGTCCTCAATCGCTCTGACATAGACTAGCATTGTTTGATACCTCATCTATAAATTCTAGATCAACTTCTATGGTCTTGAGCATAAGTTTTCTATAAGCAGCGGCATCTACCATAGTGTATGTGGCTATTTATAATCCCTGGTAAAATTTATAAAGCTACACCCACACATCAATTATATTATGTGGGATCTTTTGAGTAAATTTTTTGAATCTATCCCAATCCTCCCAATCTAATTAACTATCATCTTGAGAGAATTTTCATATTTTTATCCAAAGTTTCCATTTATGCATCGGTGGAAAGTACTTGTTAAGGAATTTATTTTCTAAATCATCCCAAGTAGTAAGGAATTTAGGAGCATGAATTTTATTCCTATCCCTGGATCTATCACTTAATAAGAAGGGTAATACCCTAAGACTGATGGACATGTAAGGTACACCTTCCTTTATAAAGGTTTCATAGATTTCTATAAAGTTTGAAATATGTTCATGTAGATATTTTCTCTGAATTTCACTAAATTATCCCATAATATGGATCATGTGTGTGTGTGTGTATAGGTTTTATCTAGAAATTTTTTTTCCTGGATAGGAGGCCAAACAATGTTGGAAACTACACCACTAATGGATGGAAAATTGTAATCTATAATGTTTTACTATGGAAACAAAGGTGGCACTCCTTCTTATTCATCTAGAATATATTGATCATTTTATTGGTTTGGAGAAACATTGTTGTTTTGGTCAACCATGTTTGTAAGATGGAGTGCATAAATGTACCTCTCTATTTCAGAGTTAAACTCAATAAGTTCATGATGATCTAGGATCCTTGAATGAGTTAAGTGGACTTGGTGTATTCACTAAAAGAAAAACATGGATGTGGGTTCTCATCCATGTGAAAAGTTTGTAAAAAGAAATGGGAAGGGGTAAAGAGGGTGTGAGGAAATGTCAGGTTTGGTATAAATTTCACAATGTTGAAGAAACAACCACAATTCCTTGGAAACAACGCCAAAATTTGATCATCCCATGAAACATCTTTGATTCCACACAGGTGTGATCATAATATAAATTTATATTAAACCAAACTATCACTACTACATAGGTGTAAGAAAAATTAAAAGTCCAAGGTTGAACCCATAGGAGAGATCTGGCAAGGATTATGACCTAGAAATTAAAACCTGACAGTGGATTCCTCATATGATTCTTAAAGGTAGGGTTTTAAAACTAAATAGATTTAATTAACATCGTATGATAAAGAATGGATAGTGATAAATTTCATGGAGATTATGAAAAGGGTATTCCTAAATAAATATTGGGATATTCCTATGGATTAGGCTGTGATGTAGCTCAGAATTTAGAAATTTGTTTTGGTCAAACCAATTAGACCTTCCTAGATCGGCAACCACTCTTTGGTTGGGAGTGGTTCATCATGCTAGGTACATAAATCTCAACTTCAAGTATAGAAAGCATCATAGGCTATTGGTACCAGTCTTATTAACTCCAATTAGGTTGGGGTCCTTACATTATAATTCCCAAAATTAGGGTTATGAAAAATAATATGATAAACATGAGTTCTTAATCCTAATTCCTAACCAATAGGTTACCCAAGTTTTTTATTTAAGAATTCATTAGGTTTACACTACCCCTACTCTCAAACCCTAACCCTAAGACTGTTTTCTATGCATACTAATAATTATATTAAACAAATGAGAATTAAGCAACATGATTGGAATATTTATTAATAAATTAACAATTAAATATAGAAATATAAACTAATTCACTTAATTGGAATATAGAAATGGAAATGCAAGGAAATTGTTATTGAAAGAATAAATTGGAATTGAAATTAGCAGGGTTCAAAACAAAGAACGAGAAATCAATAATTCCTTCGTACAAAGTGCAGTATAAAAATATGAATAAAAATTAAAGAGAAAATGGGAGAAACAAGGTTTAGAAATGTACATAAAAGAAATGTAAAAAGGATATCCTTTTAAAACATCAAAGTTTCATGAATATAAATAGAAATGATCATCTCACGATGTGTAAGGATTTAACATCCTGAGTTGTCTATAATTACATCTCCTTAAGACTGTAACTTCGTGTATTGGTATTTCATGTTGTGTAATGTGATCTTAAAATATTAAATTATTCCATATCTTCTTAACTTCATGGTGAATTTCATGAAATGTATCCAATTTTTCAGGCATCAATATTAATTATTTCACACCATGTAAAATATTCACATCCTAAATTTTCTTTGGCTTAATGGATTTTTGACTTATATTGAATTCATGGGATCAAAGATCTATTGAGGTATGGTTGGTATGGAATTAAACACTTTCATGTTGTGAATAAATTTTTCATCCTAAACTTCTCCATCCAGTACATTCACGACCTGAATTGGTTTCATAGCTTGACCTTCAGTCTTTAGGGGGGCTATACCTGAGGATTACACTTCATGAGTCAGATTCATGACATGAATTGAATGTAATTTATAAAATTTATAGAAGTACATCATTTGAATGTTGAACTCTATTCACTGCAAAAACTATCCAAAATACAAGGCATCATATTATAAAACATAAAAAAAATAATATATAAATGCATCTAATATATATATATATACATATATATTAAGCTTATCATATCTTCATAAGGAATTTCAATTTTTGGAATTCAATTGGTAAGATGTTTCATATAAAGGATTTTTTTAGAAAATGGGAAGAAGATGTTATGAAATATAAAATAGAAGATATTGAAACTATTTTTATCTCAAATATAAATGATGTAATAATGGATATTATGAAGAAATATAAATCTAAAGAAGAAAATTAAGGTCAAACAAATGGTTTTTTATTTCCATGTGGAATTGAAAGAATATATTAAGGAACTTGATTAATAGATAAATAATATCATTAAAATCAGAGGTTGGTTTAAAGAGTATTCAAGTTATGTGGATGAGATAGAAGTAAAAGATGATCTTCTTGAAAAGGTAGTAGAAGACTGTGAAAATAATTAATTAAAACCTAAATAATTTGAGAATTACAAATTAAATATTGAGTAACAAACCATGATCATTGATGATCTCAATATGTCTATCAGTTGAATGTTATTAAAATCAAAACACTCCAGGGGTAATCCATATCCTTGTGAAATAATCATGAATCAGAGAGTAAAATATATAGTTTATAGAAGGATATTTAGTTTGAAAAATTATCAGATGAAGTTTTGAAAGAAAGGTAAAATCGAGGCATAAAAACTTTAGAGGAATTTTTTAGTGCTTGAAGAATAAATTTTATGGGTAAAATTGTCGTGGTAATGAGGCTAGTACATCAAAAAAAATTTGACCAATGTAAAGATAAAATGAGAGAAAAATAAATAGAAAAGTTCTAAACCATTGAGAACTTACCAATAATAAATGATATATTCAAAAGTATGAGATTTATAGAGAAATGATTGAAAATGATATTTCCATTATTGAAGTATTAGTTTTGTGGTTTTCGAGGCCACATTATTTCCTATTATAGTGAAACCAAAATTTATTTAAGAGTATAATCTATTAGAAGTTGGTAAAGGGGATTTGTAATGTATCCTTTAAATTAGAATAGAAATTTATTTTATAGTTAATATTTTAATTTCTCATATTTTTCACATAAATTATTAAATTACTGGAAGAGAATAGGAAAATTGTCTTATGTAATTCAAAGGAAATGGATATAAGATGATCCAATTCAATTCCATATAAAAACTAGTTTTCTCCTTTTAATGAAGAATAATTTTATTTGACTAATTACACTGAAGAAAATGAGAATAGATCAACAAAAGTCTCATATTTCTTTGAAAATATCTTTGTTATGGAAAGATAAAAATATTGAGAAGGAAATTTTATATGAAATTTGATTTAAAGAATCAAAGAATATTATCAATTAGATTTTTAATATTGTTTTTCATCTCATATGATAGGTAATATGAATCTATTAAATAATATAAAGGATAGAGTTGGTGAAATAGTGAATTTCAGAAATGGTGGAGAATTAAAGATTAAAGCTAATGGAAATTCCTGGTTTTCAAGAGTTAAATTGAGGAATAATTAAGTCCCCCATCATAGTTTATTTAGTGTTGATCAGATTTAAAACTTAGGATTTGAAATTTCATTCAATTAAAAATGATGTAGTATTAAAGGTAAGGTTTGAAATTATCTTATGAATGATTGGAGTATAAATGGAAATAAATATAAGGTAGATAGAAAAAATAATACTTGATTTATAATAGTTTAAGAATAAAATATATTGTTTCATTGAATTCTAGGCCACATTAATCAAAAACTTATGCACAACTTTCCTAAATCAGAACTACAGTGGATATTCCTAACTTGAATTGAGATTTAAAAAATATTTGTAACACTTTTATGTGAGAAAAGATTGTTCAAAACTTGTATCCACAAAAGAATAAGTGGGTATAATTTTTACTAAATCTGTTCCACATGAACATATTTGGTCTAGGTAGTAGAACTAATAGTGATAATTACATGTTATCCTAGCACTGTTTCACAATGACTTAATAGGGGTAAATTGAGTTATTTAATTTCACAAAAAATTAAACCCTACCTATTCTTAAGTAATTAAATTTATCCTTTTCTTTAATTAGTTGTGTGGTTTAATAAAAATAAAAATAAAGAGTACGATTTGATTCATTTTTATAGTGTTTTGAGCTATAAGAACATCCACAAGTCTACTCCACTAACACTCGATGTAATATTTGGTGATTTTTATTCTAATCTTTTTTCTAGGTATTTCATCGCTAAGTGCAAGGAATTATTACATGTTACAATGGTGTTCAGATATTTTTCTAGTATCTCCCTTTTTAGGACTAACTATCAGTATTTTTCCCACACTCAGTTTAAGGACAATTTATTTTACACTAGAAAAGAAAATATATAGAAATGAAACTCCATATTAGTGCCTAGTTTCCAGTAATAACTGATAGGTGATGGAATCACTTTCATTGGACGAATAGGTCTCCAAAGTATAGCTTTAAAAGAAATCTTTGATAATACTAATAATTTTATTATTATCACAACAGAATCATGCTTATTTTTATTTCTATCTATGAAAAAAAATTGAGTGTACATAATGCAAGAAGATCTCGATTCATGGAAAGAAAATTCTGACACTTTATTTTTTCTTGTAAATTTCATGTATTCAATATCTCATGTTTTAAATGTTGATTATTTATCTTTTTTGGTTGAGAGAAAATAAATATAATATTATATAATTAATTCCATAAAAATGGCCTTTAAAATACTCCATGAAAATAGATATCTAACTATTTTTTTAGTAGTTTTGGTCTTTTTAAAAAATAGAAAAACTGTTAAACTCAGTCAAGTCTTCTTAAAAAGATTCTTCCAGTTAAATAATAAATAATTTGTGATTTTATCCTAAAAATATACAACAGTTGAGTTTTCTAAGAAATTATTTGAAATTTTAATTTCAAATTTGTTAATTCATTTAATAATAGTCATCTATTACAACTCCATAAGGATCATTTTTTATATCTGTAAGGATAATTTATTCTACCTTTGTAAGTGTCACTTCCACTACCTCTGAGAGGATCATTTTCTTTACCTATATAATTAAAATATTTTCTACCTCTATAAGATTCATTTTCACTACCTATATAAGGATAAATTATAGTACTTCATAAGATTCAATCTCTATTTTCATAAGGATCAAGTCAATTCTATAAATATGAGTACTTAGTAAAATTTATAATCCTATATACCCCCATAAGAGTCATCCCAATCTCCATAAGGATAGTTCATATCATTATAAGGATCATTTGATACAATGTAAGGATCATTTGATACTTTTTAAGGATTATTTCATACTTAATAAATTATCCAACTTCATAAGTATCATTCTGAGCTATGTAAGGATCATTCTAAGAAACATAAGGATGATTTGATACTAAAGGAATTCCTTCAAATGCGATTATAACCAACATAGAATAATAACTCAAAATATGAAAACAACTTAATGAAACATTAATTTATATCCTAAAATCAACAAAAATTAAACTCATTAGTAATATAAATAGGGATATTTTTAGCATAAAAAACTTATGATAGATTTAGATATATTATAACAACATCACTTTGTCCAACACTTCATCTTATTTATTAATGAATATAGTTGATAGGATGTTCTATGTTTATGTGATCGAAGAGGGAAGTGTTGGATTGAATAAAAATATTTTTAAGAAAAGACAAAAAATAAACTGAAATAACTATAAATATTGTGATATCAAACAATAGAATAGAGTATACATCCTATGCATTTGAAATTACCTTTAAAATCATAGTATTAAACATGAAGTAGCTTTAGTGAGAAATCCCCCAATACAATGGGGTTGTGAAAGAATAAATAGTATTGTAAACAATATGGGGAATAAATTGTTGAGAGAAAGTGTCCTCTCACATCACTACTATAAATAAGTGGTGTGAGTGGTTGTGTATACTCAAAATATATCATGACTCATTTCACAAGTAGTGAAGACTCCATTAAAAATTTGGAATGTATGTAATTCCCCAATATGGAATCTTAAAGTGTTTGAAATAAAATTATTCATTAAAAATAAATATTGTAATTAGGTTAAATATTGTGATGCATAAGATAAAGGTGTATTTTTAAGATACACATCAAATACTAAGGCATATAAATGTTTCAAAAAAAGGCTCAACAAGATTTATGAGAGAAGTTATGTAAAGGAGGTTGAGTATAAATCCAAAGAAAATTATTTAAATATTATTCCTATAGAGGTGTTTAAAAATGATGAAGAGATAAATACAGATTTATTAGTATCTCAAAATATTTATATTTATGGTTATTTTAAAGTTTAATTAGAAAAATAAATAGGCGAAGAAGATAGTCAATATGTGACTTAATCAAGAAGGAAAAGAGTTCAAGTTAATCAGAGCAATATTATTAGAGATAAATACACTCCGACATATAATCCCAGAATTTGGAGGATGAAGCACACTTATCTATTATTGTAGATAAACTTTACTCTTTTGAAGAAGAAACAAAGAAAATATCAAGGGTGAAATCCATGAATAAAGATTTGGACCAAGAAACAATGAACCAAACATGGGTGCTTGTGGATAGACCAAGAAATCATAATGTGATTGGTATGAAATGGGTCTTCAAAACATGATTTATGATCATGGAATAGTGTTACATAATAAATCAAGGATAGTATGTAAAGGATACCTATAAGTTAAAGTAGTTTATTTCGAAGAAAAAATTTCTCTAGTTGAAATAATAGAATCTATTAGACTATTTATAGTAGTGGTTCTTCAGAGAAAGTTTAACATCTTTTAAATGGATGTGAAGATAATATTTTTTAATGGGATTCTTAATGAAGAAGTTTGTATCAAAAAATTTGTATCATTTATTATTAGAAATTATTATTCTAGGGTGTGCATATTGAAAAGGGATCGTATGGCCTAAATAAAACACCATTTTCTTAGTATGTATGACTAAATAATTATCTCATAAATATGGAGTTAAAAAGAGGAGGGTATTATCACAATATTTATGTGAAAATTTAAGGTGAGGAATAGTTTATGGTGATGTTGTATGTGGATCATATCTTAATCATAGGTAGTAAGAAAATTTTATTTGAAATTGTTTCTAAATTAATGAGTTGTGAGTTCGAGATTTCAATTATTGGGGAGTTGATATATTTTATTGGGATGTAATTTTATCAATATAAAGGGATTACAATAATCTCATAGGTGAATTATGAAATTGAAGTTCTATAGAAGCTCAAAATAGAAGTTTGAAAACTTTTTTCATCTCCAAGAGTAGTTGGAAAAGAACTTTGAAAATAAGAGGAAATAACGGGAGGAGTCTCAACTTGATATAGAATAATTATTTTAAGTTTACTCTTTATTATAGACACTAGACCTAATATATTCTATAAAAATGTTTGTTATTAGGATTTCAAAGTTTTCTAAAGTAAAAAAATATTTTTGTAGTGAAGAGGATTCTGAAGTATATTCAGGGAACATTGAATAATGATTTGGTATTACAAGCTGGATAAGATCTATATTTTTCATCTTTTTTAGGTGTATCCTAGTCTGGTGATATTAGGGATAGAAAATACATAATAAATAGAGCCTTTTCATTGTATAGGAAGGTGTGTTGCACATCAAGTTTCTAGAATCAAAGTAAAATATGGGTAGGTGATCATAGAGACAACTATTGTGAAAGGATTTTTCTCCTATATATGATTCATTCCATGGTATTTACACTAACATTCCATGGTTGGTATTATGTGGTCCTCGATATAATAATTTTGATCAGAGACTATTCCATAGTGTTCAAAAACTAGAGGTTACAAATAGTTTTTTGATTTGGAATTTTTTTAATAATTTGATATTTATATATCATATTTCAATAGATCTTATAGATATCAATGTTCTGGGTAAACATGAAAATGAATCAATGGTTGGTTTTGATGAAGATAAATTCAGTGGTTGATTAGGATTTTAATTTTTAATTTTTAATTAAACAATTACATGGATATATTGGATTGGATATATAGATGAAAACTAGTATATAGAATATAGGTATTTTGAATATCTGGTTGATGAGAAGGAGTGTAAACTAGCAATGTAATTTATTAAAGATCTATAATTTTGTAGTGAAGTTTGATTGAAAAGGATTACATTGCATATTGGTCATATAAAAATGAGTTGGTGTGCACATCATTGAAGATCTGTAATATAAGAACAAAGCATCATAGATAACATCCATTGTTTTATGGTGTTTTATATATGATTTATATCTTTATGAGTTTCACCTACATGTCAATTTTATCTTTGTAACCATTTTCAAAGTAGTGAGTGGAAGGTAGGAATAGGGAATGGACCTTAGATAATTAGTGAGGATGCCCAAAATCTTGTAATAATATACTAGTAAAGTAGTGGTTAATTAAAATATCAACAAATCATTGATATATTCTCCTTAAATATATCCCATTATGGGTGAACCAAGAAAATTAATTTTCCCCATTGATATTTTTTGTTTCTTCATTTGATTGTGACTATAACATAGATTCAATGTTTATTTTCTAACTTAAATACAAGAACCAATTTTATTTAGATATAAGATTCCTTTTATAAGACACCCTAATTCCCTAACCTCTTATAATGTATAGTGGGACAACAAGTTACAACATATTCTTATCATGAATTACGATATCATGTATCATAAAACAATATATATCTCAAAACATGTATCATTTATTACAATGTCCCATTTTGTAAGGATATTTATAGTTCATTACTATATCTTTTTCTAAGGTATATAATATGAAAATCATACGATATTAGGCACTATTCATTTTTCAAACAATATTTCAAGAATAAAGAAGCATGGTGAATATTTGATACCAATTATGGGTTTCTATAGATAAAAAACAATTTTTCATCACAATGAAATTCAATAGAAACCTTATTCTCAATATCAATATACTAGGTAAAATTTAAATCATGTATAAACTATAAATGAAGAATATTATGTACCTTAAATTATATATGGATGTCATTATTATCTTTAATTATATTTTTAATGAATATACCTAAGATATGTTTGATAGAATCCTTTATCTATGGTGTATCCAACTTATAAATATGAACCACCCAGTGCTTTGGGGGAATTAACCATAACACCCACAATATTCTAGTACCTCTCGATGGCTAAGGAATATACAAGAAGATAGGTTCAATAAAACATTCTAGAAATAATATGAGGTTAGGTAGTATTGAATGAACACTATTTAATTGTGACTAACTTTTTATATACCCCTCATGGATTCTCCCTAAGTGATCATAAATTTAATCCTACAGTAAAAAACATATTAGTAATGCATGAGGTTACAAACTATTTATAACTACATTGCTGATTCAATTCATAATGTTTCATGATATAAAATGTCATAAATGATGATATATAGCATGAAATATTTGAATGTTAATGTTTAATAATTTATTATACATGTTGATTATATGATGTGATTAAGTAATATCATAACATTTATGAGATTTTTAATGTCATACGCTATCACATAGCTTAAAGGAAGTGGTGTGGTATCTCTATATCACTCCATAAAATATCCCCAATTGAGGCATAAAATATGTCTTAGTTATTCTAATGTATTACACTATGATATATATATATATATATTAGCACAAACAATGTATCATAAACACATATTATCCATTTATGTATTTAAGACATATTTCCACCAGGTCATAGTTGGAGTACTAGTTCAAGGAGGAGTATTATCTGATGATGCTGAGTATGGTATGAGTTCAAGATCTGTTAGACCATCAGTGAGGCAGAATTACTATGTAATATTATTCATTGAGGTTCATATACCTCATGAGGTACTCCTTGGACATGATTCATGATGGATTCCAATAGGATAAAAAGTTTTCATGTGGGTTCTAGAGTAAGATTCGAGCTAGGTTTTTACCAGTATGTATCCCCATAGACACCAATATTTTTGAGAGAGCGCTTTTTATTGAAATTTTACTTCAATAGATGCATCTATGCATTGTGGTGGGTTTTATTCTCACTAAGGTAGATTCGTTAGCATTATTCATCCAATGATAAACATTAAAATCTCATCATCAAAGGCAATGGAATTTGTAATCTTTGTCTATGTGATCAGTGGTAGAGGGATCCTGCATGGGGGTCCAACCATCAGGGGGGAGGTATTTTCTATGTCTATAGAGGAAAATGAAATATGTATTGAGATTTCCAAACTTGTTGTACAAATGAGGGATGTTAGGATGGAACCATGGATTAACCACTATAATAGAGGTAGTGACAAGATTAAGGGAATCCTCATTATGGTTAGGGTTTCCCTCTAGGATATGGTTTCAATAGAATAGTAGGTGGAATAGCTAGACGATATGGAGATGTTAGATATTTAAATCCACTCCCACAACCCCCTCCCGGTGGTCCATTCTAGGCATAGGGTGTTCGTGTCCAAGGCCATGGGTAATTGCATGTTGTTTAGGGATTGGATTAAGAGGAACTTGAAATGGATTAAGGTATAATGTGTTCCTTTTTTATATTCGCACTCATACTCATCATCACTAGTGTGGGCCATTATTTTCTTATTTAATCTATCATTTTTTAGTTACTAATTTTATTAAATCCCCTAGATCAGTGCCTTTATCTAGAGACTCATACTGGAGGAGATCATCCTCTAACCCACATTTTCCACTTGTATGAGATTGGCCTAGGAAGAGAGAGGTTTTCTTAGGATTTTATCATAGAAGAGATGAGGATTTATAACATTGTCCTTATAATGGTATAGTTCTCTATAATACATTGTGATCTAGATTGTTATTTCCAAAAGGTGATTTGTAGTCGAGTAGATAATGAAGTTTCCCAGTCAAGATTCAAGTATCACTGAGAGGGGGAGGGGGTGAATCAGTGATATCATTTTCTTTTATGTGTCCTTAAAAATGAAACAACATTTTCCTCTGGTTAAATATTTATTTTCCTAATGAAAACAATCCAAACACACATCCATAAGAACACAAGAATTTAGGAGGTTCACTACTCAACGGGAGTGGCTACATCCTTGGTATTATTTTAAAATAATCCAATACCACACAATCAACTAGAAAACAATTCTTTTGAGTGGAATATAATGAGTAGTATATTCCATTTCAATCATGTAGAAATTTTAAAAAAATAAAATAGTGTGTGTGATTCTTCTAGCATGAAATGATGCAATACAATGTTTTAGTGCTTCTTGATCAACTTTCACAATTTGATCTTCGAAAACAATTATTCTCTTTCCTACCCAGAAGGTTGTAAGAACTTCCTACAGTCCTCCATGAAATTTAATGCTTCCTTCATGAACAACCTATATCCTCCATGAACTGAGTTACATCACATGACAAGTGTTCTTTGCAGACATCCTTCTTTTTCTATGTACTGCCTCTACTTTGCAGACAATAATTTCTCTGTGTACTGTTCATGCTCGACGGACCACCCCTGCTCTACGGACGACCTTTTCTTAATGAGATTCCAATACCTCACATACCCTTTTCCTTTTTAGGCTATCAAGCCCCCAAAACTTCTTTTGAAAACTCTCCCCATGAACTTTTTCCATCAGGGAAATGATCCCCTGTGAACTACTTCCTCCTCTAAGAAAACTATCCTTCGTGAACTACTTTTATTCGTGGAATTATCATTTGAGAACTACTTCAGAATTCTGCAATTTATTCCCATAGATATGATCTATTATTATAAAATTCCCTCTAACATAATGATGTTATTAGGATCCTGTATATAGGAAAATAAATCAACAAATTCCTCTAATCTGATTTACCAAAAATTTCTTTGTGGGATGGCCTTCACTGCGAACTATGCTCCTCCCACGAACCGTTTTTATCTCATTAGTCCACATAGCACACTTATTTCCTCAAGGAAGACAATTCCATCCATAAATATATCACCACATCTTAGCTGCAAATGATAGCCTTCGCTGCGAACTTCAAGCCTCCCGCTAGCTATGATCGTCTCGCAAACCATTTTCCCTAAGTTGTCCATGTAGCGCGCTTCGCAGTCTATATAGCACTACTATGTGGAACTTCTTGCTTTGTCAATTTTTAATCACCATTTCATATACCATTTATTCCATCCACGAACTTTTCTTTATGGTCCATGAAATTTACATTGAATAAATCCTTACTTTTCCAAAAAAACTCCTGATTTTTAGGCCCACAAATTTGGAAAACACTGGGAAATGACGCCACCTTAAAAATCAGTTTCAGCAATACTAACCATACTGATTCATGGTAATATTCTTTTAATGAAGGCCTTATCTATCATTATTTCTAACCTTTGATCGATCATATTTTTCATCATCAAATTTTTTGAGGAAAGTAGTGAAACTTACCTATCTTCCAACAACATCTTTCTTTCCAATCAAACCTGAATACGATTGGCAACACCTTTACTCACCATTTCCTTAATAAGGATTGCATCACAAGTTCCCCAAACAACTTATGATATTTTTAAAATACATATTATAAAATTATTATCATATTTACAATATCTTTTACAAAGTTAATTGATTTATCCTTTTTTAAAACAAAAGACAACACTCTTGAAAACAACCTTTGATTACATCCAAAAACTTATCCATAAAAATTATTCCCAATAGATAATTCCAAGTTATCCTTCACTAGTGTGTGTGGACTTTATGTGGAGAAATAAAAACCAAACCTCATGAAGTTAAATCAAATTAATCATCACTTATAAATGTTGGCCTCATGAACTATATATATTTCATAGGATCATCTTTATACTATAGTGGATGGGTATATAGATATATTTCAAAATGATTTAATAGGGTTTCTTTCTTATTGGTAAATCAATTTTATCATTGTCCTACATTAGGATACCTTGTTTATATCTTATAAATCTTATTATATGTCCATACCTAAGCTTAAGGAGCTGAAGGTACGGTTGGAGGAACTCTTAAATAAAGGTTTTATTGAACCTAGTGTGTCCCCATGAGCATCTCCATTTTTATTATCCAAGAAGGTGGATAGGTGTTTGAAAATTTTTATTAACTATCGTCACCTAAAATTTGTGATATTAAAGAAAAAATACCTTTTACTATAAATCAATAACCTTTTTGACAAGTTGAAGATGATGAAGTGGTTCTCAAAAATTAACCTTGGGTCTAGGTATCATAAGCTTTGGGTATATGAATAATATATCTTGAATATAGTGTTTATATATATTTTTTTGGACACAATGAGTTAAAATAATTCTATTAAGAGTAATAAATACCCCTATAGTGTTCAGGAGACTCATAAACTAGATCTTCCAGTGATTTTTGCACTCACTCATAATGGTATTCATCAAAAACATCCTCATGTATTCTATGTCAAGGGGTGATAATGTAGAGTATCTAAGTATTTTCCCATACTTTCTTTTAGAGCATCAACTCTAAAGTAAACCCTCGAAGTTAAAGTTCTAGATTCATGAAGTTCATTTCTTAAGGAATTTCATATTAAAGGGTATAGTTATATTAAACCCTAAAAATATTATGGTCATAATGGATTAGGATCCACCCAAAACTGTGTTTGAGGTGCATAGTTTTCTTAGATTTCATGGATATTATTGGATATTCAATATGGACTTATCTAGGATTATAGTACTCATGAAATACCTTAACTAAAAGGGGTAGAAATTCATTTTTCTTATGAATTGTTAGAGGGATTTTGAAGAGGTGAAGTATATTTTGACTAGTGATCCTATGTTGCAACCATAAGATGAAGGATTTCAG
The DNA here is from genome assembly GCA_963277665.1 of Viscum album. NCBI lineage: Eukaryota > Viridiplantae > Streptophyta > Magnoliopsida > Santalales > Viscaceae > Viscum > Viscum album. The sequence goes on from OY728155.1 coordinate 1,916,360,919, forward strand.
TACATGGTGTTTGGTAATTCATCTATATTTGGGATTGGTTGTGTTATTATTTAGAAGCAGGTGGTGATTTCATATGGTTCTAGGTAGCTAAAACCCCACCATCATAATCTTTAAACCTAGGATTAGGAGATTGAAATGGTAGTGTTTTCCTTAGATACCTAGAGATGATAAATTCTTGGTGTGAAATTTTTAGTTTACACAAATTATAATAGTCTCAATTATATTTTCTCATTGAAAGATCTTAACTTGAGGAAAAGGAAATGGTTATAGTTATTTTAGGACTACAACTTTGAGATACTCTATATTTAGGAAAGGTGAATATGGAGGTTAATACCCTTAGTAATATAACTCTTTCTCATTTAGTGTAAGAGATAATAGAGCATCTATCCTCAATAGAGTTAACCTTGGTAGAATAAATAGATGTTTCTTACTTTTGATAAATGGAAGTATCTCCCAAAGGTTTTCCTCTAGTGAGTGAGGGATATATTAGAGATATAGATTGTGAGGTTTTTTGGACTAGATATTTTGAAGAGTTGTACCTGAATGATTCTCAAAAGGTAGGGAGAATGTCATCCTTATTCAAGGGAAGAAAGTGGATCTAGTTTGGTTGTGTGAAGATGTGATAATAATGTCTTATACCTCCTGATTAGTAGTTCATCATATTTTGAAAAGTATTAAACAATATTCTAACCATCAATTTTTTTGGTTGAGTATAAATAAGTGTATTGTGAAGTTTGTTTTTTTGTGCCTCACCTGTCAGCAAGTGAAGGTTGAGAACCAGGTTCCAGTCATTTTGATTCAAATACTTTATGCTCTAGAGTAAAATTGGTATAGTATATTGATATATTTGGTGACTAGGATTCCAAATTTAGTGAATTGACATGATGTTTTTTGGGTGATTATTGACTGACTAAAAGGGTTCAGTGGAGATTTTTGGATTCCTCACCTATCAAAAAGTGAAGGTTGAGAACCAAGTTCCAATCAGTTTGATTCAAATACATTGTGCTCTAGAGTAAAAGGGTTCAATGGAGACTTTTTGGATGCCTAAATATAGATGATATTATGAATTTTCACAATTTTTCTTCAATGATCATATCCATATATGATTCTTGATTCATATCCTAGTTTTTTAGGAGATTATAAGAGGGATTCATAACTAATTTATGGTTGAGTATAGCATTAATCCCCCAAACAGATAGATCAAAATAGAGAGCCTGTAGAGACCCGAATCTTGACGTACATAGACTTTACATTACTTTTGCGGAATACTTAGTACATAACAAAAACACACACACACAAGGATCGTAATAGTTTAGTGTCTTTGGAAACTCGGAACGTAATCTTCTAATCGTGGTGAAAGATCTTCAATATCTCCCATAAAGATCTTACCTTTTTTTACCTAAAATCTTTATTTATATCCTGGGGAAAAGAAAACATAAAAGGGTGAGCTCAAATTCTCAGTAAGGGTATACAAAAGAAAAATCAATGACATCATATTCCTAAGAACATAACTTTTGGAAATCTTAACCTGCAAAAGAGAGCATAATTTCATAACATGGGATAAATCATAGTAGTGAAATGAAATCCCAATAATCATAACTTAAAACATCAAACTTTGTGGAATACACACATAATCATAGAGAATCATTTCTTGTTAGTCAAGACTCATTGCCAAGACTATCTTAGTGGACAAAGTCCCTTTCTGAATCGAGTAACCCTCGTTTCAGTCCTGTTTCACTGAACCGGTATAACCTACCATTTCAGCCATGTCTATCTCATGAGATGTAAAATCTTTACCCAATGCATTGGAGGGAGATATAGGTCCCACCCATCTTATAATGAATCCTTTCTTATGTGTGCCACATAATCATAAATCATACATCATCGCATAACACATGTAACAAAAATGGGATTCTTGAAACATCATGACATCATAAAACAATTCATATAAGATAAAGGAATTCATAAAAATATTTCCATCACAACATAATAAAATCCATGTAATAATAGGGATAAAAACAGAACCCTTTTATTATCTTAGATGGAAAATAATTTTGATAAAACATTTGAACTCCATTCTTAAGGAAAATATCCTTTCTACTTCAAAAAAACACTTTTCTTTTCTTAACATGTCATACAATTATAAACTAAAAGAAGTTGATTAAAAATAAACTTTGAAAACATGTAAAGTAAGATTCTTTGAAATAAAGTTTTAATAATACATTCATGCTGTATAAGTTAAAAAAAACATTCTTCGTGTACTTTTGTCGGAAAAGTCAAAAAAAGTACCTCGTACGAAAAACGTCAAAAGATTCCTTTCATACATTTTACTAAAACTCACCGAAGGGTAAAATAGGATATAAACTATTGTAGAAGGATTGAAATAATATTACATATTTATGAAACATGGATGTGGATGATAAAATACACCCCAGTAAATACTTATGAATAAACAATCTCGGATAAAAATGAGATTGTGATATTTCCCTTACCTTAGGTCCGATTTGCTTTGTAAGTGTCCGAACCTCCTCTTCTTTGGAACGCCTCTTTGAATCCTCCACTTAGGAAACTAAGATTGGTCTTTGAAGAAGACCATGACCTATAGGATCATACTAGGGAAGTGGAGAAGGGATTTTAGCAGGGGTTGGCCGAGCTTGAGTGCTCAATTTGGTGTGAGGAGGAGGGGGAGGAGGTGCCCTTTTATAAGGGAGGAGAGGGGCACCCTAGGAATATCTCAAAATATTATTTTATATTAAAGTCAAAATCGGTTTATAATGGTTCCAAAGGGTCTTATTTAGAAGATAAAGTGGGGATGGGTCGAAATCCTATCAACCAATAGGATTTAGACAAGTTTAGGGTATTATTTTAACCTTATCAATTAGATTTAACTCTAAGTTAAATAATTTAACTTTTACCGTGTCTTTTTGTTTTCTTTTAATATATGGTTAATACAATTACTATAACATGCCAAACGAACCCCAAATTGTTTATTATTAATATATATATCCTTATCTAAGTCATTTTTCCGAACCTTAGATTTTTTGGAATAAAATAACAATTAATAATATAATGTTTGATTTAAAAACTATTTTGTGTCAATTTTGACACTATTTGATATATGATTTTTGTGAAAGTCATAACAGAATTATATGTTCGAACCAAGTTGATTAAATCAACACTAATATATCATAGTAACCTAGAAAATTAGTGTAATTCATAAAAAGTCTCAAATTACATTTATTTTGGTGTTTATAACATCAATTATGTCAATATTTCATAAATAAGATAATTACTGCATCATCTTTGTGTCATAAATAAATTAAATTATTTGATGTCTAAAAATTACAAATAAAATACCATTATGTAGGAAATCGTTTTAGATTTCTAATGAATATTTACAATCGAATTTATCTTATGTAAAACCCTATATTAAAAATGTTTTAGTAAATAAACTTTGATTTTAACTCTTTTAACTCTTCTTTGAATTAAATAATAATAAATGTCCTAATCTAATCCAAGTAGGCCTAAATGATAATATTTTACACTTAAGGTTGTTTTTGGTCGAGATACACTTGTCCAATAGAATTAGGACATGTGTTAGGGTAATATTAATATCATTCTTACCCTTAATTACCCTATTTACTTTTAACCGTGGTAAATAAAAGTAAAAAGTTACTATTCACCAAAAAATATTTTCATCTCATTGAACCACATTTTACTTACTGACATCAACCGTGTCTCTCGGATTTTTGAAATTCCATTCACAGAAGCGGTAAAATTAAGTTTTATGAAAAATTCAGTTTTTTAACTACCACTTAGTAGTTTTACTATTCATCAAAAATTGATGTTTTTCAGAACAATTCCCAAATTTCATCCTAAGCTATATTTCATATTCCGAATTCAAAAATGAAGTCTATTTTACCAAATTCATAACATAGAAGTTGCATTAATTAATTTTATAATTAAATCCCGCTGTTAAAACAAATAGCATGTTTTTAAGAAACAATATCTATCAAAAGATTGACACTTGATTATGTCTGGTTTAAATGTGAAATTACAACCAATGACCAACATTGTATTAAATTGTAAAAATATATTCTAAATATACTTTAAAACCACTCAAATTAATAATTTATCACTATTAATTATTTCGATTAAAAAGTTGTTTTTAATTAAAATTTAGTAATTTTCACTATTCATCAGAATATGAAAGTTATCCGAAAAGTACCAAAATTTCACCCTAAGCTAATTTCGATATTCCGAATCCAAAAATGAAATCCATTTTGAAAAATAAAATTTACAAAATTTCAAAAAGTGGTTATTACTATTCATAACGGCTAGTTTTAATAACATTTTAATAGCATATCGCTGTTTAGTGAAACTCGTTATTGCGTACTATACACGCTATCGAGGAAGGTCGTGATTGCGTATAATACAAGGCAAGTCAAGGATGCGTGTTGTGCAAGCTCCTTTTGGTGTAGCGTACAACACAAGACATTAATAAAATTAAAAAGAATATTTTTCATAAAATCTCGGGCTGTTACATTCTACCCCCCTTAAAATGAATTTCGCCCTCGAAATTCGTCGGGGTTATAAATGGTTTACTATTCGAAAGTTTCATTAATAGAAACCCACATAGTAAAAAGAATACCAAAACTTGGGTTTAAAAACTAAAGTATGAAATGTAATGATTACCCAAATAAACTAATCGCTGGGTTTCCACATAGGTGAAAATATGGATATGGAAGAAAAATCTAACCATCATGTTCTGATGGAGAGTGGTAGAGAACATGGCTATGGAAAAGCCAACAATCACAAATCCATAAATTTGTGACGATCTAAGGTACCATCCGATTCATCAGGTATAAGATCACTAGGACAACATTTTTTTTTGTTTTCAAGATCGTTTCCCTAAAGTTGAAGAATTTGAATTAGAATAAATACTTACTTTATTTTGGTACAGTCACACTATTGTTCGTGCCTTGACCAATTTCCACTTCATCTCTTAAATAAATGAAGTTGAATTTGTTATTCGTGAAGTGTTATCAGATCATGTGATAGAATGACGGGTCATTCCATCTGTCTCAAACAAAAGGTTAGCAAAAATTATATACATAAGTCGATCTATAGTGAGATTAATCATATATGGTTCCTAAAATGGACTTATACTTCATATATCATACTGCTTAATATAATAAAACTAGTTTCTACTAAACAGGGACTTCCTGTAGGCCAGTGGTAGGCGATAAAGGCCAGTCGCACTTCAGTTGTCGGTTCGATTCCCACAGCCTTGTCCGAAGCGATGGGCTGTCGCCCGTCCTGCAGGTTATCCTTTTTCTAAAACTACATTACTATAACATCCCATCAATAGTATCGAAAAAAAACTTCTATCATTAAACAATACTCACTTATGTGCAACATAATCCATTTCAATCTTTAGGCTTATCCATAATACTGCAGTCCACTCTCATAACATAGTGAAAACGATTACCAGAGATTTAATACCATCATTGATCCCCATATATCATAAGATATGTCTTGTTGGTCACATTACAAACATTCAAAGTCCTTAATAATGTATTCTCTTGAATACCCATTGAACCATAGTGAAAACTTGAATGCAATTAAAAGTTAACACTTTTCACATACCAAAATCCTCAAAATTCTATATACTCAAACCATGATATCACTTAGTCTTTATATCAATCATGAGCTCATGAATACTATCAAACATTTAATTTTCTCCTTATCCCTTCATTATGCGCATATCATCTACATTCCAAAAATATCTGAATAACCTTTCATGGATACTGGTAACATTAATCATACACTTTCAAAACACAAGGAAAGACAACAGTGTAACAATCCATAGATGTCTCTTTATTCCATAGTAGCATGAGATTACTTATACAAAATTACACATGATAAACATGTAATCATTCCACTACATTCATAAACCATTGACCGAGCTTCAAAAATTATTTCATCTCACATATCATTTGTAGTCTCTTCATCATCATCCACATAAATACTACCCATATGACCATACTGATTCTCTTCATGAGTCTTTCCCTTAGGGAATTTGTTTTCATAATGCCCATACATTCCACATTTAAAACACTTAACCATTTTTGATGTCGTAGCAATACCATTATCCTCATCCATGGTGTTAACCGACCCTTTTCCTTTTCACATACTTGCTTTGTGTCCTTCTTTTCCACACCCAAAGCATCTTCCAGTTCCCTTGAAACATTCTCCTTGATGCCTCTTCCCACATGATTTACATAGGGGAAATTGAACTTTCTTTCCTCTATGATCATCATGGAACTCCATCTTTCTCTTATTAGTCGAGTCAGGAAACTTACCAAATTTTACTTTATTGATCATATTATGAGATTGCTGATTCGGCATAATAATGATGTTTATACATCCAAATACCATTTCATTTGGTTGCTCATGAAGAATATCATTCCATTGTCCATCATATCCTCCATTATTTTGAATCATCCTGTTTCCAACCATTTTCTAAAACCCAAACAGAATAGTGTGAGAGGGAAAATAATGCTAGGGAAAACAACATAGTAAAGGGGGAGTACCCTTAATATCTAACATCTTAGGTTAAATTATAAGATCGTTATCATAGTTCTAGGATTATATCCTATACGTATACTTATCCTTAGGGACATCTCTAGACATACCTTAGAAATATCTCTAGGGATCTCACTAACGTTTTCGCATCCTAGTTTTCAAAGGTTGACTAAACCTTTCCTCTGATACCAACTGTAGAGACCCGAATCTTGACGTACATAGACTTTACATTACTTTTTCGGAATACTTAGTACATAACAAAAACACACACACACAAGGATCGTAATAGTTTAGTGTCTTTGGAAACTCGGAACGTAATCTTCTAATCGTGGTGAAAGATCTTCAATATCTCCCATAAAGATCTTCCCTTTTTTTACCTAAAACCTTTCTTTATATCCTGGGGAAAAGAAAACATAAAAGGGTGAGCTCAAATGCTCAGTAAGGGTATACAAAAGAAAAATCAATCACATCATATTCCTAAGAACATAACTTTTGGAAATCTTAACCTGCAAAAGAGAGCATAATTTCATAACATGGGATAAATCATAGTAGTGAAATGAAATCCCAATAATCATAACTTAAAACATAAAACTTTGTGGCATACACACATAATCATAGAGAATCATTTCTTGTTAGTCAAGACTCATTGCCAAGACTATCTTAGTGGACAAAGTCCCTTTCTGAATCGAGTAACCCTCGTTTCAGTCCTGTTTCACTGAACCGGTATAACCTACCATTTCAGCCATGTCTATCTCATGAGATGTAAAATCTTTACCCAATGCATTGGAGGGAGATATAGGTCCCACCCATATTATAATGAATCCTTTCTTATGTGTGCCACATAATCATAAATCATACATCATCGCATAACACATGTAACAAAAATGGGATTCTTGAAACATCATGACATCATAAAACAATTCATATAAGATAAAGGAATTCATAAAAATATTTCCATCACAACATAATCAAATCCATGTAATAATAGGGATAAAAACAGAACCCTTTTATTATCTTAGATGGAAAATAATTTTGATAAAACATTTGAACTCCATTCTTAAGGAAAATATCCTTTCTACTTCAAAAAAACACTTTTCTTTTCTTAACATGTCATACAATTATAAACTAAAAGAAGTTGATTAAAAATAAACTTTGAAAACATGTAAAGTAAGATTCTTTGAAATAAAGTTTTAATAATACATTCATTCTGTATAAGTTAAAAAAAACATTCTTCGCGTACTTTTGTCGGAAAAGTCAAAAAAAGTACCTCGTACGAAAAACGTCAAAAGATTCCTTTCATACATTTTACTAAAACTCACCGAAGGGTAAAATTGGATATAAACTATTGTAGAAGGATTGAAATAATATTACATATTTATGAAACATGGATGTGGATGATAAAATACACCCCAGTAAATACTTACGAATAAACAATCTCGGATAAAAATGAGATTGTGATATTTCCCTTACCTTAGGTCCGATTTGCTTTGTAAGTGTCCGAACCTCCTCTTCTTTGGAACGCCTCTTTGAATCCTCCACTTAGGAAACTAAGATTGGTCTTTGAAGAAGACCATGACCTATAGGATCATACTAGGGAAGTGGAGAAGGGATTTTATCAGGGGTTGGCCGAGCTTGAGTGCTCAATTTGGTGTGAGGAGGAGGGGGAGGAGGTGCCCTTTTATAAGGGAGGAGAGGGGCACCCTAGGAATATCTCAAAATATTATTTTATATTAAAGTCAAAATCGGTTTATAATGGTTCCAAAGGGTCTTATTTAGAAGATAAAGTGGGGATGGGTCGAAATCCTATCAACCAATAGGATTTAGACAAGTTTAGGGTATTATTTTAACCTTATCAATTAGATTTAACTCTAAGTTAAATAATTTAACTTTTACCGTGTCTTTTTGTTTTCTTTCAATATATGGTTAATACAATTACTATAACATGCCAAACGAACCCCAAATTGTTTATTATTAATATATATATCTTTATCTAAGTCATTTTGCCGAACCTTAGATTTTTTGGAATAAAATAACAATTAATAATATAATGTTTGATTTAAAAACTATTTTGTGTCAATTTTGACACTATTTGATATATGATTTTTGTGAAAGTCATAACAGAATTATATGTTCGAACCAAGTTGATTACATCAACACTAATATATCATAGTAACCTAGAAAATTAGTGTAATTCATAAAAAGTCTCAAATTACATTTATTTTGGTGTTTATAACATCAATTATGTCAATATTTCATAAATAAGATAATTACTGCATCATCTTTGTGTCATAAATAAATTAAATTATTTGATGTCTAAAAATTACAAATAAAATACCATTATGTAGGAAAGCTTTTTAGATTTCTAATGAATATTTACAATCGAATTTATCTTATGTAAAACCCTATATTAAAAATGTTTTAGTAAATAAACTTTGATTTTAACTCTTTTAACTCTTCTTTGAATTAAATAATAATAAATGTCCTAATCTAATCCAAGTAGGCCTAAATGATAATATTTTACACTTAAGGTTGTTTTTGGTCGAGATACACTTGTCCAATAGAATTAGGACATGTGTTAGGGTAATATTAATATCATTCTTACCCTTAATTACCCTATTTACTTTTAACCGTGGTAAATAAAAGTAAAAAGTTACTATTCACCAAAAAATATTTTCATCTCATTGAACCACATTTTACTTACTGACATCAACCGTGTCTCTCGGATTTTTGAAATTCCATTCACAGAAGCGGTAAAATTAAGTTTTATGAAAAATTCAGTTTTTTAACTACCACTTAGTAGTTTTACTATTCATCAAAAATTGATGTTTTTCAGAACAATGCCCAAATTTCATCCTAAGCTATATTTCATATTCCGAATTCAAAAATGAAGTCTATTTTACCAAATTCATAACATAGAAGTTGCATTAATTAATTTTATAATTAAATCCCGCTGTTAAAACAAATAGCGTGTTTTTAAGAAACAATATCTATCAAAAGATTGACACTTGATTATGTCTGGTTTAAATGTGAAATTACAACCAATGACCAACATTGTATTAAATTGTAAAAACATATTCTAAATATACTTTAAAACCACTCAAATTAATAATTTATCACTATTAATTATTTTGATTAAAAAGTTGTTTTTAATTAAAATTTAGTAATTTTCACTATTCATCATAATATGAAAGTTATCCGAAAAGTACCAAAATTTCACCCTAAGATAATTTCAATATTCCAAATCCAAAAATGAAATCCATTTTGAAAAATAAAATTTACAAAATTTCAAAAAGTGGTTATTACTATTCATAACGGCTAGTTTTAATAACATTTTAATAGCATATCGCTGTTTAGTGAAACTCGTTATTGCGTACTATACACGCTATCGAGGAAGGTCGTGATTGCGTATAATAAAAGGCAAGTCAAGGGTGCGTGTTGTGCAAGCTCCTTTTGGTGTAGCGTACAACACAAGACATTAATAAAATTAAAAAGAATATTTTTCATAAAATCTCGGGCTGTTACAGAGCCATTTTGGTTTCTAGGGATATCTTACATACTTTTGTTGGAGTTGGTATAATCCCCTACTATTATTTAATTTTTTATACAGAAAAATATATCACTCCACTATCAATATAACACATTTTGAGTCCCTATATGGGAGACCCTATAGGTCACCACTTTATTGGTCAAATATTGGAGAGTCATCACTTATGGGACTTTAGCTGGTATAGTTGATAATAAATAAAGTGAAGGTGATCCTTGAGTAGATGAGTATAATTCAAAGTCATTTTAAACCCTAATATAGATTATCTGAATATATATTTAGAGTTTTAGGAGAGAGAAAATGTATTCCTAAAAGTGCGGTCATGATAAAGCTTGAGGAGATTTGATTAGGGAAGCAAGATATCCCCATGGATTGATAGGAAATTCTAGATTCTACATAGATTAGGTGAGTTTTCTTACAACATGGTTTTAATCATGTAGTTTTTAATACTAAAGAGCCTTTATTCATGATTATATTTGAAATTTTAATTTATGAATGTTAGAATTTTATTTTAAAAAATAAAATTCATATTTTAACTCTATACAAATATTATCTTAATATGTAATTTTTGGATTTTTCTAAAAAAGATTATTTTTAAGTGAATTGTTTAAAAATAATGTTTTTACCAAAACTATAACTTTCATGACTTTATAATTATATAAGAAATAACTATTAGTTTATAAAACTTTTTAAATGGTCAACTATGTGTTTAATGAGTGGAAATATACATTTTTTAGATACTATTATTAAATCATAAAACCACTTTTAAACATTTTACAAACTTAATAAATATTTTCCAATAAAAGAAAATGTTATTGGTCTTTTCTTTTAATTAAATATTATTTTAGTAAAATTAAGTTTTGGCTTGATTTGGAAGATATATAGAATTTATTTTTTGATAATAAACTGATTTATGTCATGAAAATAGAAATCATGGATAATTTAATCTTAAACAAAAATTGTATGCTTAAAAATAAACTTTATCTAAAAAATGGGTTTTATACAAGCTAATGTTAAAATTAATATTCCCTTAAAATATTTATTTTATTTATTGAAATTAAATTTATATTTAGAATAATTAATTCAAAATTATCTAACAATTTCAATATTATTTTTCATCATTGAAAATAAATTATATAAATTAAATATTATTTACCATAGTATAAGTAAAATGGTTCTTTTCAAATATTTAATTTTATAAAAGTTAATTAAATTTAATATAAATAAATTATATTAATATATTTTAAATTATGAATATAATGTGATTTTTAAACATATAAAAAATATATAAAAACTAATTAAATTAAAATTTAATATGAAATGAGAATAAAAACACTTAATGTATAAAAATACATTTTTCTATAAAAATAGTTTTTCCTATATCTTAGGTTTTAATTTAAAGGATTATTTATCACATTTAAAAATTAAATTAGATTAAATGGATTAAAAATTCAGATTCATAATGTCAAATTCTGGTAAAGGGTTTCATCATATATGTTTAGTAACTAAATAATCTCCATGGTTAATTTTTATATAAGATTAATAAGTGTAAAAATTAATAAATGAAGTATCTGGAATTTTAATAATGAAAAGGTCACTTACACCTTATATAAATTATTTTTAGATATGAAATTTATACCCACATTTATCAGCTACCATTTCTCTAATTAACTCCTCTAACCCACCTAAAACCCATGTGATTCTATTCTTACCCCTTACCTAACATTAGTTTCCAAGAAAAGGACTACATTTTCACCTATAAATGGAGTTCACTTCCACCCATTATCTCATCCTAGTTAACCCCAAAGGAATTTATCATTATTTTACCTTCCCTCCCTCTTTATAAATCCCTCCAAATGTGTTCTTATGGTTCTAAGGATTCCTCCCAAGAATTAAGAATCTAATTAGCAAGGTAAGGGTTTCCAATCCTTTACTTTCCTTTTTAATTGAATTCTTTTTTTCAAATAATATTTTCACATATTTACTTGATTTTAAATTCATGTTATTATCACCCTTTTTATATTTTGATAATGATAGACTACTTATACCCTCTCATTATATCCTTTTTCCTATATTGATATTATGCCGACATAAAGGTTATCATTCAATCCCTTCTATTTTCAATTACAAACCTTTATTCTAATTCATAATTATTGTAATTATATGGAATTATCACCCATTTTATATATTGGAAATGATATTTACTATCACTAAATCCTTTTCCTGTTCTATAATAATTCCCAAAAATACTAAATTTTGGGAATGTAAAGAGTGCATTTCCTAGAAATGGCATCCTTATCTAGATACTAGAAAGTAAATTCAGCAGTGTCATAGATTCTCCTAGTGGTAATCACTTCTAAAAAGTTTGGTTAAACAATTTGATGAACTATAACCCAAATACATGATGAGTGTGATTTAGATTACACACCTTGATATACAATGCTAAGGTATTTTCTTTGGAATATTCACATGCTCTTTAAGAACCATTATAAAAGTATTTTTCCTACCATTATTATGGTCTCCTACCATTGAAAACTATTAAACTCAATTTCAATCTTCTATTCATAACCCAAAACTTGTAAAGATCCTTTATCCACTACCTTTATTTATTTGATAAGGTTATTATCTTTAACATTGATAACACCTCATAGTTTCAATGTTGATTAAGTATTTTTTAACTATGCACCTTATTTCTCTAGATAGATTATGTAAGATTTTTTTATCAAAGATATGATCCATCACTAACTTTTTATTTCCTAACAGTCCAATATGAATTGTCATATATTTTCTTCTAATTAATTTTCTTTGTGAACATCTTATTTTATATTTCTTTTATTGAAGGGTGTTTATCTAGATTCCATATGTTGATTGATTGGGAAAATTATTGTCTTAAACATATACCCCTTTCTTTATATGGTGTTAGTTTGAGGGATGATTACATAGAAATATATAATACTTATTGATTTTAGAACTATTTAAAATCCATATATTTTTAATTCTGATGTGGATGTTTATTGATTACTTAGAAAAGTTTAATATGCATTGTTTAACTATCTACCTTTATTATTATGATGGGTTATGATCATGTTATCCTTTTTTTACAAAGTGAAAAGTATTTACATTAAGTATGTTTTTATTTCAATATGTCTGATTATTGTAAAATTTATTTATTTATTTATTATTCATTTCTACATATGATGAATAAATTGGACTTAATTAGTGATGGTTTTGGATCAGTTATAGATAGCCCCTCGATGTATCGAAAGGTCTTGTGAGATAAAAAAAACTTGGGTTTTGGTGTATACATATCCCCATATTAGTATAGTTTCTTGGGATAAGTCCTTAAAAACATGTTTTTATGTCCAAAATTATGAATTCCATTAGTATAAGATTAATGATTATTTTTATCCTATTTTTCCTTTATTTTTATGAATATAATATGCTCTAAATTTAAATTGATTATAGATTCATTTCTTTTATTCATTCCTTCCATATCACTTGTGCCATTTTAATGTTATGATATATTTTTTTCTATCTTGCTTCTTACTGAGAAAATGAGCTCACCCTTATTTGTTTTCCTGTACCCTGGAAACCTAGAGGATAACAATATGCAATTTTTAGGGATATTATGGAAGGGAAAATAATGTTCTCGTAATTTTTTCATATTATATCTTATTTTTTCAAATGTAATGTACATATGTATTTAGTCTTCCAATATTACTAAGATGTAGGATATTTTTGGATATTTTACATTTTTAACAATAATATAATGTAACTATAAGCCCTAGTTTCATGGGTTCTGGGTTATTTCATAGTTGGATTGAGTAAAAAAATAGAATCTACTTTTCATAGATGATATGATGTATACATGACCCATCATGAATTAATGATGGGGGAAATATGGACATTGAGGGTGAAACAACCCTTTCAGAATACTTTGTAGTGATTAAGGAATGGTGGGAGAAGACCATTCATGAGTGAGTGATTCCATTAGTGCACATCCTTTAGCATCATGGTAGACTTCAGGAGAGCTCATTAAAAAAATGATAATCAAATATAAGATTAGTAATCTGAACTCTTTGAGTGATTTTTATTTTTTAGGATGGAAAGAATTGAATTTTGGGAGGATGTAGTAACATAGATTTTTTATTTAATCCCTCTGGATATTTTTAATAATTTTTATGAAGTTAGTCACTTGGTTGGTTCAGATTTTCTTACATCACAAATCCTAAAAAAATTATCATTGTTGGATCATGCACATGTGAATGAGATAATCAATTAATATCTCCTAAATAAAATCCCATATAGAAATTCAAACATCATTATTTTTTTCAAAATAGGGGGTTTTCCTAAAAGAGGTGTAATTTATTGAATATTATGCACTAAAGAATAGATCATGATGTAGTGAACTTCACCACACAGTGGTCAGTGTATTCTCTGTAGGATTGAAATATGAGGTAGATGCTCAATTATAAGAGGGGGATGAATTGTATACTTTAAAAATTCCTTTAGAACCTTTAAAGTTGGTATAAAACATTCATTATTAATCTTAAGGAAAACTATGTTTAACAAGGTTAAAAAAGGTAAATTCACAAGACCTATTAGTTCTAATAGTTTTGCTAGGTTTCAGAAATATGGTTCGGGAAATGAAACTTAAGAAAAGTTTACAAGGAAAAGATTATACCTTAAAGCATATAGAATCTTATTAATCAAAGTATAAAAATACAAGGAATTATAAGATAGTTATACTTTCCTTATTAATAAAAATGTAGTGGAATATAAACTTGAAACAAAAACAAGTAACAAGTATGAAATCTTTTAACCCAAAGAGTAGGGTATCCAACAACCTTGGATAAAGGTCCCTTGATTTATACTTTCAAGAAAGTCTCTCTTACCCACACCAGGAAAATCCCTTGATAGGAATATCGGAATCTGTCTTTCTATCCCTACAATCCCTCAAACTACAAGGTAGTCACAACCTCTGTCTTCCTAACCAAGTAAGTCCTTGAACTTTAAGGTAGTCAGCACCTCTGTCTTCCTATCCATGGAATCCATTGATTGTACTCAGAAACAATTGGAGTCTCATGAAGCAAGATGAACAAGATGTTCAGTAAGGACAAACATGAGAGTCTCTCTCTCTCTATAAATCACTTCAACAGCATGAAATATTTAGTGTGACAGATCAGTATCTCTGTTATGAGCTCATTCAAATGTGCTCTTATTTATAGGAACTTCTCCAATGGTCGGCTCCCTCCTCCAATGGTCATATTTTTCCTTGAATCTTAGAGGGACCTGTACATGTGTCATTCAAACAACGGTTAGTTAGAAACAAAATGTATGACATCGTTTCATAACTATAAAAAGATAATAAAAATATGGTTTCTTAACCAAAACTAATTTTTCAGAGTCTAAGGTAAAATAAAGTTTGGAGTCCAATCAAGTAAACACTTGGAGACTATAAATCATGGATATTATGATTCTGTTTTTCAAGGAATTTGGAACCTAAATTATATAAATTTTAGAGTCTTAATTGTGAAGAATTAGAAGTCTGAATTCTGAGGAATTCGGAGTCTGAATTCAGAGGAATTTGGATTCAGAATTCTGAGGAATTCAGAGTCTGAATTCTGAGGAATTCAGAACCGGAATTTCAGAGAATTCGAAACCTAAATTTCAGACAGTTCAGAATCTAAATTTCAGAGAGTTCAGAATTTGAATTTGGAACCTGAAAATAGAATACTCTATATCTATGTATTTATAGGATTCTGAGGTTTTAGATGTGAAACCGATTTTGACACTTATAAATAAAGTGGATTAGATTTATAGAAATTAAAACATTAACAATTAAAATAAAGGTAAGAAGAAAATTTACATGGGGATGGAAAATTTTCCTTATTAAGATAAATATTAGGTGAAATAAAGTTTTCCTTGAGATAGAGTGTTTGTGATTTTCAAAACATAAATGAATGGAAAATTCATAGGGAAACCTTATTGACTAAACAATATCCCCCTTTTTGGAAAGCACAAACAACCTTATGAAAATGAATATAAGGACTTAGAATTTTTATGAACTTGAAAATAAAAACTTTTCTCCCTTTACTTATTGATCATAGTGAATATGACTAACCCCCCTTAGGCTTCGAAATCCATAAGGATCGTATTCTTGATTTCTTGAATGAGATTTTACATTTTATTTGTATACAAAAATCTTCATTGATAAGAACTTTCCCTTAGGTGAACTCCCCCTTACTTAGGGAAATATCTTCTTTACTTAGTATTTTTTTATCATTCCTTTCTCCCCATTTGTGATTTTCAAAAAGGATTAAATAGAATGGAAAAATTGGTACCTGAAACATTAGTACTAATCAACCAAGAAATATATGTAGAACAATGAAAATTTCATTAAGTATGAAAGAATTTGTACAATGAAGAAAATAAAACAAAATATAGGAATGGAATTAGATTATCCTTCTTTCTCCTTCAGCATCAGTTTATTCACAAAGGTTTTTATCTTCTTGAGCTCCTTGTGATCCTCTTCTCCATGCTTAAGAAACTGATCCTGATCTTCACTTTTCTTCTCTAAGGCTTTAATTTTTTCTTCTTGAGTCTTAAGACATTCTGCTTGGGCTTTCAACACATCTTCTTGCTTAACCATCTTCTCTTCAAATTTGATTCTGATATCCCTTTCCCTCTTCTAATTCATGGACACCGAATTTAGCTTCCCATTCAGATCCTTAACTTCCTACTTCTGAGTTGTATGTTAAAGGGTTATATTTTCCCCCAAAACTATTAGTATGGTCCTTGATCTTCACATCTTCTGTGTCAAATGCATCTTTGAAATTATCATGAAATTTATCAAAGATTCTCATTTCTTTGATTATTTTCTTTGAATATCTTATAATCTTCTTGAAAGATCTTTTATGAGCCTTATAACCAATGAGGAACATTTTGAAATTTTCCTCTAGTCCAACACATTTGTCCATAATCATGGAAACTGAATCCGATTTTTGATTTATCGTATGCTGAATCATCTGGCATCTTGAATCAATAGTTGGGAATAAGGTAACAGTACCAACCATCTTTTTCAATGAATGAACAAAAAAATCATGTCCAAGGGAATACGATTCTTTATCCGAGTGTTTGGTTAGTGTAGATTCTTTTTCTATTTCTTCATATTTCCTCTTTGATGAAGCACCAACATCTTTCTTCTTCACAACAGATTTACTAGGTGTATCTATTGACACTTTCTTTCCCTTATCATCTCTTGAAATGATGTCTTGTGCTTTGGGTGATTCGTGTTCACTATCTGATAGCTGAAAACTCTTATCTGCATCTACTTCTTCTTTCTCGTATTCTACCTCAACATCCTATGGCTAGATAAAATCATGATTTCTACTTTCCTCTTCATAAAATTTATTCACTTCTTCCTCACACTTCTCATCTTTTCCTGGGGTAGAAAGTTTTGAAGACTCGGATTCAGAAGTTTGGATTGATAATTTCTTAGAAATACTTTCCTTCTCATGATAATCCTCCACTTGCCTTATCATGTCCTCAGTATCACCATCGCCTTCTTCTTCTCCTCATTCTTCCACTTCTTACTCATGAACTATTTCTTCTTCATGATGTGATTCTAGAATCACCACTTTCTTTCTCAGAGTCACAGGAAGTGATTCCAGAAAAACGGATTCGGGAACTGGAATTTGTTCAGATTCTTTCTCAGCATATTTGAGAAGATATTGTAGTATCTCAGCCTCAGAAATCTTCTTTTTTTGCTTCTATTCTTCTTGTTGCTTCTCAAGCTCTTCAGAAGCCTTTATATTTAAGGATTTTTCCTCAGTAAGGTCCAATAAAAACTTAGTCTCCTATTATTTTTTATTTTTCTTATACTCTCTCCACTTAGACACTACTTAATCAGGGTAGGATTTTCGGTTCTTTGGCTTTGGGGGTGCTGACTGAGTTTCCTTAGACACAGGAGATTTCCTTTTCTCTTCCTCTTCCTTAGCCTTCCTCTTCCTTCCAACTTTTTTAGAGGTTTCATCCATTTACTGCTTCTTTGATAAAGCTTCTACTTCTTCTTAAGATAGGTCATAAAACTCTCCGGATTGACTATTAATGCCAATTTGCATCCTCCTTACAGTATTATCACACAACAACATCACCTTGTAGTTTCTCATCTTGGAACTTCATGGAAATTTGAAAGATTCTAAACAAAGAACTATAATCTTCGAGAGAATAGACAGATACATAATTATTTTATATTTTATATTTCCATTCTTGATATTACCAATCGTCACCAAGATATATTTAACCAAGTTTATCTTTCTGAGGTTCACCAAGAAATCCAATATATAGATATCACTCTTCTTCTGAGTATCCTTATCTCATTTCCTTGGAATTATAAAGCCTGAACCCACAATTCAAGGATCCGTAAGTTCATAGAAAGATGAAAAATCTTCGAAGTCTTCACTCCTTTCAAGCCAAGACACTCTATAGCCTTTTCCTTATCAAAATATCTTGAAACATCAGGTAATTTGTTAGTATAGAATTCTGCTTCTCCTTCATAAGGAATTCCAATCAGACTTGTTGCCTTGCTGTAAGAAAGAGAGTAGGTCTTCCCATAGCTCTTAAAAAAGAACTTATCTATCCCTCCTTCATTGAAAAAAACTAACTGTCTCATAGAACTCAAACAACAAGTCAGGATAAACCGGATCCTATGATTTTGGTTTCGATACACATACACTCTCCCAATCATTCATCTTGACATTCTTAGATATGATAGAGTCATACTTATCATAAAACATCGGATCGACCAACCTTTCTCTGTATATCTACCACTCAAAGATTTCATTAACAGTTGATATTTCTTTATAAGGAGAGGCTTCAGTGGACATTCGAAACTGAGGAAACTTTTGAAAATCTGGAACAACCTTAAGTAGAGGGGAAGAGCTTCAGCACGCAAAGGCTTGAGAAATCAATGTGGGGAAACCATAAGGGGGTCCTTATATAGGAATTTGAGGTGACTGTTCAACTTATATGGTTGATCCAATGATTGAAATATCTCTAATCAGATCTGACGGTTGAGATGATAGTTGAAGGAAGAATTTGGTAGACTCTGGTCTTTTGAGGTTTTTAAGATAACTGTTTAGATTTAAGGAAAATTGAATCCAAAAAAATTAAAACAAAATGAAAATACCAGCAAGTAAAAGATGATTATGAAAACTTAGGAAAGGAAACATACCTTTCAGATTGCTAGGAAGATTATTTTTAATGAGTAAAAATTCTTCTTGAAAATTTTGACTACGAAAAAGAATTTAGATTACGAAAAATTTAGATTACGAAAAAATTTAGATTACAAAAAAATTTAGATTATGAAAAAATTGGATTATGAAAAAAATTAGATTACAAAAAAAAATTAGTTTATAATAAATTTAAGATTACTAAGAAAATGTACTCCCCCTATGAAGAGAAGTTTCTTACTGTATGGAGATAGATTTCAAAAACAAGTTAATATGGAAGATTACCTCATGGTTATCATTCCGAACTTCTGTTTAATATATTCAAATCTATCGGAGGGTAAAGATTTTGTGAAAATATCAGCAAGTTGATCTTATGTTCCGATAAATTGAGGAATGATATCTTTTTTTTTGTGTGATCCTTAAAAAAGTGATGCCTAATATCTATGTGTTATTCACGAGAGTGATGTTCAGGGTTTTTGCTAAGGAAATTGCACTAGTATTATCACACATTATTTGTGTTTTGGTAAAACTCATGCCACAGTCTATGAGTGTGTGTTGCATCCACAATACTAGAGCACAATAACTTCCAACTGTTACATATTCAGCTTCAGCAGTGGAAAGTGGTACTGAGTGTTACTTTTTGCATGACCAAGAAACTAATGAAACTCCTAATAAATGACAAGTTTTGGATGTAATTTTCCTATCCATTATACATCCACCAAAGTCATCATCCAAAAAACTTGTTAAAATAAAATCATTTGTAGATGTATAAAAGAGTCATAAATCCATGGTTCCCTTTAAGTAGCAAAATATTATTTTCACTACCTTTAAATGAGATTCCTTAGGATTGGATTGATATCTTACGCATAAGCATACTGAAAACAATAAGTCTAAATGACTAGTTTTCAAGTATAATAAACTTCCCATCATACCTCTAAATGATGTTTGATCTACTATTTTCCCAGCTTCATCAAGATCTAGTGAATTTGAGGTACCAATGGGAGTACTTATACTCTTAGTGTTGTCATATCCATACTTTTTAAGAAGATATTTAATATACTTATGTTGAGATATATATGTTCCTTCTGGTTTTTGAGAAATTTGAAAACCTAGAAAAATGTTAACTCAATCATCATACTCATTTCAAACTTATATTTCATTAGATCCACAAACGAATTGGTTAAATATTGCTGAGTTGAACCAAATATAATGTCATAAACATATATTCGAACAATCAAAATTTTTTCTTATCTTTCTTTATAAAAAGGGTTGGATTGTAATTTCACTTAACAAAATTATTTTGAAGAAAAAATTTTGTAAGTCTATCATACCAAGATCTGGGGGCTTGTTTAAGTTCATATAAAGCTTTGGTATGTTTAAAAACAGGTCTAAGATATTTTGTATCTTCAAATATAGAAGGTTTTTTAACAAAAACTTCTTCTTGAACATAAACATTAAAGAAAGTTCATTTAACATCTATTTGAAAAAGTTTTAATTTAAATAATGTTGCAAGGGACAGTAAAATATGAATAGATTCAAGTCTAGATACTGGAGCATATGTTTCTTCATAGTCTATTCCTTCTTGTTTATTATAGCCTTTAGAAACTAATTTATCCTTATTTCTTACTATGATTCCATTTTCATAACATTTGTTTCTAAAGACCTATTTTACTCCAATAACAGAATTTTCCTTAGGTCTTTCAACCAATGTCCAGACTTTATTCCTTTCAAATTCATTTATCTCATCTTGCATGGATTTTATCCAATCATCGTCACCTAAAGCTTCATTAATGCTTTTTTTCTAATTAGTAACGGAATGCTAGATTTTATACTTTATTTCTTAAGGAACTTTTAGTCCTTACAAGTTTATTTACATCACCAATGATGCTATAAGTGTGATAATTCTTAAGAAACAACTGATTTGGGTTTTGTAAAACCTATTCATCAACATATGGTAGAAATTCTTCTGGGGTAAATGCTTCAGAAACATTTTCTTGGACATTTTCCTTATTAGAAGAATCTTCTATCATGGGTTGATAATCAGTTTTTGAAAACACATTCAAGGATGCAGGCTGAGGTTGTTTAAAAACAAAAGGACCGGTTTCATCAAATTTGACATGTACTGTTTCTTCAACAGTACAAGTATTTTTATTAAAGACACTATAAGACTTATAAGTTGTGGAGTAGCCTATGAAAATTCCTTCATCATATTTGGGTTTGAATTTATGTAAATTATATTTATTATTCAGAATGAATACTTTGTAACCAAATACCTTGAAGTTGAAAAGTCTAATTTTTCTACCATTCCACAATTCATAAAGAGTTTTTTTTAAGAAAATGTCTAATAAAAACTTGATTTATAGTATAGAAAGCAGTACTTAAAACTTCATCCCAAAACTGTTTAGCTATCTAATATTCACTCAACATGGTTCTAGTTATCTCGTGAAGAATTCTATTTCTTCTTTCAACAACTCCATTTTGTTTAGGTGTTCTTGGTGCTGAGAAGTTATGAGTAATGTCTTTTCTACTATAAAAAGTTTCAAAATCCGAATTTTGAAATTCTCCTCCATGATCACTATGAATAGTTATCAATGAAAGTTTTTTCTCATTTTTAACTTGGGATCTAAAAATTTTAAAATAATAAAAAGCTTCAGATTTCATTACTAGAAAATAGACCCATGTAAATCTAGTGTAATCATCAACTAAAACAAATAAATAATATTTTCCTCCAATGCTTCCATTTTTTGTTGGACCAAAAAGATCCATATGCACCAACTGTAATGCATCAGTAGTTGAGACTTCACTGATTGATTTAAAACTTGATTTATGTTTCTTTCCATATTGAAAAGGATCACATAGTTTTGAATAATCAAATATAAGTTCTGGTAGATCCTTAACAAGTCTCTTCTTAGAGATTTTACATAGGTTCCTAAGGTTACAGTGTCCTAACCTTCTATTACATAACCAATAATGATCTTACATTGCACTAAGAAAATGTAGGTCCTGGCTCCTAAGGTCTTCTATGTTTAGTGTGTAAACATTCTCTTGCCTATAGGAAAAAATAATAAACTCTTCCTTGGAATTGTGTACTAAAAACTTTTCATTCCTAAAATTCACAAGGTAACCTTCATAAAATAATTGACTTATGCTAATGAGGTTGTGCTTAAGACCCTTAACAAATAAAAAAATTTAAATCAAAGTTTTTCCAAGAAGAACAATGTTACATATACTAATAATTTCTCCCTAAGAATTATCTCTGAAAGTTACTTTTCCTCCTTTCGTCTTGATAATATTTTCAAAGAAGTTTTTGTTACCAATCATATACTGAGAACATCCACTATCCATGTACTATGTATTTCTGTTGGTACTTTATTTATTTTCCTTATCCATTAGAAAATTATTTTCAATGGGTATTCTAGCTAATAGACTAAGATTCTTATGATCGGTAGATTCATACTATGAGAATTCATCTGAAGATTCACCACCACTGGCACTCCATGTGTTATTTTTTTTCAAAACATTCTTAGCTTTATCCTTGTAGTATTTCTTTCTATTTCTCTCAGAATGATTTTTCCTTTAAATCCTTTTTCTTAAGAATAGTACAATCTGGCCTTATATGCCCTGCTCTTTTTCATTCATAACAAGTGACTTCTGAGTCTTTCTTTTCTTTTCTTTCTTTCTACTTATATCTATACTGAAAGTCTTTCTTCCCAACTATATTTTTCATCCTTCAAGCAAGATTAGCTAGTTCATTCTCAGAATGTTCACTTTCACTAGATTTAGATAAAACAATGACTTTCTTAGATTCGTATATTGTAACCCTTTCAAGAGTCTTGGACTTCATATTAGTAAAGGCTACACTTTCCTTGACATTCTTCTTATTATTCATATCAGCATCTCTTTTCATTATTGTCTCATGTTGAAGAAGAGTTCCAAAAATATCATCAAGAGTAATTTGATATACTTTCATGTTCTCATCAATAGTTGTTCTTTTAGATTCCCACTCATTAGGCATGATACCTATAATCTTTTCTACTAGAGCTTCATCATCCAAACCTTTTTTCCCATAGATTGTAAACTATTAATAATATTCATAAACCTTTGTTGTACCTTGCATACTGGTTCTCCATAAGGAAATAGAAATCCATGATATTTTTCTCTAATCATAGCTCTTCTAGTTTCTATAACTTTGGATATACCAAAATGAGTAACTTACAATTTCTTCAAGATATAGTTATAAGCTTCACAAGAAGAAATCTAACTATATATATTCCTGGTCATGGAACACAACAAAATATTGTGTACCTT
Source organism: Viscum album (assembly GCA_963277665.1). Taxonomy (NCBI): domain Eukaryota; kingdom Viridiplantae; phylum Streptophyta; class Magnoliopsida; order Santalales; family Viscaceae; genus Viscum; species Viscum album. The sequence goes on from OY728155.1 coordinate 1,916,384,592, forward strand.
GTAGTTTAGTTGATATTATGACTTTTCTTGATTTGTAAAATTTCTCACTTCCTTATCAGGAATCTTTTAGTCTCCAATCAACATGACAAAGTTTTCCACTCCAGTATTAATGAAAAAAGTCTTCATACGATCTCTCCAATATTCATAATCATTCCCATAAAAAATAGGTGGTCTAGTAGAATTTAAATTTTCAATCGAACCAACATTCATTCCTGCCATCTAAAAGAAAATATCTTTCCACAAAACTTGTTAATAGAAAAATTTTGTAAAAAAGGAAAAATTTCCTAAGCATGAAAAATATTTTGAAAAATGAAATATTGAGAAAGAAAGCTTATATGTGAATATAAGTATTTCAGAGACCTCCTATGATACCAATTTTAGGACCGAAATATGATGTAGATGCTCAATTACAAGAGGGAGTGAATTGTATACTATAAAAATTCCTTTGGAACCTTTAAAGTTGGTATAAAACTTTCATTTTTAACCTTATGGAAAACTATGTTTAACAAGGTTAAACAAGGTAAATTCACAAGACCTCTTAGTTTTACAAGTTTTTCTAGGTTCCGGAAATATGGTTCCAGAAATGAAACTTAAGAAAAGTTTACAAGCAAAAGATTCTACCTTAGGGAATATAGAATCTTATTAATATGAGAATACAAATACAAGGAATTATAAGATAGTTATACTTTCCTTATTAATCAAAATGCAGTGGAATATAAACTTGAAACAAAAACAAGTAACAAATATGAAATCTTTTAACCCAAATAGTAGGGTATCCAACAAACTTGGATAAAGGTCCCTTGATTTATACTTTCAAGAAATTCTATTTTACCCATACCAGGGTAATCCCTTGATAGGAATATCAGAATCTGTCTTGTTATCCCCGCAAGCCCTTGAACTACAAGGTAGTCGGCACCTCTGTCTTCATAACCAAGGAAGTCCTCAAACTTTAAGGTAGTCGGCACATTTGTCTTCCGATCCCCAGAATCCCTCGATTGTACTCAGCAAAAATCAGAGTCGCACAAATCAAGTTGAACAAGATGTTCAATATGCACAAAGCATGAGAGTATCTCTCTCTATAAATCACTTCAACAGCATGCAATCTCTAGTGTGATAGATCAGTATCTCTGTTATGAGCTCGCTCAAATGAGCTCATATTTATAGGAACTTCTCTAATGGCCGACTCCCTCCTCCAATGGTCATATTTTTTCTTGAATCTCGGAGGGACCTGTATATGTTTCACTAAAACAATTGTTATTTAGAAAAAGAATATATGACATCATTTCATAACTATAACAAGATAAGAAAAACATGGTTGTTAACCAAAACTAATTTTTCAGAGTCTATGGAAAAATAAAGTTCAGAGTCTAAGAACATAAACATTTGGAGACTATAAATCATGGATATTAGGATTATGTTTTTCAAGGAATTCAGAACCTTAATTCTATAAATTTCAGAGTCTAAATTCTGAGGAATTCGGAGTCTGAATTCTGAGGAATTCGGTTTCTGAATTCGGATGAATTCAGAGTTTGAATTCTGATAAATTCGTAGTTTGAATTCTGAGGAATTCGGAGTCTGAATTCTGAGGAATTCGTAATCTAAATCCTGAGTAATTAAGCATCTAAATTTTGAGGAATTCAGAACCTGAATTTCAGAGAAGTCAAAACCAAAATTTCAAAGAGTTTGGAATATAAATTTTGGAGACTTCGGAATCTGAATTTTAGAGAGTTCGGAATCTGAATTCGGAACCTAGAAATAGAATACTCTATATCTAAGTATTTATAGGATTCTGAGGTTTTATATGTGAAAACTGATTTTTACACTTAGAAATAAAATGAATTAGATTTAGATAAATTAAAACATGAACAATGAAAACAAAGGTAAAGAGAAAATTTCCTTAGGGAAGGAAAAATTTTCTTATTAAGATAAATCTTAGGTGAAATAAAATTTTCCTTGAGATAGAGTGTTTGTGATTTTAAAAACATAAAGGAATAGAAAATTCATAGGGAAACTTTATTGACTCAACATTCTCAAGGCCATATATACCACACTATGGTTCTCTTATATAATGATATGTTATATCATTTTACCAACTCTCCAAAAATTCATTATCATATTCCTTTAGTTGTTGACACCCCAATATGATGATGTGTAGATAACTTATTCATTTATAAATAAGTTTAACAATTATATTAATCAATATTGTAGAATCCAAAAGGTTTGGTAAATTCATATCATATGAATGTTTATTTCTGAAAGAGTATCCTTTATTAAATGAATGAGTACTATAAAATGGATATTTTTAGACCTAATTTGTAACATTATAGTTCATTATCTATTGACTCAAACTCTCTTAATCACTCTTCTCTCTATTTTATATTGAGTAGGCGGTGCTAAAAAACCATTTTGTAGAATATTTCATTTCAAATATTTCAACAATTATAATATCTAGTGGATACCATGAGAGACATTAACCCATTGGTTGTTGCTGAGGGAACTCGATAAAACTCATAATCAGTAAAGATCATGGTCTTGGACAGTGCGGTACACTCATTTTATAGTTATATTATTTTATATTATTGATTCTAATCATGATTGATCTTAATAAGGGTTTTTAATTTTATTATATTATATCTAGGTTTAAAGATATCCCAAAAAACCCATTAGTAGTATCAGATCCATGGTTGATGATGAATCAATAAGATGAAGATTGATATAGAAAAAAAAAATTGTGCATATTTCCAAAACCATGGTTGTGGTTATAAAACAATATTTTGGTACACTATGTTTTTTCCTCAAAATAACTAGGTCATATGATTACCACACAATAGTCTATTAAAATTTCCATGGAAAATGGAATGGTTCAATGGAAAACACCATGGTTTCTCTAACTATAAAATATGGTATCATTTTCAACATCACCATGATATAGTTATCTATCCAATATGTCATGGTCAATGAAACCATGATGACCAACCAAGACATGGTGGATGGTTCTTATTAATACTAAAGAATCAAAACATTATTTGAATTTAATTTATATCATGGTCCAAAATTGTTTAGACTATTTGATTGTTATTAGTGAGATTGAAGGGATATGTTTTGCTCCATAATGGTTTGGTAAAATTTACCACGACATGGTGGAAATATTTACTCTTTATAAAAATTAACAAAAAAAATTATTCATAAAAATCTTTGTTGGAATGGTCCTAAAGGCCTTAAAATGAATATACGTGAATTTAGACCATATTAAAAGTGGTTTGATAAAATTTATCATTTTTAATAATTTAATTTTTAATTTACCTATGAAATCAGTATTTTAATATTCATATTCATATATATATATATATATATTGTCTATATGATGTGTATATTGTTTTATTTAGTTTAAATTGATAAAATTTCTTCTTATAATTTTCATAAAATGTATATAAGAGTTATATTCTATGTATGATAACAAAATATTTAGTTTCCTTTTATCATGAATTATTTTTAATGAAGTTATGATCAAAAATTTAGAAGTTAATTAAAGTTTTGTATATATAGTGTTAGAGTTATGATGAAATCAAAGTCTTTCTTGAGTAGAGAGCCATGGGTATAGGGACTTCAGTTCAGACTACCCACTCACATGGAGGTGTATTCCTCTTCTAAAAAGTGGTGTTGGCTACCTATCAAGACATGATTAATCTTGTGGGTATTTTAGCTTCATATAATTATAAACCTTTACATGTATGGGTTTCATATACCTTATTCATGGGATGAATTTATATATGTGTTGATGTATTTGGATTCTATTTTTGGTTAGTAACACAAATTGTGAGTTGTTTAAATAGGTATACAGTAAGACAGTTTGAATATATTAATTTAGTAGAAGGAATCGGTATTACAAAACTAAATTACTAAAATCATGAATATATATATATTATAATTTCATGAGATATAAATATTTAAAAGGACATAATAGTTATGAATGATATTTATAGGATGTATATGAAAATGGTGAGCCTATGAAAAACCATTTTAATAATAAGTGTAATATTCCTTCCAAAGAAAAAAATGTAAATACATCAATCATTCAGTATAGATAAACCTAATGGTTAGGCGCCCATGTATTATCATGCGTAATATATAGAGGATGGTATAACCCTAAAAGTTAGGTAACCATATCCCATTTTGAGCATTGGGTGACACTTAGATAGTAAACCCTAATGTTTAGGATGTGATAGGAATAGAGATGAGTTTATCCATGTGATGAATTTGGAAAAAGGTTTTTCCACTCAATTATCTAGTGTTTTATGGGATATGATTGGCATGATGGCCTAAATAAATAGTTATGTTTTGGCTGAAAATTGAATGTTAAACCAAATCATAGTGAAATATGATTCTTGGATCACTAAATAGATAGAATGTATAGGGTCATCATTTTTTAGTGGGAGTACTTTCAATAAAAATACTTATTGAAATGGAATGAAACATGATACTCACCCATAGATATTTATTTTTTTAGATCATATAATTCATTATGATTATAATTTTCATATCTATTATAGGTCTAGTCTATAATATAATAATATATTGGTATAATTCTGATAAGTTTCTTAGGGAGAATCTATATGATCATTTGGATTTGAATGTTATAGAAATTAATATCTCTAATTATGACTCATGGTTATTAGATATTAAGTGTGCATCAAACATTTTTGTTAACAAACTTAATATTATAACTATGAGATAATTGATAAAAGGTGATGTTAAATAAAGTTTTGTCATTGTTTAATGTGTTGATACATTAGAGGTCGACACTTATGATTTAATTATACAAAGTGGATTAATTTAGGAATTAGAATATTGTTACTATGTTCTGGATATAAATAGAAATTTTATTTTTATATCTTATTTAGAGAAGAAAATATTTTTTTCATAATTAATAACAAGTGTTTTTCTATATTTATGAACGAAATGGTTTATGTAATTTGAAAATATGGTTAATGTTTTATATATTCTAGATATGGATAATAAATATATATATATATATATATATATATATATAATTCAATATAAAAATATCAATGTTGATTCTAACCCCACTTAACCTTATCATTTCCACCTTGGAAATATAAATGATAAACATATCCAAAGACTCCATAGAGACAGATTATTGGAATCATTTTATTATAAATCATTTGATAAATAAGAATCTCTTTTATTAGGAAAAATGACCAAAGAACATTTTAATATAAAAGGTGAGAGTCTAGTAGACAATTGGATCTTATACATAGTGATGTATTTTGACTGATGAATTATAAATAAAGTTGTGGGAATGGATATTTCATAAAATTTATTGATGATTTCAACCATTATGGTTATTTGATTAGTATGATATATAAGTTTATAACCTTTGAAAAGTTTAATGTGTTCAAAAGTGGATTACATAATCAACTGGTAAAAAGTATTAAGATTCTATTATCATATTGGGTGGTGAATACTTAAACCAAAAATTTATTAATAATCTAAGATATTTTGGAATTGTTTCAAAACTCACTCCTCCTAGAACACCATATTGTAATGGTGTGTCTGAAAGGAGGAATCATACCTTATTAAACATGTTTCGGTCGATGATGAGCCAATGTAACCTTCTTATATCATTATGGGGACTTTGGAAATAGTTGTATTTATAATTAATTTCATTCTATCTAGGGAAGCATCATTATTTTAATTTTATGAGGGTTTAGGATTATAAAGAATACATATGACATTTTGCTTCTAATAAATTAGGCCATAGATTAGAGAAATTCTTTTATATTTATTATCCCATGTAAATAATGGGATATTATTTCTATAGTCCTACTAAACAAAAAAATCATGGATCAATTTTATATATTACATGAGAAGGAACATTTAAATTAGTGTATCAATGGGATTAAGATTGAACTTAGAGAAGTTCAGGGCCAATAAATAATAATTTTTTTTAGATATAAAGTTATCCAAACCCACAATAGTTTAAAATAAAATAACTGAAATAGGTTACACAAAATCCCTGAAGGTCTAGTTTCATTCTCTATGTTATTTAAAGATATTTATTTATTATTTTAAATAATTTTGAATTCACACTACTGTAAATTTAGGCTATAGCTGCGGTTTCAAACCATGGCTATAAGTCCCAAAACCGTGGCTATAGGTTATAGCCAGAGTTCAACAAACCGTGGCTGGTAATGGTGTGGCTATGGGGAAAGACCTGTAGCCATGGTTTCAAACCGTGGATAAAGCCTTATAGCCATGGTTTGAACCATGGATATAGCTCTATAGCCACGGTTTCAAACCTTGCCTATAAGGTATTTCCATGGTTTGAAACAGTGGCAGAAAATTAAGTCACACAAAGCCTATATCCATGGTTCAAAACTGTGGCTATATAGCTTTAGCCACGATCTAAAATCGTGGATTTAGGTCTATATCCACAGTTTAAAACCGTGGCTCTATGGCTTGACATTTCTTTAAAAAAAATCACCCCCCCTGAATAGCCCCCCTGGACAGCCCCCCATGCCCCCCGGACAACCCCTTGCACCCCCCCCCCCCTCGGACAGCCCCCTTTCACCCCCCATACATCCCCCTTGCACCCCCCAAGACAACCCCCATTCCCCCCCTGGATAGCCCCCATGCCCCCTGGATAGCCCCTTGCACCCCCCAGGACAGCCCTTGCACCCCCTTGACAGCCCTTGCACCCCCCCTGGACAGCCCTTGCACCCCCTTGGACAGCCCTTCCACCCCCTAGATAGCCCCCCTACACCCCCCATGCCCCCTGGACAACCCCCTTGCACCCCCCCTGGACACCCCCTTCCCCCCCCCCCTCACCCCCCACTCCTATAGTAGCCCACCACTCCACCCCCTCCCTATAGCCCCCCCCCCCCCCGGGCACACCCCCCTAGACAACCCCCTTCCCCCCCCCCACTCCTGAAGTAGACCCCCCCTCCCTACAGCCCCCCCCCCCCTCGTGCAGACCCCCCATCACACCCCCCACCCCACCTTGCACACCCTCCATGGACAGCCCCCTTGCACCACCTGAACAGCCCTTGCACCCCCTGGACAGCCCCCCTTGGACAACCCCTTGCACCCCCTGGACATCCCTTTCACCCCCCTGGACAGCCCCCCTGCACCCCCATTCCCCCCTGGACAGCCCCCTTGCCCCCCCCCCCCCCCAACTCCTGGAGTAGCCCACAACCCCACCCCCTCCCGGCAGCCCCCCCCCCCCCCGGGATATGAGTGGAGAAGGTATGCATTTCTCTCATCCCTATTAATGACCAAATAAAGTCTGATATTAAGGGGGAGAAATTGAATTAATCAATGAAAAGAATTTGAGGAAATTTGAGATCTCAAGGATGATTTCTAAAACATGCTACATGTACTTGAATGTTTTCAACTAGTGTATTGAGATGAGTGAAAGATCTCAGGATGTAAATGAGGAAGATAGGTTGTTTCATGCCAATATGCAGATGATAAATGTATTTCAAGTTATTTAAAGTACCCAAGCATATTGATGAGACAATTAGGAGTTGGACAGCTTTGAAGGGAGTTGGAAGTTCCCAAGCTTGTTGATAAGGAATATGAAGTTCTCAAGAAAAGGTGTTAGTATGTGAATCTTAAAGACCCCCCACCCATGCACCCCTCCTTCTGTAGCCCCCCTTCCCACCTTAGACCGAACCCACTCACCCTCTAGACAGACCCCCCCCCCTCCTGGACACCCCCCCGCCCTCCTAGAAACCCCCTGGACAGACCCCCCCAGGACAACCCCACCAGAACAACAGCCCCCCCTACTGGACACCCCTTGCACCACCCCTACTGGACACCACCCCTGGATAGACCCCCCCCCCCCCCTCGTGGACACCCCCTCCCTCCTAGACAGACCCCCCTGGACAACCCCACCCAGACAGCCCCCCCCGGACAGCAGCCCCCGCTGGACCCCCCCCCCCCCCTCGTGGACACCCCCTCCCTCCTAGAAAACCCCACTCGGAAAGCAGCCCCCCCCCCTCCATCCCCCTGAACAGACCCCCCCCCCCCACCCCCTCCTGGAAACTCACCTGGACAGACCCCCCCAGGACAACCCCGCCCGGACAGCAGCCCCCCCCCCCCCTTGTTGGACAACCCTTGCACCACCCCTACTGGACACCCCCCCCCCTCCTGGACATACCCCCCCCCCCCCTCTTGGAAACCATATACTGTTGTGCTGTCTTTGGGTTCATTGTGGGTTTTTAGTGCTGGATTTATCCGTTGGAAAGGGATGGGAATGTAGAGTGGATTTTTTGGCTGGTTCTCAGCTTGTGTGGGTCATGCAGGCGATGTTCTTTTGGGGGTTCTTGTTTCAATTTGTAGTATATTCTTTTATCCCATGTCTCCTACATAGTCATTTTTATATAGATATAGATATATGACATATCATAATCATTACTTGTATCTGGATATTTCTCATCTTCCTCTTATTTTTTACTTAGCTTTCATGTTTTATTATATTTGTTCTACTGTTATCTTCTGATTATTACTATTTCTTCTATCTATTATTGTATTATAAGATATGTGTGTGTGTGTGTCTATATATATATTTTTCACTCCACTATGATCAATGATTACATAGTCTCCCCATGGACACACAATAGGACCTCACTACTATTCGACAGCCTTTGGCATTCATGGAGGCGTGCTTGAGGTCTTGTGGCCCACCGTATCGGGGCACCAGTAATTGGTATCTACGGAGGAACACTATAGTTTCTTACATAAACATTATTACCATGTTATTTATGATTCAAATAAGTTCTCATGTGTGGTTTTTTTCAACCCATTGACTCATATTCTATTATTTTTCTAGGTACAGACATATTGTACCAATAGTTACAGGCCTTATGGCCAGGCCACTACAGTCCCAAAAATACCCATAAAATCTTATATTTTGATAAAAATTATATTATTGAATAGTTTAATATCGTGTTATATTTTCATACCATAATTGAGTAGATCTCATAAATACTTTTTGTGGGATTCTTACTTGAATATCTAGGACTGATGTACAACCATGTTCTGAATTTTTCTCTTTCTATATGTGAGTGTATATTTTATATTTTCTTCAAGACTGTTAGTAGTTATAAATCATAGTTTGGTATTTTATTCTTCATAATTAGTAGTTTCATTATATAATATAAATTATATAGAATTTATCTTTTCAAGTGTTATATCATGTTTAGAATATCTACTTGTTTTAGGTTATATGTAACATTCACTTTTTTATTTAATATCCTTATTCCAATCACATTTATTTTTGTTATCCTTCTTCTCAATCTTAGCAATCAGTTTTCTTAGTTTGTAAATTTCCTTATTTATAAGGATAATTGTGGAAGTAATGTCTTAAATTATTTTATCCTTTTTATTAATATAAATCTTCAGCATCTCAATTTCTTTGACCAAACTATCTTTTACAAGATGTAGTTGACCTTTTTTTTATAAACCTCATTTTAGATAATATTTTTCTTCTATCAGCCTTACTAATTATTTTAAAAACTTTTTTATATCTGTTATCATAGTATATTATTTTTCAATCCCATATTATTTTAAAACAAGCTCACTATGGAACCATCAATCGTCCTCTTATAAGTTAACCTCTTCCTCTTCCTGTTCTATGGGTACACTTTGAGATACACCTATCACCACTTTCTTCACATTTAGACACACCTTATTCAACTAAAAGAAAGTTCCATCTAAAAGAATAAGGTAAAATATTCTTCTTTCCTTTTGAATAAACTTTTGAAAGATCTCTCATATTGGTGGTCTTTCCAGTAACTTCATCATCATCATTTTATCCTCTAATTTTCATGGGATAGTTGGCAAAGAATTGGCCAACCTTTATACAATTAAATTATTTAAAAGTAATTTTACATCTATACTTACCTCTTCCTCCTCTTATGAAATTTCTTGACATGAGAGAAAGATTCTCAACGTAATATTCCATATTTTCTTCTTTATCTGATTAGTCCTACTTTTCTCCCATGTTCAGACCTTTGAAAGATTTAAAATAAATCTATTTTTCATGCTTGCCTTTAATTTTAATAATACATCCTCTTCTTATTTCATAGTTAATGAGATTTTTCTTGAGTTATCAATAGTTAAGTCACCCGGATATATATCTTCTAGAGGATAGATATTTGCATCAAATATCTCTTGTAAGTTTCTCATCAACTTTTTTACCATAATAAAGTCTCCAAGAGTTTCTCCAAATCCTCTAATAGTGAAGAAAATATGATTTACCCTGGTTAAGAACTCATCAATAGTTTCATCCACATATATTTTTATAGAGACCCTATTTTTTATTTGTAATCCTTTTAAATATATCAAGGAATATTTCTAGAGCCAGAAACTGGAACAATATGTGATTTCAAGGACCAGTGTGCCGAGAATTAAGTTTATAAAAATATTGAATATTTTTTATATCACATGTGTAAAATTTTAGAAATAATGGAATATATCCTAAAAAAATTCTCAAAATAAAAATTTGAGACCACTATTGAATCTGAATTGTGGGGTTTACCCTAGGTATGAAATAAAGGATATCATCATGGGGTGTTCATATAAAGCATAAATTAGCGGGTGCATTCAGTGGATTAATTAATTAATTAATTCATTCATTCATTAATTCATTAAATGACCTAAAACATAATTCCCTCCATAAATGAATCATTATGGCGTATCACTCGGGTTTTCCACATAACCCTAGGATTTTTTAAAGGATGTTCCAATACCTATCATTGAAAAATTGATATTGGATGATGATGATCTTCCAGGTCTAGGAATATCATGGTGTAGTGAACATAATGGATTTTATTCCTTCATTAAAATCTTCATTCTTCATCATCTAATGATCCAATCTCAAGGTAGGACTCATAATTTTTGGATTTTTTCCCATTATGATTTAAATATTGATCATGATCAATTCTATTTCTTTAATCTTTATTAAATTGAGATTTTTCATGTGCCATTGTATTTCATTTCAATTGATTATCCTTGTTATTCCATTTTTCTCACCACAGTTATCCCCAATATTTGTTCATTGTCCAAGAATGCATGTCTACAGATTTTTTCGCCATTTGTTTTTGTGCTTTTCCCTTATCATACTTCATGATCTTTTTCATTGGCCTACAAATACCACAGTTTCATATTACCAGGTGGGATCAACCTTATCAGAACCCTGAATTCATGGTAGATCTTCATGCGATGAACAGATCGATGATTTAAGGAAGGATTAGGATTTTTGTGGGATGTGAGTGGTTCCACCATTGATTGGGAATCTGATGAGGTAATAGGAGATGGTTGGAGAATGGGACGAAGCATAAATTTTTTATATGAGACAATCATAATTCGATTTCCTTCCACTAGAGGGTTGGAATTAGTGACCATAGGTGACTACCACTAATTTTGGGTGGTCAATAATTGGTATTTGTGGTAGAAAGAATCTATTTGAGATGTATGGATCAGATCTGTAATTACATGAAAATCTTGACTAAACGGTGTGTATTGTTATGAACACACACTGTTTCATGACCCAGCTATAGTAGTTAAGTTTTATGGATGAGTTAAATATCACACACTGTGTGGGACCCCACACATCATGTGACTCGGTGATGGTGACCCATTATGTACTTTGGTATTACATAGACATGGGAATGACCTGGTTCTTGGATGGTTTACATGGTCATGGCCCAAAGGACATGGGCATGGCTAGGCACACAGTCAGTATACACGAACATGGCTAGGAGAACACGGATCAGCCCCAGGTTCATGATAGATGCCATCTAGGGATACTTAGATAGAGATTTATATACTAGATAGGACAAATCCAGGCATCAGAGTGGGACCACAATCCATGTGGGACCCCTACACACTATATAACCTCTTTTAGGAAACTTATACCTCTCTTATATCCTTTATTTGGACTTAGATTTTGGCCTACGATTATCCTATCCTAATTTTTTTTCACATAAAATGTAATGGTATTTATATTATATTTTGAGATATTATGTGAGATGTTCTGGGTATGATGCTTATTTAGGTGATTCTCAATGGAAGATGTGATGAACTATGATCATCAGAGAGATTAGAGTGGCACCCTCCTATTGGGATAGGGCATGGGTCCTCTATCTATCCAGAGAGTGGGACCCTCCTGCTAGGATAGGGCATGGGTCCTCTATCAACCATCAGAGTGGTACCCTCCTACATAGACAAGGCATGGATCCTCTACCATTAGAGAGGAACCCTCCTACGGAGTCAGGGTATGGGTCCTCTACCATTATAGTGGAACCCTCCTATAGTTTTAGGGCATGGTTCCTATATCGTAATAGTTTCACCCTCCTATAGAGATAGGGAATGGGTCCTATATTTACTGAATGTAAATCTCCTTCTGATTCAGGGAATGGTTCCTCTACCTATGAAGTAGCACCCTTCTATTGTACCAGGGAATGTGTTCTCTGCTCAGAGATTGTGTCCCCCTTTACTGTGTGGCATAGTGGAGAGGTGTGGCTCGACATGGATACTTCTTTGAAAATACACATGAGATTTTGGGAATCATTTATGGACCTCTTTAGAACTATTATCATACTCTTTTCCTAGGATGGGTTGTGAGATGAATATCCCCTTTCTCTCTTGTTTAGGGTTTTTTTATATGATTATATATATAACTCTATTGTTGTTTTTCATTTCTCTCTTACTATGGGTTAAGTTGTTTACTTCTATCATGTCTCTTACTTCTCTCCCTTCATCTTTCAGGGCATCCTACTGGGTATGTATATACTCACCCCTACATGAAATTTTCTCTCATGTTTCATGTCTTATGTAGATAACAAACGGGTTAGTGTCGATTATATAGGATCATAGGGATACCCTGGTGCATTTGATGACATACAGTGGTCAAGATTGAAGATTTGAATATGGGATAATTCAGTATTTACTCATTTTCTAGTTATTATCAGGTTGGGACAACTTTTCTGGTTGGGCATGTATTTTTCAACTTTACTTTTTAAATTGCACTATCACACTCTTTTTTATTCCCCATAGGTTTATTATATGCATGGTTATTACTATAGATGTTTTTGTCTTTTCTTTTTATTCCTCTATACTTCTATATGAATATAGTTGGGTGTGTGCATACAGGTACATTAGGCAAAGACCACCCATATTAGTTATGCCTTTTAGTGCTGGTCAGCAGCCCCTAGCTTATAGAAACAAGCTTGGGGTAGTTAAGGCTCAAGCCCTGTTGGGTCAAGTTTTGAAAATTTTAATATCTTAAAACTATTATCGACTAATTTAAATATTGGTTTATTTCACATTTGTATTACCTTTATAAATACTATGAATCTTCTTCCAACATAATTCATAGTGCTACATGCCTAACCTTTTTCAACTCCTCTGATAAAGAAGAAGATAATTCATTTCTAGCCTTTTCATTATTTTCAATGTTCCTCTTTTCATTCAGAGACCATTTAGAGACCTCATTTGGCATAGTTAATAAATAATAAATGGAATCAAGAATGTTGATCCATAGAGAAATAATTTAATGTGTGATTATATCTTTATAATAGTGAAACCCGTTTCCATCATACATTAGGATACCATTATTATTGACAAATTTATGATGATCCAAATCAATCACTTGATAGAAACACCATAGATTAATCATAGGCTTTAATTACAATTTTTAGACCACAAAATGGGTGATACACAATGATAGGGGGTGAATCAGTCTGTATAGATTTTTCAAACCCCTTTCAAACTCTTATGCTTATTCAACACATTCCTCTTAAGATTTTCACTAATATAGAAAAGAGATAGACACCACACATTTGTTAACAAGTTTTTTCTTATTTAAGGATGACTACATCACTATTATTTCCTGGTGATTCTCTCACACACACAAATCCATTATTATTATCTAAACAAACTTGAGAAAGGGTATGACCATGAACATGTATAGCTGTCAACACCAACCAATTACAATATTATACCTATAGAACATAATGATTCTTCATGAATAATGATTTTTGATGTAGATTTGATCCTTCATATGGAATCAAAAAATGATATTATTCCTCTTATTTTCACAAAATTATTTTACAACAAACATCAATGCCTAGAAAATATGAAACAAATTGATCATCCAATCTTTATCATTTTTCTTATATTATATTCACATAATATATCCAGGACTATTATTTCTATTTTAAATTTTTGAAATCTTACTAATTTTATGGTAGTTAAAATATCTCATTAAAACTCATTTGAATCAAGTCAAGGTATCCATTCAATTCTTCATTTTTATTTAGTCTTCCAGAAGACTCGAATACCTCATGATTTATAAAAATATCACATTATTATTTCCTCTATAAAATTGATAAAGTTTAAATCATTTTTGAAAATTTATATATATTCATGAACTCCATTGTGTTGGGAGGTTCCATATTCTTTTGTGGTGTGGAATTCATCTCATATCGACTTGGATCATGATCAACTTACATGATCATAATGTTTGAGCCCATGGATAATATCTTCAAATAATCATATGATTTATCTTCTTTCATCAAAATAAATGATTTTAGAAACTATTATTAAACTATAAGGATAAGTAATATTTATATTGTTTAATAATCCTTATGAACTATCATGCTTAGGGGGGGTGATGCTTATGTGAGCCTCCATGCTTACAGGAATCCATGTTTATGCAGGCCTGTATGATTACAGGCATCCATGATTATATGCATTCATTATTATGAAAGTTCCCAACCCTACAAGCAAATCAACCTTATAAAAATAATATCATCCTTATAGGAATGGAAAATAATTATTACACATAAGGGTGGAATTATCCATGTAGAAATTTCACCCTTATAGGATTTCCTAGAAATTATGTTTATGTAACACCTAACTTAGCCATCATTTATAAACTTATCTCAAACTAAACTATGGCCTCTTCAACTCATAATAAGGTCTTATAAACCACAAAAAACAACTTCAAATATTATTCAAAGGATTTTCCTTCAATGTATGATTTCTCTACTTTATTTAATATCTTTATTAATAAGAATGACATCAAATGTTAACTTTTCTATTTACTAGAATTTTATAACTTTCATCAAATGATGTAGATCCCATTTCCACTTCATTATTTCTAGTCTTAAAAATGAATAACAGGGTATCAATCATCACATTTAAACAAGAATTATTAATGAATATAACATTATCACTAATGGTTCAATTGCACCTGAGCCTCAGCCCAGTTGGCGAGGACTCGATAGGTGCATCCAAGAGACCCGAGATCAAATTTGGGTGGAGGCATATTTCTGGGGGTACTGTAGCAGTACTGTAGCAGTACTGTAGAATTATTGTAGCAACACTATAGCAGGAACTATTTGGTACTGTAGTAGTTGGAACTATTCATCCATCTGGACCTTCGGGCCACCGGTTTGGTCCTCGGGTCCTGCAAGGCTTTTGGGCCACCTAAGGCCTTCGGGCCAGTTGATTCTCAAGGCCTTCGGGCCACATTAAGGCCTTAGGGCCACCCCAAGGACTTCCAGACATATGAATGCAGGCCCCAAACACACTACAAACAAGGAGCAGCCCTAGAAGAGGATTCAGACCAGGTACACTCACCAGAGCAGAGCCGAATGGATTATCAGAATGAGAGGGTATGGCTATGCCATCGGTACCAGCCTGTGCTTGCACGGGAAGCCTAGCCAGACGATCATGTAAAGGTGAAGATCTACTATCATGATGAAGATGATGGGGAGGGGAAGTTCCTTGTATATAGTCCGGTTGAATTCCCTAAGACCTTCGGGTCATGTAATATCCTAAGCCTAGGGGCCATGTAATCTCTGAGCCTACGGGCCTTGTAAGGGTTCCCCCTCATCCCTTGAAAGGGGGGTTATCAAAAATAAATAAAAATGAAGGCCTTAGGGCCATTCAGAGTCAGTGTCACTAAGGGTTCAATAAATATGTAAAAATTATAACGAGGAGATTATTTTATGTTGTATAGAGTTTGATCATGAGCTAATAAGTAGGGACATATTAATTTGGATGGACTGAAAAGGAATATCACATTTAATTACATAAATTCAATAATATACTTAAGGGTGTGTGCTTTATAATAATCCCCATTACCTGAGGTTAAATAAATACTTATCATATGAACCTTCATAATTTTATACCTTTCTACTCTATCCTTAAGGTTGATCTAATCAGGTGGTGGTATGCTATTAATCATTTCATTATATGAGTTTAACTAATATGTAATTTTTCCTACTGTATAAAAAGCATGACATCTACTCCCGTGATTTAATTATACTAAATAAATGCATAACCATGATTAGTTGAGTGACATATTATAGAGACCCAATAATTTTTTACATAAATATAAAATCTTTTTAGATGAATATTCAACACATATCACAATAATACATGATTCTGGATCATAAAATTTTAGTGTTTTTGGAAACTAGATACATAAATAATTAGTCAAGATCATAAATCAAGAGTCATGGAATTTTTTTTATCCTAATATAATACATTTGTCTAATTATGAATCCAAAAATAAAGATACATGGAGTATAACATTAGCATTTAACATAGGAATACATAATAATAATAAACCTAGGAAATCATAACATAGTGAACATATATAAGCACCAATGGTCCAATCATCATATTAAGGACATGTAATAAGTTCCTCATATAAAATTATGGACATGAAACTAGTTCCATTTATAAAATTATAAACATTTCATAATATAAATAAGACCACGCTTAATGTTTTTAATATGAAATCAGGTTCATGCATAACATAGTTATCTCAAGATATATTAATATTTTCTTAATTAATTGGAGGGATATATAATTATAGGCCACAAATTACATAATTAAAACCATACATGATGTTTCCACAATATGATAAAAAAACATTCATAATTTCATTATATCATAACCTATGGAAAAGAAATTGGTTTTGTAATCATTTTATCATAACTTAATTATTCCGTGGAAAGAACCATGTTTCATAGAATCAACCCTAAAACATCATCATTATAATCCTTCTAGAGAAAGGAAGTGGATGGTACCATATAAACATATCCCCACTAAATCATAATAATACATAAATGATATTGGTATAGATAAAATATACCTTCAAAAAATAATTTAAACATTTCATTGAAAGTAAGGAAAATAACATTTTTTTTAGTATCTTTAAAAACTAAAAATTCATAAAATATTGAGAAAAATATTATATTTTCAAATAAATGTGGAATCTTGTAAAGTATTATTCAAATAAAATAATGTTCATGATGGTCGTAAAAGTCATTCATGTTTTATATGTTAAAATAGAACATTATTTTTTCACTTTTTTAGGTAAAATTGAGTTATACATAAAGTATTTAAAAAGATTAATTTTTATACATTTTAAATAAATTAAAAGGTAGTAAAAATAAAATTTTAAAAACAAATATGTATAAATTAAAACATCCATAAAAAATTTTGGGGAATATTGAAATGGAACAAAATTTTCATCAACCAAAGAGGAGATAAGGTCAGTTTTTCTTAAAAACATTTTCTTGATCATTTTAAGTATGAAAGAGAGGAAAATTGTACTGATACTTACAATTTATAGGAATTATCATACTAAAATAAAATGTATAAGGTTTTAAGGATAAGTATTATATAATTTTACTCAAGGGAAATTTAACATAGATTGTCCTAAAAAAGAAACGATATTATAACATAAAACCTTACCACTTTGGTAACTATTGAATCATAAACCCCGTTAAGGAAATAACTTCAAATAAAAATTTAAATAAAATTAATATAAATATATTCATGATATACAATATCAAATTTTTAGTATATACACCATATAAACTCAAATAGCTGCATAACATGGAAATTTTCTCAATAGAACAATATTGAGATGAAGAACCCTTACCTCAGATCTCGTCTTGCTTCATATGCATTAAAACATTCTATATAAGAAATATATATTTACTATAAATATATTATAGAACTTTATTAATATAAATATTACAATATATCATTCCCTTATAACCTTTTATTGATAATTCTTAATTGAAGTCATTATTTGGGTGAAAACTGGTCTATTTTCCAAGAATGTTTCAGTTTGACAGTTTCAATCCTTGAAACTAGGTTATGTTTTCTAGTATAAATAATATTAATAATTTAATAAGAATAATATTTATTCACTATATACAATTTTATAAACATTTATATAAAGTGATGATGAAAATAAATTACATCACATTATGGAGATGGTTGTCTATACATATGCACGGGTGATGTTTTTACTTTTTGAGGGATGGAATGAAATAAAGTTATATAATAATTAAATTTTATAGAATAATAATTATATAATAAATATCATATATATTCATTAAATCTATCCTTACTACCATCCTTAAAAATATGAAGTGAAAAATAAATCATGCCACTTCGTGGAGGTAGTAGTCTGCATGTATGCACGAGCGATGTTATCATTTTCCAACAGATGGGAAAAAGATATAAAATGGATATATCATTAAAAAATATCATTATATTAAATATATTTATGAATTTCTTTTAATATGTTTTTATATCATTTTGAGGAGGTTTAATAAGAAAGAAACCTAAAAAGGATCGATAAAAACATTTACCTCTTCTTCAGGTATCCTCCTCTAAAAAGAACCTTAAGGCTTCTTGGAGAGGTATTTTTTGAAAAAAAAAAGAACTCAATTACATGGATAAATATGTTGGGAGAGTATTTTGGAAACTCTTGGTTGAAGTAAATTGATCATTTTTTTTGTAGAAGAGTATAGAGGAAGTTCCCTTTTATAAGTGAGGAGAGTGGCACACTTGTAATTTTTAAGAACATTTAAATATAATACTCACTATCCTGGGAATGTGGATAAAATTGGATCAAGTTCAAAAATGGGATGATATAATAATTAAATACATTCATAAAATAGTATTTATACAATTTTTTAGTTCATTTTAACTCATATCTATTTAGTTTAACCCCTCATTAACCTCTTTAACCTTTATCATAGTAATAAATTTTTTCCACGATTACTATTCATAATAACCAAAAATGAAATTTAACTCATTAATAAATTTTTAAAATTTTTATTTGAAACATG
This sequence comes from Viscum album, assembly GCA_963277665.1. Classification (NCBI taxonomy): domain Eukaryota; kingdom Viridiplantae; phylum Streptophyta; class Magnoliopsida; order Santalales; family Viscaceae; genus Viscum; species Viscum album. The sequence goes on from OY728155.1 coordinate 1,916,403,788, forward strand.
GAATCCACTTTATTATATTCATTTTCTATAAGTGGTAGAGATTCATTTTAAAATAAGTGTGAAAAACACAAACTATTTTTTATAAAAAATCATTTTTAATCATAAAACTAAATTTATTCTTATTCATTACCTATTATAAACCAATAAATGAGTGTTAATATATTTTATTTAATATATTGTCTATAAATTTTATTAAAATCATTCATGTATAATTATTAATTAAATTTATAAAGATAAAATACATTGTGCATAATGAAAGCAGTTTTCTAGAAAACAATATCTCTTTTTACCTTAAAATGATTTTATCTTCATTTAAACCCAATTTATAATAAATATATGAATGGTTATTCATTTCATGATATTCAATTCCATAATAATTCATCAAAATCCAAGTTCATTAATGATCAGGACACATGATATGTAAAAAAATATAGTACTTTGAAAAATTGATCTTTTAACATAAAATGATATTATTTTTAACATTTAAAATTGAGTACTTATTTTCTAGGAATTAATCAATACTTTTTCATTAAGGTAAACTTGTATACATACTTTTAATAATTCAGTTGTTCCTATTCATACCCATTAATCCAGTATCAAGGTGATAATAGTCACATTTAATAATAATATTTTGATAGTATATCATGATTTGTTCAAGATCGGTGTTTCATATAAAGAAAACTATCAAACACATCAAAAAAATTAAAGTGAAATATATCAAAAAAAATTGGTGTGTTATGTGTGTGATGTATTCATTCATATTGGTTAGTCTATTTTAGATAATTATGAAATTATGAAATGACATATACTTGATTGACATGTTTCATGCCTAGTGGTCACTAAATTTCTTAGAAAAGGGGATTATATAAGCATGAATATGATGTATTTAGATATATATTATCATGGGAATGTTAATATGGATATATGAGTGTATTTGATTTATATAATTCCAAGCCCCTTTATAGTTTGAGTAGCCAAACGTTTTACTAAAGGTTTTTCTTTGTTTATAATTGTAAATTGGGTAATTTATCATTGTCTTTATGTCTATAAAGGCTTGAAACATCACACCTAAGGCCCTTGAATAAAGATTTGGAATAAATTTTTTGTCCAAAATTTTAGAGTGATTATAATAATCATGTCCAAAATAGTCTGTAAGGACTCAAAAAGATTTGTGAAGTTTTGAATAATGTTTGTAAGGATTGAGTGAAAGTGGGAGATTATTGAATATTGTGCACTAAATCATAGACCAAAATGTGGTGAAAGTCACCATGTTGTATCTAGTGTCTTATCATGATCATCTATACCACATCATGGTTCTCTTGTAAAATGATATTTGATGTCATTCATTCAACTCCCTCAAAGGTAATTATCATTTTATTTTAGTTTTAGGAACCTTATACGATGATGTATAGATAACTTATTAATTATTAATGGAGATTTTTAATTGGACTAATCATTGAGATGGAATAACCTAGAGTTTCACAAAGGGTTATTTAAGAATCATCATAGGGTTGTGTAAGAGTAAAAAATATGGATTACACTATTTACTGGGGATTGGAAGTCGAAGTGATGTTATTGTTTGTGGATTTGACCAAGTGTTAGGGAACCCACGATGATCTAAAGATGAAGGAACCTGTTCAACTAGCTAGACTTATCTATAAATATATGGGTGGGTTTACTTGTTCAATACTTGTAATCATTTTCTTATCTTTTATTATTAATATAGAGTAGCAGTGTTTCTCACATGGAGTAGGACTAAGTCTGAACCATGTAAATACCTTTATTATTTCATTTTGTTGGGAGTTATTATATTATTTTACTTGTCTGTGCATTTTTTAGGATCTAATGATGTTAAGGAAATTCAGCATGAGACACTGTATTTTTTCCCTTGTCCAAATATTGACATCGAGTGATGAAATTTGTCAAATTTTAGAACCTTGTTCTATAAGTGAGGTTCTAGAAGTAGTGTTCCAAATCTTGGGAAGTATAGCATAATAAGTTGTATCAGAGTATAGAAGTAGGCTTTTGGGGGTTTATATTAATTAATTCTATTTTATTTGAAAGTGATTTTACTATCTCAAAATGAATTTCATTAGAAGAAGTCAAGGTCTTGATTGATAATTTTTATGGATCATAAATCTTATTATATAGAATGGGTATTTAAGATAATTTATATTAGATGGAGGTTGACCTTCTATTAAAGGGGGATGTACATAAAGCAGTGGACAAAATATAATGGGAAATACTTAGTCTGAAAGCTATTAGGGTATCTCAAATGATATTTCCTTGGAAATTTTCTTTCAATATCTAGGAGGTGAAGACAACTATATGACTAATCACCATACTTTCCAACATGTATAAAAACCCAAACATGATGAAAAAAGTGTTTATAATGTGTTGATTATTCAGCATGAATATATCAAAAGGAGAATTAGTGTAATATCATTTAAATGACTTTAACATGGGTTAGAATCAACTTGAATTGGCAGGAGTTATGTTTAATGATAAAATATTGGAATTAATACTTCTTTCATCACTTCTAAAATATTGGGTTGTGGTGGTTCCAATTATAAGTAATTCTAATGGAAAAATTAATATGGTGTTTAAGGAAATCTGAGATCTAATTCTGAAATAGGATATCTAAAATAAGTGTGTACAAGGTTCTAACAAAATAGAATATAGTGTGGAAAGTAGGGTATTTTCCACTTTATAGAAAAACCAAAGTTAGAATATGGGAAAGGAGAAGAGGGAGAAGAGTTGATGGAAATCAAAAAACCCAGAACCATATGTTGGTATTTTGGAAAATTAGTTAATTTGAATAAATATTTAAAAGATAGCAAGGTAAAATATGGAAAGTATACTTCTATAATTTATTATAAAAATATTATGGATGATGATAAAATAATTTTTTTTCTAAGTTTATCTACTTTTTTAGAATCATGGATCATTGATTTTGGGACTTCATTTCACTCAATATCTAAGAGGGGGCATATGGAATTATGAATTTGGCATATTCAAAAAGGTACATCTTATAGATGATGAGACTCTCAAGATATTTGAAAAGAGTGATATAAGTATCTATGCTAGAAGTGGATACTTAGTAGAAGAGAAATGGGTGTGGCACATACTATGGTTAAGTAAAAAATTGATATTGGTTGATCAAATGGATTATTCATTTTTCTGTATAAATGTTTTGGAATGATCATGGGAGATGATATGTAGTTTTATTGTGGTGAATAATGTAAGATGAAAAATTTTACCTTACTAGGAGTTTATAAGGATAAACACTTTTTGTAACAAAAAAATTCCTGATTCAAGAAGTTGGGGCATGATTATCTAGGTCATATGGGTGAGAAGAGGATAAAAGTCATGGTTGTAAATGGAATACTTAAATTCAATCACATAGAGTATATAAGATGTTAAGAGTGTATCATGGGTAAGTGGTAGAAGGTGTTTTACAATATGGAAGGTAAAACACTAAAGAATCAAAGAACTTGTATATTTGGATGTATGAGGGCCATCCCTAGCTCAATCTCACAGATGGCCATTGTATTTTTTTACCATCATCAATGATGCAACACTAAATATGCATATGTTATTTCTTAAACATAAATCAAAAAAATTAGAACCTTTTTCATTGAAGAGTCATGGTGTAAAGATAGGTTTTTTAAAGATTGAGTGTCTATGTTCAGATAATAGTGTGGAATACTAAAGTAGATATTTCTAACTGTTTTACTTGTAGAAATGAATGAATTTTGATAAAAAAATAGTTGAAACACTAGATAATAATGTTGTTGTATAATTGATGAATCCTATGTTATGTGATATATCTAGAAGCATGAGAATAAATTTTGGATTTCCCAAGTAGTTTTGTGCATAAGTAGTAAATTGTGTGGAATGCCTCATGAATAGGGGTCTCTCCACACCACTGAGGAAGAAGCTTCGAGAAGAGTTGTGAATCAGAATAAATTTCAAGTCCACCTACCTCAAATTCTTTGTTTTTATTTCTTATGTCTATGTAAATTTTAGTGAAGGTAAAAAATTAGAATCAAACTCCCAAGAATGTTTCTTTAAATGTTAAGAAAATGAATACTTTGGATTTATATTATGAGATAATGATCTATGGGAGTTAATCAGAAGTTGAAATGTATATTTTAATAAAGGGATCGTGTGGAAGGATCGAAACATGGTGTAAGATGTAGTTGATAATAATGAATAAATTGATCATGCCAAGGTATATTTAAATAGAAGCCTGGAGAGTCCAGTTAGATAAGTAAGCACCCAAGATCTAGAATAACTAGATAGTATGGAAGGTAGAGTTCCACATGGATGTTAGATTCAAGGGGTTTATATAAGTCTAGAAGAACTATAAAGATCTGAGACTATGGATTCATGAAGAAGAGTTCTGAAAGATGCAGTTCTATAAGGATAACAACATAAAGTTTTGATGACATTTAATAGAGTCAGAATACCAGTGTAAAAGTTTGAATATAATTTAAATTATCTAATTATTATGAATGGTGGGTATCTTGAAATCCTAAAATAACTTTTGGGTCTCAAATACTCAAGATATTGGGAGTTAGTGATAAAGGATTAGATGGAATCCTTGCATGCATCCAGAACATGGGATCTTTCAAATCCTCTATTAGGAATGAAGGAACTACAAATTAAATGGTATATTTATTGATGAAATGATTTAACGGTAGAAATTGGTACAAGTAAATGTTGTTTGTGAAAGTTTTTCAATAAATAGAGGAAGAATATTTCAATGAAATATTTTCTCTAGTTGTTAAGAACACAAAAATCTAGATGGTGATAAGAATGGTTGTGGAAGAATTTTTACATATTTAACAATTAGATATGAAGAAAAATTTCCTTCATATATATTTGGAGGAGGAAATTTAAATATAGAAACCATAATAATTCAAAAAAATCCTGAATCAATCTAATTTTAAATCTCAAATGAAGTTTATATGGGATGAAGTAAGAACCCAAATAATGGAACTAAAATTTTAGTTCCATTATGGAAAAATAAGAGTTCATTTGGTTAAATAAGGATCATTACTGCTACTATAATCTATTTAATGATGGTTATTTAATTATATATATCTTATATATATATATTATTCTCTTTGTGGGTTCATAGAAGAAACATATTAAAGATTTTAAGGCTAAGTTATCTAGAAGGTTTGAGATGAAGGATCTTAGGGAAGAAAAATAGATTTTGGGTATGATGGTCAAGAGGGACTAAAATAATAGAATATTAATGTTGTATTAATTGTTCAACATTTAGAAGATAGTGGAGAAGTTTGGAATTTCTAGATCCAAACCTATCTCTATCCCCATTGACCAATCATTTCAAAATATCCAAAAATAAAGAACTATAAATTGAATATAAGGATAAGTAAATGAAAAATTTTCATTATGAATCAATGGTAAGAATAGATATTGTTCGTGAGTATGTTCCTTCTAACCACATTTTGTGATGTTGCTTAACTTATCATGGGCGGTTGGGATTTGGTTTTTGTTTCTCTTATTTTTGGATTATGATTTAAGAAATTTTTGTTTTGATCCTTATTGAATTGTATTGAGTTACATTGTGGGTTTTATTTGGTTTTGGGATAATAATTTAAAAAGATTTTGTGGTTATAGTTAACTCACATGGCTGACAACTATGTGAAGGCTGGGAGTATGATTCAGAAACTATTCTAGAGTTATAGCATGCTTGGAACATAGTCCACCAAACTTGCTATTAAATTCATGCATGATTATATATCTCATTGAGTTTTGATATTTTGACTACCCTTGGGTTATACCCAATGATAGTAGTGAATTAAAAGAAGTTTTGTTATATATTTATGTTGTGGATTGGATTCTATTTGTATTTTATGTATATTTTTCTTATGAAATTGTTATGAAAACGTTTTTTGTTGGAAAAATAAAATATCATAGAAAAAAATAGAATTAAAATGAGGATATAGTGATTTATTGCTAAATACAATTACTTTTCATGATTTTTTTTTTGAATTGGTTGATTTCATAATGAAATATGGAAAGTATTTTGGGGTTAAAACTGGTTTGTGGGTTGTTTGTAAAATGCATTGACCCTCTTGGGGGATGTTTCCAAGGGTATTTGATTTTAAAATGGAAATCAATGAGTTTTTTGATATTTTAAGTGAAAATTTAAGAGATAATTTTTAAATAATGAAGAACTTTGGGAAAATTGAGTGGGTTTCTTATTTTAAATAGAAATTAGTATATTTATAATAGGGGTAAATGTTTTGAAAATCCTTTACAAAAATTTTAATTTTTAAATGAAATGGAGTGTTCTAAAAAGATTAGTTGATTTTAAAAGAACATTTCCTTTTGAAAAAAAATGTTTTTATTCCTTATGGAATATAGTCATTTTTAATGAAATGGTATTTTTGGCATGTGTTTTGATTTTGATTTTTTCCCCTCAGTGTATTAGGATGGGTTAATTTGGTTTGGAAACATAAATGATTTGGATCCTTATTTTTTTCTCAAAGTATGCCTCCCAAAAAGGATTTAATTAAAGGTTGAAATCTTATCTCTTATAATGACCCTTATTAGGTGAATCTTCTTTTTTTATTGAATGTAAAACCCTGGGAATTTCAAGCCATGGTGGTTGTTATATCTTGGTTTTTTTTCAATGGGGTTATCTAGAGACTGTGTTGGTGGAGAATCCACTAAGATCTTAATCTTTATATTGGGAGTGATTCAACGGTGAAGGTTTTTGGTTCTTAGTCCTTAGTTTTTCTAGTGATTTTTTAGGTCATCATCAGTGGTTTCATGTGAGGATGATGTAGGATGGGTTTTTGGATATGCTCTAGATTTGGGTTATAATTTTCTTAGGGATTATTTCTTTGTGGGCCTATAGTGATTGAGGTCTTCAAGTGACCTTAATTTGATATATCCTTCAGGTTCATTTATGTATTACTCTTGAGTGATTGGTGGTTGTCTTGGGATAATCATGCATTTTTGTTTGATGGTGATTATTTTTTTGTGCATGCTTTAGACCATTAGTTGAGGTTTGTTTTATTTATTGAGCCTTGGGATTCTCGAGGTATGTGCTTACGGTTATAAGGGTGAGTAGTTGGTTTCTATTTAGATCATAGGTTTTACCATGTTGGGTTTTTCTATCAATATTACCATAGATTAGTGTTTTGTGAGATTATCCCGAAGTTACCCTTCATGTAGTTCTGTGACCCTATATTAGAAGAATTTTATTCCATGTAGAGGCATTTTATGATCAATTGTTTTTATTCCTTTTCTTTAGGGATGTGTCGAGTTATTCACCCAGTTTTGTGACCTTTTGGATGTCCCTTTTTTAATTATGCTCACTTGGGGTGATTTGATCTAGTTGACTTTGTGGTTGTCTATATTGCTGAAACTTTATCATTTATTTGGATTATTAGTGGTAATGTGGTTGTTTTGGTTATATTCATTCTCTTAGGTATGTCTATCATTCATTTTACCACTTTATAAAAATTCTAAATAGTGGGGGGCTTTATTAGGTCTCCATTTTCATGGAGATTCATATTAGTTGGTTGTGATAAAGTCTATGTTTGAGGTTTTCTATTGATTCTTTAGGATTCTTTTCATGGGTTTTAAGTAATAGTAATTAGTGTGGTGTTTCCTTCTCATAATAGTTGTTTTTAGTTCCCTCACCCTCCCAACTTTTATGTTCAAGTGTGGTTTTTTTTCACTTTTTATTAATTCTACCTTTGTAAATGACTTTTTGGGGGTATAAATTATCATTAAAGGGATAATTTTCACACCCACGTCTCACTTTTATATTATTATTTTTTATAATATTTTTATATATTTTAAAAAAATATTTTTTTCTTTAAAATTTATAAAATCTTCAAATTTTTCTATGTTTCATGGTTAGCACACATAGAGTTTATGGGATATTGTAATATGACCATTACATAGAGATCAATTCAGTTCATTTTATTCTTTAATGGTTTCTTTTCATGGGTAGTGCATTTTTTGGGTCCAAAAATTGTGAAATCTAGTGGAAACCATTTTATACTTTCTTGTGTTAGGGTGTTAGAGCACCACTTGTTCACAATTAGGTCAAACCCTATGATTGACCATGTAATGGTGTTGTAATTTTTGACAGTGTAGTTTTACAAGGTTGGTACATAGTTTATCAAACCATGTGGGGTTCTAGGGTAAATCATGAAGCTATTTTTGTGTGTATGGGCGACTCTCATGGTTATATCATGTCTAGGTTCATCCAAACCATGTGAGTTCCCAGGTCTCATATAGTGGCTCTCACATGGTAGGTGCATAGTTTTCCTAACAGTGTGGTGAAACCATGTGATCTTCCTAGTCACTTAAAAATTTGTAATTTATACATTTAACCCTATAAAATTTTATGTTATAATCCTTTATCTTCCCATCCTCTCATTTGTACTGCCTTTGGGGTGCATTGGGAGCTCCTTCCTCTCCTTCTCCTTAAAATTTCTAGCCTCCAACATGAGATTCAAGTGAATTTATTAAGGTATTTCCCCTTATTATTCCTCCTATATCCCCCCCCCCCACCTCTTTCATTTTGTTTCTTCGATGAAAACCAATATCCATGTGTCTCAAATTTAGGATTTGGATGTATTTAGGCATGAATTTTTTTGATGTTTATGAGTTTTGGAGAGTGTTTCCATTCTTGTTTTAGCATTATCCATTTAAGGCGATGCATTTTTAATTATTATACTATGATTGAGGTGGGTGTTTTTATGTTTCTACTTTAAAGTACATTCCATGGTATGCTTGAATGTTCAATAAAATCTTTTCCTTCCAATATATATCAATATGTATTACCTATGAGGTTTGAAAATTGTTTTCAATGGTTTTATTCACTTAGCATAGAGTTGTTGCATTCCAAGGGTTTTTGAAAATTCTTGAGTGTCTATTTTAAAAGTATAATTGTGTTTTTGGAAGGGTTTTTAACACCAATGTAATTTTTAAATGGAATTTTTGGTGTTTAAAATGAATGTTTTACATAAATTATTGAATTGGAACTTATTTAAATTTTTGAGACCATTGGGTCTCCATGTAATTTTGAAACATTTTAAAAGGATATTAGATGTTTTATTTTCAATGATTTATGGTGAATTTTTATTCCAAGCGTTTTTTCAAAGTCTTTTTTGGAATTTTTTAAAAATATTTGATTTGAAATTGTGGTTACCCTCATTATTTTTGATCCCCTTTATTTATGTTTTAAGTTTTATTTATTATGGATTGTGACCCATGGGGGATATTTATTATTGATTCTTATTCATGGATGTAAACTAGGATGTTTCATGTGATGGTTTTAGAGGTAATATGAGGTTAATTTATTTTTCTTTAAAATGTGGGTTTTTATGATGATCACAATGTTTGTTTTTACTCAACTAATTTTGTTGATACCATGGGAACCCTATGTAACTAACTATAAGGTATCTATGTGTGTTATTATAGATTAGTGTGTGTGGGATAGATAGTTCCCTAAGAAAGTTACACCCTATTATGTGTTTAATTTTTTACTCAGTAACCCTAAGGGGTGTAGAGAGGGATATTCCGGTTTCACATAAGAAACCCCTAGAGAGATGTGCCCTAAGGAAAACAGGTCTCGTATTATTTATGATAGATCCTAGTGAGTTTCCCATGATTATTAGATACATTTGAGGAATATTTAGGGGATCTGAATACTTATTCCTTGATTTTATTCACTAACTTGATTTTGATTTCATAGAACCTTGGCTTAGTTATTGGTTACTTTATGTTGTTCTATTGATATCTTTTTCTTGTTCTATTTATTCCATCTATTTTGTTGTGATATTGGTTTACATTCAAACTAATTTATAAATGGTTTAGAAAGGTTGTTTTATTTTAAAATAAAAGTTTTGTTATTTTCAAAAAAGAATTGAGAAATTTTTTTGGGAAAATAAGAGGATTTAGTTCTTTTATTTTAAGTTCCAAAGTAATCTTTTCATGGTTTGAAAAAGATTTCATGGTAAAATCATTTTATTGGTTTTTTTTAAAGTGTTTGGTTATGTTTTTATGATCCTTGTGTACTCTTAAAAAAATCCCATATTATTATAAATAAATATATAAAATGTGATATTTGCTTTTTTTATGCTTTCCATGTGAAGACCTATTTTATAAATTATGTTCAAACTAGTATTTATGGATTTTAATATTAAAGTAACTCTATAGATTCTTTAGTGAAATCATAATAGTCATGTTTTGATCATACCGTGCATTTACATAGGTGTGTGTGTGTGGATATTATGTTTTCTCTCAAGTTACCAGTATAGGATTCTATTTTCTATTTGTTCATTAGGCCCGTGGTTGGATGAGTTGGGATATGGTGAGTGTAACGACCCAAAATTTTATCAAATGAAAATTCCTCTTGATCCAATTGAATGTCTTAATATGTGAAATGGTTTTATAACATATGAAATTCTTTTGTTTTATGTTTCTGGATTTTTAAAATACCATTAAGAATTGTGACTATTGCTAATATAGTCGTTGAATAGTGATCACGTGATTAGTATAAATATAGGGCTTTAACAAATCCAATTTACTCAGACAAAGGAAGTGATGGCCTCATCCAGTAGACTTTCCCCGTACGAAGCCCATTTATCAGATCTCAAAAAGAAGGTGGCATCATTGGGCTTCGCTTTTGACCAAGCCCAATCTGAGCTTCAACATGTTAAGCTCTAGCAGAATTGCCTACAAGAGAAGTAGAAGTTGATAGATATTACCACCCGAGCGATATTATCCAAGCCACCCCAAGAGTCTGTCACCATCACACACATTACCCTTCGGTCTTATGCGGGTGTTATAAGGGGTTATGTAACAAGACCTTAGTACTATGATTATATACATTATTTTTTTATATAATAAATAATATACATTCATTTTATTATTAATACCTTGTAAATAGTTTTTAAAGCTCAAATAATACTTTTAGTTAATATTTAAGTAAGGAATCTATTTTGATGAATTAATGTATTTTTGAATTAAATAATATTTTAATAAAATATTATTATCAAATTAATTTTTTATTAAATATAAATGATCATATAATTTTTATGAATACAATTGTAATTTTTATTATGGTTTGAAAGTTGTTTTTGTCAAAACCCATGAATTTTCGATAAATGTCGGTATTTATTTTAAAAGTGAAAATTCACATATTTATAAAATTATTTAGATAAGATGAATATTATTTTTGGAATTAGGATGTTGAAATTATCAAATGGTGAATTTTTCAAAATTTTATGAGACAGTTGAATTTTTGGGTAAAGTATAGTATCATGATACGTCATGCGCAATGAGTGTTGACTCATGCTAATTCAAGTGAAATGAGGGTTTACTCGTGCTTCACGTGAAATGAGGGTTTACTCATGCTCCATGTTTAATGAGCCTTGGCTCATTCTAATTCCATGTTAAGTGTTGTTGCCACATTTCCATGTTATGATAATCATGTTATATCATGCCTTTATGTTCATGTTTCTCTTGAGATCCATTTATAGGCCTATTTCCTAACATGTATTGTAATCTTCATGTTATACCTTGTTTACTCCCTTATTGGGCTTTACAGCTCACCCTTTTCTTATGCATGTCCTCAGGTTATCCCATGCAATGCTAAGTACGAGGGAATTTGGTGGTCATGTAAAGGAATTTTTCAATAAGATGTTATGTTATATGTTTTAAGTTGTTATATAATGTTCCTAATCCCCAAAGACACTATACCTCTCAATCTTCTATGTTGTATCAAGTGAAGGTTTTATGGAATAAATCATGTTTAAGTATGTAATAGAGAGTAGGGTTGTTATAGTTGGTATCAGAGGATAGGTTTAGTTATTTTTGGGATTAGGATTAGAAAACCCTAGTGAAGCCTTAGAGGCAAGACTAAGTATAATAAAAACATCCCTATGTTTTGGTGAGTATTGATTAAGTGGTTTTTTAATCAAATACATCCATGTCTGGATACAAGTAGGTAGAGGCGGCTCTGGCACAGATGTACCTAGGGGTGAAAAGCCTGACAAGGAGTTTCAGGCTTGACCCGGGGTATCCTGGTATACGACAATGGTCCACTTCTGGGGATATGATTTTGGTAAATTTACAAGATTAGTACGAACCATTATTAAGGGAATTAAAAAAATTCCCCTAAGAATATATGTTAGAAAGTAGATCATGGATAATATATATTGAAGCCTATAGATTCATGAGTTAATGAAATAAAATCTATTTATAAGTCATCTATTTTGTCCTTGGATTACCCTTTATGTGTTACCCCTAACTTTCCTTTTATTCTATCCAATGGCCGGTAATAGAAGGACTCAGGCTAACAACCGATGCAAAGATCAATGTGATGATTGTTCTAATGAGATGCCTAATCTGATGGGAGCAGGAATCACAAACTTTGTCATGATAATATCTTAGTTAACTCAAGATTTAGATAGAAACATGGTTCAAGAGGAACGTTCAACACCCCTTAAGAACAAACAAATCGCTATCGAGAGCTTCATGAGACAAAGGCCTCCTACTTTTAATGGATCATCTGATCCCTCAATCGCCGAAAAATAGATTAACTCTATTGAAAATATATTATCCATACTTCAATGTTCCGAAAAAGAGAAGGTTCTTCTGGATTATTATCGTATGGAGGGTGAATTCATTCAATTGTGGACATTGATAAAAAAATATGAAGCCTAAGGAGGAGATCGAGTCCTTGGAATGTAAGGATTTCCAAAAAAAATTGATAAATATTTTCCTCGCACCCTATGGCTTAAGATGGAAAGGGACTTCCTTGCCATCAAGAAAAAAAGACGAAAAATCCATCAGAGCATACGAGGAAAACTTCATAAGGCTTGCACTATATACCTTCGACTTTGTCGTTACCCTCGAATGCAATGTTGACTGCTTCTTTGGTGGGTTGAAACCTAGGCTGTGGAAATCCCTGGGGATACGGGACTTCGACAGCTATGAGAAAATTGTCTGATGTACCCTCAAGGTCAAAATGGAGATTGGAGAATCTCAGGGGTATCATAGGGATAAAAAGTGTAAGGTGGACTTCAATTCTGGTAGTCTGATGGATAAATCCAATGGTGCTAAGAAAATCCAGCACCCCACTTGCCAAAGGTGTGTAAACAAGCACCCCAGAAATTGCCTAAAGGGGACAAGGAAATGCATTAAGTTTGAAAGAGGGAACTTATCCATTAACTGCCGACAATAAAAACCTGCAGCTGAAATAGAGGAGAGGAACGCTCCATTATAACCTCAACGTATTGTTCATTGATTCAAATGTAAAGAAATAGGGCACCTTGCAAATTAGTTCCCTAATCCAAGAGTTTTCGAAGGCAACCAACAACCTCCAAGGTAGCAAGGGTGAGATTTTTCCATCACTACCATCGAAGTGAATCCTGACAACAAAGTGTTGATAGGTACGCTAGTTATTCATTCAATAATAGTGAAATTACTTTTTTATTCTGGTTCTACACATTCTTTTGTATCTCGAATTTTTAGTAGAACAATACCAACACCACCCCAAATCATGGAAGTAAATATGTTGGTGAGAATGGAAAATAGGTAAATCATTGCATCCCATGAATATAACTCCTCCCCTATCATAATCGATGGATTGAACTTCCTGGAGAACCTCGTCATACTCCCTCTGGTGGAATTTTATGAAATTCTTGGCATGGATTGGGTTTCCTTATATAGAGCCAACATAAATTGCCGTGAGAGGTAAATCACTCTCCATATGGAGAATCGACCCCCGATTTTGTACAAGTTCAAGGAGAAGGATGAATCTTATTTAACACCATAATCTTAAGCATGGATATTACTGCCCTATGAGAATGCGTATCAAGCTCAGATTCTGGAGTCTAAGGAAGAAACCATCCCTGAAGACATGCCTATTATGTGGGAATTCACTGAAGTGTTTCCCAAGGAATTTTCTAGTCTTCCTCTTGAAGAGATGTTGAATTCTCAATTGATCCTATACCTGGGGCATTGCCAATATCCAAGACACTGTATAGAATGGATTTTGTGGAGCTTGAGGAGCTGAAGAAACTACTACAGTAGAATCTGGATAAAGGGTTTATATGCCCAAATGCTTCACTATGGGGTTCACCAGTCCTCTTCATCAAGAAGAAGGATGGGTCAATGCACCTTTGCATCGATTATCGTGATCTTAACAAAATCATGATAAATAACAAGTATCATATCCTATGAATTGATGACTTTTTTGATTAGCTGCATAGAGCACAATACTTCTCCAAGGTGGATTTACGTTTGGGATATTATCAAGTAAGGGTGAAGAAGGAAGATATCCCCAAGACTATTTTTTGTACAATATATGGGAACTATGAATTAATAGTAATGCCTTTAGAACTCACTAATGCTCCATAAATCTTCATGGACTTGATTAATAGAGCCTTTAGAGATTACCTCAACAAATTTGTGGTAGTCTTTATAGATGATATTCTAATATACTCCAAAATCAATGAGGACCATGGGGAGCATTTAATAACTATACTAGAGACCTTGAGGAAGGAGAAGGTCTATGGAAAGTATAGAAAATGTGAGTTCTGGTGGAAGGAGGTCTCATTATTGGGCCATATCATCACAACCAATGGGATATTTGGGGATCCCTCTAAGATAGCTGCAATAGAGGGATGGACGAGTCCAACATCATTAATGGATATCCGTAACTTCTTGGGGTTAGCTGGATATTATCGCTGATTTGTGAGAAATTTCTCACCGTTGTCAAACCCTCTTACCAAGCTAACTTGAAAGGGAGTCAAGTTTTCTTGGAGTGATTAATGCAAAGAGAGCTTCAAAGAGTTGAACAGGAGTCCTGTCATTATGCCCATGCTCACATTACCCACAAGTGGAGAAATTTTTTGTGGTATTCAGTGATTCTTAGAAGAAGGTTCGGGGTTGTGTGTTGATGCAAAATTACAAAGTCATTGCCTATGCCTCGTAAAAATTGAAATTTCATGGGAAAAAATATCCAACACATGATCTGGAGTTGGCTATAGTGATCTGCACTTTAAAAATTTGGCGACATTATCTCTTTGGGGAGAAGTGTGAAATATATACTAACCACAAAATCCTCAAGTATATATTCACATAGAAAGAGTTGAACACACACCAATGAATATGGATAAAGCTAATCAAAGACTATGATTGTTCAATCCATTACCACCATGGGAAAGCAAACAAGGTGGAGAATTATCTACGTAGAAAGGACCCAGTGATTCTATCATTTATGAGAATTGAAAAGGATCCAATATTCTTATATTTGATGAAGATGGACATGGGAATCATAAATAAGGTAACATCATCAATCCTTTCAGAAATGATTTCTCAACCATCTCTTTTGGAAAAGTTAAAGGATTCTTAAAAGTATGGTGTGGGAATTCAGAATAAAGTGGAAGCTATCAGAAAAGGGAAGTCCTCTGAGTTCAATGTTAATGAAAAACAAATTTTGAGATTTGGGAAAATACTATGTGTTACATAAAGTCCGTAGCTTAAGAAGGAAATTTTGGATGATGAAAATAGTTTGAATTTATCTATTCACCCATGAAACACAAATATGTATCGAGATCTCTGAGAGCATTATTGGTGTGATAACATGAATAAGGAGATCACTGAGTATACATCAAAGTGTCTGGTGTTTCATCAAGTGAAGGCTAAGTGGCGGAGGTCTAAGGGGATGATGCAACCATTACCCATACTATCATTGAAATGGGAGAACATCACCATGAACTTTGTCACTGAACTTCCGAATACATCCAAAGGAAATAATTCTATTTGGGTTATTGTGGATTGTCTTACAAAGGCTTCAAACTTCATTTCTATTCGGTAGGATTTATCATTGGATCAACTAGAATGGATATATATTAGGGAAGTGGTAAGGCTGCATGGAGTACCACTATCTATTGTATCTGATCAAGATCCAACATTCACCTATATGTTTTGGAGGAGTCTTCAACATGCTATGGATATTGAGCTGAACTTTAGTATGGATTATCATCCTCAAACTATGGCCAATCTGAGTGGACTATTAAAACACTTTCGGACATGTTGAGAGAATGGTCAATGGACTTCAAAGGATTATGGGATCAACATTTTCCTCTGGTTGATTTCTCTTATAATAAAAGTTTTCACTCGAGCATCTGAATGGAACCATATGAAGTCCTTTATGGGAAAAGGTGTAGAACACCAGTGTGTTGGGATGAAGTCGATGAGCGTAAGCTTCTAGGACCTGAAATGGTCAAAGAAATGGTGGAAAAGGTTAAAACCATTCAGCATCATATCAAGGAATCCCAAAGTCGATATAAGAGTTATGCAGATAATCGTTGATGAGACATTGAGTTCAAATTTGGATACATGGTATTTATGCACATATCTTTGTGGAAGAATGTCATGAGGTTTGGAAAGAATGGGAAGTTAAGTCCTAGGTACATTATCCCCTTCAAGATTCTTGATCGTGTTGGGGTTGTGGCATTTCGAATATAACTTCCACCTACCATGGACAAAGTACATGATTCCTTTCATATATACCTCTTAAGGAAGTATATACAAGAACCTTCACATGTAATATCTTCAGAGGTAGTACAGATAGAGGATGATCTTTCTTATAAGGAGCAACCAGTGAAGATCTTAGATCATATATAAAAATTTCTACGAAATAAGACAATGCCCCTCATCAAGGTGTTGTGGCGAAACAAAAATTTTGAAGAAGTGACATGGGAATCGGAGGAAGTGATGAAGAAAAGTTACCCATATCTGTTTTAGTGTGGGAAAAGTAAATTTTGAGGGACAAATTTCTTAAGAGGGGAAGATTGTAATGACCCAACCTTTTATCAAATGAAAATTCCTCTTGATCCAATTGAATGTATTAATATGTGAAATGGTTGTATAAAATATGCACTTATTTTGTTTTGTGTTTCTAGATTTTTAAAATACCATTAAGAATTTTGACCATTTCTAATATAGTCGTTGAATAGTGATCACATGATTAGTATAAATATAGGGCTTTAACAAATCCAATTTACTCAAACAAAGGAAGTGATGGCCTCATCCAATAGAATTCCCTCATACGAAGCCCATTTGTCGGAGCTCGGAAAGAATGTGGCGTCACTAGGATTCACTCTTGACCAAGTTCAAGTCAAGCTTCAACATGTTAAGCTCGAACGAAACTGCCTGTGGGAGAAGTGGAAGTTGATAGAGATTACCACCTGAGTGATGTTATCCGAGCCAACCCAAGAGTCTGTCACCATCACACACCTTACCATTCAGTCTTATGTAGGTGTTATAAGGGCTTATGTAACATGACCTTAATAATTTGATTATTTACATTATTTTTTTATATAATAAAGAATATACATTCATTTTATTATTGTAACATTGTAAATAGTTTTTAAAGCTCAAATAGTATTTTTAGTTAATATTCAACTAAGTAATCTATTTTTATGAATTAATTAATAAAATATTACTATTATTAAATTTCTTTTTTATTAAATATAAATGATCGTATAATTTTTATGAATACAATTGTAATTTTTATTAAGGCTTGAAAGCTATTTTTGTCAAAAACCCTTGAATTTTTTATAAATGTTTGTTTTTATTTTAAAAGTGAAAATTCAAATATTTAGAAAATTATTTAAATAAAATGAATATTATTTTTGGAATCAAGATGTTGAAATTATCCAATGGTGGATTTTTCATAATTTTCTGATACAGTTGAATTTTTGGGCAAAGTATAATATCATGATACATCATGTGCAATGAGTGTTGACTCATGCTAATTCAAGTGAAATGAGGGTTTACTCATGCTTCATGTGCAATGGGGGTTTACTTAGGCTCTATGTTCAATGAGCCTTGTCTCATGATAATTCCATGTTAAGTGTTGTTTCCACATTTCCATGTTATGATAATTGTGATATATCATGCATTTATGTTCATGTTTCTCATGCGCTCCATTTATATGCCTATTGCCTAACATGTATTGTAGTATTCATGTTATACCTTGTTTAATCCCTTACTAGGCTTTATAGCTCACCCTTTTATTATGCATGTCCTCAGGTTATCCAAATGCTAAGTATGAGAGAATGTAGTGGTCATGTAAAGGAAGTTTTCAATTAGATGTCGGGTTCTATGTTTTAAGTTGTTATGTAATGTTCCTAAGCCCCAAAGACACTAGACCTCTCGATATTATATTTTGTATCAAGTGAAGGTTTTATGTAATAAATCATGTTTAATTATGTAATAAATAGCAGGATTGTTATAGTGAGTTTCTGTGGGGCATGTGGAGGTTCTGTTGGAGCTATTCAAGTTCCATTTTATATAGGAAGTTGTATCATCTAATTCATCATTATGTATATTTTTCATCCTTTCATGTTTTGATTCAATTTTATGTATCTACTTCAATAATATTTTATTTAGTTTTCAGATTTTGGGTGGTTGTTTTTTATGCTTATCCCTTTTTTGGATTTCCACTTTATTTTTTTCTGCTAATTTGGTTCCATGGTTGTTTAATGCTTGGATAGGTCATGTCTGATTATCATTAGTTTCTACTTCTTGTTTATTGTTCACTAAGGGTTAAATCATTTCCATAAGTGTATGTTGATACCCTTGGTTCTTGATTATTTCCTTTGGAGATTGATAATTTCCTTCAGGTCCTATGAAGATCCAGTTCAGGTATCATTTTGGTGGTATCCTAAGCAGGTATATTACAGCTATTATTTATATAGAGTCTAACATTGTTCATGAAATGGGATATATTACTAGGTTCACAGAAAACCTAGAAAAAAATCACTCTGAAGTGGTAAAGTTTATAATTTGGTATCTTAAATGTTTAAAATCATTAGCCTTATGTTTTGGAATGGATGATTCATTATCAGGGTATGTTTATGGAAACTTTTGATGAGATCCAAACACATGGAAAAGCATCATAGGCTTTGTTATTACGTATGGAGGAAATTTATTAATCTTTATGTAAAGACTAAAGCCAATAGTTACACTATCTACCACGGAAGTGGAATATGTTGCAGTAATAGAAGAAATTAAAGAGATGATATGGTTTAAGGGTTTATTAGAGAAACTTGAAAGGAATTATGAGAATAGAATATTGTTCTATGATATTCATAGAGTTTTCCATATTAAAAATAATTCTATGTTTCATTCATAGATTAAACACATTCAGTTAAAGTATCAATTTATCAAGAAGATTGTGAAAGATAGAGTGTTGGAGCTAGGAAATATAAGAATAAGTCAGAATCTGGATAAGATAGTGACAATAGTCATAGTCCAAGAAAATATGGTGCACACTTTTTCCTCAATGGGACTTGGGTTACTAGGAAAAGGATGATTGAAGATTCAGTTACTGTTACTATAGGAGGGAGGAAGGATAATTTTTACTAGTGACTCAAGGAATTGGTGAAGTTGAGAAAACAATTATCAAGTGGAATATTATTATGTTAAGCAGTGTGAACTATTTTTAGACTAAGGTTTGAATCATTTGGGATATTTTATTATAAAAATTACACTATAATATCTGGATGATAGTAGTTATAGTGATCCTAGGGATGTCTGGAACTAGAGGCGGGAGATAGCGGCAAGCGATGACCGGATTTGGATTATGGAAGTGTTGAAGAAGATTATGATTTGTGTAAGAGTAACCCCCATGGATACATAAAAATAACTCACAAAATTATATGTAAAAATCATCAAATTATTTTTCAAGAGTAAAAAATATGGATTTCACTATTCATTAGGGACTAAAAGTTGAGGTAGTTGTGTTATCGGTGTCTTTGACCAAGTAGAAGGATGCCCACAAATATTATAAGGTGGAAGAACCTATTCAACTATCTATGAATATCTATAAATATATTGGTGGGTTCACTAGTTTAGTATTTATAATTATTTTATTCTCTTCTGTTATTAATAAAGAGCGTCAGGGTTTATTTTGTGAAGTAAGACTAAGTTTGAACCATGTAAATCCAATTTTTCTTCAATGTTGGTGTGAGTTTATTTATTCTTATTCTTTTGTGTGTTTTCTAGAGGTTCTATTAAAGTGAAGTCAATTTAACATGATATTTTAGAGCATTTTTTCACCATTTTTACATTAACATTGGGTGTTGAAATTTTTAAAACATCAAAACCTTTTTCCAAAAGTGAGATTTAAATAGGCATGTTTATAAACTTAGAGAGTCTAGAACAACTTCCACTTTTACAAAAATCCATCCTATTGGATTTTCTCACTCATTTAACCAAGTATTATATATATATAAACTCTACAAACCTAAAAACAATATATTTCTCTCAAACTGAATGAAAACATCAAAATCCCCATGAATATCCCTTAAATCTTAAAATTTTAATATACATAAACAACCAAAACACTATATATTACAAAAACCATATATATTTCGTATAAAATATTAAAAAACATATAATTTTATACTATAAATTTTCACTATGAAATTTTTAGGGGATTTTTTGAATGAAAATTATATAAGTCCATTACATTTCAAATTTCAATCTTTACATTTTCACCAATGGTATTTTTCTAAAACAAATGTAACCTGCCAAGGAAAAATAAAGGTAAATACATACATATATAGTAATAACCATAAGGTACATATAACTCTAGGTATAAAAAATGCACCTCCTCTCGATATGGTCTCCTAGAATGAACTCCATCAATAACTATCTCTACCAAAAACCATCATCAGTTACCATGTAATAGGTCCTATAACTCCACTAGCTCTATATCTTCCTATTTAATATTTGGACTATAAAATATCTACATAGTAGTAACATGTGTGGGCATGAAACCCATTCATTGATGAGTATAATCATACCTGGTAGGAAACCCTGTAAACTGTAAGTAAAGATAAACTAATAAGTCGTCTCAAACCAAATTCTAGAAAATAAAAACAAGTATCCCAAAGGAACTAGATACTATCTAATGTAAATTATACTATGGTAGATGTAAGAAATAAAATATTCATATCTCAACCCCATTAAGTATTGTATCGCATAAGAAATTAGAGGTACTTATGTTAGTGTAATTTCCCCATTACTCAAAATCAATAGTCTAGTTATAAATTGTAACTGTAAGTTAGCCACAAATAATAAGTAGGAAATCAGTATCCAAAATTCATCCATATATGAATACATCATAATTATCACAAATCTTAATCTTCTAGACTTATACAACTTATATTCTACCTCACTGTAACTATATTGGGGGATCACACCTCATCGAGGTGTGTGTGTGTGTATCAATCAAGAGATTACCTGACCCCTATAGAGGATTATACCCAAACATACATGGGAGTAGTGATTTCATTAATAGAGGAACTTTACCCAAAATATGAGGGATTACTAACACCATTGATGATGGAACCTACCCCAATATATGAGGGACTATTGACTCCACTAATAAAGGACCCCACCCTGATATATAGGGGAGTACCTAAAATCCATCATCATATGGAAGATCATACCCTCTCATTTATATGTTTCTAGGGGAGTACCATAAGCTGATACATGGAGGACCACTCCTCAATACACCAAATACTAACAACTCCATCTCTACTCCAAATGTCTCAATCACTACCTTCCATCTCTGTAGTAGAGTTGTGATTCTAGAACTATTTATATTGCATTCTGAATAGATTATAAAGACTAAGGTTATCATATAATTCTGATATTTATGAGAATATACTTAAAATAGACTACTCATATATCCAAAACTAGCATTGGGTAATAAATCATAGAGAATTACAGAAATATCCTAACACGCAACATGTCTAGTAGGGTCCATGGTGTGTGGAGGTCTAAGATAAGGTTGGTTTTGTACAACCACAAATCAAACTATGAGAAGCTAACATACATGGAATTTCTAGTATGGGTACATGGTGTATATGGATATGAGGTATTAAACTTAAACTAATGTAGGTGGGAGGGGATCTATGTTATTCTTATGCAGATTGCACCATGTGTGGTAATGGTAATGTATGGAATGAGGCACTCAGTGCTCTACCTAAGCATATATCTCCAGTATATGGAGTCACGAATTTTTGAGTATACACAATGAGTGGGAAGGCCATACATAGAATTTACGGTTATACAAGTTATCCAATGAGTACTCGAAGAACAATCCAATATATTTTTGTCATTATACACAATAATTCATCAGGACCACACACTATGTAGTTGAGTCCACTTGGTCAGTTAGTTGGTCAGCAAGTACACCAAGTACATAGATAGACCATGAGGCTCCCCAAACCTGAAATCTTGACTCTTGTGCTAAAAACACATAATTTAATAATTATATTTGATCACAAGTGAGATTATTCAAATAAAACTTACATATATTTAAATAATTCATACATTACATCTCATAATAATCACATAATCTCAAACCCAAAGGTTAGGTGTCTTTGGATGTTATCTATGTAAAAATATTATTTCACATAATTATAAAATTTCTCTATAATTTCACCAAACTAAACCCCATTCTAAACCCCTCATATGTTATACTCATCTTCATAACATAGGGAATAAAAAATTAAGGTAAAACTTATCAATGATATATAAAATAATGATAAAAGAACATATACTCTCAAAATTATCAAACATGCAACATGGAATAAAAGTTCATAAATAAAAGAGAATAATCATGATTTATGGAGAATAACAAGGGAATATATCATAACTGTGGCATTATAATGAGTATAGAAAATCATAACATTTTATGTAAACTCAATGATTCCCAGGAATTATATTTTTAACAAAACAAAACTTCAATGCATCAAGTTTTAAAAAACACAAAATTCCCATCACTCGGGTTGTAAACAAAGAAATATTCCCATATATTGGTTTATGAACAAAGAAAAATGTCCATGCTTCACATCATTGTCCTAATAGACATAATATTTTAACTAATTAATTAGAGGTATATATAGTACCCCATGTGTTAACAGCTATAAATTTGTATGATATAATATATCAATCATTCATCACATCATGAAACCCCATATAAATAAAATGAGTGTCATAAATTTGTATTTATTTAATAAATATATTTTTATCATGATTCATAATAAATAACTCTATATAAGATAAATATTTTGGGGGTTAATTTGTAAAAATGGAAGTAAAATGTAAAATATTCTTTAGAAAACATTTCTTAGCATTTCTTTAAAGAGAATCGGTTATGAGTCAATTTCAAAAATATGATTTTTGAGAAATTGAAATAAATACCTTTTAAAAAATTATTTGGAATTAAATTTTAATAATAGATCCTTGAAAATTAATATAGTTTATCTAGAGTAAATGTGGAGTTAAAGACAAAAATAAAAACCATTTCAATATTTTTAAATAACTTTATTGAAACTCACACTATAAAAACGGTGATAAATCTTCCATTTGAAAAGAGGTAAATATAAATTTTAAGATCAACAGAAATAATACTTATTTTTATTTAAAAATAATAATATGTAACATTTTCAGGAAGAGTGAATATGGACAAGGATTAAAAAATTATTTGGAAAGGATGGGAATTATTCATAACAACATCAATTTTATGAAGAAGGAAACCCATAAAAGAAGATGTATTTGATATAAAAAATGTAATTAAATAAAAAATGGTAGAAAATAAAATAAAATATCATAAAAGGATAAAAAATAGTCTTGTAAAACCATATTCAATGAGGAATAATTATAAATTATAAAAAAAATTGAGTAAAGAAAACCCCTTACATTTTACTCCCAAATTTCACAAAATGTCTTTAACCTTCTGTATAATAAAAATAACCATATTAATAAACAATTTAATAACCTAATTGATATATATTAACCTATATAATATTCAATTATAATCATTTATTATACATTTATTACTTATTTATAGTTTATTTTCATCATGAGATTGTTAGTAATTTTTATTGTTTCATGCATGCTTCAAAATGTCGATGTCAATCCCTATTACTTGATGAAATTTTTTTATTACTATATTATAAAATTTACTTAAAATTTTAGTTTATAATGATTTATAAATTTTTAATTTCATTCTATGATAGTTTTAGTCATGATTTTCTAAGACAGAATCGATGATAAGCTTATTTATGTGATTTTCGACAAAAAAAAGTTGATTTATTAATAATAAGATAAATATAAAAATAAATTATAAAGAATACTAATAATGTAATAAAAAAATTAATTTATTAAATAAATTATTATAATCATGTAATTATGGTTCTGGTGAAAATAAAATAAGGCATTCCATGGATACGGTAGTCTACACGTACACACGGATGACATTTTTGTTTTCCATGGAACAAAATGACGGTAGAAATTGATTTCTATTTACAAAATATTAATAATGTTATAGAAATAATATTTATTCAATAAATAAACCTTTTTAATAATAAATTTAAGGTAGTTATGAAAAATTAAACACATCATTTTTTGAGGTGGTAATTTGCACGTATGAATGGACAACATTTTCATTTTTCTATGGTGAAAGGTAGAAGCTATGTGATTATTATTCCATAAATATAATAAAAAAATTAATATAATAATGATACTCATATTATTATTTTATTGTTTATAATATAATTTTAGGTAGAATAAGAATGATTAAATAAATAGAAATGAAAATGGGTGATTTGGGAATTTTTACCTTACTCCTTGGAATAACTCTTTTGATAATTGGATTTTTCCTTTGAGGGTGGTATTTTGAGGAGACCAGAACATATTGGAGATGGAAATGAGTTTTGTGGAGGTATTTGGGAATATTTTGGATTAACTAAGGGGATTTTTTGTGTGAATAATTGGGGTAGTGAATGGCTCCTTTTTTAAGTCCGAGGGGTGACATTTTTGTAATAAGAGGTGTAATATTCAAAGAAAGTGGTTCCAAAATTGGAAAATAATGGAGAGGAGATTATTGAAGTTCTAAAAAGCTCTAAAAATCATTTTAAGACATTTTTTTATGCCTTTTACCCCTTATATTTATCCCTTTTACCATAGTAACTAATTTTTACCTGAGTAATTTATTTTTTATAACTAAAAATAAAATTTTTTGCTTAGTCTGGAAATTACTTGTTTTTATAATAACAAATCATGTTTATGTTATTTATAATATATTTTGTTTTTTATGAAAGTAAATTCATTTTATGTAAAAGTATGAATATTTCTATAATTTTGGAATTGACTGCACATTACATGCAATAGACCACACGGTATATGTGATCGACCATACGGCCACCTGATCAACCATGGAGAATTTATGGAAACAGAACCAAGTGACCATAAAATAATTTAATGGTTGTACATTATCTCAAGAGACCGTTGTGATCAAAGTTACAAAGTCATGGATCAGCCACATGCCCAATAGAAAGGCTGCAAAGCTATTTAGATCAACCGCATGAACAATTAACTACAAGATCAAAAGGAAGGCCAAGTATTGACTATAAGATCAAGTGAAGTGACCATGGTCAGAAGTCTCAAAATTGAAAAATTATTGGATCAATCACAATTATAATGTGATCATCCACAAGTAAAAATTTATCAACCATAAGTAAAAAATGAGCAACCATGCATATAAGTGACTGATTTTACAACATATCAAGGAATTCACAAAGTATTGAAGAAACTATAGATGTTTATGTGGAAAATTTAAATTATTTTTGTCTAAAGGTTAGTGTTATATTATTATATTTTTAAATATTAATCTAACCACTTTTTTATTCAGAATTAAAATCCTTTCAGAAGAATTTAATGAACCTATATTTTCTAGTAAATTACAAGGATCTTTATAATGATTTTTCAATGGATATTTCTTGAGATAACCTTCTTTTTAATAATAATACTGAAGATAGAAAAGTAAGAAGGGTAATGCATATGAAAAAATTCATGAGTGACACATAGACATTAGATTTTTTTCTGAAAAAATGAAGAAAATATACTCTATTTCAAACATCTTTGAAATATTTTTCTCACCATATCTTCAAAAACATATTAAGATAACATATACACATCTTTTTTACCTACTCAAGATAAAAAATATGACTAAGATAAGAGAAAAAATACCTTTAAAATAATAAAACATATACTATTTCACTATACTCGTCGCCTTTTCTTACTCTATTTTTATTTACTTTCAAGTTATGTGTGTTGCACACTGACTATATTTTAGCACTAGCTCATGTGCTAAAATATAGAGTGAAAGAAACTCTCACTCAATTATTTATCTTTTCTACTATATAGAACTGTGGAAGTGGTTGTTTATCAGGGACTTCATGTGCACAGTTATTATCATTTATTTCTCTCATGTATAATTATGTAAGTGAGTTTTTTATTCTTGGGTAGATTTTTGTGTTGTTGTAAAACCTTATCAAGGTTGTGGATTATTTTATTTTATAATAAACTACTTGGTATTAGATCATTTCCAAGTGCAGGATATTAGGTATCAGCTTGAGACTAAACTCCTTATTTATTCTACTATGTATTTTTATCTATTTTTTTACTATATTTTCAAAAAAAATCTTAATATATTTTTTAAACTATATAACAAAATGTTACTTTGATAGTTGGATTTAATTTTTGTTTTATATATGGTTTTTTTCAAGTAAAACTATTTCAAAAGTTAATAGTGTTAAAATTTTATTTAACTAAGTTATAATTAAACTTTTAATAAACCTTTTGAATGATATAATTATATAATTTTATTGTTTTAGTTAACTATGAATATTTTATAATTTGGTGGATTTAATTTTAAAAAAATTTAAATAAAAATATTAATTGGAAACTCAATTCACACCCTACTGAGTTTTTCGCTCTGGTCAACATTTGGTATCAAAGGTTTTTAAATTTAATTTTATTATGATCTAGTTTTACCTAAAGATCTAAAATTTTATTTTAAATCTAAATTTTAGTCTTTATGAATAATAATAGCAAACAAATAACTTCCACTAACCAACCTTATATTTTAATGGAACTAATTATACTTAATGGAAGTTCAAGAGGAAAATTCATATAGAAAACATGGGATTTGATATTTAGACTATTATCAAGGATAAACATGAAAGCATAAAAGATGCTCTAGAAAATTAGAGTGATGAAACTAAGGTCGTATATGAATAAAATTGTAAATTGATTAATGCATTATACTATGCATTAGGAGAATACAAATTTAATAGAATGTCTACTTTTTCTTCTTCTTTTGAAATTTGGGATATTCTTGCTATATCTTCTGAAAGAACTTCTAATGTCAAATAAATGTTCTTAAATACTTATATCATTAAGTATGATACATTCAATATGAAACATGATGAATACATTTTTGAAATGTATCTTGGTTTTAACAAAATTTTGAACATGATGCAATCACCTGGGAAGAAAATTGCAGACAAAGATCAAGTGATACGACTTCTGAGAGGTCTACCTGATAGGTGGAGAAGAACCTCTATTTACATTAGAGAATCCTGACACATATGTATGATACCGATGAATGAAATTATTTTAAATATTATGATATATTAGGATTAATTGAAAGTAACCAAATAAGAAAAGGATAAACCAAATAGGAAATCAGTTCCCTTAAAAACATATGACTCAAAAATGAAATAGAATATCAAAGTTGATAGTTTAAGTTATGATGAATCACAATAAGATAACAATGAGTAAATAGATCACCTATACAGATGATTAAAAATGTTCTATAAGAAGAAAAATTATTCAAGAAATAAAATTATAGAGGTAAGTTTGATAATAAAAGAAACTAGAGAAAGGAGAATCAATCTAGAGAAGTGACCTAATATGAGTGTAAAAGAAATATAAAAATAAAAGTAGAATTTCCTAAACTAAACTATAATAATATGTATTAGGAAAAAATAAAAGGACACAATAAGTGTATGAAATATACCTGGATAAATATTGAGGATAGTTTAAGTGACTCTGACTTAAGCGGAAAAGAAAAAAATGACAGAGCTAATTCATGAAAAACACATCTGAGGTAATATCAATCCTACATTTATATCTCATTTTTAAAATCTTTTTGAGAATGGAAACATTGATGAAAACATTATTAGTGATTATATATTTGAGTACTATAAAATTATAGAGGAAACATTTAATTATCTTAAAGAAAAATACAAATTTCTAAAGAAACAACATGCTCTAACATTCATTTTAAAGATGATTTTACTGTAGAAATGGACAGAAATGCTCAATTTTTAAAGGAAACAATGAACTTAATATGTCCAATGAGAAAATAAAATTAATCAAGAAATATTAAAAAATAATATAGAAACTCTCACATAAATTATTGGAAAACAAACCGCATCCAAGTATACCAATGGGATTTGTTACCTTCCTAGATAGAGGAAGATATATAGGTATGAATTTGTTCTAATTTCTAGTTCTCCCAAGGCTGTAAATAAAAACTATTCTTTTGGAACAAACAAATTTTTTATTTATAAAATGTATAAAGTCTATTTATGGAAATCCAATTAAAAAAATTTAGATCCCTAAGGATTTTACTACTAAAATCTCTAGACTCAAGAAAATATGGGTACCAAAATCATTTCTTCTTTAAAGTTTTTTGTTGGAAACATACTTGAAGAGTACTAGTAAACATATATGGTATATGGGTAGTGTATGTTCTAAACATATGACTGGTGACTACTCAAGCTTTAAGAACCTTGTCAAAGTGGGCGGTGGACATGTCACTTTTGGTGACAATACCAAAGGGAAAACAATTAGACTCAGTAAAATTGGGAAATTTAGAACTATTTTGATTTTAAAACTATTATTTATAGATGGATTAAAATATAATATGTTTGTAATATCATAGTTATGTGATTATTTTTATCAGGTTACATTTGATAATAATTCTTCTAAAAAATTATTCAGATTATGCTTTAGTTTTTAATGCCTTGTGAAATGATAATGTTTATTCTGTTAATTTAAATTCATTATTTTCTCAAAATATTTATTGTTCAGATAAATTTCATAAAGAGTATTGTATTTTGTATAGAATACTAGTCCATTTCAACCTTCACTAACTTAGGAAGATAACTAGTAAAGGGTTAGTCAAGGATCTACATAAACTAGAATTCCCAAAATACAAAGTCTATAACCCATGCCAAAAACAGAAGCATCATAAAATCTCTTTCAAAAAAACAAAGAAGTTCCAACTTATAAACTACTAGAGTTGGTTCATATGGATTTTATTTAGACCCTATAGAGTTTCTAGAATAAATGGGAAGCATTATGTTTATGTTCTAATAGATTACTTTCCAAGATACACCAGGGTATTCTTTTTATCTCACAAAAGTGAAGCTTCTTCTTATTTTACCAAGTATTCAAAATTTGTAGAAAACCTTAGCAGAATTTCCATAAAGACTTAAATAAACGATCATGGTTGTGAGTTTAAAAATCAAGATTTTAAATCTATATGCTTGTATCATGGCTAAAATCACATATTTTCTACTCCTAGGACCCTATAGTATGATGGTGTAGTAGAAATAATAAAAACACTTCAAGATATTTCCCAGACCATGCTTAAGGAGTATGATTTACCTGTTTATTTTTGGGAAGAGACTATGAATAAATATTTATATATTATTAATAGAATTATTATTAGACTAATTTTAAAGAAACCATCATATGATTTATGGAATGGAAGAAAACCAAAAGTTAATTATTTTAATATTTTTGGACGTAAAGTCTTTATACTCAATATAAAAGAAATTTTGAAAAATTTGCATCTAAAAGTGATGAAGGAATTTTCCTTAGATATTATATATCCAAAAATCATATAGGGTGTTCAATAAAAGGACCAAAATTTTGGAAGAATTTATAAATGTCAAATTCTATAAAATAGATCCACATGAACCTAATACCTCTTTATAAAACCTTTAGGATGACCTTTCAAATTTAGATATAAATTTCAAACCTAGTGATAATTCTTTAAAACCTACTGTATGAAAATCAACCATTTCTGAGGAAATATTTGAACTAAAACCTATAAAAGAAAATGAAGTGTCAAATACTTATATCCCTATGACTATTAGGACTCATAGATACCATCCCTTAGATTCCATAGTTGTAGACCTAGAAAAAGTATCACAGACTAGAGCTTCTCTTAAAAACCAAGTTAAACATCAAGGTTTATTGTCACAAAATAAATCTAATATCATCACTAAAACAATAGATGATGAATTTTGGGTAATGGAAATGCAAGAATAGATGACTCAATTTGAGAGGAACAATGTTTGGAAACTAGTGAAAAGACCCAAATACTTCATAACCATTGAAATTAAGTGGTTTTTTTAGAAATAAATTTCATTAATGTGGTACAATAATTAAAAACAAATCTAGACTGGTAGCATAAGTTTATAATAAAGAAAAAGGTATTAACTATTAGGAGACCTTTTCACCAGTAGCTTGAATTGAACCCATTAGAATATTACTTCCCTATACAGAACATTTGGATTTCAAATTATATCAAATGGATGTAAAGAGTGCATTCCTAAATGTATATATAATGGAAGTTGTTCTTTTGGAACAACCCTATATATTTCAAAACCTACATTTTCCAAATCATGTATTTAAATTACAAAGGATTTATATGGTTTAAAATAAGCGCTTATCTCTTGGTATGATAGGATTGACTCTTATCTAATTTTAAATGGTTTTATAAACGGTTTTATTTAACCTACACTATTTATAAAAATAAATTCAAATGATGTTTTAATGGCACAGATATATATTGATGATATTATTTTCAGATCATCCAAAAACTTCTTATGTATTGAATTTTCTGAAATGATGAAAAATAAATTTGAAATGTGTTTGATGGGTGAGTTAAAATTATTTCTTGGATTTAAAATCTTTCAAAACAAATAAGGAATTATTTTAAATCAAAGTAAATACAAAATGGATATTTTAAAATGATTTAAATTGGATATAACTAAAGGTAATAATACTCCAATGAGTACAAGCTATAAACCGGATCTTAATGAAATTGGGAAATTTGTTGATCAAACCACTTACAGAGGTAGGATTGAAATTTTACAATACATAAATTCTAAGCATCTATATATTATTTTTAGTGTGTTTATGTGTTCAAATTTTCAATCAAAACCTAAATAATATCATTTAATTTATGTAAAAATAATTTTTAAATACCTCAAGAAAACAACCAACTTAGTATTTTTTTAACCTAAAGGACATGAATTTGTATTAGTTAGTTATTCAGATGATGATTTTTGTGGTTGTAAGTTAGATATAAAGAGTAATTATAGAACATGTCACATTTTGGGAAAGTATTTATTTGCATGGGGTAGTAAGAAACAGAATTTTTTTTCATTATCTAATGTTTAATAAAAGTACATAGCTACAAGTAGTTTTTGTGCATAGATTTTGTGGATGAAACAAACATTATTGGACTATGTATATGAATTCAAACATGCCCCTATAAATTATGAAAATACAAGTGTGATGAACATTTCTAATAATCCTATATCTAAATCTATAATAAAACATATTGATATACGACATCACTTTTTGAGAGATTATTTCCAAAAAGGAGATGTTGCTCTTGAATTTATTGGCACAGAGCATTGGCTTATTGGAATTTTTACAAAGCCAATAAATTATGAGAGAATGAATTATATCAAACATGAATTAGGTATGATTAATTTTGTTTAAAATATTTTTATAAATAATTTTAATATTCTCTTAAATATTTTTATATATTTATAAGATGTACTTTTATTAAGTAGTCAATTTAGATATTTCAATTAAATATATCATATGATTTTTATAAATTCATTAAATTCATGTTATTATTTCCTATGTATTACTATAAATTTAAATCCCTAAATGATTAATCTTTAAAATCAGAGTTTTACCATTGCACCTCTTCTAACTTGAACCAAAACCACTTTTCAAACCCTCTTTCTTGAACCTATTCTTCGAATCCATAGATCTTATATCTCATTTTTTAGTCTACTTAGTTGAGATGAAGAGACCTACTAGAGATGATTCTCCCAAATCATATACGAAAGAAAATTCCAACTCGATAAGGTCTAAGAATATTTTGAAACTACGTCTACTTTCTCATGAAGTCGTGGATGAAAGAGAAGTCGATATTGAATGGTTTAAGGCCATTTGATCTTTTTGATGGATAGTTGTTATAAATTAAAAATATAAAAGTTGGTTTTTAAAAGAAAATCTACCTTTATATATATTATTTGTAAAGGAGTTTTATCTGAACATTTTTTTTAAAGCTAGAGAGTATGAGAATGTGATTCAAACAGTCATCGATAGTCAAGATTGTGAGTTTACTTCGACCATATGGGTTCACTATTTGAGAGTCTTTCATATTAGATAATATGAGTACTACCATATATTTTACCATATGAATTATCCTTATATCAAAATTTTAAATGTGTTAGAGGAACTGACTTATAAAAACCTATATAAGACTAGTTGTGAATGATCTAAGAGAAAACTATTTACTTTTTTTATAAATCATTCAATAATCTATCTTCCTGAGAAAGGGGGATTTTAGTTCTATAAGGTATGAGGAATTTTGTATTCTATATCTGGTGGAACATTGAATTTAGATTAGTATTACTCTATTATTAATGAGACATATAGATAATTTTACCAAACCTTATTCAAGGTTTAACTCACTTCCTTACCTGAAGTTTAATTATGTGTTATCAGAATAGAGAAACGTAGTCTATTTAGGAGTTTAAAGGACTATTTTAAAAATTGGTGTATATATGAATCAAACCACCAGTAAGAGGATAAATATTATCTTTAATCTTTGGAAAAGTATGTGGATAGATGATAAGGAGAATATTTATGAGAAATTAAATCATATCACTCATCCCTATAGGATAAAAGATTTAATTAACCCTGTTTTGGAACCAAATGAAATCATTGATGATGATTACTCCCTCGATCTATAGATTTGGATAAGGAAGACAGACGAGATTATGAGGAACGCCTTGAAAGTACTTTCTTCCATGAGGTTCCTAATGAGCCATATCCAATAAGATAAGAAGTACCTCTTATTCATGTTTTCCTTATTCTTTTGAATATAAAGTTAAAGTTGTAAGAGACACAGATTTACATATGATGGATGAGTCGGTAAGATAATATTTAATTCTTGAGGGGGGTAAGTCCCCATGTATATGCTACTTAGAACAGTTCTAATAGATTCTGAAATTGATAAGGAAATGGGTCCTTCTATAGTTGAGATTCCACCTATGTTTGAAATAGGGGGAGATCTCATTTTTATTTATCTCCTTCTAATAAAAAAAAATTCTATGTAACTCTTTCTTTGATTTGGGTGTATTTTTTCATGATGTTTTTTATAAGAAATATGGGAGGGATAATAAATATTTTTAAAATGATTATAAGTTTGATTGAAAGGATGGAAATGATGATGATGATGATGACCCAAATCCAGATGAACCAGTTCTTGTTGTTATTATAATGGAAGAAATAGTAGTTTTAGTTGAGCCAAATATTCCATATACACTTGTTTCAGATAGACTAATGAGACCCAAATCTACTGAATATATGTTAATTTTTTTGGATACCCATCCTTCTCCAATCGATTTTTATGATAATCCTTCTTAAGAAGAGCTTGTCTATGACTCTTCTCCTAGAACAAAAGTTGTTCCCATGGATGATTATGAATAAGAATCTAAGGATACTTTTAAAATAATATAAGAGTCCTCTCAGGGTCATCTCCCCCAAATAAGAATCGTGGAGATATATTATATAGTGTATTTCTCATTCTTCTTATCTAGAAGATGATTTCCCTAAAGAATATACTCCTACTCAATCTATAGCTTCTTTATCTCAAGGAGTTAGACCTTCTTATGCACAAATATCTATAATAACCTATGCTGACTTCATTATGTTCAAAAATTACCTTTTGGAAGTCTTAAAAGAATAATGTTTTAGTATTAGTTGGGCTAATACTCGTGATATGGAAGAGGATATTGCATATTCAATTCAATCTCTTATTGTACACCATAATCCAAGAGTGTTTCTAAATTTAGATCATTTATACAAAGATATTTGATATTTTAAAAGAGAAATGGAGAGTTTAAGAAGTAAAATTGGATCCTTTCAATAAGATCTATCAAATATGATTGCAAACAAGGATGATAGGTATATGTCATTGATGACCAGTCCTTTCAGACCTTCAACCTCTACCTCTCTTTTCAACCCATCCAACCCAAGCCTCAACTATTTCTACTTCTATTCCAACCTCTACCACATTTATACCTCCAACATGACCTTTTGGTCTCAATCTTTCCTAATCCCTTGGTTATATCACCCCTATTTCAAAAGGAATCACCATTCCAGTACCTCTTGAAATTCCTCGAACCATTGCTTCGACTTTTGTTCCAGTTATTAGAAAATAGAATGGTCCATTTAACCCTTCTAAAAATACAATGAATTTATATTTATATTATAATGAGACTATGATATTGATTATATATATATATAAACAATTAATGAAAAATAATTTTTCATTATTATTTATGTGCTTTTCTTTTTAGTATTCTATTTACTTTATCTACTATTTATTACCTTTTACTGCATAACCCTTTATGATTTCTTTTTGATAATCCAAAATGGGGATCCAAATATATGTAATAAAAAATAAATGAATACAAAATGGGAGTTACATTATAATAAACAAATAATGAATCAATTATTACAAAATATAATATTGACAAACAAACAATGATTATTCATTATTTCCAATTACTACATCAGATTATAATATTTAAGGACTACTCTTTAATTCTTTGGATAATAATTTATTCAATTATTTTTTATCATAAAAAAGTGGATATTTTTGGATTATTACATAAATTTCTTATTTTAATAATCATAAATCATGTTCATATTAAATCTAATCTATTTTATATTTTATGATGGTAAATTCATTTTTTGGAAAATTATGAATATTTCGATAAGTCTGGAATCATCCACATGGTACATGAAATCGACCACACAATATATGTGATAGAATACACAACCACCTAATCAACCATCTAAAATTTATGGAAAATCAACCAAGATACTATAAGAAATAACTGAACAACTGTGTGTTGTATTAAGCGACCATTGTGATCAAAGTTGTAAAGGTGTGGATCAACCACACTCCAAAACAGAACAACGACAAAGAAAGACAAATCGACTACATGAATAATCAACTACAAGATCAAATGAAATACCAAGTGTCAACCACAAGATCAAGTGAAGTGACGGTGGTTAAAAGTCTCAAAATTTACAAAGTATTGGATTAATTACAAGTACAATGGGATCAACCACAAGTACAAAGTGATAGAACACAAGTACAAAATGATTGACTGTAAGGAAAAATAATCAACTGTACATATAAGTGATTTACCATGCAATATATAAAATAATTAAAAATTTATGAAAGATACCATAGATAATGACATAGAAACTTTAAATAAACTATGTATAAAGATAATAGTTATATTATTATATTATTATATATTAATCCAATCACTTTTCTATATAGAATTAAAATACTGAAAGAAATATTTAATGAACTTGGATTTATTTACAAAGTATGAGGATATTCATGATGATTTCTCAATAAATATTTCTAGAAAGTTCCTTCTTTCTAAAAATAATACTGGTGATAGAAAAATTAGAAGGGAGACATATATGAAAAACATGAATGCATGACATAGAGATGTCAGAGTTTTTCATGAATGAAAATTAATAACATATACTATTTTTCAAATATCTCTATTATTCTATTCTCATTGGATCTTATATGAAAAATAAATAGAAAATATTTTTGAATTTTTACACCTACTCCAAATCAAAATATGACTACAATAAGGTAATAACTACCAGAAAAACAATAGAACATACTTTTCTACACCAAAATTATCACCTTCTCTTACTCTATTTTTATTTACATTCGAGTAGTGTGTGTGTTTTATACTAATTATATTTTATCACTAGCTTCTAATCTGAACTAGAGAGTGCAAGACACTCACTCTTATTTCTTTATCTTTTCTCCCATGTAGAGTTGTGGAAGAATCTGTTTATCCTGGAGTGCTTGGGCATAGTTATTATCATTTATTTCTCCCACATAGAATTATGGAATAAGACTTGTGAATCCTATATAGACTTGTGTGCTATTTTGAAACCCGATCTAGGTTGTGTATCAATTTATTTTATAATAAACTTCATAGAAGTGGGTGATTTACAAGTGGAGGGGATTAGGTCTTGACTTGATATTGAACCCCTTGTTTATTCCACTATGTATTTTTATCTACTTTTTACTCTATTTTCAAAACAAATATACTTATTTTTTATAAAATATATAACAAAATGTTACTTTGATAGTTAGCTTTAATTTTTGTTTCATATATGGTGTTTGACTCAAGTAAAACTATTTCAAAAGTTAAGAGAGTGTTAAAAATTATTTTTACTAAGTTCTAACCAAACTTCTAAGAAACCTTTTTAAAGATAAAATTATATAACTTGACTATTTTTGTTAACTAGAAATATTTTTTAAATTGGGGTATTCAGTTTTAAATATTTTTAAACATAAATTTTAATTGGAAACTCAATTCACCCCCTCCCCCCACTTGATTGTTCCACTCCAACCAATAAAAATGGACCTTATTACATAATTTAGAAATTCTGATTCCAAATATGAAATGAATTTTATTAGATAAAATTTATAAAAGTGGTTAAATTAATTCTGAAATAATAATGTATAATGAATTCAAAATACTTTTAGTGAAAAATATAACTTAAGTTATAAAATGTAAAATATAGTTTTGTAAATTAAAATTTATATTTTTAAATGTATAATTTTACTGATAAAATATATATTTGGTAAATAAAAATGTTTCATAAATTTTAAGTTATGCTTATATCCTAATGATATCATCAATGTCACGATATTTTTAAAATTTGTATTTTGAACTATTCACCTAAAAATCAATATTTCTAGAAAAATAAAAAAATCATCCTAAGACAATATTTTCTTGAATAATCCAAAAATTACATCCATTTTATACAAATAATTATCTAAATAATATAAATTTAACTTTTATGTCAAAAAAAATTATATACTAAAGAAACTATTTTTATAGAAAATTTATATTTAAAATAATTGTTAAGTTCTCTAATATTATTTCATATTTATTAGTGATTTGAAATTATTTTTTATATATTTATTTTCAAATTGTAAAATTTTAAATAACCCTTTAAAATGATCAATTTGGTTTCATAATACAAAAATACAATATATATATATATAGAAAAATAAAATTCATTGAAAATATATCTTAAATTATTTTATTCCTAATTATTTAGGATTGTTTGATTATTTAATAATAATTAATTAAATTTAATCAATATATTTGTATTAAACACAAACATTAGTATTTAGTAAATTTTATAGAAATGATAAATGTGTAAAATACATGTAATATAAAATCTATTACAATAATAAGTACATGTTTATATCATTATTACATATAATTACATAACCTATAAAGATCTCTGTGTAAGACCTAAGGATAAGATAATATCTAGTGGCTATCGTGCGTGGTGGTTTAGCTATCATGAATCTTACAGAAACCACCATAAGCTTGAATTTCTCTCATAAAAAATTTTCCTCAAACCATAATTTTTGGAGTTTTGTGTGGGATTGGTATAGGGAAAACCATAGTGAAGCTACCTCCCTTATAATCTTAGAAATATGAGCTTCATAAGGAATCATTATATTACATAATGTAATTTATTTCATTTTTCTATATAGATTTCATAATTTGGTCACTTCTATTTATACCTGAAAATTTAACAGCTATATTATAAAAATAAAATTTAATAATTTTATTTTAAATTTTCATAATTTAGTCTTAGTTTGGTGTTGCGTGTGAACCAAGCTATTCAACATAGTATCGATTTAAAGGGAAAATTAATATTAAAATTTCAAGGTGTTACATTCTCCCCTCCTTAAATAAATTTTACCCTCACAATTTTAATTATCATTTACTAATGAAAATATCTAAGGATATCTAAAATATATAAATGAATCAGCATATAATTTCTCAAGAGATATCAACCTTAAAAACTTTGGAAACATCACTTTTTCCTCAGAATAGGTTGATCCCTAATTTGAGTTTTTCTCTAACCATTTAAGCTAAACATCCCTCGATATTGGGTATTAAAACCCATGACATTAATTTTACTATAGATTTCTTAGTCATACTCTAATTGATAGATGATCATAGGTTAATTTGGTTTGGTAATTAATATAGAGTATATGTGTATATAGAAAATCCATTTCAAAATCATAGAAAATTCAACTGAAGGAAGAATAATAATATTTTCACAAGTCACATTCCCATAACATCAAATTGGGTCACAATAATCATGCAATGAGAAGTTTTCTATGATGATTCAATATCAAATCATTAGGGTGGAGATTTTGTGATCTCAAAAAACTTCCTAAATGTACCAGATTAGATAAAACCAGAATCCAATAATACATCCATAAATCTAGATTAGAGGATTTGTGTAACTTAATTATCACAATCCACTTCAGCAGTAGTAATTTCATAAGCTCTTCCTTATTCCATTAGTATTAAAGGTTCTTCATTCCTATTATCCTAATCAACTCTTATATTTGGGAATTAACTTGAAAAATTCCCATAATACTTACATTGAATCATTGAAGTTTGGTTGGAGGATTAGTTGGGACTTTCTTCTCCACTATTACATTAATCAACCTATTCATCTCTTTGTGATAATTATATTCTTGGTGGTCAGTCCTGCCAAACTTGAAACATTTTATCATCCCTTTTAGACACTCACAAGGGTTCTTCCTCCCACATTTTTGGCATATGTTTGATATAAATTTATTTTCTCAAGGATATTTTTCATCAAGGTTTCCATGAAACACCATATTTCTTTTCTTATCTCTAAAATAATAAGAACCCCCAACTTTAATTTCCACTTTAATTTCACATCTAAAAACTTCTTCATATAAAGCAAAGTCTCTTATATCTAATTCATTTTTAATACTTGGTTTTAGGCCACTAACAAACATTTTATCTTAATTTATGGATTGGTAATAAAAATTAAGGTAATCCTTGAGAGTATCATTAATTTGGCCTCATAAGTGTAGATGGATTCATCCTCCTTTTGTTTCATCTCAAGAAATTATTACTCTATTTTTATGTAAATATTTTGGGAAAAATATTTGGTGATGGAATTTTTTTTTGAACTATTCGCATCCTAGAGAGTCAATTTTTTTTCTTTTTTCTCTATATTATTAATGAGGGTCCACCATTGGTTAGCCTTTCCTTCTAAACAATACACATCTAAGACAATAATCTCATGGTCTAAGCAATGGATAACAAAAAATATCTTCTCTACATAATTAATCCATTTCTTAGAAATTAGTCAGTTTCAAGACCCACTAAAGGAGGGTGTATGTTTCTACATAAAGGACTTGATAATTAATTTCTCCTTCCTTGGTTTGTTCAAGAGATATACATTGTTTGTGTTATTATTCATAGCCTGGGAGAGTTGAGTGATAATATCTACAAGATTATGTACTATTATTCTTATCCTTTTTAGTTTCTTATTAGGAAAATCTCTACATTTATCAGTACATCATTTTTTAACTTGGTTTCTCCTTAGTTTAACTATTACTTAAATAAATTAAAGGTAGAGATAATAATTTGGTGATCTTATAAAAAGTAAAACTATTACCTTAAAAGTAATAAATCATAAATGGAATATACACACTAAATTATAAATTTATTAGTTTTTATCTAGGTTAATCATTACTTACATCCTATTATGATCTATGGACATATAATAAAAATCTTCTTAAATACTTCATAAAAGTTTATAAAGATCATATGAATCACCAAAACATATCCCCTGGGAGTGAAAAAGTGGGAGTGTAGTTAGGATTCTTTTTTTCACTAAGTAAATATTGAGTTAACACTCAACCAGCATTTTCTTGTTTATCACCCCTAGGTGCATCTATACAAGAATCTATATCCACTTGTTTTTATATAAACAGGTATTTCATTACTAAGTAACTATAGAATCTTCATTCCACCAAAACTTCATGATGTTATCCTATTCTTATATTTATCCCTAGTTTTTTCCTAAATTTATCTCATTCTAATCCCCAAAAATAATTTAACTAATCCTCAAAAATAAATAAATGATTATCTAATACCAACTAAGTCACCCTAGACCCATACTCATGTATCTAGTTCTAAAAAACGACAATTTAATTACTAGATTTGATAACAAGTGAGATGATGCAATTCAAACTTACATATATTTATATAATTTATATATTACATCTCACAATAATCACAAAATCCCATAATCCAAAGGTTATGTGTCTTTAGATATTAGCTATATAAAAATCATATTTCACATAATTTTGTACATTTCTCTATAATTTCACCAAACTAGCCCCTTATAGAATCCTCAAATGTTATACTCATATTCATAACAATAGGGGTATAAACAATAATAATGGTGGACTTAAAATTATCAATAAGGAAAAAATTATCAATGAGTCATAAAGGATTTAGAATATAAGCATATGTGAAAAAATAAATGAGACATCTTATTGTACAATAATAGTTAATAATAATAAATGATAAAAGAACATATAACCTCAAAATGATCAAAAACATAACATGGAGTAAGAGTGAAGAAATAAGAAACAATAATCCTGAGCTATGTAGTATAACATAGGTGTATAACATAACTTAGAAATGTGGAATTGTCATAAGAATAGGAAATCATGACATTGTGAGCACACCCAATGACGTCCATGCATTATATTATGAAAAAAAATTCCAATTTCCAATTTGTGACAAAAAACAAAAATCCAATGGTTCAGGTTTTGAACAAATCAATATTCCCATTAATCAGGTTATGAACAAAGAAAAATTTCTTAACTTCACATATTTATCTCATGAGACCTAAAACTTTAACCAAGGAATTATAGGGTTATACATGACCCCACTCATCAACATACATAAATTTTTGTTCCATAAGTATTAATCATTCATCATATCATGAAAATCCATCGAAAGAAAATGGGTTTGATCTCATTTCCAAATGGTATCAAATAATGTGATATAAAAAGTAGAATAGTTGATACTAAAAAATCAATCACCCAAGAGGATTATTTCATAAATACATCTTTAGGGTGATTCATAATACATAACTCTACTGGATGTAACTATTTTTGGATTTAAAGATAAAAAATGGAAGTTAAATTTAAAAGAGTCTTTAGAAAACATTTTTTAACATTATCATAAAGAGAAGAAGTTATGAATCACTTTAAAAAATATAATTTTCCAGAAATTGAAATAAATTACTTTTCAAAATTTATTTGGAAATAAATTTCAATAATGTATCCTTGAAAAATCATAAATTTTATCCATAGGAAATGTTGAGAGGTAAAAGGAAAACCCTTTTCAACATTTAAAAAAACCTTTATTAAAACTCTCACCACAAAAAGAGTGATAAATATGACATTTGAAAAGTGGAAAAGAGAAATTTAAATATCTCAAGAAATAATACTTATTCGGATTTTAAAATAATAAAAAATAACATTAGTTGGAATAGTGAATATGGACATTGAATAAAAACTGCTTATTTAGAGAGGATGGGAATTGTTCTTAACATCATCGAATTTTGTGAAGAAATAAATCCATCAAAGAAGTGGTATTTGATGTACTAATAAAATTCCACATAAAATATGGAGGAAATAAAATTTAATATCATCTAGTATAGAATAAAAAATCTTGTAAAACCATATTCAAAGAGGAATAATTATGACACAAGAAAATAAGTTGAGTTAAGAAAACCCCTTACCTTTTACTACCAAATTCCACAAAATCTCTTTAACCTCCTATATAATAAACAAAAGAATATTAATAACTTATTTCAGGACCTTATTTATATATATATATATATATATCTTATATAATCTGTAATTATTATTATTTATTACACATTTATTAGTTAGTTATAATTTATTTTCATCATCGGATTGTTAATGATTTTGATTGCTTCATGCATGTTTTAAAATTTCATTGTCAATACCCATTATTTTATAACAAATTTATCATTAATATATTATAAAAGGTACTTAAATTGATGATTTATAATGATTTATATGGTTTTAATTTCATTTCAAAAGATTTTTATTCATGATTCATGAAGATAGAATCGATGAGGAGCTTATTTCAGTATTTTTCAATGAACAAGAGATGATATATTAACAATGATTTAAATATTAATATAACTTATACAGAAACTTTTTCATGTAATAAACATAATTTTAATTTATTAAATAAATTATTATAATCATCCAAGTAGGGTGGTGATGAAAAATGAAATATGTCACTCCATGGAGATTATAGTCTGCACGTACACACGGATGTCGTTTTCATTTTCTATAGAACAGAAAAGGTTAGAAATTGGTTTATATTTTAAAAATATTAATATTGTTATAAATATAATATTTCTTCATTCAATACACC
The DNA here is from genome assembly GCA_963277665.1 of Viscum album. Taxonomy (NCBI): domain Eukaryota; kingdom Viridiplantae; phylum Streptophyta; class Magnoliopsida; order Santalales; family Viscaceae; genus Viscum; species Viscum album. The sequence goes on from OY728155.1 coordinate 1,916,446,474, forward strand.
TTTTTTAATAATCCATGTAAGTAGATGATAAAAAATAGTACATGTTGTTCGTGGAGGTGGTAGTTTTCACGTATGCATGGATGACATTTTAAATTTTCTAAGGATAAGGGAATAAGGTATATAATGATTATTATTTTAGGATCATATAATTTAATTTTTTGTAGAAGAATAATACTTAAATAAATATAAATGATAATGAGTGATTTTTGAATTTTTACCTTACTCCTTGGAATAACTATTTTCCAAATTGGATTAAGCCTTTGAGGGTTAGTATTTCAAGGATACCAGAACCTCTAGGATGTGTCTAGGAGTCTTGGGGAGTTATTTTTGCATATTTTATTCAAACTAAGGGGAATTTAGTTTGTGGATAAGTGTGGTGGTGAAAGGGTCCTTTTATAAGTGAGTAGAGTGGCATTTTTATAATAAGAGGTGCACTATTCAAGGAAAGTGGCTCCAAAAGTGTATAATAATGGTGAGGAAGTAAATTAAGGTAAATAAATCCCTCATCCACTCATTTTGAGACATTTTATTTAACATTTTTTAGGTTTTTTAACTCAAAGAATTAACCCTTTACCATTTTTACTTTTACAAAGTATATAATTTTTAAGTAATTTATTTTTTATATATAAAAATAAAATATAAATTATTACAAAATTTAGACCTCCTGATTCGAAATATTAAATCCATTTTATTATATATATTTTATAAAGGTGATAAAATTAATTATAAAATAATAAATGTAGAACACATTAAAAACTAATTTAGAGAAAAATATAACTTATGTTCTAAAATTTTAATTATAGGTTTGTAAATTAATATTAATGTTTTTAAATGTATAATTATACTTATAAAATAAATATTTGGTCAAGAAAAGGCTTGAAAAAATTTTAAGTTATTCTTATATCTTAATGATATAATAAAATTCACGTTATTTGTAAAAATGATATTTGTCACTATTCACTTAAAAGTCAATCTTTTCAGGAAAAATATCAAAAATTCATCCTAATATAATATTTTCATGATGAATCCAAAATTGATATCCATTTTATCAAAATAATTCTAGAAATATTATAAATTAAACTTATAATTCAAGACATAATTTATATGGTAAATAAACTTTTTATACAAAAAAATGATCTTTGAAAAAAAATTAAATTATCTTAATATTATTTCATATTTATTAGTAATTTTAAATGAGTGTTTATATATTTGTAATCAAAATGTAAAATTTAAAATAAACCTTTAAATTTGATAAATTTAGTTTCTTAAGATATAAATAAAATATATATATATATATATCTTCGAAAATATATCTTAAATGAAGTTATTATTAATTATTTAAGATTGATTAAATTTTTAAAATGAATTAAACAAATTACATCAATAATTTTTTATTAAATTGAACCTTTATTATTTATTATATTTTATATAAATTCCAAATTTATTAATTACATGTAATATAAAATCTATTACTTTAATAATTATATATTTATATCATTCTAACTTCTACTTATATAACCCCTCAAGATCTCCATGTAAGACCTAAGTGTAATACATACTCTCATAGAAGTTGTGGATAGTGGTTCATCTAGCATGTATCACATAGAAATTTTTAGGATCTTTAATTTCTCCCAAACAATATTTCCATCAAACTGTAATTATTGGAGTCTTTCTTGGGCTTGGTCTATGGAAACCCCTAGTGTAACTATCTCTATTCCAAGATCATAAAAATGAGCTTCATAAGGAATAATTATAATACCAAAATCTATATATTTCCTTTTTCTATGTAGATTTCAAAATATGATTAGTTTTATTTATACCAGTTAATTTAATAACTATATTATAATGTTAAAATTTAATAATTTTATTTTAAAGTATCACAATTCCATCTTAGTTCAGTTTTACGTATGATAAAATCTATTCAAAATAGTTTTTATTTAAAGGGGAAATTAATAATGAAATTTTATGGCATTACAAACCACATAGCTAGAAGTTCGCTGCATGTGACCTAATGTCACATGGTGTATGATATTTATAGAAATTTATAAACCCTATCCATTATATATTATGACATACATGACACGTTTTTTTGAGCCCACATGGTGTGTAGTCAGAAAAATTATCTAGATTCATCATATTACTCATTGGACACATTTCCAGCTTGATTATCCATAATTATAGACAAAAATCCTTCCTAGTATGCTACTAAAATGGTCAAAATTCATTATCACCCTAACCATAGCATTCCTAATAGTATATTTTTTCCCATCCTATAACGACTCGAACTATTATAAATAAATTTTCTCTTTTTGATTTTAATTAAATGTGTTATTATGTAATATTGTTATAGAAAACACATGCACTTCCTTAGTTATATATTTGGATTTAAAATATCATTAAGAATATTATCTTTGTTAATATATCCATTAAAAAGTGATCACATGATTAAAATAAATATATGGATTTAACAAAACTAATTGACACAGACAAAGAAAGTAATGGCCTCATCTAGTAGGATTGTACCCTATGAAGCCCATTTATCGGAGATTCTAAGGGAGATAACATCATTGGGATTTTCTCTTGACCAATCCCTAGCTTAGATCCAACAACTTAATCATGATCGAAACTGTTTATGGGAGATGTTCAAGCTCATCGAGATCACGACCCAAACCATATTCGCTGAATGGCCCCATAAGAGTCTCACCATCACACACTTTACTCTTAGGGTGTACACCAGTGTAATAAAAGGATATTTATAAAGACCTTAATAATATGAATATATATATATATATTGTATATAATAATTAATTCTTTTTAAATTTTACTTTATAAATGATTTTGATTTGATTCAATTAAAAATAAATTGTATTTTCAGGTAATATTCAAATTCAATTAAGCGATTTATTTTTATTAATTAATTGATTTCTTATATAAATAGTATTTTAATAAAATGTTATTATTAAATAAGTTTTATTAATTATATATGGTCATATAATTTTTATGAAGTGAAATTTACTTTTTATAAGGGTTCAAAAACCGTTATTGTAAAAAACCCAGCATTTTTAAATAAATATTGAATCTTATTTTAAAAGATAAAATTCAAATATTTAGAAAATTATTTATATAAAATGAATATTATTTTTGGAATCATAATTTCAAAATTATCCAATGGTGAATTTTTCATAATTTTTTAAGACGGTCGAATTTTCGGGTAAAAATTAAATATCGTATAAATATACATTGTCTTTTATGACATCATAATGATGAAAAGTGATGTAATAAATATTATAATGGGTATCATCGGTCAAATATATGTATTCCTCTTAAAATAATGTGATTTTAAGTTTACTTGATTAATTTTATTAAGCCTTTATGAATCCTCCAAAACATTTAACATATTTTAGAGTTTTAAATTCATTTATTTAAAAGTGTGACTCACCTCTATAGAAGAAAGGAAATTATTTTAATATGTTATTACCTTTTACTAATAAAATAATTAAAACCTCCCCAATTTTTAAAAAATAATGGGAAAAACCATGGGAAGGTTTGTGGTTTGAAATATTTTATTTTGTAGCGTCCAAAACCTAAATATTAAAGAAATCCATATATTTTCCTATATAAGCCCACCAAAGATCCAACATATATTCACTAAAAACCCTTTAATAATGGCCTTAATCTTCCTTTATCTCGTTATAATCCTCTAAATGTGTGTCCAATATCTCAACAATCCTCTTTCAATCTTTTGGTGTCATACTCTTAAGGTAAGGGATCCTCTCTTTCTCTCTTTTATTCAAGAATCTATTATATGTTATGCCCTTTTATTTTTTTAATTACTAAATTTGGGGTAGGTTTTTTAACCACCACCATACTTCCATTATGATGTATAAATGTTGAGATACCCCTTTATCTCTCATTAATCCCTCCTAATAACACTCGTTACCATGCCGAAATTCTGTAGGGGTTCTTTCCTTTCTCGTTTTTATCAAAGTTTCTTTATCTTGTTATGCCATTTTATTTTCAATTGCTAATAATGGTTTATGATTTTACACTACACCCATATTTCCTTTATTAACAATAAATGATGATATACCCCTTTCTCTCTCATTAATCCCTCCCATTTACACTAGTTACCATGCCGAAATTTCATAAGCATCCTTTCCTTGTCTTTTTATTAAAGATTATTTGTTATCATATGCCTTATTTTTCTAATTATAAATGTGTGGAAAAGTCCTTAAATTTACCTATTACTATAAAATTATTCTCCAAGTTATGAGAGACCCATTTCTCTCTCATCAATACATTTTATGAATTTTTATGTGACGCTGTTATGATGCTGAATTTTCACCATGATTTTTCCATGTCAACCCAATTATGTAGTGAATGTCATACCCACTTCCTATCAAGGGTGTTTAGTTTTATGAAAATATACCTTTTTATTTGGTAAATAAATGTATGTTTTTAATACTCCTTGATCATATAATAAATTATTATGATGAATGAATCCTTGTTTTGTGATCTATGTGGCACACTTAAGCATGAAAATGAAATGAAAGAGACGGGTGTGCCCAAAATTATATAGTGTTCCAATGAATTGGGTAATATTTAGTATAATTATATGTCATGTTGGGACATGGGTGTACCAGATTTATTTATGATACTTTTTCCACCGTGAAGTCTTTCCAGTTTAGCCTTGACCTATGATTTTGTGTTTTAAGTTGTTGCCTCATTTCTCATATTATGATTATCATGCAATATCATGCCTTATTATTCATGTTCTTTTCTGCCTCATTGATATGACTTTCTAACATGTTTTTAAATATTCATGTTATTCCATGTTTATTCCCTTACTGGGATTTATGTATCACCATTTTTTATGTATTTTCCCTAGGTTATTGATGTGCTTGATTTTTTTATACATTTCCATACATTCTATTGAGTATAAAAACATGTTTTCACTAGATATATATTGATTTTGTAGATAAAATAATTTATTTCAGTTTTCATGATGATTTTTAGTTTTTTTCATATAAATTAACAACTCAATAATTTTGAGAGAAAATATTGATTTATACACATCATGTATAAATACATACGCACCGTGTACTTTCACCCAGACACAGATCGGCCAGCCCGAGTACATGCCCAAGTAGCTGGCTAGAACTTTCACACCATGTACTTCACTCTACACGTCATGTACACCCTTATAAATGTGGTTTGTGTCTGAAACTGATACTACACACCATGTGGGGTGGTTCTATATTTCATCTACCCCCACCAACTGACCTTTGATGCATTGAAAGTCATCGGGCAGCCCGGCGGGTCACCTATCGACGGAGAAAACAAGGCCAAAGCAAGTTGACCTGACTACACATTATGTAATTTAATTTCCTTGTTGTGTAGTTTCAAAGTCTATAAATAAGAGGTAATCCCCTCCATGTTTGTGATTGGACATCCAAGGTGGAGGTGATGCCGCTCTGGTGTCTGAGCCTCCCTCAGATTCATTTCAAGTTTTCCTTTTCTATTTTCAATTCATGTTTTAGTGTAATTTTCTCTTTCCCCCATTATCCTCTCATATCCATTGTAGGGACTGAGTTCCAACTCAAACCGCACACTATGAACATGGTTATAAGAGGATAGTTCCCCTCATGTTGGTGTTGTAATAAGATTCTGGTTTATAGTAATCTGAATTCCATAGCACTATTTTTGTTATGGTATTCATTTACAATTCCTTTAATGAACCTGATTCCATAATCATCATTGGTGTTTTATCATACCAAGAACAAAACCAATAGAGAAAACTAAATGAGTTGCAGTGAATGAACCCATGACCTTTAGGGGAATCCATTGCCAATGTTTCGGGGGTAAGGAACTTAAACATGTTTAAAGTAATTAACTACCAGACTAAGGGGTTAATCCCTTAAACATGAAATCGAATGTTATCAGACTAAGAAACATTAATTTAATTGAATACCTATGGTGAATAAATATCATTTATAATTTTAATGATAAGTAATTATGATATCAATAAATCCTAATTAAATTGAAACCCAGACACGAATGTTTTCTTATTTTTCTTCTCTACTTTTGTATTTACTTCTCTTCCGTGAATTGTTTCAATTTAATTAACAGTTCGATTCAAATGTTTTGTATGTATAACCAAACAAGACTTGCATGATTTTCATTGATTTTCAACTTTTCCTCATTTCCCCATGGGATCGACCCTAAATTCCACTAGCTACCTAGTAGTTAGTTCATAAGGGAACAAACAAATAAGAAGTATATTTCTTTAATTTGGCATATTACTTGCAATGGGAGTGGTGCCAAATTTTGGCACCATTTCTAGGGATGGGAAATCACCAGTGAATTTCTGGGTCAAGGTTAGTTTACCCAAAATTTTCTATTTTTCTTTCTTCTCTTTTTCTTGGTAACCTCAACCCCACATCCCATGGATTGTTATCCAATTGGGGAGTGGTACAATCCACATGGAGAGGATTTTTATCGACATGGTCCAGCATTGTTGTACTCCTACCTGGATGAGTATTATCTATACATGGATGATGGGTTCCAATATTATGAAAACCCATGTAAATTCTTCACCCCACCTTTCTTTCATTCTCTTTCGGAACCATCTTTCGGTAATACTTAAAGGTTATTATAGATGATGGAGGCCTTTACCACACGCCATTTGGACCAAACTGAAATGTTGGGACGACTTGGAAATATGGTAGAGCAGCTCTTCAAGATAATTTTCGACATGGATACTCTTGTTGAGTTTGAATATGGGTGTTCTAATTTCATTTCAACTGAGGAAACATGCTATGATGTGGGCCACACATGTAATACACAAAAAATTTCAAAAATCAATTTCCAAAACTTAGAATTTGAATATGGGGAAACATCATATCATGATCATGAGAATCGTAATTGTTTATTTATTTTAGAACCCTAAGTTTATTATATACTTTTTTAGTAGGATACCTACAATTTCTTTTAGGTCTTTAGCATCTCAAAGCAGGAACCTCAGGAGGTAGAGGGAATACCTAACCAAACCAAGAAACAAGTCCACCTTTGAAATCTATTGGCCACAGAGTAGGGCTACTATAAGCCGCCGCCTAGACCACATGAAGTTCAAAAATATTGGATAAAATATGAGGGTGACGGACATATGTGGTGGTTCTTGCTACAAAATCCACATTCGCCTTCGGATTTCGGGTAAGTCAATCTGACTCAGGTCGAGCCAAAGACATAAAACAAAGGTGTTTGTTGAGAGGCAACCCAGTCATTCCTTTCTCCCATATGCCTCTCTTTTCTATTTTTAATAAACACACGGCATGTTTCTCTACTCAATACGCCATGTAGTTCCTTCTATTATGTCCACTGTAGAAATAAGAGAAAAATGATACTACACGGTGTGTATACCTTATCAAACGGTGTGTAATATTTAGTGTATATTATTATAAAACTTTTTGTATAAGTATGTATTAATTAAGTTAATAAATAGGGATGAGGCTTTTGTTGATGGCAAGGTCACTGGAATGTATCTATGCTGTCACTGGTTCAAATCGCTCCACACCCACCTTCAGTAAATGGATCATTATTTTTGAACCCATGTTTTAGTTACATGGCATGTGAGTTATTTTTAAATTAAAATAAAAGTTTTTAAAATAAAAGAAAATCTATGATGGGGTTGGCTCGTCTGGCAGGGTTGTAACCCATAGATCCAAAAGACTTGGGTTCAAATCCTGACAACCAACCCAGTTCCATCATTTTTCACTTAAATAAAACCACAGGTCGTGCATTTCGATAGATGTTGTGGGAATAATGTTTTCATAAAAACTTAAAATTATTACCAAAATAATAAATCACATGCGAGTGAAGTGGGGTGATTAGAAAAGTCATAGCCCTAAGTTCAAAAGACTTGGGTTCGAACTCAGATAATCTGTTCACTTCATCCCAATATTTAAAAAATTAAAACCACACGTCATGTGTTATTATTTTTCCCATGTAGTACTGCGCCTATACTTTAAGTATTAAAAGTAAATAAAATTTTGTAGTACTACAACCTTCTCTATAGTGGTTGAGGGTTTTCGTTTGGAACAATCAATCGCCGGTCTGAATCGCGCCCCAAGCACCATACCGAAGTTTGTAGTTCTCTTTTTCCAATTTTTGAGAACATGGTGTGTATTTATCCAATACATTACGTTTATAGGTTTATTTTTCATTTGTAAATAATATATATATTTCAAATATATTTATTTTTAAAATATAAATAATAATTATTAAATAGTTTATTATAATAATTATATTGATTATTTCATTAAAAAACTCATACATGGTGTGTGGGACCAAAAACACGCCATTTCCTTAGGATATAAAAGTTAAGTGCCCTAACCAGCCACACTCCATGCTGTAACCCCCCCCCCCCCTCTTCTCATTTCCTCCCCTTCTATCTTCTCTTATACGACATCATCACTCCCTCCTCCTCCAATCCACCATTTTGGTTTGTTTTGGATCTGATTTATTTATCATTTTGATCCTCAATCCAAGTACGTAATTTAAGACCCTCTATGTCAAAGTTTTACTTACATTTAGGTTGATTTTAGGATCAGAAAACTGTTTGGTTTTTCGCGCAGTACATGGGGTAAATAAAGAACACATGTCGTGTACTCTTGGTACACGGCCACACATACTTTGTTCCTTCAATTTAAAAATAAATGGAATGTACGTTTGGTACATGCCATGTATATTGCCTCATCCCAGCATTTAGGAGAAACCCATGTACTTCGACAACACAGCCCCAAGCCCATGTATACACACACAGTGTGTCTGTTTGGTGCACGCCGTGTACCCTGTCCATCAAGAGTTTTCCATGTGAAGGGTGTAAATGGTTTGGATGCCATGTTCTAACACACATTGTGTAGTCCCTACGCATAGAGTGTACTGTATTCTTCAACCAATTCGAGCCGAGTCCATGTATGGGCACTCACATAGACCAAACCCCATGTTCTGACACATGACATGTATCTCCTTTTCACAAGTCGTGTACTGGACATTTTCTATAAAACATTCCCACTCAGTGTGTTTATCCATAGTATATGGATTCTGAACCAGATCCTACTATACGCCATGTACTATGGATCCACACATAGTGTACTTTCGGTTTTCCTACTCTCTCACTTTTATTCCTTCTTTTTTGTCTTGTTTGATTTTATGGTTTTTATTTCTCACTCTCTCAACTATAGAAGATGGAGATCAGGTGAGTGGGAAGCTTCCTATGCCCGCTACTGAGGAGGACAGATCTGATCACTGACGGATATGTCTTTGGCCTTCTGCGACATCATCACCAGATTTCCCAGTCTATCAACCTCCAGCCTTAGCATCACTTCCTTCTTTCCCACTAAAACCCACATCATCCATAGTTACTAAGGGATCTTGTACCACAGATCTCACATCAAGTGTGGCACCTTCGGATCCATCTATGACAACAGTGGACCTCACTGTGCCAACACCTCCATCCACTGTTGGCCCACCCTTATAGCCAGCTCTGATATCCACTACTCCAAACACTGCCACTACAGTTAGACCCTCTTCATCAGTAGCTCTAGACCCACATCGGCCTACACCGGCAGTTGCCCGACCTCATCTACACCCCTACCTGGTCATTCCTGAGGGGAATCTTGCAACTGACCGAATCCAGCGTCTTTCACAGTGCACAATCTAGCTGAGTGGCTGATTTTTGGACACCTCTTTCCCACATCATATGTGTTTATAGGTGGATATTGAGGAGATCCTCATCCACACCCACCTTTTGGATACACTCGGGGTCAGTAATCCAACATTAAAAGATTTTTTTTTTAGATTTTTTTTTGTGACTTTCGAGTTCGATGGGCTGGCCTACCATCGGAATCCCATCGATACAGCTACTCCAGTCAGATTTCGACAAGGCGGCCGCCATTTTTCATTGACTATGGCCGAGTTTGGCCGATTGTGTGGCTTCTATCTCCATCCCACCACTCCACCTCATATCTCATCCCTTTCCCATCTTGATCACTCTAACTCTGTTTCCATGTGGGTGAATCTCATTGGACCTGACCATGAGTACTCCCCCATTTCCCAAAAGAGCACGCTTATCATTTACCCTCCTCTTCGTTTCATCCATCGGTGCTTCAACACCATCCTTTTTCGTATACATGAGGATATGTGTGTTGTGTTGAGTCATGACAGGGCCCTTATTACATGGATTTTCCACCAAAATTAACTATAACTCCCCTACTTCGTCGCCTCCTATTTCCACTCCATGATCCATAACTGTCAGGGAAACCTGAATGGAGGCTTATTTTCCACCTAGTTGGAACACTATTTGGGAGTTTTTGATCCCTCTCTCCCTTACGATAACTTAGTATCTCCACATCATATGGACTTCATCATTATTATCCTCATGAGGATGGTAAAGCTTCAGGGAAATAGCTTTGTGCTTATGCAGGATGCCCCATCTCCTGCTAGGGTAAGAGATGACCCAGTTTCCCCTGCCAGTGTTGCTGATTCAGACCAACCTCATACACCAACAGATGTTCCTTCTCCACCCCACCCCACTTCTTCCTCCCTTCCCTCTTCATCTATCATCCCCTCATCTACTAGTCCATCAACAGCCCCACCTCCACTTGTACCCTTAGATGATTTCCCCATCTCCCTCTGCCTGACTGAGATAGAGCACCACCATGATGATATGGATTATACACTTGGGAGGCTCAAGAAGATGTTGGGGATTATTCTTCAACACTATGGAATTCAGTTACCCCTAGCATCTTCTCCTTCATCTGATCTTTAGCATTCTGCAACATATCCACCATTGAAAGCACTGGCCACATATTCTGTTCTCTTATCCACTACTGGCCCAACTGCTACTACTTCTGCTGCTAGCTAGGGTGAGCCGGTTGAGACTCCCACTGAGTGAATCATTCTCATGCCTCTAGATGCCACTAATTCTGCTACCATTCCGGATTTTTTCCCTACAGCCACCATACGGAGCACAGATCCTGGGCTTCCATCTTCCACTATGGCTGATACTCCTCTGCCAGATCCCCTTATTCCAAATGATGCCTCTTCTAAGGAAACCCCCTGACTAGATTTTTCATGATTGTTTCATTATTTATATATATATATATATATTCTTGTGATGTGATGGTGTAAGTTCTTGAAAATTTCTTTTTCCATTTCATCAACATTCACAGATACTTTGGCATGATATGGGACTTTCTTTTCAACTACTTCCATATTTTTGATATCTCCATGAGGGGAGTATTATTTTGAATTGTATTTTCATTATTATTTTTAGCATTACTTCTTTAACTTATTCCCCTCTTCATGGACCATTTATGTTTTCCCCACATCCTCTTATTCTCTTTAGTGTTGCACTTGGAGAACCATGTGCAATATTACATGTGGGGGAGAGTCTCTAACTACACTAGTCTTTTCCCTTAAACTGATCTAGGATGCATCATTAATAGATGAAATATTTTAAACTATGGAAAATAATTGATTAATTGTTTTTATAAATAATAAAAAAATAAAAGTTAATTTTAGAAGTTATATGCTTATTTTAAATTTCATAGTCTTTTAAAATGATTGCTAATATGGTTTAATTCTTGATTTAAATTCTTAGAAATTTAAATTTATTATACTTCTCATTCTTATTCATGTCATATCCTGATTGGCCCTTTATTTTTCCTCATTCTTGATAGGTATTATAATCCTTTTTGATGTATTCTTTCTTATACCCTCTTTCTTGATAGATTATTGGGATATGCATAACTACTATAACTTGCAAGTTTTTATATTAAAAACATGAAGATTTTGAATCATATTAAAATGATTGATACATTTGATTTCTTTTCATCCATTTTGACCTTGAGACCTACCCTACATCTGATCTTCGTGAAACCCTTTGAAACCATGAACTGCCATGATAGGAATCCACATTATAATCCTATTTATCCTTCCTAATCTAATTATTTTATAATTTTTTATGATTATTCATTTGAGATTTAGAGAGTTAATTTGGCTATTCATGGTAAATTTTGGTGAGAAACCATTAAATTAAGTGTGGGGGAGAGTTTCTCTTGTTCACTTAGGTGTAAGGGTTCCAAAACCACTATTCATTGTATTCTTAGTGGTCCCTGTGATTTAAAAAAATGATGAAATTTTAAAAATAGGGACAATATTCATACACTTTACTGATGGTTTATGGACCCATGTTGGCAAGGGAATATCATGGTGATGATACCCTTTTAGAGATCTTGATTGAGGATTCATTTTTTATTGTGCTTTATTATTGAATATCATGCATCGTTATTTAAGAAATCAGCCTCCTATTTCAAGCCTCTAAGATTATTTTTCACATCATTACCTACCTACCTAAATCTACAGAATCATTTGAACCTTATTGAAAGACCTCGTGATTTTTGTGATTTGATTTCTAAAATTAGAGAATGAGAATACTTGTAATCCTATAGATAGAATGAATATAGTTTAGATTGATCATAACGCTAATAAAATAATCTTTAGTGATGAGTGTGGTATCTTCTGGTGAGGTAAATCATCAAGTGACATTTTTATTTATGAAAATTTCAATAATGAGAATAAAAGAGATTTAAATACTTAATTGAATTATATTGGAGGAATGATTATAATATCTTAGGAATTGAAATATGTTTTGTGCCTTTTAGAATCCTCTCCTATAGATTTAGTATTTATAAGTATTATTAGTTTACTGCTTCCCTTTTTAGAGTATGGGTTCTATTAATTAGATGTTGAGATTTTTCTTGAGGGTAAGCAAATGACAAAGTGTGGGGGAGTTTGATGTACCCAATTTGTGTATACATTTCCATACATTATATTGAGTATAAAAACATATTTTCACTAGATATATGTTTCTTTGTAGATAAAATGATTTATTTTGGTGTTCATGATGATTTTTATGTGTTTTTTAGAAAAAGTCTCAACTCAGTAATTTTGAGAGAAAAGATTGATTTATATATGTCGTGTATAAATATGTAAACGCTATGTACTTTCTCCCAAACATGGATCGTCCAGCCTGAGTACACTCCCAAGTAGCCGTCCAAAACTTGCACACTATTTACTTCACTCTACATGTTGTGTCCACCCTTCTAGATGTGTTTGGTGGCTCAAACTGATACTACACGCCATGTGGGTGGTGATACACACTTTTCACCCCCACCAACTAATCATGGATGTGTTGAAAGTCATTAGGAGGCTCGACAGGTCACCTACTAATGGAGAAAACAAGGCTAAAGCAAGTTGACCTGACTACACAGTGTGTACTTTAATTTACTTGTCTGTATCGTTTCAAAGTCTATAAATAAGTGGTCAACCCCTCCATGTTCATGGTTGGACAGACAATGGGGAGGTGTTGTTGCTCTGTAGTCTGAGCCACCCTCGGATCCATCTCAAGTTTTTCTTTTCTATTTTCAATTCCTTATTTAATATAATTCTCCCTTTCCCTCATTCTCCTATCATATTCATGGTAAGGATTGAGTTTCGACTCAAACTGAACATGGTGACCATGTTCATAAGAGGCTAGTTCCACTCATGTTGAGGTTGTAATAAAATTATGAGTTATAGTAATATTAATTCAATAGTGTTGTTTTTATTATTATGTTCATATAAAATTCATTTAATGAACCTGATCCCATAATCATCGTTGGTGTCATATCAGACCAAGAAAGACACCAATGGTGAAAACTAAAGGATTTGCAGTGAAGAAACCCACAACCATTTGGGGAATCTTTTACCACTATTTTAAGGGTAAGTAACTTAAACATGTTTAAAGTATTTAACCATCGAACCAAGGGGTTAATCCCTTAAACATGAAATTGAATGTTATCAGACCAATAAACATTAATTTAATTAAATCCCCTGGGTGAATAAATATCATTTATAATTTTAATGCTAAGGAATGATGATATCAATAAATCCTAATTGAATTGAAACCCCAAAACAAATGTTTTCTAATTTTTCTACTCTCCTTCTAGTTTTACTTTTATTCCATTAATTGTTTCGATTTAATTGATAGTTCCCTTAAAATGTTTTTTCTGGATAACCTACCAAGACTTGTGTGATTTTAACTAATTTCCTACTTTTCCTCATTTCCCTATAGGATCGACCCCGACTACCACTAGCTACCTAGTATTTGGTTCATAAGGGAACAAATAAATAAGAAGTATCTTTCTTTAATTTGGTCCACTCTTTTTGATGGGAGCGGTTCCTGTTATCCAATATAGTTTTAATCTCAAACATGTTAAAAAAATTCCAATAAAGATGTTGTAATTCATGTTTAAAGTATTCATGAAATGTACCTAATTCCTAAACACACTAAACATCTTGATCTTTCAGGTTTTATTAATTTTAATTTATGTAATTAAATCATTTATTAATTTTTAATAAAAATTAGGGTTGTTATAGTTGGTATCAAAGGAAAATTTTAGTCATTTTTGGGATTAGGATTATAAAACTCTAGAAAAATCCTTAGAGATAAGAATTAGTATAAGAATACATACAAAAAAATTTTGGAGGTATATAGTAAGTTTTTTATCAAGAAAATACATCTCTGTCTGAATACTACAAGTGGACGTGGTTCTGGAAAAGATATACCTAGGAGTAACAACTCCGACAAGGTGTTATGAGCCTGACTTAGGGTAACCTGGTACATGAAAATGGGCCTTATTGTGCACCTAGTTTGACCCTCTATGGGGATATAATTTGGTAATTTATAAGCTCATTTTGAACCATTATTAAGAGATTAAAAAAATATGCACATAAGATTATCTGTTAGGAAATGGATCATAGATGACAAAGACTAAAGCCTAGAAATCCATAAGTTAAGTAAATACATGTAGGTTATAAGTTCTCCCTTTAAATTAATTATATTTACATTTATGTGTTTAAAAATTAAATATGCTCATACTTAATTTTCCTTTTCTTCTAGACAATGGCTAGAAATAGGAGGAATCGGGTAAACAATCAATGTGAAGAGCAATGTGATTACTACCCCAATGAGATGCCCAACCTGATGGGATCAAGAATCACACACTTCATGATGATACTCTCTCAACTAACTTAGGTTTTTAATAGAAACCTATATTAGGAGGAGCGTCCATATCACCCCAAAAGAGAACATCTACAATCTAGATTTTCATGTGACAAAGGCCTCCAACTTTTAATGGATCATATGATCCCTTAATCTCCAAAAAATGGATCAACTCTATTGAGAATATCTTCTCCATCCTTCAATGATCTGAACAAGAGAATTTTCTTTTTACTATTTATCATATAGAGGGTTAAGGTGATCAATGGTGGACATTGATAAAAAATAGGAATCCGGAAGAAGAGATAGAGGCGATGGGATAGATGGATTTTTAGAAAAAAAATCAATAAATATTTTCCCCGCACCCTCCGACTTAAAATGGAAAGGGATTTCCTTTCCCTCAAGAATAAATACAACAAATCTATCTAGGTTTATGAATAAAACTTCACAAGTATTGCACGTTATTCCTATGTATTTGTTGTTACACCCAAATGCAATGTTGACCACTTCTTTAGTGGGCTAAAACGTAGCCTACAGAAAGCCTTGGAGATCCGCGATTTTGATAAATATGAGGAAATTTCTTGAGGTCCCATCAAAGTCAAAATGGAGATTGGTGAATCTTAGGGGTATCATTGGGATAAGAAGAAGAAAGTTTATTTTAATTATGGTGTCATGATATAGAGATTTAATAGTGCCATGAAATTTCAGCATCCCACTTTCCAAAGGTGCGAAAAGAAGCACCCCCAAAAAAAATCTTGAAGGGGATTAGGAAATGCTTTAGGTGTGAGAAGGAAGGTAACCTAGCCAGTTACTACCAACAGAAGAAGCTAGATACTATGATGGAGGAATGGAATTCTCTAGTAAAGCCTCATTACATTGTTCATTTCTACAACTACAAGGAACCATGACATTTTGAAAACTAATTCACTGAGCCAAGGGTTTTCGGAGACAACCAATAACCTCCAAGGAAACAAGGGTGATCATTTTCCATCACTACCACCTAAGTGAATCTTGATAAAGAATTAGTGATAGGTACAATAGTTATTCATTCATGAATAGAGAACATATTTTTTTGATTCTGTTTCTATGCATTCTTTCATATCACAAAATTTTAGTAAAACTATCCAAACACCACCTCAAATCTTGGAAGTAGAGTTGTTGATAAAAATGGTAAATGGGGAAATTATTGAATCCTAAGTATATAATTCCTCCCCTATCAAATTTTTTGGTATGAATTTCCCAGAAAAACTTTTCATACTCCCTTGGTGGAATTTGATGCAATTTTGGGCATGGAATGGATTTCCCTATATAGATCCAACATAAATTTCTATGAGAAGGAAATCACTCGCCATATTTTGAATCATCATCAGATTCTATTCAAATTCAATGAGAATAATTAATCTTCTTTATCACCATCATATCAATAATAGATATTATTTCCCTATAATTAAGAATATCTAGCCCAAACTATTGAGTCTAAGGATATAATCACCCTTGAAGTCATGCCCATTGTGAGGGAATACGTTGATGTGTTTCTTGATGAATTTCTCAGTCTTCCTCCCAGCTGATATGTTAAATTTTCAATTGAGCTTATACCTGGGGCATTACCATTATCCCAGACTCAATATAGAATGGTTATTATTGAACTTGAGTAGCTAAAGAAACAACTACATGTGAATCTGGATAAAAGTTTAATATTCCCAAGTGCTTTTCCATGGGGTGTACTAGTCCTTTTCGTCAATAAGAATGATCGGTCAATGTGAATTTGTATCGATTATCATTATCTCAACAAGATCATGATAAAGAAAAAGTATCCTATACCTCAAATTGATTAATCGTTCAATCAACTATGTGGAGAAAAATACTTAGGTGGATATGCGGTAGGGATATTACCAAGTTCGGGTGAAGAAGGAGGATATCCCCAAGAATGATTTTCGTACAAGGTACAGGAACTATGGATTCATAGTAATGCCTTTTGAACTCACTAATTCTCTAGAATTATTTATGGACTTGATGAGTAGATTCTTTAAATATTACCTCATAAAATTTTTGATAGTCTTTATAGATGATATTCTAATATACTTCAAACGTAAAGAGGAGCATGAGGAGTATTTGAATACTGTTCTAAAGACCTTGTGAAAGGAAAATATTTATTCTAAGTACATAAAATGTGAGTTCTAGTTTAAAGAAGTATCTTTCTTGGGGAATATCATCACATGAAATGGGATATCTATAGACCCTTTGAAAACAGAAGAAATTGAAGGATGTCTGATTTCAACATCTATGAAAGATATCCATAGATTCCTTGGGTTAGCTAGATATTATCTCCAATTCGTGAGAAATTTATCATGATTCTCAAACCCTCTCACTAAACTAACTCATAAGGGAGTCAAGTATTATTGGAATGATGAATGTGAAGAAATATTAAAAGGATTTGAAAATGATACTAATCACTACACAAGTACTCACATTACCCACAAGTGGGGAGATTTTCATGGTATTCAGTGATGCTTAGAAGAAGAGCATGGGCAGTGTGTTGATTAAAAATGATAAAATAATTACCTATTCTTAAAGGCAGTTGAAATTTCATGAATATAACTACCCAACACAAGATATAGAGTTTGTTTCATTGATTTTACCTTTAAAAATTTGGTGGCATTATCTCTTTGGGGATAAATGTGAAATATATACGGATCAAAAAAGTCTCAAGTATATATTCACACAAAAATAGCTGAATATGTACCAGCAAATATGGTTAAAGATGATTAAATAATATGAATTATCAATTCACTACCATATTGGGAAAGAGAATAAAGGGACAGACACTCTAAGTAGAAAGGATCCAGAAATTTTGTCATTAATGAGAATTAAGAGGGATCTGATATTATTAGACTTGTAAAGGATGGACATGGGCATCATAAAGTAAGGAATATCATAAATCCTTTCACAAATGATTGGTCAACCATATCTTCTAGAGAGTTTAAGGGATGCTCAAAGAGTTTATGTGGGAATTCAGGAGAAAGTGGAATCTATAAGGAAAGTTAAATCCTCATAGTTCAAAGTTAATGATGATGGTGTTGTGAGATTTGGGTCAAGACTATGTGTACCATCAAATCATTATTTAAAGAAGGTTTCGTTGGATGATGCGCATATCTCAACCTTATCCATCCACCCAGGAAACACAAAGATGTTTTGAGATCTATGATAACACTATTGGTGTAAAAATATGAATAATGAGATCGTATAATATACATCAAGATGTCTTTTATGTCAATATGTGAAAGTTGAAAGGAAAAAATACAAGGGTATGATGCAACCATTGCCCATACCTACATGGAAATGGAAAAATATCACCATGTAATTTATCACTAATATTACAAATACATCAAGATGGAATAATTCTATAAGGGTTTTGGTGGATTTTCTTACAATGACTGCACACTTCATTGTGATTCAAGATGAATTCTCACTGGATCTACTTGCACGGATATACATAAATGAAGTGGTCAGGCTACATGGAGTTCCATTATCAATTGTATCCGATCGAGATCCAAGATTCACCTCTATGTTCAGGAAGAGTCTCCATTACACTCTAAATACTAAGTTGAACTTTGGAATGACTTATCACCCTCAAACTGATGGTCAATATAATCATACTATCCAGACACTTGGGTACTTATTGAGAGCATGCTCAATTGACTTCAAGTGAGGATGGGGTCAACATATTCTTATGCTTGATTTCTCTTACAATAACAGTTTTCACTTGAGCATATAAATAGATCCCTATGAATCCCTTTATGGGAAGAGGTTCAGGACACCTACATACTAGGATGAATTTGGGGAATGAAAACTGTTAGGTCCTGAAATGGTTAAGGAAATGGTGGAAAAGTTTAAGACCATTCAGCATCACATCAAGACTGCTCAGAGTCAAAAAAAGATCTATGCTAAAAATCATTGATGAGACCTAGAGTTTGATGTTGGAGACATGGTATTCCTCTGCATATCTCCTTGGAATAAAGTTATGAGATTTTGGAAGAAGGTAAAGCTTAGTCCAAGATACATCAGCCCCTTTGAGTTCCTTGATCTCATTAGAGTAGTGGCTTATAGACTTGAACTCCCACCTAACCTATATCGAGTTCATAATGTATTCCATGTATCACTCTTGAGGAAGTACATACATGAACCCTCACATGTACTCAATCCAAATGTGTTACCAATATATAATGATCTTTCCAATGAGGAGCAACCAATGAAGATCTTATATTGTAGAGACAAAGTTCTACAAAATAAGATAATACACATTTTGAAAGTGATGTGGAGAAATCAAAAGTTTGAAGAAGAAATATGGGAACCAGATAAGGTGATTAAACAAATTTACTCTCATCTATTTTAATGTGGGAAATGAAAATTTCAAGGGAAAATTTTCTCAAGGGGGGAAGATTATAACGACCTGAACTGTTATAAATGAAGTTTCTCTTCGTGATTTTAATTAAATGTATTATTATGTAATATGGTTATAGAAAACACATGCACTTCATTAGTAATATATTTGGATTTAAAATACCATTAATAATATTACCATTTTCAATATATCTATTAAACAGTGATCACATGATAAAAATAAATATAGGTCTTTAACAAAACCAATTTACATAGACAATGGAAGTGATAGCCTTATCCAATAGGATTGTACCCTATGAATCCGACTTATCAGAGCTTCTGAGGGAGATATAATCACTATAATTTTACCTTGACCAATCCCAAGATGATATCCAACAACTTAAGCATGAGTGAAACTATTTATGGGAGAAGTTCAAGCTCATCGAGATCACGGCCCAAACAATGTTCGTCGAACGGCCCCATTAGAGTCTCACCATAGTGCACCTTACTCTTAGGACGTACACAGATATGTATCAAGACCTTAATAATATGAATATTTATATTTTATAGAATAATTAATTTTTTATCATTTTTACTATATAAATGATTTTTATTTTGATCTAATTATACACAAATTCCATTTTCGGATAATATTAAAATTAAATTAAGGGATTTATTTTGATTAATTAATGAATTTTTCAAATAAATAGTATTTTAATAAAATTTTATTATTAAATAATTGTTATTAATTATAAATGGTCATATAATTTTTATGAATTGAAATGTACTTTTTATAAGGGTTCAAAAACTGTTACTGTCAAAAAACCCATTATTTTTCAATAAATGTAGAATATTATTTTAAAATTGAAAATAAAAATATTTATAAGATTATTTAGATAAATTGAATAATATTTTTGTAATCATAATATTGAAATTATCCAATTGTGGATTTTTCATAATTTTATGAGACAGCCGAATTTTCGGGTAAAAATTAAATACCTTATAAATATACATTGTGTTTTATGAAATAATAATGAAAAAAAATGATGTAATAAATAATATAATCGGTATCCTAGACCAAAAATATGTTTTCCCCTTAAAATAATGTGATTTTAAGTTTACTTGACTAATTTTATTAAGCCTTTATGAATCCTTCAAAACATTTAATATATTTTAGAGTTTTAAATTCATTTATTTAAAAGTGTGACTCTCCTCCACATAATCAAGAGAGTTATTTTAATATATTTTTCCATTTTAATAATAAAATAATGAAAACCTATCCACTTTGAAAAAAAACAATGGGAAAAACCATGGTAAGGTTTGTGTTTTGAAATATTTTATTTTGTAGAGTCCAAAACCTAAATATTAAAGAAATCCCTCTATTTTTCTATATAAAACCATCAAAGCTCCAAAATATCTTCAATAAATATACTTAAATAATGACCTTACTATAACCTACTCTCTATAAAATCCTCAAAATGTTCCCTAAAGCTCTCAATAATCCCCTTTCAAGCTTTTGGTGTTATACTCTTAAGGTAAGGGATCCTCTCAATCTCTCTTTTATTCAAGAATCTCTTCTATGTTATGAACTTTTATTTGTTAATTCATAATGATGGGGTATGTTTTTTAACCTCCCCAATACTACCCTTATGATTTATAAATTGTGATATACCCCTTTATCTCTCATTAATCCCTCCTAATAACACCCATTACCATGCTGAAATTTCATAAGGGTTCTTTCCTTTCTCATTTTTATCAAAGTTTATTTATTTTGTTATTACATTCTATTTTAAATTAATAATGATGGGGTATGATTTAAAACCACCCTCAATACATAAATTATTATGTATATATGATAATATACCCCTTTATCTCTCATTAATCCCTCCCATATACACCTGTTACCATGCTAGAATTTCATAAACATCCTTTCCTTCTCTTTTTATTCAAGATTATTTATTATCATATGCCTTATTTTTTTAATTATAAATGTGTTTACATGTCCTTAAATGTCTATATTAATTTATAATTCATGTTCAAATTATTATATAACCATTTCTCTCTCATTGACCCATTTTATAATTTTTTAAGTGATGTCGCTATGGTGTTGAATTTTCACTGCGATTTTTCTATGTCAACCCAATTGTGTAGTGAATTTCATACCCATTTCCTATCAAGGGTGTTCACTTTTATGAACATATAAATTTTTATTTGGGACATAAATATATTTATTAAACACTCCTTGATCGTGGAATAAATTATTTTGATGAATGAATCCATGTTTTATGATCTATGTGGCACACTTAAGCATGAGAATAAAATGAAAGAGACAGGTGCGCCCTGAAATATATATCACTCCAATGCATTGGTTAATTTTTATTATCATGATACATCACGTTGGGGTAATTTTTTACCTGATTCCTTTATGGTATTTTTTCCACCATGAAGACTTGGTGGTTTATCCTTGACTTATTATGTAGTGTTTTAAGTTGTTTCCACATTTCCCATGTTATGACTATCACGCTATACCATGCCTTGTTATTCATGTTCCTTTATTCCTTGATCATATTCCTTGTATAACATGTATTGTTATCTTAATTTTATTCCATGTTTATTCCCTTACTGGGATTTATGGATCACCCTTTTTTATGTATTTTCCCTAGGTTATCCAATGTAGTTTTACGCTCAATCATGTTAAAGAAGTTTTCAATAAAGATGTTGTAATTCATGTTTAAAGTTGTATTGAAATGTACCTAATTCCCAAAGAAACTAAAATTCTCAATCGTTCCAGTTTTATTAAGTTTAATTTATGTAATTAAATCATGTATTGATGTATAATAAAAATAAGTTTTGTTATACGTCCTATTATCATTTTCATCCTCATCTAAAGATATCATGCATGCCCCCTTCATTGTGGCCTAAATCTCATTAGTTAGACAAATAATTTATTCCCTAGTTATACTTAATTATAGAATTTTATAATCATAATTAAACCCTAACACAAATAATGGAGTAATGGAATCTGGGATGGTGGTGGTTGGAGGAATACCTAACCACTCAAGGTCAGTTTTATTTGGATTTATCGAAGAACATTACTATAAGACAAGAATAGAATCATTATACTTGGTATAAGAATTCTATAAAAAAATTATTAATATTCTATTTGAGTTTTAAATCATAAATAATTTATTAATAATTGAATTATTTTATAAAATATAAATAAAAAAAAAATATTCATCTTTAAGAATAAACCATGTTATAGAATAATATAAGAAGAATTCTTGAAGCAAAAATTCTCAACAAACATGGAGGATTCATCCCCATTTGCATCCATATAGTAACCAATATCTCATTACACGTTCTATTATATTATTTTTAACATAAATATCCATAAAAAGGGATTTATAGGTCTAGTGAATTTTTAAGATTTCATGCTTAAATACAAAAATATTAAACAAAAACTACATCATATTTATTTAAATTCCATAACTTTTTCTTGTGTCCCATTGTTCTTATAATACTACATAGGATATATTAGGGAATACATAATGAAAATGGGTGATATTTAAATCCCAATAAGGTAAAAATTATAGTAAATAAGATATATCTGATACAAAAGGTATATCATGATAACATAAAGGAGACTAATAACATAAAATCATGTCATGAAAAATATGATATCATAAGATCATATCATCAAATAAATATAAAAAACATAACATATAAACATAAGCATAAGTCTAGGATCACTATAAATACATCATAACCTAATTTTCTAGGATAACCTCCCATGAACAATATACAGTATCTCATGAGATAAAAACATTACCCAATGCATTGGAGAATTATAGGGTGAACCTGTAAGAACCTGGTTCTTATTCTTGAGGTACGGGTTTCTTCTTTTCCTTTTTCATTTAGTGTATTTGAGAAAATAAGGGAAATGGGGAAAAATCCCAAATTTTGTGGATACACGCCGTGTACTTTTCCACACGTTGTGTACTTTGGTTGTGTGGGATGAGTACACAGGGCGTGTAGCCCTGTTGGCGATGAAAGGTGTAAAAATCAACTACATGTCGTGTAGTGGGTATTTACACACCGTGTAGTCAATTGGCAGGTGAATAGTAAGGCAGTGGGAGTGGCTGCCAGCTAAGCAACAATACACGCCGTGTATTCATAAATATACATCATGTAATCATGTCGGCAAGTGAACAGTGTCGTGCTAGCGAGTAGCCACCAGAGGAACAGTTTAATGATGGAAAGTACACATCGTGTACTTGAGAGTACACACCATGTAGTTTTTTTTCTTAAAATAGGCAGTAGCCTCCTCTGTTCATAGAGGAATCTTAGAATGCTAGAGGATCTCAGTAGGATGGTCGGAGCTTCAAAGATCTCCCAACCACGCACTGGGAATCTATTTCTGCTTTCGCCAATCACGTTGGGACCGTACAGGTAGGCTCTTCCTTCTCCTTTAACTGTTCTTACCAATTCTTACTCTAAGGGAAGTTATTTAGGTTTTAATTTGTTGTTATTATTCTCAGATCTCATCGTTTTTAGGCGTTTCTGGAAGCGTCGTTCACGTATACTGATCAGGGGCTATCGAGGTAGGCGGTCTGATGTTTATTTCCAACTGTGGTATTGAAATTGTGTATTCTTGTGCTATGAACCCATGTTTGGGGTGTCGTGTGGTCGAGGACTTGGCTATTTTAAATACCTAGAACTTTATAGGTAGTTGAATGTAACTATAAACTATTGTTTGGGATCACTACTTGGATCCCGGACCACCTTGGGGGTGCGTTCTTCTGTTCAACCATTTGGACAGGATACCCGAGGGTATTCCATGATTATAATGTGTATTAAATTGCCTTGAGAGGAATTGTATATAAATTTCTTGTTTACAATTTGGGCTCAGCCCGGTTACTTGGGCCTAAGGGCATGGTTTGTTTAGCATGAGTGCAATGTACGGCTAAGCCTGAGGGTGTGGTTATATTCGATAGCCTGAGGGAAAGCCTGAGGGTGTGGTTATATTATATTAGCCTGAGGGAAAGGTTCTGATTGGCCTGAGGGCTTGGTTCTGATGAGCATAGAATGTTATTAAATTGATTGGTTAAATGAATATTAAAATAGAAATATGAATGGTAAAGTAGTTACTTTTGAGTACTTCTTAGTTTATTGCATTTACTACTGCACACTGTTGTTGCACATTTTCACTAACAGTTGGGCACGGGCCTTTGGTGGGTGCCTACTGGGATTTATTTCTCACACCCTATTTGGGTCATGTCTTCAGCCCGAACAGACTATATTGTTGCAGGTGTCGATAGGGGCAAGAGTCCCTATACAGGTACATGATTGTTTCAGGGGAGTATGAGAGCATGGGACCGAGCTTAGGCTTGTGATGATGTTGAGCTCCTGTTGCACTGTTTTGTTTTGTTTTTGTTGTACCTTATACTTGAGCTGTATTGTATTATATTGCAGTGTATCATTTTTTGAGCGTTTTCATAGAATAGTGACATGTAGCATCTTTATATACATATGACTTTTGGTTCTCTTTTACTTTAGTTGTCCATTCAGTTGTATATTGTTTACTACTTCCGCTATTGTGTGTTAATTATTTTTTCGGTTGCGTTACACTTTGACAAATGAGGTCATAGTTTCCCCACTATCAGTCCTTAGCCCTCGCTTCTAGTTGGAAGCCTCTGGCATTTGGGGAAATGCGCTTGAGGTCATGTGACCAACCGGGTTCGGGGCACCCATTGAGTGGCACCCGGATTTGGGACATTACAAAGTGGTATCAGAGGGGTTATTTTATTTGACTTACTGTTTGGAGCCTTAGTCAGGGATAGGACGAAAATGGTAGTTGGTAATAATTTGTGCCCAGGATTAGCTAACCTTTGTACAAGGAAAATCCAGTCTACCTCGGTTATTGAAATTTTTCTAATTTTTCAATTTTACAGTTGATTTGATTTTCACCATTGGGTGACGCACTTGTGGTGTGCTGTTTATATTTTTATATTGGGTTCTATTTAGTTACAACCCGATGAGATGATGGTATTTCATCTCATGCTTCATTTAGGAACATTCTATAAATCACATTCCATGCATTGTTCCATGCCATGTAGGTGCATTAGAAATTGCATGTTGTTGTGATAGTTGTTGTGCTAGAAAAACATGTTGTTATGATAGCTACTTTGATAAATACCTACTATTTGATAGGTTATTTTGCATGAGACTGATAAATTGAATGCCAAAATTTGGTTCTTGAGGATTATGGGCCCTCACAAATCAGAATTTGGCAGTTAGGTGTTGTCTTCAGTGTTTCTGGGTTCCGGAGTAGTTTCTAAGGCTTACTGTCCGGAAAACCCAGCATACACGGCGTGCAGTTCTATGGACACACACCGTGTGGTCTTCTATTTGGGAATAAATGAAAACTTTTTTTACACATCGTGTACCCTCAGTACACACTATGTAGTATATTCCCATGTCATAGACCGTGTGGACGGGAACACGGGGTAGAAAATGGCTTGGGACAAACACGTCGTGTACCAGTTTTACACGCCATGTAGTGTTGACCTGGTGTCCACCCGTGTAACTAACAACACGGATGGAGTAAACCTTAAGACATACATGTTTTGTCAATGATTAAAATGCCATGCAGTGTGACCTGGGGACCCGGCCGTGTAGCTAACAAACACGGGCCGGTGTTACCTCTTCTTGAACACGTCGTGTACTTGTGGGACACGCCGTGTAGTCTTGACCGAGGAAAGACTTTGTGGACATGGTCATGTGGCTGGGAAGACAGAGTGGTGTACATGCCATGTGTGGGTGTAACACGTCGTGTAGTGTCAGCTGAGTAGTCAGCCGTGTCACTAACAACACGGGAATTTGGAAAAATTAAGTCGTACACGCCGTGTACCTCTGGGACACGCCATGTAGTTTTGTTTAAAGGAGACCCATGTGGTTAAGCCGTGTGGAAGGAATCAGGTAGGGAAGGAGTATTCAAGTACATGTCATGTGTTTGGATAACAAACTGTGTGTTTTGGGGTGTTACATGACCATTTTGGGCAGAGTACACGCCCATGTGAGAGAATTGAGGAAACATGTTGTGTAGAGATTATACACACCATCTAGTCTTGTTTTTTTTAAACTTGAAAGTTTTATTTTCCTTGTTTCATTCTTACACTCCTTGTTTTCAGTCCTTGATAAATCTTGATCTAAGGCGTGTTTTTGACCTTGTAGATTCATGACGTCGAGACGACCTCGAGTTGTTCTCCAGGAGAGAGGCAATGATTATACTCTAGAAATGGTGGGTCATGGGCTACCAATGGATCCTCCAGAAGAGCCAGATGCGGCACCAGCTATTATAACGGAAACAGGTGCAGAGGCGCAGTTCCGTGAAGGCTTCATTTGGTTTATGCAGACCTTCCAGGTAGCACCGCAGGCCACTACATCTATGGAAAAGCTAACTCGTATCTTCTAGAAGTAGTATTCGCCTACATTTTCAGGGGATAGAGGACCACAAGCTGTGGAGTCTTGGGTGGATTCTATGAAGACTATCTTCGAGCATCTTGAGACTCCTCCAGGGTGGAGGGTCAAGCTCGCTACTTATATGTTGTGTGATTCCTCCAAGAGGTGGTGGGATGTTACCACCCAGTCAGAGCATCACAGAGACATGGTGTGGGAAGATTTTCAGGCAGTCTTCTATGACTTCTTCTTTATGGAGACACTGAGGGCAGATCGAGCTTGAGAGTTCATGAATCTACAGCAAGGCTCTATGTCAGTGATGTATTATTCTGCTCGCTTTACTGAGCTTTAGCGTTTTTCACCCATTCTAGTGGGTGATGAGACGTTGAGGTCCAAAAACTTTGAGGATGGTCTTCGGTGTGACATCTGAGAATTAGTGAATGTTTTCAGGTTTCCGACAGTGCATGATATTGTGAATCAGGCACTGATTACTGAACGAAGCCTGCGGGAAGCTAGTGGTGTGGTCCAGGGCAGTTCGACACCAGTTTCTGATACTATTTCTACTAGAAAGAGGAAGAGATAGATGATTTTCTCTCACGGTGGTAGTACTAGCCAGGCGATTACTTCAGGTGGCCCGGTTATATGCTACCAGTGTGGTAGAGAGGGGAACAAGAGACCTCAGTGTACCCATGACCCAGTGGAGTTCCGATCTTACGGTAAGATGGGTCATCTACAACGCTTTTGCAGGGCGTTTCTACCAGTGGCTAGTGAGAGGGGTTCTGTGCAGACTCCGTGTGCTAGAGCAGGACCAGTAGCTTCTTACCAGTCAGGAAACTAGAATACGTTAGGGAATGAAGGTAGAGATGGTGGTCATGGCCGTGGTATCCAGACACCAGGATCACAGAGCCAGCAGGGCGGGACAGCTCAGGGTAGCCAGGCTGTGTCGCAGGGCCGTGGCACTTGGCAGGCATATGCAGTGCAATAGGCCCAACAGGAGTAGTATCCCGGACCTTCTACTATCAAAGTTACTATTCTAGTAGCTTCTATTTTATCTTCAGTACTTTTCGATACGGGTAGCTTTATATCTGTGCCCGTTGTGGAGAGCCTTGGACTCTTTGTTTCTTCTTCTTCTGATGTCATGATGTTGGACACTTTGTTGGGAACTAGAACGGTTGGTGTGCATCAATGTAGGGAGTTCCCCCTAGAGTTTGGTGGGTATCACTTTCTATGGGACCTCTATGTCTTAGAGATGATAGCTTATGATCTGATTCTCGGGATGGACTGGTCGGTACCCTTTCAAGCATTTTTAGATTTCTATCATCGCAGGGTGAGTTTCACGTCACTAGAGGGAAGAGAGTTTCTATACAAAGGTGAATGAGATGTCCAGGCGAGTCGAGCTAGACCTGAGCATCGTGGACGAGGTGGTGTGACAGCCCAGATTGCGATTTTATATCTAGGTGATCAGGGGACTTGTTAGAAGGATTTCCCTTTAGTGGTTGATCGTTTTAGGGATGTCTTCCCGGACGAATTTTTAGTTCTACCTCCGGAGAAAGAGGTGGATTTCTCTATTGAGCTTGTTCCAGGAGAAGCACTGGTGTCCATTCCTCCTTATAGGATGGCTACACCGATGTTTCAGGAGCTCAAGAGATAGTTAGAAGAGTTGCAGGCAAAGGGTTTCATCTGACCTAGTACTTCTCCTTGGGGTTCTCCTGTCCTTTTTGCAAAGAAGGCGGAAGGTACCCTCAGACTTTGTGTGGATTATCGGAAGCTGAACCAGTTGATGGTTAAGAACCGATATCCCTTGCCAAGGATTGATGATCTTTTTATCAACTTCGAGGATCATGAGTGTTTTCGAAGATTGGCTTGAGATTTGGATATCACCAGTTACGCATTAAACCATCGGATATACCACTTATAGCTTTTAGGAGAAGATATGGTCTATACGAGTACTTGGTAATGCTGTTTGGAATCACGAACTCTCCAGAAGTTTTCATGGCTCTGATGAATCGTGTGTTCCACCCTTATCTGGACTCTTTTGTGGTAGTCTTCATGGACAATATCTTGGTGTGCTCTCACACTCGACACGACCATGCTACCCATCTTGAGATCATACTTACTACACTGAGAGAGCATCAGCTATATGCTAAGCTCTCAAAGTTCCACTTTTTTATAGACCAAATACACTTCCTGGGTCATATCATCTCAGAGGAAGGAGTTGTCGTGGACCCATAGAAAGTGAGAGTAGTAGTTTCCTAGGAGTATCCTAAGAACGTGTTTGAGATACAGAGTTTCTTTGGGCTAGTTGGTTACTAAAAGAACTTTATAAAGGACTTATCCTGATTAGAATCTCTATTGATAGGGTTTACTAAGAAGGGTGTGAAGTTTGTTTGGTCAGAATCTTGTGAGACAGTCTTTCAGAAGCTGAAGGGAAGGTTGACATCAGCACCAGTCCTATACTTCCAAAGAAAGGGAAGAGATATACAGTTTACTGTGATGCATCAGGTATTGGTCTAGGAGCATTGTTGATGCAGGGCGATCGAGTTATTGCGTACGGGTCTCAGCAGTTGAGGACACATGAGAGGAATTACCTGATGCTTGACCTCGAGTTGGATGCAGTTGTTCATGTGTTTCATTGATGGATAAATTATCTCTTGGGAGATCATTTTGTGGTTTTTGACTGACCACAAAAGTCTCAAGTACATCTTTACTCAGTGTGACCTAAATCTAAGAAAGAGAAGGTGGTTTAAGTACCTTCAGTCCTTCAATTTTGAGCTTGCCTGTACACCTGGTAAGGGTAATGCAGTAGCAGATGCACTGAGCAGGAAGACTCAGACACAGGTAGTACATGAGGCTAGTGGTGAGTGGCAGCTTATGGCTTTGTTCTCTAAGATGCATTTAGAAGTTCACGATATTCAGGGGAAGACCTATCTTTCTTCCTTAGCTGTGACCTCTACCCTCCTGGATAGAGTGAGGATGAGACAACTATCTGATTCAGAAGGCCTAGTTCTACGGGAGTTGGTGGTAAGCAGGGACCCTCCCCCTGGTTAGACGATAGGTAATGATGAGGTACTGTGTATCCATGGATGATTGTGGGTTTCAGGGGATATACACAAGGTGTTTATGCGGGAGTTTCATGCTTCATCTTGGGCAGTGGATCACGAGGTTACCAAAATGTACCATGACTTGAGACGTCAGTATTGGTGGCTGGGTATGAAACGGGAAGTAGCTGGTTTTGTTGCGAGATGTTCCACCTATCAGCAGGTGAAGGCAGAGCATCAAAGGCCATCTCGACTATTACAACAATTACCCATTCTAGAATGGAAATGGGATGGTGTCATGATGGACTTCATGACCCGTTTTCTGAGGTCACCTCGAGGCAATGATGTCGTGTGGGTTGTTGTGGACAGACTCACAAAGGTAGCTCACTTTTTGCCGATCAAGGAGACCTTAGGTGTTGACAAGCTTGGGAAGTTGTATATCCGAGAGATAGTGCGTCTTCATGGGGTTCCTTATTCTATAATTTTAGATAGGGATTCTCGTTTTACATCTCATTTCTGGAAGAGTTTTTAGAGGGCTCAGGGTACACAGGTGCTTCTGAGCATAGCTTACCACCCTCAGACCGATGGCCAGTCAGTGTACAATACGGGTGCTTGAGAACATGATGTGTGCATGCGTCCTAGACTTTGGGGGCTCTTGGGAGAAGTATATACCCCTGGTCAAGTTTTCCTATAATAATAGTTTTCAGGAAACTATTGATATGGAACCATACGAGGATTTATATGGTAGGACATGTCGATCACCCTTTTGCTGGTTGGAGGCAGGTGAGGCAGCTTTACTGGGACTACGTCTCATACAGGAGACTTCAAAGAAGGTCCAGGTGATACAGAAGCGGATGGCTACTGCACAGTCTCATTAGAAATCTTATGTTGATCACCGCAGACGACCCTTGGAGTTCGTGGTCGGGGATCAGGTTCTCTTGCGTGTTTCACCGAGGTTGGGACACAGGCGGATCAGAAGACAGGGTAAACTTTCAGCAAGGTATGTGGGGCTGTTTGAGATTTTGGAGA
This sequence comes from Viscum album, assembly GCA_963277665.1. NCBI lineage: Eukaryota > Viridiplantae > Streptophyta > Magnoliopsida > Santalales > Viscaceae > Viscum > Viscum album. The sequence continues at coordinate 1,916,477,482 of OY728155.1, forward strand.
GAGTCAGGTTGTTTTCCTATCGGTTGTAGTTACCACAAAGGTATTGGGACATGCACGAAGTCTTCCATGTACCTCAGTTGTGCCATTATCACTCAGAACCGTCTCACGTTTTTCAGCCTGAGGATGTTGAGCTTCAGGTCGATGCATCCTTTTTATGAGCATCCGATTCGTAGTGTTGATAGGAGCACGAAGGTTCTCCAAGGCCGGTCAGTTCCTCTCGTATGTTTGATATGGCATCATGGACGAGTGCAGCACTAAACCTGGGAGCAGGAGACTGACGTACGTGCTCAATGGTTAGAGAATCTCACATATTTATCTTAGCCACCCTTGGAAGGGAAATTCGGGGACGAATTGCTTTAAGGGGGGAATTTTGTAAGAACCCAGTTCTTATTCTTGAGGTAAGGGTTTCTTATTTTCCTTTTTCCTTTAGTGCATTTGAGAAAATAAGGAAAATGGGGAAAAATCCCAAATTTTTTGGGTACATGGCATGTACTTTTCCACACGCCGTGTACTTTGACCGTGTGGGATGAGTACACAGGGCGTGTAGCCCTGTCGGCGATGAAAGGTGTAAAAACCGACTACACACCGTGTAGTGGGTATTTACACGCCGTGTAGTTATTCGGAAGGTGAATAGTAAGGTGGTGGGAGTGGCCGCCAGCTGAGCGACAGTACACACCATGTATTCGGAAATACATGTCGTGTACTCTTGTCGGCAAGTGAACAGTGTCGTGCTGGTGAGTAGCCACCAGAGGAATAGTTTAATGATGGAAAGTACACATCGTGTACTTGAGAGTACGCGTCGTGTAGTTTTTTTCACTTAAAACAGGTTGTAGCCTCCTCTGTTCATAGAGGAAGCTTAGAATGTCAGAGGAGCTCGGGAGGATGTCCAGGGCTTCAGAGATCTATCAACCATGCACCGGAAATTTGTTTCCGCTTTCACAGATCATGTTGAGACTGTACGGGTAAGCTATTCCTTCTCCTTGTGATGTTCTTACCAATTCTTCCTCTAAGGGAAGTTATTTAGGTTTGAATGTATTGTTATTATTCCTAGATCTACGCCGTTCTTGGGCATTTCAGGAAGCTTCGTTCACGTATACCGATCAGGGGCGATCAAGGTAGGTGGTCTAATGTTTATTTCCAACCTTGGTATTGAAATTGTGTACTGTTTTGCTACAAACCCATGTTTGGGGTGTCATGTGGCCGAGGCCTTGGCTGTTTTAAATACCTATAATTGTATAGGTAATTGAATGTAACTATAAACTGCTTTTTGGGATCACTGCTTGGATTCAGGACCACCCCGAGGGTGCGTTCCTCTGTTTATCCATTTGGCCAGGATACCTGAGGGTATGCCATGATTATAATGTGTATTAAATTTCCTTTAGAGTAATTGTATATAAATTTCTTGTTTACTCTTTGGGCTCGGCCCGGTTACTTGAACCTGAGGGCATTGTTTGTTTAGCCTGAGGGCAAGGTACGGCTAAGACTGAGGGAGTGGTTATATTCGATAGCCTGAGGGAAAGCCTGAGGGCGTGGTTATATTTGATAGCCTGAGGGCATAGTTATATTATATTAACTTGAGGGCAAGGTTCTGATTGGCCTGAGGGCTTGGTTCTGATGAGCACAAAATGTTATTAAATTTAATGGTTAAATGAATATTAAAATGTCAATATGACTGGTAAAGTTAGTTACTTTTGAGTACTTCTTAGTTTATTGCATTTACTATTGCACACTGTTGTTGCACATTTTCACTAACAGTTGGGCACGGGCCTTTGGTGGGTGCCTACTGGGATTTATTTCTCACCCCCTATTTTGGTCATGTCTTCGGCCCAAACAGACTATATTGTTGCAGGTGTCGATAGGGGCAAGGGTCCCTATACAGGTACATGACTATTGTAGAGGAGTAGAAGAGCATGGAACCCAGCTTAGGCTTGCGATGCTACTGGGCTCCTGTTGCACAGTTTTGTTTCATTTTTTGATGTACCTTGTACATGAGATGTATTGTATTGTATTGTAGTGTATCCTTTTCTGGCCATTTTCATAGAATAGTGACATGCTGCATCTTTATATACATATGACTGCTGGTTCTCTTTTACTTCAGTTTTCCATTTAGTTGTATATTGTTTACTACTTCTATTTTGTTATGTTAATTATTTTTTCTGTTGTGCTAAACTTTGACAAATGAGTGAAAAGTTTCCCCACTATCAGTCCTTGGCCCTCGCTGCTTGTCGTCAGCCTCTGGTGTTTGGGGAAATGTGCTTGAGGTCATGTGACCAACCGGATTCGGGGCACCCATTGAGTGGCACCCGAATCCGAGACGTTACAAAACCCTTCATATTTCTAAATTTCTATGTGAAATATTTATCATATATCATATTAAATCATTTAAAAAATAACATGTGGATAATGAGAACGTGTTTAATATAGTAATCATTGAGTTCATAAGAGCAAAAAGGCCTAAGCCTTTCAACATTTTTAAACCCATGAGAAGGGAATGTGAGTTTAATACATGTAAATTACTAACCAAATAAGTAAAGAATTACATATATATTAATAACATTGAAATAAAATAGGATTTTGTATTCATAATAATAAAAAAAGTCATGGAAAATCAAAGAATGGTTTTGGAAGTATAATGGGTATACAAAATGATTAATGGTATGTAGTTAATTAGATATAATGGAAGTATCTCATTTATAGAACATCATTTGGATAGTAATTAAATGATTATAAGTTTATGAAAATATAGAAACTTGAAAAATTAGAAATTTTACTACAAAATAAGTACTTGAATGAAAAGGAAAAGAAGAAAATCCCTTAGTTGAAAAGTGTCTTCCTAAAGCTTGAGAAGATCTCCTTGGAACCTTAGAAACTCCTTAGAGAGACTATAGAGGGGTAAATTAGAGGAAATAAATTATCAAATTATTTGGAGTGGAGATGAATGGGATAATGTGTGGGTATTTATATAAAATGAGGGGGTTTTATTAATTTCTAAACATAGTTTTTGGACTTTATCTTATAAAAAATGTAAAATTATTTTCCTTACCATGGTTTTAGTCCATGGTATTTTCCAACAAGAAGAGGGTATTAGTAATTTAATATCTTATGAGATAAAACCCCTATAATATATTCTATTTTGGATGTGTAAAAGATTCTTTTTCAAAAATAATTATTTTTAAAAACATAAAATATACTATAGATTTTGAAAGATTCGCAATAGGTTTTGGAAAATAAATCATGTCACTTTAAAATAAATCATTTTAATGAGAAAACACATTTTTGGTTGATCAAGCCTTTATATTGTTTATTTCATTACTTTTAAGTCATTAGGATGTCATAATACTTATAGTATTTTTATACCGTATTTTATTTATTTATTTATTTTTCACAAAAAGTCTAGTATTTCAAAAAAAAATATAAAAAACACAATTTGATGATTTTGATGTGTTGATTTAAAAAGTGAAATTTATTTTATAAAAATTATTTTCTAAATGGAAGAGACTAAATATTTAAATAAAATACTTATTTATTGAAAATATTGATATTTACAATATGATCAAGTTTCTAACCCTTAGAAAATCTATATATGATTACATAAATTTTTTTATTATTTATATTATTTATATTATTTATATAATAATAAATATTTTTGTATAAAACCTTTTTATGAAAATAAAATTTTATTTCAAATTTATAAATTTATCATAAAATAAATTTTAATTAGACATATGTATTTTCCAAAAATATAATTATGGTTTATTTATATAAAAAATTATCATATTAATCTTTTAATCATATACATTTTATATTTTTTATAATTATGATACATTTAATAAAAATTAAGGATCATTGTAACCACTATTTCATTTCTAAAATAATTTACACTTCAATGCTATTTAAGGTCTAAATACATAACCCCTTATCACACTAGTATAATCCCTAAGGATGAGTTGTGTGATAATGGTACTCTCATTGGGTGGTTCATCTAACATTGGTCTAGTGGTGATCTCTACTAACTTGAACTTCTCTTATAGGTTATTCTTCTCGAGCCTTGCTTGTTGAAACAATACTTGGGATTGGTCAAGTGTGAATCCCAATGATTCTACCTACCTCCCAATCTTTGATAAATGGGATTCAAAATGAATTATCCAAATTTTTTAGGTCACCACTTATCCCATATATATCAATTATCTCTTATCATTTCCATTTATATACACTAATTCTAGGGGTAAAATTATTTCCAAATGTCATAATTCCCAGTGTTCATAATGCCCAATGGATAGATTCTAATGTTCTTATTACCTTAATAATGTTTATCATATTCCTAATACTTATTTTTTTACCATTTTTATGGAATAAGTGGTATTTAATGGATAATTCGATCCTATAGAGTTTATATTAGTGTGTGAATTATTCTTTTTCATTTATCTTCCTATATTATTCCTAGTTGTTATACTTGATATTATTTCATGATGTGTAATGTTCCTATGAAATTTAATAATATTCCAATATGATTTAATTATAAAACAAGCACTCTTAAACATTAGTTCTTTTACTAACCAAAGTAATTTTTAGGTCATTACATTCTTCCCCCCTAATAAATTTTACACTCGATATTTCATTTTATACACTATAGTGAAAACAATTGAGGGTAATTATACTCCATCACTTCTTCGAGTTCCCATGTTTCTTCCTCATACTTATGTTTCTTCCAAAGCACTTTGATTTGATGAATTGTATTATTTCATATAAATTTGTCTCTATGATACAAGAAATATAATTCTATGATTGTACCACCTTCGTATTTAGTACATGTGAGGTATATGATATGTACTTCCTCAAGAGGGATATGTGGAACATGTCTTGTACTTTAGAAAAGTTTGGTGGGAGTTCTAGTCAATAGGACACATCTCTGATGTGATCAAGAATCTAGAAGGGATCAATATACATAGTAATTATCTTTACCTTCTTCTAAAACCTCATGAATATCTTACAAGGATATATATAAAGGAAAACATTATCTCTAACCTTAAAATATAGGTCTCTTTGAGGGTTATCAATATAACTCTTCTATCAACTTTTTTCTACTCTGATGTGTTACTAAATAACCTTGACCATATCAAAAATTTATTCTACCATTTAAGGTTTAAATAGATTTAGTTATCTAACTTCATCCTAATATGTTATAGTTTTTCATTTCTTCTCATATTGGGATTCATAAAGATCTATCTGAATGTTGAAGTGAAATATATTATTGTATGTGAAATAAATCAAAGGAAGATATTTATCCCAACCTCCTCTAAAGTTCATTGATAATTACCTCAATATATACTCAAGTTCCTAGATTATATACTCATTTTTTACATCAATATAAGGGTGATAGGTTATACTAAAGTTCAACTTTGTGTTTAGATAATGTTGGATAATTTTCTATAATTTTGATGTGAAAATCGGATCTCGATCAAATAGAATTAGTAGTTGTGTTCTATGTAGTCTCACCACTTCTCTAATGTATATCCTTACAAGTTGATAAAATTATAAGTCCTCCAAAATGGTAATTAAATGATTAATATTTGTAAAATTACCTAACATGACCCATATAGAATTTTTCCCTTTGGTTTTCTTCAGAATACATGTTACAAAATCCAGGGTGATGTTCTCCCATTTCCATGAAGGCATGGGTAATGTTTGCATCATCACCTTGGTATTTTACCTTTCTACCTTCACTTAATGATATATTAGTCACCTTAATGTATAATCTATAATATCCTTATTCATATTGTCCCTCCAATATTTCTGTCAAAGATCTCTATACACATTTTTTCTCTATGGGTGGATAGAGAATGTTGATCTATGATCATTAGTAAATATATCCTTCTTTAACTTGGGATTTGATATTACACATAGTCATGACCCAAATATCACAAATAATTTTTCATTAATGTTAAACTCTACAGATTTACTATTCATTATAGCATCCACCTTCTTCTATATCTCCACATCATCCATTTGAGATTCCTTAATCTTCTCTAGAATGGATGGTTGAGAAATAATTTGAGTAAGGTAGGATGGTTTTCTTTCCTTTATGATTATCATGTCCATAATTTTCATGTTTAAAAATATTAGATCCTTCTCAATCATGGATAAGATTTTGGGATCCTTTATACTTAATGAATTCACCACTTTATTCTCCTTCCCAGAATGTTAGTGAATTAAGTAATCATAATCCTTAATTAACTCTAACCATATGTGTTGGTGTATGTTTATCTCCTTATATGTGAATATATACTTGAGGATATTATGATTAGTATATATTTCATGATTCTATCCAAATAAAATTCCACCAAATCTTGAATTTTAAGATTACTAAAACCAACTCCATATCATGAGTTTGATAATTCTATACATACACCTTCAAATGTAAAGAGGCATAGACTATAAATTTGTCATTTTTCATGAGGATGAATCCTAATCCCTTCTTTTAAGAAACATTATAGATCAAAAATACTTCCTCATAGGTGGGTAGTGTGCGTATAGGTGTAGTGATTGGAATCTTCTTTAAATCCTTGAATCTATCTTAACATTCATTAGTTTAGTCAAACTTTACACCCTTCTGAGTTATATTTGTTAGCAGGTTTGAAAATCATCAAAATTTTCTCACAAATAATTGATAGTGACCATCTAATATGAGGAAACTATAGATATTTGTAATAGATTTTGGTTTGGGTTATTCCTCAAGCACCGTTTTCTATAATGGATCCATGGATATCCCCTTGATTATAATAACATTCCCTATTAATGATACCTTATCTATTCAAAACATTCATTTACTATAATTTGTTTATAACTTATACTTTCTCGAAGTTTTTAGTGTAGTAATTAAATTCTCCCCATGTTCCTCATTACTTTTATATTATATAAGAATATCCGAAAAAATTAATGTAATCTCTAAAGACTCTATTCATTATATCCATGAAAGTTTTTTCATCATTGGTGAGTATAAACTATTTCACTATGAAATCATAATGTTTATACCTTGTATGAAATATATATTTGGGTATATCCTTCTTCCTCACCTTTAATCGAGGATACCCTAATCGGAGGTCCACTTTAAGGAAATATCATGCTTTATATAGCTGATCAAATAATTCATCAATTTGTGGTAGGGGATACTTATTCTTTATTATGATTATGTTGAGCTCATGATAATTAATTTAGAGATGTATTGACCCATAATTATTCTTGAAAAAGAGGACCGGTGCACCCCATAGTTAAGCACTTGGACATATGAAACCCTCATCTATATTCTCTTGTAGTTTTTTCTTTATTTATTCTCATTCAATGGTGTCCATTCTAAAGGGAGTCTTGTGTATTAGTAAATCTCCAGGTATAAGTCCAATTTAGAACTCAACCTCATGGTTTAGAGGAATATTGGGAAACTCTTCTGGGAGTACATTATAATATTCCCTTATAATGGGAATGTATTCAAGAGTAATCCTATACTTTTTCTCAATCATTTGATCTAGATATCCTTTCTAATAAGAAAATAATATACATGCCTAATAAGAAGTTTCCAAAGGAGATTCATCTTTTTCCTTGTCTTCTATAGAATAGGAGGATGATTTGGTTTATAGAAGGTAATTTCCTTCCCACTAAAATTGATGTTATCTCTATATAAGGATATTTAATCCATTCCTAGTATATAATATAATTCCACTAAATGGATAATGACAAGTTTTTCTAGGAGATTTATCCCAAAAATATTAACTAAGGAGGAGTTATATACTTGATATGTAATAATTTCCAAATTTTTTATTTTCAATTATAATTAAACCTATATATTTCTAGGTTTTGTTTGAATAGTTATAATAAACTTGAATGATATGAAAAAATGTGTAGAACCAAGATAAAATAATATGTTCTCCATTATTGAATGTATATCCATCATACCTATCACCACTTTGTTATCAGTATCCACCTCAATAGTAGTTATATCATAACCCACCCATGTTTTATTAGATTTAGAGGTTATTTTAATTGGTTATCATATACAACAATTGTATTAGGGAATTAGTTTTCATAGTTTCCATGTTCCTTATAGTTGAAACATTGAACTATGGGCTAATTATTGATCAAAACATTATTTTCCTCCATCACGTTAGTTAGATTCTTCATCTACTTTTGGAATTCATTAGCTTTATGTATTTCCTTTCTATACTTGAAAAACTTCCTTATCCCCTTTATATAATTCCTTGGATGGTTCTTCCTAAACTTATGGTATGTATTTATTTGGATTATTTTGTCACTATGAGGATTATCTGGTGATCCTTTGTATTTAAACTCTATTATCCACTTATTATCTATAGTTTCATGAGAAAACTGAGGATCACTAATCTCTATCTCATCTTTAAGGGCACAATGGAATATTTCCTTATAGTTTTAAAAGTCTTAAATCACTAATGACTTTAAAAGACTTGGATTTGGTCCACTAAATTAGTATTCATCCTTACTTTCAGCACTAAATAAGTAGTCAACCTTGATTTTAGAATCTAGGAAAAAGGTAGGGGTGTATTTTGAAATCTTTTTGAAATTTTATTCATAATACTTGATAGATTTATCCTTCTTTTTCTTGATTCCAAGGAACTCCCTCTCCATTTTAAGAGAGGAAGTGTGGGGGAAATATTTCTTGAAAATACCTTCATAAATCTATCTCATTTCATGAATTCAATTCCTTCCTTGGGATTTGTATTCTTAATCAGTTTCTACCACTAATTGGCTTCTCCCTTTAGTTTACAGATGGCCAAAGTGACTTTTTATTACTCATAGTAATATAGTGCATATAATATTTTCTCAATATAGTTAATCCATTTATCCACAATTAGAGAAATATAATATCCACTAAAATTAGGAGGCCTTTTCCATATCAATGATTAATTGTAAATTTTTATCACTTAGGATAAGGAGAGAGTTTGGCATAATTCATGATATTATTCATAACTTGAGTTGGTTGTTCTAGTACTTCCATGAATTTATTGACTCCCACTACCATCATATTTGGAATTTCATTAGAAAAACCATCACATTTTCCATCATATATGTTTTGGACATGATTGCTTATATTTCCATCCATTTTCAAAAATAAAGTTTGGGATAATGATATGTGATTCAAAAAGAATATTAAAAGTAAAACTATTTAACTTGTTAGTAATGATATATATACCCTAACTTATGAATCTATAAATTTCAATCTAGGTTATCCACGTTCATTTTACTATTAGGTTCTCTAAATATACACCATTAAATTCTATAAAAATTCATTCAAATCATTCATAATGTTTTATAAAAATCATGTGAATTATCTAAAACATATCCCCTGGGAGTTTCAAACTAGGTGTACAGTTAGTCCTATTTACCAATAATGAGGTTAATATTGAGTTAACACCCAACCATACTTTCTAGGTTTATTACACCTAAGTATATCTATGCTATATATTGCATCCATTTTTTTATATCTATATTGGGATGTCATTTCTAGGAAACCACACACTTTATAATTTACCAATGTTGAAGAGTTTTTATTATATTTAGACTTATCCATAGGGTATTCACTGACATTTTCCTAATACCTAAAAATAACTATAACTTTATTTGATACCAAATATAATAAATCATATCTTGGTACACATTTTATTACATTATTTTTGACATAAAGATCCATTAAACACAAACCAAGGATCTATAATTCTAGTTTATTTGGAAGATTATATGCTTAAATATAAAAAAATTAAACAAAAACGAAATAATATTTATTTAAAATCCATCACTACATCATATATACCATTGTTCTTCTAATACTTCATAGGATATCTTGGGAGATGTATACAAAAAGTGGTGGCGTATAAATCCCATTAAGGGAACAATCAGAGTAAGCACGATACATATGAGACAAAAGGAATATCATGATAACATAAAAGAGAATAATAATATGGAATCATGTAATGAAAAATATGATATCATAATATCATATCATCAAAGGAATGTGGAAACAAAAAAAACATTATATCATAAGAATAAGTCTCGGTTCACTTCCAATACATAATAATATAGTGTGCTAGGGTAACTAGTCATACACCATACATCGTATCTCATTATATGAAAACACTACCTAATACATTTGATTTCAATCAGGTTTCACCCTTCTTATGTATAGATTTATATGATCCAAATATATCACATATCATAAAAAATCATTCCACCAATTACCCATAGTGAATGAGAATAGATTTCATATAATAATCATTGAGTTCATAAGAGATTAAAGGCATGAGCCTTTCAACATTTTAAGCCCATGAGAATGGAATTTGAGTTTTACACATGTAAATACATTATCAATGAAGTAAAAAATTCATTTATATGAATAAAATTTAAATAAAATAGGATTGGTTATTCGCAATAAAAAAAGTTGCATGGGAAAACAAAGAATGATTTCAGCAGCATGATGGGTATACAAAATGGTTAATGGTGTGGGGTTAGTGAAAGAGTATGGAAGTATCTCATTGATAGAAAATCATTTCAAAATTAATGGAATTATTTTAATTTTATGAAAACATAGATAATTTAAAATTATAAATCTTACTACATAGGAAGTACCTGAATGAAATGAAAAATGAAGAGAATACCATACATGCAAAGTGGATTCCTAAAGCTTGATAATAGCTCCTTTTAACCTTAAAAACTCCATGGAGAGACTCAAGAGAGGGAAAATGAGAGGAAATTAGTTACCAAAGGATTTTTAGAGGATGTTAATGAGATAATTTGTGAGTATTTATAGAAAATTATGGGGGATTGTTTATTAATTTCAAAACATTAGTTTTGAACTCTAAGTTATAAAAATGAAAAACCATTTGATTTACCATGGTTTTAGTCTATTTTATTTACCAATGGTAAGTGGGTTTCGGTATTTTAATATTTTATGAGATGAAACCCCATTAATATATATAATTCAGGATGTGGAAAATATTTGTTTCCATAAATAATTATTTTTAAAATTTTAAAATATTCTTTAAGTTTTGGAAGATTTATTATAGGTTTGGAAAATTAATCTTATCACTTTAAAATACATTATTTTAATGAGAAAACAAATTTTTGGTTAAGAAATATTTTATAGTATTTATTATGTCACTTTTAATTCATTATGATGTCATAATACTTATTGTATATTTATGCTATATTTTATTTATTTATTTATCTTACCCAAAAAAAATTATGTCTCGCAAAATTATACAAATTTTACCATTTGATCATTTTGATGTGATAATTTTAAAACCAACATTTATTTTATCAAAATAATTTTCTAAATATAATAAACTCAATATTTAAATAAAATTATTATTTATTGAGAAATATCGATATTTATAATATGATCAAGTTTCTAACCCTTATAAAAACTATATATTATTACATAAACCTATTTTATTATTTATATGAGAATAAATATATATTTTTACAACATTTTTTTGAAAATAAAATTTTATTTAAAATTTTTGAATTCTTTGTAAAAATGTATTCTAATTAGATATATATATTTTCTAGAAATATAATTATGGTTTCTTTGTATCAAAAAGAAATTTTTTAATCATATTCAACCTTTAATCATATACATTTTATATTTTATATATAGATGATACATTAACTAAAAATGTGGGATCGGTGTTATCATTATTTCATTTCTAATTGTTTTGAAACCTTAATACTACTTAAGGTTTACATACATAACCCCTTATCACACTAACATAATCCCCAAGGGTAAGGAGTGTGGTGGTCATAATCTCAAGGGATGTTTTAGCTAATATTGATCTGGGAGTGATCTACACTAACATGAACTTCTCCTATAGGTGATTCTAATCAAGCCTCACTTATTAAATCTATGTTTGGTATTGGTTAAGTGTGAACCCCAGTGATACTACCTCCATCCAAATCTCTGATAAATGGGATTTAAAATGCATGGTCCTACTTTTTGAGACCATCATTTCTCCCTTATTCTCAATTATATTTGGTCATTTACATTTATATAAAATAATTCTAATATAAACATTATTACCAGGAATCATAATGTTCAACAACATAATTGTCAATGGTTATAATTCCAAACAGTCATAATTTCCAATGATCATAATACCTAATGTTTAAATCCTAATGATCTCAATCCCTTAAAAATTATTATCATATTATTAATGATTATTTTAATTTTTTTATGGTTAGAGTGATATTTAAGGAAGAATTTTATCATATAGAGTTTATATTAGGGTGTGCATTATTATTTTTTGTTTATCTTACAATATTATTCCAATCTATTCTAGTCAACATTATTTCATGATGTGTAATTTACTTATGAAATGTAATAGTTTTTCAATGTTATTTAATAATAAATCAATCATTTTGAAACATGGGTTCCTTTATTAATATAATGAATTTTTAGGTCACTATAGTCGCATGATATAAATAAAATATTTAAAAAAATAAACTAACATGGACGAAGGAGAAATATTATCTATGTAAAATATTATTTTCTTTATGTGTTAGAAAATAATTCAATTAAATTATCATATATGATATCCTTTTAAACCAATTTATTTTTATTTCATAAAAATACTCAAATAATTGGAGTCACAAAACATATATGTTTGAGTAAAAATAAATTTTTTTCATTATACATCCCTTGAGAGAACAAGAATAGCTTATTTAATATTATTAAAATTTATTTAAACTCTTATTGTTATTTTTATGACACATAAACTTGTTTTTCATGTGAAATTTTATTTTGGAAATAAATAAATTTAAAAGAAACAATTTTTCATCTAATAAACACAAAAAATAATTATCAAAGGAAAATCAATAAAGCAAATTTTCTCCCATTAAAATCCTTATGATTTTTCCTTTGAATTTAATTGTTGATTTAATTTACCATAAAATGTTTAAAATTAATCATATTAAAATCATTCATGACTTTATTCATTCCATCTCCATATAAGTTTAATGTAATTCAATCATGAGAAGAATAGGATTGAATAAATCCACATAGAAGAGGCTAATAAAATAATAATAATTCCTAATTTGGTGGAGTTTTGTTATTGATCAGTGATCACATCATATTCATTGATCATAATTATCTCCCCTACCATGAATAACATGAAGAACATTGAAGAACACCCTCTGTTGTGTGAGGAGATTGATGGAGAGTTAGAGAGATATATTCTCTAATTTCTTCCACCCATCATAAGATAGGGTAGAGGGGAGATATTTACAATTGGGATTGAAGTCGGTTTAGAGGAAACAAAATCCATTTCCATAAATCACCATTAATTTTAACTCATCAAAATTCCTTCATAATATCATGAATTACTCCATTTCATAACGTTTATGACATGCCAAAATACTAGTATCTAGATTCATACATGTCACATCATGAACGCTATGGCATGTTGACACCACATCACTACCATGTGGCCATAAAAATTCCACCTCACCATTTCATAATTTAAAAATATTAATAAAGATTGAAAAATTCTTGATCTATGACTCGATACCCAAGAACATAATTTATGCATCACCTAAGTAAAATAATTAATTCTAGACACAAACACTATATAAAAATTATGAAACAAAAGTCTATAAAGGAAATATTAAATGTTCACACTCATGGGATAAATATTTATATATTTAAGAAATATTAAATATCCATTAAAATTAAACTATCTCATAATTTTACCAAATTTTAACACAAGGGTAATTACCGTATCTCAAATACAACATAACCATTAGAAAAAATTTCAAAGTCAAATGTTGGAGAAATTTTACAATTTTACCCTATATAAAGGAATCATACCATGAAATTCAAAAATAAATAAAGTCTTGTTTATGAAAAATCCAGGTCTCTACATCCTCCTCGCCTTGAAAAATTTTCTTCATTAAAAAGAAAACAACTCAATATATTAATCAAAATCTCATTAAATAGACTCATGGTGAATAAAACCTACCAACATGCATTTGAAATTCACCCTTATAGGTATAGGCTTTAAATAGAAATGGGACATGAATACTTGTCAAAATATTCTTCACCCTGACACTGGAATCATTTATCTTTATCCTATCCCAAAAAACCTTAGATTGGGCATAAGCTTACATCCTTAGGATTCAACCAAGTCTATATAAAATACCTTAACAACCATAATTCATCAACCCACCTAGTATGAATTAAAACCACAGACCATAAATAGCATCCTTATAAAGGATAATTATTAAGGGAATCACGAAGGATAGAATAATGCTCTCCACCTTTGATGAGAAATGAAATTCCACAAGTGATTCCACATAACCACTCCTTTGATTACCCAAAAGTTCGCATCCATTATTAAAGATCACCCATTTTGGTTGAGACTGATTTATTTGAAAGTGATAGACCAGCATACCAAGACTTGAAATCAACCTCCTAAAACCACTATGTAACAAACTTAAATCTTTTTGGTGACCTATTCTATAAAAATATGAAGCGTTTGCTCATGACCATTCATATAATCCTTCTCGATTAACTCTGTACCCTAGGTTCACACCAGCCAAAATTCAGAGACTAGAACCACAACCCATAGAGTGATAGTAATCAATGAATAGCTAAAATAACCACACAGTGAACACCAATTCCCCAATAAATTTACATCACCAAGTTTTCATGCTCACTTAATAAACTTAGTTCACAACTAATCATTTATACACCCAAGATGATTCTTTGCAACATACCGCCTTTCAATCCCGAAGTAAGCTGGCATACTCCCCACCTTTAAGAAAATGTGTCAGGATAACTATCTATGAATACCATATTCTACATGATCCCAAATGAAAGTTTCTATATAGTGTCTCTCACATAGATAGATATTTTAGGACCATTGAAACTAAATTGGAACATATCACCTCTCCCATATAATTCATCTACCCCAATGCCATCTACTCAACTCTCTTTAATATCCATCGTTCATAAAAACACTTGTTAGTTCTATAAAATACAACCACACCATTGACATAATCTAAAAACATAAGCCACTATATCCTTGATCTTATCATATATGAAACATTACACTATTTTATAAAATATCTTTCTTAAAATGTTTGGATTTACAAACCCATAAATCGAACTTCTAGGGTTTTCCACATTATTGGTGTTCTCGAAGAAGGTCAAAAATAACCTCCAAACACCTATAATGATCACCTTCCATTTTATATCAAATGAGGGTATAATCACTAAATACCACTAAAAATAATCATGTTATTTTAATCTCCTATATGGAATTAATTACTTCCAACCACATCATTAGGATATTTAAGATGTCCCAATAATGTCTTGAACGCTACCCATAGAGCATAAATCTCACAAAACTAAAGATGTTACCAACCAAAACTAAGATCAATCTATAGGAAACACTATTTGGGAAGGTCACACATATCCTAAAAAAACTCCAATAAGTCCACCAATTACACATAATTTCCTAGAGCTAATCCAAGCCACCTGATAAATAGTAGGAAATATTGGTGAAGACTCTAAAAGATGACAATACAAAAACTAGATACTCAATGAAGGAATCCCTATGATATTATCCAGGATAACATTCTTGAGTTCAAAAACTACTATAGGTAACCACTACCCCAAAGGTTACATAGATTAATATGTTATGCTCACCAACTGATGGATGGTCACTTAGGCCAACAATAAATGGAGAGTGTCCCACCATCAATAGTCTAGGGGATGTATATTGTCACTAAGAAGGTATATCATAATTAAGAGGCCTTGAACTATAAAAACATGAAAATTATCTTCCTTGCTAGAAGGAAAATTCATGCTCTCAGCAGTCATGATCAAGGTATAACCACTATCAGTAGGTGTCTCTAGCCATAAAGGTCTGACTAGAAGATCTAATAGAATCTCCAACCCTCAAATAACAACACTATAATGTGAAAATGGTTCAATATAACATTTATGATCATGATTTTCTATAAAGTCAACATGATTCTTACCACCAAATTTATCAGTTACCACCTTCTTAGATTCATCTATCACATGAAACTATCCAAAATTTGACCATCAATACTCTGACCCTGATGAGGATTACATGAAGGTGGTAGATGGATATGGTATAAAATAATAATTCATATCTATTTTTCTATAAATCACCAACTCCATATATGCACTACCTCCTTGAAATATTTTAGATCCTTCTATAGGGAGTCATAAAATCTTAAAGTTTCTCTCACCATTGTGATCTTCCCATGACACCACTATGGAAGTACACCGGAAAGAACTATCATGCTCTAAAAGTTGGGGTTCACTAAACTATGAAAATATCAACTATTAAAAACTCATATCAGGTATCCATTATAGTTAGGTGTGTAGGATAGTTATAACCCCAATCTTAAACCTCATATCATAGGTCCTTCTCAAACTCTTAAACTCGTAATAATCAATTTCAAATCGGGATCAGTAAGCTCTCTATACAAAAATCTAAGTAGAAGATCAATCCCTAATCATAATAGTATAGTTTTATTTTGGGTTTGGATAATCATCAACCAATGATTAAATGCACTAAGTGGGGTAAATCAAACGCAATATTCACTATCTAGTTGACATATGTCCAGACCAGATAGGTGGTGTAAATCTCAAACTCCAAAGAATCCTCTACCATTATTGGATCAGTATCTCCTTAAAATCTCATGAGTTATCCATTAATAGAGAAAACATATCATGTCCAGACTATATTTAGTATTTTTATCTCATTGGTAACTACAATCCACCTTTCAAGGAAGATCAAAACTAACCATAATCTATATAGAATTTTCCCTCTCCTAATGGGGAAAAGATATCTCACAATCATCCTATGAGAGGCTCAAATGCTAGTATAGGAATGTCATGGACTTAAATATAAATAAGTGTTGGCTATTTTTGGGTAGCATACCCTACTATATATGAGGACTCATGGTTTAATTAGAGCATATATATCTAATATGACATAAGAAGGATACAAAATATCACGACTAACCATTAAATGATGTTGGTGTTGACTTACATATAATCCAAAAACGATTCATTAGAATTATGGTTTAACTAACAAGCTATCAGATTCCTATAAAAAGGAAAAATCACCCACTACAGTTATTCTAGTCTCTATGGCCTGATAACCAATCTCAAAAACCCCTTAGAATCACTTAACTGATCTCTAAACCAATCCTTATAAGAAAACATACTTCAAAATCTATCCCTAAGAATATAACAGCTTTGATACTATTTTGACCTAACCCAACCCACTGAGACCCTTCTTAGGTAGGCAGAAAACTAAGAGTTCCACCCCAATCTCACCTCTAATGGGACAGGGTTTGGTGACTATCACAAAATAATCATAACATATATATGAGGTTTAACCCTATAATAACCTATTACATAAATCCATCTTTGGTATACAATAAAATCTAATAACACCAGTAGATAAATATAACAACTAAAGTGTATACAATGCGATCATGGGACACCAATGTTAGGTACAATGCCACATAAGAAAAATCCTTAAAGAGAAATAGACACATAAATGATAAATCCATCATGTACATCTGACATTGGGTGTGGGATGACACCTCCTCTCTATAGGGTCTCTTGGAATGGACTCCATCTACAATTATCTCCACCATGAACCATCATCATCTACTATGTATCAACTCCTCTAACTCCACTATATCAATGTTCTCAAATGTTATATATGAACAATGAAATGTCTCCATAGACACAACATGTGTGGGAATGAAGACTATATAGGGGTGAGTATATACATACCCAATAGGACACCCCCAAAACAAAAGGTAAATATAAAATAATAAGTTGGCTCGAACCCAAGTTCAAATAATAATATAAATTATCCCAAAGGAAATAGATATAATATAATGTCAAGTCAACCAAGGGAAAGGGAAGAAACCAAATCTACATATCTCAACTCCATAAAGGTTCATATCACATAAGAAACTAGTCATACTTAAGGTAGAATAAATATTTCAATACCAAAAGTTGACAGTAATGTTGTAATTCATAAATGGAAGGCATACATAAAGTCACAAAAGGTAGTTAAGATCCCAAAGGAATTTATATAATGACAAATCATAAGTCCAATAACTACTATTCTACTAGACTTCAATGACTTTCATGATACTTATCTAGAACTATAGTGGGGACCGCACCTCATCAAGGTATGTGTGTATCGAATGAGGGAGTATTTGACCCCTATAGAGGATGATGCCCCAATATATAGGGGATTAATGAATCTAATATTGTAGTAACCTTCACTGATATAAAATGGAGTACCAAATCCACTAATAGATGACCCTTCCCAAACATATAGGGGAGTACCTAAACTTCATCTTCATATAGGGGACCATTCTCTATCATGTATATGTATCCATGGGAGTACCTAAATTGCATACATGAAGGATCATTCCCCCAAAAATGGGGGAGTTACAAATCCATATCTTCTCCAAATGTCTCACCCACCCCCTATCATCTCTCCATTAGGGATAAAATTCATGAATTATCCAAAATGTAGTGTAGACTGCTTCTAATGAGAGGTAATCATACTATTGTGATTTATATGAGAAAATAATGAAAATGGATCAGTCATATGTTAAAAATTATCATCAAGGTGAGAAAACATAGATAATAAAATAAATATCTAAGTATACGATGTGTTTATTAATGTAAAGCATGTGTAGGGATCTTATGAAATGATGGTTGGGTACTACCATAGCTCAAACCGTGTGAAGTCAATATACAAAACATATCCAGTATGTGTGCATGGTGTGTATAGATAATAGGTGCATGAATTAATCTTGTATACATAGGAGGGCCTCTAGGTTATTCTTATTGAAACTACACGATGTGTGGTAATGGTAGAATACAGTATATGGACCTCAATGTTCTTCTTGAGTATGTGTCTCCAGTACATATAGTCCTATCGTTTTTTATATACATGGAATGTGGGAAGGTCATACACTGTGTGTGGGGTTATGTGGGTTAGTCGGTGTGTGATCGAAGTACACATCAATATGTTCTAGTCATTATATCCATCATGTATATAGGACCACATGGGGTGTATTTAGGTCCACTTGTCTAGCCGGTTGGTTAGCGTGTCTATCCAATATATAGAAAAACCATGCATCTAGGAGTATAAATCATGTTACCCAATTTCGCATGGTGTGTGATGTTTATAGAATGCATAAATCCTGTACGTTATGGATTCTGACATACATGATGTGTTTTCCTAAGTCAATATAGTTTGTAGTTGATAAAATCATATGGATTCATCCTTTTACTCATTAGATAAGTTTCTGACTTGATTCTCCATGATTCTATCCACAATTCATGATTAGTATGATTTTAATGTTTCCAAAAGTGATTTACTACCTAGTCAGATTATTCTTAGTAGTTAATTATTACCCATCCTATTTTCATTTCCATTCTCATACCAAGTTATCATTCTCTCCTGTACAATTAGAACCTAAAGCTCTTCGACCACCCAAATTTTTTATTCCCTAGTTGTGCTCTGTAATAGAATTGCATAATCATAATTGAACCCTAGTATAAAGAATAGAAGAATGGTGTCTGGGATAGTGATGGTAATAATATTATCCAACCACCCATTTTTTTAGATCAAATTTTTATTCGTTGAAGAATATAAGTTTGTGACAATAATTAAATCACTATATGTGGTAGAAAAAAATTTCTCAATGATTTAAAAATATTATATTTAAGTTTTAATTCTCAAAAAAAATTATTCATCAATGAATTATTTAATAAAAGATTAATGATATAAATAATATTCACCACTAATAACAAACTATGTTTTAGAAATAATGCAAGGAAAATTATTGAATAAAAAAATTATTGAAAAATGTGGAGGCTTCATCCCCATGCTCATCCCATAATAGAAATAAAATATTTAAACCAATAAACTAGAATAACTAAAGGAGAAATATAATTAGATTAAAATATTATTTTATTCTCATGTTATAATATAATTAAATTCAATTATCATATCGAATATCCTTTGAAACCTCTTTCATGTTATGATATAAAAATCCTCAAATAATAAAAGTCACATAATGAAGATGTTCTAGACAAAATACAAGTTTTTCAATTGGAATCCCTTAAGAGAGAGAATAATTTATTTAATACTATTATTCATTATCATGGATTTGATTATTAATTTTATCGCACATAAACATGTTCATCATGATAAAAATTATTTTGATAATAAATAATTTTAAAAGAAACAATTTTTCCTTTAATTTCCACCAAAACCATTGTTGAAGGAAAAATAATAAATTGAATTTTCACCAATTAAAATACTCATTATTTTCCCTTTATTTTATCCTTGATTAAATTTACCATCAAATAATTTGTAATAAATAATATTAAAACCATTCATGACTTTATTCATTCCATCTCCAAAAAAGTTTTAAGTAATTCCATCATGAGAGGGAGGGGATCTAATCACTCCACATGAATAAGGATAATAAATAATAAAATTCCCTACCTTGATAGAGTTTTTTCATTTCTTGGTGACCACATAACATTTATTGAACTCTTTTATTGTGAAGAATGTCGAAGAACTCCCTCTATTGTGTGAGGAGTGAGAGAGAGAGAGAGATATAGATTATCTAATTTCTTCCACCCATCACAAAATAAATGGTAGAGGGGAAATATTTTAAATGGGGAATAAGTTTTAATTAGAGGAAATAAAATTATTTTTCATAAATCGCAATTAATTTTCCATAATTAAAATACCCTAATAATATCATGAATTTATCCCTCTCATAATGGATATGAAATTCCAAAAATAATAGTTTCTAGATTTATCCATTATATATCATCACCACCATGGCATACTAGAACCACATCACTCCCATGAGGCCATGCCAATGACACCTCACCATTTCATAATTTAAAAATGTTAATGAACATTAAAATGATAAGTCTATGATTTTATACCTAGGCACATAATTTATAACTCACTTGGGAAAAACACCATGTTATGGACACAACTATCATGTAGAAATTTCAATATGAGACTCTATTTAAGAGATATTAAATGTTCACACTCACGGAATAAATATTTATTTATTTAATAAATATTTAATATCCCTTAAAATTCAAATAGCTTAAAATTTTACCAAATTTTAACCCAAGGGTAATTACCACATTCAGAGTACAATTTAACCATAAGAAATTTTTTATAAGGCTAACAAGTAGGGTAAATTTACTATTTTACCCTATTTAAGGGACTCGATCAGTGAAACTAAAAAATAATTTTAGTTTGTTTATGAGAAATATGGGTCACTACAAACAAGATACAAGGGATAAATATGTGCCCATATTCTCTCTCTCATTCATATATACCTTCATAGTGAATCTCACACTGCCATGGTCGTAGTCATTGATTCCCTACCTTACCTCCACCATTATACCTCCCTAACTCATAGCTTCCACACACACACTTCACCTCCTCCCTATCAATTCCACTTCTTGTTACATCTTCATATCCACCTATTTTCCTCCTCGCCTCCCCCACACCCACACAAATACAAAAAATTAACCCTCTCAATATGTATTCCACCTTTGGTTGTACCTCATTTCCTGTGATGTTTATATTCCTACCAACACATCCCCTTATCATGCCTCCCTACCTCCTTTCTATCTCTTTGTAATAGAGCACCAACACATTTATTATTTGTTTCTCCATCACATATCTTAACCATAGAGTTCATTACCACTATAATTACTATAATTTTATTATCTATACTCATCCCAAAAATTTTTTAATTTGAATAGAATATATCTGTCTATTAGTAATTATAAAATCTATTCAAGCTTTGATTAATTGATAGGAAGTAGGATCTCTAGAAGATATGACTCAACCTAATGAAAATAGCGGCAATGGAATTTCATTAGAGGTAGGTTGTCTAGATGTTATGTTTTGGATGGTGTATACAGATGTTCAGTTCACTAAATGTTGGATAAAAAGAATTTATAGGTTATGTTAAGTGTACTATTGTTATATAAAATAATTCCTAGTAAGGTTTTTCATCAAAGTAATGATACATAAGAGTGATGTGTTCAAACATAAGAGTGAATTTCAATGTTCATCAGAAGTCAAAGGTTATAGTTAGATAAACTATAGGTAATTAGAGGTTACTATGTTCAATTTAGGGACTCCCATAAAGATCGAAAGTTGGTGTAATTGATCAACTGATTGGGATCCACTATAAGTGGGTGGCACTATTTGTGTATGTTGAATATTAGGATTAGTTATATAATTGTCTAATTAGTTAAAGTGATTGTAATATTTATAATTTTTGATAAATGAAAAGTGAAATTGTGTTCTACTATAGATGTAGGACTAATGTATAATCCATGTAATCTTTGTGTTTCATTTCCTTACTTTAATTTATGCTTGATTTTTTGTTTCATGTGTTGTCATATTTTTTTAAGCGTGTGTGTGCATTTGTTTCAATCAACTTGGTATAGTGATTTTGGGTTCATTAAATTTCCTAAGTTTTGTTACATTAACATAGTGGGGTTTATCTTATTTGGGGTTGGTTTTAGGGCTCAGCAGTAGACTTAGGTACACTTTTTTATTGACATCATTTCAATTTAGTGGGAGTTAACTATATCAAAAGGTATGTAATTGGAAGAAGGAAAGGTTAGAATTGAAAATTTCAATGGGAATGAAATTGTATTATGGAAGATACATATGGAAGACTATCATATTCATAAGATCCTAGAAGTTCTATTGATTAGAGTTAAATTAAAGATAATAGAAAATTAATAGTTGGAAAATATAGACAAAAAAAGGCACTTATATTTATCAATGGGTTATTAAAACAAAATGTTTATTTTAATACCCAAAAATTTAAGACTACAATAGAGTTAATAAAATCTATAATAGACATGTATAGTGATGAATGATGTGTTCATTATTTATAGGTTATTATACATGAAGATTTTGTAAGGAATACTAACATAAAATCATGTGAATGAATTTAATAAGATTCAAGGGAAGTTCGAATCGATTAATGTTAATTTTATAGAATATTTCTGGACATTTTTGTTATTATAATCACTCCAAAGTCCTGGAATGTAATGGTATATCCAATAAGAAAATATTGTGGTAAATTTGACATTTTTTATGGGGATATCATAGGAAACATTATTAATGAATTTTTTAAATAAATATAATTACTGATACCTGCTGGAAGTACATACAATGTAGAAGTTATAGGGAGGTATCCTCAATATATAGTTCATAAGAAATTAGAATATAAGTCCATAGAGGGTATTTGAGGTAAATTAAGTGGACAAGGACATACTTTTCAACACTATAGTAAGAGAGGGAATATCAATAAATATTTTAAGGATTTTAGGATGAACATTGAAGGGGAGGATTCTATAATTTCAAGTTATATTAATGCTATGGCTGAAGGTAATAGTAGTTTATTATGGAGTTCAATGTTTTGGTGGAATCATGGATAAATAATTCTAGATAAATGTTCCATTCCATGATAGAGAAGGAATACATGGATAATTATATATCTGGAAGGTCTGAAAAGTTTCACTTAGTTAATGATGAATCTATAGAGATCCTAGGTAAGGGAGTTTTCAAATTCTGGATGAAGAATAGAAGTTACCTACATAAAGGTAGTTTGATACTTACCAAGTATGTGGAAGAACCTAATTTAAATTGGTCGGATTGATGAAGTAGGATTTGGAACAATATTCACAAATGGAGTATGGAATATTACTCTGAGCTGTATATTAGTGACCAATGGTGTAAAGGATGTGATATTATATTTGATAGGAAAATCAAATGGAACAATAATTTTTGAGAAAAATTCCAAAAATTTGGAGTTATGGAACTATCATCTTGGACACCAAAGTGATAAGAATATATGATTTATAGTAGAAAAGGATATATTGAAGCTTGATCACATAGAATTAAGAGGTGTTGAGAGTTTTATACTCAGTAAGAAGAATATGGTGTCGTTAAATTTGAATGATAGTACACATAAAATTTGTAAGTTAGACATGGAGATTTGGGTGCCCCACTCCACTCTGATCTCATGGAGGATCAAGCTACTTTCTGAAATTAATTTAGGATTTAACAAGTAAAGTATGGGTTTACTTTATGAATCACAAATTAGGGGTTTTAAAAGTGTTTATTGGATTAAAGGACATATTGGAGAAAGAGATCATAAATAAGTTAAAATGATTAAGGTCTAATAATGGTGGTTAATACAATAGTAAATGTTTCACAAATTTTTTTTGAAAGAAATGAATTGGGTTTTGAAAAATCATACCCAGAACACCAGATTATAATGATTTGGATGAATAGAAAAATCATACGTTAATAAAAATGGAAAAAAAACATGATATTTCATTCCAGAACATCTAAGGATATTTGGGTATAATATAACAATTATTTATCATACCTTGTTAATAGGATTCCTCCAGTGTTATTACAGTAGGATTTTACAAAGTAGTTTTAGACTGGTTAACCAGTGGAATTTAACCACCTAAAAGTTTTTAGAAATCTATCCTATGTCAATGTGTATGAAAAATATAGTGAAAACTAAAATCTAAGTCATATTCATGTTTCTTTATAGGATATGGGGATGAAAAAATTAGATTCCATCTTTGGGATGCTGATAATCATAAGATAGTAAAAAGATAGAATATTCTCTTCAATGATAAGGCCTTATGGAAAGAGAGAAAATTTGAAGAAAATGAAGTTGAGAACAAAGAATATACTAACCATGTCTAATTTTATCTAATTTAAATCTCTATAAGGACAAAAAAAAATTAAGATTTCAAGGGGAACATAAAGTTTAAAAGTTATTCCAATAGAAGATATACCAAAGAGACCAAGGATTATGGAGGCTTGAGTTAGAGTACTAGAAGATGATGTTTTAAAAATTATAGCTCTAGAAAGAGATGAGTTGCTAGTTTAATTGTAGAGATCTACCAGGATTTGATAACTAGTTCATAGTGCTAGATTTTATATGAAATCATTACATATGATGGATGGTGGATAGCCCCAAATCCAAAAATAAGTGGATAGTCTTAGAAACTCTATAAAGTGTGAGTTATCCATGAAAGATAAATTGGATTCATTTATTGAAAATGAAACTTTGGGGATAATATAGTTATCACTAGAGGATAAAGTGCTACAAAAAAATTGATCTTCCATTTGAAATAAGAGTTTGGAAGTAAGAAGAGGTATAAGTTAAGGATAATGGTAAAAGGGTTTCAACAGAAATATGAAGTGGAATTTTATGAGATTTTTTAACTGGTGGTTAAACAAACTACAATATGGATAGTGCTAAGTTTAGTTTTAATTGATGATTTTCATATAGAGTATATGGATTTAAGGAAAATATTTATTCTTATTGATTTGGAGGAATAAATTGACATCAAGAAACCAGATGGTTTCATGGATAATTGGAACAAGGAATTAGTGTCTAAGCTTAAGAGAAGTATATATAGATTAAAATATGTTACAAAGTAGTGAAACAAAAAAATGATGCCTTTATATTGGATAAGGGGTTCATCCTGGGGAACTAAAATCATTGTTTCTGTCAAAATTAATTTAATTATGGAAGTTTTATTGTCCCTCTCTTATATATAAATGACATGATCTTGGTGGGACTAGAAATTAAAAGGATTAAAGAGTTTAACTGTGAGTTATCTGAAAAATTCCTGATGAAATATCTCATTGAGGATAATAAAATCATAGGAATGATTAATGAGAGAGATAGGAAAGTCAGAATCTTGGTTTTTTTGCAACACACATTACATCTAGATAGTTATAAAAAGATTTTTGGATGATTGGATATATGTCATTTTCAACCCCATTGGTTAAAAACTTGAAAATATATAAATGTAAATAATAAAAAATTAAATACTTGGTCAAATATATGGAAAAAAATTACATCAATGGTAAGTAACTTGATGCATGTCATAGTTTGTATGAGGGTCAGAGTGGGAGTCATTATCCGGATTATGGTGAATCTAAGGAAATAATACCAGGAAGTCTTTAAGTGGATACTCTATCATCTTATAGGATTTGAAGATATATCCTTCTGTTATAGGTAATATAATACATTATAGGGGTAAATAGACACAAAATTTAGAGGGAATATGGATACATGAAAGATTTTAGCTAGATATTTGTTCATATTCAGAGGAATAATTATTATTTGGATATCAAGGTTATAGCTAGTGTTATAACTATCCATAATAGAATCTATTTATATGTTTTCAATTTAATAAATTAAAGAATTGATATGGTTAAATTGTTTTTTAGGATTTTTTAAGAATTCAAGGGAGTGGTTTTCTCTACTTTGACAATTTGAGTGCAATCCATTTAGCTCAAAATATAGTGTTTCACTCACAAGTGAAACACATCGACCTAAAATATCATTTCATCCAGAATTTTCTAGAGCACGGAGTGCTAGAGATATGGAAGATATACAAAATAAAAATTTTAGATTATATTTTCACTAAGGTTCTAGTATAGGAAAGTATAAGGAGGCATTAATCCTTAGTGGGACTAGAGTAAGAGAAATGTGGTGGATACACAATTATTATTGTGGAAATGGGAGGATTGGTTTTTTTCCTAGGTGTTATAGGTTGTTATGGTTTTTTCCTTAAAATTGGTATTTAAGTGGGATATTTTTATTAAATGTGTAGTCTTATAAGGAATTTATTAGTTGATTGGAATTGTAACTCTAGAAGATAAAACTCATCCTGATGTAGATAATAACAGTGGAAGTGTCACACCCCAGCCTTTCTTATTATTATTATTATTTTAATTATTTATTGACTTTTATTTTATATTCTAAATTTCTTTATCTTTTAGTGTTTTTTATTTTAGGGGAGTTCTATAATTTTGGGCTAACAATAGGTCACATCATGTCCAATAGGAATCATAGTGTGATGGGTTTCATGGGTGAATTTTCACTTGGGGTTGATCAAGGATCACACCATATCCTAGAGACATCATGGTGTGATGAGTGTTATGTTGGATCGAAATATAGATGTAAATTTATATGAGATGTCACAATACATGAGTGGGTTGAATTATAGGTTTAAAAAATTTATTTAAACTCTTAAGAAGAAAATTAGTTTAAGATTTCTTAAACTAATACAATTCACAACCAATACAAATGATCGAACAGGTCTTGGATCTGACGGATATAATATGATATAATACCACAAGTAATTAAAAACAATTGTATTTGAATTGAATAAAATTATCATAGTATAGAAAATGTAAATGATTCTTCCATATAGCGTATAGAATCTCTTAATACAATATTAAATGAATGTATCTTAATTAAAAAAATTACAATAGAAAAGAATATGAATAGAAAGAGGAAACAAAATGATTCCCTTTATATTAAAAAAGGAAGTGGAAATATAAAAGGTATTAAAATTCTTTTATCCCAAAGAGTAGGGTATCCTTTTACCTAGGATAAAATGTTTATCTTACCACCACCCTGGTAAGCCCTAGATACTAGGATTGGCACATCTTTCTTCTTATCCATAGAAGCCCTTGATTAAGAATGTAATTGGAACCTTTGTATTTAAAATGCTTGAAAGCCCTCGATACAATGATCGGTATCACCATATTCCTATCCTCAGAATCCCTTGATCATTATCACACATATCAGTCGCACAAATCAAAACAAATCACTTATTGAAATACAAGAACTAGGAACAAGACGTTCATGTCTTGTATCTTCAATAATTTTCGCACAAAGCAAAAGAGATGTCGCACAGTCTCTCTCTATAACTTGGAAGATTAAAAAGTTAATTACTCTAGTTTGAATGAACTCCTATTTATAGGCCTCAGGTTCCAACGGTCATATTTATCTGAAAAATTTGGAGTGACTTAGACACCTAGCATTATAACGGTCAAAACCAAAAATAATACACGACATCGTTTTGATTGGTATATAACTAATTTCAAGACATCGTTTTGGTTAGAAGATAGTAAGTATAAAATTATGAAGGAATTATTATGATGTAAAACATGTATTTGATATTGGAGTAAGACATGAATTCAATGCATTATATGAGTATGATACATTACTTGGTTACGATGGATGGTTACGATGTATAATATGAATATGATGAGTATCATGACTATGATGCATAACATGGTTATGATGCATGGTTATGATGCATAATATGAATATGATGTGTATCATGACTATGATGCATAACATGGTTATGATAAATAATATGGATACGATGTGTAACGTGATTATGATGCATATGGTTACGAAAACATCATATGTGGTTATGATTGTAAAACAGCATATATAGTTATGATGTAAAACAACATAAGTGATTATGATGTAAAACAAAATATATGATTATGATAATAAAACAACATATATGATTACGATATATGTAATTACGATGAGAAAACGACATATATGATTATGATATAAAACAATATCATATGATTATGATTAGAAAAAACATGAAATATTTTATTTCCAAAACAAAAAGATGACTGGGAAAGTCGAAACACATTTAGAATCAACATGCTATGTGTGAAGATTTTTTTGGGGGGGATGGATATTGGCCATAGCATGGCATGGGGGGATCATGCCATGGTGAATTCCTAGGAGTTGAAAAGTGTCTAAGTATCGTGTGTGAGGGTACTCCCTATACAAGAGTTAATTTTACACAGTTGATTCCTTTATAAAATTTGGTTATGGATGAAGGCCATATTGTAGAGGGGGTTTCCACAATGTAGTGATGGATATTATGTATTTATTTATTCTGTATTCCTTTGTGAAATTTTTTTGTTTGAGGTAGAGGTCACACCATGGACTAGGGTATCATGGAATGATGAAGATCAGGGAGAGATGGATTTTGGTTAAGTACCATATACAATAGTAAATGAAGTTAATATTATATATGGGAACCTCTTGTGTAACACCTAGTTTTTTTATAAAAAAAATTGAATACATTTTATTTCTTCGATAGCTTGCGTTACACGCAACACTAAGTTTTAACAAACTGCAACATACTATTAATATTTAAACATAACAATTATAACCAAGATTTCAAAATTTTCATCATGAATAGGAATAACCACATTTTAAAAATTAATTATAATATTTTTATATAAACAATTCATATTAATAAAAAAGTACTTAATTTTTAGTAAAATCTTTATATTTTTCAAAAATATTATTTTCTCAAAAATAGATTTTATTAATTTTTTTGAACAAATAATAAAGTTAATTTTTTTAATTTCATAAAACATTTTTTTAAAAATAAACTTAATTTTTTAAATCTATATATCAAAATTATCTTTGAGTGATTTTTTTATAATTTTCTACAAAGATTAATTTATTCTGTGAATAGTAAAAAATACTAGTTTTTATTAAAAACTGCCTTTCATTTAACGAATTTACATGCACTATTTTATTTTAAAATGTCTTTAAAAGACAAATTAATTCAATTGTATATTTATTAATCCAATTTAGGTTATTTTAATCATTTACATATTGAATTTTTATGTTAAAAATTTTTATACTTATGAAACAAATTTCTATAGAAAATCGTTTCTCATCGAGTCTACGGGTTTAATTTTAAAATAATTTTTTACAATTATGTGAATGAAATTTGGAAAAATAGATTACATATTTTTAATTATAATGATTAATATTATATAATAAGTTCAAATTAAATTTTTTTCAATTTAAATAATAAAAATGGAAAAAATAGTTACCACGGTTATGGTTAAAACGGGTTTACCAGGGGTTAAACAAAAATTGTAAGGGGTAAAATGAAATATAAACGTTTAAAAATACAATTTTATGTCTATATTTAGACCTTATATCATCTAAGGTTTTATAATGATCCCTTTTAGATACTTTTAGAATATTTAAAACATGTGTACACCTTTTTCTTTTGAAAAATTTCAAGTGTGTCCTCTCCAATGCTTATAAAAGGGATCCACCTATCATCTCTTATACACACTTCCAAAACCAATAAATTCAGTAAATAATTAATAAAATACATTCCTTAATTACCTACCTATATCATATATTAATTATATTTATTATAAAATCCTCCTAAGAAGGATTTAGGTGTAAACCTAAAGGATTTCTCTAAAGAAGAGGTATAGGCCTTAACCATGCATTTTCATTTTATTTATTCATCTAACTCCTTAAAATATTATTCAAAAAAAATGATGTAAAAAATAATTATCTAACATATAATTAGATGTTATTATTTCAATGTAATGACCTATATATATCTCCTCTTCCATTAAGTGGGAAATGAAACCATCGATTGTGTGTACGGCGGACTACCTCCTCGCGAACTGATATAATTCATTTTCCATCATCACCTATCATGGATAAATATAATTATAGATTTAATGTTTATATATTATATACATAAAATTATTATAAATTTTAATTTATAATATCATATATACCTTCTCACCTTCAAATCCATTGGTAAATGATAACTTCGCTAGTGCGTGCGTGTGGACTATCGCCTCCATGAAGCGATGTGATACATTTTTCATTTTATTTTGACTTGGATGGTAATAAGGATAGATTAAATGTATATATATATATATATATGTGTGTGATATATATTATAATACCATGATTCTATGAAGGTGAATTAATATTTACTTTTCTTTCATTCCATCTGTCGAGAAAATGGAAACAACATTCATGCATATGTACAGCCTACAAACTCCATGAACGGTGTAATTTATTTTTTATCTCTAACAATAATGGGATACTATAAATAAATTTATAATGAATATATATTATATTTATATCATTTATATTATTATTGAAATTATTTAACCAAGATCAATGAAAAGGGACAGAAAATACCAACCCAAAACATACATGAAAAAATGAATTAGTTTTTACCAGAAACATGATTTTAACAAGGAATTGTTAATAAACATGTAATAAAAGGTAATAAGTAAACCAAATATTCTATGATATATATAAATAATGTTATATAGTATATTTATAATAAACCTATATTTATTATATATTAGTTTTTTACATGTATGAAGGAATTCGATATGTATGGTAAGGGATTTTCCATCTCACTTTTATTTTTGGGGGACACATTCCATATTCACCACTTGTTTCTCTTGTGTGGTGTATATATTTCACATGAATTTATTTTATTATTAGTATCATGATAATTATGAGATATACATATCTATATAAGTTTTTTTCTTATAAGTCTATTATGATTCAAAAGTTATCAAAGTGTTAAAAATTTTATGTTACAATCTCATTGTTTATTGGGATTGTTTATCATTATGCATCCAATGGTGAGATATTATGATCTACCTCTCAATAAACTTATTAATTTTATTCTACAATGGTTATTTATTGAAATTAAATTTTTCCCTTTCATTTTCATCTCTTTATGTACTCAGTATTTTAAAAGAATGTTTTTAAGGAAAAACTGAAATTATTTCTCTATTAGGTCGAAACCCCTTTTTATTACATATCCATGTTTTATAAAAATAATTAAATAAATTTTTCAATATTATCCAATTATTTTTTAAATAAATTTTTACCCATGTTTAAATTTTAACAAAATGGTTTAAAATTAATCTTCTTGTCGTTTTCTAAACAAGGTTCTCTTGACCTTTTACTGAAAATGTGAAAGGAATCTTCACTTTAATATGTATGGAATAAATAGTATTTTCTACCATTATAACTGATCAATGATTTAAAGATTACTTTAAAATTTTCCAAGGTTATTTTCAAAGAAAATTTTTCCTGAATATTTGAGAAATTATTTAGATTTTAAAGAATTGTTCTCAAAATGTAAAGGATATTTTCCTCAAAAAAATTACTGATCTTTTTATGGAATTTTTATTCATTAATGACAACAACCTTTGGTGTTACTTATGTTTTTTGGGGGATATTATCCAATTATACCATCCTTATTATTTCTATATATGGTTTATGATTAGGATGAAGATATTTTTATGAAACTTGTTATTTTTACACAGTTTATTCTATGATGAATTGATGAGGTTATTATGAAACCCATTTCCTTTCTATGGGTTACGCTATGATGAAATGTTTATGAAACCAATTTACTTTCTATGGGTTATGTTATGAATGTCTTGTTGGGTATCCATGGCATAAGGTTTTATATGCTTATATATATGCCACAAATTTATGTCTTATTCCAATGTTATGATCTTATTGATCATGTTATTTGATTAATTTATGATTTATGTCATATAAACCGATAAGATTTATTCCATGACTCGGGTTTATTATCTATGATATGAAGGGTATGGTTTTCAAATTTTATTCCCATGTTTTCATATCCTTATGCTCATATTATGTTGATATCTCCCATATTTACTCTTATTGATCATTTGAGATCACCATTTTTTATGTTTACTTTCCCCACATTGTGAAGAAATGTATTATATATGATATATCTTAGAAGGGTGATAGTTATAAAGAGATAACTGGGATATGATGTAGTTTACTTATGAACTAGTTTTTTTGTGTATCCAAGTTTCCAAATCACTAAATTCATATGATTATAGTGTGGATGGTTATGTTATGTAATGAATATTCATTTATTGAGATGTTATATATATGTATGATAAGTGAAGGTATTTATAGTTGGTATTAGAGAATGGTTTAGTTAACCTTTAGAAACTAGGATTAGAAAACTTTAGTGATATCCCTAAGGAAATATATAAGAATGATTCTAAGGGTAAGTCAATGTATAGGAAAATTGAATGGAATTTTTTGAAGGATAGAGTGAGTGGTTTCCAAGAAATTACATCCCTGTCTAGATACTACAAGTGGATGTGGATCTCAAAAAATTGTGCCTAGGGGCAATAACTCCAAAAAGGGTGAATTTATCTGGACTCAATCATCACCTGGTGCATGAAAACAAGCCTGGCTACACACCTAGTTTGAAACTCCTGAGGGATATGATTTAAAAATTAACAAAATCTTTAAAAACCATCATGAAGGATTTAAATAGATGATGAACATGAATGACTAAGTTTAAAACTAAGGTTTCATAGATTAAAAAGATGGTGTCATGATTTATACATCCTATGAATGGTTGATCACTATGATCAAATATTCCCAATGGTAATGCTGAACATTTTGGTTTTACTAAGGTATTTAAGATAGAATGATAATGTTGAGGTGGTTATAAGTAAACTAAAATATTAAATAATTATATTTGAGATTATTTATATAAATTACCTTATTTCATGAAAAGTATTTAATAATTTTAATTCATATCCTTAATTATTAGATGTTTAATTATTAGTGAAAACCCCTAATGGAATGATGATCGCATATTAAGTCTATGGATCTTCCTCAGTTGAAGTTTGTGAGAATGTGTTCCATGTAAATATTATTATTCTACCTCAAGTTTAATTTGATGTTATATTAAGAATGGATAGGATTTATCTATATAAATACCACATTGATTTCTAATTAAGGGAAGTCACATTTGATATTCTGGACCAGAATATGATTTTTTACCAGTGTGATGATAAAAATGAACTTCCAATGGAAATTTCACCCATTATATGGGTCATAATTCCTATTCAAAAGGGGGTTTATCTTAGATGGTGAGGTTGAAACTCAACATCAATGATATGCCTATTGTGTAAGACTTTGTTGATGCCTTTCTAAAATAGATTCCTAGTATTCCACTAAATCATGAAGTTGAGTTCTCAATAAAACTCATACTTGGTGACACACCTATTTCAAATAATCCCTATAGAATGGCCCCAATTGAGTTATAATAATTGAAGAATAAACTCCAGGATAATCTTAACAAGGGTTTTATTTGTCCAAGTGTGTAACCTTAGGGTGCACCTATCCTTTTTCTTAAGAATAAAGATGGATCAATGTGACTCTGCATTGATTATCAGGGATTGAACAAAATCATAATCATGAACAAGTATTATCTACCTAGTATTGATGATTTTTTTGACCAACTATGAAAATATCAATAATTTTCCAAGATTGACATCCATTCAAGATATCATTAATTGAGGGTTAAAAAGAGGATATACCAAAGACAACATCCCATACAAGGTATGGTCACTATTAATATATAGTGATTTCATTTGGTATTACTAATTCCCTCACTATATTCATGGATTCAATTAGTAGAGCCTTTAGAGATTACCTTTATTGGTTTCTAGTAGTCATTATATATGATATTATTATATATTCAAATATTAAGGAACATCATGAAGATCGGTTGAGAATATTACTGAAGACCCTAAAAAGAAATTTTATGCAAAATTTACAGTGTGAATTTTGGCTACAAAAGGTTTCATTTTTGGGTCATATAATATCAAGAGAGGGTATATTGGTATATCTATCAAAGATAGAGGTTGCCACACCCAGACCCATGATTATAGGTTTATTTAATTATTCTTAGCCTTAAATAATTTTTTTTGTGGTTCAGGTGTGTCCCGGATGAATTGTTTCTTTGACTTATGTTAAAAAGTATGCTCTTTGGCGTCGATGTCATCGAGCATAAGGGCAGAGCGTGAAGTTGGAGCCACACGACCTCTCCCTAAAAATTGTGCATCTCGTTGTCTTCTAAGTTTTGAAATAAAGAGTGTTTATATTTAAAATGTGTGTTTATTGTTGTGTCGTTTACATTTTATTGTGTTAAGAATTTTATTTTTATTGAAATAATATGACTACTTTTATTATTTTTAAATTCTATCTTCATGTTATCATTGTTATCATTGTTATCATTATTATTGTCATTCTAAATATTAAAATTAAATTTAATGCTAATTAAAATTATTGGAAATCATTTTATTGTTGTGTTAATATTATTTTAATTTTGAATATTATTATTATGATTATTTTTATCATGAATTAATGTTTCATTTTATTTTATTGATTTGTTTTGTTTAATTTTTTATATATATTTTTTTCACCCCTAACCCTAATTATTGCATCTTTTTTTTCTTCCACGGCCTATCCTCTTCTCTGCACGCCTCCACCCTCCTTCAGCGTAGGTAGGGCTGATGCCCTCCCATCCTGGTGTACGGTGCACCATCCCCAGCACCTCATCACCCCGGCTCACCCCTCCCTCTCTTCCTCCCTGCTCAGCCACCACCTCCCCTTTGCACAAAGGACACCTGATTATCCCCTGTAGCTCCCGCCACGTCCAGCCACCTCAACCTAATGGCCCAGGTTCCCTCCTCCTCTCCTTTTCGCGCTGACCCTTCCCACCGGCACTCAGCCTCCTCTCCTTTGTCTGTCGCCACACAGCCAGCTCGTGGCTCCTGCTCCCAACGGCACAACCGCCTCCAACAGTGCACGCCCCTACTCCCTCCTCCCTTGCAGCAACCCATGCAGCAGCCCTCCGACACACACAGCCTCCTTCACCCGCCTTTTCGTCATCTACTCCCTCCCCCTCGCAACCCTACTGCCCGAACACCTCCCTTATCCAGCGCCCTCTCCTGCTCCTTGCACCAGACCTCCTCCTCGGCCCTGTAGCGTCGCCCCGTCATCGGTCAGCTTCCCGTCCAGCCGCCTCCCAACTCAGCCCAGCCTCCACCCTCCCTTGCTACACATGAGCAGGCCAGCCACCTAAGCGCAGTCCCGGCCTCCCTCCCTTGTGCAAAACCCCTCAGTTTCTCCAGGTGTGATGCCCCTTTACTCCTGGCCCTGCCTTCTCCCAGCCGGTGTGCCCAACCTCCATCCAACCAGCCCTCCCCTTTGGTATAATCAACATCTATCATTGTGTTATTTTAGTTAGTTTAGATTTTTAATTATTTTTGGTCATTTTGGTAGGTTTTTTATGTTTTAAAACCCTTGTGAAGCATTCTCGGGTTTGTGTTGTCGTCGCGCTTCAGTTTCGAGGTGAGCATTTTTCTCGCCGCTTGGTTTCACATGCTCTAGTTGAGATTTTTTTGTATGTGTTTGAGTACTTGATATTTATTATGCAGAGTTTTGGACTTTATCACATGGTTTTGGACACGTGTTGTGTCATTGTGCCTTGGTTCCGAGGTTGTTTTGTCGTCGCACTTTGATCTTGAGGTAGGTTCTCATTGCATTGCTTTTAAAAATTTAAGTTACATTTATTTCATGTTGTTTGCGCCATATATATATATATATATATATATATTTGTGTGTGTGTGTGTGTGTGTGCTAAATATTATTGTGCAACTTAAGATTAATTCATTTAGTATGAAAATTTATAATTCAATTCTTGTGGTATAAAAATGGTGTCGTTTTGTTGTGTTTACACACGCCAATTGTTCAATTAAATATTTTATTAATTTTAATAAATATTCTATAGTATTAGATAATTAATTTTTAAATAATTACTTGATGTAAAAAGTGCTATTTATTTTATACAAGACACTTGAAATATTTTCTTAATGAGCGGATGCACAATAGTGAAAGAATGCTCGTTTGGATTTTAAACATAATTCACGAAATTTCAAGTAGAGTTCTGTTTTTAATGATAAATGATTTCTTCGGAAGCGTGAAAAGGAATTTTAGTTCCTTATAAAGTGGTGATTGTGAAATTTTTTCAATGCCCGTTTGGCACTTTATGAAAAATGATGAAATGTTTTTTATGAAAACCCTCCTAGGATAACTCTCCTGCCTTGGTTGAAACTAATTGTTTGGGAGCCCACGATTAGAGGCTCCTCAGTGCTCGAATGGTTTAAAGGAAAAAAGTTTGTCCCATGGAGTGGATCAGGTTGATACCTGTTGTGCATTATTATATATATGTGTGTGTGTGATTGGATGCTCGGCTGGCATCGGTTGGCTCACACCCCCCTTTTCTAAATACTTGGGACATGGGAATATGGCATATTGAGAGAATATTCTAAGAATGATTGTTGGACTGGTAGGTTATGGTACTGACCAGTGGCCCATAGTAGGTGAATATATTGGGTTTATTACTATGGGATTTGCATTTGGCCTACCTGAGAAATTATGGTCGAGCGTATTGGGCGTTTTGATTTCATTGTGTGTGACATGTCAACAAGGATGATATCTCATGTATTGGTATCTTCTGGATTATTCTTGATCTCCTATATTCACCCATGTTTGTTGACTTTTAGTTACTTTTAATGATAATTTGGTGCTTTTATGTATTTCTACATTACCCTTGTTGTGTACTTACTCTTTTAAATTTTTGTATATTTTTTTCCTTGGAAAGTGATAAATTTGTTTTGAGTTGGTTTCTAGAAATGGTTTTCAAATGAAAGTGTTTAATCCTCTTTGTACAAATTTGAAAATATAAACATCTCTTTCCCTTTCTAAAAATCCATTGACACTAATGAAATGAACCCAAATTTGGAAATGGTTAAGGTCAATGGTTCGTACATTATTTTTAAGTAAAAAATTTAGAAAAACATAATTTTATAAATTGTAGTTAAAACTTGAAATGATGTTTCTTTTATTTTTAAGGTAGTACATTGGGAATATATATCAGGCTAGCCTACTGAGTTTTAATACTCACTTCTATAGTTCTTTTCTATTTTTAGTGTTTGTGTAGGCTACAGCTTGAGTGCGCCCGCCTTGGGCGACATTTGATCGTTGAGTCAGAGAGTGACCCGCGAGGTCGCACGGAGTTAGTTCGGATGTCGTGTTTGGTTAGTTTTATTTTTCTTTTGTTCTTGTTTGGTCATTTTGTTCGGTTTACTTATTCTGCATTGTTCTGTATTATTTCTGCTACTTTATTTATTTATATTGGGTGAAATCGTTCCCATAGCCTCTGTTGATGCACTGGCACTTGTCGCCAGCCTGGGAGGATCGGGAACGCCACTCGGGCCATGTCGCGGACTAGCTCGGGTGACCGGTTCAGGGTTGACCCGGGTTGGTTTGTGACAAAATGGAATCAGAGGGGGTCATCTCTTAGTGGACCTCACTTTTCATAGCACCCTTTTTTATTTGGGATGTTAAGGTAGACAGAGTAGGATTGTCGGGACTCAAGGGGTAGGAGCGGGAAGAGCATCACAAAATCTTGCTCGTTTTGATCCTTGGGTTTTCATGGGAAGTCTGATTTAATTTGTTTCTTTGGGTTTTTATGGAGATGTTTTGCGATTGGGATATGAAAAAGGGAGTTTGGGCTAATAGTCCTCCTAAGCCTCACGGTATGTCAAGCCATGTGGAGCTAGGGGCATGGTCCAAAAAGACTCTCTGTGTCGGTGATGTTATTGACATATGGCTGCCAACCATATGATCAAGTCACCCACCGACACTAGTTCCTTGTTTGAGTTTCCTTGGGCCTCTTTTGAATTCTGGAAGTTATTTGTATCTAAAAATTTGGTTTTGAAAAAAAATGGTTATTTGAAATGACATATTTAATTTGAAGATTGTTTTAAAGGAAATGGGATGAATGATTTGTTTTTGAAAAAAATAAAGTTGTTTTATTTTGCCCTTGGTGTTCCTAGGGGTGCTCACATGCATAGTGGTGTGTTGGGTTATGAACGGATTTCTAGTATGGTGGATGGATGACCGGGGTGGCACGGATACATGCATGTGAGTGAGACTCTAAAGAATACCAATGGCGAGGTTTTAAACCACCAAGATCATTTTAAATTAAATATGTTTTCAAAAGAAATGTTTTGATTTTATGATGTATCGCTTTCTTGTGTTTAGATCCTTTCATATATGCGGTGTTGGTTTTTGAGGATTTTTATTTATTAAGTTGGCCTTGATTGGGGTTTTGACTTTTCCTTGTCTAGTGGTTATCCCTTTGAAGCTTCGATGGGTGATCGTAGTGCGGTTGATCAACCTAGAGATTTTATGCTTGAGTTTCAGAAGCTGGATCCACCTATCTTTTATGGTCAAGCAGACCCTTCCGTAGCGGAGGAGTGGATGTAGAAGATTGAAAGGGACTTTAACCTCGTTGAGTTTCCTGAGTCGTTAAAGGTCAATTTTGCAACCTTCATGATTGAAGGTTCACCGTGGATGTGGTGGAAGTCAGTGTCTCAGAACAATCCCCGTCAAGAGCTTACTTGGGAGTTCTTCAAGGCTTTTTTCATTCACCTGTATTTTTATGAGGAAGAAAGGGTGAGAAAGTGGATGGAGATGTGTTGTCTGTAGCAGGGTGACAGATCTGTGTTGGAATATTTCTAGTGCTTTTTGGAGCTAGTCCCTTACGATTTAGCTTATTCCACAGATGACCCCCATGAATTCTCGATGCTTCGAGGCGGGTCTCCACCCTAATCTACAGTCAAAGTTGTCAGAGTCCAACCTAACTTCTTTTGTCAATGTTGAGAGACAAGCTTTTCATGTCGAAGTCGCGATGACAGGAGTGCTCGAAGTAGTCCTCCCTTCTTCAATCCCTATGAGTAGTGGTGAAGATTCTGGAAATGAGATGAGTAAGAAAATGAAAGTGGATGGAGCAGGTTGTGGAATCAAGAGGCCTCGGTATCTATCATCAACCTCCTCAGAGTGAGAGATCCTCATGTGTTATCAGTGTCGCAAGCTCGGTCACAAGAATCCATCGTGCCCAAGCACTCCAAAGCCCTACCAGGCATGTGGATGCCTGGGTCACTTGCGAGGATTCTGTCAGGGCGCTACTAGAAAGCATCATAGAGGAAGTTCTCAGAAGTGATGTGTTGTTAGGTTTTTGTTCAAATTTTCTGGTGTAAGTTTCCTTTCAGTGTAAGGGATCTTTTATCATTGCAGTTGTACTGATGGTGTTTTGGGTTTTGACATGTATGGAATGTCGTGGGTCTTTTGATGAACTCCAGTTTTCAATGCCATCATGGTTATATTTCAAAATTCTGTCCTTTCATCTATCTAATCAAAATATGTAAGTTTCTTATTGGGATTATCAGAACCTAACTGTGAGGCAGGAGACGCTTCATCTATCAGAGCTCTGTCCAAAAGGCCTCGGAGTGAAACTGGTGTGTAGTTAGGAACCCCCAGGGAATTTTAAGGAGTCTAGTTAAGGTTTTGGCTCTACTGTGTGGTGAGACAGTTTTGGTGTTGCTGCCCTGGTTTCTCTGTCATTGAAATTTTTATTGTGTCACAAAGTGCGAGACGAACTTATCCCTCACGCAATGTCATTAATTGTGCTTTTTTATGAAAGTTTCTGATCGGTGAACTTGGGTGGGCCACCCATGTGAATCAATTGTGACTTTGGTTTCTGTCCATCCCGAAGTGGTGAGCCGTGAGTAGTTTTATGTCATAGTTTCATTGATCCAATCATTGGGCCCTCCCTCCCAGCTCATGGGGTAAGGGTTTTTGGTTTGCGTAGACTTTTTGGATCAACTCCTATCCCTTTCGGATGGGAGTGAGTGGTTTAAATGTTTTGTTGTGATTTTTATAGCTTGATTAAGTCCCGGTTCTGGCCTAAGTTGAATTTCTGGTCGGTCGCTAATAGGTCGGTCCTTTATGGTTGGGAGACCCACTGTGACTCTCTTTGGGTTTTCTCTTAAATAGTTATCGAATTCTAGTTGAGTTCTTATAGTGGGGAGCCCGCTCAGGCCTCCCCTCTATTGGTGATTTATTTTGGGCATTGAGGTTCAGTCCCGCTGGTAGTCGGTGTGATGTCCTTGGGATAAGAGGTTGGATGGTGTTGTGTGGAATCCTTAGGTGTTGATCGATCGGCAGGATGGTGTTGTGGATTTCTGGGGATGGAAAGCGTTATGGTGCAGAGAATTGTCACACCCATACCCATGAGTATAGGTTTATTTAATTATTTTCGGCCTTAAATAATTTTTTATCTGGTTCGGGTGTGTCTCGGATGAATTGTTTCTTTGAGTTATGTTAAAATGTGCGCTCTTTGGCGTCGACGTCGTCAGGCGCACGGGAAGAAAGTAAAGTTGGATTCGCACGACCTCAACCTAACAATTGTGCATCCCATTGTCTTCGGAGTTTTGAAATAAAGAATGTTATATTTAAAATGTGCCTTGATTGTTGTGTCGTTTAAATTTTATTGTGTTAATAATTTTATTTTTATTGAAATAATATGACTACTTTTATTATTTTTAAATTTTATCTTCGTGTTATCATTGTTATCATTATTATTGTCATTATAAATATTACAATTAAAATTAATGATAATTAAAATTGTTGGAAATTATTTTATTATTGTTTTAATATTATTTTCATTATGAATATTATTATTTTGATTATTTTTATCATGAATTAATGTTTCATTTTATTTTATTGATTTGTTTTGTTTAATATTTTTTTATTTTATTTTTATTTTATATATTTTTTTCTCCTAACCCAAATTATTGCGTATTTTTTTCCTTATGCGGCTTGTCCTCTTCTCTGCACACTGCCACCCTCCTTCAGCACAGGCAGGGCCAACGCCCTCCCTTCCTGGTGTACGGTGCACCATCCCCAGCACCTCATCACCCAGGATTACCCCTCCCTCTCTTCCTCCCTACTCAGCCGCCACCTCCCCTTTGCACAAAGGAGACCTGATTCTCCCCTGTAGCTACCTCCCCATCCATCCACCTCAACACAGCGGCCCAAGTTCCCTCCTCCTCTCCTTGACACACCGAACCTGCCCACCGGTGCTCGGCCTCCTCTCCTCTATCCGCTGCCGCACAGCCAGCTCGCGGCTCCTGCTCCCAATGGAACAGCCACCTCCAGCAGCGCACGCCCCTACTCCCTCCTCCCTTGAAGCAACCCGCACAGCAGCCCTCCGGTGCACACAGCCTCATTCACCCTCTTTTCCGACATCTACTCCCTCCGCCTCGCAACCCTACTTCCCAAACACCTCCCTTAGCCAGCGCCCTCTCCTGCTCCTCGCACCAGCCCTCCCCCTCGGCCCTTTAGCGTCGCCCCTTCGTCGGCCAGCTTCCCATCCAG
Organism: Viscum album; assembly: GCA_963277665.1. NCBI lineage: Eukaryota > Viridiplantae > Streptophyta > Magnoliopsida > Santalales > Viscaceae > Viscum > Viscum album. Next base: position 1,916,519,461 of record OY728155.1, read on the forward strand.
CCACCTCCCAACTCGGCCCGGCCTCCTCCCTCCCTTGATACATGTGAGAAGGCCATCTACCCAAGAGCAGTACCGATCTCCCTCCCTTAAGAAAAACCCCTCGGTTTCTCCTGGTGCGATTCCCCTTTACTCATGGCCCTGCCTTCTCCCAGCGGGTGCGCCCAACCTCAATCCTACTAGCCCTCCCCTTTGGTATAATCAATGTCTATCATTGTGTTATTTTAGTTAGTTTATAATTTTAATTATTATTGGTCATTTTGGTAGTTTTTTGATGTTTTAAAACCCTCACGAAGTGGTCTCGGGTTTGCATCGTCATCGCGCTTCAGTTTCGAGGTGAGCGGTTCTTCCTGTCGCTTGGTTTCACATACTCTAGTTGAGTTTTTTTATGTGTCTGAGTCCTTGATATTTATTATGCAAAGTGTTGGACTTTATCACTTGGTTTCAGACACGCGTTGTGTCATCTCGCCTTGGTTATGAGGTAGTTTTTTCATCGTGCTTTGATCTTGAGGTAGGTTCACATTGCACTGCTTTTAAACATTTAAGTTACATTTATTTCAGGTTTTTTATTACATATATATGTGTGTGTGTGTGTGTGCTAAATATTATTTTTCAACTTAAGATTAATTAATTTAGTATGAAAATTTATAATTTAATTATTATGGTGTAAAAATGGTGTCATTTTATTGTGTTTGCGCACGCCAATTGTTCAATTAAATATTTTATTAATTTTAATAAATATTTAATAGTATTAGATAATTAATTTTTAAATTATTACTTGATGTAAAAAGTGTTGTTTATTTTATACAAGACACTTGAAATATTTTATTGATGAGCGGATGCACAATAGTGAAAGAATGCCTGTTTGGATTTTAAACATAATTCACAAAATTTCAAGTAGAGTTCTGGTTTTAATAATAAATGATTTCTTCGGAAGTGTGAAAAAGTGTTTTAGTTCCTTCTAAAGTGGTGATTGTGAAATGTGTTCAATGCCTGTTTAGAACTTTATAGAAAATGATGAAATTTTTTTGATGAAAATCCTCCTAGGATAACTCTCCTACCTTGGTTGCGACTGATTGTTTGGGAGCCCACGCTTAGAGGCTCCCAAGTGTTCGAATGGTTTAAAGGCAATAGGTTGTCCCATGGAGTGTCTCGGGGTGATGCATGTTGTGAATTATTGTTATATATATGTGTGTGTCTGTGTGTGTGTGTGTGTGATTGGATGCTCAGCTAGAATCGGTTGGCTCACCCCCCCCCCCTTTCTAAATACTTGGGACATGGGAATCTGGCATATTGAGAGAATATTCTAAGAATGATTGATGCACTGGTAGGTTATGGTACTGACCAATGGCCCATAGTAGGTGGATATATTGGGTTTATTACTATAGTATTTTCCATCATCCTGCCTGAGAAAGGATGGTCGAGTGTATTGGGTGTTTTGATTGCATCTTGTGTGACATGTCAATGAGGATGATATCTCATGTATTGGTGTCTTCTGGATTATTCTTGATCTCCTAGGTTCACCCATGTATGTTGACTTTCAGTTACTTTTAGTGATAATTTGGTGCTTGTATGTATTTCTACAATTCCCTTGTTGTGTACTTACTCTTCTGAATTTTTGTATATTGTTTTCTTGGAAAGTGATAAATTGGTTTTGACTTTGTTTCTAGAAATGATTTTCAAATGAAATTTTTTAATCCTCTTTGTAAAAATTTGAAAATATTAACATCACTTTCCCTTTCTAAAAAGTCATTGACACTAATGAAATGAACCCAGATTTGGAAATGTTTAAGGGCAATGGTTCGTACTTTGTTTTTAAGTAAAAAATTTAGAAAAACATACTTTTATAAATTGTAGTTTAAACTTGAAATGATGTTTCTTTTATTTTAAAGGTAGTTCATTGGGAATATATATCAAGCTAGCCTACTAATTTTTAATACTCACGACTATAGTTATTTTATGTTTTTAGTGTTTGTGTAGGCTACAGCTTGAGTACGCCCTCCTTAGGAAATGTTTGATTGTTGAGTCGGAGAGTGACTCGCGAGGTCGCACGAAGTTAGTTCGGACGTCATGTTTGGTTAGTTTTATTTTTCTTTTGTTTATGTTTGGTTGTTTTGTTCGGTTTACTTATTTTGCGTTGCTCTGTATTATTTCTAGTGCTTTATTTATTTATATTGGTAGAAATCGTTCTCAAAGCCTCTGTTGATGCCATGGCGCTTGTCGCCAGCCCGGGAGGATTGGGAACGCCTCTCAAGCCATGTCGCGGACCATCTCGGGTGATCGGTTCAGGGTCAACCTGGGTTGGTTCGTGACAGAGGCTATTTAATGTTGTCCCAAACCAGCCACGGTGACTGAGATCTAAATTTTTCTTGGTTTGGATGGATATTATTGATGGTTTGTGGAAAATTCCCATAGATGTCCAATCCACTCACCAAGTTAACTCAAAAGGGAGATAAATTCATTTAGATAGATGAATGTGAGGAATATTTCAAGTAATTAAAGAAAATACTAATAATCATGCATATGATTAAACTACCCTATAGTGGAAAGGGTGTGTAATCAATATTGATGCATGCATAACAATATGGTGGTAGAATATGTCTCACTATAATTGAAGTTTCATAAGAAAAATTACTCAACTCATGATTTGGAGTTAGCTGTTGTAATTTTTTCATTAATAATATGGAGGCATTATATTTATAGAGAAAATTGTGATATATATAATGATTATAAAATTTTAAATTATATATCCACACATAAAGAGTTAATCATGTGCTAAAGAAGATGGTTGGAGCTCATTAATGATTATGAATACTCAATACATTACCACCTAGGGAAAGAAAACAAGGTGGATTATGATTTGAGTTGAAATGATCATACTATCTTATCTATGATGAGTATAAAAAAAGATCCAATATTTATGGATTTGGAAAGGATGGATCTAAAAATATTTAAGGAAGGGGGGAAATCTTATCTCTCTCAAACAAGTGTTCAACCATCTATCCAAATAAAGATTAAAGAGGCATAAAAGGAAAATTTATAGTTGCAAAAGACCATTGAAAATGTTCCTGTAATGGAATGATAAGGTTTAGGAACCATGTATATGTTTCATCTATACCCGATTTGAAGGATCTGTTATAAGAGTCTTGTAATTCTTCATTCTTTATTCATCTTGGAAGTATGAATATGTATGGAGATCTTAAAGAGTGTTTCTGGTGGGATGAAATAAAGAGAGATATTGCAGAATATATATCTCAGTGCTTTGGTATTTCATAAAGTTAAGGATGAGAGACAAAAATATAAGGGGATGTTATAACCATTTCCAATACTGGAATGAAAATTAGAAAACATCACTGTGGATTTTATCATCAGACTCCCTCAAACATCTAAAGGGAATATGCTATATGGGTTGTATTTGATCACCTTACAAAGTTAGAACACTTCATCACTATCAAAGAAGATTTTTATCTGCATGATATTCCCAAGATATAAATTAAGGTAGTTTTAAATTTACATGGGGTACCACATTCTAATGTATCTGTTAAAGATATGAGGTTTACCTCAAAGTTCCAACGAAGTCTTCCACAAACTCTTGATATATAGTTGAGTTTCAGCACAGCGTATCATTATCAAATAGATGTTCAGACAGAGAGAACAATTCAAACTTGAAAGGATATTTTTAAATCCTATTCTATGTATTTCAATGGTATTTTGGATCAATGCCTTCTTCTGTTTGAGTTTTCATACAACAATGTCTTTTACTTGAGCATTAATATGGATTCTTATGAAGCCCTATATAGAAAGAAGTGTAGAACTCTAATGTACTGGGATGAAGTTGGATTAATAAATATATAAGGGCCTGAGATAGATAATTAAATGTTAGGGAAAGTTAGATCCATTCAGCAGTACATCAAGGTCTCTCAGAGTCGACAGAAAAGTTATGCTGACAGTCATCGGTGTGATCTGGAATTTGAAGTTAGTGACAAGGTGTTTCTAAGAATTTATTCATGGAATAAGGTAATGATATTTGGAAATAATGTAAAACTAATCACTATATATATCATTCCCCTTGAAATTATTGATTGTATCGGGATGGTATCTTATCGATTGATGCTTTCACCGAACCTATCTCAAGTTCATGATGTGTTCCATGTATCTCTTTTGAGAAAGTACATACTTGAACCTTCACATGTACTGAACTTAGAGGTCATACCACTGGAACATGATCTTTTCTATGAAGAAAAACTAGTGGAGATTCTGGATCATAATGATAAATTTCTACAAAATAATACCACTCACTTGTTCAAAGTTTTATGGTGAAATTGCTAATTTGAAGAAGTTATAAGGGAACCTAAAGATATGATGAGGAAGAAGTATCCTCATTTGTTTATATTAGAGTGATTAATTTTTAGGGTGAAATTGATTTTAAGGTTGGTATAATTTAACACCCCTAGGTTTTATGAAATATTTTTTTGAATAAATTTAATTTCATCGATAACTTATGTTATAAGCAACACTGAGTTTTAACGAATGGAAATATACAATTAATATTTAAACATGACCATTATAACCAAGTTGTTAAACTTTTTTGGAATGAATAGGAATAAACACATTTTAAAAATTATGTATAATGATTTTATATAAAGAAATAATATTGATAAAAACATACTTATTTTTTAGTAAAGTCTATATATTTCTAAAATATAATTTTCTCAAAAAAATGTTTTTATTTATTTTTGTAAAAAAAATAATAAAAGTAATTTTTTCCATTTTTATAAAATTTATTTGAAAAAATAAACATTATTTTCTAAGTCAGAATTTCAAAATTATCTATGAGTGATTTTTTTATAATTCTCTGTAAAGATTAATTTTTTGATGAATAGTAAAAAAATGTGGATTTTTATTAAAAATTGTCTTTTCGTTTAAAGATTTTACAAGACCTGTATTATTTTAATATGTTTTTTAAAGTAAAACTATTTCAATTATATATTTATTTATAAAATTTAGTTCATTTTAATCAATTTAATATTGAATATTTATATTAAAATTTTTAGAATTATGAAAAAATATTATCTTTGGAAAATTGCTCTTTCGTCATGTCTATGGGTTTAATTTTATGATAAATTTTTCCAATTTATGAATATAATTTTTAAACATTGATTAAATATTTGGAATCATAATAATTAATATTATATAATAATTTCAACTTAATTTTTGGTCAAAATGAATAGTAAAAACAATAAAAATTTAGTATCGTGATTAAGGTTAAAACAGGTTTATCGGGGGTTAAACTGAACATATAATAGGTAAAATGGCCTAGAAACTTGTATAATTCCCATTTTATAGACATATTTCAACCTTATATCACCTATGGTTATATAATAATCCATTTTTTATCCTTTTTCATTTTTAAAATGTTAGTACGCCTTTTTCTTTTCAAAAATTCCAAGTGTGTCCTCTCCCCCACATATTAAAAGAAACCCCATATCCTCTCCTATACACACTTCCAAAACCCTTTTTTTTCTAATACCTGACAAAATACATTCCTTAATTATGTACCCACATCCTATAGGCCTTATTTTTATTAATAAACCCTCCTAATAAGGCTTTATTTGTAAACCCGAAGGAGTTCTCCGAAGAATGGGTATAGTCCTTAACCATGAATTTTCATTTTATTTATTCCTCTAAATACTTCAAATATTCTTCAACCATGATTATATACTAAAATAATTATCTATAATTCACTAATGTTTTATTATTTTAATTTAATTACCAACATCTATCTCCTATTATATCAAGTAGTAAATGAAATCGTCGATCGTGTGTACGGTGGACTATCGCCTCGTGAACCAATGTAATTTGATTCCATCACTGCCTATCACAGATGGAGATAATTATGGATTTAATATTTATATATTATATTCATGAAATTATTATACTTATTAATTCATAATATCACATCTACCTTCTTACCTTACAATCCATTGGGAAATGATAATGTTGCTCATGCGTACGTGTGGACTACAAACTCCATGAAGTGATGTGATACAGTTTTCATTTTATTTTTACTTGGAATATAATAAGGATATATTAAATAGATATATATATATATATATATTATAAAAATGATTCTATAAAGTTAAATTAATGTTTACTCTTCTTTCATTCCATCCATCAAGAAAATGGAAAAGGCATTTATGCATTCATACGGTCTACCATCTCCATGAATGGTGTAATTAATTCTCTATCCCTAGATTTAATGGATTACTCTAAATACATGTATAATGAATATATATGATATTTATATCATTCTTATAATTATATAAATTATTTAAAAATGATCAAATTAAATGGAATAAAAATACAAAACCAAAACATACATGAAAAAATGAAGTAGTTATTACCTGAAATGTGATTTTAATAAAAAATTGTTAATAAAAGGGTAATAAATGGTCATAAGTAATCATTTATGGTATGATATATATAATTATTGTTATGTAATATATGTATAATAAACCTATATTCTTAATAAAATAGGTTCAAACATGTATAAATGAATTCAATACTCATGGTAATTGATTCTTCATCTCACTTTTATTTTTATGGGACACATGCCATATTCACCACATATTTATTTTATGTGGTGTATATACTTCCCATGAATTTATTTTATTATTATCATGATAATTATAATATATAAATATACATAAAATTTTATTTCTTTTATAGTTCTTATGATTCAAAATTTTCCAAAGTGGTAAATGTTTTATGTTACAATCTAATTGTTTATCAGGATTGTTTATGATTGTGCTTCAAATGATGTGATCTTATAATATACCTATTAATAAACTCATAAATTTTATTATCCTGTGGTTATTTCTTGCAATTAAATTTTTCCTTTCATTTTCCTCACTTTATGTATTTAATGTTCCAAAAAAATTAAGTGAAAATCGTATTTATTTATCTCTTCGATCAAAAAACCTTTTTCTTCCATGTCTGCATTTTCTAAAAATGTTTTAAAAAAAGTTCCAATATTATCCAATTAGTATTTAAAGTCATTTATACCCATATTTTACTTTCTAAAAAATGGTTTAAAAGTAAATTTCAAGTCGTTTTACGAACAAGTTTCTCTTGAAGTTTTACCAAAAATGTGAAAGGAATCTTCATTTTAACATGTACAGCATGAATGATATTTTCTACCATCGTGACTGCTCAATGATTTAAATAATACATTTAAAATTTACAAGGTTATTTTCAAATAAAAATATTCTTTAATATTTGATAAAAATTTATATTTTAAAGAATTTTTTCTTAATGGAAAGGATATTTTTCTCAAGAAAGTTTTAATGATATTTTTATGGAATTTATATTTATCAATTACAACAACCTTTTTTGTTGCTTATGTATTATTTGGGATATTATCTAATTGTACCATCCTTATTCTTTCTTTGTATGGTTATAATTATGATGAAGATATTTTTATGAAACTTATTTCATTTCCATGGGTTATTCTATGATGAATTGATGAGATGATTATGAAAACTATTTCCTTTCTATGGGTTATGATATGATAAGATGTTTATGAAACCTATTTCCTTTCTATGGGTTATGATATGAGGAATTTTTTATGATATTGTGGCACAAAAATTTATGTATTATATGATGGGTGGGATATATATATTCTTATAATGCATTGGTTAATGATTAATGTTCTATGATATCAGAGGGTTCATGGGAGATTATCTCAAACTTGAAAAAGTGGGTACACAGAAGGTTATCCCAATCCCAAAAAGAGGGTACATGGGAGGTTATCCCAAGATCAAAGTAGGTACATGGGTGGTCAGCCTAAGCCTAATATGTTATGAATTTCTTGGTGGGTATCCTTGACATAAGGTTTTTTATGCTTATATGTATGCTACAAATCAATGTCTTATACCAATGTTATAATCTCATGGTTCGTGTAATTTGATTCCTTTATGATTCATGTCTTATGAAATGATATGATTTATTCCATGAATCAAGTTTATGATCTATGATATGAAGGTATGGTTTTCAAATGTTATTCTCATATTTCCATACCCTTATGCTCATATTAAGTTGATATATATCATGTTTACCCTTACTCATTATATGAGCTTACCCTTTATTATGTTTCATTTCCATGGGTTATTAAGACAATTATTATGTGTGATATGTCTAAGAAGGGTGGTATCTATAAAGAAATAACTAGGAGATGTTTTAGTTCACTTATGAACCATTTGTTTGTGTATCCAAGTTTCCAAAGGCACAAAACCCATATGATTCAAGCATGGATCGTTATATTGGGTGATGAATATTCATCTATTAAGATGTTATATCTATGTATGAGAGGTTTGGGTCTTTACATCTTGCATTAGGGTTTTTAATTTTCAATATTTCAAGGCAGTTTGTCCATGTCATGATGGATATGCATCATACCATGATGGGGTGTCATGGGCAAGGTCATGCCATGGGAATAGACTGGGGAGGTGTTTTATACTGTGAAGGATAAGCAATATGTTGTGGTATCCTAGGGATCAAGATCCTTGGTTCTTCCCATAGGAGTTTTACTACATCATGACCAGGAGGGTCACACTTTGATGGGATTCTGGATTGGGGTGTGACATCGTGAATGGTAGGGCCACATCAGGAGGTGTTCTAGCCATATTTTTAAGTGTTGATTTTCTCTTTTACCCTTTATGGATTTAAATCCTTCAGGATTTTATTTTCCTTCCATTCATTCTCTTCAACCTAGAGAGATATAGATTTGATTAGTCTCCCTTTAAACATGATCTCTTTTTTCTCTCTCCAATTATAATTAGAGTTCTTCAATGTTATATCATTTTTATCTCTTTTTATTAATATCCACTTGTTTCTTCTCCTTTCTCTCACCATGGGGCCATAGAGATCAAACACTGGATTGAGGGTTTGACTTAATCATGTGGTTTTTATTGTATTGAATGTGTGGTTTATTTACTTATTTCTAAAATTCCGATTTTTTAAGGTTTCATGTCATTTGTGATTAATTGAGGTAGGTTTTTTATGCAATTACTTTATTTGACATGCCATAAAATGATTGAGTTTTCTCAAAATATTTTTTTATCAAGTTATACTTATATGTGATACCCTTATAGGATTGTAAAATATTTTTGATGGTTTATACGCTCATCATAAAGTTATTTTTATGGTTTTATAGTTATTTATTTTCTAATCAATTGTTTATAGATGCGAAGTGTTTGTGAAAATAACTAAGAAGATTATTTCAAATAAATTTTATGCAAAAGATATTTTTTGGTTTTAAAATGATTTATTAAAAAAAATAAGGTTGATTTTCCAATGGATTAGGGGTGTCCAGACCCGACCCAACCCGACCAACCCGATTCAACCTGATCGGGTTGCGTCGGGTTGGGTTGGGTTAAAAAATTTATACCACAGGTTGGGTCGGGTTGGGTTATATCATGGTCGGGTTGGGTCGGGTCATGGGTTGGGAAAAAATCGACCCATCCCGACCCAAACAACCCGACTATTGTGAGCCACCTCTTCAGACTTCTCCCTCTCCCCCTACCTCTCGACCCAATTCCCCCTCACCCTCACCCCACACCTATCTTTCTCCTTTCCTACACCATCCATTGAGTCCATGCCATCACCCACCATTACATGAATACTCTATTAATCGCATAGATGATTAAATCTTCCAAGACATTTCTAAGACAAACATAAAATAATTTCAAAGGAATCGAGACATGTGAAATCAGCAGAAAAACAATTCCTGATAAACAAAAAAACATGAAGATAACTGGATTTCATTCGATTTTTCTATGAAAACTAAAGAACAAGAAAAAACCAAAGGAAGATAGAACAATTTTAATGATTATAAGATCCGACGGTGGATTATCGACTAAGAAGACGATCATTGAACATCTTCCTCACCCTCACCAGTCCAGTGTATCCACTGCGCTGCAGCTACATGTACCCCCTGCCTCTACCACCACCTTCATCTCCATAGCGACTGTGTGCAGTGCAAAATCTATCGGTATCAGGCACTACCCCATTCTCATCACCCTCTTGGCCTCACCTTGAACCTCCTTAAACCTTGATATCTACTTTCAGGAAATCTAATCACATCACACCATCGATTCACAGACTGATATTTTTTTGGGTCAATTTATTACAGGGTGGAGGATACGGGCATTCCCTAGTGTGGTGAAGAAGATGAAGCAGAGAAATATGTAACCCGATCAACCCACAGGGCGATAGCCAAAAAAATAACTGAATAATTTTTTTTGTCGTAACCCAGTCAACCTATGGGTTGGGATCATAAAAAAATACCAAACAATTTTTTTTCCTTAACCCGATCAACCCAACCCGACCCAACCCAATTTGAGATGGGTCGGGTCGGGTCGGGTCTGAATCCAAAAACATCTCTGAACCGACCCAACCCAACCCAACTTATTGTTATACCCTTAGTTTGAACCCCTTGATTTATATTATGTATTCTATATACTTTTCTATTTTTATGGGATGTATTGAATAATTATGTGTTACTTGGAAGAATATAAAAAAATGATTATTTTTTAGAGAGTGTTGAAGGTTATGTGATATTTATGTGTTGTGTTTTATTATTGATAAATGTGTTGATAATATGATGCACTTGTTTTCTCATCTCTACTAAATTGATTGCATGGGGACTCTAAGAAGCTAAGTGAGATATATAGGTTTATGCCACAATATCTTAAATTATTCAAAAGCTAGTGTCCACTGGTGTATATTACATCCTTACTAGGGGAGTGCCCTAATGAGACTATGAGAGTGACATAGGAGCTTATATTTTTTGGAATGTAACCTAGGATGGAAGTTGGTTTCACTTGATTATTGTTTTTGATCATCTAATGTTAGGACCTGGTGAGTTACCCATGATGTTTAGTTAATTATTTATGATTCTATTTATGGGATTCCTAATTCTCATTTTTTTCCCATTTTATCACTTTGTTTTGTGACACTATTTATGTGATCATAATTTATTATTGTTCTGGTTATTTGTGTTATAGTGCCTACTTAAGCATATACTTACATTTTTTCAAAATTGGGTTTAATTTATAAATAGTTTTTAAATATGTATTTTTAACACACCTATCACAGGGTAGTGCAAAAATCTATTTAAAAACTAGGTTAATAATGTAGTAAAATAGAAACCTTGGGTTGTCTCCAAAGAGGTGTGTATAAAAATCAATTTTCACTATTAGTTAGAAAGGGGTTGATTTTGAATGAATTAGTTTATGAAATAATTTTAAATTAATTAAAACAATTATATTGAAATAAATAATATGGAAGGTGGTATATTTATGGTTGGATATTCAATTTTTATTTTATCAATGTCTTCAAAATAGTTTTCTCCTCTTCTTATTAATTAAAAAATGAAAGAATCCCTAATCGATTCATCAAACACCCTAGGTTGAATCATATAGTAAATTTTAATCCAATAGTAATAATTTCTTAACATTGATCCTTAAAATGTGTGTAAAAAGGTATCAATGATACTAAAATGGTGAACTATTCCAAAATTACTCAAGAAAATACCAATAATGCCTTGGTGTTCTTAAGAAACCAAGAATAAATTACTTGATTTCACACACATTACCACAATTTCTAGACAAACTACAACTAAACCTAGTCAATTTTAGCATATATATATTGAAAAAAGTGGAGGGATGTTATTTATTATCATCAAAGGTGGAAATTAATAAATATAAATAATATCTTAGACTTGATCACATTTAGAATAATAAATTTTCATTACATGCCTAAATCAATTAATAGAATAAGAAAAATTATTCATTGATTTTTTGAACTCATTTATTATAAATGGATCTATTTCCAATCCTCAATCAACAAAGGGTTCTACCCCTCCATTAGATAGGTATCGATGGTGAGGAGAGAAAAGTTAACCATTAAAAAATATCCAAAAATAGAGAAATAAAACTTAAAAGATTCAATCAGTAATATTAGAACCATGTGTCCAAATAGATCCATGGCTTCCTTTAGCCTTCCTCACTTATTATAGACTCTCCTTTTATTCCATATTCAGTCATTAAAATATTTAGAGATTATTTATCCTTTAAATCTTGAATATCCCCTCTTTTCTCACAATCTCCCTTAACAGTCGCGATATTTATTCCTTCACAAAACTCATGGATTCCCTTTTGAAAAGTTTACCAAATTATCAATATTATATTACAATAAATAATATTCAATTTAATACACACTGATAGATACTATTGGGATGAATTTATGATAATTTTTAAGAACATATCTTCAGGTTATAGTAAAAATGATCCTTATAAACTTCCCCTGAGTTATCCTAATTTTACAAAGGCATGGACCTTATGAAATTATCTTTCAATTTTACAAAGTGAAGAAACCAACCTTATGAAGTCCTTCAAATTTTGAAAAGTAATGAACCTTATAAAATACTTTAAATTAATTATTAACCTTATTAATCTTATTTCAACCTTATAAAGTGGGGAAACCATCCTTACAAAGTTCTATCTTGTACCATATGAAGTCCTTTGACAAAAAAAATAACTTTATGAATTCAGGTAAACCTTACAGAGTGCCTTGAGGAACCATAATAAGAACCTTACAAAGGAATATCAACCTTACAAATTTTTAAATCTCATTAATGAACCTTATGAAGGAATATTACACCTTATGATAGACCTCTCAATGGCTTCAAATGAACCTTACATTCACAGGGAGCTGCTCATGCATTTTCCATTTTCCTCTACCTTTGGAAAATATTTTTATGAGCTGAGACTTAGCTAAATTTCTCTTTTAAAACTTCACCCAAATTTCTTGCCCATAAAAATATCAAAACATAGTAAAATAAATAACTAATCATCCATTTATTCTAGAAATTACATAAATCTATGAAATTCACAATTTGACCATTTTAAACAATATTCATAAAATCTAATGAATTGACACTTTAATTCCAAGTCTCCTTAGAACTAAATGAATTAATAAATATCATGGAATAAAATTAATTGAATATTATCAAAATATATTGAATTTATTACCTATATAAATTCCTGATCACTTAATCCTTAGACTTTTGGGCAAGTGATCTTCAAAAATATCACCCAAGAAAAATTCAAAACACTATCCAATATCGGTTCCCTTTTCAAAACTATTTAACCCAATCTTATCATTCCACCTTAATGTTATCCATTTAATTCTCTTCATAAAGTAAATTCAATGAAATTCACAATTTTACCATTTTAAAAAATATTCATAAAATCTAATGAATTGACAATTTAATTCCAAGTCTCCTTAGAACTAAATGAATTAATGAATATCAGGGAATAAAATGAATTGAATATTATCAAAATATATTGAATTTATTACCTATATAAATTCTCCATCACTTAATCCTTAGACTTTTGGACAAGTGATCTTCAAAAATATCACCCAATAAAAATTTAAAACACTATCCAATATTGGTTCCCATTTAAACACTATTTAACACAATCTTATCATGCCTCCTTAATGTTATCCATTTAATTATATTCATAAAGTACATTCAATTCATTTATTCTATATATTACCCACTACTACTTTTGGTTCACAATCAACTCTGAAAATTGGAGTATTTGACTCATCATATGCAATATATTGATCAAGAATAATGGGGGCATAGATAGTGTCCATTTCATCCCCACCATAATCAAAAATATATCTTGGGATCACTTTGGTAATGACACTAAATTTAGGTCTTAAAGTATCTTTCACATAAAATTTTTATTTCACCATCAATGCCAAAATATATGACTCATCGGTAGATAAGAAGTGATTCATGTCAATAAATCTAAATCCACAGTCATCAATAAATATTTTACATCATGTTATTGAATCAAATCACTTTCATTTTATCATAGTAACTCAACCATGGGAGTAATGATAAATTATTAGTATTTTCTAAAAAAAATCCATAATAAAGAACATTTTCATATCAAGTTAGAATATCTAATGAATAATTATAAAATTATATCATTGTATTTAACATAATTCCATTATGTTGTGTTCTCATGTTCACCACTCAATCATTTATAACAAATTTATACCCATTGATCACCAATTATTTGAATTCACGAGACAAATTATTGGGATCAAAATCTAATGATCTTATTTCTTGAGAGATAGAATCAATAGGTAAACTCAATACCTAATATATATATATATATATATATTTACTATGTATTTTATAAAAGTAATGATTGTGCCTTCTATTTCAACCAAGTAGGTAACTCTTTGCAATAAAAAGTCTATATCCTTATCAAAGGTAATGAATGATGAATTCTAATTTTAATTTTTTTATCTTTTTGATATAAAATTATAGTAAAAGTTTAATATATATGTACAACTATATAGTATGAGATAACATATAAATGTTAAAATTACTTACATGATGTATTCATCAAACAAATCACAGTTAAACAAGACCATGAGATGTGTTATCTCCTACTCTTTAAGGATCAGTATAGCTATTCTATATGATCCAATTATTTTTCCTATTTGGGGAAGTTATGTAAAAGTGGGATAAATTTTCTCATACTAATAATATTCATTCTCATTGTTCAGTTACATATCATGCTCACATTATCCAAATACATTGAATAAAAATCCATAAATTCTTGATCCAAATAACCTTTCACAATATAACCTTTAGGATGATTCTTATTCCTAAAATAAGACTTCATTTTGTATATATTTATTTTGGTTTGATACATATAATTAAAATAAATGGGTCCCCTAATAAGTACTTTAGTTTTAAGATGGGCAGTTAGATGCAACATGCAAGTTAAAAAAGGTAGAGGAAAGTTTTTCTCTAACTCACGCAAAATTAATGGTTTCTATTTATTTATTTTTATCAAGAAAGATTTAGATATAATTTTATAAAAAAGATATATATATAAAAATGGAACTATTGAATAACCATCTCCCTTACATTATTTCATGGAAAATGATGAATTTTTATTTGAATCAATTCATGAAGAAGGATGTGATAGTCATTAGTTTTCATAGATTTCAGTTTTACCTTTATTCTGTTGACTCGTTTTGATATTTTTAATAAATAAAAATCATGAACCTTGATAGTCTATCATACTTCCAAAAATAGATTTTTCTTTCAAGTTATCATCTCATAATAATCACAGAGAAATTTCTATTTAATTATATTGATACACACAGGATTTAGTTTTGGTCTTATTACCCAACCCACCAAGTCGCACCGAGATTATAAATCATCATTGGTCATTATATTGAAATTTAGAATTATTTAAATTAATATTTCACATATATTTTTCTTAATGTGCATTATATCTAAATAATGAAGTAAAAAATTGGTTGGCCAATAAGAAAAATCAAATAGGATACATTTTTTCTTCAAATTATAATTAGATTTTATGGAAACAATCTTCCTCTTTATAGATTTCAACTAACCTTTCTTGAATAAAAAATTGATATCATGTAATTCATTAAGAATATCAGTTCCAAACATTAAATTAAGGTGGCATCTTAATATCAATGGTATTTTCAAAACTTTGATGAATTTTTCTATATGGATGATCCATTGGAAAGAGTCATTGATGTCTTATAAAACTTAAAGTATAATGATATTTAAGCCTTTTGAATCGTGTATTCTTTATACAGATAGGATAAGATAGTTTACCTTTCATGATCAATCTAAACATCATTTCATAAGCAGGAAAATAATTTAGCATCCACATAAGCACAGTACGTATCTGAAATGTGTATTTTAAAGAAGCATCATATGTGCACACACCCATATTCCAAATCAACTTTAACTCTTTTATTAAAGGTTACAAGTACACATATATATCATTTTCAATATCAAAAGTTCCATATATGAGTATACTCAAGAAAGAAAATGGTTTTTTCATACACATCCATAAAGTAATGTTATAGATGTGAATTAAAATGAGCCACATGCTATATGAAGTAAGCATATGACCAAATGGATTAAAACTATCACATGATAGATCCAACCTAAAATTACACACATCAACAGAAAAATAAGGATACCATGAATCAAATTTATCCCATACTAATCCATCTATAGGATGAACCAACTCATCATTATCCATAATTCTCTCAAAATCATACCGTTATATATTTATTGATATTTCATCAGATGTGAAAAGATTTTAGAGACTAGGATTCAATGGAAAGTCCCACGTTACTTTATATGGAACATGAGATGGTGTTATATCTTCATTTTGCTTCCATCAAGATGTAACATATTCTTTACAATAATTTTTTCATGTGGTTTCCTCAAAAAATAAGCTGAAATATTTTGGTCAAACATAAATTTTATTAGTTGAAAATATAAGATAATCATTTAAATTCCATTCCACATAATGAATTGGGGGAATATTTTCATCATCAGAAACTAATCAATTCAAAGTGGTAAGAATATAATCTATGTCAGTATTATAAATTCCATACATGGTTTCCCCATGATAGTTTCATATTAAAAATTCTAGTTTTATCATTTATTCATATGCCTGATATACAGGACTCCTTGCAACATCCATCAATTTTTTACTCTCTCAACATCATCATTTTAATTAGTTACATCATGTGTAATCATAACATTGTATTATTGAATTGGAATATTTTCATTCTCATGATGATAAATAAACATTAACTGATCAAATATAAAATTCTCCATTCCACTCATTTCAGTTCAATCATGAACACTGTAGGGTTAATTTTTCTCTCCATTTTGATACCAAACATAATAGTTTCTTTGAAAACCAACTTTTGTTATGTGGTAACTAACTTCTTCCTAAATTAACCAAAGTCTTTAACATAATTATAATAAGGTAATCATATGATTCTTCCATCTAAACCATTTTCAAATAAAAAATCTAAAAAAAATCTAACTAATTTTGAAACTCAGTTAGATTTGTATCATACATCAAACTTCTATCCATTATCTTAAAAAATAAGTTTTAATTAAAATAAACATAGTTTACTATATTACTAAATTCATGAAATTCATGAATCTTTTGAATATATATTATGATAAAAAAATAATTCCACAAATAAATACATATTTATTTATCATGGAAAACATTTATTATAGAAGTAAATTCTCCAACACAACTTGAAAAAATATTTCTTTGATACATATGTTTTTATCAATGAAAACATTCATAATAACAGAAATACATAATTCAATATCACATGTATGAAAAAAAAATATCTAATAATATAATCCAAATACAAATTTTAAAGTAAAATTCATCAAAGCATACTAGTATTTATCCAAATAAAGCGTAAGATATGGCATCTGTTATAATTAATATAAACTAATAGTGAGCCAAACAAAGCATAACACATGGAATATGCAACAGATACATACTATTAGATTATTTAGAGGTAATTAATGAATATTAAATTAATTTTTATTAATTAATAACATTCTTATTCAAATATTTCACACCACATTGGATTGAAATTTTTTATACAAAAATTGTGATCATTAATTAATTAAAATAAAACTATTAAATGAATAATTTCATAACCCCTAATACATTAACAAAAAAAATTACTAAAAAGATTAATTATATGATCCCCTTATATATATTACAAAAAAAATAATTTTATATTGTATTTTCATAGAGGTTATAAGTAAATTAAAAAAATACATCAACTATGATCGCAATTATTATGCAATACTATTAAAAATATAATCTAAATGAACCTAATGTCAATGAATTGGGAAGAATTGTGACCCAATAAGATCTAAATTTCTATTTGATACCTAAATAATAATTAAAATTATGCTTGGAAGAATAGATTATGGACCCGGAACTCACCAATTTGTTGTTTAATAAGAATAAAATCAAAAAAATTGATGAATGAGAGGAGATTTCATGGGAGAAAAGAGGGGTGAACATCATATGAGGAAGGGAGGAATTAGATATCATGAGGGAGGGGGAGTCTATGTTCCCCATTTGGGAAAAAACTACAATAATTATTTTTAAAAAAATTGGTATAGGTGAATAAAAACCAATGGTTTTTTAAAACAGTTGGTATAGGGTCCTCTATATACAATGTTTGAAAAAACTTTGAGTATATAGGTGCGGTTATAGCCTATATTTCCACTAGTGAGTTTTTTAAATTTTATTATAATACCATAAGGTGTATTCTAACCTTTGGTTCTAATATTTTCTATTTTCCTTGATATATTTCACTTAGATTTATTTAATTTCACTATTTGAAACATAAACTTAACCATTAGTTTGTAGATGGTGGGGTGTTGATGTATTGTGATGCACTCCATACTTTTTTATCAATATATTCATGGTAATATTATAGAAATTAGTCCCTTAATAACTAATTATTTATCTTATAACTTTAAACATACAAAAAAATTTGTTCCTGAAAAAATCACAAACAACATTAACATCATCAATTTTGGTTACTTTATATTCCACCCACTTTAAGACATAATCTACTACCAACAAAATTTTAGAGTTCCCAAAGGATAATGGGAAGGGTTTAATGAATTATATTCCCCAAACTTGAAATATCTCAAAAAGGGTTATGGGTTTTTGGGGAATTTCTTTTCTTTTAGATATATTTTTAATAAATTAACATTACTCACACATTTTAAAGAATTTTCGGTATCTATAAACAAAGTGGGGTAGTATATTCCAAATTAAAAAACTTTCCTATAAGTCATTTGAGGTCCAAAGTTGTGTCCATAATATATATTATGTAAAAAATCAAGTAGAAACTATACCTCACTCTCAGGAAAGAATATTCTTAACATTTAATCATTATAGATTTTCTAAATATATGAAACATCCCAAATGTAAAACCTTGATTAATATTTGATCCTAAAAATTTTATGGGGGTTCAGGTGATATGTTACTTGATAAGTTACCAAAAAAATGATTGTATTAGTATACCAGGGTACCAATCCATCAATAAATCACAACTACTCTTCTATAATTAAGTCATTTAATGGATCCTTGTCTAGAAATTCCACTTCAGCTGTATTAGGTAGTCTTCTTAGATGATATATCACCTAATTCTCATCTCCCTTCTTATCTTTTATCTCTAAATTAAAATCTTGAAGTATTAGTATCCTTATAAACTGTTACACCTTAGGTTTATGGTACATCCCTATTTTATGTTGTTCCTTTAATGTTTGTAGTTCTTGGGTTGAATCGCTAGAATGATTTTAGAGGAGGAAGGAATGGGAGCTAGAATCTGGATACAGGAGTCAGTTCATGGAATGAATTACTATTATTAGTTTCAATTATTTCTAGGTATATTTTTATGATAATCTAGTTAGGTATATTCATAGATTGAAAATTCAATTCATGGCATGAATTGGATTCACAACCGGAATGGGTTTCATGGATTTTAATTTTGAGGCAGCTAAAATTTTGGCATATGTGGGCATTGATGATTTGACAATGTGAATTTATATATCATATTGTAAATGATTTCAAGTCCAATTGATTTATTGATTCAAGTTCCCCTAAGTTCTAATAAGTCTTCCCTCTTTTTCCCTCAAACCCTATGCCATCTCTATGATATTTTAGTGATCAGATTCCTTCCATAGATTGGCTCTAATGAATCTTCAAGCTTTAGACCTAGGAAATCATAGGTAATGATTTTGGTTCATATTCTCCTAGGTAATATCCTTGTTTTATTTTGGGGAGAAACCCTAGATAGGCTATACCATGCCAGTATCTATGGTATAAATCATGTTTTGATAAATATTCTTTGGGTTTGTATAAGGAACAGAAATAGGATCCCGAATCTATGAATCATGGAATGATTCTTTATGTTTAATTCTTTTGAGGTGGGTGGCTTCTCACACTCTCCATATTACTTAAAAATTGAAGGTTTGGTTTTAAAATTAACTTTTTTGTGTTTCTTGATGGAAACCCCTTTATTGTTCTCCCTATTGTACTGGTTTTTGAAACCATGGGTTGTGGGATTATCTCAAAACATTTTTGATGAATTGATAAAATGATAAATTGATTTCAAAAACTATTTTGGTTATGTGAACTTGGCATAGATGTTACATTTTATTTTCATTTTGTGGTATTCCTTTTTTTATTTCTAGTCTAGTTCTTATCCATGGATTTCCCCCTTTATTTTTTATGAAAAAATGTGATTTTAGGTTTGACAGCATGAAGCACATGGTTGGCACACGGTGTGTCAAAATGTGCACCCTTGACCAGGAAACCATGCGGTAAAAGTGAAATTTTGAATAGTGGATAATTGCACAGTTAGTGCACAGTTTTTAAATCATGTGAGATACTCATGTGTCATGTCCTTCTAGGACATTAAGGTGTGCATGATTACTGCATTGTTTTTTAAACCATGCGGGTAAACCATTTGACTTATCCATGTCATTAAAAATTTGATTTTTATCTTTTTTATCCCCCTAATTTTTAACCATAAACACTCCTATTCCTCCCCACTCAGTATTATTCACACTAGGTGCCTCCCCCCAGCACTCTTTCTCCCTTCTACCTCCTTCTTTGTGGTGATTTTGGTGTGGTTTCTCCTTGATTATTAAAGTAAGTTCCCTTATCCCTTGATTTATCCTCTTTTCTAGGGTTTATCTCTTTATTTATGGGGTTTTCATATCTCAAGAGGGTTGGGTGACCTATTTAGTGTTGGATCTTGTTCTTTAGGGTTCAATATTGATGTTTATGGTTTGATCTTTCCTTTATGGGGTTCTCTTGATGTGTGGTTGGGGTTTCACACCAATTTCCAGAAGTTTATACACTTGAGGTAGGTGGTTCCATAATTAAAAAGTATTTGGTGATTTCAATATGCTTTATTTTCTTCTTATTTGTGTTCTATACATTATGTATGAGGTTTGAATGTGTTTTTAAAAAGGTTTTAAGGTGCATATGCCTCAAAATTGGTTTTTCTAAAGGAAATTGGTTGTTTTCAATTTCATTCCCTTATTGTGTTTCTTGAAAGGTGTTTTATAAATTGTTCAAGTGGTTCAATAAATTTTTCAGGTGATTTGAATCATCTTTTGAAATGGATTAGGTGTGTTTTTTTATTAAAAATGGGTTTTTAGGTTTTGAAAGTGGAGGTTTATCATGAGTGTTATATTGATTAGCCTATGCATGTGTGGAAGTGATATTATATGTTATATTTGGAATGTAAATTGAGCACAAAAGGAATACTATGTGACTAGGTGGGTGGACTAGAAATGTTTGGATTCCCTAGAGTAGTGTCTATAATGGACAGTGGCAGTTCATCAAAGAAGAAGAGGAAGTGAGATGAGCAAGGGAATAATGGATGTGGTAGTTCAGGTCATCCTTCCCAATTGTCTTCATATATGGATTCCGATGCTAGGTTGATTATGTGCCATTAGTGTGGTAAGTGAGGGAACATAAAACCTACATGAAAATCTCCTCCCAGAACCTATCACTGATGTGGATCTATGGTACACTTTCAGTGGTTTTGTAGGGGCACATGTTCTTATCAGAGTGGTGTAGGATATATGGCTTCTAGAGGAATGTCAGCCCAGTTGGAGCTATCCAAGATTGTGGGATCTAAGTTTGGTGGTTGTTCTGGTAGGATTGGATCATATTCTAGGTAGATTCAATTTAGTGTGTATTCATAGGCTAGTGGTCATTCTCAAGCTTAGGCTGATATGAAACAACTTCATGTCATGGACCAAGCACCAATAGGATCGGATGCGGGTCTATGATAATTCAAGGTAATTTTTTATTGCATAATCCTTGGTTGTTGTTTTTCTTGACACGAGTGATTCTGTTTCATTTATCTATTACCATCTTATGGATGTGTTAAAATTATTGACTGATCTTAAGACATATGCGGTGGAGTTGGTAACTCCACTTGGTAAGAAGCGAGAGAAGGGTCTCAAGTGTCCATCTTGTTCACTCACCGTGTTAGGGGTTGAGATGGAATGGGATTTTCTAATTTTAAAAAGGGACCACTTTGATTTGATCCTCAGTATGGATTGGATCATGTGCTTTCAGGTTCACATTCATTGTTATAAGTGGTGAGTGATCTTTGTGGAACCTGATAGAATCACCCGGGTTTTTTTAGGGTGAATGGGATCCTCAGACAGGATGTGATAAACCTCCACTTCTAGAATTAAGCAATATATTTTTTCAGATATCTTCGCTCGCATTGGAGGATGGTGGTGGTGCTCCTAAGGGTAGATTACCTCCTATGGTGGATGAGTTCCCAGAGGTTTTTCCAGATGATTTTTTCATGTTTGCCTCTAAAACGGGATGTGGATTTCACCATCGACTTGGCACAGGGATCACATCCTATATCTCTTCCCTTATATTGTATGGACCCCATTGAGTTGAGGGAATTAAAGTTACATCTGGATGATTTTTAATCTAAAGGATTCATTCACCAGAGCATCTCACCTTGGTCCGCCCCAGTTTTATTCATGAGAAATGTTGATGGATCTCTCTGGTAGAGTATCGATTACTGAAAGTTGAATAAGGTAACCATCAATAAAAAGTATCCCTTGACCCACATTGATTACTTGTTTGATTATATTAAAGGGTAAAGGTGGTTATCAAAATTTGAATTGCGTTCTGGTTATCACCAAGTCAGAGTTAAGGAGGCGGATGTTCCAAAAACAGCTTTCTAAAGTAGGTACGGCCATTTTGAGTACTTGGTCATTCCTTTCAAGTTTATGAATTATCCAGTGATATTTATGGTACTTGGGAATAGGGTGTTTCATCACTATCTCGAATCCTTCATCGTGGTGTTCATGGATGTTATCCTGGTCTATTCTGGGTCTGAGGAGGAGCATTTTCACCATTTGAGAATTGTGTTGGGAACTCTTCAGGACCATCGTATCTATGATAAGTTTTCAAAATACACCTTCTGGGTTAGGGAAGTGAAATTTTTGGGTCATGTGATCTCTGAATGAGGAGTTTTGGTGGACCCTTAGAAGGTCAGTGTTGTGATGTCATGGGAACAGCCAAAGAATATCTTTGATATTAGAAGATTTTTGGGCCTGGTATGGTATTACAGGAAGTCTATTAGAGATTTCTACTGGATTTATTTTCCCATGATGGAACTCACCTGAATGGGGATGAAGTTTTAATGGAGTTCAGAGTACCATTATTCTTTTTAGGAGCTTAAGTGGTGGTTGAACACTACTCCTATTTTGATCCTTCCAAAATATGGAAATGGTTATGTGGTTTATTGTGATGCCTCAGGTATGGGTATTGGGTGTGTGATAATGCATGATGATCATGTGGTGGAATATGGTTCTTTCCAAATCCAGCCACATGAGAATAATTATCTAACCCATGACCTAGAGTTATCATTGTTGATGCATTCCTTGAAGATGTGGGGCCATTATCTTTTTGGGGAGAAGTTTGTAGTTTATTATGATCATAAGATCTTGGCCTATATTTTGTCCCATAAATATTTGAATATAAGGAAGTTTCATTGGGTTGAATACATTCAGGGGTTTTATTTTGATATAGTCTATACCCTAGGAAAAGATAATTTCATGGATGATACATTAAGTAGTAAAGTGCTAGTCCAAGTGTTGAAATATTCCAATGATGAGTGGACTTTGATGGTTCTTTTTTTCCTAGTTTCATCTGGAGACCAAGGAGCATAGTGGAGGTGCATTATTGTCCGGTGTTCAACTGAATCCTTCTCTTTTAGAGTTGATTTTCCAAGAGCACCTAAATTAAGAGTTATCCCAGTAGTCTATGTAGTTTCTTCATGGTGGGGAGACACTTTGTTACTGGTCACTAACTCTTGAGGGGGTTTTGTGCTTCAAGGGTTGATTTGTGGTGTCGTTGTCATTGAGAAAAGTAGTGATGCAGGATATCTATCATTATCAGTGGTCCATTCATCCTGGTGATACCAAGGTGTATTATAAAATGTGTCTATGGTTCTGGTGGCCATTTTTGAGGAGGGGAATAGTTAACTTTGTATCATGGTGTTATACACGTCATCAGGTAAAAGTAGAGCACCAAATATCTTCTAGTTTGATTCAGTCGCTATCTATTTCTACCTGAAAGTGGGATGAAATTTCCATGGATTTCATTATTGGTTTACCTCATACACCCTAGGTAAATAATTATAATTGGGTAGTGATTGATCATCTGACCAAGTCCTCCAATTTCATTCCAATCATAGATTCAGCTAAGGTGGGTGAGTTAGACCAGCTATATGTTTAGGAGTTTGGGAGGCTTCATGGTGTGTTGTCGGCTATCATTTTTGACAGAGACCCATATTTTACTTTGAGGTTTTAGGAAGGAATTAATAAGGTAATGGGCTCATAGGTCAAGTTGATCACAGTATACCATCATCAGATGGATGGTTAGATGGAGCGAGCAAATTAGGTTTTAGAAGACATGCTCTATGAATGTGTATTGGACTTTGGTGGTTTGTGGGATAGTCATTTGGGGTTGGTTGAGTTTGCATATAACAATAGTTACCGATACTTGATTCAAAGGGATCCTCTTGAGGTGATTTATGGTTGGCCATGTTGGTCCCATTTGTGTTGGGATGATATGGGTGAGACCTCATTGTTGGGGTTGAGCCTCGTGCAGGAAATGTCTGAAAAAGTGAAGTTGATCAGGTAGTGGTTTTTGACAGATCAGAGTCTCTATAAATCTTATGTCGATCAGAGATGCCAATCTATAGATCTCCCTATGGGTGACCAGGTTTTCCTAAAGGTAACACCTCATTTGGGTCATCATCGTTTGGGAAAACAAGTAAAGATAACATCGAGGTATATCAGACCTTTTGATATTATTGAGCAGATCGATAAAGTGGAATATATATTGTATTTACCTTCATATTTGACATCAAGTTATGAAATGTTTCATGGGTCCTGGTTAAAAAGGTATAACTTGGATCTATCCAATGTGTAAAACTGGGAAGAGTTGGATTTAGATCATGGTTTTTAAGTGTTTGAGTAGTGAGTGGGGATTGTGGATTCCCAAGAGAAGGTTCTTCATGGGAATTCTATTCTATTAGTCCAAGTTATTTTGAAGTATGGAAATTATGAGGATGAGACCTTAGAGAAAAATTTTTGGTTTGAGCAAGACTACCCATTTCTATTCTCTGATTAAGCTTTGGAGTGACTTTCTGGGGGCATAAAGTTTTCATGGTGGGGATAATTATCACATTTTTGTTTTCATTTTGAGTTATTTCTTTGTTTATTTTCATTATAGTGCTTCTCCATGGGTTTCCCCTTGAGTTTTGGTGAAAAATTGAGATTTTGGTTTTGATAGCATGGGGCACACATTTCGTTCATGGTTTGTAAAACCGTGTGCACTTGCCCAAGATTATTTATGACCAAAGTGACATTTTGGACAATGGCTAATCACACAATTAGTGCACATCTTGTAAACTGTGCGGGAAAACTATGTGGCATGACCTTCTTGGATAGTAAGGTTTTCATTGTTGCTGCACGGTTTAGAAAACCATGTGACTTGTCTAGGTCATTAAAAATTGGATTTTTATCTTTTTTCTCCCCACAATTTTTAACCCTAAACAACCCTATTCCTCCCCACTCAGGATTCTTCACCCTAAGTACCTCCCTCCAACCCTCTTTCTCCCTTAGACCTCCATTTTGGTGGTGGTTTTGGGGTGGTTTCTCATTGATTATTGAAGTAAGTGACCTTATCCCTTGATTTCTCCTCTTTTCTGGGGTTTCACTCCTTTCTTGGGGTTTCATATCTCCATCATATTGGGTGACCTATTTAGGGTTGGATCTTTTCTTTAGGGATAAATATTAATGTTTATGGTTCAATATTTCCTTTATAGGGTTTTCTTTAGTTGTGGTTGTGGCTTCTCACAGATTTTTGGAAGTTTCTACACTTGAGATAGGTGGTTCCCTGCTTAAACATTATTTGGTGATTTTAATATTATTTTTTTCTTCTTTGTTGTGTTATATGAATTTTTTATAAGGTGTGAAATGTTTTTTTGAAAGTTTTTAAGTTATGTATACCTCAAAAGTTCTTTTTATAAATTAAATTAGTTATTTTCAAGTGAATTCCCTTATTTTGTTTCTTGAGAGGTGTTTTGTAAATTGTGCAAGTGGTTCAATAAATTTTTTAGGGGATACTAATCATGTTTTAAAATGTATTTAGTGTGTTTTTGGATTCAAAAGAGGTTTTTGGGTTGTGAAATTGGTGGTTTATCATGAATGTTATATTTATTGGCCTATTCATGTGTGGAAGTGATGTTATATGTCATATGTGGAATCAAAATTAAATGCAAAGGGAAGCCTAGGTGACTATGTGGGAAGATTAGGTCTAGTATGCTAGTTGACTTGGAAGTGTCTTCACCCGGATTCATTTATTAAGATTGAATATTAAAATACTAACTAAATATTTATGATAATTGGATACCACTATAATTTTGGATGATGCTTCTCTCTAGTGACTTGTGCACAGGAACACTGTTGGTGTGGTTTCTGTACCACGTTTCACTAAGATATGATGTACCTAGTGTCCCATTTTAGCTAGTGCCTATAGGTATCTCCCGTGACTTAGTTCTCTTTTTTGATATTGTACTTACCATCAGCATACGGTGCACTTCATTGGTTATTTCAAAATCAGAGCATGTTTTCCCTTTAAAAAATTTTCCATAAAAATGTTTCTAGCTTTTCTATTTATAAAACTTGCATGTTGA
Source organism: Viscum album (assembly GCA_963277665.1). Taxonomy (NCBI): domain Eukaryota; kingdom Viridiplantae; phylum Streptophyta; class Magnoliopsida; order Santalales; family Viscaceae; genus Viscum; species Viscum album. The sequence continues at coordinate 1,916,546,212 of OY728155.1, forward strand.
TTTGTCTTATAATTTTTTTTCATAGAATATATTTTATTTAGTTTCATCCTATTGGTATTTCTATCACACCCTACACACACCTTTGGTTGTATGTAGACCTTGTTATGTTTGAATCGAGTAAAGGCAAGGTGTGTCGTGATGGTGGTTCTAGTTTCTAGTGGTCTTCCCTTGCAGGTGTTTATGGTAGTGTCTTGAGGATGATTCTCCTCTTGTTTCATGGTGGTTTTTGGGATAGTTTTGCAGTTTACCTTTTTTTGTATCCCATTTTATTTTATTTTTGAAAGTTGAAAACATGAATCTGAAAATTTTTATGCCTTGTTTTCTTATGATTATTTAGCCTTGTGATTTTTATTATTGTGGGTTGTTATGGATATAAAAATGGGTGAAATAATTCCAATGATTCATTGTGGATACCTAGGCACTAGTTTCCATCCCATGGGTATCGGGAATGCCCTTCGTCCCATGCCACATACCAAGTCGGGTGTTGCGTTGGATGGCACTCTGGCTTGGTTCGACACAATAAACATGGGTGTGTGTGTTTATAATGCACATGGAATGTCACATCCTAACCTATTAGAGCCTCACTCGAGCTAGATTTATACTGAAATGACACCCCAATTCTGCCTCTAATAGGCTAGGGGCTAGTGGCTAGAACTAAGTTAGAATATCACACACATGGGAAGCCTTAGCCTATAACAACCTACAATATAATCATATCTTCAATGCATAAGGAAAGAAACAATATCAGTAGGATATGAAAAAACAACTATCTATACTAAATGTAACACATGCATGATACATCTACTGAGATCATAAGAGAATATCATAGAATAAAAAATGGGGAAAAATACAAGCCTAGTAGTCATAAAGAAAAATCAAAAATCGGAAAAGGTGATGTATCCCTCACTGCACGCTAGATCCAAACAAAAACATCTCCTACTACCATCAACTCCTAGTACCATCAATTTTATTCCAACACTGCATCCACAAAGGTCTCTATGTGACAACTCTAAGGAGGTTATGACAACCCCACTCTCTCAAATAAATCGATAACAATTATTTCATCTACATCGACATAACACAAATGGGACCAAGTCTCGTGCTATCATGAACCAGCCTAGATACCCTGGTACCCTGATACCCAAGCTAGCACTGACATGGCCTGAAGGAACTCCCATCAACCCTAAATTACCAGCCAGGTCAAGATCAAACATCAATACCCTATCCATCACATCAGCATAAGAATATAGCTTCAACAAGAAAATATGATAGTGAATATCATATCAAATCCCCATCTCAAACTATTGAATCTTCATTGTCTCATTCGATATAATCTCAAGTGAAAACTACACAAGCTTGGAAAATTGGTTAATATATTCTATCATGGTCCTGTCAGCCTACTCGAGTTTGAAAAACTCTATAGCCTTAGTCAGCACCATAGACTCTGGATATAACTGTTCAATGAATAGAACCTTGAATTCCTTCCACTCTAAACCCTCATGCTTCTTTACCATCACCATCGAGTCACGCCATCTCCTTCTTGGTCCTTCCATCTTAAAGGTGACACATTTTACCTTAATTGATTTAGTCTTTACCAAGAACTCAAAAATAGGCTCTATCTTTCTCAACCAATCCTTATACTATTGAGGATAACTTGAGCCTTGGAACATTGGTGGCTTTTGGTGAAGGAACTCCTAATCATGACTCAAGAATTCATACCTCTGAGGTTCCACAGCTGGAGACTGAATGGGAATGGGTGCAGGTTACTATCCTAGAGCTCAAACACCATGCACAATAAAATCAACTAGATTCTGGTTCACATGATGATTTTCTCATTGTGTTTCATCAGCAGCTTCCTCCTAGATCCTATTCACACATCTTCTCAAAGTCATGATCTACACAACATCATTAAACAGCATTGAAGACATCAAAAGGTTACTCAGATCAACCCTCAAACAAGATAAATAAGAAAATTAATCCCATCATATAAGAAAATAATATTTGGATTTCATCCTATCCAAATCAAAAGTAGATAAAATACTAAAACTAATCCTCAAGATGTCTTTCCCAAGCCACCCATGGTTACTTAAGGCTCATTATGATAATAGATGTCTAGGAACTCACTCTCAACTAACTCCTAAGTCCCGATAATATCTCTCAATAGCATATTGTCATCAAGTAAAGATTCTCAACCTACATCTTTGATACCACTTTGTCACGAACTAGACCAAATAATGTGGTATCCACCCGATCCGACACTAACATGGCCAAAAAGTCATTCATAATACCCATAGGTTGGTGAATATAACCTGGCATCTTACAAGATAAAACAGGAAATGATTTTTTCAAAAAATAGAAAAATATAACATAAACATATCAGTATGATTAAAACTCCATAGGGAGAACATAACAAAAAAATAGGTATATCAAAACCCAAAATATTACATCATCAAAGTACTCATAATCTGATAAGATAAACCCAAAATCCCAAAGGAAGCATCACTCTAATACTAAAGGATCAAGAACATAAACCCCATAGAAGTGGTACTTTTTTACCATTATATGATTTTCGGTCAATATGATTGTTGGAAACTATACTCTTAATAATTATTTTAACGTTATAATTATAGTTTATAAGTAGAAATGACAAAGGAAAATTAATGCAGAAAGAAGGGTTTGTGGCCTCATCCAGTAGAGTTGTGCCATATGAAACTCATTTGATGGAGATTGGGAAGGAGGTATCATCACTAGGATTTACTCTTGACCAATCCCAATATGAACTTCATCATGTTAAGCTTGAATAAAATCGCCTACGGGATAAGTTCAAGTTGGTGAAAATTACCACTCAAGCAATGTTATTTGAGCTGCCCCAAGAGTCTATCACCATCGCAAACCTTACCCTTCGGTCGTATGTGGGTGTTATAAGGGGTTATGTGTCAAGGCCTTATTTAATTAAAATTAAATCCCTTTGTTTAAATAAAATTTTTATTTCATCATTTCCATTTTAATAATACTTTTTCTTAAAAATTGTGATGGAATTTGATAAATTGATTTTTCTGGTAAAAATTATACTTTTTAGAGATATATAAATTATTATATTAAAATAATGTTTTATTAATAATATTTATTATAATTAAATAGTGTTATAAAAACACTCCTTTTTAATTATAAATGATAAAATAATTTTATTTTTTGCAAATGTCATAAATTTTACTATGTATTCACTATGCATTTTCTGTCCACTATTATTTTTAATAAATAAGTATTTTTATATTTAAAAGTTAAATTTATCATGTTTAGAGAATTATTATTATAAAATAAATTTCATTTTTGAAATCATAACATCTATATTATGTTAGGGTGAATTTATGATAATTTTATAAAATACTTTAGTTTTTCGGGAATAGTAAAAATACAGTTTGAGTTTTTCGGTATGTTTAATGACATCATAACTATGTAATAATTATGTAATGAGTAATATAAAATACCAGTCAAATATTTTTAATTAAAATACAATAATAGGTGTTCTAAGTGGACAATACCATGGGTAATCCCATGGTTTTGTAAATACCAATACCAAGGTGTCCAAGGAAATTAATAAAAAACTCCCTCACTTTTGCAATAAATACCCACCCATTTCTTCATTTAATTTAATTACAAATTATTTATACATAAATATCGGGTAGTTTTACCTATTAATTAGTCCTCTAAAGTTGTCCTAAATCCCCCAATATCTCGATCTCTAAGTTTTAGAAGTCCCTCTTCAAGGTGAGGGAAATCTCAACTTCCCTTTTCCTTTCAAGTTCTCTTTTTATGTGGCATGTATTTTAAATTTTTATACCATGTTATTATGTCCATTTTATTATATCCATTCACTGTATTAAGAGTCTTTTATTAATGTGAGACCCTTTTCCCATCTCTTTTTAATGTTTTCTAAAACCATGTTTCACACCCATTATGCTGTAGAATTTTTTTCTCAAATTTTTTCTCTTTTTCTCAAAAAAATATCTTATTTTATTTTTTGAATACCAAAAAATATTTATTCTCCAGGAATATTAAACTATATGTAAAAATTATATATTTTATTCTAGGACTAACATACATGAAACCTGAATTCCCTTTCTGTGGGTTTAAAATGACATTAAGATCTTGTTTTTAAAGCACTTTCCAAAACACTATGATTTTGATATGAAACTTGTTTGTTTTAATATCCATCAGTTATTTATGAAATGTTTTATTATGATATATTTGGATCACATTAATTAATACATATGAATGGTTCACCCTGATATCACTCCAATTCATTGGGTAAATAATTTAATCTCTAGAGATGACATGTTTTACATTACCTTGGTGAATAACCTTGGTAATTTTTATGACACCTCAGTGACAAACCTTTGTGATATGATTATGAATTTCTAAAATATATGTTGTATCTACATTTCCAAGTTATGATTCATGTTATTTTATTTATTATATTCATCTTGTTCTCTTTTTCATTCCATAATGATATTCCTCAAGTTCTTATCAGTATTTCTCAAGATCGCATGTAAACTATTTCACTTGGTTTCCCTTACTAGGCCCTATGCTCACCCTTTACTTGGATTTATGATACTAGGTTATGAGATTCAATAAATTTAATTAGGATTAACCTTGAAGAATAATTTTAGGTGGAATATAATAATTTTTTTAAGTTTCATGTATTATGTACATTATTTCCAAGAAACTAAACTTTAAAAGATCTTATGTTCATATAATGTAATGAAAATTTATGTAATAAAAAAGGCGGGATTTCATAGTTGATATTAAAGGATGGTTTAGTTATTTTTTGAAATTAGGATTTGAAAACTTTAGGAAGAACCCTGTAGAAAATTTTAAATATAGGAAAACGTCTTAGTACTTAGGGAAAATATTAAGTAAGTGGTTTTCGAACAAATAAATCCTTGTATGGATATGAAAAAAGTTGATGTGGCTCAAGAACATATGTACCTAGGGGTAATAAGTCCAACAAGGTGTGTTGGGCCTAACTCAATGAAACATGGTACATGATAATGGGACTTGCTACACTCCTGGAAGATATGCTTGGTTAATCACAATCTTTTTATGAACCATTATGAAGGATTTATAGAAAACGTAATTTTTATTAAATAATAACACATTTAAGAATGATGTTTTAAGACATGAAATTAATTAATAATTATAATATTATTAAATGAAACATGTTTCTCACTAATGTTTTCTTCTTTTAGAAAATAGTAGGAAATAGCAGAAACTGCGTAAATAGTGAGTGCAATAGACTGGGCACTGATGGTATTCCAATGGAAGAAGGAATGGAAAATTTTATTATAATGATGAATCAAATGAATCAAGTTATGAGAAATAACTTGAATCAAGCTAAGAGACCAGATTCACCACAAATGGAACAAATTTCTGTTGAGTCCTTTATGTATCAACGACCATCAACTTTCAGTGGATCTACTGACCCATTGATTGATGAACAATGGATAAGATCTATCGAAAAGATCTTTTATATACTATATTGTTCAGAACAAGAGAAAGTAAACATGTCTATGTACCACTTAGATAGAGAAGATGATCAGTGGGGGACACTGGTTAAAAACACAAATCCAATAGGGGAGATTTAAGTTATGGAGTGGGAATAGTTTAGGGGAACCTTTTTTTAAATAGTTCCCTCATTCAATGTGAATGAAAATGGAGAAGGAATTTATATAGCTGAATCATAAGGAAAATGAATATTTTAGAAGCTATGAGATGAACTTCACAAGACTTTCACGCTACACCTCTAGCTTTTTCATGGACCCTAATGGAAAGGTTGATAGATTATTTGATGTAATATGACCCTATCTATGGAATAATCTTTCCAATTGAGATTATGACAGCTATGAGGTGATATTACAAAGTGTTATGAAGTTTGAACTAGAGTTTGGTTATAAATAGTTGTCTCACAAATAAAATGAAAAGAATGGATCTTTGGATCCAAACTTGGGGAGGAACTTTGATCAATGAAGAGGTGGAAAGAAAGTGCAACTTCTAAAATGTAACAAGTATGGGAAGAAGCATTCAGGTAATTGCTTACTTGGAAGTGGAAAATGTTACAAGTGTGTAAGAGATTGTCATATCGCTCTAAACTACCATAGTGAGGTGAAGCCTAAACTTCTAAGAACAAATGAAAAAGGGAAGATGGTGTAGACTTTTTTTGAAGTCCAATGCTTCAAGTGTGGACATCTTGGATACTTTTTCAATCACTATCCAAATCCGAGGAAAATGGAGTGTAATAATAATAAACATCATCATATATCAAGGGATAAAGGTCATGATTTTTCTATCATGATGGGTGAATTTGAATCTCCAAATGATGTAGTGGAAGTTACTCTCATTGTTCTCTCAAAGCTAGCAAGTACTTTGTTTGATTCTATTTCTATGCATTCCTTTATTTCCTCCAATTTTGTATAGAATATAGAATCAATCCTTGAACTACTAGAAGTATAGTTATCTTTCAATACTTATATAGGGATTATCCAATCATAAATAATGTATAGAAACCCTAGTATTCACTTTGGAAAGAAAAACCGCATCGCTAATCTAGTATTCATTACCATGCTAGAATTTGATATTATACTAGGGATGGACTAGATCTCAAAGTATAATGTTAAAATCAACTGCAAAAGAAAGTAAATTTCAGTAGTCTTGAATGTAAAACCTACAGTTATCTTCAAAGGAGAGATATCTTGACCTGATCATTGTCTATAAACACCTCCCATAGTTTTCTTTTTGGAAATGATCAATGAAGATGAATAAAGAAATGAAAGTATACGAATAGATAATGTCCCCATAATTTAGGAATACATTGTTGTATTTACTAAGGAGTTACCTAGACCTCCCCTGAAAAGAGAGGTAGAGTTCTCTATTGAACTTATTCCTGGATCCGAGACAATATCAAAGATCCTGTATAGAATGGGAAATGTAGAGCTGGAGGAATTAATGAAATATATCCAAGATCTTTTGTAGAAGGGGTTTATCTGGACAAGTGTGTCTCCTTGGGGAGCACCTATTATCTTTGTGAATAATAAGGATGGATCAATGTGGTTATGAAATGATTATAGATAAATTAATAGGATCATAGTAAAGAACAAGTACCCTCTTCCAAGAATTGGTTATTTATTTGACTAGCTTCATGGGACTAAATTCTTCTCCAAGATTGATATTTGATCTGGTTATCATCAATTAAGGGTGAAGAAAGAAGATATTTCAAAACCGCCTTCTAATCAAGATATGATAATTATGAGTCTATTTTTATTCCCTTCATCTTGACTAATACACCTGCTATTTTTTATGGATTTTATAAATAGGATCTTTAAGGACTACCTTGATGGTAGTTTTTATTGATAATATTTTGATATATTCCAAAATTTGTGAGGATCATAAGGATTATCTAAGGGTTGTCTTGAAAAATCAAAGGATATATTATTTGGAAACTTCAGAAAATGTGAATTTTGGTTACAACAAGTTGATTTATTGGGGCACATTATAACCAATTAAGGAATCTCAATTGAACCTACAAAGATAAAGGTTGTGGAAGAGTGGCATCATCCTACAACAGTAACTGAGATTCATAGTTTCCTTGGTTTAGTGGGATATTATAGGAGGTTTGTGGAAAACTTTTCATGAATTTCTAATCCAATAACCAAGTTAAATCAAAAGGGGTAAAGTTTATTGGACAAAGGAGTGTGAAGAAAGTTTCCAAGATCTGAATAAGAGATTGGTTACTGCATTGATGTTAACTCTACCCTCTATCAGAGAAGGATTTGTTATTTTTAATGATGAATATGTAAAAGGGCTTGGGTAATTCCTCATGGAAAATGAAAAGGAGATTTATTATGATTCTCTACAGTTGGATCCTCATGATAAAAACTATACTACACATGACATTGAGCTAGTTGTGGTTGTTTTTTTTCTAAATATATAGATGAACTATCTTTATGGGGAGAAATGTGATATATACACAGACCATCAAAGTTTGAAGTGTATTTTCATGAAAAAAGATTTGAACATGAGACAAAGGAGATGGTTGGAACTTATTATAGACTATGATTGTTTAATTCATTATCATATTGTAATAGTAAACAAAGTAGATGATACATTAAGTAGGAAATAACATGTTGTGTTGAAAATGATAAGGATTCAAGGAGATCCTTTGATCAAATACCTAGTAAAACAGTACATGGGAATAATAAGGGAAGGTACATCATCAACCCTATTATAAATGATTTCTCAACCATAATTACTATATAAGATCAATAAATCTCAAAGAGAAAATCCTTTTTTATAGAAGAATATAGAGGATATAAAGAATACGAAGTTTCATGAGTTCAGTATTGATCAAGATTGAGTACTAAAATTTCATACAAGAATATGTGTTCCATCTATTTTTGAAATAAGGAAGGATCCAATGGATGAAGCTCATAGCTCTACATTATCTATACATCATAGAAGATAAAAAATGTATAGGGACCTTCATGGTAATTATTGGTGGGATAACATAAAAAAGGGATATTTCCTACTATACTATAAGGTTCTTAGTGTGTCACAAAATGAAGGTAGAGTGACAAACTCCTAAAGGGGTACTAAAACCATTTTCTATACTAGCATGTAAGTGGGGAAATATCACTATATAATTTATCATGGGTCTCTAAAAAACAACCAAAGGAAATAATGTGATATGGGTTATAGTGGATCGTCTCAAAAAAACTACCCATTTTATCTCTATTCGGGAAGATTTCTCTCTTGATCAACTTTATAGGATTTAGATGAAGGAGGTAGTAAGGTTTCATGGGGTACCACTTTCTATCATTTTAGACCATGATCCAAGGTTAACAGCAAAATTATAGAGAATTATTCAACATTATCTGAATACTGAATTGAATTTTAGCATGGCATATCACCCACAAAATGATGGTCAGTCTGAAAGGGCTATTCAAACACTTGAGGAAATGTTGAGAACATGCTTAATGGAATTTAAAGGTGAATGGGATCAACGTCTCCTATTAGTTGAGTTCTATTATAATAATATATTCCATTTGAGCATTCAAATGGAACCCTATGAAGCTCTATATGGGAATCGATGTAGAAATCCTACTTGTTGGGACGGAGCTGGTGACAGAAAGATTCTTGGGCCTCATCTTGTGCAAGAGATGACAGAAAAGGTTCAGGTCATCCAAAAACACATAAAGTCTTCTCAGAGTTGGCGGAAGATCTATACTAACAACCATTGAATGGGATTGGAGTTTGATGTTGGAGACAAAGTCTTCCTTTGAATTTCACCTTGGAAGAGAGTTGTGCTATTTGGGAAGACAGGGAATCTCAACCTCAGGTACATTGGCCCCTATGAAATCCTTGATCCCATAAGAGAAGTGGCCTATTGGCTAGAAATTCTATCAAACCTATCTCAAATTCATGATATTTTTCATGTATCTCTCTTAAGGAAGTACATACCTAAACCTTTACATATACTTAATTCTGAACTGGTACAACTAGAATATGACCTATCTTATGAGGAGAAGCCAGTGGAGATATTGGACCGTAGAGAAAAGTTTCTATGCAACAAGACTACTCGCCTCATTAAAGTGTTGTGGAGGAACCAAAAATATGAAGAAGCCACATGGGAACTAGAGGAAACAAGGAGGTAGAAGTTCCCACACCTTTTATCAACTGACATAATGAGATGAAATTTTGAGGATGAAATTTCTTAAGGGGGGAAGAATGTAATGACCTAAACTTTTTGAATAATATTTTTTTCCTGAAAATGTGTATTATTTTGTAACGACCCGAATCTGGAGCCCCTCCACTGGTGCCCCATACCCGGTTCTCCACATGACCTCAAGTGAATTTCCCCAAACTCCAGAGGTTGCCGACTAGCAGTGAGGGCCTTGGTAAGTTATTGGGGAAACTATTCCCTCATTTGGTAAGGTATACAAGGTAAGGAAAACAACAGTCAATAGCGGAAGCAGTAACAACATACATAACTATAACCAAACAGCGGAAGAATAAATATATAACAATGGTGATAATGATGCAGTAGGTACAAGTATCTAAGGAAAGCAGCAAACACAACAACATGCTTAAATACAACTGAACACAAGTACTAAAGCAATAGCAAAATAAAAATAGATAATAAACTCCTCAGCATCGCAAGCCTCGGCTCAGTCCCATGCTCTCCAGCTCCAGTGCAATCAAGAACCTGAAGTAGAAGGGAGTTTTCCCTTATCTATACCTGCAACAACATAGTCTGCTTGGGACCAAAAGAATGGCCCAAACAGGGTGTGAGACAAATTCCCAGTAGGGAACCACCCAAAGATCTGTGCTTAATAGTCAATGAATACATGGAAAGTAAAGTACGGGAACAATAAACAGGAAAATACACAGTAGCTACAATTTATAGTCTAGCATATAACTACACAAGTATAAAACAATCAACAAGTAAAACAAAGGTAACCCCCTGGATAGTTCTCACAGCCTAACCCTTATGGTTCAACCTATAAGTACTAGCAACCCCCTGGGAGGCACACACAGTATCACCCCTCTGGTTCAGCTAAAGAATAGACTCTCTGGGGAATCACTCACCTTCAATTCCCCCCTATAGTCTCGTATCGTACTAAAGGCTCTATGGGGAAGCACTCAACGTCAATTCCCCCTGTGTCCCAAGTTGAGGATCTACAGACTCTCTGGGGAAGCACTCAAATTCAATTCCCCCTGTGGTCTCACATTGTAATTAAAGACACTCTGGAGAAGCCCTTCTGTCCATTCTCCCTATGGTCCACTACTCTAGGTTCTCGCAGCCCTGTGTATAAATAAACATGCATAGCGCGCGTGTATTGTCCAAGTAAACCTCAAGAACTACTTGGCTATCATTCTAAGGCTCAGCAGCATAACAGTACAACAGTTTTACTATCCTAAAACTAGGCATGGCAACTGGAATAACGCCTAATAGGCAAAGAAAGTATAGCAAACAACCAGAGTACATCAAAAACTACTCTATTCACAAAGGTAAACCTCTAATATAGCAATCAAGCAAGAAGACAGTCATTCAAGGTAAAAACAGGAAAACACACAATTCCCATTAAAGGGAATTGGAAAAATTGCATAAAATATTCAAATAATTTCTACAGAAAGGCACAAACCACCTACCTTGATGCTAGGGGATCGATATACTTGATCCATGATGCCTGATTCTCCTCAGAACGGCGTAGATCTAAGAAAACGTACAAAATGATCAACCCACGATAACTTGAAAACGAGGAGGAACCATGGAAAAAGGATAAAGCATAAGATAGAGCTTACCAAGGCAATCCCAATGCAATCGACGGTGGATGGAATGGAGATCGGACGGAGTCAGGGAGGCTCGGGGAAGATTTCTGTCCGTATGGGTCGCTTTCGGACAAAGATCCTGAAGAAGAAGCAAGTTATGTCCGTCAAGCGCAACCCCGATGCGTTTAGTGAAAAAAATAAAAGTAAACAGCGTGTACTTTTAGAGTACACGTCGTGTACTAGGTTTTTCTGTACTCCTCCAAAATCAGCCTCCACGTCACCCCTACACACCGTGTGTGTGGCCCGGACACGGCCAGCACATGGCTTCGAGCGAGAAAAGAGTACAGGGTGTGTACTCAAAAAGTAAACGGTGTGTACTTCAAAAATTTCCAGAAACTCCATTTTTCTTAAAAACTACAGAAAAAAGGAACATACCTGAAATGTAGATCTGGGTTCTTACAAACTTCCCCCCTTAAATAAATTCGTCTCCGAATTTCCCTAACGAGGCGGAGAAGGTGAAACCCCGAACAGCTCCGGCCACTGCGATCGTACATCGGCCTCCCTCTCCCATGCCTCATCTTGTACTCTCCCATACTTCCATAGCACCTGTGCAAGAGGGAAATACCACCCATGGAGAACCTTCTTACTGCGATCGACAATCCTAATGGGATGCTCTTCAAACGATGCATCTGTTTCGAGCTCAACCTCCTCAAGATGAAAGACATGAGACAGGTCTAAAAAGTAACATCGGAGCTGAGAGACGTGGAAGATGTCATGCATGGTGAAATTCGTGGCCTATTGTCTTCTATCGACCGGTCAAGGTTTCGGTGCTCTGCTAATGTGTATAGCAGCACTCGGGTCGAATCCTTGGCGATGATACTTTGTAATAGTCGTTTGTTTTTAGTTAATTGTATTCTGATTGGGGGGTTTGTTTGCAGAGCTTATGAAATAATTTATGTATGATGTTTGATTTAACAAATTGATAAATATTGGGGTGAGTTCGTCATTAGGTAGTTAAGCTTGTGATATCCTTGAGCTTTGCTTTATATTGCATTAAATTAACACCCATGTCACAAGATGATTTTGATCAGAATTCCCAAGTGTTAAAGCTTTAATCCAAGCCGTAACTTAACTTAGGTTTCTAATCATTACCATTAATTGTTTATGGTAGTGTATTTTTGGTTCCAATAATCCATTTAATCCACATATTAAACAAAACATGTCATTAATCCATGACATATAAAGTTCAACATACACAATATTAATTTAAGAACATTCGTCGAGCAAAATCTCTCAATCACTTAACATACATAAATTATAAATCACCCCAATTAAAGATTTACCCATCCATTAAAATGATTACTAAACTGGTTATAATGATTATGGTGATGAATTATAAAGAGAAGAAAAAGAAAGGGACAAGATAAGAGTAGTGCACCGAACACACACACAAACGATGAAGAAAATTAAAAATGGATTTTCGATTGAATGAGGAAGCAGAAGAAGGGAAGGGGATTCAAATGAATTTAAAATATTTTAAGAACATAAATATTAAACTACAGAAGGGGGATTAGAATAAGAGATATTTAATAAATAACTTGCATTAAAACAGAATTACAAAGAAAGAGACTTACAAAATTACAAAAACGAAGAACCCGAAATTAAGTGAAAACAAAGAGAGAAGGAAAGGTCTCTCAAGTGAAAACTTGAGTATGGAAGATCCTCACAAGCCTTTGGAAAGGCCTTGGTCGTGCCAATATGTTCTCCTCTCTTCTGAAATGCAACCCTTTTGAAAGTAGAGGAGGGGATGTATTTATAGCCCAAGGTGGTGGACTGTTTACATTCCAGAAATACCCCTCCACTTGGTTCGAAGATATAGACATCAAGACAGCCGAATCTCGAGTACTCTTATTCTTCAAAATTGTATATAATAAAGTTTTCCAAATAATATCACAATTTGGAGTCATTTGGACTTAAGTATCAAAAGTTATGGCTGGTTGATTAAACAAAGTAAAACTGTCCATTTCAATCCAGTCTTTTTGAAGTCCAGAATGTGAATGGGTTTTTGAATATTAAGATGCCTTCAAATCAGAATGGGTTCTTCAAAAAAGTCGGCCGCCTATATCTCCTATTTTACACTAAAAGATCTCAGATAGATTTTATGCTTAAATCATGAAATATGTCATGCATACTATACTAATTTTAATTCTCGGCCAGAATGGTGGGCTGGACTTCAAAGCTTCATTTGGGCTCCTTGTACTTATATTTGGGCCATGAAATTTTTATCCAAGATGAAATATAGTGTACCCATAATTATTGTGGAGATTTAATGTTTTTGGACTTCTGGATTGAGCCCAGTAAATCAATCTTCAAGGCTGGTCCAGTTTGTTCACAGGTTCTTTGGTCTTGTTTGTGAGGACCATATGACCCTTCAAATGGCAGAATTGGATCATGGTACCTTCTAATGAAATGTTTTATATTGAAAGTAGAATCCTAAAAAACAAGAACAACACAATTTAGATCAGTATAATGATAGTTATTATTAAAACATTAAACTGACTTAATTGGACTACTTCTAAAAATGCTCAAAAATTATACTTAATATTAAAACATTAATATTTCACACAAATTATGAACATTTCATATAAAATCAGTAAATAGGGAATATAATAAGTCATGAAAATATTAATAACATCAACTACCCCACACTTATTTTTGTGCATGTCCTCATGTGCAACAAATATAAAAACATGACAAAATCATTTTTACTCACCAACAGATTTTAAAATTTTGTTTTCTCCAATCAGGGGAGGTTTAGACTATTTCACTCATCCATTTTGAAATCCAAGAAAAGTTGTTACAGAAACAATGTTCCAAAACTAATTCATTTTTTCATGATCAAATTTAGAAATGGAAAATGTGGACACTCAAAACTCACACCTCTCAAGATGATAAAATTTATTTGTGGAGGTTCACTCTTTCACCAACCAAAAGTAAAAATCTTAGAGTTTGAAAAGAGATCTCAGCTTACAATCCCTATCCAAAGTGAAAAAGAGTCAAGAGGTCTTTTTAATGGGTTTTTATGTGGCTATGGGATGGTAGGAATATAATATCCAAGAGAGAGAATAAGAGGGTTAAAATACCAACATAGAAAAAGCAATGCACATTTTTTTTTGAAATAAAACATGGAAGGAAATGAAAACACATATTTACAAGAGAATGATTGTGTGAAGAAAGACACAATAGAGGAAGAAAATATGAAGGTAATGAGAATATAAAATATTTACAAAACACAGAACTTCTCCCAATAAGAATATAATGCAAGTGTTCTCTTTTTTTCTTCTCCTTTTTTTTCTTTGTTTTTTCGAAAGTTGAACTTGGAAAAGATCTCACACTCATAACCCAACCCATGTTTGATCTCCTCACGAAACTAATTTTAATAGTTATAACAAGATCAAAGGTTGAGGAAGAGTGATTTTTGACCTACTCAAGACACAACCCATTTTTTTCATTTTTTTTTTTTGATTTTTTTTTTGATTTTGATTTTTTTTTGAATTTTTTTGAACACTTTTCAATATCATTTGTACAATACATTCCCAAATCCCACTGAATGAAAACCTCTCCCCCACACTGAAATGTATGCTTGTACTCAAGAAGATGATAACTCGTTGAAAATCAATAATAGGGTACCCAAACAATGAAATCCATTCCCCCCCACACTTAAATTTCAAAAAAAAATATGCAATGAAAATCCATGTTGATATTGGGTGGGAAAATGTATTGGGATTGTAATGTGGCTATCAAAGAAAAGGTTTTCATAGGCTCAAAGGGGCTTTCAAAAGGAGGATTAATGTAAGGGAAATTGGAGGCTATTTTCCTATTGTGATTCTCATGTGATTCAGAAAATGCCTCTATCATATTAATGCACACTAAGGCAGGAAATTCAGCTCGAAGGTCCACAAACTCAAGACTCACAAATGGTGGTGAAAAACACACATTTTGAATAGATGGCCATATGTGTCCTTGGCATGAAAGAAAATGTTGTTCCTCACAGTTCGGGAAAATCATTTTCCAAATCAAAAACTGAGCATTCAAAATTTGTTAATTTTGACACAAAATTCTTTATCCAAAGTCATGATGAAAATACAAAATTTTTGAGATGAAAACATGTTTGTTAACTCCCCAAAATGGTTGGACAAAATTTCAAAACTCGATGGTGAGTAAGCATGAATCTTTTTTTTTATTTTTTTAAGTGATTGTGTTTTTTGGTTTTTTTTTTAGTTTTTAAGGTTTTTTTAAAATACACACCCTCACAAGAAAGAAAGAGAAAAAAAGGGTTGGAAAAAAAGTGGTAAAAAAATGAAGGAGAGAAGAATAAGAAGAAGAAAGAGGTAGAGAGATGAATAGATAGAGAGAGAGTTAAAGGTAAGGAGGTGCCCCCTGGTTTGGATTTGGTGGGTTTCCATCTCCATCTAGTGGTGGGTCGGCTAGAGAATTTGGGGATTCGGTGGAAGTCGAGGTGGTTCCAGGATAGTGGGAAGTTACCTGAAAAATAAAAATCATTATTCATATAATGAAAAACTAAAAAGAAATTGAAATTTCATAAAAGTAAAAGAAAACATGGGTTGCCTCCCAAGAAGCGCTGCATTTATTTGTCTACAGTTGGACAGTTACAGTGGACTACCCATAGTCTGATGGTGGCCATCATATTTTCTCAACTCCAGTGTGCTTCCAGAAAAACGTTTTCTTTGGGAGGGCTGATGATTCATTGGATAATTTCTTCCCATCCTTGTTGGTGTGATTTCAATTAAATGGGGGTGGAAAGAGAATATGACTATCCTCCCTTTGGTCTTCAATGTGAGGAATTATTTTATCCACAAAGTGATGATTTTCTATTCTTGGAAATTTAGGAAGATGTCTCAATTCTGATGGTTCATTTATATAAGGATCAGATAACAAAAAACCACAGTATGTGATCCCAATTGTTTTTGACTCATTTATTTCATCACTTACTGATGTAGAGTAATAAGGATCAGTGGAGTCATAATACTGAATAAAATTTTCAATATCCTTTATTTTAATATTGTTCTCCAAAGAATGGTCAATTTCAACCTCACCAGTGATTACTTTATTAATTAGGGTACAAATATCACAAACATCACTACCATCAGGACAATATAAACACATTGGTTCAAGGTTCACTTCACATATAACAGAATTTTCAGAATCATGGATAGGAAAGGATGAATGTGGGATAATCTGATCTGAATCAACAAATGAGCATTATAGTTCATTTTCCTCATTACCATCCATGTTGGAGCATTGGAGGTCAGAGGTGAGATGAGATTCCAAAGATTTTTCAAGATCCTTTAGATCAATGGAGTTTGCATTTGTAATGTCAACGTCAATTTCACCATTAATCACTTGGTTAATGAGGATGCAATATTCACAAACTCCTCTATTAGTAGAACAGGAAGAACATGATGGATTAGGATTCAACACACTCTCAGAGGGAGTTTCAGAAACATGGATAGAGAATACAGATTGATTCTCTAATGGGTATCGCATGGATTGAAAAATATTGAACTTGACCATTTGGTCGCCAAATTCCATGGATAAGATGCCACCGTGGACATCAATTTTGGTTTTAGATGTCATAAGGAATGGTCTTCCTAGAATCAGAGGAGATTTTCAAGAAGTTTTATCACCTTCCATGTCAAGGACATAGAAGTCAGCTGGGAAGATATGATCATTTACTCGAACAAGGACATCCTCAATTATTCCCTCAGGACTGGCTATGCTTCGATTGGCTAACTGAATGACAACACCCGTTGGGTGCAAGGCACCTAGACCAAGGTTGGAGAATATGGATTTGGGCATGACATTAATTGAGCCTCATAGGTCTATGAGTGAATCATCAAATTTGGAACTTCCAATTTGGAATGGAACCGTAAAGGTACCTAGATCTTTACACTTAATGGGTATGGACTGTTGGGTGGAAACATTTTCAAAGGTCCTAAGTTGCCTCTTGTGGTTACACAACTCCTTGAGAAACTTGGCATACTTAGGAATTTGTTTTATGGCATCTAAGAGGGGAATGTTGACTTCAACACGACTAGTGTTTACTTTGGTGAGCACAATATTATCTCAAATCTAGTAGTCATTCCCATGATGGAATTCGACATTATACTAGGGATGGACTGGATCTCAAATTATAATGCTAAGATCAAATGCAGAAGTAAGGAAATCTCAGTAGTCTTGAATGAACGACCTACAATTATCTTCCAAGGAGAGATATCCCAAACTGATCCCTATTTAGAAGTACCTCCTATATCTTTCTTTATGGATTTAATCGGTGATGATGAAGAAGGAAAAGGGAGAATACAAATAGAAGATGTTCCGATTTTTCAGGAATACGTGGATGTATTTCCTGAGGAGTTACCTGGACCTCCCCTAGAAAGAGAGGTAGAGTTCTCCGTTGAACTCGTACCTGGGTCTCAACCGATATCAAAAACTCTGTATAGAATGGCAAATGTGGAGCTAGAAGAGTTAAAGAAACAACTCCAAGACTTGTTGGAGAAGGGGTTTATCCATCCGAGTGTGTCTCCTTGGGGAGCACTAGTTCTCTTTGTGAAGAAGAATTATGGATCAATGCGGCTATGCATTGATTATAGAGAACTGAATGGGATCACAGTGAAGAACAAATACCCTCTTCCAATAATTGATGATTTATTTGACCAACTTTGTGGGGCTCAATTCTTCACCAAGATTGACCTTCGATCTGGTTATCATCAACTGAGGGTGAAGAAGGAAGATATTCCAAAGACTGCCTTTCGATCAAGATATGGGCATTATGATTTTACTATTATGCCCTTCGGCTTGACTAATGCTCCTGCTATTTTCATGGATTTGATGAATATAGTATTTAAGGACTACCTTGATAACTTTGTGGTAGTTTTTATTGATGATATTTTGATATATTCAAAAAGTTGTGAGGAGCATGAAGATCATCTGAGGGTTATTTTGAAAACTCTGCGGAAGGAGAGGCTCTTTGGAAAGTTCAGCAAGTGTGAGTTTTGGTTACAACAAGTGGCTTTCTTGGGGAACATCGTAACCAATGAAGGAATCTTGGTTGACCCTGCAAAGACAATGGTTGTGGAGGAGTGGCCTCAACCCACAACAGTAACTGAGATTCGTAGTTTCCTTGGTTTAGCAGGATATTATAGGAGGTTTTTGAAAAACTTTTCACAGCTTTCTAATCCACTAACCAAGTTGACTCGAAAAGGGGTTAAGTTCATCTGGACAAAGGAATGCGAGGAAAGTTTCCAAGAGCTGAAGAAGAGATTGGTTACTGCACCTGTGTTAACACTACCCTCTATCGGAGAAGGATTCGTTATTTTTAGCGATGCATCTCCGAAAGGGCTTGGGTGTGTTCTCATGAAAAATGACAAGGTAATTGCTTATGCATCTCGACAGTTGAAGATTCATGAGTAGAATTATCCTACGCATGATCTAGAGCTAGCGGCAGTTGTTTTTTCTCTAAAGATATGGAGGCACTATCTTTATGTGGAGAAATGTGATATATACACCGACCACCAAAGTTTAAAGTATATTTTCATGCAAAAAGAATTGAACATGAGACAAAGGATATGGTTGGAGCTTATTAAAGACTATGATTGTTCAATTCATTATCACCATGGAAGAGCAAACAAAGTCGCGGATGCATTAAGCATGAAAGATCCTGTTGTTCTGGCAACAATGAGGATCCTAGGAGATCCCATGATTAAAGATCTAGTAAAACTGGACATGGGAATTGTAAGGGAAGAGACATCATCAACCTTATCCCAAATGATTTCTCAACCTTCATTACTAGAGAAGATCAAGAAGGCTCAAAAAGAAGATCCTTTGTTGCAGGAGAAGTTTGAGACTGTAAAGGATGGGAAGTTCCCTGATTTCAATATTGATCAAGAAGGTGTATTGAAATTTCATACAAGACTATGTGTTCCGTCTATTCTGGAGATAAAGAAATAATTTATGGATTAAGCTCATAGCTCTATTTTCTCTATACATCCGGGAAGCACTAAAATGTATAGAGACCTTCGTAATCATTATTGGTGGGATAACATGAAGAGGGAGATTGTTGATTACACTACAAGGTGCCTAGTGTGTCAGTAAGTAAAGGCAGAACGACAACTTCCTAAGGGGGTATTACAACCACTACCCATACCAGTATGGAAGTGGGATAATATCACCATGGACTTTGTAACTGGTCTCCTGAAAACATCCAAAGGAAACAATGCGATATGGGTTATTGTGGACCGTCTCACCAAGACCTCCCATTTTGTCTCTATTCAGGAAGATTTCTCTCTAGATCAACTTTCCAAGATATATGTAAAGGAAGTGGTGAGGTTGCATGGGGTACCACTATCCATCGTGTCTGATCGTGATCCAAGATTCACATCAAAATTATGGAGAAGTCTTCAACATGATCTGAATACTGAATTGAATTTTAGTACGGCCTATCATCCTCAAACTGATGGCCAATCTGAAAGGACTATTCAGACACTCGAAGACATGCTGAGATTATGATCAATGGAATTTAAAGGTGGATGGGATCAGCACCTCCCATTAGTTGAGTTCTCCTATAACAACGGCTTCCATTCGAGTATTCAGATGGCACCCTATAAAGCTCTATATGGAAAGCGATGTAGAACTCCTACTTGTTGGGATGAAGCTGGTGAGAGAAAGCTTCTTGGGCCTGATCTTGTGCAAGAGATGACAGAACAGGTTCATGCCATCCAACAACACATAAAGGCTGCTCAGAGTCGGCAGAAGAGCTATGCTGACAACCGTCGAAGGGACTTGGAGTTTGGTGTTGGCGACAAATTCGTCCTTCGAATTTCTCCATGGAAGAGAGTCATGCGGTTTGGGAAGAAAGGGAAGCTCATCCCTAGGTACATTGGCCCCTATGAAATCCTTGATCGCATAGGAGTAGTGGCCTATCGTGTAGCACTTCCACCGAACCTAGCTCAAGTTCATGATGTCTTCCATGTATCTCTCTTGAGGAAGTACATACCCGACCCTTCGCATGTACTGAACCCAGAGGTGGTACAACTAGAACATGACCTCTCTTATGAGGAGCAGCCAGTGGAGATCTTGGACCGTAGAGACAAGGTTCTACGAAACAAGACTACCCACCTTGTGAAAGTGTTGTGGAGGAATCATAAATATGAAGAAGCAACTTCGGAGCCTGAGGAAACAATGAATCAAAAGTACCCTCACCTTTTTGACTATGCCTCAAGTATAAAATTTCGGGGATGAAATTTCTTAAGGGGGGAAGAATGTAACGACCCAAACTTTTTAAATAGTATATTAACTTACTCTTAACAATTTAATAGAGATGTTAATGGTTAATGCAGAAAGAGGAGTCGATGGCTTCATCCAGTAGACTCAAACCTTATGAAGCCCACTTATCAGAGCTTGGGAAGGAGGTGGCATCTTTGGGCTTCGCTTTGGACCAAGCCCAAGCCGAACTCCAGCATGTCAAGCTTGAACGGAAATGTCTGCGGGAGAAGTTCAAGTTAGTAGAGAATACTACTAGGGTAATGTTATCTGAGCCTCCTTCAGATTCTCTCACCATAGCACACCTTACACTTAGGTCATATGCTGGTGTTATAAGGGGCTATGTGGTGAGACCGTAACTTCTTTGTGTAATCCTTTGGGATGAATAAATTAAGATTTCTTCCTTTAGTGATGTTTGTGAAATTTCAAGTGTCCGGATAATTTCAGGATGTATTTTATTGATTAATTTTGGAAAAAAAGATATTTTAAAATATTTATTTAAACCTTAAATAATTAATGATGTGTAATGACTTTCAAAAAATGGTCTTCTGCAAAAGTGTTCAGTAAGGAATTTGGAGTCTAATAAGATCAACTTAATTTTTGATGAATAGTAATTTATGAATAGTGATTTTACGCTTAGGATACTAATGTGACCAAATGGATTAGTAATCTCACTTAAAGAAAGTTTTAATATAATTTAGACACCTTGATTAAGTAATGTGATTCAATAAAATGGGTAAATAACAGTTTCATAAATTATTATTCAAGTATTAGTTTTTTCAGGTGAATAGTGTTTTTTAATTAAAAATTTAATTAAAAAAAATTAGAAAATTATTTTTATAAAAATGACTTTATTTTTGAACTCAGAGCATCGATATTATGTTATGGTAATTTTTGGGGATTTTTCTGAAAAAAATGAATTCTCGATGAATAGTGTTTTTACTTAAAAATTAAATTCAAAATATTTAGAAAATTATTTTTATAAAATGGAGTTCATAAATTTAATTAGAGCATCGATATTTTGTTAAGGTGAAATTTTGGGGTTTTTCTAAGAAAGATGAATTTTTCAGTGAATAGTAAAAATGCAGTTTTAGGGTTTCGGTATGTTTAATGACATCATAACTGTGTCATGATGATGTCATGAGATATTTTAAGGGTTGGCCGGCCAAAGGTGATTAATTATTGTATTGTGGGTCCCATGTGGCCTAACTCCATGATAAATTAAATGGGAGAGCACATGGTTTTGAGAAAAGCACTTGTGAGGTGTCCCTTGGCCATTAATGCCTTGTCCCCTCACTTTCTCTATAAATACCCACCCTTTCCTCCTTTATTTTTCACTCCCAACTCTCCCCCAACGAATTTCTGGTCTCCTTACCTCCCAAGGAGTCCTCCCAAGGTTCCCCGAAGCCCTCAAGGTCCAAACCTTTGAGTTTTAAGAGTTACGTTTTAAGGTAAGGGATCCGACCTCTCTCTTTCTTTTCAAGTAATCTTTTTTATGTCATTTCTTTTACACTCCATGTTCTTATGTTGGAGGATGTTCTTATATATTCATATTACTTCCCTTTTCATTTTAATATGATGAGAGACCCCATCTTGCTCTCATCAATTCGTTTTAAGAATGTTTAAGTGACGTCGTTAGGCTGCCGAATTTTTAAGGGGATTCTTTCACCCTTCTCATTCTTTTCAAAATTCTACTTTCCTGTCAAGTCTTTCAAGTTCTTTTTTTTATTATGTTGGGGTATTATCTCTATATCTATCATACTGAACTCTTATTTTCACATGATGAGAGACCCTATTTTATCTTTTCAAATCATTTTGTTGAAGTTTAAGTGACGTCGTTAGGCTGTCGAATTTTCATAAGAGAAATCTAATTTTTGTCTTCCTTCCATGTTTTTCATTTCAAATGGTATGTCCTTCAAATTTCATTACCATGTTCATGTATCCTTCTTGTTCTTTACCTATACTGTTTTATGGGTCATTTTTTAATGTTTGACCCATGTCCCCTCTCCTTTCAATGTTTTCTAAAACCCCGAAACATAGCTGTTATGCTGCAGAATTTTCGTCTCAAAATGCCTCTCTCTTTTCTCAAAATTATTTTATGTTATAAAGTGAATACTCAAAGCTCTTATTTCTACAAGTTTATTCACATATATATCAAAATTTTTTATTTTAAATTCTGGGATTTACATACATGAGACCCACTTTCCCTTTTCGTGGGTTTAAAGTGACATTAAGATCATGTCTTTAAAGCAGTTTTTAAAATGTTATGATTAGGAAATGAAACCCATTTATTTTGTGCTATATGGGTTATTTATGAAATGTTTGATAATGATATATTTGGATCACATGATAATAAATTAAAATTTAAGGGTGCGCCCCAATAGCGCTCCAATGCATTGGGTAATGATGTAACCACTAGAGATAACAATTTTCACAATACCTTGGTGAATAACCTTGGTAATTTTCAAATGACACCTTGGGGATGGACCTTGGTGATATGTTCATGATTGTCTATGTTAAATGATGTAGCCACATATTCAAGTTATTAAAAATGTTATTTTTATTATGAAATGTCTCATGATTCCTTTCTCATGCCTTAAAGTTCCTTTCTTGACCTTATTGAAGTATCTCAAGTTCACATGTAAAATATTTCTCTTGTTTCTCTTACTGGGCCTTCTTCTCACCCCTTCTTTTGATGTATGTCCCCAGGTTATGAGATGCAGTAATGAACCTAGGATGAACTTAAGGAGAATCCTTTCAAGTGTTTAAGAAGAATTTTTTATGTTGTTTTCATGTATTATGTTCTTGGTTTCCAAGACACTAAACCTTAAAGATCCTCAGTGTTGTGTAATGTAATGAAAGTTTATGTTATAAAAAGGAAGGATGCTATAGTTGGTATCAAAGGATGGTTTAGTTATTTGTGGAAATTAGGACATAAAAACTTTAGGAATAACCCTATAGAAAAGTTTAAATATAGGAAAACTTCCTGGTATTTTGGTAAGTACTGAGTAAGTGGTTTATCAAACAAATACATCCCTGTCTGGATATGAGCAGGTAGAGGCGGCTCTGGCACAGATGTACATAGGGGTAAAACCCGAAAACACCACTTTGAGCTAGACTCGAATGGGAACTGGTGCACAATAACGGGCCTTGCTGCACTCTTGGTTACGACACTCCCGGGGGATATGTTTGGTTAATCACAAGCTTTTTATGAATCATTATAAAGGAATTTTAGAGAAGTGTAATTGTCTAAGCATGAAGTCTTAGTTAAAAGATTCATAAATGAAATAAGTTTCTCACTAAGGTTTTATTCTTTTAGAAAATGGCGGGAAATAGGAGGAACAGTGCAGATGGTGACCACAATGCACGATGTGCTGACGGCCCTCCGATGGAAGCTGAAATGGAAACATTCATGCGAATGATGAACCAACTGACTCAAGTTATAAGTAATAACTTGAATCAAGCTGAGAGGCCGATATCACCATGAAGGGAACAACATTCTGTTGAGTCCTTCATTCGTCAACGACCACCAACATTCAGTGGATCTACTAACCCATTGGTTGCAGAACAATGGATAAGCTCCATTGAAAAGATATTTTATGTACTTCATTGTTCGGAACAAGAAAAAGTCACCCTTGTTGTTTACCGCCTAGAGGGAGAAGCTGATCAGTGGTGGTCACTGATCAAAAACATGAAGCCACGAGGAGAGATGGAATCTATGGAGTGGGAAGAGTTCTGGGGAATATTCTTTAATAAGTATTTCCCTAGTTCGATGAGAACGAGAATGGAGAAAGAATTTCTCGAGCTGAAGCAGAAGGAGAATGAATCAGTTGGAACCTACGAGATGAACTTCACAAGGCTTTCCCGTTATACCTCAAGCTTTTTCATGGACCCTAATGGGAAGGTTTATAGATTCTTTGGCGGACTACGACCTCATCTGTGGAAGAATCTAGCCAACAGGGACTATGATAGCTATGAAGAAATAGTTCAAAGTGCTATGAAAGTTGAACTAGAGTTTGGGGAGACACAGTGGTCTCACAAATCTAATGAGAAGAAGAGAACTCTAGAACCAATCCTGGGAAGAAGTTTTGATCAGGAAAGAGGTGGAAAGCATTTGCAACATGCCACATGCAATAAATGTGGGGTGAAGCATTCGGGGAACTGCTTGATCGGAAGTGGTAAGTGCTACAGGTGTAGAAGAGAAGGCCATATTTCTCAGAATTTTCATAATGATGTGAAGCCTCAACTTCCCAACACTAACGACAGAGGAAAGATGGTTCTGGACCTACCTGAAGTCACATGCTTCAAGTGTGGACAGCTTGGGCACTTTTCTAATCAATGTCCAAATCTGAGGGCGGTGGAGGGGAATCACCATCAGCCTCAGCAAAGGACAAGGGAGCAAGGTCATGTTTTTGCTATCACAACAATTGAAGTTGAAGCTCCGAACGATGTGGTAGCAGGTACTCTTGTTGTCCTCTCAAAACTAGAAAATACTTTATTTGATTCTGGTTCTACTCATTCCTTTATTTCCTCCAAGTTTTCAAGGAATATAGAATCAATCCCCGAACTGCTAGAGGTAGAGTTGTTAGTCAAGACTCCAAGGGGGATTATCCTTGCATCAACAGTATTTAGAGACTCTAGTGTTTACTTTGGTGAGAAAAATCTTATCGCAAATCTAGTAGTCATTCCCATGATGGAATTCGACATTATACTAGGGATGGACTGGCTCTCAAAGTATAATGCTAAGATCAAATGCAGAAGTAAGGAAATCTCAGTAATCTTGAATGAATGGCCTACAGTTATCTTCCAAGGAGAGATATCCCGAACTGATCCCTATCTAGAAGCACCTCCTATAGATTTCTTTATGGAGTTAATTGGTGATGATGAAGAAGGAAAAGGGATCATAAAAATAGAATATGTTCCGAATGTTTAGGAATACATGGATGTATTTCCTGAGGAGTTACCTAGACCTCCCCCAGAAAGAGAGGTAGAGTTCTCCATTGAACTCGTACCTGGGTCTCAACCGATATCAAAGACTCTGTATATAATGGAAAATTTGGATCTAGAAGAGTTAAAGAAACAACTCCAAGACTTATTGGAGAAGGGGTTTATCCGTCCGAGTGTGTCTCCTTGGGGAGCACCAGTTCTCTTTGTGAATAAGAAGGATGGATCAATGTGGCTATGAATTGATTATATAGAACTTAATGGGATCACAGTGAAGAACAAATACCCTCCTCCAAGAATTGATGATTTATTTGACCAACTTCGTGGGGATCAATTCTTCTCCAAGATTGACCTTTGATCTGGTTATCATCAACTGAGGGTGAATAAGGAAGATATTCCAAAGACTGCCTTCCGATCAAGATATGGGCATTATGAGTTTACTGTTATGCCCTTCGGCTTGACTAATGCTCCTGCTATTTTCATGGATTTGATGAATAGAGTCTTTAAGTACTACCTTGATAACTTTGTGGTAGTTTTTATTGATGATATTTTGATATATTCAAAAAGTCGTGAGGAGCATGAAGATCATATGAGGGTTATTTTGAAAACTCTATGGAAGGAGAGGCTCTTTGGAAAGTTCAGCAAGTGTGAGTTTTGGTTACAACAAGTGGCTTTCTTGGGGCACATCGTAACCAATGAAGGAATCTCGGTTGACCCTGCAAAGACAATGGTTGTGGAGGAGTGGCCTCAACCCACAACAGTAACTGAGATTCGAAGTTTCCTTGGTTTAGCAGGATATTATAGGAGGTTTGTGAAAAACTTTTCACGGCTTTCTAATCCGCTAACCAAGTTGACTCGAAAAGGGGTTAGGTTCATCTGGACAAAGGAATCCGAGGAAAGTTTCCAAGAGCTAAAGAAGAGATTGGTTACTGCACCTGTGTTAACACTACCCTCTATCGAAGAAGGATTCGTTATTTTTAGCGATGCATCTCTGAAAGGGCTTGGGTGTGTCCTCATGCAAAATGACAAGGTAATTGATTATGCATCTCGACAGTTGAAGATTCATGAGCAGAATTATCCTACGCATGATCTAGATCTAGTGGCAGTTGTTTTTTCTCTAAAGATATGGAGGCACTATCTTTATGGGGAGAAATGTGATATATACACCGACCACCAAATTTTAAAGTATATTTTCATGCATAAAGAATTGAACATGAGACAAAGGAGATGGTTGGAGCTTATTAAAGACTATGATTGTTCAATTCATTATCACCCTGGAAGAGCAAACAAAGTCGTGGATGTGTTAAGCAGGAAAGATCCTATTGTTCTGGCAACAATGAGGATCCTAGGAGATCCCTTGATTAAAGATCTTGTAAAACTGGACATGGGAATTGTAAGGGAAGGGACATCATCAACCTTATCCCAAATGATTTCTCAACCTTCATTACTAGAAAAGATCAAGAAGGCTCAAAAAGAAGATCCTTTACTGCAGGAGAAGTTTGAGACTGTAAAGGATGGGAAGTTCCCTGATTTCAATATTGATCAAGAAGGTGTATTGAAATTTCATACAAGACTATGTGTTCCATCTATTCCGGAGATAAAGAAAGAATTGATGGATGAAGCTCATAGCTCTACTTTCTATATACATCCGGGAAGCACTAAAATGTATAGAGACCTTAGTGATCATTATTGATGGGATAACATGAAGAGGGAGATTTCTGATTACACTACAAGGTTCCTGGTGTGTCAGTAAGTAAAGGCAGAACGACAACTTCCTAAGGGGGTATTACAACCGCTACCCATACCAGTATGGAAGTGGGATAATATCACCATGGACTTTGTAACTGGTCTTGTAACACCCCAAGTAAATAAAGAATATGACATTTTTTATATTTATCCATATTTGTGAATAAAATATTAATATTACTTTAAAGGGGACGCTATGCTCGATGGCGTACCCAATACGCAACAACGTGTTTCTTGGGAATCTTACGTTGCACTCTAATAATAAAATAATATTATTTTAAATGGTAGTTAACGCATAGCCGTTGTAATGGAGGCAATGAACAGAACTAACTAAAAAATTATTATATATGTTTTTCAAATATTTTTACTTTTTACAATAAATGTTAGAGGATTAAAAATGTGAATGAATTCAATTTTTAAGCGTAAACATTCTAATGTTCTTTAGAAGGTCGATTAACCGCCTTTTGATGGCGAACCTCTTTTAAATCCACTTTTTGACAATTTTATGTGTTATATTTTAAAAAATAAAATTCTTCTTTAGAATAGAGACTTAAAAATTTACTTTGTGTAAATTTTTGGTATCTTTCCGATAAAGTTCATTTTTTAATGAATAGTGAAAAATGTTGTATTTTAATTCAAAACCTCTTTTTAATCTAATTTATTTATATGATTAGATTATCTTTTGAATTATTTTTAAAGTAAAATTAGAATATATTTTTACCATTTAATCCAATAGTGGTCATTGGAATTAATTTCACTTTGAAATTGGACTTAAACTAGTGTCAATCTTTTAATAGATATTGTTTCATAAAAACACGCTATTTGTTTTGACAGCAGGAATTAATTATTAAATTAATTAATGCAACTTATATGTTTTGAATTTTGGAAAATAGAAACCATTTTTGAGTTTGGAATATCAAATATAGCTTAGGGTTAATTTTTGGTATTTTTCTGAAAAACTTCAATTTTTGATGAATAGTGAAACCACTAAGTGGTAGTTAAAGAAACTGATTTTTCGTTTAAATGAAACTTTTCCACCTCTGTTCTTTGAATTTAAAAAAATCTGACATACATGTTTGTCATTAGGAATTAAAATGTGGTTCAATGGGATTAAAATAATTTTTTGGTGAATAGTAACTTTTATGTTCTTAATCGCGATTAGAGGTAATTAGTGTAGTTTAAGGTAAAAATAATGTTTTAACAATATGAAATGACCTAGACACATGTCCTACCCTCATTGGATGAGTCGTGGCCAACCAATACAATTCATGGGTCAACTTGGGGACCCCATGGAGCCACTTTGGTTAGAAAATGACATAAATACCTTTTTATTTAATGTTAAAGTAAAAATGACACAAACATGAGATTTTTTACTAAAACAATTTTTACATGGGGTTATACAAGTCATATTTTTTAATATAAATAGTCATTAGAAATATAAAAAGATTTCCTACATCATAGTATTTTTTTTATAATTTTTAGACATTAAATAAATTAAATTATTTATGACATCATGATGATGCAGAGATGACCTCATTATTTAATGATTTAAATAAAATGGAAAGATAATGTAATATCTAAGACCTACACTTGTCCAAAACCTATTTGATGGGGGGATTTCGAACCCTTATCACCTTATCCTCGAAACACATCAATTTGGGACCATTAAAATCCGAAACTCATTCTAAAATAAAGTAACATTTCTTTACTTTCCAAGAGTGTCCCTCCTCTCCTCTTATAAAAGGCCCCCACCTCTACCACCTTACCCACACTTCCAAGGCCTTTGGCTCAGCCAACCCCTGCCCATGTTTCCTCTCCACATCCCTCTATAACTCCTTGAAGCCTCAATTTGGGCAGAAGTATTCCCAAGTAAACCTTTGAGCTCAAATCAAAAGGAGTTACCCAATTTAAAGGTAGTGTCTTCACTTGAGTCCTTTTGTTTTATTTTGCTTCTCCAACCCCCTAAACTCTTTTTATTCATTTATTTTGTAACAAATCAAGTATATTAAATATAATAGGATGTTTTTATAAGAAGTATTAGAGCTAAACTTACACACACCTACATCTAATGGTTAAAGAACATACTGATTCCGTGGATGGAGAATTTCTACCTCACGAAACGATGATTGTTCAATATCCTTCTAACACCTTCAAAGGTGGCCATTAAGATGTCACTATATTTATATATGATATATAATATGTTTATGTTAATATTCTTTAATTTTTATTTATGGAATACCTTTATGGTTTCCATTATGGGTAAACGCGATATCTTCATTTAAGGAAGTGCGGACTACCGCCCCCTCAAAGTGATTTGATTCGTTAATACCATATGTGGTACGTATAAAGGATATATTTAATGATATTATATATGATACCATATTGGAATTAAAATACTATTATATATCATTATGTTTTAATTCCATTAAATATGAAATTGAAATGGAAGTAGCATTCATGCGTACGTACGGCTTACCGTCTCCATGAACGGTACATTTCATTTCTTATCTCAAAATGTTATGTACTATTATAAGTACATATATATAATGGATATATATGTAATATATTACATATAAATGATGGATATCATTCTGGAATTATAACATATATATATATCTCATTTTGTTTTAATTCCATTAATATGACAAAAAAATGAAAGTAGCGTTCATGTGTACGTACGGCCTACCGTCTCCATGAACGGTGCTTTTAATTTTTATCTCCAAATGATATGGAATAGTATAAAATCAATATATACTGGATATATATGATATTTAAAACATCAATACTATTCTGGATATGATGTACCTATAACTACATGGAAAATTATTTTCCAACAAGTTCAATTTTTAACTCATGTACCAAACATCGACAAAAACATCTGATATGAAATCATATTATTAACCAATTATTATGAAATTAAAATATGTGATATGAACTGAATAATAATCTTTATAGTAGGTCCTTAAGCAATTATAAATTGACAAAAGTTTATTATTCAGGAATATAAAGAAATGAAAAAGACAAGTTGGACTTGAGGTAAGGGATCCTACTCCTCTCTTTCTTTTTAAGTACACTCTTTTATGTCATTCCTTTTAAGATCATCTTTCTTATGATTGGGATGTTATTTTATATTAATCCTACTTTAATTATTATTTTCATATGATGATAGACCCAATTTCCTCTCATCAATCCATTTTGGAAGTTTTGAGTGGCGTCGTTAGGCTGCCGAATTTTCGTAAGAGATCTAACCTCTCTCTTTCTTTTTAAGTAATCTCCTTTATGTTACTTATTTTAAGATCCTATTTATTATTATGGGGGATGTTATTTTATATTCCTCTTGCTTTACATTTTATTTTAATATGACGAGAGACCCTATTTGATCTCATCAATCCATTTTTGGAAGTTTTAAGTGGCGTCGTTAGGCTGCCGAGTTTTCGTAAGGGATTTTTCATCTCACTTTTATTCCCATGGGATTTATGCTACATTTTCCACAATTTCCTTTGAGTGGTGTATGTAATTCCCATTATTTTACTCATTGTGTAATATACGTTCATTTATGAGTATTTAAATCAATGTTGTGTTGTATTTCTTTCACGGGGTGTATGTTTCGAAAGATACCCAAGTCGGTAAGGGAACCTTTCACCATCCTCTTTTTAAAAGACTTATTTTGTTATGTCTTTTAATTCACATAATATTATGTTGGGATATGTTCTTATATATCCTTATTGATGTAAATTTTATGTCCAAGTGATGATATACCCTTTTTATCTCTCATCAACTCTTTTTCTGAATTTTGAAGTGACGCCGTTAGGCTGTCGAATTTTTGCAAGGGAACTTCTTAACCCAATTTTGATTATTTGGGATAAACTTGTACTACTTGAATATGTCATTATATGAATATGTGTGAATGTACTCTGATTGTTTTACACTTAATATCCACTTATATTTGGTGTATTCGTTTGTCACACATAATTATGTAATTGATTTATCCTTAATCCAAGGATACCGTCTTTGTATGGGACTTCGTCTCAATCTCCTTTAATTGAGGCATATTTTGTTTTATACAAAACCTTCTTTTATACGGTGTATAAACCCCTTTGACTTTTACATTTATCCAAAAGGAATCTTTTTTATACGAAGCGTTTTACTAAACGACAAAAGGGAATGTTTTTGTCGTACGTATGCGGTGACAACGACTTCTCCGCCGCCGTGACCATTATTTGAGTTTTGGCTTCCTCTACAAGCCATACCTTTTTTTAAAAGAAAAATGAATACCATGTTTTACTTTTCTTTTATTTTTGTATTGAAAATATTTTTCATAATGTTTTTATATCAATTTTTTGTATTGATATCTTGTGATTGAAATGTGGAAATGTTATGTTTCCTTTATGCATGTTTTATGTGATACGATTATGTTGAGGTTCTTGGGCATTATTATGAATACGGGTGGTTCCGTGATAAACTAAGGGTGGGTGAGCCCGATATAGATCTCCAATTAATTGGGTAACACGAAGGGGTTAAACGTTAAGGTTTCTCCGAAGAGATTTAGGGAATATACTGTGATGGGTATTCCAAACATAACCAAGAGGGTTACTCCCTACATAAGAATGTTATGAATGCCTCAAGTTACCTTTATGTCTCATGATTTCTATGATTTATTCATGATTTTATGAGGTATGTTAATGTGCTTATGTTTTATGGGTAAATTATGATTTCATTCTTATGTATACATGTACTCATGTTTCCTTTCCATATTTTTATATCCCTTACTGAGCTTTTTATGCTCATCCCAAGTTTTTGAAATGTTTTTCACAGGTAAAGGGAAGGGTACATGATATGATGATAGTGTCAAGGAAGTGTCAAGAAATAATCCATGTTTTATTTTAAATATGTTTCCGTTGATGGGAAAAATGAATACTATCTTTTATGTAACCACTTTGTTTAAATGTGGAATGTAATGCAAGTTTTATGATCTAATTCTCTAAAACTCTAAACCTGAAAATATCCTCAATGTGTAATCTTGTAATAACTCAATATTAAGTAAGGTTTAAGGATGGGTCCTTATAGTTGGTATCAGAGGTCGGTTTAGATAACTTTAGAGGTTAGGGTATTCTTTAATCATAAGTGACATTACCATAATGGTTAGGATTTCAGAAAGAGTCCTAGTTTTAGATAAAGTGAATGAGTACGTATATCTTAGTGTTTATCTTCCTCATTAGTACATGATGGTTTTGTTGATATACTCACACTGACCTTTTTGGTTTTAGTAAATGGTTGGATCTAGAAGGCACCAAAGTAACAGTGGATGTGAAGGAAATTGTCACAGTTTTTTGAGCAAGGAACTGAATGATATGGGAGATGCAATGAGAACTCTTATGTTTATCCTCAAACAACTATCTGGAGTCATTATTGACCACCTAAACCTTGGTAATTTCTCTAAGGCATCATATATGCGAGAAACAAATCCCTACGGAACTACAGGTAACAATCATAAAGGTAAGTGTGTTCAAAAACCTATGTGTCAAAGATGTGGAAAGAAACACCTAGGAAAATGTTTCAAAGGGACAGAAATATGCTATAGATGTGTAAATGAAGGTCATAAAGCAAGAAACTACCATGGAAAAAGGAATCATCCAGTTTACTCGAGGAAAGGGAAATAAGTTCTTTCTGAGGGATCAATTAAATGTTTTAAATGTGGTGTGCATGGTCATTATGCAAACACATGTCCTATGAAGATTTTTCGTGAATGGGATCACCAAGATCGTACAAATATTTGTTTACCAATACCTAATTCCATTCCGATTGAGGATGAAGAAATTGACAATGACCAATCAAAGGTATGGATTATTTCATAACTTTTGTTTTCCTATTTTGGAATCTTAGGATATGATTTATGATTTTGTTTGTAGGAAAGAATTATTTCAGAATAAGTTGGAAAGGAATGGTTAATGGATCATGAAGAATGTTGAATGAGTAAGAAGTCAACATATAAGGGCTTCAAGAGTTATGGTGAAATTCTTGAGAGTATTAACTCTCTTTTGATGATGGGGTTACATTAGAAGACTTTTTATAGTATGTGTAACCCTGATGTTTAATATATTAAAATTTTATTCAAGGAATAGTTATCTGTTCTTTTGTGGACATAGTTATAAAGAACCATTTGGGTTTATATGATCCTTACTTTTGAGGTAATTATGGGTTACTATATGTTATGATGGAAGTGAAAGGCATGAGATAAAATTGAGGTTAAATTATGTTATGGTTATTTTTGATGATTTTATCTCTTTGGGGAATGATTTGAGAATTATATAGTTTTGGAAAAAGGACAACACGCAGACCGTGTGACAACCCGTCGCTCCAGACAAAGCTGTGGGAATCGAACCCACAACCAAAGTGCAACTGGTATTTATCGCCTATCACTGGACTACGTGAAGTCACTGGTTAGTATGACTTATTCTTTTTAGTTAGGTGACTTTATGAATTAAGAGTAAGTTGATTTTGGGTTATTTATAAAAATGATTAACCTATCATGGAGGGTATGTGATTAGGTTAATTACTTTTCAATACGAGATTTTAGGAGCAACTGATGTTGTTTGGAGATAAATGTTACGATTTAACTTGGAAGAATATGTGACTAAATCCTTCAAATATTTGGGTTTCAATATTAGTTTGGTTTACTTTGAAGAATTTTATGGACAAATTGTTTATCGAATGGTCCTAGTTGAACTCTGGGTTTTGTTGGACAAATTTTGGAGATTAAGAATAGATTTTATTTTTATAAAGGGTTATCCTTTTCTGGATTATCTGATCTTGTTCTAACCTTTTTGGTTTTGGTTTTGGTTAAGGTCTAAAGATATGGGAAGTATATAGTTCTCTTTTTTGGATTAGGTGATTCTATAGAAATTGATTATAGTACTCTTAATGTGAACAAGTCTTCCTAAATACTCGTCTTTTGGAGAAAATATGAGTTTGATTAAGGAATCTAGTAAAAGTTGATAGTCTACATGACAAGTAAGTATGTTTCATTATGACTTAATTAAGCT
The DNA here is from genome assembly GCA_963277665.1 of Viscum album. Taxonomy (NCBI): domain Eukaryota; kingdom Viridiplantae; phylum Streptophyta; class Magnoliopsida; order Santalales; family Viscaceae; genus Viscum; species Viscum album. Next base: position 1,916,580,612 of record OY728155.1, read on the forward strand.
CAAAAATAAATTCCTCAATGAAAAGTAACTTAAAACAAAAATGTTGTCTGTTAACTTTTCCTACTGGGGAATCGAATACCGTTTAACCCATCACAAGTTTGTGATTTTCTTATGGTTAACTTTCTCCTAGACATGTTTACTATCACTCTCCATCAGAACATGACCCTTTGTTTTTTCCTCCATGTCCATATTTTCATACTTGGAATCCTAGTATGGGTTAACTCGGGTGACCTTTGTACTTATCTTTCTTTATTTTAAAGTGATTGTTTTACTGACTCTTGTTCCAATGTGGGATTTTCAATGAAGTTTCTAAGCCCAATTTTAAAATTGCGAGGATGCAATTCCCAAAAGGGGGGAAGGATGTAACACCCCAGGTAAATAAAGAATATGAAATTTTTTATATTTATCCATATTTGTGAATAAAATATTAATATTACTTTAAAGGGGACGCTATGATCGATGGCGTACCCAATACGCAACAACGAGTTTCTTGGGAATCTTACGTTGCACTCTAATAATAAAATAATATTATTTTAAATGGTAGTTAACGCCTAGCCATTGTAATGGCGGGAATGAACATAAATAACTACAAAATGATTATATATGTTTGTCAAATATTTTTACTTTTTACAATAAATGTTAGAGGATTAAAAATGTGAATGAATTCAATTTTTAAGCGTAAACATTCTAATGTTCTTTAGAAGGTCGATTAACCGCCTTTTGATGGCGAACCTCTTTTAAATCCACTTTTTGACAATTTTATGTGTTATATTTGACAAAATAAAATTCTTCTTTAGAATAGATACATCAAAATTTACTTTGTGTAAATTTTTGGTATCTTTCCGATAAAGTTCATTTTTTAATGAATAGTGAAAAATGTTATATTTTAATTCAAAACCTCTTTTTAATCTAATTTTTTTATATGATTAGATTATATTTTTAATTGTTTTTAAAGTAAAATTAGAATATATTTTTACCATTTAATCCAATAGTGGTCATTGGAATTAATTTCACTTTGAAATTGGACTTAAACTAGTGTCAATCTTTTAATAAATATTGTTTCATAAAAACATGCTATTTGTTTTGACAGCGGGAATTAATTATTAAATTAATTAATTCAACTTATATGTTTTGAATTTTGTAAAATATACATCATTTTTGAGTTCAGAATATCAAATATAGCTTAGGGTGAATTTTTGGTATTTTTCTGAAAAACTTCAATTTTTGATGAATAGTGAAACCACTAAGTGGTAGTTAAAGAAACAGATTTTTCGTTTAAATAAAACTTTTCCACCTCTGTGTTTTGAATTTAAAAAAATCTGGCATACATGGTTGTCATTAGGAATTAAAATGTGGTTCAATGGGATTAAAATAATTTTTTGGTGAATAGTAACTTTTATGTTCTTAATCGCGATTAGAGGTAATTAGTGTAGTTTAAGGTAAAAATAATGTTTTAATAATATGAAATGACCTAGACACATGTCCTACCCTCATTGGATGAGTCATGGCCGACCAAGACAATACATGGGTCAACTTGGGGACCCCATGGAGCCACTTTGGTTGGAAAATGACATAAATACCTTTTTATTTAATGTTAAAGTAAAAATGATGCAAACATGAGATGTTTTACTAAAACAATTTACATGGGGTTATACAAGTCATATTTTTGACTATAAATAGTATTTGGAGATTTTATACATCATAGTATTTTTTTTATAATTTTTAGACATTAAATAAATTAAATTATTTATGACATCATGATGATTCAGTGATGACCTCATTATTTAACGATTTAAATAAAATGGAAAGATAATGTAACATATAAGACCTAAACATGTCAAAAACCTATTGGATGGGGGGATTTAGAACCCTTATCACCTTATCCTAGAAACACATCAATTTGGGACCATTAAAATCTGAAACTCATTCTAAAATAAAGTAACATTTCTTTACTTTCCAAGAGTGCCCCTCCTCTCCTCTTATAAAAGGCCCCCACCTCTACCACCTTACCCACACTTCCAAAGCCTTTGGATCGGCCAAACCCTGCCCATTTTTCCTCTCCACATACCTCTCTAACTCCTTGAAGCCTCACTTTGGGCAGAAGTCTTCCCAAGGAATCCTTTGAGCTCAAATCAAAAGGAGTTACCCAATTTAAAGGTAGTGTCTTCACTTGAGTCCTTTTGTTTTATTTTGCTTATCCAACCCCCTAAACTCTTTTTATTCATTTATTTTGTAACAACTATAGTATCTTCAATATACTAGGATGTTTTTATAATAATTATTAGAGCTAAACTTACACACACATACATCTAATGGTTAAAGAACATACTGATTCCGTGGATGGCGAATTTCTGCCTCACAAAACGATGATTGTTCAATATCCTTCTAACACCTTAAAAGGTGGAAATTAAGATGTCACTATATTTATATATGATATATAATATTTTTATGTTAAGCTTCTGTATTTTTCATTTATGGCATACCTTTATGGTTTCCATTATGGGTAAACGCGATATCTTCATTTAAGGAAGTGCGGACTACCGCCCCCTCAAAGTGATTTGATTCGTTAATACCATATGTGGTACGTATAAAGGATATATTTAATGATATTATATATGATATCATACTGTAATTAAGATAATATTATATATAATTATGTTTTAATTACATTAAATATGAAATAGAAATGGAAGTAGCGTTCATGCGTACGTACGGCTTACCGTCTCCATGAACGGTACATTTCATTTCTTATCTCAAAATGTTATGTACTATTATAAGTACATATATATAATGGATATATATGTAATATATTACATCTAAATGATGGATATAATTCTGTAATTATAACATATATATATATATATATATATCTCATTTTTTTTAATTCCATTAATATGACAAAAAAATGAAAGTAGCGTTCATGTGTACGTACGGCCTACCGTCTCCATGAACGGTGCTTTTAATTTTTATCTCCAAATGCTATGTAATAGTATAAAATGAATATATACTGGATATATATGATATTTAAAACATCAATACTATTCTGGATATGATGTACCTATAACTACATGGAAAATTATTTTCCAACAAGTTCAATTTTTAACTCATGTACCAAACATCGACAAAAACGTCTGATATGAACTCATATTATTAACCAATTATTATAACATTAAAATATGTGATATGAACTGAATAATAATCTTTATAGTAGGTTCTTAAGAAATTATAAATTCACCAAAGTTTATTATTCAGGAATATAAAGAAACGAACAAGACAAGTTGGACTTGAGGTAAGGGATCCTACTCCTCTCTTTCTTTTTAAGTACACTCTTTTATATCATTCCTTTTAAGCTCATAATTCTTATGATTGGGATGTTCTTTTATATTAATCCTACTTTAATTCTTATGTTCATATGATTAGAGACCCAATTTCCTCTCATCAATCCATTTTGGAAGTTTTGAGTGGCGTCGTTAGGCTGCCGAATTTTCGTAAGAGATCTAACCCCTCTCTTTCTTTTTAAGTACTCTCCTTTATGTTACTTCTTTTAAGATCCTCTTTGTTATGATGGGGGGTGTTATTTTATATTCCTCTTTCTTTACATTTTATTGTAATATGATGAGAGACCCTATTTGATCTCATCAATCCATTTTTGGAAGTTTTAAGTGGCGTCGTTAGACTGTCGAGTTTTCGTAAGGGATTTTTTATCTCACTTTTATTCCCGTGGGATTTATGATACATTTGCCACAATTTCCTTTGAGTGGTGTATGTACTGCCCATTATTTTACTCATTGTGTAATATAATTTCATTTATGAGTATTTACATCAATGTTGTATTGTCTTTCTTTCATGGGGTGTATGTTTCGAAAGATACCCAAGTCGGTAAGGGAACCTTTCACCCTCCTCTTTTTAAAAGACTTCTTTTGTTATGTCTTTTAATTCACATACTATTATGTTGGGATATGTTCTTATATATCCTTATTTATGTAAATTTTATGTCCAAGTGATGAGATACCCTTTTTATCTCTCATCAACTCTTTTTCTGAATTTTGAAGTGACGCTGTTAGGCTGTCGAATTTTTGCAAGGGAACTTCTTAACCCAATTTTGATTCTTTGGGATAAACTTGTACTCCTTGAATATTTCATTCTATGAATATGTGTGAATGTCCTCTGATTTTTTTACACTTAATATCCACTTATATTTGGTGTATTCGTTTGTCACACATAATTATGTAATTGATTTATCCTTAATCCAAGGATACCGTCTTTGTATGGGACTTCGTCTCAATCTCCTTTCATTGAGGCATATTTTGTTTTATACAAAACCTTATTTTATACGGTGTATAAACCCCTTTTACTTTTACGTTTATCCAAAAGGAATCTTTTTTATATGAAGCGTTTTACTAAACGACAAAAGGGAATGTTTTTGTCGTACGTATGCGGCGACAACGAGTTCTCCCCCGCCATGACCATTATTTGAGTTTCGGCTGCCTCTACAAGCCATACCTTTTTTTTAAAAGAAAAATGAATACCATGTTTTACTTTTCTTTTATTTTGGTATTGAAAATGGTTTTCATAATGTTTTTATATCAATGTGTTGTATTGATATCTTGTGATTGAAATGTGGAAATGTTATGTTTCCTTTATGCATATTTTATGTGATACGATTATGTTGAAGTTCTTGGGAATTATTATGAAGACGGGTGGTTCCATGATAAACTAAGGGCGGGTGAGCCCGATATAGCTCTCCAATGCATTGGGTAACGCGAAGGGGTTAAATGTTAAGGTTTCTCCGAAGAGATTTAGGGAATATACTGTGATGGGTATTCCAAACGTAACCAAGAGGGTTACTCCCTATGTAAGAATGTTATGAATGCCTCAAGTTACCTTTATGTCTTATGATTTCTATGATTTATTCATTATTTTATGAGGTATGTTAATGTGCTTATATTTTATGGGTAAAGTATGATTTCATTCTTATGTATACATGTACTCATGTTTCCTTTCCATATTTTTATATCCCTTATTGAGATTTTTATGCTCATCCCAAGTTTTTGAAATGTTTTTCACAGGTCAAGGGAAGGGTACATGATATGATGATAGTGTCAAGGAAGTGTCAAGAAAGAATCCATGTTTTATTTTAAATATGTTTCCGTTGATAGGAAAAATGAATACTATATTTTATGTAACCACTTTGCTTAAATGTGGAATGTAATGCAAGCTTTATGATCTAATTCTCTAAAACTCTAAACCTGAAAAGATCCTCAATGTGTAATATTATAATAACTCAAGATTAAGTAAGTTTTAAGGCTTGGGCCTTATAGGTCTCCTGAAAACATCCAAAGGAAACAATGCGATATGGGTTATTGTGGACCGTCTCACCAAGACCGCCCATTTTATCTCTATTCGGGAAGATTTCTCTCTAGATCAACTTGCCAAGATATACGTAAAGGAAGTGGTGAGGCTGCATGGGGTACCACTATCCATCGGGTCTGATCGTGATCCAAGATTCACATCAAAATTCTGGAGAAGTCTTCAACATGCTCTGAATACTGAATTGAATTTTAGTATGGCCTATCATCCTCAAACTGGTGGCCAATCTAAAAGGACTATTCAGACACTCGAAGACATGCTGATATTATGCTCAATGGAATTTAAAGGTGGATGGGATCAAAACCTCCCATTAGTTGAGTTCTCCTATAACAATGGATTCCATTCGAGTATTCAGATGGCACCCTATGAAGCTCTATATGGAAAGCGATGTAGAACTCCTACTTATTGGTATGAAGCTGGTGAGAGAAAGCTTCTTGGGCCTGATCTTGTGCAAGAGATGACAGAACAGGTTCATGCCATCCAACAACACATAAAGGCTGCTCAGAGTCGGCAGAAGAGCTATGCTGACAACCGTCAAAGGGACTTGGAGTTTGGTGTTGGCGACAAAGTCTTCCTTCGAATTTCTCCATGGAAGAGAGTCATGTGGTTTGGGAAGAAAGGGAAGCTCAGCCCTAGGTACATTGGCCCCTATGAAATCCTTGATCGCATAGGAGCAGTGGCCTATCGTCTAGCAATTCCACCGAACCTAGCTCAAGTTCATGATGTCTTCCATGTATCTCTCTTGAGGAAGTACATACTCAACCCTTTGCATGTACTGAACCCAGAGGTGGTACAACTGGAACATGACCTCTCTTATGAGGAGCAGCCAGTGGAGATCTTGGACCGTAGAGACAAGGTTCTACGAAACAAGACTACCCACCTTGTGAAAGCGTTGTGGAGGAATCATAAATATGAAGAAGCGACTTGGGAGCCTGAGGAAACAATGAAGAAAAAGTACCCTCACCTTTTCGACTAGGCCTCAAGTATAAAATTTCGGGGACGAAATTTCTTAAGGGGGGAAGAATGTAACGACCCAAACTTTTTAAATAGTATATTAACTTACTCTTAACAATTTAATAGAGATGTTAATGGTTAATGCAGAAAGATGAGTCGATGGCTTCATCCAGTAGACTCGAACCTTATGAAGCCCACTTATCAGAGCTTGGGAAGGAGGTGGCATCTTTGGGCTTCGCTTTGGACCAAGCCCAAGCCAAACTCCAGTGTGTCAAGCTTGAACGGAAACACCTGTGGGAGAAGTTCAAGTTAGTAGAGAATACTACTAGGGAAATGTTATCTGAGCCTCCCTCAGATTCTCTCACCATAGCACACCTTACACTTAGGTCATATGCTGGTGTTATAAGGGGCTATGTGACAAGACCGTAACTTCTTTGTGTAATCCTTTGGGATGAATAAATTAAGATTTCTTCCTTTAGTGATGTTTGTGAAATTTCAAGTGTCCGGATAATTTCAGGATGTATTTTATTGATTAATTTTGGAAAAAAAAGATATTTTAAAATATTTATTTAAACCTTAAATAATTAATGATGTGTAATGATTTTCAAAAAATGGTCTTCTGCAAAGGTTTTCAGTAAGGAATTTGGAGTCTAATAAGATCAACTTAATTTTTGATGAATAGTAATTTATGAATAGTGATTTTACGCTTAGGATTAGTAATGTGACCAAATGGATTAGTAATCTCACTTAAAGAAAGTTTTAATATAATTTAGATACCTTGATTAAGTAATGTGATTCAATAAAATGGGTAAATAACGGTTTCATAAATTATTAGTCAAGTATTAGTTTTTCCAGGTGAATAGTGTTTTTTAATTAAAAATTTAATTAAAAATAATTAGATAATTATTTTTATAAAAAGGAATTTATTTTTGAACTCAGAGCATCGATATTATGTTATGGTAATTTTTGGGGATTTTTCTGAAAAAAATGAATTCTTGATGAATAGTGTTTTTATTTAAAAATTAAATTAAAAATATTTAGAAAATTATTTTTATAAAATGGAGTTCATAAATGTAATTAGAGCATCGATATTTGGTTAAGGTGAAATTTTAGGGTTTTTCTGAGAAAGATGAATTTTTCAGTGAATAGTAAAAATGCAGTTTTAGGGTTTCGGTATGTTTAATGACATCATAACTGTTTCATGATGATGTCATGAGATATTTTAAGGGTTGGCCGGCCAAAGGTGATGAATTATTGTATTGGGGGTCCCATGTGGCCTAACTCCATGATAAATTCCATGGGAGAGCACATGGTTTTGAGAAAAGCACTTGTGAGGTGTCCCTTGGCCATTATTGCCTTGTCCCCTCACTTTCCCTATAAATATCCACCCTTTACTCCTTTAGCTTTCACTCCCAACTCTCCCCCAACGAAGTTATGGTCTCCTTACCTCCCAAGGAGTCCTCCCAAGGTGCCCCCAATCCCTAAAGGTCCAAACCTTTGAGTTTTAAGAGTTACGTTTTAAGGTAAGGGATCTGACCTCTCTCTTTCTTTTCAAGTAATCTTTTTTATGTCATTTCTTTTACACTCCATGTTCTTATGTTGGAGGATGTTCTTATATATTCATATTAATTCCCTTTTCATGTTCATATTATGAGATACCCCATCTTTCTCTCATCAATTCGTTTTAAGAATGTTTAAGTGACGCCGTTAGGCTGCCGAATGTTTAAGGGGATTCTTTCACCCTTCTCATTCTTTTCAAAATTCTACTTTCCTGTCAAGTCTTTCAAGTTCTTTTTTTTATTATATTGGGGTATGATATCTATATCTATCATACTTAACTCTTATTTTCACATGATTAGAGACCCAATTTTATATTTTCAAATCATTTTGTTGAAGTTTAAGTGACGTCGTTAGGCTGCCGAATTTTCATAAGAGAAAACTAATTTTTGTCTTCCTTCCATGTTTTTCATTTCAAATGGTATGTCCTTCAAATTTCATTACCATGTTCATATATCCTTCTTATTCTGTCCCTCTACTGTTTTATGGGTCATTTTTTGAATGTTTTACCCATGTCCCCTCTCCTTTCAATGTTTTCTAAAACCCTGAAACATAGTCGTTATGCTGCAGAATTTTCATCTCAAAATGTATCTCTATTTTCTCAAAATTATTTTATGTTATAAATTGAATACTCAAATCTCTTATTTCTATAAGGGTATTCACATATATATCAAAATTTTCTATTTTAAATTTTGGGATTTACATACATGAGACCTGCTTTCCCTTTCAGTGGGTTTAAAGTGACATTAAGATCATGTCTTTAAAGCAGTTTTTAAAATGTTATGATTATGAAATGAAACCCATTTATTTTGTGCTATATGGGTTATTTATGAAATTTCTGATGATGATATATGTGTCTCACATGAGAATAAAGGCAAATTTAAGGGTGCGCTCCAATGCATTGGGTAATGATGTAACCACTAGAGATTACAATTTTCACGATACCTTGGTGAATAACCTTGGTAATTTTCAAATGACACCTTGGGGATGGACCTTGGTGATATGTTCATGATTGTCTATGTTAAATGATGTATCCACATCTTCAAGTTATGAAAAATTTTATTTTTATTATGAAATGCCTCATGATTCCTTTCTCATTCCTTAAAGTTCCTTTCTTGACCTTATTGAAGTATCTCAAGTTCACATGTAAAATGTTTCTCTTGTTTCCCTTACTGGGCCTTCTGCTCACCCCTTCTTTTGATTTATGTACACAGGTTATGATATGAAGTAATGAACCTAGGATGAACTTAATTATAAGCCTTTCAAGTGTTTAAGAAGAATGTTTTATGTTGTTTTCATGTATTATGTTCCTGGTTTCCAAGACACTAAACCTTAAAGATCCTCAGTGTTGTGTAATGTAATGAAAGTTTATGTTATAAAAAGGCAGGATGCTATAGATTTGGGCCTTGAAATTTTTATCCAAGATGAAATGTAGTGTCCCCTGAATTATTGTGGAGAGTTAATGTTTTTAGACTTCTGGATTGATCCCAGTAAATCAATCTTTAAGGTTGGTCCAGTTTGTTCACAGATTCTTTGGTCTTGTTTGTGAGGACCATATGACCCTTAAAATGGCATAATTGGCTCATGTTACCTTCTAATGAAATGTTTTATATTGAAAGAAGAATCCTAAAAAACAAGAACCACACAATTTGGATCAGTATAGTGATAGTTATTATTAAAACATTAAACTGACTCAATTAGACTACTTCTAAAAATGCTCAAAAATTATACTTAATATTAAAACATTAATATTTCACACAAATTATGCACATTTAATATAAAATCAGTAAAGAGGGAATATAATAAGTTATGAAAATATTAATAACATCACATGGCCCAGTACCTCTGGGGTAGCTGCAACCGATAGGTGACCGGCCCAACTCTCTCCAAAACCTCAAACGGCCCGACTTACCTTGGTGAAAGCTTACCCTATATCTGAATCCTCTTGTGTCCCAATCTCGGTGAGACACACAGGAAAACCTGATCCCTGACCTCGAACTCCAGAGGTCAGCTCCACTGATCAACATAAGAATTCTGTCGAGACTGTGCTGTATCCATCCTCTTCCGAATCAACTCTATCTGCTCTGAAGACTCCTGAACAAGATGAGGTCCCAGTAAAGATGCCTCTCCTGTCTCCAACTAGCATAAGGATGATCGGCATGGTATAATGTACAAAGCCTCGTAAGGTTCCATCTGTATAGTCACCTAAAAACTGTTGTTGTAGGCGAACTCCACCAGAGGAATATGCTTCTCCCAAGAACCTCCAAAGTCTAGAATGCAAGCTCGAATCATATCCTCAAGCACCTGGATCGTGCACTCGACTGGCCATTAGTCTGGAGATGGTATGTTGTACTCAAAAGTACCTGTGTACCCAAGGACTTCTGAAGTCCCTACCAGAACCGAGAAGTAAAGCGTGCATCCCTGTCTGAAACAATAGAGTGTGGAACTCCATGTAGACTAATGATATCTCTGATGTAAAGTCATCCCAGATCATCGACATTGAAGGTCTCCTTGATCAAAAAGAAGTGATCAACCTCCATGATCCTTTCAACGATAACCCAAACAGCATCATTACCTCGAGGTGACCTCGGCAATCCGGTCACGAAGTCTATCGCAACATCATTCCACTTCCACTCCGAAATGGGTAACTGCTGTAAAAGGCCTGTTGGTCACTGATTCTCCACCTTCACCTGCTGACAAGTAGAGAACCTCATGACAAAACCAGAAAAATCCCTCTTCATACTTGGCCACCAGTACTAGCGATGAATATCCCGATACATCTTGGTGACGCCAGGATGAACTGCCCAAACAGAGGAATGAAAATCCCGCATCAGCTCCTCGCGTATGTCTGCTGGCACCCATATGCGTCCCTAGAAATGCAAGGTCTCATCCTCACCCACTATCCATCTAGGAAGAGGGTCCTCTCCTGACACACTCTCCCACAGGACTAAGCCTTCTGAGTCTGATAGCTTCCTCATTCGTACCCGATCAAGTAGTATAGAGGTAACAGCTACAGAAGATATGAAGGTCTATCCATGCCTGTCGTGCACCTCCAGATGCATCTCAGAGAACATAACCATAAGCTGCCACTCACTACTGGCCTCTTGAACTGCCTGAATCTGAGTTCTCCTACTCAACGCATCTGCCACTGCGTTTCCCTTTCCTGGTGTATAGGCAATCTCGAAGTCAAAAAACTGAAGATACTCGACCGACCTGTGCTACCTCTGATTCAGATCACGCTGGGTGAAGATATACTTGAGACTCTTGTGGTCGGTGAAGACCAAAAAGTGGTATCCCAGAAGATAGTGTCTTCAACAGCATAAGGCATGAACAACAGCCACCAACTCTAGATCGTGCATCGGGTAGTTCCTCTCATGTGGCCTCAATTGCCGAGACCTATACGTAACGACTCCATATCCCTGCATAAGCACAGCTCCTATCCCGATACCTGAAGCATCACAATAGATGGTATAGCTCTTGCCTAGATCTGGAAAGACTAGTATCGGTGCTGACTTCAACCTTCCCTTCAGCTCCTGAAAGGCTAACTCACAAGAATCTGACCATAAGAACTTCGCCCCCTTCTTGGTCAGACCTGTCAATGGTGTTGTTAGGTGTGAGAAGTCCTGAATGAAGTGTCTGTAGTATCCAGCTATCCCTAGGAAACTTCGTACCTCAAAAACGTTCTTCGGATGCTCCCAGGAGACTACAGCTCTCACTTTCTCTAGGTCCACAGATACTCCTACCTCTAAGATGACGTGACCCAAGAAGTGAATCGGTTCCATCCAAAAGTGGCACTTCGAGAGTTTAGCATAAAGCCAGTGCTCTCTTAGTGTACTCAGAATGATCTAAAGATGTGTGGAATGGTCGTGTCGAGTGTGATAGTACACCAAGATATTGTCCATGAAGACCACGACAAGGAGTCCAAGTAAGGATGGAACACTCGGTTCATCAGTTCCATGAAAACCGCAGGCACGTTCGTGAGACCGAACGGCATGACTGTATACTCGTATAAAGCATACCTGCTCCTAAAGGCTGTCAGAGGTATATCTGATAGTCTAACGCGCAACTGATGATAACCGGACCTCAATTCGATCTTCAAGAACATCTGGGATCCTCGAAGTTGATCAAAGAGGTCATCGGTCCTCGGCAAGGGATATCGGTTCTTGACCATCAACTGGTTTAGCTTCCGATAATCCACACAAATATGAAGGGTACTATATGCCTTCTTCGCAAATAGGATAGGCGAACCCCAAGGAGAAGTACTGGTTTGGATGAAACCTTTTGCCTACAACTCCTCCAACTGCTTCTTGAGCTCCTGCAACTTAGGTGTATCCATCATATAAAGAGAAATTGACACTGGTGCTGCTCCTGGAACGAGCTCAATAGAAAAGTCTACCTCACGCTCCAGAGGAAAACCCGAAAAGTCCTATGGAAAGACATCCCTGAAACGATCCACCACTGGAGGAAAGTTAAACTGTGAAGTCCCATAGTCATCCAGATAAATACTAGAAATCTGGGCCATCACCCTTCCTAGCCCATGATGCTCGAGTCCTGCTCGACTCACCTGAACATCCCATTCACCTCTATGAAGAAAATATTCACCCTCTGGTGAAATGAAACTCACTCTGCGGTGATAATAGTCGACGGCTGCCTAGAAGAGAACCAAACATTCCATCCCAAGGACGAAATCATAGCCTGTCATCTCTAGGACATAGAGATCCCATAAGAAACGATGCCCTGCAACCTCGAGAGGGAACTCTCTACATTGGCGTACACTAGATGTCCTCGTCCCCAAAGGTGTGTCTAGTGTCAATGAGTTGGCAAAAGAAAAGACCCAGAGCCCAAGGCTTTCCACAACAGAAACAGAGATAAATCAATGTGTGGCACCAGTATCAAAAAGAGCTGAAGATAAAATTGAGGCTACTAAAATCGTACCTCGAACTGTAGAAGGTCTGGGATCCTGCTCCTGATAGGTCTGCTCTACCGCAAAAGTCTGGCATGCCCCGCAACCCTGTGACCCTGCGTGACCACTCTGAGCTGAACCTGCCTATTGGCGCTGAGGGACTGGTGACTGACTACCATGGCCTCGACCTCCGCCTCGGCCCGAACGGCCTAAAGAACTCCAGTTCCCCGACTGGTGAGAAACTGGTGGTGCCGCTCCTGAATGAGGATTCATGGAAGAACCCCCATCACCAGCAATTGGTGAGAAAACCTAGTAAAAATGTTGAAGGTGGCCCATATTTCCACAGGATCAAAACTCCACTGGGTCCCTCTGGCACTGCGGCCTCGTGTGCCCTGCCCTTCCACACTGGTAGCATACGACCTGGACACCTAAAGATGTATCTCGCCTCCTCGGATCACCATGCGTAGGCTCCCTATGGCGCTTCATGCTGTCAACTAGAAGAACACTAGCTCTGGGAGCAGAACCACCCTGGATCGCAGCTCTAGAGTCTCTCATATTGTGCTCCGCAATCAGTGCCTGTTTGATGATGGAAGTGATGGAAGTCAACTGGAATATATTCACCTGCGAGCGGATCTCCCGCCTGAGACCATCCTCAAACTTCCTTGCTAAGAACACCCCGCTTCCATCCCGGAGGGGTGTGAAGTGCTGCAGCTCGGTGAAACGAGAGGAATACTCCATGACAGAAAGAGTACCCTGCTCTAGACTCATGAACTCCTGGGATCGATCGGCCCTCAGGGTCTCCTGGTAGAAGTAGTCATAGAACACGCACTGGAACTCATCCCAAGCCATAACCTACTGATGACCCGCCTGTGAGATCACGTCCCACCACCTATTGGTGGAGTCTCGGAGCATGTAGGTAGCGAGCTTGACCCGCCTCTCTGGAGGCGTCTCCAGATGATCGAAGATAGTCAGCATGGCTTCTAGCCATGAATCTGCAGCCTATGGTCCTCCTTCCCCCGAGAAAGTATGAGGATGTTGCTGTTGGAAAACCCGCATCAAGTCTGCCATAGTCGTGTCAGGAGGAGGTACTCCCTGAAGGGTATGGATCATCCTCATAAATCCTTCCCGAAACTATTCATCATCTCATGTAACAGGTATAACTGTTGGTTCCAAGGCTGGCACAGTAGGAGGATCTGCAGGAGGTCCCTGATCGGCTATATCCGGCGTCTGATCACAGCCTGACAACTGACGTACAACCGGAGTAAGTCTCGGAGGAATAGCTTTGAAAAATCAAAAGCACACCTTAAAATAGGAAAACACAGACAGAGAACACAAGAGTAAAAAAAGGGAACAGGGGAAGGAAAACACACAAGTTTACAAAACACAACTATATAACATGTATAAAAACTACATGGTGTGTCTTATTAAGCCACTAACATGGGCGTGTAACCCTTCCATACAGGTCGTGTAACACCTCAAACTACACGGCATGTTGACCCCACACACGGCATGTACTTGAAAACTATTCCCCTGCCCGAGTATCTTTACACGGCTAACCCACACGGTCCGACTTGACCCGAGACTACACGGTGTGTTCCCTAGGGACATGGAGTGTACTAGACATGGTCTCGGCGGTCCATGTTGTTGGTTACATGGCCATATTCACGGTTGGAACGTACACGGCATGTTCCGAACAAACACGGTGTGTATAGAAGAAGGTGACATTGTCCCGTGTTGTTCGTGAAACAGTCGGGTACCTGAACAAGACTACACGGCGTGTTCCAAAAACAACACGGAGTGTATAAGAGAAGGTAATGCTGAACCATGTTGTTCGTGACATGGCCGGGTACCTGGATAGGACTACACGGCGTGTTTCTTTTCAACACGGCTTGTTCTACTCGAGCTCCCCTGACCCGTGTTTCTAGAGACATGGCCGGGTACACGGCTCCGAACTACACGGCGTGTACCTACTGTACACACCGTGTTCCTGAAGTTTAATTCTAAAACACTATGTTCCTACACACACAGTCAGTAACACGGCCTGAAAACTACACGGCGTGTAACCAGAAAGTACACACCGTGTATTCTGGGTTTTTCTGGGCAGTAGCTCAGAAACTGCACAAAAGCCCAGAAACACTGAAAACAAAGAAAAGAGGTTCCAAATTCTAATTCGTGAGGGTCCACACTCCCCGCGAATCAAAACTTGGCATCTCCTACAGTCATAGACAAGAGAAAACAGGATCATGATCCACCAATTTCTGATTCAAGAGGGCCCATAACACCTCAAGAATCAAAATTTGGCATTCATTTAAGCAAGGTAAGAAACAAACAATCCTCTAATAAGGCAGAAGAGATTCTATCAATAATATATCACAACATCATGCATAATCTACAAAAAGTCTATCACAACAGCATGAAATCGATAATGCATCCTAGATTCCATGGCAAGAATGCCTGGCATGTGATTTCTACAAGTGCCTACATGATGCATGAGATGACATACCCTCATCTCATTAGGTTGTGATATAAATAGAACCACAATCGTCAAGAAAATAACAACACAAAACATGTGAATCACTCTAGGTGAAATCATATCAACTGTAAAATCTCAAAACCAGGAAACTGTAATTAACGGGGTAGTATGGCTTTTCCCTGTACACGGGTTAGCTACTTCTGAGCACAGATTAATACCAAGTACTGAATCCATCTTATCCCTGGATAAAGTCTCCAAACAGTAAAGCAAGATAAAATAACCCTTCTGATACCACTTTGTAATGACCCGAATCCAGAGCCCCTCCCTGGTGCCCCATACCTGGTTCGCCACATGACCTCAAGCGCATTTCCCCAAATGCCAGAGGTTGTCGACTAGCAGTGAGGGCCTTGGTAAGTTATTGGGGAAACTATGCCCTCATTTGGTAAGGTATACAAGGTAAGGAAAACAACACTCAATAGCATAAGTAGTAAAAACATACATAACTGTAACCAAATAGTGGAAGAATAAATATATAACAATGATGATAATGATGCAGTAGGTACAAGTATCTAAGGAAATCAGAAAACACAACAACATGCTGAAATACAACTGAACACAAGTACTAAAGCAACAGCAAAAGAAAAAAAGATGAGCAACTCCTCAGCATCATAAGCCTCGGCTCGGTCCCATGCTCTCCAGCTCCAGTGCAATCAAGAACCTGAAGTAGAAGGGAACTTTCCCTTATCTATACCTGTAACAATATAGTCTATTTGGGCCCAAAATCATGGCCCAAACAGGGTGTGAGACAAATTCCCAGTAGGCAACCACCCAAAGATTTGTTCCTAAAAGTCAATGAATACATGGAAAGTAAAGTACAGGAACATTAAATAGGAAAATACACAGTAGCTACAATTTACAGTCTAGCATATAACTACACAAGTATAAAACAATCAACAAGTAAAAAAAAGGTAACCCCCTGGGTAGTTCTCACAGCCTAACCCTTATGGTTCAACCTATAAGTACCAGCAACCCCCTGGGAGGCACACACAGTCTCACCCCTCTGGTTCAGCTAAATAATAGACTCTCTGGAAAAGCACTCACCGTCAATTCCCCCTAGAGTCTCGTATTGTACTAAAGGCTCTTTGGGGAAGCACTCAACGTCAATTCCCCCTGTGGCCCACGTCGAGGATCTACATACTCTCTAGGGAAGCACTCAATGTCAATTCCCTCTGTGGTCTCGCATCGTAATTAAAGACACTCTGGAGAATCCCTTTCATCCATTCTCCCTATGGTCCACTACACTAGGTTCTCGCAGCCCTGTGTATAAATAAACATGTATAGTGCGCGTGTATCACCCAAGTAAACCTCAAGAACTACTTGGCTATGATTCTAAGGCTTAGCAGCATAACAGTACAATAGTTCCACTATCCTACAACTAGGCATGGCAACTGGCATAACGCCTAACAGGAAAAGCAAGTACATCAAACAACCAAAGTACAGCAAAAACTACTCTATTCACAAAGGTAAACCTCTACTATAGCAATCAAGAAAGCAGGCAATCATTCAAGGGTAAAACAGGAAAACGCACAATTCCCATTCAAGGGAATCGGAGAAATTGCACAAAATATTCAAAGACTTTCTATAGAAAGGCACAAACCACCTACATTGATTCTAGGGGATCGATATACTTGAACCACGATGCCTGATTCTCCTTAGAACGGTGTAGATCTAAGAAAACGTACAAAACACTCAACCCATGATAACTTGAAAACGAGGAGGAACCATGGAACAAGGATAAAGAAGAATATAGAGCTTATCGAGGTGATCCCAATGCAATCGACGGCGGCTGGAACGGAGATCGGATGGAGTCACGGAGGCTCAGGGAAGATTTTTGGCCATACGGGTCGCTCTTGGACGAAGATCCTGAAGAAGAAGCAAGTTCTGTTAGTCAGGTGTGACCTCGGTGCGTTTAGTGAAAAAAATAAAATTACACGGCGTGTAATTTTAGAGTACATGGCATGTACTAGGTTTTTCCATACTCCGCCAAAATCGGCCTCCATGTCACCCCTACACACCGTGTGTGTGGCCCGGACACGGCCAGCACATGGCTTCGAACGGGAAAAGAGTACACGGCGTGTACTTCAAAAATTTCCAGAAACTCCATTTTTCTTAAAAACTCCAAAAAAGGGAACGTACCTAAAACGAAGATCCGGGTTCTTACATATTTTATTTTGTACTCAACATAAATATATATATTTAATAATTAAGTGAGTATATTTTGAAATGTGACCATCAAGTTTTGACTGTTATATGATTGTTGTTCAATATGACCATTGGAAACTATACTCTTAAAAATTATTTTATCATTATAATTATTATTTATAAGTAGAAATGAAAAAGGAAAATTAATGTAGAAAGAAGAGTTGATGGCCTCATCTAGTAGATTCATGCCATACGAAGCTCATTTTTCAGATCTGGGTAAGTAGGTAGTATCACTATTCTTTTTTCTTTACCAAGCTCAATTTGAGCTTCAATATGTTAAGCTTGAATGAAATCACCTATGGGAGAAGTTCAAGTTAGTGGAAATTACCACTTAGACAATGTTGTATGAGTCATCCTGAGGGTCTATCACCATCGCACACCTTACCCTTAGGTCTTATACGGTTGTTATAAGGGGTTATGTTTCAAGGTCCCAGTTACTTAAAATTAAATCCCTTTGTTTAAATAAAATTTTTATTTCGTCATTTCCATTTTAAGAATAGTTTTTCTTAAAAATTGAGATTGAGTTTGATAAATTGATTTTTCAGGAAAAAAATATAATTTTCAGATAGATGTAAACTATTACATTAAACTAAGGTTTTATTAATAATTTTTATTATAATTAAATAGTGTTATAAAAATACCCATTTTAATTTTAAATTATAAAATGATTTATTTTTTTCAAATGTCAGAAATTTTACAATGCATTTTTTGTCCGTTATTATTTTTATTAAATAAGTATTTTTATAGTTAAAAGTTAAATTTATCATATTTATAGAATTATTATGATAAAATAAATTTCATTTTTTAAATCATAACTTTGATATTAGGTTAGGGTGAATTTATGAAAATTTTATAAAATACTTTAGTTTTTCATGAATAGTAAAAATACAGTTTGAGTTTTTTCGGTGTGTTTAATGACATCATAAATATATCATAATAATTTAATGAGTAATATAAAATGATATTCGTTTATTTTGGATTAAAATTTGATAATAGTTGTACCAAGTGGCCAATACCCTGGGAAAATACCATGGGTAAGCCCATGGTTTTGCAAATACCACTATCGAGGTGTCCAAGGAAATTAATAAAAAACTCCTTCACTTTTTCTATAAATACCCACCCATTTATTCATTTTATTTTATTAAAAATTCTTCCTCCACAAATATCTAGTAATTTTACCGTCCAACTAGTCCTTCCAAGGTGTCTTAAATCTCCCAAGGTCCCGATCCCCATGTTTTAGAAGTCACTCTTCTAGGTAAGGGAAATCTCAACTTCTCTTTTCCATTCAAGTTCTCTTTTTATGTGGTATGTATTTGAAAATTCCATACCATATTCTTCTATAAATTTTATTATATCCCTTTACTGTATTAGAATTGTTATTTTAATGGGATTCCCTTTTCCCCTCTCTTTTTAATGTTTTCTAAAACCATGTTTTATATTTTTTATGCTGTGAAATTTTCTTCTCAAAATTTCTCTCTTTTTCTCAAAAAATTATATTATTTTATTTTGTGAATAAAAAAACATCTTTATCATATATGGGTATTCACCTATATGTCAAAATTATCTATTTTATTTTGGTAATAACATTCATGAAACCCACTTTCCATTTTCGTGGGTTTAAAATGATATTAAGATGTTGTTTTTAAAGCACTTTCCAAAATGCTTTGATTTTGATATGAAACTCATTTCTTTTAATCTCCAAGGGTTATTTATTAAATGATTTATTATGATCTATGTGGATCAAATTAATTAATACATATGAATGTTTCACCCTGATAGTGCTTCAATTCTTTGGGTAAATAATTTAATCTCTAGAGATGAAATGTATTAGGATACCTTAGTGTATAACCTTGGTAATTTTTATGAAATCTTGGTGAAAACCCTTAGTGATATTCTTATCAATGTATAAAATAAATATTTTAGCCGCATTTCTAAGTTATGATTCATGTTATTTTATTTATTATATTCCTCATGATCTCTTTTTCATGCTATAATGATATTCCTCAAGTTCTTATCAATATTTCTCAATATCACATGTAAACTATTTCACTTGTTTTCCCTTAATGGGTATTATGCTCACCCTTTCCTTGGATTTATGTTCTCAAGTTATTATATGTAATAAATTTACTTAGTATGAACCTTGAATAAGTCTTTCAAGTAAAATAGAAGAATTTATTTTAAGTTCCATGTATTATGTACCATTTTCTCAAGAAACTAAATTTTAAAAGATCCTATGTTTGTACAATGTAATGAAAAGTTGTGTAATAAAAAGACGGTATTCCATAAAAAATGCCCAAAGGAAAAGGTAGGGTGTGAGCTCAAAATACCAGTAGGTTCTCACCAAGTGTTAAATAATAAAATTCCATAATAAATAAACCAAATCATTCTTTTAATTTTAAATAATACAAGGCATGGTGATACAATTTCCTAATTAAAAAAAACATGATTTTCATTTTAGAATGGTGGAAAACATTTCAAAAAATTTCTTAAGTAAACATTTTATATAAAACAATTTATATAAATCACTATTCATGAGTAAAGCAGTTTCACAATCAACGGAATTTATAATCAAAACAATTACAATAAGCACCATGGTCATCTACCCTACGGTATGATATTTTCTAATTATAGGATCCTCACACTATCATATCATTGATCATGGTATATGTGTACAAATTTCCCTCAGGATTGGGAAAAATAAGACTCATCAATATTCTCTTTATAATATGATCTTCCTAACTATATTTTTGTTAGAGTTTCCATCATCAATCCGTTTCTAGGGAATTATCATCCTAGCATGTATGTCCCAAATAACCCACTAAATACCCATTCTCACATGTGCTCAATCAATCAATAAAAAAAGTGGAAATCATTTCATTTCAAATCAATCATCATTCACAATTAAATTTACCAATTTCCCTTTTGAAAATGCCAATTCGCATTCAAAACCAAAGCATGGGTTTTTAATCAATTCATTCCTTTTCAAAATAAGATCAATTATAGGTTTTTATCAATTCAATTTAATCTATTTTTATAAAATCAATCCTCAAACCATTTCACAATTTTATTCAATTTCAAAATACACCCCAATTTCCAATTCCATTGGAATTGGGGTTTTCCTACAAAATCCATACTAATTCAATTTCCAATTCCAATTTTCATCGAATTGGGTTTTCATAATTCAATTAAAAGAAATTTAAATAAAATCAAGAAAATTAATGTTTAATTATATGGAGAAATTAAAACAATACCACTAATTTTATTCATTTATTCATAACTTTTTTTCTACTCCCTTTAGTAATTTTCATGTAAAAGTGCATAATTGATGTGAAATACCCGTGTTTTAATACTAAATATAATTTTTTAGATTTATTTGAATTAATCTAATCAATTTAGTTTACTGTTTTAATTATAACTATCATCATATTTATCCAAATTGTATAATTCTTCTTTTTTATGTTTCCTTATTAAATTTTATATAAATCGTTAGACTGGATTTTTGGTCAATTCGGCCATTTGAAGGGCCATATAGTCCACACAAGAAGTCCCAAAGAATCTATGAAGAAACTGAACAATCCATGATGATTGAATTTATAGGCTCAATACAAAGGCCCAAATTTGATTAAACTTCATAATAGGTTCTTGATTACCTAAAAGAATCATGGATAAAAATTTGAAGTCCCAACTCCAAAAAAAGGGTCCCAAGGAATGATTTGAAATCCAGCCTAGCATTCTTTCTGGGAAATAAAACCAGCACAGATTTTTTAACTTTTCTCCTGATATAGACATCCATTCAAGCTGATATTTTACAGTGTGAAATACAATATATATTTTTCCTACTTTTTATAATAAATTTTTCATATTTTAGGGAATATTCCTATTCAAAAACCCATTCACATTATAGCCTTCGAAAAATTATGGATTGAAATGGATAGATTAAAATTGTTTATTCAAACTACCATAACATTGGATCCTTAAGTTCAATGACCACCAAATTTTTAGGGTATACTTTAAAAATTCATATATAAAACTTTTAAGAATAATATTTCTCCATATTTTTCTATCTAGAGTATCAAATTTGAGATCCAAGTGGAGGGTAATATTTGGAAAGAAAATAGTCCACCTCCTTGGGATATAAATACATTCTCCTCTTCTCCTTGCAAAGGGTTATAATTTCAACACTTAAGTAGGATGTTTGGAATAAATATGGCCTTTACAAGGTCCTATTAGGACTTTCCTTGATCTTGTTTCAACAATAGATACCTATCCTCAACTTTCCTTTTCTTGTTTATTTCCGGTTGTTTTTATTTGTAATCATGTAAGTGTGTTTTCATTTCAATGGAATTTTAATGAATTTTTCTTATTCTTAATATCTTATTTTCATACAATTTATATTTAATAATATTAATAGTTTTAAAATAGTTTAATTAAATCAAAATAAACCCTTTCTTATTTTGTATTTTAATTCAGTCCAAATTTTGTATTTAACTTTCTTCACCACACGTGTGTGTGTTCATCACGCAACTCTTTTCTTATCCCATTATTTTTGTTCTATTTATAATTAATCGTCATAAACATATTAAACCTAAGTAATAACCATATAAATGGATGAGTAAATCTCTCATTTGGGTGAGTCATAATTTTGTGATTATAAGCGATTGAAATATTTTGTTCGATTAATATTCATTAAATTAATATTGTGTATGTTGAACTTAAAATCTCATGGATTACTGACATGTTTTGTTTAAAAAGTGGTTTCTATGGATTATTGGAACCATAAATACACTATCATAAACAATTTTTTATTGATATTAGAACCCTAAGTTAAGTTTAAGGCTTGGATTAAAGCCTCGACACTTGGGAATTCCGATCAAAATCATCTTGTGAAGTGGGTGTTAATTTAATGCAATATAAAGCAAAGCTCAAGGATATCATAATATTACATCCCCATTGTTGAACTCATCCAAATATTTATCAAATATTTAAATCAAAAATCATCCACCAACATTTTCATTTAATCTCTTCAAACAAACCCCCCATTAAAAAGACAAATAAATTAAAAAACAATAGACTCTAAAATTTGAACCATCACCAAGGATTCGATCCGAGTGCCTCTATACATATTATCAGAGCACTAGAACCTTGAACGGTCGATAGGAAACAATTGTCCGCACTTCAAATGGATCTATTTTTGGGTATGGTGCATTAAGTAGTTAGTAGATTTTATTTTTTTAAAAAAAATAAAATCAATAAAAAAACCAAGAAAAATCAGGAAAAAAACACAAAGAAAAACTTGGCTTCCTCATAAAAATCATAAACGAAAAAACTAAAAAGAAAACCCTACATTACTCATCCTTAAAAACATATCTGAATGACCCATAGCCTCCCAAACAATCCCTCAGATCTGTTTGACCCTAAAATAGAGTGAACTCTTCTCCAACTTAGGAGAAACATTAGGGATAATCAAATCACTTAAGAGATAGTCAGTGTCCAACCAATTGAACTAGATATGGACAATCATAGGGAATAAACTCTTAAAGAAATAAATTCCCCTGATATGAATTACCAACCCATGGTATTCAATATCCAAATATTGAGGCTTATTTTGAACTCAAATTGGTTTTGATTCATCTTCTACCTCATTTCCATGGGATAGCCGGTGAGGATCCACATCTTCATCTCAAAGAGTTCCAAGTGGTGTGCTCTACCATGAAGCCTCAAGGGGTTTCTGAAGAACAAATAAAACTTTGAGCATTCCCTTTATCCTTAGATAACTCCACCAAGTCATGGGTCTACTACCTCCCTCTTGGTTACATAACCACATGGAATGACATGAAGTGACTCTTCTTAGAGAAATTTTTTCATACTTCTCTTACTGCATATATCTGAAAATAAATAAGTGGTATCCATCAATTCCCTAATGAATCACTTCATGAGTACTGGGAGATGTTCAAAAAACTTTTGGTAATCTTAACACACCACCAAATCCCTGACCAACTCTTGATCCAATACTTCTATGAGGGGTTATTGGATATAGAGATAACTGTCATTGATTCTGCAAGTGGTGGTGATCTTGTTGATAAAACTCTTGTAGCTGCATAAGATCTCATAAGTAATATGGATGAAAACACATTGTAATTCAATACTCAAGCACATGATCAAGTCAAACAACTCCAAGAAAATCAATCCATAGAGCCCAACAAGATGACCGAGTGGATGAGTGAACTTACAGGTCTTGTGAGACAACTAGTTGTGGCTACCAAAGCACCAACCTCATCTTCTCCACAATATATGTTCTCTAGACCTATCAAAAACTATGGAATCTATAGATCACTAGATTATACAATAAAAACATGTCCACAACTTCAATATGATCCATCTGATTCATCCGGACCAATGGAGCTCAATGCAGTATATGCTCAAAGGAACACCAACCCTCAAAAATCAGGTCAGTTCATTAGAAACTTCATCCAATCACACTATAAGCCATTCTCTTCTACCTATAACCCAGGATTGAGGTATATTAATCCCATATCTAATCCCCCTCAATTCCCTCCTTAAAACCCAAACCAATTCCAATATGATCAAGGTGTTGGTAACTTCCAACAACCTTACCCTTTTGTTCCTAAACCTAAAAGGATTGATCCTCCTCTTGCTCCTCCTAGATTCCACTATCCTAATGAGCCTTCCCAATTCCCAACCCAATATAATCACTTTCCCAAGAACCAAAATCAAGGTAATCCCAATATGGGACACGCCTCCTCTTCTAAGAAACCATAGAAAATATTTGGGGATGATCTTTCCATCTTCACCCATTCTAGACTTAAAAACATTAAAACCCAAATTGGTCAACTTGCATCCCACCTTAACTAGTAGAAACCATCCAATTCTTCCCAACTCCCAACTCAACTGTTTCCCAACCCCAAGGGTAATATAAGTGCAATTTCACTTATATCGGGAAAAATAATTTCCAATCCTCATGATGGATCCTCAAAATAACCTTTGAATGTTGATATTGAAAATGAAAAGAAAAAGAAACCAGAAAAGTAACTTGAAGCCACTCCCTCACCTCCTTACATTCCTCTAAAAAACCCAATTCCTTTTTTCTCAATCCTTCTCTAAGACAAGGAAGTCCTTTTAACCCAATCCTAAAATACTCGTCATGTTTAGACATGTTGAAGTGAAAATTACCCTCTTAGATGCCATCAAAAAAATTCCTAAGTATGCCAAGTTTATTAAGGATTTATGAACCCATAAGAGGAAACTTAAGACCTTTGGGAATGCTTCTACCCAGAAGTCCATACCCATAAAGTGAAAATATCCATGTACCTTTATGGTTTCATGCCAAATAGGAAGTTTAAACTTCGATGATGCACTCATAGACTTAGGAGCCTCGATAAATTTCATGCCCAAATCCATCTTCTCCTACCTTTTTCTAAGTCCCTTACATCTAATGGGTGTTTTCATCCAGTTATCCAATCAAATCACTTCTAGTGTTGAGGGAATAATTGGGTATTTCCTTGTCTGAGTTAATGATCTTATCTTCCCAGCTGATTTCTATGTCCTTGGCATGGAGGTGAGACGACCTCTTCTTGATCTCCCCTAATTCTAAGAAGATAATTCCTCCTAATGGATAGAACTAATATTTATGTCCATGCGGGCAACTTATCCATGGAATTTGGTGACCAACTGGTCAAATTCAACATTTTTAAATCCATGTGATACCCATCTAAGGATTAATCTACATTCTCAATCGATGCTTTTAAGGACACTTTTGAGAGTCAATTGAACCCCATTCCACCATTTTCATCATGTTCTAATGAGATTGGAGCTTGTGAAATTTTCACCATGATTAACCAAGTCATTAATGGGTAATTTTATGATGACCTCTCATTCATAGACTCCATCAATCTAGAGTATCTTGAAAACTCTCTTGAATCTCATCTCAACTATGATCTCTATCATTCCACAATGGAAAATATTGAAGAAAATGAGTCAAAACCAACTGAAATACCTTCCTCCATTTATAAGTTGTCTATCCCACAAACGAAAGATGAGACTAATCTGAAACATCTTCCTGAACACCTGAAATATGCATTCCTATTCAATGATCACTCTTATCCTATTGTTGTCTCTACTGCACTTACTAAAACTGAGGAGTTCAAACATGTTCAGGTGTTAGAGGAAAACAAAAAGGCCTTAGGTTCGAACCTAGATGACATACCAGGAATCAACCCTTCCCTTTGAATACATCACATATATCTTGAGGAATCATCCAAACCAATTAGACAATCACAAAGAAGACTCAATCCACTCATACTTGAGGTAGTTAGGTAAGATATTACTAAGCTTCTCTAAGCTGGTATTATCTACCCAATTTATAATAGTGAATGGGTTAGTCTGATTCAAGTGGTACCTAAGAAGGGTGGGATAACTGTTTTCATAAATGAACATGGAGAGGTGGTCATAACTCGAGTGGAAAGAAAATGATGTGTGTGCATCGATTATCGGAAATTAAATGTTGAAACACGAAAATATCACTACCCACTTCAATTCCATGATCAAATGCTAGAACGATTAGTCTAAAAGTCACACAAATTCTTTATTTATGGATACATCGGCTACTTCCAAATCCCAATCACACCTTAGGACCAAGAAAAGACTACTTTTACTTACCCCTTTGGAACATATGCGTATAATATAATTCCTTTTTTCCTTTTCAATGCTCCTACAACATTCTAGATGTGTATGATGAGTATCTTTTTAGAATGCATTGATCACTTCATGGAGGTTATGGTGAGTCATTTGAATCCTTCTTGAATTCTCTCTCTCTAGTCCTTCAAAAGTGTGTCAAATGTAACCATTTTCAGAATTATAAAAAATTCCACTTCATGGTTACTAATAGTATTGTTCTAGGTCACATAATTTCACAAAATGGTATTCAAGTAAATCTTGCTAAAATTGAGGTGATCCAATCACTTCTGGAACCTACAATAGTTAAACACATTCGTTCATTCCTTGATCATGCCAGTTTCTATCAGTGATTCATCCATAACTTCAATAGTATTTCCCTCCCACTCTCTTGTCTACTCAAAATTGATGTTACATTCCATTTCGATGAGGCTTGAAAGTGATCCTTCATTGAACTCAAAATTGTTCTCACATATACCCCGATAATGAAACCCCCATATTTGAAATGTTTAATTGATGAATATTAATTTAACAATTTAAAAATGATTGGGGTGAGTTTGTAATTAAAGAGTTAAGCTTGTGATATCCTTGAGCTTTGATTTATATTGAAGTAAATCAACACTCACTTCAAAAGATGGATTTGATCGGAATTCCCAAGTGTTAAGGCTTTAATCCAAACCTTAAATTAACTAGGGTTCTAATATCAATTAGTACTTATTTATGGTAGTATATTTATGGTTCCAATAATCCATGGAATCCATACATTGTGTCTAAAAAGGAACTTTTAGCTGTGGTATTTTCCTTGGATAAATTCTTGCCCTATCTCTTAGGTTCCAAAATCATCATCTTTATAGACGAGTCAACATTAAAGTTATTACTTAAGAAAAGTGATTCCAAACCAAGTCTAATAATATGGATCTTGACACTCCAAGAGTTTAACATTATGATTAAAGATAAATCTGGAAAATAAAATGTTATGGTTGATCACCTGATTAGAATTTTAATTATTCCCATTCAAAAATAATTGATCCTAAATTTTCAACTGACCACCTCTCATATATAACTCCAAAGTTACCATGGTATGACCCAATTATAAACTACTTGGTTTCTGGTGTTTTCTCTAAAAAAATTTCAAAAGAACAAAAATTTAAGTTGAAAAGTGATTGAAAATTCTATGTTTTTGGAAGATAATAAACTTTAGAAAACTAGGGATGGCATTGTAATTAGGAGATGTGTTAATGAAGATGAACATCCTTCCATTTTAGAATTTTGTCACTCAATGCCTGGTGGTGGACACTTTGGACCACAAAGGACCTCCTGAAAGGTCCTTGACTCAGGATTCTTCTGGCCTTCACTCTTCAAGGACTCGCATGAGTTTTTTAAATCATGTCCATATTTCCAAAAGTTTGGCATAATTTCTAAAATAAATGAAATTCCCTAAAATCCATTAATATTTTGTGAGATCTTTGATGTTTGGGGAACTGATTTCATGGGACCTTTTCCACCTTCCAATGGATTCTTGTATATTATTCTAGCTGTTGACTATGTTTCTAGGTGGGTTGAGGCCAAACCCACTTGGAAGGATGATGCACATATTGGTAGTGAGTTCCTAAAAACCCATATTTTCCATCGATTTGGAACACCGCGTACATTGATAAGTGACTTGGGAACTCATTTCTATAATCATACCATGGAATATCTTATGAAAAAATGGGGTTGTACATAAAACTTCAACTGCATATCACCCCAAACAAATGGAATGGATGAACTTTCTAAAAAAGAAGTGAAAAGAGTGCTTGATAGAATTTTAAATCCCACTAGAAAAGGTGGGCCTAAAATACTTGGTGAAGCACTTTGGGCTTATCTAACTGCCTATAAATCACCCATTGGGATGTCTCTATTTATGTTAGTTTTCAGTAAAGCATGTCATCTACTAGTTAAAATCCAACACAAGTCATTTTGGGCTGTGAAAACATGTAATTTTGATTATGAAAAATCTGGTTAATAAAGATTGTAGTAGTTGATTGAATTGGATGAGATTCAACTAGATTCTTATGAGAATTCCAATCTCTATAAAGAAAAGGTTAAGGCACTCCATGAAAAACACCTCTTGTGAAAGGTATTTTATGAAGGTGAAAAGGTAATAATATTCAATTCTCAATTTAAACTTCACCCAGGTGAGCTTAATTCTAGATGGGAAGGTCATTTTATTATTATTAATGTTTACCCATTTGGTACAGTGAAAGTCCAAGACCCTTCTTCCAAAAGGACATTCATTTTTAATAAATATTGGTTAAATCATCATCATGAGAGGAAAAAAATCTAGAGAACCACGTTGATTTCCATAAGATCCCCAACTTCTATAATTGACCCACCATTGGATGGAGATGGCAACCCACCAAATCCAAACTAAGGGGCACCTCTTTCCCTTTAACTCGTATTCTCTCTCTCTATCTCTCTCTCTCTTATTCTTCTTCTTACTCCCACATTCTCATTTTTTACCACTTTCCTCATCAAAATTTTTATTTACTCTTTCTCTTTTTTTGGGGTGTGTATTTATAAAAAAATAATAAAAAACCTAAAAATAACTAAAAAAATATGAAAAAAAGAGTCATAATTACTCACCATACACTTTTAAAATTTTGACCAACCATTTTGGGGAGTCAAAAGGCATGTTTTCATCTCAATTTTGTTTTTATTTTCATAATAAATTTGGATAAGGAATCTTGTGTCAAAACCAAAAAAAAATGAATGCACAATTTTTTATTTGGAAAATGATTCTTCCACAACCATGAGAAATAGAATTAACTTTCATTCCAAGGTAACTTATGACCATATCTTCAAAATGTGTATTTTTTCACCCCCAATTGTCAGTTTTGAGTTTGTGGACCTTTTATCTAAATTTCCTACTTTAGTTTCCATTAATATGATAGAGGTATTTTCTGAACCACATGAGAATCACAATATCCAAATATCCTCCCATTAACCTTACATTAATCCTCCTTTTGAAAGCCCCTTCAAGCCTATGAAAACCTTTTCTTTGATAACTGCATTATAAGCCCAATACCTTGTCTCTCCCAACATCTAAATGGAATTACATTGCATAATTTATTGAAATTTAATTGTGGGGGAATGGAATTCATTTTGGGTATTTGTTTCATATTTTCAATGTGTTATCATATGTTTGAGGGAAAGAATCTATTTTATTGTGGGGGAGAGGTTTTCATTCAGTGATTTTGGGGGATGGATTTTCATTTATGTAATTTTGTAAATGTTATTTACAAGTGTTCAAAAAAATTGGAAAATCAAAGAAAACAAAAAAAATGGGTTGTGTCTTAGGTAGGTCAAAAATAAATCTTCCTTAACCTTTGATCTTGTTATAACTATTATAATTAGTGTCGTGAGGAGATCAAACATGGGTTGGGAGAAGATTGTGAGATATATTTCAAGTTTAACTTTCAAAAAAATGAAAAATAAAAAGGAAAAAAAGAACACTTATGTCATTGGGAGAAGTTTTGTGAATTATAAATATTTCATCTTCTCATCCACCATCAAATTTTCTTCCTCCTTTGTGTCTTTCTTCACACAATAATGCCCTTGTAAATATGTGTTTCAATTTCCTTCCATGTTTCTTTTCAAAATAAATTGCTCATTGTTTTACCCATTTTGGTGTTTTACCCCTCTTTTACACTCTTTTGGACATTAAATTCCTACCATCCCATAGCCATATAAAAAAACCTAAAAAACCTCTTAATTATTATGTACTTTAGGATAGGGAATATAAGCTAAGAGTTCTTTCAAACTCTGTGATTTTCACTTTTGGTTGATGAATGAGTGAACCTCCATAAATAAATTTTTGTCGTCTTGAGGGGAGTAATTTATGAGTGTCTAAATTTTACATTTATAATTTTAGTCATGAAAAATGAATTGTTTTTTGAACATTTTTTCTATAACATTTTTTGGGGGAATTTATTATGGATGAGTGAACTATTCTAGACCCCTCTGATTGGTGAAAACAAAAAATTTATATTTTTTGGAAAGTGAAAATGATTTAGCTATATTTTTATATTTGTTGTACATGTGGAAATTCACAAGACTAAGTGTGGTGGAGTTGATGTTATTAATTTATTAATGACTTTTTTTCTACTCACTTTAGTAATTTTCATGTAAAAGTGTATAATTGGTGTGAAATACCCATGTTTTATTACTAAATATAATTTTTCAGCATTATTTGAATTAATCTAATCGATTTAGTTTAATATTTTAATTATAAATCTCAACATACCTATAAAAATTGTATTATTCTTGTTTTCTATGGTTCCTAATTCAATTTAATACAAATAATTATATTGGAGTTTGGTTCAATTCTATCATTCGAAGGGTCATATGATCCACACAAGAATGCCCAAAGAATCTGTGAAGAAACTGGACTATCCTTTATGATTGAATTTATGGGCTCAATAAAAAGGAAAAAATTATATGAAACTTCATAATAAGTTCTTTATTACCCAAAATAATCATGGATAAAAAATTTAAGTCCCAACTCCAAAAAAAGGGCTTAAAGGATGCTTTGAAGTCCATCCCACCATTCTGTCTAGAAATTCAAATCAGCACACATTTATTGACTTTTATCCTAATATGGACATCCATTAAAGCTTAAATTTTTAATTGTGAAATACAATATATATATATGGATTACTTTTTAGTATAAATGGTTTGGATTTGAGAGAATATTACTATTCAAAAACCCATTCACATTATGGCCTTTGAAAAAGTCTAGATTGAAATGGACAGATTAAATTTTTTTATTAAAATCATCATAAATTTGGATAATTAAGTACAATGACCACAAAATTTTGAGGGTATACTATAAAAATTAATATATAAAACTTTGAAGAATAATATTTCTCCAGATTCTACTTTTTGGAGTATCAAATTGGCGATCTAATTGGAGGGTCAGATTTGGAAAGAAAATAGTCCACCTCCTTAGGATATAAATACATTCCCCTATTCTCCTTATAAAGGGTTGGCATTTCAGTGATTAAGGAGGAGTTTTATAATGAATAGATCCTTACCAAGGTCCTATAAGTACTTTAATTTATCTTGTTTCAACAAGATATACCTCTCCTCCACTTTCCTTTTCTTGTTTGTTTTTTGTTGTTTTTATTTGTAATTGTGTAAGTGTGTTTCCATTTCAATAGAATTTTAATGCATGTTTCTCCTTCATTATATATTATTTTCATCCACCTTATATTTTATAATATTAATGGTCTTAAAATAGTTTAATTCAATCAAAATAAACCCTTTCTTCTTTTGTTTTCTAATTCAATCCAGAGTTTGTATTTAACTTTTTTCACTGCTCGTGTGTGTGTTCAGCATACAACTTGTTTCTTATCTTGTTATTTTAGTTATATTTTCAAATCATAATCATAAAAATATTAAACCAGAGTAATAACCATCTCAATGGCTGAGTAAATATCCCATTTGGGTGATTCATAATTTGTTGATGATAAGCGATTGAGAGATTTTGTTCAATTAATATTCATTAAATTAATATTGTGGATGTTGAACTTAAAATTTCATGGATTAATGAAATTTTTTGTTTAATGATTGGTTTCCATGGATTATTGAAACCATAAATACACTACCATAAACAATTTTTGATTGATATTAGAACCCTAAATTAAGTTAAGTCTTGGATTAAAGCCTCAACACTTGGAAATTCATATCAAAATCATCTTATGAAGTGGGTGTTAATTTAATTAAATATAAAGAAAAGCTCGAGTATATAATAAGTTTACATCCCCAATGTTGAACTCACCCCAATATTTATCAAATATTTAAATAAAACATCATCCACCAATAATTTCATTTAAGCTATGCAAACAAACTCCCCATTAAAAAGACAAATCAATTAAAAAGATCAACTATAAAATTTGTACCATTACTAAGGATTCGAACTGAGTGTATATATGCACATTAGTATAGAAACTAAACCTTTAATATTCAATAGGTGATAATCGGGCATGCTTAAACCACCTACCTTTAATCATGGTATCATAACTCAACACTCGCACCATGATTTTCCAAAGACACGGCAATGAAGAACTCAAAAAAACTAATAATCAAGATCCAAATCAATGGGGTTTAGATTCAATGAACACATGATGGTCTAAAAACCCTATAGAATACATAAATATAGTGAGGGGGATAATGAATGGAAGAATAATCTTATATTGGAGAGGGATCAAACAAGATCTGACATGCTTTAATCTACCTAGTAATGGGTTTGGATGAGCTAAAAAGTGTTCTTGGGAGCCTCCAAGACCTAGTAATTCGAGATAACTTGAGTAAGTGTTGAATATGAAGTTAAAAAGGGGTTCAGGTATTTTTAAAATATTTTTTGAAATAAAAAATATCATCTGCATGGTTAGCTGGGCAGGGTTGTACAGTTACACAAACTATGCACCCTAACCATGTGCCCCTCTAATGGGGTGCATGGTTTCAACTAAGTGGGTGAATGGTTTTTCAAAACATTCACCAATCATACAAACCCCCAATGTCCAGGTTTTTTTTGTTTTCACTGGGTGGGTGCACAGTTTGGAAAAATCATGTGCCAACCGTATACAGCCCGTAAACTTCCACAAAAATTAAATTTCCACCTAAAACAACCCAAGACAAACCCAGAAAAATAATGATAAAAAAGGAGGTCTGAGGAGTACCTGTAAACTAGTAATATGATGTTACACATGTAGGGTTGAGTATAAACATACTCAGTGGAATACCTTGAAACCATAAAGTGTTCATATAGAAATAATCAACTTGACTACTATAACTAGATGTGTACATGAGGAGAATAATAAATAGAAATAGAAGACCAAGTTAGTTTAAGATTCCTAACACTATGGAGTATTTAAAAGAAATTTAAGAAGAGTAATCTAGATATAATCATCACTAAAAATACTCAGGGATGTTAATAATTCTCAGTCATTATAGCTTCAATCCTCAAAATCCACTATGCATGGGTAGCTAGTGGAACTTGGAATAATGAAGAGTACACAAAGTTTGAATTTGGTATACATCCACAAAATTATATCTCAAAGTCAACCCCATGGTGTCGAGGAATCATTAGTCTCTCAGAAGTCAACATTGCATGGGATTCTAGTACCCACGCTACCTCTAGAAGCCAAGAAGGGGATCCTTCTTATCCTTAAAGAATGCTTGGTTACTGAAGTAAAACACTCTAATAGAGGGAAAATGATAGACCCAGGTATGTTCATAGAAGGTACTCAGGTTCTAGAGTATGATCTCAAATATCTCATCTAAAAAAATTAACTCTTACATTCCAACTCTTAATCTAGAAGTCTCGGGTATCTCACATGTTCATTCCCTTAGATGATGTTGGAGGATCCTTGTGACATGAATATGGGTGAAATAACAACTCCAGTGGAGGATCTCTATCTCAT
Source organism: Viscum album (assembly GCA_963277665.1). Classification (NCBI taxonomy): domain Eukaryota; kingdom Viridiplantae; phylum Streptophyta; class Magnoliopsida; order Santalales; family Viscaceae; genus Viscum; species Viscum album. The sequence goes on from OY728155.1 coordinate 1,916,614,288, forward strand.
ATGAGATAAAAAAAATAGGAAAATAATAACTCTATAGATAAAGGATTCCCACCCTATAATGCATGTGAAATACCAAATCTATTTGATTTTTAATGTGAAGGATACCATCCTTAAGCTCATGTGGGTGAAATATCAACTTCCTAGGAGGATCTTAGTCCAAATATGCGAGGTACCAACTCTACATGCGAATCATGAGGGGGTAATTTTTGAACATAATATCTCAAGTCAAGGGAAACTACATGTCATGCCCTAGGGATACACTTTGTGTTATCCCAAGATATCCACTTGGTCATGTTCTTCTATTCCACATGGAATGTATCTACAAGACTACACAGTGTGTAGAGAGGTAAAACAACATGTGGGGGTTGGGACTGGCACTCAGCATGTGCCTCTTCCCAAGTCGTACTCTGTCAGGTGGTATAATGGTTGTGGGCATGGTCTATATGGTAGGTAGTCCTCCCTAGATTTCTTGGGTGTGTACTTCTTATACATGTCAGACCAGGCCATTTTGGGTCATATGACATGTGGGCCCGCCACATGGTTGTGTGATATTTTTATCCTCCAGAAACCCTATAATAATATATCCAGATTATATGGAGTGTGTTATTCTATATTAAATATCATTTAGTCAGGTTTTACAAACTATACTTGCTTCCATCATGGATTTCCTCTTATGAATCTATTTATTTTTCCAAGAATCTCATCGTAACTCTCACATCTGTGTTGACCATGGTAATTATCTCACTAGATGTCAGATTCTGGTCATCCTCCATCAAAAAAAGGATCACCATCACGATCTCATTACCACACATGAATCTATATATGGAGATGTGCATCTTGTTCATCCCATCACATTAAACCATCAACTAATAACCTTGAAGGATACCCAATTTCGTCCACCATTTTTAAAATATTAAGCTCTCACCACGATTCCATCATTGTGTGAATAACCGTTAAAGTTACACCTTTAATTTCTCACCCCACCATGTTTTATCACCACCCAAAACCATCCTCACATTACCATCCTCAACGTTGAATCCACGGTTTTGATTCATGATATCGATAGAAAAATGTGCACGAGAATCGGTCCACGATAATGGTTGAACCACCAGCCCAAACAAATGGTCGATGATTAACATGCGATGAGAAGAGGGGTAAAATCCAAGGAAACAAAATAATAATAAACAATGAAGACCATTTATTATTGGTCATCTACATTGGTGAAATCTAGGGAAAATATGGAATAATTTTCAATGTTCTATGTTAATAATATCAATTAAAAAATAAATTAAAAACTAAAAGTTGTGAATGAAATGATCATTGATTTAATTGAGGAATATTAAATCCATGTTCTTGAAAAAAATGGGAATTAATCAATCAAGGACAAGGCCCTACTTTAATGTAGAATTGGAAAGGCTTTAGTCTGATGTTGCAACCATAGGTCCATTTGTCGCTGCCATCGAAATACATCTATAGACATCGTTGTAGATCTAATTCAACTCATCAATCTGTCACCACCACCATCATGTTCATACTCTTCTCTCATCTCCCCTCTATATAGTTTTTAAATGAAAATTTTGGCTAACCCTATAGAGGATTCATAAGGAGGATTTAATCAAATTGAACTAGGTTTTTGTTATAAATTAAAAAGGTTAATTAAATAATTAATTTAATTAATTAATTAATTTAATTAATTAATCTAATAATGATAGAGAACACCTGAGAATATATATTTCATCCAAACTAATGTTGTGTCTAGGGTAAACACCCCATTTTGAACTCAATGGTGGTCTCAATTTTCTATTTGAGGTCATGTTCAAAAGATATCGATGTTTTGTTAAAAATTCACATGTGTGCCTTAAAATAATATAATGTTTTTTATATTATTTTCAAAGATATGTGACAATTTGTTTCACATGATGGATTTACCCAAGGGTAAACCATATATTTTGGAACTAATAGAACCTTCAAAAAAATTATGGTGTCTATAGCTGGGGTAGAATGATCATTTTCCCCTAAGAAGGTCCTAGGACATCAAAAATCAAAATCAAGTTGAGTTCAACTTAGGTAAAAACCAAGTACATTAAATCATCCACACCTTAAAATGTTTCATCTTTAAAAATAAAACAAATAGGGAAAAAGAAAAATAAGTCTTGGGATTGAAATAATTCAAAATCTACACACCATGACAAGCAACGTCTTCACCTTTGAGATGTGATCTCTAAGAGAACTCACAACATCTCTATTTATGAAAAAGGATACCTCTTTTAATTTTGTAATGATACTAAATTTAATGAACCTTGAAGAAATAATAAATAGGGTAATACATCAACCCAATTCCCAATTTACTCATACTTTTCATTAAATTTGATATCCATCCCAACTCATGGGATGAGATAAATCACAGGAGTCTCCAACTGTCACCCCTAAAGGATCACGGAAAAGATCAACCCTGGTGGGAGTGCCCCACTTCCCTCCTTTTTAAATAGTGTTACCTATGTTTATTATATATGGAAATCCATCTACATCACACAATCATACTAGTAACTTAACTAACTTCCCATAATAACATTGGAAAAGTTATAAGGTTGTAAGCCTTTCAGGATTTATGTTAGAAACCTCTTCCAAAAAAATTAAATAAGGTAAAAGCTCCATCATATCTAGATTTTAGTCTATGTAAAATAAAATCCTTCCACTAAAACCTCGACACCAAAATTCCTACGTTTTTTACCTTTTCGTGATATGGTCTCTGAACAACTCACATACTCAGTCGAAGATATCCCTATAAGGTTGTCATTGCTTGTTTGATAAAGTTATCAAAGAGAAAATCAGTTATAACAACCACCTCATCTAACCAATCATCGCCACTTCACTGCTCATTATTTGACCCAATATAGAATTATATGAAGTGGGTAGTCCTGATCCATTAGCTCCAAAACCAAGGAAAGAACCTAAATGAGTGAAAAATATCGACAAACCCCTAAGAAAACTTCCTCCTCCACACAAAATAGGTTTAAAAATGTATGGGTATGTATAAACATAACCATTAGGAATGATTCATCAAAAGAAATACTTGAAATGTGTGGTCTCTAAAAAGAATTATCATCTTAATACTCATCATGTGTACTAGGGAAAAATCTTTTTACACCTGAGGTGGTGGTTTATTCACATTACACCTTCAAAAAAACCCTTAAAGTTGAGCATCTGAGAACATCCTTATCACATAGGACCACTGGTTAACATCATACCCATAGATTCCTTCACATAATAGAATTGTGTGAGGATATCATCATTAATTGAAGGTGGGAAACGTCTCCCCTTTCCAGATAACAACTAATATTCTGGAGATAACTGCTCATAAACTTCCACTATTTCTCAGGCGTAGAGTCATTTTCTTAGGAAGTGCCAACCATCATGTCATAGTCATGCTACTCTAATATCCACAACCTCTAAGGACTTAGCTCTAAAATTTCCAAGCCACTCCATGAATCCAGGTTTCATACCATAAGAATCTAAAGTCTTGATAGGCTTCACCGTGAATCGCCTAAAGGAGAGATTTGTTTTACTACATCATAACTCCAAAAGGTTTTTATTATTACTGGTATGTGGGTCGATGCATATGCCTAAATTATCCACACATTCCAAAACATTCAAAAGGAGAGAATGTATCTTTCACACACATAGAGTACAAACCCGTGCTCACCAACTAAGGAGAATATAACTCAACGTCCAATGGTTTGGCTCCACATGTCACATATGAGGGGTCTTGCTCACTACTAAAGATACAAATAGCCTCATATATGTAATTCCAAACCACCTAATGATACCCAAAGCAGTAACCAAAACTCACCAAGGTGAGTTCCATCATCCCCCTTCTCTGTTACAAAGGCACGTATGAAAATGTCTTCTCCTTCATCGAGAGTAAACTCACTCCACAAGAAGGATGAGTAGATAATGCTCAATATCACAGGGAACTTTATAAATGACTAAGATCCTTCCAGATGTTCCACTAGAATATAAAACTCCTTGTTATATGGTAGGGGTGTATAAACCCAAACTGATCGAGTGGGGTTGGGTTGGATTGGGTTAAATGTGGGGTATGGTCAGGTCGGGTTAGTTTGGGTTGGGTCGAGGTCAGTTCGGTTTGGGTCATGGGTTGGTAAGATTTTGACCCAACCTGGCCCGACCAACTCAACCATATATATATATATATATATATATAATAATTAAAAAATAATATTGATTGATAAATGATTAAAAAATTAGTATTAATTGATAATTAATTTGCAATAATTTTTTAATAATTGATAATAATTAATAATAATTTATGGTAAATAATAAGTATTAACTACCAAAAAATAATAATAATTAAATATCACACCTGTTGTCTTTAAATAAATTATTTTATCAATTTTTTGGGTATCGGGTAGTTCAGGTTGAAACTCGGCTTAAAATTTTTGAGTTCCTATCTAAAAACGCATGTTTTGGCCTTGATATCATCCAACGCACCGCAGTTGAAGCCGCGCGGCCTCGTCTGAGTCACCGTGCAACCTTGCCCGGTTAACCGCACGGTCTGATCGGTGTTCAAGGTTGACATATAAAGTGTAATGAATAATGAAATGGAAATAAAAATAAAAATAATAAGTTTTAATAAAATTTAAGAAATTACCTTAATGAAAATAATAATAATATTGTCGAGAATATTATTATTATTATTATTAGTGTTAAGAATATAAAAATAGTAATTAATTAAGTCGTTATTAATATTGCAATAATTATTATTATTGTTAATATTAAATTAATTTAATATCTTTTATTTTATTTTATTTGGCTCCAAAAAATTTCATCAAGGTGCGGGCTGAGTTTCAGTTGAATTTGATGTTTTTGTCGATAAACGAGTTTTTCTTTCAGGGCGTGAAAGCATGCAATACACGGCCGAAGCATAATTGTGAAGCTGTGGGGCTTCGCAAGCATCGTCGTGTGACCCACCCGTTGTTCAATTAATCAAATAAAATGAATCAATAATAGTGAAATTAAATTAAATGTGTGGATAAATAAAAATAAAAATAAAATGAGAAAGATTTGTTAATTATTTAATAAACTTTTTTTAACGATAGTAATAATATTATTATTATTTGGGGATATTACTATTGTTATTATTATTATTATTATACTTCTATTTTTTAGTTTTTTTAGGGTTTCATTTTATTTTTCTTTCCTTTTTTCCCCTATTTTTTTCTTTCTTTCATCTCTCCCTCACCTTTCTCTCTATCCTGTCGGATCCCACCTCCCCTAACCCTAGCGTCGCACACCCTGCCCCAGCCTACCCTCCGTGCCATTTCCCCCTCCTGGCCAGCTACTCCTTGACCCCCCCTTCCAGTGAGACCCAAGGTCGGCGCCTCTCTGCTCTTTGTGTGCAACCCCCCCCCCCCCCCAGCTCAGCAGCCGCGATCCCCGTTCTTATGACCGCTGCTATCTGCCGGCCTCCCCACCTCACACTTCACCTCTCCGCTTGATCTCCCCCTCTCCACCTGGCCCAGCGCACTGCTTCCCTTGTCCGAGCGCCTCCCGGTCGGTCGTCGCACAGCCGCACCCCCCCTTCCTCGGCCATCCCGTCGCACGGCTGCACCTCCTCCCTGACCAGGCCACTCACCCGCTCTTTATCCAGCTTGAGGCTTCACCCCATCAGCCTCCCCTTGCAGCTGACATCCTCCTCATTCCGGAGAGAAGCTCTGAATAATCACCGCATTCTCCTTCCACACGCACCTCCCCATTCGGATAAGTCTCTACCCTTTCTATATGATTTTTTTTCAGCGGGTATGAGTCCTGATTTTGGGGGGTTTAACTTGAAGTTTTTGGTTCCAATTCATGTTTTTGGGTTCGCGTTAGGTTCATTGTGGTGAAAATGGAACGCGATTGAAGTTACGCACTACAATTTGAAGTTTTCACTCCAATTTTGAGGATTTCTACACGCCAGTAGGTGGTTTCACGTTTAACCATTATTTAATAAATTAATTTGCTTGCTTAGTTAATTTATAATATTCTTTGATTAATTCTTTTGGGTGTGGATTTGGTTTTATTGAAGTTTTTTATGTGTTATATTTTTTTGGTAGTATGTTTATGTAGTGTGGGTGTATTCTTTGATTGGAAACTTGTTTTTAGTCTATCGTTAGTGTTTAATAATATGTGCAATTAGTTTTTCAATTGTTCAAGTGGTGATAAGTGTGTTTTCGATACATTGTTGCATGTGTTTGGTCATAAGAGAAGGTGTTGTGTGGGTTGAATGGGCTGTTTCTGTGAAAACCCACATTGAACTATCTACTAGTGTTTTATAAATTTTGTGTTTGTTTTGTGAAAATGTGCAAAGTGCGCGGTTTTTGTTCTAGAGTATCATTCATGTGTGTTTTGTTCAAAAAGAGGGTTTGAGTGGGTATTTGGTGTTTAAAGTCATATTTTATCTTCTATAATTTCTTAATAAAATTTCTAGTGTTTTTTTTAATTGGGAAAATGTCTTTTAATTGTGTGTTTGGGTTATTAATCGATGTAAGTGGTGCAGGTTGTGTTCTCGATATGGCGTTGGGTGTGTTTGGTCATGAAGGAGGGTTGAGTTGGTTTTGTGTGTTAAGTCATTTTATGTTTCTTTTTAAATAATTTTTTTACAAATAATTTAATATGTTTTTAATAAAAATTATTAACGATGTGAATTTAATATGTTTTAATAAAATTTATTAATAATGAAGAAATTGTTTTAATTGAGTTGGGTAAAATCTTTTGGTGTGCGTACTTTGTCAAATGGTTTTTTGTGTGTGTGAAAGTGTGGCGTTGGGTTTAGGTAACACCTTGTTTGTTTTATTTGTCAAATTTTGACATTAAATTTGAAATTGGAACATCTTGACCATAAAAGGGGAAGCATGGGTACTAGGTGGGTGGACTAGTTCTAGCATGCTAGTGATACAGAAGTAGCTCTGGCCCGGTTTCACTTAGCTGGATTGATGATTACAACACTAACTAAACTTTGAATGATGATTGGAGACCACTATGTTATGGATGTGTTTCTCTACTAACGGCTTGTGTATGATAATATATTTTTTTTTTGATTCCTATACTACTATTCATTAAGACACGATGTTCTAGGGTCTCATTCCTTTTGCAGGTACCTATAGGGTATCTCCCACTTTTGGTGCTCCTGGACTCCTATACACTCACCGTTATCATACAGTGTAGCTTTTGGTTTTTTGTGAAGGTTTGGGTTTTTTTAAATGCAAGGGTGTTCTCCTTTATTTAAGTTGTTTTCTTTGAAAGTGTTTTCTTTATAGAAGTTGTTTCTTTAAAATTGTTCAATATTTGGTGTCCTTTCATTTATTTAGCCTGCAAATGTATTTGTCAATTAATGCTTATACGTGGAACCTTTTTATTGGGTGACATCCTACTAGGCTCTTGGATCACACCCTACATACACCTTTGGGTGTATATAGACCTTGTTCTTTGTGTATTCTAGGTTGAAGCACCATGATCAACGATGATGGTTTTGGTTGTTGATGGTCTTCTCATGCAGGTTGGTGTTTTTGATGTGTGGATGTTGTGGAGGTTTGAGTTAGAGTTTTAGTTTCTTTTTTTATTTTTGGATGTCGTCTCAAGTTGTAAATCTTTAAATTTGATTTTTAGTTTAAGGGTTTGTTTGGTTTTCAGTTCATAGTTTTATTTTATTTATCTTGTTAGTGGTTTTGTGTTCACTATTTCAGGTAAATCATTCCCATGTGTCAGTTTTGATACTCAGGCACTTGTTCCAGCCCGTGGGGATCGAGAACGCCCTTCAGGACATGTCGCGGACCGAGTCAGGCACCGGGTCGGATGGTGACCCGGCCTGGTTCATGAAAAAATGGTATCAAATGGAGGCTTTCTCTCTTAGGTCGTGTTCTTTTGGGATGGAGTCATGGTATACTGGAGTTAAGGTTGTCGGGAATTGACGTCCTGGCTATGAGTAAGGTGACTGGCCAGTACACCTCATGGAGGGACTCGAGTTACCAAAGTAAGTTGAGGTTTGTCTAAATTTTTGTTCCATGTGGTAAATATGGTTTAGGGGAAATAAAAAGGGAGTAGGTTCAGTATTCCTAGTGAGCTCGCAGGGTCCAGCAATCCATGTAGAGCTGGGGATGTTGTCCTAGAATACTCTCGGTGGCGGTGGCATGATTGGTGTATGGACACCAACCATATGTCTCAGTCACCCACCGACACTAGTATCCTCTTGCATCGTTCCTTGTCTCTTTGTTTTGGATTCATGGAAGTCTCATTTTTTAGTAGAAATGATTTGGTGTTTTAAGAATCGGTGATTGTGTGTTGTGTCCTTGTATTTTGGAAAGGTTGGATGTGAGGTGTTTCGAGCTGTGAATCCTTTTTGAATGATTTGTTTCCTGAGTTTGAATTCTTGTTTGTAAGTTAGTGTACAAGCATGTGGTTAATGGTTTCTTTTGAAAATTGCTTCGGGAAGCCCTTGCTGCGATTTTCCCTGCACGTTTAGTGTCCTCTTGCAGTATGTCTTGGCCATTGGACCAGTTTGACTGGGTCCATGGTTTTATTTCTTAAATAGTGTACGCCCCCAAAAATCATTATCATGTGATTGAAGTGTGGCCACGGGTAATTCACCATTGGTCAACCCTCCGGTTGATTAAAGTATGGAGTCTCCCTTTTTAGTGATAGTGATAAGTTTATCCCAAACCCCTTTCGGTTAAGTGGATCCTCTCACAGCGGAATGACTTATGTGAGGGGAGTTGAAGGGGGTTTTGGTCTTTTTGAGTTGTCTTAGTTGTAGAGTATGAAATTTGACATTGTTGTGTCTAAAGGGTCCCTCTTGGAAATGGTGAATGGTATTACAGTGGGGAAGGGTGAAGGTGGTTTAGAGTTATCAGTGTTGACCGATGTATTGAAGGGCTTTGTAGTACTTTCATCAGATGAAAGGGGTCATGTTTGGTGACGTCTTACAGTGTGAGTTCTCTTTGAAAGAGTAAGGGTGTATTTTGTAGGATCCTTCAGGAATCACTGTTTTCATAGGAGTGTGTCCTCTCAGGGAGTTCTAATTTTTCTGATTCAAAGGGGAGTGTTTGTCATGCATCTTTCCTTCTTGTGTTTCTTGGTTAAGGTGAAAGGTGATGCATGTGCATCCTCTAAACCCCTATTTTGGTGGATGTACTTTGAGCGAGTAGTTGGATGTCATGGTGTATTTTGTTTGCTGGTGTTGTCTCAATTGCGGTGTGGTTTCATGTAGCAAAAAAAAGGAGAAGCTTCGCTTAGGAGTTTTCAGTGCCTGACTACGAGGTAGGATATGCTTCAAACATCAGGGCTCTAGACATAGGCCTCAGAGTGAAGCTGGCACGTGGTCAGGAACCCTGGGAGTATATGGGACCCCAACCTTATTTCTATCATCGGTATTGAAGGTGAAGGAGGTTTAAATTGTTTCCTATGGTTCTGTTTCGAACGACCCATTTGGGTACATGGGGTTTCTTGTGGCTATGAGGAGGTGTGGTTGTCTTGTTACCTTAAAGTCCCAGGGGTTGCGTCCCACTGAATTTAATTTCTTTTGGTGGTATGTATGGAAGTATGTTGGGTAAATCAGTCTCAAATTTGAATAATGATAATACAGGGATTTGGAGATGATGGTTGGTATTAGGTTGTGGTTTTGACGCCCGGTGGTCGGGCCCCTCCATCCCCGCCCTTTGTGGTGGGGTGTTTGGTCAGCATCGGGAAATTTTTCAAAGTTCTGTATCTTTTGTTAGTTCTAATGGTGGGTAGACCCACATTAGGTCTCACACTAATGTATTTGGAATGAATCTATGTTGGACTTTTCTTTAATGGAGGGGAGTCCTCTTGGACCTTTCCATTTTGGTCTTCCAGTCTCGCCTTGGGCGTTGGTAGGTTCTTAATGGTGGGGATCCCCTCGGGCTTCCCCATGTTGGCCTTTTGGTTCTATTTCTAAAGATGGTTTGGTGATAAGTGATAAGAGTGTTCCTTGGACGTGGTTTGATCTTGTTTGTTCATTCTAGCCAAATGGTGTGGTTTTCGTTTAATAGTGCTTGAGATGTTTCGGCTTGTGAAGTTGGTTTCCGTGGGTGCGAGAGTTCCTTTCCTTGATCAGTCAACTGGAGGCGTTCTAGCTCTTTGGGGAGAGAGATATATATTAGAAAGTCTTTTTACAAGTTTTTTGAAGTTGTCTTTGAGTCACTTTCTCTGAGCACGATGCTTTTTCCTCTTTTTTCTTGTTGATTGTGGGGATTCTCTTTGAACCCTAGTGGGGAGAATTGTGGATTTCTGGGGATGGAAAGATTTATAGTGGGGAGAATTTTCACAACCGTCATATTTAAATAAATTATTTTATCAATTTTCTGGGTATCATGTAGTTCGGGTTGAAACCCGACTTAAAATTTTCGAGTTCCTATCTAAAAACGCATGTTTTGGCCTTGACAGTATCCAGCGCATCGTGATCAAAGTTGCACGGCCTTGTATGAGTCACTGCGCGACCTCGCCTGGTTAACTGCATAGTCTACTTGGTGTTCAATGCTGACATATAAAGTGTAATGAATAATGAAATGGAAATAAAAATAAAAATAAAAAGTTTTAATAAAATTTAATAAATTGCCTTAATGACAATAATAATAATATTATCGAGAATAATAATATTATTATTATTATTAGTGTTAAGATTATAAAAAAAATAATTAATTAAGTCATTATTAATATTAAAATAATAATTATTATTGTTAATATTAAATTAAGTTAATATCTTTTATTTTATTTTATTTGGATCCAAAATTTTCCATCGAGGTTCGGGCTGAGTTTCGGTTGAATTTTGTGTTTTTTTGATAAACAAGTTTTTCTTTCGGGGTGTGATAGCATGCAATACACGGGCGAAGCATAATTGTGAAGTTGTGTGGCTTTGCAAGCACCGTCATGTGACCCTCCCGTTGTTCAATTAATCAAATAAAATGAATCGATAATAGTGAAATAAAATTAAATGTGTGGATAAATAAAAATAAAAATAAAATGAGAAAGAATTGTTAATTATTTAATAAACTTTGTTTTTAACAATAGTAATAATATAATTATTATTTGGGGATATTACTATTGTTATTGTTATTATTATCATACTTCTATTTTTTCAGTTTTTTTTAGGGTTGCATTTTATTTTTCTTTCTTTTTCCCCCTCTTTTTTTTTTCTTTCTTTCTTCTCTCCCTCATCTTTCTCTCTATCCCGCTAGATCCCACCTCCCCTAACCCTATCTTCGCACACCATGCCCTGGCCTGCCCTCCGTGTCGTCGCCCCCTCTCAGCCAGCTGCTCCTCGACCCCACCCCCACCCCCACCCCCCTTCCAGCAAGACCCAAGGTTGGAGCACCTCTGCTCTTTGTGTGCGAACCCCCCCCCCCCAACTCAGCAGATATGCTCCCCGCTCCCGAGACCGTTGTTGTCCGCCGGCCTCTCTGCCTTGCGCTGCACCTCGCCGCTTGATCGCCCCCTCTCCCCCCAGCCCGACGCACTGCTTCCCTTGTCCGAGCACCTCCTGGCCAACCGTCGCACAGTCGCACCCCTGCCTCGGCCAGCCCGTCGCACAACCGCACCTCCTCCCCAGCCAGGCCACTCACCCGCTCTTTAGCTAGCTTGAGGCTTCGCCCCATCGGCTTCCCCTTGGAGCTGACATCCTCTTAATTTTTTCGAGCAGCTCTGACGAATAACCACATTCTTCTTCCGCGTGCACCACCCCATTCGGATAAGTCTCTACCCTTTCTATATGAGTTTTTTTTCAGCGGGTATGAGTCCTGATTTTAGGGGTTTTAACTTGAAGTTTTTGGTTCTAATTCATGTTTTTGGGTTCGCATTAGGTTCATTGTGGTGAAAACGGCACGTGATTGAAGTTACACGCTGCAATTTGAAGTTTTCACTCCAATTTTGGGGATTTCTACATGTCGGTAGGTGGTTCTGCATATAAACATTATTTAATAAATTACTTTTCTTGCTTGGTTAATTTATAATATTATTTGATTAATTCTTTTGAGTGTGGATTTGGTTTTCTTGAAGTTTTCCATGTGTTATATTTGTTTGGTAGTATTTTTATGTAGTGTGGGTGTGTTCTTTGATTGGAAACTTGTTTTTCGTCTATCGTTAGTGTTTAATAATATGTGCAGTTAGTTTTTCAATTGTGAAAGTGGTGTTAAGTGTGTTTTCGATACGTTGTTGCATGTGTTTGGTCATAAGGGAAGGTTTTGTGTGGGTTGAATGGGTTTTTTCTATGAAAACCCACATTGAACTGTCTGCTAGTGTTTTACAAATTTTGTGTTTGTTTTGTGAAAATTTGCAAAGTGCACGGTTTTTTTTCTAGTGTAGCATTCATGCGTGTTTTTTCCAAAAGGAGGGTTTGAGTGGGTCTTTGGTGTTTAAAGTCATGTTTTATCTTTTGGAATTGATTAATAAAATTTATAGTGTTTTGTTTAATCGGGAAAATGTCTTTTAACTGTGCGGTTGGGTTATTAATTGATGTAAGTGGTGCAGGTTGTGTTCTCGATATGGCATTGGGTGCGTTTGGTCATGAAGGAGGGTTGAGTTGGTTTTGTGTGTTAAGTCATGTTATGTTTATTTTTAAATAATTTGTTTGCAAATAATTTAATATGTTTTTAATAAAAATTATTAACAATGTAGAAATCTTTTTAATTGAGTTGGGTAAAATCTTTTGGTGTGTGTACTTTGTCAAATGGTTTTCTGTGTGTGTGAAAGTGTGGTGTTGGGTTAAGGTAACACCTTGTTTGTTTTATTTGTCTGAGTTTGATATGAAATGTGAAATTGGAACATCTTGAGCACAAAAGGGGAAGCTTGGGTACTTGGTGGATGGACTAGTTCTAGCATGCTAGTGATACGGAAGCGGCTCTGGCCTGGTTTCACTTAGCTGGTTTGACGATTACAACACCAACTAAACTTTGAATGATGATTGGAGACCACTAGGTTATGGATGTGTTTCCCTACCAGTGGCTCGTTCACAAGAACGTATTTTATTGTGATTCCTATACTATTGTTCACCAAGATGCGATGTTCTAGGGTCCCATTCCTTTTGTTGGTACCTATAGGGCCTCTCCCACTTTTGGTGCTCCTGTACTCCTATACACTCACCGTCAGCATACAGTTTAGATTTTGGGTTTTTGTGAAGGTTTGGGTTTTTCTTAAATGCAACGGTGTTATCCTTTATTTAAGTTGTTTTCTTTAAAAGTGTTTTCTTTATAGAAGTTGTTTCTTTAAAATTGTTCAAGCTTTGGTTTCCTTTCATTTATTTAGCCTGTAAATGTATTTGTCATTTAATGTTTATACGTGGAACCTTTTTATTGGGTGACATCCTACTGGGCTCTTGGCTCACACCCTACATACACCTTTGGGTGTATGTAGACCTTGTTCTTTGTGTATTCTAGGTTGAGGCACTATGCTCAGCGATGTGGTTTTGGTCATTGGTGGTCTTCTCGTGCAGGTTGGTGTTTGTGACATGTGGATGTTGCGCCTTTCTCATTTCTTGGAGGTTTGAGTTAGAGTCTTATTTTATTTTTTTATCATTTATTTTTGGATGTTGGCTCAAGTTGTAAATCTTTAAATTTTATTTTTAGTTTAAGGGTCTATTTGGTTGTCAGTTCACAGTTTTATTTTATTTATCTTGTTAGTGGTTTTGTGTTCACTGTTTCGGGTAAATCATTCCCATCTGTTAGTTTTGATACCCGGGTACTTCTGCCAGCCCGTGGGGATCGGGAACACCCTTTGGACAATGTCGCGGACCAGGTCGGATGGTGACCCGTCCTGGTTCGTGACATTAAAAATAAATAATAAGGTTTAATAATGAAAATATAATGTAAATATAAAATTGTATTTACATTATATTGATGTTATATTTATATTATATTTACATTTTATAACTTTATATTTACATTATATAACATTGTATAATATTATATTCACATTATATAATGTTATATTTACATCATATAACATTTGATTAATGGAAATATAAAGTTATATATTGTAGATATACTGTGATGTTTACATTATATAACATTTTATTTACATTATAAAATGTTATACAATGTTATATTTACATTATATTTTGGTTATATTTATCAATCAATATTAATTTTTAGTTATTATTTTAGTGTTAATTTAATCAATAATTTTAAATTTTTTCTTTTTTTATTATTTGCTTTATTTTTTTACCTTACTTGACCTGACCTACTGCAGGTTAGTTCAGGTAGGGTCATTGCAGAAAAATGGTTATGACCCAACATAACCTCTATTTCTTAGGTTGGGTCCAAAATCCCCACATACCCAACCCAACCCAATCCAACCCATGGACACCCTTAATATATGGAACTATGTGTGTAGTGTGTGCCTGTGAAAAATGGTATGGGGGTTTATGAGGAAATAGAAATAAGTCGTACTTTGATTCACATGTGTCGTAGCTCATGCATAAGCTTCCATTACATGTGATATTTGTAACTTGGGCCATTAGCACTCCACATTGGTCTCCATCGATAACCTCTTAGAAAACATCTAGATATATGACAAGGATATGTCCAAATACACTATCCATGATGCAAAAAGTCCATCCATAGAACCACTTTGGTTGTCCTCGGGTGAAAATCCAACTTTCTCCCGCTGCCAAGGTGCACTTCTTCCAAGATTTATAATATATCAATGCTCACTCAGATGACTTTGCAACATGTGGAATCATATGAAATATCAACCACATCCCAAGGAATATTCATTTATTAGAGTCCTTTCAAATCACTGAGCTCAATAAATACTCCACAAAACATGTCCATAAAACACTGTGAAAATTCTACATGATTCAAAGTACACTTAAACATGGTCGTACTACCTTGTGAAAGATTCAACATCCTATGATGAGAACTCCATCTCATACAATAGCTCAAAATTGGTCTCATTGTGAGTTTGAGGAATAAATTTTTAGCTAATGGCTCATGGTTACATATAGTAAGTTCAATACATAAACCGAGTTATGGAAACATAAGTTTGAAATAGATGATGTTTCAAGTCCCAAACTCTAATGGTTTCCCTATTACCTTAGGGTCAGGCCCACCTTACAAACTCACAAGGCCTCTATTGTCAAATGCATTCAGCATAAAAAGTCTACTAGTAGCCTTGTATAACCCAATGTAAACTTCCATAAACTCTATGAGAAATATCTTAAATAATCATAAGAGAATAGAGGCCACCTCAAATTATGGGGTGAGAGAACCTCTAAACTAAATCTCAAGAAATAGCACCCCATCACCCATTTTAGAGTAGCGATAGGACCAACCATAGGCATGAGCTCTCCATAGACCTACCTCTATAAAAAACCTGGCTATCGGTGGGTGGAACCCTACAGTCAGTAGGTCTTACCCACAAGGTTTGATAATATTTATATGAGATGACACAAAAAGGATATGGAAGATCACAACTGGAGGTTATATTATGCATGTATCAACTACTTTTATCATGCAACCAATGTCATAGGGTGTTAGGTTAACTAATATGTTATCAAATTCCTAGAGAAAGGTTACATTATTCTCTACACCTATATTAGTTTCTCTAGTCTATTAGTTATGCTCAATACCCCCTTAAACTTGTTTCCCTAAGTTCCTAGTCTAATCCTCACATGGCTACTAACTCTAGTCACCATCCCAAGAACAGAACCTCTATGATACCACTTTATCACATCCTGACCTACTGGGGGGCCACCCAGGTTGGAGGCATGTTAGAAGTGACACCTCAAGCCCACCTACAATAGGCCAGGGGCTAGTGACTAGCACATAGTAGGCATATCACACACATGGTTGACCTTAGCCTATAAAGACTTGCAACAAACTCATATCATTAATGAATAAGGTAAGTACAACATAAGTAGGATATAAACAAATACAATCAATTATAGTAAATATAACACATGAATGAGACAACTAATGAGATAAAAATATAACCTATGTGAATATAATAGAATAAAAAAGGGGGAAAATACACGCCTAATGGTCAAAAAGGAAAACTGACAACCGAAAAAGGTAAAAAGTCCCTTTCCATAAGCTAGCTACAAACATAAACAACACCTACTACCATTAACTCCTAGTACCACCAATGTTATACCAAAACCGTGTCCACTAAGGTCTCTAGGTGATAACTCTAAAGAGGTTGTGTCAACCCCACTCTCTCAAATACATCTTTGATGTGTACATAAATTTCACTAACACAACACATGTGGTCCCAAGTCTTGTGCATGGGTGAGTATAAACATACTCAATAGGATAAACCAAAAACCATAAATGGACCATGAATCAAAAATCAACTCAACTCCTAGCACTGGAGGTGTCTAGGAGGAACAATTAGGATAAATAGAAAACCAAGTTATCTTAATATTCTCGACACTAAAGAGTTTCTAAAAGGAAGTTATGAAGAGTAATCAAGATATTCTCATCACTAAAAAATCAGGGATGTTGAGAAGTCACAGTTATTATAGTTTCAATCCTCAAAATTTACTATTCATGAGTAGATGGAAGTGATTAGAACACTAATGATACCATGAAGTTTGAAGATGGTGGAAATCCATAACATCACATCCCAAAGGAAACACCAAGGGTGTTGAGGAATCATAAGTCTCACAGAAGTCAGAAATGCATAGGATTCCAGTATCCACTCCACCTCTAGAAGCTAAAAAAGATATTTTTCTCATCCCCAAAGCACATTTTCCCACCAAGGTAGCACACTCTTATGGAGGGAAAAGGATAAACCCAGTTATGGTCATAAAAGGTACTCAGGTTCCATAGTATGATTTTAAACATCTCATACCACCAAAAAACTCAATCATGCCAACTCTTAGTCCAAAAGTATCAAGTAGTGCACGTGGTCATTCCCTCAAATATTGTTGGAGGATCCTTGGCCCATGAATATAAGAGAAATTATAACTCTAATGGAGTATTCTTGTCATGTATGATCTCAATAGATAGGAAAAATGACAAATCTATAGATAGAGGATCCCTGCCCCATTATATGGATGAAATATCAACTTTATCTAATTTCACAGGTAGAGGATAATGGCCCCATGATCAACTAAGAAAAATATCGACTCCCTAGGAGAATCCCAATCTCAACAGGTGAGATAACAACTCCACCTAGGAGTGATGAGGGTGTAAACTCATGTCTTGTGATGCCCAAAACCTTTTTCACATGTAATAATAATATTATGGTTTTATTCTGTTTAATTTTCATGTTATCTGAAAAAAACTTACAAAATAAACACAAGGTATTTTATTTAATTAAACACTGAAGTGTTTACATTACAGTAAGATCAAAGGAAACCATACTACCCAAAAATACCTACTAAAATCCCTATCAGTGCCACTGGGAGTCCACCTAATGCAACAACAAGAACTAGTAAATAGTGAAAATCCTTTAGGTCAATCAGAACGAAAAACATAACGGCCAGAACCACAACAGTTATACTGATCATCAGTGGAATGATGTGCACTATCTTTCTCAAATCTTCTTGAACTTGGAACACCCTGATACAAGTTTATATAAGGCCTTAATTCGATCCTTACCCCTTTAAGTGACCAATGTATCTCTAACGGCTATAATTATAGCCGTTGGAAATTCTAGTTTTTCTATTTCAAAGTATTTAGAAATATTGAGATTTTCGAGTGTTTTAAGTTAAAGTGGATTATAATTGAAACTCTTCATTAAATTTTGAAAGGATAAATGTATTAAGGTTCAAAATGGATTTCAAAATAAAACTCTTGTGTTTTAAAGAAAATACTGAAAGAGGTGTGCATTATGTTTTTGGATTTGAAAACACGATTCCGATTATGTTTATTAATTAAAAGTTATATTATAATTTGATTTGTGTAATTTGATCTTCCAAAGTTTAAAATAAAAATCATGTTTTATAAAATTTAATATATTATCTATATAATTAAAATTAATATATTTATTTTTCTATGATTTTATTGTTAATTTTGAGAGTTGGGTTTTATAAAAAAAGTACCCACAAGGGACAACCCTCTAGTTGGGTCGAAGGAGGCAGTATGCGCTAGGCGGTCGAGCCTAGACTTTAGCCTCATCACAGGATGGCCCATGTGCATGTGCACAAGCCTCAAGCATGCACAGAGGAACTAGGTTTTGCTCCACCGTGCAGGGTGGCACGGCGGTGGGGGGTGGGTGTAGAGCATGCCCGTAGAACACTGGTACGGGGTGGTACCGGGAGGGAGGGAAGGAGAATTATGAGATTAGGCTGGGAGCTCCAGACTTATAAGGAACCCAATAAATGCATCACGTTTTGATGTGGGACAAGGTTTTTAAGTCGAAATGGGATCTGGACCGTCAGATCTCGTCACGCGTGATCAGATCCATCCATTTCAGTTCGGTCTTCGATCCCCATCAACTGCTGATTTCTCTCCACATTTTTACCCATCGTCTGATCGATCGCGATCTAATCGTGACAGTTTAAGTTTTTTTAAAACTCGGCATTGCACCATAGCCATCCGATCGAGTTGAGATTTAATCTCGATTGATCATTATTTTTAAATCTCGCAGACGCACCCCGACCGTCGGATCAAGGTAAGATCTAATCTTGTCCATTCGTTTGTTTTCTATATTTTCCTCCCCGCGGAATCTTTTTCTTTCCCCACATGTGTTGCACCAGTGGCTTATTCTACACCCACTTGCACTGTTTTTTCTTCACCTGTGACACTGGAGGTCCCTTCCTTACTCTATTTTTTCCACAAAGACTTGTCGTCGGTCTTTTTTTAAACCGGTTAGGTCTCAGTTTTCCTCGCAAGTTTTAATAAACATATAATATATATGGTTTATATATTATATCACGTTTTGTATTTGAACCCTACAGGTGTTCATCTTCTCTTAAGTCTCCAGCAAGTTCTCCAGTGCCTCCTTCGAGCCTTCCTGAACC
Source organism: Viscum album (assembly GCA_963277665.1). Classification (NCBI taxonomy): domain Eukaryota; kingdom Viridiplantae; phylum Streptophyta; class Magnoliopsida; order Santalales; family Viscaceae; genus Viscum; species Viscum album. The sequence goes on from OY728155.1 coordinate 1,916,633,261, forward strand.
TCTCCTCCACCTTCAAACCAGGTAAGGGATCAATTTGCTAAATTTTATTGTTGTAAAACTTTTATACCTTTGTGTATAAATGAATCTATATTTATATAGTTTCATATTGCTTCTTAATCTTAACTCACATAAGGTTTTCTAAATGTTTTTTTGAAGTATATAACACATGCACGGAATTCTATGTTTCTTTTTCTACATGTAAAACCCTTTTTTATTATTTTGTTCCATGGTTATACATATATGTATATAAGTACATAAAATTCAGAATAACTCCAATCCTACCTAGTCTGAGTTCTCTAAATTTAATTGATAATGTTCCAATGATTTTTTATGGTATGAAGCACTTTCAGGGGGTTAATCATGTTTTGAACCGTAAGAACAATATATATAATATTTTATTTACAAAAAATGAAACCAGTTTGGGTCTTTCTTCTTCTTTAATGATGTTTTTTTTAAAATGATATACTAAAAACATGTAACCCATGAAATGGGATTATTTTTTATTATTTTAATATGAAAAACCCATGTTTTAAATGGTTATGTATTAATGTATATTTATACATATATGTGTATGTTTATGTAACAAATCTGAAATGGGTTTTTCACAAAACCTATCCCTAGTGATTAAATTATGTTGCAAGAATTTACTAAATCTTGTTTCGGGTAGGAAAAACCCCAAGTATACATTTTGTGTAAAGGGTTTATATTGGTTTCATACCCATATGAGTATACATATAGGTACTTCGATTCTGGTTTCCCAAAGTTTAAATAAATGTTATCTATGTTGTAAAATTGTTTTTATGTTTAAGCACAAAGAATACATGCATATATAATCTCATGTGATTATTTCTCATTTTACAAAAAAATGAAACTCTACATGAGATAATGATTTTACATCTATTTGTTTTTTTCCAATTTGTCAGCAGAAATTCCTATGACTACTTAAGGTTATGCTTTAAATCCTTTATATAAAGATCAACATTGCATGGATTAAATGAGTATCACAAAGTTAAAACATGAAAACATGGTTTGGAAATGGTCACATTCTTAAGGTTTTAATGAAAAGGTTGTTACTTCATGTGACAACCCATTATTTTATGTGTACTCATTTTTACTACATAAGCAAAAGTGTGTTGTTTTAGTTCATGCACGTCATTGTTAAATATAAAGCCTACAAGTATAGTTCTTTTTACATTTTGGAATAATCCATTTCAGTTATGAACGTGTATGTAAAAAAGATTATGGAATAAGAATGTAAGTATGGTACCCTATGAATATAAGACCATATTAAGACCTATGAGGAATGTATTGGACTTAAATGATGTGACGGGTGCGCCTGGAATTATACAGCGCTCCAATGCATTGGGTAAAGTGATGAATCTCATGAGTTAAGTGAAATTATGTGTGAACATGATGCTATCTTTGTTCATAGATATGTGTGGTAGTTAACCACAATTATGTTGGGTTTTTACCCGTACGGTCTTGGCGCAAGGCCTTGACAAAGTCTGATATTATACATTCTCTCATTATGTAATGGTAAATGATCAACCATGGGATTGTTTGACTAACAGAATATCCCTTGGCTAAGAATCATCTATGATAATGGAAATGAAGGCATAAGGCATAACCAAGTATGCAAATGGAAAGTTATACAAAGAAAGGGTATCTAATGATAAATCTATGTGAATTTCATTTTTTTAGTGATGATGAATCATGATATGAATTCTTATGTTTACAGCTATGATTTTAGAGTTGTATTGATCAATTGATGAATTATTCACATTTCATGCATTTCTTGTATATGTATGCGCACTCTGATTCGTGATGTAATAGAAGTTTTTAAGTGAACACATACATCTTGTGTGAATGGTTTTTCTGAAAGAATTTTTGAAAGTAACCTTTGAAAATATTGATGGCGTGCCTCAAGAAAGAAATGTTTTCCTCTTAAGAAAAACGTTTTATGATTAATTTTATTTTTAAAGGTGGTTGTTTTAAAAAGGGAATTTCTTAAATTGTTTTAAAACCCCTTATTAGGCATTCTTATACTCACCCTACATTTTAATTTATGTTTTACAGGATTTAGTAGACTATTACAAGCTTTGAGTACTCTTATGTGACGACATCAATATGAAGCTTAGCCTTATCATGTTTTTGGAAGAAGTATTTCAGCAGCATCTGATTTTCCAGAATCTAAACCGAATCGATTCTATGTATTGAGACAAGATGTGTAATTTTTGTATGCATGTATTTATAAAAAAAATTGCACACCATGTTTTAGGCACCGATTCCAGACATCTGGGGTCGGGATCGTGATAGTTGGTATCAGAGGTTCAGTTTAGATAACTCTGGAAAACCAGAACTGAACAAAAAAAATTAACTTAAGCATTACTAAGTATGATTTTTTCTTAATTTTCAGATGGAAAATGAAAATACCAGTCTTTTGTCTCTTTCTATTGAGGCTCTAGAAACCATAGTTTCCATATCCATCCAAGAAAACTTTGTAAACTATTAACACATTCGTATGACATGAAAACACCTCTACGATGTGTCAAAATCTCCCCTTGTTCTTCGACTCCACCGAGGAGAGGGTTTGGACTACTTATTTATGATGCAAATCCAATTTCCATCCTACGCACGTTGGGGAAAGTACTTTGAGGGTCTTTTAGATGCTTCACCATAGCGAAAGGAATCCAATCCCTCATGGATTTCCAAGAAGCTACAGTAGCGGGTGACCTCTGCGCAACATATATGTTCCAAATCTTGTCCTATGGACATTATGGTCAAGTAATGGACTTTGAAATCCTTGAAATTGAGGCCTTCTGTTATTTGTACAGACATCAAGTACATACTGATGTCTCTTGGCTTTACACCCCTCATGTCTCACTTTGGAGACACTATAAGTGTACCCACGAGATTGAACCAGACTACTCGGGTTGCATTTGGTTCAGGGAGATAGAGAGTTTCAAAATTGTTTTGGGGATTCATGTAACCGGGAACTAGGGAAACCATTAGTCTTGGGTGTTGTGTACCAGTTGTTTTATGAAAATAAAACTTTTTTTTTCTTCTTTATCCTACCTTTTCAGTTTTTGCGCTTCACTGATTGGACTTTCATGAAAAAAAATTATTTTCAGATAGAAGGACAAACCCATATTTTATCTCTTCCTTTTGAGGTACTAGAGACCATTATAGTCAGAACCTATGCAGAAGAATACCTTCCCTTTGCAAACTTGTGAAGAACATGAAAACATCTTTACGAGGTATTGAACAGTCCAGACATTCTCTGCTCCTACCAAGGGAATGCCTATATCTACCTCCACATAGCCACTGTCCAACTCGTTGAGTATAGGTGAAGGGGAAAGTACCATGAAAGTCTTTTTCTATGCTTCACTCTATCCTGAAACTTCATATTCAGGGAAAGGTTTCAAGAGGTTGTCTTGGAAGGGAACCTTCACACATCCTACATGCATAAAATCCTGAGCTTTAGTTTGTATGACCACGTCTATGACATTGACATTCTCAGACAAGAGACAATCCAACGAGTTCTTAGAGAGTTTGTCCATTCAGACATCTCTGAAATTTCCACCATTCGAGCCTCCCTCTGGAAGCCCGAGTGTGCAATGCAAGAGTTTAACCCTTACTATTCGAGGTGTGTCTAGGCTAAGGAAGCGGAATAATTGAACACCAATTTGGTTATTCAGCTGACCACACCTGAGGATCCTCCACGATAGGGGATTTGGTGAATAATTCCAGAGAGTCTTTTTAGTATAGTTATATGAAATGAATTGTGAGGATGAAATTCTTGTTAATGGGGGGATAATGTGACTCCTCAAACCTTTTTCACATGTAAAAATAATATTATGGTTTTATTCTATTTAATTTTCATGTTATCCGAACAAAACTTACAAAATAAACACAAGGAATTTTATTTAATTAAACACCGAAGTGTTTACATTACAGCAAGATCAAAGGAAACCATACTACCCAAAAATAACTACTAAAATCCCTATCAATGACACTAGGAGGCCACCTAAAGCAACAACAAGACCCGGTAAATAGTGAAAATCCTTTGGTTCAATCAGAACGAAAAACATCACGGCCAGAATCACAATAGTTGTACTGAGCATCAGTGGAATGATGTGCACCATCTTCATCAAATCGTCTTGAACTTGGAACACCCTAATAAAAGTTTATATAAGGCCTTAATTTTACTGTTACCCCTTTAAGTGACCAATGAATCTCTAACAGCTATAATTATAGCCGTTGGGAATTCTAGTTTTTCTATTTCAAAGTATTTAGAAATATTTAGATTTTCGAGTGTTTTAAGTTAAAGTGATATCTTTTAAACATGTTTATAATTAAAACTCTTCTTTAAATTTTGAAAGGATAAATGTATTAAGGTTTAAAATGGATTTGAAAATACAAATCTTGTTTTTTAAAGAAAATACTGAAAGATGTGTGAATTATATTTTTGAATTTGAAAACATGATTACGAATACATTTATTAATTAAAAGTTATACTATAATTTGATTTGTGTACTTTGATCTTCAAAAGTTTAAAATAAAAATCATGTTTTATAAAATTTAAGATATTATCTATTTAATTAAAATGAATATATTTATTTTTCTATGATTTTATAGTTAATTTTGAGAGTTGGGTTTTATAAAAAAATGTACCCCACAAGGGCCAACCCTCTAGTCGGGCCGAAGGAGGCAGCACGCACTAGGAGTCCGAGCCTAGCCTTCATCCTCAGCACAGGTCGGCCCTTGGTTGTGTGCTCATGCCTCAAGAATTCATAGAGGAACTAAGTTTCATGCCACCATGCAGGGCGGCACGACGGCGGGGGGTGGGTGCAGATCGCGCCCGCAGAACACCGGTACGGAGCGGTACCGGTGGAGGGAAGAAGAATTCTGATCCTTAGTCCGGGATCTCTAGCCTTATAAGGAACCTGAGAAATGCATCCCGTTTCGATGTGGGATAAGATTTTTAAGGCGAAACGGGATCAAGACTGTCAGATCTCATCGCGCATGATCGGAGTCATCCGTTTCGGTTCGGTCTTCGATCCCTAGCAGCTTCGGATTTCTCTTCGCGTTTTTACCCGTCATCCGATCGATCGTGATCTAATTGTGACTGTTTAAGTTTTTTTAAAACTTGGCATCTCTCCATAGTTGTCTGATCGAGTCAAGATTTAATCTCGACCGATCATTCTTTTTAAATATCACAGACACACCCCGACCATTGGATCAAGGCAAGATCTAATCCTGGCCATCCGTTTGTTTTCCGGATTTTCCTCCCCACGACATCTTCTTCTTCTTCCTCATGCGCTGTTCCAGTGGCTTATTCCACACCCACTTGCACCATTTTTTCTTCACCCATGACACTGGTGGTCTCTTCCTTGCTCTCTTTTTTCCACAAAGGCTTACCCTCAATCTTTTTTTTAAACTGGGTAGGTCTCAGTTTTCCTCGCAAGTTGTAATAAACATATAATATATACGGTTTATATATTATATCACGTTTTGTATTTGAACCCTACGGGAATTCATCTTCTCTTAAGTCTCCAGTGAGTTCTCCAGCACCTTCTTCGAGCCTTTTCAAGCCTCTCCTCCTCCTTCGAACCAGGTAAGGGATCAATTTGCTAATTTTTATTGTTGTAAAACTTTTATACCTTTGTGTATAAATGAATCTATATATATATATATAGTTTCATACTGCTTCTTAATCTTAACTCACATAAGGTTTTCTAAATGTTCTTTTGAAGTATATAACCCATGCATGGAATTCTATGTTTCTTTTTCTACATGAAAACCCTTTTTTTATTATTTTGTTCCACGGTTATACATATATGTATATAAGTACATAAAATTTGGAATAACTCCAATAATACTTGGTTTGAGTTCTCTAAATGTAATTGACAATGTTCCAATGATGTTTTATGGTATGAATCACTTTAGGGGGTTAATCATGTTTTAAACCATAAGAACGATATATATAATATCATATTTACAAAAAATGAAATGAGTTTGGGTCTTTATTATTGTTTAATGATGTTTTTTTTAAAATAATATACTAAAAACATGTAACCCATGAAACATGTTTATTTATTCTTATTTTAATATGAAAAAACCATGTTTTAAATGGTTATGTATTAATGTATATTTATACATATATATGTATGTTTATGTAACAAATCTGAAATGGGGTTTTCACGAAACCTATCCCTAGGGGTTAAATTATGTTGCAAGAATTTACTAAATATTTTTTTGGGTAGGAAAAACCCCAATTATTCATCTTGTATAAAGGGTTTATATTGGTTTCATACCCATATTAGTATACATATAGGTACTTTGATTAGGGTTTCCCAAAGTTTAAATAAATGCTAGCTATGTTGTAAAATTGTTTTTATGTTTAAGTACAAAGAATACATGCATATAAGCTCATGTGATTATTTCTCCTTTTACAAAAAAAGTAACTCTACATGAGTTAATGATTTTACATCTATGTTGTGTTTTCCAATTTTTCACAAGAAATTCCTCTAACTACTTAAGGTTATGTTTTAAATCCTTTATATAACGATCAACATTGCATGAATTAAATGAGTATCACAAAGTTAAAACATGAAAACATGGTTTGGAAATGGTCACATTCTTAAGGGTTTAATGCAAAGGTTGTTATTGCATGTGACAACCCATTATTTTATGTGTACTAGTTTTTACTACATATGCAAGAGTGTGTTGTTTTAGTTCATGCATGTCACTATTTAATCTGAAGCCAACAAGTCTAGTTATTTTTATATTTTGACATAATCCATTTCAGTTATGAACGTGTATGTGAAAATTATTATGGAATAATAATGTAAGTATGGTGCCCTATGAATATAAGACCATACTAAGACATATGAGGAATGTATTGGACTTAAATGATGTGACGGGTGCGCCTAGAATTATACAGAGCTCCAATGCATTGGGTAAAGTGATGAATCTCATGAGTTAAGTGAAATGATGTGTGAACATTATGCTAGCTTTTTTCACAACTATGTGTGGTAGTTAACCACAATTATGTTGGGTTTTTACCCGTACGGTCTTAGCGTGAGGCCTTGACAAAGTCCGGAATTATACATTCCCTCATTATGTAATGGTAAATGATCAACCAGGGGATTTTTTTACTAACAGAATATCCCTTGGCTAAGAATCTTCTATGATAATGGAAATGAAGGCCTAAGTCATAACCAAGTATGAAAATGGAAAGTTATACAAGGAAAGGGTATCTAATGATAAAGATATGTGAATTTCATTTTTTTTAGTGTTGATGAATCATGATATGAATGATTATATTTAAAGCTATGATTTTAGAGTTGGATTGATCAATTGATGAATTATGCACATTTCATGCATTTCTTTTATACGTATGTGCACTCTAATTCATGATGTAATAGAAGTTTTTAATTGAACACATAAATCTTGTGTGAATGTTCTTTCTGAAATAATGTTTGCAAGTAACCTTTGAAAATATTTATGACATGCCTCAAGAAAGAAATGTTTTCCTCTTAATAAAAACATTTTATGATTTCTTTTATTTTTAAAGGTGGTTGTTTTAAAAAGGGAATTTCTTCAATTGTTTTAAAACCCTTACTAAGCATTCTTATGATCACCATACGTTTTAATTTATTTTTTTACAGGATTTAGTTTACTATTCCAATCTTTGAGCACTCTTATGTGACGACATCAATATGAAGCTTATCCTTAGCAAGTTTTTGGAAGAAGTGTTTCAGCAGCATATGATTTTCCAGAACCTAAACTGAATCGATTATCTGTATTGAGACAAGATGTGTAATTTTTGTGTGCATGTATTTATAAAAAAATTGCACACCATGTTTCAGGAACCGATTCCAAACATCTGGGGTCGGGGTCATGACATGTCTGACTATAATATCTCAAAGTCAAGGTAACCTAAATGAAATTTCCTAGGTCTACATGACATTTTATCCTAAGATAAACACTTGGTTGTGCTTTTAATTATACATAGAGTGTATCTAGTAGACTACAGACATGTAGAGAGGTAACAGGGCATGCGGGGATTGGGCCCAACACTCAGAATGTGCCTCTTCCCAAGTCACAATACATCAGGTGGTTCATGGGGTATGGGCATGGCCGACATGGAATGTCGACCTAACTGTATTCCCTATGAATGTACTTTTTGTACACACTGAACCAAATCATCTGAAGGTTCCGGGCGCAGCGGAAGCACGTGGATGGATGTGCCCACTTGGATTTTTTCATTAACAGTGATCAATCCGGGATCAATACGATGACAAGCGCCAGTCTCCACGGATCGAATCATAGAAATGGAAAAAGAAAAGGAATATCCCGGAACCACAAAGTAGGATCGTTACAGGTTGATTATAATTAATTTAATCAATAGAAAAGAAATACCTTTTGGGTGTTCTTTCTTTGTTGATTTTCTCGATCACGTTCTGATGTGATTCGTCATTGCGTCGTAGAAGCCAAGTGTAGAATTCCTCTAGCAGTGATCCACACATGTACCTCGTATCTCGGGACATCGCCAAAGGAGTCTCCGGGTGCTAGAGTGGAGAAACCTTTGCTTGCGGTGTCCGCCTTAGATCATCTTGATCTGATGGAAGAGGATCTCTCTTGGTCTTGAGAGCATTCTTGGAGGAAGAGGTTCTTTCAGGCTTGAAAGAATTCTCCAGAATTGTTGTGCACAACGATTCTCTTGTGTGTAGGAAAAGAGTTGGGGTTGTGAGGATATTTATAATCGGGTTTGTGGTTGTATAGTTATGACAATAAATAAACGTGTTACGTGTTTTATTTATTTCATTAACTCCCTTTTGAAACCCCCATGTCGATTCATTAATTCCTTGACATGCTCGCACACTGATTATAATAAATATCATTTAACAAAATGATATTTCCTAAAAATCCTGACTGGAAAAACTACACGGCGTGTATTCATAAATACACAGCGTGTAAATTCAATGTACACGGCGTGTATATCTTGTTTTCATTTATTCATTTCCTTTCCAAAATGAAAAACTACATGGCGTGTATATTTAATAATACACGGCGTGTACTTTTTCAAAATAAAACTACACGACGTGTAATCAATGATACACGGTGTGTACTTGTTTTATTTTATTCTTCCTCCAACATTAAAACGATTTAGGATACCTTGAATAATTATTAAACCACATATGGGAATAATCTTTATTCTACTTGAGATACTTGAATACACTTAGTGTGTGACCCTCTAGGCCTCTTTCTCATTGGCATTAGGCGGACTTGCCTAAAGTCCAAGATTACTGTCTAGTAATGGGTCAAGGAACCCAAGATAAAGAAGTTGACGCCGCATTAACATATCACCTCATATGAACGCTTACTGGGTAATTTAATCCCTTTTTCTCAATATCTCATCAAGCAGGTTTCATGGCAGTGTCATAAACCTATATGCTTGATCCGTCGTTCTTTGACCACCTGAAATAAACTCGTCATTTACACCATGGCCATGGAATTTAATGTGAAAGTTCTATTTCAATCAAAGGACCGGGAAATCAACTTCCATAAATGGAAGGGAAAAATCATTCCTCGACTTATCCATTAACAACATGTCACTCGTGACACACCCAACGTACCCTACTTCCCACCAACTGTCTGTGTGACGGTTTTCGTCAGTAAATCTAAGTGCGCGAGTCATGACATGAGTTAATGATAATCTTCCAGTCTAAGGACCATTACACACGCTCACAGATAGTAATGTCCGATGACACTAAGACATGTAGAATTACTACTGGCGGGTCTGTTCTCATAATCTCCCATCTTGGAGATTACCAAGTGCGAACTCCGTGAGAGAGAGTCTCGTCTTCTTACGAGTACTCGCACATGACGGTCTGTATACTATGTGTCCTATCATAGTATGTCATCCAACCGTAGAACTTTATTTAAGAATATTGTTATAGCATTTCAAGGTTCTCATCATAGCGGGGATCTTCCATGACCTTATCAATGCAACAATATTCTAGGATATTATTATATTATAGTCATGCAGAATAATGAACAATATATAATAAGTGAACATTCATGTAATCAAAGTACAAAACAGTTGGTTCTCAGGAAACTAACCCTTACAAACTCCCACTTGGACTAGATCCAACTGCCTATGACTTTTAGTCCGCTAGACCTCACATGATGATCATGTTTTTATTGAGTTAAGGTCTTAGTCAAGGGGTCTGCCACATTGTCTTCCGTGGAAATACTTCTCACTACAACTTCACCTCTCTGAGAAAAATACCTCAAGAGATGATACATCCTAAGTATGTGCTTTGTCCGCTGATGTGACCTTGGCTCTTTTGCAGGTGCCACCGTTGTAGTATTATCACAATAGATTGTGATAGGATCTTTACTGCTTGGTACTACATCCAGCTCTTAGATGAAGCTTCGCATACATACTACTTCTTTAGCTGCCTCAGAAGCTGCGATATACTCGGACTCCGCTGTAGAATCTTCCACCACACTTTGTTTTGAGCTCTTCCAGCTCACTACACCACCATTCAAACTGAAGATGTATCCATTATGCGACTTCATGTCATCTTGATCAGTCTGGAAACTAGCATCTACATGTCCTCTGATGACTAGTTCCTCATCTCCTCCATAAACCAGGAACATATCCTTAGTACGCCTCAGATACTTAAGGATAGTCTTGACCGCCATCCAATGGCGGTCTCCTGGATCAGCTTGATATCTGCCTACCGAACTTAATGCAAAAGCAACATCTAACCTCGTACATAGCATATCATACATGATTGACCCAATCGCGGATGAGTAAGGGATCCTTGCCATTCTCTTTCTTTCCTCATGTTTCTGAGGACACATTTTCTTGGAAAGATGAATGCCATGTGACACTGGCAACAATCCCCTCTTGGATTGTTCCATACTGAATCTCTTCAGTATCTTGTCAATGTATGTACTTTGACTCAGGCCCAGCATTCTCTTGGATCTATCACGATGGATCTTGATCCCTAGAATATATGTTGTCTCACCCAAGTCTTTCATGGAGAAGCATTTATGCAACCATGCTTAACTGACTGTAATACAGGTACTTCATTTCCAATTAGTAATATGTCATCAACATATACTATTAGGAAAACGATTGCACTCCCACTAAACCTCTTGTAGACACAAGGCTCACATTCGTTCTTAACAAACCCAAATTCCATTACATCTTCATCAAAACGATTGTTCCATGACCTTGATGCTTGCTTTAATCCATAAATGGATTTATGCAACTTGCATACCTTTTTGGCATCCTTTGGAGTCACAAACCCTTCAGGTTGTGTCATGTAGACATCTTCCTGGAGGTTCCTGTTAAGGAAAGCTGTTTTGACATCCATTTGCCAAATTTCATAGTCATGGTAAGCAGTAATGGGAAATAGTATTCTGATGGATTTCAGCATCGCAACCGGTGAAAAGGTTTCATCATAGTCAATTCATTGACGCTGTCTAAAACCTTTTGCAACCAGTCGTGCCTTGTAGGTGATGACTTGCCCTTCCATGTCCAGTTTCTTCTTGAATACCCATATATTACCAATAGGATTTACATCAACTGGAGGATATACCAAAATCTAGACTTGGTTTTGGTACATGGAATCCATTTCAAAATTCATGTCTTCTTGCCACTTGGCACCGTCTGTGCCTTCAACTGCTTCCTTGTAGGTAAGTGGATCACCATTGTCAACCAATAATGAGTCACCATCCTCGATGACAAGAAAACCATATCGTTCTAGTTCTCTCACATCTCTCATGCTCCTACACAGTTCGTGTGTCTCTGGAACAGATTGTTCTTTCACAGGGATTTGTGGAATCTGTTCTTGTACCAACTCCTGTGTATCTTGAGCATCGACTTCATCGAAGTCTATCTCGCTCCCACTATCTCTTTTGGAGATGTGCTCCCTCTCAAGGAATATGGTGTGTCTTGCCGCTGTAACCTTTTTGTCTAAGGGGTTGTATAGGTAATATCACCTCGTTTCCTTGGGATATCCTATAAAGATACACTTTGTGCCTCATGGTGCAAGTTTGTTACTTGAAGAGGCCTTAACAAATGCTTCGCTACCCCACACATGTAAATTCGATAACATGGATTTACGTCCACTCCATAACTCATATGGAATAACATTTATCTATTTAGTTGGTACTTGGTTTAGTATGTGTGCTGCTATTTGTAATGCATATCCCTAAAAGGATAATGGAAGACTCGCATGACTCATCATTGATCTCACCATGTCCAACAGGGTGCGGTTCCTCCTTTTTCTTACACCATTCCACTGTGGCGTGCAAGGAGGAATGAGTTTAGATAGAATCCCAAACTCCCGTAAGAAATCAATTAAGTCCTAATTAAGATATTCTCCTCCTCTGTCTGAGTGGAGTTTCTTAATCTTCTTACCAAGCTGGTTCTCAACTTCATTCTTGTATTCTTTGAACCGATCAAAAGAATATGACTTATACCTCATTAAGTAGATATATCCATATCTACTAAAATCATCAGTAAAAGTTATGAAGTATGAGAACCCACCCCTTGCCTCAACTGGAAATGGCCCACACACATCTGTGTGAACTAATTCTAGAATATCTTTAGCTCTTTCACCTTTCCCACTAAATGGGGCTTTGGTCATTTTTCCTTGTAGACACGCATGACATACACCAAGTGGTTTTAGTTCGAAAGAATCTAAATACTCATCTTGATGTAATTTTGTCAAACGTTTCTCATTGACATGACCTAGCCAGTGATGCCAAAGTTGGGTGTGGTATTATTCATGTGAATTAAATTTGTCATCGATTACCATTACTTGGTTTGTGTAGTCTAACACATAAAGTTCATTATATAAATGTGCCCTACCAAAACAAATGTTATCTTTATAAAAGTAGAAACATCCACTTCCAAATTTGAAGATGAATCCATCAGTATCTAATTTGGATAGTGAAATAATGTTTTTGGTTAGAGAGGGTACATAATAACATCCTTTCAAAACCAAGACCATCACTGTAGGCAATGTGAGATGGTAGTCTCCGACAGCTACAGCAGCGAGTCTGGCTCCATTGACTGCTCGTAGATCTACCTCCCCTCAATCAATCTTCTTGAATCTACTTGGTTCCTGTATTTGGATACAGATGTGAGCACCACAAGCAGTATCTAATACCCAATTTGTAGAAATAGATAGATTGCATTCAATGACAAATGCACCTAAAGATTCCCCTTGCTTCCTTGGCTGGGTGCAGTTTTTATTCCAGTGTCCCTTCTTTCCACATGCGAAACAAACAACATCCTGCTCACTTGCCTCCCCTTTGATCTTCCTTTTCTTAGAAGGCCTTGAAGAAGCTTTGGGCTTAAATCTCTTCGCATTCCCTTTCCTTTTATTCACCATAAGGACAGAAGGATTTTCACGCTTCATGTCATTATCTACTTGGTGAATAAGGATAAGAAGATCAGATAGAGACTTCTCAATGTTTTTCATGTTGAAATTAACAACAAAGTTTGAGAAGCTCTGGGGGAGTGATGCAAGAATGAGATCGGTGCCCAGTTCTTCGGGGAGTTTAAACCCTAGAACCTCCAAACGCTCAATGTAGCTAATGAGCTTGACTACATGAGGCCCAGCTGGGTCACCCTCTCCAAGCTTGCTCTGAAATAGAGCCTTGGATATCTCAAACCTTTCCTGTCTTTCTCTCTCCTGGTATAGACCACAGAGGTGCTCGAGCATGCTATAGGCATCCATGTCTTCATGAGACTTCATGAGCTCACTAGACATCGATGATAGCATCAAACATTGAACATCGAGAGCGTCGTTCAAATGTTGATCATAGACCAGGAAATCTTCATCACTCGTCCCTGTGGTAGGAGAATCAGGAAGTGAGGACTCCAGCATGTAAAACTTTCGTTCATGGCGTAGGATAACCCGAAGGCGCCTAAACCATTCCTGAAAGTTACTGCCGGTGAGGATATTGTATTTATCCAGAATTGATCGTAGATTGAATTTGGTTGACGAGTTTTTCATTTCAATTCTACAAATTAAAAGAGCAGTTTTATCAGTACTTTCTTGATTACATTTTATGAAAAATAATAAATTAATTTATTAATTCTCCCACTATTTTATCAAGTCCCAATGGCCCTCACCATTGAAATCAGAATGTCCAGTTTCTTTGAAATTCTAGTGGAAAGGATCCATATTCCCCTTCACATAACCCCAACAAGGGTTGGTCAAGATATTTGAAGGTATTTAGGTAGACAGGTCTTTGCCAACTGTGAGCTTACAGTTCCTTGATCTGTTGAGTGGACTCCCCAATCCTGAAATCATGACTTGGATTTCCTCAACTCTTGCCTCCAATATTACATCAAGTCTATCAAGGGTTACTCCTCTTGATGTAATATGGTTAAGTCAACCTGAAACCTTTCATAAGGGCTTCCTTTATAAAAGTAAGTGTCCCAACAAGGGTTGGTCAAACACATAGTTTTATTGAGTCTTTCCCTTAATCAAGTAACGGAATGCTTGGTCTGGCTTAATATGGTATTGAGGGATTTTAATCTTTTATGCATAGTTTCTCATTATCACATGCTTGTTAATATTAAGTGATTCTTGCTTAAGTGATTAACCATGTTTCGATAATGTTTACGCATAGTCTGGTTTTTATTTTATTCCATCTTTGCATGCTTGTTCATTTTATTAATTATGTGATCGCGACAACACATACATAATAAATAAACCATGCAATCAGAAAGAAATAAAATAAGATGACATGATCATGAGCTTCTATTGGTTAGCTTATCTAGCAGTTTTGATAAGCTAACCCTGGCCTAGGGAAAACACCTTGAACCTGATGGTTCGTGTTTTCCATCTCCCACCTGTTCACCTTTGTATCTTCTTGTGTCAGTTTTGCCTCGGCTTCGGAATTTGAACCATCTCCTCTGTCTTGGGAGATCCTCCATTACATGGGTTTACATTAAAGAAACCATGGGCACGCGGGCCCTACATTTTATTAGAATAAGGCTCACAGGCCAAAAAATTTAAATTTAAACAAATTTAAATGAAACCATACACACATACAAAGGGTCTTCGGTCTATCTCATGATCATTCATAGCATGCAACGACATTTACACATTTTTAGAATTCAAATTCTTTTAATCATTCTTTCATTTAAGATAATTTACGCTCGAATTAAATTAATTATGATCTTATAATTAATCAATTCTTTATCTTAAATTCCTTTCTGAATTTCCTTGAGATTCTTCTCATCCATATTCCTTGTATGGGTCTTTGTACAATGGAGGAAACCTGGTGAAATTCCATTTCTGGAAAGTACATGGCGTGTAGTTTATAATTACACGGCGTGTATTTCTTTTCACCCTTTATCCAAAGTACACGCTGGGGGCTTTGGCGTGTTTTCTATACTTTGGAAATTTTGAAGTACATGGCGTGTAGATAAATCATACACGGCGTGTACTTCCTTGTTACGCGGTAACCGGCCTAGCGATCCCGTGTACGCGGTACGCGGCTTATCCTTGTACACGGTTTCACCTGGGCTGGAAAAGACTACATGGCGTGTTGTTCCTATATACACACCGTGTATTCCGGTTTCCATGCACTATTCAATTCTGGTCAACACGGCGTGATTAATACTTAGGAATATTCAATTCACACGGCGTGGTTTGGCGGACCAGTGCTGGTTCGTTGAACCCAAGTACACGGCGTGTAGTTTTAATTACATTTTGTGTAATCCCGTGTTGTACAGACAGAAAGAGAGGCTCCTTCGGATGAGTTCCTCGTTTTTATTTTAATCAAAAATTAAAATTAAAAGGCTATTTATGTTATATGAATCGATAAACGAAGGAGGAAGAATAGATCTCATTTATTCATATTTATAGAATGATTTATTTCGAATTGAATCAAATATAAATGCATAAATTATCAATGAAAATTAAATAACTATAATCAACGTTGTAACCTCCCTCTGATACCATTTGAAGGTTCCGGGCGCAGTGGAAGCATGTGGGTGGATGTGCCCACTTGGATTTTTGTCATTAACAGTGATCAATCTGGGATCAATACAACGATAAATGCCAGTCTCCACGGATCGAATCACAGAAATGGACAAAGAAAAGGAATGTCTTGGAACCACAAAGTAGGATCGTTACAAGTTGATTATAATTAATTTAATCAATAGAAAAGAAATACATTTTGGGTGTTCTTTCTTTGTTGATGTTCTCAATCAAGTTCTGATGTGATTCGTCGTTGCGTCATAGAAGCCAAGTGTAGACTTCCTCTAACGGTGATCCACACGTGTACCTCATATCTCAGGACGTCGCCAAAGGAGTCTCTGGGTGCTAGCATGGAGAAACATTTGCTTGCGTTGTCCGCCTTAGATCGTCTTGATCCGATAGAAGAGGATCTCTCTCGGTCTTGAGAGCGTTCTTGGAGGAAGAGGTTCTTTCAGGCTTGAAATAATTCTCCAGAATTGTTGTGCACAACGATTCTCTTGTGTGTAGGAAAAGAGTTGGGGTTGTGAGGATATTTATAATCGGGTTTGAGGTTGTAGAGTTATGACAATAAATAAACATGTTACGCGTTTTATTTATTTCATTAACTCCCTTTTGAAAACTCCATGTCGATTCATTAATTCCTTGACATGCGCCCTCACTGATTATAATAAATATCATTTAATAAAACGATATTTCCTCAAAATCCCAACTGGAAAAACTACACAACGTGTATTAATAAATACACGGCGTGTACTTGTTTTTCATTGAAAACTACACGGCGTGTACATTCAATGTGCACGGCGTGTATATCTTGTTTTCATTTATTCATTTCCTTTCCAAAATGAAAAACTACACGGCGTGTATATTTAATAATACACGACATGTAATTTTTCAAAATAAAACTACACGGCATTTATCAATGATACACGGAGTGTACTTGTTTTATTTGATTCTTCCTCCAACATTAAAATGATTTAGGCTTTCTTGAATAATTATTAAACCACGTACAGGAATAATCTTTATTCTATTTGAGATACTTGAATACACTTAGTGTGTGACCCTCTAGGCCTCTTTCTCGTTGGCATTAGGCGGACTTGCCTAAAGTCCAAGATTACTGTCTAGCAACGGGTCAAGGCACCCAAGAGAAAGAAGTTGACACCGCATTGACGTATCACCTCATACGAACGCTTACTGTGTAATTTAATCCCTTTGTCTCGATATCTCATCAAGCAGGTTTCATGGAAATGTCATAAACGTATATTCTTGATCCGTCGTTCTTTGACCACCTGAAATAAACTCGTCGTTTACACCATGGCCATGGAATTTAATGCGACAGTTCTATTTCAATCAAAGGGCCGAGATATCAACTTCCATAAATGGAAGGGACAAATACTTCCTCGGTTTATCCATCAACAACATGTCACTCGTGACGCACCCAACGTACCCTACTTCCTGCCAACTGTCTACGTGACGGTTTTCGTCAGTAAATCTAAGTGCACAAGTCATGACATGAGTTAATGATAATCTTCCAGTCTAAGGACCATTACACACGCTCGCAGATAGTAATGTCCGATGACACCAAGACATGCGGAATTACTACTGGCGGGTCTGTTCTCATAATCTCCCATCTTGGAGATTACCAAGTGCGAACTCCATGAGAGAGAGTCTCGTCTTCTTACGAGTACTCACACATGACGGTCTGTATACTATGTGTCCTATCATAGTATGTCATCCAACCGTAGAACTTTATTTAAGAATATTGTTATATCATTTCAAGGTTCTCATCATAGCGGGGATCTACCATGACCTTATCAATGCAACAATATTCCAGGACATTATTATATTATAGTCATGCAGAACAATGAACAATATATAATAAGTGAACATTCATGTAATCAAAGTACAAAACAGTTGGTTCTCAGGACACCAACTCTTACATCATCTAGCATTACACAATGTGTGGTCCCACCACATGACCTTGTAATATTTTTCTCTACCAGAAACCCTAGTGATATAGAATCTAGATTACATGATGTGTGTTATTAAAAACTACACAATATGCAGTTGGGTTTTACTAACCAGACTTTCTTTTAGTCCTGATTTCCTCCAATATGTCCACTGATTTCAACAAGAATCTCTGTGTAACTCCCACATCTACATTGATTGAGGTAGCTCTTTCACCAAAAGTTGGATTCTAGGTGTCCTCCATCAAAAAATGGATCACTGTCATAATTCTTCTACCACACATGAAGCCATATGTGGAGATTTTTATCCTGATCATCCAATCACAGTATACCATCATCTGATCACCTTGATAAAAGCCCGATTCTTTCCACAGTTTATCAATGATCAATCTCTCATCATGACTCCATCATTGTGCGCATAACTATTTGAGGAAAACCATGAATCTGTCACCCCACTATATTTCATCACCACCCGGAAACCATCCTCACATCACCATCCTCAAAATTGAATATATATATTTGATTCATGGGACTGATAACAAAACATGTATGAGAATAAATCCATAAAAATGGTCAAACCACCAATCCAAACAAATGGATGATGATGAACGTGTAATGAAAATAGGGTGAAATCCAAGGAAACACCTGAACGTGTAATCTATAGGACCATGTGTGATTGGTCTTCATCTATGATGGTGAAATCTAGAGAAAACTATAAATAATTTTCATTGTTATATGTCAACAATATAAGTTTACAAAATAAATTGAAAATTGGAAGTTGGGAATCAAATTATCATGGATTTAATTGAGGGAGATTAAATTGATGTTCAAGAAAAAAATAAAATGATAATGAATCAATAAATAACAAATATATACCTTGATGGAGAATTTTTGAATCTTCAATCCAATGTCACGTCCATAGGTTTTTTTTTTATTGCCATTGAAATTTGTCAATAGATGTGGTCACGGTTCCAATTCTACTCCACAATTTATCACCATCACCACCATGTTCTTCCTCTCCTCACCACTCCCCTATATAGGTTTTGTCAATGAAAAATGTGGCTAACCCTAGAGAGGGTGCACAATTAGGATTTAATAGACTTGGCCATGTTGAGGAAACGTCGGGAGACACAACGACAGAAATGAGAAAAACGAAAGAAAGAAAGCAAAGGACACAGCGATTTACGTGGTTCGGGAATAATCCCTACGTCCACGGGAGAGGCAGAATATTTCACTATTCGGGAGAACAAATTACAAAGGGTTTTTTCAGTAGTAAAACCTAGCCCGAAATGGGCTACATATGAAGAAGACGGTCCACTGTTCCGAAATAGTAAGTCCGCGTTGCAACAGTGATCGGCAGCCAACTTTGTCAAAAGTGTTACAGTGTCTGCCGGCTGGAAGTCAAAAGTGCTACAGTGAAGTTGACCCCGAAGTCTGCACCACTACAGTGTATGTCGGTGTCGGTCGGTCAGCTCTGCGACAGTTGCGGGCCACAAGCAGTCGGCCCAACCAGATCGGGAAACACTAATCCAACAGGCCAAGGGTTTCTCTATAAATTAAAACAATTGATTTATTTAATTAATCTGCTTAAAATAGTGAACACCCAAGAATCCAGATTCAAATTGAACTAACATCCCACCTAGGGTAAACACCCCATTCAAGACTCAATGGTGGTATCAGTTTCTCCATTTTAGATCATGTTCATGAGTCATTAAAATTTCATCAAAAATACACATGCACACCTTAAAATAATAGAATATTTTTATTATATTATTTTCAAAACTCCACAACACTCGATTTCACACACCAGATTTACTTGGGGGTAAATCGCATATTCCAAAACTAATAAAGCCCTCAGAAAATTTTCCTGGGGTCAACAACTATAGTATAATAGCCATTTTACCCTTGGGATAGTCTTGAGATTTCAAAACTCAAAATCAAGTTGAATACCACTCGGTAAAAACCCATGGACATTATGTAAAAAGGGCCTCATCAAATTAGTCTTGGTCAGAGGGTCAATTTAGAATCAAAGGATTTTACTACCAAGCGACAACTTGAGTCTAGAGGGATGGGTACTTCTTGCAAGTATTGACTATTCAGTGGGCCTTCTTTGACCGGGCATTCATTGGGTGTGTGAGTTTCATGGGTATGCATTCATGACATGGGATACCTTCATGGTGTGAGTCTTATCACTAGTTGTGTATTTTTTATCTTGAAAAATATTTTATATTGCTTTCTCATGATTTATATTAAATGTTAGATAACTTATTCTTATCTTAGTGGCATGTGTGAGAAGTCTTGGGGATTGTATACTGAGTCAATATACTTACCCTCTGCATATGAATCCTGGTGCATATGCAGACGTTGTTTTCCATGATATGAGTAAGGGGAAGGTCTTTCACTTTGCTAGTACAGTACCAAGATAATGTAGTCTGGTCCATATGGAGTTGGAGCTTGGAGATGTCTTGCAGTGGAGTTGTTCATGGCGCCGCATTGGTGCCTTGGTTTCTTTTGGTGTCTTTGGGTCTTTTATTGATGTAGAAATCTAGTGTATACTTACTAGCAAAGTTGTTGTTTCTGCCACTGAAGCATCTCCTCGTGTTCCCTACAATATAAAAAAACTACATACAATTGTTTCATTATAAAATAAAAATACATCATTGAGGAGGAGGGTCGTCTGAAGGAGTTGGAGGAGATGGTGGAGGGAACTTCATCCCTAAACTACGAGTCAGACGTCGCATGTACTTCATCTGCTCCTACTTCTACTAATGCCGCCATCGACGCATCTCGTCCTACATCTCCTCCTATTGCTGCTGTCGTAGGAACTCTTTTTGTTGTTGTTGCTGCCACTGAAGCATCTCCTCGTGTTCCCTACACATCGTCTCTAAAATCTCACTCTAAGCTCGCAGCTGCTCCTGATACTGTGCATGAGATGATGATGGCTCTCCACGAGCTCCTCTCGAACTGGACGCCGACATCACAGAGGTGCCATAAAAACCCCCAGGGGTCAATCGAGAGCCGATACCAACAACTCGGTCTTTCTCGAAGGCATACTGGGTCGCATGCATTCATGTTGCCTCATCAAATCGGAGGGGGGGGGGAACTGGTCTGACCATCAGTCTTAGCCCGACTCTCAACATGTGTCTGAGATGTCGCGGCCTCATATGACCCATTCAATTGCAATTTAAAATTAAAATAGTTAAAATATTATTTGTAGTTAAATTTAAAACTCAAAAAGAAATTATACTGACCACAATTTAACGCTGGCAAGCATCTCTAATCTCCCCAGTGGTTGGATTACCGTACATCCTCCTATAAACGTTGTACTCCGTAATATCGAGTTGTGTGACTGACTATATGAATATAAAATAAACCGTTTACATTTAAACTTATATACAATATTTAAAAAAAAATGTACTTACCATATGCTCCCTATGCGTACTGAATGCAAGACTACCAGCTCGATGTGTCACCTCCCGTCTCCGTCGATTTTACCGACCTACTGATGATCTACTCTGAAACACAAAATGATTTTTGTTATCAAATAGTTGAAAACAACTATTATATATAGATATATATTATATATGATTACAACCAGCATTTAATTGTGTCAATATTCATCTTCATCACCATATTCATAACTGTCGATGTCAATGTCTTCATCTTCCTCCTCAGCATCATCAATTTCCATATTAGTTTCAATTTCATCATCTCTTGTCATTTAAAATTCATTTGTAACATCATTAACATTATTTTCACAATCGACACTTAATTGTGGGGTGTCATCAATGATATTCGTGTCTCTTCGTGTAAAAGATGGATTCAGAGTAATCTCTTGAAAATTTTCAATTCCTTACACTTCAGCGGAACCACATTCACTTTCAGTAAACTGATTCTCTCAAGATTTAATTTTTATTATGCTCCACCAATCACCCAACTCCCTTGAAGTAGCACAATAATTTTTATAATAAATTTGATGTGTCTGATGAGCCAATAAAAATGGTTCATTTACTACAAGAAGACTTTTATATTTAATATCAACGATTTCATGGATCAGATGAACATGCAAGAATCTCTCAGTATCCAACCACTGACATTTAAACATCGTTATGTAATGTTGTCCCAGATAACATAGTTCAATGATTTCTTCTAGCATGCCGTAAAATTCAACTTCAGTTTCTCTATGATGAGATCCTCTCAATCAAACACCATTATTCATTGTTTTTTTATTCCCCATGTGTACATGTATGAAATCAAAAAACATTCACCACATATGCATTATAAGATTTAACCATTTTTGATGGTGGGTTGCTCAATACAGACAATCGATTATCAATTTTATCAGCATGTTGAGATACCTAAAAAGTTGTAAAAAAATTATCACTATAACAAGTATTAAATTGATTTTTTATGTGAAATGAAAAATAATTTATGTTACCAGTTTTTTAAATCAGTGGGAAATTTTTGTTTGACGACGTTCTTTAAGAGCAGCTACTGTAATTTGTGGAAACTGTTTTTTGATATTATTATCATATAACCTACAAATAAAATAAGACTAATGTACTGTTATAAAAATTATAGAATAAGTGATAGAAGTAATCATAGTACAAATGGTGTAATTTCTTTACAGTTGAGTAGAATATATGTATGAGCCATTTGATGTTTATCATCTGAAAGACATCATTCATGAACTCCACTGAAGCCAAGTTCGGGATGATTAAAAACTAATAATTGATTTCTCATTTCATCGTCAACATTTCCCTCATTACAGATCATGCGGTTGTGTTTTGAGGGATATTCAGATTGAAAGTAATGAGGGCATAAAAAAAATTCTTCTTGCAAATAAGTTTATGCAATTAAGCCTTCAACTAATGCTTTGTTACATACTTTTTTTTCAATTTCTGCATGCATATCTCAAATGGGGACATCCATCAGAACTTTACCGGACCTCCATATTTTGTTTCATGCGGAAAATGTAATATCAAATATTCCATTGAGTCAAACAAACCTAGTATGAAGATTTTTTCTAGTTTACATAAAATTAAAACGACATCTTCTTGTAGTTTACTTAAAACATCATAGTCTATTGTCGATGAAAAAATGTCTCAAAAAAATGATATGTCTGTTAGCACATCCCAAATCATAGGAATTAACAAATCTCTTAATCCAATTGGCATAAGTCTTTCCATTAAAACATGACAGACACAACTTTTCAATCTGGTAATATGACTATTTCTAACACGTCTACCCAAATTGGAAGCATAAGCATATGGAATTCTCAAATCTGCAATCTAATGATAAAATAATAAGTGACTCTCTTTGGACAGTGTATAAGCTTCTTTTAGTTTCATTAACTTTTGTGATCTGACATTTTTAAACTGTTCAAGTTCTGGTCGCTTGCAAATTTTCACAAGATCTAATCATGTCTTTACATTATCTTTGGTCTTACCTGGTGTATCCAAAACCGTATGAAATAAATTATCAAAACTATTCTTCTCAATATCCATCACATCCAACATGCGACAGACCAACAAATCAGACCAATATGAAAAATCCCAAAAAATACTCCGTTTTATCCAATTGTTCTCTTTTCCAAACCCTTCAATTTTCTGTTGGTTTATTGTTAGTCCAAATGTAATGGGAGGTAATGAAGATACAATTGATTTCCACTCTGTACCTGAGATCATTTTTGGAGGGCCATCTTTTTCAACTGTTCCTTTTCTAAAATGATATTTGTTTCTTCGAAAAGGATGATCGGTTGGAAGAAATATGCGATGAGAGTCAAAAAATAATAAGGTTTTTTCCATTGATGAGCATAAAAGATTTGTTATCTCTCATACAGTATAATCATGATTTTGGACCATGTTTACTCCATCCAAATAACGTTCCATATGCTAGAAAGTCGCTAATTTTCCATATCAATGCAGGTTTCAATGGGAAGTTTTGTTTTGCAGCAACATCATATGTACTGACACCATTACTCTATAGTGAATTTAACTCATCAATCAATAATTTCAAATAAACATCGATATTATTTTTCAGATGACCTGGAATTAATAAAATCAAAAAGATATATGCCTCCTTTATCAACATCTATAGAGGTAAATTAAACAAAGTTATAAAGACAAGACAACATGAATACTGACTACCATAAGAACCAAATGGATAGAAACCATCAGTAGAAATACCCAATCCCACATTTTGAGATTCTAAAGAAAAAGCTGGATGCACTTGGTCAAAATGTTTCTATGAATCACCATTAGAGGGGTGATTTAAGATTTTACTAGTTGAAATGTTGGTTTTGTTCCATGACATCAATAATGTTGTGTTTTGAGACATAAATAAATGTTGCAATTTGGGTTTGAGTGGAAAATATATCAATTTTTTTACAGGAAAAAAAATCCAAACTTCCCTAGTTGAGCTTCTTTATACCTTGATTTTCCACATGTAGGAAAACTATCCAACGACTTATTTTCACCATAATATAAGATACAATCATTTGAACATGAATGAATCTTTTGATAACCAAGACCCAGATTACGAACCAACCTCTTTCTCTTATATAAATTTACAGGCAACACATTTCCTTCAGGTATCAGAGTTTATAACAAAAATAATATCTGATAAAAATAACTATTTGAAATTCTATTATCTGATTTAATAGCCATGAATTTAGAAACTACTTCTTGTTTTATTATCTTTCAACCAGGATATAAGGCATCCTCAGTGGACCTCAACAACTCATATAAATGAGATGGTTCCAACTCAGGAGTTAAATCAATATCATCCTGAGTTTCAGTTTGTTGAAAAGATGGACCTTTCACATCATGTACTAAATTTTTAAACTGTTCTAGTTCTAGAACCAAATTATTAGTATCTTCTATAGAATTACATTTACCATGTTGATACCAAAAAACATAATCTGGTTAAAAACCAAAACACAATAAATGATCACCAACTTTGTCAACTGTGACATACGTTCTCAGAGCACATTTTTTACAAGGACACTTAATTTCCCCTTCTGAAATAAATTTTGGTTGTGATGATGCAAATGATAAGAAAGCTTTAACACCCTCAATATATACAAGATTTAAACCATAATTGTTTGGATTCCTGCACTAATTTATCCAAGCATGATCATCTAATAATGACTATTGTCGACTTCCTTATTCCATATTTTTATAAAATATATGAAACAATTAGTTATTTTGTATAATTAAATATAAAATAAAAACTATCTAAAAAATAGAAGACAATTAAATTCTCTTTTATAGAAATTTATAATAATTTCTATTATTTTATAGTTATTTATACTATTTTTAAGATTTTATACTAATCTACACTCATTTATAAAAAATTATACTAATTACCACTAATTGTTATTAATTATAGGTATTTTATACTAATTATTGTTAATTATAGGTGGCACAATTTCTAACGGATTGGCGACAACTCTTTTTCCTAACAACTCATCTTCTTGCAGATTTCTAAGACTCAAATCACTATGAAAAGTCTACTCTCATGTATGAATATCCATTTTCGTATGCATGAGGATGGAGAGCAGGGAGGCATCACTGTGTTTCTCTCCAAGATCGTGCATAAAAAAATTGATATCCATACGTCAGAGCATACTTTTCATAGTGATTTCAGTCGGAGAAGTTCCAAGGTGATGAGTTGTCAAGCAAAAGAGCCTCTTTTGTCCGATGACTCACCTCCTTGCAACTTTTTCTGACTTAAATCACTATGAAAAATCTGCTTTGATGTATATCTGAGTAGATTTTTCATATTGATTTCAGTGGGATAAAGTTGCAAGGAGCTGAGGTGTCGATCAAAAGGATTTTCGCCAATCCACTGGAAATTGTGCTAGTTTATCAATGTACTCAAATTTTTTCCAATTTATTACTAATTAATCCTAATTATTACTAATCAATACTATTTGTTACTAATTCTTACTAATTTATCCCAATTCTTACTAATTATTACTAATTGTTACTAATTATTACTAATTGTTACTAATTGTTACTAATTGTTATTAATTGTTACTAATTGTTACCAATTGTTACCAATTGTTACTAATTAATCCTAATTAATTCTAATTATTAAAAATTAATCTTAATTATTACAAATTATTCCTAATTATTACAAATTAATCCTAATTATTACTAATTATTCCTAATTATTACTAATTATTCCTAATTATTACTAATTATTCCTAATTATTACAAATTATTACTAATTAATCCTAATTATTACTAATTATTCCCAATTATTACTAATTAATCCTAATTATTACTAATTATTACTAATTAATCCTAATTATTACTAATTAATCCAAATTATTGTTAATTAATCCTAATTATTACTAATTATTACTAATTATTACAATTTGTTTACTCATCATTACTAATTATTACAATTTATTACTAATTATTGATAATTATTACTAATTAATCCTAATTATTTCTAATTAATCCTAATTATTACTAATTAATCCTAATTATTGATAATTATTAGTAAATATTACAAATTATTTCTAATTATTACAGATTGTTAGTAATTATAACAAATTTTTACTAATTATTACAAATTATTACTAATTATTATAAATTATTACAAATTATTACAAATTATTTCTAATTATTACCATTTATTACTAATTATTACTAATTATTACTAATTATTACTAATTATTACTAATTATTGCCTATTATTACAAATTATTACAAATTATTACAAATTATTGCTAATTATTACTAATTATTACAATTTATTACTAATTATTACAATTTATTACTAATTATTACAAATCATTAAAAAATATTACGAATTATTACTAATTATTACTATTTATTGCTAATTATTACTAATTATTAGTAATTATTACTATTATTACAATTTATTACTAATTATTACAAATTATTACAAATTATTACAATTTAATACAAATTATTACAATTTATTACAATTTATTACTAATTATTACCATTTATTAATAATTATTACCATTTATTACTAATTATTACTAATTATTACAGTTTATTACTAATTATTACAATTTATTACTAATTATTACAATTTTTTACTAATTATTACTAATTATTACTAATTATTGCTAATTATTTCAATTTATTACTAATTATTACCATTTATTACTAATTATTACCATTTATTACCATTTATTACTAATTATTACTAACTATAACTAATTATTACTGATTATTACAGTTTATCACAAATTATTACAATTTATTACTAATTATTACAATTTATTACTAATTCTTACTAATTCTTACTAATTGTTATTAATTGTTACTAATTGTTATTAATTAATACTAATTAATCCTAATTATTACTAATTATTACTAATTAATCTTAATTATTACTAATTAATCCTAATTATTAGTAATTAATTCTAATTATTACAAGTTATTACTAATTAATCCTAATTATTACTAATTAATCCTAATTAATAATAATTAATCCTAATTATTACTAATTATTACAATTTTTTACTCATTATTACTAATTATTACAATTTATTACTAATTATTCATAATTATTACCAATTAATCCTAATTATTTCTAATTATTCCTAATTATTTCTAGTTAATCCTACTTATTTCTAATTAATCCTAATTATTACTAATTAATTCTAATTATTGTTAATTATTGCTATTTATTACTAATTATTTCCAAATATTTCTAAATATTTTTAATTATAACAAATTATTACAAATTATTACAAATTATTACAAATTATTACAAATTATTACAAATTATTACAAATTATTACTAATTATTACCATTTATTAATAATTATTAGTAATTATTTATAATTATTATTAATTATTACAAATTATTACTAGTTATAACAATTTATTACTAATTATTACAATTTATTACCATTTATTGCAATTTATTACCATTTATTACTAATTATTACCATTTATTACTAATTATTACAAATTATTACAAATTATTACAATTTATTTCTAATTATTACAATTTATTACTAATTATTACAATTTATTACTAATTATTAATAATTATTACTAATTATTACTAAATTACTACTAATTATTAGTTATTATAACTAATTATAACTAATTATTACTGATTATTACAATTTATTACTAATTATTACAATTTATTACTAATTATTAAAATTTATTACTAATTATTGGGAATTATTACTAATTATTGAGAATTATTACAAATTAATCCTAATTATTACCATTTATAAATAATTATTACAGTTTATTACTAATTATTACAATTTATTATTAATTATTATAATTTATTACTAATTATTAATTTTTTTACTAATTATTGAGAATTATTACTAATTATTACCATTTATTACTAATTATTACTAATTATAACTAATTATTACTAATTATTACCAATTATTACTAATTATTATAGTTTATTGCTAATTATTACAATTTATTATTAATTATTACAATATATTACTAATTATTGAGAATTATGACTAATTAATCCTAATTATTTCTAATTAATCCTAATTATTACTAATTAATCCTAATTATTGATAATTATTACTAAATATTTCTAATTATTACAAATTATTTCTAATTATAGCAAATTATTACTAATTATTACAATTTATTACTAATTATTAAAATTTATTACTAATTATTTATAATTAACACTTAGACATAATTATTCATACAAATAAATACTGGAAAAAAATGTCTAATTCTAATTGAATTTAATTGCATCTAACTAACAAATATTATAAATAATTTAAAATAAAATAAATCAACTAAACAATAAAAAAAGACAAATACCTTGAAATTGAAGCTTTCGGAGTATAAAAGTCGCGAATTATGCTCCGATTTAAAATTTTAAAGTATGAAAAATTTTAGAAGAAAATTTTTCAGAAGAGATAGAGATAGAAATTGAGAAAGAAGTGGAATAAGAGGAAAACAGATGGGGGTATATATATGTTAGATTATTTGCGATGAGTCCCGTCGCAAATGCCCACTGCCCGCATTAATTGTTGTCGATCTTAAAAAATCATTTGCGATGGGACCCGTCACAAATGGCTCCCTGCCGACACACTATTTGCGACGGGATACTTTTCCCATCGTAAATAGTAAAAACTGTTGTCAGGCATTTGCGGCGGGAATAGGGACCCTGTCGCAAATGCCCTGTCTGCGGTTTGGCGCGCATTTGGCGCCAAACCTTTTGCGATGAGTCTTTACCCCCAGGTCGTAAATGCCTATTATTTGCGATGAGACAATGGGCTTGTCGCAAATAACCCCTTCCGATGGGTTATTTGGGACGAGCCCCTGACCTGTCACAAATGGTCATTTTTCCCGTAGCGCAGTGATGATCTTGAGTTTATGTGTTTAATTCTTAATCTATCTCCTCTCTAATTCTAGTGAAATAGTGGAAGTGTAATTTAGAGGAGGTGATTTTCACTCTATAATCCATTAACACCGTCACACTCTTCCAACTATTGTACAACAAAGTCACCCTCTATTTTGGGTCACACTTCATACCGGTGGAGTCATGTGGTTCTATTGGAATGATGGTATACGATTGCTACCAGGTGTGTGAGTGAGATCATTCACTCGATTGAGGAATGATTCTTACCCATACACCCAGGAGAATACATGGAATAACTGGTTTGTTTAAGGATCTCTTGAGCAGATTAGTGGTTTCATACCAAAGAAAACAGTAGAGGTTGAATAGATGAATGATATTAAACCTACTCATTTAATTAGATTATTTAGGAGAAAAATTAAATGATGATAGATCTCACTGGAATTCATCCTTAGTTCCATTTTAATTTCTTGTATTTATCCTCTGTGCATTTTCATGTCCTTTCCCTTTTCTGTTTCCATTCAATCAAAAACCAAACAAATAACTATGGCTACTTTCAAAATAATGAAAATAAAATAAAGATACATAAGTTCTAGGATAGTGAGACTCACTACCCTTTCACCATGAGAGACAACCCTAGTCGGCCACTAGGCTGCATTAGGAGTATAATAAAAATTTGGTTTGACCGCGCCCTGTGATAATCACATGATCAACCTGGCACCATTTCTGAGGAGAAAGGTGGAGTTCCCGCTATCTTTAACACGATTATAAATATTATTTTCTTGTTTTTTGTTCTTATTTGTTTTTTTTTCTAATTTCTCTTTTTTTTAAATGGGATAAGAATTCCAGTGATACCATTCTTTAATTATTCTCACCCATATGCCCAGTGCACATTCCTGTGAGTATCCTAGGTCATAGACTTTCAAATGGAGTACCAACAACGACCTTCTGTATACACCAATCGGTGGGATAATGGAAACTGCTACATGAATGAACCTAATAACCATCAACAACACATGCCCCACACCATCAAACTGAATAAGAACATACATCAGAGGAAATCCATATATATTCATTAATTTTGAAGGATTTCTAAGTGAACCAATAACTAGATGAATGATTAAGGAATTAAAAGGTATGTCAACTATAATTGCCACTGACCTTCAATAACTTGTGGAGAAAAGGAATCAATAACAAGCTGAAAAGTTAGATCCCTTGGTATTTTCCAAAGAAGATATACAAGAGGAGTAGGGAGACTTTTTAGAATCAGAAGATCTTCCCCTGTTCACCCTTGAACACATCTTCCTAGAGCTGGTGTACCGGGAAAAGAAACACAAAACTGAAACACTTGAGGGATATTATCTTTCAAACTTTACATTTTTTAATTTTATTAAAAACAAAATGTATTATAATTTTCCACATGTTATTAATGAAATCACATAATCAGAATAATTTTTACTGACCCTGAAGGATGTTGATGATGATGGAGTGAATGAGTTTACATTTGAAGAGAAACTAGAGCTTTTGGGAATTGAAGTTGAAACTTCTAAGGACAATGAACAAGAGGTGCTTGATGAAATTTATTTTGATACATTACTTGACTCTACTTTTGAAGTATTTAAAGAAGATTCCATAAAGGAAGTGTCTTCTCATGATGAAGAAGTCACGTGACCTATGTAAAAGACAGTAATCCCTCAACCTCACCATGAACACCAACTAGATAGTGGCACTACAAAACTAGAAGTATTCCCAGTGGACGCTGCTCGTGAGGAGACAGAGGCATTATATGCTATATATGAAAGGGGGGATTTAACTTTAAACTCAACCTATTTTACTTTTATTCAATTGAAACTTTTTACTAACTCTCCCTTTGATGAATAATTTTAAGTGACATTATTGGAGTTGCCACTGGATGAAGATAAGTCCACGATCAACTTGGTGCAACTCAAGGAAACCCCACTTGTCATTCTTCTATCCCAACATGTCAAATTTTTTTACACTGCTAAGGGGTTGTGCATGTAGTACTCTATCAAAGGGGACTACTAGTAATAAGTAGAGATGAGTTGTGGAAGGCACTGCATGTGGTGGTTTGCATCACACAAACCTCATCACCATAAAAATTTGGGATAACCAATAGATTGTTCAGCTATGGACAATCTAATTACAACACCTCTTGGGGGTTTAAACCTAAGAATATCCTCCCCTCATTTTATTAATCATTTCTTTTACTTTTCTTTTTAATAAAATAAAATTTATAATGTTCTTTATTTTTTGTTTCTTAGTTTTCCCTAAGTGGACAGAACATAGAAGGCTAGATTCACTTCCCATAGAACACCCAGAGGAGAGCCTACCTTGAACCTACTAGGAAATAAAAATAAGGTTGTATCCATATTTTTATAATTTTTTATTCACTGTATTTTTGTTCATTATGCTGTAATTTTAATGGGAAGTGTTAAATAAATGTGGGGGGAATATTCACAACTATCAGAGTAGTTATTTAATTTATTTTTAGTTAATGTTTTAAAATATATAAATAAAAAAAATATGTTTAATTTTTCTACAAGTTTTTAATAAATATAAGAAAAAAAACAAACAAAAATGTCAAAAATAAAATATAAAAAAATGTTTTTCCTATTTCTAAATACTGTAAATACACTTATCTATTTTAAATTTATTTTTTATCTTTAAAAAAATAAACAACAAAAAAATAAAACAAAATCTAAAAAAATTATTATTAATTTGTACATACTGTAGTTTTATGTTTTCTATAAAAAAGTTGTTTTTCTATAAATACAGTTATGAACATTACTCTTTTGTATAGTTTTCTATTTTGATTTTTCTTACATTTCTTGAACTTCATTGATCACCTACCTATTTTTAAAATACCATGCTAGAGTTTTATAATTCATGGGTTATGAAATTGTAATACTTTAAGGAATTACCGAGTGATTTTATCACTATTTTATGGAAATCTAGTTTTATAATTAAGAGATGGAGTTTGGGTGAAAATATTTGTGTGGAATCAATTTTATAACTTTAAGTCACTAGAATTTTGTACTTAATCTAAAATAACTTGACCTCTGTGTGACAGAACACCTTAGGGAGCCAACTTAAATTAAAATGTTATAAGTCCTTTGAACCTGGAATAAAATTGACAATTGGGAACTCATAATGGATCTCTAAGACAAGGGCACTTGGTGTGTTTCTATAATTAAATAAATTTATCTTAATAAGTGCTATGCACAATGATTTGCACATAATTATAGCTAAGAAAAATAAATTCAAAAGGGTCTTGTTAAAAATGAGTTTATTTAGGTGATATGGATATTGAACCCATAAAAAGAGGGGTAATTGAATTATAAAACATTCATTTAAATTATATCAATGATGTGGGAAATCAAACTATGGTTTAGTAAACTTAAAAAAGAGGGATAAATGGAGGTGATTTTTTGTTAAAACACTGATTCCACTTAAATCTAATTTGATCTACTCCTAAACTGAAACTTTGACTAAATTTAAGTAAGGCAGTAGTTTGACTCACAAACGTGGCATGATAAATTGAATAGTTAAATAATTAGAGTTTTGTTTGAACTCTAGCTAGTAAATTTGGATGTAGGAAGAGAATTTTCTTTCTTTCTATTTTCTAATAGTTTTAATTCAATGATAAATTGCCCTGGAGTGCAATAGTCTATGTGTGGGGGAGTGATATGAGCTGTAAATTTTCATATTTTCTTTTTTTATTCATTTAAAATACACCTAATTTTAATTCAAACACCGGGTAAAATTCGTGTTTTTGTGAACTTTAATAATTTGGAACATAAATGATTAAATAGATTAATTACTGATTTTTATTAATATATTCATTTCATGGAACTAATTTGATAAATCCATGAAATTTTATTTTTTTTTATTTGGGAAAATAATGTTAGAATTCAATTATGAAATTAATAGATTAAATTGAATTTAAGATTGATTTTTGATAATTTAGAATTTTTTAATATGTGAAAAAATGTTTATAAATCAATGCCCTGAAAAAGTGGAATTGGAATTAATTTTAATTTTAATTTGAGGTGATTAATTTTTCAAATAATTTTTTTAATTGATTTATCATTTTAAATTTATTAAATAAAAATATTGCATTTAAATGAAATTATTTTTGTAACGAAGGCTGAAAAATGTTGAAGGCCACTCATGATCAGTAGACTGATCATGCGCAACTAACCACATCGGGCGCAATTTCCAGTAACAAATCATCTCCATGGTCAGTTTAATCACTGGGGAAAGCCTACTAAAACTGAAACTCATGGCCAGCCTACTGACCATGAGACAGTTCCTGCATCTCTTTCTCATGGTCACCATAGTGACTGTGTGCAACACCTTACTAAAAGTCTTCTCCACAGCCACCATAATGACCATGGGCCTTTCTCTCACCTTATCACACCTCCTCTAGTACTCACCCTACAAAAAATATCCTCCACGGTCACCATAGTGACTGTGGATTTCACCTCCCTCTCTCTCATCCACCATTAAACCACCACCATGGCCGATTCTCACAGCATTTCCTCAGACCTGGAGCATCAAATAATAACAACAAGCACCGTGATGTGCAGATATTAGCTACCTTCAAATCGTTTATCTAACTAAGATTTCTAGATCTAGAATGAAATCCACCATGAAATATAAAAAAATCGAACCCTCACCACACTGACTTAAACAATTATGATAGATATGTATATATATGTTGGGTCTAAAGCGGATTGGTTTAAAAAATAAACTCAGTGTTGACAAAAACAATTTGTGAGAATCAACTATGTAAATAAAGTGCCAAACAAAACAGAAAAATAATAAAGGGGAAATATATTTTAACATGGAAAAACCCTCCTTGCAGAGGATTAAAAAACCATGGGGAATCTCTAAAAATATTCAATATGAATGATAGAATACAAATAATCCAAATAGTATCCCAAACTTGAATTACAAATATAGCATAGAAAAACCTGTGTGAAATTCACACCCTGATAT
Organism: Viscum album; assembly: GCA_963277665.1. NCBI lineage: Eukaryota > Viridiplantae > Streptophyta > Magnoliopsida > Santalales > Viscaceae > Viscum > Viscum album. The sequence goes on from OY728155.1 coordinate 1,916,667,633, forward strand.
GCCTTCACCGCCTCTCTGATGATAGTTTGTGACAAGTCATCACCATTTGGAAATCAAACCCGAACACGTAGCATTATTGTAGCACCTCATTGCACAACCCAATTCATCATTGTCCACTGCCACCCACACTCGAAACCATTGTCCACGTTTTTCGCACAAGCCTCCACCCTCTGTTGGTGCTACGTGTTCGCCCCTCTACTTTTGGTATTGTGGATGATGAATCATGGATGTTGCCTTCCCTTTTTATAGTCCCTTAACCCCACGTCAAAAATGCATCTCTGTCTGAATTAAATTCACATGGCCTTGACATGTGTTTCTCTTTAAAATGTGTCCTCATTTAAAGGTACCATTAATTCAAAAAATGGGCTGAACCCCAACAATATCCCCCTTCAACCACTACTGGAAAATGGACCTATCCCCACGGTTTTCACCAAAACTGTGGGGATAGGTATCCCTATACCCACGGTTTTGGGAAACTGTGGGTATAGGTCACTTTTCTGGACCCATCCCCACGGTTTTCCAAAACCGTGGGTATAGGGGGGTCTATCCCCACGGTTTTCCAAAACTGTGGGGATAGGTCCTGAAAATTGACCTATACCCACGGTTTCCCAAAACCGTGGGTATAGGGGTACCTATCCCCACGGTTTTGGTGAAAACCATGGGGATAGGTCTGGGATAAAATTCCTACACCCACGGTTATGAAAAACCGTGGGTATAGGTCAGTTTTGTGTGCGCGGGAAATTTTTTTTCTCCGCGGGAAGGAATTTTTTTTGGCGGGAAACCTATACCCATGGTTCTTCCCTCTATACCCACGGTTTTTATAAATATATTTAACTAAATATATATATATATATATATATATATATACATATTGGTGATGTTAAGGTAGTGGTTAGACGTGGTGTTTGCAGCGAAGAGGTTGCGAGATCGAAACTCGGCACCCGCATTATTTTAGGACCTATACCCACAGTTTTGAAACCGTTGGTAAAAGCCGTTGAAACTGTGAAAATTGGCTATGTTTTGGTGACATGGTGGCAGGACACCTATACCCACGGTTTTGGAAAACCGTGGGTATAGGATGGGGACCTATCCCGACGCTGTTCCAGCCCACGGTTCCCAAAACCGTGGGTATAGGCTATACCCATGGTTTTGGGGGCTATACCCACAGTTTTGAACCGTGGGTATAGGCCGTTTTTTCAGTAGTGAACCCATCAAAAAAGTTATCACATCCAAAAAACTTATTTGGAAAGCAAATTGGTTTGTATCACAACAACCATTAACCTCTGTAGAAAATATGACATCCCATTTTTGCATCTCATACAGAAACCTAAAAGCTCCCCCTACAAAAGAAATCCAAATGCTAAAGTCTTCATCATATCCGTTTCTACACTGCTAATAATAGAATCAATCATATCTGACTCCCCCATAATTGTGATCACCACATAATCTGGAGAACCTATAGGAATTACTCACTCCCTCTACTTAACATCCTCTGAGTAGTCAAAAACTCTTAGTGCATCACCCCGATCTTTGATTTTTATTCTTTCTTAAATAGTGTCACTCTCTGGAGAAAAAGAATTAGGTGTAAGATCAGAAACACCTAACCTGACATGTGTCGTCTTCCAAACCTTCTTCAACTTATTTGATGGTCTTTGACTCATGCACGACGATCACATGTGCCACAAATCTGATGAAGTTCTCTTCACAACTGGATTCATCAAATCACTACACACCTTTACATCTATCCTATAAAGCATGTCATCCATTTTCCTTGCGCATAAACCATCGATCCTCTGGAAAAAGTCCATCTTCCACTGCCAAACAAACTCTTGAATCCATCAGTATTAAGAGCACAAATAGATAACAAATTATGGCATATACCTGGCACATGTCAGACATCCTTCAATGTCAGTGTACAACCTACATTCTTAGTGATACAAATATCACCAATACCAATGAAATCAGTAGAATATCTGTTTCCCATATTCAATATACCAAAGTCACCTTCTTCATATGAAGAAAATAGTCCCCTCTTTGGTGAAATATGATATGATGTTTCTGAATCAACCACCAATTTGGTGTACAAATCTGAACTACGACAATCTATGCCAATTGAAATTAAATCACCCTCACCCTGAACAAGACTTATGTCGGTATCCTCAGAATTGGTGTCGTTCATCTTCTTTTCCTCCTTAAGGTTTTTCAATTCATATCAGTGTCTCTACACATGACCCTCCTTGTTGCAAAAGAAGCACTTGACCTTTCTTCGTATCTTTGACTGACCTCTCTGACTACCATGTCTATCTGCCACAACCAAAATACCACTATTACATAAAGATTCACCATCATTTGTCTTTCACCGAGTCTCGTTCATCAAAAATGACGAAATCACATCATCCAACTTTAGTGTATCTTTCCCGAACAACAGTGTGGTGATGAGATTATTATATGAATCAGGCAACGAACCCAAAAGAAGCAAAGCCTTGTCTTCTTCTTCCATATTAATAGGTACCGCGTTACCTTTATCATTAATCTTGACCTCCACCAAGGATATCTCCATTAGAATATTGATGAACTAATCTAGATGGTTACCTAAATCTCTATTCTTTGGAATTCAAAAATGATACAACCATTTCTTCAAATATAAAGGATTTGTGATGGATTTTGATTTATAACTGCTTTCAAGATTCACCCAGATCTCCTCTAGATCTATCATATTCATCACTTCCTGAAGTTTATTATCATCCAAATACATTTTAATCATGCTTGTCGCTAACTCTCTCATATCCTTCCAATCACCAACGCTCATCGCCTTTGGTTTATTTGATTTTTTTTTCAATGCCTTCATTGTCTTCTCATGTACTAGAATGTTTTTAACTCTTTGCTACCAAAGTGTAAAATAATTTTTCTATTTAAATAGTTAAATATGGGAAGGAATCCCACAACATGAATCACCCATATTTAATCAGAAAGAAACATGAATAACCTCCTATGATACCAGATGTTGGGTCAGAAAAATAAACTCAGTTACAACAACAACAATTTGTGAGAATCACTAATGTAAATGAAGTGCCAAACCAAATAGAAGAATAATAAAGGGGAAACAAATTTTAAGGTGGAAAAACCCTCCGTGTAGAGGATTAAAAAACCATGGGGCACTCTGAGAATATTTACTATGAATGAGATAATACAATGAATCCAAGCAGTAGCCCAAACATGAATTACACATACAACGTAGAAAAACCTATGTGAAATTCACACCCCAATATGCCTTCACCTCTCTTATGATAGTTCGTGACAAGTCATCACCCTTTGGAGATCAAACCCGAACACGTGACATTGTTATAGTATCTCGTTGCACAACCCAATTCACCGTTGTCCGGTGCCACCCACACTCAAAACTGTTGTCCACGTTTTTTTCACTAGCCTCCTCCCTCTTTTGGTGTTTTATGTGTGCCCCTATGCTTTTGGTATTATGTATGATGAAGCATGGCTGCTGCCTCCCCTTTTTATAGGCCCTAAATCCCGCATAAAAAACACATCTCCACCTGAATTTTTTTACATGGCCTTGACACACATTTCTCTTTAAAACGTGTCATCATTTAAAGGCACCATAAATTCCAAAAATGAGATGAACCCCAAAAATCTCCCCCTTCAGCCCATCGAAGAAGGAGATCACATCCAACAAACTTAGTTGGAAAGAAAACTGGTTGGTATCACACCAACCGTCAACCTCTGCAGAAAATATGACATACCCTTTTTGCAAATCTGATGGAAACTTGAAAGCTCCCCCTGCAAAAGAAATCCAAATGCTAAAGTCTTCATCATATCTCTGTTTGAATCACTAATACCAGAATCAATCATATCTTGCTCCCCCATAATTGTGATCTCCACATAATCTAGAGCACCTACGGGAATTACTCACTCCCTCTACTCAACATCCTCTGAGCAGTCAAAAACTCTCAGCGCATCACCTTGATCTTTGATTTTCATTATTTTTTTAATTGTGGCACTCTGTGAAGAAAAAAAATTAGGTGTAAGATCTGAAACACCTTACCTGACATTATTTATCTTCCAAACCTTCTTTAACTTATTCAATGGTCTTCGACTTATGCACGAAGATTGCTTGTGCCACAAATATGACAAAGTCCTCTTCGCAACTAGATTCGTCACATCACCGCACGCATTTACATATATCTTGTAAAGAATTTCATCCATTTTTCTTTATGCATAAACCATCGATCCTCTGGAAAAATTTCATATTCCACCACTAAACGAACTCCTGAATCCATCAGTATCAAGAGCACAAGGAGATAACAAATTATGGCGTATACTTGTCACATGTCACACATCCTTCAATGTTAGTGTACAACCTGCATTAGTAGTGATACAAATATCACCAACACCAATGACATCAGTAGAATCTCCATTTCCTATTTCAATATACCAAAGTCACCTTCTTCATATGAAGAAAATAGTCCCCTCTTTTGTGAAATATGGTACGATGATGCTGAATCAACCACCCATTCGGTGTACAAATCTGACCTGCAACAATCAATGCCAACTGAAAGTAAATCACCATCACTCTAAACAAGACTTAAGCTAGTATCCTCATAATCAATATTGTGTGGCTTCTTTTACTCCTTAAGATTTTTCAATTCATAGTAGTGTCTCTGCACCTAACCCTTCTTGTAGAAAAAGAAGCACTTGACCTTTCTTCTTGTCTTTAACTGACCTCTCTGACTATCGCATCCATCTACCACATCCAGAATACCACCATTACTTGAAGATTCACCATCATTTTTCATTCTCCAAGTCTTGTTCATAAACAATGACGAAATCACATCATCCAACTTCAGTGTATCTTTCCCAAACAATAGTGTGGTGACGATATTATCATATGAATCAGGAAATGAACCCAAAAGAAGAAAATCCTTGTCTTCTTCTTCCATTTCAATAGGTATCATGTTACCTTTATCATCAATCTTGACCGGACTGCCACTGAGGATGGATCTGTCAAAATTTTGGTAAACTCATTCATATGGTTACCTAAATCTCTATTCTCTGGCATTCACAAACACTACAACTGTTTCTTCAAATATAAACGATTATTAATGGATTTTGATTTATACCTTATTTCAAGCTTCGCACAGATCTCCTCCGGATCTGTCAGATTCATCACTTCCCACAGTGTATTATCACCCAAATACATCTAAATTGTGCTTTTCACCAACTCTCTCATATCCTTTCAATCACCAACACTCATCATCTCTAGTTTATCTGATTTTTTCTTAAAATCCTTCTCTGTATTCTCACAGACAAGAATATTTTTAACTCTTTGTTTCCAAAGTGTAAAATCATTTTTCTTGTTAAACAGTTCAATATGGGCAGGAAACCAGGGCATGAATCACCCATATTTAATCATCAAGAAACACGGATAACCTTTTCTGATACCAGATGTTGGGTCGGAAGTAGATTGGTTTAAAAAATAAACTCAGTTGCTACAACAAAAATTTGCGAGAATCACCAATGTAAATGAAGCACCAAACCAAACAGAAGAATAATAAAGGGGACACTGATTTTAACATGAAAAAACCCTCCTTTTAGAGGATTAAAAAACCATGGGGCAACTCCGAGAATATTCACTATAAATGAGAGAATACAAAGAATCCAAGTAGTAGCCCAAACTTGAATTACAAATACAGCGTAGAAAAACCTGTGTGAAATTCACACCCCAATACGCCTTCGTCACCCCTCTGATGATAGTTCGTGACAAGTCGTCACCCTTCATAGATCAAACCTGAACACGCAACATTGTTGTATCACCTCGTTACACAACCCAATTCACCATTGTCCGCTTCCACCCACACTTGAAACCATTGTCCATGTCTTTTTCACAAGCCTCTGCCCTCTATTGGTGTTGCGTGTGAACCCCTCTGCTTTTGGTATTATGGATGATGAAGCATGGTCACTACCTCCCCTTTTTATAGGCCCTCAATCCCACATAAAAAATGTGTCTCCGTGTGAATTTAATTCACGCGGCCTTGACATACGTTTCTCTTTAAAACATGTCCTCATTTAAAGGCACTATTAATTCCAAAAATGGGATGAACCCCAACAATATAGACCTCATGTGTGCCATTTGAAGCCCCACTGTTAGTTAACTTTACCAAAGAAGGAGCTCCATATGCGAACACCATCATAAAGCATGGGCATCGTTTCCTGTTGACAAAGCCACACTACATCATCATTGCATCGACCAGATCCAACTTCCTGATGAATCTCAACCACTATTGTGAATCCCTATGTTGTCAATCGAAGGTCAGATATTACCTGTGCCACCCATAGAAAGCATCATGCCACCAAAGAGGAATATGAACCACCATGATATGTCATGCCAACTAAAGATCTTGAGTAAACCTGAGTGTCGATGCCTCTAAAATCTCATGCCCCACTATTCATGATAATGGAGAATTACCATAATAAGAGCTTAGTCATGAATGACCATGGGGGAGAATCCACTATGAGATACCCCCCCTCTTGATTTCCACCTGAAGAAACCAAAAAATTATAAAAAAGAAGAAAAAATAAAAAACAACAAAAAGATATATATATATATATATATATAATCACAATAAAAATAATAACTATATACATATGTATTTATATAATGTATATATAATAAGTACATTTTGATATATAAGTATATATATTTGATTATATATATATATATATATATGTATTTTAAATGCTAATTACCTTTTCTATTCATAGTAATGTCTATGCTCGAGCACAGCATTGAATCCCGGTATTCATCCAAGCCCAACCCCAATTCCTGAATCAAGTCCACATCAAGTATCATCAAAATGTAACTACCCCCATGAAGCATTGTAACAAATCTAAATGTGTGTGCGGTCATAACGAAAGGATTTGTTGGTAGATTTTATCTCAACCATCAACCACGACACATAGAGCTCATTTGAAGTAGACAAAGGAGCTTGATGATAATAAATGAATTCTAGGAATATGTTATTTTATATAAATATTTTCTTCCTCACTCATCAAAAATATTTGGCCTCTTCCAATTAGGTTTTTTCTTCATTGTGATTTCTTTATTTCTGAATTTAGAATTTAATGTTCAATCTACTCTTTATTAAATCACACCGTGTTGTTCTTTCCCCCCACAATTTCTTTGTGTTTCTCACCCTTATGATTTCTTTGTGACTTTTATCTCCATGATCATGGAGATCAAACCCATTTTGGGTGTTCCAAAGGGAAATCACAGTGAAGATCTTGAGTTTATGTGTTTAATTCTTAACCTATATCCTCTCTAATTATATTGTAATAGTGAAATTGAAATATGGAGGAGGAGATTTTCAATCTATAATCCATTAACACCATCACACTCTTCCAACTATTGTATAACAAAGTCACCCTCCATTTTGGGCCACACTTCATACCAGTGGATTCGTGTGGTTTTATTGGAAGAATGGTATGTGATTGCTTCTATGTGTGTGAGTGATTTTGTTTACTTGATTGAGGAATGATTCTTATCTATACACCTACAAGAATATGTAGAATAACCTGTCTATTTAAGGATCTCTTGGGAAAATTAGTGGTTTCATACTAAAGAAAATAGTGGAGAGTGAATAGGTGAATGATATTTGACCTGACCATTAAATTAGATAATTTATAACAAAAGTAAATGATGATATATCTCATTTGAATTCATCCTTAGTTTCATTTTCATTTCTTATATCCATCCTTTATGAATTTTCATGTCCTTTACCTATCCTGTTTCCATTCAATCAAAAACCAAACAAAAAAATCTGGATACTTTCAAAATTATGAAAATAAAATAAAGATACATAAGTACTAGGATAATGAGACTCTCTACCCTTTCTCCTTAAGAGATTACCATGGTCATTCACTAGGCTATATTACGAGTATAATAGAATTTTTATTTGACCTTGACTCATGAAAATTGTACGATCATTGTGAAATATATCACTTTTTAGAAAGTGAAGGATGAACCCCATCCACCTATCAATATTTTATAGTCATTACCTATACTGATATAGAAATGAGAGTAGATTGTTATAGAATTTTTCATAGGTCTACCTCAGAAACTTCAAAAGTATGACACCATTTGGGTGATTGTAAAATGACTCATGAAGTCAGCACATTTCATCCCAATTTAGGAGATGGATACAATGGATTAGTTGGTAAATCTATATCTTTGGGAAGTAGTCAAATTACATGGGATGCCAGTTTCTATTATCTCTGACTAAGGCCCTAGATTCACCTTAAAGTTTTAGCCGTCCTTGTAACATTCCCTTGGAACCTAGTTGAGCACAATCATGATATATAATCCCCAAACAGATGTCCAATCAGAGAACATGATTCAGAACTTAAAGGGAATGCTCAAATATTGTTTAATGGAATTTGATAATTTGTGGGAAGACTATATTCATTTAGTAGAGTGTTCATATAAAAACAATTATCAAGCCACGATACACATGGCACTGAATGAGGCATTGTACATTTTCCCATGTCATTCTCCACTTTTTTGGATTGATACTAGGGAAGGTTTACTAATTAGAGCAAGTATAGTGCATAAGACTACTGATTAGATATGGATAATTAGGAAAATGATGGATATATCCCAGATCCATATGAAATCATATAAATATTATCGTTGTTAACCTCTATCTTTTTATGTGGTCGTTCATGTATTCTTTCTAGTTTCTACAAGGTTGGGACATCATTGTTTGTGTAAGAAAGGGAAGTTGTCTACCAAATATGTTAGACCCATTGAAATTCTAGAACATGTTGGAAATTATAATTATCAATTAGCTTTATCATTGAAATTTAGTTTGGTTCATAATTTTTTCCATGTCTCATAATTGAAGAAGTGCTAGTTGAGTTCTGACCATATGATTGGTTGGGATCATGTGATTTTGGAGACTTATACAACCATTTTCACACCCCAATCCATATTATGGATAGTAAAGACAAGGTATTACATGAAATATAGATATCTATAATATGGGTATTTTGGAAACATGGTCAGATGAAAGAAGAGACATGGGAACCGAAGAACCATATGTTAGAGCAATGACCAAAACTGTTTCAAAGCACTAATGGTCTCAAGATTTCTAAGGATTTAAATACCAATGGTGGGGAGAGTTTGACACCCTTATTTTGAGGCATATCCCTACTTTATGTTGTTCCTTTTAATTTTGAAGTGCTTGGGTTGAATCACTCGAATGATTTTGGATGACGAAGTAGAAAGAGAGATGGAATGTGTTTGTAGGAGTCAGTTCATGGAATTAATTACAATTCACAGCATGAACTATTTCTATGAATATTTAAAAAAAATCTAGTTGATTATGTTCATGACCTGAAAATTCAATTCATGTCCTAAATAGGATTCACAATCTGAATAGGTTTCATGGCTTACAATTTTGAGGCAATTGGAATTTTGGAGTATGTGGGAATCGAGGATTTCATATCATGAATACCTATTTCATATTGTGAATGATTTCAAGTCCATCCAATTTATTAATTATATCTCCCCTTGGTTCTAATAAGAATTCCATATTTTTTCCTCAAACCCCAAGCCCTCTCTAGGTGATTTTAGTGATCTTGTTCCTTTCGAGGGCTGGTTCCAATGAATCTTAAAGCTCCAAATATAGGAAATAAAAGGTAACGAGTATGGTCCTTATTCTCCTTGGTAATATTATTGTTTTCTTTGGGGAAGAAACCCTAGATAGGGGATTCCATGCATAGATCTATGGGATATGGAATATTTTTATAAATATTCTTTGAGTCTATTAAAGGAATGGAAAGGGGAGCCTAAATCTATGAATCATGGAATGATTCTTCATATTGAATGATTTTGATATAGGTGGCTTCTATACCTCTCCAATTTTCCTAGAAATTTAAGTATTTGTTTTCAAAGATAACCTTTTCATGTTTTTTATGGAAAACCCTTTATCGCTCTCCCAATTTTAGTGTTTTTTAAAACTATGGGTTATATAATTCACTCACAATGTGTTTAATGAATTGCTAAAATGAGAAATTCAAAAACTTTTTTGGTTGTCATAAATTGGCATGCACATGGTTGAGTGAGTTCATAATGCATATGTAAATGGGATTATTATGTTAGACTTAGTCACAGGGTCAATTTGGACTCAAAGGATTTTTCCACCAAGCGACGACTTGGGTATGGAGGGACAAGTACCACTTATGATTATGGACTATTTGGTGGGTTTGATTTATCAATATATGCATTGGGCATGTTAGTTTCATGGGTATTAATTCATGACATGGGATACCTTCATGGTGTGAGGTTTATCACTGGTTATTTATTTTTTTATCCTGGAAGCTATTTTATATTTCTTTCTATTTTTTATATTAAATGTTAGATAATGTGTGATTGTCATAGTGGCATGTGTGGGAAGTATTTAGGATTTCTTACTAATTTGATATACTCACCCCATGCATATGTATCCTAGTTTATATTCAAACATTTTTCATCATGATACAAGTAATGGAAAAGTATCATACTTTACTAGCAGAGCACTATGATTTTATAGTCTGGTGGTAGTGGAGTTGGAACTTGGAGATGTCTTAAAAGCGGAGTTTGTTGTGATGTCACATTGGTTCCTTGGATTTTTTTAGTGTCTTTAGGTCTTTTATTGATATATAAATCTAGAGTTTTTTAATTGCTATGACTCTAATTCTGGTTTTGTTTCTTATGTTTCTAAATTTTTGTTAGCCTTTTTATATCAATCATCATGTTATCCATTGTATATTTTTATAGACTATATTTTAAAGGTTGTAAGGTATGTAAGGGAAAATCATCCCCCACAATCATGTCAAGCCCTTGACATTTATTGTCAGCCTTTGGTGTCCATGGGATTTCACGTATGTTTAGTGGAACTCAAGTCCTTCCCAAGACAATGGGTTAGGTCATGGTGGTATATAACTATCCTTGGTTTATAATTTATCTTCTTTATTAAGTACCTAAGGGTTTCATGATTTGAAAAAATAATAATCTCAGTTCCAAGAAAGTATGATCTTTATTTATCCAAATAAAAAAATGCTAAAAATTATTCTCAATGGTTGTGTAATGGTTTTGGGTAGCATCCAGTGTTTTTGAGGCATATCAATGACTCAAGGTCTCAATCATTTAGGATAAAATTTCTTCTACCACATAGTTGTAAGAATCACAAAGTATCTCAATGGGGCACTCCCAGTTGATTTTTTTCATAAATGGCGGTGTGATCAACTTACTCTTAAGTTCATTAAAATCTTCCCAATAATCACCATTAAAAATGAATTCAGTTTCTTTTAACAATAACATGGGTAGTGAAATAGTAATATTACTAATTTCCTTAACTAACATCCTGTAAAACCCTAAATATCCTTGAAAAGGTCTAACATGCTTCATATAGGTTGGATAAGGCAATGCATTTATCTCTTTAATTTTAGATTTATCCACCTCAATCCCTTTTTGTGAAATAACTTTCCCCAACACTATTCCTCTTTCTACCATGAAATAAAACTATTCAAAATTTAAAACAAGGTTCTTTTTAATGCGGGTTTTCAAAACATTACCTAGATTTTTCAAACAGAGATAAAAATAATTTCCAAATATAGTAAAATCATCCAAAAACAATTCTAGACAATCTTCGATATAGTTTAAGAAAATAATTACCTTGTATCTTTGGAATGTTCTTGGTGTATTAAAAAATTCAAATAGAATTCTTATATAAGTAAAGGTAATATAGGGATATGTAAAGGTAGTCTTCTCTTGATCCTAAGGTGCAATAGGCACGTAAAAGTAACTTGAATATTCATCTCCAAATCTTGGACTTTTTGATTCTTCACTAAGACCATCCTCTTTAGTGTCTAGCAATGTAAGAAGTGTATGATCCTAATAATGGTACTTCATTGAATAAAAGAGGTTGAAATGGATAGTGATCTCATTAAACTTCATAGTTAGAGTTCTACCATGTACATTGATGATGGTCTTAGTTGTTTTCAAGAAGGCTCTACCCAAGATGATGGGTGACTATGTTGTGGTCCCATAATCATTCATGTTTAGTGTATAAAAGTCTACTGGAAAGATCAAGTTATGTACTTTGACTAGAACATATTCTTATCAGGAATATTGTGGATCTGTTTGTAACTTGAACAACCACTCTTCTAGGATTTGGTTCTCCCATATTAAAATAAGTAAAAACAAAATGAGGCATTGCATTTATAGAGGCACTAAGATCACACAAAACATATTTAAAAGTCATAGAACAATGGTACAAGGGATATAAAATGGTCCTAGATTTTGATATTTCGTAGGCAAGTGTGGGGTGATCAAAACTGAAAAACTTCTTCCCAGGTTTACTCTCTTATTACCATGAAGTATCCTTTTCTTAATACATAGTTATTTAAGGAACATACATACTTTGTATTTTATTGATAGCTTCACGTTTTTGTATGTTGATATCCACTTCCTGTAAGATTTCCAAAATTTCCTTATGAATTTACTCCTCATACACCTTCTTTGATTGAATCATTATGGAGGGGAATGGTAGTGTAAGATATTTCTTTACCCTATATTGTTTTTACAAGGGTGTTTCTGGTATCTTTTGTTTCTCCTATATTTTCCTTCGTTTCCCTTTTATTTTTTCTCTTGGGATTTCTTCTTAGATTATTTATTAACTTGTTCTACTTGGTCTTCCTCAATAGTGGACTATTTTTTCTTAGAGTCAGGTTTAAAAATGGAATGGATTACTTTACCACTTCTGGTGGTGACTGTGTTCACATTCCCTTTGGTATTTTGGAATGGTTGATATAGAATTTTTCCAAGATTCCTGGATAGTATTTTTAATAATACTTTTTATGTGGTTCTTTAATTCCTTCACCTCATTTCTTATCTCCTCAACCTATGATCCTTGTTGATTCTATATAGGTGGTTGGGAACCAATTAAGGGATATGAAAAAGGCTTATTTTTTTAAAATGGAGGTGGTTGGGAGGTTGGTTAGTTAAAAGGATATTTGTACGATTGTTAAAATTATGGGGTTTGTTAACATTATTGCTGGTATGATGGGATACCATGATGAAGTTGATTCTCAAATCTATATTATACTTGAGAGTTGTCTCTTTAACCTTTATTTGACTTCTAAAACTGACTATACTAATAGGTTGATTCACAACTCTTAGTTCTTTGTATTTCATCAAATTAGTCATAAAAATAATTATGAGAAGAACGCAAACCATATACTCATGATGGTTATTGATGTTCACTATACTAGTTAATATCCATTTTCATAACCAAACTAGTCAGTTCCTCTAGGTTAGACTCCAAGAAGGGTAAATTAGAAAATCTCACCTCATGTAGTCCTATGGTACTAGTACCTCTTATTCCAAACTATTATGAATTATATAAAATATTCTATACTAGTACTCTTACCTCTAATTTTAATTTTTTAATGAAATATCCTCTTAATGATGCATATAATATATTCTTATCACTATCAATCGATCCTTGATAAAAAAAATACTAGGAAGTGATTCTCTTCAATAGATTGATGAGGAAAACTTTCACCAAGTTTCTTGAAAATCTCTCAATATTCATATAGAGACTATTGAATATTTTATCATGGAATATATTTCCTTCCTGGTTGTTGTGATTCTTGAAGTTAAGAAGAATATTTACATAAATATTATTTACAAATCACCCCAATTATTGAATTCTCTTAGCGATAGATTTTACAACCACTCCTTTTTTCTCCTTATAATGAGAATGGAAAGGCCCACCACTTAAATTTCTCTTCCACCACCCCTTTAGGTTTGAGTATTGAGCATACCAAAGTGAACTCCTTAATATTCTTGATAGGGTCCTCACCTAAAATACTATGGAATCTAGGAAATAATTATATCAAACTAGTTTTTATTTTAAATTCATCTTGTAGTGTAGGCTTGGAAATTTGGTTATTCTAATTCATAAAGTAGGGTGGACGGTGATCTATTAAAGTATGGTTAGGATTTCTATCCATGGTGTCATGCTTATAGTGAATACTTTGAGTTTTACTAGGGTATGACAAGGTAATATCCTCAAATTTAGTTTTAAAATTTAAATTTTTGAGTTTTGTTAGCATAATTATCTCAATCTCAGGGCCAAGAGAGAAAATTTGGTTATTAATAGACCTATTCATACAAAAAAAGTTAGTAATTTTGGTACTACCTCTCTAGAAATAGTTCTAAATTTTGACACACCTTTCATAGGGTGGTTTAAAAAGATATTTAATACCTTGGTTAATAATGTAGTAAAGTGGAAATCTAGGGTTGTCTCTAGAGAGGGGTGCACAAAAATCAATTGTGACTATTAGTTATAAAGGGGATAATTTTGAATGAATTTGGATTTGATATAATTTGAAATCAATTAAAACAAGTAGATTAAAATAAAGAAGATGAAATGTGATGGGTTCAAGGTAAGATATCCAATTTTTATTCTATCAAGGTCTTCAAAACAATTTTCTCCTCTTCTTATTAATTGATAAATGAAAAAAATACATAATCGATTCATAAAAAATCTAAGGTTGAAGGATATCGTGAAAATAATCTAGCAGTAATAACTTCTTCATTAGTACACTTTCCAATGTGTGTGGAAAGGTATCAATGACACTAAAATAGTGAAATATTCCTAAATTAATTAAGAAACTTCCAATCAGGCCTTTTTTTCTTAAGAAAACTATAAGAAACTCACTACCTTCATGCACATGTTAGCAATCTCTAGACACTTCACCACTCAGCCTAGTTTATTCCATCATAAATATGATAAACTAAGTAGATAGAGATTATTGATCATTAACCAAGGTAGTAAGAAGTGAACAAAAATAATATCTTAAACATGATCATGTTAAAAATAATAAACTACCGTTATACACAAAAATAAATTAAAATAAGAAAGACTTTTATTCATTGAAGTTCCAAACTCAAGCAATAAAATTGGACACCATTCCCTTCCCTTATCACTGAAGAGATATAACCCTCCATTCTAGGCATAGTAGAAGTGGTGAGAGAAAATATGGTCATTAAAAATAGCCAAAAATTGAAAAATAAAACCTCAAAGATTCCCAGAGCACCGCCATTACCATGCACCTAGATAGAGACCCAAATCCTTTAGCATTCCACCCTTATTATAGAATCACATTTTCCTCTATCTTTGGTTAGTAAAATCTTGTGAGATTTTTTATCCTTTAAACCTTGAATATCCCCTACTTTCTCATGATATCCCTTAATATTAATTCTCTTCATTCCTCCACAAAACCCTTGGCTTGCCTCTTCTCAAAGTTGATTGAATTATCAATCATATATTATGATCGATAATATTTAATGTGATCCATGTGGTCAACTATAATTTGGTTGCATACATGCTAATGCAGATGCACATAACTTTGGGTTAAATCATAGATGAACCTTATTAATTCCCCCTAAGTCATCCTATTTCTATTAATTTTGTAAAGGCACAAACCTTACGAACTTCTCTATCAACCATACGAAGTGGAGAAACCAACCTTATAAACTCTTTAAAATTTCATAAAAGAATAAACCTTATAAATTCCTTCAACCTCATGATGAACCCTATAAATCTCGGTTCAACCTTATAAATTGGGTAAACCACCCTTATGAAGTTCCATCTTGTACCTTATGAATTACTTTTCCAAAAATTAAACTTTATGAAGTCAATTAAACCTTACATATTGAGTTTAGGAACCTTATAAAGAACATTATGAAGGTAGACCAACCTTATGAAGTTTTAGATATTAGGAATGAACCATATGGAGGTATATAATAACTTACAATGAACCTTATGAAGTATTTAAATTAACCTTACATTCATGGGGAACTACTCATGCCTTTTTTATTTTCCTCTAGTACTGAAAAATCTTCCTATGAGCTAAGACTTAGCCAAATTTTTCTTATATAGTTTCACCCAGATTTATTTCCCTTCAAAACATAAAAATAAATTAAAATTTATTGTTAGCCATCAAGTTATTCCAAAAATCAAATAAATCGATGAAATTTTAAAAAAAATCCATTTAAAAAATATTCATAAAATCTGAGGAATTAACACTTTAATTCCAAAACTCATTAGAGATCAATGAATTAATAAATAAGAGGGAATAAAATTAATTGAATATTATTAAAATATAATTAATTTATTTCCAATTTTAATTCCCCCACACTTAATCCTTAAACTCCCATATAAGTGATACTCAAAAATATTACCCGATAAAAATTCAAAACACTAGCCAATGTGAGTTCCCTTTTCAACAACATTTCACTCAATCTTATCATGTATCCTTAATTTTATCCATTTAATTTTCTTCATGAAGTACATACAATTAATTTCCACTTATTTTATCCTCCAATACTTATTTATACCTACCTTCCCAAAATTATTTTACTCAATACTCAAGTATAAATTTAAAAGTAATTTTTTTATCATTTCTAGATCATGTAAGGGTATCCATGGGATTTATGAATTTATAAATCTCTACCCAATGATTCAATTACCTTTTCTTATCATGAGAACTTTTTAGGGTTATTTTATAGCTTAAGGGTTGGCCAATTCTATTGTTAGAATATTCTAAGGAATAATAGGAGGTTTGGATCTATTTTGAAGCATAATACATGATTTTTATTTTCCCTTAAGAATGGAATCCTCCCAAAATTCCTTTTGAACTAATTCAGTTTCAACACCTTTTAATTTTAAAAAGATAGTTCACAATTTCAGTGCTTTAGCATTAGTAATCATTTCGTCTCTCTATTTACTTCAAAATAATATATTTTTATGTTATTTTTTCTACTCATATTTAAATTTTAAGTCCAAGAGACACTTTTTATTTTTCAGTAAGTGTGTAAAATTATTTTCCCCAGTTTATAAGATATTTTTCTTCCATTAACTTTAACTTTTATTATTTATAGATCCTTTATTCAAATAGTTTCAAATATTTCCAAGCATCCCCTCCCGAACTACTCATAAAGAACAGTTTTTTAAGTGTTTGTAAAGCTTCAATTTAGAGTAATCAGCTCTTTTCCCTACACTTTAGTTTAATTGAGATCTGTAATTAACTTCTAGATCTAGGAAGGTGTGGATTTTGAGGATTGCAATGTGAATTCCTAGCAAGGTCATTCATAGCTTCTAGGGGATACAAGGGTAAAATATCAAGGTAGATAAGAATATATATCCATTCTGAATGGGGATTTTGGAATCAAAAGAATTCATTAATAAATTATAAGACAATTTCCTCAATTATCTAGGGTTTTGACTAGATTAATCAGTAAATTATAGTTATTTAATCATTAATTGGTTCTTTCAAAAAGTAAAGGCATTATAAAAAATATTTCAAATTAGTTTAAAATACTCTCGAGTATGTGATTTAAATATAGGGTAGTATTTTATGACATGATATTCAAAAATTGGTGGTCTTTTCCTGATTTTCCCTCACTTTGAATTTGAAAACATCTTCATTTCAATATTATTTTAGGTTAAGTAAATGATTCCAATCAGTTTCTCATAATCAACACAAATTCAAAAAATTCAAGGGTATTCAAATTGAGATTAGTAGGTTTCAAAAAAAACCATAGAAAATGAAAAGGAAACACATAAAAATGATAAAAAAATTAAAAAAAATACCAAAATTTTGAAAATTATAAAACTAAAAAGGTTTCGCTTTACCACACTTAAATGATGAACTGTCCTCAGTGCATTCTAATAGATATACCAATTTGAGCTATTTGGAAATAAATAAAATAATAACTGAGGGTTAAAGAAAGGTACAACCTACTTATTTTATTATTAATATGGTTATAGTAGTATGGTCTACTCCACTACAACTTTTGGTAGATTTACATGATACTTCTCTAGCCTATTCCCATTGATAGTAAATGGGTTTTTGTCTCATTTTTTAATTATTTTCACACCACCAAAGAGGTTATACATTAGTCAAAATGAATTGAACTTCCCATCTAGAATGAATCTCATCAGGAATTGTCTTATGTTGTAGAGAAACACTTGTTCTCTTTGATGGAAATATTTTTATTGAACCAACTTTTCATGTGTCACTATTTTACTTTATTTATAAATCCTAGAGTGCATAAAAGCTCCACTTTTGATTTCTTTCATATCTTAAAGATATATTATTATTTATTTTATAGTTTTTTTAGATCCAAATTTTTCTATTTTACTACCCAGTAGGCCTTATGATCTTTCTCTATAAGAAATTGATAGATCTTACCATAAATCAACCTATATGGTCTCATTTTAATGGGAGTTTTATAAAATGTATTGTAATCCTGTAAGTTGTCTTCCAACCTTTGGATCAAATTTTTTCTATTTGTATTGAAATTTTTATCTATGATTCCATTAATTTCAATATTTGAAACATTAACATAACCATTAGTTTGTGGATCATAGGGTGTTGATGTCTTATGATGCACTTCATGATTTCCCATCAAGGCTTCCATGCTCATATTTCAAAAATGAGTCCCTTCATCAATGATGTTTGATCTTGGAACTTCAAACATACAAAAAATGTTATTATTGAAAAAATAACAAACAATATTAGCATCATCATTTTTATTTACTCTATATTCCACCCACTTTGAGACATAATGACTGCCAACAGAATGTAAGAGTTCAAAAAACTAAACTCTAGATATCTCACAAAATCTTATGGGTTCTTAGGGAATTTCTTATCTTTTATAGATGTTTCCATTAAATTGAAAATTCTAAAACTTTTTATAAAATAAATTGGTATCACTAAATAATAATTTATAGTATATTTATGATTCTAAAACTTTCCTAGAAGTCCTTTTAGGTTCAAAGTGGCCTCCACAAGGTAGTGTATGGAAAAAATCAAGGATAGGTTGCACCTCACTCACATTTAAGCATCTTCTTATAATTTGATCATTACAAATAATCTAATGATATAGATCATCCTAAATGTAAAATTTTGATTCATATTTGAGACTAAGATTTTTTGGGGGGTTTAGGTGAAATGGTACTTGAGAAGTTACCAAAAAGTTGACCATATCAGCATACCAAGATAACTATCATTTAATCAAATATAGTTTATCTCCTATAATTAACTCATCTAATGGATATTTTCCTAGAATTTATACTTCAATTGTATTAGGAATTATTCTTAGATAATTTGACACCTAATTCTTATCTCCCTTCTTGTCTTTAATATATAAATTAAACTCTTGAAATATAAGCATCCATCTAACCAACCTTGGTTTAGCTTGTTCCTTATTCATTAAGTACCTAGGAGTTTCATGATCAGAAAAAGTAACAACCTTAGTTCCAAAAAGCATGATATAAATTTATCTAAATAAAAATCAAGTAAAAAAATATTTTTCAGTGGTTGTATAAGGGTTTTAGGTAGAATCTAGTGTTCCTAAGGCATATCCAAAAAAATTAGGTCTTCCTCCAATCCTTTTTGACAACAATTCTCTTATCGCATGGTTGAAAGAATTACAAAGAAGCTAAAATGGGTGCTCCTAGTTGAGTTTATGAATCATTGATGGTGTGATAAAATTACTCTTAAGTTCATCAAAAGATTCCTTTTTAATAATCATTAAAATTAAATTAAACTTGTTTTAGTAGTAACTCGGAAATTGGAAGTTAAATATTATTAAATTCCTTAATAAACCTTATGTAAAACCCCATATGTACTAGAAAATATCTAACATGATTCACATAGAATTATTCTATAAGAAAATGTGCCATTTGGACATGTAAAGGGTGTCTTATCTTAATCCTTTGGTGCAATGGGTACCTGATAGTTACCTAAAAATCTATCTCCAAATATTGAAATTTTATATTCTTTACTAAGATCATCCTCTTTAGTGTGTGATATTGTAAGAAGTGTGTGATCCTCCTAGGGTACTTCGTCGAATCAAAGAGGTTGAAATGAATAGAATTCTCACCAAAATTCATAGTGAGATTTTTTTCATGTACATTGATGATGATATTAGTTGTATCCAAGAAGGGTATACCCAAGATTATATTTTAATCTTTTTATCCTCCGTATTTGATATATAAAAGTCAGCTAGAAATATCATGTTTTATACTCTGATTATCATATATTCTAGGACTCCTATTGGGAATTCACTGGATCTATTTTCAAGTTGAACAACAACTCTTTTGGGATTCAGTTCTCCTATATGTAAATAATTAAAAATAGAATGAGTTTTTATATTTATAGAGTAACTAAGATAAAAAAATCTTTAAAATATATATAACTAATAGTATAAGGGATACCAAATGTCCAGTGATCCTGAAATTTGTTAGGAAACTATGAGGTGGTCAAAGATGAAGTGATTATTCTAAATTTTACTCTCTCATTTCCTTAAATTATTCTCTTCTTATTGTATAGTTTATTGAGTAACTTAGCATACTTTGTGATTTTACTAAGAACTTAAAGTAGTGGTATGTTGATATATACATTCGTGAAGGTTTCCATAATCTCCTTTTGAATTTCTTTATCTTGTATTTTCATTGATTGAATCATTCTTGTAAAACCCTATGTCCTTTATGAGTTATAAAATTCAAGAAGTTTTTTAATTTTTGGTTTTTTGAGGGGTTCATTTTGATAATTTTGTAATCATGTTAGGATTTTTAGTGTTTGTACATCTCCAAAAGAAGTTTTTGGGCATGGAAAGAGGCCTGATGGGTGGATCAGGTGCTTGGGTAGACATCTATATGGGGTCAGTATGACCTGAGTGTTGAAAAACTACAATAATAAGTAGTCGCACCATGAATCTAGTGGTTTGTGTGCATGGATGAGGTTGGTTGAGGGTTATACCTACTTCTTGGGGTGATTCATGTCACAAATACTAGGTTATTATATGAAGAAGTTGAGATAAAGTGGTGGCCCCTCTACCTATAATCGACCAAGTCATGAACTCTCTAATCATGTCATGAACCAACTATAATTTGATTTTTTAAAGGGGTGAGTGGACCTTTTCAGTGTTTCTAAATTAAAAACCCCTTTGGATTTCTCTTAGTGGTTTACGCGAGCATAGGGGAGGAAAAACCCCTTTCTCCCCTTTCTCTCTATTTTACTTCCCTTTTATATGGTTCATTTCTAGGAGTTTAATCATGTATATTTAAGGTAGGTTCCTATCCTCACTCTCCTTCTTCATCCCCTTAATTTTCTTTAATTTTTTGTACACTTGTTAGGGGTTTAGGGAGATGATTTCATCGAAGCATGGTGAAAATTTCTAGCTTGATGAAGATTTTATATATGGCTTGTAGAAGTGGTCCTAGAAGTTGGTATTCAAGTCATTATTTGTCATTTGTATTGAGGTTTGTTTCCTTGAGGGTTTTATTATGATTTTTAGTTATTTTGGGTGAAATAGACCATTAATTCAGGTATTCAATTTAGTTTTTTTTATAGATTAGGTTTGGGTCTGTATTGGGGGTAGACTACACCCTGTTACTAATGGTTTTATATTCATGAGGTTTCCCAGTGATTTTAGTATCAATTATTCAAATTGGGGTTTTTGGTTTTAAATGTTTTTTTAATTTAATGGTGTTTATTGGCGATATAGGTGCCTTTTAACTTAGAGGAGGTCAGTATGAGCTAAATATGGATTTATATATCATCAGTTGAGGTAGGTGGACTTAAAATTATTTGATTATCTTACTTGGTTGGTGATTTTATGTTCATGTTCCATCATAATTATTAGTACTATATGTTTTAGGACTTATTTGATCTCACACATAAATTAATATGGACTCATGTTGGACTAATAATCAATATGGAATGCATAGCTTTCTAAATAATTTGATGGATGTTCCATGGTTGAATGAGTGTCAATGGCCCTATTTATAGTTTTCTTGGAATTTTGAGTTTTATTTAAAAAATAAAAAGTTTTTTCTTTTTAAAATGATATTTTTAAAACAATGATTTTATTGAAATGGAATTTAAAGGAAATTGGGGGATTTCAAGAACAGGTTTTGAAATGATATTTTAAAATAGAAATAGAGTTTTTTTAAAAAAAAATTGACAGGATTTGTCCAAGGGAATAACATGAGTATTAAAAAATATGATGCCTTTTTAAATTATTTTAAATTGGTGATTTGACTAAGTTTTTAAATGAAAGTCATAAGGGCTCAGTTGGGATGGTTTTAGTCTATCTGACCTCATGAGGGAGATGCCCTGTTTTTTTTTAAAGCATAAGTTCTTTTCATGTGCCCATTTATATGATTGATTAATGTGTTGGTTTTTGTATGATAATGCATGTTATGTGTGATATATGATGAGGGTTTATTTGGTATTAAATTGGTGGGTTAATCCCAATGGATGTGACAGGACCCTTAGAGGGGAGAGGTGGGTTTGAATTGAAGGTTCTAGGCACAGTAGAAGCATAGGGTGGGTTATGGACAAATCAATTTTCTGTTGAGATCCATGAATAATATATGATTTATATGAAGAATAATAATCATGAAAAATGAAATTAATATGAATATTAATTAAAAAAAACTCAAAACTAAGAAGAGAGGAACTTTTCACATATAATTTAAAATTAATTTATTTAATTAAATAATTACCTTTATATGAATTATTTCTTTAATGTCGATGAATCGGTAGACCAATATTGTCATGTATTCATTTAATCCAAGGAATAAAGGGTAAATCCCCTCTTACGATGATCTACACATGCTCCGCAAACCTCTAATCATCATCATATAATTCTCCAGGTGCTAACACAGATGAATCTATCACTTGTGATTATCAATGTTAATCGTAATAGAATCCTTCAATAGAGAAGTGATTATCTATGGTAGAGGAGGATAATTTCTCTACATTCTTCATAGCATTATAGAGAGATAAATCTCTAGGGATTAAGAGTATTCTCTCTAGATTTTGTTGTATGAAACAGTGGAAGGTGGATCTAACTTGCACACAATGTCATAACCAGGTTTGTATAGTGCAAGGTTCAGAAAATAAATAATTTCACAAGGGACCTTATTATTTTTTAAATTCCTAGTGAACCCCATGTATAAATAATAATATTATAAGTATTATTTACTTAACATGCACTAAACTCATAGATAAAATAAATATTATTCTTCCTGAATAAATAAATTAAAATTTAATAAAATAATATTTAATATGACATTTCTCATGAGACCATTAAACTTTTTCCATCAATCCTCCTCAATATTTATGAGTCCTTGAATAAAGACTATTTATTTAATTAAAAAAATATCATTTAATTATTTTCTAATAAATATATAAATATTATATTCATCAAAACTAGTGAATAAATATTTATAAAATATTCACATAAATAAGTAAATAAATATTTTGTTACCATGAGAATAAACCAGAATAAATAAATATGTTATATTCATGTAATTAAATAAATAAGTATCATGTGAATAAATATTTACTAAATATTCAACTTATATATATATATATTCTCTAAAATAATGGGTGATTGAATATTTATAATAAAACCAACATGAATAATTATTAATCCATGTATAAGAATAATATTTATCCAATATGTCAAATTCATATAGAATTTAACTGAGGTTCTGAATACACTTAGTGTGTGACCCTCTAGACCCCTTTCTCAGTGGCATTAGGCTACACTTCCTAAAGTCCAAGGTTAGATTCTAGAAACATGCAAATGCTATCATAGGGGATTAAGTTATTATCACAATGGCATGTAACCTCCAACGAATATACATTGTGTAATATAATCATTTTATCATGATATCTCTAATCAAGAAGGTTTTATGATATTGCCATCAACCTATGTACTCAATGTCTCTTTCTTTGAATTTATGGAAACAAACTTGCTAACAACACCACTATGGCCATGGACCTAATTAGGTGGTTCAATTTCCATTAAAGGTCCTGATATATATACTTCTATTAAAGAATAGAAAGGATAAATGTTTTCTCTCATTATTCATTAAAATAATGTCATTAATGATGTACCCAACATATCCTACTTCATCGTGAGAATATATCATCATATTTTTCATCAATACATCAAAGTACATGACTCATGACATGTATTAATAATAATATCACAGTATAAGGAACATTAAACATATCCATGTATAGGAATATCCAATGACATATATATATGGATTTCCTATTGGTGGGTCATGTTCTTATAACCTCCATAACTGAAGATTATCAAGGGTTTACACTATGAGAAAGTATATCAAAGTCATATGAGTATCAACCCTTGATATCCTGTATCATTTTTGTCCCATAAAATGATATAATTTGACTAAAGAAATTATATTAAAGAATATTGTCGTGGCACTTCTAGGTTCTCAACATAATGAGGAACTGTTATGACCTTTCAGTGTGGAAAGTACTCTTAGGACATTATCACATAAAATGTCACATATAATAATAATCATAATGTGATAATAACTTTTATTAATATTAAAATACATGAATATAAGTATCATAAAGTTCTTAGAAATTGGTTTTAGTTCACCAAATCCAACAAACTCCTGCTTTCACTAGATCCAACTGCTAACAAACTTTAGTCTGCTAGATATCACATGATATTCATGATTCTACTAAGATAAATCATTAATCAAGTGGTCTAGAAAATTTTAATCCATTGAAACTCTGCTTACATTGATTTTATCCCTTTTAGAAAAATACTTCAAGATGTGATATTTGCAGATTGTGTGTTTCATTCGTTGATGTGACATTGGATCCTTTAAAAGAGCTACTATTATAGTATTATCATAATACAATGTGATAGGATCTATGATAATAGGAACCACATTAAGCTTCTAGACAAAGTTTTTAATCTAAATAGATTATTTGATTGTATTGAAAGTTGTTATATACTCAGACTCTAATATAGAATCAGTGACAACTAGCTAATTTAAATTCATCCAGCTCAAATATCCTCCATTAAGATGGAAAAAATATCATGACTATGAATTTATATCATTATATTATATTTAAAATCTAGAATCAATATATCCTTATATGACTAGTTCTTTGTCTCCTCTATATACTAGGAATATATCCTTAGTACACCTTAGATACTTAAGGATATCCTTAACAATAGAATATTTTTGTTCTCCTAGATTAGCTTGATATCTAAATACCATTACTAAATCATGAAAAAATCAATACTAATACATATAATTACATATATTATAGATCCTATCACATGTGTGTATGGTATCCTACTCATTATCTCTCTCTCATGTTGTGTCTTAGGACAGATTTTCTTATAGATATGTCTATCGTGTGAAACTGGAACCAATACCCTCTTAAATTATTCCATACTAAATCTATTTAGTATATGGTTAATGTATTTACTTCAACTTAGTCCAAGTAAACTTTTGGATCTATCATAAACGATCTTGATTCCAAGGATATATGTTTTTTCACCTAAGTCCTTCATAGAGAATCACTTGTTTAAACAGTCCATAATTAACTATAAAATCGGTATGTAATTTCCAGTAATAAATATTTCATCAACATATACTACTAGTAACATGAAAACACCCCCACTAAATCACTTGTAAACACATGGATCACATTCATTATTTATGAAACCAAAACCCCTTATGGATTCATCGAACCAAATGTTCCATGAGATAAATGTATTATTTAACCCATAAATAGATCTCTAAAACTTTCATATCTTATTATCATTTCCTAAAGTCACAAAACCTTAAGTTTGTGTCATATAGATTTCTTCCTGAAGGTTTCTATTAAGTAAATTTGTTTTTAAATCCATATTCAAACTCTCATAGTCATGGAAATTTGTTATGGAAAGAAGAATTTTAATGGATTTAAATATGTAAAGTGGAGAATTTTTTTTATCATAGTCAATACCTTGACATTTTTTAAACCCTTTAGCCACTAAAAATTCTTTATAGGTGATCAATTTACCTTTTATGTCTAGTTTTCACTTGAATAACCATTTTTATCCAATGGGATTTACATCAACTGGTGGATCAATAAGAACCCACACTTGATTTTTATGAATGGAATCCATCTAAAAAATTCATGGAATCTTTCAATATTTCAACTTCTAATATCTCTACTACCTCATTATAAGAAATAGGGTAATTATTTTCAACCAATAATGATTCGTCGTCTTTAGTGACTAGAAAGTCATATCTTTCTAGATCTCTAACCTCTATGGTGCTCCTACACAGTACTTGTGTTTCAGGAACAACACCTTCCATGAGGAACTATGGAACCTTTTCATATACCAACTCTTGTGTATCTTAAGCATAAACTTTATCAAATTCAATCTTTCTCCCACTATCATTCTTGAGGATATGCTCCCTCTCAAGAAAAATGGTTTGTCTTGTGGAAGTCACCTTCTAGTTTGAGGGTTTGTATATATAGTGTCCTTTTGTTTCCCTGTAATACTCTATGAAGATACACTTTATGCATTAGGGTGCTACTTTATTTCCAAAGTTTTCCTTAAAAAATTCCATGCAACCTCATTCATGAATATGTTAAAAAAATGGTTTCTTTCCACTCTATAAATAGAAAGGAATAGTTTTTTCTAATTTATTTGCTACATAGTTTAGTGTGTATGCTACAGTGTGTAATGCATATCCCTAAAAGTATAATGAAAGACTTGCATCACTCATCATCAATGTTACCATATTAGGAAATGTATAGTTATTTATTTCACTAACATCATTATAATGTGGTGTATAATAATTATTGACTTGGGATAGGATCTGACACTTTTATAGAAAGTTAATGAATTTTTGGTTAATATAGTCACCACCTAGATCAAATCGAAGCTTCTTTATCTTTTTACCAAGTTGATTCTCTACTTAATTCTTGAATTCTTTTAATTTATTAAAATATTCTGACTTATACTTTGTTAAGTATACATATCCATGTCTACTTTAATCATTAGTAAAAGTAATGAATTGAGAATACACATCTCTATATTCTACTGGAGATGGTCTATACATATTAGTGTGTAAAAATTGTATAATCTTGGTAGCTCTTTCACCTTGTCCCCAAAAAGGTGTACTGGTCATTTTTTCTTATAAACAAGCGTGACATCTGTCAAGTGGTTTTAGCTTAAAGGATTCAAAGTAACCATCTTGATAGGGATTTATCAAATGATTCTCATTTACATGACCAAGATGGTGATGTCACATCTGAGTGTGAAATGAGTCATGTGAACTTAATTTGGTATCGATTAATAATAATTGGTTTTTATAATTTAATACACAAAGACCATTATTTAAATGTGTCATACCATAACATATGTTTTATTTATAAAATAAAGTATTTTTATTTCAAAACTTGAAAATAAAACCAGCTATATCTAGGCAGGATATAGAAATTATGTTTTTGGTAACAGTTGGTACATAATAAAAATCTTTTAAAACTAAGTCCATTCTAGTTGGAAATAGGATTTGGTAGTCTTCAATGACTAAATAATCCATCCCCACACCATTGGAGACCCATAAATCCACCTCTCCTATAGAAATATTTCAAAATCAACCTGGTTCTGATATTTTAATATAGATATGAGAACCAAAAACTGTATATAATACCCAATGTGTATATATAGAAATATTACACTCGATAATAAATGTAATAGAATCTTTCCATTGCTTCTTTAACTGGGTTCATTTCTTCTTCTAGTGGTCCAACTTACCACATAAAGAACATACTGCATCCTTTTCCTTTTCTTGTCTTTGGATATTTATTTTCATGAAAGGATGGTGTTCAAGATCCTTAGACTTGGAATGATTCTTGGGACCCTTCACCATGTTATTTATCTTTTTCACCATAAAGACTATAGGTTTATCATGAATAATTTCCTTATCAACTTGGAGAATAAATTTAATAAGTTATGATAAAGACTTATCACTATTTCTTATATTATAATTAACAATGATATTGGAGAAAATCTTAGGCAGTGATGAAAGAATGATATTTGTGTGCAGTTCATCAAGGATCTTAGATCCTAAGATGTATAAGTTCTCAATGAATGCAATCATATTTACTTCATAAGGCCCTATTGGAACCAACCTACAAAGCTTTAATGTGAAAAAATTCATTGTATATCTCATATATCTCTTATCTAACCTTATCTTGATCAATATTTTGAAGGTTTGACATGATGTTATATAAATCCATATCCTCACGTTACTTTAAAATATCACTATAAATGGAAGATAACATGAAACATTGGACATATGTGGTATCATCCAAATTTTTATATATAAATATAATTCTTCCTCACTGGCTTCTTTGCTAGGTTCCTTAGGAATAAGGTTTTCCAACATATATAATTTTTGTTCATGGTGTAGTATAATGCATAAATTCCTATACCATTCCTAGAAATTTGAGTTGGTGACAAGGTTATCCTTCTCTAGAATAGATCATAGTGATATTATAAGAGTAATATGGGTATACATTTCTACAATAAATTAGAGAAAAATTTTAATACTTTATCTAGATTAATAAATTAGATAATAAATTTTAAATTTATTAATCTCTCAAAATTTTACTGAAACCTAATAACACTATCCATTAGTTTTAGAATAACCCATTTCATGGATATTATTGTGTAAATGATCTATATTCTCCTTCTAATAACCCATACCTGGGACTGACAAGTTATTTGAAGTGTTTTAGGTAGGCATAACTTACCAACTACAGTAACTCACTGCTCCTTGATCTGTTGAGTGGACTCCCCAATCTTGAAATATTTCATAAGAATTTCTTTAACATTTTGCCTCTTAGTTACACAAAGTCCTACATAGATAGTCAACCCTTGATGTGAACTAAGTTAAGTTGTCCTAAGAACTCAAGTTAAAATTCCCCAATAATTGAAAGCATCATGACTTAGGTCGATCAAGAACTTTAAACTATGGTTTGATATTAACTTGGTTAATGGAAGGCTATACTGACTTAATATTTAATTTGAGGGATTTTTATAATTATGTGTAAATTGTCCATTTTATCTTGTTACATGATGGTTAATATTAATATAATTTTACTTAAGTGATTAACCATGTATAGATAAAGTTTACACCTATTATAATATTTATTTTAATTCCATCTTGCATGATTTTTAATTAATTAGTTTAATTATTTAAACATTTAAAAATAATTAACCATGAAATTGATAGAAATAAAATAAATAAAGGATAATGAACATGATTTTATCTAATGGTTGGTTTATTTATAGGATGGTAAACCAACCCTTTAATCTAGATAATTAACTCCCAAAACCATGTATGGTTTGAGTTGCAACATTCCACCTATGGTCCTATGCACCTCCTAGATCGGTTTCACCTCAACTCCAAACTTAAACCACCTCCACTCGCCTAAGAGCTCTATCCATTACATAATTTTACCCACACACGGGTGAGGGAACAAAAGGATTGGTTAAGGTGGTTTACATAAAATAAATAATAGGCATGAATACCCTTACATAATGAGAGGAGATAAATGACTCACAGACCATTATTTAATTTAATAAAATAAATAAAACCATGAAATAATAAATTAAATAAACCAATCACATACATTAGATGTTCTAACTTCATGGTCATCCATATAGAATGAAACAAATATGAAAAATTATATCATCTAGCATTCACTTAAATTCGTTCATTATTATTAAGATAAACATGCTTTAAATAATTCAATTAATTAATTAATTAATTAATTAAATTTATCTTAATGGCCATCTAAAGTCTCTTGGAGATACCCAACATAAATTCAATATGGAAAATAAAAGTCTTAACTGGTACTTATAGAAAATTAAATGTAATTAATTTTTCATTTATTAATTCCTCAAACCTTTATTACATAGTCAACATATTAGATATCAAAAGTTTAATTAGGATTTTAATGATGTAATTAATTATTCTTCATGAAATTTTATTTTTTTATTTACTCAGTGGATACACGGTGTGTCCTAAAGAGATACACTTCATGTTTGCTGATATCCATGAATTATAGATAAACACCTAGGGACTCGACATATATCTCAGCCAGGTTTGATGACATGTACTAATGAGTTGCATGTCGTGTATTCCACTTTTTCTGTGTTTGTGTAACCCACTAGTTGAATCGGCGTGTTATTAAAACATGGGGAATAATGAGTCACATAGTGTGTATTCTAGATACACATCATGTACACCATCTACACATATTTTATATCATTAATAATATAGGATATCAGTCTCACATAGTGTGATGTTAGGTATTTGACCACACGGTTAGCATGAATTTCACCACTAAACTACGTAGACTACACATAGTGTATTCTAGCTACACATCATGTGGTCCAACAGACTATGTGTCAGGATAGCCTGGTCAATACATAGTTTCCATTAAATTCACCACATGTTATTATTGATCATCATGTTGTGTATCTAGCGATATATTCAGGTGAAATGAACTTGGGTACACAATGTGTACTTTTGATCACACGACATTTATCCATGTATACCAGATAAAATCCCCAGAAACTCCCAGTGGAATCTCTTATTATTATTTATTTGTTCTTAATCTATTTAATATGATATGAAATTTTAATTAAGAGAATTAATATGTCGAAAACATGTTAATTAAACTCAATATTAAATAATGAATAAACTAGAAGTAAAAACTAAAAACAATTATATATAATTGATCAATTCATAATAAATAATTATAAAATATTATGTGACCCCTATGATACAACTTCAAGGTTCCAGGCATAGCGGAAGTGTTAGGTGGGTCATGACCAACTCAAATTTTTTTTGTGATCCATGAATAATTTTGATGTACATGATGAAGAATCATCACGACCAATATAATTAATATAAAGATTAATTGACAAGAACCTGAAACCAAGAAGAGAGGATCTTTTACCATATAATTTATAATTAATTTATTTAATTAAATAATTTACTTTCATTGAATTATTTATTCGATGTCAATGAATAGGTAGACCACTCTTGTCGTACCATAATTATGTTAGAGGAATCAAGGGTGGATTCTCTCTAGTAGTGATCTACACATGCTCTGTGAACCTTCGATCTTCACTATATAATTCTTCGAGTGCTAGCATGAATGAATCCATCATTAATGATGATTGATGTTGACTACAATCGAATCCTTTAAGGGATAAGGGATTCACTCTAGTGGAGGAGGAGAATTAATTTGTGTTCTTCATAACATTCTTGGGATAGAAATATAAATGGATTGAGATGATCCTCTCCAGATTTCATTGTGTACAATGATGGAATGTGTCTCTAACAAGCACATAATTTCATAACTGGGTTTTTATAGTTTTAGGTTTAGAAAATAAATGATTATTCAAGGGTTGTTATTATTTTATTAATTCCTGATGAACCCCATGTCTAAATTATAATCATATTATTATTATTTACTTGACATTATCTAAACTCATAGATGAAATAAATATTATTTTTCTTGAATAAATAAATTAAAATTTATCCAAATAATATTTAATAATAAATTTCTCATCGCACCATTAAAATATGTTCGTTAATCATCCTAAATATTTATCGAGACTTGAATAATGATTATTTATTTAATTAAATACATAGCACTACATTATTCACTAATAAATATATAAACATTATATTCACTGAAACTAGCAAATAAATATTAATTAAATATTTATATAACTAAATAAATAAATATTTTTTTACCTTATGAATAAACTAGAATAAATCAATATGTTATATTCAAGTAATTAAATAAATAATTACTTTGTGAATATATATTTATTAAATATTCAACTCATATAAATATATTCTCTCAAATAACTGGTGATTGAATATTTACGATCAAAATAACATGAATAATTATTAAACCATGTATGAGAATAATATTTATCTAACTTTTCAAATTCATATAGGATTTAACTAAGGTTCTGAATACACCTAGTGTATGAACCTATAGGCCCCTTTCTTAGTGGAATTAGGCTACATTACCCAACGTTCAAGGTTAGCGTTTAACAACATGTCAAGGCTCCCATAGAGAAAGAAGTTAATGTCACAACAATATGTAACCTCCTAAAAACTTATATTGTGTAATATAATATCTTTATATCAATATCTATAATCAATCAGGTTCTATGCTAATGTTATCAAATTTTATGCTCGATGTCACTTTCTGTGACTTTCTGCAAATGAACTTGCTAACAACACTTCCATAGTCATGGAAAAAATTTAGCAGTTCAACTCCCATCAAAGGACCTGAGATATCTACTTTCATTAAATAAAAAAGGGATAAATCCTTTCTCATATTATTCATTAACACAATGTTAGTCGTGACACACCCAACATGTCCTACTTCGCTGCGTGCATATGTCATCATGATTTTCATAAATATATCAAAATATGCAACTCATGACATTTATTAATAATAATGTTAAATTATAAGGATCATTAAATATATCCACAGATAGAAATATCCAATGACAAATATAAATGTGTATTTCTTATTGGCTAGTCATGTTCTCATAATATCTGGAATTGAAGATTACCTAGGGCATGTATTATGAGAAAGTGTCTCAATGTCCTATGATTCTCCACCCTTGATAACCCGTATCATTTTTTCCCATCAAATGACATCATTTGACAATAAAAATTTTATTTAAGAATACTATCATGGCACTTATATGTTCTCATCTTAGCGGAGAACTGCTATGTCCTTTTAGTGTGACAATTATAACATATATTTTCACATAGAAGAATAATAATGATGTGATAATAACTTTTATTAATATTTAAATACATGAATAAAAGTAATCATAAAGTAGTTAGAAGTTGGTTTGAGGTCAACAAATCCAACTTGAAGGACCCTGACGTGTGTTGAAAGACGTTATGCCTAAAATGATGGGTTGGGGTTGAGAGATAGTAATGTGATTAATGAACCCATATAGGGAATATTTTCTAGTATGTGACTTAGGGGACCATGGTGGGTTCCCCAATAACATGTTAACCATATAGAGGGTTAGTGTGAGATATGAGAAGTGATGATTTCGAGTGTCAACTTGGAACATGAATAATTTGTTCAATACAGTTATGGTTATAGTGGCAAGGATAAGTCTTGTTCTTAAGAGGTTGACTAGGATTATATGAGATGAGTTTCAATATATGGAAAACCTATGTGGTATGTAATGAGATTTTTTGAGGGAGGGAGTGTTCCTAAGTGTGTTTATTTATATGCATCAATGGTTCTAGGGTATAATACCTTTGGTGCATGTTTTATGATGTTCTAAGAAGAGAGGGTGCCCTGAGTGTATTTATATATATGTGATATAACTAAGGTTCCTGGGTGGGATTCCCTAGGTGCATGTGGTACCTGGTTTTGGGGTGAGTTATGGCCCTTAGGTATATTTGTTTTGCTTCTATGTATATTTGATTTATGAATTAGGGTTCATGAACCAAGGGAAGTATATGATTATCATGTAATGGGGGCTTGATACCTAGTTTTGGGTATGTGATGCAGCCCCCAAGTGTATACTTACATGGTTCTGTGGATAATTATATTTTCCCTAGGTGATTCTTAGGTTCTAGATATGGGTATATTTCCTTTGAGTGGATTCTACATTCCAGTGATGGTTATATTTCCCCTGGGTGACTATTATGTTCTGAATATGGGTATATTTTCTCCGAGTGGATTCTTGTGTTTAGGGATACTCTAGCACTGGACAAAAAAGGTATGATGTTCAACTACCGATTTTGGGGTAGGACTCAATCCCCCTCAGTGGCTGATTTGACATGTTTATTGACACACTCTAGAATTGGCCAAATCAGGTACAGTTGGGGTTCTAGGTGGTATGGTTGACACCTGATAACCAAGTGTGTATGTTTGATGTGTTTTGGGTATTATGTTTCTAGTTGGGTGTGTTTCATGGGAACGATTACACTTATTATATATATATTACATTCACAACTTATTTATCACACCATTACTTAGTATTATTGATACATTAGGGATTTCATACTAGGAAATTGGACTCACCCCCTACCTGCATACATAACATGGGTTTAAATGTACATGGACAAAATTTCATGTTTTCTATTAGGGAACATGTATCACTTTGAGCAAGACATGTGGTTAGTTTAATAGGTTATAGAGGCTAAGGATTCAATGGTATGGTTATATGAGTTGTGCTAGAGGCCATTTTATTTATTTTCAGTGATTTTTTAGCATGTACTAGATAGTGATTCATTTGTTTATATATGATAGTTTTTATGAATTTTTTATCTACTGTAAATCTATTATGTATTTTTTCATCATGTATATAGATTACTACTTTCTATTATGGATGTAGGGGCCATGTTGGATCTTTATTTTATGCCTATAGGTTTTAGGGATATCCATTGTATGGATAGGTCATACCAAAATTTTGAAATATTTTGGCATGATCCCTAGGATTTATTTTAGAGGTAATAGTCTCCCCATGATAGTGTTTGTCCCTTAACACTAGTCGGTAACCTATGGTGTATGAGGAGGTGCACCTGAGGTCACGTAGAGACCCCCACCCGAGTGTTGTCTGATAGATCTAGGTTAGGGCCTTAAAAAGTAGTATTAAGGCATGTTTATGGATGGTATAGTGTATTTAGAGGCGGAGTTAGATTTTTGGGACTCAGGAGGTAGATAGATCGCATGACTAACTAGCATGAAATTGATTGAAACATAAGTTACTAAGGGATGTCTAGTTTTAGGACTAGGAAATCTAGAATGAGTGAGGTGTTGGTTATGACTAAGAATCCAAATGTGAGATGGATGAGACTTATGATGAGATGTAAGACTTGGCTGGGAACTAATGTTTTTTCTATACATCATGATAGTGGCATGCTTAGGGATATCGTACATGTGCCTATGAGCGGTGTTGTTTGACATGTTTCCCTATTGGAATCCATTATTAATTAAAGTAACTTATAATATAATAGATATTTTCTCAAATATATTATAAGTGTTGGTTATATTAAAATGGATAGTATGGGATTATTTAATTGATTGTGATTGTTCTTGTTGGATTCCATAGGGAAATGATTTTTTAGATGGTTGGTTTTTGAGAAAATCCTGGCTTTGAAAAGAAAACTCATGTGGTGGAATAAGGTGTGTATAAAATTGTTTTTAAAGTTAGTTTTAATTGGAATAGATCATGGATCCAGTGATTTACAAATGGATTGAGATTTTTTGGATTTTTTGAAAAATAAATAAAATGGGTTTTGAAATCTGATTTCAAATGGTTTTTGAAATTATATTTCAATGTGGATTTTGAAAGTGGGATATGTTTTCAAGGAAAATGACTGTATAGGCCAGGGATTTTTTTGAATTTAATTTTTGGACAAACCCCTTGTATTCCAAGGTTTTTTTTTAAAACTCAGGTAAGTTTTGGTGTGTGTGAAATGTTTTAAACTAGTTTTTGAAATAAACAACTAGTTTCATGTGAACTAGACTTCTTGGATTTTTTGTTTGACTAAGAGTGACCCTAATACTTGAATTATGTGTTTGGATGATATTCCACATTTGTTTGGAACTTCCAAGTGTGATTTGAGGGTGTGGACTTGATATGGTCGAATGGTGGGAAAAGAAACCAGTTCATGTATAGACTGGGTTTGATTAGTTTTTTTGTGATATATAGGGATGACCCTAAGTATTGGATTGTGTATTAATTGGTCATGTCATTAATTATTTGGGAGAGCCTCTTGTAAAAAGATCATGAGATAGATGTTGGATATTGAGCTTGAGTAGTTGGATGGGGGTTTTCTTGGTTTCATGGTTTGGAACACTTGAGGTGTGTATTCAGTAGATTATTCTTATGGTGGGGATCACCATTAGTTGTAATAAACCATTGGTAGCAGAGTCTTATGGTGGGGATCACCATAATACTCAGGTCATAATAGTAGTAGTCACTTAGTGTTTTGGAACCAATAAGTGCAGTGGAGCGCCATATTGGTACTTAGTGATTAGTGTTTCATATTGATGCATGGTATGAGTGGGGAGGCCACACCTAGTCATTATGTTTGATAATGGATGGAATCATAGAGATAAATGGTTGGTTTATAAAAGTGATTATAAGGGTACTCCTATAGTGGAGAGCATCATAATGGTTATGGATATATGACCATTATGTAGGGAGGGTAGTGGGTGCAGTGAAACCAAGAAGTTGATGGTTGAGATGATAGCAGAATACTAGTGAGATGATATAACCATCTTCTAATTTAGGTTTAGTGTAGGATGGGGTTCTTGTATTGGAAATGGGATTAGATAGCGGTAGTGTGAACTGAGAGTGAGTTGGATTGGTGGTGCATTGGTGATGCTGGGTAGAGCATAATGGTTGGATGGGTTGTTTGAGGATATATACATGGTATTACATTGAGTGTTGGGTTTATAGTTTGGTATGAGTGTTTATATGGATCAATGATTCCTTTGGGTGTTTAGGAATCATATTCAAGAGATATGGTGAAGTGGTGATGTATCAATAGTTGAGGTTGAGTGTGTTCAGGAAAAGTCAGTTAGGGGAGGACTGACTGGTGCTTGGGTATGGAAATGGATGTGGTGTAGTAGAAACCATATTAGGATCATCATTATGTATTTAGTTGATGTGGTTTAAGGATCAAACCGGGATTTTTAGATAAAATTCAGTGTGTTCAAGCTTAGTTTTTGGAGTTTCATAGAAGAAGTATATTGTGTGTTCGATGATAGAACATGGTATGTTGGTAATGAATTGAAGACCATGGTAGGTTGAGAATTTTGGTTTGAGTACTACCATGTATTCTCAAGGAAAATAAGTGTTATAGTGGGGATATTGTCAAATCCTATGTCCTTTATGAGTTTAATTTAGGAAAAATTTTAATTTTTTGTTTGGTGAGGGATTTGTTTTGAGAATTGGGACTCAGATTAGGATCCTGAGTTTTCATACACCTCAAAAATATGTTTTTGGGAATGTAACATGGCCTAGTGGGTGTCTCATGTGCTTTGTTGGATATTTTTATAGGGTTTGGATGACCCAGGTGCTGAAAAAATGCAACAGTAGGTGATCATATTGTGAACTCGATGGTTCACACCACAATTGAGGTTGATTGAGGGTCAGTCCTACTATCTATAGTGTTTCATGTTGTGACACTTGTATATCACAATGAATAATTTGAGATAGTAGGGTGTCCCCACTACTTGTAGTTGGTCATGCTATGAACCCTTTGGTCATGCCTCAAACCAGCCACATGTCAGTTTTTTTAAGGTTCAGGTGGTATTTTTAAGGATTTCAAAATTAAAAAACCCTTGGAATTTCTATTGGTGGTTCATGCGAGTAAAGGGTAGGAAAAAACCCTTTCCCCCATTTCTCCCTAATTTTCCTACCTTCGATTTGGTTCATTTGGAGGAGTTTTTTTGTGTGGATTCAAGGCAGGTCCATCTCCTATCTCTCCTTATTTTTCACCCTTTCTTTTCCCTAATTTTTTGGGCATTGATTAGGGTTTTGAGGATATTATTTCACTTGATCATGTTGAAATCATCCTACTTGATAGATATTTCATGTGTAGCTTTTAAAAGAAGTACTAAAATGTGTTATTCAATTAATTATTTATCATTCACCTTGAGTTATGTTTCCCTACAGGTTTTATTAGGGTTTTTTGAGATTTTGGGTGAAATTAACCATCAATTCAGGTATTAAATTTAGGGATTTTTTGTGGATTAGGTTCAAGTGTGTGTTAAGATTGGACTACACCCCATTTCTCATGGTTTTAGCATCATGAGGTTGCCCAATGAGTTTAGTGTTGATTATTATAATTAGTTTTTTTGGTTTTAAATGTTTTTGTTAATATGATAGTGTTTATTGATGAGATAGGTGATTATGGACTCGAGAGAGATTGGTATGATCTTGGGATAGATTTATGGATTGTCATTTGAGGTAGGTTTTCTTAACTTTATGTAGGCCTCTTTCTTTATTGGTGATTTTATGTTTTCATGCCATCATAATTATTATTTTCTTCAAGTTTCATGACTTTTGTGATATCACCCATAGATTGGTATGGGATTTCATTAACCTAGTAGTCAATATGGACTCATAGATTACTAAACAGTTTGATGGTGATGCCATGGTCGAACAAGTGTCGGTATCCCTATTTATGGTTTTCTTGGTGACTTGAGTTGGATTTCAAATAGAAAAGGGGTTCTCTTTTTAAAATGTGATTTTTAAAGAGGACTTTATTGAAATGTAATTTAAATAAAATTGGGCGATTTCAAGAATGGGTTTTGAAATATTATTTTAAAATGAAAATAGAGTTTTCTAATGAGTGTTTTGACAGGATTTTTCCAAGGGTCTAGTATGAGTAATATGGAATGTGATTATTTTTAATGGTATTAAAAAAGATATTTGACTGAGTTTTTAAAATAAATCTAGAAGGGATTTATTGGGAGGGTTTTTATCTATTTGATCTTGTGAGGGTGATGCCCTATTTTTATAAAGCATGAGTGATTTGTATGTGGAACATTGTTATGATAACCTTTTTTATTTCTTGTTTCATGATAATGTATATTATGTGTGATGGTTTATGGGGGTTGTTTTGGTATCAAAGTGGTAGGTTGATATTGATGGATGTGATAGATCCCTTAGAGGGGAGAGATGGGTCTGAAGGATCCTAACAAACATTGAGGGACATTATTCCAAGAATTAAAGGCTATGATTGAGATATGGGAATGTGATTCAAGAACCCATGTAGGGTGTACATTCTGGGATGTGACTTAAGGTCCCCCGATGATTTCTCAAGTAACATGTTAACCTTAGAGAGGGTTTGTGAAAGATATAAGCAGTGATGATTTTGAGAGTTACCTTAGAACTTGAATCATTTGTGTGGTCCTGATGTGGTTTTAGTGGGGAGGATAGGTCATGCTCTTGATGGGACATCCATGATTATGTAAGATAGGTTTGGGTAGATATCTAACCCATGAGGTATGTTCCGAGTGGTACCAAGAGGATAGTGTGATCATGTGTGTTTATTTATATACATTAGTGGTTCTAGGGTGGAATACCATGGGTGCATGATTTATAGGGGTTTGGGAAGAGAGGTTTCCCTAGGCGTGTTTATATACATATGATATAACTGAGGTTCCAAGGTGGGATTCCTTGGGTTCATGCGGTGCTTTGTTTCATGGTGAGTTATAACCCCTAGGTGTATCTATCTTTCTTCTATGTGTGTGTGATTTATGAATGAGGGTTCAAATGTTGGGGGTGGGATATGAACATTGGGTAATAGAGGCTTTATAATTAATTTTAGGTAAGGGATGGGACCCCTAAGTGAATGCTTACATGGTTCTAGGGATGTTTATATTTCCCCTGAGTGGATTCTATGTTCCAAGGATGAGTATATTTCCTATAGGTGATTCTTATTTTTTGAGGATAGGTATATTTTCTTGAAGTGATTCTTATTTTCTGGGGATGGGTATATTTCATCTAGGTTGTTACTTGTATTTAGAGATACTTCGATATTGGATGAAGCCCATATTATGTTCAGTTACTGGTTTTGGGGAAGGACTTGGTCCCCCTAGGTAGTTGATCTGACATGTTTAGAGACATTTCAAAACTAGATAAAGTAGGTATGTTTGGGGTTTGATGTGATGTAATCGACAATTGAAGACCCAACATATATGTTTGATGTGTTTTTCTTGTTATTTTTTTGGGAGGGTGTGTTTCACAGGCACAATCACACTTCTAATATATGTATTCTATGTACATCCACTTGATCACAACAACACTTAGTATTATTGAGGCATTGGGGATTTCCTACTAGGTTATTGGACTCACCTTTTACCATGTACACAACATGGGTTTTGATATACATGGGTAAACTTTCATATTTTCTCTCAAGGATTAGGTATTGCATGGATATGGACATGTGGACCAGTTAGAAAGTTATAGATGTTGAGGATTAGACATGATAATTATGTGAGTTGGGCCAGAGGTCATTGTATTTATTTTTACTTATTGTTCAATGTGTATTGACCAGTGTGTCATTTTTTATATATGATGCTCATTATTCATTATTTATATATTAAAAATATATTATGTATTTCTACACAATGTAGATAGATTACTACTTTGTATTTTGAACCATGGGGCCCATTCAGGCTCCCAATTTTATGTCTATATGTTATTGGGATGTACATCATATGAATAAGACATGCTAAATTTTTGGTTGATTCTTACATGAACCTCATTATTTATATTAGAGGTCATGGTCTCCCCATGGCTATGTTAGGCCCTCGTTGTTGGTGGGAAGCCTCTAGAATACGGGGAGGCCATCTTGATGTCACGTAGCGACCCCAACCTGAGTGTCATTCAGGTGATCTGGGATGGAGAATTAAAATTAAAGAGGGGAATGGTAATGGAAGATATTTATTTTAATTCTATTATTCTTACAAGGATTTTTCTGATATCTTTTCATTTCTTCTAGATTTTCTTTCCTCTCCCTTTTCTTTTTTCTTTTGGGAATTCTTCCTATAAACTTTTTCAACGGTTTATGCTTGGTCTTCCATATTAGTGGGATAGTTTTTCTTGTATTTAGGGTTGGAAATATGATGGATTTATTTACCACATCTTATGATGACCATGCTCACATTTTCTTTAAGATTCGGGATTGGCCAAGATGGTAGTTTTTTGAGATTCTTGAGTAGTATTTTCACAAGAATTTATTACTGGTTCTTCAATTCCTTTACGTAATTTCAATGATCTTTAAATTATGATCATTATTTTTTTCATAGGTGGTTTGTAACTAGTTTAGGGATATTAAAAATGGATTCTTTTGTTGAAATAGGTGTGTTTAGTAGGTTGGTTGGTTCAAAGGTTGTATATCTGCTTGTCAAAATGGTGGGGTTTGTTGTTATTAGTGTTGGTAAGGTGTCCTAACATGATGTTGTTGATTCTAAAATCTATATTATACTTGGGAGTTTTCTCTCCAAACTTTATTTGTCTATTGAAACTACCTCCAATGACGGGTTTCTCCAAAACTCTTGGTTCCCCTCACTTCAGTACATTGGTCAGTAAAATTATTAGAAAAACACACAAATCACATACCCTTCAGGATGATTATTGTTCACTAAAATACTTTAGATCCATTTTCCTAACCAAAATAATTAGTTCCTATAAATTATACTCTAAGAGGGTTGGAATATAAGATGTTAGTTCATGTAGTCCTTTGGTACTAGTAACTCTTATACAAAAATATTTCAAATTCTATGCAATCTTCTTTATCAGTCCTCTTGCCTCTACTAATGATTTTTCATTGAGCGCTCCTCCTATTGAAGCATCCCACATTTTCCTATAACTATTAAGAAATCATTAATAAAAAAAATACTAAGAAGTGATGTTCTTTAATGGATTTATGTTGGAATCTTTCATAAAGTTTTATAAACCTATCTCAATATTCATATAGAGTCTCTCATGAATATTGTTAGGTGGAATAGATTTCCTTCCTGATTTTTAGGATTCTTGAAGTGGGGAATAATATTTTTATAAATATTCTATTTAGATCATCCTAGTTATTGACTTTTCTTATATGTAGACAATACAACCACTCCTTTGTTTCTCCTTCGAAGGATAATGAAAATGCCCTCCACTTAACTTTATCTTATACCTATCCTCTAGGTATGGGTGTTGAGTAGACCAAAGTGAACTATTTAATTTGTTTCTAGGTAATTCACTAGCAATATCATGGAATCTAGGAATTAATTGGAACAAACTAGTTTTCAATTCAAACGCATGGAAAACTGGTTATTCTGATTCATAAAGTGGGGAACACAAAGATCTCTTAAAGTATGGTTAAGATTTCCTACCATATTTATAGACTCATAGTGAATAAATTGAGTTTCACTAGGGTCTAACAAGGTAATATCATCCAATTAAGTTTCCAAATTTAAATTTATGAGTTTTTTTTAGTAGTTTACTCTCAACCACTAGGTCAAGAGAGAAAATTTGGTTATTACTAGATCTAGTCAGACACAAAAAGTTAGTAATTTTGGCACCAACTCCTTATTAGTGGCCCTAATTTTTTAACACACCTATTATAGGGTGGTGAAAAAATATATTTAAACCCTAGTTTAATGATATGGTATTGTGAAAAACTTGGGTTGTCTCCATAGAGGGGAACATAAAAATAAATTGTCATTATTAGTTAAAAAGGGGTTTATTTTTCATGAATTTGGGTTTGATGGAATTTGAATTTAATTAAAA
Source organism: Viscum album (assembly GCA_963277665.1). Classification (NCBI taxonomy): domain Eukaryota; kingdom Viridiplantae; phylum Streptophyta; class Magnoliopsida; order Santalales; family Viscaceae; genus Viscum; species Viscum album. The sequence continues at coordinate 1,916,709,934 of OY728155.1, forward strand.
CAAGTAGATTTAAATAAATAAGATGATTGGTTATGGGTCCAAGGTTGGATATCCAATTTCTATTTCATCATATTTTTTAAAATAGTTTGTGTATCTTCTTGTTAATTGATAAATAAAATAATCCTCAATTGATTCATTAAACACACTAGGTTGAAGGATTTGGTGAAAACAATTCCATTAATAATCACTACTTAATGATTCCCCCTTATAATGCCTGTGAAAATGTATCAATGATACTAAAATAGTTTATTATTCCTAAAATACTTAGGAAAATCCTAATCAGGCCTTAGTGTTCCTAAGAAACCTAGGAGTAACTCATTGTCTTCACACATGTGACAGAAATTGCTAGACACTCCATCTAGTATATTCCATAATATATAGATTGAAATAAGTGGAAAGTTTATTGATCATTGAAGAAGGTAGTAAGAAATAAACATAAATAATAGCTTAAACACAGTCACATTCAAAATAATAAACTACCGTTGCACAGTGAAATCAATTAACCGAATAAAGAGTTTTATTCATTGAATTTATAAACTCAAGAATTATAATTGGAAACCCTTCCATTCCTAAATCACCAAAGGTTTACCCCCCCCCCCCATTCAAGAGGTAATAGTAGTGGGGAGAGAATATATAGACATTACAAAATAGATAAAATAGAAAAATAAAACTTAAAAATTATAGCACCAACACTATGCATCTAGATAAAACCCCCACTTACTTTAGCCTTACTCACTTATTATATCCTTCCTCCATTATTATAGACTCTCATTTTTCTCCATTTTTGATCAATCAAATCTTGTGAGGTCTTGGCTCCTTTAAATATTGAATATCCCCTATTTTCTTGTGATCTCCCTAAACAATCATGGTATTTATTCCTCCACAAAATATATGGCTTCAATTTTATCAATGTTGACTGAATTATCAATAATATATTCCAATAAATAATACCCAACATAATCCATGTTTCCAAATATAAATGGTCTATATTCATGATAATGTGGCAGTGCAAATCTTTAGGTTACAATATAGATGAACCTTACAAACTCCCCAGAGTCATCCACTTTCTGCTAATTTTTCAAATTCATGAACCTTATGAAATTATTTGTCAACCATACGAAGTGGAGAAACCGAATATATGAATTCCTCAAAATTTCATAAATAAATGAACCTTGCGTGGTCCTTCATCCTCAAAATGAACCCTATGAAGATCATTTTAACCTTACAAAGTGAGGAAACCAACCTTAATAAGTTCCAACTTGTACCCTATGAAGTATTTCGCCATAAAATAAACTTTATGAATCCAATTAAACCTTATTAAGTTCCTTGTGGGACCTTGGGAAGAACCTTATAAATATAGATTAATGATTCACACCTGTTGTGGGGTGTGAAAAAAGTAATTACTTATTTTTTCAAGTGTAATACAGTGGATGACTAGGGTCATCTTACTTGAGGAGTTGTTACAATCAAGCACTCACTATTCCAGATCACTTATTATATTTTTTTTCTATTTTGTGAAAGTAATAAAATATGGGAGTTGAGATTGTGGAGTGAAAACCCTAAAATTAAACATGCGATGAAAAATTCAAGCATAATGAAATTGAAAATAAAGGATATTCACCCAAAGAATTATTTAGAGTTAACCTGAATTATCTTATTATTAATTTAATATTTACTTAATGAACACATTTCATCAAATTTCAACAGAATCTTATACCTTGGTTATGAACATATAGTGCACTCATCAATTTCAATGCACATTTTCCTCCTTCATTGAAGGGAAAATGGTTACAGAAGAAACAATTATACCTCATATGACTAAGTAGAGATGCACAAGGTCTTACTGACTTAGATTACCCCTAACCTAACTTTAATAAATTATGAAATATTAATCATGAACATATGAATACTTGGGTTTGAACACTAGATTACTCCCTTAAGAGATTCCTTGGGTTAGATACTCATGATCATGATCGTAAGAGATCATAATGAATAATATGATAGAAAATGAGGGATATAGAGAAAGAATAATTTTATTAAAATATGTAGTGTGAATATAAAATGAAAATAAAAAAATTAAAAAAACTATAGTTAAACTTTGGACCAATTTATCTATGTAGTGGTTGATCCCCTTTAACAGCGACGACCTATGTTTACTTATAAGGGTACCTATCTTTTCTTAAAAGGCTTAAACTTTCATTTTTCTTCAACTAATAAAATCTCTAAGATACTAAATTTTAAATTTATAAAAGGTTTTATCTTTCCTCGTGTCTTTAGATATCCCTTGTGATCTGGTCTTCCATAAAATACACAACTTCCCTCTTTGTTCCTTCATTAGAATATTATTCTGAATATACTCCATGTGGAAAACTTCTATTAGTTGCTTGAATGCTGATGTGTCACCCAAAAATCTTGGTTCAAATTACATATAAGTTCCCTAAAATCATCTTGTGATCTTCCTTCACCTAATTTTTCACAATGTAAATCATCATACAAGGGTGTTGTAAGATAAATCATCATACGAGAGGTAAAATTCGTTTGCAATTTTTCTACTTCCTTGAATTTTATTATGATAGGCCCGCCATAAGTTAAATTATCTTACATTAGGTAAAATTAATTTTACATTTTATCCAACTAAAATTTCTTATGGACTCACAAATTCTATTATGTGTGGGTTCCATAAGATAATATCCTTATTCATATTTATGATTTTAACACATTGGTTCCATAATTTTTTCAAATGAGTTTCAAACTTCTTGAAATAAAATCTAAGCCTTCACAATCACCTTGAGACATCCCATAATAACATCAAAACATCTATAATTAAGTGTGGGATTTACTCTGATAATTCCAAAGATAGATAAAATAATTAAAACTCAAGATTTAATTTATTTCTATAATTGAATCCAAAATATTTAAATATACTAAATATATAATATTTACCCATTAAATGATAAATTAGTGGGATTAAAATCATGAAAATATTAGGCAAAATTATTGAAAATATTATTTCTATAAATTCCCCGACACTTAACCATTTCACTCTGGGAAATAATCTTATACCATGGTTAAACAAGATTTCTCAATATATAAATGAAAACACGGTTCAATTCAAACAACCTAAGAATTTATTATTCCTCTTTAATGAATATTAATTCTTCTTTCCTCACTAAGCATAAAATTAATTTGATCTCATGTTAATTCTCATGTTATTTTTATGCTTGACTCCCCAAAAATTTATCTCTATTCACTCTAGGATTTTAATTTGGATTTTTTATCATTCCTAAGAAAATGCATGGTTTCCATAGGCTTGATGGCCCCCTAGAATCACCACTTCATAAAATCATAAAATTTTGTTAATCATGAGGTTTTTACCTAGGTTTTTATAAAGATTAAGGGTTTCTAGGATTTTAATGTGAAAATTGTTGAGGCCAAATGAGGAGGCTTGTCTCTAAAATGAAGTAAAATTAATGAGACTGATTAAAATCAAGAATGTGTCCTAACACACTCCCTCATTGAAAATAATTAACCTCTAAACTCATTTTGATCTTATTGGGTAGTCCACACCTTGTAATTTTCCTCATCAATGATAAATATCTTCCCTCTTTCCCTCTTTGTGGAATTGTTTCAACCTACATTCTAATATGGATTTATCTTCAGAATAATATTTTTACAGGAAAGAGAGGCAACATTTTATCTTTATATAGTGGTTCTAACTTACTTTGAATGACATATTTGGTCATACTCACATTTTCCCAACATGATTTTCTTCCCATACAGCAGTATACAAATTTTATAAAAACTCACAAAATAAGATCAGTAGATTTTTCAAAGTAGCAGAATTCTCTCTCCCCCACACTTAAGTTCAACCGTGTTCATGTAATTGAATTTAAGAGAAAGGTGGGTGGTGATTTTTGTCTTGTAATGTGGATACCTATCAAGGTTTTTTATGACTACTAAGGGCTTATTAAAAGGTTATATATAAGGTAAATCTTGTAAATGGAGTTCAGTGTAAAAAAATTAGGCTTCTCAAAATGGTACCTCATTAATTTTTAAAACATTTCATAAAATATAACCATTTTGAATAAGAGGAACAAAAAAATTCTAGATTTCATAGTGTTCCTTATGAATCTAAATAAAAAAAATAACTGGAAAAAAAATTAAATAGGCTTATAAACCTCTCATGTTTGAGAAATTTTAAACATTATGGACACCACTAGTTCACATTGAGTTTCAAATTTGATTAAATTTATTAAATGATAAGATTAAAAATAAAGAATAAAAATTCCATTTCAATAATAATTTAAAACTTTTAAAAATTAAAATCAATCATTTTTTGTCAAAAACATCAAGATAATCTTAATTTTTCTAGATATTTCAATGAATATTAAAGTTTCTAACCTAAAAAAATTCCAAAAATTTAAAACACAAAAGAAAATATGTAATTCCTAAGAAGGTTAGTACCATTACCCCACACTTATATTTTTACTACCCCCTTTTGATTCAAAAATTATTTCCTTAATTTTTTCATAAAATTTAATTTGGAAGAAACAAGTTAAGAAGAAATGATCAATACAACCTAACTTATTGGTAGTGATAAATTTAAGTTAATCTCTTAATTGATACTCATTTAAATCCTACAAATAAAAACAAGAAAACATAAAAAACCATTGAAAGAAAAATTAATGAAAATAAATATAATGATGGAGTGAAAGAAAAGAATGATGGATCTTGGTATAACCCCCAAGTGGGCCTTGGGTTCTAGATACCTCTAGAAAAGTAGTTCCAACTGTTACTATAATCTATTGGTGGGTGGATCTTCTTTGATTTGAACCACCACATGTGGTTTATTTCACTTTACTCAATGTCACATTGGATGGAGATAATCCAATATATAAAGTTAATCAGTTTCATCCCCATGAAAATAATATATAGCTTGAAAGGTTGGGATAGGATAATGAATGGGTCCTACTCCTTTGGTTTAACCTCAACTTCTTTGGCTTATTCCTTAATTTATAGGGTCTACTCAAAATGTGATATATTAAAAAAAAATTAAATTTAAATTCATAGAATAATTCTATTTAAAAAAATTAAAACATGAGAAATAAAAATCAAAGTAATCCCCTTTAAAAAAGAAGCATGTGAATTGAGTTATTTAGGAAAAGTTGAATGGATCTCCTTATATACTTTTTTGTTTAGAGAAATGGTGAGAGGGGATGGATTTAATTTTAAAAAAATTAAATAGAATAAATAAATTTATGATATAAAATATATGATAATATAATAAAATCATGTGATAATATAAAATTAAACCATAACATAAATTAAAATAGGGTAGTGTAGGCTCAAGAATTACGAAAAATAAAATGCGGAAAGTAAATAGACATGGGAAATTTGGTAAAGAAGATTGTAAATAGTACCCAAAGGCACCCTTATGTATCTTCACCATGATAATGATCATGAGACTCAATATAATAAACCCCTTGGTTTTAATGGGAACCAAGAAAACAAAAATATTTGGTTTTAATGGAAACCAAGAACCTCAAAACCCTTGATTTTAATAGAATATCAAGAACCTCAATCCCTTGGTTTGAATGGAAAAAACAATAATCAAATAAATAGAGGGATAATATAATATATGACTTGTTTGATTAAAATCCCTTTACAATGCATGAACTTCACCCTCTCGTGAAATAATTAGAACAATATAGAAATGAAGATAGAGAAGGATTAGAAGAAAGATCCAAGGGGTTATACAAAATACTCGAATGAGAGGAGATATAAAGAGGTAAAAAATGATTGAACAATAATATAATTGGAACTTTGGATGAAATCATTAAAGAAATTTCCATTCTTGACATGGTACTTAGGTATTCTTAGATGAAATATTTATCTCCCCTTGAAATTTTAAGAACATTAAGTTCTTTTTAGATTTGAGATAATTGGATAAACTTTGAGCTTCAAGAGTGATTCAGAATTTTCACTTGGATTTGGTGGGAATTCAATGATAATTAAGGCTTCCTTGATCTAGTTTTATAGCCTCCAAAGGATGATGGTGTTTAAGGGGCCGAGGCACAACATTAAAGGCATGAACCATACACTTTATGACTGCCATTAATGCTCTATTAAACCAGCATTCCTAACACCACTGGATACCTGATAGCCTCTACTAGGTAGCCGATGGGCTGCCTTGAATAACTTTCTCATTGTATTCTCTCATTGGAAGGCCGGTGATCTCCACTAGCTAGCTATTTTGGAGTCCTGTGAGTTCTTCCATATTCCACCGGCTAGCCAATAGCATTGTACCTGCTATTCGGTGATGCACTATTGTAAAAACTTTGAAACATTCCCTTTGAACCCATTTTTAAGATGACTTAATGCCAATTTCGATCTTGTAATTAAAATTTAATAGAAATAACCAAAATACACTTGAAAATACATGAAATAAGTTAGAACAACATTATAGTGTTTGTGATCAGTAAAAAAATTATGTTTCAGGGTATAATAATCTCTCCCTTTTTGATGATCATAAACACTTGATATAGTAATCAAGATAAGGAAGAGGTAAAAGATAAAAAGGAAGGATTTTACCAAATTTACATGAAACCATGTCTCCATATTTATGAAAATTTGAAACAAAGTTCCCCCTTAATAAAAAATTATTTGAAATAAACATTCTTTTATTTTTTACCTCCATAAAAAACTTATCCCCCTTTGATACTATCAAAAAGGAACTTATAAATCATGTAGGTTAGTGATATATGATAAGATAATAGAATTTAAAAATAAAATTTACACAATATATAACTCCCCATTTAATAAGATAAAGGGATATTAATGCATAGGAATTTTAAACAAACATGCTTCATAATATACTGAGATGAAATAATTAATCTCAAGAATCTATATATATATTAACAAAATTAGAGCTCATGATTAAGTTAAAATAATACAAGAATAATACATGGAAAAAAAATTTAAAAGTAAAACTTTTGAAAATAAGTATTTTTGAACCATGTGAAAATATATTCAATTAAATATGAAAGGATTTTCAAAGAATTAATAAAATAATTCCACAATATAGAAAAATGAAAAACATGATTTTGAGAAGATAAATTCAAGATAGAACATGCTTAATCATAAGATAAAACTTGATAACATTCTTGTATAAGGGAGAGTAAAAATAGAGAAGATCATTAAAATCACTTTGCCTAAATAAAAAACATAAATCATATAAAAACTAGATACTTCCTAGATTTTATTTTAGATCTAAACTCCATGGATTTTCTATTTTACAACACCTTTATTTTAGTTGGATCATCCTTTTGTAGTATCTCCACCATATGATATATCAATTAAGTTTCAAGGAGAATCCCCATAAGATATCAAAAAAAATCCTTTTGGTACCATTGAGATTCTGACAATGTTAAAACAAGATGATTTGGGCATGGAAACAAATTTAGATCCATAAACATGGTCAAGTAAAAACTAGGGAATCCAAAATTATTTAGATTTTCTAAGAATATTAGTACAAATATAGATCAATTTATACCATCCATATCTAGTTTTTTTGTAGTCACATTCATATATAAGATGATCGTATTTATAAAAATAATTGAAAATTTTATTTTGAAAAATTCATTTCACAAAATTAGTAGTTTTGGAAGAAGATGCGTTATCATTTGAAAATCCAAAACCATGATTATTTATTTTAATGCATTAAGAAATAAGGATCATATTAAGTTTTTATTTCATCTTGGGTGAATTTTAAAAGAGATCTTTTGAGATCCTTGACTTTGTTTTTGAAAAATTCAACATTGGGTTTATTTTTTAATTTCAAAATCAAATCATCCTTTTCTTTTAAAACAGGATATTTTCTTTTAACCACTATCTTAAACTTGTTTTCAAGATCTAAATATATTGAATCAAGTTGATTATATCCATTTTTAAGTTAATCTTGATAATATTTTATTTATTCATAGGTTAGATGTATTGATGAAGAATAAGAGAAAGAAGAAGAATAATGAGAATAGGAATGAGAGTGAGATATTGGAGTAATAACATCATTACCTTCCTTGAGATGTGTCATGAAGAATTTAGGAATTTTGTCACTTCATGAGGATTAATCACTCTAAATTGAAAATTTAAAATATTTATTACCTTTATTCTTATCTTTCAACCTATTTTATAGATTTTAAAATCCAGTCTTATATGAACCTTTTTGTTGAAATCCTAACACGTCACTTCAAAAACATCAATAAGATCTTGATTTTTGGCATATCATGTTAATTTCTTCTTTTTTAGGAGTTTTTACACTATTTTGACAATTTTTTCAAGTAACCCTTCATCATTTGTTTCACTTTCAGAAGAATCATCATCTTTAATTTCTTTAAAATCAATGTTCTTCTTGGTTTCCTTGACCTTCATAACTTCTTTAACCACTCAGCATTTCATAATTATATAATATATCATTAAGGATCTAATGAGATATTCAACCACCATATTTTTAATGTCCATGGATTATTTGATCTTCATCACTTTGGGATCCTATAAGCTAGGTAAAACCCATAGTATTTTCTTCATCAGTTTTTTTATGGAAAACTCATCACCGGTAGATTTTCTACCATTGAAAATGTAAGAGAAATGAGTAAACATGCTAGTTATAGATTTATTTTCATATTTGGAGAAACTTTCTAAATATTGATGATAAATATCCAATCTAGTGTCCATTACTTTATACATTATTTCATGTGTGAATTTTAATAATTTTTATATTTCATAAGATGTTTTACAAGAAGAAATAAAATTAAACTCACTATTTTCAATACCACAATGTAAATAATTCATATCCTTTTCATATAATTAAAAATATGAAATGTCTTGGGGAGTCCATTTATCTTATGGTTCAGTTGTAGGAGTATAACCATGCATTACCATTTTCCAAATAGGGTATCCAATGATTTTAAGATAAATAAACATGCGACTTTTTCAATATCAATAATCAAATCCATCAAAAATAGAAGAATGGGAATGGGAATGAGATTCCATAAAGAAATCAAAATTTGAAAACTAGCTAAGATTTGACAATAAAAAAATCAAAATGAGAATTTGTTTGGGAAAAAATCTCAAAGAACCCCTTTGATGTCAATTTTCAGGTCAAATAAATAGAAAGAGGGGTGGTGAATTTCCTTTTTAAAAATTAGGGTGAATAAATAAATTGATGTTATAAAAGATATGATGATATAATAAAATCATGCGATAATATCAAAGTAAACTATAAATAAAATTAAAATAAGGAAATATAGGCACAAGAGTTGTAGAAAATAAAATGAGGAAAGTAAATGGACACAGACAATTTGGTAAAAAAAATTATCAATAATACCTAAAGGTACCCCTATGTCTCCTCCCCATGATAAAAATCATGAGGTTCAATATGAAAAACCCCTCAGTTTAAATGGTAAAAAAGAAACAAAAAACACTTTGTTTCAATGGAAACTAAGAACCTCAAAAACCCTTTCTTTTAATTGAATAGAAAGAACCTTAATACCTTTGTTTGAATAGATAACCAAGAAACAAAGAAATAGAGTGATAAGTGAATAGATTCCTTGATTAATTTTACACCCTTTACAATTAAAAACTTCACCCTCTCTTGAAATAATTAGAATAAGATATAAATGTAGAGATAAAATTATAATAAGTGAGATACAAGGGGTTATACAAAAGGATCAAATAGAAGGAGAGAGAAAGAGGAACAAAAATATTAAAAAAAGAATTGAATTGGTGCTTTGGATTAAATCATTGAAGAATTATCCCTTCTTAATTTGATTCCTAGGCCTCCTTGGATGAAATATTGAAATCCCATTGAAATTTTTAGAACTTTAATCAATTGGGATATTTTAGATAATTAGGTCAACTTTTATCTTCAAGAGTGATTCAATGTTTTCACTTTAATTTAGTGGAAGTGGAATAATAATTGAGGTTGCCTTAATCTCTTTTTATAGCCTCCAAAGGGTGTCACAGTCCAAGGGGTCAATACATAACATTTAATAACTGAACAAAACACTTTATTAATGCCTTTAATTCTCCCTTAAACTAATAGTCTCAATGCCACCGGATGACTGGTAACATTCACCAGGTATTTGGTGGGATACCTAAAAGAACCTACTCATTGTTTTCTCTCACTAGCTAGCTAGTGATCTCTTCCAGCTAGTTGGTGGGCCTTTTGGATTCATGGTAGTTCTATCATATACTATCATCTAACCGATAGCACTAAACCAGATATTTGGTGTTGCAATGCTACACAAACCTTGAAACATGCCCTTTGAACCCACTTTCAAACCGACTGTTGTATGTGCACTAAAATATATATGCATATGATGCATATACACATGCATATGATTCATGATATATATGTGTGTGTGTGATATTATATATATAGTTTATATTTTATTATGAATATGATGCATATGTTTATTATGCTTGTGATTCATAAAAATAATATATATATATATATATTATTTATCCTCATGGTTTATTCATAAGTTACATGGATTAATGGTTTTTCATTTAATTCATTGAAATTGTTCAATGAATTATTCCCATTGGAAAATAACACATGGGATGTGTTATGAATTTGAGAAGCCTCGGGATTTGGTTATATAAGAGGATAAGAACCTCTTATGTTAGGTGTGGTGAATATTTCAAGCTCTCTTCCTCCTATACTACTATTAATAATTTCAAAAATGAAGGTTCTAGTACCCCATCAACATTAAAGTATCTATATGATGCGATTGAGGATCAAAGTTGTCAGTTTATTCCCTCATAGGTAGGGTGATTACTTTCATCGGTCCTCGTGATCTTCCTCAAACACTCTCAACTTAAGGAATATGTAAGATGTTGTAACCCTCAAATATGAGGTACTCTATTTACAATATTATTTATGCATTGTTTCTTGAAGCTAGATCTGCCTGTGTTTAGGTTTTCTTCTACTGATAATGATCATAATATGATCGTATGAAACCCATAAATGGTATCAAATGGAGTTTCTTCAAGTTTATAACAAGCTGGATTCATTAGTTTTTTAAGAAAAATGGATGATGACATTTTCGTAAAACTGAAAATGCATCATTGACCCTTACATAACTTGTGTAATGGTAAAATATGATTTTATCTTATGCAGGTTCAATAAGTAAATGTAATACCCTTATGTAGATGGTATATATAAGGTTAACCTCAGTATTACCTTTATAAAAATGATTTGCATAAAGGTAGTACCCTTATGCAGAAGTGCAACATGTTATGTAGATGTAGTTTGTCATTTACCCTTATGTGATACCCTTACGTAGATGGTCTACATAAGGGTAACCTCGCTAATTGCCTTTACATAGGTGTGTTGTGTGAAGGTAGTACCCTTACGCAAGGGGTTTAAATAAGATTCATTAGCACTTTTACCCTTATGTGTAAAGGTAATAGAGCTGTATAAATGTCCCCAGTGTTTACTTTTATGCTGTATATGAAAAATACAGAATATCCTTATGCAAAGGAGTTTTATAAAGGTAATACCTTTATAAAAGGGAGTTTTTTAAAGGTAATCTACATATTACCTTTACATTGGATATTAAAAATATCATTTACCCTTATAAAAAGTGTTTGTGTAAGGGTAAAAAGGGAATAACCTTATATAGAGTTTGGGTGATGTGTAAGGGTAAACATAAAAGTGCTAAAAATTTATTTTTAACATATTTAATTTTTTAATGGTTTATAAATTGTTTATAAATCATGATAAAATGTATTGGGGTAGAATATAATTTATAGGGGTTTTATAAATTACTTAATTAATTATAAATTGTAAATAATTAATTATTTATATGTTTATGAAACATTTTTTCAAATATTAAAGGTTGATATTTTAAAAATACCTTTTGACAAATTAAATGGTATACCTTATGATATATAAATAAATGGTTTATTTATAAATCATAAGATATGATTTATAAATTGTTTATAAATAAAATATATATGATATTTAGATTATATAAAATGTTTATACAATAGATATTGAATTATAAAATGTTTATAATTCATGAAATATCATATAAATTCCATTTAATATAAAGTATGAAGGGGTTTATATTGAAATGAATATAAAATTTTTATATTCTTTCTAAATTATAAAATGTTTATAGTTAGTATTTATTTATGAATATTTCATAAATTTCTCATGCTTTGGAAAATAAATAAATTTTTTATTTATTTTTTAAATTTCCCTGATATTCATGTTTAGTAAATTTTTTATTAAATATGAATAGTGTGTGTTACCATTTATATGATAAACCACTTATAGGATATATCCTTGCATATCATGATAGTTTTTATATCATAAAGTTAGTTTTCATCTACCTTGACCTCAGTTTATAAGTTTAGTTATGATATTAAGATTTTTTTTGGAAATAGTTTGTGTATATTAGATGTTGGAGTTTTCATGAATTGAATTCTCTCTTGTGTAAAGTCTCCCTAGTTATAGGAACTTGGGGCTGGACCTCCTACTTTCCCAATGGATTTATTTGGAAAGGAAATTGAATGGGGTTGGATATCTATCCCTCCAGGATTACTCATGTGGATTTTGTCAATCTCATATAACTCTATGACTTTATATGAAGTTTTTATGTACCTTATGCATATGATGCATTTGGATATGTATAAATATACTTGACTGATGTTTTTTGGTGATTAACATATACTTCCAGGTTTTGTAAAGAGTTACACATTAATGTGGTGTAGACACATTAATTTGGTGGTTGGAATAGGGATTTCCAAAACTAAATATTCATAATCGTGCATACACAAAAGGAAATAAATCATGAAATGATAATGATTAAATATGATATAATAGTTATGAATTTAATATGTATATAATTTATATTAAATTGATGAGTCTAAAATCCCCTTAAATACTAAGTGTGATATTTCTTCTAAAGAAATATGTATCAAGACCTCAATCATCCAATCATGTAGTTTTATGTCTACATTGGGTTCCCTTGGATTATCTTGTGTAAGGTAAGAAAGTAATGAGTGACTCTGGATTGTCTTGTTAGGTAGTTTTTTGCCTACACTGGGTTCCCCTAGATTGTCCTTAGTTAGATTGTTTTTGTTGTTTTCTTTAGGTTAAAATAGCTGGGAATCCCTAACTATTATGATACAAAAAGAATGCAGTTAAGTATATCCATATGATGGATTTGGATAAGTGGCTATCTGCTCAACTATCTAAGAGTCACGACTATTGTGATTGGGATGATTACCTACCTAAATAACTAAGTAGTGAGATGAATACCCAAGTAGAATAATTTCATAGATTTGGGCTGACAAACACAAAATTAAAGATAGGATGAAATTGGTGAAGGGTGAGGTTTTGTATTCATGTCAGTAATGGAGAAAAATTTGTCGCATTAGAGGTCGGAACTTGTAATCTGATTTTACCAAGTGGATTGATCCTAAAATTAAAAAATTATTATTATGTTCCTTCTATAAATAAGAAATTTATTTATGTATATTGTTTGGTCAAGATGAGATTTTCATTCATTATTGAGAACAAGAGTTGTTTTATATATAAGAATGAATTTTTTTATTGAATTGGGAATATAATGAATGGTTTATATATTATTCATATAGATAATATTATTTATAACATTAAGAATAAGAAGTTTAGGTTTGATTATAATCCCACCTACCTTTGGCATTATCACCATGGATATATAAATGAGAAATGTGTTTAAACACTCTATATATATGGATTGCTAAAATCATTCAATTATAAATCATTTAATACATGTGAATCTTATTTATTAGGTAAAATGAAAAATATTCCTTTTGGTAGAAAAGGTAAAAGGGCTAGTGGACCATTGGATCTCATACATAGTGATTTATGTGAACCAATGAGAACTTAAGAAAATGTTAGTTTTAAGTACTTCATTACTTTTACTAATGAATAAAGTCAGTATGGGTATGAATTTATGATGAAACACAAGTATGAAATTTTTGAAATGTTCAAAGAGTTTCAGAATGAAGTAAAGAATCAATTGGGAAAAAGTATTAAATCCCTTCGATCAAATCGGGGTGGTGAATACTTAAGCCATGAATTCATAGCTCATATGAGAGGTTATGGAATTGTTTCAGAACTCACTCCTCTCAGAGCACTAGAATGGAATGATGTTTCTAAAAGGATGAATCATGCCTTATTAGACATAGTTTAATCAATGATGAGTTTATGTGACCTTCCTATCTCTTTTTGGGGTTATTCTTTGGAAACAATTTCATACTTACTTAATTGCATTCCATATAAAGTATTCATAAAGACACCATACGAGATATAGACTAGGAACATCCCATGATTTATTTTATGAGTATTTGGGGTTTTGAAGCATTCATAAAAAAATGTATTTAGAAAAACTTAACCTTAAATATGAAAAATGATTATTTATTACTTATCCCAAGGAAACTAGGTAATATTACTTTAATAACCCTACTAAAAACAAAGTTTATATGGCCCGAAATACCATTTTCTTTGTGGAAAAACATATAAGTCAAGGAGTTATTGAGAGGAAAGTTGAACATATAGAATTTCAAGACCAAAAAATAGGAAGTGTTCATGGGATAGAGGTTGAGTCGGTTCCTCAAACAGTTGTGGAAGAAGAATTGACTTAAGTTACATAAGAATCACATAGGTCTAGTAGGATTCATCAGGATTCCATGAGATATGGATTTATCATGGATAATGATGATAATGTAATGTTCATAGAAGATAAACCCATATACTACTGAGAGGACATTAAGATTTTTGATTCTGAGAAATGGTTAAAAGCTATGGAATCTGAGGTGGAATCCATGTACACTAATCAAGTTTGGAACTTGGTGGATGCACCAGAAGGGGTGATACCCATAGGGTTTAAGTGGGTTTTCCATAAGAAAACTGACATGGATAGTAGAGTGTCTATCTATAAATCATTCCTTGTGGAAAATAATTACAAACAAGTTCATGGTATTGATTATGAAGAGTCATTTTAACCATTTGGGATAATAAAGATAATTTATATTTTTCTAGCCATAACATCTCATTATGATTATGAGATATATCAAATGGATGTAAAAACCATATTCCTTAATGATAATTTAGTCAAGGGCCTATATATGATACATTCTAAGGGTTTTTAAGTTCCAAATAATAATTTTAAGGTTTGCAAGTTGCAATTATCCATTTATGAACTAAAGAAAGATTCTCAGAGTTGGAATATCCAATTTGACGATGCAATAAAAGAGTTTAGTTTCATTAAAAACATGGATGATTATCACGTGCACAAGTGGATTATAGAGGGTATAGTATTATTTCTAATACTTTATGTCGATGACATACTGCTTATTGGAAATAGCATCCTGGAACTTCACTCTGTGAAGTTGTGGATAGGTAAATGTTTCTCAATGACAAACAAGGGTAAAGAAACTTACATATTCATTATGAGGAACTATAGTGATAAATCTAATATGTTGTTTGAATTTAGTTAGAACACATATATTGGTAAAGTGTTAAATTGGTTTAACATGAAGAACTTCAAGAAGGGAACTTTACCAATTCTGCATGGCCCAAATATTAGAAAGATTATAGATACTTATAAAGAGTTATACATGGTGTATAAGATTCATTATGAATCCTCCATAGGATATATCATGTATTCCATATTGTGTACTCAACCTAATTTCTCATATACTTTGATCATAATAAGTAAATACCAATCTAATCCTGGTGACATTCACTGCAATGTTCTGAAGAACATCCTTAAGTACTTGAGAAAGACTAAGGATGTGTTCTTGGTCTTTGAAGGAGAGGATAAGATCTGTGTAAAGGGTTACACATATACAAGTTTCCAATCTGACAAAGATGATATGAAATATCAATCTTGATTCATGTTTTTCCTAAATGGTGGAGCAATTAGTTATAAGAGTTCAAAACAAGCCACTATAGTGTACTTGAAAACAGAGGCAAAATGCATCACTACATCAGATACTATAAATGAAGTTGTTTGGGTCAAGAAGCTCATTTATGAACTTGGAGTGGTTCCTAGAATCAATGGATAAATCAATTTATTTTATGAAAACAATAGTGTTGTTGCTCAGCCTATAGAACCCTAGTCTCATAAAATGACCAAACACATCCTTCACAAATATCATCCCATATGGGGGATCATTGATAGGGGTGATGTAAAGATTAGTTGATTAGCTACATAGGAGAATATAGAAGATCTGTTGGAAAAACCATTATTGTAGAAACAATACGATGGTTGTGTACACTATTGGAAAAGTGTGCATTTGCGATGGGTTATTTTCAATGGGGAAGATCCCCATTACAAATAGTCCCATAGAAACACCTATTTGTAACGAGAAAGAATTTTCATCACAAATAAGTGTTTCTTTATAATTATTTTCAATGATAAATGTAACTCATTGCAAATACATTTGGTGTGCATGCATGCCATTCTGTAGAAAGATCTTTTGTGAAAGCTAATAGCGATAGATAGTTATATTTCATTGCTAATAATCAGCAAGGAAAAACCTTTTGCAATTGATAATAAAATCTATCATAAAAGTTACTTGAAAATTACCTTTAGAAATGGAAAAAAATATTTCATTATTAACCCCTCTCAAATAAAAAATAATTAAAATCACATGATCTCCTTTCTCCTCCCCTCCTCCCCGATTTCATTCTCCCCTTCACGTAATTATTCCCATCACGCAACCCTTAGATGACCCACTCTTAAAATCATCCATCGCACATGATTTATTGTAAATTTAGGTTAAAATATCCTAGGTATGGACTCCTATTATCTCCACTTTAGTTCTTTCTGTGATTTCCCATTCAATCTTATAGAAATTAGTTTTTTCAAACCCTAGGTCTAAAAATTTACCAAATTTTTATGGTTTTTTTTGGTATTTAGGATTAATACAAGTTTATTATTCCCTATTTGGGTGTCTAGAAGCTCTGAATGGGTTGATTCCAATTGATTTGAGGTATTTTACTCAATGTTTAACCTTTATATTTAAGAGATTTTTCTGTTTTGTATTTAGGGTTACTGTAATTTTATTATTTTATGTAATTATTTAAAATATGATTATTATGGAAATTATTTATAAGGATGTCTGATTTTTAAATAAATTTTGACAGAGTTTATATAAATCTATTTAATTGGTCAATTGTATTGCATGCTTATAGTGATATAATTTTTGATGAATTATTATAATGTTTGGATTATGTTCGTGATGTTAAACCATGTTTGATTGTTATTTTATTATTATTTTTCATTTATTTAAAACATATGAATATAGTTTTGTAAACATTTGGATATATGTATGTATATATATATTAACATGTAAATATACATATATAAATGTTTTTAAAAAACGTCTAAGGTTATATATATATATATATATATATATATATGTGTGTATGTATGTGTGTATGTATGCATGTATGTATGTATAGATTTGATATGTATATTTGTTTAAAAAACATGTAAAGATATATTTGATGTATATATATTTGATTAAGAAATCATGTAATATATATATATATATATAAACATGTGAATATACATATATAAACATTTAAAAAAACATGTAAGGTTTTTGATATATATATGTGTGTGTGTGTAGATTTGATGTGTATATTTTTTTTAAAAAATGTATAGAAATATATTTGATGTTTATATATTTGATTAAGAAATCCTATAATTTATATATATATACACACACACACATATATAAACGTTTAAAAAAACGTGTAAGGTTTTTGATATATTTGTGTTTGTGTGGATTTGATATGTATATTTGTTTCAAAAAACATGTAAAAAATATATTTGATGCATATATATTTGATTAAGAAATTGTGTTATATATATATATATATATATTAGCATGTGAATATACATATATAAACATTTAAAAAAATGTGTAAGGTTTTTAATATATATATATATACATGTATGTATGTATGTATGTATGTATGTATGTATGCATGCATGTATTTATGTATGTATGTATGTATGTATGTATGTATGTATGTATGTATGTATGTATGTATGTATGTATGTATGTATGTATGTATGTATGTATGTATGTATGTATAAATTTGATATGTATATTTGTTAAAAAAACATGTAAAAATATATTTGATGTATATATATTTGATTAAGAAATCATGTATTATATATATATATATATATAATGTATGAAATAAATAAGAAATGAGTGTTTTATAAAAATGATGAGAAAATCAATTTAAAGAAAACGCCTGAACAAAACATTTTTTATAAGAAAAATATTTTTTTATAAGAAAATGTTACATATTTATATATTTTTTTTAAAAAGTTATACATTTTTATAGAAAATGTTTGAAAAAATGCTATAAGAAAAACATTTTTTCTATATTTATAAGAAAAACATTTTTTATATATTTATAAGAAAAACATTTTTTTATATATTTGATATGTAAATTTTTTATAAAAAACGTTATGCGTTTTTTAAAGAAAACGTTTGAACAAAATGTTATATATACATACATATATGTATGTATGTATGTATGTATGTATGTATGTATGTATGTATAGATTTGATATGTATATTTGTTTAAAAAATGTGTAAAAATATATTTGATGTATATATATTTGATTAAGAAATAATGTAGTGTGTGTGTGTGTGTAAAGTATGAAATAAATAAGAAATGAGTGTTTTATAAAAATGATGAGAAATTCAATTTAAAGAAAATGTTTGAACAAAATGTTTTTTATACGAATTTTTTTTATAAAAAAACATTATACAAATTGTTTTAATGAAAAAAACAATAAATATTAAAAATAATTAATGTTTTTTAAAAACTTATTTAATAATAATTAGTAAAAATTCAGTAATTCCTTGTAAAAAAATATAATAAATACAAAAAATTATTAAAAAATCACAATAATTAGTAAAAATATATTATTAATTAAAATAATTAGTAATAATCATTAAATAATTTGTAATAATTAGTCAATATTAGTAGTAATTAGAAAAGTTAGTATTAATTACTATTTATTATTAATCATTTGTAAATATTAGTAAATTATGATAAATTGTAATAAATTGTATAAAAAATATATTAAATACTAATATTTATTAAAATTTATTAATATTTATTAAAAATTCAATTATAATTAATAATTAGTTAGTATTAATTAATAAATAATTGTATTAATTAATTAAAATTAAAAATATTTGTAATAATTAGTAAAAATTATAGTAAGAATTTGTGATAATTAATCATAATTAGCCATAATTAAAATATAATAACAATTTTTAATTAGACACAATGAGTAATAATTATTCTTATTTTTGTTGTATTTTTAGATAACTATAAAATCGGGAAGTAGACACCATTTTCCATTATGCGATCATGATTGGATAAATCATTACAAAAATATCAATGGATTTGGTATAAATCATGTCGACATTAAGGCTGTTGAAACATTTATATCATTTCCATTATTAAATTTAGAATTTGTTTATAAATAATTAATTAAATTTATATATAAGAAATGTGATCTTAGTAGATTCAAAACATTTGACAATGCTAGACTTTATCTATTGTGTTTTTATTTTTAGAAAGATTATATTTTTTGGTATCAACATGGTGAATGAAATTCAGTAGAAAATACAATTATTTTGGTTTTGGATCCATTATTTCAGAATATAGTGCATAAGGTTGTTGTCATGTCTATTCAAGAAACAACAACTCGTGATGATATTTCAAATCCCGAATCAAAACCATCACAATTTTATAATTTGTTGAAATATGCTAAGGAGGCCTTATATTTGGGATGCCTGATAAGAAAACTTGAAGCTATTACAAAATTTATGGTTATTAAATCAGATTTTGGAATGTCAAATAGTTGTTTGATCAAATATTTTCTTTGGTTAAATCATTATTTTTTGACGGAAATACATTACTTGCAAGTTTCTATGAATGTAAGAGGTTGGTCTGTAATTTGGGATTTTGTTATTAGAAGATCCATGTGTGTTCAAATGACTACATCCTATATTATACTGATTATGAATCATTAGTTAATTTTCCAACATATGTAGAATCGAGGTATAAAGAGGTACAACAAGTAAAGTCGATATTTCCTATGAAATAGTTGAGGTATTTTCCAATCACACCCCATTTACAGTGTTTATTTATGTCTCGTAACACATATGCATTGATGACATGACATTAATCAAATATTTCCATTATTAAAAGCTTAAATCATTCATGTGGTAGTGATTCATGGAAAAAAATTGATCAGATGCTTCCTTCTTTTTCTTAAAATCCTCATAACATATAGTTGAGTCTTTTTACTGATGGTCTTTATCCATTTGGTTTTTACAATAATAAATATTATTGTTATCCTATTTTCATAACTTTGTACAACTTACCTCCTTAGATGACGATGAAGGAACCATATATATATTTGGAACTATTAATTCTAGGAAATTCAAAGAATATCGATGTTTATTTTAATCCACTAATTTGTGATTTAATTTCACAGTGGAACGATGGTGTAACTACATGTGATATAGTTACAAATAAAGAATTTACACTAAAGGTTTCATTAATGTGTAAAATTAGTGACTTTACTACATATGGTATGTTATCTAGATAGAGCACGCATGGTCTAAAATCATGTCTATATTGCCTGGCTGAGAAAAAAGTGTTTATACTTTTCAATGGAAGAAAGAGTAGTTATGTTGGCTGTCATTGGAGATTTTTTCATTTGGATCACCCTTTTTGAAAGAATGAAAATAATTTTAATAAAAGGTATAATTAAAAGAGAAGAACCTCCAACAGTGCTCTCATGTATTCTGATAAAATCTATCATCTCTTCATTACCTCTTGTTACTTTTGGATCAACTGTAAATGGAAAAAATGTGGTTTTTGGATAGATCATAATTAGACAAAGCAGTGTATTTTTTAGGATCTTCTATATTGGTCTAATTTGTTGGTTCATCAAATGTTATATGTAATTCATATTGAGAATAATTTTTTTGATAACATATTTTATACCGTGTTCGACACACTCAGTAAGACCAAAAATAATGTAAAGGTACGGGTAGATCTGCCCTAAATTTATAGTCATTCTAAACTTAAATTATTTAAATATAAAAATCACACAATTTAATGAAGCCAAAATAACCTTACATTTTTTCTAAAGAAATTCATTTATTATTCTATAAATGGATTATAGATTTGAGGTTACGATATTTTTATGCTTTTAATTTTTCTCTTTTTGTAAGAAATAGAAATATTACCAGGTTAAAAAGTCATGACTATCATGTCATAATGGAAAGACTAATGCTTGTTGGTCTTAGAGGGATATTGAATTATTAAATCTAGGACGTGTTGACCAAAATATCATTTTTCTTAAAGATATTTGTGCAAAAAAATCATATTATAATGAATTGATTATGATGCAAAAATATTTTGTTTTAATTTTATATAAATTGGATAAAATATTCTCATCGGATTTCTTTAACTCAATGGAATATTTAATATTTCATTTGTGGTATGAATATAAATGTGGAGGTCTAGTAAAATTATTATGGATGTACCCATTTGAGATATGTATAAAAAAATTAAAAAATAAATTATGCAACAAAGCATCGGTTGAAGGGTCAATTTCATAGGTGTACTTTCATGAGAAAAATTCAAATTTCCGCTCTTATTGTTTTCAATATGAATATCCTTGAAAACATAATCACATGGGTCATAATGAGGTAAATGTTGATGATGTCACAAACCATCAATTATCAATTTTTAATCAATATGAGATTGGTTTTGGTGGTTATCATGAATGAGGTCTTCCAAATGAAGAACAACACAGAGCTCATGTATATATTCTACTAAATTGTGAAGAAATTATATGCTTTATGCAGTGAGTTCTACTTTTTATTATACTTTAAAAAATATTATAATGGATAAATTTATTTACATTATTTTTTTTGTATATTATATGATGATCATATCAAAAAACAATTTATACAAATTACCTCTACTAGAATTTAAGAATGTCATCAATATAATTTTTCATATTGGTTTTAAGGACTGGTAAGTTAAGTTTTTTATGATGGAAAATTAAATAAATATTGTAATGATATCTATTAATAATAATTTTTATTGTTTTTAGGAAACACAATATGAATATAAAATGTATAGTCAATTATGTGTGCTCAAAAACCCTCCATCGAAATTGGTAAAATATTATAATGGGTATGTGGTTAATAGATTTTGATTCCATACATGCATATATGGTTAATCAAAGAAATCAATGAATAGTGGTGTTTATTTTAAAGAATCCCAATATAAAGAAAGGGAAGTTGACTTTTATGGTACACTGGATGGAATAATTGAGTTATGTTATCTAGGGATAAATTATGTAACAATGTTTAAATGTCATTAGTTTAATACTAACTTAGGGTTGTGAGTTCATCCACATCATAGATTCGTTGACATAAAATATAATAGTGTTCTTGCCTCAAATGAACCACTTATGTTGGAACATCAAGAACATCAATTTTATTATAAAAATTACTATTTTGTTTCAAGAGATTTAAATGACTTGTGGAGTGTAATAAAAATAAAATCTTGGGACAATCAGTTTCATAACAAGGAAAATGGTCCTATAGAAGTGAAAAATATTAAATTTTTCAAGAAAAATCCCCAAATATATCTCTTACCCAATGAGATATAAATATTGATGATAAAACCCCTAGTTAAGGGCTGGTGACATTGATAATATTGATGAAGTAATAAGGGATAATGAAACTGAAATTCATATAGAATTTTATGATGTTGAAGATGAAGATGAAGACATTTATATCGATGAAGATGAGGAATAATATGATGAATGATGTATTATATTTAGGTATTTATTAGTTTTTTTATATTTTATATTTGTATTAATAATTATTTATAAGTAAGATTGTTTGTTTCAGATGGTTGTACCCAAAGATCTATTATGTTCATTCATTGATGCCAATAATTAATAGTTTTTTATATTTGATATTCGTGTTAACAGTTATTGATAGGTAAGAATATTATATTATGCATGGTATTTATTAGTTTCGTATATTTGATATTTATATTAACAAATATTTACATGTTATATTATTATATTCTGGTATTTATTTATAGGTAATTATTATATTTTGGTATTTATTATTTTTTTGTATTTGATATATGTATTCATGATTATTTAAAGGTAATATTATTTGTTTTAGATGGCTAAAGATACTCTCGAGGATCTATTTTGTTCTCTTATTGATGTTGGACTTCCCAATGATGATCCCAATTCATCTAATCCATAGGATGCTGCTATAGAACTACCTATTAGGAGGGGGTACAACCTTGATAAATTGATGATTCTAGGTCCTATTCTATAGATACGTCCATATATTGATTTTTGATCCTCATTTATAGAGGTATGTTTAATTATTAAGGTATTTAATTTATATTAAGTTTTGTATTAACTATAGTAATAATATTAAGATTATTTATTTTTATTTGCATATTTTTTCATATTTAGCTATTGGGAAGGATGATTTGATTCTAAGAAATTGTTTTTTTATTCTATGGGTGTCATGGGATTAGGTTATCATTGTTGTTCGACATCATATGTTCGACCACTAAATTGTACATTAATAAATAATGTATTTTATTTTAAATTTATTTAATTAGTAACATGTTGTTAATAATTATCTTACAGAATTTATGGTCTATGATTGATGATATCAAGAGAGATCGTATCTAGGAGGCATGGGAGATTTGTATACAGGAATGTTTTCATCAGTTTTTATACAACCTAAGAAAGTGATCCATGGATAGAGCTTCTATTACTATTTTTGACTAGTCTTGCTTCTCCTATCGACCTAACTACATATCAGTTTAGGTATGGGATGGATTTCACTCCTACTATATAAAATAGACTTTTATGAGAAGGTCATTATCTGGGTATCAGAACCGAGAGAGGAAGGAGGTCACACATAGGGTTGGGAATCATAAATTTGGTATACATCGATGACATGTAGTAAGTAATATTTTTTATTAATGTATATATACTTTAAATGTAAAATTTTTGTTATATTATATAGGCTGATAATAGACCCTCTATTACATTGTTTGAAGTTTACATGAAGATGTACACTGATCCTCATACATGAAAACTTGTTGGTGATAAATAGCACCAGATTGTGGTTAGTATTTTTTTTAAATTTTATGATATTAATTTTATTGTTATTATAATTTCTAATTATATTTTAAAGTAACATATGAGGCTGTGATTTCTCATTCATGAGAGAGTCAATCTAATATCGAAGCAGATGCCACTTTCGAGTCAGGTTTTGATGAGAGGTCTTGGATACAGGTGACTATGCATAGTGTCGAGAAAGGTTGGGCGACTGGTATTAGTTCTCGACTGAAACCTACTAGTTATTATGGTACATCTATGATATCATCAGTCATCTTGAATGAAGATTATTCATATTCTTCATCATTGTCCACTGTACAATATGAATATAGGTTGAGAGCTCAGTATGAGATGATATAACAGATGTAGAGAGAGGGAGGACAGTGAGAAACAACATCAGAGAGATGAGCAGATGTTGTATATGAAACATATTGTGTTTGGTGCTGGTATGGAGTTTCCTCGCCCAAACTCTTTGAGTTATCCTCCTCCACCTGAAACCAATTTATGATTAATTGTTTTTATGTCTATTATATGTTTTGGCCTAATAAACATATTGTGTGTGAAATGGTGTAATAATGTTATGCATGTTTTTATTATATTTACTTTTTATTCTATTTTTTTCTTCTAATTTTGTATTTCTATTTTTTATTTATTCAATTATATTTTTTTTATTTTTTTTATTTATTTAAGAAATTGTGATGGATTTATTAATTTTTCGCAATTGTTTTTTAAAATATTTTTTCAAAATTATTTGTGATGGACTATACACTCTATTGCAAATAAGATTTCTCATGAAGGCTCATCATAATTAGTTTGATAAAAATTTCCTATGGATTACTTGTGATAGGAATCAAGAATCATCATAAATAATTTTTTTGTGACCGTCCATCACAAACAAGTATATTTGTGATGTTGTTTACTATGAAGGGTTTTGTTGCAACGAAATCCCATCACTGATAACTTTAAACAATGGGAGTTTGTCACAAAAAACCCATGACAAAAGCCAACAACTCTAGTTATGGTAGAATCTATGGGTGTAAGACACATGAGATATAGGTTTTGATGGATTTAATTGTATCATGTTATTATAATAAAGAAAATTTTTATTTATCATTCATTCACATGTGCTAAAATTTTATTTTACATGAGAAGTTGAATAATAATAACCCCTAAAAGCATGACTTTGAGTTATCCCTAATCAATGATCATTATAGAGTATTATGGTTTGTAATGATGTGATAAGTTTTTCATGTATATAATCTTGTATTTTTTGAAAATATTTGTATATGAGATACGAAGAATAGATTCATGTGGTAATAAGTAGAGACTTATTACTTGGATTGATTCACTAAAGTATATCTCATGGAATTTAATATAGTTATAGATATAATTAGGGGTGTATGATTATTATAAATCCTTATTAACCAAGGTTGGAGAGATACATATCATGAGAACCTTCATACTTTTATACCCTACTTATGAAATCCAGCATATAAACTTATCTAATCAGGGGTGGTTGGGTATGTTGGTGATCATGTCATCAGTAGGAGTGCAACCAAGATGGGATTTGTTAACTTGTATGACAAATTAAAGACACATGGACCTTGATTTAATTAGACTGAGGAAATTCATGAACTTGCTTAGTTGTTTCACATATGATGTGTTTAATCACTTGGATAAGTGACATGTAATGTTCTTATCATATAGATGAATGACATGTGATGTATTCATCCACTTGGTTAGTATTTTTCATAGAATCAATAAATGATGAGAGGCCAATTCTAGATTGACATTTTCCATGTCTAGTGGTTGCTCGATGTCATGGAAAAAGGGATTATATAAGATACATATGATGTATATGGTACATCTTGTGGTGGGAATGTTCATTTAAATATATGAGTATGCTTGATGGAGATTACACCATACCCCTTAGTGGCTTGAGTATAACTTATGTTTTAATAGATTCTGCTCTTTTCTTAAATCTTTGAAATATAGATTTCATAGTTTTTGTCAATGCTACTAAGGACCATAGGGTCACACAGTTAGGCCCTTGGATAAGGATAAAATTTTGGACAAAGTGTTTGTTTATAATGAAGAAAGTTTGATGAAAAACCATATCCTAAAGAGTTTGGATGGATTCACAAAGGGTCATTAAGTTTTACATAAAGTCATTACAGGATTTTAGTGTGGGTAGGATATTGTTGGATGTGAACTAAAATATATATGCATGTGATGCATGTACACATATATATAATGCATGATATATATATATATATAATATATGATATTATATATATATAGTGTGTTCATTTTATTATTCATATGATGCATATATTTATTATTCATTAAATGCATAATAATATATATATATATATATTATTTATTATTATTTATTTGGATGGTTTATTCATCATTTAAATGGATTAATGGTTTTGCATTTAATTCATTGAAATCATTCAATGAATTATACCCAACTGGCAATAATGCATGGGATGTGCTATGTGTTTGAGAAGCCTTAGGTTTTGGCTATATGAGAGGGTGAGAACCTCTTTTGTTGGATGTGGTGAATATTTCAAGCTCTCTTACTCCTATATTATTATTCATCATTTCAAAAATGAAGGTGCTATCACCCTGTCAGCATTCGGGTATCCTCGAGATATGATCAAGGATCTGAGTTTTCAGTGTATTCCCTTAGAGATAGGGTGATTTTGTTCACTACTCCTCATGATATTCTTAAAACACTCTCATCCAAAGGAATATAAATGCTACTGAAACTTTCAAATACTAGATACTTTTTTTAAATTATTATTTACACATTATTTCTTGAAGATAGATATTCTTGTGTTTGGGTTTTGTTCCCCTACCAATGATCATAATATGATCGTATGAAACCCCTCAAGTAGATATTTGATTGGTTCAGGGAGTTTCACATTTCCCTTATTCAGTGCATCTAATTTTTCTTTTTCATCCTCTATAGAAACCATGATTTAGATGAATATAAAAAATTATAATAGTGTGAGTTAATGATTAATTAATTTTCAATAAAATTAAAGGAACTGAGTTAAATAAAGGAATATCTCCCTAATTGGTTCAACTTCAATTGTTTATTCATTGGAAAACACCACTTGGAGTAGAGTTATTATGGATAAAAGTAGGCAATCAGGATCCTCCATCTTCTCTTCAAATTCCACCACTAGAGTGGTTTCTTCTTCCATAGTTATGAAAAGGTACATTAGTGGTACTTTTTCTTTTATGGCGGGAAATTCATGTTGTGGATTACATTCCAAAAAATGATTCTAGGATTCTACTTTTTTATCCCCCAAAAGTGTATCAGTAGACATGTCTTCTTCATGAATCTCCTCTAACCATGGATGGGTGTGGGATTATGATAGTATTTCTTTATGTAACTCCTTCTCACCCTCCTTAGGTTCCTAAACAAAAAAAAATATTGGGGAAGTATCTTCCTCCATTGTTCATGGTTCTAGTTTGGGTTTGGTTTGATCCAAATATTACCCTTGATATACAAAAACATATTCAACTATACATTCTATTTTGGTTGATAGATTTATTTATGTCTTCTATAATTCCTTGTAATTAGACTTTTCATTCATTATAAACATATTATTATTCTTTTTTGTGGCACTTGATAGTAGGTAATCCATGCGGAATAATAAAAATTTGAATACATTATAGAAAAAATAATTTTTCAATGGTTGTTTTTTGTTGTTTTTTTAGTTTTTTTATTTATTAAAAAAATATTTAAAAAATATTAATAAAAAAGGGAGTGAAAATTGATTATCTCCCTGGAAACAACCTTAAGTTTTGACACACACATGTCTTGGGGTGTGACAAAAGAAATTATTTATTTTTTTGAGTGAAACACAATGGATGATCAGGGTCATCTCACTTGAGGATATTTTTAAATCAAGAACTCATTATTACTAATCACTTTTTTTTTAGAAAAAAATATTATATCAATAAAAAATGGGAGTTAAGATTGTGGAATTCAAAACCTAAAAGTAAACATGCAATGAAAAATACAGACAAAATGAAGTTAGAAAGAAATAATATTCTCCCAAGATAATTATCCAGAGTGAACCTTCATTATCTTATGGATAATTTTATATTTACTTAATGAACACAATCTATTGAATGTAAACACCCTCTTCTACCCTGGTTATAAACATATAGTGCTCCCATTGATTGAAATGCACATCCACCTCCTTCATCAAAATGAAAATGGTTGTAAAAGAAGAAACTAGACCTTAGATGAAAAAGCAGTGACACACTGGGTCTCGCCCACTTAGATTACTCATGACCTAACTATAAGGGTTTGGACTTTCTGACCCATTTCTTTGAAGTAATTTTGGTAGTGTAGATATCTGGGGAAGGTTCCAAGGAGTTTGGAGGGTAAAAGGAGGAAATGTAGCTGATATTTTAGCTCAAAAGAGTTATGTGATGTGGAGCCTCATCTATACTGTAGAGGAGAGAAGGTTCAGCGTGCAATAGTTGTAAATAGTGTAGGGGGATCGGAGGAGGATTTTAGTGGTACTGCTAATTTTGGAATGGTTGTGACATGGAGAGAGGTTATAGCGTGGAGATGATTTTCTTACCTAAGTGTTTGTGATTTGGAGGTGTTAACTATGTAATGGAGTCTATTAGGAGTGATTCCAAGGGTTATATTGTTTTTGGGATAGTTATGCCATGGAGTAGGGTTGCAACGTAACCTCTTTATGGAAAAACGATTCTATGGCATGGTCTTTCCCACTATGTCATGTTCATTTCTTCTATCTTTTTGGATCTAAGGTGTAAAGATAGATTTGCTTTTTAGAGGGATATTTTACCAATCAATATATGATGTGATCTCTCCCCTTTTCATCATAGTATTATTTTTAAAAATACGGTGGTGTGGTGCTGTAATATGTGATATGGTCTCGTATTTTTCAGACTGGGTATAAAACCCCAAATCCCCTCAAACCACCTCATTCTCCAAACTTTCTTATTAGTTATTAGGTGAACCAAGTTCATCCCAAGGAGGTTTTAATACCCATTTTGGATTCTTTTAACATCATACTTAGGAGATTGATCTTCAGTGGTTTAGGTGAGTCTCTCCTATTTTATTCTCTATATTTCTCCTTATTGTTCATCCGGAAGAGGTTGTTTTCAAGGGGATCCTATTGTTTTGATGATTTTTTTGGTAATAAGATATTACAGGGTGTTTTCTTAGGGTGATCAAGGTGTTCTCATTAATTTATGTTCTTTATGGTGGTCTCCCTCTTGTTCTAACCTTGTACAGTGGGTCAGAAAGCTTCATTTTTGGTAGGGGTCCTTCATTTCTCATATAGTTGTATCATGCGGGGAGAGTTATGCACTTTTTATCTTTTGGGAAGATATTATGAATTAACCTAATTAAGATAACAAATTTTTATAATCAAAATTGAAGGGAAAGGGGAATGAAATGCATTTTTTATCGCTTTTAAAATTATTTGATATTGAGATTGTATGGGATTGATGTCATGCTGAAAATCATGGTTGTTGGGGGATTTTTTTGTGTATTGGATTATTTATTTGTGTAAACTTGTTGTATGATTGTTTTATGTCACCTTAAATTTAATTACCTAATCAATTATATCTAGTTAATAAATTGGTCTCCCTTGGAAATTTTGGTTTGTGTGAGAATTCCCTTGAAAAGTAAAGAGTAATGTGATGAGAATCCCCTTGTTAAATCCAAAATATGTTATATGAATATGTGTTGTGTGGTTGTGATGTGTGTTGGTGATGCATGGTAGTGATGTGTAGTTTTGATATGGGGAATATGTGATGATATGTGGTTATGATACGTGATTGATGGGAAGTGGTTGTGAGGTGGTTGTTGTGATGAGAAGTAGTGGTGATGTGAAATGGTGTTAATATGAGGCTTATTTGCATGGTAAAGTTCGGTTTTTATTGTAATGTGATGTGTTTCTATATTTTATAGAGTGAAAATGGAATTAAATTGAAAAGGATTAATTGAAATGGCATGGGTTGAAATGAGTAATTGAATTCTTGGAATGATATGGGAAGTGTGTCTTAAAAGGTTGTTGATGAATGTAAAATAAATAAGATGAAATTATGAAATGAATGGGATTGATAATGAAATGGGTTGGTAATGCTAAAATCTAGAAATTGGATTAACTTTACAAGAAAAACTTGAATGTATCTTATGGCTTGTGGATTATGGATTGTTGTGTGGTGTTGTGCATTTAGTGGTGGCAGTAAAAGTGGTGGATGTTGGGAGCCTTGTGTAAATGTTGTGATTTAGGATGAAACCCTTGTTGTGAAACCTTAGGTTGGGATTGTGTGTTGAGGATACTATATATATATATATATTACATTCATTATGATTTATATACGCACCCTACATGTATCAAGAACTTTGCTCTGACAACCAAATGTTTTGGGTGCGTTTTCCCAACATCTCGGTAGTGAGGATGGATGGATGGATACCCACTCTTCCCCACTCTCTCTTCTAGGCGATGTTGAAAAGCACGAGTTTTGATGTAAAAAAGTCAAAAGTTCACCATGTTGATGTTTTATGATATGGTGGGGTAATTCATTGTAGTAGGAGGGCATGAGGTTGACGTACTTCATGTTCATGATACCCTATTATTCTAGTTATGTTCATGATTGATATTTGATGGCCTAAGTGGTTGAAGGAAAGATGTGATGTGATGTGATGGCCCAAGTGTCTATGGGATATATGTGATGTGATGGACTAGGTGTCTATAGGTGATATGTGATTTTAAGTAATGTGATGTCCCAGGTGTCTTCAGGCGGGTTTCTATACGGAATAGATGGGAGCACTAGGACATACGACATTGGGGCGTGTGAGTAGAAAATTGGTGGGAAATTAGTGCAGGGTATATGATTTTTATTATTTTATTACACTTTAATGCGTTATTTGGTGATAATGCCTTAGTGAGGATGATATTTGGTTAGTTTACCCGCTTATGCGTTGTTGATCCTATTGTTTTCTCATTGGTGCATTATTATTCTCTTTTAACATGTGCATGAGAGACTTTGGGTATGATCCTACTGAGTATACTTATATTCTCACCCTATGTATATACAAATTTTTTTCTCATTTATATGAGGACTAGGTGGATCGTGCTAGACATTACTAGCTCGGACCATTGGAGCAGTTGTTAAGTCACTATTATAGGGAATTTCTTTGGGTATTTATTTAGAGATTCCTTATATTTGTTTACATTATTCATGAATTTTGGGATGGTTTTGGTTGCTTTATTTTATATTATGTCATGGAATTAATTGATCATTGATATCCTATCTCCTAATCCCATATATATTATAGACGGTAATTCCTCTCATACATGATATTTTTATACCCTTGGTGATTATCTCCAACCCGGGGCCTACTAGAGGTGGGTCTCGATGGTCATTATCTCTCATCCTTCATTGTCAACCTAGGAAGGGTACCTTTAAAGGGATTGGGTTGTGATAGAGTGTCATCATAGATTTTGGTTTACAGGTAGAGTGTAGTTTCGAGTTAGGCACTATGAGGATTTCATGGGTTGGTAGGGTAACAATGTTAGTTGATCTTGGTGCGTGACATAGTCCAGGGAAGGCTAGTTAGGACACATGATTTTAGGGGACCATATGGTCCAATTCAAGGACTCTGATCCTATCTAATGACCAATTGAGGTGGTGTTTCTTATAGGGTAGAGACCTAAGGTAGGTATATGCATCATGATTACTAGTGTTCTTATTTGAATTGGGTGGTTTGGGGAAGTTAAAAAAATTAAATGAATCTTAATAAAATTTTGTACTACCTATATTAGAAAATATTTATTCCACTTTCAACTGTGGATCATGGTCATCATTCACACGTGTTCAAAGTAGTTTAGGTTTAGTAGGCTGATCTAGTTGACCATCAAAGGATCAACTTAGTAGAGAAGTATGAGGCATGGAAGAGGTCCTTGCGTGATATCCAACAGAAAACTTAGGGGAAGTACAAGGGAAGTGTTTCTGCTCTGGAGATAGAGAGCTGGTTATAGGAGCTTGATATCACCTTCAATTTGATATGATCCCTAGTAGAGTATTGGGTTCCATTGGTGGATAGTTGGATGTGAGGGGTTGTGCATCAGTGGTGGACATTGTATCTTGGTGATCGGAAGGATGTCGATGTTTCTTAGGTCAACTTTTAGGAGTTATGAGTGGAGTTCTTATCATAGACTATGACGGTAGTTAAGAGATTGGAGATAACCACTCTTCATCATGGGAGTGTGTTTGTATGGGATATTGGGATCAAGTTCACATTTCTTTTGTGTTTCACCTTGGATCTTTTTATTGATGGGGAGTCCCAAGTGCAGCATCTTAAGGAGTCACTCTATCCTTCTATCCAATTTGTAGTTTCTCATTTTAATTTGCCAAAGTATTTTAAAGTTTAGAAGAAAACAGAGTTGGTTGAGTATATGCACTCACAAGGAGATTTACCATGAGATGGGAACCATTATGATTCTTCAAGGAGCATAGTTTTTAGTAGCATCTTTTAGTCACTAGGGCCTTTCAGGTTTCAACTAGTGAGGAGTCGACCTTAGTAGCTTCCTTTACAGCCTTCTAGGGCCATTGATTTACATTATTTTACTAAGGGACTTGGTCAATTAAGATTTTTTATGGTTACATGGTCATTTTTATAATTATTTCCCCATGGTTCTTTGAGATTAGTATAGTAGAGGTGGTCTAGTTCAGTGTCAACCTTAGAAACATCTGCCAGTGAGGTCATTTCTGTAGCATAGGCAGTAAGATTATGCTCTGTTGAGAGGACATGGGGAAGACATAGGTAAACTTTAGTATGTTCCCCATCTTCAAGGACCCCAACCTGAGTATGTCTATTAAGGTGCCCATCAACAGAGAGGTATAAGGGTTGAGCATGGTTAGTTGTATGCAATGGAGGTGGTAGCACCATAGGGGCCAATGATCATTAGATGTATGATCAATTTATTATATATCCTTATTTGTACCTTGTTTAATTCAAGATATTCAAAAAAAAATTAACCTACTCTTGTTTGTTCTCTAGGACTATATGTGGAGTGGATTCCTAAGCCCTTGGTATTGACTCTACCATTCAAAGGTCAAACCATCTTGTTTGATGAGTGTCGAGGGTGTAGACTGGTGATGGGGCCACATCAATCATGTAGGGAAATTTTCTTAATATAGATGAAACTATATGATATCATCTTCAGCATTGACTAATTATATTCCATGTGTGATATTATCAGCTGCTTCCAGATGAGAGTCTTGTTCTTGAATGTGGATGATCAATGTGCAAAAAAAATTGAGAGCGAGGTTGTAAGTTGGG
This sequence comes from Viscum album, assembly GCA_963277665.1. NCBI lineage: Eukaryota > Viridiplantae > Streptophyta > Magnoliopsida > Santalales > Viscaceae > Viscum > Viscum album. Next base: position 1,916,743,591 of record OY728155.1, read on the forward strand.
AAGAAGACATGTGGAACCCCTTATTTCCTTGATGGTTGAGTTTTATATGGAATCAGTAGAAGCTAGGATGGTGGAGGCTCCCAAGGTTTTCTGGGAGTTTATGGATGTTTTTATCAAGGAGGTTATGACACTGCCCCCTTAATGTGATATCGAGTTTGGGATAGATCTACAAATTGGTGCTTCTCTGATTTTTATGGAACTTTATTGGATGGATCCCTTTGAGTTGTGGGGGATGATTATTCAAATAGATGATCTGATTTAGAAAGGTTTCATCTAGCCTAGTGTATCTCTATAGGGTGCTCAAGTGTTATTCACTAAAAAGTTGGATGGTAGTCTGAGGTTGTGTATCAATTACCAGAGGTTGAATCAGGTGATGGTTAAGAATTGATACCCTCTAATGAGGATTGATGGTCTTTTCAACCATTTTATAGGGGCTAGTTGGTTTTCTAAGATCAATCTATGGTATGGGTATCACCAGTTGATGGTAAATAAGGATGATATCCCAAAGATTGCCTTCAGATGTAGGTATGGGAACTTCGAGTTTGTGATAATGTCATTCAGTTTCATGAATGTTCCAGCTTTATTCATGGGGATCATGAACTTCATGTTCATGAATTCCTATACCAGTTCTTAGTTGTGTTCATTGATGATATATTTATCTAATTTAAGTCATAGGAGGAGAATGTGGATCATCTCAAAGTTGTCTTAAAAGTTCTTAAGTAGTTCCAGCTCTATGGAAAGTTGCCTAAGTGTAAGTTTTGAACATGAGAGGTTCATTTCCTCAAGTATGTGGTGTCCTAGAAAGGTTTGGTTATGGATCCATCAAATATTGAGGTATATTTTTCTTGGGAAGCACCCAATAATATGGTAGAGGTTTGTATCTTCTTTGATTTTACTGAATATTACTAGAGGTTTGATCTTATTTCTTATGGAGTTTATCCCTATTAATATCTTTGACCTAAAAAGACCAAATTTTTATCTAGACTAATCAATGTCAGGTAGTCTTTGACTACCTAAAGGGGTAATTGATCAGTGTTTCAATGCTCTAGTTTCTAGAGTAGGGGGTGATGTTTGAGGTATTTTGTGATACTTCCAATATAGACTTGATATGTGTCATGATTTAGTGAAAGATAGCTATCTCTTATAGTTCTAGGAAGTTACACCCCTACAAGAATAACTATGTCACCCTTGATCTATAACTATCAGCGTTTGGGTTTTTGTTGAAGTTATAGTGACATTATCTCATTGGAGAATGCTTTATGGACTTCACCAATCATAAGATCTTGAGGTATATCATTTATCAGTGTGACCTAAATTTGAAGCAATGGGGGTGGATATATTTTCTTTGTAATTTTGACTTTGATATCTCATAAAACTTAGGAAATGTGAATTTCATGATTGACACTTTGAGAATGAAGTCACAGAAGTATGTTATTTAGGAGTTCATAGATGATTGAAGGGAAATGGATGAGTTGGCAGCCCTGTACTTAGATGAAAGAGTGGTTAATAAAGGAGTTTTCTAGTTTTAGATGACTATGAAATTGTCTATGATGTGTCAAGTAGAAGATTCTTAGTGGAGAGACTCATAGGAAGAGGTGATGTGTAATCATGTGGGTCATGGTGATGCTCTGTAGGGATGTTCATATGATGGTCAAAACTATATGATATTTTAGGAGAGGTTATGTCATCCCTGTGGTGGTGTATGATGTATTCCTTCATGATTTTCATGTCTCACCTTTGGTGGTACACCCAAGAGTATCCAAGGTGTATCGTGGCTTGAGGATGTAGTTTTGGTGGCCCGAGATGAAACAGGTGGTGGAAAATTTTGCAGCTCGGTGCTTGGTTTTCTAGTAGGTAAAATTAGAGTACCATGTTCCTAGAGGTTTTTTTCATCCCTTGGACATTATTGATTGGAAATAGGATGAAATATCAATGGACATTACCACAGGGTTACCCCAAGATTAGGGAGTTTGTTATGCTATATGGGTGATCACATATTGGTTGATGAAATCAGCTCACTTCCTAACGATCAAGGAGTTGGGAATCATGGATGTTCTGGTGAGGATTCATATGGATGAGGTGGTGAGGTTGGATGGGGTTACAAGGTCCATTATCTTTCACCAAGAAAATTGTTTTACCTGGTGATTCTGGAGAGGATTGCATCATACTTTTTGCATACAGTTGTGCCTTAACACTACTTTTCACCCTCGGACTGACAAAAAGATGGAGTAGACCATCTAGATGCTGGAGGATATGTTATGGGCATGTGTCTTGGACTTTGGTGGATCATATTAAAAGAACATGACTTTGGTTGAGTTTTCTTATAATAAAAAATATCACTCATCCATCGGCATGGCACTGTTTTTAGCTTTATATAGGCGGTCATGTCATTCTCTATTATACTAGGCTAAGATTGGGGAGTCATTGGTCCTCAGTCCTGATGTGGTGCAGATCATGACAAATAAGGTTCAGGTTGTTTATAAAATGATGAAGGTAGCATGTGACTGGCATAAGACTTATTATAATCGTAGGATAAGGCCCTTGATGTTCGAGGTTGGATCCCATGTGTTCTTAAGAATCTCCCCTCGATGTGGGAAATAGAGGTTTGGCAAGTGAATTAATCTCTCTCCCTAGTTTTTTGGGACTTTCAAGGTGTTGGGGTGTGTTGGTGAGGTTTATTATCAGTTGAAACTCTCACCATGACTAGAATAGATTCACAATGTATTATACATCTCTCAACTCTATTATTATCTTCACAATGACTCTTATGTCATTGACTTGGGAAAGTTGGATATTGAAGATGACATGACATTCATAGAGTAACTAGTAGAGGTTTAGGATCACTGGGATAAGGTACTATGTGTATGGACCATTCTTTTGGTTCATGTGTTTTAGAGTTATGGTGGATTGAATGTGAGTACTTGAGAGCATGAGACACATATGTGTACCTAGTACCTAGAGTTATTTTGAGTTTTGTCTTGTTTTTCCTTACCTTACCGATGTGACATTTGATTTTTTTTTGTTTATGAGATGTGTTCTTTTTTGATTTATGGTGTGTGATTAAAGCTTCAAGTATATGAAGAGGGTATAATATGTTACTAATCAAGATGTGTTATACTTTGAAACATTTTAAAATAGTATGGTTGAGTTAGTGCCACCCAAAATGGATAATATCTTAGTATGGGAAGTGAATTTCCTTGATTCAAGTTATTGGGGTCATGTTGTGTGTTAGTTTTGGTAATCATTTTCTAGGATTGGTTGGGGTAGATATGATGGTACAGGTGGTTATGTGGATAGGTTTTATCTTTCAACTGATATAAAATATATGGTTTTGTGGAATGTTTTATGAGTGTTTTAAACTTGGCTTAGTGTGTTTGGTCAGTGGTAGTGCTCAATTGTAATGATATCCTTAAAAAGTATCACACGGTATGGTTGTTTGAACCTATTTATCTATTTCATTTCTAGGTTGGTTTTGATTCTCAAGGATTAGAATATCCTAAGAGGTATCTAATGTAATGGTCTATACATTTTAACTCATTACTTAGTGGGAATTCTGGTGGTGGAGGTCTCAGGTGGAGGTCCCGGGGAATTTGGAGGGTAAAAGGAGGATATTTCATCTTAGAGAATTTTTATAGTGTGGATACTTGTTTTTTCCATAGATTAGAGTAGTTTCAGCATCAAGTAACTAGTTTCATCATGGGAGGGCTCAGAGGATGATTTTTGTGTTACTGCTAATTTTATCATAGTTGCGACATGAAGAGAGGCTACAACATGGAGATGAGTTTATTACCTAAGTGGTTGTGGTTTGGAGGTGTTGGCATTAGTTTGGGGTCTGAGAGGATTGAGTTTGTGGGTTTTGTTGTTTTTTATATACTTGTGTTATGAAGTAGGGTTGTGGCATAACCTCTTAATGGAAAAAGGGTTTTGCATCGTGGTTCTTCCACTACACCATGGTCCCTCCACTGCACCATGGTCCCTTATCCTATATTTTTGGATCTACGACATAGAGATAACCATGTTTTTTGGATAGGTATTTTACTATCCAATCTATATCATGGTTCCTTCCCTTTGTGTCATAGTCTTCTTTTGTTAGCAATAATGCAGCATGGTGTTGTAGGTTGTGCTCTGGTCATGTGTTTTTCAAACTGGGTATGAAACCCAAAATCCCCTTGAACTACCTCATTATATTGAATTTCTTCTCAGTTTTTGGGTGAACTAAGTTCATCCCAAGGAGTTATTTTGGGCCCCTTTTAGTGTATTTCAACCATGACCATCAAAGATCAACCTTTGGTTGTTTTAGGCGAGTCCCCCTTCTTTTATTCTCCCTGTTTCTCCTTGTTGTTCATCCAAAATAGGTTGTTTTCAAAGAGAACCTATTGTTTTGATGATGTTTTGGTAATAGGATGTTGTGGGGTGTTTTGTTTAGTTTTATCAAGGTTTTATCCTTCATTTAGGTGCTTTTTGGTGGTCTCCGTCTCATTCTTACCTTGTGCAACAACTCAGAAAGCTTCATTTGAGGTAGAAGATCCTTCGTTTCTCATTTAGTTGTATCTTGTGGTCGTGGTTATGATTTTTTATCTTTAGAGAATATATTATGCACCAACCTAATTAATATAACAAATTGTTTTAATCTAAATCGAAGGGGAAGGGTAATTAAATGCATGTTTTACCACTTTTGAAATTAGTTGATATTGATATTATATGGGTTTGATCTATTGCTTAAAATCGTGATCATTGAGAGATTTTTTTTATGATATGGTTGATGTTCTTGTGAAAAATTATTTTCTAATTGTTTAATTTAACCTTAAATGGAATTGTATAGTCACTTATATCTAGCTAAAAAATTGGTTTTACCTAGAAATTCTGGTTTGTGTGGGAACTCCCTTGAAAAGTAAAGAGTAATGTGATGAGAAACCCCCTGTTAAATCTGAAATATGTTATGTGGATATGTGATGTCTGATTATGATATGTGGTGGTGATGTGGGGTTGTGATGTGAGGGAGATGTGATAATATGTGGTTATGATATGTGGCAGATGTGATGGGAAGTGGATTTGATGTGGATGTTGTGATGAGAAGTGGTGGTGATGTGAAATAGTGTCAATGTGGGGATTTTTGGAAAGGTAAAGTTGGGTTTTTGTTATTATGTAATGGGTTGTACCAGTTTTCTGGGTAGTAATGGAATTAAATTGAAAACAATGAATTGAAATGCCATGGGTTGAAATGGGTAATTTAATGCTTGGAATGATATAGGAAGTGTGGATTAAATGGTTGCTGATAAATGTGAAATAAACAGGCTTAAATTATGGAATGAATGGGATTTATTTTGGAATGGGTTAGTAATGGGAAAATTGAGAAATTAGTTTAACATGAAAATAAAAGGGGGATGTGGTTTGTGTCTTATTGCGTGATGTTGTGTATTTAATGGTGGCATCAAAATTGTCAAATGTTGTTAGTCTTGTTGAAATGTTGTGAGTTGGGATGAAACCCTTATTGTGAACCATTAGGAAAGGATTTTGTGTTGAGGATACTATATATATATATATATATATATATATATATTACATGCACCCCACCCATATCGAACACTTTGTACCAACAACCAAATGTTTTGGGGGTGTTTTCCCAATATCCTAGTGGTGAGGATGTATAGTTTTCTACCCACTCTTCCCTACTCTCTCTTCCAATCAACATTGACATGCATGGGATGTGAGGTCCAGAAGTTAAAAGTGCATAGTGGTGATGTTTTATGATATAGATTATAGTAGGGGTTTTGTATGGTAGGATGAGGTATGAGTTTTATGTCCTTCATGTTCATGATACCCTACTGTTCTGGTTATGGTTGTGATTGAGATGTGATGGTCCAAGTGTTTGTGGGTGAGATGATATGTGATGTGATAGCTCAGGTGTAAATGGGAAAGATGTGATGTGATGTAATGTTATTACCCATGTGTGTTTGGGAAAGTTTCTATAATAAAGATATGGGAGTGCCAGGACGTACAACATTGGGGTGTGGGAGTGGAAAATTAGTGGGAAAGTAGTGTACAATGTCATTTTTATTGATGTTCTTCTTATTATGTTATTACCATTAGATGTGTTATTTGGTGAGAATGCCTTGGTGAGGATGAGATTTGATTAGTTTACCTGCTTAGGTGATGTTAATCCTATTGTTTTCCCACTGGTGCATTAGTATTCTCTTTTCATATGTGTATGAGAGACTTTGTGTGTGATCCTACTGATTATACTTGTATTCTTAAACTACATATATACAAAGTATTTTCAGGTTTCTAAGAGGACTACATGGACCGTGTTGGACATTACTAGCTCAAACCTTTAGAGATGTTATTGAGTCTCTTCTATATAACTTTTCTTTGGGTGTTTATTTGGAGATTCCTTGTTTTTGTTTATATTATTCATGCATTGTGGGATTATTTTTGTTACTTTATTTTATATTATATCATGGATTTGATTAATCATTGGTATCCTATATGTCGATCCTATATATATTATAGAGGTTAATTCCTCTCATATGTGAGATTTTTATATCCTCGACGTTCTTTGCTAACCTGATGCCTAATAGAGGTGGGACTCGGGGGTCATTATCTATCTTCCTTTGTTGTCGATCCAGGAGGGGTACCTTTGTAGGGAAGGGTTGTGACACTAACTCCAAGAAATTATGAAATATTAATCATGGATTCCCAAAGACTTGGTTTCGAACACCAAATTACATCACCTGAAGATTCCTTGAGTTAGCTACTCATGATCATGAGAATAATATTTCACAATGAAGAAGATGAGAGAAAGTAAGAGAGATAGGTAAAGAATAATTTTATTAAAATATATAGTGTTAATACAAAATGAAAATAAAACAAAACATGAAACAAAACCATATTAAAACTTCATCCCAGTTTATTTGTGTAGTAGTCGATCCCCTTTAAACAGCGGTGGACTTTGTTTACTTACAAGAATCTTTATTTTTTCTTCAAAGGTTCTAACTATCATTTTTCTTTGGTTGTTCAAATATCTAAGATCCTCAATTTTTAATTTTTGGTAGGTTTTCACTTTTCTCTCAACTTTAAATCTCTCTCATGATCTAGTCTCCCACAAAATTTGCAGCCTACCTCTTTGTTTCTTAAGCAGGTTATTATTCTCAATATAATCCATGTGGAAACCTTATATTGGTTGCATAAATGTCGGTGTGGAACCCCAAAGTCTCGGTTCGAAATCCAAATGAGTTCCCCGAAGTTGGTTTATGATCTTCCTTCATCGAATTTTTTACAATGTAAATCATCATATGGGGGTGTCTTTAGATAAATCATCATAAATTATTACCAAAATTAATTCACAAAGTTAATATAAAATAAATATCTTAAATATTTAAACATACCTATGTAAACGAGGATCAAAATCAACAGATGTTCATCTCTCTAGAATGGGATATAAAACAATCAATCGAGCAAGACCATGCCTCCTTCTAATAGGTGCACCATCCTAAGGATCAGCTGAATTGGTCTCATCAGCAGGAAGTCCGACATCAGTGAGAGAAAAAAATAGATCGTCAGGATCATATCTAGCCATCTAAAACAAATATTCTTACCTGTAAGAAATTTTTAATACAAATATCAAATATAAAAAACTAATAAATATTAGAACATAATAATATTACCTGTAAGAAATTGTTAATACAAATATCAAATATAAAAAAATAATAAATATCAAAGTATAATAATTACCTATATATAAATACCTGAATATAATACATCAATCCCCATATTCTTCAACATTTACATCAAGAAAAATGTCTTCATCCTCATCTTCAGCATCATAAACTTCCATATGAATTTCAGTTTTATCATCCCTTATTACTTCATCAATATTATCTATATCATCGGCCCTTAACTAAGTGGTTTCATCAACAATATTTATATCTCACCGGGTAAAAGATATATTTTGGGGTGTTTATTGAAAATTTTAAATATGTTTTTCTTCCATAGAACCATTTTCATTTTCAATAAACTTATTTCAATGTGATTTCATTTTTATCACACTCCACCAATCATTAAAATATCTCAAAACATCAAAGTAATTTTCATAATAAAATTCATGTGATTGATATGCCAACATAAATGGTTTATTTTATGCAAGAAGAATTTTATATTTAATGTCAATGACTCCATGTCGTGGATGAACTCACAACCCTCGATCAGTATCAAATTAATGACATTTAAACATTGTTATATAATTTGGTCACAGATAACATAACTTAATTATTTCATCCAACATACCATAAAAGTCAACTTCACTTTCCTTATAATGACATACTTTCAAACAAATACCATTATTCGTTGATTTCATTGAGTCACCATATATGTGTCTATGGAATCAAAATCCATTAACTACATACCCATTATAAGATTTTACCAATTTTGATGGAGGGTTTTTGAGAACACATAATTGACTATCAATTTTATTTTCATGTTATGTTGCATGTAAATAAAAAAATTTATTAATAATAGATATCATTACAAAATTGATTTATTATTCCATCAAAAGAAACATAACTTACTAGTCTTTGAAACCAATATGAAAAATTTTGTTGACGATGTTCTTCAAGGGCATAATATGTAATTTGTATAATTTTTTTTGATACGTTCATCATATAGTATACAAAAAAATTAATGTAAATAAAGGCATATTTTATAAAAAAAATAAAAAAAATAAAAAAGTATTACTTGCTGCAAAAATTGTGTCATATATTCACAATTTAGAAGAACATATATATGAGCTCTGTGGATTTCTTCGTCTGAAATCCATCATGAACGATAACCACCAAAAACAAACTCGGGTTGATTAAAAACTAAAAATTTATTATCTGTGAAGTCATAAACATTTGTCTCATTACGAGACATCTGGTTATGTTTTGAAGGATATTCTAATTGAAAATAATAAGAGCAAAAAATTTGAAATTTCCTTCTGAAAGTATGCTTATTGCATTAACCCTTAAACCAATGCTTTGTTAAATACTTTCTTATTTAACTTTTTCATACATCTCTCAAATGGGTATATCTATTAAAATTGTATCGGTCCTCCACATTTATATTTATATAGAAAATTAAATATTAAACGTTCTATAGAGTCAAAGAAGTCTAGCAGGAATATTTTCTCCAATTTACATAAAATTAAAATAACATCCTGTTACATCATACTCTATGAACCATAATCTTATGTCACTATACAAATATCTTAGAAGAAATGTGATATTTCAGTTAACACGTCCCAAATTGAATAATTCAACATCCATCTAAGATCAACATGCATTAATATTTCCATTATGACGTGGTAGTCATGACTTTTTAAACTGGTAATATGCTCATTTCTGACATAGTGAGACAAATTAGAAGCATAACCATATTGTAACCTCAAATCATGAATCCATTGACAAAATAATAAATGAATTTCTTTATAAAGTTCATAAACTACTTTTGGATTCATTAAATCATGTAATATTTCATCTTCAAATAATTCAAATTCAGGACGTCTGTAAATCTAGACAAGATTTAACTATGCCTTTACATTATATTTGTTCTTATCAGATGTGTCCAACATGTTATAAAATATGTTATCAAAAAAAATCTTCTCATTATTCATTACATCTAACATTTGATGAACCAACAAATCAGACCAATAAAAAGCGTCCCAAAAAATGCTTTGCTTTATCCAATTATGATCTTTCCCAAAACTATTTATTTTCTATTCATTTATCATTGGTCCAAAAGTAAATGTAGGAAATGAATATATGTTAGATTTTACCTGAATACCTGAGAGAACTGTTGGAGGTTCATCTCTTTCAATTTGACCATTTCTAAAATTATTTTTTTCCTTCGAAAAAAGTGATCCATAGGAAGAAATCTTCAATTACATTAAAAATAACTAGTCTTTCTCTCATTACCAAGAATAAACTCTTTGTTATCATCCATGTAGTGTGGACATGATTTTAGACCATGTGTGCTCCATCCAGATAACATATCATATGCTAGAAAGTCACTGATCATCCATATTAATGAAACATTCAGTATAAAATTTTGATTTGTAACTATATCAAATGCATTCACACCGTTTTTCCATAATTAAATTAACTCATCAATTAGTGGATTCAAATAAACATCAATATTCTTCTTTGGATGTCCTTGAATTAATATCACCAAATGTATATATATATGGTTCCTTCATCAGCAAGTTGTATGGAATAATGAAAACAATCCAGCAAGAATATTAACTACCGTGAGTTTCAAATTGATAAAAATAATTAGTAGAAAGATACAACCATATGTTATGAGGTTTTGAAGAAAAAGAGGGCTATATCTGATCAAAGTGTTTTCATGAATCACCATCACATGGATGATTTAAGCTATTACTGACAAAAAAAAATTGATTTATGTCATGTCATCAATGTAGTTGTGTTCTGAGAAATAAATAAATTCTTTAAAATAGGTGTAATTGAAAAATACCTCAATTGTTTCATAAGAAATATAGACTTTCCTTGTTTTGCCTATTTATACCTTGATTCTCCACATTATGGAAAATTAACCAAGGATTCATAATCACTATAATATAATATATAGTCATTTGAACATGCGTGAATATTCTGATAACTAAGACACAAATTATAAACCAACCTCTTACTTTCATAGAAACGTGCAGGTAATGTATTTCTATCTGGAAACAATGATTTAAAAAATAATAATATCTGATCTAAACAACTATTTTACATTCCAAAATCTGATTTAATAGCTATAAATTTTATAAAAACTTCAATTTTTCTCATCTGAATTCTTGGATATAAGGCCTCATAAGTACATTTCAACAAATTATAAAACTTAGAAGGTTCTGATTTAGGATTTGGAATATCATTCTGAGTTATTGTTTCCTGAATAGATAGACTAGTAGCATCATGTACTAAATTATGAAATGGTGGATCTAAAACCAAAAAATATATATTTTCTACTAAAATATGTTCACCATGTTGATACCAAAAATAACAATCTTTCTGAAAACCAAAACACAATAGATGAGGTCCAACATTGTTAAACATTTTGAATCTCCTAAGATCACATTTCTAGCATGTACATTTAATTGTTCCTTCAGATACAAAATCTAACTTTGATGTTGCAAATGATATAAATGTTTCAACACCTACAATGTAGATAGGATTTATACTATATCTTTTGGGATTTTTGTGATGATTTATCCAATAACGATCATGTAATAGTAATTGGTGTCTACTTCCTGAGTCCATAGTTATCTAAAAAACAACAAAAATAAGAATAATTATTTCTGATCATAGTGACATGCTAGGTTACCACTGGATTATGGGGTCCATAGAGGTTTAGCACAGATAGAATAAAAATATTAAATATATTACATCAGACACACACTAATTTTTGAAAATAATATAATATCTCCTGAACAGTGTCTCGTGTGAGAAATCTGAGACCACTGTTAGATTGGGGATGTTGGGTTTACCCTATGTATGACGTGACATTTTTGTGCACCGAGTGTTTGGTTACATTGCACGTTAGGGTAATTCATTTAGTATTTTTATTATAATTTTTTATAAAAAAATAAGTATCTCATGAATTTTTTATCGTATGAAAAAACAAGGACCTTCATTAAGTGCGAGATGTGGGGTTTACCCTAGACATGACATAACATTTGTGTGTGTCAATAGTTTGGTAACATCACACACAATTGTAATTTATTTAATTTTTTTTTTATAATTTTTTACAGAAAATAGAAGTATCTCTTGAATGGTGCATTATATGGGAAATTTGAGACCGTTGTTAAGTCTGGTATGTTGGGGTTACCCTAGACGCAACATAACATTTGTGTGTTTCAGGTGTTGGATTACATTTCACATGAGTATAATTCATTTAATATTTTTATTATAATTTTTTATAAAAAATAAATTATCTCACAAAATTTGTATCATATGAAAAATTGGAGACCACCGCTAGATTTAGGATGTGAGATTTACCCTAGACACAATATAACATTTTTGTGCATCGAGATTTCGGTAACATCACACACAATGGTAATTCCATTTAATATTTTTATTATAATTTTTTTACAAAAAATTGAAGTATCACTGTAATGGTGTATTATATCATAACTCTAAGACCACCATTAGATCGAGGATATTGGGTTTACCCTAGGCACGACATAAAATTTGTGTGCATCGGTGTTTCATAGCATCTCACATGTGGGTATCATTTTTAATCTTTTATTAATATTATATATATATATATTAAAACATTTATACAAATGATTAATACAAATTATTTTAATTAATATAATATTTATATGAAATATTGTGAATTTTTAAGAGTTATTATTTTTTATATTTTTTTGCAAGGTTTAACAAAAAAATAGTATTTATTACAAATATTTTTTAAATTTTTACTAGTTGATGTAATTATTTGTTAAGTAATATTAATTATTTATTATTTATAATTGAATTTCTAGTAAATATTACTATTTTTTTACAATTAATATTATTTCATATTTTTTCTTTTACTAATTTTTACAAATTTTCGTAATTTCCTCAAATTTTGAAATTATTAATAATATTTTGTAATTAACACTAATATTTACTATTTATTAATAATATTAACTAAATAATTATTAGTTATTATAAATTATTTAATAGTTATTATTAATTATTTAAATTATTATTACATTTTTAATAATTACTATATATATATATCACGATTTCGTAATTAATATAAATACATCAAATATATTTTGACACTTTTTTAAACAAATATACATATCAAATCTATATAAATATATATATATATATATATATTAAATATTACAGATTTTTTTAAAGCTTATCTATATATATTCTCATGCTGATATACATATATATATATATATATATATTAAAAACCTTACACGCCTTTTTAAAATTTTTATATTTGTATATTCATATTAAAAGATTTATTAATAAATATAAATACATCAAATATATTCTGATAAATTTTTTTAAACAAATATACATATCAAATTTATATATACATAGATATAAACATACAAACAGACATACATACCGACATATATATATATATATTCAATATTAATTAATGTAAATTAACACATTTTTTATAAATTAATAAAAATTGGTATAATTTAATATAAAGTAATAAAATATATTATAAATTACTAAAAAGGTATAAATCATAGAATTTCTAATTTTTATGTCATGAGTAATAACCAATTTATGTCATCCATATCCAAATGAAAATCAAATTTATTATTGACTGTGACTTGAAAATTGATGACCTATTTCATTTTCACTTTTAGGGTAATTTATAATAATTTATACACACACACACTCATACAAATATCATAATTAAATAGGGGGAGGAAGAAGAAAGGGTCTCATAGGTTAAATAAAATTCTTTATCGAGAATAATATCTTTATCCTAATTATTTTAATTAATATAACAATTATATGAATTATTATGAATTTCAAATAGTTGTTATATTTTTTTATATTTTTTTACAAATTATTATTATTTTATAATTAACACTAATATTTACAATTTATTGATAATAATGAATCAATAATTATTAAATATTATAAATTATTTGATGATTTTTACTAATTATTTAAATTAATACTAAATTTTTAATAATTAATATTTTTTAAAAAAATTAATAATTATTTGTATTTGTTATATTTTTTTAAAATTATTACAAAAGTTTATCCTAATAATTATTAATTAAGTTTTTAATAAATATTACATATTTTAAATTGTTATTGTTTTTTCATTAAACCAATTTTTTTAACGTTTTTTATAAAAAAATATTATAAATAACATTTTGTTAAAACGTTTTCTTTAAATTATTTTTCTCATCATTATTAAAAACACTAAATTTTATTTATTTTTTGTGTTAAATATAAATATAAATATATATTTATATATTACATACTTTCTTTATCAAATCCATGTACATAAAATTTATTTTTACACATTTTTTTAAACAAATTAAATATCAAATCTATATACATACATACACACGAACACACAGACACACACACACACATATATATATAAAACCTTACATGTTATTTTTAAAATGTTTATATATGTATATTAACATGTTAACACGCACACACACACACACATATATCCAGACATTTGAAAAACTATATTTACATGTTTTAAATAAATAAAAATAAATCATAATATGAAAAAAGTGTTCTCACATCAATGTCAAAAACCAAGAATTATCATAATTCAAAAAAAATATCAATATAACCATGTTATACAATTGACCAATTAAACATTTTTATGTTAACTTTTTCAATATCGGACATTACTATAAATAATTTTCATAATAATAATATTAAAAATAATAATATAAAGTGATAAACTTTATGTAACCCTAAACACCAAAAAATAATCTATTAGATCTAAAGATCAAACAATGAGAAAAATACCTCAAATCAAATTAAATAAACTCGTGCGGAACCAATTGACACTCAAATAGAAAATAATAAATTTATATTAACCATAAATATCGAATAAATTATAAAAAATGGTTAAATTTATTAACCTAGGTTTTGACCAAACTAATATTTACAAGATTGAATCGAAATATGCAAAAAAAAATTAAGGATGATAGAAGTGGAATTCGTACCTAGAAGATCTTAGCGGGGTGACCTGGGGTGATGTTGCATCATGGATGTGTGGGAGAGGGAGTGTAGTTGTGTGGGAGAGGGAGTAGTGGAGTATGGTTATGCAGGAGAGGGAGCAGCGGAGCACTGCTGTGTGGGAGAGAGGAGTGGTGTGTAATATCTCAGATTTTCCATATATATTTTTTGGATATTATATGGATTATTTTCGAGACCAGGTGTTGAGATGACATGCGATTTTGAGGCTCATTGTATCCAAAATAAATGTTTGGAATATATTAAATATATTAAATAAAACGTGTGTGAATTTTTTCTAAAAAGTTAGAATAACTTCTAAATAGGTTCCCATATCAAAAATATGAGGGCACCATTGAGTTCATAACGTGAGGTTTACCCTAGGCACGACTTAACATTAGTTGGCATGGGTCATTTGTAGAAAAGTCATTGAGGGTGAGGAAATGAATAAAATAATTGAATAAATTATTTTAATTAATTTTATTGATGCATTGATTGTTGTGTCTTTAAATAGACTATTATGGAAAAATCCTAGGGTTATCCATATAACCCTATAGCCATTGGATATTCATTGAGAGAATGTTAGAGAAATTCTCTCAGGCGGATGACGGCAAGATCGTGGATCAATGATCGACTCACCTCATATTCAATAGATCTTGCCTATGACAACGACACAATAATCATTCTTCATTAGTGATTGATCCAAATCAAGGTAGGGCATGTGTTTTGATTTGGATTTCTTCCTCATTCTTAATTTCTACGATGAATGCAAATCAATCAATGAACAGATTGATTTGCGGATCAGTCACCTTGTGGGATGGGTTTATTTGTGGGGTTTTGATGGGATAATTATCTTTGTGATTTAATTATTTAAATTTTCATTCTAATGGTGATAGATTGAGGTTGACATGAACATCAATCGAGATTCATTCCTCTAATATTTTCTTGTGATTTTCTCCCCCCGTTCATCATTTGTCACAAGCATTCTTCATTTGGCCCATGACTCGACTTATCCCGGTCGATAAATCATTGTGCACCCGTTTCTTGACACAATAATTCAATATTGTATATTTGGGATTGGCACAACATGACAGTGGTGAGATGATGGAAGCAACGACAAATCGAATGACTGTTGATACCCAATTTTTTGTTATTTGGCGTGCAGCGAAGAACGAAGATGATCTTGTTTTTCAAGTGGATTGAAGGCCCTAATCTTGTTGATTCAGTGATGGAATGACTCAATAAGGCTTGATATACGATTTTGTTGCAAGGTAATCACTAGATCAAAGATTGAAACATCGGTCGGGATACATGGAGGAAGAACCATGGATTCTGGAAAATCCCAATCCACACGGCATGTAATCTGGGATTACACATTGTGTGGGGGCCCTGAGTGGCAGCTAGGGTTTTGGGTAGAAGATAAGTATCACATGGTGTGTGGATCAGCCTACACAGCATGGGGCCTCTCCCCAAAGACTTGGCATGTACCTTGGAAATTACATGAACATGGGGTTGAGTACACGGGTTGCCTACACGACATGTACTCCCCTACACGGACATGGTTTGGACCAAGTACATGGGATGAGTCATGTACTAGCACACAGGTAGAGTACACGGGATTTCTACACAGTGTGTACTTCTACACAGACATATTTTTGATGACATAGGTTGTTTACATGGGAAAAATATGGGGTCAAGGGACATGGCGTGTGACCCCTACTACATGTCATGTTACTATTTTATACATGGCTTGAATATCTTATCCTTCGTATCTTGGAAAATTTTCATTAGGGTTCATTCCCCTTATCCTTTCCCTTAAGGTTACTATGGAATCATTTTCTACTCCTAGTACTATGATCCCTTTAGCAAAAATTCCTAGATAGAGTCATTGGAATCCCTTTGAGAGGCCCATAGTGAGATCCTCTATTCATCTTTGTGTCCTAGGTGGAGTTCTTGGTATCGATGTGACCAACACTGCATAGGTTTTGATATTCTACTTCACGGGTTAATCCAAATTGAGTTTGTTGGTATCACCCCATGGCCTTGGCGGTGATCCTTATCTATGTATTTTATTCTCTTTAGACTATTAGCATGTTCTTTCTCATAAAGAGACTTGACGAGCAGTACCTCACAGACATGTATCATTGGTTCTATAAGACTCGGGAGTGTGTTCTCCCAGATGAGTGCTTTGTGGATCCATTGATCTGGAATCCTAGGGCAGGTATACTATGGTTGTGACTTACCTTTATACTGTGTGTCTTTGTTGATTATATCTGGATATTATTTTTTATATGTATTGTAGACATATACCTATGTAGAGATGACTATATTTCTTTTGTTGTATGTTTTTTGGTTTCAGGGTGTCCTACTGAGTATTTTTATACTCACCCCTGTACGGGATTTGTCCACACATGTTGTGTCTTGTGCAGACAATTAACCTTTTGATAGAGTTCTAGATGGACCAGGACCAGACGGTTCTTAGTGAGACCAGATAGACCAAGGTGTGTTCCTACGGCTTTCAAATAGTAGTCCCTTTTTGTTTCAAGTTAGACTTTTGTTTTAGAATCTTTTTTATGGGCTTGTATTTGGCCCCATTTACTTTCTTTTACTTCATGTCATACTCTGGTTACAGGATTTAGATGTATGCATGCATGGTTGTTCATTTTTTACATTTCACCATTTTGTATGTACTTGGAGATGTGTGTGTGTGTGTGTGTGAAAGTACTTAGGATAAGTCCTCTCATGTTAGTGATATGCCTACTTAGTTCTAGTCTCCAGTCCTTATATTATTAGAGGCGGGCTTGGGGAGTCATGGAATAGGACACACTGGGACGATTCATGATAGAGTGGTATCATAGGTGGTCAATTCTACCTTAGGATCAAGATTTTATGATATTGGTTTAGGGAAAAAATGTTAAGTGTTTTGAGTTTGTCTTTCAGGACAAAGACTCTAGTGTTAGTGCGGTGATAGTCATATCTATACACCAGAACTCTGATCACCTACTTTTTGACTCAATATGTAAAAACATTGGTTATAGGTAAAACAATGGTACATGCATCATATACGAATGGGTTGTGTTTCCATGTCCTTATTGAGTCAGCTCTCCAGATATACTCATTGACAATGGTACATATTGTTTGCTTTCAGCATGCCTCCATGATGTATACTGGCTTGGATTCAGCATGATGATCATGAGGATGATCCTCTCAGTGATGAGGTGTCGATACATGGACCAGTTCCTAAGATGTTACCTTCAGGTGGTGCACCAGCTATACCACCACCTATAGAGAAGCACGTGGTACCCACAGTACCAGCAGATGAGGAGTGCAGGATGAGCATGCTTCATGATTCTTAGTGTCAAAGACCCCTCAGGTTCTGAGGAGAGTCTGACCCATAGGCATATGAGTATTAGCTTAAGGTAGTGACCCAAGTTTTCCATATAGTCAGGACACCAGTAGATCAAATGGTGGTCCTGACAGTGAGCTTTCTACATGGTTCAGTAGGGTGATGGTGGGGTTTAGTTACCCAGTCTTATGATGATGTGACTCTTTTTGGATATAGTTCGAGCACCTTTTCATATAGGAGTTATCACTAGCTATTTTGAGGGTCGTGTGTATCCAGGAGCTTCTGTAGCTCCAGTAGGGTAGCATGACAGTAGATGAGTATTCGTTGAGGTTTACCAACCTATCCAGGTACTCTATGGATATTATTATAGATCAGTTATTCAAGGATCAGACCTTAAATCAAGGTTTGTGTAGAGACATCTGATCCAACCTTATAACTCTATGCATTCCTACCTATGTTGGGGTGCTAGAGCGAGCTTTAGTGGTTGAGAGTTTCTTGGTTGAGAAGATACAACCAGTGGTGGTTAGCATAGGGAAAGCAGGAGCAAAGACCTCATAAGTAAGGAGTAAACATCAGTCCTAGGGACCAGGACATGGGAGACGTTTCAGGAGGAGGTCTCAAGACATAGAATATTCATTTCAAGGATTACATGGTGGGTCCATATAGCTTAAATAGAGGCAATGCTACTCATGTGATGGAAGGGGACATCTCGTCTGAGATTGTCCAACCTCCCATACAGATGATGGAGGAACCTTGGATGGTTCACTAAGGTATAGATAATGGCAAGAGTAGGAAGATTTGCAGGGTGGTGGATGTGGCTAAGAAGATGAGAGATCAGTAGGAGGTGGTCGATGTTTTGACTTGTTACCACCACCACCACCACCCCAGGTGGTCCACGCCAAGCTTAGGGAGATAGAGGACAGGGGCAGGGAAAGCTGCAAGAGGTCAAATCCTATGACATAAAGGTTCTATGAATGATTCAAGGTATGATCTATGTCTTTTATACCTTAGTTGCAGTACTGATATACGTAGGTTTTATTCATTCCTTTCTTGCCGCATATCTTGTTCGAGACATATAGATTCTGGTTGAACCGTTGACTCGACTCTTATGCTTGGAGACTCTTACTGGAGAAGACTCAGTGATCACACACTTTTTACGACAGTGTGACCTGACTCTTGGAGGCAAGAGTTTCGTTTGGGATCTCTTGGTAACAATGTTTAGGCCTTACGATATCATTCTTTATAAGGACCCAGCCTTAAAACATTACATAATATTGAATTAAATGAATAATTCACATTGAGGATCTTTTCAGGTTTAGAGTTTTAGAAAATTAAGACATAACTATTACATCTCAAAGATTACAAGGTATATACATCTACTCAGTTTCCATTTTTTCATAAAATATAAACTCTTGAACAAAAGAATCATGTCTAGTACCATGTTTTAGACATCATGACATTTCCTTGATCCCATCCTTGACCGTATTCCACTTTAAGTCCTGTGGAAAACATTTCAAAAACTTGGGATGAGCATAAAAATCTCAGTAAGGGATATAAAAATACGGAAAGGAAACATTAGTCCACGTATACATAAGAATCAATGAAAACACACTTTACTCATAAAACATAAGCACTTTAACATACCTCATGAAATCATAAGATTTATGAATAACTCATAGAAATCATAAGACGTAAAGGTAACTTGAGGCATACATAACATTCTTACGTAGGGAGTAACCCTCATGGTTACGTTTGGAATACCCATCACAGTATATTCCCTAAATCTCTTCGGAGAAACCTTATCATTTAACTCCTTCGCATTACCCAATGCATTGGAGAGCTATCACGGGCTCACCCTACCTTAGTTTATCAGGGAACCGCCCGATTTCATAAACATTGCCCAAGAACCATAACATAATAATAACACATAAAACATGCATAAAAGAAACATAAAATTTACACATTTCAATCACAAGATATCACATTATGATATTATCATAAATAAAAACATCTAATAAATTCATTAAAACTCTATAAGAGAAAAATCCCTTTATACTTTGAAAATATTAAAAGAAGACATTTAAAATAGATTTCAGAATCAAAGTGTCCCATACCACTTCAAAACTTTTGAAAGGGTTTTAAAAAATTCATGTACATATAAATAAATACTTAAAACCATTTTTAAAACATGGACATGGATGATAAATGTTTAAAATAATAAATATTTAAAACCATTTAAAACAATGTTTTAATAAAAGAGTCCTTTTCCATTTTGCACATTTAAATTATAAGCCACATGAAAGTAGACCATTTTCAAAACATTTAAATGACTTTAGTATAGAAATAATATGGATATGGAATGTAAAAGGGGTTGTATATACACTTTATAAAAGAATAAAAGTGCATATCATTAAGAAATGTCTCAATGAGAAGAAATTGAGATGTAATCCCAATCAAGGATCATGCCATTAGAGCAAGGATAAAGAAATGACATAATTATGTGTGAAAAATATAAATACACCAAATATAAGTGGATACTAAGTGTAAAACAATCAGATGTCTTACACACATATTTATAGCACAACATAATCAAGAAGTAGATGTTTAACTCAAAGAATTGAAATTGGGTTGAGAAGTTCCCCTATAGAAATTCGACAGCCTAACGGTATCACTTTAAAATTCTGAAAATGAGATGATGAGAGATAAGAAGGGTATCTCATCACTTGTACATAAAATTAACATCAATAAGTATCTATAAGAACATATCCCAACATAATAAGATGTAAATTAAAATACCTAACAAAAGGAATACTTTTAAAAAAAGGAGGGTGAAAGGTTCCCTTACCGATTTGGGTAACTTTCAAAACGTACACCCCATAAAAGAAGGACAAAACAATGCAGATATAAATACCCATAAATGAGAGCATATTAAACAAAGAGTAGAATCATGGTCATTACATACACCACTCAACCGAGATAGTGACAAATATAGCATGAATCTCACGGGAATAAAAAGTGAGATAAAACCCCCATACCTCATTGTAATCAATCGAGTCGTATGACCAAAAGATAATAAACACAATATGAATCACAGAATACCATGAATATAAATATAATTATAATATTATATATCAAATGGAAGAACACAATACACCACATTCAATAAGTGGCGAACAATGGAAATCTCACGGAATTAAAAGTGAGATAAGATATCCCCTTACGAAAATTCGGTAGCCTAACGACGCCACTTAAAACTTCCAAAAAATAGTTTGAAGATATCAATTAGGGTCTCTCATAATATGAACACAAAAAGTATAGTAGGATGAATATAAAATAACATCATCAACATAAGAACATGGATCTTAAAAGAAGTGGCATAAAATAGAGTACTTAAAAAGAAAGAGAGTGGTAGGATCCCTTACCTCAAGTCTGACTTGTCTTGTTCGTTTCTTTATATTCCTGAATAATAAACTAGAGTTAATTTCTACTTGATTAAGAACCTTTTTAAAGTTAATTATTCCTTTTATATCACTTATTACCATGTTATAAACATTATTTAATTATTTAAGTTAATAACGGTCGTTTTGTCGATCATTGGTACTTGAGTCAAAAATAAACTTCTTATAATTACAAGTTGTTCATGTGGTAAAATATCCATTATATCCAGAATTATATTCATGATTTAGATATAATATATATCATATATATCCATTATATACTTACATTTATAATATTACATAACATTTAGAGGTAAGAAATGAAATGCACCGTTCATGGAGATGGTAAGGCGTACGTACGCATGAACGCTACTTTTATTTCTATTTCATATTTAATGGAATTAAAACTAAATGAGATATATATATATATTATAATTCCAGTATAATATATATGTTATATAGGTCAAATAAGTTCAATAATTTCATTCTTTATACATTCCATGTATTGCATGAACGAGTCATATCACTTGAGGGGCGGTAGTCCATACTTCCTCAAATGAAATTATTGCATTTTCACAACATGCAAAGCATAAAGTTATGTTTTAAATGTAAAATACAGAAGAATAGAGAGGAAATAAATATAATATATATCATAAATAAATATATTTCTATCATAATGGCCACCATGAGAGGTGGTAGGAGAATATAGAACAATCATCGTTTCGTGAGGCAGTAATTCGCCATCCATGGAAACAGTATGTTCTTTAACCATCAGACGGAGGTGTGTGTAAGTGTAGCTAGAATCCTTCTCATAAAAAAATCCTAGTATATTTAAGATACTGGTGTTGTTACAAAAGAAAGTAATAACAATATTTTAGGGGGCTGGATAAGCAAAATAAAACAAAAGAACATAAGAGATTACATTACCTTTAAATCGGGTTACTCCCTTTGGTTTGAACCAAAAGGGTTTCATGAAGAGCTTTCTGTCTAAGGTAAGGCTTCTAGGATAAAGAGAGGGATGTGTAGAGATAAAATTAGCATATTGTGGTCGATCCAAAGTCTTTAGAGGTGTGGGTAAGGGGGTAGAGGTGGGGGCCTTTTATAAGAGGGAGGAGGGGCACTCTTGGAAAGTCTTGGAAAGTCTTGAAAATTTACTTTGTTATAAAATGATTTTCGGATATCAAAGGTCCCACAATTATATAATTCAAGGATAAGGTGATAGGGGTTCTAAATCCAACCATCCAATAGGTTTTTGACAAGTATAAGTCTTAGATTTTATATTATCTTTTCATTTTATTTAAATCATTCATTAATGAGGTAATCACTGCATAATCATGGTGTCATAAATAAATTAATTTATTTAATGTCTAAAAATTATAAAAAAAATACTATGATGTTGGAAATATTTTTATTTTTCCAATGACTATTTATAGTCTAAGAGATCGTTTATTTAGAAAAAATTAAAATTGTTTTACTTAGGTGTTACATACTTTGGTTACATTTTCCTTTCTTTAAAAAAAATGATAAAAGGTCACTATCACACTAAAGTGATTCCATGGGGTCCCAAGGTTGGCACAAGGAATACCATGGCCGGCCATGACACCACCAGTAGAATTAGGACACATGTTGGGGTCATTTTATATTTTTATGATATTATTTTATCACCCTTAACTACCCGGTTACTAATTAAACGCGATAATTAAAGATAATTACCGTCGTTACTATTCATAATGTCCAAAGACAAAAGAGTATTAATTAAATAATTTGGACCATATGATTCCAAATATGGAATCCATTTTATCAAATTCCAAACACATAAATTGTATTAATTAATTTAAAATAATTCATGTTGTCAAAACCAAATATGGGTTTTTAAGAACTAAAATCTATCAAAAGATTGATTTGTTTTTACATCCAATTTAAAAGTGAAATTACATCGAATGACCAAAATTGCATTAAATGATAAAAAAATAACTAAATTAAACCTTAAAACCAATTAAAATGAAAATATAACTATATAAATAAATTGGATGAAAAAGCATTTTTGAATTAAAATGCAATATTTTTCACTATTCATTGAAAATGAACATTTGTCAGAAAAATACCAAAAATTCACCCTAAGCTATATTTGATATTCCAAATTCAAAAATTATATCAATTTTACCAAATTAAAAACATATAAGTGGCATTAATTAATTTTATAATCAATTCCCCCTGTCAAAAAAAAATAGTGTGTTTTTAAGAAACAATATCTATTAAAAGATTGACACTTGTTTATGTCCAATTTCAAAGTGAAATTAATTAAAATGACCACAATTGGATAAAATGGTAAAAAAATATTTTGATTACACTTTAAAACCAATTAAAAATATAATCTTACCATGTAAATAAATTAGACTAAAATGAGGTTTTGAATTAAAATACAGCATTTTCACTATTCATTAAAAAAATGAACTTTATCGGAAAAATAAAAAAAAATTACACAAAGTAAATTTTGATTTCTTGATTATAAAGAAGGATTTTATTTTGTCAAATATAACATATAAAATTGTCAAAAGTGGATTTAAAAAAAGGGTTCGCCATCAAAAGGCGGTTAATCGACCTTTTAAAGAATATTAGAATATTTACGCTTAAAATTGGATTCATTCGCATTTTAAGCATCTAACATTTATTGAATAAATGTAAAAATATTTTACAAGCATATATAATCACTTTTTTAGTTAGTTATTTTCATTCCTTCCATTACATCGGCTAGGAGTTTACTACCATTTACAATAATATTATTATATTATTAGTGTGCATCGTATGATTTCAAAGAAGCTCGTTGTTGCGTATTGGGTACGCCATCGAAAATAGCATCCCCTTTAAAGTAATATTAATATTTTATTCAAAAATATTAATAAATATGAAAAGGTAATATTCTTTATTTACCTGGGATGTTACATCCTTCCCCCTTTTGGGAATTGTGTCCTCGCAATTTTAAAATTGGGCTCAGAAACTTCATTGAAAGTCCCACATCGGAACAAGAGTCAGTAAAACTATCACATTAAAATAAATAAAGATAAGTACAAAGGTCACCCAAGTTAACCCATACTAGGATTCCATGAAAACATGGATATAGAGGAGAAAACAAATGGTCATGTTCTGATGGAGAGTGATAGAAAACATGATTAGGAGAAAGTTAACCCCAAGAAAATCACAAACTTATCATGGGTTAAACGGTATGTGATTCCCCAGTAGGAAAAGTTAAAAAACAACATTTTTGTATTAAGTTACTTTTCAAAGAGGAATTTATTTATGAGCTTAACTAAATCATAAGGAAACATACTCACTTGTCTTGTAGACTTTCATCTTTTACTAGATTTCTAACTCAAACTCATATTTTCTCCAAACGATGAGTATTTCAGGATGACTTGTTCAAATTAAGAGCGCTATAATCAACTTTTAGAGATTTACCTAACCCAAAAAATATGAACAATATATTTCCCATGTCTTTAAACCATAACCAAAAATTGTTAGTACAAGATCAGATAATACCCAAAAAGGATAATCCTTTATAAAAAGAAATACTACTCTCAATCTCCAAAAAAATTCAAACAATACCCAAAGTTCAACAAAGACCATTCAGTAAACATCTATCCATAAAATTCTTCAAAGTAACCAAAACTAAGATTGAAACCCAAATCTCTGAAGTATTTAATCACATAGTCTTCCAAGATAAATCTTAACATTTATCTCCAAATAACATCAGCTTCTCTTAAAGTCTCGTATTGAAAATTAATTAGCCTAATCACATATCCCCCATGATAGGTTAGTCATTTCCATAGATAACCCAAAATAAACTTACTCTTTATTCATAAAATCATATAACTAAAAAGAATTAGTCAAACTAACAAGGGACTTCACATAGTACAGTGGTAGGCGATAAATACCAGTTGCACTTTGGTTGTGGGTTCGATTCTCGCAGCTTCGTCCGACGCAACGGGTTGTCACACGGTCTGCTTGTTGTCCTTTTTCAAAAAATATATAATTTTGTAACATTCCTCAAAAAGAGATAAATTCATAAAAAATAACCATAACATATTTTAACCTCAATTTTATCTCATGCCTTTCATTTTCCATCATAACATATAGTAACCCATAATTACCTCAAAAGTAAGGATCATATAAACCCTAATGGTTAACTTTATAATTATTAACTGAACTTCCACATCGAGTTGGTTATCTCGTACATGATTCATTAGAGAACTCACCAAGGTTCAAGGGGTTAATCATGAATCCTGATATTTGGTTGAGAAAAACCACAAGAGTTCTCATTGCAGCTCCCATATCATTCAGTTGTTCTTTCAGAAAACTGTCACAGTTTTCTTCAAATCCACTATCACTTTGGTGCCTGCTAGATCCAGCCATTTACTAAAACCAAAAAGTTCAGTGTGATTATATCATTAGAATAATCATATAATACTATGATATAATTGTTCATTTTATCATAAACTCATTCACTTTATATAAAACTACAACTCTTTCTGAGATCCTAACCATTATGGTAATGTCACTTATGCTTAAAGAATACCCTAACCTCTAAAGTTATCTAAACCGAACTTTGATACCAACTATAAGGACCCAGCCTTAAAACATTACATAATCTTGAATTAAATGAATAATTCACATTGAGGATCTTTTCAGGTTTAGAGTTTTAGAGAATTAGGACATAACTATTACATCTCAAAGATTACAAGGTAGATACATCTACTCAGTTTTCATTTTTTCACAAAATATAAACTCTTGAACAAAATAATCATGTCTAGTCCCATGTTTTATACATCATGACATTTCCTTGATCCCATCCTTGACCGTATTCCACTAAGTCCTGTGGAAAACATTTCAAAAACTTGGGATGAGCACAAAAATCTTAGTAAGGGATATAAAAATACGGAAAGGAAACAATAGTCCACATATATATAAGAATCAATGAAAACACACTTTACTAATAAAATATAATCACTTTAACATACCTCATGAAATCATAAGATTTAGGAATAACTCATAGAAATCATAAGACGTAAAGGTAACTTGAGGTATACATAACATTCTTACGTAGGGAGTAACCCTCATGGTTACGTTTGGAATACCCATCACAGTATATTCTCTAAATCTCTTTAGAGAAACCTTAGCATTTAACTCCTTCACATTACCCAATGCATTGGAGAGCTATCACGGGCTCACCCACCCTTAGTTTATCACAGAACCACCCGATTTCATAAACATTGCCCAAGAACCATAACATAATCATAACACTTAAAACATGCATAAAAGAAACATAAAATTTCCACATTTAAATCACAAGAGATCACATTATGATATTATCATAAATAAAAACATCTAATAAATTCATTAAAACTCTATAAGAGAAAAATCCCTTTATACTTTGAAAATATTAAAAGAAGACATTTAAAATATATTTTAGAATCAAAGTGTCCCACACCACTTCGAAACTTTTGAAAAGGCTTTAAAACATTCATGTCCATATAAATAAATCCTTAAAACCATTTTTAAAACATGGATATGGATGATAAATGTTTAAAAGAATAAATATTTAAAACCATTTAAAACAATGTTTTAATAAAAGAGTCCTTTTCCATTTTGAACATTTAAATTATAAGCCACATGAAATTAGACCATTTTCAAAACATTTAAATGACTTTAGTATAGACATAATATGGATATGGAATGTCAAAGGGGCTGTATATACACTTTATAAAAGAATAAAAGTGTATATCATTAAGAAATGTCTCAATGAGAAGAAATTGAGATGTAATCCCAATCAAGGATCGTGCCATTAGAGCAAGGATAAAGAAATGACACAATTATGTGTGACAAATATAAATACACCAAATATAAGTGGATACTTAGTGTAAAACAATCATATGTCATCCACACATATTTATAGCACAACATAATCAAGAAGTAGAGGTTTAACCCAAAGAATTGAAATTGGGTTGAGAAGTTCCCCTACAGAAATTCGACAGCCTAACGGTGTCACTTTAAAATTCTGAAAATGAGATGATGAGAGATAAGAAGGGTATATCATCACTTGTAAATAACATTAATAGCAATAAGGATTTATAATAACATATCCCAACATAAGAATATGTAAATTAAAAGACCTAACAAAAATAAGTCTTTTAAAAAGAAGAGGGTGAAAGGTTCCCTTACCGATTTGGGTAACTTTCGAAACGTACACCCCATGAAAGTAGGACAAAACAATGCAGATGTAAATACCCATAAATGAGATCATATTACACAAATATTATAATCATGTTCAGTACATACACCACTCAACGGAGATAGTGACAAATATAGCATGAATCTCACGGGAAGAAAACGTGAGATAAAAACCCCATACATCATTGTAATCAATCGAGTCGTATGACCAAAAGATTATAAACACAATATGAATCAGAGAATACCATGAATATAAATAGAATAATGATATTATATATCAAATGTAAGAACAAAATACACCGCATGAAATAAGTGGCGAACAATGGAAATCTCATGGAATTAAAAGTGAGATAAGATATCCCCTTACGAAAATTCAGGAGCCTAACGGCGCCACTTAAAACTTCCAAAAAATGGATTGAAGATATCAATTAGGGTCTATAATAATATGAACACAAAAAGTACAGTAGGATGAATATAAAATAACATCCTCAACATAAGAACATGGAGCTTAAAAGAAGTGACATAAAATAGAGTACTTAAAAAGAAAGAGAGTGGTAGGATCCCTTACCTCAAGTCCGACTTTTCTTATTCGTTTCTTTATATTCCTGAATAATAAACTAGAGTTAATTTATACTTGCTTAATAACCTTTTTAAATTTCATTATTCCTTCACTTATTACCATGTTATGAACATTATGTAATTATTTAAGTTAATAACGGTCGTTTTGTCGATCATTGGTACTTGAGTCAAAAATAAACTTCTTGTAATTACAAGTTGTTCATGTGGTAAAATATCCATTATATCCAGAATTATATTCATGATTTAGATATCATATATATCATATATATCCATTATATACTTACATTTATAATATTACATAACATTTAGAGGTAATAAATGAAATGCATCGTTCATGGAGACTGTAAGTTGTACGTACACATGAACGCTACTTTCATTTCTATTTCGTATTTAATGGAATTAAAACTAAATGAGATATATATATATATATATTATAATTCAAGTATAATATATATGTTATATAGGTCAAATAAGTTCATTAATTTCATTATTTATACATTCCATGTATTTCATAAACGAGTCACATCACTTGAGGGGGCGGTAGTCCACACTTCCTCAAATGAAATTATCGCATTTTCACAACATGAAAAGAATAAAGGTATGTTTTAAATGTAAAATACAGAAGAATAGAGAGGAAATAAATATAATATATATCATAAATAAATATATTTCCATCATAATGGACACCATGAGAGGTGTTAGGAGAAGATAGAACAATCATCGTTTCGTGAGGCAGTAATTCGCCATCCACGGAAACAGTATGTTCTTTAAACATTAGATGAAAGTGTGTGTAAGTTTAGCTAGAATACTTCTCATAAAAACATCCTAGTATATTGAAGATACTGTTGTTGTTACAAAATAAGAGAATAAAAATATTTTAGGGGGCTGGAGAAGCAAAATAAAACAAAAGAACATAAGAGAGGACATTACCTTTAAATCGGGTAACTCCCTTTAGTTTGAACCAAAAGGGTTTCATGAAGAGCTTTATGCCTAAGGTAAGGCTTCTAGGATAAATAAAGGGATGTGGAGAGATAAAATGAGCAGATTTTGGTCGAGCCAAAGGCTTGAGAGGTGTGGGTAAGGGGGTAGATGTGGGGGCCTTTTATAAGAGGGAGGAGGGGCACTCTTGGAAAGTCTTGAAAAGTTACTTTGTTATAAAATGATTTTCGGATATCAAAGGTCTCACAATTATATATTTAGAGGATAAGGTGATAGGGGTTCTAAATCCACCCATCCAATAGGTTTTTGACAAGTATAAGTCTTAGATTTTACATTATCTTTACATTTTATTTAAATCGTTCATTAATGAGGTAATCACTGCATCATCATGGTGTCATAAATTAATTAATTTATTTAATGTCTAAAAATTAAAAAAAAATACTATGATGTTGGAAATATTCTTAACTTTCAAATTACTATTTATAGTCTAATATATCATTTATTTAGACAAAATTAAAATCGTTTTACTTAGGTGTTACATAATTTGGTTACATTTTCCTTTCTTTAAAAAAATGATAAAAGGTCACTATCACACTAAAGTGATTCCATGGGGTCCCAAGGTTGGCACAAGGAATCCCATGGTCAGACATGACACCACCAGTAGAATTAGGACACATGTTGGGGTCATTTTATATTTTTATGATATTATTTTATTACCCTTAACTACCCGGTTACTAATTAAACACGATAATTAAAGATAATTACCATCGTTACTATTCATAATGTCCAAAAAAAGAGTCTTAATTACATAATTTGGACCTTATAATTCCAAATATTGAATCCATTTTATAAAATTCCAAACATAGAAATTTTAGTAATTAATTTAAAATAATTCCCGTTGTCAAAACCAAAGACGGGTTTTTAAGAACTAAAATCTATCAAAAGATTGATTTGTTTTTACATCCAATTTAAAAGTGAAATTATATCCAATGACCAAAATTGAATTAAATGATAAAAAAATAATTAAATTACACATTAAAACCAATTAAAATGACAATATAACTATATAAATAAATTGGATGAAAAGGAAATTTTGAATTAAAATGCAGTATATTTCACTATTCATTGAAAATGAACATTTGTCAGAAAAATACCAAAAATTCACCCTAAGATATATTTGATATTACAAATTCAAAAATTATATCAATTTTACAAAATTAAAAACATAGAAGTGGAATTAATTAATTTTATAATCAATTCCCTCTGTCAAAACAAATAGTGTGTTTTTAAGAAATAATATCTATTAAAAGATTGACACTTGTTTATGTCAAATTTTAAAGTGAAATTAATTAAAATGACCACAATTGGATAAAATTGTAAAAATATATTTTTATTACACTTTAAAACCAATTAAAAATATTATCTGACCATGTAAATAAATTAGACTAAAATGAGGTTTTGAATTAAAATACAGCATTTTCACTATTCATTAAAAAATGAACTTTATCGGAAAAATAACAAAAATTTACACAAAGTAAATTTTTATGTCTTGATTATAAATAAGTATTTTATTTTGTCAAATATAAAATATAAAATTTTCAAAAAGTGGATTTAAAAAAAGGGTTCTCCATCAAAAGGCGGTTAATCGACCTTTTAAAGAATATTAGAATATTTACGCTTAAAATTGGATTAATTCACATTTTAAGCATCTAAAATTTATTGAATAAATGTGAAAATATTTTACAAGCATATATAATCATTTTTTTAGTTAGTTCTGTTCATTTATTCCATTACATCAGCTAGGAGTTTACTACCATTTACAATAATATTATTATATTATTAGTGTGCATCGTATGATTTCAAATAATCTCGTTGTTGCGTATTGGGTACTCCATCGAACATAGCATCCCCTTTAAAGTAATATTAATATTTTATTAAAAAATATTAATAAATATGAAAAAGTAATATTCTTTATTTACCTGGGATGTTACATTCTTGGTATGGATTGGTTATCTACAATTCATTCCTAGATTGATCGTTTTATACAAAGGGTGCGGTGTGCCCGTAGTGATAAAACTAGGTTTTCCTTTGTGTGTGAAAATTAAACTTAGGTAGTATAGGATGGACTTGTGCATAGGAGGGTGATAACAATTACTCATCAGTTGGATAGCACGGCCCTTAGTGTAGTGGATATTATGAGTTTTTAGTTTCTTGTAATGGTGGCGGAGTATGAGGATGTCTTCCTTGAAGATGTTATAGGTTTACAACCCCATCGAGAGGTAGAGTTCTGCATTGATCTACACCCTGGAAAGATATCGATATCTACGCCAACATATCAGATGGATCCCATAGAGCTTCTCAAGTTTAGGGTTTAGTTGGAGGACTTGTAGAGGAAGGGATTTGTTCGACCCAGTGTTTCATCCTAGGTAGCCCCAGTTTTGTTTTCTAAGAAGGAAGATAGGAGCTTAAGGTTTTTTGTGGAATATTAGTGCTTGAACTTGATGATCTTGAAGAACAAGTACCCACTACTGAGGATTGATGACCTCTTTGATCAGTTGAAAGGGGCATGATGGTTCTCAAAGATTAGCCTCAGATCAGGCTATCACCAGTTGCGAGTATGGGATGAGGATATACCGCAGATGACATTCAGATGTCACTACAGACACTATTAGTACTTGTTGATGCCCTTTGGAATGATGAATTCCCTAGTAATGTTCATGGGACTCATGAACCGGATATTTCAACCTTATTTAGACCGGTTCATGGTAGTCTCCATCGATGATGTCCTTATGTACTTAGTGTCTAAGGAGGAGCATGCAAGATATTTAAGGATAGTTCTGGGCGTACTCTAAGAGCACCAACTTTACGAAAAGATCTCAAATTTCTAGTTCTAGATTTAGGTAGTCCGCTTTCAAGGATGTGTTATTTCAAAGGATGGAGTGATAGTGGACTCGGCCTAGGTTGAGACAGTATTATCTTGAGATCCACCTAAGAGTGTGACGAAGGTGTGAAGATTACTTGGGTTGACTAACTATTATTGGAGATTCATACCTAATTTCTCCAGAACATTAGCAACCATGACAGTTTTGACTCAAAAGGGTCAGCCTTTCATGTGGATGGAAAGGTGCCAGCAGGCTTTCTAGCAGTTGAGGTAGAGTTTTATGAGCACTCCCATCTTGAGATTTATGGAGGAAGGTGTCGAGTATGTAGTGTTCTACGATGCATCAGGAACTAGACTTGGTTGTGTTCTAATGTAGAGGCAAGCGATGATTGTCTATGGTTCACACCAGTTGAGACCATGCAAGAAGAACTATGTGATCCATGATCTTGAGTTAGCAGTAGTAGTCTTTGATTTTAAGATGTGGCGACACTACCTGATGGGAAAGAAATTTATCATCTAATCCAATCATAAGAGTCTCAATTATATCTTCTCTTAGAAGGATCTCAACTTGAGACATAGGAAATGGTTATAGTTTCTTCAGGATTATGACTTTGAAATTGTCTATACTTCTAGGAAGGGGAATGTGGTAGCATATTCTCTCAATAGGAGATCTTGTTCGTAGTTACTAAATGAGGCGTTAGAGCAGTTGACCTCATTGCAATTATCCTTTGTGGATGGATATGGAGCCGCTAACCTCCATTCGATGGTTATTACCCCTCCACTCTTATAGTGAGTTAGGGAGGAACATCTTGGGGATACCGACTGTGAGACCCTATGTGATCATATATCCATAAGTCATGTTCTCGATGGATTTTCTAAAGGTGGGGAGCATTTCGTTCTTTTCAGAGGACGCATGATGGCACCAATGAAATTTCGGGTGGAGGTTCTAAGAGAGTTTCATACGTCTCTTTTGTAAGTACATATAGGTGTAGAAAATATGTACCAGGACCTCTAACATCAGTTTTTGTGTCTAGGAAAGAATAAAGGAGTTGCAGAGTTTATCTTTCAATGCCTTACTTGTCAACAAGTAAACGTTGAGCACCAAGTTCCAGCAGGTTTTTCTCAACCCCTTGAGGTGTTAAAATGGAAGTGGGATGAGATATATATGGAATTATTAATATTATTACCACTTATTTCTAGGGGACACAATACCATATGGGTGATTTTAGACCAACTCACCAATTTTGTCCACTTCCTAGTTATCCGAGAACAAAGTTTAGTAGAGAGTTTGGGATGCCTCTACGTACATGAGATAGTTCGACTCCATGGAGTTCCATTGATGATTTTTTTTGGTCATGATGCTCACTTTACATCCTGGTTGTGGAAGGGATTATAGGAGGCATTTGAGATCCAGTTACACTTGATCACAATGTTTCACCCCCAAAATGATGGCCATATTGAGCGGACCATTCAGGTTCTGGAGGAAATGCTATGAGATTCCATGTTGGAATTTGTCCATAATTGGGAGAATTACCTACCATTGGTGGAGTTTTCATAAAACAACAAATTCTATTCTACCATCAATATGGAACTATTAGAGGATTTGTACAAGTGACCCTGTAGGTCACCACTTTACTGGACTAACCCAAGAGAGTCAGCACTCATAGGCCAAGAGTTGGTGCAAGCAACTACTGAGAAGGTGAAAATCATCCAAAAGTGGATGAATACTGCACATATCTATCAGAAGTCTTATGTTGATAGGATATATAGGCCTTTGGAGTTTGAGGAAGGAGACCATATGTTCCTACAGGTTTCACCTCAATGTGAATTGAGAAGATTTGGTCGGGGTAGCAAGCTATCTCTTAGGTTCATTGTCCCTTTATAGATACTACGTAAAGTTGGTGAGGTGGAATACCTCTTAGCTCTACCTATGTAGTTAGACTAGGTACATGACATCTTCCACATGCTGCAGCTAAGGAGGTATGTGCATGACCCATTGCAAGTTATCGACTGGGGTGAGCTGAACATCAAGGATGAAGCAACTTTTGTTGAGTACCTTGTAGAGATCAAAGATCGATGGGAGAGGATATTTTATGGGTTATCAATTCCTTTAGTACATGTATGATGATAGAATGGGAATACCCAGGAGATCACATGGGAGCGGGAGGCTCATATTCATGCTCAGTACCCGCGTCTTTTTTAGTAGCCCTTGTTTTGGATTTTCAGGGACGCAAATCCCCAAGGTAGGGAGAATGTAATGTCTCGGATTTTCCATGTATTATTTTTGGATATTATATGGATTAATTTCATGATCAGACACTGAGACGATGTGAAATTCTAAGACCCAGTGTGTCTAGAATAAATTTTTGAAATATATTAAATATATTAAATAACACACACACATAGTTTTCCCAAAAAAGTGGAATAACTTCTAAATGGTCACCTAGATTAGAAATATAAGGGTACCATTGAATTAAGAATGTGAGGTTTACCCTAGGTGTGACTTAACATTAGTCAGTACGGGTCATTTTTAGAAAAGTCGTTGCGGGCATGGAAATGAATAAAATAATTGAATAAATTATTTTAATTCGTTTTGTTGATGTAGTAATTATTATTTATTTAAAAATACTACTATTGAAAAATCACAAGGTTATTCACATAACCCTGGATCCATTGTAAATTTGTTGAGATAATGTTGGAGGAATTCTCTCAGGAGAACGATGATGAGATCATGGATCAACAATGGACGCACATCAGATTCGATGGATCTTTCCTATGAAAATGATGCAACAATCATTCTTTATCAGCGACTAATCTAAATTTAGGTAGGGCATGTGTTTTGATTTGGATTTATTCCCTATTCTTAATTTTTGTGATGAATGAAAATCAATCGATGAATGGATTTATTTGTGGATTGGTCGCCTTATAGGATGGGTTTATTTTTGGGGTTTTGATGAGAGAATTATTTTTTTGATTTAATTATTTCAATTTTTTTATAA
Source organism: Viscum album (assembly GCA_963277665.1). Classification (NCBI taxonomy): domain Eukaryota; kingdom Viridiplantae; phylum Streptophyta; class Magnoliopsida; order Santalales; family Viscaceae; genus Viscum; species Viscum album. The sequence continues at coordinate 1,916,778,711 of OY728155.1, forward strand.
TGGAGATGGATCTAGATTGACATGAAAATCGATCGAGGTTCATTCCTCTAACCTATTATTTTTCTTTTCTCCCCTCATTCATTGTTCATCATAGGCATTCTTCGTTTGTCATATGACTCAAATTATCCTAATTGATTGATCTCTGCACACCTGTTTCTTAGAAAAACAATCTGATATTGTAGATCTGGGATCGATATGAAATAATAGTGGTGCGGCGATGAATCGGATGACGGTTGATACCTGATTTCATGTTCTTCGACGTGCGTCAAAGAATGACGACAATCTTGTTTTCCAAGAGGATCAGAGGCATAAATCTTGTTGATTCAGTTATAGCATGAATCGGTAAGGATCTATTTATAGTTTTGTGTCAAGACAACTACTAGATCGAAGGCTAGAGCATCGATCAGGATGCACGGAGGATGAACTAAGGATTCTAGAAAATCCTGATCCACATGGCGTGTAATCTAGGATTACACAGCGTGTGGGCCCCCTTGAGTGAAAGCTAGGGTTTTGGGTGGTGTATAAGTATCACACGACATGTGGCTCAGCCTACATGTCATGTGACCTCTCCCTAGAGACTCAGTGTATACCTTGGAAAGTATACTGACATAGGGTGGAATATACAGGTTGCATACACGGTGTGTAATCACCTACACAGACACAGGTTGGACCAAATACATGGGATGATCCATGCACTAGCATGTAGGTAGAGTACATGGGATTCCTACACAACATGTACTTCTACATAGACATGGTTTAATGATACAATTCATTTACACGGTCATAACCTTGGGTTAAGGGACACGGCATGTGACCCCTACTACACATCATGTTACTCTTTTATACATGGATTGAATATCTTGTCCTCTATATCCTGGATAAGTTTCGTTAGGGTTTATTCCCCTTATCCTTTCCCTAAAGGTTACTATGGAATCGTTTCTTACTCCCAGGACTACAATCCCTTCAGCAAGACTTTCTAGATAGAGTCGTTGGAATCCCTCAAAGAGGCCTAGAGTGAGATCCTCTATTCATCATTGTGCCCTAGGTGGAGTTCTTGGTATCAATGTAACCAACACTACGCAGGCACCTATCCTATAATTAGTGGGTTAATCTGTATTGAGTTTGTTGGTATCACCCCATGGCCTTGGCAGTGATCATCATCTGTGTATCATATTCTCTTTGGACTATCAGTGTGTTCTTTCTCATGACATGACCCGATGACCAGTACCCCTCAAACAAACATCATCAGTGCTATAAAACTCAAGAGTGTGTTCTCCTGGATGAGTGCTTCGTGGATCCTTTGATCTAGAATCCTAGGGATGGTATACTACGGATGTAACTTAACTTTAGACTATGTGGATTTTTTGAGTATATCTGGATATTCTTGTTGTATGTATTGTAGACATATACCTGTGTAGAGATGAATGTATTTTCTTTGTTGTATGATTTGTAGTTTCGGGGTGTCGTACTGAGTATTGTTATACTCAATCCTACATGATCTTTACCCATACGTGTTATCTCTTGTGCAGACGATTGACCTTTTGACAGAGTCCTCGATGGACCAGGACTAGATAGAGCTTAGTGAGACCGGACAGACTGAGGTGTGTTCCTGTAGCTTTCAGACATGATTCCCTTTTTGTTTCAAGTTGGAATTGTGTTTTAGACTCTATGGTGGACTTGTATTTAGACCCATTTACTTTCTTTTACTTCCTATTGTACTTTGGTTACATGATTTAGATGTATGCATGCATGGTTGTTCAGTTTTTACATTTCAGTATTTTGTATGGGCTTAAAGATATGTGTGTGGGGGGGGTACATAAGCTAAGATATCTCATGTTATTGATATGTCTACTTAGTTCTAGTCATCATCCCCTGAACTATTAGAGGCAGGTTTTTTGAGTCATGGCACAGGCCCCACTAGGATGGTTCGTGACATGTCACGTGTAACTATGTGTGAGAGGAGCGATGCTGCGGGAGAGAAAGATAAGAGAAAGAAGAAATGGAATAAAGGGGGTCGTGTAGGGTTAATGTAAAGATTAATTGTGATGGACTATTTATGATAGAATTAATTTCCTTAAAAATAGTTATTCAGTCAAAATTATTTTCAACAAGCATTGATTCTCATCACAAATACTTTTGATTTGATGGGCATTTGCGACAGAAGTAGTAGCCCATCGCAAATGACTATCACTATTATGTTTAATGTTGGGCGGTGGGAACTCCCACTAAAACTATTTGCGACAGAATAATTTTTCTATCACAAATAATGACTATTTACGATGGAATAATTGTTTCGTTGCAAATAGTCCATGTTCAGAGACTATTTGTGATGGTTTAATTGCCCGTTGTAATTGACTCGTTGCAAATACTCAAATTTCTAGTAGTGTAAAACTTAGGATTTAAGTTATTTCCATATTTGAATCCAAAATTTTCCTATATACTGAATATGTAATATGTACCCATTAAATGATAATTTGGTGGGATTAAAATCATGAAAATATTATGTGAAATTATTGAAAATATTGGTCATGTCGATCATACTTACAAAGTTTTAGATCTTGATCATGAACCCTATGAAGGTATATTTTACCTTGTGATAAACCTTTACAAAGGATTCAAATGAACCTTAGATTCATAGGGAACTACTCATGCCTTTTCTATTTTCCTCTACCTTTATAAAATCTTTGTATGAGTTGAGACTTAGCTAAATCTATCTTCTATAGCTACACCTATATTTATTTCCATTAAAAACATCAAAATAAAGGAAAACCAATATCTAACCATCCATTTATTCCAAAAACTAAATAAATCAACAAAATTAACAATTTATACATTTAAAAAAACATTCGTAAAATCTAATGAATTAACACTTTAATTCCAAAATTCTTTGTAACTTAATCAATTAATAAATATGAGATAATGAAATGAATTTAATATTATCAAAATATAATGAATTTATTACCCATGTTATATTTGAAAGAATGGTTTGAAAGGAAAAAATGGAATTTTTTGTTTTATGTATGAAATTTTGTGAAATTTTTTGAAATGAGGAGAAATACTTTATTTTGTTTTCATAAAATCAAAAGTCCTCATTTTGGGTTTTTAAAGTGTTTCCATCTATTAAGATGATATTTCACTTGTTTTACAAAAAATAAGTGATGTTTTTTTATGGTTTAAAGCATGATATTTGGGATTCTTTACACTTCCTTATATGGAAAACCTATTTTCTAAATGATGTTCAAATTAATATTTATAAACAAATTTATAATAGGAATTTCATAAACTCTTTGTTTAAGTCCTACCAAGAACATTTATCTCACACCCTACATATGCATCAATGTGTATGTAGCTCTCTTGTTTTCTTTCGGGTGTCTCGTGTTGGAGTTAGTTTCCTAGAACCAACTTTTGTGTACTTTATGATAATCGATATTCATAGTTTTGAATATTAATAAAAATCTTATCACATCATGATTGTTCTTCGATGTGAAATAGTATCTGATAATATCCTAAGAGTAGTCGTCACATTGAAAGGTACTAACAGTTATCTGCTATGATGAGAACTCAGAGGTGTCATGAAAATATTCTTAAATATATGTTCTATAACTAGATGATATCATTTAAGGGACACAAATGATACAATCTATCCGAGGTGGAGACTCATAGGAATTTGAGGCACCTTTTCATGATGTGTTCCCTTGGTAATATCCAGTGTAGGATATTATGAGAATGAGACCCACCAATATGAAATCCATATTTATAAATGTTATTGGATGTTCCTATCTGAGGATGTATGTATTTATCCTTAGACTTTAAAATTATTATTAATGAGTGTTATAAGTCACGTACTTTGATGTATTGACAAAAACTGTGATGATAGATGTTCACGGCGAGGTAGGATATGTTGGGCGCATCATGAGTAATATTTCATTAATGAATAACATGAGAAAATATTTTTTCCTTTTATTCTTTAATAGAATTTGATATCTCAGACCCTTTGTTGTAAATAATATAGCATAAATAAATCCATGGACATAGTTTTCTACAGGAAATCTCAATTTCCGTAGATTCAAAGAAAGATACATCGAGCGCATAGGTTGATGGAACCAGATGTAACTTGCTTGATTAGTGATAAAGAGATTATATTACACAGTAAGAATGTATATGAGGTATTATGTCATTTTTTTCATTAACTTCTTTCTCTATGAGTGCCTTTGTGTGTTGCTAGATTATAACCTTTTACTTTAGGCTGCTTCGCCTAATGCCACTGAGAAATAGGCCTAGATGGTCACACACTAAGTGTATCTAGAATCTTAGTTAAATAATTTATTATTATTTATTATTTAAAAAGTTGAATAAATATTATTATCACACATGGTTTAATAATTATTCATGTTTGTTTGATCACATATATTCTATCACCTGTTATTTAAGAGAATATTATGTGAGCTGAATATTTAATAAATATTTATTTACTAATTAGTGAATATAATATTTATTTATTTATTAGTGAATAGTGTAGTGGTGTTCATTTATTAAATAAATAGTCATTATTCAAGGCCCAATAAATATTGTGGAGGAATGACAGATAGAGTTTAATGTCCTGATGAGAAATAATATATATATTTAATATTATTTGATTAAATAATATTTAATTTAATTCATGATTTTAGCGCATGTTAAGAAATAATATTATTATTATTATAGACATGGGATTCCGTATAGATTAAATAAGTATTAAAGGGCACTTATGCAATTATTTATTTCTAACCCTAGTGGTATATAAACTCAATCATATTATTTTTCAAGAGAGTCAATTGATTTATTTTTTTGTGCACAATGAAATCTAGAGAATCCTCTCAAATCCCTAGAGAGCTCCCTTCTTTAAGAACTCTCTGAATAACGGAGTGAGGTCTTCCTCCACCTTTAACTCTCGAGTTAAGAGAGATCAAAGAGAATCCTTTAGAATCGAATCTCAAGGTTATCAAAGGTTAACAACGCAATCAATAGGATCTGTAATACTAGAACCTAGATATTCCTATGAAAACATTCATAGATTTGTGGAACACGTGTGGATCACCACTAGAGGGAATCTACTCTTTATTCCTACAATGTAATGATGGTATGATGTAGATACACTATTAGATCTATCAACAAAGAAGTAATTTTTCACAAGGTAATTATTTAATTAATTAAATTAATTATAAACAATATTTTCTGATCATGTGGTTTGGTTCTGGTGTTTTATCTATTGTATACATTCTTTGATTTAATTCAGTTGATCACGGCATTATCATTGTGTAAATCTCGGATTAATCATCCATCATGAAAAAAAGAAAAGTTGGGCGCGACCCATCACATGATTCCACTGCATCTAGTACCTTCAAGTGGTATGATAATGGGTCACATAATTATTTATAATTATTTAAATATCATTGATTGATTTATGAATTTGTAATTTATTTTTCAACTACAATTTAATCATTCTTAAATCTGAATTGTGAGATCTAATTCTTCCACTTTGATTCTCATAAATATAATCAAATCGATTAATTTTATGAATAAAATAAATTTGAATATTTCATATGGAGGTGCCAAGGAATCTAACCATATAACACAAGAGTACACACCATGTAACCTGTAGGTATACACCATGTACTAGTGTTTAATTCATCAACAACTAATTCATAATTAATTCAAGGTGTGTGAATTTATTACACGCGGTGAATTTAATTTTACACCGCATGTTGACTGGGCCATCCTAGTGCATGGTCATCTAGAGTACACATTGTGTAACTTCCATCCACATCGTGTAGTCCTTAAGTCCCATATAGATTGTGTATCTTCTTACATGGCTTACTTGACTGATGACTGTGTAACTCTGATACCACATGTTGTGTAGCCCATGTACATGTTGTGTACTTTAATATTTTATGTGGCGTGGTTACATGTTGAGTCCCAAGTAATGTGCCTTAGATAGATGGTGAGAATAGTAAACACTGTGTAGATGGATTTTACACGCTGTGTACTTATACAAAATTATGCAGAATTGAAAATTAATTTATTATACTATATAAACCATATCAGCATGTTCTTGTGTGTGATCATTAAGTTGATAGGACATTACATATGATGAGTTTTTATATATATAAATGCCTAATTAGTTTCTATGTAATGTCTAGATGTACTGATCATGTATAAGTCATATTATAGTTATTACTCTATTCATTGAATCATTACATGTTGTGTTAAAAAAATAAATCATGCAAACTGTGTGATCATTAAGTTGATGGTACACATCATGATATTACGTGATAAGTCGTGTATTCCACAAATCACAAGAGTAAATAGTATATGAGTACAATACACATTGGGTAGTTTGGATGGGTACTCACCGTGTTGCCTCCAAGGTATATTTTATTATACATAGTTAATTTTAAATAAATTTATTTAATTTGTTTAAAATTATGATGGATGATAATCTCAAGGAAATTCATATGAGAATTAAGATAAAAAGAATTGATTAATTAAATGATATAATTAATTGATTCAAGTTCAATTTATATTAATTAATAATGATTAAGAATTGAATGCTAATTTTATTAATTGCACAATTTGTTGCATGAATATGGATGATCGTGATCTTAGACCAGACCTTTGTATGTGATTGGTTTCTTTTAATTTATTATTAAATAAAATTGTTGGTCCGTGTTTCATCTCTCCTATTATTATATAAGGTTAAGCATGCCCATGGTCTCTTTTATATAAACTTCTTCCCCTCACCTATGTGTAAGTAAAATCATATGTAATTGATGGATCTCCCAAGCTAGTGGAGGTGGTTCAAGTTTAGAGTCGATGCGAAACTAATTCAAGAGAGATACATAGGTGGACATGTGGAAAGCTGCAACATGAACCTTAATTGGTTCAAGGTGTTTTTTCCCTAGGTCGAAAGTTAATTTATCATCTGCTAGATAAACTAACCATTAGTAAAATCTCATGATCATGCCACTTTATTATTTTATTTCTATCAAGTTTCATGGTTATTTCATTACAGATGTATTATCATGATCACATGAATTAATGAATTAATAATCATGTGAGATAGAACTAAAATAAATTTTTATATGCATAAATATTATCTAAGACATGCTTAATCACTTAAGTAATTACACTTAATATTAATAATAATGTAATAAAGATAATAATTGTAAATTTATGCATAAAGGATAAAATCCATCAATTATAAATATTAATTTGGTGTAGTCTTAAACTACTTCAATTAAAATCAAACCATAGTTCAAAGTGCTTGACCAGCCAAAGTTGGTGTGATTTCAATTATTGAGGAATTCTAACTTGAATTTTTGGATTAACTTAACTTATTTCACCTCAAGGATTGACTTCAAATGTAGGACTTGGTGTATCTAAGAGGAAATATTTGAGGAAATCCAATTTAAGGATTTAAGGATTTGGGAGTCCACTCAACAGATTAAGGAACTATGAGTTAATGCAGTTGGAATTTGGAATGTATACCTAAAACACTTTAATTTATTGACTATCCAAAGTTGGGGTGAGGAGAAGGGGAATATGGATCCTTTCCACTAGAATGTCCAATCAACAAGATATTCTAAAGCCAATGGTGAGGGCTATTGGGTTTTGATAAAATAGTGAGAGATTAATTGATATAATATTTATTTATTTGTCTAAATTTTATTAGATAAAGTACTAAATATTTTCTAAACTTATTTATAGAAACAAAAATAAGAATAAATTCAAACATATCACTATGATCCATACTTGAGAATGATAACCTTCTCGTCGACAAAAAATTACAATAATGGAAAAAGGCACTTACGCGTTATATTATTCCATGAAAATAAATTGTATATGTAGGAATAACCTATTCCTAATGTTCCTGGTAATGATTATAGTGAGGAAGAGTTGTATCTCTGTGAGAAACATTTGAACAATGTTACATTTGTCCAGTGTTTCATGTTATCACCCATGACCAATGAGCATTTGAAGCAACACGAGGACATGGATATGTAAAACATGATGTCTCACCTTCGGTATCTCTATTAAGAGAAGTCAAGACAAGAGAGACATGAGATCTCTAATGATTTGATTACAACTAATTTTGGAGAGTTTATGTTAGTTAAGCCTCATATATTCAAGTTTATTGGATACATTTAATGCTTAGACATCTTAGTGATTAAATTCCCATATGAGTTGCGTACATATCGCACACTTTCCTCACTACCCAAGACCCTATCCAGTTTTATTATTAATTATAACATGAGTAATAATGAGAAGAATATTTCGAAACTTCTTAATTTGATTCTCTAAGTGGGTAAGTACATGGGGTGTGACAAACCAACATTCCTTGTGGTGAATAAGAAAATGAAGAATAAGGATAAGGGGCATAAGACTCGTAACAAGTTTAAATCCCATGAGCACCATCCTTCCAATAAGAGGAAGATCCAGAGGCAGGGAAATGAAAAGGAGGTAGTATGTTTTTCATGTGGCAAGTAAGGCCATTGGAAGAAGAACTACACCCAAAAGTAAGGGAAAGCTAAAGGTGTATTAGTTATCAAGTGTAATCTTTCAATATCTACACATTGGGTATTAGATATAGTTTTTGGTGCTCACAATTGTATTCAAATGTAGTAACTAAGTAGATTCTGAAATATTGCTAGAGGATAGGTGGATTTGTGAGCTTTCAATGGTGTGAGGATAGATACTCTAGCCATTGGTGACTAACACCTTTAATTTCCAATGATAATGATATTGGTTTTAAGGTATTGTTATTATGTACCAACTGTTATCAAGAACATAATTTATGTATCATGGTTTTATTTTCAAGTTTGGAAATAAAATTTGTTTCTTTTATAAAGAAAACATATGTTATGCTATGGAATATTTAAATAACAGTATTTATGTATTAAATTATGAAAACCAAGTATTGAAAATAGATAACAAATCATGTTTACATGACTCATATAACACCCAACTTTGGCATCACCGTCTTGGTTATATAAACGAGAATCATTTGAAAAAGTTCTGTCAAGATGGTTATTTAGACTCTTCTGAGCTAAAACCACTTGAAAGATATCATGATTGTTTATAAGGAAAAATGACCAAACCGTCATTCAGTAAACAGGGTGAAAGGGCCATGGAGATTTTAGGATTGGTACACACTGATGTGTGTGGACCATTTCCCGTAGAATCTATAAGTGAGTATTCTTACTTCATAACTTTTACTAATCACTTGAGTAGATATGGATATGTCTACTTGATGAGATATAAGTATGAGTCCTTTGATAAATTCAAATAATTCAATAATGAAATAGAGAATCAACTTGGAAAGTAGATAAAGAAGCTTCAATCAGATCATAATGGTGAATATCTTAACCAGTAGTTTATCAACTTTTTATGGGTGTTTGGGATTCTATCTCAACTCACTCCACCTTATACACCACAATGGAATGGTGTTAGTGAAATGAAGAACCATACATTATTAGAAATGGTAACTTCGGTGATGAGTCATGTAGATATTACATTATCCTTTTGGGGATATTCATTGCAAATTGTGTCATATACATTAAACTGAGTACCAACTAAAGTATAAAAAATAATTCCTTTTGAGCTATGGAGTGGAAAGAAACTAATTTTGTTTCTTACACATGTATGGGGTTGTGAGGCATTTGTTAAGGCATTTTTAAGCAACAAAATAGCACCTAGGGGCACAAAGTGTATCTTTATAGGGTATCCTATGGAAACAAAGGGATAATACCCATACAACCCCTCAGATAAGAAATTTATTATCACCAGAAAATCCATCTTTCTTGAAAGGGAGCACATCCTCAAAACGGATAGTGGGAGAAAGATTGACTTTAATGAAGTTAATGCTCAAGATACACAAGAGTTGGTATAGGAATAGATTTCATAGGTCTTCATGGAAGAAGAAGTTCTTGAAACACAAGTACCATGTAGAAGAACTAGAGAGGTGAGAGAATTAGAGAGATATGATTTTTTAGTCACTGAATATTGTGACTCATTATTGGTTGACAATGATGAACCTTTATCCTTCAAAGAGGCAGTAAAGAGCTTAGAAGCTGTAAAATGGAAAGAATCCATGAATTCTGAAATGTATTCCATGTATCAGAACCAAGTTTGGGTTTTGGTCAATGTGTATGGAATCCCACCTTTTTAATACATAACTTTTCATTACATTTTACAAATAGAGGATCTTTAAAGTCTAGTGTCTTGGAAATCAGGAACAAAAACACTTGAAAACAACATAAAATATTCTTATAATACACTTGTAAGGCTTCATAATAAGTTCATCCAAAGTGAAATTATTTAATCTCATAACATGGAGATATACATCAAAGGAAAGGGGTGAGCATAAGGCTCAGTAAGGAAAATGAGTGAAACAGTTGGCATGTGGTCTTGAGCAATAATAATAAGAACATGATAAAAATCATAAAGACATGAGCAATGGAAGAATAAGCATATCATAATAAAAAGAACATGAATAATAACTTGAATATGTGTATAAAAAATTTCATTTATACATTCATGAACATATCACCAAGGTTCATCCCCAAGGTGTCATAAAAATTACCAAGGTTATTCACTAAGGTATCTTGAAACTTGTCATCTCTAGAGATTAATTCTTTACCCAATGCATTGGAGCGCTATCAGGGTGCACCCTTAATGTGTATTTACTTTCATGTGATCCAAATAGATCATAATCAAACATTTCATAAATAACCCAAATAGAATCAAATAAATGGGTTTCATGACAAAATCGTGACGTTTAAAAAGAGCTTAAAAAATAAGACCATTATATCATTTATAACCCATGGAAAGAGAGTGAGGGTTATATGTATGTCAATTACAGAATAAAATATATTATTTTTATATATTTATGAACACTAAAAGAAACAAAATATATCTGGGTATTCACATAAATAAACAAGATAATTTATTGAGAGAAAGAGATAGAAATTTTGAGATGAAATTCTGCAGCATAACGGCTATATAACATGGTTTTAGAAAACATTAAAAAGAGAGGGGAAAAGGGTCACCCACTCATAAATAATTCATTATAAATTATGGGTATATAATAAGATCATGGTATAGATATTTTAATGACATACCACATGAAAAGGAAACACGAAAGAAAAGAGAATATACGATTTCTTTTACGAGAAATTCGGCGGCCTAACGGCGTCACTTAAAAATTTAGAAAACAAATTGATGAGAGTAGAAAGGGTCTATCAATAATTATACATGAAATGGTTAGTAATTAGAACATATAAGAACATACCCTCAACATAAAGAGATAGAAACTATAAGACACAACATAAAGGAAGCCATGACTTAAAAGAGGAGGGTGAAAGGATCCCTTACCTTGAAAAGTAACTTCGAAAGCTTGAAGGTCGGGACCTTGGGAGGCTTGAGGGAACCTTGGGAGGAATACTTGGGAGGTAAATAGACCATAAATTCGTTGAGGATTTTGGAATGAAATGGATGAGGTAATGTCTTGGTATTTATAGGAGAAGTGAGGGAACAAATCATTAATTTCCAAGGGACACCTCATCGGTGGTATTGGCAAAACCATGGGCTTGCCCATGGTATTTTCCCATGGTATTGGACACTTGGGACACCTCATAACTTATATTACTATTCATAACTCTACTCGAAATATTACATAATTATTACATCCTTAATGGTGTCATTAAACACCCAAAACTCAAAACTGTAATTTCACTATTCACTGAAAATTTAACAGTTTTAGAAAAATCCCAAAAATTCACCTTAACATAATATCGATGCTCTGAATTCAAAAATAAAATCCATTTTATGAAAATAATATTCTAAATATTTTTAATTTAATTTTAAAAAAAACACTATTCGCCTGAAAGAAAACTAATACATAACTATTAATTTCTGAAACAGTTATTTACTTATTTTATTGAATCACATTACCTAATCAAGGTGCCTAAATTATAATAATACTTTCTTAAGTGAGGTTACTAATCCATTTGGTCACATTACTAATCATAAGCATAAAATTACTATTCATAATTTACTATTCACCAAAAATTAAGTTGATCTTATTAGACTCTAAATTTCTTACTGAGCACAACTGTAAAAGACCATTTTTTAAAAATCATTACACATTATTAATTATTTAAGGTTTAAATAAATATTTTAAAATATCTCCTTTTCCAAAAATTCATCAATAATATACATCCTATATTTATCCGGACCATTTAAATTCACAAACTTCACCATAATATGAAAAAAAACAATTTTATTTATATCAAAGGATTACACAAAGTAGCTAAGGTCTCGTTACATAGACCCTTATAACACCAGCATAGGACCTAATTTTAAGGTGTGCTGAGGTGATAGAATCTTGGGGAGGCTTGGAAACGTTGCCCGAGTGGTGACCTCTATCAGCTTAAACTTCTCCCGTATGTGATTCCGTTCAAGCTTCACATGATGAAGTTTGGCTTGGGCTTGGTCCAGAGCAAAGCCCATTGGTGCTACCTCCTTCCCAAGTTCTATCAGATGGGCTTAGAACGGACTGAGTCTACTGGATGAGGCCATAGAAACTTCTTTCTGTATTAATTAACCAAGATCACTTGTATTTATAAACAAAAAAATTGTAACATTAAGAGTTTGGCTTCCAACGGTCATATAACAGTCAAAACCCAATGATCTCATTTAATTATACTCACTTAATTAATTAAAGAATATAGTTTTGTTGATTATAAAATAAAATAACACACAAAATTTAGGAACAAATATTAATAAAAAGATCAGGTCATTACAATGTGTCAATTGATGTAAATACCATAGGGTGAAAATGGTTATTTGAGAGAAAATTAGACATGGAAGGTAAAAGTAAATACCTATAAAGAAAGACTAGTGGCTAAAGGGTTTAAATAATGTTAATGAATTGGCTAAGATGAGACCTTTCACTAGTTTTCATATTTAAATCCATTATAATTCTACTAGCTATAATAACTTACCATGACTATGAAATTTGGAAGATGGAAATAAAAAATGATTTCCTTAATGGGAACCTCTGGGAAGATGTTTATATGACACAAATAGAACGGTTTGTGACTCTACCTGATTCCAAAAGGATTTGCAAGTTATAGAGATCCATTTATGGATTGATGTAAGCATCCAGGTCATGGAACACTTGATTCGATGAAGATATAAAAGAATTTGGTTTCATTAAGAATGAATGTGATCCATGTGTTTACAAGAGGTTCAGTGGGAATGCAGTTGTTATCCAAGTAGTATATGATGATGTCATGTTACTTATTGGAAATGACATGTCAGTCTTACAGTCTGTTAAGGACTGATTAAACAAGTGTTTATCTATGAAGGAATTAGGTGAAACAACCTATATTCTAGGGATCAAGACCATTTATGGTAGATCTAAGAGGCTTATTGGAATAATTCAAAGTACATACATTGACCAGAAACTAAATATATTTAGTATGAAACGATCCAAGAGGGGATTGGTTTTATTGCCACATGGTATAAATCTTTCTAAGAAAATGTGTCCTTAAACACAAAAGGAGAAATAGGGAATGAGTATGATCTCATACGCTTCAACGATAAGATCAAACATATATGCCATGTTATGCACTGGACTTGATGTTTCTTGTACATTAAGAATGTTAGGCAGATATCAAGAAGATCCAGGAGAACAACATTGGTATGCTTTTAAGGTTATCCTTAAGTATTAGAGGAGAACTAAGGATATATTCATGGTGTATAGAGGAGATGAGGAGCATGTCATTAGGGGTTATACTAATGCTAGTTTTCAAAAAGATCATAATGACCTGAAGTTTCAATCGGGATATGTTTTTTGTCTCAACAGAGGAGTTGTAAGCTGGAAGAGCTCAAAGTAGCTAGTTGTCACTAATTCTACAATGAAGTATGAGTATATAACGACTTATGATGTAGCCAAGGAATCTATTTGGATATGAAACTTTGTCCAGGATCCTGATGTGGTAGCTATCAGTAAATATCATATCACATTCTATTGTGATAATGCTATAGTAGTAACTCTTACAAAAGAACCAAGGTCACACCAATAGACAAAGCACATACACCAGAAGTGTCACCTATTGAGGGATTTTTATGTCATAGGAGAAGTTGCAGTAAAAATATTTCTCGTAGAAGAAAATGTGGTGGTCCCCTTGACTAAAGGCCTATCTCAGTGGAAATAAGAGTATCATGTGAGAGCTAGCGGACTAATGGTTGTTAGCGGTTGGCTCTAGTGCAAGTGGGAGTTTGTTGGAGTTCGTTCCCTAGAACCAAATTCTATATATTTTATGATAACCTGTATTCATAGTTTTGAATATTAATAAACTCCTTATCACATCATGATTGTTCTTCTATGTGATATAGTATGTGATAATGTCCTAAAAGAATTTTTCGCACTAAAAGGTTATAGCAGTTCCCCACTATGATGAGAACCCATAGGTGACATGACAGTATCCTTAAATATATGTTCTATAGTCAAGTGATATCATTTGAGGGACATAAATGATACAGTCTATCGAGGGTAGAAATTCATAGGACTTTGAGGCACCTTCTCATAGTGTACGCCCTTGGTAATATCACTACTAAAAATATGGTCTTTATCAGCGCTAGTAAAGGGAATTATCAGTGCTAGAAAAGCATTATTAATCGAGACGAAGATAAAGGGGGGTCGCTTTTATTAGCACTCCGAAAAGTGCTGATAAAGGCCACTTTTATCAGTGCTAAAAAAAGCACTGATAAAGGCCACTTTTATCAGTGCTAAAAAAAGCACTGATAAAAGGTGTCTTTTATCAACGCTAAAAAAGAGCTGATAAAAAGGTCCTTTATTGGTGTTTTTTTAGCGCTGATAAAAGACCCCTTTTATCATCATTTTTTAAGCACTTATAAAATTAAAAAAAAAAGAATATATAATGTGGGGGGGGGGGATTTTAACAGCGCTTGACCCCCCCCCCCCCCCCTTATCAACACTAGGTAGAGCCCCCTCCCTCTCACTACACACTACCCTTGTCCGCACAACCCCCTCCCACTTGCCTGCGCGCCTTTGCTTCCACCAGAACTCGAACCCAAGACCTCCCCTCTTGCACGCCTACACCTTTACCACTAAGCCATTTAGTTTTTTTCTTCATTTAATGATATATCTATTTATTTATTTATATATATTTATATTTATTTGTATATTAATATAGATTCATATTAATATAAATATATTTAGTTATATTAATACATATATATTTATTCATATATTAATATATATTTATTTATTCTTATATTAATATATATTTATATCTATTTATAAATATATTTATTTATTTATTTAGTTATAATTTTTTATCCGTATATTTATTTGTATATTAATATATATTTATAAGATTCGTTTTAAATACATTTACAAAATATGTTTTTTATGTGTGTTTATAAATAAATAAATACATACATACATACATATATACAAAACACACACATATATATGTGTGTCTGAAAAGCCATAGAATATTAAAACGACCATAACTTCTAATCCAAAAGTCTGTTTCAACTCCATAACCATTAAAATCGAAGAACATGAAACAATCTTCGATATGATATGTGGTAAAAGTCTAATGGAAATATGGATCATAAGTTATAGCTATTTGAATGTTAAAAAATCAAGGTATCCCGACTAAAAACTCAGTTTTTGAGGCCTTCTGGGCCTTTTTGGCCTCGAAAAATGTAACAAAAGGTTCCCTTGGATCACTAGCACATAGAGCTCATCTCAGGATTTGATTTTATATGTTTTAGAGCTCAAACAGACACCCAGATCAAAAGTTATGGTCGTTTGAAGTTTGAGTTACATTTTCAACTTATTTTAGATCTCTTTTTTTTGATTTTTTGTGTCTTCAAATTGTTATTAAATGATTATTAGTTGATGATAATTAGAAAACTATTAATTAATAATATTTTTAAAATATTTTAAATCCATTTTCACTAAATTTCTTATATATTAAATGTAATAGTCTATGTATACTTATCTAAAACATATTTAAAAAATATATATTATATTTATATCAATAAAAATATACTTATATATCAATATATTATTTTTCATGAATATACACTTTATCAGTGCTAGGAAAGAGCGCTGATAAAGCCCCCCTTTTATCAGCGCTACTAAAAAAACACTGATAAAGGGTCACTTTTAATAGTGCTTTTTTAGCGCTGTTAAAAGTTCCCTTTATCAGGGCTTTTTTTTAGCACTCATAAAGGCACCCCCTTTATCAGTGCTTTTTTTAGCGTTGATAAAGGGTGACACTACAGAAACCAAGTTTTGTGGTAGTGTATCCAGTGCATGATATTATGAGAATGAGACCCGTCAATATAAAATCCACATTTATATGTGTCATTGGATGTTATTATCTGCATATGTGTGTATTAATCCTTAGACATTAATATTATTAGTAATGAGTGTTATAAGTCACATACTTTGATGTATTAATGAAAACCATGATGACGTATGTTTGCGGTGAGGTATGATACGTTGAGTGCAACATGAGTAATATTTCATTAACGAATAACGCGAGAAAGAATTTTTCCCTTCAATTATTTAACAGAAGTTTGTATCTCAAACCCTTTGATGGAAATGATATAACTTAAATAAATCCATGTTCATGGTGTTCTATAGGCAAGTTTGATTTTCAAAAAGTCAAAGAAAGGTACATCGAACACATGGGTTGATGACACCAATATGCAACCTACTTAATTGGAGATATCATGATAAAGTGAATATATTACACAGTGAGCATATGTATGAGCTATTATGTCATTGTGGCATTAAATTATTTCTCTATGGGTATCTTGGCATGTTGCACTGCTACAAAATAGGCCTTTAACAGTACTTAATTTTAGTAGCGCTAGCAAAAAACGCCGATAAAGGTGGATTTTATCGGTGTTTTTTTATCGCTAATAAAGGGTACCCTTTATCAATGCTTTTTTATCATTGATAAAGGGTAACTTTATCAGTGTTTTAATTTTAGCACTGATAAAGGATACCCTTTATTAGCACTTTATTTTTAGCACCCATAAAGGGATCCTTTATCAGGCCTTTTTAGTGTTGATAAAGGTCTAAAAAATAAAATAATTAAATACAAAAAATAAAAATGAGTTTTAAAAAAAATATTAAAAAATTTATTAATTAAATAATTATTGATAAAAATGAATAAATTGATTATATTATATATAAATTATAAATACTAATAAATAGTATATATTAAATATATAGATATATGTAAAATTAAAATCAAATAAATAAAAAATAAAAATAAGTAAATTGATAAAAATATTAAACATTTTATTAATTAAATAATTATTGATAATGTTAATAAATAGTATATATTAAATATATATATATATATGAATGTATGTAAATATGATTTATATAATACAAAATATTTATGCTTTACATTAAATAGTAATATATTTAGTGAATAATGGTTCATAATTAAAAATTAATATGAATTAAAAATACTAACTAATTGCATCGAGTAATTGACATAATTTAATGTTATTTGATTTTTCAATTTAACATAGATCAAACGTGTGTTATATTGATTTCGCATACATATACGTAAATAATTCATTTTTATAAACACATACACACAAATATTTACACAATTAATGAAATCTTATATAGAAACACATACACCTAATATTTATGTAATTTATTTAAATTTTAGTATTCATTTTAGAATTTAATTATAACATGACACATTTAATATATTATGTTTTGAATCGGTAAATTTTATTTATTTACTATTAATATTATTAAAGTTAGGTATTATTTATTCATTTTTAATATGTTTTATTTTTTTTTTGGGAATTTAATCAATTTCTATTATTTATTTTATATTTATTTATTTATTTTGCTTTAATATTTTCAATATGTATTCATCTTTATCTCAATATATATCCATGTTTTTTAATAATTTATATTTAATTAATAAAACTTATCATTTTTTCAATATTGTTAGTGTATTCATTTTAAATCATTCAATTTCATTTTTAACATGCATGCAATTAAGATTAAATATTCATTAATAATGTTAAAATTATATTTGTAAAAAAATATTTATAATTGTATATTTATTATATTTATACATTTATAATTATAAATAAATAAATATTATTTTTAAAAAAAGTAATTTTATAATTATAAATAAATCATTATATCTATAATGATATAAATATTATTTTTTTGAAAAGAATTTATATAATTATATATTTAAATAATTATAAAATTATAAGAAATATATTTAAATAAAGAATATATTTAATATATTTATATATATATATATATTTATTTATTAAATATATATAATTATATAAATATATTCATAAATTTTTTATTTTTAATTATAATTATAAATATTTTATCAGCGTTTATTAACTTAGCACTGATAAAAGGGGGTTTTATCAGCGCTTTTTTGAAAGCACTGATAAAGGTGTCCCGATCTATTTTAAGAACCGTAACCATCGCAAACCTATTCGTGATATCTGAATCTCTCTGCAGAAGCCACCAACTATCATTGCTTCACATTGTCATATCCAAGCTTGAATCTAGACTAGAATTAAGGTTCCAACTATTCCAAGCCTCGAACGATTCAAGGGTCGAACGAAACCAAGGCTCAAATGAAATCCAAGTTTTTTAATATATTTACTTTCCCTCGGTTATCCATTGAACCTTCCTAGCCACATTTGTGTATCCAAACAACTCCAATTGCACTATCCTATATTCAAATAGCCCAAAATTCACTATTTTTTAGATATATTGAAGTATCGTCTTATCCGATAGCATGTGGCTCTAATTGGGACAACATTGGTATTATGCAACTTGAAATATATCAAACCTAATGTTGGGTCATGTTGTTTTGAGTTATAATGGGATCACAATACCTATATTCCATGGCATCTACCTCTTTACAATTGTCATCTTTTGAAAGATTCATCCATATAATGGTCAGCATTGTCATTGGTTTGTAATATTCCATTTCAAATCACTTGGGAACCACTTTTTCATATTTTGATTAAGAAATTAATGTGCTATGATTTCCTTGATTCACTTATAAACCAAGGAGAATGTTTAACTCCCCAATCATAGACATCTCAATATCGTACCTTATATGATCCACAAAAAAAATTGCATTGTGCTTTGTCCAATCCTCAAATATTATGTCTTTGACATATATGAGTATCAACATCCTTTGATCATTCTCCTTCTTGATGTATAGGTTGTGATCAACTCTACCTCTCTAAAAATAAAGATTTCTTAGGTATTGATCCAACCTTAAATACCAGGTCCTCAGTGATTTCTTTATCTCATACAAAGAATTATTTAACTGGAACACCTTTCTCTCATTTTTATCCATAACAAGACCATCCAGTTTCTCAATGTATACTCCCCCCTAAGAACTCCATTGAGGAACATAGATTTGACATCCATTTGGTATACTTTTAACTATATTCTCACTGAAATAAATGAGAAAATTTAAATAGTTTCCAACTGGGCTATGAGAGTAAATTTATCATAAATATAAATAACTTTGATCCAGGAATTCCCCTTAAACACTATCCATTCTTTATTTTGAGATACTTTTCTATATTCAATGACTTTATTATAGAACACCCACTTGGTTCTGATAACATTTATATCTTCTAGCCTTGGAATAATTTCCCATGTCAAATTGTTCTGATAAAATTTCTATCCAAATGATTTATGATCTACTTGGGAAAAAATTAGGTTTTTTGTTGATTCTTACTCCTTCGATTTTTCACCTAAATTTTGTGATCACCAATGACATTTTATTCATTTATTTTAGACTTTCTTGTATTTCTTACAGTACAACTGTCATCCTCATCAACTTCATCCCCCGAATAATTATTATTGCAATTTGTTACTTGAGACTCATTCCTAATCTCTTTTATGTTGCTTGTACTACTCTGAGAATTAGTCATCCCATGAATAACTACTAAGTATTTCAAGAAACATAGGTGTATGTCCACAAGAGATGGAGAATGTGCATCAAACAACAAAATCCAATGATAAATGTCCATGAGATGAGTTGATGAGGATGATAGTTGTCTATAACTTTCACCTTTGAATGGATTCATAGGATAACACCTACCATAGTGGAGTGATTATTTTCTTAAATTTAATTATACATTTTCTTCAAAGCATACTGGAATTATTTGAAACAATCAAATGTTGGGTTTCCCTTATTATAATTATCTATAATTTTCACCTTTGATAATGAATATCTTATGTGTATTTATTTATTTATTGTAAAAAATGAATATTTTATGAACCTAATAGAATGGATATGAATCAAAAATGGATGTACATTAATCATTTTACAAAATAGTATGAAGATGGAGTTAAAGAGTTCATCAAGTTTTCAATAGAGCATGCATACGACCCTTCTCAAATCCTTTGTCTGCATTTATGTTGTTTTTATTCAAGAAAAATTAGTTTAGAAGAGTTGGAAGAAAATCTAATTTTTCAAGTAATATATCATAACTATAAATGGTGGACTAAACACAAGAAAAAACTGAAAGTGCATGCCAATTGGGATTATATTGCGGTTTATGAATCATTTGATATGAATACCAATGTAAATGATAATGGAGACCGCATGGAAGAAATGAAAATGAAATTTGAAGATGGCCTTCATGATTGTCCAAAGTTGTTTGAGAAGTTAAATAGTTGTTCTAATAGACCATTGTATATCATTTTTACTAAATACGCAACATTTTCAGCTGTATTGAAGTTATATAATTTGAAATATGGTAGTGGATGGAGTAACACCAGCTTTATAGAACTATTTCATCTCCTGAATGATATGCTACCAGAAGAATATAAACTACCATGTCAAACATATGGTGCTAAACAAATTCTACATTCAATGGGCATGATCTCTAAAAAATGCATGTTTGTCCAAATTATTTCATATTGTTTCGCAAGGACTACGAATCACTCATAAAATGTCCTAAGTGTAGCACAGATCAATACAAGAAAAATTAATCAAGTACTTTGAAATATGTATGGTACTTTCCTATCATTCCATGATTTATAAGACTATATGGTTGTTAGGAAACCATGAGACAATTGACATGGCATACAGATACAATAATTAAAGATGAAAGCCTACATCATCCAACAGATTCTCCTCAGTGGAATAAAATTGATTATGGGTATCCTGAATTTTGAAATGAGTCAAAAAACTTTCTTTTTGTGTAATCTACAAATGGAATAAATCCTTTTGGTGTACAGATTAGTACCCATAGTACATGGTACGTCATGTTGGTAAATTATAACTTACCTCCATGGTTATGCATGAAGCATAAATTCATTATATTTTTTCTACTAATATCTAGACCAAAGAAACTTGATAATGATATTGATGTTTATTTGGCTCCATTGATCAAATATTTGAAATTGATGTGGAATACAAGTGTCACAATGTATGATTCTCATAGAAGGGCAGAATTAAAATTGAGTTCCATGTTGTACAGAACGATAAATAACTTCCCAGCTTATGAAAATTTATTAGTATATAACATTAAAGGAATATTGGGGTGTCACATTTTTGAAAAATGCACACATTCAGTTTGGTTGAAAAATTCCTCAAAGACCTTGTTTTTAGGACATCAATTTTTTTTACCTCGATGACATAAATACTGATCCTGGATGACAACATTCAATGGGAATATCGAACAAGGTGAAACACCGACTCCAATAATGGGTGATCAACTATTCAATAAAGTAAAAGATATTGACATTGTTTTTAGTAAACCATTTTCAAAAAACCTTATGAAATCAGGTTAGAAGAAGAGATCAATTTTTTTTGAATTTTTGTATTAGAATTGTTTGTTTATCAGACATTTTATTGATGTCATGAATATAGAAAAAATGTATTTGATAGTGTTATTGGCATGTTACTAAATGTTTCTAGTAAAATGAAAGATGGTACCAAGGCAAGGTTGGACATGATTAGCATGGGGATAAGGGACGAGTTGGAACTAATGAAGGGTAAAGGGTTGATTTTTCTTCCTCCAGTAGCTTACACTCTATCCAGATAAGAAAAATTGAAATTTTATCTTTTCCTTAATAGTGTAAAAGTTCCATAGGGGTATTTATCAAATATCAAGAATGTCATGTTAATGAATAATTTGAAGTTACAGGAACTAAAACCACACGACTATCATATTTTGATGCAATATTTGATTCTTGTTGTGTGTTTTTTTGCATTATGTCTCAAAATTTATGGCATACATTAACCATACTTTGTTTCCTTTCAAAGCCATGTGCAGTAAAGTTATAGACCTGATAAAGTTTCCAATCATGAATAATAAGGTTACAGTCATATTATATAAATTAGAGATGTTTTTTCCACCACTATTATTTGATATAATGATCCACCTGATGGTTCACTTAGTTATAGAGGTTCAACTATGTGGTCCTATCCATTATAGATGGATGTACCCCATTGAATGGTATATGAAATTTTAAAAGGGTATCTCCATAATCAAATTCAGAAAAAAGGTTTTATTGCATAATGATATATTTTTGAAGAATCTATTGAATTATGTACTGATTACTTATCAGATGTTGACAACATCAGTCTCCCAAAATCTTGTCACATCAGATGCCTTATGGGAGAAGGGATTTCTGGAAGATATTTTGTCACAATTACCTTGATATAGCGAGAATAAGTGAACCTTTTCATTTTATATAATAGTGAATATGTTGATCCATACATTTAAGACCACAAATAAATTCTTAGAGATTTGAATTCATTAAGGGCAGAAGGATGGATATAAAATACACATAATCAACAGTTTATAGGATGGTTCTAAGATCAAATTTATAAGGAGTTATCTAAAAATATGAATTCAATTACTGAATGACTTCAATGGATAGCTAGGGGACTGAATGAAAATGTTATATCTTACATTGTTTTTGTAATCAGTGGTTATATGTTTTATACAAAAGAACACAATGACTGTAGTATGATGCAAAATAATGGTGTTACACTTGTGGAGGAAATGATGCACATATCTGTTTTTAATGATAGAAATATAATTTATGAAAATATTTCATATTTTGGCATTATTGAACAAATATACGAGTTGGATTATACAACATTTCAAGTGTTGATTTTCCATTGCAAATGGGTTAACAATATGAGTGTAGTGAAAGTTGATGAAATGGGCTTTATGAAGGTGATTTTTAATGTGGAAGGGGAAAAAGATGATATGTTCATAATGGAATCAAAATTAGTGCAAGTATTTTATGTCTTAGATCCACCAAACAATAATTGGTCGATTGTCCTGCTGGCAATTAAAACAAATGTTGGGTCAGATGAAAATTCAATCGAGGATGAAGCTTTCATTGGGAGATCACAATTAGTTAATGTCAGTCCCAATGTAGATAATGTATTTTACATTATAAGGGACCACAAAGAGGGGTTTGGATTCTTAATAGAAGAACTAAATCCCTAAAATCTTTTAAAAAAAGAAATATATTTCAATGAGAGGGTAAAAGTTTTTTTAATATACTATGTTTATCCTTATAATATTATATGTTATCTACTACATTAACATAATCTAAATTAAATGTTTGACTAATCATGCAGACAATGTCTTCTACACATGATGATGTTCTAAATTCCTTAGAAGAATAGAATCTAATGAAGGAAACTCTTTGGGAAGATGTAAAGGTAATGTTACAATATACTTTCTCTATTTTACCAAAAAAATTATATAATGAAGTGTTAATTTAATTATCATTATTCATTGTAGATTTATTTTATTTTAGAATATTTTTGTCCATATTTCATGATTTTATACACCAAAACTTCCACAAACTTCTTCTCACTCAAAACCTTTTCACCCCTATAGTGTTAATATTTATCACTTTCTTTTAAGTTCCCTCCACTACCTTTGCAGGTTCAGCAACGACGCTGCCTCTTCTCAATCATAGATTTAATCTTTATATTTGTATAGTAAAATAATTTTCTATAAAATTAATGTATTTTTTCATATTTATTTTTAATTTATTTATTTTTAGTATTACTCACATAAGAATTTTTTTTCTTATACAGGTAGATTATTTTATTCGAGTTGGTGTGGTATGTCCATATTTCATGTCTTTCTGCACCAAAACTTCCATAGACTTCTTCTCCCTCAAATTTTTTTCACTCATGCAGTGTTTACATTTATTACTACCCTTCAAGTTCCCTCCACTACTTAATCACAGAGGTAACCTTGATGTTTCCATGGTAAAATCATTGTCCATAGAATTAATTTATTATTTCATATTTATGTTTAATTTATTTCTTTTTAGTATTACTCATAAAATAATTGTTTTCTTATACAAGTTAATTATTTTATTCGAGTTGGGGTGGTTTGTTTGAATCTTCTCATGATCATGATATATTGTACTTTGATCCTACAAATGAGATAATGAAAACAAGGAAATGTATCAAGAATACATAAAACCATCATGAAAAGGTGAATTCCAACTACTTATTTAATTAATTTTGTAATCATTTTATCAATTATTTGTAAGTTTATTTACTTGTCATCTTTATCTAATACTTATTTAGTTTTTTCATAGATCTTTTGAGAAGTCATATTTTTCTTTCAACTATTTTCATTAAGGCACAAAAAAGATAAAATGTTTCTTTCTGCCAATGTTACCACACTTTCCATTATCTTTCTTTGTCAATCTACCAACATTGCATATTAAGTCGATGTTCTTAGATTAAAAATCTTTCTTGTTTAAATCCAGAAGAGTTTAGTAATATCATGTTCCCATTAAGTGACTTATCATGATATAATGGGAACTTGAGCTTACTCTAATCTTCCAACTTTCAATAATGAGAAAGGTTTTTCAGCTAAGAACATCAAGTCAATATGCAGTGTTGGAAGTTTGATAAAGAAAATTAATTGAAGTCCTAGTAACATTGAAAATTAGGATTATTTTGAGACTTTGAGACATATAGGAATATATTGTATCTCAATCTGACACACGGTGTGACCGGTATGACTCCAAGTGCTTCTTTCTATTTAAAATTAACATTAATTTTAGTAAAAAAGACAACTGACATACTCAAAATTGAAAAAAAAAATTATATTGTTTTAATACTTTAATGCAACAATCCATAAGTATTTTGGGATGTGTAGGAATCAATATCATCTCAATCTTATATACAATGTGTCCGGTATGACTCAAAGTGTCCGTTATCAGTTTAAAATCGACATTTTACTTCAAAAAGTGTCACTCACTGAAAACTGAGAAAATGCACTCAAATTTTATTGATAATTTAGTACATTGATTCATAAATTATTTTTGACATGTATGAATTATTATCATATCAAACCGATACACGATGTGATCAATATGAGTCAAAGTGTGTGTTTCAAGTTTAAAATGACATTTTAGTAAAAATGACAAGTGACGTACTAAAAATTGAGAACACACATTTTTATTATTTTTATACTTTAAGAAAATGATTCATAAATCATTTAGGACATATAGGAATTAGTTTCACCCCATTCTGGTGCACAATATGACTGGTATGACTCTAAGTGTGTCTTTATTTAAAATTGACATCAATTTTAGTAAAAAGAATGACTAACCTACTCAAAACTGAGTAAATGTATTTGGATTGTTTTGATACTTTATAAAAATGATTTATAAGTCGTTTGAGATGTGTAGGATTCAGCCTCACCTCAATATGATGCATGGTGTGTCCGGTATGACTCCAAGTGCATCTTTTTATTTAAAATTGACATCAATTTTAGTAAAAAGAATAGCTGACCTACTCAAAAACAAGAAAACACATTCATTTTTTTATATTCTTTAATAAAAAAATTAGTAAGTCATTTTTTATGTGTAGAAATCAATCTCACCTCAATCTAATACACGATGTACTCGATATGACTCAATGCATCTGTTATTAGTTTAAAATCGTCATTTTAGTTAAAAAAGTGTCACTCATCAAAAATCGAGAAAAAACTCTCAAATTTTCTTGATAATTTAGAAAATAAATTCATAATTTATTTTTTACGTATATAAATTGTTCTCACATCAAAATGATACACAATGCGATCAGTATGAGTCAAAGTACATTTTTCAAGTTTAAAATGACATTTTAGTAAAAAAGAAAAGTGACATACTCAAAACCAAGAAAAATCATTTAGATTATTTTTATACTTTTTGAGACTCATCCATAAGTCATTTAGGACATGTAGGAATTAGTATCACCTCAATATGACGCACAGTGTGACCGGTATGACTCTAAGTTCATCTTTATTTAAAATTGACATCAATTTTAGTAAAAGGGACAACCGACTTGCTCAAAACCAAGAAAATTCATTTGTATTGTTTTGGTGCTTTAAATAAATGATACATAATTCATTTTTTGATGAGTAGGAATTAGACTCACCACAATTTGATACATGATGTTCCCGGTATGACTCAAAGTGTCCGTTATCAGTTTAAAATTGACATTTTAGTTTAAAAAGTGTCACTTACTAGAAACTGATCAAACACACTCATATTTTCTTGATAATTTATGAAAATGATTCATCAGTCATTTTGATGTGTAGGTTTATATCTCATGTCAAACCAATGCATTATGTGATTGGTATGAGTCAAAATGTGTGTTACTAGTTTAAAATGACATTTTACTAAAAAGACAATTGACATAATAAAAACTGAGAAAATGAATTCATATTATTTTGATACTTTAGAAAAATTATTCATAAGTCATTTGAGATGTGTATGAATTAACCACACCTCAGTCTGACGCACAGTGTGATCGATATGACTCAAAGTGAACCTTTTTATTTAAAATTGATATCAATTTTAATAAAAAGGACAACTGACCCACTCAAAACTGATTAAAAAACATTCTAATTTTTTAGATACTTTAGTAAAATGATCCATAAGTCATTTGTGATGTGTATGAGTCATTAACACCTCAATCTGATACATGATGTGCCTGGTATGACTCAATGTGTCTGTTATCAGTTTAAATTCAACATTTTAGTTCAAAAAGTGTCACTCACTGAAAACCAAGAAAATACGCTTGGATTTTCTTGATAATTTAGGAAAATGATTCATAAGTCATTTTTGATGTGTAGAAATTGGTATCACATCAAACCGATATATGATGTGACCAATATGAGTCAAAGTGCATGTTTCTAGTTTAAAATGACATTTTAGTAAAAAAGACACACTACTGGAAATGAAGCCTTTACCAATGGTTCCAAATTGTTGGTAAAGGATGGATAACCGTTGGTATAATATATACCAATGGTTATCCAAATCGTAGGGAAGTAAGTCGTAGGGAAACACATATGCCAACGGTTTCTGGAAAACCGTTGGTATATGTTAGGAAATCACCATTATATCAACAATTATGTCAAACCGTTGGTATAACCTTTCACCAATGGTTTAAAACTATTGGTAAACTTTCTATTACAATGGTTTCAAACCGTTGGAATATAGTTCTGTATAGCCTTTTACCAATGTTTTACACAAACCATTGGTAAAAGGCTGGACATTTCACTATATCCCAACAGTTTGTAAACCGTTGGGAAAGTGTTTTTACCAATGGTTCTCTAGAACCATTGGTATAAAACACATTCAAAGCCCTATGACAACAGTTTACAACCGTTGGAATAGGCTTTTTTGTGCAATTCTGAAGAACCTTTGTGGTGTTTTAACAAAGTTTTTTATTTTTTGACAACTAATCTTTTTGTTGAAGAATGTTTTTGAGTTATAGAAAGTTGAAGTTGCTGGTTGCTGAAGATTTTTTTCAAGAAGATTATGTTGAAGAATAAGAAGTCAGAAGTTAAGAAAGTGTCTCAAACTTTCTAAAATAAAATCAGATGATGCTTTTCTGATCTTAGAGTTCTCACACATCATGAAAAGTTTTATGATAAAAGATTTTGAAGAAATGGTGAAGAGGATTGACGTTTTTCACTAAGCAAAATTCTGAGGAAATTCGGAACATGTTTTCTGAAATTGTTTCCTGAACCAGAAGTTCGGAGTCCATTTCCTGATCCAGAAATTCGGAGTCTACTTCTTGATCCAGAAATTCGAAGTCTACTTCCTATGCCAGAAATTCAGAATCTACTTCTTGAGCCAGAATTTCAGAATCTACTTCCTGATCCAGAAATTCAGAGTCTACTTCCTGAGCTAGAAATTCGGAGTCTACCTCCTGAGCCAGAAATTCAGAGTCTACTTCATGAGCTAGAAATTCAGAGTCTACTTCCTGAGCCAGAAATTCGGAGTCTACTTCCCGAGCCAGAAATTTGGAGTCTACTTCCCAAGCCAAAAATTCGGAGTCTACTTCCTGAGCCAGAAATTTGGAGTCTACTTCCTGAGCCAGAAATTTGGAATCTACTTCCTGAGCCAGAATTTCGGAATCTACTTCCTGAGCCAGAATTTAAGAGTCTACTTCCTGAACCTGAAGTTTGGAGTCTGTTTCATGAACCTGAAGTTCAGAGTCTATTTCCTGAACCAGATTTCAGAACTATGATCCAGCTTTATCATTTTGAGAAAGATATGAAGAGTTCAAGAAAACCTGAATTTCAACTTTGCATAAATCTCGGAGAAATTTAAGGAGATTTGGAGAATTCAAAGATTGAATATTAAATACGAGAGATTTGCGGAGTTTTTGAGATTTGAGGAAGGGGAAATACTTTCAAGTTTCCCGCCTTTGTTTTCTGATTTTCCTATAAATATGTGCTCAGATCTTTTACTCAAATGTAACTTTTTACACACGCGATAAAGGTTTAGCACTGGAGAATTCAAAGTAAAAAATATTCTACCATTTTGAATAAGTTTTCTTGAGTGTTTGAGAAGAAGATAATCATAGTCATATTTCCTTGCTGAGAAGACCAGTTTCAGAAAATCGGAGTCAAGAAATCCGGATTGAATATTCAGAGTGGGAATTTGTGTGGAATCATTATTTCCTTGCTGAGAAGATCGGTTTCAGAAAATCGGATTCAAGAAATCTGAATTGAAGATTCGGAGTGGTTATTTGTGGAGCAGCTTAACAAAGTTCTTATTCTTGTGTTTGGCTCATTTGTTCTTCAAGAAAACATTGTAAACTGACAGGAGTTAGTATAATAATTCCTATCGAGAGATAGAAGGTGTCCAATGGGAGTTGGCACAAGTTGTATTCACTTCTTCATTATAGTGGATTTTCATAGACCCACGGGAGTGGCTATGGCAAGGACGTAGGTTCTCTTATTGAGGCCGAACCTTGTAAATCTTGTGTGCCTTTCTTGATTTACCTTTCTTGCATGCTTGAGTTTCTTTCTAAAGGTTGATAAGGAAATACATCTTAACAGGTTTCAAGGGTTAAGTCTCTTAAAGTTTTGAAACTTATAAAAAGTCTAACAACTGATTCAACCTCCCCCCCCCTTCTCAGTTGTTATTCGATTCTTGGAACTTCAAGTGGTATCAGAGGGAGGTTCCCTTGTTTAATCCTTATCATGGAGAATATCAATTCTGTCAACAGTAGAGGAATTCCTACATTCGATGGCAAGAATTATTATGGATGAAAAAATAGGATGATTCCTTATCTCCTATCTCTTGGCCTTGAAGTTGTTGATGCTACTACTATTGGCTTTCCACCTATTGAGAAAAATGATCCTATGACATTTGCTGATAAGAGGAACATAGAAGTTAATGGAAAGGATATAAATGTTATTCTCATGTCCTTATCAAAAAATGTTTATCAGAAGTTGATGGGTCTCATAACATCAAAAAGCATGTGGGACAAGCTGGAAAGTGTTTTTGAAGGAAACACAAAAGTCAAGGAGGCCAAGCTACAAATCTGGCATAGTAAGTTTGAAGACATCAAGATGAGAGATGATGAAACAATTGATTAATACTTCACCAGAGTTAATGAAATTTTATGAAACATCAGGGGATTCAGAGAAGACTTTGAAGATTCTGCAATTGTGAAGAAACTTATGAGAAACTTTCCAGACATGTTTGATTCTAAAATTTAAGCTTTAGAAGATAAGGATGATTTATCTCTTGATGAACTGCATAACTTTCTTGTTTCTTATGAAATGATGAAAGCTCTAATCTTTAAGAAGAATATGAAATATGAAATGGCTTTTGAAGCCACGAGAAAGATGAAAATCTAAGATGATGATGAAGTTGATCCTTGCGAGTCCGTTGATAAGGAAGATGAAGAGTTGAATGAAAAAAATCATGTCTCTCATATCCAAGAAATATCAAAGAGGAATAGGAAAGTATGGAGGGAAACTTTCTCTCAAATTCTTTGAGTATGGTGGAATTGGACACTTTGAAATGAATTTCCCTAAGAAGAAAGTTAGAGAATATCAAGATTTTTCTAATGAGAATCCTTGATGGAATAAGTATAACAAGAATGAAAAAGAAGATAAGACTTCTAAAGAATTCAAGAAGAAGTTTTCTGGAAATAAAAGAAGTATGTTGAGAAAGAAGGTTGAATCAGAATCATCTAAAAATGATTCCTCAGAATATGAAAGTAAAGAAAGATTCAGAACCTTCATTGAAAAAGTTGAGAAAACAAATGTTTCCTCAGAGAGTGAAGAAGGTGGTTAAGAATCTTACAGAGAATATCAGCTAAGATCCGAACTTCTTTCATGTCTTGAGAAAAACAAATCTCTCAAGAAAGAAATTTGTGTGATGAAGAAAAATAATTAAGAAGTTCATGATGGAAGTAAATATGTTACCAAGAAGGAAGACGAATACATTCAAGAAATTTTAAGTTACAAACTTAGAATTGTTGAATATGGAAAGATGATTGAAGATCTTATCAAGAAGCTGGAAACTAAAGAATAAGAGGTCAACAAGTTTCAATCAAAAGTTATTGAATCTGAAAATACCCTAAGGAAGATGAATGAAAACTTCCACAATGCCGAGACTTAAAAGATTGCTGAGAAGGCTTACCATGAGAATCAGGTGAAATATTCTCCTATCAAAAATAATGTTTTATCTGATTCTTCTAACATTTCAGGTTATAGAAAAAGTATTGGTAAAACTTGGGTGGAGAAAGGATGTGAGAAACCTATCAATACTAAAAAAGTATAAAACTCACTCAAAAGAAGATAAGGCCTACATCCTGAGTTTTCAAGAGCTGAAAGAAGTTATCAACCTCAACAAAGTTTATATAAATAAAGATCATTCTTTAATAGAAAATAAATATTTGAGGGAT
Organism: Viscum album; assembly: GCA_963277665.1. Lineage (NCBI taxonomy): Eukaryota > Viridiplantae > Streptophyta > Magnoliopsida > Santalales > Viscaceae > Viscum > Viscum album. The sequence goes on from OY728155.1 coordinate 1,916,810,048, forward strand.
ATTGCTGGTGTTGTGGAATTTATGGGCATAGATCTTATAATTGTTGGCACAATTTATCTCTTTCCATAAGAAGGTTTGAGCAAAGTGGAAGAAATAGTGAAAGAAGAATGAGTAACTTTCCGTACTCACAAAATGTTGAAAATGTGAATTCTCAATATGTCAGAAACATTCCAACAAAGAATCAATTTGAATGTTTGGAAGAAGTTTGTGGAAGATGTGATCAGTCTGGTCATTATACCGAACGATGTATGACTCTCCTTCTAGAACAAGTTTCCTATGATATGAAAGAAAATAAAGCTGAAAATAAGGAGGTTAATGAAAGAGCTTTTGTTGTTGAGACATATTTGAAAGAAAGTAAGAGGAATAAACCATGGATTTTTCATAGTGGTTGTTCCTCACACATGACAGGTGATATAAAAATCTTGGATCATGTTGAAAGTCATGATGGAGGAGCGGTTACTTTCGGTAATGATAGTTCCTTAAAAATTAAGGGAATCGAAACGGCAGAGATTAAACTAGAGAAACTGAAATATAAGGAAGTATTGCTTGTTGATGGGCTAAAACATGACTTACTTAGTGTAAGTCAACTTTGTGATGATGGAAAAGAAGTTATCTTTAGGAAGGATTCTTGTGTCATCAAAAGTGTGAAAAATGGAAAAGTTATTTCAAAATGAGAAAGAACTAGTGGGAATCTCATTCAAATTAGAGAATCCAATAACTCTTGTTATTTGAGTGTTGAAGATGAAAACAAGTTGTGGAACCGAAGACTTGGCCACCTTGGTCAGAAGAACATGAGTAATATTTCTAAAGTTGATGCTGTTTGAAATTTTCCAGAACTGAAAAGAAGAGATGAAGATGTTTTTATTACTTTCCAGAAAGGAAAGATGACTAACAAAAGTCATAAAAGAGTTGAGATTCAATATTACAAACCACTTGAGCTTATTCATTCCGATCTATGTGGTTCGATGAGACATCAATCAACAAAAGGAGATTTATACTTTATTGCCTTTATTTATGATTTCACTCATATGACAAACATCATGTTTATGAAGCATAAGTCAGAGGCTATTAAAATGTTTAAATTCTTCAGAAGAGATGTTGAGAAAGAATTAGGAGTTTCCATAAAGAAGTTGAGAAAAGACAATGGTACTGAATTCACAAGCAATGCTTTTGAAACTTATCATAGGAAGCATGGTATCAAACATTAGTATAGTGCTCCCTATACTCCACAACAAAATGGAGTAGTAGAAATGGAAAAAAGAAGCTTGGTGGAAATGGGAAGAAGTATGTTATCAGAATACAAACTTTCAAAATTATTTTGGAGAGAAGCTGTTAGCACTGTTGTACATGTTCAAAATAGATTCTTATTGAGACTAGAAACCAACATGAATCCTTTCGAGATGTGGTATAACAAAAAACCTTCTTTTAATTACTTCAAAGTTTTTGGAAGTCCATGATTGCTCAAAATCAAAAATCCGAACATAGTAAATTTTGATGAGAAAGCTAAAGAAGGAATATTTATGGGATATTCACTGAATGGAAGAAGTTACAAATGCTGGAACAAACGTTTACAGAAGTTTGTGGACTCATATGATTTGAAGGTAATTGAAAATACAAGTTCCTTCATAAAATATGTTAAGAATGCCGAGGAAGATAAATCATAGAATACCCTCCATAGTGAAACTAACTCATATGAGTCACATGGGGAAGAAAATGATGTTGGGAAAGGAAATGTGAGTTTTTCTACCTTACGAAAACATGTTGAATCTGAAAATATTATTGGGGATCGGAGTGCTCCAGTTCAGACAAGAAGGAAGTTAATATTAGAAAATCAGACTTCCCTTATCTCAAAAGTTGAACCAGAATCAGTTTCAGAATCTATTCAATATAAAGAATGGGTGGTTGCTATGAATAAAGAACTGGATTAGATTGAGAAGAATGAAACATGGGAACTTGTTCCAAGGCCAGAAAATAAAAATGTTATCGAAAACAGGTGGGTTTACAGAAATAAATTGAATGAGCATGGAGAAGTTACCAGAAACAAAGAAAGACTTGTGTATAAAGGATATTCACAAGTGGAAGGTGTGGATTTTGATGAAACCTTTTCCTCTGTTATAAGGTTGGAACTATTCAAATGTTTCTTGCAGTGGCTGCTCATCGGAATTACAAGGTTTATCAGATGGATGTAAAGTCATCTTTCTTAAATGGTGAGATTGATGAAGAAGTTTACATTGAACAACCATATGGTTTTTTACTTGATGAGGATGAAAACAAAGTTTTAAAATTGAAGAAAGCCTTGTATGGGATGAAACAAGATCCATGAGCATGGTATTAGAATCTTGAAAATTCTTTGATAAAGATTAACTTTTCTAAAGGAAAGGTTGATAGAAACTTGTATGTTAAAGATGTTGACTATGTAACTTTAATTGTAATCATTTATGTGGATGATATAATTTTTGCTGGAGATGAAGAAAGGGTTTGTGAAAATTTTGCTGAAGAGATGAAGAAAATTTTTGAAATGTCAATGTTGGGAGAATTAACTTTCTTCCTTTGATTACAAGTTCAACAACAAGAAAACTACATTTTCTTATCCCAAGAAAAGTATTCTAAGGAATTGTTAAAGAAGTTTGGGATGGAATAATCAAAGGAAGTTTCAACTCCTATCTCAGTGAGCACAAAGTTGAGAAAAGATGAGTTAGGGAATGGTGTGAATCAGAAAGACTTTCAAAAGTTGATAGGAAGTCTTCTTTATCTTACAGCTTCAAGGCCTGATATTGCTTATGTTGTGACTCTATGTTCCCGATATCAAATTAATCCAAAAGAATCACACATGTTGGCAGTTAAGAGGATCCTGAGATATGTTAAAGGAACAACTTCACATGGGTTATTATACAAGAGAAACAATGAGATGAATTTTCATGGTTATACTGATACTGATTGGGCTGGTGATTGTAATGATAGAAAATCAACATCAGGAGGAACATTTTTCTTAGGGGAATGTTGTGTGAGTTGGCACAAAAAGAAAAAAAGTTCAGTAACTTTAAGTACAGCTGAATCTGAATATGTTTCAGCTACTCAGGCTTGTACTCAAATGATGTGGATGAAAGTTCAGCTGGAAGATTTTAAAGTGAAAGTTTCTAAACCTTTGAAAATACTTTGTGATAATCAAAGTGCCATTTATCTTTCTAAGAATCTTGTTCAAAATTCAAGATCAAAGCATATTGATATAAAGTATCACATTTTAAAAGAGAAAGATGCTGCTGGAGAAGTCTTGCTGGAATATATCTCAACAAAGTATCAGATTGCTGATATTTTTACAAAAGCAATGTCAAAGGAAAGGTTTGTTGAACTGAGGTTACAACTCCATGTTCAGCCTCCTCCCATGAATTCCTAAAACTCATAAGGAAGTGTCCCCCATCGTGCTTTGGATTATGTTTTCAAAGGGGGAGAGTAAGTTTTCTTTTATATCTAAATTTGTGGTTATCATATAATGGGGGAGAGAGATAAAGAAAATGAGAGAGGAAGATAAAAGTGAGAAAGAGAAAGATAAATGTTGAGGGGGAGTTTGAGTAAGGTGAATTTTATCCTTATATGGCAACAAAATTTACTTGTCACCAAGGGATGGAAATCCTTCAAAAACATTACTTTATTCAGTAGTGTGGTGTCAGGACACTCTCTTTTTGAGAAAGGCTATGTTTTGGTAACGTTCAATAACTTGAGATGTGAAATTTTTTTAAGAGGTGAAAACTTGTTAACAATTGTTTCCAATAAATCCAAAGGGGGAGATTGAAGAACCTTTGTGGTTTTTTAACAAATTTTTGTATTTGTTGACAACTAATCTTTTTGTTGAAGAATGTTTTTGAGTTACAGAAAGTTGAAGTTGCTGGTTGTTGAAGATTTTCTTAAAGAAGATTATGTTGAAGAATAAGAAGTCAGAAGTTAAGAAAGTGTCTCAAACTTTCTAAAACAAAATCAGATGATGCTTTTATGATCTTAGAGTTCTCACACATCATAAAAAGTTTCATGATAAAAGCTGTTGAAGAAATAGTGAATAAGATTGATGTTTTTCACTAAGAAAAATTTTGAGGAAATTCAGAACCTGTTTTCTGAACCTGTTTCCTAAACCTAAAGTTCGAAGTCCATTTCCTGATCCAGAAATTCGGTGTCTACTTCCTGAGCCAGAAATTCAGAGTCTACTTCCTGTGCAAAAAATTCAGAATCTACTTCCTAAGCCAGAATTTCGGAATCTACTTCCTGAGCCAGAAATTCGGAGTCTACTTCCTGAGCCAGAAATTCAGAGTCTACTTCCTGAGCCAGAAATTCAGAGTATACTTCCTGAGCCATAAATTCAGAGTCTACTTCCTGAGCTAGAAATTCGGAGTCTACTTCCTAAGTCAAAAATTTGTAATCTACTTCTTGAGCTAGAATTTTGGAATCTACTTCCTAAGACAGAATTTCAGAGTCTACTTCCTGAACCTAAAGTTCGGAGTCTATTTCCTAAACCTGAAGTTCAGAGTTTGTTTCCTGAACCAGATTTCAGAACCATGATCCAGCTTTATCATTCCGAGAAAGATATGAAGAGTTCAAGAAAACCCGAATTTCAACTTTGAATAAATCTCGGAGAAATTTAAGAAGATTTTAAGAAGTCAAAGATTAAAGATTAAATACGAGATATTTGCGGAGTTTTTTAGATTTGAGGAAGCGGGAAAGATTTTCAAGTTTCCTGCCTTTGTTTTCTGAGTTGCCTATAAATATGTCCTCATATCATTCACTCAAATGTAACTTTTTACACATGCGGAAAAGGTGGAGTGCTGGAGAATTCAAAGTAAAAATCTTCTACCATTTTGAAGAAGTTTTCTTTAGTGTTTGAGAAGAAGAGAATCAGAGTCATATTTCCTTGTTGAGAAGACCGATTTCAGAAAATCAGAGTCAAGAAATCCGGATTGAATATTCAGAGTGGGCATTTGTGTGGAACCATTATTTCCTCACTGAGAAGACCGGTTTCAGAAAATCAGATTCAAGAAATCCGGATTGAAGATTCGGAGTGGGTATTTGTAGAGCAACTTAACAAAGTTCTTATTCTTGTGTTTGGCACATTTTTTCTTCAAGAAAACATTGTAAACTGACGAGAGTCAGTATAATCATTCCTATCAGGAGATAGAAGGTGTCCAACAGGAGTTGGCACAAGTTGTATTCACTTCTTCATTATAGTGGATTTTCATAGACCCATGGGAGAGGCTATGGAAAGGATGTAGGTTCTCTTATTGAGGCCGAACCTTGTAAATCTTGTGTACCTTTCTTGATTTACCTTTCTTGCATGCTTGAGTTTCTTGCTAAAGGTTGATAAGGAAATAAATATTAACAGGTTACAAGGGTTAAGTCTCTTAAAGTTTTGAAACTTATAAAAAGTCTAACAACTGATTCAACCCCCCCCCCCCCTTATTAGTTTTTATTTGATCCTTGGAACTTCAAATTTAGGCAGCAGCCTACTGCAGGATGCCCTTTCATTTCCAGGTTCCCCCTTTTTGCATTTCTAGGTTCCCAACTCCAATTACCTGCAATAACCAACTATAACACATACATATACACAATTAATTCATATAGATTTAACACATAATGCACCCTACAACTATACACATACAGAATTAAAACATAATTCATAAGGTAATTATAAACATACATAATTGATTTAGAATTCAATTCAGAATTGAGATGATAATTACATGTGCAATCCAGAATTCAATTCATAATTGAATACTAAATTGAATACATACATAATTTAATTATCAATTATGAATACAATACATAAAAAATTGAATACATAATTATATGTGTTATACAAAATTAAGAATACATACAAAATTGCATTTTGTATAACACATACATGATTGAATTCAGAAATTAGAAGCTAATAACCCCAAAATAAGAAAATAGATAAATGACTTCAACCAAACACAAATATAATGTCCCATGGTTTGGGTTCGGTGTCTTTGAACTTAGTGGTGATGATAATGGGTGTGTATCAATGAACTTGTGTGACTTAGGGAATTTAGTTGTCCTTGGCATATTAAATGTCATGTGTTTTAGAATAGGGGTAGGAGTTCCTCACATGATAAGTGGATTGTGTGGGGTTGGACCATAGATCCTCGTGTCAAAGTATCAACACAATCCGAATACGTTTGGTTGGTTTTCTGTATGCTAGTTGTTTTCACTTAAATGTTGTCCATTTTAAACAAAAGACATACACTTTGAGTGATGTCGGCCACACCGTGCCTCGGATTGAGGCGAGGTTGACTCGTACACGTCACATATGACCCATGGATCATTTTCCTAAAGTATCAAGATAATTTGAATGTGTTTGGTCGGTTTTTTGTATGCCAGTTGTTGTTTTCACTTAAAATGTTGTTCATTTCAAATAAAAGTGAGACACTTTGAGTTGTACCAGCCACACCATGCCTCATATTTAGGTGGGGTTGACTCGTACGCGTCACAAATGACCCATGGATCATTTTTCCAAAGTATCAACACAATCTAAATATGTTTGGTCGGTTTTCCATATGCCAATTGTTGTTTTCACTTAAAATGTTTCAAATAAAAGTGAGACACTTTGAGTGGTACCAGCCACACCGTGCCTCGGATTGAGGTGGGGTTGACTCATACACATCAAAAATGACCCATGGATCCTTTTTCTAAATTATCAACACAATCCAAATACATTTGGTTAGTTTTTCGTATGCCAGTTGTTTTTACTTAAAAGGGTGTCCATTTTAAAGAAAAGAAAGACACTACGAGTGATACCGACCACACCATGCCTCATATTGTGGTGGGGTTAACTCATACATATCAAAAATGACTCATGTATCCTTGTTCTAAAGTATCAACACAATCTGAATGTGTTATGTCAGTTTTCCATATGTCAGTTGTTGTTTTTACTTAAAATGTTGTCCATTTCAAATAAAGGTGAGACACTTTGAGTGGTACCGGACACACCATGCCTCGGATTGAGGCGGGGTTGACTCTTACACATCAAAAATGACCCATGGATCCTTGTGCTAAATTATCAACACAATACGAATGCGTTAGGTCGGTTTTTTGTATGCCATTTGTTGTTTTTACTTAAAATGTTGTCCATTTCAAACAAAAGAAAGACACTTCGAGTGATATCGGACACATTGTGCCTCGTATTGAGGCAGGGTTGACTCGTACACATCACATATGACTTATGGATCTTTTTCCTAAAGTATCAATAGAATCCAAAAGCGTTAGTTCAGTTTTCTGTATGCCAGTTGTTGTTTTCACTTAAAATGTTGTCTATTTCAAATAAAAGTGAGACACTTTGAGTGGTACCGGGCACACTGTGCCTTTTATTGAGGTGGGGTTGACTCGTACATGTCTAAAATGACCCATGGATCATTTTGTTAAAGTATCAACACAATCTGAATACATTTGGTCAGTTTTTTGTATGCCAGTTTTTGTTTTCACTTAAAATTTTGTCCATTTCAAATAAAAGTGAGACACTTTGAGTGGTACCGGCCACACTGTTCCTCAGATTGAGGCAGGGTTGACTCATAAACATCAAAAATTACTCATGGATCCTTTTTATAAAGTATCAACATAATCCGAATAAGTTTGTCCAGTTTTCCATATGCCAATTGTTTTTACTTAAAAGGTTGTCCATTCTAAACAAAAGAAAAACACTACGAGTGATACTGGCCACATCGTGCCTCAGATTAAGGCAGGGTTGACTCATACACATCAAAAATGACCCATGTATCATTATACTAAATTATCAGCACAATTTGAATACGTTTGGTCGGTTTTCTGTATGCCATTTGTTGTTTTCACTTAAAATGTTGTCCATTTCAAATAAAAGTGAGACACTTTGAGTGGTACCGGACACATCATACCTAAAATTGAGGAGGGGTTGACTCTTACACATCAAAAATTACCCATGGATCCTTATTCTAAAGTATCAACATAATACAAATATGTTTGGTCGGTTTTATTTATGCCAGTTGTTTTTACTTAAAAGGGTGTCCATTTTAAACAAAAGAAAGACACTATGAGTGATACCAGCCACACCGTGCCTCGTATTGAGGTGGGGTTGACTCATACATGTCAAAAATGACCCATGGATCATTTTTCTAAAGTATCGACACAATCCGAATATGTTTGGTTAGTTTTCTGTATGCCAGTTGTTGTTTTCACTTAAAATGTTGTCCATTTCAAATAAAAGTGAGACACTTTAAGTGGTACCAGCCACACCATGCCTCATATTGAGGCGGGGTTGACTCGTACATTTCAAAAATGACCCATGGATCCTTTTTATAAAGTATCAACACAATCTGAATACGTTTGGTCAGTTTTCCGTATGCCAGTTGTTTTTACTTAAAGGGTGTCCATTTTAAACAAAAGAAAGACACTACGAGTGATACCGGCCACACCGTGCCTCGGATTGAAGCGGGGTTTACTCTTACACGTCAAAAATGACCCATAGATCATTTTAATAAAGTATCAATACAATACAAATATGTTTGGTTTATTTTCCGTATGTCAGTTGTTGTTTTCACTTAAAATGTTGTCCATTTCAAATAAAAGTGAGACACTTTGAGTGGTACTGGCCACACTGTGCCTCGAATTGAGGTGGGGTTGACTCGTACACATCAAAAATGAACCATGGATCCTTTTGATAAAGTATCAACACAATCTGAATATGTTTCGTTAGTTTTCCGTATGCCAGTTGTTGTTTTCTCTTAAGATGTTGTCCATTTCAAATAAAAGTGAGACACTTTGAGTGGTACCGGCCACACTGTGCCTCAGATTGAGGTGAGGTTGACTCGTACACATCAAAAATGACCCATAGATCCTTTTTCTAAAGTATAAACACAATACGAATACATTTGGTTGGTTTTCTGTATGACAGTTGTTGTTTTCACTTAAAATGTTGTCCATTTCAAATAAAGGTGAGACACTTTGAGTGGTATCGGCCACACCGTGCCTCAGATTGAGGCAGGGTTGAATCCTACATATCAAAAATGACCCATGGATCCTTGTTCTAAAGTATCAACACAATAAAAAGCTCCCAATATCTCTTAAGGGTGGATCTCCTTCGATCCTTGGGCGTTTTGAGTGCCTTCAAGTGCGGATTAAAGATCCGGGTGAGTCTAATCCTCTCCTTGATTCATCTTTTCAATTAGGGTTTGCACTCTTCTCTCATCTTCTTCTGAAGATATAAAAACCTATTTTCCATTGGGATTTATGGTGAATCTTGAAGAGAGCTTAGATTGGGATCTCAGACGCCGAATTAAGAGTGTGATTGTCTCTGAAATCAAGGTAGGTGGTCGGTGCTTGGTACTGAAGTAATAGTAATGGAATGTTAATTAGATTGGGATTTAGGGTGAATCTTGAAGAGAGCTTATGTAACACCCTGAGATTTTATGAAAAATATTATTTTTAATTTCATTGATGTCTTGTGTTGTACGCTACACCAAAAGGATCTTGCACTACACGCATCCCTGACTTGGCTTTCATTACACGCAATTGCGATCTTCCACAATAGTGTGTGTTGTACGCAATACCGAGTTTCACTAAACAACGATATGTTAGTAAAATATTATATAAACTAGCCATTATGAATAGTAATAACCACTTTTTGAAATTTTATTTTTCAAAATGGACTTTATTTTTGGATTCATAATATCAAAATTAGCCTAGGGTGAATTTTTGGTATTTTTCTGAAAACTTTCAATTTTTGATGAATAGTGAAAACACTGGGTTACTATTTAAAAACATACTATTTATTTAAATAATTATTTGTTTTATTTAAATTTATTTTAGGTCAAAATTAATACATAATACCTATATAAGTTCAATTTAATTCATTGGAGTCATTTTATAATAATTTTAGATATATAAAAATTTTATTGAACTTTTCACCATCTTTTACCCACCTCCTAGGAGAGTTTAAAAATTTACATAAAACTTAATTTTACCACTTCTATGAGTGGAATTTCGAAAATATGAGAGACACGGTTAATATCAAGGAGTAAAATTTGGTTCAATAAGATAAAAATAATTGTTGGTGAATAGTAACTTTTTACTTTTATTTACCACAGTTAAAAGTAAATAGGGTAATTAAGGGTAAAAATGATATTATTATTACCTTAACACAAGTTATAATTCTATTGGATAAGTTTAATTCGACCAAAAACAACCTTAGGAATAAAATATTACCCTTTAGGTACACTTGGATTAGATTAGGACACTTATTATTATTTTATTTAAAAAAGAGTTAAAATAGTTAAAATCATAGTTTAATAACTAAAAGATTTTTAATATAGGGTTATACATAAGATAAATTCTACTATAAATATTCATTAGAAATATAAAAATATTTCCTACATAATGATATTTTATTTATAATTTTTAGACATTAAATAATTTAATTTATTTATGACACAATGATGATGCAGTAATTACCTTATTAATGAAATATTAACATAATTGATGTTATAAATACCCAAATAAATGTAATTTGAGACTTTTTATGAATTAAATAAATTTTATAGGTTAATATGACATGTTATTATTGATTTAATTAACTTTTTTCTAACTAATAATTCTGTTATGATTTTCACAAAAATCAAGTACCAAATAGTGTCAAAATTGACATAAAATAGTTTTTAAAACAAATATTATATTATTAATTGTTATTTTATTCCTTAAAATATAAGGTTCGGCCAAATGACTTATATAAGGATATATATATTAATAATGAACCACTTGGGGTTCGTTTGGCTTGATATAGTAAGTTTATTAACCATATAGTGTAAGTAAACAAAAAGACACGGTAAAAGTTAAATTATTTAACATAGAGTTAAATCTAAATGATAAGGATAAAATAGTAACATAGACTTGTCTAAAACCTATTGTTTGAGAGTATTTCTACCCATACCCACCTTATATTCTAAATAATTCAATTTGGAGCTATTAAAAACCGAATATGACTTTATTATAAAATAATATTTCATGTTTTCCTAAGGTTCTCCTCTCCTCCCTTATAAAAAGAAAACCCCTTCCCTCTTCTCTTCACACCCTTTTGAGCCTTGAATCTCGGCCAACCCATGCAAATTCATCTTCTCAACCTATCTAGTTATATCATAGATGTTCTGGTCTTCCCAAAATACCAACTCTAGTGCCCTAAGAAGAAGTTTAAAGGAGGTGCGTCGAGGAAGAGGTAATCTCTTCTACCGAATCTTTCAAATTTCTTTCTTCTTCAACTTCTTCTTCTTTAGTTGTTTAATTATAAAGTAATAACATCAGTATCACTAATATACTGATATGTTATTATAAATATGAAACAACCTCATTTCACCTTCTATCCATCCTACATAAAATGAAATCACCGCGCGTGCGTACGTACGGAATACCGTCTCCACGCCGTGGTGTAATCTGTTTTTCCACCACCACCTTAATTGGATGGGTATAATGGTGTAAATAATAACTATATATTATTATTATAACATCATACTGATTCTATGATATTATATCATCCACTCCAATTCGATTCAATAAATATGGGTTAGATATCATCGCTCGTGCATACGTACGGATTACCGTCTCCACGACGCGATGAGATTCATTTTCCATGTTAACAATTCAAGAATGATTATAAAGTATATATAATAAGTAATCATGAAATATATGACATAATAATGCTACTTTATTTATGTATATATATATATATGTATGTCATCTACTTAATTCCATTCAAGTCAATAAGGAAAGGAAAACAGCGTTCATGCGTACGTACGGCCTACCGTCTCCATGAACGGTGTATTTCATTTCATTTACCTATCTATTATATATATATATACTGAATATATATGATATATAAATCATTATTTACATTCTGGAAGTAATTAAATCATGATATAAGTAATAATAATATCAAGAACATCAAGTCCAAACACGTACGATAAATAAAACGATTTTACCCAAAACGCTGCTTTAACATGGAACTTACAAAAGAACGGGTAATATAAAGTCATAAGTGAACCATATATGATATCATAACAATGAATATGATTCTGTAATAATTCAATGACATTATTTAAATCATTATACAGGAGGTTCGGATACGTACGAAGCATATTGGACCTAAGGTAAGGGATAACTATTCCAATCTCGTTCTTATCCGAGATTGTTATTCATAAGTATTTACTGGGGTTATTGTTATCATCCATGCCCTTGTTTTATAAAAATTTTATCATGTATTTTTAAATTACTTTTTACCCATTTTTGAATTTTACCACATGTTATAAAAGGAATCTTACTTTTGTTTACCACACGAGGAACTTTTTGACTTTTCCGACAAAAGTACGAGGAGAATGTTATTTTTAACTTATACGGTGTGAACGGATTTTTACGGTTTCATAACGCCTCATTTTCATGAATCTTACTATACAATATTGCATTATTATTTTCAACAAAACCCTTTTCTTTTAAAATTTCATGGCAATTTTTGAAAAGAAAATGATTTTGAAGAAGAAAGGATATTTTCCTCAAGAATTCATTTCAAGTGTTTTATCAAAACCATTTTCCATATAAGATGGAATTATTTCATATGTGTATGTTTCAAGTATAATTTCTCTATGATTTACATGGTTTCACTTTTCTTATGATGAAATTATATCCATTTGTTTTATATGGATTATGTTATGATGGAATGATGTTTATGAAACCCATTTTATTCTTTGGGTTATGATGAATGATTTATGTTTATTTTGTGGCACAAGTAAGAATGATTTCAATATGAGATGAGTGGGACCTATATCTCCCTCCAATGCATTGGGTAAAGATTTATATCTCATGAGATAGACATGGTTGGAACGGTAAGTTAATCTGGTTCAGTGTTACAGGACTGAAACGAGGAGTGAACTCGATTCAGAAAGGGACTTTGTCCACTAAGATGGTCTTGGAAGCAATACCTTGGCTAATATGGAAATCATAACATGTGATTAATGGTTTCCACAATTACATGTTTTATTCCCATGCTATTTTATCATGATTAATGTTTCTTTATGATCTATGCCTTACGTACTGCCATGTTTTATGTCATTGCTCAATATTTTGATGTTTAAACATTATGTTCATGTTTTTAAGTTCAAATGTATATGATTTGTTTTATTTTATCCATGATTACCCTTACTGAGCATTTGAGCTCACCCTTTATATGTTTTATTTTCCCCAGGATTTAAAGAAAGGTTTTAGGTAAGAAAACAAAAGGGAAAGATCTTTATGGGAGATGTTGAATATCTTTCACCACTATTAGAAGATTATGTTCCGAGTTTCCAAAGACACTAAACTATTACGGTCCTTGAGTGTTGGTTCTTATTATGTATAAAGTATTCCGCAAAAGTAATGTAATTTCCATTTATGTCAAGCTTTGGGTCTCTATGTCTTAGATTGGGCCCAGTGACCTTATGATGTAGTGATTGGTGTGATGATGTCGGTGATACACAGTTGCGTGAGGTACCCAGTGGAGGATGAGGATATATGTGGCGGGGGTTATGCATGGTAGGAGGAGGGTGGGGGTTGTCCAGGGTCTAGGAAGTAGGGGGAGTTGTCTGGGGTCCAGGAAGGAGGGTGAGGGGCTATCTGGGGGGTTGTCCGGGGTTCATGGAGGAGGGTGGGGGGGCTATCCGGGGGGCTATCTAGGGGGATGTCCGGGGGGTTGTCTGGGGTCCAAGGAGGAGGGTGGGGGGCTGTCCGGGGGGGAGGGGTTGTCCAGGGTCTAGGAAAGAGGGTGGGGAGGCTGTCTGGGGGGTTGTCCATGGGGTTATCTGGGGTCCAGGGAGGAGGGTGGGGGGGTTGTCCAGGGTCCAGGAAGGAGGGGGGTTGTCCAGGGTCCAGGGAGGAGGGTGGGAGGATATCTGGGGGCCATTGATGCTAATACGTATGGTTCTTCGGTAGCAAGAGTGTGATTCATATTAATTACTTGAAATCCACAATCATAAATAAATGTGTCATGTCTCTTCATCGAATCAAACCAATGGAATTTCATCATCGTGACTCATCTATGAGAGTAATAATCCAACATTATTATTTTTTCAACGACTCTATAATAACCCACATTTTCAAATTGCGGTATACTATCTGATGCACTGGCATAACAATCTTTTGTGGCAGTAACCATAACACCATCATGTTGTGTTCTCATGTTCTTTTCTCATTCAGTGATAATAAATTTGTACCCATTGATAACAATTGATTTACAGTCACAAACCATGGTATTAAGACCAAAAGCTAAAGCTCTTATTTCCTCAGAGACAGAGTCAGCAGGAAAACTCAATACCTACAATATAAATGAATATTAAACTTAATTAAATATTGATTTAATTATTTTAAACAGTAATATTTTACCTTCAATTTTAACCAAGCAGAAAACTCTTTGTTATGAAAAGTCTTCCTCCTTCTCAAAGATAAATAATGATGCTTTCTATTTATCATTGTTTTATGTTCCCTATAGATAAAAAATATGAATATTTTAACAAATATATATGTAAGATATACATATTCAATTTAGTTACTTGATGTAGTCATCGAACAAATCACAGTTGAACAAAATTGTGCGATGTGCCATCTCCCGCTCTTCAAGGCTTAATGTCTTCAATGTATATGATCCAGGAATTCCTCCTGTTTGAGGAAGTGATGGAAAAATGGGTTCAATTTTCTCATATTGTTCTTCTTCATTTCTCATTGGTCTGTTCATTCTTATAGTAATATCAAACAAATATGTTGAGTAGAAATCCATACATTCTTGATCTAAGTAACCGTTCATGATAGAACCTTCAGGATGAATCCTGTTTCGGACATAAGACTTTAATGTGTACATATTTCTTTTAGTTGGATACATCCAAAGAAAATAAACAAGTCCTCCGAGAATTATTTCAGTGGGAATATGAATATTCAGATGCATCATGCATGTGAAAAATGATGGAGGAAATATTTTCTCCAACTCACACAAAATTAATGGGGCATCTGTCAACATTTTTTTCAAAAAATACTTGGACAACTTCTTAGCAAAAAGATCTCTAAACAAATGGAACAACCGAATAACAGTCACCCTTAAATTATTGGACAAAATATGATGGATTGCTATTGGAATCAACTCATGCAGAAGAACGTGATAATCATGAGTCTTCAAATATTTTAACTTCAAATCTCTTCTGTTGACCTGTTTAGATATGTTGCTTGAATAGCCATCAAGAACTCTAATAGTCTCTAATACTTCCAGAAATTATTTTTTTCGTAGGTTTCATCACATAAGAAGCACATGGAACTTTCCATTTATTTTCACGGATACACACATGATAAAATTTTGGTCTGATTCCCCAATCCACCAAGTCACACCAAGACTGTAAATCATCTTTTGTATTTCCCTTAAAATTTAGAAGTATCGAAAGCAACATTTCATATATATTCTTTTCAATGTACATTACGTCTAAGCAATGACGTAAAAAATTGGTTGACCAATAAGTCAAATCAAAAAAGATACTCCTCTTCCTCCAATTGTAACAGGTTTCAGTGGAAACATTCTTTCTCTTTCCATATTTCATTTGACCCTTCCCGAATAAAAAACTGAAATATTTAAATTCATTAAGCACATCAGTTCCAGACATACGCTGAGGTGGATCATCGGTCTCTATGGTATTATCAAATCTTCGACAGTTATTTCTATATGGATGGTCCATTGGCAAGAATCATTGATATCCCATAAAACTGAAACTAAAGTGATGTTTCAGTCTTCTGGATCGTGTATTCTTCATACAAATAGTACATGATAGTTTTCCCTTCGTGCTCCATCCAAACATCATTTCATAAGCTAGAAAATCATTGATCGCCCACATAAGCGCAGCACGCATATAAAATATGTCTTTTGAATATGCATTGTATGTTCACACACCCACATACCAAAGAAGTTTTAACTCTTTTATTAAAGGTTTCATGTATACTTCAATATCAATGTCGATATTAGAAGGGCCAGATATGAGTATACTCATTAAAGTGAAAGGTTTTTTCATACACAACCATGTGGGAAGATTATAAATGTGTATAAAAACCGGTCATGTGCTATGTGAAGTAAGCATATTCCCAAACGGATTAAAACCATCGCATGAAAGACCCAACCTCACATTACGCACATCAGCTGCAAAATCAGGATATCGAGCATCAAATCCCTGCCATGCAAATCCATCTACAGGGTGAACCAACTCATCATTAGTCTTCTTTCTCTCGGTGTCATGCTATCTCATTTTTATTGATATTTCATCAAATATAAAAATATTTTAGAGTCTGGGTATCAATGGAAAGTGCCACATTACTTTCAGTGGCACGCGGGATGGTGTTCCATCAAATGTTGACTTCTAGTGGGATGTGCCACATTTTATACAATCATTTTGTTTAGCGGTTTCCTCCCAGAATAAACTGCAATATTTTGGGAAAACATGAATTTTGTTTCTTAAAAATCCACGTTCCTTAACTAACTTCCATGACATATAGTGGTTTGAGGGAATATCTCCACTATCTGGAAGTAAATCCTTCAAGAATGTAAGAATGTAATTGATTGCTGTATTAGAAATAACATACATAGTTTTCCCATGAAATAATCAGATTAAAAATTCCAGCTTTTTCATTTTATCACATTGTTGATATATTGGAGTCGTGACAGCATCATTCAATTTTTTTACCCTGACAACATCATCATTTTCATTAGATGCATCATGTGTGCTCATATCAAAGTCTTCTTGGGTCAGAATCCTTTATTTTTCATGATGATGAATAAATGGAAACCGGTCATATAACAAATTCTCCACTCTAGTCCTCTCTTTTGGATCATCATCAATTTGAGATTTCATTTTCTCCCCATTGTGATACCACACATAGTAGTTTTCTTGAAAACCATATTTGGTTATGTGGTAGCTGACTTCTTCATGGCTCAACCAAGGTCTGCCAATAAAATTGGAACATGGGAAGTGTATGTGACCACTATCTGAAGCATTGTGAAATGAAAAATCTAAAAATCTATCCAAATTGTTTTGAAAATTGCTTGAGATCTGATCGGTTTCATACATTCAAATTCTATCCATTCTTTAAAAAAATAATTGTTACGTAAAAAACAATTCAATAAGATTGAATTTTCATCAAACATATATTTAAGTAAATGAGAATTGTTCCCTTTATATGAAACCATAACTGACACACTACTCTATATGAGAATCATAATATAAAAGACAAAAAAATAATATATTTATAACAAAATATCTTTGAAGAACTATACATGAGTGTACAAGATCATGTACACTTGTGGAGGAGAATTATTCAGGAGTTGACTAAATTTTAGATCGACGAAATTTTATATTTTAGTAGATAATTTGAGTGATCACATGCATTTCCCAAGGGGGGGTGTCTAGGGGGTGTGGAGTGTCCAGGGGGTGGCGGGGCTGTCCAGGGGGGTCGGAGGTGTCCAGGGGGTGGGGGGCTGTCTAGGGGGGTCGGGGTGTCCAGGTGGGTGGGATGTCCACGGGGGTGGTTGGGTTGTCCAGGGGGTAGGGGGTGTCCAGGGGGTACAGGGTGTCCAGGGGGTGGGCGGGCTGTCCATGGGGGTGGCGAGGCTGTCCAAGGGGGTACGGGGTGTTCAGGGGGGTGGGCGGGCTGTCCAGGGGGGTGGGCGGGCTATCCACGGGGGGTGGTCGGGCTGTCCACGGGGGTGGAGGGACTGTCCAGTGGGGTTGGGGTGTCAAGGGGGTTGGGGTGTCAAGGGGGTGGGGGGCTTTCCAGAGGGTGGGGTCATCTGGGGGGATGGGGGTGTCCGGGGGGTGGTGGGCAAGTGTCTGGGGGGGTTGTCCAGGGGGTACGGGTTGTCCAGGGGGGGTGGGCGGGCTATCCACAGAGGTGGTGGGGCTGTCCAAGGGTCGGGGTGTCCAGGGGGTGGGGGGATTTCCAGGGGTGGGGGGTTGTCCAGGGGGTACGAGGTGTCCAGGGGGTGGGCGGGCTGTCTAGGGGGTGGCAGGGGTGGCGAGGCTGTTCAGGGGGGTATGGTGTGTCCAAGGGGTGTTTGGGTTGTCCACAGGGGTGGGGGATGTTTACAGGGGGAGGGGTGTCCAGGGGTGGGCGGGGCTGTCCAGGGGGGTACGGGGTGGGTGGGTGGGTTGTCCACAGGGGTGGCGGGGCTGTCCAGGGGGGTACGGGGTGTCCAGGGGGTGGGAAGGCTATCCTTGGGGGTGGGGGGTTGTCCAGGGGGTACTGGGTGTCCAGGGGGGTGGTCGGTCTGTCCACGAGGGTGGAGGATCTATCCAGGGGGTCGGGGGGTCTAGGGGGTCTAGGGGGTGGGGGGCTTTCCAGGGGTGGGGGCTTTCTAGGGGGTACGAGGTGTCCAGGACAGTCCACCCCCACCCCCCTTGGACACCCCCCCCCCACCTAGACAGCCCACCCACCACCCCCTTGACATCCCACACCCCCCTTGACATCCCTCACCCCCCACCCCCACCTCCCTAGACAACCAACACCCCCTCCCCCACCTGGACAGCTGATCGTACCACGATTCACTATGTCATTTTCACTCGTACACCATTGTATTAAACTGAATTTGTATTGTAAATTCCAAAAATAATAACAAATTTAATTCCATGTTTGAATCATTTATTTTGTTTTTATATCTATTAAAATGTCTAATGTTACTTGTCTTTAAAATTTCATTGAAGGTGAAGGTGATTTGGAGGGCCCATGATGATGTCCAAAAAAATGAGTCAAACTACGCCGGATCCAAGCACACCAGTGGATTAATCTGCAAACTTCTACTATACCGTGACTCCAATTGGGATGAAATTTTGTGGTCTAGTCCACAATTCATTGGGATACATTTCATGTGAAGAAACCCAATACTCATTCGGCCATCTGATGGCCTTGATGACCTGATCTGTCCAGCACACCAAATCTGCACGGAGTCAAAAGTGGTGTGCTGTGATCTGTCCATATCTCAGGCTATAGGTGTCCAAATTGTGACTAAATTTAGATGGAGACATCCAATAGTTGGATCTATAAATTTTTTATTTTTTCAAAATCTATATAAGGTTTTCTGGAGGTCGAAACACCTGTGACAAGTGGTTTTAATAATTCTATGTGCTCAAAACCACCTTCCCATTTTCCTATAAAATGGCACCTTGGGCTCCTCATTTGCAAGTTCAACCAGGAGGAAAATCTCTGATATTTTGGAGACCCAAAGGATTTCTCTCCTCATACTTGAAGTTATATAGGCCCCTATCATCATAGGGGGGTCAACAATGAAGAAGGAGTTCCACCCGAGCCTTCTCCTCCTCTTGATGGCGAGTTAAACGGTGGTCGATCATTTCGAGGGAGCTACACATACTTGGGAGGGAGTTCCAGAACTTGATACTCTACTGGTTTTGTGTAATTTGTGTGTGGATTATTTCACTTATGTTTTATCTAAACATGTTTCTCCTCTAAGTTCTTTTTTTGGGTTTAATTAAGTGAACCGCTTTTCATTTCAACACCGATTGGCTTGAAATTTCAAGTGGGAAACTTGAGTTGTTCCGATTGGGAAACACAAGGATACTCTTTCTCTCACACATACAAAATATTTTATTATGATTTGGTAACCTTTAATCTTTTCTTGAAGTCCAAACCTTGACAACACGATTGTTGTGTCACGAGTTGGTACTTTGTGCAACGTTTAGAGAGGCAAGAGGGGAATCAAGATCTTGACAACCCTCAACCGAAGAATTAAACAAAACCATGTGAAATTTTCAGAATAATGAACTATCCAAGATGTGTAGTGAACTTGAATTGATCTCCTTATCTCATAATTCTTAAACCACCACCTTATTCTATCAACTATTAAACTCTTTAGGTTAAGGTATTTTCTTAAAACTGTTTTCAAAATCACCCCCCTCTTTTAGTAATCTTTATTAAAAATACATACTCAAAACCTATAAATGCTCCTCTGGAGATGACCTAGGGTATTCCCTATACTATAAATTAACCTTAAAAACATTATCAATTTGACGTGTCAGGACATCCTGGTCAAATTTTGGCACCGTTGCTGGGGTGCACTTTGATTTTTAGTGCATGTTTTTGAAAAAAAATTTGTAAATTTTGTGAATATTTATCTATTTTATACCTATACATATATTTTTGTATTATGATATATTTTTTGTGTAGGTTTGGTTCATGACACATTCTAATCCAGGAGATTTACCTCCTTTCGAACCTGAACCGAAGAGGACCTTACATCAGCGACCCCGAGATGCACAAGAGAACCCATCAAAGGAGGACACACAAAACAATGACACTCTTCTTGATCCTTCCTCTTCTTCTTCTATAAATAATATAAAAACTGAAATAAACTTACATAATATGGCTGAAAACAACCAAACATTAAAATAACTAACCTCGCCTGATGTTGATATCCAACCCACCTATATTCAATTACAAGGCGAGGAACCCAATTTTGAACTAAAATCTGGCTTAATTGATCTATTACCAAGATTCCATGGACTTCCTGGAGAGGATCCACACAAGCACTTAAAATAATTTCATATTGTTTGTTCAACATTAAAACCTGCTAATGTGGATAAGGAACAATTAAAGCTTAGATCATTCCCATTTTCTTTGGAAGACACTGCGAAAGATTGGTTATATTATGTTAATTACCCAATAAGAGTCTGGGAGGACATGAAATGCCTTTTTCTTGAAAAATATTTCTCAGCCTCTCAAACTGAAACAATAAGGAAAGAAATTTGTGGGATAAGACAATATTAAGGGGAAACATTACATAAATATTGGGAACATTTTAAAATTTTATGTTCAAGTTTCCCACACCACCAAATAAGTGATCAACTTTTAATTCAATATTTTTATGAAGGTTTAATCCCTATTGATCGAAATATGATCGATGTTGCTGCAGGTGGTGTGCTAGTTGATAAGACCCCAATTTCTGCAAGAACCTTGATTGAGAACATGGCTCAAAACACACAACAATTTGGTTCAAGGAACAATGTACCTATTCAAGGTGTCCATGAGGTGCAAAGTACTGAATTCGAGAAGAAGGTGGACACAAAGTTCGAAGAGGTAAGTACCCTTCTTCGAAAACTTTCTCTTTCCCAAGGGAAATCTCAATCTCCTCATCCTATACATTGTGGTATATGTTCTTCTAACACCCACTACTCTGACCAATGTCCTCAATTGAGGGAAACATTTGAGAGTTGTGAGGCAATATTTCTAGGTTGCCCCTATAACCAACCCTTTAGGCAAGAACCTTACTATCCATCCAACCCTGGGTGGAAAGATAACCAAGCCTATAGGCAATGGGGTATTAAAACCAACCTAAACAATAATGGAACCAACTGGGGTAGAGTAGTCATCAACCACCACCACCTAGAAACCCCCAACCACCCCAAAGGCCTTTCCAACAAACCCCTCAAAAACCCAAGCCTAGCCCAGAAGATATGATGAAACAAATGGATGCCAACAATATCCAATTCCAACAAACCACTCAGGCAGCCATACAAGACCTCAAAACCTAATTAGGCCAACTATCTAACTTAGTGGGTGAAATTCAAAGTCATGGGTCAGGTAAACTTCCCTCTCAACCAGTAGGTAACCCTAAGGATAAAGGAAATGTTAGTGCCATCACCCTTAAGAGTGGAAAACAACTAGAAAGTAAAATGAATCCTTCATTAGAGTCATCCCCTCCTAAGGAAACCTCCATCCCAACCATTAAGAATGTTCCAAATGTTGAAGAACCTTGTCCTGAGATAATCCCTTCCAAAGGAAAGAGTGTGAATATAGATGAGTCACATAACCCAACCATTCCTCTTCCATTTCCTCAAAGGGCCACCCAACCAAGATAACAAAAGGAAACTGAACTTGATAAGTAAATATTGGAAATTTTCAAGAAAGTGCAGGTTAACATCCCATTGATTGATGCTGTGAAGAAAATTCCACAGTATGCTAAGTTTCTAAAGGATATGTGTACATAACGAAGGCGACTTAGAGGTGATGAGAAAGTGAGCTTTGGAAGGAATGTTTCAGCATTGATAGAGCCATCACTCCTCACCAAGTGCAATGATCCTAGAACATTCTCAATTCCATGCACCATAGGGGGGTATTCTTTTTCTAATGTTATGCTTGATTTAGGTGCCTCTATAAATGTGATGTCTCACTCCATTTACTCTATATTGCAGGTCGGGGAACTGAAGCCCACTAAAATTATTGTTCAACTAGCTAACCGGAGTATTTCACACCCCTCTGGTGTGTTAGAGGATGTTCTTGTGAGGGTCCAAATTTTAATTCTTCCTACTAACTTTTATGTGCTTAAAATGGAGGATGATAGGATGAATGGACATGCCCCGATTATATTGGGGAGACCTTTCTTGAAAACTGCCAAAACCATAATTAATGTCCACAATGGTACATTATCTATGGAATTTGGTGGTGACATAGTCCATTTCAACATCCTTGATTCCATGAAGCACCCCTCAGAAGAACATTACTCTCTCTCTCTCTATTAATTCAATTGATGTACTCCCTACCCCTAAAAAACAACTTTTCTTTCCCTCGATCCCCTTTCTGAGTTTTCTTCATTGATAGAAATTCTAGGAAATGATTCATGCATTGATTGGTGTAGTGGTCTAGAAAAGTGTCATGCATGTTCATTGATTGATGATTTGTTGAGCACTGATGATCCATTGACCATTGATGATACTTCTAAGCTTGTAAAAGCTCATTCCTCATCCGAGGTTGATACCATTGAGCAGTTAGATGAGATTAGTGACCTTTCACTTTCACACACACTCCCATCAATCCAAAATACACCTGAATTGGAACTAAAACAACTACCTCAAGATTTAAAATATTCATATCTTGAGAATGGAAACAAGTTACTCTTCATCATTGCTAGTTCACTCCCTCCTGAGCATGAATTGAGACTGCTTGAAATTTTGAGGGAGTATAAACAAGCTTTGGGGTGGACACTTGCTGACATTCCTGGTATTATCCCATAAATTTGTACACATCATATTTTGTTAAATGATGAGGCTAAACCAGTGAGGCAGCCACAACGTCGACTAAACCCAAACCTCCTAGAAGTTGTGAAAAATGAGGTAACAAAATTATTGGCTGCTAGAATCATTTACTCCATCTCTGATAGCCAATGGGTCAGTCCCGTTCAAGTAGTTCCTAAAAAAACTGGACATATAGTAATTAAAAATGAAAACAATGAATTGGTTCCCAACTCGTGTGCAGAATAGTTGGCGTGTCTGTATAGACTATCGCCGACTAAACCAACACACGATGACCATTTCCCTTTTCCATTAATTGACCAAATGCTAGAGAGGCTAGCGGTTAATACCCACTACTGTTTCCTTGATGGGTATTCTGGATACTTTCAGATCCATATTGCCCCTGAGGATCAGGAAAAGACAACCTTCACTTTCCCCTTTGGTACATTTTCCTATAGAAGGATGTCATTTGGTCTATGCAATGCTCTGAGTACTTTCCAACGATGCATGGTTATTATTTTTTCAGATTACCTAGAGAATTTCATGGAAGTATTCATGGATGATTTCACTGTTTATGGATCTTTTTTTGATGAATGTTTGAGTAGTCTTGGTTTAGTCCTACATCGCTGTATTGAAAAGAATCTTGTATTAAATTATGAGAAATTCCATTTCATGGTGCGACAAGGTATAGTTTTGGGGCATGTAATTTCTGGGGATGGTATCCAAGTAGATAAATCAAAAGTTGATGTCATTTATTCCCTTCCATTCCCAAAAAATATATGAGATGTGCGATCTTTCCTAGGTCATGCTGGATTTTATCGTCGTTTCATTCATGACTTTAGTAAAATTGTACTCCCCCTCTCCCGATTACTCTAAAAAGAAAAAGAATTTATTTTTGATAAAGAATGTGAGGATGATTTTAATAAGTTAAAATGGAGCCTCACCTCACCCCCAGTAATCCAACAACCTTGGTGGGATTTACCATTTAAGCTCATGTGTGACACCTCTAACTATGCAGTTGGGGCAGTTTTGTCACAAAGGGTCGACCGATCTCCACATGTCATAGCCTATGCCTCGCGTGCTTTGGACCCTACCCAAGAAAACTACACCATAACTAAAAAATAATTTCTTGCCATTGTGTTTTCCTTGGAAAAATTCAGGTCATACCTTTTGGGGTCTAAAGTCATTGTATTCTCAGACCATACAACCCTCTGGTACCTCCTTAAGAAACCGGAAGCCAAACCACGTCTCATTCATTGGATGCTCCTCCTTCAAGAATTCAATATAGAAATTAGAGATAAAAAGGGAGAAAAAAATTTGGTGGCTAACCATATCAGTAGGATTCAACCATCCTCAGACATTGACTCACACCCCTGTATTCCCATAAATGAAATGTTTCCTGATGAGAAATTGTACTGAGTGCAATATGTTATTCCTTGGTATGCTAAAATTGTAAATTATTTGGTAGCATCTTGCATTCCTACTGATTTCAACATAAACCAATCCATTCGTCTAAAACATGAGTCTCGTTGGTATATTTGGGATAACCCCTACCTTTGGTGCACCTGTAGTGATCAAGTCCTTAGGCATTGTGTTCCCGATAGTGAGTTTCAGTCCATCCTTAGATTCTGCCACACTCTTGCTTGTGGGGGCCACTTTGGTCCCCAACAGACTGCTCGCAAGGTCCTTGATTCTGGTCTCTTTTGGACAACACTTTTTTGGGATGCCCATGATTTTTGAAAATCTTGTCCTCATTGTCAAAGAATGGGAAATATCTCTAAAAGAAATGAAATTCCACAACAACCATTGCTCTTTCATGACATTTTTTATGTTTGGGGTATTGAATTTATGGGGTCATTTCCCAATTCCTTTGGAAACTTGTACATTCTTCTGGTAGTTGATTATGTGTCAAAATGGGTAGAGGCATCTAAGGTAGTTGTAGAATTTTTGAGAACCCAAATCTTCTGTAGGTTTGGCTTACCTAGGTTTATCATCAGTGAAAAGAGTTCTCATTTCTGCAACTAAACAATGCAATCACTTTTGCGTAGGTATGGGGTCGGTCATCGAGTGTCTATTGCATATCACCCACAGACCAATGGTAAAGCCGAGGTGTCAAATAGAGAGGTAAAACAAATTCTTGAAAAAACGGTTCAACCCAATAGAAAATATTGGAGTCTTCGACTTGATGATTCATTATGGGCCTACCGTACTGCTTTCAAAACTCCCATTGGAATGTCACCCTATTGTCTTGTGTTTGGAAAGAGTTGTCACCTCCCTATTGAGATTGAGCATCGGGCCTACTAGGCCATCAAATAATGCAATTCTAATCATTCTGGTGCAGGTGCTCAAAGGAAGTTGCAGATTCAAGAGCTAGAGGAAATGAGAAGAGATGCATATGAAAACTCTAGGATTTATAAGGAGAGAACCAAGGCTGTCCACGACCGTCTTATCCTTCATTGTCAATTCCACATTGGGCAGAAGGTCCTCATTTATAATGCAAGGCTGAAGTTGCATCCAGGTAAGCTTCATTCTTGATGGTTTGGACCATACACTATTACTAATGTTTCTCCATTTGATGTTGTCCAGGTTCAAAATGAAGAAACCAAGCAAACATTCACTGTCAATGGGAAGCGGCTGAAGCACTTCCATGAATCCATTCCAGAGTCCCCGATGGAGGAAATCTATGTTCAAGAAGCAATCTATGAATGAAACTCACCAGGTTTTATCCTTCCTTTCCACGTCCTCTTTTCTTACAGTGAAGACACTGTAAACTTTAGGTGTGGGGGGATGGGTACATTCCTGGGATAGTTAGGAATTTTCATAGTTTTTTTTCTTTCTTCTCTTTTTCTGGCTTCTTTATGGTATTTTAATTTTTCCCCATATTTCTGGGTTCATTAGGATTTCCATTGTCTTTCCCCTTTCTTCTCTTTTTTGCCTTCTTTATGGTATTTTTATTTTTCCCCATCAAAAATTTCAAAGTTCCATGATGTGGTGACCATAAAGGGGGGAAAGTAAAAATACCATAATGAATGGAAAAAAAGAATATTTGTATGAATTTAACATCAGGGAGTGATTTTTAGTGAATTGGTTTTCTATCAATGATATAAATGGTTGTATCACTATGATGCATTTGAGATGATTGATGCCCCTTGTGTGAGTAGTTTTGGGAAAACTGTGTCTCTAATATCTCCATACATTTTTGCACCAAACCACGAAGTATGAATATTTCTTACTTGATATAAGGTAAATATATGTTAGGTTAATATTTTTCAACTTTAAATGATATTTTCATACGTTTGTTCCTTATCCGATCTGTTTCATTACTGTACCAGATTGACCTATGTGTGTGTCACTAACGTCTGACTGTTGTATGCCCTCAAAAAAAATTGTGTCTTGGGCAGTTCAAAAACCACTCCTCCTCAACATTTTCTCTTGTTATAAATATTTCAATTAGTGTCGTGAGGATATCAAACAAGGGTTGAGATATGAGTGTGAGATTTGTTCCAAATGCAACTTCAAAAAAAATATAATAAATGAGGGGAGTGATGAAATGTGCAACATATGGGTATATCTAGGTCATGAGCTTATGGTTTGAATTTTGGTAATGCTTAAGTGAGTTGGTCTTGAAATATGATTTCAAAGGATATAGGACGGGTTTGGTGTAAAATCATTTAAAGCTGAATAATGTTAAAATAACCTATATTTATTTGATAGAAAGTGGAAAGAATAGCATGGACTGGTTTTCACACACACACATAGAGAGTTAGTGGAATGGTTGACTTTTGAATTCCTTTCTCATGTTTGTGTCATGAATCTCTTTGAATTTTATTGTGATATGATTTATGAGACATCTTTTTCCATTTTCACTAGGAAGAACTCCTTGGTGTGGTTCGTGCATTGATCACATTACTTTAGTGAATTAAAATTTCCTCAAATGTTAAATCTTCATGATGTTGGGAATATATATATATGCATAATTTTATTTGGATATGTGACTTTTCCTAGGAGTGCAAATATTTAGGTGTGGGGGTGTGATTGTACCACGATTCACTATGTCATTTTCACCCTTACACCATTGTATTAAACTGAATTTGTATTGTAAATTCCAAAAATAATAACAAATTGAATTCCATGTTTTAATCATTTATTTTGTGTTTATTGATATTAAAAAGTTCAATGTTACTTTTCTTGAAAATTTAATTGAAGGTGAAGGTGATTTGGAGGGCCCATGATGATGTACAAAAAATGGGCCAAACTACGTAGGATCCAAGCACACCAGTGGATTAATCCGCACAATTCTACTGGACCGTGCCTCCAATTCGGTTGAAATTTTTTGGTCTGGTCCAAAATTCATTGGGCTACATTTCATATGAAGAAACCCAAGACTCATTCGGCCATATGATGGTTTTTCTGACCTGATCTTTCCAACACACCAAATCTGCATGGAGTCAAAAGTGGTGTGTTGGGATATGTCCATATCTCGAGATATAGGTGTCCAAATTGTGCCAAACTTTCGGTGAAGACATACAATAGGTGGGGATACAACTTTTTTATTTTCTTCAAATCAAGATAAGGCTGTGTGGAGGTCAAAACACCTATGAAAAGTGGTTTTTATAATTCTGTGTGCTCAAAACCACCTTCCCATTTTCCTATAAAATGGCACCTTGGGATCCTCATTTGCAAGTTATACCAGGAGGCAAAGCTCTGGTATTTTGGAGAAACAAAGGAGTTCTCTCTTCATACTTGAAGTTCTAGAGGCCCCTATCATCATAGGGGGGTTAACAATGAAGAAGTAGTTCCACCCGAGCCTTCTCCTCCTCTCGATGGTGAGCTAAATGGTGGAAGATCATTTCGAGGGAGCTACACATACTTGGGAGGGAGTTTCGGCACTTGATACTCTACTGGTTTTGTGTAATTTTTGTGTTTATTATTTCACTTATGTTTTATCTAAACATTTTTCTCCTCTGAGTTCATTTTTTGGGTTTAATTAAGTGAACCGCTTTTCATTTCAACACTGATTGGCTTGAAATTTCAAGTGGGAAACTTGAGTTGTTCCGATTGGGAAACACAAGGATCCTATTTCTCTCACACATACAAAATATTTTAGTATGATTTGGTAACATTTAATCTTTTCTTTAAGTCCAAACCTTGACAACACGATTATTGTGTCACAGGTTGGTACTTTGTGCAACGTTTAGAGAGGCAAGAGGGGAATCAAGATCTTGACAACCCTCAACCAAATAATTAAACAAAAACATGTGAAATTTTCAGAACAATTAACTATCCAAGATGTATAGTGAACTTGAATTGATCTCCTTATCTCATAATTCTTAAACAACCACCTTATTCTTTCAACTATTAAACTCTTTAAGTTAAGTTATTTTCTTAAAACTATTTTCAAAATCACCCCCCTATTTTAGAAATATTTATTAAAAATACATACTCAAAAAATATCAATGCTCCTCGAGAGATGACCTAGGGTCTTCCCTAGACTATAAATTAACCTTAAAAAAATTATCAATTTGATGTGTCACGAAAGAACGGTAAACAACCCACCCCCACCCCCCTTGGAAAACCCACACCCCCCTCCCCTGCACCCCCCCCCACCTGGACAGCCCCCCCACACCTGGACAGCCCACCCCCACCTGGGAACCCCCCCCCCCACCTAGAGAGCCACCCCCTTCCCACCTGGATAGCTCACCCCCCTCCCTGGACACCCCACACCCTTTTCCCCACCTGGACACCCCACCCTGACCCCCCTGGATAGCCCACACCCCTCCTTGGGGTAGCCCATACCCCACTCCCCCACACCCCTATAGCCCCCCCTACCCCCCTGCAGCCCCCTACCCCGTAGACAACCCACCCCCCACCTGGACAGCCCCCCACACCTGGATAACCCCCTACCCCTCCTACAACCCCCCTTAGGGTATTTTTATTTAAAATCATTTTATTCATTAAGAAAGGAAAACTATCATGCATTAGCCATTTCACTAAACAAAAAACATAAAACCCCACTAAACATAATACATAAAACCCCACTAAACAAAAAACATAAAACAAACATAAAAGAAACATAAAAAAAACCCTTTAACCCCTGCACTAAATAAACCCCACTAAACAGACCATTTACGATGTATAAAGTGTAGAACAAAAAAACATAAAACAAACAAAGGGTTCGGTACTCCAATGTCAATAACTCTAATTTAGCCTAAATTAAAACATAAAACATAAAATAAAGAGGAAGAACACTAAAACCAAGGTAACACTTACTAATTTGAAGTGTAGAAATAAAAATTTGTTTTATTGAAGAAGGATCTTCGGCTGGAAGGTGTTTTGCAGCCGAGAAGAATTCGAAAGGAGGTCTAGATTAGGTCTGCAATCGGGCCGACTGGAAGCTGGGGTGCTGGGTATTTGGGGGAAAACTTTCCCAATGATTTTTAAAAACCGTTGGGAAAACTTCCCTTTACCAAAGGTTTATTAAAATTGTTGGTATACCTTATAAAAAATAGATGATTCCCAATGGTTTTAGCAAACCATTGGGAAATATTAAGAATATATACACATTGCCAACGGTTTGAACAAATCGTTGGCAAATGTTGCTTCTTTTACACTATAGCAACGATTTCATCAAACCGTTGCTATAGTACCATTGGGAAAACATCAAGTTCCAGTAGTGAAAAATGGCGTACTCAACATTAAGCAGAAATATTCGTATTGTTTGATACTTTAGGAAAATGATCCATAATTCATTTGAGATGTGTATGAATCAGGTGCATCTCAATCCGATGCATGGTGTGACCGATATAACTTAAATTATGTCTTTTCAATATATAAGTGTCATTTTAGTTTAAAACGTGCATCACATTGCTAAAATTGGGCAAAGTAGCCTAGATTATTTTCTCATAATTCTATATGTTATTACTTAATTGATTTCCATATTATTTTTATCTTATAATTATTTATATTACATCGGTTAGGGGGTGTAATAAACAAAAAAAACCTAAATGTGCATGGGGAGACTTGAAACTGATACCTCTCAAACACCGCCATAAGACGCAACCACTATGCTACACCTGTGGGGCTTATCTTATAATTATTTAATTAATTTTAAAAGAGATAATGCTAGAATATGAATAAGAAATGTTGTAGCATGTAAGAATCAACCACAACTCTGTCTAATACACAGTGTTCTTGGTATGACTCAAAGTTTAGTTTAAAACTAATTAACACTTCTTGTTAATTTATTTCTTTATATTATTACTAACATAAGAATTGTTTTCTTATACAGGTGCATTATTTTTCTTGATCGAGGGTGGTTTGTTTGGAAATAGCATGAGTCGGGGGCATGATCAAAAGACAAAGGAACATTGATGTTTTTTAATGTATGCAATACTCCATACTTATGTAATTGTATAAACCAATATTTGAAATGTCTATAATATCATGTGTTTTTCTTGTATTTGTGTTGTAAATTTTATTTCATTTAAATTTTGTATTGGTACTTGATTTTGTTTATATTTGGTGGTGTTTCTGGTGTTGTGATGTGTTGTTACAACACACTACAGTATGACCCTTTGTTAATGATTTTATGAGCATCGATAAAGGTCTCATTTATCAGTGCTAAATAAAGGTGCTGATAAATGTGTCATTTATCAGCGTTTTTAAAAGCACTAATAAAATACTATGACTTTTAATCTCACTCTGATAGTCAATGCTTATCTAGTGTTGATAAATCCCATTTCTAATGTTGTTAAAGGCCTTTTTTATATTAGTGTTGCTAGATGTTGACCTTGGAATTTAGGTTGTTTTGCCTAATACTGCTGATAAAGAAGCCCAAAGGGTCACACACTAAGTGTATCCAGAATCTCAGTTAAATAATATGTTATTATTTATTATTTAACAAGTTGAATAAATATTATATCTCCATGTGGTTTAATAATTATTCATGTTTGCTTGATCGTATATATTCTATCACTAGTTAGTCGATAGAATATTATGTAGCAAAATATTTAATCAATATTTATTTTCTAATTAGTGAATATAATATTTATTTATTTATTGACGAATAATGCAGTCACGACCCGACCCCTACCGGGGCTTGATCCGCAACGACCCCAAGCCAACCTCTATAGGCCAGGGGCTGGCGACTAGCGCCGAAGGCACATCAAACTAGGGGAGGCCTTTGCCTAAGAAACTGTACACACACACGCAACTAACTCAATGCAAAAGTGCAGAGAAAAGAAAGCAAGATACAACATTGCTATAAAAGGGAAACCAACATGCATGCATCGACCTCTAACCAGTACAAGTAAAGTGCTGAAAAGTAGACTAACAAGTAAACTGAACGAAAAAATGGGCAAAACACGCGCCCAACCAGAAAGGTGCCACAACCTGGCAACAGGTAAAACGAAAGTAAACCACTGGTGAGTCTCACACCTAAAAGTCCTACTATGTCCACTGAATACAGCCCAAGATCCTGTGTCCTCTATGCTCCTTCGTAGTTTCGATCGACCTGTCCATTGTCTGCAAGGGCACACCAAGTGTGGGCAAATCCCAAGTAGGGGTGAGTATAAAGATACTCAGTAGGATGCCCTGAAATATCAAGGGAGCAATAAAGGAGATACTAAAATGGTGAGCAATATATAGATCAAGAACAGTGTAAGAGTACAATAGAGAGAGTGCAGCTCAACCCGACAAGAGAAAAGAAGCAGGCTCGTCCAACCAAGAGGAGCTAGACACGGAAAGCATGTGGCATACCTCGCGCGTCTTCACCCCTCCTAGAAGGAGAGTATCTGAACCCAAGGAGTGGGAAAAAAATTAGGGTGTATATATATACTCAATAAGAATCCCAAACGAGTGTGTAAAGGGATCTCTATCTCCAAGATCATCCCAAGAAGAGTCACCAACAGTTCAAAGGTTATCCATCACTGATGCCCAACAATCATGTACGTCAAGCGGCCTCATCACTGAACCGTACAACCAAGGGTCCCGCTCCAATAATCACGGAGAAAAGTCACCGACTATCCTCATAGAAAGGGATGAGTCTAAAAGAAGACATCGGGTAACCCACTTCCTAGCCCAGCTGGAGGTTAAACCACAAGAGGTCATCGGGTAACCCACTGCCCAGCCCCGCTGGAGGATAAACCACAAGAGGTCATCAGGTTACCCATTGCCTAGCCCCGCTAGAGGGTAAACCACAAGTGGTCGTCGAGTAACCCTCTGCTCAGCCCCGCTGGAGGGTAAACCACAAGAGGTCGTCTGGTAACCCACTGCCCAGCCCCATTGGAGGGTAAACCCTAAGGTCAACGGGTAACCCACTACCCATCCCCATTGGAGGGAAAACCCAGAACTGGTCCGATAACTCCACATTACCTGTGCCACCACTGGGTGTCACTAAGACCGCTACCGTGCGTAGGTTCAGAGTGTGTCAAAGGAACCTCCGACCAACGCCCTTTCATATTTCCGCATTTAATGAGATCTCGGAAGAGGCTCCACTCTCCCAAACAGATTACATCATTGTAATCCTCATGGAAAAACACACGAGATAGACTACTTACTCGCTAGAAACGGCCACCCGATGAAAAAGTTATTCAATACTGCTTTATGCCCATACGACGTTTCGTGGGGCACGCACCTCGGTCCCAAAAGAGTTCAGGTGAACTGCGTCATCATTATGCTCTCATAAAAACATGCCAAAATGACTATTCATACGCCCCAAACGAACGTCTGGTGAAAAGGTGGTGTTTCACCGTAAAACATGTGAACTAGGCCCTATGGGGCCCACACCTTGTCTCCAACTCGAATGTTTCGGAAAGCATCTCAAAAATTCTGCATGAGGACTGGGGTCACACTGCCGCTGATGGCGTGTCAATCGGACATCCCAAGCAGGAGTTAGGTCCGACGCAAGAATAATTAATTAATTAATTAATTAATTAATTAATTAATTAATTTCATTAAGTGTTTCGTGCCACCGAGAAACAAAAACAAACCTAAAGGGTTCCAAACCAACTTTGGAAAGACCGGCTCAACTCCAGGGCCACAACACCTCTAACGGCACTTCGGACAGACGTCCGGCTCGCGAAGCACGTCTATCGCAAGCTTTAACAATAATTTATTATTATTAAATTAAAGAATCTCGGGTTACCCGCCCTCGTGAACAGAACTCAAAAACCCCAAAACACACTTTAAAAAGTCTATCTCACTGACACGAACCCGCAGCCGTAGATGGCACTTCAAACGGACGCGCCGTTTAGAAGATACGGCCCCCCGAATGCAAGGGGGCCCAACCGGGCCGGTTCACCCCGACCGGCCCGGACTGAACCATCGACCCGCGGCCCAATCGCGGGTTCGGCCTGACTCGTCGTGGCTTGCCAACCACGGCCCGCTCTAGCAACACCGGACCCCCTCCCTCAGGTCCGGTTCTTCAAGCAGACCGGCCATTTGGCCGGTCTTCTTCGCCCAGCAGGACTCGCACTTTGCGGGTCCTTGTCCGCAGTGCACCCCTGAGGTCAGCGCCTCGGGGTTCCTCTCGAGCACGACAGCCCGAGCGCGACGCCCTCTCACCGCCGTCCTGCGGAGCACACCGCTGTGGCACCTGCTGCCCGCAGTGCTGCATGGCTCCCTCGCTCCGCCGAAGCCTCGCGCCCCCTACTCGTCGTCGCCGCCGCAGCCGCCTCATCCGCCGAATGCACCATCGCACGCCAGCCCGTCGAACGCCTCAACCACCCAGGCCTCCCCGCTCCACCGCTGGTGTTCTCCACACCGCACCGGTCGCTTGACCGACGCCCTCTGGAGTCGTGGCTTCACCTCCTCCTGGACTCTCCAACACCGCCGCACCACACCGGCCGCACCCAAGCCCGCTGCTCCGGTCGTACCTCCGGCTCAACCTCTGGACGCTGCCCCTTGCCAGATCCAGACCTTCAGCTGGTCCCCCTGACCACTCCAGTGGTCGGAAAAATTATCTGAAATTGGATTCGAAAACCTTAAGGCTGGATCTTCACAGCGTCGCCCCTCACTCGACGATCCGTCAAAGATTTGCGCGTCCGAAAATTGGGACGAAGAATGCCCAAGAACGGGATTTAGAACGGGGCTCGGACGATGGCTATGTTCGTTTGGCCATCTTCCTAATTCTAAAATTGTAGAATTCAAACGATGAATTTTGATGAAAAATATAAGAAATCAACGAAGGTGTGAAATTTAACAAGAATCCTACCTCGATCTGCCCGTTTGCCGCTAGCGACGCGTCTATGACGCCCCCGCTTCGATCCTCCAAGGTTCCAGAAGAGGTCTCTCCTCGATTCGATAAATAAAAACAAAGAATGGTTGAGAGAGATAAATAGAGAGAGATATATATAGATAGATAGAGCTTGGTTGTTAGAGAGAGAGAGAGAATTAGAGCTCTCCCTTAACCCTAAACACCTACTCTCTATTTATAGGGATCCCACTCAGCGCAGAATCTGAATCCACTGCGCCCTCTCATTTTATGTCGCGCCTAGGCAAAAAACCCCATTTCGAACTCAACGAAAGTCTCGGATTTCCATTCCGAGGCTTCGTTCGAAAGTTATTTGAAAAGAATTCCAGTGATAAAAATCACTAAGTCGTTATTTTAAAATGACGATTTTTCCCCTGGGTGACATCTCTCACAGCAGGCCCACGCCCGCAACTTTTACACCCCACCCAGGGTAAAAAGCACGCTCCTGATGTAACTGTGCCCTCGTATTTTTGATCCAATCTACCATTTAGGAGAAAACACAACCCCTCCACGTGCATAGTATAAAAACACTTAACATTTTTTTATAAAATTTATTCTGGGAACACCGGGACTCAGAATCGCATGCCGTCTTCGCTCCTAACTCTGGAATTATATGTAGAAATATTCCAAAGTCTTATGGGGGAAATATAGGATCTCTACATCATTCCCTCCTTCAAGATTTTCGTCCCTAAAAAGAAAAACTAGGAAATACAACTCGGGATACATAGCTCACACCTAGTTCTCCCACTCCCAAGAAAACTTGCACAACACCTTGTTGGCACAACACACAAACCAAAGGGATGGTTTGTACTTATAAGGTCTGCTACTCTCAAGGGCATTCATAGGAATACGCATGCACCTCATTAATTGCGACACGTGGAAGACGTCGTGCGCCCACCCCTTTTGTTGGGAGGGTAGGGCAAGACGGTAGGCAACCTCTTAATCGCTTTCACGGCCCAAAAAACTCAGGGTACTTCCCCAGCCGAACCTCTACTTTCTACATCATGACTGAAATCATGGTTTGTTTCTGGAACAGGATCTCATGATTCCCTCCTTCAGAATACCCATCGGGTGCGTCGCCCGTGGATATCTGATCACGCAGTACCTCGCTGTCGACATCCCCCAGCTGCGACTCTCTCATACTGTAAAGACCCGAAAATTTCAAGGAAATTTTTTTCTTAAACACCTTGGAATTTTACGAGTCTGTGTCTTCTGACGGCACTTGATTCCGAGGCCCGGTGTGCCCGAAATCAATTTCTAAAGTTTAGCTCGAGTACGTTCAGTAAACGAACGAGCAGGTTTTTCTATCTTATGAACTGGTGCTCGGAATTGAAATCTGAGAGCACCGTTGAACTCGCAGCATGGGTTTTCTCTTAAGAAGACTTTCACCTCGACAACAGATGATCGGGTATGAAAGTTAGTTTTTGGGGTTTTATGTGGGTTGATAAAATAAAATAAGTGAACAATTTATTTTATTTTGTTAAACACATGTCGTGCGGATAAAGTGGTTAGAAGCTCCACTTGGGAGTTGGTGGTGGGGCCCACCGAGATCCAACCTCCCATGTGAGGTTGATTGTGGTGGAAACCACACGAGGCCTCCCATTAATGGGAGGTGAATCATAACTCTTTGACTCCACCTCATTTATGAGGGAGAGCCTCTGGGTTTAAATTCCCCTCTTAATTGAGGAGGATGAAACCTCCCTTTTTAATGAGGGGACCACCCAAGCATTAACCACCCCCCATTCCTTTTTGTGGTTAATTAATGGTGGGGCCTGCCAGGAAATATCCTCCCCTTTGGAGGATATTCTTTTGTGGGGACCACCCAGGCCAATAACCCCCCTTTTTGACTTCCTCCCCATTTTAATGTGCCACCGCAGTGGATTAATTGGGTGGAGCCCTCTGTCATAAATTCTCTATTTATGACTTGCATGCCAACGAAGAACTCTCCCACTCCTATATAAAGGAGGCTAGGGGAAGGAGTTCTGGATGGATTCTTCAAGCGGAAGAACGCTGGCAGCGAAGCACGGTGCCCAACACTTGGAGAGTTTTCCTCTTCCTCCAACAAAGAACAAAGAACGAAGAACGTCGACGCCACCCTCAGCTCCTTCCTTCCTGACGTTGACGGAACAACGCATGTCTTCCACGACGCCCGTCTTCCATGACTCGCCATCATTTAACTCCGTTTTATGAGGTAGGGGAATATTTGTATGTTTTTATTTTATGAGAATTATACCCTCGTACTTGGCGTTTAAATTGTTGGGTGACGATTTGAACCTCTAACGCGGTGGGTGCGGGTTAACGAACAAGCCCGGACCCACCACTATTTTGTTCTTGATGCGTGGGGTGATTGGTGATGAAGAAACAAGACCTCAACGGCAAATCATAGCCTTTACAGTGGAGCTCGGGTCTTGAGACGACCGCAGGCGCAGACGGGATCAAAAACGGACCACCGGAATGACTCTGGTGGCCCGCAAAGTATCGCGGCGCCACGGGTCACCAGAGGCGGCGGCGCCCCGGCGCGCCGCCGGCAGAAGCCCGCCGTGGCATCTTCCACGGTGGTGAGGGAGGAGGATCACGTGGCCGCACGGGATCCGAGATGACCAGCGGCACCACCCTGGCGCCACGTTCGCGGAAAACGGGGGTCGCGCCCCCTGCTCGGCCAACTGGACGAGCCAGCGCACCCCCCCCCCGGCTGGGCCGGGGCGGGTCACGCGGACCGGGCCACGCCCAGCTGGTCCGGGCCGCGCCCTACCGGGCTGGACCCGGACCTGGGTCGGTTCGACCCGGTTCGGGCCGACCCAGGGGGTGTTGGGCCGGGTCAAATCGGGCCCAGACCCCCTATTTTTGGACCTTCTTCAGTTAAATGCCCATAACTTGAGTTTTGGACCTCCAATTGACGCACCGTAAGTTTATTAGGATTCTATGGATCAAGACATTCATTTCAATATATTACATTCAAGGTTTCATCAATGTTTGGATACGGTCGGGTTGGTTCGAACTCGAAACCAACCGGGCCCTCAGAGCGGAAACGCTTATAACTTGAGGACTGGACGTCCGATTGACGTGTCGTAGACTATTTTGGATTCCTATTGATGAAATGGTTCTTTTGAAATACTAAACTTGAGGTTTGGGTACTATTGGGATACGTCCAGGTTGGTTCGTACACGAAACCAACCGGGGCCCCGAGACTAAAAGGCTAATAACTCACAGACCGGGTGTCCGATTGACGCGCCGTCTGTTGCGTTGAGACCCCTTTGACGAGGCGGTCCTTTGAGATACTTATTAGTGGGACTTTGTGATACTTGGAGTATCGACCAGTAGCTTGTGGAGCGGATCCTCCCGGAGACGAGCATACAGAGTACGGTGACCTTGTAGCTGGCTGAGACCTGATGACTGCTTGTCCGATTTGATTCAGAGTGACTTGTATAGCCCAGTGGGGAGAACTACTTTGTGAGGTGGAAGACCCATAGAGGAGGAGCACTAATTTGTGAGGTGGAAGACCCGCGGTACTTGACAGGAGGAGTACCTCTGTAGGCTATGAGGGGGAGCACTACTGTGTGAGGTGGTAGACTCATGGCGGGGAGCACTACTTTGTGAGGTGGAAGACCCGCGGTACTCGACAGGAGGAGTACCTCAGCAGTCTAAGGTTATTGAGTGGCACCTCAGAGTCGTGATAGGACTATTGTGCTCGACAGAGGAGGAGTTCTCCAGCAGCCGTGTTTTCGTCATTGTGAATGAAAATCCTGGTTTGAGCTGAGTCAATGACCTTTGTGTTTTCCTCATGATTGAGATGGGTTACTTGATAACTTAGGTATATGTATGGGCATATATCTAAGTAAAGGTTATCTATTGAGATCATTCTTTTTGGTTTATCCTTGTTGGATTTAGTGATACCTTGAGGGTTTCGGGGTCTCTACTGAGTATCGTTATACTCACCCCTGCACGGGTTATGCCCGCACCTCGTTGTGTTGGATGCAGACGACGGACAACACTGATCGTGGTTGAGGCTTGTAGAGCTGGACGGTACCTGGAGGTGGAATTCACGACGAGACGGTACCCGGAGGTGGAATTCACGACGAGACGGTACCCAGAGGTGGACTTCACGATGAGACGATACCTGGAGGTGACAGACGAACGTGGAGAGATGCGGTGGCCATCTGTACCTACCCTTCATGTAGGAACTCCGGAGGATGATTCAGGAGCAGCTTGACACCTTCCTGTTATTTTGTCTTTTCCTTGTACTTTACTGTTGGGCTTGTATTTCCATCCCCCTTGTACTTTCAGCACACTAGTTACTACTTTACTTAGTGTTTGCTTCCGCTTGTACTCTGGTTGTGTGTATGTTTACGTTTTATAAAGGCAATGCCTTCCCAGTTATAGGGATTTACGCCTTTGGTGCTAGTCTCCAGCCCCTGGCCTATGGAAGGCGGGCTTGGGGTAGTTACGACACGGGCCCCGGGGGACGGGTCGTGACAAATTGGTATCAGAGGAGTCGGTTCTACCACAGAACTTATAACTCTGATATTTCTTTTCTGTGAAGCAATAGTGTTAAGGGTACTGAGTTTGGTTTTCAGTTCAGGGAGTCCAGTGTCGGTGCGGCGGCTGACGTATCCATACATCAAGACCCTGACTTCTGATTTTCGACTCATTGCATGAAAACACTGATTGTGTGTGTATTTTCAAAAGTTTTCTTAAAGTCAGCTCAAACCAAGTCATCTCGCCAGGTATAGTCTTTTGACTGTGTCGTATCTGTTCAGGATGTCTCCACGTAGACAGTCAATTAGAGTTTCGAGAGAGTACTCGATGACGGTCCACCGAGCGATGAGGCTCCAGTGTAGGACCCTCTTGCTATGTTGGCACCTTCGGGTGGTGTACCAGCAGCAGCACCACCCGTTGGGAAGCAGATGCCACCAGCCATACTAGCGGACGGTGTACGTTGACAGAGTGCATTTCACGAGTTCCAGTAGCATAGGCCTCCAAGGTTATGAGGCGAGATAGATTCCCGGGCAGCAGTGGACTGGCTAGAGGTGATTGATAGAGTTTTATGCCTAGTTTAGACACCAGTAGAGCAAATGGTGATCTTAGCTACTAGTGTTTCCCAGTGAGTGACCATGAGGTTGGCCCGCTTAGATATGAGGCTTCGGTACGTGGATCGATACCTGAGATAGTACCTTTGGGTAGTGTGCCAGCTATATCACTACCTGATGGTCAGCAGTTACAACCGGAGGTATCGGTAGATGACACATGTAGGCTTAGTGACTTTCACGTGTTTCAGCATCAGATACCCCTCAGGTTCCGAGGTGAGCCCGACTCACAGGCGGCTGAGGACTGGCTTGAGGAGGTGGCTGAGAGTTTTCTAGAGCTTATACAGCTTCGGCAGGATGACATGTCGGTAGCTGAGTAATCATCGAGGCATACCGATCCTTCCTGGAACTTGATAACTACGATACGATCAGTACTTCAGGGCTCGGACTTTCGAGTGAGATGTTTTTAAGGACATCTGAGCCAGCACCTTTCCTCTATGTATTTCTACTTATATTAGGGTGCTAGAGAGAACCTTTGTGGTTGAGAATTCTTTGGCTGAGTGGATACAGCCAATGAAGGTTAGTAGTGGGAAAGCAAGAAACTAGCGCCAGTCTCATAGACTTGGGCGTGTAAAATGTTTTAAGATGAGAAAGTGTTATGGACAGATGAGTCTGCAGAGTAGCAGATGTAGAAGCAGAGCTGGGAGAGCAGCATGAGGTGGTGTACTTTTTGACATGTTACAACCACCCACCTTTGTAGTCCTCGCTAGGCTCAGGGAGCTGGAGGGCAGGGGAAGAGAGTAGTTGCATGCGGTCAATGAGTGTGATTGAAAGGCTCTAGGGATGATTCGAGGAACAATCTGTGTCTACTACTAGTTGTCGTAACAACAGAAATTGATACGAATCATTCCTTCCTTCCACGAATCATGTCCCAGACTTAGAGTTTCGGGTTAAGCCGTTGACTTGACCCCCACGTTTGAAGATACCTTTGGGAGTAGACTCTATAATCATGCTTACGCCGACGGCATGATCTGACCCTTGAGGTGAGAGTTTCGGTTGGAACCTCTTGGTGGCAGTGTCAAGGCCTTACGGCGTTAGTTTGGGTATGGACTGGGCAACTACAGTTCATACACATAATGATTGTATTAGGCAAAAATGGTTGTGGTTTACCTACAATGTTGGGTTTGGTTTTTCCTTGGTCAGAGAAAAGGAAACCCCAGGCAGCACAGGATGGAATCATGCATAAGTGGGTGCAGTCGATCACTCATGAGTAAGCCAGACTTAGATTTGAGCCAGACTTCTCCAGAGTTGTTGCACTGCTTTTAGCACTGACGAATAAGGGGAAAACCCTTCGTATGGTCAGGGGTATGCTAGCAGAGCTTTTCAGGAGATGAGGCATAGGTTGACCAGTGCGCCCATTTTGAGGCCACCGGAGAAGGTGCAGATCATCCAGGAGCGGATGAAGACTACATAGAGCAGACATAAGTCTTATGCTGATAGGAGACGAGACCAATGGAGTTCGAGGATGGCGACCGCGTCTTTTTACGGGTCTCACCTCAATGCGGTCTACGGAGTTTTGGCCGGAGTGGTAAGTTATCTTTGTGTTTCATCTGGCCTTTCCACCTTAGTTGCATTAGGTGAATAACGTTATCCACGTATCTCAGCTGAGGAGATGCGTGCATGACCTAAATTTCATCATCGACCATGGAGAGCTGGACATCGATGACGGTGCGACTTTCACGGGGTTCCAGTAGAGGTTGAGGATCGAAAGGAGCGGGTCCAACGAGGATGATCAATTCCTCTTGTGCGATTTCGCTAGCAGCACGGGAACCTCTAGAAGATCACATAGGAGCAGAAGGCTCAGATGCGTGCTCAATACCTCTTTTGTTTTCCCTAGTGTGTGTTGAAGCTTTATGGGGACGTAAAGCTCTGAGGTGGGAGTAATGTAAAGACCCGGAAATTTCAAGGAAATTTTTTTCTTAAACACTTTGGAATTTTATGAGTCTGTGGCTTCTAATGACACTTGATTCTGAGGCCCAGTGTGCCCGTAATCAATTTCCGAAGTTTATCTCGGGTACGTTCAGTAAACGAATGAGCGGGTTTTTCTATCTTTTGAACCGGTGCTCGGAATTGAAATCTGAGGGCACTGTTGAACTCGCAGCGTGAGTTTTCGCTTAAGAAGACTTTCACCTCGACGGCTGATGATTGGGTATGAAAGTTAGTTTTTGGGGTTTTACGTGGGTTGATAAAATAAAATAAGTGAACTATTTATTTTATTTTGTTAAACACATGTCGTGCAGATAAAGTGGTTAGAAGCTCCACTTGGGAGTTGGTGGTGGGGCCCACCGAGATCCAACCTCCCATGTGAGGTTGATTGTGGTGGAAACCACACGAGGACTCCCATTAATGGGAGGGGAATCATAACTCCTTGACTCTCCCTCATTTATGAGGGAGAGCCTCTAGGTTTAAATTCCCCTCTTAATTGAGGAGGATGAAACCTCCCTTTTTAATGAGGGGAACACCCAAGAATTAACCCCCCCCTCTTCCTTTTTGTGGTTAATTAATGGTGGGGCCCGCCAGGAAATATCCTCCCCTTTGGAGGATATTCTTCTGTGGGGACCACCGGGGCCAATAACCCCCCTTTTTGACTTCCTCCTCATTTTAATGCGCCACCGTAGCAGATTAATTGGGTAGAGCCCTCTGTTATAAATTCTTCATTTATGACTTGCATACCAACGATGAACCCTCCCACTCCTATATAAATAAGGCTAGGTGAAGGAGTTCTGGATGGCTTCTTCAAGCGACAGAACGTTGGTAGCGAAGCACGATGCTCAACACTTGGAGAGTTTTCCTCTTCCTCCAACAAAGAACGAAGAACGCTGACACCACCCTCGGTTCCTTCCTTCCCGAATTTGATGGAACAACGTCTGTCTTCCATGATGCCCGTCTTCCGCGAATCTCCATAGTTTAATGCATTTTTACAAGGTAGGGTAATATTTGTATGTTTTTCTTTTATGAGAATTATACCCTCGTACTTGGCGTTTAAATTGTTGGGTGACGATTTGAACCTCTAACGCGGTGGGTGCGGGCTAACGAACAAGCCCAAACCCACCGTTATTTTGTTCTTGATGCGAGGGGCGATTGGTGACGATGAAACGGGACCGAAACAGAAAATCGGAGCCTTAGAAGTGGAGTTCGGGTCCCGAGACAACCGCAGGCGCATACGGGAGCAAAAACGGACCACCGGAATGACTTCGGTGGCCCGCGGAGTACCGCGGTGGCCGATACTAGCCGGCTGTATGGAGGCGGCGGCACCCCGGTGCGCCCTCGGTAGAAGCCCGTCGCGGCATCGGCCGCGGTGGTGAGAGAGGAGGATCTCGTGGCTGCGCGGGATTCAGGATGACCAGCGGCGCCACCCTGGCGCCGCGTTCGCGGAAAACGGGGGTCGTGCCCCCTGCTCAGCCAACTGGCCGAGCCAGCGCACGCCCCCTGGCCAGGCCGGGGTGGGTCACGCAGACTGGGCGGCACCCAACTGGGTCGGGCCGCGCCCAGCCGGGCCGGACCCGGACCCGGTTCGGGCCGACCCAAGGGGTGTTGGGTCGGGTCGAACCGGGTCTAGACCCCCTATTTTCGGACCTTCTTCAGTTAAACGCCCATAACTTGAGTTGTAGACCTCCGATCGACACACCATCAGTTGCGTAGGATTTTTTGGATCGAGACGGTCGTTTCAATATATTACACTCAAGGTTTTGGCGATGTTTAGGTACGTCTGGGTTGGTTCGAACTCGAAACCAACCGGGCCCTCGGAGCGGAAACGCTTATAACTTGAGAACCGGACGCCCGATTGACGTGTCGTCGACTACGTTGGATTACTCTTGATGAGAATGTTCTTTTGGAATAATCCACTTGAGGTTTGGGTACTGTTTAGATACGTCCAGGTTGGTTCGTACATGAAACCAACCAGACCCCCGGGACTAAAAGGCTAATAACTCACAGACCGAGCGTCTGATTGACGCGACGTCTGTTGCGTTGAGACCCCTTTGACGAGGCGGTCCTTTGAGATACTTCTTTATGGGAATTTGTGATACTTGGAGTATTGAACAGTAGCTCGTGGAGCGGATCCTTCCGGAGATGAGCATACGGAGTACGGTGACCTTGTAGTTGGATGAGACCTGATGACTGTTTGTCTGATTCGATTCAGAGTGACTTGTATAGCCCAGTGGGGAGCACTAATTTGTGAGGTGGTAGACCCATAGCGAAGGAGCACTAATTTGTGAGGTGGAAGACCCGCGGTACTCGACATGAGGAGTACCTCTGTAGGCTATGAGGGGGATCATTGTTGTGTGAGGTGGCAGACCCATGGCGGGGAGCACTACTTTGTGAGGTGGCAGACCTGCGGTACTCGATAGGAGGAGTACCTCAACAGTCTAATGTTAGTGAGTGGAACCTCGTAGTCATGACAGGACTACTGTGCTCGATAGAGGAGGATTTCTCCAGCAACCGTGTTTTCGTCATTGTGAATGAAAATCCTGGTTTGAGCTGAGTCAATGACCTTTGTGTTTTCCTCATGATTGAGATGAGTTACTTAATAACTTAGGTATATGTATGGGCATATATCTTATAAGTAAAGGTTATCTATTAAGATCATTCTTTTTGGTTTATCCTTGTTGGATTTAGTAAGACCCTGAGGGTCTCGGGGTCTCTACTGAGTATCGTTATACTCACCCCTGCACGGGCTATGCCCGCACCTCGTTGTGTTGGATGCAGACGATGGACAGTACTGATCGTGGTTGAGGCTTGTAGAGATGGACGGTACCTGGAGGTGAACTTTACGACGAGACAGTACCCGGAGGTGGACTTCACGACGAGACGGTACCCAGAAGTGGACTTCACGACGAGACGATACCTGGAGGTGACAGACGGACGTGGAGAGCTGAGGTGGCCATCTGTACCTACCCTTCAGGTAGGAACTCCGGAGGACG
This sequence comes from Viscum album, assembly GCA_963277665.1. Classification (NCBI taxonomy): domain Eukaryota; kingdom Viridiplantae; phylum Streptophyta; class Magnoliopsida; order Santalales; family Viscaceae; genus Viscum; species Viscum album. The sequence goes on from OY728155.1 coordinate 1,916,854,386, forward strand.
ATCCAGGAGTAGCTTGACACCTTCCTGTTTTTTTGTCTTTTCCTTGTACTTTACTGTTGGGCTTGTATTTCCGGCCCCCTTGTACTTTCAGTTCACTAGTTATTTCTTTACTTAGTGTTTGCTTCTGCTTGTACTCTGGTTGTGTGTGTGTTTACATTTTATAAAGGCAATGTCTTCCCAGTTATAGGAATTTACGCCTTTGGTGCTAGTCTCTAGCCCCTGACCTATGGAAGGTAGGCTTGGGGTAGTTATGACATAGGACCTGGGGGACGGGTCGTGACACACACGCTCAAGGAGTGAAGGAGTCAACACCATCGACTGCAGGAAAGTCGTACCCTTCTAATCCACCAAGGTCAGCTGTAGGGAAGCTAACTACTATGAAACTTCCTGCACCTGACGAGTCTGGGACTTCCTGCTAAGGGAACCTGCTACACACTGCCATTTTCCAGAACATAGACTACCTCAAAGTCATAGTCCTGTAGAAATTTCAACCAACACCATCGTCTCAGGTTCAAGTCTCTCTAGGTGAGGGCGCACCTGAGACACTGGTGGTCTGAGTAACCCACAAAGCGTTCTCCCAGAAGATAGCGTCTCCACATTATCAGCGCAAGGACTACCACCACCAACACCACATAGTGAATTGCATAGTTCTTTTTACGGGGTATCCATCACCTCGACCTGTACTTGATAACGGTATCAAGATTGATGTTGAGCAAGCAAGGTACCAACAAACAAGGCAGGCGAGCAAACTCATCCAACCACCAGAGGCTAGACACGGAAAGAAAGTGGCATACCCCACATGTCTTTGCCCCTCTTGGAAGGAGAGTAATCCCCAAAACAGGTACTCTGCCAAACCCACTAGTGGCACCTTAAGCAAAAAATCCCCACTGGAAAAACCAGAACCTGCTCTAACACTCCACCGCACAACCCTTCCATGAATGCACATGTCAGAGGGACTCGTCCACCACACCTCAATACTATCCGCTTTGGGTGGTACTGACTCTCCCTCACGGTTTTGATCACATCACAAAAACACGTCTCAGTGGGGGAAGAACCCATTTTCCCATGCATTCAAAGCTATGTCGGACAACACCAACACGGGGTTACACTGACGCCCTGCGTCACCCTCGGTAACCCCTCGAACAAGGAGTTAGACGAAAAGAGTACCTCATTCAGTGTCTAATAATTTATACTGAGAAAAGTAGAAAAAGACACAGAGCATACTTCTTATCATCTCATGCGTTGCAGGATTGTAGACATCCATAGCACACAAGCCGCCCATGGCCCCGTCTGTCAGCTCCTTGAGCCTGACATGGGCCGCCTAGTGGTGGTGGAAGGACCTCGAAACGTCATCCACCAACCACAGTTCTTCCTACTTTTATTACAACATTGCCTCCCTGGGGACCACCCTGTCCTCACCTGGGAGTTCTCTGATCACGACATTGCCTCCGTCATGGCGGTGCATCTACTAACTATCTGGAAAACTCAGCATATTTGGTCGAGTAGTCTCACGCCACGTGACTTAACACATCACAAACATAGCACTAGTCCTCCCTGGGTTGTCTCGGTGCTCTACTTTGTCTCCGATCATGTGCTTGATTTTCATCCAGGGGAGACCTCCGGCGTCAAGGCCCTGCCAATTGACGTCCATCTGATAGAAATTTCTCTGTCACCAGTGCTTTCTCCAGCACCTAGAGATGGGTGAGGATGTACAAGGGAACTACGCTGGCACGAATCTCCTCTACAAATATCTCGCTCAAACTTCTGTGCTCGGAAGTTGTCATCACAGACCACGTCCCAAGAGTACCGAGTAAGGTCTGTGAACCTAGTCGCGTACTCAGCCACGACCATCACTCCCCGCTGAAACTCCAACAACTCCTGAAACCGTATAAAGCGTAAGTAGGAGAGGTAGTACTCCTCACGAAACAACTACTAGAAGTCATCCCACGAGAGTACCGACTCATCGTGCATCTGAGTAACCCTGGCTCTACTAACGCCAAACTGCTTAGTTGAAAGACTGGCTATCAAAGCCACCATCAGCCTGTCAATATTCGAACAAGCCTGAAGAGGCGAACCACCAACTCTAGCCAACCCTTCACTATCTGAGGGTATGAATCACTGTGGAACCTCAGTAGTCTTTGATGATGGAACTCACGTAGCGCGCTCAGCCTGTGCTCGTCATCGGCCTTCGCTGTCGGTACTATATGCTACTCCACAGGTAGAGGTGCTACTGTCTGTCCTCCTGGAGAAAGGGTAACCGTATGATGAATCTTGAACTGAGTCCTCATCATTCACGGAGTTGTCGTCACGAACCGGAGCTAGAATCCTGGCTAGCTATCATCGCGGAGACATCCTGAATCCGATCAAGGAGTACCGCGGTCAAATGAGCATATATATACCAATAACGATGGGGAGTTTACTCAAGAAGGACAGTCAAAGACTCAATCCTATATGATGCACGAACCAAATTCCCTGCACCAAGTGTCTCAGTGTTCCAAGTCAACAAGCGGGTTATCAGGGTCCTGGTGAATGGATACGTCGGCCGCCACACCATCACTGGACTCCTTGTCCTGAGAGCCGCTCTCAAGACACGTTGACACTATTGCCCCAAAACTCAACCAATTCCTTTTTAGGGACGTCCGAACAACGACCCAAGGAACGAACCACCTCTGATACCACTTTGTCATGACCCGACTCGTACCGGGGCTTGAGCCGTAACTACCCTAAGCCCGCCTCCATAGGCCAGGGGCTAGCGACTAGCGCCGAAGGCACATCAAACTAGGGGAGACCTTTGCCTAAGAAACTGTACACACACACACGCAGCTAACTCAATGCAAAAGTGCAGAGAAAAGAAAGCAAGATACAACACTGCTACAAAAGGGAAACCAACATGCATGCATCGACCTCTAAAAATTACAAGTAAAGTGTTGAAAAGTAGACTAACAAGTAAACTGAACAGAAAAAGGGGGAAAACACGTGCCCAACCAGAAAGGTACCACAACCCGGCAACAGGTAAAACGAAAGTAAACTGCTGGTGAGTCTCACACGTGAAAGTCCTACTACGACCACTAAACGCAGCCCAAGCTTCTATGTCCGCTACGCTCCTCCATAGTCTTGATCGACCCGTCCATTGTCTGCAAGGGCACACCAAGTGCGGGCAAAGACCAAGCAGGGGTGAGTATAAAGATACTCAGTAGGATGCCCTGAAAGCTCGAGGGAGCAACAAAGGAGATACTAAAACGGTGAGCAGTAGACAGATCAAGAACAATGTAAGAGTACAATAGAGAGAGTGCAGCTTAACCTGACAAGAGAAAGGAAGAAGGCTCGTCCAACCAAGAGGAGCTAGACACGGAAAGCACATGGCATACCCCCCCGCATCTTCGCCCCTCCTAGAAAGAGAGTATCTGAACCCAAGGAGTGGGAAAACAATTAGGGTGTATATATATACTCAACAAGAAGCCCAAACGAGTGTGTAGGGAGATCTCTATCTCCAAGCTCAGCCCAATAAGATTCGTCAATAGTTCAAAGGCTATCCATCACTGATGCCCAATAATCTCGTACATCAAGCGGCCTCATCACTGAACCATACAACCAAGGGTCCCGCTCCGGTAATCACGGAGAAAAGTCACTGACTAGCCTCGTAGAAAGGGATGAGTCTGAAAGAAGATATCGGGTAACCCACTACCTAGTCTAGCTGGAGGGTAAACCACAAGAGGTCGTTGGGTAACCCACTGCCCAGCCCCGCTAGAGGGTAAACCACAAGAGGTCCTCGGGTAACCCACTGCCCAGCCCCGCTGGAGGGTAAACCACAAGAGGTCGTCGGGTAACCCACTTTTCAGCCCCGCTGGAGGGTAAACCACAAGAGGTCGTCCGGTAACCCACTACCCAGCCCCGCTGGAGGGTAAACCACAATAGGTCGTCGGGTAATCCAATGCCCAGCCCCGCTGGAGGGTAAACCCTAAAGTCAACGAGTAACCCACTGCCCAGCCCCGTTGGAGGGTAAACCCTAAGGTCAACGGGTAACCCACTACCCAGCCCCGTTGGAGGGAAAACCCGGAACTGGTCCGATAACTCTACACTGCCCATGCCATCACTGGGTGTCACTAACACCACTACCGTGCGTAGGTTTAGAGTGCGTCAAATGAACCTACGACCAACGCCCTTTCATATTTCCACATTTAATGAGATCTCGGAAGAGGCTCTGTTCACCCAAACAGATTACACCGTTGTAATCCTCGCGAAAAAACACGCGAGATGGACTACTTACTCACTGGAAACGACCACCCGATGAAAAAGTTATTCAACACCGCTTTATGCCCATACGATGTCTCGTGGGGCCCGCACCTCGGTCCTGAAAGAGGTCGGGCGAACTGCGCCATCGTGATGCTCTTGGAAAAACATGTCAAAATGACTATTCATATGCCCCAAACGGACATTTGATGAAAAAGTGATGTTTCACTGTAAAGCGTACGAACTAGGACCTGTGGGGCCTACACCTTGTCTCCAACCCAAATGCTTCGAAAAGCATCTCAAAAAGTCTGCACGAGGACAAGGTTCATGCTGTCACTGACGGCGCGTCAATCGAACATCCCAAGCAGGAGTTAGGTCCGACGCAAAAATAAATAAATAAATAATTAATTAATTAATTGCATTAAGTATTTCGTGCCACCGAGCAACAAAACCAAACTGCAAGGGTTCTGAACCAACTTTGGAAGGACCGTCTCAACTCCAGGGCCACAACACCTCTGACGGCGTGTTGGACGAACGTCCGGCTCGCGAAGCACGTTCGTTGCAAGCTTTAACAATAATTTATTACTATTAAATTAAAGCATCTTGGGTCACCCGCCCTCGGGCGCAGAACTCAAAAACCCCAAAACACACTTCAAAAAGTTCGTCTCGCTGACACGGACCTACAGCCGTAGACGGCGCGTCAAACGGACGCGCTGTTTAGAAGATACGGCCCCTCGAACGCAAGGGGGCCCAACCGGGTCGGTTCTCCCCGGCCGACCCAGACCGAACCACCGGCCCACGGCCCAGCCACGGGTACAACCTGACTCTCCGCGGCCCACCGGTCGTGGCCCGCTCCAGCAACACCGGACCCCCTCTCTCGGGTCCGGTTCTTCAAGCAGACCATCCATTTGGCCGGTCTTCGTCGCCCAGCAGGACCCGCACTTTGCGGGTCCTTGTCCGCGGCGCACCCCCGAGCTCAGCGCCTCGGGGTTCCTCTCGAGTGCGACATCTCGAGGGCGACACCCTCTCACCGCCGTCCTGCGGAGTGCATCGTCGCAACACCTGCTGACCGTGGCGCCGCCTGGCTCCCTCGCTCTGTCGCTCCTCTGAAGCCCCACGCCCCCTGCTCGTCGCCGACGTCGTCGCCGCCTCATCCGCCGAACGCACCACCGCACGCCAGCCCACCGAACGTCGCGGTCACTCGGGCCACCCCGCTCCGCTGTCGGGGTTCGCCACACCGCACTAGTCGCTCGACCGACGCCCTCCGAAGCTACGGCTTCACCTCCTCCTGGACTTGCCGACGTCGCCGCACCGCATCGGCCGCACCCGAGCCCGCTGCTCCTGCCGCACCTCCGGCTCAACCTCCGACCACCGCCCCTTGCCGGATCCGGACCTTCAACCGGTCCCCCAGACCACTCCGGTGGTCGAAAAAATTATCCAAAACCGGATTCGGAAACCTCGGGGCCGGATCTTCACAGCGCCGCCCCTCGCTCGACGATCCGTCAAAGATTTGTGCGTCCGAAAATTGGGACGAAGAACGCCCAAGAACGGGATATAGAACGGGGCTCAGACGATGGTCGTGTTTGTTTGTCCATCGTCCTAATTCCAAAATTGTAGAATTCAAACGACGAAATTTGATGAAAAAATTAAGAAATCAATGAAGGTGCGCAATTTAACAAGAATCCTACCTCGATCCGCCCGTTTGTCGCTAGCGACGCGTCCACGAAGCCCCCGCTTCGATCCGCCAAGGTTCCGGCAGAGGTCGCTCCTCGATTCGGTGAAGAACGGCGAAGAACGGTTGAGAGAGAGAGAGAGAGAGAGAGAGAGAGAGAATTAGAGTTCTCCCTTAACCCTGAACACCTACTCTCTATTTATAGGGATCCCACTCAGCGCGAAATCTAAATTCACCGCGCCCTCTCATTTTATGTCACGCCTAGGAAAAACACCCCGTTTCGAACTCAACGGAAGTCTCGGATTTCCATTCTGAGGCTTCGTTCAAAATTTATTCGAAAAGAACGCCAGTGATAAAAATCACTAAGTCATTATTTTAAAATGACGATTTTACCCCTGGGTGACATCTCTCACAGAAAGCTCGCGCCCACAACTTTTACACCCCGCCTAGGGTAAACGGCATGCTCCGGACGCAACCATGCCCTCAGATTTCCGATCCGAGCTACCGTTTAGGAGAAAACACAACCCCGCCATGTGCATAGTATAAAAACACTTAACATCTTTTATAAAATTTATTCCGGGCACACCGGGCCTCGGAATCGCACGCCGTCTTCGCGCCTAGCTTTGGAATTATATGTAGAAATATTCCAAAGTCTTATTGGGAAAAAACCGGGTCTCTACAGTAGTGATATTTATTTATTAAATAAATAGTCATTATTCAAGACCTGATAAATATTGTGGGTGAATGAAGGGACCGAGTTTAATGATCAGGTGAAAATTAATATATATATTGAATATTATTTGATTAAATAATATTTAAACAAATTCGCGGGTTTAGCGCATGTCAGGAAATTATAATGTTATTATTATTATATATATGAGGTTTCACAGGGATTAAATAAATATTAAAGGGCTCTTGTGTAATTATTTATTTCTAACCCTAGCGGTATTTAAACCCAAAGATATTATTTTTCAAGAGAGCCAATTGACTTCTTTTTTTGTGCACAATGAAATCCAAAGAATCCTCTTGAAGCCCTAAAGAGCTCCCTTCTCCAAGAACGCTCCCAATAATGGAGAGAGATCTTCCCCCACCTTCCACTCCCAAGTCAAGAGAGATCAAAGAGAATCCTTTGAAAGCGATTCTCAGGGTGATCAAAGGCGAACGATGCAAACGATGAGATCTATCATTCTAGCACCCATAGATTTATACGGTGACGTTCAAAAATTTGTGAAACATACATGGATCACCGCTAGAGGAAATCTACTCTTGATTTCTATAATGCAACGACGATACGCCGTAGTTCCGTTATCTGATCCATCAATGAATAAAGAATTTATCACAAGGTAGTTCTTTAATTGCTTAAATTAATTATAAATAATATGTGATGATCTCGCAGTTTGGTTCTGGCGTTTTATCCATTGTTTGTACTCTTTTATTTAATTCTGTTGATCATGGTGTTCGTCGTTATGCAAATCTCGGATTAATCATCGATCATGATAAAAAACAAAGTTGGGTACGACCTATCACACGCTTCCGTTGCGCCCAGAACCTTCATCTTTGTTATGATTCATTGGGGTTATTGGCTGTGTTGATTTGCTAATGGATGTGTTGGGCGTGGTGAGTGACTAAGGGTCACATGAAGTTGTTTTGTGTGATGATTCACGGTTCTTTTGGATGCTAATGTATGGACCAATTCAGTATGTTGTGTTTTATCCATAGTCTTTATTGTTTTAGCTATTGTGATGTATTTACCATGGATGTTGTGCATTTATATAAAATGAGTTGGATCACTTACACTGGTTATGACTGGTTTGGTTGTTTATTCGTTTTGTCATGTTTGACTTGTTTATTTATTAGTAGTTGCTTATCTCTCATGCATGGAAGTCCACTGTATAGACGCACCATGCCAGATTCTCGGTAAAGTTATATTGTTTGTTTATTGTTATCTGGTGGTGAAACTGTTCCTAAGAGTGTATTTTGGATGCCTAAACACTGGTTGTTATCCTTAGGGGATTGAGAACGCTTTTTAGGCTTTGGGATAGAGCGGTTTGGGCAACATGTCAGGTTGATCTTGGGCGATACGCTACAGAAAGTCCAATGAAGGCAGGTGGTATTGATGTTATGATTTAGATAATGTGTACAAACGACCAGTTCACTATACGTTGGGTGAACAAAAGTTACAACTTATGTAAAGTTTACAATTATGTAAAGGTCTTCCTGATAATGTTTTTGTGGAAAAGGAATGATGTGCAAGAGTGACTTGTTTAAACATGAGAGTAACTTACACTGTTCACCGGAAGTCGGAGGTTGTAGTTGGACAAGCCACAAGCAATCAGAGGTTATCATATTCAGTGGAGGGACTCCCACAAAGATCGGAAGTCGGTGGAACCGATCGACCGACTGAGACCCACAATAAGTGGGTGGGACCAATTGTACACGTTGAATGTTGTGATTAATGATCTACTTGGCTGATTAGTCAAAGTGATTATAATATTTATAATTTCCAATAAATGAAAAGTGCACCATTGTTCTCTTGTGGATTCAAGACAAATGTCCGAACCACGTAATCCTTGCGCGTCCTCTACTTTAATTCCCGCTTAATTGTTTGTTGAATGTGGCGTGTGTTTGTTCGAGTGTGTGTGTTGATCGATTTAGTAGGGTAATTTCAGGTGTTTGAATTCATAAGTTATGGTACATTGACGTTGAGGGGTTCATCCGGTTTGAGGAGTTATCAGTTCTTTGTTCCGTGTGTTGAAGCTCCGATGGTATAACTTCGATAATTAGTGGGCGAATCCCAGCACTACGTGGACTATTCCCTCTAGATGTCCTCTTAATTTCATTTTATTTTATAATTTTGTTGATATTTGGATTATTTGTGTGTGATTACATATTTATTTGGATTATTTGTCTATGATTACATTTTTATTTAGGTATCTTTATTATTTGTATGTGATTACAAACCAATGGCCTATTATTAGTCACTGCACACTTCATTTTCCTTGGTCGTCTGCGGGCGGAGGATCCTGATCGCCCGGAGACGACATCAATCCTAGCTGGAAGCGACGCTGGCAAGCCATCTTTTCGGCGCACTTAGCATCACTTTGACAAAAGCTCTCGCCTAGGCCGAGCTCCGGAAAGCCAGCCCAATCCGGCAGATTCAAAAGCAAAAGCGAACGCAAAGGATCCAAACGCCAACGCCCCGCCTTTTCTCGCCTTTCAAGCGCTGCCTAAAAGCTTCCAAAAGCTGGAGCACAGCACCAACCCAGCAAACCGATCGTGTTAAGCAACATGAGGAGGCTCCCTCGTATATACTCTGTCTCCCACCGCCCTCCTCCTTCCCACTTTCAATCTCCAGAGCCTCGGACATGGCGGAAATCGTTGTTGCAGAGCCCATCCGCGGGGCCGACGAGGCCGAGTGCAGCAGGCCTGTCACCCGGTACCTCACTTACGGCCGCGACGGCAATCCGGAGCACTTCGACAGCGAGAGGCTGCCCATTGCTTTGGCACCCCACATTCGCTCGCTCCTTCGCGTTGCCAACCAGATTGACGCCGAGGAGCCTCGTGTTGCTTATATCTGTGAGCCCCTCCCCCGGTCCTTTTATTTTTTGCTATTTTATATTCCTTTTTGTCTGGGTGCACGGATTTAGCCGACTCCTCGCAGCTTCTTGACGCGTAGAGCATCCGTTTCCCGCGCCTTTCCCATGCATTTGCGTTTTTATTGGTTTGCGGAATGTGGTAGCACACAAAAGAGAGTGCTAGCTGGTTTATTGTCTCAGAGAAGAAAATTTAGCCTGATAACGGGTCCATGGTTACTGATAAATGTAAGGAATGGAACCCATGGTTACTGATAAATTTAAGCCCGGGACACCATTATTTTCTTTTACAGCTGAGCAGGGATTTTCACAAAACAAAAGCTACATGTGGCACAAGACTCTGGATTTTGTTCTCTCCGTGGTTCTTTAGAAGGTAAAATTGACATTGGGGATACTAACTTTTCTGGTGCAAGTTTTGTTGCAGGCCGATTTCGTGCCTTTGAAATAGCTCATGAGAAGGATCCCAATTCGCTTGGTCGGGGTGTTCGACAGTTTAAGACGTTGCTTCTTAATCGACTCCAGCAAGTACGAACTCGGATTCCTGCAATTCTCATAAATATTATTGCAGTTATGACAGGACGTTTACTTCAACAAGTCAAACGTTTACTTAACAATTTAATGCTTTCTGGAGGAATTTGTGTCTAATCGTGCGTTCTTTCCATCTGTTTCTGGTATAGTTTTTGCAATCATGTTGTAACTGCTAGTTTGTGTCATCTTTATAAACTGTATGTTGGCATTAATTTTTATAAAATTTGTTAAACCCCGTGCTAGAAAGTGTCTGGAAGTTTGCTTCTGAAGCAACTCATTTAATCTCCCTCCCTCTCTATCCCACTTTCTCTCTCATTTATTTTCAATGCAATCAAGGATTCTCTCATATGCATCATTGGCGAGCATCAATGTTGAAATGAATTGTTTTTTTTCATATATTTCGTTTTTATGTACTCTGCATCAGATTGCAACTGGTGTTCTTTTTAATATATTGTACCAGTTCTATTCTTTTTAAAATACACATTCTTCATAATCATTTGAATATGTATGCAAAATACTGTTTCTCATGTGATACTAATTATGAGTTTTAAACCACGAACTTTATTTTTTTGGTGGCTTTTAGGATGAGGATGTTTCTGTTGATAGGAGGAAAGAATTGACTGATATTCGAGAAATCGAGCGTGTTTATCTTCATTACAAAAACTACATTAGAAAATATAGCGGAACAAATGATTTGAAAATTGGGTAAATTATTTCATTCCTCTTGCTCATGCTATTTGTACTTCTTTCCAGCTGTTTTTTCATAAAATTTTACGCACGGCCAAGTGTTACTTTTGAGTTTTGGTCAGGTATGGGTATAAAGAAAAGCTATCTGGGATTGCATCTGTTTTGCATGAAGTTCTAGTGACTTACAGAGAGGCAGCTGACACACAGGTGTTTTTGCTTATAACTACGTTGCTTTTATTTTTGCTCTCTTGGTTTCAATACCTTGTTCAATCATTTAGCGCACTTCTATTCTGTTTAGTCTTTACATATCATTTTTTTTATACTCGATTCAATTTGGTTTATGAATTTTCCTTTTACCAACCAACCCATCCTGTCACTAGGTGCAAGCTTATGTTATTGTTTTTCTTATTTTCCTTGCAGGGCCTTGATGTCAAGGAGGGGATTGATGGAAAATCCACATCTTTTGCACCTTATAACATTCTTCCACTGAATACTTGTAGTGCCAATCTTGAAATCATGCAACTGCCCGAGGCAAGATGCTCCACCAAGTAATCTTTGTTTCTAAAATACGACAACAATCTTAGCTGTGATATTGAGTGTTTGAAATCAATTTCATGGAACAAGGACAATAAATTATGCTCTATTGTTTATTTTTTTCTACTGCGTCACAATTGCATCTGATCCTTATCTGACCAATACATAGACTGTCTTACCTTTCCCAAATAATGAAATATGGGCACATGTGATATGATACTTCAGTAAGGGAAATTTATATTATGCAAGACAACAACAATCTTTAATACTAAGAGTTTGCAGCCTGTCACATGGAACTAGACAGGAGTTACTTTGGGTTGTTTATATGGACTTTCTTCTGCCATTAATTATTATCTAGGTTAAAAGGTTAAAGTTCCAATCTATTTTTTTATCTTATGATTTTTTTCTGTATTTATGTGTTGTTTGGGGGCATAAAACATAGTTGGTTGAAATATGAGATCTTTCCAGGCTTTTTCGGGGCTGCCTTGTTGTATAGAACAGTGTTGTGCAGTCAATGAAAACAATATGGGCCGAAAAATGTCCGGCAGAGGTTAACATGTTTAAATAGACGTCAGATGATAATGGGGGGTGGATGGGTAGGCAATTGGAAATGCGTGGGTGCAATGCTGTGAGTATCTTCAGTTGAAAATGTGTTGTGTATTTAATGTTGTTTGTGCATGAATTCCATTATGCACATAAAGTTTTGAGGAGCAAGTTGAACATGCTGGGAGTGTTAAAGAGTGTTAAAGAAAAGCTAGTGGTAGATCATTATAAGTTTGCATTTGAGTTGTTAAGTGTTAGGGCGGTTTGAGGTCACCTAGATAGGGGTGAATGGCATTAGAAAATCTATATCAGGGTCCGTTTGACAGCACTGATTGAAAACTGCATACAGCACTTTTCACTTACGATAAACAGTTTGAAAAAATTAGCATTGTTTGTTCTGTTTCTACCTGACACTCCAATTCCAGAAGAAAAACTTATATAGAAGCACTTATATTAAGCGGTAAATGCAATAAGCCGTTTTCAATTAGTGTTGTCAAATGGACCCTCAATCATGTAATGTGGTTTCCTGTTTTGGTTTGATCTAGCTTACCCAAGCTTGAGAGATTAAGGCTTAGTTTTTTATTGTAGCAAACCATAGTTCACCATGATATGTAATTGGAAAATTGTTGAGATGCTGCAGATAAAGGCTGCTATTGCAGTTGTTCAGAATATTCATGGGTTACCATCAATGGAAGAATTTAACAATGACAGAGCTGTGCTGGATCTCTTTGAATGGCTAGGCTGCTGCTTTGGATTTCAGGTAGGCTTTACACTAATAACACTGCGCAACATCTCTCATGTTACTGCATTTGATGGAAACCATTCAAGAATGGCCTGCATTGGATAAAATTAGTGTTTATTCTAGGCATTTTGACTTTATTCAAACTATTAATTTTTTTTTACCTTTCTCAGGAAGGAAATGTAGCTAACCAGAGGGAGCATCTAGTTCTACTTCTTTCTAACACCTATATTCGGCAACCTCATAAAGAGTCACGCATATTTAAGGTGTGATGGCCATTAAATGTGTAACCTTGAGGGTTCATCTGTTTACATTCTTTAAAAATGAAAATTTGTTAAATCTTAAAAATGTCAGTTACGGGATGGAGCTGTAGATGAACTGATGAAGAAGTTTTTTAAAAATTATAGAAGTTGGTGCAGATTTTTGGGGAGGAAACACAATATCAGGTGAAGTGAAGGCATCCTTTACAAATTTTTACATTTATGACTTTTTTTTTGGTGTCAAATCGTCAGGATTTTCTCTTGAACGGTAATGATTTATTTGTCCATGCAGGTTACCTGCTGTGAAGCGAGAAGCCCAACAGTATAAACTTTTATACATTGGGCTTTATCTTCTTATATGGGGAGAGGCTGCCAACTTGCGGTTTATGCCAGAGTGTCTTTGCTATATTTTCCACCAAGTTAATTGAACACTTCTCTTCATTATATTTCTCTTTCTACTTCTGGTTGATGATTTTATTGGCCATGAAAATACCTTGCAATATCTTTATGTCTAGTACAATAATGTGATTTGGTTAGATATTGGATGTCACTTTTATAAAAATGGAAAAAAGGCATTCCCATTGCTTTGCAAAGAGAATAGAAATGTAATTAAGCATGACCATTTAAAGAATCGAAGCAACTGCCTCGAAACAATTTTCTGCTGGTAAATCTCATGGCTAGTGACTAATTGTGACGCCCTTTTAATTTCTATTTTGCAACTGAACCACATTGCAGGGAAATAAATTAAAGGATCAGTCAATCTTAGATTCTGACAATTAAATGTGAGAATGTGGTACGGGATGTCAGATTTTTGCTTTCTCAAAATTACTGGTTCTATAGGATGAAACTTATTCATCAACTTGCCTCAGTTTAGTCCTGGTTCCTGTGATGTGTATTAAATCATGCATACATCTGCATATCTGCACGAGTTTAGTCCTAGTGACTAATTGTGATGCCCTTTTAATTTCTATTTTGGTCTTATTCAAGATGTATGGTTCTGGATTTACTCTTTTTACATGGTATCAGAGCCTTGGTAAAACCTGATTTATCTCTCTCCTCTCTCGCTCTGGTGCCCAGACGTCACTGCACCTGGGCGCTCGACTCCAGTTGCGACCTCCATCAGTTGCTTTCCTTCCACGCACTACAGGCAGTACCCCTTGCGTTTGGGCTCCCAGACCACACATCTGCATATCTGCACGAGGCAGTGTGTCCAAGACCTCACATGCCATTTTCCTATGCAAGGCTTTCCTGCATGGCATTATGGCACCTCAGGCAGTGCGCCTCTGCTCGGAGCCCCAGGCTGCATGTGATAGAGCCTGATAACATGCAATAGTCAAGGTGTGCCGACCTAAGCCAGGCACCCTGCCTCTTTCAGCTGTTGCAAGATGCAGGCGTCCTGTGTCTGTGTGCGCCCGCTTCTCTTGCGTGCATGCCTAGTGCTAGGCATGTGCCTCTTCCTGTTCTGGTCTGCTCTATTCTCTATACACATCTCCTGTCTCTCTGCAACAAAGCCTCCTCCAAGCGCATCGACCCATTCTATGCACAACTGCCGAGGGCCACCTTCCCGTGCAATCATTCTCCTGCGCTCGATTCCATTCCAGCAATGCTCATCCGCTAACACCCAACCCACTCGTTCCTGTATCTTGTCGCACTTCTTGTCGCATTGTGGTGTTGCTCATCACTCATCATGTGGAAGAGGGTGAAGGTGGGGGGTGAGGTGTCCCATCTGTTGTGTTGTGAGCATGAAATTCTCCATGCCCTTGTAGATATATTGCATCTCGTGTCCCATTTGCAGATTTGCGACCCCTCTCTCCAAGCGTGCCGTCTCATCCAGGTGATCTTGCCTTCTTTTACGCTATCTTGCGTGAACAACTTCAAAACTTGAGCCACTTGTCATCGGCTGAGCGTCTCAGCACAACAGGTCGCCCGTGCGACACTCTAGCCCCCTCCTCGGCGGACGGGGTTCAACTGTCCAACTCTTCAAATGATGCGAGGTTCACTGGTTTCGTTCTACCATGAACTCATCAGGAGAGTGGCCCCAGCTCCCAACTAGAGTGGTGTTGGGACTGACACGCATCATCCTTCACATTGTCGGGGCGACTTCCATCTCTTTGATAAGGACAAACCACATGAACTTGCAGCCTTGATGCTCTTGCTGGTGTGAGACGAGACTCCCATGATTGGGTCGTAATATTCTCCCACCACCATTCTATCCACCCTCTTTCCCATTAAAGTGCCTTGGAGGAGTTGAAGAGGCAGTTGAAAGAGATGTTGGATTCTGGGCAAATCCAACCGTCGAAGTCGCCATATGGATTGCCCGTGTCATTCCAAAAGAAGCATGATGACTCTTTGGGGACATGTGTGGACTATTGGGCATTGAACAAAGTCACGGCGAAGAACAAGTATCCCATCCCATTGATAGCGGATCTCTTTGATCAGTTGGGCAAGACACGAGTGTTCACTAAGCTCGACTTGAGGTCGGGATACTATCAAGTTCTTCTTGTCACAGGTTAAACGTCTCAGCACAGCGGGTCACCCGTGCGACACCCCAGCCCCCTCCTTGGCGGGCGAGGTTCAGTCGTCCAACCTTGCTGGTGTGGGATGAGACTCCCATGATTGAGTCATGACATTCTCCCACCACCATTCTTTCCATGCACACCCTCATGCATGCAGGATCGTGACCTTGAATGTGTCTGCGAAATGATCTGATTCTAACTAACTGGCTGCCATGTGTGGCCAAGGGGACGCTCTCTCTTTGTCGTCGGCTTTGTGGTCCACCCTATTTTTGGGTCGCAAACAACCTCTCCTCGAAACCCATCATCCATAGTGGCGTTTTTGCCTCTGACATTCACACAAGCGCGACTATCTCTGTCGTGTCACCCCATCATGACGCCCTCGGACTTTGCTCCCACCACCAAGACCCAACCAACAACATTTCACAAATATCACAAGATGCATCTCCTCTGATACCACTTGTCACAGGCTGAGCGTCTCAGCACGGCGAGTTGCCCGTGCGGCACCCCAACCCCCTCCTCGGCGAGCGGGGTTCAGCTGTTCGGCCTTGCTGGTGTGGGACGAGACCCCCATGATTGAGTTGTGACACCCTGCTGAGGTCTCTAGGTATGCTTGCTCCACTTGCGCGACCATCTTTCTAGGCACGACCTTAGGTGAGATTACCTTCTCTTGATACTGTTTCAACTGACGCTCCACTCTCTTGCCTCATCTGCCCTAGGTGCCCCTTCGTAGGGCCTGTTTTGCTGTCTCACTGGATCTATTGATTGGTTCTGTCGAACAATAATAGTTCCAATGGGAAGAGACTGTCAGATCTACTTCTTAGATGAGATTTCAGCTGCTGCCAACTCTACTAGTCTTCTCCGTCGTTGCCCAAACCTTTGTTAGGCCTCTGTCATTTCCCATGCGCACTCTGTCAGGCTTTTCAGTCGGACGCTCTCTGTTGCCTCTGCTGCGCAAACATCCCATGTTGGGCCTCTTTGTGCTTGCCATGTGATGCCGCACAATATCTTCACAACGTTTTTGAAGATGTTGTGTTATCTTTTAGATGACTGTTTCAGGCGGCCTCTTCCAACGATTATATCCTTTTAAACGACCGTTTCAGATGTCCTCTTCAAATGACCGTTTCATGTTGTCCTTTTGAAGACCATCTTTTGTAGTTGCCCTCTTCCAAGTGATCTTTTGCAGGCGTTCTATTTCAGACAACCTATTTTAGGCATCCTTTTCTGATGCAGTATCGGACCTGGGCAACCCAGATAGCCCGGTCCAACCATGTGTGTGTTATTTTGAGTTATGTGTGTTTTATTTATTTATTTATTTTATTAAGGGATTTTGTTTATTTTATTTCTTTTTTACCATTTTATCTTCTTTTGATCAGGTATTTTAGTTCCTTTTGACTTTTGACTGAGTCTTTTATTTCCTTTTGACTTTTGACCGGATCTTTTATTTCCTTTTGACTTTTGACCGGATCTTTTATTTCCTTTTTGACTTTTTACTGGATCTTTTATTTCCTTTTTGACTTTTGACTGGATCTTTTATCATTTTCCTTTTTCACTGATGGGTTTTGGGTATTTATACTCCTTTAAGGACCAGTTTTAGATTATTGAATATCATTGAGATTTCTAGTCCTCTCAACATGCCAAGACTGTGTGTTATCGTGTTTCTTTTATCCAAGAAGCCCTCACAGTAAGGCTTCTCATTCCCATTTTCTATCTCTTTTCTTCTGCCATCCATCTCCGTTTTTCTTTGTTATATCAGTTGGTATTAGAATACGACCTTTCCTCGCACGCCGCCACTGATTGGCAGTTATCTCGATTCCTTTGCCAGCCCTAAACCTTCCCTTGCCGGTAGGGATCTTTGTCCGCGCTACCTACATATCTCATTGCTCTGTTATTCACACCACCGAGCGATGAATCATGTTGATCACTGGGTGAGAGGTTAAAGATTTTCAACGACGTAATCTATTTCGAACTCGTTGTCGAGTTAATAAGCAGGTACTCGAGGTTATTATCGACCAGGGAAGCTAGGAGAAATTGATCTCTAAGGAAACTGTAGAGGAGGAAATCTCATTACTTCAAGGTGAGGCGGAAGCTTTTTTTTTATAGATTGAGAAAAAGGAATACACGATGGAGTATTCCGATGTGAGACTCGGAAATACTCAGAATAATTAAAAAAACAGGGTTAACACTCCCCCTCAAGCTGGACATGTCCAGCTTGGACCACGAGTCCCACAAAAGAAAGATGACATCAGACAAGACCAGACACACTCCCTCTCAAGTTGGGTCGCAGATGCTGTGGATGCCCAGCTTGGAACTGAGCGAGGCCAGACGAGTCCCTGTGAGGCCTTTGGTGAAGATGTCGACAAGCTAGTCCGCCGTCGGGATGTGGCTAAAGCTGACATGATTGTGCTCCAGGTGGTGGCGAAGAAAGTGGCAGTTCAACTCGATATGCTTCGTGCGTTCATGAAATACGAGATTCGAAGCAATCTTGGTGGATGTTTGATTGTCACACCAGATATGAGCAGATGTCTGCGGAGGAAAGCCAAGCTCCTGTAGGAGATGTCGAAGTCAAAGGATCTCCGTAGTGATAGTGGCCATGACACGATACTCAAACTCCGCACTGGATCGGGAGATGACAGTCTGTTTCTTGCTGCACCAAGAGATGAGGTTGCCTGCCAAGAACACGACAAACCTAGAAGTAGATTTTTGGGTAGCAAAGCAACCAACGTAGTCAGCATCACAGAAGACCTCAATATTCAGATGAGCGTGGTGGGAGTAGCGAAGACCACAAACATGGTCTCTCTTGATGTATTTGGCGATGCAGAGGGCAACATCCCACTGAGAGGTGGTCAGATGCTCCATGAATTGACTCACTTTGCCAACAACGCAAACAATGTCTGGACGAGTCACGGTGAGATAATTGAGTTTGCCCACCAGTCGACGGTACTGCTGTGAATGCGGTTCTGAGGAGTCATAGAGAGACCGTTCCCCAGACTCAAGAGGAGTGTCAACTGTGGTGACCTGTGTCAGCCCAACATCCTGCAGAATATCCAATGCATATTTCCGTTGACAGAGGAAGATGATGTCCGAAGTACGGGAGACCTTGATGCCAAGGAAGTATGTGAGAGGACCGAGATCTTTGGTGTGGAAGTGACGGTGAAGATGCTCCTTGAGGTGGGCGATCCCAGTGGAGTTGCTCTCGGTGATGATGATATCATCCACATACACTACCAAGAGGATGCAGCTGGTGGACGACGTCCTGTAGAACATGGTGTGGTCCTTCATACTGCGAGAGAGCCCAAAGTCGGCGACGATGGTGCTGAATCGGCCAAACCAAACACGGGGAGATTGCTTGAGACCATATAGAGAGCGGCGGAATCGACAGACTTGGGAGTCGGCTCCGGAGGCACCAAATCCGGGGGGCTGCTGCAGATAAATCTCTTCCTCAAGAAATCCATGTAGGAAGACATTCTTGACATCCAGTTGATGAAGGGGCCAATGATGATGAGCGACCAGAGAGATGAATAATCGAATGGAGGCCATCTTGACAACTGGAGAGAAGATATCAAAATAGTTAATACCATATGTCTGAGCAAAACCTTTTGCCACATGGCGGGCTTTGAGACGATGTAGAGTGCCATCGACATTAAGCTGGACTATAAAAATCCACTTGCTGCCAACCACCTGTTTGACTACCGGAAGGGGGACCAGATCCCAAGTATGGTTGTCTTTCAGAGCCTGCAATTCATCCCACATCGTTTGTAGCCACCTTGGGTGAGATTTGGCCTCATCAACTGTGTGGGGAATGAATATCGTCTTTAGAGCTGACATACCTTTGTATGAAGATGTAAATAGAGTAGTCCGACAAGAACGAATACCTTTCCGAAGTGCAATGGACAAGTCGTCTTGTGCTGGGACAAGAGCATCAGACGAAGCGAGGACGATGGTGTCCTCGACCTAGACATGGGGAACAATCGATGGGCGACGAGAGTAGACCGTATCAAAACGGTGATCAGCAGGGGAAGACACCAATGGAGGGTGGATGATGAGTGGAAGACAATCATCAATATCAGTGTCTGGATGGGGAGGGGGAAGTGAAAATGGAGAGCTCTCAACAAATGAGACGTCAGTAGAGATGATATACCGCTGTAGGTCCGGAGAGAAGCATCGATATCCGCGCTGAGTGCGGGAATAGCCGAGGAATATGCAGCGGAGGGATTTAGGAGAGAGTTTGGAGAGACCGGGACAAGTGTCACAGACATAACAGAGACATCCAAACACACATAGTGGAAGTGAGTGATGAGAAAGAGAGGAGAACAAAGTCCGAAAAAGAGTCTCCCTTTGAAAGATAGAAGAAGGAAGGCGGTTAAGGAGGTAGGTAGCAGTCAAGATGACATTGCTCCAAAAATTGAGAGACACCTTCATGTGGAATAAGAGGGCACAGACAGTCTCCAGAATATGGCGATGTTTCCGCTCGTCCACTTCATTCTGCTCAGGTGTATCGGGGCAGGATGTGTGGTGAATAATGCCTTTATCCTTGAGAAACTGCTGAAAGGGGGTGAATAAATATTCCCGTCCATTGTCGGAGCGGAGACATTTTAGGGAGGTTGAGAATTGAGTATGAATCTCATTATAGAAGGTCTGAAAGGTATAAAACCCTTTAGACCGATCATGAAGAAGGTAGAGCCAAGTCATGCGGGAGTAGTCATCGATAATGCGGGAGTAGTCATCGATAAAGGATATATAATAATTGTACCCGGTCTGACTAGGAACCCTGCAAGGACCCCATACATCGGAATGAACAAGGTCGAAAGGATTCGTTGCACGCGAGTCCAATCGAGGAACATATGTCACCCGATGATGTTTTGCAAACTTGCAGGGTTCACAATGGAAGGAAATGTTTAGACTAAATTGGGGGCAAAACTTTTGTAGGACGGAAGCCGGCGGATGACCAAAACGAGAATGAAGGTCAAGGGCACAGGTTGAGGTGGATGAACAAACAAGAGTTAGTGGGATATCGAGCATGTACACCCCGACCCTAAGATGATCTCGACCAAGTTCCCGATTCGTCGACCGCTCTTGAAAAACAACACTAGAGGACGTAAAAATATCAGCACAATTTAAGTCTTTGGTGAGTTTACTGATGGAGAGAAGATTAAATGGGCTGTGAGGAATGTGAGCGATTGAAGGCAGATTAATAAATGGGGTCAAAAGGCATGTGCCAAATCCCGCAATAGGGATTGTTGATCCATTGACAACAGTGATTGTGGAAGCATTAGTAGACGGATGGTAGGTGTTGAACATACCAGAATCCCCTGTGAGGTGTTCACACGCATCGGAGTTGAGTAGCCAGGTGAGCGGTCGATGTGACAGACAGGCTTTAGAGCCATCAGTCTGAGCAATGATGGTCGGAGAAGAGGACAGTTGCTCAGGCGGGGAAACCGCGGGAGGCCGACCGAGAGACTGCATTGGAGGCAGTGGCTGAGAATCTTCTGGGAAGCCGGCTGGATTGCGGGAAGTCGTAGTGAAACGGGAAGCGTCGGGAGAGATAGACCATTCGTCGAGCGAGAGAACCTGCGGGGGCTTGGAGATCGCGGCGAGAGGCCGCAGGGAGGCAGGGCCGGTTGAAGTCGGGAGGCCGCAAGGAGGACAAGTGGCGTCGAGATTTGGCGTAGGAACCGGGAGGCGCCGGGAGAGGCGGTCGGTCGGTAGTTGGAGGGCGCCGCGTCTGGGTCGCTAGGCGGGCTCCTGGAGTGGAGGTTCGTCGGAGTGCTGGTGAGAAGTCGCTGGAGGGTGGGTGCGCAACTGCAGGAGGTGCTCGCAGGGAGAAGCGCGAGGAGGCGGGCGACAGGCCGATCATGCGTGGACGAGGAGGGCGCCAGGATGATCAGGGCGTCGACGACTAGAGTGGGAGGTCCGCCAGAGAGAGTCGGGCGACGCGTCGGGAGGTGCGTCCGGAGGGCGCTTGGAGAGCGAGCAGGCGAGGACTGAGAATCCGTGTAGGGCGGGGTCGATCGCGCCTTGACGGGGAGGGCGTCGGGACGAGCAGGGCGCCGGCGAATGGAGTGGGAGATCCATCAGAGAGAGCCGGGCGACACGTCAAGAGGTGCGTTCGGAGGGCGCCTGGAGCAGAGGTTCGACAGGAGGAGAGGGCCACAGCGGGATAGCCGATTGGCGTGAGGGATGTCCGCCGGAGGAAGGCAACGTTGGAGGGAGGGGAGCCTGTTGGAACCACGACCGTTCTATGCAAGAAATGGAGTATGGTTTGTGTTTGTTGTCAATCCTAATTGGAAGTTCATAATGTTTTCCAGTAAAGGGATCATACAGCTCAAGCGGACAACAGTATTGAAGGTGACGTCATTTCCCAGTGTTTGCCAAATTTTTGAGTCTGAAAATCAAAAAATGGAGAAAAATGTATTTGGCAAAGGAAGTTGCGCGCAAGATTGTTGGTGTTATGAAAACTTGCGCGCAAGGCATGTTTCGGGATCAGAATATCAAAATTTGGCAAAGGCATGAGCTGCGCGAAAAATTTGAAGTTGTGCGCGGAAAACGGTTCTAGCGCGAAAAGAATTGGGTGCAGAATGATAGGTTTTGCGCGACACGATGAGTTTTGCATGCGGGGGTCAGCGAGACCTATAAATAAGAGGTGACCCCCCTCATTCGGCACAACTGTAGACTTAGAGAAGATCCGAGTTCTGATGCACGCAAAAGTTGCTCGAAAAGGGAGTTGCGCGAAAAAGTTAAAGTTGCGCGCAAAAGTTAAAGTTGCGCATAAAGGGTGTAGTTGCGCGAAAGATTTTCCGCGCGAAAAGAAAATCTTGCGCGCAAAAGTAAGATCTCGCGCGCACATGGTTGGTGTTGCGCGCAATTGTCAGTGTAGACTGAATACGTGTTCTGAATATCCGGTTCAGTGGTTCAGTGCTTTCAAGTGCATCAATTCAAGACTTCGATGCAAGCAGTGTCTCATGCTGGACAGAGACAAAGACTTCAATGCAAATTTACTGAAGCGACCTTCAAGTTGATAAACTGAGTTAGACTTCTCACATGGTAGTGAGTTAGGGGGAGTCGACGGAAGTGATCCGAGGGACGTAGTGAGCTTTTTCTGAACCATTGTAAAGACAGTGTGCCTGACATAGAGTGTCTGTGACCGAACCTTGTAATCCACAAACTAGTGAAGATTAGTGGATTTTGGTACGACCAACACACTGTCGGCGTATGCTTCTTGGACGTAGCCCTTAGCGGTGAACCAAGTAAAAGTGTTGTGTGGTTTCCATGCATGTGATTGTTTGCTTTCTGTTCTCATCGGTCTTACAGGTTTAACGAGTTCCTACCAACGTGGGAACGAGATTCTTGTTTAAAAGAAAAAGTTGACACTCTGATTCACCCCTCCCCTCTCAGGGTGTCCCGAGGTCCTACAGAGTCATCAGGTAGGGGCGCCGTAGGAGAGGGCAGGGCGCCGCAGGAGAGGGCGGGGCCGATCGCGCCGGGAATGGCGGGAGTCAGGAGTCGTCGGAAGAGGCGGGGCCGGGATGTTGTCGGGAAGCCGCAGGGAGGCGGGGCCGGGATGCCGCGGGGAGAGGAACAGCAGGGGGGGGGCGCCTGGAGATGGCCAATGGAGGCGGGGGCCAAGCAGAAACCGGGAAACTGCAGGGAGGTGAAAAAAAAAACTTTTCCGAACAGGCCACGGAGGAGGAAACCCCAGACGAGGGAAAATAAAATGGGATGGAGGGCTCGGGATTAGTTTCCCTCTGATACCATGTAGAGTAGGAAATCTCCTTAGCCTTTTATAGATTGATAAAAAGGAGTACACGATGGAGTATTCCGATGTGGGACTCGGAAATACCCAGAATAATTAAAAAAACAGGGTTTAACAGAAACTTTCGAGCGATTCCACCTGGAAACAATGCCTCATCATTCACCCTATAATGTTGACTGGATCATATTGTTGGGTGACATCAAGATCACGAAACAATGAAACGTTTCCTTCTCCATCGGCTACTACAAAGATCTGTCATATGCGACATGGTATACATGGATGTATGTTAGCTATTATTAGGATGCCCCTAGCTTTTTGACACCAACGCTTGCCACAATGATCCTGCCAACACAGTTGAATTCACTAAATATCGGGTTAAATTCATTTTGTGCCCTCTACAAGGAAGCATGTGACCAACAAACCTCCGATCCTCCACAACATCTGCGTTGCTATACCAACCTGAACTCCACCACTGACCATGGGCCGCTTTTCTCGTGGTCGAACCAGTTGGGGGTGATGCTGATGTCCATATTCCCTTTACGGTGCTGCTACCAATGCATCGCTGGTAGGAGATGATTTCAAAACATCAATGGCAGGTGTCCCTCGTGTGCCCCATTATGACGTTGCCGACCCTGTTTTGGAAGGAGCTATTGTCTGCATTCCTCTGATAAAGATTTCATTAAATTTAGACCCCAATGGGAAAGATAGCGCGGAACCGAGGTGTTGCCCATGATTTTACTCATGAAGTCGCTTTTCACGTGTCAATGACTTTAGACGTTACCACGTACCGTCGGTCGAAGATTCTGAATGCACGACATCGACAAAAGTTGCTGCATATATTCTGTAGACACCCCCAATCGCGCCATGACTCCTGCCATAAGTCAAACATATTGCTATACGTATTCAGCTCGTTAGGACTAAGTTGAACACAGATCTAAAGTTGGAGACAGTTACCCTAATGAGAACAACGTTGATTGGAAAAACCTACCGACCTGGCTATGGAGAAACATGGTAGTTCAAAGTAATTGAGGTTGTTTGACGAAAATAAAAGCTTTGACTTGAACTGTCACCATCATTTGAACCAGTCCATCATGGTGGAGCATATGATCAAACAATCATCATGGACGGAGATCGGTGGTTCCTCATCTGCACACCTGACGACTTCCTTCGAGGTTTCCTCTTACAAAGTATGCATCACCATACCTTCCCATTTTATCCACATGACAATCTCTATCCAACATGACTTGAGAGTTAGACCTTTTTAGGCGGAGGTGAATGAAGTGCAAGATGAGCCCAATGATCTGGGTCCACCATCATTCCCTGATCCAGGTTGAAGCGAAACCTCAAATTATGCATTTTTTTATTAGTTTTTATTCCTCTTTGACTAAGTTATTTTTCCCTATTCACTTTGAACCTTTTTATTTTCTTTTGATCGGGTTTTGTTTTCTTTTTAACTTTTCACCATGTCGGGTTTTGTTTTTTATTACCCCCCCCCCCCTCCCCGAGGTCACGTTGCAGATTATTGAATGTTATTGAGATTTCCAGTTCTCTCAACAGGCTAAGGCTGTGTGTTATCGTGTTTCTTTTATCCAAGAAGTCTTCACAGTAAGTCTTGTCCTTCTCATTTTTCATCACTCTCCTTTCGACCTTCACCTCTGTTTTTCATTGCTGCATCATTTTCGTACCAGTTCCAATACCTTCTCTAATGACCGAGAAGATCATGATATTCACGCGACTCGTAGCAGAGTGCCTTTCACGACAGTTTTGATATTGTCTCAAATTAGGGGTGACAATTTGTGACACAACATGTGAACACGAGACAAACACGATAACGATTAAATAAATGGATCGGTTTAGGGTTGAAGGTGTATGACACAACGACATGATAAATTATACGACTATTGAAATATTTATTTATTTTTTGCATATATTATTAAATAAAATATTTTATTTTTAATTAAATTTATGTATATGTATTGATATTTTATTTTATTTTCTTATCATTTGTATTCCATGAATATTTTATAATAAGCATGTATAAATATAATAAGCATGTGTAAATCAATGAAATATAAAATAAAATAAGCATGTATAAATATATAAAATAAGATGTGACACAATAGGCATGTATAAATATTAATTAAATATATAAATAAGATGTGACATAATTATGCAACACGATAATCTGTTTAATAAATGGGCTGGGTTCAAGTTCAAGCTTCTCAACACAAATATTAAATAGGTTAGCACGATACGACACAAATTGCCACCTATATCTCCAATGTCGCTGTGACTCTGTTTTACAGTCATGTTGTTTCTTTTTCTCTTTAGTATTTTGAATTAGTGTAGCAAGTTGGAGTATGCTCCAGCTTGAGGAGTGTTAGAGCATTCAGGTATTTTGGATATTGGTCTTGATTAAATCTATCACATCCCCCATTTTTCTCTAGATTGAATTTTGTATTTCTTATTTATCTCGAGTTTTGTATTTCGTTATCTTTCTCTATAAATAAAATGTTCTGATCTCATTCAAGAGACATTGTTTCTAGGTCTGCTCTTTCTGCAGCTTGAAAGAATAATCATCCCCAAGTAAAGTTAGTGTTGAAATTTTATAGCACATTATGAAACTTGTCCTGAATCACTTGGCATGGTTTGTGGTACAATTTGATCTAGCAGTTGGAGGTCTTCTGATTATGTATGTATTTAAACGCATGCATCCGACCAATGATCATGCAAACATGGTTAATACGACAATACAATACTTTTGTATTCATTATTAATTTATTCAATATTTTCCTTGTGGCCAAGTAATAGCATAATGGTTGTGAACATGTAATTTTTGCTAAGATGTGTCCATATACCAAATGAAAGCTGTTTTCCTTGAACATTATTTTGTTTCTGTTCCTTTAGATGGCCTGCGATTTGCATGGCATTGTTTCTTGGACTATTAGCATGACAACTTGGGAACGGGTTAGGTCAGCATATGGACGAGGACGTGAATCATTCCTTGAAAATGTAGTCAACCCGATATATAGGGTTATATATGAGGTAATAGGCGCTGCGCTTTATATGATGGCACCATAAACTGAGTACCTGATTTTTGTTTTAAACACTACAGGAAGCTGAGAAAAGCAAAACTACTACAGATGATCATGGCAAATGGAGAAATTATGATGATCTGAATGAATTTTTCTGGTCAGTATCCTTTTTTATTCAATTGGATGTCCAACCACACTTTTAAGATATTGAAATTTTGAGGTTTGCCCATATTATCATTTATATATTCCATAGGTCTCCTGATTGTTTTGAAATTGGTTGGCCCTTGCGCCTTGAGCACGACTTCTTCTATGTACCTCCCTTCAGAGGTCACAGCGTTTCAAATCCCGCGGTGTCAGTAGACACGACTGAGGGAGATGGTGGGAGAGAAGGAAATGGAGATGAAGAAATGGGGTTGGACTACAGCACATTAGATACTTACGTAAAATGGCAAAGCTGTATGAATGCTACATTCTGTAGCTGGTTAAAGAGATCGCTGGATGTTTTATTTTTTAAGGCCCGGGTAAGAAGCTCATATTTTCATTTTAATGCTTAGGATATTTACATGAAGTTGTTTATTAGGGTCACAACTCTGACCTCGATGTCCCATCTCTAGATGATTTGTTGTTTATCGCAAGTGCATGCCTTAAATATTTGGGGCAGATGAGTAGAGCTTAAGGTCACTTACGGAAAATTGCTTATAACACTTATGACATACTATAAACAATTTGAAAAAAAGTGGTGTTCTGTTTCTGAAAAAACACTTACACTTAAATCACAGGATAAAACAATTTAAATAAGTTGCAGAAAAACACTTCTTCAATAATCAATTTGTGAACTTTTATACAGGCAGTTTTCAATAAATGCTGTTTAACGGGCCCTAAGTTGTGTTCCATCTAGGGAAATACAAAAAACTTCACATGATATGTGGAGTGAGATGCGTCCCATTTTATCTTTTATGAAGATTTAAGGTTGTGAATCACACATCTTTAATTTACTTATGAAATATTTTATTTCTTCGACTGCATAAGAATAAAATTTCTAAACTTAAATATTTTTCTGTCTTGACCTTTGTGTTAAGGAGTATATGCTTCCAATTTCCCTTAATGTCCATAGACATATCCAATTCCTCAACATGGTACCATTTTCCATGAGCTCACATCTTCCAATGATCTGTTTACTCATCTTTGATCTCAGGCTACTAAAGATGGTGCACATGCAAATCGATGGTTGGGGAAGACAAATTTTGTAGAGATTCGTTCATTTTTGCATATTTTTAGGAGCTTTGATCGAATGTGGACCTTTCTCATTGTTTCCCTGCAGGTTTGTCTAAAATCATCATTAGTTTTTGAGAGCAGCTGATGGTTTTTCTGGGCAACCAATCACCTCTTTTGCTTTTTAGGCCTCGATAATCATGGCCTGTCATGATTTGGGATCTCCAATTCAGATGTTTGATTCAAAAATATTTGAGGATGTTATAAGCATCTTCATTACATCAGCTGCTCTCAAGCTTATTCAAGGTATTGTTGCTTTCTATCCTTTTTTTATTTTTTTGCACCAGAAGCATTTTGAGAAGCCTAGTATAGTTGACTTCTTTAAATATTGATTTAAAACCCTTGCAATGTCTCATTGAACAAATTTTGGTTGTGAATGTGATTATTTGAAATGTAGCACATCCACTGTTGAGATTTGTGATCATTTGAAGAAAATGCTATATGGTCAATCAAATGATTCTATTTGCTACTAATTAAATTACTAAAATTAATTGTTTGTGTAACCTGATAGCCTTTTCTAATGTCCTTGGAACAATGGAGGGCAAAAAAATGATTAAATCTTTCTTAAAACCCGGGTAAATGATCCGAATTGCATCCCTTGTATGCCATGGGTTGACATTTGGTGCAAAAAACTATTTGGACTCTTAAGGTGGAGTGAGCATCTCTCCTCACAATTGAGCATGATAGTCCATTTAATGAACTATACATACTTGTGGAAACCTGTCACAAGACAAGAGATTGTATGTACACGAGGCTGCAATGCGTATGTTTGACAAAAAGTAAAATGAACCAGCACATGCGATCATATATACAAAACATCTTAGTTCGTTGTATCCATAATAAAATACAATCCAGTCTACATGTCACTCAATGATTCCCTGCCAAATCAAAATAACTATTTATTATAACTTGAATTACTACAGAATAACAACTCTGGATCATCTCTCAAGAAATGCAATCGCTCAAAACTAAGATAAAATCGAGTCCAAGGTTAGTTTAGTGAATTGGAGATTTTTATTTGGGAATTAACTAAAGGATCTAAAACTAAATTAATTATTGGATTGCAACACTAATAAACGAGAGTGATAATTGTCACAAACTTGTTCTACCTTTGACTAATCTTTGCAGTTCAATTATGATGATTGTGGGTATTGATATGATTTCTAGGTTAAGAATTAGGATCTTAGTTATTTTCTTAAACTATACAAATGATGACGTAGATCCTAATAATGTAAAACAAGTCACATGATCTCAGTGATAACTTAACATGGAATGCAAGAGTTCATCTAAATATGTAGAGATCTATAACATGTTCAGTTCTAGTAGGAATTCATGCACAACATTAGTTGATTGAGCATCGCTACACATGCACCTCCTACACGTCACATCTATCAATCGTCAATACAGAATAACTATCTCAATTAAAAAAAATCCCAATTAAGGACAACAAAATTTAATCAATACAAAGGAAATCGATGCATATACCTTGATCAATAATATATATAATTACAAAATAATTATAAATTTATTTTTTACTGTAAAACAAAATTTTATTCGAAGTATTTTTAATATTACAATAAGAACTAGAACAATTGTATGAAACTTAATTATAGCCAATATCTAAGGATTAAATCCATTTAATGTCTGGTAAAAAATTAGTCAAATGTTTTTAATAGAAACCACTAACATATAGGAAAAACAATATGTCTAGTTGATGTTATAAAATTCAAAGTAATGCCGGGATAACTATATGGTATAGCATTTGAAGGTTTATAATTTATGTATCAGGGTTATGCTTCAAGATTTTAAAGTTAGAGGAATTTTTATTTAGAGTTTTGTTAAGATATTGAATTTTAGGGATAGGGCTTTAGGTTTATAGGTTTATGATTCAGGGCTTTAGGTTGTAAATTTATGATTTAGAGTTTTAGTACATAGCGTTTAATGCTGATAAAGAAAGTGATTTTTGTCAAATTAGAAGTGTAAAAGGAATTTATAGGAAACCTTTTTTAGATTTTCATTTTTTGTAGAACTGGGGAGAGTTGGTCCATTTTCAGGAAAATGATTACAGGTTTATGGAACATGTTTCTATGTTTAGTTTCCAATAAAATGAAAACAGATAAATGAAAACTAAATGAAGAAACAAGATTAAGCGAAATGGAGTTGTAAAATTGTATAGTTTGGTATCATGTTGGTTTTGCTGGCTGCAAAGTGTAAGGTGCCAATTTGTTACTGAAAATTGACACACGTAAAGCTGCCTTATCATTGTCTATACTTCCGCTTTTTCTTCTTCTATTTTTTAATGTTTGCGTCCTTATACCACCTAAAAGCTTGTAGTTTTCTAAACTGTAAATTTCATGATATTTCTGATGTTCGATCTTTATGTTTTGATGTATTTCCTGAAAAATGTTTTTGCAATTAGAAATATCAAGGCTGCCACTGCATTTTCTATGTCTCCTTTTGAATTAATCCTTTCACTTTCTGGGGCTATTTTATAAGCACTTTATAATTGATTTTTCTCTAGTTCCGTTTAAAATTTTCCCTTATTCCGCCTCTGTCTCCCGACTTCACTCTATGCATCAATTCTAATTGCAAGTATCATTTTGCAGCGATTCTGGACATCGTATTTTCATGGAAAGCAAGACACATGATGGATGCCTCCAGAACATTGAAACTGTTGCTTAAACTGATTGTTGCAGTACTATGGACTATCATTCTTCCTGTTTTTTATTTTACTTCTAAAAGAAAATATTCCTGTCAGTCGACATATAATTTTGGTTGGCCTGGGGAGTGGTGCCTCTCTTCTTATGTGGTTGCTGTGACAATATACTTGATGACAAATGCAATTCAAATGGTGTTATATTTTGTTCCTGCAATTAGTAGATACCTGGAGACTTCAAACCATTGGATTTGCAAAATTCTATCCTGGTGGACAGAGGTAGTTGCTATGCTTAACCACCTGTGCTTTGTTATTTGTTTTGGAGGTCTGAAGGGTTTGACTTCACATACAAAATGACATAGCAAGAATGTTTAGAGACTATTGCCTTTTTATTCACACATGCTAACTGTTAAACAATATTATGTTCTGTTAATTAATGGTAATTTAGTAAACTTAGATGATAAGATGTTTATAAATGTCCTTGTATGTGTGTAAGCATATGCATGTGTGTGTGTATTTATCTTCTTACTCCTTTTATGGTAAGAAAATCATTGCCCATTTGGTTATGAAAACCCTTTTCTATTTTCATTTTTTAAAGATGTATTAAAAACTGCTAGAAAATATTTTGGATAATAAGAAAAAAGAAGAAGAAAGTACTGATTTACATTTTATTGCATTTTCATTTTCCATAAAACATGATTTTTTGTTGTCTAAAAATCTCTCATTTTCATTTTCATTTACATAATCTAATACATTTTTGGAAAATGAAAACAGAAACTGCTTTTCATAACTAAACGAAGCTTCATGCTATCTATTTTCTCATTATCACTAGCCATTGATCATGGATTAGCTTTGGCCGATGGCGATGAAAAGGGAGTTGGAGGTTGAAATTTAGCTTCCCCACTGATACCTAATCCTTTTCCACTCACTGCACAGTGAATTATATTTTTGGCTGTGGAGCACATGCTTAAATATACACTTTATTCTCTAGTAATGACTAATGCATGTTTGGTTCTGGCTTTGTTTGTGTTAGTTGTCCTGATTTCTGACTTTCCCTACTTTTCTATGTTGGCTCGTTTTATTTTATTTTTATTCTACAGTGATATGAATTCTGTTTTTCTTTATAATTTTTGATGGTCACAGGTATGATAATCAGGTTTTCTGTGTTTTAATTGTTGCAGTTCATGCTTATTATCTGACTTCAGTAACTAACATTACTTCTGAACTAAAACTAGCTCAAACCAGTCCCATTCCATGGGCCCAGCTGGATCACAACCTCATAATCTCTGTTCTGACTGTAGCCAACCCAGCTTGGCAAAAAGGTGGGCTGGGTTGACTTGAATTAACTTCTCCTGACCCCTGTGGATAGACCAAATTGGTTTGGCTAGGTAGCAATATTAAGATCTGTTTTTGTGCCACTAGTGCTATGCTATATCTATCTTCAATATGTAAGCTAATGTCATTAAGCATGGGTGAAGGTCTGCATTTCTTACTAATTTATTTCCTCACAATGTGTGTTTTCTTTTAATTTTGTATTGATGAGTGGTCTTGGGCATTAATTTTTTCACTCAGAAAATTGTCTTTTTCATGCAGCCCAGGTTATATGTTGGACGTGGAATGCAAGAAAGCCAGGTTTCGCTTTTCAAGTATGTATTTAAGTAATTAGGAAATAGGTTTATTCTATCCCCTTTTTTCTCTAGTTTGAATTTTGTATTTTGTATCTATCTCAAATAATATCTCATATCTGTCTCTACAAATAAAGTTTTCTGTTCTCATTCAAAAGGAATAGTTTCTGGGACTTCTCTTTCTACAAAGTATAGCCTATGTCCTGCTTGCGCAAGTTTACCGTTTCTTTTTTTTTTTGAGCAATTCTCAATTTTTTTCAGGTATACATTTTTTTGGCTATTGCTATTGTTGAGCAAATTGACATTCAGCTATAGTTTTGAGGTCAGTTTTTGTTTGTTTTGGCCATTGATAGACAGTTTTTTTTTTTGAAAAAAGGTCTCTTTTTAGCATGCTGCATGGATCTAACTTCTTGGAATATTTTTGACATTGAATTGTGTACGAAATATTATGCAGCCATTGGTATGCTTAGAATGCCAATCAAACATCTTTTATGTTAAATCTTATTCAATGTAATTATATTCACTTGAAGGTTTATGTCATTATGTGATTGCTTTTGCATTAATATGCAAAACTTGTTAAATACGATTCATCGACAAAGCTTAACCCCCTATTTTTAGCCTCTTCCATATTATTCCTATGAAGCATGGATATGTGTGTGGGGATGTATGCAGTGCAATGATATTTCAATTTACCATTCTTTTTTAAAAACGAGAATACATTTACAATAAGGACATTCAATTAATTAAGTTTTTATCATGTTTGGGTGCTTACACACACTTGCAAATGTGTGTGTGTAGAGAAGAGGAAAGAAAAGAAAAAATTAATATTCATTACACCAAGATACATAAGCTGTAAATTAGATGGGCTATTTACTATGCACAACGGATTACTATGTACAGTAGAAAGAAAAAAATGGAAACAAGGAATTATTTTTTTTTTTGTAAAATTCTCTGTCTTAGATCTTAAATCATTTAAAGTTCCTTATAGATCCCTCATAATTTCCAAATACGATTCTTTTCAATTTGTCTATAATTTTTACACTTGCCCCTAAGTTAGATCATAGATGTTAAATCATGTCTGACTTGCTAATAAATTCTTCAAAAACAGGTCTATATAAACCTTAAGTGAATGTCCGTCATGCAAACTGTTTAGTTCTCAATTTTTTTCCCGTATAAAATATTTACCCACTTTAACATGCTTGGTCTTTAAATACAATCCTTCATATGCATTCCTTCAATGACAATTTTGTACTCAACTTTGCCACTACTTCAAGCTACCACATTTGTTTTTGCTCTTCTTGGTTTCCATATTTATCCAAACATAGTTTTAATAGTCAGTTCTAGAAATTCTATTTTTAGCCCTTAAAGACAATTCAAGCGGGGAATGAATTGAGTTAAAGTTAAACAGCAGTTTGTACAAATAACCTTAACAAGGATTTCTACAACCACAAGCAGTTGAGGCTCAAGTATTAAGATATCTTACCAGATTCTTTAAGTAGTGGTTGACCGTTGCTCCAGTTCCTCACTGATTCTTTGAAACTGCAGTGCACCAGCTTTTCAATATTGGCCTATCAGTACTTCCATTCTTGTCATCCCTTAGCAAACTTCATAGCTCTTTGTTTATTTACCAAATAGTTGATGCCTCAGCGGACTTCTGCTGCTCTAGTTTTTTTTTATTCTATTGACCAGCCGCCTTCTTTAACTTTAAATACCCAGACATTTCCCCTAGTCAGTGTCCTGCTGGTAAGTTAAATGACTGGGCACCGGGATCTCCAATCCCTTTTGTGAAGCTCAACACTTCAAGCCATTGGTACTCCAACTAATTTGACATTAGAATGTACAATTTCTTCTGTTGACCGCAATGCTGTGATTAGTATTTAAATCCTTCATCAATTCCAAAATGCTCACAGAATAAATCTTTTGTTGGCACTTGGCCTGATTTCAAGCTAATATCACCAACACTTTTGTTAACCATTTGGTTTTTATGGTGTTTCAAATGCAACCTCAAGAGGGTGGTGAATTTGGGTATTTCAGAATCTAAACACTAATATAAAAATTAAAGCAAAATAATGCGATTCAAGATTTTATACTAGTTCAAATTCAATCTTAGTCAAGGGTTCTAATATTCACCCATAATAAATGGTATAGGAGAAACTTGATTACTGTTAGTATTTAAATAATTAGGATATGAGTATATCTAGGGTCAATTTATTTGAGTAGGTCGATCTTATCCATTTTCCTCTAGTTTGAATTTTTTATTTCATATTTTTCTTGAGTCTTGTATCTTATCATCCGTCTCTATAAATAAAGTGTTTCAACCTCATTTAAGAGGAACAATTTTTGAATCTATTCTTTCTACATGGCATAAGAGATGCGACAATACCTAATTTATCTCTCTCCTCTCCATCTCTCTCCTCGACGCTCTGGTGTTCTTGTGCTTGGCTGCTTGACTTCAATCGCATTCTCCTCCAGGCGCCTCCCTTTTGTGCACTTCAGGTGGCACCCTTGCATCCGGGCTCTCAAACCGCGCATTTGTACCAGTCCGTGCATCTGCATATTTGCACTGGGCAGTGTGTCCAAGATCTCATGTGCCACTTTCAGGCCTCCCACACAGAACCTGATGAATTTTGTAGACATCAAACATGCCGAATATGCAGTGGAAATAAAACCTAAACATCAAGATCATCCAAGATAAAAATAAATAAAATATTATGTTTAAAATAAACGAAGAACATATCTCAATGTTTTTTCCTTGATTTTCAATAAACCGTGAGTTTGATGACGACCACTAATATGATGTCCCGATCCGGTTCACTCTAGAGTAACCGGATTAGAGCATTATATGACCTCAGACACGCCTCCCTGTATGTTAGAGGACTTCGACTAGCAGCGAAGGTCTAAGGTGATACCATGAGTAGACTATACCCTCGTATCAGAGTAATACAACAATGAGAATATTATACAACAATCCTCACAATATCTACAGAATAAATAAACATCATGGCCAATGCTGCAAAATAAATAATACATCACATGCTATAACAAATGAGCTATCTGACATGTCACACGAGTCAAACAGACATCAACAAGATCTCCTGTGGGTAGCTCATATACATCCCAAACCAAAATATACAAAACAGAGAAATAACCGCAACCTGATCCTGAGTTTGGACCCGGTCCCATCTCCTGACTCCAACCAAGCTCTCCAGCTCAATCATCCAACATCGGGCCTCTGCCCTACCTATACCTGTGATCATGAGGTATGCTCGAGTACCAATGTGCCAGAGCCGTTTGAGTAGGGTGTGAGTCAAACTCAATAGACCACCACCAACGATGTGCCTAGCATAACCAATAAATACAATGTATGCACAATGTGATATGCTCAGAATAATCGAATAAAGTGCGGAAGCGCAATAAATAATCACCGTCAATCCTCGAGTTCTACGATGACACCTGAGGTTGACTATACTTGCTTCGACTAGTGCCAGATGTCTCTAAGCAAGTCACATAACCACATCTCATTGGTGGGAATGACGCCCTATCCAGAAATACCATTATACGTCATCGGGGGGAATGACCCCACCTGAAAATACCCATCATACATCATCAGGGATTCAGGGGGAATGACGCCCACCCTGGAATAACATCATATATAATATCGGGGGGAATGACGCCCACCCTGGAATAACATCATATATAAATCGGGGGGAATGACACCCTCCCCGTAATACCCATCACACTTCATCAGGAGGAATAACCCTTGCCCCATAAAACCATCGTATATCATATCTGGGGGAATGACACCCGCCCCGTAATATCATCATATATCATATCGAAGGGAATGACGCCCGCCCCGTAATACCACATAATCATACACCTAGGGGGGAATGGCGGCCCACCCCAGAACCTCATCACATTAGGGGGAATGGCGCCGCACCCTGGAATCACATGTCACACTAGGGGGGAATGACGCCCCACTCTAGAATCACGTATCACACCCAGGGGGGGGATGATGCCCTTCCCTGGAATCATATATCACATTAGGGGGGAATGACACTACTCTGGAATCACATGCATCATATATCACATGGGTTGACAACTTGCCTGAATCTGATTTGCACTACCCAGGCTAACCTCTCATGCACACAACCTATTCTCATCACCGCATTCATGTTAGGCTATAACCATGTTGGCTCTCATGTATTAATACTCCTCAGAACCAACCCAAAACTGGGGCACCTACTATGGTCCCTTAGTTCACACAAAAGATCGGACACCCCACATGGGTTCCTTTATCACATTTCCCACTCTAGGGTCAAAGCTCGTCACTCAGGACATCACTTTCTGTTGCGGAATCGTCGGGAGTCACAATGACAGAAACGAGAAAACGAAAGAAAGAAAGCAACAAGAACACAACGATTTACGTGGTTCGGGAATAATCCCTACGTCCACAGGAGAGGCAGAATTTCACTATATCAGGAGCACAAATTACAGAGGTTTTTTCAGTAGTAACCCTAGCCCAAAAAATGGGCTTTAAAAAATGGAGAAGACGATTAATGTTCGAAAAGTAAGTCCGCGTCGCCACAGTGAACGACGGCCAGCTTTGTCAAAAGCGCTACAGTGGCTGCCGGTTGGAAGTCAAAAGTGCTACAGTACTATTGACTTCGAAGTCCACACTGCTACAGTGCCTATCGGTGTCGGTCGGTCAGCTCCGCTATAGTTGCGGGCCATAAGCATTCGGCCCAACCGGATCGGGCTACACCAATCCAACAATCTCCCACTTGAAGCCTGATCCGCTGCACTGCTATGCTTCGATGCAACTGGTGAAGACAACTTACTTAATCTGAGTTCTTTCTCTTCTTCACTCACCAGTGGCGTGCTTTCCATTCACAGATTCATGAAATACAAACTGTTTTCCTCTTGTGCTCCCATCAGGTCCTCCATCATTCTGCCTCTCATCCTCTGTTCATCAGTGGAGACCAACAGAGGCACAACAGTGCCTCAACTTCTGTATCACCATAGGCTTTGTCAACATGTCTGTCGGATTGTTGGTTCTACAGATCTTCTGCAAAGTCAACAACCCGTTCTGTATCAAACCTCTGATGAAATGGTACTTCAACTGAATGTGCTTCATCCGGGCATGAAACACTGAGTTCTTTGCAAGATGTATAACTCTCTGACTGTCACAGTGCAATACATTCTCCTCTCGCTTTCTTCCCAATTCATCCAAGAAGTTCTTCAGCAAAACCATCCCTTTCCCAGCTTCTGTTACAACAATGTATTCTGCCTCTGTGGTGGATAAAACCACCACCTTCTACAATTGTGATATCCAACTTACCGCAGTTCCTCCACAGGTAAAAACATAACCCGTGGTACTCCTGCTGTCGACATCGCCTCCAAGGTCAGCATCCACATACCCCTGCAATGAATTTTCTTTCCCAAACCACAGAGATACCTCCTTGCTGCCCTTCAAATACCTCAGTATCCACTTCACCGCTTCCCAATGTTGCTTTCCAGGATTAGCCATATACCTGCTCACAACTCCCACTGCATGAGCGATGTCAAGTTGAGTACACACCATGACATACATCAGGCTTCCAACAGGTGATGCATATGAAACTTTTGCCACGTACTCCACCTTTTCTGCCGTCTTCGATGATTGCTCCTTTGATAGTTTGAAATGGCTCGCCAGGGGAATAGAGATTGCCTTTGCTTCCATCATACTGAATCTTCTCAAGACCTTCCCAATGTAATCAGCCTGTGACAACATTAATGTTCTAGCTGTGCGGTCTCTCTTGATTTTCATCCCCAGAATCTTGCCAGCTTCTCCAAGATCTTTCATTTCAAACTCCTCAGCCAACTGTCCTTTCAGCTCATTAATCCTCTGCATACATGATCCTGCAATAAGCATGTCATCCACATACAGAAGCAATATAATGTATTCATCACCAAAGGACTTGATGTAGCAACATTGATCCATGCCACATCGTTTATATTCATTTTTAGACATAAATGAATCAAACTTCTTGTTCCACTGCCTTGGTGTCTGCTTCAATCCATATAAGCTCTTCTGGAGTTCGCAAACCAGGTCTTCCTTCCCAGATTCTACACATCCCTCTGGCTGTTGCATGTAGATATCTTCCTCCAAATCTCTATGAAGGAAAGCAGTCTTGACATCAAGCTGCTCAAGGCGCAAGTCCTCTGACGCCACAATGCTGAGAACCACCCGGATGGTGGTAAGCTTCACTACTGATGAGAATATTTCCGTGAAATCCACTCCCTCCTTCTGTTGGAAGCCTTTCACCACCAACCTTGCCTTGAACCTCCTCTCGCCATCATGTTCTTCCTTAACCCGGTAGACCCACTTGTTCTGCAATGCTTTCTTTTCTGTTGGCAAAGGTGTAAGCTCCCAAGTGTTGTCATGCAATGAGGAAATCTCCTCCTTCATAGCCAGCTTCCACTTGCTTGACTCCTTCAGTTGCATTGCCTCTTCAAAGCATTCTGGTTCTCCACCGTCAGTCAATAATAGATAATGCAGGGATGATGAATATCTCTGCACATGCCTTCTCACCCTTGATGATCTCCTCAACTCCACTGGAGTAGTAGGTTCCACCGGTTCGGATCTCTCAAGCTCAGATACACCTTCAAGCTCTACTTGCTCTTTGCACTCTGATTCAATGTTCCCATTTTCATCTTCAGCTACATGACGACCTTTGTACATGACACCTTCATTGAATACCACGTTCTGGATCCTGATGACCATCTTCTTATGATCATCCCAAAAGCGGTAACCAAACTCATCAGCACCATAGCCAATAAAGAAACATGGGTTGGACTTAGCATCAAGCTTGTCCTGTCCCTTGAGTTAGAATCAATGTGTACATAAGCCAAACAACCAAAGACTTAAATGTGAGAGTTTTACCTCCTTACCAGACCAGAGCTCCTCAGGTAGACGTTCTCCCATTGACACAGATGGACTCCTATTGATCAGATACGCTGCTATGTTCACCGCATCGGCCCAAAAGGTTTTAGGCAACCCTGAGTGTAACCTCATACTTCTGGCACGTTCATTCAACGTTCTATTCATCCTCTTTGTCACACCATTCTGCTGTGGTGTTCCTGGGATAGTCTTCTCCCACCAAATTCCATTATCAGAACAGAATTCTATGAATTCCTGATTGCCATACTCTCCACCGTTGTCAGACCTCAAGCATTTCAGCGTAGCTCCTGACTCATTCTCTACCATGACCTTCCACTTCTGAAACATTTTAAACACATTAGATTTACTTTTCAGAAAGTAAACCCATACCTTCCTTGTTGAGTCATCGATGAATGTCACATAGTATTGTGACCCTCCAAGGGAATGTACCGGTGCAGGCCCCCAAACATGTGTGTACCAAGTCCAGCTTCCCAGCCTTTGGTGTTCTGCTTCTTTTTGCAGAAGACATCTTCTTCTGCTTTCTGAATATACAATCTTCACATAGGCCGACTTCCACTGACTTCAGCTCCGGTAGCAACCCTTTTGTTGCCAACACCTTCATCCCCTTCTCACTCATGTGGTCTAGCCTGTTGTGCCACAATTGTGAATCTCTTACAGCTTTGAGTGATGCAGTCATGTCTATGCAAGTTTCTGTCATGTTGTATAAAGTACCATTCTTTGCTCCCCGAGCTATGACCATAGCTCCTCAGGTGATCTTCCATGCACCACCAGTGAATGTGGTACTCAACCCTGCATCATCTAGTTGTCCAACAGAAATAAGGTTTCTCCTCAAGCCAGGGATATACCTCACGTTTTCCAGAACCAGCAGACTCCCGCTGTTGGTCTTGATTCGTGCATCTCCTTTCCTTACAATCTGCAAGGGCTCATCATCAGCAAGATGTACTTTGCTAAAATTTCCAGAAATGTAGTTTTCCAGAAATCCCTTCTCCGATGTAGAATGGAAAGACGTCCCAGAGTCTAAAATCCAAGACTCCATTGGGCTGTCCACGCTCAACAATAGCACGTCATCAGTTCCTTCAGCTGCCGTGTTTGCTCTACTAGTTTCAGGGCCCTTTCGATTTTCTCTGCACTCATTCTTGACATGTCCTTTCTTCCCGCAAGTCCAGCAGGTTGGGCCAGACCCCTTTGCCTTGTCTCTGCTCTTTCCTCTTGACTTCGATCGTCCTCTGCTATTGTCCCGCTGCACATATCTTCCTCTTCCTTCAACGTTCAGAGCAGAACCAGAGAATCTACATGATTCTCTTCTTCGCATATCCTCACTGAGGATCAGATCTCGTACATCTTTCAGAGCCAACTTCGTATTCCCCAAAGTACTGCTCACAGCTGTTACAGTTGCTTCCCAACTATCAGGTAACGAAGATAGTAAAACCAACGCACATACCTCATCATCAAGATCAATGTCCACCGATGTAAACTGACTTATGATGGTATTGAATTCGTTGATATGATCTACGACAACTCTCCCTTCAACCATTTTCAGGTAGAACAGTCGTCGCATCAAGTGTACCTTGTTAGCTGCAGAAGGCTTCTCGTACATATTTGTGAGAGCTTTCATCAGTCCAATCGTCGTCTTCTCTTCTCTGATGTTGAACGCCACGTTTTTTGCCAACGTCAGGCGCACAACACCCAGAACCTGTCGATCCAGTAGCTCCCACTCCGACTGCTCCATGTCCGTTGGCTTCACACCCAGAAGCGGCAAGCACATCTTTTTTTGATAAAGATAATCCTCGATCTGCATCCTCCAGAAACTGAAATCAGTTCTATCGAAGCGATCGATCTTCACTTTGCCTTCATCCATAGTCATCGTTGGAGAAATCCGAACCTTCCTCTGATACCAGTTGTTGCGGAATCGTCGGGAGTCACAATGACAGAAACGAGAAAAACGAAAGAAAGAAAGCAACAAGAACACAATGATTTACGTGGTTCGGGAATAATCCCTACGTCCACGGGTCACTATATCAGGAGCACAAATTACAGAGGTTTTTTCAGTAGTAATCCTAGCCCGAAAATGGGTTATAAAAAATGGAGAAGACGATCACTGTTCGAAAAGTAAATCCGCGTCGCTACAGTGAACGACGACCAACTTTGTCAAAAGCGCTACAGTGGCTGCCGGCTGGAAGTCAAAAGTGCTACAGTACTGTTGACTCCGAAGTCCACACTGCTACAGGCCTATCGGTGTCGGTCGGTCAGCTCCGCTACAGTTGCGGGGCACAAGCATTCGGCCCAACCAGATCGGGCTACACCAATCCAACACTTTCCTCAACGTAGCCACCCTCACACCATGACCTAACCGCTCACACTGGCGATGCCATATAATAAGGGAGTGACATAACGTCTGTAACGTCCTGACCCTGGAGCCACTAAATGGTGCCTCGAGCCGATTGGCTAAAAGGACTCAAACGCACCTCTCCGTACGCTAGAGGGTGCCGACTAGCAGTGATGCTTTAAGGTGGTACAGTGGAGAGACTATACTCTCATAATCAGAGTAACACAATGGTGTAATAAATGGATAGTAGGCGACGCATAATAAATGACAACTAGAACAACGAAAGTAAAACACCCAGATGATAATAATAAACAAATCATCAATAACAACATCCAGTACTATATGTCTCTAAACAAAAGAAAACAGGAAAACATGGCAACAAATACACATACATACAGATATATCAACAAAACCAAAAAGAGCAGAAAGACTATCTTCAGATAGCATCACGAGTCATAGCTTGGTCTTGTGCTTCCCCGCTCCCA
Organism: Viscum album; assembly: GCA_963277665.1. Lineage (NCBI taxonomy): Eukaryota > Viridiplantae > Streptophyta > Magnoliopsida > Santalales > Viscaceae > Viscum > Viscum album. The sequence goes on from OY728155.1 coordinate 1,916,895,777, forward strand.
TGCTGCAATCAATCAAGCATCGACAGCTGGGCGCTTGCCCCTGTCCCTACCTGCATCTATGAAGTTTATCTGAGTACCAATCGACGACCCAAACAGGGTGTGAGATATACTCAGTAGGCCACCACCAACAGTGTCTATAACAAGTTCAGTCTGTGCATATTAACCATAATCGTGTGCAGGTATAACAAACAAGATGTAAAGTGAATAATAGATGTGACAAGTCCATGAGCACAAGATGTACAAGAGATGTCTATAACAAGAGAGCATCAATACATTTATATAAAGTGTCAACAACAGGTAACTACTAGCTTGGCATGCGCCACATGTGAAAAGAGTATCAGACTTACATGGGCCAGGTCCCAAGGGAATAACCAGGGCGACCTATATCCAGAAATATGAATGGATACGGAAGTCGCGGGTGCCATACCTCGATCTTTCTTATTGGTGCCATACCGTAAATAATCACACCTAGGGGGTCGTAGGTGCCATACCTCGATTCCCTAGTTGGTGCCATACCGTAATGCAATAGGTGCCATACCTCCATAAGAAGTCGGTGCCATACCGAGATGTAATTGGCGCTATACCTTGATCTTCCTCATCGGTGCCATATTGTAATAATCATACCTAGGGGTTGTAGGTGCCATACCTCGATTCCCTAGTCGGTGCCATACCGTGATGCAATAGGTGCCATACCTTCATAAGAAGTCGGTGCCATACTGAGATGTCCAACATCAAGCAAGTAATATAATAAAATGACAAGGGATATGTTAGTGTCCATACCCAATTACAATTATCAATGTAATAAGGCACAAGCCAAGAGAATATCCATCTCACTCTACATTTTCATTTAAATCTATCCATTTAATTACTTTAATAAAATTTAATAACCGTGCAAAGGAGGCATGGCCATCTCCAACTAACTCCTTTAATTTAAGATAGGCTCCCACTAGCTGTTGGAATTGGTGTAGCCCAATCCTTTTCGGATGTTATCAGGTCGAATACTTCCGGTCCATACTGCGCACCAGACCGCAACCTTCGCAGGTCGAGCTCCGCGGTGAGCTCGTTGGGGGTTGCAGGGGGCAACGCATCCCTGCTCTGGGGGTCCGGGGGTCGAAGTTCCCTGACCCAAATTTGGGGGGACTGTAGCAATGCTGACCACTGTAGCAGAGATGACCGACCGACACCGACAGGGCACTGTAACGACGCGGACTTTCAGCCGCCATACTCTTAACTCTTTGGACTTCCATCCGACAGCCACTGCAGCACTTTTGACTTGGGTGACTGTCTTTCACTGTAGCGATGCAGACTTCCTGTGCGGTTGGTGGAACAGTGGACCGTCTTCCTCCTTTTATAGCCCATTTCGGGCTAGGGTTCCTTAGTGAGAAACTCTGAGAAATCTCTCTGTAATTTGTGCTCCCAACATATAGTGAAGTTCTACCTCTTCGTGGACGTATGGATTATTCCCGAGCCACGTAAATCTTTATATTCTCGTTCTTTTTTTTCCCTTTTACTCTTCACCGAATCGTTGTTTTGTCATTGCGACTCTCGACGTTTCTGCATCACTAGCATATGGTGAGCTCACACACCCAAAGGGGTGGCTTTAACATAGGGTAGATAAAAGAACACACCCCATGGGTGGCTCGGGTTGACAACCTCCAACTAGGTCTAGGTGCTACAAGGGCATCACAAACTAGGGGCAATAATTAATTCAAGGTTTATCATTAATTTAGGAGCAACGTCCGGAAATACCGGCGTGCGACACAACGACGATAGTTTAATAAACGATGAAACCTTAGGGAAAAGGTATAGACCACATACCTTATGCATGTGGTAGAACACTTGTCCACTATCAGCCCCTTGGTTCGACCTAAATCGGGAGAAAAAAAAAGAATAGATGAATACCCTGAAAATAGGGCATATTAGCTTGCACCAAAATAGCTTCGTCGATGAGAAGATAAATGACGAAGGGAGCTAGATGGCGCCGCAAACGGAGGCCGGATGAAAATGTTGCTTCAATGCCTAGGTTAGGCTTGAGGAGAGCTCAAAGGGAGGAGGAGAGCTGGTTTGTGATCCGTTGGAGAATAAGGGCGAAAGAAAGAATGAGGGTTCTTAAAAAGGAGGGGCAAAATGATCTTTTCACCCAAATTTTAAAAGCTGCACGGTTTGACCACACGGTTGGCCACACCATGCGCCAATTGTGCACACCCCACTGTCCAGGTGACACACCCCGCACAGCCGGCAACGCATGGTTAGACAAACCGTGTGCAGCCCGTGCACATCCTCAGTCTCTGCCCCGCACGACCAAAGCCTCCCTTGCACGATTTAGACAAACCGTGTGACACCCAGGGATGCATGGTTTGAGGTGCACGGTTAGCACTAACCATGCGCTAACCGTGTGCCTCTCCTGTTTTCTCCATAAATTGGAGCTTTGGGCTCCAAACAAGCCCCATACACTTTTGATTCCACCTCTAAGAGATTTTGCACGTTTATAAGGATAAAACAGAGGATTCGAACTGAAATTAAAAGGTTCCATACCTCGTAGAAAGACGAGATCTTACAACGTCCACCTCCCTTCCCAAGTCGAACTTGGTCGGTCCTCTTACCAAACCTACACACAAATCCTTACCGTTGTATCCCCACTCAGATGCCCACTTGTACTGGTGGAAGAGGAAGACTCACCCCCCCCCCCCCACATCTTTACCTAGCCAAGAAGCTCCAAGATATCTCACGTTTCCACCCGACCTATCCCTAGGCCGATCATTTCCAATCTATCACTCTCCCCTAAACAGAGCGGACTATGGGTACCTATCCCAAGCTCCACTACGTTTCATTCATTTCATTTATACCCCTCTAGGGTCCACATGCCTCATCACACATATCTATAGTCGAGTCCTCGCCCATCGACGATCGAGACATTCGTAAATGCTCAAGGGTCTATCTCGGCCCTTGACACTTCCATCCTTCTCATGGGTTCTAAAAAGAAACAAATCATTTTCTATTCAAGGTCGATCGCTCACAAGTGGCGAGACCACATATCACATGCTACATCACACGAAGCATAAACTTTAGGGAGATGTATAGGGACCACCTACCTCAAACACAAAGTTACTTCCTTGCCAAGCCCTTCCACGCCTTGTCCATGCCTCGTCCAAGCTCATATCAACGCCCGAGCTCCTATCTCAAGCCATCACATTCAAGATAATTAATTATAACAATTTATAATTAATTATTCAATTTAATTCAAAGAGGCTTAACTGTCAAAAACTCACCGAGCAATGCCGCACCATCGAAACTGCACATAATCTAGTGCGTTCATCCTCTCGGGACACCCTTTAGCCAAGCGAGGGAAAAGCCCCATCAAATTGGTACGATTTCCACCATGTTTTGGTGAAATTGTCACCGAAACCCTAACTGAAGACACTAAAATCAGCAGCTATCAAATGGGAAGGGCAAAGGGAGAAAGAGGAAGGACTCACCTCAAATCCGCCACGGGATCGTCCAAAAATAATCCCTCGAAGAAGGGAGAAAATGAGAGGGGTGGTGCCTATCGAAATGGCTCTCCTCGAACCCTGTTCAACCTAAATCCGAAGGGGGCTGACCCTGAAATGACAGGTCTACCCTTATTTGAAAAACTGGAAAAGGGCCCCATCACAGCGTGATCTATATGGGCCACGACATGACGCCCTCTCGAGGTCACCCATCACGTGGTGGCCCGATACTCCACGTTGAGACCAACCACCTAGACTATCTTGGTACCACTGCCTAATGAACACTCCTCACGGTGCGACCCTTCAGTCACGACGTGGAACCACTCCTTTGGGCAGAACCAAGGACCTCACGACCATGGTTATTTACGACGCATGGTGCACAACGACGACAAGGCCCCCCGGTGCAAAAGTGCACGACGCGTGACAATATTAACTTGCGGCGTGAAAAAGAGGTGTATATATATATCAACAACAACAAATAATAAATTATACAATATATACATAAATATAAAAGATTTATTTCAATAATTAATATTCCATACATCAAAAACAAATGAAGTCAACAATGACACCAACAATTAAATATTAAAAACCATATGTCTCAAAAAACCAAGATGGGTCTTTCCTTGCCTTGCCTTAGACATTTTGAAATAAATCACAATTTTTGAAATATATAAAACAAACAATTAAATATTAAAAACCATATATCTCAAAAAAACAATAAACAAAAAAATAAAAATAAAAAAACATAAAAAAACAGGAAGAAAACATGACAGTAAAAATAACAACAGGAGTAACTCAAAAAAAAGAGGTGAACAACATAAATAAAATTGAATTAAAAACAAAAAGAGTTACTGGTTCGCACAGAAGGTGTACCTGCCTTGGACAACATAGCGCATCTGAGTCACGGCGGTCGAGGGAGTTCGGCTGGGTCGCGGCGGTCGAGGGATCTCGGTTGGGTCGTGGCGGTCGATGTGGTCCGACACCGGTTGGGTCGCTGCGCTCACGGGAAGAGTGGAGTGTTGTGTAGTGTCGGAAGGGGGGGTCGTCATTTGACCTCAAAAGAGGTATTTTCAATCAAGACGTATGAGTTGGCAGGTTAAAAAAACAAAAAAAAAAAAACAAAAAACAAAAAGGCGCACTGGCGCGCGCTGTGCCACTGCGCGCCATAGCGCAACATGGCGCACGCCACAGTGAGCCATCTTAGATGAGTCATGGCACGACGCACCACTGCTTGGCGCTAGCCATGGCGCAATGGCGTACCATGGCGCGCGCCATTAATAACTATGATCGCGGCCTACCCCTCACGGCGCGACCCCTCTGGTCACGGCGTGACACCCTAACCCAAGGCAGAACCAAAATCCTGAGGCCCTAATCTTTACAGTGTGGTCTCCACCCTTCATGGCATGGCCTCCCCTTCATGGCCACGACCTCCGCTCCACATTGTGACACCTCTCCTTGGACTAGTCTTCGCGGTTGGGCCCATCACGACATGATTGCCTTCCTCGTGAGAAATCTCACAAAGGGAATACATAGGGTTTTTAATTGTGAGGAATTCCATACGGAAGAAATTCCACCACAGCGTGTTCCTCATACGTAAGGATTTTGCCTTCGCAAAGATCCCACACAAACTCTACCACGCCGTGATACTCACTGGTCACGGCATGACCTGCTGCCCTCGCGCCGTGTTACCTTCCCTGGGCATGGTGTGACTACTCAATCAGCCCCCCGCCACGGTGTGACGCTCACTCGTCACGGCGTGGCGAGCCACCGGTAGCGAAAATTCAATTCAAGGCCACCCCAACCCTGCTTCAATCCTCACCCGACCACCTGCAACACCCCTCGGGTCTCCGGTCACATCCAAAAACATTTCTTGAAGATGTTCCAACCCGTGAAGTTCCGATCCGAAACCTAATTCTCAAAATGTTCTCCACGCTAGGGCAAAAAAAATCAAAATTTCTTTGATTTTACTAACCCGTAACGATGTGGGTCGTTACAACTAAGCAATAACCAACAAGTTCTTGCCTTCTCAGTTGATCCACTGACTATGGAAGTTCTAAACAAAAGTAAAATTTCTCTTCATGACCAAGATGTCCCAGCACCTCAACTTTAAAGGAAGGAAGCCAGAACCTTAACCTTAAAAGTGTGACGATGGGCATGTTCCTTTGCTGTTTACAACTCATTATATAACCTTCCATTAAATGAATGGGGCTCTTGGAGCCTAGGTATTCCATAATGTTTAGTATTTAAATAATCAGGATATGATTCTATCTAGGATCAATTTATTTGAATAGGTCCAGCCTATCACTTTTTTTCTTGGTTGAATATTGTATTTCATATCTATCTTGAGTCTTGCATCTTATCATCTGCCTAAATAAAATGTTCCGGACTCATTTAAGAAGAGCGGTTTTTGGGTCTGTCTTTTTTACAATTACAAATCGCAAAAACAGTATTTTTACTCAGTTGTTTATTCATAGGCAAATGAGAAGCCAAATTCTGTCAGTTAGTAGGCAGAGTGACCACTCAAACAATGAAAGAAGAAAAGATAGAAAAACAACAAATACGACTTAACTTCTTTACACTTTGGATAATCCTTGCGCAATGAGTCATGGATATCATGCTGACAAGGATTTTATGGTTAAAGCACCTGTGAAGAAGACAAAGAATAAACCAAAATATGGACGAGGAAGATAGGGAGTGATTTTAATGCCAATGCTTCTTTACTGTTTGTCCAGTCGTGTGTTAGATTGGACGTTCTTTTAAATGAATGTTGAGGTTCTGCTTGAAGATGACCTTTGTGGATATGGCTTCAATGCAATTGGGTGAAGGAGAGCCCACCTTGAAAAGCTATTTGTTCAATAGTGAGAGTCTTCAACCTTATAGAGTGACCAAGCAAGCAACACGAGTCATGCGTTACGCAATAATGATTTTCCATCATCATTGCTCGTGTGTTAGAATACATTTATTGTGTTGATTAGGATTATTATCGTAGCAATATACCATTTATTCATGGATATGTGGATTTGTATGCAAAATTGATCTGTATGATGCCATTTCATATTTACAGATAAAGCCACTTATATCTCCAACAAGGAAGATTATGAAAATTGGTGTGAAAAAATACGACTGGCATGAACTATTCCCTAAAGGTTTGTCCACTGTGCCATGTTTATAAATTTTTTTATACCCAACCTTATTATTGAAAAATTGTGAATCTAACATGATCCCCTTGGTGCAGTGAAGAATAATGCTGGAGCAATTTCAGCTGTGTGGGCTCCTGTGATACTTGTTAGTTTCTGCTTGCAGTTCAGAATGACTCCCAGTCTTTTTTGAGCATGGAATATTATGTTCTGGATTGGTTCCCTTCAACCCTGTCCTCCCCTGAAAAAGATAAAGATAAAAATAATAGAGGAAGAAGAAAATGATAATTGACAGAAGAAATGTTATAACATGGCGGCGTTCTTTGCTTGTTTGAATTTGATTTTATGACTGCATCTTGCTTAGAATTTTAGTCTGTATTGAATTACTGACACTTGAGGACTATCATAATTATATTTTCACAATTGTATTTTTCCTTGTATTCCTTTCCTTTTTAAAATTTTCTTGCCTCTCTTTAGCAAACAGTTCATATAAATGCATAATGTAAGCAGAGGTATTTACAATGTATTGTCACCTGTTTTTACGTAGATATGATATATAATGCATTTTCTGACATGTTATAATATATATATCCAGCATGGCTTCTTTGGGCAGTCATATTTTGACTCATTTTGGTGCAGGTGTATTTTATGGACCTGCAAATATGGTATTCAGTGTATTGTGCATTATTTGGTGGGGTCTGTGGCATTTTCCATCATCTTGGTGAGGTACGAAATCTTCTCTTCTTCTAAATTAAGTTTTGTATTTGTTAACTCTTCTGGAAAAATACAGATCCGTACATTAGGAATGCTTAGGAGTAGGTTCCACTCCTTGCCCGCTGCATTCAGCAATTCTCTTATTCCGCCTGCCTCCCGGAAAGGGCAGGGTAAGCACAAAAGCTACTTCTACAAGAAATTTCAAAAGGTATATATGGTTTCTAAAGTTATGAAACTATTTCTGACTTTCTCAAAGTATTTCTCAAGCAATTGAGCTTGTTTGGCCATAGGTGTCAGAAAATAAGAAGAATGGTGTTGCTGCATTCATTTTAGTATGGAATCAAATTATCAAGACTTTCAGATCAGAAGATTTGATAAACAACAGGTTGTTTTTGCTTATTTTTCCCAGTGATTTTTTAATATTCTATTTTACTAATGCCTAAAAAATGGATTCTTACTAAAAACAGGGAGTTAGACTTGATGACAATTCCTTCTTCGAATTTATCTGCTGGAATGATCCGCTGGCCTGTTTTCCTTCTAGCAAACGAAGTACGTTTTTGTTTTTGTTTTTATTTTTATGTTCATGTACTGTTTTTTTTTTGTAACTCTTTCATTTCGTATTTTTCAAACTAGTTATCAAGAGCATTGTGCATTGCAAAAGATTTTGTGGGGAAAGATGCCGACCTTTTCAAAAAGATTAAAAAAGATAAATGCATGATCTGTGCTGTCATGGAATGTTATGAGTCTCTCAAATACATCCTAGATATTCTTGTTTTGGGTGAGCTCGACAAAAGGTACTAAGTTATTTATTTACATTAAATAATCTTTTGTGATGATAAATTGATGGTTTAATGGAAGCTGTAAACTTCTTTTGCCTGCTACTGGTTATTGACCGTAAACATCACTTCCCAATTTTAATTTTTCTTACCTTCTGCTTTTCAGGATTGTTTCTTACATAATAACTGAAATTGAAGAAAGCGTTGCAAGATCAAGTTTTCTTGAAAATTTCAAGATGACTGCGATCCCAGCTTTGGCTGATAAATGCACTGAGTTAGCTGAACATTTGGTAGCTTTCACACTGGGAAACTTATTGCTGTTTTTCATAATGCCTTCACTGAAATTTCATGCGGGTTTTGTAGATCAAAAGAAATGAAGATAACCTTCATGTGGTTACAAGGATACTCCAAGATATTTTTGAGTTAGTTACTAATGATATAATGACAAATGGTTCCAGGTTTGGAGCCTTTAACACTTTTTTTTCAACAAATTTAAATGCTTCATTTAACCAAACTTTCTTACAAATACAAATAGGATATTGGATCTTCTTTACTCTCAACAACCAGAGGGTGGCAACAATGTTTTCTCTAGAAATTCTGAGCCACCGCTATTTTTGTCTATCAGTTACCCGCTCCCTATCTCCCTAAATGAGCAGGTGATGTTTACTTCATTCAAGACTGTTTAAATCCTTCTTCTTTCTAATCTAGTCATGTTATATAGTGCTGTGCTGAGAAATAATTGTTTTCTTGATGGATTTCTTCATGGACAATGATGTTCTTTTTAATGCTAGTGCTCTAATTTTTGGATGGCAGATCAAGCGTTTTTATTTGTTACTTTCTGTTAAAGATACTGCAATGGACATACCTGCAAACTTAGAGGCTCGGAGGCGCATTTCGTTCTTTGCTACTTCTCTTTTTATGGATATGCCAAATGCTCCTAATGTTCAAAATATGTTATCTTTCAGGTTATCTTCTTCATTTTCCCCACCACAACTTGATGTTTTCTTCTGTAAAACTTTTTGTCTGTTCAAATTGCCATATAGCTATGGAAGTTAATACAAAACTGCTAAAGCTATTTCCACTGGAACAGGGGGAGTTGTATTTAACTTTATTTTCATTTCCCTATCATTCTTTTCAAATAATTACAGGGATGTGAAATGGACATCTTGGATTCTATTTGTTTACATTGTTGCTGACATTTTTTCTTCTTATCAAATTTTGTTATAACTGTCAAAAGTCTGCACACAATATTTCAGTCATTCTTAGTGGCGATAACAACACATATAATCATTTGGAATTTCCAAACAGAAAGGAATAAAACTAAAAGACATAGAAAATGAAGCCCTGTCATAAAAACAAGGATTGCATGTTATTTTCCTTTTTATAATACAACAGTATGTACACGTGTTTGTCCTGATTTTACGGTTGCTTTTCTCTTTAGTGTTATGACTCCATATTACATGGAAGAAGTCAAATTTTCATGGGAGGAGCTTTCTTCAAGCCAAGAAGGGGTTTCCATTATCTATTATATGCAAAAGATATATCCAGGTCAGTGAGTTCTGGGGCAGATGACACTGGATTTCATAATTTTATTATTTTCATTGTATAAAAAACTGTTAGTGTTGGTCCTTAAGTTTGTTTCACCTACAAGATGAATGGAATAACTTTTTGGAGCGCATGGGTTGTGAAGACATGGATGGGTCAGAAACTAAACAAAAGGATGGAGAGCTGAGGTACCGGGCTAATCCCCAGGAGAAGATAAGCAGTGCAGGTGAATTGACTTTACCATAACTTCTTGCAATACCTGATAATAGAACGCTCTCTTTGCATTTGATCATTGAACTAAACATTATACTCCTATCCTATTAGTTGGTAACATTTAATCTTTTCATCCAAACAGTTGAACATCATCAACAATTATAGTTCTGAACTTCGACTATTTTGTTGAAAACCTGTTCACGAGGCTCAAACTTTTATCATCTTAGTGTGATATATGTTGAATATTCAACTCCGTGCTTTCTCAGATGAGTGGAAGAGCTGCTTGAAAGACGTGGGATGTGAAAATTCTGATGGCAAGGTTGATGAACTAAGAAATTGGGCTTCTTTCAGGGGGCAGACATTGAGCAGGACAGGTGAATCCTTGAGTTTGTTCATGATACTCAACTATAAAATAATGCAATCAAGCTGGGGTTTGTCTCATTTTCTGTTTTCTATGTTTATTACAGTTAGAGGCATGATGTACCTTCGGAAAGCCATAAGGTTACAGGCTTTTCTCGACGTGCCCAAAAATGAAGGTTTGTTGTATTTGTGCATAGAATTGAAAATTTAAATTTATCAATAATGGTATTTAGATGCCAAAGTGGGCCCTTTTAATGGTATTTAGTTGTGATTCAATGTCATTTGCTTCTGTATATTCTTCCAACTATGCAAACACTACTGCAAGGTGTTTATGCTGATCAGAATTATCCCCAATGACGATGCTTTCAGCCACTTATCTCCTTCCTGAAACCACTTATTCTGTTCTTCAGAGATTTTTAAAGGTTATGATGCTGTTGAAGGAGGAAATGATATGTTATCAGCTCAACTGGATGCAATTGCAGACATGAAATTCACTTATGTCATTTCTTGTCAGAATTTTGGATCACAAAAGTCTTTGCTGGATCCTAAAGTGGATGACATAGTTGATTTGATGAAGAGGTAAGGCTTGACTCAAGAGATTCAACAGAAAAGCAGTTGAACAGGTTATGTAACCCGAATTACATACTATTTGTAGGTACCCATCTTTGCGTGTAGCTTATGTCGAGGAAAAAGAGGAGAGTGTGGGTCAAAAGGTTTATACATCTATCTTGTTAAAAGCTGCCAGTGACTATAGTCAGGTAATTTGCAATTGATTTTTTCAAGTAAAGGATTTGTCTTGCATTTCATCCATTGATGAAATCCATCATATTAATATATATATACAATTTTTTTGGAACATTTGTACTTACCCTTTAAACAAAATCTGTTGTTTCGTCATTAGAGTTTAAATGTGATTCAAACATAGCCTGACTAAAATTTATTTTTCCATAAGGGGATAAGTCCAAACTTGCAATGATACCGTAGAAGGTTGAATCTCTCTTCCATTATTCTAGCGGAACCTATTGGCAGGGTGGGGGACTGGTGCTACTTTGAAAAAAGCTTGTTGCAGCTGTACATAATTCCAACTAAGGTATTCATTCAGTGGTCTATGGACCTTGTTATCACTTTTAGGGAGGGGGTGCTAATAATGAAATTTCAAGGGGCTAGAAATTAAATTCTATTATCGTTAGTAATGATCGATATACATTGTAGTTCCATTTTTTAAAACCTTCATCATTTTGTATGGTATTAATGGTTTTTAGTGATGCAAAGGCCATGCATATGATGTTTGGAAAATATTACAAGTGTATGCTCCATTTTCAAGACTACCGTTTTGGCAAGATACTTAAAATGGTTTTTTGTCTTCAGGGTCAAAGTAGCTATTTTGTGCGATTCCCATTTAAGTCTTACCTAAAGAGTGAAAGCTGTTGGTTATGCACATAAAATGGGGTATATCCTATTTTACGATATACCCAGATCTTAGGCCAACAATATCCATGAGATGGATATTGATAGGACAGGAAGAAGAAGAAAGAGAAATCGTAGGAACTTAAATTGTATTCACTGTTTCAATAGTTAGAGGATGGAATTTTCTAGAAAAGAACTCCAGTTTAAGGAAGAAGACACTCCCCTGGGAATTGCTCCCTGAGGCCAATGCCTAAGCCTCCTTCAGCTTACTGAAACCAACTGACAAAGCCACTCCTTTCCTAACAAACAGCAGCTATTTAAACGACTTACACAACACAATGACCACCGTACCATATTAACCCGACCCTTCCTCCTGGAATAAGTCTTCAGGGGCTGGTGTGTAAAAGCGCCGCTGGCTTCAGATAGCACCTCCTCCCTCGTATCATTGCCCCTTCCTTGAGAAAACACCTTGTCCCCAAGGTGAAAATAAGGGCAATATGCCTGTATAAGCCCTGCATTCTCCCAAGTAGCATCCTCCAGTGGCTGCCCACCCCACTGTATCAGCTATTGAAGGTCCTGGCCAATCACCCGAGGGGCGAGCACGGCTTCGGGCAAAACCCGGTCTTTGACATCGTGGAAGAAATTTTTTGGCAAGCCTTCAAAATGATCTCCCACTGCTTGCTTTAGTTGAGAAACGTGGAATACCGGATGAATTCGACTCTCGGGTAAATCCAGTTGGTAGGCAACGTTGCCTACGCGTCCAGTGATAGGGAATGGGCCATAAAAACGAGCCGCCAACTCAGGACAAACTTTAGAACCGGTAAAAGTAGGTTGATGGGCACGTAACTTCACAAACACCTTATCGCCAACGTGAAAAGTCACTGCTCGGCATTTTTTGTCAGCGGACTGTTGCATTTGTTGCTGGGCTGCAAGAAGATTCGTACGTAGTTAGTGCAATATCTTGTCCCAATCAAGCAAAGCAACAACCACAACCTCCATAGTTGTTTCCCCTTTAGTAAATTGAGTCAACGTAGGAGGTTTCCAGCCATAAACCACTCCTCCATTATGTTTCAATACTTCGGTTAACTACCTCCATCTGGCCGTCAGTTTGTGGATGATTGGATGAACTCATCTTCAATTGGGTTCCTTTTGATCGGAATCACTCCTTCCAAAACAAACCGGTAAATAGCGGGTCACAGTCACTTACTATAGCACTCAACAGGCCATGTAGGCAGACTATTTCTTTCTTTAATAGGGTAGCCACACCTTTAGCAGAATAAGGGTGCTTTAAAGGGACGAAATGTGCATACTTGGACAACCGATCTACCACTAGCAGAATGACCTCAAAGCTTTGTGATTTTCGCCTCTTACCAAATGAGCTTCAGAATGGGAAGTGGCTGAAGCAACCCTCCAGGACAAAGTGTCTGAGACTTATGCCTTTGACATACCTGATACTCATGGACATACTTCAAAACTGTCTGGGGGGTCATGCCTCGCCAAAACAATCCACCAGCCAAGCGTTTATAAGTTTTCAAAAACCCCTTGTGTCCCCCTTTCTGGGAAGAATGATAATAATGAAGCAGCTGCGGAATCAAAGGGGAATCCTTGGACAGTACTAGTCTTTCTCTAAAAAACAACAGGCCATTTCAAAGAGAAAACCTCGGCCTTGCATCAGGTTCCTGCTCAAGAATTGAAACAATAGACTGTAAATCCCTATCCTTGGAGACTTCTTCTCTTACCTGTTGAAAGTTGATCCAATACGGTTCTCACACGGCCAGGTTGAAAAACTTTTCGTCCATGATCTGAGAGATAGCGTCAGCTGCATGATTTACTTTTCTGGGTTTATGAACTACTTCAAACTCAAAGCCCAATAATTTTTCTTGACATCATTGCTGATCCTTTGAAAGAATCCGCTGACTTGACATATGTTTCAGACTTTCGTGGCCAGTATGCACAATAAAATGACGTCCCATTAAGTATTGCTTCCAATGTTGAACCTCACTCACCGAAGCCATTAATTCCTTTTCATAAGTCGACTTAGCTAAGCTGGAATCAAATAGCGCCTTATTATAATAAGCTATCAGTCTGCCCTCTTGTATAAGAACAACCCCTAAGCCATTAATTCCTTTTCATAAGTCGACTTAGCTAAGCTGGAATCAAATAGCGCCTTATTATAATAAGCTATCAGTCTGCCCTCTTGTATAAGAACAACCCCTAAGCCGCTCCCTAAAACATTGCATTCAACAACGAACTCTTCATAAAAGTCAGGCAATCTCAAAACTGGCACCCGCAACAATCTACTTTTCAAGATTCCAAATGCAGCCTGGGCTTTTCCTCCCCATTGGAAATTGTTTTTCTTCATTAGTTTTGTCAGGGGCTCTGCAATCTTGCCATAATCTTTAATAAATTTTCGGTAATATCCAGTCACCCCCTTGACATTTGCTGGAAATGGGCCAAGTCCGGACAATGGACACTTTCCTTGGGTCCATAGATACTCGTTGCTGGAAAATTAGATGCCCCGGATACTCTATTTCTCGCTTGTCAAAGGTGCACTTCTTCCGGTTCACAAATAAGCTATTATCCTGCAGTAATTCCCGTACTAGCTGTAGATGGGACAAATGGTCTGTCCCTGCAGCTGGAAACCAAGATATTATCGAAAGACACAAGTACCCCCCTTCTAAGATGTGGCTTAAAGATTGCATTCATCCTAGCCTAAAATGTAGCTGGGGCATTCATCAAATCAAATGACATGACTAAGTACTGATAACGCCCTTCATGTGTTCGGAAAGCAGTTTTGCCAACATACTCCTCACGAACGTGCATCTGATGAAATCCCGATTTTAAATCAAGTTTGGTAAAGCATGCAGCTCCATACAATTCATCCAACAATTCTTCAATCAAAGGTTTTGGAAATCGGCTAGAAATAGTATGCCTGTTTAAACCCTGATAATCAACACACATTCTTCAGCCCCCATATTTCTTCATTAAAATTATAGGACTCGGATGAGAACTATTACTATGTCAGATGACACCCTGCTCTAACAACTCTCCCACCTGTTTTTTAACCTTGTCTTTCAAATGATGTGCCAACTTGTATGAGTGTACATTAACTGGTTCAATTGTCTTTATCAGGTTGATTGCATGATCCATAGGTTGTTGAGGAGGTAGCCCCCGAGGCTCTGCAAATGTGACTATATTTAGCAAAGTGTTTGGAGGTCTTTTGGTAACTCCAGTTTCGAACTAGTGTCTTGTGTCGACATGTTTTACCTGTCTTCCATTTGGAATTGAGAATAAAACTCTTACCTGCTGAGAAAAAATTCTGCAAAGAAACTCATACAACATCCTAAGGAGACTGCAAGCATCTAAGAGTGACTCGTGTGCCCTGGTAGTCAAAACTCATGGTCAACTTTTTCCAGTGTGTTGTGACATACCCCAGAGTTTCCAAGCACCAAGTCAGGTCTATTGTGTCAAAACAAAAAAACTTCCACTTCCATTTTCAACTCGCCTAACTGCATTGGATGGTTAACACACTTCCCACTAGAAACAACTAAGTTCCCATCCCCATCCCCCAAGCGAACCCAAAATGGTTCGGTTTGAATAACCAAAACTTCCAATTTGCGCATTAGTGCCTTGGAAACAAAATTATGGTTGGCCCCACTGTTAATCAATGCCAGAAATGACACTCCGCCAATATGTCCTAACAACACAGTCTTCGTTCCACAGTCCAACTGCTCCTCTATGGTTGACAGGCATCACTTGGCAGGTTAACTCCCACGACTTTGTTAGATCTTCATCTTCCTTTCCTTTTTCTTCATAATTCCCTTCTTCATGTTGGGGGTTCAACACACTTCCACACCATGATTTGTAACCCCTTTTCTAGACACCCATGCACGGGGCCAAATTTCATTCCGCAAGAGAAACATAAGCCTTTGGCCCTCATCTCTTCGTACTCTACTTTGGAAAGATTTTTCACCCCCTTTCATTGGGGATTGCGTTCCTCTTTTCTTCCCCCCTTCTCTGCCTTGTTCCGTTCACTACTTTCTGGAAAAGAAAATGCCTTAGTAAACCCGTTATGCAGTGGATGAGTATTCTGGAAATTCCGCCCTGTTTGTCCATGCTCCTGATATCAAACAACTCCTTTTATAAGCAACTCCCGTTCTACATTCCCCGTCAGGGATAAGAGTTGCCCCTTATCTCTTGGTTCATGTGTTATAACAGTGCTCTCAATCTCTGGTTGTAAGCCTCTTTTAAAAAAAACTTACATACCTCGATTCCTTGGGACCGAAGATTCGTAATGTCACGACCCGTCCTCGGGACCCGTGCTGTGACTACCCCAAGCCCACCTCTCATAGGCCAGGGGCTGGCGACTAGCACCAAGGCGTAATTCCGACAAAAAAAGGGAAGACATTGCCTTTATAAAGTAAACAAACACCACAGAGTAAGCAAGCAGGAGTATACACTAAGTAAAACTGGGTACAAAAGTAAGTGCGGAAAGTAAATGAGCCAGAATAAAAACCCAAACTGAAAGTAAGGTACAACTGGAAAGAAGTACAACAACTGAAAGTAAAACAACAACGTCGAGCCGTCCACTGAAAGTCTCACCTGAAGGGTGGGTACAGATAGCCTCCTCAGCTCCTCGGTCCAGCCGTCCGCTCCGTGTACGTCCCGCCCAGTGGTCCACCTCCAGGTACCGACTTGCTCCACAAGCCTCAACCATGATCAGCGCTGTCCGTCGTCTGCACGTCCCGCCCAGTGGTCCACCTCCAGGTACCGACTTGCTCCACAAGCCTCAACCATGATCAGCGCTGTCCGTCGTCTGCATCCAACACAACGTAGTGCGGGCATAGCCCGTGCATGGGTGAGTATACGCTACTCAGTAGGGACCCCGAGACCCCCGAAGGTCTCCCAGAATCCACAAAGGATAATCCACAAAGGAAAGATACAATCACAAAGTAACATCCAACACTACTTAGGTATATGCCCATACATATACCTAAGTCATCAATTCCAGTTTGGCTCCAACACCCGAGCCCAAGTTCGATCACGTCCACACAGAATAGTACAACCCAAACCACACAGGATAACACAACCTAATCCACATAGGAAAACAAGTCAATCATATCGAAGATATTGATTGAATGTCAAGACTCAACTCACACAGGTATACTTCTTCGTAAGGTGATAGAGATGATCAGATATAGCCACTGATTCATCTATGCTGGGACCCACGTAGGATACTAAACCAGCTAAGCTGTCGGACCCACATAGGATACAGACCAGCTACTCTGCCAGACCCACGTAGGATAGCAAGAACAGAGTCAAACACTGTCAGACCCACGTAGGATACAAGAACAGTAGTCATCGCCGTCGAACCCACGAAGGATTTCAGTACGGTCTTCATCGCTGCCGAACCCACGGAGGATTTCAGTACGGTCTTCATCGCTGCCGAACCCACAGAGGATTTTAGTGCAGTCTTCATTGCTGTCGAACCCACAGAGGATTTCAGTACGGTCTTCATCGCTGCCGAACCCACGGAGGATTTCATTGCAGTCTTCATTGTCGTCGAACCCACAGAGGATTTCAGTGCGGTCTTCATCGCTGCCGAACCCACGTAGGATTTCAGTGCAGTCTTCATCGCCGTCGAACCCACAAAGGATTTCAGTACGGTCTTCATCGCTGCCACACCCACGTAGGATTTCAGTGCAGTCTTCATCGCCGTCGAACCCACAGAGGATTTCAGTACGGTCTTCATCGCTGCCGAACCCATGTAGGATTTCAGTGCAGTCTTCACCGCAGTCGCAGCCAGCTCTAGGGTTCCCGCACACAGCATGCTCGATTCAGGGAGGGTCCGCTCCACGAGCCAAGGGGGGTCGATACATCAACTGACACGTAGTCCGGAGTTGATGTATCCCAAGGTTCTGTCTCGACAAGAGGAACTCAACGTGATAGACGGCGCGTCAATCGGACGCCCGGTCTGAGAGTTATTGGCGTTTTCGTTCCAGGGGCCCGGTTGGTTTTTAAGTCAAAACCAACCCGACCGCACTCCAATTGCGTCCAAACCTCGAGCGGAGTAAGCCAAAAGGTCCGTCTCACTAAGAGGAATTCAACAAAGTCGACGGCACGTCAATCGGACGTCCGGAGCTCAAGTTATAAGCGTTTCCGCTCCGAGGGCCCGGTTGGTTTCGTGTTCGAACTAACTCGGCCGTACCCAAAGTTCTCCGAAAGCTTGAGTGTAATATACTGAAACGACCGTCTCGATCCAAGGATCGCATCGCAACTGACGGTGCGTCGATTGGAGGTCCGTAGCCCAAGATATGGGCAAAAGAACGAACCTGTCCGGTTTTAGGGGGTTTTGGGCCCGATCCGACCCGGCCCGAGACCCCCCTGGGTCGGCCCGAACCGGGTCGACCCGAACCGGGTCCGGGTCCGGCCCATTAGGGCGCGGCCCGGCCCGGCCTGAGCGGCCGGTTGGCTTGGCGCGGCGCGCCCCGCACGGCCAGCTCGGTGCTGGCCGAGCCGTTGCGGGAAGGGGGTTTGAGGAAGTTGAAAGGGTGGGGCTCGTGTGGGCCCCACTTCACTAATATCCTACCTAGTGGAGTTATGATATTAGTGGGTTCCACTCCAACCACCAAGCTTAGGTTTAAACTACCTAAAATAGAAATAAAATTTGTAGCACAACATTTTATTTTATTCTTTAGTTAACCCATTTAATTAATAATCTCACCCGAACAAACGCAACTCCGGAAAAAGTGTTCTTAAGTAATTACCGGCGCTGCGGTTTCATTGGTGCCCTCAGATTTCGATTCCGAGCACCGGTTCAAAAGTTAGGAAAACCCGATCGTTCGTTCACTGAACGTACCCGAGCTGAACTTCGGAAAAATGATTCCGGGCACACCGGGTCTCTGAATCAGGTGCCGTCAGAAACTGCGTTCTTGTAAAATCTCAAAGAAAATTAAGAAAAAATTTCCCTTGAATTTTACGGGTCTTTACACGTAAAGTCACCTGTGTAATGTATTCACCCACCGTCTCAGTCCGACGATTGCCTTAAACTGTTTCAAAGGATCACATTCTTCCATAGAACCAAACTCAGTCTTCAACTCTTCCCAGGACAAATTCAGCCGAATTGTCAACAATGAAATAAGCCAATGCTGCACTAGCCCTTCCATACAAAGCTGCGTTATTGGCACTTACAGATCTTTGCGTGTTTGGTGGATCTTAAAATAGGTTTCTTCTTACGCAATCCAGGCAATTGGATCCTCTCCTGTAAAAGATGCCATCTCTACTCGCTTGGCGTAATTCCATATCTTGCTCCACAGTGCTTTCGCTCCCCGCCATCCTCAGCGCGCATAAAGGAATTTTGCTCATGTGCGAATTTTTCTTTATTACTTGTGCTAGGATCAGAGCATACCTTGTGGTTACGTTCGAGTTTGGAGCCCGCTTGTTCCTTTCCTTTCCTCTCCTTTTCAGATTGTTCCTCTGGATTGGCACGTGTACTTCTACTTCTGCTTGCATCAACTATTCTGTAGTAGGCTGTTGGGTTGAGAGTTTAGCAAACGTCTTTGTTTGCTCCTACAAAACTATCTGGAGCTCCCGCTATTGCCGCATGAGTTTTTTCTGTCCTTGGACAAGAATATCAACGGCCGATTGAACTTCCATAATCTGCTTGTCATGACGTTGTATCCTCTCACGCTACTGATGTGTTGTTGTTGCACGTGATTGCATCATCTGTTTCAAACCAGCATTGACAGAATCTATCGATACTCACGCGACTCCATCCTAGTAGACAAGCTCCAAGTTAATAGGACATGATGAAGAAAGAGAAATCGCAGGAACTTCAGTTGTATTCCCTGTTTCAGTAGTTACATGATGAAATTTTCTAGAAAAGAACTCTAATTTAATAAAGAAGATACTCCCTTGGGAATCACTCCCTGAGGCCAAGCCTGAGCCCCCTTCAGTGTAGCTGAAACCGACAAAACCACCCCTTTCCTAACAAACAACTATATAAACAATTTACACAACACAATGACCACCCTACCCCCGAGTCATATTAACCTGACCCTTTCTCTTGGAATAAGTCTTCAGGGGTTGGTGTGTAAAAGTGTCGCCAACTTCAGATAGCACCTCCGCCCTCGTATCAAATATCGTAGCCTACTATTTGCAGATATCATATAACAACATAGGTTGCTGCATTTATACCTATATAACATACAATTGGCTTTATGGTTTGCATGTGCATCCCACCACCTCCCTCACAGTTTCTTCGCTTCCTTGATGGCAGTGCACCCCTTCATTGAAATGTTCAATGAAGAACACTCCCACGAACAGTAACATATGGGTCTTGTTGGAATCTGTATCCCACATCGGACTTGTGGTCCGATGTGGAGTTTATCATTCACTATAAAAGAACGCCTCCTCCTCACTTTGAGGTAACGAGGCAAGGGAGTTTTCTCAACATACATGGTATCAGAGGGAAATTAATCCCGACCCCCCTTCCATCTTTTTTTTTTCTATTCCGCTCTAGGGTTTAATATTTTTTTTTCCTCCCCACGGGGGGCGGCGGCTTCCATGGCCTACGAGCCTGAGTATTTCCTGACCGACCCCTGTGGCGGTCCTCGACCCCTGCTGGTCCTCCCTCCCGAGCAGTAGCCTCCCTGTGCCGGCTCTCTCAGGTGGCGCCCCTCCGCCTCGTGGCCCTCCTGCTCTGTTCGGCGGATCTCTCCTCTGCCTTTGCCCTTCCCGGCGGGCCTCCCTCATCTGATCCCGGTGGCCCGACTTCCCCCCCGGTGCGCCTTCTCTCACGGCGCCCGCTCCACCTGCGCGCAAGCCCTCCCCGTCGCGGCTCCCCCTTCGGCGGTCCTCCTGTGCGCGCAACACCTCCCGCGGCTCCCCCCCGGTGAACCTCCTCCCGACGGCCCGCCTCTTCCCTGCTGGCTCCCGGCGCGGCTCCCGTCCTCCATGCGCGCGGCTCCCGCTTTCCCCGCTGCGCGATGGCCCGGCGGCCTCTCCCTCCCGGTGATCTCCCCCTACTCCGCGCGATGGCCGACGACCCGACGCTGGATCCCGACGGCTCCTCCCGACCCTTGCGCGGCTCCTGGCGGATCGGCTCCCATCCTCCATGCGCGCGCCTCCCATCCAGATCCAGTGCGCCAGCCCAGACGGCTCCGTTCCCGGCGGCCCTCCCTCTTGTGCCCGGCGGCTTTGCCCTTCCCGGCGGCTCTGTCCGGCGACTCTCCAGCGCTGCTCCCTGTCGCGGCTTCCTCCTGTGCGCGCAGCACGGCCCGACGCCTCCTGCCCGGTCCGACTTTCCGGTGCAACTTCCCTCACAAAGCCCGCTCCTCCTGCGCGCAAGCACGCCTCGCCGCGGCTCCTCCCGACGGCAACACTCCCGTCGTTCCCGTCGCCGTTCTCCAACGCGGCTCCACCTGCGCCGGCCTCCTCAACGGCTCCCGCTTTCCCCGGCGGCTGTTCCGGCTCCCGCAACTCCCCGCAACCGCTCCCACTTCTCCAGGCGCGCGATACGGAAGGCTCCGCCTCTCCCGCAACTGCTCCGCCTCTCACGTCGGCCCGACGTCTCCTCCCGGCGACCCCATCTCCCTCCGGCAGTTCTCCGGCACCCCGCTCCTCCAGCCGCGCCTCCCAGCCGTGGCTCCCGGCGCCCTCTCCAGACGACTCCTCCCAGTTGCAAGCACCGTCCCCGTCAACTCCAGACCGCGCCTCCAGTGCCAGTCCCGCCTATCCCGGCGGCCCTTTGCGCGCAGCACTCCCGGCGGCCCTCCTCTGCGCGCAGCACCCCTGGCGGCCTCCTCTGCGAGCGGCTTCCGATCAGCCGCGACTCCCTCCAGGCGGACCAGTCCAGGCGGAGCAGTCTAGGCGCACCGGTCCACGAAACCGGCACCGGCTGCTCCCTCCAGACGGACCGGCTCCGTCCAGGCAAACCGGCTCTTCCTGGCTCGTCTCCGGCGACTCTCAGCCTGCGCCGCTTCCTCGCATGCCGGCCCCGCCCTCCCAGCGCGCTCGTCCGGCGAACCGGTCCAGGCGGCTCCCTTCCGGTGACCTGGCTCTTCCTGCACACAGTGAGCACCGGCTTCCAGCGTCGCCTCCCGCTGTCCTGCTCCCTCGTCGGCCTCCTCCTGCGCTCTTCCGGCAGCCAGCCGGCTCCAGTTTCTCTCAGCGGCTGCTCTGCTTCAAGTTTCGGCTCTCCGGCACCTCCTGCGGCATCCCCGCCTCGCCGGCATCTCCCGACGACTCCCGGCAGCCGCATCTCTATCCGCCGGTACACCCATTCGCTGGCGCAGCAGCTCGACCACCTAGGATTTGGGCCCGTTGGCGCCGTCAGACCCTGCAACAATTTTGCGGAATCCCCGCCTCCCGTCGCCGGCCCCGCAAGTGCGGTTTTCCCGGTGCTAGTTTGGATTTCCCGACGTTTCATCGACCGGCCCCACTAGTGCGGCATTCCTGGTGTTCCGTCAACCGGCCAGACTAAGTGGTCATCTGCTGCGCCCGCACCATCATCCATCCATCATCCTGCGGGGGAGCTGCGATCGTGAGGGGGAGCATCATCCTTGCAACTTTTATCTTTTATTTTTGATTTGTCTTGTTTTGTCATCAAGCTGGGCATGTCCAACTTGAGGGGGAGTGTTAGCGTCTGTTTTATCGATTTCTTTTCATTATGTGTCCAAGCTAGGTACACCTAGCTTGAGGGGGAGTGTTGGAGTCTTTATCCCACATCGGACTTGTGGTCCGATGTGGAGTTTATCATTTATTATAAAAGAACGCCTCCTCACTTTGAGGTAATGAGGCAAGGGGGTTTTCTTAACATACAGGTCCCATGAGATGACACCCGATACGTTCGTTATGACCGACGCTCTTCATTGAATGAAGAGCGTCGAGGATGCCTATATAAGGGAAGGTTTCCCTCCTATTGGTGTACCCCTTTGCCTTCGAACATCGCTGAAGCTCTTTTTCCGGATCAATGATTATCATCTAGTGAAGGCGCTAACACCCCTTTACTGATCAGGAGTCCTCAAGATATGATATAGGATCAAAGGCCGATGTATTCCCCTCGGAGGTAGGATGCATGCGTTTGTTGCCACCGCTTGAGCGTGTCACGACCCGTCCTCGGGGCCCGTGCCGTGACTACCCCAAGCCCGCCTTCCATAGGCCAGAGGCTGACGACTAGCACCAAAGACGTAAATCCCAATAGAAAGGGAAGACATTGTCTTTATAAAAGTAAACAACACTACAAAGTACAAGCGAAAGCATACACTAAGTAAAGCAGTAAACAAGTATACTGAAAATACAAAGGGGTTGAAAATACAAGCCCAACAGATAGGTACAGCTACAACTGAAAGTAAAGTACAACTCGAAGGACAACAACTGAAAGTTGACAAGCAACTCCTGGATCGTCCACCACGGATCCTACCTGAAGGGTAGGTACAAATGTGCTCCTCAGCACACCGCGTCCGACTGTCTGTCCGTCCGTTTCCTCCGGGTACCGACTCGTCGTGAGGTCCACCTCGGGGTACCGTCCAGCTCAACAAGCCTCAACCACGATCAGTGTTGTCCGTCGTCTGCAACCAACACAACGAGGTGCGGGCGTAGCCCGTGCAGTGGTGAGTATAACGATACTCAGTAGGGACCCCGAGACCCTTAAGGTCTCACTAAATCTAATAAGGATAACCACAAGAAGGATCTTAACAGATAACCCTTACTTAGGTATAAGCCCATACTTATACCTAAGTTATCAAGTAACCCATCTCAATCATGAGGGAACACAAAGGTATGAAATCAACGATTAACCACTACTCAGGTATATGCCCATACATATACCTAAGTTATCAAGTAACTCATCTCAATAATGAGGTAAACACAAAGTTCAATGACTCAGCTCAAACTAGGATTTTCATTAATGATGTCGAAACCACGGCTGCTGAAAAACTCCTCCTCTGTCGAGTACAGTGGTCCTGTCACGACTCTGAGGTGCTATTCTCTAACCTTAGACTGCTGAGGTACTCCTCCTGTCGAGTACCGCGGGTCCGCACCCAAACACAGTAGTGCTCCCCGCCAGGGGTCTGCCGCCCAAACACAGTAGCGGTTCCTCTAATAGCCTACAAAGGTACTCCTCCTGTCGAGTACCGCGGGTCTGCTGCCAACTACTAGGCGCTCCGTCCGCCGTGGGTCTGCCGCCAAATACGGGGCGCTTCGTCCACTGGGTTTGTCGACTCACTTCTAGTCGAATCGGTTAAGCAATCGTCAGGTCCACAACTACTAGGTCTCCGCACTCTGTACGCTCGTCTCCGGGAGGATCCGCTCCACGAGCTACTGGTCGATACTCCAAATATCACAAAGTCCCATGAAGAAGTATCTCAAATGACCGCCTCGTCAAAGGGGTCTCAACGCAACAGACGGCGCGTTAATCGGACGTCCGGTCTGTAAGTTATTAGCCTTTTCGTCCCGGGGGCCTGGTTGGTTTCGTGTACGAACCAACCCGACCGTATCTCAACTGTACCCTGAACACTCATAGGGTATACTCAAAGGGACCGTTTCTCAACGAGATTACCAACGCCGCTGACGATTCGTCAAACGGACGTCCGGTCCGAAAGTTATCGGTTTTTCCGTTCCAGGGGCCCGGTTGGTTTCTAAGCTAAAACCAACCCGACCGTACTCCAACTGCGTCCAAACCTCAGGTGAAGTATGCCAAAAGATCCGTCTCATCAAAAGGAATCCAACAAAGTCGACGACACGTCAATCGGACGTCCGGAGCTCAAGTTATAAGCGTTTTCGCTCTGAGGGCCCGGTTGGTTTCGTGTTCGAACCAATCCGGCCGTACCCAAAGTTCGCCGAAACCGTGAGTGCAATATACCGAAACGACCGTCTCGATCCAAGGATCCCTACGCAACTGACGGTGCATCGATCGAAGGACCGTAGCCAAAGATATAAACGTTTGAACGAACCTGGTCCGAAAATAGGGGGTTTGGGCCCAGTCCGACCCAGCCCAATACCCCTGGGTCGGCCCGAATCGGGTTGATCCGACCCGGGTTCGGCCCGGCCGGCCCACGCGGTTGGCCGCGTGGCCGGCCGACCAGGCGGAGTGGCGGCACTTAGAGGGGCCCGCCCTAGCCGCGGATTGGGGGGGGGTGTTACACCCCCCGGTTTCAAAGAAACGGCCGGCCTTAATGGCCGGCCCCCTTGGGTGACCGCGGGACCCCCCTTGGGTCCCGCCTCTTGATGGCGCTGGCGGCCGGCACGGCCGACCGCCCTTCCAAGTCCGCCGCGGCCCCTGATGCTCTGGCGCCGCGCCCCTCCGCCGCGACCCGCCCCGGCCGCGGCTCCTGTAGCTCCGGCGCCGCGCCCCTCCGCCGTGGTCCGACTCTATTCCGCGACCTTCCTCGGCCTCTCCGACGCGGCGCGACGGTGCCACGGACTCCCGCCGCGGCCCGCTCCGGCCGCGGTCCTCTTTGTCTCCGCGCGGTGCAACGGCACCGCGCCGCCTTCGCCGCAGCCTTGCATGGCCACAGTTCCCTGCTGATCACCGCACGGTGCAACGGCACCGCGCGCCTCCGCTTCCAACTTCAACGAAGATCAACAAAGAAGAGGGGAGGAGAATCGGCCGTGTTCGTGCGGTCCGATCTCCTCCCGTTACGATGATATCATGCGGCCAAACCTTAAACAACAAAGAACGATGATAAGACTTGAACAAAAAACCCCCCCTACCTCGTGACGTGATCACTCGACAGATAGCGTCGTTCGTTGACGTCAGAAGGTGACGTCGTCGTTTGGGAATTCCTCGCGGCGGTGTCTCCTCCTTTGATGGAGATCCAGGGAGCGTTCTTCGTCGAAGGTCTTGGAAGGCCCATCGTCGCCGGAGTGTACCCGAAGATGTGACGTCCCCCTCTTATCGTGAAGAGAAGTATAGATGGCGCGTTCTCGTTCTTCGTCGGAGGGTTGGAGAACGAAGCTTCTCTTATTTCTTCAGAGGTTCCCCCACCATATTATTTGCCCAAACCAATAATGCATTAGCCTTCTCCCATTTAAAGACAAGCCACCCTTTTCAAATTAATTCAAGAATCAACTCATTAATTATGTGAGTAGGCTAGCTTTAATGGAGGAGAGGAAGGTGAAGAGGCTACTTAATGGAAGAAGAGTTACACAAGTTAAAGAGGAGTTATCTTATTAAAAGAAGGGGAGATTAATGGGGGGTTTAGGGAAGGTTAAGGGAGATGAGAGGTTGGGGTTTGTGTGGACCCCACCTCTCAAACATCCTCACTTGGGAAGTTAGGTGGTTACGGTTCCCACCCTTAACCCCCCCTTTGTAGGATATAACTACCTCAGATACAAATAAAATTGTACACACCAATTTTATTTATTTAAAGCTAAATCTTCAATTATTAAATCTCAACCCGCTTAAAACGCAACTGCGGTAAAGGTCCCCTTAAGCAATTACCGACGCTGCGAGTTCATTGGTGCCCTCGGATTTTAATTCCGAGCACCGGTTCAAAAGATAGAAAAACCTGCTCGTTCGTTCACTGAACGTACCCGAGCTAAATTTCGGAAATTGATTCCGGGCACAGCGGGCCTCAGAATCAGTTGCCGTCAGAAACTGCGGACTCGTAAAATTCCAAAGAAATTAAGAAAAAAATTTCCTTGAAATTTCCGGGTCTTTACAGAGCGCCATCACCTCAACCGAACCATCTGGTGAACAATGCAAGCCTATGGAAACACATCTAGTTTACTCTTAACGTAGCCCCCCTGAAGAATCTAATGTAGCTTTTGACAACCATTGGGTTATTCTTATGCAGCATCAACAAAGTTAATCCCGCGCGAGCACTGCTTCTGCACTTCATCATCCAGAACGGTCACCCAGTTGCCGTTTTCGGATTTCAGGTTCCGCTGTGCCGTCCTACATCCGGTTAGCACATGTGGTTCCGGAAGCTATAAGACTTAGCTGGAAAATGACTTCTCACACAGCCAGGCCTAACAATATTAAGAAGGCAAGAGGCTAGCCTCTTGCAATAGGGAAGGCCTTTTGCTGGGGGCATTGATAAAAAATATCACCAACAAAAGGAACTGTGCTCAAAGAAGAAAGCTATCTTCAAAGACTTGCATGATTGAAAATCAAATTCTCCATGGATAACATAATCAGAATGCCAAGTTCCTTAAGATTGTTGAAATAAGTAAAACAAGGATACGATTGTGGGCACAAAGACATATTTGGTGTAAAGTTCCATTGAGTTCCTTCTTTAAGTTGGTATTCAGTGTGCAGTCTAGGCTCATGGAATTTGTTTTATAGTACAGTAAGCCACATCTATCCAAACTATCTTTGTCTGAATTTTATCCAATGAATTTGTGTCTTTTAAAGGTAGTGTTATCAAAATCATCTTCCACTTCATTCTCTCATATTAGCACATGATCAGGGAGTGTATCAGGAAGAACCTAGTCAAGGCAAAACAAGCAGCAGCATCCATAGGCAACTAAAGATATCTCTGAAAAATGAACAAATTTACCAGAGTTAACACATTGACAACCTAATTGTGATTGATACCAGTTTCTTGGCCCCTATGTGGACGATCAACACTCACATATTTTCAATTGCAACAACATAGTAAATAAATGAAAACTAAAGTTCCCAGCAATGTGTACATCAAAAAATGTTTGAAACATCAAAAATTAGCATTGCGTTATAATCATCACATATTAACATACTATGGATGCTCGTCATACTCATTTCAATATTGGAATGATTTTCTTTTTTTACTTCAAGTCAACAATAGCCCACGTCCATATTTGTTCATACTCTGTTCAAATATAATAATCACCTATCAACATTCATCAATTCTGAGGCAAATTTGACTCCATCTACTTTGAAAGTATCTAATATCATACACTTTATTTAACAACAACGTTATCAGTGGAGAAAATTCTGTCTATATTTAGGAAATCTCCCACGATGTGTTTATTAACTGTCAAGTCAAAAGAAGTCTCTATGACACTATAGTATACTTACTACCAATAATGTAAGACCATGCCTCTAAAACAAGTCAGAGAAAAATTCAAACTTAAGTCAGAGTCATCTTTAATAAAGTTAACATAACTTTCTTTTAGTCTTTTGTCTGAAGGCACCTTACGATAGGCCACCTGTGTTACAAACTTACCACAGGCGGAGGGCTCATGAGGCTAGTGGTGGAAGTATAGGTTAATTGTTGGGGAGGGGTATTAATGTAATTGCCATAGTGTCGGTATGTTAGAATAAATGTAGTCACATGGGGTCGGTAAAAGGGTATCGAAGGGAACATGGATTTCAGCAGGTAGGCCGAGGGCATGGGAGAGCGGGCTTCTTTCAGGAGTGAGATAGCCGAAATAGAGTCATATAGAAACCTTGTACAGATTTCTGGATATCGGATAGAAATTCATTGCATTATTATGAAATTCCCATCATCATTGGTGCTCTCGTTGAGAGACAATCTGACTACTGTTTGGGAGCCGAGGGGGAAATCGGGAATAGAATTCGAAGTCGGTTTAGCAGCTTATACCCACATGAATGGAGAGTAGAGTTGTGGGAATAGAGACGTTAATTGACGAGTTGCAAACCGAACAACGACGAGAGACAATGTTGCAATGAATGGATATTCAAATGTGGGAGTTGATAATAACGTTGTCATGATTAGCACCGAGACAAACGGAACAACCATAACAAGGTGAAGATAAGGGTAAGTCCATCATCGATGATGCAGGTCGGAGCAGTTTGCGTACGGAGAGTGAAGCACAAGAACCGTGACCTGAAGCCATGAGAAATGGAAGGATGGCGCGCGAAGCAGAATGGACGATGGCTCGTGAAATGACTAAACCGGTGGAGATGCTGACTTTCTGAGGTGAGGATTCCGTGACATGGATTGTTAGAGTTGAGTTGTACTTTTCTATTTATCGTGTTCGAGAGGAGATGAAGGCGTCGTTAGTGCAACTATGTATGGAAGGTATGGTCCAGTATTGAATTATATCTTTGCGAACTGTTAGACCGAAACTTACTTGGACACAACTCAAGGACGAGCTCCTTAACCGATACATGAGCGCAACAGAGGAAGATTCAGTGATAACATTGACAGGATTGCGCCAAACCAGGGCAGTGGATGATTACATAGACGAGTTCGAACGAGCAACACTTTGGATACCAGATTTGTCCGACAAGTGGTATGTCAACTTGTTTATTGGGGGATTGCGACTTGAAATTGGTAGCTTTGTCCTGACTCATGAGCCCCGCACAAAAGCTCGACTGTTGACTCTTTCAAGAAGAGAACGGGTGTTGATAGTACAGGGCATCATTAAATTGTCTGAAGTGCACGGAAGGAGCGGTGCTATCGAAAGTACAGGGCATTCTGGAAATACGGGAGTGGTGAGGATAGTTTCACTTGGAGTGGGAGCTAACAAGGAACAGAGAGGATTCATACCGTGATGGAAGGGGGTTCAGAACTTGTCTAGGGCATAATATGATGAAAGGAGTGCCAAGGGGGTGTGCTTTATTTGCGGACAAAGGTTCCATCCATGACACAAATGTCCAGAAAAAGGATTTAAACTAATGGTTTAGGAGTGTGTGGATGTAACGCCCCAACCCGAACCACTGAGTCCGAACCGGAGTGCCACATGACCTCATGCGCGCCTCCCTATACGCAAGAGGTTGCCGACTAGTAGCGAAGGTCTAAGTCTGTTAGTGGAAAGACTACCCTCAGTATCATGTCTTTGCATAAATAATAATAAATAAAATATAACAACTTAGAGTAACATGTGGAAATAATATAAATGACATACCAATCATACAAATAAGTAAACAGGGCTCCCAGTGTGACAAGTCAAACCAAAGTATAAATGTAAGCATATAAAATAAATAAAAATCCGCGGAGTCCTCCGGAGTCCATCTCGGTCCACTATCTGCTCAATGCTCCTCTGCTTGGCTATCAGCCACGACCCCCTTGCCTTTACTTGGA
Source organism: Viscum album (assembly GCA_963277665.1). Classification (NCBI taxonomy): domain Eukaryota; kingdom Viridiplantae; phylum Streptophyta; class Magnoliopsida; order Santalales; family Viscaceae; genus Viscum; species Viscum album. The sequence goes on from OY728155.1 coordinate 1,916,925,395, forward strand.
TCCCTATACATGATGTTTGCACGCGCATCGAGATGCCCGCGAAGGGTGTGAGTAATAAAACCCAGTAAGACACCACCAATGCGTCCTTAACAATTTTACATTTGTATAACAAATGCATGTCTTGATAATTATAAATGCGAAAGCAAACATAACAAACATACAATCACGTATTGAGCGGTTGTGCATTAACTAAGTTGCCACAACCCCGACCACACTTGCTTCGGCTCCATGCTGGAAGGATGATCAAGGGTCATTGGAAACGATCAAGAACTAGCCACAAGGTTGATGACATGTCACTCGACATCCTCATGACATCGAGCGGTCATGCTACTCGGTATCCTCAAGGCATCGAGTTCTGACACATTCCTCAGTATCCTCAAGACATCGAGTTTCGTCCGGGCCACAAGGCCATCATGCTCCTACCCTGTGCAAGAGTCCACCGTTGTCATCGTCGCACGTCATGTGCACTCCCCCTTTAAGGGGTCATATCATGACGGTTACCTGTCACAAATATCAAGAACAACCTCCAACGACATGACAATACACATAACAGGGCAGAACATGATAAGACAAGCATAACATGCCATCATGAGAATATAGTAGCATCATAGAACAACATGTGAATCAACACCAAACATGGTATTAGGCTACTCTATAAATTCTCATGGAAACAAGGATCATATATGAGTATCATGACAACGCACATACCCACAAACAATCACTATCAATCAAGAATACAAACTGCGCCAACACATCAGTCATACCATGACAATAAGTGTATACGAGAGCCCCAAATGGTAAATGTTAGAGGTTAAGTTGTGTCAAGTCCCACATTGGTCTTGAGGTATTTTGTGATCTTTATTATTGATTATAAATAGACAACAAGACCCCCCTTAGAGAAACATCTTGGGTATTGGGTTCACCCTCTCTTATCATTCATCATGATATCAGAGGAGGTCTAACAAAATACCCTCTTGCATATTTTTTTCGATCTAGGTTTTCCGGCGATTCCCCCCGTCGGGGGCGGCGACCCCAGGCCCCTTGGCCACCGTCACATTAGTGCCGCCCCCGACGTCTCTCGGTGCGACCCCTCCTGTCAGTCGCACCTCTTCGTGCGACGGCCCCTCCAGGTGTGCCCCTCATTTGCGACAACCCCCTCCACCCGACCACCATGAGTTCCGACCGTTGGCCTGATCGGGTTCACCGGAGCCACATCTCGCCTCCTCCCTCCTGCGATGTCGCCTCCTTGCTCACCCTCCTTTTACGTCTTCAACCTGCTGCGCTCGTCCGTCCTTCTGTTGAGTGGTGGCGAGATTCCATCGGCTTTCCCGACGCTCTATCGTCCGGCCTTGCCTGTTCGGCTTTCCCAACGCACCATCATCTGGCCCCGCTTGTGCAGCTTTCCCGGCGCTCTGTCGTTTGACCTCGCCAGTGCGGCTTCCTCGGTGCTCCGTCGTCCGGCTTCGCCTATGCGGCTCTCTTGGCGCTCCGTCGACCGACCCCGCCTACCGTTGCATTCTCATTCCAGCTATTACTGTTGGTTTTGCATGACGGGCATTGTTCGTTGGTTGTCAATCTTTTTCAGCGGCATCATCTATCAACTTCTTGGGGGGAGCAACAACCATGACAATTTATATTTTATTATGTTTTGTCTTGTTGTATAATCAAGTTGGGCATGTCCAGTTTGAGGAGGAGAGTTTGCGGTGTCTGTTGATTGCTTTGTTTTTCTTTGCCTTGTTTTCTTTAATTAGGTGTCTTAGTTAGGTACACTTAGCTTGAGGGGGAGTGTTAGAGGTTAAGTTGTGTCAAGTCCCACATCGGATTTGAGGTATTTTGTGATCTTTATTATTGATTATAAATAGACACCAAGACCTCCCTTGGAGAGGCATCTTGGGTATTGGGTCCGCCCTCTCTTATCATTTAACATTAAAGAACTTCCTACCTCAAGGTTGATGAAGAACTCCGAGGTTCGTCAAGGAATTGCCGACTGAACACGTCGCACGCCCATGGAGAACGGCTCGCACGTCAATGATGTCTAACTCGGGTTTCGGTTCATCAAGAAACAAGTTTAGAACGGAGACTCAAGAGAATTCTATGTCAAGAGGGTTGTTTTAGAATCACATACAAGAGTTCGTCGATGCAGTCAATTCTGAGGCATGTCGAAAGAAAGAATGCTAATTCACTGGATCCATCGTCGATCGAAGAACGGATCGTGAATTTGTTGTTGATTCTAGAAGATAACCTCGGGTCTAGTCAACAATCGTCGATCCATCATCAATCCGTCAACAGAAAAGAAATTTAAGATGAGATTCAAGAAGAAGAAAGGGCTCTTGATGATCGTTCTTAAAAGACTTAACCGAAACGCCCACCGTTCTTGAAAATTCCAGCTTCGATCAAAGGGTCGTCGTTGACACGTCGAATCCTCACCAATCTACCAAGGAATCGTCAACGGGTCAAGGTTCCATCATCCATCCGCCATCAGGAAGAGGTCCAGGAAGATGATTCAACAATACTTACCTGTAGAATGCTCGTATTCGTTGGTAGATTTTGATTTGATCAAGGAAAGTCAACTTGCTAGATCTGCTACCATTCTACAAAGAAAAGGAGAAATCATCGGATCATGATAGAAAACACAGATCCATCATAGATCTATGCTCATCTCACAAGAAGGATGAAGAATTCGGCATAGATCTAAGAACTCACCGATTAAGCATTGCGAGATCCAACGAATGAGAGCCATTGGGAGATGAATGAGTGCCAAGAATAAAGAGAGAAGCTTTTAAATTTGAGTTAAGGCCATGGGGTTCGGATTTGGTAGTTAAAGGGGATCAAAACCGCGTGACATTAAAGGCTTGCGGGTTGTATTAATTGCACCCTCGGACTAGGTGCACTGGCTAGCTGGTGGCTGCTTTTCAGCCACCCTAAGGTCGAGCCCTTAACTAAAACTCCAACCACCAATTCCCAAACCCTTAGCCTCCGAAAGCTGTCCTCTTTATAACTCCAACGTCCAATTCCCGAATTCTTAGCTTTTGAAACCCGTCCTCTTTATCACCAAAACAGAGAATAACAAAGAGGGAAATGAGAATTTAATAAACTTAACATCTTATTCATTGAATCAAAGTGTGGATGTTACAATTCTCTACTTCTAACGACTTCTTATCCCTGAGAAGTACCTTCAAAGGTTACACTGGCTAGCCGATGGCTGTTTTCCAGCCACCCTAAGGCCAAGCCCTTCACTAAAACTCCCACTACCAACTCCCAGACCCTTAGCCTCCGAAAATCGTCCTCTTTATCACCTAAACAGAGAATAACAAAGGGGGAAGCGAGAATTTAATAAAACTTAACATCTTATTCGTTGAATCAAAGTGTGAATGTTACAATTCTCTCCCTCTAACGACTTCTTGTCCTTGAGAAGTACCTTTAAAGTTTCTGCTCAAACAACTCGGGCTATTGAGCCCAAACATCAGCCTCTCGCTCCTTTGTCTCCTCTCGGATCCGTCCATGATGTCATAGAATGCAGACTAGTGGTATCGTCTTCCCTCGAAAGACTTTCTCGCTCTGGTCTACAATCTGCATTGAACGCTCCACGTATGATGTGTCAAACTCAAGCTCAACATCCTAGCAATCGATGATATACGTGGGATCAGGCATGTACCTCCGGAGCTCAGACACATGAAACACGTCATGAATCCCTCAGTAGCGAGGAGGAAGATCCAGACAATACGCCACTATCCCAACCCGCTCGGTACGCAATTGTATGTTTGTTATGTTTGCTTTCGCATTTATTATTATCATGACATACGCTTGTTATACTTGTGCATGATTGTTAAGAACGCATTGGTGGTGTCTTACTGGGTTTTATTACTTACACCCTTTACAAACATCTCGATGCGCATGCAGAACTCATGTGTAGGGATCCAAGTAAGGGCAATGGGACGTGGGTGATAACTGAACAAAGAAGCATGGAGCTGGTAGCGGATCAGGATAGACTCCAGAGGACTCCGCAACTTTTTATTTATTTTATCCGCTTACATTTATACTTTGGTTTGACTTGCCACACTGAGAGCCCCGTTTACTTATTTGTATGGTTGGTATGTCATCTACATTATTTCCGCATGTTACTACGAGTTATATATTTTTTATTCTTATTTGTGAAAGAACATGATATTGATGGTATATTCTCCCCACTGACGGGCTTAGACCCCCACTGCTAGTCGTCAGTCTGTTGCGTATGGGGAGGCGTGCATGAGGTCACGTGCCACTCCAGTTCGGACCCAATGGTTTGGGCCGGGGCGTTATAGTAGATCCCAACAATTCTGAAGGCGAAGCGTATTCCATAGGAGATGGATCAACAAGAAGGGATGGTGGGCATAACGATGAAGTGTGGGAAATGGAAATGCAAGGGACTACTGCTAGTGTAGACGAGTGGGCACAGGTTAAGGGAACAATGTCGATGCCAATAGAGGGAAGTATAGAAGGGGTACCAATGATGGTCTTAATTGATAGTGCAGTGTTGTCCAAGGCATGCGCCTCAGGGCGCCATGGCAAGAGGCGCGACGAAACGCACTTGGAGCTCCTCGTCACAGGTGAGGTGAGACAACTTCAGCGCGTCATCATAGGAGGCGCTAAGGTGCAAGGCGCTGTAATGGCGCGCCCCCTGGAAAAAAAACGGGCCTCCTTTCTAAAAAGCGGTGGCGACATGGTGGAAATCGGGGCAACAGTGGGATGGAAATCGAGGGCTACAGGGGAAGGAAATTGGCATCGAGAGTGGAAATTGTGGCTACATGGGATGGAAATTGGGGCTCCTTTATGAAAAATGGCGGTTGCAAGGGTGGGTATCGGGGGTTGCAGGGGAGGAAATCAGGGTGCCACGGGATGGAAATAGGGGCTAATTCCTCAAAAAGGGGTTGTCATAGGGGGTGGGTGTCAGGAGCATTAAACATAACATTTAATGAATTAATTAAAAAATAACTAGACGGATCTCTATAAAAAAAATAGACAAAAGCTCTTAAAAAATACACAACACGCAGCAGCAAACGCACTGGGCAGCAAATGCACCGGGGTTGAAGAGCCGAGGATTGATTATTTGATTATGGTTTTGTTAAAAACTATCTATATATATTTTAATTTGTATTATTTTGATTGAATTTAATTATTTTTTAATTTAAAGTATGTTGAAATTCTGCTCATATTTAATTATTTTTTGGAATGCGTCTTAGTTTCGAGAGGCGTGCGCCTTGCGCCACACCTCGCGCCGCATCCCCAAGCGGACTTTGCGCCTTATTACGCCTCGCGCTTTTTACAATACTGAGTGGAGTCGTTCATAATTTTCTTTCAAAACAGTTGATGAAGAATTTTTCAGCACATGTATTTGACACCAAACCATTCAATATCTGTTTGGGGGACGAAAACCAGGTGGAGTCAAGGGGAGTATGTAAATCATTGAACGTGAAGTTGAATAACGTGGAGTTTGTTGTGGATGCTTATATTTTTGATACCATTGGGCCAAATTTAGTGCTCGAAATATCTTGGATGAAAACCTTAGGCTATGTTACTGCTCATTGGAAAGATATGATCATGAGTTTTGAGTGGAAAGGGAAGGGAGTAACCCTACAAGGAGTAAGGCGCACACAGAGCATACAAGGGGCTCTACAAGAGTATCTTGGACGAATGAAATTTCTTGTACAAGGCTTGCAATGGGCAGCAGCAGAGGGGGCGGTAAGGGAAGACTCAAGGTTGGCATTGAGTCAATTGGGTTCCAACTCTGGGAAATACTACTCCAATACAATGCAGTTTTTGAGTCACCCAAAATTTTACCACCTCAGCGAGAAACTGATCATTCAATCAGATTAAAATGGGTGAAACCATTGAACGTCCGACCCTACAAACATGTGTATCATTTGAAGAACGAAGTTGAGAAACAAATCGAAGAGCTTTTGGATCAGGTGTTTATTTGGCATAACATGAGTCCATATTCCAGTTCCATAATATTGGTGAAGAAAAAAGATGGAGGGTGGCGTATGTGTGTCGACTGTCGAGCTTTGAACCGCCAAACAATACTTGACAGGAAATATAGTTTTCTGTTTAGCAGCGGTTTATAAAACCGTCATAATTTACTAAATTTCTTGTTGTGGAAGTCTCAAACATTTGCTTAGCCAGCTGATAATATCTATAAACCTGTTGCGGAAACGTCGGGAGTTGCAACGACAGAAAGAAACAATTCACAGAAGAGTAAAAAGAAAAAAAAACAAGACACAGAGATTTATGTGGTTCGGAAAATGTTCCCTACGTCCACAGAGAGGTCGAAATATCACTATGAAATCTGAGAGCACAATTACAAGAAGATCTCTCAGAGTTTCTAACAACACAGAAAGCCTAGCCTGAAATGGGCTCCAAAAGGAGGAAGATGATCCACTGTTCCACCAACCGCACAGGAAGTCCGCATCACTATAGTGAAAGATGACTGAAAGTCCGTGTCGCTACAGTGCTGCGACCACTCAAGTCAAAAGTGCTACAATGACCGACGACTGGAAGTCCAAGGAGCTATAGTACTGTTGACTCCAAAGTCCGACCTGCTAGAGTGCTCTGTCGGTGTTGATATGTCAGCTCTGCTACAATGGTCAGAGTTGCTACAGTACCTCAAAATTTGGGTCGGGGACCAAAGGCTCCCGTAGCAGGGACGCGTTGCCCCCTGCAACCCCCAATGAGCTCACTGCGGAGCTCGACCCGCGGAGTTGCAGCTTGGTGCACAATATGGACCGGAAGCATTCAACCCAATCATCATCCGGAACGGATCGGGCTACACCAATCCAACAGAACCAACAATGTTGGCAGGCTAAACTTTTGGGGTTTGACTTTGAAGTCCTCTAAGCCGGGATGACTAAACGGCTTGAGGATGCGCTCCTCCAGAGCAGTAGAGGAGAAGGAATGTTTGCAGTTAGCCGTTTTAAAGCCGACTTGGCTAGATTTGCAGACGGTGCGAGAAGAGGTCTAGCAGGACAAGCAATTGCGGCCATTATTGAGGCGTTGCAGCATGATCCAGCTGCTAAACCAGGATATACTTACCATGGAGGCTTGTTGTTTTATAAGAACCGGATGGTTTTACCGAAAGGATCCCCTGTTTCTGAAGACGCTGCAACATTATCATTCTTCCCCTGTTCGGGGACACTCCGGCTATCTAAAAACTTATAAATGCCTTGCTTCTGGAATTTATTTAGCTGGAATGTCTCGGGATATCTTACAGTTTGTCTGGACATGTGGGGTATGACGACGGCATAAGTATGAGGCAATGAGTCCCGCAGGACTGTTGCAGCCGTTATTTTTGCCGAACTTGTTTTGGTAAGAAATCTTAATGGGTTTTATTACAGGACTTCTGAAATCGCAGGGCTACATGGTTGTCTTGGTTGTCATTGACTGGTTGAGTAAGTATGCTCATTTTATACTGCTCAAACATCCTTATTCTGCCGAGACAATAGCTGAAGTATTTGTAAAGGAAGTTGTGAAATTACATGGAATCCCTGGTGCCATAGTCGGTGATCAAGATCCATTATTTACCAATCTCTTTTGGCAAGAGTTATTCAAACTTCAGGGCATGACATTGAAAATGATCTCGTCATATCATCCGTAAAGTGATGGACAAACCGAGGTAGTAAACAGATGTTTGGAGATATATTTATACTGTTTTTCTTCAGATCACCCAAAGCATATGATAATTTGGTTGCCATGGGCAGAGTTCCACTGCAAAACTTCTTATCACACATCTATTGGCCAAACACCATTTGAAATAGTATACGGGCAAGCTCCTCCACACGTTCTTCATTATGAAAAAGGGGTGGCTGCGGAGGAAGCAGTAGCAGCTGCATTGATAGATCGTGATGAAACATTGAAGCACCTCCGAGTGAATTTACATCGGGCACAACAATTAATGGTGAAATATGCCAACCAACATCATAGATAGGTCACTTACAACGAAGGAGATTTGGTCTGGGTTAAATTGCGGCCCAACAGGCCTGGGAATGTTTCCAAAATCAGTCTCAAGCTTGCTGCCCAGTACTACTGACCATTTGCAACTATTGGCAGAGTTGGGTCAGTGGCCTTACCGGTTGAAACTTACTATAAATAGTCGAGCACACCCGGTGTTTCATGTTTCACAGTTAAAAGCAGCTATTGGCCAACAATTCGGCAGAGAGGACTTACCAGGGGAATTTGTGGCTGAACGTGACTAGCCAGTGGCAGTGCTGGCAGACATGACCAGAGGTCGAGATTTACTATGGCTGGTACATTGGAATGACAATTCGAAGCAGGAGGCAACCTGGGAGATTGCAGATGTGATGAAGGCACAATTTTCTAATTTTTCCCTTGAGGACAAGGTGGTATCTCGAGGGGTCAGCAATGATAGGCCACCTGTGTTACAAACTTACCTGAGGCGGAGGGCTCATAAGGCTAGTGCTGGAAGTATAGCTTAATTGCTGGGGAGGGATATTAATGTAATTTCCATAGTCAGTCTGTTAGAATAAATGTAGTCACGCGGGGTCAGTAAAAGGGGTATCGAAGGGAACATGGATTTCGGCAGGTAGCCGAGGGCCTGGGAGAGCGGGCTTCAACCAGGAGTGAGATAGCGGAAATAGAGAGTCCTACAGAAACCTTGTACAGATTTCTGGATACTGAATAAATATTCATTGCATTCTTCTGAAATTCCTATCACCTTACGTGATTTATTAAGCAATATTGTTTTTCAAACATCTAAACACTGTCTACTAAGCATTCTTAAAATTGCTAGTTAATCATACCTTGAACCCCACAGGTTTTTCGCTTATGACATTGTTATGTAATTTGGGATAGAGTCGTGATTGATATCTAATCAGGACATATAAATATTGTATTCTAAACTACTCTATTATTTTATGATGTCTATGTAAACTGGTCAACGCTTAACATGATATTTTTAACAACTCTGTATTGAGTTCATCTGTAACAAGCTTCGCTTACATCGCTTTTATGAGTTGGCTAGAAAAGGGCATTAATATATGCTATAAAAGTAGATCTTAAGGTTTGATTTGTTCCTTTTCTGTTAATAGTAATTATTCCATGAAATATTGGGTTCAAAGTGTGGCACTTCTTTTGCATTCATATTCTTCTCTCTCTTTCCCACATTTTTTCATTTGAACCTATCCTATTATAGAAATTTGACTTCTACATTATAGATTAGGTTATATGCCAAAAACCAAGAGCTTTGATTATGAATCTTTTTAAATATAATAATACACTCCTCTGTGTTTTTTGTCCTCTTTGATTCCCTTTTTTATGTTGTGCCATCTTCTCTCCCTATAACGCGTGTTATGAACAATGAGAGTGGCACATAAGAACGGAAAGAAGGAAAAATAGTAAGGTCTTAAGCATTTGTTTGAAGGAAAATTTATCTGCTGGAGCCCATTTTCGTATGTCATCTTTTAACATATCAAATCAAGTGTTGATAGCCTCAACTCAAGCCAACCATATCTTGAAAATTTTTCCTTGAAGAGCTTATTATACTATGATACACTGAAGGCAGTGAACATGGAATTTACGTGTACATGTATTATTGACATGTAAGCGGAATTTAACTAAATACAGTTTTGGTTTTTGTTTGTCGTGCTGGGTGTGTTTTATGGTGAGTTCAAAGCACCTCAAATCTGTGTGCGCAAGAAAAATTGCCCAGTGTTGGTATCATCATCATCGTCATTTTATTATTATTATTATTATTATAAGAATATTATTAATATTTTTTAGAATGGTGGGTCTGTCCAACATAGATCATGTCCTTTATTGCATCTCATTCATTTATCTATAAATAAAGTCCTCTGACCTCAGTTGAGAGACACATAATCTGGTATATAATTTTATACTCTGATTACATTATGAAATCCATTGGAAGCATACGAAAAATGCTATTTTTATGCATTTATGTAATTAAGAATTTTATGCATGCTGCATGGCTGTTGAATATGTCTGGGTCACCGTTACATTTATGATTTTGAGCTTCTTAGTTCAATTTTCAGTTTACATCTATCTGCTCTTTAACATTGGGTTTGATTTATGCCTACAAATATAGTTGAATGAAATGAGTTTTGGTATTGATTTCGTTGCAATAAACTCATTGTTACATTTACATGGAATTCAATTTCTTTATATACAGTGCAATATCAGATATTTTCATCAATACATTGTCAGCTCAGTGTTACTTGCATATTGAAACTTTGGATGTGTGTTCACCACTCAAAAAATATGTTTCAGTTATCACTAGTTATTGATTTTATTTCCTTTTATACGCCCTTTAGAAGACTGTATGAACACACCTTTTTGTAAATTCATTGGTTTCTCTAGGAAATTTACCGAATAAAGCTTCCTGGTCCACCAAATATTGGAGAAGGGAAACCTGAGAACCAAAACAATGCCATAATTTTCACCCGTGGTGAAGCTCTTCAGACAATTGATATGAATCAGGTATGATTTGCCTTCTATTCCTCTGCTATTAGTGATTTATTTGCTTTTCTTGTGAAGCTCCCTGGTTTTGTAGGACAACTATATGGAAGAAGCTTTCAAAATGAGAAATCTTCTTCAGGAATTTGTCAAGAATCAACGATGGAGGCCACCTACAATTCTTGGTTTGAGGGAACATGTATTCACAGGAAGGTTAGTTTGTTCAGTTCATAACGCGCCATCAAGTGATGAATCGTGATAGAAAAGTTAAGTGATTGTATGAGTCATAATATCACTGAACAGTTTGATGAACAATATCAATTGACTGTTTCCACTCTTTGTGTAATGTCTGGTTCAATATAGATCATAGCCTTTATAATGCTGATCAAATATCCTTAGTTGTCCTTTCTTCAACAACACTTGAGTATGGCAATGCTAGACACAAATTGTTTATAGCATTGTCGACCATCTCCTTTTACTTATCATATGTTAGAAAAAAAAGTATTTCTTTAATTTTTGCTCTTGTTAAACTTCTTAATCTCAATCTTTGTTGTCATGTTTGATCTGGTCCTGTATGTGATATCACTGCTATCACATCATATACCACTTTTATGGATAAAATGTCATTGTTAGGACAGGGTTCGCTTAATAAGATCACATAATTTAAGAAAAGAAAGAAAAAACATGGAATTGAACGTATGAATTTTACATGAAAGCACCCTATACAAACTTAAATAAAAATTATGGATAATTATAGAATAATTTCACAATGGAAATTTGCATGCAACGATTTCTTTCTATTTTATAAAGAGAAAAATACTTAAAATATCTTTTGAAAATATGATAAATAACTTACAAACTATCAAATAGGAGATTCATCACTCTAATTGAGATTTAAAAGAAAATTTCTCAAAATATGATATTTAATAATTGTGTTGGAAGTTACAGATGATCTCTCAAAATTAGTGATTTAAGGCTTGTGTCTTTGCTCGACCAACCTCAGCTTGGGAAATGTGGTTTTTATTAAGTTGAGGCCAAATAAGTCCGGAGCTACAAATAAAATAAATCCGAAATTGGCTGCCTGGTACTATAAACCTTTTGCGATTGAAGAAAAATTGAAATAGTTGCTTACAAACTAAAATGGTTTGTGAGTAATAGAGTGCATCCTATGTTTCATGTTTCATACTTGAGGGTTGTTATTGGGGACCATCTTACGGAACAGGTTTGGCCAAAAGGCTTTGTTATGGGTGTTGAAAGTGAGGTTACTTTTGAAGTGGTTCTAACGGTTAAGACACAAGGAAACCATTGTGGCTAGTAAAGTGGGAAGGAAGGTCAGTTGATGAGGCTACTTGAGAGTTCACAAGTGTTGAAAGTTTAGTTTTTCCCCCACCTTGATAATAAGGTGGATTTGAAGAGTTTTAGAGGGGATAACACTTATCCAAAGGCAGCAGAAACAACCAAAACCTCAAAAACCACAGGATCTTCCATACAGATTGGATTGAATAAGACGAAGAAAGAACGATGAACCTTACACCTTGATGATCTAGCCTGTCCAAGCTTTGCATGAGCTTAATCGAGATCACAAAGAAGCAATCGAATGACTTCATCCTCTGGGGTATCCACGGGTTGTGCGAATCTCCCAACGTTTGGGAAGGATCTCCTCTTCCTCACGGTTTGCTAGAAGCTTGAGTTAATAGAGAAAAAGAGAGGGAGCAAGAGAAGGCAAGGGAGCAAGAGATAGAGCTTTGATTGAGGAGTTTTGCAACACGAGTCTCATACTCGAATGCCACACCCATCACAGACTAAGTGCCAACTTATATAGCTATCTTTGGAGACCCTTTGGATTCCAAACATACAGCTATATTAAATGAAACATTTCATAAACGTTTCATGAGTTACAGCATTTGTAACTCTTGGCTTGTCATTTGTATTGGCCTTTGGGCTGTTGGGCCTTCGGGCCTTGTTGTATTGGTCTTATGGGCTACCGGACCTTCGAGTTATGTAAGAGTTACTTCTCAATCCAGTTAAAACGAGGGATTTCTTTTCTAATAAAAAGGGGCCTTGGCCCCGACCTATTAAAAAAAATTATGGTTAATAGTTTAACGTCTATTAATTTGGGACTTTCAAACTCCGCTAATCATAATCATTTGATGATCCAACCGATAATGATATCATGGAGTAAGAGATTATATCCAAGCCATGTGATATCGCATATTACATATGTTGTCATGAAGAGCGCCACGACGCGGTGACACTCACCACACTGTGTTGTATCCCAAGCCAGAGCCCGCCATGGTCTAAACCACTACGCGTTGGTGGTTCCTTTTGTTCACGTTTCCATCAAGTTTTTCGAGAAGGTGACAATGGTAGGAATGTGAGCCTTAATATAGGGACTAGATTGCCTCAACAATAGCTCGAGACAATTATTATTTATCAAAAGGGAACATAGTTATCAATGGTGCACCATTGCATGCGCCATGGCTAGCGCCTACCTTCATTGCGCCATGCCATGGATGCACAATTGCCTTGCCGAGATTGCCTAACGCGGCGTGCACCATGCTGCGACGTGGTGCAGTGTTGCACTGCCCACGCCAGAGCTTCATCCAAAATTCTTTTCTTTTGCCAAATTGGATGATTTTTTAACTTGCCCATCCCGAACAATTTTTAACTTTTTTTTAATAAGACCTATACCCAACATGTCAACTTAGCGAGCAATAATCTTATTTTTGACAACATGGGAAGCTCTAGGCATGCGTGTGTGTGACCTTTTTCCTTGACATCGTGCAAGTGCATCTTTCCTTCATCTTCTCAACCATGTGGTTCTTCTCGGACAAGTACTTTGTGGTTCTTCCCGGACAAGTACATTGCGGCTCCTCAAGAGCTTTTGTATGAGTCAACCTATTTTATTTTCTTCTTGGACTGAGAATTGACCAAGCAATTCCAACAACCCTAAGCAGCCTATTAGCCATTTTTTCCATGAATTTTTCTTTGATCCTCCTGCATCATTTTTTTTAATTTTTTTCTTTGATTTTGATTCATATTTCAATTACTTGCATGAAACTTTATGCTTCTATTTCATATGTTTTTTTTTGAGAATTTGAATTTCTATTGTCGCGTCTAATTAACTTATTGATTGCAGGTATTTTAGAGATTTATGATTAACTGTTAGATATCTCATGTTTTTATTTTTTCTATGATAATGATGATTATGGCGATGAAGTCTGTCATGATGATTCTAAAAGTGATGATGCGAGAATCCCTAATCTTTAGATGTCTCGTGTTTTTATCTTTGTTTTCATCTGTACTTTATGAGTTATATGGTTAACTTTATTTGGTTTTGTCGTACGAATTATTGACATGATCTTTTATATTGATGCCTTCCATGTTTTCTATGTTATTATTTGGTATTGTTGTTATCCTTATCCTTTGTGTGCATCAATCAATATTGTCACACGCCGTGCAATGCATTTTTGCGCCTGGGGCCCTTATTGCCATTGTGTGCCATGCACCGTTGATAACTATGGAAGGTAAAGAGAAATAATAATTAAATGCCCCACGTCAACCAATTTTACTAAATATATCACTTGGTTGGAATGATTTAACCCGATCCGTTTGGATGAAGTTAGGTCAAATGTTTGCGGTCCAGACCGCAAGTCTCGCGGTTCAACCTCCGTGGTGAGGTCGCTGGGGGTTGCAGGGGCATCACGCCCTTGCTCCGAGGGTTGAAGGTCGCCGACTCAAATGTTGGGGAGCTGTAGTAATGCTAACTCATTGTAACAAGGATGATCAACGACACCGACAGAGCACTGCAGCAGTGCGGACTTACTGCAGCAGTATACGTCAGGACACTGTAGCACTTCGGACTTTGGAAACAACGGTTATTGTAGCTCCGTGAACTTCTTGCTACCAACACTGTAGCAGTTTGAAATTGGGTGGTTGCGGCACTGTAGCACAGTGGACTTACTGTGTGGTTGGTGGAACAGTTGCATCACCCCCTTTATGAGCTCATTCGAGCTAGGGTTTCTACGTGTCTGAAACTCCGATTCTACCCTGTAATTCTGCTCCCGATCATAGTGAATTGTTCTGTCTCTCCGTGGACGTAGGGATCATTTCCCGAACCACATAAATTGATGTGTCTTGTGATCTTCTCGTTCTTTTGTTTACGTTTTTTCTTCATTTGCAAACATTTTCTGTCGCTGCGACTCCTAACGTTTCCACAACACAGCTTGGTTATACTCCGCACATCACTGCTCTTTTCCCTATATAGATGGTCCCGTGTTTCTACAAATACAACGCAACTCAACCATATTTACTTGACATATTTTCAGAATTTGGTCAGTTTGGGAGACTTTATAAATTCTGTTTTCTCGGTTTGGGAGGGGCAGTCAGAAGTTTTGTTGCTTATGCGCCAAGGCCTGGATGAGAGAATTCTCTCTAGGACAGCTCCCCTGATTTTCATTTTTCTTCTTCTCTCTATTGTCCTACTGTGATTCTGGATTCTGTGCAAGGAAATCCCGCCTCTCAGCTCTATTGTCTATCAGTGTTCCACAACAAGTCAAAACATTTCAAAATAAAGTTCTATTTCTTGAGAGGGGCAAAAGAAAAATTTAGTGTGGATGGTTCATTGCAAAACTGATGGCCAAAAGCTAATGTATTCACAAAATCACTCTCCAAATCCGCTTTTGATGATTTAAGTGTAGGTGCTAATGCTAATGAATTCACAAACGTGCTTTGAATATTTAAGGCTACAGCTTTGTGTATGCAGCTCCAAAGTCCAAGAGGAGTGTTGAATTCATGAATGCGGAGTAGTTGATGTGGACTTGAATATGCCCAATCAGCTATTGAACTTAGTTTTTAGGAGATATATTTTATTTTATATATCTGATCTTTTTCTGATATTTTGTCAAGAATGTCTGCTTATTTTAACTATTTTTTAGCATTTTAGTTGCTTATATTTTTGTATAAATCTATGCATGTAAGTTCAAGAAAATCGAGCCCTTTGTAACACATACATTGCTTTGTTTTTCTTGCTTTGTTTCTCCAAGAGCCAACAGTTTGGCAAGGAAGTTGTTTACATTATGTTGTGCAATAATTAATCTTATTTCGGTAATCTCAAAACTCATATTTGAATTTGATGGTTTTTGTTGAGTGCTCTAGGGGAAAAATGGCAATTGAATTATTAATCAATATTTTAAATGATTTTTGAATGGTTAACCAACAGTGAGGTTTGAGTGAGTGAATGAGTGCTAGAACATGAAGCCAGTTATCAATCAAGGAAACCTTTGATTAAAGCCTTTATGCTACGCATCTATAAAGGAGGCCGTCGTGCAGTGTTTGGGATGTGGTTTCCGATTTTTGGATCTTCGATGACATTTCGGTATATTATTAGCCAAAGTATATGCACTGCCTTGTCACTTTGGTTGTGAAAAATGACAATGGGTTAAGGGTTCTAGTTCTTGAAAATATGCTGGTTAATGTTATATATATATATATTGCTTACCACAGACAATTCCTGGATGTTATTTTAGTGGTTAATGAAGTTGAATGTATTCAGTGAAACAAGATAAATGGTATGAACTTTGGCTTGATTTTGAGAGAAATTGATAAGCTTAACTGGGCATTCTTGGATTCACGTGTTAGTAAAGGGTTTAGAGATCGCTAGCTCATCCAAACAGCTGACCATATGATAAACCATGGTTGGGTAGGAACATAACTCTCCCAGGCAAGCTTAGTTGATGGTAGATATTAGAAGAGAAAAAATAGCACCATAAAAATTTAACAGGGAAGTGCAAATATTATTCATTTTCTGCTTCTTAAACACAGAAGAAACAAAATGGAATATTAAAAGAAAATTTTGAATAAAATATTCAGTTTCAAAAATCAATCAAGGTAATATATTGAAAACAAACATCCTAAAACCCTGGGTTTTAAACAGAACAAAATCAATTATGTTCCACATTATCAGCAACTTCAGTCCCCATCAGCATTTGACCAGAGCATTTTCATGACATCCTTCTCCATATATTTTGAGAATTCTCTTCATTTACCAACTGGATATGTGTTTAGCTTGGCTTTAATAATGCATTATATTACAAAAATATCGATAATTTTATTATGCATATTGTGTTTTTTTTTTATTCTCCCCGACTGCAGCATTTCCTCTCTTGCCTGGTTCATGTCTTATCAAGAAACCAGTTTCGTCACCATTGGTCAAAGGCTCCTAGCCAATCCTCTCAGGTAATTACATTGCTTGAAAATGACTATATGTATATACAAAATGTGTTGGTGGTATTATAAAAGTGTGTGCTTGTCTGTTTGGATCATCGTAAAAGCCAATCTCAGCTAATGTATAATTCTTTCTGCATTCAGGGTGCGATTCCATTATGGCCATCCAGACATATTTGACAGGATATTTCATATAACACGTGGCGGAATAAGCAAGGCATCGAAAACAATCAATCTAAGCGAGGATGTTTTCGCTGGTAAAATTTAGCATCTTCTCTTACTGTTAGCCCATCATTCTTATCTGTCAACTTACGACTGTGGCTCATCTTATTTGATCTAGGACTTAACTCTACGTTACGGCGAGGACATGTTACGTACCATGAGTATCTGCAAGTTGGCAAAGGCCGTGATGTTGGGCTGAATCAAATCTCTAGGTTTGAAGCGAAGGTATCAAATGGAAACAGTGAACAGACTCTTAGCCGAGACATATACCGCCTCGGCCATCAGTTTGATTTCTTTCGGATGTTATCTTGTTATTTCACTACTATTGGGTTCTATTTCAACAGCCTGGTAAGTTTTCATTAGAATTGAATCTTCACAAAAAGACAGACCATGCTGATGCATGATTTTCAATACAATTTGTTGCTTGTCAGCAGATCGCAGTGATTGGGATTTACATTTTCCTCTATGGGCAATTGTATCTCGTCCTTAGCGGGCTGGCGAAGGCGCTCCTCGAAGCAAAAATGCAAAACATACAATCCATAGAAACTGCTCTCGCGTCACAGTCATTCATCCAGCTTGGACTCTTGACAGGCCTGCCCATGGTGGTGGAGCTCACACTCGAGAAAGGATTTCTGGCTGCCGTCGAAGATTTCATCCTGATGCAACTGCAGCTAGCTGCTGTTTTCTTTACCTTCACACTTGGAACGAAATCTCACTACTACGGCCGAACCATTCTTCACGGGGGTGCCAAGTACAGGCCCACGGGACGCAAGGTTGTGGTGTTCCATGCGAGCTTCACGGAGAATTACAGGCTATATTCGCGAAGCCACTTTGTCAAGGGATTTGAGCTGCTACTCCTGTTGATTGTCTATGACTTTTATAGGAGATCTTACCAGGGAAGCATGGCATATGTGCTGATCACGTATTCAATTTGGTTCCTGTCACTCACGTGGCTATTTGCGCCGTTCTTGTTCAATCCTTCGGGATTCAACTGGGGGAAGATTATGGGTGACTGGAAGGACTGGAATAAATGGATAGGGGAACAGGGTGGGATTGGGATCTCGCAGAGCAAAAGCTGGGAGTCATGGTGGAATGATGAGCAGGCTCATCTTCGTCATTCGGGACTGGTTGGAAGGTTGATCGAAGCTATGCTTTCGCTTCGTTTTTTCATCTATCAGTATGGTGTGGTCTATCATCTTGACATCTCACGGCAAAACAAGGATTTCTTGGTTTACGCATTCTCTTGGACTGTGATTCTTGCAGTTTTTTTGTTGGTCCAGGTAAGTGTCTTCCCAACTTGCCCAATGACATTCACTGTTTCTTCAGCTTGTCATTTGATCCTGTCATTCTATCTCCTCGGTTGAATGGTTTAGATTTGTTGATTGTAGGCTTTGTTAAATGGCATTTATTGAAAACTTGCTTGTGGCTAAGGGTCCGTTTCACAACACTTACTGAGAACTGTTTATAACACTCCACGCCTGATAAGCAATTTGAAAGAATAGGCGGTGTTTGTTAGAGTTGACAATTTTGAACCTGGTACGATAACCCGACACAACATGACATGAGTTAAACGGGTTTGACTTGGACATAAATGGGTTTGAGTTGTAATCGGGTTGAATAATCTGACACGAATAGTGGTTTGGGCTGACTATTCCTAACCTGTCCAACTTGTTCAACCCAATTAAAAATATAATGATAATATAAAATGTTAAAAATGCAATAATAATTAATTTTTTAATATATTTAATTCTTATAATCAACTTAATTTGAAATAACACATTTTTTATTTTAAATGGTTTAAGAGGGTGAGTTGTAACATGGATAACATATGTTTCATATTAGGTTATTTTTAGTTTAGATGAGATAATTCAATTTTGTATTGAGTTTATGTGATATTAACAAGTTGAGTATGTCATAATGTAGTCTGTTATATATTTCAAGTTAAATGGGTTTGTAGATTGTGCTAGGTTTGATTCCTTCATAAATGGGTTGGGTCGGGTCAACCTGTTTAATTAAATTGGTTGGGTTAGGGTTGAGCTTAAATGGGTTCCCAGGACAGCCAACCTGATGCAAACCCAACTTGTAAACCCGGACTGTCCCCTCTAGTGTTTGTTCTGTTTTAGAAAAAAACAGTTACACTTAAATTCTAGAAGAAAACCACTTGAATAATTGATAGTTTAGTACTTTTTTAAATAAACAATTTGGAAACACTTATGCAGAAGCTCTTATAAGTTGCAAGTGTTATAAGGATCCATTTGGCAACATTTATTGGCAACTGCTTGTAATACATACCAGTTAGGATAAGTGTTTACAGATTGCTTATTGAAAGTGTTTTTTCTCACATGTTTAAGTGGTTTACTTCTGAAATTTAAATGCAAGTGCTTTTTTACAAGCATAACGAACTTTACTAATTTGTTCTTATCGCCTATCATAAGTGTTATAAACAGTTTTCAAAATGATTTTGTATAAGTGTTTCTAGTCTGGTTATTGAAAAAATGTTTTACCAACAAGTTGTGTTCTTTTGGAATTTAAATGCAAGCGTTTTTTAGAAACAGAACAAACTCCACTTATTTTTTCAAAACTGTTGATTGTACTTGATTTATACTAGTTTATACAAGAAAATATTTTAGATCATATATTCTTCGTAAAGATTGTTCAATTAATTATATGTGACTGCCATCCACAATGATGAATCACAATTCAAGGCACTTTAACAGACTTGGGTTCCAAACCCAAACAATCCAAAATCTTAGAAAAACAAACTAACATTGTGATTGGTAAATGAAAGTGATGAACTGGTTGTGGGAGCTTGTTGACTACTGACCTCATTTTTTGTTGGCATTAATAACCTATGTCCATTTGATCATATTTTAATAGTTTACCCATGTTCATATTAAATGTTCTAACTCTTTCTGGCGGCGCTGTCACAGGCTGTGAATGCAGGTAGATACCTGTTCAGTGAAAATTTCCACTTTGTATTCAGATTATTCAAGGCGGCTCTTTTCCTGGGCATAGTCGCCACTATAGTTATACTTTCATTTGCCTGCCAAATGTCTTTGAAGGATCTAATCGTAGGCTCATTGGCATTTTTGCCAACCGGATGGGGCTTAATAATGGTACACTACCCTTATCTCTCTTGTTTTTTTCCTGTTCATTAACGCTGGGGGTTCTTAAGGGGCCGGGCCGGGCCTAAAAGTGTTAGTCTGTTATTCCGCATTTAATGCAAACTCAAAAAAACAAGTACGGTTTAATCCACAATTTAAGCGGATTGGCCCATGTATCGACCTTCGTTTTTAATTAATCTTAAAAATATATAATTTTAAATAAAAAATACCAATCATTTACAAATAATAAAAATATTAATCACAATTTTTATCACATAAACGTCAACTTATACATTTATTTATCAAATACTTGAAAAATATATATTATTGTCCCAAAAAAATGTTGCATAAAATTTAAATGCCATTAAAAAAAATGAAAAAAATCTCTTTGGCCCACATTCTTTAAAACTGGTCAGCTTAAGCCCACGGGTTTTTTCTTCGGTTCATCTAAGCCCTTGTAAAATTAAAGTCATTTTTTGCTAGTCCAGTCATCCCATAAATGCGGTCTGTCCCACCCAGCCTGCTGGTCCGAGAGCCGTTAAACACTTCTAATAAACATTGTGTTTGGAAAAATGATTTATAAATTTATAAAAGAAAAGAAATCATTATAAATTCTCCTTACTGTGTTTGGGTGCATAATTAATTAAAAGAAAACAAATGATCCTCTTGAATGTTTTGGTTAAGTTTTGTAGGAGAAAAGAAATGATATTATCCTATTTTGAAGGTGGATTACAATAGTACTCACGTTAGACTCGACCCCGCGACCGGCGCCCCACACCCCATCCCCCTCTGCCACCCCAGGCGGGAGCAGAAATGATATTATCATATGTTTTAAATGTGAATGATCATTTCTTTTTGAACCATCCTGTTTTCGGAGATAAATAGACCTCTCCACATTTCCTCCACTACATGAGGAAACCAAACAGGTCCCAACTGATTTGATGATTCATTGTAGATTGCACAAACTTTGAGGCCCGTGGTGGAGAGGGTTGGGCTGTGGGACTTCACAACCGTCCTTGTGCGAGCCTATGACTATGGAATGGGCGTGGTTCTTTTCGCCCCCGTTGCAGTTCTGGCATGGATGCCGATCATATCGGCATTCCAAACTCGGTTTCTATTCAATGAGGCTTTCAATCGGCATTTGCAAATCCAGCGAATCCTCAGTGGCAAGGAGAAGCACAGATGAATTTAAAACGGTTTCATTTCATGCTAACTTTTGCCGTGAGACTGGGTTTTTTGTTCTATAATTATTTCAGTTGCAGGTTGATCTCTGCTGCATTAGACTGATGAGCCCGAGAGGGAAAAGGGTGTGGGGAGTTGGGAATTTAGAGCATGTTTGGAGTTGCTTGGTTTTGGTTTTGGTATCAGTGGAATCCTTAGAATTTACAAGCTGTGCTGCTGCTGCTGCTCTTTCCTGAACAGTGAGAAGCAAGCATGGTTTTGAGGGCCCTCTGGGAAAGTCTTTGTAGTGTTAATATATTTGGAACACATTTAATTTTATTCCAGTAAGGAGTTAAAATTATAAAAGAATAAATAAAAGAAAACGAAAAACTAATCTCACAAAATCTCATTCATATTTCACTCAACTCACCTAAACTTTTTCTGCCTTGCATTTCTCTGAAGTACTTGAAAGATGTATCTAATTTAAAATCTACATATTAGAAAGCATGTCTCACAAATATATAGTAATTGAGTAACTTGTTTCGAACTTCATGTGAATCTTTTCATTAAGATAAAATAAAATATTATAATATATAATAAAATAAACATTATTATAGTATGACATTATCTGAAACATAATCATTAAAATTGCGAGAGGATAATAAATACAAGTAATATAAAACTTGCATGTTTGAAGTATTTATTTTTTTAAATATTTTTTCCATATATGATATGCTTTTGTATTAAAGTTAAATTTATCGCTTGAATTTAATAAAACAGCTTTTATGTTTGTAATCAAGACGTCTAAATTAGAAAGGGCAAAATCATTTTTAGTGAAAGAATAAGTTATATGGGTGAATAGTGAAATATGTCAATGAATAGTAAACATGATAAAATATCATATATGATAGTGTATGAAATTATAAAAAATCAATACATGTCACCCAATTTTATCTATAAAAGGTCTCTTCCATAATTCATTCCAAACTACATCTCAAGTTCATTTTTTTCTTCAAACTCTATCAAATTATCTCATGTTTGGTAGTTATTCGTCGCATGAAGAAAATCCAAGGACTTCAAATCAAAGAAGGTTCCAGTGAAGATCTTACTCTAGATTAAGCACCATTGTTTTCTTAATCTATTTCCATTATCTTATCTTTACCCATCTTGAAGCTAATTATTTACTTTAATAACAGAATAATGTCAAGATACTTCTTTAATATGAATATTATAATGAAATAATATGTCATATCCTTGTTGCACGATCATGTTTGGGTTGGTTTGATCACCAATGTCATGGATTGATACTTAATACTCGTTAAAATGGAATAAATAATAAATTTATGTTATTTTTATGATTTTTGAATGATAATAAACTAATTAAAAATCACTGTTAAAAATTACTCCTAATAACAAAATCATCGTGATTGTAATCGTACTTATCTTGCATTAAACATGGGTCTTTAGAACTATTTACACTATCATTATTTATTTACCTTGAATATTTTAGAGGTGAGAAAATCATTAACATGGAACAATTACAAAGATTGCTATATCAAAGCATGTATGAAATTTTTGAGATGATTAATATTCGATAACCATATGGATGACAAATGATTATTAAAATAAATAATAAATTAACACAACCCAACCCATTGACCCCCACCTGGATCGATATTAAGTCGAGTGTGTCACTCCAAGCCTGCTTCCAATAGGTTAGAGGCTGGTGATTAGCACCAAGTAAACATATCACACAGTATGTGAGACCATATCCTATATTAACCTGCAACAAACACATATCTTTGATGCATAAAATATCTAGCAACACCAGCAGTATTGAAGTTTCAAAGGACCGAAAAACAACTGAGGGGGGAGGGGTTGAATTAGTTAACTTTTTATAAGTTTCAAGACTTATAAATTTAACCCCTGCAACTTGTTAAAACTCATTACCTTAACATCTTTTAGTAAATACTCATACATGCAAAAGTAAGAAAGCAAGTAAAGCACACGAGATTTACAATGTTCGGTCTCAGTGTGAGAACCTACATCCTTGCCATAGCCACTCCTGCGAGTCTATAAAAATTCACTATAATAAATAAGTGGATACAACTAGTGTCAACTCCAGTTAAACACCTTTTATCTCTCGATAGAAATGATTAAACTGACCTCTGTCAGTTTACAAAGTTTGCTTATAAATAATTGAGCCACAAAAGAAACGATCACAAAATTTTTTGCTCCTCAAAACTCTATCCGGAACCTCAGTTCGATGACCCTGGGTCTGATTGCCTCAGTCCGATTGGCTCATTACGATGAACTCATTACAAAGAGCCCTTTTCTTAAACTGCAATTCTCAAACTTTGCTTAATTGCTCAGTCTGATTTTCCTCAGCTCGATAAGAAAACTTTCAGCTATATGATCTTCTAACGAGATCTCTGTCCGGAAAGTAACTCTTACTTAAACTTTGCAATGCTCCGCCTTTTGCGCATGTAAAGAGGTTGCAAAGTACGAATGTATTGTGCATCTATTATAGGCATCCAAGAATGGAAAAGGCGCGAAACTAAAAAACTTTTCCCACTTACTCAAATTAAAAAACCTCTGAAATTCACTCATATTTGAACTTCATGTTTGACCCCTTCAACTCTTCTGGAACCTTCTTGAATCGTCCCGAGTCTTCTTAGTAATCAGCCTTCTCGAACTTCCTAACTTTTCTTCCGTACGATGGAACTTCCTCAGCTCATTACGATGGAACTTCCTTATATCATTAGGATGAAACTTCCTCAGCTCATTCTGAATTGACTTTCCTCATCAGAGTTAGTCCGATTGACTTTCCTTCTCAGAGTTAGTTCGATTGACTTTCCTTATTAGAATCAGTCCAATTGACTTTCCTCTTCATAGTAAGTCTGATTAATTTTCATTCTCAGAGTCAGTCAAATTGACTTTCCTCCTTAGAGTCTGTCCGAATTAACTTTCTTTCTCAACATCAGTCTGATGGAATCCACATAATGATGGAAACTCCGCTCTGTAACTTTGAAATTCTTCAAACCTCATCAGTTATAACTCATTCAGACTTCTGAAAACTTTTGTGTTCGGTACTTTAGGATCCAATGCAAACTTTGTCTCGATTCCTAGAACCGATACAATCTTTACATTTCCTCAATTTCTTCAAAAGCTTTTATCATGAGAGTTTTCACGATTTATGAGAACTTCAAGATCGGAAAAGCATCGTCTGACTTTAGGTTAGAAAGTTTAAGAACTTTCTAACTCCCGAAATCACTGTATTCATTCAACCTCTTCAGTAATATATTGACTTTCTAACAACCATGGTGTCCGATGAATCTTGAACTTCATACCGATGAAATTGAGTCTAATGGACCGTCCTATCAACAAATTTATATTTTTGATAACTCCTACGACCGGTGTTGCTCAGTCCGATACTCTGTGTCTGGTGCTGCTTAGTCCGATTCTCTTTGTCTGGAAAAAACAACTCTAAAAAAACCAAACTCCTCCCCTTTGTGTTTGGGTTCAAACATTCAGAAACTTTCACATGTTTTTTTAAAAAAAAAATTACAAAAGATTAATTGTCAAAAAATAAAAAACTTTGTTAAAAACAAAACATCACAAAGGTTCTTCAATCTCCCCCTTTGGATTTGTTGACGACACCTGTTAATAACTTTTAAAACTCACCATTTTCAAACACTCAAACAATTTCATTTTTTTTGAAACAACTCAAAGTTTTCAACTTTTATCAAAACATAGTTTTTCTCAAAAGAGAGTGTCTTAACACCACGCTACTGGATAAAGTAATGTTTTTAAAGGAATTTCATCACTTAGTGACAAATTTTTTTTACAACCATGTAAAGATAAACTCCCCCTCACTTTTATCTTTTCTCACTTTTCTTTTTTCACTCCCCCTTGATGTAAAGGTAAACCACCTCTCACTTTTCTTTTTTCTCTCCCCCTTGATTGTTATCTCCCCCATTATCTGATAACCACAACTTCATATTCATAAAATAAAGATAAGTAAAAAATTCTTACGAAGTACAAAGGTATTACTTTCTCCCCTCATTTTTCAACATAATCCAAAGCATGGTGGGGTCTTCCTTATGAGATTTAGGAAGTCGTTGGAGGAGGCTGAACATGAAGTTGCATCCTCAAATCAACAAACCTTTATTTTGGCATTACCTTTGTGAAGATATCAACAATTTAATACTTCGTTAAGATATATTCTAACAAAACATCTCCAAAAAAAATTTCTCTTTTATAAAGTGAAACTTTATATCAATATGTTTTGATCTTCAATGTTGGATATAATTTTTAGAAAGATCAATTGCACTCTGATTATCACAAAGTATCTTCAATGTTTTAGAAACTTTTACTTTCAAATCTTCCAGCTGAACTTTCATCTACAACATCTAAGTACAAAACTGAGTAGTCGCAACATATTCCGATTCTGTTGTGCTCAAAGTTACTGAACTTTGTTTCTTACTATTCCAACTTACACAACATTCACACAAAAAAAATGTTCCCCGTGAGGTTGATTTTCTATCATTACAATCTTCAGCTCAATCGGTATCAATATAAATATGAAACTTTATCTCACAACTTCTTTTGTATAATAACTCATATGACGTTTTTCCTTTGAAATATCTCAGAATTCTCTTTGCTACCAACATATGTGATTCTTTCAGATTACTTTGATACCTGGAACACAGTCACAACATAAACAATATCAAGCCTTGAGGCTTTAAGGTAAAGTAGACTTCCTATCAGCTTCCAAAAGTCTTTCTGATTCACACTTTTACTAGAATCATCTTTACTCAACTTCATCCCCTCTGAGATAGGAATAGAAATTTCTTTGGATTCTTCCATGCCAAACTTTTGTAGAAATTCCCCAACATATTTTTCTTGAGATAGGAAAATGTATTTTTCTTTTTGTTGAACTCTTAAACCAAGGAAGAATGTTAATTCTCCTAATATTGACATATAAAAGTTCCTTTTCATTTCTTTAGAAACTGTTTTATAAAAATCTTATTTATCCTCAAAAAAAATTATATCATCCATATAAAAAATTACAAATAGAGTTCCGGAGTCGACATCTTTCACATATAAGTTCCTATCAACTTTTTCATTATAAGAATTCAACATTCTCAAATAATTGTCAAGCTTAGAATACCATGCATGTGGAGATTGTTTCAACCGATACAAATTTTTCTTCAATCTACAATTTTTTTTCATCCTCATCAAGTAAAAACCCATGAGGTTGTTCAATGTAAAATTCTTATTCAATTTCTCCATTGAGAAATGAAGACTTTACATCAATCTGATATACTTTGTAATTCTAGTGAGTAACCACTGCTAGAAACATTCTAATAGTTTCTAACCTTGCAATGAGTAAAAAGGTTTCATCAAAATCCACACCTTCCAACTGTGCATATCCTTTAAAAAAAAGCCTTGCTTTGTTTCTTGAAACTTCTCCATGTTTATTCAACTTGTTTCTGTAAACCCATTTTTGTTCCGATAACATTTTTACCTTTCAGACATGGAACAAGTTCCCATGTTTCATTTGTCTCAATTTGATCCAACTCTCCATTTATAGAATTCACCCATTCTTTGTGTTGAATATCTTCTGAAATTAGTTTTGGTTCAACTTTTGAGATGAGTGAAGTTTGATTTTCTAATCTCATCTTTCTTATGGTCTAAAATGGAGCCTTCTGATTCCTAAGAACATTTCCAATCTCAACATGTTTTTCTAAAGTAGGAAATTTTAGAGGTCCTCTTCCTGATTCACTTTCCTTATCACACGATTCATCTGAATCTTTATGCACATTACTTTTCTCACTTTCATTTTCATTGGAAACTTTCAGATTTTCTTCCTCAACATTCCTAACAACTTTTGTTAAAGAAATTGGATTCTCAATAAATTTCAAATCACATGAGTCCACCAATTTTTTTAAACATTTGTTACAACATTTGTAACTTCTTCCATTGGTTGAATAACCCATAAAATTTCCTTCCTCAGTTTTCTCATCAAAATTTCTCAGATCTGAATTTTTTATTTTAAGTAAACATGGAATTACAAAAACTTTGAATTACTTTAATAAAAGTTTTTTGTTACAACACATTTCATAAGAAGTCATGTTGGATTCCGACCTTAACAAACATCTGTTCTGAACATGCACAATAGTACTAACAGCTTCTCTCTAGTAGAACTTTTAAAGTTTGTATTTTACTAACATGCTTCTTCCCATTTCCACCAAACTTCTATTATTCCTTTCTGCTACTCCACTTTGTTGTGGGGTATATGGATCACTATACTAATGTTTAATACCATAATTTATAAGATAAAATTCAAAATTATTACTTGTAAACTCTATTCTATTATCTATTCTCAACTTCTTTATATTAACCCTCATTTCTTTCTCAACTTCTTTTCTGAAGTCTTTGAATATTTCTACAGTCTCTGACTTGTGTTTCATAAACATGATGTTTTTCATCTGAGTGGAATCATCAATAAAAGTGATAAAGTACAAATCCCCTTTTATTGATTGATGTCTCATCGAACCACATAAATCAGAAAGAATAAGTTCAAGAGGTTTGGTAGACTGAATCTCAACTCTCTTATGACTTTTATTAGTCATCTTACCTTTACGACAAGTTAAAAAACATCTATTTCTCTTATTTTCAATTCTAGCAAGCTTCAAACATCATCAAACTTAGAAATGTTGTTCATTTTTTTCCCCAAGTGGCCAAGTCTTCAGCGCCACAACTTATTTTCATCTTCAGCACTTAAGTAACATGAGTTGTTAAATTATCCTATTTGGAAGAGATTCCCACTGGTTGTTTCTCCTTTTGTAACAAATTTTCCATATTTCACACTTTTGATAACACAAGAATCTTTTTTGAATATCACTTATTTTTCATCATCACAAAGCTGACTTATACTAAATTATATTTTAGTCCATCAACAAACAAGACTTCCTTAGATTTCAACTTTTCAACTTCAATCTAAGCCATTCTAATTCCTCTAATTTTTAGAGAACTATCATTCCTAAAGGTAACAACACCTATATCATGATTTTCAACATGTTTCATTATTTTTAAATCACCTGTTATGTGTGAAGAACAACCAATATCAAGTATCAATGGTTTGTTCTTTTTTACTTGCTTTCAAGGTAGTCTAAACAACAAATGATTTTTTTCAACTTTCTTCTTTCTTTTCCCATTTTTTTCTTGCATAAAAATTTTGTCATGGAAGGGCAGTGATACATTATTCAGCAATATGAACTGGTTGATCAAATCTTTCACAATATTCTTCCATACACTCAAATTGATTCCTCATAGTAAAGTTTTTAATATCTTGAGAATTCACTTTTTCAACTTTCTATAAGTTAGGAAAGTTATTCATTTTACTTTCACTATTTCTTCCACTCTACTCAAAAATTCTTCTTGGTAGAGATAAGTTGTGCCAAAAATTATAATCCCTATACCCATATATTCCACAACACCAATAAAAACCATCAAATCTTGATTTTCTATTGAAGTAAGATCTTTCTCTGTAGAAAATTTGTTGAGGTTGATAACTTCTTTATGCTATAACATACTCTGGGTGTGGGTCATCTTTCCTACTAAGGGAGTTCAAATTTTGTAGATATTATAGGTTTATAACATCCCTTCTCAACCCATTCTTTCCCAACAATTTTCTTCTCACTTTAAAATTTTGAAAAATTAGATGAAACATTATTTTTGGGGGGGTAAAGATTTTGATTCTTGATTTAAACTTTATTAGCAACTTTAGAAGTCTCATATTTTACTTCCAAAGCTTTGTTGAAGTCTTAATTAATCTTACTCAAGGTACTTTCAGACTCAAGAAGTTTTGATTAAAACTTGTTAACTTCTTCTTTCTTAGATACCAGCTTCTTACTGAGATCTTCAACCATATTTCTATGTTCAGTAATTCTAAGTTTGTAACTTAAAATCTCCTGGATATATTCTTCTTCTTGATTGAAAAAATATTTTTCACCTTCAACAACTTTTCCACCATCTTTCTTTATCATTCTAATTTCTTTCTTGAGAGATTTTTTTTTCTCAAGACATGCAACATGTTCTGTTCTGAGATGATACTCTCTGTAAGATTCTTCACCTCCTTCACTATTTGAGGAGTCTCTAATTTTCTCAACTTTTGCAATGAATGTTCTAACCTTTTATGAACTTTCATCTTCTGAAGAATTATTTTCAGTTGAGTCTGAATCAACTTTCTTACTCAAGATACTTATCTTGTCCCTAATAAACTTATTCTTAGATTTTTGGATGAATTTTCTTCTATAGAAATTTTTTACACTTCTTTCATCAAATATTTTCATCAAAATCATCTTGATATTATCCAATATTATTCTTGGGACAATTCATAGAAAAATGTACAATTCCACCTCACTCAAAACATTTGATAGGAAGTTTACCACAATACTTTCCTCTTCCTCTTCGATAGTTCTTGGATATAAAATACATTATTTTTTTATTCAACTCATCATCATATTTATATTTAGAATCAAAAGGATCAAAAACTAGAACATCTTGAATCTTCATTTTTCTCATAGCTTCAAAATCCATTTCATATTTCATCTTCTTTTTGAAAATTATAGCATTTCTCATTTCATAATCAACAATAAAGTTATGAAATTCATCAAGAGATAAATCATCTTTATCTTCTAAAGCGAAAATTTTAGAATCAAACATGTCTGAAAAGTTTCTCATAAGTTTATTATCTTTTGTAGAATCTTCTAGAACTTCTCCAAATCCTATGATGTTTCAAACAATTTCATTTACCTTGGTGAAGTATTCATCAATAGTTTCTTCATCCCTTATTCTTATATCTTTAAAATTACTATGAAAAATTTGTAGCTTTTCTTCCTTCACTTTAGTATTCCCTTCAAAAATATTTTTTTAGCTTGTCCCATATACTATTTTTAAAGTTTTGATACCCATCACCTTCATATCAATATTTTATGATAAAGACATAAGAATAACATTCCTATATTTTCCATCAACTTCAATATTTCTCTTATCATAAAAAGTCATTGGAGCATCAATCTCAATAGGTGGAAACCCAATTGTAGCAGCATCAACAACTTCTAGGCCAAGAGATAGGAGATAAATAATCGTCCTATTTTTCCATCCATAATAAGTTTTTCCATAAAACATAGGAATTATGCTATTGTTGACAAAATTGATATTATACATGATAATAATTCAACAAGGGAACCCTTTATCTAATACCCAAAGGATCTAATAACAACTTAGAAGGGGGGGGGGGTGAATCAGTTGTTAACTTTTTATAAGTTTCAATACTTTTTAGAAACTTAGCCCCTATAACCTGTTAATGTTCATCACCTTGTCATCTTTTAGTAAATACTCTTGCATGAAAAAGTAGGAAATGAAGTAAAGCAAATGAGATTTATAAGGTTCGATCTCAGTGTGAGAATCTACATCCTTACCATAGCCACTCCTGTGGGTCTATGGAAATTCACTATAATGAAGAAGTGAATACAACTTGTGTCAAATTCCATTAGACACCTTCTATCTCCCGATACAAATGATTATACTAACTCCTGTTAGTTTACAAAGTTTTCTTACAAACAATTTATCCATAAAATAAAAGATCACAAAAAATTTTTCTCCTCAAAACTCTATCTAAAACCTTAGTCTGATGACCCTGGGTCTGATTTCCTCATTCTGATTGGCTCATTATGATGAACTCGTTATAAAGAACCATTTTCTTAAAATGCACTTCTCAAACTTTGCTCAATTTCTCAATTTGATATTCCTCAGTATGGTAAGAAAACTTTCAGCTATTTGATCTTATAATGAGATTTCTATTCGGAAAGTAACTCTTACTTAAACTCTGCAGTGCTTCGGCTTTTGCGCGTGTGAAAAGGTTGAAAGGTACGAGTATACTGTTCATCTATTTATAGGAATCCAAGAATGGAAAATATGGGAAACTGAAAATATTTTCCCGCTTACTCATATTCAAAAACCTATGAAATTAACTCATATTTGAACTTCATGTTTGACCACTTCAACTCTTCTAGAACCATCTTGAATCATCTTGAGTCTTCTTAGTAATCAAACTTCTCGAACTTTCCAACTTTTCTTCAGTTTGATGGAACTTCCTCAGATCATTACGATGGAAATTCCTCATCTCATTTTTAGTTGACTTTCCTCATCAGAGTTAGTCCAATTGAATTTCCTTATTAGAATAAATTGATTGAATTTCCTTCCCAGAGTCGGTCCGATTGAATTTCCTCCTCAGAGTTAGTCTGATTGACTTTCATTCTCAGAGTCGGTCAAATTGACTTTCCTCCTCAGAGTCATTCCGATTAACTTTTCTTCTCAGCATCTGTCCGATGGAATCTCATAACGTTGGAATTCTCATTACGATGGAATTATAATTATGATGGAAACTCCACTCTAAAACTTTGAAATTATTCAAACCTCATCAGTTATAAATTTTTTAGACTTCTAAAAACTTCTATGTGTGGTACTTCTGGATCCGATTCAAACTTTTTCTGGATTTTTGGAACTGATACAATCTTTATGATTTATCTATTTCTCCAAAATCTTTTATCATGAGAGTTTTCATGATATATGAGAACATAAAGATCGGTAAAACATCGTATGAATTTAGGTTAGAGAGTCTAAAAACTTTCTAACTCCTAACATCATGGTCTTCATTAAACCTCTTCAGCAACATTATGAATTCCTAACAACCATAGTGTCCGATGAATCTTGAATTTCATGCCAATGAAACTGAGACCGATAGAGTGTTCCATCAACAAACTTACATTTATAATAACTTATGTGATTGGTACTACTTATTCTGATAATCTATATCCGATGATTCTTAGTCTGATCCTCTATGTACGGAAAAAAAAATTTCTCAAAAACAAAACTTTTCTCACCCTTTGTGTTTGGATTCGAACATTAAACAACTTTCACCTATTTTTCAAAAACATTATTTTACAAAAGATTAGTTGTAAAAAAATACAAGAAACATTGTTAAAAAAACATCAAAAGGATTCTTAAAGTATATATATATATATATATATTATATATACAACTAAACTATATAAAATACATGCATGTGACATAAAATATAATTAAAAATCTATAGAGGCAAATACCATAAGATTTGAATATTTAACAAGCCTTCAAATATTAAAGACACAAGACTTTGGAAAGCTCCTCCTCACTGCGTGTACTCCTGGATCGATCTCTAGCCATAATTATCACCAAACCCATCATGAACCACCATGCTCTCCAAGCGTCACTATGAGTCAGCAATGAACAAGTCACACCATCTCTACGTCCACCAAGACCATCTTCGAACCTTGTATTGTTTTCACAAAAAAAAAACACATGTTGAAATAAATCCCATTCAGGGGTTAGTATAATATACTCAGTAGGATTCCCCAATACCAAAAAGGAAAGACAATAAACTAGTCAACCTAACTCTTGAATAAATAGTTAGTCGATAGTAAGAAATGGAAAGAATCTAGATATGTTCAATCATCAGAAGTCATAGGGATGTAAAAAAATCATAGTGATATCATATATAATCCTCAAAGACCATACATAACAAGAAACTAGGAATGATCAAAGTATTGAAAATCCCACAAAGTTTGAAGTTGATTGCCCAGCTGCACGTCACATCTTAAAGGAAACTCAGGGGTGTCAGAGGAGTCATAAGTCTCGAAGTATCTGATTTGCTCTACCTTTCTTCCACAACACCACTAGAATACACTAAGGG
The DNA here is from genome assembly GCA_963277665.1 of Viscum album. Taxonomy (NCBI): domain Eukaryota; kingdom Viridiplantae; phylum Streptophyta; class Magnoliopsida; order Santalales; family Viscaceae; genus Viscum; species Viscum album. Next base: position 1,916,958,368 of record OY728155.1, read on the forward strand.
AGATTCACTACTTACTAAAGTAAACACATTAGTTGAGGGGGACCACACCTTACTTTCCACTATTATTGTGCCACCTCTCTGGAGACCCATAGGGGAACCCACACCCTGACCAAGGATAAATATCTGTCAAAGGAGTAATGGACCCTATTATCTTAACTACCAAGCTATAAGAAAACTAACATAACCTCTTCAAAATATTAGTATGGGACCCACACCTCACCTAAGGATAAACATCAATCAAGGGAGTAATTAGCCTCAACGGAGGACATGTTCCCCATCTGAGATCTTAGACGAGGGAGTACCTGCTTTATACAAAGAGGAATCACGCCCCATGTATGTGAGTGGGTAAAAAACCCTATCTGAGATGTGGGGAGATCACACCCTGACACCATCATGCCTTCAAGGGTATACCAACCTCGAGAACATTTTGATCACTACACCCGATCCCTGTTGTCAACCCTATATAGATAAGAAGACTAATTTTCCCATATCACCTCATGTCTCACCCCTGATGCTAAATAGAAATACATCATTGTTCCCTATGTGAAAAAAAGCTCAGGATGGATTAATCACGCACCCAAATAAGAGTTCCGAGCAAAGGGATGCAAAGATCCGTTAAGGATGGAAAAAGTACATGACATGTACTTTAGGGGTACATAGTGTGTAACACTTCTGTAGAATTCTGCCTGTGTATCACCTCATTACATGGAATGTGAAGCTACCCCACACGGAATGTATTGGGATGTACACAACATTTGGAACCAACATAGTACTCGATGTGTGGAACTAATCCACAGGTCTCTGACATCTCTGGGTACATGGCATGTTTGAGGTAGTACATAGAATGTGATTCATTCAAGAGTACTTGGCATGTACCACCAGTTAGCCAAGTTATGTAGTCTCTAACTACACAACGTGTCTCTTTGGACACATGATGTGTGGTCCTCAAATGTCACCTTGGGTGTGTACTACTTTCTGAGTCATCATGTAATCCATATATTTTGTTCATCTAAACTACACGATGTACGACTAGGCGTGTGCTTATCCGTCTTTCTTCTCCCATGGAATTTAGTTCATTCTGTTATGCCTAAATCCCTATCACTACCTGAAATTCATCCCTTCACTACCACCAAGCCTGGAACATCACCATCACCACCGGATGTCCCTACCTTTCCATTATGATCACCCCAAGGTTGAATCACCGACCAAAATGAAGTCCGGTAGAGATCATTTTCCACACAAAGGAAGAGGGAAAATTGAAGAATAGTGGATGATGAAAATACCGACCACCCAATGAATCGTTTGTAATGCTCACTGCCAGCTATGCAGAAAAAAGGAATCCTAAAAGGGGAACTGTGCAGTGATGATCGAGGATAAACACATTATGAGAGGAAATTTTCAAGATTTAAGTAAAATGAATTTTTAAGGAACAACTGCAACAATATCGAGGTCGATTATTCACAATGATTAAAATGAAAATATCAATCTATAACTGGGGGATTTAATAAATAGTTTATCACCAATAACAATGCATGAATCAAATAAATAAGCTATACCTCATGGAACAACATCTATCACTTAAATTTGTAGTTGTCTCCATGATTTTGTTTGCCATCACCACATGATCCGGTCATCGACATCGTCACGATTTTTATTTATTTATGGGTTTTAATTTTTTTTTATCGAAAGGGATATAGTTTGATTTTTTTTAAAAATGGATCTCCAGATGTGTGAACCCCATTCATGCATCTTTGGTGTGTAGAGATGCGTGAACAGGGTTCACGCATCCTTCATCCCGTCTTCGAAGGATGTGTGAACCCCGTTCATGCATCTCTCCACGCCGAAGATGCATGAACGAGGTTCATGCATCCGGCCGAGAAAATCTATAAAAGGGGCTCTCCCCCCAAAAATTTATTCTTCTCCTCTGGATTTTTCTGTGAAGACATGCATAATTTCTTCCTCAACACATTTTTTCTACATTTAAGAAGGTAAAATTTATATTTAAATTTTCAATTGTTTAATTGTGTTTATTTATTTCATTTGTATGATTTATTTATTTGATTTGTGACATGTAGAAACTAGTGTTTGTGTGTATGGTTTATTTATTTCATATGTATTGATGTGTAAATTAGTGTCTTTTGTATGATTTATTTTATAAATGATGTGTTTGTTGTATGAATTCATATTGAATGTTTAGTAAAATTAATTATGTCATGTCTAAAACGTTGTATGAATTCATATTAAATGTTTATGAAAATTAAATATGTTATAAAAAATGTTATTTTGAAAGTAATATTAATTTAAATTATAATATTTTATATACTAGTAATATAATTTGTGAATAATATATTAGTTATATGTATCATATTTAAATTTATTAAAAAATATATAGAATTTTTTTTGTTAATGGTATAAAAACAGTTTTGTATAAATAAAATTTTTAAATTATATTATTTATAATTAAACTTATTAAATATAAAATAGATGTAGATATTTAATATGTATTTCATATGGTAATAGATATAATAAGTATACCAAAAAACATGGTAAGTTGTGTGATGACTGATCTTGAGATGACCAACCGATACATAATTGAAATTACATGTCTTGTTTAGTGAATGTGGTTATTTAATTTGTAATAATTGCATTTATTTTTATGTATTGATGACATGTGAGTCATCTCTGACTAAGTATGTAAGGATATGCATTTATACTTAAAAAAAGTTATGTATTTCATACCCCTAGACCCCCTCACATGCATGTGAGTAAATTTGTAATTAAAAGGCATTCAACAAGAGGTGTCCCTGAAGAGGCATCCTCGAAGAGGTGTCCCCGAAGAGGCATTCGAGAACAAGCATTCGACATGAGGCATTGCTGTTTGAAAGGATGCTGATGGTTGCTGAAATATTTGATAATAGAGACTCTATGAGTCTACCCATAGGTTTTGGTTAGTTTATCAAATAATGATAAACTAATCATAATTCTCAAGATCAAGTCATGATTATTTATTCATAAGTAATTAAAATATATAAAGTTATATTAAATAATGTAAAATATTGATGTAGTATATAATATTTTATTAATTATTTTTTATAGGTAATAATGTTTGTGTAAATATATTGCAACGATGAGACCATTTATACGGAGCATGGGTTTAGCTATAGTGTGCCACCTGTCAGAGTGGTAAATCTTCATGGTTGTATGAAATTGGATGAAGTTCTCAATAAGATTTATAATCGATTAAAATTGAGAGTTGATCAATCCATTTCTTCAATCACATATCGACATCTACAAAATCCTGAATGTTTCTAGCACACCGAGTACCCTTTGGTCAATGATGATTGGATGGATGCATCTTCCTTATTTAGACAACAGTGTGCTAATAGTTTGATGGAGTTGTATGTGGTGATTTCTGATATAGATGTGGTGAAACTGACTACTACCGAACCGTGTTTTGTGAGCTCTGTAGAAGTTGGTCCTTCACATTAGTCTTTTGCACCGCCTCCTTCTCATATGACTCTAGTAATAGAAGAAAATTATGAAGAAGATGATCAAAATTTAGAAGGAAATGTAGATGGCATCCCTTTGTGTGATGATATAGTGAATGAAATTTTATTTGAGGAAGAAGAATCTGGGGAGACATCAGGATATGATGTGGGTGAGGGTGATGTGGGGAATGAACCTTATAAGGTTCCTTTGAGAGATGTGGGTAGGGGTGATGTGGGAAATGAACCTTATGAGGTTCCTTTGAGATACATACATCCACAACATCCACCGGTTAGTGTTAATCATCCTTCAGTATTGAGTTCCTTAGTTAAAGGAATGTCTCATGAACAACATTTTTATTGGGATGTCATTACATCGGATTCTGAATTCCCTGACATTATAGGGAATAGGTATGCATCAAATGATAACTCCATCTATGTTGGGAAGGAGTTTGAAAGTAAATTGGCCATGAAAAATGTGATAAAACAATACCACATTGAGTGACATTTCACATTTGTGGTTGATGAGTCAAAAAAGACAAAATATATAATTTGTTGTGAAAAATATGGGCCAGAATATAAATTTTGATTAAAGGAAATATTTGATAATTTTTTTGCATCTTGGAGGATAACCAAATTAGAAGGGCCACACACTTGTGTGCATCCAAGCTTGTCGCAGGATCACTCTTCCATTGATTTAGATTTTATATCAAATTTATATTTGTGAGATGATATGAACATGTCAGGATATTCCCATTTCCCTTGTTCAGGAAAGAATTCAACAACTGTATAACTATAAGATATCACATACCAAAGCATGGAATACAAAACAGAAGGCAATTATAAATGTGTATGGTGATTGGGATGAATCTTATGCTATGTTGCCACAAATTATGGAATTGTTGACTCTCAACAATAATATTGTTTATCAGTTGGACACTGTTGAGTATGTATCCCCCAATCACCGAGTTGATCGAACAAAGGTGAAGTTAAATAGGATATTTTGGGCATTCAGGCCATGCATTGCTGCCTTTCCCTATTGTAAACAATCTATTCAAGTTGATAGAACTTTCCTGTATGGCAACTATATAGGTGTTCTACTCATTGCTGCCACACAAGATGGTAATCGTGCTCCTCTGCCACTTGCTTTTTCTATTGTTGAAAAGGAGAATTTTGAATGTTGGAGCTGGTTTTTGGCATGTGTACATGTTCATGTCACACAAAACCATGGCATGTGTCTGATATCAGATCGCCATCAAGTGATTATAGAGGCCATGGTTAGTGATGGGGTTTCATGTACTGAGCCAAATGCTTATCATCATTATTGCATTAGACATATTGCAAGTAATGTGCATAAGAATTTAAGAGATGATTCCATAAAGAAGGCGATCCTCAAGTTGGGTATGTTTTTATAAACTTATTTTTTTAAACAAAATTTATTCTCCATTTTAATACATTATTCTATTATGGTTTCAGCATATGAGCCCCAACAAGAAAGGTTTGATTGATGCCTTTAAGAGATCTGAAATTCTAATGAAGATGTGTATGAATATATGATGCAGATTTCAAAGAAAAAATGGTCATTAACATATGATAGTGGAAGAAGATATGGCCATATGACCACTAATATAGTGGAGTACATATATTGGGTCCTCAAGGGTGTGCGAAAACTCCCGATCATAGGGATAGTATAAGAGACATTTTATAGATGTGTTCACTACTTTGTTGACCGGTCCCAAAAGGCCTATTAGAGGATTAAAAACAAAATGTGTTTTATGTAGCATTTCCAAAGTGATATTGATATGATACTGAATGAGGCTTCAAGATAGACTGTTCTAGCCTTTGACAGGGAAAAGACAAGCTTTCAGGTAAGACTGTGCTACAACCGGGATACATGCACTAGTGGTCGAGTGTTTTTAGTGATGTTAGATAATAGATAATGTGATCGCGACAAATTTCATGCATTTAGATATCCATGTGCACATGTTATCATAGCTTGTGCTTCATTAAATATATCATGGGAGCCATATATTGACCCAGTGTATCACATGAGCACTTTGGTTAACTGTTATAGTGTATCTTGGATGCCTGTTGGTGAATTTCATTCCATCTCATTGCTTTCTAATCAACCGACCATTATCCCTGATATTTCCAGGTTTCATAATTTGGTTCTATTTTTATTTATGATTTTTTCAATGTCTATCTTTTTTTAAATTATTGGATTTATACTACTAGGTTACAACCCTGAGGAAGACCAAAATCTAGTCGAATCAGAAATGAAATGGATTGGCCTCAACAATGAGGAGGGAGAATACAATGCAATATTTGTCACGCAGAAGGACATACTCGTAAGAGATGTCCCCAAGTGGCAGCACAGAGATCTACATCTCGTCATCCATGATCGATTTTGTGTATTGTATCACGAATATGTATATTTTGTTTTGTATGTGGAAGTTTCAGTATTGAATCCTTTTATTTCTAACTTGCTCCATTTCTAACATGTTTCAATTTTGGTTTGTCTCGTTTTTTGATTCTCTAATAAAGAATTTTTTTGATACTCAAACTATTAAAAAAACAACATAGAATGAAAATGAATATATCATGCTTCCACATGCAACAAAGATAGTAATCCATACACAAAAAATAAAGTATAAATTGAAAATATTAACACAATAATTTTTCATTTGATTGTTCCAGATTTATTTAAATAAAAGTTTCAAATTTTTATTGAACCTCTCATACCACATGCACCAATGAATACTACCTTGAGATTATATGAGAAAAACAACATATCATTGATACCATCCATATGATTATCATCCCTATGCATTCAAGTATCTTATGGACCACACAAAAGAACTAGCTCATAGAAGCCCACATGCAATGCTTAGAACACCTCTATAGGTTTTAATTAATACAGACCTCATAAATAATGAATCTAAAAATTAGGTAATAGGGTCCTTTATTTATTTAGGGGATTGGTCAAGTAATAAAAACACTAATCCACACACACAAAATTAAGTATAAATTGAAAATATTAACACAATCATTTTTCATTTGATTGTTCTAGATTTATTTAAATAACAATTGATTTTTTTATTGAATTCACAATAATAAAGTAACAATGATATTATTTGTGAAGATAGAAGATTTTACATTGCTCACATCTCAGGCTACTCATGTATCACAACTGATTTTAGAGGGACATCCAATGACTCTGTTGAGTGTACCCAGATCTCACCATTTTCATCACACCGTACTACCTCCCGCTATCATCCCTCATCTTCGTCATACTGGATTCTATGGAATAGCAATGTGTGACTTCACCTTTCTCGATCATCATCTCATTGCTGCGCTGGTAGAGAGATGGAGGCCATAGTCACATACATTCCATTTTAGAGAAGGAGAGATGACTATTATTCTACAGGATGTGGCCATTATGTTGGGCCTCCCCATCGATGGTACAACTCTAACTAGACGAGTTGGAGTAGATTTTCCAGAGCTTGTTCATAGACTACTGGGCATAGAGGTCCTTGATGATGGAAGAACCATCATTTGTGGTAGATTATGCATGAATTGGTTAGACCAGTACTTCACATAGTTAGTAGAGGATGCTGATGAGATCACCGTGCTGTGATTTGCACGTGCATATATTTTGAGGCTGATCGGTGGCACATTTTTTGTTAATCACTCCACTAATTTTGTACATTTGATGTATTTATCTTTTTTGGTGGATTTGGATGTGGTAGAACGATATAGCTGGGGTTCTACTTGTCTAGAATATACATACAGGGTGTTATGTAGCGCATGTCGCATCGATAAGATGCAGATCATGAGATGCATGGTTCTTCTACATATATGGTTATGCGAGCACATCCCTCATTTAGATCCCTAGTTAGATTTCTAACAGAACACGGATGAGGCTTTCATGAGGTGGTATACATAGTTCCTTCCACAATTCAGTAGAATTTTTATTCATATTACTTAACAACATAATTTTTTTTCATAGGATGCTCGTATCGGTCGTCTACTTCACATGTCTGATCCAATAAAGCACACCATATTTGACCCATCATATTTTCACACCCTTGTATCATAGTTTCTTCCTTCGATGGATGAGATTTATCATGGAATTTTCTTTGATCCACCACATGCTGAGGAGGCTGCGGAGCCTACTGATCCTGCTGAGGCTCATATAGATGTACCAGGGGGTGACGACCCGGTTATGGATCTTTCTGTTCCACATGAGGAGGATGTTCAGCTTGATCAGTTAGATGATGGTCTTCCACAGGAGGAGGGTATTTGGCATGATCATTCACATGCTCCTTTAGCTTCTTCGACTCAGCCACAGGTAGATACAAATGCTGACTGGGTTGACCTGGATTCTTTATTACATAAATCCACATCACAACAACCATTTTCTTTCCATGTTGGTGAGAGTTCCAGCCAGCCTCCACTATCATTAGATATAGGATAGGGTACAGATGATGAGACTATACATCCACTGCCTTTCACATAGGAGGATGTGGGGTGGCTGCTGAGGATGATGTGCAACATACGGTAGAGCACAGACAGAGACAAACATGACGCGGATGCATCCAGTATACACTTGGCTGTGGGACAGAGGAGCATCCACACCAGAGGCGTAGATTAGGTTTATTTTTGATTTACGATACATTATGTATGTACATTACTATTATCGTTTATAGAGTTCTAATTTTTTTTAATAAGTTTATTACTATCATCAAATTATCTTCAAAAATTAATAATTTCTATTTGGTATTCATTAATAAATATTAATACTCTGGATGAAAATATATGTGAACATCAAGAAATCTTGACAAATATTATTTATCTCAATTATTTGAATCCAAAAATCATGAAACATGATTCTTTGTTTAAAAAAATTAAATTGTATGAAGAATAATTTCAATGAATAATGAATAATTGTGAAGATTAGATGATTATGATTGAAGATAAAAAAACCACAATATGAGATGTATGGAATTAGACATTAATTTGAACAATTTTGAGAAAATATATATTCAAAATTTATAAAAGGACACATGTTCTACTGGTACAAAATCTTCACCGGAGGATGTTACTATTAAAATAACTCCATCATGTGATAAAATTATGGACATTATGAAACAAATTGATTTCATATTCTTCTAAAATAAGAAAAAATCCTTAAGAGGGTTAAGAATGTGTTATCATATCTAAGAATAAGTATTGTAGAAGATCATCCTTGGTGAAGTTATATAAGATTTTAAAACTGTTGTTTATGAGTGTTTCTTTTTAGGAAGAGGTAAATGAAGAAATATTAAATTACTGCTAGAATTAATATATCAATTAGAATCAAATCTAATTACTGTAGATCATTCAAGAAGATCATTTTATTTAAATATAAATGTTTTTCTAAATCTCTCTTCCTTTGTTAACAAAAAAAAATAATGAATAGAAAGGGGTTGTAATTGAATTAATCAAATACATAAGAAAATTTTTACTTCTAAATAAATGATTGTTTTTTTAACCTTTCTGTAGGATGAATGAATGAGGTTCACACATCCTTTAGACACTTCATAAAGGATGCGTGAACCCTGTTCACACATTTACCATCACTAGGATGCGTGAACAGGGTTCACACATCCTTAGAAGATGGGATGAAGGATGCATGAACCCTGTTCATGCATCTCTCCATGATGAAGATGTGTGAACGGGGTTCACACATCTGGAGACCCATTTTTAATTTTTTTCAAACCATATCCCTTTTCCATAAAAAAATTTAAAACCCATTAATAAAAAAACCCCCAAATTCAGTCTCATTCTTTTGATCCATTTCTAGCTCCTAAGGTTCTGGTACCTCTCTTCTATATTAATCTAAGGTTATGTCAGTGAAAAAATCGGCTAACCCTACAGAGAAATCATAATGAGGATTTTATTAAGGGTGGTTTTAGGGCTTGTGATCTGTAAATTAAATAATTTGATATTAATTAAAATCAAAGCACCAGCAACGAGACGTCCTCTTGAGATCAATAGAACCATCAATTTTTTTGAGTTTATTTTCTAGTGTAATTTTACCATTTTACCCACGAGCTGAGACTCTGAAACTCAAAAATTGAGTTAAGTATTGACTGAGAAAAATTAGGGTTGTTACATCCTCTCCACCTTTAAATATTTTCATCCCTTAAAAAGAAATAATTAAATATTCTAGATAAGGAAGCTCATGAAACGAACCTATGTGGAAAATAACCCATGTTCGCATGGAATTCCTTCATATTTAGTGGTTTAGATTATAAAAAAACTCAATACACAACCTCTCAAGAAGAGAACATCCTATTTTATCATCAAAGACACTAAATCCACCTCATATCAAGGAAATAACTTAACAGAAACATGCATCCTCTTTATGTGAGCCTCACCAATTTCTTCGTTTTAAAACCGTTCTCATCCAAAGGTCTCCCTACCACATAGGATGAATTAAACAAAAAAAACACCAATATCCATCTCAAAATGGTTTGATAATGAGGTTATTGTTGGTGGGAGTGATTCCCCCCACCTTTAAGGAGAATACTTGATGGTTTTTACATGAGAAAAACCCATCTACGTCATACACCACCACTGAGAACTTTGAAAATTGACATAAAAAGATATTATAGTATGTAATATCTTTAAGATCTACATCACCTTATTTTCCATTACTTTCCATAAATGCATCAAAAACCATATCATTAGCTCATGGTAAAAAAGAAACATGAGCCTTCTTTCTCAACCTCTTCACAAACATTCATGGGGATCCTCTATCCACACCTTGATCTCCAATAGATTCACACATACTATTGGAGATAACCTAGTGTTGTCACCAATTGTTTATGAAATCCACTAAAAAGCACATTAGAAATAAAACTAACACCCTCAAGCTGCTCAACATCACATCACTACTCATTAGGTGGGACAATTTTCCAAAATTTGACGTAGATGGTCCTGATCATTCTTAAGACCCTACTATCTCAGCCACAGATCCCAGGACACCACTAGACAAACTAGAGAAATATAAAACCACAACATACTAAGAAAACCTCCTCCTCCACCATATAATAAGAGTTTCCATGTGATTGGTATGCCCATAAAAAATCCATTAGACATTTCTCATTGAGGGTCATGCTCTAGTAGGGTAGTAACTATGCAGGATATCCCTCACAATATTTAATACCAACACCAAGTGGAAACTACTATCCACCTAGGGAAGTGGGTGACATGCTCCCCACCTTCAGGAAAACCCTTCAAGGCTATCACTTGAGAGGTTACTACATAATTGATACTCTCATGGTAAGACTAAGGAAATACCCAAAATTCTCAATAAGATCCTCATTAAATTGACATAAGAAGGATTTAAACCACATGATACATAAATTCCACAAGGGTGTTCATCATTCCACTCAACAACACTCAAACTCCATATCCCGAATGCAAGCCAATGCATATGTTGGTCTACCATCAAGGGAAAACCATGGGTCACCCTTCAGAATAATTCATTCATTCCTCCACACTCACATGAAGTGAATTATTATTCATGAAAATAGCGCATAAAGCCATGAATACTTATGATGGGTGGCTGAATATAACTCCTTGATGGCAGGCTATTCTCTTCACACCTGAGGGGATCCTACTCACAACTGAGGGTGGACCTCACCTCACTTACCCAACTGCATATCACCACACAATACTAGAATTGGTAGCTAATCCATACTAAGACAGGTTCCACTGGATCTCATCTATGCCATGAAGGAATCCATTGGAAGAAATATTTTTTCCACCAAGTAAAAACTCACCTTACCAGAAGGGTTGTGTGAGATAAGATTGAAATTATTGACAATTCTATAGCTAATAATGGTCTGGTTAAGGGTTCCACTTGAAAATACAACTCCAAAACATATGATGAAAAGAGTATAAATCGTGCCTATTCCATCCAGTATAAGGGTCCATAAAAGAGGAAAAAAATTGTACTCCAAAATGCATCCATTGACACATGACCATATTCACCCCTCACACACTTTGTCTTACATCTTTGATTGTTATCACCGTGTGTGTGACATGAACTAGAAACGAGTGGTGATAATGGGAGAGGATCATAACATCATCAATCTCTATATGCTCTTGAATAACATACTTCCAATACATAATCTCTCCCTACTAAGACACTACCTTCAATAGGAAAATATATAATTTTAATGATATATTCCATGTGGAGGTCCATCTATGACACCACTCAGACTATCTTTAGGCAAAAAACTGGTTTTCTCCCAAAGCCAGGGTGCATCCTCGCTAAGAATCCTCAATCTTCCAATGCTTTCTTAGGGGTCTCCAACATAGGTTATGTTAAATGAAAAAATAACCAAAACTTTATAAATATTCTTCTTGAGTCACTACTCAAACTAATGAGCTCAAAAAATTCCAATGTGGAACATATTTAGGGAATACCCCATGAGTCCCATGAGCCTCAATGAGTACTCAGACATAGTCTCTACCTTGTGGAGGGTCCAAAATCCCTGGATAATACTCCATACTAAAAAAGGGCTCAAACTCCAACCAAAGTAGAGCATTACTATCACGAGTTTGAGAAAAAACATCCACCAATGGTTCACTACACTATATGGGGAGGTAAATGTAAGAATCGTCATCTGATTAGTGAAAGCCTGAACCATATAGAAATATGAGTCTCAAAATCCATCCATATATCTATTGCCCAATGATCAGGATCTTATATAAACCCATGTGTCCTCTATCTTAGGAGTTTATGTGGTGTGTAATCTTTCATCCACTATACAAGAAGGCATGCAATAAGCATGAATTGAAGATAAACTGCCATGTATTGTGGGGAAAAGATATCTCCTAACCTAGTCTTAGAGACAACACCTCATTACTCACTAACATATAGTGAGAGGCCTAATTATAAGCATGAACTCTTCACAAACCTTCCTTTACACACAAGATGGTTATCACCAGGTAGCATCTTTTTTTATAGGATGGATCCATAAAAATTATAGCATATTTAGATGGAATGACTCATGAAGGAGATGAAATATCATAACTAACCACTATATGATGTATATACCAATTTTTATCTATACTGTAATGATGTTTAGAGCTTTGGGTTGACTAATAGGTTATCAAAGTCTTGAAAAATGAATATGTCAGCTACCAAATCTATGATGGTATCCTTAGTCTAATAACTGAACTCAAGACCCCCTAAACATCATTGCATTAAATTTACGAACCAGTCCTCACATGAATGATAACTCCAAACTCTCTCCTTAGGAATTTACCACTTTGATACCACTTTATCACAAACCAACCCACTAAATCCATTCCTAGTTCATTAATAAACCATGTGTGCCACCATGAGATTCCCCAGACCTGTACTCTCAGATCCGATGCTAAAATAAAAACTTTACACATATGTTTTGATACCAAGTGAGATGACTGAGCATAAAAATCATATATCTTACATCATTTCCATAACTTAAACATTTTATCTCAGAAATAAACACACAATCCCAAACCCCAAAGGTTTAGTGTCTTTGTATATTAACTATATAATCTTATTATTTTATAATAAGTAATCAATATTTCCCATAAATAGCCTTCTCATGTGATACCCTTCTAGACACATCATATATTATAATCTTCTTTATAACCTAGGGAAATGGAAACATAAGAAGGGTGAAATGAAATGCACAGTAAGGGTAAACATGAGCAATATTTGTCAAAGATCATAAGTGAGCATAAGATGAGCATGCGAGTATGAGAACATAATCAAAGTTCATGGACATATCATAAGAGAATAATACCCAATAAAACATAGAAAATAAATCATAAATCATGGGATAAGGATTTTGTTATTATACATGAGCCTTGGGAATGTGGAAATATGAGCCAATAATATGTGAACATGACATAGGCATGATAAATAACATAAAAATATAGTATGAATATTAGCATAGAACATGTTCCAAGGTTAACCACCAAGAAATTCATCACATAATGGATTAGGATAACCAAATTTATATAACATAGTTGGTTTGGGCTAACCACCCATGTACCTTCTTTGGATTGGGATACCATGCGTATAACAAAACCTTTTGCACTTGGGCTAACCACCAGTGTCCCACAAGCTTTTAGGATTGAGATAACCACCTATGTACCAAAACCATTTGGGAATGGGCTAACCAACTATGTGACACAAACTTTTGGGCTTGGGATAACCACCCATGTATTATAGGTTTTAGGTATAGTGAAAGAACATGTAGGGGAATTCCCAACTCATATTTTTATTGTAATCGATGATTAATCTAAGATGTACATGACAAATAATTATATGGACAATAGAATTGAATCAATGATTAATTTAAATGAGAACACCATAACTATACACAAGACCATCACATAATTATTTATAATTAAGTTAAACAGTTAAATAATTAACTTGGGTCAAATTATTATTATTTTGATGAATCTAACAATTACAATATGTTGTATCATCATTGTTTCATAGGAATAAATTGTAGATCCTATCCAGCAGTGATCCACAAGTACACCATGAATCTTTGAGTGATTCCATAGGAATCTCTGAGCGCTATCATGAAATATCCTAACACCTATGTCATTCGTCTATGATCACCATGAGAATCGCTTTAAAGGAGGACTCTTCTTGATCTCTCAAGAATAGAGAGGGGTGGTAGAGGAGGATTGCTCTCCATTATTGAGAGAATTCTTAGAGAGAATATCTCTAGGGTTTGAGAGGATTCTTTAGAGTCATCATTCACAAATAAAAACAAATGGATAACTTTTGGGTTGGGATTAATATAATTGGGCTTAAATAGTGTTAGGGTTAGAAAACAATAATTTAACATGTGACCTTATTATTTTATTAATCCATGTCGAAACCCATGTCTATAATAATAATAATATTATTATTTATTGACATGAAAAAAACCAATGTATTATTTAAATATTATTTATTTAATAAATTGTTCAAAATTTATTCCAATAACATTTAATATATATTATTTCTCATTAGAGCTTTAAAATCAGTCTACCGCTCCTCCAAAATATTTATTGGGCCTTGAATTATGACTATTTATTTAATAAATAAATATCAATCAATTATTATCCAAAAAATAAAAAAATAAATATTATATTCACTAAACAAAAAATAAAAATTTATTAAATATTCTACTCATAAATATTCTCTCAAATAGATAGTGATTGAATATATATGATCAAACAAACATGAATAATTATTAAACCGTCTATCAACATAATATTTATTCAACATGTTAAATAATAAATAATATTTAATATTTAACTGGGGTTCAGATATACTTGGTATGTGGCCCACTAGGCCCCTTTATCAGTGGCATTAGATGGATACATACAAAGTCCAATGTTAACATCCAACAACACACCAAGACTCCCATAGAGAAAGAAGTCAATGTCATAAATACATATAACCTCATATGGATGCAGACTATGTAATATAATATATTTATCATGATATCTATAATCAAGTAGTTTGTAGGCTGATGTCATCAACCTATGTGCTCAATGTATCTTTATTTGACTTTTTAAAAATGAACCTGCCTATAGAACACCATGACCATGGATTTATTTAGGACGTTTCATTCCCATCAAAGGGACTAAGATATCAAATTAAGTTAAATAAAAAAAATTCTTTCTTTCATTATTCATTAATACAATATTACTTATGATACACCCAATGTATCCTACTTCATTGTAAATATATATCATCATAGTTTTCATCAATACATGAAAGTAAACAACTAATAATATCCATTAATAATAATATTAAATTCTAAGGATCAATAAAAAAATCCATATATTGGAACATCTAATGACACATATAAATGTGGATTTTCTACTGGTGGGTCATGTTCTCATAATATCCTGAACTATAAGTTAACAAGGGCATACACTATAAGTACCTTGAAGTTCAAGAGTATCCACCCCTTATAGCCTATATAATTTTTGTCATACCAAATGATATCATATGGCTATTGAACATATATTTAAGAATGTTTTCATGGAACTTCTGGATTCTCATCATAGTGGGGAACTACTATGATCTTTTAGTGTGACTATTACTCTTAGGATATTATCACGTATTTTATCACAAAAAAAATCATAATGTGACAATAAGTTTATTAATATTTAAAATAATGAATATAGGTAATCATAAATTATATAGGAGTTAGTTTTCTAGCACTAACTCCAACAAACTCCAACAAACTCCCACTTTCACTAGACCCAAATACTAACAAACTTCAGACCGCTAGCCCTTACATGATACTCATACTTCTACTGAGATAAGGATTTATTCAAGGGGTTCACCGCATTTTATTCTATGTAAATTTTTTTATTACAACTTCACCCCTCTGAGAAAAATTCCTTAAGAGGTGAGACTTTCAAAATATATTCTTTATCCATTAGTGTGACCTTAGATATTTTGAGAGAGACACTATTGCATTATTATCACAATATAATGTGATAGGGTATTTAATTCTAGACACTACATAATGATCATGGAAAAAGGTTCATATCCAAAAATCTTATTTATCTATATCAGAAGTCACTATATACCCATAATCCACTATAGAATTAGCGATAACTAGATTATTTGAACAATTTCAGCTCATAGAATCTCCATTGAGACTGCAGAAATATCATGACCATGACTTAAGATCATTATAATATGTTTGAAAACTAGCTTCAACATAACCCTTGATAACTAGATCATTGTCTACTCCATACACCAGAAACATATCCTTAATTTTCTCAGATACTTAGGGATAAACTTAACAGAAGACCAACGTTTCTCACCTAGATCATCTTGATATCCCCCTACCATGCTCAAGGCATAGAAAACATCAAGCCTAGTATATAACATGAAATTCATGATTTATCCTAGAATAGAAGTGTATGATATCTTTCTCATGCTCATTTTTTCCTATTGTGTTTGAGGAAACATTTTCTTAGAAATATGTATACCATGTGACAATGGAACAAATACTCTCTTGGAATATTATATACTAAATATATTTAGTACTTGGTCAATTTATATACCTTGACTTAGTTAAAACAACCACTTGGATCTATCATGAATGATCTTGATCTCAAGAATGTAGGCTGCTTCACCTAAGTCCTTCACAGAGAAACACTTTTGTACCAATCCTTAACTACCTGTAAGACCTGTACATCATTTCCAATAAGTAATATTTCATTAACATATACTACTAGGATAATTATTGTACTCTTACTAAACCTTTTATAAACACATGACTCACATTCATTCTTAATGAAACCAAATTATTTTACAGCTTCATTAAACCAAATGTTTCATGTCCTGGATTCTTTCTTCAATACATAAATGGATCTCTAAAATTTTTTAGACTTTTGGGCATTAATTAGAGTCACAAAACCTTTTTGTTGTGTTATATATACATCTTCATGAAGGTTACCATCAAAGAAATTTATTCTGACATCCATCTTTCAAATTTCATAGTTATGGTAAACTGATATAACAAGTAGAATTTTGAAGGATTTAAATATGGAAACTAGAGAAAAGATTTCATCATAGTTAATAAATTGATTCTATTTAAACCCTTTATAAATTAGTCATGATTTGTAGGTATTTACTTTAACTTTTATGTCCATTTTTCTATTAGATACCCATTTACACCCAATAGGATTTACATCAGATGGCAGATCAATTGGAACCCAAACTTAGTTCTGATACATGGAATCTATCTCATAATTCATGGTTTTTTCTATATTTCAACTTCTAATTTCTTTACAACATATTTTTAATAGATAGGGTTATTATTTTGAACCAATAATTAGCCATAATCTCTGGTGACTAGAAAAACATATCTTTTTTATTCTCTTACCTCTTTGGTGCTCCTATACAGTACTTGTGTTTTAAGAATAACTTCTTGCACTGATACCTATGGAATTTTTTCATGTACCAACTCTTATGCATCTTGAGCCTAAACTTCATCAAATTCTATATTTCTCCCACCATACTTCTTGAGGATGTTTTCCATTTCAATAAATACAACCTATCTTGTGATAGTTACTTTCTTATCTGAGAGGTTGTATTGATAGCATCCCCTTGTCTCCTTAAGATACCCTATAAAGATACACTTCTTGCCTCATGGTGCTAGTTTTTTACCTGATATGGAATTAAAAAACTCCTTGAATCCGACTATAAGAGTGTGTGATAACATAAATTTCTTTCTATACATTAACTCATTTGGTATTTTGTTTTCTACCTTAGTTGGTACACAATTTAGAATGTGTGTTGAAGCATGTGATGCATTTCCCAAAAAGGACAAAGGAAGATCAGAATAACTCATCATTGAAATTACCATGTCACGTAAGGTACGATTCATACTTTCACTAACACCATTCCAATATGGTGTATAAGGTGGAGTGATTTGGGATAGAATCCTAAAATCCCATATAAATTCAATAAATTCATGTTTAAGATATTCACCACCTCAATCAGATTGAAGATTCTCTATCTTTCTTCTAAATTGATTCTCTACTTCATTATTTAACTATTTGGATTTCTCAAAGGAATTATACTTATACCTCATCAAGTAGACATAGAAACATCTACTCAAGTTATCAATAAAAGTTATAAAGTAAGAATATTCACCTATAACATATACTAGAAAATGTATACACACATCAGTGTGTATTAATCCTAGAAGCTCTGTGGCACTTTCACCCTATCCATTTAATGGCGGTTTGTCCATTTTATGTTATAAAAAGTATGAAATATTTCAAGTAGTTTTAGATCAAAATATTCTCAATAACTATTTTATATAGATTTTCCAAACACTTCCCATTTACAAGACCAAGACACTGATGTTATAATTAGGTGTTAAATGAGTCTTGCAAACATGATTCCTTATCAATTTATAATATTTGGTTTTCATAATTTAATACATAAATACCATTATTTAGTTGTTCCATATCAGAACAAATTTTTTCATTGAAAAATAGGCATTCTTTATTTCCAAATTTTAAAATAAATTCATCCATGTTAAGGAAAGAAATAGAGATGGTGTTTTTAGTAACAATGGGCATAAAATAAAAATTATTTAAAAAAAATCATTTAAAAAAAATCATTCTGGTTTGCAATGGAAGGTGTTAGTCTCCTATATCCAAAGAAAAAAGTAACACTCTATTGTATACTCAAAGATACACCTCTCCTTTGGAAATATTTTAAAATATGTCTGGATCTTGGATTTGGATACAAATGTAAGTACCAAAAGTTTTATCTAATACCCAATGTGTAGATATAAAAAGATTAAACTCAATAATGAATGCACCTTTATATTTTCCTTGGTTTTGGGTTTAGTTCTTCTTCCAATGGACTAGATTACCACATGAAAAACATATTTATTATTTTTAATTCTCTTACCTTTTAATCTTCTACTTCTTGGAAGGGTAATGAATAAGTCTTGGTACCCTTTTCCATGTTCTTACTTTTCTTATTCACCATTAGGGCTGCAGTTTTTTCGCACCCCATGTCCTTGTCAACTTGGTGGATGAGAGTAAGATGTTCTAAATGAGTCATATCACAATTGATCATGTTTTCATTCATAAGGAAACTAGAGAATGATTTAGGAAGTGAGTAAAGAATGAGATATGTGAATAGATCATTAGGGAATTTAAAACTCAAGATTTTTAAGTGCTCTATGTGGCTAATAATCTTGACTACATGAGGCCCACCAGGCACTGAATCTCTAATATTGAACATAAATAGTGCATTAAATATCTCATATCTCTCTTATCCAACTTTATCTTGATATTAACCAAAAAGGCGAAACACTGTGCTATACACATCCATATCCTCATGTTACTTTAGAATCTCATTAGACATGGATAATATTATAAAACATTGGATATTTGCAGTATTATCCAAATGTTTCTCATAGAGAGATAATTCTTCCTCACTAGTCTCTTGGATAAGAGCTTTAGGAATGGCATTTTATAGTGCATATAATTTCCTTTAATGACATAGAATAATGCACAAGCACCTTTTCCATTTTTGGAAAGCATCACTGAAGATTAGGTTATCATTTTTAAGTACAGATCACAATGATATGGTTGAAGTCATGTGGACTGTCATTTATATAATTAAGAAGAGAAAGATTTTAGTGCTTTATCTGATAAAATTAGATAATAAATATTAAATTTATTAATCTCCCACTATTTTATAGAAACTTAATATCCCTCACTATTAGTTTCAAAATATCATGTTGCATGGATATTTTGGTGGAAAGGATCCATATGCCACTTATTATAACCCAGATGAAGGTCTTTCAAGTTATTCAAAGGTATTTAGGTGGGAATAACTTGAATACCACTTTAGATCACAACTCCTTGATCAGTTGAGTGGAATCCCCAATCCTTAAATCTTGAATTTTAATTTCCTCATCATTTTGCCTACTAGTTTCAGTAAGTCTCACAGTGGAAATCAACCCTTAATGCGAACTAGGTCAAGTCAACCCATAACTCGAGATAAAAATTATATGATAATTGAAAGCACTCTAGTGCATATTATTCAAACACTTTGAACTATGGTTTGATTCCTATACAAGTATTGGAATTCTATACTGACTTAATATATATAATTTGTGTATTTTAATATTTATGAATAAATAGACTATTTTTATCTTAGTTACATGATCATTAATATTCAGCAGATTTACTTAAGTGATTAACCAAATCTTAGATAAATTTTATGTATAATATAATTTATTTTATTTCTATCTTGCATGCTTGTTTAATTCATTAATTTATGTGATCACAGTGACAAATTCTATAATGAAACTAATCATGCAAATTAAAATAAATAAAATTAGAGTGGTATGATCATGAGATTTTCATAATGGTTAGTTTATCTAGTTGATGATAAACTAATCACTGACTGAGGGGAAAAATTACTTGAACCACAACTTGGTTCAGGTTGAACTTTCCATTTATCCTCCCATGTAACTCCATGATTGGTTTCACCTAGACTCCAAACTTGAACTGCCACCACTCAAATGGGAGCTTTATCCATTTCATATGCTTTTACTCACACATAGGTGATGGGAACTAAAGGATTGGTTTAAGGGGTTTACATAAAATAAACCACTAACGTGCAGGACCTTACATAATGAGAGGTGGGAAAATGTAGAGGGCATCAATTTAATTTAATAATAATAATAAATTAGACATAATCTAATAACATACAAGGGTATGGTCTATATTCATGATCTTAAAATACATGAAATGAATTACACATTTAATAAACTAACATTAATTTCAAATAATTCTTATTCAAGATAAATCATGATCAAATAAATCAATTATATTCTTTAATTAATCAATTATTTTATCTTAATTCTCATCCAAAATTTCTTGAGATTCTCACCCATCACATTTTTAAACAAATTAAATAAATTTATTTAAGATTGACTATATACAAACTATGTACCTTAGAGGAAATATGATGATTATCCATCCAAACTACTGAGCATGTATGATATTCATATAATATTTACTCAGGTGAAATGTATCATAAATTTATTATCATATAATTTCATGGAATATAATATTAAATAAAATACACACATACACATGTTATTTACGTAGAATGTTATGTTTTAATATGTATAGAGTAATTTCTGTATTACAACTTATACTAAAAATATAATTCAAAATATTATGTAGAAATTAATTAAATATTTAATATATATATATATAACCCATCACATGGAATGTACAAGTCAAATAAATGAAATACAGAACACATTTTTATAAGGTTTAAGAAGTATAATAAATTAATTTTAAATTATGCATAATCAGGTATTATACACAACGTGTACTATCCAGCTACATGTTGTGCATAGTTATTCACCGTCTATTAGTGTCTCACATTTAGGGAATTATAATTTCATCCCACCATATATATTAATGGAGTACATGGCATGTACATGGGATACATGTCATGTGGTCTCCGAGTTACATGGTTATCAGTCACACGTTCCATATAATAAACACACAACTCATCTATGACTAATGGACCACACATCACATACATAAGTTACATGTTGTGTAGTCCGATTAAACATGATCTAGTATGGATTTATCCACATGCATTGCGTATTAATCACACACCATGTGTAATAAATTCACATGATTCAAATTAATTCATGATTCGTCTTGGTGTATTAAACATGAGTACACAACATGTACCTACAGGATACACACCTTGTATTCTTGTGTTATATATCCAGACTCATTGGAACCTCTAGATGAGTTCTTCAAATATTCTTCATTAAAAATCAATCCATTTATTAAAAATATTTGTGAGAATTAATAGGAAGAAGAAAAGATTTCTCAATTCAGATTAAAGAATGATTAAACCATAGTTGAAATCTAACAATAAATGTGTAAATTAATCAATGATCTTTAAATAATTATAAATTATTATGTGACCCCTATGATACCACTTATAGGTTCCAGGTGCAATGGAAGTGCCTGTAGGGGCATACCCAACTTGGGTTTTTATTGTAATTGATGATTAATTTGAGATGTACATGATGAAGAACACCATGACTAGTGGTGATATACACGTGCACCACAAACCTCTGAGCATTGCCATAGGAATATCAAAATGTTAGTGCATAAGATCCTAATTCTTGAACCATTCATATATTATCTCCATGAAAATCACTTCAAAGGACTCTTCTTGATCTCTCTATAATCAAGAGGGTTGGTGGAGGAGGATCTCTCTCCATTCCTGATAATGTTATTAGAGAGGAGCTATCTAGGTATTAAGAGGATTCTACAGAGTCATTATGAACAAAAAAAAAATGGATATATTTTTGGGTTGGAAATAAGATAATTGGGTTTAAATAGAAATAGTGTTAGAAAAAAATAATTACACTTGTTCACTTATTATTTTCTTAATATTTGCAGAACACCATGTCTATAACAATAATATTATTTCTTAACATGCGCAAAACCATCAAATTAATTAAATACTATTTATTGAATAAATCATTTAAAATTTATTCAAATAATATTTAATATATATTATTTATCACTATACCTTTAAACTCGGTCCTCCATTCCTCCACAATATTTATCAAGACTTGAATAATGACTATTTATTTAATAAATAAATACCACTACATTATTATCCAATAAATAAATAAAGAAATGTTATATTCACTAAATAGAAAATAAAGAGGGCTTCCTATCATATGAACCTCTACCCAAACATGGGTTAAATAGGGATTCTCTACAATGTCTTCACAGTGGGGTAGTGCAATGAAATAGCTGATGGTAGGGGGATAGTTACAATGAGAATATTGGGATCATAATGTGAAGTTTGGATACTTAGTTTAGGGCCTTTGAGCCACTAGGCCTTCGGGTCATCTAAGGGTTATGTATAAACCCTGTTGAAAAGTGGTCCTCCTTTACTTAATAAAAAGGGGGTGTTTCCCCCTATTTGTTAAAATCAATATTTATTAAATATTCCATGAATAAACATTCTCTTGAATAACTACTGAAAAAATATATGCAATCAAGTAAAAATGAATAATTATTAAACCTTTCATGAGAATGATATTTATTCAACATGTTAAATAATAAATAATATTTAATATTTAACTGGGGTTTTGGATACACTTAGTGTGTGAACCTATAGAACTCTTTCTCAATGGCATTAGGTGGAGCTACCCAAAGTCCAAGGTTAGCATCTAACAAATTTCCAAGACACCCATAGATAATGAAGTTAATTTTTAAATGAAATACAACTTTATATGGAAAATTACTATGTAATATAATCCCATTATCATGATATCTCTAATCAAGTAGGTTGAATGCTGGTGTCATCGACCCATGTTCTCATTGTCTCTATCTTTGACTTTCTGTAAATGAACCTACCCATAGAAAACCATGGCCGTGGATTTATTTAGTACGTTTCATTCCCATAAAAGGGATTGAGATATCAACTTCCATTAAAAAATATAAGGGGCAAATTATTTCTCACATTATTCATTAATGCAATTACTTGTGACACACCCAAAACATCCTACTTCACCACAAACATATGTCATCACAGTTTTCATCAATACATCAAAGTACACGACTAATAATATCCATTAATAATAATATTAAAGTCTAAGGATCAATATGAACATCTACAAATAGGAACATCCAATGACACATATAAATATGGATTTTCTACTGGTGGTTTTTGTTCTTATAGTCTCCTGCACTAAAAATTACCAAGTGTGCACACTATGAGAAAGTGCCTCAAAGTCCTATGATTATCCACCCTTGATAGAATATATAATTTGTGTCCCATCAAATGATATCATCCAGATATTGAACATATATTTAAGAATACTATCATGGCACTTTTGGGTTCTAATCATAGCGGGGAACTGTTATGACCTTTCAGTGTGATAGGTTCTTTTAAGAAATTATCACATAATATTTCATGAAAAAGAAAAATCATGATGTGATAAGAAGTATGTTAATATTCAAAAAAATGAATACATGTAATATTAAATTACATAAAATTTGATTCTAGGAAACCAAATCCAATATGAAACACAACTTTTTGGGATTGGTCTAACTACCTATATACCACAACCTTTTGGGATTGGTCTAACCACTCATGTACTACAACCTTTGGGGATTAGGCTAACCATCTGTGTAATGAAACCTTTTGGGTATGGGCTAACCACCCATGTACCATAACCTTTTAGGATTGGGTTAACCACCCTTGTACCATAACCTTATATCATGAGATATAAAACATTACCCAATTCATTAGACGAATGTAACTGATCCACCCATAATATAATAATAAAGCACATATATTTTTCTATATGAACATGAAAAAATTTATAAATAAATCATAGATTACTTAAATAATGAGAAAAAAACAAGTTTCATGAAAACTTCAACATAGCATGATCATAAAACATACATAGTAATAAGGGGGATACTATAATTAGATAATATCCCTAATAAATCATAAGAATCATTAAAGGATGTTGACATAGATAAAAAACACTTTTATAAGAACATTAGAAAATTTCTTTGAAAAGTAAGAATAAATGTCCTTTTCTTTTGATAACCTTTATCTTAAAATGAAAAATTCAAAAAATAATGGGAATATAAATTACTTTTAGAAACCATGAAAACTTATATAGGAAGAATCATAAATATGAACATACATAATGGTAGGAAAAGGAATTCATTTGGAAAACTTTTAAAAAGAGATTATTTTAATATTTTTTCAAAGAAATTAAAAAATGAACCATGTGAGTTTTTTTAAAATACCCCCTTTTAAAATCTATAAAAAAATTAAATGGAAATATAAAGATACCTTAAACAATAATTTATGTATAAAGAAGAACATTCATAAAAAATATCAAGAATATGGACATGGAGGAGAATGATTCTTGAACATAAAGAAGAGATATCATCGATTCCACTTACAAGAATCCTTTCAGTTGAATAGTATAAAAAAGGAAAGTGACTTGATAATAATACATATAAAACATAGAAATAACTATAGGAGAAGAAAATAGATGAGGTTTCAGAGAGAAAGAACAAATAATCTCCCTAATGGAAATTTAACATAAACAACCTCAATTTCAAAGTGTGATCAGAAAATAAACCCTTATAGATTTTATAACATTTGAAAAATAACCCCTTGATATTTAAAGATAATTTTTACGATATTTTAGGTTGTTATGCCTTGATTTAATACTTTTACCTTTTATTTTAGCCTTTATCATGATGATTATTTTTTTACCTTGATAACTTATTTTTATGCCTAAAAGTAAAATTGACCTTATTACTTAATTTGGAAATGTTGATTATAAATATGAAATCCATTTTATCTGATTCAATTTCTAAAAGTTATAAAAATTAAATTTAATATAAGTATGGACAACATGATAAAAATATTTTTTAGAATAAATTTATTTTTAAACATAAAATGAATTTATACTTATTTAGGCCAAAGACTATGAATAATATCAATTTCCATGAAATGTATCAGTTTCTGATTAAGAAAAAGTTTATTTTATTTTCAAACCAATTAAAAACTAAATGGAATTATTTGAATACTTAATTAAATGAAAATAACTAAAAATAGTTTTTTATTAAAATAAAATATAATTAGGTTCCAAAATATCAAACAAAGGTTTTGAAATTCAACATATTATTTTTAAATTATTTATTTTAATCCTTCAATACATATTTGGTCAATAAATAGATTTCATAAATTTCAAAATCATATTTATATCATGATTATGTTGTGAAAGTTACAGTATTTGTAAGAACCGCACTATTCGCTAAAAAATCCTCTTGCGTAAAAAAATCCTAAAAATTTACCCTAAGATAATTTTGAAATTATGAATCTAATAATGAAGTTAATTTTATCTAAATAAAATTATAAAATTTAGAAATTTAATCTTTTAAATATAACTGATGGTACATTGAAAAACAATAAAAATTACTTTTTTTTCAGACGAAAAACCAGATTGTTGTTTCATACATTGATGAAATAATTTATAACAATAAATATCAATGAAAATACATATAATTCAAATAAATTCACTTTTATAAAATATCCACAATTAGATAATTATTTAGATAGTTAAAAATATAAATCATGTTAAGGAAATATATTTAACCATTAAACAAAACACATTTTATGTCATGAAGTAAACCTCATAATTTTAAATGTAAATTTGTTATCTAATTAATTATATAATATCTTTTGATACATGATATAAACATATATACATGTTTAAATTAAATATATAAATTCATGTTGATTAATATTAATAAACTACAAAAATATATTTATTATTAAAAATACCTAGGTTGTCACATTCTTTCAATAAAATGTATCACGATTCATTTTAGATTATTTTTGCATGTGAAATAAGCTATTGAACATAGTGTTTATTTAAAGTGAAATTTATACTAAAATATTATGGAGTTACATTATAACCCCATAAATAAATTATGCACTCAAAAATTTAATTACCTCTTAGTGATGAAAATAATTGAGAGTATCCAAAAAATATAAAAGATTCGAGATATAATTTCTAATGAGATATCAACCTCACTGTATCAGGTTAGACTAATAAACTTGTTTTCTCTCATAATACCCCAACCATTTGACCTAAATACCCCTCATGATTTTGTATTAAGACCCATATAATAGAAGTAATTCCAATAGGGAGTTTATAACCGTCCTTGCACCAAGAGATGATCACAGGTTAATCTAGGATATGAAATGTAACTTCCCTATCCTAGAAATTAATATGAAATCTATATGGAGATAGAAAATCCATGCAAAAAATTGCATCAAATTCGACTAAATGGATAATAATATGATTTACAAGAAGTATATTCCCATAAACTTTTAGCGAATAGTTGTTATATATTTGGGATGAAATTGTCGCACCACTATGAGTTTTCACTAATAGTTAAATATCTAATTGTTGTGGTTGTGATTTAATGATCTTATTAAATATACCAAATATAAAGGGGTGGGTAGGAATATAATCAAATAAGGCATTTAATGTTCATGAATCAGCAAACCTGTCTCCATATGATTTTATTTTTAACCATTTACTAAATCTAAAATGGTTAGTGTGAGTATCAAACAATAATAATTAGAGTAAATAGTTATATGATAAGGAAAATAAATCATAATATTTCCTAAATCATGACACCATAATTTCAACCTATTATGTTTTAAGATCATACTACATCACTTTTAGTTCAACATAGGTTGATTTAAGATTTATCCCTTTATTATTTATAAAATAATTCCTAAAAATAACTAAACCCCACTTTAATACCAATTGAGACACCCCATACCCACACTCCTAGATTTTTTGAAAAAAAATACAAACTTTACACATATTTTTTGACACCAAGTGAGATGAATTGAGTATAAAAATCATATATTTTACATTATTTCCACAACTTAAACATTTCATCTCACAAATAAACACACAATCCTAGAACCCAAAGGTCCAATGTCTTTGGAAACTTTCTATATGATCTTATTTTTTTATAATAAGTCTTCATGATTTACCATAAATAGATTTATAATGTGATACCCTTCTAGACACATCATAAATTTTACTCTTCATTATAATCTAGGGAAATGAAAACATAAGAAGGGTGAACTCAAATGCCCAGTAAAGGTAAACATAAGAAATATCCACCAAAGATACAAAGTGAGCATAAGATGAGAATATGGGTATGAGAACATAATCAAGGTGCATGGAAACATAATAATATAATCATACCCAATAAAACATAGTATATAAATAATAAATCATTGAATAAGGTTATTTTAGTAAACATGTGCCTTGGGAACATAGAAATTTAAGTCAATAATATATGAACATGTCATAGACACGATGCATAACATAATAATATAACATGAATATGAGTATATAATATGAATCAAGGTTAACCACTGAGACATTAATCATATAATGGATTAGTCTAACCACCTTTATATAACATAGTAGGATTGGACTAACCACCTGTGTACTGAATTAGGCTTAAGCCACCACCCGTGTACCACAAAATTTTGGTCTTGGTCTAACCACCCATGTACCACAACCTTTTGGGATTCAACTAACCACTCGTGTATCACAACATTTTGGTCTTGGGATATCCACCCATGTATCAAAACCTTTTGGGATTGGGATAACCACCCATTACCACAAACTTTTGGGCTTGGGATAACCAATCATGTAGCACAAACTTTTGGGATTAGGTTAACCACCTATGTACCATAACCTTATATGATGATATATAAAACATTAAAAAATTAATTTGAGAGATATAACATACCCAAATATCACATAATAATAAACCATACATATGTGTTTCACATGAACATGAAAATATTCACAAATCCATTATAGCTAACTTAACCCATGGGAATGAAACAAGTTTCATAAAAACTTCCACATATCATGATCATAATATATCAAAATCAAGAATAAGGATGGAATCATTAAATAATATCCCTATTTAAGAATAAAAACATTAAAGGATGTTGAAATTTATGAAAAACACTTTTATAATAACATTAGTAAATTGATTTGAAAAAATGAAGAAATATCCTTTTTATTTTGATAATATTGATCTTAAAATGAAAAATTCACAAAATAATGAGAATAGAAATTAATTTGGGAAATCATGAAAACTTGAAGAGTATGATTCATAAATAAGAACTTACATAAAGATAAAAAAGTATTTTATGTGATTTTTTTTTAAAAAAGATATTCTTTTCATACTTTTTTTAAATTAAGTAAAAAATGACCTATGTAGAAAACATTAAAAAGATTAATTTTTAAAAGATTTTCAATATAGTCAAAGGAAATAGAAAATAACATTAATAAATTATTTAAGTATACCAAATAAAAATCATAAAATAATATAAAAAATATGGACATCAAAGATAAATATTACTGATCATAAAGAAGATATATGGTCAATTTCACTTGTATGCATCCTTTTGATTAAATTGCGAATCAAAGGGAAATGAATTGATATGACGATATGAAAAGCACAAAAATAACCAGAGGAGAATTAAATATATTGGGTTTCATAGATAAATCACAAAAAATACCACCCAATGAAAATTTAACATAAAAAACCTTGATTTCAAAGTGAGATTAGAAAACAAACCCTTATAACCTTGGTAACCTTTGAATCATAACCCCTTAAAAGAGAAAACCTTGATGAAATTATAAATCCATTGAATTAAATGATAAGTATTATTAAAATAAATCCATGGAAAGTATATACACCATAAAAAATAAAACAAGTGGTTAATACATAACTTATCTCAATAAATAGATTTTGAGATGAGAATCCTTACCTTGGATTCTTATTTGGTCAGATGCACTCTAACCTCAAAGAAAAAATTATATCTCCTATTGGAAAACTTATTGGTTTTGAAGGAATTTGGGACTAGAAGATATTCAACATGAGATATTATTATTATGCAAGAAAATATGGTATATTATAGAGGGTAATTCAAATTTTAGGTGTGGATTTAAAGAGGTGGTGGAGGGGTCCTTTTATAATTAAGAGGAGTGACATTTTTATAAATACTTATCACTTAATATAAAAATAAAAGTCATTTTCAAGGAAAGTGGATCCAAATGTGACAAATAATGAACATAATATGAGGTGAGGTTAAAAAATACCCCAAACATTAATTTCAATATATGTTTTTTATTTAGGTCTTTACCCCTTGATTTAACACTTTTACCTTATTTTAGCCTTTATCATGGTGACCATTATTTTTACCTTGCTAACTTATTTTTATGTGTAAAAATGAAATTAAACTTTTTACATATTTTTTACATGATGATTAAAAATAATAAATTCATTTTATTTGGTTCGATTTATAAAATTGATAAAAATTAAATTTGATATAAGTTTTAATGATGCAATAAAAACAATTTTTAGAAATCATTTTTAGCATAAAAATAAATTTATACTTATTCCGTCCAAATACTATGAGTAGTATCAATTCTCATGAAATTTATTAGTTTATTATTAAAAAATGTGGGTCATTTTATTTTCAAACCAATAAAAAATGAATGGAATCATGTGAATACATAATTAAAGTAAAATAAAAAAAATAGAATATTATTAGAATAAAACATAACTTAGGTTCCAAAATATCAAACATAAGTTTATAAATTCAATATATTATTTTTAAATGAATTGTTTTACTCATTAAATATATATTTGGTTGAGAAATAGGTTTTATAAAATTTTAATTCATATTTATATCAAGATAATTCTATAGAACTTATGGTATTTGTAAAAACAATACTATTCACTAAAAAAACAACTTCTGTAGAAAAATCTCAAAAATTCACCCTAAGATAATTTTGACACATTGAATCCAAAAATGAAGTTCATTTTATTAAATTAAAATTCTAAAATTTATAAATTTAATCTTTTAAATAAAATCATTTAGTGCGTGAAAAAACAATAAAACTATTTTTTCTCAAATGAAAAACCATATTATTGTTTTATACATTGATAAAATAATTTATAATAATAAATATAAATGTAAATCCATATAAATAACATAATTATATATTTTTAAAATATCATAAAATTAAATAATTCTTTAGATAAATAAAAATAAAAAACATGTTAAAGAAATATGTTTTAATTTTAAACAAAACAAATTTTATATCATGAAGCAAACCAAATAAATTTAAAAATAAAATTGGTATCTAATTGATTATATAATATATTTTAAGATATGACATAAATATATATACATGTTTAAATTAAATATATAAATTCATTTTCATGAATATTAATAAACCATAAATATGATGTATTATTAAAAATACATGGGTTTTCATATTATTTTAATAAAATATATCACGATTCATTTTAATTCGGCTCTGTGCATGAGACAAGATATTCAATATAGTATTTATTTAAAGGAAAATACATGTTAAAATTTTGGGATGTTACACACCCCAAGCCTACCTCCAATAGTCTATGGGATGGTAACTAGAATCAAGTAACCATGTCACATAATATGGGAGACCTTAGCCTATATCAACTCACAACAAACACATATCTCCAATGCATAAAATAATCATCAACACTAGTAGTTTGTGTGTGTGTGAATAACTGAACTGTATACAATATATGCATGAAACATCAAATACAAGTATAATGCCACATAGAAAAATACCAAAGGAAATGTACATCCAAAAAGTCTTTAAATTTTATAGACATAAGTATTTGGAAATATCCTCCTCACCACATATACTCCTATACTGATCTATAGTCACAACGGTCACCACCACTATCACCAACCACCATACTCACCAAGTTTCACTAGGCATTAACTCTAAAAAATCCACACTATATTTACACTCATCAAATCCATATTCAAAAATTGAATTATTTACATTGACACAACAAGTGTGGGCATAAAGATCATATAGGGGTGAGTATAACATACTTAGTAGTACACCCCAAAACCACAAAGTAATGACAAAAAACAAATCAAATCAAACTCCAAAACAAGTAGGTAGCCAATATTAATATAAGGAAAGAATATATATATGATCAAAAACTATAATTCATAGGTATGAAAAGAAGTAATAGTCATATCAACTCCAATACTCTAAGGTCATGACTCATGAGTAACTAGGAATGCTCAAAGTACCAAAAATTCCATATATTTTGAAGTTGATTTCCTAGATACCCATCCCATCTTGAAGGCAACCTATGGGTTACTAAGGAGTCACAAGTAATGAAGCATAAGATATGATCTACCTTTCTTCCACACCACCACTAGAATCCACTAAGGGGGACTTGTTCCTCACCAAAGTACGTACATCATTCAAGAGGGAAAAACACCTTACTATCCACCATTATCATGCCACTTATCTAGAGACCCATAGAGGAACCCACACCTCAACTAAGGATAGATATTTATCAAGGGAGTACTAAAATATACTATCCTAACTACCCTGATATGAGTAAACCCACTTTACATCTATGGAATTGTATTGGGGTATTCACACCTTGCTAGAGGATGAGCATCAGTCGATGGAATAATCAACCCCAGTAAAAGATTAATGCCCTGATTGATCTCTTAGATGTGGGAGTATTGAATCCATAGATAGATGAACCATTCCCCTTATATGTGAGAGATTACGAAACCCTATATGAGATTCAAGGGACCCATTACCTGACATTAACATACTATCAGAAAAGTACCAACCCTGAGAATACTCTGATCTCCATGTCTGATACTCATCGTCACCCCTACGAAGCTAAGAAGACTAATATTCTTGTATCACCTTGTGTCTCACCTATGATTCTGAATATAAACACACCATTTTATCCTATATGAAAAGATTCTTGATAAGTAATCCTCATGTACCCAAATTTGAACCTTGAGTAAGGGGATACAAAGAACCACTAAGGCTAAAAAAATTACATGACATGTACTTTAGGGGTCTATGACATTTATAATTTCTAAATAAGTCTACCCATGTAGTGACTTATTACATGGCATGTGAATATAACCCACATGATGTGTATATAGTTGTACAAAAAGTTTGGAAACAACAAGGTACTCAACATGTATCCCCAATACATGGATCCCTATAATTTTGGGGTAAACAATGTGTTAGATTTGGTACATGGTGTGTGATGCATGTGTGAGTACTTGAAATTTACCACTGATCAGAGGAGTCCTTTAGTCCCCGACTACATGATGTGTCTCCATGGACACACAGTGTGTGGTTTATAGACGTCACCTTGGGCATGTACTAATGCCCGAGTTATTGTGTATTCCATACATGAAATGTATCTAGGGGTGTCCAGACCCGACCCAACCCGACCAACCCGAAA
Organism: Viscum album; assembly: GCA_963277665.1. Lineage (NCBI taxonomy): Eukaryota > Viridiplantae > Streptophyta > Magnoliopsida > Santalales > Viscaceae > Viscum > Viscum album. The sequence goes on from OY728155.1 coordinate 1,916,991,424, forward strand.
CGACCCGACCGGGTTGGGTCGGGTCAAAAATCTATATGCACAGGTCGGGTTCTTTCGGGTCGACCCGTGGTCGGGTTGGGTCGGGTCACAGGTTGAAATAAAAATTAACCGACCTGACCCAATGAACCCGACGACTTCCCCATGCGTAATCCCCTACGTGATGAAGTTCACGACAACCAACATCTCGCTACAAACATCTCTGCCGCCGCCTTCTCCAGCAGCACCCCAACCACTAGCCGCCTCACCTCCAACTAGTCGAACATCATGGAGTTGATACAGCATCGGGTGAACTATTCCCGAAACTCTGACTGGGGGGAGGGAACGTCTATGGATCTTAATAGACAGTGGTGGAGCTTCACGATGAAGATCACATCCACCACGTCCTTCTCTGCGGGCCTCACCTGCAGCATCCAGAAACCAAGTGGTGGTGACGCTGACCTCTATGAACCACATTGAAAATCCCAAACATGTTAATACAACAGAGCTCACCGAGCCGAGACTGAGCGGCACTTCCTGAACCCACCATGGGCCTGATTCTCGCTCAAATTTACCCAAGAGATGAAGGTAGAACGGTCCTTGTAGTTTAGCTTGGGTTATCGAATCCTCAGATACCTAAGAAGAAACCTATAGACACGTACATTCTATGGACTATTTTTGGATATGAAGTGGCCAACTTGGGTTGATTTTATATGGGTTTAAAAGATAACTAATAGATTTAAGTGAATTCAATTTAAAATAATGAGTTGATCCTAGGTTATCGCTCGGGGTGGATTGGATGAATTACTTTTTTAATGATTTCAATTTCTTATAATTGAGATGGATTCATTTAAGAAGATCAAACGAAATCATAACTTACTGGTTTAATGCCTAAAAAACCTAATAATAATCACCTATACACTTTAAGGATCAAAGTTTTGAGCACTCCAAGGTAGAGGTTCGTATTATCACTTGAAATGCGTGACCTTAAATTCAATAAGGATGAAGATGTTTTAAAATCATCAAATAAAAATATCATTTAAAAGAAGTGATTAGACATTAATTTAGTGATAAATAACATCAAATACAGCCCCTTTCTACTCCCTTGGATCAACCCATAAAAGAGTTAGCCCTCCATTGATGACATGTCTTCAACGGAAGCGGGACGTAGACTTACAAGGGTGGAATTGAAGAAGAAAAAACAACAACAAAAAAAGATCACTCCTCTGTTGTGTGATAAATATCAAAAAGTATGGTGTGAATAAATCCACACCTTGAACCAAAGATATCAATGTGATAAGTATAAGAACAGAATAAGAGTAAATTAATAACTTTTATTAAGAAACTAAGGTGAATTAAACAACTTACATGAGAAAGAAATGCGATTACAAACACAAAGCGGCAGCATAACACTACAATGAAACCAAGCACCAAAGATTCCTAAATCCTCCAACACCACTGCCTTAAATAGGAATTTTTGATCCCTTGGGTTGAGCCTCCAATAGTAAAAATAATCTCAATTAATTTTGGTAGGCCATAGGTGGTGGAAAGCTTGTGGAATTTGGACTTTTCCACATTTGACCCGAGGTGCCAACCAACTTTCATCCACCGAACAGACGCATTTGGATGAACTTCTAGATGTCCGAATCAGAGTGAGACATAGAAGAAGAAAATGTATAACCAGATGTCGTCTAATCGTCTGTAAAATTTGGGCCCATTTTGAGTTGTGGATTACGAGATATGATCGAATTAGTGGGCTGTGTTTCTGGGCCGCAGAATCTAGACCAGAATTGTATCTCTAACTTGGGGCGCCTTAATGACCACCATAGAGGCCGAATTAGCATTATCTCATGAAGAGTGATTTGTTCCTCAACATTTATTATATTATCAAAAAAAAGTTGGGATTCATTGGGCCTGTATGTTGGGCCACACAGTCTCATAAGTGGGCTGGTGTCCAATCTGCCTTCTCCAGAATTGCTTCCATTCATCTCCAAATATATCTATCATTGTTTATGAATCATCCATTGATCCCTGAATGAAAAATGTTAAAATTTAAGTGTATATATAGTTACCTAAATATAAAATTAAAATATTGATAATTACATTCCTTAGAATCAGATGACTCATTGGGCCTAAATTAATGTAAATTAGGCATGAAATGCACAAATGATGAGAATGGATGTTCATAATGAAAATGCACTAACTCAGGCCCATAAGATAAAAAATGAACATTTAATACCATTAAAATTTAATTAAAATATATGTTTTTATTGGATAATCACACCCCCCAACTTGATATTTTCTAGTCCCGAGCAAATAATTCAATGATTTTATTTGAATTCCTTTCTTCAAACACATTATAACAAACAGTGCTCACAATGTAAAATGCACACAAATATATCTTTATAACCTATCAAGATAATTTAAAACAAGATGAATTTAAAAGAAGATCCCAATCCCAAGCCCATTACTTTGATCAAATCCATCATCATACTTCATCCAACTCAATTTGGTGTAATGATGTGTTGTGTATCACAATAGATATGGGGGTTCATTTTCATTCAAGGGGGAAATCATGGAAGCGCTAGGTGGAATCACATTTAATCCTAATATGAGTATTCTTCATTCTTTTTTTTTGGATTTTTTTTTCAATATTTCCATAGTAATTGAGATTTCAGTTAATCAAATTAACCCATGTAGCAAGACTTTGCTGATGACTCCCAGACTCAAAGGACTTAGGGCACCAAGTGAAGCCCACATACTCGGGCATTGTCTTGAGTTAACTTAATAAAAAACAAAGTCATATTACCATAAATTGAGATATATTGAAAAACTCAGGGCTAGACAACTCTGGAGTCACAATCCCCAAGTGCCGAAAGCCTCGCATTTTATCAATCCATTGCTCTACATGCAAATTTTTATTTATTTATTTATTTATTTTTTTGAATACTCATATTATTCATAAAAATCAAACCAGACTATGCTATTTATTATGGGACCCCAAAAATTCAAATTAGTACCCCACAGTCTAAAGGACATGCATTGTGGCATTTTGATTTAATGGATGAAAATAAAAATGATGAAAATTTTCATTGGACAACCAAACTTCTAAAATCAATGCTTTTAAACTTAATCATGAATTAAATTAAGAGTCAAGGAAATAAAAATTATTTTATATGTAGTTTTAATGTGATCAAATATGTTATTATATGAATTATAAAGGAATTTTACTTCTTCTTTTTTTATCATTTTTTATAAACAAACATTTTGTTTCCACACCCCCCAACTTAGAATGAAAATATCCCTAGTTTCGTAAAAATAAAATTTAGAATGGGGTAGAGGAATAAAAAGGGGAGTTAAATAAGGAAATTGAAATATGAGGATCATGGAATGAAGTCACTTGGTGGTTGAATTTTGAAGTTCTTGCCGCTCGAATTTATTCCTTTGATATCCATGTCGCTTGCAAAGTTCCCTAGTGGAAAAAGGAAAAACAAAACAAACAAAAAAAAAACAAAAAAAAAACAATATATATATATATATATAATAAAGGAAGTAAAATATAATTATATATATAAAAATTATAGAATAAGTAAGCACATTAAGCCATAGGTCAGTGGTAAGAACACGCCCCTGTCTCCCTTCGGTCCCGGGTTCGAGTCCCCGCGGCTTCGCCGTTTGTGACGGGGTTTGCCCCACAGCCTATGGCGTGTCCCCTTTTTTAATTATTATATTATTTTTATTATTTTTATTATTTTTATCTTGACCTATAAAATAATAAAAATACAACAAAATAAACTGATGATACATTGTCTTCTTTTTAAATTTCTGGGTAAGGTATTACTCAAGGATCACACCACGTGACACAGATGAATATAGTGATCCCCTTTCATACCCATCCATACTCATAATAGAAGAACATGTCAAAAGTCTATTTTTTTTATTTTTAAATATAAAAATGATTAATTAATCTTATTTGAAAAATAAAGATGATTCAGAAAGATTAGAAACATAAAAACCACGGGTTGCCTCCCGTGTAGTGCTTTGTTTAACGTCATTAGCATGACATAAATCCCAAATTTATCAATTTTTTCCTGGTTCATAGATTGGCTCAATTAACTCAACATCTATTTCATGTTTATTGAATGATTCAATGAATGTTTTTAACCTTTGACCATTGACCTTGAAAACGTGACGACTAGTGGGATCTTGAATCTCTACTGCCCCATGAGGGTATACATGATGCACTATTAAAGGACCTGACCATCTAGACCTTAACTTTCCCGGGTGTAAATGAAGTTTTGAACTATAAAAGAGCACAAGTTTTCCCGGTTCAAAATGTTTGACATTGATACTCCTAGATTGGTTTGATCCTTGAATTTTCATAAGCCTCCATCCTTAGTTCCTCCAGTTCATTTAGATCTAATTTCCTTTTTGTTCCAGCCAATGAGAGGTCATAATCCATTTTCTTAATTGCCCAAAAGGCCTTATGTTCAATCTCCACTGGAAAATGGAATGCTTTACCATAAACCAAACTATATGGGGACATTCCTAAAATGGTTTTATATGCAGTTCTATAGCCCCAAAGAGCATCTAAGAGTTTCTCAGACCAATCTTTCCTAGAGGGGTTGACAGTTTTTTCAAGAATTTTCTTAATCTCCCTATTCGCTAACTTAGCTTGACCATTGGTTTGAGGATGGTATGCAGAGGAAACTTTATGAGAAATACCATACTTAGACATGAGTGAAGAGAATGGGTAGTTATAGAAATGGGTTCCTCGATCACTTATTATAGCCCTATGAATTCCAAATCGAGAAAATATGTTCTCTTTCAGAAATCAAATCATTACTTGATGATCATTGGACTTAGTGGGAATGGAATCAACCCATTTTGAGACATAATCAACAGCTAAGAGTATGTAGAGGTATCCTTGAGAGTTTGGGAAGGGACCCATGAAATCAATTCCCCAACAGTCAAATATTTCAACCACTAAGATGGGAGTGAGTGGCATTTGATTCCTTTTTGTGATGGACCCTACTTGTTGACACCTAGGACAGCTTTGAAAAAATGTGTAGGAGTCCCTTGAGAGGGTGGGCTAGAAGAGAACACATTGAAGAATCTCAGAGGATGTTTTCTTAGAGGAAAAGTGACCTACACATGCCTCACTATGACAGAATTTAAGGATGGACTCTTGTTCAGATTCTGGAACACACCTCCTAATGAATTGGTCAGGGCAGAACTTATAGAGGTATGGATCATCAAACACATAGTTTCTAACATCAGAAAGGAATTTCCTTTGATCTTGAGTCCCTAAGAATTTTGGAATGACTCCTGTCACTAAAAAATTTTCTATGTCAGCATACCAAGGGCAATCACTCACAGAGTATAGGTGTTCATCAGGAAACGAATCAGACACAAAAAGGTGATTTGATTTGTCTTTGAATTCCATCCTAGAGAGGTGATAATCTACAACATTTTCAACACCCTTTTTATCCTTGATTGTGAGGTCAAATTATTATAAGATAAGGACCCACCTAATCAGTCTAGCCTTGGCATCTTGTTTTTGGAAGAGGTATTTTAGTACAGAATGGTCAGTGAACATAGTGATGGGGGATTCTAAGAGGTAGGACCTAAACTTCTCTATAGAAAACACAATAGAAAGTAACTCCTTTTCAGTAGTGGTGTAGTTTATTTGAGAATCATTTAAGGATTTTCTTGCATAAGCAATGACATAAGGAGTTTTATCACAACGTTTTCCTAACACAGCTCCAACAGAAAAGTCAATGGAATCTCACATAAGTTCAAAAGGAAGGTTCCAATTTGGAGATTTCATAATGGGAGGAGAGGTGAGAGAGGATTTGAGGGTTGAGAATGAACCCTCACAACTTTCTGTCCAAACAAATGGAGCATCCTTTACTAGGAGAGCACAAAGGGGACGAGATATTGAACTAATGTCCTTGATGAATCTTCTATAGAAACTAGCATGTCCTAAGAAAGACCTCACTTCCTTGACAGTTTTGGGTGATGTAAGGTGACAAATGATGTCAACATTTGCTTTATCAACTTCAATCCCCCTACTCGAGACTAGATGGCCTAGAACAAGTCCCTCTTTAACCATGAAATGGCATTTTTCCCAGTTTAGGACCAGATTATTTTCTTCACATCTTGACAAGACTCTCTCCACATTCTGCAGACATCCCTCAAATGTATCCCCAAACAAAGAGAATTCATCCATGAAGACCTCTAGAAAACCCCCTACCATGTCTGAGAAGATTCCCATCATGCACCGTTGGAAGGTTCCAGGCGCATTTCATAACCCGAAGGGCATGCGTTTGAAAGTAAAGGTTCCGAATGGACATGTGAATATAGTCTTCCCTTGATCCTCTAGGGAGACCTCAATTTGATTGTACCCCAAGTAACCATATAAGAAACAGTAGAAGGCATGACCTGCCACTCTCTCAAGGACTTAGTCAATGAATGGTAAGGGGAAATGGTCCTTCTTGGTGAATGAGTTTAGCTTCCTGTAGTCAATGCAGACCCTCCATCCACTACTCACCCTTGTTAGAAGAATCTCTCCATCCTCATTGGTTATCACTGTGATTCCGGCCTTTTTTGTAACCACTTGGATTGTGATCACCCACACACTCTCAGCTATGGGATATATGATACTAGCTTTTAACAATTTCAGAAGTTCCTTCCTTACTACCTCCATGAGATTAGGTGATTTCTGAGATCGGTTTGGGTATGTTATACACTGATTGGGGGGGGGGTAAATTAATGTAGGTGACCAATTTATCACTTTTCAATCCCTTCACACTTTTACCTCTTTCACTATTAGGTGATGACCCTCTTATTTTCTCTGTATCACTCTTGTTCTTTTTTTTTATTTCAAGCAACACCGCTGAACACACACACATAAGAGGCATGTCGATTTACAAGGTTTGTTTTTCAAAATGAAAGGCTAGTCCTTGGTATGATATGGGTTACACCAAGATCATATGATATACTAGTATTGTAGAAACCCAAACTACAGTAACCTAGAGCTAATGTTTACTATATTAAATTGGTACAAGATATAAGAGATATCACCCTATAGGATCGATTGATTTAGGAGTCTTAGTAAACTAGATTCATATATGATTCTCATATTATTAGTAAACATTTTTTCATCCTTGATATTATTCATAATTTCCTTATTCATATCTTGGGGAAATAAAAAAAATAAAGGATGAGCTTATAATCTCATTAAGGGTTGCGTACAATATAAGCTATCATGAGTAAATAAGTCATAATCAATATATAAAGGTAAATAATTAAAAACACATTCCATTTAATCAATAATTTGATCACAAAATGAATCCATGAATAATATCAATACAAAAATCTCATGGATAATAATAACTAAATTATCAATAAAAGAAATAATTAATGTTGGATATCATGATCTCAAACATCATGATATCTTTATCATCATGGACTTGTGTTAAGATAATTTAATCTATGAGTAAGTATACACCAAAAACCCATTTAATAAGTTTGACCAACTAGTTTGTCTCATGATACCTATCGATGCATCGAGGAGCTATGTAATTTCATCCCCCACCCATCACTGAATGTTTTATATATCCATCATATATTTAATGATCAATATAATTCATATAAAATATGTCTTATAAAAAAATATCCATATTGTGTAAAGATTACAAAATATCAAAATTTCTCTAGTCAATCAAATAACATTCATAGTAAAACACAGTATATAGAAATTCTAAATGGTTAATAAGCATATCCACGATACAAAGAATATGGATATTTAAGAGAAATATAATATCCAATGAAAAATGATCCAAAGAAATTGAATGTTTTTAAGATTAATTTAATGGACACAAAATCAATCAAGAGATAAGAGATGATCATTAATTCATCAAAAAAGTAGATTTTATAGTAAAATAATGTTATTTGGAGAATAAAATAAAATAGAATTGAAAAATTAAAATAATATTTTATTAAATATTTTTATTTCTAAAACCATTGAAAACTTATGGAATAAGTTAAATATTATAAAAAGGTTATGGCGTCAGGAAAATCTATTAACATCGTATACATTAAAAAGAAACATTCCTTTGAATTTTTTATAAAGAAAGTCAAAAAATAATATTTCAAAAAAACATTATAAAGATTAATTTAAAGCCTTTTAAAAAGTCAATGATAACATATAATTTCATTAATAAATCATTTGATTAAACAAAAATGACTTTTGTAAAATAATTTTAAAAAATATGGATATGAAAGAAAAATATACCCGATCAAAAATAGAAATAAGATTGGATTTTATTTTAAACATTCATTTGATCGATTAAAGTTTCAAAGAGAGGAAAAGTTAGAATAAAATATGAAATATAATCAAATATCCATAGGATAAGACAATAGATGAAATTTATGAAGGATATATTATAAGATTCCTTCAATGAATAATATAAGAAATCCCAAAAAATTGAGATTGTAGAATAAATTCTTACCACTTTGGTAACATTAAAATTGAAACCCATTGAAAGTGTAAAATTGAATTGTAATAATAAATAATAAATATATATTCATGTTAAATAAATAAAATTTGTAGTATATAAAACTCATACAAGTAAATAGGTGCATAAAATAAAATATGTCTCAATGGAGTAAAAATTTAGATGAATTTCCTTATAAAGATCATAACATTGAAGAGAGATTTAATAAATGAAATGATTATTTTTAATAAATTTAAATAAAAATAAATAAATTGGAAACAAAATATAAAATAATCATAGGTAATTACAAATATAATATTGTCATAACATAGTCAATGAAGAAGCAATATAACCCAATGATAAGAAATTGAGTTAAGCAACCCCTTACCTCAGATTCAACATGTCTCATAAGTGATTTTAAACTAAAATATAATAAATTTAGATTTATTATAATTCTATAATATAACCATATTCATAATTATAATATCATATATGATCTAGTTATAACATTCCAATACACATTTATTAATAATTCTTTATTAAAATCATCATTTCCAGGTGTTAACTGTTTCGTTTTTATGTAAGTTTTGCTCTGGTGGTTTTGATCCTTGCACCTTGATCATGATTAAATCATATATTTTTTTAATAATGATATAAATTTCACACATATTAATTATATAAATATTTATAATAATCCATGAAATGTGGGCATGAAAAATGGGCCATATGCTTTGTGGAGGTGGTAGTCCGCACGTATGCATGAGCGACGTTATCATTTTTTAATGAGTAGAAGAATAAAAAAGGTAAATGATATATTATATTTATAGGAACATAATTATTTCATAAATATAATATATATTCAATATTTTCATATTTATAATCATCTAAGTAAAATGGTTATGAAAAATGAATTACACCGCTACGTGGAGACGGTAAGTTGTACGTACGCACCATCAATATTTTTTCTTTTTATAGGATTGAAAAGAGGAGAAATATGGTTTTACCATAATCATAATAAAATATAAATATATTTATGATATTGTATTCATTATTTTAGGATGGTTACAATATATTTATATGAAGTAAAAGAATAAATAAAATCTAAAGTACCCAGTTAAGAGTTATACCTCTTCATTGAGAAACCTCCTTTGCATTATAGCTTAATCCTTGAAAGGATAGTATTATGGAAAGAAGAGAATATATAGTACATGGGTAAGGAATATAAAAAGTTATTATGGTATGGATATTCTGATATATAAAGCTTATGAAGTGTGAAGAGAAGTGGATAGGTGGTATCCTTTTATAAGGGAGGGAAAGGACACACTTAGAATTCATTAAAAGATTAAATAAAATAAACATCATAATCATGTAAAGTGGAATAAATTCACACTAAATTAGAATATAATATGTTATTAGGTCAAAATAAATTCAAATAAGCACATTTGGAAAAGTTTGGGTTACATTTTAAGCTTTATCTACTAGTTAAACCATGTTCAACCCATTTATACCTTAACCGTGATTACTTAAATTTTACTATGACAACATAATTATATGACTAAAAATAGAAGTGTCCTTATAAATATTTTTGGAAATTATGATTCATAATTTGGAATAAATTTTATCAGATTAAATTTTTATGGGTGGAAGAAATTACTTTTAATATAAGAATGTAAAATGCATGAAAAACAATTTTTAGGAAATACCTGATCTAAGTGTAAAAATTATTTTACCTTGAAATAAAGTAATAATTTGATTTAATTTTTTTAGTTAAATAAAAATTAAATAAGGATTTTATAAATTTTTAGATTCAAATACCAAATGTAATCTTCCAAATATGCCTTTAAATTCAAATACCCAAAAATAGTTTTTAATTTGAATAAAATATAACTTACCTTCACAAAAGTCAAGCTTGGATTCAAAAATTCAGAATAATGTTTTAAAATAAATTATTTAAATATTTATACATATAATTGGTCTATAAACACCTATAAAATAATATAAATTAAATTGTTAGAGAAATTTTAAAATTTTACCACATGGTTTAACCTAATTTTACCTCTTTTAACGAGGTGATAAATATTTACTATGATTACTATTCATAATGAAAAAAATAATTTAACCTTATTAAATTATATTAATTATTATGATTCAAAAAATTAAATCCATTTTATCAAATTCAATTCATATAAGTGGAAACTTTTAATTTAAAATTAAACCAGCAAAACGCGATGAAAACAGTTTTCTATAAAAAATGACTTTTTAAGTATAAAAAGTTTTTATACAAAAATAAAAAATAATATTGATTAAAATTAAATTAATTGTATTATTAAGAATATTAATGAAGTAATTTTACTTTTAAATCATTTAAAAAAATAAAAAATTTCAAATGCTTGAAATAAAAATACAACTTTGAATGAAAATTGGTATTTTTTACTATTTATAAAAAAATAAAACTTTTTCAAAAAATTATCAAAAAATAATTATAAGATAATTTTTATATGATGATTTCAAAAAAATTATCCTTTTTATAAAATAAAATTTAAAAAAGTGGTATAAATTTATTATAATATTTTCTCATAAAACGCAATAAAAACCATTTTTGAAGAAAATGCATCATTAAAGCATAAAACGACTTTACTAAAAATTGAGTACTTATTTATTATACATAAAATAAAGAATTTTTATTATATAAAAAATTTATACATATTTTTTAAAAAAATGATTATTCCTATTCATATTTCCAATTTTAATGTCTAGGTTATAACGATATACTATATTATGGTTCATTTAGACTTAGGGTTGCATATATAAAAAACTATTAAAGAAATTAAATTTATTTGAAGATAAATATATCATAAAATATTGGGGTATTATATTATAAATCCCTTATTATATTTTTTCCCTTGAAATTATATCAATCCGATATAAACAACTATGGATACTTATGCCCCATCACATCCTCAGGTTCCCACGTAACTTCTTCAATTTTATGATTTCACCACAAAACTTTAACCAGGTCAGTGATATTTTTTCATAAATATTTCTCACTATGATCTAAAATCTCCATTATTTTTTCCTTATAAGATATATCTTGATCCATTTGTATGATCTTAGAGTTTAGTACATGTGAAGGATCAGGAATATACATCCTTGGGAGAGATATATATAACACATTGTGAACTTGAGATAGATTTGATGGAAGCACCAAGCGATAAGTTACCATCCTGATAAAATCAATAATTTCAAAGGGAACGATATATATAGGGAACATATTTCCTTTTTTTCCAAATATTATAACCTTATTGCAAAATGATATTCATAGAAAAAACTTGTCACCAACTTCAAATTCTAGATCTCACTAATGATTGTCAACATTACTTTTTATCAACTCCAAGCTGCCCTTATGTTCTCCTGGATGGATCTAAACTTATTTTTAATTTCCTTAGATAGATCATGTCCTAATAAATTTATTTCTCTAAATTTATCCCAACACATTTTAGTTTTTCACTTCTTACCATAGAGGTCTTCATAAGGATCCATCTGAATGCTAAAGTGAAATCTATTATTGTAAGAAAATTATACCAAAGGAAGGTGTTGATCCAAACCAAATTTAAAATCCATAAATCAAGATCTCAATATTTCTTTTAAAATTTTAATAGTCCTCTTAGACTGACCATATTTATGAGGATGATAAGAAGCACTAAAAATAAACTATATATCTAGAGCCCAGTGAATACTTCTCTAAAACTTTGAGGTAAACTTTAGATCTCGATCAGATACGATTGAGAGTGGTACTCCATGAAATCTAAAAAATTCCTTAATGTATAACTAAGTAAGATGAAAAAGAGATAAATATTCTCTAATAGAAATGAAGAATGAAGATTTTGTAAGGTGATCGACTATAACCCAAATAACATTATACTATTTAGATGTTTTGGGGAGTCCAATGATGAAATCCATGGTAATGTTTTCCCATTTCCATTCTAGTATGAGTAATTTTTATAACATCCTATAATACTTCTATATCTATATATTAACTTTCTAACACTTAGGGAATCAGGATACATACTTTGTAATATCCCTTTTCATGTTATCTCACCAAAAATACTCTTTTAGATCTCTATACATCTTTGTAATTCTAAGATGAATAGAGAATGATGAAATATGAGATTAATCCAATAAATACTTCTTCAAATATAGTGTTGATATAAAACATACTTATTTCCTAAACCTTATCATTCTATAATGATCATGTTTGAACTCAAGAACATTCCTCATCTTCATCTATAATTCCACATCTTCCTTTTATGAATTTTTATTCCTTTCATGGATGGATGGTTGACCATTCATCTAAGAAAGATAAGATATGTCCCATTTACTCAAGATTTAAAGATCCATATTCTGAAAATCTATGAATATTGGATAACTTTTAATCACAATCATAGAAAAAATAGAATGGTATTTCTAACTCAAAGCATCATCCACCTTGTTCGACTTCCCCGGGTGGTAATGTATTGAGTAGTCATAATATTTGATCAAATAAAACCATCATATATGGAACATATTTATCTATTTATATTTAAATATATACTTAAATATTTTATAATCATTATATATATATATATATCACACCTTTCACCATACAGATAATGTTTCCATATCTTCAATGCAAAAATTACCACTTCCAGCTCCAAATCACGTGTTGAGTAATTATGCTCATGAATTTTCAACTGGTGAGACATATTATATCACCATATCATTAATCTTGAGGAAACATCATAGTCTCTTATTTCATGCATCACCATATATCAAAAACCCTTATCCACTATAGGGTAGTATAAGAGAAGGCATACCGACCAACCTTCTCTTCAGTTATTTGAAATTCTCCTCACATTCATCTATCTAAAATAAATTTACCCCATTATTATTTAAATTATTGATTGGATTATATATTCATGATAAATATCTCATAAAGCATTAGAAGTTTCTATCCAACCAAATAAAATTATGAATCTCAGTTACTATGGTTGGTCTTTTCCATTTCTCAATAATCTTCATCTTTAAAGGGTCCACCGATATACCCTCACTTGAAATTATATAACCCAAGAATGAGACTTTTTATAGCCAAAATTCACACTTTTTAAACTCTCCATATATCTTTTCCTTCCTCAAATTTATCAGCACAATCGTATAATGTTATCCATGCTCTTCCTTTCTCTTCGAATATAATGAATGTCTTCTATAAAGACTACCAAAATCTAATCAAGGTAATATATAAAGACCCTATTCATTAAATCCATTAAGATAATAGGAGAATTGGTAAGTCCAAATTGAATTACTATAAATTTATAACGACCAAACCTTATACAAAAGGCTATCTTGAGTATATCCTCCTTCTTAAACCTTAGCCGATAATATACAGATTGAAGATCAATCTTGGAAAATATTAAGCTCCTTATAATTGATCAAATAGATCACCAATGTAGGGTAGGGGAAACTTATTCTTAATATAGAACTTACTAGGTTACTGATAATCCATGAAAATACACATTGGCCCATATTTATTCTTAACAAAAAGAACAGGTACACCCCATGGTGAAGCACTAGTCCAAATGAATCCCTTATCTAGATTCTATTTGAGTTGATTATTCAATTCATGCAACTCAATCAGGGACATTATATATGGATTCTTTGAAATAGGTGTAACACAAGGTATAAGTTCTATTGACTACTCAGATTTAAAATTTAGGGGTAGAATATACAAATCTTCTAGAAATACATTAACAAACTCCCATCAAATAATTATATCCTCTAAGTTGAGTTTCTCCCCAACCATCTGAGATAAATATCCCTCATGATTTGGTATTAAAATCCATATGATGAAAGTAATTTTCATTGGGAGTTCAGGTTCATCCTCCCACCAATATATTATCATATGTTAATTTAGAATATCAAATGTAACTTACCAAATCCAAGAATATATTTTTGAGTTACTTAATCCATTGTTCAACTACCAATGGTTCAACAATTCTATTAAAATAAGGAAGCTTTCACCACATGAAGTGATCCAACATAGATGAATTGTACTTTGTAACAAGATGTTTCTCCATACAGGAAGGGTTATTCATCATAACCTAAGTTAGTTTCCCTAATATAGAAATGATATACTTTGTTCCAATACTAGATGTATTGGTTTGTTTAATAGGAAAATCCGTATATTGAATACAAGTTTTGATCCCCTTTCTTTCATTAGGATCCATCACTATATAATGGAACACATTGAGTTATCTCATAATCATCATGAATATTGATCCATAAAATAAAAATTTGGTAAAATTTCTCAAATACTATATGGGATTATCATAATTATCAAGTTATATATATTCTTTTAAAATCTAATTCCCAAGGTTTTTACTAAAATTTCCCTAATACAACTATATAAACCCAAAATCTAGTAACCCAGAGATGATGTTTAATTTATTACATTGGTACAAGATAAAATAGATCTCACCATGCAGGATCGACCAGTTTAGAAGTCTTAGAAAACTAGAGACATACATGATTCCCATATTACATTGAAAATATAAAAAAAAATATTATAAGAAACATTATTACATCATTTATATTATTCATAATATCCTTCTTCATATCTTGGGGATAGGAAAAAAATAAATATTGAGATTAGATGCTCATTAAGGGTTATGTACAATGGAATATATCATGATTAAACAAGGCATAATAAATATGGAAAGGCAAATAATCGAAAACCCATATCATATAATCAATAACCTAAGCACAAAATGCATATATGGATAACTAAATTATCAATAAATGAAATAATTAATGTTGTATTTAATGGATCGTACATCATGATATCTTTACCATAAATTCCTTGTACTAAGAAAATTTAATCAATGAGTAGGTATACACCAAAAACCAATTTAATAAGTTTGGATAACTAGTTCATCTTATGATACCTATCGATGCATCGAGGGGCTATGTAATTCTGAGCCCCACTCGTCACTGCATGTATAATACATTACTCATATATTTAATGATCAATATAATTCATATATAATATTCTTATCAACAAATACCCATATTGAGTAAGGGTTATGGAATATCAAGATTTTATTAGTTAATCAAATAACTTTAATAGTAAAAAAACCATGTGTAGTAATGGTTTATGGTTTAATAAATAATAATATACATGATATAAATAATACATATATTTAATATAAATGTAACATCCAATGATAAATTTTTAGAAAAAAATTATTTTTTTTCCAGAGAAATTTAATGACCATGAAATAAATAAAGAGATGCGAGATGACCATCAATTCATCAGAAAATTAAATTTTATAATAAAATAAAGTCTTTTGGAGAATAAAATAAAATGTAAACGAAACATTAAAATAATATTTCATTAAATATTTTTATTTTTAAAACCATTGAAAACTTTTAGAAGAATATGAATAGTATAAAACAATTATGGTAGTGGGAAAATCCATTAACACTATATACATTAAAAATAAACCTTCCTTTTGACTTTTTGTAAATAAAGTAAAAAATAAACCTTTCAAAAAACATTAGAATGATTCCTTTAAAACCTTATAAAAATTAATGGATAACATAAAATTTCCTTAATAAATCAATTGATTAAACAAAAAGGACTTTTTTTAAAACTATTTTAAAAAACATGGATATGGAAGAAAAATATACCTGATCAAAAAAAAAAGAAATAAGATCATATTTTATTTTAAATATTTATTTTCTTAATTCAAGTGAAAAGGAGAGGAAAATTTGTAGATCAATAAGGACCTCCTTAAATATCCATAGGATAAGAAAATATATAGAGTATATTAATGATAGATTATAAGATTCCTTCAATGAAAAATATAAGCAATTACAAAAAAATGAGATTGTAAAATAAATTATTATCTATTTGGTAACTTTTAAATTATAACCCCTTAAAAGTTGTTTCTGAAGATTTCACAGTTGGGGCATACATCGTCGCAACGACACACACTTATTTCTCTATATTCCCACTTTTCAAAGGTGTATGATCTCTACCACCATGGTTGGTGATGTTGTCTCTTTGATTGAAACATGACGATGGGATGCTAGTTACTCCTTACATGTATTCCTCCTTGGATCTCATTTCTTAGTTCAGGTCTCCCTCATAGATTTGATTCATGTTTTTGAAACTCATTCTTGGTTCCATCTCAATGTGGGTGCTGGTTAATTATGCCGCTTCTATCTCAATAGGGTAGAAACCATCAATTGGAGTAGGTGGTAATGTCGGGCATGTCTGGATGTTGGGTGTGTTGGGAACTTGTAAAGTCTTCTCCTTATGAAGTTAGAGGCATCTCATACGAGGCATCTTAAGCACAGAACATGAGGTATCTCATGTCGGACATGAGGTAGTTGAAGCTAGAGGTGTATGTATTCAAAGGATTTTTACCCCATGCATCCCATGTTTATTTTATGGGGTAGAGATTTTGGGTCAGGTCATAAGTTTGACATCTTGTGGAGATAGATCTGGTCATAGGCTTAATGTCTTGTGGAGATGGATAGGTGGTTGAGTGTGTCCCCGGTGGGGGAGGGGGGGATTTCACACTTGGGATTTGGTGGAGTGTGTCACCCCAAGGAAGAATATTTCACACTTGGGTTTTGGTGGAGTGTGTCCCCACAAGGGGGATGATTTCACACTGGGATTTGGTGGAGTGTGTAACAAATGACCCATGTTACCCTCAAACCTAGCACCCAACCCATTTCGTCACATACCCGAAGGGCGTTCCCAATCCCCATGGGCTGGCGACAAGCACCAATAATTGAACAACAAACCGGAGGGAATGATTTCACCCAACCTGAAAAAAATACAAGGAATATATATATACATGAAGTAGAAAGAAATAATGGAAGACTAATAAACATATGCCCTAACTGTAAAAAAGAAAATGGTAACAAATGACTATAAAAGTATCCAAAACTTCAAGAGACAAACCCAACTACAAATTACTAAAACCAAACAGCTACTCCAAATGATGGAGTGGACGAACTCCCACCATCTCACCACTATCTACACAACCCATCTGACATGAAACCTTACCACCTCACTAAAATGCCTTGCCTTTCTCTGAAACAGAAGATATACAAAGGATTACACACTACCAAAGAGGTGCATACGGTGTGAGCTAATGGAATCAATAGGATCTCACCCAGGCATTCCATAATAATTATCTGTATAAAAATTCATATATTCTCAATTTAAATAAAACATGACATGATAAGCAATAAAGCAGTTTTATAGAAAACATGGTAAAAAATTTCTTTTTTATAATAGTTCTAAAACTAAAGTAGGCATATCAATTTCAAAGAAAATTTTCCATATCATCTTTCATAAGCATCAACATGAATATCAAGGTTAAAACAATCCATAACTAAGCAATACAAAACAATAGTAGAAGCACAAGAATCAAAATACCAAGGAATACAATAAGTCAGACATCAGACTACTCATACCCATAAATTTGTGAACATTACACTGTGGTACTTGAAGCCAATGATATGTACTCCAGGACTAGAGAGGCACCCCAGAAAGTGAAACCCCAACATCATATTCATACCTAGATCCAATAATCTACACTCTAGCACAAGAGGAACACCTCAAAAAGTGAACCCCCATAATGAATGATGGACTCAAGATAAACCCTCCACTTAAGGGTGTAATTTTGGCCCGGCGGCCCGAAAGCCCGAGTGGCCCGGCCTGGCGAAGCCCGCGTCAGGCCAAGATGGGCTCGGGCCATAGGTACAAAGAGTCGGGCCTCGACCTATCCAAGAAGGCCTGCGGGCGAGGCCGGGCCGAACCAAAAAAGCTCGGCCCATAGGCTCGCATGAAGCCCAACTTGTGCGAAGCCCGTCTGTAAAAAAATATAATGGGAAACTGCTGGTAGGGAGATTTGATACCCCTAATTCAAGCTTCCAAGGCTACGCCTGGACCAAATGGCCTAGGCGTTGTGCCTGTTATGTTATCACCAGCATGTATATATATATATATATCATTATATATTAACAAAAAATAATATATATATTATATATATAATAATGTATATGTATACATATAATTATTATTATATATAATTATAATGTGTGTGTGTGTATAATATATACAACGATATATAATTATATATATATATTATATATAAACAAAGTCATTAATAATATATTTCAATTAAGCGTGTCTTTTAAAAATCCACTAATAATATATATATATAAATGATTTAATATAATATATATATATAAACAAAGTTATTAATATATATATATATATACACACACACCAATGATTTAATATTATATATATATATATAATAACTTGTTGTATATTAAAAAAATAATAACACACTCACCTAATAATGTTCATGCACGTCCCTCAACCTCCTTATTTTTTTTAAGTATGTTTCAACTTGCATATATTATATATACTATACACATATAAATCTATTTAGAAAAAAAATTAACTCACCCACTGCGGCGCACCCCCAACCCCTAATTATTATTTTTATAATTTTCTCATGTTATATATATATAATAAATTATTATATATTAACAAAAAAAAAATAACACACTCACCCAATGATGTTCGCGCACACCCCCAACCTCATTAATTATTTTTAAATATGATGAAACTTGCATGTTATATATATGAATATATTGATATATAAACAAATATATTAATAATATATATCAATGATATGATAATATATATATATATATACACACAAAGCCATTAATAATATATATATATATATATAAAGCTATTAATAATATATATCAATTAAGTGCGGCTTTTAAAAATCCATTAATAATGTATATGTGTATATATATATATTTATATGTATGTATATATATATAAATTATTTAATATAATATATATATAAACAAAGTTATTATTAATAATATATATATATATATATATATATCAATGATTTAATATTATATATATAATAACTTATTGTATATTAACAAAAAAATAACACACTCACCTAATGATGTTCGTGCACATCCCCCAACCTCATTAATTTTTTTAAGTATATTACAACTTGCATATTTATATATAAATCTATTTAGAAAAAAAATTAACCCGCCCACTACGGTGCACCCCCCAACCCCTATTTATTATTTTTCACAATTTTCTCATATTATATATATATATATATATCAATCATTTAACATTATATATATATATATATAATAACTTATTATATATTAACAAAAAAAAATAACAACCCACTCAATAATGTCCGCACACCCCCAACCTCATTATTATTTTTTAAATTTTATGAAACTTGCATATATTATATATACTAAATATACATATATAAATCTATTTAGAAACAGATTAACTCACTCACTGCTGCGCACCCCACTAACTTATTATTATTTATTTCAACATAATATATATAAATTCACATATATAAATCTATTTAGAAAAAAAATAACATATTCACCCACTGTAAAATGTCAATAAAATAAAAAATAAACATTTTTACAAAAAATATATTTAACATTTAGTAAAAATACATATAAAAAACATGCATTTAAATAAATGTTTTAAATTAAACAAATGCTTAAAAATACTTTTCATAAATAAGTTAAAAAAATAAATGTAAATTTTTTTTTGAAAAAAAAGGTTTAAATAAAAATGTTTTAAACAAATTTTTAAAAAAAGTTTTTAAAACAAGCATTTAAATTATTTTTTTAAAACAAACACTTAAAAAATATTTTTACATTAAAATTTGAAAAAAAGTTAAATGTTTTAAAAAAGTAATTTTAAAAAGAATGCATTTAAAAAAAATTAAAAAACTTTTTAAATTAATCATTTAAAAAAAATGTAAAAAACTGTTTGAAAGAGATCTTAAAAAATAGTTTAAATAAAAGCGTTTAAATAAAAAAATTTAAAAATGCTTAAAAAATTATAAATAAGTTACAAAAAATAAATGTAAAAAATATTTTAAATAAATGTTAAAAATGTTTAAATAACAATGCTTTAAATTCACCCACTGCCGCGCACCCCCTAACCCGTCATTATGTTTTTTTACAATTGCACATAATATATTTAGATTCACAATATATAAATCTATTTAAACAAAAAAAAATAACATATCCACCCACTGTAAAATGTTAATAAAAAATAAAATAAAAAATTTTTACAAAAAAAAACGCATTTAAAAATAAATGAAAAAAACATTTTAAATAAATGTTAAAAAAATATTAAAAAAAAAGTTTTAAAAAAGTTTTAAAACAAACAATTATTTTGAAAATAATAAAAGCCCACCATGGCCAGAATTGAAAATTCTCGGCCCACCATGATGGTTTGGGCCAACCCAAGGTTGTGCTTGGGCCACCTCATGGGGTTGTTTGGGCTGGCCCGGCCCGACCCGAATAGTGGTCAGCGGCCCGATTTTTTGTAGGGCAGGCCCGACCTGAAATTACACCCTTACCTCCACCTAGTATCCAAGGTAACCCATGTGCTCATTTTCAAAATCATTTCAATGTTTCGAAAATCATTTCCAAACTATTTCACAAAACTATTTTCAATGCTTTGAAAATACCCCTTTTCTTTCCATTTATGAAAATCAAGGAAAACTACTTTTATTCAAAATATCTCCCCAACACACACAAGAAATCATGCCAATTACATACCAATTTATTTATAAACTAATTTATAAAGATGGAACAATACAATTTGTCAAACACAAGCTAGAGTTGGAACCACCTACCTCAAAATTCGGGTCACACTCACCCACAACAGGATCCACCAACAATAAAAACCTAACAACGTCAATGAAGGGACTAGAATCTAATACACACATATTTGGATTGATTCAATTGAGAAAGAGGGTCAGTGGAGAAGAGTAAATACCACATATATCCACAAGGAACACCCACTACACCACGACCAACAAAGGAATGACCTCTGGAATGAGATCGCACAATAGATCTTGGAAGAAGACAAGATGAAAAACCAATTTAGATCAAGAGATCCGATAACACAACCCAAGGGAACTACCATGATCTATGGAAATGAGGAAGCAGAAATAACTCTTACCCTAAGAAACATTCCACAACTGCAATGGAGATTGAACACCGAATAGATCGATCTATAAGGATAAGAGTCTCCCAAAATCACCTAGGAAAATTCCCTGGGTTGAGGAAAATGAATTCAAGAGAAAAGAAACAAGAGAAAACAATCACACATCTATTTTAAAACTATACTCAGGACATTACATGACATGTTACCCGGCTTCAAGACATGTAACCACCAAGGTCCCACATATTCCTGAAAACCCATTGCCTCTAATTAGAAATCTGTTATTTAAGACCTTCATTATGTGTGAATCATCTTCATGATGTGTAACCTTTCACAGCATGAAGCCTTTCATGACTTGTACCCAAAAACACTTACACGACGTGTAACCTAGTTACACGATGTGAAACCATCCTACAACCTGTAGAAAAAGCTAGTTAAATCCAAGAGTCCAAAAAACCTATGACTTCACCATTACAGGTATCCTACCAATTCCTTCTTGTCCATCTACAAATAATGTGAAAAGAAAAACCACAAAGAGGTTAAAGAAATACCTGATAGATCAGTAAATCCATGTTATAAACTCCCCATCGTAAAGACTTTCTATCCCTAGGAATTCATATGGAAGATGTAATCCTTGTAAAAAGATGATATCACTGATCCCTCATTAATAAATCATATTCCCAAGTCTCATGAGAATCATATTCTTGTTTCCATAAAACTTTGACCAACAAAATCAACTTCCCATGAAAGACTTTCACTTGAGATTCAATAATCTCAACTGGTTTCTCCAGAATAGAAACATTTGGCTCTAACTCAATTTCTTCCCAACTCAGAACATGAGTGGGATCAGGGTGATACTTCTTGAGCTGATACATATAGAAAAAATCATGAATACCCATCAACTGAACCAAAAATTCTAACCAATAAGCAACCTTTTTGAGTCACTCAGTGACCTCAAACGGTCTAACATATCTCATATCCAACTTTCCATGTTTTCCAAGTTGACGGTGACCCAACCGAGGAGAAACTTTCAAGAAAACCCAATCACCAATGGAAAACTCCAGAGGATGATGTCTCCAATCTGCATAAAATTTCTATCAACTTTGGGTTGTAATAAAACATTTATGTACATATTGAATCTTCTTAGACATCTCCTGAACCAAACTTGGTCCAACCAAAGCTACTTCGCCTACCTCAACCCAACAAAGAGGTGATTTGCATGGACGACCATACAAAACCTCAAAGGGATCCATTCTTATCGATGAATGATAAATTTTCTTGTAAAAAAACTCAACTAGTCCTAGATGGATATCCCATGATCCACTGAAATCAAGAACACAAGCACGAAGCATATCTTCTAGGATCTGAATTACTCACTCCATCTGAGCGTCTGTCTGTAAATGTTAAGTTATGCTCAACTTGACCTGAGTTCCCATTACCTATTGGAGACTCCAAGAGAACCTTGAGGTAAACCTAGTATCCCTATATGAAACAATGGTAGAAGGATTCCCATGTAACCTCTCAATCTTCTGCATGTATAGATTACCCAGATCTTCAGCCTTAGTGGTATCCTTGATCAAAATGAAATGAACAGACTTCATCAACAAAAAAAAACCCACCTAGATAGAGTTACTCCCTTAGTGATTCCATGGTAATCTAATAAAAAAACCCATGGAAACCTCATCTCATTTCCAGATCAACAACGAAAGAGGATGAAGAAAACCAGAGGGTTTCAAGTGCTCTGCTTTTATCCGTTGGCAGGTGTAACAACATGACACATAATCTGCAATGTCATGCTTTATACTCAGCCAACAGAATCATCATATCATGTCATAATAAATATTCACAGTTCTTGTATTAATGAACCATAAAGATATGTGATAATTAAATAAGAATAAACTCCTCACGGATGCTGAGACAACAACCCACTTCCCAAAATGGAGTATACCATCTGAAGAAAGAGACCAACTTGAAATAGTCTCACCACTATAAAGGATTTCTATAACTTTAATAAAATAATCATCCTGATGCTGAATCTATAAAATAGACTCCATGAGAGATGATGATAATTGAACACTAGTCAAAACCATACATAAAACTTCATCCTGAGTGTCCAAGTACAACTGAGAAAAAATCCCCATAAGATTTCAATCCTCATTCGATTCTATAATAGCCCATGATGGTAATTTCCTACTAAGAGTGTCTACAATGATGTTTCCCTTTCTTGGGGTGCAGGAAATATCAAATTCAAATGTATGAAGGTATTCTACCCATCGTCCTTTTCTAAGATTAAATTATTTTTGTGAAAATATATAGCTAAAACTCTTATGATCAGAGAAGACTATGAACCTTTCCCCAAAAATATAATTCTACCAATATTTAAGCACATGTATAACTACAACAATATTTAAATAGTGAGTGGGGTAATTCTTCTCATGCATCCACAGCTGAATAGAGCCGTAAGATACCATATGGTCATCCTACATAATCAAACATCTCAAACCAACACTAGAAGAATCAAAAAACACCACATATTCCTTATCAAGATTAGGTAAGATCAGAATAGGATCCACTGTCAGAAGTAATTTTAATTCATCTAAAGAAGACCAACACTTTACATCTCAGGTGAATTTCACCATTTTTCTGGTAAGAGCAGTCAAAGCAGATGCAATATTAGATAAATCCTTAATTAACCTTTGGTAGTATCCAGAAAGACCAAGGAATATCTGAATTTCAAATACATTATATGTTTCCTTCAATGATGAAACATTATTTACCTTCTCCGAATCAACTGATAAGCTATGTTCAAAAAAACTTTTACCTAAAAACTTCACTTCTTGAATCCAGAAACTACATTTAAAAAGTTTTCTGTAAAAATGATGACTTCTCATAATTTCCAAATCCAAACATAGATGGTGCTCATACTCATGCTCATATTTCAAATATACCAGAATATCATCCACAAACACTACCACAAAAGTGTCAAGATATTGGTGGAATATACGATTCATCAAAGCCATAAAAACTGAAAGAGAATTAGTAATACCAAAAGGCATTACAAGATATTCATAATGGCCATACCTTCTCCTAAAAACTATCTTTGGTATATAATACTCCCAAATCTGAGCTGATGATAACCTGAATGAAGATCAATCTTCAAGAACCACTTTTCCCCCTTTAACTGATCAAATAAATCATCCATATGGGGAAAATGATATTTTTTCTTAATCATTACCCGGTTCAACTTTTGATAGTCTACACACAACCTAAGTGAACCATCTGCCTTCTTGGAAAAGAGCATAGGGGAAACCCAAGATGAAACACTTGGGAAAACAAAACCTTTCTCCAATAGGCTTTCCAACTGAATATTGGGCTCTTTCAGCTTTGCCGGTGCCACGACAAGAAGGTATTCATATCGACTGTGTACCTAGCACAAAGTCAATCATAAACTATACCTCTCTATATGGAGGAAAATCGGAGAAGTCATATGGTAAAATATTAGAAAATACCTGAGCAACAATGGGAAGATAAAAAATAGACGAAATTTCATCAAGGTAAAATGCAACGACATACAAAAAACTCTCTAGATCTGGGTGTAAAGGCCATACATGAATTGATCTTGGGTCCCACTCCCCCTGAAACACATGAGAGCTCCCATCGACAATAATAAATGAAACACACCAATGATAACAATCAACCTTAGCTTGATGAACAAAGAGATAATCCATACTGATTATGAGGTCAAATAGATCCAGATCAAGAATGAGAAAACCTCATACCAAACCTGTATCGACTATCGTTAATGAACAGGAATGACACCGTAACCCCTACTCTTTCCTCTTACCAAGAGGTGTTGCTAAATTCATTATAAAGGGAATTATTTCTGTTAGAAGTTTAAGAACATTAAAAAAATGTGCAGATATAAATGAGTGGGAGACACCAATATCAAATAAAGTGATTACTATCGAAAATGCAATGAGGATAGTACCTCTCACTATCACCAGACCTACATTGAATTCTAATAGACACTCATCTAATACATGAAAGTGATTCACTCATGAGACCTATGACTAGAGCCCTATAGTCCATGAAGCTTCTGAATACACCGCAGTAGCCTTCAAAGCTGATGACACCTGACCATAAAGTGGGGTAGTCATAGCCTGTCAGAAACACTGTAAATGACTAACACGTCCACAATTGTTGCATGTATTCTTGGGAATAGGACAAAAAAGGTTGGTGTATCTGACCTTTCCACATAGATAAAAATTCATAGGAACACTACTAGTCATAGAAGATGGCGTGGAGGAGGCTCATTGTTGATACCCACCACCACCACTTCTATAATGATCCTGCCACTTCCTTTTTTCCCATGCATTCCACTGAAACCGCCACTAGATGGAAGATAAGGGTTGGGAAAACCAACCTTTCCTACCATATCCACCTCCTCCATCATATCTCTATCTAACATCTCTGCATATGTATAAAGTTTCAACATAAACACCTGCAATTTGATATCCAGTCATAAACGCTATAGGTATTTTTTAGCCTTAAACTAGTCATTCTTCACTACGTATGGAGAAAAATAGACAGGCTTAGTAAACTGGTTGGTGTATTCCAACACTGAACACTCTCCTTGTTTTAAATACATGAACTCCATAGAATTCACCAGAATCAGTGACTCTGGACAAAACTGCTGAAAGAATAGGGTTATGAAACCCTCCCAATCCAAGTCCACATGTTTATCTTCCTATACTATAGAATCACACTATCTCTTGTTGGAACCCTCAAGCCTAAATGTTGCACACTTCACCTTATTATTCTCAGGAATCTCTAGGAATTAAAATATTTGATCGATCTTATCCATTCAATCCTTCACCTCTTGAGGTTCAGTTGTTCCTTTAAAAGATGATGGTTTCTCGTATAAGAACTCACACGATCGATCTCTCTATACTCCAACTTCTAGATGTACCTCAACAACTGAGTTATAAACTCGTGGTACATCTTGATCGAAAACATGATCTACCCTTATGATAGTTTCAATGATATTATAATCTATAGGAAGATTCTCTTATGGAGTATCAACTTCACCTTCCTGAGGAACTCATGGAAGACATCTCGGAGGCATACTACTGCATATTGAAACATAATAACGACCAAAAAATAGAACAAATATTAGTTCAAAACAGAAAACACATAATAAAAAACTAAGATTTAAAACCAAACCCTACTCTCGAGACACATATCTTGTAAGAACCCGAATCCTCTTTTCAGGTATGTTTTTATTTTTCCTGTAGTTTTTGAGAAAAGAGGAGTTTCTGGAAATTTTTGAAGTACACGCCATATACTTTATGAGTACATGCCATGTACTCAGTTGCCGTGGGTAGCCATGTACTGGTCATGTAGCAGTCTTGCACACGGCCACGTGTGATGACCTGGAGGCCTCCTAAAGCAGAGTATGGAAACGGAGAGTGCACACTGTGTACTTAAAAAGTACATGATGTGTATTTTGTTTTTTTTCATTAAACACACCGAGGTCACGTCTGACGGAAAGAACCATGTCCTTCTCAACCAAGTTCGTCTGAGAGCGCCAAGCAGCCACAGATCTTTGATGAGCCCCCGATTGAGCGTCCATCCTCTGAATCAAACACCGAAAATTGCATTGGAATCGCATCAGTGATTCCTCTCTTCTCTTATACCACCATCCCTTGATTTCTCCTCTTTCGTGAGTTATCGTGGGTTGAATGTTTTATACATTTTTGTATATCTACAACGTTCTATGGTGATTCAAGGCTCGTGGTTCAAGTATATTGATCTCCCAACACCGAGGTTGGTGTTTTGTGCCTTTATGTTGAAAGTCTTTGAGTTTTACGTGCAAATTTTCCCAATACCCATGAATGGGGTATTGTGCGTTTACCGTTTTATCCCTATTGCTTGTCTTCTATGCTTGTATGCTTGATTAGAAGATATTTTATTCTGAATAGGGTGAATTTTTGTGCTTGGATGTGTTTCCCATGCATGTTTTTCCTATTTTGACCTTTGGGTCTAGTCGCCTGTTAGGCTGCTATTTACTTTCCCATGCCTAGTATTGTAGGATGGTGTGACTATTGTTCTGACATGATGTTATGTTGTATAATGCTAGCCAAGTAGTTCTTGAGGTTTACTTTGGCCGATACGTGATGCTATACTTGTTGATTTAAACAGGGCCGTGAGAACCTAGTGTAGTAGACCATAGTGAGAATGGATGTATGGGCTTCTCCAGAGTGTCCTTTATAATATTACAATGTGAGACCATAGGGGGAATTGACTTTGAGTGATTCCTCAGAGAGTATGTAGTTACTCGATGTGGGACACAGAGGGAATGTGACGTAAGTGCCTCCCTAGAGCGCCTTTAGTACCGATACAAGACTATAGGGGTAATTGACGGTGAGTGATTCCTCAGAGAGTCTATACTTCAGCTGAACCAGAGGGGTGAGACTATGTGTGCTGCCCAGAGGGTTTCTTTTACTTGTTAGGTAGGACCAGAGGGGTTAGACTGAGTGTGCTTCCTAGTGGGTTACCTGTTGTGTTTATTTCCTTGTTTAGTTGTTTCTTGACATTAAGATTGTGTATTGTTTATTATTGAGTAAATTTTTGTTTATTGTTTCCTGTACTTTTTCTTTCCATATACTCACTGACTGTTAGGAACATATCTTGTGGTGGTTGCCTACTGGGATTCGTCTCACACCATATTTGGACCATGATTTTGGGCCCAAACAGATTATATTGTTGCAGGTATAGAGAAGGGAAAGCACCCTTCCACCCCAGGTACTTGATTGCATTGGAGCCAGAGAGCATAGGAACAAGCTGAGGCTTACGATGCTAAGAAGTTTCTTATCTATTTTCCTTTTGTACTTTGGTTTAGTACTATATTCAACATTGTGACTAGTTTGACTACTTTCCTAGACATATATGTACCATGCATCATTATATACATATTCTCCAGTTGTTTCTTTATCAGTCTTCTGTTGTTACTGTTGTTTGGTATTATTACTGCTTCCACTATTGTATATCTGTTTACTTCTGTTGTGTACTCTGTCAATGAGGTCATAGTTTCATCACTATCACACACAAGGCCCTCGCTGCTAGTCGGCAGCCTCTGGCATTCGGCGAAATGTGCTTCAGGCCATGTGACCAACCGGGTATGGGGTGCCTCTGGGTGGCTTCCAGAACCAGGATGTTAAAAAGTGGTATCAAAGGAAATTCTTTTCTCTTGACTTACTATTTGGAGCCTATAGTCAGGGATAGGATGGAATAGGTACTTGGTAACAAGCTGTGCCTGGGAGTAGCTAACCCGTGTATAGGGAAAAGCCAATCTACCTCATTTATTGCAATTTTTTATGGTTTTCTATTTTACAGTTGATTTGATTTTCACCTTTAGGTGACTCACATGTATTGTGCTGTTATCAATGATATTATTGAGGTTCTATTTTTATCGCAACCCGATGGGATGAGGGTATGCCATCTCATGCATCATATAGGCACTTGCTAGAATTTACATGTCATGCATTCTTTCCATGCCATATAGGATGCATTAGAAATTTCATTTTATTATGAAAGATGTTGTGTAGAATATGCATGCTATTGTGATAGATGCCTTGATAAAAATACCTACTGTTTGATAGGGTATTGTTTTGTGTAAGGTTTTTCTTGAATGGACGCCAAACTTTGGTTATTGAGGTGTTATGGGCCCTCATGGACCATAATTTGGTGGATCATTTCCTTTTTTTATTTTTTATAGTAAGTAGAAGATGCCAAACTTTTATTCGTAGGGAGTATGGGCCCTCACAGATCAGAATTTGGCATCTTTAATGTTTGTTTTAGTGTTTTTTTGGGATCCGGAGTAGTTTCTGAGGCTTACTATCTAGAAAAACCCAGAATACATGCCATGTAGTTTTGAATACTCGGTATGTGTTCTTCTGTTCGGGAAGAAACTATTTTTCTTAAGTACACACTATGTACTTTATGTACATGTCGTGTAGTCTCTAACCGTGTCATAAGCCATGTGGGCAGAGACACGAGATGGGGAAAGTCTGGTGGGAACACACTGTGTATCCATCAAACATGCTATGTAGTGTTGACCCTGTGTCCGCTCGTGTAACTAACAACACAGACAGATAAACGTTAAGATATACATGCCATGCCTGGATTGAACACGCTGTGTAGTCTGACCCAGGTACCCGACCATGTCACGAACAACATGATTCAGTGTTATCCTTTCACGTACACTCCGTGTCCTTATGGAACACACCGTGTAGTGTAAGCTGTGTGTCAGGATGTGTCACTAACAACACGGGCCAGGTGAAGCTTTTCTAGTACATGCCGTGTCTACCTTGAACACGCCGTGTAGTCTTGTCTTAGGAGATACATGTAGTTTAACCGTGTAGAAGGACTCGGACATAGCAAGAGGATTTAAGTACACACCATGTGTTAAGACAACACGCTGTGTGTTTGGGTGTTACACAACCAGTTGTGGTAGGAGTACACACCCATGTAAATGACTTAAGGGAATATGCCGTGTAGGAATTGTACATGTCATGTAGTCATGTTTTGTAAAACTTGAATGTGTTCTTTCTCCTATTACCTTATTATGATTCTAGTTTTCATTCCTTGATAATCTTGTTCTAAGGTGTGCATTTGACCTTGCATATTCATGCCACCGAGACGTCCTCCGGTTGTACGCCAGTTGCCAGGCAGTGATCAGACACCGGACAGGGCCGATCAGGGACTCCCAGTGGATCCCCCAGTTGTGCCAGCCTTGGCACCATCCATTGTACCTGACATAGGTGCTAATGCACAATTCAGGGAGGGATTTTTGAGGATGATATAGACCTTTAATGGGGAACTGCCTCTTACTCTGTTGATGGATGATTTGACACGGGTCTTCCAGCAACAACATCCTCTTACTTTCTTAGGTGATGGAGGACCCCAGGCCGTGGAGTCATGGCTAGAAGCCATGATGATGATCTTTGAGCATCTGGAGATGCCTCTAGAGAGGAAGGTCAAGATCGCTACCTATATGCTTCAGGACTCCTCCAAGAGGTGGTGGGATGTGATCTCACAAGAGGGATTCCAGTAGGTTATGGTGTGGGAGTAGTTTCAGCGCGTCTTCTATGAATACTTTTATCTAGAGACCTTGAGGGATGATCGGACCTGAGAGTTTATGAGTTTGAAGTAGGGTACTATTTCTGTTATGGAGTATTCCTCCTACTTTACCAAGCTGCAGTGCTTCATGCCTATTTCAGAATGTGATCATTTATTCATGGAGAGGAAGTTTGAGGATGGTATGAGGTACGACATTAGATCGCAGATGAACATATTTCGGTTGACTTCTGTCACTTCTATCGTCAACCAGGCGCTAATCACAGAGCGCAATTTGAAGGATTCCGGAGTTGTGAGCCGGGGTGGCTCAACATATGGAGTTAGCATCCCTCCTACTGACAGTAGAAAGTGCCACATGGAGTCTTCACATGGTGATCCAAGGAGGAGAGAGACGCCTTCAGGTAGCCAGGTGGTATGCTACCAATGTGGAAGGGCTGGACATACGAGGCCACAATGCCAGAGAGACCTAGTAGAGTATTGATCTTGTAGAAATATGGGTCATCTTCAGTGATTCTATCTGATCTTCTCACCACCAGCTGGTGATAGGAGTTATTCTATGACTTTGTATTCAGGGGAAGCACCAACAGTTTCTCACCAGTCAGGGAACTGAAGTTCTTCCGGCCGTTCAGGCGGAGGTGGAGGCCATGACCGTGGTGGTCAGTCACCAGTATTTTAGCAACAACAAAGTGGATCATCTCAAAGTTTTCAGGCAGAGTCACAGGGTTGTGGAGCAGGCCAGACCTTTGTAGTGGAGTAGACCCAGCAGGAGCAGGATCCCAGACCTTCTACAGTTCGAGGTACGATCCTAGTTGCTGCAGTTTTATCTTCATATCCTTTCGATACAGGGTCTTCCCATAGCTTTGTATCTGTTGCTATTATGGAGAGCCTTGGGCTCTGTATATTTTCCTCTACTGATATTTTGATGCTAGACACTCCGTTGGGGACTAGAACGACTAGTGTACGTCAGTGCAGGGAGTTCCCTCTAGAGGTTGGTGGGTGTCACTTCCTATGAGACCTCTATGTCCTAGATATGACAGGCCCTGATGTCATTCTCAGAATGGATTGTTTAGTTCCTTTCCAGTTAGTTGTCGATTGTTATCGCCGAAGGGTGAGTTTCATATCACCAGAGGGTGGATCTTTTCTTTATAAGGGTGAGTGGAATGTCCAGGCAAGTAGAGCAGGTTCAGAGCATCATGGGTTGGGAGGAGTCACATCCCAGATTTCTATTCTATATCTGGATGATCAAGGGGCTTCACAGTTAGACTTTCCTCCAGTGGTGGACCGTTTCAGAGATGTCTTTCTAGAGGACTTTTCAAGTTTGAATCCGGAGCGTGAGGTGGAATTTTCGATTGAGCTTGTTCTAGGAGCGGCACCGGTGTCCATTCCTCCTTATAGGATGGCTACACCAGAGTTGTAGGAGCTCAAGAAGTAGTTGGAGGAGTTGTAGGAAAAGGGTTTCATTCAACCCAGCACTTCTCCTTGGGGTTTTCCTATCCTGTTTTCAAAAAAGGTAGACGGTACTCTCAAGATTTGCGTGGATTTTCAGAAGTTGAACCAGTTGACGGTCAAGAACTGATACCCCTTACTGAGGATTGATGATCTCTTTGATCAGCTTCAAGGATACCGGGTGTTCTCTAAGATTGACTTGAGGTCTGGTTACCATTAGTTGTGCGTTAGACCATTAGATATACCTCTTAAAGCCTTCCGAAGCAGGTATGGTCTATACGAGTATATGGTTATGTTGTTCGGTCTCATGAATGTGCCAATAGTTTTCATGGAACTGATGAACCGAGTGTTCTATCCATACTTGGATTCCTTCATGGTGGTCTTTGTTGATGATATCTTGATGTACTCTCACACTCGACACGACCATTCTACCCATATTGAGATTTTTTTGAGTACACTGAGAGAGCAGCAGTTATATGCTAAGCTCTCAAAATTTCACTTTTATATGGATCAAATTCACTTCTTGGGTCATGTTATCTCAGAGACATGAGTGTCAGTAAACCTAGAGAATGTGAGATCAGTAGTTTCCTAGGGGAATTCAAAGAACTTCTTTGAGGTGTGGAGCTTTCTAGGGATGGCTAGATACTACAAACATTTTATATAGTAATTTTCATGCTTAGCAGCACCGCTGACAGGTTTGACTAATAAGGGTGCAAAGTTCTTGTGGTTAGATTCTTATGAGTCATCATTTCAGTAGCTGAAGGGGAGGTTGACTTCATCACCAATACTAGTATTTCCTGAGCTGGGAAAGAGCTATATTGTTTATTGTGATGCTTCAGGTATCGGGATGGGAGCTGTGCTTATGCAGGGAGATGAAGTCATTGCGTATGGGTCTCAGCAGTTGAGGCCACATGAAAGGAATTACTCAACACACGATCTGGAGTTGGCAGCTATTGTTCATGCCTTACGCTGTTGGAGACATTACCTTCTAGGAGATCATTTTGTGGTTTTAACCAACCACAAGAGTCTCAATTACATATTCACTCAACATGATTTGAATTTGAGACAACAAAGGTGGGTTGAGTACCTTCAGTCTTTTGACTTTGAGCTTGCCTACATGCTGGGGAAAGGAAACACAGTGGCTGATGTGTTGAGAAGGAGGACTCAGATACAGGCAGTTCAGGAGGCCAGTAGTGAGTGGCAACTTATGACTCTGTTCTCAGAGATGCATTTGGAGGTGCACAATAGACAAGGCCAGACCTTTCTTTCTTCTTTATCTATTACCTCTACCCTTCTTGATCAAGTACGAATGATGCAACTATCATATTCTGAAGGCCTAGTCCTGAGGGAAAGTGTGTTAGGAGAGGACCCTATTCCTAGATGGACCATAGGTGAGGATGAGATCTTGGGTTTCCAGGGACGCGTATGGGTGCTAGAATATATACGCAAAGAGATGATGCAGGATTTTTATTCCTTAGTTTGGGAAGTTCATCCTGGTGTCACAAAAAATGTATCGTGATCTACACCATTAGTATTGGTGGCCAGGTATGAAGAGGTATGTTGTTGGTTTTATCATGAGGTGTTCCACTTGTCAGCAGGTGAAGGCGGAGCATCAGTGACTAGAAGGGCTTCTACAGCAGTTACCCATTCCTGAGTGGAAGTGGAACGACGTCACGATGGATTTTGTGATAGGGTTGCCAAGGTCGTCTCGTGGGAATGATGCAGTATGGGTTGTCATTGATAGACTTACGAAGGTCACTCAATTCTTGCTGATCAAGGAGACCTTCAGTGTTGATGAGCTAGGATAGTTGTACATCCAAGAGATTGTGCACTTACATGGAGTTCCATACTCCATTGTTTCAGATAGAGATGCTCGTTTTAATTCTTGGATATGGAAGGGGATTCATAAGGCTTTGGGTGCACATGTACTTTTGAGTACAACTTACCACCCCTAGACAGATAGTCCGAGCATACGATTCAGGTGCTTAAGGACATGCTCCAAGCATTCATCCTAGATTTTAGAGGTTCTTGGGAGAAGCATATATCTCTTGTAGAGTTTTCCTACAACAATAGTTTTCAAGAAACTATTCAGATAGCACCTTATGAGGATTTGTATGGTAGGCCATACCGATCTCCCTTATGTTGGCTGGAGGCAGGAGAGGTAGCTTTGCTGGGACCTTGTCTTGTTTAGGAGACCACAAAACAGATAGAGTTGATTCAGAAGAGGATGAATTCTGCACAATCTCATCAGAAGTCTTATGCTGATCAACAAAGATGACCTCTGGAGTTCGAGGTTGGGGATCAGGTTTTTCTATGTGACACACTGAGGTTGGGACACAAAAGGATTAGGAGACAGGGTAAGATTTCACCAAGTTAAGTCGGGCCATTTTAGGTGTTGGAGAGATTTGGGCCGGTGGCCTATCGGTTACAGTTACCTCAAAGGTACTGGGCTATGCACAACGTTTTCCATGTTTCTCAGCTTCAAAGTTACTTTTCAGACCTATCTCATGTTTTCCAAGCATAGGAGGTTGATTTGGAAGTGGAAACATCTTTAGAGAATAATCCTATTCGGATTGTTGATCGAAGTATGAAGGTTCTCCATGGCCAGTCTATTCCTCTGGTATGGGTGCTATGACAGTACAGACGAGTACATGACAAGACTTGGGAGAGGGAGGTTGATGTACGATCGCAGTGGCCAGAGCTATTCGGGGGTTTCTTCTTCTACGCCACCTTGCTAGGAAAATTTGGGGATGAATTTATTTAAGGGGGGAAGTTTGTAAGAACCCAGATCCTCTTTTCAGGTATGTTTTTCTTTTTCCAAGAGTTTTTGAGAAAAGAGGAGTTTCTGGAAATTTTTGAAGTACACACTGTGTACTTTATGAGTACACTCCGTGTACTCGGTTTCCATGGGTAGCTGTTTGCTGGCCGTGTAGTGGCCTTGCACATAACCATGTGTGATGACCTGGAGGCTGCCTAAAGTGGAGTATGGAAATGGCAAGTACACTTTGTGTACTTCAAAAATACATGCCGTGTATTTTGTTTTTTTCATTAAACGCACCGGGGTCTCCTATTAGGCTGCTATTTACTTTCCCATGCCTAGTATTGTAGGATAGTGTGACTATTGTTCTGACATGCTGTTATACTGTAGAATGCTAGCCAAGTAGTTCTTGAGGTTTACTTTGGCTGATACGTGATTCTATACTTGTTGATTTACACAGGGCCGTGAGAACCTAGTGTATTATACCATAGGAAGAATGGACGTAGGGGATTCTCCAGAGTGTCTTTTATAATATTATGATGTGAGACCACAGGGGGAATTGACGTTGAGTGCTTCCTCAGAGAGTATGTAGTTCCTCGACATGGGACACATAGGGAATGTGATGTAAGTGCTTCCCTAGAGTTCCTTTAGTACCGATACGAGACTATAGGGGGAATTGACAGTGAGTGATTCCTCAGAGAGTCTATACATTAGCTGAACCAGAGGGGTGAGACTGTGTGTGATACCCAGAGGGTTTCATGTACTTGTTAGGTAGGACCAGAGGGGTTAGACTGAGTGTGCTTCCCAGAGGGTTACCTGTTGTGTTTATCTGCTTGTTTAGTTATTGCTTGATATTGAGACTGTGGATTGTTTATTGTTGAGTACCTTCCAATTTATTGTTTCCTGTACTTTTACCTGCCATATACTCACTGACTGTTAGACACAGATCTTGTGGTGGTTTCCCACTGGGATTCATCTCACACCCTGTTTGGGCCATGCTTTTGGGCCAAAAAGATTATATTGTTTCAGGTATAGATAAGGGCAAGCGCCCTTCTACCTCAGGTACTTGATTGCATTGGAGTTGGAGAGCATGGGACCAAGTTGAGGCTTGTGATGCTGAGGAGTTGCTTATCTGTTTTCCTTTTGTACTTTGGTTTAGTACTTTATTTAGCATTGTGACTGGTTTGGCTACTTTTCTAGACATATATGTACCATGCATCATTATATATATATGCTCCAGTTGTTTCTTTATCAGTCTTACGATGTTACTGTTTTTTGGTATTATTACCGCTTCCGATATTGTATATCTGTTTACTTCCGCTGTGTAATCTTCCAATGAGGGAATAGTTTCCCCACTATCACACCCAAGGCCCTCGCTGCTAGTCGACATCCTATGGAATTCGGGGAAATGCGCTTGAGGCCATGTGACCAACTGGGTACGGGGTGCCTATAGGTGGCTTCCAGAACCGGGATGTTACATATCCTAACTTCCCATGGAAACTTGAGTCTCGTTATGATAAGAACTAGCCATGAACTCATTGAAATATACCTCTCAAGTCCCAAAAATCCTATCTCTAGTCTAACAGATGTCCCAAGATAAGGACTCTTGAGGAAAACCTTCCTTTGATACCAAATTGTAATGAACAACCCAGGTTACCCTCAAACCTAGCACCCAACCTATTTCATCACATACTTGAAGGGAATTCTCAATCCCCATGGGCTGGAAACAAGCACCTGGGCATTAAAAAATGAAATAGAGGGAATGATTTCTCCCAACCTGAACAAAACACAAGTCATATATATACACGAAGCAGAAAGAAACAATGGGATACTAAAAAATATATTCCATAACTGTAAAAAATATAGTGGAAACAAATGACTATAAAAGTAGCCAAATCTCTAAGAGAAAAGTCCAACTGTAAAGGACTAAAACCAAACAGCTACTCTAAATTATGGAGTAGATGAACTCCCACCAACTCACCACTAGCTACCCAACCCAGCTAACATGAAACATCACCACCTCAATAGGGCACCTTCACTTTCCCTAAAATGGAAGACATACAAAGGTCTACACACCACCGAAGAGTTGCATGGGATGTGAGATAACATGCTCAATAGGATCTCACCCAGGTGTTCCATAGAAAGTCTCTATATAAAAATTCATGTATTACCAATTTAAATAAAACATGGCATGATAGTTAGTAAATTAGTTTTATAGAAAACATGGTAAAAATTTCCCTTTTTATAATAGTTCTAAAACAAAAGCAATTATATCAATTTCAAAGAAATTTTTCCATATCATCTTTTATAAGCATCAACATGAATATCAAGGCTAAAATAGTCCAAAACCAAGAAATACAAAACAATAATATCATCATAGGCATCATAATACCAAGGAATACAATGGATTAGGAAGTAGACTACTCATACCCATAAATTTATAAACAGTTCACTATAGTACCTGCAGCCAATGATCTACACTCCCGGACTAGGGAGACACCCTAGAAAGTGAAACCCCAACATCATATCAATATCTAGAGCCAATAATCTACACTCCAGGACAATAAAAACACCCTAGAAAGTGAACCCCCATAATGGACGATGGACTAAATCTAAACCCTCCACCTAGTATCCAAGGTAACCCATGTGATCACTTTCAAAATCATTTCAATGTTTCAAAAATCATTTCAAAACCATTTCACAAAACCATTTTCAATGCTTTGAAAATACCCCTTTTCTTTCCATTTATCAAAAACCAATGAAAACCACTTTTATTCAAAATATATTCCCAAAACACATAAGAAATCATGCCAATTTTATACAAATTTATTTATAAACCAATTTATAAGAATGGAATAATACAATTTATCAAACACAGGCTAGAGACGGAACCACCTACCTCGAAACTTGGGTCGCACACACCCGTAACGGGATCCACCAACAAATAAAACCCAATGATGTCAATGAAGGCCATAGAATCCAATCCAAACATTTTAGGATTTCTTAAATTGAGAAATAGGGTCAAAGAAGAAGAGGAAATACCACATACCTTGACAACGAACACCTGTCACACCACGACCAACAAAGGAACGACCTCCAGAACGAGATTTCACAATGGATCTTGGAAGAAGGAAAAAAGAAACACCAATTTAGAACAATAGATCTAATAACACAACCTAAGGGTGATACCACGATCTATGGCAATGAAGAAGTATAAAGATCTCTTACCCAGAGAAAAGCACCACAACCACAATAGAGATTAAATGCTAAACATATCGATCTATAAAGAGAGGAGTCTCCCAAAATAACCAGGTAAAATGCCTTGGGTAAAGGGTGTTTAATTCTAGAGAAAAGAAACAAGAGAAAATGGCCACACACCTATTTTTAAACATCATGCGGGACATTACATGATGTGTAACCTGGATTCACGATGTGTAACCACCAAGGTTGCACATACACTGGAAAACCCATCGCCTCAGATTAAAAATATGTTATTTAAAACATTCATGATGTATAACTCCCATTCATTATGTATAACCTTTTACAACATGAATCCTTTTATGACTTGTACCCAACAACACTTACACAACATGTAACCTAGTTATATGGTGTAAAACCATCCTACAGCCTGTAGAAAATCCTAGTTAAATCCAAGAGTCCAAAAAACTTGTGACTTAACCATTACAACTATCCTCCCAATTCCTTTTTGGCCCTCTATAGACAACGAGAAAAGGAAAGCCACAAAGAGGTTAAATACATAACTTATATATTGGTAACGAGATGTTACAGAGTGTGTCCCCTTAAGGGGGATGATTTCACACCAGGATTTGATGGAGTGTATCCCACCAAGAGTGATGATTTCAAACTTGGATTTTATGGAGTGTGTCCCCCCAAGGAGGATTATTTCACACTAGGATTTGATGGAGTGTTTCCCCCTAAGTGGGATGATTTCACACTTGTATTTGATAGAGTGTTTACTGCAAAGGGGGATGATTTCACATTGGGATTTGATGGATTGTGTCTCCCCTAAGGGGGATGATTGTAAATATTGAACCTTAGGGAGGTGTCATATGTACTATGTTTAAGATATAGGGATCAAAACCCATTTAGTTAACTGCTGTAGTTTGAGTTTGTGTGATTGGACCAATCCTTGTAGTTTAACATGATGTAGTAAGGAAGCCTGTGTCATGGAAGGAGCGTTAATGAGGGATGGTGTTGGGATTAAGCATTGGAGTTACCTAGGTGCCACGGTAGAGAAATAATGTTGTTAATGGGGCTTATTCATGGTATATTCCCAGGTTCCATTATGGATAAGTAATGTTGTGAATGTGGATTACATGTGGGAGCTGCCCAGGTAGTGCTATGAAGAAGAAATGTTGCAAATCGGGCTTACGCATGGGAGCTTCCTGGGTGTTACTAGGGGAAAGCAATGGTATGATTATGGATTGTGTATGGGAGATGCTTGGTTGCTTTTAGAAGTAGAAATGGTAGTATTTTCTCATACTTATCACATGAGTCATATAGTTCTTATTGCATGAGGCATACTGTGATTATTATATAAGTAATCCCATGTTTTTTTCATAGGGTAAGACCACAATTTAATGTCATGTGAAAGGATGTGGGGTGAGGGGATTATGAATTGAGCTTCTAGTACTTTATTCCTCATGTTTGGTCAAGAGGGATTCCCATGCCCTTGGCATAGGTTAAGGTTAAAGTTTAATGTCATGTGAAAGGAAGCGGTGTGTAGGGCTTATGCATTGAGTTTCCCGTCCTTTCTTCCTCATGTAGGTTCATGAGGTAATCTCAACCCACTAATGGGTTGGAGGAATATGGTTGAGGATTACACTTGAGTAGGAGGCCCATAGGAGTTATTTAGTGGTCATATCATGATTATTACATGAGGAATCTTACGCTTGACACATAATTCATCTCATTATTTTTACAAGAGGCATCCTATTCTCATCAGATAGAGTATACTATAGTTTAAAGTCATGAAATAAGGACTAAGGGGGTTGAATCATGATCATGGAATGAGGAATATTATTCTTAATGCATAAGTCATCTCATGTTTGTCACAGGAGGAATACCATATTGGTCAGGATGTGGTGTCTGAGGCTTATTCATTGAGCTTCCCATACTTTCTTCCTCATGTCAGTTCATGAGGGAATCTCGACCCACTGATGTGTTGAAGGAATATTATTGGGGCTTACACATGAGTAGGAGGCCTATGGGGGATTCTTGGGAGAAGCATGGATACATGTGGGGATTACACTATAGGGTTTCTTATTCATCTTTCTTAGGTTGGGTAATGAGGTCATATTGACTTGTTGATGGTTTGAGGGATATGATTGGGTATTACAATTGAGGAGGGCCATGGGGGTACTTGGGATAAGTATGGATACATGTAAGTCTTACACTCTAGGGATGTCCATTCATCTTCCTCATGTCAGTTCATAAGGGTATCTTGTCTTTCTTATGGGTCAAGGGATATGATTGGAGTTTAAAACTGAGGAGGAGGACCATGGGGGATGCTTGAGAGAAGTAGGGATACATATAGGGATTTCCCCCTAGGACATCCCATTCATCATCCTCATGCCGGGTCATGTGAAAATCTTATCTCGTTGATGGGTTGAGGGATATGATTGGGGCTTACACTTGAGGAGGAGTCCCATGGGTGCTTCTTGGGAGAAATAAGGATACATATGGGAATTACACTCTAGGTATCCCCATTCATCTTCCTCATGTCATGTAATGAGGGAATCTAGACTTTCTGATGGGATGAGGGATTTGATTGGGGCTTACATCCGAGGAGGAGGCCCATGGGGGTTAGTTGGGAGAAGTAGGGATACATGTAGGGCTTGAACTCTAGGGATTCATTTTTTATCTTCCTCATGTTGGGTCATGATGTAATATCAAATAATTGATGTGTAAAGGGGTATGATTGGGGATTACACCTGAGGAGGAGGAACATGTGGGATGATTGGGAGTAGCATGGATATATATGGGGCTTTAACTATGGGGATTCATGTTTATCTTCCTTGTGTTGGGTCATGGGGGAATCTTGGATCACTAATGGGTCAAGGGATATGATTGGGTATTACACCTAAGGAGGAGGCCCATGGTGTATGTTTGGTGGTCATATCATGTCCATTACATGAGGCATCTTATTCTAGACACATAAGGCATCTCATTTTTTTCATAGGAGTCATCATATTATCACCTTATAGGGTATATTATAGTTTAAAGTCATGTAGTGAGGACCAAGGGGGTTATATCATGATCATGGAATGAGTAATCTTATGCTTGACACATAAGGTATCTCATATGTGTCATAGGAGGCATCCTATGTTTATCAAATATGGTGTACTATAATTTAACATCATTTAGTGAGGACTACTAGGTGAAAGATTCCTAGAAATGGATGGTGTGAGACTTATGCAAGAGCATCAATTTTTGGTTTGACCCAACACAAGAGTCTTGTGATGAGGTTTCAAGAGTTTCTTGAGGAGTTTTTTGACTCAATGTACTTCGGGAATCCAAGAGGAGAATCTCAACTCATGGTGTGGTAAAGGGACCAAGAGGAGTAGGCTGACTCAAGGTCCTTCATGGAGTGTAAAGGAGTATCTCGACTCATGATATTAAATGGGGTGGACGTTAGGGATGTATAAGGGTGAAACCCAAAATTTCCTCGACTTTACCCAAAAATATCATGGTGCGACTTTCCATTTTTCATAGAGGTCAGTTCTGGGCTGTGGTTCCAGAACCATGAAGGAAGGAGTTTATTGAAAGATAAGGGTTTCTTAAAGGTGTTAAACATTCACAAAAGTATGCTTAGTGAAAGGAGGGATCCAAATGGATATGGGAAACACTATTTCAAAAAACTTTGGAGTTTTGAAAAAATTGGAGTTTCACAAGGTATGAACATCTTACACGAACAATGTTCTACTTGGATAGAAGTTTTATGAAACATCCTCAAACACTAACTCATATATGGAAGGGCTCACATGATGGAATTCATGAAATATTACCCATGGGGAAATGAATTGTGAATTTGAAAAAATCTTTGGAGTTTCACAAATTGAGAGAGTGACGTCACAACTCGACATATCATCCACTTGATAATGACATGAGGGGGTATTTATAGGCTTAGTGGAGGAAAGGGACATTGTTTCATGAAATATATAGCCTTTATAAAATACTAATACTTTCATGTGGCTGGGGAATTTCACAAACTAGAGTTATACTATGCGAAGGTTACCATAAAAGCTCCGCACCACTGAAGACTTACAAGAAATGGAGCTCTAAAAACTTGACTTATGATGCATAGATTATACCACATAAATATTTACATGGCTAGGAATTAGAAAAATCAGTGTTCCAAAAATCTAACTTATACTACACGAAGATTACCATCACTCATGAAAGTTTTAGTTTATGACCAAAATTTTGTGAAATTATGTGCTTTATTATAGAATCACCATTTTTGGATGTTTTTGATCGTATGACTTCAAAAAACCATAAATTTTGATCTGTAAGTCCATTTGGGATCGATGCCTAGTTAAATTGAAGCCTTCGAAATGAAATATGCTCCTAGATAAAGTTTTTCAGCATTCAATCTATCATTAGCTATATTTTTTCAGTTCCAACAAAAGTGTAAAATTAAATTGAAACTTTAATCACCATGAATAAATAGATATTCATGTTAAATAAATAAAATTTGTAGTATATACACCACATAATAGTAAATAGGTGGATAATACCAAATATGTCTTAATGGAGTGTAAAATGAGATGAATTCACTTACAAAGATCGTAACATTGAAGTGAGAATTAATCAATGAATTGATTATGTGTAAAAAATTTAAATAAAAATAAATAAATTAGAAATAAAACATAAAATAATCATATGTAATTACACACATAATCTTGTAATAAAACAGTCAATAAAGAAGTAATATAACCCAATTATAATAAATTGAGTTAAAGAAACTTCTTACCTCAAGTTCGAATTTCCTTGAAAGTGATTTTAACTTATAGTGTAATAAATTTATATTTATTATAATTATATAATAGAACCATATACATAATTATAATATCATATATTATCAAATTATAACATTCTATTACCTTTTTATTATTAATTATTTATTAAAATCATCATTTCTAGGAATTATCTGTTTCATTTTTATGTAAGTTTTGGTTCGGTGGTTTTAGTCCTTTCATATTTCTCATGATTAAATCATATAAATAATTTTAATCATGATATAAATATCATATATATTCATTATATATATATTTTAAAAAATCCATGAAATGTGGACATGAAAAATGGATCACATCCCTTTGTGGAGGTGGTAGTCCACACGTACGAACGAACGACATTATCAATTTTTAATGAGTGGAAGAATGGAAATATAAATGATATATTATATCTATAGAATCATAATTGTTTTTTATAAATATCATATATATTAATCAATTCCATATTTTAATCATCCAATTAAAATGGTGATAAAAAACAAATTACACTGCTATGTGGAGATGGTAAGTTATACGTTCACATGAGCGATGTTTTCTCTTCCTATAGGATGAAAAATAGGTGTAAAATGGTTTTAAAATAATAATAATAAAATATAAATATATTTATGAAGATGAATTAATTATTTAAGGATTGGTAAAATATATTTATAGGAATTAAAATAAGAAATAAAATCAAAAGTACTCGGTTTAGAGTTATACCTCTTTATTGAGAAACCTCCTTTGGATTATACCTTAAGCCTTGAAAGGACAGTATTTGGAAATAAAAGAAGATCTAAGACATGGTTAAGGAATATAGGAAGGTATTATGGTAGGTATTGGCCAATATATAAGGCTCATGAAGTTTGGAGAGGAGAGGAGAGGTGGTATCCTTTTATAAGGGAGAGAAAGGATGCACTTGTAATTTCTCAAAATATTAAATAATATAAACATCATAATCCTATCAAGTGGAAACAAGGAACACCAAATTTGAAGATAAGATGTCATATGGTCAAAATAAACCCAAATAATCACATTTGGGAAAATTTTTGTTATATTTTAATCCTTATCTCCTTGTTAAACCACTTTAAACCCATTTTAACCTTAACCATGATGACTTAACTTTTACCATGATAACATAATTATACAAACAAAAATAAAAGTGGAATTATAAAAAAAATTATACACAAGGATTAAAAATTTGGATTCAATTTTATCATATTCAATTTATATTGTTTAAAGAATATTAATTTTAATATAAGAATGTAAGACACGTGAAAAGTAGTTTTTAGGAAATAACCTATTAAGCGTAAAAATCATTTTACCTTGAAATCAAGTAATAAGATGGTTT
The DNA here is from genome assembly GCA_963277665.1 of Viscum album. Lineage (NCBI taxonomy): Eukaryota > Viridiplantae > Streptophyta > Magnoliopsida > Santalales > Viscaceae > Viscum > Viscum album. The sequence continues at coordinate 1,917,035,705 of OY728155.1, forward strand.
CCATGATTTTTTTGGGTTAAATAATAAAAAAGGATTTTTTATAAACTTTTTAAGAAATCAAAAACTGAATTTAATCTTACAACCTTTCCATTAAATTCAAAGACCCATGAATAGTTTTAATTTGAATAAAATATAACTTATCTTCACAAAAGTCAAGCTTGAGTTCCCAAATTCAAAATAATGTTTTAAAATAAATTATTTAAATACTTAGACATATATTTGGTCAAAAATCATACATTAAATAGTATAAATTTAAATTTTAGAGAGTTTCTAATGATTTACCCCATGGTTTAAGCCAATGTTACCTTTTACTGTGACGAAAAATATTTATTATGGTAATTATTCATAATTACCAAAAATTAATTTTTAATTATTAAATTATATTAATTAAAATTATTCCTAATATTGAATCCATTTTATAAAATTTAATTAATTTAAATTCAAGAATTTAATATAAAATTAAACTAGAAAAATGTGATAAAAATCAATTTTCCAAAAAAACCACCTTCTTAAGTATAAAAAGTTTTTATATAAAAACCAAGAATAATATTTATTCTAATGAAATTAATTGGATTATTAATAATATAAATTAATTAATTTTAATTTTAAATTATTTTAAAAAAAATATAACTTTGAAAATTCTTGAAACAAAAAAACAATTTTCAATGAAAATCAGTATTTTCACTATTCATCGAAAAATAAAACTTTTCAAAAAATTCTCAAAAATTCATTCAAAGATAATTTTGATATAATGATTTAAAAAATGATATCATTTTTATCAAATAAAATTTATAAAATTATCAAAAATTAATTATAATATTTTCTCACAAAAAACAATAAAAACCTTTTTTTGAAGAAAATGTATTTTTGAAGCATAAAATTACTTTTCTAAAATAGATTACTAATTTATTATAAATTAATCAAAAAATTTTAAGTATATAAAATATTTATACATATTTTTTCATAATGTGGTTATTTCTATTCATATCACTAATTTTAACATGTAGGTCATAATATTGTACTATATTATGGTTCATTTAGACTTGAGGTTGTGTGTATCATAAGCTATTAAAGATATTATATTTATTTAAAGATAAATATATCATAAAATCTTGGGGGTGTTACAATAATCAACCCATGAATACAATAGGTAAGTGTTTATCCTTGTACCTGTGTTTGGTGTATCCCAAACTCTATAAAATCCCACCGATTCTTCCCGTTGTCATCATGAAAATTTACTATAAAGTGTAATAACAACAAGATAGTTTGATAAAAATTGAGAATCTTGTGTTGTTTTTGATGTGATCATTACTCACATCTTCTTCTACTTTCAATTGCACCGAGGACCTTCACTTTTTTATATACAAACTAAAATATACAATAGTCTTGTCTTCACAGTATCAATTAATGTCACTTCCTTTCTTACACTGACTGTAAGAATTATTATTCTTCTTCACTACATAATCATTTTTTTCAAAAAACATCTTCTTATTCTTCTTATTTATTTATTTTTCAACTTTAGTGAATAAATGTACTACACTGGATTTCTTCACTAGCTTTAGTAGATAGAAATTCTATAGCAGGTAGTAGTGTCAAGTGTCTCTTCTTCTTTTTCATTCAGTTATGAAAGTGTATTTCTCCAATAGATAGTCTCTTATTATTAAATCTATAGAAATATATTCTTTTTGGATAACTAGGTATCTCCACATATTTTCCATTTATAACTTAATTTTTCTTTTCATTTTTGCGTGTTTGTGTGTATCCTATTTTTAAAGCAATGAGAAACCTCTTCATCCTATATTCCTACTAGTAAGTATTTTGAATTTAAACTTTCACATTTCTAGGCATTTCAAATTCATTATGACTAATTTATGTAATATCCTATAAACTGAATGTAGATACTTTGACGGGCACCACTTCATTAGAATGTGTAATACTCCTTCTTCTTCTTTGTCCATGTTATAAATATTAATTTAATATGTACATTCATGCATATTGTATATTACAACAAAGATGATTGTGACTCTACCCTTTAACTTGTAAAACAAAATTAATACTCAATTAATCCAATTGAATAATTTTTCAATTATTTTTTGTATTTGGTTTGGATCATGGTCTAAGAACTAAGACTCACGATATATGCATCATTGATGAACTGTTCAAGCATCAAAAGATTGGGAACTTCCTACTTTGTTGCATTAAATCCCAACCCATCTTGCACTATATCCTGGTGAAAAATATTTGGCCGTTTTTCCACCAAAACACCAAGCACCATGGGAATGGTCCTTTTTAGTTTTCTATTTTGGATTGTAGTTCCACATGTTGACCATAGCCTCCTTTACCGTAGGCATAGGTCATACCATGTTAGCCTCCTTTGAATTGATAATATTTAACATAGAACAAAAACATCACAATTACTACCTCCCCACTACCTAGTGCATAAAATTTGTCCATTTTTCCTCAACATGATGAGTACCATGACATGCACCACGGTTAGGCTGTCCGTGTTGGCTTACACTTTCACTTTTCAACCATGGTCACTTTCACCATGGGTGTGGTTTATTAGCTCTATCAATTTTGGATAGGTGCACTAAAATTTTACCATGAGGACCAGTACAAGCATGTTCCCCTTATAGTTTCCCATTCTGGGCATACTTCTCTTTAGCACACCATATTCTATGGGCATGGTAGCACCTTTGCTTCTTCTCTATATTCACCATAACCAACTCAAAGTCTTGGGATTTTCTATGTTTGGAAATATTCACATCAACACACCCTCCACCATGGGAGTGGTATTCCTAGATTATCCCTCCTTTCTCCCAAGAGCCTTAATCACTTAACGAACCTTCTACCAACCATAGAAGCTCCTTACAACTTCATAAACGACTTGAATCATGATCAACCAATCATGATATATATCAATGAAGAATGTATTACTTGGAATCAACTGATTTATCTTCATCTAAACATCCATGTATGAAACTTATGCAAAATCATTCATCATAGAGATATTCATATAATCTCTATAGAACTTCAAATTTTTAAACCAATATTCTAATAATTAAGCACTAAATAACACCAAAATACTTAATATCACATTTTTCTTCAATCTTAGGATCTTTATCATTAATAATCAATACATCATAATTTCCAAGATTCTTCTTTACTTCAATTCCTTACTAGTATTATTCAACATATTTATATAAATGAATACTTCTTATTCAATGAAAATAATCAAAACACCTTAAAAATAAATAAAACACTCACAAAGTGGGATTAAAAAAATACCCCCTTTTTATTTATTTTCAATACCATCTTATAATGATATTTCAATATGTGTTAATCAAACATCCTTATCAACTAGTATTTCATTTTTCTCTCCCTTTCTCATTAATATTTTCATTGTACTTTCTATCCCCATTATTTAAAAGAAATAAAAAGTATTTGGTAAAGGGTATTAATTCATAATTAGAATAGTGTCATTAACTATTTCACTCTAAGTATACTGATCCATTCTCAATGTAGAAAACAAGTGAGTTTTATTTAGAAAAATAAGTTGTCCATAATCAATTGAACTTGATACTAATAAAAAATGAAACCAATTATAATCTATCCTCAAGATATTTTCAAACTATATTCATGATGAGATAATTGATAGATATTAATTGATATACATATTATCATAATATATTTCAATCCTAAATTTCCTGCATCACTTGAATACACAAATTAGAAGATTTCAAACATAGCAACATTTGATAATAGCCTTAGCACTTCTTCAAATACACATTTGATTATTGATTAAAATACACCCATTTATGTTTGAATATGATTTTTATTATCAATAATGATATATTATGATAACATAAATTTTTAATGACACCACCTTCAAGAAATTTTTAGAAAAATTCATATTTTTCATGTGGAATTTTTTTATCATTCTTTACTTATCCCCCCCCCCTCAAGGGAAACACTCCTAAACATCTTTACAATGGTGAATATCTTTAGGATTGGATATAAAGATGTTATAATATAGATAATACACCAAAATTTAATTCTTTATGTGTATTTATTTATCTTATAACTTGCACATCTTCATCAAGGATGATCTTTCTTTAATTAGTACTCTTGAGAATAGATGGATCACTCTAGGATGGTGATTTATTAAAATTTACTATCCAAAAATGACATCACTAACTATTTCTTAGGCCCCCCCTTATAACATGCTACATATTAAATTCCATTCACTGTAAGTATAAATAAAATACTCATGTGTTAAGGTAATAAGGTGGATCTTCTATGTTACTCAATGTGAATATCAAGGCTGATATGTTTATCTCAACCAAGTTTCTCCACCCTTCATGATTACACATATAACTTTCAAATATTATTTTAAATTTAATATCATGAATATACTAACTTATTCTATTTCACTGTGTGATATATTTATTCTCTCTTTTTCCATCAAATCATATGAATCTCCTGATGCAATATTTATTCTCTTCAAGGCTTCTTCTTATGTTGGTAGTGTGGTTAAACATACTTTGAAAATGTGTCTAGATTTATTTCATCTCCCACACATAAATTCTTCAAAGTATGGGTTTTAATTTGTTAACAACCTATATTTAAATTCATTATTTTCATATGGAATATTATTCTTTCATTTATCACTTTCTTTTTCTTGTGTTACTTTCATATTCCTTTCCTTTTCTAAATCTTCTATCCGAACAACAAATACGTTTCGAGGAATGTGAATATCTTGTTTGGGTTATCTATATGGAAATTTATGAGTGTTATTCTTCAAAAAATTCACTCTTGATGTTGCAATATCCCTAGTATTATTGGACTTTACTTGAATCTGACATTTTTTTATTGTTGTCCAAGGATGACATCTTCTGAAACTTCTTGGGCATAATCTATTTTGAAATATTATTAAAATTTCTACACAAGGATGGATATTCATTCTTCATCACCAATTATTTGTTTATTCTATTCAAATTTCCATTAGACACATGTTTTTAGAACATGAATCACTTTTTTGACCACCAACATTACAATAACCACAAAAATTTCCCTGTTTCTCAAACCTTTTTGAGGTAGAAAGGTCCTCATGAATCTATGGATGTTGATTCTTATACAGTTTATCCCCCCTATAATTGAACTTAATTTATGATTATGAAATGATTTTATTGTACCAAAAATCCTTTTCACAATTCCCAAATTGATTGCACCACCAACATTTCCTTAAAAACCTTATTTTTCTCTTCTTCAGTACATGTTGTCTAAAATTTTCAAATTTAGTATCATTTAGTTTTTAGGCCTTCTTCATCATTTTTTTAGCTTAAATTGGGGAAACATCATTTATAAATCTTATTCTATCCACCACATACATGTTGGTATCCTATTCTATATTTATCCTCATCCATATTTTTATATAATTTCTGTTTAAACCTGCACTTTTTATAGAAATAGATTTAAAAAAATCATTACATTGAGATATGGATGGTACCTCTTTATTTGAGGATACTTGAGAAAGATCATAAAAATATTTCATGATATTATTGTCATATAATAGAGGTATTTTGACATTAAAACCCTCTTTAGAGAAATGTGTGACATCATATATACACTTCTTTGATTGTGAAGACTCAATATGTGTTATTTCCAAATTGGCCAATTTGATTTCCAAATCTAGGAACTTCATATTGAGGGAATTATTGAAATCCTCATTAAATTTCATTATTTATTCATATTCTTTCTTTATTCTTACAACTTATTCATAATTAATTATACTCTTTTCTTGAATCAAAGTGCCAGGTTCCTTGATCTTCTTGTATTTAATATCCAATTTCTCATTCTTGACATCAATGATGCTTTTCATATTTTCTTCCAATGCATGTATCCCATTATCAAACTCTTTAGTGGTATCATCCTTTGCTTGGATTGTGTTGAGATACCCATCTTAAAATTTAGATCATTTCACTATAATCTCTTCATACTCATATTCTTTGTAAATAACTTTTTTTAGAGTTTAATTCAAGTAATAGATCTTTCTCTCAAAGCCTTCTCCAAGTTATTTTTCTCACCTTCAAGCTGAGTGATTTCTTCATGTTAACTTTAAAAATTCTCATAAATAATAGAATTTAATTAATTAGGAAATCTATGCATCATATCCTTTAATACATAAATTTAAATATCAACTAACATGTCATCTCTCTCATCAATTCTGGGATATTCTTCAAGACAGTTTTAGAAAGAATTGAAACATAAATTATGATCACTTGAATTCCTTGATACCTTTGAGTTATAGATGTTTTACATATCCTTAATGGTAAAACAAAAATTTATTCTCATTATAAGTTAAATTTTACTTCCTTGTTTATATAAATTGAAAATTTTTCCTCTTTTAATAAGAGGGACATCTTCCTATTCTTCTTTTTCTTTTTCTAGTTCATCAAAGTCTTGGTAGAAACTGAATTTTGATCTGAAATAGAAATAACTCCAAAATTTAACTTCATAATAATAACAAGAAATAAATTTAAAATATTTAAGAAAAAATTTAACCTGATAATCCAATAGATCCAACCTATCCCTACAATACCACTTGATTGGATGGATTGGGATATGTTATACACCAAGAGGGAGGTGAATCAATATAAGTTTCCAATTTATCACTTTTCAATGCCTTCATAATTTTAACCTTTTCATTATTAGGTGATTATCCTCTTATTTTATATCAATATCCTATTATTTTTTATTTCAATAAACACTGCTTAACACACACACATAAGAGACACAAATATTTACAAGGTTCACCTTTCAAAATAAAAATCTAGTCCTTGGTATGATTCAGGTTCCAACAAGATCATATGATCCAATAGTATCAATATGTGAATACAATATGTCAGGGTTTATACTTGTACCCATGTTTTTTTCATCCCACACTCCAAAACATCCCATTTATTCTTCATACTATCATATAAATATTTACTAAAAAAGTGTAATAATGACAAGAAAGTTAATAAAAATTGAGACTCCTGTCATGTTATTGATGTGATTCTTCATCACCTATTCTTTTAATTTCACTTTAAAAATAACATGGAAGTACCTTAACTAATTTTTGTAAGAAAAATGAAATGAACACTAATATTCTCTTCATAGAAACAAGTATTTTCACTTCCTTTTTAGCATAGATTGTAGGACTTATTCTTCTTATTCTTCCCTACACATTTTTTTTCAGAACACATCTTATTGTTATTATTTCTTCTTCAACTTTAGTGTATAAATTAACTACATTGGATATATTCACTATAACCGACACATAAACATTCTATAGTAAGTAGTAGTGTTAGGTATATCATTTTCTCTGTCATTAGGATATGAAAGTGTATTTCTATGATAAACACTCTCTTATCCTTCAACCTATAGAAAGATATTCATTTTGGATAATAAGGTAAGTCTACTTATTTTCCCTCTTTCACTTCATTTTTTATTTATTTTTCTTTATATATATATCCTCTTTGTATATAATAAATGGAACTTCTCTTCCTCCATTTCTTCTTGTTAGTATTTTTAATTTAAACTTCCATATTTTTGGGCATTTAAAATTCACTATAATTGATTTATGTAACTTCCTATAAACTTAACACAGATACTTTGGTAGGATCCACTTCATTATAAATTTTAGTACTCATTCTTATTTTTCCATGATATCAATGTGAATTTAATATACACATGAATGTATCCTATTAACAAACTTGATCATGACTCTATCCTTTAACTTGTAATGTGTAATTAATACCCAATTTATCCAATTGAGTAATATTGCAAGTACCATCGATCTATAGTTTAGATTATAGTCTAAAAACTAAGAATCATGATATATGAATAATTTAAGAAGCATTCAAGTATCAACAGATTGGGAACCTTGTTATTTTATATACCAAATCCCAATATGACTTTTACCACATTCTAGTGAAAAATATTTGGTTGTTTTCCCTCAAAAACATGGAGCACTATGGGAATGGTCTTCTATAATTGGTTGTTTTAGATTGAAGTTCCACCTATAGACCATGACCACCTTCACCATGACCATAGTCCATCCCATGTTAGAATCCTTTGAACTATGAATATTCAATGTGAAATAATGGAATCACCACAACTTCCTCACCACAACCTAGAAAAAAAACTCTAGCCATTTTTCCTCAAAACATCGCACACTATGGAATTCACTGCATTCAGGATGGCCGTGTTAGATTTCACTTTAACCATTTGACCATAGTTACTTTCAATATGGTAATGGTTTCCTAATTCTTCCTATTTTGGATAGTTATACTAAAATTCCACCATGGGACCACCATAGGCATGACCCCTTTCATGTTTCCCATTTTGGGCATACTCCTCTTCAAAATGATCTATACTATGGGCATGGAAACACATGGATTTGTTGTCTATCTTCACCATTACCAACTCTAGGACATGGCCTTTCTCCTATTTGGGAATATTCACATCAACACACCTTCCACTATGGGTGTGGTATTCTTGGATTTTCCCTGCTTTCTCCCAAGAGCCTTAATCACTTCATGAACCTTCTATCAACTATAGAATCTCCTTAAAACTTTTTAAATGTCTTGAATCATGATCAACTAATCATAATATATATTAGTGAAGAATATGTTACTTAGTATCGACTAATTTATATTTATCCAAACATATATGGATGAACCCTATGAAAAAACATTCATCATAGATATATTAAGATAATCGCCATGGAACTTCAAATATTCAAACTAATATTCTAATAATTAAGTACTAAATATCACCACAATAATTAGGATCCTCTTCTTCTATAACCTTATGATCTTTATCATTAATAATCAATACATAATAATTAACAATATTTTTATTCATTTAAATTCCTCACCAATCTTATTTAACATGTTTACACCAATGAATGCTTCTTATTCATTGGAAATCATCAACAATAATTGATAATAAATACAACAAACAAAAAGAGGTATTAAAAATTGTTAGTTTTATAAAATAATAAGGGAAATCAAAGAATATTGGTCAGTGAGAATAATGACCACCCAATAAATCATTTATAGTGCACACCGATGGATATGAAAAATAAGAATGAATCCTACAAAGGTAACTATGTAGTGATTATCAAGGAAAAATTCTGTAGAAAATAATTGTGTGATAAAAATTCCAAGATTTAAGAAAAATGAATTCTTGAATAACAACTGTAAAAATATTAATGTCAATAATCCATACCAATTAAAATGAAAATATCAATCTATAATCGAGGGATTTCATAAATAGCTCATCATAAAGGATAAGGAATGAATCCAAGAAATAATCTCTTCCTCATGGAATAATGGCTATTGATTTAATCATTATTTGTCACCATGATTCTATTTGATGTCACCATATGATCCAATCATTGATTTTGTTGTGAATCTAGTCCTGTTACTTTGACCCATGCTAGATATTCGAAGGTTTTAGTCCCTCTCCTCTTTCAATCTATGGTTATGTCAACACCAAAATAGGCTAACCTTAGAGACAAATCATATAAAGGGTTTTATAGAGGGGTTTTTAGGGCACACTGTATATAAATTAATTAATTTGATTTTAATTAATCTCATTTAATCAATACACTGATGATGGGCCATCCTAGAGCCCATAATACGAGTGAAGGTTACATCACCCTTGGTGTAAATCCTTTATTTTGGACACAATCACAGTGTCATAATTTCCATCTGATATTCCATTTTGAATATATATCCATCAGTTTTCATGATATAAAAAAATATTTTTAATGAATAAATATTAATAATCCCTTAAAATTATACATGCTAAAATATTTACCAAAACTCATCATGGAGATAAATATTCCCTGAGATCAATGTAACCATGAGAAAATGTTTCCATGGTCATTTTCAAGGATAAATTTACCGTTTTACCCATAGGGGTCTTGAGACTCTAAAACTAAAAAATTGAGATAAGTATCAATCAAGAAAAATATAGGTTACTACATAAATTAATATAAATAATAAAATTTAAAATAAAATTTATGAACTAAAAAGTTAAGGTAAGGAGAACCTGTTGAGGTTGAAAATGATTGTCCCTTCAGTGCAACAATAATTGTGAGATAAAAAAAAGTAAAAAATATAGAAATAAATGGAAATAATATGTAATGTGGGAAAACCCCCAAATAAAAATAGGTAAAAAAAACATATAAAAAGAGAATAAATAACCTTGGTAAAAATATGTATAGAAAATCTCAATAATACTAGGATAAAACACTCAAAATATTATCTTTTGAATAAATAGAGAAACACCTCACAAATAACACTCAAATACTGAACTATAATTAGGATATGATGAATTACGATTATGATCATTTACTAAGAGGTGAGAGCCTCATTTTATAAGGAATACCCACCCCCTGTACCCCTCCATCCTTGACCAAATTAAAGGAGGAAAATTAAAGGTGAAGTTTTTCCCTTTAACCAAATTAAAGGGGGTGACAATTTTTTTCTTAAAAATAATTCCAACATATCTCTCACTTTGATATTTGATTGGAAATAAATCACATCTCCACACATACTTTCTATTTTTCAAACCATGATACTCACATCTCTATGAGTCCACTCTAGGATTTTCACCATATGATCTTATCAGAGTCAGTCCAATTTTTAGGAAATCTATTGGATTTTATTTGGTATGAATTTTCTACACATTCAAACTTACTTACTCCAATATATATTGAACAGAATTATATTATAATATAATTTTCTTTTTCCTATAATAAAAATATGGATTCCTTGCAATGTAAAATGTGCTCTTAGTATCACAAAATATTGGAATCTTCTCATGTATGTGCCTGATCTTCTCCAAAAACACTCTCATCAAAATTGCCTCTTTTAAAGCCTATGTAGATTCTATGTACTCTGACTTAGTCATGGATAAAACCGCAACCAAATATAACTTTGAAATCAAGCTCATATACACATAACCTATCACGGATATCCACTAGTCAAAATCAATTGTAAAATCTAAATCAACATAACTTATGATAGTAAAATATATTCTTCCATAACATAATGAAACATCTATGGTGTACTTGATGTATCTCAGGATCCTATTCACTATGTTTCAATGATCCCATCCTAGATTTTCCATGAACCTACCAACTTCTCCCCACCAAAGATGCATGAAGTTCTAGAGATATCTCTATCTTCCCTATTTCACTACTAGGATTCATCATAGAGGATAACTTGAAATTAATAAGAAGAGGGGTTAAATATTGGATTAGAGTCTTGCATGTAAAAGTATTTCAAGACTCTCCTTGAGTAATTATTTTATGATTCCAAAATATTCCAATTATTTATATCTTGATAAATCTATATCCCAAAAATATTCTTTTTTGGTCCCAAGTCCTTCATATAAATCTCCCTAGACAACTATGCCTTCATCTCTAAGATCTAATCATTATTGGAACCTTCAACCAATATATCATCTATATGCACTAGAATAATAATAAAATAATTATCATCCAAACCCTAAAAATATGTAAGGATATGAATGAAGTTTTTAGTATCTAAGTATTATGATATAGGAATCAAATCTCTTATACCAACACCTTATCACCTTCTTAAGACCATACATAGATTTTTTCAACCTCCAAACCAATTTCTATTTACTTTCTTCTACAAAAACTTCTAGTTAAAGAATATAGATTTATTTATCAAAATCACTATGGAGAAAAATTTTCTTCACATCTAGCTACTCTCAATGTAAACTTTATATTGAACACATCACCATAACTACCCAAACAATCATCAGTTTAACATGATAGAATATTTCATTGAAATAAATACCTTCATTCCGATCATGTCCTTTGACCACCAATATCTTGCGATATTTTCCCACCTAGTCATTTCTATATAACTTGTTCTTAAGGACCCATTTGTTCATGATGACCTTCCTTCTATGAGGTAATAGAAAAATATCTCAAGTCTTGTTCTTGTGTAGGACTTCAAGTTCCTCCTATATATCCTCTATCCATGAAGATACATCTAGATTCTAGGCCACATATAGAAAAGAAGATTGATTTCCATCCTCCACCAATAATAAATATGAAATATTTCTCCCAGTGACATAGTCTGAGTGACATATTAGTTCTCTTTTCTCCTGAGTTTAATTTCCTGGTCTAGACTCGGCCAATTTTTGATCATCATTCTCTAGTAATGACTCAAAATAAAAATGTTTTTCCTTTGATATGACCTCTACCTATATTTATCAATGTATCAATAAATCATCATTTTAACATTTTCTTATGTGCTTTTAATGTTTTGAAGACTTCAAAAATATATCCCTTCCTCTTTATTGGGTGAACCCAACATCTCTTGTACTAATAATTAATGAATGATACAAAGTATCATGCTCCTCATAGGGATATAATTAGTTCTTGAAAAATGCTGGAATGTATCAACTTTAAGATCTCCTTACTCTTCATTTTTAACATTCCAAACCTCAAACAATGTTTCTTTCTCAAAACACAATTCTCAAAAAATGGTATGGATATATTTCTAATACCACACAAAAACATCTGATCAATAATTTCAGGCCTTATTCAAATATACAAACAAGATTTTGATTCCATGGAGTCGTCAATTATTCTATTGTGGTAGTTGACACAACAAAAATATTTCTACCTCCTTGTATGTTTCACCAATAATCTCACATAGGTTCCTTGAGATCCTCTATGATTCCTTCACTATAAGTGCACCCTTCATAATTTTCATCACTCATTTATTGGTGTGACTTTTTCACTCAATGTCGTAAAATTATCTCAAATAAAATATGGTCTTCTTTTTTCCCTTCACATTGAATACTCTTTAGATGGTTCAAACAACACCATCATATATCTTTAGTTTGATGCTAGTGACTCCAATGATATTTAGTGTGTGATCATCCACAATGTACACAAGTCCTTTTGAAATAGGTTTATATTGATCAAACCTTTCCCGTCAAAACATTATGTGCCCTATTACTCCTAAGTCAATTATTCATGAATCATTGAGATGCATACTATCACTAGTAGTCATCACCACTTCAGTAACTAGTATTCTTATATTTCTAGAAGTACTCACCACATTTCCTTGAAAGTTATTTTTATCACTCTTATTTCTCTAATAGTCCTTCTTTATGTGACTATTTTTGCACAATTATATCATGTGACAATTTTATTCTTGTCCCTTGTTTTGGACTTCCTATGATCCTAGATCCCTCATTCCCTTTTTCCTTTGAGAGAGTTATCTCTTGGTGTGACGTTATAGGTCTGTCTTCATTGTTATTACATAGAATTTATTATTCAAAAATCATACCTACAACATCATTAAATAAAAACATATATTTCAGGATATTATTGGTAAGGTTGATGATGGGTTAATAATATAAATATGGAAGACTATGGAGAAAAATATCTACCCATTTAGTATCCAAAATTTTGTAGCCCAACACTATAAGATTAGAAAATAGGGAATTGAGGGTGTTTATGTGGTTGATCACTGATGATGACTTCGTAATTTAAAAAGTGTTTTATTTTCCCTTCAAGAATTTTTTTTTGTGTAGTGAATTTCCCCCGTATAGATTTTTCAAATTATCCCAAATTTACTCTATCATATTTTTTTATAAAATGCTTGAGAGGACCCTGTCTATTAAATTGAAATCAATATCCATGTCATTCCATTTATCATTTATCACACTCATCGGTTTTTCACCAATAACTTGTAGAAAATTATATTTCCACAACACTGCTTGCATCTTCAATTTCCACAATGGAAAATTATTCTCATTGAATTTTTGATCTCGAATTTCACAACTATTTGGACATGTTGTTAGTCCAGAACCTTTTTGGGATAGAACCTATATTTGATACCACCTGTTAGAACTAAAAATGATTGACCCATTAGTGTAGTGATAATTGAGAGATAAAAATAAAGTAAAAGATACATAAAAAATAGACACTAGATGCAACGTGAAAATTCCCCCAAATGAAAAGTGATACTTACATTTCATGCATACAATTTTTAGTATTTAAAATTATGATTATTTTAATTTTATTAATCATTATTGATGATATTTAATGGTTTGAACCACCATTATAAGGATACAAAAAAATTATGGAAAGTGAAAAAAATGAGCTAAATGGTCATGAATTCATGATGAAAATACAAGTGGAGGACTAGTCTGGAGGCTTAGAACTAAAGAAATAGGTCAAAACAGAGGCTACAACACTGGAAAATAGACATTCACATATTTAACGGTATTCACAATGCGAACTGAAATCATGACATGATTAAATGATGTGAAAAACTACACCCTAAGGCATGACATGAAAATTCACAGTGTTACACATGTGTCACACCGTGAAACAACCCATAATGACCTTGTAAATTCCAGTTTGATGTAATATTTGATAGAGAACTAAAAGTTTTTGTCTAGAAACACCATAAATCATTGGGATTGAATTAGGATGATCTCAAAGACCATATTAATGGATAATTAAAACCAACCTGAGCATGATTGATCCTTATAAATAAGAGGCTCAGGCTGCTGCTCCAATAATTCATTTATCGGGAGAGATCTTGATCGATTATGGTGATGCTTCTAGGACTGAAGGATACTGTTACTATGATAGAATTTTTATTTTCCTACCCCTTATTAATTATAATTAAGGAGTATTGATTATATTAATATATTTTATTTTTTAATTCAATTCATTTGGGTATTTTGTGGAAAAACCAAATTCTCAAAATCTTTTATTTTTCTATTCATACATGAAAATTATGTTATAGATGAGGGATTTGTATAAATTAATGAATTAAATAGTAGATAAATCTCGTCATAACCATTGGGTGGGTTGTATGCTATGTTTATTCATGGTTCTAAGTCACTAAACCATCAAAATAACCAAAGTAACATGACCATTGTAAAAAGGGGAATTATGTGATTTAGTGTTGTTTACCATGACCATTGGATTCATATAGACTCAATTCTGAAAACTCATGTTTTCTAATTCATTATATTATGATTTAATTAATAATGAACCTATATTTTAAATTATTGAGTATGTTTTATATTTTCTTGAATTTCAAAAAAACCATCATCATTCTCTCTTTAATTAAATTTATTTAGATTTATTTAACAATATAGTTTCGGTATTTCTTATTAAATTATTATTTTATCCAAACCTATATATGTGGGTTCAACCCCAAACTTCTGCTTCCTATGATACCTTGTAGTTTAGTGATTTGTTTGTTTAATGTTTTTAAATTTCTAAATTTGGTAACCCTATGAAAATTAATGATTCCCATAGTGCTATCAAAATTTTGGCACCATTTCATGGGATGTTTGTAAATTATTTTTTATGTTTTATTTTATTGCTTTCTTTAGTCCCCCATTTTACACCAGTTATTTATGTATTAAAATTTCAGGTTTCTAAATCTTAATTTATGATGACCACATGAGAGAAAAAGGGAAAGAGATCCTTGAGTTTGATCCCGAGCTTAAACTACACCTGTGGAATAACAAAGTTGCTACGACCATGGATAGAAAAGAGACAAATCAAGCTGTTGGAGGTGCACAACAAAGAGATCCTAGATTATGGGCATTGGGGGACTAGGAAAGGCCATCAAATATTAGTTCTCATCTAAGAATTATCATACCACCAGTGGATACCAAACACTTTGAGATCAAGACAGTGATCATTCAGATGATTTCAAACATGGTGCAATTTTTTGGGTGCCTCATGAAGATCCAAACATGCATATAGGGAGTTTCCTTGAACTATGTGATACCTTACAATTTTACAATGTTTCAAGTGATGGGGTAAGACTTGATATTTTCTAATTTTTACCAAGGGATCACACTTGATAATGGATCCATAGCTTACCAAACCATTCCATCACTATGTGGGATGAGTTGGAAAGAAACTTTCTCACCCGATTTAGGGAAGATAATGGTTTGTCTACAGTGATGGTGGTTTGCGTAAGTTTTTGTATGTTTCTCACTTAACCAAAATGTGTTTTATAAAAATTAAAAAATGGATTGGATTGATTCCCTATGTAGCGCATGAGTGCATTTTAAATACTTAATCTCAAAACTCCCACATCACAATATTGATATATGGATTTCAATAAAAACTTTCTATAATGGTCTTTCATAGGGCAAAAAGTTAATTTTGGATGCTGTAATTCATGGGTCACTAAGAAAAAAATTACCAATGGAGAGATAAAATATACTAGATAAGATAGAGAGAAACAATTTCCAATGGAAATATAAAGGAATACAAAGAAGAGGTGTCCACATGGTGAATAACAATGAATGAATGGTGATGAAGATGGAAATACTAACTAAAAATATGGATACCATGAAGGGACAATGACAACAACCCCAAGGTGAATATGAAAAAGAACTAAATTACACTTATTAAATTCATCAAAATAAATTTTAGGGTTAGTGGCTACAAAAACATCAAGGTAAAGGGTATCAGTAAAGGGTGCCAGGTTTTCAGGTGCAGTAAGGACTGTCACTAAAGAGCCAAGTCCACACACTAGAAGAGACGTTGGACACATTTATGACTACCACCAGAGTTAGAATCAAAGAAATTATTGCCTAATAAAAATAACAAGGGGATATGATCAAGGAGATAAAGGAAGACTCAAAGAACCAAAAGACCATATTGAAAAATCTAGAATATCATGATGGTCAAATTTCTGGGCAGCTTATAGAGAGGCTAAGAGGAGTAATACTCGGAAAGACAGAAGTACACCCCAAAAATATTTGAAAGATATAACCCTAAGAAGTAGAAAAAAAACATAGAAAAACCATGATCCAAGAAGTGAATAGGATAAAGTACAAGTTTATAAAAGAAATATGGAAAATAGTAAGGAGAAAGTAGCTGCTGAAGATGAAAGAGAGGATCCACCATTTTATAAGCTGAGGTTACCTTTTTCAGTTAACTAGTGTAAGGGAAGATCAATACACAAAAGGTAAATTAATTAAAAATTTTAAAAAAATTACAACTTAATATTCCTTTTGTAGAATCCCTTTCCAACATGCCTAATCATTCTGAATTTATGAAAGAGATGGTGACTAATAATAAAAAGATGGAGGAAATTGGCACCATACCACTCACATGGAAATTATCAACTGTTGTATTGAAGGACTTATCTAAAAATAAAAAGGTCCTATGTAGGTTTAAAATTCCAATTAATATCAGTTCTAACAAAATTGGAAAAGAATTTTGTGATCAAGGTACCATCATGAACATCATTTCATACAATACATTCAAGATCCTGGTTTTAGAGAAGATAAAGAACACAAGAGTCTCACTCTAGCTAGAATATTTTATAGTAAAATACCTCCAAGGGTTGATTGAAGATATCATACTCGAATTCAATAACTTATAATTCACAATGGATTTCTTAGTGCTGGACATGGAGGAGTAGAGAACCCCTCTCATTTTGGGAAGACCGTTCTTAGCTACCGGATGATCATTGATTGATATACAAAGTGGGGAACTATTTTTAATAGTTAGTAGTGAATAGGTAAGTTTCAACATTAACTGAACTATGAGTAATTATAATATGAAAGATGATAATGATTAGGAATCGACAACACTCCATAACCTGAAATGAAATTTTGAAGAGGCATATAATGAGAAAGTAAGCATGATCAATAAAGAAGAGGCAAGTACTGCTTACAAACATGATTTTGTTCCAATTAATGATACCCTGGAATTTATAGGTTTGGATGATTAATAAAAACGATATATTGCTACTAAAATTGAGTAGGTCAATTAAAAATTTAGAGAACCACTGCAAGAATAACAAAAGAGGAAGAAGGAACCTCAATTGCAGATTGTTGATAAATATTCCTTAAAAACTAAGGTCATAACCAAAAGAAAAAGAAAAAGAATAAGATAACATAATTTCCAATTTCTCTATAAAATTTCTTGATAATATAAGAGTGATGTATGAAGATGAATAAGTAGTTTCAAACTATACTGAATATGTAGAAGAATGAGAAGTAGTAGAAGAGGAAGAATAAATTGAGGAGATGGATGTTGAATATAAATGGTTTATTATAAAAGAAGAATAATGGCAGCTAGTGGTTAAAAATGAGGAATTCCACCAAGTAATAATGAATTATTTCTACTTTTATGTTATCTTGAAAATGGTCACCTCCCTTAAGACATACACTAATTTCATTGAGGAGAATAAAATCTAATCTGGATGTTAAAGAAAGTCAATATTAGGATAACATGAGATGGTTAGCTTTGTACACACTCCAATCAGACAACCAAGGTATGGTTGGGATAAATAACAATTAAAAAGATTTGCTTCTAGGAGTTAACCTAGGTTTTTTATGATTTTTTATTTTTTATTTTTAGGTTCACATGCACCCTCCCACAAATCATGTAAATTTCATTGAAAAGGGCATATAATTTTACTTTTTTATTTTCATTTTTTAGATCCATAAAGGAATCTCAAAGCAACATGACAAGAAGATTCCAAAACATTATACGTCATGAAGTTCAAATTCATGTCGTGAAACGAATATTCACATTTCGAATCTAGTGCAGATAAAATCTGAACAGTCCATCATAAATCTTCACTAGAAGGGGATTATGGGTTTTAATTACTTATTTTATTTTACCCCCACATATTTAAATTTGTTTTAGAGTATTTAACCGCCAATTTCTTACCCTTCCATGATTTTTTTTCTTTAATCACCAGTCTAGGAGACAAAATCTACTTAGTATAATTACCATTATATGTTTTTAATTTTATTTTTCAATAAAATTGAAAGATAAAATTGGGGAATGAATTAGTAGAGATAACATGGGGATTTATATTTGAAAAATATTTATTTAGGAACACTGTTTGATATTTTTAAATGATTTTTTTCTGATATTTAGCATGATTTTAATTTATAATATTTGGATTAATTTATTTTATTATTTGTATGAATTTTTATGATTTATTATCTCAATAATTTTTTCTCATTATCAAGACATTTTTTAGCCTAATTTTTTCCATTATTTTATTAATTATATTTATTGATTGAAACTTAGGCATGATTTTCTACTAGAAATTTATTTATATCTTATTGAAGATATGATTATACAAAGTTACATTTAAAATGATTAAGATATATATATATATTTTATTATCCCCTTATCCTTGGATCAACCTTACATTAATCCCTTTTAACCCCATAGTATCCATGAATAGTCTTGTTAGGGAAGAGCCTCATTAAAAACCTATTTTTATCCCTTCTTACTATGCTCTAAATATTTTTCTTGATTATAAAAAACTAGTGTAGGGGAGATGGTTCTATGGTAGAAGGGACATGTGTATCAAAATGGATAAGTGTGGGGGATCTTTCTTGAGATATTTTGGGAAAGGTTCATGATTTTCATACATTGTATTCACTATACACCCTCTTAAAAAATAAAAAATGGGTTATGTCTTGGTCAATTCAAAAATTACCATTGATTGATTGGTGATCTTGTTATAACTATTACAAATAGTTTCGTGAGGAGATCATTTGGGTTTTTTTCAGTGGCAGTGAGATTTGTCCCAAGCACAAATTTTAAAAATAAATAATAATAATAATAAATAAATAATACAAGAGGGTGTTTAATTAATTTCACCTCAATACTTAATGATCATTCTTTGAGATATTAGGGAAGGGGTGAAATCACTTTTTTAGAGGATATTTCCATTGATCTATTTTTTATTATCATGAAAAGTACTTTAGTGATAAACACCTGCTTTAGGTTTACTTGATTTACATCATTTACCCACCCACTCTTAGCATCAGAGTCATTTACACTTAACGGTGAATCCCTCATAATTATTTTTGAATTTATCTCTATGTGGTTGAGGAAGTAGATGTACTGCAAGCCTATGGTAAGGGGTATGATTCAAGGTATGGGAAAAAAATCCATTTATATTTGTACCTTGATGGTGAATTAAAAAAATTAAATTGAGGTAAATTGAATGTGTAATTTATATTGATAATGAATTGTAAAATTTAAATTTAAAAATGAAGAGACATAGTTAATTTTAAAGGGTACAATTAAAATACACGGCTGGATTGTTTCTATGAAAAGTGAAGAGTTGATGAAATTTTCCTATGTGCTGCTCAAAAATTTAATTCCCCATTTTATCAATTGATTTTATTGATATTACATTTAAATCATGTTAGGGTGATAATCCTTTTAATATGTTGATATTTTATTCTTAAGGATAATCCTGAATTTAAATTTTATGCATATGATTTTTGGTATTTAAAATTATGATTATTGTCATTTTATTAGTCATTCTTACAGATATTTAATGACTTGATCCATATTTTGAAGGATATAAAATTATAATTAAAAATTAATGAAACAAACTAAATGGTGATGAATTTATAATGAAAATTATGTCCTGCAACATACGATAAGTGAAGGATTAGTTTAAAGGCTCAGAACTGAAGAAACATGTTGAAATAGAGGCTATAATGATAGAAAATGGTCATTCACATCATGAATAGTATTAAATACATTAAACAAAAACATTACATAAAGACATGACATGAAAAAATACACCTAGATTCATGTTATGAATATTCACAAGGTGACACATGTGTCACACTGTGAAACTTCCCCAGATGAACCAATAAATGATAGTTTGATGTAATATTCGATAGAGACATACAATTTTTTACCTAAATATTATAAATAACTAGTATTGACTTATAAATATCTTAAAGACCATATTAATGGATAATTAAATAAAACTCAAGCATGATTGATCCATATAAATAATAGGCTTAGGTTATTACGCCAATCATTCATTCATCAAGAGAGATATGAACTGACTGAGGCGATGCTACTGGGATCGATGGAAGATGTTGCTATGATAGGATGATAGGGTAGACTATGTGAAGATAAATTAAAATTAAGGAGGGGGGGGGGGTTGATTATATTGTGGTATTTTTTTAATGAAATTCATTTGGGTCTTTTGCAAAAAACTTAAATTCTAAAAATTTATTATTTTTCTATTTATGAATGACCATTGTTTTATGGGTGGGGGAGTGGTATAAATTAATTACTTGACTAGTGTATAAATATCACCAAGACCATTAGGTGGGTTATCCTCTATGTTTAAACATGGTTCCGAGTCACCAAACCATTAAAATTACTAAAGTAATATGACCATTGTGAAAAGGGGAATTCAATGATTTGGGGTTGTTTACCATGACCATTGGATTCTCTTAGACTCAGTTCTAACAACTCATGTTTTCTTATTCATTATATTATGAGTTAATTAACCATGAAACTTGATTCACAATTTCCAAGAACATTTTCTATTTTATTTAATTTTAACAAAACCATCACTATTCTCTATTTAATTAAATTAATTTCGATTTATTTTAAAATATAGTTTAGGTATTTATTATTAAATTATTATTTTCTAAAAACCTATATCAATGGGTTCATCTTTGGAATTTAACTTACTATACTATCTTGTAGTTTAATGATTTGTTTGTTTTTTGTTTTTAAATTTTTAAATTTGGTAACCTTATGAGAATTAACGATGCTCACGGGGCTATCAAAATTTTTAGCACCATTGTCGAGGATGGTTGCAGATTAGTTTTTTGGTTTTTTTATTTCTTTATTTAATTCCAATTTTTACATTGGGTATTTTAATATTGAAATTTAAGGTTTCTAAATCTTAATACATGATTACTACATGTGGTAAAAAGGTAAATAGATCCTTGAGTGCAATCCCAATCTTCAATAACATCTATGGAAGATTTTTTTTGTGACCATGGATAGTGTAGAGATAAATCAAGTCATAAGAGGTGCAAAATAAAGTGATACTGGATTATGAGCATTGGAGGACTACAGAAGTCCATCTAATATTGACACTTAACCAAGAATCCTTGTAACACCTATGGACACCACACACTTTTAGATCAATCTAGTGATAATTTAGATGATTTAAAATATGGTGTAAATTTTTGGGCTACCTCAAGAAGATACAAACATATATCTAGGGAGTTTCCTCGAGTTGTGCGATACCTTCCAATTTTCCAATGTTTCAAGTGATGTGGTATGACTTCGTATTTTACATTTTTCACTAAGGGATTGTAATTTAGAATGGATCTAGAGCTTTCCATCCCATTCCACCACTATTTGGGATGAATTATAAAGACACTTTATCACCTAATTCTTTCCTCCCTCTAAATACATGGATATCTTGGTAAGTATTCTAAATTTTAATCAATTTGAGAATGAGTCCCTATATAGCACATGATATAATTTTAAAGACTTAATCCAAAAATTCCCAAATCACGGTATTAAGATATGGATTTTAATAAAAATATTCTATAAAGGTCTTCCATAGGAAAAAATGTTAATTTTGGACACTACAGATGGTACGCCACTAATAAAAAAGTCACTATAGGAGAGTTACAATCTACTGGCAGAGATGACGGACAACAACTTCCAATTGAAATCTTAAGGAACACATAGAAGATGCATCTATATAGTGAATAACAATGAATTTATGATGAAACATATGGAAGCACTGACCAAAAAGATGGATAACATAATGGGAAAACAAAAAAAAAACCCCAATGTATGTATATAGAATAAGTAAATTATACTGACTATAATCATCAAAATAAATTTCAAGGTTGGTGCATGCAAAAAAAGAAAGGACAAGGGTATCAGTAGAGGGTGTCGAGTTTTCAAACATAGTAAGGACAATCATTCCAAGTCCACACACTGGAAGAGACCTTGGCCATATTTATGATTATCACTAGGACTTCTATCAAGGAAATTACTACCTAATCAAAAGACCAATGGGATACAATCAACTAGATTAAGGAATAATCAATGAACTAAAAGGTCACATTACAAAATTTGTAATATCAAGTTGGATAAATCATTGTGCATATTATAGAGAGACCAAGAGGAGCACTAACAAGAAATGATAAATTACAAACCTATGTATATTTGAAAGATATAACCCCAAGAAGTGAGAAAATAACAAAGAACAACCATGAGCCAAGTAGTGAATAGGATAAAGTACAAGTTGATAAAGAAGAATAAAAGTTGGAAAAGAGTAAGGACAAAGTAGTTTTTAGAGCTAAAAGAGAGGAACCACCATTTTATAATATGAGGCTACATTTTCTAAAGAAGCTAGTGCAAGGGAATATCACTGAAAAAATAGGTAAATTTATTGAATATTTTAAAAAATTACATATTAATATTGTTTTTACAAAGTTCCTCACCAACATATAAACTTAAAATAAATTTATGATAGAGATGGAGACCAAAAATAAAAAGCTAGAGGAAATTAGTACTATACCACTCAAACAAGAGTGGTCAACTGTTGTATCAAAGGAACTACCTAAAACATAGGAGGACTAAGGTAGGTTATCAATTCTAATTAATATCAGGTCTAAAAAATTGGACAAGCATTATGTGATCTTTGTTTCAACATGAACATAATGCTATACAGTACATTCAAGAGGATGGGATTAGAGAAGATGAATAACAAATGAGTTGCAATCCAACTAGAAGATTTAATAGTAAAATAACCCTAAGGTGAATTTATGATATCATAGTTGAAGTAGAAAAATTCTACTCCCCAATGGATTTATTAGTGTTGGACATGGAGGAAGAGAGAACCCCTCTCATTTTAGGAAGATTGTTCTTAGCTATCAAATGAGCATTGATTGATGTGAAAAGTAGGTTACTCTATCTGAGAGTTGGTGTTGACCATTTAAGTTTCAATATTCATCAGGAAAATAGGAACTATGAAGTGAAAGATGATGATGAGTAGTAAGAGGCAATAATCCATAGTCTGGAACTAAATTTTTAAGAGGCGCATCCTGAGCAAGGAAGTATGGTAAAAAAGCATAGGTAAGTACCACTTTTGAAGATGATTTTTTTCCTATTCATGATAAACTTAGATTTTAAGTTTTGGATGATGAATAAGAAGGATATATTTCTATTTAAATTGAGTGGGCCAATGAAAAATTTATAGGATAATAGGAATAATGGAAAAAGAGAAAGAATGAACCTTGATTACTGATTGTTTACAAATATTCCTTACAAAACTAGGATCTTAGCTGAAGGAGAAAAAGAAGAAGAAAACATGGAATCCACATTCTATATGAAATTTATTGATAATATAAGATAACCAAATGAAGATAAATAAGTAATAATCTGCACTGACTACGTGGAAGAACAAGAAGTGGCAGTTGAGGAAGAAGAAATTGAGGAGCTAAATGCTGAACATGAATGGATTATTACAGAAGAATAAAAACAAAAAATAGTGGTAAAAAAGGAATAATTCCACCAAGTTTTTATAGATAATGAATTATTTCTACTTACTTTCACACTATCCAGACAATGGTCAAATCCCCTGAACTTCACACTAATTTTATTGAGGAGAAGATGAGATAAGACCAGTGTGCAACAAAGTTAATATTTGGTTAACATGAGATGATTATATTTTTATAATATTATAATCAAATAACCCATGTATGGTTGATCTCAACAAAAATTAAAAAAGAGTAGGTTATGGGAGGCAACCTGAGTTTTTTTAGGTTTTTTAATTTTCTATTTTTAGGTGCATGCACACCCTCTCAAAAATCATTTAAATTTCATTGAAGAAGGGAATGCACTTTAACTTGTTTATTTTATTTTTTTTAAGTCTATCAAGGCATCACAAAGAATCATGACAAGAATATATAGAAACATAACACATTGTGAAATAAAAATTCACATAATGAAACAACCATTCATATCATGAATCTAGTGTGGTAAAAATATTCACAATCCATATTAAAGCTTCATTGGAAGGGGGGTATGAGTTTTAATTACTTTTTTTATTTTACCCTCACATATTGACTTTTTAGAGATTTTAACCACCAATTTCATTCCTTTACTTGAATTTTTTCTTTAATCATCAGTATAGGAGGCAAAATCCACTTAGAATGATTACCATGTCTTGTTTTTAAATTTTTTTATCAATAAAATTTAAAGATAAAATGGGGGAAAGAATAAGTAGAGACAACATGGGGATTTAAATTTTACAAATCATGATCTAGGACCACTGGTTTATTTTTGTAAATGAAATTTTTCTGTGATTTGGCTTTCTTTGAATTTATGATATTCATATTAATTGATTTTGTTAGTAGTATGAATTTACAGAGTGAATGTCCTAACCAATTCTTCTCATTCTTAATATTTTTTTGAGTTTAATTTTTCCTATTCTTTTATTAATTATATTTATTGCGTGAAACTAATGCATTTTTTTCTCCTATAACATTCTTTGAATCTTATAGAATCTATGATTTTACAAAGTCAAATTTAATAATATTAAGTCATAAGTTTTATTATCTCTTTATACTTGTAACCACCTTACATTAATCCTTTTTATTCTAATAGAATCCATGAATATATTTTTTAGGGAATAGTTATGTTACAAAATTATTTTTATCCTTTCCTACCCTACTCTAAATATTTTTCATGATTATCAGAAATAAGTGTGGGGGATATAGTACTATGGTGGAAGGGATGTGTGTATAAAAATGGATAATTTTGGGGGAGATTTATTGAGATATTTGGGGAAAGTTTCATGATTTTCATACATTGTATTCATTGAACACCCTATTAAAAAAATGAAAAATGGGTTGTGTCTTGGGAAATTAAAAAATCATCATGGATTGACCAGTGATCTTATTATAACTATAAAATGATTTTCTTTAGGAGAACATATGGGGTTGGATGGTGGATGTAATATTTTTCCCAAGTGTAACTTTCAAAAAAATAGAAAAATAAATAATAATAATAATAACAATAAAAAAAAAATAATAATCCAAGAGGGCGTTCCATTCATTACACTTCACTTATTCATGAGCCTACATTTAGATATTGGGAAAGGGGTTAAATCAATTTTATAGAGGAGATTTCCATTGAATTATTTTTGATTATCATGTAAAGTACTTTAGAGATAACCTCCTTTAGATTTACTTTTATTACATCATTTAACCACCCAACCTTAGAATTAGAATCATTTTAACCTAATGATGAAGCTCCCATAATTATTTTTGAATTTTTCTCTACATGATGGATAAAGTAGATACAATGCAAGCCTATAATAAGGTGCATGATTTGAGGTATGAGCAGAAAATATATTTACATCTGTACCTTGATGGTGAGTGAACAAAATTAAACAAAGGTAAATTGAAAGTGGCATTCATATTGATAATGAATTTAAAAATTTAAATGGAATAATGAAGATGAATGATTAATTATAAAGGGGAAAATTAAAATACATAGATGACTTGTTTCTTTGAAAAGAGAGAAGTTGATGAAATTTTCCTATGTGATTCTCAAACATTTAATTCCCCATTTATCAATTTATTTTATTGGAATTGATTTTAAAGCATGGTAGGGTGATCATACTTTATATTATATCGAGATTTCATTCTTGAGGACAAGATTGAATTCAATTGTGTGGGGATTTGATACTTATATTTCATGCATACAATTTTTGGTATTATCATTTTATTAATCATTCTTACTAATATTTAATACTTTGACCCATATTTGGAAAGATACAAACTATTGATGGAAAATGAGTGAAATGATCAAAATGGTGATGAATTCATGATGAAAATGATGTCCCATGACATATGAAAAGTTAAGGACTAGTTTGGAGGATCATAAATGGCGAAACATAATAAAATAGAGGCTACAATGCTGGAAAATGGCCATTCATGTTGTGAATGGCATTCACAACATGAATCAAACTCATGATGTGAAAACCACTCCCAGAGGCATGCCATGAAAATTTATGGTGTGACACATGTGTCAAACTGAGAAACTTCTATAGATGACCTAGTAAATGATATTTTGATGTAATATTAAATGGATAGCTATACTTTTTTACCTGGAGCACCATGCCGTGAAACTTCACCAGATAACCCTATAAATTACATTTTGATGTAATATTCAACAAAGACTTAAACTTTTTGACCCATAACATTATAAATCTCCAATATTGACTCAAGAAGATCTTAAATTCCACATTAATGGATAATTAAATCCAACCTGAGTGTGATTGATCCCTATAAATAAGAGTCTTAAGCTGCTGCTCTTATCATTCATTCATTGGGAGAGATCCGAAATCGCTAAGGTACTGATGCTTTTATGATAGGTTTTTTATTTTTCCCACCCCTCATGATTATCATTAGGGGGGATATATTGTGAAAATAAATTACAATGTAGGGGTATTGATTACATTGAGGTATTTTATCTTTGAATGAAATTCATTTGGTTCTTTTGCAACAAACCTAAATTCTAAAAATATTTTATTTTTTTTATTCATCCATGACAATTTTGTGATGGGTGAGGGAGTGATATAAATTAATGAATTGAATAGTGGATAACTCTCACCATGAACATTGGTTGGATTTTACTCTATGTTTAAATATGGTATTGACTCACTAAACCATTGAAATAATTGAAGCAACATAACCATTTAAAAAAGGGGAATTTAGTGATTTGTAGTTGTTTACCATAACCATTGGATTCACCTAGACCCAGTTCTAATAAATCATGTTTTCCAATTCATTATCTTATTTCTTAATTAATCATGATCCTAGATTTGTAATTGCTGAGTATGTTTTCTATTTTCTTGAATTTCAACAAAACCATCATCATCATATCTTTAATTAAATTAATTTATATTTACTTTACAATATAGTTTAAGTATTTATTATTAAATTATTATTTTATTTAAACTTGTCTCTACAGGTTTGAAATTGAACTTGAAATTCCTATACTACCTTGTAATTTAATGATTTGTTTGTTTCATGTTTTTAAATTTCTAAATTTGGAAACACTATAGGAATTAATGATGCCCATGGGGCTATAAAAATGGATAAAAAACCAAAGATAAATAAAAATATATCTCTATAATAAAAATGGGTATAAACACCCTCTAAATATTACAAGAAGAAAACAATAAAAATATCTGTTATTGAATGAATAAAGAAACACCTCACAAATACCACTCAATCATCAGATGCCACCTTAAGCCTAGTGAGACGTCAATATAAAAAAATTCCTGACACGACTCATGATCACTGGAATCCACCTCGATTCTAGCACTGCCCTGAGATCCTTTCCACCAGACACCATTTTCTCTGTCACTATCTTTTCCATCGAGGCCATTTCCAAATGGCACTAGATAAACTGGGACCACTGACACCGATCAAGTAGGAGGGAGGGAAAAAAATTATCAACATCTCCCAAACAATAAAACTAATAAGAAATCTCCCACCACAATGTATTCCTAGAGAAAACCAAAAACCCACTAGTACTACCTAAGCTAAAATTTAATTCCTTAAAACAAACTTTCTAGTTGATAGATCACCACCCTCACACCCTAAAACCAATGTCACCAACTCACAATGTCTTCTCCACCTTGTCAAATAAAGTCACCTCTATTAGAGAAAAAATCCATAAGAATTTGTCTAACAACAACCCTAAAACATGACTTAGTAAATAAAAACCATAAAAATCACACAAACAGAAAGGGGGAGTTAGAAACATGGTTTTCTTTTTAAATAAGTTTTCTTTTAAAAAAATAATAATAAAATAAGTCTAGGTTTCAAATATTTTCAAAACTAATCCTTAAAGGTGTTAAAACCCTTAACGCCTTTGGGTTTTTTGGGAGGATCCCAAAGGTGTTAAGGGATTTAATATCATCCGCCCAGGATAAAATCCAAAGTCGTTGGGGACCCCAATGCCTTTAGACTTAACTATTTATTTTAAAAAAAATTATATATTTTTTATATTTATATATATAACAAAAAAATTTAGTATAATTTAATCACTAATAAATATCCAACATTAATACAATTAAAACAATATTGAATTATGAAATAAAACCTCACCTAAGGTTCCCTTATATGAGGGGGAATATCCTTGAAATGTTTATGGATTTCCAATGTGGGATTCAAGTTCTCTCATTATTAAGAAAAATTAATAATATATTATTATTATTAATTAGTAATCAATTAATAATAAATATTAATTACTAGTAAATAATACTAATAATACCTAAATAATAAATAAATATTATCATTTATTATTAAATATTAATAAATAACTAATTAATAATTAAATAATTCTTAAAAAATATTAATTAATAATATTAATTACTAATGAATAATATTAAAAAATAACTAATTAACTATCAATAATTTATAGGTTTTAATTAATTTGTAATTAAACATTATTTGTTGATAAAAAAATTTTAAAATGAGAAAAACTAGTAGATAAAGATTAAGAGAAATAAGGACAAATATTTTATTGAAAATAATTTCCTCTATCCTTCAGTAGTTCCATGTGTCCATTTAAGGGAGGATTTCACTGCCTTTTATAGCCAGTGCAAAGGGGATTTGTGGGGGTGGGAATCCCACCTCTGTTGAAGTGTGCAACTGCAATCAGTGGATGCCTAACACTCCCCCTTGGGATGCACACCCCTACCAATTTCATAAGTTTTTTGGTACTACCTCATTAAAAAAAATATTCTGGAAAAACCCAGTGGGATAAAAACCGGAATAAGGAAAAGAGTACAATCACATATTCCCAAAAAAGTTACATTACATTAATTTTTTTTTCAATCTACACATCCCTATATTATGTACAAACTTTCTAAAGATAACGGTTGGTAGTGACTTTGAAAATAAATCTACAACATTATTATTGGATCAAACATATTTCATGTTTATATCTACATTATTCATTAACCCTTGTATGAAGGAGAAAAATTTTGGTGGTATGTGTTTTTTCTGATCATTCTTGATGAAGCCTTCCTTTAATTGTATGATGCATGTGGTATTATCTTAGAATAAAATTTTTGGGATACTATCCATAGTAAATCCACTTTCCACTCAAATGTGTTGAGTTATAGACCACAACCAAACAAATTATTAACTTGCTTCATGTAATGCTATAAATTTTTCATGATTTGAGGATGTTGCAGTGAGTGTCTGTTTTTGTGATCTCCAAGATATAGTAGTACCTCCTACTGTGAATACATAACCAGTTTATGATCGCACATTATACAGATCAAATAAATAACCTGTATATTAAAAACCATCCATCTTTCTTTCTAATTTTCTAGAATATAATAAAACAAAATCAATAACACTACAAAGATTACAAAAAATATGTTTAATACCATTTTAGTGACTTTGTGCAGGGGATGAACTAAATATTATTAAAAATTAGTAGAAAAAGATATATCAGGATGAGTACAATTAGAAAGATACCTTAGTGCTATGATAGCACTGAGGTATGGTACTTCTGGACCAACCAACTCCTCATTTTCTTCACAGGGTCAAAGTTGATCTTTCTCAGTGTTTAAAGACCGAACAACCATTGTAGTATTTACATGATTTAATTTATCTACATTAATGTGTTTTAAGACTTTTTCAGTGCAATTTTACTAATGTAAAAATATACCTCTTGGAATATTATCAATTCGTAATCCAAGACAATACTAAGTTTCTCTTAGGTATTTAATTTCAAATTCATCCTCTAAGTTTATCATTGATTCATTGATCTCTTCTGAAGTTCCTATGATATTTAAATAATCAACATAAACAAAAATTATTGCATATCCAGATGTTGTTTTCTTAATAAAAAAACATGGGCATATAGGGATATTTACATACCCTTTATTTAAAAAATATTCACTTAAATGATTATACCACATACGCCCATATTGTTTTAATCTATACAGGGATTTTATCAATTTAATTGAATATAGGTCTTTCAGTTTTGATTTCAATAATTTGGGTATTTTTAATCCTTTAGGGATTCTCATATATATACTATTATCAAGTGAACCATATAAATAAGTTGTAACAACATTCATAAGATGAATATTAGCCTTCCTGTCTACTATAAGGTTGATTAGATATCGAAAAGTAATGGAATCCATAATAGGAGAATATGTCTCCTCATAATCAATTCAAGGTCTCTGAGAAAAACCCTGTGAGACAAGATGAGATTTGCATCTTACAATCACATTTTTCTCATTATTCTTATGTACAAAAATCCATTTATATCCAATAGGATTCACATATTATGGTGTGAGCATGAAATGACCAATAACTCTTCGTATATTAAGTAAATATAATTAAACTTTCATTGCATCTTTACACTATTTCAATCGGGTCTTTTTTGACATTCCATAATAGACCTTAGTCCAGGGTATTCATTTTCTATATCATGTGACATAGAATATGAAAATATTTCATCAATATTTTCCATATTACTATGATTCCATGTATCACCTGTAGTGGTATAATTAAGATAGATTTCATTATTTTCCAAACCTTCAGGGTTTTCTATATCCCATGAATTCTCTTTATAATTCTCATCATGCGTTTCTTAAAGAACACTTAAATTACTTGTTTCTTCTAGAACACATGCCTCCATAATGGGGTTTTCAATAATACTCATCCCTTTTCTTTTACAAGGATTTTTATCCTTAGATCCAATTGGCCTTCCACACTTCAAGTGTGCTTTTTTGAGATTTCTGTAACATCATTATGTAATTGTGTCTTAGGGACATCAATTATAGCAAGTGCATTTATAGTCGGTATATGTGATTTAGTCACACCCTTTAAATTAGTAAATGCATCAGGTAATTGATTTTATAGTTCTTGAAAATGTAAAATCTTTTTCACTTCCATATCACATTGCCGAGTGGGAAGATCAAGAAAATATAACGTTTGTACATCCCATGAAATCACCTCCCTTTATTTATTTTCTTTCCCTAATGATGGGAATACCTCTTTATTGAAGTGACAATCAGTAAAAAGTGTTGTAAATACATCATCAGTTTATGGTTCAAGATATCTGATGATGGATGAGGATTCATATCCTACATATATTCTCAAACTCCTTTGAGGTCCCATATATGTTCGTTCTGGGGGACCAATTGGTACATATATTGCACAACCAAATATTCTTAAGTGGTAGATGTTAGGCTCTTAGAAAAAATCCAATTGGAGTGGAGAGTGTTTGTGATGGGCACTTGGTCGGATGCGAATTAATGCTGAGGCATGAAATTCATGACTCCATATAGATCTCATAAATTTTGTTCTCATTATTAATGCTCTGGAAATAATTTGGAGGCATTTTATTAGTGATTCAGCTAAACCATTTTGTGTATGCACATGGGTGACTAGATGCTCCACATTAATCCCCATTGATATACAATAATCATTGAAATCTTGTGAGGTAAACTCTATAGCATTATCGAGCCTTAATTTCTTAATGAAATGATTGGGTAATTGTGCTCTCAATTTAATTATTTGGGCCAGAAAATATGAAAATGAAACATTATGAGTTGAGAGAAAACATACATGTGACCATATACTAGATTCATCAACTAATACCATAAAATATTTAAATGGCCCGCACGATGGATGAATTGTTCCACATATATCTCCTTGAATTCATTCAAGAAAAGCTAGCATTTCGTCCTTAATTTTAGCTGGAGATGGTATCACGATAATCTTTCCAAGAGAACATGCCTCACATGGAATTTTTCTTAGTGAAGAGATTTGTTGGACCTTTACTGAATGTCCATGAGAACTTTCAATTATTTTTCACGTCATTCCTGAACCAGGATGGACTAATTGGTCATGCCAAAAATTAACAATATTTGGTCCATTATTTACTACCATATGTGTTTTGATTGCCCTTATATATGTATAATGCAATCCAGATGATAATTTTGGCAGTTTTTATAGTAAATGACTCTTACCAAATTTATTAATGGTAATTCACATGTAATTTTTATTTTTATTAGGTATAGTTTGATTATCATACCCATGCTAGTATATATCATTGAAACTTAAAAAGTTTCTTTTGGACTTTGGAAAAAATATTGCATCTTTTATAAAAAATTGCATCCCATTGGGTAAATAAAAACTTTCTTTACCAGTCCTTTCTTGTAGATTTTCTAGACCTGATATAGTATTCATAGTTGGAATTATTGATTTAAGATCAGAAAAATATTTTTTATTCTTAAGAATTGTGTATGTTGTTCCACTATCCGGTATGCAAATACTTGTCTCATTTAAGCAATCCATTACAATGCTTCAAAGTAAAGAGAATAACATTATAAGAAACACATTGTAAAATTTAAATAATACAACACCTAAAATATAAAACATATAGAACAAAATGAAATATCATATATCATAACTACTGTAATTTTTCTGAATTATTTCTAGCTATTATCTCATTAAATTCTCAAGTAAAATCACCCACTTCAAGGTATGTGAAATCATCATTTGATGGATCGTGATTCTCAGTAAAATTAACCTCTTTTTTTCTCTTTATAGGATGTCCTATAAAAATGTGGTTCATTATTATTTGATTCAAGAGATGATTTATAGAGATTATAAAGATGCTCTGGGGTTTTGAAAACATGATACCAATGTCCCTAAGAACCACACCTGTAACAGGAATCTTCAGGTTTCCTCGGAGTGTTTGATCTGATATTTCTTTGATTATGATATTCATTTTAAGAAGACCTATGGTTACAACCACATCATCAACCGTGTCTACCACCAAAACCACATCCACCATGAGAATCACGTCCCTAACTGCTTCCATGATTATTTTTATGAAATAAATCGTTTTCTTCAGGAAATGCTACCGCTGAACTATTAGGATGAGACTGATGATTTTAATCAAAATTTCAATGTTCTTATCTACTAAAAGTAATGATGATACGAGATCCGAATATTTTAAATACCCTCACATGTGATATTGTTGTTGTAGGGTGATGTGAGATGCATGAAATGTTGTATATGTCTTTTCAATCATATCGACATATATAATCCCAATACCCTAGTACTTGATCTATGATACAATTCTATACATGGAATAATTTTAATCACTGACCCTTTTAAGTTTTTGTAAGAGTTAATTATTCCATTCATCATGGATTTCTAGAAGAAAAAAATACTTTTTTATGATCATACCTCTCTTTCAAAATCTTCCAGAGCTTGCATGGATTTATTTCTGTGAGTTATTCACATTTCAAACCCTCATCAAGATGTCTTATGAGGAATATCATAACCTTTTCTTTATTTTTGAGGTTTTGAAAATTATTTTATTTTATTTTTTCTGTGATATCCATTGATTCGATATCAATTTCCACATCCATATTCCATGGAATGTAATTACTTTCGGTAATGTCAAGAGTGGTGAATTCGAGCTTCATGAGATTTGACATGATGATAACTAAATAAAATTAAAATCGGATTAATATTATCATTTAATATTATATATATATATATCCCACTCTAATCGGTTAATAAATCTTTCATGTGGGGATTTGAAAATAAATACATCAATATATCACATTACTCATTTAAAAATTTCTTACGTGTATTAATTTATTCATTATACTGTCAAATATGGAAGACCAAAATAAATAAACTTAAACCGTCCGAATAGGCAATAAACTGACATTTATGGAAGTAATTAAAATAAACCACATAAACCATCCAATTTGGCAGTAAAATTAAGATAAAAGAATAAATAATTAGAACTTTCCAACAAGGTGGTGAAAAAAAAAACAAAAACATACCTTTGTACTTTTTGAGAATTTGTGCTGATAACGTGTTGATAAAACAAATTTAAAACAAGAAAAACTAGAATAGTGGAGAAATATTAAGAGAAATGGGGATAAATATTTTATTAATAATAATTTCCTCTATCATTTAGCAGTTCCATGTGTCCATTTGGGGGAGGATTTCACTTCCTTTTATAGGCAATGCAAAGGGGATTGGTGGGGGTGGGCAGCCCACCCCTGTTGAAGTGTGCAGCCGCAATCAGTAGCTGCCTAACATTATTCAATTATTAATAAATAATATTAATAATAACTAAATAATAATTAATAATTAATTAATATATAATAATACTTATTAATAATATATTAGGTGTTAGAGGGTATAATTACAACTAAACACACACACACCACACACACACAGGCTATAAAGGCAGTCATAACACCCCCAAGGGATAACCTACCTATCAATCCCATTATTTATATATTACATATATGAAGGTCTACAAACTCTTTTTAGTACATGGCCTATAGGCCCAACATTTGACGGCTCGAAGGTCCCTTCATTTGATGGCCCAAAGGCCATTCTTACATAAACACATACATGGGTCTGCACCCCTTTCCTGCATCATGCTTATGTCACCATCTACCCGGGTCATGCCTATGTCACCACCACCTATGTCAGCGACTGCATTATAAATCCCCCAAGGGGCTTGTCAAGATTCTAACCCTAGTCATTTTGATACAGTATTACGGGGTTTACCACTTAGGCACCACCCTAATTGCATAATTATTATTAATAATTAGTTACTAAAGAACAATTTAAAATATTTATTAGTAATCAATAAAAATTATTAATTAATATTTATTGGAAATTAATATTATTAAAAATTAAATAATATTATTTAATTTATATTTACTAGTAATTAATATTGATTAAAATAAATAAATAATTAATTAATGATAAATTAATAATAATTAATTAATAATTTGTAATTTAATATTTTAATAATTATTATTAATCCAAGATGGCATGATCCATGGGTTAGGTGGTCCAATCTCATGGAATCGAAAATTTTATTAAAAATAAAATGTAAACACACCAAAGTAAAGAGGATGCAAGAAAAAAAAGTGGAATAAACACCACCAGAAAGTGCAAGAAGATACATGCCAGGAGGATAAAATTCCTATAATTTTTCCACAATCATCATATTTTTTTATATAAATTTCCTCTATTCCTTGGGCCACCACAATTAGCCAAGTGTTGACCTCTCCTCCATGTTGGACACCGCAAAGGGGCATTCATGTTCGATGATCCATCTTCCTCAATACAAGTATCTGGGATAAGAATGTCCACATCCCCCTTTTTGATGGCAATAAAATCTTCATATTCAGTTGAGGTAGTGTTGTTTGATACCTCCTTGGTGTTAGAACTTCTATCTTATAAAGCATCCTTTCTTATGGAAACATTCTGATTTAAATTCTTAGTGTACTTATCCTTTTGGGAAATTTCTCTTAGAATGATACCTTTGACCATCTTGGGGTATGAGGTCTCCACCCGAGTATCTCCATTTAGGAATTAGTCTCTACTATTGGATCTTTTGATATTGTTAAGTAGACTGAAAAGATCCCCCAGCTGAAGGTGATCCATCTTATCTATCCGGTGAGGTAGCCACTATGATTTCCATGGTTATACATTGTTTTTCGCATGAATCAGGATCCTTTGAACAAAGTTAGCTACCATGACCTTGTGTCATATCCTATTTATAATCAATCATGTTTCCAAACATAGATAGAGTGCCGAAATTTTTAGGTTCTGCACATCCTTCCTTCGGTGGTCCCACCGCATCTTTATCCTTGGAAATAGGATCATGATCTTTTTAGGTAGTCCACCATCTACTACACTAAGAGTGGAGAATTCCTTGGTAGTAGAAAATTAATTTTTAAAGATATGGGGTTAAAGCTATTAAGAGTTGTCTTTGAATCCTTGTATATAGGCTTACTACCAGTATAAACCCTAAGTGAAACATTTTTTTGTACCTTCACAAGATGAGAGGAATTTTTTTACTTTACTATTACCAGAAGGAATGAAAGCCTCATCAGTGATGACTGATGATGAAAAACGATGATGAATAGAAAATCTTAGCCGTGATAGCGATGTTGATCCAACACGGGAGGTGGATAGGGGTGGCAGAAACTCTGGATCAATCTCTAGATCATATTTTTCAGTCATTTTGGGTTTCAATTTACTTGTTCTTTTGGGTATTTTATTTCATATTTGATCATTAGGACTTCATATCTTTACACCTATGAGCAGCATATGACACAACGTGACTAGTTGATTGAAACAACACATCTAGTTGGTAGTGCAGGTTGAAGCATCATTACTGGGTGTATAAATTGAAAGAGAAATATGTGTAGTAACTCCTATCAATTAGACCTCTATTTGATTATTACAGAGGGGTTATATTCCATGATATTACAAAGGATGATGAAACATGATGGTCTTTTTCATAGGGTGTGACATATTGTGTGAATGGCGATGACCTAATAGGAAAAGAGATATATTTTGGAGGTAGTGTAGCATGGAAACATGAAAGAATTTCTAGGTGGGAAACTCAAACGAGCTATGGGTGTGATGAAACCTATCACTTGACCCTCTCCCTAGATATGAGTTAAATAGGGGTGTTTTGTCATGATTTCATATTTTTTTGTAATGAAAGGTTGTCGATAGGGGGGCATCGTAGAAAGAATACTGGGATCATAATGTGATGTTTGGCTACTCATCTTGGGCCTTCAGGTCATTTCCTTTAGTTTTTAATCCACTGGGTCTTTTGACTATCATAATTTATTGGGACTTTGTACTACTTGGCCTTCGGGTCATGTTAAGGGTTTCCTATAAACCTTATTCAAAAGATGGATTTATTTTTTCTTAATAAAAATGGGTGTATTTCCCCTACCTATTAAAAAAATACTAATAAATTAATAAACAATAATTATATTTTTATTATATATAACTCGTAACTAAAAAATAATTTGAAATAGTAATTTATATTTATTAGAAATTAATATTATTAAATAATAAATAATAATATTTAGTTAATATTTATTAGTAATTAATATTAATTAAAATCAATGAGGAGACCCTATGTTTTCCTTGTAAGACTTTTTAATATATCTATAAATATTTTCTAAGCCATCTGATGAGACGATGTGCGATTCCAAGGCCCGGTGTGTCCAGAAATAATTTTATAAAAATATTAAATATATTTTAAATTAGGTGTGTGTGATTTCTTAAAGAAAATGGGATAAATTTTAAATGGAATATTGGATAAAAAATATGAGACCATATTTGAGTACTTAATGCGAGGTTGACCTTATGCACGACCTAAAATTGATTGATGTGGGGCGTTCAGATATCACATTCATTGGTGGGTACGTTTAAATTAATTAATTAATTTAATAATTTAATTTAAATGGCCTAAAATATTAACCTATATATATTAATGGTTATGAAGATTCTCTATGGCATGGTTCCTCTACCTAGATATTGTGGCCCCTTGATTGTGCGACACAGTGGAAAGGTGTGTATTGACTTGGATGTATCTTTAGATAGATGTGTGAGATACTGGGCATCATTGACGGACCTTTGGAATTGATGACACTTCTTCCTGGGATGGGATGTGAGATGGAGATCCACTTTCTATCTCGTCTGGGATTCTTTGATTTGAGTATATATATATTTGTATCCATTTTATTGGATTTTGTTGTTCTCTTGATTTGGGTTGAGATTTTTCTCTTTTCCCATCGGGTCTCTTACTGCCCCTTCATCTTTCAAGATATCCTACTAGATATGTATATACTCACTCCTACATGGGATTTTCCCACAGGTTTCATGTCTTATAGAGACTATAGATAGGTCAACGATGATTATAGAGGATCTTAGGGATACCTAGTGCATTTGACCATGTATGGTGGTCAAAGCTTAGAGATTTGGAGTTGGGATCTCTCATCATTTACTTTCTAATTTTTGTACCCCCTAGAGGGTTTTCATGCCTGGATATACTCTAGATATTTTATTTTATCATTATTATTCATACTCACTTCTTCATGGATATGGTTGGGTGTGCAAGTATAGGTATATTAGGTAAAGTCCTCCCATATAGTTATACCTTTTGGTGCTTGTCGCCTTCCCTGGCCTATAAAGGTGGGGTTGGGTTAGTTACAACTTGAACCCCGTTGGGTCGGGTTATGAAAAATTGGTATCAGATTATTTCATTCATAGGGATAGTGTTTGGAGTAGTTCCCTTATGAGTATTCATTTACGATTTAGGGAAACAATGTTAAAGTGTATTGAGTGTGGATTTCAGGCTATGGAACCTAGTGATGGTGCAGGTGGACTATGTATCCATTGACCAGGACTTTAAATACCTACTTGTCAACTCAGCATACCGAGACATTGGTTTTAGGGGTCAATGGTGAATTCATTATATAGGATTTATAATTTTAATATCCTTATTGATTTTCTCCACATGTATATATATGCTCATATGACTATGGTATGTCTTGATTAAATTTTCAAGATTCCCCCATGACAATGGCCATCCTGATTACTAGTTTCTGATCGCGATGATGACCCAATGAGTGATGATGCCTCATTTTAGGGTCTATCCCATGAGATCCTTTATCTAGGTGGATAGTTAGAAACACCTCCACCTATTGAGTATCATATCATATCAGAAGAGTAGGATAATGATGTTCTAGGATCAACACACTCCAAGAGCTTCAGTGCCAATGCCCGCTGAGGTTCCATGGTGAGCCGGATCCTCGAGCAGCAGGGGATTGGATGGAGTCAGTGATATGTGTTTTCAGGCTTATCTAGACACCAACTAATTAATTAGTTGTACTGCTAGATAAATTTTTCCACAGAGCAACTGGACACTGGTGGAGTCTTGTTACGTAGTTGCATGATGAGTCAACACTCTCATGGGATGACTTCCAACAGTTATTTCACGAGGAGTAATACCCCTCCTGCTTGTGCTCGTTTATATTTAGGAACTTTTAGAGCTATGGTGGGGAGGTATGATAGTTTATGGGTATGATACGAGGTTCATAAACCTTATATGGTACTCCATTGATATGATCTGGGATGGCTACTTCCAAGAATGGAAGTTTGAGAAGGGTATCCGCAAAGATATTCGCACCAATGTAGTGCCCTCCTGCATTGACACCTATTCCAGGGTGTTGGAGAATGTGATGATGATATAGATATTCCTGTCATTGGGGATCCATATAACTGGATATGGCAGTGACCATTTTAGGGTTGAGTCTTCTATAGCAGCTAGCCGGTGCAAATCGATGGGATCTTGGCGTAGGAGATCTTCCCAGGATCATACTCAAGCACTTGGCCAGGGACAACATAGAGTACTAGTGAATACCATAGAGGGAAATTTCTATGTATGTGATTGGAGAGGTCACTTGGCGTGCAATTTCTTGACTAGGCATTCTGAGGAGTGTAGGTAGATAGCTGATGGACCGCCACGGTAGAGGTAACACCATGATCCAGGATCTCCCAGGTGAAAGAAGGGCAGACCCCAGGGAGGCGGAGTTATAAGGAGAGTAGGTGGATATCTAGGAGTAGGAGTTGTGGATGATGGATGACATTATAAGATCCTTCCACCACCATCACCAGGTGTCCCACATCTGGCTTAGGGAGCTAGCAGTAGGGTTTTAGGATAGCTATAGGCTATGCATGTATATGACCCAACGACACAAGAGATGATTAGATATATGATATGTCTTCATTCTACTATTACTTTAGTATTAGTAGACATAGGTGAAAGTTATTACTTCAACTATTTACTCTTGGAGTGAGAGATGTAACTCCCCATTGAGGTGTTATCCCAACAACTTTGTCTTCAGGTTCCTATGAGGAACACTTCTTATATATCTTTTATCTATTGGTAGTGTGAGCTATTTCTTGGTGGAGAGATGTTATTATGGGACCTTTTATTCATCATGATGGAACCCTATGACATCATATTGGAAATGGATTGGTTTTCCATGGCCCGAACCTATATTGACTATCACTGTAGACGAGTCAGATGCCTTCTCACTAATGGGAAGAGGTTCTCCTCTATGGATGGGAGATATCTCAGAGCAGGGTGAGTGAGTTTTATGAGTAGGAGATTGCATCACATCACCCATTAGTTGGTGAGTGTAACGCTTGGTGTAGTAGGATCTTCAAACATCTAGATTACTTCTATCATGGAGTATTTTATGGATGTCTTACTAGGGGATGTTTTGGGACTATCTCTAAGGCAGGAGATGGAGTTTTTTCATTGACTTCCTCTGAATGGCCCGAAGTCCTTCTTTTTTTATTTTATTATAGATAATCCCCCTTTTAAGGGTTGAAGGGGAACCCGTACATGACCCGTAGGCCCAAGGCACAAGGCCCGACATGACCCGCAATACATTACTCGAAGGCCTAGAGGCATACCATGCCCATTACATGACCCATAGGCCCAGCCCACTAGAACTGCCCCTCCCCAGCGTCTTGCATCATTTATCGCCTTAGCTCCCCACCTTGCATTACTGATCGGCTAGCATTGCCCCGTACAAAGCTGCACGGTGCCTGGTCCCAATGGCAGCTGCCATACCCTCTTATTTTTCCAGTTCGGTTAGCTCTGAATCTGCTGGCTGCTACTCCTGTTGCTCTAATCCTCTTTTGGGGCCTTTTTTTGTGTGAACTGGGCTACTCCATGGTCTACGTGACCCAAAGGTCCTATGGTCCGAAGGCCTTTGATGACTCAAAGGCCCTGGAGACCCGTAGGCCCAAACCGGTGACCCGAAGGCCCAAATCGGGTGAATAGTTCCGGCTGCTACAGTACCGAACAGTAACTTCTACAGTGACTGCTACAGTACTGCTACAGTACCGGAAATTTGCCTCCACCCGGTTTTGAACCCGGGCCTCTTGGATGCCAAGCAGGAGCCCTTACCACTCGGGTACGGGCTCGTTGGCGAGTTTTTCATTGACTTATATCCTGGGTGTACTATAATATCTTCTGAAATATATCAGATGGACCCTACCGAACTTTGGTGATATTGTTTTAGTTTGAGGCCTTCAAGAGAAGGGATTTATCAGGCCCAATGTGTCCCCTTGGGAAGCTCTAGTGTTGTTTGTGAAATAGGCGGATGAGATCTTGCGACTTTTTGTGTATTATCATCACCTGAATTAGGAAATGATAAAGAAAAAGTGACCCTTTCTAATAATTTAAAACCTCTTTGATTAGTTTCAAGGTTATATATGGTTATTGAAGATTTATCTTCAGTACTAATACCACCAGTTTAGAGTTTGCAAGGCCTATTTTCTAAAGCTGGCATTTAGATGTTTCCATAGACACTATGAGTTCTTAGTGATACCCTTCAGTGTGATAAATTCCACCTCTATGTTTAT
Source organism: Viscum album (assembly GCA_963277665.1). NCBI lineage: Eukaryota > Viridiplantae > Streptophyta > Magnoliopsida > Santalales > Viscaceae > Viscum > Viscum album. The sequence continues at coordinate 1,917,077,927 of OY728155.1, forward strand.
GGATTTGATGAACCATATCTTATATCCATACTTGGACTATTTTATTGTTATCTTCATTGAAAACATACTCATATACTCTACTTAAGAGGAGGATCATGCAGATCACTTGAGAATGGTCCTAGATTTTATTCAAGAGAACCAGCTTTATGGTAAGCTCTCTAAGTGTCAGTTCTGGACCCATGAGGTTCACTTTTTGGGGCATGTCATTTCTGAGCATAGTTTAGCTATGGACCTGGTGAAGATCTATGTAGTTATTTCTTGGGATTCACCCAAAAAGTGTGTTAGAGGTACAAAGTTTTCTTAAATTTGAAGGGTACTACTGGTGGTTTGTGGCAGACTTCTCCATGATTGCAGCCCCTTTGAACACCTTGATGTAGAAAGGGAATCCTTTTAACTAGATCAAGTAGTTCTAGATAGCCTTATATAATATGAGGATAAGTCTAACGAGTGATCATTTTTTGAGACTACTGAAGGAGGGCGTGGCGTATATAGTGTATTGTGATGCCTAAATAGCTAGGCTCAACTATGTGTTGATGAAGAGACAAGAGGTTATCACATATGGGTTGAGTTTTTTGAGACCCAATGAGTATAAATTTGTGAATCACAACCTAAATCTAGGAGAGGTAGTATTTTCTATGAGGATGTGGATGCACTATCTTCTGGGAGAGCACTTTGTGGTTTTCTTAGAGCATTAGAGTCTCAGGTATGTCTTCACAAAGAGAGACTTGAACCTGATACAAAGTAATTAGTTGGATTTCTTGTAGGAATATGAATTTGAGATAGTATATACTATGAGTAAGGGAAACATTTTAGAAAATTACCTTAGTAGGAAGTCGTAGGATCGTTTGGTACAGGTTGTTTCAGAGTAGTTAGATTCCTTGGACCTGATTATAGTTGAGAAGTAGGGTGAAATTTTTATATAGTCGATGGTATTGAATCCTATGATCCTTTAGAATGTTATAGAATCATAGTATAGAGACATTGACTACGAGGTCTTACATGACCAGATATCTCCAAAAGATTCACCTGATGGATTTTCCAAAGGATGGAATCACGTCATCCTTTTCTAGGGATGAAAGGTTGTCCCGGTCATGATACGGGATGAGGTGATGAGAGAGTTTCACACTTATCCTTTTTATTTACATCCCGGTGTGGGGAATATGTATATAGACCTTTAGTGGGAGTTTTGGTGTGCCATCATGAGACAGAGTGTGGCTACGTTCGTTTCTCGGTGTCTCACCTGTCAATAGGTGAAGGCCAAGCACTAGGTTCCAACTAGTTTGTTACAGCCCCTTGACATCCTGGAGTGGAAATGAGACAAAATGTCCATGGAATTTGTGATAGGGATTATATGTAAAATGAGAGGCCATGATTCCATCTGGGTGGTAGTTGAATGACTCATGAAGTCAGAACACTTCCTTGATATTAGGGAGTAGAGTTCGGTGGAGATTTTGGGGAAGATGTATGTATGGGATATTATTCTCCTTAATGAGGTTCCCTTGACTATTATCACCGATTTTGATGTGTGGATCATGTCACAGTTGTGTAGAGGACTGTAGGTGGAATTTGGGACCCATATGAGGACGAGTGAAGCCTTCCACCCCTAGATAGATGGGCATTATGAGCACACTATCCAGGTGTTGGAGGATATGGTGAGGGCTTGCATGTTGTAGTTTGGAAAAAGTTTGGAGAGAAACTTGGACTTGATGGAGTTTGCATAAAACAATAGCTACTACTCTAATATCAGCATGCCACCTTTTGAGTCCCTTTACGGGATACCCTGCAGGTCACTCTTATTCTGGACAGTGATTGGAGAGGCATCTCTTGTGGGTTTAGAGATGGTGTAGGTGATTATGGAGAAGGTCCAGGTCATCCATGAGTGGATTAGGATACTCCAAAGTAAGAATAAATATTTTGTAAATCGATGTTATAGGAACTTGGAGTTCAAAAATGGAGACCAAATTTTCCTAAGAGTCTCCCCAAGATGAGGATTGCAGATATTTGTCCTGGGAGGAAAGATCTTCCCGAGGTTCATCAGGCCATTTGAGATCTCATTGAGGGTTGGTGAGGTTTCTTACCACCTCTCCATACCCCCACATTTGGAGCATGTGCACAATGTATTCTATGTGTTACATCTGAGGAGATATGTACATGACCCCACACGCGTTATTGACTGTGGTGAGCTAGATATAAAGGATGAAGCCAATTTTGAGGAGCACCTAGTGGTGATCAAGTATCGATAGGGTAAGACTCTGTGTGGGTAGACCATACCCTTTATTCATGTATTATGGAAACATGGGAACATGTAAAAGAGAACTTGGGAGTGGGAGAGCTAGATGTGGGATCAGTATCCTAATATTTTTTTTAGTTTTAATTTTCAAGGATGAAAATATTAAAGGAGGGAATGATGTAGAGACCCTGTTTTTTCCTTTTATGACTTTGGAATATATCTAGAAATATTTTCAGATCCAAGCATTGAGACAACATGCGATTCTAAGGTCTGGTGTGTCCAGAATTAATTTTATAAAAATATTAAATATATTTTATATTACACATGTGTGATTTATTAAAGATAATGGGATAAATATTAAACATAATATAGTAAAAAAAATTTGAGACCAAGGTTGAGTCCAAAATGCATGATTTTCCCTAAGCGCAACCTAAAATTGGTCGGTGTGAGGCGCTCAGATATCATGACCATTAGAAGGTGAATTTTAATTAATTAATTTAATTAACACAAAATAAAAACCTTTATAAATTCATGGTTATGATGATTCTCCAGGTTTAGTTGTATAAAACGTAGGAGAATTGAAGGGGTTTCCTTCCACCTCTAGTTGGAAAATCAAGATATGATGATGACGAAACTTCAGATCCAAGCAGATCAAGGTGAAATGAATGAAACAAATCCTCTTCTTTGTTGTAGAGCATAATATTCATCGAAAAATGATCCAAATTGAGGTAGTAATCATCAATTTCTAGATTCCACCCCAATTTATTAAATAGAATGAGTATGGTCATATTGTTTCTTTGATTTGCATCAATTTCAAGCCTTTTCATGCATATTTTTATAGATTTTTAATTGTTAATTCAGATTTTCTCACCCAGGCCAAGTGGTATCCTCCTACGGTACCAAGGCATGGGTCCTTGACTACTAGAGTGAAACCCTCTAGCTAGGATGGGCATGGGTCTTGTACCAACTACTAGAGTGGAACTCTCCTACTGGGACATGGAACGGGTCCTCTATAGACTATTGATTGGCACCCTCATGTAGAGTCAGGACATGGGTCCTCAACCATCAAAGTAGAACCCTCTTATAGAGTCAGGGAGTGGGTCCTCTATCCATCTACTAAGTAGAACCCTCCTATTGTACTAGGTCATGAGTCCTCTACCTAGAGATTGTGGCCCCTATATTGTGCGGCACAATGGTGAGGTGTGGCTTGACTTGGATGTCTCTTTAGAAAAATGTACGATATGTTGGACATCATTGATGGACCATTAGAACTGATGACACTTCTTCCTAGGCTAGGATTTGAGATGGAGATCCCATTTCTCTCTTGTTTGGGATTCTTTGGTTTGAGCATATGCATATATATATATATATATCTGTATCCATGTTGTTGGATGTTGTTATTCTCTTATTTTGGGTTGAGCTATTTATCTTTTCTTATCATGTCTCTTACTACTCCCCCTTCAACTTTTAGGGTGTCATACTGGGTATGCATATACTCACCCCTGCATGAGTTTTACCCACACGTGTCATGTCTTATAAATATTATGGACATGTATATCATGATTATAGAGGATTTGAGGAATACCTAATACATTTGACCATGTATGGTGTTCAGAGTTTAGATATTTGGAGCTAGGATCTCTCAACATTTACTTTCCATTTTTTGTTAGGTTGGGGCATATTTATGTTTGGGTCTGTATTTTTCCATCTTTTCTTTTCAATTTATACTATCGTACCTTTTTACCCCTATAGGGTTTTCATTCATGGGTATACTATAGATATTATTAATGATTATCAATTAATTAATAATTAATTTGTCACGAACCCCTCCCACCAAAGATACCGCAATAAGGGGAGAGAGATAATTACCCTTGTGTCCCATCCCTAATAAGCCTCTGGCTGGAAACTAGCACCGAGGGTATCAAAATATCATGAAATTGTAGACATTAACCTCTATAATAATATAGTATTGGGAGATAAGATGAATCATCCACAAGCAACTCCATGACATAATATAAAAAGAAACCAAAACCATCCCACAATGCTTGTATAAATAAAATTGATACAGATAAAAGTCTCTAAAAGTAAATACCTAAAATAAAAGATGAAGCAACGACATAATAACTATCCAAAAAGTTATGAGTTAGTACTTTCCACCATGATCCACATAATCCTCCTGGAAACTTGAAAATCAGTTTATATATATATTGTGATCATATAAGTATACTCAGTAGAAAAAACAAAATCTCTATTACACATGTGAAACAAGTATACTAATACACCTGTGAGTAAACAGTAGAAACAACAATATTTAAATAGGTCAACTATCCATCCTAACCTCACCAAGTTACAATTACCAAGTAACACAACCACATATAATAATATAATTAGAAGCATATCGATAAAGGGTACCCCACACTACTTTCCCACTAATTTTATGCTCTCACATCCCAACTCCATACATATTGGTGTTTCCATATCTTCCATATAACATATACCACCACCCCACAACATGGTCATATCACATCATTCCCACAGACACCCGGGCCACCGCCCCACAACACGGTCACATATCATCTCACCTGAAAACACCTGGTCCATCACATCACAACCACTACCATAACCAGAGTATTAGAGTATCATGAACATGAAGGAAATAAACCTCATTACCTCCTCATACCATGCAAAACCCCTATCATAAGATTCCCCACAACATGGTAATATCACATCCCACCCGAAGACACCTAGGCCACCACCCCACCACACGATCATATCACATATTTCCTGAAGACACCTGGGACATCACCTAGTGCACTAACATACCTATGGGTATCACAATATGTATATATATATTCACCTAAAAGAGAGAGTAGGAAATAGAGGGTATCCATACATCCATCCTTATCACTAGGATGTTGTAAAAACACCCCCTGTGTGAAAATACGAGTGTCAACACATAGTATCTATCGCAGGTGGGGTGCGTATAGAAATTAGGAATAATATATAAGTATATATATGATCCACACAAATAACTAACCTATGGGTTCATAAAAAAACAAAAAAACTCACAACACTCTCACTTTCACTTCCACCTCTAAATTCATAACACCACACAAGCTATAAGACACCTTTTGAATTTACAACCAATCCCATAATCCATCCCATTAATTTCATTATTTATGAAAAACCACATTTAACCACAGAACCCATCATTTATTTTTTCATTATACATTTCCATCCCATTAACCAAACCAAAACCCAGTCATTTAAATTATTATTAAATAATTGTTCCATCACTACCTAGACATCTAGTATAATGAAACAACACATCACTAGCAGTTCATCTTTCCCATCAAACCATCACCTCCTTGCCCCAAAATCACAAAAACAAAAAAACAATCACCTCAACACCATAAAATCATGACCAAACAAAGAATCACCTTTCCGCCTAAAAATCATATATAAATAAACCATAACCTCACCTCCCCAAAATCAGGGTAGAAAAAACCATCACCTCATTGTCCCAAAATCACAGCCAAACAAACCATCACCTTGTCGCCCCAAAATCATGGCAAAACAAACCATCACCTTACCACCCCAAAATCAAAACCAAACAAACCATAACCTCGAACCCCTAAAAGAACAACCAAACACACCATTACCTCTAACCACACTTCATCCTAACCACACATCGCCACCCCACAACATGACCACATGCCAAAACACATCAGAGGTCATTTTACAGATTTAACAAAGGGTCTTTTATCAAATTTCACTTTATTTTAGGGGAGTTATCACACAAGCCATAAATATAGGGGAAACCATTTTATTATCTAAATATAATTGGTTATCTAATTTACATTTTGGGTTGATATCACAACAACATGAAACAAGGTTTCCATATCACAACAACTACAATGAAAGAAAAGGCTCCCAACAACCATGATTTTCACTAGGTAATTTAGCACATAAAAAAAACATCATAATAATATCAAATTTGTAAAAGCATGCAAATCATTCCCCTTCCCCATCAATTCAAATTAACCAACTATTTTATCTTGATTAGGCCAATGTAAACCATCCCCCATCTATAAACAAGAGTAAACCCATACTTCATGATAAAAAAGTGAGAAATTAGTGATTACTTACCTTAAAGGATATTTCCAATCTCACTGCACACTGTAGGGTGAATAAGAAATTCCCTAAAACTAAAACTGCATGAAAAACCCATAGATAAACCTACCCCACATCAAGGGTTTTAAAAAACGAACCCCATAATCACACCCCAAACCAAAACCACACCACTAAAAAAGATCTACAAGAGAATAACTAGATAAAACCAAGGTAAAGTGAGGAGAAATAACTATGAATTTCCTACAAGGATCCACCAGAACCAATAGATCGAAGGATGAAGGGGGGGGGGGGGGTGAAGATCCTCTGAGATCTGCCTAGGTTTCACCCAAAATGAGAGAGAAAAGCCATACTTGAATGAGGAGGGATTCAGTCGAAAGACATATTTAAAATCTGTAAATCGACAATTTCATGTCATGTAACCCATTAATGATGTAGAATCCATGGGTTTTCCAAAAATTACAACTTCCACTAAAATTCATGGAGCCTCGACCTTTATTTAATTACACATTGTGAATTTATTTCATGACGTGAATCTGCTTCATGGGTTCCCCCCTAAACCACATACAATCCATGAAACTGGATGTCTACACAAGATGTAAACCACTAATTCATATCTTGTACCTATTTTATTATGTGAATTTCTTGCAATAGCTCTACTGCACCTCCAAACACCATGAAACCTCCTCAAGCCTCCTATAAAACACCTCCAACACCCATAATTGGAAAATTAATGGGCTGGGAAATCATAAGTAATTACATCAGATACCTCTAAAATGATTCTCACCCTTGAGAATATAAAACCAATCCTAGAAGGAAAGGGGTCCAAACAACCACCCTATGAGATACCTTTCAAGGATATCATTACTCCTCAATGCTACCACCAACAAAACACATCAACCGAAACACCCAAAAAATAAATTACACAGCCACAAACTGCCTCTTGTCACACTACCACACCTCTACACAACCATATCAACCTCTACGTAGCCCAAAAAACCAACTTATACAACCAAAAAATTAAACCACCCCAAACTCATGAATCAGGTAATTTTATCCTCCATGTTATGATACTATCTGCTTTGGGTGACATTGACACACCCACATATGTTTAATTGCATCAGAGTTAATGTGGATCTATTATGAATCAAGTCCTCCCCTTTTGATATTTCAGAACTTTATCACACATCATACTTCAATAAAATAGTAAAACTCATAACATATCAATATCCAAACATCACATCATAAGAAAAAAAGAATAAGGAGAAACTCAAAAAAACTCCAGATTCTAGGAATTCATCTTCATCTCTCGCTCCCAAGTACTATCCTCCAGGCCACCACAACAAGTGAACCTAGGGAATAGTTAAACTACAAAATTCCTTCTCTTAGTGATACTAGATCTCTACGGTTTCTCTACAAATGTCGTGTCATACTTGATATCCAATTCTCCCCATTCAATGACATGAGATTCATCATGAAGATACCAACTATGCTGAGAGACACAGAAGACATCATGGATCCTCTCTAACCACGGTGGCAATGCCAACTGATATGTCACCTCTCCAAATCACCCCAATACCTCAAAAGGTCCCAAAAAACCTAGGAGAAAGCATACCTTCTACCAAAACTCTGATACCCACATCGAGGGGAAACCTTCAAGAACACGTGGTCTACAACCTTGAACTACAAGGACCTCCTCCTATGATCAACATAAGACTTCTTCCAGTCCTATGCTACTTTCATCTTCTTATAAACAAGGCGAACCTTCTCTGTCATGTTCTACACCACATTGAGACTAATAACTTTTGCCTCTCCAACCTCAATCCAGCAAAATGAAAAATGACACGGTCACTCATACAAAGACTCAAATGGGGACATGCTAATGGATGAGTAATAACTATTATTATAGGAAAACTCAAAAAAGGGCTAGTGTTGTGCCCAAAATATGCTGAAGTATAATATTCATGCCTGAAACATGTCCTATAATGTTTGGATGGTCTACTCTATCTGCCCGTCCATATGAGGGTGGAAAGTAGTGCTAAGGCATAACTGAGTGCAAAAAGAATGAAGTAATCCCCTATAGACTCATGAGGTAAAAAATGTATCCCAATATGTGAAAATGGACCTAATAAATCCATAAAACTACACCACCTTATCCACATACCTCTAATCCAAATCATCCATTATGCCCAAATCCTTGACCACTAAAAAGTGGGCCGATTTTATCAACCGATCCATAACCTCCTAGATAGCATCACAAATTCACTAAGATCAGGGTAACATTGTGATGAAATCCATAGACATGTCATTAAATTTCCACTTAATAATATAAAATGGATGAAAAAAACTTCCAAGAATATGATGTTCAACCTTCACCTTCTAGAAAACAAAACACCTCACCATGAATTCCACTACCACCAGTTTTATTTCAGGCTACTAAAACTGCAATCTCAAGCCACAGTACATCTTGGATACTCCAAGGTGTACCAAAAAAGTTGATCTTGAAAATCATGGACTCCATTATATATCACCATATAAACAAAAAACCTCCCATGAAACAATATCTGGTTCCGACCATCCTATGACCATCCATCCATATCATCACTATTGTCAATATGATTGCACACCACCTCTGACTCTGAGTCTCCTCACTTAAACTCAACCACCTAACACATCAAATAAAGCTACACCATCATCTAAAATAAATATCCTCCACCATCATCCACCCTTTTATCTAAGTGAAAGGCTTATAACTCCTTAATTATTTTACAAACATCCCCAAACTCCTGAACAACATACTTCCATAAATTTCTAATCAAATTGCTGACCACAACATTACAATTTCCTAAGGTGTAAGAGATCCTAAAATCATAATCCTAGAGAAACTCCATCCATCTCTGCTACTTCATATTCAGATCACATTGATAAAATATATGCCTTAAACTATTATGATCCATGAAGACCACAAAGTGATCCCCAATGAGGTAACACTTCCACAAATTCAGCGCAAACATAGCCATTTCTAGCTCCAAATCATGGGTGGAATAGTTATACCTATGGGGACATTAATTCATATAGACATAATAGATCATTTAACTCTTCTGAATTAACACACATCCCAATCCCAAATGGTAAGCATCACAAAACACCTCAAACATTACAACATTCTCAGGAAAATGAAGCACCAAAGCACTAAACAACTTTACCTTCAGGTAACTAAATACTACATGGAATTGATAAATCCAAACAAAATCCTATTACTTATTGGTCAATGATGTCAATGGGGATGCAACTTGAGAGAAACCAGGTACAAACCTCCGATAATAGCCTTCAAGATGAGGAAAATTATGAACCTCTTCCACATTATTAGGTGATTCCAAAGAAACAAATACTTCGAGATTTGATATGTCCACTTTGACACCCTACTATTACACCACATGAACCAGGAAATGTGCCTCTTACATCCAAAACTCACACTTAGACAAAAATCTATAAAGATGGTGGTTTTGAAGTACTTTTAAAACAACTCTTAAATACTAGGAATTATCTATCTTTGAATTCTAGTAGATTAAGATATCATCAATAAATAAAATGATGAAATGGTCCAGGAACTCATAGAACACAGATATTATAAGCCACATAAACACATATGGTGCGTTTATAACATCTAATGACATGAGTCTAAACTCTAAGTTCCCATACCTTCAGAAGAGGGTAATGGTTCTTGATTGTCACATGATTCAACCTCTGGTAGTCTATACACGACCTTTGACTATCATCTGTCTTCTTGGAGAACAAAACTGGAGCACCCCACGATGACACAATAGGTCGGAAAAAACCCCTTTACACAAGATCATCTACATGAAACATAAAATCATGAAACTCTATAGGATCTATTCGATAGGGATGCATCAAAATCATAGATATTCCTGAAAAAACTATATCCCAAAATCAATGTCTCTTTGATGAGGTAGTGTCATAAAATAATTTGGGAAAACATCAAGTAACTCCTACACAACCTTAGGAACATCCCCAAACTAAGATTCTACTGACATATTTAACATCAAAGAAATAATGGGTTCCATAAACTGATTGCTCACATGAAAACCTCGCTCACTAACAAAAACCACACGTATGCCATCAAAATGTGAGAACACGACTCTCCTTCAGAATCTATCGATAATAGCATGTACAAAATACCACCAATCAATTCATAGTATGACATTGTATGAATACATCTGTATCAAGAAAATATACCCATGGGACTAATGTGTCCCCATCAACAGTCTACACCCCTAACACATATCAAGAAAGTTTGTCTGGCCCCTGATTCATGTAGTAAACACCCAGGGCATGGAAAACCTTTCAACATCTAGACCTAGAGCATGGAATAGAGTGGATGGAAAAAAGGAGTGTAAATATCCTAAATCAAACTAGGAAAAAACAAGGGTAAATGACAAACTAAGCATACCTTGAATGATCTATGGCCCCTCTAGCACTGCTGCCTCCACCGCATGCAACTAACAATGCATGGATCCTCTACCTCTATGATGATAACCACATCCAAGAACATACCCGGGTTGAGGTACCTAGAATCAAGGAACATCTTGAGGTTAGACTATACCCACTCTATCTCCCTCGACAGAGAATAATCCTACTTCCTCTGCAGCTAAAACAACCTCACTGGAAAATGATACTAAGGCTGGAACTGAACCTGTCTACCTCCACCAAACTGAGATCAAATAGCCATTGGGAACTGATTCTAGAAATGGACACAAACCCCATGTACAAAACATAATGGACTGATATCTCTAGGAAAAGAACATAAACCACTAGAACCAAAAGACCAAAAGGGAATCTATTGTGTTTGACTGCTCACTAGTCGAAACCATGAAGGTCTTGGTGCCTGAGACCTTCCATGGAAAACTGTGCTCCTCTAGGAACCCTACTGATCCCCCTCTCATAGTAAACCTCCTTATGACTATATCTTCTTGATTACCTCTTCCTTATTCTGAACCTTTAGATACATTGTAAATGTAAAAGGAGTAACTTCATACTAGATAGAAGGATGGAGTACCTCCTCAATACATCTCGAAAAAGGCTCCTCATATAAAAAAAGATCCGAGAAAAAACATATATGGTCCTTAAAATTGATTCCCAACCCCCGCACTAGAATACTCCCCTACTAAAGAGAAATAAAATCATTCTTATTCACTGCATTCATAGTTGATGAAAGGAACTCTGCTCAGAAAACTTTCTGAAAGTTCATCCACAAAACATCTGTCTCCTGCCACTCACCTAGATACAACATCCACCACTCATGTGCAGCTCCCCACATATGATTAACTACCAAAGGGACCTAGTATCCCATAATGTCCTGAATAAAAGTAAAAGTAATCTCAAGATCTTCTATCCATATCTCTATCTCCACATCCAAAACACTTCCCTCATACTTCCCCAAATCTCACCGCTAGATAGTACACAAATCCCTATACCAAGCCTCATCCTCTACCAGATCAAACCTTTGATGATCAACTAGATCAGCCTACTGAACCTATACTTCATGAAACACATGTGGGTGATGTCTTGGATCCATATCTAAAAGAGTAAATAATGATTTTCTAATCCCAGGTATTATATAGTTTTATTTAGTTTCATTTTAATTAACTTAATTCATTTTAACCTTCTAAAAAAACCTAACTCAAATACAAACACATTTTATCATTATGAATTCAATTATCCTAGGTCTCTACCCTATAAATAGGTCCACCTCACTTGGTCATTAAATAAGCTCAAAGTCCTTGTACTAGATCACATATCCCCCTAAAATCTCGTGTCCAGCTGGTCTCCCTAGATTATGTCATGCACCAAGGTCAACTGGCATGGTCACCATACCAACCCATTCAATACTCACTATGCTTAACTCCAACTTCATCCTATATCTCAACCAAACTGCTTTTGATACCACTTTGTCACAACCCCCTCCCACCAAAGATACCACAATGAGGAGAGAGAGATAATGACCCATGAGTCCCGCCTCCAGTAGGCCCTGGGTTGGCGACTAGAAATGAGGGTATAAAAATACCATAAAATTGGAGGCATTACCCTCTATAATAATATATGATCATGAGATAATATGAATCATCCATAAGAAACTCCATGACATAATATAAAAATAAACCAAAACCACCCCACAATTAATGCATAAATAAAATCGATAAAGATAATATTCTCCCAAAGTAATTACCTAAAAGCAAAGCTAAAGTAGTGAAACAACAACTATCCAAAAAGGTATGAGTTAGTACCATCCAACATGATCTATATAATCCTTCTGGACACTTTAAAATCAGTTTATATATTTAGGGTGGTTATATAAGTAAACTCAGCAGGAAAACCAAAGTCTATCATGCACATGTGAAAGAAGCATACTAATGCACCTGTGAGAAAACAACAGAACAAACAACACCTAAATAGGTCAAATATCTATTCCAACATCACCAATTCATGCTCACTAAGTAACTAAATCCAATTATAATAACATAATAAGAAGCATGTTGATAAAGGGTACCCCACACTTATTTCCCACTAATTTTACACTCTCACACCCCAATGTTGTATGGCTTGGAACTTACATCTATTATGTATAACATATACCACCACCCCATATCATGGTCACATCACATCATTCCTGTAGACACTTGGGTTACCGCTCTACAACACGGTCACATATCATTCACTCAAAAACACATGAGCCATCACATCACGACTACTACCATAACTAGAGTAGTAGGGTATCATGAACATGAAGGAAACCAACCTCATTCCCTCCTCCTTCCATACAAGATCCCCACCATAATCTACCCCATATCACGGTCATATCACATCCCACCTGAATACACTTAGGCCACCACCCCACAACACGGTCATATCGCATCTCACTCGAAGAAACCTGAATCACCACCTAGCACACTAAAAAACCTACATCCATAAAAACCTATTAAATATCCACTCTACTAGAAGATAAAGTGTTAAAAAGGGTATCTATCCATCCATCCTCATCACTGGGATATTGATAAAAATAACCCCTATGTGAAAATATGGGTGTTAGAACATAATGATATTCATGGGTGGGGTGAGTATAAAAATAAGAAAGAATATAAAAGTATATATATATATAATACACACACAATCTTGACATATGGGATCACAAAAAAAAACACTAACAAACTCACAAAACTTCAACTTTTAAAAGCATAACACCACACGAGACACAAATCACATTTCACATTTCCAACCAATCCTATTATCCAGGACATTCATTTCATTATTTAAAAACAACCACATCTAGCCACACAACACATCATTTATTTGTTCATTAGTCATTTAAATACCATTATAAAAACCAAACCCTAGTCTTTTTAATTATTATTAAATAATTATTCTATCACTACCCGAACATCTAGCACAACGCAACCACGCCTCACAAGTAGCTCATCATTCCCTTCAAACCATCACCTCACCACCCCAAAATAATGACAAAAAAACCATCACCATGATTTCCCAAAATCACGACCAAACAAACCATCACCTCAACATCCCAAAAGCATATCCAAAAAAACCATAACCTCACCTATAATGACCCATAATTTTATCAATGGAATTTTCCTTCTTATAATTATGTCATAAAACACATACATTACATATAAAACCCAATAAAAAAATTACTATCATAAATAAAGAATGTTAAATTGGTCATAAAATAAAACAATAAGAATTATAAATATTATAGTGGGATAATAAATAGAAAATAAGATAATAATAATGGGAAAATTTGGATATGCTCGATCCACTAGAATGACCACACTCATTAATGTTTTATCAAATGGATCATCCTAATACTAGAAAAAAATATGATATATGGGACCATTTAAAATTCTATAAGTTAATTAATATTATATAATTTCACTTTAGGATAATTATTTCCATTTTAAAATAACTTTCATAATTTTACATAAGTGAACCCGCCATGAGACTATGAAACAAACACTCCCAAAATGACAGAATTGAACTTTATAATTCATTAAAATGGTTATAAATGAAATTAATAAAATTATAATAAATAAAAATACATATATAAGAGGTTATGAATTAATTATTTAATGCATATAATTTTATTATCCATGACATTAAGTGAAAGTATAGAACGCATTCAGACATAAGGTAAGGGATCTTTCCGAACATCCATATTACCTTTAAGTTTCATTCTATCTCTATCTTCAACAATATATGAATTAATTATTATTATTTAATTATTATATATATTATATATATTTCTCACACATGTATAACATGTTTATTTAATATTTAATTTATGGGGATATACATGTATTAAAGGTTTTGTTCTTAATTCCTTTCAAAAAATCGATTAAATTGAACTTCACTATTTTATTTGACTATTTAAAAGTCTCACTCAATGAAATATTTTAAAACTTATATGATTTATTAAAACACTAATTTTTATTTTAAAAACCATTTTATTTTACTTTTTGTTTTATGTTAACTATTATTCTATTACCCCTTTTTAAAGTCTTTTTACCACTTCTCTTAAAACCCTACTTAAGCGGCACATTTCTAAGGTTACTTAACCACTCTTTTTACATGTTTAAACTTTATTTGGACATAATTTATCATGATATATGCTTATTTTTACTTTATTATTGTCCAAGTATAATTTAAATATCTTCTTTCATATATACTAATATGATACTCCCTTTGGTTATATCTTATGACATGATTACAATGCCCATTTCATTCCATGGGTAACCCTTATGTTTATTCCTTATGTTTGATTTCTTATTGTGTAACACATATTTATGAACATGTTATGATGTGTGTTCCCATATAGTGCTCAAATTATTTGGGTAATGGTTAGTCTTGTGATATGTAATGCATGGGATTATGGAGTAAACTTGATCTATTATGCAACTTTTCCCACCATGTGATCTTGTCTTGAAAGTTAGCATTGACTCATGCTTATATCATGTTATATGTTGCTTCCACATTCAAATATTTACATGATCATATGATTACATGTTCTATATGTTATGCTTCCACATTTTTATTCATGATCCATTCCTTTTATGTTATAATGTTTTTATCGACCCAAATATTGACGTACATGGACATTACATTACTTTTGCAGAATATTTAGTACCTCACAAAAACAGACGCCCAAAGATCGTATTAGTTTAGTGTCTTTGGAAACTCAGAACGTAATCTTATAATCATGGTGAAAGATCTTCAACATCTCGCATAAAGATCTTCCCCTTTTGGTTTTCTTACCTAAAACCTTTCATTATATCCTGGGGAAAAGAAAAAATTAAAAGGGTGAGCTCAAATGCTCAGTAAGGGTAAACATAGATAACATAAAACAATTCATAAAAATTTGAATGCAAAAACTTGAACATAAAATCTAAACATCAAAATCTTGAGCAAAGACATAAATCTTGGAAGTACGTAAGGCATATATCATAATGGATCATCAATAATGATAAAATAGCATGGTAATAAAGAATTTAATTATGGAAACCATTAAGAACATGTTATGATTTCCATAGTAGCCAAGACATTGCTGCCAAGACCATCTTAGTGGCAAAAGTCCCTTTCTGAATCGAGTTCACTCCTCGTTCCAGTCCTGTATCACTGAACTGGATTAACTTACCATTACAACCATGTCTATCTCATGAGATATAAATATTTGACCAATGAATTTGAGGGAGATATAGGTCCCACCCATCTCATAATGAAATCATTTTTTCGTGTGCCACAAAATCTTAAATCATACATCATAGCATAACCCATGTAATAAAATGGGATTATTAAACATCATGCCATCATAACATAATCCATATAAAAAAATGGATATCATTTCATCATAATAAGAATCAAAACATGTAAATAATGGATACATTATACTTGAAACATAAACATATTAAATAATGTCATTTTTAGATGGAAAATAGTTTTGATAAAATACTTTAAATGAATTCTTGAGGAAAATATCATTTCTTCTTCAAAATCATTTTCTTTTCAAAAAATGCCATGCAATATTAAAAGAAAAGGGTTTTGTTGAAAATAATTATGAAATATTGTAGTGGAAGCTTCATGAAAATGAGGAGTTATGAAACCGTAAAAATCCGTTCACTCGTATAAGTTAAAAATAACATTCTCCTCGTACTTTTGTCGGAAAAGTCAAAAAGTTCCTCGTGTGGTAAACAAAAGTAAGATTCCGTTCATAACATGTGGAAAAATTAAAAAATGGGTAAAAGTCCATTAAACATACATGATTTTTTTTATAAAATAGGGACATGGATGATAACAAAAACCCCAGTAAATACTTACGAATAAACAATCCCGGATAAGTGCGAGATTGGAATAGTTATCCTTTACCTCATGTCCGATATGCTTTGTATGTATCCGAACCTCCTGTATAATGATTTAAATAATGTCATTGAATTATTACGGAATCATATTCATTGTTATGATATCATATATAGTTTACTTATGACTTTATATTACCCGTTCTTTTGTAAATTCGATGTAAAAGCAACGATTTGGGTAAAATCGTTTCATTTATTGTACGTGTTTTGACTTGTTGTTCTTGATATTATTGATTATATCCTGATTTAATTAATTCCAGAATGTAAAACATGATTTATATGTAATATATATTCAGCATATACATATATATATATGATATATTGATAAATGGAATGAAATACACCGTTCATGGAGACAGTAGACCGTACGTACGCATGAACGCTGTTTTCGTTTCCTTATTGAATTGAATGGAATTAAGTAGATGAATTTCATATATATATATATATACATAAATCCAGTATCATTATTATGTCATATATTTAATTATTATTCATTATATATACTTTATAATCATTCATGAATGGTTAACATGGAGAATGAATCTCATCGCGTCGTGGAGACAGTAGTCCGTACGTACGCACGAGCGATGATATCATTCTCATGATCTTGGAATTGTATTGAAGTGTATGTATAATGTTTCAGAATAAATATCACTTTACAATAATCATATATATTTATTTATTTACACCATTAGACCCATCCAAGTAAGGTGGTGGTCGAAAACAGATTACACCACGGCGTGGAGACGGTATTCCGTACGTACGCACGCATGATGATTTCATTTTCCATAGGATGGATAGAAGGTGAAATAGGATTGTTTCATATTTATAATAACATATCAGTATATAAGTAATACTTATGTTGTTAATATATAATTAGACAACTAAAGAAGAAGAAGTATAAGAAGAAAGAAACTTGAGAGAATCGGAAGAAGAGATTACCTCTTCTTCGACGCACCTCTTTTAAGCTTCCTCTTAATGAAGTAGAGTTGGTCTTTTGAGAAGACCAGAACCTCCAGAATGTTTCTAGGGAAGTGGAGAAGAGAAATGGGCAGAGTTTGGCTGATATTCAAGGCTCAAAAGGGTGTGAAGAGAAGAGGGAAGAGGTGCCCTTTTTATAAGGGAGGAGAGGGGCACCTTTGGAAAAACTTAAAATATTATTTTATAATAAAGTCATATTCGGTTTATAATAGGTCCAAATTGATTTATTTAGAAGATAAAGTGAGGATGGGTCGAAATAATCTCAACCAATAGGTTTTAGACAAGTTTAGGTTACTATTTTAACCTTATCTTTTAGATTTAACTCTAAGTTAAATAATTTAACTTTTACTGTGTCTTCTTGTTTTCTTACACTATATGGTTAATAAACTTACTATAACCAGCCAAACGAACCCCAAGTGGTTCATTATTAATATATATAAAATTTTCTAAGTCATTTTTCCGAACCTTATATTTTTAGGAATATAATAACAATTAATAATATAATATTTGTTTTAAAAACTATTTTATGTCAATTTTGACACTATTTGGAAATTGATTTTTTTAAAAATCATAACAGCATGATTAGTTCGAAAAAAGTTAATTACATCAATACTAACATGTCATATTAAACTAGAAAATTATTTTAATTCATAAAAAGTCTCAAATTAAATTTATTTGTTTATTTATAATATTAATTATTTTAATATTTCATTATTTAAATAATTACTGCATCACCATTGTGTCATAAATAACTTAAATTATTTAATTTCTAAAAATTATAAATAAAATACCATTAGGTAGGAAATATTTTTATATTTCTAACGAATATTTATAGTAAAATTTATCTTATTTATAACCCTATATTAAAAATGTTTTAGTTATTAAACTTTGATTTTAACTATTTTAACTCTTCTTTAAATAAAATAATATTAAATGTCCTAATCTAATCCAAGTGGACCTAAATGGTCATATTTTATTCCTAAGGTTGTTTTTGGTCAAATTAAACTTATCCAATAGAATTATTACATGTTTTGGGGTAATAATAATATCATTTTTACCCTTAATTACCCTATTTACTTTTAACCGTGGTAAATAAAAGTAAAAAGTTACTATTCACCAAAAAATATTTTTATCTTATCGAACCACATTTTACTCCTTGATATTAACCATGTCTCTCGGATTTTAGAAATTCCACTCACAGAAGCATTAAAATTAAGTTTTATGTAAATTTCCAAATTCTCCTAGGAGGTGGGTAAAAGACGGTGAAAAGTTCAATAAAATTTTAATATATCTAAAATTATTATAAAATGACTCAAATGAATTACATTGAACTTATATAGGTATTATGTATCAATTTTGACCTAAAATAAATTTAAATAAAATAAATAATTATTTAATTAAAAAGTCAGTTTTTAAATAGTAACCCAGTGTTTTCACTATTCATCAAAAATTGAAAGTTTTCAGAAAAATACCACAAATTCACCCTAGGCTAATTTCGATACTCCGAATCCAAAAATGAAGTCCATTTTGAAAGATAAAATTTATAAAATTTCAAAAAGTGGGTATTACTATTCATAACAGCTAGTTCATAATAATTTTATAATAATATCTCGTTTAGTGAAACTTGGTATTGCGTATAACACACGCTATCGTGGAAGGTCACAGTTGCGTGTAATGAAAGCCAAGTCAGGGTTGTGTGTAGTGAAAGATTCATTTGTTGTTGCGTATAATCGAATCCAACCATATTTCATTTATACATTGAATATATATATATATACACTCAATGTTGCGTAAAATAACTTCTATCAAATGAACTTGAAATTGTGTGTAACACGATCCAAGATTAGTGTTGTGTATACTGCTAGCTAATATGGTGTTGCATATAGAAAAATCTAATTTTGGTGTCGCATACAACAGAAGACATCAATGAAATTAAAAATAATAATTCTCATAAAATCTCGGGTTGTTACATTCTATCCCCCTTAAAATGAATTTCGCCCTCGAAATTCATCGGGGTTATAAATCATTTACTACTTGAAAATTTCTTTAATAGAAACCCACACCGTAAAAAGGAATACTAAAGATTAATTATAAAAACTAATGTATAAAACATAACGGTTACCCAAATTAACTTATCCCTGTGTTTCCACATAGGATAACATAGGTGAAAATATGGATATGTAAGAGAAATCTAACCGTCAAGTACTGATGGAGAGTGGTAGAGAACATGGCTATGAAAAAGCCAACAATCACAAAGCCATAAATTTGTGATGATCTAAGGTACCATCTGATTCATCATATATGAGAGTACTAGAACAATATTTTTGGTTTCCAAGATCATTTCCCTAACGTTTATGAACTTTTACATAAGGAGAAATACTAACTTGATTTTAGTGGAATATCATTGTTGGTCATTCCATGAACAATTTCCACTTCATCTCTATTTAAAGAAATGAAGCTGAATTTTTTCATTCATGAAGTGTTAGTAGATCATGAAATTGAATGATAAGTCATCCAATCTGTTTCTATCACAAAAATTTTATAATTAGTTATTTAATATACATAAGTCCATCTATGGTGAAATTAATCTTATATGATTTGAACAATGGACTTATACTTTATCTATCATACTGCTTAATAAAATAAAACTAGTTTATACTAACCAGGGACTTCCTGTAGGCCGGTGGTATGCGATAAAGGTCTGTCGCACTTCTGTTGTGGGTTCGATTCCCACATCCTTGTCCGACGCGACGGGTTGTCGCCCGTCCTGCAAGTTGTCCTTTTTCTAAAACTACATTATTACAACATTCCATAAATAATATCGAAAAAAGTTCTAGCCTTAAACAATTCTATTTGATATCCAACTTAATCCATTCCAACCTTTATGCTTATCGAAAATACTTCTATCCAATCTTATAGTATAAAGAAAATTATTACTAGAAATGTCATCAACCAAGCATGTGAATACCATCATTTATCCCCCATATAAGATATATCTTGTTGGTCACATTCCAAACATTTGAATACCTTAATCATGTATTCTCTTGAAAAATGAATACCCATTGAACCTTAGTGAAAACATGAATGCTGTCAAAAGTTAACTCTTTCCACATACCAAAATCCCAAAATTTTAATGTACTCAAACCATGATATCACATTGTCCTTATATCATCCATGAGCTCATCAATACTATAAAACATCTCATTATCTCCTAATCCCTTCATTATGTGCATATCATCTACATTCCAAAAATATATGAATTAACCTTTCATGGTTACTGATAGAAAAAATATTTTCAATTATTTTATTCTTAATTTCAATGTTTTTAATCCCACAAAATTGTTATATCAAGGTAAATTGTCACATTTCATGTTTTAGAGGTATTTTTGAGCTTAATTGAAAAAATGGCTTATTTTGGATTTAAACAGTTTTAATTTATTTTAATGTTTTGGGAATAAATTTTTCTAAATTGATCCAAATTGAAAAAAATTTCTTTTATAGGTTTCTATGTTCTATGGGTTTCATTTTATCTTGCTTGACCCAAAGCTCAATCAATCATTTGGAAGCTCAAATTCAGCTCACAATTCAGGTCTTGAAAACTGTGTACAGAACTGCATAATTTTATTGTGGGGAACATATCTAATAAATGGAAGAACCATTAAAGCTGAAATTTTACATGGAGCTAGAGTAAATCCCTAGGAACAAGTTTTATTAATATGGACGCACATTATTCTTTCATTTTCAAGGACATTAATTCGTTGGAACTAGGTATATTGGAATACGAACAGTCTGCCTGGAAGAATTAAATACTTTGAGTGAGGCGGCCATAACTGATTCATTTCCTGTCCAATCAAGCTGAAATTTCGTGGGTCGACAGAAGAGACATATGGGAACAACTTTTAATAAGGACCCGGTTCCAAATTAGGTCATTAAAGAGGCCAGACATGCGACTACATTCGACGATTATTTTTGGAGCCAAATTTTCACACACTCCCTATAAAAAAGTGTGTCTTTTTCATTCCAAAGGGTTGGAAACTTAGGAATAGCCTTTTTTGGACATTATATGTAGTTTATTATTGTATTTTATTTTCTTTTAATTCTGTAATATCATTTCATATTTTTATTCAAGTGTTCTCCTTTCTTCACTTTTCCTTTTTTCTTTTGTTTTCTACCCCCGTTTTCTTTTCACTGTGAACTTTTATGCTCGTGATCATGAGTAGCTAACCCGAGGAAGTTCCCAGGGGAGTAAAAAAATGATGAACCCACGTACTTGAAAATTAATGTATTAATGTTTCTTATTTTCTTAGAGTTATACCGAGGGGATCTTAGTGGTTAAGGCGCCTTTGTGTCTCCACTTGCCACCCGAGGTTTAGCTTTCACTTCTGTAATATTTTCCCTCGATCGAGGAGGTGGATGTGTGGTATCTCGGCGATCGTTGAGAGTACCATATGTTAAAAAACATATTCATAGGAGGATTTTCATGCATACTATGGAGAATGTTCATTAAGTAAATTCAAAACTAATAATGAGACGATGAAGGTTCACTTTGGGTGATGATCTCGGGAATGTCTCCTTTCCGTCTTAACATCATTCTGTTTGCATTCATTCTGTTGCATTGCATCTGCATATTTACTTTTAGTTTTGTATTTTTAATTCTCAAATATCATTTCTGGTCATTTTAGTTTATATATACATAGTTAATTAGAAATAGTGAGCGACTGACTGCAAAAGTCTCCTCAAGAGATCGACCTAGGTCATCCACTGTGCTGCAGTTAGTATAAATATTTTTGAGAGTGCGCACGACAACGCTTCATCAAATTGGCACGGTTTCTGGGTAGCCAATTGGTGTTTACTCACTATTTTTATTCACATTATTTAAATTATTTTTCTTCCTTTCATTTAAAAAAACAAAAAAAAATCATAAATTCCAAAAACTAAAAAAAATCTGTTTGTTCATGATGAATGTCAACTCAAATTTTTATGTATGGACTGATGAATATCAGGTTCCAAAAAACGTTTTAAATGATCTTGATTCAAAATATAAAAGGATTAGTAATGTAGTGGAAAAATTGGAGAGTCAAATAGAGTTGATTTATGAATACGTACATGCTTATCAAGAGAAACCAGAACCGGAACTTGAAGCTGAATGAGTGGTGGAAGAGATTTCACAGATTATTTTTTATGTCAAAGAACCCGAGGAGGGTGAGAAGGAGCTTCTAAAAGATTTAATTATATCATCCCGAACTCAACCATTTCTCAAGGAGGTCCCTGATGTACACATTCCAGCTGATGCACTTATGGGAGATCAACATTTTTTGAAAGAATCTTGGAATCACTTTGTTAAAGATAACCTACAACTTGATCTTCCCATCCTTTCTAATGAACAATCAGAACCTTTTGACCTCTATCTTGATTTGGAATATGAAGAAGAAGATACAACTGCTGAGATGGAGTTTCCAATGGTCTTTCCTGAAGAGATCAATTTTCAAGCTGACTTACTTGAAAGGGAAGATTTCTTAATTGATTCATCTTGTTTTAATTTTATTCAAACTGAATTGTTTTCTAACTTCTCCTTTCCTGAAATTTTTGATACAGCACAAATGGAGACGGACTTAGATGATACAAAAGATACCACCGAAGTGGTGGTGATCAAGGAAGAAGAGCTGGAGAAGCTGGTGGTGGTGCAACTTCCTCCTCTACAACAACTTTCATACCATTTGGAGGAGGACACCACAAAAGTTCACAGGGAGCACCCCTATATCCTATTCCCTCCCACTCTGGATCTCAAATTCTATCTTTCATCTTTATTGGGGGTTGGGAACTTTATTATTTTCTTTGGGGTTCTCTAATCTCAGTGTCTACTGATGGACACTAGAAAAAGTCACATGTGGTGGTTTATCTCAAAGAAACCACATCCACCTTCTGATTGGGGATAATCTGCTGCAACTGCCTGACTAGGGGCAGTAAAAACCTAGCATCCACTTGGGGGTCAAACCAAGAGTTATCTCTTTTCTATAACTTTTCTCTTTATTTTTATTTATTTTTATTATGTGTTGTCATTTCTTTTGTTTGTGCTTTCATTTTATTTTTCATGTTGTTTTTTTTTAAATTTTCTTGTTTTCCTTTTTCATTTTTTTGGGGTGTGTTTTTAGGAATATTGAGCCGAATCGAATACTTTGGGAAAATTCAAACCATATTGGTATTTTTGGAACATTTCTTTATTTGAGTATTTGAGTATTTAAATGATTTCTGAATGGGTTTTGTTTCTGATTTCCGATTTTTTCATTTGATAAAGTTTGATTGATTGTGAAACTCATGTGCATTAGTGCTGTCCAAATTGAAAATCTTGTCCACCCCGAGAGTTTTCTAAACCTATTTTACATCTTATTATATTTCCCTTTTTCTTAAGAGTCTTGAGACATGTTTTGTGATCCATAAATTGCTATTTTTCTCTTTTTCAAAGCTGTTGGAGTTCATAGAATGTGTCAAGTTTGATTGAGGCATCACTTTGAAAGCCCTTTTTAATTTAACTCTTATTTTGGCCTACCTTTTCATTTGACCTTCTTTAAACCCCTAGTAACCATGAAATACCTTGTTAGGTATCCACATTACAAGCCATTTATCCCTTTACAACCTTCTCTAGAAGTTAAATGCATGATTATTGTTGAACTCAAGTGTGGGGAAGGGAGAAGATGGGTTGTATTTTGCTTTCCTGAAGAATCTTTTTGAGCTGAATTGAAAGTGTTGCCATATTTATTGCTGCTTGGGTGGAAGAAATTTCATGATGGGAAGATGTGTGGGTGGCCCAAAATATCATCACATATGGGCTGGGTGTTCACCAATTTTTGAAGATCAAAAGCTGCCTCTCTTTTCCTAAAAAACATGATTCTGAAGAGAAATCTAGATCTGAATTCAAGCTGAAACAATGCTACAAATGGGGAAAAGAGGGGTGAAAATCATTGATTCTGAAATTATAAGTGTGAACATACCAAATGAAGAGGTTTTTGGTGGTGATTCTTTTTTAGCTGATTTAGGAGAACATCATTCTTGAGCAAAACTGTTTTCATGCATTTACTTCACTTTAGAGCTTAACCCTCCTCATTATGCCTCAGATGTTTTTACATTTTAAACCTTCCAAACCTAAGCCTCAGAAAAACCCATAAAAAAGACCTCATGAATGACACATTTTTGACTCTGTTAAGTGGATATACTAGGAGGATAACAAGCCTATGGAAATCACACATGTTCTTGGGAATGAGAAAAACTCCATATTAAATATCCTTGAGTGAAGAGAGAAATATTTTTCTAGGGAGGTAGGTATGACATGAATGAGAGGATTAACATGATATTTAATGGATTTATATTATTTTTGAGGAGTTATGAAATTATTATCCATGTAGGAGGCATGGTATTTTATCTGATATGATAATTGAGCTGTGTTGTCATTTATGCATTGAGAAGTTGGTTTTTTGACCATGGTGTAAGATGATTGGCCAGGAGCGCAATGTTTAAGTGTGGGGTAATTGATAGAAAAAATATTTTAAATTATTTTATTCTTAATTTCAATGTTTTTAATCCCACCAAAGTTTTATATCAATGGAAATTGTCACATTTCATGTTTTAGAGGTATTTTGAGCTTAATTGGAAAAATGGCTTATTTTGGATTTAAACAGTTTTAATTTATTTTAATGTTTTGGAAATAAATTTTTCTAAACTGATCCAAATTGAAAAATTATTCTTTTATAGGTTTCTATGTTCGATGGGTTTCATTTTATCCTGCTTGACCCAAAGCTCAATCAATCATTTGGAAGCTCAAATTCAGCTCACAATTCAGGCCTTGAAAACTGTTTACAGAACTACATAATTTTATTGTGGGGACCATATCTCATAAATGGAAGAACCATTGAAGCTTAAATTTTACATGGATATATAGTAAATCCCATGTAAAAAGTTTCATTAATATGTCCACGCATTATTCTTTCATTTT
This sequence comes from Viscum album, assembly GCA_963277665.1. Classification (NCBI taxonomy): domain Eukaryota; kingdom Viridiplantae; phylum Streptophyta; class Magnoliopsida; order Santalales; family Viscaceae; genus Viscum; species Viscum album. Next base: position 1,917,103,695 of record OY728155.1, read on the forward strand.
CAAGGCCATTAATTCGTTGGAACTAGGTATATTGGAATACGAACAGTCTGCCTGGAAGAATTAAATACTCTGAGTAAGGCGGCCATAACTGATTCATTTCACGGACAATGAAGCTTAAATTTCGTGGGTTGATAGAGGAGAAGTATTGGAACAACTTTTAAGAAGGACAAAGTTCCAAATTCGGTCATTAAAGAGGCCATACACGCGCCTACATTCGGAGATTATTTTTGGAGCCAAATTTTCACACACTATCACTATAAAAAAGTGTGTGTTTTTCATTCCAAAGGGTTGGAAACTTAGGAATAGCCTTTGTAGTAAATTATATGTATTTTAGTATTTTATTTTATTTTATTTTAATTCTTTAAAATAATTTAATATTTTTATTCAAGTTTTCTCCTTTCTTCACTTTTCCTTCTTTCTTTTGTTTTCTCCCCCCGTTTTCTTTTCACTATAAACTCTTATGCTCGTGATCATGAGTAGCTAACCCGAGGAAGTTCCCGGGGGAGTAATACATTTATGAAACCAAGTCCTTGAACATTATTGTATTAATGTTTCTTATTTTCTTAGAGTTATACTTAGGGGGATCTTAGTGGGTAATCCGCCTTTGTGTCTCCACTTGCCACCCGAGGTTTAGCTTTCACTTCTCCAATATTTTCCCTCGATCGAGTAGGTGGATGTGTGGTCTCTCGGAGATCGTTGAGAGTACCATATGTTCACAAAAATATTCATAGGATTATTTTCATGCATAAGATGTAGCATGTTAATTAAGTAAATTTGAAACTAATAATGAGACGATGAAGGTTAACTCTGGGTGATGATCTCGGGAATGTCTCCTTTCTATCTTAACATCATTCTGTTTGCATTCATTCTATTGCATTGCATCTGCATATTTACTTTTAGTTTTGTATTTTTAATTCTTAAATATCATTTCTGGTCATTTTAGTTTATATATACATAGTGAATTAGAAATAGTTAGCGACTTATTGCAAAAGGCTCCTCAAGAGATCGACCTAGGTAAGCCACTGTGATACAGTTAGTATAAATATTTTTGAGAGCGCGCATGACAACGCTTCATCAAATTGGCGCCGTTTTCGGGGAGCCAAGTGGTGTTTACTCACTATTTTTATTCACATTATTTAAATTATTTTTCTTCCGTTCATTTAAAAAAACACAAAAAAATCATAAATTTCAAAAACTAAAAAAAATCTGTTTGTTCATGATGAATGTCAACTCAAATTTTTATGCATGGACTGATGAATCTCAGGTGCCAAAAAACATTTTAAATGATCTTGATGCTAAATATAAAAGGATTAGTAATGTATTGGAAAAATCACAGAGTCAAATAGAGTTGATTTCATAATACATACATGCTTATCAAGAGAAACCAGAACCGGAACCTGAAGCTGAACGAGTGGTGGAAGAGATTTCACAAATTATTTTTTATGTCAAAGAACCCAAGGAGGGTCAGAAGGAGCTTCTAAAAGATTTAATTATATCATCCCAAACTCAACCATTTCTCAAGGAGGTCCCTGATGTACACATTCTAGCTGATGCACTTATGGGAGATCAACATTTTTTTGAAAGAATCTTGGAATCACTTTGTTGAAGATAACCTACAACTTGATCTTCCCATCCTTTGTAATGAACAATCAGAAACTTTTGACCTCTCTCTTGATTTGGAAGATGAAGAAGAATATACACTTGCTGAGATGGAGTTTCCAGTGGTATTTCCTGAAGAGATCAATTTTCAAGATGACTTACTTGAAAGGGAATATTTCTTAATTGATTCATCTTGTTTTAATTTTATTCAAACTGAATTGTGTTCTAACTTCTCCTTTCCGGAAATTTTTGATACAGCACAAATGGAGAAGGCCTTGGATGATACAAAAGATACCACCGAAGTGGTGGTGATCAAGGAATAAGATCTGGAGAAGCTTGTGGTGGTGCGAATGCCTCCTCTACAACAACTTTCATACCATTTGGAGGAGGACACCACAAAAGTTCAGAGGGAGCACCCCTATGTCCTATTCCCTCCCACTCTAGATCTCAAATTATCTCTTTCTTCTTTATTGGGGGTTGGGAACTTTCTTATTTTCTTTGGGGTTCTCCAATATCAGTGTCTACTGATGGACACTGGAAAAACTCACATGTGGTGGTTTATCTCAAAGAAACCACATCCACCTTCTGATTGGGGATAATATGCTGCAACTGCCTGACTAGGGGTAGTAAAAACCTAGCATCCGCTTGGGGGTCAAACCAAGAATTATCTCTTTTATATACATTTTCTATTTCTTTTCTATTTATTTTTCTTATGTTTTGTGATTTCTTTTGTTTGTGCTTCCATTTTATTTTTCTTGTTGTTTTTTTAAAATTTTCTTGTTTTCCTTTTTCATTTTTTTGGTGTGTTTTTAGGAATCTTGAGCTGAATCGAATACTTTGGGAAAATTCAAACCATCTTGGTATTTTTGGGACATTTCTTGATTTGAGTATTTGAGGATTTAAAATATTTATTAATAGGTTTTGTTTCTGATTTCCGATTTTTTTCATTTGATAAAGTTTGATTGATTGTGAAACTCATGTGCATTATTGCTGTCCAAATTGAAAATCTTGTCCAACCTGAGAGGTTTCTAAACCTATTTGACATCTTATTATATTTCTCTTTTTCTTGAGAGTCTTGAGACATGTTGTGTGATCCATAACTTTCTATTTTTCTCCTTTTCAAAGCTGTTGGAGTTCATAGAATGTGTCAAGTATGATTGAGGCATCACTTTGAAAGCCCTTTTTAATTTAACTCTTATTTTGGCCTACCTTTTCATATGAACTTCTTTAAACCCCTAGTAACCATGAAATACCTTGTTAGTTAGACACATTACAATCCATTTATCCCTTTCCAACCTTCTCTAGAAGTTAAATGCATGATTATTGTTGAACTCAAGTGTAGGGGAGGGAGAAGATGGGTTGTATTTTTCTTTCCTGAAGAATCTTTTTGAGTTGAATTGAAAGTGTTTCCATATTTATTGCTTCTTGGGGGGAATAAGTGTAATGATGGGAAGATGGATGGGTGTCCCAAAATATCATCACATATGGGCTGGTTGTTCACCAATTTTTGATGATCAAAAGCTGCCTCTCTTTTCCTAAAAAACATGATTCTGAAGAGAAATCCAGATCTGAATTCAAGTTGAAACAATGCTACAAATGGGGAAAAGAGGGATGAAAATCATTGATTCTGAAATTATAAGTGTGAAATTCACAAATGAAGAGGTTTTTGGTGGTGATTTGTTTTTTAGCTGATTTAGGAGCACACCATTCTTGAGCAAAACTGTTTTCATGCATTTACTTCACTTTAGAGCTTAACCTTCCTCATTTCGCCTCAGATGTTTTTACATTTTAAAACTGCCAACCCTAAGCCTCATAACAAACCATAAAAAAGACCTCATGAATGAAACATTTTTGACTCTATGAAGTGGAGATACTAGGAGGATAACAAGCCTATGGAAATCACACATGTTCTTGGGAATGAGAAAAACTCCACATTAAATATCCATGAGTGAAGAGAGAAATATTTTTCTGGGGAGGTAGGTATGATATGCATGTGAGGATTAACATGAGATTGAATGGATTAATATTATTTTTGAGGATTTCTAAAATTATGATCCATGTAGGAGGCATGATATTTTCTCTGAGATGATAATTGAGTTGCGTTGTCATTTATGCATTGAGAAGTTTGTTTTTTGACCATGGTATAAGATGATTGCCCAGAAGTGAAATGTTTAAGTGTGGGGGAATTGATAGAACAAATATTTTCAATTATTTTATTATTAATTTCAATGTTTTTAATCCCACAAAAGTTTTATATCAATGTCAATTGTCACATTTCATGTTTTAGAGGTATTTTTGAGCTTAATTGAAAAAATGGCTTATTTTGGATTTAAACAGTTTTAATTTATTTTAATGTTTTGGGCATAAAATTTTCTAAACTGATCCAAATTGAAAAATTCTTATTTTATAGGTTTCTATGTTCGATGGGTTTAATTTTATCCTGATTGACCCAAATCTTAATCAATCATTTGGAAGCTCAAATTCAGATCACAATTCAGGCCTTGAAAACTGTGTACAGAACTGCATAAGTTTATTGTGGGGACGATATCTCATAAATGGAAGAACAATTGAAGATGAAATTTTAAATGTATCTAGAGTACCTCAATAGGAACAAGTTTCATTAATATGTACGCACATGATTCATTCATTTTCAAGGCCCTTAATTCGTTAGAACTAGGTATATTGGAATACAAACAGTCGGCCTGGAAGAATTAAATACTCTGAGTGAGGCGGCTATAACTGATTCATTTCCCGGCCAATCAAGCTTCAATTTCGTGGGTAGAAATAGGAGAAGTATTGGAACAACTTTTAAGAAGGACCCAGTTCCAAATTCAGTCATTAAAGAGGCCATCAACGTTCCTACATTCGGATATTATTTTTGGAGCCAAATTTTCACACTCTCCCTATAAAAAAAGTGTCTTTTTCATTCCAAAGGGTTGGAAACTTAGGAATAGCCTTTTTTGGACATTATATGTAGTTTATTATTGTATTTTATTTTCTTTTAATTCTGTAATAGAATTTCATATTTTTATTCAAGTGTTCGCCTTTCTTCACTTTTCCTTCTTTCTTTTGTTTTCTCCCCCCGTTTTCTTTTCACTGTGAACTCTTATGCTCGTGATCATGAGTAGCTAACCCGAGGAAGTTCCTAGGGGAGTAATCCAGTGATGAACCCAACTCCTTGAACATTAATGTATTAATTTTTCTTATTTTCTTATAGTTATACAGAGGGGGATCTTAGTGGGTAAGGCGCCTTTGTGTCTCCACTTGCCACCCGAGGTTTAGCTTTCACTTCTGCAATATTTTCCCTCGGTCGAGGAGGTGGATGTGTGGTCTCTCTGCAATCGTTGAGAGTAACATATGTTCAAAACCATATGCATAGGAGGATTTTCATGCATATGATGTAGCATGTTCATTAAGTAAATTCGAAACTAATAATGAGACGATGAAGGTTCACTCTGGGTGATGATCTCGGGAATGTATCCTTTCTATCTTAACATCATTCTGTTAGCATTCATTCTGTTGAATTTCATCTGCATATTTACTTTTATTTTTGTATTTTTAATTCTCAAATATCATTTCTGGTCATTTTCGTTTATTTATACATAGTGAATTAGAAATAGTGAGCGATTGACTGCAAAAGGCTCCTCAAGAGATCGACCAAGGTCAGCCACTGTGCTGCAGTTAGTATAAATATTTTTGAGAGCACGCACGACAACACTTCATCAAATTGGCGCCATTTACGAGGATCCAAGTGGTGTTTACTCAATATTTTTATTCACATTATTTAAATTATTTTTCTTCCTTTAATTTGAAAAAACACAAAAAAATCATAAATTTCAAAAACTAAATAAAATCCATTTGTTCATGATGAATGTAAACTCAAATTTTTATACATGGACTGATGAATATCAGGTGCGAGAAAACGTTTTAAATGATCTTGATGATAAATATAAAAGGATTAGTAATGTAGTGGAAAAATTGGAGAGTCAAATAGAGTTGATTTCTAAATACGTACATGCTTATCAAGAGAAACCAGAACCGGAACCTGAAGCTGAATGAGTGGTGGAAGAGATTTCACAGATTATTTTTTATGTCAAAGAACCTGAGGAGGGTGAGAAGAAGCTTATAAAAGATTTAATTATATCATACCGAACTCAAACATTGCTCTAGGAGGTCCCTGATGTACACATTCTAGCTGATGCACTTATGAGAGATCAACATTTTTTGAAAGAATCTTGGAATCACTTTGTTGAAGATAACCTACAACTTGATCTTCCCATCCTTTCTAATGAACAATCAGAACCTTTTGACCTCTCTCTTGATTTGGAAGATGAAGAAGAAGATACACCTGCTGAGATGGAGTTGCCAATGGTCTTTCCTGAAGAGATAAATTTTCAAGATGACTTACTTGAAAGGGAAGATTTCTTAATTGATTCATCTTGTTTTAATTTTATTCAAACTGAATTGTTTTCTAACTTCTCCTTTCCTGAAATTTTTGATATAACACAAATGGACATGGCCTTGGATGATACAAAATATACCACTAAAGTGGTGTTGATCAAGGAGGAAGAGCTGGAGAAGCTATTGGTGGTGCGAATGCCTCCTCTACAACAACTTTCATACCATTTGGAGGAGGACACCACAAAAGTTCACAGGGAGCACCCCTATATCCTATTCCCTCCCACTCTGGATCTCAAATTATGTCTTTCTTCTTTATTGGGGGTTGGGAACTTTATTATTTTCTTTGGGGTTCCATAATCTCAGTGTCTACTGATGGACACTGGAAAAAGTCACATGTGGTGGTTTATCTCAAAGAAACCACATCCACCTTCTGATTGGGGATAATCTGCTGCAACTGCCTGACTAGGGGAAGTAAAAACCTAGCATCCGATTGGGGGTCAAACCAAGAATTATCTCTTTTCTATACCTTTTCTCTTTCTTTTTATTTTTTTTATGTGTTGTCATTTATTTTGTTTGTGCTTTCATTTTATTTTTCATGTTGTTTTTTTTAAATTTTCTTGTTTTCCTTTTTCATTTTTTTGGGTGTGTTTTTAGGAATCTTGAGCTGAATCGAATACTATAGAAAAATTCAAACCATCTTGGTATTTTTGGAACATTTATTTATTTGAGTATTTGAGGATTTAAATGATTGCTGAATGGGTTTTGTTTCTGATTTCTGATTTTTTCATTTGATAAAGTTTGATTGATTGTGAAACTCATGTGCATTAGTGCTGTCCAAATTGAAAATCTTGTCCAACCCAAGAGGTTTATAAACCTATTTGACATCTTATTATATTTATATTTTTCTTTATAGTATTGAGACATGTTGTGTGATCCAGAACTTGATATTTTTCTCTTTTTCAAAGCTGTTGGAGTTCATAGAATGTGTCAAGTATGATTGAGGCATCACTTTGAAAGCCCTTTTTAATTTAACTCTTATTTTGGCCTACCTTTTCATCTGACCTTCTTTAAACCCCTAGTAACCATGAAATACCTTGTTAGGTAGCCACATTTCAATCCATTTATCCCTTTCCAACCTTCTCTAGAAGTTAAATGCATGATTATTGTTGAACTCAAGTGTGGGGGAGGGAGAAGATGGGTTGTATTTTGCTTTCCTGAAGAATCTTTTTGAGTTGAATTGAAAGTGTTTCCATATTTATTGCTTCTTGGGTGGAAGAAATGTCATGATGGGAATATGGATGTGTGGCCCAAAATATCATCACATATGGGCTGGGTGTTCACCAATTTTTGAAGATCAAAAGTTGCCTCTCTTTTCCTAAAAAACATGATTCTGAAGAGAAATCCAGATCTGAATTCAAGCTGAAACAATGCTACAAATGGGGAAAAGAGGGATGAAAATCATTGATTCTGAAATTATAAGTGTGAAATTCCCAAATGAAGAGTTTTTTTTTGTGGTGATTTGTTTTTTTATCTGATTGAGGAGCACACCATTCTTGAGAAAAACTGTTTTCATGCATTTACTTCACTTTAGAGCTTAACCCTCCTCATTCTGCCTGAGATGTTTTTACATTTTAAACCTGCCAACCCTAAGCCTCAGAACAACCCATGAAAAAAACCTCATGAATGACACATTTGTGACTATGTGAAGTGGAGATACTAAGAGGATAACAATCCTATGGAAATCACACATGTTCTTGGGAATGAGAAAAACTCCACATTAAATATCCTTGAGTGAAGAGAGAAATATTTTTCTGGGGAGGTAGGTACGACATGAATGTGAGGATTAACATGAGATTGAATGGATTAATATTATTTTTGAGGAGTTCTGAAATTATGATCCATGTAGGAGGCATGATATTTTCTCTGATATGATAATTGAGCTATGTTGTCATTTATGTATTGAGAAGTTTGTTTTTTAACCATGGTATAAGATGATTGCCCAGGAGTGCAATGTTTAAGTGTGGGGGAATTGATAGAACAAATATTTTCAATTATTTTATTCTTAATTTCAATGTTTTTAATACCACCAAAGTGTTATATCAAGGTCAATTGTCACATTTTATGTTTTAGAGGTATTTTTTAGCTTAATTTAAAAAATGGCTTATTTTGGATTTAAACAGTTTTAATTTATTTTAATGTTTTGGTCATAACGTTTTCTAAAATGATCCAAATTGAAAAATTCTTCTTTTATAGGTTTCTATGTTCTATGGGCTTTATTTTATCCTACTTTACCCAAAGCTCAATCAATCATTTGGAAGCTAAAATTAATCTTCACAATTCATGCCTTGAAAACTGTGTACATAACTTCATAATTTTATTGTGGGGACCATATCTCCTAAATGGAAGAACAATTGAAGCTGAAATTTTACATGTATCTCGAAGAAATCAGGAGGAAAAAGTTTTATTAATATTTATGCACATGATTCTTTAATTTTCAAGGACATTAATGCATTGGAACTCGGTATATTGGAATACGAACAGTCTGCCTGGCAGAATTAAATACTCTGAGTGAGACGGCCATAACTGATTCATTTCCGTGAAAATAAAGCTGAAATTTCGTGGGTAGACAGAGGATAAGTATTTTAACAACTTTAAAGAAGAACCAAGTACCAATTTAGTTCATTAAAGAGTCCATAAACGCACCCACATTCGGAGATTAGTTTTGGAGCCAAATTTTCACACACTCTCCCTATAAAAAAGTGTGTCTTTTTCATTCCAAAGGGTTGGAAACTTAGGAATATCCTTTCTTGGACATTATATGTAGTATAGTATTTTATTTTATTTTATTTTAATTCTGTAATAGAATTTCATATTTTTATTCAAGTGTTCTCTTTTCTTCACTTTTCCTTCTTTCTTTTGTTTTCTCCCCCCGTTTTCTTTTCACTGTGAACTCTTATGCTCGTGATCATGAGTAGCTAACCCAAGGAAGTTCCCGAGGGAGTAATACAGTGATGAATCCAAGTCCTTGAACATTAATTTATTAATGTTTCTTATTTTCTTAGAGTTATACCTAGGGGGATCTTAGTGGGTAAGGCGCCTTTGTGTCTCCACTTGCCACCCGAGCTTTAGCTTTCACTTCTGTAATATTTTCCATCGATCGAGGAGGCGGATGTGTGGTCTCTTGGTGATCATTGAGAGTACCATATGTTCAAAACCATATGAAGAGGAGGATGTTCATGCATATGATGGATCATGTTCATTAAGTAAATTCGAAACTAATAATGAGACGATGAAGGTTCACTCTAGGTGATGCTCTCGGGAATGTCTCCTTTCTGTCTTAACATCATTCTGTTTGCATTCATTCTGTTTCATTGCATCTGCTTATTTACTTTTAGTTTTGTATTTTTAATTCTAAAATATCATTTTTGGTCATTTTAGTTTATATATACATAGTTAATTAGGAATAGTGAGCGACTGACTGCAAAAGGCTCCTCAAGATATCGACCTAGGTCAGCCACTGTGCTGCACTTAGTATAAATATTTTTGAGAGCGCGCACGACAAAACTTCATTAGTTACCAGTACCATTAAACATATACTTTCAAATACTTTAGGAAAAATAACAGTGTAACAATCCTTAGATGTCTCTTTATTCCATAGTACTATGATATTACTTATACAACATTACTCTTGATAAACATGTAATCATTCCACTACCTTCTTAAACCACTAACTCAGCTTCGTCATTTATTTCATCTCATATATCATTTGTAGTCTCATCATCATCATCAACATAAATACTCCCCATATGACCATACTAATTCTCTTTATGAGATTTTTCCTTAGGGAACTTGTTTTCATAATTCCTATACATTCCACATTTAAAACATTTAACCATTGTTGATGTCTTAGAAATACCATTATCATTGTCCATGGTGTTAACTGAACCTTTTCCTTTACAATTACTGGATTTGTGTCTTTATTTTCCACACCCAAAGAATCTTCCGGTTCCTTTGAAATATTCTCCCTGAGGCCTCTTCCCACATGATTTACATGAGGGGAATTGAACTTTCTTTCCTCTATGATCATCATGAAACTCCATCTTTCTCTTATTAGCTGAGCCGGGATACTTACCAAAGTTGAGATTATTGATCATATTATGAGATTGAGGATTAGGAATAATAACGATGTTTGGACTTCCATATCCAATTTCATTTGGTAGCTCATGAAGAATATCATTCCACTGTCCATCATATCCTCCATTATCATGGATCTTCCTATTTCCAGCCATTTTATAAAACCCAAAAAGAATAGTGTGAGTGGAAAAAATCATGCTAGGAAAATAACATAATAAAGGGGGAGTACCTTCAATATATAACACCTTAGGTTTAATTCTAATATCATTAGCTTAATTCTAGGACTATAAATTATACGTATACTTAACCTTCGAGACGTCCCTAAACATACCTTTGAAATATATCTAGGGATCTCACTAAAGTTCTCGCATCCTAGTTTCCAAAGGTTAACTAAACCTTTGCCCTGATACCAACTGTAGCGACCCAAATCTTGACATACATGGACATTACATTAATTTTTCGGAATATTTAATACATGACAAAAAGCAGACACCCAATGATATCTCATGAGATATAAATCTTAACCTAATACATTGGAGGGAGATATAGGTCTCACCCATCTCATAATGAAATCATTCTTTCGTAGGCCACAAAATCATAAATCATACATCATATAATAACCCATGTAATAGAATGGGATTCTTAAACATCATGACATCATAACATAATCCATATAAAAATGGATATAATTTCATAATAAGAAGAATAAAACCATGTAAATAATGGATACATTATACTTGAAACATAAACATATTAAATAATGTCATTTTTAGATGGAAAATAGTTTTGATAAAACACTTGAAATGAATTCTTGAAGAAAATATCCTTTCTTCTTCAAAATCATTTTCTTTTCACAAAATGCCATGTAATCTTAAAAGAAAAGGGTTTTTTTGAAAATAATCATGCAATCTTGTAGAGGAAGCTTCATGAAAATGAGGCCTTATGAAACCGTAAAAATCCGTTCACCCGTATAAGTTAAAAATAACATTCTCCTCGTACTTTTGTCAGAAAAGTCAAAAAGTTCCTCATGTGGTAAAAAAAAGTAAGATTCCTTTCATAACATGTGGTAAAATTAAAAAATGGGTAAAAATTACATTAAACATACATGAAAACATTTTTAGAAAATAGGGACATGGATGATAACAAAAACCCCAGTAAATAATTACGAATAAACAATCCCGGATAAGAGAGAGATTGGAATAGTTATCCCTTACCTTATGCCCGACATGCTTTGTATATATCCAAACCTCCTGTATAATGATTTAAATAATTTCATTGAATTATTAAAGAATCATATTCATTGTTATGATATCATATATAGTTTAATTATGACTTTATATTACCCGTTCTTTTGTAAATTCGATGTAAAAGCAGCGATTTGGGTAAAATCGTTTCATTTATTGTACGTGTTTCGACTTGTTGTTATTGATATTACTACTTATATCCTGATTTAATTAATTCCAGAATGTAAAACATGATTTATATATAATATATATTCATCATATACATATATATATGATAGATCGATAAATGGAATGAAATACACCGTTCATGGAGATGGTAAACCGTACGTACGCATGAACGGTGTTTTCATTTCCTTATTGAATTGAATGGAATTAAGTAGATGACATAAATATATATATATATATATATAAATCCAGTATCATTATTATGTCATATATTTCATTATTATTCATTATATATACTTTATAATCATTCATTAATGGTTAACATGGAGAATGAATCTCATCGCGTCGTGGAGACGGTAGTCCGTACGTACGCACGAGTGATGATATCATTCTCATGATCGTGGAATTGTATTTAAGTGTATGTATAATATTTCAGAATCAATATCACTTTACAATAATCATATATAGTTATTTATTTACACCATTATACCCATCCAAGTAAGGTGGTGGTTGAAAACAGATTACACCACGGCGTGGAGACGGTATTTCGTACGTACGCACGTGTAGTGATTTTGTTTTCCGTAGGATGGATAGAAGGTGAAATAGGGTTGTTTCATATTTATAATAACATATCAGTATATAATTAATATTGATGTTATTACTTTATAATGAGACAACTAAATAAGAAGAAGTAGAAGAAGAAAGAAACTTGAGAGAATCGGAAGAAGAGATTACCTCTTCTTCGACGCACGTCCTTTAAGCTTCCTCTTAAGGAAGTAGAGTTGGTCTTTTGAGAAGACCAGAACCTCCAGAATGTTTCTAGGTAAGTTTAGAAGAGAAATGTTCAGGTTTTTGCCAAGATTCAAGGCTCAAAAGGGTGTGAAGAGAATAGGGAAGGGGTGCCCTTTTTATAAGGGAGGAGAGGGGCACCTTTGAAAAAATTTAAAATATTATTTTATAATAAAGTCATATTCGGTTTATAATAGGTCCAACTTGATTTATTTATAATCTAAAGTTAGTATGGGTCGAAATCCTCTCAACCAATATGTTTTAGACAAGTTTATATTACTATTTTAACCTTATCTTTTAGATTTAACTCTATGTTAAATAATTTAACTTTTACCGTGTCTTCTTGTTTTCTTACACTATATGGTTAATAAACTTACTATAACCAGCCAAACGAACCCCAAGTGGTTCATTATTAATATATATAACATTATATAAGTCATTTTTCCAAAACTTATATTTTTAGGAATATAATAACAATTAATAATATAATATTTGTTTTAAAAACTATTTTATGTCAATTTTGACACTATTTGGTAATTGATTTTTGTGAAAATCATAAAAGCATGATTAGTTCGAAAATTACATCAATAATAACATATCATATTAACCTATAAAATTATTGTAATTCATAAAAAGTCTCAAATTACATTTATTTGGGTATTTATAATATCAATTATTTTAATATTTCATTATTTAAATAATTACTTCATCACCATTGTGTCATAAATAACTTAAATTATTTAATGTCTAAAAATTATAAATAAAATACCATTAGGTAGGAAATATTTTTATCTTTCTAATGATCATTTATAGTCTAATTTATCTTATTTATAACCCTATATTAAAAATGTTTTAGTTATTAAACATTGATTTTAACTATTTTAACTCTTCTTTAAATAAAATAATATTAAATGTCCTAATCTAATCCAAGTGGACCTAAATGGTCATATTTTACTCCTAAGGTTGTTTTTGGTCGAATTAAATTTATCCAATAGAATTAGGACATGTGTTAGGGTAATACTAATATCATTTTTACCCTTAATTACCCTATTTACTTTTAATTGTGGTAAATAAAAGTAAAAAGTTACTATTCACCAAAAATTATTTTTGTCTTATTGAACCACATTTTACTCCTTGATATTAACCGTGTCTCTCAGATTTACAAAATTCCACTCAAAGAAGCAGTAAAATTAAGTTTTATGTAAATTTTCAAATTCTCCTAGGAGGTGGGTAAAAGACGGTGAAAAGTTCAATAAAATTTTAATATATTTAAAATTATTATAAAATGACTCAAATGAATTACATTGAACTTATATAGGTATTATGTATCAATTTTGACCAAAAATAAATTTAAATAAAATAAATAATTATTCAAATAAAAAGTCGGTTTTTAAATAGTAACCGAGTGTTTTCACTATTCATCAAAAATTGAAAGTTTTCAGAAAAATACCAAAAATTCACCCTAGGATAATTTCGATATTCCGAATCCAAAAATGAAGTCCATTAGAAAGATAAAATTTATAAAATTTCAAAAAGTGGTTATTACTATTCATAACGGCTAGTACATAATAATATTATAATAATATCTCGTTTAGTGAAACTTGGTATTGCGTATAACACACGCTATCATGGAAGGTCGCAATCGCGTGTAATGAAAGCCACGTCAGGGTTGTGTGTAGTGCAAGATTCATTTGTTGTTGCATATAATAGAATCCAACAATATTTCATTTATACATTGAATATATATATATATATACACTCAATGTTGCGTAAAATAACTTCTATCAAACGAACTTGAAATTATGTGTAACACGATCCAAGATTAGTGTTGTGTATACTGCAAGCTAATATGGAGTTGCGTATAGAACAAGATAATTTTGGTGTCGCGTACAACACAAGACATCAATGAAATTAGAAATAATAATTCTCATAAAATCTCAGGTTGTTACATTCTACCCCCTAAAAATGAATTTCGCCCTCGAAATTCGTCAGGGTTATAAATAGTTTACTACTTGAAATTTTCTTTAATATAAAACCACATCGTAAAAAGGAATACTAAAGCTTAATTTTAAAAACTAATGTATGAAACTTAAAGGTTACCCAAATTAACTTATCCCTGGGTTTCCACATAGGAGAACATAGGTGAACATATGGATATGGAAGAGAAATCTAACCGTCAAGTATTGATGGAGAGTGGTAGAGAACATGGCTATGAAAAAGCCAACAATCACAAAGCCATAAATTTGTGATGATCTAAGGTACCAGTTGATTCATCAAATATGAGAGTACTAGAACAACATTTTTGGTTTCCAGGATCATTTCCCTAACGTTGATGAGGTTTTACATAAGGAGAAATACTAACTTGATTTTATTGTAATATCATTGTTGGTCATTCCATGAACAATTTACAATTCATCTCTATTTAAAGAAATGAAGCTGAATGTTTTCATTCATGAGGTGTTATAAGATCATGCGATAGAATGATAAGTAATCCCATCTGTTTCTATCACAAAAAAGGTTAGCATAAGTTATTAAACATACATAATTCCATCTATGGTGAGATTAATCGTTAATGATTCCAACAATGGACTTATACTTTATCTATCATACCTCTTAATAAAATAAAACTAGTTTCTACTAACTAGAGACTTCCTGTAGGCCAGTGGTATGCGATAAAGGCCTGTCGCACTTCAGTTGTGGGTTCGATTCCCACAGCCTTGTCCGACGCGACGGGTTGTCACCCGTCCTGCAGGTTGTCCCTTTTCTAAAACTACTTTATTAAAACATTCCATAAATAATATCGAAAAAAGTTCTAGCCCTAAACAATTATATCTGATGTCTAAATTAATCCATTTCAACCTTTATTCTTATCGAAAATACTTCTATCCAATCTTATAGTATAAAGAAAATGATTACTAGAAATGTCATCAACCAAGCATGTGAATACCATCATTTGTCCCACATATAAGATATATCTTGTTGGTCACATTACAAACATGTGAATACCTTAATCATGCATTTCTTGAAAAATGAATACCCATTGAACCTAAGTGAAAACATTAATGCTGTCAAAAGTTAACTCTTTCCACATACCAAAATCCGAAAATTTTTATATACTCAAACCATGATATCACATTGTCCTTATATCAGCCATGAGCTCATCAATACTATAAAACATATCATTATCTCCTAATCCCTTCATTATGTGCATATCATCTACTTTCCAAAAATATATAAATTAACCTTTCATGGTTACTGATACCATTCAACATATACTTTCAAATACTTTACGAAAAACAACAGTGTAACAATCCTTAGATGTCTCTTTATTCCATAGTACCATGAGATTACTTATACAACATTACTCTTGATAAACATGTAATCAATCCACTACCTTATCAAACCACTGACTGAGCTTCATCATTTCTTTCATATCATATATCATTTGTAGTCTCTTCATCATCAACAACATAAATACTACCTATATGACCATGCTGATTCTCTTCATGAGATTTTTCCTTAGGGCATTGGTTTGCATAATTCTCATACATTCCACATTTAAAACATTTAACCATTGTTGATGTCTTAGCAATACCATTATACTTGTCCATGGTGTTAACTGGACCTTTTCCTTTACAATTACTGGCTTTGTGTCCTTCTTTTCAACACCCAAAGTATCTTCCGGTTCCTTTGAAACATTCCCCCTGATGCCTCTTCCCACATGATTTACATGAGGGTAATTGAACTTTCTTTCCTCTATGATCATCATGAAACTCCATCTTTCTCTTATTAGCGGAGTCGGGATACTTACAAATTTGAGATTATTGATCATATTATGAGATTGCTGATTAGGAATAATAACGATGTTTGGACTTCCAGATGAAATTTCATTTGGTTGCTTATGAAGAATATCATTCCATTGTCCATCATATCCTCCATTATCATGGATTTTCCTATTTCCATCCTTTTTCTAAAACCCAAAAAGAATAGTGTGAGTGGAAAAAATCATGATAGGAAAATAGAATAATAAATGGGGATTACCTTTAATATATAACACCTTAGGTTTAATTATAATATCATTACCGTAATTCTAGGACTATAACTTATACATATACTTAACCTTGGAGACATCCCTAGACATACCTTATAAATATCTCTAGGGATCTCACTAAAGTTCTCACATCCTAGTTTCCAAAGGTTAACTAAACCTTCGCTCTGATACCAATTGTAGTGACCCAAAGCTTGAAGTACATGGTCATTACATTAATTTTGCGGAATATTTAATACATGATAAAAATAGAAGCCCAAAGATCGTATTAGTTTAGTGTCTTTGGAAACTCAGAACATAATATTCTAATCATGGTGAAAGATCTTCAACATCTCCCATACAGATCTTCCCCTTTTGGTTTTCTTACCTAAAACCTTTCTTTATATCCCGGGGAAAAGAAAAAATTAAAAGGTTGAGCTCAAATTCTCAGTAAGGGTAAACATAGAGAATATAAAACCATCCATAAACATTTGAATGCAAAAACTTGAACATAAAATCTAAACATCAAAATCTTGAGCAAAGACATAAATCTTGGAAGTACGTAAGGCGTATATCATAATGTATCATCAATCATGATAAAATAGAATGGGAATAAAGCATGTAATTGTGGCAACCATTAATCACTTGTTATGATTTCCATAGTAGCCAAGGCATTGCTACCAAGACCATCTTAGTGGACAAAGTCCCTTTCTGAATCGAGTTCACTTCTCATTCCAGTCCTGTATCATTGAACCAGATTAATTTACCATTCCAGCCATGTCTATCTCATGAGATATAAATCTTTACCCAATTAATTGGAGGGAGATATAGGTCCCACCCATCTCATAATGAATTCATTCTTTTGTGTGCCACAAAATCATAAATCATACATCATAGCATAACCCATGTAATAGAATGGGATTCTTAAACATCATGCCATCATAACATAATCCATATAAAAAAATGGATATAATTTCATCATAAGAAGAATCAAACCATGTAAATAATGGATACATTATACTTAAAACATTTACATACTAAATAATGTCATTTTTAGATGGAAAATATTTTTGACAAATCACTTGAAATGAATTCTTGAGGAAAATATCCTTTCTTCTTCAAAATAATTTTACTTTCAAAAAATTACATGCAATATTAAAAGAAAAGGGTTTTTTTGAAAATAATCATGCAATCTTGTAGAGGAAGCTTCATGAAAATGAGGCATTATGAAACCATAAAAATCTGTTCACCCGTATAAGTTAAAAATAACATTCTCCTCGTACTTTTGTCAGAAAAGTCAAAAAGTTCCTCGTGTGGTAAACAAAACTAAGATTCCTTTCATAATAGGTGTTAAAATTCAAAAATTGGTAAAAAGGCCATTAAACATACATGAAAAAAAATTAGAAAACAGGGACATGGATGATAACAAAAACCCCAGTAAATACTTACAAATAAATAATCCCGGATAAGAGCGAGATTGGAATAGTTATCCCTTACCTTATGTCTGATATGCTTTGTATATATCTGGACCTCTTGTATAATGATTTAAATAATTTCATTGAATTATTAAAGAATCATATTCATTGTTATGATATCATATATAGTTTACTTATGACTTTATATTACCCGTTCTTTTGTAAATTCGATGTAAGAGCAGCAATTTGGGTAAAATCGTTTCATTTATTGTACGTGTTTCGACTTGTTGTTCTTGATATTATTACTTATATCCTGATTTACTTAATTACAGAATTTAAAACATGATTTATATATAATATATATTCATAATATACATATATATATGATAGATCGATAAATGGAATGAAATACAACGTTCATGGGGACGGTAAACCGTACGTACACATGAACACTGTTTTCGTTTCCTTATTGGATTGAATGGAATTAAGTAGATGACATACATATATATATATAAATAAATAAAATATCATTATTATTTCATATATTTCATTATTATTCATAATATATACTTTATAATCATTCATGAATGGTTAACATGGGGAATGAATCTCATCGCGTCGTGGAGACGGTAGTTCGTACGTACGCACGAGCGATGATATCATTCTCATGATCGTGAAATTTTAATGAAGTGTATGTATACTATTTGAGAATCAATATCACTTTAAAATAATCATATATAGTTATTTATTTACACCATTATACCCATCCAAGTAAGGTGGTGGTCGAAAATAGATTACACCACGACGTGGAGACGGTATTCCGTACGTACGCACGCGCGGTGATTTCATTTTCTGTAGGATAGATAGAAGGTGAAATAGGATTGTTTCATATTTATAATAACATATCAATATATAAGTAATACTTTTGTTATTACTTTATAATGAGACAACTAAAGAAGAATAATTAGAAGAAGAAAGAAACCTGAGAGAATCAGAAGAAGAGATTACCTCTTCTTCGACGCACCTCCTTTAAGCTTCCTCTTAAGGAAGTAGAGTTGGTATTTTGAGAAGACCAGAACATCCAAAATGTTTCTAGAGAAGTGGAGAAGATAAATGGGTAGGGGTTTTCCGATCTTCAAGGCTCAAAAGGGTGTGAATAGAAGAGGGAAGTGGTGCCCTTTTTATATAGGAGTAGAGGGGCACCTTTGAAAAAACTTAAAATATTATTTCATAATAAAGTTATATTCGGTTTATAAAAGGTCCAAATTGTTTTATTTCGAAGATAAAGTGAGTATGGGTCGAAATAATCTCAACCAATAGGTTTTAGAAAAGTTTATGTTACCATTTTAACCTTATCTTTTAGGTTTAACTCTAAGTTAAATAATTTAACTTTTACCGTGTCTTCTTGTTTTCTTACACTATATGGTTAATAAACTTACTATAACCAACAAAAAGAACCAAAAGTGGTTCATTATTAATATATATAACATTATCTAAGTCATTTGGGAGAACCTTAGATTTTTATGAATATAATAACAATTAATAATATAATGTTTGTTTTAAAAATTATTTTATGTCAATTTTGACACTATTTGGTAATTGATTTTTGTGAAAATCATAACAGCATGATTAGTTCGAAAAAAGTTAATTACATCAATAATTACATGTCATATTAACCTATAAAATTATTGGAATTCATAAAAAGTCTCAAATTACATTTATTTGGGTATTTATAATATCAATTATTTTAATATTTCATTACTTAAATAATTACTGTATAACCATTGTGTCATAAATAACTTAAATTATTTAATATCTAAAAATTATAAATAAAATACCATTAGGTAGGAAATATTTTTATATTTATAATGAATATTTATAGTCTAATTTATCTTATTTATAACCCTATATTAAAAATGTTTTAGTTATTAAACTTTGATTTTAACTACTTTAATTCTTCTTTAAATAAAATAATATTAAATGTCCTAATCTAATCCAAGGGGACCTAAATGGTCATATTTTATTCCTAAGGTTGTTTTTGGTCGAATTAAACTTATACAATAGAATTAGGACATGTGTTAGGGTAATAATAATATCATTTTTACCCTTAATTACCGTATTTACTTTTAACCGTGGTAAATAAAAGTAAAAAGTTACTATTCATCAATAATTATTTTTATCTTAATGAACCACATTTTACTCCTTGATATTAACCCTATCTATGTTATTTTCGAAATTCCACTCACAGAAGAAGTAAAATTAAGTTTTATGTAAAATTTTAAATTCTCCTAGGAGGTGGGTAAAAGACGATGAAAAGTTCAATAAAATTTTAATATATCTAAAATTATTATAAAATGACTCAAATGAATTACATTGAACTTATATAGGTATTATGTATCAATTTTTACCTAAAATAAATTTAAATAAAATAAATAATTATTTAAATAAAAAGTCGGTTTTTAAAAAGTAACCTAGTGTTTTCACTATTCATAAAAAATTGAATGTTTTCAGAAAAATACCAAAAATTCACCCTAGGCTAATTTCGATATTTCGAATCCAAAAATGAAGTCCATTTTGAAAGATAAAATTTATAAAATTTCAAAAAGTGGGTATTACTATTCATAAAGGCTAGTTCATAAAAATTTTATAATAATATCTCGTTTAGTGAAAATTGGTATTGCGTATAACACACGCTATCGTGGAAGGTCGCGATTGTGCGTAATGAAAGCCAAGTCAGGGTTGTGTGTAGTGAAAGATTCATTTGTTATTGCGTATAATAGAATCCAACCATATTTCATTTATACATTGAATATATATATATATATACACTCAATGTTGTGTAAAATAACTTCTATCAAACGAACTTGAAATTGTGTGTAACACAATCCAAGATTAGTGTTGTGTATACTGCAAGATAATATGGTGCTGCGTATAGAACAAGCTAATTTTGGTGTCGCGTACAACACAAGACATCAATGAAATTAAAAATAATAATTCTCATAAAATCTCAGGTTGTTACATTCTACCCCCCTTAAAATAAATTTTTCCCTCGAAATTCATCGGGGTTATAAATCATTTACTACTTGAAAATTTCTTTAATAGAAACCCACATCGTAAAAAGTAATACAAAAGCTTAATTTTTAAAAAAATGTATGAAACGTAATGGTTACCCAAATTAACTTATCCATGGGTTTCCACAGAGGAGAACATAGGTGAAAATATGGATATGGAAGAGAAATCTAACCGTCAAGTACTGATAGAGAGTGATAGAGAATATGGCTATGAAAAAGACAACAATCACAAAGCCATAAATTTGTGATGATCTAAGGTACCATCTGATTCATCAGATATGAGAGTACTAGAACAACATTTTTGGTTTCCAAGATCATTTCCCTAACATTGATGAACTTTTACATAAGGAGAAATACTAACTTGATTTTAGTGTAATATCATTGTTGGTCATTCCATGAACAATTTCCACTTCATCTCTATTTAAAGAAATGAAGCTGAATTTTTTCATTTATGAAGTGTTAGCAGATCATGTGATAGGATGATAAGTCATCCCATCAATTTCTATCACAAAAAGGTTAACATAAGTTATTAAATATACATAAGTCCATCTATGGTGAGATTAATCGTATATGATTCCAACTATGGACTTATACTTTATCTATCATACCGCTTAATAAAATAAAACTTGTTTCTGCTAACCAGGGACTTCCTGTAGGCCAGTGGTATGCGATAAAGGCTTGTCGCACTTCTGTTGTGGGTTCGATTCCCACAGCCTTGTCCGACACGACGAGTTGTCGCCCATCCTGAAGGTTGTCCTTTTTCTAAAACTACATTATTATAACATTCCATAAATAATATCGAAAAACGTTCTAGCCTTAAACACTTCTATCTGGTGTCCAACTTAATCCATTCCAACCTTTAATATTATCAAAAATACTTCTATCCAATCTTATAGTATAAAGAAAACGATTACTAGAAATGTCATCAACGAAGCATGTAAATACCATCATTTATCCCCCATATAAGATATATCTTGTTGGTCACATTCCAAACATGTGAATACCTTAATCATGTATTCTCTTGAAAAATGAATACCCATTGAACCTTAGTGAAAACATGAATGATGTCAAAAGTTAACTCTTTACACATACCAAAATCCCAAAATTTTTATATACTCAAACCATGATATCACATTGTCCTTATATCATCCATGAGCTCATCAATACTATAAAACATCTCATTATCTCCTAATCCCTTCATTATGCGCATATCATCTACTTTCCAAAAATATATGAATTAACCTTTCATGGTTACCGGTACCATTCAACATATACTTTCAAATACTTTAGGAAAAACAACAGTGTAACAATCCTTAGATGTCTCTTTATTCCATAGTACAATGAGATTACTTATACAACATTACTCTTGATAAACAAGTAATCATTCCACTACCTTATTAAACCACTGACTGAGCTTCTTCATTTCTTTCATCTCATATATCATTTGTTGTCTCTTCATCATCATCAACATAAATACTACCCATACGACCATGCTGATTCTCTTCATGAGATTTTCCCTTAGGGAATTGGTTTGCATAATGCCCATAAATTCCACATTTAAAACATTTAACAATTGTTTATGTCTTAGAAATACCATTATCTATGTCCATGGTGTCAACTGAACCTTTTCCTTTACAATTAATGGCTTTGTGTCCTTTTCCACACCCAAAGCATCTTCCGGTTCCTTTGAAATATTCTCCCTGATGTCTCTTCCCACATGATTTACATGAGGGTAATTGAACTTTCTTTCCTCTATAATCATCATGAAACTCCATCTTTCTCTTATTAGCTGAGTCGGGATACTTACCAAAGTTGAGATTATTGATCATATTATGAGATTGCTGATTAGTCATAATAACGATGTTTAGACTTCCAGATCCAATTTCATTTGGTTTCTCATGAATAATATCATTACATTGTCCATCATATCCTCCATTATAGTGGATCTTCCTGTTTCCAGCCATTTTCTAAAATCCAAAAAGAATAGTGTGAGTGGAAAAATCATGCTAGGAAAATAGCATAATAAAGGGGGAGTACCTTCAATATAAAACACCTTAGGTTTAATTCTAATATCATTACCGTAATTCTAGGACTATAACTTATACGTATACTTAACCTTAGAGACATCTCTAGACATACCTTATAAATATCTCTAGGGATCTCACTAAAGTTCTCGCATCCTAGTTTACAAAGGTTAACTAAACCTTCACTCTGATACCAACTGTTACGACCCAAATCTTGACATACATGGTCATTACATTACTTTTGCAGAATATTTAATACATGACAAAAACATACACCCAAAGATCGTATTAGTTTAGTGTCTTTGGAAACTCAGAACGTAATCTTCTAATCATGGTGAAAGATCTTCAACATCTCCCCTAAAGATCTTCCCCTTTTGGTTTTCTTACCTAAACCTTTCTTTATATCCTGGAGAAAAGAAAACATTAAAAGGGTGAGCTCAAATGCTCAATAAGGGTAAACATAGAGAACATAAAACAATTCATAAACATTTGAATGCAAAAAACTTGAATATAAAATCTAAACATCAAAATCTTGATCAAAGACATAAATCTTGAAAGTATGTAAGGCATATATCATAATGGATCATCAATCATGATAAAATAGCATGGGAATAAAGCATTTAATTGTGGTAACCATTAATCACATGTTATGATTTCCATAGTAGCCAAGGCATTGCTGCCAAGACCATCTTAGTGGACAAAGTCCCTTTCTGAATCGAGTTCACTCCTCGTTCCAGTCCTGTATCACTGAACCGAATTAACTTACCATTCCAAACATGTCTATCTCATGAGATATAAATCTTTACCCAATGCATTGTAGGTAGATATAGGTCCTACCAATCTCATAATGAAATCATTCTTTCGTGTGCCACAAAATCATAAATCATACATCATAGCATAACCCATGTAATATAATGGGATTATTAAACATCATGCCATCATAACATAATCCATATAAAAAAATGGACATCATTTCATCATAAGAAGAATAAAACCATGTAAATAATGGATACATTATACTTGAAACATAAACATATTAAATAATGTCATTTTTATATGGAAAATAGTTTTGATAAAACACTTGAAATGAATTCTTGAGGAAAATATTCTTTCTTCTTCAAAATCATTTTCTTTTCACAAAATGCCATGAAATATTAAAAGAAAAGGGTTTTGTTGAAAATAATCATGCAATCTTGTAGAGGAAGATTCATGAAAATGAGGCGTTATGAAACCGTAAAAATCCGTTCACCCGTATAAGTTAAAAATAACATTCTCCTCGTACTTTTGTCAGAAAAGTCAAAAAGTTCCTCATGTGGTAAACAAAAGTAAGATTCCTTTCATAGCATGAGTTAAAATTCAAAAATGGGTAAAAATGACATTAAACATACATGAAAAATTTTAGAAAACAGGGACATGGATGATAACAAAAACCCCAGTAAATACTTACGAATAAACAATCCCGGATAAGAGTGAGATTGGAATAGTTATCTCTTACCTTATGTCCGATATTCTTTGTATGTATCCGAACCTAATGTATAATGATTTAAATAATTCCATTGACTTATTAAAGAATCATAGTCATTGTTATGATATCATATATAGTTTACTTGTGAATTTATATTACCCGTTCTTTTGTAAATTCGATGTAAAAGCAGCAATTTGTGTAAAATCGTTTCATTTATTGTACGTGTTTCGACTTGTTGTTCTTGATATTATTACTTATATCCTGATTTACTTAATTGAAGAATGTAAAACCTGATTTATATATAATATATATTCAGCATATACATATATATATATATATGATAGATCGATAAATGGAATGAAATACACCGTTCATGGAGACGGTAGACCGCACGTACGCATGAACGCTGTTTTCATTTCCTTATTGAATTGAATGGAATTAAGTAGATGACATACATATATATATATATATACATAAATACAGTATCATTATTATGTCATATATTTCATTATTATTCATTATATATACTTTATAATCATTCATGAATGGTTAACATAGAGAATGAATCTCATCGCGTCGTGGAGACGGTAGTCCGTATGTACGTACGAGTGATGATATCATTCTCATGATCGTGGAATTGTATTGAAGTGTATGTATAATATTTCAGAATAAATATTACTTTACAATAATCATATATAGTTATTTATTTACACCATTATACCCATCCCAGTAAGGTGGTGGTCGAAAACAGATTACACCACGACGTGGAGACGGTATTCCGTACGTACGCACGCGCAGTGATTTCGCTTTTTGTAGGATGGATAGAAGGTGAAATAGGGTTTTTTAATATTTATAATAACATATCAGTATATAAGTAATACTTATGTTATTACTTTATAATGAGACAACTAAAGAAGAAGAAGTAGAAGAAGAAAGAAACTTGAGAGAATCGGAAGAAGAGATTACCTCTTCTTCGACGCACCTCCTTTAAGATTCCTCTTAAGGAAGTAGAGTTGGTCTTTTGAGAAGACCAGAATCTACAGAATATTTCTAGGGATGTGGATAAGAGAAATGTGCAGGGTTTTGATGAGATTCAAGGCTCAAAATGGTGTTAAGAGAAGAGGGACGAGGTGCCCTTTTTATAAGGGAGGAGAGGGGCACCTTTGAAAAAACTTAAAATATTATTTTATAATAAAGTCATATTCGGTTTATAATAGGTACAAATTTATTTATTTAGAAGATAAAGTGAGGATGGGTCGAAAGCCTCTCAACCAATAGGTTTTATACAAGTTTAGGTTACTATTTTAACCTTATATTTTAGATTTAACTCTAAGTTAAATAATTTAACTTTTACCGTGTCTTCTTGTTTTCTTACACTATATGGTTAATAAACTTACTATAACCAGCCAAAAGAACCCCAAGTGTTTCATTATTAATATATATAACCTTATATAAGTAATTTGGTCGAACATTAGATTTTTTGGAATATAATAACAA
The DNA here is from genome assembly GCA_963277665.1 of Viscum album. NCBI lineage: Eukaryota > Viridiplantae > Streptophyta > Magnoliopsida > Santalales > Viscaceae > Viscum > Viscum album. The sequence goes on from OY728155.1 coordinate 1,917,129,526, forward strand.
TTAATAATATAATATTTGTTTTAAAAACTATTTTATGTCAATTCTGACACTATTTGGTAATTGATTTTTGTGAAAATTATAAAAGGATGATTAGTTCGAAAAAGTTAATTAAATAAATAATAAAATGTCATATTAACCTATAAAATTATTTTAATTCATAAAAAGTCTCAAATTACATTTATTTGGGTATTTATAATATCAATTATTTTAATATTTCATTATTTAAATAATTACTTCATCACTATTGTGTCATAAATAACTTAAATTATTTAATGTATAAAAATGAGAAATAAAATACCATTAGGTATGAAATCTTTTTAGATTTCTAATGAATATTTATAGTCGAATTTATCTTATGTATAACCCTATATTAAAAATGTTTTAGTTATTAAACTTTGATTTTAACTATTTTAATTCTTCTTTAAATAAAATAATATTAAATGTCCTAATCTAATCCAAGTGCACCTAAATGGTCATATTTTATTCCTAAGGTTGTTTTTGGTCGAATTAGACTTATCCAATAGAATTAGAACATGTGTTAGAGTAATAATAATATCATTTTTACCCTTAATTACCGTATTTACTATTAACTGTGGTAAATAAAAGTAAAAAGTTACTATTCACCAAAAATTATTTTTATCTTATGGAACCACATTTTACTCCTTTATATTAACCGTGTCTCTCAGATTTTAGAAATTTCACTCATAGAAGCATAAAATTAAGTTTTATGTAAATTTTCAAATTCTCCTTGGAGGTGGGTAAAAGACGGTGAAAAGTTCAATAAAATTTTAATATATCTAAAATTATTATAAAATGTCTCAAATGAATTACATTGAACTTATATAGGTATTATGTATTAATTTTGGTCAAAAATAAATTTAAATAAAATAAATAATTATTTAAATAAAAAGTCGGTTTTTAAATAGTAACCCAGTATTTTCACTATTCATCAAAAATTGAAAGTTTTCAGAAAAATACAAAAAATTCACCCTAGGATAATTTTGATATTCTGAATCCAAAAATGAAGTCCATTTTTAAAGATAAAATTTATAAAATTTCAAAAATTGGGTATTACTATTCATAACGGCTAGTTCATAATGATATTATAATAATATATCGTTTAGTGAAACTTGGTATTGTGTATAACACACGCTATCGTGGAAGGTCACAGTTGCGTGTAATAAAAGCTAAGTCAGGGTTGTGTGCAGTGCTAGATTCATTTGTTGTTGCGTATAATAGAATCCAACCATATTTCATTTATACATTGAATATATATATATACACACACTCAATGTTGCGTAAAATAACTTCTATCAAATGAACTTGAAATTGTGTGTAACACGATCCAAGATTAGTGTTGTGTATACTACAAGCTAATATGGTGTTGCGTATAGAACAAGCGAATTTTGGTGTTGCGTACAACACAAGACATCAATTAATTTAAAAATAATAATTCTCATAAAATCTCGGGTTGTTACATTCTACCCCCCTTAAAATGAATTTCGCCCTCAAAATTCGTCGGGGTTATAAATCATTTGCTAGTTGAAAATTTTTCTAATAGAAACCCACATCGTAAAAAGGAATACTAAAGCTTAATTTTAAAAACTAATGTATGAAATGTAACGTTTACCCAAATTAACTTATCCCTGGGTTTCCACATAGGAGAACAAAGGTGAAAATATGGATATGGAAGAGAAATCTAACCGTCAAGTACTGATGGAGAGTGGTTGAGAACATTGCTATGAAAAAGCCAACAATCACAAAGCCATAAATTTGTGATGATCGAAGGTATCATCTGATTCATCAGATATGAGAGTACTAGAACAACATTTTTGGTTTCCAAGATCATTTCCCTAACGTTGATGAACTTTTACATAAGGAGAAATACTAACTTGATTTTAGTGTAATATCATTGTTGGTCATTCCATGAACAATTTCCACTTCATCTCTATTTAAAGAAATGAAGCTGAATTTTTTCATTCATGAAGTGTTAGCAGATCATGCGATAGAATGATAAGTCATCCCATCTGTTTCTATCACAAAAAGGTTAGCATAAGTTATTAAATATACATAAGTGCATCTATGGTGAGATTAATCGTATATGATTCCAACAATGGACTTATACTTTATCTATCATACCGCTTAATAAAATAAAACTAGTTTCTACTAACCAGGGACTTCCTATAGGCCAGTGGTATGCGATAAAGGCCTGCCGCACTTCAGTTGTGGGTTCGATTCCCACAGCCTTGTCCGACGCGACGGGTTGTCACCCGTCCTGCAGGTTGTCCTTTTTCTAAAACTACGTTATTATAACATTCCATGAATAATATAGAAAAAAGTTCCAGCCTTAAACAATTCTATCTAATGTCCAACTTAATCCATTCCAACCTTTAAGCTTATTGAAAATACTTCTATCCAATCTTATAGTATAAAGAAAATGATTACTAGAAATGTCATCAACCAAGCATGTGAATACCATCATTTATCCCCAGATAAGATATATCTTGTTTGTCACATTCCAAACATGTGAATACCTTAATCATTTATTCACTTGAAAAATGAATACCCATTGAACCTTAGTGAAAACATGAATGTTGTCAAAAGTTAACTCTTTCCACATACCAAAATCCCAAAATTTTTATATACTCAAACCATGATATCACATTGTCCTTATATTAGCCATGAGCTCATCAATACTATAAAACATCTCATTATATCCTAATCCCTCCATTATGCGCATATCATCTACTTTCAAAAAATATATGAATTAAACTTGCATGGTTACCGGTACCATTCAACATATACTTTCAAATACTTTAGGAAAAAAATAGTATAACAATCCTTAGATGTCTCTTTATTCCATAGTACCATGAGAATACTTATACAACATTACTCTTGATAAACATATAATCATTCCACTACCTTCTTAAACCACTGATTGAGCTTCGTCATTTCTTTCATCTCATATATCATTTGTAGTCTCTTCATTATCATCAACATAAATACTACCCATACGACCATGCTGATTCTCTTCATGAGATTTTCCCTTAGGGAATTGGTTTTCATAATGCCCATACATTCCAAATTTAAAACATTTAACCATTGTTGATGTCTTTGAAATACCATTATTCTTGTACATGGTGTTAACTGAACCTTTTTCCTTTACAATTACTAGATTTGTGTCCTTCTTTTCCACACCCAAAGCATCTTCCGGTTCCTTTGAAACATTCTTCCTGATGCCTCTTCCCACATGATTTACATGAGGGGAATTGAACTTTCTTTCCTCTATGATCATCATGAAACTCCATCTTTATATTATTAGCTAAGTCGGGATACTTACCAAAGTTGAGATTATTGATCATATTATGAGATTGCTAATTAGGCATAATAACGATGTTTGGACTTCCAGATCCAATTTCATTTGGTTTCTCATGAATAATATCATTCCATTGTCCATCATATCCTCCATTATCGTGGATCTCCCTATTTCCAGCCATTTTCTAAAACCCAAAAAGAATAGTGTGAGTGGAAAAAATCATGATTGGAAAATAGAATAATAAAGGGGGAGTACCTTCAATATATAACACCTTAGGTTGAATTCTAATATCATTACCGTAATTCTAGGACTATAACTTATACGTATACTTAGCCTTAGAGACATCCCTAGACATACCTTAGAAATATCTCTAGGGATATCACTAAAGTTCTCACATCCTAGTTTCCAAAGGTTAACTAAACCTTCACTCTAATACCAAATGTAGCGACCCAAAGCTTGACGTACATGGAAATTACATTACTTTTGTGGAATATTTAATACATGACAAAAACAGACACCCAAAGATCGTATTAGTTTAGTCTCTTTGGAAACTCGGAATGTAATCTATTAATCATGGTGAAAGATCTTCAACATCTCCCATAAATATCTTACCCTTTTGGTTTTCTTACCTAAAACTAAAACTGCATGAAAAAACCACATATAAATAAAAAATTCCCTAAAACTAAAACTTCATGAAAAACCAACAGATAAACCTACCCCACATCAAGGGTTTTAAAAAACGAACCCCATAATCACACCCCAAACCAAAACCACACCACTACAAAGGATCTACGAGAGAATAACTAGATAAAACCATGGTAAAGTGAGGAGAAATCACTATGAATTTCCTACAAGGATCCACCAGAACCAACAGATCGACGGATGAAGGGGGGGGGGTGAAGATCCTCTGAGATCTGCCTAGGTTTCACCCAAATTGAGAGAGAAAATCCATACCTGAATGAGGAGGGATTCAGTCGAAAGACATATTTAAAACCTGTAAATCGACAATTTCATGTCTTGTAACCCATTAATGATGTAGAATCCATGGGTTTTCCAAAAATTACAACTTCCACTAAAATTCATGGCGCCTCTACCTTTATTTAATTACACATCGTGAATTTATTTCATGAAATGAATCTGTTTAATGGGTTCTCCCCTAAACCACATACAATCCATGAAACTGGATGTCTACACAAGATGTAAACCACTAATTCATATCTTGTACCTATTTAATGATGTGAATTTCTTGCAATAGCTCTACTGCACCTCCAAACACCATGAAACCTCCTCAAGACTCCTATAAAACACCTCCAACACCCATAATTGGAAAATTAATGGGCTGGGAAAGCATAAGTCATTACATCAGATACCTCTCAAATGATTCTCACCCTTGAGAATCTAAAACCAAGCCTAGAAGGAAAGGGGTCCAAACAACCACCCTATGAGATACCTTTCAAGGATATCATTACTCCTCAATGCTACCACCAAAAAAACACATCAACCGAAATACCCACAAAATAAATTGCACATCCACAAACTGCCTCTTGTCACACTACCACGCCTCTACACAACCATCTCAACCTCTACGTAGCCCAAACAACCAAACTATACAACCAAAAAACTACACCACCCCAAACTCATGAATCCGGTAATTTTATCCTCCATGTTATGATACTATATGCTTTGGGCGACATTGACACACCCACATATGTTTAATTGCATCAGATTTAATGTGTCTCTATTATGAATCAAGTCCTCCCCTTTTGATATTTCAGAACTTTATCACACATCATACTTCAATAAAACAGTAAAACTCATAACATATCAAGATCCAAACATCACATCATAAGAAAAAAAGAATAAGGAGAAACTCAAAAAAACTCTAGATTCTAGGAATTCATCTTCATCTCTTGCTCCCAAGTACTATCCTCCAGGCCACCATGACACCACAACAAGTGAACCTAGGGAATAGTTAAACTACAAAATTCCTTCTCTTAGTGATACTAGATCTATATGGTTTCTCTACAAATGTCGTGTCATACTTGATATCCAATTCTCCCCATTCAATGACACGAGATTCATCATGAAGATACCAACTATGCTGAGAGACACAGAAGACATCATGGGTCCTCTCTAACCGTGGTGGCAATGCCAACTGATATGTCACCTCTACAAATCACCCCAATACCTCAAAAGGTCCCAAAAAACCTAGGAGAAAGCATACCCCCTACCAAAACTCTGACACCCACATCGAAGGGAAACCTTCAAGAACATGTGGTCTACAACCTTGAACTACAAGGACCTCCTCCTATGATCCACATAAGACTTCTTACAGTCTTGTGCTACTTTCATCTTCTTATAAACAAGGTGAACCTTCTCTGTCATGTTCTACACCACATTGAGACTAATAAATTTTTCCTCTCCAACCTCAATCCAGCACAATGAAAAATGACATGGTCACTCATACAAAGACTCAAATGGGGACATGCTAATGGATGAGTAATAACTATTATTATAGGAAAACTCAAAAAAGGTCTAGTGTTGTGCCCAAAATATGATGAAGTATAATATTCATGCCCAAAACATGTCCTCTAATGTTTGGATGGTCCACTTCTATCTGCCCATCCATATGAGGGTGGAAAGTAGTGCTAAGGCGTAACTGAGTGAAAAAAGCATGAAGCAATCCCCTATAGACTCGTGAGGTAAAACATGTATCCCAATATGTGACAATGGACCTAATAAATCCATGAAACTACACCACCTTATCCACATACCTCTAATCCAAATCATCCATTATGCCCAAATCCTTGATCACTAAAAAGTGGGCCGATTTTATCAACTGATCCATAACCTCCTAGATAGCATCACAAAGTCCATGAGATCAGGGTAACATTGTGATGAAATCTATAGACATGTCATTAAATTTCCACTTAAGAATATGCAATGGATGAAAAAAAATTCCTAGAATATGATGTTCAACCTTCACCTTCCGGAAAACAAAACACCTCACCATGAATTCCACTGCCACCAGTTTTATTTCAAGCTACTAAAACTGCAATCTCAAGCCATAGTACATCTTGGATACTCTAAGGTGTACCACAAAAGTTGATCTTGAAAATCATGGACTCCATTATATATCACCATAGAAATAAAAAACCTCCCATGAAACAATATTTGGTTCCGACCATCCTCTGACCATCCATCCATATCATCACTATTGTCAATACGATTGCACACTGCCTCTGACTCTGAGTCTCCTCACTAAAAATCAACCACCTAACACATTAGATAAAGCTACACCATAATCTAAAATAAATATCCTCCACCATCATCCACCCTTTTATCTAAGTGCAAGACTTATAACTCGTTAATTCCTTTACAAACATCCCCAAACTCCTGAACAACATACTTCCATAAATTTCTACTCAAATTGCTGACCACAACATTACAATTTCCTAAGGTGTAGGAGATCATAAAATAATAATCCTAGAGAAACTCCATCCATATATGCTACTTCATATTCAGATCACATTGATAAAAGATATGCCTTAAACTATTATGATCCATGAAGACCACAAAGTGCTCCCCAATGAGGTAACACTTCCACAAATTCTGCGCAAACATAGCAATTTCTAGATCCAGATCATGGGTGGAATAGTTATACCTATGGGGACATTAATTCATATAGCCATAAGAGATCATTTACCTCTTCTGCATTAACATGCATCCCAATCCCAGATGGTAAGCATCACAAAACACCTCAAACATTACAACATTCTCAGGAAAATGAAGCACCAAAGCACTAAAAGACTTTCCCTTCAGGTAAATAAATACTACATGGAAATGATAAATCCACACAAAATCCTATTACTTATTGGTCAATGATGTCAATGGGGATTCAACTTGAGAGAAACCAGGTACAAACCTCTGATAATAGCCTTCAAGATGAGGAAAATTATGAACCTCTTCCACATTATTGGGTGATTCTAAAGAAACAAATACTTCGAGATTTGATATGTCCACTTTGACACCCTACTATTACACCACATGACCAAGGAAATGTGCCTTTTACATCAAAAACTCACACTTCGAAAAAAATCTATAAAGATGGTGGTTTTGAATTACTTTTAAAACAACTCTGAAATACTAGGAATTCTCTATCTTTGAATTCTAGTAGATTAAGATATCATCAATAAATACGATGATGAAATGGTCCAAGAACTCATAGAAAAAAGATTTTATAAGCCACATAAACACATATGGTGTGTTTATAACATCGAATGACATGAGTGTAAACTCTATGTTCCCATACCTTCAGAAGAGGGTAATGGTTCTTGATTGTCACATGATTCAACCTCTGGTAGTCTATACACGACCTTTGGCTATCATCCGTCTTCTTGGAGAACAAAATTGGAGCACCCCACGATGACACAATAGGTCGGACAAAACCCATTTACACAAGATAATCTACATGAAACATAAAATCATTAAACTCTATAGGATCTATTCGATAGGGATCCATCAAAATCATAGATATTCCTGAAAAAACTATATCCCAAAATCAATGTCTCTTTGATGAGGTAGTGTCATAAAATAATTTGGGAGAACATCAAGTAACTCCTACACAACCTTGGGAACATCCCCAAACTAAGATTCTACTGACATATTTAACATCAAAGAAATAATGGGTTCCATAAACTGAGTGCCCACCTGACAACCTCTCTCACCAACAAAAACCACACGCATGCCATCAAAATGTGAGAACACGACTCTCCTTCAGAATCTATCGATAATAGCATGTACAAAATAACACCAATAAATTCATAGTATGACATTATATGACTACATCTATATCAAGAAAATATACCCATGGTACTAATGTGTCCCCATCAACAGTCTACACCCCTAGCACATATCAAGAAAGTTTGTCTGGCCCCTGATTCATGTAGTAAACACACAGGGCATGGAAAACCTTTCAACATCTATCCCCAGAGCATGTAATAGAGTGGATGGAAAAAAGGAGTGTAAATATCCTAAATCAAACAAGGAAAAAACAAGGGTAGAAGACAAACTAAGCATACCTTGAATGATCTATGGCCCCTCTAGCACTGATGCCTCCACTGCATGCAACTGACAATGCATGGATCCTCTACCTCTATGATGATAACCACATCCAAGAACATACCCGGGTTGAGGTACCTAGACGCAAGGAAAATATTGAGGTTGGACTATACCCACTCTATCTCCCTCGACAGAGAATAATCCTACTTCCTCTACAGCTAAAACAACCTCACTGGAAAATGATACTAAGGATGGCACTGAACCTGTCTACCTCCACCAAACTAAGCTCAAATAGAAATTGGGAACTGATTCTAGAAATGGACACAAACCCTATGGACAAAACATAATGGATTGATATCTCTAGGAAAAGAACATAAACCACTAGCACCAAAAGACAAAAAGGGAATCTATTGTGGTTGACTCCTCACTAGTCGAAACCACGAAGGTCTTGGTGCCTGAGACCTTCCATGGAAAACTGTGCTCCTCTAGGAACCCTACTGATTCCCCTCTCATAGTAAACCTCCTTGTGACTATATCTTCTTGATTACCTCTTCCTTCTTCTTAACCTTTCGATACATTGTAAATGTAAAAGGAGTAACTTCATACTAGATAGAAGGATGGAGTACCTCCTCAAGACATCTCGAAAAAGACTCCTCATATAAAAAAAGATTCAAGAAAAAACATATATGGTCCTTAAAATTGATTCCCAACCCCCGCACTAGAATACTCCCCTACTGAAGAGAAATAAGCTCATTTTTATTCACTGCATTCATAGTTGATGAAAGGAACTCTGCTCAGAAAACTTTCTGAATGTTCATCCACAAAACATCTGCCTCCTGCCACTCACCCAGATACAACATCCACCACTCATGTGCAGCTCCCCACATATGATTAAATACCAAAGGGACCTAGTATCCCATCATGTCCTGAATCAAAGTAAAAGTAATATCAAGATCCTCTATCCATATCTCTATCTCCACATCCAAAAACACTTCCCTCATACTTCCCCAAAGCTCACCGCTAGATAGTAAACAAATCCCTCTACCAAGCCTCATACTCTACCAGATCAAACCTTTGATGATTAACTAGATCAGGCTACTGAACCTATACTTCATGAAACACATGTGGGTTATGTCTTGGATCCAGATCTAAAAGAGTAAATAATGATTTTCTAAGCCCAGGTAGTATATAGTTTTATTTAGTTTCATTTTAATTAACTTAATTCATTTTAACCCTCTAAAAACAACCTAAATCAAATACAAACACATTTTATCATTATGAATTAAATTATCCTAGGTCTCTACCCTATAAATAGTTCCACCTCACTTGGTCATTCAATAAGCTCAAAGTCCTTGTACTAGATCACATATCCCCCTAAAATCTCGTGTCCAGCTGGTCTCCCTAGATTATGTCATGCACCAAGGTCAACTGGCATGGTCACCATACCAACCCATTCAATCCTCACTATGATTAACTCCAACTGCATCCTATATCTCAACCAAATTGCTTTTGATACCACTTTGTCACAACCCCCTCCCACCAAAGATACCACAATGAGGAGAGAGAGAGATAATGACCCCTGAGTCCGGCCTCCAGTAGGCCCTAGGTTGGCGACTAGCAATGAGGGTATAAAAATACCATGAAATTGGAGGCATTACCCTCTATAATAATATATGATCATGAGATAATATGAATCATCCATAAAAAAACTCCATGACATAATATAAAAATAAACCAAAACCACCCCATAATTAATGCATAAATAAAACAGATAAACATAATATTCTCCCAAAGTAATTACCTAAAAGCAAAGCTAAAGTAGTGAAACAACAACTATCCAAAAAGGTCTGAGTTAGTACCATCCAACATGATCTATATAATCCTCTTGGAAACTTTAAAATCAGTTTATATTTGTAGGGTGGTTATATAAGTATATTCAGTAGGAAAACCAAAGTCTATCATGCACATGTGAAAGAAGCATACTAATGCACCTGTGAGCAAAAAACAGAACAAACAACACCTAAATAGGTCAAATATCTATTCCAACATCACCAATTCATTCTCACTAAGTAACTAAATCCAAGTATAATAACATAATAAGAAGCATGTTGATAAAGGGTACCACACACTTATTTCCCACTAATTTTACACTCTCACACCACAATGTTCTATGGCTTGGAACTTACATCTATTATATATAACATATACCTCCACCCCATATCATGGTCACATCACATCATTCCTGAAGACACTTGGGTTACCGCTCTACAACACGGTCACATATCATTCACTCAAAAACACATGAGCCATCACATCATGACTACTACCATAACTAGAGTAGCAGGGTATCATGAACATGAAGGAAACCAACCTCATTCCCTCCTCCTTCCATACAGGATCCCCACCATAATCTACCCAATATCATGGTCATATCACACCCCACCTGAATACACTTAGGCCACCACCCCACAACATGGTCATATCGCATCTCACTCGAAGAAACCTGAACCACCACCTAGCACACTAACAAACCTACATCCATCACAACCTATTCATATCCACTCTACTAGAAGATAAAGTGTTAAAAAGGGTATCTATCCATCCATCCTCATCACTAGGATGTTGATGAAAATAACCCCTATGTGAAAATATGGGTGTTAGAACATAATGATATTCATGGGTGGGGTGAGTATAGAAATAAGAAAGAATATAAAAGTATATATATATAATACACACACAATCTTGACCTATGGGATCACAAAAAAAAACACTAACCAACTCACAAAACTTCAAATTTTAAAAGAATAACACCACACGAGACACAATTCACATTTCACATTTCCAACCAATCCTATTATCCAGGACATTCATTTCATTATATAAAAACAACCACATCTAACCACAAAACACATCATTTATTTGTTCATTAGTCATTTAAATACCATTATAAAAACCAAACCCTAGTCATTTTAATTAATATTAAATAATTATTCTATCACTACCCGAACATCTAGCACAACGCAACCACACCTCACAAGTAGCTCATCATTCCCTTCAAACCATCGCCTCACCACCCCAAAATAATGACAAAAAAAACCATCACCATGATTTCCCAAAATCACGACCAAAAAAACCATCACCTCAACATCCCAAAAGCATATCCAAACAAACCATAACCTCACCTGTAATGACCCATAATTTTATCAATGGAATTTTCCTTCTTATAATTATGTCATAAAACACATACATTACATATAAAACCCAATAAAAAATTACTATCATAAATAAATAATGATAAATTGGTCATAAAATAAACCAATAAGAATTATAAATATTATAGTGGGATAATAAATAGAAAATAAGATAATAATAATGGGAAAATTTGGATATGCTCGATCCACTAGAATGACCACACTCATTAATGTTTTATCAAATGGATCATCCTAATACTAGAAAAAAAATGATATATGGGACCATTTAAAATTCTATAAGTTAATTAATATTATATAATTTCACTTTATGATAATTATTTCCATTTTAAAATAACTTTCATAATTTTACATAAGTGAACCCACCATGAGACTATGAAACAAACACTCCGAAAATGACAGAATTGAACTTTATAATTCATTAAAATGGTTATAAATGAAATTAATAAAATTATAATAAATAAAATACATATATAAGAGGTTATGAATTAATTAGTTAATGCATATAATTTTATTATCCATGACATTAAGTGCAAGTATAGAACGCATTCAGACATAAGTTAAGGGATCTTTCCGAACATCCATATTACCTTTAAGTTACATTCTATCTCTATCTTCAACAATATATGACTTAATTATTATTATTTAATTATTATATATATTATATATATTTCTGTCACATTTATAACATGTTTATATAATTTCTACTTTATGGGGATATACATGTATTAAAGGTTTCTTTCTTAATTCCTTTCAAAAAATCGATTAAATTGAACTTCACTATTTTATTTGAATATTTAAAAGTCTCACTCAATGAAATATTTTAAAACTTATATGATTTATTAAAACACTAATTTTTATTTTAAAAACCATTTTATTTTACTTTTTGTTTTATGTTAACTATGATTCTATTACCCCTTTTAAAGTCTTTTTACCACTTCTCTTAAAACCCTACTTAAGCGGCCCATTTCTAAGGTTACTTAACCACTCTTTTTACATGTTTACACTTTATTTGGACATAATTTATCATGATATATGCTTATTTTTACTTTAATATTGTCCAAGTATAATTTAAATATCTTCTTTAATATATACTAATATGATACTCCCTTTGGTTATATCTTATGACATGATTACAATGCCCATTTCATTCCATGGGTAACCCTTATGTTTATTCCTTATGTTTGATTTCTTATTGTGTAACAAATATTTATGAACATGTTATGATGTGTGTTACCATATAGTGCTCAAATTATTTGGGTAATGGTTAGTCTTGTGATATGTCATTCATGGGATTATGGAGTAAACTTGATCTATTATGTGACTTTTTCCACCATGTGATATAGTCTTGAAAGTTAGCATTGACTCATGCTTATATCATGTTATATGTTGCTTCCACATTCAGATATTTACATGATCATATGATTACATGTTATATATGTTATGATTCCACATTTTTATTCATGATACATTCCTTTTATGTTATCATGTTTTTAGCGACCCAAAGATTGACGTACATGGAAATTACATTACTTTTGCAGAATATTTAATACCTGACAAAAACAGACACCCAAAGATTGTATTAGTTTAGTGTCTTTGGAAACTCGGAACGTAGTCTTCTAATCATGGTGAAAGATCTTCAGCATCTCCCATAAAGATCTTCTCCTTTTGGTTTTGTTACCTAAAACCTTTCATTATATCCTGGGGAAAAGAAAACATTAAAAGGGTGAGCTCAAATGCTCAGTAAGGGTAAACATAGAGAACATAAAAAAATTCATAAACATTTGAATGCAAAAACTTGAACATAAAATCTAAACATCAAAATCTTGAGCAAAGACATAAATCTTGGAAGTACGTAAGGCATATATCATAATGGATCATCAATCATGATAAAATAGCATGGGAATAAAGAATTTAATTATGGCAACCATTAAGCACATGTTATGATTTCCATAGTAGCCAAGGCATTGCTGCCAAGACCATCTTAGTGGACAAATTCCCTTTCTGAATTGAGTTCACTCCTCGTTCCAGTCCTATATCACTGAACTGGATTAACTTACCGTTCCAGACATGTCTATCTCATGAGATATAAATCTTTGACCAATGAATTGGAGGGAGATATAGGTCCCACCCATCTCATAATGAAATCATTTTTTCGTGTGCCACAAAATCTTAAATCATACATCATAGCATAACCCATGTAATAAAATGGGATTATTAAACATCATGCCATCAAAACATAATCCATATAAAAAAATGGATATCATTTCATCATAAGAAGAATCAAACCATGTAAATAATGTAGACA